>OX030991.1:5010000-10010000 GCA_943735965.1 Eupithecia abbreviata | reverse complement strand
TGTGTAGTTATCATAACGCACCGCGGTACATATTACGACAATGTTAAATATAAAAAAACTTATCAACATTGTTGATTTCTTCTAGATAAATTGACTAAAAATTAAAATATGTTAATCATAATCTGACAACTAAAGATAACAAAGAGAATACAATAACTGAGATGCATATATGCTATCATAGACTTGACTTTTTTGTATATATTACTTTACTCTTTGATTGATGGCAACATGTGTCGTGTTTTGCCACTTTTCTGTCAGTATCCGGTTTTCATATCTTAAAACTAGGCTAGAAGTAACGCCTAGCGCGTTACTTCTAGCCTAGTTGTAGGTACTTAGAGAATAAAAAGACATGGTGGCAAGCACATAGGCCGCATTTATGTAATGTATCATCAGCATCAATGTATAGTACTTAGATAACTGATATAGTTGGACGAAGGATATCCCCCCCCTTATCTTGCTGAGGGATAGTTGTATGACAAAGAATTTTCTTCTCTACGGCGTAGTTATTGTATTCTCTTATATTCTCTTTGTCTTTGGTTGTTGGTGAAAAATGTTTGAAATTTTGTTAATGTTTTAAATCAAATTGTAAACATGTGGTGAAAATGCTTTTGTTGCACACCTTTGGAATCATATTCACAAAGTACTTTTCTACATAGGGGAATCATATTTTTCACCTGCAGATAATCGCAATGATTTTAAAAATTATCCCAATCTTTATATTTATTTGCAACGTTAACTCTCGCGAGTTTCAGCATTTCCATAGGAAGAGATATGATAACTTTACACTGTTCAGAGGAATACCTTTCGTGAACAAGCATATGAAGTTTATGAATGAGTTGATTCAAAAATACCATGTATCATATTGGAGAGAACCAAGCGTTCTTCGGATGCCGGTGGATTTCGTTATATCACCAATAGAAAGGGGTGTGTTTGAAGAGGAGGCGTTCGACATTGGTTTACGGTTCATAGAGCTCATACCTGATATTCAGAGGTAATTTTCCACTAATAAAATGATATCTTTTATACACAATTTCTATTGACAACTTTGTGGCGCGGTGGGCCTAAGTGCAGGAGGTTGCGGGTTCAATTCCCGCCTCGGGACAATTGTCTGTACGACACTTAACTGTATACCAGCAAAATACATTGAAAATAAACATTACATAGGTAAGACGTACAATGGTCCGAGATCTACCTAAAATAATGCACAATAATGATTAATTTGACGACCGATGTGCCTGCGACGCAGGAGGTTGCGGGTTCGATTCCCGCCTCGGAACAATTTGTGTACGATCTGCAGATATTTGTTCCGGGTGTTCTGGTCCTTTTCTATGTATAATAAAAAAAAAACTATCTATGTAATATACATATATAGTATTATCAGTTATCTAGTACCCATAACACAAGCTCTGCTTACCATGGGGCTAGATAATGCTGTGTGAATTGTCCAGCATTATTTATTTATTTGATTTATTATTTATTTCAGATCAATAGACATGCAAACAGTTAAACCATATGCCCCCTCACAGATAGAGACATATGGCTGGAACAGCTTCTTCACACTTGAGAGCATTAACGGCTGGATGCACGACTTGGCAAATAAGCATCCAAAAGAAGCAACACTAAGGAGTATAGGGAAATCTTGGGAGCAGAGAGATATTTACGCTATGACGATTACTTTGAAGGGCTCTATGCACAGGCAAGTAAATTAATAACCATATATAATACATGACAATTCACACATCTGGCCCAATACATTACAATATAAATACGCTTTATTGCACATCAAACACAGAAAAAACAGTAAAGAACAAACAAACAAAGATACAGATGCACAATGGGCCGCCTTCTCGCTAAGAGCGCAACCTTTGGATGGACACGTAGCTATAGTATAGGTATGAACCAATTTAAACACTCACAGAGTTTCTAGGGTACTTATTTTACTTTCAATTCATTTATTTATATATTAATTTTAAGCACTATTAGTAGGTATAGCTATGGATACTAATTAAATAACACAATATTTTGTAACATAATTAGTATTCATTAACATAGTGACGACCGATGTGGCGCGGTGGGCGAAGGTCCGCCTGCGACGCAGGAGGTTGCGGGTTCGATTCCCGTCTCGGAACAATTGTGTGTACGATCTGCAGATATTTGTTCCGGGTGTTCTGGTCGTTTTCTATGTATAATAAAATATATATATATATATATATCTATGTAATATATTGTATTATGTATATCAGTTATCTAGTACCCATAACACAAGCTCTGCTTACCATGGGGCTAGATAAGGGGCTGTGTGAATTGTCCAACATTATATATTATATAGTTCTATTATATATTTTAGTTTTAGGTTAATAATACTATTTTCTTTCATCTTTCGTTTTCTTTAACTCTGCTGCAATTTTTCAGAGAAACTCTTGTTAATAGCAACACAGTGTTTTCACTTTAATTTCTGTTCCAGATCCAAAGTTTTCATCGAAGGAGGGATCTACGGCAGGGAGTGGATCTCACCATCATTCGTCACATACATGATTGACCAGATCCTAAACGCTGATCTCATAGAAGATGAAAAGCTTCAAGTGATTGCGCGGGCTTATAAGTGGATATTTGTGCCGGTTTTGAACCCTGATGGATATTATTATAGTCATAAAGTGGTATGTTTGTCCGTATTGGCAGAATCAGTCCGATTGTAGAATGACTCGGCGGTTTAAAAAACGGCGCCATTCAACTAACTTTACAATTAGGCGTAATATCACTTAACCATCTCGTCGAATGAAAATAATTTATTTTTAATTTTGTTGCCCCGTTGCCCGGACTCTTAAGAGACCGGTGTCCTCAGGGGTACCACACACATACACACCCACACACACATGCACACACTCACTCATAGGCAGCTCCTGTTGCACGGACTGTGAGACCGGTGTCCTCAGGAGCAGCCGCCAGACACAGAAAATAAGGTATCAGTGCTATCTATTCAATAAAAAGCCCATAGTTTAGTAATTATCAATTTAATATTTTTTTTTATTTGTATTTAAAAATTGTATTTAATTTAGTTAATTTGTAAAATCTTTGTATTTGTAATGAAGAGCAGGACATCCTGGCACAAGTATATTTACATACTTAAAAGGATGTCCTAGCAACTGTCTAGCATGCAAAATTGAAAATTTTCAATTTTCAATTTTCAGTTTTCAGTTTTCAGTTTTCAGTTTTCAATTTTCAATTTTTAATTTCAATTTATACGCGGCCGTACCATTCTATAAAAGGGCTGATTCTATAATTTGGCGACTATTTTATAGCTCTAAGGGGTGCGTGATCATAGGCACCAAACACCATCGGCCGCAGCTTTCAAAGTTTTAGAGCTCGCTGTTTGAACAATAATGATTTTATACATAGTATAGTGGAAGCAGTTTAAAGCAGTTAATATTTTTTAAATAATTTTTTTTTTTCAGGAACGTTTTTGGAAAAAAAATCGTAGGGGGACTGGAGTTGATTTGAATAGAAATTTTGAGTATATGTTTGGACGCTGGGCTAAGTCAACAGGTAAACCGGTAGTTTTTAGTCAATCTTTTAGGGTTCCATATCCAATTGTGAAAACGGGACCCCATTAGCCTCCGCTATCTGTCTGTCAATCTCATGAACCGTATAATGTAGACAGTAGAAATTTTTACACAGTGTATTTTCCTCTTACCGCTATAAAAAAAAATATAAAAGCGATATACATCATGTAAATACTAGAAATAAGAATAAACTCGCTGTTCCCACAACTAGACTACATAAGATAAGTGCATCTTTTAAAGGGCAATGTATACGCTTCTACAACAAAACTCCAAGTGAGTTGCAAAAATTATCAATAAATAAATTTAAAAAAATTGTGAAGCATATTCTTTGTACAAAGGCTTATTACAAAATATCAGATTATCTAGAAGATAAAAAAGCTTGGAACGAGTTTTGCTCCAACTCAAAATCTAACAAATTACAGATAAGCAAATCATATGTACTAGACACATAAGTTATGAACATACTAGTGGTTTCTTCTCACTTCTTCCACTGGTGGACAAAAAATTGAAGTGAACTATAAAATAATTTTAATTGATAATAATGAATAGTATAAAATATGACTTGTCTAAGTGCTTATTTGTAAGCCTAAAGAAATAAACTTTCATTTCATTTCATTTCATTTCATAATTTAATTTTAAGTTCCTTTAATTTCAATTCCTCGGGGTATTTTTTTTTTAAACAGTAATCTTGTTTTAGAATTATCCGCTGTCAGTAATGTGCCATATTCTAATAACTATATTGGTGAACAACCACTGTCGGAGCCAGAAACAATGGCTCTGTCAAGCTTTATTGAAGAAAACAGATGGGGTTTGGAGTATTACCTCAGCTTCCATTCCTATAACAAACGGCTTGTCATCCCTTACGAGCATTCACCCGACAATATAGGGAATTATGATGAGGTGGTAAGTATTAAGGGAGATAGATAGATAGACAATACTTTTATTGCACACTTAAAAATAAAACAAACAAGGTAAACAATAATAATACAAGATATGTGACAATTTGGCGGTATTATCGCTCAAGAGCGATCTCTACCAGACAACCAGATAGGGAGATACATAATATACCTACATAATAAATAATGCTGGATATTCACACAGCATTATTTAGCCCCAAGCTAAGCAGAGCTTGTGTTATGGGTACTAGATAATTGTTATACATAATACAATATTTATGTATATCATAGATAGATATTTTTTGTTATACATAGAAAACGAGCAGAACACCCGGAACAAATATATGCAGATCGTACACACAATTGTTCCGAGGCGGGTATCGAACCCGCAACCTCCTGCGTCGCAGGCGGACCTTCGCCCACCGCGCCACATCGGTCGTCAGATACATCCGACAACAGAACTGGTGAGCAGCACCGTGTGTTATGTAACACGAAATATTTGGAGCCACACTAGCCCTCATACAAGCGACAGAGAACCAAGGTTATCGACATAGTTCTAAGAATTAGCAAGCTGAAGTGGCGGTGGGCAGGCCATATCTCGCGAAGAACCGACGGCCGCTGGGGCAAACGTGTTCTTGAGTGGAGACCACGACTCGGCAAACGTAGTGTAGGTCGCCCTCCGACCAGGTGAGATGAAGACCTGCGAAAGACTGCAGGTAGATGCTGGATGCGGCATGCTGAAGACAGGGCGCTATGGCGCTAATTAGGGGAGGCCTATGTCCAGCAGTGGACTGCTGCAGCAGGGTTTTTAGCTGTGAGACAAGCTTAAGGGGAGGTTGTCCAGATCTGCAAGAGGTCTATTCAGTCTCCACTCAAGGTGTTCTTGAGTTTACCTCAGCAGTTGTCAGTTCTTCGCGATATATGGCCGGCCCACTGCCACTTCAGCGTGCTAATTCGTTGAGCTTTGTCGATCACTATGGTTCTTTATTATACTCCGATTCAAAAACCTGGATATTTTTTGTATACAAAGGGAATACAAAACCTAAGGAATATTGGTGGAAAATATTTAACGACATTGGTATCATCGAACCTAAGCACATAAGCTCGAAACCATTTTTGTTTTTGAAAGCTTTCATGCATCGTTTTATTCATATAATCTTTGGTTTTCGAATTCATTTAAACATTTTTTTTATTTCACATGTGAGATTATGCATTGGTAAAGTTTGGGTTTTATTTTAAAAGATAACCTTGCTTTTACCTTGTTGTTTTCTCTTATTGTTATCAGTTATTGTTAACTTTTCATTCAAAAATGTCTATGTTGACATAAAATATCTTGGATTCTAAATCGGAGTATAGACGGATGACTTCGTTACGAATCCTATCCTTCAAAGAGACCCCGAGCATAGAACATCGATGATGAGTCTCCTCGACATCCATATTATAATGCTGTATACATATCATCATCATCATCATCAGCCTATATCAGTCCACTGCTGGACATAGGCCTCCCCCAATGAGCGCCATAGCGCCCTGTCTTCTTTTGTATACATATAAAAACATCATATTATTAAATCCACAGTTTTCATTATTTCCCTGTTCTGTATTTCAGTACACGTTGGCAAAAGACGCGGCACGAGTAATGAAATTATTTAATAAAGACAACCATTACAGCGTTGGCAATTACTTTGAGCTTTATGGTAAGGGATATTTTCAACAGCGATCATAGCAATTGTAGATGCGAAAGGTATCCAACCTTTCGCATCTACAATTACTATGATGGATGGATGTTTGTTACTTCTTGACGCCAAATCTACTGAACGGATCAGGCTGATATTTTGCACAGATGTAGCTCTAAGTCTGGAATCAAACATTCCATAAAAAATGTGGAATTAGTGTAGAAATAAACGGACAGACTTTGACGGTTCCTTAGCCACAACGCGTGCGAAACAGCAGGCAGAAAAACATTCACGACTTAAGGGTCCGGCGACCCTCGCTTGCAAAAATCGCTCCGAATATCGCTGTCCCTGTTTAACCCTTGCGCCGCGCCACATGCGTGCGCGATAGCAATATTAGCCGTTCAAAATTTGGTTTGCTCCGTAATACCAAAAATTATGACTGAAAACTTTTTGTATTTTTCACAAAGTATTGTTATTCTGTAACTAGACAATATAAGTTATGTTCCTTAATAAATAAAACGTAAGATATTGATGTTTTAATACGAAACAAATAGCAAGAAAACATGTCCATTTTCGCATAAAAATTAGCAAAATGAGATTGGCTTTCATTTCATTTTAGGTAAGTACTTTGAAAAAAAAAACAATTTGGGAACCTAGATAAATACTATTTTAATACAATTAATGCAATATTATAGTGGAAAATATGCTTGAATTAGAAATAATTTTGGTATTACGTTTGTATGAAGCGTTCGTCCCTCCGGAGACCCCTTAAGGTGAAATACGTCCCAAGACCCACGTTTTGACTTAACGGAAAATCAATTTTATGGGAACAAAACACATATATTTGGAATACACTTTGATGAGGATCAAAAGTTTAGGATATTAGTTAGTATGTTATGGGAGTCGAAACACGATTGACTAAACTTGACTCGATCGAAAATAATGGCAAAATTTCCTCCAAATCTTCATTTTTACGTAGATATCTCTAAGGAAAAACCAGTTTTATTTGCTAGTATTATTGATAAAATGAAATTTCTTCTACGTGTTCCCTGATAAATACTTTAGATGATTATGCTTTTAGGTTTTTTTTTTTGCGAAACAGTATTATTTTAGAGCAATAACAAATTTAAAAATAAAAAATCATACTCAAACATCAAACATCAAAAATTTACCTTTGACAATATTTATAAAAAAGTAAAAATTATGGCTTATTGGAAAAGCTTTCTATAGTGTCAAAGAACTCACGGACCTAAATTTGAGAATTAAGTAGCACATTATTGACATGTTCATAGTTTATAACTTATTAATTAAAATCATTTTAAAATGATATTGTAAAGGAATGCATGCCATGTGTTTTGGTGAAGTAGGTGACACTACCTATTTTAATATTTAAGACCTTGTATTACGACCATATTTCTTGCAATAAATGAATTGAATTGAAAACCAGTGAAATTGCGCGCGAGCGGGTCATTTCGCCGCTCTTGCCTTCTTGCCTCCCTTTCTCGCCTTCCCCGCACGGCGTTCGTTCGGCCTTGTCTCGAAAAGCGAACTCACTTCGTCGTAAAGAGATAAAGACAAAGATAAATTCATTTGGCCTCAAATAGGTTAAAAATAATTATTCTTCTGATTTTTCTAGCAGAAGTTGCTACGAAAATTAGAAGTTGGCAACCTGGCTGTCAAGTAGTTTTAAACTTGAAGTTATAACTATTTTACTTTCAATCAAATATTCTCATTATTTATGTCTTCAAATACTTCCAGGTGAATGTGTTAGTGGAACCAGCACCTCCTGGGCCAAAAATTCGTTTCAAATCCCGTAAGTACTCTTTGTAGCCTTACCTACCCAAGCAGCATCACAAGCTGTATAACAGCTCTGTTAAAGTTCGTTTATATTCTTAATGCTGTATAAGCTCTTATACAGCCCTTATACCCCTGAAATGGGCACAAATTATACAGCGTTTTGCCTTATATTAGCTGTATAAGCATAAAATATGCTGCATAATAGCTGTTTTGCGGCTGTACTATGGTGTAAGAGGAAACTAATACACTCCAATTACTACATTGTAACTCACTTGTTAAGCTTTACGTTGTAAAAAGTCTGTTGAACAAGTTACAATTAAAAGAATTAAAACGAAACAGAAGATATATTTTAATGATGGCGTTCAATTATAGATTAAAGTGACATTTATTATTATAAACGCTTTGTGTTTAAAGATTTGGAGATTCGATAGGCGCAGGATACAGTGCACTATCGTGCAAAAATAAATTTATTGAGGACATATATATGTTTTGTAATAAAAAATAAACGCGCCAGCAAAATAACCAGGCAAGAGATATTAAATAAGGTAAGTAAATATGGTTTTTATAGGTTAGAATTTAAAAATGTTTGAATTAATGGACGTAGAGCCTCATTGGTGCATAGTAGGTTATTGGACAAACTGAAAATATTGATAAACATAAAAACATTAGTCTAATTTTTATGTAATCATGTTCGTAATCTTCGATTTGTAATTGATAAAATGGCGACAATTTGCTAAGCAGCCTAAATTCTATTTTGATGGTCTTATAGCATTAATAGCTGTACTATGTAGGTAATAGATACTAGTATTCAGCTTTTAGCGGTTGATGGGCTGTATAAACGAATAAATTTACTATTAATGTTGCATAGCAGTGTTTCGAACATAACCTGTAACTCTTTTTAGGGATACGTAATATTAAGTGAAAAACCAAAATGCACTAAGAGATCACATCACGTTTTCGAAAATATTAAAGTTATTTTTTAGAAATTTCAAAGCAATTATTGTAGATTTGCGTCCTAGAATTTGTAAAGAAATAAATAAAGTGATGCAGTCCAAAACATATGCAATTCATCAATTCTCACAATGCACCTTCTACATCTGGGAAATTATAAGTTTAGGTTTATGAATATTATAATAACACGAATCCACTATGAAACATTAAACAGCGTCTTCAAATACTTAGCTAATTAAAAATGAAAACTAAACAATTTTCCCCTCAAAACATACGTAAAATTCAGGAAGTAATTTTTTTTTTATTTGACTTATGTTCCCCGAGGAAAAAAATCTCCATAAGTTTCTACACTCTTTTTTACACCCTGTATAAACCGTGAAGTTTTAGTTATTAGATATTAGGTTCCCTTAGTGAAGCGATTTATATTCATGATTATGAAAATCTTTTACTTTAGGACTAACTCTAGCTCATACCCAAAAGCCAGCTGTTCGATTACAATAAATGACATTCTTACTTATATCAATACTTATTCGACAATTTTTTTTTTTTCAAGATAGTAAGTAGGCCCCTTATTGAAAGTTGTTTATATTCATGGTTCTCCTGATAAACGAAACAATACTTAAATTTCACGGTTTATAGATAATATGTCGAAAATTACTTTGCAATGAGTATTGCAATTGTATTTGTATGACTCTATTAGCGAAAACTGATAAAAAATAAAAAATCTATATAAATTAGAATGAATTTTATTTCTTTTAAGATTTAGTTAGGCCGTTATGCCAATATTCACCTCCTTGAATCGGTTTGATTTGTATTTGCTTTGCAGTACCTAAAATTGTTCTGGCATCGCATGGTAAAATTCCTGGAAATCTTAAGTTTATGATAGTAGCTAAATCATTAAATGCTATTTGAGCTATGTTTCTTTCTCTGGCCCAATTCTGTATTTGTTGGCGAAATAATTTTTTTTTTTCATATTCACTTTCGCCGTCTCTTGAACTGCTGCATGATAAAATGTCGTCATCAGTTGCAGAAGGTAAAGCTAATAAGTTACACCTGATATAACTATAATCATTCACAATATTTTCTACGGAACCACTTTTATTAGATGTCGACGGTATTGACGCTTGACTGTAGGTGATCTGATCTGTTGCAATATCTCCATGTTCCTCGGCAGTAATTTCATTTTGTTGATAATTTGTAATATTTAAATATTCCTGTTCAATCTTTCTTCTAATAGCACCAAATCTTTTTCGCTTTTTCCACATATTTATAAAACATCACAAAATACAGCATACAAATGCACAATAATTCAAAATGGCGACTCTGTCACTTATACAGATTAAGGCTGTACTATAGGCGTCATTTATTTTTATTGCTGTTTATTACTCTCAAAGACAGAAATTAGACAGCTATCGTCTGTAAAAGGGTGTACAATTACACCATAAAAAGAAGCTGTAGAAGAGAGTTTGCCTACTTCATAATACAGAAATAAGATTTGAGGACCACCATAATACAGCTCTAAGCTGTATTAAGTAAGTGACTGTATGAAAAATGTAGCTATTGTACAGCTTTAATACTAAAATGAGATTAAAGCGTTATAGAAAACTTAAAGCTGTACATGACAGTTATCATACACTGATTTAAAACTTTAAGCGTACTTTGACTCCTTAATACAGACTTAATACAGTTAGAGCTGAATACTTACTCCTAAACCGACATTATAACACTACAATGTCTTTTCAACGTTCTTATACAGCTGTAAAACAACGTTCAGTGCTATATTGGCTGCTTTTTAGGTGTTCATTACGCTTGGTTGCTGCTTGGGTACCTACCTATACCTTTGACGATCTCTGTGGCGCGGTGGGCGAAGGTCCGCCTGCAACGCAGGAGGTTGCGGGTTCGATTCCCGCCTTAGGACAATTGTGTGTTCGATGCAGATATGTTTCTGGTGGTCTGGTCCTTATTTATGTATAATAAAAATATTTATCTATGTAATGTATTGTATTAAGTATCAGTCATCTGCGAAAGACTGCAGGTAGATGCTGGATGCGTCAAGCTGAAGACATGGCGCTATGGCACTTATTGGGGGAGGCATTATGTCCAGCAGTGGACTAGTACAGGCTGATGATGATGATATCAGTCAACTGGGTACCCATAACACAAGCTCTGCTTAGCTTGTGGCTAGATGATGGTGTGTCGATTGTCCGGCATTATTTATTTATTTACCTAGTAAAGTGCACAAGTGTTCTAAACTATTTAGTGTTTTGAACATTAAATACATTTATCAAATTAAAAATTATTAATTTCGATTATTCACCATAATTGTAAGAACACCTACCTAAATACTATATTAGCGGACCTTCCCGGCTTCGCACGGTTTAAGTACGGATCCCTAACTTTTTTGAAAATATAATATAGCCTATGTTCACCGGGGATAGTGTAGCTACCCAACGGTGATAAAATTTTTCAAATCGGTCCAGTAGTTTCAGAGCCTATTCATTACTAACAACCAAACCTTTCCTCTTTATAATATTAGTATAGACAACTATAAGTAAAAATATTAGTATAGACAAGTGGGTGTCCATCCTGCACAAGTTAGCGTCCACCCTGCACGAGACGGCATCCATCTTGTTTTTCGGCCCCGAACCAATTTTGACGTTGTAGCTGGTGTCAAACCAATACAAAATTTACGTTTGACAGCACTGATTGCTTAATTTACGCCTGTCGCAAACCGGTCGCGAGTTACATAATGACCCGGCCGCTCTTGCTAAGGCCAGTGGTTAACTTTACGGTACTCAACGCGATTCGGATACAGCCTTTTCTCAGGACCTTGAGATAATAATTCTAATTGTATTCTAGTTTCTTAAATATATATATTGTAAAAGTTCTTGTTTGCTTCATATCCTTAAACTAGGAAAAATAAGAAGAACCGTTTCAATGTTATGTTCTATAGTTATATTCTTTTAACATAATTTTCTGTCTTTAGATACGCTCTCATGTTCGAGCTTCAAGATGTCAACTTTGGCTTTCTTCTTCCGCCTGAACTTATCACACCAACATGCCAAGAGGTCTTAGCAGGAGTGCTATCGTTTTTAGAACCTAAAAATAACTCGTTCACTACTATTGCTCCCGAGAGACCGTTTACAAAGAAGACGAAGCATAACAAAAATAAAACTCATTTCGAACTAAAATCGGCGAAGGGAAAAATAGGTGACAAGTCAATAAAAGCTTTAAAAAATTCAGCTCACAAAAGCGTAGATGTATTCAAATATCTTATTTTTTATATAATGTTTTACATTAAATATTTATAATTTTTTATATTTAGTTTTCTTTAATAATGAGCACGATTACCCTAAGTATGATTAACACCTAATTTGTCAAAATAACATGTTTTAATTAACTCCTTGGTGAAGAAGAAGAAGAAGAAAATAAATTTATTGATTCACAAGTAGGTACAGCTTGTTACACAAATTATAATAATAGGTAAATAAGAACATAAAGAAATAAAAAAAATTGCTACGTATCTACATGTATAAAAGCAACAGGCGACTCTACAATGCGAACCATCGACTACGTTTAATAGACGCCTAATACCTATTTATTCACTGTGCAAACAAGTCTGTCAACCAAATGAGGTGAGCGGGCGCGGGGAAGTGAGTGCTCATTGGTCCGTTCAAGGTTACGACAAATCATGACCATTATTAGTGATGGGGTAAGTACTATGAAAGCAATCGATACTTGCAACAAGGTATATTTAATTTGACGATTTGACGACCGATGTGGCGCGGCGGGCGAGGGCTGCCTGCGACGCAGGAGGTTGTGGGTTCGATTCCCGCCTGAGGTCAAATATTTCTACGATCTGAAAGAACCTATTTGTTTCGGGTGTTTTGGGTAGTAAAAATAGGTCAATTTTCGGTTTTTCCTAAAAAAAGAGGCCTGTCGGCCGGAGGGGATGCAGGGGGGGCTGGGGGCGTGGGGGGGGGGTCACGGCTTCACTCGCCGTGCCGTTCCCCTTGGTCGCATTGTGGCTTATAGTTACGGTTATAGTTGAGGGGGCTTAGGGGGTCATTGGGGGGGTCGCGGCAAGGCTCGCTTCCCTCACCGCAATGCTCCTCCGAGTTCTAGGTGAGGGGGTCTTGGGGGGGTTGTCGGAGGGGTCACAACACGGCTCGCTTCGCTCGCCGTGCTGTTCCCCGCGGTCGCTTCGCTCGCTGCGATGCTCCACCCGAAAAAAAAGGTCTAAAATAGGCCTTTCCTAAAAAAAGGGGGTCTAGGGGGCAAAAGGGGGAAAAAAATATTCTTATTTAAAACCATTTGTCCTCCTCTAAATGACTGTGAAAAAAAAATCTTCCAAGTCTATCCATTTTGGAGATGGAAAAGGGGGGACAAAAAAGGGGTTAAAAGGAAGTCCAATTTTTTTTCTTCAAAACAAAGAGAAACCCTCTATACGACCCTGCAATCAGAACCCCTCTATCGCGACGGCATCTGGTAGCACACTCAAAAGGGGGGTCCTGGGGGGCAGGGGGGGCAACATTTTCTGTGCATTCAAAATCACTTGTCCCCCTCAATACAACCCCCATAAAAAAATTAAGCAATATGGCTCCATGTACGAGCCCCCCCACTGGGGGCGGTCTTGGGGGGGCAAATGTCAAAAAGTCGGAATTTTCCCTAGGAGACTTTTACCTCCCATATACGATTCTGTAAAAAAAAACATACCTTCTCATCAACCATCAAGGCGAAAATCAGTCAGTCAGTAGTAATCTACCTTTATATAGTATGTATAATGTATGTAATAAAAAAAATGTATAATAATAAAAAAAAGTATCAATGGTAATCTAGCTTTATACTATAGTAGAATAGAATAATATTATATGAAAAATAAATAAATATTAGAGTTAACATTTAGGTACCTTACATTTTAGATAATACCATGTAGCAATGTAACGTTAAATATTATTTTAATCGACTTTTACATAATTCATCATAATCTTTCCTACGGCCACCGATATCTTAATGTCACCTATGGCACAGCACTATTTACCCCGCCTTTTAAGAGAAAAAAGGAAAGCAAATACAGAATTGGTTATGAAAGAAAGAGATGCACAGTTGACCTCGACAGTTGACCTCAACCGGTCAACCAAAATAAGTTGAGCTCCGTCAGGAGCCATTGAGTAAGCGAGCGCAGAGATTGTCACGGGTCACTGGTCTGGTCGTTACCTATCGAACGTTAGTGGGCGTGGATTTTTATAAGATCTCTTTTTGTTATGTGATGTCTTAAATCGTTCGCCCTGTATTAGGTGTCTAGGGTACGTAGTCGATGATGCGAACCAATAGGTCCTGTCTGTCCTGTCTCAGCATAATGTTGTTCTACTTCTCCACAATAAGTAGAGCAACGCTGGTTTTCGGACAGAACCATTGACGCGTGTCAACACGGATGGCAGATTACTTAAGACAAAAAAAGATATATACACATTAAATTAGCATCTTACAACCTAAAATTAACTGACGACCTTTGTGGCGCGGTGGGCGAAGGTCCGCCTGCGACGCAAGAGGTTGCGGGTTCGATTCCCGCCTCGGAACAATTATGTGTACGATCTGCAGATATTTGTTCCGGGTGTTCTGCTCGTTTTCTATGTATAATAAAAAATATATATCTATGTAATTGTAATATTATGTATATCATTTATCTAGTACCCATAACACAAGCTTTGCTTACCATGGGGCTAGATAATGCTGTGTGGATTGTCCAGCATTATTTATTATTATTTATTCTAAACACATTATCAGCATACAAAAGGAACAACACACGTAGTGTTGCTTTTATAATTCTTCTATACGTGTGTTTGTCACCAAGGAGTTAGGAGGCTAAACAATATTTTGTAAAAATGTAGTGTATATTATTATATTTCAATGGGTTCCTAAATAATACTCGAGAAGAAAGTAGACACACCGCAGTGCCGCTATGACTTAATTAAATGTAAAAAAAGCAGTGTAGCAAAAAAAAATCGGGTCTTCAAAGCAAGCGCAGGTTTGCATACAAAAGACTTCGACGCGCATCGATTTCTGCCGAGTTAGAAAAAAGTGAAAAAATAAAGAATAGAGTAGAATATAATAGAAAAACGTTTGGACACAGGTACAAAATACAGGCATAGAATAACAAAAGGCAAAAAAAGTAGTTTAATATGGTTAGTACAGTAGTAGAAATATATATTGTGCACGCTTTATATAGGAGAAAATAAGAATTCAATTCCGGCACAGTAATGATGTTATCAAAGGTGGTAATATGACTAATGATACGTATAATTGATGATACATAGTACACATTAAACAGATATATATCTTACTTCCTCCTTAGAAGCGAAGAGTATAGCTTCTAAAGAGATAAATCCTGTACCCAAGAAAATGCTCCATTAAACTTGTCTGTGATGTAATCTGGGCCAATTAACTGCATAATATTTATTTCTTCTTCTCTTTGTTTTTTTTATACCCGTGTACGCGTGCATATGTCATTATTTTCATTACGCCCACGGCTGAACTTACTCCAACATCAAACGGCGCGGCCACGATTAAGGGCCATCCATTGATCGTGCGATTGATTGATCTTGAGTGGAGACTACGACTCAGTAAACTTAGTTTAGGACGCCCTCCGTCCAGGTGGGATGACGACCTGCGAAAGACTGCAGGTAGATGCTGGATGCGTCAAGCTGAAGACAGGGCGCTATGGCGCTCATTGGGGGAGGCCTATGTCCAGCAGTGGACTATCATACTGATGATGAAGATGAAACAAACAAACAATTCAAAACAAAGGCTAGAGCCATCCATCGATCGCGCATACGTACGTAGAGTTATTTGCTGATGAGACTTTTGATGATAGACCGCCGAATAGTAAACCCATTATGGGCCACGGTAGTGGCCTGCTAAGTCAAGTAAAATTTGTCACAGATCAGTGCTGCATTGCTATAGCACAGCACAAAAATGTGCAATTAAATATGGGCTTTAGTCGTAATATTTCAGCTAACATTTAGAAGTATTTTATTTATTTTGACGGCGTTAGATGACAAATAGCTCACGGGTTGTGTGAAGCCATATCACTGTAAAATTCATCTAAATGTAAAGAATTTGAGTCCTATTTGAAACTATGTGTTTCAAATATACTCGTAGATGCCTGCGTGGTAGCGATGTTAGATTAATGTGCGCAGAGCTTAAACGGCTGCCCTAGGTTTCATTTCTCTGCCTATAAATAATCTTGTTAACTGACTCCAAAAATTACTAGTTCCTGTATAATTCTTTATAATTATATTTATAATTTGCTGTATAATTCTAGTAAGTATGTATTACTGTTATAGGTGTACTATGTCAGAACCGAAACGACAAATCGCTTGATCACGTGACTAACTGTCATTTATTTTGGCAACATCCTCCAAAAAACATTGACCCATCGTTGCTCCCAAATAACTTATTACTTGAGATCTAGTTATACCAGGCGATGATCTATAAATGAGTAGATATCAGTTTGTTCCAGAAAGAACTGTATTTACTGGTAATAAGGCGCAGTTTTCAGGTTATCGTGGGTAATTAGTGATTAGGGCGTTGCAGACGTGCCTTTTGTATTGAAATTAATTGGCCATTTAATTTTCTTAATTTTGGGGCATAGCTTTATTTGGGTTTGATTCGGTGAATTAAGTTTAATTTTGGAATTTCTATGGATCATTTTGGAGGTAGGTCATTTTGAATCATTCGCTACGTCCAGTCCAGAAACAAGTAACAGTTACTTGTTTCTGGACTGGTTTCCGCAACTTGGCCACAGGTGGGCCCTTTTTGCGTGTCGGGTGAAGGAGCTCCTAGTCTAACCACCCGATGCCCTCCAGGCAGGCCAGCAGGTAGCCAGCAGCTCGCTGATAATCTTTAGAATTGATGAATGATTGATTAGCATTATACAACCTTTTTTTAAATAGGACCTTATCTGTAAATGACATCAGATGTGGCACGGCAGGCGAAGTTCCGGCTGCGTCGCAGGAGGTTGCGGGTTCAATTCCCGCCTTGGGACAAATGTAAGTACGGTCTGCAAATATATTATTAAATATATCCGGGTGTTAATTCTATACCTATAACTTCATCTATGTAATATATTTCCTTTAAGTATATCAATAATCTAGTACCCATAACAAAAGCTCTGCGTAGCTTGGCGAGAGATTGGGGGTTCGATTCCCGCCATGGAACAATTTTTGTATCATCTATTTGCTATTTAAAAATATGTATCCGTGTAATGTAGGTAGGTATGTATTATGTACATATATCGGTCATGTAGTACCCATAACACAAGCTCTGCTTAGCTTGAGACTGGATGATGCGGTTTGGGTTGTGAAGTATTATTATATTATTTATTAGATTTATTATAATTTAATTTCAACCACTCGGAATCTACTCAAAACTTAACCCTTCTCAGAGGCTCTTGTGGTTTATTCTAAAGTTGGAAACTTGCCAAGTTAACTGTTGACCTTTACGTTTAACTGTTAACCTATCATATCTTGGTATATACAGGGTGCCACAAAAAATTTTGCTTGTAAGCCGAAAGGGGATGATTTTTTTTCTATTTCTTTTGTATTTAATTCCTTAAAAAAAATAAGTTTTTTTCATATTCGTGATTGTTATTCTTACATTATTATTATTGCTTTAAAATTTCAAAGGATTTTAATAAACTTTTGGTAATAACTTCACGATAAAACACTGGTATTGCTGACAAAACAAGTAAAATAGTTGTTAAATATTTTTTAAAGTTACATCATTAAATTAACATAACGTTAATAATAAAAATGCAAATGTTTGAAAAAAGAAATTTTGCATAGGTTTAAATCTAGAATAACACATAGGATGATTTTTATGCCATAATTCAGTTCTCAGAGGATATAAATAATCCAAACGTGTCCTTTGAAAAAACCCGTTTGAAGCCGCGGGCAAAAAGTAGTAACAAAAGTTTGAAAGATTGACCTTGTTCAAGGACTTTTTAACTTGTATTTTTTTGTGAGAAACAATTTTTGAAATCACGATGGGAGTTTCCATTATTAAAACAAAACAGAAGGAACCCATTCTCAAAACTAGGTTAAATAAATTGAGCTAAATACCCAATGCCGCATGGAGGCTGCCTATAGAAAAGAGACAACGTTTCACTGAAAACAGAATGAGAGAGAAGAACAGAAAACGGAAAGAAAATACTTTGTGGGACTATGTTTGACCAATCTATTTATTTTTTATACATCTTAAAAAAATGCTGTGTTCAGCTGTATCTATGTTCGTCGATTTTTTTCATCCGTATATCGATTTTAATGATTGTTTTAACATGTTTAAGTATTTCTATCATGAGCGCCATAACGCCCTGTCTTCAGCTTGACGCATCCAGCATCTCCCTGCAGTCTTTCGCGAGTTGTCATTCCACCTGGTGATATTTGACTGTTCATTGATAATAATAACCAGTTTAAACATTAAGTTCACTATATTTTAAGCAATGTGTAAGCAATCTAAAAAAAATCACGACCTAGCTAGATAATTGCCAAAAAAATAATCAAATTTTTTTGACTTGATTTTTTTTTTTTACAAAATTTAATGTTCATGAAAATTTTCAAAGATGCGTTTTTTTAAATAAACCGAAGATATTTTGTTTATTTCAAACCTATCAGCCTGTATATCTAAATATTTTTGTTTTTAGTTTTTTTTTACCTGCCTTAGGGTAAGGAGGCAGGTCCCCTGTGCAGACAAACCGGTACGGGCAGGTACCGATCCGTACTGGTAAAATATTGAAATGTTATCATTTATGCATTAAAGCAAAGAAACAGGTTGGCACTTGTCGATTACCTGGATAGGGTCATAGGGGCTAGAACGTTTGAAGCCATGATGGTCAATAAAGACAAATTTACCTGTTTCTTTTTGTAGCGTATCCTGCACCGCTCCGTACTGACCCGCGCCGACAAGTCAGTACCGGAATACCTGCTTCTTTATATTCTCAACCTTACAAATGCCTAAGTACCGGCACTGGTCACCCGCTTTTTGTACCCACAAAATCCATAGCGAAGGGCCACTCTAGCTTTGGCAAGAATTCTCGCTGTATCTTTAAAATTTTCTGCTTAATCCTCGAGTAGTCTCGAGTGATTATTAAAGTTAACGAGTGTTGCTTTGTTCGCTGCGGGCTTTCTGAAGCTTAAGAGAATTGGAGAAATTACTGCTAGGATTGTTAAAGAGGCTCTCAAAGAAAACTCTGCACTTTTGTGGCTTTTCACTGTGTCTTCAAGCTCGGCGTGTTTGCGTTGTAGGTAGATTGTAAGACAGTGGAATTTATATTAATTTTATTAAAGCGGAAGGAAATCTAAGTGACCTTTATTCATTCAGAATAGGGTTATATTACGAATACATCCGACAGAGAACCAAGGTTATCGACATAGCTCAAAGAATTAGCAAGCTGAAGTGGCAGTGCGCCGGCCATATTTCACGAAGAACCGACGGCCGCTGGGGCAAACGTGTTCTTGAGTGGAGACCGCGACTCGGTAAACGTAGTGTAGGACGCCCTCCGACCAGGTGGGATGACGACTTGCGAAAGACTGCAGGTAGATGCTGGATGCGGCAAGCTGAAGACAGGGCGCTATGGCGCTCATTGGGGGAGGCCTATGTCCAGCAGTGGACTGATATAGGCTGATGATGATGATGATGATGAGGGTTATATTCTAACATTATTACTAATTTTAAGATTATTGTTTGTGGTTGATAACGCTACGAAATATTCCCTCACTTTTCTGTCTGAACATAGCTTTAGTACAGAGACATGCTTAGCACTAATAACAGCAAGGATTTTGAGGAACAAAGGCCTTTTCAGACCCTGTATTTGTATTTCTGTGGTATTCGATACCCAGAAAGATATATTCTACCTTTGCAAAGTGTTTGTTGTACAGTACCTACATGCAAAATGCCCGGCGGCTTGCCGATTATGCGCATCATCATCAGCATGTTGGACGACATGGGCCTATCCTAATGAGCGCTATAGCTTCGTGTATACAGCGTGTTCTGTATTCGCGCATCCAGCATGTCGCTGCAGTCGTCATCCCACCTGGCCGGAGGGTGTCCTACACTACGTTTACCGAGTCGTGGTCTCCAGTCAAGAATACGCTTACTCCGGTGGTTCTTCGCAAGATACGGCCGCCTCACTGACACTTCAGCTTACTGATTCTTAGAGCTATGATGCTCATAAATCCGAGCGTTATTTGTCGCTCTCCGCTCTGGGTAAAGAAGAAAAGAGAGATAGAAAATACATTTATTGATTCACAAGTAGGTACAGCTTGCTACTAAATAATAATAATATATAAGTAAACAAGAATATAAAGAAATAAATATGTATTATATACAAGCAACAAGCGACTCCACAAAGCGAACCAATAGGTCCTGTCTCAGCATAATGTTGCTCTACTTCTACTTCGCTTTAGCCATTACCGCGTACGGAAGTCTGAACAGACATTAACCCTTTTAAGATATACCTACCTATCTATTTTTGTCGAGCTACCCTTATGTTATCCAGCAGTTAATATCCTTATAACCAGCAGTAAAAACTAATCTGACCGTTGTTATTCAGCTTGTAGTTCCAAAAACAAAGATCGAACGCTTGTGCCTGAAATAGCT
Source organism: Eupithecia abbreviata (assembly GCA_943735965.1). Lineage (NCBI taxonomy): Eukaryota > Metazoa > Arthropoda > Insecta > Lepidoptera > Geometridae > Eupithecia > Eupithecia abbreviata. Next base: position 9,989,462 of record OX030991.1, on the reverse strand, counting down.
GCAAGTTTTTGCAGCACGAAACATTACAAGAGCAAACCCATGCCCAATTAAAGCTAACAACTGGCCCACTGCCAACGGACGCTCAAAACAACCGTTTGTTAGATCACGTGCATACAGTGCAGAGGCGGGAGCGGGAGCGGTTATGTTAGAAGAAACAGTTACTTGACTTGACTTCTTTTATTTGGCAATATGTGTCTGGTTTGCCACTTTTCTGCCAGTGTCCAGTTCATAGAAGAAGAAACAGTGATTTCTCCACTTCTGGTTTTTCTGAAGTGTTTATAGACATTGACATATTATATATGTATTTGCCGCTACATGTAGGTACACACAATATAAATTAACAATTTTGAATTAATATTAAATTGGTTTATCAGGTGGTATATAATATTTTTTTATATCAGGTGCTTCGCTAAGCTGTTCTATTTTTCCATCGTTTTGTAAGAATATTGTTGGGGCAACTATTTAGAGACATATTATAGCAAATAAGTGTTTTCATGTAATAAGCATTAAATTTAATAAATTCCTTGATATTAGCCCAACTTTGGGTAGAAATAAATAAAACACGGCGAAAGAAAACTCTAAAATAAAGACCGTTCCAAAATAATTTAGTTATTCAAAAGCTAAGAAATAAATTTAGTTTGATAAAATAACCTCAATAGTTTTTTTTTATGATAACCGTTCGGCTAAAAGTCTGTCCACATTTTTTTACACGGTCGTTTTAGGAATGAGTCATTGTACAATTTCATCGCACATTATGTCAGGTGAGATAGCATACATTTAGGCCTCGTCTGCCGACGAGTTTGGCTCGTTGACTTGTTTACCCCATCTTCAACAATATAAATTTAGCTAAAACCATGTAAGTATAGTTCTAACTTTCCTATTTCCCGCTCATCATACCATCTACCCTAGGCCTTAGCTCGGACTGCATCGAAATGAATTAATGCGGCATTTGATGGATTGCGATGCGGTGGTACCTAGGAGGAACACTGTTTCATTGCATTGATCGTTTAATGGTATTACCGTAGATTGACGGAATAGCTAGCTCAGTAATTTGGAAGAAGTTATCGCATCTATGCAAAAAATCTAACGCTGTCACACGCTCTCTGAGAATGGAATGGATTTTGGCTTCTAGCACGAGACGTTTTCTATAGCTTTCTCGGTTCTGAACTGTCTCTAAGCAGCTGGTGAGAACCAACCTAGTCAACCGAGTATTGGAGATTTAATGGAAGTGTTTATTTTTTTTATTCATTCAGCGGTATTAGGTACGCGGTATTTTGGAAAGTCAACATAATAGTTTTGGTTGTGATGAACAAGATATTTACTAAGGTGATCTCTCCAGACTCCAATAACTGGAGAAGTTATTTCTATTGCCTTATATTTTAGGCCAAAATTAATATCTTCTCTCTAAAATCCTTGTCAAAATAACTTATTCGTTGTCACATCAGCATTATCAGCCTATGTTAGCCTAGACTGGAACATGGTGGTCTGGTAGAGATCGCTCTTGAGCGATAAGCGTAACTAAATTTTAAGTTTTTATTGTACATAGTTCCTAATATTAGTGTGCTATAAAGTATTTTCTATCTATATATCTATGTTGCATGTACCTAATGTAAAGCTCGGAAAATCTTCAATTCGTTGCGATTCGTCCCATTTCTTTCCCGCTGGACGAATAGACTTCAAGCTCAAGTCTTCAATCTGTATCGCTACTTCATGCTCCCGTCTCAGAACTTGCTAAACAATCGTAGTGATCTCATTCATTATCCATTGCAGTCTGCGAAGACGCCCCTGATTTATGAGGCCACCTCCTGCCTCTAACGACACGCCGTGATGAACGGCTGCTGATGTGGTGTGAGTTGGCAGAGGTAGCGAATAGATTTTTAAATACCACTTCTTGATTTACACTGTTTTTTAGGGCTCCTTACCCAAAATGGTAAATCGGGAACCTTCACCAGGCTGTATCTCATTAACCGTGGTAGTTAGACAGTTGAAATTTTCACAAATGACGTATTTTTGTTGCCGCGATGACAACAAACACCTACTACAAAATCTTTGAGCATTCAACCAGTACAAAACTATATATAAGAATAATATAAATATTTAAGGAGGCTCCTATACAAAAAACTTAATGTTTTTGCTAATTTTTCCCCGTTACTTATACGGCGAGCTATGGAAAGAGCTATGCTCGGAGTATCTCTGAAGGATAGGATTCGCAACGAATACATCCGACAGAGAACTAAAGTTATCGACATAGCTCTGAGAATTAGCAAGCTGAAGTGGCAGTGGGCCGGCCATATCTCGCGAAGAACCGACGGCCGCTGGGGCAAACGTGTTCTTGAGTGGAGACCACGACTCGGTAAACGTAGTGTAGGACGCCCTCCGACCAGGTGGGATGACGACCTGCGAAAGACTGCAGGTAGATGCTGGATGCGTCAAGCCGAAGACATGGCGCTATGGCGCTCATTGGGGGAGGCCTATGTCCAGCAGTGGACTAATATAGGCTGATGATGATGATGATGACTTATACGGCAATAGAAATATTCACATAATAATTAGTTATATATTCACTTTAAAAATGAATAATTAAATAAAAATAAACAAATATGTAAGGTCCCTAAACAACAGACATGATATTTTGCTGTTTTTATAGATAACGGGACCGACACCTTTGTGCACGAGTTAACTCGCACTTGGCCGGTTTTATTTTATACCACCAAGGTAGCAAACTAGCATGCCCATCTGATGGGAACCGGTTACCGTAGCCTGCAACACCAGTGCAAAACAAACGCTACTACTATTCTCCCCTTTAAAAATATCAAAAGTATTTCAGAAAAATATTTAGATGCCTAATTCCTGTTTCCAGTTTTGGGTTTTATTTGTATGTTATCTAGTTGACGATCTCTGTACTTTTTTGATAAAGTTTGGAGTGGCGGCAGTGAATGCAGTGGAGTATTCTAGGCAATATGGTTCAGTTCAGACATAATTGTCCAGATGTTGTGTTTGACAGCCTATTGAAGTCGCTTGAAATGAACATTCTAGAAAACATCGCTCTGAGTTCGGACATAGTTGTCTAACTTTGTATTTTACACTGACTATGGAAGTAGCTTGCAACGTACATTCTAAAAAATATCGTATACACACATAGTTGTCCAGATGTTGTTCTTTGTAGACTGATGAAGTCGCTTGCAACATTCTTTCTAGAAAATATCGTTCAGAGTTCAGACATAATTCAAATTCATTTTATTTTATTTCATTAGAATGTTTTACACTGACTATGGAAGTAGCTTGCAACGTACATTCTAAAAAATATCGTTCATATATACATAGTTGTCCAGATGTTGTTCTTTGTAGACTGATGAAGTCGCTTGCAACATTATTTCTAGAAAATATCGTTCAGAGTTCAGACATAATTCAAATTCATTTTATTTTATTTCATTAGAATGTTATACATGTTTAATTATGTACACATGTTGTATTTTACACAGACTATTGAAACTAAAAAGTTCATGTGGTCCGATCGGTAGGACAAAGGCAGTAGGACCACGTGGCCAGAGGGATTTAAAACGGTTGGGGTGGAGTTTAGCGCAGGACTTAGCAAATTTTCGACGAATTTTTTTATGTATATATAACATGTATTTTTTTATGGCATCGTAAAGAGGGTCACTAGGGGTGCAACTTTGGTTCAGGTAATCTACCCTAAAGTTCAATGACCTCAGCGCTAGAGGTCAAAGTGTGTCGTTCAGTTTCAAGGCGAAAAAGACTTTCGAAAGATGTTTTTTTAGGCATATATATAACATATATTTTTTCTTATGGCATCGTGAAGAGGGTCACTAGGGGTGCAACTTTGGTTCAGCGGTTTGACCCCAAAGTTCAATGACCTCGGCGCTAGAGGTCAAAGTGTGTCGTTAAATATGGATGCAGAAACAATATAAAAACTTTTGGAGTGGCAGTATATATTTACGCCTCTAATATTTCGGCACAGTTTCATGCATCATGATCACGGAATAACAGCTGCTGTTTTAAACTTTAGTGTTAATAACCAAGATAGTTTCAAAAATTTAATTCAGACTATTGAACTCGCTCACAACTTACACCCAACCAAAAATCAGCACACGCCGACTGCAAGAAACAAAGGGAATTATTCGAAGATGAAGTCAACCGTATTATTGTCACCAGTGATAAATGCCCTGTGTAATTTACACTTACGTTTTTGTGAGCTTTTGTTTGTGACGATTTATTTGCCAAAAAGTTACTCGTACACGTGTCTCGGCGTACAAAATGAAGAGTGGGTTGTAGCTATTTAAAAGGCTGTTATTTTTAGATGAAGATACAATACAATACAAATACTTACGCTTCATTGCACATCAAACACAGAAAAACAAAAACAGTAAAGAAAAAAGATACAGATGCACAATGGGCGGCCTTATCGCTAAGAGCTATTTCTTCCAGGCAACCTTTGGCGTCAGGAGTTCCAAGCTGCAGTCGTTTCGAGTCTCTCGCAGGTCGCTGGGGTCCGTAGAGTGGGCTGAAGGATTCGGAGAGGTAGTTAGGGGTTATTGATAGCTCTATCTTAAATCTATGTAAGTTTAATAATCATCTTTGTAATGTAGGTATTATGGTATGTAGTGTATTTGTTTTTATCTTTATATTTACTAAAGTACCACTGTCTATTTTGTTACTTAATGTACAATCCATCCAAAGGTTGCCTGGAAGAGATCGCTCACAGCGATAAGGCCGTCCTTTATACTTCCTTTATTCTATTATTTATTCCTTTATTGTTTTCTGTTTGGTGTGGTATAATAAAGTGTTTTCTATCTAGAAACAATAATGAGAACAGAGATTCACCACACTTTCATTATAAGGGCTCTAATTCGCACAGGTAGGTATACACAAAACCCACAAAATATGAATGCTCCAGGCGGTAAATACTGCTAAATGCTTGCACAGTAGTAGGTACAGCAGTAAGCTCAGTACACTATGAATCATGAAATTAAAATGTAACTGTGTACTTACATAAGATTACCTAGTCCTATGATCTGTTTCACTAAGTTCAACTATAAGTTCAACCACTTGAATCCTACCATTTCTATATACCTATTGTTGGAACAAGCGATTTTTTCAATAAGGTTTGCAGGCATCCTTGTTTAGTCTTACAAACAAGTAATTCAAGTCTTCGCCTGTTTATTAAAGACTAGCTGCGCCCCGCGGTTTCACCCGCGTGGTGATTTGAATATATCTTTATGAATTTTGCCGCATCCATCATCTACCTGCATTCTTTCGCAGATCGTCATCCCACCTGGTCGGAGGGCGTCCTACACTACGTTTACCGAGTCTTAAATGTGGTCTTAATTGTGGTCTCCGCTCAAGAACACGTTTGCCCCAGCGGCCGTCGGTTCTTCGCAAGATATGGCCGGCCCACTGCCACATCAGCTTGCTTATTCTTTGAGCTATGTCGATAACCTTGGTTCTCTGTCGGATGTATTCGTTACGAATCCTATCCTTCAGAGAAACTCCGAGCATAGCTCTTTCCATAGCTCGCTGAGCGACTTTGAACTGGTGGACCAGCCCTATCGTGAGTGTCCACGTCTCAGCTCCGTAGGTCATAACGGGTAGGACGCACTGGTTGAAAACTTTCGTTTTCAAGCATTGCGGTATGGATGACGATTTATAATATTAGTAGGATTAAAACATTATCATACTGTGCCAATGTGAACGTTTCAGTGCGTCCTGCCTGGCATTATTTTAGCCCGCGCCGGCAATAATTATGCGGTTAATGCGGTACCTAAATACTGCTTCAATGTGGTTCGTGGTTAGACGAGCGATTGATTACTTATCAATTTATTTATTTTATTGTTCTGTGCAGTCTATCTATTAGTTGTGTATTTAGAGTATTTAAGAAGCTAAAAATAATGACAATGACCTGTGAGCAAATCTATCAAACCATTATATACATAAGAGACAATCTCAATAATACTTCAAAAAATAAAGATATCCATAGTCACAACACTAGAAATAAGGAAAATATTGCAGTCCCCCACACAAGACTATCAAATATACAAAAAAGCTTTATGTGCCTATCTATAAAACTATATAATAAAATACCATTAGAATTTAGAAACAAACCTGACATTGAACTATTTGTATTTATTAAAAGAATTCTATTGAATAAGAGTTATTATACAATTGACGAAGCTTTGGCTGATAAAAATATATTTTGTGATGTGATAGGTACTGAAGCTAAGGTTGCTGTTAATTAGCTATAAGTTTAAATGTATTGTGACTTATCTAAGAACATATATGTATATTGTGTCAAAAGATAAATAAATGAATTGAATTGAATTGTGTAAAATAAGTTAGTTGAGGTAATGGAAAACTGTTTCCGGCATAACAAATACAAAAAATTGATTTACCAAAAGTTTACATATTCTTACATTTTAGAGATTGGTTGAGGTGTTGCAGATAACAGTGACCCCCGCACTAGGCTAGGCCTGTTTCGTGGGGTATCAATACATTTTCTGTTTGCTGGTAAGGTAAGGAAGTACATTAGTAATGATACATCATCATCATCATCAGCCTATAGAAATCCTCAGCTGGACATAGGCCTCCCCCAATGAGCGCCATAGCGCCCTGTCTTCAGCTTGCCGCATCCAGCATCTACCTGCAGTTATTAGTAATATATGGGGCAAGGTAACCATCAATTTGGAGACCCTTCAGATTGTTATTGCTATGAGTCAGTTGAGTTACCTCTAGGTTGTCGCACCAGTTAGCTCAATTGTTGTTGTAAATACTATTTATAACTAGCTGCGCCCCGTGGAAATCTATCTGTCAAATGATAAAAAGTATCCTATTTCCGCCTCCTGGGTATAAGCTGCTTTATTTTAAGTATAGTAAGATATTATCTCATCTCATCCCAATACGGCTGGTCACCGCGGGAGAGCTAGACCAAAACCCTCCAGCTCAGAAAAAAACAGAGATACAGAAGGATAGTAGTATAGTAGGATCACTGCCTATCGAGGAACAAATACAATAATGAAATATTAAACTCAAGAAAAATATGACGCACAAAGATACAAGAAAACTACAATCATAATAAAAATGAACTGGAGGAGGCCTGTACCCGAAAGGGGTCCTAACCAAAAAAATCATTTAAATACAATTTTAATATATAGAAATGTATATGCTTAACAATTAAACATGAAACAATTATTTTATTATTAATTATTTGAAATTATGTTAAGAAAATCTAACTGATTACATTTTTAATTTAATATGATTTGACATAAATAAAGAATATAAAAATATAATGTAAGTATAGAAGCAATTATTATTTTTACATTATTAATCATTATGCACTTTTACTGTTACTATTAAGGTTATGGAATAAATGGCTTTTTATTTTTTTTATTTATTTTTTTTATTTTATTTTTGTACTATCTTCTGGTAAGAATTATTTATAGTCAGTGTCATGTCGCCTAGCAACTTCATTCTTTTCTCCATTTTCCCATTACGAAAAAGGAAAAAAATAAAGTGGTAGCTCGATCCCTCGTTTGCAAAGCCAACGACGTCACAATGAAAAGTAAACTGTCTGTCGCGCTGTGACCAGTAAGACAAACGACGCGACCGCGACCATTTATCACAATTAGCGATGACCGCGACAGTGTCGCCCGTGTGGAACGAGCTTTATTTCTGAGTATCGGTTTAAAAGCTCCTGAAGTTCTTTTTAAACAACAACTTGCAAGTTTGTTCTGGTTTGTTTTCTTTCTAGGTAGATCCAAATATAGCTGAACTAGGAAAATTTTATTCAAGGACACGAGTTTTGTAACATATATTACTAACACGGAAGTTATGATTCATGCAACAAATGGAAGCCTTAACAAGTTCGTATACCTACCTACTTAATTGCATAGTATTAAGATTTTTTTATAGTTGTGGTAGGTATAAGTAACTACTAATAAAAATAAAAATAAATGGGTAAAAAGTGCATAGATAATAAGGCTAACTTGTAAATTTTGAAATAAATATTCTTTATTCTTTATATTGTACCTGGGGCAAAATTCTTCTAACTGATCACTCTACTATGTATTATACGTTAAAGTGGTATTTTCGCAGAATCAAAGAAACTCTAGCTAGCTAGATAGTACGTGCGTCCCTCCATCTGTAGTTGTGGCGCGGTGGGCGTAGGTCTGCCTGCAACGCAGAAGGTTGCTGGTTCGATTCTCGTCTCTGGACATATGTTTGTACGATCTGCAGATATTGTTCCGGGTGTACTGGTCGTTTTCTATGTATAATAAAACATATATATATATATATCTGTGTTATTGATAACATGCTTATAATAGTATCAGTAAAGTAAAGTAAAGTAAAGTAAAAAATCATTTATTTCTTTAGGCTTACAAAATAAGCACTTAGACAAGTCATATTTTATACTTACATTAAATTATTATCAAATAAAATTATTTTACTGTTCACTTAAATTTTTTGTCCACTAGTGGAAGAAGTGAAAAAGAAAACACTAGCATGTTCATCTCTTATATGTCTAATACATGGTTATTTGCCTATTTAGGTCTAAATATAATATGATTCGATACATGTCAATATTTAAGTAAAGCTATGCACAATAACAAATTACTTACATACTATTGTCTGTGCGAAACTGAGCGACATCTGGCCAAGCATTAACATCATTGAGATAATCATTTATGGAGTAGAAAGCCTTCTTGATGAGATTTATTTTTATGTAATTTTTAAATTTACGAATAGGGAGCTCAGTTGCTTCAGATGGAAGCTTATTATAGAAGCGCACGCTATTGCCCATAAATGATTTCCCTACCTTGTGTAATCTATCAGTAATCGTAAAATAATGTAATCTATCAGTCATCTTATTACCCAAAACACAAGCTCTGCTTAGCTTGGGGCTAGATGATGCTGTGTGAATTGTCCAGCATTATTTATTATATTTATTTATTTAGCCTCACGTATTTAAAACACAAAAATCATGATAGTTTATTCCTACTTATATTCCCTTAGCACTTTGACTGCGGTTTTTTTTCGACGACTGCGATCTTTTTTTTTACCTAAAAAATTCGTGCTGCCGCTCTACACAGCGGTTATGTTGCGCCGCACATGCGTTTCGTTCGAAAAATATTACAGCTCTGCTGAGTCACAAAGATCTATATTTTCTCAGCCGCTGCGCTAGTGCGGATTTACGCATGTTAGTCACTTGTAGAAAACTCATACCGTGCGTTTTCAACACTCAAAGTGTTAGACTACATTATGTACCTAAACTAAATATGAGGCAATTTATTACCCGAATTCGAGAACAGCAAAATTAAATAGCTGTGGTTCATTCATTCGATCAATCTTCCGAATTCGCGGCCCGACTGCAACAAATTGTCATTGCGACCGCAGTGTGACGCCAGCTTAATTGCTGATGAGCATTAACGGATTTATGGACGTGCAGCTTTATTTTGTGATTTCCTTTTATTTATTGTTGCGCGTCGACCGTGTTTTTATTATCTGCATCGTGAATGTGTGGAAATAATTCGATTATCATTTTTATTAAAATATATTAAGTTTTAGAAGACTTTCTTCGGCCAGGTGCTAGATACTGGATGCGGCAAGCTGAAGACAGGGTTTATTAAGGGAGGTCTATGTCCAGCAGTGGAGTAATATGGGTTTTTAAACTTATGCGAACTGAACACATATTTATAAGTACCTACCTTTAAATACAATGGTCTACTACTATACTAGTCATCCCAGACGTGACAGTGTGTAAATCTGTCGAAACGTCGGGAAAAATGGGTAAATAAACACGATATATACCCGTTGTATTAGTATTTTTAATTAATTTTGGATGATGATGTACAACTTTGTTATATTTTGTGATTTTTTGTAATCATGTCGTTTAAATCCTATTAAAAAAATCATAATCTGAGAACTGATACTGAATTTGTAACATTTAAAAATTACGTAAAGTAGATAAAAGGCATTATTATTTTGATAAGATATTTTAATAATCTCCAAATATCATAATTCAAGCGATATTAGTCACTAAAACCTAAACTGTAAAGCCCACAATTACAAACCTAATGCCCTAGATTGGATAAGGAATTAAAAAATATCAGTAACAAACAACAAAGGTATTTGCCACCACGTTAGCCTTTCTAAATTGTAGTAGAAATAGTTAAAAATGTATCTAAAACTATTATTAATTGGAGTTCTAAGTGTGGCGTCAGAAAAAGTGAGATACGACAACTATGCGTTGTACAAAGTGCATCCAGAAAATATAGAACATGTCTCCTTTCTCAAGGACTTGGAAAATTCTGACGTAGATCTAGACTTCTGGAAACCTGGAGCTATGTCGATAACTTTGGTTCTCTGTCGGATGTATTCGTTACGAATCCGATCCTTCAGAGAAACTCCGAGCATAGCTCTTTCCATAGCTCGCTGAGCGACTTAGAACTGGTGGACTAGCCCTATCGTGAGTGTCCACGTCTCAGCTCCGTAGGTCATAACGGGTAGGACGCACTGGTTGAAAACTTTAGTTTTCAAGCATTGCGGTATGGATGACGATTTATAATATTAGTAGGATTAAAATATTACCATACTGTGCCAATGTGAACGTTTCAGTGCGTCCTGCCTGGCATTATTTTAGCCCGCGCCGGCAATAATTATGCGGTTAATGTGGTACCTAAATACTGCTTCACTGTGGTTCGTGGTTAGACGAGCAATTGATTACTTATCAATTTATTTATTTTATTGTTCTGTGCAGTCAATCTATTAGTTGTGTATTTAGAGTATTTAAGAAGCTAAAAATAATGACAATGACCTGTGAGCAAATCTATCAAACCATTATTATTCATTAGGAGGTTGCGGGTTCGATTCCCGCCTCGGAACAAATGTGTGTACGATCTGCAGATATTTCTTTCGGGTGTTCTGGTCGTTTTCTATGTATAATAAAAAAATATCTATCTATGTAATGTATTGTATTATGTATATCAGTTAACTAGTACCCATAACACAAGCTCTGCTTACCATGGGGCTAGATAATGCTGTGTGAATTGTCCAGCATTATTTATTTATTTATTATATACACAAGAGACAATCTCAATAATACTTCAAAAAAAAAAGATATCCCACTAGAAATAAGGAAAATATTGCAGTCCCCCGCACAAGACTATCAAATATACAAAAAAGCTTTATGTGCCTATCTATAAAACTATATAATAAAATACCATTAGAATTTAGAAACAAACCTGACATTGAACTATTTGTATTTATTAAAAGAATTCTATTGAATAAGAGTTATTATACAATTGACGAAGCTTTGGCAGATAAAAATATATTTTGTGATGTGATAGGTACTGAAGCTAAGGTTGCTGTTAATTAGCTATAAGTTTAAATGTATTGTGACTTATCTAAGAACGTATATATTGTGTCAAAAGATAAATAAATGAATTGAATTGAATTGAATTGTGTAAAATAAGTTAGTTGAGGTAATGGAAAACTGTTTCCGGCATAACAAATACAAAAAATTGATTTACCAAAAGTTTACATATTCTTACATTTTAGAGATTGGTTGAGGTGTTGCAGATAACAGTGACCCCCGCACTAGGCTAGGCCTGTTTCGTGGGGTATCAATACATTTTCTGTTTCCTGGTAAGGTAAGGAAGTACATTAGTAATGATACATCATCATCATCATCATCAGCCTATAGAAGTCCTCAGCTGGACATAGGCCTCCCCCAATGAGCGCCATAGCGCCCTGTCTTCAGCTTGTCGCATACAGCATCTACCTGCAGTTATTAGTAATATATGGGGCAAGGTAACCAGCAATTTGGAGACCCTTCAGATTGTTATTGCTATGAGTCAGTTGAGTTACCTCTAGGTTGTCGCACCAGTTAGCTCAATTGTTGTTGTAAATACTATTTCTAACTAGCTGCGCCCCGTGGAAATCTATCTGTCAAATGATAAAAAGTATCCTATTTCCGCCTCCTGGATATAAGCTGCTTTATTTTAAGTATAGTAAGATATTATCTCATCTCATCCCAATACGGCTGGTCACCGCGGGAGAGCTAGACCAAAACCCTCCAGCTCAGAAAAAAACAGAGATATAGAAGAATATTAGTACAGTAGGATCACTGCCTATCGAGGAACAAATACAATAATGAAATATTAAACTCAAGAAAAATATGACGCACAAAGATACAAGAAAACTACAATCATAATAAAAATGAACTGGAGGAGGCCTGTACCCGAAAGGGGTCCTAACCAAAAAAATCATTTAAATACAATTTTAATATATAGAAATGTATATGCTTAACAATTAAACATGAAACAATTATTTTATTGTTAATTATTTGAAATTATGTTAAGAAAATCTAACTGATTACATTTTTAATTTAATATTATTTGACATAAATAAAGAATATAAAAATATAATGTAAGTATAGAAGCAATTATTATTTTTACATTATTAATCATTATGCACTTTTACTGTTACTATTAAGGTTATGGAATAAATGGCTTTTTTTTTTTTTTTTTTTTTTTTTTTTTTTTTTTGTACTATCTTCTGGTATGATTTATTTATAGTCAGTGTCATGTCGCCTAGCAACTTCATTCTTTTCTCCATTTTCCCATTACGAAAAAGGAAAAAAATAAAGTGGTAAGCTCGATCCCTCGTTTGCAAAGCCAACGACGTCACAATGAAAAGTAAACTGTCTGTCGCGCTGTGACCAGTAAGACAAACGACGCGACCGCGACCATTTATCACAATTAGCGATGACCGCGACAGTGTCGCCCGTGTGGAACGAGCTTTATTTCTGAGTATCGGTTTAAAAGGTCCTGAAGTTCTTTTTAAACAACAACTTGCAAGTTTGTTCTGGTTTGTTTTCTTTCTAAGTAAATCCAAATATAGCTGAACTAGGAAAATTTTATTCAAGGACACGAGTTTTGGAACATATTGTACCTGGGGCAAAATTCTTCTAACTGATCACTTTACTATGTATTATACGTTAAAGTGGTATTTTCGCAGAATCAAAGAAACTCTAGCTAGCTAGATAGTACGTGCGTCCCTCCATCTGTAGTTGTGGCGCGGTGGGCGTAGGTCTGCCTGCAACGCAGACGGTTGCTGGTTCGATTCTCGTCTCTGGACATATGTTTGTACGATCTGCAGATATTGTTCCGGGTGTACTGGTCGTTTTTTATGTATAATAAAACATAGATATATATAATAATATATATATATATATATCTGTGTTATTGATAACATGCTTATAATAGTATCAGTCATCTAGTACCCAAAACACAAGCTCTGCTTAGCTTGGGACTAGATGATGCTGTGTGAATTGTCCAGCATTATTTATTATATTTATTTATTTAGCCTCACGTATTTAAAACACAAAAATCATGATAGTTTATTCCTACTTATATTCCCTTAGCACTTTGACTGCGGTTTTTTTTCGACAACTGCGATCTTTTTTTTTACCTAAAAAATTCGTGCTGCCGCTCTACACAGCGGTTGTGTTGCGCCGCACATGCGTTTCGTTCGAAAAATATTACAGCTCTGCTGAGTCACAAAGATCTGTATTTTCTTAGCCGCTGCGCTAGTGTGGATTTACGCATATTAGTCACTTGTAGAAAACTCATACCGTGCGTTTTCAACACTCAAAGTGTTAGGCTACATTATGTACCTAAACTAAATATGAGGCAATTTATTACCCGAATTCGAGAACAGCAAAATTAAATAGCTGTGGTTCATCCATTCGATCAATCTTCCGAATTCGCGGCCCGACTGCAACAAATTGTCATTGCGACCGCAGTGTGACGCCAGCTTAATTGCTGATGAGCATTAACGGATTTATGGACGTGCAGCTTTATTTTGTGATTTCCTTTTATTTATTGTTGCGCGTCGACCGTGTTTTTATTATCTGCATCGTGAATGTGTGGAAATAATTCGATTATCATTTTTATTAAAATATATTAAGTTTTAGAAGACTTTCTTCGGCCAGGTGCTAGATACTGGATGCGGCAAGCTGAAGACAGGGTTTATTAAGGGAGGTCTATGTCCAGCAGTGGAGTAATATGGGTTTTTAAACTTATGCGAACTGAACACATATTTATAAGTACCTACCTTTAAATACAATGGTCTACTAATATACTAGTCATCACAGACAGTGTGTAAATCTGTCGAAACGTCGGGAAAAATGGGTAAATAAACTAGATGCTGGATGCGGCAAGCTGAAGACAGGGTTTATTAAGGGAGGTCTTTGTCCAGCAGTGGAGTAATATGGGGTTTTAAACTTATGCGAACTGAACACATATTTATAAGTACCTACCTTTAAATACAATGGTCTACTAATATACTAGTCATCACAGACAGTGTGTAAATCTGTCGAAACGTCGGGAAAAAAGGGTAAATAAACACGATATATACCCGTTGTATTAGTATTTTTAATTAATTTTGGATGATGATGTACAACTTTGTTATATTTTGTGATTTTTTGTAATCCTGTCGTTTAAATCCTATTAAAAAAATCATAATCTGAGAACTGATACTGAATTTGTAACATTTAAAAATTACGTAAAGTAGATAAAAGGCATTATTATTTTGATAAGATATTTTAATAATCTCCAAATATCATAATCCAAGCGATATTAGTCACTAAAACCTAAACTGTAAAGCCCACAATTAAAAAACCTAATGCCATAGATTGGATTAAGAATTAAAAAATATCAGTAACAAACAACAAAGGTATTTGCCACCACGTTAGCCTTTCTAAATTGTAGTAGAAATAGTTAAAAATGTATCTAAAACTATTATTAATTGGAGTTCTAAGTGTGGCGTCAGAAAAAGTGAGATACGACAACTATGCGTTGTACAAAGTGCATCCAGAAAATATAGAACATGTCTCCTTTCTCAAGGACTTGGAAAATTCTGACGTAGATCTAGATTTCTGGAAACCAGCGGGTAATGTTGGTGAATTTGTGAGTGTGGTGACACCGCCGGAGAAGACAGAAGAGTTTGCACATGTTATGGCTAAGAGGAATATACGTTCTGAGCTGATGGTGGAAAATATTCAAGAGTGAGTATCTCATCTATTTACTTAACACTTTGACTGCGATTTTGTTTCGACGACTGCGATCTTTTTTTTAACCATAAAAATTCGTGCTGCCGCTTTACACAGCGGTTGTGTTGCGCCGCACATGCGTTTCGTTCGAAAAATATTACGGCTGTGCTGAGTCACACAGATCTGTATTTTCTCAGCCGCTGCGCTAGTGTGGATTTACGCATATTAGTCACTTGTAGAAAACACATACCGTGTGATTTCAGCAATCAAAGTGTTAACTATTGTATGAAAAAAGAAGCCTAGCTAGAGAGATCGAAATTCTTATGGTACGCCATCCGACTTAATGGTTTTCTGATAATGATATTTGCATTGTCAACACGGTAAATTTGTCGCCTGGAAGAGATCGCTTCTAAACGATGAGGCTGCCCATTGTACTTGTATCATGTGATGTCTTTTATAATGATCTGTAACTATTGTATAATAAAGTATTTTGTATTGTATTGTATTGTAAATATTTTACATCTACCCACAAAAAACTTGATATTAATTAACTAGCCCGCTACTCCGGAGGCCTTTTACCGAGATAAGAAGTAGCCTAAGAAGTAGTTACAGGTAGGAGTGATATGATTACAAAACCTAGGACGTTTTAAGAAACGAGATAGAAAAAAAGGTATTACCTAACCTGTTGGACCTTGGCAAGCACCTACCATCGTGGTCTATTTCTGCATTGAATCGCAAGATCTTACTTTACCCAAGATCAAGACGACTTTAAAAATATATATAGTATACAATGAAGTCGCTTCCTCTGTCTGTTCGCTTATATCTTTGAAACTATTCAACAGATTTTAATACATTTTCACTGATGGATAGAGTGATTCAAGAGGAAATGTAGCATACTATTTGACATACATACATAAATACATATATATTTCTACGCGGGCGAAGCAGTCGAGCGCAGCTATTAATATAATTATAAATAGGTAGGTAGGTAATTATAAAAATAAATATGCTAAAAATATTAAATTTCTATTTCAGAGCCTTTGACGCACAACTTAACAGCAGGAAGAAACGGAATGCTCGCAGTGAATTGTACTGGACCAACTACCAGACTCTAGAAGAGATCCAGGACTGGTTTCATCATCTCGCTGCTGTTCATAGCGACATCGTCAGCATCGTCAGCGCAGGAGTTTCTTACGAAGGTACTTGAAACCTGATGTTGTCCTACCAGACTTTATTTATGAGTGGATAATGGAGTATATTTGATACTTCTTCACACCAAAACTATAGAGATGATATTTTATTTCATTATTATAATGATAAATTATAATGTGTGATTTTGGGGGAGGCCTATGTCCAGCGGTGGACTGCTATAGGCTGATGATGAATGTGATTAATACAAAGCCTACTTTATTTATAAATATCAACATCATTATCATCAACCTATGTGAATGCACAGCTAGACATCATCATCATCACCATCATCAGCCTATAGCAGTCCACTGCTGGACATACGAGGCCTCGTAGGCCTCCCCCAATGAGCGCCATAGCACCCTGTCCTCAGCTTGCCGCAACCTGCAGTCTTTCGCAGGTCGTCATCCCACCTGGTCGGAGGGCGTCCTACACTATGTATGTATACCGAGTCGTGGTCTCCACTCAAGAACACGTTTGCCCTAGCAGCCGTCGTCGGTTCTTCGCGAGATATGGCCAGCCCACAGCTGGACATATACTCGTACCTTCCCTAATAAGCGCCATAGCAACCCGTCCTAGCTTGAGATAATAAGAAAGTGACGTATATTATTCCAGGTAGAAACATCACTGGCATAAAAATAGCGAGAGGCAATCCATCACAGGCGTTCTTCCTTGAAGCTGGTCAGGTTGGTGCTGATTGGCTGTCTCCAACTGTGCTGACTTATCTGGTAGACCAGTTGGTGAAGGGTGATGATGATGACGCGAGGATAGCAACTGAACAGTTTGAATGGCATATCTTCCCTGTCGTCAATCCTGATGGATTTCAATATTCGCAAGATGATGTAAGTTAATTATATTAAAACTGAAATGTAGGGTTCCAACGATTTTTTAACTTGTAGGTACATTTTCATTTTTTCAGATATAAAAACAAATCAGAGTAGGTCAATCCAATAAAAAATGTATTTAAAGCTTTAGTATCTCGCAAACGGAACCCTAAACCCAACAAAGTACAATATTGGTCAAGGTTCTATAATGAAATGAGACCTTAGTCTACGGCATGGGCTTGATGAGAAAAAATCATTTTAAATTTATCATTATATCAATATATTGAATTAATCAGTATAATTTCAGTAAAAATATATATCAACTAGCGGACCGTTCCGGCTTCGCATGGGTATTTAATAATTAGTGACGACAGTTTATTTCTTAAAATTGTTGACGACGCTAGTAAGGAATTTTTAAGGTAATTTTATTCACATCTTGGGTCACATTATTGGAGTTTTAGTAAGGATCCCTAATCTTTTCGAAAATATAATATAGCCTATGTTCACCGCGGATAGTGTAGCTTTCCACGGAAATAATTTATCAAATCGGTCCAGTAGTTTCGGAGCCTATTCAATACAAACAAACAAACCTTTCCCCTTTATAATATTAGTATAGAAAACAGATGTAGGATGCATTTTGTGTTTTCTGAACTTACACGTTGACTGCGAACTTTTTTGTAATGAAGCCAATTATTAGTTAAATATTTTTATTACTATTCGTGCTGCCTCTCTACACAGGGTGTGTGTTGCGCTGCACAGGCGTTTCCTTCGAAAAAACATACTACGGCTGTACTGAGTCACACAGATGTGTGTTTTCTCAACTATCTAGCAAATAATGGTGTGATTTTAGCAGGCAATAAAGAGATGATTTAATGAGACCTGAACATACTGTATTTGATTTAACTTGTAATGTTGTTGTATGGTTAAATCACCTTATCACTTTGACTGCGGTTTTTTTTCGACGACTGCGATCTTTTTTTTTACCTAAAAAATTCGTGCTGCCGCTCTACACAGCGGTTGTGTTGCGCCGCACATGCGTTTCGTTCGAAAAATATTACAGCTCTGCTGAGTCACAAAGATCTGTATTTTCTTAGCCGCTGCGCTAGTGTGGATTTTCGCAGATTAGTCACTTGTAGAAAACTCATACCGTGCGTTTTCAGCACTCAAAGTGTTATCTGTTCCTGGTTTCAGGTTAGGCTTTGGGTGAAAAATAGAAGGCCCATCACCACAACAGCAGTTGGCGTTGATTTGACGAAGAACTGGAATTCACAATGGGGAGGTAGATTTTTTTTATTCTTCTGGACAATTCACACAGCATCATAATTTAGCGTCAAGCGAAAATGTATATTCTATTTCTACATAGTATCTTCTGTCTGTCTGTCTCTATGTATGCTCAGAATTTAAAAAAAAAACGACTACTAAAAATCGCATCAAAATCCGTTGCGTAGTTTTAAAGATCTAAGCATTCATCCCGACAGACGGACAGCGGGAAGCGAATATGTTTTATACTATGTAGTGATTTACAAACATGTATTTTCTATCCTAACGGGCAAACCAAATGCAATAGAGTACCTTTTTATATATAATATTAAAATTAAAAATCATTATACATTACAGAAAAACCAAAAAAAACATTGGTTTAGCTTCTGCTGCTGAATTTAAATGACAATTAAGGTACTAGTCTGATATGGGTTGCAGATTGCAACCGCAGGCGATATTGCGGCTAGCGTCTGCGGTTGACCGCAGTACTGCCTGCGGTCGCGGTTGCTTCTACTTCCAAGCACGCAGCAGTCTGCACCCCCGCCGCAGGCAGCAGTTGTGCCGCGCTTGGAATCAATTTCATAGAGATGCATAGAAACAATTAGTGTCGCTTGCAATCTGCAGTTGGAGTTTGCGGCCTGCGGTCCATCTTGGAATTGCACCTTTATAATAACAATATTTTTCCAACATTCCAGTAAGTGGCGGTAGTCACACCCCATCAGCCAACAACTACATCGGCCAGGGCCCATTCACAGAAGTGGAGACACGATCATTGTCCAGATATATTGAGTCCATCGGATCGAGACTCACTGGGTTATTATCGTTCAGGGCATTTGGGCAGCGGCTTCTTGTTCCTTTCGCTCACACCACTGAACCTTTGTACAACTATAACGACATGGTAAATCTGATTCTTATCTATTTTTGTATATTTTAAGTGAGATTGGAATCATAATACAATGTCGAATGTCTTAAAAATATCATCATCATCATCAGCCTATAGCAGTCCACTGCTGGACATAGGCCTCCCCCAATGAGCGCCATAGCGCCCGGTCTTCAGCTTGCCGCATCCAGCATCTACCTGCAGTCTTTCGCAGGTCGTCATCCCACCTGGTCGAAGGGCCTTAAAAATATCACGAGATATTATTATGGGCTATGCAGCGCCACATAATATCATACAATGTCTTGGGTGGATCTAAACTAATCTTACACGAGTTGTAGACAGTACAGACTGCCTTTAAAATGGTATGAAAGATGAATGACATCCGCATAAAATTTGATTGCCCGTGTTCAAACTGTTCAATCTACTCTGGGCCGAATGGAGTTGGACGAGCTAATAAAAATGCGCGACAAGATCCTTTGATGAGTGCACGAAAAACCGATACTAGTCGGTTTGCGAGCCAACGTTGGCCGCCAACTTCTCAACATGCGCCAAGTAGATCTCTACACGTTGGCCCAACGCATTGGCCCAACGTGTACAGGATGCATATGATGCGTCCTGTTGCACACATCAAAGGATCTTGGCGCGCTCCGCAAACAGTGTTCACACGTTGGCGCATTGGCCCAACGCATTTGCCGAACGTGTACAGGACGCAGTATACGAGTAGAAGTAGAAGTCTCTTTGGAAGAAATGCAGTAAAGCATACTCGTAAGATTGGCAATAATTACATTATGTCAACAATATATAAAATAAGCCTATAGTATGTCTCTAAGCTTGACGACCGATGTGGCGCGGTGGGCGAAGGTCCGCCTGCGACGCATGAGGTTGCGGGTTCGATTCCCGCCTCGGAACAAATGTGTGTACTGTACTGTAGATATTTGTTTCGGGTGTTCTGGTCGTTTTCTATGTATAATAAAAAATATCTATCTATGTAATGTATTGTATTATGTATATCAGTTATCTAGTACCCATAACACAAGCTGTGCTTACCATGGGGCTAGATAATGCTGTGTGAATTGTCCAGCATTATTTATTTATTTATTTATTATTATTATTATTTATGACATATATTAACAGGACGCATGAAATAATAACTAAGACTTCTTTGTCGTATTTCAGGTAACTATTGGCAGAAGAGCAATGGGCTCGCTAGCTGTCAGATACAACACCCAATATCTCGTTGGCACGTCTAAGGAAGTCTTTGGTAAACTTATTAACTCCTATGTGATTATTGTTTATGAGTTACTAGCTGCGCCCCGCTGCTTCGCTCGCGGGGAAATCTATACGTCAATTAGTTTATATCTTCCTCTTGAATCACTCTATATATTGCTGAAAATTTCATTAAAATCCGTTAAGTAGTTTAAAAGATCTAAGCGAACAGACATGCGACTTCATTTTTATAGTATGTAAAAATGTTGAAGGCACTATTCTAGTTCTAACACTTTGACTGCTGAAATCACACGGTATGTGTTTTCTACAAGTGACTAATATGCGTAAATCCACACTAGCGCAGCATTTGAGAAAATACAGATCTGTGTGACTCAGCACAGCCGTAATATTTTTCGAACGAAGCGCATGTGCGGCGCAACACAACCGCTGCGCTGTGTAGAGCGGCAAAACGAATTTTTTAGGTTAAAAAAAAGATCGCAGTCGTCGAAAAAAAATCGCAGTCAAAGTTTTAACTAGTTCAGTTCAGGCACAAGTTGAACCTTTAGAATATAATTTACTAGTTTCTGCCCTCAGCTTCACATGCGTTGTTTCTATGGAAACGTTTTAAGGTTATTTCTATCCCATGGAAACTGATTTATGGGATAAAAAGCCGCCTATGTTTTATTCCGGGCCTGAAATACCTGTACGCAATTTCAGCCCGAGCCGTTCATTCGTTTTGGCGTGAAGAAGTAACAAACATCTATCCATACATCCATCTATCCAAACGTTTGCATTTATAATATTAGTGTGATTGATTCCCAAATGAATTATGAATATTATGATATAAAATCATAAAATTTGACGACCGATGTGGCGCGGTGGGCGAAGGTCCGCCAGCGACGCTGAAGGTTGCGGGTTCGATTCCCGCCTCGGAACAATTGTGTGTAAGATCTGCAGATATTTGTTCCGGGTGTTCTGGTGTTTTCTGTGTACTTACCTATACCAAAATTATCTATCTATGTAATGTATTGTATTATGTATATCAGTTATCTAGTACCAACAAAAATGTCCAGCATTATTTATTTATTTATTTTTATTTAATTTATCTAAATTTTCAAAAACGATCTGAGCATCGGCGTCGTCAAAACAACGCGTGACCAAAGAGTGCCAAAGAGCTGGTGAGTATCTAGCGCAGTGCATCAACATTGCCATACAGCTTCCGACTAGTACCGACTTGTATTGATAATTATGTCTCATTTGTGCCACCTTTACATAAATTACGCTATTAAATTATTAATTCGCAACAGCCTGCAGATAGCTCATTGTTTTCAAAAATATTTACTAGTTCTAAATAGTTTATATTGTTTGATTATCTAAATTAAAGATTTTTCTACAGATGGCGCCACTGGTTCAATTGTGGACTGGGCCAAACACAGGTACAACCCGCCCATCGCTGCCACCTATTACCTACGTGACAATGGTGTCTGGGGGTACACTCTGCCAATCAGCCAGATAACACCTACCTGTGAAGAAACTTACGACTCATTACTAGCTATCCTGAGGGAAGCTAGGTACATCAATGTTATATAAATGATAATGTTAGGGACGCTTCCGACTGGTATTGATATGGGTCAGTTGAGTTACCTGGTAGGTTGTTTGAAACAGTGTGCAGTTAATTCAATTGTTTCCGTTGTAAATACTAGTTTAATTTGAATTAAATGTTATTATTTTTTCATTCATTATTAATTTTATCCTAACCACTCACACGCCCGGCCAAATCGACTACATAGCCCTATATGTCCGAGCTTCGCCGACAAAAATCACGGCGCCGCGAGCGCGTCCCATTTTTTACATAAATCGTTAGGTATATCTCGCTATCTACTACACCTACGCCCTAAAATATACCATAAAAAAGCGAAAACTATTCGGAATCAATAAAGGTATAGACCAAGTATTAGAAATAATCAAGTGGTCTCAATTGTAGGTACTTATATCTAAAGTCGCGTAGTATATCGCGAAGAACCGACGGCCGCTGGGGCAAACGTGTTCTTGAGTGGAGACCAGGACTCGGTAAACGTAGTGTAGGACGGCCTCCGACCAGGTGGGATGACGACCTGCGAAAGACTGCAGGTAGATGCTGGATGCGTCAAGCCGAAGACAGGGCGATATGGCGCTCATTGGGGGAGGCCTATGTCCAGCAGTGGACTAATATAGGCTGATGATGATGATATCTAAAGTCAATAAAAATATTAGATATTAAATATATCAATAGCAAGTCATACCTTTACCCAGTAATCCAGAATAACTAAGCAAATTTATTTCGATAATCTTCATCAAAGCTGTTTTATTATAGCAATAAACTTTACAACCATTATCGGACTTCAAACATAAGTAAACCGCTTATTACCAAATCATTTCCATTCTGCTTCAGCTCTAGTAAGATGCTGCTGAAAATACTCCCAATATTCCTGCTAGCTAGTCTAGCCGCCGCGAAATTTCGCTTCGATAATTACACACTGTACAAAGTCCTGCCGAATAATGTCGAACAAGTGAGGGTACTTCAGGAATTGGAAGATAAAGACAGTCGCTTTGATTTCTGGAGCGACCCGGTGCCCTCGGCTGAGTCGGTGAGTGTTCTGTCGAGCCCGGCAGACAAGAGTGTGCTGGAGGAGTATTTGAAGAGCCATGGCATCGATTTTAGTATCTCATTCTCGAATATCCAGGAGTAAGTAACGCATAATGAATATACACTTAATGGTACTGTATCCAATTTAGAAACTATTATTTAACATTATGTCCATCCAAAGGTTGCCTGGCCCATTGTACAACTTATTCTGTAGATATTTTTTTTTCCTGTCTTGTTTTTCTGTTTTTATTTGGTGTGCAATAAGTATTGTCTTGTAATCTGATTGTAATATATAAAATTGATGCATTCAATTTATTAAATGACACTTAATTTCGATCATCATTTGTTTTGCTTGCTGATAGTTTTAAGTAATTTTGCTTTTTGAGTTTAGAACTTCGTTCAAGTATCCACCGCAGAGATTACCTTGACCGTATTTAAAGTACTTAAGTAACGTACGACTTAGATAATAATATACTTAAATGTATTTATATCACATGTCAATCGCATTTTATTTCAGGATCATTGACAGTCAAGTACACAAACCTTACACCCGAGGTAATCCTAGAAACCTTGCTTTGGACTCCTACCATACAAACGAAGAAATCAACGCATGGATCGACGATATCGTCGCTACCTACCCTGAAGTTACTCCTTTAGTCGGAGGAGAGTCTCTTGAAGGTAGAGAGATAAAAGGTTTTAAAATATCCCATGGAACTGGTCGAAGAATCATCTTCATCGAAGGTGGAATTCATTCAAGAGAATGGATCTCGCCAGCAACGGTTATATATATGACTAATGAACTTCTGACAAGCAATGATGAGTGGACCAGGGCCGCTGCAAGGGAATACGATTGGTACATCTTTCCTGTGACTAACCCTGATGGATATGTCTGGACGCATACTGAAGTAACTACCTTTTTTAATCATTCAATGCAGTTGTTTTCATTGAATGCCATTTTTTACATAACGTTGCATTATTTTTTAGTTTAGGCTGTGGCGTAAGAACAGACGGCCCATTGCAGGGTCGACCGAATTCGGCATTGATCTAAACAGGAACTGGAATAACAATTGGTTGGGTAAGAATTTTAAAACATAGACATATTATTAAATTTAGTAAAGTAGGTATAGTCGTCTTAGTGGTACGTAAGTGAACGAAACACTTCTTCCAAAAACCTAACATTTAAAAATCATAAGCAACATATTTTGCAAAACTGAAAACTTTTTAAACGATCATGATTAATAACACAAAATTTAAATTTTATATAAATAGTATATGAACCATGACTTGATTTGTGAGATGATTATGTCTGTCATTAAAAACATACTCGCAGTGCCTTCAGTTATTCCGTGGTGATGGCGCATGAAACTGTCCGAAATATTGGATAACTCAAAAATCAAATTATGGTAAATATTCCGTTATAAATAACTTTAAGCAAAACTTGACTACGATTTTTCAATAGCTTTTCTTTTCAGTTATCGGAGCTAGCACCACTCCATCTTCCAATACCTATGCTGGTCTTGGTCCATTCTCCGAACCAGAAACAAGGACTTTATCTGACTTCATCAGGACAGTTGGACATGATATGGACATCTACCTGTCCATGCATTCTTCTGGCCAGCTATTGCTATTACCTTATGGCAACACCACAGATCCATTAGCTAACTATTATGATGCGGTAAGCAACTGGTTGATTAAGAATAACCCCATCATCATTGCCCTTCATCATTAAAATCGATCAATCTGCCATTGCTATAGTTAAAGTTGGGGTAACTACACTAGATCTGCTAAGTGAGTGTGGAGCACTGATGCACAAAAGCAGCATCCATCTGGGCAAGCATTTGCATAACCCAGACGAGCTGCGAGAGCTGCGACCTCGACCAAAATCCTACAGTTCCTAGCAGCTGCAAGGGTTAGTGGCGAACTATGAACGCTACGGCTTCGGGGCTGAACATATAAATGGCGATCACAATAGGCCTATCATGGCCGCCGTGATACCAATGCCAACCAAAGCAAATAAAAAAAACTACACTAGTAGTGTAGCGTTCGTTTAACGGCTTCCCCAACTTTGAATATATCAATGGCAGATTCCTTTCATCATTATCATCATCATCATCATCAGCCTATAGCAGTCCACTGCTGGACATAGGCCTCCCCCAATGAGTGCCATAGCGCCCTGTTTTCAGCTTGCTGCATCCAGCATCTACCTGCAGTCTTTCGCAGGTCATCATCCCACCTGGTCGGAGGGCGTCTTACACTACGTTTACCGAGTCGTGGTCTCCACTCAAGAACACGTTTGCCCCAGCGACTGTCGGTTATTCGCGTTCAGGTTCCTTTATATATTAATAAATAATGCTGGACAATTCATCATGAAAAAAAAAATACCTGCCTCATCTTGTTTTTTCCAGATGCAAGTCGGCAGACGAGCAATGGGTGCTATTTCAGTTAGATACGGAACTCAATACGTTACTGGAAATGTAGCTGAAGCTATTTGTAAGTTTCGTTTGATCCCTAGTTTTCAACATTATAGTTTATTATGTGATTACATACTTATCTATTGCTATATGGTGAACCAAAATTTGCGTAGAATAGAAGGACATTTTTATTTATATCAACATAACAATAAAGACACATTTATATAATCGGTACTTTTAAAGAGTTGTTTGTTATAAAGCTCTACATAACTCGACATAATAAGAGACTCAGCATAATGATGGCTAAGCTCCGTAAGAGACCTAGTCAGCGCTAGTCTTTCGTTAGAACCCGTACGAATTAGGCTACGCTACGAGATGCTTCTTCGATTTGTATTGATTAGATTTAATTGTACCTACCATACCTGAACGTACTTATAATTATTTAATTGCAAATACTTTGTGCCTTATTTATTTTATATTTCTATTTTTTTTTCCATCTCTAACTTGAATACCATTTTTAACAGACCACGCTTCTGGCAGCAGTATTGACTGGGTAAAAGAAGAATTCAACACACCTCTTGTCTACGTATATGAACTGCGCGACAGGGGAGAGTTCGGTCATTTGCTTCCTCCAGAACAGATAATTCCTACAGGCCAGGAGACTTGGGACTCAGTTCTAGAGATGATTCACCAGGGGAAGAGGTTTGGTTTGATCAATGGCCTTCCTGAGAGCAATGATGAAGCTGAACCGAACACGTCTATTGCAACTGCACTGCAGGCGTCTGTTGCAGTGATGATGATGACAGTCGCTTTTGTTTTTCCAAGGAACTGATAAAATAATTATCTGTCTATGTGAATTATTAAATAATAACTGCTTATATTTTTTTCTTTTATTAACTCGTATCAAATAAATGGCTTAAAAAATTCATAGTCACTTTAGAATATAAGAGCCAGGGGGGAAAATGGAATTTATTTTGTTTCGATTCCTGTTTTTCCCCTTAAGAGAGATGTGTTAAGGGGAAAACTAGAATAGGCCAGTGCCATCCAGTGTAATTCAGTACCCAGGTTGGAAAATTTCTTGATAGGTAAGTACTTTATAATGTATCCATGAAATAAAAATATTGGTGTAGCGGTGTTTCGCACCGCAGGTTCTCACCACAAATTCATTTTTGCCGTTTAATACCAAAAAATGTAGACGTTTCAACCCACATAAAAAAAAATGTATTTAGCTTGTGGTGCGAACAATTTGTTGCGAAACACCGCTACACCAAAATAGGTGTTTATATGCCTCATTGTATTAAAACTATTTTAACGTTAGCCGTATCCTAGACTTGGTAAGAATAAACTCTAGTAATTAATTTATTATCAAATATCTTATCGTTTCTTAATGGCTGAAGATCCTTTTATCTAGAATATAGATTATGCGCATTAAATTATTTATCCTTAATTCCCAAAGGTCATAATTATTTTAATTTAATTATCTTATCCCTTTCGGTTCTGTTTAAGTAGACAATTTTATCAGTGACTGTAGTTTCGTAATGGTTTATGGCACTTATAAATCAATTGACTTTATCTTAAGTACTTAGCTTTGTGTTATTGTTAATCAAACGTTTATATTTTATCACTTATTTTGTATTTATGCACCATTGAATACATGCGAGTAGAAATAAAAGCAAAGCAAAATGCTAAAATTTATTTTATTGCTACTAGTACCTTATGTCACAGCAAAGTTTAGATTTGATAACTACACGCTGTATAAAATCCTGCCAGAAAATGTGAACCAAGTGAAGCTGCTGCAAGATCTTCAGGATAGTGATCTGCGATATGATTTCTGGAGTGATCCCGCGCCATCAGCTGATTTCGTCAGTGTTCTTTCAAGTCCTGAAAATAAAGGAGATTTAGAAAGTTTGCTAAATGAGAATGCAATCAAATTTGAAGTTTCCCTGGCAAATATTCAAGAGTAAGTTCTTTGAAATATCTTATATTTATACGGGTCCCAATTTGGAGAGCTTATTTATCATATTTAGCTATATAATTTTTATAAATTATGATATAGAAACTAAACGTTATGACGCCGCAACGTATGAGCCAGACAGAAAAATAGGCTCATTTAACTCAATTTCCAACTTTGCTCAAAATTAACTTCATAATTACAGATCAATCGACAAAGAAACTGTCAAAACATACACCAGAGGAAACCTCAGAAGCATGACATGGGATGCCTATTACAAAAATGACGAAATCAACGCTTGGATGGATGACCTCGTCAACACTTACCCTGATATCGTCACAAGTCTTGTCGGTGGAATATCTTTCGAAGGTCGCCCTATTAAAGGTCTTAAAATTTCACATGGTGAAGGGAAAAGAGTCATTTTTCTTGAAGGTGGAATTCATTCAAGGGAATGGATCTCACCAGCGACTGTTTGCTTTATAACTAATGAACTTCTGACTAGTGATGATGAAGAAATAAAAGCAGCAGCAAGGGATTTTGATTGGTACATCTTCCCTGTTACAAACCCTGATGGTTATATTTGGACCCATGATGAGGTAAGAAAGTTTGTTATCTAATTATTATTTTCAAAATTAATTCGCCATAATCAAAACATACGAATGTATAACACAAAAGTCTGCATAAGACGAAAATGTTTCGAGTTCCTTTTTAAATTTTTTTTTTAATTTCATTTATTTTAGTTCAGAATGTGGCGTAAAAACAGACGACCAGTTGGTAATAACTTTGGAATCGACTTAAACAGAAACTGGAATAATAACTGGTTAGGTAAGTTTCAGCACAAGGGAGTAGATTTTCAGAACTATGAGATCCTTTCTTTTATCAATGAATGATATACGAATCGATGCTTTCAGTTGTTGGAGCGAGTACCAACCCTGCATCAGATACCTACGCTGGAGAAGGACCCTTCTCTGAGCCAGAAACCAGGCAACTATCCACCTTCATCAGGTCTATCGGAGACAAGATCGATATCTACCTTTCCTTCCACTCATTCAGTCAGCTGCTGTTGTTGCCGTTTGGCAACACCACTGAGCCTCTGGCGAATTACAATGAGGCTGTGAGTTTGGATTATTTCTTTTAAGCAAATTGATTGTTTTGAAATTACCATGCAAATACCAATTGTATGGTAATTTGGGACAATTTTAATAAGAACCGCTTCTTGAATCAGACTCAGGTTATGTTATAACTACGCCTGCGCCCCGCGGTTTCACCCGCTTGGTGATAGATATTTTGGATAATATACAATATATCTTTATAAATTGTAGCCTATGTGTTATTCTGATGTATGAGCTATATTATTGTAAAGTTTAATTTGAATCCATTCAGTAGTTTTTACGTGAAAGAGTAACAAACATCCATACTTACAAACTTTCGCGTTTATAATATTAGTAGGATATAAACGAAAAGAAAGTGTAGATAGTTTTGGACTTGAAGCGGGAGTGAGAGCGGCCCACACACAAAAGTTTCATTGATCCACTACACCATAAACGCACCCAGTTGGTGGCACACAGATGGTGTGTTTGACTGTATTTTGTTTCCCAGGACCTTCTAGTATTTAATTGTTTATACTGAAAGTGTGTTTGTGATTGTTCTTTATAACAATAGTTTTACAGAACTCTCTTTCGTTGCAGATGAACGTTGGTCGACGCGCTATGGGAGCCCTTTCTGTACGTTATGGGACACAAATGGTGACTGGAAATATTGCTGAAGCTATTTGTGAGTACAAAAACGCAGAACTTGCTATGAGTACCAGATAACTGATATACTTTATAGCAATCCATTTTTATTAACTGATTTATAAATCAAGCTTTGCATTAAAAGATACAGTCCAAGTTATTATGAACAATATTCTGAATTTTTTACTGAAATTCTGTATACTTAAATCATTTATTAACCATTTGCAGATCAAGCGACTGGTGGCAGTGTGGACTGGGTAAAGGAGCAACTAAAGGTACCTCTGGTCTACTGCTATGAACTACGTGACAGAGGTCAATTTGGATTTCTTCTACCAGCAGACCAAATCTACCCTAGTGGACTTGAGACCATGGATTCGGTATTAGAGATCATCCATCAAGGGAAAAGGTTTGGAATCATCACAGTCAATGACGATGGTTCTAATAACAATGTAGTCAATTAGAATGAAGACGATAACAAAGCGGCTGGTGAACTTGTGAATTCTACTAATTGTTTGATGACTGCGCTTTTATTATCTGTGTTTTATTAAAAAGCTTTGTCTCATAAAAATACGTTTTGGTTTAAATTTAATATTGTATATCGATGCACCACAGTGGGCACCGATAGTCTTCTTGCGGTTTCCACTGTGGCCTACCTACTAGACAATGAACCTTTATAGTATATGTACCTATATAATTTTTCTGTATGTATATATTAATTTAATATTTTATAAATCATAGAAAATTATCATGTTATAGCAAATAAGAATAAAAATTAATATTGTTTTCATATACATATAAAAGATATGCTATCTAAATAAAATACAAAGTATTACAATAGCTATTGACGTTACGCCGCGCCGCCGTCACAGACAAAATACAGATATGTAGTCTTATCGAAATAGTTAATAGGATTAAGGCATGATAACTGACATTTTTCTCTAACGATAACAATTTGTTATCAAAGCGTATACAATCGATATGTGCACCAACGCCTCTAGTTCAAACGAACAGTGCCCTTTATCTCAAAAACACTCAGCAAAATGTTAAAAATAGCTCTCTTATTTTTCATAACAGCAATCCTAACATGCGGTGCTGAAAATTTTCGTTTTGATAACTACACGCTTTACAAAATAATACCAAAAGGTGTCGATCAAATAACGTTGCTGCAAAATCTTCACAACACCGATCTGCGCTATGATTTTTGGAGCGAACCAACTCCGTATAAAGAATACGTCAACATTTTATCGAGTCCTGAATACAAAAGAGATCTGGAAGGTTTGCTCAGTGGAAATGGAATAGAATTTGAAATTTCAATGCCAAATATTCAAGAGTGAGTATTTACTTTTCTTTTTGTTATTCAGAATTTGCTTGCTATTTCTAGTCTTCCAACATAATATTGTTTGCCGCATACATTCAAACTTACACAGTTACCTATACCTTCTTAGATTTTATAGGCGCTTGACATAAACAAAATCTCAGTGGCTCAGAAGGTGTCTAAAACGTAGATAGTTGCGAGTTCGATTCCCGCTGCCGGGAAAACGTTTCATAAGTTTTTATTTTGGGTTAACGTAATTTAAAAAAAATCGGTAATATGAATCCTGAAAGGTACTTGGGAACAAATAACGTAAACACGATGAATTTATTTATTTCAGAGCAATAGACAAAGAAATACCCAAAGCATACACAAGAGGCGATCCTAGAAGTATGACATGGAACAACTACTACACCAACGACCAAATAAACGATTGGTTAGACGATCTAGCAACAACATACCCTGACGTAGTAACACCTCTTACGATTGGCACATCTTTCGAAGGCAGACCGATCAAGGGTATAAAAATATCGCATGGTGGCAATGACAACAAAGTGATATTTATTGAAGGTGGAATCCATGCCAGAGAATGGATATCACCAGCTACAGTCTGCTTCATCACTAATGAGCTTCTAACTAGTACTGATGAAGCGATTGTGAGTGCTGCAGCGGAATACGATTGGTACATTTTTCCTGTGACAAACCCTGATGGATACGTATGGACTCATGAATCGGTTGGTAAAATAAGTCACAATAATTAGAGCCTACTAAAATTAAGGCTAAATCCTCGTTTTCCAGCTTCTGAATATGTAAAATAACGGGATGTTTTTAGTTTAGGATGTGGCGCAAGAATAGACAACCTTACGGGGAACACTTTGGTGTTGATCTCAACAGAAATTGGAACAATAATTGGATGGGTAAGTAATTCACTTAAATCTAGTATTTTTCTTATCGAAACGATTAATTTCTTGTAATCTGATAAAAATAGATGAAATACA
The DNA here is from genome assembly GCA_943735965.1 of Eupithecia abbreviata. Classification (NCBI taxonomy): domain Eukaryota; kingdom Metazoa; phylum Arthropoda; class Insecta; order Lepidoptera; family Geometridae; genus Eupithecia; species Eupithecia abbreviata. Next base: position 9,958,009 of record OX030991.1, on the reverse strand, counting down.
ATACGATTAGACGCACATCAAACGTGTCGAGGTTGAAACAAATCTAGAACCATTATATCAATCTCTCCGTGCAAAAAGCAACTGCTGGAGTTTATTTCATATCAAGATTTTACGTGGTGATTCTGTAACGGCACTATTGCCATAGTAAAGCGATTAGTTATCAGAATTGGGCACCTGCTGAACCCAAGCTTTGTCGTAGGGTCCAAAAAAAGCAAAATACATAGGTTATTACATTATAGTTACGTAGATGCACATTCTTGACTAAATAGTTTGTTTTATACATAGGTATCTTAGGAAGAGTCACAATTTACACACAAAAAGGGGGCTTATTTATTTATTATTACCTAGTATTGTATATAATAATGTATGTGTGCTGTTATTTCTCGCTATGACTCATACATTTACGTTTCTACAGTTGTCGGAGCCAGTCTTGATCCAGCAACCGACATATTCGCTGGGCCTGGTCCATTCTCCGAGCCTGAGACACTCCATCTGTCCAGATTCATCAGCTCAATTGGAAGTCAGATTGAGATTTATCTGACATTCCACTCGTATGGTCAAATGCTGTTGATACCTTTTGGGAATACTACAGAGCATCTGGCTAACTATGATGAGGCGGTAAGTTTGCCTTTAAGGCGTGGTAGTGATTCAAACGAGCACATCAATCAGTTTTTCTTACCTTAATATTGAACAAATAAATTTTCGAAAATCCATTGGATTCCGTAATTATCATTTTTTATACCTCTGAAATAGTTTAGTTCTTAGGGTTTCGGGGGACGTCATTTGATTTGGATGACATTTATTGAAACATTGATCAACTCAAACTGTTATTTACTCCTGAAAAAATAAATCTATGTTTATGAATAAATAATAAGTATTGTGTAAATATGCATAAGAATAATTATTGACTTATTATGACGATTATTTTGTTTCAGTTAAGCGTTGGAAAACTTACGATTGAAGCCTTGTCAGCCAGACACGGAACAGAATATGTTACAGGGAACAGTGCTGAGGTTATCTGTAAGTTACAGTTTTTAAACATAGCGATCTGAAAACATTTCGACTATTTCACGGTGTAGTACCCCAATCGCGACCACGACGACCGATGTGGCGCGGTGGACGAAGGTCCGCCTGCGACGCAGGAGGTTGCGGGTTCGATTCCCGCCTCGGAACAATTGTGTGTACGATCTGCAGATATTTGTTCCGGGTGTTCTGGTCGTTTTCTATGTATAATAAAAAATATCTATCTATGTAATGTATTGTATTATATATATCAGTTATCTAGTACCCATAACACAAGCTCTGCTTACCATGGGGCTAGATAATGCTGTGTGAATTGTCCAGCATTATTTATTTAATCGCAAATAAACGCTTTAGCGCTATATACTTCGATTGTTGAAAGCGGCTCAGGACTGCTTCGTGACATGTCGTCGTTTGGGGGAGGCCCATGTTCAGCTGTGGACGTGTATGGGCTGATAATGATACAATACAATACAATATAACTTTATTGCACCATCAATACAAAAAAAATAAAAATACTAAAGGATCTTAATATTAATTATAACTAGTGGCACAATCAGCGGCCTTATCGCTAAAAGCGATCTCTTCCAGGCAACCTTTGGATGGATAGGATCGCTATGTTTTAAAGCTGACGGTGGCGTAATTATCAAAATAATTATATATAAAATAATTGATATTTATCTTAAGTATATATATATAATAGAACAAAAAAAAACGGAACAATTAATATAGAAAATAAAACTAAAAATAAAAATCAAGAAATCTTATCAAGAGTGGTCAGATAGTGTTGATGAACCATACTTTTGAAGATAGGAAGGGATTTCGCTTGACGGATAGAAACGGGAAGGGCGTTCCAGAGTCTGGCGGCCTGCAACGTGAAGGAATCACCATAGAACTGGGAAGTGTGTGATGGGATTTTTAAAAGAAGGGTATCAGATGAGCGAAGGGATCGTCGGTGGGACATATGGAGAAACTCAAAACGGTCTTTTAGATAAGACGGTGATGACGGAAGGAAAAGGACAGAATAAAGGAGATTAAGAACATGAGCATTCCGACGAAGACGAATGGGTAACCACTTGAGCCTGTTACGGTACACAGAGATGTGGTCAAATTTAATGATGATCACGAAACGCTATTAATACCCGAGTATTTGTTAATTATAAATCATCTTTAAGTTTTTATACTTACGTCTCAACACCGAGTTATCAAAATAAAAAAGTTTTGAACATATATTATGAAGTTTGTTAATACAAAAAAATCATTTATTTAAATATGATTTATTTAATCTTTTTCGCAGATGAAGCTAGCGGCGCAGCCGACGATTGGGTAAAAGAAAGGATCAAGCCACCCCTAGTCTACTGCTACGAGCTCCGTGACACTGGAACCCACGGATTCCTCCTCCCACCAGATCAGATCCAGGCGACTGGTGAAGAAACTATGGACTCAGTTATAGAGATGATTAAACAAGGGAAGCTTCTAGGAGTTATAGGGGTACCTGAGGAGAATGGCGGTGTTGGGTTGAGGGTATCAGCGTTTGTGGTTATGTTCGCTGTTATAGTGAGGTTTTTGATTTAAGAGTGATGTACCTAGGTTTCAGAAGAGACTCTTTAGTAAGAATTAAATCAAAATATTTATTGAAACCTGGTTTATATTTTAAAAAAAAATAACAAACTGCAGTTAGCTCAACTGTTTCAATAGTAAACCGTAGATATAATTTTTTTTTTTTTTCAGTTTTAAGGAGTCAAATATTAATGCCGATAATTGATATTGGCGGAAATAATAAAGCATTAGCTTAAGCAATCCAAAACCAATACCAAAGCACAAGCTATTTGAAACTCAACCGAATTATCTTCGAAATTCTCGAGCAAAATCAGCAAGAAAATCCTTCCGAAAGCCTTACACAAACGTAAACAGTTTCCAGCACCTAAAACCATTACAATCTTCCGCTTCATTCAGCTAATAAAGGTTTCTAAAGGCGCCCCTACACTATCGGCGTCCGTTTATGCTAGGTTCCGCAACGGGACGGGAATTTGAATCAGTGACATGTGATAAAGCTAGTTTTCAATGTAATCGTTTATGGTGCAAGTTGATCGATGCTTGAGGATCAGAAATATCATTAATAAGACCGTTTATATGCATCAATAGAGTTAGGACCATTGATGGACATCAAGAGGGTTAAAGATCGCATTAAGAGAGTTAGGGAGATTCGGTTGACCCTCCTAGAGATAAAAAAATACTTAAATGCAAAGTAATCAAAGATCTCAGTTCAATCAACTGACTTGCTTGACCAATAATTTCCGCATAGTATATCAAATAGGTACTCATTAATAGCCAAGCTATTTAAGACCGATCTGTACCCTATAAACTTAATTTTTATCATACTATATAATATTAGTGTGATAAAAATTGGAATAATCCAAAATTATCACGATCTCCTCAAAAACCTGTCTTTATAAACAAAAGACGTTCTAAATAAACAAAAGACGGTGAGTAAGTTCCTATACATTACAAAAACTATTCTAGATATTTAAAAATGGGAGACCTGTCCATATAACCAAGACGTTCTACGTAAAGACGGTGGACGGACCTATGTAAGTAGGAGTAAGTACTTACTTTACAAAAATTGTTCTAGATTTGAAAATGGTAGTCCGGTCTTCATCCGCTTAGGGGCAGCATCCGCCAATAGCTTGTAGATCAGACCACACAAAGGTCTCCGCTATATGGATTCCGCGCTAGCTCCGGGCGCGCGCTTACAGTTCAGATCGCGATAAGCTCCGACACAGGACTCTTACTAGTGGATGTGGTTATGCAACATATCCTCATTTTAATTCTTTATAAAAGAACTCGAAATGTTGCTGGAACATTCAATAAATATTATCACATCTGTGTGTGGCACGTCTGTGTGTGGCAAATAAATTATTGACTTAATTTCATTACTTTGAAAAGAGAGAAAGTTTTTGAAGAGCTGCCTAGACTCAAATCTTTGAAGTTGTAATAAAAAATGGCAGTTTTTTGCTTATTTTTTTTATTAAGACACATAAGTGAAAAACGTACAGGCAAACGTATTTTTGTAACGTGACTTTACTCGTGCATTTAGCGTCAGTAAGTTTTAGAATAATATTTGGCACAATAGACATCCAATTATGGCATTCATAATTATTATATTCGATAATCATATTCAACCAAATACACACATAGGTACTCTATTATGAAGTCTAAGCCAAGTACTAAACAAACCTGCTATATAATATAATACAATACAATACAAAAATACTTTATTGTACACCAGATACAGAACATTGTGAAATATATTACATGTGACAAGTACAATGGGCGGCCTTATCGCTTAGAAGCGATCTCTTCCAGGCAAAAAAAAATTATATATAAATACTTAACGAACATAGACTTAAGACTTAATTATAGATTATCCCAATTTTATGGATCTATGTTATCTGAAAAATTAATGTTAAAAAATATTATTATTAATTAAAAATTAAACACATATCTACAATAACAAATAGTAATGCAGCCAGCATCTTGGAAACGCTTCCGATTTTGTTTATTATCTATAAATGCAGCATCTTGCATAACCCCGTCCACCTGACCACTCTCAAAGAACCTAATGGCTGGCGGCTGAATCTTCACATGGTGTTTACAGACTCAGTCAATACCACCCTTCGTTTTAATCGCAAATGCCTTACTTGGTCCATTCCTATGATGCACTAGGAACATTCTATTTTATATTAGCTAGACGCCGCCGGTAGCGTGAGACAGAATTTGTACGTTCTAAAAACAGTATCTAGTAAAAATCTTTTGACGACCGATGTGGCACGGTGGGCGAAGGTCCGCCTGCGACGCAGGAGGTTGCGGGTTCAATACCCGCCTCGGAACAATTGTGTGTACGATCTGCAGATATTTTTTCCGGGTGATCTGGTCGTTTTATTTGTATAATAAAAAAATATTTATCTATGTAATATATTGTATTACATATGTATATCAGTTATCTAGTACCCATAACACAAGCTCTGCTTACCATGAGGCTAGATAATGCTGTGTGAGTTTGTACAGCATTATTTATTTTATTTATTTATTTAATCTTTATTTAGAGAGATGCAAGGTTCGGATAGCTGAAGACAGTGCGCTATGGCGCTTATTTGTATTTGCCCAACAGTAGACAAGCATAAACTGATCATGCCAAAAGTGCTATGTACCTACACAAAAAGTTCTATACGTGTAGGGTAATAAGGCAGAAACTAGAAATAAATAAAAAAACTAACGAAATAAATTGATATTTTTGTATTTCTGTCTCTTTGATATTTACCTACTACACACCACACGAGCAACGTCGAAATCTTGAGCCGCTAAACCCTTTTAATTCTCTATCGGATAATCTGATATCTTATAGCCTTTTTTACATGGAAGGGTTTTAACAATCTCTTTAAATTTAATTATACATAAGAACTATAGCTTACATAAGAAGGTTAGTACTCACTCACATATCAGACACCTTTCATTGTAAACAGATAGTCTCCAATCAGCTCTATTGGCGCAAAGCTGGTCACTTTGAATCCGAACACTGTGGTTTCTGGTGGCCTTTGTAGCGGAAACCAGAGGTACGTTATTGGAAACTACAGAGGTTCTGTATTATGTATGACGTGCGGTGGCTTTGCTATGTAGCATAATTGAGGACCCACTAGTTACATGCAATTATAATAGTTTGGAACGTGTTTATGATTTAGCCAAACTTCGTCAGCAAGGGTTAGAGTTGAAAATCAGCGTTAGAAGCTTTTCAGCACAAGGCAGAGGTCAGAAGTTAGCACAATGCCCTTTGTTTTCCTATACTCGAGGTAATGTGACATTTTGAGACTATACCATCGTTTGTGAAGCGCGTGTAGTGGAATTAGTAAAAGTAAGAAAAGTAAAAAGTAAAAAGATTTTTTTTTTGTCAGAACAGAACAGAGACTCTTATAAACTAACCCTTAACTACCTACCCGCGGTCTCACAGACACCAGCTGTAATATTTTTGTGAATTACGAAGTGAGTGCTCATTGTAACATCTCGTGCGTCTATGTACCTTTTCCCCGCTATCCGCAGCATCGCGCCTGCGCTTGTCGAGGTCACAATTGCGCGCGTTTGCTTTTGGTGAGTAAAAAACATTTGTCAGCGGTCTGAGCGACCGCGGGTAGGTAGTTATGTGACTTTTTTTTATCAAATGATTTTTATTATTTTAGTGCAACCGGCTACTGACGATCAAAATATTGTGCGCTGGTTGGAGGAAGACCCTTCCAATGATGAGGAATTACCAATTGGAGACTGTAGTATTGTGGAGATAGACATAGGAGATGATTTTCTGATGGAAGAGTTTCGCGAGTCGGATTCCGAAATTGATGGTGAATATGAAGCATTTTTAGCGGAAGAAAGTAAATATTTTCGGCCCCAAAGGTCTTATCGAAGCAATCCTCATCAGATGATGACGACAATATCCCATTAAAAGAATTGAGTTGCAGGCAAAGGAAGATTTTTTTTTTTGGCAATAATCGCTTTCGTTGATCGTCTTTACCACCGTCCTATCGGACAAAAACATGAGAACATGAAAAGAAAGCAGATTCAAATTCATGAAAAAGCTGGCTAAACAGCTTTTGAGACCACACATGAAGCGTAGAGAATTGAATTCGTCCATACAGCGGGATATCAAACTTTCTCTTCGTCGGGTATTGCAGCTCAATGCAGAACAGCTTCCTGCAGCTGCTGGAAGTGATGCTGGTGCAGATTGGTTGGAAACTCACAATACCTGCTGTGTTTGGGACCCTAAGAAGAAACGCAAGACCCAATACTTGTGTTTTCATTGCAAGAAAGCAATTTGCCTAGGATGCGCAAACATGTTGTGTATTTACTGCCGCGAAAAACTGTAAAGTTCATGACATGCAATTTTATAAAAATAACTTTTTTTATATTGATATTACTGTGTTGTTGTATAAGTTGATTCCTGAATTTATAGAAATTTTAAAGAGAAGTTCGTAATTTTTTTTACTTTTGTTGTAGATCTAATTTTATAAATATGTAGATTTTTTATGTTATTTCTCAGGTCTTAGAAGAGATTTTTGTTTAGTGATGAAACCATGTTGATTTTTTATATTTTTGTTACTTTAATATAAATAAAAAACTTATTAAAATATACGTTTTATTTCCAATTATCTCCTACTGCCATAGATTTCTTTTGCTGGAGCGATATATCGCAGACGTCTCACAGACCGCGGGTAGGTAGTTGCGTGACTAAAATAGAGGGTAGGTAGTTAAGAGCTAAACTTAGATTAACAGACGACAGAGACTGACAAAACTCGGTCTCCACTCAGCATGTGCTATGGTAGAGCAGATCGTACCATAGCGCTGGTCTTCCGTGGAGACCGTGGTGCGCAAGGTGGCCTAATATAGTGAGGAACCAAACAAAAATATTAATTAATCAATAGAAACTAAAACTGTATGTACTAATTAAACAATATTATTTAAAATAAAATACGTATATAAATTTTAGAATGATCTTTGTACATTTACAATAAGGGCCCTGGATTTGTAACATCGGCGTGGATAATTGTATGAAAAACAAAAGACTATTGCGTCAACTTTAAAATTGTATTTATACCTCAATCAGCAGTTACAATGTATTATAATGTAGATGCAAAACTATATATACCTACATAGATGTTTCGTTTCGAAGTTTGATAATTCTTCACTCAGAAACTACTGAACAGATCGGCCTCCGGCGATCGGATTCTTGCACAGTTGTAGTTATGGATTAAAATAAAAGTTTGTTATTTATTTTGTATTTTTATTTATTTATTTAATTATTTAACACGGTTATATAAACCAATTACATTAATTTGATTGTTTCAAAAACGAAACACAGACTTCATGTTCCTTAATATTTACACAATTTATATGTTTTTCATACATATACTTATCTAGTAAATAAAAATTTCACCTCACCTACTTAAGGGTACGGCGATCCTCGCTTGCAAAAATCGCTCCGAATATCGCTGTCCCTGTTTAACACTTGCGCCGCGCTCCATGCGTGCGCGATAGCAATATTAGCCGTAAAAAATTTGGTTTGTTCGGTAATACCAAAAATTATGACTGAAAACTTTTTGTATTCTTCACAAAGTATTGTTATTCTGTAACTAGACAATATAAGCTATTCCTTAATAATAAAAATAAAACGTAAGATATTGATGTTTTTAATACGAAACGAATAGCAAGAAAACTTGTCCATTTTCGCATAAAAATGTGCAAAATGAGATTGGCTTTCATTTCATTTTAGGTAAGTATTTCGAAACAAAAATACTATTTGGGAACCTAGATAAATACTATTTTAACACAAATAATGCAATAATAGTGGAAATATGCTTGAATTAGAAATAATTTTGGTATTACGTTTGTTTGAAGAATTCGTCCTTCCGGAGGCCCCTTAACTTATTATTGTATAGATAATCTGATTATTAGTAGAGAAGAATATTATAGAAAATGTTCTGTAGGTTAAAAGAAATGTAAGCATGGATATGTGTGTACCCCATGAACTTGCAACGAAGTTTTCATCGCACAAAACCGTGATACAAAATGTTAGCAATAAAACTATAAATAAATGGAATAGCCGATAGTGATGCCCAATCGAGTGCATGCTCCAACATGCATGCGTCCATTCGCGAGTGCGGTTTCCAATAAATTTGCTGCTATGTGTACGGTACATATTTTATACTAGCTTTGTTTACAGTAACTGTTGCGTATCTTGTAGTGGTTCTAGGTTTGTATCACTCTAAAGTTAAGGCTCCGTGCAAATGGGCCACCGACCACAGCCACCGGTGGCTGTCGCGCGCTACCACCACATTACACGCTACCAACCTTTAAAACTATGTTAAAGGAGCACTATTTGTCCTGCTGTCACTAATGCATAACTGAGTCCCTATGTATACGTATATAAGTAGTATAAGTATATATATTTTATGATATGTATGTAGTATATTTCCATGTAAGTTTTATTTTTATTTTATAATATATGTATAACCTGCAAGCACACAGATCCCCTGGTACTGTCCACGATCCTATCCATCCATGGTTGTCTGGTAGAGATCGCTCTTGAGCGATAAGACCGCCAATTGTATCTAGTTTTTTAAAGTTTTTATTTTACATTGTCATTTTATACTTAGTGTGCAATAAAGAATTATCTATCTATCTACACGCATACGTGTAGCCGGTGGCTGCCACCGGCTACATGTATGCGGCGCGTCTATACAAAATATATGAAAAAGTATTTTAAGTGGCTGTCGCTGGCCACCAGTGGCTGTGTTCGGTGGCTCGTCGTCGTCGAGAATTCGAGACTCTCGGTACATGGGTGGAAGGTGCGATCCTGAGCGGCGTGGTTAGTTTCTACCTTACGTGTATAGGTATACATGTGAGAATTGGTCACAAGGGAGTGGAAGTTATTGAAAATATTTTGTAGACAAGGGGGATACTTAAATCTGACGCGCACTGTACCTTACTAAAAAGAGTGTGTAAATTCCTCGAACGGCTCACATTCTGAAACGCATACATCCATTTCATCATTTTCTCATAATCATGGAACAAAAACCATTAACCAAACCAAAAACCAGTGAAACATCTCTCCCTCGCATGGCTACCTACAAACTATGATTTCTTCCACACCGTATCCCACATATAGGGCAGTGTTTGCTCCCGTTTTTGCGGGGACATTGCGAATTGAAATTTGTACGTGTATAGTTCCTTGTGTTCTTTGACCTGTGTGTCGTAAATATTGGAGTCACTGAACAATTTAATTGAATTTCGGCAAAAAAGTCAACCACTGTTTTGTACTTTCGACCTTTGCGGGGAAATTCAATTGGAATGGGTGAATTTTATGAGATTTTTTGTTATTGAATTGTTTTATAAAAAATAATTCCGTTTGATGGCATTCGTCTTTATAAAAACTAGTTTATGTCCGCGGCTTCGTACGCGTTGATTGTATAGTAACGTTTAAAGAATATTTCTATAACTGATTTATAGGAAAGAACTCTATGTTTTATTTCATGTGTAGAGATATATCTATGTAAATTTTCAGCATCATCCGTTAAGTAGTTTTGGCATGAAGAAATAACAAACATCCATCCACCCAACTATTCATTGATCCATCTATCCATTCTCCATACTTTCACATCTATAATATAATACACTATGTATATAATGTGATATTATCAATCTTGGCACAGTGTGGGCATTATTGCAGATCATTGTCTAGACCCAAACCAGAGAGCCAAAGCCAGCTCTTACAGAACCTGAGTTATAAGAATCTGAAAATTAATTTTGGTTTAGGAAGAAAGTATATTACAAGAAAATAAAAGAGTATTAGAAAAATCAAAGTATTTACAATTAAGCTAACTGCAGATTGTTGCAAGCAATCTACAGGTAGCTCAAATTGAACCATATCAATACCAGTCGGAAACGTCCCCAAGACGCTGGCTCCATTGCCTCGCTGGGCAGATCCTCACAAGCGCTCGGGTCACGAGTCGCTTCGACCTGACGCTCAGATAATATATGAATTATGTATACCTACTACATAGAAAACCCCATGATGGTCAATTCCTAATGACGTTCCATAGCAATATTTCGATTCACAACAACTTTTTCAGACAAAACATTCATCCATTATTTTCGTGTTCATCCAAATATCATGATACGCACAAAATTTGCTGACTCACGACAGTATTATACAGATGTTTAACTGATAATTTATTAATGGTAGCCCGAGACGCCTTTTAATATAGAAAGTGGTTGTTAATATTGTATGTCTGTTGAAAATTAGGGTATCTTGAACCCAAGCAAAACAGAGCAATGTCATCATTTTTGAACGTTAAGGATTAAGATTTCTTTCAAAGATTCTGGCTAGGTTTGATGACGACCTGCGTAAGACTGCAGGCAAATTCTGGCAAGCTGAAGGCAGGGCACTATGGCCTTTATTAGGAGATGCCTATGTCAATCTGTGATACTAAGATAGGCTGACGATGAACATGATGAATTTATGTCTGACTGGGCATTCTGTCAATTCAAAAAGCTGTGTTTTGTAAAAATACTTAATTTTTAGACAAAGAAAATTTTTAGGAGACTAAGAATAACAACAGAATCATGCACCGATACCTATATTTAAGAATACGAAAAACCTAAACATGAAATAGGTAATAGAAAAATTTATCATAAATGACAGAACAGAGCATACTAAGTAATTAACGCGTACCCAGTGCCCCCGAGTAAAGCCGACGGCAAAAGAAGCAAGTAAAAAAGCGTAAACAAAAAACAACATTAACGCCAGGCATATCAACATATCGATCAATTACAGATGAAATGAGAGCATTTCTTATCCATAATGGATCGGACACCACATTGTAGCGGTCGCAGAGAGTCGATGGATGGAGGCGGCGGACTGCTATTCGTGGCGTTGTATGGAGGAGGCCTATGTTCAGCTGTGGACATAATACGGGCTGATGATTGGACACCGGACGATCGGAAAATCGGTGCTTGGCTGAGTTTAGAATATTTTGTAACGTAACTGAAATTTTGGTCTGGGCGCGATGCTGATGTGGCGCTGCGAGCGAAGGTCCGCCTGCTAAGCAGGAGGTTGTGGGTTAGACTCCCGCCTTGGGACAAATGTTTGAATGATCTTCAAATATTTGTTACGGTTGTTCTGGGTTTTGTCTATGTATGATAAAAATATCTATCTATATGTATGTAATGTAATGTAATCTATTAGGTATATTAGTCATCTAGTACCTACCCATAACACAAGCTTCGCTTATCTGTAGGCTAGATTGTACTGCATTATTTATTTATTTATGCAAATTCGTTTAACTCTCATTTAATGATGATTATGTTTTTTTAGGTTATCGACATAGCTAAACGAAAAATAAAATAAAATAGCTCGAAGAATTAGCAAGCTGAAGTGGCAGTGGGCCGGCCATATCTCGCGAAGAACCGACGGCTGCTGGGGCAAACGTGTTCTTGAGTGGAAACCGTGACTCGGTAAACGTAATGTAGGGCGCCCTCCGACCAGGTGGGATGACGACCTGCGAAAGACTGCAGGTAGATGCTGGATGCGGCAAGCTGAAGACAGGGCGCTATGGCATTCATTGGGGGAGGCCTATGTCCAGCAGTGGACTGATATAGGCTGATGATGATGTTTTTTGAAAAACTAAAAGCCCGCAAACATAGCTATTTCTTACCCGATGATGGATGCATTTTATTGTTTAAATCGGGAATGTAGCTTCCAAATGAATCGGAAGGTACTTTTGTATGAGGGAGAGCTTAGGTATTCGGCGCCTTTGAATTCGGGGGAGGAATTGAAGAGAATACAATTGAAGTGGGTGCCGATATTGAGTCTGGATAGCTCATATTTTTTGTATCTATAATAGATTGATAGATTATTTATTAATACAAATAGGTTACATCATTTAGTTATTCGTGCCTTAAAGCCTACATCGCGCCGACAACGGACACCTCGAGCACCTCCACAACATCGCGCCGCCCTAGCCCCCCAAAAAATATATATACAAACCAAATGCAGCCAAAAAAGGACCGAGGGGTCGTCACCCCTCGAGTTGACGCCGGGGTAATGAGGCCAAGCCTCAAGGCCCCTCTCTGTGCCCCCACCAGGGCCGGAAAGAAATTTATTGAAAGCCTACATTATAGGTAATTTTAATTGGCATCCCAGGCCTGTACCCGAAAGGGGTCGTCACTACAATCCATACCTGGCCCTAAATATTTTAAAATACGATCTGAACACATAATTATAAGTACTAATTTAACGGTTTATAACCCTCCCGTGACCTCGACAGTGTGTAAACCTGTTGAAACGTCTGGACAAATAATAATAATAATAATATATGCGGTCGGTGATCTACCGTTTTGATATATTTTTTACTGTAGAATAGTTTTATAATATTTTATTGTATTTTCTGTAGTAAAAAATGTATTTTATACGAGAATTTAAATAAATGAGTGTATAATAATATTTATAATAATAGTAAAAAAAAAAAAAAAAAAAAAAATGAGACCGCCCGTGACAGACGTCTTTTTGTGAATTTTTTTACATTTATTTATATTTTTCATTAATCATGGTGAATTAATCAAAATGATCACAAGAGCGCGTACAAGGGCGGCACAAGCGCACCAACCACCACCACCGCAGCCCGCTTCGGCTAGCTCCACATCCTCGTCTTCAGATGAAGAGGAATTTAGAACGCCGCCTGAGACGAGTGATGTGTTGAGCAGCGAAGACGAGCTGCCACCGTCGCCTCGACCGCCGCGAACATCTGTGCGGCGAGGCCGACCCCCACTATCAGCTGGCTTGGGACCTGCAGGGCGCACAGCTCCGCGACCGGCCCCCGCCGTTGATGGAAGAGTGCGGCGCAAATGGACAAAAGAAACAAACGAGAACGTCATGCGCGCGTACTATAGTGCTACAGAGGGTGGAACTAACCTGACCGCATACCGGTCCAAGATACTGCCGTTGTTTCAGGCCCTTGAACCGACAGTCGACTGTAACGTGCAGCGACTATCTGATCAGGTACGGGTCATACAACGTTCAAAAATGTTGGATGACGCTGCACTTGATCAACTCCGGCGTGAAGCGCTCAGTGCTCTAGTGGTGGACCATCCGCAGTGCAACCAGGTTGGTACGTCGCCACCGCGACACATTACATCAACACCAGTAATTTCCCAACCTGATTACAATGTGGAAGAGGTCAGTCACGAGAGTATTGAGGTAAGTACCCAAAATAATGAGCAATTGAGGAGGGCTTTGGAAGATGCGATTCTAAATTATAGAAATTCAAATTTAAGGCCACGTCTGCCTCGCTTTCCTACCCATAGAAGTGCTTTAGCTGTAGTGGGGGCCTTGAACCCATTACTAGTCCCATATCTAATGACTAGTAATGATCTTATTGATACGCACTCTATTCTCTATTGTAAGGCTATTGCGGCTTGTAAGGTTGCGCGGGTAAAGTTTCCGGACTCTAATAGAGAAGCGTATTGGTAGGTTCAGGACGCTCATAGCTAAACTAATCTGCTTTAGGGCGGGCAACCATAGACCTCGGGTTATGCGCTTTGTGACACAAGCTTTTGACGGAACTGAAGTTCAACCTCAGGACTATTTAGCCTCTGTCACAGAGCGCATAGACTACCTAAAGCAGAAAGTCTATGCGTGGGCGAGCCGAATAAAAAGATTTAAAAAGAGAGTTGACAGATTTTGGCAGAATCGCATCTTTCAAAGTGATCAAAGGAAAGTTTACCGTGACTGGGAGAAACCTGATCTACGTGTGTCTGACGGGCAGGTACCGGATGTCGAAACTGGAAATAATTTTTGGCAAGGCATCTGGTCCATACCGGTTGGACACACGGAAGCGGACTGGATGAATGTGGTCAGTGCTGAATGTGAAAACATTGAAACCATGGATGCTATAACCATATCACGGTTAGATATAATTAATGCAATCCGCTCGGTTCAAAACTGGAAAAGTCCTGGCCCGGATGGATTGCATAACTTTTGGTTGAAATGGTTTCGGTGCTCACATTCGGTTTTGGCTGCACAATTCCAAGAAGCGATTGAGATCGGGTCACTCCCACATTTTATGACGACGGGTGTAACTGTCCTGCTCCATAAATCTGGTAGTACTGCGGAACCAAAGAATTATAGACCCATAACGTGCTTACCCACCATCTACAAGTTGCTTACATCCATTTTGACCACCAAAATTAACACTCATATTGTTACAAACAATATTTTAGCACCTGCTCAGAATGGATGTAGGGTTGGGTCCCGTGGTACTAAGGAGCTCCTCCTCATTGACATGGCCATTAGTCAACAGGTCAAACGTGGCAGAGGGAACTTGTCGGCTGCTTGGATAGACTATAAGAAGGCTTATGATTCGGTGCCTCATACTTGGCTTGAGAGGGTCTTAGAGTTGTATAAAGTAGATACTACTCTAAGATCATTCTTGGGATCATGTATGAGACAGTGGACCACTGTTCTTCGTCATCCAGGGAGCCGAGCGGAACTACCTGCCACCAATGATTAGATAAGGATAGAGAGGGGTATATTCCAGGGTGGCAGTCTGAGTCCCTTGTGGTTTTGCCTGGCTCTGAATCCGCTCAGTACTCTACTGAAGGATTCAGGAATAGGCTATCGCCCTCGGAGAGATGGTGAGATCGTCTCTCACTTGCTGTATATGGATGACCTCAAACTGTTAGCGCCGAATAAAACACAGTTGATGGCCCTTCTGAATATCACACAGATATTCAGTAGTGCTATTAACATGGAGTTTGGTGTCGATAAGTGTGCGGTCATACAAATACAGCGAGGGAAAGTTGTACATTCTGATAATTTACAGCTTTCAGAGACAATATCCCTGAAATCACTCTCGGAGGGCGAAACTTACAAGTACCTTGGTATGCCAGAAGCGTTGGGTATTGTGGACGGAGACATAAAGCAGTTGGTGAAGGAGCGCTTCTTTTGTCGCCTCAAAAAAGTGCTTAATAGCCTTTTGTCAGGTGGCAACAAGGTGCGAGCCTTCAACGGCTGGGTTATGCCATTGCTCACGTATACGTTTGGCATACTAAGATGGACTCAGACTGAACTAGACGCCTTGGACTGTAGGGTTCGTCAACTTTTAATCACTCATCGCATGCGACACCCTCGATCTTCAGTAATGAGATTGTATATCCCACGGAAATGTGGTGGTCGAGGCTTTTTAAACGCCAAGACCCTACACAACCGTGAGGTATGCAATCTCAGAAATCACTTTTTACAAGTTGAATACCAGATGCATCGCGATGCGGTTGCAGTAGATAAGAACCTTACCCCTCTCTCCTTGGCTAACGAGAACTGGCGCAAACCTGTGGTGATGAGCATCCAGGACCGGAAGACTATATGGGAGAGCAAAGAGCTGCATGGGAGATTCTACAAGGTTCTCACAGGACCTGATGTAGATCTCCTAAGCTCAGTGAACTGGCTACGCTTTGGTGACCTCTTTGGGGAAACCGAAGGTTTTGTCTGTGCAATTATGGACGAGGTGGTAAAGACGAACAATTATCGAAAGTATATCATGAAAGACGGCACGATCGATATTTGTCGAGCGTGTCATCTTCCTGGGGAGACCCTCCGTCATATACTTTCGGGTTGTTCGCACCTTGCTAACTCTCAATACTTGCACAGACACAACCAAGTAGCCAAAATTATACACCAGCAACTTGCTCTCCGATATGGCCTTACTGGTCCTGAAGTTCCGTACTATAAGTACACACCGGCGCCAGTTCTTGAAAATGGCCGTGCCACGCTCTATTGGGACCGATCTATCATTACGGACAGAACTATTCTTGCGAATAAGCCTGATATTGTACTGATAGATCGGTTAGAACGGAGGGCGGTGCTCGCTGATGTCACCATACCACATGATGCTAACCTCGTCAGAGCTGAGAAAGATAAACTTAGCAAATATCTTGACTTGGCTAACGAGGTTGTCAGCATGTGGGATGTAGATTCAGCCACCATAGTCCCGATAGTCGTTTCGGTTAACGGCGTAATAGCGAAGAGCCTCGATCAACACCTGAAGAGACTCTCGCTAGGAAGTTGGATCAAGGGCCAGATCCAGAAGGCGGTACTCTTGGACTCAGCACGTATCGTCAGGAAGTTCCTTTCTCTGCAGCCCTAGTCACCGGCCGCTTGAGCCTAGCTTCGCGGTCGGTGATCTACCGTTTTGATATATTTTTTACTGTAGAATAGTTTTATAAAATTTTATTGTATTTTCTATAGTAAAAAATGTATTTTATACGAGAATTTAAATAAATGAGTGTATAATAATAATATAATAATGCTGGACAATTCACACAGCATTATCTAGCCCCATGGTAAGCAGAGCTTGTGTTATGGGTACTAGATAACTGATATACATAATACAATGCATTACATAGATAAATATGTTTTATTATACATAGAAAACGACCAGAACACCCGAAACAAATATCTGCAGATCGTACACACATTTGTTCCGAGGCGGGAATCGAACCGCAACCTCATGCGTCGCAGGCGGACCTTCGCCCACCGCGCCACATCGGTCGTCATAAATACGTACATAAACGCGGTAAATACCCGTTAAATAAGTACTTAAAATGATACCTAACCTTAACTATCTTTTGATTTAACTCACTCTTGATTTTTCATATTCATTCACAAAAAAAAACATTATTAATAGTGCTATGCAAAGCATCTGGTCATAATGTTCCACCTCATTAACTTCCATGGTTCCCACAATCAAATGTAACGAAATTATTAGCCTATGGTAATGACACGTGCGTGTCATTTCATGTCTTATATGAATAAATAAATAAATAATGCTGGACAATCCACACAGCATTATCTAGCCCCATGGTAAGCAAAGCTTGTGTTATGGGTACTAGATAACTGATATACATAATACAATACATTACATAGATAGATATTTTTTATTATACATAGATAACGACCAGAACACCCGGAACAAATATCTGCAGATCGTACACACAATTGTTCCGAGGCGGGAATCGAACCCGCAACCTCCTGCGTCGCAGGCGGACCTTTGCCCACCGCGCCACATCGGTCGTCGTTAATCATAGAAAACAATATATGATTGAATAACAAAAACATGAATGTAGGTACCGAGTAATAAACGCGAAAGTTTATAAGGTTTATTTTATTTTAAATGTACAAAGATCGTTCTAAAATTTATAAACGTATTTTATTTTAAATAATATTGTTTACAGTACATACAGTTTTAGTTTCTGTTGATTAATTTATATTTTTGATTGGTTCCTTACTATATTAGGCCAGCTTGCGCACCACGGTCTCCACGGAAGACCAGCGCTATGGTACGATCTGCTCTACCATAGCACATGCTGAGTGGAGACCGAGTTTTGTCAGTCTCTGTCGTCTGTTAATCTAAGTTTAGTTTATAAGAGTCTCTGTTCTGACAAAATAAAAATCTTTTTACTTTTACTTTTTACTTTACTATAAGTATGAATGGATGGATGGATGTTTGTTACTCTGTAAAAACTAGAGAATGGATTTTAATGAAACTTTACAATAATATAGCTTATACATCAGAATGACACATAGGCTACAATTTATAAAGATATATTGTATATTATCCAAAATATCTATCACCATGCGGGTGAAACCGCGGGGCGCAGCTAGTAAAATATATACCTTCGTCTAACATACATCAACTAGCTTTGAGAGTGAACATAAACATCACGACACACGAGGTTATATTTAAATTACCAAGAGGGCAATGTCCAGAATAAGTCTAGACCAGATTTCTAGTACAGACCTCGCAAAACATGAAATCTTAAGAATACGAATTTTTATATCTACAATGGAACGCTGGACCCGGAACAGACGTCAGTTACACAAATACTGAGGAGAAGTGGCTCTTACAAATAAAAATCTATTATTCTACGTAAGGTAGGAAGTAGGAGGTAATACTTGTTGCGCAGATGCGGTATTATCCCAGATAATACTGAAACTTATATAAAACATATCAAAAATTAGCTTCGATCATAGCAAATTTTTGATATGTTGCTTAAAATGCTCTATTAGAGTTAGGGAAAGTCGTAAGAAAATCTAACTTTTCTAAGAAAGTCGGAAAATGATAACCTTTTAAAAGGCCTGTAGTAACATGGGGGGTGGATTGATAGGCAATTCTAAAAGTAAATCAAAATATCAAATAATCAGTTTTTATTTATCAAATGAATAATAAAACACAAACAAATTTATGTTTTTTGATCCTCAATATGGTGTGCCAAAAAACACTTGCTAACGAATCGAAATAATTACCCTATTCTATAAATAAGACATCCAAATAAAATACCTAAGTGAAACACCCTCCAATTATTTGTACAAATATAAAAAAATCATACTTTTTTGCAGCCATGGCGAAAAAATATCATAGTTTAGTTAAAATAGCATTGTTTTCAAACACCAAAAACTTAAAAAAAATGCGTTTAATTTTCAACGTTACTGCTACAAATTAAGTATTAATATGTACTGGTTAACAGGACTGTTAAAAAATACATGTCAACATACAAAAAAAACGAAGAAAAATGCACGTAGATTTAATACATGTTTTGGGGCTTTTAAAAGGCCGCTTTAAAAGTTCCGCATTTTTTTAATAAGTAATAAATAAATATAAAATAATGCTGGACAATACAGACAGCATTATTTATCCACAAGCTAAGCAGAGCTTGTGTTATGGGTGCTAAATAACCAATAAACATAATACAATACATGACATAGATATGTATGTATATTTTTAAAATACAAAGAAAGCGATCAGAACACCCCGAACAAATATCTGCAGATCGTACAAACATTTGTCCCGAGGCGGGAATCGAACCAGCAACCTCTTGCGTCGCAGGGTTGCTTCGCCTACCGCGCCACAGTGATCGTCAATTATCTTATGTTTACCTAACCACAGTTAGGTACTCATAATAATTATCTTTGTTATAAGAATTCTAAAGCTCACAAATCACATCATAAAAATTAGCGAATTATCACATTCCGAGAATTCATTGTGAATGTGAACCAAAAAATCCTAGAAAATAATAATAAAAATACCACATCCAGCTACGTCTTCTTCCTGGTGCTCTATTTCTAAAGCCAGCTGAATCTATTGTGGAGTGTCCAACTCGGAACTCAAACAAACAAAATGTGATTATAATTTGAAGGTCAATTCTTTGTTTGTCCCTAATGATTAAATAATTGAATTGTGGGGGGACTGAATCCGACCTTTAGATTGCTTTGGTTTTTGTTATTGAATTAGCTTCTGTTGGCAGGCAGTGAAAGGTTAATAACGTGGCTATCATTGCTAAATAATTGTTTTTTGATGAGATCGTTATATAGGATGGGAAATTAAATTAGACTTTTGAGATACTAAAGTTTGCAAACAATATCTGGTAAGTCCAAATACCTACGTAGATTCCAAGATAAATGTCAGAGAGTCTTGTTGAAAACAATTCCAAAATAAAATACTTGCCATTTTAAGCCGAGAAAATAGCAAGGGCAATCATTTAACTTAATCTACAATCATTATGATCATCACAAACCCCCTTTGTCTGGATGATGCATGTACTGCAGTGGACGTAGATAGTGCTGATTGGAAAACATTGCCATCTTTAAATAAATAAAAATAAAATAAATAATGCTGGACAATTCACACAGCATTATCTAGCCCCATGGTAAGCAGAGCTTGTGTTATGGGTAATAGATAACTGATATACATAATACAATACATAACATAGATAGATAATTTTTTATTATACATAGAAAACGACCAGAACACCCGAAACAAATATCTGCAGATCATACACACATTTGTTCCGAGGCGGGAATCGAACCCGCACCTCCTGCGTCGCAGGCGGACCTTCGCCCACCGCGCCACATCGGTCGTCGTCTTTGGAAGATAACCTTATTTTAAACTGTAGTTTAAAATAAGGAAGGTTTGTAGAACCTAATCCACTCAAAACTCAATCAAGATCCAGAGCTAAGAGATCAAGCGGAAATCGCCACCACATAATTACCATGAACCCTTGCATAAGACAATCACTTACTCAAAGTAATTGGTAAGCAACGTTTGGCCATCCAATCGAATGCTTGTAGCCTCAAAGACAGGAGACCGATGACTGACTTTACATCTTTCATCGTTGAAGTTAGAGTGCAATTTTGATGGGTGCAGAGTAAGATGGACAAGCCAATTTCGAGATGGGTACAAAGCGCCAGGGGCACAGTATTGGCCTAACTAGGTAATTGAATATAGCTCGCTCGAATAAGACTGCAAACCACTGCGGTCTTCGAACACCGTCCGTACGCACCTTTAGCAATTCAGTTTTATGTATGAAACTTAGTTATTGAAAATTATAATTTTCAGTAGCTTCTTTAACGCTATGACATAAACAAGTTACCTATTTATGTCGTTTCATATCAATGATATTATAGGCACAATTTCTGTCCTAAACTCTCCAATATTGTTTATGTTTTTGTCTATGTTTATGTCTATGTTTTTGTAATATTGTTTATGCCTATGTTTTTGTTACACCATCAAAGCTTACAATATACGTCTATCTTTGTGCGACTCATATATATAATAAAATAACATCGCAATATTACTTCTTTTGACCCAATACACTTACTCTCACTAGTGTTTTACTGTAGCCCTGTATTAAAAAAACAAATAAAACCGCCGTCAGTTCTATTCAATAAGAAGTGGTGGTCTTACGGACGATAGGCAGTGAGGTTCCAATAATTGTCATCAAGGCAACCCGTACATAACGTGAGCAGCAGTGGATTCAAGTCGACCTAGATATTTCGAGTATCAGACTGTTATGAGACTTAGCGCCAGTGACTGGAGATGTTAGTTAAATGGGTCAGATATTGCTGAGAGGAATGACGAATTAAGATAAGGTACCTAATGGGAATATTATACTGGTAGTAGGTTTTCATCTAGATTGCAATAAGCTAGGTGACTTCAAGCGATCAATTTTTATTCTTAAATTCTTATATTTTCACAATGTAAAATAACCGCACAAGACTTGATGAGAAACGGTGACCTAATGATTGTACTTCTGGACCGAATTTTCATCAAGTGACTCAACAAACGTATCTCTGTGTTATCTGACAAACTTCCTTTCTGCGTCAATTATTAGCATAGATATTCTGTGTTATTATTATTACTATTAGACACAATTTTCAGTTACCCTGAAATGGGTTTTTTTAACTTGAGTCTTGTCACCCCCACCTCCCCCGACTACTTGCCATGATCATCAAAATTCCCAATACGGCAATATAAGTTAAATATATTATTAAATAATGCTGGAAAATTCACACAACAAGCCCCAAGGTAAGCAGAGCTTGTGATATGGCTTAGAAAAACGACCAGAACACCTGTAGAATATATCTGCAGATCGTACAAACATTTGTCCCGAAGCGGAAATCAAAACCTCCTGTGTCACAGGCGGACCTAGCCCACCGCGCCACAGAGGTCATCAAAACCTGTAATTTCCTGACTCATTAACCTTCGTGCTATAACATTTCAAAAGTACATAAATTTTGTCTTTATTTCATTTCTAACAAGGGACAGACCCTTGCCAGACTGATTAGATGATTATCAAATTCTCGTCAATAATACTTGGTATACCTACTAACATACTTCAAGTGCCTTTGAAATATATAAAAAAACTAGCTGTTCCCCGCGGTTTCACCCGCGTTAAACTCGAATTTCACTTTATTATGTAGGTGATTTTTTTACACCTTTGGTAACGTTATTGGAGTTTTCGAAAGGAACCCTAACTTTTTTGAAAATAATAATATAGCCTATGTTCACCGGGGATAGTGTAGCTTCCCAACAGTGAAATAATTTTTCAAATCGGTCCAGTAGTTTCGGAGTCTATTCAATACAAACAAACCAACAAAAAATCAAACCTTTCCTCATTATTATATTAGTATAGATACAGACATAGCTTGAGTGTGATGATGCATTGCTTTAATTTGTATAGAGGACTACGAAACAAGAAATAGTCCATCCACATTTATGCAAATCATTACAAGCGTCGTCGTTTGTTTTGATGAATTTGTCGGTCAGTAAAAGCTTGAGTGAGTCAAGTGAAGACTCGCCACTCTTCGACCATTTCTAATATAGATATAGGTGACTTGACTAACTTTAATTTTAAACAACACTCCAACGCTTTTGAACAGCGCTATAATTTTTGACTAGATATATCTACATAGTTAAAGAAATATTGCTGTTTCGAGTGGTTTGCCTAAGCCCAGATCTACATACATACATTTTTTTAAACCTTTAGGTACCTTTCCGTCTGTCCTGTTTTGGATCACACGTTATTTATAGCTAAAATCCACACCAAAACATTTATAGATACCCCATTGAACCCAAAACATTTACACCATAAATCTACCAGAAAATCATTCCTTACCAGTTCCGTTTGGGCATTTCGACATTTTCGCTCAATAGCTTTCTATAGCGAATATTCGGAGCATTAGCATATGAATGATTCAGACTAAAAAAGCCCCTCAGGTGGGGTGTCCGGGTCGGAAATAGGTTCAGGCGATGGAACGGGGCACGGCAGGGTTATTTCAAGAGAATTCTATTTTGGTAAGTGTTTTGGTACTGGAAAACAGCTCTCTTGAGTTCTATAAGCCTAGGCAGTACAGAGACATTGAAACGAACGCCTAGTACAGAAGGTAGCCAAATTCAGAGGACACAATACAATACAAATGTATTTATTTCATTCACAAAGTCCATGTTTATCTTACACATTTTTTAAGCCTCCTTTTAAGTATAGAATACTTGTACTAGAAGGTTTCGAGGAATACGTTTTGTTTTTTAGAAATTCTACAATAACAGTGGTGTTTTCTCCCAGCCATAGTAGCTTATATATAGAAATAAAATGAAAAATCTACTTTTCTTTTAGTACCTCGAATTAGGCTCTGTTTTTTTTCTGAATGCGCCATGTTTGTCTTTGGTCTCCATTTATCCATGTTTACCTCAAATGCGACAATACAGTACCTACCTATTTACCTACAATACGAAAATGCTTTAATATACATAAATAAATAAAATAAAATAAAAAGTTTCTTTATTCAGACATAAATTGTCCACACATTTAAAAATACAAAAATAAAATACAATTAAAGAAAGAAAGCATAAGACACATAAACATAGGTACATCAAATCCAACCCTCAAAGTAAGTTATGTATGACTATTTGGACACTTTTCTGCCAGTGTCAAGTAATGGAAAATAATTATAATTATCTATCTGATTTATCATATTATGAAGATTGTATGATATTTTCATCAAGCCTAGTTCGTTATCTAGCTGGGTGTACCATGTGCAGGTTAGGTTGGCTTGGGAGACGAGATGTTGGAGTCCCCCTTACACCACAAAAAGCGGTTGAATGTAGGTATGATACAATAATTAATATTTTATCTATCACTGCCTCCGTTTGGCGACAATATTGGCCAATCTAAATTACATCTAAGATGAAAAATCATTTTCGTCAGATATACTCGCTGTTCACTTGTACCCGACATCAAGTCGACCATGCCCGGCACGTCTACTCGACGACTGCGCTGATTTCAAACTCTTTTTACTCGCAATGATAGAGCCGATTCTTTTATTAGGTGGTTTCTTGGTCTTTGTATCGAAGGAAATAGATGTTATTGAGTGCTGGGACGAAAAGATTGGTGAAAATGGACTCGAGATAGGAGAAACTGATGGTTATATTTACTACGAAGAGTCTTGATAAATGATTAATTTCGACTTTATAGAAATGAAAAAGGACCGAAAAATATTAATAACACTAATATCGTCGTATCCTACAAATAAGGTTACAGTCGCCACTGTGAGCTAATATTTTTAATGCATTTTTGGAATCTCCATTATCATTCACATATTAAAAAAATGATTATAAAAAGTGTTTAATTGTAATTTTGTAATTTTTTAAAATTTAGTTACAATTGCATTTAGCACGACGAAATAGGTCACATTACAGCTTTGGCATCAAGTCGACCATGCTCGGCAAGAAATGAAAATTATTTATGACACTATTATTATAATTTTTTAATCATATTTATTGTTAAGGAATTTTACTTCGTAAAGTATGCCAGTCCTATCATAACCTAAACTTATAACTAACAAACAAAACAAAAGATACAGCAAAAAAAAAACATTTAAATTGTGGCTATTTTTAAAGGGATGCATAAAAATACTAAAAATGCTTAAGTTTGTAGGTTTAGATCAATGGATGTAGGGAATGATTATTTTTCTTTCTTCACGCTAAAACGATCGGGCTGAACCTCTTTCAGCCGGAGGTAAAATTTCAGGCCCCTTATTTTTTTACTTAGCGGGCCGTCCCGGCTTTGCATGGGTATTGGAATTTTTCAGGTATTTTTTTTACACCTTTGGTTACATCATTAGAGTTTTAGTAAGGATCCCAATTTTTTTTTTAAATATAATATAGCCTTTGTTCACCGCGGATATGTAGCTTTCCAACAATGAAAGAATTTTTCAAATCGGTCCAGTAGTTTCGGAGCCTATTCAATACAAACAAACAAAAAATAAATCCTTTCTTCTTTATAATATTAGTATAATATATTATACTATTCTATTCTATATCTATACTAATATTATAAAGAAGAAAGGATTGATTTTTATATATATTAGTAAATGAATAAACAAAATACACTCTATCCACCACCAATACACCTATCATCATCATCAGCCCATGTTATTTCACTGCTGCATATAGGCCTTCCCCACAGCCTTCCCTAATGTGAGAGCGCCATAGATCTCTATCTTAAGCTTGACGCATCAAGCATCTCACTGCAGTCTTTCGCAGGTCGACCACCACTAATATACTCGTACCTAAAAGACCAATGAATCGAATGAAGCCTCGTAATCGAATAAAAACAAACCTTCCCAACACAATCGAACTCAATCCAGCGAATCTCGGAAAAACCACTCGGTTACCGTAACAATAGAATCTTCACTTCCTAATTTAAAGTAGCTTCCGAGCTTATCTTGGGTTTCAGTCGGCTTCAGTTTATCTTAGGTTAAATGTTTCTTACTTTTCGCGACTCTTTTATAAAACATCATCATCATTAGCCGCATTCGTAGTATTTAAGTATTTAAGTAAAACCATGTAAATATTTCTAAATAAATAAATAATGCTGGACAATTCACACAGCATTATCTAGCCCCAAGGTAAGCAGAAGCTTGTGTTATGGGTACCAGATAACTGATATACATAATACAATACATTACATGGATATATATTTTTATTATACATAGAAAACGACCAGAACACCCGGAACAAATATCTGCAGATCGTGCACACAATTGTTCCGAGGCGGGAATCGAACCTGCAACCTTCTGCGTCGCAGGCGGACCTTCGCCCACCGCGCCACATCAATGAAATGAAATGAATGCTCGCAAAGTTATTTATTGATTCAATGAAAAAAAAAATGCTTTATTGTACACCATATGCAGATCATTACAAAAAAGACATTACATGCGACAAGTACAATGGGCGGCCTTATCGCTTAGAAGCGGTCTCTTCCAGGCAACTTTTGGATGGAAATAATTATGTGAATCTAAGAAAGGCGGGTATACCAAAGATAATCTAATATGAACATAACATGAATACATGATTCCTGTTTTGTGTGATACAATTTCTATCCCTCCCAGCAGAGTCAAGAAATCTTCTAGGTCAGACACCTCCGACATGAAAATAGGTAAGCAAATAAACAGCGTCACGCCTCCGACTCAGTATTGTCTCATAAACGCCTTAACTGTCCTGAAAGACCCTGGAGCAGATAATCCTGGTTTACACTGCGTGGCGAGGACAGCTTATAAGCAAACGAGTTATGACTAGGGAGGGGAGTTCGTGGTAGTACACTTCGGCCATCTTTTACGGAACAGACTCTGTATGGACAACGGGTAGTGGATTGTCATAACTCCAATAATAAATAAATAATGTTGGAAAATCCACATAGCATCATCTAGCCCCAAGCTAAGCAGAGCTTGTGTTATGGGTACTGTATGACTGATATAGGTACTTAAAGATGGATATTTTTTATTATACTACGAAAAATCGCTAGTTACGGTCAGCGCAAAGGTTTTTGTGGAGATCTATATAGGGGATGCCTATTTCCATTAGTGAATGTAGATTGGGACAGATTGTTACAGGATTTTGAAAGCTAAATAAGAAGCTTCTGGCAATACAAACTACAACAACCGGTTTTCCAAAATTCTTGTTTACTGTATTTTTTTGAGATAGGTTAGGTCTCGCTCATCTTGGCGGACAATGGCTGTGTTCTGCGAAGAAGTCTTCCTACAGAAGGAAGCGGCGGAAAGTGAAGGGACTCCACTGACCCAATTATCCGAAGGCGGAACGGGCGAAGAAGAAGGGACTTTGGTGCCCTTATTCAGCCTTAAAAATGACCTCGCTGCTGGTCATAGGCGGCTGTACGCTACGAAACCGTGTGCTCCCCATTTTTAAAGGGTTCCAGAAGTGGAACATCACTGTTGGGGTTCGCGGATTTACAGTATTTCCGAAAGTCCCTGCGTTCCCTAGCATATGTGCCCGGAGAAGATCGTGAGGTTTTAGTCAGTAGGAGTCTGACATAATTTTATAATCTTCCACCGAAGATGGAAGATATCCATGATAGATTTCATCACAATAAAAAAAAAACTCTCGCTCATCTTACCCGCGAAACAC
Source organism: Eupithecia abbreviata (assembly GCA_943735965.1). Taxonomy (NCBI): domain Eukaryota; kingdom Metazoa; phylum Arthropoda; class Insecta; order Lepidoptera; family Geometridae; genus Eupithecia; species Eupithecia abbreviata. The sequence continues at coordinate 9,930,632 of OX030991.1, read as the reverse complement.
TTTACACGCAGTTGTTCCAAAGTCGAACATGGCTCAACTCTAGTAACGCCTTCAATGCCAAGATAATCCACAGAACGCTTATAAACGGTAAGGAGGCACAAATAACTAATATTACACAAATATGGGACTGGGTAATCCGATTAGCTGGTGCGTTGGCACTACTTGGCACCCAGGAGGTCTGGTTGGCACTATGGACTATTATTATAGCACTAGGGATTTGCTTTGAATGACGTCATCGCAATCGTGATTGGCGTATCGGCGTAGAATGTTCTCGGTCTTTGTGATACAGGGAGAAATGGTGTGCATTGCGACTATGATCTCTTTAAAAGCATAACGAGTAAAAACTCATTGAAGATAAGTTTAAAGAAGCATTACATATCGCTGTGTCCATAATAGTTAACACTTTGAGTGCTGAAATCACACGGTATGTGTTTTATACAAGTGACTAATATGCGTAAATCCACACTAGCGCAGCGGCTGAGAAAATACACATCTTTGTGACTCAGCACAGTCGTAAAATTTTTCGAACGAAACGCATGTGCGGCGCAACACAACCGCTGTGTAGAGCGGCAGGACGAATTTTTTAGGTTAAAAAAAAGATCGCAGTCGTCGAAAAAAAATCGCAGTCAAAGTGTTAATATAAATGATAATGACTGCCTCCTTACTTACTACCTAATGATCTTTTTCCAATTTGAACAAAAATCCTCACACTCATAAGAAGTCACCCAAAGTTCGTAGAAATGTTTTGGACGTCCGGTCGCAAATTAGCTATATACTAGCAATTTATCTACGCTTATTAGACTAATAAGTATACCTATAAATGTGGGAAATGAGTTCTAGACGTAAGACCACCTGAACGATTATGTATAATATCCGGCCATAGTCTATAAAAGCTCTTGATAACCTTGTCTCGGCAAAATAGGATCTTGTTACAATGCAACGTCCATAGACGCGGTAAATTCTCAAAGAAATTGAAACATTTGTGTGTCCAAATATATATGTATACAATCTACTCAGCATCATCTAGTCTCAAGCTAAGCGAAGCTTGTGGGTATTATTTTTAATGATACTTATATAGAAAATATCCTATTTACCATGATTGAAATTAAATCATGGTAAATATGTATTACGACACTTCACTTCCCTTGCTCAAAAAGCGTGTCATTATACCTGAGCTTCATAATCATCATCATCAGCCTATAGCAGTCCACTGCTGGACATAGGCTTACCCTAATAAGCGCCATAGCGCCCTGTCTTCAGCTTGCCGCATCCAGCATCTACCTGCAGTCTTTCGCAGGTCGTCATCCCACCTGGCCGGAGGGCGTCCTACACTACGTTTACCGAGTCGTGGTCTCCACTCAAGAAAACGTTTGCTGCAGCGGCCGTCGGTTCTTCGCGAGATATGGCCGGTCCACTGCCACTTCAGCTTGCTCATTCTTAGAGCTATGTCGATAACTTTGGTTCTCTGTCGGATGTATTCGATACGAATCCTATCCTTCAGAGAAACTCCGAGCATAGTTCTTTCCATAGCTCGCTGAGCGACCTTAGCTTAGCGACCGTAAAACTCGAATACCTACTGGGCATGCGGGTCGGGGATCGCAGTTCGGAGGTAATATTTTTCTGCAGTTCTGCAAGAGGTGCTATTTCCCGCCCCCGGTGGATATCCCTTAGTCACCTCTTACGACACCAGCGGGCAGATATTGGGTGGTGCAAATTCTATGCCGGCACCACCCGGCACAGCACAAAAAACCTCACCAAGTATAGTTCCAAGTAGGTATCAATACAGTATGTATTAGTCGTAACTCTTTGCAAACTACATATTTCCCTTACCTTGCTAGCTTTGAATCAGTTTTTAGAAAACCAAGCCACGTTGTTAGCTAAACGCTAACGTCCAGCAATTCATTACACGCGAGAGGCGCACTCATTTATCGCAGCGATAAAATAAATCTGTCCGTGTGCACGCTTCTTTACGACCTTTTGATACATATCTTGTGCTAGTGCTTACCTGCGGGTTTTCTCGTGGTTTTGGTATAGTTTACGAAAAATTAAAATTTGCAATACAAAAATACTTTATTTTACACCAGATACATATCATTAAATCAATACATTACATGCGACAAGTACAATGGGCGGCCTTATCGCTTAGATTTGTTGATTTATAGTAGGTATTGTTAGATGTCGATAACTTAACAAGTTTTTTATGAAGTCTTGTTTGTGGTAAAGCTTTTAAAAGTTTATGATGGAACGTTACCTTAAAGAAATACAATTTATTGTTAAAACCAATTCACAAGTCAAATTTTCGTGAGATTTATACTAAACTAGCTGCGCCCCGCGGTTTCGCACGCATGGAAATTTCTTCGCAATTTTCTTAATTAAAAAAAAGATGAATTAAATCTGTAAAGCTGTTTTCTCTCTACTTGGTAGATTACTACATATGAGAACATATAAATATCTCTTTAGTATGAGGATCACTCTGGGAAAGGGACATGCCTATGTAATATTATAATTAATCTAGGAATTCAATTGTTTTATTTTATTTAATTTAAGATTCTACTAACCCTCAATAATTATATTTGCTTGTATTCCGAAATAAAGAGATTTTGTTTATTTATTTATAAATGTCCATTAGGTTAGTAAGTTTTCAATTTGTTTTTTTTTTTTTTTAATTTCCCTATGTTATATTATTATAATTTTATTTGATTTTATTATGCGATTTTGTTTTGTGATATTTAATTAATTTGTATGTGCATTATTATGGATTGTGAATCTGAGAATAAATGAGTTAATAATAATAATAAGCCCCATCCAAAACTTTCAAAATCCAAGTTTTTTTTAAGATTGTTTCTGAATCGTCACACAGTAGAAAATCTTTGTCTTCCGGGTTAAAACACCGCATCTCGCAAATCTCAGTAATTACGAACGTAATTCGCGCTAAGAAGTGCAATTCATTCCCGTCCACGCACTCATTCCTCAGGGTAAGGTCACAGTGGAGAGCGGGAGCAGAAACGGAGCGAAAGCGGAGCAAAAGCGCAGTTTTCTATGGAGTATTTTGCAGCTATTTGCACTGGCGTGCTAGATTACATGACACAATACAAAAAACAATACAGAAATAAATAATTAGAATAGAGGTAAGTTTAAAGGGCGGCCTTACCTCTGAGAGCAATCTCTTCCAGTTAACCTTAGGATGGAGTGGACATGAAGGTTTAAATAAAAAATAAAATGAATATTTACACTGCATACATAATAACCTACATTACAAACATTATAAATAAACTTATATTTTTTTATATTTTAGGGAAACCATCAGCACATTATACTGAAATGGGTAATACATAGATAACTATATCTTCTATTATTGGCTATCAAACATTTTATATAGATGCTATTATTTTATTTATTTATTTTTAGCCATTCATGTCCCACTTCGCGAGATAAGATTGCAGGTAGATAGATAGACGCTGAATACGTCAAGCTGAAGTCAGGGCGCTTTGTGGCGCTCATTGGGGGAGGCATATGTCCAGTTGTGGATTAACATGCAGGCTGATGATGATGTGCCACTGCTGGGCAAAGGCCTCCCTTTTCTCCTTCCACTCCTCGCGATCCAACGCTGCCCGATAATACTATTAAATTGTAATGCTATTAGTTGTTATTATTATATATTATTATTATATATCTCTCATTTACCATGATCTCGGGCCATAAAGTGACCCGGTCCTTTGGAAGGCTTGCGTGGGGCCGAAGCCAACAGCACAGAGGCCCTTTGAGAAGTTAATCTATAGGCGATGGCTACACATAGCGGGTATCATCCTCGGGTGCACAATATGATACACCCAAAGATGGTATCCGCCAGGTGTAGAGACTATTGCAAAGAAAAATGAAAGAAATAAAACCAGGCTATTGTGATGGATGGATGGACTGGGTAATTGGACTATAGGGGAGATTGCGGACATCTGCCATAAACAAGTCAATCATAATGTTAAGAATAGTGACAGACGGTGGCTTGCCGAATGCTGGATGGGTTCCTTAAAAAGCCGGAGTAAATTACCGGAGAGGAACAACATCGGCGCAAACGACTGAGGGTGTCGAGAGGTGCGGCCCCGATTTCACCATCACGAAGACTGCTCGTGAGCGGGTTTCCTCGCTATTACGCCATTAGACACTTCCACCCCCGAGTCTACATCCTAAGATGCATCTCTCGCGACTCCACTCAGACCTATTATATATTATTATTATATATTATTATTATATATTATCTTTATATAATTGAAACATAAATACAAGGGGAAATAAATAACTTCTGTGAAAACGATAATACTCGCAGTGGTTATATAACTATGTCGCGTGCATTAACGCCCTCCTCCGAGTACAGGGTTACAGAGTTCCTTAATTGTAAGTTCTTTAGTAGATGCAGAACCATAAACTAGGTATTAAACACCAAATAGCAAGAGATATTGAAAAATATATTGCTATTATTAGATTAGCCGAACCTTTCCTTTCCTTCCTTTTTGAAGTCGGTCGAAAATCCGCCCTTACCCGCCCTATAGACGCAGCCTAATGCGCACTTATTCCGCCCAGCGCACTCATTTATCGACGCGATAAAATAAATCAGGGGACTTTAGACTTGGTGACGTTTACGTGTAGTTGTCACGTCGTTGGGGTAAAGGTGACTGCTCACTGACTTTTGTTTTTAAAATAATATTTGAATATTTTATTTAATAATTATGTAAAAATTGTCGCGTGACTGCAATAGTCATCGTTTCAGAGGGAAGTATGATGGTCATAATCATAATGCATTATGTCTTAATAGCCGGTCATAGAGGTATAAAGCTTTAAGGGTGTGTTTGTTATGGTTATGAGACAGGCAAGAATACGCAAGAAGGAATGTTATTGAGAAAGATTGACTCATGTGCTGGGAACTGCTATCAACGACCACCTACCGCAGCATGTTGTCATCGCACCCAAGCTGGGTGCTTGGTTTTAGTTTTTTAGTATCTTTCAAAAATAAACAACAATAAAGATAATGGCTCATCGAGAGGGCGCACTACAAGGTCGAGGATTTTAACGACAGAGAGAATTGTAATTATTTTGATTTTAATGATCGTGCATTTTTTTATTACTTATTGTATTGCTTATTTTTATTTTATTTACTGAACATTGAATTTAATTGTCATTTTATTACTTAAAATTTAATTTAATTCTTTGTATACCTTTATTTAAATTAAATAAATGAATTTTATTCTTTTTAGAAAATACCCCGAATATTCGTTCCGAGTGGGAACAAATATTTAGGATCATTGTGTATGTGAGGATTATTGTGTTTTACTCGAAATTGCCCGATTATCTTATTAAAAAATAGCAGCCTAAAGGTAAAGACGAATTTATAAAATTTGATTGATTGAGAAAGTAATAAAATTAACAGGTTTTATTTAAGTTTTATTTTCATGTTTACATTAACAGTGACGGCCCTCGTGTGTGCCCGCCCTTACAGTAATCTCTCCCGAAATAACACAGTTTCCAAGATCGTCAAGAGTCGGAGAAATATTGGGACGTTCAGAGAAACTATGTTAACTAGTGTTATGTGTTACGCTATAATTTCTTTATTTAAATGGGTGTTGTTTTCGTGGTGTGGTGCGACTAATGACTTTCAGTAATTAGCCAGGAGAGTTTAATTTTACGCCATACCTAAAAAAAGGTATAAACCTAAATCGAAGGAGGGTTTAGTTCTATGGGAATGGGTACCGGCTCTAAGTAAGTACCTAACTACTGCTGCATCAGCATTATTTATCCATATGAAATATTGATAGCCTTATCTTATGTCTATGTAAGTTTATTATAATGTTTGTAATGTAGGTATTTAGTGTATTTGTTACCAATTATTTATTAAAGTGCCACCGTCTATATTGTTCGTTCATGTCCAGTCCATCCCAAGGTTGCCTGGAAGAGATCGCTCTCAGCGATAAGGCCGCCCTTTATACCTTTATTCTATGTTTTTATCTCTGTATTATTTTCTGTTTTGTGTGGTGTAATAAAGTGTTATCTATCTATCTATCTAAATATAATTCATCATCATCAGCCTATATTAGTCCACTACTAGACATAGGTCTCCCCCAATGAGCGCCATAGCGCCCTGTCTTCAGCTTGACGCATTCAGCATCTACCTGCAGTCTTTCGTCATCCCACCTAGTCGGAGGGCGTCCTACACTACGTTTACCGAGTCGTGGTATCCACTCAAGAACACGTTTGCCCCAGCGGCCGTCGGTTCTTCACGAGATATAGCCGGCCCATAATTAAATATAATTACATATGTCTAAATGAATATAATATTATTATATACTCATTTATTAAAATTCTCGTATAAAATACATTTTTTACTATAGAAAATACAAAAATTGTAAAAAACTATTCTACAGTAAAAAATATATCAAAACGATAAATCACCGACCGCGAAGCTAGGCTCAAGCGGCCGGTGACTAGGGCTGCAGAGAAAGGAACTTCCTGACGATACGTGCCGAGTCCAAGAGTACCGCCTTCTGGATCTGGCCCTTGATCCAACTTCCTAGCGAGAGTCTCTTCAGGTGTTGATCGAGGCTCTTCGCTATTACGCCGTTAACCGTAACGACTATCGGGACTATGGTCGCTGAATCTACATCCCACATATTATTATTATTATTATTTTATTTAAGGCGGGAATCGAACCCGCAACCACCTGCGTCGCAGGCGGACCTTCGCCCACCGCGCCACAGAGGTCGTCAACATTAATCATTAAAATCCTTACCTTCTCAGCAAAGAGCATATAAACTTCACAATTAATCCGCAAATAGATCTAAGCGAACTCTCAGAATATCCATTTGCAATATTAGCTGCAGAGTTCGTGTCTACACGCCATTTTGCGTGCCTGCCTCTTCTAATTAGATTAGACCAACCAGGATCCGAATATCGCAGCTCTGACGATAGCACGCATGTCAAAACTACTATTGAATCAAGTCTTCGAAGAAAACCATAAAAGGGTAAAGCTCAGAAAAGGGGCCAAATTTTGCAAAACGGTCACAGAATCGTCATTGACAACGAACTCTGTGCCGCGGTGTGCGAATAAAAAAAAAGAAGATACATTTATTGATTCACAAGTATGTACAGCTTGTTACTACATAATAATTATAATATAATAAAACTTTTGATACTATCATGTTATTAACACTAAAGTCATTTAAAGCGAGATATTTACCATGATTTGATTTTTGAGTTATCTAATATCAGATAAGGTAGTGCTAACGTTCGTAGCAAAAGACAAAAAATGAGGGTAGATCGGTATGTCTGCCCATAAAAACTTACTCGCAGTCGCAGTGCCTTCAGTTATTCCGCGATAATGGCGCATGCAACTGTGCCGAAATATTGGATAACTCAAAAATCAAATCATGGTAAATTTTCCTTTTTAAATGATTTTAGAATTATAATATAGGTAAATAAGAACATAAAGAAATAAAAAAAATAACATAATCCTATAGGTTCTAGAATACAAGATGTTATCAGTAAACAAAGACTTATTTATTTTAATAAAAAAAACTGATAGTGATAACAGAAAACAATAAGGTAAGGCCTATTAATATAATTAATGTGTAAGTCTGTGTATGTGTAAGTCTGAATGATTGTTACCACGTACATATATCCACAACTACTCATTTTATTTAAATGAAATTTGGTTGGTATGTTGATAGTTTAGGTTCTAGAATAGGACATAGGCTAATCTAATTTTGAAAAATTATTCTGTAACACTTTGACTTCGATTTTTTTTCGACGACTGCGATCTTTTTTTTAACCTAAAAAATTCGTGCTGCCGTTCTACACAGCGGTTGTGTTGAGCCGCACAGATCTGTATTTTCTCAGCCGCTACGCTAGTGTGGATTTACGCATATTAGTCACTTGTAGAAAACACATACCGTGTGATTTCAGCAGTCAAAGTGTTAAGTGGTTTGAAAATGGTGCGAACACTGCTGCAGCACAACACAAAAATGTGCGTTCAATTCCATAATTAAATGAAAAATACTTACGACATAAAGCCCATCAGGTTCAGGTTCAGGTGGGGGTACTACTTTATCCGCATTTGGACTTCAGGTCCCATATAAGATAGATGCAGGTATGGTACGACATAAAGCCCATGTTTTATGTCGTAAGATTTAAATGTAATTTATATTGATAGCATCACATGACGGACAGCGGGCGTTTGAAACTTGTGGGAAGCCATTTTGTCACTGTAGAATGTATCTAAAAGTAACGAGTTTGAGCCTATATTTGAATCCCCTTTTTTCAGTTTTGTGTTAGCGGTACTGGATTAATGTGCGCACTCCTATATCCATCCATACTATTAGCATTATCCATATCATAGGCACTAAAGGCATCTCGGCAATCCTATCTGAGCTCATAGTTCAAATTAATTAACCAATCTGAAGATTATCTTGCGAATTATATAGGCTTCAGAAGGTTTATTACGTTATACAATTAAGATATTCTAGATATTCTTTCTTTTCTTTTCTAGACGACCGATGTGGCGCGGTGGGCGAAGGTCCGCCTGCGACGCAGGAGGTTGCGGGTTCGATTCCCGCCTCGGAACGATTGTGTGTACGATCTGCAGATATTTGTTCCGGGTGTTCTGGTCGTTTTCTATGTATAATAAAAAATATCTATCTATTTAATATATTGTATTATGTATATCAGTTATCTAGTACCCATAACACAAGCTTTGCTTACCATGGGGCTAGATAATGCTGTGTGGATTGTCCAGCATTATTTATTATTTATTATTTATTTATTTATATTGCATCAGGTTTATTAAGTAAACTGTTTGAGGATTTGTTTATAGGTTATCCTTGGCAATTAAACCAGTGTGAGAGATGAAGACTTTTGACTGCTAAACTAAATGAATATGTTTTATACAAGACCGGCCGCTGGGGCAAACGTGTTTTTGAGTGGAGACCATGACTCGGTAAACGTAGTGCAGGACGCCCCCCGACCAGGTGGGATGACGACCTGCGTAAGACTGCACGTAGATGCTGGATGCGTCAAGCCAAAGACAAGGCGCTCTGGCGCTCATTGGGGGAGGCCTATGTCCAGCAGTGGACTAATATAGGCTGATGATAATGTTGATGATGATAACAAGAAATTTAATAATGTACAAAAAAATCGACATTGACGGGACTTGATCCCGCAACCCTTCCTCAGTACGGGATGCGCTACCTGTTTTTTGGACTTTTTGGTCACAGTTTATCTATACCAAATCACCTATGCAAATAAGTACCTACAAATGTGGGAATGGAGTCCTGGACTTAATACCACCTGAACAATTAAGTATAATATCCGGCCATAGTCTATATAACAGCTCTTGATAAGCTTGTCTCGGCAAAACAAGATCTAGTTACAATGCAACATGCATGGACGCGGTAAATTCATAAATACGAGTACATGGATATAAAATTATTAAACCATGCCTGTGTAAAAAATAATTAAATAATGCTGGACAATCCACAGAGCGGTAAACGCTAGCTCGGTAAACGTAGTGTAGGACGCCCTCCGACCAGGTGGGATGACGACCTGCGAAAGACTGCAGGTACATGCTGGATGCGGTAAGCTGAAGACAGGGCGCTATGGCGCTCATTGGGGGAGTGGACTGCTATAGGCTGATGATGATGATGAATCCACACAGCATCATCTAGCTCAAAGCTAAGCAGAGCTTGTGTTATGGATACTTAGATGACTGATATACCTACATAATAACATTGCATAGATAGATGTTTTTAATATACATAAAAAACGACCACAACACCCGCAACCAATATCTGCAGATCGTACAATCATTTTTCCCAAGGCGGGAATCGAACCCGCACCTCCAGCGTCGCAGGCGGGCCATTCGCACATACACACTAATTTTATTAATAGGCCTTACCTTATTGTTTTCTGTTATCATATCACTATCAGTTTTTTTTATTAAAATAAATAAGTCTTAGTTTACAGATACTATCTTGGATTCTAGAACCTATAGGATTTAGCTTCCTCGAAAATGTAGATAGGTTGATAGATATTATGTTCAAAACCAACACGATAATTAAGTACATAGAAACTACCTTTAAGTCTATGTTAGGTTTAACAGTACCTACAGCAACTGAAGGTAGAAATCCCCTTTTTTCTTTAACACTTTGACTGCGGTTTTTTTTCGACGACTGCGATCTTTTTTTTTACCTAAAAAATTCGTGCTGCCGCTCTACACAGCGGTTGTGTTGCGCCGCACATGCGCTTCGTTCGAAAAATATTACGGCTGTGCTGAGTCACACAGATCTGTATTTTCGCAACCGCTGCGCTAGTGTGGTTTTACGCATCGTGTCACTTGTAGAAAACACATACCGTGTGATTTCAGCAGTCAAACTGTTAATAATTGTTTAGACAACGTATAGGTTCGAAGTTTGTATAAAATTAAACTCAAATTATAAAGTTATTTGCTAACAGCAATATCATAAATTGACGGGAAACTTCCTTCGGTTACAACATGCTAATGAACTATGCTCGTAATGTTGCGGGGAAGCAAAAATGCGATACATTCTCCTGGGTTGGTATGAGGGAGGTAATTTCAGGAACAATGAAGGTATTTCGCAGTAAAAGTATGTGAAAATGCTTGACGGAATAAATGGTATTTTATGAACATGTAAACAGTACGTAAATATAAGTTATAAAATATAAGCTATTCTGAAAGGAAAAATAAGCTCTTGAAACTGTCATGGTTATAAACACAAAAACCATTAAAAAAATCGAAATAAAATTATCTTGGGATCATTTTCCATACAATAGTGAAAGAATGTCTAGGCTTATTTGGCTTTAGGTGACTTTCGTATTCCCGCCGCCATGGTAGGCCTATTTGTAGTCGACACAAATAGTTATGTACAAATACATAAGATACTTCGCAAAATTATGGAACAATTATTCACTAAATAGCCAACAAACAAAACACAACGACAGAAATCCAGATCTTCTGAATGTCTCCTAAAGACTCTCAATCAAAAGATAAATACAACAGCCGATTACCCATTGATGTATAATCTATAGAGTTGTCAATGGAACCGATGCATAGCAGATTTGCGATTCATGATTGCATATCTCTGTAGGTCTAATTCTGATGTATTCGTGATTCAGATTTCAGTAACTTTATTTTCTGTAGGCTTACAAAATAACCACTTATACTCCGATTTAGAATCCTAGATATTTTATGTAGACATTTTTGAATGAAGTTAATAATGATAACAATAACAGAAAACAACGAGGTAACAGCAAGGTTATCTTTAAAAACTTTTTTCTTTGCACAATGTCCTATGGTGTTTTCTTCGTCAAAAGTTAGTGTGCGATAGAAAAAAAAAAAAATTGTCTTTTTAAAATTTAAAGTTTTTAACGACATCAAGTGTAACATGTGTACCTACGGTGGAAATAAATAAACTAATAAACTAAAACACGAACTTCAACACTGCATAATCTCACATGTGTGGTAAAAAAAATGAATAAAACGATGAATGAAAGCTTTCAAAAACAAAAATGGTTTCGAGCTTCTGTGATTAGCTTCGATGATACCAATGTCGTTAAATATTTTCTACCAATATTCATTGGGTTTTGTAATTCCTTTGTATACAAAAAATATTCAGGTTTTTGAATCGGAGTATAGACAAGTCAACATTTAGTGGGAGGTTATTAAGAAAAATAAATAAATAATGCTGGTCAATTCACACAGCATTATCTAGCCCCATGGTAAGCAGAGCTTGTGTTATGGGTACTAGATAATGAATCGAACCCGCAACCTCCTGCGTCGCAGGCGGACCTTCGCCCACCGCGCCACATCGATGTGGCGCGGTGGGCGAAGGTTCGGGTTCGATTCCCGCCTCCGAACAATTGTGTGTACGATCTGCAGATATTTGTTCCGGGTGTTCTGGTCGTTTTCTATGTATAATAAAAAATATCTATCTATGTAATATATTGTATTATGTATATCAGTTATCTAGTACCCATAACACAAGCTCTGCTTACCATGGGGCTAGATAATGCTGTGTGAATTGACCAGCATTATTTATTTATTTTTATCCGTCGAGTTTGTGTCAGTTGTGTATGTGTCCAAGCACTTTATGGCCTAAATTATAAAAGCTTGTTTTGGTTTAAAAAAAAAACATTTTTGTTGGTTATAAAGATGTCGGATGCAGCCTTCCTTTTCAAGCCCTTTAACACCCTGGCTTCAATATCATAGCACTCCCAGACAAATAATAAAAGAGCAAAGATTAATCAGTTATGCTCCAACATTTCTAACAGCAAAACTGCAAGCGAACATCCATCCGTCATTGTTGCCAAACCGCGATGAAGTACGATACTATTAGGATGCTATAGATGCCGCTCGTCGAGGTAGTACATCCATTCGCTGGATGCTGGATGCTGCGTCATTGAATCATGATTTATGACGCTGACCGCTGCTGTAATTACGCCGATGGATGTGACTCTGGAAGAATGGATTGTGTTGTGGCTTTGCTTTAAGGTGGTTCGTAATGTGAGTGGCGGGATATTAACGGTTTGATAGTTGTGAAGAGTTTTCAAACAACCTATTATCTACTAGTGGACCTTCCTGGCTTCTTACGGTTTTAGTACGGATCCCTAACTTTTTGAAAATATAGTATAGCCTATGTTCACCGGTGATAGTGTAGCTTCCCAACGGTGAAAGAATTTTTCAAATCGGTTCAGTAGTTTCGGAGCCTATTTCCTCTTTATAATATTAGTATAGATAGCAAACTTTAATTCAATTATGATTTTAAAGTTTATTGACATGTACGTACAATATATACCTACCTTCATAAAACTACATACCTATTACATACATAATAATTATATTAATTATATACGTAATAGCATAAGCTACTATTATGTACATCTATTCTATTTGTCAAATGGTTTATAAACGTCCCTCTTGAATCAGTCCATCTATTAATCAAAAACCGCATCAAAATCCATTGCGTAGTTCTAAAGATCTAAGCATACATAGGACTGACAGCGGGAAGCAACTTTGTTTCATACTATGTATAGTTATATTTAATGGGTAATTCAGTAATATTTATTCATGGTACATAATACATTGGTGGAATAACACAGTAGAGCTGCATATCTGCAGCCCGAATGCAGGCACGTGAATATAAAAATCAGTAAAATTAAATTAGATGTCATTAATTAAATCAGATAATCGCAAATATTATTAAATTGTCAGTTAAAAGTAGAACTCGCTAGGTCAAAACTTAAAATTAAGGTAAATAAAAAAATTTATCAAGTTTATTTACATATTTTTCGCGACGTTTAAACACGTTTACACACTGTCGTGGTCACAGTGACTGGAGTAGTCAGTCATTAGATTTTTTTTTTTTATTGATACAAATTTGTTACATTTTGTTTATAGTATCTTAAATCCTAACATAGGTTTATCTAGACACTAGAGTTCTCTTACCAATAATGAGGTTAAACATTAAAATTAAAGTAATTAGCGCGGTAGGCAGTCACGCAACAAGCACAGTGACTTCGCTGTCCGCTGCATGGCTTGGCAGCCGCACACAGGCGATCCACCATTGACTGGAATGGAGTAGAGTGAATATAATAGATAGTGACTCATAAGACCTATACGGGAACAACAGATGCGCCCGCAGTATTGACTACAAATAACTACAAAACAACGTGCAAATAAAAAGCTCAAGCTACTTGCAAAGATCAAGAACTCGGCCAATAAAAAGCTTGCAACATTACCAGAATTCACAAACAACTTCTATTGAATTCGCTACGAGCTAAATTTTGCACCTAATTTTAAATTCCTAGCTTGTGTCGCACTACCCTCTTCTATATTTTACTTCAATAACAGCCACTTTACCTTCAACTCGCAGACATGGAGCCTTTCTCAACAATTCTATGCAATGTGAGGGGTATTTTTAGACTGGTTACGAAGCAGTAATATGTTTAGAAGCATCTGGTAGCCTAATAAGGAGTAGGCTCTGTACAGTTCAAGTATTGAAGATTACTTTGAGAACATATTGTTAGGGGAAATGAAATTCTTGGTTTGTTTAACCGATCGTAAGTATTCTAAGGAATTTATCTGTATGGCATGAAACTCGTAAAGAACACTTTAGAATCTCACTATAGGCTGTAACTTCTTGTAACTTTATAGTCTGGACTGGAAGATTGAGGCTGTCTGTTTAACGATAGAATTTTTAGAAAGACTAGAATAAATAAATATAAATAAATAAATAATGCTGGACAATTCACACAGCATCATCTAGCCCCATGGTAAGCAGAGCTTGTGAATATTGAATATATGAGTAGTAAGGTGTACTAAGAAACGTCAAGTCAGGGTTGGAAAAAAACAGTTTTTTTTTATATTTTATAAAACAAACAGTTCAAAATGTTTAAAACTAGTGTTTTTTTGGTACTTTTTGCCTTAAAGGTATCAATTTCAAATAAATTATAGCGAATGATAAAATAATCCATTTCTAAACTATTTCCTAATTCACATTAGTAAAAATTAACAAAACGATAAATATTTACTTTTGTTGCCTAACTCAGTACCTCTAATCTAATTATTAAAAATTATTATTATTATTATTAATCAATACAAAACACTTTACATACACCTTGTATGTAGTGTTGTAGGTAGGTAAAGAGCGAGAGCATAGGTACCGTACCCATTAATCCAGTGAATTACTTTCTTTCGACGGCCGACATAGGGACTTTCCCTGCGGGACTTTACCTATGCAGTGTATAAATACCACAGCCTGTCTGTGGTATTTATACACATTCATTTGCAATTAAAGTAGTTTTAAACCCTGTTTTTTTCTTCATGTTTTAAACATTGTTTAAAACTTGTTTGAAACTGTGTTTTGAAACACTTAATAAAAAACATAGTTTTATTTCAAACTGTTTTAAACTCTGTTTTAAACACGTGTTTTAAAACAACTTGTTTTAATCTTGCCAACCCTGCGTCAAGTAGTAAAAATAGTAAGGAATCACTCTTATAATAAGCAAACTCCAATCTCAGCCTGGTATCTATCCTGGTAAAAGTAGTGTAGGATGCCCTCCGGCCAGGTAGAATGACGACCTGCGAAAGACTGCAGGGAGATGCTGGATGCGTCAAGCTGATGACAGGGCGCTATGGTACTCGTTATGGGAGGCCTATGTTTCACTGGGGTCTAACATAGGCTGCTGATGATGAAGATGACAGTAAGTTTAAAACCGTTTTAGAATTTGTAGATATACAGTAGTCAAACTCGATGTAGAATCATCATGATGTTGATACACAATTACATAGAAAATACCCAAAACACCCTGAATAAGTTAAATTCAGATCGTATATACATTTGTCCGGGAATCAAACCCTGCATCGCAGGCGGACCTTCGCCCGCCGTGCTATATCGGTCGTTATAAATGACCTTGCTAGGTACATCTACCAATCCCAATCATTCTGATATTCAGGGTCTCGCAAAAGATATAATGCGGTTCCAACCAACTTATACGGGGTGAGAAACAAGTAGACCAAACGCGACCGCTTAAGGCAAACACACACTGGGCTTAATCCACGCATTTCTCACGCGCGCAAAACGAACAAAACACCTTCGTCGGGCGGCGCGGCGGTCGCGCTTGCGTTTATTTTTTGACAAGTGCCATCGATACCCACCGTGCCATTGTTCTGGCTTCGCCGTCATTGCTCGTTCCAATTCTGCGTACTACAGGGGGAGCAGAAATTTGTAAGGGAACGTACCCATACTACGTGACCTGTTAAGGAGTCTTCAAAATACCACGCTTGGTCTCAGAGGGGAGGGGGGTCTTAGGTCTTCGTCCAGTAGTCAATATCCTCTAGAGAAGTCTGGCGCTTTTTCGAGCTACATATATTCAAATTATGAAGCTTGCACCTAAATTTAACCCAATTTTTGGGTTCGTAATAAAACTATTAGGTATTTTATCATGATAACCTTAAATTACCCACCACGATCTCATAGAATTCACTCACGTACTGAACTTTATTTGAGCCCACTGTAGTGAAACTAAAATCTCCGCCAATGGCGATCGCGATTCCGACAGAATATATTTTGACGTGTTCGAATTTCGAAAAAGATTTCTTTTTTTATATTTCCGCGCACGGGGCGAGGACAATGCAGTCTGGGCGTAACGAATAACTTGATTTATAAAAACGCGTGTATGCCGCCGGCCTTATAACGAATCCCTTTTTAAATAAAGAATAAATGTGGATATGTCACTGAATAATTTATTCGAAATCCTCTAAGTACCTATCAGCTGTTTTTTGATGTGTCGTTTTTATCTCTTATTTCTACATCACTGTTAAATCTGCTAAGCTATGATGCCTATTATATTTTTATTATGCATTATGCATGAGTAAATATACTCTGTATAATACAAAATATTGAGCAAAAATAACAAAATCATTGCATTCTGCGATCACAAAATATACTATCTATAGTACTTACTATGGTAGTCCTAATGGTAGGATATCGACACCTTGGGGTAGAAAGGTCGTATAAACCATTTTGCCCAAAATGAGTTATGAATGCAGTCTTATTTAGATTTTTCCGCTCTATTGATTAGTCTATGTGACGCATTCAAATTCGCATAAAAATGGTTGTTACAGCCCAGACGACTTCAACGTCTAAGCAGAGTTATCTGATGACGACTTGAATAAAATTATCATCATCAGACAAATTACCGCACAGTAAATAAGAGAGTGGAATACACTAAACTGTAACTAAACTATAACCGCTCTGACTTTTTGACTGCCTAGCAGAAAAGACTTTGTCTAGCCTCTGCTTTCTGGATTCTTTACCTCACGTTTTACCTCATTCAACTCCCCTCAAACAATAAAACGAATTCGCTTCAACAAGCGAACAAGATCGCTAACTTGATATTTTAACAAGCTCCCGTTTTAAATTTATAATGCTACCTTTGTATTCAACACTGGCTGTTTACCACTTTTGCAAGGCTGTAGGTATAGTAATAGGTGAGTGTTTTTAAGAGTGGGATGTGGCATTTAGATGTGTCTGAGACTACCTTATAGCTTCGAATATATTGTGAAACACGTCCTTTTTAAAAAGCATAGAGATCTATTTTATTTATTTTTATTTTGCTTTATTTGGAAGACAAACAGTTTTACACACTTTACAGATAACTTAAATAAAAACTAATAACCATTTATGTGTCCTCGCATATAGTAGCTAAGGGATTGCTTGCTTGCAGAGGACAAATGAAAATGAAGAAATAGCTTAGTCTTATAACTTACACATAGGTACATTGAATTAACATAAATAGAACTAACAATAGATAATAAAAATATTATGATATATGAATATGCAAGTACCTACTAACAAATACCAAAATTATACTATATATTATACAATACAGAAACTAATATATAATAAAAAACAAAAAAGCAGAATTTACAAAGAAAAATTATACAGAGTCCTAATAACTTATGGTTAAGATGATAACGCATCAAACCAGCGCTTTGTCAGGAGGGTTTTAACTCTTTGTGCTTTCGAATCAAATAAGTCAAGGTCGGGGATATCGACCAAACCGTTGAATGTAGCTACTGCTCTACTGAAAAAAGAGTTTTGCTTAAAATTAGTGAAACTGAATGGAATATCTAAAAGAACAGGTTGCCTAGTAGATCTATTGGGGACTTTAATGTTGATGTGTTCAAGAAGCTGTGGGGAGTCAATTTCACCTTGAGCAATTTTACAGAGGAGTACAACGTCGGCAATTAATCTTATTAATCTATTAGATCTTTGTTTCTGATATCTGTGGTAAAAAGGCTTATTACAAAATATTGGATTATCTAGACTAGATAAAACTTTTGAAACTATCATGGTTATCAACTCTAAAGTCATTTAAAACGGGATATTTACCATGATTTGATTTTTGAGTTATCCAATATTTCGGCACAGGGTAGATCGGTATGTCTGCCCATAAAAACTTACTCGCAGTCGCAGTGCCTTCAATTACTCCGTGATCATGGCGCATGAAACTGTGCCGAAATATTGGATAACTCAAAAATCAAATCATGGTAAATATCCCGTTTTAAATGACTTTAGTATCTAGACGATATAGAAAAAAACTTGGAACGAGTTTTGCTCCAACTCGAAAACTAACAACCGAACAAGGTAATGGTTTAAAGATTGAAGTGAACAAAAATCAAAGTCATCACTTTATTTACTAGTTATAAATAAATAAATAATAAATAATACTGGACAATTCACACAACATTATCTAGGCCCATGGTAAGCAGAGCTTGTGTTATGAGTAGGTACCTACTAGATAACTGATATACATAATACAATATATTACATAGATAGATATTTTGTATTATAAATAGAAAACGACCAGAACACCCGGAACAAATATCTGCAGATCGTACACACAATTGTTCCGAGGCGGGAATCGAACCCTCAACCTCCTGCGTCGCAGGCGGACCTTCGCCCACCGCGACACATCGGTCGTCAAATATACACATATACGTTATACAAGTTATTTGAATTTTTGTGATATGTCCAAGACTCATGTAATTTCTAAGGGAAATAAAGCAATTTGATATTGATTTGATTTTTTTAAACAAAATACTAAAAACCGACACTATAATTTGACCAAAAAAATAAAAGATTCATAAAATCAAAATTGACGGGTAAATCGGAAACCATACATACATGTCTATGTATATTTATCCAAACTTATTTACTCCGACTTTTTAAATTGACCAATGAATTTCATCCAGTTAGTCCCAACAATCATGCTCATGTCTTCCTTCAAATGCTTTTTTATTAGTAGAATGAACATTAACAGTAACCAAAAAACGTCTAATACAGAAATTAAATCAAACTCAGAAAACGCCCCGCACTCACATGTCAAATATTCCTTAATCATGCTGATATATTGAACCAAAGTAAGTCAATCGGAATTTAAAGCTTCATGAATAAGAAACATATTGAAATCCAGAATAACTTTTGAGTTGAATAATGATGAATAAATCGACATGCTCATTTGATTTAAGGTCACAGACCTTTATTTTTAAAAAGGCCCAGTTTTGTTCTTGCGGATACCATGAAGGATATCTTTGTTTCTGTACTGTTGCCAAAATAAGCAATTATAGATTTAGCTTAACCGATGCTATGCTAAAACTTAAATAATTAATTTTTATTATAAACAATTTCAGTTTTTTTTTTCTTATTTATTGAATTAGTTCATAAAATTAGATTATCATTTCATTTCATTCATTAATATGAATGAATTAAATGAACACCTTATTAGAAGTCAGATGTAACTACATATATTACAAAAAAAAATTAAATTTAAATTAAAAATTTAAATTTAAATTTAAGGCAATAAAAATTAAAAATTTAAATTATAAATTATTATAGGAAATTATTAGTGGAAAAGAAAACGAACAATTACATCGTTAATACAACTACTATGTATCTGCCTGCAAAGCCATCCAGTTATATGAATGTATGGCAGCAGCTGCAGCCCGGTGATGTCTCAATGCATGGTTGGGATTTGATTTAGATTGAATTCTCCATCTACCAGGAAATACATTTGTCAATACTATGGCACCAGCTGTACTTCCTTTATCAGGCCTTATGCCAATGTAAGTGCCACCATAGTTGAACTCAATATAAACCCAAAAATAGTGTATTATTATGGTCGTACAAGGCGGTAATATGAACTAAAATTGGTATAAATATATGGATTAGATAAGCTACCTAACGAGTGATTGCAACAGTCTGCAGTTTTTTGTAAACTAATTCTAATTAGATTCTATTATTTATTGCATAATAAATTTTCCCGAACGAAATACTAGAATTTGAAAAAAATGATGATCTTTGATGAGCTTAATGGAGCAACACAGCGGAAAAAGCAATAGTATGTTCTGACATATTTTTTTATTTTTTTAAAAAAAAAAGGTCCTGTTTTTCGCACTGTACCCGGCACGAGGTGGGCCGAAATGGTATAATGCAAACCGGTCCGACCCACCATGCGATTTCAATGCCTCTGCAAAACGCAATAACACATGCTCACTAAAAACTATTTACGGCACAAGTTATCCCATCAAGGCTCCCACTGTTCATCCCAAAATCACCCTTATCAACAATCCGACGAGTGCTAAAATCCCATGAAACTTATCGGCTAAAGAGACGAATAGGCTGCAGCTACATTGATAGCATCTTCCTTCATCAATTTTTAAGCGATAGTGAACTTTTTTGTTTCAGCGAAAGGGATTAAACTTCTGAGGAATGCTCGTTAAGAAGTTATAGGGGTTTTGATGGATGAAACCCACACGGGATATGTTTCAGAGTTTTTGTTTTATTAAAAGCGTAGTTATAGAAAGAAAAGATGCAAAACTTTGGTGCATCGCGAAGGTGGATAGAAAATAGAAGGTGGTTTATGAAAGATTGTCGAAGAACCTTCAATTAATTTCACGGTCTACGGCCTAAACTAGTCCGTGGCCAGGAAAACCAAATTTAATGCTGATTTTGTTCTTGATACGTCCGACGATAACTTAAGATTTTTACGGAATGGTAGGCAAAGGTACATACATATTTCTTAGGTATAACATGATATATTTAAAAAAATATATAAGTACCTTTCTGTAGGGAATGGGCCAGCCATATCGCGTGAAGAACCGACAGCCGGTGAGTAAAGGTGTTCTTGAGTGGAGATCGCGATTCGTTAAACGTACTTTAGGAAGCCCTCCGGCCACGTGGGATAATGACTTCCAAAACACTGCAGGCCGATGCTGGATACGGCAAACTGAAGACAGGGGAGGCCCATGTCCAACAGTCTGCCAACAGTGGACTAAAAGCAGATGATGACGACCGATCTGGCGCATGGCGCGGCGGCGGGCAAAAATCTGATTTATACGATCTGCAAATTCTGGGTGTTCTGCATATTTTCTATGTCTAATATAATATATCTATCTTTTTAATGTATACAGTCGTCTTAGTACGCATAAAACTGCTTAGCTTGATTTATGCTGTGTGGTTTATCCAGCTTTATTTATTTAGTCATAATGATGATTATTCAGAACATACCCTATTACACCCTTCACTAACTAATATTATACGCAACAGTGCCTAGGTTCAAGCGACGGGACGCATGAATTACTACTGTAATCCAGTCATAATAGGTCGTACATCTTGTCACTGCATTGCTTGTATTGTTCTTGTTAGCCCACGGTAGGTAGCATATATGTACAGTACATCATAGAATTATCTAACACTAGCGGACCTTCTCGGCTTTGCACGGTTTTAGTACGAATCTCTAACTTTTTTGAAAATATAATATAGCCTATGTTCACTGGGTATAGTGCAGCTTCCCAACGGTGAAAGAATTTTTCGTCCAGGTCGGCCAATCGGTCCAGTAGTTTCGGACAACAAAAAATCAAACCTTTATAATATTAGTATAGATAGACTAACGGCCCGTCGTGGCTTTCCACGGGTAGATTTTTATTTTTTAACCCTATAAATAATAACTAATAACCTAGTTACTCAGGGATAATGTAGAATGGTGAAAAAAGTTTTGAAATAGGTCTAGTAGTTTTTGAGTTAATTCGTTACAAACATACAAATCTTTCCTCTTTATAATATTAGTATACACTAGCTTCTGCCCATGGCTTTGCACGCATTTATCGGAATATAAAAAACCTATAAGTTATTCTAGGTCCAGATTTATGTGTGTGAAGTTTTAGCTCGGTCCATACAGTAGTACCTATTGGCGCTATTTTCAGCAAAATATTTTCACAACGGCACAATATTTCGCTTGTATAATATCATTAGGATAGGATGTATAGTGGATAGGGTGTATAATAGATAAAATCATTATATTTGCTGCTGCAATACATAAAATACCAAGCAGATAAAACTTTGTATTGATTCCACATAACCAATGCACTTGTGCCGTATTTACTTTCTAAAAAAAATAGCGTTCTGTTCGTCTGTCTGTCTGTCCGACTTACACAAGCTTACACAGGAGAGATAAAATTCATAAAAAAAGTACAGAAAGCGCTTTTTCATTTAGGTGGGACCCAAATCTTAAAATAATTGAGAAACAGATAAGAGTGAATAGGTGTCTTCCAGACCTTCGTGATACATCGTCACTCGTCAGCCACATCGTTATTTACTATCAGCAAGGCTACCACGCTATTGAGCACAAAGTAACGCGCGTTATCAGCGTTATTATGCTAATTTTAGCGTGAATAACGCGTGAAATTTTTTTTTTTAAGTATTTTTTCTTAGCGAGATAAGAGAATAAAGCTTTTTCAGGCGTTTATTGACGCGCTGGTAACGCGCGTTTCATTATAATATGCTAAAAATAACGTGGTTGCTTTGCAGGTAAGAATGAATGAATGAACATTTTATTGTACCCAAAATAACAAAATAACACCTTATATCTAAATCTTACATAATAACAGTACAATAGGCGACCTTATCGCTTAAAGCAATTTCTTCCAGGCAACCAGGGATGGAGAAAAATATATATTATACAAAAAGTTGGTAGAGCACAAACAAACAGTAATAGAGAAGTAAAAATAAAAAAACAAAAAAACAAAGAATACAAACTTAATACATTGCATGCAATACAAAACTCCTTAAATTAAAACTAACCTAAAAGAAAAAATACAAATAAAAAAACTGAATACAATAAGAATACAGTAAGATTACGGTCCTAGGGTTTATTCGGAATAAAAACGGGTTAATATCAGGAAATTTGATAACATAATAACTGTTAGATAGGATCGTATTGCACTTAGAGATGCAATGCACGGATGCACGGAACTCGTCCCAAAATTGAACCAATACAATTTACGAACCGAACTACTTCCGAGTATGATGCATCAGTAATTCCTTAACACAATCAAAGTCTCAGACAAGACCCTTGCAGACAAGACAGAAGCCGCAGTATCGAGTATAAATTTGGCCTCAATTCGATTACTGCTATCTCGATGCATCTCTCGCAAGATAATCGGGTTGAGGATGGTACAAAGCCTGAAATACGGTTGAGTTAACGTTAATAAAATATCTCTGCTGGTCTTGGGGTAGCGGAGAGTTTAGCTGGCTGAGAAATTGCACGGACGTTAAATGCATAGACAAATTTTTTAAACGAAAACATTACCTATAAACCTGTTTGATCATCACAATTTGATCAAGATCATCATCAAATAAACTCTACTTTTATGTCTGCAAATGCGATCACAGCATATAGCAAATCATTATGTTATTTATTAGGTAAGCACACCATGCTAAATTAAAAATTTCCGTAGATACAAACACAGATACATATATGAATATTTTTTTGTTTTCTAATTTAGTCAACTGTATGTCCTCTTTGAGAAAAATGAGAATTATCAGTAACCCGCCGGGTGATTATGTAACTCGCGGTCGGTTTGCAACAGGCGTAAATTAAGCAATCAGTGCTGTCAAACGTCAATTTTGTATTAGTTTGACACCAGCTACAACGTCAAAATTGGCGTTTGACAGCACTGATTGCTTAATTTACGCCTGTCGCAAACCGGCCGCGAGTTACATAATCACCATACCGAACAAATATAACGAAAATTCACATATTTGGAGTTATAATGATTGTAAACAATATTTATGGAAAAAAGGATCTCAAATCGACAAGTATTTCAGTTGTGATTATTTATTATTTAGTGACTTGGATTGCAGTGTCCATGTATGGACTTAGCTAACCAACAAACAAACATTACTAGCTCCAAGACATCCAATCTACGGGTAAATAAATTCAACCGCTGAAGGGTACAGATTAATGTATAGGAACTTGCACACCTTCAGACATTAGGACATTTACATATGGAGCGGGCTACGATAGTGTTGTATTTGTGGTGCCTACATTTGGCTGCATCCAAGGTATTTTATGTGAACAAAAGCAGTATGATTGATTTTTCACAAAAACTAACTCTTACAACTTAAGTAAACAAATTGCTGCCATTTTGCAATTATTGCTTATTAGGTATTGTTTTTCAAAACCAGCTTCAATTTTTTTCAAATTCAGCTTTGGTTTCGAAAAACAAATTTAAAAGTTTTGAAAAAAAAAACGATTTAAAAAAAATCGAAAGCAACTTCTAATTCCTTTAATGTTTTTTTTATGTTTAGACAAACAACAAAATTAATACCATCTTTTGATTTCAAAGTCATGTGATACGTCATCCGCCATCGTAGGTACGTACAACCTACGATGGCGGATGACGTATCACGCAAGTTGAGAAGATATCTATTCTAGTCTTGAAGGGACCTAGATGAAGTTAAATAATATCCCAAAAATGTTCATGTTTCGCCGGGACTTGAATCCGCGACCTTGCAAAAAGTACGGGAACGGTCTAACCAACTAAGCCACGAAATCAAGTCACTTGATGTAGTGAATTTTAGCGGATTGTTTCTTTGTACACTTCCTCTATTTGTTCCATCGCCTATCCTAATAACCCTAAGGTTTGCTGGAAGAAAACTCTTTGTCAGTGTTAACAAGCTGGCCTATGTAAATATCCCATTTAATTAAGTTAATTTTATAATATTTGTGTTTACAATAAATTATTCAATATTTAAAGAATGAAGAATTAGTTGGTTATTTTTGATATTACCAAGGGTTTTTAGTATTTAACTTTTTAGTTTTCAGTATAATAACAAAAACCTGAGACCCATGTGTTTTCTTAAACTATCAATATTTCTAAAATCTTATAAAATGCTAGGTTTACAGCTCTACAGTGCTAAACTGAGAAGAAAATTTACCCAAGTTGGACTGTAGCCTAAAAAGGCCAAGTAACAAAGGTTGGTTTTGGATCCCTGACCGTTCGGGAGACCATTTTGTTTGGAATACTCGCTTTACCTTTTCTGTAAGCGAATAATGACATTGTTTATCGAGTTGGATATTGTATTGAATTTTGTAGAGGTGCGAGTTCGATTCCCTGTATGACCAATGTTAGCATAAAGTTGCTGGTAACTTTGTTCCGGGTCTGTGTTTGTGGCAGTATATACCTACTTACAGAGAACCAAGGTTATCGACATAGCTCAAAGAATTACCATTGAAGTGGCAGTGGGCCGGCCATATCTCGCGAAGAACCGACGGCAAACGTGTTCTTGAGTGGAGACCACGACTCGGTAAACGTAGTGTAGGACGCCTTCCGACCAGGTGAGATGACGACCTGCGAAAGACTGCAGGTAGATGCTGGATGCGGCAAGCTGAAGACAGGGCGCTATGGCGCTCATTGGGGGATGCCTATGTCCAGCAGTGGACTGCTATAGGCTGATGATGATGATGATACCTACTTAGTTTGATTTTGATTTAGATTATTTTAATAAATAAATATACAGATATAAAAATTTGTTCGGTAGGTGAAGACTTTCCATATGTCTTGATTACGCACCAAAAACCAAAAATTTTACCCAACATAGAACGGTTTCGGTTGATCTTTGTATTTTGTACGGTAGTATAATTATGGTGATTGGTTTAATACCCAACCCATAAGTAAAAGTCGCACTTATTAGAGTGTAGAGTACATTTGTTTGCACAAAACACCCACTGCAACGCTTCCGGTCCATAAGAACTTAATCCCAAGATGTCTAGCTAATCAATAGGACTGAATCTCATAATGCCGGAAATTGAATACGCATGCATCTTGTAACAACTGAAGGTCTTCAACCATGCAAGTATTTATCGTGAAAACAAATACAAGACTAAAGCCCATTTCTCTTAATAAGGCCCAACAAGATGGCTTAATTAAAAAACCTGAATGAGAGGTTCTCGAATAAATTAAACGATCCGCGATTCCAAATCAAGAATTTGAATAAATGGACCCATTGAAATGTTTAATTGATATTTTTGACTTGTCTTTAGAGAAAAAGATTAAAGAAATAATTAGATGCCTTCTTACCTCAGCTCTGCAGGTAATTAAACGTAGGTACATAGTTTTTTTATACTGCTTATGGTACATGCATTATTATTTTTAAGTTTGTCCTAAGCATTTTAATAATGTTTTTATAGAAAAAAATATTATAATAATTTTTTTATAATAAATAAATAAATAATGCTGGGCAATTCACACAGCATTAACTAGCCCCATGGAAAGCAGAGCTTGTGTTATGGGTACTAGATAACTGATATACATAATAAAATACATTACATAAATAGATATTTTTTTTATTATACATAGAAGACGATCAGAACACCCGGAACAAATATATGCAGATCGTATACACAATTGTTCCGAGGCGGGAATCGAACCCGCAACCTCCTGCGTCGCAGGCGGACCTTCGCCCACTGCGCCACATCGGTCGTCAAAAAGTTTGTCCTAAACATTTTTATGTTTTTATAGAAAAAACATCATTGTATAATAATTTTATCACATGGGTCTTTTCAGAGTAGATAGGTACTACCTATTTAAGTGCTTATAACTATAGGAGGTGTAATATTTAGATTAAGCATTGAAAATGAAAATGAAAAGTTTTTATTTCTTTAAGCTTACAAATAAGCAATAAGACTGGTCATATTTTATACTATTAAATTATTTTATAGTTCACTTCAATTTATTGTCCACCAGTGGAAGAAGTGAGAAGAAACCACTAGTATGTTCATAATTTATGTGTCTAGTACATTTGATTTGCTTATTTGGAAGTTGGCAGATTTTGAGTTGGAGCAAAACTCGTTCCAAGCTTTTTTATCTTCTAAATAATCTGATATTTTGTAATAAGCTTTTTTGCTAAGAATATGTTTCACAATTTTTTTAAATAATAAATTAAAAAAAAATGTGAAACATATTCTTATTGATAATTTTTGCAACTCACTTGGAGTTTTAAATTATTAATTTTAAGATTTATTGTATCTCATTATATGTGAACATTTTTGTTTTATGATCAAAAAACATATATTTATTTATTTATTTACAAACGTACCTCTATTTTTACGGGAACATCCAATGCAAGAGTACATATTTAAATTTAATATTAAAATTAGAAATAATTTTATAATACAGAAAAACAACACAAAAATCATAGAGTCAACCTTACTTAAAGTTTACATTACAAAATCATAAATTAAAAATCACAAATCATATCCATTTCCATAGGTATACAATAGAATTACATTAAATAAATATCTTTATACCGAACTATTTGATGGCAAAAAACTGTGCTCTGCGCTGATTTAATCTCATCGAAACCATGTCGTAAAATGTTCATTATAATATATTTTTATAGTATTTTAATAACCAGAAGATTGAAGAAGACTCTTGAAATTCACAATTTCGCAGTGACTCCATAGGGGGCTATAAAAATTCAATCATCAAAATGAAACCCTCAAATTCTCTCTTTGGCTATAAAAAATACAAGTGAACGCCTATTTTGTACAAAAGGGATTTTGAAACTGATGAAAATGGAAGTTAAGATGAGCGATTTACTTAAGGCCGTTGGAAATATTTTGTGATTTGATTACTTAAACATTTATTAGATTTGTTTAAAAAAAACTTTTAGTGAGCACAAAATCAGGCAGATTTCCACAGAGATTTTTCCCCCCTTTTATGTACGAAAGTTGAAAGAGTTTGAAAATTATTAAGGTGGTTTTTTTGGTCAATCTGCATCAAGTGGACCCTTTGATGTAAGTTCTATAATTTGTTCTTTGAGTTAGTTAAAGCGGTTATTTTTAGTTTTTAACTCTTTTTTATGGAAGCAATAGGTAGGTGAACCCATTGTTTTCTTCAGAACCAAAAACTTCAGAAACAAAATATATAATTTTAAGAATATTAATATATTAAAAATTCAACTCTGTCCGAAATGGTTATCTTTGCTCATATACATAGCAACTATGAAAGAAAGGAAATAGAAAATTACTTAATTAGACCTAACAGGACACGCAAACAAAATTAGGTACCTAATAAAATATAAAAAAATCAGACTAATCACAGTGATAATGGAATGTACGAGTAAGGGTATTTTACATTACGTACATTACCGAAAAAATCTGCAAAATGAACAAAATTTTCTCACAAAACTGCAACGTTTATCAAATCCAACCAAAACAAAATCCGTTTGTATGAAGGAAGCACCAACCCGCGCCCTCTTAATTGCACCTCCCACGCGCTCCATCGATGCTTTTTATGCAAAACTGTGAAAAAGAGGTCTCATTAGCATCGCTTTAGGTCCAATTTAACGTCTTAATTTGAATCTGTGGTCCATAAAAAAGAGGATTTAATCAGGTGATTGTTGTTGTTGGTAGTATTTTGCTGGTGCGCCGAAATCCGCCAAAAACTTGGAGTTTTAAAATAAATGGATATAATATATAATATAAATAAATAATATATATATAAATAATATATAACGGTTGCTTTGGTCACAGATAATATAATACCTTTGGTTGAAACGGTTCTGTACCCAAATAGTGTAGACAAGACTTCAATAAATAAATAATAATAAATAATGCTGGATAATCCACACAGCATCCAAGCTAAGCAGAGATTGGGTTATGGTAATATGATATATTTAATAAAATATGTACATCTACTCATTTTCTATAGACAAAAAGTTTTGTCAAAAATGTACAGAACAATTTTTTGTTCCTAGGCTCGCGAGACCACTTTTAACCGGTTTTTACCATTCTTTCTACCTACAGCTTTCATTATCATCATTATCATAATTATTATAGTATACAACGGGTATTTATCGCGTTTATTTACCTTTTTTCCCGACGTTTCAACAGGTTTACACTCTGTCGTGGTCACGGGATGACTCAATGAGTCATCCCGTGTGACTCGGGTGACAATGAGTCAACGCGATAAATACCCGTTGTATCAATAGGTACTTATAATTATGTGTTCAAATCGCGTAAGTTTAAAAATATTTATCATCATCATCAGCCTTTATTAATCCACTGTTGGACATAGGCCTCCCCTAATAAGCGTCATAGCACCCTGTTTTCAGCTTACCGCATCCACCCACGGCTTTCGTTCCAATTAATTAGACAATAGCCATCACGATAGCCACTGGCTATTAATCAGATAGCCATCGGGACGTTGAAATGTCGGCTTCCACACAATACCGTGATATTTCACCCCGAAGGCTCCTAAGCTGTTATATTTGTCACTTGGTTTGATAAAATCATTGCTGATAAATCATATTTTTTTACATTTATTTTGACTAAATCCAGCGTCTGAGATTTTTTTGGTTACCAAACACTGTCTCAATGCTTGCTCATCATCATCATCATCCATCATTATCAGCATATAGCCAGTCCACTGCTGGACACAGTCCTCCCCCAATGATCGCCATAGCGCCCTGTCTTCCTCATCCAGCATCTACCTGCAGTCTTTCGCAGGTCGTCATCCCACCTGGCCGGAGGGCGTCCTACACTACGTTTACCGAGTCGTGGTCTCCACTCAAGAACACGTTTGCCCCAGCGGCCATCGGTTCTTCGCGACATGTTATGGCCGGCTCACTGCCACTTCAGCTTGATAATTCTTAGAGCTATGTCGATAACCTTGGTTCTCTGACGGATGTATTCGTTACGAATCCTATCCTTCAGAGAAACTCCGACTATAGCTCTTTCCATAGCTCGCTGAGCGACTTTAAACTGCTTCAATGCTTGTTAGGTTTTTATTTCATTCAACGAATTCTACCTTAAATTAACACAGCAAGGTGTTTGGCGGCCGAAAGGGACAAGGTGGTATTTTCGCTAGATGGTATCACACAGCTAAAGGTAATTATTATATAAAAAATCTCTGAAGATGACCATGATTTTAAGATAGGTAAATGTACTTTTGTAGTTCTAATAGAGTTGTTATATAGAGAGTAGTAGATAATCTCAAACATATTATGACAGTTTTCATAAAACTAAAAACTGAGGATTTGAAACTCCTTTATATTACCTACACTAAATATAGGTTTTATGGGACAAAATACTTATTTCTTGAATATGAAAAATATATGACCTTCTCGGGATCATATTTCATATTTATTTTATTCTACAACAAAAGTCCAAGTGAGTTGCAAAAATTATCAATAAATAAATTTAAAAAAATTGTTAAACATATTCTTTGTAAAAAAGCTTATTACAAAATATCAGATTAAATAGAAGATAAAAAAGTTTGGAACGAGTTTTGTTACAACTCAAAATCTACCAACTTACAAATAAGCAAATCGAATGTACTAGACACATAAGTTATTAATACACTAGTAGTTTCTTCTCACTTCTTCCACTGTTGGACAAAAAATTGAAGTGAACTACTATAAAATATGAACTGTCTAAGTGTTTATTTGTAAGCTTAAAGAAATAAATAAACTTTTCATTTTTATTGCATCATTGTGTACATTTATAGGTCTTAGTATCTAGGTAATGTATAAGAAACACAACGGTACCCAAGCAGGGTGTGGCAATATGTTCTGTGAATGGAAGAGAGCCGGGTTTCTAAAAAGCTCAGTTTTATAGATAAGAGAGAAAGAGAGAGCGGAAAATTTAAATTCAATCACATAGTTTTATCATCAACAAAATGTACAGGCTTCATCAAAATCGGTCCACAATTGACGGAGATATAGAAATATGAACATAAATAATAATAAAAATGCTGAAAAATTCACACAGCATTATTTAGCCCAAAGCAAATCAGAGCTTGTGTTATACATAATACAATACATTAAATAGATTAATATTTTTTATTATACATACATAGAAAAACGACCATTACACCCGGTACAAATATCTGCAGATCGTACAAACATTTTTCCCGGGGAGGCGGGAATCGAAGCCTCAAACTCCTGCGTCGCAGGTGGATGGATTATCGCTCACCGCGCCAAAGAGGTCGTCAACATACAACATACAACTCACTTTTTCGTATTAAACGTAGCAATTTCATCGGGCCGTGTTCGACTTGTTCTTTCATTAGGTACATTTTCCAATACAAACTTTTCCTTACTTTGATTGAAAACCGTTTTCGAATTGTTTCGGAAAGTTATTTTATTTCGTTTGCAAAAATTGACAAATCAGGAGTTGGCCCGAGATTTCAATCACATTATTCGACTTTATCGATAGTTCCACGTTATTTTTCAGCTACTCGATGAAGACTTAATAAAAACTGGATTTTCGGATTCTGTGATTCATTAGTTTTTTTTTTCAAGCTAGTGTCTGTCAGTTGCTTCGTTCACTTTATACCTTTGTTCATAGAACATGCACTGGGAATTTACATAAAATTATAATATATATTTAATAAACAAATAAATAATGTTGGACAATACACGCAGCATCATCTTGCCCCAAACTAAGCAGTTCTTGTGTTAGGGGTACTAGATGACTGATGGATGACACATAAAATAGAAAAATATTTTTTACTAAACATAGAAAATACCCACAACACCCGGAACAAATATCTGCAAATCCTACAATTATTTGTTCCAAGGCGGTAATCAAACACGCAACCTTCGCCCGCCGCGCTACATCGCGCATCGGTCGTAATACTAACAAAAACCTTAGAACCATCTTAGAACATTAACATTATTATTTGTGTTTCATTAGCTTATTTCTACTTTCCGTCAATATGTACAGTACAAGAATAAATAAATAAAATAAATAAATAATGCTGGACAATTCACACAGCATTATCTAGCCCCATGGTAAGCAGAGCTTGTGTTATGGGTACTAGATAACTGATATACATAATACACAATACATTACATAGATAGATATTTTTTTATTATGTATAGAAAACAACCAGAACACCCGGAACAAATATCTGCAGATCGTGCACACAATTGTTCCGAGGCGGGAATCGAACCCGCAACCTCCTGCGTCGCAGGCGGACCTTCGTCCACCGCGCCACATCGGTCGTCAAGAATACGATAAATATCAAAATATCTTACTCACTTAACTACCCAAGCAGCTAGAAACTCCAGAACCACAATAACTATACATTACATCAATAGAACACTTCAAAGGAAGTGCGTATGAATGCCATCGAACAGGTTTCCGAGCAGCATCATAGATATTCAATGCTGGACCATACAATAAAGATATAAATCAATATGATCACTGAATAAAATTGCCTATCGCGCTCATCGGCTCTTTCAGAAGGAGCCAGTATATCAAAACGGTAATCGAATAGAGGTAGTATCGGAACTGTAAGCGTCTGGCATTATCTACTATTGTTACGCTTTTCAAATTTTTCATTGTATAAAATAAACCATATTTTGACATATTTTCAAAATTATTTATTTACAAGAAGAAATAATCTAGCCACTAACCCTCTCCGCGCACCCCGTCCCGCTTGGGTTTGCGCGGGAAATCAATTTAAAATTTAAACGAATTCATGGCCCACCCTGTATGATGAAAATTTTCAAATATATTTCCTAGTTTTACTGTAATTTGAATTTTGTGACGTGTCCAGAGTCCAGCAAGGTCTATAGGAAATAAAACATTTTGGCATTTGATATGAATGGAAGTAATTTTTATGGTGTTTTTTAACTTTTGATATGGTTTGTGTGTTTAATAGCTTGATACAGGATTTCTATGAATAGTTTTATGCTTTGATTTTTTTTAATTGCTAGAAAATTCACATAGTAAAGTAAAGTAAAGTAAAAAATCATTTATTTCTTTAGGCTTACAAAATAAGCAATTAGACAAGTCATATTTTATACATTAAATTATTATAAAATAAAATTAGTTTACTGTTCACTTAAATGTTTTGTCCACTAGTGAAAGAATTGAAAAAGAAACCACTATCATGTTCATCTCTTATATACATGGTTATTTGCTTATTTAATTCTGATTCGATACATGTTAATATTTAAGTAAAGCTATGCACAACAACAAATGACTTAGCCAGCATTATGCTGAGTTGGATCCCTTTTGTAACAACTCTCTAAATGTACCTATTCTATAAGTGTGTCTTTTTTTTTTATGTTAATTTAAGTTGTTATGAATAAATGTCTTTCTATTCTATTCTATTCTATTCTACTTACATACTATTGTCGGTGCGAAACTGAGCGACATCTGGCCAAGCATTAACATCATTGAGATAGGTAATCATTTATGGAGTAGAAAGCCTTCTTGATGAGATTTAGTTTTATGTAATATAGCATCATTTAATCCCAAGCCAGGCAAAGTTTTTGTTATGGATACTTGATATGATAACTGATTATATTAAAACAATACTAACTACTCTACTAACCCCTCTATTCTGTATAAGCAAAACCTTTTAATATTGTTTGTATCGGCAGGTCTGTCTTTTGGTCGCAAATTCGACCGGTCGTATACAAAACGTTTAGTTTCAAAATATACAAACTAGCTGCCCGCACTTTTACGTGCATTTTACATAAAACACGGTCAGCTCAAGCCAATGAATAGACTACCGTTCACAGAGTAAATAAATGACCAGTAGGTCTCACTCGTCACACCTTTATCAAATGTACTACTTTGACAGTCCCCGCGCACTAGTAGTAGCAGCCAGACGTATTTAGGGTTCCGAAATAATAACTTTCGATACAGAGAAGTTTAGAAGTTTAAGAAGGATCTCGAATAGTCATCGATTGGCTGCTATAACTGGCTGCGCAAATATTCTGGCTGCCTAGTGCGCGGGGGGTCTTATGTTTATAATTAAAAAAAGGAACCCCTATTAGATGACTTCGTAGTCCGTCTGTCAAGATCTTTTTCTGAGTAACGTGTGGAGGTATAAAATTAAAATTAACATGAAAAACTCAAATTTTATAGAGACGTGGAAGACCTAGGATGAGATGGCGTGATTGGCTCGACGCACATCTTCCATCGTGGCCTGTGCGTTGGATCACGAGGAGTGGAAGGAGAAAAGGGAAGCCTTTTCCCAGCAGTGGGAGAACAATGACTAATAATAATAATAATAAGCCCGCAGGGCAGCTTGTGGCGAGCTGTTGGTGATTAGCGACACCACGGGTACCGAGTGCTCCCGGGGAAGTTCCTGGTTCTCGTCTCCGCTAGCGGAGTGGCATCCCAAGAGAACCAGACCCCCACCTCTTGCTTGCCTTCATTGGCCGGTCTGAGTGGAGTCGCGAGAGATGCATCATAGGATGTAGACTCGGGGGTGGAAGTGTCTAATGGCGTAATAGCGAGGAAACCCGCTCACGAGCAGTCTTCGTGATGGTGAAATCGGGGCCGCACCTCTCGACACCCCTCAGTCGTTTGCGCCGATGTTGTTCCTCTCCGGTAATTTACTCCGGCTTTTTAAGGAACCCATCCAGCATTCGGCAAGCCACCGTCTGCCACTCTTCTTCACATTATGATTGACTTGTTTATGGCAGACGTCCGCAATCTCCCCTATAGCCGAATACCCAGTCCATCCATCCATCACAATAGCCTGGTTTTATTTCTTTCATTTTTCTTTGCAATAGTCTCTACACCTGTCGGATACCATCTTTGGGTGTATCATATTGTGCACCCGAGGATGATACCCGCTATGTGTAGCCATTGCCTTTAGATTAACTTCTCAAAGGGCCTCTGTGCTGTTGGCTTCGGCCCCACGCAAGCCTTCCAAAGGACCGGGTCACTGTATGGCCCGAGATCATGGTAAATGAGAGACATAATAATAAGGTAGATAAGGTAACACAGAGATATTTACCTATTTTGGTTTATCCAAAATAGACCTATCATAGGGTCGTAGAGATGACGACAGCGACGGCAGCGCATGTGCTTGTAGATTGCGACAGCGTAGCTTCTCAATGACTGCAACACCTTGGGACACCGAGGATGCCTGGGGAGGCATGCACCGGCGTCAGCGAGCTGCTGGTCTTCCTGAAAGACATCGGGTGGTTAGACTAGTAAACCCCCCCCCCCCCCCACACATGACACGCAGAAAGTGTGCCCAAGTTGCGGACACCAGCAGTCCAGAAATAAGTACAAGTAAGGGGATAAATGCGCTTCTGTTTTTACAATACTGCGTCAGCTGCACCGGCCAGTCGACTAATAACAATAAATTTTTCAAACGTCCTATGTAACGAGATGCCCGGGGCGCAAGTCAACGTAGCCCTGTGAGGTGTTATTTTCGATGTTATAACTTAACTTTTTTTTTATTTTTTTATTGTCTAGTATACACATTCTAA
Organism: Eupithecia abbreviata; assembly: GCA_943735965.1. Taxonomy (NCBI): domain Eukaryota; kingdom Metazoa; phylum Arthropoda; class Insecta; order Lepidoptera; family Geometridae; genus Eupithecia; species Eupithecia abbreviata. The sequence continues at coordinate 9,895,479 of OX030991.1, read as the reverse complement.
ATAAATGTTAATATACAGTATAATTACAATCTAGCCATAGAATTGGCTAATGGATAATTTAGTTTTAACTTATTTTTATATCAACATATTACTAAGAACGTGTCCATTGGCAATTTTCTTAATGTCTCTATACTTAAGGTGAAGACACTTTGTTCATGTGTTCTTTAAAATAGCACTTCTGCACATACACTATTATTATCACTACACTAACTCAAAGGGTTTTGTCCTTTTAAGCCTTCTCACTATGTCCGTGTTGTCGAGGAGCTGGATCGCCTCGACATTCACATGATGATGAAGCCTTTGTTCGTGAGCCTCCGCGTGTTTTTGTATGACTTTGTCGACAAATTCAATGTTTAGGTCGCAATAACTTAACTGAAGATTTTTCCTTCAAAACTTTGGCCTCCTAGCTTTGCAAAGTCTTGTAGGAAGTTTTGATTCAGCTTAGACGAAAGCATCGGACTTTAAAAGCTCTTGGACCAAAGGTAACCTAATTCAAAATAGAAAATGATTTATTTCGGTTGTTCATAATAATAATTGTTAGTACACCTACCTAAATACTATGTTAGTAACCATAAATCAGATTTCCCTAAATAAATAATGCTGGACAATTCACACAGCATTATCTAGCCCCATGGTAAGCAGAGCTTGTGTTATGGGTGATAACTGATATAGGTACATAATACAATACATTACATAGATATATATTTTTTATTATACATAGAAAACGACCAGAACACCCGAAACAAATATCTGCAGATCGTACACACATTTGTTCCGAGGCGGGAATCGAACCCGCAACCTCCTGCGTCGCAGGTGGACCTTCGACCACCGCGCCACATCGGTCGTCAATATATTAATTACTATTGCATAATTAGATTACATAATAACGGAATTTAAGTTTTAAGAAAGATTTTAGGTAAATTTCTTTTCAATGCATATATGCCAAACTAATGGAAACTTTTAAGCGATATGACATAACTTTTTACTTGAGAAGTCATAAAAACGTCTGTCTGTCTCTGTCATTCATCATGACAGCAGTTGAATGGGTGGGATTATTTCGTCATTCTACGAAAATATTGTGTAAATTTTGATTTTACTATATCGCAAAGAGAATAACTACGTAAAAGAACAATAACTACTTAAGACTATATCGGATGATTTTACCAATAATCCAGATGTATAACCCCGGTAAAACTGCCATTAAATACACTAATACAAAACACATAAAATACAAACCATGCAGAAGGTACCATGGAATTATATACAAGACGTGGTGTAGCAGAGTATAACAAAGGGCCTCCGAGTTCTGCTAATTACGTTCTCTGTTTAGTTGCGATATGCGTTGTAATTATTATTTTCATTTTCGTTGTTATATTTGTATTTAATGTCACTGAATGAATACGTTTATTTATTCATTGTTTTATTTGTAAAGATGTGTCGTGTAAGGTAAGTAAATAGGTATATGTTATATATAATATGTTGTGAATCAACATCCTTGACCATTAGTCAGCATGTAAAAATATTTGAGAGATAATAATATGTCAGAACTTTACATTTACTATAAAGATCATAATTGAAAAAGTTGTATATTCAGCAATAAACGTTCACGGCTGAACCTGCTTCCTCCAAGCATGTCATCACCACCACGCTTGACTGGCGAATTGGTGGCTGCTGCAAAATAAAATAACCTTTCTCCTTCTCTCTCGGCAAAGACAGTTAAGGTTGTGTCGCGAGACTTTGCGAGACGGTATACGTTGTGCGTTGCGAACAAGAGACTAAAACTTTACGTCGCAACCGCATCGGATACGATAAATATAAGTTTTGTATTAAATAACACTGAGTGCCTACGAACAGAGAATATAATGTAACATTCCCACCACCACCGATGCAAAAGCCAGACAGGACCTTCAATTAGCTGTATGCGGCGCGCTCCGGATAGTACCGCTGAGGCTGGGCAGTGATTATAAATTTTTAACATAAAAAAAGCTTTCACTCGACCCTATACACTAGCCAAACTCGATGTAGAATATTTGTCGACAAACCACCCATTTTTAACTAAAATTTCATTCTGTTATTGCATCTTTTTATACTGAATTTACATAAGAATGTGATCGGAAGGATCCAATAAATACTCCTTACAATATGAAACTCGACCCCAAGCAGAGTCTTGGTATTTGTGTGGTTTGTTAACAAACATTCTACTTCTAGTTTGGCTAGTAGGTACATGCATTAATTTATTGCTCAAACATTTCCAGATAAAAATAGATAAATCATTTATTTATAGGACAAACAAGCCAATTAACACAATACAAATAAAGAAAACAAATGAAACAGCAATTACAATCGAAATAATACGGACGTAGGTACCAAAATCAAGTTGATTATCTCCTGTTTGGTTATAGGGTAGCTTGCTTTCATAATAACGCTTAATTACCTCTTGTTAAGACATTTTTTTTAAATTGTTTAGTTAATTTACTTAAACTTTTGGGCAGGGAAGAGGTTAAAACCTAGGGAATTCCATCTTCTTTGCGACCGTAGTTGCGCCCACGTAAAATTGTGTTTGTATGTGCGTTTTTCATTATTTAAAATTATTTTTATATTTTGACTTTGAAATGACAGGCATGTTATATACACGATAACTAAACTTTCAACTTTCGTCTATTCATTTCAGCACAACATTATTTTAAATTCATGTTTAAATTAACAAAAATAAAGGTTTTTGTTTTCGTCCATTGCTCAACTTCAACTTCTTCAACTTCAACTTCTTTTTTGTTTTGGCGCTTTTGCTTTTCGCTACGACTCTGCCAGTGTCTGTTTCAGAGTGTCATAAACTTCTCTTGCTCTGCATCTGGATTGACGTACTCCTGCCAATGTCCGTCTCATGATAGCAGCGCAAGCTTGCTTTTTGAATAACGCACTAGTAGGTATAGTAAACATTTAGAAAGAGTATTTACAAAAAATAAAAATATGAACTCTCAGTTTGATCGAAAATAAAATCGATGTTTACAAAATTTAAATGACAATTTATGGCAGCAATACAAGAAGTATGTCCACGGATTGTCTTTCACATGCCTAAAGAAGAAAAGAAGTGTAAGGGAGACTCCAACATCTCGTCTCCCAAGCCAACCTAACCTGTAATTGGTACACCTGGTTGAATTCAAAGGGTAGAGCTGCTAGAGCTGCTAGATAACGAACTAGGCTCTGGTGAAAATTTTATACAATCTTAATAATTTTATTTTTATCATTTAGATAATTAAAAAAAATACCAATGAATGATATGATATCATAAATTTAGTGAGTCCTGATATACGATCAAAACTCGGTGGTGGCAAGCAGTTGATCTTTGTCTATATTTTGTACTTTTAAGATTAAAACACCTACCCTAGGTATATAAAAAATGTAAAAAAAATTTTTTTGTGTATTTTTGTATGTGTGTACACGTGTTTTACGTTTTTATTTGGATTTAAATAAAAAGAGTTAGTGACTTTATGAACTAAACCATCCAAATAAAGAGTAGGAAACTTATTCTTTATGTCTCAAAGAATTATTCCATAGCAAGTTAGAAGCGTTCTCCAGAATATCTAATTTATAACCTGAACAATTAGAACTGAAGTTAAATGAAAATCGTTTTGTGATTGTATGCACATCCCTTCAGTAATTTTTAGGGTGGGCAAGGGTTGAACCCGAATCGTTTGTGACCGCGAAAAGCTCACTTTAGGGAATCCCATTTAAATCGTTCAGTTACGGTAAAAGCTAATGATACAGTGCTGCAATTTTGCGACTCGGAAACAATTTTTTTCTTTTTAACATTTATATTAGCAAGCTAAAGTGGCGGTGGGCCGGCCATATCTCGCAAAGAACCGATGGCCACTAGGGCAAACGTGTTCTTGAGTGGAGACCACGACTCGGTAAACGTAGTGTAAGACGCCCTCCGACCAGGTGGAATGACGACCTGCGAAAGACTGCAGGTAGATGCTGGATGCGTCAAGCTGAAGACGGCGCTATGGCACTCATTGTGTGGACTATCATAGTCTGATGATGATAATGATGATTACAGAATATTTAAAAAATGAGCATTATACTCGCTTAGTCAAAACCTTATGCAGTGCCATCAGACGTCTTGCTGGGACAACAAAATCGCTAATAATATCCTGAACTTTGATTTCGAGAAATTGTTTGTTTGTAAAATAGGGTCAGTTTTTTAGTTTGTAAGATAGAATGTGCCAGCCCAGTGGTACACTGTTCTGTTTTTTTTTTACATTTTCTTTCTAAGTAAATACGTCTCCAGGGGTAAAATTTTCAAGCAGAATTTAGAAGATTTTTTTTTTCTGTCCTAAATCTATAAAAAAATAGTCATCACGAACAACTGTTATGAACTAACAAAACACCGAGTTTACCCGTTGGTTTTTTGCAGATATTAGGGGTATATTGAAGTAGCACTACTCTTCTTGTAGATAGCACCTCAGTTAATATAGCCGGGCTACTGACCTGTCCAGTTGGATGGCATCTTTGGGCACAATTTCGCTGTTTTCTAAAGGGTTTTTCACAGTTAAGTAGGGCTTATATTGCTTTTTTCGCCTTTTCGTGGCTATGGTTGTTTTTAGGCCATCGAATATGTTTTAGGCTAAGCAATACACACGGCCCACAAGTAAGGAATTATCTCTAGGCACAATACACTACCTTACGCACATCAAACTAGTGTGGCCAATGCCGAGGCCCCACATGTCTGTAATTAGACGGGGAACCCTCAAACCACAACAAAGCAATGTGCTAGCAGAAGAAACATGATGGTAGTTTTCCCTTCATGGGCCTTTTTACACACCAAAGCCCCCCGCGGCGTTGCCCCCGTGGAAATCTATGTGTCAAATGGTCTAAATGATAAAAAATCCTATGTCCGTCTCCTGGGTCTGAGCTACCTCCCCACCAATTTTTAGCCAAATCAGTTCGGCCGTTCTTGAGTTTATAAATAGTGTAACTAACACGACTTTTTTTATAATATACTAGTTGCGCCCCGCGGTTTCACTCGAATGGTGATAGATAATTTGGATAATATACAATATATCTTTATGAATTAATGAAATTTTGTATTTACTTTATGAAATTTTGTAGCCTATTTATTTATTTATATATTTTTATTCTGATATGTAAGCTATATTATTGTGAAGTTTCATTAAAATCCATTCAGTAGTTTTTTCGTGAAAGAGCAACAAAAATCCTCACAAACTTTCGCGTTTATATATTAATAGGATATAAATTATCTTTACCAGCTTTTTCCACCTACATGGTTGAAATGTCCTTCCCTGGCATACCTACCTACCGTCTTGTCAAATCCAATAACCGTTCAACTGCTAGGCGTAAAAAGGTCAGACAAACATACAAAAGAACAGACAGACAAGATTTACTTTCGCATATTGAAGCAAGGATTTAGATTTAATGCGAATGGTTTATGTCAACACCCTACACACAGCTTTACGGCTCTCTGACAGACCTATTCAAATAGATCCGGCAAGAGATGACCAACGGAGTCGCTTTATTTATTCCTGTTGCTATCATCATCAGCATCTAGGCACCACCTTACCTTAAGGTATTATTGAGGTAAAAACTTAATTAGGTGCGTTGAGAACTTTTTGGGTGAATAAAAATCATGGAACTTGCGCCCGTTTGTTAGGTATTCATCTACATTCATTTACATCTACATAACACGAGTATATACTCGTGTTATCGTCGCCAAACGCTGGCGTAATTGTGTATTTAAGTGTTTTTTTTATAATAATAGTATAAATAAAATTATAAATACATAAATAAATAATGCTGGACAAATTCACACAGAATTATCTAGCCCCATGGTAAGCAGAGCTTGTGTTATGGGTACTAGATAACTGATAATACTATATATGTATATTACATAGATAGATATTTTTTTTATTATACATAGAAAACGACCAGAACACCCGTAACAAATATCTGCAGATCGTGCACACAATTGTTCCGAGGCGGGAATCAAACCCGCAACCTCCTGCATCGCAGGCGGACCTTCATCCACCGCGCCACATCGGTCGTCAAATTACTTACAATACAATACAATACAAATACGCTTTATTGCACATCAAACACAGAAATAAAAACAGTAAAGAACAAACAAACAAAGATACAGATGCACAATGGGCGGCCTTATCGCTAAGAGGGATTTCTTTCAGGCAACCCTTTAGTTTTCACTTCTATCGGCAGTCCCTAAAAACTGTCATGTTTTTCTGCCTTGCTTTCATTTCAGGTTTAGAACATAACTTACTTTGGTCCAACGAAGGAAAATTAACACGGTACGAACCCTTTCTGAGTTTTCTGTTGTTTATGTTCAGAATGTGCCTATCCCAAAATGGTGTTAAACATATCCTTTTCGCAGAATGCCCCTTCCCTAGTTCAGAGCGTTAAAAAAAACATAAATAGTGTATCATAGCTAGCCACATTACTAAAGTCTTTATTGACACCCAAAGGATATGTGCCCAAGTGTCAAAAAAACACAACTTCTTAAAATTGCAGTTAAGTTTTTATAGGTTCAATATATTATGGCTTGTTGTTTCAAGGTTCTTTTTTTTTTTTATTCTCTATATTATAAAGGGCTTTGTCGCACACGCGATTATGTCGCCCTGGTGAGTTTAACAGAAAAACACAAAATCAAATCTAACTAAAATAAAATTAACTTAATTACCTAACATTACGAGTTTGTACAGCGCCCTAGCTGCGTCTGAGACAGGCTCAGCGAGAACGCTGTTACAGTGACCTATATCCCTATAACTAAATGGTAAAATACTATTTCTTAACGATTCGTTCCGAACACACTCCATCAATATGTGATAAACATCGTCTGTAGAATTACATAGTAGGCAATTTGGTGTTGTTGATTGTTGGGTAGATTCTTGCAAAGCGCAACTTCCAAACAGCAGTCAGAATTCTATTCTATAACATATCAAGAAATCTCAAGCAAAATATTATTTATCTTATGCTGACTCAGCAAGTACTGCGCCATTAGGGGACGCACAAAAGCCTCAGATGTATCTTTAGGAAACAGAGCACCACCCTCGTGTGATGAATGAATTTAAAACGAGCGATATCTTGATGGTCGAGGTTTGGAAAGCTATTTGTTAGTGATCTTTGATGACTTCAAAAAAGGAAGTCGTTCTATGTTCGGCTGGACGTTTAAATGTATGTTTTTTTTTAACTTTTATCGTAAGTTAAATAAAAAAAATGCTGGATAATTCACACATAATACAATACATTACATAGATAGATATTTTTTATTATACATATAGAAAACGACCAAAACACCCGGAAATAATAATATAGGCGGGAATCGAACCCGCAACCTCATGCGTCGCAGGCGGACTTTCGCCCACCGCGCCACAGAGGTTGTCAATAACTATATTTATTGTGGACTGATTTAAATTATTATTATGCTATTGCATGGGAGATCATTTTGACATCAGAATTGTGGGGAGAGACACGGTCCATGGAGGACATGGGAACAAAATAATGACTAACTTATAGGCAACAAATTCTATTTATATGATTTACATTAGACATTTTTTGATTGACAAATTTTCCAACTCCTATTATTTGTACAAGTAACAAAATTATCAAAAACAAACAAACAGAACTGGTGCGCATAATCCCGGAAAGCAGTACCATGCCAAACAAAAACCAGAGAAAGCAATTTCACGTATTCCAAAGGACATAGAGTTTGAATTCGCACATAAGTTTTAATAAATGGCCATTCAGAAACCCACGCAGCCCAAGAATGAGATCATCAAGCGGTCAGTACAAAGGGCATTAAAGTCCAATGTTTAAGTTCTCGTGTGAAATCTTATAATTTCAAGTGTCCCTTGGGAGGGACATTTGAGTCTATTGTAGGACTTGCTGAACGGCTAATTCATAAAATGAAGAGATGACGACCGATGTGGTGCGGCGGGTAAAGGTCCACCTGCGGTGCAGGGTTCGATTCTTGGAACTTAATATTTGTACGATCAGTTAAAAAAATATTAGTTGGTCGTTCAAATATTGCCAATATTCCGGGTGTTTTAGTCTATTTATAATAAAAATAATATATCTATGTAAAGTATTGTATATATAGTGTATATCAGTTATCTAGTAGTGCGTTAGCCCATGTACTCAGTCGGGATAATTTCTAACAAATTAATTAATATTCCAAAAGAAAATCCGTCCTTCACTCAGTAGGTACATTCCGCATTCCGACACTCAGTACAGAGCATTCCTCGCTTCCGTCCAAAAATCCGTCCTTCGCTCTAACCAACTGAGCTCGAAGTCTGAAGAAGTCGTGTGTTCTGTTCAAGTCCTACCAAAATCGAATATTGGGATATTATTTAATTTCTTTCATTATATCTATCTAGGTATGTGTGTAGCCTATCTGTCTATCTATACACAGATGGGCTACAGTTCTGCTTACTCAATCTAGAGTGAAAATCCAAAGAAATCTAGCTTTTCCTTTACAGCTGTCTATAATAGCATGCTTCATACGACATTTTAACACTACGGTGGTGGTGTGGTTATGCCAACAAAGGGCAAGGGACAGCAGGGATATTAAGAACTGGATAGGGTACAATCTTCGTTCAGAATAGTTTGGGCATTGTAGAATATGCTCTACAAAAATAGTTCAGGATTTATTTTCTTGGGTAATTCTTGCATGACTTGAATTTCTCATCCGTAATTTCGTACATAAGTTACAATCATACATGGCTCAATTTAAAAATAGGTGTTACATTCGCGTAACGCATTGCGATATGGGTCTCTTTGTGCCTGAATTAAATTGATTTTATTTATTTATTATACGTTTAATATTTATATTACGCGAATAAGTACATATATACAACACATAACATTATGCCCCGTAATGCTGGTCTGTACCTTCTCTGTACCCACCTTTACCCAATATCCTAACTGTTAGTAGGTATTATTATATACTATCTGCGCCCCGCGGTTTCACCCGCGTGGTTATAGATTTTTTGAATAATATACAATATATGTATCTTTATAAATTGTAGCCTATGTGTTATTCTGATGTATAAGCTATATTATTGTAAAATCCAATAGTTTTTACGTGAAAGAGTAACAAACATCCATCCATCCATCCATACTTACAAACTTTCGCGTTTATAATAATTAGTAGGATTATCAGCTAGAACAGTCAAAGCATAACTCAAAATATTGAATTTGGAACTCATTAGTAATAACAATTTATACGAACAATTTCGGAAAGGAGTTATTATGTAAAAGGCAATATTTACACTTAATAAATTCACTTAATTCTTTATTTTCACATTACATCATAAGACTTGACGAAGATGCTGCTACACAGACATCGCAACAGCATGACACTAGTTGGCGGGTCCGGTACACATCTCGCTTGCCGGTAACAAATATTGATGCAGCAAGGGTAGTTATGCATGGGCAACCGCAGCCATAAAAATAAATACAAACATGGTGTTTAGGCACTTGTTACATAGAAACTATGCACCTAATCTGCAACCCAGGAATGTAAGTTGTCCATCATTGTTATATTGCATTTGTTGTCCATCCAGTATATATATTGTCATTCTCCGAGTACTTACTTTGCCCACTCAGCGATGACGTCTTTCCCTCAGCGTGCCTGCCTTTGATCGCGGTACTTGCATCGACCAAGCGTAGCTTCATTACTTTATTTTAGAATATTTATCTTACGATCTTTGTAAAAGTTTTAATAAATAGTTTAAAAGGTTTTTTTTTTTAAACCGTCGTCGCCGGTGGCTTCCAAAATTCACTACGTACCCAAATGAAACTCCCGAAATGAATAGATTACTTGTATTAATAAATTTACAGTGTTTTTTAGGTATGGGGTTGTGGACGAACAATGATTTGCTTGCTGCTTGAGCTTCGACAGACGAACTGTCAATCAACTGGCATCATGCTGGCTTGTCCTATGTTCTCTTAGGCGTTAACACATAGTATATGCAGTTTAGCCAGAGTATAGGTATCTACATCACCTACTGGCCTTGACCACGCAACCAGCCTTCGTTAGTTACATCCAGGAATACCTATAAAGAGGCGTTTCCTGCACTTAAGGCTAAGTCCGTGCGATCGTTTGATCCCCAACAAAAGATTTCCACATTAACAGCCCTGAGGTGGCTTTATCCGGAAGGCACTTGTAATGTAAATAGAGCATTGTGCTAACCGTGGAACCTTAGCACCATTTTTGCAAAGTTTACGAAAACTATATTTTCATGTTACGTCCATACATTAAGAGCCTTTTAGCAACCCCACCGGATAGGAGGGGAAATACTTTTCTTCATAAGATTGTGATCAAATAGTTTCACACGGACTCCTTTTCTTTGTTTCGATTTTGCCAATTCGATTGTATATTTTTCAAATTGAAACAGGGGTGATTCGGTGCATTTTAGCAAAAACTTTTTAGATCAGTGGTGGTAGGTAAATGAAACCTTGTTTCCGTTTTTAAAGATGAAAAACAAAAGGTCCTATGTTCAGCTGTAAATATTTTTTTTATGTATAGGTATTCGTCGATTGCTCCGTCAAATTAGGAAGATTTTTTCAAATTGAAGTAATTATTTCGCTTTTTTATGGAGAATGATCTCAAGGGGATCTTATAGATAATGTATTCCCGAGGAATAAGTACCTATGCGTAAAACAGTAAAAAACTCATAAAACAGTGTAAAATCTAAGGAATTTGAAATTCTACGTTTTTTCAAAATACCTAATTAAATTGTGGTATTATGATTATATAGTCAGGCCAAGTCAAATCTAACCTACATAGATTTGACTTGGCACTCATTCAGATATCCATTCTTTTTGCCGCGAATCCCACAGCCAATCATAATTTTTGTATTGAACTTGGCTCTCCTTTTTTACATTTATGTTTTTGGTGGGATATAATATAATTTCTAAAACCGTATTATGCAAACCCATACTATAGCAACTCCGAGGTGTCTGGCTCACTGGGCCCGAAGTGATAGGTAAATAATGTATTGACATGGGCTGTTCATGTGTTAGGCTCTTTCTTATGAAGTCCTTTGTCTGCGAAAGAGACTTTTTATGAAAAATGATTTTTTATCTGACCTAGTGATCAATTTTAACCAACTTCGAAAAAAGGTTCCGTTTTCGGCTGTACGTATATTTTTCTTATGTAAATAGGTACTGCTGCCGCCAACAAACTGTTGTATGGAAAAATATATACATACCTACAGCTCCGGCTGTATCTATCGACGAACATTCTACTAATATTATAAACGCGAAAGTTTGTAGATATCGATGGATGTTTGTTACTCTTTCACGTAAAAACTACTGAATGGATTTTAATGAAACTTTACAATAATATAGCTTATACATCAGAATAACACTGATGCTACAATTTATAAAGATATATTGTATTTTATCCAAAATATCTAACACCGCGCGGTTGAAACCATGGGGCGCAGCTAGTGTACATATAAAAATACCAGACATAGACTGTGTCCTACGTTGCTAGTTGTTGTTGTAGCTTGGGGCTATTTGATTCTGAGTAAATTTTACAGAATTATTTATTATTTATTTACAAATTTTTTTCCTATTTCGCCACCGAACTCTTTTATGAATAAAAACATGTCGCAAAAGCAAAGCCATCAATATTAACATCTCCATTTCATAGCTACCTACCGACGCTGCGCTCGAAAATAAACCATTTTTTTTTTTTTTGCAAAATGGCTCCTTTACACCATAAAGATCTTTCCATTGTCTCGCGAGTAAAACCGGCCGTTTGCAATCACACCGCGGACAGTCGGACACACCAGAGTTATTGCTGTGTAAATCATGCGCCTTAGGTTATTTTACTGACTCTGTATGTAGGTAGAATCGGCAGGTATCGGCTTGGAGAAAACTGCTATCGGTTGGTACCTTGGTACTTGAGGACCTATATGACGTAGAGGATGAAGGTCCGCCGGTGACACAGGAGGGTGCGAATTCGATTCCCCCTCGAAACAAATAAATAATGCTGGACAATTCACACAGAATTTATCTAGCCCCATGGTAAGCAGAGCTTGTATAAATGTTTGTATGATCTGAAAATATCAGTGGTACTTGTATTAGACGACCTCAATGACGTAGTAGGTGAAGGTCCGCCGGTGACGCAGATGGTTGCGAATTCGATTCCCCCTCGAAACGAATATTTGAATGATCTGAAAATATCGGTAGGTACTTGTATTAGACGACCTCTATGACCTAATGGGTGAAGGTCCGCCGGTAACGCAGGAGGTTGCGTGTTCGGTTCCCTCTTGGAACAAATGTTTAAACAATCTGCATATATTATTATACCGAGTGTTTTGTTCACCTATACTCCGATTCAAAAACCTAAATATTTTTTGCATACAAAGTGGTTACAAAACCCAAGGAATATTGGTAAACATAAACACTTGAATAACTTTGGTATTAAATATTGCCTGGAAGAGATCGCTCTTAGCTATAAGGCCGCCTTTTACACTTCCTTTATTCTAAGTCTTTAGTTTCGTATTGTTTTCTGTTTTATTCAAATTCAAATATTATTTATTGCGTCAAACGTTTAGGTATTATAAACTGTTTTCACCTGTCTATTTTTTTATTATTTCTAAACCGTTGGATATAGTCCTTTGGTTCAAAGAAGAATGTATTTTAACCCTTGATCAAAGTCTCCCCGCACCCTTTCACAGTTGACTTGTGACTTGTGTAGTCGCTCGCTCCACAAGGCCACAAGGGACCCTATAGGAACTACTGAAGCATTTTGTTTCAGGAGTTACTGTAGGTATATTGAACCACCGACAGGTCAACGTAACTTTTCACAGTTGATTTGTGAGGGATGGATGGATGGATGGACTGACTGACTGATTGACTGACGGAATGTTGGACTGACGGACTAAACGACTGAATGACTGGCGGACTGACGGACTGGCGGACTGGCGGACTGACGGACTTGCGGACTGATGGTAATTGGACAGACGGGCTGACGGAAATTGGACAGACGGACTGATGGAAAATACACTTAAATCAGTTTATGTATCATCATGTCAGCTGCAGCTAGGTCTATGTCCTCATGAGGTGTAGGTATTCAGCGTGGAAAATATTACCATCTGTCGTTTTGAATGAACAAATAAATGATCATTCATTCAGTCTGATAAGTAATAATAAATAAAACTGAACAATACCCGCAACATCATTTAGTCCCAAAGCTGAGCTTCCTACGTTTGCGCCGAGACGAAAGGAGAACGGTAAAAGTTTAGATTACTGTTAGTAAGCGCGAGAATCGGTCCATGTTTCAAGCCTTTCAGGTAGTGTGAAACTCTGAAATGAGCCGTAAATATTCTTTGTTGATGGTTTGAGAGGCCCTTTTCTGTTTTAAGGGCTGTTTAGGGATAGCGTTTTGTAGAAAATAAGTGGAGAGTTGTAGATGTTAGGGAGGTGTTAGTTTAACTTGGTTTTGGGATTTATATACTAGCAGACCGTCCCGGCTTCGCCCGGGTGGACATTTGTTTCTTAAATATTTTGTGATGAATGTTGATTAACACTTTGACTGCGGTTTTTTTTTTCGACGACTGCGATCTTTTTTAAATGTACCTTTATGCAAGAAAAAATATTTTAATTTTTCGTGGTGTTCGTGTAGTCCCTGAGAATTTTGTGTATTTTCCTAGTGTAGACGTATATCCGTGTTTTTACAAGTATTTAGGTACTTTTGTCTATTGACCATCGGCTTCTTTGACCTCGGGCGTCTTTAATATACATTTGATTATTGCATCACTGAGTTTAATAATACCAAAGATCATTAAGGCATTTTATAGTTCACGATGTAGTGCGATAATATGAAATAAAGTAAAAGCTATAAAATCAGGATCTCGCCCACGGACGAACATTCGTGCAAACACCTTCTGAGCACGGGTTGTGTGGGTGGATGGGGTGTGGCCATAGTGGAAGCGAGCAGGGAGCTTAAATTAATTAATTAAGTCTATTTATATTTTACTAGCTGCGCCTCGCGGCTTCACCCACGTGAAAATCTATGTTTCAAAAGAGTTTATAAACCTTCCTCTTTAATCACTCTATCTATTTCTGAAAAAAGCATTAAAATACATTGAGTAATTTAAAATATCTAAGCTAACAGAGGGCGGAAGTGACTTCTTTTTATAGTATGTAAAGATGTATAAAATTATATAATGTAGTTTTAAGGTATATTACTTTGTACTGTAGAATAAGTTAAATAATATCTCTTGCATTACCATGGTCTGAAATAAATGAATATTATTATTATTAGTTGCTTGGATGACCAATCAACTCGACCGTCAAGTCAAATTTAATTCTTAGATCAATGTTTTATTTTATTTTATTTTATTTTAACAATATTCAGGAAATTAACAGCTAACTTAATGAGTAGGTATCTTACTTCTGAATACTGAAGGCTAATTAAAAATTTCCACAAAAAGCTACTTAAATTAATGCTAAACAAAGTTACAGGACGACTACTGATGGTAAAATTATTATACTTAATCTAAAAGTTTGTACACATATAAATATAAATTTCAACCAATTTTGGTTTATTATACCTCTACGACTTAAGAAAATAATCAAGAAGAGGATGTACCAAAAAATCTACCACTCACTATTCTTTTTAGCTTAGTGGGAGGTGGACTATGTGTTCTGCCTGTAGTTGGTTTTACACGTTGGAAGATGGAAAGTTTTAGGATATCTAGTTTTAAAGTTTGTGTTAAATCCTAGCTGTTGCAGCAGCTCCGCGCAGTCTACTTTGCTATTGATGATGCCAGAAAGATAACTTAGATCTGCTATGGCTCTTCGTTCCTGGAGGGGCAAGAAATGGAATTTGCGACATCTTGTATAATAATCAGGTAAAAATATTTTTGCCCTAAACTGTATATATCGTAGGAACCTTTTCTGTATGCCCTCCAAGCGAGAGATATACATATTATACCTAGGGTTCCATACCTTATCATCATCATCATCATTATCAGCCTATATTAGTCCACTGCTGGATATAGGCCTCCCCCTATGCTGATGCTGGATGCGTCAAGCTGAAGATGATGAAATAAACTTAAAATAACAGGTGGAAGAAATGAAGTGGAGTCGCCAGTAGTAGCAAATTCAGGTTAAATTAATTAATATACTATCAATAAATAATGCTGGAAAATTCGTACAACAGTTTCTTCTAGCCCCAAGCTAAGCAGAGCTTTTAGTATGGGTAATATACATACAGTAAGAAAGTAAGTAAAGTAAATCATTATATATACATATTTGACACATAAAACACACACATACAATTAGCTTAATCATAACAAGTACAAAATTAAAACGTAACATAATTATTAAAAGTAAAAAGTAGGTAATTACTAAAAATGCTTGCGTGTAGCAGTGTCAAATGGGTAATATTATTTAATATTTATTTTAAGCCGTTATTGTCCCACAGCTGGACAAAGGCATCCCTTTTCTCCTTCCACTCCTCGCCGATCCAACGCTGCAACAGGCCATGATGGAAGATGGGTAATAGCTCAGTGATAATATTGCTCTATGAGCAAAAACTGATTTTCAGCTATCACCTTCAAGGTGACTGTTATATTTCAAAAAAATTCCTTGCCTTCGCGCAATTTAATTCAACACCCGCTCACACTCTCACCCCGCCCTGCGCAGGTTTCATTCCGTGTCCTAACACCGTAGAATATGGTCAAGAATTTTATTGCGGTACTTCAAGGGGCATTAAATTTTTTTCTCGCTGTAACACTTGGTTTTAAGTATCTGTTTATACTTCACTACCTAACAAGCAAAATGTCTCGGATTTGTTTGTATTTTTTTTTTCATTGTAATCGATGCTACATTGGTAATAAAAGTGACATCAATTTATATAGTTTCACCAACAAATGAGTTGACCGTAAACCTAGTAATGATTATACATATATCTACTTCTCTCTTCACTTTGTCTCTCTCTCTCCTAATAAGGTTTGCCGTAAGACAACTCTTTTTAGTGTTAAGCTCGCCTTTGTTATATACTTTCCAGTATAATGTTTTGTTTATGTTTTATCGTGCATGAAGAAGAATAATAAATAAATAAATAATGTTATGTTGATTTAGTTAAGGCCGTGTAAATACGTGGACCAAAGAATAGACCCCTCCAACTTGGCAGTCGACTAAGGGCAGCTAGTGTAGCGGCGTCGTTTTGTGTATTATAACACCTCTACTGCGATCATCAATCCGCCTGTCAGTTTAAGGGGGTCCAGCAGTGGACATTATGAGTGATTATGAGGGACAATTTATATAAATAAATTTATAAAGACTGCAGGGAGATGCTGGAGCTCATTAGGAGATGCTGGAGCTCATTAGGAGATGCCTGTGTCCAGCCGTGGACTAACATAGGCGTTTTGTGTATTATAACACCTCTACTGCGATCATCAATCCGCCTGTCAGTTTAAGGGGGTCCAGCAGTGGACATTATGAGTGATTATGAGGGACAATTTATATAAATAAATTTATAAAGACTGCAGGGAGATGCTGGAGCTCATTAGGAGATGCCTGTGTCCAGCCGTGGACTAACATAGGCTAATAATGATGAAGAATCTACACAAATATTGCGTAAAAATATAAATACAGATACACAAAAATACACAATAGCGAATAAAGAAACACCACAGACAATAAAGAATTTTTGAATTTTGAACTTCGATTTTTGAGTCTTCCAATATCAAATCAAATCATGGTAAATATCCCGTTTTAAATGACTTTAGTGTTAATAACCATGATAGTGTCAAAAGCTTTATTATGTCGTCGATCCTACGCGCTAACTTGAGTCGCAGGGTTGGAAAAAAAACAGTTTTTTTTTTATATTTTATAAAGCAAACAGTTCAAAATGTTTAAAACAAGTGTTTTTTTTGTTTTATTTACTTATCAATTTAAAATCAATTATATAAAATTAATAATAAAATAATCCATTTCTAAACTATTTCCTAATTCACATTAGTAAAAATTTACAAAACGATAAATATTTACTTTTGTTGCATATCTCAGTACCTCTAATCTAATTATTAAAAATTATTATTATTATTAATCAATACAAAACATTTATATACACTTTGTATGTAGTGTTGTAGGTAGGTAGAGAACTAGAGAGAGAGCGGAGAATAGGAACCGTAACCACTAATCCAGTGAATTACTTTCTTTCGACGCAACGACGGCTGATATAGGGACTTTCCCTGCGGGACTTTACTGGCGGGGAGTTACCTATGCAGTGTATAAATACCACAGCCTGTCTGTCGTATTTATACACATTCATTTGCAATTAAAGGTAGTTTTAAACCCTGTTTTTTTCTTAATATAAAACATAGTTTTATTTCAAACTGTTTTAAACACGTGTTTTAAAACAACTTGTTTTAATCATGCCAACCCTGCTGAGTCGGGAACTATGTATGTCGTCGTTTTGATTTTGTACCTTTGTTTCAGTTTCAAGCTATATCTTACATAGATACGGGCCTAGAAGTATAAGTAGATAACCAATACATTTTATGACAAACAAGTCACCTCAGTAACTTAGGCCGATAGTAACTAATATAAGCTAATAAACAAACGGGAAACTAAATTGGATTGTGACAATATCTTTGCATGACAATGAGTGCAACAATAATAATTAAACAGAAGGTAAACTTATATAAGAAAGGCAACTTCATATTCATTGCAGTAATTCATATTTGGTATTGTAATATAACATATATTAGTATAATGATCAAGTAAGTTAAATTTTAATCTTTTGTGTATGTATTTCTAATTTTATTTAGGTATGCACATATACCCACTTCTCTCTTAACTTTGTCTCTCTCTCTCTTATTAAGGTTTGCTGGAAGATAACTCTTTTTAGGGTTAAGTTCGCCTTTATATAAATTTTGTAGAATAAGTTTTCTCTAGAACTTCTTGGCTTATTTGCACTACAACTGGTATAGAAAAAAGTCCCGCGGTGTTTCCATCATAAACATTTTTCTCCCGAGGGATAAGTATTTACATATATTGGAAAACCTTTTTTTTCATTATTTAAGGGACTTTGTTCTTTAGTGGAGACCACGACTCGGTAAACGTAGTGTAGGACGCCCTCCGACCAGGTGGGATGACGACCTGCGAAAGACTATAGGTAGATGCTGGATGCGGCATGCTGAAGACAGGGCGCTGTGGCGCTCATTATGGCTTATGTCCAGCAGTGGAATATGGCTGATCATGTTCAGTCATCTAGTATCCATAACACAAGCTCTGCTTAGCTTAGGGCTACATTATTCTGTGTGGATTGTCCAGCATTATTTATTGCTGAGTGTATACCTCTTTCTTGAGGATACTAACCACGGAGTCATGAATAAAATAAATAATAAATAATGCTGGACAATCCACACAGCATCATCTAGCCCCAAGCTAGGCTTGTGTTATGGGTACATACCTAATGACCAAAACACCCGGAACAAAATCTGCAGATCGGACACACAATTATCCCGAGGCGAGAATCGAACCCGCAACCACCGTGCGTCGCAGGCGCACCTTCGCCCACCGCGCCACAGAGGTCGTCATACTGTTGCATATTATATTGTGACCAATTGCTATTCATAGCAATGAAGTATATAGAACAACCAGTAATTGATTATCACCATAGATCAAATACATATACTTATATATTATATAGATCCTTGAAGAACTTTCATTGGTTCGCGCAACGAAACACGAAGTCAAATCAAAGCACTCGGAAACCTTTGATGGAAATTAATTAATTTGAAACTGAATTGCTTACAGATTAAGATTTGTATAACAAAGTAATTAAAATGTTCTAAGTACCTGCTTTTAATAATTCTTGTCACGAGTTCAGGCTCGTGTAATAATATTTATTATACTATGAACTATATTATTTTTATATAAATTAAATATATTTAATTATTTTTTATATATTTAATTAACGACTTATCGAAAACCAAAACATTATTTTATGCGGAAATAGGTAAAAATAGGACTTAACTATTTTATTAACCTATAAAGAGAAAGTTATAGTTACTATCGTATTTAGGAAAGGTTACCTTTCTTAAATACAAAAGTTACTTTAACTCTCTCTCTCTCTCTCTCTGCGCCTATCTGTTAATTTTATAGGAATAAACGGCTAAATGGATATTGATAAAATTTGGCAAGGCATATAAATAAAACCGCAAATATTATTTTATGTCTCTCATTTACCATGATCTCGGGCCATAAAGTGACCCGGTCCTTTGGGAGGCTTGCGTGGGGCCGAAGCCAACAGCACAGAGGCCTTTTGAGAAGTTAATCTAAAGGTGATGGCTACACATAGCGGGTATCATCCTCGGGTGCACAATATGATACACCCAAAGATGGTATCCGCGAGGCGTAGTGACTATTACAAAGAAAAATGAAAGAAATAAAACTTATTTTATTATTATTATAGTATAGCAATCCTAGGGACTCATTTCACCTATTAAATAGGTGAAATGAGTCCCAAAACGCACGTTTTGACTTAACAGAAAATCAATTTTAAGGGAACAAAACACCTATTTTTCGAATATATTTTGATGAGAATCAAAAGTTTAGGATATTAGTTAGTAAGTTATGGGAGCCGAAACACGATTGACTAAACTTGAGTCGATAAAAAAAATGGCAAAGTTTCCTCTAAATCTTAATTTTTACAGAGATATCTCTACGGAAAAACCAGTTTTATTTGCTAGTTATTTAATATTATTGCAATGAAATTTCTTCTACGTGTTCCCTAATAAATACTTTAGAAAATTATGGCTTTAGTTTTTTGAGAAACAGTATTAATTTAGAGCAATGACAAATTTAAAAATAAAAAGCAATGAAATTGCGCGCTGGCCGATCATTCTGCCGCTCTTGCCTCCCTTTCTCGCCTTCCCCGCGCGCCGTTCGTTCGTCCTTGTCTCGAAAAGGCGAACTCATTTCGCCGTTATAATAGATATATAGTGATAGAATAGTGATTCAAGAGTTTATAAATTATTTCATTGTTCATAAATGTTTGTGGCTGACTGTCATCATCATCATCATCATCATCAGCCTATACTAGTCCACTGCTGGACATAGGCCTCCCCCAATGAGCGCCATAGCGCCCTGTCTTCGGCTTGACGCATCCAGCATCTACCTGCAGTCTTTCGCAGGTCGTCATCCCACCTGGTCGGAGGGCGTCCTACACTACGTTTACCGAGTCGTGGTCTCCACTCAAGAACACGTTTGCCCCAGCGGCCGTCGGTTCTTCGCGAGATATGGCCGGCCCACTGCCACTTCAGCTTGCTAATTCTCAGACTGAGTGACAGAGTGGCTGACTGTACTGCGTTATAATGTAACCAAACCATCTCTTTAGCAACTCCCTCTACCTTTATGAGAAATGAGATTATCCTGTTTTTTATAGCCTTAAGCCTAGAATTGAAAGTCATAGAAGGAGCTTACAATACAAAACTAGACTTAGTACCTAGGTAGGTACTATAATTTTTTTTTTGCGATCTTTTTTTTTAACCTAAAAAATTCGTGCTGCCGCTCTATACAGCGGTTGTGTTGCGCCGCACATGCGTTTCGTTCGAAAAATATTACGGCTGTGTTGAGTCACACAGATCTGTATTTTCTCAGCCGCTGCGCTAGTGTGGATTTACGCATATTAGTCACTTGTAGAAAACACTACCGTGTAATTTCAGCAGTCAAAGTGTTAACATAGGTTCCAGGTAGCCCAGATATAGGTCTAGGAATGCATCATATCTCATTTTGGCGCCTGCTGCGGTGCGGCATGCCGCGCCGCACGCTCTACTTGACCCTAAATGCCGCGCGCCAATCCCGCCAACTGAGAGGATAAGTCTTCCAACCAAATGTAATCTCACATAAATTTACAAAAAAATAACATTATTACACTGCCGCTGCCTACTCCTTTAAAAATACGCAAAAATATAAAAGAGTAGCTCTAGATGTAGACTGACTCTATAGCTTACAATCATTTTACCTCGGGTAGAGCTGTGCCTGAGATATAAAAAAGTAAGTAGGCACATCAAAATACTTACTCAGTGGTGTCTGAATACGTAAAGTGTGGATTTTTGCGTCTTAAGTTTAAGGGATCATGAGATTTGGGGATTTAGTGAGCCTCTCGCTATAAAACTCTTAAAAAGCTCCTTTCATAACTTTTATGTCGATCCTTAAAATTGGTTGAACCGTGCTATATTGCTTCATCCCAAATTAATATAGGGAGGGATGAAGGATATTTTCCTTTCGACACGACTTTGTTGAAAAAACTGTCACTAAGAAAAAATATCCCGACTACCGTAAGTAATTAAAGCTTCTATAGAACAAGATAGTGTCAAAAATCATAAAATATGTTTTTTTGATTAAATTGTATTTATTTTTAACCATCGTTATCCTGCTGCAGTGCAGAGGCCTTCATAATATTAATTGTAAAACAATAATGTTTTTTGTATACCTAATTTAAAAACACGCTATTGCAATAAATCTTCCGATAACTCCCCGGACTCTACAATTAAAACGATGAACCAAAATATATCACTAATCGCAATTGTACAAAGCAATACAACTGCCCACATAAAACAATTATCTCAATCCCAAACCGATTTATCATAAAATTGCTTAATCGTCGTACTAACAATTAAATAAAATTGCCAGCAATTCGGGTCAGTTAAGTCATCAATTCATTAATAGTCCAAAATTATAGGTCTATATTGCCGCCGGGTTTCCACGGCGTCTTGCGGCCGAATGCAACCTCAACCTGCATAAGAGCCCGGATCCGATGCAGCCGTTCCCACCCCACCTGAGCACCCATCCCTCTCTTATCCCAGCTGGCTCTCACTCCTCTCTTTTTCACCTCGAAATTACACTCGGCCGTTTTCGTTTATGCTCGGATGCAAGCCGGTGTTCTCAGTCAGTCAAACTTAATTTCCAGCCAGTCGCTTCCCAACCGGCGGATGAAGCGCGTCGCCGTCCGTCGTTTGCGCGTTCCAAACATCGTAATTGCATCGTGTTTGTAAAGGGATGTTTGTTCTCAGATAGTACGCCCTACAAACCCTATCATGGATTCGATAGTGCCGTGCAGTGCGTTCGTGGAAGTGCTGGTTTGATGGTCAGTTTTAATGTTGCAAGCGGATGTAGCTAATGCAGTGAGATCTGTTTGATTGGCAAAAGTAAACATTAGGATGACAGATGTAAATATTAGGGCAATGTTGTAAAGACTTTTGATGACTGGAAACGATTTAATGGACTAGTAAACGTGCTACATAAATGGTAACACAGCGGAAATGTGAGAATGGTTTCAGCGAATTCTTCGTTATGTTAGTGAATATACGATATGGATTTGCTAAACTTAGCATGATGAAGATATTAGAGATATAACTTGTCTTTACTTTGTTAGCAGATAAATTGATAACATCCTTTCCTGGATGGTCAACATCAAACAGTATAGTTATTACCCTTCCACTTTTGTATAGAAACATGATTATTTTATGAACAGAACAGTAGACAAAGAACAGAAAGATAATTAATTAATCCCCTAATGAGGGAAAGTTGGTTTGAGTCCCGTCTAAGTCTTTTATTTATATATTACTGTATTTCTTGGAAATACAATTGTCTGAGAATAATAGCTTAAAAATAAATCATCATCATCATCAGCCTATATCAGTCCACTGCTGGACATAGGCCTCCCCCAATGAGCGCCATAGCGCCCTGTCTTCAGCTTGCCGCATCCAGCATCAACCTGCAGTCTTTCGCAAGTCGTCATCCCACCTGGTCGGAGGGCGTCCTACACTACGTTTACCGAGTCGCGGTCTCCACTCAAGAACACGTTTGCCCCAGCGGCCGTCGTCGGGTTCTTCGCGAGATATTATGGCCGGCTCACCTTGGTTCTCTGTCGGATGTATTCGGATGTATTATGATTTATCGTATTGTGTTGTAAAAAGAAATAAGGTAGTAATAATCATTAAGTTGACAATACTGGTTTCTGATTGTTCCTAATGGCTTTAGGATTCCAATTTGTTTCTCACTAATAAAATCTAGATGAGAGAACGCCAGTCATAAATTAGGTACCTACTCACAAGCAAGTTTATTAACTGAATGATTTATATAGCCGGTTCATTATTGATCAACTTAAATTGATTAAACAGGAAATCATTAGACGTTGTGGATGAGTTTAATTTATTAAACAATATGTGGGTGGAATAAAAGACAACAATGAGAATGCATATTGGGCATATGTTGTCTAAACGAAACAGTATAGACAATACAAATAATGTGACCCTATTGTTTTGAAATTACAAATGTGTTCTTATAATTCATGTGGGCGAAGGAAAAGACTCGAAAGAAAATGGTTAGAAGTGTTCATTTTTGGGTACATTTTAAATTCTGATTCTTGATATAATTTTTGTGAAAATTTTGATATTAGGTATAAAAATCTAGAAGTGTTCAGATCTCACTGCGATTAATTATTGTTGCTACTTAATTGAAGCTAGACAACAAACTAAAAAATATTTTGGTAATTTTCAGGTTCAAATAGGAATCAAATAAGACTATAAAAATGTATAATAAGAACTAAAAACTTATCAAAACTGTGTTAGTGATACTGTCAAAACGGTGAGGAGTGAAAAAGTGAATTTACACGGAACAAAATTTATCACGTAAGTACCTAAAAAATAAGTGTCTACGAAATTTACCAATTCATAATATTTTACTGTTGTGACTTTTTATTCTGTGATGAAATTATAATATCTACTACTACCTACTAATTATCATAAAGGCGAACGTTTGTTGTTCTGAAGATGTTTGTCTAAAGACAACGCTAAAACTAACCTATGACCCGACCTGAAATTATACGCACCTAGGGATAATACCTCCGTGGATAATTAGGGACCTGGAATAACCTATAGCCTACTTAATGTTCAAAAACACGCTTGGGAAGGCGCAAAGGTAAGTGCTTTTAATTTTTTTTTATAAAAGAGCCAGGCAATAAACAATATAATAAATTGCTGACACGAAACTATAAATATAAAATAATGCTGGACAATCCACACAGCATTATCTAGCCCCATGGTAAGCAAAGCTTGTGTTATGGGTACTAGATAACTGATATACATAATAATACAATACATTACATAGATAGATATTTTTTATTATACATAGAAAACGACCAGAAAACCCGGAACAAATATCACTATGTTACCGGATTATTAATAAAGAACCAATAGTTTTTTTAATTCAATTTTCATAACCGATGTCAGATTGGGTTTACTACGAACTTTCCAACACAAATAAAGTTTGTACCTAACCCGCTTACATCCGTAATGAAATCGTGAAACTACGATTGTTTTTATAGTCAAAATATACATAAAAGCATAAAATCACAAAATGTTAATCCCCATTAGCTCCGTGTGGATTCTAAACTCATTACCGGATCATTTCTTATAGATAATATTAAAAATATATCATAAGTCATTGAACAAACCTTGAAAAGATCGCTCGGCATCCGTTTTCTTTCAAAGAACAATGTTACAAATGTGGCAGTAGAGTAGCCTATTGTGCGCCGCAAACGAGACATTCACGACGGCAGAGGCTACTTGTAGCCGTGCGTGGAAGTGGTCAGCCAAGTTATATTTATTTAAATATTCGCATAACTGGAAAGAATAGCGAAAGATAGCGTGATAAATATTAAGGATAAATTGGAGGCTTATATCTTGCAATGGGTAATCATAATAGCATAATATTTGCACGCCTGCATGCAGGCTGAATACATTTACTAAATTAGTTATAAGATCTGACATTGTATAATTTTGTATTCTTGCAAATAAACGATTTGATTTGATTTGATTTGATTTGTAAAAGCGAGCTGTGTATAAGAATACGAATGATATGAATAAGTTTAGTTTATTTGTAACTCGATACACAAAAATCATAAAACAAACACACATAGTACACATTATACAGATAGATTTGCGATACAATCATCTCGATCATCAGCCTATGTTAAGCCACTGCTGGCACTGCATTACAAACGGTGATTCAATCAAATTACGGTAGAAGCAAAACTGATTGTCGAAACCACTGAGAGTTTTGTGCATTCGTGAGTATGACACGCATTTTTTTCGCCTTGTTTATGAAGTAAAGTAAAAAAGTACGTAAACATGTTACAGGCAATACGAGGCCATAGGCTCCTGAACTAGAAAACACTGTGTTTCAGGAACCAATGGCTTCTGAAACTAATATTTACATACAATTATGTCTACTATTTCTCGTATTGAGGAATAGCTTATAAATGATGAAAATAGAATTCTTGTGAAAATAGTTGACCACCGCTAGCTAGCCATAGAAGAAGTAGTCGCCACTGTAAATGGCCCGTTTGCGCAGTTCTTTACAAATGTGATAGTAAAGTAGGCACTTACCGAACACGCTTGACCGACATTCTATGCCTGATGGATGCACGATCTGTCAGATTGACTTTTTACCGACAATAAAAATTGAGGCTATCAATTTTACCCATAGTTCTATTTATTTGCTAAAGAAATAAGTATATATGGTAGCAGAGAAAGAAATTATTACAATCAAAACTCAATTTATCTTTGAAGAATTAAGACTGCTATAATTTTTTATCAAGTCACCTGTTATAAAACTTGTTATCATTTTGATATAGATTTATTTTATTTTATTTGCTTTATTCGGAAGACAAACAGTTTTACACACTTAACAGATAACTTAAATAATAACTTATAACAATTTATGTGTCCTCGCATATATGTAGTAGCTAAGGATTTGCTTGCTTGCAGAGGATAAAAGAAAATGAAGAAACTGCTTAGTCTTATAACTTACACATAGGTACATTGAATTAAAATAAATAGAACTGACAATAGACAATAAATTCTTATAATATATGTATATGCAAGTACATGCAAGTACGTATTTAATTTAAATACACCGATATCTTGGTGTAAAATATAACTACCACACATTTTCAAAGGCGGCCATCTTGAAAATAAGACTTCACAAGTTGGAAAATAAAAAACTAGAGCAGTATCGGCTTCTTTTCATTAAAGATCATTAGAGTTTCAGGAAGAAAAATGAAGAATAAATAAAAGCCTTCATTGTGGCCGTCTACTGGATTTTTTCAGTAAACTTTGTTAATTATTTTGATAGGATCGTTGGGTCTTCCCTTTGAATTTTTCTCCCGGGCTTTGGCCTCCACTGTTTACATCAGCGTCTAAATTATGAACTTTTATTTTGTTTCCACTAGTGAATGCAGAAGATTTTTCAATTTAATTTTTGGTGTAATATCTGAGAAGGTAAGTAGGTACCTAGGTATTGTTGTATATTAAAAAATCTAATTTTGCTTAAAATATTGATAATTAGAATTGTAGAGTTATTGAGTAGGTACCTATTTAGATAATCAGGGGAGATAATTATATCGCCGTATTGTTCCTTTTTTGCAAATCGTAACAGTTATTCCTTTAACACAGTTTCTGCACAGATACAATGTCAAATTTAAGTTAACACACGTTCGAATTTTCGCCCAATAGTCAATAAATTTCGTGCACTCGATTCAATCACAAAACACATTATTCACTCGATATACGATTTAAATTTTCACCGTCCAACAATCGCAGATCTGGCCAAGTTAGAAATAAGTAACTTAATGATATTCAAAACGTGTCGTTACATTTACCCTATCCTCTAGATCGGGCACGACTTGGACAGCAAGCTTACTCCACATAAATTTAAGCCGTATTCAAGGTAAGGCTGTGAACAGACGGTACCACCTCGAGTGGTGAGAGTATTGCTAGAAAGACCTGGAAGAAAAAAATAATCTTCTAATATCTTGAAGCTTTTAAGTAACTTTATATCGTTATATTTTGCAAGTTTAAATAATATTTAAAAAAATGTTTATAGAAACTGGCAATAGTAGATAAATAACACTGATTGAAATTTTTTATGATCCAATATTTCGTTTTTCGGTATGCATTTTTTTAATCTAAAAGTTTTATTATTAGAAAGAGCGTCACATTTCTTTTTTTAATTGATTAATTCTAAACGGACTTTACGTATCTAATTTAAAAACTTTGTGTTTAGTTTAAGAACATTTGGAACCTTGTTTTAAAATGATGCAAGGGAGAAACGTAAAAAATAAATATAGATAATATTTCACTTATTCTACGGTCCATATAATTATGTAAGTAAAAAATATTTTACTAAATTGTACACGTTATAACATGTTTTATAATGATTTAAAGTGTTTATCCTTTGAAAGTCGAGACCCTTAGTCACAGGTGTGAACCAAGCCTTAAAATGCTTGGAAATTCACAGCCAGGTGAAAAGTTTGAGGAAGATTTAAGGAAGAAACTCTGAAGAGAGTCGGCCTCGGGTAAGAGTGATGGAACTATTCAGAAGTGTACTAGATACATACTCGTATATCCGCTGTAAGCCAAGTGACATGGGAAGAAAAATGTGGGTTAATGGATATTTCAAGCACATATTTGAATCACACATTTTTAATATAGTTCTGTTCTTTGATTGTAATTGTTTTGTTAATAAAGTATTATTCATTTTGTAAGACACGGGTCTGCCTTAAATTCACCAACCTAAAAATGTACATATAGGTCCTTAAAAAGGTATTACTGGGGATCATATTTATATAGATTTTTTTACAGCGGCATTTCCCAAGGCATATTTCTTGCTATTATTTATATACTAGCTGCACCCTGCGGCTTCGCCCGCGTGGAAATCTATGTGTCAAATGGATATTCCTCTTGAATCACTCTATCCATTATATAGGTCGAAAAACCACATCCAAATTCGTTGCGCAGTTTTAAAGATCTAAGCATACATTATATAGAGACATACAGACAGCGGGAAGCGACCTTGTTCTATACTATATGGTGATTGCTTCGCCTGCGTTTTTATTTACATACATATTTGTCAGGGTGTCTCTACCTCATTGCCATTTTCTTTCCCCGTTATTCAAGTGGCTTTATTCAGATCTCCATACCTTTACCCACCAGTGTCACCCATTAGGGTCTTAACCTATGTATTGACTCATTATGACCCATCTTCTTATCCCGTTATTCAAGTGGCTTTATTCTGTCTGATCTCTATACCTTTACCCACTAGTATCACCCATTAGGGTCTTTACCTATGTATTGACTCATTATGACCCATCTTCTTATCCCGTTATTCAAGTGGCTTTATTCAGATCTCAATACCTTTACCCACCATTATCACCCATTAGGGTCTTAACCTATGTATTGACTCATTAAGATCATTGTCCAACTGCAGCTATCGCATACATATGCCAATCTTAGCTTGGATCTCTCTAATGACTGCCTCCATTCTAGTCTTGCTTCATTATCTTCTGGCATTGTATGTGGTATGGAAGAGACTAGGAAATATTTTACTATTAGCGGGTAATTACGAACCTTGTGCTGGAATAACCATATTTGTGTTGGAAACTATGATAGTTTTAAAGAGAAACTCTTACTCTACTCTCTTACTCTACTTTGGAACAATTGTGTGTACGATCTGCAGATATTTGTTCCGGGTGTTTTGGTCGTTTTCTATGTATAAAAAAATATCTAACTATGTAATGTATTGTATTATGTATATCAGTTACCTAGTACCCATAATACGAGCTCTGCTTACCATGGGGCTAGATAATGCTGTGTGGATTGTCCAGCATTATTTATTTATTTATTTACTTTGACATGTTTCTTTCTCCAACTGTTCTATCCACTCCCTCTAATAGCTTCAGAAACATTAAGAACACCTCAACATTAAAAACTAATAATGCGTTATGATCCATTAGTAAACGCAGGAACATCAAACGATCCAAAATAGTTTCAAAGTGAAAATCCCAGTTTATATTGAACGAATTTGAAAAGTTTGTAAACACTACCGAACGATATTGATGTGTATAAAATGCTTTATGGCCGGATATTTCAAATATTTGCTCATGTGCCCGGTTTTATGAAACTAGAAATCTATTCGTCAGATTTTAGATTTATTATGTTTGTTTAGTTAATCTATATTAACTATGTTGTTGTTGGTGTTATGCGTAATATTGTGCATATTTCTAAATTCTTTTAAAACCGATGATCGTTTCTTGTTGGCGCGAGTTATACATTTTTTTTCTGCTTCTGGAATTAAACTAACGGAATTCTTTTCCGTTATCTTCATTCTCTAAATCGTAAATCATTTTCTAAGAACTCTCTCGATTCAATAGGGTAGTGTCCTAGTTAAAAAATGTATTTTTCTATTTAGACCGTCAGTTAGATTATCAGAAGATATTGGACACGTATTTTTTCTTTTGTCAATCAAACAAATGCTTACAAAAATAAAGCGCGTCAAAGTTTAGGAGTGGGGGTTCGTGACGTCACAACTTGCTAAAAGAAGAAAGTGTATGTAGCAAGACGTGAGGTCACGAAGAACTTTAACTGACTATATCTTCATATTTTTTTGTTTAATTGACAAAAGAAAAAACACGGGTCCAATATCTTGTAACTGACGGACTTAGTCGATTTTTTAAGGACAATAGCCTATTGTATAAGTATGTACGTAGAGAGCATTTGGGAATATATACGAAGATTTTTAGCCTAAAGTTGATATTTAAGTGTAATATTTCTAACTTCCTTACTAGAAGTTAGAAAAATTTGGAGATAAATTCTTTTTTCTTTTACTTCTATACCACAAAATAAAATGAACATTGACATTATAGCCAACAAATCCATCAAATCGGTTGCTGGATGCTATAAGCTCGGGCGTAAGGATTAAGGCAACAAACCAATAACGAGGCAATAAAGTAGCTCCTTTTACAACGCCAATAGAGTTCAGAATACCAAACATCGTGTTATAAATAGCAGCTTCGGTCCACAATTTATGGTACACAAAATTGTACTATTTTTATCATGAAACTAATACGTTTTTAACGATTAGGAGTTATACATACTGACTGTCCATCCAAGTTTTATATATCTATACTAATATTATAAGGAGGAAAGGTTTAATTTTTTGTTTGTATTGAATAGGCTCCGAAAGTACTAGACCGATTTGAAAATTATTTCACCGTAGCTACACTATCCGCGGTGAACATAGGCTATATTAAAATTAGGAAATTTGAAATTTGAATTTAACGCGGGTGATACCGCGGGAAACAGCTAGTATATAATTTTTAATATAATGTTTCTATTAGTGGCATCTTGATTGGTTTATACAAAACTATATTACTGTTAACTTGTAAGCTGTTTGTGCCTTAATAAACAAAAATAAAATAAAAATAAAAAATAATAAATAGGATTTACGGTATTTCACATCGCTGTCCATGTTCATTCGAACCCAATTATTACCTTATGAAAAAAATCACTTCGATAAACGTAGTATAGGGCGTAAATAATAATAATAATAAATAATGCTGGACTATTCACACAGCATTATCTAGCCCTATGGTAAGCAGAGCTTCTATTATGGGTACTAGATAGCTGATATACATAATACAATACATTACATAGATGATATAAATGCATCCCCCTTATGTAACTTGTTACAGTTCTGCGTTACACGTAAATTTCATCAATTTCAAAAAATATAAAAATCTTAATACAAATATTTACTGAAGGCAATTTTAATAGCCATTTAACAAAAGTCACGTCTTCGAGCAACGTAATACATTCCCGACGCCCAAGTTGAACTTCCGTTCGAGAAAACAGATCATAGCGAAGATTTACGACACAAATATTGGAAGAAATTTGTCGTAAAACGCTCTTTAATGCTTACTTTGCTCGAAATTTCGAGCTATATTTCAATCTTGATTAAATCATGATCACCATAAAATCTTTTAAGGTGATTACGTAAGCATTCTTGTTTTTCCTTTATCACATCAAGGCCTATCTTCCACATATGGGTAAGGTATGTAGTACGAACATCACCTTTCGTGAACTTAAAGTCAAACTATGAAAAATCTACATTGAGGTAAAAGCTTTTCCTTTTCTTTCACCAGGAGTCAAAACTAACAATACAATAACTTTCACCTAATACACTATCTTCTTAAATGAAAAATTAGTAATTCTTTATTAGATAGAAAGAATAGAATTAACTAAAACCTAGTATAGGTAATAAATTTCCAATTGAAACAGTTCAGCCAACTGCAATCAAAAAAATATGTGATATGTTTCAAATTCAATATTGAAGCTTCAAATGTTACCTATTTTTATGTCCAAGTTGTGTTCCAAAGAGTCTACAATATCGGGGAAACAGAAGACAATAATTACGAATAATAAAAACTTGTTGATGTCGTAAACTAAGGGTCGAGTCTGGTTCATTCCTGGTACTATTTTATTAAAAAACTTTCTCCATCTTGTCAACACAGTTGACGTCCCAACTTTCGCCCGCAATCCCGACTTATATTAAATTACACTTCGATGTTACATCCTCTAGATTTAAGTATACCACGTAGTACGTTTTCCATCGTATTACATCGTCCCACTGTTTAAAGCACTATTTTTTAGGCTTATTGGAGATCTGAAAAATATTATTCAAAAAACTCACATAGATCCCGCCTCTCACCGTTCCGTTTCGACCTTACCGCCGCTCGGCGGCGCTGGCGTCATTCGTTTTTCGTGTTACGCATCGTCCACACCGAGTGAACGATTTTTGCATCTAAATTGCATATATTTCGCGCAATATCAAAGTAAATAATAAGTTATGGTGAAAAGAAAGCATAAGGATTGCAGTGGTGATAATATTCGACGAAAAATTCATCGATTACAATGGAAATTGGACCGAGATAAAGGCAAGATAATTTTGTATAACTACCCCCACAGATCCACATAGTATAATGTTTTCTTATCAATGATGCTAATCTTTATGACAAATATCCATGCTGACAACGTACCGTCTCAATGTGGTAATACCTGATATTATCCAGACGGTTACATAAACTTTATTCCTTAACGTGGTGATACGTGATGTTACCCAGGAATACAATAATTTCACTTTCTTAACGTGGTGGTACGCGATGCCATCCAGAAAGTTGCCTACAATTTATAATTCAATTTATGAATTCTCATACATGAACATACCTATATATAAATATACACACAGATCGCAACTGCCGATCAAATACTCGATAATCAAGTCCGGTGTCCGTCCATTGTATGTGACGACAGAGGGAGTTCTCTCGACATGCCAACCGATCGAGATGGTAATGGCTTCTTGGAAGTAGATTACCGAGAACTAAGTATGGCATCCGGCATGAGCTGTAGTTCCATATGCCTCAGCTCCCGAAAGCGTTCCAGCCCCTTTGTCAATGTCGGACCTGCGAGTACCAGGTACATCATCGACTCCGGTCCAGGTACCAATCCCTCGTGTGGCCTGAACCCTCATACCTGAACAAACTCAGACGAAATACCTATTGGAAAAATAAGAACAGGCCAAGGAAAACTGGGTGTAAGAATTCCACTGGAAATCTCTGAACGTTGGGGGATAATATTACTAGCCGGGCTCGCTAAGAAACAAAAGGAGGCCCTCAGAGAAAAGATTCTGATTTCTGTTTGTTTGCCCCAAAACTCAACCCCAAGGTAAACGCCGTTTTGTCTGAATCTGAACTCGCAAAAACCGAGATACATTATCATCAATCAGCCTATGTTAGTCCACTGCTGGACATAGGCCTTCCCTAATGAGCGCCATAGCGCCCTGTCTTTAATTTGCCGCAATAAGAGATTAGAATATTCACAAGCACACAAGCTCTGCTTACCATGGGGCTAGATAATGCTGTGTGAATTGTCCAGCATTATTTATTTATTATTATTTATTCCCAAAACCAATTGGGTTCTATAATAGCACAATCTCACTAGAAACTTGATACAGGCTTATGTGCCAAAAATGGAATCATCAAGAAACTGTCAGCAGTGTCATAAATTTCATTCGATTATTTCACGAGGAGACAATAAATCGACGAAAACTAGTTATTCCTTTATTGGATAAAGGTCTCTGTAAAACAACGCATGGGTAAAAGAAAAACTTTTTTGTTTGGAGACCAACTAGTTGAGACCATAAAAAACTCGAAGAACATCGAGAGGTCAATCCAGCAAATAAAAAAAAAAAAAAAAAAAAAAAAAAACCTACCTCCTTACGGAATAGGTCCAAAAGCAAACCACCCGTTCCGGGAAACTTGCGATTCCTCCTCACAAAACACCACGAAGACAACAGCGCCACCACACCGGTACTACGTGTCGTAGCCTTCCACGTCCACGGGAAGGGGCTTCAGCTGTACGCAGCCGTGCCCGCCACACCATCATCAAAGGCCGCCACCGAACAAGTCCAGCGACCGCCGACGACAATAGAGGTACCTCATACAGATGATTCGGTTGTATTGGCTTTCAATACTTTTATGTTTATGCTACATAAATAGAACCCTGCAACCCACCTTTCCTTAAAGAGGAAAACGAGTATCACTGTGTCAAATATTTCAAACTTGGCTTCAACTTGTGCAATATAATTCCATGCACTGAGCAGCCAGACCAGTGTATTTATCCAGTTTTTGCACCTGAAAGTAACAGAGGATTTCGCTTGCTTTACACTCAATGTTAAAATATTTAACAAATGTGTCATAGCTTTTCATTTCAAATGGAAGATACTCGTATTCGTACAGCTTGTAAAGTAGAAAATAATGGGACATACATGGCATATATTGGCCTCAAAGAGGCATATTTCTAGTGCCTATATACCATGCACATAAAAATACCTAAGGTTTACATTAGACGAACTGTTCGAGTTTCATTGTTTACCATAAGGGTTTGTTCCACGCCGTATAGTTGTATAAAACTACTTAAGCCTCAGCTTATATACCTTAGAGGCCAAGGTACTAACTAGTAGATTTATCTTGATGATATCATATGTTTTGGCTCACGTGAGAACACAGTAAATACCGTACTGATAAACATAGAATGTTTAGTATTTGTAATAAATCACGGGAAAAGCTCCCTTACACCGACTAAAATACATTCCTGCAATTACCCTAAGAAAAAGTCAATAATATTAATAAGTTTTCAAATAAGATATAAGACAAAATTTTAATTACTATTCGAGAGTTTGCAAAATTCATTGGTACTGGTGGCTACATACACTAACTGCTGCCTGTCCGGCGGTAGCATACGGCTGGGTTTACACCAAACATTTGGAACGCGAATAGTACCTAGCGCTTCAACAATCAAATGAGATAGGCTCTCAGAACTTTATAATACATTTTTTTCATGCAATAAAGTGATTATGATTATTATGACAGCTATAATTATTAGCGATTTTGTCTTAAAAATTACCTACAGTTAGATTTTAATTGGTGGTCAACTATGGCTAGTAAAGCCCAAAATAGATTACAAAATCATACCAGATTAACATAATAAAATATTTACGAATTCGTCAATGACTGGTAATGTGGTGTATGCGGTGACGATGTAACCAGAGGACACTGGTCTGCTATTGAAATGACACTACATAATATCAACTTATCATGAGCTGCTTTTATATGGTTCAAATCATTTTGTCAAAATTACCAAAACGTTAACATCCTTCTTAAAATCGACGACAACACTGTCATGTCATACACAAATAGGATGGGTGAATACATTTCCGCATCTCACTCCAATTTCCAGAGAAATATGGCAATGGTTCGAAGTTAGAAATAATATATTTCTTTCATATCATAAAATCACGTGATGGCAGCAACATCGACACGGAATGGAACCTACATTAGAGTAGTTATGAGTAGATACATTGTTTTAAAGTTTGGCCAACCATTATATTGTTTTGCTACTAAACTTTATATGTAAACGATATATTGGACAATAGACCCCGGTGCATATGATATACTTAGATGCGTTTACATGGGATAAGTTTTTTGTTATTTCTACGCATTTCCTCCTTTTGCACTGGTATTAAAATATCTAAGAAAGGTGATAGAAGATGAAACTCGTGGTACATTAATAGTTTTCTACCAACCGTGGTACCATTTATGTCGTTCTCGCTCAGAAATTATATATTTTAAACAGCATAAAAACCTTCTAATGTCACCTTCCAGGGAACATCATCACCCGCTTTGACGTAACCTTGCCCTGGCGTGCGCCATATTATCCTGCAAGTGTTCCTAAGACAAGTTTGTCAAATTAATAATTTTGATTGTTTTAATTCATCTTTTTTAGTATTTTGTAAAACAATTAAGTTATGGAACATCAAATTCATATAGATCAGCGCTATCCTTGATCATCGGTTAAGATACTTGCAACAGCGATTCTATAAGAAGATTTTTTTATGTTGTTTTCAAAATAAAAGTGAAATCAATCTCCCCGAAGTATCATTCGACTTGGGACCCAAACATTGTCTAAAAAATTGGTATCTCTTCTCTCGATATCTACAGGACAACGTGTGCAGATGTTAACTGCTATTGACCTCAATAACATTTTAATTCAAACATATTAATAGCAATTAATAGTATAATTAAAGCTCAACCCGACGGAACCCAAAACTAACTATCCCCTTTTTTTGTTCAAAATGAGTAAATTTGCCCAGCAAAACCTTAACTTCATATATTAAAAGAAGTAGTCAACTTCGTAATCTTCCAAACACTGGTAAGTTAATGCTAACCGCAAAGAAACCTGTCTACAACGCGACTTTTCAAACCATCAGTCGATGGATCTAACAAACTTTGCATGAAAGTGGAGTGGACGTGTCCGTGTCACAGCGCACAGTACCTACGCGCCACGTGTGCAGCTCCTACGCGCCACGCGTCCAGCTCCGCCGCCAGTAGGTTAGGAGGTACTGCACTCCTAAAGCAGCAGGGTGGACAGACAATTAGATAATTTGCTATTTGCAATTTTACAATCAACCTTTACTTACTGAAGACACGACTTTTGCTTGCTGAGGCAGTATTATCAAGTCATTAATAATTTATATTATGGTTACGGTTTACTTTGTTAGATTTGATTTATCTATGCTAAGAACAATTAGATACTTTGTTCTTGATGTTAAGAATGTTAATAATTTTTTCTACTAATTTATTAACAATATCTTTTTCATTCTGCAACAGACGCTAAACATCTACGTGGTATACTTAAATCTAGAGGATGTAACATCGAAGTGTAATTTATGGTTAAAATAACTTACTTAAGTGTATTTCTACCAAAATTACACGAGATGTTACATCCGAATAGATTTAACTCCCGCCCGCCCTAGGACACAACGATCCTGCGTGCATTGTGCCAGACCCACCAGTTGCAGAATGCTGCATGCTGCGCTTGCTGAACGTGCTCTGAAAAGAATGACGCCAGCGCCGCCGAGCGGCGGTAAGGTCGAAACGGAACGGTGAGAGGCGGGATCTATGTGAGTTTTTTGAATAATATTTTTCAGATCTCCAATAAGCCTAAAAAATAGTGCTTTAAACAGTGGGACGATGTAATACGATGGAAAACGTACTACGTGGTATACTTAAATCTATTCGGATGTAACATCTCGTGTAATTTTGGTAGAAATACACTTAGGTAAGTTATTTTAACCATAAAATATTTCCGACACCAAATCTCAAAGAGGTCTTCGAAAGCAGCAAGTGTCAATATTAGGCGAAAAATACGACGATTCATTATACTCTGGGAGTTTTAAATCTGTTTGTAACTTGCGAAATTATGCCCCAGTCTTTGTATGGAAGTTCGTAGAATGTTAAAGGCAGCTTTATTATGTAATCGTATGTGCTTCGAATATAAACTTCTATTTTATGAACATTTATTACGAAATACTTTCTGAGGCTACGCTTAATAATGCCTGTAAAGTTGTATGAAACATCCAGTTTACAAAGTGTTTTACGAGGTTTCTTGGAATAAATGAAGTTAGTTTTGTTTCTTTGCCCTTTTTCTTTTCTTTTTGGCCAAAGAATCATCGTCTTTCGTGATTTTTGATCGTAATAACAACATTAATTTACTATTTGCCTACATGTTGCAATTACAAAAATGATTCATTATGTTTTTCATCATATTAACTAACCACATTTTAATTACAAAATAATTATGCAATCTCAGCACATAAATTTGGAACTGGAATTTGAGGGAAAAATTTACATTCATTAGCAATGTTTTCAGTTAATTATCGGTCAATTAATTTAATTAAGTTTTCTGATTTAGTGTGTGGTCTGGGCCTGGTAGCCATATTTAAAACTATTAGACACAAAAATACAAGCGAAATGGTGACATGGACATTTTTATCTTCATTAGAGTTGTATCTGTTAGACGACCGATGTGGCGCGGTGAGCGAAGGTCCGCCTGCGACGCAGGAGGTTGCGGGTTCGATTCCCGCCTCGGAACAATCGTACGCTCTGCAGATATTTGTTCCGAGTGTTCTGGTCGTTTTCTATGTATAATAAAAAATATCTATCTACGTAATGTATTGTATTATGTATATCAGTTATCTGGTACCCATAACACAAGCTCTGCTTACCATGGGGTGAGATAATGCTGTGTGAATTGTCCAGCATTATTTATTTATCTTTGTAATCTTTAGTCCGTATACATAATAATCAACTGCTGTTCGTACTGAACTGCTTTACAAGTGCACAAACTATTAAAAAGGTTGAATTAATAAATTGTTTGAACAAAAACGTGAAAGCCAATATTGTATATTTTGTATCAAACCTCTAAGAATGCGACTAAAGCGAAATACAAATGTACAAGGGCACCTACACTTCGAGACACTCGTTAAACTTAAAGAATTCTTTGAAATTGTAAAACCATTTCAAAACGGAAGCGAGTCTAAGACCCCTTTACATTCACTTGTAGTTTATTGAGTAGCCTTTTCATCAGGCTATACGCTAATGAGGGTGTTAATGGGCACTTCCTTAGCTGATGTAAAACATTTTTAATTTTCTGTTTCCCGTGTTGGGTAAGCAGCTTTTTGTTTATCGAGTTTGAAAGCAAACTCTAGATCCTCGATGTCTGGTGTTTCTTTATTGATGCTTTTGATTTTGATACAGATATCTTATTCCACGAAGAAGGTCTCGCCGACGACTTGTGCCTTGTGCTGACATTTTGCGTGGACCCAAAAACACTAGTGACTCGGACCGCGTCGCGATCGATCGATAGTGTTCCCGAAGTTATTCAAACTAACTCAATGTGCATAAGAACAACCAAAATCAAACCTTCTTTGGGAAATATAATATCTGTATCAAGATAACTGGAGCCTCATTCCACTAAATCCATAGCTTCACCATAAAAATGGTATTGTTTCAAAATGACACATTTTGGCATTTTTCTTTAGAAACTACAGAGTCCGTTCGACTCGTGTCAAAAGTGTCAAGGTTGAAATCAATCTATCAATTTCTCCTTGCAAATAGCTCGCACTATCTAGCTAGAGTTAATTTCATCTGTGGACGATTCTACAACGATACCATTGTCATCGTCATCCATACCGCAATGCTTGAAAACGAAAGTTTTCAATCAGTGCGTCCTACCCGTTATGACCTACGGAGCTGAGACGTGGACACTCACGATAGGGCTGGTCCACCAGTTCAAAGTCGCTCAGCGAGCTATGGAAAGAGCTATGCTCGGAGTTTCTCTGAAGGATAGGATTCGTAACGAATACATCCGACAGAGAACCAAGGTTATCGACATAGCTCAAAGAATTAGCAAGCTGAAGTGGCAGTGGGCCGGCCATATCTCGCGAAGAACCGACGGCCGATGGGGCAAACGTGTTCTTGAGTGGAGACCACGACTCGGTAAACGTAGTGTAGGACGCCCTCCGACCAGGTGGGATGACGACCTGCGAAAGACTGCAGGTAGATGCTGGATGCGTCAAGCTGAAGACAGGGCGCTATGGCGCTCATTGGGGGAGGCCTATGTCCAGCAGTGGACTAATATAGGCTGATGATGACCATTGTCATAGTAAAGCGGTTGGTTAGCAGAATTCAGCCCCAACTATACGTCATTACATGTATATGTGTTATTTCATAGCAACTGGTTCATCCTACACTGCTCGACTTCACTGGCGCAGTGGGCGAAGGCTTGCCGGCGACATAGACGGTTGCGGGTTCGATGCCGTGTAATAAGAGTTTTAGCATACAAACACAAGCAATGCTTACTGATTGTGATGATGCTGTGTTGATTATCCAGCATTATTCATATATATATCTTAGCTACTGGTTTGTCATTGACATTTGTTTCTTTCATATTTATTTACTCAATTACACCTACCCGTTTGATAAGATATTCTAAGAATATTAACTGGTTTAATTTTATTAATTTCTTTCGTATCTGCTTGGTATATTATGGCTTCCATTTCATGAGCTACTCAGAATTATGTCTGTGTTGGAAATAGGGCTTGCAAGTATTCGAAAACTTTGATATTCGAATATTCGATTTTTTTTCGGGTACTATTCGAATTATTCGAATTATTGACGACCGATGTGGCGCGGTGGGCGAAGGTCCGCCTGCGACGCTGAAGGTTGCGGGTTCGATTCCCGCCTCGGAACAATTGTGTGTACGATCTGCAGATATTTGTTCCGGGTGTTCTGGTCGTTTTCTATGTATAGTAAAAAAAATATCTATCTATGTAATGTATTGTATTATGTATATCAGTTATCTAGTACCTACCCATAACACAAGTTCTGCTTACCATGGGCCTAGATAATGCTGTGTGAATTGTCCAGCATTATTTATTTTATTTTTATTTATTTATTTATTCGAATATTATTCGAATAATAGAAAAAAAACTATGTCTTCATTAAAATCACATCTTTTATTGTTTTAAGTGTTATTTCTATGAACGAAATTGAAATATCAAATTAATGAATACAGACCGAATGCAGACCGCTGTGTTCCTACCTTCCTACTGTTACTTTATTTTATTAGATTAGTTAGGTTGTTTTTTTTCTACTATAGATCTTTCTTTTGTTTTTGTTTGTAAGTACATTATACCAGGATTATACTAATGTAGGTGTAAGCACACTCGGCTAATATAATCTTAAGCACATACCTAAGTACGTATTTTATATGTAGGTACTAAGTAGAAACATTGTAAATACTTCTCATTAAGTGAACGTTATTATATACTATGTTCTTTGAGAAAAATAAAGATTCTTTAAACCGAAATTAAAATAAAATTTATCCATAAATTATTCTCTACAATTAGTCTTTGGAAACCTACGCTCTGTTATTGTCAGTTCCTATGTACCATTAATACTGGACTGTAATTTAATTAATTCAAAATATTATTTATTCATGGACGTTGCTAGAATCTTTAATAAGACGGATTAACGCCAAGCTATAATAATAAGTTTAACTTCTCAGAAAAACATCCTAAGCTTCAAAAATCTTTAGCTGGTAAACTACTAAATCAAATTGCTTTATTTTATATCAAAGAAAACCCAGATACGTCTTTGCTTGAACGATAGTATAATTGTTTTACAAGGGAATCAACACCCCGTTATATGTATACGAGATTTTTATAAAAAACTTTTGAAACAACATGGTTATATGTATTTATACTAAAGTCATTTAAGTAAAACGGGATATTTTATCTATTATCAAATCACGGTAAATATCCCGTTTTAAATGACTTCATCATCATCAAAATAAGCCTGTCTTATTCCACTGCTGGACATAGGCCTCCCCAATGAGCGCCACAGTGCCCTGTCTTCAGCTTGACGCATCCAGCATCTACGTGCAGTCTTTCGCAGGTCGTCATCCCACCTGGCCGGAGTGTATCATTCATGCTATAGTAGCCGCATATTGTTTCGTATTCTTAAGATAATAGGACCAAATCGGAGCTTTATATAATAGCATGAGTGACACACTCACGAGTATAATCAGAATTAACCAGGAATCCTCTATCATAATGAAAAACGTAACTCGTTAGATCTACTCTATCTACTGATTTTGGAGATACGAGGAAACGTAGATAAGTGGATGCGCCTTTAAGTATTTTGTATGCTACACAAAAGGCCCATAATAAATAAATAAAAAATATACTATAAAGTTTCTTTATTTAGACATTAAGTCCACACACAGTGGTCCAAAAATAAAGATACTAAAAAAACAGGTAATCATTACATTTTTTTAGAAACTTTTCTCAATAAAGAACACAAATTATAATTATGTATTCATTATACCCATACCCAATTCTGTATACATAGGTACGTACCTACATGTACTAATTTAATGATGTTTTCCCACGAATAATACAATGAAACATTAGGAACAGTGAAGTTGCGTGAGCAATCATGAGAATAACAATGCACGAAAAATATTCTGCATGAATCTGGAAGAATTTGGTACATTTCCAATGGTTGGTTCACTGGTTTCTTTTTTTTTCTGGATATTTTCATACAACATAACTCAAACTAAGTAAAGCTTATAAATAATAACAGGTAAAAAAACTTTACTTTATTAATAAAATCCTACTAATATTATAATACCGCAATGCTTGAAAACGAAAGTTTTCAACCAGTGCGTCCTACCCGTTATGACCTACGGAGCTGAGACGTGGACACTCACGATAGGGCTAGTCCACCAGTTCAAAGTCGCTCAGCGAGCTATGGAAAGAGCTATGCTCGGAGTTTCTCTGAAGGATAGGATTCGTAACGAATACATCCGACAGAGAACCAAGGTTATCGACATAGCTCAAAGAATTAGCAAGCTGAAGTGGCAGTGGGCCGGCCATATCTCGCGAAGAACCGACGGCCGATGGGGCAAACGTGTTCTTGAGTGGAGACCACGACTCGGTAAACGTAGTGTAGGACGCCCTCCGACCAGGTGGGATGACGACCTGCGAAAGACTGCAGGTAGATGCTGGATGCGGCAAGCTGAAGACAGGGCGCTATGGCGCTCATTGGGGGAGGCCTATGTCCAGCAGTGGACTGCTATAGGCTGATGATGATGATGAATATTATAAACGCGAAAGTTTGTAAGTATGGATGGATGGATGGATGTTTGTTACTCTTTCACGTAAAAACTACTGAATGGATTTTAATTAAACTTTACGATAATATAGCTTATACATCAGAATAACACATAGGCTACAATTTATAAAGATATATTGTATATTATCCAAAATATCTATCACCACGCGGGTGAAACCGCGGGGCGCAGCTAGTTTGGAATATTTCCAATTGTTGGTTCACTGGTTTCTTTTATTTTCTGGGTATTTTCATACAGCATAACTCAAACTAAGTACCTAAAGCTTATAAATAATAACATGTCAAAAAAACATTACATGATTATGAAATATTTTATAAAAAAATAGAATTAGTACAAGTATAAACTGGTTGGACCTGTGACCAACCAGTTTATACTTACTTGGAAACACCGAAAAAGAAAGCGCCATATATTTAATAAATACATTATAATACAACCAAAAATAAATAAATAAATAATGCTGGACAATTCACACAGCATTATCCAGCCCCATGGTAAGCAGAGCTTGTGTTATGGGTACTAGATAACTGATATACATAATATAATACATTAAATATATTGATATATTTTTTTATTATACATAGAAAACGACCAGAACACCCGGAACAAATATCTGCAGATCGTAAACACAATTGTTCCGAGGCGGGAATCGACCCCGCAACCTCCTGCGTCGCAGGCGGATCTTTGCCCACCGCGCCACATCGGTCGTCGATGAAATGATGATACGAGACGATACGAGACGTATCTAGTTATTAAGTATAAATATAATACATACATAATAATACACATATAGTTAATTAAAAATCAGCATTGTATTCATTTCCAACACGCACGTTTGGAAAAATTCATTCAATTTAATTTACTCATATACTTTTTCCATATAACAAATTCCATGCCTTTCCGACGAGCTTTTGATGCTTTCAATGACAACAATGGCTCTTTTGTTGTTTTGTTTGTCTGTTTGCAGATTTATATGTTTTTATGACCACGTATCTCATTTATCTCGCATACTTCTGTTAGGAAACATGTGATAATTATTATTTTAAATTTAAGGTGTGTTCAAAATGTTTTTATCAAACCCAAAAATCTTGCGACATTCCAACTGTAAAGCAATTTTTATGTTCCATTAGCAAGAGCTGACGATCTCTGTGGGGCAACGGGTTAAGGTCCGTTTGCGAGGTTTCTGGTTGGATTCCCGACTCGGGAGAAATATTTGTACGATATGCATAATTATACTTGTTCAGGGTGTTCTGGGTCATCATCATCATGATCATCAGATCATCCAACTCGTAAACTGCCCAGCTTTAATTAAGTCACCGCTCAGATCCACCTGACGATATTGAATATGGCATATAAAACAATCATCATCAGCCTATGTTAGTCCACTGCTGGACATAGGCCTCCCCCAAAGAGCGACATTGCGCCCTGTCTTCAGCTTGCCGTATCCAGCATCTATCCTGCAGTTTTTCGCAGGTCGTCATCCCACCTGGTCGGAGGGCCTACACTACGTTTACCGAGTCGTGTTCTGGGTGCTGTCTTTGTATTTATAAAAAGATCTATGTATAAAGTTATCAAATACCCATAACATAAAGTTCTGCTTAGCTTGGGGCTAGACGATGCTGTGTGAATTGTCCAGAATTTTTATTATTAAGGTTTATAATATTGATTACAATATTATTAGGTAGTATCCCTATTATTTTGGAAATCCTTCAAAAGTGCTTGTTTTTGTAATCAAAAGAACAAAAATTTGCTTGATTGATACAATATGGTAAATATTCTATTGATTGATTGCTCACAATTAAAGCTTCTCCAAATTTCTCGTAGGTAAATTATTTAACTAGATAGAAGTGATTCATCGCCATATAGTTGCTGGTTCGTAGAATCAGCCCATTTTGTAAAGCTAGGCTGCTTATTTGAGTAAGTAAGTAAACTTTAGACATATTGATGAACGCTGTTTATTCAACAATCGGCATAGGCAAGGCAGTTAACAGAATGGCGCCGTTTTGTAGGTTTCCTGGCCATTTTACTATCCGGCTGATTTTACGACCGACATACCTAAATAACAAATATTCAAAGAAAAGAGAAAAAACGATATATTTGACAATTCACTTTAAGCTCAAAGTTTTATTACATTATTGCGTTTCTGGTACTGTGCGTCGAAACGACTTATTTGCTTATTCTAGTATAACTCATCGGGCCAACTCTACTGCCATACGTGTTGTAGGGTATTCAAGACCAAGTTCGGTCTAGCGAGCCATATTAGAGCTCATGATAGAAGAATCCGTGATATCATGGGTCGCCGTCATCGAAATCGATGAGGAGGGCTATATATGTATATATATATTCTTGTATGTATTTTAGTTCGCTTCATTAACGAGATGGCGCTCGTTTTG
This sequence comes from Eupithecia abbreviata, assembly GCA_943735965.1. Lineage (NCBI taxonomy): Eukaryota > Metazoa > Arthropoda > Insecta > Lepidoptera > Geometridae > Eupithecia > Eupithecia abbreviata. The sequence goes on along the minus strand of OX030991.1, from coordinate 9,851,090 downwards.
CTCACGATCGCCGCTTAATGAATGAACATTAGATTTCCGTTAACAGGGCTCATTTGCATAAAGCACCTTCTGGTATTGACGCAGTAAAATACAAAGTAAAAATGAGCAATTCACAACAATTTAATTACCTCGGTCTGTAAAGTCGGGTGGCTGCCTTCGTTCAGTTTGCCAGTAAAGTTTTATCCAAGTTGCAATTATAACGTATTCGAAGTCTATTCAGCGCTTCTATAATGTCTTGATAACTTACTGATCCGTTATGTCAAGTAACGGAATGCAGTAGTAGTTATTCCGGGCATCGATTCCATGACACATGACATGAGTATAGAGAGACGGCAGAAATCTTAAAATTTAACTCCCACATTCGCATAGCGCTCGCTCGGATGAAAAAGTTCAAATTTGGCCATTTAGGCGTAATTCTGGAATGTGATTTGAGATACTTTGAGGCCCGTAGCACATCTCCGCCGCGAAATTATAGCAGCGAAACCAGCGAAACCATAATGAGTTCCGCTGCATAAACATTACTACATTTGTCGCTGTTCGAGAAGCGGATACTAAGTCCTCGACTGCCACAAGATACATACATGCTAAACAAACGCGCGAGCGCGAACGCTAAAATTGCAGCAAAATAGCGTACCAAACGCGAAGATGAGGGGCGTCCGAACAGATCTAGTAGTAAGTTAGAACAGGTGGTTTCGCCTCAGTTTCGCTAGTCGTGCAACGAACAAATCATGGCAAAACTACTGCGGTTTCGCTTCTATTTCGCAACTAAGACGTTACGCATATTGTAAGTACGTTATGGCATAGAAAAACTGTATAATATCTACGGACTTCATAGAGGTAAACTTATGAAAATTTTATTTAAAATCGATCGTTCAACAAAAAAAAACTGTGTATAAAGCGCGTAAATTAATACATTGCTACTGCTACATATAATTTACTTTTAAAATAATGTAACCGAAACCAAACCTGAAGATTTGCCGTAGTCAATTGTTTTTATCCAGTCAATTTGGAAAATGCAGCGAAATCCTCGCAATCACCAAATTGACTACAGAAAACAATCTGGTTAATAGAAGGACCATCATAATGCGTTCTTATTGTCTCACACGACTGAGACCTTTACAGTTTCTGGTAAGACTCCCATTGGATTATTTTTTTATTTTGTGTAGTCCAATATTTTGTTCGCTTTTATCAGTTGAAGCTACAAATATAATTGGCTATTTGTAACCAGTGGCTCATGATAAAATAGACTTTAAAATCACAGCCTTATTAAGATTTTGCGGTTTTTTTTATGAATTTACGAACGTTCACACGAACTCTTTAGTGATTTTTTATAGAATCGATAAAATTATACCAACTTGGCTTACACGTAGCCTGAATCTGTCACAGAACACCAACATTTTTCTTGAAGCCTGTCCAAAATCTATCTAAAATTTTAAAATCCTTGCAGCAAAAGTTAAGGCGATTCAAATGGTACTTTAGAATGAGCGGTATCCAAGCTCCTAGGCGTCATCTTCAGACGAGAACGGTACTTCAACTTGGGCTTGAAGCGCTTCAGATCTCTGAGGTTGCAGTTTTTGTGGATAGGAAAGGCGAGCGCGAAAATTATTGGGAGTTTTGGACAAAGATCTTGAAGCCTATATTCTGGTTTTAGAAAAGGAAATAACGCATGCGATTTTGACCTGCTGTCTAAACCGAACGCGTTATTTATAACATTCAGTTCTAAACGCTCACGAACACGCTCATAGAAATTAAACAAAATCCCAAAAAAAATCGTAACAAAAGCTATTATTTGATTTCTGAGAGATTACCCCGACTGCGAGCGCTTACGCACTACAATAATAAAGACACACTCATACATTTTTGATTAATTTAATTGATTTATTTTCTACCAGCATTAAAAATGCAAATGAAAATGTAGTGTAGGAAGGGCCGGCCAGGTGGAGTGATGAGGCAGATTCTGGATGCGGCAAGCTGAAGACAGGGAACTATGGCGCTCATTAGCGGATGCCTATGTCCAACAGTTGACTAATATAGGCTGATGATGATGATGATTAAAAATGCAGACGATGAGCGGCAAAAATTGTATCCAGAAATCGTTCAGTAATTGTTATAGATTGTCCAACAGATTGTGAAAATCAATCAAGGTATTATACTTATACATAAGGCGTTCGTTAGTTTTTGTTGTTGTTTTGAAATAGTAAGCGTTAAAATGAAAATCCGAGAGCGAGAGCGGAAGTGCTAGCGGATTTTTGAATCCGCTAGCGCTTCCGCTCTCGCTCTATCCACCATCCGTAAACAGACCCTAAGTAGTCCTACATTGCATTTTTAACTTCCTGGCTACAATTTTGTAAACTAGACACCGGTTGCAAATGTAAGACATTTAGTTGTAGCATTTTAAAAATGTGTTTCTGTAAAGTTTCTAGCAAGATGGCTTTGAAACTAAATGTAATGAAATAGCAGGATTCAGCATAATTTTTTAGACAAGATGAAGAAGAGCTTTTATTCGGACTAGTTTCTGTATGCGGCTTTGTACGCTTTGTTTTCGGTTATTAATCTATCACATGGGAACTGATTTATGGAATTAAAAGTAGCCTATGTATTATATTACCCGTATACAAAAATTCAGCATTTCACTTCTTGTAAACATGTTCTTTATTAAGAACATGTTTACATATCATATACATAGATACTTAATGAAACTACCGAAGCTTTAAAAACTGTGTGGTAATATTAACGCCCAACTCCTAGATTTCTAAATAAATACATACATCCTAACTTTCACATTTATAATAATGTTTCAATGAATTGATGATACTGGTACCTATCATTATAACATACGACTTTTTGGCCTTGTCGTACAAGAATCGTGTCGCCTACTCCAAAAACCCTTTACCTAATGTGAAGACTCGATAAAGCGAAAACGTATCGATAAACCTCTTCAGCCATTCCTGCTTCCCACCCTCGCTCCGTATATGGAATAACCTATAAACTAAATTGCGCGCATCCGCATTTACTTTAAGGGTCGGTACATATCTGACGGAAAATGCGTCGTGTCGCGTATTATCGGTCGCGTTACGCCAGAACAGGCAAATCTTATATAAATATTTTTTTCTATGTAAAAGAAAGTCGTGTTAGTATGAATTTATAACTCAAGGATGGCTGAACCGTCTGAAAAATTCGTGGGGGGTAGCTTAGAACCAGGAAACGGACACAAGATACTCTTTATCCCGTTTCCGTGGGTCATGGACACATAGATTTCCAAGCGGGCGAAGCCGCGGGGCGTAGCTAGTATATAATAAAACTTTCATCCTTTCACACTCAACCGATGATGCGTTAGAGCGTCGAGCAGAATCTAACGATTCTATCCATCCACGGTTGTCTGGTAGACTCGCTCTTGAGCGAGAAGACCGCCAAATAGTCACATATTTTGTATTTTTTTATCTTGTTTGTTATATTTTTAAGTATTTAATTAGTAATTCAAATAGATCCCTTGGTACGATCCTAATACTGTGCACGATCCTATACATCCATGGTTGTCTGGTAGACATCGCTCTTAAGCGATAAGACCGCAAATTGTGACTTTATTTTGAGTGTTTATTTTACATTGTCCTTATAGGTATGCTAAGTGTGCAATAAAGTAAGTATTATCTATCTATCTTTAAATGAAAAGTTAACGATTATTATTAAGGTCAGACTAGGTAATTACTACTTATGAACAAATAAGTAACAAATTAGCTATTTATCATTGAAACAGTTAAGGTAACTGCAGATTGTTGCATACTAGGGGTAGCTCAGCTGATAAAAAAAAAAAATTATAATAAAGCTGGACAATTCACACATCATTATTTAGCCCCATGGTAAGCAGAGCTTGTGTTATGGGTACTAGATAACTGATATATATTACATAGATAGATATTTTTTATTATACATAGAAAACGACCAGAACACCCGGAACAAATATCTGCAGATCGTACACACAATTGTTCCGAGGCGGGAATCGAACCCGCAACCTCCTGCGTCGCAGGCGGACCTTCGCCCACCGCGCCACATCGGTCGTCAAATGATGATGATGATGAGATGAACCCTTCACTAAAAATCTCTTTAAGGCAATTGCTAGTAAAGGTGTCTCACGAGAAGCTCAGCGATGCATCACTAAGGTGTTGAGCCATAATCGGAAATCCATGCAAATTTATAGTGTTACTAGGTACTGCCCGCGGCTTCGCACACTATTTACAGGCATAAAAAGTAGCCTACGTACGGACGGACGTAGGCTACGGTATCTCGAGGACGGCCTCACGATCCATTCAGCCGTTTAAGCGTGAACCTAACAGATAGACAGAAAGACAAAGTTACTTCAGATTTTTTAATATTAATATTATAATAATATTAATTTAAAAAAATCAAGTCAAGTCAAGTCTTCACGTCATCCATACCGCAATGCTTGAAAACGAAAGTTTTCAATCAGTGCGTTTTGTTTTCAATCCTACCCGTTATGACCTACGGAGCTGAGAGGTGGACACTCACGATAGGGCTGGTCCACCAGTTCAAAGTCGCTCAGCGAGCTATGGAAAGAGATATGCTCGGAGTTTCTCTGAATGAAAGGATTCGTAACGAATACATCCGACAGAGAACCAAGGTTATCGACATAGCTCAAAGAATTAGCAAGCTGAAGTGGCAGTGGGCCGGCCATATCTCGCGAAGAACCGACGGCCGATGGGGCAAACGTGTTCTTGAGTGGAGACCACGACTCGGTAAACGTAGTGTAAGACGCCCTCCGACCAGGTGGGATGACGACCTGCGAAAGACTGCAGGTAGATGCTGGATGCGGCAAGCTGAAGACAGGGTGCTATGGCGCTCATTGGGGGAGGCCTATGTCCAGCAGTGGACTGCTATAGGCTGATGATGATGATGATGATGAATTTAAAAAAAAATTATCTCTGTAAAATAAAAAAATATCGATCTATGTTTGTATTGTATTATGTATACGTATATCAGTCATTTAGTACTCAAAACACAAGCTCTGGGGATAGATAATGCTGTGTGGATTGTCAAGCTTTATTATTTTTGCAATACATTCGAGTGCCCTGGTATGTACGTACTCATTGATACTGGTATCTACATATGTCATTATACTCTCTGACAGATAGCTCTTCTCCAGCGATATTTTTACAATACATTCGAGTGCCCTGGTACGTCCTTATTGATACTGGTGTCTATGTCATTACACGTATCGATAAACCTCTTCAGCCATTCCTGCTTCCCACCCTCGCTCCGTATATGGAATAACCTATAAACTAAATTGCGCGCATCCGCATTTACTTTAAGGGTCGGTACATATCTGACGGAAAATGCGTCGTGTCGCGTATTATCGGTCGCGTTACGCCAGAACAGGCAAATCTTATATAAATATTTTTTTCTATGTAAAAGAAAGTCGTGTTAGTATGAATTTATAACTCAAGGATGGCTGAACCGTCTGAAAAATTCGTGGGGGGTAGCTTAGAACCAGGAAACGGACACAAGATACTCTTTATCCCGTTTCCGTGGGTCATGGACACATAGATTTCCAAGCGGGCGAAGCCGCGGGGCGTAGCTAGTATATAATAAAACTTTCATCCTTTCACACTCAACCGATGATGCGTTAGAGCGTCGAGCAGAATCTAACGATTCTATCCATCCACGGTTGTCTGGTAGACTCGCTCTTGAGCGAGAAGACCGCCAAATAGTCACATATTTTGTATTTTTTTATCTTGTTTGTTATATTTTTAAGTATTTAATTAGTAATTCAAATAGATCCCTTGGTACGATCCTAATACTGTGCACGATCCTATACATCCATGGTTGTCTGGTAGACATCGCTCTTAAGCGATAAGACCGCAAATTGTGACTTTATTTTGAGTGTTTATTTTACATTGTCCTTATAGGTATGCTAAGTGTGCAATAAAGTAAGTATTATCTATCTATCTTTAAATGAAAAGTTAACGATTATTATTAAGGTCAGACTAGGTAATTACTACTTATGAACAAATAAGTAACAAATTAGCTATTTATCATTGAAACAGTTAAGGTAACTGCAGATTGTTGCATACTAGGGGTAGCTCAGCTGATAAAAAAAAAAAATTATAATAAAGCTGGACAATTCACACATCATTATTTAGCCCCATGGTAAGCAGAGCTTGTGTTATGGGTACTAGATAACTGATATATATTACATAGATAGATATTTTTTATTATACATAGAAAACGACCAGAACACCCGGAACAAATATCTGCAGATCGTACACACAATTGTTCCGAGGCGGGAATCGAACCCGCAACCTCCTGCGTCGCAGGCGGACCTTCGCCCACCGCGCCACATCGGTCGTCAAATGATGATGATGATGAGATGAACCCTTCACTAAAAATCTCTTTAAGGCAATTGCTAGTAAAGGTGTCTCACGAGAAGCTCAGCGATGCATCACTAAGGTGTTGAGCCATAATCGGAAATCCATGCAAATTTATAGTGTTACTAGGTACTGCCCGCGGCTTCGCACACTATTTACAGGCATAAAAAGTAGCCTACGTACGGACGGACGTAGGCTACGGTATCTCGAGGACGGCCTCACGATCCATTCAGCCGTTTAAGCGTGAACCTAACAGATAGACAGAAAGACAAAGTTACTTCAGATTTTTTAATATTAATATTATAATAATATTAATTTAAAAAAATCAAGTCAAGTCAAGTCTTCACGTCATCCATACCGCAATGCTTGAAAACGAAAGTTTTCAATCAGTGCGTTTTGTTTTCAATCCTACCCGTTATGACCTACGGAGCTGAGAGGTGGACACTCACGATAGGGCTGGTCCACCAGTTCAAAGTCGCTCAGCGAGCTATGGAAAGAGATATGCTCGGAGTTTCTCTGAATGAAAGGATTCGTAACGAATACATCCGACAGAGAACCAAGGTTATCGACATAGCTCAAAGAATTAGCAAGCTGAAGTGGCAGTGGGCCGGCCATATCTCGCGAAGAACCGACGGCCGATGGGGCAAACGTGTTCTTGAGTGGAGACCACGACTCGGTAAACGTAGTGTAAGACGCCCTCCGACCAGGTGGGATGACGACCTGCGAAAGACTGCAGGTAGATGCTGGATGCGGCAAGCTGAAGACAGGGTGCTATGGCGCTCATTGGGGGAGGCCTATGTCCAGCAGTGGACTGCTATAGGCTGATGATGATGATGATGATGAATTTAAAAAAAAATTATCTCTGTAAAATAAAAAAATATCGATCTATGTTTGTATTGTATTATGTATACGTATATCAGTCATTTAGTACTCAAAACACAAGCTCTGGGGATAGATAATGCTGTGTGGATTGTCAAGCTTTATTATTTTTGCAATACATTCGAGTGCCCTGGTATGTACGTACTCATTGATACTGGTATCTACATATGTCATTATACTCTCTGACAGATAGCTCTTCTCCAGCGATATTTTTACAATACATTCGAGTGCCCTGGTACGTCCTTATTGATACTGGTGTCTATGTCATTACACTCTCTGACAGATAGCCCTCCTCAGCGATATTTTTACAATACATTCGAGTGACCTGGTACGTACTTATTGGTACTGGTGTCTATGTCATTACCTACGTATATACTCTCTGACAGATAGCCCTTCTTCAGCGATATTTTTACAATACATTCGAGTGCCCTGGTACGTCCTTATTGATACTGGTGTCTATGTCATTATACTCGCTGACAGATAGCCCTTCTTCAGCGATATTTTTACAATACATTCGAGTGCCCTGGTTCGTACTTATTGATACTGGTATCTATGTCATTATACTCTCTGACAGATAGCCCTTCTTCAGCGATATTTTTGGCCGTGCGTCAGAATCTTACTTTGATACTTGACACCACTAATTAGGTACCAAAAGTTATGTCGCTATTAAAATTAAAACATTAATAATAAATTTAAACGGTTATACAGAAAACCCATAACGAAATACGGTCGCCTACGTAAATGAGTTGAATTTTATGCGGCAGAAACAGTCTAGGTATCAGGTTTCAATTAAAGATTGTCTGATAATCATCTAAAACTCATCGCCAGTTTACGCTGAGCCTTGAGTTTACCCGGTTTTAGATTAGTGGCTTAAAGGCAAGTTAATAAGAGCTGGCGCGATCGTCTTTTGTTTTTTCATACGATGAAGTCATAAATCTGTCGATACTGAAAGAAATAAAATATTTTTATTTACCTTAAAACTAGTAACGTAGTCTATTGTGTATAGATACTAAACTACAATAGACTTAAAACTACGCTAATTATTATGAAATAATGTTACAAATTTTATATTCTGGCCTACTGGAAGCCTACTCTAGTTTCCTTGTATCCGCAGTTGTAAAGCAATGCCGCAAAATTCAACGTGTGCATCATTACAATTACTTACGAAATGGCCGTTTTCACCGAATAATATAACTCTTGAATTATAAACAATTTACAAATCTCATTATATCTAATATTTACAAATAAACGATTTTGAGAAACGAAATTTCAGTATTGAGTAGAATGAAAAATAACACCCGCATCATTCAGTATCAGTAGATTTCAAGTATACGAAAAACAGAGGACGATCGCGCCAGCTTTCAGTAACTTACCTGTATTCAAGTGTGAGTTCATCGTACCGGCGGGGACCAGGTCAGGGTGGTGGCTAGGTAATTATTCCTTCCCTGAACCGGCCACCGTTAGCAAGGTCTTTCGTTTGTAAGTCTTTGAATTTATTATTTCAGTGGGTGGTGATATTGATACCTATTGATTTAATTAGATCATTTAGAATTGGTTTCGTATCTATTTTTGTGGAATGAAATAAATAAATGATTATTGATTTCTATATACTTTAAACTCTAAAATAGCTTTGGCTATTTAAAAAAAAAACAGAAGATTTATGAAGATTAGTATGTTTCTAAGGCTCAACTCACACCAAAAGAGCGTCGAAGCGCAGCGAAGCGGAGCGCAGTTTCAGTGTCATATGAATTTTAACTTTATTTTCATTACAATAAGTCAACGCGATTACGAGTCGCGCGGATGCCCGCGGCGCCGCGGGAATTCCGGCGAATTCGACTCGTTCGAGTTTCTCATGCATTAACTTTATTTTCATTACAATAAAACTTATTATCAGTTTTATTGTAATGAAAATAAAGTTAAAATTCATAGTTCATAGTTCAATTTATAGGTAAACAAAAATATTACACGTCAAATAGTACATACCTTAACATATACTTAAGTATATTAGATGGTATCATTCAATTGGTAATTATTCGATTAAAATATGTGAAATTATACATATCAATTAAAAATTATACAATAAATTCATAATTCATTTATATGACACTGAAACTGCGCTCCGCTTCGCTGCGCTTCGACACTCTTTTGGTGTGAGTTGAGCCTAAGGAGCTTTTAAATATGGGCATTGGAGATAGTAGACCATGTAAGTATATTTTGATAAAAAAATTGTATATAAAGAATTCTTCACTCTATAGTATTTGTCCCTATGTACCTATGCTTAGATCTTTAAAAGTACGCAACGGATTTTGATGCAGTTTTTTGAACAGATAGAGTGATTCAAGAGGAAGGTTTATTAACCATTTGACACATACATATATATTTACACACGGGCGAAGCCGCGGGGCGTAGCCAGTCTATACTAATATTATAAAAAGGAAAGCTTTGATTTTTGTTTGTTTGTATAATAGATAGGTAATATAATAGGCTCCGAAACTACTGGACCGATTTGAAAAATTCTTTCACCGTTGGGAAGCTACACTAATACCAGGTGAACATAGGCTATATGAAATTGTATGTATATGTGAAATTCGAATTTAACGCGGGTGAAGCCGCGGTGCGCAGCTAGTTACAAATAAAGAACAAAAGCTCGGCTTAGCTTGAGGCTACTTGATGCTGTATGAATTCCACCATTATTATGTCTCTCATTTACCATGATCTCGGGCCTTAAAGTGACCCGGTCCTTTGGAAGGCTTGCGTGGGGCCGAAGCCAACAGCACAGAGGCCCTTTGAGAAGTAAATCTAAAGGCGATGGCTACACATAGCGGGTATCATCCTCGGGTGCACAATATGATACACCCAAAGATGGTATCCACCAGGTGTAGAGACTATTGCAAAGAAAAATGAAAGAAATAAAACCAGGCTATTGTGATGGATGGATGGACTGGGTAATCGGCCTATAGGGGAGATTGCGGACGTCTGCCATAAAGTCAATCATCCATTATTATTATTATTAAAACTACTATGTTAATGCTATGTTAATGGAATCTTTAGCAATTTCATGCATACTTTAGTTTTGCCTCTAAATCCTGGAGATCTAGCAGAATCGTGACGCTAGCCACCGCTGCTGGCAATTGGAGCGGCTTTTATAATGGCCCGTGAAATTACGCTGTGCTTCGTTTCCTTAACCGTACGCTCGATTTGGATACATCTACGAGTACCTTTAGATGTGGCCCATCTATATTGTCTTTGTGTTATAAATATAGACATATTAAATAAATAAATAAATAAATAATGCTGGACAATTCACACGGCATTATCTAGCCCCATGGTAAGCAGTGCTTGTGTTATGGGTACTAGATAACTGATATACATAATACAATACAAATATTTGTTCCGAGGCGGGAATCGAACCCGCAACCTCCTGCGTCACAGGCGGACCTTCGCCCACCGCGCCACATCGGTCATCATATTATTTACTATTTTATGATTATTTAGTAAGTGTTTTGCTCTTGTGTTATGGGTACTAGATAACTGATATACATAATACAATACATTACATAGATATATATTTTTTATTATACATAGAAAACGACCAGAACACCCGGAACAATCTGCAGATCGTACACACAATTGTTCCGAGGCGGGAATCGAACCCGCAACCTCCTGCGTCAGGCGGACCTTCGCCCACCGCGCCACATCGGTCGTCAAATTAACAATTTTAAATTGAAAATCAAATACTTAATCATCATCATACCCTAGGGTCGTTCGTCAACTCACACCATGAATCTTGTCCCAACTGGAGTGAGTTGACTCATACCCTACCACCTATAATAGTCCACTGCTGTACAACGGCATGTCCTCATGAGCTCCGTCTTCAGCTCACCAAATCCAGTATCTGCCTGGAGCCTTTCACAGGCCTTCATTCCAACTGGCCGGAGGGCGTCCTAATGTTTGCCGAGTCGCGGCGGGCGTAGAACACGATTATTAGGGATTATATATTTTTTTCTTTTTAATTTTTGTCTGAAACCATGGGCCAGTAGGCCAAGTACAGGCACAAGCAAATTTTTGTCCTATAAATCAGTTCCTATGGAAAAAAAAACCTTTCAATGTTACCATAGAAACTACACGTGCGAAGCCGCGTGCTTAAACTAGTAATCTTTATTGCCTACATTTATCATCCATTCAATAATCATCAAAAAATCTGTTGCATATTAATAATATCGTATACGAATTCGACATGAATATAAATAAAATAAATAAATAAATAATGCTGGACAATTCACACAGCATTATCTAGCCCCATGGTAAGCAGAGCTTGTGTTATGGGTACTAGATAACTGATATACATAATACAATACATTACATAGATAGATATTTTTGATTATACGTAGAAAACGACCAGAACACCCGAAACAAATATCTGCAGATCGTACACACATTTGTTCCGAGGCGGGAATCGAACCCGCAACCTCATGCGTCGCAAGCGGACCTTCGCCCACCGCGCCACATCGGTCGTCAAATATGTATAAATATGTATTCAGAGTTTGTTTTTACAATAATATTAATCTCTGTGCTGATTGTTAATGAGAAAGATTTGAAGTTATGATATTTTCCGAATAAATTGGTCTAATTTATGATTCAGAAATTAAATAAATAAATAATGCTGGACAATCCACACAGCATCATCTAGCCCCATGGTAAGCAAAGCTTGTGTTATGGATACTAGATAACTGATATACATAATACAATACATTACATAGATAGATATTTTTATCATACATAGAAAACGACCAGAACACCCGGAACAAATATCTGCAGATCGTACACACATTTGTTCCGAGGCGGGAATCGAACCCACAACCTCCTGCGTCGCAGGCGGACCTTCGCCCACCGCGCCACATCGGTCGTCAAAATGTAGGTATATGGGTACTAGATTACTGATATATTATATCTACTTAATACAATGGATTGCATAGATATTTTTTTATTATACATAGATAACGAACAGAACACCCGGAACAAATATCTGCAGATCTTACACACAATTATTCCGAGACGGGAATCGAACCCACAATGTTTTAGAAATAGGCAAGTTTATCGAATAAAGAAATATTTCTCTATCAATTAATCTATCCACCTACCATGGGTTCAAAGTTTAATTCCTGGATAATTGCTTGCATTATTTCATTCATTTAACAGAGAAATCCGATGTAAAGAAGGCGTGATTTAGTGGAATCTTTCCTTTGATTCTTTGGAAATCCACTTTGGAAGCGAGTGCTAATTCAATTAATATCGATTATCGCCTTTGAAGTTTCGTAAGTTCCGCGTCTTTTGGATCTTTGGGAAATCATTTATCAGGTTGAATACATTCCTTTGTTGGTGTTTTCACTTCGAGTTTATCTTCTGGTTTGGACTGACTGAGCTTTGCAGTGGTATGGTGGAAGAATGATCTGATTGACGACCGATGTGGAGCGCCGGGTTTGATTCCCGCCTTGGGACAAATATTTGTACGATCTGCAAATATTTTTTCGGGTACTATGGTTATTTTCTATGTATAATAAAAAAATATCTATAAATGTATCGTTTTATGTATATCAGTCATTTACTAGTAAGTACCAGGACACAAGCTCTGCTTAGCGTGGGGCTAGATGATGATGTGTGGATTGGTCAACATGATTTATTTATTGACCACTACGAAGAAATAATATTGACCAATCAAAAAAACCCTTGCCTTGTTTAGTAGATTCGATTTACATAAAAATAAAAAATATTTATCTATGTCATGTATGTATATCAGTCATCTAGGTACCCATAACACAAGCTTTGGCTTTGCTTAACACTTTGACTGCTGAAATAACACGGTATGTGTTTTCTACAAGTGACTAATATGCGTAAATCCACACTAGCGCAGCGGCTAAGAATATACAGATCTGTGTGACTCAGCACAGCCGTAATGTTTTTCGAACGAAACGCATGTGCGGCGCAACACAACCGCTGTGTAGAGCGGCAGCACGAATTTTTTAAGTTTAAAAAAACATCGCAGTCGTCGAAAAAAAATCGCAGTCAAAGTGTTAAGGCTAGATGATGCTGTGTGGATTGTCCAGCATTTTTTTATTTCATAGTTCCCTGATATACATATAAAGCTACCAGATATAGTTCCATATTACGAAATTCCATCTTGAAAGAACGAAGTCGTCAAAACCTTCCGATCTGTTTCATCCACAGAATACTAATAACTTAATCTTTTATATCACGGTTTTGTAAAACAAAGAGATGAGGGCAAGTACCAGATAACCGACCATTGTAAGAAGACCCTTACCGTGCTCCAGAAATTCTGTCGTGTCGTCCAGTTCCTGAATAGAAAGGGGGAGGTGGGAGGTCAACGCAATGGTTTAGAAGGCAGAGGCCGTATTAAGAAGCAAGGGAATTATGAAGCATATGCTCTGTGAATACTAAACGTGCATTGAAAAGCGGTACCTCCCAAAGAGACTTTTTAAGTACGCTATGACTAATATTTTTTGTTTTTATGGTAATAGTGGGCTTAATGATGCGAGACAACGCAGTGAGCATGAAGAACTGGTTCGTGTATTGAATCTCTATACAAGTAAGATGGGAATTGTTCCGGACGCTATATTGGAAGATGGACTTTATTCCAATAAGTAAACGTTCTTATTCCCGTAGCTTAAATAGAGCAAGTTATCTAGTTAAGTATGCAAATTTGAATCTGAGTAAATCTTCGTAAATGTCTCATAAGATGGTGTATTAGAAAAGCCATTAAAATGTAAAACAGCTATAAATAATGGCTAATCTGATCCCAATTGGTAGATAACTTTGCTTGTTTCTAAAATTATGAACATCTTAATAGAAGAAATAATAAAACTTTTTAAAACTAATAATATCAAAACTCATTTATAGCGGAATATTTAAAAAAAAAACCTAGCTATTACACAAGAACTGTTGAACAGGTTGGAGAGTTTTTTTTTCTACAGTTATGCCGATGGTGATCATGGCGCATGAAACAGTGCCAATATTGAAAAATTAAAAAACCTAATCATGGTAAATATCCTGTTATAAAAGACTTTAAATAAACACATACATAGTAACAGATAGACAGATATACGCTTTTATAATATACTAGCGGACCTTCCCGGCATCGCACGGTTTTAGTACAGATCCCTAACTTTTTTGAACATATAATATAGCCTATGTGTTCACCGGGGATAGTGTAGCTTCCCAACGGTGAAATAATTTTTTAAATCGGTCCAGTAGTTTCGGAGCGTATTCATTACAAACAAACAAACAAAAAAACGAACCTTTCCTCTTTATAATATTAGTATAGAAGAGTAGATGGATTTTCTTCTCAACCGAAAAAACTATAAAATCTGACGAAAATCTTATTCAAAAGACTATCATACAAGACGGAAATACCAGACACCCGTAACGTGTCATTATCCGAAAGGTAAACGCTGAGTCAGGGTCTACAATAGTTCCTAATGAATTGTCTAATTTCTTGTACAATTACATTCCTAATGTCGTGAACTGAATGCATTCCATATGACTTATAGGAACAAGCGTTTGATAAAAGAAATAAATATTAATAATAAAATAAATAAATAATGCTGGACAATTCACACAACATTATCTAGCCCCATGGTAAGCAGAGCTAGTGTTATGGGTACTAGATAACTGATATACATAATACAATACATTACATAGATAGATATTTTTTATTAGACATAGAAAACGACCAGGACACTCGGAAAAAATATGTATCTGCAGATCGTACACACAATTGTTCCGAGGCGGGATTCGAACCCGCAACCTCCTGCGTCGCAGGCGGGCCTTCGCCCACCGCGCCACATCGGTCGTCAAATAATGCTGGACAGTCCACACAGCATCATTTAGCACCAAGCTAAGCAGAGCTTGTGTTATAGGTACTAGATGACTGATATACATAATACAATACATTACATAGATAGATATTTTTTATTAGACATAGAAAACGACCAGAACACTCGGAAAAAATATGTATATGCAGATCGTACACACAATTGTTCCGAGGCGGGAATCGAACCCGCAGTCTCCTGCGTCGCAGGCGGGCCTTCGCCCACCGCGCCACATTTGTCGTCAAATAATGCTGGACAGTCCACACAGCATCATCTAGCACCAAGCTAAGCAGAGCTTGTGTTATGGGTAACTAGATGACTGATATACATAATACAATGCATTACATAGATAGATATTTTTTATTATACATAGAAAACAACCAGAACATCCGGTACAAATATCTGCAGATCGTACACACAATTGTTCCGAGGCGGGAATCGAACCCGCAACCTCCTGCGTCGCATGCGGACATCGCATGCGGACCTTCGCCCACCGCGCCACATCGGTCGTCAAAAATCAATATTTATGCTTGACGACGGTCAGTTCTAATTACTTCTGCCTAACAACTCCTTTAACCACAGCACAGTTAGCCACAGTTACCAAGCCATGGAAAATACCGGTTTTAAAGTAAAGTAAAGTAAAAAATCATTTATTTCTTTAGGCTTACAAAATAAGCAATTAGACAAGTCATATTTTAAAAATAAATTATTATCAAATAAAATTATTTTACTGTTCACTTCAATTTTTTGTCCACTTGTGGAAGAATTGTTTCATTAAAGGTTTGTTTATTTAAAGGTTTCATTATATCAAATCTACCAATATTTATAATTAAAACAACCTTATTTTTAACGCCACAAACCTCATTTTCGATCATCACTTTCCGCACTCTAGGTGGCTCAACATGTTTACCCGGACCAGAAATGAACATGATTTGCAATAAATTTACATGCAACTAATATCAAAAACAATACAGCTTATCTTTACCATCTACAACATCATTAAAATCTTCAACATGAGCACAGCGAGCATCAAAAAATAAAAGATTAGAGCTATTTTTAGGATTCCGCACCCAAACAGTAAAACGGTATGACGGACAGCGGAGTCTCAGTAATAGGGTCCCGCTATTACTAAGACTCCGCTGTCCGTCCGTCCATCCGTCTGTCTGTCACCAGGCTGTATCTCGTAAACCGTGATGGTAAGACACCTAAAATGTTCATAGATGATGTATTTCTGTCTGTTTATAGATACTAAAAACAAAAAAAATTATTAAAAATTAAATATTATTAATTAAATATATAAGGTATATATGAATATCAAGCAAAAAAATCACGTTTGTTGTATGGGGGCCTCCATACAACAAACGTGATTTTTTTGCTTGATATTGATAACGGCAACAGGTAGATGATTGAAATAATCACAGAGCATTTAGTTATATATTCACTTTGGAATTAATTATTTAATTAAAATACAACAAATATTTAAAGGGAGCTAAAAGCCCATAGAATTAATGATCAAACGAACTTACCCTTACGTGAAGTTCGATCATGAACCCATCATTCTAGAGCCAACGGCAGGTCACCATGGTACAGTAGAGTCAATACAGGGTCTACTAAGGCAAAATTACTACTTAATTTATTAAAAAAATTAATAAAAAAAAACTTTAAAATATTTTGTGTAAGGCTAGTACTAGGAAACGCTACTACAATCATGTAAAATCGCATCGAATGAAGCTGTTCACATAATAGACATGATTTTTTTGCCGGTTTCATAGAATTAATTTTAATTTGTTTTAATTTTATATAAGTATGCAAAAATATGGACACTTTTATTGTTTCTGTACTATAAACTGATTGTCTGAAATAAACGGTCTGAATGAATGAATTAATAGAATGGTACGGAACCCTTCGTGCACGAGTCTGACTCGCACTTGGCCGGTTTTTTTGTAATATGGCAGACGCGTTGGGGTGCTTGCACACCGTCTTCGTAAACATGCAGCTCTCGATTATTAAACTACAAAACTGTATTATGTAACGCCTGTCAATCTCTACCAGACAACCATGGATGGATAGGATCGTGGTACTACTAATATACTACTTTAGGTAGAATCTCACTCACATAAATATACTAGAACTTATAAGATTTTAGTGACTAGGCGAGATTAAATTATGCTCCCACTTCGAATCTATTCAAGGTGTTGCAATAGAATAATGGCCAGGTCTTTTCATCTACCTTTCACAAGAAAAAAAGAAACACCACCAATAAGGAATCACCTTTACTCTCGAGTACCAGGCAAGATTCCTATACCGAATCAATTGCCCGTGTTGTAATGAAGACATTACTGCAGACATTTGAAGTATCTGTATATCGTAGGTATGTTATTATTATATAGTTTTCACAGGGTGTTTCAATTTCAAAGGTCAGGTTTTCCAAGGTTTCAATCCACATTGAAAGAACACTATCACCACGTTTGTGTTTTGGTTCAAAATAAATAGATTTGTTTTTAAAGTTTGCAATTTTTTGTGTTAGTGTCAATTTTTTCTATAAAATGTCTGTCAATTGCAAAGGCCACTTTATTCAATTCAACCACATTTTTTTTAATACTCGTAAAATATTTAGATCTTGAAGACTGTGAAATATTTAGACCATTTAGTAAGTTGAAACCCCTACCGTTTCAGATAGGTTTCTAATGGGAATTCTCCCATAAGACCCCAATTCAACTCGAATCCCTCACCCCGTTTGACTCCTTATGAATGGAACACCCTGTATTATGCATTGCTTGTGCATCGGTAGATTGCCGTAATTGCTGCGTCACGAAGAGAACTCGATAAGCTACGGTTATGAGACTATGGACTTTAAAGTTTGCTGTAGTAGGTAGGTTTTCGCTTGACTTAGGTATACAGAAGGAAAGTATGGTTGCAGGGGTGAAGGTAGGGACTAAGTTAACAGAAGTGATTAAATACCGCGTTAGAAACACGTAACTGCGCTCCAAAATGCAAATAGCCGACGCTGCCCAAAAAGCCGCCAAACTCAAGTGGGACTGGGCTGGACATGTTTGGAGTATGTCAGACCAGCAGTGGGCGAAGATCGCCACTGACTGGGTCCCGGACGGACGACGGACACGTGGAAGGCCTAGGCGGAGATGGCGGGATGAGCTCGATCTATACAATAAAGAGTGGGTTTTTCTTGCTGAGGACCGAGATGAGTGGAAGAAGGGGAGGGATCACTTTACTCTGCAGTGGGACACCCCGGGCTAATAATAATAAAGTGATAAAATATGATTTTTTTGAAACGGAGTCGACTACGAGTAAATCTATAATATAAAAATGAATCGCTGAATGTGTTGCTAAGCGCAAATCTCGAGAGCAGAACCGATTTCGCTAATTCTTTTTATATTTTAATCCTTGAAGTACGTGGATGGTTATGATGAGAGAAAAAAGAGATTTTTTTAAAATGCCTGAAACAAACGACCACCCTGGCGAAGCCTGGACGGGCCGCTAGTTATAAATATAATAATTATACGAATTATTTTATACCGCTAAGAATCATCATATCATTCTACTGTATACAAAGGCAAAAGTTTAAATATTTGTTACTCCTTCACATGTCCATCCTAAATAAATAAATAATGCTGGACAATTCACACAGCATTATCTAGCCCCACGGTAAGCAGAACTTGTGTTATGGGTCGACCAGAAAACCCGGAACTAATATCTGCAGATCGTACACACAATGGTTCCGAGGCGGGAATCGAACCCGCAACCTCCTGCGTCGCAAGCGGACCTTCGCCCACCGCGCCACATCAGTCGTCAAATCCTAAGGTTGCCTGGAAGAATTCGTACTTAGCGATAAGGCCGCCCCTTTACACTTTCTTTATTCTAAGTATATATTTATTTATTATTTTCTGTTTTGTGTGGTACAATAAAGTGTTTTCTATATATCTATGTTTGTGATTCCAACAGTTAAACTTATAAAATTTACATAATTATGGACCTGAAATAGCAATAAAGTTGGTCTAACTAATCTATCCAGTATTTATACCTATTTACATTCCTAAATAAAGCAACTCAAAACCGTTAAATTAGCTTCTCTAGGTACTTTCATGAACTAAGAATTAGCAAGCTGAAGTGGCAGTGAGCCGGCCATATCTCGCGAAGAACCGACCGCCTCTGGGGCAAACGTGTTCTTGAGTGGAGACCACGACTCGGTAAACGTAGTGTAGGACGCCCTCCGACCAGGTGGGATGACGACCTGCGAAAGACTGCAGGTAGATGCTGGATGCGGCAAGCTAAAGACAGGGTACTATGGCACCCATCGGGGGAGGCCTATGTCCAGCAGTGGACTGCTATAGGCTGATGATGATGATGATGATGATTATCCACTATTTACATTTCTAAATAAATCAACTCAAAACCGTTAAATTAGCTTCTCTAGGTACTTTCAAGCTCTGGATAATACCGCAAAATAAATATAACCCGAACTAATGTGCTCTGAGCGAGCAAACTTTTAAGCGGTTTTAGTTTCCATGGATATCCTTTGATCTCGAAACCTGGGCACAGTTTAATATTATAGTATAAATACCGCGGAAAATGCAAGGAGAGTACAGTCTGCTTCTAATTACTGAATTTGGTTTACTTAGTATTTAAACGCGGCCTTGCATGCAGTTAGAAAATAAAATCATCATCATCATCATAAACCTATGTTAGTAATAGGCCTCCCCCAATCAGCGTCATAGCGCCCTGTCTTCAGCTTGACGCATCCAGCATCTACCTGCAGTCACAGGTCGTCATCCCACCTGGCCGGAGGGCAAAAATAAAATTCGTAGATTTCATGAAACTTTGTTGGTATATTTATCACTATATAGTATAAAACAAAGTCACTTCTCGATGTCTGTCTGTCCCGATGTACGCTTAGATCATTAATAAACTGCGCAACGGATTTTGATGCGGTTTTTTTTAAATAAACATTCAAGAGGAATGTTTATAAACCATTTGACATACCTATAGATTTCCACGCGAGCGAAGCCACTAGGTCGCAGCTAGTTATATGTTTATCATCATAATCATCATCATCATAACCTATGTTAGTCCACTGCTGGACATAGGACTGCTAGTTATATATATATATATTTATATTTTAATTTTACTTACATTACCTAACTAGTTTCTGCCCGCGGTTTCGAAAGCGTTCTGTTTATGAAACCGATTAAAGGTTATTTCTAGCCCATGGGAACTATTTTATCGGATTTTATGGGTCTACGTTTGATTGATTCCTTATTCTACATGTATACAAAATTTCAGCCTGATCCGTTCAGTAGTTTTGGCGCGAACTAACAAAAATGTATTTATTTATTTGATAAAATATTTACAAGGCCTTTACAGTTTTACACCAAAGTGACAAAGAAATATAAATATCCATCTAAACAACCAAATTTTCGCTTTAATAATATTAGTTTGTTTGTTCATCCTGATTAATAATCCAAGTAATACTGTTGACTGTACAATAAGTTATCTCTAAAGCTTATTAGTATTCGGAACAAAGTTTTGGGGCTCTTTGCTTTAGATCTGTATCGATAATATATGAGGCGGGTACGTGCGATTGAGTTTGACTACGTTTAATTTGAATAGCTAGAGAACGAGTTCTTTAACTACAGAATTTTTTACATTATTTTTAATGTTTTCTAATTCATTGGACTCTAATGTTCTATTAAGAACTCTCTACTTTAAAATTAGATTTCCGTGTTTTGTATATGGAATACTAGTTTCTGTCAGCGGCTTCGCGCGTGTTGTCTATATGGAATCGTTTTAAGGATACTAAAATCATTTAAAACGGGATATTTACCATGATTTGATTTTTGAGTTATCCAATATTTCGGCACAGTTGCATGCGCCATGATCACGGAGTAACTGAAGGAACTGCTTTAGTATTAACTTATTATTGACTTTAGTATTAATATAACCAAGATAGTTTCAAAAGTTTTATCGTTTTAAGGATATTTCTTTCTCATGGGACAGTTCCCATGACATAGGCTACTTTTATCCCATACATCAGTATGTATGGGATAAAAGTAGCATATGTTTTATTCCGGGTCTGGAACTACCTGTTTGCAAAATTTAAGACCATTCCGTTCAGTTGTTTATACGTGAAAGAGTAACAAACATCCATACATACAAAGTTTCGTGTTTATAATGATAATATTAGTAATCCAATCTATTATATATATTAATAATCCAATAACAAAATTGGAGAGAATTATTGGAGACCAGTACCTAAAACCTAAAATAACTGAAAACAATTTAGAAGATTCAAAGAGTGATAAAGCAATATCATTGATTAAAGTCACATTCTTAACAAAAAGGCTACAAACACTCCCAAATGATCGAAGCCACAGCAAGGTTTTGCAACTGTCGTTAACTTTACAAACAATAGGAACATCAAGAATTTCAGAGACAAAGAAGCAATCAATGCGATACCGACAGACGTTCAAGATTTTTTACCTTTACCACTCTCGAATACCTTTTCTGCGTATTCAAGGTAACAGTCCAAATTAACAGACAACTATGACAAGTTACAAGTGCTTTTGACAAAGCAGCTCATGCAGATTTCGAGAGCGACACACACGAACAGGAAGTCCTTAACACAAGTGAATAGAGACCAAAACACGCTGGCGTCGGAAATATGAACGCGTAAGATGTAGTGGTATATTGGAGGGCCATTCAGACTTTTGTGCCCGCTGTTACAAAGACAATAAGCAATACAAAGAGCTCTCAGCGAGTGGTCAACAATTCTCAAGTCTTCATATTGTCCGGACCGTTATTCATAGACGTGACCAGTATTTAGTTTCTTTGACACCGGTTCAAGAGTTTTTAGCTGACTAAACATTCCCACATTACGTCTGCATTCTACAAGGAATGGCATGTTCGTGAAAATATCTTTTCAATGTTTCAAGAGTAAATTAAAGTCTACGAAATTTTCTGTCCACTTTGTATGAGTTTGCTATGCAAAGTATCTCTGCAAACAGTCTGCAAATAAAGAAGTCCACTACACAGTTATCGAAAAAGCAACAAATAAAATCGTAACGTTTGCGCGAATCTAAACCCAATCTCAGGTACAAATTAGTTTCAAACTTCATTTTCCAATGCCCCAGTAAATCGTTTTCTCACCGAACTACCAGCCCAATCGTTATTTCACTATCAATACATTTTAACTGTTCTATAAGGAATACGGTTAATAAATTCACCTCGTGACTACTCTCGAGTTAGTTTATCACGAAGGAATGGTAATCGTGATCTTATTCTCCACTATTGTTACTGTTACGTCTCCCTGTTTTAGCTTTGATTTATACCATCATTTGGGTAATGAATTTATTAAGCTTATCTTTTGCCTTATTGAGACTTCAATTGGTAAACACATCGAAGGTTGAGTTTTGTTGCACGATTTGACCACGTGTTCTCCCTTCTATATCCAATCGTTTACTAATGTACTTGAAGTACGTATAGAAGAATTAAATCTCAAACTTCTCTCGGAGAAACTAGATAAAACTATTGCATGACCGGGGAGTATTAACAAAATATAAATTTTGTGAATGGCGCTTATTGGTGATTGATGAGTGTTGCGTTAGGCGTCCCAATATTAAGCATGCTCATTATCAGAACCATATCTTTTATTGTGTTTTTATGCATACAGGTGTTCTTAGGTGCTAAATCTTAGTAGATACAATATAACGAATATAAACCCTGTCAGAGCACAACAATTTTTGGGTTCGCAATATTGCTGATAATAGCAAACAAAATGAATTTTCAAGTCTTAATAATTTAGGAACAAGAAAATGTTACTTATTTTCACCTGTTTTCATTTTTATATAATCCAATTTCATAAATTGGCGAGGTTACAAACATCTAAGCGTTACTTTCCTCTTCAATTTGGTTAAAATCTTAAATGTAACGAAGTTTTTATTCATACCTCTGTTTTCCCCAACCTTCCTTGATAACTCAATAGGACATAATCTCCTCAAAAACAAATTAATGGGATTATGCCAGGGCTCACGGTTAATTCCAAAATCTTTTTCAAATCGCTCTCAGGTCAGCGAGAAATAAGAAAAAACGTTTTTTATACTAATACAAAAGGGTTCTTAACGCAGTAGATAGGGAACGGAACTAGGGTAATAATATGGGGCCAAGAACATAAATAGTAACTCGGTAATCGCGTTGCATCTTTCAATAATCACTTTTTGTTTTGACAAGGAAGGAATTTTTTGTGTCAGTGCTCATGTTTCTGCAGCCGTCGTTACAAAACTTTTATTTATTGGAGAACAATACAATACAAAATACTTTTTTGTACACCAGATACAGATAATTACAAAAATACATTACATGCGACAAGTAATAGGCAGCCTTATTGGTTAGAAGCTAACAGGTCATCATCAACAAATAGCCAACTTCACCCACAGCTGATCGCTGAAAAAAACTTGAAAGATATTTTATACGCAAATGCATTCAAAAGTCAAGCGATGAGCGATGAAGACTCTTTGACGAAAATCATGCCTGACTGCGATGATCTGCACAAAGGTACATTTAATGTATCTTATTTGCCCTCCTTTCGATGATCCTTCTTTCATACCTGTAACTTTGCAACCGATTTACCGTGAAAGCGAATTTAACCCTCATACGATTGTTAGGGGCATCGTAAAAAACTGTCGGTTCGGTTACCTGCGAGCAACTATTTAGGAGAAGATTAAGTTTCGGAGGGTTATAAACTTTATGAAAAATGTTGTTTGCGAACGTACTGGGAAGCTCGTAACTAGTCGTTTTTATCCGAGAAAAGAACTCTAGTCTTGGGGTCTTCCTATTTTATTCCAATTTTAGTATCGTTCTTAGGGCTTTTTCGTGGAATAAATGGGTAAAAATAAAATTATCCTTACATTTTTATGATGTTGGTTGTTCTGGTGACTATAAATAAAACATATTTATGTTCTTTAGAGACAGTGCTTTGTTTAAGCGTAGGTTCTAAGCAAGAAAAACATTATTTTTAGGTTGAATAGAGAACTCCTATATACGTTGTGTTAAAAATACCTCTGGAGATGAAAAGCGTGAAGGTGTGTTTTTTGGTAATTTTATCTTGATTCGCGATCAACCTTAAGGTACAAAGCAGACTATTCAGTAGGTAGATATAGGTACCAATGTAAGCCTACTAAGTGAACCTCCCAGAAACAAAGCAGCAGCTTCCTTAAGTGAACTTTTATACCTCCACTGCCATCACCAAGCCGTTTGCCTGTGGTGATCATGGCGAAACTCCCTTTCGTTTACGGAAGACATATTTATCAGTAGAAGGATATGTTCTGACAAGGATAGACCAATACGGAAATAGAGACATAAATAAAGACGACATAAGAGAAGAGAGAGAGAGTAATGAGGAGGAAATTTAAAATTATTGTTCATAAATATTACCTAAAAATTACATAAAACATTTTTTTGCTTACTGAAATCACAACAAAATTGGAAAAATACGTAATCGGCTTATGATAACAGCGTTTACAACATTATCAAATATCTTAAACATCAAAGGCATTGAAATCAAAGACAGGAACCCCTCAAAGGACCTCAAAGATCAATATTTCGTCAGCCCCTTAGAAGATTTATTAAAACCACTATTTTATGCAAGAAGGGAGTATTTGGCTTAGAGTTAAGTATGAAAGTAGATAGGATAGGTATTATTTATTTATTTACAAAATTTTGGAGAAAGTTACAGCTAGTTTTACAAATGAGGTACTTACATAATATATAGAACACGCCTGGAAAGACCCAGTGCAGTGCCCAGTGTTTAATACCTATCGAGATACCTATTTCTTCTAATTTGTGTCTTTTTTTTCTTAAGTTGATATTTGGATAATCCAGCATTATTTATTTAATAGAATTTACACTAAATATCTTAGATTCTAGAACGGGATTTTAATGCAGTTTTCAGCAATAGATAGAGTGATTCAAGAGAAAATTTTGTATCACATGGGTGAAGCCGCGTGGCGTAGCTACTTAAAGATAAATAGCATAAAGCTAAAAAGCTTTTACCTCAATTTGAAAGCATTTACTACTAATCATTTTTATTTAGCTTAGATTATAATTTAATTGTGTTGGTAGCAAAGACAGTCCTTCAAACTCTAAAAATGCAAAATACTAGATAAAATACACAGGTAGTCAGGTAAGAATGAACGTATGTAAATAATTCACAAACAAGATATCAAAATTCAGACCGTATTTTACCTTCGTCCTAAATATGATACCGGCAAAAGTGGATTGCCTACAATGCCCCATTCTGATTTTGTTTTGACTAAAACCAACCCGGGTGTGGGTATCAGATTTCGATAAATCTGTTGGCTATGAAACTGAGTTAGTATTTTTTCTTTGTGTTATTTTTGCGCTCGTATTTCGTACTTCAGATCCATTTGGAAAGCTTATAGATTTTTATTTAGGTACAATACCAAATCATATAACTTTCTGAGATCTAGGATCCATCATACTGGTTTTGCTAATGTAAATTATTCCTACCAATTATTTTTTATCTACCGACTAAGGGAACCTACCAGAAAAACAGCAGCTTCTGTGAATTTTTAACACCTCTACTGCGTACACCAATGCGCGTGCTAAGTGTGATGATTATCCTTTTGTTAAGAGGCGAACCTAACGAGTTTGGCCTCTCAAACTAGGCCTAGATCTCACAAACACGGGGTCCCCGTGGTAAAAATACTCGAATTTCATAAAATTCAACATTTTTTCTTTGATTCTTCAAGAGTGAAAATACAAAAGAGAAAAAAAATTACGATAAAAAAAATCATGAAAATGCACTGTTTAGCACGTAATTTGGTCTAGATCTCAGGAACCCTGCGGTCTATTGAAATGATTTATGTCTTGATTCGTAGATTATCACTAATTATTTGGTTGTATAGACCAGTTTTGTAATAAGTTATGTAGTTTTCTTGTAGTCGCGTTCAGCAAAGAACGTATTTGTGCAATATTAGTAATGATTTTTTTCATCTTTTAATCACATTGTAATACCAAATTTTTACTGACCAATTTCAATAAATCTTTTCCCATCCCATAGAAATCATAGTGTGGCAGACATCTTCCAATTTTGTGGTTGGTTACCATTCGCAACTTTGTGTCGATCATCTTTTGTGACCAAATAATAAGCCGGAAGTCCGCGCATCCTTTGCCCCGGGGTCCTCGCATAAATGACAACAAATATCGCTTGTCCTATATACATTTTATTGACAACAGGACAATAGACATCTTGAATAGACGGAACAGGCATGAACCCATGTTGCAAGCTTAGCCGTTTACACAAATATATTTCAACAAATTTCTGTGCTTCCTTCCCTTTCAAGCTTTCTTTGATACGACAGTATCAATAGATTTATGTTTTTTTGTAAATTTAATTCCGAAAGAGGATTTTTTAGGATCACAAACATTCTTAACATTTATTTTTTTAATACTTTGATACAACTTTAAAAAACTTTTGACATGTTTAATGACTTAAAACACGTTGAAAACCTATTTTCGGGCACTGATTTAAATTATAATAAAGTAGATATTGAATTTAAATTGTAAGGCAACATCTGAATTGAGAGACTACTGATGTGGGGTGGCGGGCGAAGGTCCGCCTGCGACGATGGAGGTTGCGAATTCGATTCCCGCCTTGGAACAAATCATTGCACGATCTTCAATCTGCGATCTGGGTGTTTCTATCTACCGATGTAATGTAATATATTATTCTAATAAGTACAACAGTCATCTATGTACATATTATGTACCTAGTAGGTATCCATAACAGATACTACAAACATGACTGCTCTCTGCTTATGAAATGAAATGAAATGAAAGTTTATTTCTTCAGTTAGGCTTACAAATAAGCACTTAGACAAGTCATATTTTATACTATTCATTATTATATTGATGTTCACTTCAAGTTTTTGTCCACCAGTGGAAGAAGTGAGAAGAAACCACTAGTATGTTCATAACTTATGTGTCTAGTACATATGATTTGCTTATCTGTAAGTTGTTAGATTTTGAGTTGGAGCAAAACTCGTTCCAAGCTTTTTTATCTTCTAGATAATCTGATATTTTGTAATAAGCCTTTTTACAAAGAATATGCTTCACAATTTTTTTTATTTATTTATTGATAGCTTAGCTTGGGGCTAGATAATATAGTTTGGATTGTCCAGCATTATTAGTTATATTATAATTATATTTAATCAAACTATCTTTCTACTCTAATATTTCTACTGCAAATATAATAGTAAGCAAGTTTCCTTCCTATAGCTCCCTATCACTATCAGCTCTTGAAAGACAAGTAGCGGCGGCACCCACCACCTGCTTAAAGTGGCACTTGGTAGCTTGCATCTATTTAAGTTTTGATTTATAGACTTACGGTTTTCTTTTGACTTCAAGTGGCTTTAACAGATGCTTTTAATGGCTGTGGTAGTTAGTAAAGCTGAGCGTATACCAACTAGGTTGTTTAAGTTCTAGCGGTGGTCGACGTTCGTGTTTAGAATTCGTAGATAAAGTATACGTAATATTGATTCTGTTTTCTTCATGCTTTTACTAAAGAGTAACTATATTTTTTTCTATATTTTTGTACTAGCTGTGTCCCGCGGCTTCAAACGCGTGGAAATCTATGCGTCAAATGGTTTATAAACCTGCCACTTGAATCACTCTTATCTATTTACAAAACCCCATTAAAATCCGTTTCGTAGTTTTAAAGATCTAAGCATACATAGGGACAGACAGACAGTGGAAAGCGACTTTGTTTTATACTATGTAGTGCTTAGAATAACTAGATATAGTGAATTTCTTAGATATTATTTAATTGTTAAAGTAGATACATTTCTCAAATAATTTCTTTGTAAAACTCACTAAAGGGAGATACCAACATTAAAAAAGTTAATATGTATAAAATGTGTTTTCTACGTGCACAGTACAGTTGTTAGGACAGTCATCCATAGAAATATAATAATGGATTACACAATGTATCTTTCTTATTTCTCTATAAATAATAATTTTGTAATGTTTCTCAATTCCTCTCCTAAAATAAATTAAATCGTTATTAGTGCCGTTCTTCCGAATCAAATTATTCGGTATTCTGATGAACTTGCCTACGTCATTTGAAAACTAGTCTGATTATTCGTTTGAAGAACTGCACCCTAACTACCAAGTGAATTGAATAGATAATGGAATTAGTGTAACGAGTCTCAAAAGGATAAGGTAATAGTTTTAAGTCATGCAAAGTGTCGATCAAGACTTACTGGGAACCAAGTGAACAATGGTACTGAGACAAATCATGTGCCAGCATGGTTGGATTATTTTTGAATATAATAATAAATAAATAATGCTGGACACAATTCACACAGCATTTTCTAGCCCCATGGTAAGCAGAGCTTGTGTTATGGGTACTAGATAACTGATATACATAATACAAATATCTGCAGATCGTACACACAATTGTTCCGAGGCGGGAATCGAACCCGCAACCTCCTGCGTCGCAGGCGGACCTTCGTCCGCCGCGCCACATCGGTCGTCGTAATGTGGCATGGCGCGAGTTTTGCAGTACTAAAAGAGCACTGGCAAAGCGGTTCAAAGATTTTGATATGGCACCCCCCATATAAAAATCTTCCAACCCCTAACATCTGTTTTATTTATCAAAATCGCGACACATAATAAAAGTTATATATTTTAATCTAGGATACTTAGACAAACAAAAAATGTTCTCTAACAGTAGCGTCAGGTTTTTGAGATATGATAGGTGAAAATAACTATTGCTCTAATGTTTTTTTGTCATTATTGATTATTTTAGAAATGAGAAATTGTTGTATAGAGCATTTATTTGTTAAAACGTCCTCTATCCAAATTAACTACGTAAACGATTGTAAAAATGACGATTGTAAAAATAAACAGATTTATGATTTATATTTTGTTAGGGCAAAAATCTTTTATCTCCTTGTAGAGAAACTCCCGAAAATATGTATAAAAAAAAGAAAAAAGCGCAAATAATGCTAACCATCACTTTTGGCATTAATAACAAAAGCCGAAAAATATCACAAAACAAATACCTCAGATACAAACCACGCATCAGACGTCAGGACATCTGAGAAGGGCAAGAAAAAATGACGTTGACAATTTGCTACGGTCAGAACGGATGACAGTGGTAATCGATCGGTATTCTCAGAGTTTCCACACCGTTTGCTTGATGGGCATGGCGAGAGTATGGCAGCTGGTATTCCAGCCATCCCGGGTAACGTAGGCGGCAGGGTTATTGAGAGAGATTTCAAGGCGGACAGGAGCGAGGATTTGAATGACACAGGTGCGACGTGAATAATAAAAAGTGTGGAAGCAAATGAAAGAAAAAATGGAATTGTTACGGAAGTTATGGAAGGTTCGAAGTTGACGGGGCAGTTTAGGGTAATTTATGTACATTATTAGATGAAAATGAAGATATATCTTGTCTAGGTACTTACGACATCATTACATGCTTTACTTCTTTTCGTGAGTGACATCTTTCAAATATTAAGCAGAAAACACAATAATGCTATAATTTTCACAAAACAGAACAAAAGAAACAACTCTCTTAAAGATAAGTAAGGAACAAAGCTAGAACAAAATATCACGCAGACTGATGAAATAAGGAAATACTTATGAATTACTCAATGGAAGCTTTTAGGATAATGCTATGAACATGGAGGAATAATACAACAGAGAGGAATTTCACTTATGACGTCACTCAGAGAGCCAAGAGCTTTTTTTCTGAAATCCTCAGTTTCTGATCATTATTGAGGGATCAGTTTCATGGATAAATTTTATCGTAACAAATCGATTGAACGTTGTCGCAAGGAAACTGCCCATACAGTCGCCCAAGGTACTATAACGACGATAGATACCATTCAAATTGTTCAATTACTTTGGATTGAACAATTTATTTAAACACAGGCGTTAAAAAAAGCTACAATAAGCTAAAAATCAGGTGGCATAAGAGTACCTGTACTGATCATGGCACGTAGATTGTTCTACCTCATTTTATTATATTACTTAGTACCTACATGAGTAGTTCAATTTAAACCCTGTTCAAGCTTCACAAAGTTTATTTTACTAACACCAAGTTTTTGCAGAATATATATTTCTCCAAGTGACATAGCCCTGTCTTTCATTGTTTGGTGGTACTTGTGAAAAAGAATTTCCGCTGAAAAGGGTGTACAAAAAGAGATTTGGTTGTAAGAAAGTTGCAAAAGACCTTGAAGAGATTTTTGTAACAATAAGGTCTATTTGGTGGATTGAAGGAAGATGCCATTAGAATAAGTAGGTTTATTTTTTGGCACGATGCTTTTTAGACTAAGACTTGAGGCAAAGTGAGAATAGCCAAAGAATTAGCTATGTTACTTTCTATACTATGTACCTACTATTGTTTTAAATAATTTGATTAATTTGAAGATACTAGAATCCTACTCTGAATTCCTTAGTTTGACCTTTATTTTAGGTTTTGCGTCATAAATACTAATAAATATTTTTTTATGAGACCACCTCGGATTTATTAACGTACATATATATTAACTGAAAAAAAAAACATACAGATCAGTCCATATACGACTGAGAAATCGAGGAAAATCCTAAAAAAAACATGTGTACAACCAAACATAGAACCCTTTTTCCGAGGTCGCTTCAAAAGCTAAATAAACTTATTATTTTTTATCATTTACGAATAAGCTGCAGAACGGATTAAGATAAGGAGATCGATTCCTTTCAAGGCACATTAGTTTTGTATCCGAGATAAATACTTGCAAAGCCACGTACAAGGGCACACGCCATTAAGCAATGAGTAGATCAAAGATTTACGGAGAAACTTCATCTGGCTGCAACCAAATAAATGCATTGTATGCAAACTATGACTTTTTTGAATGTTCTTAGTATGCAAACAAACAGAGAAATATTATAAAGACTCTGAGCATATTGAAGCTGGGGCAAACGTGTTCTTGAGTGGAGACCACGACTCGGTAAACGTAGTGTAGGACGCCCTCCGACCAGGTGGGATGACGACCTGCGAAAGACTGTAGGTAGATGCTGGATGCGTCAAGCTGAAGACAGGGCGCTATGGCGCTCATTGGGGGAGGCCTATGTCCTGCAGTGGACTAATATAGGCTGATGATGATGAGCATATTGTAGGCACATAATCTATTTACTTATTTATTAAAGGTATACCAACAGTATACATAATATTATGCTTATTTTACAATACCTTAAGGGCCCTCGCTTGCAAAAATCGCTCCGAATATCGCTGTCCCTGTTTAACCCCTGCGCCGCGCCCCATGCGTGCGCGATAGCAATATTAGCCGTTCAAAATTTGGTTTGTTCCGTAATACCAAAAATGATGATCACTGAAAACTGTTTGTATTCTTGACAAAGTATTGTTATTCTGTAACTAGACAATATAAGCTATGTTCCTTAATAAATAAAACGTAAGATATTGTTGTTTTTAATACGAAACAAATAGCAAGAAAACTTGTCCATTTTCGCATAAAAATGTGCAGAATGCGATTGGCTTTCATTTAATTTTAGGTAAGTATTTTGAAAAAAAATCTATTTAGGAACCTAGATAAATACTATTCAAATACAAATAATACAATATTATAGTGGAAATATGCTTGAATTGGAAATCATTTTGGTATTACGTTTGTATGAAGAATTCGTCCCTCCGGAGGCCCCTTAATATAACTTTTTGAATTATTTAATTCGGATATTCCATTCGAAAGATATCACGAGTTGTGAAAATGTAAGTACCTATTATAAAAAGTCGCGTGGATTACACTAGGCTAACTATAACTATGCGATATAATATATATCAGTCACTGGGGTACGACGGGTACGGGAAGTCAATGTTAAGAAATAGGGTATACGGCCGCAAATAAATTATGAATAATAAAACTAATAAATACCCGTGCGAAGCCGGGACAGTCCGCTAGTACTAAATAATCCACTGCGATTTTCCCACAGATATGATTTTCCCCTGCGAATCGGATTTTTGGACCATACGTCCAGAATTACCCTACCGGCTAAGAAATTGGACGCACCGGAGATTAGACATATGAGTAGGCATAGACTAAGCAATAAAACAAATGTAACAGAAACTATCACAGGTATTCGAGAAAAAACGACCAGTAGGCCAAAGTAGGTCGTATATTATCCCAAAAGGAATCCCACAGAGGGGAAAATGGATCGAAAAGCGATAGTAAAGTCAGATAAAACTGTCAATGGTAACCCTTCAGTGTTCAATCACACGGTGAGGACGCATATTGAGACATTCTACTAATATTATAAACGTGAAAGTTTGTAAGTATAGATGGATGGATGGATGGATGGATGTTTGTTACTCTTTCACATAAAACTACTGAATGGATTTTTATTTATTATATCTATATATATAAAAGAAAGTCGTGTTTCTTACAACACTTATAACTCGAGAACGGCTGGACCGATTTAGCTGATAATTGGTGGAGAGTTAGCTTAGAACCAGGAGTCTAACATAGGATACTTTTTATCATTTAAACAATTTGACACATAGATTTCCACGGGGGCGAAGCCGCGGGGCGCAGCTAGTAATTAATAATAATAATATAATAAAATTTTATTATTATTATTAATTATTTATAAACACATAGGCTACAATTTATAAAGATATATTGTATATTATCCAAAATATCTATCACCACGCGGGTGAAACCGCGGGGCGCAGCTAGTATTATATATTTACGAGTATATCCATGTTCTATTTTGAATACCTAAAAGATAATAGTGAAATAGGTAGGGCCTTGTATTTTACTTCAGGCGGAGGTTACAGAGCGTTTGAATTCTACACAAAATCTTGTTATTTATACAATTTCTATGTATATTATAATACTTTGTTTTTGATTGTATTCTTATTGATTATAGGTATTTAAATAAATAATAATGCTGGACAATCCACACAGCATTATCTAGCCCCATGGTAAGCAAAGCTTGTGTTATGGGTACTAAATAACTGATATACATAATACAATACATTACATAGATAGATATTTTTTTTATACATAGAAAACGACCAGAACACCCGGAACAAATATCTGCAGATCGTACACACAATTGTTCCGAAGCGGGAATCGAACCCGCAACCTCCTGCGTCGCAGGCGGCCACCGCGCCACATCGGTCGTCTAAATATTATATAATAGTACGAGTATTTGTATATCCCAATTCAATATTACCATACCGCAATGATTGAAAACGAAAGTTTTCAATCAGTGCGTCCTACCCGTTATGACCTACGGAGCTGAGACGTGGACACTCATGATAGGGCTGGTCCACCAGTTCCAAGTCGCTCAGCGAGCTATGGAAAGAGCTATGCTCGGAGTTTCTCTGAAGGATAGGATTCGCAACGAATACATCCGACAGAGAACTAAAGTTATCGACATAGCTCTGAGAATTAGCAAGCTGAAGTGGCAGTGGGCCGACCATATCTCGCAAAGAACCGACGGCCGCTGGGGCAAACGTGTTCTTGAGTGGAGACCACGACTCGGTAAACGTAGTGTAGGACGCCCTCCGACCAGGTGGGATGACGACCTGCGAAAGACTGCAGGTAGATGCTGGATGCGTCAAGCCGAAGACAGGGCGCTATGGCGCTCATTGGGGGAGGCCTATGTCCAGCAGTGGACTAATATAGGCTGATGATGATGATGATGAATTCAATATTATTCTATATAACACGCCACCGTCTTTACTTGTTCTAACACTTCATGTCCATCCGATTAGTAATTTTATTATTTAACCCACATTAACTCTATATGCCTCCGCTCAGTGAAATGCCATTCCATAACGATTCCCCTATACCGTGCCCGTATTTGATCAGCCTCCAGAAGCACAAATATTGGATTAAGCCCTATCGGAACTCCAATACATTCTTTAGCCCGGACTTACTTGGACAGAATTGCAGACAGTAGTTGTTGCTGCTGTTTCGCTCGAATTTATTGGCTTTGAGTTTTAGGATCAAGTATGTATACTTAGATAGATATATAGAATACACTTTATTATATCTATCTATGTAATGTATTGTATTATGTATATCAGTTATCTAGTACCCATAACACAAGCTCTGCTTACCATGGGGCTAGATAATGCTGTGTGAATTGTCCAGCATTCTTTTATTTATTTATTTATTATACCACACAAAATAGAAAACAATACAGGAATAAACAATAGAATAAAGGAAGTATAAAGGGCGGCGTTATCGCTGAGAGCGATCTCTTTCAAGCAACCTTTGGATGGATAATAAACTTACATAGACATAAAGATAGAGCTATCAATGTTTTTATATGGATAAATAATGCTGATGCAGCAGTTTTTGAAGATAGAGAGTGATTTACTTAGCAACAAATTTTTTAGCCATTTATTATCAAAGAATAAATTACATAATAGTTGAATTATAATAAAATTAAATTGAACATTGTTAAAAAAATAAGAAAGCTTTAATTATTAAGCATTATTAAATAAGTATTTTTATAATTCTTTGATCTTTATTTGAGTAAAGGCCTCCTCCAGACTGTGCCATTTCTTTCTATCCTTCGCTATGGCCGCCCAATTATTTTCTGTTTCCAAAATTTCGTCGACCCATCATTCCATCATCGCAACAAATAAAGCATTTAAAACTAAACAAACAGAATATGTTACAGATAATTTATTAAAAGATGCATTAGGTATATAATATGACGACCGATGTGGCGCGGTGGGCGAAGGTCCGCCTGCGACGCAGGAGGTTGCGGGTTCGATTCCCGCCTCGGAACAATTGTGTGCACGATCTGCAGATATTTGTTCCGGGTGTTCTGGTCTTTTTCTATGTATAATAAAAAATATCTATCTATGTAATGTATTGTATTATGTATATCAGTTATCTAGTACCCATAACACAAGCTTTGCTTAGCTTGGGGCTAGATGATGCTGTGTGAATTGTCCAGCATTATTTATTTATTTATTTATATATATATGTATTATCTATACTTACGAAAACTATCTACCTTTTTAATCCTACTTATAATGATTATGAACGCAAAAGTATGGATGTTTGTTACTCTTTCACGCAAAATCTACGGATCGGATCTTTGCAAACAGGTAGGTTCAGGCCTGGAATTAAACAAAATACAGTCGAACCTCCTCCTTTTTTGAAGTCAGTTAAAATTTGAAAAATTCTTTATTTCTTCATAGAAAATTCTAACACATGTCATAGGTATGTGTTAGAATTTTCTATGAAGAAATAAATAATCCTACTAATATTATAAACGTCAAAGTTTGTTAGTATGGATGGATGGATGGATGGTTTGTTACTCTTTCACGTAAAAACTACTGAATGGATTTTAATGAAACTTACACAATAATATAGCTTTAGAATAACACATAGGCTACAATTCATAAAGATATATAGTATATTATCCAAAATATCTATCACTACGCGGGTGAAACTTCGGGGCGCAGCTAGTTATTCAATATATTATTAAGGTCGATAGTTTATATATATCTATATATATAAAAGAAAGTCGTGTTTGTTACAACACTTATAACTCGAGAACGGCTGAACCGATTTAGCTGAAAATTGGTGGAGAGGTAGCTTAGAACCAGGAGTCTAACATAGGATACTTTTTATCATTTAAACAATTTGACACATAGATTTCCACGGGGGCGAAGCCGCGGGATATTTAATATACAGCTTTACAGTTAATAACAACAAATTTCATAATCAGATGCATGTCATGTTCAAAATAATTAAAATAATTGCCAGTATTCTCGATTGAGTTGTTAATTCATTATCATTATTTCAATTTGATTTGTTAACAAAATGTCGAACGAGATAGCTTATTTGTAATTAATTGTGTGGCTATGTATTTAAATTGAATTCACTTGCAATATTGATTGTAATGGAATTCAATTGATTGCCATTGTTGTCGATAACTAATTTGCGTTTGCTTATAATATGGATATTTAGCACAGTACAGATATATCTTCGTTTTATCAATCTCAAAAGATTAATTACAATTATTTCGTTAGTTTACTATGATTTGGCTGATAGGTAGGTTAGCTACACAAAATAATGTGTTCTCTAGTGGAGACCATGACTCGGTAAAGTTAGTGTTGGACGCCCTCCGCCCAGGTGGGACGACGACCTCAAGCAATAGTCAATATCTTTTTTTAGTTAAGTTATTTTTAAGTATTTTGTTTACAAGAATAGTTCACCAGTGGACTTACAAAGGCTTTTGATGATGATGATACAATATTGAGTCCGTTGAGTAGTTTTGTCGTGAAAAAGTAACAAACATCTATTCATCCGTCTAAACAACCAAACTTTCGCATTTTTTTTTTAGTAGTGTGATGCGAAAGTTTGTTTAATAGATAAATTGATTGAATAACAATTAAAATAAATTGATATAGGTAATTGATGATTACATGTTTTTTTGGTTAATAGTGCCTTAAATCCTAATTATTTCTACATTATCCCGGACAGCAATATTGTTTTTATAGTAACAACGATTGTGAAGCCGCGGGAAAAAAATCGTTTATGTGCTTTAAGTTCGAAGTTGGGGAAGGCCTATGTCCAGCATAACTTCGAACTTCATCATCATCAACCTATGTTTGATGATGATGAAGTTCGAAGTTATGTGCCCTTAGCACTAGACAACCCTTTTAATTAAAACCTCTAATCAGTACTTTATCACACCTTACGAATTCCATAACGTTTTCTTACCCAAAACAAAAGCTAGGGATGTAAAAAAACATCGATATTTTTCTATCGTCCCGCAGAGCTCACTAGATAATTCGCAACGCGACGCTCGCCGACGGTTTATTTCTGTTAGGTGCGTGACAACGATCGTTTTACTTCTGGTTCGACCTGGGTCCCGGTAAATAGCGCACTCATTGAACAAAATCGTTTTGGCTGATAGATATTAATTACCATATGCACCCCACTTTCATCTAAGTAGGTCAATACCTACTTCTCTACAATCTTTCAATGTATATTGGTATAATTTCAGCTGACACACGTCGACTGGTGAACAAAAGCCTCCTCAAGACTGCTATTATGACCAGTCCCGCACTGCGCGTATCCAGTGATTATCTGTCACTTTAAAGCCCGTAGCACAACTCTGCTGTGAAGTCATAATATTTTATTTATTTATACATATTTTACCGAATTTTGCACCATTAAACCTACATTGGTTTGTATTGGTGCTCACACTCGTTTTGAACTTATAATTATATGACATTGCGTTTGGATATAGAAATAAATAAATAAATATAGCATCTAAATAAAAAAAAATTAAAGGAAAATATATTTATTCTGATAGAGCAAAAAACTTAATTATCTAACTATAGTAATGAAATACAGTACCCGACTTAAAAAGACTTAAAGTATTGATTAGACTCTTTTACTGTTAGATTTATATAT
The DNA here is from genome assembly GCA_943735965.1 of Eupithecia abbreviata. NCBI lineage: Eukaryota > Metazoa > Arthropoda > Insecta > Lepidoptera > Geometridae > Eupithecia > Eupithecia abbreviata. Next base: position 9,813,455 of record OX030991.1, on the reverse strand, counting down.
ATATATATATATTATTATTAATAGACATATCTAAATTAATTTAGTGTAGATCAAGCCGTGTGTGATGGTCAGTGCCGTGTTGCTGCGCTATCAGAGCAGGTTCATGCTCAGCTGAATGTTGCGAGTAACCCCACAACGCTGATTTTCAGCATGTAGCCCCAAAGTGAGCAGAGCTTGTGTTAAAATAATTGTAATTATATAAAATAAAACTCTACTGAAAAATTCTACAAACATTCATAATACAAGTCTTGTCATAAGTGAATAATTCAAAGCGTCGCGAAGGTGGTCGCTACCAGTCTGGACTGTCAGACTTAAGATGGAGTTATAAGAAGTCTCGCGGGACGTTCAAGTGAGCTTAATTAACTGCGATGCGTGGGATTTAGTAGATGGGATGTCGACTACGCACAGTAGTTTATTTTCCTGAAACGAATGGTTTTTACTCAACCCTTATACGTTACTTAAGTAGAAAAACCACAAATTCGCTGGGTAGTTTGTATTATTTTTAAATTTCAAGGGAGAAATAGTATAAAGTGCACCTGTGTTTATGCAAACACTTGTGCACTAATTATGTCCTGCACATGACTAGTCTCCGTTGAGATTGGCCACCGTATATCAATATCATCCATATTTGATATTATTTTTGGATTTAATGATGCTTAATCAAAGACATATCTAATTAAAGTTTGATGATTGGCAAAACTCTATATCTTTAAAAAAAACCCTAACCTTGCTTTGGGATCAATTATAGTACCAATCTTAAAGCAAAAAAGACTGAACTACTAACACTCAATTCAACTTACACTTAGCCAGTATATACTATCTCGTAATTAAACCTCCAAGTTTGCTTAAAACAATCGATGAATCACTCAGAGTTTTATCGATACTCTATCGAAAAGCGATTGAAAACCCCCAACACTAGTCCACTTTGAAATACCTTTAACTGTAATTATCGCTCTGGAACAAGTATTTCAAGATTCGTGCAATCCGAGATGTACGAGGACAGAGTCGGATCTAGGATCCTTTTACCATTAGAACCACTGGTGGGACGAAACTGGTGGGACGTACGGGATATTATAATTCCAGTTAGCTTTAACATTAATTTAACTGGTATTTACGGTGGTATGTACCTTAAACATTCGTTTAAATATCTTTTTTTTTCATATTATAGTTATTGTTTTTGTATATGTGCTAAATAAATCTTTATTCTATTTTATTATATTATAAAGTAAACAAACACAATATTTAACTAATACTTAACCCAGCAAAGTTTCCATCTTTCAATGACACTATTAGAGAACAGACCATTCAGAGCTCTATATCTACTTGAACGTCCGCTCTAAAGCAAAAGTCTACAAGGTGAGCTGGGTTGCTCTAGTCGCCCGAACGGTCAACGTTACCTTTTTTAGGCGAATCTAGTCACCTGGACGTTCAAGTGGCTAAGAAACTTTAAACAATATAATTTAGTTTTAGTTTCTATATTGAGCTCTGAAATAATTTATTAAAAATCATTTAAATAAAAAACAAGAAAAATTAATAAATTAAAGAGAAGCATGGAAGGACCGTAACCTGGAGGAGGCTTTCACCACTCTAAGTGATACTGCCACAGAGCTATAGTTTAAATTCAGTGTATAGATAAAAATGTAATTAATTGTGGTAGTGAATAAAGCTTATTTTATTTTATTATTTTAAATTAAAAACAAAGATCAATTAAGCCCTATAAAACATAACATGGGCAGATTTTTTTTACAAGTGATGTCGTCAAATGTCAATTCCGATAACTTCCAAAAAATTAATGCAAGCATTAAGAACCCATTTTTTTTTTCAACCAAAAAGGCGCGGCTCTTATTGACGCCTTCTAACTACATCCCTGTATAGCAAGGCTTAATTACTTCCATTGAAACATATCTGTGCATATCTTTTCTTTGCTACACTCGTAATTACCGGCCAGGCTGAAAATCTCGAGACGGTAGCTGTTTTATATGAAGATTATTCCCTATTTTAATTAAAATGGCTAAGAAAGGTAATGTGCCTACTGGTTCTATTTGGTTCTCTGAGCTCGTATTTGAATCGTCTTCATTCATAGTTTTGTAAACTAAATAAATAAATAAATAATGCTGGACAATTCACACAGCTTTATCTAGCCCCATGGTAAGCAGAGCTTGTGTTATGGGTACTAGATAACTGATATACATAATACAATACATTACATAGATACATATTTTTTATTATACATAGAAAACGACCAGAATAAATAATAATAATAAATAATAATAATAAATAATAATAATAAATAAATAAATAATGCTGGACAATCCACACAGCATTATCTAGCCCCATGGTAAGCAGAGCTTGAGTTATGGGTACTAGATAACTGATATACATAATACAATACATTACATAGATACATATTTTTTATTATACATAGAAAACGACCAGAATACCCGGAACAAATATCTGCAGATCGTACACACAATTGTTCCGAGGCGGGAATCGAACCCGCAACCTTCTGGTTCGCAGGTAGACCTTCGCCCACCGCGCCACGTCGTGCGTAAGCATGTTTTAATTAAACTACTCGTATCTACTAACTATCTTGAAGGATAGCATCACAAGTGTCTCTGGATCTATCTAGAGCTTACCCCAAGCTTACCCCCTACAACCTCACACTCTTCTTAATAATATTAGTATGGAAGTATAGATTACTTTGGAACCAGATGATATTGTGTGGATTGCCCAGCATTACCTATTTATTTATTTATCTAATTTTCTAGTTAAACCGCTTCCAAAACCTACTTGCTTTCACACGTTGTAAGCTAATAGTTCTGTCTCGACAAACTTTTACAAAGTTGCTAGTTCAACCCAACCGTCGCATAGATAAGGCACCCCCAATCGATCACGGGATATCGCCCACGTGTAGAAAGTGATCCATTACATTTCCAGTTAATAAAAATAACGTCACACTATATTTACAAATTGATAAACCCGGGAACAGCTACTTTATTGGTGGCGTCGAGCTGATAACAAGTGATCGAAGACATGTGGATTATGATGTTGAAGGTTAATCAATTTGGGATGGGATTTCGATATCATGGAACATGTTTTTCAATCACATCATTATTATTGAGATTGAAATACATGATCTGAATGCGCCTGAGACGCACGAGCTTAAAGTCGGGTGCTGACCGATGTTACGGGGCGTAATGAACAATTCGAGGGCCATCATTATCATCAGCCTAAGTTAGTCAACTGCTGGACAATGGACATAGGCCTCCCCAATGAGCGCCATAGCGCCCTGTCTTCAGCTTGACGCTTTCAGCATCTGCTCGCAGATCGTCATCCCACCGTCCAGAGAGCATCCTACACTACGTTTGCCATTCGAGTATGAAACATTGAAAATCAGTCTCGTTTCAAACGCCTTCAATCTCTGTAGGTACTGATTGCACGAAAACTCGCTGTTACACTCAGTAGCCGGATTTAGGAACTCACATCTAGTATGAGTTTTTTGTTATTATATATTCAGTTCGATGGTACGATGGTACCTTGCATTATCGCCGAACTTATACATTAGATAGTATGCCAATTTACAGCTCAATCAGTTGAGCATAACTGGTCTAAAATTCAATTGCAAGATTTGTCCCACACAAACTGACAGGGCAAGTAGAAAACAAAAGCTTGTAACAGTTGTAACAAAATGAAGCTTTGTCGGCCGGGCTAGTTTTGACGTGCTTTAACCAAACACATCAATGCGAAGTTTCACACAATTTCATAAAATAAATTTTAAGCTTCGAATCCTTTGTCTATCTCGCGATCGCTCGAAAAATTGTCAAGTACCACAATTGGTAAATTTTTCACGTTTTTGATGATGATAATTTGTTCAAAAACTTTTATTATTATTATATGTTTGGTTTAAAAGAAATTCTTTAACAATCCAACAACACAAAGTACACCAAAAGCCGTTGTTTTGCAAAAGACTCAACACACAGAACAAAAAAGCCTACCTACTTCACAGCTAAATTGTATTTTCTGTTTTTTAATTTGAGAAGAGTCAGGATTACAAATTTGAATAATACCGTCAAACAGGCGAGGATGAATTAAACAGCTTAACAAAAAGCGATGAAAACACTGGGGATTTCTCTTGTCTTTTATTTTGTAGGTTATTAACAGCGGAAGACTTTGTCAGTAGGTCTAATTAATATGCAGTGATAAACAGCTGTGTAGCGAAGGCTGTCTTTTGATATTTTGCCTTTCTGTCTCTAAAGTTTACTGACACTATTTTGGGCTTACATTATATTTTAAAAGTACTACGATCAAAGCTACAAATCACATCAGCCATTAACGCTCTGAAAATGAACAATATCTCTGAACAAAAAACCTATGAGTCCTAGGTTATTATAAATTTTGTGTCGTTGTGAATATGTTTGGCTGAAAACAACAGCAAAACTACTGAATGTATCAAGGTGTGTGCAAGAATAACATAGAGTAATAGATATAATAACTACATATATACCTATATGAATAACTAGCGGACCTTCCGGGTTTCGCACGGTTTTAGTTAAGATCCCTAACTTTTTTGAAAATATAATATAGCCTATGTTCACCGGGGATAGTGTCCCAACGGTGAAAGATTTTTTCAAATCGGTCCAGTAGTTTCGGAGCCTATTCGTTACAAACAAACAAAAAATCAAACCTTTCCTCTTTATAATATTAGTATACATAGATAGGCTATAGATATAGATATAGATAGGCTAGCCTATTCTGTTATTCTTGCACAGTTTCTTGACAAAAAGTTTTGTTAGTAAAAAATTAGTACGAAGCTTAGAACAGAACCTAGTTATTAATAAAAACAAGTTTATTTGTATTAATGACTCGCTTCTGCCTTCTTCTGTAGTTATTTCTTTACAAGACGCGTCTTAATCTAAGTCTAAATCGTCATAACTCACTTTTAACTCTTCCAATACGTAATAGGTGTGGTGTAATATAACTTGACCAACTAACAACCATGTTAAAAAGAATCGAGACGAGAACCATAAAAGTTCCCAAGGATCAACTAACGATTTCGCATCAACGTTGACGGCACCCTAAGTGGAACGAACAAAGTGGGCCTACAGCGTACCTCAGAACAAAATGAAGAAATTAACTCTAAATCGGTGAAACAGTGAAGACGTCTTAATCGTGAGTGGGAACCGGTATTTTTTCCCGAGGTCGGAGTTTTAGACTTTGTTGTGCCGCGTTCGGTTTTGCTTTTCGTTTGTTAGTAGGTTCTTGGTTCTAATTAACTTATTGGCTGTCGTTAGTTTGTAATTCCTTGCCGCATTCTCTAGCTTGTTCTGATTACCTACTATGTTTTATTTCTTTTACGTTTGACTGTGCTAGGTATTTTAAATTGATGATAACAATCACCTACCGTGGTCGTCTGGTAGAGATCGCTCTTGAGGGATAAGACCGCCAATTGTATTAAATTTTTAAGTTTTCTCTGTACATAGTATCTATACGTATTTAAAGTGCAATAAAGATTTTTTTATCTTTCTATCTATCTACCTTGTTATACTAAAGGCGTACAAAGACTACCTCATCAGTAAACATAATGTAAATGTCCACCGGTGAACTTGCCTTCCCCTAACAAAGGGATTTAGCCATAAGCACCACTCCTGGCAGGCAGTTGTGATCGCAGTGCAGGTGTTAAAAGTACTTACTCAGAAGAAATTTAATGCCCTTCCTCTGGTACCTTGACCACATAGCAAATGTATAAAATTACTAATTTCTGCCCGCGGCTTCGCACGCGTTGTTTCTATGGAAAGGTTTAAGGATTATTTCTATTCTATGGGAAATGATTTATGGGATAATAAGGAGCCTATGTTTTAGTCTGGGCCCAGAACTACCTGTATGCAAAATTTCAGCTCGATCCGTTCTGTAGTTTTTGCGTGAAAGAGCAAGATAACAAACATACATACTTTCACGTTTATAATAATATTAGTAGGATCTCCACAATTCGTATATCTACCTAACCGTTCGCTAAGACAGCACTTAAAATGGCGGCTTCCATTATTGCGATGCAATCAGTGGCCAGATTTACTCCATTGCATCTTTTAACACATTGACTGCTGAAATCACACGGTATGTGATTTCTACAAGTGACTAATATGCGTAAATCCATACTAGCGCAGCGGCTGAGAAAATACAGATCTGTGTGACTCAGCACAGTCGTAATATTTTTCGAACGAAACGCATGTGCGGCGCAACACAACCGCTGTGTAGAGCGGCGGCACGAATTTTTTAGGTTAAAAAAAAGATCGCAGTCGTCGAAAAAAAACCTCAGTCAAAGTGTTAAACTGACTCTGGCTTCAAAGCAACAAATATCTAGAATCTCAGTACATCTCAGTACGTTTCGTTTAATTCAGAAAGTGCTGGTGCAAATGTAACAGTGCCTCGCTGAGTGTTCCGTGAAAAGCCGTCGGCGTCTCTGAGGAATATTGGGTCCCACCCGGTCGCCCGGATCAGAAACGTGTTTTATCTCTCGGTCTAAGTTAGAAGCTCTGTGGGGCTACCATGCTATTTTACATATAACGTAACGCGCGTTATCAGCATTATTACGTAAATTTTATCGCGGATAACGCGTGTTAAGACGCGTTTTAATGCGAATAATATCTTTTCACGAGTTATTCGCGTTAAAATGCGTCTAATTTGACCGCAATTAACGCGTGTTAAGACACATTTTAACGCGAATAATGCCTTTTCACGAGTTATTCGCGTTAAAATGCGCCTTGACACGCGTGAATCGCGCTCAAATTTGCGTAATAACGCTGATAACTCGCGTTATGTTATGTGTTAAATAGCAATGGTAGCTGAACTTAGAAAAAAAGTAAATAATAATAATAAATAATACTGTACAATTCACACGGCATTACCTAGCCCAAAGCTAAGCAGAGCTTGTGTTATGGGTATCAGATATAGGTAGCGGTTAGATATAGGTGGGTAAAGGTCTACCTGCGACGCAGGAGGTTGCGGGTTCGATTCCCGCCTTGGAATTTTTTTTGTACGATCTGCAGATGTTTGTTCAGGGTGTTCTGATCGATTTCTATGTATAGTAAAAATATGTATCTATGTAATGTCATCATCATCATCATCATCATCAGCCTATAGCAGTCCACTGCTGGACATAGGCCTCCCCCAATGAGCGCCATAGCACCCTGTCTTCAGCTTGCCGCATCCAGCATCTACCTGCAGTCTTTCGCAGGTCGTCATCCCACTTGGTCGGAGGGCGTCCTACACTACGTTTACCGAGTCGGGTCTCCACTCAAGAACACGTTTGCCCCACCGGCCGTCGGTTCTTCGCGAGATATGGCCGGCCCACTGCCACTTCAGCTTGCTAATTCTTTGAGCTATGTCGATAACCTTGGTTCTCTGTCGGATGTATTTGTTACGAATCCTATCCTTCAGAGAAACATGTAATGTATTGTATTATATATATCAGTTATCTAGTACCCATAAAATTAGCTATAGGCTTGGTAATGCTGTGTGAATGGGCTGGCATTATTTATTTAACGACATGAATCGCCATCGTCTTTACCTTGCTCGCTCCCAGAGATAAATTATTATTTTTATAGAACCCAGAGTCAGATGGATAGCCGTGAATTGAAGCTTTTCGGATTTCGGTGCGAGCGCGGTCATTAGTTACGTGATCTCGAATTGTTTTGTTCTTCGGCTCTTGAGGTAATTTTAGGCGCCGTTTGTGATGTTTTACGTTTAATATTCATTTATTCTCAAAAAGACAATTTAAAGTCACTTACATGAGAACAGGATTCTTAGGTTAAGGTTATACATAGGTTGTGGTCATTCAATAGCTGGCTCATTTAATGTGTTCACTAAATAAGAAGTCAGATTAATAGCATGTCGAAGTTACTAAGCGATCAAAAAAGATTACCAAAATTACCATGTGAGCTCATCATCATCATCAGCCTATAGCAGTCCACTGCCGGACGTAGGCTTCCCCCAATGAGCGCAATAGCGCCCTGTCTTCAGCTTGCCGCATCCATCATCTACCTGTAGTCTTTCGCAGATCGTCATCCCACCTAGTCGGAGAGCGTGGAGGACACGACTCGGTAAACGTTGTGTAGGACGCTACACTACGTTTACCGAGTCGTGTCCTCCAGTGACCACACACGGCAAAAACCACTTAAAGTTATGTTTTACCTACATATTTGTCGTCTGCGTACAATATACAAATACGTGGGTTTAATTTTTATATTAACTTATTTTTCTAAAATAAACTTAGACTAAATAACCTGCTGTATGATTAGATTAGTCAGTGAAATCACTCTAGCCGTTTCAGAAAAAATACAGACAAACTTAAATGTGGTGTTTTTATATAAGTATCGTGAATCTATCCTACCCTATCCTATCGTTCATAATTTTATAATGCATTTAGTAAAAAGCTGACATTTTGAATTTCAAACAGGCATTTCAGTTAATTTATTTGCATATTATTTACTATATACAAACAAAATTTAGGTAACTATATTTACTTGACTCGACTTTAAAAATAAAGAGTATTCTTACTGACTCCACGGTTTCTTTGATTTTCTGTTCAACGGCGCCGCGGCGTTCTAAGCTAAGTACATCAACATTTTAGAACCAATTTATTTCAGTCTATTAAGCAGAATTGCTCTTGTCCCGCTTTATCCCATCCCATAAATCAGATGAGCAATTTTTCTAATGGATTGTCTAAACGAAGGACCTATAAAGATGGAATAAGGTTTCCCGCATAAAAACAGGTAACTGGATTCCATTTTTCTTTTCTTGTTTAAGATCATATATTAAGAGGTATTTTTATTTAAAACTAGCTGCGCCCCGCGGCTTCGCCCGCGTGGAAATTTCTGCGCAATTTTACCATGTTTTCTCACAGTTTAACCTTATTAACCTTCCCTGGACTACGACAAACATTTCAAAACCAAAATCAGCTAAATCGGCCCAGCCGTTCTCGTGTTTTAGCGAAACTAACGAACAGCAATAGACATAAAGAATTTTATATATAAAGATTAATCTAGACATCCCGATTATCTTGTTAAAACTAAAAACATAGTGTTAAAACTAAATATAGAACTCAAGAAACAAATTAATCTATAATTTTTTCGAGATTCCGGATTAAAGATGTAAGATGCATACTTGTGCTGCTGTTAGAAGTACTCTAAATTATTTGATTAGATATCTGAACTATGCAGATTTTTCATATTAGTGCAGACCTTCTTCAAGAAGGACGAAAAGGTAAAAGCATTATACTTGTACAATACAATACAAAAATTATTTATTGTACACCATAATAAAATTAATCATTACAAAAATACATTATATGCGACAGGTACAATGGGCGGCCTTATCGCTTAGAAGCGATCTCTTCCAGGCAACCTTTGGATGGAAAGAATTATATGAATTTAAGAAAAGGCAGGGGGTGTACCACAGGTATATATGTACTTTTATTAAATCTGAAAACATAAGTCGCATAAACAGCACCGCAAAAATATCAGCTTTTTAACTTCCACAAAAACACTAAAAAGAACCAATTTGACAAACCGAAGCATAAGTAAAAGCCATTTCTAAAACCCTTCCAATAACTCAGAAAAAGGAATTCTATTGGTAACTCACATCAATCTTGCTAGGTGGCCGCGAGTTGACCTTGTCAGTCGTGTGGCGGCCGCGTCGTGATTCAGATGTCGAGAGCTCTGATGTTTTTATCTAGTTAGCGGACCTACGACTGCGGGTTTGATCATTATCATCATCTTGGGATGATGGGATTGTCTCATGGGCTTTAGCAACGTTTATGATCGGACTTTTGCCGAGTTTTTGTTTTACATTTTTAGTGGCACAAGTGATGTAGTTTGCTATTATATCAATTTGTATGAAACACAAGTTTTTATTTTAAAAATTATCAAGAATTGAACATGGTAGAACGCTTTATTGCCTCCCTGTTGAACGATTTTTTCAGTAGCCCTAACAATGATAGACTGAAATAGACAAACGTTTTGCAGGTAACTCGTAGTAATGTCTTTAGGAATCTCAAATAAAAATCTGCCTAGTTTTGGATTAGCTAGTCAAAATTTCAAGACTTGTAAAAGAAAGTACATGCCAAATTAACACCATCGTGTAATATCATTTACCTTTGAATTCAACTGGAGATGGACTTTTCAATTCTTCAATTTTAAGTTTTTACAAAGAGTATTTCACAGACAAAGCTTTCACAGAGTACAGAATGTATCCATTCTCGTGAACTAAAAGAACCATTGCCGTTGAATTTTCATTCCCTACTCCTTACTCGCCTTTTCGAAATCAAACACATTCGTATGATTCATAGCTACATCCCACAGCACTTACAATTCCATTTACCACTATTATTGCACAGAATTCTCGACCTTATGCACTTTACTTTGGTGCCTCAGATAAATCGTTCTGTCTACAATATAGCTATAGGTCGATTTCTTTTCTCTTTTGCTTGTCTTAGTTGCAGTAATTGCTTAAACTCACACCATCCTTCAACATCAAGTCATCACTTGTTCTGATGTCTATAAATCCTCTGGAGTTTTGCCGTTATGAATGAAAGGCTGTGTCGAGGTCTAAGGTCAAATGTTAACGATCATTTATATAAGCTTGGAATGATATGCATAGTTTTAACATCTGTGAAATTAAATTTGGTTTTCTATTTGAATAATGATTTGGTTTTTTTTTGCCGTCTCACGTATGGTTTTAAAAATAAGCCTGTTCTCAGTGTGAACATATTTTTATGCAAGATCACGAGCATGTAATAAATCTAAATTCTTTCACATTAATGTTATCAAATATTTGAATAGTAATAAAATTATACAGGTCTATAAATCCGAGATCTCCCAGTAATGGTGCATTTTTATAATCGAGTTGTATATCGCCAAGGATAATCGTAAATCTGTAGATGCAACAATAGCATTGAGTGCTCTGTTGTATTTGTGTCTCTATTCTGTTTCAGATTGACTTTTGTTTTCTTATTATTATCACAAAATGTGGATCAAGTAGAAGAATCACTATTTGTTGCTGTTTGGCAGAGAACAATCTCATTTTTCTGTTATATAAACAAATAATTGTTTAGTATTCTATTATAGTATTTAGTAGAATGTATAGAATTTAGCAGTATATATAGTATTTAGTAGTATATTGAATAAGTAAGTTAAAATTTAATCTTCTGTCTATTTATAATTTTATTTATGCACATATACCCACTTCTCTCTTCACTTTATCTCTCTCTCCCAATAAGGTTTGCTGGAAGAGAACTCTTTTTAGGGTTAAGTTCACCTTTGTATTAATTTTCTAGAATAGGTTTTGTATATAGTTTATCGTGCAAAAAGTATAAATAAAATAAATAATGCTGGACAATCCACACATCATCATCTAGCCCTGAGAGCCCTTGAGCTTGTGTTATGGGTACTCAATGGCGTATATACTTAATAGAATACTTACATAGATATATATTCTTTATTATACCTACATAGAAAATACCCAAAACACCCGAAACAAAACATTTGCAGATGGTACGCATTTATCCCGGGGCGGGAATCGAACCCGCAACCTTCTGCAACGCTGGTGGACCTATATTGATGAACAGAGATCATCAATATAGGTTCAAGTCCCGCCGAAATCGTTTTTTTTGGGTTATTATTAATTTATTAGAGATTATGCCGAGTGCGAGGGCTTACGCACTATAATAACTAAAACTTTAAGTAAGCATTGAGTGCTCAAACAAATACATTATATATCACGAAAGCCTTCCAGCTATCGGTTTAGACTTCAATTATGAGTATCTCAAGTGACTACTACTAAACAAAGACTTATCAAAGACACATCACATCATCCATCTAGATCTCAAGTCAAGGAATATCGTCTACTGGGTACTATGTAATCAAAGACACATAACATCTTCCATGGTCTGATTTGTGTCTATAACAAATCTTGGATCATCATCATCATCAGCCTATAGCCTCCCCCAATGAGCGCCATAGCGCCCTGTCTTCAGCTTGCCGCATCCAGCATCTACCTGCAGTCTTTCGCAGGTCGTCATCCCACCTGGTCGGAGGGCGTCCTACACTACGTTTACCGAGTCGTGGTCTCCACTCAAGAACACGTTTGCCCCATCGGCCGTCGGTTCTTCGCGAGATATGGCCGGCCCACTGCCACTTCAGCTTGCTAATTCTTCGAGCTATGTCGATAACCTTGGTTCTCTGTCGGATGTATTCGTTACGAATCCTATCCTTCAGAGAAACTCCGAGCATAGCTCTTCAAATCTTGGATCGTACTTTATATAACCGTGCCCTACTGATTTTTACAATATTGTGTTCTACTTATAAACGAGGTGGCAGATCGTAAAACAGGCTTTATCGGCGTTTCTCTCACATTGTTTATAGCCTTATAGGAGTACGTTTTGTGATTGATTCGAGTTCCTCTTAATAAATTCTGTGAGGATTACTCCAAGTTTGTCCACCAGTTTGTTTTATGGTTCGTATTAAAATATCCAATCAGATTTACAGCGTCGATCATCATTGATAAAGGAGCTGTGCTTATTATAATAAAATTTACCTATCCAGAAAAGATTTACTGGGGATATTACGACGCCATTACAAATAGACGACCGATGTGGCGCGGTGGGCGATTGTCCGGCTGCGACGCATGAGGTTGCGGGTTCGATTCCCGCCTCGGAACAATTGTGTGTACAATCTGCAGATATTTGTTCCGGGTGTTCTGGTCGTTTTCTATGTATAATAAAAAATATCTATCTATGTAATGTATTGTATTATGTATATCAGTTATCTAGTACCCATAACACAAGCTTTGCTTACCATGGGGCTAGATAATGCTGTGTTGATTGTCCAGCATTATTTATTTATTTAAATACATATATAAATATCAGATTATCTAGAAGATAAAAAAGCTTGGAACGAGTTTTACTCTAACTCAAAATCTAACAACTTACAGATAAGCAAATCATATGTACTAGACACATAAGTTATGAACATACTAGTAGTTTCTTCTCACTTCTTCCACTGGTGGACAAAAATTTAAGTGAACATCAAAATAATGTTATTATAAATGACCTGTCTAAGTGCTTATTTGTAAGCCTAAAGAAATAAACTTTCAATTCATTTCATAATCTGTTCGGAAAAACTTGTCCGAGTTTGATTTGTTTTGATGAATATCCAATCCATCAATATTTCTTCTCGAAAACATTATTACTTTGAAAGTATTCTCGAAATCTAAAGCGTAATTAAATTGTATTGTTTCACTGTCAGCGTAGTCTCAACTGAACTTGAGATACATCTCAGCTTTCTTCCAAATAAGGATTAATTATAATACCGGTACAAACTCACGGAAATTCTAATCAAATCAGCCCGAAGCAAATGGATATTGGTTTCCAACAAAACACATGTAAAGCACCCAATACTAATGAACCCGTAACGACGCTCTTAGCGATTATTTTACTCTTATATCATCAACAGAAAACCTTTCCTATATTTATTACGATTAAGTTCATTTTCACCCTAAATAACATATGAGTCAACCAACAAAGCAAACGGAATAGATCTCTTATTATTGAGATAATAGAGCTCAAATTCAAAAGTTTGTTACGATAGGTATTGTGCTAGTTTAAAAGTGAGTATCAAGGTACATTCCACTCGCTTGGTTAATTAAGACATAGATTATCTAACGTTTTGGAGTAGTAAATAAAATTTTAATCTTTTACCGTAACGTCCAGGCGTCTCCATAACACGCTTTTATCTTGAAATGGTAAGCCGAAGGCATCTTCTTTGATCCCACGCCCACACGTGCATTTATAAAGTAATATTTAACCATTGGATGCATTTACATTGGAACAGGAATCAGATGCTTACCTGCTTTAATAACGTCACCTGATATAAAAAAGAAATTAGATTCAGGCGTTTCTTTGCGAATTACTAGAATAGAATTTTTTTTTCTACTTTTCTTCGTTCTTTCTTTTGTTTTTGTTTGTAAGTACATTATACCAGGATTATACTAATGTAGGTGTAAGCACACTCGGCTAATATAATCTTAAGCACATACTTAAATACGTATTTTATATGTAGGTACTAAGTAGAAACATTGTAAATACTTCTCATTAAGTGAACGTTATATATACTATGTTCTTTGAGAAAAATAAAGATTCTTTAAACCGAAATATGTATGTACTGTAAAATATGTATGTAATGTAATATCTATACTTCTTACTATGAAAAAGAGCTTAAGTTTGTGAGGTTGTACCTAAAAGGTAATCTACTGAACCGATTTAGAAAATTCTTTTAAAAGAATCTCACTTTATGCGAGTGCCATATGTAATATTTTAACCCGAAAAATTAGAAGAAATTTAATAACGTCACCTGATATAAAAAAGAAATTTGATTCAGGCGTTACTTTGCGGAATCCTTTGTAAAATAAAAATAAAAAAGGCTTTTATTCCTTAACCTTAAATAACATTGATCAATAAAATATTACATTAGATTTAACAAATTTTTCAAAAGCATGATGAAAAATTTGTTAAATCTAATGTAAGCCTTTGCTAAATACTAGGATAAAAATATGTATGTACTGTAAAATATGTACTATGTAATGCAATATCTATACTTTTTAATATGATAAAGAGGTTAAGTTTGTGAGGTTTTACCTAAAGGGTAATCACTGGATCTACTGAAGCGATTTAGAAACTTCTTTTTAAAGAAACTCACTTTATGCGAGTGTCATATGCAATATTTTAACTCAAAAAATTTGAAGAAATCTTCATGCATAAAGATACAACTCCTTGTTAATTAGAACTTTTCAAACTTTCGCTCTCGCTTATACAAATACAAATACAAAAGAATTATTTACCAAAAAGTTTACAAATAATAACACCTAAACTTAATTTATGTACATATTCTTACATTATAGAGTTGATTGATTTAGATGTTGCAGTTAAGAGTGTACCTTATGTTATTTTATATTTAGAAATCGTTATTTATCTCAGAATCTGTGAAAGCTACCACCTCAACGATACTTTTATTTTTTGAAAAATACATGTTTTGCACACATTTTGCTATTTATCTCAGAAACCACCAAATTTTTTTGTTGGATTTTTGTTTTGTCGAGAAACTTAGTAGAATTTCTTCGTTTTCGTATTTTTAATTTTTAGATTATTTGAGTAAATAACTTGTAATTAGGCATTAGGCAGTTTTGGCGCTTACGTCGATAAAAAATACGGAGCACGTCTATCGCTCTGTGCTTCTCACTCACAAGAAAATCATATCTTGTCATTCTGCTCTGAACTGAAGCGAAATTCGAATTTTGGCTGAGGTATGGCACGCTCTTAACAGTGACCCCCGCACTAGGCTAGGCTTGTTTCGCGGGGCATCAAAACATTTTCTGTTTGCTGGTAAGGTAATGAATTGCAAAACAAAAACTTTAGTAACAATAGAATAAAACTAAAGCTATTGTTAACATAATAATGATTATTTGTTTTATTTGTCCTACGTTTTCATCGCGTTACAACGATCGTGGTCAAGGGGTGACTGGATGTACCTACTCGGTGTTACTACCGAGAATAGCCTTGTTAATTATAATAATAATAATAATAATGCTGGACAATCCACACAGCATTATCTAGCCCCATGGTAAGCAAAGCTTGTGTTATGGGTACTAGATAACTGATATACATAATACAATACATTACATAGATATATATTTTTTATTATACATAGAAAACGACCAGAACACCCGGAACAAATATCTGCAGATCGTACACACAATTGTTCCGAGGCGGGAATCGAACCCGCAACCTCCTGCGTCGCAGGCGGACTATCGCCCACCACGCCACATCGGTCGTCTATTTGACAATTGTTACTCATTTCTAAGCTGCAACGTGCGTGTAAGGACATCTACAATTTCGAGACTCAGATTCTGATTTGACCGGTATTCAACGTGAATGTTTCTAGTCTAATGTTCTGTCAAATTATAATGTATCAGTGATAGCGATGCACCATTTGTTGTCTAATGGATATTTGACAATTCCGTTTTTGTTACAGGTTTTATATTTGGAGCTACAGCATTCAACTGAGGTAAGTTTCGTAAGGGTCCGGCGACCCTCGCTTGCAAAAATCGCTCCGAATATAGCTGTCATTGTTTAACCCTTGCGCCGCCCCACATACGTGCGCGATAGCAATATTAGCCGTTCATAATTTGGTTTGTTCCGTAATACCAAAAATTATGGCTGAAAACTTTTTGTATTCTTCACAAAGTATTGTTATTCTGTAACTAGACAATATAAGCTATGTTCCTTAATAAATAAAACGTAAGATATTGATGTTTTTAATACAAAACAAATAGCAAGAGAACATGTCCATTTTCGCATAAAAATGTGCAAAATGAGATTGGCTTTCATTTCATTTTAGGTAAGTATTTTGAAAAAAAAAACTATTTGGGAATCTAGATAAATACTATTTTAATACAAATAATGCAATATTATAGTCTAGTAATATTATAGTGTATATTAGTGGACGACCGATGTGGCGCGGTGAGCGAAGGTCCGCCTGCGACGTAGGAGGTTGCGGGTTCGATTCCCGCCTCGGAACAATTGTGTGCACGATCTGCAGATATTTGTTCCGGGTGTTCTGGTCGTTTTCTATGTATAATAAAAAATATATATCTATGTAATGTATTGTATTATGTATATCAGTTGTCTAGTACCCATAACACAAGCTTTATTACCATGGGGCTAGATAATGCTGTGTGAATTGTCCAGCATTATTTATTTATTTATAGTGGAAATATGCTTGAATTAGAAATCATTTTGGTATTACGTTTGTATGAAGAATTCGTCCCTCCGGAGGCCCCTTAAGGCGGTACCCAAAGGCACACTAGTGTCGCCACCTATTTTGTCTTATTATTACGTTGCACAAAGGAAAAATCAAACATTTCATTGGTGATTTCGTGATAGGTACTATAATCTTTTTTTAATGACTTTGTAATAGTTTTATTTTGTGAAGTGTTGGCCACCAAAGGCAAAAAGTTTTGCTGCGAAACGAGTGACTGTTTCATAACATAACACAACCAATGCCACCGTCTATATTGTTCGTTCATGCCCAGTCCATCCCAAGGTTGCCTGGAAGAGATCCCTCTCAGCGATAAGGCCGCCCTTTATAACTTTATTCTAATTTTTTAGATCTGTATTATTTTCTGTTTTGTGTGGTGTAATAAAGTGTTATCTATCTATCTATCTATCCAATTTAAAGTACGAAGTTTCAGGTCATGTCATAACTTTTCAACAAAGTGGGGGCAAGAAGTATTTGATTAAACAATTTAATATATTTACTGGGCCATCTGCGATTCCGTTTTTTTGCGATTTATTGCTAAAGTTTTAATGAGTCGACTAACAATTTTTATCTAATACTGTTGACACACATGAAAACTTTAGTACTAACTTTTTATGTTATGTTGTAATAGGTGTCGAATTTCTTCATTAGATTCACTCATCTTGACAGTACGAAAAACAAAAAAAATCACACATTTTCCTAATTTGAATTTGGAATTATCTTCTTTAGAATTTAAACTTTTAATGATACCAAAACCAGCCAGATACAAATAGCCAAAGAGATTTTATTACAAGTACATACGAGTACATACTATAATGCGAAAAGACTTTTTCCCCAACCTAATATGTAAACTATAAAATAGAGTTAAAGGAGACTCATCATCATCATCAGCCTATATTAGTCCACTGCTGGACATAGGCCTCCCCCAATGAGCGCCATAGCGCCCTGTCTTCAAGGAGACTATGTTGCGATAAATAGTACAACTAGATGTAATCATTAATGTTAGACAATGTTGTTCAACATCAAACTTAGAAGTACCTTAATATTGAAGATAAACTTGTATCAGGCATTTTGAGCATGTATGATGGTACTAGATGAGTGAAACACATAATACATAATACAAAGATATATAATGTTACATAGAAAACGACCAGAACACTCGGAACATTGACTTATGTACTAACTGCAGATATTCAGTTAGTACAAACATTTGTTCCGAAGCGGGAACCGAACCCGCAATCTCCTACGCAGGTATACCTTTGCCCACCGCGCCACAGAGGTCGTCAAAAGTATTTATCAGTCAGTATTCATTCGTTGATATTTTTAACCAACTTTTTTTACTTTCTTGAGATCATATCAATCACACAACATAATATGTAGATCAAAAACCAATCAACCCCAAAACTTATTTATGTTTGTATTCGATTCACAATCTAATACTAGATGAATTGGATGCAGTGGACTGTATATTTTATTTTCTTCTCTAGGGGTTTTCGAAATAATACTCCAGTTCTCCAGTCTTCCCTATATTCGACTCGCAGACAAGAACTGACCAGTACTAAACAAGAACTACCCATGAACTCCTCTAATCGTAAACAGGCTCGGCCTTTTATATCTACAGAGCCTTACCAGACTGTTCTGATTATTACTGGAGCAACGTTCCGTTCCTTGCGTTCGAGAATAAACTAGTCCCTAATAACTATAACTTAATCTATGGCGTAATCGGAGACGACACGTAGTTACTATTGCCTATTCTATGCATAAGGCATAACTTCGCTAATACTATCAATTAGTCATAGATTTTAAAAACAGACTCGTCGTGTCCAGATCACTAGAAATAGTAGAATTGCATTTGTTGAATCAAAACAATATCATTTAACTTTGAACCTTAAGTTCTTCTGCGTTCGGTTCAGTATGGTAAAGTTGCAGTTGTATCGTATAGGTAAAGTGAAGAAGTTATTTTATGATGTCACTGATGGGTTTTCAAATATTGACTGACCATTATCTCTGGGAGCGTGACGTCGGGTCCGACTTTGATAACGTATAGCCCCACAAACTTATCAGTACAGTTAACGGCGTCGTCAACGTTGAAAATTATAATACAATCGAAGTCATCCCGTTTGACATTTTCTTTTTGTTGAACTGTAGTATTAAGTTGGTCGCATTGTATAGTGTCGCTGTCGCCCCTTTAAAAGTTTTGGTTTGTTTTCGTCTGTGTTTGTTCTGTACGGATATTAAAAGGTGCGGGGCATTTGTAATTAAAATGGACAGTTGGGATCGGGTTACTGAGTGACCGTTGTATGTTGAGGGTGTATCTCTACCTCTATGTATAGAAGGTACCTTTCTATTATAAACATAGCTTGTCTGGCTTCGCTTTAATGTTTGTATGTACATATGTCGCGGCCGGTCGGGTGATTATGTAACTCGCGACCGGTTTGCGACAGGCGTAAATTAAGCAATCAGTGCTGTCAAACGTCAATTTTGTATTAGTTTGACACCAGCTACAACGTCGAATTTGGTCAAAATTGGCGTTTGACAGCACTGATTGCTTAATTTACGCCTTTCGCAAACCGGTCGCGAGTTACATAATCACCATACCGATTGTAGAATCAAACCGTTTGTAGAATGGCTAGATTTTATAAAGGACTGATTCTACGATTCGGCGGGCTATAACAGGTAGTAAACAAAGCATGAGAATGTAGGAAATACACTCCATTTAATGCATTTAGTTATGACTTACCACGATAGTAAATAAATATTTGTTTTCTCACATGAACATACCTTGCTATTAATGTTCAAATTCGTTTACTTAGTCCATTTGCAGGTTTTTGAAGCAAGGAGGAACTGGGCAATGCATGTGTAAATTACATATAAACAATCAATTATCATCCTAGCTTGATCCTACCTAAAATCCTGATCTTAACAAAAAGTAATAGGTATGGCATTTCTGAAACAATGACAGTAACATAATATTGGCAAATTGCCCGCCATTACGAACATAAAGGATGTTAATATGTATTGAGGACAAGCAGACATAAAATTCTGTATTCTGTATTTTATATTCTGTATATTCTACTTTACTGGTATATTCATGTATATTAGGAAATACAGTCATAATAATTGCTTAAATAATTCATAACATTCGAATTGCAAGGCAAGTCGCTCAGCGAGCTAGGGAAAGAGCGATGCTCGGAGTTTCTCTGAAGGATAGGATTCGTAACGAATACATCCGACAGAGAACCAAGGTTATCGACATAGCTCAAAGAATAAGCAAGCTGAAGTGGCGGTGGGCCGGCCATATCTCGCGAAGAACCGACGACGGCCGCTGGGGCAAACGTGTTCTTGAGTGGAGACCACGACTCGGTAAACGTAGTGTAGGACGCCCTCCGATCAGGTGGGATGACGACCTGCAAAAGACTGCAGGTAGATGCTGGATGCGGCAAGCTGAAGACAGGGCGATATGGCGCTCATTGGGGGAGGCCTATGTCCAGCAGTAGAATGCTATAGATAGGGTATGATGATGATGAATTGCAAGGAATTTCTAGCTTTATTTGTATACTCGTTAAATTTTACTACTAAGCTATAAGTGTCTGGGTAATTGACTTAGCATTTTAAGATAATGATGCAAATTTTATTGACTATTTACTCCTCCATCGACATTAAACCTTAGAATTATATTTTATTCAATAGAATAACGCTAGATCTAGATAATTAGAAAGCTGCCCACTGCCAACAGGCGATAATAACAAAATAAAAATGTGTTTTCAACTGACTATTTAATTTACTATAAACGAATACATTTAACTTACAAAAATTATTATAAATGATTTACGCACTTCCTTACTATTCATTTGTCTTAGTAATTTACAACGTAAAGTTGAGTGATATTCAAAATATAGCCCACAACACTATCCACATGTTATGAGTTATATAGGTACATAGAAAATCAAAAACATGCAACTAGGATGCCCCACTAGCTAGGCAAGAGCTAGGCTCCTCTTAACACTTTGACTGCGATTTTTTTTCGACGACTGCGATCTTTTTTTTAACCTAAAAAATTCGTGCTGCCGCTCTACACAGCGGTTGTGTTGCGCCGCACATGCGTTTCGTTCGAAAAATATTACGGCTGTGCTGAGTCACAAAGATCTGTATTTTCTCAGCCGCTGCGCTAGTGTGGATTTACGCATATTAGTCACTTGTAGAAAACACATACCGTGTGATTTCAGCACTCAAAGTGTTAGTGTTGTGTAAACTAAGTAAAGCAATTACGAAAGTTCTATAAACCAATTTAAAGTACCTAACTCAATTATATTTTTTCGAATTGCGTTGTCGGTATGTTGCAAAAAATACAAACCATGCCTTAAAAATGATATTACGTGGTTATTTACTGTAAATAAATCAAATTTTATATATGTAAGTTACGTGTAACTAACCAAAGTTATCGACATAGTAGCTCTAAGAATAAGCAAGCTGAAGAGGCAGTGGCCCGGCCATATCTCACGAAGAACCGATGGCCGCTGGGGCAAACGACACGTGTTCTTGAGTGGAGACCACGACTCGGTAAACGTAGTATAGGACGCCCTCCGATCAGGTGGGATGACGACCTGCGAAAGACTGCAGGTAGATGCTGGATGTGGCAAGCTGAAGACAGGGCGCTATGGCGCTCATTGGGGGATGCCAATGTCCAGCAGTGGACTGCTATAGGCTGATGATGATGATGACGTGTAACTTCTCAAAGATGTATTTAACTATAACTATATTATATTTTTAAAAGTAGAAGACCTCCAATTGGTTCCATACCACTTAACAAATAATTCGAAATTTTCAAAACTATAATTATTACCATAAATCTGAAAGATCCACACGTGTTGAGAGGATATTAATTACAGTCAGACATCCGAACCGATTCACAGTTTATATTTCAACGGGATAATTGGTAACAAATGTTGATAAAATAATTTAGAGAGGAAACTCTTCTTTATTATGACAACGTCTATTAAATAAACAAGGTTGAGAAATTTGAGGAAACGAACGATAAAATGAAATTAAGGTTACTACTACATAAACACAATAGGAACTCTGAAAGGAAATGACTTATAAATAATCATTTTAGGTATTAACTTATTGAATTTAATATTTTCAAAGGTAAAATTAAAAGATTTGTTACTAATAAATGATTTAATATCAGCAGGCTTAAGACGTTCAATGCCAAGTTTTAGCGATGCGTCCCTAAATGAGCGCGTTGTGTCGTATTTTGTCCGGAATTAATGTAACCGGAGAGCATGTTTTTTTTTATATCTTTATTTATTGATGGAGTTTTGTCACAAAGTGACTATGTCACTCCCATATGAGATCAATTCCTTATATTACAAACATGGCAAAATATGTACATACACTTAACAAAAAAGAAACATTAATAACGTTTGCGAGTGCATGTTTTTTTTTTTCTTTTATTTATATTTTACAATCATTTCATCTTAATCTAAAAGCTAACTTAAACGGTATTCCCGTTTGTCCGTAAGCTCATTAGTCTCTAATAGTTAAAAACATTTCAATAAAAAATAAATAGACATAGACATAGACATATCATTTATTTGCCACTACATAATACACACAATATAAAGAACAATTATAAATTACAAACATAATACTTAATATTAGTTACATTATTTACACGAAATATGCACTCGTATGTACCTAAATTAAAAAGCATATATAATAAGCATATATGTATATCGGTGGCACTCAAATAAATTAAATAAGACAAGTAAAAGAAAAACTATTAACTACATAAGTATTTTATTAATAATAATATAACCTGCAAGCACACGGATCCCCTGGTACTGTCCACAATCCTATCCATCCATGGTTGTCTGGTAGAGATTGCTCTTGAGCGATAAGACCGTCAATTGTATCTAGTTTCTTAATTTTTTATTTTACATCGGTGTCGACGACGTTTTCTAAATTTTCTAAGTTAGGTTGGCCTAAAAAATATGGTATTCTATAGACAGATCCTAAAAATACCTAAATTAGAAATAAATATGTTTGAAAATCGCAAAACTCTCTAAGTTGATTAGTTGGTGTTGCCGTAAGCAAAATAAATATTAGGTAGGTACCTACTAAAACTCTGCTAAGTCTCTACTGTTTTAGATCTGTCAACCTAATTTTAGAGCTGTCATCCTAATTTTAAACCTGTCAGTCTAATATTTCAAACATAGAATAGCTTTCGTCTACTTGACATTCCTAAACCCTAATTTTAGCTTATTTTAGCTAATTCTAAAACAACAGAATCGACACCATTGTTCGAGTATCTAAGTGTGCAATAAAGAATTATCTATCTATATATCTAGTTCT
This sequence comes from Eupithecia abbreviata, assembly GCA_943735965.1. NCBI lineage: Eukaryota > Metazoa > Arthropoda > Insecta > Lepidoptera > Geometridae > Eupithecia > Eupithecia abbreviata. The sequence goes on along the minus strand of OX030991.1, from coordinate 9,790,236 downwards.
AATTTGATGACATTACTTGATTATATATTCGATATAACTTTATTTGTTCTTGTAGAGTAATAAATTAATATGTTTGAATGCCTTAAAATTGGTATTTTAGTTTTTTTTAATTATTGAAGTCCGGGCCACATGCTCGAACGACATTTCGCAAATGAATTTTGGATTACAAAGATTGGAAGTGAACAAGAAGACCAATTACCACAAAGACCAATTTTACTGAATACCTACCTACCTACCTGTCAGCTCTGAATGTAGCCGCCGCCGGTTTCTAGTGACTTAGCACGCGCCACGATGGTATATGAAATATACCTCATATATTTATATAATCATCAGCCTATAGCAGTCCACTGCTGGACATAGGCCTCCCCCAATGAACTCCATAGCGCCCTGTCTTCAGCTTGCCGCATCCAGCATCTACCTGCAGTCTTTCGCAGGTCGTCATCCCACCTGGTCGGATTTATATAATATATTATATAAATATATGAGGTATATTTTACCTATCAGGGTAAAAAGGGTAGGGAAAAGTGAGTACATCAAAAGTAAAGAAGAATTCATTTGTCGTACTGAAAACCGCGACACGTCAGGTCTGCTAGTTCTGGAGCTAGGATATATTTAGTGTGTATGTAGAAAGTGGGCGCGCGTTGAAGTCTTTTGTATGCTACGCCAGTTTATCGTAGTTTCGTAGCACGTGCTACGGAGATCTACGTTAAAGTTATGTTTATCTATACTATAGATATAGATCTTTTTGCTATAGATTCTATAGCAATAAGATAAAAATCATTTATCACAGCAAAAACGAATTACAAATACATGATACTAACTTACGTAATAAATTGTACATGGTGAGGAGGTAAACTTATTTCTAAGAAACTTGTTAATATTTAATATGTTTTGTAAGAACGAAACGGTAGGGGAGATATTAGAGAAATAAGAGCAAAATCCCCTACGCATTTTTAAGAACTAGCTGTATGTTTTCCTAAAATATTAAAAATACAATTTCTGTTTCGCGTAAATGTCGACTCCTGCAGGCGTCCAAGTTTGTGAATATGGTCAATCCTTTTTTTTTACCTTGGATAGACCTGAACAATATAAATAAATTCCAAATTTCTTTCTAAAAGCGAATAAAATATTCTTGAACAGGTTAATTCACAGCAACTATTGTGTATATAATAGTGTCTGTGTAGCATACTCTTCAAGAATGCGACCGACATACTTAGCATGACTTTTTATAGTGTACAATTACGTCTAAAAATACGAGCGATGAATAAATAATATTGCTGGTACATTAATCTTGTAGGCAAACAAGCAATAAAAAGATATTTATCTCGCATCATCGCTATCTCAATAAGAAATCTGATTAACATAACAATATAGGTAATTGCATCGTTTGAAATCCTTTTTATAACTTGGTTGTTAATTTTTGTAATTAATGACCATTTGGTACTTCGTGAAGGTTATTGGTTTATTCAAGAAGATTCCACGAAGCGCACTTAAATCAACGTATGGGACAAAATTATGCGGAACTTCTTTCTGCCCGCGACTTCACCCACGTGGTTTTCTTGGGAATATTCAATGGTTTTGACTATGCTATGGAATTACTACTGAACGGATATTTATATCTATGAGATATAAATATATATATCCGTTCAGTAGTTTTGACATTCCTATATATATCTATTCAAACCATGACATCGATAATATAAGTGTGGTGTGATGATGTGATAGTGCGGAATATACCTATAATTAAATTAAATTAAATTCGTTTATTGATTCAGACTTATGATATATCCATATTGTGATTATAAATAAATAAATAAATAATAAATAATGCTGGACAATCCACACAGCATTATCTAACCCCATGGTAAGCAGAGCTTCTGTTATGGGTACTAGATAACTGATATACATAATACAATACATTACATAGATAGATATTTTTTATTATACATAGAAAACGACCAGAAAACCCGGAACAAATATCTGTAGATCGTACACACAATTGTTCCGAGGCGGGAATCGAACCCGCAACCTCCTGCGTCGCAGGCGGACCTTCGCCCACCGCTCCACATCGGTCGTCAAAGAAATGCAAGAATGCAATGCAATTTGACTGAAAATATATAATACGCCTTGGCTTAAAATAAGAAAGCCCAATTCAAAATGTTCTAGTTAAGTCTTTCCAATTATAAATCTAGTTGTTTTTTCTTCAACACAAACTGTAACAAATAGTAAAAGAAAACATTCTACTACCTTTTACTGGATCCGGAATACTATCGGGTGAGCTTGCTTCTACAACTACATTTGCCATCACGAAAAAACACGGATGCTGTGTAAATGCTCCCGTAATAGGCCCCATTGAAACTTTTTTGACGACCGATGTGGTGCGGTGGGCGAAGGTCCGCCTGCGACGCAGGAGGTTGCGGGTTCGATTCCCGCCTCGGAACAAATGTGTGTACGATCTGCAGATATTTGTTCCGGGTGTTCTGGTTGTTTTCTATGTATAATAAAAAATATCTATCTATGTAATATATTGTATTATGTATATCAGTTATCTAGTACCCATAACACAAGCTCTGCTTACCATGGGGCTAGATAATGCTGTGTGAATTGTCCAGCATTATTTATTTATTATTATTTTTATATACTGTATATATATAGATATTATTTTGGGCAGATAGGGTTTATACTACATACCCAATTTAGCAATCGTTAAAATTTAACCAAATTTCGCCCAATAGAATAAAGCGTTGATGATTGGAAAAATATGTCTGCTTTATCCTTATTAATATCAGGGATGCTTGTCATCTCGGTATTCAATAACAAAGGAGTAGGTCAGCTACTCGTCTTTATACGCTTGGCGCTATTCATTCAATGCTATTGTGCCTGCTTGTATGGCATGCCTGGCTTTTTATAGGTTATTTTTATACATCTGAATACTGTGTAGTATACCTACTATGTTATAGGCATTGTACGGTGCAGTGCAACGGTGCATTTAGGCATAAGCTAGCTTATTATTGTCACATCATTGATATTTTATTATATGGACGACCAATGTGGCGCGGTGGGCGAAGGTCCGCCTGCAACGCAACCTCCTGCGTTGCAGGCGGACCTTCGCCCATTGTACAGCAGTGGACTATTATAGGTGGTAGGGTATGAGTCGTTCGTCAACTAACTCCAGTTGGGACAAGATTCATGGTGTGAGTTGACGAACGACCCATCATCATACCCCCTAGGGTATGATGATGATTAAGTATTTGATTTTCAATTCAAAATTGTTAATTTGACGACCGATGTGGCGCGGTGGGCGAAGGTCCGCCTGCGACGCAGGAGGTTGCGGGTTCGATTCCCGCCTCGGAACAACTGTGTGTACGATCTGCAGATATTTGTTCCGAGTGTTCTGGTCGTTTTCTATGTATAATAAAAAAAATATCTATATGTGTAATATATTGTCTTATGTTTATCAGTTATCTAGTACCCATAACACAAGCTCTGCTTACCATGGGGCTAGATAATGCTGTGTGAAATGTCTATTTATTTCATTTCATTTCATTTTTAAGGTCAAATGTTACACGCTCGCACCTTCCAGTTAGTTAGTTAGTTTATTGTATTATTTAACGATTTCACCTCATCATGCTAGGATCGAATATCAATCAATTTATATTATTAATATTAGCGAGCAATAGAGCGATAAGACCGCCAATTGTATCTAGTTTATTTTTTAGTTTTTATTTTACATTGTTAATTCATACTAAGTGTGCAATAAATAATTATCTATCTATCTATTTATTTATTATAAATAATAAATAAATAATGCTGGATAATTCACACAGCATTATCTAGCCCCATGGTAAGCAGAGCTTGTGTTATGGGTACTAGATAACTGATATACATAATACAATACATTACATAGATAGATATTTTTTATTATACATAGAAAACGACCAGAGCACCCGGAACAAATATCTGCAGATCGCACACACAATTGTTCCGAGGCGGGAATCGAACCCGCAACCTACTGCGTCGCAAGCGGACCTTCACCCACCGCGCCACATCGGTCGTCAATTAGTGTTCTTTATCAATCTCACACACACTCACATTAATACACATTCACATTTATATCACATAGATAGATAGATAGATATAATATATTGTATTATGTATATCAATTATCTAGTACCCATAACACAAGCTCTGCTTACCATGGGACTAGATAATGCTGTGTGAATTGTCCAGCATTAAAAAAAAAAGCTAGATAAAGCATTTATTCGACACTGCAGCACATGATATAAAGGTAACAATAGTAATAGCGAGGAAACCCGCTCACGAGCAGTCTTCGTGATGGTGAAATCGGGGCCGCACCTCGACACCCTCAGTCGTTTGCGCCGATGTTGTTCCTCTCCGGTAATTTACTCCGGCTTTTTAAGGAACCCATCCAGCATTCGGCAAGCCACCGTCTGCCACTCTTCTTAACATTATGATTGACTTGTTTATGGCAGACGTCCGCAATCTCCCCTATAACCCGATTACCCAGTCCATCCATCCATCACAATAGCCTGGTTTTATTTCTTTCATTTTTTTAGCAATAGTCTCTACACCTTGTGGATACCATCTTTGGGTGTATCATATTGTGCACCCGAGGATGATACCCGCTATGTGTAGCCATCGCCTTTAGATTAACTTCTCAAAGGGCCTCTGTGCTGTTGGCTTCGGCCCCACGCAAGCCTTCCAAAGGACCGGGTCACTTTATGGCCCGAGATCATGGTAAATGAGAGACGTAATAATATAAAAAAAATTAAAAGTGGAGATTTCAAAATTGTGTGCGCGCTGCAGACTGTCAAAAAGGCAGCTCAGCGAAAAGCTTTGCTCTAAGAGCAAAACACTGATTTTCAGTATTACCCTTTGAGGCACATAAAATAAATAAATAAATAAAATAAAATAAAAAGTTTCTTTATTCAGACAGGTTGTCCACATACCAAATTACAAAAATAAAACATAAGACCTTAAATTAATAAATAAATAATAATTAATTTAAAAGGTATTATATATACATGCTTTTATGTTATTTTTAATTGAGGGAACATGAAAAAGGAGCGAATCAAAATACAATTATTACTCTTCACCACTTCATTCTAACTTGTGCCCGGGGATTAGAAAGCAATCTGATTCGCAGGCCCTTAAAAATATTTCAAAAGAAATAGCCTCAGAAAGTGTAATCAAAAAGAAACCGCTTACCTATCCATGGTTATTCAAAAGAAAACAAGCTGTTAGTTAATGTAACTTCAGACAGCAACATATCCTTGTCACAGAGACCAGCATCCAAAGAAACGAGTCCTAAACACCGTAATTACGACGCGTCGAACATACAGCTTCATTCCCTCCGAAACAGCAGGCTATCTCGTAATTTACGCCCGAGGTAGTTCTTTTCACGGAGTTGATTTACTGTACAGCGATAATTATCTGTACTGTGTACTAACAATTGCTTGTAATTAACGCTGTGTGAATGGTGACAGTTTTATACTTGACTGCATATTTTAGTGTGGCTGACCTCTGTTGGCTCCTGTTGAAAAATAATAGATAGATAGATAACACTTTATGGCGCGGTGGGCGAAGGTCCGCCTGCGACGCAGGAGGTTGCGGGTTCGATTCCCGCCTCGGTACAAATGTGTGTACGATCTGCAGATATTTGTTTCGGGTGTTCTGCTCGTTTTCTATGTATAATAAAAAATATCTATCTATGTAATGTATTGTATTATGTATACCAGTTATCTAGTACCCATAACACAAGCTCTGCTTACCATGGGGCTAGATAATGCTGTGTGAATTGTCCAGCATTATTTATTTATATTTATAAATCAATACAACAAAATAATTTGTTTTTATCTTAAGGCGGTACCTCGAGGCACACTAGCGCCGCCACCTATTTTATTTTTATGATTACGTTGGACAAAGGAAATTTCATAAAAAATATTGAGTAGATTCCACCAAAGGCAACTTCGTATCTCTGCCAAAACTATACAAAATAAAACGATTATACAGACATTAAAAAAAGCTGTTAATAGGTACCACAAACCGCCCAAAGAAAATTTTGAAATTCTCTTTGTTCAACGTAATAATAAGATAAAAAATGTGGCGGCGCTAGTGTGCCTCGTGGTACCTTAGAATATACTTATTTACCCTTTAACATAGCCTATAAAAATCTTAATATTAACACAAAACGAAGCTAATAAAACTCCTTCTAAAACCCACTTCAAAATAACCAAATTCAACCGGTCCATAAACGTTTCGTCCCCTAAACTTTCCAAAACATTTACTACACAGCACAATAATATTGCAATGTAAACGGCTCATATATCTCAGCATTACACTCGAAACCAGAAGCTCGTATCACAGTTCACATTCTTGAGTGTTGGATCTTGGAAGTAGAAACGGGTTTTAGCAAAAAGGGAACTGCTCCCGTCGTATTCATAACAGTTTTTGTCACCTGCCCCAGCTCCATATCTTTGAAATCTGAATCGGGGCTTTGAGTTTGTTTGGGTCGTGTTTGTGTGTTCAACTATTATGTACTAAAGATGATTGACGGGATATTGTTGTACCAGTTATTCTTGGTGATAACGTGAATGGCAATGTTTTGACACTACACAAGCAGAGAAAATAGACAGGGTCGATCTTTCACATCAAAACTCAAGTTCTATCAATCAGTTAACCTGATACTTTGTTTGTGTCACTTGCCCGGGTTTCACTTATGTTGCTTATGATGAAAGACAGACCTATAAGCTATTTAGGTGGACTATAGATCAAAACCAGTTTTTAGCTTTCTATGCAATACCTCAGCCAACAAGAATGCTCATAATAATGCCAGATCACTTTGAAATTGAGCATTCCGACAACTTCGCATTCGTATTTGCACCTTGCTCGACAGGATTTCTATTAACACTTCTGTTACTGTTGCAATCTCATAGAACTAGATTCTGGAATTTCATAATGAGAGAGTTTGTCTATAATATTATTATAGACAAACTTTCTCGCATCATCGCTATCTCATTATGAAATCTGTTGTACCTCATTATGACAGTTACAAAATATCAAAATACTTTCAGCTTCCGAGCCTTTTCATATTAGCTTGATTAAATTATATCTACCAACTTGTAAACTTTGTCAGGAATAAGCTCATGAGAAAACACTGATCACAACACTGCTCTTCGGTATCATAAAGATAATTGTGCCTATAACAGCAAATACGGGAAATCTAGAATGTGTACCTTCAATCTTATAGCAAGAAGGCTTATATTCAATTGAATACAGTCTAAGGCTTGGGCGCATTGCCCGTGCCTATAATGACTTTATTCATGAAGTTATCATAACAAGATGCAAGCCTAATCAGTAATCACGCTAATGGTAATTACACGTCTTGCCGGGATATGGAAGCTGTATAAAATAAATTAAAAATGGCGTCAGTATTCTAACCTCTACCAAGTTTCATTAACATCTGACCCGATCTAAAAACGTCAGAACTTTAATTATTCGTAACATCTTAATCGTTGGAAACGTGAGTGTTCATCGGACATCAATATTAATATTAACGGCCATTTTATCGAGGTCTATGATGTCTTCTTGTTTGTAAAGAGGTGGGAAGAAACGAGTGTCTAGATAGACTGGTTAATGTATCTGGATTATTACATTACCCTCACTGCGAGATACTAGTTTACTAGTCAGACCCTCCCGCTGCGCGTGATGTGAGGCACCTACAGTCTCCCACGAAAGTTGTATCACTTCTCATACAACTTGTTGAGCAACCTGGACTTGCGAGTTGCACTGTACACCCCACGCCGTTTCATTACAATGGTTACCATAGTTTATCATACTTTACAATGCTATAATTTATTCGTAAAATCGTTCCGTTTTATTTCAAACGAGATCGCTTTACACGGCGTTCTCAAATTTCCCAATACGTGATGCAATTCCTTGTATGAAGTCATCGGATTGAGATATTGTTGTTTTATTATCGATAACAATATTTTACACGTCGCCAAGAGTATCTTGTAAGTTGAGACCTTCCTGTTATTTATGGGAGGGCCATCGAGTGACTTTATCAAAGATTATACTCTTTTACGCGCCTTCATATCACGGGTTGTATATCAGCCCTTTATGAACTCCCTTTGTAAAAACTTTATGGTGATCATTAAGTTTATAATTTTAATTGCTGATTTAAAATTCTTTTCGTTGGCTAATGATCAGGTATGAATTGGAGATGAGTCTTCAGTCGGAGTTTTATTAATATTGGCTCGAGTGTTTTGTATTAGTGGGATAACAAAAACTTTAGCATTTTAAAAGCACTGAGTATGCCAATTATCTTATAAAAGTCGTTGTAGTTATTTATGGATTAATTAGTTGCTGTTCTATCTATCTATATTTAATAGGTCGATGATAAATTGTAAGTCTGCTCAAAATAAAAAAAACTCTTCATCTAGTTCTATACATACGAAATGCTTGCAAATAGTTGAAAAGTTTCCTTCAAGATACTAAAGAACATCAAATTTATTTCAAAACAATACCTACTCTTGTTAAATTATATTATCAAACGCAGAATTCACGTGGCATTTAGAAATTTCAACTCTCGAATATCGAATATCACTAAAATTAATTTACAAATGAGTGAAAAATGTGAACTGCCTCACCTTAGCGGCTTTCGTAATGATAAATGAATGTTAATGTAGTTATAAATGAATATAGCCGGGCATTAACGTCGGCGATTATTAGTATTGGTCACAGTGGATATTGGTTTTGAGGTGATAACTCATAATGAAGTTGATTTAGAGAAAAGCTTAACGGTTGTAGCTAATTAACAGATAAAGAATGCGTTTGATTCAAGGTGTGAAATGAGTTATAGCTAAAATGCGTGAATATTTCATACTGAAGAAACTAACAGAGACCATTATGGTTTTGACTTTTTAATCCTAGTTGAGCATCATTCGAAGAATCTTCCGCTAATGAGACTATTAATTGTTAAAGCTCAATAATTAGGTACTTATATATTATTTCTTAGTTAAACGCATCATAGAACTAAATTAATTGATTGTAAACCGAAATTAAAAACTGAAACAAAGGTTCATACTATTTCATAGATTTTTTTTATTTCGTTTCTTTCGCTGAGAACGCATTTGTCAGAAAAGTTTGCGTTCATTGTTTTAGGTTATATTTTTAAAGAATAATACCTCCATATAACATTTATAAGAAAAAATCGAACACCACCTTTTTTCTTTAAAACCTTGACACCAAAGTGATGAGGTAACAACCCATAGTCCCATTAAAAGAGTTAATGAAGTCAAAATGTTCATCAGAGTAGAAGAAACTATAGAAAAGGTACAAAAAAACAGATGCATCGCCCGAACAAACCACACTGTCAGAATTATTAATCGAATCAGACGTGTATTTCCACCTCACGGTTCTACGCGCTCGAACTAAATAGTCCTAACGACTTAAATTTATAGTTTTTGAATGACTTATAAGTTTTGTATGTAAATGTGCTTCTAATAGATATAATGTTTAAGTAAATTAGAAAGAGTTGGTTGCTAACGATGTCATCAAGCCAATGAACGGATTCAAGGAATTCGAGAGATCTGAAAAGTGGCAATTACCTAAACTTGTTATTACCCTATGAAATATGTATACAGCTCGACACACATAAACCGACAATTTAGAAAACTGGTTTCTTTGCAACAAATTCGCAATTTAAAAATATAATAGATAAAACCAGCTAGTTTACACCTGGGATATCTAATGGATTTAAAAAATCAATTCGTATTGATTGCTATAATGACTATAACTTATCTATGGCAGCGATAAATCCTCAAAATCGACAATTTAAATGAGTTTTGGTAATTTAACCGCGGTGTTATGCCATTTATTTGTGATTTAGTGATTTATTTGATGTTTTATGGTGGTTTTATGAAAATTACTAGAGATAATAGTCGTAAACGCCAACAGAGTTAAATGGTGAGAAATGACCTTGATTTGACCTTTGTCAGACGTTAATGGAAAGCTTGGTGCATTATAAAAACATTAAAAATGTGTCAGTTTGACAATAATGTATACCTACTGAATACAAGAACAGGGTTTTATTATTGTTTTAATATAAGTTGCTATACAAAAATCATACTTATTTTGTTAATTTTGTCTAGTAATTAGTTTTCAACCCTATCTTACCCGCATAAAAAACCATTGCATTAGAGTATGGGAATTATTGAAGAAGTAGAAATTATTAAATAAATAAAAAATGCTGGACAATCCACACAGCATTATCTAGTAGTCCCCATGGTAAGCAAAGCTTGTGTTATGGGTACTAGATAACTGATATACATAATATAATACATTACATAGATAGATATTTTTATTATACATAGAAAACGACCAGTACACCCGGAACAAATATCTGCAGATCGTACACACAATTGTTCCGAGGCGGGAATCGAACCCGCAACCTTCTGCGTCGCAGGCGGACCATCGCCCACCGCGCCACATCGGTCGTTAATTATAATACATAGATCCCCGTCGAAGTCAAAAAATATTAAGAACATCATTAAATTTCTTAGAAATTACCTCCTTATAATGAGGCTTACACGCTATAATAGCAAAACAGTATTATAGATATTGCAATCATTTCAACACAAGGCATATTCGAGCTGCATTCTCTAAGCTATTTTATCATCTATCAGAATATAATTGAAACTGAATAAATTCCAAGCTCAAAGTCTTGCGGCCGGCTTTCCACAATCTCCCATCTATAGGCGCTCCTTGCGTGACTAAACTCTCTCAACAAGAGCAAAAGAGCTAGTTTAGAGCACATTACTGTCGGTTTACGGACATTTTAATAGGTTCGGCCTATAAGGAACCTAAGTGATGAAGGGAGGGTAAATCTTGATCTAGACGGAGATCAGATTGTGTAGATTGCAGTCGGAAACTCGTTTATCGGAGTTAAATTTTCGCTGTTCATAAAGGTGATATCGATTTATGTTTTACTAACTTGTGGAATGACTTTTCGTAGAAACTTATATACAGATTGATGGAAGAAGTTTGGAGTATAGTAGTTATTCTAGAGTTATTTCTTTTTTATTAGATTGAGACTTTAACACATAAGAAGAAGATAAGAACTCAACAGGGTAAAAAGACGATTACTTTCGAAGGGGCTCAGTTCTATAACAGGCTACCTGAAGACGTTAAAGGTGCTGGAACGTCTGGCGTGTTTAAAAACAAATTGCATAGACATATACTTGAGGATATAACGCTACTGGACTAAACATAAAAAGACGGAAAAATAAATTAGCTTAAGTTTCTCATATAAGTAACATGTATGTTGTAAATGAGAAATAAATATCTTTGAACTGAAGAAGTTAGAACATATCACACAGAAAATAATCACGCTAAAATAGTAGGTCCAGCTGAGAATTACTATGAATAAGTGTCTAGATGTATTTTTTTATACAATATAAGCTCAAAGACAAGTCAAATTACAAAATTATCGTACAAGCGTGAACAAAAGACTTATAAAATACAATCTTTGTGTTGTATAAGAGCAAACTGAGAAAGAAAAGACGAGAAAATCCGACCCCACAATCAAACTTAAATAAAAATTTGCTAAACAGCGGTTTATCTTTGTAAATTCTTGTAAACTCAGTCCCCATCCTTCCCCAGCACATGGTTTGTCCCCTCGCCCTCGCGTCAACAGTGTGACGAACAAAGCTGCCGTCAAATATCTTGATTCCGCGAACCGCATACTAACGGCCAACAATTTGTCGGTCTCGTTGGCTTGATATCTAAATTAGTATGGAGACAGCCTATCCTTTTTTAGCCCCGACTGACGTCTCAATTAATGATGTGCAATTTCAAAGATCTGAATCGCTGACGAGCCGACGGCAGCGTGCAACCAAGCGGTGATTATGCGTATTCAGTTTATTCATAACTGGGGCTTTCGTTTTGTTCGTATTCAAGATTTCACAACCTTAAAACTGTCTTGAATCGCTCTGGCTCAAATGTATCGAGCCCAAGACAATTGAAAATAATAAACTGTATAACGCTTGAAATAACAACATGGCCTTTCCCTGCACAAAGTAAACCCTAATCAAATTCCTCACAAAGTATACTTTGTCAAAAATGAATGCAAAATAATACAATTTTGTTAAGAGCGTCCGCCGACGAAGGCAGAGATTGCAGAACTCAGCTAGCCAGCCGTAGCTTATTTATTTTAGTACCTAATTTAAATAAAACAGGCTTAAGTTCTTCTGTGACTCTGTCGGTATTCGTAAACAAATTAGCGTATTCCAAAGAGAATATTTCATTTTCAAGATCCACATTATCATCTGCACACTAATTGTCTTCAGTGTTCAGACTTTGTTTAGAAGTTTGTAGGAATTCCTCACGCGTTTTTCAATGAAAGTTTGGAAATAATTAGGCTAATTACGTAACAGCAAGTCAAAGCCGTAATTTAGGAATATCCCTTGAAGCGTTAAAAAGTATATGGTGAGAAAATACCCACAAAAACTGTACGATCCATCATAATAGTGCCAGGCAATTACTGTTAGAAGCGTTAATGGCTCGCGTCCATTTAATAATCTATACAGAACTTGTTTTGGACCTACAAGACTTATAGCGATTTCGATAATAATCTTGTTTTAATAATTACTCACTTATTTCTTCCCACAATCTTGATCGTCTATTTGTATGTTATTTTTCTTGTTACTCCGTTAGACTTAATTTGGTTGCTTGACAACTCTTTTAGGAATGTTTAATTCTTGTGATTTTTCTTCGTCGATCTTATCTTGGAAGGAATCGGAGGGAGCGCTTCTAGGAAGCAGTCTTTTTTTTAATCGTTCTACTTTGTGATGTTTTATCTATAACTGCTCCGTTTTATGATGATCGTAGTTTGACTGTGGATTATTAATTGACTATTTGTGATTGGATATAGTGAAAGTACCGGGGGATTTATAATTTATCTAAAAGCGCAGACACTAAAAGCTGAACCTAAGTCTTTATCCTATACTGTATGCAATGAAGTAATGATGAAGAAATAAATAATCAATTACGTTTATTACTTCATGCAAACATATTATGAAGCAACTATACTAGTCATATCATCATCATCATCAGCCTATAGCAGTCCACTGCTGGATATAGGCCTCCCCCAATGAGCGCCATAGCGCCCTCTCTTCAGCTTGCCGCATCCAGCATCTACCTGGAGTTTCTCTGAAGGATAGGATTCGTAACGAATACATCCGACAGAGAACCAAGGTTATCGACATAGCTCAAAGAATTAGCAAGCTGAAGTGGCAGTGGGCCGGCCATATGTCGCGAAGAACCGACGGCCGATGGGGCAAACGTGTTCATGAGTGGAGACCACGACTCGGTAAACGTAGTGTAGGACGCCCTCCGACCAGGTGGGATGACGACCTGCGAAAGACTAGTCATATTATGAAACTAAAATTAATTAAAATAAATCATAATCAATACGACAAGCTCGTCCACGTCTACTGCTGAACATAATGCCAAACGATAGCGGTCCTGAGCCGCCTCCATGCGACCTCTACAATGTCGTCGGTCCATCGAGTGGGAGGTCTCCCCAAATCAAATAAATACTAAGAAAAATTTAAAGAGTTGTCCCTTCAGTCGAGTAAAAAAAATATATCACATAGTTTTTTGGTCCGAGAATTACCAAAATCAAATATTTTCGTTACATTTTTGTGACAGCTCAATTATAGTTCTAGTACTGTGCCCACAAATTCATTCACGAAATTAACATTTTTGTACTCATTGCTCAACTCAAATTGGGGAGGGCCAGTTAATAAATATTAATCACTATCTAACTCATGTAAATGTTTCCTGCTACCGTAAGAAAAATTACCAAGAATTCTACAATATCTTCATTACCATATAGAGTTCTCGTGTAGGTGAGCTTCTCTTTTGTTACTTATTTAACGATATTCTCTTTGTTGTTTATTTTATTATTGTCTTTTTATAGCCAGATTTGAATATGGAAATTTTGCTTATTAAAAATGAAACTTTTATGTATCATGTATCAAAGATACAAAAGCAAGCTGTCATATGTTATTTTTAATTAGCTTTCTAGGCAAGTGTTTATTTGGTAATGATACAATATTAAGAGTGTAGATTGGAGAAGTTATTTAATTTTGATAGCTCCAAGGCAAATCAGAGCAACAATAAATTACTTTTATAAATCTTTAAAACAAAAACTTTAGAGAAATTACCTTCACAGGCACCATCATTTCCATAAAATTAAGTTCCCCATCCTTTATCTACAAACACAAAATGCTACCAAGTTCTCTACACCTTTCCATCAAATCAACATATCGAACCTTCTTTTTAAAATAGCGGCCATTTTGTAAGGCTCGTTACAAGTCGACGCACGCCACCGGTTGTAATTATAATGTCTCGTGTGCGTACGCCCTAAAGGTACGCAAATACACGCTTGCGCATGTGTGTGTTATGCCACCTTGGTCCTAATAATTGCAAGAGACATTGAGTGTGTTGTTGTTATCGAAAATTGTACTTTCGAGGGCTTAACGTATTGACTGCCCAGCCTTTGCGGTTGGGGGGCGTAGAGAGAGCAACAGCGGGGTTACGTCCATGGTCATGACGGTCTCGGGCATTGAAAGTGCTAGTTTAAGCTAGGTCATGACATTTTTATATTGTACTAGCTGCGCCCCGCGGCTTCGCCCCCGTGAAAACATATGACGTATCAAATGGTTTCAATGATAAAAAAATCCTATGCCTGTCTCCAGGTTCTAAGCTACCACCCCTACCATTCGGCCAAATTGGTTCAGCCGTTCTTGAATTTTAAATAGTGTAACTAACACGACTTTCTTTTATATATATAGATAAATTGTGGCTTTGTAGTTCCAGGCATAACCAATAACAAAAAAATAACCCACTTCCCTATAGAGAAGTCTCACAAACTTACCTTACTATACTTACTACTTTACTTATCGCTTTCTTTTTTCCTTCACAACATTTTGGTTCCCTCAAGGTAGGAGGTGCTCTGCTCATAGGGCTATATTTTTATGAGCAATAATTAGAATATAACTTTACGTAGATTAAAAACACCCGCCGGCGTGTCCGTCCCCTTTTTAGGTTACCGTCGGAAACCGCATGTCTTAATATAAGTGTTGATTGCCGCTTCCCTAAAGGGAACATGTCAATCATAGTGAATTAGTTTTGATAGGGTTCCGTCTTGCTTTCTGACCATGTCTGTTAACTAGAATTATAAGTTCAGTTAAAAACTAAGCTTCGTAAGGTTTGACTTTGACTTGATCGTTCTTAAAGTTATATGTGACGCCATTTTCAATGATTGTAATATTTTTATTAAAGTTCAAAACCTTTCAAATTAAAAAATAATCATAATAATCCTCAAAGTTGACTTTGAAAATAGTTTTTGACACATAGATCTTTTCTTCAAAAAAAATTTCAAAAAAGATCATCATCATCAGCCTATATTAGTCCACTGCTGGACATAGGCTTCCCTGAGCCATATATCGCCTTGTCTTCAGCTTGACGCATCCAGCATCTCCCTGCTGTCTTCTGCTGATGAGCATAGTGTGTTGTGTAGGTATATTTTTTATATCAGTAAAATAAAAATAAAAATATGACCTGTCTAAGTACTTATTTGTAAGCTTAACACTTTGACTGCGAACTTTTTTCGAAGACTGCGATCTTTTTTTTAACCTAAGCCATTCGTGCTACCGCTCTACACAGCGGTTGTGTTGTGCCGCACATGCGTTTCGTTCGAAAAACATTACAGCTGTGCTGAGTCACATAGATCTGTATTTTCTCAGCCGCTGCGCTAGTGTGGATTTACGCATATTAGTCACTTGTAGAAAACACATACGGTGTGATTTCAGCACTCGAAGTGTTAAAGAAATAAAAAAATTTAACTTTTCATTTCATTTCATTTCATTGGCTTCTACACCCACGCATAGGTATATATGGCTATGCTGTATTATTTACATAATTATGTACCCTTTGTATCATTGACATTATTCCCATATGATTAAGAGATCAGATTTTCCTCCACTTCTCTCTGTCTTTCTGTTATCTTCACCAACGTATTTGTTTATCAGAAAGCTCTCTTATTGATTAAAAACAATCAACATTTCGATATAGACTTTGCTCCCATTTGTTTGGCGCAAGCTAAATATTAGCCGTGCACTTCGCAACGGATGTTTACGTTTGTGTATTAACCTGTTTTGTGTAACTTTGATCGCAAATTCAAAATATGGTGCAATAAAGTTATGTTCTATTATATTCTTAATTAGTTATCATTGAAATTCTGAAGTAAAATTAACCCTTAATTACTCGCGTGGGGTGTTTAATACCCCAGCGACTATTTGATCGTCTCTAGTTATTGGAGTTTCGATTTTACAACGCTTATTTTTAAATCTTAATCATAAATAAAAGATTTTGTAAGTATTTGGTAGTTTTTTTCTAATTCTAAAATTGGGGTAAAAACATACATAAGTACTTACTCGCGTGGCGTGCTTTCCCGCCACGCGAGTAAGTACTTATGTATGTTTATATGCGCGTGTAACTATGGGCTAAAGACACTACTTCTAAGTTCTAGTAATTAAACTACATACACATACATACTACATAATGCATTCTGTATTATATAGATATATAATATATTGTATAGATAATATATTGTTAGGAACGCAATCTAACATAAAATTACTTATGACAATTCAAGAAATATGATCAGTTGATATAGTGTTATTCCTACCTGCCTGTAGGTTGAAAGCGGGAAGCGTAAAATCAAAGTTCCATAAAACATTAACTTTTCACTGTATTACAGTTCACCTACAATTTATTAGTCCAACTTATTGAAGGACGCATTTTAATCAAGTAGGCTATCTCCAAAATTTTTAGTAAAAATAAGCATATTATAAATCAAGTCAAATAAAACAGTCGTATTTGTATCAAAAAATTTAAATCTAAGTAATGTAACCGCAACCATACATTACAGAGATCAGAAATTTTACAGATAAAAACACTAGACCCTCACTGAGTTTACCTTACACTCGCGAGGTCTTTAAAAGCAAAATAAAAGCAATCATTAGACCTCCGAGGTACAAAACAACGAGGAGACCCTACAGGTTGCGAACGTCTCAATCCAAGGCTGTTTTACAACCTAAAGGCAGGTTTATACTGAACCGTTCTGCGGAATTTATTAATATTTATTAATTTTCTACTATTTAGAAGGTATGAGGAATCGCGTAGGTCAATAGGATTTTGTGTCAAGTATTTAGGAATTTAATTAGGAAGCAAAATAATTTAGTAGATAACTGTTTTTAAATGTTACTTTAATTTTTTGATTATAATAAATAGTAATAAGTAAATATGTCTATAAAATATTATAAATTCTAAAATAATTCTTTATGTATGTCTTTATGTATGAGATTTCGCAGGGAAATAGATTATATTCTAAGTAAATAGGTTACATTTTATCCCGAAAAAGCATATAAAGTTGGGCGGAAGCGTATTATTAATAACAAGACAAATTAAACAATACAAATTCCGATTTTATAGTTTTTCTGGTGCAAAACGAAGTCCGTAAAAGCTGCCGAATCAATTACTAATTAAAATTTTGTTTCGTTAGATTTTAAGAAGGAAGTTGCTCAAATGATAAGGAACTAATTTCAAAAGGGGCTGCAATTGCTTACTAATTGGTTCGATTCCCGCCTCGGAACAATTGTGTGTACGATCTGCAGATATTTGTTCCGGGTGTTCTGGTCGTTTTCTATGTATAATAAAAATATCTATCTATGTAATATATTGTATTATGTATATCAGTTGTCTAGTACCCATAACAAAAGCTCTGCTTACCATGGCGCTAGATAATGCTGTGCGAATTGTCCAGCATTATTTATTTATAAAATATTAACTGTGTTTTGTTTGGTTTTCTACAAAGTAAAGCGGATCGGCATGACACATCCTTCAACAACGTCCTAACAAACAAGATGCAAATATTCTACTATTGCATCTTGGAAAAATGGTTTTTAAATTCAGAAAATAGGAGAGATCAATCTAAGACTGATAATAATAAGGCTCTGTTTGTTTACAAAGCTTGAGGTGAATTTATTGTTGAAACTTATTGAATAATAGTCCTAAAAGAAGATATGGACATCAAACACACTATCGACGTATTTCTTTATCTTACCCAGAACATTAAATAAAACTAAATCTCATCAAGAAGGCTTTCTACTCGATAAAAGATTATCTCAATGATGTTAATGCTTGGCCAGATGTCGCTCAGTTTCGCACCGACAATTAGTATGTAAGTAATTTGTTGTTGTGCATAACTTTACTTAAATATTGACATGTATCGAATCATATTATATTTAGACTTAAATAGGCAAATAACCATGTATTAGACATATAAGAGATGAACATGCTAGTGGTTTCTTTTCACTTCTTCCACTAGTGGACAAAAAATTGAAGTGAACAGTAAAATAATTTTATTTGATAATAATTTATATATAAAATATGACTTGTCTAAGTGCTTATTTTGTAAGCCTAAAGAAATAAATGATTTTTTACTTTACTTACTTTTACTTTACTTTAACAATTTTTGTAAAATTTCCTACGTTACCAAAAGCGGTTCCAAATCACTTTAAAACTCTAATGAAATGCTTTCAATTTAAATTGGTCAAAATTGGTTTAACAAGCGCAATTTGTGTTAAAAGTTTAGCTATTTTCGAAACTGGGCTGCCAATCTAAATCATGACTCCTAAATGACCGGGTAAAGATTGTGGTAACAGCTATTACAAGTCATCAGTAGCTGGCACGATCGCCACACTTCAAAATGTAGCTTTTTTATCCACCTCTACCCTTATTCAGTAAGTTTAGACAAGTTTGTTTGTTTGTTATTATAAATTTATAGATAAATAATGCTGGACAATCCACACAGCATCATCTAGGTTAAAGCTAAGCAGAGCTTGTGTTATGAGTAGGTACTAGATGACTGATATACATAATACAATATATTACAGGTAGATATAAATACAGATAAGGCCGCCCTTTATACTTCCTCTATTTTATTTATTTATTTCTGTACTTTTTCTCTGTTTTGTGCTTTAATAAAGTGTTTTCTATCTATCTTTACCCAGAACACCCGGAGCAAATTTTGCAGATCGTACAAACATTTGTCTCAAGGCGGGAATCGAACCCACAACCTCCTGTGTCGCAGGTGGACCTTCGCCCGCCCCGCAACATCGTATCGGTCGTCAATATTAGATCTAAATATTTTTTGTTGATGTGATGCATAAATAGTATCTATATTAATAACTAGTTTCTGCTCGCAGTTTTGCACGTGTTGTTTTTATGGAAACGATTAAAGGTCATTTCTATCCCATGGGAACTGGTTTATGGGATATAAAGTAGCTTGTTGCTATCCAGGCTTACTTAATTACCTGTATGCAAACTTTACCATGACCCGTCCAATAGTTTAGACGATTAGAGGTAACAAACATCCAAATTTCGCGCTTTAGTATGAATTTATATACATAATTTGGTTCAAATTTAGTAGAGGCTGGTACTGTCTGGTTAACGGGTATTTGATGATTTAATGAAACATACATATAATTGAAGAATTCACTTCCTACTTAATTGATAGAATTTTAATTATAATCATTAGGTAATTAGCAAAACTGCCGTATAACTTTCTGACTACTAACTACTACAAGTGAAGCCAGAGCAAGTCACTAGCTGCTATTCGTTCCGTTTATTTTCCCAAGTTGTTGGTTTTGTGAAGAATGTACGTCTCCATTTCGATTCGTCGCGCTTTAGCGTCGTCGAACATGACGCTGCGATTTTTTCCACCATTAAATCCATTTCTTACTATATCTAGCTCTTTTCCACCGTCTTTGGGTTGGATTTCGCTTGGCACAACTAAAATATACAAGCTGAAGTAGCATGAAGACCCTTCATAGTCTGTGATGACTTAATTTTAGTCGTCATTTGCTATGCCTGTAGGGTTTGCATACTTGGGGTGATTTTTGTTTTTATTTGAATATGCAAGTGTAAAGAGATTATCGTCCGCGTCGTATTTAGAATTGAATAGAAAGACATTGCTTGAAAACGAAAGTTTTCAACCAGTGCATCCTACCCGTTATGACCTACGGAGCTGAGACGTGGACACTTACGATAGGGCTGGTCCACCAGTTCAAAGTTACTCAGCGAGCTATTGAAAGAGCTATGCTCGGAGTTTCTCTGAAGGATAGGATTCGTAACGAATACATCCGACAGAGAACCAAAGTAATCGACATAGCTCTAAGAATTAGCAAGCTGAAGTGGCAGAGGGCCGGCCATATCTCGCAAAGAACCGACGGCCGTTGGGTAAACGTGTTCTTGAGTGGAGACCACGACTCGGTAAACGTACGCCCTCAGACTAGGTGGGATGACGACCTGCGAAAGACTGCAGGTAGATGCTGGATGCGGCAAGCTGAAGATAGGGCGCTAAGGCGCTCATTAGGGACCTATTTCCAGCAGTGGACTGCTATAGGCTGATGATGGTGATAAGAAAGACATTTACACAGATATTTAGCTTTTATATTTCCATTTTCTGTGAGAGCACGGGCTTGTGAATGCCAACAATTACATTACGTCCCAATGTCGGGCAAAGGCTTTCCCTTGTCCCTCATTGTGTGAAACAGTGAAAATCCAACATGGCCTCAACCACAAAGAATTTCTAGAATTTTTGTACCGAGATGCTTTTAGCTAATGTGACGCGCAAAAAGTTGACGATGTGGACATGTTTTTACCACATTTATGTACATTAATATATGTTATTTTCTTACCATCGATAACATTTCTAATTAATTATTCTTCAGGAGTATTCTTCTTAACAAATCGCTTCACTATGAAAGTAATATCATCACAGAATAACATATTTCCAGTAATCAGTAATATTTATTCATATAAGACATGGTACATAATACATTGGTGGAATAACACAGTAGAGCTGCATATCTCGCCCGAATGCAGATTTTGGCAAATTTTGGCATTCTATTTTAGCGTCGAAAAGTTAAGTCAAAGTAAAAGTCGCGTAAAAAGTCTCCTGGTTCAAATTATATCACACTCTTCGTACAAATAGCATCGCTTGTAATATATATCGTTAAGAAGATAATTATAGAAAAATATGGAACCGGAAGGGTTAAGCTAATAAGTGGGGAGCGTGTAGAACGCCCCTTAATACAATAGAAATAAGTAGCGCACAAAATAAATAGTAAGATGAAGTGAACCTGCCTATCCAGGAAAAAAGGAATAAGTGCTGCCACAAGAAATATAACCGTCGAAGCTTTAGCACACCGCTGGACGGAGTTAGAACGCTTGCATAATCTTCCTTTATCGTTTTTTTTTTATCAAAGGATTCTACGTGACAATTTTGCGACGCATTGTCATAGTTAAGCGTTCGGTTAGTGAATTGGGCCTCAACACATTGGCAATCAAACACATCATTTCGTTAGGTCCTGCGAGACAAATCCAGTAAACTTTACACTAAAAAATGTAACCTCTTTAACACTTTGACTGCGGTTTTTTTTCGACGACTGCGATCTTTTTTTTACCTAATAAATTCGTGCTGCCGCTCTACACAGCGGTTGTGTTGCGCCGCACATGCGTTTCGTTCGAAAAATATTACAGCTCTGTTGAGTCACAAAGATCTGTATTTTCTCAGCCGCTGCGCTCGTGTGGATTTACGGATATTAGTCACTTGTAGAAACATCATACCGTGCGTTTTCAGCACTCAAAGTGTTAATGGTAACAAAAAATTGCCAGCAACTTTCAATTTGTATAAGAAAATTTTCACTTATTGCCAGCGCAAGGTTCAGGGAAAAAAAAACAATAAGTGTCACGAACACGTCTGCCTCAAGCTGCCACAACAGTTGCTGTTATTTATGTGCGTATACTTCAGATATAATCTGTGGAAACATCCTCAGGGATGCGAGTTAACACGGCGATTTATTTGCTCGCGAGTGTACACTGCACAGCCAGGAGAGAGGAATTCTGAGGTATGTCCTCCAACATTTTATTGTTGTACGTGCTGAAGGTAACATATATAAAGGTGTGGCTATCAGTTAGGTAGTAAAGGTTGAACTTTAAAATAATAAACGTAGGTAACATAGTAAAATAGAATGTGAATTTCTGATCAAAATCAAACTCAAAATAATTTTCTTTAGGCTTACAATTTTTTGTTATTTAGCCTGATTCGTCCCACTGCTAGGCAAAGGCCTCCTCAAAATCTTTCCACTCAAGGCCACTCCCAAATCTCTCACATCTTATTTCGAATCAAGTTAATCGTTTTTAATATATTCTTTCAAAATAATAGATATACTGCATAAGCATCTGAATTAATGAATTATTATTTATGTTTAGAGATTGATTACTCCTCGGGATCATCATGATAAAATAGCAAAATCAATTCATAATTGGCAAGAAAATCTCCGTACATACAAAAACTTCCTACAGCTACACATACGTACGAACATGGAATCTCCTCCTTTTTTCGGTCGGTAATAAAATATAATATTATGTAAACACAGAAATACGTAAAGCCATAATTTGCACTCATGTAGTTTCTTTCCACTTCCACGGTTGTCTGGTAGAGATCGCTCTTGAGCGATAAGACCGCCAAATTGACAAATATCTTGTATTATTATAGTTTCCTTGTTTGTTTTATTTTTAAGTCTGCAATAAAAGTATTGTCTATCTATCTATCTAACCATGTACATAAATTATCCTAGAATTTATTTTTGTGGTTATACCAATTTTGATTAAGTCAGTTCAGATGGACAAACATACTTACATAATTATAATAAATAATACTGGACAATTCACCCAGCATTATCTAGCCCATATATATATGTATATATCATCTACATATATCCAGTAGGTATTTCAATATTGCTCTCAAATGAAAACAACAAACCTACTCACACTGTCGACTGGACTGAGTAAACTCGGCACTATAGTTCATTTAATTAAAATTTACCGCTAGTTTATTGTAACGTAAATCATTAATGACACACGTTTCCGCGAGTGCCGATGTTATGACAACAATTTGCATTCTAAGCGTAAAGGGGTTGCAGACGAGGCTAGTTACTGGATTTGGTAAAGCTCAAGTTATTAGTGCTTTAGTTCAGTTTCACAGGGCAAAGGATTTTCCTTGTTTCACATTGAATGTATAGAAATAGTATAAATCCAATCAAAATTATTATTTTCAAATCAGCGTTGTTCCGCGCCATGCGTGGTTCAGCACATAGCTGAGTTTGACCCTTTTTGGTGAGCAGGTTACGTGTATTATTATTATTGTTTCTCTGTAGGTTTATTTAATTTAATTTTATGTTTGCTGTGTTTTACTGTTTTAATGTGTTGTTTTGTTAAACCTGTTTTTTTTTTGGCCAAATAAAATTATTTTCTTTCTTTCTTTCTTTTTTTCTTTCTAAATTCGTTATAAAAACAATATGCTTTTACGCGTGTTCACGCACACATAGACAAAATTACAGATGTCAAGGAAGGCACTACCAAAATGGCGATCAAAATTAGTATAGGATACTAACAATAAAACGTCGAGTCGCATTATTGATGGATAGCAACTTACGAACATCGTAGGGTAAAACTGGATGAGGCTAAGGCAGGGTCGTGTGGAGTAGTATAAGCATTTGGATATATTATTCCCAGCACTGGGTGAAGTCTTGTTGCGTTGCGGATGACTATGTTGACCCACGGACGTTTTTTGGTCAAGTTCAGCTAAGGCGATGAGAATCCCTGACACATTTCCTTTTGTAAAGAGTAATTGAGCAAAATAAGGATCAATATGAATTTAATATCTTTTATCAGGTAGAATTTTTAACTTTTGGATAAATCATATACATAAGTTAAGCAATTTATGTTATTTTTTTATTAAATAAATGTATCTCATCCTTAATCGTGTCATTTTCTTGATTAGCTTAGGGTAAAATGGTGCAATGTAATTCGGCCAGCATTATTTGTCATTTTTTGTGTAATTTGCGTCAAACAAGGCTGCACCGAACTGATCGTGTATAACCCGCCCTAGATGCAAATGAACAGTGAAATACTAATATTAGAGTCATTCACGATTCCAACAATAAAGCGAATAATATTGCCGTGTTTCTGAATATGAATTGAACATAAATCTACATTTTGTAGCTCGTGTAATTGAGGGTTAATGTTTTGATATCAGTCTACCTATTCATGCAAATTAATAAACATTAATCGTAATTACAAATTCAGTACAAATTTATAATATGACATAGTTGATGAGCTATCGAGAGATTATTTCAAACTTAAGGAAAGCTCAACTGATTCTAATCGACGACCGATGTGGCGCGGTGGGCGAAGGTCCGCCTGCGACGCAGGAGGTTGCGGGTTCGATTCCCGCCTCGGAACAATTGTGTGTACGATCTGCAGATATTTGTTCCGGTTGTTCTGGTCGTTTTCTATGTATAATAAAAAATTATCTATCTATATAATGTATTGTATTATGTATATCAGTTATCTAGTACCCATAACACAAGCTCTGCTTACCATGGGGCTAGATAATGTTGTGTGAATTGTCCAGCATTATTATTATTATTATAATCAATATCGAACTGAAGCGAAGAAATATGTTTCTGCGCTTCAGCTCGGTATTGATTGATGAACTAAAAGATTTGAAATCTATTTTTACAATATTTTCTTTTTTTAAGGTACTTAGGTTAGTGACGAAACATAAGAGCAATAGTTTTTGTCATTGTTCATCATAATACGAGAGCAATAACAACTCTACATACAACTCTACATACGAGTATAATGTGGGTACAATACAAACTAACTCTTTCACTATTGACGGCCTACATTTATATTTTAAATCCATTGCGAATATATTTTTAATAATTTACAATTGACATATTATTAAACGAATGTATGAAAAAGTTGATTTTATGAAAAACTTTGGTACCTAAGCTAAGAACGCCCGTTCCGTCTAAAAATTCAAAGACAGAAGAAAGACAGAAATGAAAATGAAAAAACTAAAAATTTCTATTTTATACTATTCATTATTATCAAATAACATTATTTCAATGTTCACTTCTATTTTTTGTCCACCAGTGGAAGAAGTGAAAAAGAAACCACTAGTATGTTCATAAATTATGTGTCTAGTGTACATTTGATTTGCTTATCTGTAAGTTGGTAGATTTTGAGTTGGAGCAAAACTCTTTCCAAGCTTTTTTATCTTCTAGATAATCTGATATTTTGTAATAAGCCTTTTTACAAAGAATTTGATTCACATTTTTTAAAATTTATTTATTGAGAATTTTTGCAACTCACTTGGAGTTTTGTTGTAGAAGCGTATACAGCTATGTTTCAGAACCCTTTAAAAGGGTTCTGAAACATAGCTGCTAGGTATCCAAACGAACAGTTAATTATAATTTTGACGACCGATGTGGCGCGGTGGGCGAAGGTCCGCCTGCGACGCAGGAGGTTGCGGGTTCGATTCCCGCCTCGGAAAAATTGTGTGTACGATCTGCAGATAATTGTTCCGGGTGTTCTGGTCGTTTTCTATGTATAATAAAAAATACCTATCTATGTAATGTATTGTATTATGTATATCAGTTATCTAGTACCCATAACACAAGCTATGCTTAACCATGGGGCTAGGTAATGCTGTGTGAATTGTCCAGCATTATTTATTTTATTTATAATTAGTTAAGTGGGGACTTGTGTAGAAAAAGAGCACAGTTTATATAAATCCCATTTATTCTCAAAACTCTGTAAACTAAACATAGAAAGCTTTTAGTCCACTTTCAAAGCGTCATAAAATTTTACTGAACGTCATTCCAACTTTTTCTCCTTACCAGTTTTTACTAAAAAGGAACTAAAGATTAGCATTAAATATATCCGCTATACAAACGCCGTAAAATTTTAGAAGGAAAGATGTCCGATAAAGGCTTTTCAGCATTAACACTTTGAGTGCTGAAAACGCACGGTATGAGTTTTCTACAAGTGACTAATATCCGTAAATCCACACTAGCGCAGCGGCTGAGAAAATACAGATCTTTGTGACTCAGCAGAGCTGTAATATTTTTTGAACGAAACGCATGTGCGGCGCAACACAACCGCTGTGTAGAGCGGCAGCACGAATTTTTTAGGTAAAAAAAAAGATCGCAGTCGTCGAAAAAAAACCGCAGTCAAAGTGTTAAGGGTAGTGGAGCAGTATTAATCCTAAGTCCGTATTCGATAAAGATGCAATTTCCGCTCTATCGGAAGGAGATAGAGTCGAAAAAAGTCTGGCAAGAGAACCAGCTGTACTGCCGCTCATTTATTCATAGCTTATACAACGATATACGAAACCAATAAACCGTCAACTAATATACCTGAGCATCGGAATTTGCATTTCAAACGGTGTCCCAAAGGATCCGATAGTGGGCTAATGTTTTGCACGGGGGAGACAGACATTTTGCCATATTAGTTAGTCCGCAGCGTTTAGCGTTTGGCAAAAGATAGTGGCCTATCTTTGGGACACCTGAGGCTTATCTATGTAAGTTTGGATAAGCTTGTATAGTTTCTCACCGGGGAGGAAATACATGACTTCAATAAAAGTTGAGGTATGTCTAACACTAATAACAAAACTCCAAGTGAGTTGCAAATATTATCAATAAATAAATTTAAAAAAAATTGTTGAACATATTCTTTGTAAAAAGGCTTATTACAAAATATCAGATTACTTAGAAGATAAAAAAGCTTGGAACGAGTTTTGCTCCAACTCAAAATCTACCAACTTACAAATAAGCAAATCAAATGTACTAGACACATAAGTTAACATACTAGTGGTTTCTTCTCACTTCTTCCACTGGTGGACAAAAAATTGAAGTGAACTATAAAATATGACCTCTCTAAGTGCTTATTCGTAAGCTTAGAGAAATAAAAACTTTTCATTTTCATTTCATTTTCATTTTCAATAAATGATAATGAGTAAACATTTTTGTTTTATTCTATTTATCTATCCGTGAAAACTTCAATAACCATTTTAGTATTTATCAATTTGTAAGTCTGTTATTTAAGCCTGGTTTTCCTTCAAATAAATATAAATAATGATATTGCGTCACAATTATAGATATTTGACAACCTCTGTGGCGCGGTGGGCGAAGGTCCGCCTGCGACGCAAGAGGTTGCGGGTTCGATTCCCGCCTCGGAACAAATGTGTGTACGATCTGCAGATGTTTGTTCCGGGTGTTCTGGTCGTTTTCTATGTATAATAAAAACTATCTATCTATGTAATGTATTGTATTATGTATATCAGTTATCTAGTACCCATAACACAAGCTTTGCTTATCATGGGGCTAGATAATGCTGTGTGGATTGTCCAGCATTATTTATTATTATAGGGTATTCTTTAGATACAGTTTATTAAATTAAAAATGACTAGGAACTGCAATAAGAGTAGTACCTATTTTTATAAATCTTGAACTTATCTAGGTTTCAAAAAGACGCATTGTCATGTCCACTTCGATCAACACTATTTTTGATGTTGTCTGAGTATGAGGTCATCATCATCATCATCATCATCAGCCTATAGCAGTCCACTGCTGGACATAGGCCTCCCCCAATGAGCGCCATTAGGTAGAGTTTGGTAGCCTGATGTAGCCCGGGGATTCCTAGCACCCCCTGCCCCGCCGTTACCGTGGCCGCTACCATGGCCAGGAATAGCGAGGCGGCCGGGAACTGGGGACCACATTCTTTTGGCGTGTCTATCCATGGGGGGGTTGATGCCCATAATCCCCACGCTGGGCATGCGGGTTGGGGATCGCAGTATAGGGAGTGTGCTGCAAGGGACGCTGCTGCCCGCCCCCCGGTGTATGTCCCTTAGTCGCCTCCTACGACACCCACGGGAAGAGTTGGGGTGGTGCTATTCTATCACGGCCACCACAGAGCCATTAGTATGAGTATGAGGTGCAAATACAGGAAGAAGAATATCAAATACGAACTGCTTTATTTACTTTAGACCCGTCGATACGTCACAAAATTCAAGTAATATCAAGTAAAACCAGGAAATAATGTGACCACTTAGATTTTTTGTTCACTTCAATTTTTTAAAGGTAAAAAAAGTAAGGAAGCCATCTAGAAACCGTTACTTTGTTAGTTTTCCGAGATGTAGTAAATTTAGTTCCAAGCTTTTTTATTCGGTAGATTATCTGATATTTTGTAGTAAACCTTTTTACAAAGGATATGATTGATATTATAAAATAAAATAAATAATGCTGAACAACCCACACAGCATCATTTAGCCCCAAGCTAAGCAGAGATTGTTTTATAGACTAGATGACTGATATACATGATACAATACATTACATAGATATGTTTTTTATTATACATAGAAAACGACCAGAACACCCGAAACAAATATCTGCAGATCGTACAAATATTGGTTTCGTGGTAGGAATCGAACCCGCAACCACCGTCGTAACGTCGCAGATGGACTTTCGCCCACGACGCCACTGAGGGTATAAATAAAAATAAATAAATAATGCAGGACAATTTACACAGCATCATCTAGCCCCATGGTAAGCAGAGCTTGTGTTATGGGTACTAGATAACTGATATACATAATACAATACATTACATAGATAGATATTTTTTATTATACATAGAAAACAACCAGAACACCCGGAACAAATATCTGCAGATCGTACACACAATTGTTCCGAGGCGGGAATCGAACCCGCAACCTCCTGCGTCGCAGGCGGACCTTCGCCCACCGCGCCACATCGGTCGTATATATATATACGCATGATATATCTGTTAGATACTTCTTAACAAAATAGCATTCTTATGACTTGTACCACATCTACAGTAAGCGCTAGAAACAGCGATAATTCATCAAGAAGAGATAACACAGCGCTGTGACTTGTGACATGCGCGCTTATTACATTACGTATTATATTACTTGTAAGGGCGCATTCACATCGTAACGTAATCCTAATAGAAATTTAAGAATTCAATTGAATTGAATTGAATTCTTAAATTTCTAGGAAAACAATGGAACTTATGGTTGTCTATGACATACATGAGTGATTGGGCTGGCAACACTAACTAAGTTGTCTGTGGCCAGCTCTCACTTACCTTTCTCTGTGATCCTATTTATGAGTCGAACAATAAAGCAAGTGTGTGAAATTAAAAGGTTTAATTTATCCAACTCCATCCAATCCATAAATTGGAATATAATCAACTTTTACAATGGTGATTTCAAAATAAAAAACAAAGGTCTTTAAGGTCAATTTCCTGATATACCAAGCCATCATTATTTATAAATTGTGAGAACTGGGAGACAAAATAGAACACCATAACAATAAATTGAAAAATTCGCGATGAAAATAAATTACAATACAATACAATTACTGTTTATTTTTAAATTACGTTTTAGTAACGATTTAGCTACAACAAACTAAGCAGACCTTAATATGATTATTTTATTTGTGTATTGAAAAAAGTACCTCTATTGATACAGAGTATATCTAATCTAATAGAGCTACCTTAAAAAATTTAATTACAGAAAAAAAAACAATTACGTTATTTCGGTACTACAGTACCTGGGTCATCTACAATACCACCCTCATCATCATCATCAACCTCTAATATGACGACCGATGTGGCGCTGTGGGCGAAAGTCCGCCTGCGACGCAGGAGGTTGCTGGTTCGATTTCCGCCTCGGAACAATTGTGTGTACGATCTGCAGATATTTGTTCTAGGTGTTCTGGTCGTTTTCTACGTATAATAAAAAATATCTACGTATGTAATGTATTGTATTATGTATATTAGTTATCTAGTACCCATAACACAAGCTCTGCTTACCATGGGGCTAGATAATGCTGTGTGAATTGTCCAGCATTATTTTAAATATAACTAATATAAGCTTAAAAATATTTAAATATATAATATCACCCTCGTCATCATCATCATCATCAACCTGTAATAGTCAACTGTTGGACATAATATCACCCTAGCACATTACTTATTTTATTTTGTGGCCAAAGTAATAAAATAATAAAAACCAGAGTAATAAAAACTTCTCATTTATCATCATCATCATCATCATCATCAGCCTATAGCCTATAGTCTATAGTCCAATGCTGCACATAGGCCTCCCCCAATGAGCGCCATAGCGCCCTGTCTTCAACTTGCCGCATCCAGCATCTACCTGCAGCCTTTCGCAGGTCGTCATCCCACCTGGTCGGAGGGCGTCCTACACTACGTTTACTTAGTCGTGGTCTCCACTCAAGAACACCATCATCATCATTCTCATTTATATACCTTACATATTTATGTAAAGTTACCAATGTGTATATGTTCTTACATAAAGTACACCGTTTAGTGTTGTGTTCAGTTGTTTTGACGTTTCCCGTAACGGGGGGATGCAATTAAATTGATGAATGTTTATGAATTTGAGGATATGTGACAGACCTCATTTTGCTTGAAGGGTGCTCAGTCTCATGGGTTTTGTTACATGACATACAATTTATAATATATAATTACCTATTAGATGTTTCATTTGTTTGATGTTCCTGCTCGGATTGCTTTTTGTTTATGAGCCTTATTAATTGCATCTTACTTCCGGAATAAACAACTGTCATCTTCATTATCATGTCTTTTCACTTCTTCCACTAGTGGACAAAAAATTTAAGTGAACAGTAAAATAATTTTATTTGATAATAATTTATATATAAAATATGACTTGTCTAAGTGCTTATTTTGTAAACCTAAAGAAATAAATGATTTTTTACTTATTTTTTTCATTTAAAATTAAAAAATCTTTTATTTCTGACCTTAGAAAAGTAGCAGATCTTATTTAACTTATTCTACGGTCCATAGTAATATAAACCTTAAAACTAGTATACATCTTTATTATTATACATATTATTATTTTAAGCCATTACTGTCCCACTGCTGGGCAAAGGCCTCCCTTTTCTCCTTCCACTCCTCGCGACATACATTTAGACATATATTTATATTTTTTCATTTTATACATCTTTACATAGTATAAAATGAAATCGTTTCCGCTGTCTGTTCGCTTAGATCTTTTAAACTACTCACCGGATTTCAATGCAGTTTTCAGCAATAGATATAGTGATTCAATAGGAAGGTTTACAAATCATTTGACATCAAGATTTCCACGCGTGCGTAGTCGCGGGGCGCAGCTAGTAAAATATCATCATCATCATCAACAACCTATGTTAGACTGCTAGACATAGGTTACCCCATTGAGCGCCATAGTGCCCTGTTTTCAGCTTGACGCATCCAACATCTACCTGCAATAAAATATAAATAGACTTAATTAATAACACGCACAAATAAACATTATGCATTGGTCTGATATTTTGTTAGGTATCAAATTAGGTTAGCATATTTTTTGTCAAGAGCAAAGTTCGTTTTTAGACGTACTTTTGCCGGAGTCCAACACTTCATCTACTTAAATCATTGTAATCTTGTCACTGTCATTAAAAAGATAATTTTCATGCCATTCTAACCTTCCGTCACGTCTCATAGTCAGATCGTATCATAAGGCATCTCTGAAATCATTTCCTACGCGTTAACTAAGGCACCTTATCTTCTGAGATCTATAAACAAAAAGGTCTTGTCCCCATCAATCACAATTCATTCGACCATTAAAATTGTCTCTCCATATTACGACTCGAGTATCCCAGTTTGACACTCCAAAGTGTTCTGTGTATTCTAATGATAATTACACCAAAAACTTAACAAAAGAGACATTTTACGTCAGCGTTGCTATACGATTGGACGTTTGGGTTAAATTAGTTTGCTAGGCGGGGCTTATTCTAATTAAAATACATAGATTATATCGCCCCTCAGACTAGCCGAGTTTCCGGCGAAATTGTTCACAAATCATTAAATGTTTTAATTCTTTTGTTTTGATGGGAGTATGTGGTTGAGCATTATAATGCCTCTAATGAAATTGTTTATCCTGGTATTAAAATAATTAAGTCATACACGTATCCCGCTATCTCTTTAATTACTTAGATGGGAGGAATTACTTATCCAGTGGGTATAAGTTATGAGCCTTTTATGTGCCAAGATAAATGCATGGGTGCTTTTTATAATACCAAGGTATTATTTGCAGAGTCCATTCAACATTTAATGTTATCTCAAATTTATGATTTCGTACAAGTGGTAGGTTCCTAAACAAGGTAGTTGTAATGCCTAAACATAACTAAACTGAATATAGGCAGATGGATCATCATCATCATAATCAGCCTATAGCAGTCCACTGCTGGACATAGGCCTCCCCCAATGAGCGCCATAGCGCCCTGTCTTCAGCTTGCCGCATCCAGCATCTACCTGTAGTCTTGTGCAGGTCGTCATCCCACCTGGTAGGAGGGCGTCCTACACTACGTTTACCGAGTCGTGGTCTCCACTCAAGAACACGTTTGCCCCAGCGGCCGTCGGTTCTTCGCGAGATATGGCCGGCCCACTGCCACTTCAGCTTGCTAATTCTTTGAGCTATGTCGATAACCTTGGTTCTCTGCCGGATGTATTCGTTGCGAATCCTATCATTCAGAGAAACTCCGAGCATAACTCTTTCCATAGCTCGCTGAGCGACTTTGAACTGATAGAATCTGAACTGGCAGATGGATAAGATTGGTTATTTCAAAATTCCATATCCAAAATATTTGACCATTAACTTGTACGTTAAATTACAAAGTATTCGTCACTTATGGAAATCAAAAACATCTTATTTCTTATTTGAATATAATTTATAGTATAAAATTTGAAAGTCTCAACTCGTCAAACTCAAACTGCTTTATTTGTAAGCTTAAAAAAATTGTCATTGAAATCTGACATAACATAACACAATATAATTGTCATGAAAAGCGTAGGTGTAAAAGTGTATAAGTTTTAAAGTCATTTAAAACGGGATATTTACCATGATTTGATTTTTGAGTTATCCAATATTTCGGCACAGTTGCATGCGCCATGATCACGGAGTAACCCATAGTAATATCCCGTTTTAAATGACTTTAGTATTAATAACCATGATAGTTTCAAAAGTTTTATTGTATAAGTTTTTACTGTATTTCTTACAACTTATATAGGTACTAAGAAATACAGTAAAAACTTTCAAGATAAATGTCAACTAGGAAACAGCCTTTACTAGTACAAGAATCAGATCAGACTTGTAGGAAGCAGATGTAAAAAGCATCTTGACAAGCAACCTCATCCTTCATAACAAATTATTCCTAACGGTGACCAGCATTTCTGATCGAATTAGAACAAAAACATCTCTAATGATGACCACTTGAGCTCGCTTCACACGTTCCATTACCTGGAAGTAACCTTTCGTAGCAAGCTCTTCGGCGCCAATCTCTATATCCCCATCTTTGTCTACACCACTAACCTTTATATCTTCTTCTCTTTCGTTATTACCCTTTGCGGCATGGAGAGTTCTGAATTAAGCAATTATGGTTAATTTCGAATCTACCCATATTATGGTCGAAGTTGTTCGGCGATGTGTTATTTCGTATCATAATTTGTGTGAAGGCGTCCGCCTGAGCAGCTGTAAATTATAGAGGAACCGGATAAAAATGTTACTTTTTTGTTTTGTATGTTATTGGACTACTTAGTTCAACTGTTACGCCAGGTTAGATAATAGAGATATTAGAATTGAACATTTTACTGATTTACAAAGACTTCTATTCAACCAAATCTTTTTAGGACCTATTTTAATTATAAAATGTAAACGGGTTAACTATCAATCCAGTTTGTGTAGAAAAAACTGCTAAATTGGTAGATTAATTAACTGCTAAAACCTTTACGAGGTTAAGATTCGCTTACATTCATAATGAATTCTACAAACGAAAGTTTTTAAAGTAAAGAACAATTTTTTAATGTATTTTAAGTTCATGTCTAAATCAAAATTAATATAAAGTTTCTTCTTTGCAGATGCTGTCAAAAATCGTGAGACATCGTTAAAAAGGTTCGTTAATTACTTATAATTATAACACCTAAACCTCACTAAAATTAACAAACTTAGTATATGCAAGTCAACACAAAAACTTCTATAAGTTCATAAAAAACAATCTTTTACCATTTATCTCTTCAACCCCGTCAAGTTCTGTAACGAATTTGAACCGAACAATTTTAACAAGAATGAAAACATTTCCTGAATACTTCTCGACATGCTAACGACTGTTGTTAAAGTTGTTAAACGAGTGATGTACAATCAAAGTTACTGAAAACAATTCACAATAGACAAGAACAAGAATTTAAGATAGAGCTGGAGGTAGATGTTCAATTTTGCGCTCAAAACATTCTGGGTACAAATTTGTGACTATAATATTAGTACCTATATTTAAGGGCCTACACTACCTCAGCAGAAAATCAAATTTCGCCTCAGCTTGTTACGCCGCCGCGCCGCGGCGCACGGGCGGCGCCACGGGGCGGACGGCCGGTGGCAACGTACCTACTCGCCGCGCTATTACTTCGCGCGCAAAATTATATTGGGTTGGGTTCACGCTAGTTCGAAACAATCTTATTGAAGTTAGGTAGGTGCAATATTATTGTCTATAAGGTAGGTAATTAATTATATATACGGTACCTACTAAGAAATGAAATTATCAAATACGTAGGTAATGCTTTTTAGTAACTTTATACCTAAGTATGTACCTATACCTACCTAATATTATGATAGTTGGATATTGGTAGGTACCTACCTACCTACTTACAATTACAAAACATTATTTTATTTTATTGTTTTTCAATGTAGTTGCCAACATACCTACTACTGCTACTAGACCACCGCGCCCGAGACGTTATTTTCTACCCAAACACTAGACAGGTGCGAGTCGCTATAGCGCTGAAGGGTTCCGAACATTCTTTTCTGTAGTAAGATAGTGTTCTGCGAAATGTAAATTATACTTATGCCTACTACCAACCTAAAAATAGGTACGTAGTACTATTATTTATTCTTTGGTACTAGTAAATAGGATTTTTTATTATAACACCTTGTTTACAGATTTAATATAAACGAAGATTGGTACTACTACCTATATAAGGTAAAACTAACACAACAAAACCTATATAAGCAATGAAATAGAATACAAGTTTATGTCTAAGTATATTGAGTGAGGGTTCCGCATATTAGTTTTTTAAGTAAAATTGAATTTTGCCAAAAAAACATTGTGTGGAAATAGGATGTGTATGACAAGTAGTGTGCAGGTAAATATTGTAATAAATTAAAATATAGTCTAGATTATATTTGCACATACATAATATGTATAACTTTATTAACAATATATATTACTTTATATTAAATTTATTTCAATTCACTTATATCTCGTATTTTCATATTGCGAACATGCCAGGGATCGCATAACTCGGACAAAATATATGTTAAATAAAAAATAAAAAATTTTGCTTCCATTAGTTGTTCCCAAAATTCGTCATCCCTTTCGATGATCTCAACTTTCATCTGAAATGAAATGATATTTTATCACACTTATCTATATCTATTGTGTATATTATATATATAAAAGAAAGTCGTGTTAGTTACACTATTTATAACTCAAGAACGGCTGAACCGATTTGGCTGAAAATTGGTGGAGAGGTAGCTTAGAACCAGCAGAAGGGTATAGGATATTTTTATCCCGCAGGGTAGGTTAGCGTAGGGTAGGGTAGGTTTGGGTAGGGTGGGGTAGTGACTTTGACTCTGGAGAGGTGTGTGTTTGTCTGAAAAAGGAAAAATAAAACACAATCTTATTACAATCTAGATACCAAAACATATTTCAGTAGATATGTAAGTATTTACTTACAATTCTAGGTTCTGTAATTGATAAAGATTTGTCTTATCCGAATTTATGCCATTTGTCAAATCATTCGACGTTACTTCCATCCTGTAACAGTTACACATGCCAAGAAAGTAGGTAGGTAAGGTACCTAACATGTAAATATATGTGCCCACTCTAGTAATATGAATGAATCGTAATGAAGAATTAATAAGGACTCTCGTTCAAGCTATCACCCGTAAAAAGTCCATTATTACCCAATTTATAAATTTGAACCATGTGATATATTTTCACTTTCATGAACTAAAAGTAGAAAAGCTTGTGTTCGTTAGGTACGAATAGTTCTAGGTTAAATTATTGCAGAACCCTAAAATTTACAAACTCGTGAAAACGTTAGGAAAGAATATACACTAGGTATATTTATATTTCAGTAGATATGTAAGTATTTACTTACAATTCTATGTTCTGTAATTGATAAAGATTTGTCTTGTCCGGATTTATGCCATTTGTCGAATCATACGACGTTACTTCCATCCTGTAACAGTCATACATGTCAAGAAAATAGGTACCTAACATGTAAATATAATATGCCCACTCTAGTAATATGAATGAATTATAATGAATAATTAATAAGGACTCTCGTTCAAGGTATAAACCGTATAAGTCCATTATTACCCATTTATATTTTGAACCATGTGATATGTATATCTTCACTTTCATGAACTAAAAGTAGAAAAGCTTGTCGCGAGATATGGCCGGCCGGCCCGCTTGTGTTCGTAAGGTTGGAACCATGACTAAATTAATTATTGCAGAACCCTAAAATTTACAAACTCGTAAAAATGTTAGGAAAGTTAAATACATTATAGGTGTAGACAGTAGGTACTATAGTTAGTAACTATAGTAGGTACCTAACCTACTACTTACAATTCAATGTTTTGTAATTGGTAAAAAAAAATCTCGTACGGATCTTTTCTGATATCCAAAATGTCCAGATCATTCGATGTTACTTCCATCATGTATCAGTAACGATTCATATATTATGGAGATACAAATTAGGTGGGTATACCTAGGTGTAAATATTTTATAGTATTGATAGTCAAACGGAACCCTAATATATATTTCTACCTAGATAATGATGTGTTGTGAAAATACTACTTCTATCACATGGAGATACAAATTGAGGTGGGTATACCTTGTATTTACACCTAGGTAGGACCTAGGTACAGGTATTTACCTATAAGTATAAAAAATACGATTTTCACATACTTAGCGCCATCCAGTCCCATAAACAAGTAAGGTCTACTACCTTACTGGTAGGTAGGTAGGTGTTTGGTACACACGGATTTACCGGGACATTATTTTCTTTATCATTGTCGCCATCATCGCTTACAATAGATGCTGTACTTTCTAATCGACGTTTTCTAAAATAAAATAAAAAATAATTAGTTTGGCTGCGACATTTACTTACTCACAAATCACAATCCACATCCTCACCTCACCTCACCTCAACGTGTAGGGTAGGTAGGTACTTACTTTATAACGTCGTTCATGTGTTTTCCATCTTTTTTATGATTCCGTCGTCGCTTTCTACACTTATTATAAAGATTTCCCATATTTACAAATATACAAAGTCCGATGACACGAAGCGCGGAGCAGCGACACAGGCTCCCCGTCCGAAGGCCGAAGCTAGACTGAATTATGGCCCGGACGGAAGATAGCGCGTGAATGTTTAGGTATTATTTTTTTACGGTAAAAATAATAGTAATTTTGAAAATCTAAAACACACATCGTCTGCTTTATACTCTGATTGTTTACTGTATAAAGTATCAAGGCTTATTTTAACGTATCTATTGAATAGCGACGGTTTAAAGTACAGTTTAGAGTGAACTTTGGATTTTTTTTCTATCGAGAAAATTTCATGTAATCGTGTTTTCGAAACAGTAGTGGTCTAGCATCAATCCTGAACTATAACATATTAAAATCTCAAAGTAAATGCTTCAGAATTGTGGAAGATATGATCGTTGAAAATAACCGATTTCAGATAGTATCAACTCTTAAGAACAATGGTTTTTTTTGAGCCTCACATGCTACATTTAAAATTTTGCCGTGTTTTTTTTTTGCATTTCGAACTAAGCTAAGAAACAGAGGTTAAATTTAGCTTTGTTTTTTTTTAAACATGGAATTTTAGTCTATATGTCTTTAGGAATTTGAACAATATAAATAAATAATACTGGGTAATCCACATCGCATAATCTAGCCCCAAGCTAAGCAAAGCTTGTGTTATGGGTACTAGTTGAGATATACATAATAGAACAATATTGATACATATATATTTTTTATTATAGAGGTAGGTATATGTATAGAAAAAAACCAGAACACCCGGAACAAATATCTGCAGATCTGAGATCGTACAAAAAAATTTCTCGAGGCGGGAATTGAACCCAAAACTTCCTACGTAGCAGGCAGACCTTCGCACACTGAACCACAGAGTTCGTCGAAATAAAAATATATGACTTCTCTTTTCATTTCTGGTTTAAGTTTGCCTGCTACCATGACACTTCCCAAGCCAAATAGCTAAGTTGAAAATTATTTTATTCTATACATTGTGATATTATTCGACGACCGATGTGGCCCGCCTCGGAACAACTGTATGTACGATCTGCAGATATTTGTTCCGGGTGTTCTGGTCGTTTTCTATGTATAATAAAAAATATCTATCTATGTAATGTATTGTATTATGTATATCAGTTATCTAGTACCCATAACACAAGCTTTGCTTACCATGGGGCTAGATAATGCTTTGTGGATTGTCCAGCATTATTTATTATTATTATTATATATTGGTGATTCACATTCCTATGGAGAAATATCCAAGTTCATTACAAAATAATGACTTTATACCTTACTTTCCGAGTAGACTTGTAATTATCAAGTCCGTATCGATTTCCGAACACCGTAATGAGAGAACAGTTCGATGTAAACGTCGACATGCATGTTGTAAGCAATTAAAATTGATACCTCAGATAAATTGTAATTATAACTGTATGAATTTATTTTCGTACGTATATGTTAAGTTTTCGGAAAGTCGGTATTGACGTTTGATGAATTGATTTGCATATTGAAACAAAATAATTCAGCGCGTGGTGATAGGTATTTTGGATAATATACAATATATCTTTATAAATTTTCGCCTATGTGTTATTCTGACGACCGATGTGGCACGCCGCTGCGACGCAGGAGGTTGCGGGTTAGATTCCCGCCTCGGAACAATTGTGTGTACGATCTGCAGATATTTGTACCGGGTGTTCTGGTCGTTTTCTATGTATAATAAAAAATATCTATCTATGTAATATATAGTATTATGTACTGTTATCTAGTACCCATAACACAAGCTCTGCTTACCATGGGGCCAGATAAGGCTGTGTGAATTGTCCAACAAAAAAAAAAATCTGCTGTATAAGCTGTATTATTGTAAAGTTTCATTAAAATCCATTCAGTAGTTTTTACGTGAAAGAGTAACAAACATCCATCCATCCATCCATCTATACTTACAAACTTTCGCGTTTATAATATTAGTAGGATGTATAAATAGGATGTTCCCACCTATAATAGGTGTAATATCGTTTAGGT
Source organism: Eupithecia abbreviata (assembly GCA_943735965.1). Lineage (NCBI taxonomy): Eukaryota > Metazoa > Arthropoda > Insecta > Lepidoptera > Geometridae > Eupithecia > Eupithecia abbreviata. Next base: position 9,750,757 of record OX030991.1, on the reverse strand, counting down.
CTGATTCAGGCTCACTCAGACCTGTAAGCTTCATATAGATCTGACGACCGATGTGGCGCGGTGGGCGAAGGTCCGCCTGCGACGCAGGAGGTTGCGGGTTCGATTCCCGCCTCGGAACAATTGTGTGTACGATCTGCAGATATTTGTTCCGGGTGTTCTGGTCGTTTTCTATGTATAGTAAAAAATATCTATCTATTTAATGTATTGCATTATGTATATCAGTTATCTAGTACCCATAACACAAGCTCTGCTTACCATGGGGCTAGATAATGCTGTGTGAATTGTCCAGCATTATTTATTTATCTAAGCATACATAGGGACAGATAGACAGCGGGAAGCGACTGTTTTATACTATGTAGTGATTTTATGCACTTCATTAACAATTTTTAAAAATCTCTTTAATCTTTTAGTAGAATGAACCGAGTTGAATATTGGTCTGGCAAGAAATGTCATGTTGACATGTTGTTTAAGTCATTTTTAACTCAGGTTAGTTAGTTGTCATTTCTTCGAATGTTAATCCGAAAAGATCAGCTGTCACACTGTCACCAAGTTTGTTTAATTAATTTGGGTTAAACTATACGCCCACTGTCGACCCAAAGTTGCAAAAAGTTTATTTATTGCGGGTACACGTGGCGTAGTATTTTTTGTTGCCTTAGTTTTGTGGCAGAGATACATTTCAATTATCAAACATCATCATAATCAGCCTATAGCAGTCCACTGCTGGACATAGGCCTCCCCCAATGAGCACCATAGCGCCCTGTCTTCAGCTTGCCGCATTCAGCATCTACCTGCAGTCTTTCGCAGGTCGTTATCCCACCTGGTCGGAGGGCGTCCAACACTACGTTTACCGAGTCGTGTTCTCCACTAAAGAACACGTTTGCCCCAGCGGCCGTCGGTTCTTCGCGAGATATGGCCGGCCCACTGCCATACTTCAGCTTGCTAATTCTTTGAGCTATGTCGATAACCTTGGTTATTAAACAATCGTAATTAAATGAATCCGGGCAATAATACTAAATAATAATAATATTCTTCTTAGTCATGAAAACCTCTTGATAGCATTCTGTTTCGATTTTCTTGTTTTTTATTTTTTTTGTATGTGCTGCTGGTTTTCTTTTAATAAATAAATAAATAATGTTATCATTCTATCAATACTGGATTGCAATTTTCAAATGTAAGTTTTGATACAAATACGTATCCCTTGCAGGTAAAATTACAATTTGAAGACAGGTCTTGTTGCTTGTTGTTCAAAAATGTAAATTACCCGATGATAAATAAACTAGAATCATTAATATTGATAAATTAACGTCAAACTGGGCGCCTTCTTGTCATTATTACACGATTACCACCAGGAACCGGCCGAAAATATTATTTTTTAAATTTGTAATGATAGTGGCCAACGGCGCGTAATTTTGTGAATTGGTTTTAATGTTAAAACTTTGTAACAAATTATTGTTTATGAGAAGTTTTTTTATCAGAGATTTTCTTGTTGGTTAGACTACTAGATAATAATAATAATATAAATAATGCTGGACAATTCACACAGCATCATCTAGCCCCAAGCTAAGCAGAGCTTGTGTTATGGGTACTAGATGACTGATATACATAATACAATACATTACACAGATAGATATTTTTTTTTATTATACATAGAAAACGACCCGGAACAAATATCTGCAGATCGTACATACAATTGTTCCGAGGCGGGAATCGAACCCGCAACCTCCTGCGTCGCAGGCGGATCTTCGCCCACCGCGCCACATCGGTCGTCGACTAAATACTAAATAGTAGGTACATACATGTACTTCGTTTTTGTTTCTATTATTCGATTGTAACTTTCTTTATTGATACATAATGTATGTATATAATAAAATAAATACTGCCCGCGGCTTCGCACGCGTTGTTTGTATAGATACGTTTAAAAGTTTAATTATATCCCATGGTAACTGATTTATGGGATAAAAAGTAAGAAGCCTATGTTTTATGCCAGGTCTTGACCTATATCTATGTAAAATTTAAGCCCTATCGGTAGTTTCGGCGTGAAGAAGTAACAAACATTCATCTATCATTCCAAACTATAGCATTTAATATTAGTGAAAATAACTGACAAACTGAGTACAAATGGCGATTTAATTGCAAAAATAAGCAACAGTTCTGTAGTTTCGGCGTGAAGAAGTAACAAACATTCATCTATCACTCCAAACTATAGCATTTAATATTAGTGAAAATAACTGAGAAACTGAGTACAAATGGCGATTTAATTGCAAAAATAAGCAACAGTTCTGTAGTTTCGGCGTGAAGAAGTAACAAACATTCATCTATCACTCCAAACTATAGCATTTAATATTAGTGAAAATAACTGACAAACTGAGTACAAATGGCGATTTAATTGCAAAAATAAGCAACAGTTCTGTAGTTTCGGCGTGAAGAAGTAACAAACATTCATCTATCACTCCAAACTATAGCATTTAATATTAGTGAAAATAACTGACAAACAGAGTACAAATGGCGATTTAATTGCAAAAATAAGCAACAGTTATAATGACAGAAATTGACAGAAAATAATACATATCTTTTGATTATTAATAAGCTTAGTTATTAAATAAAACATCTATCGTCTTCAGGTCCCAGAGATGGAACAAAATATGACACTACATCGACAGAAAGTCGTGTCCGCGATACGATCACCATAAACCAATCGATAACGAACCCGAAAGCGAATGCTTATATTACATTTCAATTACCATATAAAATGTTCGACAAGACGGACCAAGTCCGATTCGATAATCATCTAATCAGTGATCATTCAATAACTTTTATTTCAAGCCAATTGAGCCGCACCGATCCGATTTGAACTTTAATCAGTGATGAGAAGGGCGATATTGGGGCTTCAGCTCGCTGAAACTTCAAATCGAATCGTGTGTTATCTCGAGACCTTATTATTTTAAAAAGGACACGAGAACTTTCATGAGAGCATTGGATTTGAGAGCTTATTGACTTAATCTAAAAGTACACCGTCGTTTGAACAAGACTTGATAGGCGTGACGTTTTTATTCTGAGTAATGGTTTTTCAGTTGGAAATACTTAAAGCTTGCTTGGTCTGGACGTGAACGATGTAGGTTGATATTTTTATAAGATTGGTTATTAAAGTTTTCGATTTCTGTTTCTGAAATCTGTCGACTAAATAAATCAAATCAAATATTTTATTGCTTTAACTTAAATTAATTATTATATTTCAGTGGTATGGGACCCTCTTTTAAGTAATGTAATACCTGTGACAAGTGTGTACAAGAGGCAAATATTCTGTTTTTATCCAATTTACAAAGAAGTTAAAAGTATTGTAAATGATTTGTATACTACTTTACTTAATAAAATCCCATTGTCTACTGACGCTATAATAAGTGAAACTTTATTCTCATCCCACAATCAACTCCTGCAAGACGAGAGAAAACATAATTAAAACTCAAGACTCAAGAAACAAAACAAAACGAACGATATAGGCAAGCAATTTAAAACAAATTAACTGTTTTATATCGAACATATAAACAAAACGAATTTTGAGTTTATAAAGCTCGATTACCCATTGCTGATGACGATATATACATAAAAACTTTACAGCTTAATTACGTACGTCTGTTATACTCCGTCTGACACGATTTATATTGCACCTTTGTCCTGCTATAAACAAAGTTTGCGGTCACAAAAAATGGTGAAGAAAACAAAGCGGTTAATGAATTAAACAACATAATAAGATAGTCACGGCCACCTGCTTAAATGAGGCATCTTCGTTAAAATGAGATAGGTCGACAGGTGCGAGATGAGAAGCTGTGAAACTGATGTCGATATTGAGATGCAATACTTAGCTTATTTAGGTGTTGCTTTCATCGATCTTCTCTTTTTTATTTATTCTATTACATCATTGTGTACATTTGTAGGCCTTAGTATCTAGATGCTGTATAAGAGACACAATAGCACCCAAGCAGGGCACCAATTCATCAAAAAAATCATTCAACGATGTTCTAAATATTGGAGCTAATGCGTGGTTATCCTAAAAACATAAAGATGTATATCTACAAAGCTAAAGATTTCCAAAGATATGCAAGATATGAGATAATATAAGCCTATTTAACCGTTAATTTATCAATTTAATTAAAAAGCAATGCGGCTGTACAGTGAATGCCTTTAAAGAACCTTAAATTGTGTAATGAAGACCGTTAAAAGTTGCAAAAAAAAACTAATCCAAAAATAAAACAGCTTGCGGAACTCAAAACATCCCTATTGTTTACTTACATCAACGAATCTATTAACCTTATTCCCAAGCAAAATAAATCGTAACTTAAAACTCCAAGAACCAATAGTTTATTTTCTCTTAAAACAATCTTTCTCCTGTTACAAGCTCTTTAAAACGCGGATTGTTTACAAAGTCACGATGCTGGTAATTATTTCGCCTGTCGACGGCACCCCGGGATGTGCGATTGGCGGGAATCTCTCAAGATGGCCGACCCTGCCTGACCCGTCAAACGAAGGTGAAACATCTGTTTTAACATGTCGGACTGGCAGTTAATAAGCGCGTTCCATTTTCAAAATTGTAGAACTTATAAAAAGGATGTACAGCTAGGCTAGATACTTCAATTATGGATTATTCCATTTTACCTTCAGAAATCCATTTTAATTACAAAATAAAAAACGAAAAATTCCAGAACAAAATAAACTAGAACTACATTTGTAACTATATATATTTACAATTAAAACATTTTTTTATATATTTGAAAACTGTTGCAAAAAATCTACAGGTACATAGCTCAACTCATCCACATCAGAATAAATAAAAAGAATTACAATTAATTAAAATTACTTTTATATTCACGAATTCAACTTTTGTGATATAGTTATGAAATTGTTTAATTATAATAAAATTATACCAAGAACAACGGTAGTAAGCACTAAAAATTCAACTGCCTACTTATAGAGTCGGCCTACTTATAGAACTTTGGCTATTACTTAAACTAAATAGAACCAACCAAAGCTCTCGCCAAATTACAAACTTTTTTAATGTCCACTTTATTGTTTACTAAGTTAAAATTTTTATACAACAATAAAAAGCTTCTCAAACCACACTCCGGTCCGAATATTAACATAAAAAACATGGCAGATGCTCCAAACAATTAATTGTATATAAAAGCAACGTCTCTATTAAAGGAAACCATTTCTCCGATTTTGACGTGTTATAAATTTTTGTGTAGTTTTTGTGGTCCGCCTGTTGTATCTGTATTGTTGGAACCCGAACTCCGAGTTCGAAGTTTGAATTCAATGGTACTTGTCTTGTTCACATTCAGTCGTGGTTGAGCCCCGGTGCTGTGAGGTTGTGGTTATGTTTTCTCTTGAGCGTTTGGATTTAGAAGTTCGGTGATCGGGACCTTGTTTGTGCGTGGAGTGGTTATTGAGTGTTGTGTTTTCGGAGGGAATTTATTGTTGGAAACTTTTTGAGTGGATGTTGCTTTGTTTGTTTAATCGGTGAGTGGTTGGTTACATTTTGTGTTAGAAAAATATTGGATGGGACTTTACTGGACCTTTTAGCTCTTTGGTTTTTTATGGGTCGGTAATTTGATGCAGTTTTTTTTATTATTTTATCATTTTGTTTGTAATTTGTGATAAAAAAAATCCGCTTCTTTATTAAATCTAAATTTTTAAACGAATCGTTATATTTGAGAGATTCTTAAAATTGGAATAGATTTGATTGTTATTATTTCTGTAATTATTGCGAATACTTTTTCTGAAATAACATAATAATTTACAATAATTTCGAGAACTTCTTTCGTAACGCGTATCTACAAAAGCTGATATGTGTATGTATGACATTCGTCAACATTCTATAAATCTTTTTATAATTTATAATTCATATTATGTATTCATAACAATAAGACATAATCCGACATAATATTGCCCGTATCATTTTTTCCGATGGAAATGTCATACAAACAAATTCTACCTCGACAGATGGTCAAATGCCTCCCCAAAGCAAATTTCTATTGTGTCACCGATTTTATTTTCCACACTATTCAAAATCAACAAATATGACCTGCGGAAACCTCGCATTGTGAATCTAATTCAATTATTATAGGGATCAAAATCGCAGTGATGTTTCATAAAAGAGACCGAAGTTTTGATATAATAGAGCGATTTGTGCACGGTTTTTTCCGCTAAAGGAATCGTTGGACAATGCGAATAGATCCAGCCCCATGTTAAGAATTCAAAAGATGATATTATACAATAGTTATACATACTATTTCGGTGAAGAAATTAAATGATGTAGGTTAAGAAGTCTTCTAGGGTCATTTCTTGACAATGAAGGTTGCTGCTTATTTTACCCTATCCCGTACTATCCATACTAATATTATATACTATGATTAGTTTCTGCCAGCGGCTTCGCACGCGTTGTTTCTATGGAAACGTTTATTCCTAACCATAGGAACTGATTTATGGAATAAAAAGTAGCTTCTGCTTTATGCCAGGCTTGGAACTACCGAAGTTTTAGCTAGACGAGGCAACAAACATCCATCTATACATCCATTAATACATGCATCCAAATATTCAATTTTTCGCATTTCTATTCTATTCTATTTTGTAATATTAGTGTGAAGTTAAAAATCAAAATAAATAGGCTGCTAGGTAGGTAGCAAAAGATGATTTTACTTGATGGTTATTCTACAAAAATATAAATATTTAGGTACAAAGCAAATTTCTAATTTACCCCGTTAAGACCTCTCATTATGAATTTGCAATCTGATAGTATTCCAGCGACCCGCATAGTAAATTGATCTGAACGCACTTAATAAATGCTGGACAATCCACACAGCATCATCTAGCCCCGAGATAAGCAGAGCTTGTGTTATATGTACTAGATGACTAATACAATAGATTACATAGGTAGATAGTTATTATTATACATAGAAAATACATTCATGGCGACCGATGTGGCGCGGTGGACGAAGGTCCGCCTGCGACGCAGGAGGTTGCGGGTTCGATTCCCGCCTCGGAACAATTGTGAGCACGATCTGCATATATTTTTTCCGGGTGTTCTGGTCGTTTTCTATGTATAATAAAAAATATCTATCTATGTAATGTATTGTATTATGTATATCAGTTATCTAGTACATATAACACAAGCTCTGCTTACCATGGGGCTAGATAATGCTGTGTGAATTGTCCAGCATTATTTATTTATTTATTATTTATTTTATTCATTGGGGGAGGCCTATGTCCAGCTGTGGACTAATATAGGCTGATGATGATGATGAATTAAGTGAGATTCCAAGCAGTAAAATCAAAGGATTATAATCCTTAAGTTTTTAGCCATTGTTCAACGAAAATTTTGGCTTTAGCACTTCTTTTTTTGCTAATTCTAACACATGTACGCTAATAAGCTTTAAATATTTAACAATCGATTCTCAAGTGTAGTCATAAAGCTTTTCAGTAGCAAAACATTTTTAGTTATCCTGACGATAGTAAATAAACTTTATGTTCTCCGAGGGGATCATTTTTACTGTTTCTTTTTAGGGTTCCGTAAGGAGTACAGAAAAAATATGTTTAAAACTTTTTTGTTATTCCCTGAACATGGCGAATGAAACTGTGCCGAAATATTGGATAACTCAAAAATCACCATGATTGATTTTTGAGTTATCCAGGTAAATATTCCGTTTTAGTAAAAATATGTTTAGTTTTCATTTATGCCATGAACATTTAGATTTTTTTTAACATGGTCATATAATAAATGCGGAAGTAATAATAAGAATTTATTTTTCAAAAAATAAAAAAAAAAACTCCGAACATAATTTGTCAGAGTATTTTTTTAAAATAAGTATAACTATAGAACAGTGCATTAGCGTTGTTCAAATAAAAAAAAAACACTATACTGTTAAATGTAATGCAGTTATGAAATTAACTTAATCATCTTAATTTTGTATTTTCATAATTATAATCTGAAAATGTTTCTGCCCGCGGCTTCGCATGCGTTTTTTCCATGGAAATGTTTAAAGGTTATTTCTATCCCACGGGAACTGATTACTAGGATAAAAAGAGAGATAGGCCTAGAGCTACATGTGTGCAAAATTTCAGCCTGATTCGTTCAGTATTTTTTGCTGGAAGAAGTAACCAATGTCCATCCATCCATCCATCTAAACATCAAAACCTTTGCATTTATAATATTAGTGTGACTAGCTTATGTCCATGGCATCACCTGCATTTTGCAGGATAAAAATAATCTATCATCCATCCTTCTGAAATTCCGCATCTATTTTATTAAATGTGTTATAGAAAAAAAGTCTTTTGAAACTATCATGGTTATTAATACTAAAGTCATTTAAAACGGGATATTTACCATGATTTGATTTTTGAGTTATCCAATATTTCGGCACAGTTGCATGCGCCATGATCACGGAGTAACATGGCGCATGCAACTGTGCCGAAATATTGGATAACTCAAAAATCAAATCATGGTAAATATCCCGTTTTAAATGACTTTAGTAGAAAAAAAGTCACTCACACTTGCCCGTTTTTTGTGTGCTACATCGTTAACAGTTTGAGTAAATTCGTGTCATATGTTTGGCGCCATGGGACCTAAGTTAATAAAGTTAAGCGCCATACAGAAATTCCATATAGGTCAGTTAATGAAGTGCATTTTTAACACTAGTACAACCAATCATAGAAACATAATCATTCGGTCTGTTAATCATTATTAAACATTACGCCAACATGATAATTCCATATAGATCACTTAATGAAGTACATTTTTAACACTAGTACAACCAATCATAGAAACATCACTGTAATTCGGTCTGTTAATCATTATTAAACATTACGCCAACATGATAATTCCATATAGATCACTTAATGAAGTGCATTTTTAACACTAGTACAACCAATCATAGAAACATCACTGTCATTCGGTATGTTAATCATTATTAAACATTACGCCAACATGATAATTCCATATAGATCACTTAATGAAGTGCATTTTTAACACTAGTACAACCAATCATAGAAACATCACTGTCATTCGGTCTGTTAATCATTATTAAACATTACGCCAACATGATAATTCCATATAGATCACTTAATGAAGTACATTTTTAACACTAGTACAACCAATCATAGAAACATCACTGTCATTCGGTCTGTTAATCATTATTAAACATTACGCCAACATGATAATTCCATATAGATCACTTAATGAAGTGCATTTTTAACACTAGTACAACCAATCATAGAAACATCACTGTCATTCGGTCTGTTAATCATTATTAAACATTACGCCAACATGATAATTCCATATAGATCACTTAATGAAGTGCATTTTTAACACTAGTACAACCAATCATAGAAACATATCACAGTCATTCGATCTGTTAATCATTATTAAACATTACGCCAACTCATACATTTTTGCAGTACATTCGTAACATCAAATATAACTAAAAACCGTTGTGTACAGAGATTCCTACTATAAGGTATATAATAAATAATGCTAAATAAATAATGCTGGACAATCCACACAGCATTATCTAGCCCCATGGTAAGCAAAACTTGTGTTATGGGTACTAGATAACTGATATACATAATACAATACATACATAGATAGATATTTTTATTATTCATAAAAAACTACCAGAACACCCGGAAAAAATATCTGCAGATCGTACACACAATTGTTCCGAGGCGGGAATCGAACCCACAACCTCTTGCGCCGCAGGCGGACCTTCGCCCACTGCGCTACATCGGTAGTTAAATAATTATTAATAGTCCTGCATAATTTATTTAATTTTAATTTATATAAGTAATAAAAGATGATGTATCTATATTAATATTATATGGATCCCATTGATATCTAGTAAGTAAATCTTATCCTTATTAGAAATAACGAGACGACCGATGTGGCGCGGTGGGCGAAGGTCCGCCTGCGACGCAGGAGGTTGCGGGTTCGATTCCCGCCTTCGAACAATTGTGTGTACGATCTGCAGATATTTGTTCGGGGTGTTCTGGTCGTTTTCTTTGTATAATAAAAAAAATATCTATCTATGTAATATATCAGTTATCTAGTACCCATAAAACAAGCTATGCGGCTACATAATTCTGTGTGAATTGTCCAGCATTATTTATATATATTTATAACAACATGCCAATAAATGTTCTGCTTGAAAGAAGCCATTTGCTGTTCTGTTCATAATTTACGACAATGACACAACGCTGTCAGTTTCCACAAAAGTTAAATTAAAATGCCACTGTTGATCCAAGCACAAGTCAAAGCTGTCGTAAAATGCTACCAATAAGAATAAAATGTTTAATTTATCACTTTTGTATCGGATATCATTGTGCGAGTACACAATCAGAAGCACATGATTGCCACTTTACGTAAACTGAGTAAAACTCACATAACCATAAAACTGATTTTTTATCGAAACTTTCAATTTTAAGCGGAATATTCCGGAAAAGCTATTGATTTTCAATATTATTTTTACGGTTTATTTGGTAGGAGACCTACTGTTTATTATTTTTTTATTAAATTCCTAATCCGATTCCCAAATCCGTTTTAACTTTTTGTCGGTAAATATCAACACCCAATATTTCATGTTTTCGAAACCAGTGGTGCGTCTACACTACGCTAATTTAAAATCTCATCAATCATGTTGTATAAGAAACGCAATTTAGCGGCATAAGCCGGGTTCTCTACCTGCGTTGAAAGAGCTAGAAAAAAAGGTGACAATGACGGCCTGGAGAGAATAAAGTCGGAAGACATCTCTATTTATGAAGTTGGCTTTACAACGAAGGTTTTAGAGAATCAATTTGTTCTTAGAAATTTCTCAAGAGCCTGGGGATAAAAGTTAAATGCGATTATTATCTGCTGGTTGTATATTTTATGTCATCATCGCAGCTTTATATTTAGCCGATCGTTATATCGTATTAGATGCCATAGTATTTCACACAAACCCTACATTATTCATAGTAAATATATGTACGGCATGTGGAAATGAGATCCTTTACGAAACGGTTCATCGGTGTCCACTGTCCGTATCACATACCTCCATTTGTATTTTGACTATAATTCACGTTATCTCTGATCTAGACGGCTTTCGAGTCACAACGCTTGACAACTTATTCCTTAATTCTCGAACTGATAAAGTGTGAATTGGGGTGAATTTTCATCGACTCATATAACTTGATGACTTCTTGGAAAAAATGATGCTATCTGGTTTTTCGCTTTTGTGTCGGCACCGCTAACAGAGGTCGGTTTTGGTACCTGTTTATTTTTTTTATCGTATCCTTCGGTACGTTGTTGAGCACCCACATGGTATGCATGAGAGAGACAGGCGATTATCGACGGCCACTGATCGCTGTCAACGGGAGTTTTGTTACCTTAATAAATTGTCAATTGTCAACGAGCAATATATCTGTTGCATCGACGGGATAAGGTTCTTTTTATGCTTTCAGGACGGCAAATAAACTCAATGAATTGTCATAACTCTAATCAGGTCTGTGACATTTCAATACGTCTTTCAATGTCACAAAAGATCGGATCATTCCTTTGAATACTTTATCCTTCTCTAGTTTGTTTGTTATTCTACAAATTTTATCAGGTCACGCTTATCTGTTGAAAATAATTTAACCGGTGCATTGGAAATTAAAAAAGGTAAATGATAAATGCTATCTTTATAATCCGGCTCCCGACCGTTGTCCCGACACATATGTCGCTCAGTTAACGCTCTTTTGTAAACCGTATCAAAATTAAGATAATGGATAATGTCCGACCAAATTTCTACTTTATTATTAGCCTCGTACCTCTACAGCTGTCGTGTTTTTTTTCTGTAGTGGGCAGTGGCCGACCGTTATAGATCGGCGGACCCATAACACGTAATGAGCTTAGAAATTGGTAATGACTATATAACTTTGATACGTGTACGCGCCTCGGTGTAATTTTGAATTATGGCTTCATATCCTTCATCTATTTTATGAGTCGGAACGGTATCGAATAAATTATTTGGTATTTTTGTTTAAGGTTCAATATTTTGTGCTGTATTCTCCCGAGCGTTACCAATGGCTTTACTGAAATTGTTATTTTTAGTGAAAGACGACGCGAAACGAACAGTTGGCACATGTCATAACAGCGTTTTTTGTTTGTTAGTTATGTTTTGCTTGCCTATAGTTTGTTCATTGGATTTCATTTGTTTAATTGAGCAACCAAATATTTGGCCTGATTCTGTCTATGTCGTTAGTTGTTCCCGTTCTGTCAATACGTCCACTAATAAAGGACAACATGAAGCTTTGTCACCTCGGTGTTTGCGATATCGTGACTTATTTACGCGTGCTTAGGAGCTAGAGTCGCTTATAGGAGGGCGGAATAAATTGTAGGTGGAATTCGGCTGTGCAATTGGCGGGCCGTAATCAATAGAACGAGAGCTCAATAATGTTGCTAATTTCGCCCGTCACGCGATCTATTATACTGGCAATTAGTGCGTGTACCTACCGTCACTCAGTGCTGCCAGCGTTTGTTTTATGTAAAGCTTTTGTAAATTTACGAACGCATGCAAATTTGTCTTGTCACTATCATCTAATTAGAATTAACTAACAAAGGGTTTAATGATCATCATGTTTCGTTTGAATTAAATCTATAGTATCATTTTAGCAAATAAGTTGAATCCGTTTGTGTTGTAAAAATTACTGTTCAGTTTTATGTCTGACATGTTACAAGGTTTAGTGTTAATTTTATGGGGTCAAAGTTTTCCCACTGCTAGCTACAGTTTAATACCGGTTGGTATTGTTTGAGCATAAAACTGCAATTCACTTTGTTGTATTCTGCCATTAAATTCTCAGTTGACTTGGCTATTTTATTGTAATTCTCTTGGTTTTTGATTTTCCGTGAGCGGTGAATAAAATTTATTGCTCTCAAAACACAGCATCATCGCACCAAAACACATTATTTGCCAACGTAAGAATTTTCGAGGAAATGCTCACAATTTAAATGCCAACCAAATTAGTTGTCTTAATTTAGCCGTAGGTAGTAGGTCCGATAGTCACTGAGAGCACGTGACTCCAGTCTCAACTTAAACCAACAATAAATCGTCTACAAACGGACGAGCAGTTTCACAATAAATATCCGATCTAACACCGTCTTCCTGCCCACGCCCATAATTTACAGAGAATTATTGGTATAAATTAAATAAACATTTCAAGTGAGACATTTACAATGAATATCCAAGTCGACGCGAAAATATTTTCAAGAAACTCCCAAAGGAGATAATTGGATGAACGCATCTCAAGATAAATACTGAAGCCATAAGAAATGGATTGAGTAATACTTAAAACAGAAATCAAACCATTACCTGTTAATGGTGCCTATAAAAACACCACATCCATGTCATAAATATTGCAATAATTTCTAAAGCAAAGGTATACTTAGTGTTTGATTATTATGGCTGTAAAACACTCGAAAGACTTGGGTGGGTGTTAAATCGCTCTCTTGATTCTCTTAAGCCTGAACAAGCAGATGCGATAAAAAGCAAGATTTTATGATACGGGAATATTTAAAGCATTGTTCATCTTGGGTGGTCATACAACTGGCCCGACGTGATCGTGGTCTAATAAACACTTGATGCGTGTCTTGCCGGCTGTTTCTGTGTTTATTTTCTAATCATAGACAAGAAAAATCCAAGTCTTTATTTGCGTCCCAGCTTGATGCACCTTATTCAAAACATCTTTGAACATCCTCACAAACAGATTTTGCTAGAAGTGTCTCACACAAAATCATTTTGTATTTCAACGTGTAGACATAATATTTCACCCTGAGACATCTGTCAAGTAGAACGAGATCAGCTTCGTTTTCGTCATTGGTATTAATTTCCTTTTGCTCTCGCTTATTGACTGTGATTGGATTATTTCTGAAAGAACTTTTTACTTTCCAAGTTTCCAATATTCGTCCCTTGAGTATTTCAAATTTGTTTACGACATGGAATCTCCGCTCTGAATTTAGAAAGCTGACTCCGTCTATGATTAAGCTTGTTATCAATGCAGAAGTTGTTGATGCATGCAACAGAGATAAATATTTGACATTAGTCATTTGTTCGTTCAACACCGTATTTGTTTTCAAATAAATCATTTGTCAAGGCGTTGATGGGGTATTGTGTTAGAAAAGAGCAATTGGTTAACAAGGCTTAATTTTGGTATTGAATATAGTACTTTAAATGTTAAATTATTCGGTTAAATTGTATGAGAAGCACTCGAGTACCACTGGGTTTCCTGAAAGGTTTATCCTGTGGGTTTATCCCTTTGTAAAAAGTGACAAGAAGAACCGTCGCTGGAGTGTCATACATTTTGATGTCATTGTTTTTGCGGGCACTTGTTATTGTTCTCGCAAAAAGCCCTCGTTCAGCCGCCACCAGTTTTTGCCAGCCTGACAAGTTACTTCGATACTTAAATTCGTTCTGAATAATTACGTAATTGCCTGTCTTGTTTTATGTCGACGGTTTATTTACGGCAACAAAGTTTTCAAGTCTCGGAGACACAATTAAAAGTATCTAATTGAAGTACTTACTCGAAGTTTACGTAAATTGCAAATTAAAACATAAATCAGTCCGGTAGAATTGCGTTACACCTAACTCAGAGAAAAAGTTGGCTGTAATTGGCTCTTACTCGAATTAGGGGGAGAATTAGAAGGATCTTTGGGAATAACTTTTCATAATCTTAAAGGAATATGTCAAGGGACGAAACAGCAAAATGAACTGTCAACTGGGACGTCCAAATCCAATTTATTGTTCGGCTTACAAACGCGAGGATTCAAATTAACCTTCCCTCCGTTCCTTTTTGCGGGCTGCGCTGGGATTGTGTAGACTTTACTCGGCTTTTGTGCCATGATACCGGTTATTAAGATTCATTTTTACTTGCTCCCAGTAATTAATAACTGAGATGACTTTTGTGACGAGACTGTCTCGTTTTCTGTTAGGGTTTTTGTTGATGAAATTGACCTGGGAGATAAATATAATTGGTGTAAACATACCAGAGACCGTTTCGGTGTGGTAGCTTTTAGTAAAACACCATTTTAACATTTTACAATCGGTTTGCTGAGCTCAAGTTAGTGTAAAAAGGAAGAATCAACAACCAATTTAAGATTGTAAAAAAGAAGCGGAGCTTTCGTATTCGAAAATCAACATAATTCTTCACCCATTGACGTTCATGCGAATACCCAAAGCTCGAACAAAAACAGCTAATCAATCAATCGTAAGCCCCACTAAAGAAATCAGACTGTTAGAAGGAAATGCGTTGACAAACGACACAGTAATTGTTCAGGATAATGGGGTAGACAAAGATTCCGGAGAAAAAACGGATCTACCGAAACGTTTGCGTAGAACTGATTAGATGGAGACAAATGGAAGCTAACTTCCTGATGTTTCCTTGATTGAGATATTGGGAACAAAAAAATATGTTCACGATCCATGGCGAGTTTCAAGTGGAGTTTGTAACTAATATATCATTACCACCAAAATTATTGCAACTCTCGAAAATAGGTACCTACTGTGGTCAAACCACCCAAAGAAATCCATCAACGAATTTTATGTATAAACCAAAACAAAACAAGCAAATCCGTCCAGCAGATGTAAAAACTACGTCTTAATTTCAATAGGACGCGAGCAAGAAACTGCATTCGGAACCAACATTCACAGCCATTAATTTTATTCAGCTCGCAAACTCGGCAGGTGCACCCTTATTCAAAACTCCGCGGAGGTCCCGACTTTCCCCACTCTCCGGTGACCCGGAGAAAACTCTAGAAACTCCAGGATTTACGACTTTCGCTATATATCTGGAAAAACTCAAAAGCTCGTGCTTTAATGCTTTACGGGTTTGAATGTCACTAAAGACTGTCGATTTAAAAGTTCGATGTGTTTTATTTCAATCGTTTCGTCGCTTTCTTTGATCCCGTCTTTACTGCTGATAGGTCATCGTTGCAGTGTGATTCCTTTACGGTGAGTTCCATTTAAGGTGATAACTTTTTTACATTCGATTGATTTTGGAATCTGGGCCATAAATGGTTTATGTCAAATGCTTTTCAATTAAATAGTAGCTTTAAACATTTCGAATGCCTTCGAGCAATAAATTATGGAAACGAGAATGAATACGAGCTTCGGCAACGTGCTATTATGTTTGTTTTTGCGGTATGACCGAGTCGACCAAACCGATGAACTGGAAAATCCTCGACCGTGTTTTTAGCACAATTTTTTTTCGGTAAACCTGGACATATAACTCGGTGATGGAATAGCTGAGGTTCAAAATCATGAATTCAGTAAATGTGACTGTTTTTTGAACTACAGTTACTTGTTAGTGTTTTTGACGCGCCACTCGCATTAATATCCTTAAAATTTTATCTTAACTCATCTCGTTTAATTACTTTAAAATTACAACATAATGTTTATCGTGTTCTAGGTTTTTATACCTACCTATCCATATTATAGATATTAAAACATCCTATGTCTTCTTGATGTCAGATAGAACTTAAGCAGTACAATCATCCATGCCGTGTTAATCTAAATCAAATAGTATTTTATTCCGATCCATTTCATCATCTTACTCACCGATGTTCCTGTCAACAACTTCATTTTTTGTTGTAACCGAATCACGAAGTCTATCAAGTTGTACGTGCGTTAAGAATCCGTTGGAAACAACTATTTTCACTCTGATACTCTACCCGTAGGCGATGTGGTTGAATGTCGTAATCAAGAACTGGAAAACGCTCACGGTTTTTGTCACTCCAGTATTGGTTTTAAGGAAAAAAACGTTGTGTTCATTTGGCATTAAAAGGGCGCGTGCTTTCTGTTTTTTAGTAGGGGTCACGACTATTGTCGTTTATAAAAAACAGGAAATCAATAAATATGTGTAGGTACATAATGCTGGACAATCCACTTAAAATCATCTAGCCCCAAGCTAAGTAGAGCTTGTGTTATGGGTACTAGACGACTGATATACTTAATATAATACATTGCATAGATAGATATGTTTTATCATACATAGATAACGATCATAACCCCGAAACAAATATCTGCAGATCGTGCACACAATTGTCCCAAGGCGGGAATCGAATCCGCAACCTCTTGCATCGCAGGCAGACCTTCGCCCACCGAGCCACAGAGGCCGTCAAAAGTTGGTTACTTCAACTTCTGTGGCTGTTTGTTTGATCTTTAAATTAACCCCAAAACTAAGAAAACTACAATCTCGTGTTTTACCGGAGATTGAAATCTCTAAGCAGAAATATCACCAACCGCGCGCTATCTTATGATTTGCTTAAATTGACAAGTCGACACGCTTTTCACTTGTCAGAGTCACAAAGCCGTTAGTCAAGGGTTTTGTCACTCGTTTAAAGATATCAAAGGCACTCAAAGCTTGCATTGTCTTTTATTTGGCTTTGGGTTAACTTGTTTCTGTCACAGACTGTATACTTACAGAAGCATCACTTGTACTTGCATATAGTTGAAAGAACATTTTACAATGACACTGTTTTACAAGTACGTAGATTAATCTTTCGTAGTAACAAAGAAAGGTCCAATCAAATAATAGAAACAAACTAGAACTTGTATTTGCTATTGAAATGAAACAATTGAGCTAACGATGCGGACTGTAGATGAATTGGGTTCGCTGAGTCAGATCTCACACGTCCAGATATAGGGTGGGCATCAATCAATTTTTACTAATATTATTTGTAAATTTTGGATATAATTTTTCGTGCCTACTCTCCATGCCATATCTAGAAATAAAATTCAGAATGTTAAAGTTCTCTTCTTAAATTAATCATTATTATCTTTCTAATAAGCCCTTTGAAACGCACATCTGAGTTATCCCTATTCATTCTCTCTATTATATCAGTAAGGGTATCTAATACAATTTCTTTTGCAATGCGTGTTAACGTTTTTGTAAGCTATCCTTCTGCAAAACTACGGTCATTTTAACGCAACCTACTCTTTATCATGGCCAGTCTTTTATTAGATGTAGCGATGTAGTCGAGTTGTCATGCTGCTAAATAATGGCGGATTAGACCTGCAATTAGGTCTTCTGATGTGTGTCAGGAACCAGGAGTCGTGGGTGGCTTGCAATAAATTGTTTTGTTTATAGAAAGTGTAGGAGTGACTTGATATTCTATATCAGAGACTGGGGAATCTGGGACAATAATTTCATATAACATTGAGTGAGACTCAGTATGATATATAGTTTTAAATTTTATCTATTTTTATCTTAGTTTTTGAAAGATGAAAGATGCAGTTGCAATATGATAATATATATATAAAATATTAACTAAACATAAAAAATATTATCTTTAAAATACATTTTATTCAGCTTAGTACCTATTACTAAAAATCATTAGGTATTCTTTGAATTCTTAATATTTCCAATATTTTAGAAGGAAATAGGTACTTGAAAAGTTGGCAACCTTTAAAAAGGCAAGGTGTGCAAAAAGTCCAAATTGTCCACTCAGCGATAAAGGCAGCAATAAAAATACAGGAGCCTCCACCCGTTACCAATTATTTATAAATGTACCAATTTACCTGCAACAACAGAATTCACTCATCGATAAATTAAATAGGAAGCTGGAAGCTTGAATGACTCGGGGCTTTGATGGTTTGTTTAATTTATAAAATAATAAACATGAAAAAACAGCATAGTTCATAACGCGTATGGAATAATTATTCCTAAGGTCTCTCTTAGGACGAAGAAAGAAAATCAGATTAGATTCAAAGAAAAATCTAAAAAAAAGAATTGTGATTTCAATCTCAATTTATTTATTTAGAAATAACACAAAATGATCACTAAAAAACAACGGAACACTGGAAAGCGCATAAGTTCAAAACTGTGTCGCACCTCCCAGCGCTCAAACTCAATATAAGGTTAAGGCCGATTTAACCAAACAGAAAGCATGGTTTGATATTGCTGTCATTTTGAATAACCAATTAGCTAATACTTATTAATAAGCACTTTGTTTGGCGAAATCGGGTTCTAGGAGATCTGACGGTAAGTATACAAAGTAATATATATAAAAAAAATATATAAGACCAGAAAGATTGTGATATAATTTGATAGAAAATTTGCAGAATGAATATAATAATAATAAAAAAAGGTTATTCGTGTAACTAAGATATTAGTTTGATATGGTAGGTATTACTAAATTAATAATTAATCATCTGCTGATTGGTCATACATAATATAACCCTAAATCGCATAAAATAAAACAGTTGAACAAACGTCCATTGAAAAGTACAATCCTACCAATCACAGGTTTCTATTCCTACCTCCAGTAGTGCCTTAGCACAGTCACGTAGGGCTTGTAAATTGGCCTCTTGAAATTCTAATTAAGACTGTGTTTTTAGACTTGCGGCAGGTCTTGACGTTTCCTAGTTTCTAAGCACGTACATAGGTGACAGCTGACGGCTTCTAGGGCGGGCCGGTGGATGTCTTATTTAGTAATCAATTGAGTCATGGTATTATTATTTCTTGAGTAGAACATTGATTGAGCTACTGCTTAATCAAAATATTACTAAGATTTTTAGATAGTGTTCCTCAGAAACTATAATCAATTGTAAATTTTACTAATTGTAATCAGTTGGGTTACAAAGGTGTCTGATATAATGTATGTACATATTATTTCTTGAGTAAACTTCTTATACGTTTTTTTTTATTTAGAAGTTAATTATTCAGGATATTTTTAGGCTCTTGCTTAACTTTTTTTATGAGAATAATTGGTATGTAATAAAGATATAATAAAACAGTATCACTTTTTACGAAATAAATCACGCTTCACGGGTTTTATATTATATACTACAGGTTTATGACGTAACAGACTTCCCCAGTAATTATACCCCATTCAAACGACTAAGTATTTCACAGTTACATTCCCATTAAGCGTTTAAAACCGTTCAAATTGTTGCCAGTTTCAAAACCAGCGTCGAAACTTCCCATTTCCCTTAAAGACATTAAGAACTCCTTGCTAGAAACAAGCATTACAGTAATAGGGATCCGTGAGAACGCCCGAAGCCCCAAACTTGCTTCAAGTCAGTTGTCATAATCGCGTACGTGGTTCGATTTGAATTTGAGAATGCATTCCGTTGGAAATTAGGTTCCGTATAGTCTGAGAGCCAGAGATGCTCTACATTAGAATGTGCTGGCGCTGCTGCCAAAGCGTTTACGACTGTTTTTTGGACGTGTTTGAGGTCAATTTTGAATGAACTTGTATAATCGTATGCATTGCGGGTTCGTTTGATTTTATAGTCGTCTTTTGTCCGGCTATTTTTAAATGCTGTCAAAATGCTTTTGCATTACTTTATGCAGTAATTTTAATTACATTGAGGGATGCCAGTACCTATATAGTTTTATTTTCCGTGACAAAGGAAATACATAAACCCGTTTATTCCCTGCCGAGTTATTACTATGCCTTCTATTGTTTCGTTCGTAGGTCTTCCTGATTGCAATGCCGTCAGTGGCTTTTTTCGACCTCAAATCCATATCATAATACGATAGAGCTTCTAATTTGAAATACACCTCAACATTAAGAACTCTGAACTAATTTTTAATACGTTCAATATTGTATCAAAACAGTCGCCGTCTCCCCTACTCCGCCCTCAAGTTTGTGTTTGCTCGTGTTAATTTAAGTTGCGAAGCTGGTATTGGATTGTTGAGCTGAATATTAATGGATTATTGAATTTTGTTCCTTGTTGACGTTATATGAAGTTTCAGTTTTGTTCTATGAGTTATAGAAGCACATTAAAGGTTATATACGGGCGTGCAGTAAAGTAGAGCGACGATCAACGGTCAAATTGGTATTGAGAAGGTTCGATAAACCAATTTCTAGGAAACTTTAAGTTGAGATTCCTCCAAACGAATGCTTAGGTAACTCCATGTTCCATCCACTTTTTGTTTTGTTTTGGGCTTAGATTTTTCGTAATTTAATGGTGCCTCTCTTTGTTTTTCCTTTTCCATCTGGCTTTTTTTTATGTTACCTACTCTTGTCTTCTTTTATGTTACCTAATATTTTCAAGCTTTGTGACACCACACCAGGACCTGTCTGAAAATCAACGCCGCTACTATCTCCGGCTTGTAGCGGATCTTTTTGGCCCCTTATGTAACACGTATTTGTTGTACCTATCGGTATGTTTTATCCATTCCTTATAATTTTCTTGTTTGTATACTTTCTTATTATGTAATGTATCGTGTTATGTGTTATGTATGGTGTCAAATAAATGTATTTTCTTTCTTTCTCTCATGTTCAGGGACCAGATTGTTTATGCGTCTAATGCATTGAGTTATAACTTATAATCCTATAACTCAATGGTCTAACTAAACTGGCAAAAGGCATGCGTGCGCCTTTATAGACTTAATGGAAAGCGGTCCAATTCAATTAGTAAAGCTTTATATGCATCAGACACTAAAACAAACGAAATTAACTCATAACATTCGGAACAGAGCTCATAAGTACCCACTGCAATGCGTTTGTCATTTAATTCTGAAATGGGTAAATGCATAAAAGGAACTTATAAAGTGTCAATAAAAGAATAACGTATAGCAGAGGGAACGACTACCGTAACTAGTAAAATTTTATTATTTAAGATCGTAACCTAGAAATATTAGTAAATGAATTTAGCTACAAAAGTCCAGTTGTGTGGCGCAACCGATGATTTTCCATGAGAATATTTTAAATTCTAGAAGTTTGTACCAATACACCAAACAATAACTACTTTCTTTAGCGATTCTGCATTTCTGTGACGTCACAAAAGTCCGTAAAGAGTCCTTTTGGGCCCAACATTGCGTATTGTAGCTTTTTGCAACACTCAGTCTTGAAACAATCAACCAATCAAAAACGTTTATTGGTACTAAAACATATATAATGTACAATTTCAGTTAAATAAACCGTTACTTAATTAAAACAATACCATATAAATGATATAATACAATATTATTAAATTTAGTTTTAGCTGCAAAATGTGGGAAATAAAATGTGCCAAATGTGGGTGTAAGCTTATGCAGGAGTTTAAAAAAAAATCTTCGCTGGTTTTCTGCTGGGCACTCTGGGACCGAGGAATAACAAATTAAAATATTAAAAAAACAAACTAACAAAATGTTAGTTTATTATTTATAACTACTACTATTTATAAATACCAAGCAATACTAAGCATTTCGTTCGAAAAATATTACAGCTCTGCTGAGTCACAAAGATCTGTATTTTCTCAGCCGCTTCGCTAGTGTGGATTTACGCATATTAGTCACTTGTAGAAAACTCATACCGTGCGTTTTCAGCACTCAAAGTGTTAAAATAATCACAATACAGAAAATGCAGGTTACTGCACAACTAGGGCAGTTTATTAGACAAAAAGCGTTCCGGCGTCCACTCTACTAAATGTACAAGAGCTGGAAAGCAGACATTTTATTAAATTCCCAGGCGCCATGTCTGTTCTGATGCCTGTCTCACTGCAAATGGATCGTGGAAAATACAATTACATAATTAAATAACGATATATACCGTCTATATTGTTCGTTCATGTCCAGTCCATCCCAAGGTTGCCTGGAAGAGATCGCTCTCAGCGATAAGGCCGCCCTTTATACCTTTATTCTAAGTTTTTATCTCTGTATTATTTTCTGTTTTGTGTGGTGTAATAAAGTGTTATCTATCTATCTATCTAAATAACATATATAACATGTTCTGGATTATGATGGCACTGTACGACAACCGCTGAGGTAAACGTGTTTTTGAGTGGAGACCGCGACTCGGTAAATGTAGTGTAGGACGCCCTCCGGCCAGGAGGGATGCCGTCTTGCGAAAGACTACCGGCAGATGCTGGATGCGGCAAGCTGAAGACAGGGGCTATGGCGCTCAGTAGGCGAGGCCTTTTTTCTCATAATGAAACTTCAGAATAATATAGCTTACATATTAGAATAACACATAGGCTACAATTCATAAAGATATATTTTATATTATCTATTACTGTTGTATATTATCCAAAATATCTATCACCACGCGGGTGAAACCGCGGGGCGCAGCTAGTTTGCAATACATACTGGAAGTATTAATTTGACGACCGTTGTGGCGGGCGAACGTCCGCCTGCGACGCAGGAGGTTGCGGGTTCATTTCCGCTTTGGGCTAAATCTGGGATCTACAAATATTTATCCCAGGTGTTTTGGTGATTATAAATGTCGCAGTATTAGCTGTTTGTAGTAGCTAGTTGTCTAGGCGAATTAGAAAAAGAACGCTGATTTGTTTGAAAAGCCCATTCATATAATTCGACGAGATAGCCTAGTAACGTTTAGCCATGTTGTTGAACGTTGATCGTAAAAAAATCGGCATAGGCATTTTATATGAAATATGCCGTTTTGTAATCCGCCTAACCTTTCTACAATCTGGCGACGGCGACATAAATATGCCCTACTTACTTGAAGTGACCGGTCTGTATTGAAGTGACCGGTCTGTTCGTTGCGATGTCTCTTATTCTGTGGCCGTTGCCGAGCTGACATCAGTATTTATGTTGTCAATAAAACTAAGAGGACTCTGTATACATGAATGGAAATAGCATAGATGTCCAGGGTTTAGTAGATTTTGTTTAAACTAGTGCAAAGCGCTGCAATTCAACTTGCCGACCTCTATGGCGCAGTGGAATGCCGACCTGAAACTTTGGTAGATCACCACGCAGTACGCTGAGTTTTGTGTACTTTCATGTTGTCACGCCGACTGTCTGATGATGATTCTTTGTTGATGGCATCTGTGTCTGGTTGGACACTTTTCTGCCAGTGTCAAGTAATGGAAAATAATTGAAAAATCAATGAGTTATGAAATTATGAAGATTCTTTGATATTTTCACCAGAGCCTAGTTCGGTATCTAGCAGGGAGTCGACTGCCTGTACAGAGTAGCTGTCATTTGATTTTTACAACGCAGCGTGACAGATAACATAGGTTACAGAATAAAATGACCGCTTGTCTGTACAGACAGTCGACATGACGGTACGTAGAGAAGGTGACGCGTGGTGATCAAGAGAATAAAGTTTGAGAGTAGTTGTCTTTGATATGAGCCCTGTTCAGTGTGATCATTTATCGAGTCGACATTGTGACGTCTCATTTTTATATGGGATCTGCGTAGTTCATGTCGGCACGCTAGGGGCGCTGTATCAAATGCATTAGAAAATACGACATTGATGACGTCTCGCTCGATAGTGTTGTTAAACCGAACTTAGAGCATAGACCTGTACTGGGCATTTTAAATGTAAATTACGTGTACTCTATTCGAAATACATTATTACTTGTAAATACATATATTTGGTTTTAGGTATGTATAGCCAAATAAAGAACCTCCTCTTTAAGTCTTTTTAAAAACCCAATTATTATGAAATTCATAGTCTTATTTTAATGATTTTATGGATTCAGGTGACGATGCACCTGAGACTGTTACTTATTGTTTAACAACCACTTCTGAATGTTATTTGAAACAAAAATTGGAAAGTGAGGTACATCAAAGAATTACCCTTTATTCCCTTTGATGTGAAAGAACGCGAAAGAAAAATGTAAGGTTGAACTCAACTCTTTGCTCCCTTCTGTGAAATGTTTTATTATTTGAAGGGAAATTCCCTCGAAACAATGCAGAGGGAGGGAGTCTACTGAATAGAATGATTATTATTAAACGGTATTGTTTTTCAAAGGTCAACCACCCACAGTTATAACTGGAACCTACTGAAAGATTTTAATTATAGCCCCTTTTAATCTTATCTGATGCATAGTTAAATGTAGCCTTATTGATTTATTTATAATTATTAAGATAAGCAATATTCATTGAAACGCTTAAAATATAAATAACAATAAGGCCAAAAAGGATTACACAGATATAAATAAAGAGAACAGCAAAGTCACGATAAGTTGAACAGTGTAAATTATCTCTAAAATAATAATGTTAAACTAATAACTATTATACGTAAAAATGTAATTTACTTTTATTTTTATTGTTTTGTTAAGGTGTACGCGTACGCTCTTAAGACTATATATTCTAAAGCTGGGCACTGCCGGGAGTTACGGGGCGTAACATAGCATACTTGCTACGAATGGTATGTGCTATAAAATTCGTGTCGTTGCTCTTTGCAAGCGCCTTCTTTCCCCGTATTGTCAGCACGAACGCTCGCTCTGTAACACGTTACATTACGCCCCGTAACGCTGATCAGTACCCACTTTTAAATATACACGCAAAATAGAAATAATAATTTACAGTAGCGTGTTATTTTTGAGTATAAGAATTATTCTGTTTACACCCAAAATAGGAGAAGTAAAGCAAGTTCAAAGCAGGCACCGCACCGCTCGCAAAATACGGAAAATCGTGAAATTTAAAAACTGGAAAATCTCCCAATATATTTGGCGAGCACGAGTCAACTCCCTCAAACAAACGCTGAACTCAATATGCGAGCAACCCTGAATGGATGCCAAGACTTGCCTCTTTGTGACCGTTTTATATTGAACCGTACGACACGGACTTAACGACTTGAATCAAATATCTGTTTTTATTATTGCCCAGGGATTAATAAGCAATAAGCACTTTCGGTGGGATTCTATGAAACACGAAGCTTTAATCAATATTTGGTTTTCTGAGCAAGCGCTGTTCTTGATAGGACATAAAAATCTTTGCATATTAGACTCAAAAAATAGTATTAAAAATCAGGCTTTGATACATTCAAAGCGGTCTCGGAATGGTCAGGTCAGTTACCTACCGTATACGTACCTGGCTCAATTTTCACAATATCTGTATGTATATATTATAATTTCTGTACAGAAAGTGCTAAAACTTATTTATTAAGGCTTGAATTTTTACAAATACAACAACCAATACTCCTTTTCTCCCATATTTTGATTCCTTACATGCTCACGCAATTTAGCATTGGGATCGTGTCGTCAATATAAAGTAAGAACCTTCAATGGTATGTGAGCGACGAATATACCAGGCCTTGGCAGTAGCATCTTGCCAAGTGTCGCCCGTAACGGATACGGTCCTACTTGGAACCGAACCCGTGTTTTGTCCTATCGAAAAATTGGGTTACAATGTTACTGTGACGTGAAAAGTAATGTATGGTCTTGAATTGGAGTATTTTCCTTTATTTTTGGCGAACAAATTGAAGGCAGAGATTATTTAGAAGTGGGTCAGGGAATTCGTTTTAGTTTTTCTACTTAAGGTTATGCTTAGTTTTGTAAGAACCTGATATTACCCTAGCTTGAAATTAGAAACATTTATATATACACAAATGTCGTTTATAGTAGGATATTTACCATGATTTGATTATATATCGGCACAATTTCATGCACTATGAAACTATGATCACGGAATAACTGAAGGCACAGCGAGTAAGTTCTTTTTTTATATACTTTTATTACTATAATAGGTACTTTTAAAACAACTAACTTTATCAGTCTAAAATTTCATACCTACTCGGGTGGCGAGAAAAGACAAATGTCGAAAAACTACTTAACGTAGTCGCAAAAAAAAAATCTTGACCCGACAGAATCACACACGGAAATCATATAGCCCCCGGCAGATCATAACAGAATCCGACAAGAAATCGATGAGTACACATCGTAAGCTCCTAAGAGGGTAAGACTTGTTTACATGTTTGCTATGGTGTTAGCCGAGGTTGGCCTAATGGGCCCAGTGGCGGTACCCTTGTTCTTCGGTAGCGGTAACTCTGTGTAGGTACACAGAGTTATGAAATGCAGAATGCTTTTAGCGTTATTTTAATCTCAGATTATCATCGAAAAAAACAGTAAAGTGGAAAATTAATGAATTTATGGTAGCTGGTTCGTTGAATTCCTGATAGATAGTGCACCTATCAAAGATTGCAAGGTAGACAGAGATAAAAGATACCTCGTGGCCTGGTGAGCGAATGGTCCGCAGAGATATTCAAAGTTTGTGATCAGTTTCCGCAGCGCATAAAACGAATGAACAAAACATAAAACTGAAGCTTTTGCAGCATATAAAAGACTGAGATTCAGGAAAAAAAAAAATTACTGATCAGTGCCAGTTAAATACGCTTTACGGTAAGATTTATATCGAATGAGCTTCAAGAGCTGTTAGAAATTATATAATAAACCAAAAATTTTCAGGCGGGACTTGAACCAGAGTTCCTCAGTAAGGAAATGCTAGAAGAGCTGCTTCAAGAGCTGTTGATTAAATAAATAAATAAATAAAACAGAACTTAAACTTTCTAAAACCCTGCTGACAACAGAAGCTAAACCTGATCCCAAACGAACTCGGTACCGTCAACACAGCCATTAGCCTGCTAAATGCAAGCAATAACACTCAAGCGGGTTACGCTGGGTTAGCACTTTACAAAGGACCGGGACCACCTACGGCGGTCCTTTGATGACTCATTGACCTTGTAGAGTGCTTAGATAACAGATGAGTCAGTGATATGAAATTTCTGTAGATAGGAAAGCACTTAGTTAAAATTACTTCTAATTTTGGAAGGAGATAGTGCACGGTGATATTGTTTCAAGTAATATTTTGTCCACCCTCATAAAATAATTTAAAAAATCAACAACCTGCCTTACTAGTCTTTCTAGTTAGTAAATTTGTTGGTACTACGATGTACAAAATGAGAGAAATTCGGTGGCATCTTGGCAATATCTATTTCTGCACCGACAATAGTATGTAAGAAATTCAATGTTATGCTTAGCTATAAATAAATATTGACATGTATCTAAAATCGCACTAGGTATATTTAGATTTAGAAAAGCAAATCAAATGTATTAGACACATAATTTATATGAACATACTAGTGGTTTCTTTTTCACTTTTTCCACTAGTAGACAGAAAATTGAAGTGAACATTAAAATTAAAATAATGTTATTTGATAATAATGAATAGTATATAATTTTACTTGTCTAAGTGCTTATTTTGTAAGCCTAAAGAAATACATAAATGCTATTCCCGCTAATCCTAAAAAATGTTGAGGAAAATATGTTAAATTAACTCCAATAAATATAATAAAAAATTGGATTTTTAAAAGGTAAGGGTTTAAATATAATCCTGTAAATAAAGGATATCAATGGATAAAACCTAAAATAGCAAATACTATAGATATACCTACCTATAGATAGAACATAATGGAAATTTTGACACCAAAAGGATTTTTATAACATAGCCTTACATAATGTGGTCTAAAACTAAGTAACAAATAATTCTAACATATATACAAGTTATAATTGTAAATCAATAGCTGAGTTGCTTGTTAGCTCATTCCCTACTCATATAATACCTTATTTGTCTTAATCTTAACGTAATACCATTAATCTACTGTGTGTTCTTGATCTGTTAATTAGTTGCCTCTTATGAAGATTTGCTCACCACATTTACGGGTAATTGCAGCTATATTAAACTCTATTTCTATTAGGATAAGATTGTTAATGAAGTTTAATAGTTTTCCCAACTAGCTGTGGAACTATAACACGTAATTTGGCAAAGTAACGTTGGTCGTATTTCTTTGACAGAATGGCCTTGATATAGACATTTTAGCCAAGGTTCTTCCAGAGAGAAAGAGTCTAAATAATTGTTTAAGGAACTTTAAAATATTAATTTATGTTGGCATTTGTGCTAAGACTAAATTTTCGAATAGATACTACAAAATCCAAATGGGTATTTTCCAAAATATCGGTCTGTGTATTCTATTGTATTATGTACCTATAGCAGTCATCTAGTACCCATAACACAAGCTCTGCTTAGCTTGGGACTTGACGATGCTGTGTGGATTGTCCAACATTATTTTTTTATTTGATTATTTATTTATCCTTTTGGTTTCTCTATGCCATCATCATCAGCCTAATATTAGTACACATAGGCCTCCCGCAATGAGCGCCATAGCGCCCTGTCTTTAGCTTGCCGCATCCAGCATCTACCTGCAGTATTTCGCAGGTCGTCATCCCACCTGGTCGGAGGACGTCCTACACTATGTTTACCGAGTCGTGGTCTCAACTCAAGAACATGTTTGCCCAGCGGCCGTCGGTTCTTCGCGAGATATGGCTGGCTCACTGCCACTTCAGCTTGCTAATTCTCAGAGCTGTCGTCGATAACTTTGGTTCTCTGTCTATGACCATTTAGGTTGTATTTAATTCATTTGCAAATGCAATATAATTACTTCAATCTGTTTGTAGTATAATATGCGTTCGCAGATACTCGTATTTCTAATTTAACTCACATGTACCTACGTCTGCCTTTAGAAGTGACAGGTACCTACTGGCTGTTTCCATAGTCGCTTGAAAACCTCCAATTAATTTGCCATCTCAGCTGGTAGCAGCAGAATTAATTGTTAATATAATCTCAGATTACAATCCTAAATTCTGTCTGTTTGCGTACTTCTAAGTTTGTTTAGGTAATTATTATTGTTTGTATTATGTAATGTTGTGCTCGATTTTGTAATTTGCACGGTACATTGTTCAACCTTTTATGTATTTTGTTTGAAATTTAGCTTAAAATGTTTAGGTGCTTAATATTGCAGTCAAATGAATTGTCCTTTAAATTATCCTTTATTTTGTGAGTTATGATAATTATTTAGGCGACCTCTGTGGTGCGGTGGGTGACGCAGGTGGTTGCGGATTCGATTCCCGTCTTGGGATAAATAATGGTACGACCGGCAAATATTTTTTTTGGGTGTTCTGGATATTTACTATGTATATAAAAAAAAAGATATCTATGAATTGTATTAAATATATAATTTATCTAGTACCCATAACACGAGCTCAGCTTAGGGTAGTTGATGCTGTGTGGATTGTCTAGCTTTATTTATTTATTATTAATTTATTTCATTCTCTAGTAATAAATTGCTATCTTGTGTGTCTCCATTGATCGAAACATTTAATCACTTTACTACTTCAAGATATTTTCGTTGAAACAATACTAAGTATATACTTTTGATATAAATAATAAATAAATAAATAATGCTGGACAATTCACACAGCATTATCTAGCCCCATGGTAAGCAGAGCTTGTGTGATGGGTACTAGATAACTGATATACATAATACAATACATTACATAGATAGATATTTTTTATTATACATAGAAAACGACCAGAACACCCGGAACAAATATCTGCAGATCGTACACACAATTGTTCCGAGGCGGGAATCGAACCCGCAACCTCCTGCGTCGCAGGCGGATCTTCGCCCACCGCGCCACATCGGTCGTCCGTCGATAAGTCCGACTAAACTCGTACCTACTGGTACCTCACCATTTTCAATCCCATCATCTGAATCACTTTCAATATTCTCTCACTTATCCCCGTCTATTGCCTTAGCACAATTAACATTTGGCATGTCCTCAACGTCAGAACGGACATCATCACAATAGGTGAAGGGCTCTTCAGAACTAACGAAGCCATTCTGTAGGTATTCTCATGTGAATTTATCGCGAGTCGATTGCAATTGACATGGATTGGTGATTACTGTTTGTCGGACAGACAGATATGCCGGGACTATGCTTGTTGGATGGTCGGTTGAATTGAATAGGTAGTTTTTTGTGCAGCTTTGGAGATAATGAAAAAATAAAAAATATGTATGTATACATAGCACGGTCAGATTTCTCTGGACTGATATCTATTTCATATTTTATATGTACCTATATTTTACTGTGTCTACTAAGATACCGAATATAAGTTTGTACTAGATCTCTGTGTCTGAAATGAACATTTTTTTTCACATATTTATTTTATATAAAAAAATGAATTACACTTTGAAACTGGTAAAATTCTGTCTATTACGTATTTACAGTTTGACTGTAAGTTAAATCAAGATTTGATAGATAGATACATTATTTATTAATTACAAGTAACTTATATAACTGTGCTTTAAAGCCTATGTTAGGTTTATTTAAGCACTTGGTTTATTTTATTTTTACTATCTTAGGAAAACTTACAGCTAGATAAAGATTAGATACAAGAATATTTAACATAAGGCCAATTAGAAGTTTCCACAAATCATTTGAAAAAAAGCAGTAATTTAGAAAAGATTTACAGAAAGTAGACGATTTAATAAAAGAAAGAAAAAGTTACACACACAAAAATAAATAATATAAACAAGCACAACATTACAACAATTACATACAACTATACAAGACAATTTATAACAAATATTTATGGTTCTCACATATTTTACAAATATGTACTATAGTTATCCTACAATACAAGTAATCTTGCGTCACCTACGTTCGATAACTATCCACAATGTTCCAAAATAATCCTAAAACTTATAAAAACCATCTGAGATATCAATCTAAGCTAATGCATGATAAACACTCTTACACTTACCTAATGCATTGATTTTTCTACGAACGGAATGCTGCTTATATTAACACTTTGACTGCGGTTTTTTTTCGACGACTGCGATCTTTTTTTTTACCTAAAAAATTCGTGCTGCCGCTCTACACAGCGGTTGTGTTGCGCCGCACATGCGTTTCGTTCGAAAAATATTACAGCTCTGCTGAGTCACAAAGATCTGTATTTTCTCAGCCGTTGCGCTAGTGTGGATTTACGCATATTAGTCACTTGTAGAAAACTCAAACCGTGCGTTTTCAGTACTCAAAGTGAAGCATTCATTACACGTGAAGCTAGCCGCTTATCCCCACTGATTCACGCTTCATCGTGGTTTTTGCAGTTTGACTGTTAGTTGAAGATTCATTAATCACACTGCGACAACATTCGTTCGTATCGTATCTACTTGTGTTAGTTCTCCGAGTGAATAACTTGTTTTCCTCATTCACTGCAACTTTACCTGTACAGTACACTTCATAAAACGTAATTACTGCTTCACTAATTTACCAGTACCTACAGTAAAATTTAACAAATCTTCCACAAGATATAATATGTAGGCATCGATTTTGATGACGGCGACCCTAGGTAATCATACCCGGGGTGTTGAGAGGAGCTTGCTTCTCGTAGTTCATCTTGGCGATCTACTATTTACAACAGAGTTAAAGCGTTTTTGAAAATCGCATCGAGGCAATGGACGCAAGACGCCAGATACGAAAACAGTGACCTAAGCCTTCCGCAAGATATACCTAGTATAAAAACGGCATACCGTTACTCCGAACGTTTTTCTATAAAGATACCTATGCCTTCACAATTATGCATGCGTAAGTCGTACGTAAGATTGCCGGGTCGGAGGTCAGAAGCGTTGGATAGCTCTCTGGATGAACGGATAATATATTGAGTGCCGTCTTGGCATACAAAGCAGGATTTCAAGTACCGTTGTTTTTTGAATTGTGTGTGGAGTAGTTAAGGTGTTTTATTTCACTGCCAATAGTGTCTGGCATTGTAGACTAGCGTTAAAAGATGAATCGGAAGAGCCGCGCTCGATCAAAGAATAGCCAAAGGTATTTTCATTGGCTAAAAGTGATTATAATGATAGACCTAAAAATGACAAAACGCGTTTTGTGATATCAGATTATCGTAGGTACCTAAGTGTTATTTCGTAATTGCGTGTTTTATAAAATGTATCATTTAATGCTATGAATGTCGATAAGACGCATTGCATTAAAGCTGAATGTAAAATAAAAAGTACCTGTGCAATTAACGCAGTCTAGAGATAAATTTATTTTAAAGACAGGTACACGTCAATAAAGTTGATCTCACGCGTTCAGAGAAATAATGATGAATGTCCACTACACTAACCGCCGATTTTGTTGATGTCATTCTTGCAAAACATTTTCCCTAAAATCATAACTCCAATCCTTACGCAGTCAAGTAATGATATGTACAAAAGAATGGGCAAAAGGTTCAATTTGTACTGAATTGTGCACCCAGAAACCGAAGAAGTAGTTCTCATAAGCTAAACCGAACCAAACATAGAATCTCGTAATTCAATTGGAAGTAGTAAAGTACTAAGTTAGTATCAAGATCATGCAAAACATGAATTTATACCCGTTTAATTTATACATTCGTACCATCAGAGTATAATATCAAAAACGAACTTTAAACTTTCGAAATAAACTCGACGGATAGACAGCTGAGTGTGATAGGAATGAAATACCGAAGCAGGTAAAAGAAGA
The DNA here is from genome assembly GCA_943735965.1 of Eupithecia abbreviata. Lineage (NCBI taxonomy): Eukaryota > Metazoa > Arthropoda > Insecta > Lepidoptera > Geometridae > Eupithecia > Eupithecia abbreviata. The sequence continues at coordinate 9,717,686 of OX030991.1, read as the reverse complement.
ATAGCTAGGTGACTGAGCCATATATTTTGAGTCACCGCTGCACCGTGACTCAAAATATGTTGCACCAGAGTATAGGAAGTCAACTAACAACTATCGTGTAATTTTCGGGAATAATAAAATGACCGTTCAAATTGTTTAATGGGACAGAAAGAAGCAACAATGGCATTGAATGTAGTACTGACTTCACTGCAGTTTTGTAATTTGAACACACAATAAACTCTAGTTTTCTTATATAGTTTAAAATGTTGACCATATATATATCAGGTTATGTTTCGACAGCTGTTTCTTCTAAAGCTATGACAAAGAGCTAGAAACCTTCCAATTGGACGTGATAAAAAATAAATTAAAATAAGCTTTGATAATATCGATCCGGGTTCCGCAGCCATTGTAGTTACAACCGTGGCAGCGTCTAATTGCGGCCGCTTTGTTATACAAAATGAGGTGTTAGCTCTTCTATTAAGTAACAATTTCGAAACGAACAGTCATCACCAATACTAATGCATGTAACTGATACCAGAAGTCAGAGAAAGTTGTTTAATTTTTATCTTTAAATACTTAAAACGAAATCAAAATATATAAACTTTATTGTGAAAAGCCATTTGAACGTTCTGCCTATAAAAAAATATCACCTAGCTAAATAATCTGAGAATGAAAATTAAAATGTGATTCCTTTGTTGCAGATAAAACAGAAGAAAGCTGCGTATGGCCGAAAGACCCCACCGAAGTCCAATAAGAGCGTCTTCGTACGCTGTGTGGACGTACCAACATGTCCGCGACAAGATCAAAAATAGTCTGACTACGGACAACAAACTCAGCGATGCTATTGAAACAAAAGACGTAGGACATGACACAGAAAGAAAAACTCCTGAAGAAGATGATAGACAAGTTATAGCGGAAGATGAAGTTAGGAAAAACGTGTGGGGCGATGATGAACTTTACATAGCAGAAATAAGAACTAATGTGCGCGGCAAACGTGATACTAGTGTAGACAGTGTGGTTGTGAATAGTGTAAGTGTAGATAACGAGATGTGGGAGTTAGACGCGGACTATACGGAGTGCGACTGCCTGGGTCCGCCGCCTGAGTTTCTGCTGCCGCCGCCACCGCGACCTCCCTTCTTACATTCGGAGTTCTACTGTGGGGACGATCCTATACCAGACCTAGAGACTTGCGACAACGAACCAGTAAGTGTTTTCATAAAATTCATAATTTGCTATGAATATTACAGAATAACCAGATCGTGGGGGCAGTAGGGACACCGCCAGAGATAATAAAATAAAAAATAAGCCTTACGATCGGCAGAGATTGTTTTGTTAAAGGTTGGTTAGTAACATAGACTTAGACTTTAAGAATTTCTCCTTTCCAAAATTTAGTGCATCATAAATTTTATTTTGAAAACCAGTAATATCTAACTGACTGAATAAAATAGGTCTATACTTTATAATTCCATCCCATCCCATGTTTAATAAGATAAAAAAGAATTAGATGAATGTGGTAGGGATTTTCAAGTTACTTGGTTGAACTTCATATATAACTACTTTAATTAGGCACTTTGTTTTGTGGACGCATTATAACCTTTGCATCTCATAACCATAACGTCTCCATTACATGTGTGGGCAGTTCGAGGTATTACTATTTAGAAATTCAAGCTTGACCTAAAACATGTCAATGAATTAGTAGATTATGGAACGTTCTCTGAATAAATAACATTCACGTCTCAATCATCCAATTCAAATGTTGATATCAAAGCTGATCAATGCACGTGTATAGCATGCCTTAACGTTAGCATTCAACGCGGTGGGTGTTTGGGTGCTCTCAGATTTAAACGGGATTTTGGTAAAAGCGTTGCCTTGTAAATTTACGGACGTAAAATAGGTGCTATCCTAAATTTACAAGGCAAAACTTCTATTAGGATAGCTGATTGTAGTCAATAGTGGTAAGATGTCCATCTTTTTTGATTTTGATGAGACTGAGGCAGTGAGTAGATCGGATATACTGGAACAATATATATGATTTAATTGGTAAATAATACATTTAAATCATCTCATAGAATAACATTACATAATCTTCGTTTACATTTGATTATTGTTAAATGATATTCGGAATTATATCTCTAATAAAAATATGGTTATTCGCTACAAACATTTAATAGAAATCAATAAAATTGTTGTGTTTAGTAAATCTTGAAACTCAACGAAACTGTGGAACAACTTCTTCAGTAGCCATAAATATTTCGCATAACTATATAATGAGTAAGTTGAATATCAGAAATAACGGCTTCATTAAAGCGGTGACTGTATCACAGAGAATTCCATATCTGAGATTCCTCTAAACCTTACTCCTACTAATCTATGCTAAGCATCCGTTATTAAGCAGAGATCTGTCTGACTCGCTAGATTTCATAATTCAACTCAAACATACAGAGTAATGTGTCATAACACAGTTCGTAGAATCACTTCTGTACATTATTAATCAAAATGATATTTTAGTTTCTAGAGCTGATAGTACGATAGAAAAGTTCGGCGGCCTACTACGAAAAATAATAGTTCCTACATCCTTAAATGTTGATTGTTTTGAAAGAAAAAACTAATCTTTATTATTTGATAAGTATTTTTTAACTTAGATTATGGATAATTTATATCTGAAAAAATACCTATTATTATTATTATTAAATTCTTATACAAAAATTCCTCATTTCATACAAAAATGGAATGAATGGAAACTCAATCAAACGTATATGACGTCATCTTTCGACTCGCTCTAAAATCGAATGGTCGACAACGACTGAAAAAGATAAACCACCATCAGGCTTCGTTATAAAAGAGCAATAAAATTAAAGTGAAGGATGCTGTTACAAGGGCAATAAGCGCTGAAAAATGTCGTCGGTTCTTCGCGAGATATGGCCGGCCCACTGCCACTTCAGCTTATTTACTTTAGCCTTAAGGTCGCAAATGCTTATAAATGATAGAGACCGAACGTTTTACGCGGCAAATTTTCATAACATACATAGCCCTAATGGTAATTTTTGACATCTTATAGTGGCACAGGCCAACATTCAAGTCAGGGGTCATATTTCCAACCGTATTTGAAATCATATCGACATAATTTATTCTTGTTCTTAAATATAACAAATTATGTAAAAGAGGTATGCAGTATTTCCATGTTCAAGAGCCTCGTAACTTTGAAGTTATTGGACAGATTACTGCTACTTATTTTAAACCGACTTGAAAAAGAGAGAAGGCTCTCAATTTGACGTTGTTTTTTATGTCGTTACCTCAGAACTCATATTATATTCCTGGATTTGGGTACCTATATAGTCATCCGTACCTACATCATCATCATTAGCCTATAGCAGTCCACTGCTGGACAAAGGCCTCCCCCAATTTCAATTTCAACTTCTTGCTGGTTTCTGCAGCATGTAAGTGTTATCTCAATAGATGCTTGGGCGAACAAAAAAAAAAGAAAACATTTTTTTTTGTCTATTCTTGTTTGTGATGTCATGATCATGTGTTTAGTGCTAAGTTAGAGTTAATCTTAGGTTGTAAGATGTTAATTTAATATTTTGTCTTATCTGTGGTCTGCCACCCGTGTGGACACGCGCGCGCCAATGGTTCTGTCAGAAAACCAGCGTTGCTCTACTTCTTATGAAGAAGTAGAGCAACATTATGCTGAGACAGGACCAATTGATTCGCTTTGTGGAGTCGCTTGTTGCTTGTATATAATACATACGTAGTTAATTTTATTTATTTGTTTATGTTCTTGTTTACTTATAGATTATTTTATTATTTCGTAACAAGCTGTACCTACTTGTGAATCAATAAATGTATTTTCTTTCTTTCTTTCTTTCTTACCCAATGAGCGCCATAGCTCGCTACAACCAAGTGACGTCAACTCTGACTCAAAGCTTAAGCAATGAGCAAACACACTGCGCCTTTTATCGCAGTAAGCAAACACTGCCTTTACCGGCAATGTCTCTCGGCTTATGTTTTTACGAAACCGTCATATTTTCTACTTTGTTTGCCTGCGTGCTCGTTTTAGAAAAGATAACTGTTTTGTTGGAATGGACTCGTTTTATAGCAAGTTTAATTAGAAAAGAATATAATAGAAAACTTCTATTAGCACACACAAAAAGACAAACATACACTTTGAGTGCTGAAAACGCACGGTATGAGTTATCTACAAGTGACTAATCTGCGAAAATCCACACTAGCGCAGCGGCTGAGAAAATACAGATCTTTGTGACTCAGCAGAGCTGTAATATTTTTCGAACGAAACGCATGTGCGGCGCAACACAACCGCTGTGTAGAGCGGCAGCACGAATTTTTTAGGTAAAAAAAAAGATCGCAGTCGTCGAAAAAAAACCGCAGTCAAAGTGTTAAAAAAACACATTAGGCTAAATAAGATATGACACTAAAACTAAAAGATAAACAATAGAAAATAAGTATAAATAACGTAGCCTGTCCTCAGTGCGCGCTAATTATTTTATTTATTTATTTACAAACGTACCTCTTTTTTTACGGGAACACCCAATGCAATAGAGTACCCATGTTTAAATTTAATATTAAAATTAGAAATAATTATATAATACAGAGAAACAACACAAAAATCATAGAGTCAATTAGGTCCAGCCTCAGCTTAATGTCGCTACCGCCCGAGGACTATAACGACTCTGGTTTTCAGGCTGAACCTATGGACGATGTCACATAATTCTTTGGTATTATCTTTTCAATATATATGGGTCCGTGCTCCACCTAGCTCTTCCACTTACGTGGAGCAGTTCACAAAATTAGCAGCTGATTAACACAAAAAATAATGCTATAGTGTGATTTACGCGAAATGGAGTGTTGAGAGACCACGCACTCGATGCACCAACGACGTAGCGGTCGTAGAAAGTAGGTGGATAAAGGCAGCTGAGACTGATATTTGCGGTGTCGTATGGGGAAAGCCTATGTCCAGCAGTGGACGTATATGGGTTGATTATGATGATGATTTACTAATGGTATTATACTGTAGTGTAGCAGACGTGATGGAAAGAATCAGCACCTTCTTTAGCCGCTACTGAGAGTATAAAATGACGCAGAAACCTTTTTTATAAATAAATAATTAAATAAATAATGCTGGACAATTCACACAGCATTATCTAGCCCCATGGTAAGCAGAGCTTGTGTTATGGGTATTAGATAACTGATATACATAATACAATACATTACATAGATAGATATTTTTTATTATACATAGAAAACAACCAGAACACCCGGAACAAATATCTGCAGATCGTACACACATTTGTTCCGAGGCGGGAATCGAACCCGCAACCTCCTGCGTCGCAGGCGGACCTTCGCCCACCGCGCCACATCGGTCGTTTTGATTTGTTATTGATACAGCCGTCCTAGATGTATGCATCGACGGGTCAAGCTATTCGTTGTTGCGTTTTGACTGGAATTCAGTTATTACTCCGCTTTAGAAAAGGACACTTTCGTAAAAAAACAATTTGGAATTTTATATTGTATACATAATTTTATATTTTATTTTTATTTGACGACCGATGTGGCGCGGTGGGCGAAGGTCCGCCTGCGACGCACGAGGTCGCGGGTTCGATTCCCGCCTCGGAACAATTGTGTGTACGATCTGCAGATAATTGTTCCGGGTGTTCTGGTCGTTTTCTATGTATAATAAAAAATATCTATCTATGTAATGTATTGTATTATGTATATCAGTTATCTAGTACCCATAACACAAGCTTTGCTTACCATGGGGCTAGGTAATGCTGTGTGAATTGTCGAGCATTATTTATTTATTTATATTGGAATCCTTGCTTTCAGAAATAACATGAATATTGTCTCAGCAGATACTTAATTTGGCATGCAAAACCGCAGACGAGTAGAAACTAGAGCCTAACAAAGCTTCGCAACCTGAGCCTTGTCTATCATTTTATTCTACGCCTCCGTTAGAAATTGGTATAGAATTCCCCAATGATATTCAAGTTTCAACCAACCAAATGTTCACCCGATCCTGAATATCACAGAAATTGGCAGTTGAGGCTATAAATGCAATATTCAGGTTATAAACGCACTGTTTAATGCCAGTTTGTTTGCTATAGGCTATAAAACGAGTGGGTTTTGTGTTCACTTTATTAATGGACACGTTTGGATTGTATGTCTGTCTGTATTTACAATGTAGAGCGTTGGCTTAGTGGAATCAGTTCCAGTGCCAAGGTCGTAGATTCGAATTTTGGCTAAGAAAGGTATTATTTTGATAAAATATAATAACAAATGTATGAACTTGTTTGGTAAACAAATGATGACGATGATCCTACTAATAATATTATAAAAGCGAAAGTTTGTAAGTATGGATGGATGGATGGATGTTTGTTACTCTTTCACGTAAAAACTACTGAATGGATTTTAATGAAACTTTACAATAATATAGCTTATACATCAGAAAAACACATAGGCTACAATATAAAAAGATATATTGTATATTATCCAAAATATCTATTCACCAGCGTGGTGATTAGATATTTTGGAGCGGGGCGCAGCTAGTTAGATTATAAAGAAATCAAATGTCACACATGTCATAACATGTAGGTATGTACCTAAGGTGGAATAAATGAAATGAAACTGAATACATAGGTATTACTTAGCAAATTCTCCCAGATGTTAAAATTAACCTCCAAGTTTCGGCAAACATGGCTGTGCAAGCTTTTGAGTAAACTTGTAGAGTCAAGAGAAAGCTTACAGTTAAAACAAATGTTAGTTTTGGGAGATGGACACAAGTTGCCTGATTCAGAGCTTATTTGCTTGAGCTTAAAGGCGACTTTCGTATTTGCATTTTAAATTAAAAACAGGTGTTTTTCGGATTTGCTCACGTATCTGTGTCTCTGTGTCTTGTAACTTCTTGTGCCGACGAAATCGATCGACAGGCAGTTTCGTCTTTGGGTAATACTCTTTGTTTTATGATACAAACGGATACACGAACGATGAATTTTGGTTTATTTTTTAATTCTGAAATTTTATTCAACGTTTTTTTATCCCAAAAGGGTTTGTTTTTAGTGGTAATCATATACTCTTTGATAAATGCGATTTTAATAAATGAGGGATCAAAATTACTCGCTATTTCTCCTGTACGTTTCTTAACTTCATTTTAAAGGCATTTGCTCCCGAATTTTGCAAAAATGCGATTTGGGTTTATGGTTTTAAATAATTCATCATCATCGTCATCATCATCTGCAGCCGGATTTCACCCACTGTTGGGTATAAGCCTCCCGAAGTTTGTGCCATCCACCACGGTCCTGTGCGAAACACCTCCATTGACGCCATTGATGCCCCCCCGACGCGTAGGTACTATGTTGTCGACTCACCTTGCAAATGGACGTCCATTAATATAAATAAATAAATAATGCTGGACTACTCACACAGCATTACCTAGCCCCACGGTAAGCAGAGCTTGCGTTATGGGTACTAGATAACTGATATACATAATACACTACATTACATAGATAGATTTTTTTATTATACATAGAAAACGACCAGAACACCCGGAACAAATATCTGCAGATCGTACACACATTTGTTCCGAGGATGCAGGAGGCGGACCTTCGCCCACCGCGCCACATCGGTCGTCACCAATAATAAGCACCGTTACTAAAATTATTCTAAACCTTAAGTTTTTTGCGTGTCCTTTATTATGCCCTGTAACAAAGAGGTCTGTTCCAGTCCTCATTGTTTACTGCTTCGTGCCGTTCGAGACCGAGGCATCTTCTACTTTCTTTAAGTCGTCCTCCATCTTTTGATTTTATAAATTAAACTTATTTAATCTAAATGGCATATTAACTCACCGACAGATGCTGTAATTTAATAACTTTAGAATAACTTTTAGTCAAGTTATAATGCTCTCACATTATGATGACAGAGATAAATTATTAACTACCTAACTTAAGTAAAGAGAGTGTAAAGTTGTTGAAGTTTGAATAATTAAATATATTTTAGCTCAGTTGTTTCCTTTTGTTAGTGACAAGTTTCTACTACTCGCAGATACCTACGTATAGATAGATAGATAGATTATTTATTCATAACTAGCTGCGCCCTGCGGCTTCACCCGCATGGAAATCTATGTGTCAAATTGAATTTATAAACCTTCCTCCTGAATCACTCTATCTATTGCTGACTGCATTAAAATCCGTTGAGTAGTTTAAAAGATCTAAGCGAAAACAGACAGCGGAGGCGACTTCATTTTATGCTATGTAAAGAAGATAAAGATAAATATTCATAATACACTATATAAAATACAAATTATTATCTACCCAGCAACATGCCGAGTTAATACCTTGACTCGACACCAAATGGGTACCTACTTTTTAATATTATTAATTAAAGCTCAGCAATAATTTGGGGATATTTTGTTTATTGTTTTGTATTTTTTAAGTGAATAACCGTTTCACCTCTATTATTTTAGTAATAACTTTGTACCTAGTTTTAGCTATCCTATATGTTTTTTAAATGTACCAAATGTGTCGTGTGATATAAATTATTTAATTTCATTTCATTTAAATTCAACATGAATTTTATAATTCACTAATTGGTCCGCAGTTTCTTATAAAATCTGATAATTCGATGATTGAATCATCGAATTATCAGATTTTATAAGAAACTGTCTACAAAAAAAGGTTTTTTGCCAACATTTATACGTACCTTCAACAAAGAACTCTGATTAACTTGTCAAGTCGCCTATAACCCTCAACACCTTTTCATGTGAAAACTCAGTAGGTGTTCCTTAGATCCCCTGATTCACACTTCTGAGAAATTGTCTGGTGGTCGTGGTGGGTACAGTCAGCAATAAAAATGGATGGACATGAACTGACCATAAAATAAAGTAAATGTTTTTTCTTGTGGAACCATATTATTAGTCGTGAAATTATACACCATGTTCAGTAAAATAGTTACTTAGTTATTAGTTTTCCTAAAATTGTAAAATAAATATATACATAAAGTAGTGTTGTCTAAAAATAGGCAATTCAGTTCCGTGGATTACCTAACGATTGACAGTTTCTGTCAAAACTTCGAAAAAAATACCACTGCAGGATCATCATTATTTGCTACGATTTGCAAATCCAATTTATTCTCTATTGTTTTCAAAATATTTTGTTTTTAATTTAACAACGTTCTGTTGAGGAAGTCATATTAACAACGTTCTGTTGAAGAAGTCGTATTTAGTCATTTCCGTTGCTGACTGTACCAACCTTCAGCGTAAAAACGTTTTATTCGCTTTAGCGACTTAAATTCTTTGCGGTTTTTAGTCAAGTCGCATCGCTTTTTCCCATGTTTTATTTGTACGATGGGCTCTGACAACATTTTTGTAGATACCTATGTATGTGTGGTTATTTTATAAAATGATAAGTAGACATTATACTAGCCCAAAGTGGTTTAGTCTATCTTCAACAACGAAGTTGAATTAACTATTTGCTGGCTAGCTCTATTAACGACGTTTTTTTTAGTAATTTTTCAGGAAACCAATTTTTGGTTCCGGTATTGCTAAAATGATTAAACTAGCGCTATTTAGTTAAAAATAATAAAAACAGGTGTTAAAAAATTAGGCAGTTTTTTTTAACGCGTTAAGGCTCTTATTAGCTACCTATACGATCATGCAACAGGCGGAATTTGAACACGCAAATATAATATCAGAGTGGTTAGTATGAGCATGCACAACAAAAAAAAATTTAAAAACTTCTTGTTTGCTAACTTGTGCTGCTAAAGCAAATCACTCGAAAACTATAATCGAGATCGTAACTATTATATCGCTGTCATCGTGTGAAAAATAATTATTTTCAGTTTTAACTGCAAAGCGCTTATTGTATGAAAGGAAACGAAAACTTTATTACTTATAGTTTGCTTATATTATGCAAAACTCATACTAAGATCTCAGGTAACTAAACGTAGGTGGCGCTGTCGATACCACATAACGAGTTAATCGACCTCCTGTCAGGTAACCACAGGATATGTGCTCTAAAATTTTCTGGTGGTCTGATACCAATTATTCTGAGCCTGATTGAGACCTTGGCCTTTTAAGCTGCCATTCTGACCTTTTGTGTGGTTATTTTTTATTGGCTCGGTTTATAAGTACCTTATAAGAACACCTTATAGGTGCTTGTTAGTGGTAAATTATGAGGAATCAGGAAATAAGGATAATTTGAGATTATGTAATATATTGTATTATGTATATCAGTTATCTAGTATCCATAACACAAGCTCTGCTTACCATGGGGCTAGATAATGCTGTGTGAATTGTCCAGCATTATTTATTTTTATTTATTTATTTTTGAATATTCTAGAAATATTTCTTATAGACGAAAACTGGTTCCCACCCAAAGCGAAAAGGCAGCGCACGGCATGCGGCATAGAGGTGTTAACAATAAAACTAGAGAAACTAGAAAAATAGAAGATATTATCAATCAGCTATCGGCCTTACAGCGGGGAATTACAGCCAGGGTTTTGAGTTGAGCTAACTGGAGATTCAGTAACAGTCAGCAGTTAACTCAATTGATTAAATTGTTAATACTAGTTCTAATTTGTTTTTACTGTTTGATTGTAACTTTCTTTGTTAATAAATAGTACCGTAAAATAAGGCGTTTTCCTTATGTAACTTTTATTTCATCAAAATTTGAGGAGTGCGGCAACGTATAGAAATCCTCAACTTGCCGAGGTCGCTCCGCGAAGCCTGTGAAGACCCCAGGAAGATTCTGCGCTTCGGCTGGCTATGCTAGCAAACTACTACGCATAAAGGACCAACTGGAGTCCAAATGCGGAAAATAGACTACCCCCACCTGAACCTGAACCTGAACCTGAGGACTGCGGATTTTTTACGTCGGGCAGACTAATTAAAGTGGCATTAGACAGTGTTTAATTCGATGTGACATATGTACAACCGACAACCTAGCTCCTCTTCGTTAAAAATGCAATTATATAGGGTGTTTTTCTATTTTGGAATACGTCTCATTCTCGTTATCCCGTGGTTACGTTTGCACCATTGATTTGCCCCATTAATGGTGCAGGCGTAACTGGTTAGTTATGTTTGCACCATTCAAATTGATACAACTAATAAACCTTGCTTTACTCGCCGTAGATAAAATCAATAAAAAAAATTGTTAAGCGTTTGTTTTTGACATAGAATGTTCACCAGAAATTATGATGGTCATCTCATGCCTAGTTAATGTCATCGATGACACCATGAGTTACTTTTACAAATATCGCCAGTTTTCTCTGCCCTGTTGCTTTGGTGGGGATTGTCCCTCGACAAACCAGAAAGATCCCTATAACCCGTCCACGAATTGATTTTATATTCGATATATATTATTTTGACGACCAATGTGGCGCGGTGGGCGAAGGTCCGCCTGCGACGCAGGAGGTTGCGGGTTCGATTCCCGCCTCGGAACAATTGTGTGTACGATCTGCAGATATTTGTTCCGGGTGTTCTGGTCGTTTTCTATGTATAATAAAAAATATCTATCTATGTAATATATTGTATTATGTATATCAGTTATCTAGTACCCATAACACAAGCTTTGCTCACCATGGGGCTAGATAATGCTGTGTGGATTGTCCAGCATTATTTATTTATTTATTTATATACACGATTTTGTCAGTCGATCTACCAAAAATAAAATGTAAAATAGTTTCATGGAATAGGTCATCCATCATCATCATCAGCCGTTATCAGTCCACTGCTGGACAAAGACCTCCCCCAATGAGCGCCATAGCGCCCTGTCTTCAGCTTGCCGCATCCAGCATCTACCTGCAATCTTTCGCAAGTCGTCATCCCACCTGGTCGGAGGGCGTCCTACACTACGTTTACCGAGTCGCGGTCTCCATTCAAGAACACGTTTGCCCCAGCGGCCGTCGGTTCTTCGCGAAATATGGCTGGCCCACTGCCACGTCAGCTTGCTAATTCTTAGAGCTATGTCGATAACCTTGGTTCTCTGTCGGATGTATTCGTTACGAATCCTATCCTTCAGAGAAACTCCGGGCATGGAATAGGTAAAGCTAGATTATAGAGGCCTAGATACCAAGTCTCGTAAAACAAACCAGAGTGACAAAAGCACGATTTAGACGCACCTTTTTATACCACACATAAACTTTATTTTTACATCAAAAAACTCACGTTTTTATTCAACGTAAACTCTTAAAGAAAACCTTTGTGTGCTGCGTAGGTCGAATGTTTTTGTTGTCCTTTGAAGTGGTCAGATTCCTCCTGTTTGATGCCCACAATAAAAACGTATAGTTCTTTGTAATGTTTCTAAATAAAACGGACGGTCATCGACATAAACATGCCTCCTACTAAAAGATGTTGAGTTTTATTCACAATGGTGGTGAAAAGTGAGGATGAGCGTAATTTATGTCCAATGGGCCAACCAAGCCAAGAATTAGATCGTTTAGGTAAAAATAATATTACTCCATAACTGAATTTGAAAGATATATAATGGTAACGTGCCTCAAAGGTGAAAATTTAATAATAAATAAATAATGCTGGACAATTCACACACTATTATCTAGCCCCAAGCTAAGCAGAGCTTGTGTTATGGGTACCAGATAACTGATATATATATAATACAATACATTACATAGATAGATATTTTTTATTATACATAGAAAACGAGCAGAACACCTGGAACAAATATCCGCAGATCGTACACATAATTGTTCCGAGGCGGGAATCGAACCCGCAACCTCCTGCGTCGCAGGCGGACCTTCGCCCACCGCGCCACATCGGTCGTCAAATAAATTAATGTATACCTAATGTTTCATTTATTTTATGGACATACATTCCAATTAATAAGTCTATCTATAATGTTATATTTGGTCTTTACTAAACGAATTAATTGAATAAATCCTATGACTCTTCACCTCACCTCAACGGTATCTAATACCATTAAAATTTAAATCATACATACTCCTTTAAATTATGCACGACCATATCGCAAAATAAAAAAAGATAAATACAAAGCTGACTGCAATTATTTCCTTTCAAGAAAAACATCTTCCATACTCTACAGGTAGTGCTTGATAACATCTAAGCGCATCCCAAAGTCCTCAAAAAGGTACGTCGATTTGTCAAAAGATGGCACTATCTGCGCTGGGATCCGTCATCGGTAGAGGACAATTTATTGGGCATATCTCACGGCGGCCTATCGCAAGAATCTTCGTGGATACAATATTTAAAGTGGGAGAGATGGGGTAAGCGTGGTCTTGACTGAATCAAAATTATGAGAGAAAAAAACGGGGTACGTTAGGTAACAATGCCGACGCACCTCCAAACTTTGTAACAGGTGTAGAAGTGTTTCCATTTTACATGATTGGAGTTATTCCATCGTTTTATGCGCCAGTTATTCCGTGATCATGGTGCATGTAACTGTGCCTAAATATTGGATAACTCAAAAATCAAATCATAGCAAATATCCCGTTTTAAATGATATAGTCCTTGTTTGCATTTAAGAGATTTTTTATTAAAGTTTCATCTTTGTGTACTTATAAGCATTTCTCATTATTAAACAATAGCTATCCTACGATAGGTAAGCTATTGCTTGTTTTCTTCTAATGCAATTATATCAAAATGAGAAAAAACACTACTTATTTGCCATTGTTTAAAGTTGAGACATTTTTATATGTAAGGGGACTAGATATTACAAACGTATGTAGTATTCCGATAAAGTAAATAAAACAAAGATGCAAGACTACAAAACAAGACTACTCGACGTGTCCCATCCCTAAATCGTTTCCCGCCTCAGTTTATCGCGCTGTCTATCTGGAGACGGTAGCCGATTTGTCAATGCCTGTCCTTAATTAATAAAAGGGGACTGCCATCGAAAAAATATTGAATAAAAGCTTAATTAATTTGGGTCGGTCCAGTGACGGACGTTGGGAGCTGGTTTATTGCATGTTTTTATAAGCTGTGGGTGTTTGTGATTCTTTGTTTATTTTTACCTAATCAGATCCAGATTAAAATCATACGTTTTCAATAAAACGAATTAATATATTCTAGATTTGAACGGTCAACGACCTGTATCGCCAAGCTATCTGACATCTAGTTAAGCTCTGATCCCAGTGATATATATTAATCTATGTAAAAATAGACATATCATTCGCCACAATGGGACGCTGATAATAAATATCAATTAACCAAGCTTCTAACCCCCGACTACAGTCGTAGTGAACTCTAAATTATGATTATCGTCAAAAGTTTGCGCTGGAGGCGAAATTTCGGAAATTAAGAAAGTTGAAGAAAAGGGGGCTTCGAAATTATTAATTCAATTAACCACCACTTTACCTAACGTCGGCTTAGATGATGCTAAAAAGTTTTTATCAGCATGTACTTTGAATTTCCATTTTCCCTATGGAATTTTGCTGAAAAGTGTGTAAATTTATGATTTTGGCTGATTTTGCTAAATTTTAAAATGTATCATTACAATATTTCTGTATGTTTTATAACTGACTGTTTGGTGCTAGAGAGAACCTATAAACTCAAATCACACAAACTATGGTTTGGAAAGATGTCTAGTTAAATGCTTCTTACTTCTTCACACCACAACAACTAAACGGAACGGTTTGGAATTTCGCTGACATTTAGGTCTAGACATATAAAAAACATGGGCTAATTTTTGTCCCTGATATCAGTTCCAATGCCAAAAAAATATTCATTGAATGTTTCCATAGAAACAACGCGTGTGAAGTCACAAACTAATAAAATATAATTCACGATAGTTACTGGTAAAATGCAAATGTCATAACCTAATTTGGAAAATTTCGTGTACTGAACCCTAAATGTGGAAACATAGAATACCCTAGAGGCTTATTCATATAGTTCGAGTGCACAACAAACAAACAAAATATTCCAGTTGAATTATGCAGCCCATACGTTAACGTCAACTAATTTACATACCAAATATAATAGTAGGTGGGACGGAACCGAAAATATGCATATTTATAATCTAAAATTGCTCTATCACTGCTCACAATTAGATAAACAAGTTTAGACAAAGAGACAGCGTATCGATAATGTTAAAGTTATGAGTGGGTTTTTAGACAAGGTTTACATAAATGCATTTACTTGAGGAAAGCCAACCCGAAAAGGCGAAAAGACAGCAATTTCCACTACTGTTGTGTTTTGTGGCCAGCAATGGAGATTACCGACCTCAAAATATCAAGTTTTGGTTAAAGTGCAAATTCTTACCATAATTTAATAACTAAGCTTTTTTTTTTTTTTTTTGTTAAAATGACTCGCATTGTTTGAGTAAAGCAAACTCAAGCCTTGATCCGCAATGACTGTCATTCTCCATCAAGGGCAGCAATGCTGACCGCGCTGTGATGGGCTGGACCTGCGCTATGCAGTGCTTTTAGACATTATAATCGTAGCCAGCAACGCACCCATATGTATACGGTAGTATACGGCAGTCCGTAATGGAACTGACAGTAGTAAATAACTTTAATTTTATGAGATATTAACTCTTTGAACGAAGGGCTATCAGAGTTATGATTGAAAAACAGTAAAAGATTACTTACAACAAAACATTTAATATGATCATTCTGTATAATAATATCTCGTGAATAACTACCACCGTAAACTGCTAAACGAAGTAAACTGGGTCTTGTGTGGAGACCGCAATTCGGCAAACGTGTAGTGTAGGACTCCCTCCGGCCAGGTGGTATGATCCGCGACAGATTTTGGATGCTGCGAGCTGAGACAGGGTTTTATGGCGCTCATTGAGGGACATAGGCCATGTCTCGCTATGGACTATAGGTGTGTATAGTATGTATAGGTGTCCAATATGTATAGGTTGATGATGATAATTCTGTAAAAGAAAACAAATGTTCAACAAAAATTATGAAATGAATTCTATATGTTTAAGAACAGACTGCAGGCTTTCATTTAGGACATTGCCGCCCTTTCATCTCTTGATTTATAACTCGACAATTGCAATAAAGCGCTAAGCACTCTAGCGATCCGCGGTGGTCTTCAGATCAAGCAATCAGATCGCATTTTATAAGTTTCATAAATTCGTATGACACTGTTTACAGACCGCGGCGATAAATCGCTGTCCGCAACGTGAAAGACTGCCCTCGGTGTAGCGGGTGCTTTATAAAGAATTTAAATTCGTAAACTTTTATGATTTACAGGAGTACTAGATTCTTCTTTAGCTCTTTTGTGAAGAAGCCCGACTGAGAAAGTCTGTTTACTCTGATTTAGAGTGATTTTCTTATTTTTGTTGCCTAATGGGCCATTCTTGGCAATTTAGTTTAATTGTCTCTGTATTCTAGAGTATAATAATAAATAATTTTGGACAATCCACACAGCATCATCTAGCCCAACTAAGGTGAGCCCGAAATATACATAATTATAATTTTTTTTAATAATAATAAATTAAACTGGACAATTCACAAAGCATCATCTAGCCTCAAGCTAAGCAGAGATTGTGTTAAGGATACTAGATTTATGTTCCAATATAGAATACTAGTTTCTGCCCGCGGCTTCGAGCGTGTGGAATCGAATGTCTATGGAACGTTTTTACTATCCCATGGGAAATGTTTTTAGAATAAAAAATACCCTGTGTTCGATTCCTGGCTTGGAGCAACTAACTATACAATTTCAGCCTGATCCGTTTTGTACTTTTGGCTTGAAGAGGTAATAAACATCCATATATCCAAATAACTAAACATCGCATTTTTTATATTAGTGTGTACATCACATATATTCTACGACAGTCAACATGCAGGAAGCGCTTCGTACATATCGTCTATATTACCTATATGGACAAACA
The DNA here is from genome assembly GCA_943735965.1 of Eupithecia abbreviata. NCBI lineage: Eukaryota > Metazoa > Arthropoda > Insecta > Lepidoptera > Geometridae > Eupithecia > Eupithecia abbreviata. The sequence continues at coordinate 9,700,884 of OX030991.1, read as the reverse complement.
ATCCTCACGGTTGGTTATTTCGGCCATTGGTTTAATTATTCACATTATTTGATTTTGGCAAACTGATTCAATATTGAGATAGTCACCGATATAGGCAGAACTGTTTAATATAAATGATCAATTAAAATTATGCATAGATATGCATGTAATCTGTGCGCTATGGCGCTCATTGGGGGAGGCCTATGTCCAGCAGTGGACTGCTATAGGCTGATGATGATGTAATCATCAAAGTTTTATAAAGGTTGTACTTAGGTACTAATAAAAATACGAACACTTGGGTGGGGCTGGCTTATGATTGGTAAAAAATATCCATCATTCACATGAATCTTGTGTATAATAATAATTTATTAAATATAATAATAATAATGCTGGACAATCCACACAGCATTATCTAGCCCCATGGTTAGCAAAGCTTGTGTTATGGGTACTAGATAACTGATATACATAATACAATACATTACATAGATAGATATTTTTTATTATACATAGAAAACGACCAGAACACCCGGAACAAATATCTGCAGATCGTACACACAATTGTTCCGAGGCGGGAATCGAACCCGCAACCTCCTGCGTCGCAGGCGGACCTTCGCCCACCGCGCCACATCGGTCGTCAAATATTCATTCACTATAAGGTCTTATAAACAAAACAAAGTAATATGTACTATACCTATAGACCTATTTCACTTCTTCGTTTCGACACCTTGCTCTAAGCTCAAGACTTGTGACGTAGACGCAAGGGTTCTCTACCTCGGTAGCTTAGTAGTAAAGTAAATATTTATTGCATCAAATACATGTAAATAGGGTACATAGGTGGTGTATGTTTAAATAAGATACAATGTATTTCTACCTTTGTGGCGTGCAAAATCTGGTTACAATAATTGTCACTTAATTTAAATTAAATTTGCACATACTTAGTAAATAAATCGAATGTAATAATTAATACATTTAAATAAAACTGTTAAATAATGAAAAGCTAGAGATGTAATTTGCTTAAATCTAAAAAATGTTTAGTCAGTCATGAAATCATGTAATGGTACTAAGTAGGTTCACGCTATTTTATGAATAACTTATGTATATAAAAACTTTTCTCTTACTACTCTTTGACGACCGATGTGGCGCGGTGGGCGAAGGTCCGCCTGCGACGGGTTCGATTCCCGCCTCGGGACAATAGTGTGTACGATCTGCAGATATTTGTTCCGGGTGTTCTGGTCGTTTTCTATGTATAATAAAAATATCTATATATGTAATGTATTGTATTATGTATATCAGTTATCTATTACCATAACACAAGCTTTGCTTACCATGGGCTAGATAATGCTGTGTGGATTGTCCAGCATTATTTATTTACTCTAACTTATCTCGCGAAGAACCGACGGCCGCTGGGGCAAACGTGTTCTTGAGTGGAGACCACGACTGGGTTAACGTAGTGTAGGACGCCCTTCGACCGGGTGGGATGACGACCTGCGAAAGACTGCAGGTAGATGCGCTCATTGGGAGAGGCCTATGTCCAGCAGTGGACTGCTATAGGCTGATGATGATGATGATAAAAACTTTAAGAAACACTGTATATATAAATCTTAGCCATAAGGAGAACGTTAACCTTTATAATGTACATAACTTTATATATATGTACCTACGTTATTTTACAGCAACCCTCACGAAGGGCCACAATTTATAAAAGGTCATTTTGACACAAAGCTTTTTTAACTTCCCTTCCCCATTTCACCCCTCGACCCTTAAATGGATGTATTATTTTTTTCTCTAAAAAGGTGAGGTGAGAGCCTCACGTATAGCTATTAAGCCTATTTGCCGTAATGTTGTTTTGTTATTTTCCCAGAATAGTTCGATATTTTCTGTACCAGAAAAAAAATCAGTGGAAAATTGGTTTTTACTTAATACAATGGTGTTCTTTTCGATGTACTTTTAAGAAAATGTTTCGGAGAAAAGTTAGTTTTTTTGTTTTGACAAATATGTTTTACTGAACGTTCAAGAATGTATTTTTATATTAACTCTTTGACTGCTGAAATCACACGGTATATGTTTTCTACAAGTGACTAATATGCGTAAATCCACACTAGCGCAGCGGCTGAGAAAATCCAGATCTGTGTGACTCAGCACAGCCGTAATATTTTTCGAACGAATGCATGTGCGGCGCAACACAACCGCTGTGTAGAGCGGCAGCACGAATTTTTTAGGTTAAAAAAAGATCGCTGTCGTCGAAAAAAAACCGCAGTCAAAGTGAAAAAAGATTAAACTTTGTATTGATTGTAGCTTGCGTTTGGGTACTAGATGACTGATAAAGTTGTTGCATGATAAATGTCATTTATTTTGGACTGTTGTTTTTGAAGTGTGTGTGATTTCTTATTTAAAATGAAAGAAAGAAAGAAAATTATTTATTAAACACTAACACAACATACAAACAAGGTTAATTACACAAAATAAGAAAATATTTAACTTTTATCCGAGAACTGTGATTTTAATATATTATTAATGATATTTTTTAATTTGTCTTTTGATGCTTTAGGTTTATTGATGTTATTGAGTTTGACTTATAACGCCTTAGGTGATTTATTGTGATTTTACTTACACTGGGATTTTTAATGTTTAAGATTGATATTATCCTGATTTTTTTATTCATTGTCTTTTATTTCATGAATACACTAATATTTATCCTATCTTATCGAAGCTTTTCTTGCTGACTACCGTGTGGCGCGGTGGGCGAAGGTCCGCCTGCGACGCACGAGGTCGCGGGTTCGATTCCCGCCTCGGAACAATTGTGTGTACGATCTGCAGATAATTGTTCCGGGTGTTCTGGTCGTTTTCTATGTATAATAAAAAAAAATATCTATCTATGTAATGTATTGTATTATGTATATCAGTTATCTAGTACCCATAACACAAGCTCTGCTTACCATGGGTCTAGATAATGCTGTGTGAATTGTCCAGCATTATTTATTTATTTATTTATTTATTCTTGCTGACTGTACCAAACAATTCCATGGACCCGTTGGGAAAGGAAATATTAGGTATTTTAAAATAATGTCGTGGAACCGCTGGGAAACGATGTATGAAACTTACTTTTTTGAGAACAATAGAGTCATGGACCTCTGGGAATGAGCCCATAAAACAATACAATACATAGATAGGTACATTATATACAACTAGGTATACATAACTCAATTCAACATTTTTTTTTAAATAGAGTAAACATAACCCAAATCGTTAAGAAACATAAGCCATACATACTCGTAGGTACATGCAATTTAGAATTAGTGACGAAACAAGATTATCAAAATTATTATTAGTTTCCACAAAACAAAACTTCAAATAATTTCTTTTACCTCTATAACTTATAAGTACTCATGACCAATCAATATTAGACTGTATCACCAGACTTTTGAGTTCAAAACTGCTATATACCGTTGAAAAATGATAAAGCTATCATTTATTTTCACACAAACTCCATTCCAACTCGCACGCAACTATAATTACTGCAATTTCGGAAATATAATTAGAATCGGGACGCACCTACCACCGCAGTGCAGCCCCTCGAAATACTCGACCCAAATAGCAATTATGACAATATGGCGTTATATATAGGTAACAAAGGAAATTAAAAACACACCAATTTAATGCGACACATTAAAATTGGGAAACGTGAGTTGGGGATAAAAGTAAATTATATTATTAACTATCCGCCCGTCCCGGCTTCGCCCGGGTGGTCATTTGTTTCAGGCAATTTCGATAAGTAACTACTAATAAAAATAAAAATAAATAAATAAAAAGAGCATAGATAGTAAGGCTATCTTGTAAATTTTTAAATAAATATTCTTTATTCTTTATTCTAATTAAAAAAAATATATCTTTTTTCTCTCCGTAAGAACCATCCTTGTACTTCAAGGAAAATTCTAAAAAAGAATTAGCGAAATCGGTTCAGCTGCTCTCGAGATTTGCGCTTAGCAACACATTCAGCGATTCATTTTTATATTATAGATAATTCGTTTTATTTTCTGATTAGTCTAATAAAGAGTTCTACATATCTTACACTTAGAACTTTATAATTTATTAAGTTCTGTGTGTAGGTTATGTAATGATTATATAAAAAAAAAATCACACATCACACATCATCGTCTTTCTTAAATTCACATAATTCTTTCCATCCAAAGTTTTCCTGGAAGAGATCGCTTCTAAGCGATAAGGCCGCCCATTGTACTTGTATCATGTGATGTGTTTTATAATGATATGTAACTGGTGTACAATAAAGTATTTTTGTATTGTATTGTATTGTATAAAATAAATAAATAAATAATACTGGATAATTCACACCGCATCATATAGCCCCAATATAAGCAGAGCTTGTATTGTGGGTTTTGTTGACTGATATACTTAATACAATACAATATGTACATTAATACGTACATATATACTTTTTATTATACCCAGAACGCCTGGAACATTGACTTAGTATGTAGGCTTAACCAGAACCCTTTTCTCCTACATTTGATATCAAGATTTTCGCGCATTTCTGAACCTTACCATGAAAACTGAGCATTACCAATAGTCAAATAATGTATTCGTTGATTCCAATAACACTTGTCTCTCTTCCTTTCAGAAGATAGACGCATACAACCACAGCGGGCCATCCTTGCAGACATCGGCAGTCATCGCTCTCGCCTCCATCGTCCTTATTATTGGCATCTTCATCGGTGCCATCCTTGTTTGGAAGTAAGTTCACATCCTCACCATTTGCTTCTTCTATTGTAATACCTCATCTCCTACCTCGCCCTCGGGAGTATGTTTGATACATCGACCACAGAGGTATATTAACAGCATCAGCAGTTTAGCCTAAGTAGGTTAACCGTGCCGCGAGCGGACCGGATGCCTACCAGAGGTCAGTGCATCACCAGCAGCCATTCAAACCGCACTGATTAATATCATATATTAGTCGTAGTTATACTATATACAATATACCAGCTATTGCTTTTACATCAGCATCCCGGGAAGAGCTAGCTGCGATTTCTACATTATTTATTGATTTATTGATAAAGTAACATCATTATGGTTTTTTTTTATTAAGTTCTTAGGCAATGTTATAACTACATATACTAACTTATTGGGTTCAATGTACATACAACATATACACAATACTAATAAGTTTATAATTTTCTTTTTTCAATAACATGTAGCTGTGCCTTTTGAATGAATGAATGAATGAATATCTTATCTATACCTTTTTTGTGGCTTTAGGCAGGTTTTCGTAAAATACATATATCAACGTTGTTTTGGGACAGAATACTAACTTATCAAGACTTGTAAATAAAGTTTTATTTTCCGTCTGGACGAATCACACTATTATTATAAACTAGTTTCTGGCTACGGCTTCGCATGCGTTGTTAAAGGTTATTTCTATCCCATGGGAAATTAGTTATGAGATAAAGATTAGCCAAGGAGGTAGTGAAGAGGTTACATGTTTGTATGTGTAGTGATTTGTTGTTTGGATGTTTCCAAACAACAAATCTTTTGCATTCATAATATTGGCGTGATGCGACAGTTTTTTATAAATGAAGAATAGGATTTTTTCCTAGAACCCATAACAAAAGCGTAGCTTAGCTTGGGGGTAAATGGTGATGTGTGCATTATTTATTTTGCTCTCCAAGAATAATCAAAAGGATTTACTTAACTGTTAAGGGGTACTCAGAAGTTATAACATAATATAAAAATATAGATAACAATGGAAAATATCTGCGATGTGTGCAGCCCTTGCTTTAAGTTTAACTCTCATAAAAGACGTTAATGTTGAAGCAAGATCGTGAAAGTAGAAAATATTTTGTGAGTTCTCAAACATCAACAATAATCTAGTGTTACAACTTTGTTACATAATGGATTTTACGATTTTTTTAGAATCTTTGTAGAAATACCATGGCTGTTTCAAATTATTTTCCTATGCAATACACTCTTAAAAATTACAATAATTTATAATGTAAAATGTAAGAAAACATATTGCAGGACGCAGTCCTGCATTCAGTTTTCTTAAATAAATATAAGCCCGCTAATTTCCACTGTTGATCAAAAGCCTCCCTTTGATTCCCGCATTACTTGTTTATTTTATTTTATTCGATAAAAACTCATCTACATTATTAATTATTGCTCCAACTGTATTTGATATGCGTCCCCTCATATAAGCGTATGTAAAACCCACACAGTTAAACTCGGGTATACAATGGAGGCGTGAAGTGTGCAAGACGTTTTAATCGCCGATCTAACCGTCGTCACTTCATTTTCGTCTGCACATGTAGAGTTTTAAAGCATAGAAACAGTCTCTGAATATTTAAGACGACCGATGTGGCGCGGTGGGCGAAGGTCTGCCTGCGACGCAGAAGGTTGCGGGTTCGATTCCCGCCTCGGAACAATTGTGTGTACGATCTGCAGATATTTGTTCCGGGTGTTCTGGTCGTTTTCTATGTATAATAAAAAATATCTATCTATGTAATGTATTGTATTATGTATATCAGTTATCTAGTACCTACCCATAACACAAGCTCTGCTTACTTACCATGGGGCTAGATAATGCTGTGTGAATTGTCCAGCATTATTTTATTTATATTTTATTTTATATTTAACACTAGCGGTCCGCGGGTGTTAAATATATTGGAATTTTTAAGGTAATTTTTTTACATTATTAGGTTACATTATTGGAGTTTTAGTAAGGATCCCTTATTTATTTGAAAATGTAATACAGCCTATGTTCACCGCGGATAGTGTAGCCTTTCGGAGCCTATTCGATACAAACAAACAAACAAAAACATCAAACCTTTCCTCATTATAATATTAGTATTAGACTAGTTTCTAGCAGCGTTTTTGCCTATAGCATGTAGCTTATCGATATAGCTTATCAGAATTTTCAAATTAGTCAAAATGTTTTTTGAGCTTACACTACCCTTTGTACTCAGAACAGAGTATTCTGAGTATTTTCGTGTGTAGGTACCTAATAAAAATATCTATATATAAGTATAATATATTTAAATGCAGTCCATCAAATCGTAATACAATCTCTGGCTCTGGCAATGCTCTATTAGCTGGATGGTGCTCTGTGGATTTTCCAGCATTAATTATTTATTTGTATTTTGAAAGAAACGCGTGCGCCACACTTGTCAGAAGTTAGTTGTACCTAATCACTTCTATGTATGTTGTACCTAATCACTTCTATGCTTTTCAAATTCAATTCACTACATTGCGAAGCAGTGATCCGAGAAAGTTGATTAGAACCTCGTCACTATTCCGGATTCAATCCTGAGCTTAATAGAGCGGCTTAAGTTGGTAACTGCTTTCCGATTCATTTGAGTCTCAATCGCCTTTGTATTAAAATAATATTTTCACCACTCCCACTCGAAAACGATGACTTTGTTGCTCAAAAACTCGGTTTGCTCACATGTGAGATAAAGGATATATTATACAACTTGTTAAAAATGTTGTACCACTAAATTTCGATGGGTTAATAAGTTTTTTGTGAAGTAAGTAAAGTATAAGTAAGTAAAAATTTTTTTTTTTGTCAGAACTGAGACTCTTATAAATTAAACTTAGATTAACAGAAGACAGAAACTGAAAAACAAAATCGGTCTCCACTCAACATGTGCTATGGTAGAGCAGATCGTACCATACCATATCGGTCTTTCGTGGAGACCGTGATATTGATACTCCATATACTATAAAAATGTTTTTTACTAAGTACACATTAAATTTGGTTCTTAAAGCAAAGTGTACGCTCCTATTATTACTTTGCACCAAACCGTTGAAATAATTAGAGGTGTCACAATATCCCTGTCGTCGCGGAGACAGCTTGACATCGGATTCGGAAAGGCTTGATAAGTAGCCGCACGGATTTATATTCTGTTAATAAGATGTTTAACGGCCCGTATTGACGCGTGAAAATGTTGCGTTGGTTTAAAATTAGATTAACTTATAATCTCCTCAGAGGATTCAAAATAAAGTTCGGATGATATCGTTAGTAATTTTTATAGAAAGTTAATTTTCATTAACCGACGTAAAACTAAAGAGAAGGAGGTTTGATTTTCGGGTATATATTCATAAATTTCTCCTTTTATAGACTAAATTGGGAATATTTGTCGCTATTGTATGGAGAATGATTCAGAGATGAATCCATAATAAATATATTCCCGAGGGGTCTCCATAAACTTAAAAAACCGTGTAAATACTAAGGAATTTGAATTGGGATTTTGGTTTTTTCAAAAAACAATCAAACTATGTATAAGTCCCAATCACCAAAACGCACTATATGTACGTATAGTTTCTTTATTCCTATGAAGTTTTCATTATTTAATAGATCAATCACACTGAAGGTAGGTAGGAATAAACACAACATTAAATAAATATCTACGCTAACTTTGCATGTAAAGTCATAAATAGCTTCTTTAATAAAATAATGGGTATATAGGGAAGTAAATTACATGTTTGATTTAGCAATTACTGAATAAACAGTATCTCAAGCATGAGAAGGTCAAGAGTCTGACCTGAACGCATGGACAACTCGGTACAAAGGACGGCCTGATTGGAGTCGCGCTTCGGTGGTCGCTGCCCAAATATTACCCTATCCCTTTATTACCCCAAGTAACAAAGTCATAGACATACAGACAATGGAATTAGTTTACCACTCGGGGCCAAGTTGTTTGAACAACTTTTGGGGCATCAAAAGCATCGGCAAACAAAATTATTCAGACTATTTCAGAGTTTATATTAGACCTAATTATTTTAGGGCTGAACGAGTATGCATGCCTAATAGGCATAGAGGTTTTACAAGAATCTGTGGTTAGATTTGTATTTTATTTCATTTTATTTATCATGTCTTCTGCAAACAAGTCTAGGCTATTAAAAAGGTTTTCTGAATAAGATTTTGTATAAATTTTGGGGGACTTTTTGGATGGGCGATATTGTGTATCGAAATACCCATTTTGAGACCGAACCATTTTGGCATAGGCAAAAGGGACCTTTTTCATATTGGATAGGGCTTGCATGTTTTAGTGATATTGGGGACGTGAGCTTTATCATTATCTACAACCAAAAATTGGGTACATGTACACAGAAAATATTTTGGATAAAAAGGGGACCGCTGAAAATTGATAGATACAAACTCTGCCAATGCCAAACATTGCCATTGGCCATTCTTTTCAACAGCCCAATACTTTCTAATATCTATATCTTCATGAGACATTAATTATTCGAGTATAAATAATGATGTTTTATCTGTACTTGAACAATTCATATCTACACGACAATATTTTATTGAGAGAATCAAAAACATTTATGTTATTGATCTCTTTAAACTTAAAAGCGGTCGTATAAAATACTCTTGGATTCAATGTTAACGTAGTCTTATTTGATATTTCTCGACACGATAAAATCTATCTGTTTGTACGCTGCAATCCTAAAATCTTTAGAACAATATGGTGGCACACCAGGCGTGTTTATTGTTCATAAATCATCTGAAATGTCAATATAACATAGCTAAATCGGGATCCCCGCTGCTTAGTTTCCTTCGTTTAATCTCAGTAAAGATAGCATTACTTGCTCATGTCGTGTTTGCTTGACTCATGCAGGATTTATTAGTTTAGTTGTTGATTATCTCGCAATTTATAGAAGTTGCGGATGGTAATTTGTGAATGATTTGAGGAAATTTTGGATGCGTGCCAAAATATTGGGTCAAGGATGGAAGAGCGTTGGCAGAAGAATCAGGGCAATTGGGATCATCTATAATCTTATTAGGTGACGAGATCGATTCAATGAAGAGGCTAATAAATCAGATATCCGATTTATGACGCGGAGCGGAAGAATTTTATTCGATTGTGAGGTATGTAGTTACCTTTTATACAAGCTTGTACTTAGATCCACAGAATCATTAAATCATATTGGAAGGAACTGGCTGATGTTTTACAAATGTAGAAGAAATAAGGTTGAATAAAAGTTTCTCTATCAGTTACTATGAACAGCGTTCGTCATTGACATTAGTTTTGGTTTTATATCATTCAATCTGTTGTTTTTATATAAAACGGCGTCCTATCTGTATTTAACCTAAATATTATACATAGTTTCAATTAGTTCTGTATTCATAGAAATTTACTTCAAACGTAACAGGGGCCAGCTAACAATGAATGTCACTGTACTGAGTATCTAGTAGGTAAAAGACTCATTAAGTTATACGAACGCAAAAAACGCACCAACAACATCATAAATAAAACCTGTGACAAATTCACATGCCCTGCTCAACTCATCGTAACAGATTAACGACCAAAAAACTAAGCCACATCAAAACAAGCAGACCGAATAATTGCCTTCAACAATAGAGTTGTCAGTGCAAAAACTTTAGCACACTCATCTACCTCATTATTCCAACGCATGACTAATTATGACGAAATTACCGACCGTTTTCAGCTGTGCTGCTATTGGCTAGTTTAAAATTGGCCCACCAACCAGCGACGAGGGCGGGCCGACTCCAGCGCACGAGCTAGAACATTTCGCGCGGAATGTCAGCTGGATTATGAATATTCAGAAGTATTGTATTGTTTTATTGTGATGGGAAAAATTTAAAGCGGAAATGTGCCATCTGTCAACGTTATAAAGAATTGTAAGTACGGAAAGGGGGTGACGAAATTGCAAAAGAGTCTGCTAATAGCAAAACTGTAGACGCGTATAAAACACTTTTATCGTAAACAACCCTATAAAAACTCGGAAGTTTTTATAAAGATTCCTTTTTCGCATTAAATATACATAACTTTTATTTTAAAATATTCGCGCAGTACTCCACAAAAACGACCATTACAAAATGAGACTTCAAAAACTCTTGTAAACTTGAAAAAGCCCGTATAAAACCAACCCCTCAACACTTGCAGAACAATACACTATTTACCACGGGCTTTGTTTCATTGAGAGGGCAGCCACAGAATAAATAGCTGTTAGTACAGAACTCTTGAGAAGCCATTGCTGAGAAAAAGTTACTGAGAGAAATTGAACCACTGAAACCGTTAACGAAACTTTTCAAGCAGAAGCAGAAGTTATAAATTCAAATTCGAATAGAGAACACTCATGAACCCGTTTTAACTGCACTGTTACCTCAACAACTACACATTTTTAGTTGAAGGATATAATTTACAAAGTAAGAAACAAAAGGGTATCATTACTCGAACATAAGTCGACCATAAAAGTACCAATATCGGCCATGTACCCAATCCGGCCATCGTATGTTCCAACCAAATCCGAGCATTCAAACTAAGAAGGAATGAAGATATTATGCAAATATGTGATTGTATGCAGATTGGTAATAAGCTGGTGACACAGAATAATAAGTACTAACAACATCTCTATATCTCACTTAAATTGGATAAGTTATTTTGTAGACGTTCGTGCAATGGAGTCACTGATATACATGTCGAATATAAAAAGTACAAAAACAAAAAAATAAAACAATAGATGGGAAAGTTTACACTCCTATTATGAGGCTTATAAATTCTATACTTTGGTATCGACTGCATGAGGGCTGCAGCGAAAACTTTTGTGGTAGAGTCAGACAGAACACGAGAACAAAAAGCAAATAAGAAAGATCAGGAGGCAGAAATTGCGAAACCGTAATGCCTGCTCAAATTGAATCTCAGCACATTGCAATAGAGCTCATTCTACATAGCAACCTAATAATCAAGCATTGCAGTATGTAATCTGCTGTTCCATTCGTTTACCATAATTAGAAAGACAATAGGGACTTAATAAAGACGTAGACCATAAACTGATTCAGATCCGATAACATTAGTAGATATTTTTGGGACTCTGTTTGTGTGACGATACAGGGTATGTAATCCAAATATAGGAATGCAGCTGTACCAATCAACTGCTCGAAATATTAGCCAATTAAAACGACTGGATTAAACTCGGCTAGATTTGTTCTGACTCGGAAATGGAGGCATGTATTTATTTGGAATCCTTCCAAGTTTTGGGTATGTATATGTGGAATAGAAAATGTTTTGCAAGCACAAAATTAAAATACTGGTTTAACCTACATATATATAGGATGTTGGTTTCTATAAATATGTACATCAATAGTTAACCAGAGAAGAGATTGTTGATGAAGAAGAAATAGACAAAATAACCTGTACAGAAGCCAATAGAACTTATACGCTTAATGTGAAAATTCTGCAACAAAATATTATCACAGCTAAAGCAATGTTTATATTCTTGAAAGTTGTCGATGTGTTTCGCCGCAAAGTTCTTGAAACTTCGATTTGTATCAAAACTTTTCAGACTGGATAATACTACATCGTGGTTGCAGTTTAGAGTTACTTTAGTTTAGCTTGCACTATCTTTATTCAGTTCGCGGTATTTAGGAGAGCTATTTTAGTTTCATAAACTTCTTATGCTAACTTTCATAAGATTTCCTGTAACATGTTTACGTCATGTCTTCTCTGAAAACAGTTGTATAATACTTCCGTCATTAGTTTTATGCCAATCAATGGGAAGGATAATAATATATCTTTTTATCTGGTTTCTTTTGAGTAGCTTCGTGAACGACACGCCTTATGCATTTTATTCAAGTTATATATGAAGATGGGAAACTACGTCGAGTCTTCTCTTCATCCATACCGCAATGCTTGAAAACGAAAGTTTTCAACCAGTGCATTCTACGCGTTATAACTTATGACCTACGGAGATGAGACGTGGATACTCACGATAGGGTTGGTCCATCAGATCAAAGTCGCTCAGCGAGCTACGGAAAGAGTGTGTGCTCGGAGTTTCTCTGAAGGATAGGATTCGTCAAGGATGCGTCAAGCTGAAGACAGGGCGCTATGGCGCTCATTGGAGGCGGCCTTTGTCCAGCAGTGGCCTAATATTGACTGATGATGATGATGATGATGTCTAAAGATCTTATCAATGAGTTTCACTACACGAAATACAGTTTAGTCGCATAATTTCTCGAATTTCAATTTGTGACGTACCCGTTAGTAGGTACCTACATCAATAAGCTCTTAAACTTGAACGTTTTGAACTACGTAAAGTTTGTGGGTTTGCCCGTATCTTATGTGTACGAAACTCCATGTTCACCCCTTTCGATTTACTTGATTGGACCCTACAAACTTGAATTTCAACTTCAGTATAATTTACCATTTATATAACTAATTGATCAAAAGTTTCAGGAACGTTTACCGTAAACAAGATCTTATTTCGTTTGTAACTGAGATAGGGTCTTCCTTGGAATAGTATTATTAAAGGAAGTATATAACTGATTTTAGGCAAATAATTATACATTTAGTTAAATTTAATAATAATATAATAATAAATTATAAGTACTAAGGTACTAGGTTATCCTGACCACGACCAAAACCTGTTGAAACTTTGTCGGGAAAAAAGGTAAATTCGATAAATATACACATTTTATTAGTAGGCACTTATAATTATGAGTTCAGATTGAAGTTTAAAAAAAAATCATATATTTTATTAATTTATTGTGCGGTATCTTGTTTGTTTTGACTTGTTATTGGGAATACAATGAATTAATACAAAAAGATGTTGCCATTGTATAAAGTTTAAGTATTTTTCGATTCTCAAGATGAACATAGGCATTGATCCTGGTGTGTGAAGAATCTAACATAATAATTATTATATTTAATAAAATTATTAACATATTATACTAATAACATATTCCATTAATCACATTCATAGGTACCTTAGTAAAATCAAATTTCTTAATTAGAGACATTTTGCACTTATACCAATATTACCAACATATACTTTTTTAAAACGTACATCTAAACTAAACCTTTATTAATAACTGTTACCATAACTGAATCTACTCTATTATGTTTTACTCCTCTTCAGGCCCTTTAATCAATTTACTCTGGATTACGGAACTTCAAATTAGGGTTTATGTCTTTAGCATTTGGGTTCCCAACTAGTTACAAATTGAAATTCTTAATTACAACCATAGCAGTAACATTTAATACGATATTGAATGTACAAGTATGTCAACTTATTATTAAGTTGTACAGAAAATTACGACAAGTGAATGATATAACCAGTTTTTTAGTCGTAAAATGTATGATTTGTACCAAAATTCTAGTTTGAGATGTTAAACTCTCAACTGAAGCCTACCTGAATTTACTGCGGAAGGATCGTTGAACATGCTTCGATTAAATTTCTAATAACTATGATCGAAATTCCTATCCCAAATTCCTGTTACCGAAGGATGGATAAATTTGACAGATACGAATACAAGCTGCAGCTCATGGTTTCACATACTTAATTTTTAAATAAACAGTAATATGATATTAGAGATCAAGAATTATTGCTTATTTAATCATTTATTTCATTCTTTATTGACCCGAAGCAAGTGAGTATCTGGCGTAGCGCATCAGCATTGCCATACAGCGAGGCAACGCAGCCAGCGTCTTGGGGAAGCTTTACGGATCAGTGAAGCTACCTATAGGTTGATTGCAACAGTCTGCACTTACCTCAATTCTTTAATTGAAAATGGTCGTTTTAAATTTGTTAATAAACGAGATTTCTTCTATACTCATATTATAAAGAGGAAAGGTTTGATTTTTATTATGTTTGTTTGTATTCAATAGGCTCCGAAACTACTGGACAGATTTGAAAAATTATTTCACGGTTGGGAAGCTATATTATCCCCGGTGAACATAAGCTATAGGTATTATATTTTAGAAATGTAAAATTCCAATTTAACGCGGGTGAAACCACAGGAAACAGCTAGTCGTTAATAAAGGAGATATTAAGATACAAAAATTCATTTCCAACCTCTAGGTTCCCCCTTCTAAAATTTGAAGTGTTAAGATTGTCCCACCACAGGTTCGTGGCTAACATCGACCACTTCCGTATAACATACACCTACCTCTTACCTCAATCTTAATTAGTACAACACATAAGGGTAGTTGAAACCTTCGTTCCCTGTCAAAAGCACAGTATGTAATGTAACCCTCGTTGTGTTAGAACGCGTGGTCGTCAGTCGGACGCCTCGAGGATTTCGTATTTTGACACCTCAATCCCCTATTACGTGTTGGGGATTAAATTCTATGTCAATAACTGGAAGGTTTCGAACCACATCGATGAAAAGTAAATCTGTAGAGCTTTTTTTTAAATTCTGTAACTTTTTTTAATTTTGTAACATAAATTATTTACTTACATATTACATACTAAATCAATGACGAGCTAATGATTGACTATCAGGAACACAATCTAGGTTCGTACTTAGCCCGCTAATATTCATATTAAATCAATTATATTATAATTACCTATCAGTTATCAAAGAAGCTAAAAAAAAGTAAGCAATTTAGGGAATTACAAAAAGGAGTTGTGAGACATACTCGATTTATTGCCTTCAATGTTTTCAAAAGATGTTTAAAATCATTGCAGTCGCTAGTTGCCCAGAGCAGTAGATAAGGAAGGTGAAAAAACAAATAAAAGAGACAGGAGATTTCTTACGATCTATGAGAAATAATTAATTGAGAAAATTTTTCGATAACAGCAACCAAACTTTGAGCATTCAACCATGAATGCTCAAAGCAACCAAAGGATTAAAACCCAGTTTCCTTCATTACCTTCATTCTTAATTACTATGACTTCGGTCCCTGTCGCCTTCTTGACACGTAATCCCACCTGGTATCCCTTACCGCACAGGCGCCAAGGGATTTCATTCAAGCGAGCTGTTATTGGGTGTTGTATTAATTAGACCAGGAACGTGTTACCTTTGTGAAAAGATGGGAAATTAATATTTTGTTGATTTTTTACTTGTAAAGGTGTTTTGTTTGATTTGAGGGATTGGGTTAAAGCCTGCTCCATACAAAAGTGGTTTAATTTTGTATCTAACATCTATTTTCAAACTATGTACATTTCTACCTAAGCGTCTAGTCTTAGAGTAGTCTAAGAGTTGAGGTGATGGGAGTGAGTATGAAAATTTTGCCTAATTTACGTAAAAAAGGTAACTTTTGTTTTGGAACATGGTTCGAAAGAGTTCGTAAATTTTATGTGAGTGGCATTAACGTCATTGGTAGTTGACTGCGATTAGTAAGATCTGAGTTGATACTTTGTATGGAACGAGCTTGACACGTTCACAAGAATCAAATTTCACCAAAACTGTTACATACCACATCAAGTTCACTATACCGTGCCCTAATTATAACACGTAAAACATCAACAAAAGTATCGACAAATGTCAATCAATCTCACGGCCAGTCTCAAGTGATTAGTGACGCGCCACTTGTTTTATCGACTATCGAGTAATCTGATAGCTGCGGTCATCGACAAAACGCAGTGTCGGGGCAGATTTAGCGCGCGCCTTATGCTCGTGGTTGATATTTTGTAAGGTCTCAGTTTCTAACATGATTTTCAACAGCAATTATCATTAGAAAGTTTATTTTTTTACGCGGTGTAGATGCAAAATTAAATACGTGCATCGTGCGCTCTTGTTTACTAAAAATAATTAATCCCGTAAAAAGTTTCCCAATTACCAATTAAAGTGAATAAACCCTGACCAGTGTTGTTACAACTATCCGTGACAGTGAAAGTTTATGCTGAATTGACGAATTGGTCGTAAAATTCAACACTAGACATATTCAATCTTAAATCCCCATACTTTTTAACCAACCGGCACCTTGAATTAGTCCAACGTGATAGAAATTCTCTCTTGCAAAACGCCTGTCAAAAACTTAACAGCAATTTGCACCTGAGCTTAATTGCTGAAAGATACAGTCAGGAGAAACCCACCTTCGACAAAATTGCATTGCATTTTTGGAATATGTTATAAATTAATTTTTGTATGTAAAACCATTTCTTCATTGAAAAATTAATGTATTTTTTTTTAAACTTCTCGTAAAGTACAATATTTATTATCAACGTTTTTATCTATGATAAATCTTAACATAGTATAAAATGACTGTTCGCTTAGTTATATCATTGAAACTACTCAACGGATTTTGATGCAATTTTCAGCAATAGATACAGTGATTCAAGAGGAAGGTTTGTGTGTATATTTATATATCAAAAATAATGATGGACAATGCACATAGCATTGTTTAGCCTCAAACTAAGATCAACCTAAACAAATTAATATCCACAAATAAATAACAAATGATAAAATCCGATTAGAATAACGAGCATCATTAATAATATTCTCGAATTCTATCGACATCTAGACAATCTCGGAATAAAATCAAATCGTTATTATTTACAAGAAAAGTTCTGTGGCATCCGTCCGTCAGTATTAACTTGATTTATCTTATTAACTACATCGACAAGAACTTTTCCCGGCTCTAGGGAGTTAAAAGGTCGTATGTGTGCGTGGGCACAACGGATTAAGAAGCTTATCTGATCCGTGCTTAGAACTGTTTGGATTTGTAAGGAATAAAGAATAGTTTTATCTTTAAAAATGAGATAACAGATAGAGGTAGTGCGCTTGCGCTTGTACTGAGTATAGTAAGATGTTTTTGTATTGGTCTTGGCAACACTTTCTGCGCAAGACGGGCAGGGTTTTTTTGCGCTTTCTAGTTCTCAATACAATGTGTATTAATTTTATTATTTTTTATGTTAGAAATAACTAGATTATCTATGATAATTGACTATAAAGTATATACCAGCGCTATGGTACGATCTGCTCTACCATAGCACATGCTGAGTGGAGACCGATTTTGTCAGTTTCTGTCTTCTGTTAATCTGTTATAAGTTTAATTTATAAGAGTTCTGACAAAAAAAAAATCTTGTTACTTTTAAAAAAATAATATGTTTTGACAAATTAAATTATTATTAAAATGTACATCCAGTTACATCCGTTATATTATCTAGCAATTTTTAACCTTATTGTTACAAACCTACGTATTTTGAGCATGAGCTCTATTACACTTATGGTTCTATATAATTTCCAGCAGATTCGTACCATAAAGATTGCGAGCTGGGCCATTAAACATGAAAAAGTCAAAGTTGTAGGTACTAACTACTATTTCAAATGCAATTTAGTGCGTCAAGTCGAACTTTTTTAAACGCCTCATTCGATTAACTTCACAATCTGAAATCCAAGCAACGGCCAATCTTTGCTAGCGCGAGTGCCCGCATCCGCTAAGCCATAAGGTTACGTCGGTGGGTGGTCGACTTTAACGGGTGTCGCTCGGTCGCCTCTTCCTCTAGCTTAGGGACCTTGCATACTATAGGCTACAATTTGGTTTCAACCTTTGACACTTTTAACACGCACCCCTCTATCTGTAGTTTCTTCCATTAAAGGTAAAATGCTAAAATATGTCATTCCGAGACGATACCATTGTTATCGCGAAGCAATTTATTAAGTAGAACTAGGGCCCAGGTCCGATTATGAAATCTTTCACAAATTCGTATCAGCATTACCCGCAAAATCGTAGGCAAATAATAGGCAAAATCGGTTTATCCCTGAGTAACTTCATAGAGGATATAAGGATATATATCTAGGATATATATATATATCTATAGATATGAGGATATAATTTCTTATATCTTAGATAATTGTTAAATTAGGATTGATTGCCACAGTCAAGTCTTGGGGTTGCAATAGCAAGAAAGCCCAGCAGAGAACATTGTATGTGTGTGAACATTAAACTGAAGTCTTTCTCCAACAAGTTTTTGATTCCTTTTTATGGTATGTTTTATCGTTGAATTGCAATGAACTTCCGATTAACACCGGACCATAGTGAGCAAGGTCCTTAAAGCTGAGCTTCGCCTACGTCCACCGAGGTCGTGCGAACATTGGCTTGTTTATAGTCCCTTGATTTTTAACCCTATCACTCTAAAGCTCATGCTTTTTAGCTGACTTATTTCGGAGGGTTTGTGATTTTAGTAACAACACCTAATGTCAAAGCATTAGGGATGGTTTGCATGTTTGTTACTTCTTCACGCCAACAAAACCCTCGTATTTAAATAACCCTTGTATTTAAATAACCTTTAATTTTCTATAGAAACAATGCATAGGGAGCACAGAAAGGAGAACAGAAACTACATAGTAACAAATTGCGAAATTTTAAAAATTTGCATCTCAGAATTTATTTTTTGTAAGAAAGAACTGAGGTCGGCAGACTAGCCAACCGAATTTCACAGTATAAAAATTTATATAAGAGCCCATCAATAATTCGTATTGTACAACTCAAATAATAACGGAACTTGAGACTCAGCCAAGCATTCTCCACTAAGGAAGCTATACCTTTCAATGGATCCCTTCTGCCAATTCATAAATAATAGAACTCGACTCATAACTCCATGATACCTGTCTTTGTAATATCTATATTATGAAGTCATTATTTACGGTCACTTGGAAGCAGATGTTCCTTTTAATAACTAAAATTAAATACGGTATCCTTAAAGCAGGTAGCTGATGATTTCATTATATTTGGCCGGTAATTATGTGGTATCGTTGTTATTGGTTGCAGATTGGCGGATGCATTGCTTGTTTTTTGCTGCAGTTTTTTGTTTTTATCTTGTTATAATCCGAACATTTTTGAAGAGGTAAAAATAGCATACGATATCTTGTATAGTAACCTATACAAGATTTCCATGATAAAAAATATCATGGAAATCTTCAAGTCCAATGAAGAGTCCATTAAAATCAACAAAATCATATTTCGATTATATTTCTGTACAAAGACAGTCACGGAATGCCATGAAGTAAACCTGGATGAGTTTTTCTGATAATTCAATACCTACTTAACAACGGTACGGTAACGTTCTTAGAAGATTATTATTTATTAAGATTGAAAATCAAATCATGGTTAATATCCCGTTTTAAATGACTTTAGTGTTAATAACCATTATAGTTTTAAAAGTTATATGCTTAAAATGTAAACTAATTATTTACCTCTCTTCCCCAGACACAAACGAAAAGTCATAAACCTCCTGCCTTCCAAATCCTCGGCCCATCAGCCCAGCCAGACGGGGTCTACCAGACGGGCCCCGCCCCCCGCACCCTTGTACGAGGATCTACAAGACCTTCCGAGGAGACCACCGCTGCCGCATCGGCCGGAGATTGAACCACAACTGGAGGTAAGATTCTTATCAGTTCTCCTAATCTCTGAATTTCCACCAATACTAATATGCATAATTTTTGATATCTAAATTAAGCCTGCTACGTTACCTTAACACTTTGACTGCTTTTTTTAACCTAAAAAATTCGTGCTGCCGCTCTACACAGCGGTTGTGTTGCGCCGCACATGCGTTTCGTTCGAAAAATATTACGGCTGTGCTGTGTCACAAAGATCTGTATTTTCTCAGCCGCTGCGCTAGTGTGGATTTACGCATATTAGTCACTTGTAGAAAACACATATCGTGTGATTTCAGCAGTCAAAGTGTTAATGATTAAGTTAACCAAGTCACAATGATGTTTCTGATGATAACAAAATGAACAAGCCAATATAAGTTGAGTCTTACCATGAAGCATCTATCATCAGCCAATAAGGTATTTCTTTAGCTTTAGGCGATCAACACACTGCCACGCACCACGCTGCATGTTGCGTGAATACGTGTTCTAACGTTGCTTGTATCTCCGTTTGTACAGAAAACACACACAGAAAATGCATCCACGCCCGCAGCGCGTACGTGTATCGAAACGCAACATGCAGCGTGGTGCGTTGCAGTGTATTAAGCGCCTAAAGCTAATGAAAATACCTTATGGCTGATGCTTCATGATAAGACTCAACTTGTATTGGCTTAAACATGCTGTTCCATTTGTTATCAGAAACATTATTGTGACTCGGTTAACTTAACTGCATCATTATGGTACCGTAGCAGGCTTTGATCTAGAAATCAAAACTTATGATAAAACTAAGATATTTAATTTGTAAAAACAACGATAAATGCTCACATCTCAAAAAAATATAATAAGATGCTGTGTGAATTGTTCAGCATTAATATCAACTGCTAAAACTACGTTTTTAGCCCTCAGCACTCGTTTTTAGTAAAGTAAGATATCTATATATAAAATAATTAGGATTTAACTGTCTCAGAATATTCATTTAGGTTATGGTAGTGAATTCTATTCTATCTTTGAACTTTCCATTTTGAGACAAAAGACACAATTTTTCATAATTCTTGCTACATTTTTCACTCTAAATCTCTCTAAACCAACCAGAGCGATCACATGCAGCGTAATTCTTTGCAGAAGCATTCTCGCCGCAACTTCGTCCAGTTTCAAGACCAAGTTTCACTTTGCTCATCTTGTTAACGCCGCTACGTCTATGTACCTACTTATAATGTATACCAAGCCTAAAGTCCCTTAATTATTTCGCTGTACTAATTGCTTAAATATATTTCGCCAACTTTAATGTTTATCTCTTGTAAATCTGTTTGTATTTAGTCTAGACTTTATTTAGTTTTGTCTTATCTAAAATTGATTTTATTAAAATTTGTCTGAGGGTGACTTTTAGATATTTGAAATTCAAGGGTTGATGTTTTGTTGAGCTCTAAAACAATGGTGAAGTTTTCTAAGAAAGTCCCCAAGATAAATTGAGAGAAGTCCTCCGTTTAACCTCAATTTTTGATTCCTTGGAACGAAATTTCAATCCATCAAGTGTCGTTGGCTTTTAGCTAAATTATAATCTTTTAGGTCTGTAGAAGGAAAACCCATTTGTTGAAAACATGAAGAGTTTTATTGATCGTGATCAAGATGAATTCGTCGGAAAGTTTTAAATATGTAGCTATTTGGCATCGTCATTTACCGTCATCATTGTATTTCTCTTTTGACTAGATGCATTAAGTGATAAAACACATTACGTAGCCCCACAGCAATCAAACTTATTTGGCTTTCTCTTATTTTCAGATGGTAGAAACAAAGCGACCGAACTGCCCTGGCCGAGTCTTCGTCTGCGGCTCAGGAAGCACCTGGCGAGGGGGCAACTCCTGCGGTGGAGACGCTTGCGGCGCCCCCCTATATGAGGAACTCCCCCACCGATCAGACGACAGCCTTCACAGCGACGACCACTTCGCAGAAGACGAACTGAGTCTTGTCGGAGAAGCAGCACCGTGTCGGACGTGCTCGAGGCCGCAGGCTCCGCACTCGTTGCCGCACCGCCCGCGGCAGCAGCGGCTCGATCGACGACCCAAGTCTCTGGAGCGGCGACGAGCACATCAGAGGATGCCTCGTCACGTCCACCCACCGGACCCCTCAGAATTCCATGAGGGAGTGTTGTTAGATGCGCTACTGAGACTGTATCCTCAAGTGGGAACGGTTGGAGCGAGATCGCAAGGACCTGTACAGATGGGGGCAGGTGGAGCTTGGCCCGGAGGTGAACTACCAGGGATAGCCTGCTGGCGAGGGCCACGAGCATCACCCAAACCCCCTAGTGGAGACTCCTCTTTTGGCTCCGATTCCGGATACAGCAATAACACTTGCGGGACATGCGGTACGAGGGCGTCGTCGAGACACAGGCTATCCGCCGAAATACCGATGTCATGAACGTTAACAGACTGTGCCATTACAGTGTTTGCCTTTTGCACTTGGTAGTCATTTCTACGGCCTAAAGCGGCCTCATTTGCTCGACTGTTGGGTCGATGGAGCAATATGTTACTGTCGAATATGTATGAACCTTAATGAATCCTCGTAGAGACATCTTCTTAGATCTAAATGACTGTCGCTTAGGAGAATTCGTTCCTATTTAATGGGGCGTAAGGGCGATAATTATGTAGCTTTTCCTTGGCGAGATTCAGTTATAGCCACTACTATCTTGTGATATTCTGTAACTAGTGGATTATTTCGAGATAAAAAACATTTGATTGTAATTATTTCTAATAACTTTCAGAGTTATTTTCATTAGATGAATAGATTTATTATTTTGTATAAATATTGCGACCATATCTTTAAGTAGTGATAGAAATTTTCGTCCTAGTAAGTTATTTTGAACTAGTCCTTTCAATTATCACAGAAATTGTGAGTTACAGAATTGGTTTTGTAAAAAGTGTTGTATTATTTTGTTTTTGAGTGTAGGTAGATTATGTACAAAATTAGTTAAATGAATTATTTAAGATAGTAAGTTGAATTTTATAATCATATCATTATATCCCACGGTCATTAATTAAGACTATCGCGATATGTTTTTTTACATCTTCCTAATAAAAAAAACCGTCAATGCATTTATATTGCCTTGGGTGCAGCAGCGTGCACTTTAAACATTATTTATTGCAGTATACACTTTACTACTTTAGTTACTAAATAATAATTATTAATTTTTTTCTTTATAGGCAATTAATTTGCTTCAAACACAGTAAAAAATATACATTCTCACTAATTGTTTTGTGTTATATTCTCATTGTATTTATTGAGATAACTATTTATTTGTTGTTCCAATTTCATTAAACATTGACACTTCTGTATAAAATTCTGGACAAGAAACGTCTAATTAATAATTATGAAAAGCACAATAAAATAAAAATAAATACATTTTTAAGAAAGACAAGGTTTTTTTAATCCTACCATATCTTCCTCTTTTAATAGGTAATTATTTTATGTTTTTAAAACACTTGTTATTTATGTAAAGTAAAGTAAAGAATCATTTATTTCTTTAGGCTTACAAAAAAGCACTTAGACAAGTCATATTTTATATATAAATTATTATCAAATAAAATTATTTTACTGTTCACTTCAATTTTTTGTCCACTAGTGGAAGAAGAGAAAAGAAACCACTAGCATGTTCATCTCTTATATGTCTAATACATGGTTATTTGCCTATTTAAGTCTAAATATAATACGATACATGTCAATATTTAAGTAAAAGCTATGCATTAGTATTATATTATATTTTATATTATTTCGCGAAACACAAATCTAGGTAGGGATACACAATATAGTGGTTCTACTTTTAAGCTCTCAAGCTTCACGGCAATATTAAGTCTAATTAAAGAATGAGACGCGCAATGCGCAATTCAAAACTGGAAGATCTTCAACATTAGTAGAAGCCATTTTTTGAAGTTAAATAAATAATGCTGGACAATTCACACAGCATTATCTAGCCCCATGGCTAAAAGAAAAGCCCGGGCTGCAGATACGTCGGTAAACTTTGACCAAATAAAAAAATACGTCATTTTAAATGTACTCTGCAAGTAAGTAAGGTAAGTAAAGTTTAGACGACCGATGTGGCGCGGTGGGCGAAGGTCCGCCTGCGACGCAGAAGTTGCGGGTTCGATTCCCCCTCGGAACAATTGTATGTACGATCTGCAGATATTTGTTCCGGGTGTTCTGGTCTTTTTCTATGTATAATAAAAAATATCTATGTATGTAATGTATTGTATTATGTATATCAGTTATCTGGTACCCATAACACAAGCTTCTGCTTAGCTTGGGGCTAGATAATGCTGTGTGAATTGTGTTTATTTATTTATTTACTCTATGTTCATCTCAAAATATTTAACAAACAAATGTCCTCCCGCAAAGCCGGGACGAGCCGCTAGTGTTCCAATAATGTAGTTAATTGATTCACCTCAATATTGCAAATACAACGTCACTTCTAGTCTCTCAAGATCCACACAACAAATATTAATAAGTCGTCTAAAGCCGCCTGATTTATTCGCTCAGCAACTCAGTGCCGTATTTTAGCGACACAGACAGACGTCGTTATGAATTATGTTGTCAGTGACAGTGTACCTAATGTGCATACTAATTAGTACGAACATTCTTTGTCAGAATCTGGAATCTTGGAAGAGATTGGAGATGTTAAAATGAAAGGAATTTATCAAGATGGCAACAAAGTTGGAGGAAATTGGCTACTGCAGGTAAGACGTAAAGGTTTATTGAAAACTCTACAAAGTAAGGTCTTGGTTTTGGGTGTTGCAAACGGGTTGCAAAAAAAAATAGTTTAACATAGAGGTAAGTGCAACAAAAGGATGGTAGTATAAATAAGGTGGCTCTGGCTCTATGACCCATTTATTTACCAACTTAAAAATAATGTTACATAACAGAGCTTAATAATAACACGAAGGAAACTACAAAGGTTTGTATAGAATTTTATTAGCTAAGAGTCAGCTGAGTAAATATCTCATAGGTTTGATAATATTATGAAAACCTTATTTTCTAAGTGTAGTGTACTTGCTAGGTCCCTTAGTTACTATCACACTATAATTCTAATTTTATTCTGAAAATTAGCATTAACTTTCCTAGCCAACAACTTGATTCTAGTGTCAGCACCTTATCGAGGCAACTTAGAAGATTACAAGAAATTGGCGAACTCAACGTGGTGATGAGTGGTCGGTTTGCCCAACACCTACACTTGGTTCGGCGCTTAATCTTTAAAAAGCTGAGATGGCGAAATTTTACGAGAAATTCTGCTGATCTCTCGAATTGAATACTTAAAATTTCCATGCAAAGGAGCTAATTTTCTCGTCATAATGAAGTTTCTGACAAAGTTTCACTTGAAGTTCACTTCTCTCAGTCTAGTAAGTATTTTTAACTAAAGTTTGTATAAATATATTTATTAAATCTACTAAGTACACAGCACACTTTTGCTTGCACGTAAGCAAAAGTTGGGTATTACCTAGTACTGCCTCTAGATTCTATTAACACTTTGACTGCGATTTTTTTTCGAAGACTGCGATCTTTTTTTTAACCTAAAAAATTCGTGCTGCCGCTCTACACAGCGGTTGTGTTGCGCCGCACATGCGTTTCGTTCGAAAAATATTACGGCTGTGCTGAGTCACAAGGATCTGTATTTTCTCAGCCGCTGCGCTAGTGTGGATTTACGCATATTAGTCACTTGTAGAAAACACATACCGTGTGATTTCAGCACTCAAAGTGTTAAAATAAAGTGCACAGTGGTAGAATAATGACAAAAATGACCTTTTACCTAAATTCATCCTAACCCTTATAAAATGATGTTTTATGAACTATAAATAATCAATAAATATGAAATATTTTTGTTAAAGTAGGCCTACATAGGTAGTTGCCACCTTATTTAAGTAAATAGGTGAAGATGTGGCATTAAATTGGCACCATAGAAGAACTATGAACAAACCCAAACTTATATCATAAATCCTAAAGACTCCTGGATTGGGTCGCTCAAACAGTAGGACAAGATGCCGATATATTTAGTTCAGACAGAATGAACCACAGGATAAAAAATTTACACTTCTGAACAACCTCAATAACATCGATGCACAACTAAACTTAACCACTGTAACTTGGCCTCACAGATCTGTAAGATGAAATCGAACACGAGAATAATACTTACAACTGAAAGACCAGAACTTTTTCTTGAATTATTTTTAGAGAACCTTTGGAACCTTTGGAATCCTTTGGACCCTCCAAAGGATTCCAAAGGTTCCAAAGGTTCTTCAGCATCCATCAGCTCAAAAGAACCGTGTATTCAGATGATGGAGTCCAATTAGTGCGATATTGTAAAGATTTTCCGAAAAGGTGGGTGAGATACGAGTACATTGTTACAAATAAAACTTTTGAAACTATCATGGTTATCAACACTAAAGTCATTTAAAATATTGGATAACTCAAAAATCAAATCATGGTAAATATCCCGTTTTAAATGACTTTAGTATTATTACAAATCCCTGATAAAATAAACTGTTTTGTGTTTTGTAGTTCTCAGCGATAGAATGTTGGAATGGGACGATTTTCCATCCAGCAGGATACTTCAAAAATAAGTACTATATTTTATTATGCATTATTTATAATGGTACATATAAAGGCTGTTTCTAATATAGTCAATTTATATAAGTGTAAATACTAGTTATTTTATTGAAATATAATTTGTTAAATATAAAAAAAACATTATATCGTCAAAGAAGGTCGTCATAATTGATTTTAGTTGTTTGGACTTCCATAACCGATTTCTCCCGTTGTAAACGAAAACACATATCCAGGCATTTTGACGCGTTCATTCCAGCTAGTTTCAGACACAAACCAATATTTCTGTGGTCACTGATGAAGAGCACAGCGGATCTAAACAAACTGGTGTTTGCTTTGCTCGGTCGAATTCATCAAATAGGACGTGAAGCTATAACTCTCTGCTGGGCTCTTCCTGTTGGTACTAGATTTGTGCCCATTTGATCGATGGCTTAGCAAAATGTTCCGGCGGCAGTGGGGAAAAAGCTTTATCAATAGTTACGGTAAACTGTCATTGTTAGGTATAATTCAAAACCAAGAATCAGAAATTGCATTTTTGTTCTGCGTTATCGACTTTTTTTCTAAAGGTATTTGGTTCTGCTGGCTAATTATTTCGTACATTGGAACTAGCCTATAGCTCTAGAAAATTGTACCTATATCATAATTTTTTTTTTTTTTTTACGTCTTTCTTATCAGTTTATTTATTTCCACCGTAGGTACACATGTTACACTTGATGTCGTTAAATACTATTTTAACACTTTGAGTGGTGAAAACGCACGGTATGAGTTTTCTACAAGTGACTAATATGCGTAAATCCACACTAGCGCAGCGGCTGAGAAAATACAGATCTTTGTGACTCAGCAGAGCTGTAATATTTTTCAAACGAAACGCATTTGCGGCGCAACACAACCGCTGTGTAGAGTGGCAGCACGAATTTTTTAGGTAAAAAAAAAACCGCAGTCGTCGAAAAAAACCCGCAGTCAAAGTGTTAAAAGATAAATTACATTTTTATTATAACACACACTAACTTTTGACAAAGGAAACACCATAGGACATTGTGCAAAGAAACACAGACAGACATGCCTTCTTAAAAAATTAAAATAAATTCATTTATAATAATTTGTACTAAATAATGGTATAAGTTAAATGGAATAATAAATTAGATAAAATTTCAAAGTAATCTGCTGTATAAGGGCATTGTCAAACTATACTAAAAATATTGTACAAAATTAAATAATATACAAGGAAAATACAATAAAAAAAATGTCAAGAAGAAGAATAATTTTAAATTTACATTTAAAACACGATTTAAATTAATAAACGATTTAAATTTAAATTAATAAATTAAATTAAAAAGTGTGCAATAAATTATTATTTATCTAACAATGATTCAATTTTCAAAATTGAACCAGTGTTTATTTTACACAGGAGTGTATAATAGGTAATCAATAGTGCAATTGAGATCGAAGATGTTACCAAAATCTTTTATTATAAAGTAGAGTGCTTGGGAAAAACCTCGTCCCCGATACAGTCTACACGTGGAATGCAATTTAAAGGAAGATCACAAAATTCAGTGAACACTTGCTATATCGGACGGTGAAGCTGCCATCTATAAATAGTTTATGGAATATTCTCGATGTTCAAATATATAGGTTTAAGTATAAATATAAATGAGCATTTCAAAGTTTATCGATATATGGGATTAAATACTTGTTTTCATGATTTAAAACTGAAATTATTCGTAGTTATTTATTTATTACTTCATTTGTAATATTAGTAGTCCAGTGCAAAGTAAAAGCCTCTCTTTTTTCCGTTCCACTTTTCGACGACAGCATAATTCTGAAATTTAGATCGAACCAGTTTAATCTCATGAAGAAAATATTATTATTTAGTTATATACAAGCAGAGCGCTGAGATCTGATATGTCTTATTGTCACAGTGCTTTAATTTTTCACAACACTAGTTTTTCTCTTATATGTATTTTTTATTTCTCCCTTTTTAAAGTTACACCTAAGGGTTATTCCAGTTTTCTCCTTGAAGTTCCTACTTAAGGGGAAAACCCCTTAAAACCTTCAAGGGGGAAAACATGCAAAAAAAATTAAGCAGTTTTCCCCCTTAAAGATCCCCCTTAAGGGCCTACGGATGATCTTATTTTCCTGTCTCGAGTTATCCACCGCCAAAAGCATCTAATTTTCATAGCTCCAGCTGTCCGTTACATTCCAGATGCGCAATATTCGCTTTCAGAATAGCCCCCTGTCTCTGATTAAGCATTTCTCGATTTAATTTTAGTACTTAAACGTTTACGATCTTTGTCACCCTTTGTGAACGGCGGCGGCAACAAAATCCTTTCCTTTGATATTGGTTAATAATAGAATTTACGTTTAGAGGGTATATTTTACCTTGTGACAACGATCCTTGTATTTTTATTGGTGAATGAAGTCCATTAAAACTTATGTTAGAACTTAATAAGTACCACGCACACGCGTAAGACATCTAATGACGTCACAAAAATATCGTTCCGTGTGGTCTATGTACATACACCTTGTTGCTCTAGAAAACTTTTTGTCTTCAATCGGACGAAACAAAACCAAAAGTTCATACCTAATGAAAGTAGGCCTCCAGTTTACTAAAAACAAAATATCGAGAGGTATAAAATATAGGATATGATAGTATCGCCACAGGGTTGAGTAATTTACCTATACGTAAGTATACCTTTAACTATTACCTATCATTATCATCAACCTATGTTAGTCCACTGCTGGACATAGGCCTCCCCCAATGAGCGCCATAGAACCCTGTCTTTCGCTTGACGCATGCAGTATCACCAAATCCTACCTGCAGTCTTTCGCAGGTCGTCATCCCACCTGGTCGGAGGGCGTCCTACACTACGTTTACCGAGTCGTGGTCTCCATTCAAGAACACGTTTGCCCCAGCGGTCGTCAAAAGATCAAATGTAAAGGAACATTTGTGTTATTTTAATAATAAAAACATTAACCCGGGGCCAGGAAAAACATTGTTTCACATAATTGCATTAAAAAACACGCACAAAGCTAGTTAAAACAACAATACCCCCGACAACTGCATTTGCATTTATTATTATAATTAAACATAATTGCGTTAAAATTATACAATACATTGAAATTATACGGCACGATATCCCGTTAGCCAATTGGGATGCGGGACTAGAGTCTGAATAGTCGGACTTGTAAACTTAAAATCCCGGCTTTTCATTATCGAGACGGCTTTTTTTTACGATTTTCTCTCCATACACACCAAAGTCAGCGGGTTGCCGTACAATAAAATATAAATAATAATAATAAATATAAATAATGCTGGACAATTCACACAGCATTATCTAGCCATGATAAGCAGAGCTTGTGTTATGGGTACTAGATAACTGATATACATAATACAATACATTACATAGATAAATATTTTTAATTAACGAGAAAACCCGGAACAAATATCTGCAGATCGTACACACAATTGTTCCGAGGCGGGAATCGAACCCGCAACCTCCTGCGTCGCAGGCAGACCTTCGCCCACCGCGCCACATCGGTCGTCAAATATAATACCTACTAAAATATCACACCAACCTGTGTATTTTGTAGGTATTTAAACATAGTGATTAAAATAATCATTTAATTTTATCAAGTCAAACTCTGCGAATTTGTTTAGTAATATAGTGTTTTTAGTTAAGTACAAAAAAATTATACATCACTAGTTCAGTCTTAATATTGAAAAAACATTACAAAAAGGGTTACTTTTCGATTTATTTCTATCGAAGTCATTCGATCTTGTAAGCTTGCGACTTAGACGAAACTATATCTTTCAGTATATTTATGGCCCTACATCGTAGTCCCATCGAGTTTTTGTCTTAAAAAACATGAAAATAAAATCAATCTTGATCGAACCGCTACTCATAACAATCGAACCACTTTGCTAAAAGTTACCTGTCACAACTTATCGTGATAAGGCGATTTCTAAAAATAAAAATACCTTCAAACGGAATAGAAGACGCAGAGTTTCGTGGATTAATATAGATTGTCATAAGGATGTGTCCATGGTCTATGAAGGGTCTTTGCCATTTTAAATTTGACAGACCCAATCTAATCGCGCCCTCTTTTCATCTAGTTAAACTATTGAAGACTTGACTTGACTTCTTTTGTTTGGCAATATGTTTCTGGATTTGAACTATTATGAATTTTTTACCAATTACAAAAAGCTTTTCATACATGAGAAAGCCGGATAACACTTCGAAAGCCGGATTCCCCATCCCTATCGTTAGGGCAGTTAGTGGGCGGGTAAAAACTTGTCAAGTGAATACAATAATTAGCGGTTTGGTATGACTTGTACTGAGAAATGGGGGATTGAGTTGTTTAAATTGGAGTTGATGGCTCAATTAGCTAGAGAACAATAAACGTTTCTTATTGCGAGTCTTTTTCAACTTAAGGAGTGTAACTGACATAACTGACCAGCTACAATCACTTAAAAATTTAAATTTCGAAAGACATTGTCAAGATTTTTCGGCCTTTAGAAATGACACAGCAATGTTCACAACTAGGGTGGCATTCAACTTGTGGCTTTACAATATCAGAATCATATTAATATCACCACAAAAAGTATCCGAGAAAGGCATGTTTGAGCAAAGAAGATCCAGCTTAACGAAAATTATAACATAATTTTAATTATTTGTATTATATCTGACGACCGATGTGGCGCGGTGGGCGAAGGTCCGCCTGCGACGCAGGAGGTTGCGAGTTCGATTCCCGCCTCGGAACAAATGTGTGTACGATCTGCAGATATTTGTTTCGGGTGTTCTGGTCGTTTTCTATGTATAATAAAAAATATCTATCTATGTAATTTATTGTATTATGTATATCAGTTATCTAGTACCCATAACACAAGCTCTGCTTACCATGGGGCTAGATAATGCTGTGTGAATTGTCCAGCATTATTTATTATTTATTTATCTATTCTAACTATTTATTATTGTAATGTTGCTGATTTAATTGTATGGCAGTTTTCTTTTATTATTGACTTAGAATTTCGATTTCATACAAAACAAACATACAATTCTGTACTGTCCCAGAAATATAGAAATACAATTTATTGGTAAAATCAGTTTAAATATCAAACCAACCTTTTTTATTTTATTTGCCAACAAAACAATAAACCTCCCATATGGTATCTAAAAAACATCAATCAATTATTTAGTTACCATGACCAACGTACGCAATCAATCAATTTCCTATAGGCCAGCGCAAACCAATAATCACCGTAAAAGCTTTCATTCTGCAAACAAACAATGCGAAAAAAGTATTTGTACACCTAAGCCCAGTTTTATTTAGGCTTAGCCACGGATTAGCTACGTGCAGGCTAATCTCTCGATAAGCTTGCGGAGGTGTACCTTGGGTCTCGCAGGACCCGCGTGGTTTTTTCAGTGCTGTAAAAATTAACCACTTTGTTCAGGCCACCTGTGTATTTAGATACACAAATAAGAATAAAGAATATGTCCCATAAACACTGGCTAATTGGGTCGGTAGGTGGTTGAAACAATTTACTTATATCTAGTTCTCTATTGCACACGAAATCATATTTGCTTATTCATTCAGTGTCTTTTGTCATAGGTGCTATGGTTATTAATTGTTATTTAACAGAAAATACATATACTACTAGAAAAGATTTTGGAACAGGCAATATGAAACTAGGAGAAAGAAACAAAAAAATTAAAGATAAATGACTTTTGGGTTAATAAACATGATAGTTTCAAAAGTAAAAAAAAAATCTTTATTATTTTTCAAAAGGTTTTATTAAAATTTTGTGTACAATTGTGTAGGTGTTCGTTTAATAATTAAATTGATCCGAATTTAACAAAACACAAATGTCCCAATTTTATTTCATTGTAAAGTTCTACCAAATTAAATAGACCATCAATTTCGCATATTCCTGGAACATAACATTTATATCAGGGTTAGAAGCAGCGCGACACGTCAAAACAATGTTGTTAACTAGACGGGAGCGGTGTTTGCTCCAATCGGCCGCTGGCATTGTCGACAAATTGTGGCAGCTGCGCTTTCTGACGAAAATACTTTGGCGTAGGGAAGGGTGGGTGTCGATGGAAGCTACATGACTTTATCGATAAAGATAAAGCTTCAAGACAATTCACTTTCAAAGTTTATAAATATTACGAACTGTGCCCCGCGGCTTCGACCGCGTGGAAATATATATGTCAAATGGTTACAAACCTTCCTCTTGAATCTATCTATCATAATAATCTGTACCTACATTACACGTGACTAACAACCAGGCCGACATTTTTGCGGACGAGTGGAGAAGTCTAATGCTTATAATGTTTAACTCTTTGTAAATGCTATTTTTGACAATGTTTTAATCTCTAAAAATTTATTTTGACCTATTTTTGACTTACCTATACTCGTATTTCATTCTTAATTTTATGTTGACTCTTCAATAATTTGAATTTATAATTGACATTATTGATTATTTGATTTTATTTTAACTGGATTTATAACATGTGTTCTTAACTTTTATATTATACCTCTGTAATTAGTATAATTGGCCTAAGGTCATTCTGATTACATTAAATAAATAAATAAATAAAATTAATTCAATATGAATAATGATACCTACCCAATAAAGTTTTTAAAAGGCAATTACGATGAAGTAATGTAATAGGTATAGTAAACATCTCACTAGTAATAAATATAGTGGGTGGTATCAAAAACCTAGCTGAACTGACCTAGCCAATATTATATCGAGTAAATCATCGCAAAAAAAGAAAAAAAATCGTTGTTGTTGAGTATGAAACGTTCTTCCAACACAAATAAGGTTCGTAATTGCCTACATCCGTAATTAATGTTGGTCAGTTCATGCAGCATCATCTAGCCCTAGGCTACACAGAAACGATAGATAATCTTTAAAATAAAACATCGCCCACGCACTCGAATATTTTTTATCGATATCTTGACTTTGTCCCAACTCTACACATAGAGAATGACATACAGACATTAAACCAGAGATTATAACCGCCATAATCATAACTCAATTAAATCTTTATATTTATGAGAGTCGTAAAATCAGCAAAACGTAGGCTTAGCAATTGGCCTCGACTTAGGGCTTAAGTTATGGGTTAGCTTTAGTTCAATTACTTTGCTTTTAGTTCTAACTTTAACTATTACTTATTTATTATTGTCAGGGTTAAAGCTCCACGCACATTAATTCAACGCCGCTAACACGCAGCACAAAAAAGTGCATACTAATTATGGGCTTCAATTCATTAAATTTCCAGTGACAGTATATGGACTGAACTTGGAATTATATCTCATGAGAACTGTCTCATGAGATATAATTCCATAGAAACAACGCATGCGAAGCCGCGGGCAGAAACTAGTTCATTTATAATACCTAATAGACATAGTTTATGCACAGCCAAACTGAATATTGAATTTTGTGGTTAATTCATAATAAACGATGCAATCAATTAATTAATGTTCTGTTCATTAATTACCCTCGTTATATTAGTTAGCACACAATTTGTATTTGTTATAGTAATTATACTCGTTTCACCAAGTTATTTTATTATATTTAAAAACTTAATCAGGGCATACAATTTATTTTTATAGGCCTAATTCATAATAATTCATAATTCATTTATTGTTTGTGAATCAGGGTAATGGATAAATAAATAAATAATACTGGACAATTCACACAGCATTATCTAGCCCCATGGTAAGCAGAGCTTGTGTTATGGGTACAACTGATATACATAATACAATATATTACATACATAGATATTTTTTATTATACATAGAAAACAACCAGAACACCCGAAACAAATATCTGCATATCGTACACACAATTGTTCCGAGGCAGGAATCGAACCCGCAACCTCCTGCGTCACAGGCGGACCTTCGCCCACCGCGCCACATCGGTCGTCAAATAAAATATAAAAAATAAATCGATACTCAGATACATAAGACTTATTTTAGATCGCTAGATTCTGCCGCTTAGGCGTACAAACATTTTAATAAACAATTAATATTTTAGCTTATACAATATACCATAATAATATTATAAAAAAAGCATGCGGTTATATAAATTTAGATTTAAATACAAATCATTTTTAATGAATGTCAAATTATGAAATTTAGTTAATTAATAGATTAGCCTCCTCATCGATTTCGATGACGGCGACCCTAGATATCACGGATTCTTCTATCATGAGCTCTAATATGGCTCGCTAGACCGAACTTGGTCTTTAATATAACGTATGGCAGTAGAGTTGGCCCGATGAGTTATATGTATACGTGTAGGAGGGCTGAGGTCTCTTGTATCTGGCGTCTTGTGTCCATTATCTTATTTTTTAGT
This sequence comes from Eupithecia abbreviata, assembly GCA_943735965.1. NCBI lineage: Eukaryota > Metazoa > Arthropoda > Insecta > Lepidoptera > Geometridae > Eupithecia > Eupithecia abbreviata. The sequence continues at coordinate 9,665,875 of OX030991.1, read as the reverse complement.
AAAGTTCTTGTACTATAAAGAAATTTACCTAAAATACTTTTATTAGTGTATTCAATCCATGTAACTCACCCCTTAAGAGTACTTTACACACCTTAGGTAAACATAATGGAGTCTAAGTATACACATCAAAGACAGACCGGCATGTTGGTGGCCGACAATTATTATTATTATTTTAAATAATGCTGAACAATTCACACAGCATTATCTAGCCCCATGGTAAGCAGAGCTTGTGTTATGGGTACTAGATAACTAATATACATAATCATCATTATCATCAGCCTATATCATTCCACTGCTGGACATAGGCCTCCCCCAATGAGCGCCATAGCGCCCTGTCTTCAGCTTGCCGCATCCAGCATCTACCTGCAGTCTTTCGCAAGTCGTCATCCCACCTGGTCGGAGGGCGTCCTACACTACGTTTGCCGAGTCGCGGTCTCCACTCAAGAACACGTTTGCCCCAGCGGCCGTCGGTTCTTCGCGAAATATGGCCGGCCCACTGCCACTTCAGCTTGCTAATTCTTTGAGCTATGTCGATAACCTTGCTTCTCTGTCGGATGTATTCGTTACGAATCCTATCCTTCAGAGAAACTCAGAGCATAGCTCTTTCCATAGCTGGCTGAGCGACTTTGAACTGGTGGACCAGCCCTATCGTGAGTGTCCACGTCTCAGCTCCGTAGGTCATAACGGGTAGGACGCACTGGTTGAAAACTTTCGTTTTCAAGCATTGCGGTATGGATGACGAGAAGACTCGACGTAGTTTCCCAAATGCTGCCCAGCCTAGCTGGATCCTCCTTTTGGCCTCCTTCTCGAAACTGTTTTTACCCAATTGCAGAATCTGCCCAAGGTAAGTGTACTCGGAAACAGTTTCGAGAAGGTGACCATGTACGACCACCGGCCTTGGATCAATGTGACCATTGATCATGACTTTGGTTTTATCCAAATTCATGCCAAGACCAATACATCGGGAGGCTGAAGCTAGGCCGTCCAGCATCCGGTTCAGTTCCTCAAGCGACTCCGCCATTAAGACTATGTCATCAGCGAATCGCAGGTGTGAGATGTACTCGCCGTTTATGTTGATGCCCTTTCCTTTCCAGTCCAGCAACCTAAACATATCCTCCAATGCGCAGTTTCGGGGATATGACATCCCCCTGCCTCACTCCTCTGCGCAATTGGATGGGATTAGACTGCTGGCCCTGTACTTGGACACTCATGGTGGCGGCCTCGTAGAGACATCTCAGCACCTCGATATAACGATAGTCTACTTGGCATCGCTGTTAGGAATCCAGAACAGCCCAGGTTTCGATGGAGTCAAATGCCTTCTCATAGTCCACAAAAGCCAGACACAGGGGCTGATTATACTCTTCGGACTTCTGTATAATCTGCCTCACTGTGTGTATGTGGTCTATGGTGCCATATCCTCCGCGGAACCCAGCCTGTTCCAGTGACTGGAACTCGTCGAGTCTCCTGGCGAGACGGTTCGTGACTACCCGTGAGAACAGCTTATAGACGTGGCTCAAGAGTGAAATGGGTCTGTAATTTTTAAGAAGGGTTTTATCTCCCTTCTTAAAAAAGAGCACCACCAAACTCCTGCTCCACGCCTTTGGAGTTCTCCCACTGTGAAGGACGGTGTTATAGAGGTTCTGCAGCTCCTGTATTACAGGAGCTCCTCTGGCTTTAAGAAGCTCTGAAGTAATTCCATCCTCACCGGGGGCTTTTCCATTTTTAAGCTGCCTTAGAGCTAACGATCTCGTCTTGACTGATGTCAGGCAGTTCGTCGGTATAGTGGCGTATCAGGGTGGCTCTGGAATCTCGGTCATCTCGTCGGTAACGAGGGGCATGTGCAGCGTATAATCGGCCATAGAAATCCTCTATCTCTTCGGATATCTCCGGCTTTGACAATACGATCCTCCCGTCGTGCGTTTTAAGCTTTGTCAAGTGGCAATATACATAATACAATACATTAAATAGATAGATATTTTTATTATACATAGAAAACTAATAATTATTTGATAACTGTCGTCGGTGGCGACTTAAATCGGCCGACTACGGTTGTACGGAGTGATATTAATAAAATAGAGCCTTCCTAATAAACCAGTGTCCCATTTGATTAAAAGTCCCGCAGAGCAACAAAGAAAAGTATTCTAAGGACTTCGAACACTTCAATCGCTAAGGGTCTATACCGACTAAACGTTTTTTTAGCTATTTTCACCCTCCTTACGTGGCAATAAGAGGACGATATTTTTGAAAGTTTCCCATTTACTGTTAGAGTAATTATTAAACGTTGATTTTAAACGAATATTAAGTTTCTAAACAACATCATCTATGCCAGTCCTCTGTTGGACTTAGGCATTCCCTAATAAACGTCTTGGCCTTTTATAGAATAGAAAATATTGATTTGCGTTTCAAATTATCAAACAATAGAGTGTAGTAGTACTTTATGGTAGTGCCATAATTCCGACACTGAGTTTGTTTTGAAGATCGTGGAACACATAATTTTTCATACAACGTATTTTTTTGAGCATCTCTTATAGTTTGGTTACGAACTTCGGTGTCTGAAGACCAGCGTTGGTTGTAACATGCTTAGAACTAACTACCTAATGCTGAGATAGTGTCCGTTTTGTGACTCAATTACAATAATCTGTTTTGTCCTTTATTTTTTTATTCATGTTTGTTTTATTTTTTTGTGTATTGAGTTACAAATAAAAACTATTCTATTCTATTTTTTATTTTTTCTTTGGGTGGCTTGGGTATGGGTATCACAGCGGCCATGATAGGCCTATTATGATCGCCACTTATACGTTCAGCACCGAAGCCTTAGCGTTCATAGTTCGCCACTAACTCTATTCTTTTGTATTACGTGTTATTTTTTCAGTACTTCCGATGTTCTCCGGGCTTTTATTATATTATTTTACCGCCTAACTCAATCACCGATCATCCAGCTCCAAAACCGCTGATGGGACAGCTTCCTAAAGGCCGCGTCAAGCCCAATTTTCCATTGTAAGTACTGCGGAAAAAATCTCTATTGTCTAAAAGTACGTGAACGGAATCCTGCGCGAAATGGACTGAAATTATTATCTTGGCGATTTTTTCGTTCCTTCATTACGTAGATGATGAATTTTCAGAACAATAAGCTGACTGGATGTGTCAAATTTTTGTTGACGGTAGAAAAAAAAACAAAATATTTAGATGAGAATGTAATAGCTGGCATCATGGCATCATGGCTGAAGAATCATAGAAGAAGAATCGAAATCGAATGACATAGGTATCAACTTGTTAGATAATATTCTATCTAAGTTTTCTTATTATTACTGAAATTTATTATGTATTAACTTTTTTCTACATAGTATGAAAAAAGTCGCTTCCCGCTGTCTGTCTGTCTGTCCCTATGTATGTTTCGATCTCTAAAACTACGCAACGGATTTTGTTGCGGTTTTTTTTAATATACCTATAGAGTGATTCAAGAGGAAGGTTTATAAACCATTTGACACATTGATTTCCACACGGGTGAAATCACGGGGCGCACCTAGTATTATATATAGTATTGTTTGATGTTTAATTAATTGTGGTAAGTAGTTATTCTAAAAATATCTGATGTGACCAACTCAATTGATTTGCCTTAGAAACCACAACACAAGAAAATCTAAATACGCGAAGAATACTATACAGATGTGCACTATTTTGTTTTTTTTCAGGGTTAATAAGGTTATTTGACCTGAAAAAAACCACTATAAACCGTTCATTTAGTAGTATTTAGAAATTGTAGACACATCCAGTAATCAGACAGCAGGGTCCCTCCACTTCTATTTAACTTCCTTATTGCTACCGATCATCATTACCATTTATTTGCGAACCTTCTGATTCATAATTTAGTTTTATTTACCTTCCATAATGGTGGTTCTAATTTTATTGCATTATTAGGCTTGAGACAGACGACTATATAATACACCTCCTTATATATGTTTCTTAAACAGTGTAGATTTTGTTATTCCTATTTGACATTTTGAATTCTACTTGCGTACCTACTTCATTATATTAATTTATTTCCAATACACTTCTACTCTCCTGGTATTCCAGAGGCATTGTAAATTAATCTTAGAAATAGATAAATGGACATTTTTATGTTCAATTTCGGTCACTTGCGCACTCTCCGATATACGAGTACATATTTCTGTTAACCTGGTACTTTGGATGAGGAACTCCGCTACAATAATATAGTTGTCTTGGCAGTTTTCGTTTATTCATCTGACTGTACAAAGCCCCGTTTATGATGTGCACGCGAGTTGACGACAGAAAAAATAAGTAAAATTGACTGAGACAGACGAGTCACTAAAATAGCCTACCAAAACTGGAATGGTGTGACATAGACATATAGAATCTCAATAGGTGAGTGCATGTTGCACCAATATATAATATATATTTTGTCAGTGTTTCGTTCTTCTGGTCGCCTCAAAGGGCAATACTGAAAATCAGTGTTTTGCTCATCGAGCAAATCCTTTCGCTGAGTTATTGCCTTTTTGACGGGCTGCAGCACACACACAATTTTTAAATCTCTTCTTTTTAATTGTTTATATGTACTTTTACTTATTGTATACTACTAGGTACTTAACTAATTGTTCTCTAATTTATCTGTGTTATTCTATGATGTGCCTTTTCTATTGTGACCTTTGTAACATGTGCTGCAGTTGTCAAATAAATGAATTATCTATCTATCTATCATAATATGGTTAGGTCATATTGTGACTTTTTGGCATTTTATTTCAGTTTCATTTTCATACATATATTTATCAAGACAATGCTAATGAGTATAAAATTAATCTTTTAAAACTATCATGTTTATTAACACTAAAGTCATTTAAAACGGGATATTTACATGACTTGATTTTTGAGTTTTTTTTTTGTTTTTCAAAAATCAAATCATGGTAAATATCCCGTTTTAAAATTTAACGGGATATTTACATGACTTGATTTTTGAGTTTTTTTTTTGTTTTTCAAAAATCAGATCATGGTAAATATCCCGTTTTAAAATTTAACGGGATATTTACATGACTTGATTTTTGAGTTTTATTTTGTTTTTCAAAAATCAAATCATGGTAAATATCCCGTTTTAAAATTTTACGGGATATTTACATGACTTGATTTTTAAGTTTTTTTTTGTTTTTCAAAAATCAAGTTATGGTAAATATCCCGTTTTAATTGACTTTAGTTAGAGTATAAAATGGACACAGTCCAATAAATTACTTACCAATAAACATCAAAAACTTATGCCAATAAAGCGCAGCTGAAAAACTATTTGTGATTAGATTAAGGTATAGCCCCCCCTTCGACGACCGTTGTGGCGCGGTGGGCGAAGGTCCGCCTGCGACGCAGGAGGTTGCGGGTTCGATTCCCGCCTCGGAACAATTGTGTGTACGATCTGCAGACATTTGTTCCGGGTGTTCTGGTTGTTTTCTATGTATAATAAAAAATATCTATCTATGTAATATACATATTGTATTATGTATACCAGTTATCTAGTATCTAATCATAATACAAGCTCTGCTTACCACGGGGCTAGTTAATGCTGTGTGAATTGTCCAGCATTTTTTTTTAGGGAGGCAATTTCTGCAGTGGACGTTATGTGGAGGATCGAGGATAATTACCTATTACTTGCCAGTGTAATCATATTTTATACTATTGATTTCCTGATGATATTATGGTTAATAACTAGCTTCTTTCTAAACAAAATAGTGAAATTGAGTAACTAAATACTTCAAAACATCAAGCCAACTAGTTATTTTGAAATTTTTAGTTACTAAAACGTTTGGGTTTCATCGGAAACCAGACCTTATTTTAGTGAAAAACTCACGTGTTCTTGCTTGCTGGTTTGTTGCTTTGAAATTTTCAGTTACTGAATTTCATTATTTTGTTTCAGCATTTCAATAAACAGTAGGTATTCTTTTTATATCTATCATAATAAGACGCTTTGGGGTGCCGCATTAAAATGTTTAAATAAACCGACTTGATTGCTATTATAATTTTGAAGGCGGTTATGAACGAAACTCGCTATCCGTCTCGCATCTGGATGGAATAAGTAAGCCATGACGACAAATACGGATTTAAATAGCAAGCAAGCAAGAAGCCTCTTTTTAACCAAATAAAATATATAATAAACAAAATGAATAAAATAATAAAATTGTTCGCTTTCATGATAATTGCCAATGCAAAATAGGAAACCTCAACCTTTTGGTATATTGTAAACGAGCCTGCACTCCGCGGTTTCGCCCGCATGGAAATCTATGTCAATTAATCATTATAATTTATTCTTGGATCCCTCCAAAAAACCGCATCAAAATCCGTTGCGTAGTTTCTAAGCATACATAGGGACAGACACACAGCGGGAAGCGACTTTGTTTTATACTATGTAGTGATATCGACGCATCGTAGATTCCGATTTCGATGCAATGGACGCAACTTGAGACGAAGTTGTCGATTCTTCGCGAGTTATGGCCGGCCAACTTATATCGATAACTTTGGTTCTCCGTCGGATGTATTCGTGACGAATCCTATCTTAAGAAACAAAATAGTAAAAAAGACTGCAGGCAGATGCTGGATGCGTCAAGCTGAAGACAGGGTGCTATGGCGCTCATTGGGAGAGCCCAGCAATGGATTTACAAGGCCTAATGATAATGTAAAGTTAATCTTTTCTGGTACAATTACAATGACATTTCAACCTGTAACCCTAATGTAAGCATCTTAAACCAACTTTGTTACCCTTATGTTCACGATAAGCTTAATTTAGATCACAGACTGTCTGTCACACCGAAACTGAAAAAGTAATGTGTTGTGGTTTTTTTAACAGGATATAAAAAAATGTTTCAGTTTTGATATTTTAAATGTACAAGTTTTAATGGTATCCCAACTACCTATATATCTATACATATATATAATATATATATATAAAAGAAAGTCGTGTTAGTTACACTATTTATAACTCAAGAATGGCACAACCGATTTAGCTGAAAATTGGTGGGGACGTAGCTTAGAACCAGGATACTTTTTATCATTTAATTAAACCATTTTACACATAAATTTCCACGGGGGCGAAGTTGCGGGGCGCAGCTATTACCTCATATTTTTCTTTTTTTAATTGTTTCATATAAACGATTTTAAATGAAATGTCGATTTCAATTAAAATATTTTTAATTGTTCTCATCATGAAGCTTATAAGAGCTTAAATTTCATGCAAGTGTTAATGGTAACTTACTTACACTGCATGAACTGTTTGTAAGTTCTGCCCACCAACACAAACTCGTTTGTGAAAACACCAGGCTTTGGTTCTTAAAGTTGGTAGAGAAGTAATGAATTTAAGAACCAATTATTGATATGAATCAAGTTGTGCTACCTTACCTGATTGTTTGCAACAAAAACGGCTCTGCACCGAATTCGGCGTTTCGATTTTGTTGCAAATATGTTTGTTATTATTAATTATTAATAACTCTGTATATCATCACAAAATAGCAGTTCGAGTGCTAGATAATTGTTGTAAGTGCTTTACTTAAGCCAACCTTGATTTTAGATTACTAATTCTGTGCAACTCTTACAGAAATTAAGACTAACAACTAGGCTACACAAGATAAATGTATCTTTTAAAGGGCAATGTATACGCTTCTACAACAAAACTCCAAGTGAGTTGCAAAAATTATCAATAATTAAATTTAAAAAAATTGTTAAACACATTCTTTGTAAAAAAGCTTATTACAAAATATCAGATTACTTAGAAGATAAAAAAGCTTGGAACGAGTTTTGCTCCAACTCAAAATCTACCAACTTACAGATAAGCAAATCAAATGTACTAGACACATAAGTTATGAATATACTAGTGGTTTCTTCTCACTTCTTCCACTGGTGGACAAAAAATTGAAGTGAACTATAAAATATGACCTGTCTAAGTGCTTATTTGTAAGCTTAAAGAAATAAAAACTTTTCATTTTCATTTTCACTAATTCATTACTTTAATTGAGATACTTAATTGAGTGATTAGCTTAACTACCACTCAAGATGCATGGCATCTTAATAGGGCTCCTAATACCTAACTTAAGTGATTTTTTAGGTTCTTTCATATTGTATTAGGATATCAAAATAAGAAGAATTAGACTAAGAATTAGCAAGCTGAAGTCATGGCAGTGGGCCGGCCATATTTCGCGAAGAACCTACTGCCGCTGGGGCAAACGTGTTCTTGAGTGAAGACCACGACACGGTAAACGTAGTAAAGTAAAAGAAAAGTATAAAGATTTTTATTTTGTCAGAACACTCTTAGAAATTAAAGTTAAATTAACAGAAGACAGAAACTGACAAAATCGGTCTCCACTCAGCATGTGCTATGGTAGATCAGATCGTACCATAGCGCTAGTGTAGGTAGGACGGCCTCCGACTGGGTGAGATGACGACCTGCTAAAGACTGCACGTATATGCTGGATGCGGCAAGCCGAAGACAGGGCGATATGGCGCTCATTGGGGGAGGCCTATGTCCAGCAGTGGACTACTATAGGCTGATGATGATCAAAAAAACATTAATTACTTGAAAAAAAGTAATGTTACGGTGTAACTGCAGCCATGCTAATTAATACTTAACGTTTTTCATTTATTTGTTCCCCAAACATTATTCCTCGTAATAATTTAAGTCGGAAAGCTTTTAAATGGATTTTTGGGACAATAAATCGTTTATTTCTTGTTAATGTCTGTATCCTGTTTGAATTCTCGTTATTTGAAGGATGTACTCGGGATAATGGGGAAGTAACTTATTGTTTTAAAAGCTACAATTCTTTATGTTTATTTATTTTTCGGATGATAATGGGCCTGTTTTGAGTAATTCCTTTTAGGGTACTCGAAAAATAGACGCGAACGGAACAAACTGAAAAGTACTGATACCGAAAATGTTTTAGTTTTATACCGTCTACTTGCCAAACATGGACTTACCGCTGAAATTTTTGATTTCATTATATTATTAGCTGCGTCTAACCGCTTTTATCTCTGTGTCAAATGGTTTTTGAACCTTCTTCTTGAATCACTCTATCTATTAAAAAAACCGGATCAAAATCCGTTGCGTAGTTTTTAAGATCTAAGCAACATATGGACAGACAGACAGCGGGAAGGGTCTTTGTTAATACTACCTATGTAGTGATTAAATTCTTAACAATCATACGCATTATGTGACTGTAGCAACTTGTGGTTTATGAAAATCGCTTTTTTTTTTTTTTTATTTTGTGTGAGAAAACGAAACCCTTTTCTTATTTTTAGTCATTCGTGTATAAAACTGTCTTTAAAAACACAAAAGTCATTTCTAACGGGATATTTACCATGATTTTACTTTTGAGTTTACCAATATTTCGGCACAATTTCACGGAACGCCATGGATCACATAAGTAAAGACACTGCGGGTAAGTTTGACCCTAACAATCCACATATTAGCTTTTGATAGTTCATTCGTTTATAAAGCTGTCCTTAAAAACACAAAGGTCATTTATAACGGGATATTTACCATATTTTGATTTGATTTTTGAGTTTTCCAATATTTCGGCACAGTTTCATGCACCATGATTACGGAATAACAGAAGGCATTGCGAGTAAGTTTTTATGGGCTAACTTACCATAAATCATTTCATGGTAAATTTACTGTGCGCCTGCGACGCAGGAGGTTGCGGGTTCGATTCCCGCCTCGGGACAATTGTGTTTACGATCTGCAGATATTTGTTCCGGGTGTTCTGGTCTACCTATGTATAATAAAAAATATATATCTATGTAATCTATTGCATTAAGTATATCAGTCATCTAGTACCCATAACACAAGCTCTGGTTACCTTGGGGCTATATATGTATGTATGATGCTGTGTGGATTGTCCAGCATTATTTATTTATTTTATTTTTTATTTACTTCGCATTATAAATGACTTTTGTGATAATAATCTTGATAGTTTCAAATTTAAGCAATCCATATTACCCTCGACATACTCAATCCACACCAAAATCGATTCCAATTCCAAATAGGTACTTTAAAAATATCGTACATAAAGTGCGTAAAAACATTGTTCAATTTCCACGGCAGACGAAACCAATACACGCAAGTTAATCCGAATTCGCAGGTACCAAATCATAATAAACATAATCCATACACATTCGCAACACGTTACTGTTTATGTAGTGTAGAAGACAATCTCATAGAACTTACGGCATCTTAATATTTAGGTATAGATATTAGCGACAGTTATCATTTCATTTATTTCAAACTTTACGATGCAAGGGAAAATTGAGTTTTGTCAAAGAATGAATGTGTTGATAATTGATTACTGACATGCTAAAAGAGTAAGTACACTTGTCTTAATTTAATAATAATAAAAAAACGAAGCGACTGAAAAGCGTGAAGCGTTATATTTAAATAGAACACCCAAAACATGGTTTTCGTACAAACATAAAGGCGGGAATCGAACCCGCAACATCCCGTCGCAGGTTCACCTTGGCCAGCCTGTCGTCAATAATAATCAAAAACAAATTAATGGTGTATGCAGAATACCAACTACCTCCTGGAATATAATTTTAGTATTGTATTGACCCGAGCGTGGAAACGTTCGTATTCGTTCAAATCGTCCCCGTGGGAGCGCGTTACAATACCGGCGAAATTAAATTCGCTCATCGATTATTCTGTACGTGATGCCATGCGTAGGTGATGTAGGATAGGGGAGGTTGGCTCTTGTGTGTTGCTTGTTAGTAGTTTTTGCTTATTTTAATAATCCATAACTCAGTATTTGTGTTGGTTCCTCTAAAGAACCTTACGAATTAGAACATCCATAAGGATGTGTGATACGTCACAGATTACTAGTAGGTATTATTAACATCAATCCCTAATCAATTAAAATCACACTTTCATGGACGACCCAAAAGTAACAGTAAGTTGTTATTAATATTAAAAAAAAACATATGATTCGTCTACATACAATAATTTATAGTAGGTACATTTTTGATAAACTTCTTAATAGAGTAACAAAATAACAAGACAAATTTAGGGTCTTGCATTTGTTTAAAAAAAAACAATAAAAAGCAAGTTACCTTGGTGCATTTATATTTTTACCAGCTGATAAAAAAATCGAGTAGGTATTAAGAGATAGAGATAGAACTAACCTGTCTGAGAGAGAGATAGAACTAACCTGTCTCACCATAATTCTAAAAATATTGAATTTCCCAAAATCCAGCTTCCACAAACAGGAAGCAGTACTTTTAGCTCTATTTTGAACTTTATATCCACGTGCTCTGCAAACAAAATCGTTGCGCGAAAAAAGATTAAAAAGACCTCGATAGCACTGGATTTTTCAATGCACGCTTGCGATGTTCACTTTGAAACGTTATCAATACAACACATAGCTTTTACTTGAAGTTTTGGGTGGTTATTGCTTTGAACTTTTGGATGGTGTTCTGGGTATTTTCTATTAATTATAATTAATTACTAATGGAATTCGCCATGCTGTATGGAAATGTAGCTTTGATTTATAGGCTTACGCAAAATGTTTCCCGTCAATTAAATAATATAATATTTATTTGTTTAATTGGCTCATAAGTGTTGCTCATGTATGTTTTTTTGATAATTTGTTGATTTCACCAAAAACTGTCTTTAAATTCCGTCGGTCCATAATGAACTGAGATATCAATTCTGTTCAGATGTTTATTGATAAGAATTTTCTTATGTGTCAAACATAATATACATCATTATCATCATCAGCCTATAGCAGTTTACAGCTGGACATAGGCCTCCCCCAATGAACGCCAAAGCGGCCTGTCTTCAGCTTGACGCACACAGCATCTACCTGCTGTCTTTCGCAGGTCTTCATCTCATCTGGTCGGAGGGCGTCCTACACTACGTTTACCGTGTCGTGGTCTCCACTCAAGAACACGTTTCGGGGCAAACGTGTTCTTGAGTGGAGACCACGACACGGTGGCCGTCGGTTATTCGCGAGATATGGCCGGCCCACTGCCACTTCAGCTTGCTAATTCTCAGAGCTATGTCGATAACTTTGGTTCTCTATCGGATGTATTCGTTACTAATCCTATCGTTCAGAGAAACTCCCAGCATAGCAATATACATACATACATAGTTTTAAAAAATACAACTACATTTTTTTTATTATAAAAAAATCCTACTTCTTTTGAAGTAGAATTGTGTGCAGAATAGAATATCTACTCTAAATGATGGTCTCTGGGTTCTACTTTCTATATCACTTGTCTAGATTTACTGACTATTGGGAATGATTCCCCAAAAGACAAGCTGGCTGAAATGGCCAAGATGCGCTGACAATAGATGTTATCTCAGGGTTTCCATTAGCAGATGCATTTCCCGCTCGACACCCTACAGACACTTTTGTTCCTAAAGTAGGTTAGCTTGAGATCATGGCGCGTCAGACAAAAGGCTCTGATTGTTTTGGACCCTTTTCTCGAGGTAGTAGGTAACTTACCTACTGGTGAATTATGCAGATTGTAGGGGAACTTACTAACTTAGTTTTGGCCTGTGGCTTTTAGTATTGGACAAAGATATTAGAGGTATATAATAAATAGAGACCTAATAAGTACTTACTTATTATTAAATTTCAATCAGTTCCCTTTACGAGTGATGAAGTAACAATCCTGAATACGTTTATTCTCTTGGTTATATAAAAAATAATTTTGAAAAAACTACCTTTGTTTGTATTATGGTTTGTTTGCTTTTTTATCACCAAGAAAGTTTTGAAGTAGTTTCTACAGTTTCCTAGACTAGATAAACTAGTTTATGTCCGTGGCTTCGCACACGTTCTTTCTATGAAAAAGTTTTAAGGTTATTTATGTCCCAACCCAATGCTATTGAAATGACTTCCAAATGTTATTTATAGAATAAGTGATTGTAGCGTAATTCCACGGCTGGTTCCGTCCGCACCACCACTACGCCACAACCGCTATCATATCCATAACGCAGTCAAAAAATCCGTCATTCCAATTGTCAGACAGTTCTTTGTCTGTGGTTTCCACGTGACTGGCCTCTGAATGTACCTACGGCCTTTGAAACATTGGCGAGTGCACACTGGACCGTTGTGCAGACAAAAGCTGAGTTTGTAGAGGAACCAGGTCACTCGGCGTTGGTCTAACAGCTTGTTAATTTTGATTGAGAGTATTATTGGTAAGAATTAGCAAGCCGTGGCAGTCGGCCGGCCATATCTTGCAAAGAACCGACGGCCGCTGGGGCAAACGTGTTCTTGAGTGGAGACCACGACTCGGTAAACGTAGTAAAGTGTTAACACTTTGACTGCGGGTTTTTTTCGACGACTGCGATCTTTTTTTTACCTAAAAAATTAGTGCTGCCGCTCTACACAGCCGTTGTGTTGCGCCGCACATGCGTTTCGTTCGAAAAATATTACAGCTCTGCTGAGTCACAAAGATCTGTATTTTCTCAGCCGCTGCGCTAGTGTGGATTTACGCATATTATTCACTTGTAGAAAACTCATACCGTGCGTTTTCAGCAGTCGAAGTGTGTAGGACGCCCTCCGACCAGGTGGGATGACGACCTGTGAAATACTGCAGGTAGATGCTGGATGCGTCAAGGCGCTGTGGCGCTCATTGGGGGAGTCCTATGTCCAGCAGTGGACTGCTATCGGCTGGTGATGATGATGTTGATGATTAAGGTATATATTATCTTTTTTAGACGAGCCGTAGTTTTTAACACTTTGACTGCGAACTTTTTTCGACGACTGCGGTCTTTTTTTTACCTAAAAAATTCGTGCTGCCGCTCTACACAGCCGTTGTGTTGCGCCGCACATGCGTTTCGTTCGAAAAATATTACAGCTCTGCTGAGTCACAAAGATCTGTATTTTCTCAGCCGCTGCGCTAGTGTGGATTTATGCATATTAGTCACTTGTAGAAAACTCATACCGTGCGTTTTCAGCAGTCGAAGTGTGTAGGACGCCCTCCGACCAGGTGGGATGACGACCTGTGAAATACTGCAGGTAGATGCTGGATGCGTCAAGGCGCTGTGGCGTTCATTGGGAGAGTCCTATGTCCAGCAGTGCACTGCTATAGGCTGGTGATGATGATGATGATTAAGGTATATATCTTTTTTAGACGAGCCGTAGTTTTTAAGTATTTTTCACCCTGTACTAAACTAATTTTGCCTGAAATAATTGAATTGAATAACACAAGCTCTGCTTAGCTTAGGGCTAGATGATGCTGTGCGGAATGTCCAGCTTTATTTATTTCATTCCACGCAGCATTATCTAATTCATATAATTCTTTCCATCCAAAGGTTGCCTGGAAGAGATCGCTTCTAAGCGATAAGGCCGCCCATTGTACCTGTCGCATATAATGTATTTTTGTAATGTTTTATTTGATTATGGTGTACAATAAAGAATTTTTGTATTGTATTGTATTGTATTATCTAGCCCCAAGGTAAGCAGAGCTTATGATATTGGAACTAGATTGATTTGATTTTAACAGGACAAATAAAACACTGTAAACAAAATGGCGAACAGCACTTAAAAGACGGGTCGCATTTGTGTGGTTGATGACTTATATCTTCTATAATATAAAAATGAATCGCTGAATGTGTTGCTAAGCGCAAATCTCCAGAGCAGCTGAACCGATTTCGCTAATACTTTAGAATATTCCTTGAAGTACGAGGATGGTTCTTACGGAGAGAAAAAGGAGAAAAATTTAAAATATAAAAATAAACTTATTCTATTCTATTAAAATATTGCCTGAAACAAATGAAAACACGGGCGAAGCCGGGACGGGCCGCTAGTACTTAAATATAATACATATGATACAAATATATATATTCTTATGATGTTATATTTAGACGTAACGTACAGTATCCCGTTCTCTGTGTAAATGTGCCAATAGTTGAAAACAAAGGGGATTTGAAAAAAGATGTGCCGAGCCGTGAGATTCGAACCCACAGTCAGTAACTGCATTCAGTAATTTAGTCCATCCAATCTGCTTGTGCATGGCGTGAATGGATTTCGTTGAATCAAAAGGTTGGTAGACAACAACGAAAAGTGCAATTAGTCCGGTACCTATAGTCTATCCATCCAGAATGTAGAATTTTTGTAAACATAAGAAATCAGCTGATTTTTAGGGTTATCACCACGAAATGATGCAGGCCTAATAGAATTCTAATGATTTCACACATACATTCTATTAGATTTATTACTTTTTATAATCCTGACGTTAATTCTATGCAGAATCTAATTATTTCAATTTACAAATCGACATTATGTGGTCCAAAACAAAGATTTAAATCACTAGAGATTTTTTTGTCTTTGTAACAGTGCCATCCCTAACGAATCTCAGTTTTGACGTCCCGTGTTGCAAACAGTTGGTTACTTTTTAACTACTATTTCGAATCAAGGATAGCACTATGACCATACATATTTCTGACAGAGAGTATTATTTTAATTTAGCCGGATTATATAACGTTTAATTTCACGCTGCATATTTGCTTAGCGACAATCAGTCCAAAAGTTAAGAATTCTTCCAATTTCATCAATAATGTTTAGTGCTTCAAGGAAAATACTTTAAACAGGCACATTTACATTTAATTGAGTTGGCACAGGTGAAAAATCGTTTTAGAGCACAAAAAGTCTAATGATTTTTAGTCTTATTTCATAATCCTTTAGCTTTTATAGCATTCTATAAGGATAGGTAATGATAAAAATAGGCTGATTTCACAGGGATGCTTTGTTTATGCCATTTAATTATTTACATCAAATATCACCAGCCCAGTAAGGCACCCCCTTCAAAGCTCAAGATGTGACCTAAATAAAAAAATGTTTTTCACCCCTACATCAGCTGATTGAACTGTCAGTGGCTCTGTTTACAAACATTCTACATTCTGGATGGATAGACTATAGGTAGATAGGCTGTATTGTTCGGCGTAAAATCGACACCTTCAACTCAGCTCTTGAATGTCGTATCGTAAGAGTCAAAGTCTATAGCATATATCTTTAGGCTTACAAAATAAACACTCAGAACAAGATAAATTTATATTATTCATTATTATCAAATAAAATATAATGAATTGGTACCTACCCAATAAACAAGAAACGAAGAAAAGGAAGACCTGTAAAACGATGGGACGATAACATCGTAAAAATAGCAGGGAAGACATGGAGTAGAGTAGCTAGAGATCGAGGAAGATGGAAGGAGCTGGAGAAGGCTTTCACCGCTGAAAGCGGTACTCACATATGTATAGATAGAGATAATATATAGATTAGTATTTAAGTTAACACTTTGAGTGCTGAAAACGCACGGAATGAGTTTTCTACAGTGTGAGAAATAAAAGCTGTTTTATTTTATTTATTTATTTATTATCAAATAAAATTATTAATTTTATTTTTCACTTAATTTTTTTGTCCTCTAGAGGAAGAAGTGAAAAAGAAACCACTAGTATGTTCATATAACTACTACTATGTGTCTAATGCATTTGATTTGCTTATCTAAATATAGTGCGATTTTAGATACATTTCAATATTTATTTAAAGATAAGCACAACTTTGATTTTTACATAAATACTATAGTAGACTGCCTTGAGAGGAGTCGACTGCTTTATCAAGTTATCACACCAGCGGTTGGCAAGCGATTTTAAAGCGAGGTGAGGCAACGGGTGTATTTATGCTAGAATAATAAATATAATAATGAATACTTAAAAAAAGAAAAAAAAAAGGTAACAAATACTTTATTAAATACTAGCTGCTCCCCGCGGCTTCGCCCCCGTGGAAATCTATGTGTCAAATTGTTTAAATGATAAAAACCAGGAGTCTAACATATCTTATGTTAGACTCCTGGTTCTAAGCTACCTCTCCACCAATTTTCAGCTAAATCGGTCCAGCCGTTCTCGAGTTATAAGTGTTTGTAACAAACACGACTTTCTTTTATATATATAGATAGGTACACGTAAAATATTTATAAATACTACTGAGATACATAAATAAATAATTGGCAGGAATAATTTTTCTGTCTTTAAAAAAATAGAATTCATTCATTCAATATTCACTATTCTGACAATAAAACTCCTTGACGTGAGCTTTAAAAACTGGTAAGAAAGGATATTTTTCAAATTTTTTATTTCTTTGCTTTTCTAATGGAAAATAACGTTGTAGCTTTGCTTCAAGCGATACAAACACAGCTTCTTAAAACCGGAAGTAATTTCGATTAAGGTCAATATACTACGACATCTTATTTCCGCTTAGAGTGGAGCGGAGAACTTATTAAAAGTTGAGCGCAATGAAGAACTGAAATCTTCTGAAGTTTGAAACTATAGATGAGTGCATTGTTTCTTCTTAACTTCGATTGTGTGGAAATACTCTTCAAATCTCAAAGGCTACTGAGACATCACTACATAGTATACAACAAAGTCACTTACAATGTATGTCCCTGTGTATGCTTAGATCTTTAAAACTACGCAACGGATTTTGATGACGTTTTTTTAATAGATAGAGTGATTCAAGAGGAAGGTTTATAAACTTTGACACATAGGTTTGCACGTATGGGAAAAGCCGCAGGACGCAGCTAGTTAAACATAATATTATAATATGTAATCACACTAATATTTAATTTTGACGACCGATGTGGCGCGGTGGGCGAATGATCGCCTGTGACGCAGGAGGTTACGGGTTCGACTCCCGCCTCGGAATAATTGTGCGTACGATTTGTTTCGGATGTTCTGGTCGTTTTCTATGTTTAATAAAAAATATCTATCTATGTAATGTATTGTATTATGTATATCAGTTATCTAGTACCCATAACACAAGCTCTGCTTACCATGGGGCTTGATAATGCTGTGTGCATTGTCCAGCATTATTTATTTATTATGCTGAATCAGAGGCAAGAAAAAATAAAAACCGCCAACCATTACCGTAAGCAATCTCTGACTGTGTTTTTTTTATTGCTCCATCACGTGTAAAAAATGCAAAAGCTAGTTTTTCCAGTTTATTTTCCACTCGATGCTGGTTTGAAATGTCTGCAAACACATTTGAAGTAGAAAAAGTCTGTTTCCGATACACTTTTAAGTTTTTCTTTATGTTTTCGGGACACACGAGCTGAAATTTTTTTGAGGTGTGCCCATCTTTTGGTTATCTTCCAAATGAGGTGGTGGGGAAATCGCACAAGACTGTATCTAATTTATACCTACTCGGTTGGAAAGATTCGGAGGCGGCTTTGTCCATGCAATGGAAACAATTTCTAATATAACTTGCTTAAAGTTTTTTTTGCTTCATCATCAGCCTATATTAGTCCACTTCTAGATATAAGCCAATGAGCGCCATAGCGCCCTGTCTTCAGCTTGACGCATCCAGCATCTTGTGGGTTCGAATCTCACGGCTCGGCACATCTTTTTTCAAATCCCCTTTGTTTTCAACTATTGGCACATTTACACAGAGAACGGGATACTGTACGTTACGTCTAAATATAACATCATAAGAAAATATATATTTGTATCATAAATGTATGTTTTATATGTATTTAAGTACTAGCGGCCCGTCCCGGCTTCGCCCGTGTGGTCATTTGTTTCAGACAATATTTTAAATTTTTCTCTTTTTTCTTTCCGTAAGAACCATCTTCGTACTTCAAGGAATATTCTAAAGTATTAGCGAAATCGGTTCAGCTGCTCTCGAGATTTGCGCTTAGCAACACATTCAGCGATTCATTTTTATATTATAGAAGATATAAGTCATCTTACACCACACAAATGCGACCCGTCTTCAAGTGTTCGCCATTTTGTTAAATTGTTGCTTTGTCCTGTTAAAATCAAATCAATCTAGTACCAATATCATAAGCTCTGCTTGCCGCATCCAGCATCTACCTGTAGTCTTTCGCAGGTCTTCATCCCACCTGGTCGGAGGGCGTCCTACGCTACGTTTACCGAGTCGTGGTCTCCACTCAAGAACACGTTTGCCCCAGCGGCCGTCGGTTTTCGCGAGATATGGCCGGCCCACTGCACTTCAGCTTGCTAATTCTCAGAGCTATGTCGATAACTTTGGTTCTTTGTCGGATGTATTCGTTACGAATCCTATCCTTCAGAGAAACTCCAAGCATAGCTCTTTCAATAGCTCGCTGAGCGACTTTTTTTGCTAAAATAATTGGTATAAGTACCTCAAGAGAATATGGAGAGACGTACTCGTAGATACATATTCAGATTGAGGCCTTTTTTTCTCAGATTAATTAATTTAAATTAGCTATTATTTAATTATATGGATTAAGAAACTGCTGCTTAATGCCTACGCAGTTTTCCCGTGGTCCTACTATTTTGTCCTACTAGTACCTACGACCACGAGGGAGACCAGTTTCTCTTCGTCCTACTATGAAATATTTGAGCTGTTATAATTAATGTATACCACATGTATATAATTAATACTTTTGACTGAAGCTCCTGGTGATAATTATTCTTATTATTCACTGCTACTTTTTATAGACGGACGAAAAGGATAAAAAAAACTGAAAAAAACTGAACAAACCACAAAAGCTGAACTGAAGGATAAAAAACCATCAAACTTACCTAGGCGCTTCTCCATCTCCTGTCTAAATGCTTATTTGTAAGCCTAAAGAAATAAAAACTTTTGATTTGGATTTTAGATTTTATACATCATGATCCAAATTTTAATTTTAATTTCTTATAATTTCATTTTTATTGTATAATTCTGGTTCAATTTTAAATGTAATATGACATTTTGTTTAATTCCTTTTATGAAATATTATTGTGTAACTTATAATCTATGAATGTTTAATTTATTTTTTAAGTTTTGTGTGTTTTAATTTTATATGGGTTTTATAATAATCTGAAATAAACGAATAATAATAATAAAAACAAACAGCCGTATGTCCCCTTGTTTTCCCTACTTTGCACCGCTGAAAAGTTTCTTTCTTTGCTCGGCCAATTCAACTGGCGGCAACTAACAGAACAATCGCCGCTCCCAGTCCAGCCGAGTTGACTTTGAATTGACTGTAGCGCAGCGTGAAAATACGGAACTGAAAGACTAACGGGCTTTGTTCAGAAGACGGGGAAATCAGAAGCTGTCACTTGCAAATATAATCTCTGGGTCATATGATGAATAACTACCAGTTCAGAACTCAAAAGGAATCTCCAAAATCACTTATACCATAATCAATCAATAATCAATAATCAAATCATTTATTTGCTGTAATATAGGTACAAAAGTTCTTAATTAAAAATGGTATTTCCAATACATTACTACCTCATCGAGGCGTGCAAAATTAAGATAGCATGCAAATGCAAATGATGATTTGATTTTTGAGTTTTCCAATATTTCGGCACAGTTTCATGCGCCATGATCACGGAATAGCACTTTTGACTTTTGCGTTAATAACCATGATATCATCATCATCATCATCATCAACCTATGTTAGTCATAGGTCTCCCCCAATGAGCGCCATACATAGCATAGCATAAAAAGTATAAATAAATAAATAAAAATAATATAATCATTTATTTTATTTGCAAAATTTCTTGCCATAAACTAAAACAAAAATAAGTTACTACAAATTTAATAATATTAAACCTATACTGATGATGATACTGTCTTGGAAACTGCCCGGGGGTCAGCAAGCGATGAACGCCACTGTATAAATGAAAGGTATCTTCCGACAACGGCTGGGGTAAATGTGTTCTTGAGTGGAGACCACGACTCGGTAAACGTAGTGTAGGACGCTCTTCGGCCAGGTGAGATGACGACGTGCGAAAGACTGCAGGTAGATAGACGCTTTGGCGCCCATTAGGTTAGGCCTATATCTGGGGGCTAAACTAGGCTGATGATGATGATTATGTATACCCACTAAAATAGTCCCAAAATATAAGACTATTTTAATGGGGAATGATTCGGAACAACTTACATAAGTATCATATGATTAGTTTTTACGAATCGTTCCCCATGATCCCGCCGGTTATGTCATTCATTCATTTTGTACCGTGATCAAAACATAAGAAAATAAAGTTAGATATTTAGGTACACTAACGACTTTTGTTGTATGCTGATATCCACCAGCGACGTGGTTTCTTTTTACTTTTACTAGATCGCATAATTTGGTAATCTTCTACATATGCTAGTGGTTTCTTTTCACTTCTTCCACTAGTGGACAAAAAATTGAAGTGAACAGTAAAATAATTTTATTTGATAATAATTTATTGTATAAAATATGACTTGTCTAAGTGCTTATTTTGTAAGCCTAAAGAAATTAATGATTTTTTACTTTACTTTACTTTACTTTACTTTACTTTACTTTACTTTACTTTACTTTACTTTACTTTACTTTACTTTACTTTACTTTACTTTACTTATTTAAAAATGAATCGCTGAATGTGTTGCTAAGCGCAAATCTTGAGAGCAGCTGAACCGAACCGATGTCGCTAATTCATTTTTTAGAATATTTCTTGAAGTACGAGGATGGTTCTTACGGAGAGAAAAAGGAGACATTTTTTAAAAATTGCTTGAAACAAATGACCGCCCCGGCGAAGAAGCCGGGACGGGCCGCTAGATGTTAATGAATACCACAGCCGCAGCTACAGCGACGATAAAAAAAAAAGAGATTGTAAACCGAATGCTGCCAAAAAAAACATTGAGAAGTAGGAAAAAAAAGATGTTCCCACAAAACCCAAGGACCGAGGGGTTCCCCCTCGAGTTGACGCCGGGGTAATGAGGCCAAGCCTCGAGGCCCCTCTCTGTGCCCCCACCAGGGCCGGAAAGAAATTTATTGATAACAGCGACTATACGTTCTCTTTCACTTTGCATTTTGTAATGAAGCTATCAAAAGATCTGCATAGACCGACACGCACCGTTGAAAGCCCTGTCTGTGTGCGTTGCCGTCCGTGGTCGTCGGCTGTGCGTGATGATCCGCAGAATCACGCACCGAGGGAACCCAACTATACAATAAATCATCATCAGCCTATAGCAGTCCACTGCTGGACATAGGCCTCCCCAGTGGGCGCCATAGCGCCCTGTCTTCAGCTTGCCGTAACCAGCATCTACCTGCAGTCTTTCACAGGTCGTCATACATCCCACCTGGTCGGATATACAATACAATACAATACAGTACAGTACAGTACAGTGCAGTACAATACATTACGTGCGACAAGTACAATACTACTGAGTTATAAGAATGATTTAATGTATCAGGTGACAGTCGTCTTAAAACATCCAAAACAAAACTCCCCTCCAAACGAAAGCCAACACAACATACAATATTTTACAAACTGTACTCAAAACTCGAACGAGCGCATGATTGCTTCCTCACTTTCCTTACACTTGTGCGAAAATATTGGAAGTAACTACCGCATGCAGGGAGGAAGTTTGCGAGTTCGCTAAGTAGAGACAGGCACTTAGCGAGATATTAAAGCGAGGAAGCTGCGGTGCTAGATAAGAGGTGCGTGGTGAAAAAAGCGTTTGTTTAATATAGTAGTGCTATCATAGATCGGTAGGTCTGTCTTTTTGAAAAGTTTGTTGAATATAAAAAATGTGGGCTAAAATCTGAAAGTCCCATGCTGGGCGTGCGGCATTATTAAAGGCTTAGTCATTTGTAATCATGACCGCTTTCACTGCCCAGTTGCGGTGCGACCCGCCCTCCGCCGCGCGACAGCGCTGCTGCTGTAGCCGCGTGGTTTACTGTATTGCAAAAGCATTGCTTGTACCTAGTTCAGCAGTACTTAAAAGCTGTATAAAAGCATTGCTTGTAGTTCGGCAGTGCTTAAAAGCTGCATAAAAGCATTTCTTGTAGTTAAGCAGTGCTTGTAGTTGTGCAGAGAACAAACGCATAGTGGTTAATAGAAGTATTAAACGCTGGAACTTCTCGACAACTCAAAAACATTTTTCAACTTTATCATAAATATGTACTTTACTTATATAGAAAGTGTTTTATTAAGTCAGTCGAAGACAATAGTAATTCTGATCTTTCGTTGCGCGAAAAAGCGATCTCATTGTCATTTATCTACAAAAAGACAAGGCTGCACATGACAGAACTTCCTACTTGTACTTTTAATTGTTCGGATGCGGATATCCTTTCATAGCCGGGTGATTTTATGTTCTAAGAAATCTGAATAAAATTCAGTTTTGAAGAATATCAATGAATTTTATATGATACTAGCGAACCTTCCCGGCTTCGCACGGTTTTAGTACGGATCGCTAACTTTTTTGAAAATATAATACCTATAGCCTATATTCACCGGGGATAGTGTAGCTTCCCAACAACGGTGAAATAATTTTAGGATAATTTCGGTCCTATAGTTTCGGAGCCTATTCATTACAAACAAACAAACAAAAAAATTAAGCCTCTCACACAATCTTTATAATATTAGTATACATAGATATAGATTATATTCAGTATAATTATTCTTTAGTACCTTACCTAACCATAACACAAGCTCTGCTTAGCTTAGGTTAAATTATGCTGTGTGGATTTTCCAGCATTATTATTATACACTAATTTATTTAAATTCTCGTATAAAATACATTTTTTACTATAGAAAATACAATAAAATATTATAAAACGATTCTACAGTAAAAAATATATCAAAACGGTAGATCACCGTCCGCGAAGCTAGGCTCAAGCTATTATTCTTATTATTATGTCTCTCATTTACCATGATCTCGGGCCATAAAGTGACCCGGTCCTTTGGAGGGCTTGCGTGGGGCCGAAGCCAACAGCACAGAGGCCCTTTGAGAAAGTTAATCTAAAGGCGAAGGCTACACATATTGGGTATCATCCTCGGGTGCACAATATGATACACCCAAAGATGGTATCCGCCAGGTGTAGAGACTATTGCAAAGATAAATTAAAGAAATAAAACCAGGCTTTTGTGATGGATGGATGGACTGGGTAATTGGGCTATAGGGGAGATTGCGGACGTCTGCCATAAATAAGTCAATCATAATGTTAAGAAGAGTGGCAGACGGTGGCTTGCCGAATGCTGGATGGGTTCCTTAAAAAGCCGGAGTAAATTACCGGAGAGGAACAACATCGGCGCAAACGACTGAGGGGTGTCGAGAGGTGCGGCCCCGATTTCACCATCATGAAGACTGCTCGTGAGCAGGTTTCCTCGCTATTACGCCATTAGACACTTCCACCCCCGAGTCTACATCCTAAGATACATCTCTCGCAACTCCACTCAGACCGGCCAATAAAGGCAAGCAAGAGGTGGGGGTCTGGTTCTCTTGGGATGCCACTCCGCTAGCGGAGACGAGAACCAGGAACTTCCCCGGGAGCACTCGGTACCCGTGGTGTCGCTACTCACCAACAGCTCACCACAAGCTGCCCCCAGCATTATTGTTATTATTATTCTGTGGTTTGGTTGTCTGCATGGAACAAACCCGTCTAAATTGACACGTTTCCAAACAAAATTCCGAATTCAAAAATAAATTCCGTTCCAAAATCCAATATACCCCATGTGTCTTTTTGGTCCATTTCCGCAGTTTTTGGCGGAGGTACCTACGTGGCGCGTACTGGTACGATTTACGAGTTTAGTAAAAGTGGACCCTAGCACGTACGGCGACAAACATCGACCGGGTTATTTATAAACGTTTGGCGTTTACGCTCTAGGGTACATCCCTATGTACTCCAGTGTTTGTGGTGATCATAATAAGCCTATCAAGGCGTAAGTTACGTAAGTTTTGATAAGCGCACTCCTAGCTTCTAAAACTTAATATTTGTGTATGTTTGTGCATTCTAGGATTAAATTTACACTAGTGTTGTACCAGACCAATGTTATTTAGGGTTTTAAAAAAGAATCCTATCAAGGTTGTTGCGTTCAAAAACGAAAGCCTACTTAATTTAAACGAAGAACAAAGCCGCCTTGCACAAAGTATTGTATTTGTAAACTGAAAAATTCATGATAATGTCAAACTAGGAAATTAGGTGATCACTTTGATTTTTTGTTCAATTCAATATTTTTAAGGTGAAGTAAAGAAGCGATCAAGAAACCTTTACCTTGTTAGATTGACACGTGTCCAAACAAAATTCTATTTGATTGTTAGTTTTTGAATTGGAGCAAAACTCGTCTTAGGGTTTTTGATCCTAATTCTGATAAATCTGATATTTTGTAGTAAGTTGTTTCCAAAGAATATGTTTCTCAATTTATTTGAATTTATTTGTTGATAAGTTTTGCATTTACATTCTGTGAATACCATGGAATGCAATATCGTATAGGCTATATATTTAAAAAAACGCGTATAAAACCACAGGCATACGCTAATAAGGCATAACTTTTAAGTACTCTATACTTCTACAGAGGAGGCCTGTACTCGAAAGGTCCTAACCAAGAAATATCTAATAATATTTTAATTAATGGAAATATATATGTATACGTATACAAAATCAAGATCTAACTAAGTAAATGCATGCAATTTTATTTTTAAGTCTAGATGATTGTATTGTATTTTTAATTTTAATTTTATATATCAATTATTTTATTTTATTTGACATACATACATTAGTAACATTACATATAGAATCAAATTTTTTTTTTTACTTGGCAATTACTTTAATAATGCATTATTATTTTATAAATTTATGGAAAAAATGTTTTTTTTTTTTTTATACTTATACAGGCTGTTATTACCAAAAGATTAACAAAGGATTAATTCAAAAGTAGAATAAATCCGAAGAAACTATTCAAGAAAGGAGTTTTTACAGCCGAACAAAAATTTGAAAGGGATTTTAAATTCAAAAGCATTCGAATATAGAATAGGAGCGAACTATTCGAATATAGAATAATTTAACCTGAATGCTGGTGCCAATATTATAAGAAGAAAACTTCATTTCTACCAACCTCAGGGCATTGGCACTAGCAATGCAGCGTTGGTATTCTGTAACTTCTACGTAAGTATCATGGAGTTATTGAAACTTCATGCCGTTAATTTAGGCATCATCGTTTCGATGTGTTCCCTTTACGTCGATTCCCGTTCTGTCGAATCTGTTTTTGCATAAAATTAATTTCTTCGCGTTCACAGGTACAGTCAAACATAAAAATTAAAAGCCAATATCTTTCAAATTTAGTTTATTAAGGGTCCGGCGACCCTCGCTTGCAAAAATCGCTCTGAATATCGCTGTCCCTGTTTAACCCTTGCGCCGCGCCCCACGCGTGCGCGATATACAATATTAGCCGTTCAAAATTTGGTTTGTTGGTTGTAATACCAAAAATTATGACTGAAAACTTTTTGTATTCTTCACAAAGTATTGTAATTCTGTAACTAGACAATATAATCTATGTTCCATAATAAATAATACGAAAGATACTGATATTTTTAATACGAAACAAATAGCAAGAAAACTTGTCCATTTTCGCATAAAAATGTGCAAAATACGATTGGCTTTCATTTAATTTTAGGTAAGCATTTTGAAAAAAAAAACTATTTAGGAACCTAGATAAATAGTATTCAAATACAAATAATATTATAGTGGAAATATGCTTGAATTGGGAATCATTATGGTATTACGTTTGTATGAAGAATTCGTCCCTGGAGGCCCCTTAAGTTGTTTTATTAATCAGTCTTTACTATTAGTGTAAATGCAAATAAACCTAGATTAACTTTATCGTATGTAACTTATTTTAAGTAAACACTGTGTTTGCATGAGAATAAAGTTCTTTAAACGTAAAAACACATGAACCGGACTGTACTTCAAAATATGATAATATTAAACTCGACATAAAGGTAATAGAAGCAAGGCAATGAAACTCGACGTTAAGGGAATAGAAGCGGGTCTGAATTCGTAAAGTCGACCTAGGGGCAAAAAAGCGAGATAAGGTTTTCGACTCGACAGAACGGGAATTGACGTAAAGGGAACACATCATCGTTTTGTCATCATCGGCATTTACGTTATTTTTTGAATTAATGTTGAGTTTTAATTATTAAATAGCAAATAAATAAATGTCGATGTCTAAGCACTATAAACTAGAATCTTATTAATGCAAGCACATCGTTGAATTCACACAATTGTTGACATTTGTAACAGAATGCCACCTCCGGAGTGGCGGGTTGAAAGTGAGGTGTCGCGAATGAAGAGGGCCTCGGATTACGGATCCGTTCGTGATTCGAATTTTGAATTTTATTCAACTGCGGAATCTTGGGGTTGGCGGGAACGAGCAACTTTACAGTATGTATCGACCAGAGAGATCGGTGTTAGTATTCCATAATGAGAAAGCACCTACCAAATATGGTAGGTGCCATTGTTTTTTTTATTTACTTTCTGGCTAGCTTGTTAAGATAAGATAAGGTTTTATTCAATCTTATAGACTTTAGGTAGGTAGGTATGGTATTGTAAGGTACTGTGCGGTACTGTTCGGCACTGTACAGTACGGTCAACGTCTGGCAGTGCTAAACATCATCATCAGCTTTATTATATTAGTCCACAGCTGGACGTAGGCCTCCCCCATGAGAATGAGCGCCGCCATATTGTAAAGATTATTGTGATTGCTGAACATTAACCATTTATTATATTATTATTACGCAGACAACCGACACTTTAACCACGACGTGGCTTATGTTATTCTGTGACGTCATGGGATACACGTTTCCATCAATTCATCATCATCATCATCAGCCTATAGCAGTCCACTGCTGGACATAGGCCTCCCCAATGAGCGCCATAGCGCCCTGTCTTCAGCTTGCTGTATCCAGCATCTACCTGCAGTCTTTCGCTGGTCGTCATCCCACCTGGTCGGAGGGCGTCCTACACGAGTCGTGGTCGCCACTCAAGAACACGTTTGGCCCAGCGGCCATCGGTTCTTCGCGAGATATGGCCGGCCCACTGCCACTTCAGCTTGCTAATTCTTCCATCAATTGGTGTGTTGTAGTTCTACCTACTTTCTAGCCAGAGCTCTGTAGAACATAAGTTACCCGTTTGCCGAGACCAATATTCGAGTGTAGATTTTATTCGAGCGCCTGATTTATTAGGGAAACGGTGATAAGCATGCGTGATTCGGGATCTGTTTTATTCCTTTAGGGTTAAAGCTCACTTTATCCCTGATTTTTTACAAATATTTTATTTGCTTTGCGAGTTTTAGATTCCGGGATACAAGGGAATAAAATAAAGAGGTTCATGTAATGAATGGACCTTATTGTATGTCTTCTATCGTTCTATAAGCTCTATTGCGTGGGAGGCCGATTTATTTTGGCCGCCATTTTTGACGTAATTATAGTTATAACAAATTATGGTTACTCCACACACAGGGTTTTTTTAAATATTTTTTTTTGTATTTTTTAATTTTATTTATAACTAGCGACCGTCCCGGCTTCGCACGGGCGCAAATGCATGTATTGTATACATAATTTCCTCTTGAATCATTCTATTTAAAAAAAATCGCATCAAAATCCGTTTCGTAGTTTTAAAGATCTAAGCATGAATAGATAGACAGGCGGTAGCAACTTTGTTTTATGCTATGTAGTGATTTTTGTACGAAAAGCTAAAATAAATCATAAATCTGATGTAATTGCATAATTATTGTGTATGAAAAAAAACGATATTTGTGTTGGAAGAAGATATTTGTGCCGCGACTCGGCAAACGTAGTGTAGGACGCCCTCCGGCCATGTGGGATGACGACCTGCGAAAGACTGCAGGCAGATGCTGGATGCGTCAAGCTGAAGACAGGGCGCTATGGCGCTCATTGTGGGAGGCCTATGTCCAGCAGTGGACTAACATAGGTTGATGATAATGATGTGTTGGAATAATACCAACGTTTCATCGCTTATTCTTCCAACACAAATTAGGTTCATAGTTAACCCGCTTACATATGTACTTAATTAATTCCTCAATCTACGATAGTTTTTAACGTAAAATGACGACTATTTTAATGTAAGAGCGGCAGTAAAAAGAGGAGCAGTATTTAACTGCCTCCACCAGGTTGGCTGGAGCGCTTCTAAAGACATTATCCACACGTTCATAATGACCCTTCACTGGGCCATAACGCAGCAGAAGTGCATCCAAGGGCCGTTGCAAAAGTAACTTTTAACACGCAAACTATATAGAACAGGGACATTTTATATAACAAGAGGCAGGCATTTTGAAAAAGGGTGTTTTTGAGTAATAGTCAAGAATAAACGAAAACGGATTTTTGTGAGGGTAGTTATGGTAATAAACCATGATTTGGCTCTAAGAATTAGCAAGCTGAAGTGGCGGTGGGACGGCCATATCTCGGGAATAGCGCGAATCGCTATGGCGCTCATTGGGAGGCTCTATGTCCAGCCGTGGACTGCTATGGGCTGATGATGATGATGATGAGATTATGGTAATAAAATGTACAGCTAACGACAGAAATGCCTTATTTTTATAGGTACTATTTAACTGGTATTTATCGCTTAAGTGTGCAGATGAACATTCTAAAAACCAAGTGAGGGTAGTTACAAATAAACTTGCCCCTGCTTCGAAAAGGCGCTCCAATAGGTACTCCAGTCATTCCGTGACAACTATAGTTAAGTAAACCTGTTGAAACGTCGGGGGAAAAATAGGTAAATAGGCCGCCCTTACTTACCGCATATAATGTATTTTTGTAATGATTTGATTATGGTGTACAATAATGAATTATTTTATTGTATTGTAAATAATTGCGACAAATACCCGTTAAAGTACTTATAATTATGTGTCCAAATTGCGTAAGTTTACAAATATCAATAAATATTTGTACAGGAATTCTGAACAGGACCAAACTTCTTTCAAAGCTGAGCCACTGTCCCACTGCTGCGCACAAAAAGGCTATGCATGTGTGTCCATGTCCACCCTTCATCAAAAGATTAATCATCATCATTATCAGCCTATAGCAGTCCACTGCTGGACATAGGCCTCCCCCAATGAGCGCCATAGCGCCCTGTCTTCAGCTTGTCGCATCCAGCATCTACCTGCAGTCTTTCGCAGGTCGTCATCCCACCTGGTCGGAGGGCGTTCTACACTGTGTCCATCCTTGGCAGAGGTTGAAACCTCTTCTCATTCCCTTCTTACGAACGTCAGCCGAAAAACTAAAGTCTTTATTTAAGTAGCATCCACTTGCATCTCACTAGTAGGTGAAGTAAAGTTCTTACAGTCTAAACTTGCGAGTGGGTTTACGGTATTTAAGGTTGATATTATCATTATTGATATTATATATATTGTGTTGCCGTGAGATCCAAATTCTTTGGCGGTTTTTTAAAATAAATAGTAACAGTTTTAAATTCTATAGTTTACGCAGAGATAAGTACGAATTAGCCAATGGTGGCCACCAAAGTCTATTTCGCATAACCTTACAAAACAAAACAATTTTAGAGGCATTAAAAAAAGCTAACAATATGTATGACAAAATCCCAAATGCAATATTAAAAATTTCCCCTTTTCAACGTAATTTTAACATAAAATAGGAGGCGGCGCTGGTGTGCTTCGAGGTATCGCCTTAACCCTAGCTCACTAAACATATTTTCGAGTTACTCAGTCACTAAACGTTAGTCGTTCTGACTAACAAAATAAAACGCCAATATTTTACTTGACGTACGTAATAAATAAAATAAAAATTAGGAAGTTGTGTTTTCAATCAGTGCGTCCTACCCGTTATGACCTACGGAGCTGAGACGTGGACACTCACGATAGGGCCGGTCCACCAGTTCAAAGTCGCTCAGCGAGCTATGGAAAGAGCTATGCTCGGAGTTTCTCTGAAGGATAGGATTCGTAACGAATACATCCGACAGAGAACCAAGGTTATCGACATAGCTCAAAGAATTAGCAAGCTGAAGTGGCAGTGGGTCGGCCATATCTCGCGAAGAACCGACGGCCGATGGGGCAAACGTGTTCTTGAGTGGAGACCACGACTCGGTAAACATAGTGTAGGACGCCCTCCGACCAGGTGGGATGACGACCTGCGAAAGACTGCAGGTCGATGCTGGATGCGGCAAGCTGAAGACAGGGTGCTATGGCGCTCATTGGGGGAGGCCTATGTCCAGCAGTGGACTGCTATAGGCTGATGATGATGATGATGATGATGATGATGAGCGTGGCGGGGTGGGGTAGTGTCGGGAACATACCTAAACAGCGAATGCGCGGGAACCGTGTCGCCTGTGAGACTAATGTTTAGTGATCTAGGGTTAATAAAAAGTTATTCGTCCTTATTCTTCGACACGCTACTGGCTAATAAATACCGCGCACAAGCTTAGACTAGAAGACCCGTACTCATACAGCACTGTTCTAAAAGTGCACTTAGCAGCATTACGCATGCAAATCTGAGCCCGCCGTCATCTGCGCGCCGGTAATCGGATTACGGCCGGTGTCCGGACAATGGGTGGTGGAAGTGACGTGAATAGCTCGCACACTGCAATCTGGAAGTATCTAGAAAGACACCATTTATTGAAATTAAATTAAATTAAAGTTTATTTCTTTAGGCTTACAAATAAGCACTTAGACATTTCATATTTTATACTATTCATTATTATAGCGATAAGACCGCCAATTGTACTTAATTTTTAAGTTTTTACTGTACATAGTTTTTAGTTAAAGTGCAATAAAGAATTTTCTATCTATCTATCTATATAAAGAATAAGAATAAAGAATATTTATTTCAAAATTTACAAGTTATATTGATGTTCACTTCAATTTTTTGTCCACCAGTGGAAGAATTGAGACGAAACCACTAGTATGTTCATAACTTATGTGTCTACTACATATGATTTGCTTATCTGTAATTTGTTAGATTTTGAGTTGGAGCAAAACTCGTTCCAAGCTTTTTTATCTTCTAGATAATCTGATATTTTGTAATAAGCCTTTTTACAAAGAATATGCTTCACAATTTTTTTTTAAATTTATTTATTGATAATTTTTGCAACTCACTTGGAGTTTTGTTGTAGAAGCGTATACATTGCCCTTTAAAAGATGCACTTATCTTATGTAGTCTATATCGCTTTTTTTAATTTTCACATCCCTATTCACGCTGAACAATCCACACAGCATCATCTAGCCCCAAGCTAAGCAGAGCTTGTGTTATGGGTACTAGATGACTGATATACATAATACAATATATACAAAGATAGATTGTGGCAGGGGGCCAGCCATATATCACGAAGAACCGACAACCATTGAGTAAACGTGTTCTTGAGTGGAGACCGCAACTCGGTAAACGTAGTGTAGGACACCCTCCGGCCAGGTGGGATGACGACCTGCGTAGGAGTGCAGGCAGAGGCTGGATGCGGTAAGCTGAAGACAAGGTGTTATAGCACTCATTAGGGGAGGCCTATGTCCAGCTGTGGACTACTAATAGGTTGATAATGATGATGGTGACAGTTAGATATATCAGACTCGTGGAGTGACCTATCTGCGAACCCACACGATCGCGACACACCGTTGAAGCATTATCGGATGGTAATGAAGGCAATTTAAAACTTAATTGTACGCTTTTGATCGAGCGCTGCGGTTTGGGCCGAAAACAGCCACATTGTGATTGGTATTTTTCACGTTAAAATATATTTTAATCAGATTTTTATCGATGCGCTTTTATTATCTGATAATGGGATGATGAGAAGCAATTGAGGACAAAAAGTCAGGTGCGTTTGTTTTAATATAATATAATAATAATGCTGGACAATTCACACAGCATCATCTAGCCCCAAGCTAAGCAGAGCTTGTGTTATGGGTACTAGATGACTGATATACATAATATAATACATTACATAGATAGATATTTTTTTATTATATTTACATAGAAAACGACCAGAACACCTGGAACAAATATCTGCAAATCGTACACACAATTGTTCCGAGGCGGGAATCGAACCCGCAACCTTCTGCGTCGCAGGCGGACCTTCGCCCACCGCGCCACATCGGTCGTCTTTTGTAGGGAAGATCTCTTACTGCTCTAATTGAGGACCGATGTCCGTGTCCTAGAGTCCTGCAAAGTATAAAATAAATGAGCACTTGTACGATCTGCAAATATTTGTTCCGGGTGTTCTCGGTAATTCTATGTATAATAAAAAAATTACTATTTATATAATGTATTGTAGTAATATGTATATATCAGTCATCTAGTACCGATAACACAAGCTCTGGCTAGCTTGGGGCTAGATGATGCTGTGTGGATTGTCCATTATTATTATTAAATTAAATCTAAGCGCCTGTACTTAAAAGGTACTTGAACAAACTGAGTACCATCTGAGTTTTTGTATACATAATATATATTCAAAAGCAGAGTTTATAGAGTTCACTTTAAAAAAATATACTCCAAGGAACATACTCAAATCATAATATATTTTTTTCGAAACAATATCTTTTTTGTAGGCCTTGTTATGTAGGCTACCCAAAACAAACAAATTTCCACAAGAAAATTAGCAAGCATTCCAAAATGGCCGCTCATAACCGTTAGAAAATAATCAATCGGGGTTTCCACATCCGAAAACACTTCTACCCTTCCATTAAACGGAGCTGGCTAATAAAAAGCATACACTCCTCAGATTTGAATATGCATTAGGGATTTGTAAGGCTTAGGCCCGCTGTACACGGTAGCTAGTGCATACGTTTTCTGAGATTAGTCTCAGCGACGCAAAAAAACCTGAACTTCAGATGTACATGATGTAGCACACGCTGAGCAAACCCCTATTTCGGCGCAGGGTCATGAAGGCAGTCTTATTACTACATAGTATAAATCAAAGTTGCTTGCCGCTGTCTGTCTGTCCCTATGAATGCATAGATCTTTAAAACTACGCAACGGATTTTGAGGAGTAAGGTTTAAAAACAATTTGACACATAGATTTAGCCACGCGAGCGAAGCTACGGGGCGCAGCTAGTTTTTACTATTACCCTTTTGTTTCACTTACCTCAATGTTAAACTCCTTTGTTTTCCGTAGATTCTATACTTATATTTTGAATCTGTGACCACATAAATATTTTTTTTAAATTCTATTTTAATGTGTGTTTGTAAACTTAACGATATTTTATTAAGTCTGTCTGTTACATTTGCATGCATAAACGGATCCCGAGAATCTCAATGTCTCAAAATGGCGTTCAGTATTAGGCAGTTAGCTACCAAGCAAGCTCTTGTGTAGCTTGGGACTTAAGCACGCAAAACGCACCGTACCGCACCATCCTGTGTATATCCGCCTTAGAACCACAAAAATAATACCGTACCGCATCATGTAAGCCCCCTTACAATATCAGCGAGGCTAGAGGGACCCTAAGAGGGTCCATTAGCGTGAGTGTTATTGTGACGCTACAAGTAACGCGAAATTGGACTTTTGTACACCAGTCATGTCATTAAAGGAAGGGTTTAGGGAGGTATACTCAGCAACAAAAGCAACACATGAGATTCTTCCAAAATAGTTAATAATACAACGACTTATGTCGGAAGGACACCGGACGTCTCGTTATGTGCGTGAACGTGTGACATTGTGTGTCTGGTATCTACACAATATGAGTTTTTTAGTAAACTTAGTGTGTTCAGCAAGAATGCGAATAAAAATGTTAGGCGTCTTTTATTTTTGACGACCGATGTGGCGCGGTGGGCGAAGGTCCGTGCGACGCAGGAGGTTGCGGGTTCGATTCCCGCCTCGGAACAATTGTGTGTACGATCTGCAGATATTTGTTCCGGGTGTTCTGGTCGTTTTCTATGTATAATAAAAAATATCTATCTATGTAATATATTTTATTATGTATATCAGTTATTTAGTACCCATAACACAAGCTCTGCTTACCATGGGGCTAGATAATGCTGTGTGAATTGTCCAGCATTATTTATTATTTATTTTATTATTATTTATTTATTAAAAGTAAAAAGTAAAAGTAAGAGTCATTTATTTGCAAAACACGTGTAAAAAAGATGACAAATAGTTATTTTGAGTCAGCATGTTTGACCAATATACATTGGTGTGCAAAAATAATTAGAGAGTATGGCATGCAGGTCTAAATGTAATTGTATTATTTAACAGATCTTAAAAACATTGAAATTAATTTGTAGAGAAGAGAATGGTTATTTAGTTACATTATGGAGATAAATACCTACTGTTCAGTGAGTTTTCATATTATGTCGTTACAATTTATATATTTTTGTGCAGTAAATAAAGTTTTATTTTGAATCACTCTCTTAAACAGTACGCACAGCGTCTCGTCGTCGTCGTGTCGCGTCTTGTTGTATGTGAGCTAACCCTTAGTTGGTATTTCCTTTGTTCAGGGAATTCTATTATCAATTCGTGTACATTTAGTGTTGTTGCTGACTGTACTTGTTTAGGGTAAAGCACATAGGATTTTAGTAGTCAAGAGGGGATTTGGGTAAACTACTTATAAGATGTTTAAGTAGAGGCAGAAAACTTATCCTTACAAATTGTAAACGGGAAAACTAAAGGAAATATTAATGGAGGAGTCGATAACCATTAGTCATAAAGCCCATTGGCAGAATTGGATGAAAGAAATTAAATTTGTTATTTTAGCTTACTAGTTTCTGCCCGCGTTGTTTCTAGGTTAAAAGGAACTGATTTAGGGACTAAAAAGTGGCCTATGTTTTATTCTAGGCCTAGAGCTACCTGGATGCAAAATTTAAGCCCGATCCGTTCAGTCGTTTTGGCGTGAAGAAGGTTACTTCTTCAATGATTGAATTTGATGGATGTTTGTTAAAACATCCATCGATCCATCCAAACATGCAAACTTTCACATTGATTAGTGTGATATGTATAAAACCTACCAAAACTTGAATCCATAATGTTAATGAGAGTTTTCGATTTTAAAAACTATTTTAGTACCTAATGCCAATCTTATTTAGCGCATGACAGTGCCGCTATTTTGATTAACACTTTGAGTGCTGAAAACGCACGGTATGAGTTTTCTACAAGTGACTAATCTGCGAAAATCCACACTAGCGCAGCGGCTGAGAAAATACAGATCTTTGTGACTCAGCAGAGCTGTAATATTTTTCGAACGAAACGCATGTGCGGCGCAACACAACCGCTGTGTAGAGCGGCAGCACGAATTTTTTAGGTAAAAAAAAAGATCAAAGTCGTCGAAAAAAAACCGCAGTCAAAGTGTTAACACTTCCATTGCCCATGATCCATATAGAAGTCTTCAACTACCTCTACCTACGGCGTACCCCAACAAATCGCACCGCAGAGGCTGGGCAGTGATTGCTCTATAAAAATAAAGCAAGTAATTTCAAAGTAAAGAGCAAAATTTAAATAAAGTAATATTTAGTTATCATTTATTTTAGGTGCCAGAGGCTACGCCAGAGGTTAGTGTAATTATTGTATAACCTAGAATAATTTGTATATCTTTATAAGTAAACACTATTTGTATGAGAATAAAGTTCTTTTTTAAACCTAAGATATTTAGTAGTGTTTGCTCAGCGCTCATTATAATTTACTTACATTTAAATATAATTTAAGTGCATAACTGCCGTGAACTGGTTTATAGGTGAAGAGCTCTACATAAGCTTGGCCAACTCACCTTTTCACGAGCGAAACAAAAAGTTTATTCACTTGGCGGTAAAAGGGGAGATCGGGCCTCGGCCGGAACTTCCCGAAAGCCTTCGGATTTGCATCGAAAATGAGTAGGAACCGTCGAGTAAAAAACAAGGATTTTAAGCTATAAAGGACCATAGAATGGGGGATTATAAACCATATAAATTCTACATGCTAGTGGTTTCTTTTCACTTCTTCCACTAGTGGACAAAAAATTGAAGTAAACAGTAAAATAATTTTATTTGATAATCATTTATATATAAAACTAGCTGCGCCCCGCGGCTTCGCCCCCTTGGAAATCTGTGTTAAATGGTTTAAATTATTAAAAAAAAAAGTATCCTATGTTAGACTCCTGGTTCTAAGCTACCTCTCCGCTAATTTTCAGCTAAATCGGTTCAGCCGTTTTCGAGTTATAAGTGTTGTAACAAACACGACTTTCTTTTATATATATAGAAGATATGACTTATCTAAGTGCTTATTTTGTAAGTCTAAAGAAATAAATGATTTTTTACTTTTACTTTACTTTACTTTTACTAAATCTGCTTGTTGGACAAATTTGAATGTATCAAAACATAGGGCAGAAGTATTTAAAAATTCAGGACTATTGGTAATATTTTGAGAAAAGTTAATGAGGCGTTTTCTTATTTAAAATATACATGAAATTTATGTATATTATCTAGATTCTGCATAGACCTGCCGAAATTCTACAGCTGGACAATTCACACAGCATCATCTTCATCTGGCGCCAAGCTAAGCAGAGCTTGTGTTATTGGTACTAGATAACTGAAATACATATACATAATACAATACATTGCACAGATACATATTCTTTATTTATAGGTATGTATAAAGAAAACGACCAGAATACCCGAAATAAATATAATGTAAAACTT
This sequence comes from Eupithecia abbreviata, assembly GCA_943735965.1. Lineage (NCBI taxonomy): Eukaryota > Metazoa > Arthropoda > Insecta > Lepidoptera > Geometridae > Eupithecia > Eupithecia abbreviata. The sequence goes on along the minus strand of OX030991.1, from coordinate 9,628,556 downwards.
TTGAAACTATCATGGTTATTAACACTAAAATCATCATAATCTTCATTTTGCGCCACTGAGGTCGTCGTATAATAAAATAAATAAATAATGCTGGACAATTCACGCAGCATTATCTAGCCCCATGGTAAGCAGAGCTTGTGTTATGGGTACTAGATAACTGATATACATAATACAATACATTAATTTTTTATTATACATAGAAAACGACCAGAACACCCGGAACAAATATCTGCAGATCGTGCACACAATTGTTCCGAGGCGGGAATCGAACCCGCAACCTCCTGCGTCGCAGGCGGACCTTCGTCCACCGCGCCACATCGGTCGTATGGCAAGTATGTGATTTTTATTCTTAAGGAAAGGCATCGTTTGATTTCTATTTAATTCGTATTTGTCTAACGATAAATGTGCCGTCAAAAAAGGTAACTGATAAATTATGTAGAATTAAATAAGTGCTCGTCGTTTGCCAACTTTGCCATGTCCCAAACTTTCGTAGATCGAAGGCTAAACCTGCTTTAAAATGTGCTAATTTCCCTTAAAGCTTTCAAAGTGAGCGTTTCAAGGCGAGGCAATTTGTTAGAAAATGTTTTCGAAGACTGATGCTCTCAGTAAAATCAAAGTTTAATCATCAATTTTCGACCCTGAAACACCGTTTTAAGCTTTAAAAGGTCCCATTATAATAATCTGGGATCGGAAACCCAAATGGTTCATTGTTAAAGGTTTGAAGTGGCCTTGAAAATGGTTTTGACTTTGAGAGTCTACTTTTTGATGTTCTTGGCTTAACAAAGTCTGAATTTCCTACCTAGCTGATTTATTTGAAAATACCCAAAACACCCAGGATAAATATCTGCAGATCGTACAAACTTTTATCCAGAGGTGGGGAATTGAACCCACAACCTCCGACGACCATTGCCCGCTGCATCACAGTGGTTCTGAAAAAAACGAGTAAATTGCTGGATACAAGCCGGATTACAATGTTTTTTTCACTAGAACTAAGTAGTTCTAAGAAATACCGAATTCAATATTTTTTATCGAAAATATTTCATTTATTTATGGCGTTGGATCGCGAGGAGTGGAAGGAGAAAAGGGAGGCCTTTGCCCAGCAGTGGGACAGTAATGGCTTAAAATAATAATAATATTTAATTTGTTTTGCTACATTATAACTAAGAGATAAGGCTACGTTTTCAATAAATGCAGGATAAAACATCTACAGGATACAATTTTGAATAATTTGTAGTTCTGGACCAAAGGCTTCTAGGCTACCTATTTTTATCCCAGAAAAACGCGCGTGAAGCCGCGAGAAAGAGCTTGTTTCATTCACGTTCTCTTATAAAAATGAATACATTATATTAAAGTCTATGATATTTATTAAGATAGATAGATAATTCTTGATTGCACACTAAGTTTATAATAACAATGTAAACCCTTAACTGTAGTGGTATATCTCGCGAAGAACCGACGGCCGCTGGGGCAAACGTGTTCTTGAGTGGAGACCACGACTCGGTAAACGTAGTGTAGGACGACCTCCGACCAAGTGGGATGACGACCTGCGAAAGACTGCAGGTAGATGCTGGATGCGTCAAGCTGAAGACGGCGCTATGGCGCTCATTGGGAAAAAAAGGGAGGCCTATGTCCAGCAGTGGACTAATATAGGCTGATGATGATGATGATGATGAACTGTAGTGGTGAAAAATAGTCACGTATCTATAGTCGTGGGTCCGCGGGACCCACCTATTTTAGATAATTATTTAAAAAAACTACAAAAACTAATAGAATTCTTACACATTTTTATTTTATTTTGTATATTGAATAATCGTAGTTTTACAAGAAATCAACAATAGGAACCTTTGTCCTCATCTATAATGGCACTTCTTATAATCAGTCATTATTTAGTGAACCTAGAAACATGCTTTAGAAAAAAATTACTAGATACAATTGGCGGTCTTATCGCTCAAGAGCGATCTCTACCAGACAATGTAGATTACAAAATTAGAATCCTTTAAATTTAACAGTTTATTTTAGAAACATTGAGTGTATTTCTAAAATAAATTATTTCACCGAAACTAACGAACGCCAAAATTAACATATTAAAACGGCACAATTTAATCCCGTGTACAGAACCCTTATCTTCTAATCTGGAACCCCTATTTACAAATATCGACTTCCAGCCCGCTATTCAGCGCGCGTGACACAAAACACTACCTTTCGAACCGATATATCGGCCCTAATAACTAGAGTAGGGACAAAAAGTTTAACATTGAAGCATTAGGATTTTAACACGTTGACTGCGATTTTTTTCCGACGACTGCGATCTTTTTTTTAACCTAAAAAATTCGTGCTGCCGCTCTACACAGCGGTTGTGTTGCGCCGCACATGCGTTTCGTTCGTAAAATATTACGGCTGTGCTGAGTCACACAGATCTGTATTTTCTCAGCCGCTGCGCTAGTGTGGATTTAGGCATATTAGTCACTTGTAGAAAACACATACCGTTTGATTTCAGCAATCAAAGTGAATAAATAAATAAAAAATAAAACTCGTTCTGCTCTCAATAGGTCTGGCTGAAAATCAGTTTTTGCTTTTTAGCAAAATATTAGGTACTAATTTATATTTGAACCAAATTTGAATTTTATAATTGTTTGGTTTTAGTCAACTGTGTTTCATTATTATTGTTGGTTTTCCTGTGTAGTGTAAAATAAATGTATATTGTATATGTTTATCTGAAGTTGCAAATAAATAATTTCGAGCACGGGTCTCGATAAAGATCGATCAGCGCCAATTTTGTCTCTGGTGTCGATCATATTCGGGATAAACCGACAGTTCTTACCGGCCGTCGGTATACAACCGCCTCCCACAGTCAGTCACGAGTGCGGAGTCAATGCAATCGTTCAAACACAAATTAAAGAACTGGCTCATTGAGCAATCCTTTTACAGGATTGATGAATTTCTGAGATAAGACTGCACCTACTATATTATCATTCATGTTTTCGATTTATTTTAAATTATTATTGCAATGATTATTATGGAATTTTGTTTTATTATAGAATTGATTATAGTGAATGTTTTTGAATGTATTATAATTTAATTAATAGTCTTATAGAATAATTATTTTTATTTGATGTTATAATTAACTATATTATTAATTAACTATATTATTATAATGTTTACAAACCAAATTATACTTAAGTATAATAAGGATACCTATTTGACGTGTTATAATTATTTTAACAATAAATGAACTTGAACTTGAACTTGAAAGAATTTTATCGAAACCAGAAACAAAATCGATGCTTGTCGATCCTTATCGAGACCCGTGCTCGATAAGGATACTCCTGGTAGGCGATGTCCAAAACCAGAAGTAGAAAACGCGATGAGAAAACGAATACGCAATTTTCCAAGATGCCTAGAATAATGAACGATACCACCTCCCTACTAATAACAGTATCGTAAAGCTATAGAATTTCGGCTACCTCACCCTTTGTTTTACACAAGGGATGAAGGGAGCCTGGAGTTACTGCCGGCGTTTATCTGTTATGACCCTTGCAATCTGGAAGGCGGGTTTATGACAGTAATCTATGTCTGCAACAGGGCTGGCCTCGAAATGCCTTGCTTAAGCAGATGGCGACTTTTTAGTTTTGTATTATTAACCTTGGAGGAGTTGGTTCCAGTAGTTCTTTTCGGGAGTTTCCTTGATCGCTTAACTGAGGAAATTCAACGCCGTTTTACCTATGCCATGTGCCTGTGCGTGCCTGTAGGTAGGCCTACATGTTAATAATTGGGTAATTTAACACAGTATGAGAAGCAAAATGTAAGTTTCAGTTCATAAAATATGTAAGTTCTCGTGTTAATAATCGAGTGACGAAAACGACATAACACAGTACAGTAGCGAAGCGGGCGAAGTTCAGAGTATGACGCAGGAGGTTGCGGGTTCGATTTCTATCTCGGGACCAATATTTACACAATCTGCATATTTTTTCAGGGTATTTTATTACGGATATCAGTTATCTAGTACCCATGACACAAGCGCTTCTTACTATGGAGGTCGTCGTTAGTCGCTTTCGTTCGCTTAGATCTTTTAAACTACTCAACGGATAATAATGCAGCTTTCAGCAATAGATAGAGTGATTCAAGAGGAAGAATTTATAAACCACTAGCTGCGCCCTGCGGCTTCACCCGCGTAGTGATAGATATTCTGGATATTATACAGTATATCTTTATAAATTGTAGCCTATGTGTTATTCTGATGTATAAGCTATACTTATTATTGTAAAGTTTCATTAAAATAAAAATAAAAATACTTTTAAAGTGAAACAGTAACAAACATCCATCCATCCATCCATACTTACAAACTTTCGCGTTTATAATATTAGTAGGATTTGACACATAGATTTCCACGCAGGCGAAGCCAAGCTGCGCAACTATATGCAACAGGAGAGTCTAAGACAAGACACAAGTATTTTATAAGAATTAATAAATAGGTAAACTTCTTATAATCTATGTAAATCTTATAATATTTTATTCTAAATATATATATATATATATATTCTGTTATGTTTGCTCTAAATTTCTCTTTTGTTAAGCATACATGTACTTAACATATTATTTTTTATTATTCACATTCTATTTGTATTCTTGTTGATTTTATTTATATTAGTGCGTTTTTGTTTGTTTGTATAGCGGTAGTGAGTAGTCAGTCCGTAACACCAACAAATTGCTTTGCCGGAAGATCAGCGTTGGTTGATAGCATGCTAGTCATCCAACTCATGCTGAGGCAAAGCCATTTTGTTACTGGACTTACATGATTACTAACACGTTTAGTTTACATTTAAGTTTATTATGTCTGTGTAAGTCTTTTAACAAATAAATTCATTTCATTTATATTATTTATAAAACAAGGTTCCCACCTACCTTTATCTATTCCCCTACATCCCTGAATCGAACCGTAAAATTTGAGGTTTCAGGAAAATGACCCGCTAAAGTCTGAAAAGAAAACGTCCCCTTGAGGATGGTAAGCACATTATAGAAGGCTCAACCCGCAGGCTAGGGCCATAGAGGTAATATCTATCATGTTAGAAGCACCTTTGGTAGGTAAATGTGAAATATTCTACGGGTTTTTTACATGTAATCTCAATGATTTATACAATTTTGCCTTTTATAGAGGTCCCCTCTATAAAAAGCAGGTAGTGTGCCTTGTTGCTTGCTGGTTCACAACGCGCGCTAAATCTCTTAACACTTTGAGTGCTGAAATCACACGGTATGTGTTTTCTACAAGTGACTAATATGCGTAAATCCACACTAGCGCAGAGGCTAAGAAAATACAGATCTTTGTGACTCAGCACAGCTGTAATATTTTTCGAATGAAACGCATGTGCGGCGCAACACAACCGCTGTGTAGAGCGGCAGCACGAATTTTTTGGGTTAAAAAAAAGATCGCAGTCGTCGAAAAAAAATCGCAGTCAAAGTGTTAAGGTTGTCTCTCTAAAGGTTGCCTGGAAGAGATCGCTTCTAAGCGATAAGGCCGCCCATTGTGCTTGTCACATGTAATATCTTTCATAATGTTCTGTATCTGGTGTACAATAAAGTATTTTTATATTGTATTGTATATATCTATGTCCAGCAGTGGACTGATATAGGCTGATGATGATGATGATGATGATTGTATTGTATTGTATTGATCTCATATCTCTTGAATATGTTTCTACTCGAATTCCAACATTCAGACCTGTTTATTGGTGAGCTTATCTTTACGTTTATAATTTTTTTCTTACGTTTTAGTTCGTTTTGTACCCTAGACAAGGTAGGACATAATTATAATTATACATTTTGTAGTACCTATACTATACGCGAACGCGACTATCAAATTTTCAGTGAATAAATGACTTAAACACACAAGTTTAATAAATAATACAAAAAATTACAGTTCGATTTCATTTAAGACAATTTTACAATCTAATAAAATTAAATGCTAATTAGACATACCAACAACGCATACAAACTTTCGTACAAAAATATAAGACTACTTAGTACCTAATATTACATCGATTAGCATTGGGTTGGTACTATAGTCTATCCATCCAGAATGTAGAATGTTTGTAAACAGAGCCACTGACAGTTCAATCAGCTGATGTAGGGGTGAAAAACATTTTTTATTTAGGTCACATCTTGAGCTTTGATGGGGGTGCCTTACTGGGCTGGTGATATTTGATGTTAATAATTAAATGGCGTAAACAAAGCATCCCTGTGAAATCAGCCTACTTTTATCATTCCTTATAGAAAGGAATAAAAGCTAAAGGATTATGAAATAAGACTAAAAATCATTAGTCTTTTTGTGCTCTCAAAAGATTTTTCACCTGTGCCAACACAATTAAATGTAAATGTACCTGTTTAAAGTATTTTTTCCTTGAAGCACTAAACATTATTGATGAAATTGGAAGAATTCATAACTTTTGGACTGATTGTCGCTAAGCAAATATGCAGCGTGAAATTAAACGTTAAATAATCCGGCTAAATTAAAATAATACTCTCTGTCAGAAATATGTATGGTCATGCTATCCTTGATTTGAAATCGTGCAACCCGGGACGTCAAAACTGAGATTCGCTAGGGATGGCACTGTTACAAAGAAAAAAAGTCTAGTGATTTTAATCTTTGTTTACGATCACATAATGTCGATTTGTAAATTGAAATAATTCGATTCTGCATAGAATTTGGAAATTTTGCATTATAAAAGGTAATAAATCTAATAGAATGTATATGTGAAATCATTAGAATTTTATTAGGCCTGCATCATTCCGTGGTGATAACCCTAAAATCAGCTGATTTCTAATGTATACAAACATTCTACATTCTGGATGGATAGACTATAGGTAGCCCACTCAGCAATCAGACGAGTGCGTGCGTGTGTAGGTCTAACGGGTCTTGACTCAGCTTGTTGCTCTAACACATTAAAATAAATAAATAAAATAAAAAGAGCTTTATTCCATATCAAGAAGGTACAATTTTTAAACAATAATAATACAATTAATTTAATAATCATGAAAACGTTATGATTTTAGGATTAAATAGAAAATTACGTGTCTTGTGTCATCCATGAGATAGGTAAGTAGGTACGTTACTTCTTGATAGGACCGCCTTTGGCGGTGTCTGCCTCCTCCAAGGATTTCTAGTAGTTTCTTTAGGTGTCATAGAAAGTTTTAAACTCTGCTTTTTTTAGCGTTTTTAGTGGGAGCATAGACTGGACGATGGTGTACGAAAAATTTGGATATTTGTAATATTTATGTGTAGTAAGGCGACTCCCCGATATTACTATAAAATCTACTATTTTCAGGTTTTTTTTTCTTGCTCTAACACATTAACCCAAGGTAATTTATTTATTTGTAAATTATTTATCAATGTAATTAGAACGGCCAATTATAGCCAATTACATTATGTACAAAAAGTTAATATTAAATATAGTTAGATTATTATTAAATAGAGATGTTATAAATACAAGAAAATATGAGGTTTATGAAAGAGCACTAGTTTTCAGTGACAGAGCCGATCTCTAAAGAAGGGATATGTTTATGTTATTGAAGTAAAAATTGAGTTGTGAATATCGCAAATTAAAAATTGATACAACATTTTTGAGGTACCGCCATTTTTAGTGAATTTTCGAGCCCCCTAAAAACTTGATTTAAAAGTTCAAAGACTTCCGAACTCAAATTACAAGAAGACCCTTGATATCACATTTTTGCATCAAATTAAGGGTTGAAGCTAAAAAAATGCAGAGGGTAGTCGGGGGCTACAGAATAGCATGATTAAGGAAATATTTGTGTTTCCCACTCTCCCCTTATCTACAGATTATATCTTTTTCACAAAAATGAAGACGCTTTAGCGAAGAGAATGCTTCGTAAAGAAAGAAAATGTATTTACAAAAAAATAATTTAACAATATCGTTTCTATTCATGTTTATTGAAATGATAAATGTAATTTTTTGTTGTTGAATGGATAAAAAAACCTGTGACTGGGAAAATAAGCAAGAAAATCGAATTTCTTAGAAAAGTACGCTGGTTTTGCTCCCAAAAAGTTGATGACTTCTTTGTGGGTATACGAATCCACCATCATCCTACTAATATTGTAAACGCGAAAGTTTGTAAGTATGGATGGATGGATGGATGTTTGTTACTCTTTCACGTAAAAACTACTGAATGGATTTTAAAGAAACTTCACAATAATATAGCTTACATATCAGAATAACACATAGGCACCAATGCATAAAGATATATTGGTGTCGATTCTGTTGTTTTAGAATTAGCTAAAATTAGCTAAAATTAGGATTTAGGAATGTCAAATAGTCGAAAGCTATTCTATGTTTGAAAAATTATACTGACAGGTTTAAAATTAGGATGACAGATCTAAAACAACTCAACTTAGTTAAAATAGCTATAAACCCTATTCTTTGCATAACATTTTTAGCTATGATTAGAAACGTCAACCTAATTTTAGGAAGCATCTAATTAGCTCATGATTAAAATTTATACTTAGGCAAAAAAAGATTTTGGCGTCGATTTAGTATTTTCAGGCACTATCGCGAAAGGTTGAGACTGGAGCATTTCAGGGATTGTACCAACCCCTTTGAATTGCCTGAAGCAAAATTCAAAAAAGCCGAGCCGATACATGAGTATATGATAATGATATACAAAGAGAATTTAAAAATTAAAATGTATAGTGCACACTCAGAATTTTACAAAACGAAAACAACCAACTTGAACTTCTTTTTTGTTTTGGCGCCGCAATTAGGAGTATAATTTTGTCAAATTACGTGCACTGCTATCATGATAGACCTGTTGTGTAGATAAGTCAATGTCAAATCATTCGTTCATTTCACAAATATTGTGAAAACTAGCAACATTATAAAATAAATATTTATTTTGCTTACAGCAACACCAACTACTCAACTTAGAGAGTTTTGCGATTTTCAAACACATTCTAATTTAGGTATTTTTAGGATCTGTCATTAGAATACCATATTTTTTAGGTCATCCTAACTTAGAAAACCTAAAATTTAAGTTAGGAATCCTAAACAACAGAATCGATACCATTGTATATTATCCAAAATATCAACACGCGGGTGAAACCGCGGGGCGCAGCTAGTGCATGATATAGCACTGGTCTTCTATGTTTACTATGTATTTGTTACACACAGGTCCGGGATTCAAATCCCGGATCGGGCCAAAATAGTCTGGGCAGTGACATCTCCTAGCACAATTCACAGTAACAACAGGACATTTGCCCACCGAGCCACAGAGGTCGCCCAATTTGAAATTAACTGTCTTATTGGGCGTCCTTGCCCAGCATTGGGACGTCATATGCCTAGTGACCGGTAGAAAGTATACTTATTAATTATTTATCAGTACATTTACCTACGAATAAACAGCGGTAACACTGCTACCACCCCGTACCCTGAAGCACGTAAAGGCGTTGTTGGTCCTACGCCTGACCTCTCCTCAGTCGAGTTGGTCTGCCGTCCCATTGTTTTATGGGAGTTAAGTAATACTATGCACTACTTAGTGTTTGCGGCGCAGAGTTGTAGACTATGTCATGCGCTTATGGCTTGTCTCCGTTAAAACTGGTCGAAGGAACCGAAATTCGGCTAGGCTATGACGTCATCATGATATGCTCTAACATAGCACTTGATCCCCCAATCCCTTGTCTTTGAACCATCAATGTTAATCTCTGATCATGCAAATAAATACTATTAATATAATAATTCATTTATTTTTGGCAACACTAGACTAGTAAACAGGGTGTACTTAAAAACTACGATTAATTTCAAGTTCAAGTTCATTTATTTTTACACGTCAAAAAGTAACTTTAATTATACTTAGATATATATAAGATGGTATATTATATAATTATATGAAAATTTAGACTAATACAGAATGTACTTAAAAACTAAGACCCATATAAAATAAATATATATAATACTTTAGTCTAACATACTTAAAATAAACCTATTTACTATATACCGATCTGCAGATATTTTTGCCGGGTGTTCTGGTCGTTATCTGTGTGTAATCATCATCATCAACAGCCTATATTAGTCGACTGCTGGACATAGGCCTCCCCTAATGAGCTCCTCCTCCATTCTAGATATGCGTAATAATAAATATTAGTAGATTGTTTTACAAGGGACTAAACCATCCCATTATATACGAGGTTGTTATACACCCGAGCGTAGCGAGGGAGGATGACAAGACCGAGTTATAATGGGTGGTTTTGGCCCGAGTAAAACACTCTACTTTTCACTTCGATTGCGAGAAAATAAAACAATTCAAAATTAGACAATTTTCAGAAACTTTTTAAATCTCTATTTAACCCGCAACGAAACAGTTCGCATTCTACCGTGAAGGGAAGAATCAAACTTCATAAAAAATATACTTTTTAGTCCGAGGTATTAAACTCGAGTTTTAGGCCCGCTAAGCTACACTATTATGATACACTTTTTGAGCAAGAGAAGTGAAAAATATATTGTATGTACCCTATTGTATTAAGTACCTATAACAGTGATCTAATACCCATAGCACGATGATGATGTTGACTGTCCAACATTATTGATTTACTAGCAAGTAGTGTCGGCGACGTGTGACACGCTATCATTTTATATCAGTTTTACTGAAGGTATCTAAGTTCTTACTAGATCTCCCAGATGATCTAAATTTCACCCAAGCTCTGCATTGTTCCTCAGTTTTGAGTTAGCGCTAGATTGTCTCGACTTTAGCTTTCCCGGACCTTGGAGGATTAGTGCCCTATCTCGGTCCCAGAGTACATACCTAGTTTCAAGTCTCAAGCAGCTACATAACTTAAAGTTCAAATACAGTCAGCAACAAACGTTAATGAACATTTCCAAATTTATAATTTGTTCAACTTTTTATTCGGTACTAGCTGCGCCCCGTGGCTTCGCCCTCGTGGAAATCTATGTTTCAAATCTATATATATAAAAGAAAGTCGTGTTTGTTACAACACTTATAACTCGAGAACGGCTGGACCGATTTAGCTGATAATTGGTGGAGAGGTAGCTTAGAACCAGGAGTCTAACATAGGATACTTTTTATCATTTAAACAATTTGACACATAGATTTCCACGGGGGCGAAGCCGCGGGGCGCAGCTAGTAGTTTATAAACCTAACTCTTGAATCACTCTATCTATTAAGCCGCATCAAAATCCATTGCGTAGTTTTAAAGATCTAAGATGTATCTGTCCCTATCAGGAACAGACAGAAGCGGGAAGCGACTTTCTTTTATAGAGGTACTATGTATGATAAGAGTGACTGACTAATCAACTAACACCATTGTTACGATTTAAGACTATTAGAGAGATTTAACACCTATGTTAGGATTTAAGATACTATAAACAAAATGTAACAAATTTATATCAATAAATAAATATATCTATATCTATCTATCTATCTATCATTATTTCAAAAGTAACTGAACAAAAATAAAACTTTTATTTTACTCAGATGCTTTTGTACCTACTGTATTTTTGTCACTGGTGTGCCTACATACAGTAATACACATAAGAAATAATATCGTTGACTGATCAATTTGACTGTTCCTTTTGCGATTGAGAGTGATGTATGGGGTAACCTACGAGTGCGTGCGTTTGTATGTTTTATTTTCGTTGCTGACTGTACCTGCTCCGTGCTTTTGTTCGGTTTAATAAAACGATAAGACGGAGCGTCTTTCACCAGTTTCTCGGTAGTCATGAAAAGGTACCAAGTTCGTATTACTCTGCCGACTTAGATACTCTAGAAATTAATTATACCAAGGTACCTAGTCTTTGCCGTGTGGCTTAGAATTCGCACCAGCCCAACTCTTACGAGTGTCGTAATAGCTAAGGAATATCCACCGGGGGGCAAGCAGCAGCGCCGCCTGCAGAACAATTTATGCCACCGAACTGCGATCCTTGATCCACATGATTAGTTTGGGGGTTTTGGACAATACCTCCCGAGAGATAAAAGCCAATGAGGTGCTTATAAGAGGGTGGCCTGCGTCCAGCAGTGGACCAATATAGGCTGTTATAAAAAAAATCGGATTATAGTTTAAACACGTCAAATTATTCAAAGTTACGTTAGTTACCTATCAATAAACGGCAAAATCTATTTGCAGACCCGTTACTATATAAAAAGAAGGCGTACAAAAAACCCATTTAATTTCAAAGTAAAATAAAACTTTTTAAAGCTTCCATCGCAAATCGCAACAAACTCAGTTTCCTATAACTAACTTACCAACCTACAGCATTCTTTTTTCTTTGGAAATTTGTATTATTTTCCATTTTGCCCTTTCAAAGGCTTTGAAGTGGTTCATTGCAAAAGGATTCCTCCTGGCCGGGCAAAGAGTTATGGCTTAAAAATAGATTAAACCGCTACCCTGGGTATACCTTCTGGAACAGCTAAGACACTTCCACGTTTCCACCATAACAGAGAAGAGATGGAGAAAACAACATAAAAAAACCCAACATTACATGTTACATTGTACTGTTTTGATATCATAATATTGTTTATCTTATAACCTTATTCGCATAAACAAAAATGTAAGGTGGTTTGCTTATGATTTTTTTTTTCAATTTTATAAAATTACTAGCTACGCCCCGCGGTTACGCCCGCGTGGAAATCTGTGTGTCAAATGGTTTATAAAACTTCCTCAAGAATCGTCACAAACACTATCTTTAAAAAAAAACCGTCTCAAAATCCATTGCGTAGTTTTAAATATCTAAGCATACATAGGGACAGACAGACAGCGGGAAGCGACTTTGTTTTATACTATGTAGTGATAGAAAATGTAAAAATGACAGGTAATGTCGACAGAATTTATAAAAAACTGCGTTATATACACAGACAAATGACAATTTGACGGACGGACGAAATGCCGTAAGGCTATTTACAGGTAGGAACAAAATTATTGCAAAATGTACTACTTATCAAATCAAATCATTTATTTGGGTTATAAGTCTTATTCTAAAACGTCCCATGCGATAACTTACTAACTGAAACAGCTTTGGCGTGCAAAATTATATAATACTAGCGGACCTTCCCGGCCTCGCACGGTTTTAGTAAGGATCCCTAATTTTTTTAAATATAATATAGCCTTTGTTCACGAGGGATAGTGTAGCTTCCCAATGGTGAAATAATTTTTGAAATCGGTCCAGTAGTTTCTCAGCCTATCCATTACAAACAAAAAATCAAACCTTTCCTCTTTATAATATTAGTATAGAAGTATAGATAAATTTATAAATCAATAATTTTCATTCCGGCCCTGGTGGGGGCACAGAGAGGGGCCTCGAGGCTTGGCCTCATTACCCCGGCGTCAACTCGAGAGGTGACGACCCCTCGGTCCTTGGGTTTTGTGGGAATTTTTTTTTTTCCCTGTTCTCAATGTTTTTTTTTTTTTTTTTTTGGCTTCATTTGTTTTTAGGTATATTTTTTTTTTGTGTTTTTTTTAATAAACCCAAGTACTCTATGGTGGTTCCGCAGGTATTAGGTCCCGCGGAAGGGGTCGCCACGGGCGGTCATCTTCCTGGGGCCGGGGCTGGGGAGGCGCGATGTTGTGGAGGTGCTCGTAGCGTCCGTTGTCGGCGCGGTCGTACATTCGACGCGCCGTCTGCACGACGAATTCCTCCACGGATTGGATCTGCAGGTCGCGGGCGATGACGTCGTTCCTGACGTAGCGGCCCGCGCCCGTGCAGATCCTGAGAGCCACGTTCTGCAGCGCCTGGAGCCGGTCCTTGTTGGTCTGGGAGACCAGAGCGTACCAGCTCGGCGCCGCATAGGTTAATCGGGACCGGACGTAGGACTTGTAGACCCGCACTTTAGTCCTCAGCGGCAGCCGAGATCCCAGGACAGGTCGGAGGAGCGCACGGGCGACGCGCGCTTGTTGTAGCGCGCGGTCAACCTGCGGCTGCATCCTCAACGACCTGTCAATCTCGATGCCGAGGTACCTCGTGTGCGAGCTCCAAGCCAAGTCCTGGCCCCGAAGCTGGAGTTGAGGTGGGTGGCGGCGGCGGCGGGAGACAAACAGCGCGGCCGTCTTACCCACATTGACGGCCATGCGCCATTTGTCCAGCCATGGCGGCAGGACGTCTAGCAGCCGTTGCATCCTGCTGGCTGCGATGGTGGGGCTGGTGGATGACGCAAAGTAGGCGCTGTCATCCGCGAACAGCGCCAATGAGACATCCCTCTCCCCGGGTTGTAGGTGGCCCTCCAGTGTAGGGATGTCGTCAGTGTACAGCGCGTATAGGGCGGGCGACAGGCAGCTACCCTGCGGTACACCAGCTGAGATGGTCCGGGTGGAGGAGGTAGCATCCTCGACTGCGACGAAGAACCGCCGGTTGGCGAGAAAGGATGCCACAAGCCTGGTGAGGGCTGGCGGTGTAGGAGTCTGCAGGAGCTTGTACAGAAGGCCGGGGTGCCATACACGGTCAAAGGCCTTCTCCACGTCTAGAAAGACCCCGACGGTGGATCGCCCGGCGTTGTGCTCGACTGCGAGGTGGTGCATTACCCTGGTGAGCTGCAGCGTGGTGGAATGGCCGGACCTGAAGCCAAATTGCTCTGGGCGTGGCTCGATCGTTGAGGCCAGGCTGCCCAAGAGCAGACGCTCCAGGAGCTTGGCCACTGTTGGCAGCAGGGTGATCGGGCGATAGCTGGCGGGATGGCGGTGGTCCTTACCCGGCTTCGGCAGGGCGATGACCCGCCCGGTCTTCCATGGGTCCGGGAAGTGGCACGTTCGGAGGATTCCGTTGAGGAGCCGGGCGAGTGCGGCGACTCCACGGCGGGGCAGCTGGGCGAGTGCCATGTTGGGGACTCCGTCATGGCCTGGCGCCTTCCGCCTGGGTAGGCGGAGGACGGCCTTTCGCACCTCAGCAGGGGAGAAGTAGTAATCCCCACCTAGGGGCGGTGTCGGGCCAGACAGGAAGTCCTCAACTGCCTCCTCAACCTGGTGGTGATGGTTGAGAGTCTCGAAGCTGACATCTGCTGGAACAGGGTGCGGCGTGAACTGCTCCGCCAGATGCTCGGCCAGTATCTCGGCACGGTCGGCAGGAGCGAAGCGCCGGACCCCGTCTCGGTCCAGCAGCGGGTAGGTGGGCGCCGGCTGGCGCGTGAGCGCCCGGTTCAGCGCATGCAGGTTGGTGTCGTGCTCGGAGGCCCGGTCGATTGCGCGGTCCCAGGTCTCTCCACGCCATGCCTGCACGGCGGTCGAGAGCTCGGCGGTGAGCCGGTTGAGGCGAGCTTTTAGTCGTGGGCATCGGGAGCGCGCCCACTCGCGCCGGAGCTCGCGTTTCTCCGCGATGCTCCTTTTGAGGTGAGGTGGGAGGTCGCGGCGGCGGCCTTGGTGCCTGGTGATGGGTGAAGAGGCAGCTTCTTTGGCCTCCCTGATGCGTGCCATTAGAGCGGACGCCTCGGCCTCCACTTCGGCCGGTGTCAGGATGGGGCCGACGTCCATGGACTCTAATGCCTTGGCGTACGCCACCCAGTCAGTCCTCACGCCCAGGGGCCGCGGCGCTGTGAAGTCCGCGGCCAGGTCGAGCGTTATGAGGAGAGGGAGGTGCTGTGTGTCTAGGTCATACAGCACCTCAACCAGGACGGGGCAGCGCACGAACTTATGGAGCACTATGTCCAGGACGTCGGCAGCGTGTGTGATGGCGGTGGGTATATGTGTGGGGGAGTCAGGCCCCACAACGGTGAAGCCGGTCGCATCGCTGTCGTCCAGCAGCTTGCGACCGGCAGGGTTGATCACTCGCGATCCCCACGCTGGGTGCTTGGCGTTTAGGTCGCCAGCGAGCAGCGTTGGGGTGCGCGAGTTAAAGATAGCTGCAGTATCGGTGGTAGCGTAGCGGGGTGTCGGCGGGCGGTAGCCGGCGAAGATGCGAAGTTCCTCGCCCGCCGCTCTCACTAGCACCCCGGTGGACCTCAGCTCCTTGAACGGAGCGAGCGCCAACTCCTCGTGGACGAGGTCGCGTCTGACCAGGGCGGCCGTACCACGGTAGGCCTGCCCCGATGTGGGCGACACCTCGTCGCGGCGGTACGTGAAGAAGTTGGGCACGCTCAACTGGTGGTTGGGCTGGAGCTTCGTTTCGCCCAGGAGGACGATGTGTACGTCCTGCGACTGAGCGAGTAGGCGGAGGGGCTGTAGATGCTTGCGGACCCCCCCGGGATTCCAGTACAGAATGCGCAATGCGGAGGACCTATCCATACCGGATCCCTTCCAGTACGGTTAGTCCCCGCACCGCAGCACTCTGGAGGTCCACTCCTGCAGCGATGGCGACCAGGAACTCAGTGAGTGCTCCCAACAGTAGCTCTGTTGGGTTCCCCGCTGGTCTGGCCGTGTTGGTCCCTGCTGGGACAGTTTCGATGGGGGCGGCGCGCCGGCGGCCTCGGGAGGCCCTGCGCTCGCTCTGTGGCAGGGGCGCACTCTCTGGTTCGAGTGCATCTGTGGGGTGGCGTTCAATGGTGGTCTGCACGGGTGCCCGGGTTGGGCACGGCGGTGGGTGGTGTGGGCGCGGCGGCGCGGGGCCCGGCAAGACATATGCCGGGGCCGGCGCCAGCCGCTGCGTGCTGGGTTTTGGGGCCTCCTTACGGGAGGCAGGGGGTGGCTGGAAGCCCGGGATGTCACCCTCAGGCTGGTGCGGGGTGGAGGAGGCAACTGGCTTCCTCCGCCGTTTACCTCCTCTTGGTCTCCTCCTGCGGGTGGGCGCTGGCTCACCCCTGTGCGTGGCCGGGTTGGCCACTACTTCGGGGGCGTTCGGCGTGACTGCGGGGAGTGGCCTGTGTGTTGGTGGCGGGCGATGTGGTGCCGCCCATCGGCTTCCTGGGCGGGGGACGGGCGAGACTGCCCGCCCTTGGGCAGTCGTAGGGTAAGTGGGGGCAGGTGGGGGGTAGGTTATCCCCCTTTTGCGTGCCTCGCGACGGAGCGCAGGGCAACTTCTGCTGTTTGCCGTGTGATCGCGGCCGCAGTTCGCGCAGGTCGGCTTCTCGGTGAGGGGGCGGGGGCAGTCGGCGGCGGCGTGCTGGGCGCCGCAGCGGACGCAGCGCATCGGGCGGTGGCAGTGCGCCGACGCGTGGCCGAACGCCTGGCACCTGTGGCACTGCGCCACGCGGTTCGCTGCGCCGCGCCAATGCTCCACGCACACGCCCGGCATGAAGAGTAGTTCCTGTATGCCATACAGGCGCACGAGCTCCTCCTCGGGCAGGCGGTCCAGCTGGGCGTGGAACAGGCAGCCGGCGCGGCCCTGTGCGCCTTTTATTTGCTTCACAAACCGGGTAGGGAAACCCAGTTCGTGAAGTGCTGCAGCGATGTCGTCGACGGGTGTGTCGGCGGGTAGACCTCGTATGGCCACCTTGGTGGGCAGTTCGGCGGACACGGTGTAGCTATACCAGCTGATCGCCGGATCTTCCGCCATTGCCTCCACCAGGTGGCGCTGCACCGTGCGGTATTCTTCGGGAGTGCGGGGGGTAAATCGCACCCCTTGAGCCAGGGGGCGCGCGTTGGGGGCGAATCCAAGTTTACTCCTTAGGGCGGCGAAGTGCGCTACCCAGTTCGGCAGGCACTCCACCACGATGGGAGGATAAGCTCGCGATGGTCGTGGGGCGGGCGGGCCCTCCTGCGCTTCGCGAGCCACACCGGTGGCTGGAGGCGATGCGGCGAGTGGTGCGTCCACCTCCATCCTTGGGTCTGCCTCGCCTTGGTGCGAGGCGGGTTGGGCGGGGGCCGAGTGTTCGACGGCGGGGGCTGCCGGTATACATACCGGGCGGTGGCTGTCCAGGCGGGCGGGGTTTACCAATTGTGGTACTGGTCGAGGGCTGGGCGGGCGGTTGGTGGGCGGGCCGTGCGGTTGCGGTGCACCTTTAACATCAAAGGTCACCTGCGGTGGAGGGCGGGCAGCGGGTGCCGCACCGAGTCGCACCATGCCGGTCTCCCTGACCGGGGAGTCGGGATGGCCCAGGCGGCGGGGGGGAGGCGGCTGCACTGATGCAGCCTCGGCGTACGAGGCGAGTCGCTCTTCGGTCCGCTCGGGGGACGGCATTGATGACATCGGAGGCAGCTCCATGTGGCTCGTATGTTCGGAGCGGGAGTCCTCCTCTGTTGGGGGCGGGCGGGAGGTGGAGGGGCTAGACGCGGTTGCTTCTTCCGAAGCAGTTTCCTCTTCCGCGCCCTCTCGTGGTGGCGATGGGGACCTGCGGGCTGGCGCGCGATAGGCGGGCTTGGGCCTCGAGGTGAGGGGGGTGTTCTGCAGCGGCGGGGATTCGCGGTATGAGGAGGAGAGGCACTGTCGCTTCTCATCCTGCGTCTCCTCTGGCGATGGTGGTGCCCTTGTTCCTGCTGCTCTGTGCTGGGGGCGGGGCGGAAACTCAGTTCTGCGCGCGGCCACAGCGGACGTGCCTGCGGGGGGCTGGGGGGCGTCGTGCGACGCTGTTCCTGTGCGTGCCGAGTGGAAGCGCCCAGCCCTGGGGACTTGGGATTTCTCCGGTTCCATCAGGTTGGTGGCCACTATGACTCGGTCCGGTAGCGGGGCTCGATCCGGGGGTTTCGGCGGGGGGGGAACATCCCCGTCTGCCATCGGGTAGGGTGGGGGGTATGATCGGTTGGGAAACACTCAAGGGGTGCCTTCAGTGGACTAGGGGGGCGGAGAACCAAGCCAGGTGAGATCCCGAGGGAAGGCCTAGCTTAGGTAATCCAGCGGCACTCGCCTAGGCACTGCGGGCTGCGAGCGGGTTGGGGGTGGGGGGGTAATGTTCGTTACTGAATTGGATGTTTTATCATAAAACACCAATCAGTAACACACACCGAGCGGGGGGACGTGAGTGATAACGGTCCCGCGGGTGTGAAGACGCACTAGGTACTCACCGCTAGCGATAGGTATGTCCTAACACTGCGATCCGAGTTGCCTGCGCGTCTGTACGGGGCTCACTATACACTGCACTACGTGTCACTATCTCACTGCACTGAACACACAATAATACGATGATATTCGTATTAGCCTCAAACGCAGGTCGCGGTCTCGATGACTAACCGGCTGTTAGGCCGGTGTCAGAGGTCCGCGGGGACGTGAGGCGGGGGGGCGGACGGCGGGAGACGGGCGACGCGCGCGCACTGTACGGCTGAGAGCGGCAGACTGGAACTATAAATTTATAGCAAATATACAGATCGGAAAATTTATTAAAATAATTACGAACTATGTGTATTACACAAGTAGTTAACATTGGTCCATAGAAATAGTAAGTGACGTAGTGTAGTAACGTAGTGTAGTGACGTAGTGTAGTGACGTAGTGTAGTGACGTAGTGTAGTGACGTAGTGTAGTGACGTAGTGTAGTGACGTAGTGTAGTGACGTAGTGTAGTGACGTAGTGTAGTGACGTAGTGTAGTGACGTAGTGTAGTGACCCAGCTGGCTCCATTAACAACGCCCGCTAAGACGCGATCGGTAAGGAAATTGCTTTAAGAATAACCTTTGTGCGTTTATTTTTATTTTCTGCAGTAGGAATTTGCTAGCGATTTTTCAAGATAATGATAATATGGAGGGGGGTGAAATGCATCGGGTGCTGAGATTATGGGGATGGGGATGTCTCTAGGGGGTGATCTTTTATAGGAGAGTATCAATTAGGTTATTTTGTAGCTTTCTCGCGTTCCGTAATGCTTAATTATTACCTAGGTACTCAACTTCTGCATCAAACAAAAATTACAAGATCTATCGATAGGTGTTTATTTTACTTTATATACCTACCGAAAATAATATTGGTGGAGACTTACAACAAAGACGACAACAAAGGAAACTTCAAAATCTTCATATGACTGATTGTGAATTGATTGTGATTGAGAAAACCTATTAGTTAAAATCTTTTTATATATAATAGTTATATTTTCTGTAGTTGAGCTGAGATACATTGTTGCCCTTGGTGGCAATCAAACTCTAGTTTCGCATCTCTGCCTAAACTATACAATATGAAACTGTTACATAGGCATTAAAAAAAAACTTGTAAAAGGTATCACAAACTGCCCAAATACGTCGGGCGGTACCCCGACGTATTTGGGCAGTTTGTGATACCTTAACATACGGGGCTTTTGGAAATTTATTCCCTAACTACAGACAAAAAATCGATAATCTGGTCAGAATATGATGATAAAATTATTGCAAGGATTACTTGACTGCGCTAGTATACATATGTAGCTATCATAGGTAACTACCACACGAGCAAAGCCGCGGGTAGAACCAAGTCCACTATATATTCAAAGTAAATAAGAAATATATACAGATACCTGATACCTGAACAAAAATACATGTATCTCTCAAAACTCTGTACGTTGTTTTACGATCTACGATATCACATCAAAATTGCAGCCAAAAACGATACCTACATTCAGCATTCCTCATTTTATTGCCGTGGAAATATCGCGCACGTATGTTGAAATTTGATTTGTACGTATATATTTACTATTGAGTCTCGATATTGAGTTTGAAACTCAATAAGACAAAGCAGATGTTACTTGTTTATGTCATAAAGTTGGAACGGAGGGGCTGTAGGGCTGGTGCTCAGTCGAAGCTATATCGCGTTAATAATTGATCCAGCGAGCGTAGCAAGCTAGGTAAATTGGATATTCAACTTTAACTTTGTGTGTTTGGTTCAGTATTCATTTGGACTACCTATATATATATATATATATATCTCCAGGTAGCCATAATTATCACTGAGGAAACTATAATATACAAAACAATTAAACACGTATTTCAGGATTCCTAAAAAATTCATATTGGCTAGTCGGGTTCTATAAGTTTAAGATTCGTAGCTTGGTACAGTTTTGAAATGCTTATTTGTAATAAAACGATTTGTTTCAAACTTTATATGAGCTAATAAACCAATAAAATTACGGGAAACTGGTTCCAGGATTTTTCAAAACAATAAACAGTGGTCCTTTTTTTATTAAAATCGGGTTTCAAGAATTACTGTTTCTTACAATAGACTGATTTCAAGAGTTTTTGAAGTCCACGCGAATACATGTAACATCGGGAGCGGAAAGCTTGCTAAATAAATACATTGAATTGAATTGAAATCGTTAAACCGCACTCAGGTCCCTGAAACCACAGAGAAATCTTCAAAATCGAATTCGACGAAACATTTAAAAGAATGTGTATCGCAATGGTTTTTCGAGCAGGTATTTCCAACTTTATCATTAGCTATAAATACTTTTAAACTTACGCGATCTGAACACTTATTTATAAGTATTAATACAACGGGTATTTATCGCGTTTATTGACGACCGATGTGGCGCGGTGGGCGAAGGTCCGCTTGCGACGCAGGAGGTTGCGGGTTCGATTCCCGCCTCGGAACAATTGTGTGTGCGATCTGCAGATATTTGTTCCCCGGGTGTTCTGGTCGTTTTCTATATATAATAAAAAATATCTATCTATGTAATGTATTGTATTATGTATATCAGTTATCTAGTACCCATAACACAAGCTCTGCTTACCATGGGGCTAGATAATGCTGTGTGGATGGCCCAGCATTATTTATTATTTATTTATTATTTATTTACCTATTTTTTCCGACGTTTCAACAGGTTTACACTATGTCGTGACCACGACAGTGTGTAAACCTGATAAATACCCGTTGTATTAATACTTATAAATATGTTATCATTAGCTAGTCCACAAGCCTGCAATAATATGTCATAGGAACTATATTCAAATGGATTCTCAATTCCCGCGCGCTGCAACTTGGAATAGAATTCAGATCCATTATGCAATATTAAATGTGTTCTCGTTGGTAGGTAATCTGGATTTTGCTCCTTAGTGGCTTTGCCCACCTGTGATATGATAGAGCTTGACATAATACTAGTAGAATAAAATAGAATAGAATAGAAAAAACATTTATTTAGACACAGGTACAAAATACAGGCATAGAAGTAAACAAACAAAGAAGAAGTTTATCATGGGGGTAAACCACACAAATAGGTGATATTAGGACTAAAATAAGACTAGCTCCATGACCCTGCGCCGAAATAGGGGTTGGCTAAGCGTGTGCTGAACATTATTTTATTCAGCGTTGTTTTTCAGCCAAAGACCTTAATAACTAGTTGAAGTCACGGACGACAATTCGGTGACAACAAAGAGAAAAATATTTGATACAAATAAACAAACAAGTAATTATGTAGGTATGTGCAGTTTAACTCTTACTATACCGTTTAGCCGTTTACCTACGGAGCTGAGACGTGGACACTCACGATAGGGCTGGTCCACCAGTTCAAAGTCGCTCAGCGAGCTATGGAAAGAGCTATGCTCGGAGTTTCTCTGAAGGATAGGATTCGTAACGAATACATCCGACAGAGAACCAAAGTTATCGACATAGCTCAAAGAATTAGCAAGCTGAAGTGGCAGTGGGCCGGCCATATCTCGCGAAGAACCGACGGCCGATGGGGCAAACGTGTTCTTGAGTGGAGACCACGACTCGGTAAACGTAGTGTAGGACGCCCTCCGACCAGGTGGGATGACGACCTGCGAAAGACTGCAGGTAGATGCTGGATGCGGCAAGCTGAAGACAGGGCGCTATGGCGCTCATTGGGGGAGGCCTATGTCCAGCAGTGGACTGCTATAGGCTGATGATGATGATGATGATGATACCGTTTAGAGTTTCGTTTACATATTTATCTAAAGGATAGGTTCGAATACATCCGACAGAGAACCGACAAAGTTATCGACATAGCTCTGGGAATAGGCAAGCTGAAGTGGTCATTGTCCGGCCATCTTACGCGAAGAACCGATAACCTTTGGGGTTGATAGATATATATCTATCTGGATAGATAAAGTATTTATTTAGGAGTAAACATCGGTAAACACAATACAATACAATACAAAAATACTTTATTGTACACCAGATACAGAACATTATGAAATATATTACAAGAACAATGGGCGGCCTTATCGCTTAGAAGCGATCTCTTCCAGACACACTAAGTACGTGTTCCTAGTAAAAGCATCTCCCTTCCACCGTCGATTTGTTTTTTTGGTTGACGCGTTATACTGGGAAGAGTCTATGGGTACAAATAGGAAAATGACAGTAAAAGCTTATTTTTATGCATATATCGTTTAGTAATCTATATCAAAAATGGAGTCCGAATAAACGGTAAAATGGCCACAAAGTTTTATTTACGACAGAATGTTGTTCAATAATAAAAATACGTATAGAACATAAAACTGTACAAAATTGCCAACCATTTCAAAGTTTCATTCGCCGTTAAAACTACTGCGAACATTTTACGTAAATTAAGTGGAAGACATCGATTAAAAATGCAGTGAAAGCAAAACTTTAATGGCGCGATATTGGAGAGGAATATGCATCCGGGCGGGCCCTGGAAAAACAGCTAGTGTGATAATGTAATCCGTCATAAATTATTCAAAGAACCATAGGAATTAATTCGAAAAGCATTTTATTTCCAGGCCGCTTGTGCTGCGGCGAAATAATGAAACTGGACTTTTTGGAAGGACTTATTTGCTTGTACACAATATTAGTTTAAAGAATTTATTTTTCAACAGAACAAATTTGACTTAAATGAGTATGTATATATGTACAATATACTTAAGCTTACTATCTTAACTAATTATATTATGCTAGTATTGTTATACATATGTAGGTAGTAATTAACAAATTTTGTCATATATATGTTGTTTTATATCAATGCAATAAGTATAACGTTTTAAATAAATAAAATAAAATGAAACAGCTTTTATTTCTCAACTTAAATACTAATCTATATATTATCTCTATCTATACATATGTGAGTACCGCTTTCAGCGGTGAAAGCCTCCTCCAGCTCCTTCCATCTTCCTTGATCTCTAGCTACTCTACTCCATGTCTTCCCTGCTATTTTTACGATGTCATCGTCCCATGGTTTTACAGGTCTTCCTTTTCTTCGTTTCTTGTTTATTGGGTACCAATTCATTATAGCTTTGGACCATCTCTCGTTTTGCATTCTCTGGATGTGCCCCGCCCATTTCCATTTTAAAGATAGAACTTTTTGTACCACGTCTTTTGCTTTAGTTTTTTTTCTTATATCATGCGAAGTATAACGTTACTTCCTGTAAATGGAGTAAAATTGCATTTAATCAGTTTTGCTTTTTCAGTGTTAATATAGTTAAACTTTATACGACTAGGTTAATCTGATAATTAAATATTTAGATTGCAGCTCAATGGCTATCTTCTCTCTATGATTTTTCTAAATAGTTATTCTAAATCTATCTGCTTTATCGTATAGCTTTCTAATATTAAACTTTGTTAATACTTAGTTAATTGTCTATTCTATTCACATACTCTGTTTTAGATTGCAAATTTAGAACATCCTTAATAAAGCTGGGCGTTACAAAAGATATCTGTTTCTCAGATTCTACTACGACTGCGACAAAACCTACGTGTCTGTGCAAGGGGCCCCTATGCATCTGCATTAACAAAATGGCCGAGTGTAATGGCATTACATCCCATACTACGCCTTCCATTCGCTCTTTATCCCGAGTGATTTGCATTTTTTAAAATAAGGTAAGTACGGAACGTGAAATGGCTGGAAAAATTGAGTTTCCAGTATTTTTCCGTTGAAAGTTCCGACGAAAGTTTTTAGTTTTTACGATAGTTGGAGTTGCTGTTGAAGAATTTTATAGAATGCAGACGGGATCGGGGAAACAATCAGGATTTACTGCATTTGAGACACTTCTCAGGCTGCATTTTTAGTAAACAGCAAGGGCGGATTTTCGGCAGCTTTCAGAGGCTCTCGGCAAACGTAGTGTAGGACGCCCTCCGGCCAGGTGGCATGACGACCTTCGAAGGACTGCGGGCAGATGCTGTATGCGTCAAGCTATAGACAGGGCGCTATGGCGCTTATTTGGGGAGGCCCATGTCCATCAGTAGACTTTTATAGGGCGCGGTGATGATGATGATGATAATTTGATTGTAACTTTTATTGACACTTTGACTGCGATCTTTTTTCGACCACTGCGATCTTTTTTTAACCTTAGTTATTCGTGCTGCCGCTCTACACAGCGGTTGTGTTGCGCCGCACATGCGTTTCGTTCGAAAAATATTACGGCTGTGCTGAGTCACAAAGATCTGTATTTTCTCAGCCGCTGCGCTAGTGTGGATTTACGCATATTAGTCACTTGTAGAAAACACATAGGAAGTGATTTCAGCAATCAAAGTGTTAAAAAATAGTTGTTAATTTATTTTATGAATGCTTGAGCCATACTCCGATTCAAAAACCTGGATATTTTTGCATACAAAGAGTTTACAAAACCTAAGGAATATTGGTGAAAATATTTAACATTGGTATCATCAAAGCAAAGAAAAAACTCGAAACAATTTTTCTTTTGAAAGCTTTCATTCATTATTTAATTGATCTCTCGTTCTACTGATCATTGCGCTGTGTTGAAACACACTACTTGTTTCTAGTGGAAGCAACAACTATACTATATATAATACTAACAAATAAATTCATTTCATTTAATTTTTTTCATACTGTGACTGACTGTGAATCAGCAAACGTAGTGTAGGATGACGACCTGCGAAAGACTGCAGGCAGACGCTGGATACGGCAAACTGAAAACAGGGCGCTATGGCGCTCATTAGGAGAGGCCAGCAGTGGACTGTATGGATATTATAGGTTGATGATGATGATGTTGATGATACCTGCCTGATTGTAAGTAGGCAGGTACTTTCAGCCATTCAGTAGACTCTACTAATCATGGCGGTGTGTTAGAACTAAGAACACACTACTTGTTCCTAGTGGAAGGTATTTCCTTTCCACAAAGGAACCATGAATGGAATAGAACTCGAGTTCAAGGCTGTCTACGGTAACGCTAGTGGTCGGTGGTTAAGGTTAGTAGCTCGTTTGTACACTAACCACACAAACGTAAAACTATACTCGTACAAAACCGTGGAAAAGTTTCGTACTTTTTTATGTTAACATGTATACACAATGTATATACAACTATGTATCTGTAAAGTACCAAACATGGCAACATTTACACAGAAATATAATATTATGCGTTATTAGTTTAGGAACTAATCACAAACATTTTATATATATCTATTTAGTGTCGAAGACCGACATTCAATTGTCTTTTATTGTATTCCGACGACCTCTGTGGCGCGGTGCGCGAAAGACCGCCTGCGACTGAGGAGGTTGCGGATTCGATTCCCGCCTCGGAACAAATGTTCGTACGATCTACATTATATGCACAATACATTACAAAGATTAATATTTTCATCATACATATAAACGACCAAAACACCCTAAACAAATCTGCAGATCATAACATTTGTCAAAGGCGGAAATCGAACCCTCAACCGCTAACTTCGCAGGCGGACCTTCACCTACCGCGCCACAGAGTTCGTCAAGTATGAGTTTGTAAAATATTATATCTAAGATACTTATCCTATTCTTAACGATGCCGCCGAGCAGAGATAATAAACCACTCAGAAATTCCGAATCACTTTACCGCAAAAATTCTTGCGGCTAGCACAAATTTCAGTTAAACAGGCTTCAGGAGATTTTATGGGGACTCTGTACGACTATAAAAATAACAATGCTGAGCTCTCATAACATATTTCAGAGCGCATTATACTGTCGCTGCTGCCAAATTCTTTGAAGTCTTTGGTTCTGCTTTCTTTTTGGGGGACAATATCTTTATATTATTTGTGCGTATTCCAACAGAGTATTTCGACGTAAGGAAGAATTCTGGTCGGAAGAAGACGGCTGGTCGAACTCAAAAAATAATAACTAACAGACTAAAGGTTTCTTCGTCGCTTTTTTACTTACAAAAAAAAATCTAAATTTATTTCTGTGTTGGGTTAGTGTTAATAAATAATTTTCTTTACTTACATACCGATGCGATAGAAAAAAAAATATCTTAATAATTAATTAATAAATAAATTAAAGAGTGTTGAATTTTTAGAATTTACATTATTTTCATCATCATCATCAACCTATATTAGTCCAATGCTGGACATAAGCCTCCCCTAATGAGCGCCATAGCGCTCTGTCTTCAGCTTGACGCATCCAACATCTACCTGCAGTCATTCGCAGGTCGTCATCCCACCTGATCGGAGGGCGTCCTACACTACGTTTACGGAGTCGTGGTCTCCACTCAAGACCACGTTTGCCCCAGCTGCCGTCGGTTCTTCGCGAGATAATGCCGGCCCACCGCCACTTCAGCTTGCTAATTCTCAGAGCTATATCGATAACTTTGGTTCTCTGTCGGATGTACATTATTTTAATAATTAGTAATTTTTGTAAATAATGGATATCAATACTTATTGATTTTATTTTATTAGCATTTAGCAAAATTACTTTTATAGTTTCCGTAATGTTGCGCAACCAACCCCGTACCAAGGATTCATTTAGCGAGACCTACAAACAACTCTAACGCATGGTCATATTTTCTCCAAACAAAACTAAAGCATATCCCTGACAATGATAACGTATAAAATATTTGAACCTATTGTCCTCGCATACCATAAATTACATTCTCTTTATACCTCACGTTCTAAAACATCATAAATAGCGCCATTTACGCCCTTAGGACAAAAGATGTGTATCTAACCCTTCTATTAATTAATTTAAGCCCTATCTGGTTAACAGTCCACTGGCCTCTATTGTCCAGGATATCGTACCCTGCAGGCTTTGAAGGCATGGAGTTGAACGCAAAATTTGCGTAGAACAGCCTCATTTCAAACTCAAATTGTCTGGAATGTTCACTATGAAGTTAGCTGTCAAGAGCTAAGGTCCAAATCAAAAACACCTTATTTCTTATCACCACATAGTATAAAACAAAGTCGCTTCCCGCTGTCTGTCCCTATGTATGTTTTGATCTTTAAAACAACGCGCAATTTACCGACGTAAAGCTGATCCGCTTCAAGCGCTAAGCTGAGTTCAAGAGCTGTCATGTCACACAAGATTACGAACTTAAACTCGATCAAGCTGAACTTAGTAGTTGGTAAATAAATAATGCGTGACGTATTACACAGCTTTATCTAGCCCAAAGCTTGTGTTATGGGTCCTAGAAACTGATATACATAATACAATACCATTACATTTGACGACCGATGTGGCGCGGTGGGCGAAGGTCCGCTTGCGATGCAGGAGGTTGCGGGTTCGATTCCCGCTTCGAAACAATTGTGTGTACGATCTGCAGATAATTGTTCCGGGTGATCTGGTCGTTTTCTATGTATAATAAAAAAGATCTATCTATGTAATGTATTGTATTATGTATATCAGTTATCTAGTACCCATAACACAAGTTCTGCTTACCATGGGGCTAGATAATGCTGTGTGAATTGTCCAGCATTATTTATTTATTTATTACATGTAGGTATTTATTTTTATTATACATAGAATACGACCAGAACACCCGGAACAAATATCTGCAGATGGTACAAACATTTGTCCCGAGATGGGAATCGAACCCGCAAGGGGTTCGATTCCCTCCTCGTCGCGTTGCAAGTGGACCATCGCCAACCGCGCCACAGTGGTCGTCGATTTATTGTTGATCTTTGTTTTGGCAGAAAACAGTGAAATCGAACCTAATTATAGTGTTTCTATGTAAGTCTTGGGAGCAGTTCAGAAATACCTGGCCTTAATGGGGGAGCACAGGTGCCATATTACAGACTTTTCAGTCTAGTTTAGGCAACTGAGGCTACGTAATACTTTGGACTAGAATCTCGATATACTGGACTTGTTTCTAATGTAAACTACAAATGAATTATGTTATGTGTTTGTAACAATTCTTTTTTGGCAATAAAATTTTATTATTATGTCTCTCATTTACCATGATCTCGGGCCATAAAGTGACCCGGTCCTTTGGAAGGCTTGCGTGTGGCCGAAGCCAACATTATTATTATTATTATAATGTAATAGATATGTAGATAGATTATCCTTTATTCATAAAACTGTGAAAAACGTTCACGAGTTGGCGGCCTTATCCTAAAATAGAGTACATACATACCCCAAATTCGGCGGGTCTTTGACCAGTTGACAAAACACGGTTGGCTGCCTACAATATTATAATAATAAAAAAAATTATTTCCTTTTCACAATAGGTTTACTTAAAATTAAGTTATTTAGGTCACAATGTTTAGTAACTATGTTAAACCTATATTGTGAGAGGTAATATTCATACACTTATATATATAAGGCACCGGACTGTGTCGCCGATTTGAGTGCGTAGGCTCCATATAGGCTGACGTTTGATATGTCCTATCTATACCTAGCAACTGTACCTACTCTTTGCCCTATTAGACGATATAGCAGTTCATGTGTACATAACAATTTGACATCGCCTTTAGGTCAGCACGTTTGAATAGGCGCCTGTAGTTATAGGGTTGTCATTGAGGTAGCCTTATGAGGGTAAGTAATAATATATTATCATACCTACATAACTAGGTATTTTACGAGTATTTTTCAAAAATCGCACTTGTATTATAAATGCGATAATTTTTACGTTTAGATGGATGAATGTATGTATATATGGATGTTTTCTTACCATTTCACGCCAAAACAACTGAACAGATCAGGCTGAAATTTTGCATAGATATAGTTCTTAGCCTGAAATCAAACATACGTTTTTCATCCCATACAACAGTTCCCATGGGATAAAAATCATTTTAAGATTGTTGGTTAGATATAGCACGTGCAAAGCCGCGGGCAGAAAGTAGTAGGTCAATAAACGCAAAAAAAACTCGCAACACGATCAGAAATTGTGGTTCATTGTACCCACCCAAAGGGCTGATAAGGAGGAGCAAAAAATATTTCCTAAGATTTTTACCATAAACCTCCAGAATCCTGCTTTATTCAAGGACTCAATATTATCATAATTATAAATTTAAATTGCAAAGAAACATAAAAGCTCTGCCGCTTTCCTTAAAGCTTGTTTTCCACTGAAGACGAAGATAATGTCAAGCTATTATATTGAGGCATCGATCGAATCGAACAAAGTAATTTTGGGTTTCCAGCTCCGAGTACAAAAATAAGGTACACTCCGATAAAAAAATTGGGATTTTATATAATTTGTTTTGTTGTGTTTTTTCCAAATGAAATAACACTATTGTTTCAGAACGATGCCTTATAGTAAAACTTCTGAAACTATCGTGGTTATCAAAACTAAAGTCTAAATGACTTTAATTACGTTTTGATAACCACGGGATATTTACAATGATTTGATTTTTGAGTTATCCAATATTTCGGCACAGTTTCATGCGCCATGATCACGGAATAACTGAAGGCACTGCGACTCAAAAATCAAATCATGGTAAATATCCCGTTTTAAATGACTTTAGTGATGCCTTATAGGTACGAGTATTTTCGCATTACAACAATAGACGAAGAAGCGGCAGAGAAAAAAGTAAAAAAGATTTTTATTTTGTCAGAACAGAGACTCTTATAAACTAAACTTAGATTAACAGACGACAGAGACTGACAAAAATCGGTCTCCACTCAGCATGTGCTATGGTAGAGTAGATCGTACCATAGCGCTGGTCTTCCGTGGAAAGAGAGAGCCAGGAGAGACATCGCCACACGATGACTTTGTCATCCAGTGGAAACCTGACCTTATTCAAAAAATTGGTCAGAAGTAAAGATGGGGAAAATAAATTTATCATAAATTTACGTAAACAGGATCTCAAACTGAAATGAATACCCGAAATGTGGGTATTTAGCATTTAACGTGTTATTACTCGGGCTTCAGAGGTTTTTACGTTGGCTTATCCATAAATCAAGACGAGATATTGTAGATTTTTATTCGAAGCCGGGAATGAAAATAAAATAATACATACACTTCGAGTGCTGAAATCAAATCAAATCAAATCAAATCACCGTATGTATTTTCTACAAGTGACTAATATGCGTAAATCCACACTAGCGCAGCGGCTGAGAAAATACAGATCTGTGTGACTCAGCACAGCCGTAATGTTTTTCGAACGAAACGCATGTGCGGCGCAACACAACCGCTGCGTAGAGCGGCAGCACGAATGGCTTAGGTTAAAAAAAGATCGCAGTCGTCGGAAAAAGTTCGCAGTCATAGTGTTAACTATAAATCAACAATAATGCTATAACAGCGAGCTATGGAAAGAGTTATGCTCGGAGTTTCTCTGAAGGATAGGATTCGTAACGAATACATCCGACAGAGAACCAAAGTTATCGACATAGCTCAAAGAATTAGCAAGCTGAAGTGGCAGTGGCCATATCTCGCGAAGAACCGACGGCCGCTGGGGCAAACGTGTTCTTGTGTGGAGACCACGACTCGGTAAACGTAGTGTAGGACGCCCTCCGACCAGGTGGGATGACGACCTGAAAAGACTGCAGGTACATAGATGCTGGATGCGGCAAGCTGAAGACAGGTCGCTATGGCTCTCAGGGGGGAGGCCTATGTCCAGCAGTGGACTGCTATAGGCTGATGATGATGATGAACTATAAATGGATTACGTTGAAGCTTGCGGTAAACACGCAAGCCAGGCGCTCGTCAAACACTGTTAATACAATTTATCTTGCTGTAAAGTTTTTTCAACATACACGATTAGATCGCGTAAGTTAAAAAAATTAAACACATTATTATATTATACACTTCATTTATTTTAATTAAATCTCGTTATAAAATATTTTTTTATCATCAGAAATACAATAAAATATAAGAATAGTAAAAAAAAATCAAAACGGCAGATTAGTAACTTTTATTTCAAAGTATTTATTAGTAGATACTAAATTCATTTATAACGGGATATTTACTATGATTGGATTTTTGTTTTTTTTTAATACTGGACTATTCACACAGCATTATCTAGCCCCATGGTAAGCAGAGCTTGTGTTATGGGTACTAGATAACTGATATACATAATACAATATATTACATAGATAGATATTTTTTATTATACATAGAAAACGACCAGAACACCCGGAACAAATATCTGCAGATCGTACACACAATTATTCCGAGGCGGGAATCGAACCCGCAACCTCCAGCGTCGCAGGCGGACCTTCGCCCACCGCGCCACATCGGGCGTCGGATTTTGGATTTTTCTTATATTTCGGCACATTTTCTAATGCGCCATGATCACGGAATATCTGAAGGCATGAAACTGTGCCTACACCTTTGGAAAACTCAAAAATCTAATCATGGTAAATATCCCGTTAGAAATAACTTTTGTGTTAACCATGATAGTTTATTTATTTTTATAGTTTCAGTAGTTTTAGTATTGAAAAGATTTAATTCAACATTATTTTCGTTCACCTAGTTCTAAAAACAGTGGAATGTAAGTAGATAAAACGTAGGCATAGGAGCTTTGTTTTGTGAATCAATTCACGCATTTAGTTAGCTCCAGTTTTTCCCCGAGAACTCGCTAACAATAAACGTGACTTAGTGGGACACACGGATAGGCGAGATATTTATATGTATATGTTTAATATTAATAGAATTCCGCTAAATATATCTATAAAAAATCTGCTATCTGTTTGATTAATTCTTTTCAACTACTCAACGGAATTTAATGCAGTTTTCATCAATAGATATAGTGATGAGGAAGGTTTAATTTTTTAGATTATATCGAAAATCGTGCGAAGCCTGGGTGGGTCGCTAGTTAATTTTTTTTGTGTTGTCTTTGTACCTAATTATATGAATGAAATAAAATAAAGTTAGTATTATGCGTTTCTCATTTCCATGATCTCGGGCCATATAGCGACCTGAAAGTTTGGAAGTTTATATAGGTGGATCTTATTTATTTCTTTATTTATTAAAACTACTGAACATAGAAACAACGCGTGCGAAGCCGCGAGCAGTAGTTTCCCAATGAACTGACGATATGTTGCGACGACGCGGCGACGACGGTACACCTGCGACGCAGGAGGCAACCTCCTGGGTTCGATTCCTGCCTTTGGACAAATTTTTGTATGAACGGGAAACATTTGTTCCAGATGTTCTGGTTATTTTCTATGTACAAAAAAATATAATAAATCTATGTTATGTATTCTATTAAGTTTATAACCATAACACAATCTGTGTAGCTTTGGGCTAGATGATGCTGTGTCAATTGTCCAGCATTTTTTTTTTTTTAGTAAATGAAACTTAAAAAAAAAAAAAAAAAAACATTTATTGCCAATCCATTTCTTAATCTAAACTAATACTAAATACAAAAAAGAAATTTCTTATAGTAGGCAAAGGGAGTTTATTCAGCATTTCAGTAACTTCTAACCACCCGTGTGTCCCTAGTTTTGTATTGGCCACCAACGGCCAACAAGCGGCTTAACCAACGTTGGCATTCCCACAACTTCGTTACAAGTCTGTTGATCCAACACTTAATGTAGCGGTTACATGGACTGAGTAACAAACAATACAATACAAGCGGTCACTGATAATAAAGTACAGGGTTCAAATCCTGGGTCCTGTCAAAGTTGTTATTGGAATTTTTATTAAGTGAAAAATTCACACAAACAGCCTGAAGTCGGGAAATTGGCGTGTTACAACCAAGTGCCTTCAAAAGCAAGTTGGTTCGTTGTTCCTGCGCCTGACCTCTCCCCGGTCGTGTCTTATAAAGTAAAAGTAAAAGTAAAAAGTCTTTATTTTGAAACATACTTAGGTGCTAGAACAAAAATATGAAGCGATGCGACCTGCAGAAGTAAAATACTGTGTCGCAGGTCGCAACGCCCACCTCCGGGCATTATAGTTGTAATGTGTTTCAATTCAACAAAGTGAAGGTACATACATAACAGATTGATTGATTGATATAGTTATATATTTTGTACCTGTGTCCAAATCTTTTTTTTTTTATCACTTCGCCAATCAAACAGTGTTTTATTTTATGATGGAGGCCCGTTCCGGCTCCGCCCGGGTAGATATATTTCATAAACATTTTGCGATGAACGTAGAGTAAACTTATATTTATGCACAAAAAAGTGTTTTATTATTCGGGTTAATATATAGTCTATGATACTCACAAATAACGTGGCTTTCTATTGGTAAAATAATTTTCGAAATCGTTTCAGTAGATCCATAGATTACCCCCTACAACTTCAGAAACTTTACCTCTTTATAATATTAGTATAGATATATGATAGTATTTATATATTTATAATCACTTCTTTCTCTAGAACGGGAAGCAAATTCTTACATAATCATCATCATCATCATCAGCCTATAATAGCAGTCCTGCTGGACATAGGCCTCCCCCAGTGAGCGCCATAGCGCCCTGTCTTCAGCTTGCATCCATCATCTACCTGCAGTCTCTCACAGGTCATCATCCCACCTGGTCGGAGGGCGTCCTACACTACGTTTACCGAATTCTTACACAGTCCGTTAACACTTTGAGTGCTGAAAACGCACGGTATGAGTTTTCTACAAGTGACTAATATGCGTAAATCCACACTAGCGCAGCGGCTGAGAAAATACAGATCTTTGTGACTCAGCAGAGCTGTAATATTTTTCGAACGAAACGCATGTGCGGCGCAACACAACCGCTGTGTAGAGCGGCAGCACGAATTTTTTAGGTAAAAAGAAAGATCGCATTCGTCGAAAAAAAACCGCAGTCAAAGTGTTAATATAGAGGCAAACCCAGGTGCTACCTCCATCTAGAGATGTAACCAGGTGCAACCCAAACCATAGACAAGGCCTCTAAGACACATATCTCATCCTACTACAAGATGCTGATGGTCTTTAGACACGTGCGAAGGTTATGAACGCAGCCAGCGCCGAGGGTAACTCAATGCCGTGTTATCATATGGATGAGTTCTGTGACCACATTTTGTGGAGAAACATTTGAATATAACTTAAATCTTATCATTAACGAGTAACTGAGGTCCTAAAGTAAAATATTCGATGGACACTGTTAAATATAAATATAAATAAATAAATAAATAATGCTGGACAATTCACACAGCATTATCTAGCCCCATGGTAAGCAGAGCTTGTGTTATGGGTACTAGATAACTGATATACATAATACAATACATTACATAGCTAGATATTTTTTATTATACATAGAAATCGTGCACACAATTGTTCCGAGGCGGGAATCGAACCCGCAACCTCCTGCGTCGCAGGCGGACCTTCGTCCACCGCGCCACATCGGTCGTCTGTTGATGATAATCAGTTCAAGGCCCACTACAGAGTGCCCAAGGGTGTGTTCTCCATATGCTGCTACAGACACTTTTGCTTATGCGTCATTTTACAACCAAGCCTTTCTATAATTTGGTCGTAAACTCTATTATTCATTTTGCAACTACGGCGTTATGCCATAGTTGTCGTACACGTAAAAAAAAACAAAAAAAAAACACTTTTTTTAAACATTTTGAACTGTTTGTTTTATAAAATATAAAAAAAAACGTTTTTTTTTTAACTTTGATGATCACGGAATAGCTGAAGGCATGAAACTGTGCCTACACCTTTGGAAAACTCAAAAATCTAATCATGGTAAATATTCTATAATTTGGTCGTAAACTCTATTAGTCATTTTGCAACTACGGCGTTATGCCATAGTTGTCGATCGTAAACCTAAGTTAAGTCATTTACTCACTAGGGAATTGTGCATTACAAAGGTAGTATAAATAAAATATAAATAAATAATGCTGGACAATTCACACAGCATTATCTAGCCCCATGGTAAGCAGAGCTTGTATTATGGGTACTAGATAACTGATATACATAATACTATATATTACATAGATAGATATTTTTTATTATACATAGAAAACGACCAGAACACCCGGAACAAATATCTGCAGATCGTACACACAATTGTTCCGAGGCGGGAATCGAACCCGCAACCTCCTGCGTCGCAGGCGGACCTTCGCCCACCGCGCCACATCGGTCGTATGCAATTACGTCGTTTTGTTTACATAGTCTACAGCAATGTAGTCCTTACGAACCTAACCTTTTTTCGGAGGCCAAGACACACTTCGGGTTGTTGAGCCAAAGGAGTAATTAGCTTTTGATCAAACTAAAAACCGGTCACATTTGTATATTTCCACTGATTTAAAGCTTTGAGAGTAAGTAAGTTCACCCTTAAAGTTTACATCGTTTATTTTTTTGTTTGTCGTAGGTTCGTAACCTCCGGTTTCGTACTTACATACTTCGAGATCTTTTTCTATAAAAAGCAAAATAATAGCTGAGAGCTTTAATAACTTTAGAAAAGATACACTCCTACTATATGTATATTGTTATCTAAGATATTAAGTAAATATCCTATTTTTCCTTAAAATATGGTGACTCCTCTGAAGAGTACTTACTGAGATCACTCACGGGTAAGCGGAGTCACGAGCATGCAGCATTTATCTGTTTCTGTTATTTCTGCAAGAAATAAAAAGCTTTTTCGCGTCTTGTCTTGTAATTCTTTTAAAAGAAATCTTGTTTTATGTCTGGATATTCTTATGAAATGCGATTCATGATCGAGTATTTCTTTTATTCTGTGAAATGTAATTTTATAACTATAAAATTACATTTCACAGAATAAAAGAAAGAGTTTTTTGCTGGATTTGTTTGATGATTTATGATTTTAAAAAGTTCGTTTACTCTCGCAAAATCTTCGTATTATTATGAACTTGGGATAAAAACAGCGCATTACGAAACGTTATTGATGGAGTCCAAACTATTGTATTCTATTGGTGTAAATTTACGAAAAAATTTGACGACCGATGTGGCGCGGTGGGCGAAGGTCCGCCTGCAACGCAGAAGGTTGCGGGTTCGATTCCCGCCTCGGAACAAATGTGTGTAAGATCTGCAGATATTTGTTCCGGGTGTTCTGGTTGTTTTCTATGTATAATAAAAAATATCTATCCATGTAATGTATAGTATTATGTATATCTGTTATCTAGTACCCATAACACAAGCTCTGCCTTACCACGGGGCTAGATAATGCTGTGTGAATAGTCCAGCATTATATATATTTAAAAAAAATAAAAAATAAAAAACTATTGGATGTTAAGATGGATGGATGGATGGTTGGTACTTCTTTACGCCAAAAGTACTGAACGGATCGGATTTAAATTTTGCAGAGATGTAGCTCTAAGCCTGGAATTAAACATAAGCTATATTCCCATGCGATATCAATAATTAAACGTTTCCAAAAACATAATGCGTGCGAACCTGCAGGCAGAAACTAATAAGCTATTATATTATATTAATTCATTTAATTTAATAACCTCATTAACTTAATAATTATGTAACAACTTACTTTTCGTAACATTTTATGGTCAAATTATCAAAAAAATAGGTAGAACCACTCAAGAGGCCCCTAATTTCATGAACGAGAGGCCCTCAATCATATCCGGCATAATTTCCTAATAAGGCCCAAATGGGTAATACCCGCAAAATTGGGTCCTTGTCAGTAATTGGTGACTTACTCAAATGATAATTGGGTATGTAATAGTGAATAATGGCGGAACCGACGTTACAAAGCATTGTTGTATATTTGGGGTCATTTGTCGTAAAAATACCATGGTGCATTTGACGATAATATGACCCACGGAACTGAGATGTGGATACTCAC
Organism: Eupithecia abbreviata; assembly: GCA_943735965.1. NCBI lineage: Eukaryota > Metazoa > Arthropoda > Insecta > Lepidoptera > Geometridae > Eupithecia > Eupithecia abbreviata. The sequence goes on along the minus strand of OX030991.1, from coordinate 9,591,027 downwards.
GGTAGGGTTGGTACACCAGTTCAGTATCACTTAGCGAACTATGGAAAGAGCTATGTACGGGGTCTCTCTGAAGTAATACATAGTACATAGCCATACCATACCACGCCGATACTACACAACACATAAATGGGCATTCTAATAGTAATTATGCGCTTGCCGCAACTTAGCCACTCGTTGGCTTGCTTACTGGCCCACGCAATGTATATTATGATGGATAATATGATAGACCTCTTGCTTGAAGCTAGTTTTTAAGACACCGAACTTGTTGCTAGCTCTCGCCGCGTGAACAGAGTGCGATTAACCCACTTTGAGTCCGTCTCAAATCGTGTTCACTAATTCACTGGGGTGCACTTATCTCAGTAAAGACCGACAGTTTAGGTGTACATGTAGCGAAAATACCATTTTTCGCTACATGTACACCTAAACTGTCGGTTGGTACGACAAACTGTTAACATTTATACTCATTCATTTAGCTGTCCTATACAAATTCAGGAAACTCATTCCGACATAATCCTTCCACATAAAGAAACTCTTTCGTAGCCCGCACTAAGCCTGCGCTAAAACTAATGTACAGACTGAACTTTTTCAACTAAATAATTTATGCTGCCGTTTCAAAAAACTACAGCACTGGAGGTTATTTTGACTTGTTTCGGGAGCATGCTAGATTATTCAAACAGTCTACAAACTGTCCAGAAAGATAGCCCCGAGTGTACTCGTATATGATGTTGTGTGGATTGTCCAACATTATTTATTTATTTATTTGTTACTTTAGGTTTGCTTAGGTTTTTTTTCTGGATCTTAAGAGGCCTCCGGAGGGACGAATTCTTCATACAAACGTAATACCAAAATGATTTCCAATTCAAGCATATTTCCACTATAATATTGTATTATTTGTATTTAAATAGTAATTATCTAAGTTCCTAAATAGTTTTTTTTTTCAAAATACTTGCCTGAAATTAAATGAAAGTCAATCGCATTTTGCACATTTTTATGCGAAAATGGACAAGTTTTCTTCCTATTTGTTTCGTATTAAAAAACAACAATATCTTACGAGGTATTTATTAAGGAACATAGCTTATATTGTCTAGTTACAGAATAACAATACTTTGTGAAGAATACAAAAAGTTTTCAGTCATAATTTTTGGTATTACGGAACAAACCAAATTTTGAACGGCTAATATTGCTATCGCGCACGCATGGGGCGCGGCGCAAGGGTTAAACAGGGACATCGATATTCGGAGCGATTTTTGCAAGCGAGGGTCGCCGGGCCCTTAAGTGCACTTTAAAACCAAGTCTCGTCTCAACCGTACCTATTTAGTGATCTCTGTCTAACAGTAGCACTTACGGAATCTAAATTATTCACCAACGTAAATACGGTATGCAGTTGCTTGTTAATAGTACTTGCCCTGGTAATAGTACTACAAATGTGTAGTATTCGGCTTGTGTACCAAAATGAAGTAATAATTATTTTTAATTGAATTTAGAAACAAAAAGTTTAAGTTAAAACCCCTTTTTCTACGGCCGCAATGTAAGATGGTTAGTAGGCAACTAGGTTGTCTTGTTGCTTTGGTTCTAGGCAGAAACAAGTTAAAGTTAAAAACCCTTTGTCTACGGCCGCTATGTAAGACGGTATGTAAACGGCTAGGCTGCTTCGTTAGCAGTTAGGCGTGAGGCTTAGAGTTCAAAATGCGTTAACAGATAACGCCTCGCTACGTTTGGTCGACTAGCTTAGCTTAACTAAACGCTCGCAGATCATACGCATGACTTACATTTACGCAATAAAGCCCTTTTCAACATAGTTTAGTAATTCAAATGTTGAATATTATTTTGAATAGATACACTTATTAGTATTTATTGAAAACCGTTGTAGTAAAGGCTGTATGGCGTTATTCTCTGCTAGTCAAGTCAAAGTCTGTTTAGATTTGTGTACGTGGTCGTTTTAAATAAATAAATTTAGGTTTTAGGAATGAATAATTGTGCATTTAATCCTAGCGCGCCATTTTTTACATTATCTCAGGTGAGATCGAAATGACATACATTTAGATCTTTTCGCCTACCGACGAGTTTGTGCCGTCGACTTGTGAACCCTTATTAATACATCCGGCAGACGGATTGGTTGCCCTTTCTCTGGTATTTCACTCTATTCACTTGATAACTAGAATAATACAATAAGAATTCTATTTTTTCCTTTTTGGCCAAACGTATCCGAACAATACAAATAGCTCCATCGATAGTAATTGTTGTCTGTTATCTATTGATCCTGATAAATGAAAGGTATTTAGATATCTCTTAGATAAATATCGTTGCTGGCCCCTAAGCTTCCGGTCATTTCTTCGTAGACAATGCCTACGCCGTAGACCTTCTACGAACCGTAGCTAGGCTACGCCGTAGCCCTTCTACGAACCGTAGCGGGGCGTTACATTATTCTTGAAATACGTTTCTTTGAAGTAGGAATAGTTCTTAAAAATATATTAATAATTCGGATTTTTATTTTATTTTATTTATTTAACGTACAAAACACATCACAATCACATAAAATTATGAGGTTACATAAAGATTGATCATAACTTGATTGCTACATAAACACATTGATTGAAGATATACCTACCTAATTATAAAGGTAGAAAATGCATATAACCCATCCTTTGCAATATAGAGCAGAAAAGTTTTGAAATAAAGTTGAAAGTTTGTAATGATATTGATGCGACAACATCGTTAAAACTACTGAACGGACTCTACATTGAAAATGTACCTAGGTACTATTGGATTTTATTTTTAATTCTGTACGGAGAATTTTCCTAGTGATTTATTAGAATAGAATAACATGTAGTATCCAGGGGCGGTCCCAGGGGGGAGGTCAAGGGGGTCATGACCCCCCCCAAAATCTTAGTTTAGGTACAGACAGAAGCATTAATTGGTAACCCCCTCACAGAATATGTAATAGTGTCATTCAGTAGCATGCAGGTTCAAATCCGAGAATATAAAAATATTGATTTTAGTTTACATTATTCTCGTTAATTTGGCTTTTTAATTTGTTTTATTTTATTATAAAGTTTATTCAATTATTTAAATACTACTAACTAATGTTTTTTTTTCAATACTGTCATTTTTAGTATCACGAGTAAAGATACTGAAATTTCAAAACTATATAACATGTAACTATGGTGTAGTGGTTAGTGTAACCGAGTTTCTCTCACTGCACACCGTATACCCGTCATCGAATCCTTACAGTAGAAGTCTTTTTGTTTTCTAACTACCAATTTTTTTAATTTTGGTAATGTAATGGCATGTATTCATGTGAATATTATTGTATATTATTAATTAAAAGTAATTTATAAAATAAAACAATTTTAGGTATACAAAATAACTTTTATTTTTTATAAATTTTGGACACAAAAAAACATAATTAGTACTGACATGTTTTATTTCATAATTTTGCCTACTTACAAATAGCTTCCTATCCTGATAAATAATATTCCATTTTCGATTTAGCGCTCGAGAATACACATGTTTTCATTAGATTATTGTTTACTTATCTAATCTAATGAATTAAACAATTTGGATCTCCTGTAAATCATGGAATACTATATAATCAGGTAGGTTTGAAAATGAATAAGTGAGGTCAAATGGTATTTTTTCTGATTCTCTCATATTAGCATATATCTCATATTATTACCTCGTATTAACTCCCAGGTCCTCAACACAAGGCCCAGCTCCGTTCCTTCCCCTACCATTCTCCCAAATCCGAACATGGATACAGCTCAGAACCAGAGAAACGCATACCGAGAGATGATCAAGCCTACATGAGTGCCGCCAATTCAGAACGGCACTCCCAGCTGTTTCACCAAGACTAACCAAACACTTATTGTGCCTGACGAGATCAGACTAACGCGTCCTAGTGGGAACACTCACAGGACACTGCCCACTAAACAAACACCTCTTCACCATCGGAGCAACAGACTGCCCTCTATGCAGAGGATGCCTGAGCGACGAAGAATCAGCTGCCCACGTAGTCCTGGAATGCGGGGGAGTAACAGCGCAGCGACTAGAAATCCTCAACCAGGAGGTCACTCCGCGAAGCCTGTGAAGATCCCAGGAGTATTCTGCGTTTCTGGACGGAGTTAGGCTGGTTAAACTAGCAAACACACCACGCACAAAGGACCAATCGGAGTCTAAGTGCGGAAACAGGAGTACAACTACCATAACATACCATACCATAACTCCCAGGTCCTCATGACCTCTTGCTCTAAATTATGCTTGGACCTCAATTCACTCGGATACCACTTTAAAACTATTTAAGATAACAAGGTTTTACTAAAAAGATAGGTATTTGCTTCGTTATGATTATGAATGACACATAAGTTTAATAAGTAGATAACTTACTGTAATTCCAAGCTGACGAGCAATCTCCTTATTACTCATTTGCTGTTCCGAAAAGAACCGCGATCTTGGTTCTCACAAAATCACTAAATAATATGCATAATTTCCTTCGCTCTATCTGTGCGTGGGTGTCTCATTCATTATTTTCCTAAAGGTTTTTTATTATCATGTTTTGAGTAAATGTGCGTACCAGGGATGTTCATTTTCATACAAATTACAGAAAGTTATTGCTGAACGGATCAGGCTAGAATTTGAGATAAGTACAGGTAGTTCCAGGCCCGGAATAAAACAAAGGCTACCTTTCCCATATCCCATAGAACAGTTTCCATGGGATACAAAAAAAACCTTAAAACGTTTGCATTGACACGACGCGCGAGAAGCCACGGGCACAAACTAGTATTTTAATAAATTATGAGCAAGTTTTTTACTGTTAATTTGATTAAGTACGGAGTGAGTGACCCCCCCCAAAGTCTTGGGCTGGGACCGCCCCTGGTAGTATCTTAATATAATAAACTGTTTCTGATCTTTTGCGTAGATCAAGTAATAGCCTATGGAGTGTAGTACGCCCTCCGGCCAGGTGGGATGACGACCTGCAACAGACTGCAGGGAGATGCTGAATGCGTCAGGCTGACATAGGCCTCCCCTAATGCGCCTATCTTCATAGTGCGTGCATTACAGGAGGCCTATGTCTTGCAATAGACTAACATATATAGGCTAAATTATATATTATTTATTAATTATATATTTATTTTATATGTATATATATATATATGATATATATATGACGACCGATGTGGCGCTGTGGGCGAAGGTCCGCCTGCGACGCAGGAGGTTGCGGGTTCGATTCCCGCCTCGGAACAAATGTGTGTACGATCTGCAGATATTTGTTTCGGGTGTTCTGGTCGTTTTCTATGTTTAATAAAAAAATATCTATCTATGTAATGTATTGTATTATGTATATCAGTTATCTAGTAGCCATAACACAAGCTCTGCTTACCATGGAGCTAGATAATGCTGTGTGAATTGTCCAGCATTATTTATTATTATTATTTATTATTATATATATATAATTGTTGACTACCTTAAATCACAGTGATAATATTAAATTGTAATATAATATTAATATTTGCACACCTGCTTGCGGGTTGAATACATGTGACACTACTCTAGTTATGAGACCTGACTTGTACTTATAATAATGTGTTCAGCAAATAAATGATTTGATTGATTGATTGATAAAGATGAAGATTAAGTTCTAGAGAAAATATTCATCATCATCATCATCAGCCTATATTAGTCCACATAGGCCTCCCCCAATGAGCGCCATAGCGCTCTGTCTTCAGCTTGACGCATCCAGCATCTACCTGCAGTCTTACGCAGGTCGTCATCCCACCTGGTCGGAGGGCATCCTACCCTACTTTTACCGAGTCGTGGTCTCCACTAGAATACGTTTGCCCCAGCGGCCGTCGGTTCTTCGCGAGATATGGCCGGCCCACTGCCACTTCAGCTTGCTAATTCTCAGAGCTATGTCGATAACTTTGGTTCTCTGTCGGATGTATTCGTTGCGAATCCTATCCTTCAGAGAAAATATTATGTTTACCTTAATTTGAAAAATCATGCAAAGCTACAGGCTGTCACTTATTTGTCATTTGTAAAAATTGCTCGATCAGTTTAGTTTTTTCGCTTTAACTAAAAAATTCCTTCAGTGATAAAAACCTCTTCTCTTGTTACATAATTGCAGAGACCAATAGATTTTGAAAGATAAACAAAACTTGGTGTAAAACTTAATCAATCAAAGTTGTAATGGAATAAGGTCCATTATTGTATGGACAAATGTACGTTTTGATAAAATGATAATTTTAATACTTATAACTTTTGGTTGTACAGCATGATAAATATTAAGGCCAACTCTGCACGAAATGTGTTTAAAACTACCAATGGAATTTCGAAAACAAAATGTCGCATGGTCATTTGACGACATAAAAAAAGCCGATGCATGGCTATTTTCAGTATCTTCCTCTCTGTTATGTAGTTTAAAAAAAATGGAAATCCGAAGGCAAAAGCACCTGGTTGTCGCTATAAACATTTGATTACAGTCAAGTCTTTACTTACACAACATTAAGGGTCCGGCGACCCTCGCTTGCAAAAATCGCTCCGAATATCGCTGTCCCTGTTTAACCCTTGCGCCGCGCCCCATGCGTGCGCGATAGCAATATTAGCCGTTCAAAATTTGGTTTGTTCCGTAATACCAGAAATTATGACTGAAAACTTTTTGTATTCTTCACAAAGTATTGTTATTCTGTAACTAGACAATATAAGCTATGTTCCTTAATAAATAAAACATAAGATATTGATGTTTTTAATACGAAACAAATAGCAAGAAAACCTGTCCATTTTCGCATAAAAGTGTGCAAAATGCGATTGGCTTTCATTTCATTTTAGGTGACTTTTGAAAAAAAAAACTATTTAGGAACCTTGATAAATAATAGTATTTATCTAGGTTCCTAAATAGGTTTTTTTTGTTTTTGTATTTGAATAGTCAAATACAAATAATACTATATGAAGAATTCGTCCATCCGGAGGCCTCTATGCCTGCTCTATCATGATAAAACAAGAGTCATGAAAATTGGCCAATGATTTGCAATAAAATTAAGTTAAAGTTTAAAGAAGGAATTTTTTTGTTTAAAAGCCAAACTGTATAAAATATTTAGGTTTGCAATTTAATAAGTAAAATATAAGCCCACGCTATTATAATAAACTGCAATGGAGGAAAAGTATTCTAGAACCGTGGAGAAAACTTTCTGCATTTTAAAAATTAATAACCCAATACCACCAGTTTCAAGTAGCCAAAATCATTTTTGTTTGAAGAAATTGTTTGATGCTTGTGAGTCAATAATAAATACATACCTACTTACCTACATAAATACTTTACCGATCACCATCGTACGTCCGTAACTCCCAAAAACAAGAATGGTAAAACGATATTTTTCATCAACACTCGAAAGACGAGGACTTAAAAAATCAATTTGCAGTTCCACATCACCCTGTATTTAAATTACAGACGAAGTAATCCCCGCAAATGATTCGTTCTGTGCCGATTTGCAAAATTGAAAATCGTACAACTTTGCCGATGCGAAATTTGCCGTCGCGAAAATTACTCGATCCCGCTCATCGGCCCATTTCACAAACAATAAAATAATTACTGTGTGATATCGTGGAAAATTAAGAAGTAATTTGCAATTTAAAATTGGAAATAGGCTATTTTGTTTCTCAGAGATGGAATTAACAATTATTTTACGTAATTGCCAGTCGCGTAAGTAAGTGTGATTACCATATTTTGGTAAAACATTTAGCTAGTGTAAATTGCAGGGAATTAAAGTCAGCCAGCTATAACAGAAAGAAGTTTTATTCAGACAAAGTGACGTTTGTGTATACAAGATTCGTTGAGGGAAAGAGGATACCGCTTTTTCTTTTTTCTTTTTCGAATGGACATAGATGCTGTTGACCTCAGATGGCCATGACAGCGTTACCGGACTTTTGGGGGTCGCAGAGGGCGCCTCGCCGGTAAAAATTAGGTTGGGGCAGCACGCACAAGGGCCACCACTTAGGTGCGAGCCTCGGCTTGGGCTGTTGCCAGATGCTTTAAGAGGGTAGGGAAGTAACGCCTTAGGTGCACGAGTGCACCTGATGGCGGAAACGGGGAATTCTTCGACCCCGCATCCGGCGGGGTCGGTTATTATTATTAGTTGGATGAATAGTGTGCGGAAGCTGAGTTGTTGCCGTCACTTCAGGGTTAACGTCAGTGAGTGGGTCGACGGGGTCACCAAGAACGTGTCTCGGTCTACGGAAGAGAGGCGAGAGGATGCCGCCACCGTCCATGCCTCCTTATATAGTCCGTGCAACAGCGCCGCCTCGGCGGTTGTACGAACTACATAAGGAGCGATCGATCTAAGCAAGATGAGCACGTAGTGCCACATGAGCGTCCTAGATGGCGCTGTGTTTAACAGCTAGCATAATGATGTTATATTTACTCACCCTATGAGATGACAGTGCTAGGCAAAGATCTCCCCCCCACTATTCAGAAATAATAAGAAGTTAATTTGTTACACTAGTGTAGGGTACACTGTAACAAATCAGTTAGCATTAGATATTGCCTAGTCTAGTCTCTGATTATTACGTGTCGAAATTATCCGTATTCTGTTATCGAAGCTGAAATTAATTTCCCTGAAATTTTGGTCCTTACTTTTTGTGGCACCTTGTATAAAGCAATGATTTCTAAAATGTCAGGGTCCAAAAGGTAGCCAGACATTCCAGTCCACTCCAACAAAACGGTCTAATACCATAAAACCTAATCAATAGTCGCCTAGGTTTAATTCTTATTTCAATCTAAAATAACATTCATTATTTTCATGGCTTCCAAACGATTCTGCAACCTTTTTTCACCCAAACGAAGTAGGGTCTCGCCACAATCATGCCAAATGATTCCTCTAAACAAATTCAACTCACGCGTTTAAATCCACCCCAAATTAATGGCCCACCCTTGTTAACTAGAAGAATGTTCATTTGCGCCCTTTTTGCATCCTTTTTCGCCCTTTTGTGTCAAACGCCATGTGTTGTTATGGTTCCAAATTATCCTTAATACCCCTTTGTTTTATGGTGTTTGAATTCGAGCCACGTTTATTTGTGTTAGTGACTAACAGATAGCTTTTTGTGGATAATGGTAAGTTATCGAATGTACTCGTATATTATTCTATTGTTATTTATTACTTCATTATTTATTTATTGCATTATCTGTAATTGCGCATGTTAAGAGTCGACAAAACTATATTTCACTAACCTACTAAATTTTATAAAAAAACTAACAATTTAGATATAGAACATTAAAAATTTACTGACCGCGATATAAAGGTTAATCCCTAATAAAAGCTTGTAAAAATTCGTATTCATATTTAAAAAAAAAAAAAAAGTATTCAAAAATTTCAAAGTACTCGTACTTGGGAAGGCAAATCCAATGAACCCAAACTCCGAGTTTAAGTCATTTCATTTAGTAGTTCCTAAGGTCATATTCTGTCTCCATCATCAGACCAGCTCATGGTACCATGACATTGCATTGTCACCGAGCTAACAAAAGTTGTATATCAGCCAAATTTCAACTTATTCAGTTGAGGATAACTGTTCGGACATTCAGTTGCAAAATCTGTCCCACACATACGCATTGTTATGATATACTAACAGGGCAAGATAAATAATAGATAAACAATATTTCATTCATTTTAAAAAATCCGAAAAGGATTTCGGCTAGCATTTTAAACCAAGAATTTAACCATAGAAAACAAAAATCAATAGCTATAAAGGCACGTTTACAATAAAGAAACATTCTTCGCCGAGAGAGGGCGTTAGTATTCAGTGCGCGCTAAAACTATCGTACTGTGTAATTACGGACTGTGTTACGCCAGTTGTGTTTTCCGGTATCTTACGCAAACTGATTCCGTGTGTTACACAGATCTGTAACACGGAGTGCAAGTTTTATTTCTAACTAGCGGCCCATCCCGGCCTCCGGGTGGTCATTTGTTTCAGGCAATTTTTTAAATGTTTCTCTTTTTTCTCTCCGTAAGAACCATCCTCGTACTTCAAGGAATATTCAAAAAAAAGTATTAGCGAAATCGGTTCAGCTGCTCTCGAGATTTACGCTTAGTAACACATTCAGTCATTTATTTTTATATTATAGATTACATTCCAAAGCAGAGTCACATAAATAATGCAATTTTTTTACATTATCATCATATTAATCCTATCTCATTAAATAAATAAATAAATAATGCTGAACAATTCACACAGCATTATCTAGCCCCATGGTAAGCAGAGCTTGTGTTATGGGTACTAGATAACTGATATACATAATAAAATACATTACATAGTTTTTTTTTTTTACTATACATAGTAAACGACCAGAACACCCGGAACAAATATCTGCAGATCGTACACACAATTGTTCCGAGGCGGGAATCGAACCCGCAACCTCCTGCGTCGCAGGCGGACCTTCGCTCACCGCGCCACATCGGTCGTCAAAGGATGGTTCGTTCGTCGTTTATACAGGATGTTTAGTGGCATCCTGTATAAACGTTTCGAAGGCGTCTTGAAACTATCGAGATACCAAAACAAAGATCTGATTAGTACAGTGTGACCGTGAGCCAGCTAATGTTGGAGGCCATTGTTTTTAACGTCAGTAGCAGTGTTTGGTTGGGTTCGCAACATTCATTGTAATTGGTGGCTACGCCTTGTTTTGTTTATTGCTAGGTAACTGAAATGTCGTGTTACCTTTGTGTTAACACTTTGAGTGCTGAAATCACACGGTATGTGTTTTTTACAAGTGACTAAAATGCGTAAATTCACACTAGCGCCGCAGCGGCTGAGAAAATACTGATCTTTGTGACTCAGCACAGCCGTAATATTTTTCGAACGAAACGCATGTGCGGCGCAACACAACCGCTGTGTAGAGCGGCAGCACCAATTTTTTAGGTTAAAAAAAAGAACGCAGTCGTCGAAAAAAAATCGCAGTCAAAGTGTTAAGGAAAATTACACTCAAAAAATATTTACTAATTTTATAACAAATCGTTGGAAATCTAATGGACTAGGCAGAAGATGTAAAAGCAATGGAGTCAATAGATTCCGTAAGATAATTTATCTTTGATCGCTTTTAGCTACAGTTTTCTTTTGTAGATTTTGATAAAATAGTATTAGAAATATTTTTGCAATAAATAAATAAATAATGCTGGACAATTCACACAGCATTATCTAGCGCCAAGCTAAGCAGAGCTTGTGTTATGGTTACTAGATAACTGATATACATAATACAATATACATATTTTTTAATATACAACAGAACAACCAGAACACCCGGAACATATATCTGCAGATCGTACACACAAATCGTAGCATGTTACGAGGAAATAAAGTTTTTTTCGTAGCCGTGAGATATATAGAACAAAATTTATACCTTACCTTCAAATGCCTTTATATGGAACCACTAAAAGTTGTCGCATAGTCCCGATTTAATTCATTTCAGGCTTTAAGGGTTAAACTGCAGTTAAGGCGGAGTTAGGAACTAACCTCAACTTCACGAGTTGCTTTGATAAAGTTATACGAATATAACGCGAACATGTGGATCACATGCTGTTACAGTAAAGGGATTTTCGTCTAATGAGCGTCGCGTAACGAGGCGCATCAAGATAATGTGTAAAGGTTTCTTCTTCATTCTACTAATCACTACATAGTGTATAACAAAGTCGCTTCCCGCTGTCTGTCTGTCCCTATGTATGCTTAGATCTTAAAAACTACGAAACGGATTATGATGCGGGTTTTTTAAATAGATAGTGATTCAAGAGGAGGGTTTATAAACCATTTGACACATAGATTTCCACGCGGACGAAGCCGCGGGGCGCAGCTCGTATAATAAATGCGAAAGTGTGTTTGTTTGTTTGTCCTTTCTTCATGCCCGAACTAAGCAACCAATCGACTTGATTTTCGCATCCAACATCTACCTACAGTCTTTCGCAAGTCGTCATCCCACCTGGAGACCGGAAGGCGCCCTACACTAAGTTAGACGAGTCGCGGTATCCACTCTAGAACACGTTTACCCCAGCGGAGCATTCAATAGGTAACAATCATTATTCACAAGGAAAGAAAACCAGGTGTTCCAACATTTTCCTTCTAGCCCAATCTCGGTACATAAATCTAAGGCTGGTATTCACCTCATTCCGTCCGCAATCTAATAGCTATGTCGTTGTCTCCGCCTTTGGCTCATTCGCCTTAAGTGCCGCTCCTCACGTGTGACAGCCCTTAATTAAGTGAGCTCTGTGCTTCATACAGGATGTTATTGGATCTTTGAAGACTAAATAAACAAGAACGAACCCAAAAATTGTTTTGCCCTGACATGGTAATAGAATAAATTACTTGTATGCATAAAATAACAATAATTTATATGATCATAATCATATAATTTCTTTACTTTTTTTTTTGCAATCAGTGCTGTCAAACGTCAATTTTGTATTAGTTTGACACCAGCTACAACGTCAAAATTGGTCAAAATTGGCGTTTGACATCACTGATTGCTTAATTTACGCCTGTCGCAAACCGGTCGCGAGTTACATAATCACCATACAGATACATAATATTTTGAATGTTAACAAATCGCGAAAGTATAAAAGTTGCTTTGTAGTCAGTTGAATAATCTTCGGTGTTACATGCTCGGTTACTCAGGACAAAAATAAACATTTGAAAGTAATAATTATAATTATTAAATTTATTTATCAAGTAAATTATACAGTCTTATGTTTTAGTGGATTTATCACTAGGCCCCCCTACGCGTTACTTAAAAATAATACAAGTTTCTATTAGTATACTTTCTTACGGTTTTGGTTCTATACAAACATACTACATATTGACGAGATAAATTGATATTATCCTCAATTGTGTATGGTCAACATCTAACTGTAATAGTTATTCCTTCCACCTATGTATGGAATGATGAGCGACTCGTCACCTTAATGTGTTCTTCCACAATACACCCTGTATCTCCCACCTAAGGTCTATAATCAGTGTGCATGCACGAGAGACTAATAGAATTACCGAGCGTTATTGTGTCAGTCCTTACCACCTTACCACACACTTTACTCAGTAAGTCTCTTCTGCTAGCCAGCAAGGAACGTTGGATACAGTGACCTCTGTGGTGCGTTGGGCGAAGGTCCCCTGGCGACGCAAGATGTCGCGGGTTCGATTCCCACCACGGGACAAATGTTTGTACGATCTGTAGATATTTGTTCAAGGTGTTCTGGTCGTTTTATATGTATAATAAAAAAATCAGCCCAAAGCTCTGCTTATCTTGGGGCTAGATAATGCTGTGTGAATAGTTCAGCATCATCTATTATGTACAATTGAATTAACTGAGCTAACTGCAGACTGTTGCAAACAATCTACATGTGCCTATTATGGTACATGTCATGAGATACAGACGGACAAACAGTACAGCGGAGGTTTTAAATTTGTATCAATTGTCAATGAATTTATTTGCCCCATATTGTTTGAAAACTATTTAATGTTTAATTCTATATTAATTTCACAATAATTTTAACATGCATATTTTTAATCTTAAATAATTAGTTATAGTTGACGACCGATGTGGCGCGGTGGGCGAAGGTCCGCCTGCGACGCATGAGGTTGCGGGTTCGATTCCCGCCTCGGAACAAATGTGTGTACGATCTGCAGATATTTGTTTCGGGTGTTCTGGTCGTTTTCTATGTATAATAAAAAATATCTATCTATGTAATGTATTGTATTATGTATATCAGTTATCTAGTACCCATAACACAAGCTCTGCTTACCATGGGGCTAGATAATGCTGTGTGAATTGTTCAGCATTATTTATTATTATTTATTTTATAGTAATTGGTTTGTCAAAATCGTGTTATTTACTTAATAAACAAATACAAATTAAGATCTCTTCGGCTTCGGAACCCTAAAAACGATAATTTAAATTTCATTTAGGCACTTTTAAATTTTTTAACACTAATAGAACGAAAGGCTAAAACTAAACGGAAATCCATTATCAGGTACAGTTTTATCCGCGTTTAACCAGATTAGTTGTCGATAAAATAGCAAAGCTGCATTAAGCTTGCTATGCGCAGGACGACAGTATAACACAAAAAAAATTTTATTAATCTACCTAATATCGTCCCACTCTCTCACTACAATGCGCTAGACAACAGTAGAGCCAGAAAAATCATTACAGTCAGTGTACGTCGTCTCACTTACTCGTAAAAGCTTAATGTACTATGTATACATGTAATCTCGTTTATATAATCGAGAAAAAAAAGCCGCGTCTGAATATTTATATGTATTAGGAAACCGCTGACGAGATTTGCGTTTAAAAAAAGTAAGGCATTAAAAAAGAATCTCTCCTGGCTTTATTTAATAGTCTAAAAACTGAATTTGTTCGAAATAGCTATAAGCTTAAAATAATAATATTATACTGTTATATTAATCAGTCAAACTATGTACGAACGTTTAATTTGCAGAAGTAATCGATCTACGGCCCTCTCAGTTCACTTATCAATTACCTGCTCAGTGGTTCGAGGAAAAAACTCAATGCCGACTGTTTCTAAAACATATTATTCACTCTATTTGATTTAAAACCAGATGTAGGTAATTATTGAACATAAATGAACATGTAGGTAATTTTGACGACCGATGTGGCGCGGTGGGCGAAGGTCCGCCTGCGACGCTGAAGGTTGCGGGTTCGATTCCCGCCTCGGAACAATTGTGTGTACGATCTGCAGATATTTGTTCCGTGTGTTCTGGTCGTTTGTCTATGTATAATAAAAAATATCTATCTATGTAATGTATTGTATTATGTATATCAGTTATCTAGTATCCATAACACAAGCAAGCTCTGCTTACCATGGGGCTAGATAATGCTGTGTGAATTGTCCAGCAGTCTTTCTTGTGTGATTTTTTATTTCTCCATGGCCAAGGCATGGGCTCTCATTCCATAGAAAAGTTTTTGCAGTTCAAAAAAATTACAACAGATGGCCTTAGGTGTAACGATTAGTTTTCGAGGTTTGTGTAAATTAATAGAAAAATAAAGAATTTCATTCTAATAATGTCTGCACCCTTTTAGGAAAAACCCTTGAGTATAATATATTTAAATTGAATGCTTTTAAATCAAAAAATCACAAATTTTAGAATTTCATTACTATCGAGTATGTATTAAATTATCTGTGGCCAAGGTTAGTTTTTTTTTACAATCCTTGTTTCTTGATGAAATAATAGGTATCTTAGTGACAAAAATTGATGTTTTGTACAAAAACTAAAACCGAATACAAACTTTAAAGTATTGCCTATATTTTATGTTTCTCTCAAGACGCCTTAGGATAATTAGTTTTTCAGGGAATAAGCATCAAAACAAAATAATCATTGGCGAAGATAATAATTAACACTCATAAGTACTTATATAAAAAAAAACAAAGTGACTGTTATTGAAAGCCTCCTCCTTTTTTTGATTTGGTTGAAAATAACGAAAAGTTTACGACTAGAAAACGATAAAATATCGCCTTATCTATAGGAAGCTTTAGCTCAAAAGCACTTTGCGGTTGCACACCTCAAAGAGATTTTAAATCGAACTTTAATGCAATTTAAAGATGCAATGGCCTCATTAAAGGCAATTCCGACTCGACCTGCCGCTGACATCTCGATTTGCATCGCTCTAACGCGGACAGCACAGGGATGGTCTCAGGGGCACCACGTGGGGCGAGCTTTGTAGGTCCGATCATAAAGTCAAGGAAAAAATTATATCCATTGCTCAAATTATTATTAGTACATATAAAAATTTTGTTCTTGAGTGGAGACCGCAACTCGGTAAACGTAGTGTGGGACGCCCTCCGACCAGATGGGATGACGACCTGCGAAGGACTGCAGGTAGATGCTGGATTTCAAACCGAAGACAGGGCGCTATGGCTCTCATTGGGGGAGGCCTATGTCCAGCAATGGGCTAATATAGGCTGATGATGATGATGATATATATATTTTTTTATAATTTTACACTTTAAATAATTTGCAAATATTGATCCTGTGCATTAGATTTTTCATAATCTGTATCAAAATCTTATAAAACAGAACATTTTAATTTTCAAAACTCTGAAATGGCAACCCATCTCCCGCAAAGAGTTGATCCTTCACCTTAAGGGTACACAAGTCGACGACGCGAAATAAATGTAAAAAACTATGTTTTGGGAGCTAGATATACTCATTACAAAAACTAATTAGCACTTACATTTTCCGGCATCACTTAAGTAAGTAAGTAAAAGTAAAAAATCATTTATTTTATGACGACCGATGTGGCGCGGTGGGCGAAGGTCCGCTTGCGACGCAGGAGGTTGCGGGTTCGATTCCCGCCTCGGAACAATTGTGTGTACGATCTTCAGATATTTGTTCCGGGTGTTCTGGTCGTTTTCTATGTATAATAAAAAATATCTATCTATGTAATCTATTGTATTATGTATATCAGTTATCTAGTACCCATAACACAAGCTCTGCATACCATGGGGCTAGATAATGCTGTGTGAATTGTCCAGCATTATTTATTTTATTTATTTCTTTAGGCTTACAAAATAAGCACTTAGACAAGTCATATTTTAAATATAAATTATTATCAAATAAAATTATTTTACTGTTCACTTCAATTTTTTGTCCACTAGTGGAAGAAGTGAAAAGATCTTATCTTGATCTCCCCAAGTCTTATCAATCCTTTGTCCGCCCCTGCAACGTCGCTAACTCCAATTTATATCTCGTCTCGTCTGACTTATTAATCCTGCACTTTGAAGCCTCCACCTAGATACCTCGGTTTCTTACGAGAATGACGTTAATTACAGTTTTAAGTTTACTCCGGCTTAAGCTTCAAAATCGTGTAATAGGATGCCTCTGAAAATGTTGCGAGAAGACTTCAGTACCCTACTTTGTAGTTTTTAGTATGAAGGTAACGAAAACTAGTTAAATACTTAGTAAGTAAGTCATAAAGTTACCAGATATGGTCGCTTTCAAACCAGATAGAAGACTTCAACACAATCTCAACAAATGTCGGCTTGATACACTCATATCAGGGTTGGCATGATTAAAACAAGTTGTTTTAAAACACGTGTTTAAAACAGTTTGAAATAAAACTATGTTTTATATTAAGAAAAAAACAGGGTTTAAAACTACCTTTAATTGTAAATGAATGTGTATAAATACCACAGCCTGTCTGTGGTATATACTGCATAGGTAACTCCCCGCCAGTAAAGTCCCGCAGGGAAAGTCCCTATTTCGGCCGTCGAAAGAAAGTAATTCTCTGGATTAGTAGGTACGGTACCTATTCCCCGCTCTCTATCTAGTTCTCTACCTACACAACACTACATACAAGGTGTATGTAAAGTGTTTTGTATTGATTAATAATAATAATAATTTGTAATAATTAGGTTAGAGGTACTGAGATATGCAACAAAAGTAAATATTTATCGTTTTGTTAATTTTTACTAATGTGAATTAGGAAATAGTTTAGAAATGGATTATTTTATTATTCGCTATAATTGATTTGAAATTGATAAGTTAAATAAAACATAAAAAAACACTTGTTTTAAACATTTTGAACTGTTTGTTTTATAAAATATAAAAAAAACAGTTTTTTTTTATATTTATATATTATTTTCATGTTGTAGAATACAGTCAGTGTGTTCGTTTTATTACTACAAAGCTTTTATTTACTTTGTCCTTTTCACTTTAAAACTGAATTTTAATAAACCTGTTTTAGACCAGTTGATGAAAATTAGATTATAAATAAATAAATAAATAATGCTGGACAATTCACACAGCATTATCTAGCCCCATGGTAAACAGAGCTTGTGTTATGGGTACTAGATTTTTTTCCTCAATTCCCTAAAGAAGCACAAGCAAAAATGCCTAAAGTATAAATTAAATATAATAAAGTCCAGAGGGCCAGGTTTCACCGTAAGGAGTTTAATTTAGTCACAAATGTCATGAAAATAAACCAAGCCGGGCATCACCTGTACGCACTTACTTAAGTTTATACGATTCCTCGTAAATTAATAAATGAGCAGGGTAAGGGATGGTGGTCGCACCCTTAAATTAGCGCTTCAATATGTAAGGGGTTGCCCAGTTGGTCACTGAATAAACATAGTTGGAGACTTGAAACTGCTTTGGGACTTTGCTGAAGTCCTAGCCCTTAGTTAACTAGGTTATAACTTGCTAATTCCTGAATATTTTCGTAAAGCCTGTACAGACCAAGAGGTCTACTCAGATCTTTTGACCTGCAGGCATTCGATACCCAGAACAGAAATCCTACTGACACTAAATACTTCCGGCGGAATACCACAGTAAGCGCGAAACGGAGCGCGAAATCCAAGTGAAACTTACTGCTACTGATCGTGGTAGCAAATACCGCGTAGATCGTAACAGGCTGTGATAAACACTCTGGCCCTGTATGCACTAGGGGATTAACGATTTCTGTCGCTTATAACGTCATTTTGTTTCTGCAAGTTCATTGAACAATCTAAAACAAAAAACACTACAGCCAACTACTTAATATGTACTTTTTTCAATGATGATTCAATTAATGGTTCATTTGTAGGCGTTCACCATACTTACTAACCTAACTTTGTAAAATTTTTCATTTTCACAATTGAAAAATACGAATGACCTAAATGTTATTTCCATTAAATAAAATAATATAAAAATTTTGAGAAACTATGAGAAAGTCATGGTGCAAACCAAAATGCATTGAAAAATTAAATTAAAATACCACTCCTCTATCAGTCCTCCTCTATCTTTTATCAGTCGTGAAAAATATGACATTATCGATCGATATTTTTCTTCCCGATTTCATCGGTCATCCATACATGAATACTTTTCGCAAATAAAAATACCTATTTCAAAACAAAGCATAAAGATAATTTTGATTTAAATTCACAAAACATTCCCTACATTACATTCTCACATTATTCCGGGTCTCATAACACTAACCAAAGGTACTAAATGGTCGCATATAAAGATAATTTAAATTGCCTCATATAGCCTCAATGTGTCCTTTATACTGAATGTTAAATTTAATAGCTGGCCCTATAGTGAAAGCTAAGTTTAATAGTTGGTCCGTGCGTCGTCCCTTCAGGATGTATTATAGAGCAGATAGTTTGGGAATTTCAAAGGTTAGTTGATTTGACTGAGGAACACACGGAAAAAGAATGACGAATCGACCAGCGAAATAGGGATGGGAGGCGTTTTAGTGTTGTGCATCGATTTAAATCGATTCTCTGAAACGCGCGACTGCTACCGAATGGATTAGGATACTACCTTGTAAAATTCTCTTCTACTAATGGAATCTATTCATATAATATTGATTGAACTTCACTTTTTAAGTTCTTTTAAACACCTATTATAGAGCAGATAGTTTGTGAATTTTAAAGGTTTAGTTGATTAGACTGAGGAACGAATTTAATTTAATAACTTATTTATTAAAAAAAAATACTGTGCATCATAAACTAGGTCATTGTAATTTGTTCGTGTTTGGATGCAAAGAACTATGAATGACATCCGTGTATTTCATATTAAAATTATGATAAAACGTAAGTACAAAGTATTATTTGATGGGTAATCTACCTGTATAGAGACATTCAATTCATTCATCAATTTCATAAGATCAACATTCTTTGGTTCTTTTTCCTCTCAGCCATATTTTTAATTTTTTTGTCGATTTTATTATCATCATCAGCACACATACGTGCACATAAATATAGGCCTCCCTAAACGATATTGTATTATTTTTATACAGGGTTTTAAATAATCCTCTCAAACAATTATTAAAATTCCGTCCAAATTTCCGCTAATTCCTTAAAAACCATAATAAACGAAAGTCCCCAATATTGCTTCGGGATTATGCAAACAAAGACAGCCTATTCCCCTGTATTCCGACCACGTAGTAGGGGTGCCCCCTACAAATCTAAATGTCCGAAAGCTCGAATTAAAATTCCGTATGCGGAACATTTTACCGATTGTCTACACAAAATATCCTTAATTATGTCAGCCGTCCTGCTCTTTTATGATGGTGCAAGTGAGAGTGTAAAGCGATTGAAATATATCTCCAAAAACTCTCACCATACCCAAACAGTGGCTACACTATGTAATCTGTGGCCAATACCTACTAACAATAGAAATCAGTACTTGGTGAAAAATATTAATTAATTAATTAAATATTTTTTATAAAAACTTTATTGCACAACAATGGGTACCAAGGGTGTGTGGGTACAATGCTAAGGCATTTTCTATCTGCCGACTAGAAAACAGGTAAAAAATAGGTGTTCTTGAAGCGATCTACCAGACAACCTATAGCTGGATGTCTGTCTAAACAAATTTATAAACCACTATCTGTACCCCGCAGTTTTACCCACGTTCAAATCGAATTTCACATTTATAGGACCTAATGTTACTTCACGTCCTTTCAATTATTGCTATATCAAAAATCTATTTGATTTGTAGCTTTATTAGGCCGTGAAGAAAGGATAAAAAACATACTGTCGCATTTATAATATTAGTTAGGATGACAATCTAATAGCCTTGCCAATTCAAAGTAGACGCGCCAGCCCGCCATTGATGGAATCATTTTTCTCAGAGCAATTTGAAGCACTATTCACCTGTTAGTTTTACCCCAACAATATCACGCTGTACGCCATATTATCACCCACCGGTGAGCCTAGCTTACTTTTCCATTCGGGCCGAGGTAATCGGTTCAAAATGAGGTAATCGGTCATTTTCATCAACTTGAAATTTTAATTCCAAAGTTAATAAAATGAAGTAATTTGCATGGAAAATAAAAATTACCTTATTAAGAATCGTTTACGTCAAGTTAAACCTCTCGCGCGGCTCACCGGTGACCCCCATGGCTCAAACGGCACAGTACGATTAGACTCACCGGTGAGCCCCGTGGCCTGAATGGTCGATTTTTCAAAAAGCGTTCAACGTGATATATATGATCGACAAATCCTGGGATCAAATCCTGCCAAAACCCAAAACTTTTTGGATAAAACCATTTTGCTTGTAACTTATTACATCCTTGTACACTCAAACGTAATGAATGCAGGCGATGAAGCTGGAAATTTAATCATTACAAACTGACATTAGGTCTGACAATCATAAGCTTGTTATTTTGACTTCTGTTTTAGTTAATAATATTTTCAGTTTCCATAAATCCTCAGATTAAAGCCAGATATTTCTGGACGCCGCTTTCGTGTATTTGGTAGATATTTAAACAGTGATTAAAATAATAATTTTATCAAGTCAAACACTGCAGATATATTTAGTTATTTTAGATAAGTTTAAAAAAACTTAATTAAATAATAGATGATTTTTATCACTAGTACAGTCATAATATTGAAAAAATATTACAAAAAGGGTTACGTTTGGTATTTTTGTCTATCGCGTGAAGTTCATTAGATCTTGTAACTGAATGCAACTTTGACGAGACTATGTATATCCTAAAGTAATATACAAGTATTTTTATTTATGTAAGTATATCTTATTTTCGGACTTTTAAACCCTTCTCTATGTCTCTAATGATCTTATAAAAAAATTAAAAATATCTATATATTTTATAAATTGACATTAAATATCCCAGAAACCCCCAGTTTCTGGGATATTTAATGTCAATTTATAAAATATCCCAGAAACTGGCGGTTTCTGGAATATTTTATGTCAATAATCCGATATAAATAAAACACTAACAATATAATGCAAATCAAATAGCATCTCCACGACTGAACTAACACTATAAAGTCTTCATTATAAGTTTTTCTACTTAAGTAGACACTGGTCATAATATTTTATTCAGGTTTTTATACATACCTACTACTACATAACGACGATTTGACGACCGATGTGGCGCGGTGGGCGAAGGTGCGACGCAGGAGGTTGCGGGTTCGATTCCCACCTCGGAACAATTGTCTGTACGATCTGCAGATATTTGTTCCGGGTGTTCTGATCGTTTTCTATGTATAATAAAAAATGTCTAGATATCTATGTATTGTATTATGTATTATAAGTTATGTAGCACCCATAACACAAGCTCTGCTTACCATGGGGCTAGATAATGCTGTGTGAATTGTCCAGCATTATTTATATTTATTTATTTATTTACATAAGCAAAGCGGCAAGACGAATTGTAATAACTTCAAACTTTAGAAAATAAATAAACAAAACGTATAGTGCCAAGTGTGATTGAAAAGTATAAACCAATAAACGGGAGTCGGTGCATTAAGTGAATTTGTACATTAATCTTCCGGCTCAGGGCTACGTTCAAGAACTGGGACGTACGAAACCTGGAACAGATGTTGGAAAAAATGGTAAGTCCTAGTCGAACTATACAATGAACGATTGTTTCGAAAAAAAGATGCTGGACGATCCACATAGCATCACCTAGCCCCAAGCTAAGCAGAGCTTGTGCAATGGGTACTAGATGACTGATTTACTTAATACAATATACATTACATGAATATATATATTTTATTATACGTAGATAACGACCAGAACATCTGGAACAAATATCTGCAGATCGTAAACACATTTGTCCCGAGGCGGGAATCAAACTCGTAATCTCCTGCGTCGCAAGCCCACTGCAACACAGAGGTCGTCCAAAATAGAGTTAGCAGAGTAAAAATAGCCCGTTGTCGATTGATCTGTCGTCTTTCTTTTGGTCTGATAGTTCCATTTAACTGTCATTTAGGGCCATTGTATTGCATTGATCAGTCGTTTGCTCAACATCTTAACCGTATAAGTAGCTTAGAAGCTAGCTTTTAGTATTATGTAAGTACCTAGCTTATAAAAATAATAATATCGCTGGGAAGTTCGATCAAGGGCCATTTCAAAAGGCGGTAGGTAGGTAAGGTACTCTTGGACTCGACACGCGTTGTCAGGAAGTTCCTTTCTCTGGCAGCCCTAGTCACCGGCCGCTTGAGCCTAACTTCGCGGTCGGTGATCTACCGTTTTGATATATTTTTTTACTGTAGAATAGTTTTATAATATTTTATTGTATTTTCTATGGTAAAAAAAATATTTTCTACGAGAGTTTTAAATAAATGAGAGAATAAGAATATTATAATCATTTATTCAATCAGGTCATAAAAGAAACCTGCTAATGCCGCATCCTTCAGGCCCCTTTCTCACATCCAGACCCAAGAAGTTACGAGTTAAGTCTTAGGAAAAGTTGGCAAAACCCACTCGTTCATAAGTCACCGCCTACGATATTGGAACTTCGAAGTCTACAACTTCATGTTAACTTAAATCACACTGCAGCTTTGCAGATTTTAGGGTTAAATTATTTCCTCACACGCAGAGTTTAGGGTTAAATTATATCCTCACACGCAGAGTTAAGGGTTAAATTGAAGTACAGTTTAAATTGAATTAAACTGTTCAATTTGAATGTTTAAATTCTTGGAATTGAGTTTCTAGAAGTCCTTGAACTTTACCAAACATAAACTGGGATAATCCTCAACAGCCGTAATTAATCAAACTTTCTGGGTATCATCATTGTAAAATCTCGACACACTGAGACCACAGATGATATAATAATATAGAAACAAATCGCTAAAGCAAAACGAACCTAGTTTATTTAGATTTGTTTTTTATTATGAAATTGCTTTATTAAACAATTTGTAAGTTTGTTTGCAGGTACGTAATAGCCACCATATTAAAAACAAGTAAAGGTAACGCAAGATAATTATTACTTACATCCAAGAGACATAAAAAATTAAAGACTACTTTATTTATAGTGACAATACCCTTTACGAAAACTGTCGCAAAGAGCCTTGAAGAAAAACCAAATATCTAGCAAATGTAATGAAAACAGCAGTGTTTTGGTTGAACAGACGCCTTATCGGCCGGCCGCACGCAACGCGGCGAAATCGAAATGAAAATATAACAGCAAAAGCCAACAAAGCACAAAATTAGTTTTATCCGAAAATAGTAAGAAAAAGCAACGAAGCTGAGGGAGAGCAAATAGAGAATGTTGGGATGGATGAGGTATTCGCGTTGCTGATTTTGTAATCAAACTTGTTCGAGGAGTTGCAGAAATCTAAAACATATGCACGTCATCGTGACTTCTCCGTAAAGGTTGTTTTCAGGTTTGATTGTCACGATTGCTATCATAGGATTAATTTTAGTCGACCTAGCGTTATGATGTTTATAATTTTTTAATTCAGAATTTCTCTAACTTTTTTCCTTGCATCTCTACCTCTATGTTGTTTTACGGTACAATAGAGATACTCAACATTCGTCCATTGCTGTTCTCCCATAGTTATTACAAAATTATTGGCTAGCTTATTAGCAAGCAATCGTCTGACTAACTTACTAAAAAATACTCGAATTTTATATAACGACTATTATAGTCATTTCAATCACACATCAGTTCCCAGTGTTCCTATGGGACAGAAAGAATCTTTAAACTTGTCCATAGAAACAATGTGTACGAAGCTGCGGGTAGACATTCATATTTTGACTTTAAATGTAATTATTTTTGTGACCTTTATGGACTTAAAGGTAATGCATTCTTACAATTAGATAATATGTAAGAATTCATTACCTCTAAGTAACCGACAAGAAATCTGTCGCATTTTACCGACTAGGTTATACTTATGTTTGTAGTATTTAAATAAAGAATATTACTTCATTTCTAGCAAGTCAACATCTAATGCACATACAAGAACAAGAGACCCTCGAGCTTGGAGCTCGATCCTTTGTCATCTCAATTTGACGGGCGACGGGGCCGAGCTGAGGTGACATCGCTAGCACTGGTTTCTAGGGCAATTCCACTGAAATATGTACTATGTTTCCAGGGTATTTAAAAGAGAGCAGTAACTAACCTTTTTCCTAGTTTTTTATTGACATACTTGATAAAGATTCCCAAATATGCAGATACCTAACTCATGGTTGTAGGTATACACCTCAAATATTAGACAGTTTCCAGGGTATTTAAAAGACAGCAGTAACTAACCTTTTTTGATTGAGTTACTTGATAATTTTTCCTAAAGACAGCAGTAACTAACCTTTTTTGATTGAGTTACTTGATAATTTTTCCTAAAGACAGCAGTAACGAACCTTTTTTGATTGAGTTACTTGATAATTTTTCCTAAAGACAACAGTAACTAACCTTTTTTGATTGAGTTACTTGATAATTTTTCCTAAATACGTATACATATACTTAACTCTTGGTTTTAGGTACACACCTTAGTTGTAGGTACACCCCAAATAGTAGACAATATTTCAAATATTATAGACCGAGACTAGATGTTAAGAGATATACTTAACACTTTGATTGCTGAAATCACACGGTATTCGGTACATGGTGTTTTCTACAAGTGACTAATATGCGTAAATCCACACTAGCGCAGCGGCTGAGAAAATACAGATCTGTGTGACTCAGCAAAGCCGTAATATTTTTCGAACGAAACGCATGTGCGGCGCAACACAACCGCTGTGTAGAGCGGCAGCATGAATTTTTTAGGTTAAAAAAAAGATCGTAATCGTCGAAAAAAAACCGCAGTCAAAGTGTTAAAAAACAAAACGGCAGGAATACTTCATGATGCCTAGGTTTAGATTTAATGTAATTTACGAATGTACCACATTACAAAGACATTAAACTAAGTCTAAAAGGTAAACATAATGTAGACATGGACTTCGCGTCGTCGTCAGATGACTGAACGATCTGATTTCAAATAAATAATGCTGGACAATTCACACAGCATTATCTAGCCCCATGGTAAGCAGAGCTTGTGATATACATAATACAATATATTACATAGATAGATATTTTTTATTATACATACAAACCGACCAGTACACCCGGAACAAATATCTGAAGATCGTACACACAATTGTTCCGAGGCGCGAATCGAACCCGCAACCTCCTGTGTCGCAGGCGGACCTTCGCCCACCGCACCACATCGGTCGTCAAATTCAATTTATGGAGTCAACTTTTGTTAACTGTATTTTTTATAGAAACTTGGCAAAAAGCCACAATATTTAAAAAACCGAAATTAAAGCAATCAAACTCTTAAAACACGACGCCATTTTGATAATTTGCACGATAACAAAACCCTTCGCAAAGCGTGTCTAATTTCTGCGTCACCCGGCCAATTAGCATAGGGGTCTTTACGACGATTCCTTTGGTAATATGAGTTTTCAACGAGTGGGGATGAAGTGTGATTGCTGGTACAATGTGACCCCGTCTGGGGTGTGTGGAAATAAAAGTGACGGAAAATCTATCGCCAATGCTTTAATGTTTTTTTTTTTTCATTTTGATTGTATTTTGTTTTTTGTGACGACTACTGTGGTACGGTGGGTGAAGTTCCACCTGGACGCAGGAGATTGCGGGTTTGATTACCGACCCGGGACAAATATTTGTACGATCTGTAGATACATATTTGTTTCCGGTGCTCTGGTCATTTTCTATGTAGATATTGAAAAAATATATATCTATGTCATTTATTGTATTATGTATAATTACATATATCAGTTATCTAGTACCCATAACACAGCTCTGCTTAGCTGATAATAATTTAGTTTATTTTGTATGCCTAAAGAAAAATACATTAATGATTTCCGATATCTGTTTATAGTGTATAGGTACGTCTTAGATACGATGATGCATGTGCCAAAAAGTCGTTATCAATTAGGTATTTAAAAAACACAATACAAAAGAAAACTGCATCTACAAATCGAAAGGTTTTATCCCTGTTAAGAATCTTCTTAGTAGTGGGAAGTCCAATATTGACGGAATACTGAATACTGAACACTACTGAAATACTTTAGTAGTCAAAGGAAACAGCGACGTCGGAGTGAAGTCACTTAGATTTTTCCATAGAGTTCACTAAGCATAGAATAGTTATAATGGAGTCGGCTTTTTACAGCCACGGTCTTCACCAAATGATAATCGGACAATTAGGCAATTTCATCGGTTTACTTTGACGTTTGATATATACAAAATTATGTAAATATCTGATAAAACATTATATTTTTCTTATTTTCCGAGAAAAAATCCGTCAGGACAGTCAATATTTTAAATACATGTGACAAAATAGAGGAGGTTCAATTGAAAATTTTTGATAGATAACCTTTATTTATTTTAATGTTTTAAATCTGAGTATGCTTCTTGCATACGTCTTGACGAGATGCAGCAATGTTTAATTACAACAACACCAACATATAACAGTCCACTGCTGGACCTAGCTCTACGCATATGGCTCTTACTAAGAAATGTAAAAATGTTCGACTTCGACGGGACTTGTCACTTGGGATTGTTCAGCATTTTTTATTTATTGACTTTTCTTTTTAAATAATTACTTAATTTTATACGCAAAGCCACAAAACCTTTGAAAGGTTCTCACAGTCGTACATCACTTTTTACATATTTTTAAATCCAAATGTAAATGCAGTCAAAAGACATAAAGCAAGCAATTCTCAAAGTTTCTACATCTCTGTACAAAGATCGATCAAGCACTCGAGTCGAGAGCAAGTCTATTTGGGACTACTCAACAGTCAAAAGTTTTCACACATGGATTTATTTTGCAACAAGTTCGGAACACGCCTTTATTGGCAACACTGTTCCTTTTGAAACTTGAAGTTCTAAAGGTAGAGCTCCTCTATTCTCGGAATAAGGCTCTTCCTAGTATAACGGTATGAATGTATTTGAATATTACTTGGAAAGCACTAATATCATAAAAGCGAAAGTTGAGATATTGTAAGTAGGTATGGACAGAAAGATGTAGGTATGTTTCATAGTTACTACATACCAAAATGACTCACCACGCACAAAGGACCAATCGGAGTCTAAGTGCGGAAACAGGAGTAGGTACAACTATCTAACTACCTACCAAAATGACTGAACGGATTGAGCTGAAAGTAGATTAGTTTTAAAAAAAGGTTTTTCATATATTAAACATTTATTGATTGGATATTTATTGAAATATAATTAATTTGGTGATTTGGTAAATTTTTACAGTTGTCTTAAGTTAGAACATGCTCGCTAAGATTTTTTGTATGTAAGGTAGGTATTAACTTAGATATTTTTTATTTAAGTTTTATTCCATTCAAAGCGAATCTCAGACCGACACTTAGGTACATATTTTTTAATAACACTTTACCATTTTTTAGGCTGTCATTAAGTTCTATCTAGACACGCGCCCTCTACGTTAAATTGGGACAAAAATTTGGCGAACAAGGGAACGTACCCAGAAAGTATGCGATGGTAATATTTTGGATTGTAATAGATTTCCATATAAAACGGTATATATACTAATATAACGGTAGAAGGTACATTATATCTGATTGTAACTAACGAATTTCTGAAACTATTAATCAAGAAACTTTTTTTAGTACTTTACTGAGGCGTATCATTTTTTTCCACGAGTTTTACTACAAGCACTTTCTCTGCTACAAAATAAGTATTGCATTCTCTAATACTTTTTGTAAATTATAAGAAGCGCCATCTATTGGACAGGTCTAGAACCTCGCTTGTTGTCGCTCGCTCTATGAGGTTGAACCTTGTAGGTATCTTCAGTCTCATCCTCACCAATTCATAGGGCCTTTACTAGTTCCATCGTTTCATAAGAGAGGTCGTATTTACGGGATAATTATAGCGAATTTGAATCTCAAAATCTATTCTTATTTTAGCTATGGCTAAGTACTATAGCGTTTATTGTTAGGTACTTGTACGTGGCAGGTTCAAAATCTCGTTTTTTTTAAATTATATGTATAGAAATTGTAACCTAACGATGAACGCCACTATACCTAATCCTATAATGTTTTTTTATGTAAAATAACATTCTTGATTTACGTCACGAAAAATGTAAATATAAAATACCTACGTCATTGCAGGTTTTTTTTTATGTAAATACAGAGTTTTTGTTATTATAGGACGAATTTATTACATAGGTAATAGCAGTGTAGGTACTGACCGGCGGCGTAATGTAACGTGTTACAATGCGAGCATTCGTGCTATAAAAAAAATAAAAAATAAATAAAAAAGCCTTTTATTAACCTTAAATAACATTGATCAATCATGCTTATGAAAAATTTGTTAAATCTAATGTAAGTATATCAAATATTATAGAAAATGTCAGTATGTAGATTTAATAATTTAATAATATTTAATAATGTATTTTAAAAGTTGTTTATTTCGATTGAATTTAATGCATATATTGAATAAGTAGTTAGGACCCCTCTCGGGTAAAGGCCTCCTCCATTCGTGCTATTAGTAGTTCGGAAAAGGCGTTCACGGATTTTAGCACACGACGGCGTTATGTACCATGCTCGCTGCGAGCGACTGTATCGTTCGCAGCGAGCATGATACGTAATGCCTTGTAACACCCCGATCAGTACCTAGATTTAAAATAACTAGGTACCAGCCCAGAATGTTCTAGGCGAGCATACACATAACTGAAGAAGCCAAAACTAACAATAAGGTAAAAGTGCCGATTATAATCCCTGCGCTACTACAAGTGTCCTCAGTGTTGTTGAATGTCATAAATGACGTATCTTGGAGACCGTATCTTGCGATGGCTGCGTCGAGTTTAGCGGCATCAGTCTTCTTCAGGTGAGGGGATCGGGTCATCTTCCAGATTTCATCTGAAAAAAGGAATTAAAATCCTTGTATAAGAGTTAACTCCGCGTTTAGGATTTATATTAGCAGATATTGACTGGAGAATTAGGTGAAAAAAAATACCTAGTCTAAAATAAAGGGTATTCGGATTAGTTTCCAAAGCAATAATTACTCTTATGTTCGTCACCGCCAAAAACTCAGGTTTTCGAATATCGCAATTAAGTTTTGATAGGTATAATCAAAATTTTGATTCAATCAGCATTTGATAACGATTTTCAGATGTTAGGATTTTTGCTAGTTGATCACGTATCAGCACTTGGCAACTATCCAGTTTTTTTAGAGGTCCTTTATTCACAATCTTATTTCATATTTATTTTATTGCATCATTGTGTACATTAGTAGGTCTTAGTATCTAGCAATGTTACCCAAGCAGAGCGTAGCAATAGGTAATGAATGTGGAAGTGAGCCGGGTTTCTAAAAAAATATATTAATTAGATCTTATTAGGTTTCAGCAGAAAAATATAATTAATATTATGTTTATTGTGCTAATGTTATTGTAAGGACTTAAGTGAAGACCCTTACATGTGTAGAAATATAGTTGTAGGCAGGTTACCTATAGCACCTCACTTTGTATTGTTACCGTTGGCAACGTAGTAGTTCAGTTAGTTGAGCACGTAAACTACACACACGATTCACAAAGATAAAGTTTATTAAGGAAGTTAAATGACAGAGTTCGGTAAAGGTGGCAAATCTTTCCTTAAATGTCACTCTCGCGGTAGTAGGTCACGTACTGATGTAAAAAATATTATAAATGTAAGTAAATTGCATCGCGCGCGTGCGACACGGAGTACCTAAATCGCCGCGTGCGCAAAACAGCAAAATGTAGGGTGAAACCATACAGTTATTGTGTATATAATCTACCAATAAAATCCTTCTTTATAGGTAAAGTAGTAGGTTACACCGCTGTAAGTTTACTATCATTTTTGCTAAGCAAAAAGGCTAAATGTGAATACTGGTACTAAACAGCAGACAGGTAGGTACTTTAACAATTAAGTACTTATTGCGTAAATGGAAAAACAATTGTTGTTCCTTATACAAATCACAAACAACTAATTAGGCCAGTATTAGTGCGATTTTCCGATCCAACGCACTCGCCGTCATTCAACCAGCAAATGATTCAGGAAAAATGTTACAAACACAAAAAGGTATAATAGGTTATTAGCCCGTAGAAAAAAACAGATAATGAAGTCTACTAAAAACCTGCTATTGCATGATTTGCTCTGACATAGCACATGTTAATTGTTAACCGATAAGCACATATTAATTTGGCATATGTACCTTGAGGCGAAATGACTTCGTCTTTTCGAGACAAGGACGAACGAACGCCGCGCGGGGAAGGCGAGAAAGGGAGGCAAGAGCGGCAGAATGATCGGCCCGTGCGCAATTTCACTGCTTTTTTTTTTTTAAATTGTCATTGCTCTAAAATAATACTGTTTCTCAAAAAACTAAAACCATAATTGTCTAAAGTATTTATTTGGGAACACGTAGAAGAAATTTCATTACAATAATATTAAATAACTAGCAAATAAAACTGGTTTTCCCGTAAAGGTATCTCTGTAAAAATAAAGATTTAGAGGAAACTTTACCATTTTTTTCTATCGAGTCAAGTTTAGACTCCCATAACTTACTAACTAATATCCTAAACTTTTGATCCTCATCAAAATATATTCGAAAAATAGGTGTTTTGTTCCTTTAAAATTGATTTTCCGTTAAGTCAAAACGTGGATTTTGGGACTCATTTCACCGAAAGAAGCGATGATGCCACAAAAATTACTTACCTAAACGGTTTAATTTTCCTATTTCCCTAAAACAGCTTATGTACATATTTATGAATTTCCCTGGTTTTATCAGTGAAAAACAATAATAAATTATTCATATAAGCATTCATTCAAATAACTGATTTTACCATTTAACATGACGTTATTATATCTACTATGGACTTTCACTTACTCAGACCTATAATTCAAATCTATACTAATATTGTAAAGAGGTAAAATTTGTGAGGATGTAGGTAATCTCTGGAGGTACTGAACCGATTTTGAAAAATTCTTGTACCAACAAAAAGCCACGTTATTTGTGAGCTTCATAGGCTATAGAAGTCCACTGCTATTATAGTATTAACCCGAAAAATTAAAAGACTTCTTCGTGCATACTTTTACTATGTTTATTTCCACCCAAAGCCAGGGCGGGCCGCTAGTCCTAAGTAATTATATTCACTGACAGATTGCTATTTCTATTATTATTGTTTTGAGCGCACTGCAAAAGAATAAAAAATATTTTAGAATGACAATACTTCTATTATTGTCATTCTTTTCATATATATCATTGTATATTCTTTCCATCCAAAGGTTGCCTGGAAGAGATCGCTTGTAAGCGATAAAGCCGCCCATTGTACCTGTCGCATATAATGTATTTTTGTAATAAAGAATGTTTGTATTGTATTGTATTGTATTGTAATAGGTACTTACAAGTACTGGAATTTCCATCAGCATTGTTGTAGCAAGCAAACACCACTGCATAGTGCTCATA
This sequence comes from Eupithecia abbreviata, assembly GCA_943735965.1. Lineage (NCBI taxonomy): Eukaryota > Metazoa > Arthropoda > Insecta > Lepidoptera > Geometridae > Eupithecia > Eupithecia abbreviata. The sequence goes on along the minus strand of OX030991.1, from coordinate 9,558,872 downwards.
GCTGATGTCCAGGAAAGAATAGGTCTCGGTTTTTTTATCTGATAAACAAACAATAAGGTTTGACTAGGTCAAAAGCACGAGTTTGATTTATTTTATTTTATTATTTTATTTTTACAATCTTAGGAAAACTTACAGCTAGATAAAGATTAGATACAAGAATATTTAACTTAAGGCCAATTAGAAGTTTTCACAAATAATTAGAAAAAAAAAGCAGCGATTAAGAAAAAAATTACAGAAAGTAGACGATTTATATTATTAAGTTAAAAGAAAGAAAAAAAAATTAGATTACATAATTACACAAAATTAAAACTACGCAATTGATTTTGATGTTTTTTTTATAGAAAGAGTGATTCAAGAGGGAGTATTATAAAGTATTTGATACATAGATTTCCACGCGGGTGCAACTAGTTATATAATAATTAAGGGACAATGCCATAATCCCCACGCTGGGCATGCGAGCTGGAGATTGCAGTTAAGTGGTTAATCTGTAGTGTAAGTTGAATATCACTTACCACCGGCGCAAGAGTATGGTTGATGCAAATTCAGTAAGCATATTGTCAAATAGATCTCCCTAGTACATAACATATATTGGCATCTGATAAAAACTTACCATCATAAGTAACCTGCAATAAATCCCCTGTAGTATTACTCTTTGGATCAGGTACCAGAGCAACAGATCCATTGTAATAGCTGGCAGTATGGTTGGTGATCCACTTGATGGAGACATCCAGGGTGTTCTGATGGTCAAAGATTACCATGGCGCATTCACCTTGAACTTGCAGGTCTGTGGCTACAGCTGATAAGTACCAGGTACCATCCATCTGTGGTCAAAAATACAATACTACTAGATATTCAATTTCTTGTTTTACTATCGTGTGGTTAAACACAACGAAGCAAATGACACTTAAAAAAACAAAAGAAGCAAAAATATTTATTTATCTTTTGTTTAATTTTGAAATTCCTACTTATTTGTGTCCAATAATATTGTTATCAAACTTACATCACGCAAAGACAAATACCGATTGCCGAGGGAAATACATACACTTAAAGTCGCAAAACAGGGAGGTATTTATAAGATAAACCAAATAAGAATAAATATTTTTGCTTCTTTTGTTTTTTTATATGTATTTAAAGTGTCATTTGTTTAGTTCAGTTTAACCAACCAACAGTATTCGGTGACAAAATATCAACAAATCGGTTATTTTTCAATTAAAGGCTTTTTGACAGATACACAATACAATACACTCACTTCCTTCCAATCCAGCTCCCTAGACAGAACATCCGGGCATGTGACATTCCGTAATACACCTTCCGCAAAAACCAAAAGGCCTAAAATCAAACAAACAACCAACATCATGGAACTTGTCACAGTCCAGACCAAATGAACCGTACCGGAAAGAAACAGTTCTTTTATTGTGCTTTTTTGTGGTGTTTTTTCCGAAGATGTCACGAGCTAGCTTTTTTGTCATATTAACGTCTAATTTTCCATTCAATGTTAATCAAGGATTTTGATGACAAAGGTAGGCTGACCTGGCTTACTTTCTTACCCTAAAACAATTCGCCAAGGACGCATAGATTGCAAACCAATTGACCGTTGATTACTGTCAACTGATGATATAATAGTGTATCATCACTTGGCTGGCAATAACCATCATCATCATCATCAGCCTATAGCAATCTACTGCTGGACACAGACCTCCCCCAATGAGCGCCATAGCGCCCTGTCTTCAGCTTGCCGCATCCAGCATCTACCTGCAGTCTTTCGCAGGTCCTCATCCCACCTGGCCGGAGGGCGTCCTACACTACGTTTACCGAGTCGTGGTCTCCACTCAAGAACACTTTTGCCCAAGCGGCCGTCGGTTCTTCGCGAGATATGGCCAGCCCACTGCCACTTCAGCTTGCTAATTCTTAATCATTAAGTACCATGCAGTACCGGCAGTAATCATTAAGTCCCTTCTTCTTTGTGAGGCTTCTTCCGAAGGATTTCCCAATATCCTTTCTGTTCATTGGTTTAACCGTTAATGTCATGAATTCAGTTGAATTCAGTGATGCATACAAGACAAGCATATTTCAACTGAATTCATGACATTTCATAACCTTTCGCATAGGATAAGACAAATACTTAAGATTGTAAACTATAATAATGTTATTGTTAGTATTATCATTCCATTAATCTCATAAACTTCATGGAATGCTATGTAACAAAGAACTTTATTATATGGTGATTCTGGTAACCCATGCTCAGTGTTCGCTAAAAAATCGACAAGTAATCAACTCATCCGTTCAAGGTGAAATATTTGCGACAAGTTCTTCTCAAGACAACATCCAATGTCTGGGACCGATAGAAACAGATAAAGATAAGGGCGATTACGATAAAGTTTATCTATTGACTTTTCTCTACAGAATCTATATAGTGTACAACTGGAATCTGCATCAGGTCTTTAAATCGGTGTTTTGTTCTGTAGCCTTAGCCCGTTCTGTGCTCTCAAAAATTTTGTAGACATGTCAAAAATCTTGTGCGTGTTTTTAACTGTGACTTTGGTATCAAATGGCCAAGTGATTCAGTTTGGAAAATGTCCTCAAGTGGATACGATGATGCATTTTGATGTGGAGCGAGTAAGTATTTGTTTGTGGATGAAATACAGTATCTATACTTATATTATAAAGAGGAGATTTTTGATTTTTGTTTGTTTGTAATGAATAGGCTCTGAAACTACTGGGCCGATTTGTAAAATTATTTCACCGCTGGGAAGCTACACTATCCCCGGTGAACATAGGCTATTTTATATTTTAAAAATAGTTAGGGATCCGTAATAAAACCGTCCAAAGCCGGGAAGATCCGCTAGTGTTAAATAAATGTGGACTCATAAAACGCATAAAACGTTTCCATAGCAACAACGTTTGGGAAGCCGCGGGCAGGAACTAGTTAAAATAGTTTCGATCTGCAGCTTATCGGGTTGTGCAAATAAAGATGATATTTTCCACGCTCTTTTAATAAGCGTAAATAAACATTTTAAGGTGAATAGTCTCTGTATTAGAGACTAAAGGACCTTCCCGGCTTCGCACGGTTTTAGTACGGATCTCTAACTTTTTTGAAAATATAATATAGCCTGTATATAGCCATGTTCACCGTGGATAGGTGGGGGTACTCCATTTTCCGCATTTGGACTCCAGTTGGTCCTTTATGCGTAGAGTTTGCTAGCATAGCCAGCCTAGCTCCGTCCAGAAGCGCAGAATCTTCCTGGGGTCTTCACACGCTTCGCGGAGCGACCTCGGCAAGTTGAGGATTTCTATACGTTGTGCTAGTACTCCCTCGCATTCCAGGATTACGTGGGAGGCTGTTTCGTCGTTGCTGAGGCATCCTCTACAGACAGGGCTATCCGCCGCTCCGATGGTGAATAAGTGTATGTTTAGTGGACAGTGTCCTGTTAGTGTTCCCACAAGGACACGTAGGTCCGATCTATTCAGATTTAGTAGGCGTTTTGTTAGCTTCGGTGATGTTGATGGGAGTGCCGTCCTTGCTTGTCTGCATTCACCGTGGATAGTGTAGCTTTCCAACGGTGAAAGAATTTTTCAAATCGGTCCAGTAGTTTCGGAGCCTATTCTTTACAAACAAAAATTCAAACCTTTCCTCTTTATAATATTAGTATAGATTATCGAGAGTGCAAGGGCTTACGCACTAATCCGCACTATATCATAACAAAAACCTTAGTCTGTATTGTTGGATTCATACCAATACCAGTATGTATTATATTATCTGTGCCAATACCAACGCATGTTTACTATTAACATTTTTCCATAAAAATGCATGCTATAAGTAAAGTTAACAATCTATCAAGAACGAACACAGCGCCCTGAACCCTGATAGGGTTTTTATGCATTCTGTATGTACCTAATAAGATACTACACCTATGATTATTACCTGTATGCATAAAATGAAATGAAAATGAAAAATGAAATGAAAAGTTTTTATTTCTTTAAGCTTACAAATAAGCACTTAGACAGGTCATATTTTATAGTTCACTTCAATTTATTGTCCACCAGTGGAAGAAGTGAGAAGAAACCACTAGTATATTCATAACTTATGTGTCTAGTACATTTGATTTGCTTATCTGTAAGTTGGTAGATTTTGAGTTGGAGCAAAACTCGGTCCAAGCTTTTTTTTTTTTAAAGTCGCCATATATTATATGAAAAAAAGTTCAACGACTTTTTTAGTACCGAGTCTTTAGTAACCACAGGTCATAAAATATTTAATATACTACCTGAAATCCTAAAATGCGAACCAAAAGATAATATATTTACGAAACACTTCTACTACAAAAATGCTATTATTCAATCCACGAATTTTTCTCCGATGACAATTTAAAACAAAAAACAGAAAACGTACTAGCTGCTATACCTACAGATTAAATTAGTAAGCCTATCTACCTAATCATGAATTCATGACATTCCTATAATTCCTTTATGACATTCCTAATTTTATAAATAATGATTGTTTAGAATTTTAGGCTAACATTTAAAAAGAACCCAAAAATTGTTCTGCCCTCACAGGGTTTTTATGCATTGTGTACCTACCCACTAAGACTACACCTAAGATACTACCTCTATGCATGAAATTACAATAAATTATATGAATAAATATGAATAAAGAGTCTGATTTCCCACAAATACACCGAAATTTTGTCTTCCAGTTCCTTGGCCAATGGTTTGAAATCTCGCGCTTCCCCGCGTGGTTCGAAGAGAGCGGCGCGTGCGCATACAAGTACATCCACTACTGCGGGAGACGGGTGGAGATCGAGCATGTTTTCGTTAGAGACAATATTCAGTACGTGCTTCACGTGAACAGTTCTTATAACCCAGGGGATAAGGCTGTTTTTGTGGTAGAGGAGAATAAAATTGGTATGTAAACCTCTTAAGATTATCGCAGATTCGGACCGCACCACTCAATCAATAATTTTCATTCCGGCCCTGGTGGGGGCACAGAGAGGGGCCTCGAGGCTTGGCCTCATTACCCCGGCGTCAACTCGAGGGGTGACGACCCCTCGGTCCTTGGGTTTTGTGGGAATATTTTTTTTTTTCCCTGTTCTCAATGTTATTTTTTTTTTTTTTTGGCTGCATTTGGTTTGTAGGTATATATTTTTTTTTGTGTTTTTTTTGTTACCGCACCACTGCCGCACAGCACAAATCAAATCATCATCATCATCATCAGCCTATAGTAGTCCACTGCTGGACGTAGGCCTCCCCTAATGAGCGCCATAGTGCCCTGTCTTCAGCTTACCGCATCCAGCATCTGCCTGCAGAAAGAATAATGGGCTTAGATTCTCAATGTAAAATCGTTTGCGTAGACAATTCACACAGCATGGTCTAACCCCAATCTACTCTTAAGCAGAGCTTGTGTTATGGGTGATAGATACTGATATACATAATACAATACATTACATAGATAGATTATTATACATAGAACGACCAACTCTCTGAATAAATATCTGCAGATCGTACAAACGGTTGTGCCGAGGTGGGAATTGAACTTGCAACCTCCTAAGTCGCAGGCGTCCTTTGCCCACCACGCCACAGAGGTCGTCAAAGAAAAGAGATGATGATGATGTATGAGATATGTCATCATCACCAGCCTATGTTAGTTACAGCTAGACATAGGCCTCCCCTAATGAGCGCCATAGCGCCCTGTCTTCAGCTTAACAGCATCTACCTACAGTCTTTCGCAAGTCGTCATCCCACCTGGTCAGAGGCGTCCTATACTACGTTTACCGTAGTAAAAGTATGATAGTATGAGATATATAGCATGCCTCAAATTACTCCTACGACCAACTATAGTAAATAACAAAAAAAAAGAAAGAAAAATAACAAAAAAAATATACAACCCAAATGAAGCCAAAAAAAAAAATATATTCCCACAAAACCCAAGGACCGAGGGGTCGTCACCCCTCGAGTTGACGCCAGGGTAATGAGGCCAAGCCTCGAGGCCCCTCTCTGTGCCCCCACCAGGGCCGGAATGAAATTTATTGAAGTAAATAATTCATTATTTTCAGATCCAGTGGGCATCCCGCTGAACGTCATCATCACCGATTACACCGATTACGCACTCGTGTATGGCTGCAAGAACCACGTCATGGAAGAGTCGGAGATAATGTACAGTAAGTTTGATCATTCAATATCATCATCATCATCAGCCTATGTCAGCACTCCACTGCTGGACATAGGCCTCCCCCAATGAGCGCCATAGCGCCCTGTCTTCAGCTTACCCTATCCAGCATCTACCTGCAGTCTTTCGCAGGTCGTCATCCCACCTGGCCGGAGGGCGTCCTACACTACGTTTACCGAGTCGTGGTCTCCACTCAAGAACACGTTTGCCCCAGTGGACGTCGGTTCTTCGCGAGATATGGCCGCCCCACTGCCACTTCAGCTTGCTAGTTCTTAGAGCTATGTCGATAACTTTGGTTCTCTGTCGGATGTATTCGTTACGACATTCAATATATATGTTATCTGAAATTAGCTGCTGCACAAATTAGGTAGCTTCGCACTCATTCTTTCTTGTTAAGAGTAGCCCATAAAACATAATATGGGCTTCTTTTACCCTCTTAACACTTTCACTGCTGAAATCACACGGTATGTGTTTTCTACAATTGACTAATATGCGTAAATCCACACTAGCGCAGCGGCTGAGAAAATACAGATCTGTGTGACTCAGCACAGCCGTAAAATTTTTCGAACGAAACGCATGTGCGGCACAACACAACCGCTGTGAGCGGCAGCACGAATTTTTTAGGTTAAAAAAAAGATCGCAGTAGTCGAAAAAAAACCGCAGTCAAAGTGTTAACAATATCTTAATCCAAGCCTAGAAGTTTCAAGTCCTTTCTAGGTAGAATGCGGCGAATTTTGCCTGCTTCTATCAAGATTTCCACAATAAACGCTAGCTACTACTTAACTAGAGAAATCTAATATTATTGTGTATTTATAAAGATTTTTTTAAATTTCGATACAATACATAATAACTATTTGTGAATCAATATTTTTTATTTTAAGGAAGGTCTACAGTTTAAATACATGCATAATTATGATGTACATACAAATGTTTAACCTAGCAACAGAGAAGCGCAAAAGTCACTTATAACGGAATATTTAACATGATTAGATTTTAGAGCTTTCCAATATTTCGGCACAGTTTCATGCGGCATGATCAATCATATCATGCGATGTTTACCTGTGATATGGTATGGTTGATCACATCATGGTCACACAGATCCCATTTTTCAATCCAACGATCCTATCCATCCACGGTTGTCTGGTAGAGATCGCTCTTGAGCGATAAGACCGCCAAATTGTCACATATCTTGTATTATTATTTTTTACCTTGTTTGTTTTGTTTTCAAGTGTGAAATAAAAGTATTGTCTATCTATCTATCTATACCTTTATAAGTGACTTTTGTGTTTTTGAAATGATTATTTAATTCAATTCAAATAGTTTATTTCAGACAAAATTTATGGTAAATTTTTATATGTTTTTATTTTTATTTTATATAATTATGCTTGAATGCGGACTCCGCATTTTATTTTATTTTATATAATTATGCTTGAATGCGGACTCCGCATTCAAGCATAATTATATAAAATAAAAATAAAAACATATAAAAATTTAATTCAACATTAAAATTAAAACTAAAGTCATTTAAAACGGAATATTTACCATGATTTGATTTTTGAGTTATTCAATATTTCGGCACAGTTTCATGCGCCATGATCATGTTATAACTGAAGGCACTGCGAGTGAGAAGTTCAAAAGTTTTATTAAAATTAAAGTCAGAATTCAAATAATAAATTATTAATCATGATTATAAATGTTGCGTTTATTTTCAGTGTCAGCCTGGATTCTATCCCGAGAACCGGCCCTAAGCGACTTCCTCCTGACAAAAGCACTTGGCGAGCTGAACCGCATTCCCAACGCCAACATTGCGTACTTGAATACGGTGGAACAAAAACCAGAGAGGTGTCTGTACTACTGGACCGCTCACGTTCAAGCTGATCAGGCCAAATATCTCGGTCTATAAGAGAATTAAATAGATATGTAAGACTGGTTAGTTTTATTGTACATTGGCTTTTTTTCAGCGTTTCGCACTGGATTCCAGATAATATTATAAATGTGAAAATTTGTGCCGCTGTAAGCTGTATGTAGAGTAATGTGTACTTTTAAAACTATCATGGTTATTAACACTATAGTCATTTAAAACGGGATATTTACCATGATTTGATTTAAGTTATCCAATATTTCGGCACAGTTTCATGCGTTTAACGGAATAACAGGAAACTGTGCCGAAATATTGGATAACTCAAAAATCAAATCATGGTAAATATCCCGATTTAAATGACTTTAGTTAGATGTGTTCTATTGAATTGGATCGCGCTGAAATTTTACACACATAAAGATCTAGACTAGATCTGGAATAAAATATTATAGGTTACTTATTATTCCAAAAAAATAATGCAAAGCCGTGGGCAAAAGCTAGTAAGGGATCATCCTAAAGGGGATCATGTCATTCAAACTGAACGATTCTGTTCGCTGTTCGGTCTTTGCTCAAATAAATTTATGGTAGTTTAATTTAGTTATTGGAAGATATGTTTAGGTTGCTGGACTGAAAAGAAAAGGGCATTCATATAAACGGCGAGTACATCTCACACCTGCGATTCGCTGATGACATAGTCTTAATGGCGGAGTCGCTTGAGGAACTGAACCAGATGCTGGACGGCCTAGCTTCAGCCTCCCGATGTATCGGTCTTGGCATGAATTTGGATAAAACCAAAGCCATGATCAATGGTCACATTGATCCAAGGCCGGTGGTCGTACATGGTCACCTTCTCGAAACTGTTTCCGAGTACACTTACCTGGGGCAGATTCTGCAGTTCAAAAGGAGGATTCAGCTGGGTTGGGCAGCATTTGGGAAACTACGTCAAGTCTTCACGTCATCCATACCGCAATGCTTGAAAACGAAAGTTTTCAATCAGTGCGTCCTACCCGTTATGACCTACGGAGCTGAGACGTGGACACTCACGATAGGGCTGGTCCACCAGTTCAAAGTCGCTCAGCGAGCTATGGAAAGAGCTATGCTCGGAGTTTCTCTGAAGGATAGGATTCGTAACGAATACATCCGACAGAGAACCAAGGTTATCGACATAGCTCAAAGAATTAGCAAGCTGAAGTGGCAGTGGGCCGGCCATATCTCGCGAAGAACCGACGTCCGATGGGGCAAACATGTTCTTGAGTGGAGACCACGACTCGGTAAACGTAGTGTAGGACGCCCTCCGACCAGGTGGGATGACGACCTGCGAAAGACTGCAGGTAGATGCTGGATGCGGCAAGCTGAAGACAGGGCGCTATGGCGCTCATTGGGGGAGGCCTATGTCCAGCAGTGGACTGCTATAGGCTGATGATGATGATGATCATGCATTTAGTTAGGCTATCAGCAGATTTCGCCCTACCCTCTGTTTGGAGATCGGCGAAGGAACTGAATGTGACGTGCCATTTTCTATCAACGAACGAGTCAAGGAGGGATACAGCTTTCGACCTGTTCAAGTTCAACCGGGGCGTACAAACTGGATATATTTATTTACGTGAAATTTTGGAAAGGTGAATATCAAATCACTTCTCACTGTTAAAAAAACATTAATAAAAACTCGCGAGTGAAGGTGTGACAGGTTAGTTCTGTGTTCTGGAATTTGGATCCTGGTTTCGAGAAATCAGGTCAGTGGTCAAGCTATTTTATCTACCCTGTGTAACGAGCAAAGATCTATCCATTTCCTAAGTATTTTTGTTAGGTACTGGAACAGCATTATAGCTAGTTCATTCGTAAGTCTTCGACATAAATTTCTTTAGATACTACCAGCGACTTATTGTTCAGACAATGGCGTTTCCAAAAAATCGCCTCCAAGTTCTAATGTTTCAGAGAATTAATAATGAATTTTATATCATTCAGGCTCCTCTGTGCTGTGGTTCCAGAACAGGGTCTTTGAAAATGTACTGCGACTTTGACAATGTTGGAAAACCCACACATTATCATGTAGCCCCAAGCTAAACAGAGCTTGTGTTATGGGTAGGTACTATGTGACTGATATACTTAATACAATAGATTATGTAGATAGATATTTTTTATTATACACAGATAACGACTTGTACAACCGGAACTTATCTGCAGATCATACACACAATTATCCCGGCGGGAATCGAACCCGCAACCTGCTGCATCACAGGCAGACCACTGCCCACCACGCCACAGAGGTCGCAGGAAACTACGCGCCAAGTTAAAAATAACCCCGCCATACATAATCACACTGCAATTGCCCCTTAGCTCGGTAGCTGCGACGTTGTTGAGGGGACAAATTGGATAATTACCTTGTAGAATGGTCCATTCCTTGTAACTGTCCCGATGTGGACGGTCTGACTACATCTATATCATATCTATATGGGCTGAATCCTAAATAACTGTCAAGATGTTCGTTTACTTGTTCTGTCTGCTGATTGGCGGTGCCCAGTGCACCGGCACCAGGCAAGTCAGATCTATTTGTACGCTAGATGGTGAGTGTCCAAATTTGAAGATACAAGAAAACCTGGACGGTGTTAGGGTGAGTTTGACTTTAAATACAATAGACGTAAGATTAGTAATCGCTTTCTCTTATTCTGGTCGTTCATGTCTGTAGTGAGATATGAGATACCTCCCTTCTTTCAAACCACAAACTCGCCTCAGCAAATATCAAATAATATCAGAATGCTTTATTTCTGAGGACCTTCCAGGACTCTTGCACATGCATGTGATCTGTCCGATGTATTGACAATAAAGTTTTTAGCTACGTAAATATATGTACATATATACAGGGTTATTGGTAATTCGACGTATTCCCGTTAGGAGGTGATAGGGGTGACTATTTGCGATAATTTTCACCCCCATGTGCATCATGCAAAAGTGAACCATTTTTAAGTTATCATGATTTTTAGCTTTTTTCAAAATAAGTCAAAAGAGCAACATCAAAAATTGATTTAAAAAAAACTGTCTATTTAAATCTATTTTTTTCTTCTGATTTATAAAAACGAATAAACACTGGTTATTTATCAATATTAAAACAACAATTATCGCTCCAAATTTAAAAATGCGAGATAAAAAACGATATTATTTCATTATTAATTGAGAATTTTTTCCTCTAAAATGCCTTAAAAACTAAAAAAAACATATTATAACTTGGCTTGCAAATTATTTTAAAAACATAACCGTTTTCTTAGCTCTTCAACAATGCATAACAACTATGAACTTACATCAAAGAAACTGAAAAAAAAAATCACTACAAAAGGAAGCAGGCGGAAATTCGTATACGAACTAAACCTAAGATCGTTCTCTAATATTTCTATAAAACTAACTTAAAACAATACCCAATGTAAATAAAACGAAAAATACAAATTAAAATTAAAATTTAGAACAGTTAAGTAGTAACAACATTAAACAAAATTAATAATAAGTAACAATTAGGACATTTTGTAATTATAACCCTGTATATCATACAAGCTTCGCTTACTTTATTGGCATTGGTCAAGATGATGTTGTAATATTTTGTATTTCTTGTATAATTACTAAACTCATGAGTGCGCGGTGAGCGCGATTAGCATTCGGCCCAATTTAAAAAAGCTCGTAAACCGCCTGTATCATAAATGATAAAGCTCTTAGCTATTCTAGAAACAAATAAAACAACTTCTGCACAGTTTTCAGGAATATGGTACGATGTAGCCAGCTACGCCAGTGATAATCGGACCATCAAAGATTGCACCATTATCGAGTTTCAGGAAGATAATATGGGTTTTACTATGAAGGAAACATTCGTGGATTTCGACGATCCAAATGGGAACAGGACCCAGAAGTCCTACTTGGCCAGGGTAGACCCTACGTTTGATGCGGAGAATCGAGGGAAGTTCATTATTAGTCATGAAAATGGAGGTAAGTATAAACTTTAAAGGTGTATGTAAACGGGCTATATTTTAAGAAATTTCTTGCTGCAATTGTATAGCCGCCAAGTTGCTGATTATATCGCTCAATACAGTAGCATACATACAGTACAGAGCAGAGACGATATACGGCGATATTGCACTAAATTTAACACTTTGACTGCGATTTTTTTACGACGACTGCGATCTTTTTTTTAACCTAAAAAATTCGTGCTACCGCTCTACACAGCGGATGTGTTGCGCCGAACATGCGTTTGGTTCGAAAAACATTACGGCTGTGCTGAGTCACACAGATCTGTATTTTCTCAGCCGCTGCGCTAGTGTGGATTTACGCATATTAGTCACTTGTAGAAAACACATACCGTGTGATTTCAGCACTCAAAGTGTTAAAGCGACTACAAACTAAGTTTTAATATCTTGACAACATCGTAGGGCCAGTAGCAAGTATAGACGACCGATGTGGCGCGGTGGGCGAAGGTCCATCTGCGACGCAGGAGGTTGCGGGTTCGATTCCCGCCTCGGAACAAATGTGTGTACGATCTGCAGATATTTGTTTCGGGTGTTCTGGTCGTTTTCTATGTATAATAAAAAATATCTATCTATGTAATGTATTGTTTTATGTATATCAGTTATCTAGTACCCATAACACAAGCTCTGCTTACCATGGGGCTAGATAATGCTTTTTCTAATCCATAACGGTTTGCATCCTTATTATCACAGTTAGACTGAAAATTTTATTTTTTATTATCGATAATTATTATTCTTATTTAATTTAATTTTATGGTATATTGAAATTGATTATGATTTGTAATCTATGATTTTATGTGTGATTTTTAATATATGATTTTGTAATATAAATTTAATTAAGGTTGACTCTATGATTTTTTGTGTTGTTTTTCTGTAATATTATATAATGATTTCTAATTTTAATATTAAATTTAAATATGGTACTCTATTGCATTGGGTGTGCCCGTCAAAATAAAGGTACGTTTGTAAATAAAAAAATATTAACGCTTGTCGCACACCTGGAAAGCACCGCACCTGCAACACAGGACACGTGAATTTAAATATGGGCATTAACTCGTATCTTTTGGAATATTTACTATAGATATTTTTATTTTTATCACTTTTCGCACTCTGTGCTCGTGAAGCATTGTAAGCATAAATGTAGAAAAGTACTTTGTGGCATAATGTCTCATAATAGAATAACCGAAAGCAAATAAATATAGCCCTGTTAGCTCAAAAAGGTGAAGGTTTTACCAAATTCGAATGAGATCGAGTTTGAACCTTCTTGGTCAACATTTTCATTCATAGATACTTATTTTAATTTCAGACAAAGTCCTCCAATTTCCACTCCACGTGCTAACGACTGATTACGAAGACTACGCTGTACTGTTCACTTGCAAAAACAAGGAGAGGAAGGCAGGAAAGCACTACAGTAATTATCACTTCTTTTGCCCGATTTTAACCACTGCAAATAACGTTAAACGTTAACATCCTATTAGATAACGTTACGTTATTGTCTATTATTATGGTAGTGGTTGTCTATTCTTATGCCACTGCTAGGTCGCAAAAGTTTAGGCCACGCAGGTACGAATCTTTTTCGGGTAGGACCGCGGTGCACCACAGTTTTACGCGAAAAACGTTCTTAGGTGTTCCTCATATTAATATTATGTTTTAAAATTCAGTACATCATCATGGCATGTTCTCATTTCAATTTAGTCCTTTCGCGAGAGACAGTCATCTTCTTCCAATAAACTTTTATAATTATAATTTATATTTTTTCTAAAGTACTTGACCCTTCTGCAGTATGAAAGAGGCGACAGAAAAGATGTCTACTGGCAAATTTTACGAAACCCTAATCAAAAGAAGTCTTCTAGATTCTAGCTAGAGTGTAGATACTAAACTGCCAATTGAGCATGCATTTTTCTTTCAATACCTTCCGTCTCTTGAGGCTTACATAGTTTTTTTTATCTTATGCGCTCAGCAGTTGAGTAGTCTCTTAAGCTGGTACTAACAAAATCTGGTTATCAGAAAAGCACTTTTTGTTAAAGCTGGTCTCCTTTGCAGTGTTCGTCTGGGTTCTCACTCGAAGCAAGGATGTTCTGGAAGGCGATCATCTGAAGAAGGTCGACAACGCTCTATCGCAATTCCCTGCATTGACAGCACACCGAAACCTTTTCGTCTTCAAAGATTTCAGCGAAAAAACTTGCGCGTTCAACAAGCAAGAAGTTGACTCCTTCTCTACAAGTTATTGGAAATGAGAATCATTTCGCGAATCTTTGTGTGCCAGTGGATGAACTCTAGGTTATATTTTATGTACACTTATGTATATGTTAAAAGGTGAAGATTGTAAGTTTTTATGTAAGAAATAATCCCCGGCTCTCGCGACAATGAAATTTCAGTCGTCCACAAATAGATAGCAGTTTTCTCGACAACACCCCTTGTTATAATGTTAATGGAAATATTAAATACGTAACTGGAGTTGTAATCGTGTTTTACTGATATTTCTCCTCTCAGATTTTGGTTCAGTTACACGTAAACCGAGGTGGGCCAAAATTTAAAAAACCCTTTATTTCTATAGGCTTACAAAATAAGCACTTAGACAAGTCATATTTTATCTACGAAGAAATAATTATTTTATACCATAAATTATTACCAAATAATAAATAAGGTGTTTTTGAATACTTTCCCACTCATATTTCATATTTATTTTATTTACACACACACCCTAGAGACCTACATTTGTAGGTCTTAGCATCTAGGGAATGTAACTCTTGTTGCAAAGTGTTCCTCAAACGTTATACCTACATATATATAGAGAAAACATAGTAGGTAGGTAATTAAGAAAACAAAGAAGAGAAGAGAAACTGAAAAGTTAATTAAAATCAGAAGTGCTTAAATAACACACACTCAAACACACATACACTACACACCACACAAACACATACACACGTTTCAAACACTTGCAGCTCCTGTTGCCCGGATTCTTAAGAGACCGGTGCCCTCAGGAACTCTACACACACAAAACATTCACACACACACACACAAAAACACGTTCAAACACTTGCAGCTCCTGTTGCCCGGACTCTTAAGAGACCGGTGCCCTCAGGAGCTCTACACACACAAAACATTCACACACACACACACACACAAACACGTTCAAACACTTGCAGCTCCTGTTGTCCGGACTCTTAAGAGACCGGTGCCCTCAGGAGCTTTACACACACAAAACATTCACACACACACAAACACGTTCAAACACTGGCAGCTCCTGTTGCCCGGACTCTCAAGAGACCGGTGCCCTCAGGATCTCTACATACACAAAACATTCACACACACACACACACACAAACACGTTCAAACACTGGCAGCTCCTGTTGCCCGGACTCTCAAGAGACCGGTGCCCTCAGGATCTCTACACACACAAAACATTCACACACACACACACACACAAACACGTTCAAACACTGGCAGCTCCTGTTGCCCGGACTCTCAAGAGACCGGTGCCCTCAGGATCTCTACACACACAAAACATTCACACACACACACAAACACGTTCAAACACTGACAGCTCCTGTTGCCCGGACTCTCAAGAGACCGGTGCCCTCAGGATCTCTACACACACAAAACATTCACAAACATACACACACACAAACACGTTCAAACACTGGCAGCTCCTGTTGCCCGGACTCTCAAGAGACCGGTGCCCTCAAGATCTCTACACACACAAAACATTCACACACACACACACACACAAACACGTTCAAACACTGGCAGCTCCTGTTGCCCGGACTCTCAAGAGACCGGTGCCCTCAGGATCTCTACACACACAAAACATTCACACACACACACACACACACAAACACGTTCAAACACTGGCAGCTCCTATTGCCCGGACTCTCAAGAGACCGGTGTCCTCAGGAGCTCTACACGCACAAATTTTTTACAAATGTGAGTTATACATTATTTAGTTAACTATTTTAATGTTTTCATATTTCTTGCCTTATATTAGTTTTTCTTTTTTAATATTATTTTGTATACTTACCGTCAGATCCTAGAACCCGATTTCGCCAAACAAAGCGCCATAATTATTAACTTATTTGTTTATCAAGATTTACAGTAAAATTAAACCATACTACTACAATATAACATTCATATCTATGAAATTGAGAGGATTCAGAACAAACTACTTAAACATTGTAAGTATCGGTTTCCCTTTTATGAAACTGATAGCATGACCAGCCTGCAAAGCCGCAGAATTGTCAGAGACCAAGTCTTTCTATATAAGAGTCTAGCTGGAGAAATAGACTCACCATTTTTGCTTGAAAACATTTATTTTCAATGCCCCCGACGATCTGCTCGTAATAAAAAGACCTTTTTCTTGCCTAATGTAAACACAAATTACAGGAAAAATATGTTTCTTAGTAGAGTTTGTGAATTACATAATAAAAAACTGTCGGATATAGATATATTTAACTTACCATTGCCGAAGTTCCGTAAAGAAGTTCATCTATGCGTTGCCAAGGACTCATTATAATTAAGTATCAAGTTGTATTAACACAGGTATTATTATTTATTTATGTATACGTGTTCTCAACATGTTTTGATTTTTTTTTCTATTGCTCTGTTCATTTAGCTTTATCTGTGTTACATAATAGAGGAAATTATTTTGGTTTTTGTGTATCTTAAGTTTCGTATTATTAAGTTTTATGTACCTACTGTTTATTTCCCAAATAAAATAAAAAATACTTTCTGTTTGGTGAGATCGGCCTTAACCCTATCCTGAGTTTGAGCGCTGGGAGGTGCGACACAGTTTTTAACTTATGCGCTTTCCAGTGTTCCATTGTATCTTAGAGATAATTCTTTGGTCATTTTTAATAAATAAATTGAAATTGAATTTAATTAATGATAAATATAATTTATTTATTTCAGGCAAATCAGTCTAGGATGGAAAATAATCGTAATAAACTACAGCCCATATAAAATTATATACCTTAGTCTAACATGCATAAAATAAACCTATTTACCTAGCACGTAGTGTCGGCGAAGTTTGTGCTGCGATCGGTAATCGTCCGTGAAAACGCCGGAACAGCACATTCTTAAGAAAATCAAGTTAGAACATGGTCTAAGGTTCTAGTAATCTTTTAAGCCTATTTACATCTGATAGTGAATTCTTTTTTATATATCTTTCTTGTCTTTCCAGTTTGCACTCTTTTAAAATTACAATTCAAGCTCCTATCATAACACATTAACAGCCTCTATTGTCTACTCTATGTGCTACCAGGGAAGACCTATGTTAGGTAGGTAACAGCTAAATATAGGTCTTCCCTGGTAGCACCATAATAGGGCTTTACTTAATATATAATAAGGTAAAACATTCCTTAATCCCCAATCAATCTCAACATCCACTAAAGATTACAAGCGCAGGATGGCATAGTGTTAATAGTTTTTTTATCGAAATTTCGTGTGGACTGGCTTACACGAGGTGTAACTTGTAGCCAAAGGCAAGTCGCTAAGAAAGGTATACCTAAAAATAACAATAAGAACTTCAATGATGTAGGAAACAAATTTTATTATTCCAATAACAACATTATTGACAATGCAGCCAGTATTTTGGTCACACTGCTTTTTGGAGACAGCCTTAATATTTTAATAATAAAAAACTTGAATTAAATCACAAGGAAGATCTATAAACGTCAAAACGACAGTCAGTTTACAGAACTACAAAATGAGAAGCATGTCAATTGTATCACAAACCTTGCTTCTATAATTTTAGGGTCCAATTTCTAAAAATAATCTCTCATGCTCAAATTGTATGATTTTTACGACTTCTTGGCTGCAGCGGGCTCAGTGATGACAGTAGTGCTGGTGAACTTGCAGGCTTCTTCGGAGAAGTCCGAGAGGACAAACTTGACTGGGTCAATTTCCTTTGCATGTTCCCTTAGGAAATTGTCGACTGCAGTCTTCGGTTCACCCTCCAACATCTGGGTCTTGGACAGGACCCATACGGTGTCTGTAAAGCAAATTGAATGAACGTCATTCTTATTAAAAAAATAGCTTTGCCCCGTGACTTCGCCCTCATGGAAATCTATGTGTCAAATATTTTATAAACCTTCCTCTTCTCACTTTTTTGAATCATTCTATTTATTTTAAAAACCGCATCAAAATCCGTTGCGTAGTTTTAAAGATCAAAAAATACAGACAGACAGCAGGAAGCGACTTTGTTTTATACCATGTAGTGAAGTTTACAGGTATTTCACACAGACACAGATATAATAATACTATATCAGCTTATTTTTTTTTTTTTTTTATAATAACAGTCATGCGTGATCGTTTAATGTTTCTGCATAGCAAGAGAAGTTAGGTTTGCTATTTCCGGACAAGTAGGGGAGAAAACCTTCATCAGTATCACCATTATGCTTCATCGAACTCATCGTTGTTATAATGATGGTCGTAACAATCACATTAATTTGTTATGGACATGGTTACAAAACGATCGTTAACGTTCTGTGCTTATACGTAGGCAGAGAGGAAATTCTCAACCCATCTCTCAACGAGTTGCTGAATCTATAAAGATAAGGCAGTAACTTCTCTAGCAGATTATAAGGACGTTTACCCAATTTGAGCAATTTGCGCGCGCAGTAGCGACTGTAGCGGGAACGAGGGCGAATTCTCATCGTCCACAGCGCACGACGCCGAGGGCGAACTAACAAAGAAAATAGGTCTACTGACTGAATAATTGAACATTTAGAACGAGTTCACTGTTCTACTGGTTTTATACAACACAGTCAAGTTTATTAAAAAACTGTCTACAGTCGCACCAATACCCAAAGGGCTGTGTTAGAGTGCTTTGTGTTTAGATTATTTTTGAGATATACGGCGGCCCCTAGGCAAACACCTCCCCGATGTTTCAGACGACATTGAGACAGCATTATATGATGGGAATTTTTGTTCTGTTGACATTATCTATAAATATGAATATATGGAGCTATATGAGACCAGGTAACTTACCAACGTGGTTCTTGGTCTTGTCATCGTATTTGCAGGTGAATACGATACTGTAGTTATCGTAGTCAGTAGCAATGACGCTCAGCGGGGCGGCCTTGGTTTTATCTGTAAGAAAAAAAATCAGGTAAAGATTATGAGTTCACTATTCAAAAGACATGGATGCGTAAGCTATGTACATAGGTACTGCAATGCATAGTCTAGTTCCGAGGGTTCACTGGCCACCTGCTAGGGGACACGCCACCGTGCACCGTCGTCAGCTCATCATTGCGTCATACACGATAAGTGAAAAAACTATCGATAAGTGAAGCAAATGCATTAAAAATGTATACAAACTTATATTCTAGTTTCGCGCGTAATTTGACGAAAACGGAAGACGATGAGGACGGGATATTGCTTTGTAGTCATGACGTCAGTGTTATTTACACACAGGCACACACCCAGTGTGTTTTTATTACCTACACAGCTGTATGAATTAATATCACTGCGTCTACTATTAAAAAAAATAACTGAAAACTCTGAACAGCATTTTAAAATTTATTTTTCATTTCATGAATGTAAACTAACATTTTCCTTTTGATTTTTTACGAAAAAACAACTTGAAAAGCGCGGGCCGAAGTTAGTTTCTAGGTTACGTATTATATTCAACCTATTATTGTGAAATTTGGTATCGTACGTCATATACAGGGTGCCACAAAGCATGTGTATCTACTAAGGCGAAAGGGGGTGATTCTGAACCCCAAGAGGATGAACTTTTGTCCTACGATTTTTTGGCTTCACATAATTAAACCTTTTTGAAATAAAAATGACTTATATTTTTGTATTCGATTTCTTTTACGCTTACATCATTGTTTTTATTTGAAGTTTCAAAGAATTTATATTTTTTTATAGAATAATTTCATGAATAAACACTGGTTTAGTCGAAAACACACGCAAAACCCATTTATGAAGCATTTTATAATGTTGATAATGTGTGATCAGTGATCAGGTGATCACCAATAGGTAGAAAAGTTATATTAATTTTGAAACAATAAACGATTTTAAAATATAATTAAAAAATTTACAAGTTGATCCGTTCGGTATCCTGGATCACCCTTTCGGCTTAGTGCACATGTTGCGTCTCACCCTGTAAAATGTATTTATCTAAGTCTTACAATCATTCTAAAAAAGATAACCTATCATACAAATAACTTGACCTTCGATAACAGCAATTTGTACAGGCTTACCTATTTTTCTAGATAAGCTTATTATTTTCATTAAGTTTATCATTCGCTTGAAATTTTTATTTCATTACGAATTTGTAACCTTGTAGAGTTAAAACTACTACTGTGTTGAGAATCCGAAAGCTTTGCTGTTTGAATGTTTTGATGTTTGTTAGGTACATTTTCACGCTAAAAAAAATTCAAGGATCGGGATGAAATTATTATGC
The DNA here is from genome assembly GCA_943735965.1 of Eupithecia abbreviata. Taxonomy (NCBI): domain Eukaryota; kingdom Metazoa; phylum Arthropoda; class Insecta; order Lepidoptera; family Geometridae; genus Eupithecia; species Eupithecia abbreviata. Next base: position 9,538,440 of record OX030991.1, on the reverse strand, counting down.
AAGGTGGTTTCAGGCCTGAAATAAAACCTAAGCTACTTTTTGTTCCCTTGGGATATATTATTTATTATAAACTTTAACAGTTTCCATAGAAGCAACGCTGTCTTTCTCTCCGTTCCAAAAGTACCTCGTGTATTATTTCAGGAAGGCACAGTATCTATCGGTTTTTGAAAGCTTTTTTATGTTAATGTGATAAGTATTTGTGTTTATCTTGTTTATGTCTCTATCTTTTTTTAACCGGTAATTTTTATCAAAACAATCTTACTCAGGTACTTGTAGTAGCATAGTATTTATCTGTTGTTTGATTATCATGAATAATTCTAAGTAACCCTATTCTAACCAATATATTGTGTGATATGATAACAGAGTCAAAGGCCATAATTTTTATATATATTTCATAACATCATTTTATTATTGCTTACATGTATGACTGTATGTAGTGGCATTCATATTTAGGTAACCCCCTGTTAAGTTTAAATGCAATTTGTATTAATTCAGAAACGACAACCACAACGTATAACCACATTATACGTTATTATTATACTATCTTATTTTCTATTGTATAAATGCAAACCCCACTCGAGTACATCTTCAGGTACGCTTAGAAAATTTTGTCGAGTCGCTTCGATAAGTTGGATCTCTCGGGACCAAAAGCCGAGAATAATACTTACTTACTTACCAAAGGCAAGCTTAATAGTTCCTGCAAGAATACGCACCGCCAATTGCGTCACTCGTTTCTTTCCGAAGTTGACTACTGCGAACTACCGATGTTTCTACCACGCGTCTAGATGAAAGAAAATTTCTAGAACTTACCACCAAAGTTCAAGCTGACAAGCAGCTTCGCAGAATTCTTGGCATCATCAGCGAATTTAGCAGTGCCCTCAATGACCGCCTGGACTCCATTCACGACATGGCTGTTCTTGACCTTGATGACGTCACCTTCCAGTTTATATTCCGCTGTGGCGCATTTTCCCCCCTTTTCTTGGGGATTGGGGTACTTTTGGATCTCGTACCAGAGGCCTTGGTACTGTGGGTGAGAAAATTGAGGTTTATTTTACGATATTTGGACCGTTTTGGAAAATAATTTACTAATTTATGATATCTGGACCGTTTTGGAAATTGACTTGCCGTAAAAACTAGTTTTTTGCTGAGGTATGCCAACCAAACCAACCTGGGAGACTAAGAAAGAATTTTCAAAATTGGTCTATAATTGAAGGAAAATATTACCAACATACCTACATACAGCCAAACATAGAACCTCTTTCTTTTTTAGAAGTCTGTTAAAAATAGAACACCCTGTATTGTGCAAATGTGCATGTGTCACATCTACCACCCAAGGTATATCTTATCTTTATTCTGAGTAAAGGATTTATAAAAACAAATTCCAATCGGGTGGAGTAACACACTGACAATTTCATTTTATCGATTCTCGTACGATATCGTTGGTATTTACAGATTAATTATTATTATTCAATGGAGGCTTATATTTCTGTAATATTTCTGGGTGTGTTTTGAGCTATTTTGACAAGTTTTTTTATTAGCAAAGGAAATTACAATTTATCATTAAAACATTACTTTGTTTCATGAAACTCGATGTAGCATTTGAATGGTTTTAGCGTTGTGACCAATCAGAAAACTTTTTAGCAGTGACGAACTGTTGCCTTAATATTTATATTAATCTCAAGAATGGTATTGTGTTGGTACAAATTTTTCAATAATATTAAATAAATATAAATTTGAAAAAACCTCGGCAAAAAACTAGTTTCTATGTAGGATTAATAATTTGAACAACAAATTGTAATAAAAATATCATCATCATCATCATCATCATCAGCCTATATCAGTCCACTGCTGGACATAGGCCTCCCCCAATGAGCGCCATAGCGCCCTGTCTTCAGCTTGCCGCATCCAGCATCTACCTGCAGTCTTTCGCAAGTCGTCATCCCACCTGGTCGGAGGGCGTCCTACACTACGTTTGCCGAGTCGCGGTCTCCACTCAAGAACACGTTTGCCCCAGCGGCCGTCGGTTCTTCGCGAAATATGGCCGGCCCACTGCCACTTCAGCTTACTAATTCTTTGAGCTATGTCGATAACCTTGGTTCTCTGTCGGATGTATTCGTTACGAATCCTATCCTATATACTAAAAATATAAATAACTTGATTTATTTCATTCGGGCAAGGAAAATGACAATCATTTTCCTGCCTGAAATTTTTCACATAATAGGAAAAGAAATATATAGATCTAGTATTTACAATTTATCTTTCTCCAAGTAGCTCAACTGGTAAATAATTATCAATCAATTCAGGAAATGCAACTAACCACTCACTCCAAGATTTATTTGACCTTCATGGTTAACTGGTCGGTGTTTACTCGACTCAATCGATTCAATTGGGATGAACAGGTGAACGAAGCAAGTAAAGTGGAAAATTGGATCATTTGTGGTGGCAAATTGCAATGTAAAGTAGCTAATTGTACCGCACCTACATTCAAAGTTAATCAAGAGATCCAAGTCCATCAATGAATCACCAGGTGAAGAGTGAATCAAATAATTAATACCTACCTACCTAATGCTGGACAATGCACAGAGCATCATCTAGAATCAAGCTTAGCAGAGCTTGTGTTATGGGTACTAGATGTCTGATTAACTTAACAGAATACATTACATATTACAGAAAACACCCAGAACAAATACATTGGAGATCGTTCAAGCATTTGTCTCAAGGTAGGAATTGAACCCGCAGCTCCTGTATAGCAGGCGGGCCTCAGCCCATCGCTTCAAATCGGTCGTCAAATCAAATTCTTCCATAATACCGTATAGGTATTTTCGAAACCATGACTGTTTGAACGTTTAATAATGGGGAATGCTAAAACGCAATCCAAAAAAAAATTGCTAAATAATAAATATATAATAATAAAAATAGCAAATAGCAGTCCAACCCTACGATATCGATTACGTACAAAGAAACAGTTGTAATTATCGGTGGACATGGGAGCAAACACGAAAACTTTTCGGTGGTGTTAGAACCATATATGTACCTAGGTATTTTCGAAACCATGACTGTTTGAACGTTTAATAATGAGGAATGCTAAACATTAGAGTACCCTACGATATCGATTACGTTCAAAGAGACAGTTGTAATTTTCGGTGTACATGGGAGCAAACACGAAAACTTTTCGGCGGTGTTTTAGAGGCCATCCATACCACATAATTTAAGGTGGAACGGTGGTCGCGTTGAAAATTCAATATCCTATTTTTTAAAATATTTACTGCAATATACAGTAATTTAACTTATTTAACTTAAGTTAGAGTTAAAGTTATTTTTATGGAATAATCTTGTTAGCTCTATAAATAATGCCGCATCCGATAATATCGATTGATAAAGTAGATTAGATAAAGATAGGAGCAAATGATAATCAGTTTTATCCGAGTATATAAAAAATATCGAATGCATACCTACAATAGGAATATTTATAAATAGTCAAAAAACGAAAATTCAGAATAGGCGTTAATTGGGCAGATCTAATCTCCGAAAAAAAACTCTAACTCTAAGTTTTTCAGTAAGTGGGTTGTTTGAGAATAATCTCATAGTTTTTCAGTTTTGGTGTAGATGCTTGCTAATTTTGTAATAGTATTTGCATTAATAAAAAAAATTGCAGGGAGATGCTGGATGCGTCAACCTGAAGAGGGGGCGCTATGGCGCTCATTAGGGGAGGCCTATGTCCAGCAGTGGTCTTTAATAGACTGATGATAATAAAATTTAATTCAATTTAAACTTACTACAAGTAAAACTTACAAAAGAACTTAAAGTTCGCTAACCAGCTACACCTTTTCTTGACAATTTTTTTGGTTTTGGATTGTGTCTATCCAGCTGCTAATGAATTTTTTTTGACCCCTTTGAACACAGATTTAATAAGTTACTTACCGCCGTCACATTGAAGTTCTCCACAGGCTTTAGGTCAGGACAGGGTCCATTGTGGTTCACCTCCGCCATAGCCGCCGCCGCGAAAGCCACGAAGATAAACTGCAGCATTTTGTTTAGATTATCACGACTCAACACTCAGATGAGAACTAACAGTTTTCAGTCAAGACCCGCCTTTTATAGCCGCGTCCCGGTGCAGAGGTCATGGACAGGATTCAATTTTCGAATTGGATTATTTCATTGCAAAATTGGTTTAATGTGATTCTGGAAGGTTCTGTCCTGGGTTCTTTGTTTTGATGGGGGCATAGTACGAAACACGTAACACTCTTACCTACATCAATATTTGTGCTTATAGTGATTGTTTCTTCGAACGTTTCTATGAATCCTTACGGTCATCCATCATTATGTTCAATAGGAATTCATACGATAATGAAAGAAAATGTGTTTTGGGTACACTCTACACCTACAGCAACTATAATAATATAAACTAGCTGCATAGCTGCCGAAATGCTGTAGAAATCTATGTTTCAAATGGTTTATTACCTACATTTCTCTTGAATTACTCTATCTAAAAAAAACGCATCCAAATCTTAATATCGTTGATCTAAGCATACATATGGACAGACAGACAGCGGGAAGCGACTTTGTTTTATACTATGTAGTGCTGAGAATATTACAGAATAATAATTGCCTAGCTATAAAAAAGCAACAAGAGACTCTATGCAGCGAACCAATAGGTCCTGGCTCAGCATAATATTACTCAACAAAGAAGTAGAGCAACAAATGTACAACCAGCAGCGATCTGTGTGTGAATTATCGAAGAAACCTTATCAATCGAAACTAGATGGGCTGGACTGTTAGCAATGGAATGTTTATTTGGATGTTTGCATTTTGTAATGGAATCCACCTCCCAAAAAGTGACTACTTAGTGGGTGCGTCAGTAAAATGTTTGCTTTGCATGAATGATAGCTGACTGTGTTTTGTCAACTTTAGTGTATAGACTCCATAAGAAGAAATGACTGACCTATTCGAAAATTTTGTAAGTTCATTTTATACTGACGACCGATGTGGCGCGGTGGGCGAAGGTCCGCCTGCGACGCAGGAGGTTGCGGGTTCGATTCCCGCCTCGGAACAATTGTGTGTACGATCTGCAGATATTTGTTTCGGGTGTTCTGATTGTTTTCTATGTATAATAAAAAATATCTATCTATGTAATGTATTGTATTATGTATATCAGTTATCTAGTACCCATAACACAAGCTCTGCTTACCTTGGGGCTAGATAATGCTGTGTGAATTGTCCACAATTATTTATTTATTTATACTTTTTCTCGGTTTTTCTTGGAAACAAATATCCACGCTAAAACTTTTGAAACTTATCATGGTTATTAACGCTAAAGTCATTTTAAACGGAATTTTTACCATGATTAGATTTTTTAGTTTCCAATATTCCGGCACAGTTTCATGATAACGGAAAAACTAAAGGCACTGCAAGTAAGTTTTTATTCGCAGACGTACCGATCTACGCTAATTTTTTGTATTTTGCTACGAACTTTAATAAAAAATCAAATCATTGTAAATATCTCGTTTTTTATATGACTTTTGTGTTAATATCCACTCCTTGCTACGGACTTTATCATACTTAAATAGATTGTGAAAAAGTAAAACTACCATACCAATAAAAAGTTCCTTTCGATCAAGACACTTCATGCTCCATTTAGCCCAGCTTTACCTTACTACTAGGTACCTTACTCGTCACAGATGAGATGATGTCCATGAGGTTCTTGTAAATATCGTTATTATTATACTCACTCATCCGAGAAAGTACCTACCAATAAAAAACTTTGCCGCCGGTTACTTGAATTAGTTGACGACCTCTGTGGTGTGGTGGGCGAAGGTCCGCCTGCGACGCAGGAGGTTGGATTCCCGCCTCGGAACAATTGTGTGTACGATCTGCAGATATTTGTTCCAGGTGTACTGGTCGTTATCTATTTAGAATTAAAAAAATATCTTTCATTTTATTAAGTATATCAGTCATCTATGGTAGTACCCATAAAACAAGCTCAGCGTAGCTTGGGGCTAGACGATGCTGTGTGGATTGTCCAACATTATTTATTATCTATCTATTTATTTTTATTTTCATTTCTGTTATGATTATTCTCTTCAGATATATTATTTATTCAAAAACAATTTACATTGTATATTCCCGTGCTGAGGAAAAATCACGGGTTCAAGTCCCACCGAAATTGATTTTTTTTGGGTATGATAGAATTTTTAGAGATTACCCAGAGGACGAAGACAGGGTGCAATGGCGCCCATTAGGGGAGGCATATGTCCAAATGCCCATGAGCAGTGGACTACTATAGGTTGATGATGATGATGACCCCGAGGGCAAGGCTTACGCACTATAACATATATCTAGCAAATCATTTGCCGCAAATAAACACAACTAAATAAGTTACTTATACTTTTGTGGTTTTATCGGGTAGCTCCCATTTGTTCTATGGAACATGACGTCATCGAACAAAAATACACATTCTCTTCCCCATTTTTTCCATGGAACTACATACTAGCTTTTCACCCGAGTTTCATGCCATAGAACAAAATGAGAATCAGATTTCCCCAAAATCTTCCATGCGAAGCTAGTTGACACTGATAATGTCAATTATTCTGTCATGCCAATGATCAAACATCTGCCTGGGTAAAAATCCTTCAAAGGAAACCAAAAAATCTAAAAAATGGATATTCGAAAAAGTTCTCAGTGCGTCAATCAAGTCAATCAAATTAGTCACTATGGTGCCACAATAAACTAATATTATTTGCTAAATCATAAAGAGGTCGTATTTACCTTGTCCTATAGAACAATTTACGAAAAAAAAGTATTGCATGTTCCATGGTACAAAATAACAAAAAAATATCTTATTCTGTACGATGACGTCATGTTCTATAGAAAATACGGGACCAACCCGTTTTATCGGTTAGGGGTTGTAGCTTTAGTGCGACAAGCAGTGAAAGAGATCCATAAGAGAACGATAAGAAAAGAAAATGGGACTAATTAGAAATGGGAGGACTGTGAAAGTAGGAATAAAACCGCATGTAATTAATTCAACATAAATAGCTCAGCTTTTATGTTTCCATTAATTATTGTATTTTAAAAGTAAAGTAAAAAAAGTAAAAGTAATTTATTTGCAAAACACGTGTAAAAAAGATGACAAATAGTTTTTTTGAGTCAGCATGTTTGACCAATATACATTGGTGTGCAAAAATAATTAGAGAGTATGGCATGCAGGTCTAAATGTAATTGTACATAACAATAACAAATTTACAAGATTATTAATACATAGCATAAATTTAGATTACATCATTTAGAAATTCGTCAATTTTATAATAGCATTTTTCCCATAAAAGTTTTTTAAATTTAGTCTTAAATAAGTTAAAATAATAATTAATAAGTTAAGTAATATACCTATAATACATTCTCTCTAAATAGAGTAATGAGTCATTCTGAAGGCTGTATTAGTGTTAAGTAACTAGTCTAAAACTTATACTACGTATTTTACTTATAATTATATATAAATTTAACAATAATGATTATAAGTTTAACAATATAATATTAAATCGTATTTTTTTTTTCTCGTTATAAGTTAATTAAGTAATTTTTTTCTTGACGACCGATGTGGCGTGGAGGGCGAAGGTCCGCCTGCGACGCAGTAGGTTGCGGGTTCGATTCCCGCCTCGTAATAATTGTGTGTACGATCTGCAAATATTTATTTCGGGTGTTCTGGTCGTTTTCTATGTATAATAAAAAATATCTATCTATGTAATGTATTGTATTATGTATATCAGTTATCTAGTACCCATAACACAAGCTTTGCTTACCATGGGGCTAGATAATGCTGTGTGGATTGTCCAGCATTATTATTTATTTATTTTTATTCAAAATGTCATACCTACTTTGTTTATGTTTTGTACTTCAGCAGCAAATAAATGAATGTCTATGTCTATGTCTATATATCTGACAGTTTAAATTATCCAACGATTTATTTAATCATACATATTATATTTTAGTACAAATACGGTTTTGATTGATTGATTGAAATACTTCATTGAAGTATTGAAAATTCCTACCTAGATATACTATATATGAAGATGAACTATATGAAGATCTATCTCTAGATAACTACATGAAGATACCTCCCTATCAATGGAAAACATAGTCTTTGGTCTCAGAGACAACAGGCCGGGATGCGTCCCAGGGGTGTCTAAGATTACAACATAGTTTTTGCCAATACAAAGTTTATGAGCATAATTCAATATCGTTGACGATAGAAGGAGCATCTGGCGACAAATAATAAAAGTTTCTATCCAAGCCCAGCCAAAATCGGTATGAAATATTTGTAAAGGGCCGACAAAAAAATACTAAATTTCAGGATAGGAAATATTGTTAGCAACATTTATCAAAGGAAAGATTTCAAATCTACATAGGACATAGGCCTCCCCTAAGGAGCGCCATAGCACCCTATCTTCAGTTTGACGTAGCATCTCCCTGCAGTCTTTCGCAGGTCGTCACGGGTCACGTTTACCGAGTCGTGGTCTCCACTCAAGAACACGTTTACATCAGTGGTTGTCGATTCTTCGCAAGATATGGCTGGCCCATTGCCACTTTAGCTTCCTAACTCTTAGAGCTATGTCGATGGGCAGATTCTGCAATTGGGTAAAAACAGTTCCGAGAAGGAGGCCAAAAGGAGGATCCAGCTAGGCTGGGCAGCATTTGGGAAACTACGTCGAGTCTTCTCGTCATCCATACCGCAATGCTTGAAAACGAAAGTTTTCAACCAGTGCGTCCTACCCGTTATGACCTACGGAGTTGAGACGTGGACACTCACGATAGGGCTGGTCCACCAGTTCAAAGTCGCTCAGCGAGCTATGGAAAGAGCTATGCTCGGAGTTTCTCTGAAGGATAGGATTCGTAACGAATACATCCGACAGAGAACCAAGGTTATCGACATAGCTCAAAGAATTAGCAAGCTGAAGTGGCAGTGGGCCGGCCATATTTCGCGAAGAACCGACGGCCGCTGGGGCAAACGTGTTCTTGAGTGGAGACCGCGACTCGGTAAATGTAGTGTAGGACGCCCTCCGACCAGGTGGGATGACGACTTGCGAAAGACTGCAGGTAGATGCTGGATGCGGCAAGCTGAAGACAGGGCGCTATGGCGCTCATTGGGGGAGGCCTATGTCCAGCAGTGGACTGATATAGGCTGATGATGATGATGATGATGATGTCGATAACTGGTTCTCTGTTGGATGTATTCGTTACGAATCCTAATCTTTAGATAAACTCTGAGCATATAGCTCTTTCCGTAGCTCGCTAAACGTAACTTTGAACTAGTAGACCAGCCCTACCGTGAGTGTCCACATCTCGGTTCCGTAGGTCATACCAAATCCTTCATATGCAGATAAATTCATACCAAACATCTAGCTACTTCTACCTTTTGGCAACATTACACTGCTCTGTGGCTCAGGCATTATAAAGTACAGAGTACAGAGCAGTGACCAGACATTTATTCAATTGAAAGTCCCGCCAAATTATTAAGTAACCACATCCTTCAAACTTTCCACTGTTGATCTGTTGCTTGCTGGTTTATTTTCGTTGTTATCTTGTTAAGGGTACTTGCTGATATATTATGTAGCTATCTAATATGTCCAGTAGTGAATATGCCTTCTCAAAGGGGGTTTGCCTTAATCACCACGCTAGGGAGATGCTGGATGCGTCAAGCTGAAGACAGGGCACTATGGCGGTCACTAGGATGCCTTTGCCCAGCAGTAGACTAACATAGGCTGATGATGAAGACCACGCTTGGAAGATGTATTCTAGTGATCGCAGTGGAGGTGTTACAATAAGAAAACACAGAAGGAATATCGAGAGGTCGATTCTTAAAAATTCAAAATTAACAAAAACTCCTTTATTTCTTTAGGCTAATATAATAAGCACTTAGACAAGTAATTACGCCGCACAGCCTCATTCGGGTACCTACAACCGAGTCGTTCGTCAACTCACACCATGATTCTTGTCCCAACTGGTGTAAGTTGACGAATCGTAAAAAAGCTATACTCTTCGTTCTGCAACTCACACCACTTTTACTTTGGGTGAATTTTAGTACAGTCAATCAAAAAAGTATTAGTAAAATAATAGACAAAAGGCATACAATTCTGTATCTCATTATAGTTGCTGGATTATTTAATAAAATTGTCTTACTTTTTTTTATTTTCAGCTACTCGTATTATTTCGGCGCGTTCGTTATTAGTTCTTATCACGTATTTATCTTAATCTGGGCTTATCAGGTTCCGAACTAATTAATTCGAAATCACGACTAAGTATGTAGACTATTATTTAAGTTTTAATATCTTTGAATTGGTATGTAATTGTAATAAAAACCTCAATAATAATCAATAATCATTTATTTCGTAACTTTCATGAAATACACGTCACATTAGTTTCGGCTACAGATACGTAGCCATTTTATACTTACAAGTAAAGTAAATTAACAATATTGAATTAAATTATACATTATTAAAATAGAAATAAAAATAAAAAATAATACATTTAGTCACATTTATAATCGAGGAACTCCTCGTAGCTGTAAAAGCTATGAGGGTATATTTTAAAAACTACCATGCTTGCTGATATTTTAACTTCTTTCTGATTAAACTGTTTATCTTTTTGATTACTTTTAGGGTCATCAATAAACTATATTATACGTACCAAACTATGTATAAATCACAGAATGCCTTAATATCATAAAAGATTATCACGTACGATAAAGCTTTAATATAAATGCAATAATTTCTGATAACGAGCCGGCATTTCATATGTTTAGTTATTGTAGGTTGGGTGTTAATAATGATCTGAAGATGTTTAAGTTTTTAGTTCTAAGCTTTTTTGCACTTTTTGGTGGAACTGTAGGTCAAGTTTACCAGGAAGGACAGTGCAATCCGAATATTGCTTTGGAAGCTGAGTTCCTGATTAGCAACGTGAGTTTATGTCATAAAAGATAATACGTGTGATCTGATTTAGTGTGATTGAGGTGGTCTCGACAAGTATATAAATGTACCAAAGCAGACGATTTGGAAGACTAACTATTTGAAAATCTGACCATTTGAAAGTCTGACCATTTGAAAGTCTGACCATTTGAAAGTCTGACCATTTGAAAGTCTGACCATTTGAAAGTCTGACCATTTGAAAGTCTGACCATTTGAAAGTCTGACTATTTGAAAATCTGACCATTTGAAAATCTGACCATTTGAAAGTCTGACCATTTGAAAGTCTGACCATTTGAAAGTCTGACCATTTGAAAGTCTGACCATTTGAAAGTCTGACCATTTGAAAGTCTGACCATTTGAAAGTCTGACCATTTGAAAGTCTGACCATTTGAAAGTCTGACCATTTGAAAGTCTGACCATTTGAAAGTCTGACCATTTGAAAGTCTGACCTTATGAAAATAAAGGGAAATAATGTTTACAATAATTAAATAATAAATAAATAAATAATGCTGGACAATTCACACAGCATTATCTAGCCCCATGGTAAGCAGAGCTTGTGTTATGGGTACTAGATAACTGATATACATAAATTATACAATACATTACAGACTAGCATTTTTGTGATATTATTTAATTTTTTGAAGATTACTCCGAGTTCGAGGGCAAGCACTATATAAATAACAAAACTTATGATAATACAATTTAGCATTTTACCTTTGATGAAATAAACTACAGATAGAGAAACGAGTATTAAAAGTGTGTCCAGAGTTAAAGAATTCTTTTAATATCTCCATGCAGATAGCATATAATGATAGATAGCAGATAGCACTATATAGAGTTTCTTTCATCTATGGACGAGTCTGCAACGATACCATTGTCACATCGTAAAGCAATTGTTTAGCATAATTCTGCACCACAACTTGTTAAGCAATAAAAAAACATAGTAAAGCAATTGTTTAGCATAATTCGGCACCACAACTTGTAAAGAAATAAAAAAACATAGTAAAGCAATTGTTTAGCATAATTCGGCACCACAACTTGTAAAGCAATAAAAAAACATAGTAAAGCAATTGTTTAGCATAATTCGGCACCACAACTTGTAAAGCAATAAAAAAACATAGTAAAGCAATTGTTTAGCATAATTCGGCAACACAACTTGTAAAGCAATAAAAAAACATAGTAAAGCAATTGTTTAGCATAATTCGGCACCACAACTTGTCTGTAAGAAAGAGGTATTAACCTGCCTTTAGATATAGATTTTGTGTTCTCCAACTTTCTACTGACCTAAATAAGAATACACACTACACTCCTTAACAAGATAACAGAAAACTTGATTAAAGGATTTAATTAATATGGATTAATGAAGCCATAAATATAGGCGAATGTGAAAAATACGATAAAATTATCGATAACAAATTAAATATAAATCCTATATTCTTAGATAAACTGGCATTTATTAAGTTAACTAATGTAGTGCGTAGGTTAGGTTAGATTAATAATGTGAAAATGTTTAAGTTTAATTTATTATTTTTGAGTGTTCTGGCTGTTCTGGGTGTCAGTGTTGGACAAGTTCTACAGGAAGGACAATGTGGTTATGTGCCTTTAACTGGACTCTTTAGGATAAGTGACGTGAGAATTTTAAATTTGTATTGTGTGGTTTGCAGCTACACATTTTATTGTGGGTTGTGCCTGTCAAAAGAAAATAAATTTCGGCGATTTCGCTAGAATGAAGACACAATTATGTTAGATCTACTATATAAAATATTTTTATGTATGTGAGCCCAAAGCCAATCTAAACCAAATAATACTCAAATATCAAGGAGTTAACAGGACAGCAAAACCGGACATAATAAAAACTAAAAATAAATATAATGTTTTTAAAAAGGCACATTTTTTTTTTGTTAATAAACTTTTAGTATTATCTATGAGTTTATTAACAAAATAGGGTTCGTACTATCAAATAATATAAACAAATTACAACTATTATTTACAATTTACATAATTGAGCTAACTGCTGGCTGTTGCAAACAATTTAATTTTTTTTTCTATCGTTAGTACATAATATGAAACTCGGATTCATTCTTCGGAATGAGCTGATAAATAAAATATAAATAAATAATGCTGGACAATTCACACAGCATTATCAAGCCCCATGGTAAGCAGAGCTTGTGTTATGGGTACTAGATAACTGATATACATAATACAATACATTACATAGATAGACATTTTTTATTATATATAGAAAACGACCAGAACACCCGGAACAAATATCTGCAGATCGTACACACAATTGTTCCGAGGCGGGAATCGAACCCGCAACCTCCTGCGTCGCAGGCGGACCTTCGCCCACCGCGCCACATCGGTCGTCATAGGACGGTACATCATAGGACTATCATTATATGGTAGATATTCCGCGTAGGATGCGGTTGCTACTTCTGCGGGTTCTGCTGAGCAGAGAGGCTGTCTGTCTTACACCAGATTGCTCAAAGGAGTTAGTTCTAGCCTTAGCAAACATACCTGAGGCACTGCAGAATCGTACGCATAAAAATGCAAAACAATTAAATTAGTAAATTGAATTTATTCACCAGTATATCACTAACATTGGCATGTCTAATAAATACTACAGAACAATGAATAATCTTAAATTTAACTCTAAATTATAATAATATACTGATAAGTATGATTAAAAAAAACAATAAAATATCACAAACTAACAAATGAGCATGTTTTAAACTCGTTTATATATTATATAATGGGTTACATTATAAAACTTCTGAAACTATCATGGTTATTAACACTAAAGTCATTTAAAACGGGATATTTACCATGATTTGATTTTTGAGTTTGAATATTGGAAAATTCAAAAATCAAATCATGGTAAATATCCCGTTTTAAATGACTTTAGGGTTACATTATATACTTTATTTTTATTCTAATTAAAAACCGCACTGCATTTCCAGTTCACAGGCACGTGGTATGAAATATCCAATGCCCACTCTTACCCCGGTGACTGTTCGTCGATCGAGTTGACGACAGTCGATGACAGACTCACGGTCGTCAAGAAGACAACAAGAGAGAACTTCTACCACGAATATGCAGGAGATGTTTCTGTTGGTGAAAACCCTGCGCAGCTGTCGTTCAATATAGCCTCCTTATCTAACAACCGTAAGTAAGGTTAAGAACCTTTCTATGTGACGTGTGGTAGAGTTAACATAACCCTATCTTTAACCGTGGCGGGTGTCAAGTAAGGCAAAGTAAAAACCACTGAGGATTGGGCAGCGACTCCTGCCAAACTGATCCACGAACTGATCTCAAACACGCATGCCGAGCGTGGTGGTTTAGGCATTACTCTCTAATGATAAGAACCAATAAAGCGCTTATCAGAGGAGGCCTATGTCGAACAATGGACTAGTAAATGTTGTTTATGTGATGATATGGTAGATTTGGTAGAAGTTCGTAAAGTCCAAAGGCAACATGAAATTAATTGAGATTAGGCTAGATATAGGATACTTTCCTAGAATGCTTGTAAACAGCGCATGCAAAGTTGTTTGAAGATGATTATTAGAACTCTCTGTATCTTAGATGGCTTTGCTAGTAGAAGCCACTTGTCACCCATGGACTCCTTCAAACGCATGTTAAATATACAAAGTTCGAAAATCAACTAACTATAAGACTTCTGCTTTCAGCTATCGACTTCTGGGTAATTCACACAGACTATTCGATCTACGCACTTGTGTACGGCTGCGAAAATGTGGGAACCACACACAGGAATGGTGAGTTACAAATACCTTCCAAATTCTGAAGAAATTTATCAGTAGCTAACAGCGCCTTGCCACTTCGCCCCCGTGGAAATCTATGTGTCAAATGATCTAAATATATGATAAAAACTATCCTATGTCCGTCTCTTAGTTTTAGGCTACCTCCTCGCCATTCAGCCAAATTTCTGTTTTCGGTTCAGCCGTTCTTGAGTTATAAATATTGTTAACTAACACGACTTTCTTTTATATACCTCTATATAGATTTATTAATTTTCACTTTATAATTCTTCCCATGATAAGGATACCTCAAGTATATTAAAATTAAAATGGAGGAAGGACTTGATAAGTTATTGTACATTTCATTTACAGTGCACATTTGGATGCTTGGTAGAGAGACAGCGTATCCTAATCTCTGGATAGAAATGAATCTGGGCACGATCCTGAACAACTTGCTAGGCATCCAAACTGGTCAGCTTCGGCAGGTCAGCCACAGTGATGACGCTTGCTACCAGCTGCCGGTTCTTGAGCCGGGCCAAGCTGTGATCCTGCCAGGCCAGTGTGACACGAATATTACTGGTGTTGCCGACTTCAGCGCTCCAGATGTAAGCTTTTTGTGCTTTTATTTTAATTTTTGTTGTTTTTATTATTTTGTGCTTCCAATTTAATGTTCTGTTGACACCCAGGTCTACAATATAGAATCATATATTGTGATTGTTTCGAAGCAATTGCCTAAGTATCTAAGATATAGATAGATAGATAAAGCATTTATTACAGACTTCAGATACACATACAGAATACAACAATTATACATAACACTGGTAAACAAAAACATAAAACAAAGTTGACTATACAAAGAAAATGTTTTTAAAAGATTAAAAATTGATCTAAAATTGATATTTTTTTAAATTGATCTAATATCTTGTTTATTATTTTACTTTCTTTTTTTTTTTCGTATTTTTAACATTTGTGTTCCATGACTGTTTATTCTTACATTCCAGTTCTTAGGAGTATGGCATGAGATCCAAAGCTACTACTCTGCTAACGTCGTCGGCAGCTGCAGCCGGGCTCAGTACAGTGACGGAGGAGACAGGGTTCTTGTGGTCAACAGCCAGATCATCAACCAAGCCCTGTTCACCATTGAGGGCTACGCCACCGTCACCAGCGAGGATGGTAGCGGCGAGCTTGGAGTGGTGTTGGAAGTTGTACCGGGAGGTAAGTTACACAATACAATACAAAAATTCTTTATCGTACACCAGATACAGATAAAACACATGCGACAAGTACAATGGGTAAATGTTATTAGAAATTTAAACTAGTCTAAAGCACTTTACACACAGCTGCTATAATGTAAAGATGTATATTATAGCACGATACATCTCATTACAATGTGGTCTCCTGACGATTTATATGGAAATATGTCATATTTCCATAGAAATCGTCAGGAGACCACACACGATAGCTATAATGTATATTTTAACATCTATGTATCTTCAGATACAGAGCGATACGAAAATATACATTTATATTTCGATACATCTTAGCACATCTTAATACATCTCAATAATTTTACGTACGTATGTATGATGATGATCTCTTCATGATGATGTTAAAAAACAAGAAAAAATTAAGGGAAAGATACATTACATTACCTGTTGTGTGTGTGATACATTGAGATTGATTTATAGCTATACATTACGGGTTTAATATACATAATTGTATATTAAACCCGTAATATATTAAATAATAATAAGGTTTAATTTAATAGACTTAGCCAACGGTCTCAATAAAGCCAAATGCCTAGTTTATGCTGATGACGTTAAAATTTTTGCAGAGATTAAGTGTCAACAAGACTGTGATGAATTGCAGAATGACCTTAATACTATTCAAGCATGGAGTGACTCAAACCATCTGAATTTCAATATTTCTAAGTGCCAAGTGATGACTTTTACTCGGTCCTCTCAAAGTCTTATCGCAGACTACCATCTCTGCGGTGAAAACATCACAAGATGTTTCTCTGTGAAAGATCTTGGTGTAGAATTTGACGCACAACTTAATTTCCATAACCACATTCGGACACTTACCGTCACGTGTTTCAAAAGATTAGGTTTTGTGTCCCGCACGTGTAAGGACTTCACTAATATAAACGCAATTAGAACATTATACACATCTCTTATCCGTTCAAAAGTTGAGGCTAGTGCGTGCGTATGGAACCCGTACGAAGTAACTTATTCGCTTATGATAGAAAAGGTACAAAAAAGATTCCTAAGATTCTTGTACAAAAAATGTCATGGGTACCATCCTTTCATGTATCCTACCAAGTACCTACAGGGTGCACTAGGCTTCAACTCCCTAGAAACTAGGCGCCTAAACGATCAACTTCTAAATCTCTGCCGTATTCTGCGTGGTATAACTGATTGCCCCACTCTATTGGCAGAGGGAAGCAGGCTCTGCGTCCCACAAAATCGTGCACGATTCCGCCTCGGCCGGGTACGCCTTTTCGAGCCCCTTCGTGCCCGCACTCTGCACCGTCAGCAATCTCCCATCTCCCGTGCGCAGCGCAATCTCAACGCGCTCATTACCAGCCACCCTCAGTTTGATGTGTTTGCGGATGCATGGAAGATGATTGAAAGAGTGTGCCTAGAGTTTTGTGAGCACGTTTAAATGTTTTATTTTGTTACACGTTTATTATTATTTGTTTTTAGGAATGTTTTGTATATACAATTTTATATTATTATTTGAATTTTTAAGTTCTAACCTTTATGTACCTACATTGTTATGTTATTTTACTATTTTCTAGTGTGTTATTTCATTGTATCTTGTAGTTTTTAAGATGATAAAATGTACTAGGCATAACGATTTGGAGTTATCTGTAATGTTATGGTCTTATGTAAAATAAACAATTATTATTATTATTAATTATTATTATAATATACATGATAGCTGCTGTGTGAAGCCCTTTAAATTTAAATTCGTCTGCTTAATATTTTTTGACTTATATAGTCAAATACGCATCAGTCTAAAGAACTAAGATTAGACTAAGAAGACTTACAGAAATACAGAAATACAATTTATTCATAAAACCACTTTACAAGTCAAACATTCGTTTACATTTTGTATAAATTTAAATAAAAATAAATCATATTAAGTCGAATAAATAAAAATAATGTCATAGAATGGTTTACAATTGTAATAGTTATTTTACAGAATAGAAATTCTGCTCGACAAGCCAACGTTTAAGTCGTATTTTAAAACACGATAGACTGTCATCAGCTGTGACAGAGTCTGGTAGTTTGTTGTATACTGCCGGACCCATCACATGAGTTAACCATGAGGACGTATATTTACGTAGGCAAATAACCATGTATAGACACAAGATATATGAACATACTATTGGCTTCTTTTTCATTTCTTCCGCTAGTGGACAAAAAATTTAATTGAACAGTAAAATAATTATACTTGATAATAATTTATAGTATAAAGTATGACTTGCCTAAGTGCTTATTTTGTTAGCATAAAGAAACAAAACATATTGAATTTTGAACATTTTGAATTTATGAAAGCGATTATTGGTTTTTTTGTTTAAATTAGTGTACATTTGTGTGTATGTGTATTAGTGTGTGTGTTGAGAATTAGCAAGCTGAAGTGGTAGTGGGCCGGCCGTATCTCGCGAAGAACCGACGACGGCCGCTGGGGCAAACGTGTTCTTGAGTGGAGACCTCGACTCGGTAAACGTAGTGTAGGACGCCCTCCGACCAGTTGGGATGACGACCTGCGAAAAACTGCAGGTAGATGCTGGATGCGGCAAGCTCAAGACAGGGCGCTATGGCGCTCATTGGGGGAGGCCTATGTCCAGCAGTGGACTAATATAGGCTGATGATGATGATGAAATGGTAAATTAGTGTAAATCATTATGGTAAATTTGAAAAGGTACTTCTGAGTAACATTTCCTGAATAATTTGAAACAAACACCTGTAGCACGTACCTAATCTATTGATAAAAATAATAGGTAACCTACCAACATTCACAAAATACTGATAAAACGTATATATCTAACGTGAAGGCCATATTTATGAAGGTGTGGATGATAATGTAGATAGTAAATATTACGCTCTATAATCTGCATTCCTTTTCAGTTTTTGCGGAAGAGAAACTAATTGTCCTGGGAACAGATTACAACCAGTGGGCGGTCACATATACTTGCCAGAATGTTAATGAAAACAGCAGACAAAGTAAGTTACTATGTATTACTAGTTTCTGCTCGCGGCTTCGCACGCGTTATGTCTATGAAAACATTTGAAGTTTATTTATATTCCATAGGAAATGTTTTATGTGATAAAAAGTAGGCTATGTTTGATTGCAGGTAAATTTCAGCCTGATTCGTTGTAGTTTTAACAAACATCCACCCATAAATCAAAATTTTCGTTTTTAAAAAAAAATCCTATAAAATTTTAATATTTGTGCACTTATATCTCCGGCGTAGTGATGCACCAATTGCATACAATAGCGAGCGTGCGCGGCCATACGCAAGTTAAGTTTTTCACTTGGTGATCCTATGGACAATGAAACGTTTGAGAAGTAGTTAGCGAGTTAAAAAATAAAAAATAAAATAAAAAAAAAATTATTTAGTAACAGTTTTACAACAATTTTTAGACCGTAGTGGAGACCTTCATTTAAGTATAAGTACTTGTGTTAGAAGGTCTCGCTCTTCTATAACAGACATTACATAATACATTACAGACTTATTTGCTCATTTAATGTACAGAAACAAAATTAAGATTCTTCATCTAATTGCAGTCTAGCTTAGAATCTAATTAAATCTAGTTTTAACAAAGGATGTCTTTTATTATGATATATATGTATGTGTGTAATATTACAATATTAGTGTATGTATTTCGATGTCATTGAGCCCACGAGAACACCAGTCTCATGAGAGTCTGGGCGACAAGGGACCCCGATATTATAACATAATGTAGTACCTATAAGTAAAGTTTAGATAATATTATTTGTTATTAAATTTATTTTCATGCACAATCAAATATTTCTAAATATATTATGTAACTATCATAAATAACACAGCGAGTTAGCGAGCCATCTGAAATAAAACCGACAATCGCCAAGTCGCCTCCAATTTATGTACATTTGTGAGCTTGTACAAGATAAAGTAGCTCGGCAGTAGTGGAATAAAATCTGTCTCTCAATCATCTCAAATCTGTTTGGAATTTATAAGAGTAATACTTTATTCTTAAACTAGATGCGCCCCACGGCTTCGCGTGGAAATCTATGTGTCAAATGGTTTATAAACCTTCCTCTTGCATCAGTCTTTCTATAAAAAACCGCATGAAAATCCGTTGCGTAGTTTTAAAGATCTAAGCATACATAGAGACAGACAGACAGCGGGAAGCGACTTTGTTTTATACTATGTAGTGACGAGAAAAAACGATGACGGAATTCCCAAACGCTAATCAATACCTTCCCTAGTTTTCAGTTGGATCGTCAGTCGAACCCGGCAGCTTCCAGCATCAGCACAAGCTGAAGTGGACCAAGTCATCAGCTCCCTTGTAGAGCTCAACAACGTCTACTATGAGACCACCGATCAAACGGATGCTGGATGCTTCTACATCCCCGAGAGAAACGATGTCAATGAGCCACTCGTCTTCGGAGGACAGTGTGATCAGAGCATCAATGTTGTCAGTGACTTTTCAGCTGAGGATGTGAGTTTGTTACAGATTCTAATTCAGGTTTCTTTACTGTCATAAATCAAACATATAAAAATATATATTATAAAGGTACCTTAACACTTTGAGTGCTGAAAACGCACGGTATGAGTTTTCTACAAGTGACTAATATGCGTAAATCCACACTAGCGCAACGGACAGAAAGACCGCAGTCGTCAAAAAAAAACCGCAGTCATAGTGTTAATTATGATGAGGCTACAACTCGTCAAAACACGAAAAATTCATTTTTTTTGTATTCACACGTTAAAGTCTTAAAAATTATAATAGTGACCTATCACTCTCGGATAGGTCATGACGTTACGGATATATCAGATGACAGATTTTAAATTACATTAACTATACTCGTTTTCTAAAGATTCTTTGATGTTACGTCATCATTTCCCCTATGTAGAAAAGTACTTTGTGGTCATCATCATCAGTAAAGCCAAGCTGTGACGTATAAAATATATAAAAAATCATTGAATTAAATAAGAATTATAGAAAAAATATGCTTTTGATTCAAAATAAATTTTAAATTACAAGAAGATCAGGTTTGATATTGGTTCTTCTCCAACGATCATGAAAATGTACCTTAACAATGACTTTTACCACAGTACATGGGTCTATGGCATGAAATAGAGAAGTACCCAACCGCCTTCCAATTCGGCGAGTGCAGCAATGCCTACTACAGTCTGGGAGAAGCTGGTGTCGACGTCTTCAACACTCAAGTATTTAACGAAGCCTTGCTAACGATTAATGGAGTAGCGGTTCCCGTTGCAGATGGGAAATTGGTGGTTACCTTCCCTATTGAGGGAACTAATCGTAAGTTATCTGTGTACTTTTAGTTTACAGAAAAAAATGCTGTGATTTTTAACATGGCAATTCTGGCCTCGGTAAACATAGTGTAGGCACTCCGACCAGGTGGTATGACGACCTGCGAAAGACTGCAGGTAGATGCTGGATGCGTCAAGCTGAAGACAGGGCGCTATGGTGCTCATTGGGGGAGGCCTATGTCCAGCAGTGGACTAATATAGGCTGATGATGATGATGAATTCTAGCCTCAAATCGTAGTAGTATTAAAATACATTCTCTGCCCAAAGTGAGTAATTTGTGTTAGATATACGCTAGGTTATTAAAGACATTCTCGATCTACGGTTACCCAATTGTTTATTATTAAATTTTTGGGCCACTTGGAAAGCACCGCCGCGCCGGACTACGCAAGGGGTAGGCTAATGTTAGCGTAAATAACGCGGGAAAAGGTGCATTTTAGCGTGATTAATTTCATTTAATTTTCAGTTTTCTTTTTTTTTTCACGCGGTCCACTTATTTGAAGCTTGTATGCAATTAAAAACATTTTGTAACTGTAAAATGTATGTGTAATGTCGGTTGTCAGAAAGATATCGATTCTAAGCGATAAGGACGCCCATTGATGATGATGATGATGATGATGTATCTGGTGTACAATAAAGTATTTTTGTATTGTATTGCACCTAATTACACCGTCATGCTTTAGATAATGTTCCTTTTATCTAATACAGGTAGCCTGAATTAGTGAGTCGATTTTAACTGCTTAAAATCTATAGGTATTAGTTTCTTCGGGTATCTTACCAGGCACCTACATTACACGTTGATTAGGTAGTAATAATTAGTATTGGTAGTAGTAATTTTATTATCTTGTAAAACAAGAGTATTCCATTATGATAATAATATGATACCTAAAGTGCGTATTTTTTTATCTAATGCACAAAATAACACGCAATAAATTTTACATTATAAATGTTTTGTTATGTATTATTTAAATAAGCATCATATATAGATTTCTTGGTCCTCCCGCGACGCAGGAGGGGAGGGGTTCAATTCCCGCCTTGGGACAAATTTTGTACGATCTGCAAATATTTGTCCCGGTCGTTCAATCATCTCATTCACCATAACTATCAACATAACGCAAGCTCTTAGCTTAGAGCTAGATGATGCTGTGTGGAATTTATTTATCTTGTACCCGGTACCCGAAAATTTGTTTTAAACAGAAACTGTGTACCTATTCGAACCATTCATCTTCAGCATTTTGATGGCAACATTATTTTTCAGTAACCACGGAGTCCGACTACTGGGTGCTTCGTACTGACTACTCATCTTTCGCACTTGTGTACTCTTGCTCAAACATCAATGATTATCAACAGCAAGGTAAGATAAAGGTTTTGCTAAAACAAACCTCCTTATGTAAAAATATGTTTGACCTCTTTTGGGTTTATATTAAACCTCACTGCATTTTGACTCACAAGGAGGTTCACCTTATAGGGTCTAACCGTTCCAGGAGGTTGAAACCTCCTTGCTGACGTAGGCTGGAGCGAACGATCTTTATTTTCAGCGTTCCTTCTAATTATTTTTTTTTTGATTTGGCTTTTATTGCATAGAGTAAAAAGTCGCTGCTGTCTCAGAATTAATTATTAGTGTTTGATTATGAACTTGAAATTTAAAATATATTAGGACCTTGAATAAGTTCTCGCTGTTTTTTCAAAGATGGCAGTAGCAGTACCCCGTTCATGGAGTTTCGAATGGTAACACACATACAAGACAGTAGTGTATCCTATGTAGAAAAGTACTTTGTGAGTGTATCTAACCTTTAATTTCAGTGTACCATACACTCAGTTCTAAGTTCAGTTGAACTACTGCTTTAACCGCAGAAAAGAAAAGGTTTTTTGCACCGCATCGTGACTGGCGATGAAAAGTGGATACACTACGAAAGTGGATACCACGTTAATCCAAAGCGTAGAAAATCGTGGGGTAAGCCCGGCCATGCATCAACATCGTCTGCAAAACCAAATATCCATGGTTCGAAGCTTCTTCTCTGTATTTGGTGGGATCAGCTGGGTTTAATTTATTATGAGCTGCTCAAACCGAATGAGACTATCACGGGGGATCGCTATCGACTTCAATTGATGCGTTTAAGTCGAGCCTCAAAAGAAAAACGGCCGCTATACGAGCAGAGACACGACAAAGTGATTTTGTTACATGACAACGCTCGGCCTCATGTTGCAAAACCAGTGAAAACCTACCTAGAAACGCTTCAATGGGAAATTCTACCCCAACCGCCGTATTCACCTGACATAGCCCCGATCTGATTTTCACCGTTTCCGTTCGATGGCACATGGCCTAGCTGACCAGCGCTTTCTTTCTTATGAAGAAGCTAAAAAATGGATCGATTCTTGGATAGCCTCAAAAGACGTCATTTTTCCGACGCGGAATTCATATACTGCCAGAGAGATGGGAGAAAGTGGCTAGTGATGGACAATACTTTGAATGAAATGTTTTTTTCCTTAAAATTTAAATAAAGCTTTTATTTTGTAAAAGAAACAGCGAAAACTTATTCAAGGTCCTAATAATAGGTACTTTTGGTGCGTCATTAATCAACCACTAGTCCAAAAAATGTAAGTGAATTCACATTCATTGTCATAAGGGTTTTCAAACAATCTTATTTAGTAATAATAGTATGAAAGTTGAATTGTCTAAGTGCATACCCAACTCAAAAAACAACATAATTATTTATTGTATTTAGAAAATTCTTCGGCAAACCTTCAATCATTTCTAGATTTATTAAATAAATACCTTATTATTTTCCGTGAAAGAATAACATTTTCACTATTCAATTTTCCACAGTGACCTTCTGGAAACTCAGCCGAACAAAACAGCTGACACCTGCAGCACAGACCCAAATCAACGAGGTCTTCAGTCAGGTCCAAGTTCTCGACCAGCAGTACTTCCTGACAACAGACCAGAGTGTAGCAGCTTGCTTCTACTACCCGGAGCCGCAGCCAGGTGTGCCTGTGGTGTACCCAGGGACTTGTGAAGCTGATGTTCCTGTAATCCCTAACTTTGATCTGACTGCTGTAAGTAACCTTACCTAACTCTCTGGATGTCATTGCAGCGATAAAACTTTTGAAACTATTATGGTTATTAACAAAAAAGTAACTTATATTAAACTCAAAAATCAGATCACGGCAAATCTCTGGCTCCATCCCGTTATAAGTGAATTTTGACATTGTAGCGGTCGCAGAAGTCGGCGAATGGAGGTGGCTCGCAGGACTATTACTTGAAGTGTTGTATAGAGGCTTATTTCCAGCAGTGGAGGTTTGTGGGAATATGATAAAGTAATCAAGCTGTAGCCATATAGGTAATGATACACCCTGTGCGTGCGTGCATGTCGTTGAATAAATAACGCTGGACTATGAAGTAATAACATTAGTTATGCTACAATACAACCACACAAGAAGGTTGTGCCAGCACTAACCATTAATAGTATAAGTCCCTCACTTCGATGCTAATGACAGCATTATTTATTTTATTCCAGTTAGTCGCTTTGTGTCTATTCACATGGCTTCATTGTATTTAATAGCAGAATTTATGTTTATTTTATTTGAGCTGGTTTGGTCACCATCTGACTTCAAAGCGAAGATGTGGCCAAGTTAAGAGTGGTAGGATGTTACACACTTTCCCAGAAGTAGCTTGTTCACTCGATATTTGAAGACTCCGAGATTTTACTCAACCAGGAAAAAAGACACAGGTACTTCTTTCGACTCTTCGTTCGCTCATAAACTATTAAATGATTTTCCAGTTCCAAGGAGTATGGTACGAAGTCGAAGCCTACCCTAAGGACCCTCAAGAAGGTCAATGCATCGACCACAACTTCTCAGCTGGAACTGGCACTGCGGCCTTCAACTTCTTATCAACCAGCATTGATGATCAGCTTCTAACATCTGTCAATGGACAGTTGACTCTCTACCCGAACGAGAATGGAGGACGGTTCACACTTTCTTTCGTTTCCAATGGCCAAAGTAAGTTAATTTAAAAATAAGAAATCGTATAATTATCTAAAAACAATAACTTCGCCGGTACTTGAACACGCTGCCTTTCATCAGTGCGGGAATGCGGTACCAAATACGCAATGACGCAATGAGTCAAAATGCCTAATGATAAACCTAATAGGCTCCTTTTAAAAAAAAATAATATCACTGAATACTCAAGCTTAAATCAGATTTTACGCGCCTCTAAAGTAGCGACTTTTTGGTAGATTTATTTGGTTGTTACGTTTGTGTATTGGGGAGTAAGAGTTTAAAATCTTTCAACAATGGCTAACGGCTAACTAAAGAGCCCTATCAGCAACATCTAAACTACATCTCTTTTTGTTTCAGCTATTTCCTTCCCGTACTACGTTATCGCAACGGATTATAATGACTACGCCCTAGTATATAGCTGCATGGATATACCAAACTCAGATTTTAGAGGAAGTAAGTTAAATATTGAAGATAAGCAGAGAACTCTTCAAACTTAACCCGTAGATGTTATTGTAGGAAACAAGGATAAAAAGATTTAACTTAGTCTAAAAAAGTACTTTTTAGAGTTAAATAATTTCACTGCGGTGCACGCAATTTCTTACTAGCCTAATCGCATTGGATATACATTTAAAAACCCTATCCAAATCCTAATCACACCATTCGCAGACATTCAGGATTTAAAACGACGATGAGTAAAAGATGCACGTGAAATTCGTAATCCTAAATAATCATCTATTATATGTTTTATTTGTTTTGACTTTTCCTTCCTCTACTTTCAGTCTGGGCCTGGAAACTAAGCAGAACAAAACAGCTTTCCAACAACGGAATCACACAGATCAACACCGTTATAGCCAACAACCCAACTGTCACTCTAAGAAATGAATACTTCGAGCCCATCGACCAATCAGATGATGCCTGTTTCTACTTCCCTGATTTAGCGCCTGGTGCGCCGGTTGTTCTGCCTGGACTTTGTGATACTGCTAATAACATACCTTATGTTCAGGACTTCAACGTTACTGCTGTAAGTAAAATCTATCGCTGTTTTATTACTGAAGCGCTTGTTGCTTTTTAGCTTTTTATCAAAGAGGGAACCGATTGGGTGGGCGATCGACAGCTTTTGGTATCCCTGCTTCTTGATTTGTCTCTCAATAAGCTGAGAAGCAGACAGATCTTTGAGATATTTGTTTGTCAGTTCACTATTTAACGTTCACTGTTTTTTTTATTATGTTTTAATTAATGTTATAATGTTTAATTGAATGTACTATACTATGGATTTTATTATCTGAGTTAAATAAATACAATGCAATACAATACAATTAACCATAGTAAATTTCAATGACAATTTGACGCTTTAAACTATGTATTGTTAATAAGAAAATGAAGCAGATTTTCTACCAATTGGTGATAAGAATCCAAGATTCTTATTGTTTCGACTGTTTGACAAGCTTTGTTTGATCTAACTTGAAATACTTGGGGATAATATGGAGGTTTAATTTCATGTACTCTTTTTCTAGTATCTAGGCCGCTGGCGTCTAATTGAAAGTTACCCATACGATGATGGTAACAGCCAATGTAACCAAGCCACTTACGTCGAAGGACCTAATGGTAACCTTCTGATTCAAGCCAACGAGGTTGTCAATCAACTTCTGGTTGAAGTCGATGCCACAGCTACGTTGACTAACAACCCAAATGATGGAATTATTAACGTCGTATTCCCAAACAGTAAGAATTTAACTTGAGTATCTTCATACAAAATATGGTGTTCCTAAATTGTTTTGCTGAATCTAACCAAAAACTTTGCTTTCAGCTCCTGAAACTACATTCCCAGTTTACGTCCTGGACACTGATTACGAATCTTACTCACTTGCTTATGGATGCATAAACCTAGCTAATCAACAAAGAAGAGGTCAGTAAATTACTCTGCAATTGAGCAAAAGCCCGGCCTATCCTATATCTATATCTTTTCTATTTTAAAATACAATTATTATTGTTATAAAACGGAACCACCAGACTACTAACTTTTTTCTTTCTTACAGTGTTCAGTTTCAAACTGAGTAGAGACACCTCTCTAAGCGCTGAAGCCATTGATGCTATCGACGCTGTCACCAGCAACGTCCTCGTCCTCAATGATAGATATTACCAGAGAACCGACCAATCGGATAACGCTTGCTTCTACTACCCTGAACTTGGCACTGGACCCACCATCTTCCGAGGGCAGTGTGATGAGAATATCCCTGTTGCCACCAATTTTAATGCTGTTGACGTATGTATTTCTGATCACGCATTATTTACTTCATATATTTTATACAGCTACCCTGCTGATTTTAACACGACTGCCGAAAAAATTCATTAGAATTTTCAGATGACTGTCATGCTTATAACTTTCTAGTGTTTCATCATTTTTTATAACTTTATGTGACAAAACAATCTTCTTTTATAGTACATGGGTCTCTGGCATGCAGTTGAATCATATCCGATGCCTTTCCAAGACGGAACTTGCCACAACGCTGACTACACTTTCAACGAACAGTTGGGTCGTGTGGATGTTTTCAACACCCAAGTCATCAACCAGACTTTGGATACCATCGATGGTTATGCTGTACCTATTCCATCTGAGGATGGTAGTGCTAAATTGCTCGTTACCTTCCCATCTCTAGGACCATTTGGTTGGTATTACGCACTATTTTTAGATACACATTTTTTTCCATACCAGACACATCCATAATAGTTTAATAACAATTATTTTTCAGTACCATCATCCCCATACTGGGTATTGGCAACAGACTATACAACGTATGCACTCGTATACTCTTGTCAAAACACTGACACAGAAAATAGAGCAGGTAATTATGTTGTAATACTTCTAGAAGAACATTCTGTTTTCTTCACAGGGTCATCGTTCTAGTGCCTTACTACTAAACGTATTTTTTATTAATTGTATAATTAAATACTTAATTTCAGTGTCCAGTTGGAAACTCAGTAGAACAAAGATTCTGCCTACGGCTGCAGCCAACATTATCCATGGAATTGTCAACACTATCCCGGTGCTAGACGATCGGTATTACATCGACAGGGACCAGACTGTTAGTGGCTGTTTCTACGACCCAGAGCCTCAGCCAGGAGTCCCTGTGGTTTACCCTGGACAGTGTGATAATAATATCAATGTTGTGCAGGATTTCCAACTATCCCGGGTAAGATATAATTATCTATGCCCTTGTTTTTTTGGATGCTTTTCAAGTTTCATCGTCGAAAGAACAAAATATAGTAATTGAACATGGTAATCTATCATGTTCAATTACTATAATCTATCTAAAACAAACCTTATCTGGTTTAAAATGTCGTAGAAATAAGATTAGAATAAGTTTTTATTAATAAAGAAATACAAATACAAAAATCATAATATATATAATTTACGTTTCCTTCACTTTTCAGTTCGCAGGTGTTTGGCACGAAGTTGAAGCTTATCCTAAGGCACAACAAACCGGAGATTGTGTTAGCCATGACTTTACCATCAGCACAGCCGGCAACAGTCTTGATCTTCTTTCATACAGCGTGGACGC
The DNA here is from genome assembly GCA_943735965.1 of Eupithecia abbreviata. Taxonomy (NCBI): domain Eukaryota; kingdom Metazoa; phylum Arthropoda; class Insecta; order Lepidoptera; family Geometridae; genus Eupithecia; species Eupithecia abbreviata. The sequence continues at coordinate 9,509,618 of OX030991.1, read as the reverse complement.
TCAATCCCTTGGAATCACTCAAGGCAGTCTCCAATACTCATCCAACGACAATTCGGCTAGGTTCACCATTACGTTTACTTCGAATGGTATAGGTAACTGCTGCTTCTATTAATCTATTATGTTTTATTCTTTTTCAAGTTTTATTTTTTTAATGTTGATTTCCATCTATATGTTATTTTCAGTTCGAACAATCCCGTACTGGATTATTGATACCGACTACGATAACTACGCACTAGCTTATGCTTGTGAAAATGATGGAACCGATTTCAGAGGCAGTGAGTATTCATTCTCTAAGTCAGCTTTGTCAATATTATTATACTGTACCATATTTTAATTCTCCAGCACAAAATTGTGTTTCTCTTTTCCGCCAAATAATGTAATCTAATACATGAATTAGAGAACGTATTTGCACAAAAAAAAATACATATGTTCGTATTTCGGAGAATCCAAATAGGGCTCAAAAAATTTTTGCTTAAAAGCAGTTTTATAAATATCTCATAAAAGATTGATTCTGATGACTGATTCGGTAAAGATGTTTGAAAACTAAAGGAACTAACCTTTAGTTTTCAAACATCTTTACCGAATCAGTTGACGTTGTAGTATTTGCTACTCTACCAACATAGATTTTAATACCATGGCTTTTTAATTCTTTTTATTCCACTTAATACCCAATTAGGACACCCCTAACTAAAACTTATGAAACGATCGTGGTTATGAACACAAAGGTCATTTATAACGGGATATTTACTATGATTAGATGTTTGACTTTTCCAATATTTCGGCACAGTTTCATGTGTCATGATCACGGAATAACTTAAGTCACTCCGAAATTTTGGAATACTCAAAAATCAAATCATGGTGGATTTATTACGGAATATTTACATTCCGTAATAAATCACTTTTGTGACCCTTACAATGGTCAGAGATGCTGTTTTAATTTTTTTTAATAGGACACAATAGAAATAATGTATTTTATTTTAAGCTTATAGTTGGTGTATTTTTATGAATGCTAGTTTTTAGTTGGAGTTTTTTTTTTCATTTCTTTGTCGCTTTAGTGCTGCACTGCAATGACAATGAAAATAAATTATTAAATAAATAAATGTATATTCAGTTTGGAGCTGGAAACTCAGCAGAACGAAACAACTGCGAGCAGTTGACAGCGCCGCTATTGACACTGCCATCGCCAACATTGATGTCCTTGGAAACCAGTACTACGAGTCCGTCAACCAGACAGACGAGGCTTGCTTCTTCTACCCTGAACCAGTGCCTGGAAGACCAGTGGTCTTCCCAGGAAGGTGTGGCGATATCTCTGGAATGCTGAACTTCAACGCTACAGCGGTAAGTATTTAACCCCGGAATACTCAAACGCATCTCAGATTTAAGCCAGTCTCAAGTGTCGATTTTCTGACATATTTTCATTAAAAAAATGGCTTCGATGTGCTTAAATCTGAGATGCGTTTGAGTATTCGGGCGTAAGCCTATTGAGGTAATGTCTATCTGTCTATCTGCAAACTTGAGAGTCCTACTCTCAAATCGACGAGGGTCTTTTGGGGGCATAGTAAATTGCGTATAAAAAGACACGGGTACGCACGGAGTGAACTTTTTGTTAAAAATGGGCTTTTTGTTATAAAAAATTTCCATCCAATTTGGCTGGAATATAGCAGCTAGTCTACCATAGTATGCTTCAAGCGGTCGTTTGACAAATTATTGATGGTTCTTTGGCGACCGCGCATGAACAACGGATTTGCGCATAACAGCGCGTAGACAGCAAGCTGTAGCAGTGCTTTCAATTATATAAACTAATAAGGAACTGATTTGTATCTGTAATTCGTTATTCTTTTGTATAGCGGTAATGAGTAGTCAGTCCGTAACGCCAACAAGTTGCTTTGCCGGAAGACCAGCGTTGGTTGCTAGCATGCTAGTCATCCAACTCATGCTGAGGCAGAGCCATTTTGTTACCGAACTTACACACTTACACGTTTCCTCTTAGTTTAAGTATATTATGTTCTGAAAAAAAAAGAAAATAAGGTAAATAAACGCGATAAATACCCGTTGTGTACCTATAATTATTATGTACTGTGTAAGTCTTATAACAAATAAAAAAATAATTATTTCTTTCATTTCTCTGTACATATTTCAGGTGTTGTTCCATATATCGTTTTGTGTCGGCGTATAACGCAAGTTCATAACCGAATGCACACGTTCATAATAAGAGCTTTTTTTTAGTATCTGGGTCTATGGCGTACGATAGAATCCTACCCATCTCCATCACAAGTCGGTACATGTAGTGACGCAGACTACTCTCTGGGTGACGGAGTTGTTGTAGTCTACAACACTGAGGTCGTCAATGAGAGTCTAAATACGATCTACGGCACCGCTGTACCAGCTACTGACGGCACTGGCAAACTCTACGTCCAATTCCCAAATAGTAAGTAAGGTTTGATTAAAATAGTTAGTTTATAAAGTTCTTTAGCTGATTTGATTTTGATCTACTCTTGACTTGACTACAAATACTAAGGCAGTTGTCTCACCGCCGGCGAGAGAACTACTAACTATCGGGTATTTACTCGCTCAAGAAACGAACAGTTAGATATAAATTGCGTGTAAACAAAAGAGATGCATATACAAATAGTTGATCGCTGACTGTTGACACTGCCGGCGAGAACTCGCTTCACTAGTTTGTCGCTGGGCGACAAGAGCCAGGAAAATAACACTCGCTCAGCGATCAGAAAACTCACGCCGAGCGGTCATTTCTCAACAATGCGGATTGTCGTTTGACCCGGCCGCGCCGCCGCGAGCGAGTGATAGCCGAGCTACACAACTATCGGAACTACGTACTCGCTCCCCGCTTCACGCCGACTCGTTTCTACATTCTAGCTCTGCTCGCTACTCGTTTATCGTTCCCGGTGAGACAACTGCCTTAAATCACGAAAACATCAACTAGGTAACATATGTAAGTCCGTTCTGCTTGTTTTTGCAGAACGGACTTATCTTAAGTAAACACTAAAGATAATCCTATATTTCTATATAAGTAAATGTATATTTCTTTTGAAAAAAATAATTTTCTAAAAGCGTACTTGTAATTTTTTGCTTACTGTCTTCAATAGTAAAGCTATTGACCACAATCTGACGACCGATGTGGCGCGGTGGGCGAAAGTCCGCCTGCGACGCAGGAGGTTGCGGGTTCGATTCCCGCCTCGGAACAATTGTGTTTAAGATCTGCAGATATTTGTTCCGGGTATTCTGGTCGTTTTCTATGTATAATAAAAAATATCTATCTATGTAATATATTGTATTATGTATATCAGTTATCTAGTGTGGAAAATGTCTTTGTCTAGTGCCCATAACACAAGCTCTGCTTACCATGGGGCTAGATAATGGTGTGTGAATTATTGTCCAGCATTATTTATTTATTTAGACCTAACATGAAGCACATTTTCCCCGGACACACACACACACACACATAGTTTCATAGAAGGAATTTATTCACTCAGTATTTGAAGACTCCGTGATTGTACTCTACAGGATATTTACATCTATTGACTTTTCAGCTCCGGTCGTGGAATATTATGTTCTGGACACCGATTATAATACGTACGCCCTCGTGTACAGCTGTATCGATAGCCCCAACAGCGACGAGAGGACTGGTAAGTAAAGCTATGCATAAAAATATCTACCTTATCGCTACATGGTATAAAACAAAGTCTCTTCCCACTCTCTGTCTGTCCCTATGTATGCTTAGATCTTTAAAACTACGCAACGGATTTTTAATAGATAGAGTGATTCAAGAGAAAGGTTTATAAAATATTTTACACATAGATTTCCACGCGGGCGAAGCCGCGGGGCGCAGCTAGTAATAATATATTTACCTAAGGAAACTGCTAAGGACCGCTACAATCTCTTGCTACATGTATTATTTTCTTCTAGACAGTATTCATGTTCCTAATGATGATTTTCTGTCCCTGTGTCTATTATTAATTTATTCTATTTCGCCGCATAATTCTAGCAAACACACCATACAAGCATAAAGTTAAATCACTTATAATGTTCTTTCAGTCTTCAGTTGGAAACTGAGCCGTGAACACACTTTACCCGCTGCTGCCGAGATTGCCATCAGCAACACAATCAATAGCATCGACGTTCTCGACCAGCGTTATTACGAGGCTATGGACCGCAGCCCTCAAGGATGCTTCTATTTCCCGGAGCATAGCGACGACAAGCCTGTCGTCTTTAGAGGACGATGCGATCAGAATGTTCCTGTACATCCTAACTTCAATGCTAACGATGCAAGTATCATTTTTCACCCATTATACTCGTAGTATTTTGTTTAGTTCAAAAACCTTTATTTCTCATTCACAACAAACTAGTTACTTAAGCAGGTACATGAAAAACTTTAAGGTTAGAATTAAGTACTTTATTTTCTGCTTTCTAAATTTAGTTAAGAAGTGTTATATCCTCGGATATGTTTTTGGAATTTATTTTTAAACACGCCAACGTCCAAGCACCCTTAATATCAGGTAGCCTGCTTATTTTTTTAATCTGTTTCTTAAATTGTATTTTCTCTCTACACTATTGTCTATTACCAGTGTAGTCAAAACTATTCTCAATTTACAGTACATCGGTAGATGGTACAGCATCTACTCCTACCCAGCTCTGTTCCAAGACGGCACCTGCGCCAGAGCAGACTACGAACTCGACACTGTGACCGGTCTTGTGAATGTGGTGAACACACAAGTTTTGAATCAAGTCCTAGATATCCAGGCTGGTACCGCTACTGTGGTGGATAATGCTAAGCTGTCGGTTACTTTCAATGTCAGCGGGCTAGAAAGTAAGTTATAAACGAAGTACCTATCTACGGCTTTATATGTTTCATAATTGTACGACATGCATGACACAATCAAAAAATATGTTGTAACATTTATAATTGACCCAAGTCTTAAAGAAACTCTGTGGAAGGATACCTTTTTCCTCTGGGACATCAAGTTTTACTTACCTACTTACTTTTTTTGTACGTTACGTTTATGACTCCTAACCTAACTAAATAGGTAGTAGGTACAACTATTGGCCTCGTAGAGTGAGAAAAATATGTGCTTACTTACGTGCTAAGTAAGCACATATTCTTCTCACTTTTAGCAACTGAAAATTAATAACTTTGTTTCAGTAACGTCGGACCTCTGGATTTTGGCTACTGATTACACAAGTTATTCTTTCGTCTACTCTTGTTCGGAAATCGATAGTGAATACAAACTCGGTAAGAATATTTTCATCTATTCCACTTTCATATATTCCTATCAGTTCCAGACACTTCATTAAACAATGGAGCATTTTTTTCTCAAGTTTATGTCACATTCAAGCCTCACTTATTCAATTTGTTCATTTATTTTGTAAAGTTTTGAATCAACTTTATACAGTGTTGTCCATGAAGTTACAATCCTACTCGATGAGGGTGTCCCATAATAAATGGATACCCTTAAAGGTGCTAGTACAGAAGGGCAATACCAAGCGGACCCAAAAAAACTTGACCCGTTTGGCCCAAAATGTGAACAAGGGTACGAATTTCTTACATAAAAAAAAGTTAAATAATTCCCAAACGGGTCAGGTATTTTGTTTCTTTTTCTTCCGGTGTTCCCTTAAGCACAAATAATCTTCAAGGTTATCCACTCATTATGAGACACACCCTGTGTAGGCATTCCTACATGAAGTGGTTTCAAAACATTTACTATTATCCTCACTATAATCAATATATTTGTCCATCAGTAAACAGCTGGAAACTCAGCCGAAACCAGTTTCTCCCAGAAACAGCTGTCCCAATCATCAACAACGTAATAAACAACGTTCAAGTCCTGGATGAGAGATACTTCGTTGGTGAAGGCCATAGCGAAGAGGATTGCTTCTTCTACCCCGACAATAATGGCGGCGATGTAATACTCAACGGGCAATGTGTGCCGGACAATGAAGTTCCAGCTATCGCTGACTTCGATGTTACTAGGGTTAGTACAGATAAGAGCAGTAGGTATCATATTGTTTTTATTTTTCCACCTCACCACCTCCACGGCGGCAATGAGTCCAATACTTCCATGCCCTAGTTGCGAGGCCGAAGTTAGGCCATCCATCATCTGGTTCAGACTCCGCTATTAAAACGATGTCGTCAGCGTAGGTGATATGAGATGTAGTCGCCATTTATGTTTGTACCTTTCCATCCAGCTTAAACATATCTTTCAACGCGCTTGGGAACAGTTTCGGTATTATGATATCCCCTCTCTAACTCCTCTGCACAATTGGATAGGCTTAGACTGCTGGCTCTGTACTTGGACACTCATGGTGCCGGCTTCGTAGAGACCTCTATTTCTATTATTATATATATTATTGGTCATAATCAGTGATCGGAATAGGTAGAACGATTTAGGGTCAATGACATCAAACGATAGGTTAGTATGGATATGCTTCGGGAATTCCGGTATTTTAAAATTATCAAGAATTATTTTCCGTAATTTCATAAATATTACGGCGTAAATTGAGAAACGTATCAATATCATCATCATCATCATCCGCAGTCTTACTTCACTCACTGCAGCACAAGACTTGGAGATTAGCACACGCTAAGGGGGAAGCCCCCTTAGCGTTTGCCAATCTCCAAGTCTTGTGGTTGTGACTCTGATGCGGTAGCTATTCGAAATGCAAAAACAATTTTAGAAAAGGAAAGTTTACAAAATAATTTAAATTATATTGAAAAGAATTACTATTCTATAAAACTGTATCTATAAGAATTACAAAAACAAGATCTATCTTTAGTTGATTCACTGGTAGCATTAGACCAAGTCAGAGCTGATATTAACCATTGTAATTCGGATAATATAAAAAATAAAATTGAAAATGTTATGGAACGAAACCCTGATTTAGATACACTCAAAGAATTTTTGTGCACAATGCGTAGAAAATGTCAAAAATTTGCACATAGTAACACATACAATAAAGCTTCAAATCAATTGAATGAATTTTATGGAAACGCATACGGCGGAAAAAAAATTTTTTTTATTCAGCGGGTCAATAAAAATTAATTTATCTACGTTTCACAATCACTTCCTTTAAATTTTAAATGTAGTAGTTACTAGATTACTACTTCAATTACAAAATTTAACGCAATCCGGTTAATATAGGAACTTTCCGGAAAAAAGCCATATCCATGTTATGAAACTTTGATGCAAGTACATAAAATCGTTCTACCTATTCCGATCTCTGGTCATAATATTCAAATAATGTTACAGGATATGTTAAATTAAAGATTTGAAAAACTGCGAAACTTTGCTGATCTGAGTACAAATTCACTTAAGAATATACCTTTTGCAGTTTGGAGGCACTTGGCACGAAGTGTCACGGTTCCCACAAGACCTTCAAGAGGGCGAATGTGCCACTTCAACCTTCACATCCGGAAATCAAGGCGTATTACTCACCCAAACCATCGTTGATGCCGAGCAACAGACGACTTCCGTTTTACCTGCAACTCTGGATGTTAACGGCCGTGGTGTTATCTACCCTCCAAATAATGACGAAAATAGTAAGTCGCTTCAGATTTTTTACACCAGTTTTTTTTTTACGGTCAATTAATTGAGAGTATATAAGGTGCCTGCTAAATAAGCTTGATCGATCAATACGGCAATGACGTGTCTCATATTAAGAAGAAAAAAATATATACTTGGCAGTAATACGGTCGCCCTTGTCTAAAAAAATGCTTTTTTTACAGTTCCATTCGACGCTCTGTACATTTTAGCCACAGACTACGAAGACTATGCTCTCATCTACGGATGCAGGGAAGTCAGCGAAACTCAGAAACAAGGTAAGTTAATCTTTGGATAAATCTCTAGTTTCTAATCTTTATTCTTCATTTTCTCTACTTTGGCTTGTGACCTGTACCAATCTATATACCTTTCCTCAACCTATATACCTAAGTTTGCCTTGTCTTCTTTTTTGTCATTCTTTTCCTTCCTTTCCTTACCATCAGCTATGCCTATAAATCAACCTTTATAATTTTGTAAAACACCACGGTCTTACACAGTTTACAGCTGGAAGCTTGCCAGATCTCGCTCCGGCTTCTCAGCAGCTTCTAACGACATCATTGACGGTATCGTCCGTGAGAATATCGACCTGTTCGAGACATACTATGACGACACAGAACAAAGTAATGATGCTTGCTTCTATTACCCTGAGTTTGAAACTCTGCCTGAAGTAATTGAGCTGCCTGGACCTTGCGATACTAGTATCACTGGTGTTGCGAACTTTAATGCTGGAGCTGTGAGTATCTTCTCTCTTTTTGCTTTATCTTCAACACGATAAATAATACGGGTACGTTGATTGAAAAAAAGATCTAATCAGGCTGAATCTTAAAAATCTCCAGTAATTTCTGCCCTTGCCAAATTGTTTAGGTTTTTTTAAGTAACTCCACATTTACTTTATAATCTGGACGACATAACACCTCTAAAGGTACACAGCACAAACTAACTAAATTTTCCACAGTACACAGGACTTTGGCTGGAAATGGCGCGGTACCCTCAACCGTTCCAATTCGGAACTTGCGACCGCGCTTACTACTCTGCCGGCGACGGCAATGTGATTGTGAGGAACTCTCTAGTGTTCAACGAATCGATCAGCGAGCAGCTTGGAACAGCTGTGCCGGCTGCGGATAACACTGGACTTCTGTATGTCACCTTCGATGTCAATGGAGGTATGTTCTAGACACTACAGGATAGGAGAACGTACATAGGTGCCTTAAAAGGCGAATATAGGGACCTAGAGAACATTTATCGCTTAGCAGCGTCTTTCCTTCACCACGATAAACATTCAACTTGTGTACCGCTGTCGAACTTACCGTGATGGAAAGGCATAATGACTGTAATCGTTTTATAACCTGCCTAGATGCTGATTGGCATCCTCCTGTTTGGAGATAGGTATTCATGTCTTAAAGAGACTCGATAATGATGATGAAATTGATTAAGACAATAGTAGAAATAATAAAATGACAAAGTACAGGAAAGTTGGACAAACCAAACGTTTTTGAAACTATCAGGGTTGTTAACACTAAAGTCAATTAAAATGGGATATTTACCATGATTTGATTTTTGAGTTATCCAAATCAAATCATGGTAAATATCCTGTTTTAAATGACTTTAGTGTTAACAACCATGATAGTTTCAAAAGTTTTAAAACAAACGTTGTAAATTACCAAAAACCTCGTTTTATTGGAATACTCGAATCGAAAAATTATTCTAATCATAGCCCACAAACGTCCACTGCTAGACAGACATAGACAAGCAAAAATAAAAGCATATCTGATCTAGGAAATCTAGTCAATGATAAGTAGTCAAAGTCAAATTCTCAATGTGGTTTACCTTTTCAGTGATTGTAAACGCAAACTACTACATCCTAGCTACTGACTATACGACTTACGCTTTGGTATACAGCTGTCGCGACGTGAATGTAGATGGAGAAGAATCAAGCCTTGGTAAGTTCATTAATTCTGTTGCTAATTTTGGGGAAGCTAGATAGTTATTTAGTCTTATTGTCAATAACATGGTAGGTACCTGTGCGCTGTGGTAGACTTTGATTAAATAGTACCAACTTTAAGCTATAGATTAACAATTTACCATTGAAATTGTATTATAATTCTCCCCATAATACATTTAATAAAATGCCAACTGCAGCAATATCAATACTCTTTATGCCTTCAGCACGAGTATCACCATAAGTTCTTTTCCATTACAGTAAGCAGTTGGAAACTCAGCAGAACAGAAACTCTTAGCCCTCAAGCCGAATCAGAAATCGACGCTGCCATCACCCGGACACGAGGCCTAAATCCAGATTACTATAAGACAACCAGCCAATCTGTTGAAGACTGCTTCTACATCCCTGAAGTTGATGCCAACAGTGCTCGGCTCTTCAGAGGTCAATGTGGGACCGTCAATGGCGTGAACTTAGATGTTAATAGGGTTAGTTGCTTATAACCTTTCGCTATTTGATAACTTTAAAGATGAATTATCTGATAGAATTATTTGTTGAGTACCTCTACCATGCCTGTTGCCCTTGGCGTTAACGCGTTGGAAGCATGGGGGAGTTAAAAGGAACAATAACTAAATATCGGGTAGATGTTTATTCTTCTGTATTTACATCTCCATGCTCTGTTAAATTTGTCCTCTGGTTAACGTAATCAACGTGCCTTAAAGTTTCAACTAATTATTATGTTACAAATTTCAATTTACATTGTGTATAAAATAATACTTACTAGCTACAAATAATCTAAACAAAATAAAAATAGGTAAGTGAAATAAAAGCATGCAATAAATAATTCAAATCATTAATGGCAACATAATAATTACTTTCGTCTGTTAAACTCGTCAATTGAATACAGACACCCCTTCAGCAAAAGTTTTCTTTTCTTAAATTTATTCTAATAATATTTGCCAAATTACGTTACCTATATCTACCTCCATTTTTATATGCATCTTTAAGTTATATTTTGTGAATTGTGAATCTATCTTCTATTGCAGTTTGCCGGCTGGTGGCACGAGTTGGAACGCTACCCGATCGACGGCAACATCGGTCAATGCATCAGCTCTCGATACACCACCTCTGGCGCTGGTTACCAATTGGTTGACACGTCCGTGGCTAACGGAGAGGCTGATATTGTCACTGGTACTGTCACTGTATCTGACGGAAGGTTGACCAGGGTGCTTAGCAATGGAGTTACTCAAGGTTTGTGTTCCTGTTTTGGAATGTAGGTACTAGAATAACAAAAACCCAATTTGTTATTGTACGTAAGCTCTTACACTCCCTGAGTATAAGGGCTATTGATTTGGGATATTACTGATAACTTAAAAATTACTCTTAATAAAGGAAGGAATCGAGTAATATCCCAAAAGCCCAAGCAGGTATATAATTTAAGTTCCAAGTATTTTTGGATTATGTATATTTTTTTTAAGTGTGCCTCTATGCCACTCTATATATTTACTCAATGTTCTGTCCAAAAACAGCGTAGACATATTTTACGAAAACCTGCCGAAAGCCATGAAAAAGGCACAAAATGTTATTGAAACAAAATTATAAATTATTTAGTATTGTGTGTATGTACAAAAATATGTAATTTTTAGTATAAGTAGTTATAACATCGCCTTAGGGCTTAATTTAAAAACCTGTTATGATGTTATTATCTCAATAAGTAAATTTTATTTTACTACCACTAACTATGGATTCACAGAGTAGAAAACAGTTGAATTTCGAACCCTCTCTCAAATACATTATGCCCTTCTTTTTGAAGTTCTTTAGATACAAGTTAGCGTTTAGTACATGGCCAGAAGGCAACCTGACAACCTCGAAAAATTAGTGGTAATGGGCAAGATAGAGGGCAAAAGACCAAGAGGACGGTCACCAACCCGCTGGTCTGATCAAATTAAGGCTATAACGGGACTCACATTGCCTGCAGCCCTGAGACAGGCCGAAAACAGAGTAGTGTGGAACAGGTTCATCAGCGTCACCGCGAAAGCCTTCTAGGACGGGCACGACCTTCAGCAATGAAGACAACGACAAAGAAGAAGATACAAGTCATGGATAATTTTTATTTCTTTTCAGAGATTGTTGTCCTAGCCACTGACTACGACAACTATGCATTGTTGTACTCCTGCGAGGACGTTATTGTTAACAGCGAGAATTACAGAAAAGGTAACAATTTGTTTACTGTTAAACAGAAACTAGTTTCTGCCCGCAGCTTTGCATGCTGTGTTTAAGGTTATTTCAATCCGATGAAACTGATTTATGAAATACTAGCAGCTCGTCCCGGCTTCGCCCGGGTGGTCCAATTTTTTATTTTTTTCTCTTTTCTCTCTCCGTAAGAACCATCCTCGTACTTCAAGGAATATTCTAAAAAAGGAATTAGCGAAATCGGTTCAGCTGCTCTCGAGATTTGCGCTTAGCAACACATTCAGCGATCCATTTTTATATTATAGATAAAGTGGCTTATGCTTTATTCCAAGCCTTCGGGAATAACATTTTATGAGACCACCCTCGGGATTATCCTTTATACAACTGCAAAAGAAGCATATAATCGATCCATAAACGACGGTGAAATATACAAACATACATTAAAAAAACATAATATACAGCGTTAGTACTAGTAATTCTGTGATACAGCCGAACATACCTCTTTTTTTAAAGTCGGTTAAAAAAACTGCGCTTTTTCCTCTTAGTAACTCTAAGAACTGTCAACTGTTTTTATCTACAGTGTGGAGCGCCAAACACAGCAGGACCCGTGATCCCTCTTCAGTCAACGTCGACTCTATCAATGAAATCATCCTCGACAGCGATGTCCTATACGCTAGATTCTACCAGGAAGTGACCCAGACTGACGAGGCCTGCTTCCACTACCCTGAAGTACAGGATCAAATGGTCATCTTACCTGGACAGTGTGATATGGCGATACCAGTAGTTGAGGGCTTTGATGTTGTGGCGGTAAGAACAAATATACCTACAGATATTGATTTGCCATCATCATCAAGCAATATGTTACAAATAATAGTGACATGTTAAGAAGTAGATATAGGTAGGTACATAATAATACTTAAAGAAGTTATACCTACATAAATTATTAATAATTTAGTCAAGCTTCTATTTTCATCCAACGAAAGTCGTGACAATACTAACCTACAAGCTAAGCTGACTTTTCATCCAACAGTACCAAGGCACCTGGTACCAGATCGAGCGCTACCCTCAAGTCCACGAGAACCAAGACGCCACCTGCATTGGCGCCCGCTATATCCTCGACGAAGCGGCAGGCGAGGTCAATGTCCTCAACTGGCAGGTTGTTGACGGAGAACTGGATACCATTGAAGGAATCGCCGTGATAGCATCTGAGGATGGCAGCGCTAAGCTGGATGTGACGCTCGAAACAGGAGTCAACGGTGAGTTGTGGAGTATTGTGGTATTGAAGACTGTTATGGAGATATTCAGCACTGTGCTGTTTTGGGTATTTAGTAGTATCAAGAGAGATCTTGGTATTGTAAAGTAATATTTCATAATCTCCACAAAATATTATGTAGAAGTGGTCGCCCGCGGTCTCGGTTATGAAGAGAACCGAGACCGCGGGCGATTAATTTACTTTTTTTATTTTGTATTGAGGGAAGGACGTTGGTATGCCGGTATTATCCGAGAGATATAGTTATAGCTACTACACCTTACCTACTAGTGGGAGTGGGACGCTTGAGAAAAGGACAGTCCCCACAATGACGTGAAAGGAAGCACCACAAGCTGCATAGATAATGGGTCAGGTACCTTCTCTTATTCTATAAATACCTACTTATTATAATTTATCTATTTTCTGTCCACAGAAACTGTAAGAACATCGCTGTACGTGCTGGCTACAGATTACTACACCTACTCACTAGTCTACAGTTGCAGCGACATCAATGATTTCGAGAGATCTGGTAAATAGCACATTCATTGCCACTAACTAGCAAGCGATAGGTAGGTAGGTACCTAACCTACCTGCTGCGGCCGCCGCCCCGCGCCGCCTATAAATTAGAGAGCACTAGACCTAAGAACCTTGTCATTTAATTTATTTTTATCTCTAGTTGGTAATCCTAATAATAAGTACCCACTAATACTATGGTACCTACTATGATAGGACTAAGTAGGTAAATGAGATAACGAACTACTCCTATGCAAAAATGTATAAAGTTAGTGTCGCCATCTAGTAGGCATTTCTGAACTATAACAAATAGCCCCACGCAAAAGTACAAACTCGCCAATTAGTTTTTGTTTTAATTTTAACGAATCAATAAGGTAAAATGAAGGGAGATACCCTGTCTTCAGGTGGGGTGGCCGTTATCTGCAAAAAAGGTTGGCAAATGCTAGATGCGACAACCTGATGCATAATGAGCCTTATATGGAGGCCTATCTGTATGCAACAGTGACTGGGTAGCTTAAGCATTATAATTTTGGTTCACCATTGTTGGATCTAGTCCAGTCTCTAGATGGCGCCCCGCGTTCCCCCCATTAATTTCCTTCTCTCCTTTCAGTTGGTGTTTGGAAGCTCAGCCGAGACCGGAGTCTAGACGACGATGGCGTCGCTGCCATCAACAATGTGGTAAATCAGCGAGAAGAGTTAGACGCGCGATATTTCCGCACAGTGCAACACCCTGAAAACTGTCCGGAGCCAAGCGGAGGCGTTTTAGTCACGAGCAGTGTTGTTGTGATATTGTTATGTGTTGTTGCACAGCTGTTGTATTAGAATTTTAATTGTCCAGCATTATTTATTTATTTATTTAGAATAAAACCAACCTACCTACCTAAGACGCTGGTTACAGTATAAAATAATAATTAAATAATTAAAAATAAAATTATTATTTATTTTATAACATAGTTTTGTTACGTATACCTACTACGATGTTATTACATTATATAGGTACTTTAATCTTTTGTATATAATATAGCCACCTCTAACCTACGCTACCTGGACTTCAGAGACAGACAACTTCAATGATAAACAGCTATATAGGTTATTAAATATTGGTGGTTTTTTAGGTACCTAAAACCTTCAAAGAATATCTTCTAGATGACGTGTGACAATTCCAAATGTAGCGGACTCCATTACCTACCTACCTTCATACCTACGTTCTCACAAAAACAAAGAACAAGGAAGATCTTCCCAGATCCGACGTAAATAATTCTACTAAACTATTTTAAGTAATCTGGGTAGCTACCATGGAGAAATTACAGAAAGCGGGGGTTCACCTGGGTTAATAAAAATGTAACAAATACTCAAAGTCACTTTGTCAAAGAGCGCAAAAAAATCTAACAAACATCTTATTTTTGCGGTTCGCTCCGCTTGCAGTTAAAGATTGTTAAGTTTTGTATGGTTGTGATGTGACTGACCATACAAAACTTTAGCCGTTGAACCCCGATTCATCTTCCTCCCATTCACACAGCGGATCAGTTTGACATATCTTTCTCTACTGGAAAGTGGAAACCTTAGATAATTCAACGTTGAATTCTCAAAGCTGGAAACCATCGTTTATATACATAATATATTAGTACCTATTTGATATGAACTCATTCCTTTCCTACAACAGTAACTTCGTTACGTCCCACCATGCGCCATCCATTACTGAAAAATGGCTCTTTCTTGTCTTATAGAATGGTTGCTGTAAATGCGCCCTTACTCATAAGTCAAGTCGTCTTCCTTACAAAATGTCAATGTCATCAAAACATCCAATAGACTTGACTTCTTTGATTTGGCAACATGCAATATCATTCATTTATTGCGGGTTCTAAAATCATTCGTTCATGTCAAAAATTTGAGATGTCATGTCATGTCATTCATGGTCTTTGATTTGATAGCAAACGTCAAAAAAATTTGCTCAATTCATGAAATGAAAAATTGATATCATTATCAAACTACTTTTGCACCATTTTTCTCCTTTTATATCGTTATCTATCATCGATTTCGTAAATGTTTTGCATCGCACGAAAACTAATCTTGCCGTGACACAGAACTCTATGACAGAGTATATTTGTGATAGAAAATACCTGCAAATAAAAAACTTACAGGATGGCCGAAGTCGAGGAAATTAAAACTCCCACGGAAGAGGATATCAAAGCCGCTGATATCCTCAAAGGAGAGGCCAATGACTTCTTCAAGAGTGAGTAGTCCTGCTTTATATTCCCGTTAATAACACATGCTCAGAGGCTAACTGATTATGAATGACATAACCTAAAAATTCCAGGACAGATCTACGATCGGGCAATCGAGTTGTACTCGGAGGCGATAAAAAAGAACCCCAACAATGCCGTGTATCACGCCAATCGGAGCATTTCCAACCTTCGTCTGGAGAACTTCGGCTATGCTCTGAATGATGCTTCAAAAGCCATCGAGCTGGACCGAACTTACACGAAAGCGTATTACCGACGTGCCGCGGCTCATATGTCGCTAGGAAAATACAAATTAGCGTTAAAAGATTTTGAATATGTAAGTAAACAATGAGCACAGGACCACAGTGGATACCCATATTGGGCATCAAGGCTGTTATCCAAGTGTATAAATATCAGCTGTTGTTGATGCCCATGAAATAAAAAGTGTTGACAGACTGCCGAGGTAAAGACAGGTGGTCTCATGAATTCTTGGAAATACTAGTAAAGAATATTCTGCAAATATTCATGAATGCATGTATTCATTACATCCCTACAAACAACCATTCAAGAGCTTTTCAATTATTTTTGTTACTTAGTTTTTAATAATTTAACAAACGAAACTACTGGCTAATTCTGATAAACAGGGAAATAACCAAAGCATACAATTTAATAAAAAAAAATTACAGGTTACAAAAGCTAGACCAACTGATCAAGATGCCAAGCTCAAGTACAATGAATGCAATAAAATTGTGAAGAGGATTGCCTTTGAAGCTGCCATAGCGGTGGAGCAGAAAGAAGTTAATATTGCTGATTCCATCAACTTAGATGCTATGAGTAAGTTCTAAAATACCCTAACATATAAATTTTACAATTATGCTGCAAGGTAAAACCCTGATTCAAACAGGTAACACACTCGCTCTGCTAATCTTTGGAGCATGGCATACCCCATGAAAACAGAGCTCGCATTATCTTTTTTGATACAAGCAGCCTGTACCAGCTTCGCATGGGTGGATATTTATTTTTTAAACCTATAAATATAGTCTATATATTACTGAGGGATAATGTAGCATTCTAATGGTGAAAGAAATTTTGATATAGGTCCTGTAGGTTTTGTATGTTTATAATGAACTAGCGGACCTGACAGACGTTGTCCTGTCTTAACTATGAATATTGAGCATTCTGTCAATGTTATGTCAAACGCCATAAGGTTACATCAAAAAAGTTTCAATTGTAAAAGCACTATGGTTACGTTAGAAATAACTTAATATGGTTAAGTATTTTAAAATTTTATAATTTTCTGCGCAATTTTCTTAATTTTTTCATAATAAACTTCTGACATTTAGAAACATAACTAATCAAAATAAATTAGCGAAATCGGTCCAGCCGTTCACGCGTGATGCCGTGACCAAGGGAAATAGGTATTTATTTTTATATATATATAGATAATCAATATAAACATACAAATCATTCCTCTTCATAATTTGTTTTATTGTGTAGTGTATGTAGAAGAATCATCAAAGGTCTATTTTAAAGAGTTTTGCTGGTTTAAGGATAATGCAGGATACACTGTATTGCGCTGTCTTAACTCTGTGTTTTATGTGTATAACAGTGAACAGCATATATTTATTATTTGTAAGAAGTTGTTGCTTTTGAAATGAATTAAATAAAATCACCTTCATAACTAAAACGTCGTCGTGGAAGCAACCACAAGCCCAATGTGTCAAATAGTGATTCATAAATCATAATATATGAATAATAAAATAAGGACTGACATTTGAATAGAATATAATTTAACCAATGGGTCCATTAGTTAATCATTAGTCATCCAGACAATTCACACAGTATATAGAATATACTATTAACTTGGGGCTAGAAGCCCCAAGTTAAGCAGAGCATTATGTATTATAGGTACTAGATAACTGATACACATACCTTATACAATACATAGATATTGTTTATTATACATAGAAAACAATCAGAGCTCACTGAACAAATATATGCAGATCGTACAAACATTTGTCCCGAGGCGTGAATCGAACCTGCAACCTCAAGTGCAAGTATAGGCCTCCTCATCGATTTCGATGACGGCGACCCTAGATAATCACGGATTTTTTCTATCATGAGCTCTAATATGGCTCGCAAGACCGAACTTGGTCTTGAATATCCTGCACGAATGGCAGTAGAGTTGGCCCGATGAGTTATGTGTAGGAGGGCTTAGGTGTCTGTTTTCGTATCTGGCGTCTTGCGTCCATTGTAAGTGTAAGTGCTAGTAATCAGTGATTGATTAGTCAAATTTGTCCGTTTATCAGCTGATTTTACTGATCACTTCTGTTCATACATAATGCTGATTTTACTAAATACTTACACTTGATATATAACAAAATGTAAATCTGGCATAACATAAACATATGCCAAAAATATTACAGTCCCATTAGGCCAATCTATCAATTATACTCTGATTTAAAAACCTGGATATTTTTTTAATATAAAAAGATTAGAAAACCTAAAGAATATGGTGGAAAATATTTAACAAGATTGGTATCATTGAAGCAAAGCACAGAAGCTTGAACTCGAGACTGCAGGTGGATGCGTCAAGCTGAGGACAGGGCGCTGTGGCGCTCATTGGGGGAGGCCTATGTCCAGCTGTGGACTAGGATACTCTGATGATGATGATGACAGAAGCCCGAAATCTTTTTTTTTGTAAACTTGCATTCATCATTAATTGGGCTGTCTTTCATTTTTGAATGCAAAATGTGAGATTATGCATTGTTTGTGTTTTTAAGAGGTTAACATATTAGTGTTATTTTATTAGTTTTTAGTAATATCCTTGCTGTTTATCTGATATTGCTATCAGTTTTTGTTGTAGTTTTCATTTATTATTATTATTTATTTGCCTTTGTTTGCATAACATATCTTGATTCTAAATCTGAGTATAATCAATATCAGTGCTGATTAAAATACACATTCTGTTATCATTCTTCTATTATAGCTGTGATTAGTACGTACCTAAAATGGGGCTGTGTTGTTTAAGCAAAGTTTGTTGTGCTAAAAGAGTTGAAAATGACAAATTCACTGAAGGTAATATATAAAACCATTATTCTTTAAACTATTAATAAACTATTGAAGTTACGGTACAGAGAGGATTTTATTTTAAATCGTTTTGTATCTACCATTGGCTGTTTAGCCATAATTAGATATGGTCTTGGGTGGGACCATTGGCTGTTTAGCCATAATTAGATATGGTCTTGGGTGGGATTTTCTGGTGCCACAAAGACAGGATAAATAAAATAAATATTTGATGATTTGCACATTAATTCATCATCATCATCAGCCTATAGCAGTCCACTGCTGGACATAGGCCACCCCCAATGAGTGCCATAGCGCCCTGTCTTCAGCTTGCCGCATCCAGCATCTACCTGCAGTCTTTCGCAGGTCGTCATCCCACCTGGTCGGAGGGCGTCCTACACTACGTTTACCGAGATCGTGGTCCCACTCGAGAACACGTTTGTCCCAGCGGCCGTCTTCTTCGCACATTAATTATATAATTGTTTTTGCATTATTCCAGCCATTGAAGATGAGTATGTAGGGCCTCAGTTGGAAGATGGCAAAGTGACATTAGAATTTGCCAAAAGTCTGATGGAACACTTCAAACAGCAGAAAAAATTACACAAGAAATGTGCCTTTAAGGTAAATAGCCTATTAGATTACTAACTAGTTTCAGTCCGCGGCTTCGCACGCTTTGTTTCTATGGATAACTCTATAAGTCATTTGTATCCACATATACATATATGGGAACTGATTTACGGAATAAAAAGTAGCTTATGATTTATTCCGAGCCTAAAACTACCTGTATCAAAAATTTCAGCCTGATTCGTTCAGAAGTTTTGACGAGAAGAGGTAACAAACATCCAACCATTTAAAATGGTCAATTCTGCTTTGTAAGGAGGGGAAGGGGTCTATCTACGCGTATCCCTAGCGGTATACACGATGTAGGCAACTAGGACTGCTTTGGAATCAAAATTTTAATGCTACGCGAAATTTTAAGCCTTGTTTACGCATTAAATAAATAAATAAATAATGCTGGACAATTCACACAGCATTATCTAGCCCCATGGTAAGCAGAGCTTGTGTTATGGGTACTAGATAACTGATGTATTATGTATATCAGTTATCTAGTACCCATAACACAAGCTCTGCTTACCATGGGGCTAGATAATGCTGATAGATATTATTTATTATACATAGAAAACGACTAGAACTCCCGGAACAAATATCTGCAGATCGTACACACAATTGTTCCGAGGCGGGAATCGAACCCGCAACCTCCTGCGTCGCAGGCGGACCTTCGCCCACCGCGCCACATCGGTCGTCATTATACCTCAGTCTTTTGACCAAACTGGAAGATACACCATAATGATTGTCATAATGTCATTTGCAGATCCTAATCGACGTGAAAGCCTACCTCCAAACCATCCCATCGCTTGTCGACATCACAGTACCACCCACCGGCAAGTTCACAGTCTGCGGAGACATCCATGGGCAGTACTATGACCTGATGAACATATTCGAGATGAACGGCCTGCCTTCGGAGACGAACCCTTATCTTTTCAACGGGGACTTTGTGGACCGGGGCTCGTTTAGTGTGGAGTGTATCTTTACATTGTTCAGTTTTAAATTGCTATTCCCTAATCACTTTTATATGTCGAGAGGTGAGTTTGAATTGAATTTTTTAACAGTTACTGGTATTTAAGATGAAAATGAGACATGGACGAAGTGTCTTTAATAAGATCTGACTGATTCTTTATATTTTTGGTGATGTACGTCATCATCATCGTGAGCATATTTTTAGTCCACTGCTGGTCAGGACATAGGCCTCCCCTAAAGAGCGCCATAGCGCCCTGTCTTCAGTTGACGCATCCAGCATCTGCCTGCAGTCTCTTGCAGGTCATAATCATCATCATCATCATCAGCCTATAGCAGTCCACTGCTGGACATAGGCCTCCCCCAATGAGCGCCATAGCGCCCTGTCTTCAGCTTGCCGCATCCAGCATCTACCTGCAGTCTTTCGCAGGTCGTCATCCCACCTGGTCGGAGGGCGTCCTACACTACGTTTACCGAGTCGTGGTCTCCACTCAAGAACACGTTTGCCCCATCGGCCGTCGGTTCTTCGCGAGATATGGCCGGCCCACTGCGACTTCAGCTTGCTAATTCTTTGAGCTATGTCGATAACCTTGGTTCTCTGTCGGATGTATTCGTTACGAATCCTATCCTTCAGAGAAACTCCGAGCATAGCTCTTTCCATAGCTCGCTGAGCGACTTTGAACTGGTGGACCAGCCCTATCGTGAGTGTCCACTTGCAGGTCGATAACCGACATTGATCATATCATGATCCGTCATATAGTAATCGCGTCGTTAAATTTGAAAATCGCTTATGTTATGAAATTGCAATAAATAATTTTGTATTTGTATTCCAGGAAACCACGAAACCATAGACATGAACCGGATGTATGGTTTCCGCGGTGAAGTTACCTCCAAGTATTCCTCGCAAATGGCCGATCTTTTCACTGAAGTGTACAACTGGCTGCCGCTGGCGCACTGCATCAATAAGAGGGTGCTGGTCATGCACGGTGGCTTGTTCAGCAAAGACGATATCTCGCTTGATGATATCAGGAGTGTCGATAGGAATAAACAGCCTCCGGAAGATGGTAAGAACTAATAAAATACAGATATCTCAACAGGCTAACATTTATTTATTTATTTATACTTCTTACTAGATGACTGATATACTTAATACATAACATAGATAGATAGTTTGTATTATACATAGAAAATACCCAGAACACCCGGAACAAATAATTGCAGATCATACAAATAGTTGTCTCGAGGCGGGAATCGAATCCGCAACCTCCTGAGTCGCAGGCGGACCTTCGCCCGCCGCGCCACATCGTTCGTCAAAACCCTATTAGCTAATTAACGCCCTAACCGGTTTTAAACTACTTATAGGGATCCTACCTAGCGGATTGAGGTTGCTAAGGTAGAGAGAAACTCCAATGTAAGAGTGGGTAAAACTGAATGATTTATTCACGATATTTATGCACTAACTTAACACTATCCATGAGCTTGCCTCCGGAGAGCTAGGTACGCGTTTCGGCCAATCAGAAGAAGGCGCGCGCGCTGATCGGAATACACCTGAGGAACGCGGGCAGTGCGGGACGAGGTATCTATAAATATATGGCCATATAAATATTTCGCCGAGTTGTGAGCTTCTCGCATTCCCTCGGAGACGGCGTGCAGTGAGGTCGTATGAGGACTCACCGCGCTGAAATGCAGTAGGTACGATCGTAGCTACATACTATTAGCGAAGAGAAGTCGCCATATTGGTCTCTTTCCATGTTTAAAATTATTCAAAAGCGATTGTTTTCCATTCCGTATAACCTTTTAATGATTTTCTCCAAAATAATATTGATATAGAACTCAGTATGTCGCACAATACTGTAAACAAAATTTGTTAAAAAATAGCGGTCTATTTTTTTCTATCACAAAACTATCATTGTGTGGCAATCCAGACAATGATAGTTTTGATAATACTCGAACCGGAACCAATGTTCCGGTTCGAGTATTAACTTCCAATTATTCAAAAGCTATTGTATTATATTATTATATCAGTCTATATATGTATTTCCTTCATGTCCAATCCATCCTAAGGTTGCCTGGAAGAGATCGCTCTCAGCGATAAAGTCGCCCTTTATACCTTTAGTCTATGTTTTATTTCTATATTGTTTTCTGTTTGGTGTGGTATAATAAAGTGTTTTCTATCTATCTATATATATATTTTTTTTTCAGGTATAATGTGCGAGCTCCTATGGTCAGACCCGCAACACATGTCCGGTCGCGCGCCCTCCAAGCGCGGCGTGGGCTGCCAGTTCGGACCTGACGTCACCAGTGCCTTCCTAGCCAAGAACAACCTCGAGTACATCATACGTAGCCACGAGGTAATGTTGCACAAGTACAATGTTTGAGGTACTGTGCCTCGATACTACGGCGTTGGCAATGAAACGATCTGCAGAAACGTGTTCAAATCATTTCAAGAATATCTCAAGGGTCCGGCGACCCTCACTTGCAAAAATCGCTCCGAATATCGCTGTCCCTGTTTAACCCTTGCGCCGCGCCCCATGCGTGCGCGATAGCAATATTAGCTGTACAAAATTTGGTTTGTTCCGTAATACCAAAAATTATGACTGAAAACTTTTTGTATTCTCCACAAAGTATTGTCATTCTGTAACTAGACAATATAAGCTATGTTCCTTAATAAATAAAACGTAAGATATTGATGTTCTTAATACGAAACAAATAGCAAGAAAACTTGTCTATTTTCGCATAAAAATGTGCAAAATGCGATTGGCTTTCATTTAATTTTAGGTAAGTATTTTGAAAAAAAAACTATTTAGGAACCTAGATAAATACTATTCAAATACAATATTATAGTGGAAATATGCTTAAATTGGAAATCATTTTGGTATTACGTTTGTATGAAGAATTCGTCCCTCCGGAGGCCTCTTAAGGCTTTGCCACACTGGATGCGGTCTGCGGTTAGGTCAAATTGAATGCAATGCAATTTGACCTGACCGCAGAACGCATCCAGTGTGGCAAAGCCTTTCATTATATTACTAAATATTATTGAATGCTCACACTGTCTCGTAGTAATCTTTGTGACATAGATAGATAGATATATTTATTTATTGTTACAAATTTGTTACAGTTTACTGTAGCGTCTTAAATCCTAAGTTCTCTTAACAATACTTAAATAAAATTAATGCTAGCATCGGCAATTAGTGCGGTAGGCAGTCGCTCACACAAACACAGTGACAAGTTTTGTAAAACCAATATCCTCTTTATTTCAGGTAAAGAACGACGGCTACGAGATAATGCACGACGGGAAATGCATCACCGTTTTCTCTGCGCCTAACTATTGGTAAGTATCCGCCGCCATATTGAAAAAAAACAGTATCAGGCCATCCATAAAAAAATCTTCAACCTCTTTGGTGTGGACATGGGTGTTTTCCCAGGGAGGTGTTTTTCCCGGGGGGATGAACGTAGGCTACTATTATCCAGGAAACGCATGCGAAGCCGTGCACAGAAACGAGTATTTCATATAAGAGACTTCTGGACCAATTTTATTAATTTAGACGAGCAACTGAGAGCAGTTAAGTCTATATCACAGTGCTTATTTATTCACTACACTAGTTTCTCTTATATTAGTCAGATTATGCGTTCGTAACTAATTTCTTTAAAACCCTTACTAAATTGTATATTTTTTGCAGCGATACCATGGGTAACCTCGGAGCTTTCATCACAATGAACGGCGCTGACCTAAAACCGAACTTTACTACTTACGAAGCTAAGGTAATCATTAATCATTATCTACACTAATATTATAAAGAGGAAATGTTTGATTTTTTGTATGTTTGTTTGTATTGAATAGGCTCCGAAACTACTGGACCGATTTGAAAAATTCTTTCACCGTTAGGAAGCTACACTATCCCCGGTGAATATAGGCTATATTATATTTTTTTTAAAGTAAGGAATCCTTACAAAAACTCCAATAATGTAACCCAAAGTGTAAAACATCACCTAATAAAGTCAAATTCGAGTTTAACGCGGGTGAAACCGCGGGGAACACACGGTTCATTAGTCATCGCGTACACATAACACAAGCTCTGCTTAGCTTGGGGTAGATGATGCTGTGTGGATTGTCCAGCATTATTATTATTTATATCATAATTTTTTTTTTCTGTCCACAGCCCCACCCAGACGTCAAACCCATGGCATACGCGAATTCCCTCTTCAACCTACTCTGCCAGTAACCCTGACAAACAATCAGGTGGTCTCTACGCTTGTTCCTGATGGTACCTTAGCTGCGCAATTATTGCTAGCCCATTGTACACCCACTGTTTCTTGTTATAAGGTGTTACTTCAAATATAGGTCAATTATATGTACAAGAAGGTTGGCAACTAATTTATAGACTCAAAAGAGGATAGTCGCTATTACAAAATGGCTGGCAACTAACGTTTCCATCTGGCGGCATTGTTGGATCCAATATTTGGGTTTCGAATTCGAATGATGTTTCAAATGTGAAGCAAGGAGTTTGAATTTCAGTTTGGAAATAGTTTAAAAGCAATGGGTATCAACTATTTGTAATCTGTGGATCCAACAATGTAGTCAAACTATGAACCCTTGATGAAACATTTTTTAAATTGTACTTTACATAAGTACAATTTGTTCATGAAATTATTTTCCTTGCCGAACCATATTCGTTGCTTGCCTTCGTGCATTCTCACTTAGTACATAAATTAGGTATTCTAAGAAGAATTAAAGATGACATAGCATAATTGCGCATCAAATCCACTCTATCCA
This sequence comes from Eupithecia abbreviata, assembly GCA_943735965.1. NCBI lineage: Eukaryota > Metazoa > Arthropoda > Insecta > Lepidoptera > Geometridae > Eupithecia > Eupithecia abbreviata. The sequence continues at coordinate 9,484,534 of OX030991.1, read as the reverse complement.
GTCTTCAGATCGAAATCGACTTATTTTAAAAACCGTGGCATAATGAATTTTACTAGATAAATCCAAGACAATATTAGAAATGTGAAAATTACCTCCTAGAGCGGCAGTGTCCGTACTTTACTTCTATCTCTTTTGGGGCCTTTTTCTAAATTAGGATAAAAATGTTATTCGAATACGAATTAGATTTAGAAGTAATTAGAATACACTAGTATCTTCTATCTACATTCTTAGTCATACAAGCTTGTGTCAAATCTTTATTGGATTGAAATTACATAAAAATTGTTTAAAATAATTTCTTCCAATACGTCAGTGAAGTTCAAATCTGCGAGGCCATTAAGGCCAGGCGCGCACTAGCGGACTTAAGATGCGCGCCACGGCCAAATTCGTCGACTGTTTTATCATTCTTTTAAGTGCAATTATGGAAAAAAAATGCACGATAAAACGGACGACAAACATAAGTCTTTCATATTTTATTTAACTGAATTGTGACAGGTAAGATTGACGTTCTCACATCCGACGCCTCTGCACCACAACACAAAAATGAGCATTCATTCATTATAAAATGTAACTATATGTTTTGAGTTAAAACCAAAATATACATACTCGTATACATATAATAAATATACTTGCTTACCGCAAGCTTCAAGCTCAAGTTTCAAGCCTGGACGCTGTCTTACTAGTCTATGCTGTCACCTTAAAATGAATTGTATAATGAGAGAGAGAAAGAAAGAGAAAGAGCTATGGAAAGAGCTATGCTCGGAGTTTCTCTGAAGAATTGGATTCATAACGAATACATCCGACAGAGAACCAAAGTTATCGACATAGCTCTAAGAATTAGCAAGCTGAAGTGGCAGTGGGCCGGCCATAACTCGCGAAGAACCGACGGCAGCTGGAGCAAACGTGTTCTTTAGTGGAGACCACGATTCTGTAAACGTAGTATAGGACGCCCTCCGACCAGGTGGGATGACGACCTGCGAAAGACTGTAGGTAGATGCTGGATGCGTCAAGCTGAAGACAGGGTGCTATGGCGCTCATTGGGAAAGGCGTTCGGCAGTGGACTAATAAAGGCTGATGATGAGTTTAGCCCATATTTTAATGCTTATTTTTGTGTTGTGAGATCATCAACCTCTTCATACGACGGTCTTTCGTCTTACAGTCGTATGTAGCTTCTCTATAACTCCTTGTAAGGCCTTGTTCAGGGTCCTAGTCATTATCCTATTTGTTACTCCCAGATGATATCGAATTTGTTGATTCACTAAACTAATTTTGGCGGCGCTGAAATTGTTGCTGTCCTTTTTATTTCGATCGTAAAGAACGAGATGTCAACATTATTGTGATATAATAAAGTGTAGCTTTTGTATGCACAGAATCGACACCATACTCCAACTCAGTTAAGGAAATTTTGTTACTCAATGATAAGCTTTTTTACAATTTGTTACTCAGGAATATTTTCCAGTTTGTTATCTGTTGAAACTTTTTGTAGTTTGTTTCACGAGGTTTTAAATTTTTCGTAGAAATCTTGATACCAACTGAGAACTATGTCATTTGTAGCTGTGACATGTTCCGATTTTAAATTTTAAGCGCCATCTTGATTTTTTATTCAATGGTATGTATAAAACATTTTGAGTTCTAGGTATACTAGGCAATATAGATGTGAAAATAAGCAATATGTATTATTATAAGCGAAATAGGTATTATAAGCCTGTTGAAATTAACTTTTTAATAAACAGAAACCATAAAATACTGATAGACTAGCCAAATCCGATGTGGAGTTATTGTAAACAAACCACCCATACTTAACTTAAAATTCACTGTGTTACTGCGTTTTTTTTATACGCAATATACATTACTTGTCGATAAGAGATACTTCTTTCAATAAATATTGCTTGCAATTATATCTGAAACTCCACACCATGCAAATGGGTTACTTATTTGTGTCGTAGTTTGTTTACCAACATTATACATCGAATTTGGCTAGTGTATAGACTAGACTCTAGACGAACAAACAATTATAAAAAAGGCCCCTATTATCTTATTTATAGAACAAAATAATATTAAATGTGTATCAATAGCTTATAATTAATAGATAATCAAGTTATTCAACTTATGCATTTTCATTTATGTTTTAGATTGATGATGATGATATTTATTTATAATTATTGCATTTAGTTTAATTTACCTACGAAAGACTCGCGTGAGCACTTATGTTGGTCGGTCCATTTATTATGTTACCAAATTTATAACTTATTTTATGCATTTATGTATTTTGAATTGTAAGACAAATTACCGTTATTCATTTTTAGTTTGTAATTGATATCCTCAGATAGTTCTTGGGAGTTTAATTTATTTTATCTGTCGTATTTTACGTCAGAATGGACATGATGCAACTTTATATGTCTATCAAAAGCTAAATTATGAATAACACATAGGGGCCGTTCAAATATTACGTAAGCAGATGATACCCCCCCCATGTCATCCAAAATAAGCAAAACAAAGACCCCCCCCCCCCCCCCCCATTGTGCTTATGTAATGCTTGAACGGCCCATTACAATAAGTATATATATATTTATTTTACACTTTTCTAGTTTTAACTCGATTATACTCATCACATGCAAGCATGAATTAACCAATAAGCTAACCATTCGCCACACATTAGACATATGTCAATGTTAATGAATTTGTTAATTTATTGGTGAACATTAGCCTTAACCGACCAAAATGCATCTTATTATTAAGGTACATGTACACTGTCGTAGACAAAGTTTAACTTAAGATATTGTAAGCGGTGCACATCGTTGTTAACGTGGGTTTTATATACTCTTTGTAATTTAAAAAAGTAAAAATGGTATTATAATCTGAGATATTGGAAATAATATTGCGGAATAGTGCATCTTTTGTTATTTGGCACTCACTACCGTTATTCAAACAAAATAACTGTTTCCACTACTGTAAAGGTAGTTCAATTCATTGCAGAACGCAGAATACTATAAAAACCGCTAAAATATTTGAATTTTGCGGGTATCTGTAGATTCTGAGTCGATGAGAAATACAGTTACCGTGTATTTCTCAACTGAATTGACACCCATGTAAAGCGCTACTTACATATACCTTATATAACCAATAATCAGCTCAATGTATTATAAACATAAAGGCATTGCAATAAGCATTATTTTAATTACGATGAGTATATAAAACTACGGACTGGATGCTTATTAGCATCCTGCGTTGTACAACGTTAGGTGGTCCCTGATTTGCAGTTACTTAGTCTTGAAACTATAGTTATTCTATAATGAAACTTTAAACTGGATATTTACCATGGCTGACATCAGTTATACCATTATCATGTTGCATGAAAATGCACCAAATAAACCGAAATGATTCTATAGGAAAACTCTACATCACGAGTTATAGCAAATATCCAGTTTTATGTGAATTAAGAAATAATTAACATCAAATGCTTTGTTATATTTGAAAATATCACTCGTCCATTTTTTTTTGCTTTTGAACATAGCAATTTTGTCGCTTACATATACGCAATAATTAAATAGTAACAATGACCCTCCTCCATTGGTAGTCGGGTAAAAACCCCTCTGCTCCGTTTGAATTATCTTGAATTGCCTAAAATCAGAGACCACCGTCTAAAATAATGCTCAAAAAGCAAAGCAAACTCCTTATTAATAAACGAGCTTTATCTATGTTGTATTATCCGCAGTCTTACAAAAATATTGTGGTAATTCTAGCGAGTCTTGGTGTATTTTCTCCCTTACAAATATAATTATTGATCATTCACTAGCTTACTAAATCGATGGAGGTGTCTTGTAAGTAGCGGATGAGTAACTGGTGAATCAAATATCAAAAGGAATTAAATGACACATTTATGTTTTTTCCCACTCACGCTCGAAAATGGTGCCTAATTTAATGCGCAAAATAGACTTTGCTTACGTGCATCTTATATACGCTTATCAGTAAAATTTAGCGCCCATTGCTACTGTCTCGCTCGCTCAATAATAGACTGTTTCGCTAGCTCGGGCTCTCTGCAAAAATCTGCACGTTCAACAAAAAACTACTTTGCTCAGTTGTTGAACCAAGTGTTTGAAATGCGATGATAGTGTTTATTCGCTGAACGTTTATTTAGATATAACTAGACGTTAGCTAATTTATGACCAGTATGTGGTAGGCACCATTAACCATCGCTTACTTTTCAAGTTACCGTACTGATATTTTCTAAATATGTTATAACTGGCAGAAACTGTTGATGCTAAGTAACACTAAGTTTATAAATAAGGAGGTTGTTTAGTGTAAAGTAACGAATAACCTTAACTACTAAGTACTGAATGGATTTAGAAGGATTAGAGTGGGATGGTTTCGGCTGAACAAGGTTTGATTGCCAAGCATATCAGAATGTAGATAGGTTTTGGTGGTGAACTTAATAAAATTGTTAAATTTTAATTGAATTTTTCTTTATTTTTACACTAGTAAACCTCACAACAACAGCCAGCCTATATTGGTGTACTGCTGGACGCAGGCTTTATCTCCTGGGGAGGCAATGCCCATAATCCCCACGCTGGGCATGCGGATAAGGGATCGAGGTAGAGGTAGTTAGCGTTTAGGATTAACTCTGATACTGATAAGACCAAAATACTACTGAAAATTTAATCGTACCTAGTTCAGGGGCAGTTTCATTAGATAGATAGAAATACTTTATAACACACAAAACAGAAATAAATATTTAGAATATAGGAAGTATAAAGCCGCGGCCTTATCGCTGAGAGCGATCTCTTCCAGGCAAGCTTATGTAGGATGAACTAGACGTCAAGGAACAATAATTTTTGGTATGTAGGTTTAAGTTCCCTTATAAATTGTAAAAAAAAACTTTTTTAAACTACTGAGGTATTTATTCAATATTCTATGAGGAGGGTACGAGCTGCGATAGTATTTTGACCACAGTCTTCTTGTCCATCTTGCATTTGGGATAGAGCGACTGACAGTCCGCGTCTGCCAGACTACCAGCCGACACCGCCTCGTAGACGGTCGTCCCGGAGAGCATGCGACGGACCAGGGAATTACTGTGGACAACATTAAGGGTTAGAAGTCGCATCCTGTAGTTCTGATTTGTATTGTACTCTTATGTAGTTTGTTTTTTTGTTTGTTTTCAATTATTTAATATGGAAACGTTTCTATATTAAAAATGCGTGCGAAGTCGCGGGGGCAGGGAAACTAGTATATAAATTGTGGACAGAATATCCCAATTATTAAAATTTAGTTATGTAGATTTCAGTTGAAACCGATTGGGTTTCAATTCAGTTTAAACTGGACATTCTTAAATTTGATTCTTACCTACCTTGTTTTAGACTGGATACAGACAGATATTATCAAGGCTAGGTACTTTTAATCTACGATATAATCTAACTAATCTAAAACCGTGTACGTAAAGCTGTTCCCAATAGCAAGTAGGTATGTTACAAAAAGGTTTACCTAAAGCTGTTCGTACTGTTCCCAATACAAGTAGGTATTTTACCAAAAAGGTTTACCTAAAGCTGTTCGTACTGTTCCCAATACAAGTAGGTATTTTACCAAAAAGGTCTACCTAAAGCTTTTCGTACTGTTCCCAATAGCAAGTAGGTATTTTACAAAAAGGTTCCTCTACCAAAAGCTGTTCGTAATAGCGAGTTAAAAATGATTACAAAAAGATTTACCTCGACAACGAAGATAGCGTAGCATCAAAATCCGTTGCGTTCCCCGTGATGACGTTTTCATTAGCGTTTTGAACGTATGAACACGTCAGTCGCTGCATGCACGACGCCGAGTCAATGTTGTAGCGGCCCAGGGTATCATCCAGTTTCTGCATCCAATCAGAGATCTGGCTGAAGTCTGACTCTACGCCTGGAAGCATTAGGTTCTTATATTCGATTTTGAAGGTAACTTTTCGTAACATAGGATCCATAGAGGTTTATTAAAAATAAATAATGCTGGACAATTCACACAGCATTATCTAGCCCCATGGTAAGCACAGCTTAGAGCTTGTGTTATGGGTACTAGATAACTGATATACATAATACAATACATTACATAGATAGATATTTTTTATTATACATAGAAAACGAGCAAAACACCCGAAACAAATATCTGCAGATCGTACACACGTTTGTTCCGAGGCGGGAATCGAACATGCAACCTCCTCCGTCGCTGGCGGACCTACGCCCACCGCGCCACATCGGTCGTCAATCTCGTGGATATTTATTAGAAAACTGACCTTACATAGATACCTGGATAATCTCAACGCCAACAATCCCCAATCAATAGATACTTACTCCCCAGCCAATACTTACTTAGGTAGGTACAGCGGCCACTTATTTTAGTAGGTACCTCAATCTCTTAGTGCAATATTCATATTATTAACTTCAGTGTATGAAGCAATGCCAATGTACTTACCTATGACTATGCGATGTCATTATTTTCTGTTCTACCCTAGATAACATTCCCCCGTAATTGGCGTAGGTACTGGTAGCTACTAAGAAGTTCACACATTGGTCGTCAGCTATAGAAATGTCCTGTGGGTGATTGGATTATATCTTACTTCTTCCATAGCCCCCTCCGTAGCTATAGGACAGTGCGTGGATGAGTTTGGGCAGGATGACCACGGCTCCGAAGCCGAGGATGGAACCGATGAGGACGCCTCCAAGATCGATCTTGACAGGGCCGTAGAGTCCTGGTGCTGTGCTGCCGTAGCCACCCTGGAATACATAGAAAGAAAAACATGAAATACATGTATAGCATCACTACAAACAGTTAAAAAGATACACAAAAAGTTGTCGCAGATCAGTGCCGCACAGCTCAAAAATACCAGTACAAAAATGTGCAGCCCGTAACATTTAGATGCATTTTTTATACTTTTAACTTTTTAAATATTTTATTTAAACAGAATGAAGAAACAAAAGAGTGGTTACATAACAGTGTTTAAATACTCTTTGACTAGTTTATTTTCAAAGCAACCCAAAAATAAAACATTGCTAGAAAATCTACACAACATCAAAAATGCCCTTAAAACTCAAGTTTGCGGTGTCTAAACTTGAACCTTACCTCAGTAACACCAAAGTCGTTAATCCCGACCCCAAACCGTTGCGTCTTGTCAATGCGGTCCCATGCGTGACCTCTTGAATCGCGGTGGTCCCCCTAAATGGGATTTCAGATATATTAAGCAAGCTACTAAAGTCTGTCTCCACATGCAAGCTTAAGCTGCTAATATAGCAAGCGAAACCGACCTGCCTGGTGTAAAAAAGCCTTCACGAATGATGATGAAATATCTTGTGTCTGTTCCTGTTGCCTGTAACTACCGCTACTAGACTGTCTCCACATGCAAGGGCAAGCCGTTGTAAGAAATCCTTAACAAATATTTTTGATGTCTTATATTTGATTAATAGATTTACCTTTATTTTATATGTATAGATTTAGAAAGTTACTTTTATAGAAGAATTATTTATTGTAAATTATGATTTACATTTACACTAAATGTAATGATCGAGACTGTGATTCAGAAAAAACTTAATCATATAACTTAGTCTTAATCACTTCAGCATAGTACAATAAATAATAATACATTATTTTAAAGATACCTGCTTATAATTTATGTCTTGGCTGTAGGTACCTATGAACCAAACTCGACGTATCATAATAAAAAGCAACAAGGCAATAGAAAAAAAAGAAAAGCAGACTCTTAGACTCGACGTAAAGGGACTCAATAAAGTAAAAATATAGGGAATCAATCTTTCTGCCTACAAGGTACCAAAACACTTTGATGTAGGCATGATGATGATATCCACCAAGAGTGGGCAGCAGCACCCCCTGCAGAACAATTTACCACCGTACTGCCCCAATCCGCATGCCCAGCGTGGGAATTAAAGGCTCTACTCACCATGAGATAAACAACGATAAAGCGCTTACCTGGGGGAACCCTGCGTCCAGCAGGTGTCCAAAGTGTGGTCATAGCTTTAGAATAGCTCTCACCTGCCCAGTGTTCCCGTAAGCTGATATCCCGAACCGCTGAGTTCTCTCTGGCGTACTGTCGCGGTCTTCTCTGTTCTTCTCGACCCTCGCGCTTGGTTCGGCTAGCTGGTCCTCCGTCCGGTAGCTCGGCATGAAACCCCTGAAATCGAAGCTATAGACTGTTAGTAGGTAGTTTTGTCCGTCTAGCAATAGATACCTAGATATTGCCTGATATCGTTGGGGTAGAATACACAATACAATACAAAAATAAATAAATAAATAAATAATGCTAGACATTTCACACAGCATTATCTAGCCCCATGGTAAGCAGAGCTTGTGTTATGGGTACTGGATAACTGATATACATAATACAATACATTGAATAGATAGAAATTTTTATTATACATAGAAAATGACCAGAACACCCGGAACAAATATCTGCAGATCGTACACACAATTGTTCCGAGGCGGGAATCGAACCCGCAACCTCCTGCGTCGCAGGCGGACCTTCGCCCACGGCGCCACATCAGTCGTCTTGAAAAAGACTTTATTGTTCACCAGATGCAGGTCATTACATGCCATGTACAATGGGCGGCCTTTAAAAAAATTACAATCAGATAATAAATACAAATAATAATTTGATACATTTCATGTCTATAATACGTCTATAAATAACGATCCCTTTTTAAACACGTTGCATTTACTGCGACCTTGGATGAAATATCAAAGAGATTTACCAACGTACTAAGATGTTATTCTGACTTATCCACTCCAAAAAGTTTCCCAATTGTAACCATTAATTAAATATCTCAAACCTCTACTCCTTACCCCTGATAAAGTCTACTTACCCATCTCGTCCATACTCCGCACTGACACCACAAATCACCACCACCAGTAAAACCCCAACTGCGATCATCATGGTGGAAACACTGACTGCTTCCTCGTCCGTATTATGCTTTATACGACGCGTTCCGACGGTTACCCCAAAACAATCGTGTGTGGAAACCCATGCTTACCTTCACTCTATTGTTACGCAACTATTTTACTGTGACAAAAGACATGGGCCAGATGCAATCGAAATGGGAAGGAAGGTTTCCTAATGTACTACATAAGACCTACTTACCTCCCCTTCCGTAATCTTCGTTACTTTGGGTCAATGTATGTATTAACTGCTCAGGCTCGACGATGCTTTCCGCAGCAGGGGCGCGCCGCCGCCGCCGCCCTCGCAGGGGTAACCTGATATATCATTTGCAACGTTAGTCATCCGTAAAGAAATAATCGGTGCCTATTGTGTTCAGTCTTTAGCTATTCTCGCCTGTAGTATTTCACCGTTAGTATTATTATATATTCTCTGTATTATAAAACCCATAGTATAAAACAAAGTCCCTTCCCGCTGTCTGTCCCTATGTACGAGTATGCTTAGATCTTTAAAACTACGGTACGGATGTTGATGCGGTTTTTGTTAACACTTTGAGTGCTGAAAACGCACGGTATGAGTTTTCTACAAGTGACTAATCTGTGAAAATCCACACTAGCGCAGCGGCTAAGAAAATACAGATCTTTGTGACTCAGCAGAGCTGTAATATTTTTCGAACGAAACGCATGTGCGGCGCAACATAACCGCTGTGTAGAGCGGCAGCACGAATTTTTTAGGTAAAAAAAAGATCGCAGTCGTCGAAATAAAACCGCAGTCAAAGTGTTAATAGATTGATTCAAGAGGAAGGTTTATATACAATAATGACACATAGACTTCCACGCGGGCGAAACCCCGGGCGCATCTAGTAGGTACTCCTATATATCTCTCGTATAATTCAATATCAATACCTTTTTAATTACTTTTTCACATTGATTTTATCCCAGATATGTTAGTTCCCATTATAATTATACATTTTGGTTTATATCCAACTAGCTTTGCCCGAGGCTTCGCACGCGTTTTCACGGGATGAAATGCCTTCATTATTATGTTATTCCAGGTCTAGAACTACATTTGTGCAATATTTCAGCTCAATCTATTCAATAGTTTTGTCGTGAAGAGGTAACAAACATCTGCAAAACCAAACTTTCCAATTGAAAATATTAAATTTATAAGTTTTTTTAAATCTCCTAAGTACCTACGCCTTCCTCAGAAATTGATGGGATATCGCGTATGACCACACTGAGTGGAAAGATTTGGGGGAGGCCTTTGCCTAGCAGTGGGACGAATCAGACTAATATAAAAAAAAATATAGTGTTTCTTTTTCCGTCGTAAGTGTGAAATTATTTTATGATTTTTACATATTTTATTTACCTAAAAAAGTCTCTCTTTTCAAAACCAAATTACCACCCATTAGACTATTATTTTCATTTTTGGTTGGATCTAGATTGTTCTCGAAACCTAAAATGTAGATTAAACATGTTTATGCTGTAAAACAATTACACTTTTTCGTGTTTAGGCTCATATTCATTGTTGTTTTTGTTCAAGCAAGATATTATCTAGAGCGGAATAATTTGAGTCGTGTATTCAGAGAAATTGTTATTAGATAGGTACCTATAACTTAGTTATTATGATCAAGTTATGCACCTAAATAATGAATAGACCAGAATTGAAAAGAAGATTACAAACAATGTTCTCCTCTTTTCAATTCTGTCAATGAGGTAAAAAATAAGATGTTTTATTTATTTAGTGTTTGTATGTGATTTCAACAAATAAAAACCGACTTGGTTCTAACACCATTTTTAAAACTCCACTTCTTTTTCTCGAGTCTTTATAACTCCATGCATCCAAACGGCTATTTTGATTTAAAAAATGCCTAAGTATCAAAATACTCATCGAGACTCCTATCCTTTGCATTTTACTATAAAAAGATGAATAAGCGAGCATTGAGTAGGGAATTTTAAGGTTTCAGTTTATTACTTAATTAGTTACAATTCAAAATAAAATTATTATATATTATTCTTTTAAGTGTTTAATGGAAACTATGGAAAACCAGACTCGATCCTCGTTTGTTCACCTTCAGTCGTCAAATGCAAAGGAAATAAACTAGTTTTTTTTTATTACATAGTTTATTGAACAAAATTTCATCAGCATCATTATTCCATAACATCAGCCTATTGTTAGTCCACTGCTGGACATAGGCCTTCCCTAATGAGCCTAAATGTCTTCAGCTGATATTAAACTATGAACTAATAAACTAATTTTAAATTCGGTTAAATTTAATATTAGTTTATTTGACAAATTTAGCTTGTAATGCCAGTTTCGGTGAATAATTACCTACTGTGTGATTCATGGACAAGTGTCTGAACAAAGGAACTTTTTTTATTTGATAAACCTTAAAATAGTACTTCTTTCATGTTTCCAGAGTAGAGTCTGTATTATATTATCTGTGGTAGAGCCGTAAAATAAGCTCTGCCATGCGTTCAATTTCCATAAAGAAATGGGTACCGTACCAATTCATTGGAATAAACGTGTGTGAGATAATCTTAAAACGTTTACACAATTATGTGCTGCATGTAGCGTGAAAATGGTACAAATTGTCCAACAGTAGAGCTTGGGGCATACAGTGCCACATAAAATATATCCATTAATCCATATATTTTAGATTATTATTAGATGAAATGAAATGAAATGAAATGAAATGAAATGAAATGAAATGAAATGAAATGAAATGAAATGAAATGAAATGAAATGAAATGAAATGAAATGAAATGAAATGAAATGAAATGAAATGAAATGAAATGAAATGAAATGAAATGAAATGTAACGAAATTAAATTAAATTAAATGAATGTTTATATCCTTAGGCTTACAAATAAGCACCCAGACAAGTCATATTTTATATCTACTATTCATTATTATATTGAAACCTCTGAAACCCTCTGACTCCCTATGACAAATCATTCACTGTACAAGCTACCCGTCTATGGAATGCTCTCCCTCTGGACATCAGACGTGCAAAATCACTCCCTATCTTCAAAAAACTGCTGCATCAGCATTATTTATCCATATGAAATATTGATAGCCTTATCTTATGTCTATGTAAGTTTATTATAATTTTTGTAATGTAGGTATTTAGTGTATTTGTTACCAATTATTTATTAAAGTGCCACCGTCTATATTGTTCGTTCATGTCCAGTCCATCCAAAGGTTGCCTGGAAGAGATCGCTCTCAGCGATAAGGCCGCCCTTTATACCTTTATTCTAAGTTTTTATCTCTGTATTATTTTCTGTTTTGTGTGGTTTAATAAAGTGTTATCTATCTATTTATGTTCACTTCAATTTTTTGTCCACCAGTGGAAGAAGTGAGAAGAAACCACTAGTATGTTCATAAATTATGATTACATATGATTTGCTTATCTGTAAGTTGTTAGATTTTGAGTTGGAGCAAAACTCGTTCCAAGCTTTTTTATCTTCTCGATAATCTGATATTTTGTAATAAGCCTTTTTAAATATATACACACATTACATTACTTTGTATTAAAATAAATAAATAAAATAAATAATGCTGGACAGTTCACACAGCATCATCTAGCCCCAAGCTAAGCAGAGCTTGTGTTATGGGTACTAGATAACTGATATAGGTACATAATACTACAATTATCATTATTATACTTCTATTTATGTAAATTCTTGTTATAAAATAAATTGTTTACTATAGAAAATACAATAAAATATTATACAAAAATTCTACAGTACAAAATATATAGATATATACGATAGATCAACGACTTCGAAGCTAGGCTCAATCGGCCAATAACTAGGGCTTCTTTGGGAGAGGAACTTCATGACGATGCGTGCCGAGTCTAAGATCTGCCCTTGATACGATCTTCAGCTGTTGATCGAGGTTCTTCGCTATTCCGCCCTTAATCGAAACGACTATCGGGATGGCAGCTGAATCTACAACCGCAGGTGGAAATCCACATTACAAGAGAAGATCCCTGTATCCTCCCCCTACACGTCGTACTTGTATGTATCGCGGCAATTTTTATTTGATCCTAAGTGTGTCCACAGCCTTAGCACCCGTCTCTTCTACTACACATTAGGCGCCTGGTTGATAACAATCTCGGCAGTGCTCGCTTCGAAGCCCCTTTGCGACAATATGCGGAAAAATCCCTCGTCATGGACATTGAATTTCCACGCTATTTCTGCAAACGCAACGCAAAAAATATAGCAAATGCGTGACCGCGCTGACGGAAACACCTTCTGTGTTATAATTGGCTCAAATTATAAATATTTAGGTATATAGAATAAAGTTTATTTATTCATAAAATGTTGAAGAGTCTAGTGGTGTTTTGTGCAGTGGTGGTTGTTGGGTGTGAGAGGCAGAGTAGATTGTTCTCTGTCGATTATGATAATCAAGATATAAGCGTGAGTAATAAGATTATTTTATATTAAAATCTTTTTATATAAAAATCTATTGCTGTTCGTTAGTCTCGCTAATACTCGAGAACGGCTGGGCTGATTTAGCTGATTTTGGTTTTGAAATGAAAACATTGTAAAATTGCGCAGATACACACCACAAGGGTGAAGCTGCGGGGCGCAGCTAGCATTAATTTAAAAAAACTATTTTAATAGATGTGGGTAAAGACTGAATAGAGCTTTAAAAAAATTGAAGTTTCGGTGTCCTTGTTGCTTCTGAATATTTTTTTACTTTATTTTTTCAGGTAAATCTCGACTTTTCAATTCCTTTCATAACGATTCCTATAAAGAAAACGGATTCAGTCAATCTTTCGGTAAGATGTGTTTTTCTTTAACTCTATTAAATATATCTTTGAACTTAATTTTAACTTTTAACTTGTAAGTATGTAGGTATATATATATATGTATATCAATCAATCTGTTATGTATGTACCTTCACTTTATTGAATTGAAACACATTACAACTATAACTCCCGGAGGTGGGCGTTGCGACCTGCGACACAGTATTTTAATTCTGCAGGTCGCATCGCTTCATATTTTTGTTCTAGCACCTAAGTATGTTTCAAAATAAAGACTTTTTACTTTGTCTTCCTTAATTACATCATATTTTATACCGCCAATAATGGTGGCTAGGGGAATAAAGTGTTGGAAAATTTCTCGCATTTATAAAAACCACACCCAGTAAACATACCTATAAATACAAAAAGCTGTGGTTGAGTAGAATAACGTAAATTAGAATTATAAAAATTGGATAATTTCCTATCTGCTCCCGGATTAGCACGCTGTTTTATGAAAACGTTATTTCAATCCCATGGGAACTTATTTATGGGGTAAAAGTATGTTTTATATGTTCTATTCCGGCCGGGTGATGACCGGTTTGCGACAGGCGTAAATTAAACTATCAGTGCTGTCAAACGTCAATTTTGTATTAGTTTGACACCAACTACAACGTCAAAATTGGTCAAAATTGGCGTTTGACAGCACTGATTGCTTAATTTACGCCTGTCGCAAACCGGTCGCAAGTTACATAATCACCGTACAAGTCTGTACCTACATCCATGCAACTTTCATCCCAATCCGTTCAGTAGTTTTGGCGTAAAGATGTAATATCCGTCCAAAATATAAATAAAAAAAAAAACATCCGTCCACTCTCTCATCACACTAATATTATAATATAAAGCGAATTTTTGGATGTTCAGATGAATGGATGGTTGTTTGTACATCTTCACCCCAAAACTGCATAGTGAGTGACCAGTTCATGGTTTCACTATCATGGAATAGAGGCGTGGTTGGACCAAACCGTTTTAATTTTGAGCGAAAATGGTGTAAAAGAAATGTTAAAACTAAAATAATCATCATTGTTCTGCACCACATCGTCGACTATCTCATTAATTAAAGGATCTGGCAACATTTTGCATAGAAATAGTTTAAGCCTGAAATCAAACACTTTACTTTGATAAATTACTTTAAATCTATTTATTTCATTTTTAAAAGGCACGTCTTTCTGCTTTTTTTGCACAATATCATATTTCCCATGACAAAATTTTGTGTGTGATCGATAATCAATTTGTAATAATAACTATTAAAAAATTTTGAACTTAACGACATCAAGTCAACATGTGTACCTACGTTGTAAATAAATAAACAATATATGTACATATATATAAACGTTTCCAAAGACAACGCGTACGGAGCCGGGGACAGAAACAAGTTTATAATACTAATTAATATGATGTGTCCAGGAACTGCCTACAATAAACATAAACCCAGCCTCCCTGGCTCTTGGAGGAACCATCCTGCTGGGAACTACCGTGCTCCTGCCACTCTTGATGAAGGGGTACACCGATGATACTGGATATGCGAAGTATTCACGACGTAAGTACTTGCCTGTTTCATCACTACATAGTCACAAAGTCATAAAACAGTACATAAAACAAAGTCGCTTCCCGCCGCCGCCTATCTGTCCCTATGACATTATGCTAGATTTTTATAACTAAGTAAAGCGTTTTGTTGCGGTTTTTTTAATAGATAGAATGAATCAAGGGAAAGGTTTATAAACCATTTGACATTCTATACGAACAAAGCCGCGGGGCGCAACTAGTTTTATATAACTGATGCAAATTTAAATGAAATTTTAGAACTCTTGATGATACATTTGACTAAGAATGACTCGCCCATTTTCATAAGCTTCTATTCTACTTGCCTTATTACTTATTACTTTGTTTGGGACAAATCTTGCAACTGAATTTTACACCAATTATCCTCAACCGATTGAGTTGAAATTTGGGTAGCGTAGCTACTTGTGTTATGTAAGTTCGATGACAAAGCAATGTCGAGCAATGGAGTCATTCCTCGTCGGTAATACCCCGTCGTCAACATTTTGAATGTCAATTGTTTATATAAAGACTTTGTTCTAAATATTATTCGTTAAATTTTACACGCACCATTGCATAAACTAAAATAAAAACAATAACGATTATTTAGGAATACGTGTAAAGAAAAAAAAATCTTTAAATTATTTACAATAACATTAAATACCAACTACATGCCATTTTGTAGCGGCGCGGCGGCCACTTGAACCGATTTTCATCAAACAAAACTAAGAACACTCTCGACTTCACCTTTCTATCAAAAAAATCCGTTCAGGAGCTACGATGCCACAGACCACAGACACGTCAAACTTCAACTTGCGTCTGGAGTTAAAAATATTCGAAATCACAGAATAAAAGTAGATCTTCTCGGGGTTCAGAAGCACCCTTTTCCCGCCACTAAGTACATACATATGTTACGTATACACCACGTTACGTATGTTACGTATACCATCTGCCTCACCATTTTTAATGAGAAATACGACGGTTATTTCATAATAAGTTTATTAAGTAACTATTTTTATTCGGCAACGATCACTTTCCAGCCAAACAATTTTAGTAAAACCAATCATCAACAAGGACCGCAACAAACCGGCCTTTTGAACGGGCCCTTCCTTTTGGGCTTTGGGTTAGAACAACAAGATCTTCTACAAGATTTGGGAGGGTGTTCCGGCAACCCGGCGTCAGCCCGAATGTATTGAGTCTCCACATGAATAAAGTGTTTCCTCTTTCTTGGAGCCAGGTCAAAGCACCCAAAAGGAGGTGTATACTCAATATCCCAAGTAGCGTTACTTGATAGAGAGCTCAAAGATTCTTCATGACAAAGACATTCAGGCTCTTTGAACGCTGGACAGCTGTCGATTACCTTGTCTATTGCAGAAAGGTCATTGCAGTAAACATCCATGTAAGCACACTTGCAGATATCTTCTACGGCTTCTGATAGCGCTCTCCGTATTTCAGCATCTCGCTGTCGCTTTAGTTTAACCATTTTGCGTGCTTCAACTTTGGCCTGCTCTTCGGGACTTCGTTTCTTTATAATTTTGAACACGAGAGGATCGCAGTCGACGTACGGGTCTTCGTTGTGTGCTATTTCTGTCAGGTCTTTTAGCGGGTTCACCTGAAATACAAAAATTATCTTTACATGTTATTCGAACTTACCACGCCACGTACATCCATATAAGTTACAGTATATAGCTATTGCGAGGTCACTCCGCGAAGCCTGTGAAGATCCCAGGAAGATTATGCGCTTCTGCGACGTAGTTAGGCTGGATACACCAGCAGAACAAACCACGCACATTGGACCAATCCGAGTATAAGTGCGGAAATAAGAGTACAAACACCATAACATAGTTATTATTACCTGAATAGTGAACACGTCTCCTTTCCTCTGCACTTTGAGAGCTGGCTTCGGATCCAATGGTTCTTCAGGCTCTGAGTCCCCGGCTGCAGCGGCAGCACTGCCCTTTTTCCTCTTCTTTTTGTTCTTGTCCTTTTCCGGACCTCCTCGTGCACATTTGAAAGTCATTAATTTTGCTACACTTTTCCCTATAAGCCCTGGTTGCCAACCTTTTCGGACCTGGATCAAAATTAGTGAATTAATTTAACGTGTTGTTCGAAAAACGCTGATATTTAAATAACGACATACATTGTGTCTTTGGCGTGATTTTGGTCTTTACGCGAATTTTATGTTACTGATCAGATCATCCTTTTTTTTCATGCTTGCGTGCTACGATAGATAAACCTATGTTAGGATTTAAGATGCTATAAACAAACTATAACAAATTTGTAACAACAAATAAATATAAATATAAAATCTATCTTATAAGCCATGACCGTCACGTCGTGATCTTTTGAACCCATCCAACTCGGCGCGTGGATATCGTAAGAGCCAACCCAAGGAATCTTTTAGAGTCCATGGGCAACAGTTCTCTTCTGTGTACTTTAACACATCCACTGGGGGACGCATGTTCAGCAGGGTTGTGTGCTGAATAGACTGAAAACGAATATGAATACCTACTCATTTTTCAATAGATCCTACCTTCAAACCCGGAACATCATGAGCAGTCCACAGCCATCCCATCTCAGCAGGCACAGGCATACCAGGCTTTAGGTAGGAACACCATTTGTGCCCAATGTTTACCCCTGTAATAGATTTTGTTGATTTAGTAATTAATTCACTTCACTTTGTACCGAGGGCGCAGCAGTGTCTCCTGCAATAATTTTACCACCGAATTTTTATAACATGTTTAGTCTACAAGTAATGGACTGGTGTAAGCCATTTTTCCCTCAGCATAATATTTTCTGCGCTTTATTTATTTATTTATTGTAATAAGTTTACAAAGCAGTTTACAATCACATTTATGCATTAAATAATAGAGTTACAGTAGTGAACCAGATTGTAGACCTAGGTGTAAACATAACAAGTTTAGAAAAGTGTTGCAAACATAGCCAAAACAATTTCCATATAATTAAATGTTTTTATTAAAGTTTAAGTTTTGGTTAACGTTTCTATTATATATACCTAAACAAGTACCAACACAACATAGTGTATTATTTACGTATATATAATAGAAAATACATATATATTGTTATATATTAAAGTTAATTGCCCAGTATAGTCGAAATTAGTTTGCGAAATTTATTGAGGTTAGAGTCAAATATATCTATTTCATTATTATTAGCTGCCAACTCGTTATATTGACGACACATCCTAGTGATTGGGTTATAAAACGAAGTATTATTTTTGTAAACCCTCAACAAGAACGTTTTCGGGTTTCGACACCTGTAGTAAGTGTTTATGTCAATTGAGGATAGTAGACTAGAACAGTCTATGGAAGAATGTAAAATTTTGTGAAGGTTTATAAGATCTATGAGTTCTCTGCGATTATTAAGGGAGGTTATTTTAAAAGCTTTTAATTTATCAGTAATTTTTGTGTGTACGCCCCATGTTGTGTCGGAAAGCCAATAGCCTTAGGCATTTCTTTTGGATTCTCTCAATGCTATTATCATGGATGTGATAATATGGTGACCAAATAACAATACCGTATTCTAAGATCGGTCGGATAAGACTCTGGTATAGGTGTAAGACGCTGTTAGGTTTCTTGAAGCCTTTTGTTATTCGAGTAATAAACCCAAGAAGACGGTGGCCTCAGCTAGTAACATATATACATTTATACAGGGCGTCCCACATCCATGCCACATGGAGGGAAAGTACCTTAAATATTGTACCTTAGATATAACATTTTACTGAAAGAAGTCTTCATTTTGATTTAAAAAACAATTTAAACTGCATTCAAAGATTTTTCAATAATCGCCTGTCTGAACCAGGAAACGAACCCGCCAAATTGTAAAAAAAAATCACAGCTAATTTAACGATACCGATCGAAAGGCTCAATCGTAAGTATTTTTTTTTCCAAGTAACATAGCATCTTAAATAAAAGGAAGACCAACAACAATAACACGAACGATAGAACGCCGCCCTGAGGTACACCGGCACTTAGTTGACACCAAGAGATGTTATTGTCAACGCTGATATGCTGCCGGCGACCGAACAGGTAACTACGAAGCCAGTGAATTACGTTTAAAGATATGTTAAGCGTGACAAAAAAAACTCCTTTAATTAATTTATGATCGATAAATTGTAGTTATATAAGACATTTTGTTTAATTCCTTTTATGATGTATTATTGTGTAACTTATAATCTATGAATGTTTAATTTTTTGTTTATTTTTTTAAGTTGTGTGTCTTTTAATTTTATATGGATTTTATAATAATCTGCAATAAACGAATAATAATAATAACATTTCTGAGTCCGCTACGCTACACAGTTTTAACTTTTGCGGCAGTCAGTCCACAATTGTACCCTATACTGCCTATACTATAAGTCTCTTGTATCGAATAAAGTTTTTTGTTTTTTTGTATTGTAATTTTTTATTACTTGTAGTGTAGTTAGTACATATTGTTATTAATTTTATTTTTATTGTATAATGGTTTCTCCCCGCGACTTTGCACGCGTTTTTTCTATGGAAACGTTTTAAGGTTATTTATAGCCTATGTTTTATTCCAGGTCTAGAACAACAGCCGTAAGCAAAATTTTATTTTATTTTTTCCGATCTGTTCAGTAGTTTTGGCTTGAAGTAGTAACAAACATCCATCCATCCATCTAAACATCCAAACTTTCGCATTTATAATATTAGTCTACCTATTAGCATTAAACTGTGTTTTCATTTTTATGTATATATGTAGGTACCTTTCATTTCCTTGACAGACTTTCACTTCGATGATAGATGTTTTTTTTTCTAACTTTATTACCTGGATAGACATCCCCGAATGTGTAGTTGTATTTTGACGAGTTCTTCTTCTTCTTTTTGCCTTCGTTTTCTTCTTCATCACCCATTTTGAATCAGCAAAGTTTGTTACCTATTATACATAGCACAACAGTTCTTAAATCTGTAATAAAATCTAGTATGATAATGATGATAATCTAGAGAAGTTGTAATACCTACGTTACGTAAACTAAGTATTTTTCGGAATGCTGCGATTAGTTTCACCTAATAAAAATTTGGGTACGTTCACACAGCGGATCCTTCGCTACTGTGATCAATCCTTTACTGGATCCGGAATACTGTCGGGTGACTGCAACTCGCTCCGACAAGACAACTACATACGGTCATTACGGAGAAAAACGGATGAACTGTGTGAATGAGCCCTAAGCTGAAGTTCATTCGTTCTAAAATAAATCATATATAAGGTGTATTTGATGTTTTAATTGTTATTGTATAACATAATTTGACGGGTTACAAAATAAAATGTCAATGTTTTCGTATATGCCTATTTATCTGCATATTTTTCCTGTATGGCTATTTTGTGGGACCCGCAGCATCCTTTACCCATTAAAGATTTCAGTCTCTGTTCTTTGTCACAGCATCTTGTTTCCACGTCCACGTTAAATTTGTTAATACATCTGAAGTCATGATCTTTCTCGTTCTTCATGTATTGTTTAATAGCTTTCTTTATTCTGTCGTACTCTTTAGAGCAGCAAACTTTACCAGCATCATCGTAGCTTGGTGGCAGGGTAGGAAGTACAGCATTTCTGTACATCCTGGCAAAGCCGTCAGGGACAGTGCAAGGCCTACCCAAAACTGGACAGGGGCCGAGCTGGATCGGCGGTAAACCGTACGGTAGGGGCTCTGTTTCGTCTTCATCCTCCTCTAACTTCTCTTGCTCTGAAGACGGCATGGAGAGGATAGGACAATGAGCTTTATGTTTATACTGAGGGCAATAAGGCTTATGGGTTTTTCTGGCTGCTTTATTGCCTATTTCTGTAATACAATCGCAATCAAATGTATTGCATGGTGGTTTAGGCTTTATGGGGTCACATTTGCAGTCTTTGTCATCCGGCGTTTGCGTACAGTTATAAATAGTTTGAACTTTACGTTTTGATTCGGGCGTGGATATATTGTATACTTGGTGTGGCAAGCTTTTAGTACAATTTACAGTTTCCAGAAGCGTGTTACTGGAAACATCGCTCGTTTTTCTGACTGCTTGATTTTTGCAGCAACATCCCTGAGTTGGTCGACTTGAACCTGGTTGGTTTTGTTTATAATTGTAATTAGCTTCCATGTTCTCGACGATATAATCTTTTCTGAACACAGCATCTTTAAAATTTGGTACGCTTAGCACGTACCCTACGTTGGTTTTGCTTCCCGTCGGGGTTGCACCAGTGCCAAACAGCTTTTTCTTCCTGTCTTCACAAGTGTCACCAGCATTGACTGCGCCGCCACAGCCCTTGCATTGAACTTTGTTCATGGTTTTATCGGGGCATGTATCTCTATGAAACCGATCATCTTTGCAGGAACATCCGCCGCATACTTTCTTTGTAACATTTTCTTCCTTATTTCCAGTGACCTTATTGGCTGCTTCTTCTTTATAAGTATTTAAAGCACGTATATAGGTTTTCACTTTATGTGCTAGTTGGCAATTCGTATTGCCACAAGGACCTGTTATATCACCCATTCTTATTTTATCTATGGAATATTTCTTTGGCTTATTTTCATGGACATTATGTTCGCAAACCGGGCCATCTTTTCCTGACATCTTGTTCCCACAACTTTGAAGCTCTGTACATACTTCAATCTTCTTCTTAGCCTCCTCCTGTATCTCAGGATCTTCTAGTGTGGCAGTTTCGTAAAGGCTTCCAATCATAGTAAAATTAGGATCATCACCCTCAATTCGCTTGCACTGAAAAGTGCTCGGGGCTTTATTCGTTCTGAATACAAACTCATCTGGATCTTTCATTAACTGTTGAAACTCTGTCATAATACTCTCTCCTAAGGGGGCTAAACGTAAAATAATGGAGATTTCGCCGCATCGCCTACAGCAGCATTCTGCATATAATACAACCAATTGTTTAATCGTGAGAGGATCGTGAAGCGCCTTAGGATTTGTGGCCTCCCTCAACATATGATAGAATTGAGTGTCCCATACCATAGTTCCAAGTCCGACATATATCTGAGATTCATTCTCATCGTCGTTCCATACCTCTATTTCTAGAGGGAAATTACTTAGCATCAATTGAACTGTATCTGGGAATGAGGGGAACAGAAAAGATTTACCGACTCTGATAGTTCTTGTCCATTTTCTTTTTCCATCTTCGTCACATTCGACGATGTCATCTTTGCGTTCTTGTTTAGCTAGTTGGCCTTCTTTTATGATGAACTGCTCTTTCGGGCCAAATTTGACTTTTATAATTAGGTTCTTGTTGGCTGCACTTGGCTCTTCTTCATCACTTTCGTATATCGTCACTTTGTCAATGAAAACTTCGATCATGTATATTTGCTCCATGACCTGCCGAGTTCAACACCTGTGTCAGTATTTGCTTCACTTCATTTCTTGGTTGGGAGGTCACAAAACATAAATAATGTATGGCAAACTAACGCACCATAAATTTTTCACATTTAAATTGAATCCGGTCATAACTAAGAACTGAACTGAATTATGGTTAAATTTTTAAGTCATCATATCATCGGTCCCCCCCCCCCCCGTTCCTTCATGATTTAGTAACATAAAAGTTTGTACGGTTGTCATTTCCCTAGCGTTCGCATACAGGACGGAATTCTCCCGCATCTTACAATATTTCAGATTTCGACACTAGTGTTCCTAACCATTAAGAGATTCTAGGTAGTAATAATATGTAGTTCTGACCAAATCATGAATGTATTCACTGCCTAGCCAAAGCGGTGTTGCCCACAGCTGGAAGGGCAACAACGGGCACAAGTTCATGCCGCATGGGCACTAATAGATTTAAAAAACCGACCAAAACACTTACGGTAGATTTTGATACTCGTCCCCGTTTCGAATAGACTATTTCATAACTATTGACACTGAAAATTTTATTTTGTAACCCTGAAAGTAAAGTTTTTTCAATGGGCTATACAAGAGATACTAATGTCATTTTGGCGGCGGACGTTGCCATTTGAAATGAGAATCATTTTTTCTTTGTTATTATTTGACATCTTTTGAAAGAGTTTATTATTTCCAGAAAATAAAAGGTTACCATAAAAGGTTTGATTTAATCGGCGATACAAGTTATGGCCTCGCTATCGCCCAAATACGATCGCTTAAATCTAAGTTGCGTATGAGTGTTACTATATATATTATTATACAGGGGTAAGCGTCTTTAGCCAGGCCCAGCTCTCTCAAATATCTTAATATGTTCCTAATCGTATATTGACTAGGTAGGCTGCCTATTTGGTAGAACCAATTCAAAAAAAATCCCTACCTGCGTAAAGTGTAGTTATAATTTATGTACCTAATAGTAGTAGGTATGCCAACTATAAGAATTTACGTATTCTCATGTATTTATCATGTGTTTCCCTTGTTGAAGTATTGGAGAACACCGACATCAGCGCTGAATCAGTGCTAGGCTTTGCCAGCACAATGCTAGCGGACGGGCGAGGCCTGCGCGGCTGCGCGCTCCGGCTGGCCTGCTGGGCAGCGGCGGAGCACTACAACCCGCCGCAGGTCCTAGGTCATCTCGTCAAGTATGTTTTATAAAGATATTTTTCTAAATAATATTCCAAAAATTAAGAGCTAGTGAGGAGTTTTCATATTATCATACTCATATCAATAAAATTTGTATCTTTTTTGTAGTAGTAAATAAAGTTTTATTTGAAATCACTGTCATAAAAAGTTCGCACGGCGGCGTCGGCGCGGCGTCGCGCTGCGCCTTGTGCGTGATGTCGTGAAGCGCGGCGCCCCTCGGGGAGTTTTCGTATTATGTCAATAATTCGATAAACAAACATTTTCATTATGTTGCGTAGTAGGTAAATAAGTAGTATTTTTTAATCACTCTTTTAAAAAGTGCGCACTGTATCACGCTGCGCCTCGTGCGTGATGTCGGGGGAGTTTTCGTATTATGTCAAATAGATCATCATATTTTTGTGTAGTAAATAAGTTGTATTTTGCATAACTGTCTTTCAAAGTGCGCGCTGCGTCGCCTAGCATAGCGTCGAGTCTCGGTATGAGCTGACCCTAATCTTCCTTTCAAAGTGCGCGCTGCGTCGCCTAGCATAGCGTCGAGTCTCGGTATGAGCTGACCCTAATCTTCCTTTCAAAGTGCGCGCTGCGTCGCCTAGCATAGCGTCGAGTCTCGGTATGAGCTGACCCTAATCTTCCTTTCAAAGTGCGCGCTGCGTCGCCTAGCATAGCGTCGAGTCTCGGTATGAGCTGACCCTAATCTTCCTTTCAAAGTGCGCGCTGCGTCGCCTAGCATAGCGTCGAGTCTCGGTATGAGCTGACCCTAATCTTCCTTTCAAAGTGCGCGCTGCGTCGCCTAGCATAGCGTCGAGTCTCAGTATGAGCTGACCCTAATCTTCCTTTCAAAGTGCGCGCTGCGTCGCCTAGCATAGCGTCGAGTCTCGGTATGAGCTGACCCTAATCTTCCTTTCAGTACGGCAAGCAGACAAGAAAATTGGCCAAATTTTGTAATTCTTGCCATCAATTAATTAACATAGGTTTTTATGTCTTTATCTAATCCTATTCTCCTAGGTGACGTGTTTAAAGGAGAATAAACATTTATAGAGGCCATCAACATAAAAAACGAACACCGTGTTTTTTCATTTAAGACCATATACTAAAATTTTAACGGATTATTTAGGCAACCTGAATATTAAGCTAGATAAAAAAACCAGCATGATAAAATAAATGATGTTAAATGTAATGGTGTTTATTATGATTCGCTTATGGTTCATTGACATTGTTCAGTGTTCGAGACCTCCTTTTAAGTATAAGAATACCTGTATTAGGAGGTAACAAATATAAATGGCTATGTCGCTCATTGGGGGAGGCCTATGTCCAGCAGTGGACTGCTATAGGCTGATGATGATGATGAAATATAAATGAACGAATATTCTGTTTTTATGATTACAGCAACAAACTAATATCAACGATGGTGAACTCTACCGCGATCGAAGACGCCATGTTGTCTGGAAGAAATGGCCGCGACTGTGAGGTCTACTCGCCGTGTCCGTTGCAGAAACGTCATGTACCAATGGTGATGGAGAACTTAGCTGCTATCACAAAAATGCTGTGATCATTTCAAGTTGTATGTTATGTGTACTAGACAACTGATTTACTTAAAAATAGAACACACTAGGTTCGATTGTAACACATGATAAATGCCAAACCAGATTGTGTATTAAAAAAAAATACAATAACGCTTTTAATAAAGCAAAAATTGCGTAAAATAATTCATGTTTATTTTTTCTAAAATAGATATTTTAACTGCATGGTTAATAGACGTTTTTACTGTAAATAATAAATATGAAAACTGTTTTTTTAATTGATAGATTCAGTGTATTTATAATTTTAAGTAATTAAAATGTAGCTAGAGGTTATTTCTTATACAAAAAACCAGTAGAAGTATGTATGTATTACATTACATATTACGGGTAGTTCCCATAATATGTTCTATAGAACATGACGTCATCGTACAGAATAAGATATTTTTTTGTTATTTTATACTACGGAATATGCAATACTTTTATTTCTCAAATTGTTCTATAGGACAAGGTTAATAAGACCTGTTTATGATTTAGTAAATAATATTAATTTATTGTGGCACTTGTCAAAGTGACTAATTTGATTGACTTGATTGACGCACTGAGGACTTTCTTCGAATATCTATTTTTTAGATTTTTAGGTTTCTTTTAAATGTTTTTAAACTTACGCGATCTGAACACATAATTATAAGTATTAATACAACGGGTATTTATCGCGTTTATTTACCTTTTAACTTTTAGGTAAATAAACGCGATAAATACCCGTTGTATTAATACTTATAATTAGATTTCTTTTGTAGGATTATTTTACCCAGTCAGATGTTTGATCAATGGAATGACAGATCTTAGACATTATCAGTGCCATCTAGCTTCTCATGGAAGATTTTAGAAAAATCTGATCCTCATTTTGTTCTATGGCATGAAACTCGGGTGAAAAGCTAGTATGTACCTAGTTCCATGGAAAAAAAGGGAAGAAAATGTGTCGTTTTGTTCGATGACGTCATGTTCCATAGAACAAATGGGAGCTACCCCATATTACCTGCAATAAAATTGATTTATAACCATTAAGGCGTATTTTGAACATGTCACTCTCGAACCTATGCACTGTTACAATGGTCATTGTGGTGGGAAGGATAGTTACATTTTTTTTCTGTATCCCTCCCATACGTAAACCTTGAACGTAAGGTCGAAATTGTAGTATTTATACATAGTACTGGAATAGCTTTCTCAAAAAAAGGTTTAAGTAGTTGTGGCTTGTGTTATGGGTAATAAGTATTCCTTGTGACTAGAATATTGTCCAGCATTATTTATTATTATTTGTCGGAATCGAACTCGCAACGTTCTTAGTCGTAGGCAGACTTTCGGCCACCGCACCACCGCACCACAAAAGTCGCATGTGAACATGTGACGATATCGCCATGAAATACTTACTCAGTTATTTTTAAATTAAAAACAAAAGAAAAATATTAATAAATTATTTATTTTCACTAAATGCACAGCTAGCCATGAGAGAATTTCTTTTTAATTTCATAGCGTAGTCCAAAGGTGTGAAGTTAATGAAATCCCGCTTTTCTTTGTCGGCCCCGTTCTCTATGAGGTAAGCCGCCACTTCCACGCTGTTGTACATCACAGCCTGGGAAAACACAGAATTTGAACAATAAATAAATAAATAATGAAGATAACTATAAAGATATTTATTTGCCAAAGACATGTGATTGGCTGTGTGTGTGGTGTCGACCTATAAAAGAATAGCACCAACCCAACTCTTCCCATGGGTGTCGTAGGAGGCGACGGGACATACACCGGGCGGCGCGGGCAGCAGCGTCCCTTGCAGCACACTCCCTATACTGCGATACCCAACCCGCATGCCCAGCGTGGGGATTATGGGCATCAACCCCCCTATGGATCGATACGTCAGTAGAATGTGGCCCCCAGTTCCCGGCCGCCTCGCTATTCCTGGCCATGGTAGCAGCCACGGTAACGGCGGAGCAGGGGGTGCTAGGAATCCCCGGGCTACATCAGGCTACCACACCCTATCTAAATTGACCCAGGCTACGTTTAACGGACGCACTCTGAGGCTTGACCATCATCTAGCGCATATGGAAGTGGAGTTAGAGAACATCAAATGGCATGTTCTGGGGTTATGTGATGTCCGTAGAGAGGGGGAGGACACCGTAACCCTAGACTCGGGCCATCTTCTCTACTTTCGCGAGAGTGATAATACATCCCAGGGTGGCGTAGGCTTCCTCGTCAATAAGGCCCTCTCAAACAACGTCCACGAAATCTCTAGTGTGACGACCAGGGTAGCGCACCTGATCCTTCGGCAAAGGACATCCAGGTCTACGCTCTGACCACGGCACACTCGGATGATGAAGTGGAGGATATGTACGAAGACGATATGTCTTCGTACATATCCTCCAAAAGCCTTACACAACATTACTAAGGCCCACTTCAACGTTGTTATGGGGGACTTTAATGGCAAGGTGGGAATCCAGACTGGCAACGAATCTCGAATAGGCATGTGGGCCTATTCGGGATTCGTTGTCAGTCTGGATATGAATGGAGTTAGGAATCATAGATGTCGGATCGATGAGAACTTTTCACATTTCATTTATTGCAGCACTAGCACTTAGCACTTGGCTGAAAATTTGTAGCATTGCTCAAACACTATGTTTGAGCAATGCTACAAATTTTCAGCCAAGTGTGAATTATTGTAACCTTGGATGTCTAAATTGACCGGACGAAAACCTGAGTTCTAATTTCATTTGAATTTGACTAAATCCTCCTCTCAAAAAATCCTTCTTATCGCAAAATCCTACTATCCCAGTAATAAAAACACTGTAACCAACCTTATGCAATGGAGTCTGCAACAACTCATCTGGCATATCCAGATCAGCGCCAGCCATCTTCAAGCTCTCCAATCGGCGGATCGACATGTTCTTGACAGCCATCGCCATCATTTGCGTCAGCGCTTTCTTGTCAGCGCTGGCGAGGTGCGCACCGCAGCGGATAAGCAGTTCAACCATGCTTTCGTTGTGGTTGTAAGCCGCTGTCAGCAGTGGGCACTCGCCAGAACTGAGAATTAGAAGTTCAGATTTTTTGGGATGTTAGGAGGATAGATACCAATAGTGTAAAACCAAGTTTGCAACTTCAAAAGATCTGTGAAATTCGTAATGCTCGAAAAACCTAGATATCTTACAAATTTTGACTTACAACTTCTAAAAAATACATGCTACGCCAAAGTAATCCAATGACATCTTTAAAGGAGACAAAATAAGCGACAATTTGAGCGTAACCCTAGCTCTGTATGTCTTATAAATCTCAAGATACAATACTTCAAATACGTGCTATTTTCCAACAAGTTTGAAACTTGGTAGATTATTAGATTAGAAACACTTTACTGCTATTACTGAAACCACACGGTCCTACTATTGTTAATAATAACGAGACTCTAAACCAGGCAACGGAGATACCTATAATAATGCGGTTTTTTGTACATTCGTAAAAAAAACAGTGCCGTGCCACAAGCAAGCAAAAAAACTGTACCATTAATACTCGTCTTTACACCTAAGTGTGTAAAGACGGCCGGGTGATTATGTAACTCGCGACCGGTTTGCGACAGGCGTAAATTAAGCAATCAGTGCTGTCAAATGCCAATTTTGTATTAGTTTGACACCAGTTACAATGTCAAAATTGGTCAAAATTGGCGTTTGACAGCACTGATTGCTTAATTTATGCCTGTCGCAAACCGGTCGCGAGTTACATAATCACCATACCGAGGTGTAAAAGATTTTGTAAGTACCGAGATCACGACTGATAGGGGCTTTCCGCTGAAGTTACAGTCAGGCTTACCTAGTCTTGGTATGTACATTAGCGCCTTTCATCAGCAGGTACTCCACAATGGCGACGTTCCCTCGGACGACCGCTTTGTGAAGCGGTGACCTGCCTTGCGGCCACTGGCTGTTCACGTCTGCACCCATGTCTGGAATAAACAGAAAACTGGTTTTACTCTACTATGCCTAAAGGTGTTCGAATTGTATACGTCCTTAATCAAGACAAAATGGAATTTAGTACCCTTGAGGCGCTGAAAGCATTTATTTAAGTGAAAAAATTCGGGAATTCGATTCGGATTTGTGGTCGAAATTGTCCAATTTCGATCTGATTTGTGGGAAACCTTATGGAATTCAAGAATTCTGCGATTGCAAGGATTAAGTCAAATTCAAATTAAACTAGAATTCAGGTTTTTATAATATAAATATATTAATTTAAGTCGGCTAGACATATTCCTCTTTTTGTAGCACAATTAATACTACAATGCCTGCCCAACAAAACAAAGCTCCGACTGGATAAATAAATAAATGATGTTTGACAATCCACAGAGCATCATCTCGCCCCAAGCTAAGCAGAGCTTATGTTATAGGTACTAAATGACTGATATATACTTAATACAATAAATTACATGTATAGATATTTTTTACTATACAAGGACGATCAGAAATCCCGGAACAAATATCTGCAGATCGTACATACAATTGTTCCGAGGCGGTAATCGAACCCGCAACCTCCTCCGTCGTCAAAATACGAATAGTCGCTATTCAAAATGGACCTATTATTAGATATTATCTGCCTTCACCGACTGCCATCATCTCTGAAAGACCTGAAATCATCAACGGCCTATAAGTAATCCACTGCTTGAAATAGGCCTCCCCCAACGAGCGCCACAGCACCCTGTCTTCAGCTTGACGTATCCAGTAACTGCCTGCAGTCCTTCGTAGATCGTCATCCCACCGGATGGCGTGCTACACTACATTTACCGAGTCGCGGTCTCCACTCAAGATCACATTTAGCCCAGTGGTTGTCGTTTCTTCGCGAGATATGGCCGGCCCACTGCCACTTCAGCTTGCTAATTCTTAGAGCTATGTCGATAATTTTGGTTCTCTGTATGTATTCGATACGAATCCTATCCTTCAGAGAAACTCCGAGCATAGCTCTTTCAATAGCTCGCTGAGCGACTTTGTACTGGTGAAAGACCTGTATAACTTACCAATGAGTTTCTTGATCACCGCCAAGTCGTCGTGCTCGATGCCATGCAGCAGCAGTGAGGTGACCACGGTCGCGGACACCTCCTCCAGCACCTTCGGAGACTGGATGTTGAGGCTGCTGCCCAGAGCGTTTTTCAAGGATTTATCCTGTAATTACATAATAGATACATAATTATTTGATTGCATACTCAAAAATAAAACAAACAAGACAAAAAATACAAAATATGTGACAATTTGGCGCATAATATCCTTAGTATAGTAAATGAATAAATGAATAAATAAATAAATAATGCTGGACAATTTACACAATATTATGGTAAGCAGAGCTTATGTTATGTGTACTAGATAACTGATATATATAATACAATACGTTAAGTAATTAGATTTTTTTTTATTATATATAGAAAACGACCAGAACACCCGAAACAAATATCTGCAGATCGTACACACAATTATTCCGAGGCGGGAATCGAACCCGCAACCTACTGCGTCGCAAGCGGACACTCTTCCACGGCGCCACATCGGTCGTTTTAGTTTTATATATACAGGGTGGCAAAAAATCAATGGACCCTGAAGCAAAACAACTTTGAATCCATAAGGTAGATTATTTTAAAGAAATAAAAGACTTTGCATAGAAGAAATCCTATGCAATGTCTTTTATTTCTTTACAGGCCATAACAGCGGCTGCGTATATCAAAAAAATGTTTCCATTAGGAGAAATAATCTATATTTCGGAGCTATCATGCAATTTGCAATTGCATTAAAGGGTTAGTAGACTTTTTCATTTGTAATAATAGATATTATTATGTATTCAAGCATATGTAAGTAATTTGTTGTTGTGCATGTGCATAGGTTTACTTAAATATTGACATGTATCGAATCATATTATATTTAGACTTAAATAGGCAAATAACCATATATTAGACATATAAGAGATGAACATACTAGTGGTTTCTTTTTCACTTCTTCCACTAGTGGACAAAAAATTGATGTGAACATTAAAATAATTTTATTTGATAATAATTTAATGTATAAAATATGACTTGCCTAAGTGCTTATTTTGTAAGCCTAATGTAATAAATAATTTTTGACTTTGACATTGTCTTAATAACCTAACAATATCCACAAACTTTCATCTGAACAATTATTAGTTGGATGTTGTAAAATTTGCCGATTCAAAAATATACCGCAGGCGAGAGCGTATTTTTTTGAAGTCGGCCATTTTTTACCTTGAACACCAACAACGTGAATTTAAGATTAAAGATGTTGTTTTGCCAGAATATGTACATATTCATCATCAGCCTATATTAGTCCACTGCTGGACATAGGCCTCCCCCAATGAGCGCCATAGCGCCCTGTCTTCAGCTTGACGCATCCAGCATCTACCTGCAGTCTTTCGCAGGTCGTCATCCCACCTGGTCGGAGGGCGTCCTACACTACGTTTACCGAGTCGTGGTCTCCACTCAAGAACACATATTATGTACTCGTAACAATGTGTAGGTATTAAATTCATATTACGTGCAGTTATATTCTACTCTCTCTCTACTCTAACATAGTATATTATTTTTGTTGTTTTTGTTGAATTATTATTTGTTATTTTTATTGTCTTTTTTTGTGTAGGTGTGTAAATGACTTTAGTATTAATTGTGTATAACATTGTATATTATATTCAATAAGGTCCGCATGTGCATGTACAAAATTTCAGATACAATTCTATTATTGTGATTGAATAAAGATTATGAATAAAGATTATAAATTACGCATGCAAATATTATTTAACAATTTAAATACAAATTTTAAATGTCGAATATAAAATTAATTTATTAAAAATAATAATAACAAATCTCAGAATAATCATAAATAATATACTGATGTTGTCGCTCTTAGCGATAAGGCCGCCCATTGTGCAACTGTGTTTGTGTTTTTCTATATCTTAAAGTGCAATATAGGGTATTTCTATTATATTGTATGTATGTGGTAAGTAGGTAATAATTTTAATTTAGTCTAATAATAGAAAACTTACCTGAATCTCTATAGCTGCGATGCTAGTTAATTCTCCTCTGATGTTTTTCTGCATCATCTTTAAACAACAAATAAAGGTAAAAAAATATATAAATAAATATACAAAAAAACCTGTGTACTTTAAGAAGGGGATTGAGAATGACGACATCGGTCATGATGTGCTACTTACTTCGAATCCGATCAACCTACATAATCTTTCGCAGATGTTCAGAGGCCAATAGGTAAACCCGGGCGACATCCTAGTTTTATTTACATGGTACAATTGGGACAAATCGGTGCCAATTGTACCAACAATGGTACTGCCTAATGGTAAAAGTGCTCCGTGGCGATCTGACATTTGAAACCGAAACTGACATTTGAAAGCCATTTCAATAGCCTTGAAAGCCCTTATTCGGCGTAATTAGCAAGTATATCTGGCGTAATTTGCAATTGGCCTTTGCTATACATAATTATAAATTACGTTGGCCATTCAAATGGCTTTTGTAACAACGAGAAATAAGCACATGCATGTTATTGCATTGTCTAGTGGTAATTTCAATTTTATAGATTTTTCAAAAACGAAACTTCGGAATTTTTAAATATATTTTTCTTGTACTGTGATTAAAGCTCAAAACCTATCAACCTAAAAGTATGGTTCTTACTTTTTGTTACACACTGTATAATGGGTGGAGTTTGCTTAATTCCACAACTGAACGAAACTGCGAAAGAAATGACGTAGTATTAACACTTTGAGTGCTGAAAACGCACGGTATGAGTTTTCTACAAGTGACTAATATGCGTAAATCCACACTAGCGCAGCGGCTGAGAAAATACAGATCTTTGTGACTCAGCAGAGCTGTAATATTTTTCAAACGAAATGCATTTGCGGCGCAACACAACCGCTGTGTAGAGTGGCAGCACGAATTTTTTAGGTAAAAAAAAAGACCGCAGTCGTCGAAAAAAAACCGCAGTCAAAGTGTTAAGACGTCATCTCTTTCGCAGTACGGAAACTTCTAACCTGCGGTAATTATTAACGCAGGTTAGAAGTTTCCGTACTGCAAAAGTTTATTAAATAAGTTTCCGCATAATGTGATTGGCACAAAATCAATAATTCCGGACAATTCACATAGCATTATCTAGCTCAAGCTAAGCAGAGCTTGTGTTATAGGTACTAGATAACTGGTATACTTAATACAAAACATTACATTTATATAAACAAGATATAGGTTCTATTATATAAAGAAATCGACCAGAACACCCTGAACAAATATCTGCAGATCGTATAAATATTTGTCCAGAGGCGGGAAACGAACCCACAACCTTCTGCGTCGTAGGCGGACCTTCGCCCTCCGCGCTACAGAGGTTGCCGAAAAGAAAGCCAGATGTCATTTGAGAAAGATTACCTCAGTCTTTTGCTTATAAGATAAGTCTTTTTTCGCTAGGACATAGGAGAGCTTTGTCAGCGCAGCTTCAGGGGTCATGTCGGCGCCAGACACCACTCCGTACGTCTCCAAAAGCTGAAACAAAGTGCATACATTGAGGTAAATGCTTGATTGGAAACTTCATCATCATCATCAGCTTTAGTGAGTTCGCAGCTGGACATAGGCCTCCCCCATTAACCGCCACAGCGCTCTGTCTTCAGCTTGACGCATCCAGCATCTACATGCAGTCTTTCGCAGGTTCTTATCCTATGTGGTCGGAGGGCGTCCTACACTATGTTTACCGAATCATGGTCTCCACTCAAGAACACGTTTGCCCCAGCGGTTATCGGTTCTTCGTGAGTTATGGCCGGCCCACTGCCACTTCAGCTTGCCAATTCTTAGAGCTATGCCGATAAGTTGATTGGCATGCCAATAATTTATTATGAGGTAGTTTCCGCTCGCGGCTTCGCATGCCTTGCCTTGTGTTACTGAGTTAAGAGTTTTTCTATCCCATGGAAACTGATTTATGGGAGAAAAGTAGCCTATGTTATATTCCAGGCCTAAAACTATCTGTTTGCAAAGTTTCAGCCCGTATTTGACCTCGTAGCTATGCCGCTTACACTACCGAACACTAACTTACTTAACGAATGTAGCTACCAATACTAACGATTGGCAGTGGACAAACAAAATGGCACTATAGATGCAACTAGGACCGATGTGTCGCA
This sequence comes from Eupithecia abbreviata, assembly GCA_943735965.1. NCBI lineage: Eukaryota > Metazoa > Arthropoda > Insecta > Lepidoptera > Geometridae > Eupithecia > Eupithecia abbreviata. Next base: position 9,450,040 of record OX030991.1, on the reverse strand, counting down.
GCGTGCGACAGTTCCGCCTGCGACGCAGGAGGGTGCAGGTACGAGTATAGTAACCGCAACCTCCCTACTATATGTTTGTTGGCTACGCTGTAGTCACAACTATGGCAGTCGTGGCGTAGGAATAGCCCTCTTCAACTCAGACGTAGATAGATAGATAGATATATTTATTTATTGATACAAATTTGTTACATTTTTTTTAAAGCATCTTAAATCCTAACATAGTTTTATCTAGACACTAGAGTTCTCTTACCAATAATGAGGTTAAACATTAAAATTAAAGTAATAATCGCGGTAGGCAGTCACGCAACAAGCACAGTGACTTCGCTGTCCGCTGCATGGCTTGGCAGCGGACAGCGAAGTCATGCACGCAGGCATGCACACAGGCGATCCACCAATCACGAGCGAGCAGCGACTCCACTGCACCTGAGTTCAGCTACAGGATGCTCCTTGATGGTTAAATATAAGTTTAAGTAAAGATATGCTAGCTTGAAATATGAAAATAATCAAATGAATGTTAAGATAAATAATATTTTATTATTACCTTTTTAATATTGGTTTGTATAATTTTATTTTTAATTACGTGAATGTCGTAAAAGACGACTCAGGGAATTCACTAGAGGTATGCCAACCGCTTCCTTCTGTTGTGGTCTCACCAATCCGTCTTCAAGCGTGGTGATAATGGCAAAACTTACCTCATTTCGGAAAGGCATGTTCAACAGTTAAATAAATAAATAATGCTGGACAATTCACACAGCATTATCTAGCCCCATGGTAAGCAGAGCTTGTGTTATGGGTACTAGATAACTGATATACATAATACAATACATTACATAGATAGATATTTTTATTATACATAGAAAACGACCAGAACACCCGCAACAAATATCTGCAGATCGTACACACATTTGTTCCGAGGCGGGAATCGAACCCACAACCTCCAGCGTCGCAGGCGGACCTTCGCCCACCGCGCCACATCGGTCGTCCATTTGTCGTCCAGTTGACTGAGTATCTGTGCTGATGAAGTAAGTAGTAGACAAAGGGTAACGCGTTGATGTCTTTTATTTTGTTAATGTGCTACGGCGTAGCCCGTAGCCATGTGCCACGTTGCAAGTAAAGAAAAGCGCGTTCATGTCTTTTACTTTGTTAATGTGCTAAGTCTTGGACAAAGAAAAGCGCTTTAATGTATTTCTACTTTGTTAATGTGATACGTTTTAAACAAAGAGAAGCGTGTTAGATGTAATTCTACTTTGTAAAAATGTAGACAAAGAGAAGCGGGTTGATATCATTGGTTTGTTCATGTGCTAACGAGAAGTAAAAAGCGCGTTGGTGTATTCTACTTTGTAAAAATGTAGACAAAGAGAAGCGCGTTGATGTCATTGATTTTGTTCATGTGCTACGAGAAGTAAAAAGCGCGTTGGTGTATTCTACTTTGTAAAAATGTAGACAAAGAGAACCGCGTTGATGTCATTGATTTTGTTCATGTGCTACGAGAAGTAAAAAGCGCGTTGGTGTATTCTACTTTGTAAAAATGTAGACAAAGAGAACCGCGTTGATGTCATTGATTTTGTTCATGTGCTACGAGAAGTAAAAAGCGCGTTGGTGTATTCTACTTTGTAAAAATGTAGACAAAGAGAAGCGCGTTGATGTCATTGATTTTGTTCATGTGCTACGAGAAGTAAAAAGCGCGTTGGTGTATTCTACTTTGTAAAAATGTAGACAAAGAGAACCGCGTTGATGTCATTGATTTTGTTCATGTGCTACGAGAAGTAAAAAGCGCGTTGGTGTATTCTACTTTGTAAAAATGTAGACAAAGAGAACCGCGTTGAAGTCATTGTTTTTGTTCATGTGCTACGAGAAGTAAAAAGCGCGTTGGTGTATTTTACTTTGTAAAAATGTAGACAAAGAGAAGCGCGTTGATGTCATTGATTTTGTTCATGTACTACGAGAAGTAAAAAGCGCGTTGGTGTATTCTACTTTGTAAAAATGTAGACAAAGAGAAGCGCGTTGATGTCATTGATTTTGTTCATGTGCTACGAGAAGTAAAAAGCGCATTGGTGTATTCTACTTTGTAAAAATGTAGACAAAGAGAAGCGTTGATGCGTTGATGTCATTGATTTTGTTCATGTGCTATCGAGAAGTAAAAACTGCGTTGGTGTATTCTACTTTGTAAAAATGAGAAAGAGAAGCGCGTTGAAGTCTTTTACTTCGTTAATGCGCTACAGCTAAGTTCGTAGCCGTAGCACATTAAGAAAGTAATAGACATCACCGTGTGCGCTACGATAGACTTCGTAGTAAGTAACTGAATGAAAGCATTATTATTATTGATATTTTGCTCTAAAAATGTAACATTTGTACGCATAATGGCAGATCACAGTAGTGCTCTTAAGGGTCCGGCGACCCTCGCTTGCAAAAATCGCTCCGAATATCGCTGTCCCTTGCGCCGCGCCCCATGCGTGCGCGATAGCAATATTAGCCGTTCAAAATTTGGTTTGTTCCGTAATACCAAAAATTATGACTGAAAACTTTTTTTATTCTTCACAAAGTATTGTTATTCTGTAACTAGACAATATAAGCTATGTTCCTTAATAAATAAAACGTAAGATATTGATGTTTTTAATACGAAACAAATAGCAAGAAAACTTGTCCATTTATGCATAAAAATGTGCAAAATGAGATTGGCTTTCATTTCATTTTAGGTAAGTATTTTGAAAAAAAAACGATTTGGGAACCTAGATAAATACTATTTTAATACAAATAATGTAATATTATAGTGTAAATATGCTTGAATAAGAATTAATTTTGGTATTACGTTTGTATGAAGAATTTGTCCCTCCGGAAGCCCCTTAACTTTAAGTCTGAACATCCCTGTAATACCTATGTATCATAAAAAAAAACTATCAGAGCATTTTCAAATCTGTGTAAAACGAATTCATACCTGCCCAGTCTCGTACAAATTTGAGACGGTTCCGGACATGCATTGCGTGATGACGACAAGGATGACACCCCTCTTGACTGCCTCTTCAATCACTTGGAAGAGGTCTGGACGGTTCGATGGCAGGTTACCGGCCCCGTAGCTTTCTAACACCACACCTGAAATTATATTCATTATTTATTTACCAACTTAAAGATAGTTACATGAAAAAGCTTAAAAATAACACGAAGGAAACCACAAAGGTTTGTATATGTGTTATTTGTTATGTGTTATCAACTTATCATACACACACTGAATACAAGAAAGGAAAAAAATCATCATGCATCTGCCAGCGAAAGATTGCAGGTAGATGCTGGATGCGGCAAGCTGAAGACAGGGCGCTATGGCACTCATTGGGGGAGACCTATGTCCAGCAGTGGACTGCTATAGGCTGATGATGTGATACACTATAAATAAAAATAAATAAATAATGCTGGACAATTCACATAGCATTATCTAGCCCCATGGTAAGCAGAGCTTGTGTTATGGGTGCTAGAAAACTGATATACATAATACAATAATTACATAGATAGATATTTTTTATTATACATAGAAAACGACCAGAACACCCGGAACAAATATCTGCAGATCGTACACACAATTGTTCCGAGGCGGGAATCGAACCCGCAACCTCCTGCGTCGCAGGCGGACCTTCGCCCACCACACGTTCTCATATGGAATGGTTCATTCTAGTATTAAAAATGTCAAGTTATATATATATGTTTTATGGACAGCTCAATCAGCAAATAATTTACAGGCAGCCCAACAGATCCATACCAGTCGGAAGCGTCCCCAAGACGGCTGCATAGTAATGATTTTTTTAAAACGATTTTTTCCAGTAAGAGTAAGGGCGAAGGATCCATAAATTAAGGCATGTAAAAACGTATCCACCGTGTGAATACGCCCTTAGTTATCGAATGAAAATTTGAATGTGTTTGACTTACACGAGAGTTATATGAATGTTAAACAAAAAAAATTGAATAAATCAAATAAACCTAATTGTTAGATCCTAAACACAGCATCGAAGGGTTTATGCTATTATTTTTATTATTTATTATTTTAAGCCATTACTGTCCCACTGCTGGGCAAAGGCCTCCCTTTTCTCCTTCCACTCCTCGCGATCCAACGCTGCAACAGGCCATGATGGAAGATATACCTCGAGCTCGTCGCGCCATCTCATCCTGGGCCTTCCACGTCGCCTCTTAGCGTTGGGTGGGCTCCACTCTGTGGTGGTCTTTGCCCACAAGTCACTGGACATACGGCAGACGTGTCCAGCCCAGTTCCAGTTTATGCTATGTTAGATTTTTTTATAAATGTGCACTGCTGGACCTAGTACTCCACTGATAAACGCCATAGCGCCTTGGTCTTCAGTTTGCCGCATCCACCATATGCTTGGGCGTCCTTGCGACGATTGCCTTAGGGCGATTGTGTGATACTTTGACGACCGATGTGGCGCGGTGGGCGAAGGTCCACCTGCGACGCAGGAGGTTGCGGGTTCGATTCCCGCCTCGGAACAATTGTGTGTACGATCTGCAGATATTTGTTCCGGGTGTTCTGGTCGTTTTCTATGTATAATAAAAAATATCTATCTATGTATTGTATTGTATTATGTATATCAGTCATCTAGTACCCATAACACAAGCTCTGCTTAGCTTAGGGCTAGATGATGCTGTGTGAATTGTCCAGCATTATTTAAAATTTAAATTAAAAATACTTGGTTAAATCTCTCATTAAGACTTTTGAGACTATCATAGTTATTATATTAACACTAAAGTCATTTAAACCGGGATTATGGCGCAAAACCTATGCCGAAATATTGGAAGATTCCAAAATCAAATCATGGTAAATATCCCGTTTTAAATTACTTTAATCTCATTAAGGTCAACTTACCTTCGATAGGAGGGGAACAGAATGCCTTAACGACCGCAGTACTGATGCTCGGAAAGAACCTAAGCAGACCTACGTTCTTTGACATGTTCGGAGTCACGGTGAACTTCTCTATGACGTAAGGTTTGAATATAGCTGCCTTGTTTACTTCGAAATCGAGAGCCACTTTGATTAGAGGAACGCAGTTTGGTGAGTCGAACGCGTGGAGTTGAGTTGCGGAGATTTTTCGAGTTCTGAAATATAAATGGATGTTAGCACAGCCATGAACATCATCATCATCAGCCTATAGCAATCCACTGCTCGACATAGGCCTCCCCCAATGAGCGCCATAGCGCCCTCGCCATAGCTCGCCGCATCCAGCATCTACTTGCAGTCTTTCGCAGGTCGTCATCCCACCTGGTCGGAGGGCGTCTCGAGAAAACGTTTGCCCCAGCGGCCGTCGGTTCTTCGCGAGATAGCCGGCCCACTGCCACTTCAGCTTGCTAATTCTTAGAGCTATGTCGATAACTTGGGTTCTCGGACGTATTCGTTACAGCAATGACCGAATACTGCTATTCTAGATGTTGTTTATTGTTTATATATTTCCACCGTAGGTACACATGTAACACTTGATATCGTTAAGTTCGAGCTTTAAAAGTAGTATATTATATAACACACACTAATTGACATTGGAAACACCATTATTATCATTTGCTTATGGTTCATTATACATTGTTCAGTGTTCGAGATCTCCTTTGAAGTAAAAGAATACCTTTAGGAGCTAATAGTCATTCGTTTGCATGGTTTCCATTTCTTATTCATTGGAAAGACAGACGAGGCTATAGGCACAGTATAACTATATATTATTAAAATACAGAAATCAGAGTCGATAAGCACTTTCAATTCATAACAATGTAATAGGGTAGTGTCCTGGGTAAAAAATATATTTTTCTATTTAGTCCATCAGTTAGATTATCATAAGATATTGGACACGTATTTTTTCTTTTGTCAATCAAACAAATACTTACAAAAATAAAGCGCGTCAAAGTTTAGGAGTGGGGGCTCGTGACGTCACAACTTGCTAAAAAGTGTAGCGAGACGTGACGTCACGCGGAACTTTAACTGGCTATATCTTCATATTTTTTTGTTTAATTGATAAAAGAAAATACACGGGTCCAATATCTTCTGATAATCTAACTGACGGACTTAGTAGATTTTTTTAGGACACTAGCCTATTTATTTGAATAACTAAAACCCTTAAATTCCTTAATATTAACGCAGTTTTTTTTAAGATTTGCGGGGAAAATAATAATCGTAAGATAAATAAATCCTTTGGGAATAAAAATATATAAGAGCATCTTGAGATCATTCTATTACCTGTCTATACAATAGCAAAATCATCAATATGAGTCCACAATTGACGGTGTAATCGACGAACAACAAGAAAAAACACATACAGACTAACATACATAGATACTCCTCCTTTTTTCGACCCTAGGCATTAGGGACTCAACTCAAGTAAGAGAATGAGATTTATAGAGACTTAATTTACCTGTTTCCTCTGAAAAGACGCCCGCTAAAGTATATGGTGACTTCAGGTATGTTCTGGCTTCCGGCGATCAGCAATGAGGACACAAAGTTGTCTACTCCATCGCTACGAGGCTCGAAGATTGGTATCTGTTGTACAAATGACACTCCTGTAGTGAAGCAAGCAGAATAATACCGGGGATTTATAAAATAAAATGAATAAAATCCTACTAATATTATAAACGCGATAGTTTTTAAGTATGGATGGATGGATGGATGGATATTTGTTACTCTTTCATGTAAAAACTACTGAATGGATTTTAATGAATCTTTACAATAATTTATTTATTTTATTTTATTTTTGTTTATTTGGAAGACAGTACATAGACATTATAAGAGTTACAATAAGGATTTACATAGATCAGTGAAGTCTCCACTATTAACAAATTTAAACATAAAACTAGTGAACAGATATACAGTTAACAATAGAGTTTTAACATAATTTAAACTAAACTAAGTCAGTTATTGGCGGCAGCATTGGCTGCAATGCTTCTACGAAATGAGACGAGGGTTGAGTTAATAATATCAATTAAATAATATAGCTTATACATCAGAATAACACATAGGCTACAATTAATAAAGATATATTGTATATTATCCAAAACATCTATCACCACGCGGCTGAAACCGCGGGGCGCAGCTAGTAGTAAATAAATATTATATTTACATTGGAATTATTACTTCTGGGAAATTTTAATCCTTAGAAAGTGTCAAAGTTGACAATCAATTTATTTTACACGTAGTTTTCTTAAAATTTGTTTTTTTTTTTTACTTCCAAGTCTAGGTATGATGTGGCGTCAGTATCAACAAAACTAGGGTCACCACTTATTTTTATTATTTCGTAAAAGGTTAACGTTATAAAAACGAATCAAATGAAGCTAGTTGCTGTTTTATGATAAACATAAAAATATATGTAGTTATTTACAGCAAAAACAATAATGTTATAGCAGATTAGGCACTTAAGGGTCCGGCGACCCTCGCTTGCAAAAATCGCTCCGAATATCGCTGTCCCTGTTTAACCCTTGCGCCGCGCCCGATGCGTGCGCGATAGCAATATTAGCCGTTCAAATTTGTGCAATGTGCAAAATTCGATTGGCTATCATTTAATTTTAGGTAAGTATTTTGAAAAAAGAACTATTTAGGAACCTAGATAAATACTATTCAAATACAATATTATAGTGGAAATATGCTTGAATTGGAAATAATTTTGGTATTACGTTTGTATGAAGAATTCGTCCCTCCGGAAGCCTCTTCACAGCAATCTGTAAAGTGCCTAATCTGCTATAACATTGGTAGTGGTAATATTATAATATAACCATACGTTATATTGTGGCTATAAAACTGATAAAATGTTATTGCCCTCAGGCTTAGGAACTACGATATTACCAATGGATCTCACACTGGGCCAAGCCTGTGTCGTGTCATCCAGATAGATGTTGATGATGATGATTATTATTACTTGAAAGTACTTTGTCAAGACACAGGCCTCCATAAGCGTAATAGCGCCCTGTCTTCAGCTTGCCGCATCCAGCCTGCAGACTTTCGCAGGTCGTCATCACACCTGGCTGGAGGGTGTCCTATTCTACGTGTCCAGAATCGTGGTCTCCACTCAAGAACACGTTTAACCCAACGGTTGTCGGTTCTTCGCTTTTATACATTTCTTAGTACCGTCAAACACCCTAAAATTCGCCAGTTTTGACACATTTCCGTTTGCTATTCTAGCTCTGTGTAGTTTAGCACAAAATCAAATACACCAGTCAGTTTTTTTTAACTTCATGTTATCTAACAATAATAAAAAGAGGCAAAATATAGTACGTACCTGTGATCCAGTGAGTACGACAGCTTTGCCGATGTTTTCGCACATGAAGGACAGTGCAGACGCCGTGTAGCACAAGGTATCTGTTCCGTGGAGGACCACGAACCCGTCGTACTCCTCGTAGTATGTCTGGAAACAGGGAATAATACAAAAGGCATTACATGCGACACGTACAAAGGCCGGCCTGGCGGGTGCAATAATATTTTCTAAACTGGTCAAAACAATATAATGTGGACTAGTCTATTGTATTAGGTCATATCATGTAAGAATAGATGTACCTAAGTGTTTTGAATAAATACAAATTTTAATACAAAAAAGCAATACATATACTAATATATACACTAATATTATAAATAGATTTAAATGGTAATTATAAGGTTAGGATAGTAACTTACTACTTACCCAACCTAACCTAGGAGGCATCACTTTTCTAAATAGCTGCTATTCAGAATAGTGATTAATTTTGTTTTACTCAATGTAAGTTATAAGTTGGGGATTAAGGGATGGGGATTGCATTGGTGGTAGATACATTATGCACTAACAAGTAGCTAAAGTAGGTACTTTAGTAGTTGTAGTGTAGTGTTTAGTAGGTACTAAAGCACTTTTCAGGGGAGGCCTATGTCCGGTAGACTAGCATTAGGCTGATTGATAATGGATGACAGTTATATTTACCTGGATGTCCTTTGCTATCCTGACCCAGTCGTCCTCGTCCATGTTGGATGAATCCAGGAGGGTTTCGTACTCATAGATTTTGTATATAATCCTCCATCTTATTTCCTTTGTTTCTGTAACAGGTAAAGATGAAAAAAAAATCGGAATAAAACCTTGTTTGATTTTGGGACTTTTTTGAGTTTGAAAGGAAAACAGTCGTATCTGTTAGGTACCAAAGGTGTTCGAGCCCTGGTGGGCCCATACAATAAATTTATAATTTTGATTACGTACATACATTATGTCTAGTTCAGTTTTGATTTTTGGTCGTGATACTTCTTAGATTGTGTTGAAAAGTTCCTGTAAATCTGTAAAGTTTTGTTTTTTATTGTATTTCACATAGCTTTAAGTATACATGGTTTTTATAAGATGGCATAATAATAAATTATTTCTTATTTATTGCATGGCTAACCCTTATTGAAGGTAGGCACCTTGAAAAATTTTACCCTCCACCTCGGCTTCGAATGACTACCTTCGGTGTGAGGCTTATTAGACGCTTTGTGTGTCAAAATTTATTTTTTCGTAACAAATTAAAATATGAGTAACTAGCCTCCGCACGCGGCTGCGTACACTCTCTATAAACGAATCCTCTTGAATCACTCTATTTATTTAAAAAAATCGCATCAAAATCCGTTGTGTATTTTTAAAGATCTAAGCATACATCCCTATATACGAGTATGCTATTTATTACAGACAGACAGCGGGAAGCGACTTTTTTTATGTTATATCTAGCTGCCCCCCGCGTTACATCCGCGTAGTGAAATATATTTTGGATAATATACTACATATATATCTTTATAAATTGTATCGTATATGTTATTCTGATGAGCTATAATATATAATTGTAAAGTTTCATTAAAATCCATTCAGTAGTTTTTACGTAAAAGAGTAAAAAACATCCATCCATACTTACAAACTTTCGCGTTTATAATATTAGTAGTTTATGTATGTAGTGATAAATAATATTAATAAAGATAAAGTTAAACTTACTTGGCATAACCAGAAACGATTTGTCAAACGTAGGATGGTCCTCGCTTAGTTTTTCCCACAAAACCTGGTCGTGTAGCTGAGGAAATTGTCGCACTAGCGTTTCGAAGACATGCTTCTTTGGACATAAAACTGGGAAACATAAAAGTAAATTCTTATTTAATTAATTTGAGTTATTGAACCTAAGAACAGAAAGGCACGGAAAACTATAAGTAAGTTTTTAAGTTTTTATTTATGTTTGCAAACTAGTCGACCGATGTGGCGCGGTGGGCGAAGGTCCGCCTGCAACGCAGGATGTTCGATTCCCGCCTCGGAACAATTGTGTGTACGATCTGCAGATATTTGTTCCGGGTGTTCTGGTCGTTTTCTATGTATAATAAAAAATATCTTTCTATGTAATATATTGTATTATGTATATCAGTTATCTAGTACCCATAACACAAGCTCTGCTTACCATGGGGCTAGATAATGCTGTGTGAATTGTCCAGCATTATTTATTTATTTATTAGTGAACTCATCAGACCACTGGATCTGTCAGTACCTACCCTAGTTTGTAGTTACTCTTAAATCCATAAAAAATGTTGCTATAAATGCAACATCATTTTTATATCATACTTAGAATTTAACTTGTAATTGGTATTATTACATTAAATAATCACACACACACACACACACACACTCCCTCACACACACACACACACACACACAAACACACACACTCCCTCACACACACACACACACACATTCATTGTAATCAAAAGTACCCACTCAGACGTTTTTATGTTCTGTAAGGTAGGTAGCGGTGCGAATAGGTAGCACCGAAGCCAATGGCGATCTGATATGCTGGAGGCCAAAACCCAAACTATTTAGTATACCCTTGTTCGTCTAAAGTCAGATTCTATTTAGGCCAGATTCGTTTTACGACAGATTCGCTTTAGGACAGTATTTGTACAGTCGACTCATCGATCATTTCACCAGTCGATCATTTTAGTGTGGTGGCTTCACACCATCGAGTATCGTAACCAACAATGCACGTATCCGATCGTAGTTTTACCTATTTATTTAGTACTAGCGGGCCTTCCCGGCTTCGCACGGTTTTAGTACGGATCCCTAACTTTTTTGAAAATATAATATAAGCCTATGTTCACAGGGGATAGTGTAGCTTCCCAACTGTGAAAGAATTTTGCTAATTTGTCCAGTAGTTTCGGAACCTATTCAATACAAACAAACAAATAATCAAACCTTTCCTCATTATAATATTAGTATAGAAATATCGATGTGAAGTATCAAGCGAAGTCATCCATCTTGCCACATAGCATATATCGAAATGAAATGAAATTAAATAGTATTTATTTGCTTAAATATAGCCCTTAGATACATTGACACTTGTATATATATATAGCGATATATGTCTATAGATATTGCCCTTAGATAGATATGTTAGCTGGGAAAAACCCGAACGCAAGCATTGATAACATAACTGATGCAACTGTGTACCCAATGAATGAGGCAGGTTTCCACTAAAGCAAAGAGAAAGAAAAACAATGATTCTGGGTTCTTTTCCATGTAACCTGTGTAGATCGTACAAACATTTGTCCCGAGGCGGGAATCGAACCCGCAACGGTCTCGTTGAGGCGGACCTTCGCCCACAGAGTTCGCACGCATAAGATTCCGCAATACTTACATAACTACGACTACCTTACCTAATTCCAATTCATAATCTTATTGCCTGAAATTGAATAATTTTATTGTTAACACTTTGAGTGCTGAAAACGCACGGTATGAGTTTTCTACAAGTGACTAATATGCGTAAATCCACACTAGCGCAGCGGCTGAGAAAATACAGATCTTTGTGACTCAGCAGAGCTGTAATATTTTTCAAACGAAATGCATTTGCGGCGCAACACAACCGCCGTGTAGAGTGGCAGCACGAATTTTTTAGGTAAAAAAAAAGACCGCAGTCGTCGAAAAACAACCGCAGTCAAAGTGTTAAGCCTATGAGATTTTATTCAGCTGACTCTCAGCTAATAACACATCTATACAAACCTTTGTGGTTTCCTTCGTGTTATTTTTAAGCTTTTTTTACTGGACTTTTTTATTCCAGTACACACACTATGTATGTTCCAAGTTTCATCAAGATCCGTTCAGTAGTTTTTACGTGAATGAGTAACAAACATCCATCCATCCATACTTACAAACTTTCGTGTTTATAATATTAGTAGGATATTCTTTCCATCCCAAGGTTGCCTGGGTGAGATCGATTATTCAGGCCGCTCATTTTACGTGTCGCATTATAATGTCTTTTATAATCATATATTTGTATCTGGTGTACAATAAAGTATGTTTGTATTGTATTGTATTGTATTATATTATTGAAGGAAGAAACACAAATCGCGGCAACAGAGTGAATTTTTGGGTAAGAATGGGTGGTTTGTTTACAAACATTCTACATCGAGTTTGGCTAGTACATAACATAACTGATAGCAGTGTTGTCAACATCGTTGTTATCTGTGCGAACTTGACCTTATGGATTATACTTGTTTATATTTATACAAACTAAAATAAAATATTCGTTATTTTTCAGACGGAGATTAAATTACATTTCTTTAGTCAGAAAAGAAAACACAAAAATAGAAAAATACCTATACAAAACAAATGAAGCTAAAAAAAAAACATTGAGAAGGGGGAAAAAATATATATTCCCACAAAACCCAAGGACCGAGGGGTCGTCACCCCTCGAGTTGACGCCGGGGTAATGAGGCCAAGCCTCGAGGCCCCTCTCTGTGCCCCCACCAGGGCCGGAAAGAAATGTATTGATTTTAGTCAGAACTACCTGAATTACTATTACAAAAAAATCTTAAAAGCTAGGTGAAACAACAATTTCTCCATTAATTAATGACGTTCAATAATTAAGTATTATATATAATTATAGTATATTTAAGTTGCAGGTAGATGCTGGATGCGGCAAGCTGAAGACAGGGCGCTATGGCGTTCATTGGGGGAGGCCTATGTCCAGCAGTGGACTGCTATAGGCTGATGATGATGAATATTTAAGTTATATTACTAGGTGTAATGGAAATTCAACCCAATCTGTTCAGTAGTTTTTGGCATGAAGAAGTAACAAACATCCATCCATCTCAACATCAAAACTTTCGTATTTATATATTACTAGCTGTTCCCCGCGGTTTCATCCGCGTTAAACTCGAATTTCACTTTATTATGTGATTTTTTACACCTTGGGTTACATTATTGGAGTTTTAGTAAGGATCCCTAACTTTTAGAAAATATATAATAATATAGCCTATGTTCACCGGGGATAATGTAGCTTCCAAACGGTGAAAGAATTTTTCAAATCGGTCCAGTAGTTTCGAAGCCAATACAAACAAACAAACAAAATATCAAATCTTTCCTCTTTATAATATTAGTATATGTTAAAACATATTTTATGAGATATTTTTAAAATGAAGGCCTACCTAACTCCCAGCTGCAAAGTTATCTGATAAGTGCTGTTAAGTATATATGCTTTTCTTAATATATGTAAATAATAATTAACCCACACACAATTAATTAACACACTTAAACAAGTGTGATTAATTATTATTATATTATTATATAGTGTTTCTTGAGGCTCCTTTTCAGTTGCAAACGCAACTGAAAAGGAGCCTCAAGAAACACCTTGTAACGAACGTTAATTAAAAGGTATAGGTTAGGTAAACCTATAGCTTTTAATTATTTCCTATTAAGAAATAGGTAAGGTACTCATTATCAAGAGCAACCATTGGAACTTATTGCTGTCAGATTGTGGTTCCAACTGACCAACTGAAAACAATTCATTCCAATTATTATTTTATTATAGTATATTTTATAATAGCAATAGCTTTATTATCTCAGATGTAGATGGTATCGATTGATATACGCGAGACAGAAAGTAAATGACTTATGTTAGTCCACGGCAGGACAAAGGCCTCCCATAATAAGCGCCAGAACACCCTGTCTTCAGCTTGACGCATCCAGCAGCAATCGAACCCGCAACCTCCTGCGTCGCAGGCGGACCTTCGCCCACCGCGCCACATCGGTCGTCATGATATAGCATATGTCCGTAATATTCCTACGTTTGATAACGGGGTAATTTACGACAGCGTTCAGTATAATCCAGATAAAACTTTGCTCTAAGCTGCAACTAGTAAGAACCGCTTTAGAATAAATTCAATTCTAGAAATAAAGATGTAATAGCGCTGGTTACAAACCCGTGAGTCGTAATGAAAACTGATTATTAGCGAGAATCATTATAAAAAAAAAATCGTCCCTAAATGACTGCGACAATGACTGCACAGTAATATATAATCTTAAATGTCTTAACACTTTGACTGCTGAAATCACACGGTATGTGTTTTCTACAAGTGACTAATATGCGTAAATCCACACTAGCGCAGCGGCTGAGAAAATACAGATCTGTGTGACTCAGCACAGCCGTAATATTTTTCGAACGAAACGCATGTGCGGCGCAACGATTTTTTTAGGTTAAAAAAAAGATCGCCGTCGTCGAAAAAAAATCGCAGTCAAAGTGTTAATACTCATAGTTAATACTGATAAACTCTGATGACATCATGACAAGAACTAACGGTTTTCGTGCTTTCTTGACAATGTGAAATAAATGAAATGAAAAGGTTTGTGATCGATATGATGATCAAACAAGAGCTTGTGCGAACGGTTTTCACTCAAGATAAGACAGTATTATTCAATGTGTAGTCTAAGTTAAATAGATACATGTTATTTACGCGTGTATTAATTCGAATGTTTTTTCTTCGATATAATTCGATATCTTTATGACAAAATTCAACTTCCTAGGTCATCTAGAAGTATCGTTAAGAGAACCCTAGTGTATAAACCTATGTTAGGATTGAAAACGCTATCAATGGTAAACTTTAACAAAATAACAGTAAATAAAAAAAAATTATAACTGACACGGATAAGCACATTTGTATCCGAACAAAGTTCATTGAAAAGAATTACCTACACAATAAAGATTCAAAGTTATTTATATTTATATATATATAGATATTTATTGCGTCAAACATGGTATAAAGGTCTTAAGTTATAAGTATTGCAATAATTATGATGACTAATTAAATTAGGTAACTATTATTATTTATTATCGAACATTCAAAAACTCATTGATGTCATAAAAATTTATGTCATTCAGCCATCTACGCAATTTGATTTTATAAAAATATTATTAATAATAAATATTATGATTTAATTTGGTAATTTGTTGTATATTTTTACGCATAGAGTCAAACAACTTTTGGAAAACTTGGCTGAACGCGGGGTATATTTTAGGATAAGTCTATTCGGGTCTCTACATAGTCTAGGGTGTTTGTCACATGTTTTTATAAATAAGTTTAAACAAAATTTGGTACTTCATAAATATAAAACGACGGTAGAGGTAATAAACTAAGTTCCTTAAACAAGGGTTTGCATGACTCATCAGGGGGGATTCCAAAGATCGCTCTGATGCATTTCTTAAATAACAAGCAGAACATTGATAAAATGAATGAATTTCACTTACATCCTTCTGGGTTGTCCAGCATTCCAATTGTTCCTCCTGTGTAAATAACCAGAACTTTCCTTTCATTGGTTCCAAAGTCCATACAGACACATCTATAATTTTCTCCTAGTTTGCCTTTTTCAACGTCTATTTTCACATGACTACAAGACGGTTTTCCACATGTTTTATTCATTGAAATTTTTTCGTATTCAACATTATGATGAATTTCGGAATGAGAGTAAGATTTTGAGAGGAAACGCGTTTTACAAAGAGACATTTTTATAGCTTTGACACACTATGAACCTCTTTTTCAGAAACCAAAAAGGTCGTCGTTTATAGTTTTTATATCTAGGTGCGCATAGAAACTCTTTGAATGCGTTCTATTTTTCGTTTTAGCTCTGCCACGCGTTTGATCTGAGTTTGAACTGCGCGAATACTGAAACAAACACGGAAACTAGAACACGTGTTAGTAGCAGCGCCCGTGAAAATATGAACTATTATTGTAAGGGTCAGCTTCGTTTCACTTATCTATAATTTTTCCTGTGATAACTTCTCAGTCAAGCATACTTAATTTTTTTTTTTATAATAAGTATATTCCACCTAAACTAAAAACACAAGCCTTGTAAATGTTCATACAAGAAATTGCGTACCTACCTAATGTATACCTGAATAAAAAAAGTATCGAATAATTATCAGAGTTGAGCCTGAAAAGCCCTTATTTTGTTAGGTACTAGATACGAAACGTAGATACAATTTGTCGGAGTATCTCAATCACCTTATTAAAAACACTTAGCAAAGCATCTTTAGTACACGCTGGTGTAATTTCAAAGGCGTTAAAACATTTTTTTCACCCATTTTGTCACAATTTTGTATGATAAAGAATAAACGCAAGAATTTTCTTAATAAAATAGAAAAAAAATGCAAATCAGCTGATAATAAATCACTTAATCTCTAAAACGACACCTGATATCAAGAATCCACCACGTTATATTAGTTGTAAATATTTGCTCTATTTTTACTTTCGTTTTGGTAAAAAAAAATTACCATGTTGCCATTAATTTGACAGTTGTTTTGCAAAGTCCGAAGCGAAATCAGAACTGGTTTGAAAAAGTCGCTACGCATCAGCATTGACATAAAGCGGCAAATGAGGCAATCAATGCAGCCAGCGTCTGTCTTGACGACGATCGGTATCGATATGGATTATGAAGCAGTTGACTACATCTAAATTGTATGCAACACTCTTACACAGACTGAACTGTTTCAATTATTATAAATACTAGTTTTTGTTTGTTACTATTCTATATTATAATAAAAAAACACGGCAGCAAACTTCGAGTTAAAAGAATACATTCTGCTCACACATTACAAATATTCTCATCATCATCATCATCATCAGCCTGTAGCAGTCCGCTCCTGGACATAGGCCTCCCCAATGAGCGCCATAGCGCCCTGTCTTCAGCTTACCACATTCAGCATCTACCTGTCTTTCGCAGGTCGTCATTCCACCTGGCCGGAGGGCATCCTACACTACTATTCGGGCGAACTATTATCTTATGTTATGTATGATATCAAAACTTTTAAAATAGTTTCTACCGTATTATATAGCATAATATTGCGTAATCATATAGCCAGAATCATTTCATAATGATGATAATGTAATGAATCTGGTTGTTTTAAATACTATAAAGGGTCATTATATAACGATTCTTGCTAATATCATATCATCATGACCCTGTTCGTATTGCATACAATACATTTTGAAATGACTTTTGCATATTAAATAGTTTATTTAGTTGCTTTGTATAGTTACGGCTCTACTTTTAATAATACTTCTTTTATATGGCTAACAAAGATTAAAAGATTTCTTTATACTTACTTGAAGTATCTTCTTCTTTGTATGCAAGAAGTAAATCTTATCACGATACCTACTCATGAAGTAAAACTATTGTCACAGACTGCTTTGACAATAGTTTTTTCACTTCTCTTGCTCAAAAAGTGTATCATAATAATGTAGCTTAGCGGGCCTAAAACTCGAGTTTAATACCTCGGGCTAAAAAGTATTTTTTCTTTTTAATTTTTGTCTAAAATCATCAGCCCGTACAAAGCATTCGTTCTCTTACATAAAACTCGACTTCCAGGTGCTCCGTCAATCTTTTTTTTTTTGAAAATAGAACTGTCTTGGTGATGTTTTATGAAGGTTGATTCTTCCCTTCACGGTAGAATGCGAACTGTTTCGTTGCGGGTTAAATAGAGATTTAAAAAAAAAGATGGTATTGGCGCTAAATCTCTAGAATTTTCTTCATTCCAAATCAATCACAAACTTTTACGAAAATTGTCTAATTTTGAATTGTTTTATTTTCTCGCAATCGAAGTGAAAAGTAGAGTGTTTTACTCGGGCCAAAACCACCCAATTTAACTCGGTCTTGTCATCCTCCTACATACAACCTCGTATATAATGGGATGGTTTAGTCCCTTGTAAAACAATCTACTATACTCCATGAGTATATACTATTATATACTATTCATTATTGATGAATAGTATAAAATATGACTTGCCTAAGTGCTTATTTGTAAGCCTAAAGAAATAAAAACTTTTTATTTTGATTTTTGATTTTGATTAACATATTTACTAAACTTCAGATATTGTAAAAGCGACAGTTTGGATGGATGTTTGTTACTTATTTACGCCATAACTACAGAAGTTAGACGTTAGTTTAACAATTGTCTTTAAAAATTATTTGATTGAATAAAAAAAATATTAAAACGACATTTAATTTACACAGTGATTACACAGTTTTTTAAGTTTTTTAGTACTCTTACTTATCCAGGGGTTATATTATTTATTATTATTACAGTGCGCAAGCCCTCGCACTCCGTGGGATGACGACCTGCGAAAGACTACAGGGGAGGGGGAGGCCTTTGTCCAACAGTGTACTAAATTATAGGCTGATGATGAAATAATAAAATAAAATAGCCTTTATTGCTGAACTAATTTTACAATGTTTTACAGTTTTCTTACAAATATGCTTACTTTATAACAGTTACTTATCTTTTTACATAAATTAAATATCGGTAAACGGTCGTTTCTGCATTTCAGCTTGTCTTTCGACATAGGCCTCCTCTAAAGATTTCCACTCTATTCTATCTTTCGATGATGAAATAATGCTGGACGATTCACACAGCATCATCTGGCCCCAAGCTAAGCAGAGCTTGTGTTATGTAGTACCCATCCCATAACAAAAGCTGACCGATATACTTAAAATATAGATAATATAGATATACATTTTTACTAGGTATACAGTGATGATTCTTCAGAAAAAAAATTATCTGAATATTATTTATATTAAACTAGGTACGCCCCGGTTCCTACGGTGGAAATATAATCGTCAAATGGTTTATAAACCTTCCTCTTGAATCTCTCTATCTATTAAAAAACCGCATGAAAATCCGTTGCTTAGTTATAAAGATCTAAGCATACATAGGGACAGACAGACAGCGGGTAGCGACTTTGTTTTATACTATGTAGTAAAGTAAAAAGTCTTTATTTTGAAACTTACTAAAATATGAAGCGATGCGACCTGCAGAAGTAAAATACTGTGTCGCAGGTCGCAAGAAGTGGTGATGTGGCGACAAAAAGACGCGTCTCAAGAATTCGCATTAGGTAATGAGTTTGTGGTCACTTTCTTGGTATGCCTATAATGTTACTGGTTCCTATAATATTACTAGTTGTCTGATGAGTTCTGGATCAGTCGGTTTTGGTTACCCAAAGCTTTATGTTGTGTTGTCTGATTAAGTTCAAGGAATAATGGTAAGTCAAAGCACGCCCTATAAAAAATATCAACATGATAAAGTAGTAATCATATTATATTTATATATTTCAGGTATCTATATTTTGTATATTTGGTACCTATCTATGTTATTGTAATTTCAGATGAAGATTTAAAACATTATTTTCGTATATAATTAATGAAACGATCGTGTTTAATAATTTATTATATATATATTTATATATATTCATTAGGTATATTATGTTAAATTGAAGTTTTATAAATTATTGACAATGATCCCAAATTTTTAGTTCTTATATTTTTATTTTTATTAAACCTAAATTTAACGGTTTGGATGAAAATAATGCCATATGCCAAATAATGCTTGATCTGTACACTCTGCAATTCCCTTTAAATACCTCTGATAAAATAAAATAATGGGTCAAGAGTGAGTCGGACTCGTGCTTCGAGGGTTCCGTACTATCTTATGCTTGTGAGCAAATAATAACCTCAGTGCCAAAATGGTTTTTTTTTGTTACGTACCTCTACTTACCAGTTTAAGGTATCACCTACGGAATCTAAACAATTCAAAATTCATTACCGAAACGAAACAAAGAATATCAATTGAATGCAGATTGTAGCTACTTACTATTTTGACGACCTCTGTGGCGCGGTGGGCGAAGGTCCTCCAGCGATTCATGAGGGTTCGATTCCCGCCTCGGGACAATACTGTGTCTTTGAGTGCTGAAAACGCACGGTATGAGTTTTCTACAAGTGACTAACATGCGTAAATCCACACTAGCGCAGCGGCTGAGAAAATACAGATCTTTGTGACTCAGCAGAGCTGTAATATTTTTCGAACGAAACGCATGTGCGGCGCAACACAACCGCTGTGTAGAACGGCAGCACGAATTTTTTAGGTAAAAAATAAAGATCGCAGTCGACGAAAAAAAACCGCAGTCAAAGTGTTAAGATATTTGTTCCGGGTGTTCTAGTCGTTATCTATCCTAGATGATGCTGTGTGGATTGTCCAGCAGTATTCTTTACTAACTATGTAGTTTTAACTCATTCACTGCCCAGCCAAGCCGGTGGATACCGAAGGGGTGAACCACGCCACCGCCATCACCAGGCCATTAAATAATCGGAATAAATTAGGCATAAAGCCTACCTTAGACTTAGGCAGGTAATCTACTTAGTTTATTTATTACTAGCTGCGCCCGGCGGTTTCACCCGCGCGGTGATAGATATTTTGGATAATATACAATTATATCTTTATAAATTGTAGCCTATGTGTTATTCCGATGTACAAGCTATATTATTGTAAAGTTTCGTTAAAATCCATGCAGTAGTTTTTACGTGAAAGAGTAACAAACATCCATACTTACAAACTTTCGCGTATATAATATTAGTAGGATTATTATTTTCACAAATTTATTTACCAGTATCAGAAAAATTGGTAAAAAGTTATGTTAAAAACATATTTTTTTTATAAATTATTTTATCATGTAATTTCAATTTAATATAATATAACTTTAAAATTAATTTAACAAACGTATTATTAAGAATTTTCTGATTTGTTTATTTTTGTCTTTTTCACGGTAAATTTTCCGTAAATATTTATTTATTTTTTAATTTTAGGAAAACTAACAGCTAGGTAACTAAATACTAAACACAGTGTGTAAATATGTAATCAAATGTTCGAAATATTCGTACTATAATGATTTCTTCGATACAGGCTAAGCCTAGTGAAGAAATCAACAGATAAATGTAACTAGGTAACAGTAGCTGTCTTCAAAATACATGATAGATAGATAGATAGATAACACTTTATTACACCACACAAAATAGAAAATAATACAGAGATAAAAACTTAGAATAAAGGGGGCCTTATCGCTGAGAGCGATCTCTTCCAGGCAATCTTGGGATTAGTTGCTGCTCCCTTTATTAAATTTTTTGTGTGTAATCTGTAATGTATAAAACATAATAATATGTAGATAAGATAAGAATGCGTAGTTTTCTCTATTTTAATTTTCTGTCTTTTGCTGTAGTAAATACTTTTTAACTTTTTGTTTTTTACCTTATCCACTCAAACGTCCACGCCCCGTTTGTTATGTTTTCTTTTCATGATAAAAACTTTTATGGCAAAAGACACATGTGCGTCCTGTGCCATGAATAATGAAAGTGTTAACCATGATAGATGTAAAAGATTTCTTGTACCTTAGGTATGTTTTCTTTCATGGTTAACACAACACACATGTGCGTCCTGTACCATGAAAGAATAAAGGATGGCGCGTGTCGCGACCGGGCCGGTCGCGACACGGTCTAGCGTGAATCATTATTTAACATGATAGAAAATATTTTTTGTAACTTATGTTTTCTTTTCCATAGGAATTCAATATCCACGGCGTCTTGGCGCCAGTTTTCACGCCCATGCACGAGTCAGGGGCCATCAACTATGACGTCATACCTGAGTATCTGGGCTATCTGGTTAACAAGAACATAAAGGGTATCTTAAGTAAGTTTGCTATTAGATTGCATACTAAAAACCTTTTTTTTCTTTTGTGTGGCTTGGGTGACACTGCGGATGATAGGCCTATTGTGATCGCCACTTTATTCGTTCAGGCCCGGAGCCGCGGCGTTCTAAGATTTTCTTCGGGGTGATGTCTCGTAGCTCGTCTGGGCTATTCAGGTGCTTGCCTAGTAGATGCTACGTTTTTACATCAGTGGTCCACACTTTCCTAGCAGATGGAGAGGCATTTCATCCGCCTCCCCGCAGAATCTGCTTAGCGCTAGGATTCGGTTGGTGAACCCACTAAGTGAACTGCTTATCGAAGGCCGCTTCGCACTGCACCACAGTTATTTAATCAAATACAACACGTTATCTACAAATAAACATATAATAAATACCCATAACACAAGCTCTACTTCACTTGGGGCTAGATAATGCTGTATGGATTGTCCAGCATTATTTTTATTTTGGGCGTTATCATTCTGCGACACAGTGTTAAACTACCTACTGCAGATGACAATACAATACAAAAATTCTTCATTGTACACCATAATCAAATCAATTATTACAAAAATACATTATATGCGACATGTACAATGGGCGGCCTTATCGCTTAGAAGCGATCTCTTTCAGGCAGCCGTTGGAGATGACATAGTTTTTCAAAACTGTTTCTGTTCCATGTCATGTATCAATAAACGATTTATTATATTATCTTATCTTTCAAAAATATGTTTGTTAGTCGGCGGCACTACTGGAGAAGCAGCCTTACTGAGCTTGGAAGAGAGGAAGAAACTCCTCTCCGCTTGGGTGGAGGAAGCCAAGCCTCAAGGAGTGAAGATCATCTCCCAAGTAGGGGCTGCGCCCTTGCCTGATGTCCTTGAACTGGTGAGCCTAATAATGTGCACTATACATACAGGGTAGACCAAACAGTGACGTCATAAACAAAATTAATGCCTCGGGGGTGCCCGAAAACACCCATCGTGGAGATCTTTAGGGGAGGCCTATGTCCAGCAGTGGACGTCGATCGGCTGATATAAACCTAATATTTTTTTTTATGAGAATATTATCTCAAAAACTCCTGAACAGATCGAGATGAAATTTGACGTAAGTACATTCAGATTCAGATTCAGATTCAGATTCAGATTCAGATTCAGATAATTTATTGTCATACTTCATACACATAATAAAATCACAATAATGTAACTTAAATTAAATTATGAGACTATGACTCGTCAAACACGATATAGATACAATAGAGATAGGTAATAAAGAACAATTTTGCTGTAAAGGGGCAGTAGAAAAAGTATAATAAATATGCTTAAATCTAAGGTTCTTAAAGCTATCACTATTATCTACACTATATTTGGGTAAGGTGATTCCACGAGGACGTCGGGTAACTTAGAGGATTTCACATTAAACTGACTGTAGTCGTTTTCTAAAAACTCTTTGATACTATAATATAGCGTTTTGTTAAGTAAGAGATTTCGTAATTCTATATTAAACCGATTTTCGTTTTTAATTAATTTCAATTCTAGAGGAAGCTTATTATAAAGTTTTTGACCCATTATTTTAGGGAGCTGTTTAAGCATGTTTAGTCGGTGCTGGATCGGCTCTATTATCATTTTATTTCGTGCTGTGCGTTTATTACTGCCCCCTCTTATAGTATATTCACCTAAATGTAGTCTGACATACTTTACTACCTCCATTATGTAGACTGCAACAGATGTTAATATGCGGAGGTTACTAAAATGATCGCGGCATGATTCTCTGTATTTTGCGTTTAATAAGACTCGGATGGCACGCTTTTGCAGTTTAAGTACTCTTTCATAGTCTGTTGAGCTTCCGAATAAGATGATGCCATATGACATAATCGAGTGGATATATGCGTAATATATATCTTTAAGAGATTTAGGTGAAGTAATTGGTCTAAGTTGCTTTAGTGCGTAAATTCCTCTGGCCATTTTTTTACATGTGGAGTCGATATGCTGCTTCCACGATATTAATGGATCTAATTCAAACCCTAACATTTTTACTAAGTTTGAACTTACTAAGGTGTGCCCGTCTTGTAACGGTATCGGTATTCTGTTAAGAGCGTATACGCCTAGCGCGCGATGTCAAGTTTAGGTAATTAGAACGCACACAGAAGCGAGCGTGACATTAGTGTGAGTAGCGCTGGCGCTTTCTATCAATGCTACAAGTATAGTCAAACTTACCCATTTTGATCCATTCGAGTGAAATTATTATAGCAATTAGTTCATTTAAATGTAAACTTATTTAATTTAAGTTACGAGTAGGTACAAATAAAATACTTGGTTACGGATAAAGACGAATTTATTTAAAAAAAAATTAAATGTTTTTATTTTTAGATTAATATGTCGTGGTTCTCAGCGGCATGGACCTAGACTTTCGTTTATTGGAATCGGAATTTCGGGCTCGATAATCTGCAAAAACATTAGAATTTAAACATATTTTGAGCCAAAAAATAGATTTATAAAGTAGTGTAGAATCTAGTGACCGGATTTTTTTAAATACTTCTAAAAACTTACCAAATTCAACATTTCCATGTTTTCACATGGTGAATCCAATATAGAATTCTGTAAAAAAAACCACAGTATTACATCAAATCGTCTGATGTCGTATTATTACGTGAAAGGAGAAAAAAGGTAATTTAAATTAAGTTTAAAATAAAGTTAATAAGTACCTCCATATTTTCGTTTTCACTCTCAACTATTTCCGAAATTTCTTCACGTGAGTTTTTTTACATTGCCTGCAGTAAAACCATCAACCAATAAGCACACACCTTGTTATTTGAAAGCAAGCATTATGCAGTAAATAAATAAAATAAAATAATGTTAATGAAATACTAAGTAGGAAATTTAATAAGTAATTTTTTTTTTTTTACAGAATTCAAGGCGTAGAAACACTCAGAAGCAAAAAAATTATGGATTCTTTATACCTTATAGATTTAGAGAAATGGATACATAATGAGTACATAAATACATAATTTAAGAAATTTGGCACATATGTTTAGAAGCCCACATAGTACCACCCACATAGTTAGCCACACAGTACAGCCCACATAGTACCCACGGTCTTGGGGAGTCGTCGGGGGTGGCCCGGCGGCCCGTCTCAAAGCGAGTATAAACTGCGATATAGAGACGTCAGCCATCTTGAATTTGAAAATGGTCATTTTTTTTCGTTGATCGAAAACAGTTATAAATTAAATATTAGTGGGTGTGCCATCACACTATAGCGATAGTCGCATTGCGGTTCGCTTCGCTCACCGCAATACGACTCTGCTCGTGTTGCCACACGACGTGCGTCAGTGCACAGTGCGACAGGTGTCGCAATTTCAATTCGCCGTCATCGAATTCGAAATCCTCACCCCCAAGTTAATCAAAAACGATACCCATATCAGTTTTTTGGTTGGGGGAGGGAGAGGGTACAGGGGGGCTGGGGGCGTGGGGGGTCACGGCATGGCGAGCGAAGGTCGCATTGCGGCTCACTTCGCTCGCCGCAATGCTGCCCCAGGTTATAAGTGAGGGGGCCTTGGGGGGTTAATCGGGGGTTCACAGCACGGCTCGCTTTGCTCACCGAAATTCGCCGTCATCGAATTCGAAATCCTCACCCCCAAGTTAGTCCAAAACGAACCCATATCAGTATTTTAGTTGGGGGGGGGGGTACAGGGGGGGCTGGGGGCACGGCTCGCTTTGCTCGCCGTGCCGTTTTTCGCGGTCGCATCGTGGCTCGCTTCGCTCGTCACGATGCTCCACCCGAAAAAAAAGGTCCAAAATAGGTCAATTTTTGGTTTTTCCTAAAAAAAGGTGGTCTGGGGGGCAAAGGGGAGCAAAATTTTTTCTCATTCAAAACCATTTGTCCTCTTCTATATGACTGTGAAAAAATCTCAAAGAGTCGGAATTTTCCCCAGGAGACTTTTAGATCGTATAGGGGATACGATTCCGTAAAAAAAAAACATACCTCCCCATCCACCATCAAGGAGAACAATTATGCCAGTGAGTGAGTGGTAATTTAGCTATATAATGTATAGTTAAAAATATACATATTAACAGTTTATTCCATGTAAAATGTTAGGAAAATTAAGCCGTAGGTTGAAGCTGTAAGTATAACATTATTAATAACGTGAAGGTACCAACCTTTTTGCTCTTGCAATTTCTATGTTTGCTGCATTTTTACGCTTTCGTTTTTTGCCTATAAATAGCTTATTTTTATTTCCCATTTCGTCTGAAATATGAATTGTTACAATATAACTACATTCTAAAAATATGTTTGCCATCAAAAATATTTTACTTACCAAAGTACCAAAATTTTTTAGATGCGCTATATGTCCGCTCGCCCTATACACACAACAAAGGTCAACTCAGGTTAGTCAGAGAGCCGAGCGACGTGACCACACTCTAGAAAGCCTCGCGGCGGACTGATTTGAATCGATTTTCGCGCAGCGTTTTATAGTAGTTTTAAAATATTTATAGAAAAATAATAGCAACAAAATCATACAAATTTTAAATGTATAATTTTAAAAAAGATGCTCCACTTTATTGGTAGGCTATTACTATATTAAATTAAATAAGGTATATCGGTAAAAATATCATTTAAAAATGTGAAATATTCGTAATATTTCACATTTTTTTAATTTTAATTTCTCATAGTAGGATACCAAAACCAAACATCTTTCTAATAAACTTTTTAGCCAAGGATCTCATCAGTAGGTTATATTTTTTTCTTAATTCGATATGTCAATATTTTCTATTATTTTGAGCTTCGAAACTGATGCTGAAAGGGAAATTATGAAAACCTCTCACAAGTTATCTTGATAGAACGCGTACATACTATATTAATCGAAATATTTTATAGTCAAACTATTTGGACACTAAAATTTCCTAAAATGATTAGTAAATAACATATACTATAAGATAAGTGGTTCATGATATAAACGGGTTTGAAAAGTACTGTTTCTGCGCATTTTAGGAATAAACGCTCTTAAGAGATTGTACAGTTGTCGTTGAGAAAAATAATATGTCGGTTTTATTTTCATTAAGTTGTAAGCCATTCATCTGAAACCAACTACTTAATTTAGCATTTAAAACATAGCCTAACTTAGATGGCTACTTATTATATAGGAAATACGCGTGCGAAACCGAAGGGCAGAGGCGTAGAGTGCGAAACCGAAGGGCGTAACTATACCGTTCGAGCCCCCACCCAATATAAAGACGCTAAGCCAACAATAATATTTTTTTTGTAATAACGGGTCCCAGCCGTAAAGGTCCCCTGGTCTACGGAGAATCCCAACTTCCCAACATTATTACACATTTAACATAGTTATGTCTTTAATTTGTTTAAGTTACTTACTTAGTTGCATACACAAGTAAAAACATTTATTAATATTTCAATGCATCTGTAAAAAAATTTTGTTAATGTGACAAAAAGCCGAGTTACCACACAGCCTGTGTCACACGCCACTGATAAAGCGTCTCATGTTTTCCACAGGCAAAGTTCTCATCAGAAATAGGAGTTGATGCCATAATGACGCTGCCGGAGTTATACTACAAGCCGAAGAACGTGGAACAGCTATTGGGATACTTGGAGCTGGTGGCCGCTGCTGCGCCTGGTCTGCCGCTCGTCTACTACCACTTTCCTATGATGAGTGGCGTTGACGGTATCTAATACTGAAAGATTATTTGAAACATATTGTTTGGCAAATAAGAAAAAATATTCCCTAGACACCAAAAGGCAGGCATGCTGCTAATATGCAATATAATACAAATAAGGCAAAAGACCACCACATAACAATCATAGCATCAATGAAGTAATTCTTTTCTACACAGACATAGGGAATAATCTTTTTTTTTATTTTTCTTTATTATATTTTAGAGACTTAGTCTTACTTTAGTCATTTTAATGACTATGTCAGTTCCGTATTTTACCAACAAACTGGAACTAAAACAACAAGAACTAAATGATATCTAAAACTAACCTAAATAATTTGTTTGTCGCATCACTCAGTGGTGTGGCTAATATAATTTGGATAACACCAATATAGGGAAGAATCTTGCAGAACAAATTAACGCACAGAATCAATTACTTACGCCCATCTCGTTAGACACTACACATACTCTGAAGTCATTTGATCTGCTCCCAACTGATGAGGAAGAGGTTGTAAAGCTTATTAATGGTTTAGGAGAAAACTGTGCAATAGGTTTTGACCAGATAGACCAGACCAGTAGGTAAATTTCTCAAAAGATACGAGTATGCACCTGCCTCTGTAAACCAATTTCTTATATTTGTAACCTCTCTATGATTCTTCCAAGTATCAAAATGGTTAAACAATTTCGATAAATAAATATCAAAATACTCGTCTTATCTCCTATAAATTACATAGCTACAGTTTGTAATCTTTCGCCCTCTCACCTAGCAAAAAATAGTGAAAAAGCGACGATCGAAGAGTTTTTTTTTTTAATAATATAGAACTACATAATGTCTTCTTACAGTTAACATGCGAGAATTCTTCGCGGGAGCCCAAAGCAGGATTCCTCAGTTCAAGGGCATGAAGGCTGATCTTTCCATCGCCATGCAGTTGACTGACCTCCTGGAACCTGACCAGAGGATCTTCATCGCTAATCATGTAAGTCGTGGTGTTCGCGACGTAAGAATCGGCACGTAACTCAGTCCATGGCTATCGTAGAACCCACTAAAATGAACCTAGATTGTCAGTTCCTGTACACTGAATAACTATAAATAATATAGCCCGTACCTCAGTCGCTGGCTTTCGTAGAACATGGTCTAGATGTAAGCAGAAAACTAAATAAACAGGATGCTCGTCTCAAAGGGGTGGACTGGACTGTCAGCTGGCTACTGGCCAGAGCCGGCAATGTAGAGGACATGCGTAGAACCAACTAAAATGAACCTATGTCCTACCCAATAGGTTCTTTTTAGTCGGTTCCTGTAGCACAAATTAACTTTAATATAGCCTGTATGAACAGTTAGCGCATTCGTGCATTAAATCCTATGGAAAAAGGAGAGGTCAGGATTACATCAGCAATACTATCACAGCTCTTTACTATCGACTCAGAGCTCACTTGATATCACTATTTGTCTAAATTCATTTCCGTTTCAGCATTTAGCAACATCGGCGTTCATGGGGCATGATTCAAGCATAGCAACCATCAACAACCTGTATCCAGAAGTCGTGGCCAGGATGTTAGCGAGCGTGGAGATGGGAGACATTGAGGCTGCTAGGGCATTGCAGGAGCAAATCAATCGTTTGATGAACAAATTAGGTGCCTACGGTGAGTGTCAAGGCAACTGTGTTACAAAAAATACAAATGACTTCATATTCTTGACGATATCTGTGGTGCGGTGAGCGCAGGTCCGCCTGCGACGCAGGAGGTTGCGGGTTCGATTCCCGCCTCGGGACAATTGTGTGTACGATCTGATGATATTTGTTCCGGGGCTTCTGGTCGTTTTCTATGTATAATAAAAAATATATATCTATGTAATGTATTGTATTAAGTATATCAGTCATCTAGTACCCATAACTCAAGCTCTGCTTAGCTCGGGGCTAGATAATGCTGGGTAGATTGTGCAGCATTATTTAGTTATTTAAATACCTATATTACCATTGTTAAATGGAAAAGAAAACTTAGCTATTGAGCTACTAACCGATACCAACATTTGAGGACTTTGGCGATTCCTCGTGTATCCTATCTTCGTATTTTTAATCAATATTGAGAGTATGATAAACAATTCGCAGGGGATTTCGTGCCTACCATGAAAGCAGCCATGGAACTGCAGTCTGGGCTACAGATGGGGCCTCCAAGAAAGCCCCTGGTCCCTTTGACTCCGCAACACATCTATGCGCTACAAATTGAACTGTCTGGAGCATTCATTTAGGCGCAATGTTTTATAGCATCTAGTAAAATAATGTTCTCATGCCTCTTGATATTAAGGTTAAATGCATAATGATTAAATAAATATAAAGGTACCTAATTATATTACATTATTAATTAGAGCACAGAAATCGATGTATCAATCTATGTTTTATAAACCTTCCTCTTTAATAACTTTACCCACTATTGTTGAAAACTGCATTAAAATCCATTGAGCAGTATAAAAGACAGCGGAAGCGACTTCATTTTATTTTATACTATAAATTGTAAAGGTACTCGTATAGGTTCAGGTTCAGGTGGAGCAAGGTGGAGGTAGGTACTCCTTTATCCGCATTTGGACTCCAGTTGGTCCTTTTATGCGTATTTTGCTAGCATAGCCAGCCTAGCTTCGTCCAGAAGCGCAGAATCTTCCTGGGGTCTTCACAGGCTTCGCGGAGCGACCTCGGCAAGTTGAGGATTTCTATGCGTTGTGCTAATACTCCCTCGCATTCCAGGATTACGTGGGCATCTGATTCGTCGTTGCTGAGGCATCCTCTGCAGAGAGGTATAAATAAGTAGGTACTTACTCTATGTACTTACTCGTATGTATTGCCTAAGGCAATAAAGCCAAAAAGGAATATGTTTATTTTTCCTTTTTGGTAAATATCCAATTCACCAAAAAGTATCTAATAATAAGCATGTTTTTTTCAAATTGTGTGTCTAAACTTCTTCATACCCTTATAAATCTCGTAAGTAAATCTTTATTTAAACAGTCTTCGAAAATATTACCATCACATTTTATGCAGTACAATCGAAACTAGCTCTGCAAATATGAAATAACTTAGTCACCGCAGCATGATTCATCAAGGGCAGGATACATCGACTACGTATAATAGACGCCTAATACCTTACCTATTTATTCACTGTGCAAACAAGTCTGTCAACCAACTGAGGTGAGCGGGCGCGGGGAAGTGAGTGCTCATTGGTCCGTTCAAGGTTACGACAAATCATGACCATTATTAGTGATGGGGTAAGTACTATGAAAGCAATCGATACTTGCAACAAGGTATATTTACTTTGACGATTTGACGACCGATATGGCGCGGCGGGCGAGGGCTGCCTGCGACGCAAGAGGTTGTGGGTTCGATTCCCGCCTGGGGTCAAATATTTCTACGATCTGAAAGTACCTATTTGTTTCGGGTGTTTTGGGTAGTAAAAATAGGTCAATTTTCGGTTTTTCCTAAAAAAAGAGGCCTGTCGGCCCTTAGCCCCTATGCATTCAAAATCACTTGTCCCCCTCTATACAACACCCATAAAAAAATTAAGCAATATGGCTCCATGTAGGAGCCCACTGGGGGCGGTCTTGGGGGGGCAAATGACAAAAAGTCGGAATTTTCCCTAGGAGACTTTTACCTCACCTATACGATTCTGTAAAAAAAAACATACCTTCCCATCCACCATCAAGGCGAAAATCAGTCAGTCAGTAGTAATCTAGCTTTATATAGTATGTATAATGTATAATATAATGTATAATAATAAAAAAAATCAAGTATCAATGGTAATCTAGCTTTATACTATAGTAGAATAGAATAATATTATATGAAAAATAAATAATTATTAGAGTTAACATTTAGGTACCTTACATTTTAGATAATACCATGTAGCAATGTAACGTTAAATATTATTTTAATCGACTTTTACATAATTCATCATAATCTTTCCTACGGCCATCGACATCTTAATGTCGCCTACGGCACAGCACTATTTACCCCGCCTTCTCAGAGAAGAAAGGAAAGCAAATACAGAATTGGTTATGAAAGAAAGAGATGCACAGTTGACCTCGACAGTTGACCTCAACCGGTCAACCAAATTAAGTTGAGCTCCGTCAGGAGCCATTGAGTAAGCGAGCGCAGAGATTGTCACGGGTCACTGGTCTGGTCGTTACTGATCGAACGTTAGTGGGCGTGGATTTTTATAAGTTCTCTTTTTCTTATGTGATGTCTTAAATCGTTCGCCCTGTATTAGGTGTCTAGGGTACGTAGTCGATGGCAGGATAAGATATATTTACATTGATTGTGTAGTAAGTACCGCCGCGCCGCTCCGTCCAACGCCCATATCTGCGCAAGGACGTATTTTATTCATAACATTTTCGCCTCATGTTTTCATATTCACATCTTGCATCAACGAGTGTAATATTGATGTGCAGGGCAGTATAACAAGGACATTGATTTGAAAAATAAGTATTGTGCACTTCGTAGCCGGCAACCAAAGACAATATAAAGTATTACTACCCGGTAACTTCAGTGTAAGTACCTAATTATCATTATTATTTATCTTCGAGCATTAACAAATGACTGATCATTTGTTAATGTTGTAGTGTAGATAAACATAATTGTAAGAGGTTATATCATGGACTAAGTATATTACAATTAGGTAGGTGTAGGTACTTATGTATGAGTGTGTGTGTATATACGATCTTGAGCCCCTGACAAAATAATACACTGGTTAATAATAGTGGATTCTTATTAAACTAATTTTTATTCCAAGAGATGCAATGAGATTGAATTTGGTACCTCAAAATGTTTTACATTTTATCAAGGACTTATAGTAAGGACCAAGAAGTCCCAAACAATTAGTTGGTACCTTTAGAATTTTGAACAATACCTAACCTAATATTCTATTCCAAATGGTTTTTTTGACAATCTCCTTATATTTCAGATTCTTCGTTGCGCAAAGGACGAGGGATAATTATCACCACAAAATAAATTATGGAAACAGCTGATGAAATTGTTAAACCAGCGATAAACTCATTATCATTACAAAATACCTCACTTAAGAATCAGGAAACTCCATCAACATCAACAAATCTGAATCAGAACAAAGAGAATAAGCCGATAGCAAGCAGATTGCATGCTAATGAGACTTTTGAAAGCGAGCAAAATAGTGGACCAACAAGTATGCAGAAATCCAAAAATAATGACATGACTTGCTCGAAACAAAGTGTATTCGATACTTCTACAAATAAAGAAAAGAATCCCACCGACAATCCTGTCATAGTGAAGCTAAAATCTTTAAGAGAAAATTTTCAAATCGACGAGGAAATTATAAATAGTTCCAGTTTAAAGGAAAATCAGCTGTATGAGCCAACACCCAGCACTTCCAGTGAAGATAAACCGGGGAAGCAGACCACAGAAAATGATACTGACACAATTTCTTTTGTGGCTAAATTCAAATTAACAACTCTACTTCACAATAGACCTGCTAAAAAAACGAATCCTGATGTAAGCGAACGTCATAACGTTGCTCGTGGTTGTGATAACGAGGAACGTATTATTCAAAGTACAAGTTCTAAAAAAACTAAAACTAAATTTAATTTTTTTAAAGAAGTTACAACTGCTATCGAAACTGGGGATTTGCCTCATTTAAAGCAGTTAATAAAAACTATTTATAAAACATATGATAAGACATTGTTAACTGCGATTTATAATCAAAAAGATAATCCTATTAGAAATACACACTTGATAACTCTGGCTTGTAAGCACAGGCAGCCACAAATTCTTGATTTTTTACTAAACGAGTCGGATATTCTGCATTATTTACCAAATAAAGGCTCTATTGTTGAAAAAGCATATAAACAAGCGTTTTGCGAAACTATATTGTCATTTAATACCGAAATGTTGGAAATGTTATACGACTACTGGTCTGGTGATGTCCACTGGCCTATCTCCAGCAGCAGTACAATGGCTGATATTATCCCTAATCTTGAATTTCTAAAAAAATTACTTATACAGTCACGAAACAGCTGTCAAAAACATCTAGGGGACCAATTGCCTGTAGCTGTAAAAAGCCTTACAGTTTTCAATAATTTTCAGATAGAACTATACAAAAAACTTTTGAGTTTGAAAGTAAATAGAGACGGCTCAGATGAAGAAATTCGGAAAAGTGAAGTGGAAGCGATAAGAAATCTTATAATAACTGCATTTAAAATTTACGAAAAGACCGTAAATACCAAACAAATAGACAGTGAATCTGAGTACAATAATTACTATATATTTGAAGTTCTATATCGTAAATTGGATTCTAATATAGCATTACTGATCCTTAATAATCTTCACTTACTTAAACAAAGACTAGTTTTGCCAAAATATGCATACCAAGACTTCGAATGTGCGTTGTATTACTTTTTATACGAGGTCAGTGACAACTGGAGCCTATTTTTGCGAAGAAATAAACAAAAAGAAAAATTTGTTAAAAATATGTTCAAAATTGATATACCAAAATACAACACAAATCGATTTTTGAACCAACCTGTAATTTATTACAAATGGATTGAGTTTAGAAAAGCAATTTCACATTTCGTCTCCACACTAGGCAATGTTAAAACTGATGTTGAGGAAAATTTAAGAAACCGAATACCGAAAGAAGAAATTAACAGTTTAATGTTACTACCTTACATAAGAGATGATTATTCTCTTAAAAAGATGTTAAATTACATGAAAGCAATAGCAAAAGTAGACTTTGAACAAGACAGAGAGCGAGGCGTTTTTGTAGTACAACGTGTTATACAAGTTCTTGGTGAAATGGTAAAGAATAGCGCAACCAATGATACTTGCCATTTATCTCCGACAACAAGGGCACTTTTATTGTCAGAAATACCTAAACATATTGTTAAGATTATTGAAGATATCAGAGATTCTTCTCTTTCGCGAGCAAGACAGGGCACACTCATAAGGAGAATTGACTTGGAATTAAATGAGTATAGTCTATTTGAAGATCTAATAACTGATATTTTTGAAATCAAAAGAGCTATCAAAGAAGTCATTTCGCTATACAAACCTGTTTTAGAAAAAAGTATGTTTAGAGTTGGTTTAAATTTGTTGAATACCGCATACGAAAAATTAGAAGAGGAAGATAATGAAGAGAAGTGGGCTGAAATGCTTGGAGTTGAGGTTGAGTCATGGGGATGTGTTAGTGCAAACGCTACACATTTACGTGAGATCTGTGAAATTTCAGAAGGAAAAAATTTAGAGAAAGCCTCTACAAAAATACCAATCTATACTAGCAATATACTGCAAAAACTCGAGGACATGAAACTAAATAATGAAAGTTGGGACTCTCTGAAAAATGATTTGACACACATTGTAGATACCAAATCCCTTAAAAACTATCCCAATGAAGAAAGTTTTCAAAAAATTAAAGATGATCTAACGAATGAAATATTAAAATCAAAATCGATATTAAATAAAAATAATACATCGAAATTAGTCTTAAATAATAAAAGCTTACAACAAATTTTTAATAAGACCAAAAACAAATTAAAGAGTATTCACGATTTATCCAAAGATTGGGACGAGATAGTTAATTTATTAAAATTCTTTGTAGAAGAAGTTAATATTCTTCAAGATTTTCCATGGGAAATAAAGCATGGAGAATGTACAAGATTAATGACAAAATGTACATACGGATGCCCAGACGCCGACGGAGTTTCAGACGCTTTTATGTTAATTCGTATAATGAAAGATGAGGCTAAAAAGTATATGAAAAAACCTAAGCCATCTTTACCTAAAGAAAGGCACGAGTACAAAGCAATAAAAACTCTATCAGAAAAACTCAAAAGAAAATGGTTTCTTACAAAAGCTGAAGCAGACTACCTGCTTCATAACATAACCTTCCGTTGCAGCTGCGTAGACGCTTCACCTTACAAATGTGCTTATTGTCTCATAAAGCAAAAAATTAAGGATAATGAGCCTTTAGCAACTGAGGAGCACACAAAAATTTTATCACTAAACATAAGTGAAAAATGCAGGAAAACTATAGAAAGTCTTGTCAAAGGCAAAACACGAGGCTCGTATCAGAGTAAGATTTTAGAATGCTTACTAAACAGAGCTCAACACCTTGACAAACTGTTGGAAGGGTGTAGAGACCACAAACAATTAGTGTTTAAATACAAGTTTGATGAGTTGTTTAGAATTGTTATAGAAATCTTGATATGCGACGTCATGAACGCGTTTCAGGAAGGCTGGTTAAAAGAACTAGCGAATGTTAGATTCAGTAAGATGCTATCTGATCTGCCTTTACGCAACATTATAGAACATGGTAACCCACTGCTTGAAATCGCCGGTTCGACACTGGACCCCAACGATTTTCCGAATGCTTTGATTTCGTTTACTTTGGATTTTTTGCAAGACCATTTGTACTTGCAAGATTTGTTCAAGCTATATGAAGACGAAGTTGACCGCCACAATGTTTATTGTTCTACTAATTTGAGTCCTAACCAGCTGATATTAACAGAAAACTTTAAAAAATGCTCTAGGTGGAAGAGCTACATCAAATTGTTGCCAACAGATAGGAATTCACATGTATGAATGAGAGAATATTAAAACTGATAAACAAAAATGTTAACAATTACTTTATATATCTTCAATATTGATCATAATTTGAAAATAAGATTCTAGAGATTCAAAATTGTAAGCGCTATTTTGTATCTTTACTCTAATTTTATATGACTTCTACTTTATTTTATTATCATATGTCTATTATCTATACTAATATTATAAAGAGGAAAGGTTTGATTTTTTGTTTGTTTGTAATGAATAGGCTCCGAAACTACTGGACCGATTTGAAAAATTCTTTCACCGTTGGGAAGCTACGCTATATCCGGTGAATATAGGCTATATCATATTTTCAAAAAAGTTCGGGATTTGTACTAAAACCGTGCAAAGCCGGAATGATCCGCTAGTTGTATAATAAAATAATAATTAGTTATTCCTCTCGGTGTATTTCTACTTTCCAGCTTACCAATAAAAAAACTTATGTCGCATAAATGTTTTTTTTTTTTTGATAAAATAATATTTCATTTCGCCAAATAAACATGATTTATTTTACCAAGGCATTATAATTGGGTTAATTGCAGTAAGAGTGCCAGGAAGCACAAATTATAATGACTAACGATCGCCGAAGGATTTCTGCGTACCCAGTGAAGCGTATTTAGCGTCGATAGACGCCAAACTCATCAGCAAAGTGTTCGTTTGCTCCTTTGTGATAGAATCCCTGGTGTGTCGAGCGTTGCCGACGTTGATTTTGTTGACTAGGTTCATTGCTATTTTACTAAATATCACGTAGTCTCCTGAAAACAATATTTATAAAGGTTAACAACTGAACAAGTGTAGGCAATAATCTTTCTTATATATAAAAATCAATTGCTGTTCGTTAACACTTTGATTGCTGAAATCACACGGTATGTGTTTTCTACAAGTGACTAATATGCGTAAATCCACACTTGCGCAGCGGCTGAGAAAATACAGATCTGTGTGACTCAGCACAGCTATAATATTTTTCGAACGAAACGCATGTGCGGCGCAACACAACCGCTGTGTAGAGCGGCAGCACGAATTTTTTAGGTTAAAAAAATATCGCAGTCGTCGAAAAAAAATCGCAGTCAAAGTGTAAGTCTCGTTAAAACTCGAGAACAGCTGGGCAGATTTAGCTGGTTTTGGTTTTGAAATGTTTGTTGTAGTCCCGGGAAGGTTTAAACAGCTAGCTAGGCAGCTAGTTTGAAATAAATGAACCGACGGAAGTCAGGATTGGGTTAAATAATTAATGCATCAATTAAATAGAAAAGTAGATAGAAAACTCTTTTAACACTTTGACTGCGGTTTTTTTTCGACGACTGCGATCTTTTTTTTTACCTAAAAAATTCGTGCTGCCGCTCTACACAGCGGTTGTGTTGCGCCGCACATGCGTTTCGTTCGAAAAATATTACAGCTCTGCTGAGTCACAAAGATCTGTATTTTCTCAGCCGCTGCGCTAGTGTGGATTTACGCATATTAGTCACTTGTAGAAAACTCATACCGTGCGTTTTCAGCACTCAAAGTGTTAAAATGTCAAAGAGGTTTAACAATGTTGGCCTTAACATCGGATTACCACAGTTATTTCTTTAAAACGCGATTCACATTTATTTTATGAATAACTAGCTGCGCCCCGTGGCTTCGCCCCAGTGGAAATCTATGTGTCAAATGATTTAAATTATAAAAAAGTACCCTATGTCCGTCTCCTGATTCTAAGCTACATTCCCACCAATTTTCAGCCAAACCGGCTCAGCCGTTGTTGAGTTATAAATAGTGTAACTAACACGACTTTCTTTTATATATATATATATACATAGATTATATATATATATATATCTTACATTGTAAACCGCGGTTTTCAGTGACGATATCATTGACAAAGTGAAATTATTACTTAAGTAGAATAGTGTCGAAATAAAGGAAGGCAGAAGATGAATATTGCCTAAGTTGGCCTATCTGTTGACGACCGATGTGGCGCGGTGGGCGAAGGTCCGCCTGCGACGCAGGAGGTTGCGGGTTCGATTCCCGCCTCGGAACAAATGTGTGTACGATCTGCAGATATTTGTTTCGGGTGTTCTGGTCGTTTTCTATGTATAATAAAAAATATCTATCTATGTAATTTATTGTATTATGTATATCAGTTATCTAGTACCCATAACACAAGCTCTGCTTACCATGGGGCTAGATAATGCTGTGTGAATTGTCCAGCATTATTTATTTATTTATTTATTTATATCTATTGTACTGCCGCACACACAATTATTATTATGTACCTATACTAACTACTTATCTTTTTAAAGTCCTCGTTTGAATTGTTAAGGGGCCTCCGGAGGGACGAATTCTTCATACAAACGTAATACCAAAATTATTTCTAATTCAAGCATATTTCCACTATAATATTGCATTATTTGTGTTAAAATAGTATTTATCTAGGTTCCCAAATAGTTTTTTTTCGAAATACTTACCTAAAATGAAATGAAAGCCAATCTCATTTTGCACATTTTTATGCGAAAACGGATAAGTTTTCTTGCTATTTGTTTCGTATTAAAAACATCAATATCTTACGTTTTATTTATTAAGGAACATCGATTATATTGTCTAGTTACAGAATAACAATACTTTGTGAAGAATACAAAAAGTTTTCAGTCATAATTTTTTGTATTACGGAACAAACCTAATTTTTAACGGCTAATATTGCTATCGCGCACGCATATGGCGCGGCGCAAGGGTTAAACAGGGACAGCGATATTCGGAGCGATTTTTGCAAGCGAGGGTCGCCGGACCCTTAAACCTAATGTATTTTTGTTTAAAATTGTATCTCTATGTCAATTGCATGTATGTATTTAGTACAGTCAATGTCAAATTGATATGAGCGTCTAGAGTAGTCAAAATTATCTGAAAAATATGGAAGCAATTTGATATACGCTGTTCGAATCATATTGTTAGCAATTATGAGTTTGCATACTAACTTTGAGTGCTTGGTTTGCTTAGATTATTTTGAACACCCTGACTGCTCATATAAATATGAAACAATGAGAAGTAAGATATTTTGAAGACCTTGGGTGCTAAACACAATATAATGATTCGAACAGCGTATATCCAATTGCTTCCATGTTTTTCAGATCATTTTGACTACTCTAGACGCTCAAGTTATGAACATACTAGTGGTTTCTTTTTCACTTCTTCCACTGGTGGACAAAAATTGAAGTGCACTTTAAAATAATGTTAATTGATAATATTGAATAGTATAAAATATGACCTGACTACGTGCTTATTTATAAGCCTAAAGAAATAAAAAACTTTTCATTTTCATATCAATTTGACGCTGACTGTACCAAATATTTTTTTTATCTATTTATCTATCTAAGTTACTGTACCTAGTGAAGTGATAGCGTCAGCCCGTTCATTAAGCTCAATTTGCTTGAGTCTTGCCTTCTGTAGGTTGCCACTCTTCACTGCCCGCGCGATCTCCACCATGGTTCTCGGGTAGATGCTAGTGATAGCTGTCATGCTTGAGTTGATGCCCATCATGACGTTTGATGACATTGTCACCTGGAATGATATAATGAAAATAAACAAATCTATATATTATATAAGTATAAAAATATTATAAACGTGAAAGTTTGTATGTTCTTGAGCGATAAGGCCGCCAAATTGTCACATATCTTGTATTATTATTGTTTACCTTGTTTTATTTTTAAGTGTGCAATAAAAGTATCTATCTATCTATGTATGGATGGATGTTTGTTGCTCTTTCGCGCAAAAACTACTGAACGGATTTTGATGAAATTTCGCATTAATATAGCTTACATATCAGAATAACACATAGGCTACAATCCATCCATCCATACTTACAAACTTTAGACTTGTTTATAATATTAGTAGGAAGATAATGCATGTGCCTGAACTAGGTAAAAAAAACTGTTTTTCAGGCAAAGAAAGTGCTGACAATAATCAAATCCAATTACTAAAATAAATAATGTTAAATAAATAAAATAATGCTGGACAATTCATACAGCATTACCTAGCCCCATGGTAAGCAGAGCTTGTGTTATGGGTACTAGATAACTGATATACATAATACAATATATTACATAGATATATATTTTTTATTATACATAGTAAACAACCAGAACACCCGAAACAAATATCTGCAGATCGTACACACATTTGTTCCGAGGCGGGAATCGAACCCACAACCTCCTGCGTCGCAGGCGGACCTTCGCCCACCGCGCCACATCGGTCGTCAAAGGAGAGCTTACTGAGCCACTTCCATTGGACAACGACATAGCATCATTTACCCCTAAGTAAGCAGAGCTTGTGTTATGGGTACTAGATAACCAATAACTACAGATACCCAGATATTTTTATAAAAGAAAGCACCCAGACACAAAACAAATATCACCAGATTGATGAATCATCTGTCTCGCAACGAGAATCGAACTCGCACGACTTGCCAGCGTCGCAGCGACCATTACCTGCTGCGACACTAAGGTCGTTGCGTTCATGTTGATCATCATTAGCAACCGGATTTTTATCATAGACAGAAATCATCACATCGCATCAGCCACCAGTCCACTGTTGGATATAGGCCTCCCCTAATGAGTGCCATAGCGCCCTGCCATCAGCTTGCCGCATCCAGCATCTGCCTGCAGTCTTTCGTCATCCCACCTGGCCGGAGGGCGTCCTACACGGTCTCCACTCAAGAACACGTTTACCCCAGCGGTTGTCGGTTCTTCGATATTATGGCCGGCCCACTGCCACTTGAGCTTGCTAATTCTTTGAGCTATGTCGGTAACTTTAGTTCTCTGTCGGATGATTTCGTTAAACAAAGCCTTTCGTTATATTGCCGGTTATAATAAAGTAGGTAAATTATTCACATCACCAATCATCAGCCTATAGCAGTCCACTGCTGGACATAGGCCACTGCCAGTGCGGTAAATGATTAGACCTCCCGAAAGTAGTTGGCATCCATCGCGGTCGGATATAATCCAGCGATTATTGATTTCTTGAATAACATTCAAATACTACCTCTAATTATTCAATAAAAAAGTATAGTGATCGGTGACAGACGCCAAGATTCCTTTTTGAAATCAAACTAAAGATAATTATTATTTTAGGAAATGATAATTTGATTTAAAATGATTAAAAACCGGCTTGATTATAACTAAAGTCATTTAAAACGGGATATTAACCATGATTTTATTTTCGAGTTTTCCAATATTTCGTCACAGTTTCATGCGCCATGATCACGGAATAACTGTTTTAATGTTCATTAAAACATAAATTTTAATAACTGTTTTAATGAACATTAAAAACAGTTATAAATAACCGTTTTAAATGACTTTATAGTGTTAATAACCATGACAGTTTCAAAAGTTTTATTGATTTATACCTAAAAGATAGATAGATAGATTTTGTTTCATCATCATCATCAGCCTATAGCAGTCCACTGCTGGACATAGGCCTCCCTCGATTTTGTTTATTACAATACAATCACTCTTTATTGCCACCAAATAAAGAAACAGGTACACGAGACAGGAAAAAGACAAATACAGAATGTGTTGTACAATGGGCGGCCTTATCGCTATGAGCGATCTCTACCAGGCAACCCTTGGATGGACATGAAGTGTTAGAACATTAAACGTTATAAATACAAATAGGTTACATAATTTAGTTATTAGTGCCTTAAAGACTATGTTAGGATGGTGTAAGAAGAACTTACATGGCTGGTCATGAACAACGCATGCTCCTTTTGAAGTAATCCCGAGGACATCAACGCCAGTGCAGTGCCGAAGTCACACTTCATGCCTTTGAAGTTAGGAATGGTCGCTACAGCCTCTTTGAAGAACTCTTTGGGTTTTACTGAAACGATAAAACTATTCTGCAGATATTTGTTCCGGGTGTACTGGTCGTTATCTATGTATAATAAAAAATATATATCTACACGTATATATTGTATTGCATTAAGCATATCAGTCACTACCCATAACACAAGCTCTGCTTAACTTGGGGCTAGATGATGCTGTGTGGAGTATTCAGCATTATTTATTTATATATGGTATAAGAGCGTTCTACAGTTTCAATTTCACTAAAGCTGAATCCATAGCGGGGCCTTATCGGAAGATAGAACTAACAGAAATCTAATGATTTGTTGACCCATTAATTCTATTAATCTCTAAAATCGGATGATTTCTAAATTGATATCCTTTGTTATAGTTAGTGTAGTTAGTCTATAAAACTATCTTATTCATGCTAGTTCAACTGACAATAAAATATTAATGTCCTAGTAGGCTTAGAAAGAAAGAAAGAAAGAAAATTATTTATGAAACACTAACACAACACACAAACAAGGTTAATTACACATCTATTAGACTACAAAGTACCTACTTAGGTACCTACTAGAAAACACGTAACATAAACAAAATATAAAAAAAAAAAGTGAAAAGGTACAAAATGTAAGTAGTATTTTGTACTAAGTAGGTAGCCCTCACAGAAAGTGGATAAGCGCGCGTGTGTAGGACTAATAGGTCCTGACTCAGCTTGTTGCTTTATCACAATAACCCAAGGTCATTTGTGAAAGAGCGCTGGTTTTCAGTCAGAACCCGGTAGAGACCTGACCCCATAGAGGCCAGACCTTCGACATTTGATAAGCGCCAGACCTTCGACATCACTCTCTTAGCAATCCCATTCTAAAGTAGGTATAGCGTAATTCTGCAGTGTTTTGTCTTTTTCTGTCGAATTAGTAAATCATTATGGACCTGTTTTTACTTCCTTGATGTTCTCTATTACGAGTACTTATCGTTCTCAAGATTTGTTTGATCAACGCGTATTAATTTTCTCTGTGTTATGTTGAGAGGTGCCTTAGTTATTGTGACTTATGTATCATTAATAATTCTCCCTATCTACTTACTGTTGACCCCGCTCATGGACGGATGGTGGTAGTACATTATCGGCTGCGTCGGCGCAGCTTCGGAGACTTTCTTGAGGTATTTCACATTCTCCTTGTCGTTCTTCGGCTTAAAGTAAAGCTCTGGAAGAGTCAAGATGGCGTCGGTTCCAGCCTTCTCAGAAAAAGCAGCCTGAAGAGTTAAATAGATAAATAACGTTT
Organism: Eupithecia abbreviata; assembly: GCA_943735965.1. Lineage (NCBI taxonomy): Eukaryota > Metazoa > Arthropoda > Insecta > Lepidoptera > Geometridae > Eupithecia > Eupithecia abbreviata. Next base: position 9,406,940 of record OX030991.1, on the reverse strand, counting down.
ATTTTTAAAAAGATTCGTTGTTTTTTTTTTAATTTATAGTAGTTAATTATTGTCAATTTTAGTACATTGCACGCCTAATAGGGCAGAATATAAAAATAAATACATTGTGAATATAAAAATAATAATTATATTATTGTATTGTCAGGAAGTTCCTTTCTCTGCAGCCCTAGTCACCGGCCGCTTGAGCCTAGCTTCGCGGTCGGTGATCTACCGTTTTGATATATTTTTTACTGTAGAATAGTTTTATAATATTTCATTGTATTTTCTATAGTAAAAAATGTATTTTATACGAGAATTTAAATAAATGAGTGTATATTGTTAATATAAAAATAATAATATAAAAATACATTGTCACATCCCATTACTTATAACAACTTTTATAACATGTATTCATGCAATAAATGAATTTGAATTTGAATTTCGAATTTCTCAGGTCCTAAATTAGGTCTATCAAGACGATATTGTTTATTAAATCGATGGCAAAAACCAATCAATATAATAAACGACAAAGGTTGGAGTTAAAAGTATATAGAAGACGTTAGTAGGTAGGTACACTTAAAGTAAAGAAACTTATTTGAAGTTGGACTGGACATACAGAAAGTAGAGATAAAGGGAGCAAACCATTACCATAGATTATAACGGGAAATGGAAAACTCAAAAGTATATATCTTTTGAGTTTTCCAATAATTCGGCACAGTTTCATGCGCCATGAGCACGGAATAACTGAAGGCACAAGGCACTGAGATGTCAGAGTATATAATATGCAATACTAACAGTATTACCTACTTAGTATTTAAGAAAATACATAATTATCTGAATAAATCCGAAAGTTAGATGGAAATCCTGGCCTTTTTCAACTTACAAGATTCAACACATCCGGCAGGTTCTGGCCTCCGACCTGCATCACCACCTTGAGGCCTCGAATCTTGCCCTCCTTCGTCCAGGCCTCCACGAGGGCCTTCCGTTCATCCAGCGTCAGGGAGGGCCCCTCGCCTGAGGTTCCTGCCACTGAAATGTCGCAGGCAGATAGGTTCATAGTTCATAATTACGACAGTTTTAGTTCATTTTAAACGACCTCTGTGGCGCGGTGGGCGAAGGCCCGCCTGCAACGCAGGAGATTACTGGTTCGATTCCCGCCCCGGGTCAATTGTGTGTACGATCTGCAGACATTTGTTCCGGGTGTTCTGGTCTATCCTACTTATATTATATAAACGCGAAAGTTTGTGAGGATGTATGTATGTTTGTTGCTGTTTCACGCAAAAACTACTGAAAGGATTTTGATAAAACTTCACAATAATATAGCTTACATATCAGAATAACGAATAGGCTACAAGTCATAAAGATATAATGTATATTATCCAAAATATCTATCACCACGCGTGTGAAACCGCGGGGCGCAGCTAGTTTATTATATTTAAGATCTACTACTGTAACCTACATTATGTTAAAGCAATCAAATTAATCTTTATCTTCAAACAGCGAGCGTTGATTGATGATATAGTACGAACCAAGTACTCCATCAACGCCGTTGTTCTTCAGATGTTCAGCGTAAGCAGGTATTATAGACACATTGAGGTCGCCTTTGCTGTCGAAAGGGCTGTATACAGCAGGGTAGAGACCTTCCAGGTGCGTGGACTGAAAAATACGAGACTGTTTAATTCTACTGTTTATTTATTGCATTTAGGTAGGTAGGTATGTCCATTACACATGGGTGTAGGTAAGCGTTTTGAGGTAGAATCTACATGAACCCTTGAAGTATGTATGTATAATATTTACTTGTAATGTAAAGACGCCCCAACAATCTGAGTACGAGTTCTTGGATAAAAGATGTTATGTAGTTTTTATATTGCGTAAGACCTCTGTTAAGATTTTCGACTCGTTCGTCGGCGACTTGATTTCGCGGCTTAATTCGTTAGAACGTTCCCGTCCCAGAAACATAGGCTACCAAAATAGGCTTCTATTTATATCATAAATCCATAAAAACTTCCCATTCGAAAGATATAACTTTCAAACTTTTCCATAGAAACAACACGTGCGAAGCCGCGGACTTAAACTAGTGGAAAAAAAAATACATAGTACAGAATGATTTATTTGCTATTTCACTTATATGATAAATAGTTAAAGTTTTTTGGCATCTTCTCCTAGCTAGACTAAAAAACCTGGGTATAATATAAACACATAATGGCAAGTAGGCAAAAGAATTAAGATCCATAAAAATAAACAAACTTATCCAACTACGTATATAATTCTTTCCATCCAAAGGTTGCCTGGAAGAGATCGCTTCTAAGCGATAAGGCCGCCCATTGTACCTGTCGCATATAATGTATTTTTGTAATGATTAATTTGATTATGGTGTACAATAAAGAATTTTTGTATTGTATTGTATATAATCTAAGCCAACTACATAAAAAAGATAAACTGAAAAAATCTGCGAGAACGAAAACAGCTACAAAAGCCACTGAAATACGAAGCAGGAAAACGAAACCAAGCGATTAATAACTATATTAGAGTAATCGAGGACCTCCGCTGAACCTTATGAAGAAATCAATTCTAAGAAGAAGACTCTACATGACATGTGTAAAAAGGGCAGCAATAATAGAAGCGTAAAGCAGTACCTGAGTGATGTGATGTGATGATGACACACGCCATCGAAGACACAAAAATAGAAGGGTTTTACCTGAATTATAACGCATATTAATACTAACCTCACTGGATGGTTTTATATGAGAGCACTTCCGGTTTCATCATTTTGACTACTTTTTACCAGTTGGTCGCTAGTGCATCCGGTCCAGTGGCGACACCAAGCGGCCGCACGCCATTTTTTGTATACGAAAAATTCACCAGGCAAAATTAATAATAAACTTTTCTATGAGGTAAGTATTTTAATATGCCTTTTATTTCAGTTAAAACACTATTACATTACGTGACTGTCACTGGCAGATTTTATAATGAGATGTGTTCGTCATCGCTTAGTGTCGCCAATTGTAGAGTTTGAGGGGATAGCACCATCAATTATGACGGATAAGGCATTAAATAAAACAATAAATCGTCCATTTTCTATATTACCCGATTGTCAGACAATGAACTCAGAAATAAAATTTTTGAGCTTACCCATATCATCAACGAGTTTGCTTACTATGGGATCGGAGCGCCAAGCGCTTGTTGTCTGCCCGTGGTGGCACTGGCAGCGGCACAATTTTTTGTACCTCTCCAATTCACTCCAGCTATCGCTCGATAAACTACTGCTGCTGCTGCTTGATTGGCTCCAGGAACGCTGACAAGCTATTCCGCTTGAGCCCGCTGAGTCCACAGCATATTTCCATTCATTTGTAGCCATTACAACCTGTTATTTCAAAATATTGTTATATTAAAAATGTATGTACGACGTTGATTTTTATCCAAAAATAAGGTATTTTTATAAATAAATTACCACACCATGATCACGCTGTGTGTTTTAATTTTAAAATACGAGATCCGAATCGAAAAATAAAGGATTTTTCGGTTCGGATCTCATATATGTAAATACCTATAACTTAGGTAAAGTTATAATATGCTACAAAGAAATTGCTAAATAAATGATATTGCTGAACAATTCACCCAAGCATCATCTAGCCTCAAGCTAAGCTAAACTTGTGTTATGGGTACTAGATGACAGATACCTATAGGTACTTAATAGCATAGCATAGTGAGTGCTTTAGTTGTACTCTAAACATCTAAAATATAAAAAAAAAACATTAAATAGATATATATACAAAAAAACTTACAAGTTTTCTGCAATTCACTATTCACTTTAGGATATAACTTATTGTTTTGCGTAGACCAGAAACGACCAGGCAGCTAGGTATCGCCCCTGGGCCGGGTGAACAAACTGGTAAAATGTAGTCAAACTCAACGGAAACGGATGTACTCTTTCTCATTTTTAAAAATTCCAGTGACTGTCCAATAATTTATGGCATTTAGCGCCTCTAGAACTAAATTACCAAATAAAAAACACACAGCAAATGAAAACAAACATCCCAATACCTACGGCTGGTCACCGCGGGAGATTTGGACCAAAACTCTCCAGAAAATGAGAGAGACGGAAGAACATTTTTCACCTGAACATGTTGTATACCGAAAAAATATTGAGAGTATGTTTGATATTGAAGTATTAGTTTTAATGTTTTTTCATTTATTGGTGTATTTTCTACAGTGATTCATTATAAAACTGAAAAAAATACTGTATACATAGATTAGAAAGGATGAGAGCACAATCTGTGTAGATGTATACAATATATGAATAGAGGGAGGCCAGTACACGAAAGGGGTCCTAACCAACGAACCTATTAAAAATAAATAAATTATATTCAATCACGTAAATTTAACTATATCTAATTAAATCGCGGATATTTTAACTTATCCCTCAGATATATGGATGCATTCCAGTGCAACGTAGAGCATTATCTACCATGATATACATAGGTATGTAAGATGAGCAGCAGCGCGGAAAGTGGCCACCACCTTCCGCGTTCAGTTGCAGACTTTGAATGTTGCCCACTGTGATTGACTTGATCAAGCAAGAAAGTTTGCATGACCGTTAAGCTTAGTTGGCTTTAGTACGGACGCCAGTTCATTGCTTCGAGCTAACAAGGTCTCATAAAGTGTGTCAGTGTGACAACCACATGTCGCTTACTACGAATTACCTAAGATTATAAGCAAGGCGCATGTATTAATAGAACTTTACAATTATCTATTTTGGAACTTAACTTTTAAGCTTAGGTTTATGTTATTATAGTGCGTAAGTCCTTGCAGTCGGGATAATCTCTTGCGGGGTATCGCATTAGGTATTTCATTTCTAAGCACATGTTTGCATTCTAAGTTGAGTACCTTTTTATGATGCAAATTTTGCCAGTGTAATAACAGATACCTACCTAGAAGTACATACCATAACGTAACCACACTTCAAGGCATTTACATCTAAAAAAAATATTTTCGTTAATGTCTAACCGAACTATAGCGAAATTCAATCTTTAAAGACTTTCTTACCACTAGGTCGTAATCTACACTATAGCTTGCTGCCAATTTTACAAGCACATCATTTATATCTAAAAAAATATATGTTCTTTGATGTCTAACCGAACTATAGAGAAATCTAATCTTTAAATACTTACCACTACGTCGTAATCTACACTATAACTTGCTGCGAATTTAACAAGTACCAGCATGAACACTGCTCTACCCATTTTTAAAATTTCTCTTTCACTGCTTTATTTTATAACGTTCTTATGTAAATACGTAGTTAGTCACACATTCGTACAAGATTTCACAAATAACAATCGCAATCAGAACAGTAAGTTATTGCCATCTCTATGTTTAGAAACATCTATTTAGGATAATAAACAAATATTTAGGATTTTTTTTAATCAGATAAAAATCTTATTAGCACTGCAGATAAAAGCAACTATTTGGCGACACGTCTTTGCAACGCGATGGTAACGCAAGAACGCACGTGACACCAAAGGCTAATGGAGTGGCCATGGATGCCTTTTGCCTTTTACTTGCGTTACAGAATCACAACTATTGTTAAGTTGAGAAAGATATGTTTCTTGTGTCCTAGAGAGACAGAAAGAACAAAGCTAAATACTGACTATAACTTCGCCGTTGGATTGGCGCTTATTGGGGGGAGGCCTATATCCAGCAGTGGGCTCCTATAGGCTGATGATGATGATGAAATACTGACTAGTTCCTCATATTCAACGTAACTAAACGACGCATAATGAGATCTAGACGCTTTATTTCGTATTTTATATGTATTTGTAACATCAGCCTAGGCCGATTTCTAAAGTGGCTTTTCCTTAACTTTTAGCCTATAACGCCCCACTAGTGTGAAAGGCCTCCCTCTGATCCGTACATGCATAATTGTCCTGAGCCAGACGAGCCAGTAGGACAAGAGTATCTGAGAAACACTTTCTTAAAAAATATTTAATTTCTTGACGGGATTTTTACCTGCATCCTTCTGTCTCTGAGAAGGAACTTAGAATGCACGTTATGAAGTCATCAAATATACAAACTAAGTTGCTTGAAAACGATCTTTATGCAAGACTGAAAGTAATGGTCGTCGATGTTTCTCTGCTATAAATACCCAAATAAAAACATACCAGATTAGGTTCCCCTCCAACATTTTCCAAATCTCCTATGATTTGATAGCTAATGGACCGGGTCTCGGGTAAATGGTAAACCATCATAAGTCGTGACTTCTGGACCCTGAACTCGGGTCTGAGCTGAACCTTGTTGGACTCCGTCCTAGCACTGATAAAGTATCCATGATCTTGTTTATGATGTGCGAAGGTTTTTTCGACTACATTTTTCCGTGGAAGTAAAACTTTTGGATTTATTTTAAACATAAATGAAATTTGATTTACTCGGTATTTAAATGTCTTGTTGATGCTTGATGCCTACATAATTTGTTAAATAAAAGTTAATGAAACTTGTGATTTTGATGTTTAAAAATAACTGAAATTTTATTTTCTGGGAATTGTCAAACAATTTCATAGACAAATAGAAAAATCATCCAGACTCGTTTAAATCAATGCCCAGACTGCAGAGAACTTCGAAGTGCTATCCGTACTTTGTACCGACTCGGTGCAGACTAATCTATTTTGGTAGGTATGACATGCAATCCCCAACGTAATTTCGCAGCATGAATATAATGAGATAATCAAGAGATAACATATCTTGATAAGGTTTACGTAGACTACTTCTACTCTCTCCTACTGACTACTTCTCTTCTTGATTAGGTTTACCCTAATCAAGAGATGATAAATGAGTGAAATCTGCGAATCCTCTCAGGGTTGTCAAGAAAACTTTGAACTTAAATATCATGGGGGCATTTTCGTTGGTAGAAAGCGGCTTTTAAATAGATTTATAGTAACTAATTAACTATAAGCTATAAGGTACCTTTATTATGGCTTCATGAGCCTAGATTTTACGGTGTGAATTGCGTCCATTTTTAGGTATTAGGTATACTTAATAATGCAACAGCGGCAGTTGAAGCGAATTTTACGTTGTTTGGTAAGAAGGGATTTAATATCCGCCACCTCGCATATAGAAAGTTCATAAAACCTCACTTCTGCTGCTCAATTCATATACATAAATACAAAGAGTTTTTAGTATAATAATTTTATTTTACTCTTACATAACTTAAATGCCTAATTCTAACTCGTAAATGCCTTCTCAGTCGTAGTTATACAAATACAATAGCTAGATGAACTACAAGACATGTTACTTGGCCAGATTTAATGCTTTCAGTTTCTTCTGGATCCTGAGCTTGGCTTCAGATGAGAGAGATTTTTGAGGAAGAGAAGGAGGTCCGACGTTGATACCCGTGGCTATCTCCATGCCAGCCTTCATGACTGGCACCCAGGGACCTGAAGAAGAAATCATTTTTAAGGAACCCAAACTAACGTTTGAAAAATAAAGCAAATAGCCCAAATATGACTTGTCTAAGTGCTTATTTGTAAGCCTAAAGAACTAAAAATCTATTAATTTTGAACCTGGATAGAATTATTTTGTGAACATAGAATAGAATAGAATATTCTTTATTGCACTTTAATTATAAACTATGTACAGTAAAAACTTAAAAATTAAGTACAATTGGCGGTCTTATCGCTCAAGAGCGAGCTCGAGAGCTCTACCAGACAACATAGTTTAAGATTTAAGTTTATGAATATCTAAAACCCGGCTTCACATTCCCATATATTTACAATTTTACTGGACTAAATTGTAAAATTGTAATCCCCGGATATATATTTTTTTATATTTAATTCCCAGGGACACCATCTCTGGAGTAGGTAAAGGCTCATGTTGGCTCATGCCACGTCGTGCTTTCAAGATTTGCTTTCAAGACGACGAAAGAGACAGGCTCGGCTTAAGGCTCGTGTTATGAAAGCTTGCCTATCGAATTACGCTATATAATTATAATTGATTAGATTTATTTTCATATTATTTTTGTTTGTTTGCCCTCAGTATCAGTTTCTAATAAATCTTTAATGTTAAAGTTACTTTTGTAAACAGGCTTCCCTCAACACAGGCTTGCCTCGTGCGGGGCTGCCAGTAATGACAAATAAATAATTTTGAATTTTTTGTATTTGTATGATTGAGTAACGATTTTCTATTGCATAAACGTCACTCAAGCATATATCCATGACTGAGAAAGCTTTGAACATATTACGGCCCTAAATATGGTGTCCTTGTCTTGATGTAAGGTAAATGCTAGTTACCCTCAACAGTGTGAGCCTCGACGGCCAAGCAGAGTTTTTCCTGCAGTTGTCTGGCCTTTGCCACGTCGTTTCTCTCCACTGCATCCAGAATCTGCTGCGCCAGACGTGGGAAGAGACTAAACGTGGTTCCAATGCTGGACTTGATGCCGAGGAGGGCCGCTGGCGCGAGGAGCTGGGGGCATTGAAGTGGTAAATTAGAAAAAAATAAAATAAAATAAATGCTGGACAGTTCACACAGCATTATCTAGCCCCATGGTAAGCAGAGCTTGAGTTATGGGTACTAGACAACTGATATATACATAATACAATACATTACATAGATAGATCTTTTTTTTATTATATATAGAAAACGACCAGAACACCCGAAACAAATATCTGCAGATCGTACACACAATTGTTCCGAGGCGGGAATCGAACCCGCAACCTCCTACGTCGCAAGCGGACCTTTGCCCACCGCGCCACATCGGTCGTCAATACTGTATTTGCTATATCAACGCTGTAGTTTCATTTCTCACATTGAACTACACCAGCTGAAGCATGTATAAAGTTGAGGATGCGTGCAGCGGCGGTCCCCACTTTCTTCTGTAGTGTCTCTTCAATAGTATCTTTATAACAACGCCAGAGGTTGTCAAATTGTATTGTATTCATTTATGCCATAATAAAGATACATTAGTGCACTTGGGAAAGTTAAATTTTATACATATTTTATGGTATGTTGCAGGGAAAAACATTAAGTGTAAGTTAGTATTAAGTTTTACAGTTTTTCTTACTCTACTACTTATGTTTTTCTGTATTTATGTGTCTTTTCCTTAACTCTGTTTAACATTGTGTATGTGTGTTGGCTATAAATAAATTATTTTATTCTTTTTATTAACACTTTGAGTGCTGAAATCACACGGTATGTGTTTTCTACAAGTGACTAATATGCGTAAATCCACACTAGCGCAGCGGCTGAGAAAATACAGATCTTTGTGACTCATCACAGCCGTAATATTTTTCGAACGAAACGCATGTGCGGCGCAACACAACCGCTGTGTAGAGCGGCAGCACGAATTGTTTAGGTTAAAAAAAAGATCGCAGTCGTCGAAAAAAATCGCAGTCAAAGTGTTAAGTAAAATTGGTACAAGCAGAGTACCTACCTACAATGATTAGGTAGGTATAACAGTGAGATCATCAGCAATAGCTTCGTCAAGTTTATAATAATTATGATTTCTCTCAATAAACATTTTTTCTTATTTCAATACTCTAATTATTTATACTATCTGAATTCCGAATCTCATGTTCAAGCTTGTTAAACATCTACACATAAAAAACTTTTACCCACTTTTGCAAGAATATGATTAGTTATAGCAATGGCATTTCTAGTTCTGGTGTTATAGCCACCAAATACCCGTAGGTAACAACGGGTACCTCATCATCATCATCAGCCTATATCAGTCCACTGCTGGACATAGGCCTCCCCCAATGAGCGCCATAGCGCCCTGTCTTCAGCTTGCCGCATCCAGCATCTACCTGCAGTCTTTCGCAAGTCGTCATCCCACCTGGTCGGAGGGCGTCCTACACTACGTTTACCGAGTCGCGGTCTCCACTCAAGAACACGTTTGCCCCAGCGGCCGTCGGTTCTTCGCGAAATATGGCCGGCCCACTGCCACTTCAGCTTGTTAATACAACGGGTACCTATTCGGTGGCTATACCTTGAAATTTTATAAAAAGTGGGCCCTCAGTTACATTTCAGCAACCACCACAGTTATATCAAAAGCACTCAGCACTCTGGCGCCGCCGCTGAAAACCAGCGCATTGGCATATGTGTCAAGCTGAGCCTTTTTGTGTTCTCGCATTTCAATTTTTTTCCTATTTTGTTATCTTTATTAGTTCTTCATTTGTTTTATATGAAACACAAATATTTTTTTCTATTTATATTTCTATTAAAGGTTTTCTCACCGTGTCAGCTCCTAGGAACACCTCTTGGCCTTTCTCCAGGGTCCGCAGTACCTGTGCTGCTTCGCTCAGATCGTTGCTGGTGAACTTGATGCCTTTGAAGTTGGGGATTTGGGCGGTAGCGGCGGCCACGAATGCCGGCATGTTCACTGGAATTTCAATCCAAATGCATATTATAAAAATTATATATTAGAAAGCAACTCTGTCTGTCTATTTGTTACTTTTTCACGCCTAAACGGCTGAAGAATACCCTAATCAAATGGAGGCTTTTTATCCTGGAAAAACGCATGTGAAGATGTGGGCAGAAACTACACAACAGTGATTCAAGAGGAAGGTTTATAAACCATTTGATACATAGATTTCCACGCGGGTGAAGCCACAGGGCACGTCTAGTTAAATGGTGAGTAATTTTACCTTCAACTCTACTCATAAACGGAATATGGTAGTAGAGGACTGGCAGCTTGGGAGCTGCCTTCGCGACCAGCGCCACGTACTCCACCAGGTCTTGCACCGAGCCAGGCTTGAAGTACAACTCCGGCAGCGTGAGGAGAGAGTCCACGCCTGCTGCTTGGCAGTATTTAGCCTGGAAATATGAATCTCGAATCAAATCAAATCATATATTTACACATTATTATATTTTTATTTGTATTCTTGATGATTTTCTTTATATTAGTGTGTTTTTTGTTTGTTTGTATAGTTGTAGTGAGTAGTCAGTCCGTAACGCCAACAAGTTGCTTTGCCGGAAGACCAGCGTTGGTTGCTAGCATGCTAGTCATCCAACGCATGCTGAGGCAAAGCCATTTTGTTACTGGTATTACACACTTACCAACACTTTTTTTTTTATATATATTGATGGAGTTTTGTCACAAAGTGACTATGCCACTCTCATATGAGATCAATTCTTTATATTACAAACATGGCAAAATACATAAAATTAACAAAAAATTAAATTAAAAATTAAAAAATTCAATAATGCTGGACAATTCACACAGCATTATCTAGCCCCACGGTAAGCAGAGCTAAAAAGAAACAACAATAACGTTTGCCACATGACATTGCATGGCTACCTTCATAAGGAATGTGGATAACAATGTGCGGCTTACAAACTACTAAGTACCTACTACCTATTGCCTAAACTATTCTCCGTCATCGCAATCGATGAGAAGGATAATAATTATGCCTACTTAGCATTTTAGCTTCCTCGGAAAACGAGGCAGACAAAATGCTATTGCACCTACACTAAAATCATATAAACATCTTAAGGGTCCGGCGACCCTCGCTTGCAAAAATCGCTACGAATATCGCTGTCCCTGATTAACCCTTGCGCCGTGCCACATGCGTGCGCGATAGCAATATTAGCCGTTCAAAATTTGGTTTGTTCCGTAATACCAAAAATTATGACTTTTTGTATTCTTCACAAAGTATTGTTATTCTGTAACTAGACAATATAAGCTATGTTCCTTAATAAATAAAACGTAAGATATTGATATTTTTAATACGAAACAAATAGCAAGAAAACTTGTCCATTTTAGCATAAAAATGTGCAAAATGAGATTGGCTTTCATTTCATTTTAGGTATGTATTTGAAAAAAAAAACTATTTGGGAACCTAGATAAATACTATTTAATACAAATAATGCAATATTATAGTGAAAATATGCTTGAATTAGAAATAATTTTGGTATTACGTTTGTATGAAGAATTCGTCCCTCCGGAGGCCCCTTAAGTCTTGTCCAAATGAAGGTACAAAAGTTCTTAATAAAAAATGCTATTTCCAATACACTCCTACCTCGTCGAAGCGTGCAAAATTAAGATATTAGCATGCAAATGTCACAGTAGTTTAGCAAGCTTGAATGAGTTCTAATGTTCCAACCTATAATAGGTACTATATCCTACTAATATTATAAACGCGAAAGTTTGTAAGTATGGATGGATGGATGGATGTTTGTTACTCTTTCACGTAAAAACTACTGAATGGATTTTAATGAAACTTCACAATAATATAGCTTATACATCAGAATAACACAAAGGCTACAATTCATAAAGATATATAGTATATTATCCAAAATATCTATCACTACGCAGGCAAAATATCTATCACCGCGGGGCGCTGCTAGTTATAGATAATTTTATACAACGTCAAAAATTTTAAAGTAATAATAATAAGAGTAAGAGGCACTAATCAGCAACCCCTATATCGGCGCAGGGTCATGGAGGTGTTGTTTTCATAATATCACCTATTTGTGTCACTTACACTTACTACACCCCATGATAAACTACTTTATTTGCCGTTTGTTATTCTACAGGTACAAAATACAGGCAGCATTTTGTACCTGTGTCCAAATAAATGTTTTTATATTCCATTCTATTCACTAAAGGTTTTGCCGTAATTAGAATTTTAAGATAAAAAAGCTTGGAACGAGTTTTGCTCCAACTCAAAATCTACCAACTTACAAATAAGCAAATCAAATGTACTAGACACATAAGTTATGAACATACTAGTGGTTTCTTCTCACTTCTTCCACTGGTGGACAAAAAATTGAAGTGAACTATAAAATAATTTAATAGTATAAAATATGACCTGTCTAAGTGCTTATTTGTAAGCTTATAGAAATAAAAACTTTTCATTTTCAATAAAAAAAAAAAAAAAATTAAAACTTAAATTGATTTGTATATTATAATGAAACAACAACCTACATACGGGTTATTATTTGGACATAGGCCTCGTCCAATGAGCGCCATAGCGCCCTGTCTTCAGCTTGCCGTATCCAGCATCTACCTGTCTTTCGCAGGTCGCCATCCCACCTGGGCGGAGAGCGTCCTACACTACGTTTACAGAGTCGTGGGTTGTTGTTGAATTTTCGTTATTTAATAAGCTGGTTAAGGGTTGGCGTGCTACCAACCCTTTATTTAAAACATGTGTTTCCTGGTTGGCAGGTAGAAAATGCCTCGGCATTAAGCCCACCCTTTGTACCTTTAATAGTGCAATAACGTTTAAATAAATAAATAAAAATAGGTATTTTATAATAATATAATTAATATAATTTTATAATTATATAATAATTTATAATAATAGGTATTTTTTTAAAAATAGGCCGAGGCATTTTCTACCTGCCAACCAGGAAACACATGTTTTAAATAAAGGGTTGGTAGCACGCCAACCCTTTATTTAAAACATGTGTTTCCTGGTTGGCAGGTAGAAAATGCCTCGGCATTAAGCCCACCCTTTGTACCTTACATACAAATATAAGTAATAGTAACTATAATAATATATATATATATATATATATAATAAGTAATAGTACCTATGTATTAATTATATTTGCCTCGATCTTAGTTCTTCAAAATTTGGGTATTAGATATGTAGATATTTTGTACATAAGATTGTTTAAAATTTTATTATGTATAACTACTACTTAACATGCCACTCTATTAGGTATTTGTGGTGTACATGTACACATAGTTTACGTCAAGCCAGATATTTTTTTTGAGTTTTTCTATTATTATTGCTTGTCATGTGTTTTGTGTAGGTATTGTAGATTGTAACTGTAACTTTTTAGTTCACTAATCCCCATTACGAGCTCGCATCGGCGTCAACGGGGAATAATGATCAAAAAGTTCATTAATCCCCGTTGACGGGGATTGTCAACGGGGATTAGTGGAATAAGCCGGGTACATTTCATCGCCTATAATTTCGGTAATATATTCTAGTTAGCTAGAAGCAAGGTGAGCAAGCACCCTGAACAACTATCACGGGAATCAAACCCTCAACCTCCTTTGTCGCAGGCGAACCTTCGCCCATCGAGCCACAGAGGTCGTACATTTTTTTCTATGTAGGTAGCTGCCAGTTACCATATTAATAGTTTTCTTCATTCAAAATACATACAATTTAAATAGGCTTAATAATTAGATAGGTACTGTTGATTAAACTATTACCTATGCCTACCTACTAAAGGAATATTTGGCATATTACCATATCCAGTCTTGATAAGCCAATTCAAACTAATATGACCGTACAAAAATAAACTGAAACACCTACTGCATACAATACAATTCAATTACAATTTTGTTACGTGTCCGAAAGTCTTGTAAGGTCTAAAAGAAATCATCATCATCATCATCATCAGCCTATATCAGCCTATATCAGTCCACTGCTGGACATAGGCCTCCCCCAATGAGCGCCATAGCGCCCTGTCTTCAGCTTGCCGCATCCAGCATCTACCTGCAGTCTTTCGCAAGTCGTCATCCCACCTGGTCGGAGGGCGTCCTACACTACGTTTGCCGAGTCGCGGTCTCCACTCAAGAACACGTTTGCCCCAGCGGCCGTCGGTTCTTCGCGAAATATGGCCGGCCCAATGCCACTTCAGCTTGCTAATTCTTTGAGCTATGTCGATAACCTTGGTTCTCTGTCGGATGTATTCGTTACGAATCCTATCCTTCAGAGAAACTCCGAGCAAAGAAATAGCACCTTATAATTATGTATATACTGATATTTGAAATTAATAATAATAATTGGTCTGCCACTCTTCTTAACATTATGATTGACGTGTTTATGGCAGACGACCGCAATCTCCCCTATAGCCCAATTATGCAGTCCACCCATCCATCACAATAGCCTGGTTTTATTTCTTTAATTTTTCTTTGCAATATTCTCTACACCTGGCGGATACCATCTTTGGGTGTATCATATTGTGCACCCGAGGATGATACCCGCTATGTGTAGCCTTCGCCTTTAGATTAACTTCTCAAAGGGCCTCTGTGCTGTTGGCTTCGGCCCCACGCAAGCCTTCCAAAGGACCGGGTCACTTTATGGCCCGAGATCATGGTAAATGAGAGACAATAATAATCATGCTGGACAATTCACACAGCATTATCTAGCCCCATGGTAAGCAGAGCTTGTGTTATGGGTACTAGATAACTGATATACATAATACAATATATTACGTAGATAGATATTTTTTATTATACATAGAAAACGACCAGATCACCCGGAACAAATATCAGATCGTACACACAATTGTTCCGAGGCGGTAATCGAACCCGCAACCTCCTGCGTCGCAGGCGGACTTTCGCCCACCGCGCCACATCGGTCGTCAAATTTAATTAGAGAGTAAATAGCAGACCTTTAGTTTTCTATTTTGTGCGTGACTCTGAAAGACTGCAGGTAGATGCTGGATGCGTCAAGCTGAAGACAGGGCGCTATGGCGTTCATTATGCCTATGTCTAGCATTGGTCTAACATTATGGGAACAGGCTGATGATGATGATGATAATAATTATTAAAGTGCCACCGTCTATATTGTTCGTTCATGTCCAGTCCATCCTAAGGCTGCCTGGAAGAAATCGCTCTCAGCGATAAGGCCGCCCTTTATACTTCCTTTATTCTATTGATTATTTCTGTATTGTGTGGTATTATAAAGTGTTTTCTATCTATTTATCCATCTATGAATAAAAACTAGGTTCTGCCCAATGAGATTTATAACATCACTAGCTTCGCCCCGCGGTTTCACCCGCGTGGTGATAGATATTTTGGATAATATACTATATCTTTATGAATTGTATCCTATGTGTTATTCCGATATGTAAGCTATATTATTGTGAAGTTTCATTAAAATCCATTCAGTAGTTTTTACGTGAAAGAGTAACAAACATCCATCCATCCATCCATACATACTTACAAACTTTGACGTTTATAATATTAGTAGGATTGGTTCTGCCCCACTACACTTTTACAATTAACACGATAAACCATCCAAGGATGTAAGGCAATGCAAGGTAAATAATAATATAATAAATAATGCTGGACAAGTCACACAGCATTATCTAGCCCCATGGTAAGCAGAGCTTGTGTTATGGGTACTAGATAACTGATATACATAATACAATACATTACATAGATAGATATTTTTTATTATACATAGAAAACGACCAGAACACACGAAACAAATATCTGCAGATCGTACACACAATTGTTTCGAGGCGGGAATCGAATCCGCAACCTCCTGCGTCGCAGGCGGACCTTCGCCCACCGCGCCACATCGGTCGTCTATATTATATATATATAAATATTCAACTCAAGGAATTTACCAGATCCAGAACGTCAGCCATCGGTCCACCCCCGACTTGTGTCATGATGTGGAGCCCTGTAGTCTTCTTCACCGCTACCCAGGCGTCCACCACCTGCTTCCGGTCAGATAGCGATAGGGACATGTTCTCGCCGGTCGTTCCTCCCACTGGAACAAACATTATCATCAATTAGAGCTGAAGCACAGTACGTGAAGACTGGATAGAATCATGTAGGTAGATAGATACTGCGTATGTCCATGTACTGTCTGTCTTCCAAATAAATAAATACATTAAAGGTAGCTTAGTAAAATAGATATCCATAATATTGAGATAGTTAAATCCCTAACAAATTATACATATTATGTGGCTACGAATTACATAAATAAATAATGCTGGACAATTCACACAGCATTAACTAGCCCCATGGTAAACAGAGCTTGTGTTATGGTTACTAGATAACTGATATACATAATACTATATATTACATCGATAGATATTTTTTATTATACATAGAAAACGACCAGAACACCCGGAACAAATATCTGCAGATTGTACACACAATTGTTCCGAGGCGGGAATCGAACCCGCAACCTCTTGCGTCGCAGGCGGACCTTCGCCCACCGCGCCACATCGGTCGTCTACTACATAATATGTATATAACGACTTAGTCTAATTATTAGACTAAGTCGTTGTAGTAGCTTTTATCTTTAAGATCCCCATATACGTGTGTTTGGAATAATAGTAGATTGTTTTACAAGGGACTAAACCATCCCATTATATACTAGAGATTTAGCGCCAATACCATCTTTTTTTTTAAATCTCTATTTAACCCGCAACGAAACAGTTCGCATTTTACCGTGAAGGGAAGAATCAACCTTCATAAAACATCACCAAGACGGTTCTATTTTCAAAAAAAAAGATTGACGGAGCACCAAGAAGTCGAGTTTTTATGTAAGAGATCGAATGCTTTGTACGGGCTGATGATTTTAGACAAAAATTAAAAAGAAAAAATACTTTTTAGCCCGAAGTATTAAATTCGAGTTTTAGGCCCGCTAAGCTACACTATTATGATACACTTTTTGGGCAAGAGAAGTGAAAAAATATTTAGTAGGTATTTAATGGTGTTATGTAGAGGTAGGCATCACCTACTACCTACTATACATACAATAGCTAAACTTGATGTGGAACGTGAAGCAAACCAAAAAACTAAAACTCACTTGCTTGGCTTCCAGCTTCAGATAATAATAAGCAATATAATATTTATTGAAGTAAAGATCTTAAATCGACAAGTAATGTAAATTAGATATAAAAAGTCGCGGCAACAGAGATAATTTTAGGTTTACCCCATATCTTTAATCGTACCTCGACACACGAGTGACGCACTGACTCGATTCAACTTTATTGAGTGGAGTTTAGATTTAACAAAATTGACTCGATTCAACCTTATTGAATGGAGTTTAGATTCAACAAAATTGACTCGACTCAACCTTATTGAGTGGAGTTTAGATTCAATAAAATTGACTCGATTCAACCTTATTGAGTGGAGTTTAGATAAAAAAATTACTAGATTCAACCTCATTGAGTGGAGTTTAGATTTAATAAACTTGACTCGATTCAACCTCATTGAGTGGAGTTTAGATTTAACAAAATTGACTCGATTCAACCTTATTGGGTGGAGTTTAGATTTAACAAAATTGACTCGATCCAACCTTATTGAGTGGAGTTTAGATTTAACAAAATTGACTCGATCCAACCTTATTGAGTGGAGTTTAGATTTAACAAAATTGAATCGATCCAACCTTATTGAATGGTGTTTAGATGTAACAAAATTGACTCCATTCAACCTCATTGAGATTGAGTGGAATTTAGATTTAACAAAACTGAATCGATCCAACCTTATTGAGTGGAGTTTAGATTAAACTCGAGTATGTTTTAAACTTTAAAGGAAATATGTTCAAGGCATTTCAGACGAGTTTGGATGAAGGATTAGTTAAAGAGTTCTAAGTATCTAAGTATCTAAAGATATAGGGGTTATAGTATAAGCGGTTTTTTTAAAAACATTCGACATCGAGTTTGACTGGGCATGATAACCTTTTAGCACTCATACGTCCACTGTAGAAATTCTTGTGTGTGCCTCCCTCAAAGATGGGGGTTTCGATAGTTACAACACTAGGCATAGACAAGACATAGACATATCATTTATTTGCCACTACATATACACACAATATAAATACAAACAAGACAGTAATGAATTGGTCTAGAAGAGTTAGTATCAGGAAACCGCTATACAAAAATAACCCCGAACATCCCTCTCTAGTAAACACGTATGCAAGCAATTATAAAAAGTCAAGATGCTGGATGCGGCAAGCTGAAGACAGGGCGCTGCAGCATTCATTAAGGGAGGCCTATGTCTATGCTATCACGCTATTTCACAAATAACTGTAACGCGAGAAAGTGCATTTTAGCGTGACTAACTCGTGAAAAAGCGTTTTTCGTGCTAAAATTATTAACGTATTATCGCTAATAACGCGCGTTACATTAACGTTATGTGTTAAAAATAGCGTGGTGGCCTTGCTGCAGTGGACTACTATTAGGCTGATAATGATGAATAATAAAATAGGCATAAATGAAGCTGATGAACTGATTTTAAGGATCAACTGCCACTAGCTAAGCTACATAAGAGTATATCCACTTACCCAGAACAGATTTGATTCCATTATCGGCTAGGAACTTGGCGTATCCAGGTATGGCAGCGTAGTTCACCGTGAGGTCATCATTTAGGGGGGTGAAGACGGGAGGAGTAAGACCACGAGCTGTAAATACCACCTGAGAACAATAAATAGTAAATTAATAAAGTAAAAAGGGAGAATACAATGACTTCCAATACAAAAACAATCATCAAAATCGGTTCATCCAGTCAAAAGTTCTACTAACAGACATTAAAAAACAGTCGAATTGAGAACCTTCTCTTATTTTGAAGTCGGTTAAAAAGGTATAATTTGATTATTTTGGAAAAACAAATAATTATAAGTAGGTACATCTTATTTCACATTTTGACATTTCCCCGACGTTTCAACAGGTTTACACACTGTTTGTCGTAATCACGGGATGATATGCCGCGATGTAATTATTTGTTCAGATCGCGCGAGTTTAAAAAAGATAAATATTTTTTTTTAATATTATACAATCAATTAGATACTCTGAAATAAAATAAATTATACTCTCACTCTCTCTCTCTCTTTTATTTAGCTAGACGAAAAGATGGAAGATGGACTACGAACATTGTTCAGGGATTTTTCTCTATGAGCGTAGGTACATAATTAAAAAATAAATACTAAATATTATGTACTGAAAATATACTACTTACCATTTTATTGGTTACGATAATTAAATACACCAACTGCCGCTATACTTACTGACTGACTGAATAATTCTTCAATGAAGCTTTATTTATGTAGCACCTACTGGTAATAGATAATTGTCATTTGTCGGTAAGTTACAGCGAAGCGGTTTGTTTTTATAATTTTGTAATTAAATTTAGTTCTGTTATCGCATCTCAGCTTCATCGTTATCTTAAACTACCTACATAATGTTCGTAAACAACGAACACCACATCAAAGAAAATATAACTAAATATTTCACTTTCGTGATAATATTAAATATTATAGATAAATTTTATCTAGGTACATCCAGTTGCAAACTGGAGAAGAATAAAAAATAGAGATAGTAAAAACATTTTGTCTCGAGGCGCGAATCGCCTACCGCGCCACAGAGGTCGTCACAGAACAATAATATCAAAGGTCGTCAAGCTACACCTATACTAAAACCATTCTCAAGAAATAATGTTTCTAAGTCACGGGTGCGACACATAAATCCTAAAATCTCGAGTTCAAAGGTGTCGACTGGCTCACATAATAAATAGGTAACTAAGATGAGAGATAACAACTGGTACATTTACGCAGTCCGTTAATGACCGTTATCATTATGTGCTATCAGCTCAATATCAATAGCCCTCCTTCCTTGCGTAGTCGGGTAAAATCATCAAACCACTCATAGATTAGATTCCATCTTATGACCACCACGCAACCAGCAACCACCTATTTTCTAGCAATCAAAGCCATGTGTCAATGTTACGCTGTTGTACGTCAGTGCATATGTCAAAACTCTACCTCCTCTCTTTTTGTTGTTTGTAATTTTTCGGGCTTTTTTCGGGTGATTGATTACTTGCATTGGATTGGACACAGCGAGTATAGAGTACTTTTATTATGACAGCGAGCCACGAAATTGAAATAAGAAGTTGAATTTGCTTTGATTTTGTTTCATTCATTCATGTTATGATTTTGAAAAATCAGAATTACCAAAACTAAATCAAAATGTCCAACAGAGCCAGTGAACTTAGCATGCACGATCTGGACACAAAATTCTTCGAATTAATGCAAGATGAAGGCAATGCAGAGGAAGCTGCTAACTTCATTTACGACAGTTTATGCGATGATGTGATCCTCGGAAATGTTTTCGAGTTCCACCATGGACTGAAGACCGGTCTCACAGAACTATTGGAAGGCGAGGAAGAAGAAGAAGATTACAAGATAGTGAATTCTTCGGAATGTGATGTTTTCGGCTTGTCTGTTCTGAAAAAAACGTCAGATTGCAACTGCTCTTGTCCAAACTGCGAGCGGCCTGTGTCTGCTACTAGATTCGCTCCACATCTTGAGAAATGCATGGGTAAGTTCTCTACAGATGCAATTTACCTAACCTAGAATATCCGACACAGATAAGAGAACTACTATATCACTACAGATTACAGGCACTAGTCATAGTAACAATTCTTCTGTAGACTAGTTCCTCTCTAGGTAGGTATGTAAAATTAACATATTCCTTAAATCATTATTAACAGAGACAAAAACCAAATGTAGATAGGTATAAAAGTCATACTACCAAATGTAAGAGAATTACTGACTAAGATAATACTCTGAAGGACGAGAATGATCACCTTTTAGACTACTGTTTTCTTAGGGATACATATTGAGGAATCTATAAAGTCAAACTCATTTATTTCTTTAGGCTTACAAAATAAGCACTTAGATGAGAGTCAAATTTTATACTATTCATTATTATCAAATAACATTGTAACTCTAGGAAAACAGTTTTCATAGACTGAGTTCAGTAGCCTATGCCTATGCCTAGCAGCATTAATTTAAATCATGATTTAAATGTAAATTTAAAATTATTCTTCTTCCTGACATTATTTCATTGTATTTTACTTGTATATTATTTAATTTTGTACAATATTTTTAGTATAGTTTTACAATGCCCTTATACAGCAGATTACTTCGACATTTTATCTAATTTATTATACCATTATTTATTATCTGTTTTATTGTGACAAATTATTAAAAATGAATTTATTTTAATTTTTTTAGAAGGCATGTCTGTCTGCTTTTCTTTGCACAATGTCCTATGGTGTTTCCTTTGTCAAAAGTTAGTGTGTTATAATAAAAATGTAATTTATCTTTTAAAATAGTATTTAAAAACATCAAGTGTAACATGTGTACCTACGGTGGATATAAATAAACTGATTTGTAGTTCCCCACACAGGGTTACAACACAGGGACTAGAAAAAGTGTGATATTCACAATAAAAATAGGAGAAATAAAGACTAGTTAAACATTTCATCATATAGATAATGGTAGGTAGGGAAATAATTTATGGGCAAATACATGAACTTCTAAAATAAGCTCCGATCTGAAACAACTGAGCTCCCTATTCATAACTTTAAACATAACATACAAACATGTATTATAGAAATAAGCAATATGAATGTACTAGCCTAGTGGTTTCTTTTTCACTTCTTTTAGTAATAGCAAAATATTTAAATGAAGATAAATTAGAAAATACAATCAAAACACCTAATTTCTTATTTGATAATAAATAATACTGGACAATTCAAACAGTATCTAGCTCCAAACTGAGCAAAGCTTGTGTTATGGATACCAGATAACCGATTTACATAATACAATACATTACATAGAAATGTATTATTGACGACCGATGTGGCGCGGTGGGCGAAGGTCCGCCTGCGACGCAGGAGGTTGTGGGTTCGATTCCCGCCTCGGAACAAATGTGTGTACGATCTGCAGATATTTGTTCCGGGTGTTCTGGTCGTTTTCTATGTATAATAAAAATATCTATCTATGTAATGTATTGTATTATGTATATCAGTTATCTAGTACCCATAACATAACACAAGCTCTGCTTACCATGGGGCTAGATAATGCTGTGTGAATTGTCCAGCACTATTTATTTATTTATTTATATATACACGTGTTCTTGAGTGGAGACCACGACTCGGTAAACATAGTGTAGGACGCCCAGGTGGGATGACGACCTGCGAAAGACTGCAGGTAGATGCTGGATGCGTCAAGCTGAATATGCTTCGCTATGGCGCTCATTGGGGAAGGCCTATGTCCAGCAGTGGACTAATATAGGCTGATGATGATGATGATATATATTTTATATCCCAAGGCGACATGAATCGAACCCGCGACCTCCTGCTTCGCGATTGGACCTTCGCCCACCGTGCCACAGAGGGCGTCAATACATGGGTACCTTTATGATTTGACTTGTCGCTTATTTTGTAAGCCTAAAGAAAAAAATGTTTGAATCAGAATTTACCAGTTCTTATACTATGTATATTCCAGGCATGGGTCGTAACAGTTCTCGCATCGCCTCCCGCCGCATCGCCTCGAACAGCCGTGAGCCAACATCCTACGCTGGACTGCTGAGCGATGACGAGGATGATGCGGATTGGGCCGGAGCACCGCTGCCGTCAGAGCGACGCAAGAGAAAGATCAAGACCAGCAATAATAAAAAGCTCACTAAAGTTCACAAGTGAGTTAATAATGATCCCAACAATATTTGTGTTGCAAGTTGACTCACACTTGGTCGGTTTTATTTATTATCTGCAAGACAAATAATGGCGGTATTTATCGCGATTATTTACCTATTTTTCTCGACGTTAACTATGTCTACAGATCGCGTGATTTTAAAAATATTAATGGCGGTCGGTATATTAATATCTAAGATTCAGTTTGTAGCTTAATTTTTCGTTTGTGCCTTTGAAAGGAAGGGAGTTTTTTACACTTTACAGAGGGAGAGTACTAGCTTTTAAGGCTTTTATTAATATAAAATTATATTTCCAGATCTGCACAACGCGGCAGTAACTCAGATGGCAAGGCACCTCGCAACTCCACAATTGAGGAACAAACTGGCATCACAATTGAAGAAGCTGGCTCCCCGCCTGATTCCAGTCCGTCGTCGTCCTGCTCATCATCAAGCCGCAAGAGGGACCGGCATCGCAAGCCTAAGAGGAAGAATGCTGAGTCTAATGGAAGGGACTAAGTCCTTATCAGCAAAAACATTGACTGCTGAACATGACTCCATTTTTTTATACTCAATTCATTCACCTTCATTTAACCACATACTCTGATGGAGTGACGATGTGGCTGACAATGTTTTATGAAGGTCTAGAAGTCTAGACATTCTTGTCTTGAAGAGACCCAGGATGTAAATGACCGGAAAAACAGCACTTTAGGGTTTGCCTTGGATTGGTGTTCACGGTGGAGGTTCTATGTACACAGAAGGAAGCTGCTGGCCTTCCTCTGGTACCTTTCCTTAGCTCATAAGAAATGGGCTGAGTTGGCAAACAATTCTTACGCCACGGCCAGGGATTAAGTATGCCCGGGATAAAATATTGGTGTTCTTCCAAAGCAAAAGAAGTTCGAAGTTCACATTTTTTTTATCTACAATGGACCTTCGTTTGTTTACAATCTCAGCTGATGGAAAGTAAAGATGTGGCCGACTATGTATCACGAAGTAGACCTTCGTGGTCTACACTCGACCCAGGTTGTAATTGACCGGAAAAAAACTGCAGCAGCAGTGTCCCAAACCCCAGCAATACGAATGAGGAAGGTGGAAGAAACTTAGTGCAAGTAGACGCAAGACGGTATATCTACAAAGGCCGCTCCTTTGTAGATATACCGTCCACTCGCTAGTCCACCGTCTTGGTCTTAAAGGGGATGGTAGGATCAGGTCATGTCGTTCTTGTGAGCATTCTTCGGAATTTATTCTTGAAAAGATTAAGGATTAATTCATAACGAATCATAGCTGTTATATTAGTTCACTGCTAAAACTGTTTTTACCAGAGATTATTTATTTAGACTCTTGATTGTGGATGATGTTTTAGCCATTCTGAATTAATTCTGCTACCCTCTTTTCTTGAAGGCGCCAAGTTCAGTAAGATAAATTAACCAGGTTATTATTGATCTCTGTGTAGTTTTTAAAACTATGTATTTTAGAATTAAGATCGTATCATTGTTGAAATAA
This sequence comes from Eupithecia abbreviata, assembly GCA_943735965.1. Classification (NCBI taxonomy): domain Eukaryota; kingdom Metazoa; phylum Arthropoda; class Insecta; order Lepidoptera; family Geometridae; genus Eupithecia; species Eupithecia abbreviata. The sequence goes on along the minus strand of OX030991.1, from coordinate 9,382,295 downwards.
GTCTCAAACAATGTCTACTGAGATAAAACCTTTCATATTCAAAGTTTTCCGATCGTACATTGGGATGATGCGCGATAGAGCGCCAGCCCAGTTTGAAGACTGTAAAAGCTATGCAAATCCTGTGTATATATTAACAGGACACATGTTTTGTTTAGTCCCCTCTGTATTAAATCAAACGCAAGTCATAAGTTTTAAATCTGGACAAACCTATGTTTTATTCATTAATTGCTCGTTAAATATTTTAATTACTGGTTATTATGTATGTGTAGGTTTATCAAATGTGCCATATTTTCTTTGCCTCTGTAGAAACAAATACATTATTTTACTGTAGACTTATGATTATTCAATGTGGCACTTCATATAGACATCACACTAATAATTTATAAATACAAAAGTTTAGATAGACATTCATTACGTCTGCACACGCCGAAAACGCGCCAAAGTGACGCGAAGACGCGTATGTTAGTTTGATAATTTAACCCTAGATCACTAAACATTAGTCTCACAGGCGACACGGTTCCCGCGCATTCGCTGTTTAGGTATGTTCCCGACACTACCCCACCCCGCCACGCTCAGTACCTTCCTAATTTAGTGTTTTAGCACCCTGTGCGTACGCATTACGTACGTCAAGTAAAATATTGGCGTTTTATTTTGTTAGTCAGAACGACTACTGTTTAGAGACTGAGTAACTTGAAAATATGTTTAGTGAGCTAGGGTTAAATATCATTGGCTACAATCTATTTTATATTCACAGGAATAATTATATTGAGTTGCTATGGAATAAGTAGGCATTTTAACTGTATCTATGGAAATAGTGAGTACTTGAAGTACCTACTTTTAATATTGCTACGGCATATTTTAATGTTTTGAAATTAATCCAAATCAAATAAATGTATTATATATCTATTGTAAATAATCTATATAGTAGTGACGTATTTATATAACTCTCAATGTGCTAGACTGAAATTATAATGTAAAAATAAACTTGTTTTAATGACATTTCAACTTAACCCGTTTTATTTGTACTGTAGTATTTTACTTGATATACACTAGCCAAACAAGATCCAGAATGTTTATAAACAAACCGCCCATCATCAATGGTCTTCAACAGTTCGTCTTTCGAGCGAAATGCGGTTAGAATCGAACTAAGGTTCTTTCTTCTAGCTTTAACGTCGAGCGAGACGTCACACGAGTCTTGAGTTACAGCAATGTTCAGCAGCAGATTGGCTGCTATGGTCTTCTTGCGATTGGACATCATCGTGGTGTTCCAGCAGTTCCCGGGGAAGCGGTCGCCAGGAAGGTATTTTATCTGGCGGCCTCGCGTGTAGGGGAGCGAGTCCGTTGAGGTGAGTGTGGCGGAAATTGTCCGCACGGTCGTACATCCACAAACCGCCCATTCGTCAGTCAGGTGGTCGTCAACATTCGACTCAACGTTTACGTTGTTGAATGCAGGCAGGAATCGAACTAGAGTTATTTCTTCCGGTTTCTATGTCGAGGAAAGCTTTCCTGAAGTCATGTGCTGTCGCTGTGAGCCTTGCAGGCTTCAAGAGCTGTTCGTTAGCCAGTTGGCTGTTCTGATCATCCTGGGTGATGGCTTCGGGCGACTCTAGAAGTTCCCGGGGCAGAGGTCGCCACGGAGTTTTCGCGAGTCCGTTAAGGTATACGTGGCGAGCCCATTCGTAAGCTAAAACTCACTCTGTTATCGCGTCTTTATATACGCAATATACATTACTTGTCGATTTGAGATCCTTAAATAATTATCGCTTACAACGCCAAGAGGGCCAGTCATTTATTTGTGTCGTCGTTTGTTTACAAACATTCTATTGTACACAACTAATTTGGGGGAAAAATTCTAATAAAAAACGGAATAAAAGAATAGTTCATTATTTTATTGGCATAATAGTAACTGTATTGAAATATTTACATTTAATAATAAAGATATCACATAAAAACACACCTCACAATATAAAAAAGCAATGTTCATCGAAACGTAAATACCTTATTAAGTACATACCTCTTTGGAATGGGTTAACGAACGATAGACAACAGTTAAAAATGTAACTGAATACAAATACGAAGTTAGTAAAATACCCGTTCAAACAAAAGAGTAACCACTCATTATGTGCTAAAATCGCACAGGGTCAAATACTCGGATTCTTCTCTAGAGTAGAATAGACATCGCATCGACATTGCTTACATTATTAAAGTTGAAGGAACGAATTTCAAATTATTTACGCATGCGATGACAAAGATACTTTTTTTGCTATTCTACCCTCGATAACAATCCCCGTGATAGTATTGGATTCATTACGGGTGTTAGCGGGTTAACTTCGAACCTTATTTGTGTTAAAAGAACACCATTTTATAATAAAAAAAAAGATAGTTGGACTTAAAATAAGAAAGTGTCCTTTATATTTGCTTAAGTTGCTGCGTTAGGTCTGATCTTCGCAGACTTAATTTCGTCACTAAAGTGCCATAAGTGGCGAGTAGCAAACAGTACAACGAATAAACTAACAATTAAAAATGTAAGAGTTGAATACAAATTCGTAATATGAACGTAATTATAAAAATAATGTCTTATAAAATAAAGTTTACATATTGCGTAAAATAAGCTATCTCGTAGAAACAGTTCAAAGGTTGTCTTTATTGATACCCAACGATAAGAAATGTCAATGTAACAGATTGACATAATATATTGACCTACCTACAACGCTTCCCTAAATAAAAGAGCACACGTGTTTTCATAGATTAGAAATACAAGGGCGCTACTTATGTTTAGGGAAGCTCGGGTCATCCCAGTATTTTAATAGAAGCACCATGTTTATAATCCTTATGAACTTAACAGCACTATTTCGCACTATCCTGCCGTCTATATCCATCCCGTTCCCTCTAGCAAACAATGCTATGCATCAGAAAAGGATACAAATACCAGGTAATGCCCAACTCTAGAACCTATCAGTAACTTAAGTTATTCCACTGTAACTATGAATCCATTATTTAAATACTGATTTGTGAAGACAGATCGGCACCATTTTGTAAAATGCTGATGGATCTCGATTGATTTTAACTAGAAGCAATGTTAGATCCTTATACTCACCTATATTTCGATTTAATTAACACTAGACGCGCGACTGACATGCGTACACATTATTTCAAGTTTTATAACACATGATTTATTTATTTTTAAACTTACGCGATCTGAACACATAATTATAAGTAATAATACAACGGGTATTTATCGCGTTTGTTTACCTTTTTTCCCGACGTTTCAACAGTCATCCCGTGACCACGACAGAGTGTAAACCTGTTGAAACGTCGGGAAAAAAGGTAAATAAACGCGATAAATACCCGTTGTATTATTACTTATAATTACATGATTTATTATTCCAATTAATTTTCCACCACTGAGTCTTCTAATAAATAACCAGTTTTAAAGAACCCATACTTAATTACCTTAACACTGGTATAACTGATTATGATCCCGTTCGACTTTTCCAGAAACCTGTTCTGAATAATCATCTGCCTTGAGGCCATATTGAGAGCTGTATTTATTTTGTATTATAGATTATTCGGCTGACCGCAACGTACTAGACTGGTGAAAATATCAAAAACCATCTTCATAATTTAAATTTTACAATTATGTTCCGTTACTTGACACTGGCAGAAAATTGTCCAACCATACAATTGACAATTAATCATTATCATCACAAACAAAGCTTGCGATGCTACCATGAGACGGACATTGGCAGAATTGCGTCAATACAGACGCAAAGCCATCTAGCAAGAAGTTGAAGTTGATATTTCCGTGCAAATAGCACCGCATGCACTATCTAGAGTTTCTTTCGTCTATAGACGAATCAGCGACGATACTATTGTCATATAAAGCTATCGGCTAGCAGAATTGCCCCTGTAGGCATGTCAGTCGCAGTGCTGCAGTGTCGATTGTCGTTAATTAATGCTTATTATAGACTCCCGTCCTTGCCCGACGCCGATGTATTTCACTGGAAATAGAGAACAAATATTACAACCCCGGAAAATGTGAAGACCTACGCTTAGAAGTTAGACGACAAGGGAAACTACATAATAATAATATCTAATTAATAAAATTGGTAAGTTTGTAATGATTCATCTCAAAAAACTTTACATAATTTTATTAAATAATTTGAACCCCATTATTTCCACTGCTATGATGATAACAGAGAGAAGGACAGAACACCCGATTATATTAGATACTAGTTTCTGCCCGCGGCTTCGCACGCGTTGTGTCTATGGAAACGTTTAAGATTATTTATATCCTATGGGAACTGATTTATGGGATAATAAGGAGCCTATGTTTTATTCTGGGCCCAGAACTACCTGTATGTAAAATTTCAACTCGATCCGTTCAGTAGTTTTTGCGTGAAAGAGAACATCCATCCATACATACAAACTTTCACGTTTATAATATAATTAGGTTGCTGTGCTCCACGGCTTCGCCCGCATGGAAATTTGAAAAATATGAGGGGTATGAATTACATAGATAGAGAACACCCAGAATCTGTAGATCGTACAAATCATTTGTCCCGAGGCGGGAATCGAACCCGCAACCCCCTACGTCGCAGGTGGAACTTTGCCCACCGCGCCACAGAGGTGGTCCATAATTTTTTGTCAGTATTTAAAAAAAAAACGTTAAAACGACAATAATAATATTTACCAGGTATCTGTAGATATTCCTCTATAACCTGCACGTACTTCCGCGCCTGTTCGGGCAAGTCCGCAAGCTCCCGCACGTTCTCTATACTGCAGTTCCAGCCGGGTAAGGTTATGTAATCCACCTTGAAAAAGTTATTTTCAATTCAATTCAAATTCTAAGACTACAAAGGTCCATAAAACACTACACAAACACAAAAAAGAAAATACAATTACAGCGAAGAAAATAAAACCAAAATAACTAAATCTAGAGTATAAGTAATTTCACCCAGTGGTGTCGTATTGGACAGTCATATTTACTAGATATTACTTTCAGGATGCTGTTGTGACTACCTGTCACTCTACTCATCAGAGATGCCACTCGCTTAATAGCCGCGAAGCTATCTGTTCACAGATAGCTTCCCGGCTATTAAGCGAGCATCTCTAATGCACTGCAGTAACGAGGCAGGCCCAACAACATCCTAAAAATGTTATTATATTGAATAAGTAGGGCGTCAAGAGACTTTTTTGTGTACTTAATCCATAGCGTGCTCGTGTAGAAGCACTGGCAGAAGGTCTTAAATAGGGAAATTTTATATTTATTTATTTGGGAAACAAAAAGCTAATAAATATTTTTAAGCTTGCTGGCTGTCGTGACCAGTCATCCCGTGACCACGACAGTTTGTAAACCTGTTAAAACGTCCGGAAAATAGGTAAATAAACGCGTTAAAAAAAGCTTATATTTAGGTAATAATCGATTTACAGACTTAGATCAAATAAAGCGAACGATAGTTTCCACTCATCGTTTGTAAAGATAACTGAAATTGTACAAATTAATAAAAATTATAAATAGGCCGGCCAAGAAAGCGCTGGTGAGATGACCTTGACGCCTTCCTCAGAGATTGATGGGAGATCGCGCGTGACCGCACTGAGTGGAAAGATTTGGGGGAGGCCTTTGCCCAGCAGTGGGACGAATCAGGTTAAATAAAAAGAAAAAAAATACAATTATGTGATAAGTTATAAATAGAGCGAGTCTAAGAAAAAATCTAGGCAACAGAGTTTACTTTCTTTAACTAATTCATCATCATCAGCCAATGTCAGTCCACTGCTAGTCATAAGTCTCCCCTAATGAGCGTCATGTCTTCAGCTAGACGCATCCAGCTTCTGCCTGCAGTCTTTCGCAGGTCGTCATCCCACCTGGTCGGAGGGCGTCCCACACTACATTTACAGAGTCGTGGTCTCCACACACGTTTACCCCAGCGGTTGTCGGTCCTTCGCGAGATATTGCCGGCCCACTGCCACTTCAGTTTGCTAATTTAGAGCTATGTCGATAACTTTTAAACTGATTACCGTCATTGAATCGAGATATAAATCTTATATCCATGATTTAAAGCACAATTTACCTCAACATTACTGAGTTCTGTCATGGACGACGGGAAATAGTCGATCTTTTTTCCATTGAGTTTGTAAGCCACGCCCACTTTGATCTCTTGCAATGTGTCTAGGATATCCATCTTAGTTAAGCACAATCTGAAATGAAAATAAACAAATTATGTATTATTTAATATTATTTTAAATTCTATTTGACATGTTAATAAAGTATATCTCAGTTTTGCAGTGCCCTTCCAGGGTGCATGCACCTAGTGACGACATAATTAAATGTCAGCTGATGAAAATGCAGTAAATTCTTAACACTTTGACTGCTGAAATCACACGGTATGGGTATTCTACAAGTGACTAATATGCGTAAATCCACACTAGCGCAGCGGCTGAGAAAATACAGATCTGTGTGACTCAGCACAGCCGTAATATTTTTAAAACGAAACGCATGTGCGGCGCAACACAACCGCTGTGTAGAGCGGCAGCACGAATTTTTTAAGTTAAAAAAGATCGCAGACGTCGAAAAAAAATCGCAGTCAAAGTGTTAAAAATGGTTTTAAGAAGGAATTGGACGAAAATGACTTGGATTTTGTTCATAACACTCATGAAACCGAATTAAATTGGAAATCGTTACCACCGAAGTCTTTAGCTTCTCAGCGAGAAAATTCAGCTCCGGATATAAAACTAATAAAGAGCGAGTAACAATATTAGTTTGCGCTGATGTTACCGGGAGCCATAAAATACCTTTGCTCTGTTTGTCTCAACTGTACTTACGAGGAATATCCATTGACGAGGCCCGTGTACCGCACGACGACCAGATCGAGCCAGCCGCAGCGGCGAACGCGGCGAGTCGTCACGCCGATCTCGTGACCTCGCTCTTGTAGGAGTTGGCCTGTTTCCTGAAGGAAAATGAATTTTATAAGTATAGAGATAGGGATCATATTACTGCGAACTGCATTGAAGCAGCAAGGCTACCACGCTATTTAACACATAGCGTGGTAGCTTTCAGCGTTGTTACGCTAATTTTAGCGCGAATAACGCGTGTTAAGGCACCTTTAACGTGAATAACGCGTGATAAGGCGTGATGGCTCGTTTTCATGATGGAAATTGGTGATTATATACTAGCGAGTTATGAATTCAGTTTGGTCTGGCCAGGTGGGATGACCTGCAAAAGACTGCAGGCAGATGCTGGATGAAGACAGGGCGCTATGGCACTAATTAGGGGAGGCCTATGTCCAGTAGTGGACTGACATAGGCTGATGATGATAAGTTATAAATCATTTTGTAAAGTTGACGTGGCCGCGCTCTTGAATAAGTTAGCATGATTCATTAAGGGAGTATGAGAAGTATGAGAGCCACGGTAGGCCATGCCAAGTCGATTATGTATGGAGTATTGTGTGTACGATCTGCAGATATTTGTTCCGGAATATTTGCTCTGGTCGTTTTCTACGTATATTAAAAAATATATATCTATGTAATGTATTGTTATTAAATCAGTTATCTAGTGCCCATAACACAAGCTCTGCTTGCAATGGGGCTAGATAATGCTGTGTGAATTGTCCAGCATTATTTATTATTTTTATTTATTATGTCCAACAGTGGACCAACAAAGGCTGATGATGAGTACAATACTAACATCATGCAGCTCCGTAGGGAAGGGTCCGTCGCCGACCCGCGTAGTGTACGCCTTCACTACGCCCAGCACGTCGCCGATCACGCTCGGGGGAAGGCCGAGCCCGGTGCATACGCCACCGATACTGCAGTTTGATGACGTCACGTAGGGGTAGGTACCTATGGGGAAACGAATATTGAATAAATAATGCTGGAGGGCTACAATGTATGTATCTTTATCTTTTTGGTTATTATGCCGTCTAGCCGAATTTCGGTCACAGCGGCCAGTCTCACCGGAGACAAGCCAGGTGCGCAGGACATTATTATAGTGCACAAGTGTGCACACAAACACAGGTGCACTCTTTATTCCCTCACTCTCATAATCTGATGGGACGGCAGACCGACACGAATAGGCTCAGGACCAACAGCAAAAAGTTATTTCCGAGGCACGGGGTACCCGTGTATCTTGGCCCGACCCGGGATTTGAACCCGGAGCCTCAGTATATTTATACTAAAGTCGCCACCGGACGCACTCTAGTTCTGTAGTCACGTACTGTGAGAACTCACCAAAGTCGATATCCAACATGGCGGCATTGGCCCCTTCGACTAAAACCATCTTTCCCCCTCGTATCTCCTTGTGAAGGTACGAAATTGTATCCATGACCACAGGACGTAATTTAGTCGCATAGTCACATTATATACAGCCAACTTACCAAAGTCAATATCCAACATGGCGGCATTGGCTCCTTCGACTAAAACCTTCTTTCCTCCTCGTATCTCCTTGTGAAGGTAGGAAACTGTGTCTTTGACCAAAGGGCGCACTTTAGTGGCGTAGTCTCGGTACAGCGCTAGTTCTCCCTCAATGTCCACGTCCAAGGACGGAAACATGCGTTTGTAGTTAGCTGCTAGGGTACGGAATCTGCAAACAAATTATCTTGGTAAATAAATAATAAAGGAGATCATATTATGCCACAATGTGGAATTTAAATAAAAATTCAATTTAAGTATTTAAAAAAAAATTAGATAAGTAAAATGTTATACCATAAATTATTAAATAAGATTAATATGTTTTTGTTTGTTGGTGGAAGAAGTGGTTGCTTTAAATTATTCTGATTGACTTTGGTTTTGTTTGATTGTACGTCGAACTTCAAGCCTTCCATTTTGGACTCTTTGTGTATGTATAGCAAGGATTGAAAATACTTACTTCTCCTCAAATATAGCAAAGTCGCCAAGCAAGTCTCCTATCCGCACGCCGTTTCTTGACGCCTTGGAGGAGTAGGTTGGACCGATGCCCTTTTTGGTCGTGCCGAGGGAGTTCTTCCCCTTTTCCGCTTCTTGAAGACCGTCAACCTGTGGAAATTGAAATCGTGAATAAACTCAAATAAAGTCATCTAGTATAAGATAGGTACCACTGTTCGCGAATGTGGAATCTGTATAAAGTGTACCCAATTTATCATCGCAACTTCGTAGCGGCGCTAGTGTGCCTTAAGATTTAAAAGCTGCTTCTTTTTTTTTCAAAACAAATTTAAGTTATTAAAATAGCAGCCCTAGCAGAATTTAAATTGATAGATAGATAGTAACACTTTATTTTGTGTGGTGTAATAACACTTTATTACACCACACAAAACAGAAAATAATACAGAGATAAAAAACTTAGAATAAAGGTTTAAAGGGCAGCCTTATCGCTGAGAGCGATCTCTTCCAGGCAACCTTGGGATGGACTGGACATGAACGAACAATATAGACGGTGGCACTTTAATAAATAATTGGTAACAAATACACTAAATACCTACGTTACAAACATTATAATAAACTTACATAGACATAAGATAAGGCTATCAATATTTCATATGGATAAATAATGCTGATGCAGCAGTTTTTTGAATATAGGGAGTGATAATTTAAACTGTAATACTAGTGGCAGTTACATTAATGGCAAGTTCCGCTCATTACACATTTTAGCTACGGTTATGAATTCAATTACAAAAGATCAGCATTAAACAGAATTACATTAAGTATTTATAATATACTAGCTGCGCCCCGCGGTTTCACCCGTGTGGTGAATTGTCTATGGGGCCGTACAAATATTACGTAAGCAGATTTATTACAATTATTAACCCCACCCGTTTCGTTTTCAAGCATAGACAATGTGAAGGTTGCCTTTCGTGAAAAAAAGTAAATAACTACTTAAACAACTGCTTGCTTATTTTGGATGACATGGGGGTAGGGACCCCCCATGTCATCCAAAATAAGCAAAACAAAAACACCCCCCCATAGTACTTACGTAATACTTGAACGGCCCCTTTGTGTAATTCTGATATGTAAGCTATATATATTATTGTGAAGTTTCATCAAAATCCATTTAGTAGTTTTTGCGTGAAAGAGTAACAAACATTCATCCATACTTACAAACTTTCACGTTTATAATATTATTATGGTATTTCCCGAAACAACAGCGTGGCATATAGGAAGTTGATATCAGAGGAAGCCCTTCCAGTCCCCATGTTTTGAACAGTACTAGTGTTGTTTAAAGTACGGGGAATTCCCTTATAAATAACTAATCAAGAGTACGGAGAATATACAGGATGTTTAAGGTGGAGGTACTCCTGTTTCCGCATTTGGACTCCAGTCGGTCCTTTATGCGTATAATACAGGATGTTATAGAATGTGTAATTTAGAAGACTGACAAATAATGATAACAACATCATCATTATCAGCCTATGTTATCTATCCAGAGCTGGACATAGGCCTCCCCAAAGAGCGCCTCAGCTTGACGCATCCATCAATGATAAAAACGCGTTCATGTTATTCAAAATCTAGAACGACTACATAAGTAAAATTACTGCCAGTTCCGTCGAGTACCTACATAGCTATGAATGTACCCCCAATATCTCAAAACGTACACCTTTATAATATAACTAGCTGCGCCCCGCGATTTCACCCGCGTGGTGACAGATATTTTGGATATCTTTATGAATTGGAGCCTATGTATTATTCTGATATGTAAGCTATATTATTGTGAAGTTTCATCAAAATCTATTCAATACTTTTTGCGTTAAAGAGCAACAAACATACATACATCCTCACAAACTTTCGCGTTTATAATATTAGTAGGACTAGCAGCAAAATAAAACTCTAGTGTAGAGTTTGATAAATAAAATTGGCCTTTCCCCATTGCGCGGCTACAGGTCCAGCCTCAGTCTTATGTCGCTACCGCCCGAGGACTGTAACGACGCTGGTTTTCAGTCTGAATCTCTCATTTAATAAAAAATATTCTGGAGATTCTGTATCATCAGATATTTGTGCATCGGTGACGTCATTGACAGATTTCATTAGTATTGATGCGTTTTAGAGCGAAGTTTTTTCCTACAAAATCCTTTTTTTTTTTTTTTTTGCAGAAATATGATTAATTTTATACTAGTTGCGCCACGCGTCTTCGCCGGTGTGGAAATCTATGTGTCAAATAGTTTATAAACTTTCGTCTTGAATCACTCTATCTATAAAAAACCGCATCAAACAAAATCCATTGTCGTTGTACCTACATACAAGAGTCCTGTGAGATCTAGAGGAAATAAAGCACTCTGATGTTTGATGTTGCGTAGTTTTAAAGATCTAAGCATACATAGAGACAGATAGACAGCGAGAAGCGACTTTGTTTTATACTCGCTGTGCCGACAACTAGGCTACACAAGATAAATGTATCTTTTAAAGGGCAATGTATACGCTTCTACAACAAAACTCCAAGTGAGTTGCAAAAATTATCAATAAAAAGAATTGTAAAACGTATTCTTTGTAGAAAAAGCTTATTACAAAATATCAGATTATCTAGAAGATAAAAAAGCTTGGAACGAGTTTTGCTCAAACTCAAAATCTACCAACTTACAGGTAAGCAAATCATATGTACTAGACACATAAGTTATGAACATACTAGTGATTTTTTCTCATTTCTTCCACTGGTGGACAAAAAATTGAAGTGAACATCAATATAATAATGAATAGTATAAAATATGACTTGTCTAAGTGCTTATTGGTAAGCCTAAAGAAATAAACATTCATTTCATTTCTTTTCACTATTTACTATATGTACTAGTGATTCAGTACCATATCCATATTATGTCTAAGCCTATCTCGGAGTAGTTTCTCAAAGTCAGTCATCATGCCTATTACAGACTCAGGAAGGCCATAAAAGTTTTAGGCCACAATACGTACATACCTGCTGATGTATATCGAAGACAAGATGCGCCCGGTCCGAGATGATAAACCTCCCGTTCCAGTCCTTCATTCCTTTCGACTCGTTCTTCTTCAGCTCCTCGAAAAGACCTGGCAGGTGGATAACCACTCCGTTTCCTGGTGGCAATTGATTGTGGTTAAACAGGTGAAGAAAGAAAAAGTGCCGTGGCGACGTAAGAATAGACCGCACGAATCGCACCGAAGAAAGCTCTCTCGCTGGTTGGTTCCCGTAGTCAGTTCTTAGCGTATTCTACGGGTAGTTCCAGTTGATATACCGTCGCGGCATATGAGAACCGACCTCTTTAACTAATTTCAAAGCCAACCAATACATTAAAAATGAAGTCTAGACCTAGCTTCGATAGCAAAATGCAGTTTGAACGATGCTGCTACTATAAATAATTGAGGTGTACCGTAAGATCAATGAGCCAAGTCTTGTCACGTCACGGGTTATTTCAAATAATAACATAATTTGATTGTTTTTGGCAAACTAAAAACCAAATTTCTTAGTTTTTCAAGTTTCTCGAGACAAATACTTATCCCTCGGGAATACATATTTTATGGAACCACCTCTGCATCATTCTCTATTCTAATGACAAAATCATTTTCTATATTATAAATCTGTTCCCATGGATGGGAACTCATCGTTTCCATGAAAACAACGCGTACGAAGCCGCGGGGATAACTAGTACTTAATAAAATCTGATCATGAGATGATCTCTGACGCATCTGATTACAATAACACATACAATGTTGCCAGATCTTACGCCCCATTAACACCTCTGACATTGAAATAATCTTGGTGACCAAGAATAGGCCGTTATGCAGTATTTGAAGACTGATTGTAGTTAAATATACCACGTTTGTTTGTTGACCGATAACAATATAGCCAGAAACCTTGGATACCTGCCAAGTTGTATCTGGTTATCTTGATCTTGACGAGTTGACGAGTTTTTGTTCCTAACTTAGATCGCTAGAATTAGAAATTGTTAAGGAAATTTGAAGAAAACCATCGGGGCGCGCAGGTGACCTATAAACAAATCTCTCTCGCTCTCAATGTACAATGTTTGTAAACATTAATAATCATAAAACATAAATAAAATGTTGAATCTCTAAGTGGTCGTTACTTAGATTATATTCTCCTTTCAAACCTTAATAATGATTAAGGCTCGAATATCGATCGAAGAACTGTATAGATTAACTTCTCGAGGAATAAAAATCAGAGAACTTAACTCAATTAACTTTAAAGAACGAACTTGACTACGAACTAATAAAACAGACGACGACGCGAAATAAGATTGTGTATGTATGGAACACAACATCCTGAAATAATTTAATTGTATTGTATGCGTAACAAAATGTTTTGGACGTGAACCAAATCAAATATTTTAGTATAATATGTAGTAGAAGCAGCTGAACGAAGGCTGGCTAGACTATTACACGAGATCTTGGAATTATGTAGGTACAAAGTTCAGGGCCCTAATTCCACTCAGCTAATCGCTTCATCATACTAATAGGATTGTCTCTGAATGGCAGGTTTTGGCATTTTACCTTTGATGAAAAAACTACAGATGGAGGGACGCATGTCAAAAGTGTCAATGTTGAAACCATTCTATCAATCTCTACCTGCGAAAGCTTGCGATGCTACGAGTATAATGAGACGGACATTGGCAGAATTGCGTCAATCCAGATGCAGAGGCATCTAGGAAGAAGTTGAATCTCTCCGTGCAAATAGCTCCTCTGTCTAGAGTCTTTCATATGGTCTTTCATCTATAGACGATTCTACGACGACGAAATGATACCAATGTCTTAGTAAAGTGAAAAGCATTCAGACCCAGGTTTAGTTCCTTCCACAACAGCTTTGGCTGAACCTTTTATCTACGTTCGGGGCTACGATAACTTTAGCCAAAAATGCCAAGATTTCTTTTATAAAATTAGAACAACGACCGTTCAGTCAGATAAGGTTGCTGCCTAGCAACCTCAAGTAACCTACCTAATAAATGAAACACGATTACTTAAATATAATTAACATGGAAATACAAAAATAGACCGTGCTATTTCTTTAGTAACTACTCACTTTAAAATAATAGATAGTGATAATACCTAATTCATTGGATCTTTCTATGTAAAATGGTTCAGTTCATATTTCAAAATTTTTAACCATAGGTACTGAGAGGATCTGTGCTTCCTGAAAATGTTGGTCCCCGAGAGTGTAAGTGTCCTGTTTTCTCGAGCGATCAAAGTTGCTGTATAAAATTTACCTTTTGAGTCGCGAAGGCATTATGGACATACCTCCGTCCTTCATGTTTAAACTATGCAAATAATGCCGTAAAACATAAAAAAACGTAATTGTTATGATCTAAGTACCAGGCACAGCTGGTACGAAGAGCAACGTTAATGTATCTCGGTAACGAATTACTGCCTATTTACGTTCAGGGTCAATGCAGACGAGAATTTTCCGGTTTGGAAATTGTTTGCGGAAATATAAGGAAAACTAGTAAGTCAGTAAAGCCTAGATAATCAGGGTGATTGGCGTAGGACCGGAAGTACAGGCGTTGAGGGTTACAAGCTCAGCAGACCAGGAATACCAGCTTTTTATTGTACACACGCCTAGTGTGTGTGTGTAGTGTCCATAATTTTGTTTGCAGTGCTATTCTTAGGGTGGATAATACGAGAGATTAGTGTTGGGGACTTGATGCATGGAGGCGACTCAGAATCGCTATTTGTGGTGTCGTCGCTTCGGGATAGAGACCTACATATGTCCTGATGGATTTACCAAGTAACTACCTACTAGACATGTGTGTAGATTGTCGAACTCATTAGGTACTCTCAAATCGAGTAACTGATTATATCGCGCCCACAGAATTAATAAGCGAGGTATCTAGGGAGGTATCATTACTTGAACGAGTCACGTGTACTACGTTTATCGTGAATTAGTCACTCTAATCTGCTAGTCACAATAATCACGTCATTCGCAACTGGTTTGCTCCAACGTTGACTGGACACAATAGGCATCTACATACTTTTAGCGGAACATTCTCACGAACATTGTCCGCGGTTTTGCATCCGCTTTTCCTGGTTAAGGGTCGTTAATTAGGGCACTCCCAGTATTTTGACTGCTATTTGTTGTCATTGCAGAGAAAAAACTATTGATATAAATCAAATGATTTATTTAAAAAAAATATTTTCATTCATTGATCAGTGATGCATCACTGATCAATCAAGTGATTGAAATCATCTCAACCCTGCCGTACAGTCACAATCACAGACGGACAGATAGACAGTTATTTTTGTACTTAAAATACTTAATAGTATTATCGATTTTTATGAAAGACCTTGACTGAAAAGCATGAAGATTAATTATATTATAAGTGTGATTATATCTTTTGTTTTACTGTATGAGTAGAGTATTGAGGTACTCATGTGGAAGTTTTAGGTATTGTGTATCTAAAAGTGACTGCTCGTGTTTTAGAAAAATATGTCGTTGTTTCAAGTATCACATGAATAATTATAAATGCGCGGCGGTCTAAAGATATCCTCTTCTTATATTACCTATCCAGGAGTTTATTTGTATTTTATAGATTGTATATCAGTCATCTAGTACCCATAACACAAGCTCTGCTTAGCTTGGGATTAGATGATGCTTTGTGAATTCCAGCATTATTTATTTATTTAAAACATAATTTTGCGCTCACCTATAACGGATGTGCATTTTGGATTGATGATGCCACTGGGTAGAAGGTGGAAGTCAAACTCCTTGCCCTCAACCACCACTGTGTGCCCAGCGTTGTTGCCACCCTGAAATTAAACCTCGAATAAGTATTGATGGGTGACCTGACCATCTTGTACTTGTATCTGGACTGGTTTCTACAACATGGCGTGTCGGTGGGGGGTTCCTTGTCTAACCACCCGATGTCCTCAAGGAAGGCCAGCAGCTCGCTGATGCCGGAGTATGCCTCCCTAGGCGAGACAAGCTACGCTGTCGCAACCTAAAAGCACATGCGTTGCCGTCCCCTCTGCCTCTGCGTCCACCTATTTAATTCACGAACAATATCACGGACAGCCCCCCCTGTCCGTGATATAGTTCGTGAATTAAATAGGTGTTCGTTTAGCCTGCCCTTTTGACCTGACCATCTACACGGACCGACGATATTATAGCGGTCGCAGGGAGTCGATGGATGGAGGCGGCTCAGGACTGCTATTTGTGGGGTCGTAGAGGTCCTATGCGCAGCAGTATGTATGGGCTGATATCGTGAAGTATCGAAAAACCCTCTCTGAGTGCCAAAAGATTTGCCTTTGAATGGCATTTATTTCGTAATTCGTAATAAATTCATATAGATTTTCAAAATCTACTTCCAAACTTTATCTTTTTAATAGGTCCTATTCATGAAGTGTGGATAAAAGTTATTAACTAACAACTCGACCAAGCTAAGTTTGCACCTCGCTGCAAACTTAGCTTGGTCGAGTTGTAATTATCAATTAATCTAATTTACTTAGGATTAGACGACCAGCTGCATACGACAGACATACGGACGTCAGATATTTGTCCTGTATCAGAATACCTGTCTGCGAAGTATGGCATTCAAATACAATTGGTAGGCACGCAACGATACGATGAACGCACGGACAGGCAGACATTCGGACGTCGCACATTTGTCATCATAAGATATCTAACTCACGCCCGTTACGAACGCTAACCCATCTGCCATAAATAGCGAATGGCGATTATGACAAACCTTCAGAAATCCCCAAACTCAAACATGATGGTTGGCGGTCTTTGGGGGGTGCCCGTGTTCAGTAATAGACTTCTTTAATTCTTTATAATACCAATAATACATAAAAATAACTGAGGATAATGTAAATAGGCGAGCTTAACCCTGACAAAGAGTTTTTTTTTTTATTGGAATAATGAATGATGCCTTGAAAAGACATAGTTAAGAAACCTCGAATATTCTTGACACGTTTCTCAACCTGTAAATTTCTCTTTCTTTAACAAACTTGGTACACCTAGGACCTAGATTTAACTAAAGTCGAAAGTTTATTGAAATGCAATGTAGAGCAAGGCTGCATTCAATGACACTTTACTATTCTTAAAAAGATTTGGGATATTGTTCATCGTCATCATCAGCCTAAAGCCATAGCGCCCTGTCTTCAGCTTGCCGCGTCCAGCATCTACCTGCAGTCTTTCGCAGGTCGTCATCCCACCTGGTCGGAGGGCGTCCTACACTACGTTTACCGAGTCGTGGTCTCCACTCAAGAACACGTTTTTACGGAATATTGTTTCTATAGCGAAATATATTACGCTATAGAAACAACCATTAAAGCTATAGCTTTAATGGTTTTGCAGAACACGTTTTTACGGAATATTGTTTCTATAGCGAAATATAGCTTTAATGGTTTTGCAATAGATTGCCTAAGTACACCTAAGCAAAGACTGTAGAGTCAGTGGATAGTTTCTCACAGGATGATGTGATAAAGGAAAGTTTACTAAGCAAAGGGCTGTGGTAGCCCCTTTAGATAGTAATCTAGTAAAGAGAAAATCTTATACATATTATGAAACTGTGATCTTATCTTAATAATGGAATCTGATAAAACTGGAAACTAATAGTTATTAACACAAAAGTCATTTATGACAGAAATTATTTCGCATAGTTTCAATATATGCCATGATCCGGGAAAAACTAATGGCACTCCAAGAAGTTTTTATTGGCAGAATTACTACACTCCTTTGAGGTTAATAATCTAAGCTACACTTATGTTTTTTCAGGGAAAAACTAATGGCACTCCAAGAAGTTTTTATTGGCAGACTTACTACACTCCTTTGAGGTTAATAATCTAAGCTACACTCATGTTTTTTCTTTTGCTATGAATATTACCACTAAAAAACACAAATATTATTAGATTTTTGAATCTGAATTTTACCAAAAATAAAATATTTCTAATTTTTCAAACATGAAGATGGAAATCAATCAAAAGTCATGTCAAGGTTAGAGAAACCTTATCAATACATCACATAATGTTCTGATTACAAAGTGGCTATGATGATGCAATTTGCCAATAAGGAAGTGTCCTTGATAAACAAGCAATTTGTGGTAGATAAATATTGAACAGACATTTTTTGCATGACTTTTACAGCAATAATAAATATGTATGTGTGTATCTTTATGCCAAACTCTAGAAACTATCATGGTTATCAACACTGAAGTCATTTAAAACGGTATATTTACCATGACTAGATTTTTGAGTTATCCAATATTTCGGCACAGTTTCATGCACCATGATCATGAATAACTCATGTTACTCCGTGATCATAGCGAAATCAATTCATGGTAAATATCCCGTTTTAAATGACTTTAGTATCTTTATGTCGGTTTAGCACAGATAGCTATCTTAAATACATAATTGTATTAATTGCGGATACCAAGCAGATTACATACAAATACGATAGATAAAGATAATTTTATAATAATTTTAGTTTTATAAATGTATTAGCTTGATTGATCATCTTTGAATAGATAGATGGAAATAAAAATAAAGAAAGATATAAGTGTGTATGTGCTTGAATTATAAACATTTCGCTGACACAAGCATATAAAAAGAAAAATTAAATTTAGAAAGAGCTCAGCCAGAATTACTGGTTCATTATAATGGCTGTCACAATCAATGGCCAAGACCTTGGCAAGAATCCACAATTAGCAAGCATACAAGGTCTATTTATGTTGTACATTAATGAGTTTCATGGTACCCATACACTGTATGGTCACTCATTCAGTGACATTTGAAAAATGGTACTTAACCCGGCGCCAATGACGTGAAAAATATTACGCGGGCAATGACGTCGGGTCATCATGACCCGAACTTTAGACATTAGATTTTCAGTATCTTTAAATGAACTTAATTTTTTAGTAACCGTTTTAGAAATAAGGGTTTGTTGGGTAAATAACAGAATAATAAAAAATGTATTAACGTTAATAAATTAAATATATATTGACTTTTAAAAAAACGCACGCAAAATCAACCTGAACAACATAACTTGCAAATTTATGTTATTTTTTATTATTAAACCTTAACATTAAAAAGAATTAACAACAAACTTTTTTACGAAGGTTTAAAATCACCTCGGGTCAATATGACCCAGCGTCATTGGCGCCGGGTTAATATACAGAGTAATTTTTTTAAATGGGACAGTATGGGGAAATCCGAATCTAAAGGAGATAGAGGAAAAGTGTCTAAGGAGACATTAGGTGTTTTTTTATGTAAACAAATTTGGCTCGTTCAAATTTGTGGTCAAGCGTGAGTTGTTCTTAAAAAATGATAAAGTTGGTCAATTTTTTTTTGACGCGGATCGACTCTGTTTCATGTAAGGATTATTTCATTGTTTGGAAAGAAAAAAATCTGAACAGCAGAAGTTGGTCAAATTTAATGAAAACTAATCTTCATACAGTTGCAGTATTCGCCTTTTAATATTGTTACAAGTGCCTAGGCGTGTAAAAAAATATTTAAAATTATTCCATTTTTAAATTTTGATAATCGATAAGAGCTCCAGATGATTCAAGAGAAGAACATTTTTTTTAATCTTCGTAAACATCATGGCAACCGATAGTCTTGAAATTATAAAAAAAAGAATTAAAATTTGGAACGTAAGTTATTTCTGCAGCTGTGATTTTGTTTCCAATCAGTTCATGCTTGTAATTTTATTCATCATGGCGTTAACTAATTCACATAAAGTTGATTTGATTGAGGCGTATTTTCTTAATTATCGCAGTAGAGATAATGCACTTAAGTGGTATCAAGAACGCTATCCTGACCGTGTAGTACCGAATCGCAAGATATTTGATAGTTTAATAAAGAACCTAAGAGAGGAAGGCTGTTTCAAGCCTAAGCGTAAAAGGCCGACAATAGTCAATAGTGAGTTTATAACTATTGCCGTATTGGGATATTTTGAAGCATACCCAAAAGCTTCGTTACGGGAAGCAGCTGAAACTATCGGTATTCATAAATCAACTGTAAGGATGATATTGAAGGCTCATAAATACAAGTGTTACATAGAAGGTCGACTTGTACAAGCGTTACTACCTGGAGATAAAGACCGCAGGTTACATTTCTGTAATTGGTATGTGGCTCAGACTATTAGAAATAGATGTTTTCCTAATTTTATTATTTGGACTGATGAATGCAACTTTTCGAACAATGGCATGTACAACAGGAGAAATAACCATTACTGGTCAAAAATAAATCCGCTAAGAACTACAGAAACCCACAACCAAATCCGATTTTCTTTTAATTGTTGGTGTGCGATATTACATAACAGAATTTTTGCTATCAAAATTTACCAAGGAACGCTAAATAGTGAAAAATATCAGGAAATATTGAACATGGCTGCAGATTTAGTGGATGAGACTATTAGCTTAAGGAACTTTGGTAAGATAATCTACCAACAAGATGGTGCACCAGCCCACAACAGTAGGGCAAGTAAACTATGTTTGGACGAGCAGTTTCCAAACCGTTGGATGGGTACATATGGGCCGATAAAGTGGCCCCCACGATCGCCCGACTTAACGCCATTAGATTTTTTCTTATGGGGTTACCTTAAGGGTCGAATTTATGTATCCCGATACAACTCCGTACAAGAATTAAAAGATGCTGTTTACAACACTTTAAACACAATTCACCATAGGTCTCTGTTAAATGCAACTAGAAGTGTCTTGAAGCGTGCTCGTACCTGCATAAGACAAGACGGCGGCCACATCGAACATTTACTCAAGTAATAAACCAACTGTATGAAGATTAGTTTTCATTAAATTTGACCAACTTCTGCTGTTCAGATTTTTTTCTTTCCGAACAATGAAATAATCCTTACATGCAACAGAGTCGACCCACGTCAAAAAAAAAATTGACCAACTTTATCATTTTTTAAGAACAACTCACGCTTGACCACAAATTTGAACGAGCCAAATTTGTTTACATAAAAAAACACCTAATGTCTCCTTAGACACTTTTCCTCTATCTCCTTTAGATTCGGATTTCCCCATACTGTCCCATTTAAAAAAATCACTCTGTATATTGTATCAGTTGAAAATAATGCTATGGATGGCCACCAAGCTATGCATAGCTAGCATAGGTATTTATATTTTTAAATAAATAAGAATGACTAAACAAATTTCTGTTTTTTTTTCAGAATATTTTCAGAAAATGAAACTGTAAAAACTGAGTTTAGATTGCAGATGTACAAAATCACATGATCATGATCTGTGCATATGTTACGTAATTACAACGTAAGATTTACGCAACACTGGACGTTCGTTGATTTTCCCGCTTTCTTGGCAGTTCAGTTGGCACAACACCGCGCAATCTCAATTCCTGAAAACATTTGTCTCTTTGCATGTTTTCAAACAAATCTTGGCGGCGCGCCAGCAGCGAAAGGTTATCGCTGATGTCGTTTTCCGAGTAAGATAGGGTACACTACATTTAAAATAAGGAATAAATTAAAGTTTAATTCCTGAACCTCGACATTCGTAGAAACTAACCTCAAAAAGTTAGTAAACATCGGACTCTACTGAAATTAGTGAACAAATTAACAATGATAGATTCTCTAGTACACAATACGATAAGAAACATAATAACGAACACAAAAAGGCATGCAGTACTATGAATAACATAGAAAATCGAAACTTATAGCCAAAATAATCAAACAAACCTGGCAGCGGCACACGATATCAGAGTCCACAGCCAAGAGATCAACCACTTTTCCTTTTCCTTCGTCTCCCCACTGAGCACCGAGAACTACAGTTACTTTATTTTCCATTTTAGACTTTTTACACGGACGCAAACAGTCACCGTTAACTTCGGATTGCTTCGAATTCGCCATCGAAGGCAATAGTTTATCGCACTCTCTCTCTTTATATTTTTACGAAAGTGAACAAGACATGCGCGCGCCGCGACGATTCAATTCGAGCAAAAAGATTTCTGGGATACCATAGCCAACAATCAAATCTACCTCTGAGATACAACTGAGGTACAGTACAAACTACACGATTTATTTAAACATCTTATCACACAAAAAAAAATTATTTGCTAGTTTACTACCCAGAGCGGCAGCGAAACCCGTTATTCCTAATTTCTACCTACTGACTGTAACTAATAGGAGAGGGATTTTAATTCAATAAAATAGATAGTTATTCGATAATAATAATGGTTTATGGAATAGGCATGATGATTAATCTTGAGAAACTACTCCAAGATGGTATTTCTGGTATATCTGCTGAATGCAAATAAAATCATATTTCTACAAAAATGATTATGTAAGAAAAATCAAACAATAGAAACAAATTTGGAACTAGTATTTTCAAGAAAGAAAGCTTTTTATTGAAGACAGTCAATCAAACCTTTACTATAGTTATTCCTGTGTTAATTCTGTACCTACCTCTAAATTTCATATTATTACTGTGGCGTGCCATGCCGATGCCGGCATGACGACGTCACGGATTAGTACTCTCTGATTGGTGTTCAACGTATCAACGTATCGGAGGATTGGTGCATTTTGTAGTTTTATTTTATCAAAATTTTAATGAATATTTATCAATTCATTCAATCCTTTTGTTTGAGTATAAGTGTTTTGGCTAAATTATAATTCGGTATGTACAATGTACATAATGGACTGTACTGTGGCTAGTTATTTGTTCCATTTGTTCCAATAGAAAAAATTTCAACTTCCTAGTTGTTAACGGTAGATAGTTATTTCACGGTTATTGTTGCCGATTCAATAGTTTCGTAACGTGAATACCACAGACCAGTTTGATTTTTTGTTAGGTACCTATTTTTGTGTAAACACAAAGAACAAACTTAACTGGTGAAACACGCAAGCAATAGGTATTATATTATAAGTTTAGTTTTACTAGTACCTACAATACCTTTAGAGTACACCTGTGTTTGACCACTTTACTTTTGAGTTTTTTGGACGTATCCAAACGTACAATTGTGATCAAAATAAAAAAATTGTATATACATGCAAATAAATTCTAGACAAGGAGATTTTCAATAAAATCGGGAAAATCTTTTTATATAGCAACACACATCTGAAGTGCTGTTCTCTAACATCAATCGATAATCATGGGATAAAATCGTATAGCATCCCTAGACGTTTGTCATATTCACACTGAAGTTGACATTGACATTAACAATGACAAAGGTCATTGATAATGTCAACGTCAACTTCATATACTTTTTATCGATTATTTTCAATGAATGTTACCAACTTGTCGTGGAATTTCAGCTAAATCTAAGCTTTTACATTTATCTGATTCCTCAAATAAATTATTATTCTTATAATTCAGGGAAATTCAATTCATAGCATACACATTTAATTCAAAACTAAGCATACATAAAGACAAATCGCTCTTACAATATTAAGGTATTTATGGAGTACCTATCATTAAATGAGTTAAATTTATTTATAAGGGATCAAGAAGAAGGGATTACAATTGTAAAAACAATTTGGTCTTTTATCTATGTGTTTCTTTACTTCCTTCATGTACTTAAGGCAACTAACTAAAGAAAATTATGATATATACATGCAGGTACTCGTTATGGGTTTATTAAACTGTAAAGTCCTATAAATTTATTAATTAATTATTATCTTAATGTTAAAAATAGGCATTCATATTTTCCACTTCTTCCACATAAAAAAAATTAGAAAATCAAATAACATCTTTCCTCATGTCATAATACCAAACCTGGTAATTTTAACGGGATTATTTTGTAAGTCTATTATAATGAAAGATAATTATATTTTATTTCTTACGCGAATCTACGTGCAACTACGGAATCGTACCACTACCGTTATGCCTAGACACGCATTAGGCTGGAATGTATGTAGGGTATACTATGCCTGGAACAACCCGCGATGTGATTTGAATTTGAAATTGAAACTATTCGTTGGTCACAGTTGGCCATACCAACCTTCTTTATTTTCTATACGGATTGTCTGTTTCGTGCGCTGAACCGGCTGACTGACTAATTGATTTATTTTATTTTATTTTTCGTTGCTCTGAGCCGGCTGAAAGGAGCTGACGTTTCTGTGTTTATCAGCATGAAGTTTTTGTTTTTGTGAAAGACTTGCGTTGAGTTGAATTACTGTTATCAAAAAGGAAAGCCCGAAAGGTAGGCGGTTGCCGAAATGAGGGTCCTCGCGCACTTTTTGACTATTTACTTATTCATTATCACTATAAGTGGTGATAATGAGGAGGAAGAGCTCCACAGGAAGAGAGTCATTGAGCAGTTGACAAGAACTCGCACAGTTTTGATAGATGATTACCATTTGGTCACAAGGCAGATAGCTACAGATGTATATATGTACAGGAGTTACCGCACGGTGTCTATTGTGTTTTACCCTATTATGAGGGATGTGGTGGATGCCCACTTCACATTCCAGTTGGAGGAGCTTCATCTGAACACTATTGGTAGGTTTTTGCACTGGTTTTCGCTTTATGCTGTTGATTGCTACAAATTCTTATAAATAGATAACATTAATCAATATCGATTTATTGATTAATGTTATCAATTCAATTTCTAGTCAGTCATTGATAGATAATAGAATTTGTTGTGATATGAATAATCTGATAAAATTAAGCAAGTAATTTCTCTGTTATCATTACATTTATAACTCTATGTAGTTTATCAGTTATCTACTTCCCATAAAACTATCTCTGCTTACTTTGTGTCCGTTGATGCTGTGTCAATTGTCCCAATTGTTTATTTATGCTCAGCAAAAGCATATTATTATTTTATGAGCTCCCGAGAGGTTGCATAACTATTAAAATACCTAGCCACACCCTTTTCCATTAATTAAATATGAACTAAAATATAAATTGACATTCATTCAAAACTGATCTTAATCATTACCACAATAGCTTTTAAAAATTACTCGCCTCAATCCAATCCTAAAATCAATTGTTTACAATTATGTTTCAATTTGTTTGTTATGGGTTCTGTATTTTGATAAGTGCTATCTATTAAATCTACAAATACAAGGATAGGCTTAAATCTACTTTGTGTGCCATGGTTTATGGTTCATTTTAGTTTGAAATATGGTGAACTAATTTACATTCTCATTCGTTTTTGATATAGTTTGACCGAAACTGCTGTACCGCGCCTGAGGTATGCGAGCGTCGAGACGGGGGGAAATATCGGCCGCTCCGATCCATCAGTCTGCCGTCAACGCATACTCTTGCTCTTTTTTCCTCGCCTCCCACCCCGCCGCACTTTCCTAAGGAGGGGTACAGCGGTTTCGGTCAAACTATAATAAAACTGGTAATGGGTGGTACTGGTTGTGATATCATTATCTTAGTATAGAACCAGGTATGATAATATTGTATTTTATGTAATTTTGTAAAATTCATTCATCAACATAATTTTTTATCTTACTACTTTCCCATTTATTTTTTGTATTTGTGTCATAAATATTAATAGGCTTGCTTATTTATTTATAATTTTATTTTTTGTAAATATAAGTGTAGTTTCAGTAACAAAAGTAAAGCCCATGACTACGAAACAAACAGGAAGAAAACTTGTCCATTTTCACATAAAAATGTGCAAAATGCCATTAGCTTTCATTTAATTTTAGGTAAGTAGGTATTCAAAAAAAAACTATCCAGGAACCTAGATAAATACTATTCAAATACAAATAATACAATATTATAGTGGAAATATGCTTGAATTATGTATGTAGAAATAATTTTGGTATTACGTTTGTATAGGCAATTCGTCGTTCACAGGCCTCTGATCACTTTTTGATAGAGTTTTTAACTAGTGATTGAAAAAGCATAGATTTATTCAGCGTAAAGTATGTTACATAATTTAGTTAACAGTGCCTTAAAGCCTATATGAAGTTTGTCTGAGACACATTAAATTTACATAGATTGATTATATTATATATACTCTAACATACATAATAACATAATAACACTACAAGTACTCCTACTGCTGGGCAAAGGCCTCCCCCAAATCTTTCCACTTAGTGCGGTCACGTGCGATCTCCCACCAATCTCCGCCAGCGCTTTCTTGGCCGACCTCGTCCGCGTGGGCGGGGCACATTAGCCGAATGCACCCCGAGAGGTGGGCTAATGCTGCAACACCCTGGGTCCCGGAAGGAATTTTTTTACTAACTAGCTTAAATAATAATACACATAAATAATCCTAAATCTTTTAAAAACCATCTAAAATACTCATTAATGCTAACATTTTACACTATAAAAACACATTTTAAAAGTACTATTATGACTAAAAATATGTATACCAATTTATGTTACTGATAAGAAGCATAACTTATTAAAAGTCAATTTGATTAGTAACAATATGAAGTGATTGCTTATTTCATTATAAATAATTTGCCTTTTTATGGTTAACATAAATTGATACTAAAAATATTATAGGTAGGCTTGCTACTTATCAATACCTTCACACCACAAGGCATATAACCTGCCAGATGGTAGATAAGATACTCCATATATTTATAGAATAACTAGCTGCGCCCCGCGGTTTCACCCGCGTGGTGATAGATATTTTGGATAATATACAATATATCTTTATAAATTGTAGCCTATGTGTTATTCTGATGTATGTGCTATATTATTGTAAAGTTTCACTAAAATCTATTCAGTAGTTTTTATTTTACGTGAAAGAGTAACAAACATCCACCCATACCTACTTAAAAACTTTCGCGTTTATAATATTAGTAGGAAGTAGGATAGATATTGTCATGTCAGGGTGGCCAGATTACCTATAATTCTGGCCACCCACAAGTCTCAACCATACTGAGCAGACTTGCACTGCACAAAACCCATTATTCTGGTGAAGAGAGCCATTAAATGCAGCCAAATAACACCAATGAAGTCCACCTCCTGGGAATGTAAAATAGGAAAAATACTAACCGGCTAACCTATATATTTAGGTAGTACCTCAACCTCAATTCAACCTCTACTCATACTCCAAACGTGTTTAAACGGTATGCTTGATCGTGAAAAATCCCTTCACTCGAACTAAATTTTTTCATACAAGTGAAAACATGAACTGTCATCTGCAGGTACGACCTACCTTGAATGCTCCTCAAAAGAACTTGTTGTTATCTAAAATGGATTTTAGTGACTATTATGACATTTGTGACGATGAAGACTACTAAGGACTAAACAGAGTAGTTTATTGTGATCGTCAAAGTTAAATTGCATTTCCCTGTACACCAATTATAAATAGAATCACAAAGACAAACAGTGAATTTATATTTATAGAGTATGTTTTGAAGGAATGCTCGAGGCACATAAAGACGAGTTTGAGTGAAGGATTAGTTCAAGAATTATCTAAAGAAAATGGTGTGCTAAGATTTTCTTGATAACTTGCTTTGCCTTGTATTGTAGCAAAAGATGTGGCGATTACGGTAGCCGTATTGGACGCGTTGTTATAATCGACCCACAATTCCATGGACGTCGTAAGAGGCGACTAAGAGAACCTGACCTTCCAGGACGGGCAGCTTGCTTTTGTGTACCTATTTTTAACACTTCTCCTGCGTTCACCAATCCGTCTACTAAGCGAAACGTGGTGATTATATCAATCAATACGCCTGTTTTGGGATCTGTTTTGGGAGAGGCACATACATTTTGCCCGTGGCTTTGCTTACACGTAACTTTAGATAATAAGTTTAGCTTATGTGATAAAAATAAACAGACAGACGTTAGTAACAGACTGCGCCCACGCCACGCAACGTATACTCCAACCAGGCACTTATTTTCTTTGGTGTATTGACCTACTTCAAGCACCAGCCCATCACGAAACAAGTCAATAATGTCTACAGATCATAATGAATATTATGTACGCAAATTTTGTATTTATTTATTTATACTTTTTGCACAATAAACTATATACAAAACCTATTCTAGAAAATTAATACAAAGGTGAACTTAACCCAAAAAAGAGTTCTCTTCCAGCAAATCTTATTGGGAGAGAGAGATAAAATGAAGAGAGAAGTGGGTATATGTGCATAAATAAAATTATAAATAGACAGAAGATTAAATTTTAACTTACTTATTTTGCAAGACCATTTATGAGTGGAAAATACCAAAATGTGTTATGTATTATTTCCAGCACTAGACCGCAAAACAATGCTGCATACATCATCTCAATAGACAAAACAAACCACTGAACACGACGATATTTCTTCCAGGTTCATGCAGCCCGCGAGAAGTGATAATAAACCTAAAGCATGGCTCCTACCCAGCCGTGAACCCAGACGGATATGACTTCCCGAAGCACTTCATAAATCCAGAGTTGCGAGAGTCGATACATACCTTGGAGGTACAGTCAGGCGGACAGAACCAGAGCTATGCGATACCGAACCCTAAGCCAGGGAACTGGTATGCGCTGATTTATATTAAATGGGAGGATCCTAGGACGCAGAAGGTTGAACAACAAGGTAAGAAATGGTAGACCGATGCTATCATTTTCTGCAGCCGGATTTTACCCACTTCTGGGGCCTCCCAAAAGCCTCCGTAGACTTCGAATTTGGGGCCATCAGCCACGAACCTGTCCTGTCTGGATTGATTTACTTGAAGGAATTTTA
This sequence comes from Eupithecia abbreviata, assembly GCA_943735965.1. Classification (NCBI taxonomy): domain Eukaryota; kingdom Metazoa; phylum Arthropoda; class Insecta; order Lepidoptera; family Geometridae; genus Eupithecia; species Eupithecia abbreviata. The sequence continues at coordinate 9,353,803 of OX030991.1, read as the reverse complement.
CGTAAAAAAGATAAACTATCGATAAAACGTTTCGTATGTATCGATAAAAAATTATCTTTAACTCCATGCTTATGCATTGGAAATGAAATGAACATATATTTATCCAGTTTATTCTCATAGTACAGATACGGCCCATGGGCATGGTACAGCCATAGGAAAATTTAAAAGAACTAGCGACCGCGAACTGCACCCCTGCTTCGCTGCACCCCTGCTTCGCACGGGTGCAGTTCGGGTCAATGTTTGTATTCCTCTTGAATCACTCCATCTAATAAAAAATACCACATCAAAATCTTTTGCGTAGTTTTTAAGATCTAAATATATAAAGGGAAGGGACAGACAGACAGCGGGAATCTAATTTATTTTATATAAGGTACCTATGTAGTTATATATTTGACGCTTGTAAATGAATAAAACATATGATAAACGTTTTATTATGTCTTTGGCCGAGCAGAGATCACTCAGTCCTCAATAGCTTGACTGACCTCTTTTTAAGGACCTACTAGCTATATCCTGTTCCATCAAGCTCGTAGTGGATTTTTTGGGTACTTTAGAACAGCCATTGAATTAATTGCTAGGTGGGTACGTCCTATTCTAATGCGCTGAGTTATTTGGCGCACACTGCTTGAGTTTGTCACGGTTTTTATACATTCGACTATCATCCTTAAAATAGTTTTACGCGCTGGGAGATTACAAGATAGAAGTGAATCTTTTAAACAAAGTGGCATTCTTATTTGTATCAAAACATGTGTGCAAAACTTGCAGAGCCTTCTTAACCTGGACTCAAATAAAATAATAATAATGCTGGACAATTCACACAGTTAAGCAGAGAATTTCGTTATGGGTACTAGATAATTTATAATACAATATATTACACTACATAGATAGATTTTTTATTATACATAGAAAACATCCAGAACACCCTGAACTAATATAGCAGCGCGTTCGGGTTCGAAAAAAAAAATCGAACCCGAACGCGCTGCGTTGCAGGCGGACCTTCGCCCACCGCGCCACAGTGGTCGTATAGGTAACCTTCTTACAGTTGTGAGTAACTATGTACCTACTGAACAAAGTTCTTGGGTTTTTGTTATTCATCATTATAATGGAGTTTAGTCACAAATTGACTATGTCACTCGCGTAAGAGATTCTTTATAATTCTAAACATGACAAAACACAACTAAATAACTTTATTTTGCCTTTGCGTTTGAATGTTAATGTTAGTTAACACTGTGTGGTTTACGAAGAAACCAACGTAAAACCACCTAAATAAAAACATTTATTATAAGTTTTCATAATGTTATGTTCATATCAGTCAATTTTTGCTTATCTTAGGTACCTAGAGTACCTACAGCGCCTGCCTTTCTTAACACTTTGACTGCGGTTTTTTTTTTGACGACTGCGATCTTTTTTTTTTACCTAAAAAATTCGTGCTGCCGCTCTACACAGCGGTTGTGTTGCGCCGCACATGCGTTTCGTTCGAAAAATATTACAGCTCTGCTGAGTCACAAAGATCTGTATTTTCTTAGCCGCTGCGCTAGTGTGGATTTTCGCAGATTAGTCACTTGTAGAAAACTCATACCGTGCGTTTTCAGCACTCAAAGTGATTCACATTATTATTTCCACCCAAAGGTTGCCTTTATTTTTGTCTTTTTCGTAATGGTCTGCATCTGGTGTACAATAACTTATTTTTGTATTGTATTGTAAAACATAGCATCGCGTAGTAGGTATAGGTAGGTAGTCGCGTTGGCGAACAAAATTCAGTCAACCTTGTGTGAGAATGGGCTAATCAGCTAATCTGTCCGTGGGTATCGTTCTGTACCGATCAGTGTCACCTTCCACGTAAGTAATAGGAGCGCATGCGTAGGCGGTCATTTGAGGTTTAATCTTGGCTCAAATTACTGAGACTAGATGTAGGCACGATGTATGTTAGTATTTACAAAGAAGGAGGTATAACTCCACCACACGACGTTAACCTATATTAATCTACTGCTGGATGTAGACACCATACAACACGAGATTCATCTATATTAATCTACTGCTAGACAATAAGTTCCCCCCCCCCCCCCCCCCTAAGTATATGATAAAGTCGTACCCTCTATATGATTAAGGAACGTAAAATTCTATCTTAGTTTCTGTGAGGTAAAAATGTTCGTGAAAGGGATAATAAAATAACATACAAAATTCTACCTAGTAGGCATAACAGTACCGTTCAAGCACGACAAGCACTGTAGTTTAGAGAGAATTCAAAAATAAAAACTTCCAGAAACATCCACGCTGGGAACCTAGTTCCAGTTCGCCTTCGCCGTCCACTCATACGTCATGTCTGTAAATAGGTAAAAGTGTTCGTAAAAGGGATAATAACACACAGATAAAATAAATAATAAATAGTGCTGGACAATTCACACAGCATTATCTAGCCCCAAGCTAAGCAGAGCTTGTGTTATGGGTACCAGATAACTGATATTCATAATACAATACATTACAAAGATAGATATTTTTTAATACATATAAAACGACCAGAACACCCGGAACAAATATCTGCAGATCGTACTACAGAGGCTCCTGCGTCGCAGGTGGACCTTCGCCTATCACGCCACAGAGGTCGTCTTTTTAAAATTCTACCTTATCGTCTGTAAATAGGTAAAATCTCAGAAGCAAAGTCCTGTGCATTGACTGGTTTATGAATAGGAGTGACCTCGTTACGCTTCCTGCTTCGAACGCATCATTCAATGAATGGTATGATACGCCCCGCCGACGCACACGCGTTTTATCTACCAGTAATAGAGGCAATTTTCACTATTTTATTTATTTAACTGAAAGACTGCAGGGAGATCCTGGATGCGGCAAGCTGAAGACAGGGCGCTATGGCGCTTATTGGGCCTATGTCCAGCAGTGGACTGCTATAGGCTGATGATTATGATGACTTATTTTACTTGATGTTAGTTCTATACTAACATCGAGGTAAAGTAAGAAAAACATTTATTTAATGAAAACAAAATAACAGAAAAATAGTAAACCAGACAAGCGTAAAAGGAAAATACTTTAGTGACCAAAATAATCAATTGTTTTGTAGAAACTAAAAAACGACGTCAAATTCCTTAGATTTTTTAAAGTGGGAGAAATACTTGATTTTTAATTCTTATAATTCAAACTTGTGGTAAGCACTATAAAAGCAAAAAGAAAGTACTATAGGTAAGTAGGTAATTCCAAATATCAATTGAAAAGAAAAACAAAGAATCGAACTTAGTACAGAAAAATATATCTATATACCTGGAAACCACATACTCCTGGGAATCACATCCTCCTAGTCATCATAACAACAGACTTTTTTGGTACGTCTGTGTTTATGATGACTAAGTTATTATACAGCTAGCGGACCTTCCCGGCTTCGCACAGTTTTAGTACGGATCCCTAACTTTTTGAAATATAATATAGCCTATGGTCACTGGGGACAGTGTAGCTTCCCAACGGTGAAAGAATTTTCCAAATCGGTCCAGTAGTTTCGGAGCCTATTTATTACAAACAAACAAACAAAAAATCAAACCTTTCCTCTTTATGATATTAGTATATTGTATTTATTTAACTCAGATAATAAAATCCATAGTATACATTCAATTAAACATTATAACATTAATTAAATCATAATAAATAATAAAACATTAATACATTGAATAAGATAAAATAGTATTAAATTAAAAATGAGTATAAATAAGAATGGGATTAAAATTAAATTAGATTAGTTTCACAAATAAAATTATACAAAATTAAAATTATACAAAATTATATATGTATAGACTACTCACTTTTATTTCTTAGTGTCTCCAATTTAAATATATAGCTAATTTAAATACAGTTAATGTAGTGTAGTTTTTAGGGTTCCATAGCCTCCACTGTCTGTCTGTCCGCCTAGACGTCTGTCGATCGATCAGTATCTATAGTATAAAGTGTATTTATAGCTACATTTGAATTTACTCAGTATGATTTTGAAGACTCCTATGTATCACTAGGGAGAAAGTGCCATTTCTACCTCGCGTGTTTTTAGGCCCTCGGCTGGCACGAATTCGCCATTTTCGCGCCTAGGTGTATAACATTGGACTTTTCTAAACATGCACTGGCTGTTGGATTAACGTTAACAAATGATTTGTTTGTTTTTTCAGGCCTTGTAGCAGCATGCCAGACGATTTTATACACAGACTTACAAATCCGAAGAGCGGAAGAGATCGAAATCATAGACTGTTATAGCAGCACCACTGTAGACTATTCAGAGATACCGACCTATTTCAAATGCATGTCCGCAGATAGCGTGGCCCCAATCACGTTAAACATCACTGTTATCAACGCTTCCGATTCAGTGAAAGAAGTCAACTTCAAAGTACAATCGTTATCTCTTCCCACCAATGACAGTTATCTAGTTAACTGCGCTTTTGACCCCAGAATCAGTGCCGTCCAGAACGTTGTCTTCAATCCTCACCCAAGCGCCTGGCATTACATCTATATCGGCCATGTCGAAGGAAACGCATCAACATTTGCGGACTGCGAATCTTACCTAAGATCGGATGATGAAATCGAAAATCACACGATAATAGACCTTATGCGAGACGATAAAGGCAGATTTTTCACTTTCAACTACGGATTGCCGACGACGGATCTCCAAGACACGACCAGTCTAGTCAATATCACTTCGGATGAAGTGAAGTCGTTAAGGTTTAAAGTGAACCAGTTTTTGGATATAGGAGGAACTGTGACTATAGAAGCTAGTCTTCTTATGAATATAAAATACTATATGGGATGGAAAAGATCATACACGAATGCTCTCTTAGCTTTTACGGAGGATAATCAGTTCTTTAAGGTTGTTATTTGCTTGAACATCGGGCATGCTGGCGTACCATTAGAGAATGGACGGTGTAGATACAATGATAAGGAAAAACCAGCCTTATTTGTGCTGAACAGTACAGATTCGGATTCTATTTACGATAAGGTTATTATTCCGTACCCTGAGAGCGGGACCTGGTATTTGAGCCATAGGTTGTTTTGCGACAATGTCGTCTGTCCTTGTCGCACGTCGGATAATGGTACAAAGTACTATGTAGATACCGATGGGATAGAGAAGGAAGTCGAAGTTGATGGTGAGTTTATATTATATGTACATTGTTATCTATCACACAAGTGGGTATATAATCCCACCCATCATAACATTACATAGAACAAACATGCATAAATAAGACTGGAGTCCCGCACTCTGCGCATCAGGGATGCTGTTTATTCGCGGCATGGAAGCCATCAGTGTGGTACTGCGAAAACATCCTCTATGCACTGCAGAATCGGGGCACTCGCAGAATAATCTGAAATATACAATTATATTGGATTCGTAGGGTGTCCATCGATTTTTTGGTGTGCCAGACCCACAGACTTCCGGTGTAAACTCTGACAGTAAGCTTTAGGAGCGTGATTTTAACTCGATCAGTACAATGGGAATATCTGCGAGCCAGCATGTTAGCTTGAACCGATAGAGCCCTACATTCCTTGTCAACGTCTACTATAACCCACAGAACTGTAGTTTATTTGCTTTACTCAGTTGTTTAAGAGGAGCCTAGCTAGTTAGGCATCCTAGTTGCATGTCTATGTATATAACTCATATGTGGATAGCGTTGTGGGCTTCATTTTGAATATCGCTCAACTTTACATTATATTATAAAGCACTAACACAAATGTATAATGAGTTTAATGTAGTCGTTTGTTATTCCTCAATAAATAAATAAACATTAAAACCTTAATTTTTGAGTTTGATCCGATCACTCAAAAATTTTTCGGACAATATTAAATCTCTTACTAAACCAATTTTTCAGGTGTCACCTGGAACAACACACACACAGGCACGTCGGAGTGCAACACAACCGTTGTGCTGTCGATATCATCGACCTCTTGCGTCGGCGGCCGCTGCAGCAACCACGGCAATTGTCTGTATAACACCTTCGGGGGGCTGGTGATGTCCTATTGCTCCTGCTCGGCTGGTTACGGAGGTATAGATATACCTTTCCTTTCTTAGGAGTTTAAACCTGATATAAATTTACATTCAGCTGAAGACAGGGCGCTATGGCGCTCATTGGGGGAGGCCTATGTCCAGCAGTGGACTAACACAGGTTGATGATGATGATAACTTTACAAAAAGTGTACAAATAAAAAAAATACTCGCTGGGTTAAAACAGGGTGGCACATTTAGATTGATCAGTATGGAAAAGTCTGCAACTATAAGACATACGAAGATCTCGAACCATGTCATCGATTTTAGTAATAAGAAAAACTGCATTCAGACATTAAAAAAAAACTTGTACTCGGGAATCGAAATTGAAACATGAAATTGAAACATGATGTTTCAAATGAATAAAATGCATTGTTTTCATATCTTATAAACGTTGTAATGAAAAAAAACCCTCTTGGGAGAGGCACGTTCAGCGGTGGAGGTTTGCTGATGACGTACATTACATAGTACATCTTCGGTTCTAAAATCAGCTCCAAACTCTCTCTAACTGGACCGATTATACAGAAGATAACACTAGATACGCGATAACACGAAGATCGATAAACACGAAAAGACAGCTGTGTCTATATTTATTTATTATTTAATATCAATCGAAAGCGTTCTCAAGACATTTCCCCGTTGTATGGCAAGCTCTCGGATCACGCACGAAATAGAAATAAAAAATAATATATTATATAAAAAAAATATTGTTTATTTTCCAGCCTGGGACTGCTCAGACAACTCGAGAATGGACAGCAAAGCGTACATGCTACTCTCCATACTCCTCCTAACCCTCAGCAACCTTCTATTCTTCTTCTCAATCTACGTGGCAACCATCCGCCGCTACTACACTGAAGCTATGATGTACACATTCACTATGGTCTTCTCAACGTTCTACCACGCTTGCGATGCCCCCTCGCAAATAGCCTACTGCATCGTCAAAGGTAACATCTTACAATTTGGTGACTTCTACTGCGGTATCATGTCTTTCTGGGTCACATTACTCGCAATGTCCATAATCAACGATAAGGTATTATCGTCGCTACAATTAATAGGGGCTATTGTCATAGCGTTGTTGACAACGTGGAATATGCACTCTTTTATATCCTTTCTACTACCAGTAGCTGTAGGTATAGCTGTATTGTTGACGTCATGGGTCATAGACTATAGAATGAATCGTAAGATGAGGTATCCAAGGAGTTTTTATACGAGACACATGCCGTTTGGAATTGTTTTGGTGTCTATAGGTTTGATTTGTTACGCGTTTCTGCAAACTGAGCAAAATTATAAGGTTGTTCATTCGATTTGGCATATGATTATTGCTGTTAGTGTTGTGTTTTTGCTGCCTGATGTTAAGCGGGATGTTAATGCGCATCCATTTGTGCCCAGTCCTAATAGTTGTAACTTATCGCTTAATATTTGTAGGTTTTTTAGGAGGTGCAGAACACCTATTGCTGAAGATTAAAATTTAGATGTACCCACTGCATATACCAAAGAACTTTAAATCCTTGCTAATGTATTATGATTTTATTATCTTTACTTATCCATCATGTTATGGAAGCTTTATTTACAAAATATTGTGACTTTGAAAGTACCTAGTTTGAAACATATTATTTTTTATAAGTGTTTCACTTACTGCCTTAAGAAATTCTGAAACGAATTTTGAATAAATATAAATGCAATATTTTAGATTGTAAATGAAAATCAATACCTCTTGGCTTTAAGTTAAAAGTGAGAATTAACAACAGTAAAAGTGCAAAGATTACCTTTAATATGGTGCAAATAGTTGTAAGATTTAAATGTTATAAAAGTTTTTCTGGCTAGTCAACAAGTACATATTTTACACAGTACTAAAGACAATATATATTAAGATAATTATATACTATAATATAAATAAGATGTGCAGGTAAACCCCACATAAGTTGCCCCAACAGCTCTCTTACAAAAAATAAAAAACAAAAAACTCATATATTTATTTTAAAAAAAAACAATACCTACAGGTAATACAAATATGTTTTTACAAAATCTATGTGTTGAGCAAACTGCAGTAATAATGATTTAATGAGCAAAAGTTACCTAGGTACCTATTAATATAGTACGACTGTTTTTATTTTTGTATTCTTATCAAAATCATGCATTTGTGCGTTGTTTTACTATTTATCCATTTTTTGATTAGTATTATTATTGTGTAGTATTAGATAGGTATAAAACGATAGGTACATAACCTAGGTTTTTTTTTTTTGTAAATGTGCTTCCAGATTTTGTTACAAAACATGCTTTCAAACAGTTTACAACATATTTTAATTTACATTTTCATAATGTATAACATGTTATTGAATCTGAACGCACCCTCCTCAGATAGGTACATACCTATGTACCTATATAATTTACATTTTCATAATGTATAACATGTTATTGAATCTGAACGCACCCTCCTCAGATAGGTACATACCTATGTACCTATATAATTTACATTTTCATAATGTATAACATGTTATTGAATCTGAACGCACCCTCCTCAGATAGGTACATACCTATGTACCTATATAATTTACATTTTCATAATGTATAACATGTTATTGAATCTGAACGCACCCTCCTCAGATAGGTACATACCTATGTACCTATATAATTTACATTTTCATAATGTATAACATGTTATTTAATCTGAACGCACCCTCCTCAGATAGGTACATACCTATGTACCTATATAATTTACATTTTCATAATGTATAACATGTTATTGAATCTGAACGCACCATCCTCAGATAGGTACATACCTATGTACCTATATAATTTTGCATTCAACCGCAAACTTATTATAATGAACTCCTTTGTCTTCTATTTGCTGCATTTAATAGACTTTTTTTATGAAAATGTAAATTATATAGGTACATACCTATGTACCTATATAATTTACATTTTCATAATGTATAACATGTTATTTAATCTGAACGCACCCTCCTCAGATAGGTACATACCTATGTACCTATATAATTTACATTTTCATAATGTATAACATGTTATTTAATCTGAACGCACCCTCCTCAGATAGGTACATACCTATGTACCTATATAATTTACATTTTCATAATGTATAACATGTTATTGAATCTGAACGCACCCTCCTCAGATAGGTACATACCTATGTACCTATATAATTTTGCATTCAACCGCAAACTTATTATAATGAACTCCTTTGTCTTCTATTTGCTGCATTTAATAGACTTTTCTACATTCCTCTTTTTAGTGTGATTATTCTATATTTTATTGATTTCTTATTGTTAAATTGTATTATAAAATAACTGTTGAAATACTATCTACTGAAGTTTCTACTTACTGTAATGGAGAGGGTGAAGTTATTAGTAAAATATAAAATTTTGTAAAATTCTGTAAGTAGGCACAATAAATAGGTAGTAAAGGAAATTGATTATTGAATTTATAGTGAATTTACGATAGCTTGTTTTATTAAATACTCAAACGGTGCCTTATACTGTCCACTTTGTTTAAATACTCGTAAGTTAGGTTTTGTGCCATTAAGTCATATAAGTATATTAATAAAATGCTTAATTAGGGCTAGATGCGTGGATTTCCCAGCATTATTTATCTATTTATAATTAGTATCTTCGAAGGATATTCCTCCTTAGCCCCCCAAATGTAAAATTTTACTTCAGTCATTCAGTGCCGGAAGGTTGGTTCCGCTCTCACGTCCAACACCACTGGCGCAAAAATAACAATGAGCTATTTGAATTTTTAATGGTCATATACCCGTAACACTACCAGTAGTGGTAAAGTAAAATTTCCCTTCACACTACTGGTAGTGCCAAGCGGTAGTGCCTAGGAAAGGTATTTTTGTGTTGTGCGTCAGTAGGGTTGGACATGTGAGCGACAATACAAAACTTTACGCCTGGTTTATAAATAAAATATACTTTATTGTACACCAGTTACAGATCATTATATTATAAAAGACATCACAGGATACAAGTACAATGGGCGGCCATATCGCTTAGAAGCGATCTCTTCCAGGCAAACTTTGGATGGAAAGAATTATGTGAATTTAAGAAAGTTTACCACCAATCCGAGGATAGATAAAACATCAAGAATAATCTCATGGGTGTAGCGGTGTTTCGCACCAAATTGGGCAAAGCCGACAAAAAAGAAAAGGTTAGGTATTATGTGCTCTGTTATTCTGCTAAATTAACCTGTGAGGGATTCTTAGGTACTTATAAATAGCTTTCATCCTTCAAGGATTAGGGGTGGCGCAATTAGAGATGAAAATACTTCTCTCACGTCATTACGTGATTTTGAACTCGATCTGATAGCATTCTATCAGATCGAGTTCAAAATGTATCTACTAGGCGAGCAGAAGTTAATTGGAGTTAAAAAAAGCAAATATCGTTGTTTTAATGAAGCAAGGAACGTGACGGATAAGCCTTATCCTAGGAGAATACCCCCATATTACCTCTTGTTACTCTGGTAATATAAACGTGAAAAAGTATTGCGTTGTGTTTTCTTTTCAATATTACTTCTCATACCTCCAATGAACTTAGGCTTGCCTAGTACTTTTTCAACTATGGTACCTAACATTTTGTACTACGAGTAACAATGTTGTTACTGAAAGAGACGAAATAAACCGACTACATATTCGTACATCGATAATGATTTTAGGTAGGTACCTTTTCTTTTTTGTCGGCTTTGCCCAATTTGGTGCGAAACACCGCTACACCACACCATCTCATGACGACGTGATGCTAATGCAACCTCTTTGACACTATGACAACATTTTATTTACACATCTATCCTTTTTTGTGCAAATCTGGCCTTGGTAGTACTTTTAGAATAGACTTCCATTAGATTTGTGGTATGATTAAGTGCGTGTTGTTAATTTTTAACGCTTAACTTTTTGTGGTTTACCTAATTTGTAAGTACACATTCACAATAAGACTAAGTTTGGCTAGATATTAAAAGTACCTTTACCATTTGAGCTTTAGGTAATTGAATTGATTAACTACATGGCTACAAATATAAAATTATCCAGCTAATTTAAGAATTCATATGCTCAAATTTATGTTTATATTATTATCATTCTATAGTTTATTGAAACGGAGTGTCTAAATAGAAAAATATTGTTAAATATGGAGTTATTACAACTGAAACAAACTGAATAGCACTATTAGAAATAAGTGTGGCGTTTTGTAGAATTTGAATTTATTGTTGTCAATTTGTAAATGTGGTTATTGTATTAAATATGCATGATTTATTTGGTCGTTTTATTCGAGAGTCTTCCTGTCTCGGCCGGCGATTCAACCACTGAACCTCCGAAGTCGTGAGCGTCGTGCAATAGGATCTAACTAAATAAAACAAAATACTTATGTATATGTACGAGTACCTAGTTATTTAATTTTATTGTTTTAGAAAATAATTTTAGTAAGCAGGTGTAGGTACTGATTTAAAAAGCTGGTCGTAGACCTGAAAACCACCGCTACCACCCAGCACAAATAATGTGCATTAAAAATATGGGCCATATTTTCGTATTATATTATAAGCGAGACTCCATACGCGCCCACGCTGCATGTCGAAGCCATACTAAAGTAAGGTGTACGGATTGCACTACAGTTCTGTCAAACAAAGTAAGTATTTGGATCAATGTAAAGTAAAAAATCATTTATTTCTTTAGGCTTACAAAATAAGCACTTAGACAAGTCATATTTTATACATTAAATTATTATCAAATAAAATTATTTTACTGTTCACTTCGCGAAATCTAGTACGTTACGTAGTAGGTACATACGAGTATATATCGATGGATGTAGGTATTTTATATTGATGGCATCAGATGACAAACAGCGCGCGGACCACACGTTTTAAGATCGTGGGAAGCCATTTTGTCACTGTAAAATGTATCTAAAGGTCAACGAGTTTAAGCCCATATTTGAATGCACATTTTTGTGCTGGGTGGGAGCGGTATTGGATTAATATTTGAGCTCAAAAAAACGAATCCGTAATTGTGAATAGTTTTACTACAAGCATTCTACATCGAGTTTGGCTACTGGAAAGACAGTACCTCTATGCTGATGTTATCAATTTAGATGTTTAGGTATGTTTATTTTATGAATTTTCTCTTTGTATAAAACACATATATATATCTACAAATCCTTAGATGTGTGCATATGACTCACATATTACATTGGTAGTATTTGGACAGTTAACATTGATAGATGCAGTGGACATTCTATGCCACAAGGCACTTATCACTCAATACAATGTATTGTTTTCTGTTTTGTGTGGTATAATAAAGTGTTTTCTATCTATCTATCTACAATTAACAGCATCATGCTATCAGATTCCTAATCATACAGACGCATATTATACTTAGCCTTACTTAAATACCTAATAAGATCAAATAATAATAAATACAACACAAACGGACATAATGTTTTGCGATAGTCACTTTTAAGAAATATTTTTTCTTTTTTAAAGATGATAAAGCCTACTAAAATATATGATATTACCATATATTATGATAAAATATCAGTCAAGGGATCTAAGGGGGCGTCCAGATATAACATCTTATATTTATTTATATAAAATATCCACAGTATTAAGTCTAACATTAATTAACATCCACATTATAAAATATGTTTAATTACTATGTTTTGTTACCTAATCTGGACGCTATGCCAAGCACAGCAATTGTTGTCTAGGGTACAAAAAAATACATTGTGTAAATTATTGAGGTTGTAGGAATAAATTTCAAATATTTTACGTATTCCATGACAATGTGACAGTTTTTTTCTCTATTCTACCCTAGACAACAATCTCTGCACTTGGCCTACTGCAGTGGAAGTTAACTATCACCTCAAACCTGCTACACCATATAACATCTGCCGTTGCAACTGTTCTGCATCAAGAGTACCGTTAATACTTTGACAGTTTTGATTAAAAACGCTATAAGCAGAAACCTCTCCCTGTTTCTTTGGTCGAGTCCTAGTATTCAAGTAAATGCCTATTAGTACAGAAAAAGTGAAGAAAACTGCCCCAAACTGGATCATAACAAAGTACATAAATAAGCTGATCCATATCACTGTGTATAGACCCCATTTTACAATGAAATAGGTCCAGGATTCTTGGTTTGGTTCGGCCAATGTTTCTATTTCGCTGGTTTCCGAGGCAGCATCACAGGGCTCTTCTGGCTGGATAAGTATTGTCTTAGTTTTAACTGGCTCGGGTTCTTCATCCATCTGAAATTAGAACAAGAATTTATTTTCTTGAGATCAATGTCTATACTTATTTTATTTATTTATTTATTTTAAGCCATTACTGTCCCACTACTTACCATATACTTACCTAAATAAAATTAGTTTATAGTTCTCATTTAATTTTGAAGCAGACATTGGATTTTAAAATATATAGTTATACAACTTTCTTAAAGTAACACACTTGTTTCAAACATTGTTGGTATCAGCGCTTACCAAGGTATCTTTAATACCGAGTGTGTTTACATTTTATGTCATTTTTAGTGTGAATAAGATTTGATACCCCTAAAACATGCAATGTAGGTAAATTGAATTAAAACTTACAAGCAACACTTCTTCCTCATTTTTCTCTTTATTCATATCGTTGAAGATACTTGGAACTATGAAGTTAACAAGTTTTTCCTTGGTTTCTTCGAGTTTCTGCTTGGTGTTTTCTATTAATTCCTTCCGGCGACGTAGGGCTCTGTATTCTTTTAGTTTCGCCTCCATTCGGTGTCAATCTTTGGAAATGTTGTGATTTACAAGATTCTCGCGCTATCTAGAATTAGGTACGATATTATTTTGATTAGATTCTAAAGTAGACGTGTTGCGATAAGAAAAATAAAACAAAAATTAGCTTACCGTAAATAACTTCAGTTTTTCAGTTTTTGATGTAAATACGGCTTAGCATTTAATTATTTCTTCAGCTTATTTAAATTAGTAAAAATATAAACATACGCTAAAGAGAGAGAACTATTGTTTTTACAACAAATACCTATAACACGCATGCAAATTCAACACGCAAGCAAAACCAAAACAAAACACACGCAGCTGAGTGCTCATCAGTTAGCTGCCAAATTATTTGTCAAAGTCAATGTCAGTACTTTTTCTGGCAATACTTAAAAGTTTATATTTATTTCTTTACTGGTAATACTGATAAATTCGCCCGCGAAAGCGATCAATAAATTTGCTGGTTGCGTTGCGCCGTGTTTACAAAAATGATTGGTAGGTAATCACTAAAATTTAAACAAATGGAACACCAACAAGATATGGGTGCCTATGGAGAAAATCCAAACGTTCAAAACAATGGAAGTTACATTACTATAATTCCCGTGGAATATTCAAGGCGAGGCTATTCTATTCAGGCAGAATATCAATACACGTAAGAAATACCTTCTTTTTTACAATCAAAATAATGACTGGTCAGGTAAATACACTTTCTAATTCGCTGTCAAGGTAGAGATATATAAATAAATATAAATATTGCTGGACAACGAGCGATAAGAAAGCCAATAGTCACATAGTGTAAAGTTGTTTTCTTACAGAGGGTTCGTACCTACTTTTTTTAAAATTGAATTGGTCTATTTTTATAAATAAATAAATAGTGCTGGACAATTCACACAACATTATCTAGCCCCATGGTAAGCAGAGCTTGTGTTATGGGTACTAGATAACTGATATACATAATACAATACATTACATAGATAGATATTTTTTTATTATACATAGAAAATGACCAGAACACCCGAAACAAATATCTGCAGATCGTACACACATTTGTTCCGAGGCGGGAATCGAACCCGCAACCTCCTGCGTCGCAGGCGGACCTTCGCCCACCGCGCCACATCGGTCGTTTTTTTTAATCATTGAGTGTTTATAGAATATTTTTGCATTGTCGATTTTTTCTATGCAGCCAATATTTTTGTCAGGGAGTTTAGGTCTCGAGAAGAATACTACAGCGTCCAAAGCCAAAAGCTCCAAGCTGAAGTGAACGCGCACCTGTACTCCGTGTCCCAGAGACTTCCACACCTCTCCTACAGTCCTCTCGGACGGCATAATGAGTGGGACAAACATGACCCTCACAAACCATTGCAGCCTGATTCCAAAGAGAGTAACAGCTCGGATTCCTTGGAAAAGAGTGTTATGGGTAAGTTATTAGATAGCAATTAGAAAACCTCCATAATACCTACCTACCTACATACCACTCGTATAATGCCCAACCGATTCATCCTCATCATCAGCCCATGTTAATCCACTGCTGGACATAGGCCTCCCTTAATGAGCGTCATAGCGCTCTGTTTTCAGCTTGACGCATCCAGCATCTGCCTGCAGTCTTTCGCAGGTCGTCACCCCACGTGAGCGGAAGATGTCTTACACTACGCTTGCCGAGTCGCGGTCTCCACTGAAGGACACGTTTACCACAACGATTGTCGGTTCTTCGCGAGATATGGCCGGCCCACTGCCACATCAGCTTGCTAATTCTTTACGCTATGCCGATAACTTTGCTCCTCTGTCGGATGTATTCGTTACGAATTCTATCCTTCAGAGAAACTCCGAGCATAGCCCTATTCATAGCTCGCTGAGCAACTGTGAGTGGTGGACCAGCCCCAGCGTAAGTGTCCACGTCTCAACTCCGTAGGTCATAACGGGTAGGACGCACTGGTTGAAACATAATTTTTCGTTGTCCAGCATGCGTAATGCCTGCTGCGTTCCATTCCAGGTTCAAACCTGAGCAGCTGCTCGAATCAGACAGCTTCTAGCAGCCTTGTAGCCAGTTCCTTCAGCACCGCGGAGCCAATCACCAGCGGCGGAAGTTCATCCAGCGCTATCTCTCCGCCTTTGCCAGGTAACATTGCTGCGACTAAGTGGGGTCACATCAGCTTTTTTAAATCCGTTGCGTAGTTTTAAAGATATAAGCTACATAGGGGCAGACAGACAGCAGGAAGCGACTTTGTTTTATACTATGTGGTGATAGTGATGGATGAAATACTTATACGAACCAACTAATATGATCATACATAATGGGAACGGGACGCAGTATCTCCGAAACGCAGCAACACCTACTTTCAACTGCATACATACATATATTGTTTGTACATGTAAATGATATGTCTATGTCTAACTGCTTTATCCGTTCACGCCTTCACCACTCAGACAGGCGATTTGATTTCGCCTGGAACAAAAACTATTTCGAATTGGTCTTGTCTCCCCCAGGGTCCTCAGGAAGCACAGCCTCATCATCCTCCACCTCAGCGCCTCCAGTCACCTGCGTCTACCTAATGTCTCGTACCGCCATCATGGTAGAGATGTCTTCAGAGGAGGTTTCATCTTGCGTGACGGCCCATAGGTTCCTGAACGCGGTGCTGTCTACTGAGGAGTTGGGGTTGACGCAGCCGACTACAAGGAGTCTGGCTGCTAGCGTGTTTGCGCTGTGGATGTGCAGTCCTTTACTGGGTAAGTGTGAATAGCTGGTAAGGATGTCTTCAGAAAAAGCGTAACCTACAGCTTTCTTCGCGTCTCCGGCCAGTTATTGGTCATGTTACTGTTGTTCCATTTAAAAAGTCTTGTGATTGGAACAATTATTAGCTCCAAATCGGATGTTTTGTTTGTCCTGCTGTCTTTCTGAAGTGGTTGATTTATTTTTCTCATTAGAACCACAGTAAATTCAAATTATTCAAAATGACATTCTCACTAATATTGGGATGTCAATTAAATACTACAGTACACTGAATAATGACTCTGTTGTCCCGTTACGGACGCGCATCGTCCGCGAGGCGGTCCTGTACCCAGCCGGTGCTCAGGAAGCTGCCAAATCAGGATTACTATTCTTGCATCTTCCCTCTTCTCAAGGCCCTCGTTCCAGAGATCCAGTTAAAGCCGCACCACTGTCCGTGGCGCGTGTGGGCCAGCTGGCAGACCCTGTTGTCCCGTTACGGACACGCGTCGTCCGCGAGACGGTCCCGGGACCAGCCGGTGCTCAGGCTGCAGAGGAACGTCTTCTTTCCTAAACAACTTGAGGAGGGGATCAAGTAAGTGTAGTTAGGTTTAAAGAACTTTATTTCTTATATAAACATTACAGTTCAATGTAAATGAAGTAAGTTAAATAAAGATATTTTAAAAAAATTAGATAAATCTCATCAGATAAGGCTCTGAGGCTTAACCTGGATTCTTAATCATGACTAATTATGTTATATACTAGTGTTACATTATATTGATGTATGTAGTTATATTATTCTATTGAGTTGATGTGCTAGTGTAGTTTTCGATGCTTCATCATAGAACTACCAGACCAAGGCTAAGCCTACCCGCGGCTCAGCACGCCGCGCTCTCTTTCACTTCACTTCGCTCGCGACATTCAGACGGAACGGACGTCTCTTGTACGACTAGTAATTCTTTATGCTCAGTTAGATACTCATAAAAGCAGTTCTGGCCGTATTGAGACTGCAAAAGAACTTATGTCATTTATTACGGGATATTTACCATGATTTGCCATGATGTTTTATTTCTGCCAATAAAAACTTACACGCAGTGCCTTCAGTTATTCCGTGATCATGGCGCATGAAACTGTGCTGAAATATTGGAAAACACCAAAATAAAATCATGGTAAAAATATGGCCCTTAATTGTTTAAATACAATATCTACAACCAAAACTCTCTTTCAAACTTTCAGAGACTCTCGTATCCAGGAGTTGTTGTACGAAGAAGCTCGCCACAACGTGGTCACTGGTCGATACCCGCTCGAAAGCACTCAGGCTGTGATGTTGGGAGGTCTACAGGCCAGGATCCAACTAGGTCCTTTCGATCCACACAGACATACGGCGAAATTCTTCAGGTGAGGGCTAACAAGTTGATGTCTTAGCTAGTCTTTGTAAGAAGCTCGCCACAACGTGGTCACTGGTCGATATCCGCTCGAAAGCACTCAGGCTGTGATGTTGGGAGGTCAACAGGCCAGGATCCAGCTTGGTCCTTTCGATCCACACAGACATACGGCGAAATTCTTCAGGTGAGGGATATCTACAGGTACCGCAGCATTATTTACATGTAAATTTAAATTCATTTTCTTTCTGATATTATTTCATTATTATTTTCTAATGCACAAGATTTTTGGTATAATTTAAGAATGCCCATATACAGGTAGCATACTTTGACCTTTTAACTAAATTAATTTTTTACTCATTTAGTTCCACCATGTTCCACCAATATGGTGGAACTAAATGAGTAGAAAGCTAAGCAGTTTTATAAGCTGTTTGTTTTCCATCTAAATAAAAATATAATTAATATTGTAACATAGATACATTTACCTAGCAATCGCTTCACTAGATTTTTTTAGATAGATATAATTTTAATGAATTTATCTTTATCTTTTTGTACAGGGAGAACCAAGACAAATACCTGCCCCTCCACGCCCGCGCGGGCCGTTGGGCACAACTGTTACCCGCGGGCAGGAAGGGCAGTCCGGAGGCCATGTTGTTCGAACAAGCGCAGCGCCCTCCCGCGGCGCCGCCACGGAAACTCAGGCACAAGTATCTGGCGCATGTGCGGACACTGCCTACTTACGGGTGAGTGTTTTGAGCCAGGGAGGGTAGAAGAAAAATATTCCGAAGGTACAACAGCTATTTATTTTCCCCCTTTTGCAACATTATTTCTTCTTGCCAAATATCATGGACTGTAGGAATAGACGAATTTCACATTATCATCCTGTAATGCGGGTACCCCATTCACCTAGGTAGGTACTGCTTGGTGTAATTCTTTCTCTTCTACCAGTCTATAGAATAGAAGAGAAAATGTTTATTAAATTTGTGTTTCAAAATATAAAATAATACAAATTAGGAACTAATAAAAATAAATTATCGACCAGAACAGAACACAAATAACTTTCGATGCAGCGCTGTTTCAGCGGCGCCAGACAGTCTCGTCTGTCTTAAGCTTCTGACGATGGTGTCAACATATCTCGCGAGATCAATCTAAGCTACAGGTTTTACTCCAACGACCATCAACATCTGGCAGCATCATCATTGATATACTTTTCCACCACCACAAAGCAAAAAAAAAAAACAAAGACATCTATTGACTAATTTTGTCTGGTCTTTTCCAGTGCGGCGTTCTTCCAAGGTCAGATCGAGCAGCCGGTTCGAAGCCTGACCAGCCTGTTGACCCACGAAGACATTCCAGTACTGGTGGCGGTCAATTCTAATGGAGTCTACGTTATTGATGATACAGAAAGCGTGAGTCACCAAGACATCCACTAAGGTCTAGGCAAAGCTATTTTATTCTGTGTGCAATACGGGTGTGCGTAACCCCGCCTCTATTTGCTTCTGTGTGCAGACGTGTTTTACTCACCTCCCCGTAAAAAACTGGAGAGGGGTGTTCGGGGAAATTTTTTTGGTTCCTAAAACGAACTCTTCTATGGCCTAAAATCATTACGTCATTGCAGCCGCAAGGAATTTTTATAAATGAGTAGACCAACCTATCAAATAATATTTATATCATTTGATATGTTGGTCTATCCAGTCGGACAATCCCTCCAACCTTCCCATGGTCCTGCCAACCTTGCGGTTACACGGACCGAAACTATGAGAAAAGAGTCACTCGGGTGACTCCAGACTCTACAAATCCTACGCACTTTGTCCCGAACACTTTCCCCCTTCTGGGGCAAGCCATGCCACATCACATCACAGACTTCAATTGTATATTGTGCTTAATATACCACGGGTACCGAGTGCTCCCGGGGAAGTTTCTGGTTCTCGTCTCCGCTCGCGGAGTGGCATCCCAAGAGAACCAGATCCCCACCTCTTGCTTGCCTTCATTGGCCGGTCTGAGTGGAGTCGCGAGAGATGCATCTTAGGATGTAGATAGGGTTACGATGAATACACAACGGAAGTCCGCCACCAATTCATGAGCTATTCGCCGAGCTGATCCCGCTGGCAGTCATCCGCACACTTTTTCCATTTAAAAAGGCATTTAGTTTCAATTTTCCAGACGGTGCTGCTCGGTCTGGCTTACGAGGAACTATCGTGGGACATCGGGCTGCCTTCCGACGTGAACGAAGACTGTCTGCCGTGCCTGTTCCTCCAGTTCATGGTCGTGGAGAATGGACTGAGGGTCTCCAAGATACTGCAGGTAATCTATCTCTTAGTTATCAAACTCATACTAGTTATTCCGTGATCATGGCGCATGAAACTGTGCCGAAATATTGGATAACTCAAAAATCAAATCATGGTAAATATCCCGTTTTAAATGACTTTAGTGTTGTAATTGCAACTTTATAATAATAATAATGCTAGACAATTCACACAGCATTATCTAGCTCCGAGCTCTATTTAGCTTGTTATGGGTACCTAAATAAGAGGTAAGATAGATATTTTTATAATATATAGGTATCTATAATAAACGACCAGAACACCCGAAGCAAATATCTGCAGAACGTAGAAATATTTCTGAGCCGGGAATCGAACGACCTATCTGTTCCGAGGAATCGAACACGCGACAGAGGTCGTCATTGATTGATTGACTCGAATATGATGCGCTTTTGTTTCGCTAATGATTCAGAATAATGAAAATAAAAAATAAGTGAGAATTTTGGACATAGTGATGTTAGAGTCTGTGCAAAAAGAGAAGTCTCCTAGGTGTGCGTCCACACTGAATGCGCGGTGACTGGAGCCCAAGGCGGGGGCCACACTGCGAGGCAGTATACTCAGACGCGTGAAAACGTGGCTAAGATCAACAATGATTGAACAATAGGGGCCTCCGGAGGGACGAATTCTTCATACAAATGTAATACCAAAATTATTTCTAATTCAAGCATATTTCCATTATAATATTGCATTATTTGTATTAAAATAGTATTTATCTAGGTTCCCAAATAGTTCTTTTTTCAAAATATTTACCTAAAATGAAATGAAAGCCAATCTCATTTTGCACATTTTTATCCGAAAATGGACAAGTTTTCTTGCTATTTGTTTCGTATTAAAAACATCAATATCTTACGTTTTATTTATTAAGGAACATAGCTTATATTGTTTAGTTACAGAATAACAATACTTTGTGAAGAATACAAAAAGTTTTCAGTCATAATTTTTGGTATTACGGAACAAATCAAATTTTGAACGGCTAATATAGCTATCGCGCACGCATGTGGCGCGGCGCAAGGGTTAAACAGGGATAGCGATATTCGGAGCGATTTTTGCAAGCGAGGGTCGCCGGACCCTTAAATGGACTTTGTTTACTCAGTGTACATAAAAAACTTGTAAACAGTATGGGCGATTCTTTCACGGAAGACGTTATAAACCGTTTTGCAGAAGATCCTCGAAAATTACTTTTAAAGTAGAAACGATTTAAATAAAATAAAAATGCATGCATAGTCAAATTCACTTTTTTTTATTTAACTACCTATAAAGGATCATTTGCCGCTGTTCGCCCTACACCTTACACTTCATATACCTAATGTTTCATAGCTGTGTTTGTTTAGTGTGCATGAAAAAAATACGCGGACGATCCGACCTAAAAAATCAGACTTGAAACATTTCTTAATAATCCAGGTGTTCTCGAAACAAGCTCTAATGATGGACACACTGATAGAGCATTTCGCAGGCGAGTACAGGAAGCGACTCGGTCAGGAGACGCCGAGTGACCACGCTCCTCCTAACTACGGGGACTATCACTCAGGTAGGTCGTAGGTCTGTTAAAAGGTGTAATGGCCCGGGAGCCAGGTACAAATTTGGTCAATTATTTCCTCCCGAGCGAAAATTCGTAAAATGCATTATGGATTAATATTATGAATACTCGCGACCGTCAGCTGCATTTCCGTGGGTGGGTTGTGGGCAGATGACGACATTATTCTGATGCAATAAAAAAAAAAAATCAGAAAAAAAAATTTGCATATTGCAGAATTCTGTTTTGAACTTTATTCAAATTAATCGCTAATTCATACTACGAAGTTTTGCTTGGAAGGGGCTTGGTCATGAAAATCTGTCACTGGCTCCCGGACCACAGGTCTGTTAAAAGGTGTAAGTAAACGTTGATTATGTAAATAAATATCCTATCAAAAACATAAATGTGAAATGAGCGTCAAGTTCATTATTATGATATATCTGACGACCGATGTGGCGCGGTGGACGAAGGTCCGCCTGCGACGCAGGAGGTTGCGGGTTCGATTCCCGCCTCGGAACAATTGTGTGCACGATCTGCAGATAGTTGTTCCGGGTGTTCTGGTCGTTTTCTATGTATAATAAAAAATATCTATCTATGTAATGTATTGTATTATGTATATCAGTTATCTAGTACCCATAACACAAGCTCTGCTTACCATGGGGCTAGATAATGCTGTGTGAATTGTCCAGCATTATTTATTATTTTATTATTATTTATTATTTTGTTGTTGACTTCATTGATAAAAGAAGTGAGATCTAAATGGGTGCAGAGTAATACTACACCCGGACTATTCACACAGCAACATATTTTCTTCAACTGAGCAGAGCTTGAGTTAGATGAAGTTTATAGTAATTACACAATGAATCCTAAATTATAAATAGAAAAAGATGCCTAATTCTTTCGCAAGCCTACGCACCCACACTTTGTTATTGGTTGTGAACATATATCTTGGGGGAGGCCTATGTCCAGCCATGGACTAATATAGGCTGATGATGATGATGATGATGATATATCTTACTTAGAAAATTACCGTTTCAGTGGTGTAATTATGAATTCTGACAGCAGCTGTCAGGTTTCGTCATGAACAACTCCTACTAAGATTTTATTGTATTACAAATCAAAGTCAGATTTTATTAGGATACAAAATTTTATTATTCCAGATTCCGGCAGCATATCCCTTCCGCCGCTATCCAGACCAGACTCTCCCCAACGACGTCTCGCCAACAAGTTCTCTCGGCTGGCGCTCGCGACTCACGACGGGAGAGGCAACCTGCTAGGGGGCGCTGGCGACTGGAGCACCAGCCTGGACCATCCGCAGCCTAGCTGGATACTGCCCAAACATTGATGAATGACTCACGACGGGAGATGCAACCTGCTAGGGGGCGCTGGCGACTGGAGCACCAGCCTGGACCATCCGCAGCCTAGCTGGATACTGCCCAAACATTGATGAATTACTCTCTCCAACGACGTCTCGCCAACAAGTTCTCTCGGCTGGCGCTCGCGACTCACGACGGGAGAGGCAACCTGCTAGGGGGCGCTGGCGACTGGAGCACCAGCCTGGACCATCCGCAGCCTAGCTAGATACTGCCCAAACATTGATGAATGACTCACGACGGGAGATGCAACCTGCTAGGGGGCGCTGGCGTCTGGAGCACCAGCCTGGACCAACCGCAGCCTAGCTGGATACTGCCCAAACATTGCTGAATTACTCTCCCCAACGACGTCTCGCCAACAAGTTCTCTCGCCTGGCGCTCGCGACTCACGACGGGAGAGCCAACCTGCTAGGGGGCGCTGGCGACTGGAGCACCAGCCTGGACCATCCGCAGCCTAGCTGGATACTGCCCAAACATTGATGAATGACTCACGACGGGAGATGCAACCTGCTAGGGGGCGCTGGCGACTGGAGCACCAGCCTGGACCATCCGCAGCCTAGCTGGATACTGCCCAAACATTGATGAATTACTCTCTCCAACGACGTCTCGCCAACAAGTTCTCTCGGCTGGCGCTCGCGACTCACGACGGGAGAGGCAACCTGCTAGGGGGCGCTGGCGACTGGAGCACCAGCCTGGACCATCCGCAGCCTAGCTAGATACTGCCCAAACATTGATGAATGACTCACGACGGGAGATGCAACCTGCTAGGGGGCGCTGGCGTCTGGAGCACCAGCCTGGACCATCCGCAGCCTAGCTGGATACTGCCCAAACATTGCTGAATTACTCTCCCCAACGACGTCTCGCCAACAAGTTCTCTCGCCTGGCGCTCGCGACTCACGACGGGAGAGCCAACCTGCTAGGGGGCGCTGGCGACTGGAGCACCAGCCTGGAACATCCGCTGCCTAGCTGGATACTGCCCAAACACTGATGAATGACTCTCTCCAACGACGTCTCGCCAACAAGTTCTAGCTGGATACTGCCCAAACATTGATCGAGGTGTAAATCTCAAGATACTGCCCAACCATTGGTCGTGAAAGTAGTCTCAAGTGAAAAAGTTACAATCTCAAGTGAAAAAGTGACAAATGTCAATCGAAAAAATGATATTCGCCAGTGAAAAGTATGAATTTAGGTAGGAATAAAAAAAGTGAATCTCGAAAAAGTTTAAAATGTCGCTACGTATAATCGTAATTTGACTGTCATAAATCCTGAGAAAAATAAAAAAAAGTGAAACAACATGTTTTATTAATTGCAACAATTCGTAAATAAGATAAAAATCATGAATACGTTACTATTATGATAACATCGTAAATAAATTCTAACAGAAAACAATTAATGAATTTGTCTACCTACACAAGCTCGAAATTGATGACAAAATATATTTATAACTTTAATAAAAAAATGTATAACTACATATTTGCTCTAAGATTTGCAGCAAAGCTCTTTTTAATTAAAATTTTATAGCACCTCGATTTTGCATCGGGGGTTAAAAAGCCAGCATCTTAGCGGGCCTAACGATCGCTTTAAGTTGTGTCAGGAATATCTATATTACGTATAGGTACTAATATTATACAGAGGAAAGGTTTGATTTTTTGTTTGTTTGTATTGAATAGGCTCCGAAACTACTGGACCGATTTTAAAAATTCTTTCACCCTTGGGAAGCTACTCTATCCCCGGGTGACATAGGGTGACATAGACATAGCTATGCTATATTATAATATAGCATAGCTAAAAATGGGGAAAATAGAATTTCACGTTTCATAAATTATAATTTAACGCGGGTAACAGCTAGTGAGTAATAAGGTTAAGGCTTCCTATGGCTCCTAAGCGCTCTATTATACTCCTTGAGCAAGGGATGCTTGTCCAGGTAATCCATGAGGATCTTGAATCTTGGCGCCGAGAGGTCCCTGTGACGCGTCAGACGAACTTCCAACGAGTGCACTTTGAATGCAAGCTCAGCACTGCAAAAACGTAGATTTGTTATCAGAACTTATCATCATTATTTAAGACGTACACCTAAATCTTGTACAATAACCAATCGTAATAATTGTAAGGGAAGGCACTCACTACCGAGAGCCGAAGTGATATACCGACCTCATTGTAAAGTAGGCTGCTTCCTTTTCGGGAGTAAGTACGAACTGGTTCGCCAGATACCACAGCCTCTTGGACTTGTATTCAGAGTTGAGCTAGAAGCAAAAACAAAATGTTAAAGTAAAAAGATTTTTATTTTGCCAGAACAGAGACGAATAGTACGTACACATATAAATTAACAGAGAATCTGACAAAATCGGTCTCCACTCAGCATGTGCTATGGTAGAGCAGATCATACCATAGCGCTGGTCTTCCGCGGAGACCGTGGTGCGTAAGGTGGTTGAATACACGCATACAAACAAGAAACAAAACTAAATAAATGCCTAAGATTGCCTATTGAAAATATGTTTCATGGACACTGTACCTATCAAGCAGAATGAAAGGAAATAGTAACTAGATGCAAGCAAACGGAACTGAAACTTTGAGGCTCGCAAAGTCTTCAGACAGACAGATAGCCTCAGACAATATTTTCAAACTTAAGACTTGCAACCTACAGATTTGTCAGAACAATGTGGTTAAAGAGATTTCTTAAAAATCTCTATGCCTTAAGCGCTGTTAAGCTTTTAGGCATAGCCGATTTCTTCTGACCGCTTTTAACGTGACGTGGTATTGAAGGACTACTGTCATAAATAACCAATCTAATTTTACCTTATCGAATCTCTCATGCCAAATGTTTACTCTTAAAGACGTTAATGCATAGCTTCGGACTAGCGTGGCTTCCTTCAAGCTAAGTAGGGCCAATAATAAGTGGATACCTACATCTATGAATAGATGAATTCATACCTTATCGAATCGCTCATGTACAATCATCTGCCTCGCCAACTGCTTGCTCTTAAAGTCGTTAATACATTGCTCCCGGACCAGCGTGGCTTCTTTGATGCTGAGTAGGGCTCCTGTGCCATGTCCCGAGCCGAACATTCGCGCGAGGTACGGTGCCAACGGATCTATCTCTGCCTCTTTCTCTCGTTCTGTTATTTCGGCTTTGATTGTCTCCTGTTGGATGAAGAAAAAATTTAAAAATTAAAGTTGTTAATTTACAATAGCAAAATTCTAAAGACACGGCGCTAGCCATAGCGCCGTGTCATTAGGATTAGTAGCATATGCCCAGCAGTGGACTAATATAGGCTGACGATAGTGGTTCATTAAAATCGGTTCAGCCGGTTCAGGCAGGATTTTTTTGGTTTTCAAAGCTAATATATAGTATAACATCCTATCCTGTTTGGTTTAGCAAACCGTTGATCAATTGCAACTTAGAAAAGAATAGATTTCACAAATTATATAAAAAGTTTGGTAACCCTCGTGATTACGACACGTTCTCCATGCTTCGCAATAGATGTAAAGTTCTTGCCGAGGAGTGTTATAATAGGTATCTTTTAGCTACGGAGGAATCTATTGAGTCAGATATTAAGTCTTTTTGGAGATTTGTGAACAATAGAAAGGGTCGCGTTTCTATACCTCAGACCATGAAGTATAACAATATATCATCTAGTGACGGAATCGGTGTATGTGACCTCTTTTCTCGGTACTTTGGTTCTGTTTTTGAAAGGGATGTTAGCGCAGAAGAAGAAACTAGTGATAAAGACCTGCTGACCCCTATAGATGACTACATCTCACATTCTCTGGCTAAAGTTTATATTAATGAAAACGACATTCTTCCTCAAGTTAAGCGATTAAATAAAAATAAAGGACCTGGTTCAGATATGATTCCAGCATCTTTTGTAAAGGCTTGCGGGAATGAATTAGCTATTCCACTCAATATTATTTTTAATAAATCTCTTAAAAGCGGTGTTTTTCCTATAATTTGGAAGACTGCGCACATCATCCCAATTTATAAAGGCGGTGACAAATCTCGGTGCGATAACTATCGCCCTATAAGCTTATTATCGTGTTTTGCGAAATTTTTGGAATCCCTAGTATACACACAACTATATAATCACATTAAACCTATGCTATCTGATAAACAACATGGTTTCGTAAAAAACAGATCGACAATTAGCAATTTACTTGAATACAAACATTTTCTTTGTCAGACTTTTGCCAAAGGCGGTCAAGTCGATTCAGTGTATACCGATTTCTCAAAAGCTTTTGATAAAGTTAGTCATCATTTACTTTGTATTAAACTGCGTCAATACGGCTTTCACGGAAATCTATATCGATGGCTTTGTTCGTACCTAAGTAACAGAAGTCAGCTGGTCGCTTTGCAGAGCTATGTATCCCCACCAGTGGCGGTTACCTCTGGCGTCCCCCAAGGGTCGCATTTAGGACCCCTCCTTTTTATAATATTCATCAATGACCTTGTATCTCGCTTATCCTGCAACTGCCTTTTGTACGCCGACGACTTAAAAATATTTAATTTAATTAATGACCATAGTGATTACATAGCTCTGCAAAATGACCTGAACACTATTTCACATTGGTGTAAACTTAACAAAATGAACCTGAATGCCGGCAAATGTTTTTTCATCTCTTTCACCAATAAACGAAACAAAATAACTTTCGATTACACTATTGGCAGTCATAAACTAAACCGCTCCCTCGTCGCAAAGGATCTTGGTTTATTTTTCGATGATAAGCTTTCTTTTCGGGAACATTATCAGAATATCATAGATAGAGCCAACCAATTAGTGGGTTTTGTCTTAAGATCTACTAAGGGCTTTAAAAACTATCGCAGCTTAATTTACCTTTTTAACTCTATAGTGCGAAGCGTCTTGGAACACGGAAGTCCTATTTGGTCTCCTAACTACAAAGTTCATAATGACAACATCGAACGTATTCAAAGAAAATTCCTGAGGCTCCTATGTTATCGTCTTAGTCCTGGGCGTCTGTCTCTAAATTACGAAGAGAGGCTCCATAAATTCAGCGTTACTTCTTTAGAAACTCGTCGTATTTATTTTGACTTAATTTACTTCTACAAATTACTTCACTCCCTAATAGATTCCCCTAAACTCTTATCAGAAATATCATTTAATATTAATTACAGAGCTCGTAACTCTAATAAGAAGAACGTTTTCGTGTTACACACTTTTAGAAATAATATTTCCCATTTCAATCCCCTCACAAGAATGGCACGACAATATAATGAGCTACATAAGAATGACGGCAGACTCGATATATTTGTTGCAAGACTAGGTCAATTCATTAAAATTATTAAAGAGATCCTCCACTTCAATATCAAAGAAAAGAAACCGAGTTCCAGTACATAGTACAATACTGATTGTGGATTCTACTCACTTGTAAGCGAGTGGAATTTACAATTTTGCAATAATGTTTAATAGCATGTAATCTAATTTAAGCAATGTAGTTCTAATTGTTTGTTACCTTTTTTTCTGTCTTGTTTTAAAAACACAATACAATACCTACTGATTGTGGAATTCACATTATTACAATTACATATTTATATTATCCAGCATATTATACAGCATGTAATCTAATTTAAGCAACCGTAATTCTAATTGTTTGTTACCTTTTTTTTTCTTTTTTTCTGTCTTGTTTTACTTAATAACCTGTAATTAGATAGTAATAACTCTACCTACTCGATCATATGTATATTATAGCAGCACGTACATGTGTTTATGTTGCAATCAAGTTCTGATCAAACTTTTTGGAACCTCATAATTTAATGTGATTGTGATGTGTTTTGTACGTTAAATAAACAAAATAAAATAAAATAACAGTGCGACTGACAACCTCTGCCTCAGGTACTCATTGAAGTCGGTCTCGGATTGCTTTATTAGTGTTATATTCCCAGGTTATGCTCAATATTACTTATATCTCTTACCTGGTCCTTCCATGCCTTCTGCGCAGCGTCATTCCTGTCCGTATCGAACAGTGCGACAGTCAGTAGAGGCTCTATAAGCTCCCTGTGTCTCTGCCTCAGGTACTCATTGATGTCAGTCTCGCGGTCTCGGATTGCTTTATTGGTGTTGTATTCCCAGGTTATGTTCTCGCATAGCGCGTAGTAAACGTCTAGAGGGCGCGGTAGTTTTGCGCATGGGTCAGCCTGAAAAGTAAAATAAATAACGAATAATAGTACTTAAGGTTAAACAAGGTCTTCGAGTCTTCGAATACAAACGTGGAAGAGTAACTAGTACACTGTTTGATGATGACTAAAACTAAGAATTATATAAATTTATCTCGTCATTATCTATGTATGTTTGTAAACACCCAAAACCGTAAAAAAGTATAGATTTGAAAAAACAAGCTTCTAAACTTTCCCGTACCTATGTATGGCATACGATTTCGTATGGCATAAGCGTTACTTAGTCACTCAGATCAAGGACTGAGCAAACTTGTATAATTCGGGCCTAGGTTATAGACAGTAGTATCTATACTAATATCGTCCCCGTAGAAGGAAAATTAAATAATTAACACATTTTGCGAAATCGACTTTATTGCATTTCTATAAAGTCTAATTCAAGCTGCATCTTTCTGTCTTACTAACGTTTCGCTATTTTAATTTATCAAAAAGTTATCTGTAATTGAAACTTGCAAGTCGGAACAGATGGAAAAATAAACTTCTCAGAATACACAAAAAAGTAGCGAAGGAAAATTAAATAACGCAGCCATAAATAGATAAGTGAAATCATTGATCACTTTGCGACAGCGTAAAGGCCATAACATCACTTATTTAGTTTTCCCTCGACAAATTTATGGTTCATCAGGAGCAAATGAAATAGGTAAAATGAAATAAGGTAAGTTGTTGAATTTTCGTGTGTTATGATTGTGGTTTAATAATAAATTACAAATTAAATAAAATCATTTATTTAAATTGTCTACTAGAGCTCTCTGGTTTTTACAAGTTTAGGACAAGTAGAACTAGATAAAGTATTTTGTTTAACTTTCGTTGAATCGGCCGAAGCACAGATCAAAAGTAATTGATTTTTAAACGGTAATAAGAAAAGAATTTGGCGCGAAATGCATAGGCGCCTCTATTTTTCTATGATCCCGGTGGAGTTAGCGGGGTGGGGGCGTGGCCTTGAACTACTGACGGACAGTATTTGTGTGAAACTGATACTTATGATATCATCGAAGAGCAGCAGCTGGAAAATGGACATAACATCAAGAGGTGGAAAAACGCAAATATGTAGAGCAAAATGGAAAAGGGAAGTTGAGAAGTCTAAAAATGGAAAAATTCAAGATGCCAAATTGCCGAGAAACTCGTGCAATGCTTCATGTCGATTCAAATGCAGCGTAAACTTCACTAATGACGAAAGACTAAAAATATGTAAGGAGTACTGGAAATTATGTGATTTTAAGCAACAAAAAGAATATTTACTGAAACGAATAATTATCAAACCTGTACGCAGAGTTCTTAAAAACATACCTGTTGAAAAACAAAGAGCAACTAGCAGAGAATACGGATTTATTAAAAACAATGAATTCATCCAAGTATGCAAAACCTTTTTCATGGCCACCCTCTCAATTTCAACTGGGCCAATAGAGACTGCAGTAAAAAATCTGAATGAAATGGGATCTTTTTCAGGAAATGATAAACTTGGAAAACGCGCTCCCTTTAACAAAACCTCAGACGATGCAGTTAAAGAAGTAAAAGCTCATATCGAGAGTTTTGCCACTAAAGATTCTCATTACTGCAGAAAGAAGACCACTCGACAATATCTAGATGAAAATTTGTCCATTTCAAAAATGTACCAGTTGTACCGAGTGAAAATGCAAGAGTTGCAAAAACAGCCAGTCGAGATGAATGTATAATAAAGGATTTTCGGAAGAGATTACAATATAACATTCTTTCACCCCAAGAAAGATCAATGTGCCCTATTTAATCAATACTTTAGGACACCAAATCCCAATGAAGCGATCAAGAATGAATACATCGAACACGTTGCAAGAAAAGACGCATCATTTAAGTCAAAGACACAGACAAAAAGAGATCCGAAGTAGATCCTACCTTCCTATGCGTGACAATGGATCTGCAGAGCTTGCTGCAAATTCCATCTACCGCTGACAGCCTCATGTATTACTCTAGGAAGCTAAATCTTTACAACTTATCTGTGTATGAATTTAAGCCTCCAAGGAACAAGGCGCATTGTTTGATATGGACCGAGGTGAATGGGAAAAGAGGCAGCACAGAAATAGCTTCAGCCTACATGGGTCAAAACCATCCCAGAAGAAGTGTCGAATGTCACACTCTATTCGGATACTTGCTCAGGCCAAAACCGAAACCAATACATGTCTGCCTATTTTTTACATCTCGTTCAGACAAACCCAAATTTGAGTGTAGTCGAGCAGAAGTACCTAGAAAGTGGCCATAGCTTTATGGAGGTAGACTCCATGCATAGCTCAATAGAAAAGGAAAAGAGATACACTAACGTGTACTCAGTAATTGACTGGAAAGGTATCATGAGCAGAGCGCAATCCACAAGGCATAGCAAAAGTGTTTCCCCATACAATGTTCATGAACTTACATTTAAAGACATGATAGACGTTAAGGAACTGGCGAACAAAATTATAAAAACAGGAACATCTGTACCATCGGAGAAAAAGTCAACTGGCTTAAAATAAAATGTTTAAGATATGAAAAAGAGTCTCCAAACATCATCAAATTCCGGTATGATTACGATGGCCCATATAAGTCACTGGACACCTCTTGTTCTTCAGGACGTATGACCAGGAGGGCAAAAAACGTCGAAAATACCCAACATAACATTGCCCAACAGGTACTGACTATGGCTTATGGAAATCATCTTCCAATCACGGAAGCAAAGAAAAAAGACCTACTTAATCTATGCAAAAAAAATATAGTACCCCATGAATTACACGGTTGGTATGAAAGCTTGCCTTCGTCAAATACAATAATTGATGATTTCCAATCTGGAAATTATTCTGAATAGAATAGAAACCACTAATTAATAGTAAATGCATAGGTGCAACAACAAAACAAAGTTACCTACTTATGCAGGAATAATAGAATTATATGTTATTTTCTAGTTTACTGTCTTTTCAATGAAAAGTTGTTCGTCATTAATAATTAAGCTAATGAGCCGATCTCAATTTTAATTTAAGTAAGTAAGACTGAAGTAATAAAGCTACATAGTTAGTAGGACAGAACTTAAAGCCATTGAATCGATCTCAAGTTCAATTTGATTTGAAGTAATTTTATAAAGATGAGACTGAAACAAAGTTGATTATTTTAAGGTTTGTTAATTAAAGTTTATGTACCCAAGTGCATTGTTTTTAAATAATTTAATAGTTTTTGTGTTCTAAAGTTGTTCATTTTGTTGATTTTATGTGAAATAGTAGTAAGTTTGATAAATAGTACCTAACGTAAACATTGATTTTATAAGTCTGACAGAGAAATGTAGCCGTTTCAGGGGATTTTTTTATTCCTATGTTATCTCTTAATAAAAAGAAATTACAAAGTATGAATAATTTGGTTTTCTTTTGCATTTTATTCAAATGAATAGGATGGTTTTACAAATTATAAAGTAAACAAGAAGGCAGTTTATGATTTCATTGATGAAGGAAAATTAAATGAGGGCATTTACCGTATGCTTTTAAAGTTTCAGCGGAGAATATTGTCGGAGGAAAAATGAATAACTAGCATACACAATTAAATAACTGACATAAACAATCAAAACTCTGGCGAGGGAAAAATACATAGTTGCTTTTGATTTTTTTTCTTATAAACCAATTACCTTAATTTTTTGTTTGTTTAATTATAACCTAGGTAAAATTATAATCTTTAAAATATCAAAAAGTGGATAGTAAATTTATTTGCCAAAAAAAAGTTATCGGCATTTTTGTCGCAAAAAATCGGTAAATCGCGTTTTTCTCGCGATTTTGGTTTTGTCAGTTATTTAATTTTCCTTCTACGGGGACGATATTATAGAGAGGAAAGTTTTGATTATTTGTTTCTTATTTGTTCTAAAAATTATTTCACCGTTGGGAAGCTACACTATCTCCGGTGAACATAGGTTATATTATATTTTCAAAAAAGTGCGGGATCCGTACTAAAACCGTGCGGAGCCGGGAAGATCCGCTAGTAGTATATAAATATAGTAGTAGTTAGTACGAGACTCACAATATACCCCGAAGTCTTGTCCGGATAGAACAAAATCTTCCCGCCAGTCTCAGCTAGATTCGGTTTTATAAAAAACCTAGTGTCATTTGTTACAAAATTATATTCATAATGGTACAGCAACTCTATGGTATTCTCCTGTATGTGGAAGATCTTCTTCCAGACGTCTATTCTTGCTGGTACCTCCTTGTTTCTGCTGTATGTCTCAACGATGTCTTTGACCTTTCTTTTTGGTTCTAGTTTGTTTCCTTCTGTGTACGTTATTTCTCGGGATTCTAGTCTGAAAACAGAGTAAGATCCTTTGTTATTATTATAATCACCTCTTGAATGGAGTGTGATTGGAGGAATTTATTTATATATTACTAGCCTCAGAGAAGACTAGCTCGTGACAGAGATGATTGGAAGAAGTTAGGGGAGGCCTATGTCGAAGAACAACCTGACCAACAAACTGGTTGCTGAAGAATTCAGTTAGTGCATAGATGATAGGATCAATAAGATACTTAATTTTTAACAATAATTTATTTATCATTATTATACTTTGGTCAGTGAATAAAGGCTTTTTTATTTTTATTTTATTGATTAGCCGCGCCCCTCGGCTTCACTACAACATCTAAAATTATATTTTTGGCGTCGAGTTTAAAAAGTAGTTGTCTGCCCTGTAGCCGAAAGTGGCATTGGAAATACTGACAAAAAATCAACAGCGAAAAAGTAATTTTTAGTTTAAATAGATAGATACTACTACGGCCGGGCAATGTTTATAAACATTTGGCTGGAGTATAGGTATTATCGACTTACCGAAATAAATAAATAAATAATGCTGGACAATCCACACAGCATCATCTAGCTAGCCCGAAGTTAAGCAGAGCTTGTGTTATGGGTACTAGATGACTGATATTCAATACATGTCATAGATTTTTATTATACATAGAAAATACCCAGAACACCTGTAATAAGTATCTGCAGATCGTACAAACATTTGTTCCGAGAAGGGAACCGAACCCGCAACGTCCTGCGTCGCAGGCGCACCTTCGCTCACCGCGCCACAGAGGTCGTCTGATCAAATCGGGGCCCACGCATACTAAAATAATGTTCTTTACACCTGTCACATCTGTCAGTGTAGTATTCCGCGAAGGTAAGCGGTGTGCAGACAATACTGTTGAGGTGGTCAATGCGGGGGTAGTAGTGAAACTCCAGGGTGCGCACGCCCTCCACGGAGCTCACGGGGGCGTCGAGGGAGTAGGTGTGTTCTAGGAACAAAATATCATACTTTTAGGACTCAAACCCTAATTTATTTAAAAAAAACACAATTTTTATAAACTCAAAGGATTCTCCCTATTTACAATAAAAAAATAATCAATCTAAACAATTAGAAATGTTTTTAACAATTGCGCATTGAGACATTGCACACAGAGAGGGCACGTCCTTGCAGCTCGGCGATTTGTGGCAGAAAGAGGGCCTGTTTTTTTTTGAATGGACATAAATGCTGTTGACCTCAGATGGCCATGACAGCGTTACCGGACTTTTGGCGGGCGCAGGCAGAGGGCGCCTCGCCGGTAAAAATTAGGTTGGGGCAACACGCACAAGGGCCACCACTTAGGTGCGAGCCTCGGCTTGGGCTGTTGCCAGATGCTATAAGAGGGTAGGGAGGTAACGCCTTAGGTGCCTGAGGGCGGAAACGGGGAATTCTTCGACCCTGCATGGCGGGGTAGGTTATTGGTCGGGTGGTTAGTGTGCGGAAGCTGAGTTGTTGCCGTCACTTCCGGGTTAGCGTCAGTGAGTGGGTCAACGGGGTCACCAAGAACGTGTGTCAGTCTACGGAGGAGAGTACTCGTGGAATACTGGTACTATACAATAATCGGGAAAGAGGGCCTGTCCCACGTTACTTCGGCTTTTATAGTCTAAAGTCATCTGTCACATTGGATCACATCTATGGATACAATACAATACAAAAAAGCTTTATTGCACATCAATACAGAAAAAAGGGTCATGTGCGAGTCGGACTCGCGCACGAAGGGTTCCGTACCATTATCTATAAAAACGGCAAAAAAAAATGTTCGACTGTACCTATGTATATTTTAAGGGTCCGTACCCAAAGGGTAAAACGGGACCCTTAAAACATACACAACATACAGTCGAACAATAGGAGGTTCTGTCCTCTTTTTTCGAAGTCTTTTAAAATGCTCGCGCTAAGGTAATGTGCGTTGTTATCTACGATACCGTTTTTAAACTTCTGCAGATGACATCGTTTTTATTTTTAACTTTATGAAACAATTGTTTTTGTTACATAATGTACATGATTTATCTATAATAAATTAATGAATGTGTTGCTAGGCGCAAATCTCTACAGCAGCTGAACCGATTTTGCTAATTCTTTTTTAGAATATTCCTTGAACTACCTACGAGGACGGTTCTTACGGAGAGAAAAAAGAGAATTTTTTTAAAAATTGCCTGTAACAAATGACCACACGGGCGAAGCTGGGACGGGCCTGTTTATCAAAAAAAGAAAACTTCCTCGTCGTGACTCACTGATCAAATGCTCTTTCCTCCCGTACGCGAACACCTCTTTGACTTCCTTCTTCACGTGGTCTAGCTTCATCGTCTCCATTCTGTCCAATCTATGCTGGTACCACTCATACCTGGAACATATATAGATAAATAGAAGATAGAAAACACTTAGGCTAGGCGTATGCTGGGACGCAGGCGACGCAGACCCATGCAGCGAAGGGCAGAGCAGTTTTTTTAATGCATGAAAGTAAAAAAATACATATCTGCGTCGCACGTGCTTCTTTCTTCTTTTTCTTGTTTGTATTCTTTCTTATTAAGTAATGTGTCGTGTTATGTGTTATGTATGGTGTCAAATAAATATATTTTCTTTCTTTCTTCTTTCTTCTTTCTTCTTTCTTCTTTCTTCTTTCTTCTTTCTTCTTTCTTCTTTCTTCTTACGTACTTGCGCCGCAACGTACGGAGCACTCGGTACTTTCATGCATTACAAAATGTGCTCTGCCCTGCGCTGCGTGGATCTGCGTCGCCTGCGTCCCAGCATACGCCTAGCCTTAATCACACAAAACCGAAAACAATACAGAAAAAACTTAGATTAAAGGTGTAAAGGGCAGCCTTATCGCTGAGAGTGATCTCTTCCATAAACCTTAGAATGTACTTGACATGAAGGAACAATATATTATAAGTTACGTAATAAGTTACGTTCTGAGTAGTTGTTATTAGTTCTTGTACCTATTTCTTTTTTATCATTATATAAAGCCTTTTGTATTGCTTAGTAATTTTTTGTATAATTTTTTTTTAAATACCTACTGTGTTTAAAGTATTTTTTTAATGGT
The DNA here is from genome assembly GCA_943735965.1 of Eupithecia abbreviata. NCBI lineage: Eukaryota > Metazoa > Arthropoda > Insecta > Lepidoptera > Geometridae > Eupithecia > Eupithecia abbreviata. The sequence continues at coordinate 9,317,231 of OX030991.1, read as the reverse complement.
TACAATATTTTACCAAAATGTTAATAGAATTCGTAGTAAGCTATCAACTTTTTATTTAAATGTCTTGAACTCTAATTTCGATATAATATGTTTGACGGAGACAAACCTTAACCGAAGTGTTTTTGATGGTGAAGTAGTAGATGATCGTTACAATATTTTTAGAAGGGACCGTATAGATTCTTGCTCTCAAAAGCAAGAAGGTGGTGGAGTTTTATTAGCTACTTTAAAAAAGTATCAAGTAATCCGTCAATCAACATGGGATAGTGAAATAGAGGATCTCTGGGTTACTGTCATACCTGAATGCCGTGATTTACCTCGTTTGAATATTTATGTCTGCTATTTGCCGCCTGACATTAGTTTTATCAGAAGGGAGAAATTTTATTTAAACTGTCAAAAAATAATACTAAATGACTTATGAATCCGACGAATAATGATGAATAATGACGAATGAATCCTTATGATAATTTTTTATTAATCGGTGATTTTAACACCCCGGATTTTTATGATATTGTGCATAAGGCTAATAACTTTCACGATTTAGCGTCACCCTCTAAAACATGTCATATATTAACTGAACTTATGTCATTATGTAGTTTAAATCGGTTTAATCATATTTTAAATATTAAAAACAGAGTATTGGACTTAGTTTTGAGCAATCTAGATAATATAACCGTAAGCGAAACACTTTCTCTGAGCCGTCTTGATGAGTTACATCCTGCTATGATTATTAATATACCTATATTCAAGGTTTCTAAACATCTCAAACGCATGAACACAAAACGTTTAAATTTTGATAAATGTAATTTTGATTTAATTAATGCTGAACTAAATATACCTATATTCAAGGTTTCTAAACATCTCAAACGCATGAACACAAAACGTTTAAATTTTGATAAATGTAATTTTGATTTAATTAATGCTGAACTGAAATCAGTGAATTGGTTAAATAGACTGTCTTCAACCGATGTTAACTGTTGTACTAATTTATTTTATGACATTCTTTTTGATATTATCAAAAGACACACGCCTTTTAAATCTCTTAAGCATTCATCCTATTCTGTTTGGTTTAGCAAACCGTTGATCAATTGCAACTTAGAAAAGAATAGATTTCACAAATTATATAAAAAGTTTGGTAACCCTCGTGATTACGACACGTTCTCCATGCTTCGCAATAGATGTAAAGTTCTTGCCGAGGAGTGTTATAATAGGTATCTTTTAGCTATGGAGGAATCTATTGAGTCAGATATTAAGTCTTTTTGGAGATTTGTGAACAATAGAAAGGGTCGCGTTTCTATACCTCAGACCATGAAGTATAACAATATATCATCTAGTGACGGAATCGGTGTATGTGACCTCTTTTCTCGGTACTTTGGTTCTGTTTTTGAAAGGGATGTTAGCGCAGAAGAAGAAACTAGTGATAAAGAACTGCTGACCCCTATAGATGACTAAATCTCACATTCTCTGGCTAAAGTTTATATTAATGAAAACGACATTCTTCTACAAATTAAGAGATTAAATAAAAATAAAGGACCTGGTCCAGATATGATTCCAGCATCTTTTGTAAAGGCTTGCGGGAATGAATTAGCTATTCCACTCAATATTATTTTTAATAAATCTCTTAAAAGCGGTGTTTTTCCTATAACTTGGAAGACTGCGCACATCATCCCAATTTATAAAGGCGGTGACAAATCTCGGTGCGATAACTATCGCCCTATAAGCTTATTATCGTGTTTTGCGAAATTGTTCGAATCCCTAGTATACACACAACTATATAACCACATTAAACCTATCCTATCTGATAAACAACATGGTTTCGTTAAAAACAGGTCGACAATTAGTAATTTACTTGAATACAAACATTTTCTTTGTCAGGCTTTTGCCAAAGGCGGTCAAGTCGATTCAGTGTATACCGATTTCTCAAAAGCTTTTGATAAAGTTAGTCATCATTTACTTTGTATTAAACTGCGTCAATACGGCTTTCACGGAAATCTATATCGATGGCTATGTTCGTACCTGAGTAACAGAAGTCAGCTGGTCGCTTTGCAGGGCTATGTATCCCCACCAGTGGCGGTTACCTCTGGTGTCCCCCAAGGGTCGCATTTAGGACCCCTCCTTTTTATAATATTCATCAATGACCTTGTATCTCGCTTATCCTGCAAGTGCCTTTTGTACGCCGACGACTTAAAAATATTTATTTTAATTAATGACCATAGTGATTGCATAGCTCTGCAAAATGACCTGAACACTATTTCATATTGGTGTAAACTTAACAAAATGAACCTGAATGCCGGCAAATGTTTTTTTATCTCTTTCACCAACAAACGAAACAAAATAACTTTCGATTACACTATTGGCAGTCATAAACTAAACCGCTCCCTCGTCGCGTCGCAAAGGATCTTGGTATATTTTTCGATGATAAGCTTACTTTTCGGGAACATTATCAGAATATCATAGATAGAGCCAACCAATTAGTGGGTTTTGTTTTAAGATCTACTAAGGGCTTTAAAAACTATCGCAGCTTAATTTACCTTTTTAACTCTATAGTGCGAAGCGTCTTGGAATACGGAAGTCCTATTTGGTCTCCTAACTACAAAGTTCATAATGACAACATCGAACGTATTCAAAGAAAATTCCTGAGGCTCCTATGTTATCGTCTTAGTCCTGGGCGTCTGTCTCTAAATTATGAAGAGAGGCTCCATAAATTCAGCGTTACTTCTTTAGAAACTCGTCGTATTTATTTTGACTTAATTTACTTCTACAAATTACTTCACTCCCAAATAGATTCCCCTAAACTCTTATGTTGTTTTTATGTTGCAATCAAGTTCTGATCAAACTTTATGTAACCTCATAATTTAATGTGATTGTGATGTGTTTTGTACGTTAAATAAACAAATAAATATAGATGGTGGCACTATTTCAGTAGGGAGCAGGGCTTGCTACCGGTACCAATATTACCGGTACTATAGCGGTAAGTATACTATTTTCATTTCGATACATTCAAGTATCGATACTTTGCCAAAAGTACCGGTACTCAAAGCAGTTCTCGCGACGTTGCCAGCTCTCCAGTGCTAGCGTACCGACCGGAGAGGGGCGCGCGCGCGCGCGTTCTTGCCAACTTGGTTGGTATCGATCATTTACACGCATAATATCGGTAATTATGCCGATACTTTAGTACCGATACCAATGAAGTACCGGTACTTATAAGTACTGAAAAAGTACCGGTAAAATTTCAATCGATACCAATGATGATATCGATACCACGTCAAGGTCAGACGTACCGGTACTTGAAAATACCGGTATTCCAAGCCCTGGTAGGGAGGCACTTACGTGAGCAAGGGCACAGTAAGAGCATAATCCTCGAAGATCTTGACTCTTTTGACGACTCCATCGCGTTCGGAGTATGCAGCGAATTTCTCACAAAGAACTTTCTTGTAATGTATGATTTTGTGGCTGCCAGGATAGCGCTGCGCCTTTTCTAAAATATAGACATGAAATAAATTGAGACCAAGTATTGAAACTTGGCGCTCATTAGGGGAGGCCTATGTCCAGCTGTGGATTGCTATGCTATAGGCTGATGATGATGACGATGTTTGAAACTTATGGGAATCCCACAAAATCTGTCTGTATTTTAGGAATAGCCAAAATATTTTTTTTAATTATTTTGCTGGTGCGTGATACGTTAAAAATAGAAAAATATATATTTATTAGACACAAACAAATATAGTTACACGATTGAAATACATAGTTCTTACTAGAAAACACGTATCGTAGATAAAACAAAATAAAAGTAATTATGAATACATATTAAAGAATACATGTTTTCATTTCACCTCTTGTTTATTTGTACCTTCAATATTGATATCCAACTTCTCGACCCAACTACCAGGCATATCGAAATGCCCTTCAGTGTCTATCGCCGTCTTCTTCTCACTGTAGTCGACCCCGACCATGTTCCGCCTCGCGAACGGTTCACCAGCAAGCATGTGCTCCCAACACTTGAGGTCGGTCAGGTCGTAGCTGAGCGTTCCGGGGCCGTCGAGGGATGCTTGGATGTTTACCTAATTAAAGATAAAGGTAAATTTATTTGGCCATAAACAGGTTTCTTACAATTCGTACAAATAATAATAGTACCTACACACTACCAACACATCATCATCAGCCTATAGCTGTCCACTACTGGACATAGGCCTCCCTTAATGAGCGCCATAGCGCCCTATCTTCAGCTTGCCGCATATAGCATCTGCCTGCAGTCCTTCTCAGGTCGTCATCTCACCTGGCCGGAGGGCGTTCTACACTACGTTTGCCGTGTCTAACAACACAGTACACTTAACAGTAACCCCCAAAAATAAAATAAACCTACAGAGAAACAATAAATAGCTAACGTATTTGGAGGACTCATTTCTTTATTATCAGAATTTGATAATGTCTCATCCGCCAGTCTTTCCTAGTCAATTGCTGGTTATAGGTCTCCCCAAGGAGCGTATATTTACACGCATTCCGCATCTGCCAGACAGAAACTCTTGTAGATCGCTATCCCACCTGGCAACATGGCCACGTCATCAATGTAAATAATACCCTCGTGGTGGAAAATTAATAGCCTCTGTTCTAATCCTAATAGGTACACTGCTATTATAAGTAATCCCCTAAGTCGATTACATGTTACGCGAAATAAATATTTTGCAATACAATACAAAAATGCTTTATTGTAGGTACACCATAAACAGATCATGACAAAAAGACATTACATGCGACAACGACATGGGCAGGGCAGCCTTATCGCTTAGAAGCTATCTCTTCCAGGAAACCTTTGGATGGAAAGCATTATGTGAATTTAAGAAAAGCAGGGGGTAATAGTACTTAAATGTTACAAACACCATACATCAATTTTATTAATTCCTCGACGTGAGCTTTAAAAACTTGTTAAGGATAATGTTTTTCTAATGGACTCTGGTAGTGTCAATGATCTCAACAGCTCACATAATAGTTCTCATTGTTGTAAACGCTTTCAATATGCTGGTACTTTTTTGCCGTGATAGGGTGTTTGACACCCTCGCTGGGTTCTATGAAGAACGGCTCCTCGACATCCATTTGACCTGGAAGTATGAGGATCCAGGCGTGCGTGCGCCAGCCGTTGATGTCGTCTTGCGGCGGCATCTCGTACAGCTGTAAGATACAGAATGCTGGATATTATACATATAAACACTACACCTTTCGTTCTTTTGGTCATTTTTGTTTCTTTTCTCAAACTACTAGTTAATAAAAGAGTATTTTTGCAAGTTTCTGTGTCTGGCAAAATTATTTTAATGTGAATACTTGACTACACAAGAAAAAGAAGACATTGTCATCGAGCGGAGCGAGCCGCGAAAATTTTGTGGTTTTCGGTATATATATGTATTTTGCGTAATTTTTTAAATTGGGTTTGGCTTTTTTATTGCCAGAAGGAGCAATTGCTATCGGCTTGTGGCGGTGCGTGAAAATGACGGAGATAGCCGCATCATTTCGAGATTTTTATGGCGATACAAAAGAAATGCTAGTATGCAAAAGATATAACGAAATTTTTGTTACTGTTCTCAAAGAATGAAAAAATTAATAAAAAGCGGAGCGGTGAATTTTTTTGTGGTTTTCGTTAGAATTTTGTGCGGGTTCGCTTTTTTGTATAGCTAGAAGGAACAATTGTTATTGGCTTGTGGAACTAATCGCGAAAAATTTGTTGTCTCCTTAGATTTTTTGTGCCCTCTAAGCACAAAGCACAAAGCCTCAAGGCACAAAAATCTGATTTTGCGCTATTTATTATTGTGATTGAATTGAATGAAAATGACTGTAGCAAAATAGGTGCCGTTGCTTTTGCAGAACTGATACGAAACATAACAAAACACCCAAAACGGCGATCGGAGCGAGCCACGATTTTTTTTAACTAAGATTTGGGGTGGGATGAGGGGCGCCGATTCGTCCTACCGTTACCATGAGAGCACACCACACACCCGCTAAAGCCGCCCCTGGGTCAAAAACATTCGTTCCCGCGCCCCATTATGACTATGCAAGCAAATACTTAATAAATACATAAAATATTTAAGTAGTGATTGGTGAAACATTATACGCGTTGATTTAATTTTGTGTGTGATGATCTAATAACATTTAGAACATAATATAGTTTTTTTTCTGTTAGATAAGAAATATGTTTATGGCAAATTTGCCGCCCCCTAAAATATGCCGCCCTAGGCTCCAGCCTACTCAGCCTGCTGGTAAATCCGCCACTGGTAATAATACTGAAAATCAGTGTTTGCTCTTCGAGCAGAGCTATTACCTTTTTGACGGGCTGAAGCACATACACAATTTTAAAATCTCTACTTTTTAAATTGTCTATAATATTACATTTTGTTTACTATTACCATAACTCATTGTTCTCTAATTTTATCTGTGTTATGATGGCTTAATTTCCTTTTGCTCCTATCATGTGCTGCAGTGTCAATACAATAGAGGTACAATGCAATGCAATGCAATGCAATGCAATGCAATGCAATACAATACAATACAATACAATACAATACAAATACAAATACAAATGTTTTTTATTTCGTTTACAAAACATGTATAACTTCAAAAAATTTGAAACCTTTTAAGTATAGAATATCATAGTATGATATTCTATATTTAATTGCTCTGTTTTGACCATGATAAAGTCATAGTAGCAATTAAATACTAAGAATCATGGACGAAGAACAATTCTTCTCCCTTCATGCTGCAGATGGTTCAAATAATTTTCCCGCCACGGCACTCTTTCAACAAAATATACCAAAGAACAAGAAACTAAGAAAAAACAATGCTAGGACGACTGACAATGTCTGTCTATTGTTAACCACAGACTTGTAATGTGACGTCATCCATAGGTTCAGTCTGAAAACCAGCGTCGTTACAGTCCTCGGGCGGTAGCGACATTAAGCTGAGGCTGGACCTAATTAACGCGCACTGAGGACAGGCTACGTTATTTTTACTTAATTTCTATTGTTTATCTCTTAGTTTTAGTAATAGTTTTATACTTATTTTCTATTGTTTATATTTTAGTTTTAGTGTTATATCTTATTTAGCTTAATGTGTTTTTTTAATGTACCTACGTTTGTCTTTTTTGTGTGTGCTAATAAAAGTTTTCTATTCTATTCTATTCAATTATATTCTTACATCTCTAGCTCATCTTTTGCGTCACATTTATTGAATTGGTTGGTTTTCATTGATCATCGTCATTTAAGTCAGTTGAACATAGGCCCCTCTCAAACGACACCACTATTAGAAAAAGCAATGACTCACAGCAATTTTCCTCTTCCGTTCATTCTCGATCTTATCTAGTGCTGCTTGCGCCTCGTCGGCCTCCTTCTGCGCCCTCTCTATGACGTACTTGGAGGTCAGGTCCGGCAACGGGACGAGACGGTAGCGGGGCTCCTCCTCCGGCGGCGGCTCCGGAATCACCTGGAAATAGAACGACCTGCCATTGCTATTTTGATTTTTATTACTATTAAATTTACAAATACAATACTAATATAAAAATACTTTATTGTACACCAGATACCGTAATTACATTGGACAAGTATAATGGGCGGCCTTATCGCTTAGAAGCGATCTCTTCCAGGCAACATTTGGAGGAAAAGAATCAGGTTTCCATTCTCGCTCTGAATGGGATTTGGTTATTTATAATACACCATAAAGAGAGTTTAAATTCTATCTCTATGCATATATGCTTACTCGTATTTTACCTAGGCCCGTATAAGTTACAATCAAATAATAAAAGCAGATTCGAACTAGTATTTAAAATTGAAACAATTAGGCTAATTGCAGACTGTTGCAAACAATCTAAAGGTTCTATTTTTGAATGAGAATAGAACACTGAATCTCTCTCTTTCTTACCACTCTTTCATCCGGTATATAGGGACACTCGGTCCTGTATCTGATAGCCATGCAGGTGTCTCGCTCAGCGCAGCCGACGACCACATACGCGTCGTAACCACCGCCGATCAACCACGACACGGTGATGTGAGCCAGCTCGAACGGATTAGCGCTGCGGCGGTTGATGGCGGTGAATGGAGACATAATGCGTTCGGGCTGAAAGGGACCGATACAATCTATTGTAGAACCTATGTTAAATGTTAATTACTACGGCTAGACTTTAGTAAAGGCCTGTTCAGACCTACGCGGCTACGCGGTATTCGCTACCTAGAGAGGTAACAAACGCCGAACGAATATGCGAGAATTCTCAGTTTAATAAATATTAAATACCCGGCGGCGCAGGCGGCGGCAAACCGCGCAGCATGCAAAACCGAGCGAAATTACCGATAAATTCTAACTGGGCAGTTAATGCGTTAGGGCCATAACGCATTAACTGCCTAGTCTTTGCAGTGCAACCCTAAAATATAAGTAGTCGAAACGTGATCAAACGTGAAAATCAACACGTTTCAATAGCGACATCTATATTTTATACACCCTAACAAATTAGCTAAGTACTCTACGCAACTTCTGTAAGTAGAGAGGGTGAGCTTTGAACTGAATTTATCCGTTGATTCGCGTAGCTTTCGGGTATCTTTGTTCATGAAAATGCCAATAGATGGCGCAAACTGCTCACAATACTTTTGTTTATTTTCTTTGAAACACTTGGATGTTTTTATTTTGTGTCTAATTGTCGATTTTTTCTGACCAATTGCGGTTAGTTCTGTGTGCTTTTTTTGATGGTTAAAATAAATGGACATTCATTTTGTAAGTTTCCATAATATTTTCTAAGAAAACAAAGGCGGTATTGTCAATAAGAAAACCTGCCTGTGGTAGTATTTAGTCCAATAACAACTAGGTAGGTTATATGTAGGTACTTAATAGTTCTTTATTACCCAATTTTCAATTGATCAGCATCTTAATTTTATGAAGGAGTAGGTACCTAATTACAAGTAGATACTTTGTAACGGCTATTTATCGCGTTTATATTTATATATTGTTCCCGAAGTTTCAACAGGTAGGTATACACACTGATATCGTGGTCGACGTGTGTTAAGTTACATTATAATGAACTTATTTAGAATAGAATAGAATGGAATAGGATTGAATAGAATGGAATAGATTGGAATAGAATTGAATATAATGGAATGGAATGTAATGTAATGGTATGGAATGGAATGGAATGGAATGGAATAGAATGGAATAGAAAGGAATAGAATAAGTTTATTTGTAACTCATTACACAAAAATAAAAAACAAACATGATTATAAAAAATAAAGGACAAAACAGATTTTTGTACATGAGTCACAAAACGGACTCTATATCAGCATGAGTTAATTGTAAGCATGTTACAACCAACGCTGGTCTTCCGATAGAGCCGTTTAGTATATGTGTTCAAATCGCGTAAGTTTAAAAATAAGTTTTAATTTACGAAGGATTTAAGTACCTGTTTGTTACATAATCGTGGCGGAACCAAAGTTCAACTACCTAAAGCCTAGCTAGGCGTAGACACTCAAATATAACTTACCAAACACAATAAAGACATCCATAAAATACTACATGAAAACCCATCAAAACAAACGTAAAAAGAGAAAACTTTTCCCGCTTTTCACCGCCAAAGATACGTAAACAAACGCTATTGTTGTAAGTTATTATTCTGTGGCAAGAGCGGCACCCCCCACCCCCTGTGAATTGAATCCAAAGTTGGGGAAAACAAGCCGGGTACAACTTTCTGCCCCAACTTTCACTTTTCATTGCAAACTTAACACTTTCGCTGTATATTTTCTTGATATAACTGGTAATAAATACTGTAAGCGAAAATAATTGAAGAAAGCTTTTCAGTTATTGTTGGGATTGGGTTCAGTATAGAAGTTGAGTAACTAGGTATAAATTCTAGATGGATAGATTCCTTTATCGCACAAACGTTGTACATAGGCAAGCATTCAAACAAACATCTAACAACAAATCTATACTTTTTAAATTGTTTATAGATTAACTCATTCATTTTATGTTCTAGATTATGTTTTTACTAGCTGCGCCCCGCGGTTTCACGTGGTGATAGATAATTTGGATAAAATACAATATATCTTTATGAATTGTAGCCTATGTGTTATTCTGATATGTAAGCTATATTATTGTCAAGTTTCATCAAAATCCATTCAGTAGTTTTTGCGTGAAAGAGCAACAAACATCCTCAAAAACTTTCTCGTTTATAATATTAGTAGGATGTTCTTGGTTCGATCAGATGTTTTTACATATTTCAACTCTGCTTCCATGGAATTCTCCCGGTTTGGCTCGGATTCTGTCCTGCAAGAGCTTGAAATTAACATTAAGCTATATTGTTACCTGAAGGTAACTATTATCTGAATGAAGGTAACACTTTAGCTTAGGAGTTCCTTCAGGAATACCTTTCCAAGTATTCATAAGCGATCAAATACCACCTCGGTCGAAGCTTTGACTATTTACCTAGTTGTACAATTATATTAGGGGAACTTATCGATAAAGTTGCTGTCTTTGAAACCCAGTCTGGGTTTCAGATATAGGTATTTTTAATTAACAATCATCATCATTGTAGGACGCCCTCCGACCAGGTGGGATGACGACTTGCGAAAGACTGCAGGTAGATGCTGGATGCGGCAAGCTGAAGACAGGGCGCTATGGCGCTCATTTGGGGAGGCCTATGTCCAGCAGTGGACTGATATAGGCTGATGATGATGATGATGATGATGATCATTGTAGGCCGCGAACACCACGGCTTTATTATTTTTCTCAAACATTTGCTTATACCTACTGTAGAAAGGCGCAATGGAATATTCCTATTCAGCATCCCTGATGACAAAAAGCACCAAAATTATGTATTTACCGAATTACATATGAGCCATATATTATAGCGTGCTTTATTTTGCTTTTTATTTTTCATTTTCATCAAGATTAATTATTATTATGATAAAATAAAACTACGGAAAGTAGCAATCCGCCATACAAAAAAAAAACAGCAGAACACCTTGGAGTAGTTTCACAAAATTAGTCATCATGTCTATTGGCGATCTTATCGCGATTTCTTACACTGACGAAACAACTTCGCTAAGAATTTGCTCGTTCCTGCAAGAATAAACTTAGTTTGGTAACTTATTTGAACGATACTTTTTAACTTTTAGGCCCGTTATTCTGAAAGCTTGTCATTTGCTCATTTATCGATCTATGCCCAAATTACTTAAGCATAGTAATGCTTATTAATAAGCATTACTCAAGCATAGATCTTTGACTGATGTGATGAAGCTTTCATAAGACGGGCCTTAACCTATTTTTAATGAAAAGACTAGAAGTAGTTACTGCAGATGCCTGAAATTCGCTGACACAGTATTGTAGCAGATACGTATGAAAGCAGTACCTAGGTATTAATATACTATTCAGCGCAGAGCGAAGCAGCACCGCAGCGCTGTAGCGGCTCAAATTAGAGCGTCCCACGTACGTATCGTACGTAGTACGTACGTAGCTCAGTCGCGCTTGACCAAGCGTTATTCGGAGCTCGAACAAGACGCCTGTAGAGTTGGGCTACTGTAGCTACTAAAATCATCGATATCGATGAAAATAATAATGTCTTGGTGCGTGCTACGACGCGAAGATTTGTCGCAATTGGCAAAGTTATAATGACAGTGGAAATAAGGTGGAAAGAAGTCTTGTGAAAACAACGAAGCTAGCATGTCGATATTGATGAGTCTAAATAGTTAGCCACTTATAGCCGGTTGTTCGTACACGAATTAACTAAATAATCAATGAAAACAAACTCGTTACATAGTTCTTTCTTTTTCTGATTTGATGTTGAGAAGAGGTTTCATCATTTTTTTTTATTATGGAGAATATGGGTTACTAAAATGAACAAAGATTGGCTTCGGTAAGCAGGGAAAAACTTGTGCAACAGGTCAGAAGTAGACTTCATTGTTTATGCGATATTTTTATTATCCTAGCTAGAACCAATGTAGTGCCTAACTAAAACTAATCCTTATGAGCGGCTTTTTTAATTTTACGATTTTGAGATCTAAATTGTGCCTTCCTTAACTCCAAAGCTAAGTTGGTAGGTTAGGTAGTAAACTTGAAAATTATAGGAAAAGATCGCACACTAATTATCTAAGTGTACCAAGTATAATTATTGCAGTGGTAGGTATAAAATCGTCATTAACAAAATTAATAATTAAGTACCTATTGCTTTAGAAAGTTTCCGCTATATATTTCTGTAGCACAATTACATATTTCGCAACCTAAGGCGTCCTATAATGTATTGTATACCTTCTGATGAAAATCTGAGGTAAACTAGAGACTGACCAGTATGCATATTGAGATATCGATGTGAAGATACTAGACTCGCGAGTATCGATTCAGGGGGGGTCCAGTTGTGGGGGGGCAAGGGTGGCTCGCGACGACGCGTACAGACGCCACTCATGCGAGGCCGTGCTGTGCCTCTAATTGAAAGCGCTGTGACAAATTCTATCGATATCGATGAAATTAGTTTCGATAATTATCTTTTAATATCTTCACAAACGAAATCACAATCTCATTGTGAGATTATTTATTGTTTATAGGAACGTGATCCAAATTGGCTGGAAAATTTAATTGAAGTAAACTTTAACCTTTATCACGAAAGGCAAACGAATGCAAGCCCTGCGAGGATCACAAAACATACTGTATTACTTAGGTTAATGATTCGTATTAAAATTGAAGTAATAAAATGTGTGAAGGTCTATTCGAAGAAGACGCATGGTTTCGCAGCACGGAACATAATAAGCAAAGCTTAACTCTAAACAAAAAAATCGCAACAGTAATTAAATCGTAGTAAAAAGCTGTTGATTTTTGTGCTTCGAATTGTGCTTCGAGCCACCGTAGCAGGCGTCGTCGTAGCAGTTACTAACGTAGCAAGCGTCGTAGCACGTTATAACATAGCAAACGTCGTAGCACGTAGTAACGTAGCAAGCGTCGTAGCACGTAGTAACGTAGCAAGCGTCGTAGCACGTAGTAACGTAGCAAGCGTCGTAGCACGTAGTAACAAAAGGTAGCATCTTCGAATACCTGCCTAACCTACTACTGAAGAACATTTATTTTCAATTTCAACATCACAAAATACTTATTTACCGCAAAGAAAAGTAGGTTAGGTACCTGCTTACAACACCGGCACCCGCATCCAGAAAACCTACTTGAAAGAGCATTAGGTAGTCTTTGTGACTCGCCGGACTCGTGAATTTTTTATCGACAAATAAAAATAAATATACGGCAAACGACCGCAGCGCGAATGGGAGCGCTCTCCAAGAACGGCAGTCCGCGCGAGTGATTTGCGCCACCCGCTGCCGCGCGGTCGCGACGCGGGTAGGGATGGGATAAGGTGAATCAAATCATCGATGTCGATGAAACATTTTATAGCGATAACATTGGCCCATGAAAAATTAAGTGACGTATTAAGTGACGCAGTCGTATAGTTCAATTAATAAATCATAAAAAGCAAAAAATCAGTTTTCTCCGAAAAATATTATTGTGACTTCATCATAGGTAAACATATCTGGAAAAATGAAAACATTGACAGAAGCTTAAGTTCCCAGACAAGGGTCTGCGAAAGGCTTATCGACAGGCCTGTGAGAACATGCAAGTGTCAACATGAGCAGGGCTGCGTCTCAGCTCCCTGGAGCAAACAAAGGAGTGTTATTGTCACGCGGCGCCGCCCTCCCGCCGCGCGGTGTCCGTGGCGACGGCCGGCCGGGCACCGCGGATCGATATCGCTCGAGATCTCGGCCTACGCCTCGCCGGCCATTTGCCTACCTCGACGCCTCAGGCTCGTGTGTACATAACCCGCCACCCACCACCCCGATACCCCCAGATTACCGCCTACAAAGCAAACTTCATTGGTACGTGCATGCAATATGCGCAAGGAGGCCGAATTGCGCCTCCGCCGGCCCGGCCAGATTGCTTTGATATTCGAGAACCTGTAGTTATGTAGGCCAGGTCATTGCATCTCCGGGCTTCGCTGAAACGCTGGCAATGCCTACCTAAGAGCATTTCATAGCTGGCCGCGTAATACCTCTTATAAGATTCGGGTACTACGCTACGCCAAAGTGACTCACCTTTTTTTTTTTTTTTTACTTCTAAAACTGGTACCATTGCTTCAAGAACCTATATCAGTCCACTTTAAGAATAATAGTGAAAATTTGTATCTACCAACCATACTTATAACATGTAGAGCTACAGATACTTCATGCTTGTTATAATCACAAATATCATTCAGAAGTATGTGAGGTACAAGCACATTTTCAATTGAAATCCTGCGAGAGCTGTAAATCGGCCAAGTGCAGTTATATAATGACACAATAAACGATAACCAGTAACCCTACATCAACGGTACTTAGAAATGGTGAATGGTCAATGTAAAATCAGTTATTAAGGTTGCTAATACGTTTACTTTGGCATCACATTTATTTTAATTGTAATTGAAACAAATAAGGTAACTTTTACTCATCACAATATTTCTACTGATCACTTACCTACTGCTACTCTGTTTACTTAAAGTATTATAAATGATCCTTAGAATTATGATTACTTCCACAAATAGAGAATTGCCTCTGTCCTTCCCACAAGTACATGCGTGATATTATAATCCAAACAAATAAACCATAACATTGTCAAAACACTATAGAATTTCAAATGCAGAGCGAAACAATATACATAATAATTAATTTTCTAAAATACTTTGGGCCACGAAAGCCTATCAAATCGACTAATACTAATAAATTAATTAATAATGTTGGATGGACAATCCACACAATAACCTAAAGCTTTGATAAAATAATTATTTTAATGAGAGAATTTGGTTAAATGCTCTACATTTGGTATCTACACGACTTATATTACATTATACATAAGACCTTATAAAAAGCAAATTTTGATACTGGCAATTATTTACTGTGCCACCCTTAGAATGAAAAGAGGGAAAGTTCACATTTGCATGCGGACTTTGCCGACGTCGGTAACTTTGCCAAACTTTGCACCATTGCATGGATGCGCAAACTTTGTACCCATTGCATGGATACTCAAACTTTGAATTTAGCTTTGGTTCGCGTTATTATCTCAGAGTTTCGTTTCAGTTGTTCTTTCAGCTTATTGATTAAATACTATCGAGAAGTTGAATCTGAAGTAACTAGAATCATCTTCGATTTCTACGAAGAAAATTCAAGTATTTATGATAAAGTGATTGAATAAATTTATGGGTAAGATAGGTAGTACGTAATATACGCAATAAAGTGTAAATGACACGAAAAACCTTACTAAAATCCGGTCCCTTTTCAAAAATCTAACGAGCAAACTCTAGCACAATTAATTAAACACGAGTAGCTACATCATTACGCAATAATTCGGCCTCCGAGGATTAACGAGGACGCCCTGCGCCATATTAAATAGATCGAAAAACAAACAGTAAAGAAGTGAATGAAATGAGTGAGAACAGCGAGTGAATGTGAATGAGCTACGAGTCGCGCCAAAGCGGCGGGAAATTCGGGAATATTTTAGCGTATTTCAATAAAGGCGCGACATCTTTAATCTAGGGATCGGGCAGGGGCATAAATCTTGCAAGTACCGGGGTACCGGAGTACCGGGCAGTCCAGGGTCTGTTCGAGGGAGTTTTGAATCATTTAGCGGAGCGGTGGCGCGACTTCCGTCCGGCACGTGCGCCCCCACGCGGCCGCGGCCACAGGCCACAGTGTACGTCACAGTTTGTACGCAGAGCGCCACCCGCGCGTCTGTCTTGTCGAGACAAAGGGGCGCTAGGGATGGGGTAGTGTATGGATTCTTAGAAACTTTGTCGATTGTTTTGATCAATTTATTGAATTAGAAATAAGGTTTATAATTTAGTTTGAAGGTATTTGAGTTCACATTCTTGTATCATAGTTGTCTAAATTATGATTTGATAAATTTTTATTGGTTATAATAAAAATTCATGGTAGGTACTCGTAGTACTTTCAAGCTGTGAAATTTCTGCGGCATTATTATATTTAATTTATCATAGTAACATTGTTAAAAAATCATACTAACCAGTTCTCTAATCATAAGCATAGATATGATATGCTTTTCATTCATCAATATAGATTCAGACAAATAATTATTAGTATGCATCTATTATAATAAATCAACATTATTGCTATGTTCAGTTGAATGTATGTATATTGAAATACTTGGTTAAAAAGCCACCAATGATCCTTCAGTCCCACGATGAATGTAGATAAAGAATTATCGATCTACCTACTTAAGTTTAAAATTTGAAAATGAGTGATCTCGATGATAGATAAAGCCACGATAAGGTACCCCATCTCTAGCATACGACGTCCGAGCCGCCTCTAATTTGAATTCACGGAGACTCCGCGACGCGTCCGCCGCGTCGGCCGCGCCCGACTTAATGAATCGCGAGGGGGTTGGGGGGTCTCCCATAGGGGGTCGCAGGGGGTCGCCGGGGGGCGATCGGACGGCCACCGCATCCTCCGCGCGGATAAGTGACGCCCGTGTTGCTCAGTACATAGGTACGCCTTATGTATCTCCGCACATAGCGGCCGGCCTGTACCTACGTAACGCTCGCCAAATTTATGTCCCGCACATGTCTGGAGACCGCGGTGTACCTTCAGAGGGATTTTGCGTGTTTACGTACAAACGGGGACCGCCGAAGATATTCGAGACGGAATTTCTCGGAGGCATATTGATGAGCAGGCTGCCCGGGTCCCGCTAATCCTGTCCCGCACATATGGGCACATTCAATTTGATTCCAAATATCTTCATTATATTCATGGCATTTGCAGAGCACATTGAGCAGAACGACGCATTTAGTTAAGGTTAATCGAGGCGAAGGGTTTCGGATAAAATAAATGCAAATGAGGCTGAGAACGGTGGAGTACCCCGGGCGAAACCACTGCTTTGTCCGAATCGAAGTCGACTGTAAACAAAAACTTGCTAATAGGCAATTATGCAAATAGCGGGCTCGTGATGACCAATCAAAACGCAGTAAATTATTCAAGTGATCCGGATTCCCGATGCCGTTTCCATTTCAGTATTGTTACTGATATCTTAACTTGTTCTAAAACATCTTAGGACCTGACAAGGGTGTTTGATTTTTAATAACTTAACAAATATTAATTTTAGACAATTTAGAAAACTTTTCTATTCCTGTCACTTACCTCCATGGTGAACTGATTTTGATTTCCGTTAGTTTATTTTACACCTGTATTTAGTACCTGTGTCCAAATAATGTTCTCTTTTTATTCTATTATATTCTATCGCAGCCGAATAGCTTAAGAATTTCATAATATTACTGACTTGAACATAAAATCCATGAATCGATAAAAATAAACACATAGAATCCCTACAACCGACCCATCGAATACTAATTAAAATATATTGTTATCCACCCTACGGTCAGCTCGCGCCTGCGGGCAAGCGTGGGAGACGCTCGCAATCTCCATCCGCTCGACATTATCATCGATAATCACGCGATATCGATTGATGACGCGCGCACCGCCCTAATTTGGCGCGGGATACGGGAAAGTCGCGGACAAAGAAACGTCACGCGTGGGGCAAAGTTACGACACAGTACACTAAATATTTAATTAATATAATAATAAATAATAAATAAATAATAATGCTGGACACAATTCACACAGCATTATCTAGCCCCATGGTAAGCAGAGCTTGTGTTATGGGTACTAGATAACTGATATACATAATACAATACATTAAATAGATAGATATTTTTTATTATACATAGAAAACGACCAGAACACAGAATATGAAGGGAAATTGTTATTTATTTTCTTCTGGCAGGAATATTTTATTATATTAGGACCTTGAATAAGTTCTCGCTGTTTCTTTTACAAAATAAAAACTTTACTTAAATTATAATGAAAAAAACATTTCATTCAAAGTATTGTCCATCACTAGCGACCATTTTCTCCCATCTCTCTGGCAGTATATACTATATTTACTTAAAAGAAATTATTATCTAAGTATTATCTTCATAAATGTATATCTAGCAAGGTAGGTAGAGGCCTATAGTTTTAGATAAGTTCCTTCTATTAATAACGCTCGTAAAGAGCAATCTGTAGTGTTTATTATCACGCCATGAGAAATAAAATTTTCGCATAAAAAAATTTTATGTTGAAAAATCTATGAAACATGTTTCTCTCAGTGATTTGTAAATTTAAAACACGTGCTCGAATCATTACTGGTACATATGAGTTACTTACCAGCAATGGACTATTAAAGGCTGATGTAAATGAATGTCCAGCAGTGAATAGGCTGATGATGATGATCTACTTATTACTAAGCTACCTACCATACCTATTAGAGAAAACAATATAGAGTTTGGTCCGCACAACGTTAATTTTACGTAGAATTTATTAATGAATTAGATAATTACGATTAAACTGTACAGTTCACAACTATTAACTTGTAAGTAGGTACATAAATTGCAATTGTAATCTAATCTTCGCGTGAGGGTAACTAATTGCAACAGCTGACTGTTACTTCAAATAATTCTCACAACGCTTCTTTATGGTCATTCGCAGCTTACAATGCGAATTCCCGCGGCATAGGGAGGCACGCACATCGATACATTAATTATCGATAATGGCCCCTCTCTAGAGCATAGTAACTGTTTGTTATCTATGGTGTGAGGTTAGGCTTGTGAACATGGGTTGAAGAGAAGAGATAACGCAAGGGAAACAGTAATATTGATGTAAGTTATTTCAGTTTATATCCAAACTCATAGTTTGGAAGTATGCTTGTCGTTTCAATGATATATAGATAGTCTTTATTTGCAACTTCACTCACACTAATACAAAATACAACAGTGATACAGTACACTAAATAAAGTAATCCAAACAATAAACACAGTTGACTAAAAAAACGAATAATTATACAATTAAAATCTAGGAATATCTGTGTGTGCTGCAGTGTGTCAAAAAGGTGTCTTGGCTCAGCGTAATATTTTGCTAAAGAAGCAAAAGGACTGATTTTCAGCCAGACCCATTGAAAGCAAGCAGAACGACTTTTAATTCAATGTGTACCTACCTAGCTTTGTTTGTTTTTTATACTCAATCTGGACGCACCTTTAGGCCAGTGTTATGAAAGCTTGCTCAGTCATCGATCTGTTCTTAGGTAAGCAACCCATAGAAAATCGTTGCTCAAGCATAAATAGGGCCAGAGATATGTCAAACAAGTAAAACTAAATATACAAATCACCTCGATTTTTTGTTCACTTAAATCTTTTAAGGTTACATTTTTAATCTATTTACCTAAATATATGTGGGCGTCTAAGTTTATACTATTAGTGATTTAAATGGCGATGAGTCAAACAGTCAAACAGTTAACAAAAGTTCACTAACAGAAAACTAAAACAAAACTACGTTTAAGGCCTAGCTGAAAAAGGTCGTAACAATTGAAAGACAATCCATTTGAAAAGGGCATTCAGTGGACATCGCTATAAAACGACTGTAAACGCTACCACTTGTTGCCGCGCCCGGGGCTTTGTTATCTAACAAAACATCCAGTTTCATCCGGTTACAGCTAGATTTACCCCTTTTGTTTTTGCCGATGCCAGCCGGCAGCTAAGTTTTGGTGTTTTTCGGTTGTTTTGTACTAACGTTAACGTCAGGGGTTGAAGTAAGGGTTGTGTATGTAACAAGATTAGTGACTGGTGATGCATAACGCGTAAACGTTTGTACCTTTTTTAAGTTGCAATATTTTTTTTTTTGTTACTTATGTGTATTTAGTCAAATCAAATTCTTTCTTGCAGATTGGTGGGAGATTGCGTGACACGGTCACGATTCCCATTGGAAAGTTTTGGGAAGGACATTGCCCAGATTTTGGACGAATCAAGCTTATAAAAAAATAGATAGATAGAATATACTTTATTGCACAAAAAGTTGTACATAGGCGAGCATAATGCTAGATAGCATTCTCTACCTGCTAACCTTTGGGTAGTGTGGACAACAGTTTGGTAGGTAGTGCCATATAATAGAGATAATAAAAAAAATAGTATCCTGTTGTCAATTAGACAACATAACGACGACCGATGTGGCGCGGTGGGCGAAGGTCCACCTGCGACGCAGGAGGTTGCGGGTTCGATTCCCGCCTCGGAACAAATGTGTGTACGATCTGCAGATATTTGTTTCGGGTGTTCTGGTCGTTTTCTATGTATAATAAAAAATATCTATCTATGTAATGTATTGTATTATGTATATCAGTTATCTAGTACCCATAACACAAGCTCTGCTTACCATGGGGCTAGATAATGCTGCGTGAATTGTCCAACATTATTTATATTTATTTATTTATAAGTATATTATGAACTATAGATTTTCTCTAATTTTAGTTGCTCTGTTGTTATGTTCACATTATCGAAATAAACAAAATATCAAGCTCGTACCTATATTTTCCCTAATTTGTTTCCTGCGATCATTCTATTGGTGATCAAAATCATTAAACAATAATATTATTACAACACACCTTTCAAACTTACGGTTTTACGTCCCAACTAACCTTTCCCATCTATGGTAAGAATCCACTGTGCATAAAAGAAGTTGCTTTCCGCGCTGTCTCCAAAGAATTTCCTTTAAAAATTAGCAGTCTCACCCTGTGTTATAGCTACGGGCACCAGGTGCATCGCGGCATTGCAATAAAGGGACCCATAGCTCAGCGATATACTGGCTTGTTCAGTCAGAGCTGTTGTGTTATTATAAGTATTATTTGATTATAATTATTATTTATTATTGTTTGTAATCTCTAAAAATTTAATATACTTTGTTTTTACTACATAAAAACTATTATTCTTATTTTTACATTCATACACGACTACATTACTAATTAATTCTCAACCTACACGTTTTCCGTTTGTGCTCGTTCTGCTCGCTCTCAGGTTTTGGCTGAAAATCAGTGTTTTTGCTTTTAGCAAAAAATATCGCTGAGCCATGGCCTATTTGTTGTACTGCGGCACACACATGTTTACCTACAGTAAGTACTTTAGTAGCCATTTTAATTGCTCGTTTTATTAATTGTTTCATGGTAATTTAGTTTAATATTTTATCTTTCGCTATGTTATTTGTATGTGTGTTTTATTAGTACCAAATAAACGTTTTATCTATCTATCTATCTATCTTGTGTTTTGTTTTGTTGTACACCATAATTACGTCATTAAAAATACATTATACGACAATTACAATGAGTCGCTTAGAAGCGATCTCTTCCAGGCAACGATGGAAAGAATTATATGAATTTAAGAAAGGCAGGGGGTGTACCACAGGTAATCTAAATATGAACGAAACAAGAATACTAAAAAACAAATAATAAATATTACAAATACCAAACTAAATAAAACAATACTTAAATACATAAATAAATAGTAAGTACCAATATTCATTATTTTGACAGAAAAAACTCCTTGACGTGAGCTTTAAAAACTGTTAAGGGTACAGTTTTTCTAATGGACTCTGGAGTGCATTCCACAACCTTATGGCCTGGATGGAGAAGGATTAAGGATTTCGTTTTTTGTGCATTTGTTACACTTAGATCAACAACCTATACCAAGGCTTTTGTTATTATAGTGCGTAAGCTCGTTCAAAATCTCTAGGACTTCCTACGGACTCTATCACCGTTAGCTCCACCTACAGGGGAAACAATGAAGTTTACGGTTATAGAAATTAATTTTTCTCAAAAGAATATACATTCACTTATAGAGAAATATAGGATTATCTTAAGTAAATATGCAGAGCTAAGTTTTGTAACTAACAGTTGGAGATGTTTTCGTAGGCACGTGGCTTACTTACTGCTTTATACAACAAAAAATCTATACTATGTATATATATTATATGTATACTTAAAACTATATCCTAACTTTTATGGAAAAAATCCAGATTCAATTTGGTAAAGTTTAAGTTTATCCAATCCTGCTCAAAGACTTAAGTTACATTACATTTAGTTCGTTTGACGAGAGCTGTAGTTATTATAGTGCGTAAGGCCTCGCACTCGTAGTAAACTAAAAAAAAAAAAAATGTCTTTGATTTCAGCGGGACTTGAACCCGCGACATTCCCCTCAACTTATAATAGTCTCCAGCTGGACTTAGGTCTCGCCTGATAAGCTATTTCCTGCCTGGCAGCTTATTGGTTGGTCTATCATTAGGGATTTGTGTCATAATCCCAAAGCCACGCATGCGGGATATATGTACCAATGAAAGAAAAACATATATAAATAAATAGGTAGAGATCTAACCTACAAAATGTCTAAACTTCTAAAGCGAACTTCCAATAAGGTACCTTTTGTGTACTTTGTATATCCTAAAGGAGCCCTCGGGCTGTGGATTTAGGTCTTGTTTTGAATTATGATAATTATGCAAGGTTAGGTTTATTTATCGTGTCTAACCTTGGTCATCTAGAGTAGAATTTGTGAATTTTATCGATATCTATCATAATAACTAGGTACACATTATTATACTAGCAACAATACTCAAAGAAACAGGTAATGTTAGAGATGTATTGAGCTAAGGATTTTGATAATTCTTTCACAAAATAGATAACTAATAAAACAAATACATAAAATAAAAAGGTACTTTATCCTTGAGTGTACCGTCCATCGAAAAGTCTAGAACGCAAGTCTAAAATTAACCATGTAATGCGTCACTCGACCCCACATCCGCTATCTACAGCGGACATCGATATCGATGTTACAAACAATTGAAAAGTCTAGAATGAACCAGTTATTTAGTATGTCGCTGCCTCGTGTAATGGTAGAGCGGACGGCAGAGCCCGCGGGACCCGACGTGTCTCCGCCCGCGGCACTCGACCGCACATCCGCTATCTACAGCGGACATCGATATCGATGTTACAAACAATTGAAAAGTCTAGAATGAACCAGTTATCTAGTATGTCGCTGCCTCGTGTAATGGTAGAGCGGACGGCAGAGCCCGCGGGACGCGACGTGTCTCCGCCCGCGGCACTCGACCGCACATCCGCTATCCTCTACAGCGGACGAACGTCGATCGATACCTATCGATATCGATGAAATATACCTACTCACTACACATTAGTTAGCAGATTATAATGGTATCATTTTTATTAATTGGTGATACCGACCTTTGTAGCGGGCAGTCAGCGTAGGTAAAACAATTGTATGACCTTAGTACAATTTTATTGGTTCTGCGTCGGGAACTTAACAAAAAACTAAGATGAAGCAAAACTTTGTTTGCTCACTAGGTAGGGCTAAGTCAGTACGAGTATATGATGCTGTGTGGATATTGTTATTATGAACTTATGGTATAAGATAGTATTTTTTTTTAAATTTGCTTGATTCTTTCCATTGCAAACATCTCTGACGAATATGTTTTATTACATATTCGTCAATTTAAAATAAAATATAACTATTTTTATTTTAAATTGACATCGATAACAAACAAACAACCCTACACACCTAGCGGTACAACCAACGCCGCGGTTTCTCTGCGCGGTCCCCGGTCGCGATACGATCACCCGCGAATGTGCGTGACCACATCCTGTCACCCCCGCCCCGCACTCTACCCCGCGGCCCCCGCGTCACGTGAGCTGCGCCGGCGCAACTGTGTCATTCTCTGAACTTAATTGAACCAAATAATGATAGAATCGATTACGCTGGACAACGCCATCTGGACCAAAAGTACATTGTACTTGTCATATGTAAGTAGAATCTTGACCAAAAGTACACTGTACCTACTTGTAATCTCCTGTGATCTGCATATGGTGTACGTACAATAAAGCTTTTTGTATTGTATTGTAAAAGTTTATTTCTTATTTATTTATTTATTTACAAACGTAGCTCTATTTTTACGGGAACACCCAATGCAATAGAGTACTTACATATTTAAATTTAATATTAAAATTAGAAATAATTTTATAATACAGAAAAACAACAAAAAAGTCATAGAGTCAACCTTACTTTAAGTTTACATTACAAAATCATAAAAGTTAGTAGAGCTTGTGTTATAGTTATTAGATAACTGATAAACTTCAAGACCTAGCAGAGTGAAATAAGTTTCAAGCCCCCTAGGGGTCACTCAAATTCGCACCGAGGGCAAATAATGTAAATGGAGCGTAAATTTGAAATTGTCTTTGAACAGTTTGAATCTGGAATTCATGTAATGTATTTTTGTAATGATCTGTATCGCGACCTCCCACGTCACAGGCGGATCTTTCGTCCACCGCGCCACAGAAGTCGTCATTGTTATGGTTAAGCGATTAATTTAGTGGAACTTGCCCCAGGTCATCGTTCCATCTTGGGGGGCCTGTCAGAGGAGCTACCACACTGTACGTAGGTCATCATCATCATCCTATAGCAGTCCACTGCTGGACATAGGCCTCCCCCAATGAGCGCCATAGCGCCCTGTCTTCAGCTTGCCGCATCCAGCATCTACCTGCAGTCTTTCGCAGGTCGTCATCCCACCTGGACGGAGGGCGTCCTACACTACGTTTACCGAGGCGTGGTCACTCAAGAACACGTTTGCCCCAGCGGCCGTCGGTTCTTCGCGAGATATGGCCTGCCCACTGCCACTTCAGCTTACTAATTCTTAGAGCTATGTCGATAACTTTGGTTCTCTGTCGGATGTATTCGTTACGTACGTAGGTAATGTTATTCAAAAGCTTTTAGGTTCTGCCCCATGCCTTTCTAAAATTCACGTAATTATTTCCATCCAAAGGTTGCCTAGTAGAGATCGCTAAGGCCGCCCATTGTACTTGTCGCATGTAAAGGTTTTTTAATGATCTGCATCTGGTGTACAATAACGTATGTATTTTTGTATTGTAAAAGTAATAAACAGTGGAACATATCCCCATCAGAATATGTTAGAAGCCGTCGTCGCGGCTGCGCGGGCGCACCTCGGACGCACGCGAGCACGCTTCCGCCCGCGATATGTCACAAGGTCGGGCCCTTCACTCGCCGCTGCAGTTCACTTAGAGCCCTTCCATGGCCCTTCTATAATTAGTTATTGAGTGTGATGTAGTAACCGGCGAGGTATACAGAGTGCCACAAAACATATGTACTACGCCGAAAGGTTCTGGACTGGCTTTAGATCTCTTATACATCAATTGTTGAACGATTTTTTAAATTTCGATTCTCTGTTTTCTCTGCTAATCCCAATTTTTTTATATCTTTTTTTTCGAATAAATACGTATAATAAATATAATAATACGTATCGTCAGGAAGTTCCTTTCTCTGCAGCCCTAGTCACCGGCCGCTTGAGCCTATCTTCGCGGTCGGTGATCTACCGTTTTGATATATTTTTTACTGTAGAATAGTTTTATAATATTTTATTGTATTTTCTATAGTAAAAAAATTATTTTATACGAGAATTTAAATAAATGAGTGTATAATAATAATAAATAAGTATCTGTTCTTTGTTTTTTTCTTCATATTTGTGTTTTTTACATGTATATTTTGTTTATTTTACCTGTATATATAGTTCGAGTATACTTTATTACATTACGTAGGTAAAACTCAGGTAAGTAATTTACTTTTTAATATTACAGCTCGTTAAAAAACTTCACATTAATGCGAGATAGATATAGGTATTAAAGCTAGATAGGAGGAATAAGAGCTTTTGTACCAACATTCCAGCGAATAAATGATTTGTTTTTTTTTGTTTTTTTTTTTAATTTATTTGATAGGGCGATCTTTACGGATGGCGCCAGTACCTAAGAACTATAACTTCCTTCAATAAATAATGCTTAAAATCATATCTGAAATTCGACGCCCAGCAAATTAGTTTTAGTTATTTGTGTCGTGGTTTGTTTACAAACATCCTACTATGGCTAGTGAATAGGTAATGTAGAACATAAAACATCGTCAGCTGACACCCAGATTACGACATCTACACGCTGTCCTTTATCACAAAAAGCATGTTGTTAATTAAGTCTTTTTTATATTTTATATATGCTAGTTTTAAGGTAGGTATATATTACTATGGACCGTAGAATAAGTTAGATACGATCTGTTACTTTTCTATGTATAAAAAAATTTAACACTTTGAGTGCTGAAAACGCACGGTATGAGTTTTCTACAAGTGACTAATATGCGTAAATCCACACTAGCGCAGCGGCTGAGAAAATACAGATCTTTGTGACTCAGCAGAGCTGTAATATTTTTCGAAAGAAACGCATGTGCGGCGCAACACAACCGCTGTGTAGAGTGGCAGCACGAATTTTTTAGGGAAAAAAAAAGATCGCAGTCGTCGAAAAAAAACCGCAGTCAAAGTGTTAACCATTCATAGTCCGTCACACGAGATTCTTCCTAACAAAGCAGGGTCATCCAAAGCAGGTGTAAAAAAGCACTAAAAGTCCAGAATAAGCTTAGGAATGAGTTCAGACCAGAACAAGTGGACCCGTGGAGTCGCATAAAAATTATTTCAGCGCAGTTCCCTACTGCGTAAAAGAAATTTAAAAGCCGTCATTATCACGTAAAACGTGGAATTCTTTGCACCTACTACAGGCACGTGTAGCCCCTATTTATGAAAAACACGTGTTTGAATTAACGTGAAGAACCAGATGACGGTAACTAAATGTTTTGAAAGATTTTTGAATTAGATACGTAGATTGACCTTATTTTGATATAATTATTTCAAATGTTCATTGTGAATTTAAAGACTAATAACAAGTTAGAACTCGTATTTACAATTGAAACAATTGAGCTAACTGCAGACCGTTGCAAACAATCTACAGGTACCTAGTTCAACTGATCCGTATCAATACCAGTCGGAAACGTCCCCAAGACACTGATGATGATGATATAATATAAGCCTAAAATAAAACATAAACGAAGGTGATATTATATTGAGGTTGTCAATTTTAGTTCATAATGCAAATGACATTACACAAAGATTTACAATGCCGTTACAGGTTTTATCCCTTCTAAGTGTAGCCTCTATGGTTTTCTGTAAGAAACAATCTAAATCTAAATTCAATAATTCTAATGTTTCCTATGTTTAAAGTATATGAATTTTGCGATAATGGTTTGAAAGAAGTCTTGAGACTTTAGAATGATTTGATTGGCGCATGAAACTGAGCCGAAAAATATAGAAAACTCTAAAATCCGCCATAATGAACCACGATTTTCAAAAGTTTAATCTCTGTTAAATGAACCAAAGCAAAATAACCAATATAAAAAAGTCTAAATCTTAATGTAGGTCATCTAGATACCTACTTTACCTATTCTATCCCAAGACTTAGGTACCTACCTACCGCAGTAGCATTCCTTGAGCATCCTTCTGACTGCAAAATTAAAAAATAATTACTACGAAACTTCCGAGAAAACTCGCTGAAAAAATTCACATCGTCTCGCGGATGTCGCATATTTTTTAACCGTTGCGCTGCCACCCCACATCCTGCGGGGGCTAGGCCCCCCGCGCCCGGGGGTCCGGGAGGGTTAATTAGTCGCGAACGCGGTCCGGCGGCGGCACTTCATCTAAGTTGTTTCCTTCTTTATTTGCCCACTTGATACAAATGTGAATTTTGTCGTACGAGATGAGTTTTCATCGAGAGGTTTTGATGTTTGCTAATGGACATCTGATAATGTAAATTTGAAGGATTCAATATTTTACGAATTGTGAAACTTCTTGTAAACTGAATAAATAGATAGGTATAGGTACCGATAAATTTAAAATGTGTTATAATACCTATATCAACGAAAATAACATATAAAAGTTTAATGCATAATTTTAAATACATCATTTTGTAATAGCTGAGGTATGGGTACATATGTATTATGGTTAATTATGAAATTGGTCTTTTTACGCAAATATTCATATTAAGTTTCCAAGTTAAAGTATTTCTGTTATTGCGATAACGTTAATAACGACACCAACTTACTGCGTGTTTCTATAAAAGCAAAGCAAATAAAACAGCTTTGCTATTTCAACTAATTAGCGTAAGCAAACTCGCAGAGGATACCCACAGCAAGTTTATCTTGCAAAGGGACCGGCCAGGCCAGTAGCTTCCATTGACGTAGCTTATAATTCAGTCAAACATCGTTTATTACATAAAGCGAGCGAAGTGTAGAGCGCAAGGACGTTTGGCAAGCTTTTGGCGAACTCGGTTGTTCGCCCCGCGGGGTCGGCCGGACCCACGCTAATGAAGGTGAATATCTTCAAAGGGGTCTGTTGGACCCGCGTCGCCCGTCGCCGGCGGTCATGCTGAATCTTTAAACGGGTCGCGCGAGGGTTACGCAAATGGAAACTAAATTTTGTTTGACCCGCGGCCGGTGGATTCGTATTTCGTGTTTGTGAGATTTGGGCTTGATTATATCTCGTTTGTTTGGATATACCCTTTGCAGGGTGGGAAGGGGTAACTTATAGTTCAAGAGAAGATAATGATCTTACTATCAAGAGTTTTGAATAATTATAATTATTATTTTTTTATAGTTGAAATAAGTCTAATAAAATGATCATCCTTATACGTAATTAAGCTCTTGAAGTGGCAGGCTAGGTCTGAAAAGCGAAAGTAGCATTCATAACGAAATAATTACGAAACAAACACTCAAACGATGTTTCAAGACCGTACTTATCTAAAACTATGCAATTGTTACAACATGCACCCTAAGCAGGATACACAATACCTCGCTACATGTCCATTACGTTAGGTATTCGCGCTCCTTTGCGCGATGCAGAGCTTGAGGAATGGCCGGGATCTGGCGGCGGCCCCCTCGGCCCGGCGGGAGGGGGCCCCGGCCCCGGTGCAGGCTCGCAGCTGACGTCGAGTGTACCGAGCCGTAATGTACGCGGGCACAAGACACGATAGTCACTGCAAAGTTTGACAGTTATTTTCTTCTCAAATATTTTAATTATTGCGAGTTTACGTTTTCTTTTACTTGATTGGGCTTTTTTAATTGAGTGTACTTATTTGTTTTAAGGTTTTTGTTATTATAGTATGTAAGCCCTCGCTTCCAGGGTAATATCAATGACTTAAAACTTTTGGGATATTAGTTTATGAAGGTACTTGCCTTGTTGAGTTATTTAAATCTTTAAAAATAATTATAGATTACAAAAACACATAGAGTGCTAATAGGGTGGGAAAGGTCCGACTGATAATTGATCATGAATTAATTAGGCACCAGGAATCTCTATTATCTATAACCACTAACCCAACTAACTGTATTTATTTATTTAAAAAAAATGCCTGAAGAAGTTCTATGAACTCGCAGTAGAAAGTTACTTAGTATACGCTAATTAGTTGGTACGTTAAAGATATTCAAACTCAGATCCTAGGTCTCTATTAGGTGGACTCATTGTCCTTCAGTTAGTAACAGCCTATGTATAGACCATCTCAAGATAACGCTCACGTCGTTCTGACCTACATCCGGGTAGCAAGGTGCATTGATTTCTGGCCCATCCGGTCCAATTAGTCAGCTCTACACTGTTTCAGGATAGAAGCAATATCCTGTACCTTTGACAAGATGGCTGGGCTATTTTACCATCGATGACTATTATGGATATCTCCAATTGAGGTAATACCTACACCTACAACAGCGTAGATATATACATTTATGCTGTTGTAGGTATTTCTATAACATATGTGTTGATATTTAGCGTTGAAGAATTTCTTGCTGACTTGATTATTTAGGGGGCCTCCTAATATGTAAGAAGGTTATATAAATAGGTGCTATGAAGGGGTTAATTCTGGCCCCTAAAAAATAAAAAAATGCGAATACTAGTTCACCACCAAACTAGTATTCGGCGCATTTTATGTTTTTTAAGAAAATGATTCGAAATATATTTGAAACTCTAAGGACGTAGTCTTTGACTCTACAAATAATATGTACTAGCTAGATGTGAGGTACCTTACCTACCTACCCCACGTGCCTATAGCTGCCTACCTGGACAAAGGTTTCGGGTCAAAGGAGGTTGTATACCAATCACTATTAGGTATCAGATTCGAAGGGGTTCTAAAAATGGAAAGGTACTACGCAACCGTCACAAGTCGTAGGTATTCTTTTGTTTGTCAACGAAAATTTAATTGAAAATGATTATTCGAAGGAGAATTTATTAAGTACACTGAAAAAAACTTTATTATATTGCTAATACTTAACCTAATTATTGGGACCATGCACAGCGTGCGTGGCGGTGGTGGAACAGCCCCTTTACCTCGTCAATTTATCACGCGAAAAAAAAGTTTCATAAATGCGCGGAAAAGTTCTGAACGCGGGATAAGTATACCGAATTGGTTTCAAATTTCGAATACTCGTAACTTTCAAGAATTCAGCCAGCCTAAGAACGCACGAAAAAACAAATTGGTTTCCAATTTCAAATGCTAGCCTGGGTTAGCGTTCTACACTATTTCAAATTAGTCGGCACAAAGAAACATAAAACCTCTTTAGAATATTGTGATGAGATGACACACAGCGAGAGTCACAGAATACGTAATAGTAGCATGCCTAATAGGTATTGGCGAGCGGAGCCGCAGGAGGCTATAACCTCTCCGATGTCCGTCGACGGACGCGAGCGCGCGTTCTAATTAAAGCCCCCCACACTCGGGTGGCGTCCCCACCCGCCCAATGGTCAAAGAGCATTAGGTAAATTGATAAGAGCCGATTCAGAGTATCAGTCGTCTTCTGATATCGACGTAAAAGTATAAATAGTAATTAATTAGAAAGTAAGGTTTTGTTATTATAGTGCGTAAGACCTCGCACTAGGGGTAATTTTGTAAGAAAATAATTGCGGGGAAGGTTCAAGTCCCGTCAAAAAAAATGAAAACTGGTTATGAATCAAAATAGGTATAGGTATCTAATCTTAATTTTGACAAGACTAGACAGAACACTAAAAGCCGTTACGCACTGTCGACTTATTGATAGCGACTTTGTCCCTCGGCGACCAAAACATAGGCCGCCGAGTCGCTCGACTCGGGCAACCGGCGATCAAAGACATAAAAAACCACTATCAATCGCCGTCGACCGATTTGCAGGGGCCTAGGAGACAGAGTTTATTTAAAAACTAAATCGTCCACTGGCAATTTACCTACTAAACCGCAGAAATAAGTCTTGAAGGAAAGAAATGGATTTCGCATTTAAGTCTGACACTTCTATCTGCATTTTATTCTTTGGAACGCGACACGATAAAGCCCGCGGCTATGGAAAAGAACATCCACGGTCCGCGCAAAAGATAGCCTCGTAAAACTCCGTACATGTCAGCCATTGAAGATACCTACCTATCGTGCATACTCGGCAAAAATGCCCCTTATCGCTAACAGAATAAGGGTTACAAAAAAATAAAACAAGGATTTGGGATCTCGACTCCGAGGCTATTTCATAATTCGAACATATGTCCGTCCACCCTAAGATAGCCCGCTGAATCTTTTTTGTCTATAACTTCGGTTACCAACATTTAAAATTGAAAATTTGTTTCCAATTTTCGTTAGAAAATTACGCTTCGTCATGACACTTTCCCGAGCTTACAACAAAAAACAGTCTCAATTTCGTGAACGTTTAACGAATTATATTTAGATACATCATCGAAAATTTTGCTTTATAGTCTGTAGTATAGACCCACCGTCGAACTGCGATCACGCAACCATACCACCCAGCCTGTGAAGCATCGACTACGCTGTGAAGCGTGGCGATAATGGCCAGCCCCTCAAAATATGGTCAATAAGGCGATCTTTGGGGGAGGCTAGGTCCAGCTGTCAGAATACGTCTTTCGGTTGACCTGATGATGATGAATCCGGTCCCTGGACGTAACGGTAATGTCCTACCCATGTGAAGGGCCCGCGATCCTCGGCTGTTCCAATTAACGGTTAATCACATCGCCCTCAGGATTAGGCACGTCAACACTCCGCGTTTTTATCAGATCGGGTTTTTTTCTGTTTACATTTGATGATAGGATGAGTTTTGCTGTGGACTTAAAACAGAGTTTAGAGTGATATATACATTATACAGGCACACCACACACACTTATGCTCCTAGGAAGATCCTGATGCAGGTGATGTTTAAGGTTTTTTTTGGCGTCCAACGTGGGGTAATCCGAAATAAGAACCGAAAAACTAAACAAGGACCAAAAGTCATGAAAAACTGCCACATCCTGTTTGGCGCCTACCATGTGACACAAACAAATCTTTGCAACGAGTGACCTACTTTCGTTTGTATAGGACCAAACTTACAATGCACCCAATAGATAAAACGTAATAATAAATAAATAAATAATAAATAAATAATGCTGGACAATTCACACAACATTATCTAGCCCCATGATAAGCAGAGCTTGTGTTATGGGTACTAGATAACTGATATACATAATACGATACATTAAATAGATATATATTTTTATTATACATAGAAAACGACCAGAACACCCGAAACAAATATCTGCAGATCGTACACACATTTGTTCCGAGGCGGGAATCGAACCCGCAACCTCCTGCATCGCAGGCGGACCTTCGCCCACCGCGCCACATCGGTCGTCAAGATCATAATAATATAATCAACATCATAATAATAACTGATACGGAGAAAAATGTTCCGAAAATTCTTGGCGCCCAACATGTGACAAACGGGCGCACAACGTGGCACCACTTGACCCAAACGCTTCTGCCCAAAAGGTCGCGACGAAATAAAATTGATGAGGGTTATTTACGTGCACTTGTCCTCTAGAACTCCGTGATCGATATATGGAATGGCGGAGCCCCGAGGGCGCGTCAATTTGGTCCTCGCCTCGTCAGCTAAATTATCCGGACATCTTTAAATGGAGTTTCGCCGTTTCGCGGCTCTCGCGTTTCGGGGCCCTACTTTGAAAAACGAAATACGAAGTTTGAAATGACGGATCGCACGTACTACTACGAATATATGTTTCGGATCCGACGAACGATCTAACGTTCAAAAAGAAGAAAGTTGTTTTACTCAAATATTTAAATTATTTTGCATTTAGGTAAGTATTTCATAGAGATTGGTAAATCGATAAGGGAGCTCGATGTTGACGCGTCCGATCCTGTAACTTGTTGGTGTGGTGAGGTTGAGATTTAGATCAAATAACATTTATTTTTACAACTTATGTAAATACAATGCTCTTGGAAAAGGATTTTTTTTAACTACGGTACAAATTGTGAAATAAAGATTTATTTAATTCCCTTTAACTATTATCTGTGCTTAATGCAAGTTCGGTGTTCGTTCCATGCATTACGTCATCCGAAACTTCTCATAGTAGACCTCCTGGTCCCTGGGTGATTTTCGAAGGTCTTTACAGTGAGGGGTTTCGACTTTCAGAGCGCGTCCCGACGTCCCTCGACGTCCCTTGACGCCGCACACGATCCGCCGCCACCTGGCCCCCGGCGCTTTTCTACGTTTTGTTTGCATTACTTTATGTTAAATGGATTTGAGTTAGAGCATTTGCTTCAGATTTTCCGGGAATATCTCAGATGGCTCTACTATATTCATTATACGTATTGTATAAAAGCAAACCATCCATCTTTAACTAGATCTAATCGTAGAAAGATTAAGGCACCATCTCAGTTAAACAATAATACTGAACTTGGTAGACAAATACTGGTTTGGTAAAAGCAAATATTCATGCTCGCGAAAACTTTTAATTTGATCATAAAAAGCAGACAGCGTTGCACTTTTGCTAAGATTTTTTGAAAAGAGATATCTAAATCTCAACTTTACTGTAGTAATTTTCGAGATAAGAATGAAAACTTTCAAAATCACGAAACTTACAGTTTTCACCGTTACACGAACACGAACTAAAGTCCGAAAGAACACATCATCCGCATTATGAGCACCGATCTTATCATTTCAGAGTAGGTACATAATTAAGTTAACGCACCGTCTACAGCTAGCGGCTAGCGGCAATAATCTCACCCTCCTCGGGCGGCAGGCAGTCAAGTCCATGCACACGCCACCTTAATGACTTACCCACGTCGTTGGCCTAAACCGGCGAGCGGCGGCTCCGGGCAACGCCACCCATTTCGAACACACAGACGCTGCTATGCATCGCCGAATATCTTGGAGCTCTCGCAACGGGTGGGTTATCAACGACCAACACGCCAACGAGCCAGTGTAATCACCAGCGGCGGTGACCGTTCGCGCGTAAATTACGTTGCTCGGCCGTTCTAACTTGAGCCGCAGGGATCGGGGTATAAAGTTAGGTTGAAGTTCCGCTTACGTTGGGCATTCAGTAACCTACGCGTCCTTCGCTAATGCCCGCTTAGGTAGCCCCGGAGCGCGCGCTAGCAAACACAATCGTGTGCCTTTTATAGCCCCCTTCTAGAATAGGGATGGCATGAATGTTGTCACTGATTGATTGGATGTGTTTTGAGACACCAGTATGTGCTTATACGTATTGCGATGGGACGCCTACGATAACACTACATTTGGCGCGCAATTGGACAGTTTTAATCACGTGGGCTGAGAGTTGAAAGCTTCTGAGAGCTAGGCTTGGAGGGAATTTGTTGTGAAATATAATTGGATAGGTTTCCTTCTACACAACGGTTGAATCTACCAACTTGATTATAACTACCAGCAGTGGAATAATATAAACGTCTGCTGGACGAAACGGGTAGGGACCTACATATGTAATAGCCGACTTATAGGTAGTTCTGTTGTCCTTCTATACATAAAGGTTATAAAGTCTGAATTCCAGGCGAAAAAAAAGCAAGTTGTTGTTTTGCTTTTACGAAAATCAGCACAGCTTCGTACTGGAAAATCCCTAACTTAATAGACTCGCAGCGAACGAGCCCGAACGTGCTTAACCAACCTTATTAAATTACTGGCTCGTCGCGTCCCCGCATTATCTTGCGACACCGTGCGCTGCGTTCCCGCCAAATCCAATATCCGCACGCGTAATAACAATCGCGACCGTCTATCGGGCCCGCGTAAATTATGCACGACTTTCGCAACTACCCGCGAAACCCACGCGCTGCAAAATCAACCTTACCTCTTGATAACAAGAGTCATGTGGGCTGCAAATCTCGGTGTGTCCGCGGACGGTCGCCGACGATGCCGCTGTGCTAATGGCTTGGACCCCCCTCTCCCCCCTTTCACTTCACCCGAAGCAAAGCACACGTACAGAAATAAGGGAAAGCTTCGCGCCTAATTGTGTACGGGGATAGTTGAATACAAATTGCGGTGAATAATCGATGGGTTTGCCCTTACTGTGTTTTTTTTTGTAATGGATGGAGAGTTGAGGCAGAATGGCGGCTGGTCTACTTTCTGATTAAAACTTTTGAAACTATCATGCACACAAAAGTGAGATCGGTATGTCTGCAATAAAAACTTAGGTACTCGCAGTGCCTTCAGTTATTCCGTGATCATGGCGCATAAAATTGTTCCGAAATAAAGGAAAAATCTAAAATCTAATCATGATAAAAATCCCGTAATTTAAATGACTTTCTGATTGCTAGATAACCAATTATGTAGGATTACTTAGTAATAAATAGTTTGCTAGACAAGGTTTCGCATCTTTGGTAGTTTGGAGTTTTATTGACCAAAAAACTATTTTATGTAGGTACGCTCCAAAATTTCGCTGGTATAAGTAATCAATAATCATACAACAACCGTACAATTTCAAAGAGGATCTAATTCCAATCTCAGCCCCAGCACGTGCTTTTCCAGCATCCACTCCCCCAAGGTTTATTTTTCGCGCACAAAGGCAAACGAGGGCCGCTTCCTTCTTACTTCTTTTCTCGCGGACGCCCGCGGCGCGGGAGGCGTAATCATTCTGCCGCTCTTGCCTCTGGCGTTTTCGAAATTCAAAGATAGAATGGCATCGTTCTTTTTTGTTTTCAAGGGTGTAAGTTTGAAACTTAGAAAAATATTCCAAGTATTATTTTATTATGTTGCTTTTATTCATAAATGTCATATGTCGCGATTCCTTAATAGTCATTAGATCCTACACCTATCCTACAGAAAGCATGCATGCATGAGAGAGTCTACGAATCTCGAATTCTGTACATCTGTCCTTCAGACCTTTTATATAAAGTACGTAGTGTTCGTTTTGTAAGTTTTAAATACCATGATAAGGACCTAATGGATTTTATAAGACAAATAAATTATTGGATTTGGTCCAAGAACCGCGACAACTAGAAAAGGAGATAAAAAAGAGTAGAAGGAATAGAATGGAGAGGGGGGTAGAAAGGGAGATTTAATTTCTTAGAATAATAGGAATCCAACCTCCAACAAATCCAACAAAAATGGGATTTGATTTCTATGATATCAAATTTGGATGGTAGGATTACCCCATTTGATTGCCCATTATCATCTCTCTGTTGGGTCATATCGATGATAATGGCTAAAACAATAATAAAAATAGTGTTGCCTGTAACTAAAACATGTACAAGCAAATTATCGATAATCCGTCTAGGCGTGCAGAAGACGCTGTCGGCCGGCAGGCGGGCGCGGTTCACCCGCATCGCTCGCATGGGCTTGCCATATAATTCACAAGGCTAGTGTGCGCCGTACACGCGCAATTTGTGCAGGGTTGCCAACTTGTCACTCAGCTGTATTGTTGATAATTTACTGAGCGTGAATATATTTACGGGCAGATGCTGGATGCGTCAAGCTGAAGACAGGGCGCTATGGCGCTTATTGGGAAGACCTATGTCCAGCAGTGGACCAACATCTACAGCGGCAATAAACGTTTCTAACAGCTGCGCTCTGACACTCTTCCGACTGGTATTGATAATAGTAAACAATCTAGAGGTACCTCAACTGATCCATAGTTGAGCTACATCTAGATTGTTTGCAACAGTCTGCACTCTGCGGCTAACTCAACTATATGAAATTGAAAATATAATAGTTCTATTTTGGTTTTATTCTTTGATTGTAACTTTCTTTCCTAAATCTCTCTGAGATGGGAATAGTATCTGTCTGTTCTATGTATTTATGCTCTTTGCCTTCCAAAAAGTTACATTTTATAAGTAATTTCTTCAAAATTTGGCGTAGTTTTAATGATCTTTAAAACTACGCAACGGATTTTGATAGCAGTGGTTTTTAATAGAGAGTGATACATGAGGAAGGTTTATAAACCATTTGACACATAGATTTCGACGCGGACGAAGCCGCAAGGTGCGGCTAGAGTCCGCGCCTCCGATGAAGTTCGGCGCTGCTTTCGCAGAACTAAATGTTGCTGTTGTTGTATTGTTGTTTAGTTCCCGCTTTTGCCGTAAGACTTCAGTAGTGGTGGCGAGCACTCTAATAGGAAAATGAATAAAATAACGCTTGTGACAGCCCTAATACCGTCGAGCAGCGGACGCGGCGGCGCCTTGACAGCAGCGCCGTTAATTCCTGAGCGCTCCTCGCGGGCGATTGACAACGCGCCCGGAATTTATCGACGCGTACACTCGCCGCTCGCTGTTTACTAGTGATGTCCTAGGAGCATTGTAGATATCGATGAAATTAAAAAAAAACTGTAATCTAGGGGATGATAGTACAATGAAATTTTCCAGTGAAAATGGCAAGGACTGGTATATTTTTTTATTATGACATGGTCTATAAATTGATTGATAAATGTTATTGAAATGACGGCTTTGCTTTTGCTGCAAGTCTAGTATGCTCATTTACGCTTTGGGAAAATAATAAATTTTGTGCTGAATTGTTGATTTTTAGTACAAATATCTTATTTTCCTGAATGCTTCCTACATATAATTGATGAAGGAAGCTGGTTTTATCATGCATTCATGGAAAAAAAAAGATTTGCGTAAATATCTTGCCCGTTAGTTTCATTCATTGCATTACAGAACGCAGAAAACTCATAAAAAACCACAAAACAAAAACTGAAACTGGTTATATCATGCATTCATGGAAAAAAAGATTTGCGGAAATATCTTGCCCGTTACTTTCATTCATTGCATTACAGAACGCAGAAAACTCATAAAAAACCACAAAACAAAAACTGAAAAAACTGAAGTTCATATTTACAGCTCATAAGAATATCAGCAAACAAAGATCAAAGAATCTAGGTATTCATAAACATGGCAACACTTAACTGACCAGTGTCAGTCATCGATATTAAATCAAGCATCCATCAGATAGCATCACTTCAAGTCTACTACACTCAGTTACTGTCTAGCCGGTACATGCTACCAATGTATTCAGCATGTACATGGTACATAGTACATAAGAGATCGCCTTTTAGGTCTAGCCGAACGTTAGCCTTTTCTGGAGGCCTACTGAGATAAGGAAAACCGAAGTTTCTCATTCGTTTTCGTGCAAAACAAGCTCTTTTGTCGCTTGCATATAAATAAATAACGAACAATCCACAGTAGTAGTGTCATCTAGCCCCAAGATAAGCAGAGCGTGTATTTATTTATTTATTT
This sequence comes from Eupithecia abbreviata, assembly GCA_943735965.1. Classification (NCBI taxonomy): domain Eukaryota; kingdom Metazoa; phylum Arthropoda; class Insecta; order Lepidoptera; family Geometridae; genus Eupithecia; species Eupithecia abbreviata. Next base: position 9,278,936 of record OX030991.1, on the reverse strand, counting down.
ATTATAGAAGATATGAGTTTACAGTATAAACCAAAGCACTCACTATCCTATTATGGGTACTATCTGACTGATATACTTTTTATTATACATAGATTACCACCAGAACACCCGGAACAAAATATCTGCACAATTGTCCCGAGTCGGGAATCGAACCCGCAACCTCCTGCGTAGCAGGCCTTCGCCCACCGCGCCGCAGAGCTCGTCAAATAAATAAAAAGTTCAAGTTCAAGTTGAACCTTACCCAAACTAATTTCGTAAACAGTCTGATCTACCCTGAATATTTGAATACAGACTACGCGGTACGCTGCGGTACCAGACCAAGGTTTAAAATAAACAGACGGATGGCCAGCAAAGTTTGCCCAGCGCATTCAGCAGCCAGATACGGCCATAAATACACACCACTCCCTCCGTATTGAACCTCCAACGTTTCTTGCCCACCCTTACTCAGAAATACCCACATTTAGATACCCTGATAATACCCAAATTTAGGTAGATACCCGGCTTATAGATAACGGTACTCTGTCCACTAAAGACGTGAATAGTTCTCGCTATAACAAGTTTGAAATAAATTATGGTAAATGTTTTATTATTCTACCGGCTTCAATATAATTTGTTTTTGAAATTGAAATAAATACCTATTATTAGGTGTATAATAAAGTTTTTTTGTATTGTGTTGTATTGTGATTTCATGCATACCGGTAGTTTCTTAGTGGGTATGTACACAATGCATAAAAACCCTGTCAGGGCACAGCAATAGGCTATTTGACAAATTTTGGAAATCGTTTTAAATTTCTTTTCTTCTTCTTATTACATTATAAACACACAACATTAATATTTCTGGGCGATCTACTGTATCATTTATAAAAATCAATGTTAAAGTTCAAATTTTCCAAACCGCGCCAAAAACGATGTTTCTGTAATGGCGCTATTGTTTACTGTCGTGTGACGTCACACGCAGTTAACAATAACAAATATTTATGCCACTAGTTATAATACTTATCAAAATTTGACAGAAAATGCTTCAGAAATAGCTCACTGATTGAATTTAACACACAGAAAACGCAAAACGCGCACAACAATCTGGTCGAGGAATGTATGTTTACTGGCATGTGACGTCACCAGAGTTGTAACCAAAAATAGGGCGTTTTCGTCACAGATAAAATTCAATAAATTATTACATTTTATTTCGTGTAATTTGCAAAAAATATACATAATTTAGTTGAAATAAAGCGAAAAATGTTTTTTTTAGGCTATTATCTGATAGGATGACCACAATTTGTAGCATATTTTCAATGTTGTCAAATAGCCTATTTATGGGTTCTTTCTTGTTAGATGTTAGTATAATTAAGATTGTAGGTTCTAGGTACTCTGGGCATTGGAACCTTGGCATTTAATCATAAACCTTTAAAATCTGGTAATTAATAAGCCATAGAGTGACATACACAGATATCTTAATGCTTTCGTAAATTAGAGGACGGACAGAAGGGCCCAGCATCCTCGCTATCTGCGGAGGTGAATCTGAATACAAATGAAGACATTAGGGCTGCGCGTCGCGGTCGCCGCTCGTTAGTCCGGCACAAGGAGGTATAGGTACTAGCTGGATATGTCTTCCACGGTCTTATTTACCTTTGAGTCTTACAGCCTTATCATTTTCCTTCATTTGATATTTTCAATACAATACAATACAAAAATGCTTTATTGTACAAACATATGCAGATCATTACAAAAAGACATTACATGCGAACAAATACAATGGGCGGCCTTATCGCTTAAAAGCGGTCTCTGTCAGGCAACCTTTTGATTTATTTTCAAGGATTATTTAGATCATGTAAGTTGAGGTAAAAAAGACATGACTGTGACAAGTACAATGGGCGGCCTTATCGTTTAGAAGCCATCTCTGCCAGGCAACCTTTGGATTTATTTTCAAGGATTATTTAGATCAAGTAAGTTGAGGTATGGTCGGACACGGGTAAAGAGCAGTTGACATTAATTGTAGCAGGATTTAGCAACATTTTCTTATACAGCCATTATCTTTTTCTATGACGCCAATTGATGGCGAAGGCGTATATGTTTTCAGCATTAGTAGAATATGGCTAAATTTGGATGCAATTAGTGTCCACCGGTGTAAGTTTTCCTTGTTGGCGCCCAACGTGGTACGTAGTACCAAGACTATATACTTTAAAAGGTACAAAGGATCTGTTTTAATAAGGGGTTTAAAGGTGCATTCTGAATTACCTTCACTACAAACTCAGCGAGGCAATGGCTGCCCATATTTATCGAAATAGTAGCCAGAGTAACAAACCTCAATACATACAAACTTTTGTGTTTATAATATTAGTAAGATAGGATATGTGTGCAGTGTGCGTTTCGTTCGGTGGATTAATAGATCTATGGATCGAAACGACTGGAAAATGCGATTTGCGTCGTCTGTTGCACAGAGCGCACCGAAAAGTGCGGTGTTCGAACCATGTTCTATCGTCTGTAAGTAAGTACGTTAATTAGGCTATCGTGCCCCGCGGCTAGCTGAATGAACCGATGCTCATGACGTCATCAACGCCCTCCCGTCGTCGCTCATAGATTTAAAGCTATTTCATGGTAAAGCCAATTCTGCGTTGACCTTTAGTCGACCCACGAACGTCCGCCATTTTAACTAACAGGTACCGGTATCTAAGCTACCGTAGTCAACCCACGCATTTCACGGTTAGCACACAGTCTTAACTTGCCTCGCTCGTTGAACTTGGGTACATAATTGAAATTGGCTAATTAATTTTGATATTGTTATACCTAGAGTTATCCGGCTATGGCCACAGCTATGGCCTTACTTGAGACGCACGGAGTGTCCAGATCAGACAAGTTTGGAAAGAGATCTCTTTCATCCACTTATCAAAGATCAGATTTTCTTTTAAATCAATTGAATAATCTTTACATCTTCCATCATGGCCTGTTGCAGCGTTGGATCGCGAGGAGTGGAAAAAGAAAAGGCCTTTGCCCAGCTGTGGGACAATAACGGTTTAAAAAAAAACGTGGCACCTGTTCAGCTTTCAACTCTTTTATTGAGACAAATGTCTGCTAAACTTTTTCACGTCTATGTTTTTGGAGGGTTTATTTTCTTTTTACTTAGGTACTGTTAGCTATAATGACAAATCTTCGAGTCGTCAGGCCGCTTGTCTTTTACCACCACGACGCAACAGAGACACAAAAACCGGAAATAAAGACACAAATCGTTTTTGTACATTATGTTATTTTGTTATGTTTTTTTACCCTTGTTATGTTATGTTTAAATAAATAAATAATGCTGGACAATTCACACAGCATTATCTAGCCCCATGGTAAGCAGAACTTGTGTTATGGGTACTACATAACTGATATACATAATACAATATATTACATAGATAGATTTTTTTTTATTATACATAGAAAACGATCAGAACACCCGGAACAAATATCTGCAGATCGTACACACGTTCCGAGGCGGGAATCGAACCCGCAACCTCCTGCGTCGCAGGCGGACCTTCGCCCACCGCGCCACATCCGTCGTCATGTTTGACGTATAAGATAATTCTTATCAATAAACAACTGAACTGAACTGTTATTCTACATCACTATCGATGCTTAAAGAAACTTGCCACAATAATTGACTTAGTGAAAAAAAGAAAAATAATACTAATGATTTGATTTGTAACACACACAAGAAATAGAAAAAGAAAGTTAATACACACAAGAAACAGAAGACAAGTAAAAAAAGCCATAGAGCCTAGCTATAGAACCAGTAAAATCCAGTTCTATCCAGTGCCAGCTAACTATCCGTGAACGCCCTGATCTTGCCGGCAGTAATACAAGTTGTGGGGGCTGACCGCTGGACGCTCCTCGTTAGGGGGCGAAGCAAACTGGGCACGTAGTGTTGACAACCAACGCTCTTTCTTGTTGGCGCCCAACGTGGTACCTACCAAGCTACAAGACCGACCGACCACTAGAACAATCTAAGTTAGCATGCACATGCACTTAAAAAGAAGTCTATAGCTATAGAGTCAGTAAAATCCAGTTCTATCCAGTGCAGCTAACTATCCGTGAACGCCCTGATCTTGCCGGCAGTAATACAAGTTGTGGGGGCTGACCGCTGGACGCTCCTCGTTAGGGGGGTGAAACAAACTGGGCACGTAGTGTTGACAACCAACGCTCTTTCTTGTTGGCGCCCAACGTGGTACCTACCGAGCTACAAGACCGACCGACCACTAGCACAATCTTAGTTAGCATGCACATGCACTTAAAAACTACTCTTCTCTAACTTAAAAAGACAGTAAGTACATCGAATTTTTTTATAAAATTTATCGGTATTTGTTTTTGTTGGCGCCCAACGTGGTACCGTCAAAGTGAAGTCATGGCCGAAAACTTTGGCTATTGTTGTATTCAACACTCGCTTCTGCCCACGGCACGCGTTGTTTTTATGGAAACTTAAAGATATTTCTATCCCATGGCAACTGATGGAGGCTAGCTAACGATGAACTACTGTGAACTACTGCCACTGTACACAAAACCCTGTAAAGTTACATTTCGCTTAGAATAACGCAAGCTAAGGGTCTCCTTGGCACCCAACGTGGCGCCAATTAATTCAAACTATTAGTTGTCACGATATTAATATCTCAGTTATTATAATCTCACTGCAGGGCAAAGGTCTCTGCCACCCTTCTCCTTTTCAAAGCATTGTGACCATGGAGGACCAACCTACCATTCTAAATAAAACATGACGTAAAAAAAAATAACCAAAAAACATAACACTCTTGTTGCATTTTTTTACATAACTTATGATGAGATGACTCCAACCTAACCTAAAAATAAGCAAACATAATTTAAAAAAAAGGGAATTAAACCAATACACACAATCGTCTCTTATCCTTTCCTCCGTCACAGTTTGGAACAAAGTATTGGGATGTGAGATTACATATAATATATGGCGTAATATCACATCCCAATATTCCAAAACATTAAGCCAAAAAACTAAAGTTAAACATTTTAATAAACAAAAAAACATCATCTTGTAAACTTGAGCCACATTCGTCTACTAGACTCACACAACGAGCCAGACAGTGGTCCATTATGAGCAGACGCTCCGTAGACCTACTTACATAATATTTCCTGCTCAACTTTGACCTACTTCGGGCCAGCGCCAACTTTTTGCAGCCCCCAACTTTTACGGGGCAACTTTGTTCCAAACTGTGACTGGACTTTTTAACGTGTAGGTATTTGAAATTGAAATAAGCGTTAGGTCAGTACAACCAATAATTAGGAGATATTAAATAAATATAAATAAAACGCCTTTTATTCCACAACCATAAATAACATTGATTAATAACTGTTATAAGAATAGTTTGTATTTATTTAAAATGTATGTTTAATATAATAGAAATTCATGCCGTAAATAGATTTTATGGTCATTCAACAATGTGACCACACTTTGTCGTTGATTTTGAAGCCGAAAATTAGTCCCATCCGTGATTTGACAATTCTATTTTAAAACTTCACTGCTTTCACGCACCGCAGGACACTGCCCACTAAACAAACACCTCTTCACCATCGGAGCAACGGACAGTCCTCGAGGATGCCTGAGCGACGAAGAATCAGCTGCCCACGTAGTCCTGAATGCGAGGGAGTAACAGCGCAACGACTAGAAATCCTCGACCACCCGAGGTCACTCCGCGAAGCCTGTGAAGATCCCAGGAGTATTCTGCGCTTCTGGTCGGAGTTAGGCTGGTTAAACTAGTAAACACACACCACGCACAAAGGACCAATCGGAGTTTAAGTGCGGAAACAGGAGCACACTTACCATACCATACCAATACCGCACGTATACGAATAGGAAAGTGAGACTAATTCCTAGCACTTTTTATTTATCACTAGCTGCGCCTCACGGCTTCGCTTGCGTGAAAATCTATGTATCAAATATATAAATAAACCTTCCTCTTAAATCACTCAAAAAACCCGCATCAAAATACGTTGCGTAGTTTTAAAGATCAAGCATACAGGGACAGACAGACAGCGGGAAGCAACTTTCGCCCGAATATCTGCTCAAACGCGTCTTAGATTTAAGCTCGTCTCTTTAACTCGACTTTTTAACAGTTTTCAATGAAAATTCGTCACATGAGCGTCATGTGCGCAGTGGCGTAGCTATCGTAGGGCTAGGCGGTGCAGTGCACCAGGGCCCTGGAGCTCAAAGGGCCCTCTCTCTAATCTAAGCTTTGAAAAGATAGGGTCAGCCAGCTTCCGAAGCTAAGCTTCAAGCCTTTGATTGATTTTAAATGAACATCAACAATCACAAAATTCTCTATTTTTTGTTATTGTTATTTGGTAGTTTGGTTGAGTACGTAGCATATTGTATCAGCGATAAGCTCACGTGCTTGACGCCCTTGACGGTCGTGAGATCAATTCGACTATTCCACCCGTCAACTTTTTAGTTAATTTTTCATTCGTTTTTACTTTACATCTATTCTAATGTATGATGTTCATTGCTACGTGGAAACTGTAAAGAGGGGCGGTGAGGGACCGATTCCTTCTCTATGCACCGGGGCCCTTGTCCACCTAGCTACGCCACTGCATGTGCGTAAATCTAAGATGCGTTGGAGTATTAGGGGGTAATTTTTATACTATGTAGTGATTCTAAGCGTTCTTCCACGCTATGGAGGAAATTTTAAGGTGTACCACGACGGACAATACCTGGTGGGACCGGGTGGGGTATTCTTATTTATCCGGCAACGTGCAATATCTCTGACAAAGGACGACAGCAATAATGAGCGCAAACGGACGCGTGCACCCCCCATCAATTTCCATTAACGATTTCGAGAAACATCCGCTGGGCACGCGGAAAAAGACCGGGGAGGGGACAGATTTAGGGATGAATTAGGGGTTCTAAATTTCTTAGGAAGCATTTCTTATTAATATAAATAAATAATGCCGGACAATTCACACAGCATCGTTGGGACCTGCCTTAAATACGTATTTTATTATATTTTTAATATTTGTTGTTATAGCGACAACATAAAATAGGTCAATTTCACTGTCTTCTAACTATCACGGTTCATGCGATACAGCCTGGTGACTGACGGACTGACAGACAAACGGAGAGCGGAGTGTTACTAACAGGGTCCCGTATGGTGGTTATGTAACTCGCGACCGATTTGCGACAGGCGTAAATTAAGCAATCAGTGCTGTCAAACGTCAATTTTGTATTAGTTTGACACCAGCTACAACGTCAAAATTGGTCAAAATTGACGTTTGACAGCACTGATTGCTTAATTTACGCCTGTCGCAAACCGGTCGCGAGTTACATCATCACCCGGCCGTTTTAACCTTTGGGTACGGAACCCTTAAAACTGTGCCTTGGAAAAAGGAAAACAAGCTAAAAAGATAAGCATACACCTCGAGCCACCCCTGTTTCGAAATAAAGCTAAACACGGGTCCTCAGAGGCAGCGTTCCTTTAATCCTGCGAGGGCAGAATTCCCGGATAAATAACGAAGAAAAACTCACGGAATAATAAGCATATGTACATTGTACAAGGAAGAGAGTGGCGCAGGTATTTGTTAGGGCTTTGATAAAACAAATTCGAAAGCTTTTAATACAACAAATACTAACTAAATTAGTTAATTGTTATTTAGTGATGGATAGATAGATAACACTTTATTACACCACACAAAATAGAAAAGCTGAGAGCGATCTCTTCCAGGCAACCTTGGGATGGACTGGACATGAACGAACAATATAGACGGTGACACTTTAGTGTTTATGGTGTTGGGTAATTAAGGAACTAGTTTAATAAAAAGTCGCTTTCCGCTGTCTGTCTATCCCTTCCCTATGTATGCTTAGATCATAAAACTACGCAACGAATTCTTAAATATATAGAATGATTCAATAGAAAGGCCAAACCATAGATTTCCACGCGGATTAAGCCGCGGGGCGTAGCTAGTTCAATAAAAAATCGTTTAATTCCATCTGAAATTCTGAAAACAGTTAGTAAAGTTACCAAAATAATTTGTAGTTCGGTATAAAATGTAAATTTCTGCAAAGGTTCTCTGACTTTTGAAGACGGACATGACGTAATTTTATGGGTTCAATTCACACAGCATTATATAGCCCCATGGTAAGCAGAGCTTGTGTTATGGGTACTAGATAACTGATATACATAATACAATACATAACATAGATAGATATTTTTTATTATACATAGAAAACGACCAGAACACCCGGAACAAATATCTGCAGATCGTACACACAATTGCTCCGAGGCGGGAATCGAACCCGCAACCTCCTGCGGCGCAGGCGGACCTTCGCCCACCGCGCCACATCGGTCGTCATATCAAAAGACTCATAACCCAAACATAAGTTGAAAGAAGATCCCACGGGGTAACAATTAAAATGATATGAATTAAATTTGTAAAGTCGGGAATTATTAGTGTTACGGGGCATATTATGAAACGGTTTAAATCTGTCACGTTGCTGCCGTCAGAAAGGGGAAAGAAGGCACTCGCAGCCTTCTTTCCCCTTTCTGACGGCAGCAATACTACCATAGTGTGAATAACACCTTTTCACGCGTTATTCACGTGATAACGTGCGCTACGTTATGTGCTAAATATCGTGGTAGACTTGCGGAAACGCTCGCTGAGTGACACTTTACATTACGCCCCGGTCAGTGGGTACCCGGTTAAGAGCGTGCCATACCTCAGCCAAAATTCGAATTTCGCTTCAGTTCAGAGCAGAATGACAAGATATGATTTTCTTGTGAGTGAGAAGCACAGAGCCGTATTTTTTATCGACGTAAGCGCCAAAACTGCCTAATGCCTAATTACAAGTAATTTACACAACTAATCTAAAAATTAAAAAGACGAAAACGAAGAAATTCTGCTACGTTTCTCGATAAAACAAAAATCCAACAAAAAAATTAGGTGGTTCCTGAGATAAATAGCAAAATGTGTGCAAAACATGTATTTTTCAAAAAAATAAAAGTATCGAGAAAATTTTCAACAATCGTGTTTTCGAAAAGACGGAATCCAAGATAAAAGTTCGAATTATCATTTACCTAAATATGAAGGTTCTGAGATAAATAACGATTTCTAACTATAAAATTACATAAGGTACACTCTTAAGAAGAATTCACTATTAAAAGATTTAAAACTTGCAACCGCTAAACTTAGGGTCTACTCAGAAAACGAAAACCAAAGTTTCTATTCGTTTTCAATCAAAACCAACTCTTATATCAATTACATAAGATGGCATTTACACGAGAACGAACCAGAAACTACGATTTTAGTTTCTACGAGTAGGACTAGAACTCAGGGGGAGTTCTAGTCCTTACGTGCTAAGTTGTATGTGATTATCGATGCACGCTCACAAGCCTTAAAGTACAGTCATCAAGAAAAGATTATCGTCATTGTAAATCGGAGCCAGTGGCCGGAAGGGGGGCGGACCCCACGGGCGTCCGGCGTCAATTAGACGCGGGGTCCGACCCCCCGCCGCCGCGGGAGGGGGTGCACGTATCCAAAGGCTTTGCCCGGAAATTCGAGAAGATGTAGTTACCATAGTTGCTTTGAAACAGCGAATACGGTACTTAGGTGCAAGGATAGGAGCCAATTTAATGGTCGACAAACTACTACAAGCGTGTAAGCGTGAGAGGCGTTGTAAGGTATTTGTGATGAACTGTTCAAATGAGACAAGTGTAAAAAACTTCTATTTACGGCCATTTCCAAAAAGTTTTCGTCATTATATAGATCACTAAAGCTCTTCTATAGTAAATTTTTGGTGGCCTCAACTGTTGGGCAGATATCAGAGCTCAGTCTTACCTATACATAGTTTTTTTTAACGTGGTCAGTTAACTAGAGGATGTACTGGCACAGTTTCTTTTGAAACATCAGCTCTTTTTTGGAGAAAACCATTTTTTGATTTTAATCTGTGGCTCTTTAGTCAGCTGATCTCGCTCTAAACTCATCCCACGGCATGAGTTCACTAAATGATTTATACATATATTATATTTGCTTTATTTATTTATTTAAGAGAAGGAGTTTACAGTATAAACCAAAGCACTCAATAACCTATGCGAATATAAAACATTGTTCAAACTTATTAACAGATTAAAAAAAAGAACAAATATATTAACAGATTTTTTATAATAACATTGAGCTTGTCGTGAAATGTGAAAAAAAACACTTGATCTTTGTCATTATGATCCCTAAAATACATCATCATCATCATCATCATCATCAGCCTATATTAGTCCACTGCTGGACATAGGCCTCCCCCAATGAGCGCCATAGCGCCCTGTCTTCAGCTTGACGCATCCAGCATCTACCTGCAGTCTTTCGCAGGTCGTCATCCCACCTGGTCGGAGGGCGTCCTACACTACGTTTACCGAGTCGTGGTCTCCACTCAAGAACACGTTTGCCCCATCGGCCGTCGGTTCTTCGCGAGATATGGCCGGCCCACTGCCACTTCAGCTTGCTAATTCTTTGAGCTATGTCGATAACCTTGGTTCTCTGTCGGATGTATTCGTTGCGAATCCTATCCTTCAGAGAAACTCCGAGCATAGCTCTTTCCATAGCTCGCTGAGCGACTTTGAACTGGTGGACCAGCCCTATCGTGAGTGTCCACGTCTCCGCTCCCTAAAATACATTACTGTTTAAAAAAAAACAGTAATGTATTTTTAGTCAAGTATCACATTAGAAAACCAAAAAGTGAGTTCAGTTTACTGTAGAATTCTCTTGTTTTCGTGAAAAATGTTTTACAATTTGATTACCTTATCCACCTAAACATGCACATCCCCGGTTTAAAAGAAACATAACGAGTAGAATTTTCATTAGATATACTGTTCACAAGTAGCTATTATCGTAGCTACTTGTGAACAGTATATCCTATGATTGGTACCAATCATAAATCTATTTCAATACAAGCAAACATCTTATATGAATTTCCTTATTACATAAAATCCTTCATTTCGCTCATTACCCGCCAGGGGGCCTATGCCGCGTCTGTATGTAGGTACAGTCGGTAGGTACTCAGTGGGTATGTACTCGTAAATCAATATCGGACCCTTATTAATTAGTGCCTTCGTTACGTGAGCCTCTCGACCCTAAGGAGGCTTGGTCCGACCTTTTTGGTCTTTCCGGCTTTTCAAGTTTAGGCTGTTGTAGCCCGGGAAACTCACTCTGTAGGATAAAAACTTAAGGTGATGAGCAATTTAAAATGTATAGAAACTGTATTTACCGATTATTCCACCCTTTGTACCCGTTATGCAATAAAGTTTTAAATAAATAAGCTCATATTTGATTTGGGCTTTGATTTTTTAACTACTTTTACAATTAAAACATTAATCTGAATCGTAACAGCATCGTCTCGCTTCATTTTATTTTTTACTCTTTATCTATAGACATTATACGAAGCGAAATCGATCCGTTTTAGGAGGACTTCTAAAACAAATTATGAAATTGACGGATGACGGATGGCACGAAACCACAGACGACTGATCCGTTATTTCGATGACCATGAAAATGAAAACGATCATGAGCATGAAAATCATCTTCACATTGCTATTTCATGATATTGACAATTATTTCATAGAGATCACCATCACCCGAAACTTGGAAATTCGTGTTTCAAAATACGCCTTCTGGGTTGATTAAGAATTCCGGCTTTTCGTCACATTTAAGTATTTCATCCCATCACTGATTCCCCGCGATCCCGGGCAGAGTTTTTAATTATCCCGGCGGAAGCAGGTCTCCGTGTTGACACCTTGCTCGGAACAGCGGGACTTCCGTACACAGCATTTATTAGTTTTGAAGGTAGTCAAATAGGCTTGGTATAGCTAGGTATATCTTCTATGAGGGGCACATTTGTGAAAATCATAATATTATTTCGTAATGAACCTGTCACTTCTTATAACTATATTTCCATCTATTCGTGGACACGATTATCACGATTATCAGTGTAAGGTTTTCAGATATAATGAGTTTATCATTAGTTTGCTTTGTTCCGCCTTAGCTTTTAAATGCCCGACGAGTGCCATCCCGAGTGGCTATATATATTGGGAAAAATTGGCCTATCCCAAAACAATAACATAGGATTTTTTTATTACATAATCAAATACAATACAATGCAGATTATTACAAAAAAATACATTATACATATGTCACAAGTACAATAGACGGCTTTATCGCTTAGAAGCGATCTGTTCCAGGCATACATCTTAATTAACAACCCAATTGTCCCAAGGTGGGGTAATTCAATATTATTTATATGACACATTAATTGTAATCAACAATCGCTACGTACCTGTAGTAAAAACGAATTTGATATGTAATTCATGAAATTGACGAAATAAATGATTATGATTATGGGAATCGAACCCGCCACCTCCTGTGTCGCAGGCGGACCTTCGCCCACCGCGCCACAGAGGTCGTCAAAACTGCGGCTTTACCAATTTACACAGAATTATTCATCACAGACACACATCTCCAAATTAGTGGAAAAATTCTCAATTTCCATTCTGCAGCGACAGCGGACGTGGACTATTTGCATCCATTGGAAGAAATGCAAAAAGAGCAAGGGGGTGCGGACACCCCCTTGCACCCCGCCCCGCGCCGAGCGGACATCCCCCCTGCTGAAGGAGTAAAATAGAAGAGCAAGAATAAGGGATGTGTATTTTAGCATGCGGATGTTTTTTATCTCGCTTTAAGGATTCCGTACAATACCCAAAGGGTATAACAGGATCCTATTACTAAGACTCCGCTGTCCGTCCGTCTGTGTGTCTGTCCGTCTGTCACCAGGCTGTATCTCATGAACCGTAATAGTTTGACAGATGATGTATTTCTGTTGCCGCTATAACAAACAATACTAAAAAATAGAATATAATAAATATTTAAGGGGGCTCCTATACAACAAACGTGATTTTTTTGCTCGATATTGATAACGGCTACAAGTAGACGCTTGAAATTTTCACTTTAAAAATAAATAATTACATTAAAATAAAACAAATATTTAAGGGTGGCTCACATATCACATCCTAAACAACAGACTTGCTTTTATAGATATATATATATATTGATTTTTTTATAGCCTTTTTTATAGATAATGGTTCGGATAACCCTTCGTGCGCGAGTCCGACTCGGGCTTGGCCGGTTTTATTATTTTTATTTTATAATTATTAATACCAGCTTCTTCCAGTGTGTGACGTTAATTTGCTAATTACCCGTAGGCACTAACTTATGTTCTACATTATATCTGAGTAAGACTTGCATTCTATTGATATGTTTCAGGAAGACTGTTGGGTGACTGACAGCCAGCGAATGTATACCTATAGGAAAGATTTTCTTACCATGCAGAGACCGTAGCAAAGATTTGCCTTACTATGATAATAATTTGGCGTGTTTTAAGTTAGAACATTTTGCTAAATCCTGACCATCTTGGAAAATGATATTTTTAACTACGCCAGTCGTAGCCCGGGTTCCGTAGTGCATAATGACGTCACAGCGTAGTTATTCCGCGCCGAACGTATCGCGATCGCGTTTACGAGTCGCCGTCAATGCGCGCCGCCCGGTTTATTGTGCTACCGGTGTATTCCGTGTCCTGATAGAAATTTGAAACTGATCCAGTGGCATAACTACAGGGTGGTCGGCAAAATGCCACGGACCCCCAGCCGGAAGGGTATAGTAGAAACGGCATAGTTACGCAACTGTAAAAAAAGCTTGGCGCACAGAACACTCCTGGGATCCTGCCTCGAGGAATCGCACAAGCTCTGGAGAAACTCCTCGGGTATGGATCATTCAAAATCTCTGATAAAAGCCTTCGATAGTCGATATACCAACCGAATCCTAGCGCTAAGCAGAGGTAACCTTCGCATCATGACAAGAGCCCTAACTGGCCACTGTCGCCTTAACAAGCACATGTTCAAACTAGGGCTAAGCGACACACAATCTTGCAGATTTTGTGAGGAGGCGGATGAAACGCCCCTCCATCTGCTAAGTGAGTGTGGAGCACTGATGCACAAACGCAGCATCCATCTGGGCAAGCATCTGCATAGCCCAGACGAGCTGAAAGACATCACCCCGAAGAAAATCCTACAGTTCCTAGCAGCTGCAAGGGTTAGTGGCGAACTATGAACGCCACGGCTTCGGGACTGAAATGTAAAAGTGGCGATCACAATAGGCCTATCATGGCCGCCGTGATACGAAAGCCACCTAAAGCAAATAAAAAAATAATACGCAACTGTTTCTAACATTATCGCCACCATTACTGGCCGTAACCGCTGGCGCTGCTCCTCATAATGACGACTGACGAAGACCTCATCATTCGCATTGACATCAAAATTCATGAGCAAAATTGATTCTACAGAACTACAGGTTTTTTTTGTTTTATAGAAATACCTCTTTGGTGATTTTGACGCGATTTTTTCGATTTTATTAGATACATTGTGATTCAAGAGGACCGTTTACCTCTAGCGTATAACTCTATAATACATGCATTTACACCCGTGCGAAGCCGGGTCGGTAATAAATAAATCAAAAATATTCTGTGGTCATGATGCTATCACCATGGCCACAGGCTGATGGCTTGGCTACACGTAGTACCCCCTCGACGACCAGGTGAGAGCCGGCGCACAGTTTACGACCTCGCCTAACGAGTTCACTCATGATAATAAACTGTGCAGTAAATAAGTCATTTCGCGTCGCGATCATCTCCCAGATTGGGGGGGTTGTGGGGGGGGGGGGGGGGGGGTGATGCAGTTGACGCAGGTTTGGAACCGAAGGATCTGGGGTCAAGGTGCTGAGCTTTAAAGTTTCTTAGTTTTATTATGATTTCGTATCAGAAACAATCACTATACAGGAATTGTTTCGTTTAACAAAGTGAAAAAATTTATGTGTTATCAATTTAAGTACGTTACATAGTCATAGATAGAAAGAAAACACTTTACCACTCCAGACAAAAAAGAAAACAATAGGTAGGTACAGAATAAAGAATAGAGGAAGTATAAAGGGCAGCCTTATCGCTGAGAGCTGTATCTTCTAGGCAACCTTATGATGGACTGGACATTAGATAAGGAATATTTATAGTAGGTACTAGGTAGGTTATTATTAGTAGGTACTTAATTGAAATGCAAATTAATTTGTCGTAAGAAACCGATGACGGACAGTATCCAACTAAAATAGTGGTTGCCCCATGGGAACCGCTATTTTATATCCCATGATAGAAATAACCTAAAACATCCATACACCACGTGTGCTAAGCCGCGGGCAGAAACTAGTTCATTCATATCGCCATTATAAACTTCAGTGACACCAAATCCTGCTCTCAATAAACAGAGTAAGTACCTAACATGCCACTTGTGTACCCGAAGGTACTCGCCCACTCGCCTATAAACTCGCCCGCTCGCCCGTAAACCAGCCCGCTCGCCCGTAAGCTCGACTGTACTAAGCTCCTCTATGGCATTCAGCTTATGTCTGCAGAACTACTGTCAGCACGAAATATGTTTAGATGGAAATATTTGGAACGTGAAAAGCTAAATAAATTGTTTCATCATTATCAACCTATAATAGTCCACTGTTGGACATAGTTCTCCCCTAATGAGCCATAGCGCCCTGTCTTCAGCTTGCCGTATCCAGCATCTGCCTGCAGTCTTTCGCAAGTTGTCACGTCCTCCGTCCAGGTGGGACCTGGCCGGAAGACGTCCTACGTTTGCCGAGTTTAATGTTTTTATATCCCACGGATAACTTATGGACAATAATAATTATTAAGGAGATAATAATATTTGACAACATCTGTGGCGCGGTGAACGAAAGGCCGTCTGCGACGCAGCAGGTTCGGTTCGATTCCCGCCTCAGGACAATTTAATCTGCAGGTAGATCCAGGTGTTCTGGTCGTTATCTATGTATGTATAATAAAAAAAATCTATCCACGTATTATGTTTATCATCTAGTGCACCCATAATACAAGCTCTCAGCTTGGGGCTAGATGATGCTGTGTAGATTATCTAGCAATACAATACAATACAAAAATACTGCATTATACACCAGATACAGATAATTACAAAGACATTACATGCGACAAGTACAATTGGCGGCCTTATCGCTTAGAAGCGATCTCTTCCAGACAACCTTTGGATGGATAGAATTATGTGAATTTAAGAAGGGCCAAGCATTATTTATACAAGCCACAAACGTGGCAATGTGTGTTTTATTATTAGAAATACCTATAACGAAAAAACGTATTTTCAATAGCCGGAAAATGAGATAAAACCTTGGTGCCGACAAAGCCACATCAACAAAGTAGAGATCGGTTGCCATGGCAACGAGACGACGCGACCTACTTAATCCTGCGACCCCTGGGCCCCGACTACGGGTCAGAATTACCACGAATTCAGGAATGACAACAAAATAAAAAATATGATACCCTGATGAAAATATGTCTAATTATAAATAAATTAATAATTATAAAAGTCAATTATAACGAGATATTTGAGAGACCGATGTGACGCGGTGGGCGATGGTCCGCCTGCGACGCAGGAGGTTGCGGGTTCGATTCCCGCCTCGGAACAATTGTGTGTACGATCTGCAGATATTTGTTCCGGGTGTTCTGGTCGTTTTCTATGTATAATAAAAAATATCTATATATGTAATGTATTGTATTATGTATATCAGTTATCTAGTACCCATAACACAAGCTTTGCTTACCATGGGGCTAGATAATGCTGTGTGGATTGTCCATCATTATTTATTATTATTATATTATTATATTTTCCATGGTAAAACCATGATTTATTTACAACGGAATATTTACCACGATAAATATACCGTTGTAAGTGAAAAACCAAATCAGGGTTCGATTTTTTAGTTTTCCAATATTTCGGCGAAGTTTCATGCGCCATTATCACAAAATAACTACCGATTAACTATAAATAAATAAGGCTATGACAATTCACACAGCATTATCTAG
Organism: Eupithecia abbreviata; assembly: GCA_943735965.1. Classification (NCBI taxonomy): domain Eukaryota; kingdom Metazoa; phylum Arthropoda; class Insecta; order Lepidoptera; family Geometridae; genus Eupithecia; species Eupithecia abbreviata. Next base: position 9,261,973 of record OX030991.1, on the reverse strand, counting down.
CCCCATGGTAAGCAGAGCTTGTGTTATGGGTACAAGCAACATCATCATCATCAGCCTATGTTAATCCACTGCTGGACAGGACATAGGCCTCCCGCAATGAGCGCGATAGCTAGGTAAGGATGACTGATATACTTAATACAGATGATGCTGTATATATATTATTTATGATATGTATTTTTATTTATATGTATGTGTTTTATACGATGTAATCGGAGTCAGGTTCCCACGAGGCAGGCCGGCCTGTTTTTGTAGATGCCAATAATGAAGGAACCAATTTCGTTTGTGAGCAGCCACTGTGTGACTGACAGACACGGCCTGGCCATTTGTTTAATGATTCATTACGAAGGCAGTTCACTCCTCCTTACCAACAGTAGAGACGTTAAAAACTAGCCCCTACGTCTTGCGCAGTCGGGTAAAACCATATTCAAACTATTTAGGTTTGGGCTTAGGCTTAAATATAAAAAAAAACTCAAAAAGGCTAGGTCACTTATGTGAGAATAGCTATTCTATACTAATGTTATAAAGAGGAAAGGTTTGAGTTTTTGTTTGTTTGTTTGTATTGAATAGGCTCCGAAACTACTGGACCGATTTGAAAACTTATTTCACCCTTGGAAAGCTATACTATCCGCGGTGCACATAGGCATATATATATTTTTTTTAATTAGGGATCCTTACTTTAACTGTGATAATGTAACCCAAGGTGTAAAAAAAATACCTCAAAAATTCCACTACCCGTGCGAAGCCGGGACGGTCCGCTAGTTAGTCTCAGAGTTAGTTATATACAATACAAACAACACTTTATAGGATTTATCAATATTTTCTTTGTTGTATTTTGCAAACATTCCATATCGATGTTGGCTTCTGTATAGCTACGAATCAGATTCTGATTAACTTGGTAGCGCAAAAATAATAAAAAAACACCGTTATTATACGAATGTCGTACTCATTATAGAGGTAGGTGAAAATATACATACATAGGCAGAGACGTAAGAGACTTGATCCAGTGCTAAGTCTAGCCGAGAAGTGCCGCGAAGTGACACTGACATTTCACCCGTATATTTCACCTATCGCAGAACACCCATACACTCGACCACTGCAGCTTACTTCGGAATATTCTAGACGCGGCGTGTGCCCGTGATTACGGTGCGAAATCTCATAAATACAGGTATATGTAACTGGTTAGCTGCATATATGTATATAGCTGGCATATACTCGCGCCCTCGGGTAAGACGAGCGGCCGCTGCGGGCGGCTTTGTGCTTGCTTCTAGTGAAATTACGATGATGTTTTGCAGGAGAGGAAAGCGATTTTGAAGATCGAAATGACTAAGAAAATATAGGTGGGTTTAGAACAGCCTAGAAGGAGGATCCAGCTAGGCTGGGCAGCATTTGGGAAACTACGTCGAGTCTTCTCTTCATCCATACCTCAATGCTTGAAAACGAAAGTTTTCAACCAGTGCGTCCTACCCGTTATGACCTACGGAGCTGAGACGGGGACACTCACGATAGGGCTGGTCCACCAGTTCAAAGTCGCTCAGCGAGCTATGAAAAAAGCTGTGCTCGGAGTTTCTCTGAAGGATAGGATTCGTAACGAATACATCCGACAGATAACCAAAGTTATCGACAGCTCTGAGAATTAGCAAGCTGAAGTGGCAGTGGGCCGGCCATATTTCGCGAAGGACCGACGGCCGCTGGGGCAAATGTTCTTGAGTGGAGACCACGACTCGGTAAACGTAATGTAGGACGCCCTCCGACCAGGTGGGATGACGACCTGCGAAAGACTGCAGGTAGATGCTGGATGCGTCGAGCCGAAGACAGCGCGCTATGGCGCTCATTGGGGTAGGCCTATGTCCAGCAGTGGACTAATATAGGCTGATGAAGAAGAACAGATAATGTAAGCAGGAAATAATTTCAGCTGTCAGTAAGTACAAGGCTTAGGCAAATCCAAAAGTTTGCTTTGCTAACTCTTTGCTTTTGGGGCTACAATTATCAGGCACTTTTGTTGCTGTGTCAGTCCTTTATTCTATGGGGTTTTGGGATAGCAGTTTTATGGGTTGATATTTGGCTAGAGGGTTCCTTATTACCGTAGGTCTCTTCCTATATTTATAATGACGATCTGAACTATGAACGACGATTTCGCTCTATACATACATACATTGTACTATTATGTAAGTAGGTAGGTACCCATAACACAAGCTCTGCTTAACTTGGGGTTAGATGACGCTGTGTGAAATGTCCAGCATTTTGTTTTCAAATTATTTTATTTACATTATCTGATGAGTACCAACATAAATCGCCTGCTCCCTAAACTTAGCCGCCACCTTCAGGATGAGAGCGGCAGGTGGCTGTATTTTGGTCGACCGCTCCGACTAGCTGTCGCCGCTCGGTTCAGCTTATGTAACGAACACATAGCCTTATGTATCTTAGCCATGCCTTATGTACCCGCTGGTTTCTGCTATACATAGGCCGGACTTCACGGCTAAAGAGGGTACTGGTATAGTGCGCTTCGGTAATTGTTAGAGCGAAACTTTCTTTGTGAATCGACAGAGTTATGAAAAAAATCCGATGTAAATCTAGCCTACATTATTATCAGCTATTATTATTAGCTACATTAAAAATTTCAATCGAGTGAAATCGGTTAATAGTCAGAAAAAGTTCTTACCTACTAAAACAAGAAGGACTGAGTTATTTTTAGTGTTTTAGTATAGTTAAATTGGGTAAGGGAAAGCATGCAAGCGTTCAAGGGTGAAACTGGTTGAGATCACAGAATGTAAGTAGTTTCGATTGAAAACGATCAAAGAACAACAATACCTGGTGGAAACGTTTATTGGACACAACGCGTTTAAATTGTAATTAGACAAATCGCGTTCTGGACGAATTGCTAACAAACCGTGGATTACTAGTAATAAATAAATAATGCTGTCTCACAATCCACACAGCAACATCGAGCCCATAGCTCCAAACTAAGCAGAGCTTGTGTTATGTATACTATGTAGATGGCTGATGATAATATACGAATTAATAAAACACATTCATAACAAAGGCAAAGAAACAAATTATCCCTTTCCTTTAACATGTCTAAATCATCCTCGCTAGATACACGGGGGGTCAAGTGGCTCCTCATCTTCAGATAGCCACGTATACCAGAAACCTCAATGGCTCACACGAATTATTATGTAAGGTCCGCCCGGGTATCGCATGAGTCGACTCTGCTAAAATACCGGGCACTCGTAGCTCGTTGGCTTTGTGACACACGAGATATTTGTATAACTGACTATGGTTTACTGGTGTGATGAAAGGTGTGATCAAAAGGCGTGATGAAAAGTGTGATGAAATGTGTGGAAGGCGTATAAGTTAGAATTAGAATAAATGTATTGATTTGATACATTTCATAACGACATGTTCGTTGCAAAAACGAATATATTTTCTGTGAATGAGTTCGTCCCAGTTTTGTGTATTTATTTTAAATTTATTGTTAAAAAAATCCTCCATGGATTCCCAATATATATATTATTTTCAGTATAAGGAGCCCCCACTCTCTTAACCGACTCGCATTATCTTTAATGCTAGTTTTAGAGAACCCTAGTGTCTAGTTAAACGTATTTTGGATTTAAGGCACTTTAACCCAAAAATATGTAATCTATTTGTCAATAAACTATATCAATATATAGGTACGTACATATATCTAGGTCCTATCGAATACAGAATAAAGGTAGGTTTATCAGAGTTATTCCTATTCGGAAAAACCGAGACGGCCCTCGACGGTCTTCGGAACAAAATGACAGACGAACCTCTACTTTGCTATGGGACGAGGTTCGTAGGTAACCCGTTAAATTAAAACCACAAATTTGCGTCCATGATCTTAGAACGATTCGCAGAAATCTCAGATGTTTACTTTTTTCCCATTAACCAGATTCGGAATCGATATCAGATCAGATTGCGAGACTTTAACGATTGAAATCTCGAAAATACATAACTTTTACTTCCCAATTGGTTCAAATTGGCTGGCTTTACAAGGAGTTTATTCTGAATCCTTCATACCCGTGTGTAGTGCTCAACCTCGTCCATTGCTGAGCGAGTCGCGCGCGAGGATGAGCAACTCAGCACAATTCCGTGGAGCGCGTGACCGTGGGGCCCGCCTGGCTTGCCTTGTGTTTATTGCATTAATATGTTGGGATAATCACATCACACTAATGTTTATAGTTTGGTTGGATAGTTAAATGATAGTTAAATGCGTGGAAATAGTGTGGAAGTTTAGATGTTCTAGAAAATTCGACTAAAACAGTTCGTATAAACAATTTAACTAAAATAATTCGTCTTAAAAATAATTCGACTAAAAACAATTCGTCTTGCATTTACTGCATTAATATGTTGTGATAATCACATCACACTATATTATGTAAGTATAAATACGAAAGTTTGGATGCTTAGACGGATGGATCGATGGATATACGGGCAGAAATTTTTTGCATACAGGTAGTCCAAGTCCTACCAAAAAAATTTGTTGTATCTACATTTTTAGTATATGACGCGTCACGCAAAGTATGTACCTGCATGCGTATTCTACGACGGAGGAAGAATCATAAAAAGAAATCAGAATCCCTTCTCATAAACATTCTCAGTCACCAAGACCATTTACAAAAATAAATTCAAATGAAATGTGTTCTTTGTAATAGAATAGCAAAAAGTTGAGTCTTTATGTAAAGAGGACGTCTATCTTGTACTGGCTGATGACATCAGTCAAAAATTAAAAAGAAACAATAATTTTAATCTCCTGATTACGCCGTGTTTACGCGAGCTTCTCTTTTTGACCAAGAGAAGTGGAAAGGATATCAACGCAGCCTCCGATAATAACAGCAGAGGCAAGATACCGACCTCTGTGCACAAAGGTAAATGCATATCCGAGAGCGCTATTTCGGTCCACCGCAAACACAAGGCGCTTTCGTGTTTCCTAACAGCGCCCATTTCCAAGAACCCGCGATGCATAGAGGATATTCCTGAGTACATAAGCAAGTATATAGGATAGGTATATAGGGTCGGTATATAGGAGACGCGAGCGGCGCTTGCATGGCCGAGCTTAGAATACGTGCTCCTCTGATGACGACGTTAGGGTGCGGTTACTGTGAGGGAAGTAGAGATTATATTTCTTTGACGATAAGGCTATGTACACATTAGCCGTTTTTAATCGCGTGTCTTAAGAACCATCAGGTCCGAAACATCCTTAGGTCCGCCGTACACGTTCAAACGCACGCTTATTATCAAGCATGTGTTAGGATTTGTACGGGTGTAACAGTCGGTACCAAATACAACGCCTAATGATTACTGGATCTACGTTGCTTAACTAACTTTTTTAGAGTGAATAATCATTGGGATGGCGTGTGGGTTTGGCCAAAACACTCCTCAGGGCACTCTACATTGCTTAACTAACTTTTTTAGAGTGCCTTGAAGAGTGGTTTGACCAAATCCACATCCAACTCTATATATCTGTGGACATACAAATGAGATGCGATGGTGAGAACTTAATTTATGTACCTAAGCGCATTTTAAACTGTGAAAAAAACTGAATCGTCACGCTCGGGTTGGTTACGCTGATTCCGGTTTACTCCGATCCAGTCGCCATTAACTGTCATCATTCATGCTCACTGTCTCTTAATAGTCTCTGTATATTGAGTTGCGACATATTCACTGCCTAGCCTTTATCGTGCAACCAAAAAGGGCGTGCCACAGGGACTAACTTGGGGCATGGGCAATGAAAGTGTTTTAATATGTTACTGCCCGCTATTCCATATAACCAGTGCGCTGCCTTACCCTGCGGCTGGCGGCGTCACTAACGGCCTCCGTCGTGAGACATAAAGGACGGGCGCAACGCGACCGCCGAGATATCCTCCGATATTGCGGGACCAGACAAGTTATGCCTCTCCTCAACTTACTAACGTACAAGTTACTTTAACCTGTACACGTTAGTACTTTTAACAGTTGGGGTACCGTGAGTGGACAAGTGCTAGTCGGACTCGCGCACGAAGGGTTACGTACGATTATTATCTATAAAAACAAAACTGCAGGTAGATGCCGGATGCGGCAAGCTGATGACAGGGCGCTATGGCGCTCATTGGGAGAGGCTTATGTCCAGCAGTATACGGCTGTAGACTGATGATGATCTGCAAAAACGGCAAAAAATTATGTCTGTTGTATGGGAGCCGCCGTTAAATATTAATTTTATTCTGTTTTTAGTTTTTGTTGTTGAAAATTTCAACTATCTACCTATCACGGTTCATAAGATAGATACGGCTTTGTGACAGACGGACAGACAGATGGACAGCGGAGTCTTAGTAATAGGTCGTAGGTCCCGTTTTACCCTTTGGGTACGGAACCCTAACAACTAGCTTTCAACAATGCGACGCCATAGTAATTGAATCACACCAACCAAAAAAGCTATTCTTACAAATAAATTTTATTTTAAACTTTTTAAATCCAACAGGACTCTTTTTGGAGACATCCTTTCGGACAGCAATCATCTTTTTCGCGAAGGTTTTCGAAACTTTACGGTTTTTAACTGTAGTTTAACTGTAGTGAATAGCTGGCTATTTATATAGGTCATACATATAACCTAAACTGCCATGATGATGCGCAGAAATATACCCATTACCTAACCTGGGGGCCTATTCTACTAAACTAGCTAGATAATCGCTTTACTATGGCAATAAGTATATTATAAAGTATATTCACAGATTGACACATTTTGGTATTTTATCATAGACTAACGGTTTCACCCGCGTTAAATTCAAATTTCACATTTCTTAATTTTAGTATAGCCTATGTTCACCGCGGATAGCGTAGCTTCCCAACGGTGAAAGAATTTTTCAACTCGATCCTGTAGTTTCGGAGCCTATTCATTACAAACAAACAAAAAATCAAACCTTTCCTCTTTATAATCTATATATATAAAAGAAAGTCGTGTTTGTTACAACACTTATAACTCGAGAACGGCTGGACCGATTTAGCTGAAAATTGGTGGAGAGGTAGCTTAGAACCAGGAGTCTAACTTTTTATCATTTAAACAATTTGACACATAGATTTCCACGGGGGCGAAGCCGCGGGGAGCAGCTAGTATTAGTATATATGTAGATAAAATAACAGTGTCTTTTCAGAAGAAGTCAGAAAAAGTGTCGTTATTTTTTTCTGGACAATCCACACAGCATCATTTAGCCCCAAGCTAAGCAGAGCTTATGCTATGGGTTGATGACTGATATATGTATGTACTTAATACAGTAAATTAAATAAATAAAATATCATATCTCTCAGGGCAAATAGCACTGCACTCACTATCAAGAGCTTCTTTGAACTAAGGATTCTACATGACGATTCTGCGACTCCACCATAGTCACAGTGAACCGATTGGTTAGCATAATTAGGTTTGCCTGTTTGAAACACAAACAGTCTGGGAACCGAGCCTACATAATATTTACTCTGCATACGTCTACAACCAGCGGGGTTGATTTACCAGTATACCTACAACATTTACATATAGATAGGTTGGCACGTGACAGGAACCGAACCCGCAACCCTCTGTGTCTCAAACGGATCTTCACTCACTGCGTCACAGAGATCGTCATCATTATTATCATTATTATAATCCAAACTATAAGTATCCTACAAAACTTCATCATCATCGACCAATAATAGTCCACAGCTGGACATAGGCATCCCCTAATGACCGCCATAGCGCCCCGTCTTCAGCTAACCGCATCCAGCATAATATGTACCTGCAGTCTTTCTAAGGTCGTCTTGATACTTGGCCAGGTGGGAGGCCAAGTATCAAGAAGTTGAAGTGAATTGAAGTGATGATCATAATTATTCTTAATTTCAATAATTTCAAATCGTAACAATTTCTCCACCACGAGAGCCATTTATCAATACAAGGATGTCAGTCAGACAAAGCTTTCGCAGAGTCTGTGGCAGAGTCTCTACAAAGAAAACCACAACTCTAGCTATAAAGCTCAAAAGCACAGTAGAAAACTAATGTTCAGTGAAGTCTCCAAGCGGTTGTAAGGGGGCGGGGGGCGGGCGGGGGTCTACTACGCCACTCTCGGTTTCATTCATAACTTTTTACAACTTTATCTGAGGCAATAGCTTCTCCATATTTATGTGTTTGTGACTGCGGCGGGGCAAAGAATAAGTTGTGGGTAGATAGGTCGAGCTTTAGACCGTTTTCCGGTCACGTTAGGCACGTAAGTCATAAATCATAAAAGGATATCAGCGATTATAGAGTAACTAATAGATACTAAAGAAATATTAAGAAATTAAATAATTTCCCAAAAATTTTTGATTTCGGCGGGACTAGAACCCGCGACCTTCCCCTCAGTACGGGGACCCGATCTAAGTAATTATACCACTAAATCAACTATTAAGAGTTATTATGGTATTTCTTAGAGATTACCCCAAATGCGAGGCCTTACGCACAAAAACCTATAGAAATACTTATCATTGATTTTGCAAATAGTTCGTTTAGTAGAAATTTTATTATTTTGTAAATACATATACCCGTGCGTGACTTCTCTCGACTCTAAAACCAGAAGAATATTATGAATATTATGTTTAACATAATATGTAATAGTATTTTTAACACATGGAATGCCTATTACGCAAATGACGCTTTACAGACATCGTTGTGCATATTGGGGCGCCATCTTGCCAGTGAATAAGTCTAATAAAAAAAATAAAAAATTGTTTATTTCGAGCACAGGACTCATACAAAAGATAACATTAAAAATATGCGGACGCGAGAGACCATCAGTGGCCGGGAAACCGCCTCTTAAAAAGCCCTTAATAGCCTTCTATGACATTATCCTTATTACGTAAATATAGCTAATGTTATAATATCTCTAAAAATGGTCATCTAATCCTACTATGGCTGTTTGTTACTCTTTCACGCACAACTAAACGGACCGGGCTGAAATTTTGATACAGGTAGTTCCAGGCCCGGACTGAAACATAGGCTTTCAGAATTTGTATCCCATAAATGAGTTCCCATGGGATAGAACTAACCTTGAAAACTTTTTCATAGAAACAACGCATATGAAACCGCGGGTAGAAACTAGTCCCTAATAATCCAGAGTTCCATTCGCAACAAAACGGAACGTCCGTCGCGTCGTCGCGCGCGCCCTCACGGCGGAATAGCAGCTTCGGTATGCGTGCACAAAATGCGATTGGCTCAAAGAGCGCTATTCCCGGTATTGCAGACGGAGCTATGTCGAGCTTCCAATAGAATGCAAGGCGAATCGACTGCCGCTAGCTGATAATTAAAATTTTAACGCGAAACACTCACGAAAGTATTAATTTTGTAAGATCGTGTCAAATTTGTCTCGTTTAGTCGTCGTTGATCGTGAAATAAAATATGATTTTGCTATGGAAATACACTGAATATAAAAGTCAATAGAAATATTTGAGCAATTACAATTAGGGTACTTCTGTACACAAAGGGTGGGTGGAGCTAATGGGAATGCCATAATTGCAAGAAAAAATACAAAAACATTCTTATCTATGCTGGAACGGACCCCAAAAGCGCACTCTGCTATAAAGTTACACTTGTCTCAATGCACTTTATTTCTTTAGCCTTACAGCCAAAAACACAACAGCAAAAAAAGAAATGAAATTCGACTGGTATTGTGGATTGTCTGCAGTAAGCAATACTAATTAGTTCTCAATTATTTTTATATCAAGCAAGCTGAAAGCTGTGCCGCGGTATCTCACGAAATCGTCGAAGCTGGTGCACTATTCGACATTTTATAACTTTATTTTAAACAAATTTATTATGATATACAAATTAATTATTTAAACCAAGACGTTATTGATAATTTAATTAGAATTAAGGACATAACATGAAACATATAAACGTTATCAATAAAACAACTGAAACTGAAACTCAATAACATTTCGACTCATCTGTGCTGTGATCTTTGTACACCCACACATGCGCAGTCCACGGGGAAGTGACGTAGTTAGCCACACATTTATAAATTGAAATAAAGTTTGGTTTAGTTGAGCAATGGGCATGAATGAAAGCGAGAGGGCTGACTTTGAAACTCGATTGTTATCGCGCTAAGATAACTTTTGTTTCACACTGAAAACAGTTTTGGGAACTTTTATCGTTTTCTAACGGACGTTTAATTTTGGTGCTGACTTGAGACTGTTATAGAGTGAGTTTGAGCTTATGAGTTTTGCTTAAAAAATGTAGACATCTCTGGGCACCATGTGAAATAAATAAATAAAAATTCATAAATACTCGGAGACTAAACATACACAAAATACAAAACACCCTTTATAAAAGCCTGCGTATGCATTTTAATTTCCTGGTAGTTTTATTTTGAAGTAGCTACCGTTGAAATCACAAAGATAATTAAGCTAAAGTTAAAATGTTGCATGCGCGCGAATTTTTTGCACCCAAAAGTGTATAAAAACAAATTTTGTTTTTATACACTTTTGGGTGCAAAAAATTCGCTTTATAAATTATAATATTATTATTATCCTAAGAGCGTAAGAATCGACCCCTTTAACTTAACCCTTGGATTCCACAAAAGGAACCGATCAGAGAAAGGGCAGCAACTTCCTTCTGTGTATTATTAACACTTCAATTGCGATCACCAGTTCGCCTGCCAACAGTGGTGATTGTGGAAAAACATCCCACGTTCAGCAGTGGACGTAATACGAGGTAAAACGTAAGAAATGCTGATGAGGACAGCACAATATTAGACTTAAATAAGAGGATAGTATTTTTGTCCAAATATCAAGGGCGCGAAGCCGTTCCCAGAAACTAAAACTTTGAATAAGTTATTCAGATTATTCAACTCGATTCATTTAACTCGATAAAACTGTCATGTTTATAATATGAAGTTAGTTAGTTAAGTTTTTACGCCTTTATTTATTCTGTGATCAATATCATGGCGCGTGAAACTGTGCCGAAATATTGGAAAACTCAACAATCAAATCTTGGTAAAGTTAAACTGATTGAATGGCATTTAACACGTTTTAAGTTCACTGGGCCCAGTGAGCCATTTGACATTTTGATCGATGACATTGACTCGTGACTCGAACCAAACAGGTGCAGGGATGGATCCAACCAATAAGCCGTTTTGGAAGAGCCAAGAATCGTCCGGCGATGATGATGATTTTCCACAGATTTTCATGAGAGTAATTTTTCCGCGATTTTCTATTGATTTCCTCGTGGCATTACAATCGCGTAGTAATACTGCGAGTGGGTTTCGAGTATAGAATCTAATTGAGTTAAAACATCTTATGAAAGCATCTAAGATGGGGTACTTATGCTTATTTTCAATATTTTTTACGTTTATCAGTAAAAACATGTCATCGTTATTATCAAATAAGCTCATAGCTTTGTCTTTGTACAATAATCCCATCTTCACAAGGATCCGAGGCCTGTCTAGCCGCGGGCTTCGGGCCGTAACACGTGGACTCGAATTACACGCGTCGGGCTAATGCTGGGAAACGACTGCGGCGGAGGGTTTTAAAACGAACCACTATAGTTATAACTCATTATAGCTAGGTAGAGTTATTATATTTTAAGAAACTCAGACAATAAAGGTTAGGCACCTGTTTTACTAGCAGGGAGTCGATGGACGAAGGCGGTTCATGAACGCTGTTCATGGCTTCGTTTGGGTGATGTAAGTAAAGTAAATCATTTATGATGTGATGGGGCCTATGTTGAGTAGTGGACGTATTTCATCATTATTATTATCAACCTATAATAGTCCACAGCTGGACAAAGGCCTCCCCTAATGAGCGCATAGCGCCCTGTCTTCAGCTTGCCGCATCCAGCATCTGCCTGCAGTCTTTCGCAATTCGTGATCCCACCTGACCGGAGGGCGTCCTACACTACGTTTACAGAGTCACGGTCTCCACTCAAGAACACGTTTACCCCAGCGGTTGTCGGTTCTTCGTGTTCGTGATATATGGCCGGCCCACTGCCATGTCAGCTTGCTAATTCTTCGAGCTTTGATTTGGACGTATATACTGAAGACAAAGTAGACAAACCCTGGAAGGACTGATGACTAATGCAAAGCCCGTTCGTAATCAGTAGCAGGCTATAACCTTAACCCGCCATTTTGTTTTGTTTGTCTAAAATCCAGCTCGGTCACATCACAGGCTCGGTCCACAGTGACCGTCACGTGGTGAAGCGCGAGACGCGGCCGCGGGTGGGTTGGTGGGGAGGATGGGGTTTTGCTGAGCCTTGTTTCTCGCGCAAAAAAATGTTGACATTTCATCGGACTTGACATTGAACATAGGTATTAATCAATCAATAGGATATTGTTTGTTACGAAGTAGCGATTGAAATGTATATAATAACTACCTATATCAATAATGCTGGACAATTCACGCAGCTTCATCTACCTCCAAATTAACCAGAGCTTGTGTTGTGGGTAACTAAGACTCAAGAAATAAAGGATTTAGAATTTTAAAGAAAAAAATGAATTTATAACAAGATGACTGATATATCTCGGGACAAGTATTTGCAGATCGTTCACGTGCCGGTTAGGTTGGCTTTGGAGACGAGATGTTGGAGTCCCCCTAACACCCCGATGAATGCTCTACCTAAACAACAACACACTGTAGTAAGGTACTTCTATTACAGATAGGTTTAGAAGTGAAACTGAAAACCCTCCTCACAACAACAGCACGTAGGTACGTACGTACCTAGCTACGTAGTCGCGCCCTTGCTCGAAGGTGACGCGACAATTAACGCCGCGCGGTCATTCCACCGCGCGGCGGCGGCGGCGGCGGCGCGCTGGCGCGGTGTCAACGATTCCGATCATCCTGCAGATAGCGCGACCGGACGCGACGCCCGCGACTACGCCCACATCAGGGTTGCCACGCACGCTTTTTGTCCGCTAATTAAGTTTTTCGAGCGTATGCTGTGTATGTGGTTGCCTGAGAAGTTACAGAGGTCTGTGTTACCAGAAAGCAACAAAACGGCATGAACGTTTTTACGGCCTTTGCGATAAGAATCAAAAACGTCGGGGCCGAGACGAGTTTTTACTAAGTATTTATTTATTTGCGTATCTCTTTCTTAATATGATAATATGCTGACCGCTTGAATACAAGTAGGTCTCTTACCTACCTACGTGTTTTCAATAGGTCATGAACTCATGACCCGAAGTGTGTTTAGGCCTCCGATAAGAGAAGTCGCCATTTTGCCTGTCCCTCTAGTCCTCCGCTTGTTGCTCTCGTACGGCCGCATAATCTTTTTATCAGGGATAAATTTTCAGAGTTTTTGATATGCGGAAACACAATAAAAGACGAGGCTGGCATAGCGTACCGCTCAAATCCGCGCAATACCAGTAGTAAGCACCCTCTCAAGGTCTACATAGATAGTTTACACGACTTACGTGACTAGAAACATAAAATTAGAAGGCGACGATGATTATTTTATCTCGTAGGTTACATGAAAAGTACGTTTTGCAACCCTTCAAGAAAAAGTAGCCTAAGTATACCCTACGAAAAACTTTTGAGCGACGTTTTGTAGATAATAGCCGAACTAAAATCTGCTTCGAATTACTGGAGCTTAAAATCAAACAAGAGAGGCTAGGACTTTAGACAGATAAACAGGGCTCTACAAAAAAGGTCAGTGCATAAGCCCTGCAAACAAATCCGCTTACATCAACAAGTCTACGAGTAACCTCTGTTGCCCGCAATACTGTTGAAATAGAATATGCACACAAAGCATACTAAATGCCGCTGACATGTGTTTTGTGCATCACACAGAGTTGAAAAAATCCTCTGGTGTTAGTTGAGCAGAACAAAAACAGCGTACTTAATACTGAAAATGTGAGTTAAGTGCCTATACGAATGACTTTGTCAAAGTTTGTGACAACCCTGCTAGAATAAAAAACGTAGTAAAAATCGCATTGTCTTGCAGAGCGACAAGTAAGGTATCCGACCACGTGAGCTTAAGTTTGGTTTGAGCGAAAGATTTACCTCGCTTAGGTAAATGTGAAATAAATAAGAGATACGTAAATTATTAGGTATTTACAAACAAAAGCCTCTTAGGAGGCCATCATAGATAGATTCGAGGATTTGAGATAATTCTTAACCAGCGACGATAAAAGAGGAGTTTTAACTGTGGCGTGGCATCGAAGATCCCGAACGGATAAACCGATTTTGATGCCGTTTGAACCGATATTATTTATTCGAAATATAAATATTTCATACACCGTTTTTTAACTTTTGCGGTAGTCAGCCCACCAGCCAGCCTATTTCAAATAAAGATTTTTACCTGAAACAAAAATTGTACTTGTCGTATGTAATGTCTTTTTAATTATCTGTATCTGGTGTACAATCAAGTATTTTTGTATTTGTATTTTGTTATTGAATGATGATGATTAAGTATAAAATGTACAAGTGGCAGCCCTGAGACTTGGCCGCGTCGACCGCTAAATTGCGCGGCGCGCGCGCACCGTGCGCCCGCGCAGCCGCGGCTATCTTGACGACTTGATGGATGACTGCTCTACCTAGACGCAAATCATTTATTTTTGCACACGGTAAGGGCGTCACGGACAGTAAATTCAAAGTAATTAGCGTAAACTATTAACGCAGCAATGTTTTCTGTCTAGAATGCTGCTATTTAAATTTTCCTTTGTATAAAATAAAATGCTGCTATTTATATGTACCTTAATAACCCAAATAACCGGAAAATTATGTAGGTAATTCGTAGTTCTGCTTCAGTCTGGAGAAAAACTCTCTTATACATGATAGCAAACCATCAAAAACAGGAAATTTAACCGCGAACAGTTAGTCGATCATAAATCCTTCAATTTCGTTTACAACGCACCGCGTTTATTTGCGTAATTATGTCGTAAACGGCCTCACGGTTGACGCGTATTGGCTGACATTCAAACAGATAATCGCAGGAATCGGTGTTTTTGCCCGAGCCTCGATTATTTTCACAGATAATGATACCTACTCAGAGAGAAGACACCTACTCGTAAGTGACGACGCAAACAAATCGTGTCGCATGGGGCAACGAACTCTGATGAATGAATGTGATTTAAAGAAACAACAAGCGTTCCAAGTAGCCACTTGTTTACGGAATGGGAAAGAGGGGTTAAATGACGGGGAAGGTTAATTAAAATTAACTTAATCGTAATTTTTATGGATTAAATAAGTACTTTGGGATATAGACTTATCAAAGCTCTGGGGGCTTTACATTACATTATATGTATATGTGTAAAAGAAAGAAAGAAAGAACATATTTTTATTTACCTTAAAAACTAGCATACACAACAAACTTAAAACTACCTGTACATTATATGATAGAAAGATATTAAGGTGGCAGACTGTATAAAAGACGGCAATATGGCCAGTGAAATGTAATTTTCTAAAGTTATATGAACGTACGAACGATGTTAAAATAATCGCGCCAACCGCGAGCAAACATTGTCCGAATTGGTTTTATGAAATAATGTTGTATATTCAAAACTTCAGCGGGCAATCGATAATATAAAATATTTAAAATAATAAAATAGCGTAGAGCACATATTCTAAATAAAAGCGATGTTGGGTGCTGTACCGCGAGTTGCGCAACCGGCAAAATTGGTGCAATCCCGTGGCGTATGTGGCATCGTATAACTTTATACCGCGCGCCTCGATATCAGATAGCGGGTTAAATTTATCCCGGGCTCGAGGATGCAGGCGGGCTCGTAAAAAGCGCGGCTCAGTTGATTACAAAGGGCGCGGTTTATAGCGCTTCTCGCGTGCCTAGCCGCCCGGCGCCGCCGCCGCGCCGACGACAAGAGGGTAGTTTTTCACTCCCCCCCGCCACATAAATAAGTGATCACCCCCCCACGGCGGGAGCCGCTCGTAAACTAAGCGCAGATAGCGAGAGGACTTAATGGCTGATCGGATTTTGATTAGCGCGGGCCGGCGACGCAGCCCCGCACCCAGCGCCGAATTTGAATAGATAAGTGGGCACCGGAGGACCGGCCGCGTCGCCCGCGACCGTCATTTACATACTTACTGGCTTTCGGCGCATGGGGGTGCCAACTTATACGTCGCAAAAACCGATAAAGTTGAAATAAAGCTTCGGTCATCGATACGGTCGCGTCGAGTGCTTTTTTACAGAATTCTGTTTGTTATCGGCCGGGGAGGTCGGCTCGTGGCTCGCTGAAATTAATCGCCGCATAACGGTCCGTGTTGAAACAAAGGCGAAAGTTTGCTGTCCGTTTGACAACGGTCAATGCGGGCCGCCTGCGGGCCGAGGACTAAAAACTGCGGAAAACATTGCAGAGCCTAGTTATTGCTGTGATATCCTAAAGCCGTAAGGCACACCGTGAGGCTGTTTCACACATATATGATGATTCCTAGATGCCGCAAGTGCAGGATACTGAACTTCACCAATTGACACAAGCTTATACTCAGATACAAATCATCATGTAAATTAACTGAATGGTTGCCGTTACTGCGTGTTTTAATTTCCATAGTGATAATGACAATCATCTGAGGTCAATCAGGACTAGAAAATTTATTGCCCTCTATGTAAATAAGTCGGCACTCTTTGCTAAAGAGTATATCTTATATGGGTGCCATACAAAATATACTCTTATTAGATTTTATCGTATATAAAATCACCTTCCTACAAGCAATAAATAAAATACTACCTATTCATATTATGAAACATGAATTATGATATTTATTATTGGCTTATTCATTGTTTCGCTTCTTATAATGTCAATGAAGTAGTCATTCATCTGATGCATAAATACCAGAATAAGACAATTTATTAATTGTTGAATAATCTAGGTGTTGCCATTGCATTTTTATTTATTTATCGTGTATTTGCATGATTTTAAGCTGGTCATGGTTGTGCTCTTTTAATTTAACATCCCTGTAATTGTAACCCATGTTTCGCAAAATAAACGAATTGATTTGATAATGATCCAGTCCGTCTTCAAAACGGCGGCAAACGACCAGAGCTTTGGCATTTCAAAAACCTCTGGTCGGCTATTTGGAAAAGCTCCATATTTCCGATCCTCGAAGCAACAGAATATTGAATATCATGACCACCCCCTTTCCATTCGGTATTCACCAGAAAACTGGATCTTCAGTACGGCCAAGGTAATGTTTACTAAAATTTAGTAAACATTACCTTGGCCGTAAAAAAACTGTTGGTAATATTTAATATTACCAACAGTTTTTTTGCTTAAATAATAATAAGTTTATTGTAAATTAAGTTAATCATAGTTACATGAAGGTCTACTGAAAAAATAATATCAGCAGTTTTACCCTATTCGGATATACAATAATTATTTGTACATAATAATAACATATGTAGGTTCAATATTATACCAAAATATTATTTTACACATGTAAAGAAACAGTACTTAATTTTGAATTCTGGTGCGCATTGTGAAAGTGATTGATCGGACACATTGACAGTGAGAGTACATCATAGACAGACAGATATCATGTCAAAAATTCGAATGCTGATAAAACAAACCTTAGGTGTCCGATCAAATAAAGTGAAAATTATTGGTTTAAATTGTAAATATTAACTTTAATTTGTCGTTTCTTTGTTTTTCAGGTAAGATAGATACATAATTAGATTATAAGAATGACTTGTATAGTACCTAAGTTGGTTTTAATCTATATATATAAAAGAAAGTCGTGTTTGTTACAACACTTATAACTCGAGAACGGCTGGACCGATTTAGCTGAAAATTGGTGGAGAGGTAGCTTAGAACCAGGAGTCTAACATAGGATACTTTTTATAATTTAAACAATTTGACACATAAATTTCCACGGGAGCGAAGCCGCGGGGAGCAGCTAGTTTCTTATAAAATAAAACTTTGTTTTTCAGAGCAACGCATTATTGTTTAATTAAATACCATCAATCTTATAAAACGACAATTAAAAAGCATCATAGTCTAGGCAGACAGAGATCTAATTACCAAGAACTCCTTTAAATTGTAGTCAGTTTTATTAACTAGCCATTTCCAAAATTTATACATCGTTCCATCAAGTTGCTTTATTTCTACTGGTAAATTATTTAATACTATAGCTGTTATAGGATAACATGACGACCGATGTGGCGTGGTGGGCGAAGGTCCGCCTGCGGCGCAAGAGGTTGCGGGTTCGATTCCCGCCTCGGAACAACTGTGTGTACGATCTGCAGATATTTGTTCCGGGTGTTCTGGTCGTTTTCTATGTATAATAAAAAATATATATCTATGTAATGTATTGTATTATGTATATCAGTTATCTGGTACCCATAACACAAGCTCTGCTTACCATGGGGCTAGATAATCCTGTGTGAATTGTCCAGCATTATTTATTTATTATTTATAACACTGAACTTATATAGGTAAGAGTTATCCTACGAGTATATGTGATTTTGTGGAACATTGAATTTTGTATTGTATACTAGAGCAACACAAAATTGTCAGAACTACAAACAAAACAGAAATTCTCTGAAAATTTGCTTATTCGCAGCTCGACTACAATATTCGACAATATAATATTTATTTTGTATCTTGTCTATAGACGATGAAAGGCTATACCTACAAGTGATCCAAATTTGTTGACGACACGAGTTCTAGGAAATATGGGAACATTTATTTCGTACTAGTTTCTGCCCGCGGCTTCACGCGCATAAATCAGTTCCATAGACAATGGAACTGATGAATGAATGAATGAACACTTTATTGCACCTAAAACTATAAAATATCACTAAGGTGTGTACTTTTAATGTGTAATATTTAGATGTAAGTATCTAAATATTAATGTGTAATCTTTAGATGTAAGTCTCTAAATATTAATGTGTAATATTTAGATGTAAGTATCTAAATATTAATGTGTAATATTTAAATATAAGTATCTAAATATTACACATTAAATATTTAAATATAAGTATCCTAAATATAACACATTAAAAGTACAATAAGCGGCCTTATCGCTGATAGTGATGTCTCCCAGGCATTTATCCGATAAAAAGTAGCCTTTGTTTGATTCCACCATTTATTTCATCATCATTATCTTATTAGCACTTTTTCATTAAAAGTCCATTGTTGGACATAGGCCACGAATACGGCGGCGGCGCCACGGGCGTGTCAAATAGAAGGTCCTGGGCCGCCTCCTTCCATCGACTCCCTGCGACCGCTACGATGTCCTTGGTCCGTGTCAACTGATGGAACATATCTTTTTACGTAAAATTATCTACTTAGTACGTAAAAACACATATACCTACAGAAGTAGATACACCTAAGCCCAATACACCCATCTATTGATTATTGCTTCTTCCCAGACCAAACCACCGAGACATTTTCCTCCATCACTCGTCACGTCACGGCCCGCGCCCACGGCCACGTCAGCGCGTCTCCCACGCGACCCCCGTGTTGTGCTTACCTGCCAAACTAAACAAAGGGGGTGGGACGCGACCCGTCGCTTAGAATACTTGGCTTACCCTGGCACTTCGAATTATAGGCATATCAAATAACATGGGGCTAGGTAACCGTGAAAAATATTTTTGAAGTTTTCGCAGGTCCCCGATGGAAACAAAGAAAGCTTATTTAATAAAACCTAGACTATTTGGTTGCAATCAGTTTCATTAACCAACCTACTTATTCTAAGAAAATAACCGTCTGACTTTTTTTCGTAGACATGCGAAAACGCGTGTACCTACGTTCATCGCACAGTGGCTCCGTTTTTACAGGACCATTTTTCCGTTTAACACTTTGACTGCGATTTTTTTTCGACGACTGCGGTCTTTTTTTTAACCTAAAAAATTCGTGCTGCCGCTCTACACAGCGGTTGTGTTGCGCCGCACATGCGTTTCGTTCGAAAAATATTACGGCTGTGCTGAGTCACACAGATCTGTATTTTCTCAGCCGCTGCGCTAGTGTGGATTTACGCATATTAGTCACTTTTAGAAAACACATACCGTGTGATTTCAGCAATCAAAGTGCTAAAAGTTTCCGTAAAGGTTCCGTATCCTTCGCTACTGGAAACAATCGGTGAGGTCGTCAGTATGCCAAATTTCAGCTTAATCGGTTGAGGAAGAGGTTTAACTGTTCTAAAATACTGTTGCAAGATTTGTCCCACACAAACAAAAAAAAATATGTATCTACCTATATATAAATACAGGTTTTTGAATCGGACTATAGGGTTTTCTTTTTTGGAAAGCCCCTTATTGTGAGCACTTCTTTTAACTACAGTCTAACGTTAAATTTAACCAATAACTACTTTTCCAGCTTGCTTCGTTAACTATAAGTGTTGCCATACACGGTCAATTGCTGTTTTCTGTAAATCTTAACTTAAAATCAACGCCATTCGAACGGTGGTGCCGCGAATATTAAAACAGTTAGATAGTGTAGGCAGCACTCGCGGCCGTAAAGCTGTATGACAGTGCAGGGACGGACTAAGGGACATTGATAAAGGGGGCTAAAGAACCCGTTACTGGTAATCAGGTGAATATAAAAACAGTTAGATAGTGTAGGCAGCGCCCGCTGGTATTACCGCGGCCGTAAAGCTGTACGACAATGCAGGGTTGGACTGAGGAACATTAATAAAAGGGGATTTATATAAAAATGAATAATTAATCCCTCCGTCCTGGCCATACCTGAAACCGGCGACCGTCATTAGTAAGTAGGAGTACCAGCACTGGGAGAGCACTTTTTTAAGGTCAAAAATGGCCCGTACATAAAAAGAGACATATTTTCATTCGTCACTCGTTACATAGAATTGCCCCAATCCACTCGTCTCGTACATAAAACGAGTCACATTTTATATTCGATTGTCGCTACCTAGAATTGCCCCAATCCGCTCGTCCTAGCTCCGTCCCTGGACCTGCGACCGTCAGTTGGCGTTCCCGCGCGCTGTTTAAAAGGCCATCAAAGACCCGTCGTCTCGTACATAAAACGAGTCACATTTTACATTCGGCTCGGGTTTATGGGCCGGTCGGGAACGGGGACGTAATGAGGACGGCTTGCTGACAAGATAGCGACTGTAGTAATAGAACATAAGAATTTAAATAAATAAATAATGCCTGGACAATCCACACAGCATCATCTAGCCCCAAGCGAGCCCAAGCTAAGCAGAGCTTGTGTTACTAGATGACAGATATACTTAATCCATTACCTAGATAGCAATTTTTTATTATTTTATTTTTATTTTTCTTTCTTAGGGATAACAAACAGTATCACTTATAAATTAACTATAAACTTTTAAACTTAAATAAACGTATTATACAAAAAAATACAAAAAACACCGGAAACAAATATTTGAAGATCCTACAGACACTTGTTGGGAATCGAACCCGCAATCTCCTACGTTGCAGGCGGACTTTAGCCCACCGCGCCACAGAGGTCGTCAAATATGCTATAGGACCACCATTAAGGCGCAGTGGGCGAAGATCTGCCTGAAGTGCGAGTTCGATTCTCGCCGCGGGAGAACTGTTTTTAAATTATGATCTGCAAATAGACTTTTATTATATTTTTGATTGCTTTATTCAAACAACTCTACAGGACAAACCGAGTCTTCAGTCTCAACTTATAGACATCATTATTAGCAAAGAAAATTATAAACAAATTAGAACTGATAATTTTGACGACCAATGTGGCGCGGTGGGTGAAGGTCTGCCTGCGACGCAGAAGGTTGCGGGTTCGATTCCCGCCTCGGAACAATTGTGTGTACGATCTGCAGATATTTGTTCCGGGTGTTCTGGTCGTTTTCTATGTATAATAAAAAATATCTATCTATGTAATATATTGTATTATGTATATCAGTTATCTAGCACCCATAACACAAGCTCTGCTTACCATAGGGCTAGATAATGCTGTGTGTGTTGTCCAGCATTATTATTATATATTATTATTTAATTTACAATTGAAATAATTGAGCTGACTGCGGACTGTTGCATACAATCTACAGGTAGCTCAAGATTCATATCAAAACTAGAAGCGTTGTTCCCAAGATGCTTGCTGCATAGTCCCGCTGTATGGCAATGCTGATGTGCTGCGTGCGTCAGATATATACCCGCCCCCTGATTATGTAACTGCGACCGGTTTGCGACAGAATTAAGCAATCAGTGCTGTCAAAAGCCAATTTTGTATTAGATGACACCAGGTACTACGTCACCCACACTAGGTTTCCCTCTGCCGGACAATCGGTGAACTAAAAATTGCTTGCTAAAATTGCGGTCGCGGTCGCGTCGCTGTTGCTGTTGCTTTTACATAATCAGCCTGCCGCTCTCGGATCACGTCACGCGTCGGTCGCTAAGATAATAAATAAAAATTTACTGATGTCAAATATATCATAGAATAGAAAGATGTACTTATAATATATAAATAAATAATGCTGGACAATTCACACAGCATTATCTAGCCCCATGGTAAGCAGAGCTTGCGTTATGGGTACTAGATAACTCAATCAATACATTTCTTTCCGGCCCTGGTGGGGGCACAGAGAGGGGCCTCGAGGCTTGGCCTCATTACCCCGGCGTCAACTCGAGGGGTGACGACCCCTCGGTCCTTGGGTTTTGTGGGAATATCTTTTTTTTTCCCCTTTCTCAATGTTTTTTTTTTTTTTTTTACTAGATAACTGATATACATAATACAATACATTACATAGATTGATATTTTTTTATTATACATAGAAAACAATCAGAACACCCGCAACAAATATCTGCAGATAGTACACACAATTGTTCCGAGGCGGGAATCCAATCCGCAACCTCCTGCCTCGCAGGCGGACCTTCGCCCACCGCGCCACATCGGTCGTCGAATATATAACGTATATATAACAACAATACCTACCTTATTGTTAATAAGAATACACATAGACTAGGTACGTGCATAAAGTTATTACAAAAAAGCTTATAGGTTTCGATCACCAATACATCTATAATAATATCAACTAAATAATAATATTCATAACCGCAGGGCAGCTTGTGGCGAGCTGTTGGTGAGTAGCGACACCACGGGTACCGAGTGCTCCCGGGGAAGTTCCTGGTTCTCGTCTCCGCTTGCGGAGTGGCATCCCAAGAGAACCAGATCCCCACCTCTTGCTTGCCTTCATTGGCCGGTCTGAGTGGAGTCGCGAGAGATGCATCTTAGGATGTAGACTCGGGGGTGGAAGTGTCTAATGGCGTAATAGCGAGGAAACCCGCTCACGAGCAGTCTTCGTGATGGTGAAATCGGGGCCGCACCTCTCGACACCCTCAGTCGTTTGCGCCGATGTTGTTCCTCTCCGGTAATTTACTCCGGCTTTTTAAGGAACCCATCCAGCATTCGGCAAGCCACCGTCTGCCAATCTTCTTAACATTATGATTGACTTGTTTATGGCAGACGTCCGCAATCTCCCCTATAACCCGATTACCCAGTCCATCCATCCATCACAATAGCCTGGTTTTATTTCTTTAATTTTTTTTGCAATAGTCTCTACACCTGGTGGATACCATCTTTGGGTGTATCATATTGTGCACCCGAGGATGATACCCGCTATGTGTAGCCATCGCCTTTAGATTAACTTCTCAAAGGGCCTCTGTGCTGTTGGCTTCGGCCCCACGCAAGCCTTCCAAAGGACCGGGTCACTTTATGGCCCGAGATCATGGTAAATGAGAGACATATTAATAAGTAAGTTAGGAAGTTCCTCTCTGCAGCCCTAGTCACCGGCCGCTTGAGCCTAGCTTCGTAGTCGGTGATCTACCGTTTTGATATATTTTTATTGTAGAATAGTTTCATAATTGACGACCAATGTGGCGCGGTGGGCGAAGGTCCGCCTGCGACGCAGGAGGTTGCGGGTTCGATTCCCGCCTCGGAACAATTGTGTGTACGATCTGCAGATATTTGTTCCGGGTGTTCTGGTTGTTTACTATGTGTAATAAAAAATATCTATCTATGTAATGTATTGTATTATGTACATATATCAGTTATCTAGTACCCATAACACAAGCTCTGCTCACCATGGGCCTAGATAATGCTGTGTGAATTGTCCAGCATTTTTTATTATTATATCAAATATATTAGAAAAAATAAGATGGTAAATGTACAAATAAGTAAAAAAGCAATAGAATAAAAGAAATACAAAAAAAACTAATAACCTAACCTATAATATTTTGTTGTATTTTCTATAATAAAAAATGTATTTTATAACGATTTTAAATATATGAAGTGAAATCATAATTAAAAATGCTGTACCATTCATCTAGCCCCGCAGATCAGAGTCAGCTAAGCAGAGCTTGTATTAAATAATTCAAATAATTCCCTTCACAACCGATCCGTTGGTATTTTCATAGTAAGGCTCAACTCACACCAAAAGAGCGTCGAAGCGCAGCGAAGCGGAGCGCAGTTTCAGTGTCAACTAGAACGAGTCGAATTCGCCGGAATTCCCGCGGCGCCGCGGGCATCCGCGCGACTCGTTCGAGTTTCTCATGCGATAATAAGTTTTATTGTAATGAAAATAAAGTTAAAATTCATATGACACTGAAACTGCGCTCCGCTTCGCTGCGCTTCGACGCTCTTTTGGTGTGAGTTGAGCCTAAATAAGTATTTTATTTCGGAAAAGCTTAACAGTCATCCGTTCAAATATTTAAATGCAACGGGAAATTATTTTCCGAACAACTTGTACGAGTATGTTTTCATTTTGACCGTTACAAAGGAAGGTATACTCAATTAAGTACATACTGTCGTTATACCGGATGATGTATTTTACAAAGGATTTGGCCTGATGATTTACTTGGCTCAATCAATGCCTACGTCAAATAAAGTTTTAAAACCCCACCTTGTGATGTATTTAACAAATAATCATTATGTCCAGTATAAATATCAACATACTACTATGACCAGTCGGCTTTTAAATGCTTGCATTTATTGCAAGCGAAATGAAGTTATTATTTTTAACAGGAGTATCCTTAAAGTAATAAATTTAGCACAGTTAACAGTTTCATCTGTTCATCACACCATGCCCAATTGCTCTTTTCAACTTATCGAGATAGATAGAAAATACTTTTTTTATACCACACAAAACAGAAAACAATACAGGAAGAAACAATAGAATAAAGGAAACTTTTCGAGATGGTCATTGTTCAAACTTAACTTACATATGTATGTGCAAACAATCTACCAATAGAAAATCGAAAACATTTCGAGCGAGATGGTCTCTAGTCACTGTTTCGACACATATTTTGATTCGTAGGTTATTATTATTAGGTCTAATTATGTATTTCCCCTAAGCCAGTTTCTTCATTGGTTGTATAAAGTCATTTAAAACGGGATATTTACCATGTTTTGATTTTTGAGTTATCCAATATTTCGGCACAGTTTCATGCACCATGATCACGGAATAACTGATGGCACTGCGAGTTCGTTTTTGTTTTCGAGTTTCGTTTTCGAAACTGTGCCGAAATATTGGAAAACTCAAAAATCTAATCATGGTAAATATCCCGTTTTAAATGACTTTAGTGTTAATAACCATGATAGTTTCAAAATTTTTATTAGTTGTATAGTTTTCGCGTTATAAACAATAATTTGTTTCTTGTCTTCTTAACTTATTTCACCCATACTCTTTGGCGAAAACCTCATTGCAAAGCTGCAGAGCCATAGCTACGAAACACAAACCGTCAAGCAAATTTGACTGTAAACTTTACTGTCACTAAAGTTTGGCGCGCATGCCTTGCACTTTTAGCTTTAGGGTACCGTATGCAAGTCTATAAACGTTTGAACGAACCACGATTCCCAGATGGATCAAGATATACATCTATAACCATAAAATCGTAGAGCATAAGATGGTGTATAAAAAAAACTTTATTTCTCGGATTTCTCAATATATAAACTTTTTTCAGTTTTATTTGGATTTGAATGTCGCTTTATTTCCTATTTATTTGAGTACTTATGTAAGAGTTACTTACACACCTCACATACATTTTACTAGGTACCTAACACATCAATTTTTCTGCTAACATAACATAATAGAATGATAGAACAAACAAAAAGCCAATCGTCATAAAATCGTGAATGACTACTTACAGTACGATAACTGGAGATCCAATATGATTGCAGAGAAAGAACGTAGCTACACCTATTAACTCAGGAGTTTCATATCTATCGCCAATTATCTCATTACTTAGGCCGTATGACCAATCATCTGGCTTTACATTAGAAACATGATGAAAAATATTCATAGAAGCGAAATTCGTGGTGAGAAAATAGTTTAGTTCAAAAAATTATGACGAAAGTTATGAGTTTAGTTTTTGAGATCATGATAATGATGTAACTCGTAGTGGAAATCTGCTCAATAAGGAAACTGGCTACGTCGAATCATCGAGTTCTACACAGAGGGTTCTGTACCATCGCATCGTACGAAACAAATCAGATAGAGAGAAATGGATCGAAAGTAGCGAAAAACCAACGTGACGCAGTCACCCATCAAAGTACCTACAGAACGCGCCTAACGTCGCTAATGTTCGCTGATGGTGCTCAACGTAGAATTATGGACGTTGACTCCCTTAATTTTTAAATTTATTTTACTTTTATATTTAAGAACACACTGAAAATGTCAACTGTCTACCTGACAGACAGACAGCGGCTTTGTAATAGGGTCCCGTTTTCACCCTTCGAGTACGGAACCCTAAAACTGCTAGCTTTGTGAAAAGCTCGATCAAGTTCCATATCTACATAATCCCACGTTTTTACTCCTTACTATATTATCCACAGATTAACAATCAGTTACTACGAAACCCATCTCAGCAGACGTCTGTTCTGACTTACGCAACTGAATTTACGGTAAAACGAGCAGAGGTCCAGCAGCGTTACTCACTCACACCCATGCAATTTGTATGACCCGCTGGCCCGTCTCCAAGTGGCCTTCCCCTCCCCCCGCTATGTCCTCCAAACAGGGGCTAGAGGGGGCTGCGTCACTAGCGGTCAGAGCTCTAGTGACAAGGTATGGTATAGTGCTATGGGCCGCTGGCCAGCCTAACGTGAACCGTAACTTGGTTCAAACCGCAGGGTTTGTGAACGCTTGGGAATTTCTGGGAGGTCTGGTTTGGGTGGTCGGCAGTGTATTAGGGTGGGTAGGTAGGTATTGCAGCGTGTTGGTGAGACGTTTACGGTCGAA
Organism: Eupithecia abbreviata; assembly: GCA_943735965.1. Lineage (NCBI taxonomy): Eukaryota > Metazoa > Arthropoda > Insecta > Lepidoptera > Geometridae > Eupithecia > Eupithecia abbreviata. The sequence continues at coordinate 9,234,859 of OX030991.1, read as the reverse complement.
TCGCCGGACGACGCGGTGTCCATGATTTGTGCGAGCTAGAAGATATTAAAATTTGGAGAAAATGGTAATCAGCAGAAAAAATGTCTTAGGGGATGTCTACATAAAAAATTTTAATAATGTTGGAGAATCCACACAGCATCATCAAGCCTCAAGCTAAGGAGAGCTTGTGATATGGGTACTAGATGACTTATATAAAAAATACTATACATTACGTAGATAATGATTTGTGAGTTTATCATAATGATAATGCGGACAATTCATACAAATATTAGACCAAGCAACCAAGCTTTCAAGTGACATAAGATCCATACCGGACATCATGACTTGCCTATCGCTACAATTTGTAAATAACTTGCAATATTTATTATAAAAGGAAATTATGATATTCTTATCGAAGTTAAACATTTTAAAACATGAATTATAAAAGATGGAGATTGCAATAACTGCTGGAGGATATTTTTCTAAACATACATGTATAGATAAAGATACGTATTACATATATATCTAGGCCATCTTACAAGCTATCCAAATTAAACTAACTTATCCCAAAGCCCGCTAGCTAGTGTGCTTACAGTACCTATAGATACTTAGGTATTACATTTATATCTAGGCCATCTTACAAGCTATCCAAATTAAACTAACTTATCCCAAAGCCCGCTAGCCAGTGTGCTTACAGTACCTATAGATTAGATATAGATACATAGGTATTACATTAATATCTAGGCCATCTTACAAGCTATCCAAATTAAACTAACTTATCCCAAAGCCCGCTAGCTAGTGTGCTTACAAGTACCTATAGATTAGATATAGATACTTAGGTATTACATTTATATTTAGGCCATCTTACAAGCTATCCAAATTAAACTAACTTATCCCAAAGCCCGCTAGCTAGTGTGCTTACAAGTACCTATAGATTAGATATAGATACTTAGGTATTACATTTATATTTAGGCCATCTTACAAGCTATCCAAATTAAACTAACTTATCCCAAAGCCCGCTAGCCAGTGTGCTTACAGTACCTATAGATTAGATATAGATACTTAGGTATTACATTTATATTTAGGCCATCTTACAAGCTATCCAAATTAAACTAACTTATCCCAAAGCCCGCTAGCCAGTGTGCTTACAAGTACCTATAGATTAGATATAGATACTTAGGTATTACATTTATATTTAGGCCATCTTACAAGCTATCCAAATTAAACTAACTTATCCCAAAGCCCGCTAGCCAGTGTGCTTACAGTACCTATAGATTAGATATAGATACTTAGGTATTACATTTATATCTAGGCTATCTTACAAGCTATCCAAATTAAACTAACTTATCCCAAAGCCCGCTAGCCAGTGTGCTTACAGTACCTATAGATTAGATATAGATACTTAGGTATTACATTTATATCTAGGCTATCTTACAAGCTATCCAAATTAAACTAACTTATCCCAAAGCCCGCTAGCCAGTGTGCTTACAGTACCTATAGATTAGATATAGATACTTAGGTATTACATTTATATCTAGGCTATCTTACAAGCTATCCAAATTAAACTAACTTATCCCAAAGCCCGCTAGCTAGTGTGCTTACAAGTACCTATAGATTAGATATAGATACTTAGGTATTACATTTATATCTAGGCTATCTTACAAGCTATCCAAATTAAACTAACTTATCCCAAAGCCCGCTAGCTAGTGTGCTTACAAGTACCTATAGATTAGATATAGATACTTAGGTATTACATTTATATTTAGGCCATCTTACAAGCTATCCAAATTAAACTAACTTATCCCAAAGCCCGCTAGCTAGTGTGCTTACAAGTACCTATAGATTAGATATAGATACTTAGGTATTACATTTATATTTAGGCCATCTTACAAGCTATCCAAATTAAACTAACTTATCCCAAAGCCCGCTAGCCAGTGTGCCCGCAGCACACGCAACACCGCGCAGAGACGCGCCGCGGTCGGCCCCTCGCGTCGCGCCAATTAATTACGTACGGTGGCCATCTTACCCCCCCGTACCCTACTGGCCACCCTCGCACGCTGACGGACAATTATTGCCGACGAATCTGCGCTAGGCCTTGCTACCTACCTAGAGTCTTAGGGTCGGGACATATTATCTGACGGAAAATGCGTCCAGCGTATCATCGGATGAGTCTATTCGGTCAAATCAGACCTGCTATATAACGCGTCTAGTAAGTTCGACCTGTACATAAACGATCTCCGCTGATGTTACGCCTAGTCTGAATGCATAAATCAAAATACATGAATCGCGAAACGTTACGTCGACTATACGTTGACGGAAACGTAACAGCCGCTGTACGCTCCTTCAATCCTTTGCAAATGAAAGTACTGACCTAAAACTTTTGAAATTATCATGGTTATTAACACACAAGTCATTTATAGAGTGATATTTTTCCTTTTATCTCTGGCTTTTTTATATTACCTACTCTTGTTTTCTTTTATATGTATATACCTACATGATGTTATCAAGCTTTGTGCCACCACACCAGGACCTGTCTGAAACTGTACTTACTTAGGCTTGTAGCGGCATAATGCTGACACAGTATTTGCTCTATTTTGTATGTCTTATCTATTCCATGTAATTTTTTTCTTATTTTTATTATTTTCTTACTATGTAATGTGTTATGTATAGTGTCAAATAAATGTATTTTCTTTCTTTACCATGATTTGATTTTTGAGTTTCAAATCACGGTAAATATCCCGTTAGTCCTTACCTTGTTTTGAACCGAACAAAAACATTGAGCCACGTCTTCATTTACACACATCTTTGGCCCACAAGGGCCCAAGGCCCAGACTGTACAAGGTTGCTCAACTGAGTTTCTAAAGTTACAACTTTGACCCTACTTTACATTTCCATAGGGAGAAGGGTAATTTTAGGAAAATCGTGAGGTTTGACTTCAGTTACCACTTCAAATGAAACTTTCAGGGGAAATTATAAAGTTGAATAATTAATAATTATTTCTCCAGAATCATTAATCATTTTTCTATCAGAATCTGAGTCAGCCTGTCCTGACCAAAATGTGCAGATAAGAATTTTCAATATTATACCGATTTTTTAATTTTCTTCATTAAACCATTTTTTTCTGTTAAAACCAAATATGCACTACACAATATCTTTCCAGCCGAACGTACCTACATAAGTCGTGTAAACAAAGAATGGGATTGAATATGACAGCATTCTGTCTCGCTACGCATTTCTCATTCTCAGTCTGCTCACTTTCAGTCCCGTGCTTTATTACACGACTATAGAATACAATAAAATACCATTTATTTCGACACACAGTTTATCAGTTTATTTATTTCCACCGTAGGTACACATGTTACACTTGATGTCGTTAAATACTATTTTAAAAGATAAATTATATTTTTATTATAACACACTAACTTTTGACAAAGGAAACACCATAGGACATTGTGCAAAGAAAAGCAGACAGACATGCCTTCTTAAAAAATTAAAATAAATTCATTTATAATAATTTGTCACAATAAAACACACACACAAGTACATAGGTAAAAACAAACAAAACTAAACTAAACATAAAAACAACTAATACTCGTCGTACTAATTTGTTCCTCTTTGACATCGACATTAACCTGTGCCGGAACCCCAAAAACAATTAGATAAAATAGTTTTATCAATTTAATCCGATCGAAGCGCAGATGTAAACGATGGCAACATAATTACGCGACGCAAATACCTTGACGTAAATAACGTGGACGTAATAAACGTTGGACAATCACGCCTGCATCGTTTGCCGCTTGATTCACTGCTAATGGACACCGCGACCCGTTCAACCTGAGATCATTCTTAGCTTACGTACCAGAATACCTAAACTAGTGGGTGCGTATAATACCTAAACTGCTTAACTTAGGTAATTTAGAACTTTTATAGCTTTTAATTGCCTTTTTTTAATAAGGTATTTTATAAGTACAGCTTTAGCTTTTTTAGTGTTTATTTTAACTTAGATATTTTGGAACCCCACAAGTTTGGGTATTATGAGTTTCTTGAATACTTGAGTATTTTAAATACCTATAATCGTGAGATTTCAGTTTGGGTATCTATTTATCAGAATTTAGTAAATTGAAGACCTGCCACCACAAATTACGACCTGCGAAAGACTGCAGGAATTGGCTAAAATAAATAATGCTGGATAATCCACACAACATAATCTTGTGTTAAAGGTACTATATTGATATACATAATACAATACATTACATGGATAAATATGTATTATTATACATAGAAAACAACCACAACACCCGAGAAAAATATTTAATTTATAAATAAAATATTTAAAATGTATTTTTTATTAATATTTTTTTTATCTAAGATGAGTGGAAGAAGGGGAGGGAGGCCTTTGCTCTGCAGTGGGACACCCCGGGCTAATATAATATAATAATAATATTTTTTATTAGCTGCTAGTGGTAAGAAGAAGACAGGGCACTATGGCGCTCATTAGGGGAGGCCTATATCAAAGCGTTTTATAACAGAACGTTAAAATTACCAAGAAATACAGACAAGTAAGAAATTTCATGATAGATGGTGGGAAAAATGGGCGATATAATGATTAGGGATTTTATTTAGGCCCCAAAGCAATTTTAGGTATTTTGGTTCATCGATAAATCCGTAGGCGCGGCCGAAACGACCGCACGTGGAGCATGTGTAATAAAGCTACTTCTATATTGTATAGATAGATATATTGTGTATGTAACCAGCTTAGCTTTATATGTGTAAATTGCAGTGTCTTAAGGCCCAAGATAGCACAGAATAACTATTAAATACTACGTTAAAGGCACACTTTTCTGAGCCGAAATGGAGCCGAACGCGTTGTGAGCAGCGAAGGAGAATTTTGGAACTTGTATTTCCTTATTTTATTTATTGTATTCATTTTCAATTATTAGGTATATATTTATATTTTCGAATATTATACATTTCAATTCACAATCAGTGCCCTTTTTCCTCTAAACTAATCTCTTCACCTTGAGAATAATATCGTGTCAAAATAACACATTTTGGCATTTGACCTTTGATGAAAGAAACTGCAGATGAAAGGACGTGTGATGCCGGTATAATGGTAAGTAGTCAATAAATAAATAAATAATGCTGGACAATTCACACAGCATTATCTAGCCCCGAGGTAAGCAGAGCTTGTGTTATGGGTACTAGATAACAGTTTTTTTTATTTTTAATCATTAATTTTTGAGCTCTAAAATAATTTGGGGGTATTTTGTTTTGTATGTTTAAGTATATAACTGTTTCACCTCTATTATTTTAGTAATTCAGGTTGTGCCTAGTTCTTAGTTATCCTTTATGTTTTTAAAATTGTAATATGTATGTCGTAATAAACCTTTTCATTTCATTTATATCTGATATACATAATACAATACATTACATAGATAGTTATTTTTAATTATACATAGAAAACCAGACCAGATCACCCGGAACAAATATCTGCAGATCGTACACACAATTGTTCCGAGGCGGGAATCGAACCCGCAACCTCCTGCGTCGCAGGCGAACCTTCGCCCACCGCGCCACATTGGTAGTCAGTTAGTAGTGTATTTGTTTTCTTTTTTTTAATCCAAATATTTATTAAAATGCCACCGTCTATATTGTTCCATCATGTCCAGTTCATCCTAAGTTTGTCTGGAAGAGATCGCTTCCAGCGATAAAGCCGCCCTTTATTCTAATTATTTATTTCTGTATTATTTTCTGTTTTGTGTGGTATATATAATAAGTGATATGATATAATAAATAGTGTTTTCCATATCTATCTTATAAAATGGTTTTTAAAACATATTTAATGTTTAGAAATCAGACATTGCTCCGAATGTATTGTGTACTTTCAGCTTTCGCCGGAAAATGGCTTAAAGCCGCGTTGACACGATCAGAGCCAGCTCGGACCGAGTGAACTCGGATACCTACTCGGACGCAACTTGGATTGTGGCAACCTCTAATCCGAGCGCACTCGGACGACGGCGGCGTCCGATCTAAGTAGACTCGGAACGTGTTCTACTCATCCGAGCTAGCTCGTATACTGAGTTGGAAAACAAAATGGCGGCTAATATAAACAACCAATCTAACAACTAAAATAATTGGAATAATGGCAAAAATTATCCGAGTGAACTATGATAATATTAACAGCTATCCTAGTACACTCGTATGAAGTCTACTCCTACGAGTCCACTCGGTCCGAGCTTGGTCCGAGCGGACTCTGATCGTGTCAACGCGGCTTAACACAGAAACTGCTTAGCACAATCGGTTATGTATGACCTACGTAGGAGTACCTTTATGGTAGACGCTAGTCGCAGTCGCTAGGTGTGCCGGATTGAGCCACACTGGAGTGCCAACACCGGCTGCCCATCCCATTTTATACTTAAGTACTTTAGGTACTAAAGTATAAAAAAGTAAAGTAAAAGTGAGTAGATACTAAATTCAAAAATTACACGGGCTGTACTGTAGATAGGTATTTTCTTTATGAAAATATCCGTATTCGTACGAAGAAATAATAAGTATATTTCTTCGAAGCCGTATTCAATAAAAATTTCTATACTCCGTGGACACACAATATATTTTATATATGGTATATGTATCTTCTCTATGTATATCTTGAGTTCGAAGTTGTTTTCCTTCAGGGCCAGGGCCCATTGATTTTTCCACCCTGTATATTATAACTTTATAACACATTAGATAAGGTGATTTTTTTTACACCTTGGGTTACATTATTGGAGTTTTAGTAAGGATCCCTAACCCTTTTGAAAATATTATATAGCCTATGTTCACCGGGGATAGTGTAGCTTCCCAATGGTGGAAGAATTTTTCAAATCGGTCCAGTAGTTTCGGAGCCTATTCATTACAAACAAACAAACACACAAAAAAATCTAACATTTCCTCTTTATAATATTAATTGATTGCGGTGCTATTAGAATCAAAAATGTTTTTTCTTAGCCCAAAAACATAGGCCAGGAAACTAATGTATTCTGGCCATCATACATAAGCCTGCTAAATCCATATCCCTCCGGTCTCAGCAGAATTCCCGCCGCGTCATCGAAACGTCATCAGAACTTATAAACCGAGATAAGCCTCAATGCCCGCGAGCTGCGTTCGTCTATTAATTTATTACGAGAATAGGTACTGATGGAAGCGGGTTAACTACGAACCCTATTTGTGTTGGAAGAACACCAACGATTCATCCTTTTACGAGGGACATCTTCAGAGTGAGTGCGGACTCATCCTGAAGAAGTTCCTCGTAAACATTTTAATCCAGGGTCTCATTATTAGCGGTTGCACAACAGCGCCATCTTTTATTTTGACGACCGATGTGGCGCGGTGGGCGACGACGACGGTCCGCCTGCGACGCAGGATTGCGGGTTCGATTCCCGCCTCGGAACAATTGTGTGTACGATCTGCAGATATTTGTTCCGGGTGTTCTGGTCGTTTTCTATGTATAATAAAAAATATCTATCTATGTAATATATTGTATTATGTATATAAAGTATCTAGTACCCATAACACAAGCTCTGCTTACCATGGGGCTAGATAATGCTGTGTGAATTTTCCAGCATTATTATTTATTAATATTATTTATTTATTTTTTATTTATTTATTTAAGAAGATAGAAGTTTACAGTATAAACCAAAGCACTCACTATGAGCACTCACTACTACCTACTTTTGAGCAATCCTATTAGTTTTTAATTCTTTGTGTAATTTCTAATAGTACTGCTTTTAGTAAACACTTTTTACTAAGTTTACTATCAGCCTATTTTAGTCATAGTAATGAGCGCCATAGGGCCCTGTCTTCAGCTCGACGCTGCCAGCATCTCCCTGCAGTCTTTCGGTCTGAGGGCGTTCCACACAACGTTTATCAAGTCGTGATCCGTGGAAGCGGGACTGACTGACCTCTATGCTGGGCTGATGAAGCCCACGCTATCTCGACGCAATCGCATTCCTAACTCGTCACTTCGCGAAATGACTACATATTAGCAGACAGCCGCGCCGCGACTAATAGGATTTGCACACGGGCTTATGCCGTGGTTGTACACCTGCTATAATTTTAATGCTCGACGCATTTTAAAACGATGGGTCGACATAGTGATGGTGTTTTTCGAAAGGAAATTCGGACGAAAGTTTAATTGACGTATTTGACATATAAATCTAAAAGTTATTCGACGAAACTGGTGTGATTATCTTTCAGAGCCACCACTTGAACGGGGTCTAACATCTATCATAGATAATATATTTCGTCCATTCATCTATTCTAAACATCCTTCTATATATGCAAATTGTGTATCAAAAGCTCAGATTTCTTGGTAAACCATCTAGATGACGCTGTGTCATTGATAATATTAGTAGCCAGGTCTATATCTATCTAATCTAATATTATAATCAATCAATCTATCTAATATTTTAGCCAGGTCACAATATCTATGGACCTTGTGCCATACAAAAAGTTTAGCGCGAGGTGCTCAGATATTCTGAGTGGGTAATACTTATTATTTACGTGTTTCAGGGATTTCCAGTCACAAACCACGGCATCAACTACCCAGCACGCTGCCTAATAGCAGGGTTCGCACAATCGTACTAAATCCCGCGCTTTATAGAGCTGGCAGCCCTGGGCTTAAATAACGCGTCGACTGACAACCCTACTGTCCGAGTATTTCATGTTTGTTTATGAGGTGGGAGTTTGTGGATTAAAGTGAATTGTTTAGCGCTTATTTAGTTTAAAAAATATTAAAAAGGTTATTTTCCTATCGCGTACAAATGTTAGGTAATATAAGTGATTTATATCCCCTTACCTAACATGACATGTTAGACATGTTTTTTAATAATGCTCGGAGTTTCTCTGAATAATAAGATTCGTAACGAATACATCCGACAGAGAACCAAAGTTATCGACATAGCTCTAAGAATTAGCAAGCTGAAGTAGCAGTGGGCCGGCCATATCTCGCGAAGAACCGACGACGGCCGCTGGGGCAAACGTGTTCTTGAGTGGAGACCACGACTCGGTAAACGTAGTGCAGGACGCCCTCCGACCAGGTGGGATGACGACCGTACAGGTAGATGATGGATGCGGCAAGCTGAAGACAGGTCACTTGCTCTCATTAGGGGAGGCCTATGTCCAGCAGTGGACTAACATAGGCTGATGATGATGATGATGACCTACATGGGTGGTCCCTAGGCAGGTGCTGGATGCGGCAACCTGAGGACATGGCGCTATTGCGCTCATTAGCGGACACCTTAGTCCGCACGCACCGGACGCAGTAGTCGGAGAGTATATGGGCTGATGATGAGGAATACGGATTCAGGTTTCTTAATCAAATATCAAATTTTGTTAATACGATGGACGAGAGCGAATAAATACATTATAGGTTATTGAAATACACAATACACATATAACAATTTTAGATAGAAAACACTTTATTAATTATTATACACCATAATATAGAACTTAGAATAGAGGAAGTAAAAGGGTGGCCTTATTGCTGAGAGTATTCACTTCCAGGCAACCTTAGGATGGACTGCACACAAAGAAACAATATGAACGTGTAAATTATTAGATTTTTATTATAGTAAATCGAACTTCAGAAATACACTTACGTAAAATTTTAAAAAGGAACCGCGCGCGTTCATATCTTTTGTAGGTAAATAAAGAAGCTTCCGGCATTATGATCAATTAAATTTTAATTCTTCTTTTTATACTATATTAATAATAATGCTTTGTGTAGCCATCGCCTTTAGATTAACTTCTCAAAGGGCCTCTGTGCTATTGACTTCGGCCCCACGCAAGCCTTCCAAAGGACCGGGTCACTTTATGGCCCGAGATCAAGGTAAATGAGAGACATAATAATAATCATTTATTTCAGACCATAGAAAAGTAACAGATCTTAATTAACTTATTCTACGGTCCATAGTAATATATACCTTAAAACTAGCATACATACATAAAATATAAATTAATAGTAACACGCTTTTATTTTTGATTACGCCGACAGCGGGTGTGACAATTGTCACACCCTGGTATAGTAGATAAACCTTATGTAGAAGCATTCTTCTGTTATGCTTATGACCTACGGAGCTGAAGGCTGAGACTTGGACATTCTGGATAGGGCTGGTTTCAAAGTCGCTCAGCGAGCTATCGAGAGAGCTATGCTTGGGGTCTCTCTGAAGGATAGGATTCGTAACAAATACATCCGACAGAGTACCAAAGCTATCGACATAGTTAAAGAATTAGAAAGCTGAAGTGGCAGTGAGCCGGCAATATTATCACGAAGAACCGAAAACCGCGCTGAGGTAAACGTGTTCTTAAGTAGTACCGCGACTCGGAAAACGTAGTGAGGACGCCCTCCGGCCAGGTGGAATGGGGAGTTCTATGTGCACTATTATAGGTTGATGATGATGATGATTTAGAATTAAAGTGCCAACTTTCCAGGTCAAATGTAATACTTTAGTATATAAATCAATTTATCTATGACTCTATGCAGAACCAAAAGAGCTACACGGCTTGCTGATAAAATTTTCAGCAGCCGATAGACGCCGAGTTATCCAAGACGGTGTCCGGTTGCCTCCGTACATATTAATGAGGGAGGGCAACACTGCGCAACAGAACTTCTAGGTAAATACGTTAACTTACTGTTAGCCGAACTTGCCTATTTGGAAGGTTGGTTAATATTAACTGAACTTACCTACCTAAAAAAATTACAACCTATGTGGCGCGATAGGCGCAGGTCCGCCTGCGACACAGGAGGTGTTCTTCAAAAACATAATCGTACAATCTAATTGTTAATTTTGATAAAAGTTTCCTTAAAATAATCTTCTTCAAAGTTAACCGACGAAGCTGCTGATTGTCTAATTAGGTAAATATCTTTCGAAGAACATCACGCCAAAAGAATTATATCTTTTATAAGTAGAAAAACCGCAGGTAGGCCGCGAAAATACCGTGAAAGCTTTTTGTCAACAACAAAAGCAAAATCTTCTGTATATGTACCACAGGATAAAAGCTTACCCTCCCTTGCACAGAATCCAAAAGGTAAATCGTACAAACTATCCTATATTCTATGGCACCAGGGGGAGGCACCCACCTCACAGCTTAGCGTAAAGTTAGTAGAGACGCCTTTCCATAGATTATAGAATAGACACGTTGCCATGGCAACGCGACGCGCCGCGGGGTTTCCAGGGTCTCGGCTTATTAGCTGTTAATGAATGTTCAGCTTAATGAAAATGTTTTTAAGTTAATTGGACAAAGAACTCCGGAAGTCCTCGTATTAGTGACTGTAGGTATCGTATAATTTGAGACTGCAGTATTATCTAAAGCTTTTCTGGAAAATAGACATTGTGTTTTTATAAATTGAAGGAATCTCTTAGCATTTTTATTTTCCTAACCTATTGGCCGTTTATTACCTCTTTTATTATTTTTTATTTATTTAATCCATTTTGCATGCACGCTCACAAAACCTCACAACTCTTTGCAATAAACTATATTGCAAAAGAAACAAAGCGGAGCTAGTTAAAAAGCAAAAGCATCAAAAGTACGGGCCGCTCTCATTCCTGGCCGTACTTTTCTTAATTATCGCCTGCAGATTTAAAAAGAAAATTAGAACGTCGTGTTCCAAACTCAAAAACGACACAGAAGACGCGTTTCGCTGCCCCCTGAGTCGCGAGGAGGCGGGGGTAAGTACGTGCCGTGACAAAAAAAAACCATCCGCTGACCCCGGTCCGGCATAAAGCGCCCCGGAGACAGAAGGGGTCGGTGACAGACAGGCGCGAAGCGGTTCCTACGCTGAGAAAATACATAAGAACTGTTTGGTGAGAACGCTAGAAATCACATGTAAACAATGTATACCAAACTAGCTGCGCCCCGCTTAGGCCCTATTTGTGTCAAATAGTTTACAAGCCTTCCTCTTGAATCACTCTATCTATATTAAAAAAACCGCATCAAAATCCGTTGCGTAGCTTTAAAGATACATACATGGAGACAGATAGACAGCGGCAAGCGACTTTGTTATATATATCCTATGTAGTGAATTGTTAAGTTGGCGCTTCAAATGGAACCAACAGTGCAATGTGCAGAGGATGAGGAATAAAAAAGGCGATACTATGGGTTAAAGCTGGGCTATGGGCTGGTTAAAGCTGTGTAATCCGCATTACTTCTGAACTCATTCAAAACTACTTAGGTAGGTATCAAGTTCTCCAAGAATCTAAATTAACATAAAAAAGCCTAATATGTACAAAATAAAACAACATATCTATCACAAACAGCATTTAACCTGCACGCAGCGTAAATAGAACATCGTATATTACAGTTACAGCTTACGACAGGCTATTAGCACACTGCATCCAGATTTCAGGGTTCGCTGCGCTCCGCCGTGTATTTGCGGCCTAAACGCTCCCAGGCACACCCGCTCTCCCCTTTGCTTGCCTTGCTCGACCGTGCTCAAAGGAACACACGTTCTAATTTCGAATCGAATGATCCTGGGGTATCGATCGGTTCGTTATTCAACGACATGAATGGAGTCTGCAATAATAGGAACCTCCTTAGGTTCCTATTACCAACATACCTTACCTACTGTTATCGTAGACAAATAAAAACAAAGTGTAAGTTGACGACCGATGTGGCGCGGTGGGCAAAGGTCCGCTTGCGACGCAAGAGGTTGCGGGTTCGATTCCCGCCTCGGAACAATTGTGTGTACGATCTGCAGATATTTGTTCCGAGCGTTCTGGACGTTTTCTATGTATAATAAAAAAAATATCTATCTATGTAATGTATTGTATTATGTATATCAGTTATCTAGTACCCATAACACAAGCTCTGCTTACCATGGGGCTAGATAATGCTGTGTGAATTGTCCAGCATTATATTATATTATATATTAAGTATGGGATATAGCAGTCTATTGTTTTTTATATGTCTATGCTATCTATGCTGTTTTAGTACCTATCCACAACTACACTTTTTAAAAAACCTATACTTCTTGTTCTAGCCTAAGTTAAAAAAAGTTTACACAATCAAATATCCCTCTATTTCCTGTTCCTAATTAGAATTTTCATAAATTCTTGTTACCTTTCTACGGAAAAAAGACTTCGGATTCTGAGTCAGATAACTAAGTATCTATTGCTGATCAAATGAAATCAAAAATCGTAATTCATGGTGGTCAATTACCTTACTTACTCGTATGTATATAAAAAACTGAAAAAGTATGGTCAACAACGAGATCGTATATCCAAGCAAGTATAGATTCAAACATAGGAGCTTTTGTTTTTAGAATACCTATTGAACATTTCGATGCGCAAACATTTTTACGTCGATCAAGATTTAAAAAAAGTTCTAAAACATTTGCAGAGTCTAAAAAGTTTTAGTAGGTACAATCCAAATACATCTCATAAAATACTCAAGGGACTTGCAAAAATAAACGAAGTCGTGGGCGTTCCACCTCTTATAAAATATGGGTCAGATAGGATATTGTTTTTACGGGATGCAGAAGCTACGGTCAGATAGTTTCCCGCCAAATTGATCCATAGATCCGGTTCCGGGATGAAATAACAAGATACTTCCAAGAAGGTTCCGATTCTGATTAACGAGTTTGATTTACTTTTAAGAACTCGTTTCTGTCCACGGCTTCGCACGCGTTATCTATAGAGCTATGCTCGGCGATTCTCTGAAGGATAGAATACGTAACAAATACATTCGACATGACAGAAGAAAATAGTTATCGACACAGCTCTAAGAACTAGCAATCTGAAGTGGCAGTGGGTCCGCCATAATTATCTCACGAAGAACCGACCACCGCTGGCGCTGGGGTAAACGTATTCTTGAGTGGTGACCACGACTCGGTAAACGTAGTGTAGGACGCCCTCCGACCAGATGGGATGGCGACCTGCGAAAGACTACAGGTAGATGCTGGATGCGGCAAGCTGAAGACAGGGCGCTATGGCGCTCATTAAGGGAGGTCTATGTCCAGCAGTGGAGTATCATAGGCTAATGATGATGAGGTATTATTCCAGGTTTAGATCAACTTATACGCAAAATATCAGCCCGATCCGATAAGTAGTTTTGGTGTGAAGAAATAAAAAATATACACACTCATCCATCCAAACTTTTTAAATATAAGTGTGATGTGATATCTGATGTGAGGTGATGTGACGTGATTAGTGTGATATTGTGATTCTCCAGTCTAGTAGGTACAGATTTCTCTTTGTTGCGTTCGGAATAAAAGGAAAACTTGTGTCGAAGTAGGGGCCTAGAGTTATTCTTGGAAGCTCTGCACGTCCATATAAAGCTGGCTGTGGATCTTTCAGGCATTTTGGACATAGGCGAGTGGCATAGACAAAGAGTTGCCATCCGTAGCAGTTGAGGTTATGAATGATTACTGATGGTAGGTATGTAGGTATCATTCTATTATCTAGCTAGAGAATGAGAAATAATTAATTCCTTACCCTCACCAGCCTATATTTGTCCACTACTGGACGCAGGCCTCCCCCTGATAAGCGCCTTATCGGCTTTTATCTCATGGGGGTAATTCCCATAATCGCTACGCTCAGTGGCGTGCCTAGGGCTTGAGAACAGGGCAAGCCCGAGATACGATTCGCTAAATAACTAGGCACCGGTTTGCCGCTATCTTGTTATTGCATATGTTTTTCTAAAACAAGGTCGTATTTTTCTAGAGCAAATACACGAGCTCTAAGAAATTTCCTTTATTCAATTAAGTTTTAGACTCATCATGACCTCTTAAAGGTAACTCTTGTTGTGCTTAATGACAAACAATGTCGACTAATCTCTGAAATACACTGCGGTTGTGATCAACACGCGTATTGTGATTTGTTTTTTTTTTTATATATATTGACGAGATAATGATGTCTCTATGCGTTGTTTATCGAAATTACAAAATGAAATTACATTCATGTGTTTTTGTGAATTTTGTTGGCACCAGATAAGTTATTTAAATCATCATAACCAGACGTATTCTAAGCTACGCTGGTCATACGGGTTGGGGATCGCAGTTTGGTGGTAAAATGTTCTGCAGGAGGCGCTCCTGGTGGATATTCCTAAGTCGCTTACGACACCCGCGGGAAGAGTTGGGTGATGCAAATACAAAGCCGGTACCACACGGCTGTGTAGTAATTAAAACTCGTCTCCATATCCGCTTTTTACGTTTCTTCGCAAAATAATCGAATCGGCGAATAGCGGTCCATGGCCTATAAATTACATATAACTAAAAACCATATAGAGTCCTGACAAGTATTATCTCAGCCGAAGAGTGTCCGCGAACCACATAGAAAAGCTCTAGAAATATATAAATAAATAATGCTGGACAATCCACACGGCATCATCTAGCCAAGGTAAGCAGAGCTTGTGTTATGGGTACTAGAAATACTTAATACAATACAGTACATAGATAGATATTTTTTATTATACACTAGCTGTTCCATGCGGTTTCACCCGCGTTAAACTGAAATTTCACATTATTAGGGGATTTTTTACACCTTGAGTTACATTATTGGAGTTTTAGTAAGGATCCCTAACTTTTTGAAAATATCATATAGCCTATGTTCACCGGGGATAGTGCAGCTTCCCAACGGTGAAAGAATTTTTTAAATCGGTCCAGTAGTTTCGGAGCCTATTCAATACAAACAAACAAACAAAACATCAAACCTTTCCTCTTTATAATATTAGTATAGATATATAACGACCCGGAATAAATATCTGCAGATCGTACAAACAATTGTCCCGAGGCAGGAATCGAACCCGCAACCTACTGCGTCGCAGACGGACCTTCGCCCCCCGCACCACAGAGGTCATCAAATATAACCGACGACCGACGACACGACGACGCCTCACAGCAAAAAAAAATCAGATTTTCAGTCTCATTAAGAAACGGACCGTCCAAGCTCACAGAACGACAGTCCACTTAACTTTACTTTAACAATCAAAAACCATCGCTAACTTTCTAACAACTAAAACACTTGTCAAGTTGGAACCTCAACTTCCTCGAAAAGACTTGTAAAGTCAAATAGTCTCCGTCAAATCGACTCCATCAGGCCAAGGAACCATTAACGAAGTTACAAACCGAGCTCAACAGGTCCGTACTCGTTTCAATATCTCCAAAACTTTCCCTACCCTCAAATCGACCAGACAAAGTTGCCCTATCTCTTCCTACAACAATTCAAATCCTGCGAAAGGGATGAAAGCTCAGCGTAAATTGGACTTTCTTTACCCTGTTGTTATTATCATTGGTTGTTTGGCAAGTTTGAGCTTTAAGTGAGTGGGACAGGATCTGTAATGAGATGAAGGCAATTGTAGTATTCAGTTTCGCCTGCTGAAATTCAAAACGTAGTAAGGGACCAACAACATTTTTAAGGAGAGGCAAAAAACGTGTTCATCGCTTTAGGAGCGTGTCCTAGAAAATGCATTTTATCCTAGCTATGGAGATAGTCTTTCTTGGAAAAATAATAATCATTATGACGTACGAGTATACCTACGCTATGTATATTAAAAAAAACTATGTATGTCTTGTATTATGTATATCAGTCATCTAGTACCCATAACACAAGCTCTGCTTAGCTTGGAACTAGATGATCATGTGTGGATTGTTCTGCATTATTTATTTATTGATTTACTAACTATTACTACTATTACTAAGTGCTGGCACGTTCACACAGCATCATCTAACCAAAGCTCAATAAATAAATTAATAATGCTGAACAATTCACACAATAATATCTAGCCCCAAGCTAAGAAGAGATTTTGTTATGGGTACCTAGTACTAATGCGTTCCTTCCTACTATGGGTGCCAGGACTCAGCAGAGCTTGTGTTATGGATAACTGATAAATTATAAGGAATACAACACATTGAAAAATTGAAAACTGTTTTTTTGTAGAAAAAGTATCTTTATATGCTAGACAGTTGCTAGGACATCCTTTTAAGTATGTAAATATACTTGTGCCAGGATGTCCTGCTCTTCATTACAAATACAAAGATTTTACAAATAAACTAAATTAAATATAATTTTTAAATACAAATAAAAAAATTAATTAAATTGACAATTACTAAACTATGGGCTTTTTATTGAATAGATAGCACTTATACCTTATTTTCTGTGTCTGGCGGCTGCTCCTGAGGACACCGGTCTCACAGTCCGTGCAACAGGAGCTGCCTATGAGTGTGTGTTACACAGGTACCCTACACAGGTACCCTATATATTTTGTGTTACACATAGAAAACACCTGAAACAAATATCTGCAGATCGTACAAACCTTTTGTATCAAGATGGGAATCGAATCACAACCAAATTGAAGAGTCGTTTTTATCATGAATGTCCCTTACTACGTTTTTGCTTCGGCAGTCGTTGAGTCGTTTTATGTTGTACAAAGGTTTATAGAGATGTTACAAGATCAGCTGGTACTGTGGTAATACTTATTGTGGATTACTTTTTTGTGGGCCGTTCGTCATTTCGTTATTCTTTTACTTCTATTTTTTGTAGAATATATCTGATGAAGTAAATAGATGTAAGGCCCTAGCCTAGATCGTACTCGTATATCAAGAAATCGTACTTCACTCTAATATTATGAATGCGAATGTTTGGATGTTTGTTACTTCTTCACGCAAAAACCACTGACTGAACAGATTGCGCTGAAATATTGCATTAGATAGATAGATAGAAAAAAAAATATTATACCACACAAAACAGTAAACAATACAGAAATAAATAAAGAAGGTAGTTTTTTTTAAGAATGATCTATTGGTAAGATACCTAATAATCTTTAAAAAAAACTCACGTCAGAAAAATCTTTAATTAATTAGCGGCCTAATGCATTCCGATAGTTCTGTCTAAGCCTGAAATAAAAACCACCCGTCCAGTTAAAAAAAAATTCAACAGTTGAGGTTCAAGAACAATGAAAACTCTGGCTAACGCTCACAAAACAAATCCGCGAGTGATATTTAGTACCTACCTAAACCTACTGTTCCTGACAAAATGAATAAATAAATATAATTTCCATACAAAACAAGATAAGTTAAGGTTAACCGCCGCGGAGCGTTGATCGCCGCGCAATGTCATGACCGTGTCGCGGGCTGCCAAGGTTTCGTCGCTCACGTCATTCGCACGCAGATAATGTACTACTTATGATGGACAGTAGGTAGGTACTGGTACCTACTTTACCAATCAAAAGGCAGAAAGGGCCGGTTTATACAGCAAAGACCAAAGACGCACCAAAGCGCCTACGAAGAAACAGCGGGCTGCCAAGGTTTCCGTCGCTCACGTCATTCGCATACAGATAATGTACTACTTATGATGGACAGTTGGTACGTACTGGTACCTAGTTTATCGACCAAAAGGCAGAAATGCCCGTTTTGTAAAGAATCACCGAAGCGTCTATGAAGAAACCGCGGCTTCCTGAGTTTCCGTCGTCGCGTCGTCGCTCTCGTTATATAAAAAACACATTTATACAACACAAAACAGAAATAAATACAATAGAGAAAGTAAAGTAAGCGGCCTTATTGATGAGATCTCGTCCAGGTAACCTTAGGATGGACTGGACATGAAGGAACAATATCATCTATATTTCACTATGAGGCCAACAAGACACTGATGCAAAAACGTAGCATCCACCTAGCACCTGCATAAGCCAGACGAGCTACGTGACATCACCCCGAAGAAAAATCCTAGCAGCTGCAAGGGTTAGTGGCGAATTATGAACGCTGCGGCTTCGAGGCTGAACGAATAAAGTGGCGATCACAATTAGGCCTATCATGGCCGCAGTGACGCCAAAGCCACCCAAAACGGAAAAAAGGAACAATATAGACATAAGTGTTAGCGAAGATCCGCCCGCGACGCAGGAGGTTGCGATATTGTTGCAGATATTTTTCCGGGTGTTCTGGTCGTTTTCTATGTATAATAAAAAATATATATCTATGTATTCTATTATGTATATCAGTTATCTAGTACCCATAACACAAGCTCTGCTTACCATGGAGCTAGATAATGCTGTGTGAATTGTCCAGCATTATTTATGTATTTCAATTAGAGTGATATAATTCAGTGAGATGAGTTAGTAAACAAACAAAGCGGTACTGCTTCAAGTGTAGATGGATAATGAAACTCGATACCCGCGTCCTATTTCAAGAAGTTAGCGGAATTCGAGCTAGGGACTAATACAGGCAGGAATGTCAGCGTAAATTATAACAACCATATCGACACTTATAAATAAATTAAATAAATAAACACTTAGCTCTAAGAATTAACAAGCTGAAGTGGCAGTGGGTCGGAACCGACGGCCGCTGGGGCAAACGTGTTCTTGAGCGGTGACCACGACTCGGTAAACGTAGTATAGGACGCCCTCCGACTAGGTGGGATGACGACCTGCGAAAGACTGCAGGTACATGCTGGATGTGTTAAGCTGGAGACAGGGCGCTATAGCGCTCATTAGGGGAGGCCTATGTCCAGTAGTGGACTATCATAGGCTGATGACGATGATATCTACACGATATCGTTTGCAATTTGCGACGAAGGCAGACTTGCTAAAATTGGTGTATACCTACTAATGTTGTATTGAGACCATTATGAGTCATAGAGCTGTAAATCGGTGGTCTCATGGTATGATCTGCTCTACCATAGCACATGCTGAGTGGAGACCGATTGTATCAGCTTCTGGTTAATTTATATGTATGTATATATCCTATTCGTCTCTGTTCTAGCAAAATTTTTTTTTTTTTTTACTTACATACCTACTTTTAAATCGAAGTAAAGTATATACCGTCTTATTATGATAAACTAGTTTCTGCCCGCGGCTTGCGTTGTTTCTATGGAAACGTTTTAGGGTTATTTATATCCCATGGGAACTGAATATGTGATAAAAAGTAGCCTATGTTTTATTACAGGCCTAGAACTTGTTTGCAAAATTTCAGCCCGATCCGTTCAGTAGTTTTGTTGTGAAGAGATTGAAAAAAAAGTATTTTTATAACTAGCTGCGCCCCGCGGTTTCACCCGCGCGGTGTTAGATATTTTGGATAATATACAATAATATCTTTATAAATTGTAGCTTATTATTCTGATGTAAAAGCTATATTATTGTAAAGGTTCATTAAAATCAAATTACAATTAGTAGTTTTTTACGTGCAAGAGTAACAAACATCCATCCATCCATCCATCCATAATTAATTACAAACTTTCGCGTTTATAATATTAGTAGGATATTAATTTGCTAATAAAATATTTACACACTTCTCCAAAACTAAAGGTATTTAATAATTAGTACACTCTATTGTATTAACAATAGAGTGTGCTGTAACACTATTGTAATAAGTAACACTATTGTAATAAGTAACACTATTGATTAGCACGTTTTCTGAAAATGAATCATTAATTTTCATAATACATGCTAATTATTAGATTTTAGAACTTTATGCATTTAAGTATATTTTGTTTCTATAAAAGCTTTTACCTACTTCTAGTTACAATAACTAGGTGCATATATCTTATCATCTGAATCATCCGCTATAATGAATGAAGTTTCTATCAAAAGCAAAATATAATGAGGTCCCTGTTGCAATCAGATGGACAGCGAGTCGCGAGCACGCTGCGCGTGAGTCACCGGCGGCGGCGGCGGTTATTTTATGTTACTTAGAATGAACCAAAGAACCGAAGTTTCGACAAAGCTCTTAAAAGTTAAAAATAAATTTTTAAAAATAAACCACGACTCTGTAAACGTAGTGTAGGACGCCCTCCGACCAGGTGGGATGACAACTTGCGAAAGACTGCTGGATGCGTCAAGCGTGAAGACAGGGCGCGATGGCGCTCATTAGGGGAGGCCTATGTCTAGCTGTGGAAACACATAGGCTGAGATGATGATGACAAAGAATGAACGAGCACGTCCAGAGAAACTAGTTTGTAGTTAGGTAACCTAGATGTCTATAAAAACATACATAAGTACTCGCGTAGCGTGCTTTCCACCCCAATTTTAGAATTAGAAAAAAACTATCAAATACATACAAAATCAGACTTTTATTTATGATTAAGATTAAAAAATTAGCGTAGTAAATTCGAAACTCCAATAACTAGAGACGATCAAACAGCCGCTGGGGTGTTAAACACCCCACGCGAGTCATCATCACCCTATATCAGTCCACTGCTGGACATAGGCCTCCCCCAATGAGCGCCATAGCGCCCTGTCTTCAGCTTGCCGCATCCAGCATCTACCTGCAGTCTTTCGCAAGTCGTCATCCCACCTGGTCGGAGGGCGTCCTACACTACGTATGCCGAATCGCGGTCTCCACTCAAGAACACGTTTGCCCCAGCGGCCGTCGGTTCTTCGCGAAATATGGCCGGCCCACTGCCACTTCAGCTTGCTAATTCTTTGAGCTATGTCGATAACCTTGGTTCTCTGTCGGATGTATTCGTTACGAATCCTATCCTTCAGAGAAACTCCGAGCATAGCTCTTTCCATAGCTCGCTGAGCGACTTTGAACTGGTGGACCAGCCCACGCGAGTAATTATGTGTTAATATTATTAAAATAAAAACATTTAAATTAGTGTAGAAACATTATAACTGCACCTATCTAAACTTTTGATACCATCATAGTTATGATCGCAGAAGGCGCATATTCCATGATGGCGCATAAAACTGTGCCGAATTATTTGGGAAGCTCAAAATTCAAATCATGGTAAATACATAATCTATTTGTTTATAATATAAATGTCTTTTACACCTAGTACTTATTTCGTAAAATTCCCATATTGCTCCACCGAATCAACTCTAAAAAGGGTCTAAAGATGGTCTCTATAATTTATTATCTGGTATCTGCGTGCGCGCGCGCCTCTGGCCGCCACACGTGGCGCGGGCAATATCCGTGAGCGGACTCATGACAACCCGCCAGGTTGCGGCCGGGGCAGACAGCTAGCGGGTAGCGTTTTGATGAACTAACGAAATAATAAACATAAATAAATAATGCTGTCCAATTCACACGGCATTATCTAGACCCAAGCTAAGCAGAGCAAGATAACTGATATGTGTACTAGATAACTGATATATATGTACATAATACAATACATTATTATAGGTAGATATTTTTTATTAAACATAGAAAACGACCAGAATACCCAAAACAGAAAAAGTGATGGTAAATAATTGAAAACAATATTTAAATAAATAAGAATGGCTGATTTGGAAAGAAAACTATATGCTTTGCTAAACATTTCCATTCACTTTTATGGCACTCCACCTTTTCAGTGCCGTTTTGGATTAGTCACACTGACATCTGCAAAACCTCGGGAATTCGAAATGTTTGCGAGTCGGAAAATTTGCTAAAAAAGTTAAAACTAAACTATAAAACCTAATTAAAGACTGGTAATCAGTTAATACTAAACATAAAATTAATGACATTAGACATGAATAAAATCAATGCCAACTGAACCAATGTATCACCACATAGTATAAAACGACGTCGCTTCCCGCTGTCTGTCTGTCCCTATGTATGCTTACTTCTGTAAAACTACGCAACGGATTATTTAATAGATCGAGAGATTCAAGAGGTAGGTTTATAAACTATTTAACCCATAGATTTCCACGCGGGCGAAGCCGCGAGGCGTAGCTAGTATAGTACTATATATTTAGGGGTACAGTCTAGTTTTTATTATTATGTGCTTCTATTTGTATAATATTTACCTAATTGTATTCTGTTTTGTATGCCAAATAAATAAATACCAACTCAACCCGCTCAAACGCGATTAGAACAGCCACACCCGCCGCGGCCATCTGCAAACCGTTTGCACCAAAAAATATGTCGCAGTATTGCAGCTGCATTGGCCGAGACGCGGAAGCCGGCGCTAATGGCCACACATCACAGAACCAGAGGCCGTTGCACAATATTACTGGGATATTACCGCGGAAAATGATACCTACCATAAAATCTGCAAGAATACGAGCTAGACTGCTGAGCTCTGCCGCGGCGCGGCGGGGACTTGACTTGAGATTGTGCTCGAATATTATAAGTCTAGAAACGAGTCTAGATTATAACAGTGAGCTTGGCTGATCCTAATCTAAATAAATACAATTTTAATGAATATTCTCTTTCTAATTTGAATTTAGGCCTATAGGCGGAGATAGCGGGATGAGCTCGACCTGTTTTAAGGAGTAGGTCCTATTTGCTGAGTACCGTTTAGCAAGTTTACCAACCAAAAAGGTTTAATTACTCTACCTGCTGTCTCGAACGGCTAAACCACAGTTAATCAGGTACATTCAGTGAATTACCCGATAATTTGCACAGGACTTTACAAACCCCTCTAATCCCGAACAGAACATTTCTGAGAACCGGCTGCTTTAGTGTGTTGCCCGCGGGATTCCGTCCAAATTGTCTGGTTATATGCTAACTACGGAAACTGTTGAGTTGAGTCCGCCTACCCCGTTAAAGCTAAGCTTGCCTCTTACCTATGTATAATGCAGCTAAACCACTGAATCAGTGTTACACAAGTGCTAAAAGGTACCTATGCATGTATTTATCATACTACTGGCCATTACTACGCTATGTATTTTGTACTGCTTTAAACCTGTTTGCAACGACCTCTTTAATACCTAAATAGTTACAAAACATTAGTGTGGTGTGAGATTGTTATATCGTATTGTAGCGAGCGATATTTTGGCGAGGTCTAAATCTAGCAGTGGATGTCTTTTGGCTGTGTTGATAAGTGGGGACTACATTTACTTCGCGGAAAAAACGCAAGAGAGAGAATTCATCAAGTTATCTACTACTACAAGACCAAACTCGGAGAGTTCGCAACCTCGTGATAAGAATAGCGTCCGGATCGGCACGTATTGAATCAAACTCGCTGATAAGGAGTTGGAGATTATAATTTTACGTGTTTCTGTCTGTCGTTATTGCAGTTGTTCCAAAACTTCCTACAATGATAAAATCTCTTTGGTCAAATAAACAAAGAAGCCTCCTTGGGAAAGATGTCATACTTATAAACTATTCATAATATCATAAGTTCGAATTTCAAAAACACATTGACCGAAGTTGTTTTTTTTAATTTACGCTTGCGCGCGCTGTGACAAAATCGAATCGTTATTCCGCCATGTGCGGGAAAGTAAAACCTCCTTGAAGTTAAACTGTCATTCTCATTCAACAAAAGATGACCAACCTCGCACATTTAGTAACTAGATAGACTAGACTAAGGGAAAGCGTTCAGTGTGAATATAGGTTCTAGAACTAGAAAGTTTGGAGTTGGACATAGCTGTAATGCCGCGGACGACGGTGGCACTGACCTGTGCATGACTGTGATGCTATCTGTGACCGTGAGTTGTTTTAATCTGTGGTGACTTTTAGATTATCTAAGGAGGCGAGTATCACGCCAGTGACGCTTGGATACGTGGGTGGGTTCAAAGATGGAACTTTGTTTTTTCGGTCTGGAATGCGAGCGAGGAAAGGGGTCAAAAGTCAGCTCATAATACACGTGCCTGACGATAATCAAATCAGAAAATCAGAATTTTGAAAGTAAATTATAATAAATTATATTTATTTTATAATTTGCTTTCAAAATTCTGCTTGGAACATGCAGCATTAGGTGCCACGCACAGATTTAGTGGATCATCAAAATAGTTTTCTTAAATATTAAATCGGAAAAATAGTGTTCTACCGAAATCAAGTCGGTTTGTTTTATCCTATGAAAATATAGGTAAGGAATATCGCACATGATAGAGGCGTGAATTTTGAGGGAGGCCATTGCTCACCAGTGGGACGATGGCAGGAGGTTGCAGGTTCGATTCCAGTCTCAGGACAAATGTTTGTACGATCTGCAGATATTGGTTCTGGTTGTTCTGTGCGTTTTCTTTTAATAAAAAAATAACTATCTATGTAATGTTTTAAGAATATCAGTTATCTAGTGCCCATAAGACATACTCTGCTTAGTTACCTTGGGGCTATGTGTACGACAACCTTTACTCCCGGCCCCAACATTACCTAATGTGGGCCCGTGGAGCCCCGCGTGACTCGAAACGTGGCTAGATGTTGCGTTGGTGAGGTTATTATACAAAGTTTTACTAATTTAATTTAAGACTTTCTATGCAAAACTTTTTAAATAAAAACACTTGTATTGCCCATGACACAAACGCACACGTTGTTCCTACTAGAACTACGGGCGGCGCGGCGCGTCACGCGCTCCATCATCGGGTCGCATCGCATAGGTTGGGCAGTGATTGCGTTAAAACTATCCAACCATTCTCAATCATGACTATTTACAACGTCCATGTACTTATCATATCATTGCCTTGCGAGTAAAGGACAGAGGTGCCGCCTGGCGGCAGGTCGTTAGAATACCATCAATATTGGAAGCGAGGCCGCGTCGCGAATCACGACTGTTGGTCGCGATGGACTCGCTTGATGCAAGCACCAATCAAACACTTAGTTTTTAAGGTTCCGTAGCCGATGGGCGAAAATGGGACCATTACGTGTGTTAGTAAATAGGTTTATTTTATGTAAAGTAAAAGTAATAAGATTTTTATTTTATCAGAACAGAGACTCTTATAAATTAAACTTAGATTAACAGAAGACAGAAACTGACAAAATCGGTATCCACTCAGCATGTGCATGTATGTGTATTAGATGTATGTTAGATTAAGGTATATATTTAATATGGGCCGTAGTTTTTAACACTTTGAGTGCTGAAAACGCACGGTATGAGTTTTCTACAAGTGACTAATATTCGTAAATCCACACTAGCGCAGCGGCTGAGAAAATACAGATCTTTGTGACTCAGCAGAGCTGTAATATTTTTCGAACGAAACGCATGTGCGGCGCAACACAACCGCTGTGTAGAGCGGCAGCACGAATTTTTTAGGTAAAAAAAAAGATCGCAGTCGTTGAAAAAAAACCGCAGTCAAAGTGTTAAGTACTTTCCATCCTGTACTAGACTAATGTTGCCTGAAATAAATGAATTATTTATATATTCGTTGTCTGTCTGTCCGATGCACTCGCTCAATGCAAGAACCAATCAAATACTCAGTTTTAGGGTTCCGTACACGAAGGGTTACGGGATCCAATAACTAAGCCTCGCTGTCTGTCTGTCCGATGCACTCGCTCAATGCAAGAACCAATCAAATACTCAGTTTTAGGGTTCCGTACCCGAAGGGTTAAACGGGATCCTATAACTAAGCCTCTGCTGTCTGTCTGTCCGTCAGCGGACTGTATGACATAAACCGTAAAAGGTAGACAGTCGAAAATTTCGTGTGCATTTATCTAGCCGCTATAACAACAAATAATAATGCATTTCATAATCACAGTCGGCAACGTCCACAGAAAACGTCCATACCAAGTTGATTACCGCTCACAGAAGTTAAGCAATGTCGGGTGCGGCCAGTATTAACACGTGTCGCCACACAGCTGGAGCGTGACAGACAGACAGCGCGAAGCGACTTTGTTTTATACGATGTAGTAAAGAAAATAAAAGGCGTGCAAAGCTGCGGTCGTAAGCTAGTCCTTCATAAGTTACTAGTACCTATCATCAACATCATCAGCGTATAGCAGTCCACTGCTGGACATAGGCCTCCCCCAATGAGCGCCAGTCGTACCTATACCTGCAATAGCACCTATATACAGCTACTATACAGCCACGAGTACCTATACCTACGTACAATCATGTGCAGTGCACATAATGCAACGAATGTGTCGCAAGGCGAACCTGATAACAGATCACGGACACTCGCGCGCACGATAACAATTGATTACTGAAATGCAGTTCAACAGTCGCTGTCTGTTGAAATTGTTTCATGAAATAATAAATTATGACTCGTACAATATCCGAAAAACAAATACATAAAGTTAATACATACAGTAAAGTTAATTAAATAATGAACATCATCAGCCTATCTTAGTCGACTGCTGGACATAGGCCTCCCCCAATGAGCGCCACACTTATTTGATTATTGACTTGATTTCGTAATTTTGCGATGTTTTAAGCGAAGTATCTAAGTTTAGTGTTCTTGAATGGAGACCACAACTCGGTAAACGTAGTGTAGGACGCTCTCCGACCAGGTGGGATGACGACCTGCGGAAGACTTCAGGTAGATGCTGGATGCGGCAAGCTGAAGACAGGGCGATATGGCGCTTGGGGGAGGCCTATGTCCAGCTGTGGACTGTTATAGGCTGAAGATGATGATGCTGATCTAAGTTAAAAAGTGGTGAATGATAGTGGAATCAATGACCAAATGAAAAATACCTGTGGACACAATACGATTACGATTCATATTATCGAGAACCATTGGCGTCTTATACGAAAAATGTAGTAGACAGTAGACACAAACGAGGTGTAGGCCAAAAGGCCAAAAATAACTAGCTCAATCCAAAAAAATGCGACGAATACGTCTCATTTTCCTATCCATATTCGTGGGCTCTTCCGCGTGAAAGCGCTGAAGTTATTATTATGCCGAGGCTGCACTGCCACTGTCTTCTCAAAGTGCAACATATCATTCAAAAACTATCATCGAGATTGTAAAAAACTATTGGATTGTTGCCAGACATATTGCCAAATAAACTGACATTAATTTGCGATTGTTTTATTAGATTTAAAACTTATTCTTATACAATTATTATTCAACTAGCTGCGCCCCGCGGTTTCACCCGCGCCGCGTGGTGATAGATATTTTGGATAATATACAATATATCTATATATTTTTTTCTCGCTGTCAGTTCCGTTTGACAGTTTTGCGGCATGACTTCTTTGGTTGTTGGTTTCTAATCTTGGACGAACTAAATTGCTTAGAATTATGTACTATGGTCTTCCCTTTATTTTAATTTTATGTAATTTATTTATTTTTTCACTGATAGCTTGTATAATTTACTCACCCCATAATTATTATCTTTTTTTTTTTTTTTTATAAAACCTAGTATGTATTTATTCATCATTCACGTCTTCTGTGCGCTGAATCTGAGATCGTGTCTGCCACTCTACCGGGTTCTGACTGAAAACCAGCGCTCTAGCTTGTTGCTCTATCACAATAACCCAGGTCATTTGTGATAGAGCAACAAGCTGAGTCAGGACCTATTAGACCTACACACGCGCGCTTATCCACTTTCTGTGAGGGCCAGTACAATACTACTAACATTTTGTACCTTTTCACTTTTGTTTTTAAATATTTTGTCGATGTTACGTTTTTTATAATAGGTACCTAAGTAGGTACTTTGTAGTCTAATATAAAATAAATAAAATAAAATAGCCTTTATTGCTGAACTAATTTTTACAATGTGTTTTTACAGTTTTCTAACAAATATGCTTACTTTATAACAGTTACTTATCTTTTTACATAAATTAAGTATCGGTAAACGGTCGTTTCTGTATTTCAGCTTGTCTTTCGACATAGGCCTCCTCTAAAGATTTCCACTCTATTCTATCTTTCGCTATGCGGGTCCATATTGGAATCCAGCTTGTTCTTTGGGTTGGTTTGCTTCGAGTGTATTTGTCATTCTAGATAATATTATTTTTGAAAACACTTTGTAAATATTGGACATTAAACTGATTGGTCTGTAATTTGCTACATCTCCTCTATCACCCTTTTTATGTAGTAGTATAATTGTAGATTTTGTCCAATCATCTGGTATCTTTTCCGTATTGATAATTTCATTAAATATATCTGTAAGTTTTGGAGCGATTACTGGTAACGTTGCTTTTAGAAGTTCGTTTGTAACAAGATCAGATCCAGGGGCTTTATCGAGTTTTTGTGAATTTATTGCTTTTATGGTTTCTTCCTTCATTATTTCCGGTATATATTCTTCATCGTTTGTTTCGTCGTTTTCTTTTATAGTTTCTTTCTCTTTTTGACTTTGGTATAGGTTTCGGTAGAATTTTGTAGCGATTTTTAATATCTCGAGTCTTTTACTTGTACTATTACCATCTTTCTTTTTCATACTTGGTATCCAGTCCTTTTTGTAGTTTAATTCCTTCAATGCCTTTTTTATTCCTCCTGTTTTTTCTATGTTACTTTTCATTGTATTAGATCTTCTAGTTTTCCTTTCTTTCCTAAGTTGTTCGCTGATCTTTTTGCTTACTTCTGTTATTCTTTGGCGGTTTTCTTTCTTTTTCTTTTGTTGTAGAAGTTCTTTCCGTTCTTGTAATAATTGTTTGATTGTAAAAGAGACTTCTTTCTTGATATTTTTGTTTGTTTTTTTGGTTACTGTTTTTAGTTGATTTAGTAATAGGTTGTACTTTTCTTGTATTGATGGATTTTCTTTCTTCTCTAATTCCGCGGCTTCTAGAGATGTTTGAAGATTATTAAGTAATAGTTCAGGGTCACCTGTGTATTGTACCGCTTTGTGTTTATTTTGAAATCGTCTTGTTTTCTTGAACGTTCCTGACATCGTAGCTCGAACCATCCTATGGTCTGTGTGGAAGTTTAAATTGTTTATGATAGATACATTCTTGAAGGCTTTTCTATTATTGGACATAATAAAATCGATTTCGTTCTTGTATTGTCCATTGGGTGAGATCCATGTCCATTTCTTTGATGGCTTCCTTTCATAAAAACTGTTTAGGATACTTAATCTGTTTTCCAATGCATAGTTTACCAGTCTTCTTCCGTTTTTGCTTCTATTTCCATACCCATACTTTCCTATAGTATTTTCTTCCCCACTATTTTTTTTCCCAATCTGTCCATTGAAGTCTCCCATCACGATAACGTTTTTATGTGCGTTATCCATGGCGTTTTGGAGATCCTCATAGAATTTCTCAATTGTTTTTGCGTCCTCTTTTTTATCAGATTCCGTCGGTGAATATGCCTGTATAATAGACCATCTCTCTTCTTTTTCTCCGTTCAAGGAAAGTTTTATATTAAGGACTGCAATACGTTCCGAGACTCCCCTGAGTTCTTCTATGTTGTTTACTAGATTTATTTTTACCATGAATCCAACCCCATACAGTCCTGGCGTCTCTCGTAGTCTAATATAATTATGTGTAATTAACCTTGTTTGTGTGTTGTGTTAGTGTTTAATAAATAATTTTCGTTCTTTCTTTCTTTCTATATAAATTGTAGGTAGCCTATGATGTATAAGCTGATGTATAAGCTATATTATTGTAAAGTTTCATTAAAATCCATTCAGGAGTTTTTACGTGAAAGACTAACAAACATCCATCCATCCATACTTACAAACTTTCACGTTTATAATATTAAGTAGGATTTAACTACTTATTTCAAAATGACATCCCTATATTAATTAATTTTATAAATATGATTGTTTAGAATTTTAGCTAACATCTAAAAAGAAATAACCCAAAAATTGTTGTGCCCTGACAGAGTTTTTACGCATTGTGTACAAACTCTGTCACACCTACCCACAAAGATATTAGACCAAAGAAACTACCGGTATGCATGAAATCACAATAAATGATATGAATATGAAAATAAGAAGTCAATTCTATAGGATCGTTTTCATTCTACAAAAAGTACTAGTTCTGTTCGATCCGGTACGGGCGCTACGAGACACTAAATGTAAAGGAATGACCCTAAAACGATGGAAGTATTCGTAAGATAATAAAGTAAAGTAAGTAAAAAGTAAAGTAAAAAATCATTTATTTCTTTAGGCTTACAAAATAAGCACTTAGACAAGCCATATTTTATATATAAATTATTATCAAATAACATTATTTTACTGTTAAAAAGATATGCGCCTCCATATACATATATGTATATATATCTAACACTTTGGCGGAGATCGAGCTTAAAAAATAAAAGAAATAAACACAGACTGATTCTTTCCAAATATGGCTAACGCTCTATCGCATTTCTGGGTTTTAAAGCCTGGTATCTGGCAAAAGCTTTACAAATTTAGACACGCTAATGAGCCAGTCAAGTTCGGAAATGATCTCTGTCTCATAATATTGAATAGGTGCAAGAGTTAACACTTCGAGTGCTGAAATCACACCGTATGTGTTTTCTACAAGTGTCTAATATGCGTAAATCCACACTAGCGCAGCGGCTGAGAAAGTACAGATCTGTGTGACTCAGCACAGCTGTAATGTTTTTCGAACGAAATGCACGTGCGGCGCAACACAACCGCTGTGTAGAGCGACAGCACGAATGGCTTAGGTTAAAAAAAAGTTCGCAGTCGAAGAAAAAAGTTCGCAGTCAAAGTGTTAAGATAATTTCAAAGCCAAAATTATCGTTCTGCCTGAGCCCCAAGTTAATAACGAAGGGTCCCAATTAAGAGCATGAATGAGACTCTCTCACGCGATCGCGACACCGAACCGCTATAAGTACTTACTTAATTGTTTTTTTTTCCTCGCGGATCTTAACCCTTCAGCATCATCCGTTCCCACGAATATCCGCCGCATTCATCCAGTTATTCTAGTAATAGTTCCTAGCTTCTTTGGACCGGTGCGTGCAAAAAAAACGGAGCAGCCATCGGCACCCTTTCGGTAAGGTAAAGGCATGTCGACTTGCCGGGCGATCGTGAGCGTTCGTGAGCGGTCGGTAATTGTCGTATTACATCTCTGGCATCTCGCGAAATGGACCATGATGATTAATGAATCATCTATGTCGCGGCCAGACTAGCCTATATCATTAACACGTTAGCATGCACTACATTTAGTGCATTTTGGAGTCAAAATGCACTAAATGTAGTGAATGGACAGCTAACGTGTTAACTTTACGGTGTTAGAAGCCTAGTACTAAGTTATCTAAATCATAACATTCTAGAGACTATAAAAACTGTCGTGCTTTGATGAATTCTTTACGGATGTAAGCGGGTTAACTATGGGCCTTATTTGTGTACACAATTTTCATATATCCTGTGAACTCGGCTCGTGAGAGGATGTCGTAAGAGCCGACTAAGGGGACCAGAGGTAGGGCAGCAGCTTCTATGTATTTAACACATCCACTGCGATCACAAGTCCGCCTGCCAAGCGTAGGGAGGCCTGTGTTCAGCAGTGGACGACGTTATGTGTGCTAGCTAATGGCCATGATAGTTTCAAAATTGTTGTTAAAATATTTTTGAAAAGTCCGTGTTGTTAGTTACAATATTTTTACAATGTTTATTAAAGTAAAGTAAGGTAAAAAATCATTTATTTCTTTAGGCTTACAAAATAAGCACTTAGACAAGTCAGAAATAAAATTATTTTACTGTTGTTTTTTTCCACTAGTCGCAGAAGTGAAATGTTTTAATTATTTTATTTCCGAAAAAAATTTACCGTTGCAAACGGCCCGCTAAAACTCAATGAAAGGGTGAAAGCTCATAAATAGGTAACATTGTCATATTCTCGCTTGGCACCTTTAGTTCCCTTTACAATACTTCAGCATCTTAAAAAAAACCACGACAGAAGGCGCAAACCGCACCGCATGTTATAATTATGTAGATACAATAATCAACCTTATAGCACAAAGCATAAGGCCATGCTATAGGCCGGGGATAATGACGGTAATGTCAGCAAGTCACCTCGGTACAGTATCGAGCCGGGACGATTATCTCCGCGATTAATTGTTTCCGTCCGCGACCGATGCGGCCCTGACTCACACAAGTCCATACAGAGGAACTTTCGAACTCAGACCAGGATAGGCATGTAGGTTAGGTAAAGTATATTTTGATGTTGAAGGAAAATATCCCATTATTCCTTGTTGATAACCAAAAATAGATGGCAAACATTCGTTAAAAATCTTTCCCTATTTATCACAAATCGGTGCAACGAGTACCGTAGGTGTACAGTACGTTAGGTAACCTATTTATAGATAGAAAGAAATAAAAATAATGTGTTAATTACGGGGCTAAAAGGTCCCTGTTTTAATATTATAGGTACCTACCTATAATTATAGAAACTTAGGTATACTACTTGTTGCACAAATGAGCACAAAAATTACCTATCGATCGATTTATAATCGATATGATATTTTGCTGCTGAAACATCACTACGTTTCAGCAGCAAAGTTGGTTTTTGTCTAAGTAGTTTTGTAACAAATTATTACAGCTTTTTTTGTTTTTGGTAGGTAAATTATCAGTTTGATAAAACATAAATACAATCACCTATAGGTATTGCTTTTATTTTTGTCCTAGTATTTTTGTAACAAGCTATTAGTGCTTTTTTTTGTTTTTTGTAGGTAAATTATCAGTGTAATAAATTTTAATACAAAACATAATCTGGAAACACTGTAGGTGCTACAGCTTTAGACAAAATGGCGACCAATTTCCGTTCCGCATCATTACCGCATCGCAGAAAAACGCGACCCGCGTCGCGCCACTCTTATCCCTATTCCCCGAATATCATTATCTAAATTCGTAAATAGGTAATAAGTAGAAGGGTCCGGGCGTCGGTCAATGCAATAGCACCCGCCTGGGTTCTATACCTGATCGTGACGCGCGGTCTTATTACCGCGGAAAGAACAAAAAACTAGCCAAGTATGAGCCACGCTCGCGAGTCCAGAGTTCCGTGTCTAGCTAGCTCAAAGTTTGAATATACAGACAAGCATAAATTCGGATATGTATCAAACAAGAACCACTGGATGGCAATCCCCGTTTCCACGCTCTGTCTATCAGCATAGTCCATCAAGTCTACCAGGCTATTTAACATAACGCACGTTATCAGCGTTGCTATGGTAATTTTAACGTGAATTACGCGTGAAAAGGGACATTTTAGCGTGAATAACGCCTTTTCACGCGTTATTCATGCCAATATTAGCGTTATAACGCTGATAACGTGTGTTATGTTATTTGCTAAATAGCGTAGTAGCCAGGCAGTTATGGACTATTGTTGACCGCAAATGGCCATGACATTTGCGGTCAACAATAGTCCATCTCTGTCGAAAAATAGCTCGGTTTGAATACCATCGGTAGACGACACTAAACAACGACCCTGTATCATCTCCAAATTAAAGTTGAATGGCCAAAGCTGATGGCACGTAGGCTCAGCAAAACTATACCGTGGCATGTTTACAGAACCCTAAAAAGCAAAGGAAGCGGCGCGCGGCGGCGGCGGCGCGGTGTCCCTGATTTATGTACCCGCGGCGCCGCCGGCGGAGGCCGAGTCTTGTATAATCTGCAGGGCCGCGCCGCATGTTCCCGGAAACTGGATGCGGGCTTTACCCCACGCGATTCTGTGCTCTTTCTCTTTTTGGGGACAGTGAGAGCAGTAGTTAGGTGATGATTATGCCTTCTAGCTGAATTTCGGCCACGGCGGCGGCAGCGGTGGCCAGTCTCAACTGAGACTGTTATAGTCAGGTGGGTTAGTTGTCAAATGATTCGAGTGCAAAATAGCACGTTTCATTTACAAAAGAAATTGGTACAGTGAGAAATCACTTTATGTCTGGTCTAAAGGACAGCTCTGGGTGAAATACAGATGTTGGTAACATCTTTTTGTAGATAGGTACAGTAAAGTAGAGTGGGACTGAATTCACGGCAAAATTTATAAAAACCACTTTGTTCCACCAGTGGGGCGCCTTGGTGGGGCAAAGTGGAATAATTCCGTCGGAGTCGAGTCGCAATTAGCGGCATGGAATGGAACTAATGGAAGGCGCACATGTCCGGCCAAAGCCGCGGGGCTATTAATAGCTTACAGAACAGCGGGTAATCAATATTCGACCGAGAAGACACGGTCCCATTTTAATTCTGAGATATTCGGAGGGTTGTTTGTTAAGTTGCGTCCAGCTTTATCTGGACTCTGACGTAGCCCAATCCCAATCCCTTAAAATATCTACTAATATTATAAATGCGAATGTTTAGATGTTTGTTACTTCGTCTTCGTCAAATGGTTTATAAACCTTCCTCTTGAATCACTCTATCTATTAATAAAACCGCAGCAAAATCCGTTACGTAGTTATAAAGATCTATGCATAGATCTTTAAAACTGCAAAGTCTCTTCCCTCTGTCTGTCTGTCCATATGGACAGACAGACAGCGGGAAGAGACTTTGTTTTATACTATGTAGTGAAGTAGAAAGTATACAATACAAACTTTGTAAAATCCATATTTACTTCAATGAACATTAAAGGGCATCCTAAACACGCAACGAGCTTTTTTTCATAAGAATCAATTTCGCGGGCATCTCGCGACGGGGGGTGATGACGTAGGGTGCAAGCGGCTCTAACTCACCGCCCCGTGGCGGCCGGCGGCGGCGCCCCGCGGTACATTGGCACATGTAGGAATATACCGGGTAACTGGACCTCTCTAACTCCCGAATACTCAAACGCAACTCAGCTTTAAGCCCGTCTCAAGTGTCGATATCCTAACAGATTTTCATTGAAAACTGTCAAAAAATTGCTACCATTGTATAAATTGCTACTTGAGACGTGTTTAAATCTGAAATGCATTTAATTGGGCGTAAGATTTTTAAGTCCCGTTAAGTTGTTGCTGAGTGTGACGTAAAACATAGTATATCAATTTGGAACTTCGAGTGCTAAGAGAGTGAAACACTAGATATCTTTGAGGAAGTGTGACAAACATAATGGGTCTCGACTCCAGTGACGTCTCGCTCGACGTTAAAGCCAGAAGAAAGAACCTAATTTCGATTGTTACCGCATTTCGCTCTAAATGTTGAAGACCATTGATGACGGACATGACATGCCCGTCTTCGGGCTACAGCGTGGCGCGCTGCGGCACTGCGACTCGTCGTATCACAGAGACTGGGCAGTGAATGCGTTAAATTGGCTTCTAATATTAAGAGTGTATGTAGTCCAACTAAAACTCGAAAGGGCACGCCACCCGCGCCCTGCAAATTGCGTCCATCAATCGCCGGGCGCCACGTTTCGCGAAGGCACCTACTGTCGCGCTTCGCCTTTTATTACTTTCCTATTATTTATATATTTTCCTCAAACCTTTTGCGATATCTCTTCCATTTTGAGGAATCGGCTATCGACAAACCTAGAGTCAATATGTCACTGCATACAAATTTTACGCAAAAAAGGAATAAACATGATCTAAGACTTACCTACTGAATTCCGGGTTCTAACTCTTTCGACCCATTAAGTCCAATGGAACGAACAGGAAAAAAAGAAAATTCACAGTAGCTACCTACTTGTGAATTCTTGTATTGCATGATTGTTGGTACAAAAATATGAGCTCCAAAATCAGGCACCGCGAAAAAAATCAAGACAAAAGAAAGCCCAAAGTCTCCAAGAACGAATTTCAAAGATTCAGACCTCTTTTGTACCGCGCACGTCCGCGCGGGCAAAAATAATCGCTCACGCATTCGTCAATAGCAAAAAATAAGGGCGCTGGGCACTTTTTGTTTTCGACGCGCACGGGCCCGAATGGTCAAGCGGGGTAAGTACACAACAGGGGCTTTCATTATGTACCATATGGTGGTAGTATTGATAAGCATGATTAAGTTATAGTGGTTTGGTGTGTGCATTTCGGAAAGTTGACTTGATTCTGGTGAGAAAGTAGGAGCTGTTATTATAATAAGAACTAACATAGAATTAAGAAAAATATGTAAATTTAATTACTTAATGTAGTTTAATTTTGATTTGTCGTATAAACTAGAAAAGTATAAATTTATAAAAAAATACTCTTATTCCTAGGTTTAAAAAAGATAAACAGATAAAAAATTATATTATTGCACTCTTTAAATATACAACAAGTAAAGTAAATAATCACAAAATAATGTGATGTGAGCGATCTCTACCAGAAACCGTGGCTGGATATTGAAATATAGTTTTTTGTTGTGCCTGTACTTATTAAATAAATTTTAATATATTACAAGTTAATCGAATCGAATAACTATTCAATTGAATACATACTTTAGATTCAAGATAAAGCAAGACGATGCAATTGCCAATGCCCTAAAGCGTCACGGCGGCAGGCGGCGGCGGGCGGCGGCGTGGCGTGACGCATTCGTCTCACACGCCCGCTGCGCGCGCGCAGGTATTGTTTCCGCGATCCGCGGCGTACCTGCCTGCAAGCTGCCTTCATTACCCCGCATAATGCCCATCCTTCACGTCTACCTGACTAATGTAACACGGCTTTTTATAATCGCGGGCGACACCGCGACGCGACGTTGCCACGTTACTAATTACCATTCGCGCGGCGTTGTCAGCTTGTCAGTTTTCGCGAGGCGAATGCAGATGTGCATCAACTCACAGCTGATTCATTTCAACTTTTCAAGGGTATGGGCAAATGTACATGCATATTGTAGGCAGTTAATATAAATTACCAGTAAATGATAAAATGTACGGAGCCACTTCCTTCACACATAATTCGTAACGTAGGTATTTGTTTCGCTTTACGGAGCTTTTTTTTCTTTCTCAGAATAATCAAATTATTTTAAACCTCGATCCATTATGAAACGTTATCCACTTGTCATTGAATCTTAATTATTCAAAATGGGGGAATGTTGATAAAACTATCTTCAAAGGTCCCTATTTCCGTGAGTCCACCATAAATACAAAATAGCCAGAAATTATAATGTAATCACAAAAACCTCCCATCTTGTGTCAAGATTAGAACCTACATAAATATTACCTAGGTATATTGAAGATTAGTCTTGATTTTGTAAAATATGTATTTTATTAGATAGAAGGTATTAACAAATCAACAGTATACGAAAGATATAGGTATAATTTTCTTACAACACACACGTATGAAGCTGTAAGTACACAAAAGCCAGAAAGATCACAATCGCTTCCATCACAACAGAACCGTTGGCCCAAGACAACGCACTTTCAAAAGTACCTACCTAAGTACAAAAGTAGTAAAACCGTGGAAACGCTGCAAACAGCACAAAAACCAGCCAGAAACAAATAAACCAGGAAATATCTCCGCGATTGGTATTTGTGTGTCGTCGTCGCGGCCCGTCACGACGCGACGCATGCATCCTATTGAAGGCGATTCGACACGCACGCCGCCTTCTAAACTGCATTGTGTGTAGTCCACTACCAACAGATAAGCGATAATAAACATCATCAACTTAACAATACCAATCAATGCAACTCTCATGATTTGGAGAATCCAAACTATCAGAAGGATCTAGAGAAAATTGGCACAGAGATAGAAACGCCAAAATTTGCCTATAACAGCGTAGAGCTATCAGATCTATCATATCACGACGTGCATTATCAATCAAATCAAATCAAATAGTTTATTTGCAAGAATACAAAATTATACAATGTCAGATCTTATAACTAATTTAGTAAATGTGTTCAGCCTACATGCAGGCGTGCAAATGTTATGCGAGTCATATTATTATAATTATATGTTAAATTAATTATATTAGTAATTATAAGTAACAATTTAAATCTCTAGATATTCGTTCACAGTATAAAAACATTTTTCAAGTAGCCATCCTCTTAACTTTTTCTTAAATATATTTCCATTTAATTCTTTTAGTTCTTCCGGTTATTTATTGTAAATAGTTATGTACATGTTATACACATTTCTTTTATAAATATCTTTATGGCATTGGTGTTTATAGAGTGCATTTTGAAACTTTATATATATTTGTTCGTGGTCCTATATCTCGTGGTTGGATCGGGCCTACTAGCTCTCGTTCGCCTTAAATAATTAAAAAAGCTCAGTATTTCCTTCTTCGGACCAATACGGAAAGACATTCTTAGTCACCTTTTTCAGGAGAGATAGATAAAGAGACGTGAAAATCTGATTAAGGTGGTCACAGACTATAAATTCCTCTGAATTTCTTGTCTAATAAAGATATAGTCGAAATCTACTCTTTTTCTTCACAGTACAATTAAATAAAAAACAAAGAATAGACGTTAGCGTAATATATAAAATACTAAAAGCGTAGGTAAACCTTGCAAGTTTTGTCTTTAGCGTGTCATTATAGCTCTTCCAGATTAAATCGGTATCTAATATAAGGCTTTGTTATTCAAATACTATGTTCATTCGTTCATATTCGAGAATTACCTCATGTCAAACGAGCTTAACATACGAGCAGCTATTGTTATTAGAACAGACTCAGAAATTCGAGTTCAGCCAAAGATTTCCAAATATTTGTAACACGACAGAGGAATATTTACTATCAAACACCAAGTTTCATCACATCAATTTGAATAAAATTCTAGTCCTAAATAGGGCGTGGAATAACGCATCGCATTGCATCGCTTACATCGGACAAATGCCGAAAGCTTTCACACCGCGATGGACGTTGGACAGTAAGGGCTGTGCCACATTTATCGGCAAGGAATCAGGCATGTTCAGAAAAGCTTATTAACAACAACCTATGCCATTGCCATATAAGCCAAAAGTCATTTATATCGAAACATATACCATGATTTCATATTTGAGTTTTCCAATATTTCAGCACAGTTTCATGCGCCATGATCGGCGGAATACGTACGGGACACGTAAGAATACGTTTATCTTGATAATTAATTCCTAAAATAGCGTTCAACATTTGGAACAGATCTTCAAAACACGGGAACTCATTCTTTTGAAAATAAATTTATTTCAACTTTTGAATAACTAAACTATGTTGGAACGAATTTTTTTTAAGAGTTTTCTCTTTCCGTAGGTATATCATTTATTTTCGCCTAAAGTTGGCCACCGCTCTGTAACATAGCGGTTGTCAGGTAGTGAAATAGGGCTATTCCATGGAAACACAGGCCTTGTATGTAACCTATTAGAACTATTTAACGGGGAGACGAATAAAAATAAGTACGCGCGCCGTGTGTCCAATAATTACAAAACGACGTGACTTGTTTTTACTAAATTTACGTATGAAACAAATTTTATTGATTTTTGGGTTATGTTGTGACCAATTAGAACTTTTTTGCAATGACGAATTCTTGCCTAAATCTATCTTCGTGCTGTTGTGGTGCTGTCGTCGGTTCTTTGCGAGTTATGACCGGCACTTTGCCCGATTGTGAGTTGATATATACAATAAAACCCTAAAAGCTGGGCAGCGCACCGCGACACCTACTCATTGTCGCGTTCCC
This sequence comes from Eupithecia abbreviata, assembly GCA_943735965.1. Taxonomy (NCBI): domain Eukaryota; kingdom Metazoa; phylum Arthropoda; class Insecta; order Lepidoptera; family Geometridae; genus Eupithecia; species Eupithecia abbreviata. The sequence continues at coordinate 9,194,999 of OX030991.1, read as the reverse complement.
GGAAGCGGCCGCCCGCGATTACTCGCTGCTTCACTAGAATTTAATGTAAACCTTATTGTGTCAGCTTTACGTTCTATTATATCAGAGCTTTTGTTTTGAGCTTTATCGTGAAATTCTCTGTGTACTTTTTAAATAGTAGCGGTACACGATGAATACGTCCACTCGTACTAAGACGCTCAGCAGACAGAGCCAATTAAGTTGAAGAAACTGTTGACAGTTTCTTCGAAATATTTACCATCATTTTTAAGTTTTTTAATTTATTTCAGCACAGTTTCATGCGCCATGATCGGCGGAATACGTAGGTACCACGTAAGAACACGTTTATCAATGATAGCTGGGAGGGTGGACTGCCCGTACACCAGGCACTGCTGTGAACGCCACCGCCACCAGCAATCCTATTAGTTTTTAAGGTTGACCTTTTAATATTTTTCACATGTAAAAAGTTCCAAGAAGAAGTTTATATTTAAACAGCTAGTTTCGAATTGCCAGTTGCCGCAATAGTTGCTGTGTCTGCATAGGGTTAAGCAGGTCGTCATCCCACCTGGTCGGAGGGCAACCTACACTACATTTATCGAGTCGTGGTCTCCACTCAAGAACACGTTTACCCGTCGCGTAAATATTTGATAAAAAAAATAAAAAACAAGATCGTTATTTTACGAATCTACATGCTTTAGTGAGCGCGTGATAAAGCTCTTTCCATACAACTTGGAATGAAACATCCGCGTACAATGAGGGTGGGTAGATACTGCTATCGGCGCTTTGTCCGTCCGTCCGTTGTAAATCATTATCTCCGCGTAAAAACTAATTGAAGGGACGCGGACGCCATTGTTGTAATCAGAGCATTACGGGCAAGGTCTGGGTTGAGAGCTCTGTACTTACAAACGCTGAGTGTTTTAAATAATAACAGTTAAAAAGACACTCATACTCTAGCCTAGCAATAATAAATAATGCTGGACAATCCACACAGCATCATCTAGCCCCAAGCTAAGCAGAGCTTGTGGGTACTAGATCACTGATATACTTAAAACAATACATAAAATAGATATGTATTTTTTTATTATACATAGATAAAGACCAGAACACCCGGAACAAATGTCTGCAGATCGTACGCACAATTGTCCCGAGGCGGGAATCGAACCTGCATCCTCCTGCGTCGCAGGCGGACCTTCGCCCACCGCGCCACAGATGTCGTAATAATAACAATTAAAAAAATACTGTAACCTAATACGATGTGAACAAGTTACACATCCCATCATTTAGATTACACAAGGTAGGGAAATCATTTATGGACAATAGCGTGCGCTTCTATAATAAGCTTCCATCTGAAGCAACTGAGCTCCCTATTCGTAAATTTAAAAATTACATAAAACTGAATCTCATCAAGAAGGCTTTCTACTCCATAAATGATTATCTCAATGATGTTAATGCTTGGCCAGATGTCGCTCAGTTTCGCACTGACAATAGTAGGTATGTAGTAAGTAATTTGTTGTTGTGCATAGCTTTACTTAAATATTGACATGTATCGAATCATATTATATTTAGACTTAAAATAGGCAAATAACCATGTATTAGACATATAAGAGATGAACATGCTAGTGGTTTCTTTTCACTTCTTCCACTAGTGGACAAAAAATTGAAGTGAACAGTAAAATAATTTTATTTGATAATAATTTATATTTAAAATATGACTTGTCTAAGTGCTTATTTTGTAAGCCTAAAGAAATAAATGATTTTTTACTTTACTTTTTACTTTGTCAGCATTGTCGATATCTGTTGGTTTACAAACATTTTGTAAACCAACAGATATCGACAATGCTTACAATTATGTCTGAAACTCAATATAGCACACAACTTCATATAGACATATAATTTTATTTTATTAATAAAACTCCCGGTCGCCGCTATCTTCGTGTGTATGCAAAGGACTCCGTCCGAACATAAAGACAAATGTTCGCGTTTCCATGGGAACAAGTAAACAATGCAGTACAGTTGTCAAAATTCAAAGAATTATCAGTCATAAATTCCTTTTGCGATATTCATTAACATGGTAATTAGAAGGTCCTAGATTTACGATGAGAAGCGGAAAATGAATCCTTTGTAGTTTATATAAAATAAGAAATATTTTAACAAGTTTTTTATTTGGGTCCCCTTGAAATCATACCTACGCTATAATTATTATTAATGTCAAAGCATTTTCGTAATTTTCGTGTATGGTGACTTATATTAGATATTATAATGATTATGTTTATGTGACTTAATATGTTATGTAACATCATCATCATCATCAGCCTATGATAGTTAGTCCACAGCTGGACATAGGCCTCCCCAATGAGCGTCATCGCGCTCTGTCTTCAGCTTGACGCATCCAGCATCTACCTGCAGTCTTTCGCAGGTCGTCATCCCACCTGGTCGGAGGGCATCCTACACTACGTTTACCGAGTCGTGGTCTCCACTCAAGAACACGTTTGCCCCATGTTATGTATGATTTTAGATAATTATATTTTTCGCGTATCGTGTATATCTTTGAAGTTTTATCACTGGACACAAATCATCAGCGTATTTTAAGAACCCTAATTACGGGCAAAAGCGGCTTTAATATTAGTAGGTAGCAAATTGCTGGTCACGTGAATGACGATTTGATTGTTCTTCCCCGAAAGGTAAGGTGCAATCTGAGCCACGCAGATTATGCCACGGTAAGTTGAAATCGGACGTCGCCTCGCGTCAGTCGCTGCATAGCAAGGGAATGACGTGTCCATGGTTTTATGGTCATTGGTCTCTAATCACAATCAAAGAGTAGGCTAGATAGAAAAAGTCTTGTCTATACTAATATTATTACCTTGGGGCTAGATAATGCTGTGTGAATTGTCCAGTATTATTTATATTTGACAATTTAAAAAAAAAGATAAGATGTATAAGATATAAAGACGAAATGTTTGATTTTTTGTTTGTTTGTTTAGGCTCCGAAACTACTGGACCGATTTGAAAAATTATTTCACCGTTGGGAAGCTACACTATCCCCGTTGAACATAGGCTAGATTATATTTTCAAAAAAGTTAGGGATCCGTACTAAAACCGTGCGAAGCCGGGAAGGTCCGCTAGTCCTATATGCATTTGTTAATCAGAAGGTGAGTTCAATTAAGAACTCTTTGGCGAGTCTTTTCAATCGGAAGTTCACTAACAAAAAGATTTCTCTCAACCCCTTTTCTCACTATTTAATAATTCTACAATCCATATGAAAGCTGCTAGTTTCGTTCATCTTTTGTAAGCTCTCAGTATTGTAACTCGATACGCGTCTTGGCCTGTCCTGCTTTTTGTCATTCATAGAAATAGAACAATAGGGTTAGACATTTTTGAAAATCTCTATTAGAAGTCATTTATTATCATTATTAAATATATATTTGGATATCACTACATAGTATAAAACAAAGTCGCTTCCCGCTGTCGTTGCGTTTCGTTCGAAAAACATTACGGCTGTGCTGAGTCACACAGATCTGTATTTTCTCAGCCGCTGCGCTGGTGTGGATTTACGCATATTAGTCACTTTTAGAAAACATACGGTGTGATTTCAGCAATCGAAGTGTACATCTAAGCATACATAGGGATGGACAGACAGAGGGAAGCTATTTTGTTTTATATATAATGTACTAATGTAGTGATTTATAAATTAAACCTAACATTCACGCTTTGCTTTTTGTCTACGCTATCTCAATAATGTTTTCGATTTTTTTTTCATTATCAAGTAAAATACTTACCCTATTCTTCAATCCCTACGAAAGCTGCTAGTTACGAGTAAGTTCATCATTTGTAAGCTCTGTGTAACTCGATACGCGTCTTGCCCTGTCCTGTTTTTTGTCATTCATAGAAATAGAACAATTGTAACGTCTCTATTCGCGGCCTGACCCTTCTTCTTTGTTTTCTTGTTCATTCTTGTTCTTAGGAAGTCGCGTTTTCAAACGGTTACTGTGATACAATAGGGTGGAATTGGACTTTGAATGAACTTTTGTTTGTTTTTATTACGTGGGATATGAGCAACTAGCTGCATCCCGTGACTTCATCGGCATTTGAGCACATATAAATAAAAAAAATAAAAATATAAAGTCGGTATTTATTTGAAGCATATTCTCGTATCAGAAATTATACAACAAAACCTTAAAAACTAATAGGATTGCTGGGAAGGTGGCGTTCACAACAGTGCATGGTGTACGGGCAGTCCACCCGCCATTATCATCATTCATTTCATCTTATCATTGCCAGACCGGTATTGGAGCTGGCCCGCAACCTGCAGGGTATACAGAATGTTTTTTTTTTTCAAATTTAATGAACCTTCTTGAATGGATCAGGCTGAAATTTTGCAAGGTAATTTTGTAGCTCTGGAATCAGACATAGGCTTTTGATCCCATAATATATAAATAACCTTTAACAGTTTCGATAGAAAGAACGCGTGCGAAACCGCGGGCAGGATCTAGTTTATATGTATATAACTAGCTTCGCGTCCCGGTTTTGCACGGGTGGACATTTATTTTTGAACCCTTTTAATATAGCCTATGTTGCTCAGGGATAAAGTAGCATCCTAATGGTAAAAGAAGTTTTGAAATCAATCCAGTAATATTTTAGTTTATTCGTTACAAACATACAAATCTTTCCTCATTATATATTAGTGTAGATATGTATAATTATTTATTGTGTTGTCTCTACAAAAACGACCTTTCATTCAACACCGGAAACCATCCTCGAAACACTGTAACCAACAGACAAAACAGACGCATTATGCGTTACGGCAGTATCCATACAACGGATACTTGTTGCGTCCCCTCGTGGCTAAATACATTCATACTCGTAGAGCCTACGTCATACGTACCGGCTACTGCTAATTATGATTATTTTATCAGGTTTTGTTTAGAAGAAACCGACTATGGTAGTCAAGTTATTCAATTTAAAATGTAGGAGGTTTTATGTTCAGCTATTTGTTTTTACATGTTATATTTTATTATGTGAAACTTTTGAATCTATCATGGTTATTAACACTTAAGTCGTTTAAAACGGGATATTTCCCATGATTTGCTGCTTCATGTCAGTTTCATGCGCCATGATTAACTGTAGGTACTGAAATATTGGAAAACTCAAAAATCAAATCATAGCAAATATCCCGCCGGGTGATTATGTAACTCGCGACCGCACCGGTTTGCGACAGGCGTAAATTAAGCAATCAGTGCTGTCAAACGTCAATTTTGTATTAGTTTGACACCAGCTACAACGACAAAATAGGTCAAAATTGGCGTTTGAGCCAAACGCCAATTTTGAACAATTTTGTGCTGTCAAACGATTTGACAGCACTGATTTCTTAATTTACGCCTGTCGCAAACCGGTCGCGAGTTACATAATCACCATACCGGTTTATACCATACCATTTAAAACGGTTTAAATGACGTGAGTTTATCAGTTTAATGTGTTATTGAGTGGAGACCACGACTCGGTAAACGTAGTGTAGGACGCCCTCCAACCAAGTGGGATGACGACTTGTGAAAGACTGCAGGTAGATGCTGGATGCGGCAAGGTGAAGACAGGCGCTATGGCGCTTATTCGGGGAGGCCTATGTCCAGCAGTGGATAGCTATAGGCTGATGATGATGACAGGTACAACTACCTATACATGTAGTCTCAGCTTCAATAAGGCTCAGGCTGAGCACTGGCAGCATGGAGTCACGCACGCCCGATTGAAGCGTTTGAATTTAGAATGCAGCACGTCTTCTTCGTAGTTAAGTTGGTATGAGAAATAAAATGCATGTGTTATACACGTGCAGTCTCAGCTAATGTTTTTACATCACTCAGCCAGCGGTGTCACACCCGATAGTACTGTTTGAATTTGGAATATACCTCCAACACAAAGCCTTCATAGTGAAGTTTTAGTCTGAGATTATAAAACTAAATGTACACAATGCAGTCTCAGCTTGAATGTACCTCATTCAGAGCGCGGGCAGCGCGGTGTCAAACCCGATAGAACTGTTTGAATTTGGAACATACCTACAAAACAACGTCTTCGTGGCTAAGTTGGTTTGAGAAATAAAATCAAATAGGTATACACATGCAGTCTCAACTTGAATGTACCTCAGTCAGCTAAGCGCGGGCAGCGCGGTGTCACACCAATTACAACTGTTTGAATTTGGAATATAGGTACATTAGGTACCTACAATAAAAAGTCTTTGGTATGAGAAATAAAATCAGATATAGGTACACATGCAGTCTCAGCTTGAAGTAGGTGCCTCACTGAGCTAAGCGCGGGCAGCGCGGTGGTGTCACGCCCGAATGAAGGTCGCAGGGTTGGGCCGCATTATCTATGCGTCAGGCGTGTGACCTCGCGTCTCGCGCAGTCGCCGCTAGGGTTGTGCTGAAGATGTTTTAAAAATTTAACATACAGTTAGTAAATATATAAACCTAATATAGAACCTACCTATAAAACTAAAGAAACCTACCAGAGGGCCAGAGTAGCCTTCACTTGTGAAATTATAACACTTCCACTGCGATCACGTATCATCGGGTTCTGACTGAAAACCAGCGCTCGGGTTCTGACTGAAAACCAGCGCTCTTTCACAAATGACCTGGGTTATTGTGATAGAGCAACAAGCTGAGTCAGGACCTATTAGACCTATACACGCGCGCTTATCCACTTTCTGTGAGGGCTACTTAGTACCATATACTACTTACATTTTGTATCTTCACTTTTTTTTTTTTATATTTTGTCGATGTGTTTTATAATAGGTACATAAGTAGGTACTTTGTAGTCAAATATAAATCATGTGTAATTAACCTTGTTTGTGTGTTGTGTTAGTGTTTAATAAATAATTTTCTTTCTTTCTTTCTTTCTTTCATCTGCACTGCTAGGTGATTATGGCAAAACCACCCCTGATTGGTGGAGGCTCGTTCAATTGTGGATGCCATGGAGAATAGCCTACAATCTAATAACTAATGCTTATACCCTGAGTATAAAATGACTAAATTTTATATATGTTCTTAACCGAAAACGTTCACCAGTAAAGTGGCAACCCTACGCCCCGCGCCGCCGCGACCGTCCCTGCACTCGCGGTGTCGCGATAACAATTACAGAGAAAACTTATTGTGTTGTTTACCAGTCGGCAGCACGAACACCGTTGCAATACCAACCTTACCGCCCCGCTATAGAGTCGTGGGTATCTTGCAGTGTGGGCAGACATCCGCCTTGCGGCTATCGAATGTACCTACCCACCCAACATTCGATTTTCGAAGAACACATTAGGAAGCAACCTACTTGGTCGTGTAGTGGCCAGTAATGATCGGTTACTTTACTATGAGATGGCAATATCGGCTGTAAAGTTTATATAGCTAGCCAGCACTTGGCATAGATAATGATTTCTAGCTGTACCTACGGTATATTCGTATTAATTGAATCTACAGAGAAAGTAATTAAACTTTTGTAACAAAAAAATCTACAAAAGTCAAGCGAATCTCAGTCTGCAGAGGTGAACATGGTAGGTCCTACTCTGTCTGTGGCGAGAATCGAACCCAGAACAAGTCAGCATGCCAGCCTCACCCAAGCGCGTCTTTGACCAAAGACCGTGTAAACAAAGAGACAAATTGTTAACGTTGAAAATTTATTATATTTAACACTAGTTTCTGCCCGCGGCTTCGCGCACGTTGTTTCTATGGAAAAGTTTAAAGGTTATTTATATAACATGGGAACAGATTTATGACTCACACAGCCTATATTTTATTCCAGGCCTAGAACTATATGTGTGCAAAAATTCAGCCCGATCCGTTCAGTAGTTTTAGCGTAAAGAAGTAACAAACAACCATACATCAAAATATCAAATCTTTAGCATTTATACTTAATATTAGTGTGATTAGTACCTATTTATTCTAAGGGCTTGTATTTGGCCACCATTTCACCTAATAATATCTAAAGTTCTTGTAGATACCATTGCTGTATCGAATGTAACCTTGGACCAAAGCGGACAATGCACCCGTTATCACCGCAAGACCACAGCGGCCATGACGCGTACCTATCGTTATACTTTATACTTATGAGTCGCATTGCATGCATTATACCTACTGTGCATTATGTATTACTAGCAGCGCCCCGCGGCGTCTCCCGCGTTGAAATCTATGTGTACAATGGTCTATAAACCTGCCTGTTGAATCACTCTATTTTAAATAACCGCATCAAAATCCGTTGCGAAGTTTTAAAGATTTGAGCATGCATAGGGACTTTAGGGGCAGACAGACAGCGGGAAGCGACTGTTTTTTTATACTATGTAGTGATATATGATTTATGTCCGTACTGTTATGTTATGAAGTTATTCTGTACGCCTCTCAAAGTTACAAATAAAAATACTGGCCCAAAGATTCTAGACATGAATAAAAACTCATTGCTGTCGATTCTAGAATTAAAAGATGTCGCTCGCTATGGTAAGTTCGCTCTATATTCAAATTCAAATTTAGAAATAAATTAGAACTAGACAAATGGCGCGCCTGGACCATAGACGAATGAAATCACCATCTGCTATCTGCTTCCTTTATGAGCAAGACGCAGTTTTTTCTTTTGTATTTTTTTGGTGCATAATGAATTCGTTTTTGGGAACAAATAGGTACCGTACCAACCGACTTCCTCCGATTCAAGTGGAAACAGACAACCTTGCAACAATAACATCAAATTAAGACAACAAAGCTTCTGTCCACTGCGACAACGCGACGACATGACACTACGTACTACTCCCTAATCCACGGCATAGCAGCGTAGGAGGCAGCTACTTGCAGGATGTAAAAATTCCAGTCTCGTCAGAAAGTGCAGCCGGTCGCGCCATCGCATCGCTAATGAGGGGTAATGCGAACCGAGACGGGCGCGGCAACTATACCAAGCTGTCAATGGGTATGAGAACCGCGGGGTTCGTTCTGAGGGTTCTGGGGCTCGGTTCTCGCGGTTTTAATACTGTTTGAAAGCCGTTAGTGTTGTTTTGAATAAGGAATAGCGTGAATTGCATCTATCTATCGTAAGACCAGCGTTAGTGGCAACAACTCATGCTGAGACGGAGACCATTATGTGACGCAATTACAAAGAATCGGTTTTGTCTTTTTTTTTGTTTTGTTTCTGTTGATTGAGTTGCAAATAAAATATTCTTATTCTAAGACTATAAACTAATTATTAACAATATGTCGAATAAGAACGTATTTTCGTCTTCAATTTCAGATCGGTACATGTATGTATATTCCTATCTAGGCTTTTTTCAGGGATACACATTGTAACAGATGGGGTCAAAAGTAGCTCCAAATGGTTAGCTTGAACTTACTATTAATTAAATGTTTTAATTGACAAAATTCAAAGACAACAGAACAAAGGCAATCCCCTTCCCACTAGTACCTAAATCTTTCTCTTGTGTAATCCTTCGAATACAATTATCGAGTAGTAGTCACGGGCTTAGTTTCTGAGTAGGCAGCGGATCGCGGGGGGGGCGGGGGCGGGAGGGGGGACGCCGGCGTCGGGTGTCGCCGCCGATAACAACATCAGAGGACGGAGGGCTTGAATGTTTGGAGACGGTAGTTTGGAAATATCGAGCTGAACAGTTTTATACAAAAAAAAAACATGCGGGGCAGTCTTAGGGGACTGCAATGACATCAAAGGAAGTTGTCATAAATGCTTTCACTACCCAGAGTACCCAGCTCTGCGGTGCGTTGCGACCCGAAGTAGCGCGTCGCGGCGCGGCGGCGCCTCTGTGCGGAAAGTAGGAGATTCTATAATTAATAAGAATAAGTCAAAACATAGAAGGGCAGACAAAGTATATAGAAGTTGTCAAACCCAGATATTATATTTACTGAAAGTTCAAATTCAATAACTATTTAAATCGTGTAGGCGTTATGCTACGAAAACCCGTAGCCAACAGTAATTCATACAAAAGACATCAACGCGTGGCATTTTTCACACACATTATATTTTTCTTAAAATTAAATAGTTCCTAACAACTTATACATGTCTCATTTAGATGAACAGTTGACGAAAAGAACTATCCACGAAATTGCAGCCAAAAATACAAATTCGATTAGTCACGGGTAAAACCTGATTACCACTCATTAGAACGGCCTTTGTCACGTAATAGAGATAAGCCACCATAGTAGCCATCTTTGGAATGTAGCTGATAGACCGTCTGTGGTGTAGGTGCCTAATTGTATGTGTTCCTTTCATGCCTGCGAAAAGAAATCTTACTTTTCGAAAAGGATTGCGAAGCCGCGCCGAAAGACACAGAAACCAGCTTTTATTTATCATTCGACAATATCGAACCAGTTTTGCGTTATGAGCTCGAAAGTGGCTCGCTAAGAATGCCAAGAGCCAAATTTTGAAGCTTGTAGGGCATATCAAATCAAATGGATCACCCTATCTATTGCTGAAAACTGCATTAAAATCCGTTGAGTAGTTTAAAAGATCTAAACGCACAGACAGCGGAAGCGACTTCATTTTATACTACACTAGCTGTGCCCCGTGGCTTCACCCGCGTAGATATCTATGACACAAATAGTTTATAAACCTTCCTCTTGAATCACTCTATCTATTAAAATAGCCTCATCATAATCCGAAGGGACAGACAGACAGCGGAAAGCGACTTTGTTTTATACTATATATGTAGTGATTAGTAAAGAACAGATTTAGGCTCAACTCACACCAAAAGAGCGTCGAAGCGCAGCGAAGCGGAGCGCAGTTTCAGTGTCATATGAATTTTAACTTTATTTTCATTACAATAAAACTTATTATCGCATGAGAAACTCGAACAAGTCGAATTCGCCGGAATTCCCGCGGCGCGCGACTCGTTCGAGTTTCTCATGCGATAATTAGTTAGGAGCCTTAATAATAACGGTAAAAATTTTAAGTTACCACATCCAAAAATTCACAAATGCACGACATTGCCCGAAATACTGAGCTAGCGAGGCGCGGCGTGCCGTAAATCGCGAGTCGCCGCGCGCCGCGGGCTTTGCCTCTACCTATACATACATACATACTTACCTACGTACGTAAGCCTTATACATACGTACATACATCGTATGTACCGCGCCTTTGTAAGTACGCTACTCTCAATCAATATGTCTACAGCTGATACGTATGGTATTCATACTCTTCATGTTGCATAATGTAAAATAAATATGTATCGTAAATTAAAATGTGAATCCTCTACAGTAGCTTTCAAAGATGCTTTATTATGACATTAATACAAGGTTATCTGGAAGAGATAGCTGTTGAGTGATAAGACCGCTAACTAATAATAATAATAATAACACCTGAAGAGACTCTCGCTAGGAACTCGGATCAAGGGCCAGATCCAGAAGGCGGTACTCTTGGACTCGGCACGTATCGTCAGGAAGTTCCTTTCTCTGCAGCCCTAGTCACCGGCCGCTTGAGCCTAGCTTCGCGGTCGGTGATCTACCGTTTTGATATATTTTTTACTGTAGAATAGTTTTATAATATTTTATTGTATTTTCTATAGTAAAAAATTTATTTTATACGAGAATTTAAATAAATGAGTGTATAATAATATTTATTTATTTATTCAAAAAAGGTCTTAAAAACAAAACAAAGTAATGTATACTGTAGACCTATTCACTTCTTAGATTCGACACCTTGCTCTAACTATCCACTTATTAGTCAAAGTTAATTTGGAAATAGGGGACATGATGCCGCGTTATATGTTTGACATGATCTATGCTTATAATAAAACCTAAAAAGTATAAATAAGATAACCTACAGTAGTTACATTATCGACGACCTCTGTGGCGCGTTGGGCGAAGTTCTACAACGCAGAAAGTTTCGATTCCCGAGGCGGGAATCGAACCCCAAATGTTTGTACGATCGACATAATTATGTATATTTGCTTCGGGTATCCTGATCGTTTTCTAAATGAATGAATGAATGAACTCTTTATTATACTTAAAACTATAAAATAACACCTTATATCTAAACATTATATATTAAAAGTACAATAGGCGGCCTTATCGCTGACAGCGATTTCTCCCAGGCAACCTAGCTATATATGTATAATAAAAAATATTTATCTATGTATATATATTTTATGTACATATATCAATATCAGTTATTCCCTTAATTATAAGCTCTGCTTAACTTGAGGCTAGAATAGTACTGTGTGAATTGTCCTGGAATATTTATTAATATAGAAATATTAACTATTCAAATATTGACACCTGACAATCGCAGTAGGCCTTTGAAAAGAGGGCCCTAATTCTAATAAGTTAGTCCACCTTCACAATAAAAAATAGCAATTATTACTTTTTTGGCAAAATGTGTCATTCAGAGACAATTCTCTGATTGAAGGATCGCGGAAAAAAAACCTGTAGTGCCGACCCAACCTAAGATGGAAAAAGGTCAAGAGATTGATGACTTAAACTGTGAAATATCAGTATACTTCTGAGCATTCAATACTGAACTCGCAAAGCGAAGACTATTCGAGCGATTCCTACTTTCTCCTAAAAGTTTGCACCGTCGACAAACAAAGGTTCTACAAAACTTTACGATAGTTCTCCCATGAAACTTTAACAACTACCGATATACTAAGCAATAAAATCAAGCTAAGCTATTCAATGTGCTAACGAGGTTTAATTAACTTGAGGTATTCGTACAAGCTATAAAAATCCGTAACTTAGGTTATTACTTATTACACATTTATTGTAAATGGCTGACTTCATCTTGCTAATTCTTTAATGTATATCGATAACTTTGGTTCTCTGTCGGATGATTTCGTTACGAATTCTATATTTTAGAGAGACCCCGAGAATTCTTCATTCCATAGCTCGCTGAGTGACTTTGAACTAGTATTGTGAGCGTGAGTGTCCATGCCTCACCTCCGGCATGACGAGTAGAACGCCAGAAGAAAAACCCTGAGATTGAATAATTAATTATATCATTATTATTAGGTTTATCCCTTTGCCGTACATCCACTTCATTGATTATTTAATTAAAGAGATGATGAGCGTACAAACAACAAACTAGGCTGTAAGAATTTATAAGTACATATGTATGAAGTAATCGTTCTAGAAAAAGAGATTACAGCAAAGAGAGCTTACAATAAAATAAACGAAGGCCTGCTACGAAACGTCTACGACCGTAGCGGGTCTACGAAAACCGTAGCAGACAAAGCTTTCTTCATTTCATCGACAAGATTTTCACTTACGCCATTATGTGCGTTAGAAAGCGCCACTTTTCCAGCCAAAGCATAGACATCTTATGATTCAATAGTCAAAGTGAACTTTGTGTCGCGTAATTAGTCATCTAAAACTTACGCTCGACAAAGTTAAGTCGCAGCGCGATCGCAAAGTTTCTTTTTTTATTAATTACGCAGGATAGGTGTTTACAGGGTAGTAAGATGGCGGGCGGGGTCGCGGGGGGGGCGGGTCTCGGACACAAAGAGCGGGCCGGCGCGGCGGCCGCGGATCACGTTATCACCCGCGGCCCGCCAGAACAGCGCGCCGCGCGAACCGACTCGGTCGTCTCGTCACTGACAGTGACAGTTTCAAACGCTCCGTTAGTTTTACGTGTGTGCTTTTCTGTTTTTTACGGACTGGACTTTGTGAATATATTATCTTTGGGACTGGACTATTTAGTGATACAAAATTGCTGGGATATCTTCTTTGGACACTTTAAAAGGAACAGCTCGCATGTAAGTTTTTATTTGATACTTTGGTGTTGTTGTTTTCGATAGAAATAGGGAAGTTTTGTTGCTTAGAGACTTGGAATTGTTTTGTGTGATGGAAACATGAAAATTCGAAGGATTTTTAGTAAATTATTGAATGTATTGACTCTATTCAGAATGTTTAGTTTACAAAAACTAATTAAAATTTTTGAACATCGTAAAATCGGCAGATAGAAGACAATACATTTTAACAAAAAACTTAAATTTAGGTACCTACCTACCTACTAACTGCATCCCGATTTCTTTTTCAATAATTATATTACAAAGTTAGGATAGTTAGGAGTTTGTTAATTCTTAAAAAAAAACTGTCTAGGTGTGACACTGTTTATAACAAATAACATGAAATATTGGAGATAAAACCAGAATAACTTTTTATTTACTTTTATTACTAAGATTGTGCAGCTTCGATAATCGAAAGCAAACGAACAAATCTTGTATTCTTTAAACTAAATAGGTAAATAGAGTTTGTGTAAATTATTCCTTAATTGTAAGATTTATACTTATTGTATTTTTTTATTCGTAAAAACTAAAAATTATATCTTATTTCGTTTCTTTTCCGTTTGTAAGAACCATATGGGCAACGTAGATTATAAATAAAACTTATGAGTAAATTACTTATTAGTTCATAATTATTGTTCTATGATAATAACTCTTTTCATTTGGAACTTTGGTGAAATTAAAGTTTACATTGGCAAGAAATCCATTTGCCACGTCCTCAACTGTGAGGAAAATAAGAAAAGAAAATCTTACACTATGAATCCAATAAATAAAATAAAAGAATTTATCACAGAACAATGCAAAAACACATTTTTTTAATTAAATTTTTTCCTCTCGCTCGTGTACACGTGACGCCATCTAGCGGTGACCGGCGCCATGCGCTAACCGATTGCAAGGTCACCGTGCCAACGACCCGCCAACTTTTGCTGCCTTGTTGTCGTAGGTCATAATTTTATGTCTTCTTTTTGTTTATGTTTTCGCAACTTTATAGCTTTCCGCGCGTTTTTATAGTGAACTAAAGGCTCTGTATAAGATTTGGATGATGGGCCTATTTGCTATTGAGTTTTTAGTAGTGAGTAGGCAGTTTTGTGACGTTTTGTGATTTGTTTCATTGTTTGGGTGACGTTTGTTTACGACGCGACGGGCACTGAATTACTGACTAGCTATTTTATTATGAATAATGGTCGAGCCAAATATTTGGTACCTTTACCAACATTGCAGAGTTGTAGGTATAACCTATCGTCGTAGCTTTGATCTTAACGCATAGGTATGTAATAGGAACCTATATCTAACGTTTGTATGGTCAGGATTTTCCACACATATTCCTAATTTTCGTAGGTATTGACAGTGTTTTCTCGTTGTTACAGAAAGCGAGGCGCCAAAATGGCGACCAAGGGCAAGCGTCCGATGCGGGCGCTGACGCCCGGAGACAAGATCGAGGCTATCCAGCGCGTCAACGACGGCGAGTCCAAGGCGTCCGTGGCGCGCGACATCGGCGTGCCAGAGTCCACGCTGCGCGGCTGGTGCAAGAACGAGGACAAGCTGCGTTACATGACGTCACGCCTCTCCTCCCCCGACACCGACAAGAGCAACGACGGCGAGCCGGCGGAGAAGCGCGCGCGCACCGAGTCGCCCGTCGCGCCGCCCTCCCCCGCGCCGCCGCAGGTCTCCGGCCTCGACCTGTCCTCCGCCGCGCCCGCGCCCCTCTGCCCCCCGCTCGCGCCCCCCGCCGAGGCCCCCGTGGAGCTGACGACGAGGCGCGCCGAGCCCGCGCCCCCCGCGCACGTGCCCCGCGAGCGCCGCCCTGACCCCGGCGCTAGCGTCTCCATGTCGGCCATCAGCCCGCTGTCCGGGCTCGGCCACCTGCCGCCGCTCTCACACTCGCACCTCGGCCTCAGCTTCAACGAGATCGCGACCAACCTGTCCCTCCTCGCGCAGCTGAACCCGGCGCTCTCCACGCTGTCCGCGCAGCCCGCCAGCCGCGCGCTGCGCTCCGTGCGCTCGCCCAAGCCAGCGCACAACGGCGCGCACCACCTCGGCGAGACCAAGCACCGCAGCAAGTCGCACCACTCGGACCCCTACCGGCACAGCTCCAAGTCGCACCACCACGTGTCCTCATCGAGCGCGCCGCCCGTCGACGACACGCTCTGGTACTGGCTGAAGACGCAGCAGGCGATGATGGACCTGACGGCGCAGACGCCGGCGCCGCACCTGCAGCTCGGCAAGCCGGCCGAGCTGAGCGCGCCGCCGAAGCCGGCGCCGGCGGCCGCGCTACCGTCGCCGCACCTCGACTACAATCGCAACTCGTGGCTCTGGCAATACTACAAGCAGTTCGGGGGCGCGATGCCGCTGCCCGAGGACCGGCACCGACCGGCGGCGCAGGGGCCGAGGGACAAGGCGCAAGAGAACATACTGTACTCGCAGCTGACTCGGGGCAAGGAAGCGGAACGCACCGCGGCGACTAGTCCACTGGCGTTAGTGCAGGCGGGTGTAGGTCGGGGTGCGGGCGGGGAGGCGGAGCCGCGCGTCACGGAGCCGCCGCCCGTGCCCAGCCCGGGGCCCGAGAACAAGGAGCCCGTGGAGCGGTCCGCGGAGCCGCCGCGCAGTCAGAACAAGGCGCGCACCGTGCTCGACAACCTGCTGTTCAACAACGGCGCGGGCAGCGGCGGCGCGGAGGCGGGGTGCGGTGGGGGCGGCGAGGTGGGCGCGGCGGAGGCGCTGGAGCACGGCGACAAGTTCCTGGCGTGGCTGGAGGCGAGCGGCGACCCCAGCGTCACGCGGATGCACCTGCACCAGCTGCGCGCGCTGCTGCACAACTTGCGCGCGCGCCGGCCCCCCCCGCACAAGTAGAGCCCCCTACGCTAACCATCGCTACAGGGAATACTTCAATTATGTACATAGTTACGTCGCCAGTAAGCGTTCACTTGTGATATGTGTAGCCAAATCTGCGTATTTTCTTTGTTCTAAAAGAAAAGCTATGCATTATTTTTTGTTTATTTTTTTAGGCTTTCAAGTAAGCCTGTTGTGCTCAGGGCGCTACCGCGCGAGCCTGTCGCCAGACCCGTTTCTGACTCTACCTTTAGAATATTGTACAGTAAGAAACTCATTGATGTTATTGAATGTTACGTTTCCGCACTCGAACTGTTAACGTTTAGAATAAGTAGTACTGCTGTATGTTGCCATTTGATAAACATTCCTAGTTGTACCCTTTATAGTTTATAGTTGGGTTCCCTATGTTCTACCTCAAGTCAAATGTAATGCTAAGTCAGATAGTGCGTCCTTTCGGCAGTTCTTTGTTATATGTGGGCAGGACGCGAGGGTCGAGAGGGAGTAAGCACGATACCAAATATTGAAGGGACGCGACAGTATCGTTGTGCCAATCGTATGAACAAGGTAATATTGTTAAGGTTAATAAATAGTATATATCGCGTAAGCGCTAGGCACTCGTCGTGTAATTGTTTTCTATTGCTCAGTATTTTATGTCGACAATTATCGATATCTGGAATTGTATTATACGTTAAAATTAACAGTAAGAACACTGTGATCAAAATTATAAATTATTGAGAGATTATTAATATTGTAAGTACATTCCTAATTAATAGATATCATAATGTTATAGGTACTAAGAGATTGTCCAATGGTCGGTGGAGGTACAGACATTTAGAGTTGAGATGCAACTCTTCTTAACTGATAAGAATCTTCTAGAAACCTTCAGAAATATTCACACTCATTCCCACTAATAGATAGTTCATTGTTAATTTGCATTTCATGTTATTGAATAAGCTAACTGGAAAAGTGTTTGAAATGATATTTTGTACAAAATTAAAAATTGAGATGTTTGTATGGAAAAATTATGATTCTCTTGTCACGGTTTGTGATCTCGAAATGTTGAACAATTAAACTTAATTAAACCTTTAATGATGCGGTTTCATTCACTCTTACCTACCTAACGTGTGCTAACGTCGAGTGGTGGCGATACCTACAAACCACTTCCGTATTAATTATCAATAATCTGGGTGGTCCAAAACCTCAAGTTATACTTGCTAATTTGAGACATGTTTAGTAAGTTGTATCCTCAGTGCAAATTATTTTTTTAAGCAAGATTTTCGTTTTCTCGCTTGATGGTTTCCTAAAACAAATAACTTAGTAGAACAGCTCAATTTTAACGATTCCTCTATAAAGGTCAGCAATTGGAATTTATTATTGAATTTTTAAAACATTGAGTAAGGCACGTCTGTTCTAAAAACGGCAGACATGTCAAATTGGAGGAAATTTATATTTTTTCCAAAATAATCTCAACATTGTTTTGATCATTTCATTACTTATAATAAATTATTTTTTGAGAAATATTTTAAACGGTGCGGACAGAATTGGGCAGCATTTTAGCGGAGCTGCCTAATCAAGGAGCAAACCAGTCTCATCAATGTCAATATATGTAATAATAACTGCAAAAATTTCAAACGAGCGTTTACTAACGCGAACTCGGAACACTCCAAGGATGCGAAGGACTAACAAATTGTAAAAATGGACGCAGTAAATGTAGGTACTTACAGCGACATCTAGTGGTGAGTAGCAAGACTACGTTTCATATACTTAGAGCCCCACCAAGAGAAAGAGCTTTGATCTTTATGACGCTGTTTTGATTTCCAATTAAATCAACATGGGTCTGTTGTTTAAAATAAATTATCCAATTACTTACGTGCAGAATCGGCTTCGTGAGTGGTTCATAGTCGAAATAATCTGAAACTAGCTCCGCAATTCCCTGCCAGGTAACCGTGTCACCGTAGGCTAATTTAGTAGGCCTTATTGTTGAGCACACCATTTTCTGAAAAACACATGTTTACGTACATTGAAATATAACGTTCTTTTCATTATTCTTAAGCACTGAGAAAAATAAACGAAACTAGTAGCGCTATCTATCAAGGATGGAAACTGTAAATGTGTATCTACCTGCAGTCCACATTCGTTCGGCGCTTGCAGCAGGATCGGTTTCCGTGGCTTAAAATGAAATAAATACTGGCGCCTGAAATTTTCAGCGTAAGCTAAAAGAAGTCTTTCTTTCTTTGAGTTTGTGTAATAACTTTTCGGAAAACACGAGCGATTTTCAAACACTGGATCCTCGATTTCCGGCCAGCATAGATTGACCACGCCATTTTCGTAGATAGCATTGTTCAAAGACTCTAAGCTCAATCTGCCTACAACAGTTTTCAGGCCGAATATCCTTGACGGAATTTCCTCAAATTCCACTTCAACAAGAGGTTCGAGTACTTCTCCAACATTTTCGTTAACTTCCACTACTGTATCAAGAGGTTCCGACTCCGGTTTTGCAGGCAAGTGTTCAGAAGATGGTTTAGCAGTCATTAGTATGTGTTACACTCGAACAATGCACAAAATAATGAATAGATTCCGTATCATAAACATTCAAACAAATATCAATAAAAGAAATATCAGTAAGTTTCAACTTTCAGAATCGACGTTTCAGGATTTGGTATCATGGCAACCAACAAACTTAAAAACGGGTCTATTTTCGGAAGCTCTCTTTCTCTCTAGCGACTCCACATAGAAACGAACCGCCCGCCGCCGGCTCTTAAAATTAAATTAAATTCTCTCTTAAGCTAGCTTCACACGTTCCGTGATATCGCGGACGGACGCGGACCAGCTCGCACGACACACCGTGGGAAGGGTCTCATCCGTGGTAGCACAGGACGTCTGTGGCGGCGGCGGTGCGCCGGTGTCCGTCGCGAGGCGCTATTTTCAAAGATGCGGTGCGACGCGATCCGAGCCCTCCCACCGCACCGGTAGGATCACAGGACAGGGAATATTTTATGTCATTCGTTAATTTTCTACCGTGATAAAAACAGAAAATAAAATTAGATATTTAGGTACACTTACCTTAAACGACGTTTGTTGTTGTTCCAACCAGCGACGTGGTTTCTTTTTATTTTTACTAGATCGCATAATTTGGTAATTGTTAATTAAACCACAGCCGTAGCTGAAGCGTCATTTCAAAATGCAAAGTTAAAGAGAACGTATCGTACGTTCTCTTTCACTTTGTATTATGAAATGAAGCTATCAAAAGATCTATACAGACCGACACGCACCGTTAAAAGAGCCCTGTCAGTATGCGTTGCCATCCGTGGTCGTCGCGTCGTCGGCTGTGCGTGATGATCCGCAGAATCACGCACCGTGAGAACCCAGCTTTACAACTCTTGGACGAACAGAATCTTATTTCATCGTTTTGCGTTCGATAACATAATTCAATTGACATGCATGAAGTTATTTCCGAAACTGACAGCCCCTGTCAGCCAGCAGCATTTGTTTTTAAACACGCGCGCGCAGTCAGCCAGCAGCTGATCGATGATTGATGGACAAAGTACAAAAATTACAAAATAATTTATCTTTGGTGCTTTAGAAAATATAACAGAACAATAGAAGAAATTGTTTTAGGTGTTAACTTCGTTTCTTGGTGATGGTCTTCTAAGAACGTCTCGTTCCTAAAAACGTTCTTATTTATTCGCGGAATTTATGATTGAAATAAACTAGAGAATTGCGAAAACATTCATCTGAAGAAAATCAATTATTTTCGCATTTTACGTCGCGTAAGATTGAGTAAACTGATCTACCGTTGACTCAGAACCAAAGGTCGAGTAGGAAATAAAACATGGGCAATAAATCGTCACTTTTGTTGAGGGAAGAAGAAATAGCTCAAATTCAAGAAGAAACAGGATGTGAGTATTTTTTTCGTTGATGTTATTTCCGTCTCGCTAATGTTCAACACGCTTTGTTAGTGTTTTGCTATTAACAAAACTGCAGTCGCTGGTAAAAATGATAAAATGTGCCTCTGCCAAGAAGTGTTGAAAGAGCTAAGTTAGCTCCAGTTTGTGAAATACCTTTCATCCAGTCAATCCAAATACACTTTTATATACATAGGTGTAATACCTATATGAAAGTGTATGTTTAGAACAAAACTATCAATAGATATATTGTCAGCAAGGTCATTTGAACAAAGATTTACCTACATACTATACTTCTCCAATAACCTTACCTGACAGTTACACCAAACCAAATTGAGCGCCTCTACTCCCGCTTTACATCCCTGGACAAGAATGACTGTGGAACTCTCTCCCGGGAAGATTTTCTTCGCATACCTGAGCTCGCCATCAACCCGCTGAGTGAACGCATAGTACATTCATTCTTTGCTGAGAGTCATGACGACAGAGTTAACTTCCTCCAGTTTATGAGGGTGCTAGCCAATTTCCGACCAATCAGGAAGAATAGAGAGAATAAGCTGAACAGCAGGGATGATAAGTTGCGTTGTAAGTATTTCTCAAGTTCTTTGTAGTGCACTGAATTCAAGAAGTATGTACTAGAATTGTCTGTTTACTGTGAATCATGTGATGGTACTAAATGAGAGGTCTGACAAGCTGATCTGAAGAGTCCCGCTGAGGCAATAAGTCTATGTTCACCTGATGATTTACCTCTTAGTTGAATTTTGGCAATGGTGTCTATAATAGTCTCAACATAGCATACTATACTAGTACATAGTAGGTACATATTATTATGCACAAGTGTATGTGCAAACACATACTGGTTAGGCAGGGCACAATACTCTTGAATATGTTGAGATTATTAAAAACTTAGGTAGTTAATAGTTTTACCCTTAGGTATGGTTTTGTTTGTTATCAACAACATTTAATTCATGCCAAATTGCTTCCAGTTGCCTTTTCCATGTATGACTTGGACAGCGATGGCAAGATCTCTAGAGATGAACTCTTGGCCATATTGCACATGATGGTTGGAGCCAACATAAGGTAATTAAGTTAATACATAAAATAGATTGCAATAACTGCATATTTAGGCATGTGTTCTTCAAAAGGATAAAACAGGCATTACATTTTAGTGGAGGAGTTGGAAGGAGGCCTACGCCAGGCCAGTCTACTGGTTGATACAGGATAGAAAGAAGAAGAAAAGAGACAAATTAATAAAAGTTTTTGACACAAGTATTCATACATTCAAAGTTAAGCGATGTAGCTGCCAATTTTCTGATATCTTTTGGTGAACTCAAGCCTTAACCATTTTTTTTTATTTGCTCAAGGTGGCTATCATGTCTCTGCTATGATAATCCTAGTGTGATCTTTGTTTGTTTAATGATTTTAAGAGCATTCTCTATTCTAGCCTAGACAAAGCCTTATGAGTTCAGACTGTATTTGCTAACGTTGGTAAATAATTTGTATATAATTTTCCAGTGAGGAGCAACTTACAAGCATCGCGGAGCGCACCATAGTCGAAGCCGACGTCAACAACGATCAGATGATTTCATTCGAGGAGTTCTGCAATGCACTGGAACGCACTGACATCGAGCAGAAGATGTCCATTCGTTTCCTAAACTGACCTCAGAGTTCGTGAACCGATTACATCAAGTACTTTCTGATGGCAGCATTGGCGGTGTTGGTTTACGGAATGTATATGAAAAAGGCAGAGACTTGAGTGTTGTGTTTTTCATTTTTAAGCGAAATTAGTCATATGTGGTAGGGGATTCATAGAAAAATCCGTACGGAAACTTATAATTTTGCTACGGCCATACTATCGCACGATTATTCGTGTTGCATTGTCGTGACAAAACCCTTTGATGTGTTGTAGTCGATTTGCGATAGGACGAATTCTTTGACCAGACGTGTCGCAACAGCGAAAATCTTCGCGTTATTGGGATGTATGGCCGTAGCATTACGGTGATTGGATTTTGTTTTATAGCGTATCTATGCCAGTTTAATTCATTATTTGAAAATTGTTAACCAATCCAAATATGGTACTAACACAACACAACCCACACAAAAATTAAACCTTTTTCATACTTACCATTAATGTTATTCTGTGTGGCAAAATCAGATGTCAAACTATACGCCATCCAAAGACCAACCAATGTGAATTAAGAAAGTAATTAATGATTCTAGTATAATTTTATGAAATGAAAGCGTGATATTGGGGTAACTTAGACAATGTTAAATGGCACATAGAAAATCTTGAGGCAATTAAAATGTGATTAACGCACTAGAAAAGTAGTTAGTAAACTTAAATTGAGTCTTGGAGTACTTTCTAATGATTTTCATCCATACTTTTCATCAAAAATTTCATGATTGATCATGGTGCATTTTAACATGAATTTATAGAAGTGGCTTTTAAACTGGTGCATTCCTTTTAATAGAAAATTTTGATGTGACGTCCGGACATGTACTTAGCTGTTCTGTTTATTACACCAGCGGCACATTAGCCCTTAACAATAGATACCATATGGTTTTTGTATTTATCAATGAAGTAACTCATTGGTATTTGTTACAGATTGTAGATAATGTTAATATATTTCAAATAAAAGTACATAATCGAATTTAATTTAACCTGCCTGATATCATTATCAATATACAGATAGATAAAACGAGTTATTAGCCAGATCTATTTTATTTACGCTGCCTGAGTAATTAATCAGATGATGAGTTATTATATCAACTATTTTTTTAACCTCTATCTTTCAGACGAGAGAAGAGTTATTTATTAGCTAAAACTAATTTATTTAACCTGCCTGCTTACCAATCACATGAAAGATGAGTTATTAGCTAGAACTTATTATACTTACACAGCTTCATTATTAATCAGATTAAGGATGATTCAGAAAATGAAAAGAACAATTCAATTATAAATCAAATTTATTGCTAATAAATGAAGATTATTTGACAATTTAATAAACATTATTCCATTATAATTTAAACATACAAAATATATCTTAGAACTTAATTCATTACGTTGTTATTAACCGAAATCGTAACATGACATGAGTTACACAACTCAATACCTGAACGCGACTGGTTGCCAAAATCGAAACAAAGTTTTCCATAATGAACTGACAAAAGCTCAACACTAGCGCCACCACGTGTTTAAAGTTAACCGGAGCACATAGATTTCTGCAGGGATAAAATTACATTTTAGATTCTAACTACAACACAAAAAAGTTTATTTCAATGTAAAAAAAAAAACTCTGTCCGAGCGATAAATAGCTAACAGCTGACTTTCTACGTTGCAATATAGGGCATCTCTTTCTACACTATGCGAACTGAGCGAGACTTCAGACTCAGTGCACGTGCAAGCGTACACTTACGTGCTAAAGGTGAAATATGGCCATGAGTCCAAATTCTGGAATAATAACCAAATTGCTTTAGATTGTAAGTGTACAGCGCAGCATTAAACCTTATCAATGCATAGGAAGTGTTCAATGTACTCGGTAACACTGATTGTGCCAATCTAACAATCTGCCGAGCCATAATATGAACTTACTAAAACCATTTTATTGCTTCTCTGATGCAAAAGCCTCTTGTTGCTAACCAAGCAATATGCAATGAAAAATATATCACTACATAGTATAAAAGTTTTCTTCCCGCTGTATGTCTGTCTGTATGCTTAGATCTTTAAAACTACGCAACGGATTTTAATACGGTTTTTTTTAATAGATAGTGTGATCAATTTTGACGTTGTAGCTTCAACTTCAACTTCTTCCTAGATGGCTCTACGTCTGGATTGACGCAAGGTATCAAACTGATACAAAATTGACGTTTGACAGCACTGATTGCTTAATTTACGCCTGTCGCAAACCGGTCGCGAGTTACATAATCACCCGGCCGAGCGAATCAGAGCTTGTCTTATGGTTACTAGACTGATATACGTTTGTGCTCGCCGCGTCTCTGCCGGCCGCTGTCATCCTGGTATGTATTGAGCCTAAACTCTAGTTTAGCAGCGGTTTTTACACATATGTAAAGAAAGTATGCTCTTTATTTCGTTTAACTCATGTCATGACGATCCAGTTTCTATCCCCAGCCAATATAAAAGGCCTTAAGCGGTGGAAGACACAGCAAGCTTCTTCAGATGTTCCATGAAAACTTGCAGTGAGACGTCGTCTGTCAACACGGGGGCGCCACCGTCCTGTAAAAAGTTTATATTAGAAATGTCCGAGAAAAGAGTTTGCTACCACCAAAACAAAATGGGATGACCTTTAATGAATGAATAATGTTTGCAATGTAATCATGATTTTGAATGCAGATAGGAAAGTGGTTTTTCCTCAAAAACGAACACTGCTATGGAATATCGTAGATCTCGAAAGTTGTTTGCTTTTCAAAATAAAATCTTATAGTGCTGTGTGTTATTGGTTCTAGGTTTTTAAGATAAAATCATATTTGAATGTCAAATTTTTAGGCAGTTTTTAGGACGCTGTAAAAATTAATTGTTAAAAATAGAACATGCAAATGAAACATGATACGTGAACATTCATAACTCATGCATTATATAACTAAATTAATGTTATGCACGTTTTTATTTTAATTTAACCCCAAACCAGCACAATTAAACCTTTAACTGAAAAGTCTAATTGGGTCAAAATGCCCCGATGAAAAAACATGCCAAGATGAAAATTTGTCATTCTTTGTAAGCAGGTTAGTAAGTTTATAAGCGTTAGTGACCCAACACCAAAATTGATGAAGAAAATAAAAAAACACTACCGCTGATGGGATCGGCATCGCCTGGTTATCGCCAAACAACGATGGAACAAAAAAAAACAAAATCAGTTTCACGCCATGCTTGAACTAGAGAGGACCGATCGAGTAGCGAGTCGACTTGTGATTACGGACTACCTTTACAAACGAATACGTAGTTAGTTTTTTTAAATTAATGCTGGACAATTTACACAGCGTCTTCTAGCCCCGAGCTAAGCAGAGCTAGTGATAAGGGTACTGGATGACTGACAGTTATGATTCGCCATAATTTAGTATCTATCAGATTTTATTACGACACGTATTTATTTTTATTAACACTTTGAGTGCTGAAAACGCACGGTATGAGTTTTCTACAAGTGACTAATATGCGTAAATCCACACTAGCGCAGCGGCTGAGAAAATACAGATCTTTGTGACTCAGCAGAGCTGTAATATTTTTCAAACGAAACGCATTTGCGGCGCAACACAACCGCTGTGTAGAGTGGCAGCACGAATTTTTTAGGTAAAAAAAAATACCGCAGTCTTCGAAAAAAAACCGCAGTCAAAGTGTTAAGGCAACGCCAACAAAACACATTAAAACATTTGTATAGAAACATAGTGATGAAAATATACTATATAGAATGTGTGCTTATAACCACTTGGAATGATAATTTTTTTAGTAATTGTTATTAACAGAAAAATTATATTATTTTTTTACTGTGCAGAGTAAATTAAGGTAACCTTTAGCTAACAACTCTAAAGGCGTTTCCACTCTACAAACCGATGTTTATTGTTTGTTTAAACTCGACCTTCAGATAATCCCTAAAGTAGTTTTTGCTTTATTAAATTCTAGTTTTTGCCCGGTGCACGTTATTCCAAATTATTTTCTACTTAATTGGCAAGTTTCCTTCACCTACTCGATCGCCCTCTTGATAGTTCTGTTCTGGTTGAATCACACCATGCTTTATTATGATTAACGTCTGAAATGCTAAAATTATTAGAGAACAGTTTCTGCCCGCGGCTTCGCGCGGGTTGTTTCTATGGAAACGTTTAAAGGTTATTTCTATCCTATGGGAACTCTTTTATTAGATAAAAAACTTTTGCTTAATTCCATGCTTAGAGCTATATCTATACAAAATTTCAGCGTGATCTATTCAGTAGTTTTAGCATAATAGAGTAACAAACATCCATCCATCTAAACATTCAAACTTCTGCATTTATAATATTAGTATGATGTTCGATTTCAGTTGAACAATCATTTCGAAGTAAACTTAAAGCGTACCATAAAGGTATCGATAACAAACACTTATAATGAAAAAAGGTTTGAAGTAATTTTATGTGCATTGAGTGCCTACAATGTTACGAGTCGACATATGTAGTTGCTAGGCACACGTGATAACTAAGTAAAACATCTGAATCATAATAGCATATCCTGGGATTAAAGTATTTACGAATAAAATCTTTATCTGAAGATTACTTTTTTTTTTATTTAGCTTGATTCGTCCCACTGCTGGGCAAAGGCCTCCCCAAAATTTTCCACTCAGTGCGGTCATTACTCATTATATAACTTTTTTAACTTTCGCGATTTGTAAACATATTAAAGATTATTTATGGCGTACCTTCTGTATTATTTGAAAAGGGGGGAAATAAAACAAAAATTACGCGAAAATACCCTAATCGTAGCCCTAATCGGTATTTATCTCGTAATTTTTGTTTGTTATTATTCATATAATAAATTAGCTCATATTATTGATTATATCAATATCTAGCTCGAGATCCATATTGGGTTTGAAGATTTCGATCATTACCACAAGGTTTTTTCGCACTATGTATTTCAGTTATATATTTGTATTACCTATAAAAATAGAAAATGTCGTAACTATAACAAAATTTCCTAAAGCATCAAATTTCTGAGACATTATTTTTTTATTATATTGCTTTCTGTGAACATCTCTGAAACCAAACGCTTTAGGACAATATTAATTTATGATATATAACATTCTTTATTTGTATCAGCGCCCACTGCCCTCTATCCAAATATACATTTTTCATTGTCCGCCGCAATTACGAAAAAAATGATGTTACATTCAAAAATCTTCAAACCACCTTTACCTTTTTCCAATATTTACCTACACTACGTATGTATATGATTTAACTGCACATTGAAAGGAAATATTCAGGACTTAATTGTATAATGGTACGATACCGGTTAATTAAAACAGGTAAGTAGTAGTAATAACTACTACTTACCTGTTTTAACCGGTAAAATAGTAGTTTTACTCACCCCGCCGTACGCGTACATGTTGTTATGCGTCTGCGACGGATTCACCTTCGATAAGAGGAAACGAGCCTGAAACAAGGCAATCATGTTTATAGTAAACATAAAAAAACATATAAAATTGGATTATACCTTGCGCGACTCCAATATATCGCGTTTTATGATATATGTATGTAGGTACCTAGGCATTTAATCATCTTATGACTCCCGGGCCTTTTTTGTTGACATTTGGCGAATGCAGAAAATTATTCTGTAAGTGGCTCCTTTGATTTTATGCGTTTATTAGCATAGTTAACAAACACAATTTTCCAAAAAAATTAACTAACCAAAAAACAAACAATATTAATACAATGCCTATATTATTTTTTTTCACTGAGGGTAATTTAATTATTGTAACGATACCACAAACATCCAGATCTGTTCAGACGAATAAAGAAACCCACATCCATACATGAAAACATTATCAGATATTCCCTATCTCAGCGTGTCGCCGACGGCAACAAGTGTTGCCGCATACAGTAAAAAAGTCTACAGTAAAATGAAAACACAGCGAGCAGAATCAATGGGCGCCCAATACGTGTTGACGTTAGCAGAATGTAAACTAGTGGCCACGTAGCGATAAAGATGTGGTGCCGTGCGTTCATTGCCACCATCGCATTAACATGTACGTTCACAACCGTACAGGCTCACAATCACGTTCCAAACAAGATAAAAGGTCCCAGTCCCAATAAAAGTTAATATTAAAAGGTCTGCTGTAGTCGGTTAAGACTGGTCCTTAAATGGTCTAATTATATGACCTTGACGGGTGGGCCTAGTGGAGAATCGTATTTAAAATCAATTTTGTTTGTCTTTCATAAATAAAATTTCATCTTGTGAAATTTCTAAGAAATTTTCAGATATAATATGTGTGCTGATACTGAATGGAGTGCAACAAGAAGATTTGGACGTGAATACTTTGAAGAAACTGCAGCGGCACAATGTAAACATCGAGGATATGAACAATGAGTGAGTTTCATTTTATGTTTTCTAAACGCCTAACATTTCATTTACTAGCTTCTGCCCACGGCTTCGTGCACTATCCGTATATAAAGTTGCCTATTTTAGGATACCTAACCAAATTAAAAGAGCATTTCTTATTATCATAAAACTATCTATCTAGGTATATTTATATATATATATATATATTTTTTTTTTATTTATATTAAAACTGAAGTTATTTATTAGGTTTATTGAGCTATTGTTATTTTAATTTATGTATGTATATTTTAATCTCATACCATATGTATTATACTCTACGTCTAATTTGTTTCTTTGTACACTTCCTCTATCTGTTCTATCGCTTCTCCTTTAAACCTAAGGTTTTGCTGTAAGAAAACTCTTTGTTAGGGTTAAGCTCGCCTATGTACATATCTTTTTTTAGTAAAGTTATTTTTAAGTGTTTTGTGTACAATAAAGAATTACCTATTTAATAATCGGATTTCTAATTGAATTGGAAGATGTCTGTCATGGGAAGTGGACTAGCTCTAAATAAACCAATATATTTTCTTCTAGTTTCGTTAGTTACTCCGCTGTTTTATAGTTTGTTACAGCAGTATAGCTTTGCATTATGAGATTAAAATTCGAAGCTTTTGATTGCAGAGTACTACGTAAGGAATGCATGAAAATAAATGGCCACTCAAGATCACAAAAAGAATTGACAACAATGCACTCGCCTGAATCAAGTACGTAACAAATATAATTTCCAGTAATGCGCCGGGTCTAATAATAAATATACCCTGTGATATTTTACAGGTGGAGAGCAAAAGGCAAAGCTTATTGATTCAAACCTACAATACCTTCTTCTCAACTATATCAGCAGTACTCAGAAAGAAAACGATAGTGTAAAACACACAATGGAAACACCTAATATTCACTATTTCATGAACTTATTGAATAAGTTAAATAAAACTGCACAGCACATTGCAGTAGAAATGACTACAGACTTTATGAATAAACGAAGAGAAGATAAAAATATGGACTATATCAACAAGATCCTTGAAAAGTTTATAGCATTTCAAAAACTGACAACCACAAATCGACCTACTACCACGCAAATCGACTACGATGACTTTGCACAGAAATTAGATGAGTTATTGAACAAGAAAAGGTTACAAGGGGAAAAGAAACTTTTAATGGAAGAACGTAATGACTTAATGAAATCCGTAATGGACAATATAGACGTTTCCCCTTTGAAATTATTTGGAACATCAATAAAACAAGAAGCTAAAAAAGAAATCAAGCAATTAAGGGACCAAAATCTACTATCTCAAATTAAAATGCTGTATTCAGATAACGAAGACTCGTTAAAAATTATGAGAACCACAGGGAAAACGAAAAAAATTGAAACAACTACAAGAAATCAAAACAATGTTTTATCAGCTGATATCATAAAGAAAATAAGCGATAGTGTAAAAGCAAAAGTTCTACAGGATTTAGAGGCTTCAATGAAAATAACCGCGGCACCTAAGATTCAGTTACAAAATAATAACAAAGAAACACATCCATTAACAGCCGATATTATCAAAGAAATATCTGACAATGTTAAAGCAAGAGTTCTTAAAGATATACAAGATGCAATGAGTACAAGCGTGAAACCTATAACAGTTACAACGAACGATATACCTAAAACAGTGAAGCCTACATTGACAAACGATATAAAAACTTTTACTACCACATCAGTCACGACGACAGGTAACGACAAACTCTAAATTTACTAGAGTAATGTATACATTGCAGTTTTTGCCGAAAAAGCAAAAGCGCTAAGTAGTAAATAAGTAATATAAGCAGGCACCTATATATATAGATAAACATAAGTACTTTAAACTTCATTTGACATTTCAGAAACTCCTGAGGCAGTAAGAAAAACGTCAGAAAACCATACCGAAAACGTGCTTTTGGAGTTGATGAAAATGTTTCAAGAATTCAAAACAAGTCAAAATAATTCAACACAACACGCAACACAAATAATGACACCAAATTTTGGAC
Source organism: Eupithecia abbreviata (assembly GCA_943735965.1). Taxonomy (NCBI): domain Eukaryota; kingdom Metazoa; phylum Arthropoda; class Insecta; order Lepidoptera; family Geometridae; genus Eupithecia; species Eupithecia abbreviata. The sequence goes on along the minus strand of OX030991.1, from coordinate 9,164,476 downwards.
AAATAAGAATAGACACAGAGGGGTCCGAGCCACCGTGGGCACTGATGCAGTCGCGAACCATAACGCCAACCATCCTGAACCCAGATATTCCGATAAGAGCAGCTGAAGCCCAATCCGCACTGAAACCACCTGTGATGCAAGGGGCCCACGCAAACTCTAGGACACAGAACCGGCCACCAAACTCTCCATTCTCTCTACTGAGCTTAGCTGCACCCCATAAAGACCAGACTATTACACAATATAACATTTTCAACCCTAAAGAAAATAACCATCAGCCCCCCTCATTAATACAGACTAACTCAGCTGAAGTTCAGCCGATAGGCTTGCCCGTCGAACATTCCTATGTGTACCAAAATATAATAGTTTCAACTAATCGACCTCTTCAGAGATTAAGACATGATACTCCTCGAAACTCGAATTATTACTTGCCACCACATTTCCAAAATGACAATAGCAATAACAACAAAAATCCGCCCCCTTATTATAAACCCGAGCATCAAAACAGAGAGCTTTACAAAGATTTTGGGCCTGTCAGAAATGAAATGAGGAACGGCGATTACTATAGGCCTCATTATTACGAACATGTGACAAGACGTGCCCCGGGGAGACACGGGAATTACGTACACCATACTTATTACAACGATGGAAAGAAAGAGAGGTTTCATGAGAAGCTTGAAAAAAGCGACGATTATGTTCATCCGCATATGATTCGGTACAGAGAACATGGAAAGGATCTGGAATTCAGTACGGCTAAAATAGCATCGAGACTTCAGATGCCAATGTACAGGGAGCCGAAGAAATACGACGCACATTTTAATAACTTTATGAAGACGCAGCAAAAGGTTAATGATATGCTGGAAAGAATATTGGCAACCAAAACGGTATTCGACGGCGAAGAGGCGAAAAGTGTTGAAACTGTCTAGTGAAATAAAATCTGGCATTGATAGTGTTTCTGTGTGTGTATCATTAAAATCTAAAGGGGTTATACCCTTTAGATTTTAGTGATGATGGTCAATTAGGCAAATGTTTATTGTACTCCGTAATGTTATAAAAATATTATAGTGGTGATAATGAAAAATATAATGGTGTGTGATAAAATATTATAGTGGAAATAATGCTTTAATTAGAAATAATTTTGGTATTAAGTTCTCAGTGTCGATATACCGCGGCACAGAGAAACGACTCTGCAGGATCTCTATCGCGTCGTCTATGGGCGCCAGTAGAAGCTGCGCGAAACTATCGGACCCTCTCTTCTCTCTCACTCTCTATTTTAGTTATATTTACCTGCGAACCGCCGTGCTCAGTGTCGATATACCGCGGCACAGGGAAGCGACTCTGCAGGATCTCTTGCGCGTCGTCTATGGGCGCCTGTAGAAGCTACGCAAAACTATCGGACTCTCTTCTCTCTCTCTGTTTATTTTAGTTATATTTACCTGCGAGCCGCCGTGCTCAGTGTCGATATACCGCGGCACAGGGAAGCGACTCTGCAGGATTTCTTGCGCGTCGTCTATGGGCGCCTGTAGAAGCTGTGCGAAACTTTCGTATTCTGGCATGTCTTGGTAGCGGAGCGCTCGCCATTGTGCTATCGTCTGTTAACAAGCAATAGGGTATTAGTTAATGTAAAAGATAAATATTAATTATTATTTATTAAAGGATTCATTTCTAAACAAAGATATTTCTTGAGGAATAACAGAACTGCTTTAGGGTGGTCCGCAATTAAAAGCAAGTGCTGGAAAATCTTCCACTCGTCGAAATTGTAGTCGCGTCGTCGATGGATGGAGGCGGCTTAGGGGTCGGTTATTGAGGCCTATCTTCAACAGTTGACAGTTGAAATGAAGAAGTAATATAGATGACTAGATTCAGCTTGCGGCTTCGCACGTTTTCCAGGATAAAAAGTAGCCTAGGTATATTTTAATGCAAGTCTAGATCATAATATAAAGACGACCTAAGTGGCGCGTCGGGCGAAGGTCCGCGTGCGACGGATGCGGTTTCGATTCCCGCCTTAGGATATTTTGTACGAACTGCAAATATTTTTTCAGGTGTTCTGGGTATTCTATGTATAATAAAATATATATATCTATAATATACATATCTAAAATAAAATATATATATCTATAATATATATATTTCATGTATTCTATTAAATATAATTCGTCTAGTACCCATAACACAAGCTCTGCTTAGCTTGGGGCTAGTTGATGCTATGTAGATTGACCAACATTATTTATGTATTTATTTTTATAATATGGATGCCAAATTTCAGCCCGATCTGTTCTGAACTGAGTTCTGTTCAGATACAAGTACTAAGGTAACAAACATTCACACGCATTAACAATTATTAGTATGGTCAGATACAAACCTCTCCATGATAAATAAGTATCTGGAAGAACGTGTCCATAAGCAGGATCCTGTCCGGCTGTATCGACGAGGTGTCCAGCAGCACAGGCTCCGGAGGGCCGCCGAAACTGTACGAGTACAGGATCGGCTGGATCATGATCAGAGACTGTGTCAGGTCTTCACGCATCAGCATGTGTCTGGAGCAGGATAATAAAAATTCAAACTTAATTAAATAATAAATATAAATAAATAATGTTGCTACCTTTATATTATAAATTTATATGAAACGCAAATAAATATTTTCCATTTCTTTTTCTAAAATATACAGGCATTCCATTGATGGTGTACGTACCTGTAGAAAGTGGTCTCATCCGGAGAGTTGTTGAAGACCTGCAGGAATTGCGAGCGCCGCAGGTGATACATGAACTGTGGGTACAGGCTGAAGTTCTCGGACAGACGGAAGCTGTTCGGGTCGTCTTTGCCGTACTCGCCGAACTTCTGGCACTGTGGAAATAATAATAGTTTGAGGTGAAAGTATTCAATCAGAAAAGTAGACTATTGCTGATATATGTTATTGTAGGGTGGAAATGGAGATAAATAAATAATCCTGGACAATTCACACAGCATTATCAAGCCTGAAGCTAAGCCAGAGCTTGTGTTATGGGGTTATGGGTACTAGAATCTGAATGAGTAAACATAAATAGATATTTTTTATTATAGATAGAACAACCAGAAAAAAATATTTGTAGATCATACAAAAAGTTGTCCCAAAGCGGGAATTGAACCCGCAACCTTCTGCGACGGACACGGAACTTCGCCCGCCGCGCTACATCAGTCGTAGTTATCACAAATCGACCTGCTAGGGGCACGACCAGGCAAGCCATCACTACCGCAACAACCTCGTGGTACATACTCGTATAATGTATAGTGTTACCAGTCGTATGAGCATCCTGTCGAGCCAGCGCAGCACGTCAGGCGAGTCCTCGAGCTCGGCGCGGTACACGACCAGGCGAGCCATCACTACCGCGCCAGCTTCCTGGTCGAATCCGGCGGATATGTGGTGCAGGTGAGCTGATGCGTCGCCCCAACTAAGTCATAATAATATACAATTTAATATTGTCTTTAAAATTTTACGAGACAGAACTTGGACCCGCAACCCTCCTTCAGTACGAGATGCGCCACTAAATATAATAATAATATATAGTTGTTGAGACATTATAAAATTTCTTAGAAATTACCCCCAGTGTGGCTTACGCACTATAATAGCAATCGAGGTAATCTCTATGAATTCTATATCTCATGCTGTATAGTCCATAAATATTGTCTAGTTACTCAGAAACACGGTAAACTGGACGCCTTAAACGACAAGAGGCTGACGTCATATAGACGATAAACGTCAGCCTTTTGTTTTTTAGCAGGAATATATAAGGGTGGCACAGATAAAGTAAAATAGTGAAATAGAGCATAGAAAAGCAACAGTGTAACAACAGTAGTGGAAAAAACATAGCAGTGGTGGGTTATAGGCGGTATAAATAAACAAGACCATTTGAATCTCTCAGACAACAAACGAATGATGACTTACTTGCGTGCAATAGTGGTGACTCGGACCCTCCGCTGTCCACTCGAGTGCTGGTACTGCGTTATGAGCTGGACGGAGCCGCGCCCGCCTTGAGGGACGGTTGCGTGTTGATTTACCACCTGAAATACAAGACGTTAGGGTTTTATAACGTGGAAATAGTATCAACACATTTTTCTTCTTAGCCCCGCGGCTGAGCCCTTGTGGAAATCTATGTGTCACATGGTTTATAACACTTCCTCTTGAATCACTCTATCTATTAAAAAACCGCATCAAAATCCATTGCGTACTTTTAGAGATCGAAGAATATTATAGAGACAGACAAGAGGAAGCAACTTTGTTTTATATTATGCAGTGATTTAATTTTGGATTTATATATTTGATTTTTCTATTTGATTGCCACCGACGCACATCATTTTCCAGCTGCACATATAGCAGCAGAACCTCCTCCCTCGTCAAATGATGAAGATTGAATATGAATGTCTTAACTCTTTAACAAATTGTACTCACCCCACTGTGACAGTGAGAGCAATCACATTGGTTTAAAATACAGTAGGTAATTCCAAGAATGCTGATAAAACCAATAAACATCATTTTTTATTGCAAATTTATCTATTAATAAAGATATTCTTGTCTGTCTACATAGTCTACAGAATCAGCTAAAAAAATATGCCACCCACCTCAAAGAATATCGCCATTGTTGTGCTTGGTTCGAATGTGCACATCTTCCATTGGCAAGTGTTGCCCATACCGACTTCTTGGTCTGACACACTTGGCCCCTTTTGGTTCAGGGATACACATGAGCCAATTGCACCAGAAACTGTACAAATTTAAAGTAGCTTTATATTGGCAAAAAAAAAGGTTTCAAAATAAGCACTAAGCTTAGACAAATATTTTTTTTTGCTAAATTTGACTGACATTAAGTTAAATGTTCTGAATTAGAGTTTAGTTCAGTAGATAATTTTTTTTTTTTTTAAATATAGGGGAATAGGAAGTGTTGTCCCAAACACAGGCTAAATATAATAATTTTAAGTATTCGTAAAGAATTTGGGTTAGATTGGATAGGGACTCTTGTAATAAAAAGATTGGCTTTTTTAAGATTAACTTACTTTTTAATTCCCTACTGCACTTGACTTCCAAAGTACCATTGAATGCCATTTTGTAATCCCCTATCTGGTCTTTAGCAAAGACCCTCTGGAATGTTTGCTTGAACAGCGATGAGTTGAAAGAGTCTCCCATCACCATATGGCCACTAAAACAAATGGCATAAGAGTTAGTTTTCCCTGAACAATTTCAGAAAGTGAAAGTTATAGTATGCTTGGATGCTATGAATAGGTAATATAAGCGAAAATCAATTTTAAGACAATGCTATTATTATATATTTTGGTATGGATCTTACCCAGTGGAATTACAGCATTGCTTCATCTCCATCAAACCAGTCTGATCTAAGGCACATGAGTAAATATCAATAGCATGACCATTTGTCGCCGATCTAAATGCCAAAGCCTCATAATGCTTGATAGCCTTCTTCATGAACTTAGCATTATCCTTGTGGATGTCATGGTGAGACCGGATAGGCTGCTTTAGCTCATCGTTGACAACCTGACCGGGCCCTTGAGAGCATGGTCCTCCGAGGAATTGCATAATTCTAGCCCCAGTGTTCGGGTAGGTCACTTCTAACAGACCAACAGCAAGTGAAAGGGCAACACCACTGCTACGAAGTGCTCTCTTTCCCACACCTTGAGGCCAGGGATCACGACCAAGTTCCCCTAACAAGTCAGTAAGGGCCATGTCACATTGTTTGACGGGTTGTAGAAAACGATGGGCTGGTGGTTGGGGAGTTGGTTGCCCTGGGCGCTGCTGGGGATTGGGTGCATTGACCCTGCCAATGCCCAGCTGCTCTTGAATCTGTTTTGCTGTCAAATCTTTGGTTCCTTTGAAGACATAGCACTTTGATATTCCTTCTGTACCTGTTCAGAGAACAATTTTCATTACTCACAGGACCAAATGACATTAATGTTTTTATAAAAATGTTAGCCAGGGTGTCTTGTTGAAGTTTAAGTTTAAATAGGTCAAGTTTAGATAAATAGGTCAAGTACATACCTAATTCGTGAATCTGAACCATCCTTCCAAAGGTAATCAGACCAACTAAGGCATTCTGAGGCATCAGACTAAGGGAGGTTTGGAGTGAATCCTTCAAAGCACCCAACTCCTCTTCATCCATACATGTGTCTACCACAAGCAAGAAAATAGGAGGCATAGTCTGTGCCCGGGTGATTGTGTACTCTATAGTTGAGAAGTTAGGGATTAATTCCGCAGGCTGGTGCTGCTCAGATATAGCTGCATATTGAGGTGGAAACTGAAAAAATTATATTGGTTCATATGAATAACAATTTTCTACATAATCAGTCCTCCAATTAGAACTTGTTGTAAATAGGTATCTAATATTCTGCTACTTGTCAATTCTAATAGTTACTCCATATTCAGATTAAGGTCAAAAATGTGGACAGAAATCTAATAAATAATTTAGTACAGTGACCAAACTAAATTAGAGCTTTTTAACCAATAAATGACCACTTACAGGATTTCTCTGGAAGCAGAAGTTGCAGACCCACAATTTAGCCCTATAATCAACCTGACACATTGGATTCAGAATTGCCCGGCATGTATTACGTGTGCACAGCACAGGTTCATACTGGATCGGCGGTAGATCTGGTCGCTCCTTGAGTGGCTGATACAGACAAGCCAGAGGGACGACCAGCCTGGCTGTTTCCATCCGGCTCGAAGGCCAGACATTCCAGGTGAACCGTACGCCGTCCCTGTCCTCATTTTGCTGTATGAAATCCTCGTAAGTAGTCATAGCGCCGATCTACAACAAAAATCCAGTAAAAAACACGAGCGACGAGGAACCCTTTTAACGCTGTTGTTATACGTACCAAGAAGACATACGGCTACTATATGACACCCACACAGATTTTAGCACAACGCACCACTAGGAATTCATTCATAAAACAAATATTTAATAATATTTGGCAATTTTTACCAGACGGGAGAGGCTGGCTGATTTGGCAATTGTCAAACCCATAGACAAAACAGCTGTCACTTCGGCCACGTCATTTACGAATATGTAGAAGATTTTTTTTTAATGTTCTCTCTCAAAATATTTAAGATTTTCGATTAGAACAAAAAACCAGAAATAATATTATATATACAAAAAACATATCTAAATATTTTGGATATTAAAAACTTTAAATGGGTTTATCCATATATGTCTATGGTACCGTACAACATTCACCATAGAGAAAAGAAGGAAATGCAGCGTCCCTGTCTTTGGTCTACATTCCATTTCACGCATAAGCCATCGAGCAGTCTTCATTATCAAAAAATTTATAAACGGTTATTATAGAATGTTTTGAGGTTTCCGTTTTTAGAAAAGATATATTACGTATTTTTTGTATTATTACAGCATTTTGAAGACGTATTACATACATTCTGAGAATCCATGAAAATGAATAACTGCATGTACACAATGATATTTTAATGTCAAAAGGCAAAAGATAAAGTGACATCGACAATGAAACGTTATTTGAATGAATTATTTTTTTATTTTTACGACATTGTAAATTATTTCAAAAATGGACATTATACGTAAAATAATCTGCATTTTATGATAAATCAACAGTTTTCTGATAAAAACAAGTGTATCAAAAACTTATGAAATGTCATTGCTTTGTTTCAAAAGCAGGAAGTTTACGCCAAAAAGTGCGACTGCGCACTGGCCAAATTAGTAGTGTGAAAGAAAATGGCGATCAGCGAAAGGCGTCCGGAGCTAACGTGATGAAAAACATTGTTAAAAGCTCAATTACATAGTGTTTTAGTTATAAATTGTGTCAGATGTAGAATAATTAAGTGTTCATGAATAGTGATTGTGTATAAAAATGGCTGCGAATATGTACAGAGTCGGCGGTAAGTTGCAGTAATTGGTTATTTTTGTTGTAGCTTCGCCGGTTCACCGCCAGCCGACTAGCGGTGCTTTGCTTTGATTGTCGTACCTTCATTAGTTGCTCACTCTAATTAGTTCAATAATAACATAGTGCTTATCAAGGATTCCCTGAAATAATAATGGGGTTAATACAAGTCTTCTGTTGGCGGGATAAAACATTCAAGAAATTATTTCGTGACCAAAATTTGTGAAATAGGACATTAGCATTTGCATCTAGGTATCATTGTATCGGCTTGCGTATCTGCGTTCGGGTGGTTACACATGAAACGCTTCGAATTATCATGAGCATCTAAGACAATTCGGCGTTGTTTGGTACGATTTGTATGGCTTTGACGTGAGATTTTAGGTTAGATTCAATGTTGTCAAAATATTTTGGTTTGAATATTTGGTGGTTTGTTAGGTCGAGGGGTGTTTTTGTCGTGTTTGAGTCTAGGGTTGTAGGTATTATGATGTGTAGAAGGCTTTCATTGATGATTGTAAGATTGTTTATATAAAGTTGAAAAATAATGGTCTGAGCTGATAGTGGAATTATTTCTGGGTCTGAGACACCTCGTGCGGCGCGTTCCGCCGCGGTCGCGTCGAATGCTAATTAGGGTCTTCCTCATACATAACTTCCTTCCAACATAGGTTCATTAATAGTGTGTTGTCTTTGTTTGAAAACTATCACAACATGGAATACTTTCAGTAAATTAAATGATTGAGAATGGAGTTTATAGGCTAAATAAAATTACAATATTTATCTACCTTATTATTATTATTTACTAAGTAATTTCAAGTAAATAATTTATTTCTGAGTAGAGTAAGACAATTCATGGTGTGAATGAACTAACTCACAAGGTTCTCATACTTTGTTTTTAAGAATGTTATATGATTTAAAATATATGTGTTAAGTTTGTAAGACTACTGCGCTACTTGGTAGCTATCAACCCTACTCCACCACTGTCATTCCTCAGGAGACACATTTAAGCTAATTGGATGTGTAGAAAGAAGAATTAGAAGATGGGAAAACTTTATCCCTAATAATGTTTTCCCATCTTCTAATTCTTCTTTCTTTAGGTATTCCTTTGCAGTCTTATCGGCCTAGCCAGCCATGACAACATTATTTCTCTGCTAGTCTAGGGCTGATTAGCCTAAGCATTTCAATTTATTTGCAAATATTTCAACAATATGACATATGTATAATAACTATTATTTTATTGGTATGCCTAGTTATAAATAATGTTTACTAATGTATATTCTTGATTGTAAATTGTAATTGTCTGATTTTGTGTGTTTCTGTATGTGTGAGTGTGTGTGTGTGTGTGATTATTGAAAGTTATATAATACCAGTTACTAGTAAAATTCCTTGTATGATGTCAAAAATGATGTCGCAATTATAGCAACAGTTTTTTTATTGATTTTAAGAGTAACCGCAAACTAGCCTACTCACAGATCCAGGGGTCTGATGAGTCCTATTAGTTTACAAAAAAAAAAACTTGTAATATATAATATATGTACCTTATAGAACAAAATGAAAAAAAAAACAAATAAAATCATGGTAAATATAATCCTGCTTTAATGGCTTTAGTGTAAAATATCCATGTTTAATAAAATAGGATAATTGTGTACATCATTGTTATGTTAAATGCACAAGTCATATTCATGTAATGAATTTATAAAAGGAACAGTTTATTTTCTTAACATAGCCTTCAGTTATGTGAAAGTATGAGTTCATTGACCCATTAGTTCGCCTAGTGTTACTTAACTAAAGAACTATTCAGTTAGTACTATAAATTCATCTATCTATGTTGGTATTCTATTGACTGTAACAAATACCTGATAACAGTAACTAATCAAAGAAAGACACATAGTTTTGTGATGAGATGACTCTTTAGAAAATTTAATTGTTATCTAGCTTCAATATCAGATGGATATTCATATATATATTTTTTTTTTTTTTAAATAAATAAGCCCTAAAATAATAAAAATACATCATTGGACTAAAATTTTGAATGTCATTATTTTTATTGACCTGTGTAGGGAGAATGCTTATCAATTTGTACATTTGTGCATAGTTTTCCTCATCAGTTTCTTTATTCTAAGCGTTGCGAATTATTTTCGTCAGTTATTTGTTGAAGTTAACTCATACCTAAACCGGTTTAGTCAATGAACTATTTGCGACAACAAATTTTTAAGATAATTATAGCTATCGAGAGGTTTGTCGGGAGTTGAATAAAGCAAGCCCCTCGTGACCTTAAAAATCCAGGTGTGGTAAGTTTTATATAAGGTCAGATAAACTTATGTCTACTACACACATCGTACTTAAGGCGTAATACCTAGTAGCATTGGCACTTTGCAGGCTACTTTCGTAGTTACATACTGTGATGTGTATAAAAGAAATAGAGCATCATAGTTCATAACTCGATAAAAATGCGTTGCCGTTTTTTCATTACAGTGTTTTGATTCTGTGTACTGTACTAAAAAAATAGGTACATTAGCACAACTCGGAAAAAATGCGATCTCATTTGGTCACATAATGTTTTTGTGTACAAACATTGGGTTGTTGTGGATAAAAAATTAAATACGTATATTAACATAGTTCTCATGTAATTAGGCGCTAAGCTTTATTCAGTCTGGGATAGGCTTTAAAAGTGAGGGCACGCCAGGTAGACTAAGATATCGATCATCTTCATTTTGACGCACCAACATACGTCGTGTTATCCCTCAGTCTAGCGACGATTCGGATACTTGAATGTGGCATGAATTTACTCTTTGTTCGTAACTATTTATTTATTAGTCTGCTGTATAAGTACATCTAAAATCTAAGGACCTAAGTACTTAGATAGACGATATGAGATAACATTATATTATATACATTTCAACCTAATATTTTTTCGATCTGCGAAGGCTACAGGCAATTGCTGCCCGTACTATTACGAAAGTAGAAGTGTCCGATTTGGTTTCGTGCAAATCATATTCTATGTGAGTGACACAAGGGTAGGTTTTGAGCGAAAACTAATCAATAACTTAGATTTTTGTTTTGCAATTAGGCCTCCCAAATGGAATAAGCTGACGACGACTGTGCGCTGATTAGGGAAGGCCGGCCTATGTCCGGAAGTGGACTAGTATAGGCTGTTGATGAACCTGATATTTGTAGTAATTAGAATAACAGAAACTACAAGTTATGAATTTCGATGGCTCGGCCTTGTTAACGGTTGCGTTGAGAGAAAAAAGAATGGGTATCGACGTGTCGACGATCGAAGTGAACCATATCGTACTCAAGTAGAGTTCAATGTCATTTGACACGTCATACTAGCTAGGCTAAGCTACTGATAATTTAAATTCAGTTACATATTGATGGAAACTACATTAAAAAGATCTTCATCGTTATTCGAATGATTACGTGAAATAATTCCTAAATGCCACGACTTTCTTTTCTCGCCATACAGCCCTTAATACAAAAGCATTACGTGTCAATCCTACGATTTCGTGACCTCATTTTATATTCAGCTGTCTCTAACTTCTGTCGGTTGTCGCACCGAGATCCATTGATTTTACATCGCTTTTTATTAACAAGCGCTGAAAATAAATAATCCAATAACTTCCAGCGTTGTGGACAGACACTTGACACATAATTAGTATGTACGACTGTATTTGTCCTTAGATGCAACGACACTCAATAAACCGACTAGACTGCTAGTAAATCATACATGCCATTGGACAACTTTCGTTGGGTCAAGGAGCGTTTATCGTAATTGACCTACCTAATTCTTGAGCTCTAATCTCGTCCAAACCACTTGTCATGTGATTTTCGAAATGTTAATTGCCATAGCCAGTACCGATCCGCCAATAGGATCGCCTGATTATCATAGCTCGCTCATCCCGCACATCTCCGCTGGAAATGTGGCTTTTTGTTTAGTTGTACTGATGCATACTTCAATAATAGCAGCCTAATTGTACCCAGGCATGGTATTTACCTGCTTTTGTTCGTGGCTAGTGACCCCATAGCGACGATCTCGTAACAAAAGAAATGCATCGCGCGTAGCAACTTTAAACCTGCTAAAGATCGAATTCGATCATTCTACGCACTCTCGGATGACGTGTCCAGGCTAAATTTACAATACACTTACTTATTGACACGTTCCAAAAATATACTTGGCAAAACTGAACGGGCGTTAACATTGCTATCAGCCGCATGTAACCCCAGTCCATACATATGGTAATGGCTAGGTGCTTCCTAATAGCTACATATTCAGAATTCTTCCACATTTTCAAGACTTACCCATGGGACTTTGGGATTGTAATCAGCAGCGCAGAAGTAGTAGCTTAGAGAGGTTGGGTAGCTTGGATCTTTATAAAGGACATAGCACACCGCTTCCGCACAGCTCGCCTCAGATACAGCCGACCAAACGCTGTCCACGCGGCGACAACTAACAGCAAGTTTGCTGTCCACGCACGTTCGTTTTAGAGCCGTATGATCGTGCTACTTGCTTCAAGCGAGCGGTCCAAGCGGCACAGCACGCGGGCCACTCGTTTGAAGCTTTTGCGGGGAGCAATAACGTAAACCAACGAGTGGTTACAGCTAAGTTGCGGCAAGCTCCCGCACTGTATTTTATTGTCACTCAAAAGTGTATCTAAAGTTAACGACATAATCCCCATATTTTATATGTTTATTTTTGTATTGTATGCGACAGTGGTGTAGCTTTAATATTATGCTACTACCTTAACGATCTAAGGCGAGGTTAATTCAGATATTATACGATAAAACGATTAAATTTTTAATTCTTTAGTCTACTGTTCTCAAACAAATTCCAACACAAGATAAACCAAGCAAATGACAAGAGATACCTACAAACGTATTGACCAGTCACATCTACGCACGCTCCTTTACCATGCCAGCCAACCAAATATTATTACTTCCTGTCTGTTGTAGCGTAGGGCAAGTGCCTCCTTGCTTGCTGGAGGATCATTTAATTTGAACACCCTACTCTGTTAGATTGTTTGGTAATCCATACCATACTCATAGTGTAAATTCGAACGTAATTCACGCCAAAACAATAAAATTTGGCAGGGAGGTGGAAGGTATCCCGAGGACGGACAACGGCTATTTTTTTTTTTCGGAAAAGCGCGTGCCGAGCCACGGGCTAGTACGTAGGTAATAGAAATATACTCTTGTCAGGTTTTGCTTTACATTGAGACTAGATTCGGTTAGACTACGGTACGCCAAATGTTCAGCTTTAATGTATGAAAAAACTACTAAAAACTAAGATATTTATGAACTATATAATAGAGCACTAATGTACTTATTACATTACATACATAGTTTTATTTATTATTATACATAGAAAACACCAAGAACTCGCGGAACAAATGAATGTTTGCGGAATCGAACTCGCAACCCTTGCCGCTGTGCCACATAAGTCGTCAAAAAACCCGATCGTCTATTCTAGAAAACATGCTGATTGCGTCTACCAGGACGTTGACCCCATATCTTGTGCTGGAAATGTATTTAATGTTAATGACAATACATTTTTTATGCTAACGTAGGATTATGAATAACCTAATTTAGCCAAGATAAGATTGAATTCGATAGCATTGGGACAAAGGTTATTCAACCACGGATTTGAAAATCCTAAATTGATATCAGAATTTAGAACAGAGCTGTTCTCTTTTCGCACATCGAAATCACTTCTCATCGAACATATTTTTAGCTCACCTTGCAATAGCACCAGGATGCAAAGTTTCATACGAATTATAAGATGGCAAGGTACTCGTAGCTAAGAAGTAAACTAAAATTCTAAAATTCTATAGGTATGTAAGTTACTTCTGTTACACAAGACTCAGTAGCTCTTGGTTATGGTATGATATTATATTAATTAATGCCTTCTATCACCAACGATAACAATTTTAGCGTAGTATGATCAGCATAATTTCAGCCGATTTTTCTCATCCAATCTTAGGCCCGTATAATGAAAGCCTGTGTAGTGATAGATCTATGCTTGAGTGACGTTTATTCCATAGAAAAAAGTTAGGGACAGTCTCCACCAAAGCTGAGCTGAGATAGGCGGAGAAGAGATTAGAGCTGAAAAAGGTCTCTTCTCGTCTCGGCTTTGGTGGATTCAGGGCCTTACTCAAGCATAAATCGATGACTGAGCAAGCTGTATTATGAAAATACGGGCCTTAATCTTATCTCACTCAAAGATCTGAGAGAGTCTGCCAAGAACAATAACAGTGATATTGACGCGTTCCAAATGTCTTAAAACAAATGTATCTTCTAGTAATTTGCCTAATAATGGTCACGGAAAACAAAGCTGGTGTCGAAGATAAATCGACCAGAACAATTCCCGCTTACAAATATAATGAAAGGTTCCTAGCATTTCATTATAAGCGCAGCTATTTACTTGCCTAACGGTAAAAAGCGCCATCTACATTAGGTAGTACTTATGTCGTACGGTATGGTAACATTGGTCTCTGCGTAGACTTAGCTATGACAAACAGGTCAGAATCATTCCAAAATTCTGAAGCTTATGGTAAAACCAGCTAAGAAATAGATTTTTTAATATATTGTAATATACTTATTAGTTATTGTATGGAGTTAAATTCAAATGTGGCACGATAAAACCAGTTATAGATTTTTTTATTTTTTGTAAGATATTATATAAGTTATCTATCGCTTCAGACCAAAACTGATGCATGATAGTTCTCTGAACTTGTCAATTGCATGGCATGAAGCTCCTGTGATTTTCGCGTGGATTTTATGAGACCTAAATAGCTCTATGCTGTAGATAGGACAGGATTCTATGGTGCTGATTGGGAGGCATCATTGCCTAAATTAATCCACTGCTGGACATACAGCAGTAGATTAATATAGGCAGATGATGACGGTTAAGGATTAGAACTCACTGTCTGCAGCAATTTCCCCGGCCAACTACTAACCTGGGTCTCTTCAAGACGAGAGTGAATAGATGTCTTTGAGACCTTTGAAACAGATTGTGGATAACCGAGGTCTATTACTATTAAAAAATTTAGTTACCTTTGTGTATGACCAATGACCATTCATTCAAACAAAGCCTCTTCGCACTTGAAGAATTCCATAACTAAATCAAAGCATACCCGACAACAACCAGTGGCACGGCGAACGCGTTAGGTATTTTCTATCTAGGCTGTAGACTAGATTGTTCCGCACTGGCTAACCGGAATAGGATGCTCACAGTTGACTTGCTGTTGGTGAATATGCCCCAAACAAAACGCTTGCTTATCGATTGGAGCTTGCAAGTCGCCACGCTTTGTTTTCTAGGGCGACGGTGCTCCTTTTGTTTTGGTGCATTTGGAATCTAGTATTATTGTTTTTAAAGTGTATTACACTACACAACACAAGTTTTCGCTGCGCGTGTATCATTTCATTTGTTTTAGTTACCTTGCTGTTCCTTTTTTGTAATTATTATCAATTTTTAAGTTTTAAATGTCTTCGTTGTATCTTGGATTGTAGAATCGAGTAATTGGGCAAGCTTATTATTCGAGTCATTCAACAAACCTGGACGACACGCACATAAAAGTCACATTGTCGAGTCATGCGCCTATTCACATGTACACTAATCGAATTTATCTAATGTACATTTTGCTTGTCCCCAGACTGCGTCTATTTCGAGACGTCGTCGACGTCTCCGTACCAAATCCGGCGGATAGAGGAACTGAACAAGACACCGTCGGGCAATGTGGAAGCAAAAGTCATGTGCTTCTACAGGCGGCGGGACCTACCAAATCCTCTTATACAGTTAGCTGATAAGCATCAAAGTAAGTCCTTTTAAATTTATAGGTATAACCTGCATACTTAAATTATGGGATTGAGAATGTCCACGGAATATCTAATGCTGTCCCGCTCAGATCGAATTCGAGCTGAACAGGGCAGCATGAGAGATGACCATGTCGTTCTCAATCTTAGTATGAGTAACATTTTAATGGTTCGGTGGTCTTTGTACTTACTGACGTTTTTTTTTTCAGAAAGTTTGGAACAAATTTCAAATTGTAAAGTGTCAGTTTCTAAGATAACAGCTGTAATTATTTTTTCATCTGTGACTATCTCAGAAACCTGACGGTTTAAGACTTTTTGTGTTATGACATTTTTATTTTAAAGGTCCTTTATCCAAATAAGTTTATAACGATCATTGTGAACATCTAAGTGATGACTGATGTTAGGGTCAAAATCTTCAAATCACTTTACTGAGAGTTGTTTATGTACATAATATGAGGCCTACGTTTTTGTAGAAAATAATAATGACTTCGAATCACTATTGCGTACATGATTTAAGTTGAAGGAATGAATTTCAAATAACTGACGCTTTAGATAAAAAGTGACGTAACTTTTCTCAACAAGCACGGGGTTTTTACAAAAAAACCCGTGCTTGCCCTACTGTTGTGGTCGTTGTGTTCGCAATCAACCCTAGACGCTAGGAGACAATAAACGATCCAAAGCTCTCTCTAATCTAGAGTACTGTCGTGTGACGTGCTTTATGCGTTTGAGGGGTTCTAACACCCATAAACAACTTCTATAGGCACAATTGTACGATATTCCAGCCAAAATTGATGTCGAATGTTTTAAAACAAACCACCCATACTTAACCTAAAATTTACTTTGTTGTCGCGTCTTTTAATACGCTATTTATATTACATGTCGATTTGAGATTGAGACGCGCGCTAGAGCATCAGCCAAGTTTGAAAAGAAACGAAACGGGCGGCGACGCAATAGCAGATAGCAGTAACTTTACGCCGCGAACCTTTGGGCACTTTGGGCACGCTTTTGGTCCCGTCTAGTCTATATCTCAGACATAATCAAACCTACAGACTTGCAATTTTGGATTTAGAATAGAGAAAGTATAAAGGGCGCCCTTATCATTGTGAGTTATCTCTTCCAGGCAACCTTAGGATGGACAGGACGATCAATAAAGACACTTGAATAAATCTCGTTAGTAGTTATTGATTAAAACTTTTGAAACTATCATGGTAATTAACACTAAAGTCATTTAAAACGGGATATTTACCATGATTTGATTACGGAATAACTGTTATTCCGTGATCATAGCGCATGAAACTGTGCCGAAATATTAGATAACTCAAAAATCAAATCATGGTAAATATCCCGTTTTAAATTACTTTAGTTATGTATTGATTTCCTAAACACTCTACTCCCAAGGCATATTTACGACTAATTTTAAAGACAGCGATCTCACTGTTTGATGTTTAGTGTTAAATAATAATATATTCTGCTATATTCCGTGTCACGTGTACTGGCGCGTGTCTGATACCATTCTATTAATAGTCGATTTATCCTATGTCTGTTACCAGGATTACTCAGCGGGTGTCTCAAGCCTCCCATTTGTGTATTCATCTAGCTTAGCAGCTATCATGTTATGTGTCATGTATGCATGTTAGATCTTTCTCGAACAGCGTAAAATATACGTAAAATATATCGTCCTGCATTCTTAAAATTGTGTATCCCATAATTTTCAAAGCCTTTCTGACATCTTATTGCCATGGCATCAACGTAAGTATCCCTAAATGCCAACTATTTTCTTCGCCTTGAAAATATCTAACGTAGGTATTATTACAAGTTGAAGCGTTTAAGTACTGCTGGAACAGGTATATTTACGAGGACAATGCTCGAAATCGTAAAGTCAGTCGGGAATCGATACCCAGTGAGCAAAGCAAGTGCTCACGCGATAGTGCCTCGCGTCTTAGGTACCTTCGACAGTCCTTGGACAACACGACAGTTTGTGACCTTCAAAACTATGCCACACGTTAAATTGTTACAAGGCCAGGGCTGAGAAAACAGTAGAGAACTTTAGGCCCGTAAAATTATCAACAATGTACAGCCTGAGGTACAGCTAAGCAACACACATACTATATAATGTAGTAAGTGAATCTTACCTACTGTTACTGCTTTAATAGAAGAATGAAATAGCCAACCTAACTTCAGCAGCTTCTACCTTATTTTATTTTGGTGTAATCGAACTCGTACCTGGTAACCTGGAGGCCTACTCTAATCGGAAAGCAAAAACCGAAGTTTTCTGATATGGTGACAAAAGCTTGTAAAATGCGGAAATTTTCGGCTAAATAAGTAGTATTTAGCCATTCTATAATAAAATGAATAAACAGTAAGACCTGTTCGTCGCTCTCATAATATCAAATGTTAAAGTTTAAGATGGATAATTGTGGTATTTTCATGCTATAATTAAATAAGCAGATTATCAACACCTCATTTTATTTAAATTCAGAAAATATTGTAGAGAAAAGTGTATCTTAATCATGTAACGTGACGACCTCCATTTTGCAAATTGCGTAGCTTGCTAGAAGTTGCAGTGTAGAAGATTAGACTCCCGCTGCGAGACAAAATGTCGGATAGTCTAAAATATACCGGATGGGTTTAAGTACCAACAAGGTACCAGGATACAGGGATATAAAAACAGGAGTTGATTCAAAACTATAGTTCCCATACTCTGATATTTTTATTTAGTGTTTGTTTGTTATGTTATGTTGAAATAAAAACTTTTTGATAAATGCATTTTAAAGTACCGGTTCTTACAAAAAATTTCGTTATACAAATGTACATTTCGACAAACAAACAGTCTACATATTATTACTTATAATAATCGATCCTAATTAATCCCCTAAACATTCATTTCATCTACTACTTTCATTAGTCAACCCCTTGCTCAACCTGAAGAGCTTTGTGTCGACTTGCTACTCTTTATGAAATGTTTTGTATACTGGTTCTGCCAGCGGCTTCGCACGCGTTGTTTCTATGGATACGTTTTAAGATTATTTATATCCCATGGGAACTGATTTATTCTATTAAAAATCCCACGAAAAATACGCAATAGCCCATGTTTTATTCCAGGCCAAGAACTATCTGTATTCAAATTTTAGCCTTACCCTACGTTCAGTAGCTTTGGCGTGAAGAAGTAACAAACATCCATATAAACATCATCATCTTAACACAACAACTAAACAACAAATTTTCGCATTTATAATATTAATGTGGCATTCGTTTCCATTAAGTTTACGACGACGCACTATGGAATATTTAGATCAGTTTCGGATCAAAAATCTGTAACTTCATGAATTTTAATCATACCGTGATGAAATTTGGTACAGATATACAGTAATGTATAGAGATTCATATGGTATATAAGTTTAAGTGATTTCTCATATATGTATATATATATATACAGCATAAAAAGTAAAAACACGGAAAAAACAAGTACAAAATAAGTAAATAATTTATTTAATGTGAAATACAAGGTTTAAGTTAACAAAAAAGTAAAAACTAAAGTTAATTAGAATAAGTTATGGCCAAAAAAATTTTTTTCTTAATGTAAATATTACTAGTATCTAACTATCTACCTAATTACCTTATATTTTCTGCCTACTGTAAAAAAGTGAAAAGTAATGATTAAATGTATCAAATAATCAAAGGTAAGAATGGATACATTGGAAAAGAAGTCACCATCTACTTAGGCTTTACTACACATATTTCAGGGTCGGTTGCAAGTGGTGCCACTTTTAGAAGACTTAGTGCCTCTTCTTCAAGATCTTTGACATTTTTTACGTATGGTTTTCTTAAACTTGTTATATACGGATCTGACGTGTACAATAGAGTTTTAAAGACATCTTCATTTGTAGCTGTTCGAGAACATTTTCTGGCATGATGTAGTCGCATGTTTCTGTAGTCTTTGTTGCGCGACTCTTGTGCATCTTCCGATAGCTGTCCAATAGGTAGAACTGCGAAATATTTGATAATATTTTCTCCGTGTAAAAGTATCTTGTGGACTGAAGATGGCATGTAATACCAATTATATTCATTCACATATATTCTAGCAGTTTCTATTGCGTATTCGCCAAATTTTTTGGAATCGATCATCATTCCTGAAGAAAGAACTTGTAAAATAATGTAGAGGCGTTTTATTAATGTTTCATCCACACCTGTTATTTCCGCAGAGCATGTGCTGTTATAGAAAAATCTTCGTGCTGTATTCCCATCGTTAGTGTTCCCACTACCTTGCCGAGTTTTATCTACTATCAATCCTAACTCATCCCTGAAACGTTTTTGAACAAGTTCTTTCTTTTCCTTCTTCAATCTCTTGCTTTCTTCACTTGTAGCAGACCAAGTTTTAAAAGATAGATTATAGGAAATGTGTAATATCATTTCCATGCAGCGAATCCAGGCATGTAAGGTGGACAGTCCGTACTGGTAGGCGCTTTCATTTTCAGGTCTGGCAGTAACTTTCGACAAATCATTCATAAGTCGCGGAGTGGCCCCACATATCGTGCACGTGGAACCAGAAGGAGTATCTGTTAGTACCTGGGCCACTTTTCCATCTATCATTGTTAGAAAGAGTTCATGCTTCACTTGAACTTCAACAGTATCTTTATTTATCAATGATGGTTGCAAAGCCTTTATTTGCCTGTTGATTTCATCTACAACAGCCTTGGTTTTGTCTGGAGTTTCCTTACAAAACTCTATCGAAATGGGTCTACAAAAACGAACAGATGAAGGTGCCGGATTTTTCCAAATAACGATACCCGACTGTTCATCAATCAATCTGATAGGGACCATAGAAGTGATGAACAAATTGGCATCTGAAATCGTTTCCGACTCCTCTGGAAGTATTTGCTTGTACTGGCTTTGGCCAGATGAACCATCACATCCCCATTTACTGTAGAGAATTAATGTTTTATATTGTCTTTGGAAAACTGCATCGATTTCTAAAATTCTAGCTACAGTGTGATCCAATAAATCTTTAATATTGTTTACTTTAGCATAAGTATTAGTGATTGTAATTGTAGAAGACGGTGGATAACAAGATTTTTTTATTTCTTTTATTTTGTAGTATGCCGGGAACATACTACAATTTCGTTCGTTTGTCAAGCTTCTCAAGTACATATATTGTGCTTTTGTTAAATCCAAATCTAAGAAAGCACTCAATGCTTCCGGATCGGAAAGCATTTTTATCTGTTCCGAGTTCCAAATACTTGAGATGTATAATTTTTTTTGGTTGTTGGTGTTCCTTAATGATTCGACAAGATGTGCTTCTGTATTTTCACCCACAGCCCGTAGTCCCTGCACATAGGCGTTACTGATGTGCTCAAAGCCATATTCTTTTAGTAGAAGTGTGTTTTTCCTCTTCTTGTTAGATTCTGAGGAGTCTCCATAAGCTACGCACGGTCTTCCTCGTTGGCCAGAAGTTGATGGTGTAGAATATTGATCAGAGTCCGGTAAAGTCACCGAATACCCTGAGTCCAACCAAGTGCTATTCTTCTGTATAAAATCTTCTTTTTTCCGAAATGCCATAGCCCAGCGCTTGTTAAACGTAGGAAAAATGTGCCTTTGTATGTCACTTATTATAAAACACAAGTTGTTTTCAGAAACTTTAAATTTTTCTTCTAAAACTTTGGACAATGATTCCAGGGTTCTACCACCCTCGATGTAGGGAAGCATGAAATCTCGTTTAGTGCAGCTGAATGAAGACATTTTAGAACTTCAATCAATTACTGACAGGCGTAGATGAGTTTCACTTCACTTGAAGTAACACTAATGTGAATGGCTGGAATAATTTGTACCTCCCTTTATACACTATTTTGCAATACTGCATGGGCCTAGTGATAATAATGATGTAGGTCCTACCTATATCATTATTATCACTTACATTCTCACGCAAAATGATTGACCGATAAAAAAAATACTGATTAAATGTCCATACTGTTCTTGCGAACAGTCTCTGTGGTAAACCACGAAAGATAACAAATTTCCTGCTCCGACTTCTATCACATTTTTTCTTATAACTTCTAAAACCGCAAAAAACCGCAGCTGATTTTTTTTGCATAATGTGTATGAATAGTTAGACTATTAATAAACATAAAAAAATGCGCGTGGGGAGCCGTGGGCGACAGAGAAAACCTTCAACGAAAAAAAAAATTAGTGAAAAATAAGGTATGTGACGTTTTTAGCTATTACTCAAAAATATGAAAATAATATGAAAATTTAATAGCTGTTTCGTAAAATACATGAAACAACCTTTCCAAAAATGTATTATACTACATATCTCTGCTGAATATTTATTTCACAATATTGCATTGAAACATGTCCATGCAAAGGCTTGAGTTTGGCACCGCCGTCTTCAACGTACTTCTGACTATGAAAAATAATATTATTTTGGGTATTAAGTAACAAAATCCTATTGAATAACATAATTTGACTATTCGAGTATCTAATAAAATCAAAATATTAGATAAATTATGATATTTGTAAAAACCATTTTTAATATGCTCTTGTTCTACGATATTCCATAGTGCGACGCTCAGGCGGCTTTCTCGCGATTTTTCAACGAACCGTGTATAGTAAGTTACCATAAGTTGAATCTATGTATAATCTGAATAGCGCTATATAACGACTTGTTCCTCTATATGGGATGTATTGTATATATTTGTTACCGGCTACGTATTCATTTGGCTTTCGTTTCCATTCTGTTTACGCGACTTTTTGACTATTGACGTCGGTTTATAGTTTTTTAAAACACGCCAAATTATTCTTTATTCTTGTCTCTCGTTAAAACAAGCAAAATACCCTAGACAACTATCCCTGTGCTTGGCCTACAGAATAGCGCTATGTGCGTTTGACTTGCTCCTCTATATGGGATATAGTACAGTGTATTGTATATTTGTGTACCGGCTTAGTATTCATTTGTATCCATTTTGTTTATGCGCCTTTATGGCCTATGAGTTATAAATGAACCGTGTTTCTTATACGATGGAGTTTACGTTTTTTTAGACGCTCTTAGGTGATCGTAGGTTGAATTTATGTATGTAAACGTAATAATTGATCTAAGTCATTCTGGTATATCGAAATAGGATATCACCAGAAATTAAATTTTAATCATGACATGATACTACTTAATATACAAGTTCAACTATATCAAACACATACATACGTTTTACTATCAGAGCCCTGAGTTGGTTTTGACGATATCGAGACGTCATCGTGATGTCTCATTTTTCATACAAAATTAGTCTCTACTCTCTAGCTAAGTTGTACCGCGCCGCCCGCAGGAGCCGCACACGATTTTACTGAATTGCGACGCGTTCGGCGCGGATAGGTGCGCGATGTTGTATACTATTTCATAAAAAGACAAAATGCGGTGACTGCTGCGAGTGCTGCATAGACAGGTGCGCGATCAGTTTTAAAGTTATATTACACTTATCTTTTGCCCACGACTTCACTCACTCCATAAGAACTGGATACAACATGGTGAACAATTTTTAGGATCGGAAAAATAGTATCGGATATGATATTTACCTATCACATAGTTAAAGTTAGTCGTATAATTTTTTCAAGATTATCTACATTTTATAAATTCGTTTATCGTGTAAGATCATTGTAAAGTAGATTTGTACAAAATTGTGTCAGAAAAACCAAGGACAGGTCAAGAAGATGAATTAGTGGTTGTCATAAAGTCTTTACGTAAACGTCTGAAGTCGGGCGCGCTCGCTAGTGAGAACGCGCCCCCGGCCGCGTGGTAATGACCCTTGCGGCGCTGTGGTAAGCAATCGGCTTACCGCAGTCTAGTGATGAAAGGTCAAACTATGAAGATTAACGGCAGAGTTATAGACTGGACTCTTAGTTACTGTTAGTGATAGCTAGTGAGCTGAATGTAGGGAACTATAGCAAAAACAGTCGGTAATTATTGAAAAAATAACCTTTTTTTAGATTTTTTAATAAGTCACCGACGTGAATGGCACAAATGAGTGATACATGTATCGTGAATGTGCAAAACAACCGCTAAACCTTGACAAAAAAATAAGAAGTAGCTCGTAATAAAAATCGTCAAAAACAATAATTTGCTAGCTCTAGCTAAGTAAACACTACAAGAAAACACTTAATCCCGTTTAAATGTTTAACAAAAACGCTCCATTGATAAATTCAGCGCGCTACATACCCCACCGCAACCGGTGGTGGTCAGGGGCCGGCGACGACTCGGTCGAGTTTTTAGACGATTACCGACGCCCGCAGTGGCCCGCACAGGATCAGTGGGTCACTGTTTAATTTGTAAACAACTAAGACTCATTCAATTCCAGCATTAACAACTTCGCTTTCAACAACCACTGAAATCTTGTTCATCTTTTCGCATGCTAATTGTTAAGTTCCGCCTTCTACCTTCCTGGCAAGGCTATGCATAGAGGTCTTTTATTTCGCATGCCAATTACCAAGCATTTAAGTTTTCAACGCATTCGATCTCCGTGCTCTCAGATCGATTCCGCCTTCCACCTTCCGAAATCAAATGGAGAACCTACCTGCATACCGAAATCTAAATACGAATCTCACATAGCAACACCGATCACTGGCAACTCCGGCTAAGCTATGTAAAGAGCTCGCTTCGGGACAAAGATCGTGTGTTAATTCGGACCGCGTAGACCAGGGGGCGCGGGCGGCCCGGGTTAGTAAACATAATCATGGCCTCCTCCCGTCGGCGTCGTACAATTCAGTAGCTAAATGGGAATGAAGAGTTGGTTCGCCGGCCCCGCCTCACACTCCGGACGCTATCCGGCTCGAGTGGGTCGTCTTACCGCACATGTTAAAATTCTACATAGAATCACTTTTTCTGTATCTGCTCTGCCATTAGTCATGCGTTTCAATATTTCTATTATGTAAATAATTTTGGAGATATCTTGGATTATTCCTTACACAATTCATCTCTTGTAAACCAAACCACCAGCCTGTTCATCCACGAGTTACCGTGAGCTTTACCTGTATGGTCTGGGAATTATACTTTTTTACGCAATAAAAATAGAGAGACATCAATACTCCGTGACTTGTATTCTAAACTCCTTAATTGGATGCCTGCCCCCGCCCTCCGGAGCGGCTAACCCCCTTGTATCGACCGTGGCGCTCTCATCTCGCAGGTACACGCAACACTTATCCCGGTTTTAATTGTCGCCACGCGCCGAATGGGTCAGCGACTCAGCGTCGTCGCTCAGACCACATAATACTCAATAACGTTATGCACGCTGCCAATATAACTCATTTAATAGCATATAACTAGCTTGTGACCGCGGCTTTGCGTGCGTTATTTGGAATAATTAATTTGATTGTTTAAAAAAAACTAATAATCGATTTAAATCCCTTAGTATTTTTTACTTGTTTTTCTTTAGTTTTCGAGATAAATACTTATGCCTCGGTTTTTATGGTAACATCTCGGGATCATTCAGCGTTCAAAAACGAAATAATTTTCCTAATCGCTCCATAATTAACGGAGAAATCGACATACAGCTGAACATAGATCATCCTCCTCTTTAGTTTTTATGTCGGTTAAAATGACTTTATTTTATTCCAGGTCCAGGTTATTCCATCTTAGTTTCAGCCCGATCCATTCAGTAGTATTTGCGTTGTCGTCTGCCAAACATCTTTACAATGGCCCAAACTTTCTCTTTTAATATTAGTAGAATACGATATAAGTACCTGAAATAAATATATTAACATACGTATCTTGAACCTAAATAAAATTGGTTGATAAGGGAAATGTGAAGTTTCTGCTGGTAGATAACGTCGACATTGCTTGTTTTCGGTGACATTCAATCTACAACGAACAAATTGTTTCGTATCGCGAGAATAAAATATTTAGTCATGCTTCAGATTTGCCTAATACACGTACTAATGAGATTTGTCGCATAATTACACTTTAATATTCGAAAACGAAACAAATTAATTTTGAAAGACCTTCGTAATGATTTCGATTTAAGCGAAACAAACGCATGCTGGAAAAAAAATATGCTGGATACGAATTATTGTATCCAGCATAATTTTCTATCGCTCTAGATTGTGTTTTGTTTATATTCACTTGAACAGCCAACATAGCATAATATGAATATGGATTATTACACAAGCTTGGTAAAAAATTAAAATGAAATGTGAATGCGTAAGTCTCCTTTCATTCACATATTATTATAATTCTGCTATCTTCACAATACAAAGATGTAAAAGTAAATATAGTACAGAATATCGCAATTTTTTTAAATAACTGACACTACAGTCATAATCACTAATATCGACCATTGCCTTTTGCATTAATCCTGTTGTCAGTTTTCCCTATTAAAGCATAACTAGCTGTTGCCCGCGGTTCTGCATGCGTTTTTATCTATGCTGCTTGAGGACGATGAGTCATGCATATGCGTCCTCAAGTTAAAGTTTCTGTGGACAACGGAAGCAGCTTGTTTACAGCTTTTATCGTAAATATCGCGGAGGAAACATCTAACATTAGAACCCGTCTAAAATCTAACGCACAGCGCAAAAATGTGCATTCCGACATGGGCTTCAAGTCTCAATCTTCAGATACATTTTACAGTAAGAAAATTACTTCCCACAAGCTTCAAACGAGTGGCCTGCAAGCTGTCTGTCATCTGATGTGTTCAATATGTAGTGCATCTAAATGTTACGAGTTAAAGCCTATATTTAAATGAACATTTTTGTGCTGTGCGGCAACGGTGCCCCTTAACTGTGTCAACCTCTACCCACCCTAGAGTTGCTTAATCCAGTCTAGTCGTATCCTTTGCCCCTACAAATCTCGTTTAATGTTCAGTGAGCCGAAATCAAGGAAATGCTTTAAGATTTAGTTGGCTCCTCTCACCTGACCTGAGACCTGACATAACAAACGCTATATATAATTGTAACATCCTGCATCCTGATGCAACGAGAAATATTTTAGAGGCAAAAGTTGAAAAGTGGTGATTCAATGCTTACCATTTGTAGGAAAGTCATAAGATTTCGCATTCAAAGGAGTGGGACAAAGCATAACTTTTTGGAAGGTCGTTAGCGCAAAAGTCATGTTTTTCCCTATTTACAAGAAAACTACACAACTTATGATGAAACTGGTTCAAGGAACCAAACAATTCATAATAAGATTAAAAAAATAAGTCATTTTAATAGACCGCAGGGTTTCTGAGATCTAGATAATGCTTTAAGATTTAGTTGGCTCCTCTCACCTGACCTGAGACCTGACATAACAAACGCTAGATATGATTGTAACATCCTGCATCCTGATGCAACGAGAAATATTTTAGAGGCAAAAGTTGAAAAGTGGTGATTCAATGCTTACCATTTGTAGGAAAGTCATAAGATTTCGCATTCAAAGGAGTGGGACAAAGCATAACTTTTTGGAAGGTCGTTAGCGCAAAAGTCATGTTTTTCCCTATTTACATGAAAACTACGCAACTTATGATGAAACTGGTTCAAGAAACCAAACAATTCGTAATACGATAAAAAAAATAAGTCATTTTAATAGACCGCATGGGTTCTGAGATCTAGATAAAATTATGTGCACTTTCATGGATTTTTTTCCATGATTGAGAATAAACATTACATTTAATTTTCACACTCGAGGAACCAAAGAAAAAAAAAACATTACATTGAATTTTCACACTCGAGGAACCAAAGAAAAAATGTTGAAGATTGTTATTCGAGTTTTTACCACAGGGATCCCAGTGAGTACTGAGAGCTAGGCCTAGTTTAACAACCAAACCCGTTAGGTTCGCCCCTTAAAGATGCTTTGGAAATATTCTCTTGTTTGCGTTTAACATTCAACATATGTACATATAATCTGCGTCCATCTTACTAGCTAAACCTACGTCACGAGTTCGTTTTATAGTTTTTTGATGCTGTTGTAAAAGAACACAAAAATCCATGTTGTGTTGAGTCATTGAGTCTGACGTAAGTACGAGTAAAATACGTTTGTTTGTTTACGGGTTCGTTTGCCTTACATTTGCACTTAAGCGTGATATTTCGCACTTTCTTTTTGACATCTTCAACTCTGTACTAGGTAGTTCTGTGGCTACCTACTTCTATGCTCTTTGACTGCACAATTCCAATATCACAATATTATATATTATACTCACATACGAGATGGGTAAGAATTTACGATGGTAGAGGGTGTTGCCGTAAACCCGGTTCCCATGGAGGTCCTAATGAAAAGCACAAACAAGTTCATGCTCCACTGCCTTACACCGGTGCGAGTGCGAGTCGGGTTGAGGAGTGGTGACGTCACCAACGACATCGACACGGCGGCACGGGCATGAGTAGCTGCGCACGGGCACGTGGTCTGTGGAGGCCTCGGGCGCATCGAAAGTGAGACCGCGAGTGGAGGGGACAGGAGTTCAACGAACTTTACGCATCCGACTGATCCGCACTTGTACAAAACCGTCGCATTGTTTTAACATCTACAAACCCAATAACTACTATACTAGTTATAGCTCGAATTTGAACCAATATTATTCATTAACCAAAATTCGAACCTGTCGCCAATATTCAGTCAGCCGTATGTATTAACAGATGCTAGAGTAGTATGCCATCATAAGCGTTGCTATTTATTGACGTGGAAGCGCACGATTCGATGTAACGATATAACTAGCGTGTTATAACTTATATCGTCGCGACGTAGCCATTGTCAACGTTGATATACCTACGTTTATGTAGACGCACATAATAAAGAGCCGAGTTTATCCGTAGTCTCTACCCAGATACAATTCTTGCAATTATCAAGCGGAAGTGAGCAGGTGAAGCGAGTATCCGTTCCGCCGCTCTGCTGACTACGGTCATACGGCACAAGAGTCGCGCGGTGACAACGCCAACCTTACCTGGAAGGCGAAAATATAATAATATGTATAATTACTTCGTTGGCTTTTCTTTTGTGACGTTTGCATGAGAGAAAATGCTCCAAGCGTTTCCGGTATTCACCGTATAAACCCTCGTAAAATTATACAATAGTCTTGTGTATGATAGATGATGTGATCAAACAAAGCCTTACTTACTTTGTAATACTTAATATCAATAATAGTAAACCATACCTTTGGATCTCGAAAATGTATCTGTAACCGAAGGAGAAAAATAGAGCATTTTAGGTACCAATAATATCGGTTAGGTACTTAGTATTTTTACTCATATTAGGAAATTCGTTTAAATAATTAAAATAATAATAATAATTTTAATGTAGAGCAGGTATGTTCCGTTTTTACGTATACATACGTATATTACAAGTTATATATTTCAAGCTCTGCTTACCATGGGGCTAGATAATGCTGTGTGAATTGTCCAGCATTATTTATTTATTTTATTTATAATAGAAACAACGCTAAAGTATATATGTATACATATTTACAAGTTTGATTTATCAAGTTTTACGCACGCGACTCTACCGACCGACAAAACGAGGCGAAGACGAAGCTCTTTTAATTATTTAAATTTGAATACGGAATTTAATTTGAAATTATAGCGAACACTAACTTTAGTGCTGCGTCTGCGCTGATCCAAGGTCTTGAAGAGGCTCTGTAGGTGCCAAAAGCCGTTAGCCTCCGAGTTCAAACTCAAGTGTCTAATCTACTTAAAAATCTAGTAGCCAACTTCTTGAATGAAGATCATTGGACCTTTGTTCAACTCAAGCTCAACAGAAAAGCCGGTGGTGTTTGCTATAATTTTAAATTATAACATAAAACTGGTACCCACTTTACGAGTATTTTAATTTTAGTTTTACCACTAAAACTAGGTGGTGAAATGTTTTTAGCAACGTCAATAAGATCGCTTAGCTATAAAAATCGAGCGAGCCGATCGAGATTGGTTGAGTGGGACATTATTCCGGCGATTAGCTACGCCGCCGCTTAGCTCTGTTGGAAAAGCACCCTTAAACTTGTTTTTAGTTCATGGTCAGTTTCGTCTTAGAAGGTTAGACATAAAATGACTAGGGATACCCACCCCGGCTTCGCTCGAGTAGCAGAGCAGTTTAATATAAATAAATCCGTTACTAACATTGTTTTCTTGTAACTATTGATTTACGTGTCGCACGCACACCAGCAAAACACCCGATTCGCTATGATTTTTTCCGACATTTGCAACAACTATTTTCATGAAAGTCATTTATAATGGGATATTTACCATGATACAATTTTTTATTTTCCAACATTTCGTTACAGTTTCATGCTCAATATTAGAAAATTCTAAAATTAAATCATGGTAAATATCCCGTTAAAAATAATTTGTGATAATAACCATGATAGTTTCAAAATTTTTCACTATTGACATAGTTATTTAAGGCAGTTTACCCAAAAAATTATGTAATTATACAATTCCTCATGATAAAGTCCCGTCTATTGGTGAAAACAGCATGAAAATCCATGAGGTAGTTTTTTCCGCTTATCGCGTACAAACAGATAGACGCGGCCGGCCAGTGACTTTGTTTTATAATGCAGTGACTATTCCTCACAGTCAGACATCTGAGGTCGTTTAATGGTTTCCTTAGAGTTTTATATGAATAATTGCATGCTTAACAATCATTGAATGAGCTATTAATAATGTTCGATGGGCAGTAAATTATTAAAAATTATTTTAACACTTTGATTGCTGAAATCACACGGTATGTGTTTTCTACAAGTAACTAATATGCGTAAATCCACACTAGCGCAGCGGCTGAGAAAATACAGATCTGTGTGACTCAGCACAGCCGTAATATTTTTCGAACGAAACGCATGTGCGGCGCAACACAACCGCTGTGTAGAGCGGCAGCACGAATTTTTTAGGTTAAAAAAAAGATCGCAGTCAAAGTGTTAACGACTTCTGTTTCAAAAAGTATTGGATTTATTTCAAGCCGACCTCGTGAAGCGAATAGTCTACTGGTCAAGTAGACTAGACGCAGACTATTTGCTACTATTCAACTTTCTAGGTGAAACAACTTTCTGGTTAAAAAAAAAACTAATTTAAAGTCACTAGACAATAAATAATTTTAATGTTCGTTTCGTACCTACTGAGATTACTAAACATTTGTCTGCTATGATTACTTGTGAGTTAAAAAGTAATAATGCTCTCAACAAATTATTTACTATGCCAAGAATTAATTCGTATCGTTGTACTTATACCTTGTTATGTTAGGAATAAAAATGTCGATTTAATACTTCGATCGAAATGACGAGCACACATAAGCTCTCTTGAAAATATCAAATCAAAGCAAGTGCTATTCTGGTCCACTTCCAAATATTTCAACCATCTACCTGTTGATTTATCTCATATAAATTTTATGGTATTTTATTTTTCAACCGCATCCCGCAAATTCGAGTGTAGCCAAAGCTCTGGTTCAGCCCGCTAAGTTGGCCAGATCCGATAGAACCCTGTTAAAGTGAGCCGGCATCGTGTCATTAGAGGGCGTGAATATTTAAGTACACGGCGCGCGGCGAGAGCGCGGCGCGGTTTACTCCCATTCCCGCTTGGGTTATAGGACGGTTGGGATTACCTCCTCATTGAATTAATTCTGTTTGTTGATGAAAAAGGCGCAGCAAGTCGATTTTTTAGGATAATGGTACTATTCAGAGCAAACCTAATTTACGAGAGGTAAATCTTTCTACATTACATTATTTATTATGGAAAACTCCTCGACATCTCTTTGAATTTCAATGTGAACTAGTTTCTGACAATATCAATAAAAGCTAGGATGGACGTTTGTCAACGTAAATTAACCAGTGCCACTGAATACCCGGCGTTGCTAAGTTTAATAATATATTTTGTTTTACGATTCCTCGAAAAGTCGTAATGGTATTTCTCGGCTCTATTGTTCGTAGCCTGGTTTGCGTTACGCAATCAAGAGGGGTCATTCTGTCCGCGCCCAAAAGTCTCACCCGCGAAGTGGAGAACAGTCATATCCTATCGATTTGTTAAGATGGCGTTCGCGGGTGGGCCACGGGGTGGGGTGGTGTGAGGATGTGAGGGTGATGCGGGGACGAGGGTGGCCACAGCCTCCTGCGGCGCAGCGTGCAGCCTCGCTTGCACCTGCCCGCAATCCGCCGTATCCATAACCACCGCGACACTACCGACTCACAAATTATAAAAACTGCGCGTACGCGTAGATCTACCACGCATATATTTTTGTTACAAACTTATTAGGTCAAGAAATGTAAGCCTGCACGCTTGTTATGAATTTACTGTGTCAATGTTCTTAAAATCGTTGCGCACCCAACTCAACATAGAGCTTAAGTTTTACTCACAACAAACGACCCCACTTGTTGATTTCATAAGCATCATAACTAAAGTATTTTACACGAATTTCTGAGTGACAATTCTGTCAATAACTACGTCAAGAGTAGGACCACATCCCAAATATGAACACCAAAGCAAACATTATTCATAGCTAACACCACTGAATCAAGAAACCCGTTAGACTCTATTACATCATGTAGGCTGCTAAGCACCAGCCAAAGTCCAAACATTGTCGTAGGTCATGCTAAAATAAAATCTGAAGAGCTGTTCAGTGTACGCGCTCCTCTAGTGCCGAGACGAGAGTTCGTAGTGAAGCGAACCCTTCATGACTAGACCGCCCGGGTCTCCCGTGGCCGGCTATCTTCAAGGTCGCTGGCAGACTCGCTTCTGCCCTCGTGGCACACTTTTGTAAAACCATTTCAGACTTAGCTCTTAAAAATATATTAAGCCGTCCGCGTCGTCGTACAGACATCGCGACAACGCGAAACAATACGAGTACGCTGGCTACGTTTAGATTAAAAGTGGATTAGGAGAAAATGGCTAACTAAATACGTGCAAGTTGACTTCGTATCGTACAAAACTAGTAATCTACCAAACTACAACTTTCAAGGTTGCAAGATACACTCCTTGCACAGTTTTGCTGACTTCCCAATGTTGGTTGACAAAACTTCAGCGGACCAGGTACGGAGCCCCGATTACATCGCGGAACTCTCAGAACCACTAACTAAACATTGGCCTAGGTCAGGGAATACGAAATAACAATTCTGGAGCTCTACTTTCGTATAGTTATGTAAGTATTTACATACCATACCTTTACTATACCAAGGTTTCAGCGCGTCTTAACAACGTCTATTCAAACAATCAACCCCAGAGCGCCGAATATGGAAGTGTTCATTTTGTCGTACGTTTCCATCTCTTCAAACTCAAAAATTTAGTTGCAAAAATGTCTGTCATAAAATACAATCAAAACCAATCCAGGTTTTGATTTGTTTTAACTGCTCTACAACAAGTGCTTGACGCGATTCTTTTGTAAACACGCCTTTGTTATTTCTGTACCTTTGATATTATTATCCACAATGAAAGATGAACAATGAATAGCATATTATTTTCACTTTGACCTAGGTCACGACGTCATCCTAAACTAAAGTATCCTTGTACGTTCTTCCACTCCAAACTCCAGCTGGGGTCATGGCACGCCTGCAACCC
This sequence comes from Eupithecia abbreviata, assembly GCA_943735965.1. Lineage (NCBI taxonomy): Eukaryota > Metazoa > Arthropoda > Insecta > Lepidoptera > Geometridae > Eupithecia > Eupithecia abbreviata. Next base: position 9,131,320 of record OX030991.1, on the reverse strand, counting down.
AAACAATGCCACGGAGCACGGAAACGTGGGGAGCCCCGAGCCAGCGTACGCTAACTTGTCGATATCCCCGAGTTCCCGGGACAAGGTCGCAGACTCACTCTGACACACATTTCCAGCATTTTAAACATTGTTTATTCAAAACGTTATGAAAATCGAACAGTGAACCCCTGCTGCTTTGGTAAAAACAACCAAGTCTGAGCTTATGATACTCTTGTACCCTTATTGTATAATCTAGTCTTTGGAGACGAACGCTTTTCGCCTTCATCTCACTTCAATTGCAGTTTTTTTTCTTTTACTTCGTATTTTGTGACACTAGCTTATTTGTATTGTTTTATTATGTAGTTGTCGTTGTACTTTTTTTATACGATTATTAATATTTTACACCTTTATTATCTTCCACCCTCGGCTTCGCACGAGTTTCCGAGATAGAAAGTATCCTTTTTCCCTGGGATACTGTCTAGCTCCCTGCCTAGTTTCATAGGTGTATATAGGTAAGAAATCATTTCAAATGTGTAATATTTGTATGGGTGTGGATTTGCACTCGTAAGATAGTTCTTTCGTATTTAACTACGTTCATTTGTTCATCATTTATTAGTTAGTAGATTACGCTTGCCCCTAAATGTGCAGGTATAATGCTCGGAGACCAGACAAGGTCATTCTTGGCGCCTATAGCGAATAATCTAGTTATTACAGCCAAGGAAAAACTAAACATACTAGCACTTAGCTACATCATTGTAATAATCATGATGTTAAGTTAAACTCATTCGCGTAACTTTGTATCAACCTCTAAGACAATGGCCGCTTGATACTCGTGTGATTATGTGTTACGAAGCAATTTATAAAATTTCATATCATTTTGTCATCATCAACTCGCCAATACGCTATTTAAGTCGGGTACAAATCGTATGGTTTGTTTCTTATCCACATTGGTATGGCTATTGTTTTGATGACTCTTTCTCTCAAGAGGCTTGTCTTAAAATCATAGTTGAAATCGATCAGTTCTTCTGTAATATAATTTGTACTAGAAAAAGACTTGCCTCGTTGGTTTAACTGTTGCGTGATCAAGCGCATATAATAACCATTTTTGGCCGACCCGGAACCGGGACCAGTCCCGGATCGGCCAAAAATGGTTATTGTTATTTGTTTGGTAGATAAATTCAAAATAACAGTTAGACGTTGGACAGACGGAGTCAAGATCTTGGCGGTGTTACACCCCCATGTCTTTTAAAGTACGTTTATCTGGTTGGTACGCATGCCCTCTCACGTGTTATTTTTAATTTAATCATAAACTTTAGTAAATAATTTATAAAAAATAAACCATTAAAATTATTTAAAAGTATTAAAACACAATATGTCCGCACAATAGATCGTCGCGACGAAGTAGGTAAAATTCGTCTAGGGGGACATCACTAGAATATAATAAGCGACTGGGAAAACCTAATTGTTCATGATAACAATGTATTAAATGTTTTGTTTGTTTCAGTGGCCCAGTCAGAAGACACACCGGTCGCAATGAAACTCAAAAAAATATGCCTAAAAACGCCGGTCGGCGAGGAACAGGCAGCACAAGCAGTCCTCGACACAGCGTTAGGTAAGTGATGTTTCATGATTTCTCCTATAAACATGATCATATTATACAGTAGACTAAAGGTTGTCGCAGATCTTGACCGCACCACTGCCGCATAGAATTAAAGTGTGCTATCAATTATACAGGGATATTGGTAATTCGACGTAATGCCTTAGGAGATGATAGGGGTGACTATTTGCAATAATTTTATCCCCCATGTATATTATGCAAAAGTGAACCATATTTAAGTTATCATGTTTTTAGCTTTTTTGAAAATAAGTCAAAAAATTATTTAAAAAAAACTTTATTTAAATCTAGTCACACAATGACAAATCACTAGTATTGCTGAAAAAGAAGCAAAAAACAATTGTGAAATTATATTAAATATCGTAAAGAGTGCGTATATATTTTCAGCCAAGGCTATGTCATCGATTAATTGCGACAGTTACTTCATTATCTTCCCATAAAAGACATTCATTTCGAAAATTAAGCTTATATTACTCCGTTCCGTCCGTACATGCGGCCGTCAATCGATTTGTAGGAACTTTACGGTGTCGTTATCATTTTACGTATTGTTCGGTTTTAATGCTCTCCCTCAATGTCAAGTTTACTGTTAACCAGGGTTGGGAAATATCACGATTTTCTCAACTATTCACCAAATATTTTTTTTAAATAACAGAAATTTATGAATTTTTGATTAGTTTAAAAACTCTTAAGAAACGTAAGTTCGTTCCTATATTGCGTAAACCGGAATGCACCCTGGCGCATTTGCGCGCTTATGGTATTCTTTCCCAATGGTGTTATGGTATATGGTATGGTGGTGGGACAAGAATGCGTTTGAGGAAGACAGTCACACATTTTTGACTAGAAAAGTTACAAACATGTTTTCACTACTAAGATAACTATTTGGAGCGATAGCTTCCTAAGCTTCGGTTGGGCGAGTATTTTTCCACATTCGGAATTGTGTACACCAAGTTACGCAACCTTAGTTTTTTTGTTTAAATATTAAATATCGATACAGCAGAGTGTCATGATATGATTATTAACTGTTATGCCTTTATTTTTAAGTTTGCTAATCTGATATTTAGTAGGTAATAAAGATGTAATTATTGATTTTTGCCGAAAAATTAATTAATTTAAATCTAAAAAAAATATATAATTCATGCCAACTCTGCTGTTAACAATCTTTCTCTTGGGACAGTACCTAAGCTTTGATTTGATCTCCATGGCTTAGCTAGCCGCAGCTCAGTATGCATGACATGTTACATTACAGCGTTCCTCTGTGTGAGACCCATAGAGCGTGTACGTATTGGAGGGTAGACATTCGTGAGCAGGTCGTTAATGTACAGCGTGGATCTGTTGTGTGGTACGCGGGTGGAATAACCTATAATTAGATGCGCGTACACCAATCCTCTGCCGTGAAACTCGTAGATGTCTCGTTTATTCTACATCCGTTGACAGTTTTGATGCCAACAATTCGCTTTTACTAAACACTGGTACAAATTACTAACCGCAAGCATTTCAAGCATTGTTGATTGTGCACACAGTTTTACGTTTTTTTATTGTTTTTTCACGACCTCTGTGGCGTGGCGGGCGAAGGTCCGCCTGGGACGCAGGAGCTTTAGGGTTTAATTCCCGTGTCGGGACAAATGCTTGTACGTTATGCAGATGTTTGTTCGGGTGTTCAGGATGTTTTCTAGTATAATAATAATCTCTCTTTGTAGTGTATTTTATTAAGTATCAGTTATCTAGTACCCATAACACAAGCTCTGCTTAGCCACATTCTTTCATAGATCCATTTCATGTTTGTTACAATGTTGTTAATTCATTTATTATGTTGGCACATAATATTATAGATTTATAACGAATGAAGTAAGGCACCTTACAAATCCAAACGAGTTATTTCTAGAGTATTCCACGTGGCAGCCGTATATTAAAGTGTACTCGTATAGCTAAGCCACAACCTGAGTCGCCGTATTGTTTTCTGAAGCCATAGCTTTCATCTTCTGTTACTCGACAAGATTTAATATCTATAGTATATCAAATATGTTACAGATTTTCTTCACGACATGATAATTTACCAAGGTAGTTTTGATGATGTTGTTGTTGACTGATCTAAACTTAGGCGGAACCTGAATTTAAATCTAATATAGTCGAGACCAGACGATAGATGACAATCATCGCAGCGGTAATAAAACGGATTAGATTGATATAGGTAGTATAGTATAAATATAGGCTTCATATAAATTGCATCGTCACGAAAAGGGTGGGGAGTTGCTGGGGGTGGAGTCCTCAATTAGTGTAGGTATGTTGATAAGTGTCGACTATCTGTCAATGTGTTGCATAGGCGAATTTATGCGAGTGTCGGTTTGGTATATGGGACAATAGGTTTCCGGCGGCGTCGTGCAGATTCGGCAGGGGCGAGGTGCGCGGGAGGTGGTGTGCGTTTCTCCGGCATGCGTGTCGGGCCACTGCAGCACTCCTCCACGGCCGGTAATTTGATTGGGCCAGAGCTGTCACCTATGCGCCGCAGTCGCCCGGCCGTCGCTCGCCGGCTATCGATTAGAGACCCCGTCCCCTGCCCCCCTGCCGCCCGCGAACCGGATCTCGTCACGCCGCCATTGTATACCCGCGACGCTTAAACGCATTCGTTTCTCCCGATGCGAAAACGACGCATTCCTTCCGCGCGCCCTCCTGCCCCGCACAGCCGGCCGCCGCGCCGCCGCCGCCGCCGCCGCGCCGAGCGCCGCCCGCACGAGGCACCACGCACCGACGGCCGACCCTCTCCTACCTAGCTTAAGCCTACTGTACTAGCACACGGCTAATCAACATAAACGATGTCATCATATCACTCACTACCATAAAATCATTTATTACTTGATCCATAACTAATGATGCTCCGCTTTTGCACTTTACTTCAGAGATTCCAGAATTACTCTCACGGTAATACAAATTCGACTCTATTAACTTAATAATAGAGACTTAAATTCCGTAAGCTTTTAACGAATAGGGAACGAATTAAAGGTTTATTTACAAAATATGAGGTTGATATACGAAGTTTGTTATGCGTAGTTTTACTACTGCTGCGTCGGCGGCCACGTCTAGTGGAGTAGGGACACCGACGCATTACTCCATAATACATATAACGCTACAACCGGCGGCACCTACATTGTTGCGAAATTTGCATTCCCAGTTCACTGGCACAGGTTTCGGAGCCGATAATGCAAAGAGTATAGAACCACCACTTAGCACACTTACAACTTTCCAAGATTGACTCCCGCAAGGCACGCATCACCAACCTCATATCCAAGACAATGCTTGTAACACATGTAATGGCGGTTGGAGATCCTTTCTCTGTAATGGAATGCATTGTCTGTGCTATTTTAGCAATGCGTACCCCAAATGTAAAATATTAAACTTTCGAACTTTAAAAAACTCTACAGCACAATGAATAAAAGAGTTCTGCCGTCTAAAAACAAATCGGCGATATGAATAAAAAGCACAACCAAACAACGAATCAATAGGCTACCACGTTTTGTAGACTCAACAATGCCGACAGCGGTGCAAAAAACAATACCCAAAAATAGTGACACGTCAACAGGTAGAGCACAGCTGTCACAGAAATATGCGCCCCGGGAAGCTCTTGCATATTCCCCTCGTAACCTCGTGTAAACCAGGGTTACGCTGCTGGTCATGAATACCGGCGAAGTGCGAACAGTGCCGAGCAGTTCAGAGCACCATCGATTCTACTAAATGTGCTTTTCAAGTTCGTGGTGGATTGTTTGTAAACAAACTACGAAACAAAAACTAAAACTCACTCAATAAATATAATACATAATGTTGGAAATAAATAATGGACAATCCACATAGCATCATCTAGCCCCATCACCTAAGCCTAAGCAGAGCTTGTGTTATGGGTAGGTAGGGTACTAGATGACTGATATACATAATATACATATTTATAGATACATATTTTTTAATATATATAGAAAATACGCAGAACACCCGAAATAAATATTTGTACCGAAGCGGGAATCGAACCCGCAACCTCTTGCGTCGCAGGCGGAACTTCACTTGCCGCGCCACATCGGTCGTCATTGCTTTGATGCTCACTTTCAGATATAATTGTAAACAATATTTATTGAAGGATCGATCATAAATTTTAGGTTAGGTATGGGCGGTTTGTGTACCTACAAACATTCCACATCTAGTTTGGCTAGTGTATAGGTAGATGGGGGCTCTGTGTAAACTGTGAAGGGTCAAGTACAAAACAGAATTATGTTCATGACTAGTACTTTATCGGTAAACGAAAGTGAACAAACCGCAAAATTATTTGCTGAGATGACGAAAGTTTCACTCACAAGTTACTGGGTTCTAATTCCACTAAATTAATCTATTCACAATGGTATCCTTTGACGATACCACTGTCATAGTTAGCGATTGGTTAGCAGAATTCGACCCTGGGTTCCCCTGGCACCGGCACAAAGCTTTTTCGAGCTAGTTGCTCTACATTTCTTCTCTACCTTCTTTCCGAGACAAACTCTAATTTTCCTGGCACATCAACCCCGATGTCTTGACCTCCTCCGACCCGCGCTAGATTACTACCAGCTTTTAACAAATATAAATTTTCCAAATTTCTGTGCGCGCCTGATTCAACAAATTTACCTAGAAATTTCCATCAGATTAGGCATTATAGAGAAAATGCCTTCATAATTATGAGTCTTTCAGCCATGAGATTAAATACTCCGTTGATTTCGCTCAGTTAATAATTAAGTTTATTCAATTTATTTCTCAATACAAGTAAACTTGAAGGAGAAAATATTCTTGATAAAGTGGGATAAATGTATCAATGAGAGAACTGGGCAAGTTCTTCAGGATTCCGGTGCCAAATATCTGAAACGGAACACTTTTAATTTTGGTTCCGTCTTCTTTTGACTTCACTATCCTGAAGTTAAACTGTCAAAAAGTTCTTAGTCTAGTCTAGACTTCTTAGTAGTTTATTAATTTTGCTGATCAAATCGCTATTTATTTTCTGATTAAAATAATTCAGTTGTCCACCAATATTGCTGCTGCAGTACAAAACAAACAAGGGCTCAGGAGTAGATAGGCGCTGATATTCTGCCGAAACCACTATGATCGCAGGACCCTGTGAGGCTTACGATTAAACTAGTGGTAGTGTTCTGACTAAAACACAATATGCCGTCCAAATATTTTTATCTGATTTTTCCAGCTGACCTATTTAAATTTTATTATTTTAAATTTAAATTTAAAATATATACATTATTTATTCATACAATTTACTTCTCTTCTTCTTCAATGTAAATAAAAAAAAATTGTAATTGAAGCCTTCATTTTGCGTGCGTGGTACACGCTCTTGCCGATTATATAAGACCATGATGCGCACGGTATCCAGTCTTATCACATCTTTAGTCTGCCTTTATTGGAAGATTAATCAGTTACATGTTTAAGTTAGAAGAATTAGATCAACATAAATAGTTATATGAACGGACCTTTGAACTTCTTTCTTCGCTTTATCAACATAACTCCCCATCTAGAGACAGCCGAGTATGAATATTTAAAATGTTTGTACTATGCGGCTTTGTCCACGGATTTATTTACTTTCACTGAATAAAATAATGCAATATTTTATAGACTTCTTTTCAAGAATAGTGATGCGAAAGTGTCGGGACTAAAGAAAGCTGTGATATGTGTAAAGCTTATTATGTGTGTGTATGATTTTTTTTACTATTTCATCATGTCACAGAATACAGTTTATCTCTTTATTTTATAAAATGTACGTACGTACACCATTCGCTGAGAATGATCACAAAGGATGCGCGTTCTTTGTGACGAAAAAGGTTCTAATTAATATGTACCTGTAATCGTTTACAAAAATATAACAGCTTATGCTGTTCAACTTAGCGTCATTGACCCCTATGAAAGGAAGCGTCGCGGGTTAGGTGCCTTCATCGGTCGCGCGCATGCCTGTTTCTAAGGTCGTGCCCGACGCCCCTGCGATGATTTCCGATGGAAATCATTTCAATTAAATGAGGGCTCGCTATTTTTTACCGACGGGCTTAGCCCAGGCTTCGACTTGCAGTCTACTTTGCCCTGTTAGAGTATAGGATTAGCGAACGCCTTCGATAGGTAATGCTGAGACATTGCGAGCGCATCTTACCGGCCGCCGCTGTTGTCACTGCGGTGTTTCGCGGGCGGGCAGATTTATTTGGACGTACCCCTTCGGGGGTCGGGAGGGGCGCACCACCCACCGCGCCACCTCCACACATTTGACTGGATCAATAAGTAAGCAAAGGATGCCCGAGCAGAAAAACCATACACCCGACCACCCCAAGGGGGCATACGTAACCGACACCCCCCACTAAAGGGGGTGGGAGGACTCCACAGATTGCCATTTTCTCTTTGCCTACGCTTTAATTAGTTGCGTAGTAACGCATGTATATCCTTAATCCCTGGTTATTAAATTGTTTGGGCGACCCTGTCCACCTACTTACAAGCGAGATCCGAACTCCTGATTGGAACATCTTTGTAGAACTACGTAGATTTTAATCACATCATCAGAATCACGACCATTAGTGTGTCTTTTAAGCTTTTAACTATAATATTATTATTCATCTGTTTATTATTGTTCACCTATTGATATATATTGTTTACAACAGTCTGCATTTAGCTCAACTCTACATTGTAAATGCTAGTTCTAATTAGTTTTTCTTATTTGATTGTAACTTTGTTAATAAAGAGTTAATGTATAATCCTCAATAAATAACTCCCAACTTAACTTTATTACTATACGTAGAGACAATCTTCAATTTTTCCCTGAAAATGCCACCAAGCATCCGAGATAAGATAATGCTGTTAGATAATGACGGTAAACATCAGACCTACCTGTAGTAATCCTATCCAAAACAAAGCATGTATAATAATAAAACCGGCCGAGTACGAGTCAACTAGCAAACGGAGGATTCCGTACCATCGAATAATACTATTTCGCAAAAGAAACGCCACAACACAAAGCTGATTTTTTTGGTGGATCGAAAAAAGAAATAAGCGACATGATGCTCTCTCCCATTCAAGTACTAACTACACCCAACTTTGCTTGACTCTACTATACGTATTCAACGTGGTATGGACGCTGTGCTGTTGGAACCTCTTATTTATTAAATGTATTTTATTATACACATCCTGTAATAATTTTAACAGTCGGTATCTATTACTGTTCAAAATAATCAGCCTAAAAAACCTAGAGCAATAAAATCACGTTTATTTTATGGGAGCTGTCTAATTTTTATATTTATTTCATTTTTGTTATTTGTTGCTGTAGCGACCAGATAAATACACACTCTGTGATAAAATTCTACTGTCTACCTCTTACGGTTCTTGAGATAATAGCCCGCTGATAGATGGACGGACGAGCAGCGGAGTTTTAGTAATAGGGTCCCGTTTTCAACCTTTGGGTACGGAACCCTAAAAATCATCGCCATTCAACGCCCACACTGCACATTTAGTTCTTGCAGTCCAATCGTAATGCACCATCTTCCAAAGTCCAGTTATAACCGTTATGTCAGGTACTAGATACCTTCTAGATTTCTAAATTATCCAGTTGAAGGAAACCTGTTTCTGACCAACCATTGGTTCTTAGCACGGCGATTAACGAGTAGCCATCTTACCAACCAAGAATTATGTAACTAATGAGCATCTCGAGCTTAAGAGTTAACAAATTTTTAACCGATTTTGAAAAAAAGGAGGCTATGTTAAAAGGCTATATGCTTCAATGTTCGGCAAATTATTTTATTATGTACTATGTTGTTCTCCCTAATTATGGACCGATTTCGGAAATGATTTCGCTTTCGTATAGAGAAAATCCCGAGGTGGTTCCGAAGAGATTTGATTCCCGAGGGATAAATTAGGTTAAAAAAAAACTATGTCCGTCCCCGAAAATACCGTCTAGGTCCCTAGATTTCATTGTATAGGTATACCAAAAAATCTCGTTCGAAGCCGCGGGCAGAAGATAAAACTGTATTTCAGGAAAGCAACTATTTTTTCGGGACTTATGATACCAGTTTTTGTAGCCATGGGAGTGATGTGTCAAAACTGATGAACAGCGCGAATATCATAACTGTTTTGTATTCATTCGCGTTGCAGTTGCCTCGTCATTCCGCATTCCATTTACTTCTGTTCTAGGAATGTTATGATATGACAATACATAATGTACCTTTATCTTGCCAGTTCAGTATATTCTATGGGAATTCATGATCATCATCATTCGAATATCAGCCAGTAGACCTAGCACGGGGATTGTTGTCTAGGGTAAAATAGTAAAAAATTACGTCACATCGTCATCAAATGCGTTAAATATTTGAAACACATTCTTTAAACTTCAATATTTTACGCAATGTAATGACAATGCGATGTCATTAGTGTCTATTTTACCCTAGAGAACAATACCCATGCTTGCCCTGCTGGTTATCGTGCGCGTATGTTTACGAACAGGCCTTACAAGTCATCTACGTAGTGCCAAAAAACCAACAGTACATAAGTTCTACTACAATATTACTTAAGTTACTCATCATCATCAGGCCTATGTCCACGGACAAAGGCCTCCCCTATTACGCGCCCTCTCTTCAGCTTGCCGCAGAATCCCTAGATTCCTACCTGAAGACCTACTTGAAGTCAGTTGAAAATGAATGGAATCCAGCTTAAATCCCTCTCGAACCATGGCTTAGCTTAGCAGATAAAGTAAAGCAATTGCGCCAGCCAATCGTAATAAAAGCTGTAAAAATATGTCTGGAAATGCAAGACCGTCGTCTCATCGTCTATGATTATCTCGAGAAACCCTGTGAAAGGATGAACTAAACCATTATCACAACGCCTCAACCTGCCTTCATCGTGATACTAAAGAAGCTCTTTTTAATCGAAACAGCCTCTGAGAGTCTCTTAATTGGAATTACCAGATTGCTTACTAATTTCCGTCGATCCGGGAGCAAATTGCTCGTCGGAGCTAAGAAGTGGTTCAGTGTAAAAGCTGTGATTTTTACGGGCAGCGCTTCGCTCGCTCCAGAATCTTTCGATATCGGTTCAAGTGCGGGCTTCTTTCTTCGCGATGGCAATCGAAATAATTATCATAAAGTAAATCCCCCGCAATTCGGCCGCCCCCGGGCCGGGGCGTCGCGGTAAATGGCGGGCCCTCGACGTCGTCGCGACGCGCTAGTGATGCCTATCGCCCGTGCTACCTTATGTCGATAAATTAACCTGCTAGCCACGCTGAACTTTCCAAAATAACACCTACTTACTATTAACCTTATGCATAACACACGCCAAAAATAAGTTTGTTCAATGTGTCCTGTCCTGTCCAACATAGTCAATAGGGACATAGTTGCAAACATATTTCGCACGCTGTTTAACTAAATTTATTCAACCAAAAACAAACGTAGGCTGATCCAACAAAGTACCCAGATTTGTAACAAAAGCCCGATATCCAAACAGTTTTCCGAACGGCGGAAAAAGTATCGATGTTAAAAGTGTAGGTACAGGGTACACCACGAAACAACACACAAACTTGGAGCTTGCGGGGCGGGGGAGCTCAACAATCGTATTTTCAGTTTTTGTCTGTTCGCCTCTTCTCATTTCAATATTGCCAATGGAATTAAATTCTCCAGCTTGTTTTAATGTCTCTCTCCCCTTTTTGCTCAAGACACTTTTAATCTTGTGATGGTTTTAAAGCTGATAGATAAAGTTGGTTTCATACGAAACAAAATCAATAAATCTGGGAATCATTGTGTAATATGTTCAAACACTGCTTGTTTCCCCCGCTTTTAAAGTTTGGCTGACGCCATGTTGGTTTAACTTAAGCTCCCGGAATTTTCATTACTTGCAGGAAGACGTTGTTTTGGTCATGCTAGATTACAGTTCAATTAAAGAATGGGTCCATACTCAGCCTTACAAAATGGGTTGGTAACTTAAATATACAACTATCTGCCGCGGCTTCGCACGCGCTTTTCAAGTAGCATATATCCGTCCCCGGGATACTATTTATCTCATCAATTTCATTAAGAGCCGTGAAAAGGTAACAGATAGACAGAGCTACTTTCGAATTTACGATATTTATTAGTATGGATAACTTCCTAAATACTAAGTTATCGCCAGCATCGTCATCGTCGTTTTTTTGTAAGGCATATCATGTACGCCAACCTAAACGGAGTAAAGAGCATTTCTTAGTTTTTATGGTGTTTTTGAACTCTGTCATACAAAACGAGATTCCTAACTGCAACTCATGCAATTCAACCAGTTTTCTTCAATAAAACAAGTGTGAAATAACAATATTTCATTCTTCCCTACCGTCTGCTTCTTATTTATTTTAATATTTCATTTTTGCCGTCAATCATCGTTGTATTCCTGGTGATCGAATTATTCACTTTAGCGTGGTATTTTCTGGGCTTTTGTACATTTATAGCAATCATTGCTGTAATGGAGTGAGATGGTCGGAGTGTTCATGACAAAGCTGGAAGCCATCACAAACCTGTTTCTCTACGAAACTGGTTTCAATTAAAATTGAGCTTTATCTTAATAGCGTTACACCTTACATTACAAGAACATCGATGATCTTATATCTACATCGACAAAATCGAGGGGCAATGATCAACTCTGATTGACAAAAATACCCAAACATAGTGTCAGTCAGTACTGTACATCACTGTAACGCTTGATTTTTTTTTTGTACCGAGTATTGTTGATTCTATGCCCGCGACAAGCTTACCCAGCGGGAAACAAACCTCTGTCACTATGCAGGGCGTCCCTAATGTTTACTTATTAGTCGACACGACACCCTTCGATAGCAAACGAAATCACTGGCCATATAATACCGGATGCCAATCTGAATGTACCAAATAGAGGTCAGACTGTGTTGATTTTTGCTACAGATTTATGTTGTTTATTTCATTGTTCTTCAGAACCGGATTGTTTGGTATGACGTGATGAGATGTGAGCTATGAAAATATACATACTCTTAATTTGGAAATTAATGGAATGGCAAAACACCGAAGTTTCTGGAAGTTTTGTGTGAAGAAGTACAAACAAAAGTCAATTAAAGTTCAAAAGTTAATTGCCTTCATCAAATACGTATGCAATGTAAAAATAAACTGATAAAACTGCAGTTTTATCTTTACACAGCCGACCGCGACAGGTGTAAACCTCGTATAAAGAAATTGAATTGGGTGACCAAGGCTCCGAGATAGCCAATGGAAACGCGCGATTTGTTAAATGACAATAATAAAATGCATTCGCGATCGTTTAGCTGCGTTTGTGCGGCCGGCATTTTGGCGAGGTATAGTCTTCGTACGTGTACTGCGCGTGTCGTAATGGCGGTCAGCACATAGGCACATAAAGTCATAAGTAAGTTGACGTGGGCATGTTTCGCAACGCACCTGCCCCGCCACGAGGCCGGCTGCGGCTGCTGCGTGCACCCCAACAGAATGCTACACTCAATACTTTCCATTATTAACAGACTTCAAACGGGCTTACCTACCTTAATTATACTGTATTTATCGTTTTCACCTAAGAATTCCGACATTTTATCAACAGATTTCAATTATAAGTTCAAAAATGTGGAAGGATAGGTCTGGATTTTGAAGTCTATTGAAAAGTTATGGTACCACGATATTCGAATACCTTTTAAACTTTACGACCATGAACCCCTCGTTGCTTTACTATCTGTTAACCTCCTCGGTGAATTTAAGATCTATGAAGGCGGTAAAGGGTTTTATTGCCGAAATAATAAAACTGAGCCAGTGACCTAAGTGAAGTCCGCGCAAGGCAACCATGTTTCCGCTCTTACGAAACGTTCCCGCTTGACCGCTCTCGTCTATGGTACCAGACTTGTGATTCACCGTGTTCACATGCTACACACGAGATGATGTGTTACGAAACTATAACTTTGATTGCAATTGCAATAGTCAACTGGTTACTAGGTCTCGTTTGCTCTTACAATTCTGTCGCTTGACTGGATGGATAAATTTTAGCTTTCAGCTTACGAAAACAAACACATATTTTGAAGGCTGCTCGAAATAATTATGACATCTTAGGGTTACAAAAACCCAAGGAATATTGGTAGAAAATATTTTACGATATTTGGCATCATCGAATAAAAGTACAGGAGCTCGAAACGATTATTGGTTTTGAAAGCTTTCACTCATCATTTAATTGATCTCTTGTTCGTTTTCGAATTCAAATTTAAACATTTTTCATGTGTGATACATTCTTGAAGTTTGTTTTGCGTTTTTGGTGATTACCTTGCTACCACCTTGTTTCTGTTATGGTTAAGTTTTAATTACTAAATGTCTTTACTTACATAAAATATCTTGGATTCTAAATCGGAGTATCTGTATTAATGTTACACAATATCCTATTTTCCACATAGCTACAAGGAAAACGATCACAAAGCAATAATAATAAGTTTGAATTTAACAAGTTAGATGAGAGGAACAACGTTTTCCATGGAAGCGATTTGCTTTCGTACAAAGAGAACACATATCGTACATCTAAGTAGAGAAAATACCGCTAAGAATCAAATTTCAAAGAGGACACGTGCCAGCTTTTGTATTTTCTAAGGAAATACTAGGAGCATTACCGAACATACATACCTGAGACCCTGCGGCAAAACAGCTGCCACGTGGCACTTACAACGGCTTTTTATTTAGACCCCCGTTGACAATGCAGCGTTCAATTCAAATCAAGCGAGGTGTCCTTAACGGCAGATTTATAAGCTGTTCCATTAACTAATAATGGTTCATTGCTTCGTCCATCAGTTGCATTGAATTGGACCACAATCTGATGGAAGTGTTGCTTTTAACTGATCGGGGACTTATTACTCGCTTCGGTTTCATATTCATCATTAACCAAACAAACTAATTTTACTACTGTTTATTGGTTTTTATGTATAAGTAGATTAATCTAGATCCAGATCAATTTATTCATTACTTGTTTCTGCATGCGGCTTCGCACGCGTTGTTTTTATACCGAACCGTTTAAAGGCTATTAATATCCCATGGGTTTAATGGGAAAAGTAGCTTATGTTTGATTCCAGGCTTAGAGCTACATCTGTAAATTTCAGTACAGTTAGCCTGACCCATAGAGTAGTTTTGACGTGAAGAAGTACACAATATTGCGGTCTTCAGCGGAGACTTTTTGAATATTTAAACTTGACTAAAAACTTTCCTGGCTTTCCATATAATATATCCATCCCTCCATACAATAATAATCAAAATAGACTGACAATCAAACTAGACTAGATGAGTTTTATTTTCTTTACTGTCTGCTTAATCCCTTTGCTGATAAAATACGTTTTGTATTTCCAGTTTCTGGGATGGAGGAGGAATCTACGGAACTGCCGGGCACAGACGGGCTCGCGCCCAAGCAGCGGCATCAGGCGAAGCACCGCGAGCTGTTCCTCTCACGGCACGTGGAGACTCTGCCTGCCACGCACATACGCGGCAAGTGCACCGTCACGCTGCTCAACGAGACAGAGTCGCTGCTCAGCTATCTCAATAAGGATGTGAGTATGTACCGACCACGCAGGACACTGTCGCGATCGAGGACATTGCATGTAAACCATAGCAACAGAACTTGACACATGTGACCGCTTAGCGGCAAGTACACCGTCACCTCGCTCAACGAGTCGCTCTTTAGCTATCTCAATAAGGATGTGAGTATGTACTGACCACACAGGACACTGTTGCGACCACAGGAGGTGAGGACATTGTATGTTAACCGCAGAAACAGGACAAGAGCTAAGCGATCTTATCGCTCGAGTTTTAAGGTGCTTTTCCTCTAGAGATGTGCTACGTAGCTAAGAGGCAGAACGTGTCAAACTTAGCAGTATCCAGCTTGCAGTAACCTCGCTTTCGCTTCAGACATAAGGTTAGACTGATCGAAAGTAGGAGGTATATTCGTCGGATGTTAATAAAAACAGCCTAAAATTAAAAAGATCACCAAACTTCTTCAGCTACTTCCATTTTCTTTTACGAAAATGCAGGGTACCTGGATTCAATTATAAAAACGTCTACGATTCGTTTGCTGCAAGTAATTAACCAAATAGGTAGCAAAGCAGTATAAAAACAGCTATTAAACACTTGGTTCTTTGTCATTGCAAGGTCAGATCATGTATTCGCTAGGATAACGTCACGCTCACGCCCTAATTAATCTCTTGTCGTTTCCTGTTACACGTTAAACCTATTGAGATCTTCAGAAGAATAGATAACTTCAATCAAAGCTAATAAATATGGTTGGTGGACGAAATAACGCAATAGCGAGGAAGCTATTCCTAGAGTTCACAGATATACGAATAGTAAAGTTAAAGTAAAAATGTTATTTATTGACATAATAGACAGTGTAACAGGCAATACCGAGTCCATAGGCTCCTGAACTAGTAAAAAACTGTGTTTCAGGAACCAGTGGCTTCTCCAACTAAAACATATTTATATGTCTAAGCAACTTCGGTTATTTCATAACTAATTTTAGAATAGATCGTTGGCTTTACACTGGCCAAACTCAAGATACTAATGTTTGTAAACATTGCCGCTATACTTAACCTACAAATACTTACATGTAGTTAATTTTGTGACAATTTGCAGTTGGTTTCGATTTGTGTTCTTTCCTACAATACACAATACATTCCTGGAATACGGGTCCAGACAATTAATTTTTAAACTGGGCGCCAAAAACATAATTTTGGATTTTTGCGCTGCTTCTCGTAAAGTTTGTAAACAACTTGTTAACACACTTTTTACCCTGAGAATTGTTTGAGTATAGGTAGCCAAATAGACGAATCGAAATAAGCAGTATTAGTGGTGTTTGATGTGGGAGTTAAGACCGCCACACTGAAATGGAAGTGGGCGGGGCACATTAGCCGAATGCACCCCGAGAGGTGGGCTAATGCTGCAACACCCTGGGTCCCGGAAGGAAGCCGCGGGCGAAGTCGGCCAAGAAAGCGCTGGCGAGACGACCTTAACGCCTTCCTCGGAGATTGGTGGGAGATCGCACGTGACCGCACTGAGTGGAAAGATTTGGGGGAAGGCCTTTGCCCAGCAGTGGGACGAAACAAGCTAAATAAAAATAAAGTGGTGTTTGAGTTCTGTTTTAAGGACATCTTATTTCCGTTTGACAAAATATGTTTTATCTTTTATGTGTGTGTAACTAATTTCATGTTCTCTTTTGTTTCAGGACGCATTTTTTTATTGTTTAGTATTTGATCCTTCACAAAAGACTTTATTAGCAGATAAGGGAGAAATCAGAGTTGGAAGTAGATATCAGACTGAAGTAACTAATTTATTAAAAGAAGGTATGTGTTCTGCTAAAGTGTCAAGCGTGAGTGAAGAAGTTCAAGTTCAAAGTGCAGTGAATGTGGACCGTATTGTTGTAGGGGAGGAAGACCCTCGGAACAGTGAGGAGTTGGAGACTCTAGTGTGGACGCCGGAGCACGGTCTCACGGACCGGCAGATAGACCAGTTCCTGGTGGTCTCCCGTTCCGTGGGAACCTTCGCGAGAGCACTGGACTGCTCCTCTAGTGTGAAGCAGCCATCGCTGCATATGTCCGCTGCTGCCGCCAGTCGGGACATCACATTGGTATGTTACGTTCATTGAAATGTTGTAAACATTTTATTCTGGTTCAATATCAGAGTGAGTTTTAGTAATATGTCTCATGGTTTGTTTTCAATCATTCTACATCGAGGTTGGGTAGTGTATAATGAAATATATGAAAGAAGGGGAAATAAACCTGCGCTTAGCAGTGGGATATAGGGCGATGACTCAATCACACTCACTGGAGCTTAAAACGTAATGCTGAATGCCTTTCTATGATTTTTAATTTCAAATCATTATGTATGACCATATGGTGTGATGGTTCATAAACATAGACAGCACATAACAAAATCAAACATATACAAAGCGTCGATGGAAAGACGAACTAGAAGCGCTTTTATACCAAAATGCCGCCTGATAGGATATCGTTCACTAGCCGACCACAACAACATAACACATACGTATATAACCCAAAGTGTAAGGTAAATATAAAATAATTATTGATGTTTGGCATTGGCTTCAATAAAAGGAATCCATACACTTGGTTCAAAACTTTGCTTTCACTTCGACAAATGGCGGCTATCCTTGAAACACTTCGCATTTATTTCATAAGTAATAATCGATGGGTTATGTTAGGTACATTTATGAGATTCTCCATAAAATCATGTGAACAAAAGCCAAAAAAGCGTTTATCTGGGAGAGATCTGCGTCCAGCAGTGGACCAATATAGGCTGTTCATGTTGAGGATGTGGACAAATTAGGTGTTATAAAACTATCAGGTGAAAGTAATGACTGATATATAGAGGGTGCATTAATTCTTATAAGTTTGGTATAATAACATCAACCTACCGTGAGGGATTAAGGTTGCCTACCATTTAAAACATTTATTACCTTTGTTTTTATACTAATACAAACATGCATTGTGTCATTCTAAGGAAATAAAATAGAAATGATTACGAATTCAAAATCGTCATGCTCTTGCTTGTTTCATAAAAAAGTCTGATATCGTAGGAAACACCTGCTCCCCTACAACAGGTCCCACTTAAAATAAAAGAGAAGTGCTTATTTAGCTGCCTTGGACTTGGCCTTTTGTATTAACTTACTAGTTTCTGCCCGCGGCTTTGCACGCGTTCTTTATATGAAAACGTTTTAAGTTATTTAAACATCCAAACTTTCCCATTTTATAATATTAGTGTGATGTGATACTGGAAGGTCTGAGGCGGATTCCTAGGCAAGCCAAGTCCAAGGTCGCGTGTCTGAATGTCCGTCCAAATCTGAGATAAGATGATAAACTACGATTACGCGATTTATGACACGGCAGAAACCGCGCGAATGCACTCGACTCTTATATTGTTTATACTCAATATGTTTATTGCAAACATGTTGTACAGGGGATCTTAAAGATAAAGTGTTTCCAACATGCACCCTGTTAGGGCACGGCAATATTTAGCTAGGTAGAATAGAATAGAAAGATATTTATTATATTGAATAGGTGCATGTATAGAGTTGTTATAAAAAGGCTCTAACTCGGCATAAAACTCGCAAAGCTCCGTAAGAGATTTAGCCAGCACTGGTCTTCCGTTAGAGCCGGGCTAGGTGGCTATTCTAACCACTTATTCTAGGCACAAAATATAGTTTAATAATCGTGTTTAATTTAATTTGGAACATGTGTTTTTCCACTGCGCGGTGTTCACCGTGTTTTACCGAGCTCCACACAACCCCCGTAAGTGAGTGACTTCACTAAACCCTAACCTTTCATTCAATTTCCAGTTCCACGCAATGGACACACTGCACAAATCCGGGTACAGCATAGAGACCGCGCTCTCATCTCTAGTGCCTGCCTCCGGACCAGTACTCTGCCGAGACGAGATGGAAGAGTGGTCGGCTTCAGAGGCCAATCTCTTCGAGGAGGCTCTCGATAAATACGGCAAGGACTTTGCTGATATACGACAGGACTTTGTAAGTATATCGAGACGCGCGTTACAGCGTTTGCCAAGTTCAGAATTTGATTTTTCCATTACGAATGCAAGCGGGTTAACTACGAGCTTACGTTTGTGTTGGAGGAACACCAACGTTTCATATCTTAATGAGATACTTCTTCAGGGCGAATGCGGTTCCGAGTCCCTGCGTGCACTGCGCTGGAATGCTCGTTGTATATTCATTTTATATTCGACCTATAGGAATTAAAGACAGCTCATAGAGGAGAGTACAAAAAATACATGTTGTGCCGACCCCAGTGTGGGCTAAGGGAAGATGTTGATGAGTGTAAAAGTAAACGATGCTTTTGCCACATTAAAAATAAAATAGAAAATGTTATTTGCTTTTCAAAATATAAAACAATACAAAGTCGGTACTAATAATCAATTAAGTGTTACGAAAATTAGAGAGAACACGAATACTCTGTCCGGCTCAACTTTAAATGCTCCATTGACACGGGTGCCAGTGCAGCGCTGGTTTTCAGCGGCAAGTGCAAAGATCATTATCGACGCTATTTAGACTTAGCCGGTTAGAAAATGGTTTGATCCAGCTCAGATGGATTTACCCTACAGCAGCATCATCATCATTAGCCTCTATATCCACGGAGGGTGGTTCATTTAGTGTTTCTTTGGTGACACTTACGTACGTACTTAACGAACGGGAAGAAAAGATGCGGTCGCATTATTAAAAAAAAAACACAGCCAAACTGTTGGTTACATTGCAAATATCGATTCTTTTCGCATTCACACATTTTATCTTCAATTCAGATTTCTCTCCATAAGTATTTGGGCACTTGCCAATACTCACAATAATAAAATCTACTCTATAAATAGATCACATATGAAACAGGTTCATTATGAAATTGCTTTACCCCAATCGATATGAGAGCTGAGGTGAGGGCCGTAGATTTCCTCCGCCGCGAATCTACACTACAGGTAGTAAAAATTCTGTCAATAAATCAATAAGAAAGTGAGTTTTAGGTTACGTATAAGGAGCTCTGCTTACCATGGGGCTGTGTGAATTGTCCAGAATTATTTATTTATATTTTTTAATTGCGTGCATGATAGAAGTTGGAAGAATGAATTTCAAATAATTCACGCAAGCTAGTCAACTTTATTTGAAGAAACTGATTTTTTTTAATTTTTCGTATAGACTTCTTTTTAAATGGTGCCTAATTTAACTATATTAATAATATATGTTTAAAAATGATTTCATTATGATTATTATTGGTATAATAATTTTTATTTTGGGGTTTTTAAGTTAAAGTTTAAGAAGAGAAGCCTCTATGTAAACAGCTAGATGCGAGATGCCGGTAATCTATATATATAAAAGAAAGTCGTGTTTGTTACAACACTTATAACTCGAGAACGGCTGGACCGATTTAGCTGAAAATTGGTGGAGAGGTAGCTTAGAACCAGGAGTCTAACATAGGATACTTTTTATCATTTAAACAATTTGACACATAGATTTCCACGGGGGCGAAGCCGCGGGGAGCAGCTAGTATTTATATATATAGAATAGTTGCTCTCTCTGCTTATCGCCTAAGACAATATTTACAAGTATTGTATCTCAATGTAGTCCGGAGTATAGTTGATTATAACCTGTTGTTGTTCGTTTCAGTTGCCATGGAAGACCCTAAAGAACCTCGTCGAATACTACTACATGTGGAAAACAACAGATCGCTACGTGCAACAGAAGCGCGTGAAGGCAGTCGAGGCGGAGTCCAAGTTGAAACAAGTGTACATTCCCAACTAGTGAGTGTTTGTACCGAGCAATACCATATTATGTGCACTTAGTTATTACATAGCACATTATATTTTACAGCTTATAAGAACGAAACGCAGTCTGTCAGCTAGGCAAGAACATTATTAACAATTATTATATTAGCCCAGAGTGTCCTACAGCAGTGCAAAGGCCTCCCGTTCTTCCACTCATCTCGGTCCTCAGCAAGGAGAACCCACTCTTTGTTGTATAGGTCGAACTCATCCCGCCATCTCCGCCTAGGCCTTCCTAGGCATTATTAACAATACAATACATAAATGCTTTATTGTACACCATATGCAGATCATTACAAAAAGACATTACATGCTACAAGTACAATGGGCGGCATTATCGCTTAGAAGCGATCTCTTCCAGGCAACCAATTAAAATTCAATTTATTATGTACATTTAGAAATTATTACAACGGTTTGTACATTCTACTTTTCTTGTCAACTGATGTGGCGTGTGGGCGAGGGTCCGCTTGCGACGCAGGAGTTTGTGGGTTCAATTCCCGTCTTGGGACAAATATTCGTACGACCATGCAAATATTTGTTCCGGGTGTTCTGGGTGTACTTAAAATATCTATCTTTGTTAAGTATTGTATGTGTATATCAGTCATCTAGTAGCCCTAACACAAGCTCTGCTTAGCTTGGGGCTAGATGAGGCTGTGTGGATTGTTCGGCAATATATTATTATGTATTTTCATATATGTATTTATATCTCGATCTGTCGGCCATCTTGTCTGTGGTCCAGTCATACCTTAGCTACATGTTGCGTTTGTTTCTTAAAAAGCTATATTATAATATTTACCAATCGCAGGAGTTAGATTATGCTGTGTTAAATTTACTATATTATCGAGAAGCGCGAAACGGCGTCAGTCAAGTTCGGAAATAACCTTTATTTTACAACTGTTACTTACTTTTTCCACAAATAAATACACTAGATCTATAAAGATAATGTCTTAGAGATGACGCTTCTTAAGAGCTATAACATAATTGCAGAACTTAGACACATAAAGTGGATAAGATTATTTATTTTCATTGATTATTTTAATTATTGATGAATTTAACGACCTTAAAACACGCTTTAATATTTGCACACCTGCTTGCGGGTTGAGCACATTTGACTCCACTCTAGTTATAAGACCTGACATGTACCTGTAATAATGTGTTCTGCAAATAAATGATTTGATTGATTAAGAATGGAACTGTGAGTGTCCAAAAATGTTGATCAAAATGCATGTGTCCGATGACGCCAAAGCAAGTTGTATCTTTACATATACTATTGGGCACGCTTTCGGTCCCTTCTGTATCTCAGACATTATCAAACCTACAGACTTGCAATATTTTATGTCTAGTGTTTCTTACTGTACGAAAAGGCTCATCTACCAGCGTCGTTTTGTTCTATCAAATAACATTTAATCTCGATACATTATGGTGTGTATAATGGTTTAAACCGTTTCCCGCTTTGCTCCATCTGTAGTTATTTTTCATCAAAGGTAAAAGGTCTAAATGCGTCATTTTGAGACGATACCATTGTGATGGTGAAGCGATTAATTTAGTGTAATTCGTGCCCTGGCGTGTCCTACAGATGACTTGGATAATTAGGGCAATTGATTGTGTGAGCGTTTTACCTTACGCCCACAATGGGGTGGCTGTATAAATAGAAATAATCAATACTAACTCATGGAACTTGTCTTGGTTCGCATTTCAGTTGACATGTTTATTATGGAAACTTTTGAATATTAGACTTCGGGGAATTGCATGTTGGTCTAAGGGTCGAAATGTAATTTAATTTGGTCCGGAAAACATCACGAGTTATTGACAGAATAATCTTATTGAATTTTCGCAAAACATCATAATATAATAAAAAAAATTGGATGGATGGATGGTATTACTCTTTACGCCAAAACTACTGAACGGATTTGGCTGAAATTTTGGACTCGGATTGTTCGAAGCTGAAATAAAACATAGGCTACTTTTATCCCATAAATCTCCAGTCCCAGTTCTCATGGCATAGAAAAAAACCTTTAAAAGTTTCATAGAAACAACGCGTGCGAAATTCGCTTAGAGATTTGATACTTTTATAACTCAAATAACTGCAGAATAGGCTTATTTCAAATTATACTTAATTTAAAAAACTTCATAAATATGATCGAAAAAAATTGTTTAATATTCGAATTCGATTTGGATTAATTAAGATTAAAGAAAGCCTTGAAAACTAGCAATTAGGCCTAAAATTATAGAAAATACATGAGTGTAATATGTACTAACAAGCGTGTATTGTTACAGCAACAAGCCTAACCCAGCACTCATCACAAGTAACAACAGCGGGAGCAAAACGCCGGCTGTGCTCAACGGCGGGACCAACGGCACGTCAGCTATGTCTGCTGCCATGCTCTGCGCCTCCTGTCAAGGTAACCTCAAGAGCCTATATTGGTCCACTGCTGGATGCAGGCCTACCCCTAATCAAATCAAATCACATTTATTTCAGACACAGTACAAAGTACATACACAGTCAATATAGCGAGACATATTTTAAAACATACACAGAAAACATTTAAATACACTAAAAATATGAACTTTCGTCCAGTACTGCATGAAGGGGGAGGTTGTGTCCAGCATTCCTGCAATGATAGGCGCCTAATTGGCTTTTATCTCATAGAAGGTAATGCCCATAATCCCCACACTGGGCATGCAGGTTGGGGATCGCAGTTCTGTGTTAAATGGTTCTGCAGGAGGCGCTACTGTAAATATCCCTTAGTCGCTTCTTGAGACATCCGCGGGAAGAATTAGGGTGCTGCAAATTCTAAGCCGGCACCACCGACTGACTCGCATGGATATACCCAAATCTAGTTTTAATTTTAGATTTAGTGCCTTGTCTGTATACATACAGATAGATGGGCAGGACAGTATGGGTAAAAAATTATATATTTCGTCTTCTTCATTTCTGATTGTCATTTATAGACCTTAGTTATAATAACGATGTGTATTCATCGGGTTCGATTTTCCGTAGCGCCGATAGCGTCGCTTTACTGATGTTGGGTTTCAGTCATCACAACACCCAGCTCCGTCGACCCCTATAATAAAATCCTATGATTTGAGAAATAATCCTAATTATGTCTGTTTACAGGGACGAACTCAAATCAGTGGTACTCATGGGGACCGCAGCATTTACAGTACAGATTGTGTGGCTCATGTTGGCAGTACTGGAAAAAGTATGGTGGCCTCAAAGTTAGCGATGTAAGTAAACGCATCATGTCTCTTTCTTTAGCGATTCAAATTCAATAAGCTCTTAGAAGAAATATTATTTTATTTTATTTATTTCGGAAACAAAAAGCTTATATTTAGATAACAATAGATACACAGACTTAAAGCAAGTATATAGCATAACGACAGTTTCCACTAATAACGTAAGTATGTAAAATAACTGAACAAGTACTAATTAAAAAAAAAAAATTACTTGTGTAAGTGATTTCCTTTGGTCACTGTCCCTAGGACTCCTTAGGGGTCTCCTTAGTGAATTTTTAAAAGTCCAAATGTTGATGAATGGATCTTATCCTTAAAATAAAATGTATGAATCTATTCACAACCCCATTTCTCACTCTTGGGTGTAGGCCGCTTACGCCAATTATCAAATATAACACAAAGTTAACCAGAGTTCCGAGCGGAATGTTCCATTAATAATCAAGCGTAATTCCTAGTAAAATTTTGTTATTGATGTATAAATCACATTATAAACATCCCTAAAATCTCTGTTCTGTTTCTATCCCAGACTGCCGGAGTATTCGGCGAGACAGAAGTTGAAGTTGTGAAAGGCCCTCGCGGGGAAGGCGAAGAATCTGCCCTCTCTGTCTCACACCGCCCACATCGCTGCACGGTGCTGAACTGCGCTAAGGTAAATGAGTTTGAGGGCATTGATGTCTTACAGTATTAGCTGGTAGTAAGGGATTTAGTATACATAAGTAATACTATACGTGTTCGTGTATTCGTCTCACATGCCAAAAAACATATAAGACGAATACGCGAACACGAATAGCGTTGTGAAGTGTAAGATAAGTGTACTATCATATTTTCATTGTTTGGCGTTGCGTAGAACACCTCGTTCTCTAGTCTGTCGAAGGGAGCCTAAGCATACTAGCTTTGGTTGAGATCATGTGATATTATGACATATGTACTTCCCCAAACAATTTACCAAACGACCTATTATTATAAGTGGCGCACAATGGTCCCAATTAATGAAATCTGGGACATAGAGGTTGAGTCCGAATTTTAATCTGTTTTTTATTTTTATTAAGGTTATTGAATTTGAGTGATTCTAAACCTCTTTTATAGAATACGCTTTTCTGATATACCTGCCCGTTTCCAAGAAAAAAATGTTAAGTTGCCAAGGCTACCTTCGCCCACTGGGCCACTAAGGTCGTCAAATTTAAGTTTTATTTATAAGCATGTTTGTGTTTCAGTCATCTGGTACACAAAACAGTCTAAAAGACGCTATGTGAATTGTCCATCGTTATTGATTAATTGTTGATTGCAGGAGTTCAAGCTGCGCGCGCACCTAGCCCGGCACGTGGCGACGGCACACGGCGCGGGCGGCGAGGGCGCGCGGCCCGTCATGAAGACACGCGCCGCATTCTACCTGCGCGCGTCGCCCTTCACGCGCCTTGCACGCCGCCTCGCGCGCGCGCTGCGCCGCCCGAGACACTTCGCGCGGTCCCCCTTCTCACCTATAAACCTACAGCAGGTCAAACACGACTGTGAGTATACATACATGTCATATGATATACTGATCTTATCAACCTACATCTTCTACTGCTGAACATAGCATCCCCCAAATAGAGCCACCAACTTTCATTAACTTTCCGACACCGGTACAACATGAAATGTCATGCACTGATCTTATCAGCCTACGATCATCCACTGCTGAACATAGGTGTCCCCCAAAACGATGCCAACATACATGAACACTCCGACACCGCTACATTGTCATTGGTCCATCAAGTGAGGCGACTTCTAACGCTTCGTTTCGCATTTAATTGTGAAGGCCACCCGATAACTCCTCAGCTGTTATCAGATCTGCAAGCTATATTGCCGGACAACTAAGACTTCTTTTACAATAATCTCTTCTCTTCCAGCTCAATCGGTCCTATACGAGCTTTATCCACTGTCTTTTGGTTGGTAATCTACTAAGAGATAGTCTACTTAGAGCTACCTTGCTTTGAACGCCTTAGTCCATCGGCCGTATTTTTCTGCTATTAATATTGAGAATGCTTTGTTACAGGTTCAGTAGGCATGGCAGGCCTCGGCGGCGCGGAGCTGCGCGCGGGCGGCAGCGGTGGCGTGCCGCGCGTGCGGGGCGCCGTCTCCGGCGTGGCGGCACGACTGGCGGCCTCGCGCGGCGAGCCTCTGGCGGTGCGTTCGCACGAGTGGCTGGTGCTCACGCCCAAGGACCGTATGCCGCTGCCACACCACGTCGCCTTCCCCAAGCCGCCCAAGGCACCAGGTACGTGCATATATTATTTGTTATATTATATATTATTGAAAAGTCCTACAAGAAATATAAACGTAACCCGCGTTCACGGCTCGAGTATGTTTACACGCTTCGTCACGTCATTGCGCGGCCACTGCGCCTATCTATACACACGCCGGACCTTTTCACATGCGTCGAGACTCGTACATTTACATGGTACCACGACTGTGCCGTGACCATGAATAGAAGCTAAGTCTCATCAACGCGACGCAACCTGCGATGACGGCCTACACCGCGGTCACCAGAGAAGTTTAACATCATGACGTGACGGCTTAATCAACGATACAGCAAGTGAAGACGACAATTAGTAGATCAAGGTCTCGAATCTCTTCCTTGTACAAATAATTAAGCTTTTATATGTATTGTTCTCACCAAAAATATTTTCAGCTGTCCTGGAAATGATATTCAGAAATATGGATTGGACGAATAAAGGATTAAATATAAATGGCGAAAAGCTGAGTCACCTACGCTTTGCAGACGACCTGATCTTATTTTCGGAAAACCCGAAAAACCTAGAGACAATGTTTCAACAGTTAGCGGAAGAGAGCGAGAAGGCAGGCCTGTCAATGAACTTAACGAAAACAAAAGTAATGTCAAATTCCTCACAAACAGAGCCCATAACAGTAAATAATGAAGAAATAGAGTATGTAGGGGAGTATGTGTATTTGGGACAGTTAATATCTACTGAGGAATGTATGCAAAAGGAAATCGAAAGAAGAATAACTAATACTTGGAAGAGATATTGGTCACTCAGTGAAGTCATGAAAAATAAAGATATGTCTATGAGGAACAAGAGGACAGTATACAACATGTGTATCCTACCATGCTTACTATATGGGTGCCAAACATGGGCACTAACAGAAGAACTAGCAAGAAAAATAAAAATTTGTCAGAATGGAATGGAGAGAAGCACAATAGGAGTTAAAAGAAAAGACCGAGTTAAACTGAAATGCATCAAAAGTAAAACAAAATTTAAGAATGCATACACGACATACAGGTGCTTAAAGTGGAGATGGGCTGGGCATATGATAAGAGAGAAGAAGGAGAAATGGACGAGACTAATAACTGAATGGCAACCACGAGATAGCAAAAGAAAAAGAGGCAGACAGACTAGAAGATGGGAGGACGACATTAGAAAAGTGGCGGGTCCAATATGGACCCGCATAGCGAAAGATAGAATAGAGTGGAAATCTTTAGAGGAGGCCTATGTCGAAAGACAAGCTGAAATACAGAAACGACCGTTTACCGATACTTAATTTATGTAAAATAAGTAACTGTTATAAAGTAAGCATATTTGTTAGAAAACTGTAAAAACATTGTAAAAATTAGTTCAGCAATAAAGGCTATTTTATTTATTTATTTATTTATTTTATGTATTGTTCCAGATGGCAGCCTGATGTATGAACGTGTGATGTCCCGCGCAGAGATCGAGGCGCGCCGCGTGGCCGCCGAGCTGGCACAGCCGCACGCGCCCAACGCGCTCAAACGACGCGCATACGACGACATCAACGGGCTAGACAGTCAGTATCCTCAATACTTGTACTAAACTTAACTGATAAAGTTATGGTGTGTGCACTATGCCATCGTTGACAAGCTTACTACCTAGGACAGGACCTACCTACACAAACGGTGACAAAATGAGTATGCAAAGCTCAAATCTTCATCTTGAGAACCAGTTCTGGCAGTTTCCTGAACCATGTACAACAAACCCATATCAGGACATAACAAACCCAAATTCATGGGTTCTTAATCTTAACATTTTATCTATGCAAAAAGTCTCCAATGCAAGATAATAGTGCAGAGCAAAGTTGAATCAAAACTATGCCAAAAGTGCCTAGTCATTTACACTGCTAAATAGTTTGGTTTATAAGCCTAAGCAGTAGACAGAAAATAGGTATTGGAACTGACTGAGTAGGAGTTATTCTACAAGATATGCCCCAAGATAGTCGCCAAGCATTCATTTTTTTTAGGAAGACTTTGTCAAAGTAAGAAGTGCTTATTGAACACATTTGTAATATACATTCTGCCTGTCTAGGCAAATGGCGAACAAGAAAAACCTGGCGAAAACATTAACAACACGAGAATTGCCAGTTGACGCCAGATTCAATACTATCAGTGCAATATTAAGCTCCTATTGGTTAGTTAAATCGCTTACTCCATCATCTAGCTGGGCAATATTCTCAGACTTGATACATTGAAAGAAAAACTTCAGCGCAACAGTCTTAAAATATCGCCTAGGATACACACAACGTATTGTATCAAGTATTGTTATTAACACCCATTTTATTCTTTTTATTTGCTTACAATTGGAAAAATAGTTCCAGGTATGTATATAAATAAATAAATAATGCGAGACAATTCACACAGCATATCTATACATTATCATTTCACATAATGTTACACACATCTCACCTGTAATTATTAAATTCTTAGGCCCATAAAGTTATTGATTATGCTTGAGTGACGATTCATTCTATAGAAAACCGTTACTCAAGCATATATCGATGACTGAGCAAGCTTTTATAATACAAGCCTTACTACTACATTATATATGTATTCTCATGGTAGAATGATAGGTATTTGCTTATATAACAAGTACAGCAGAGTAATTGTTGTTTAAAAAATGGTAGTTATGTGAAATCGTAGTCTGCAGAAATATAAAATATTACTTTATATCCATGACTAAATAATAATTTTAAGAATTTGACTATTTCCAAGTTTACATCATTTGGAAATCATTTTTGATATTGATAAATTGAGTGATTTCACATTCAAACTTGTCAAAATTCAGACCTACCCAAATGTATACAACTAGCATACATAGAAATAAAATCGGAAGCCTTAATATGATGTTATTCCAGCAGAGCTTAGATGCATATGCTCTGCTATGAAAAGTGTCAAGCACTACCAACTTCACTTAACTCTTCACACTTCTAACAGGTGAAACAGTTCCCAAATGGCAACCTAAAACAAAAACCTAAACATAGTATATAATAATATATTTGTAACTATTAAGTAAAAATGCCTTCATAACCACAATGTTACACTTTTCCTTCCTATAGGAGCCGGTCCGGGAGGTCGAGGCGTCGCAGCGCCGCCGCCCGCCAAGCGGCCCAACAAGCACCCGGCGCCCATGCAGCGGCCCTCGCGCGAGCAGTACGCCGCCATGTGTGCGCGCGCGCAGGCAACCGGCCAGCCGCTACCGGCGCATGTCTTTACACACGTGAGTCATGACATAACACTTTCAGAACTCATTTTAAAATTACACTTATTGGTGTAGACATGTACATTGTACACACATGTCTACATTTTAGTTAAATTTTAATTGGTTAGCCCCCAAATACTCAAACGCATCTCAGATTTAAGCAAGTTTCAAGTGACTTTCTGATTTTCATTGAAAACTGCCAAAAAATGGCTACTTGAGACGTGCTTAAATCTCAGATGCGTTAGAGTATTTGTGCGGTGTATTGACATTAGAGACATTAACGATTATAATAGTAGTTACTAAGATTTTGCACACAGCTGTTATACATACATTCATGCAAATAAAGATTATGAATAATGCTGATAGACTTGTGCGTGATGAGCTGAGCCGGCATCTTTATGTAGCTGAAGAGAGTCTGCTGAAGAGTCAATGGGTAATAATAATCTTGTAGGCTCACATAAAACTAATTGATTGTTTTGTGCATTCTCAAACCATGTAGTTACCGAAATTTGTACAAAATGACATCGCATCAATATTATTATATAAAAAGAGAAATTTATGCCAGTCACATTATGTTCGTATTCTTTTTTATTGTATTATTCTATCATCTATCTGTGAAAACCTTCAATAACCTTTCGAGTATTTATCAATTTGCAAGTCTGTTATTATATATGTATATAATATGTTATTATTACCTCTGGTTTTCCTTCAAATAAATATAAGTATAAAACTACGGAATGGACGTAATTTGTACCTACTTCTAGACCTAAGATTTGACTTGTAATTAATATTTTCTTCTGCTTCTAGGTGAATGGTAAACCGACAAACATAAGCGGTCGCGGCGGCCGTCGACACGTCATCTCGTGGATGGACGCGCCTGATGATTTATACTTCAGAGCCACTGAAGCTGCCAAGTAAGTCCAAAGCAAAAGCATAAGAAGTACACATCGCATCGCCGACCGGGTAAACGAGCTTTACAGTGCAGACGGTCACAGGGCGTCCTACATGTTTACCAAAACGTAGTTAGGATGTAGCTAGTTAAACATAGCAGAAACGTATTGTTACTATAATAATATATAGTAATAGTGGCCAGGTGGTTAACAATCTGCGAAAGAATGCTGCCACTGCTGCCAGATGATAAATACGGCGAGCTGAAGACAGGGTGCTTTGACAATCATTAGTGGCAGCATATGTTCAGCAGAGGATTAGTATATAGCTTAGGCTGATGATAACAATGAAACCACTACCATTTTGCTGTGCCAAGAGTGCGCTGACAATAATTATTTGATCACAACATTTTTAATCCAAATAAGTTCTAATCAGCAGCAATTTACCGGACTTTACTTTTATGTACTCTTTTTTAGAATTGTACAGTAATTAATGTTTGTTTGTATTGTAGGAACGCGCGACGGAGCCTCAACAGCGGGTCGCTGCGGCGAGGCGCGCGCGCCCCCTGGCGGGCGATGCGCGGCGGGGCGGCGCCGCCGGCGAGCGGCAAGGCCTCCGCGCCCGCTGCGCACGCGGCGCCCACGCCCCCCATGCACCTGGTGATCCTCGACTGACCGCCGCCACGCCCCTACACCATGGCGGCGCTGCTCGGCTCCCAGTGACGTGTAAAATAAATTAAATACCGCCCGAGAACTTGTACTTTTTGGTAATCGAATCGCCGAGAATGGATTCTGTAGATAATATTTTAACTATATTGTTCTTATGTGGTTTGATCTGGCGTCGAGCAAATAATGTATTTGATACATAAAACGATATGTAAGTCTATTTCATTCGGAGATTCATTGTAGGATAATTTACAATTTTTTTCATAAATAAAGCACAAATTGAAATACTGTGATGTTTTATTTGATGTGATGTGTGAGCACTTGATTTGATGTGAACAGCAATAATGGACAACTTATTTTGTATTTCTCATTCCCACAATATATTTGATGAACCTGACGAAAAAAGAGACGCTATGGCAACTTAGCGCTTTGTTTTTGTTCCGAATGTGATTTATAGAACTAGTTTCGGCCCGCGGCTTTGCACGCTTTGTCAATATCCTACGCGATAAAAAGTAGCCTATCTTTGTAATTCTGAAACCTGTATGCAACATTATTTAGTAAACACTTAGAGAAAGTATAATATTCTCTAAGAGTAAACAGTAATATTTATAAACAAGGAAGTAAAAAGTAGTAAAATTTCAACCTGATTCGTTCAGTCATATAAATGTTATAATAATAAATTAACTGGGATTCATTCAGTTTTATTTTCGTTAACCATATCATATGACGTTTTAACTATGTCTAAGTGCGTTGATCGCATATAACATCATCAACATGTACACGTCCACTGCTGAACATAGGCCTCCCCCAACTAATTTTGTTGCACAGATATTAGATGTGTTTCAGGTCTCTCTGAACAAAGTCCGTATAAATGTTAGCCTAAAGTATCCGCAGGGCGACATAATCGCGTGTGCGACATAGCCCTCTAA
The DNA here is from genome assembly GCA_943735965.1 of Eupithecia abbreviata. Taxonomy (NCBI): domain Eukaryota; kingdom Metazoa; phylum Arthropoda; class Insecta; order Lepidoptera; family Geometridae; genus Eupithecia; species Eupithecia abbreviata. The sequence goes on along the minus strand of OX030991.1, from coordinate 9,099,211 downwards.
AATATAAGGAATAAAAAAAAATTATAAAAAAGTGTAGTAAAAAAATGATTCATAACCACAGACTGTGGTTATGGATCGATGGCATTTTCAGTAGAGTGAAACTACCTACAAACGCTCGAAACGGCGGCGGCGGCGACGGCGGAGAGGCGCGGCGGCGGCGGCGGCATGGGACACACAAACATGCGCATCGACGCGACGAGACCTATAAGGGCAGGCAGCCTTCTCTTTCTAGAAGGGCAGCGTTGCCGCATCTGCGTAAAGACGTAGATGTGGCATGCATGCGTAAAAAGTTACGTACGTCTAAAGGGAAAAGGTAGATTATAGTGCACACAGGAAGTGAAAAGGGATTCGTTTCAAACGCCCTTGTAATGTTCAGTGGAAATAATAAACAAGAAGATTACCACTCCGAAATTAATAAATATAATTTCACTACATGGATATCTGAAAAATGTATTCCCAATTAAACCGAATCGTCAATTATAGTAATGGATAATGCACCATATCATTCAGTTATAAAAAATAAATGCCCAACGTCTGCATTGAAAATTGGTGAAATAAAAATATCGTTAACTGTAACATTACAGCCATTTAAAACTAAGTCGTTACATTATGCTTCTTATAAAAAAAAGAAAATAAAAATCACAAAAAGACATACAAAGCAAATACTAAGTAGTAAAATTAAAATAAAACAGAATTAACTCAAGAGTTGTGGCAACACAGACACAGCGAGCCATAAAATAATAAGAAGAAGTTCGTTTCAAATTAACTTCAGCTTGCTAATTCTTAGAGCTATGTCGATAACTTTGGTTCTCTGTCGGATGCATTCGTTACGAATCCTATCTTTTTGAGAGACTCCGAGCATAGCTCTTTCCATAGCTCGGTGAGTAACTTTGAACTGGTGGACCAACCCTACCGTGAGTGTCCACGTTTCAGCTCTGTAGGTCATAACGGGTAGGACGCGACGCACTTGTTGAAAAGCTTCGTTTTCAAGCATTGCGGTATGGAGCATTAGGTATCTATAGTTGGACCGCAATCGCTATACCACTCCTTAAGAAAGTGCGGCAAGGTGGGGGCCGAGGAAAAAGAGCAAGAGTACACATGAGATCGATATTGACGGATATATCTTACGATATCGTAAACGATATGTTTATTTTATAAAACGATATGTTTATGTTTTTTTACTAGCTTTCGCCCGCGGCTTCGCTCGCGTGGTACCACGATAAAAAGTAGCCTATGTGTTATTCCAGTACACATACTATGTATATTCCAAGTTTCATCAAGATCCGTTCAGTAGTTTTTACGTGAAAGAGTAACAAACATCCATCCATACTTACAAGCTTAAAAATATAAATAAAAAAAAGACGGCGTTGACATCACGAGATGGCGCTCGATCCAACTTTGGATATTTATCTCATGTGCGTCTGACATAGACCGTCCGATAGAAAAGGTACCTACCGCCGCCGTGAGTGTTGACGGCAAACTGATGGATCGGAGCGGCCAATACTTCCCCCCGTCTCGCCACTCGCATACCTCAGGCGCGGTACAGCGGTTTCGGTCAAACTATAATAACATTTGCATAAGGATGATTTTTCACGTTTTATTTAGTTTTAGCTGCCCTACTCTCTTTTTTTTACTCAGAACGTAGATCTACGAACTTTTTATCCGAAAGTTTTACTAAATCTACGTATTTTTTATAATATGGTCTACACCTTTTTAAAAATCCGTGTTGGCAACACTGTCTAAGGGGTTTTCTTTCGCGGGCGGTCGTCGGTGCCATAGAGTAACTTTTATATTCGTCGGTGCTGTCCGTCCTGTCATGTCAGTCAAGTCAAGTGTCAGTAAGTCAGTCAGCTCAGGCTCAGTAGGTCAGTAGCTGTCTGTCTGTTGTCGCATCTATACTGTTATTGTGGTAATTTAATGTTTGAAAAATGCGATCATATTGCGTTGTATACGGCTGTATGAACTCGAGTACATCAAAACGGGTGCTGCTGTCGTATTTTAAACTTCCTGCTGATTTTGAAAGGTAAGAATAATTTATTATTACAAGTTCCTGAGTTGTAAAAGTGGCCACCTGAATTGAACTATTTGTTAATTAAACAGATTGCTACACTTACAACTCTTTTGATGAAAATGACAAACAGAATATTTTGTTACCTTTTTCAGACGTTCCCAATGGCTTCGCTTGATATGTCGAGAAGATTTGATGAACAAAATGCCACAAAACTATACTGTTTGTGAAGAACATTTTAATGCTATGGATATTGTAAAGGGAACACATCGCAAAATGCTTAAAACCAATGCAGTACCATCTCTTCATCTACCAGATTTACAAATAGAAGATGTGCAAAAGTTAATCGAAGCTCCGAAGTTGGTTGAAAGCTGTACACAGACAGAAGAAAATGTTATACTTTCAGCGAGTGACAGTAGTCAAACTTTCAGATGTCTTACATTGAACACGCCGCGGAAAAGAAAACTAAAATCAGATCTTATAGAATGTAGAAAAAAAATAAAAAAATATGAAATTGATAATAAAATTGAAAAATATCAAAGAGATCAATTCCAAGAATTGTGTGACAAATTTCTGACGAAAGAGCTAGCTGTGTTGATAAAAGCACAGACTCACTTAAAATTTAATTATAATGGAAATAGATATGACCAAAATTACAAAATGTTTTGCTTGAATTTATTTTATAACAGTCCGCAAGTTTACCGGTTACTGCAAAGTATTATATTATGTCTTCCAAGTCCAAGAACATTAAATAAACATAGAATACCCGTAACATCTAAAATAAATGACAGACTTATGTCACTACTGAAAACTAAAGTTGATGCCATGAATCAAATGGAAAAGAACTGCTCGGTTGTCATTGATGCCATAAGGTTAAAGGCTAATTTATGTTATGACATAAAGCAAGATAAAGTTATAGGCTTTCATGAGGTTGATGGAGTACAGTCACCGGAACCTGCAAAAAATGCTTTGGTTGTCATGGTTCGTGGGATATATATCAACTGGAAGCAACCTGTGGGATTTGCGTTACTCTCCGAATGTAGAAACTATGACGAGATAGATAAATGGATTGATAAACTTTTGGAAAAACTATTTGAGATAGGACTTAACATTAAAATATTTGTCTCTGACATGGGCTCAGATCTATTTAACGCAGCAAAAAAAAGATCTGTTACCATAGAACGGCCATATTTCTTTATTAATGACAGAAAAATATATTATATTTTTGATGCAACCCATCTCATTAAACTGGTCCGCAACAATTTGATGTCCTACGACTTCCATTTCCAGGATCGTGTTGCTAAATACGAGCATATTGTTAAATTTTATGAGAATGATAAACAAAAGAGCTTCAAACTTGCACATAAATTGACGAACAGTCACATATATCCAACAAATTTTGAAAAAATGAAAGTTCGCTATGCTACTCAACTTTTAAGTAATTCTGTTGCAGCTGGTATATCCACTTATGTAGATTTTAATCAAATTGAAGAATCCGGGAGGGACACTGCTGAACTCATAAGAAAAATGAACAATATATTTGATGCATTAAACTCATCAAATGTTAATGATAATTATGAACACAGAAGAGCGTTTTGTGGAAAAGAATCGCAGATATTTTTTTTCAATGAAATGTTAAAGTTTTTTCAGCATCTACAAATAATCAATCCGAAAAATGGAAAAAATGTTACTTCATCTGTTAAGTTTATATACGGCTTTCAAATAACAATTACTTCTATTTTAATGCTTTTTGAAGATTTAAAGTCGGAAGGGTGCACGTTCCTGGTTACAAGGAGGCTCAATCAGGAGGTGTTTGAGAATTTTTTCGGACAAATTCGAAACAAAAATGGTCTGGCTACCGAACCCACGAGCAGACAATTTATATCTGCTTTTCACAAAATTTTTTATTCCAACGTCATAAAACCTCCAAAAGCAGGCAATTGTGAAGATGATTTGGGAAAACTCCTTATTCAGACCAGCGCGTTGATTCAATTGAATGACGAAACGTCACATGATGAGGAACAAGAAACTCCCGGTAGGAGTAATGAAGACCCAGACAATGTTCAAATTATGAGCTCAGAATATAAGCAAATAGATATTACCGAACAAAACTCAATTTTTTATGTATGTGGTTTTCTTCTGAAAAAATGCGGAGAACGTCACAACAATTGTCAAATTCTGAAATCATACATCAAACCAAACCAAGCCGCCCATAAGTTTAGTTCAGAATGTCGCTACGTTAGATACAGAGAGTACAGCAAAGATACTAACCGAAGCTTGCTAGTTGTACCATCAGATGATTTTGTTCAATATGTCGAGAAAATGGATGAAATTTTTCGTTGTTGCTTTAAAAGAGAACAGATAAACTGCAAAGTAGCTGAACTAATTTACAAAGAAATAAACAAAATCAGTTTCACAGTACCCTGCCCCTGTTTCCCAATAGTTTATTTAAAAAAGCTGTTCATTAGAATGAGAATATTTTATACAATAAAATTCAATAATAAAGAATTCCGAACGTGTCGAAGTAGACGCAAGTACTTTTCTGTGAATAATTTGTAATTAAGAATAAAGATATTTACTAAGTACCTAATGGTTTTTTAATTAATTACTAATCCATGAACGAATTAATTAGTCTATGTAGGTACGTATCAATCGTATGTGTATGTATCTAGTGTACTTAGTGAAACCTATTGTGATGTTTACTTAATTAATTTGAAAATTGGATTTAGATATTCCTGTAATAATAGTTAAAGGTTGAAAATAAATACCAAACTCCAAAAACTCTGGTGGAAACAACGAGAAAAAGAGCTAAAAGCCGGTAGTAACAGGTTTGGTAATGTCGACATTTGACAAATGTCATTCCAGTTGTCCTGTACAGAACAACTACACAAGACAACTGGGAATAAGCGCATCAGCATCAGCATCGGTGTCGCGTCGTCGTCATCGGTGTGCTCTGAGCATATGTATGTATATTTCTTACCAGAGTAGACGACGTGTGTGAATTGTATATGACTGTACCAAAGCACACGATTTGAAAGGGTGACGATTACAAAGACTGACTATTTGAAAGTCTGACCTTATAAAATGTAGGAATAAAATCATCAATAAAAAACATTATTTGGAAAAGTTATATTTATTCGAGTACATAACTACATCTTATTATAATGGATAATATAACTATTTTCCGTAAGATAAATATGAATCAAGTGGGTTTAAGACACGTGCTGTCGCGTCCTAAGAGCTATCACATAATTCGTCTGTGGTACCTATATAAATGTTTGCGTATAAAAATATTTGTTGCATTCTATATCAGCTTTAAGTCGAATTTAGGAGTGACCTAAATCATATGATTCACTAGATTAAATTTTTATAAAAGCAAGCAAGATATTCGACAACCCTATCATAGCTTCAAATTTATTAAAAATACATAATACAACACTGTTCATTACAAAATAGTAAACGAAATAAATACAATCAATACAAATGATTGAGATAAGCTTCGGTAGAATTGTCGAAAAATGGCACTATTATGTACTTTTATCCCTAAAAATATATTGTAAATACAATGAGCTTCAATAAACAATTGTAAATATAACTATTCAAAATCAAAGCTAATAAAAAACTAAGCGCAACAGTAGAAAGTAACGCTTAACAATCATAGAGAGAAGAAATATGGTATTTATAAAATATAATTGGTTTACATTGAGTAATTAAATTAAACATTGGAAAAAAAATCAGTCAAGTTCACGCAAAACATTAAGATTCTTTAGCTGCTAGTATTTGCGCTGTACCTTTTAATTCATTGAAAACACAAACATGACAATACAATATTTTATACAAATAAAATGTCCGACTGATTAACAACGCTTAATGCGATTAAATTATTATTAAATCTTATTAGATTGAATAATAATTTTATTAAAATAAAAAAAATTATTAAAATATTATTCAATCTCATTAGATTGAATAATAATTTAATGGCATAAGCGTTTTTTTTTTGTTCATTAGTGGTCATTTTATTTGTATACAACAATAGTTGGCAAAAGATGAAATGCGTAAACTCAAATATAACTTACAAAGACAAATTGCAATAAACAAAGATCACTCCCAAAATCGACGCGGAAACACGATGTTCTATAACACACCCAAAGTTTAAATTGAGCAGATGTATACAGCTACTTTACACTAGTCAACTATGTTGCCGGAAGCATACGGTAATGTAGGCATCCGAAATAAACATGCTATTTTATACAATTCCGTAAACGATACGTCAAAGTCAGTCCCTTACCGTCGCTAACTGCCCTTATAATATACATAACCATCGCGTCAACTAAATTGCAGTAACCTCTAAGTTTAATCTCAAGCCTACGGCGCGGTCAACGACGCGCGGGCGCCGCTGTATAGGACGCCCGACACCAATAAACATAATAAAATACTCATTATAAAAATACTGTACAGTTATAATAATTATATTGAAGGTAATAAACTTTTACTCGTAATTCTTATACTATACGCTCTGTTATCTACTCCCAGCTCCGATACTAATACACCATTCTCATTTATATACAATGTCTCTTTTTACATGTCACGTAAACACACATCATAATTTGATCCCAAAACTGTAGTCTTTACCTCGTTTTATTTTCTAAATTAAATAATGAGATCGAACATAAACATGGAATTGCCAATGATCGAGGAACAGTGTTCAGATAAATATGTTTAATCTTGTCGTAATATTAGTACAAAAATACAGTACCTACATGTTTATTATTAATTTGGACGAAGCCAGAAATGTTCTCATTCATGAAATACTATCATTTATAATTTCAAGTTTCAAGGCACTGATTGTCAACAATTGATAACTGTTTTGTTTATTAGTTCATCTTATATCCTTACCCTAAAATAATAGCCAATATTAAAATATTTTCGCAATACAAATATTTCGTAAGAAAATACACAGGACTCTGCATACATTAGTCTATACTAAAATATAATATTTCAGTGTAATATACATCATTGTAAATAGATTTCCTAGGAAACCGCAATTTATACAAAATATAACTTGTTCTTGTATGCAAAATATTTTTTTTTATTATACACCGTATTAGCACGATTGGAAAACTCTGGATTAGGTGGGATGGAGGCTTTTCGATCACGCATGGAATGTTGCCACGTGACCACTCGTTTACCGTTCGATAGGAGAATATATATGAATAAGACTATAATATACATGTGTTCTTGCAATAGCTCCAAGTCCATGCAAGCGGGAACGTGTGCTCAGTCTATTCAGACCCGCGCCAGCGCCGACCTCAGAATCAGTGCTTCGACAGGTTCAGGGGCAAATCTGGAAGAGAAAACAAAACGTTATCATATTATACAAATTACCGTTTCTTTTGACTAGAGGAAGTTAATAAAAGAGGGAGGGAAGCCACTTGAATCAATGGCCATTCATTATGTTGTTTAGAATCAATGACATGCAAGGTTTGCACATGTACTACGCAATTTGTTTCCACGCACACGAGATAAAGATGTACATGAGATGAAGTAAAATCTGTATATGGCAATAGATAGAAAATCAGACGATTACAGTTTAATCGATGTTTATAGTAGAAGTTTTCGTGTAAAACTTTCTTTTTCAATCAGTGCGTCCTTCCCATCATGACCGAGACAGTGTGGCGCTCATAAGGGGACGTCTTTGTCCAGCAATGGACCAATATAGGCTGATGATGATGACTTACAATTATGGGCATTAAGGGTAAAGTAAGCATGTACTGACCCGATGTAGGTTCATCCTTGGGTATGTGGTCTGTCAGGAGCGGCAGCGCGAGCGGCGCCCAGGGGCTGGGGGCGGGCGGCACGTACTGCATCCAGAGCGGGGGCGGCGCGCGGTACAGCGGGGGCAGGTACCCGTAGCCGTAGCCGTACACGTAGGGCAGGTCGAGGCGGCCGCCCGCCGAGCCCCAGCCGCGCGCGTACGGCGGAGACTGCGCGTAGCGATAGCGGGAGGGCTCCGGGCTGCCGCTCGGCGCCGGCGACGGCACGCTGCATGGCGAGTCCGTCACCAGCGAAGCGGGCCGGCTGTCTGGCGAGCGGCGCGGCGCCTCCTCGCCCATGCTCAGCAGCGAGTGGATGCTGTAGCTGCTCACGTGCTTGGCGGGCGGCGGCGCGGCGGGACGCGGCGCGGGCGGCGGAGGAGCCGGCGGCGGCGCGTGGCTCGGGCCTGCCGGCGCCGGATACGACTGCGTTGAGAGCGCCGGCGCCGTTTTCGCGCGCCGCTTGCTGCCGTCCTCGAGGCTGACCCGTTCGAGCTCCCGCAGGATGCGCTTGCGCGGCGACACTATGGCGTGCTCCTGGCGGCAGTGCGCCAGCTTGTGGTTGAGCGGCGGTGGCGGCGCGCGCTCCGCCAGCCGCGCCACGGTGCGCGCGAGCAGCTTGCGGCGCAGGCGCGCGCGCGTCTTGCGGTAGACGCGCAGCTTGCGGTACTGGTACGGCTTCTTGAGCTTCATGTGGTAGTAGACCTCACGGTCGTCGGGCGAGTCGACGACGTCCTCGGAGTCGCCGTTGCGGTGCGGAGGCGGTGGCGTGGGCTCGAAGGGTCGGCGGCGGCGCGCGCGGCTCTCAGCCTGGATATGGCGCGTGGTGAGCGTGCTGGGCCGGCAGTAGTAGAGCGCGAGCTCCTTGGAGAGGTTCTTGCGCGGCGCGGGCTGCTTCCAGCAGTGGTCGCGCTGCCAGGGCGAGGAATGCAGGCTGCTGTTGTCGTCCGAGACGGAGAGCGGCGGCGGCGCGGGCGGCGTGGCGGGCGCGGCGGCGGGCGGCCAGAACGTCTTGCGCGGCACGGACACCCAGCCGCCGCCGCCGCCGCCGCCGCCCGCGCGCGCGCACCCCCGGACCAGCTCCAGAATGAACTTACCATCTGGAACAACGCAGGGACACGCATTATACAAATGCATTTTACAAACAAACGCATTCGAGGGAGGTAGAGACTACCTAAACCTAATCAACAAGATCTCGCGAGAGCGTGGCCTATTCAACTGTGCCGATATTAAAGTGCTTACAGCGATATATTAAACTCATAAATAGTATAGAAATATAATTTTGTTCATGGTCACCAAATAACGCAGTGATGTTAGTTAGTTAATTTAAAGTATCGTTGCCCTTTATGACCAAGCAAAAATACAAAGGTCAACAATCTTTTTAAAATATTGTATCCGCTGATAAAATATTGTATCAGACATGTAGCCCAGCAATGTTATTAGATGTAATAGAACACCGAACCAACCTATAAGTGCATATGTATGTATTTATTAATATTACTAGTGTCAAGAGGTGCATACCTACAATATTATCATAATACTTTGTTTAGTTTTAGTTTCAGTAGCTTTTTGTGGAAATTTTTAATTAGCCTTAAGTACTTAGTCACATACCTACTCATTAAGTTAGCTGTTAATTTCCTGAATATTGTTAAAATAAATAAATACTACATTACTGAGGAGGTAAGTAATGGAGATGATAATAGGTGGGTTCCTAGCCGCTTCCAAAGCGCGAACCGCGTGACCAAGCTTGAGGGCCGAGACCAAAGCAATCTTAGGTTGAGGCCAGAATGACAGTAATTGCGGACCAAGGCTTGCATAGTGCTATAGCTAAATAATGTGAGTACTTTATATAAAAAATTAGAAAGAAAGTAAATAAGAAAACAAGATTATCTTTAAAATTTGTTAAAAATTTTGACCTATCTAAACGACATTTTGCGGCGGCAATTATTTATTTATTTTTATTCATTATTATTGGTGGCTCCTTCTCGGGTAAGCTCGAAAGGTCAACTTTGCTCAAAGGTTATCAAAATGATCAGGTTAAGTACTTACATACATAGTATGTTTGAGTAAATTAAAATAGTTTTTGGTTTAATACCAGAAAGTACATAATTGGTATTTGTTTTTAACAATATTGAGTCAAGGAGTGTTGATTGATAAAAAGAATTTGATGAAAAAAGGTCACACATTGACTTTTTTCAAGTTTACATTATCATTAATTAACCTAAAGTTAACCTTTGACTTTGTACATGATTTGAATTTACATAGGTAAGTACTATCTCCTATAAACAAGCTTCATTGAAAATCACTAATTATTCATATCTACATTGTTTGAGTTAGATAAGTATTCATGTGTCCCATCATTAGGCACTTGTTGTTGTTGACTTAAGTTACAGAATGTGCTGATGATCATGAATGTAGAGTTATTTGTTGCACTTCACAGCTCCATAGGTGTGTATTTCTCACTTGGTTCAAGAATCATGGATATTTTTTAGTAAAACTATATTAACACTTTGACTGCGGTATTTTTTCGACGACTGCGATCTTTTTTTTTACCTAAAAAATTCGTGCTGCCGCTCTACACAGCGGTTGTGTTGCGCCGCACATGCGTTTCGATCGAAAAATATTACAGCTCTGCTGAGTCACAAAGGTCTATATTTTCTCAGCTGCTGCGCTAGTGTGGATTTACGCATATTAGTCACTTGTAGAAAACTCATACCGTGCGTTTTCAGCACTCAAAGTGTTAAAAAGCCAAAATAGTGGCGCAAAATATTTTATGACAATGTTATATTGCAAATCTCAGAAGTTTGAAATACAAAATATCTATGTAATGTATTAGTTATCTAGTACCCTTAACACAAGCTCTGCTTAGCTTGGGGCTCTAGCCCATCTATGATACTGTGTGGATTGTCCAACATTATTTATTTATCTAGTTAGTACTATAACACAAAGTCTGCTAAGCCGGGCTAGATAATGAAAAGACAAAATTGCTCATCTTACCATACAAATGTGGAAGGGTACTACACTGTTTGATGTGTTGAGCTGGGTGGACACATTAGTGGGCATCCAGCACAATGCTGAGTGAGGGCCATATTTGCCTGAACACTGCTATGCACAATAATTTGTATGATATATAGTATTCTTTGGTGTAGTTTTAAATTTGTTGTGTACGGTATTTTCTAAGGTAAATAAAAATATTTTCTTTCTTTCTTTGTTGACCATCCAATACTATGGATAATATCAATTTATGTTTGTATACACCTAAAACCAAATTCATTTCTAAAATAGAAGCTGCTGAAATTCCGTATGTCAACACTGATTCTAGGGCGAAAGTATTCAAAAGTTGAAATAAATTTATTTTGAAATGATAGTTTAAAAGCTTTTCTATAATATACCCTTACGCTAAAGGTCTATTCACATTTTTTAGGTCATTTTAGGAGTAATCATTATGCATTTCATCTTAGCGCACCCTTTCACACATTATGTCAGGTGAGAACGGTGAGATAGTATACTTTAGGCCCTTTAGTATACTTTGAGATAGTACCCTAAGAGTTAGTGCCGTGGACTTGTGTACTCCGTATTGTTAGATATGCACCACAGAATACTGAAAATATGAATGCAGACAATACTGATCTCAATGTCAATAAAATCAGTATATGTATCAGTAATCAGTACTAATAAAGTTCAATGACATTATTCATAGTGTATATGTTATCCACAGGTGTAGTCAGCAAAAGTTTAAACAAGCAATAAGCCAAGACAAGACAATGATGATAAATCATTTGACTTTCATTTGAACTCCTAAGCTAAGTGGAATTACTAATTATTGATTCCAATTCTTTAATTCTGTTGCTGTTCAATATTTTTTTTGCGAAAATGGATTTGCTTAAAAAAAACTCAAATAATGTGAACACAGGTACTTTCTAGCTTGACCCAATAAAATCCTTCAGCTGTTACTTTTTATAACAAATAAGAAAACATAAGAATAAACAGTAACTGTATGTCAATCATGAATTACAATAGTATCTCAAATTATTTTTCATTATCATAACTGAAACATACACAGGTCAATTTCATTTACAAATCAGACAGTATTCTTGTTGAGTTTGTCATTTTGTCACACCAGATGGTATGATTTTAGTTTCATTCAGTTTAATTGCCCTGATACCATGACCTTTGGCCTACTCACAATAATAAGGATGAGCAAACAAAAAAGATTATTACAATCAGTCGGTTTCAGTTTGTGCAGGTTTTTTAAATGGACTTGGTAAATTGATCCAATTTCTGTTTTGTATGCAAGATTATCTATTATGTGTATACAAAATTTTGTTTTACTTTCATCATCAAATCTAAATTTAACTAGTTAGTCTGTAATGGTTTTAGGGAAATAAATATTGACTATAATATAGAAACAACAGCTTGACCAAATAATCCATGTTAAAAATAACATCTATATATAAGACTAGTTTACGGTACAGTGCTCATAACTCCTTACGAAACCCACAACAATAGCTCAGAGGCTGTGCTCAGACAATTGGCATCGGCAGTCCAATGCTTATGTATGCTTATCAGAGCATGAATGACTTTCTAGTTTTTACACCATAGTAACTGGTTTGTTTTCTCTACTATACTGAAACTACAGCTTCTTGAAGCATGTGATATGATCAGAAACTGGAAATAAGAATGCAATAAGAGGAACCCACCTTTGAAGAACTTGAGCCTTCCACCAGTTGCATTGAGAGATGAATCGTTCACAGTTGCATCCTCACTGACTGTCTTGCTGCTGCTGTTACCATTAACGCCATGTCTTCTGTCTACTTCCTCTGTCATTTTGGTACATGTTGTCAGAGGAGTGTTTGTTCCTTCCTGTATATGCATTTCATTTCAGAGGGCTCATACGGCACACGAGCTAAACATTAGTCCGATTCCTCTCGCCATGATGAACACAGACTCGGGAACAAGACATCAACCACTCGCGGATACCGACCAACATGCGACCTATCCGTTCCAGTCCTCATCCTAAGGCCACCTGCGGATCGCGAGCTCCTTGGAAGCTATCATAAATACACATTACCGACACAGTGACTACCGAATTGAGCTACTAATTTGATGGATGTTCCCGAGGTTTCACTTTTGGTTGCACACTTCTTATTTTGACTACACAACAAAACCGCGACGCCGGATTCCCGATAATAATCGGGCCCACGACACAACTCAATAAAAAGCTGTTCGTTTTCAGCACATAGTTCATTCACACCCAGCAAGCAGCAGCATCCATTTTGATTCGTTCAAAATGCAACGAACGATCAAAATAAATCCGATTCAAATGATCGTTTTTTGACGAAATATCTCCCATTTATAATCTGTTGCAGGCGTGTATTCTTGTTAGATACAATTCGTTAAAGAGTGCCATCTATTGACGAGTAGCCAAAACAGGTAAAATATTTTGAATAAAAATGGATGAGCAGTTGAGCAATAATGTGTGAACAATAAAAGGTAGGTACCTACATAATTGGATAGGCAATTATTTTTTGGATACTTATTTGGTTATGAAATCAATAAAAACACATTGTAGTAGTATTTCATATTATTATATTATTACTATTAAGTATTAAGAATATTCACAGTAGTTTAAAAAAAGAAAAGGAAATGTTAATCAAGTACATCATCAAAGAGTGCTTCTCTCATCATTAGGAGTTTGCCCTAATCCTTTGGCAACTTCGCTTATGCACAGCCACTGACCATCAGTGCCTTCCCTCCACAAGCTGACTCGGTTGTCTCCTCCAGACACTGCCAAGATATTACCAGTCAAGGACCAGCTGACACTCCAAACAACATCATCAAAAGTGTTCAGTATTGTTGGTGTCCAGGACACATTATCATCGCTGGTCCAGATGACCACTCTCTTATCCTGAGAGCAGCTAGCAATCATGGAGCGCTGGAGGCCGAAAGAGGGGGCCCATGCTACATCTCTGACCCAGTCCATGTGCATCTCAAGCTTATTTTCTTCAACCCATTGCTCTCCTTGCTCTTTCCAAATCTAAAAAGTAAAAACAATTGTTGTTATGTACACTGAAAGTAATTCAACAAGATAATGGAGGACAGCCACTCTAAATACCTTGATCAAGTTATCACATCCACCAGTAACAATCCTTCTAGGAGCCTCTTTATTGCTGAGCGGGTCCAAGTTCAAGTCTGCTGATATAGCCGGACACCAGCTCACAGAGTTCACACCAATGGCATGAGCCCCTGGGATCTTCTTCACATCCCAGTTGCCTGTCTCCTGCACATAAGTTATAATGGAAATGGAACCATCCGAGCTGCAACACGCGAGGATTAGGCCGTAGTCGGCAGGCGCCCAAGCCACTGAGTTCACCGAGCTCTCGTGACCTGTGTATTCATACAATTTCGTCCATTCTCCGGACTCTTTCCATATTATGACTTTTCTGTCGTAAGAGCATGAAGCCAGGAGGTTGCCGTACTTAGGGTGAGCCCAGGCGATTTGCCACACAGGCCCAAAATGCCCTTTCAAGTCGGCAGCAAGTGTTTGTGTTCCGCTCTTGACATCGTAAATCTTGACAGAGTGGTCGGAAGAGCAAGTGGCTAACCTCAATCCATAATAATCCAGTTCGGCGTCATGTATCATATCCTCATGGCCCGTGTCGATTGTATTTAGAACTGTTATCATTTTAAAATTTAAAATACAATATCCACGAATTCACAAAATCCGCAAATCGCCGCAATCAAAACCAACAGTGAACGTCATTTGACACACGTCAGCACACAGCAGAATCAGACTGTCAATGTCAAGTCAATTGCGCCGCCAGCCACGTCCACCGGAGACGCCCAAACAAAGAAATAATTATAAACAGAATGTCCGGTAATTAATGGATAACCCCGCAGTTACTTGTGGGGGGTACCACGGCCAATCATGGTGCTCAAATTTTATCATAAAATATCGAAAACACTAATTTTCATTTTTAAATATTTAAGAAAAAAAACCGGTGCGGTTAGAAAAAAATTGTAATGCGCGATGAAATAAACTCGTTATCATTGAATTTGTAGCAGTAGTGCCCAATGACGTGAACAAAGGTATCAAATTTTGTACTTAAGAAAAAAACTAAATAAATCCTTGACTGCTGCAGATAGATTTTTTATAATTTTTTTCCTGATTGGCCGGGGTGGGCCAAGTACCTGCGGGGTTATCCATTAATTACCGGACACCCTGTATAATGAAGAAGGAGAATCCCTATTCCACCGAAGGAGATTCACCGCTTCTTCAACCAATTGACCCAGAGGCAGTTGCCTCTGCGAGTAGAAGTAGGGGTAGAGAGTAAAAACTCGGAGCCCTATCTAAACGGCAGTCTTTTTTTTTTTTACGCTGGCCAGCTGCTGGCTTTCATGTTGTCAGTGGGTGTCACTGTAAATAAAATTAAGTTGTCAAACAAAAACACGAAAAAACACAAATTCCTTGTGGTGGATTGGAAAACCAAAACGAATTTCGAAGCTCTTTTTATAAATCATGTTAGCTTGAATCCTCTATTAAAATGTCAGAAAAACTGAACAAAATCATAAACGATATACGACATTTGCTGCAGCAGGATTACCGTGGAGTAAATGTGCGTAGCTATTCAAGAAAGTATGTACATAAGTCGGCAAACAAAATATTGAATGATTTTGTGATCCTTGTACTCTTTTTTACAGATAGGAATATATGCTTTGGCGAGTGCTGGATTAGCTGCATCAATATATAGAATCCGTCCGGTATGCACAAAAACCTAAAACATCTTTCCATTACATAACACATACCTATAAAGACGCATGACAGTGTGATCATCGTGATCATCAGTAGCAATAAAATTTATATTTATATCCCTAAAACATACTCAAAATGATTTGATGGTTATCTGTTAGAACTAATATCTTTTTTGGAAGCTCTTTTACAGTAGTAGCATCAACTAAACTTGTCAAATTTCGTACTGTGGCTAATTTTTATAGCTTTGTTTGAAATGTAAAAATTAAATATGAATCTAATTTTGTTTACTTCAGGTTAGCAAGTTTTCAAAGGCAAGCAAAGTTCCCACACACTTCATAAGGAATCATGAGCTGTTAAAAGGGAAGTATTCTGGGATCCAGCATGATCCTCTGAGAGTGTTAGTGGACCATCAAGCACCCATCTACCTACCATTCTGGCATTCCAGCAAACCACCTCTTCCAGTCAAGGTTAACCCTTTACCCGGTTGCAAACCAAAAGCTAAACTACCTTAACTTACAGTTTTTTATACAAGAGTGCAATTTTCAGTCTACAACTGCATCAGCTAAGCTCAAAACAAGTTTAGCTTAGTTTTTGATCTGCAACCTACTATAGATCTACTGGTTTTTGAAATTGTGGATGCAAATACATAATTCTGCTAAACTTCATTCTTATATTTTACAGCTATGGGGTGTTGAAGTTGTAAGTGGAAATGCAGTCAGCTGGCTAAATTGTGTGGCTAAAGGACATAAAATGACCTTGAAACCTATTTCCAAGGACAAAGATGACTTAGTATCTGTTGTTTTTCTGCATTTACCTCAACTCAAGGTATTCAAGGATTTTATTGTTTAGATTTTCCTATGAATTTACCTTAACCTGCTCTAAAACCAAACATTATTTTTCAGGGTAATAAGATTGAAAATATTGACATTGCACAAAAACTGGTAGAACTTGGTTTTGCAAAGGCATCTGTCCCCAAGAGCATTAAGAAGAACACATTAGAGTTTGAAATAGCTCCACAGATAATGTCAGCGGAGGCCAAAGCTAAAGCTTTCCGGAATGGAATCTGGTCAGACAGACTGGGACCTGTCCCTGTTTATGTGACATTATGGAAAAAGGGATCACAGCTTGCAGGAGAACTACTATTGTTAAGTCTTTATAAATTTTTAGGAGCTCTTGGTTTTGCATCCAAAACTGCTTACTTAAGAGCAAAGCAACTTGTTGTCATAAGGTACAAAACAAGACCTAAAGTACAAGCAACATAATGCATTTTACTTCTTATAATTCTTGAGGTTTGTACAAAATTGGTCTCTGACAATGAATGGTGTAATATAATAACACCATAACTTAGGTACTTACTTTTTTAAAAATGTTCTGTCCTGAAATAAAACTGTTGGCCAATAAATATATTTATACTTGATAAAATTCAATCTTTATTTTATGTCAAAAGAAAAACACAATTTAAAAAAGCGCTGTTTATTCAAATTAAATAGTTATATATTACATTAAAATATATATAATCTTAATTAAAAGTATGTAGCAAAAGAAATAATACAGCTAGATAATCTATAGAAAAATAATATCCATAAAACCATTTTTGAAATAATGTAACACCAATTAATTTAACCCTAAAATATTTTTTCACATTAAAGTAGGTAAAACAAATGTACATGATATAAATTTTAACAGAAAGCAATACTGTTGAACTACCATAATGTCTACATGCTTATAATTACTGTCGCGGATATAAAAATAGAAAAGCCAAGTCTTCCTTACTACAGTAGGTAGTTCAGGATGCACCTTTTCAACAAGAGGGTAAAAAAATATATGTAGTCAAGATAATAAAAGTGTTGTAGATTTTAGAAAGGGTTTGTAGTAAGAAAATAACTTTACTGTACTTGCTTTTTACAACTTAATTTTTTGATAAGTAATAAAGACTGCCCAAAACATTCACCTGTAGATAAGTACATATGTCAACTCAGCCTTTATTTAATATTAGTTAAAAACATGGCCTCTTTCTGTAAGATTGCATTGCAATCTAGTCAAATGAAATAGAAATTTATATAGTTGTATTATATATTTAATATTTGAGGATGATATGACACAATTCTTAACGCTGACGTGTTTTGAAAATCACACATTGGCGTTGGATCACCAAGCTAAAGCTACAACACACACATACAGCATTCTACAATAAGTCATTATATTTGTAGAATATTGCATCAGAAATTTTACAACCTTTATTGTTAAACTCTCGTTTGGTTTTATAAACAACTTTGTGTTGTATAAAATAAGGTGCATTCCTTTATCCAAACATCTGTTTGATAGATAACATGGTCTGTTGTGGGGTCAAGTTCCGCCAGACCCGTAATTAAAGTACATTTTATACAACTACAATAGTAGAGTGTAATATTAGGGAGTATTAGCATGCTTTTTTGGTGGTAACAGATAATGTGTGCATTACAAATAATGCCCCATTCACATCATGGCACAAAAAGTACAGATTTGATGCAGGCTGTTTTAAAGTAAAGTAAGGAAAATATATCAATTCATCTACAATTGTACTGGATTCTTAAAAACCGAGACCCTTTACGCTTCTGTAATTATTTTTGTACAAAGAAACGCTGTCTCGAATCGGTCGTCAAGTTGGAGATTTATGTTAAGGGTATGGATTAACGCAACTTATACGCTTGTCTGGTTTGTGTACAAATTACATTGACTTTGTATAAGGCGACAGATGGTCCTTGCTGCCACTCCAATTACAGACTTTAATTACGCCAACATCTTCGAAAATGATCATTATACAAAATTGTCAAAGATTATCTAGTATATTGAATACATTTGTTGGTCTTTCATAAGTTCATTACATGGTACCTGGCCGGGAATAACAGAGAGAGAAGCCCTAGGTATCGTGAACAAATTGCGTAACCAGTATCTAACGTCAGAAACTTAAATTTTAGCTACAATGACGCCAATGCCACTGCGCTCACCTATGTATATCTGTTTCTGCTATAACTGGTTAGACTCTGGGGATAAAAATATAAAAAGATTAATGACCAGTGGCTAATTACCGTTTTCAAGTGGAAGGCTTGGTCAGGGTGCAATGTAGTATGGCTATGGCATGAGTGCTGGACTGGCGAGCCAGCGTCAAAGTAACGAGCAGCGAGAGAGCCAGGATGGGGGCTTGCGTTGCGTGTCATTGGCGCGGAGCTGGTGCGCGCCCGGCCGGGATTGGGGATTGCTGGCTTCCTGGAACAGGGATATCAATATTCAGGATAAAGTTGACAATGTGGAGGCTGCCTGAAACTCTGCACACTAGCCAAACTCGATGTAGAATGTTTGTAAACAAACCATAACACTAATAACGAAAACTCGCTTGCTAGGCGTCGAGTTTCAGATTAACTAATCAAAGGAAGGATCTCAAATGTAAATTGCGTATAAAAAGACACGACAACAATGTGAATTTGGTTAGGTATGGGCGGTTTGTTTACAAACATTCTACGACGAGTTTGGCTAGTGTATAGTTAGGCAGCCCTCGGCTGCAGTGTACGCTTTAAGGTAGGCAGTATTTACCTTTTGCGACAAGATCTGAGGCCCGTATTATGAAAACTTACTCAGTCATAGATCTATTACTTCAGTGACCATAGAGAAGATTCACTCAAGCATATTATATCGATGAACGAAGACTAATAAAGCTTTTAAAATACTGCCCTTAGTCTTATCCTAACGGCCAGTAATGACATCTATTACAATAATAATAAAAATTCTGCACAATTTAGGCACTAGCTAGAAAGACGGACCACATTTCAACTGCAATCCAACCGCAAATGTGCAGTTCATTTGCAGTTGACACGACTGCAATAGAACTGCAAACCAACTGCGCAGTCCGATTGAAGTTCATTTGCAGTTCTATTGCAGTCGGCGTGCAGTTCACGTGAACTGCACGCCGACTGCAATAGAACTGCAATCGAACTGCGCAGTTGGTTTGCAGTTCTGAAATGCGGTCCGTCTGTCTAGAGCTTTACATAGCATTTTCAGGGCGCGTTCAGTGCGATACGATATCTAGAGTTATATTTAAAAAAAGAAGGCCTTTTAGGACTCAGGGCTGCCTATAAGACTGTACTTAGGTAATTATCAGATTTACGTTTATAAATCAGGAAGCTGTGTCGTAAATTAATAACGTAAAATGTATTGTCTTAAATTAATAATGAAAATACTTTCTACAATACTTATAGACTTGAATAAACTATACACGATAATACCGGCTGCCCGAAAATCATGCTATATGCATCCGACTGCCTCCAGCTAGTCTAGACCCGGCTTATCACAAAATTCAAGCAAAATCAGTACGCAGGCCAACAAAGTACAAATATCACAAGCACAAGATACGTGCGCTATCTGAGCCTAAAGTTTTTAATATGAAAGACACACAATGGAACTCCAAAAATCGTTTTAAGTTTCATGCTAACAAAACTAAGCTACCTACTTCTTCTTTTCATATCAACGTTTAGGTAAAATAGTAAGATACTTTATATTGTAATCTGTACTTTCGCAATCTTTATCATTTACTTTTACTGTTATCAATTTATCGGACGTTCGTAAAAAGCGTGGTATGATTGTGACATAATAGCAAGCATGAGGTAACTATTACAGCATTACTCGATTTTGCTTTACAGATTTTAAAACAAATGTTATAGCATTTTTAATGTTAAATTAAATATATTTTAGATGAAATTACGCACAAAACACAAGAAATATGCACACAAATACCAGTTACCTTCTGTTTTCGACAAGTCAGCCATGAAACAAGATAAAATATATGGTTAGATAGAATACAGAAAGATGTATAGAGGTATAGAAAATATTGAGATAGGTATAGTACCCACATAAGTTTAGAGAGTTATAAATAAATAAATTGTAAATCTAGATCTAACAAATTTACAATAATCAAATTATATATACCAATTTAAAATACAGGAAAATAATATAAACCAAATATTTTTTTCTGAAATTCAAGATTTAGTTTTATAAAAATAATCCAAGAAAATCTTTTAGAATGATTTCTTCTTGTGCACCATCCAATTATCTTTTAACACTTTGACTGCGGTTTTTTTTCGACAACTGCGATCTTTTTTTTTACCTAAAAAATTCGTGCTGCCGCTCTACACAGCGGTTGTGTTGCGCCGCACATGCGTTTCGTTCGAAAAATATTACAGCTCTGCTGAGTCACAAAGATCTGTATTTTCTCAGCCGCTGCGCTAGTGTGGATTTACGCATATTTGTCACTTAAAAACAAACTCATACCGTGCGTTTTCAGCACTCAAAGTGTTAAAAACACATAATTTCAAGATCAAATTCTCTAAAAATACCAGATTTGCAACCTATCATTAGAAAAAGTAACATATAATATAACATTACCTGTTTTTTCTCCATCTTCGCTTTGATATCTTTTGCCAAAGTATAAAAAGCTCCTTCGACGTTAACCGCGTCTTTAGCCGACGTCTCAACAAATTTAATCTGATACTCTACAGCTAATTGTTCACCTCGTTCTTTTGACACCTGAAAATAATAAAAAGCAATAAGGACAACTCAAACAGCATTATCTAGCCCCATGCTAAGCAGAGCTTGTGTTATGTTTACTATGTGGGTACACATAACTGATATATAAGTATTATACAATAGATAAATAATAAACATAGAAAACATCCAAAACACCTGTAACAAATATCAGCGGATCATCGCACAAACATTTGTGCCGAGGCGGACATCGATCCCGCGACCTCCTGTGACGCAGGCGGACCTTCGCCCGCCGCGCCACAATTCATTTTTTTTTTTTTGACACAATACACATGTTCTTAGATAAGTCATAATGACATTTATAATAACTAAATAACAACATTAGCCTCCGTACCTACCGCACAGAGGTCCTCCAAAGGAAACATTTAAAATATTTAAGGGTGTAAGAGAGTGTACGTTGACTAGTTTACACAGCTCAAATTATAAACCCACATAAATTGCTTAGCACCTGCTAGGCTAGGATGACGTCATAGCAAGGATTTTAAATTCAACTTTTAACCTATTCACTCTTGTAGAGCCCAACCGAATAAAGGTGCAGCTGGTTTCGTCCGGAGTAGAGAAAAGATGGTTAAAATAACCAATAGCATAGTGTGCAATAAGCTTTATTTCATTTAATTTTATTTATTCATTTATTAATTTTAACCCCCTTCATTCTTAATAAATAAATAATACTAGATTATTTACAGAGCGTCATCTAGCCCTTCTTAAGCAGAGCTTGTGGTACACAAGCTCTGCAACCCATATACTGATCGATACTGATAAAATTAATAATACACTAATTAATGCTTGATATTTCAGACAGCATTAAAGTACCACCACTAGAAGACTTAAAACTTAGAGAGAAATAAAATAATTAATACATAGGCATTCATTCATTCCATACACACATTTCAGTTCGCCTTGTTTATCAAAAAAGTGTCTAAGAGGTAAATTAATGTGTAATGTACAACGTAAATGACAAATTATTGTGGCTGTTTGATATGAATAAATCAATTTGCTGCCAAATCATTTTTTATTAACTTCCTGTATATTATTAATATGACTGAGTCACAATCTGCCACCAACTGTTGGGTAATTACCGTAAGCATACATAATGTAAGTCAGTAATAGATGTATTGTTATAAGTTTATAATGGATGATATGAAGTGGCATTAGTGAAAAGGAAGTTCTCAAAATTGGTCTTAAGCAGGGGTGTGGGTGTGTACTCTGGATGCTTGTGTTTATTTATAGACTGTTAACACTCTTGAACTGGTTTAACAACACACTGTTCATCTATCATCAGCTCATGTTATGACTATTGAACATGCCTCCCCCTAATATGGGGGGCTTTTGCCATAATCATGTTTTACATAGCAAACAGACTAGTTATTGTAGTAAAGTTGTTAAAGAGAAACAAATGGAAGCTGCTGCTGCTGCTCTGGTATGTACATATAATCTATAAATTGTGTTTATATAGGGGTATGGAATCTTACCTGTCTTTTAGAATCTAAATCACATTTATTGCCAAGTATCATCTTCTCAACATCCGCACTAGCATTTTCTTCAATGTTTCTAATCCAGTTCTTAATGTTCTCAAAGCTCTTTTCATTTGTTACATCGTAGACCAGCATAATGCCCATTGAGCCACGGTAGTAAGCAGTTGTGATTGTACGGAATCGTTCTTGCCCTGCTGTATCCCTAGAAGCATAAGAGATAATTTCAAATGGTGAGACAAAAGATTCATAAGGACAAAAAGAACTTAACTCCACTGAGGAACAAATTGCTACCGATGAGTCATCAATCTAAATGTGGGTTAGTTATGCTAGTTATGAATGCAAAGTATGTTTAGGGAAAGCTAGATATACATTCCACATAAAGGTGCTAAATTTATATCCCTATGCTAATATGATTCAAATGTGAATAATCTCTCATACACCTACATTATGACAGGGTAGTGATAAAGTGGATCAAAAGGAACCTGTTACTCTAGGTACAAGACCCTCATAAGCAGGGCTCAGTAAAAACAATAATTATTTAGAATGCTTACCATATCTGTAGCTTGACTTTCTTCCCATCAAGATCTATCGTTCTGATTTTGAAGTCGATACCTGAAAACGGCGGACACTCGTTAAGTGAGCTCTGGAGCTAACTAATTAAAATTAGTGTGTATGATGTCATGAACTCTCGGTTTATTTATTCGATAAGGGCCCCAATATCGAGGTGCCGCGCCTTAACTGCCACAAAAACAAGCGGTACAGATCAAGGACCAAAAAAATCACAATGAACAAAGATCAAAAATCCTGTTTCATGAAATTAGTCGTACAAAAAATTATCTACTGACAATAACCTTTGCTTTGCTATGACTTGGATCACTTACCAATTGTTGATATAAATGAAATATTGAAAGCATCTTCTGAGAATCTGAATAATATTGATGTTTTTCCAACTCCAGAATCACCAATCAGAAGTAATTTGAATAAATAATCGTAAGTTTTTGCCATTTTTTACAACAATGATTACGTTCTACTTGCTCGCCTTCATTTCATTTGGCATTTTAGATTTCAGTTTGAGTAATCACTAGTGATGTCACGTGTTCGCCAGCCAATTCTATCGTAGTAAAAAGTAGATATTATCTACTTATTACTACGATAGAATTGGCGAACATGCAACCTATGTAAAAACAACGTATCAACAAAAGTGATAAAACTAAGATATAAAACACACTTATAAGTTTTGTTTTTAGTGAGTTTAATATTTTAGTTTTTACAGTTCGGAGTCTTGTTTTTGCGTTAGTTATGTTGTTTTGTTTACTTAATAATTTACCATCCTATGACAAGAAGCTTATTTGATTATTATCTGAAAAGTTTAAACTTCAAATTCAAAAGTGGTTGCTATAAATAAATAAATTAAGTAGGTTAGGTACATAGGTACCTAATTTATTTTTGTTGTGTTATTTTTATTTATATGATCATCTTAGCTAGTTACGTCTCAAAATTCGTGACGACAGAGCTCTTAATACCTCAAGTTAAATGTTTAAAATCTCTCACATGTATAAGGATTACTAAATAAATACATAAAGTTAAAATAATAAAATATGGTACGACAATCTATAAAACATCGACTTGGTCTTTGAGTGATTTACATCACTAGGCATGCGTTTCACGTCTAAACTTTGGTTTTGAGCATAGCGACGTTCTAATTACTGAACCGAGTGACACGACAGTTGACGACAGTGACATACATATACCATCCAACCAAAACCAACCAACGCCGCCGCTTGCTCAATCTCAATTCTCAATCAAAAGTTTGTTGTTTTGTATTTGTAGTGAAGTATTAATTCTAGAAAAAGAGAAATAATTAAATACACCGCAATGTTTTACCACGTAAATTTTACAGTAATTTGTATGTTTTATGGTACATACTTTCTTATGAACTGAGTGATCATTCCACCCTTATTTTACAGATTTCCTTGGAACACGAGATATTGTTACATCCACGGTACTTTGGCCCACAACTTCTTGATACAGTGAAGCAAAAATTATATACAGAAGTAGAAGGAACATGTACCGGCAAGTATGTAACGAAACTATAGGTTAAATGAACCAAATGTAACAAATCCGAATTTCTTTCATTTTTACCAAAACTTCTCTTACAGGTATGGTTTCGTTATAGCAGTAACAACAATAGACAGTATTGGCGCTGGATTAATACAGCCAGGGCAAGGCTTTGTTGTGTATCCAGTGAAATATAAGGCAATAGTATTCCGACCATTTAAGGGAGAAGTCTTAGATGCTATTGTTACACAAGTCAATAAGGTAATTCTTTGCTCTTGTCGAAGTGCTGATTGTTATTCGAGACTGCTTTTTTCTTCAAAGCCACATTTGAGCTCACAATAGAAAAAATGTAGTCAGTTTCACCAGGTCATAAGGAAGAAGCACAAATCTAGATCAGTCAGAAATGTATCCAATAATATTATTACATTACTTTACTGGGTTTACTTCTACAGGTTGGCATGTTTGCTCAAATAGGACCTCTCAGCTGCTTCATCTCACATCATGTAAGTAACACAATTTATATGATTAAAAACCATCAGTTTATTAACTAAGTTCTTTTAATTCATGACATAAATTTTTAACAGTCAATACCAGCTGATATGGAATTCTGTCCTAATGTGAATCCCCCATGCTACAAAAGCAAGCAGGAAGATAATGTTATACAAGAAGAGGATGTCATTAGATTGAAAATTGTTGGTACAAGAGTTGATGCTACGGGCATTGTAAGTACCCACACTTTAATCCATACTTATATTAGAAATAGGACAGTACCTGAGTCTGGCTCTACCTTTTCATGACTGAATAAATGCAGAATGATGTATCTATAATAGTTACAAATAGCCATTATAATAGGTAAAATAGCCTGCTCAATCCTCCTACATGTATTAGCCTAGTCAAGTCCTAGTTGAGAAAAAATGCATACAAAGCTACCGCGTACCTATGCTATGATTATCTTGCTTCCTGTATAATAAAAATAATTTATTAATTTTGTTTACAAAGGTTCTCTTAACCCATTAGAGGTCAATCCAAAACTGGCAATGTTTTTCTATTATTTTTTAAATTTTCTTATTGAAATATGAACTAGAAAACACAAAACACAAGAAAAAGCTCAAAAACAGTTTTTTTCATGAAATTACAGGGGTGGACTCGCATGGGGACACTGACCTCCTATGTATGCAAATTATCGAAATAAGTATTTATGACACAAAGTTTTTTTAGGCACTTCTTACGCTGTTAACGCACTTTTGAATGACAAAGCACACACCGCAGCTGGTTTTCAGTTATTTCGGGATTGTATCGTACTCCATCTTGAGGAAAGCCATTGACTATTGATGCAGCCTGGCGCGATTTTCTTGGTTTGTCCACGAGTGAATTAGCGGAATGTAGTCCAAAGTATTTGACCATTGATTTGTCAATAGAGATACTGACATAAAACACTCTCTAGTGTAAAAACTTCTTCATAAGTTTGTCTGCCAATGGTCTAACGAACATACATGTTGTTCCATATTGAAGCAAGGTCGTTGTCAATGAGGTGGTTTCTTTTCATATCCCAAAACTTATGTCTAGGCCATGCGACCAATTCTACGCCTATGTCTTCAGCTAGAGACCAGTACATAGGTCCTCAAGGTAGCTTACGGTACCCATATAGTATCAAAATCCCTAAAAACCTTCTCAAAACTGTAGAACCTAGTTGAAACTCATGTCTTTTGTGTTGATGAGCGTATTATCATATCAATTATATTATCATCAATCAATTTCTCGAAAATGTTTACAGGGTGAGTTCTTTCAGATCTTACAAACAGCACTCTTTGTGTCACAAACTTCAGAAGTAGGTATTCTCAGCAGTTGAAGGGACACATTTCTACCAAGTTGGGTTAGGATTCGAAGCGGATTGACGGGTAGCATCGTCTTCTTTTTGACGCCAGCAGTTCATTATCACTGTCTTCGTTATTACTAGCCTCTCGGTTCATAAATACTTCAATAGTACCAGGTGCATTTTGTGGCATGGGACACGTCGCAGTATCATCATCGGCACCTTTTTCTTCATCAGGCAACGCACTTGGATTTGATGCTATGATAGCCAAGTCACATTCATCATAATCGTTGTCCTGTAAAAGGTCTTTAACAGCTTCTCCAAGCTATATATTTATAGCTCTTTTTAGTAGTAAAATGTTGTTGTGGAATTTATAAAAAGACGGTTTTACTTACGTATGTGGTCACTGGACCCATATGAGGACGGTAATATTTATATGACCCTAGTTTTACTTGAATTGTAAATAATTCTAAGTATTGTTCTTTACATCATACTCTAACATTTATTTTATACTATTGATATAAAAAATACGACTTATAAGCACTAATTAGTGAAAAAAAGCTAAATTCATCCACCTCCCTCCGCTGCGTTTCAGTGACACAACTTCAGAAACACTTTTTATCTAAAAAAAATTTAATTATCCGCAAAATATTGATCTATATACTTTAATAGGGTTGTGATGAAGTAAAATATCACGGTTACCCACGTTAACTTTATGAAATTTGTAAATGACACTAAAATATATGGCCGTACTCGTATGGGGACGGTGACCTCTAATGGGTTAAAGTAGATATAAAAGATAAAGCTTAATAAGTATACATATTATGTATCTACAAAGACTAGCATTGACCGGCCAGCATCAGATGCTCGAGGCTTGTTACATCAGATGGATTTTTGAGCGTTACGCCGGGTGGTGCGTCGTCCGCAATGGCAGCAACAGAATTGCCGACTAACGGCGGTCCATTTGACATTCGGATTTTCGTAGAAAGCGGACGAATTTAGTATGAATGAGAATGGCGACCCGACGACGAGGCACGGCGGCGCAGAACGTGGGAGGGAAGAGCGCTGTCCGCTCTTCCTGCCGGCATCGAATGTCGTCATGCGTAACGCATCGCCGGCATTGCGGACAGTCCTAGGCTTCCGGGCTGTGCGGTGCATGCGATCCCGGCCTGTCAACGCTAGCTTCAATAGCCTTAGAATTAGAACATGAAATTTGGAACTTTTGAAAATCATCAACTATCTTTTTCAGTTTGCAATTGGAACCTTGATGGATGATTACTTGGGATTAGTAACACAATAATAGACTTATTTTTATGTAAGTATAATTATAATGTTAAATTAAGTGTAAAAATGAGTTTCTATTAAAAATTAATAAAATGAAATATTTTCAATAAATGTGTAGCATTGTAATTTATAATCTACACAATAACTACCAAAAGATTGGCTATCGGAATTTAATACAAACACATTTCAATAATTAAACCTGATTTATTAACCTTATTTAAAATCTTAAAGAAATATCACATGTTGTTCAGATTGAATTCAATTAGTTCTAGGAGGAGGGGCATTTTGTAATACTCTGCAATAGTCTTGAAGGTAGTTAGTTGTGTTTGGACCTCTTTGCCAGACATCATCAGAGAAAAGTCGCCGGCGCAGTCACAGACTAGAGATAAATTCTCTCGTTTTACCTAGATAAAAAAAGGTTAAATTTAGAAATATTAGGCAGCAAGTGGGCAACAATCTATACTAAGACACACTTAGAGCACATTTTATCTGTATAAAAATATGTACATTGTGACTGTGAAGATAGAGATCAATAATAAATGTTCACTGTAAGATTTTGATGCTTAGATGCGCTTTCTCTGTGCCTTGACCGCAGAGCTGCAGGGTCCAAAGTCCTTATCAACAAAACAAAAATTGTATGGTCATATTGGTCATGCTTATGTGTAGGTATCAACGTTGGGTACTTAAGTAAGTAGTATATCTAGTATAGGATGTATTATTATTTAATCTGTGGAAGTAGCTTACAATTATACTTTATTGCATTTACATTTATGACTCAAAAAGGCTCAAGGCCAAGCACATGCCCGCAGATTTAGTTCAAGATAATTAATTTCTTTCCACCTGAGGAGAACCAATCAACTCATAAAACATGAGCTAAGTTACCTGATGACACCGGCTGCAGATGAGATCCTGGAGGGTGTATGTCATGGTCCTTCTATTCATTATCTCAATCAGTCGCCACTCGAGCTCCTGGTTGTCGTAGGCTGTTCCGCAAGTAGGACAGACGCATACGGGCCTGCAAAAGTACGAGTACATGGGAGCAAATGAGAGATGATACCTGCAAGCAAGCAGCTGCTGCAATACATGATGTTCAACAACTCCGTGCGCGTCATCGGCACTCTCGGCAGTGTTAAAGGAACTGCTATGAAATTTGGCACATTTATATGTGCCAAATTTCCTAGTATTGATCTTATGATCTCAGCTCTTTTAGGGAGCGGCGGAGCTAGGAACCAAACTTTTCCCTTTTTCAGACTCTATATCGCCAAGAAAATTGGGCCAAGTATCGTCGTCTCTATCAAGGTGACTTACACATTGTTCTGTAGGTCACGAGTCTTTCTACAGAGGTCGAGATCGCGACAGCAATACGATATAGAAGTATTGAATAGATTTCTAAAATCATATTTAAACTTTAGAAATCTATTAAATACTTCTTGAGTAACAACTGTTCAAACAATTCAAAGCCTCATTATAAAATCGAATAGAAACTTTTTTTGTTATATCTCTATCTTTATATCTGTCTTCACTTACAGTCGGCTTTGCAGATGACTTCTGACAGACGCAGGTGTTGCAAGGCCCGCGCCATTCTGCTTGGTTACTCAATCCTTCTACATGTCTAGTCTATATATCCTACATTACATGACTAATATGCATAGTCTAAAGAGGTCACTTACACATTGTTTTGTAGGTCACGCGTGTCTCTACAGAGGTCAAGGTCACGGCAGTGGTTACACACTTTACAGATGACCTCTGATAGCACGCAGGTGTTACAAGGCTCGCGCCATTCCGCTTTGCTGCTGAATTCTCCGACGCTGATTAGTCGGAGCAAGTTTCGACGGAGGAGAGTTACCTGAAATAGATATGATATTGTTAGGTTACGGAATACACTACCTTGCCCTATCAAAAATACGCACTCGATTACTTAATTCATTGAATTTTGTTACGAGTTTCGTCAAACGGGATGGTTGGATATTTGCTTAATTATGTTTCGAATTTGCGTTTAAACTTTCCCGCTTTTAGTACCTAAAGGGCTCTATGCCAGGCGGAATAGAGTACAAACCTCTTCGTCCAGCGAAGAATCTAACGACAGCACTTTACAAACAGCGTTGACGTAGAGCAAAGCGGGCGTGACGTCACCGGCAAACACGTCAGATTTCAGACCGGGTTGTGCGCCTATATCCGATGCTTTCAGTAGCGGCATTCTAGAGTTTATCTTCTCTGTTACTCTGCAAGAAGTTAATAACATGAAGCGAAGCTATTTTACCGTCACTGGAAGAAAAAACATGCAAGAAGATAAAATAAAAGTGATCAACTCAATAAGAAATATGCCTAAATAGGGAATGAATCCTTATGATTCCCAATAAGGTATGCTTGAAAAGAACTCTTTTTAGCGTTAAGTTCGCCTTTGTATTAATTTTCTAGAATAGGTTTTGTATATATACGTTGGTTTTGTTTATCGTGCAAAAAGTATAAATAAATAAATGTTTCCTTAGGATTTGTTTTGAAAATCCTCCAATACTGATGTTTATGATCAATCCGCGGCGGCCGTCGAGATCTCTATGTAACGCTCACAAGAGTCATTGTGATCATCAACCTATGCTATCCCACTGCTGGACATAGGCCTCTATGCCGCCCTATCTTCAGCTTTCCATATCCAGCTTCTGCCTGTAGTTTTTCGCTAATCATCCCACTTGTCCTGCACTACGTTTGTCGTTTGTTTCTTTATATTATTACCCAGTAGAATACTTACTGTTGATTTTAAAAGCTGGATGCGGCAAGCTGAAGACAGGGCGCTATGGCGCTCATTAGGGGAGTCATATGTTCAGCAGTGGACTATTATAGGCTGATGAGGATGAGAATACTCACTGGAAGAGTTTCTGCGAGATCTCGCCAGCCAGCAGCGCACTGAGCCTTGTGGGTTCCGTATAGGCGGCACTGAGGAAGCCAGCGACAGCGATCGCGAATTGCTCTTTCACTGCGCCGGGCAGGAAGTTCGCGAGGTTCCATTGCATTGTTACTGAACCCTCCTAGAAAGGGAAACACTATCATTATTTATAAAATCGTTACAGACGACAGAAAGTCTTAAATAAGTAATTCAAAAGCAATTTAGGCGATTACTAGTTATACTCATAAAGCGTTTATAAATAATTGGCAATATTTAGGTCTAGTTTCTACCTGCGGCTTCGCACGCGTTGTCATCATCATCATCATCATCAGCCTATATCAGTCCACTGCTGGACATAGGCCTCCCCCAATGAGCGCCATAGCGCCCTGTCTTCAGCTTGCCGCATCCAGCATCTACCTGCAGTCTTTCGCAAGTCGTCATCCCACCTGGTCGGAGGGCGTCCTACACTACGTTTGCCGAGTCGCGGTCTCCACTCAAGAACACGTTTGCCCCAGCGGCCGTCGGTTCTTCGCGAAATATGGCCGGCCCACTGCCACTTCAGCTTGCTAATTCTTTGAGCTATGTCGATAACCTTGGTTCTCTGTCGGATGTATTCGTTACGAATCCTATCCTTCAGAGAAACTCCGAGCATAGCTCTTTCCATAGCTCGCTGAGCGACTTTGAACTGGTGGACCAGCCCTATCGTGAGTGTCCACGTCTCAGCTCCGTAGGTCATAACGGGTAGGACGCACTGGTTGAAAACTTTCGTTTTCAAGCATTGCGGTATGGATGACGAGAAGACTCGACGTAGTTTCCCAAATGCTGCCCAGCCCAGCTGGATCCTCCTTTTGGCCTCCTTCTCGAAACTGTTTTTACCCAATTGCAGAATCTGCCCAAGGTAAGTGTACTCGGAAACAGTTTCGAGAAGGTGACCATGTACGACTACCGGCCTTGGATCAATGTGACCATTGATCATGACTTTGGTTTTATCCAAATTCATGCCAAGACCGATACATCGGGAGGCTGAAGCTAGGCCGTCCAGCATCCGGTTCAGTTCCTCAAGCGACTCCGCCATTAAGACTATGTCATCAGCGAATCGCAGGTGTGAGATGTACTCGCCGTTTATGTTGATGCCCTTTCCTTTCCAGTCCAGCAACCCAAACATATCCTCCAATGCGCAAGTGAACAGTTTCGGGGATATGACATCCCCCTGCCTCACTCCTCTACGCAATTGGATGGGATTAGACTGCTGGCCCTGTACTTGGACACTCATGGTGGCGGCCTCGTAGAGACATCTCAGCACCTCGATATAACGATAGTCTACTTGGCATCGCTGTAAGGAATCCAGAACAGCCCAGGTTTCAATGGAGTCAAATGCCTTCTCATAGTCCACAAAAGCCAGACACAGGGGCTGATTATACTCTTCGGACTTCTGTATAATCTGCCTCACTGTGTGTATGTGGTCTATGGTGCCATATCCTCCGCGGAACCCAGCCTGTTCCGGTGACTGGAACTCGTCGAGTCTCCTGGCGAGACGGTTCGTGACTACCCGTGAGAACAGCTTATAGACGTGGCTCAAGAGTGAAATGGGTCTGTAATTTTTAAGAAGGGTTTTATCTCCCTTCTTAAAAAAGAGCACCACCAAACTCCCGCTCCACGCCTTTGGAGTTCTCCCACTGTGAAGGACGGTGTTAAAGAGGTTCTGCAGCTCCTGTATTACAGGAGCTCCTCCGGCTTTAAGAAGCTCTGAAGTAATTCCGTCCTCACCGGGGGCTTTTCCATTTTTAAGCTGCCTTAGAGCTAACACGATCTCGTCTTGACTGATGTCAGGCAGTTCGTCGGTATAGTGGCGTGTCAGGGTGGCTCTGGAATCTCGGTCATCTCGTCGGTAACGAGGGGCATGTGCAGCGTATAATCGGCCATAGAAATCCTCTATCTCGGCGGATATCTCCGGCTTTGACAATACGGTCCTCCCGTCGTGCGTTTTAAGCTTTGTCAGGTGGCTCCTGCCAAGCTGCTGAGTGAATACTTTGGACCCTCGGTTTCGCTCTATCGCCTCTTGAATGAGGCGCGTGTTGAAGCTCCGAAGGTCGTGCCGTACCATCTTCGCAATCCGCTTGTTCAGGTCTGACCTCTCTGACAAAGTCGCTTGGGTGGTCTCCCGTCTTTTTGTCATCAGCACAAGAGTCTCATCCGAGAGTTTGGACTTCTTACCAGTACGCTGCTTTCGACAGAATTTGATGCCCTCGTCCCTCAACGTTTCAACCAGATTGTGTAGGGTCTCGTCAGCGTCATCAGTGGGTTCCAAGGCAACAAATCTATTCCCAAGAAGCTGCTGAAACTTCTCGGTGCCCGCCATGATTTGGATTGGGTCAGGTCGGAGCGTGGACTTCATCAGACGGTTTCTTTCAAGCTTCAAGTTGATATTCAGAGAGCCTCGGAGGAGTCGGTGATCAGATCCGGTATTGAACCTGTTGATCACAGAGACATCTCTGAATATGTGCTTGCTATCCGTCATGATGAAGTCAATCTCATTTTTAGTCACAGTGTCGGGGCTTTGCCATGTCCACCTCCTTTGAGGCTGTTTCTTAAAGAAAGAGTTCATTAAGAACAGCCCCTCCTTCTCAAGGAAGTTGACAAGCATTTGCCCCCTGTGATTCCTGACTCCATAACCATGCGGGCCTATTCGGGATTCGTTGCCAGTCTGGGTTCCCACCTTGCCGTTAAAGTCCCCCATAACAACGTTGAAGTGGGCCTTAGTGGTGTTATGTAAGGCTTTGGATATGTCTTCATACATATCCTCCACTTCATCATCCAAGTGTGCCGAGGTCGGTGCGTAAACCTGAATTACCTTCATGCTGTACCGTTCGGACAGCCGAAGGATCAGGTACGCTACCCTGGTCGACACACTGGAGATTTCTTGGACGTTGTTAGAGAGGGCCTTATTGACGAGGAAGCCTACGCCACCCTGGGATGTTTTATCACCCTCGCGAAAGTAGAGAAGATGGCCCGAGTCTAAGGTCACGGTGTCCTCCCCCTCTCTACGGACTTCACATAACCCCAGAACATGCCATTTAATGTTCTCTAACTCCACTTCCAACTGCGCTAGATGGTGGTCAAGCCTCAGAGTGCGTCCGTTAAACGTAGCCAGGGTCAAATTTTTTACTGAGTGGCAGCCTAGTGTAGCCCGGGGATTCTTAGCACCCCCTGCCCCGCCGTTACCGTGGCCGCTGCCATGGCCAGGAATAGCGAGGCGGCCGGGAACTAGGGGCCACTTTTTCTTGGCGTGTCTACTCATATGGGGGGGAATGCCCATAATCCCCACGCTGGGCATGCGGGTTGGGGATCGCAGTGCAATTTAATGTGCTGCAAGGGACGCTGCTGCCCGCCCCCCGGTGTATGTCCCTTAGTCGCCTCCTACGACACCCACGGGCAGAGTTGGGGTGGTGCTATTCTATCTAGGCCGACACCACACAGCCACGCACGCGTTGTAAATTTAGGCATATAAAAAAAAAAAAATATATATATGGTAAATAGATTGTATATCTTACTTCGTCAGCACCGTTTTCTTCCGTGGCAGCTGGTAGTTGCGACGATCCAACTTCTGTTAAGCCTTCTGGTAATTTACCCTGCAAATAACAAGATAAAATATACTGTCATCGGTGACATTATACCGACAAATAGATCCATGTAGTTGTTTGTGTTAAATTCACCATCATTTGTGGATGAAAATTGAGATGAACAGTATTAACTAAAATGTTATTTCTTACTATAAACACTTTATTATTTATTGAGCTATGCTTAGCTTGGGGCAGCATCGAGAGCTTTCTTAGCTAGATTGAAGAAAATTGCTGCAGCCTCTCTAATAGCGAAAAAAAAAGTTGTTGTAAAATTAACTACTCAATAAAACTTGACACAGCATCATCTATAGATGATACTGTTGGGTGGTAAAGTACCACCGTCTATTTTGTTCCTTCATGTCCAGTCCATCCTAAGGTTGCCTGGAAGAGATCACTCGCAGCGACCGCCCCCCTTTTTTTTTTTTTTCTTTAGGGATATCAAACAGTATCACTTATAAATTAACTATAAACTATTAAACTTCATCATCATCATCATCAGCCTATAGCAGTCCACTGCTGGACATAGGCCTCCCCCAATGAGCGCCATAGCGCCCTGTCTTCAGCTTGCCGCATCCAGCATCTACCTGCAGTCTTTCGCAGGTCGTCATCCCACCTGGTCGGAGGGCGTTCTACACTACGTTTACCGAGTCGTGGTCTCCACTCAAGAACACGTTTGCCCCATCGGCCGTCGGTTCTTCGCGAGATATGGCCGGCCCACTGCCACTTCAGCTTGCTAATTCTTTGAGCTATGTCGATAACCTTGGTTCTCTGTCGGATGTATTCGTTACGAATCCTATCCTTCAGAGAAACTCCGAGCATAGCTCTTTCCATAGCTCGCTGAGCGACTTTGAACTGGTGGACCAGCCCTATCGTGAGTGTCCACGTCTCAGCTCCGTAGGTCATAACGGGTAGGACGCACTGATTGAAAACTTTCGTTTTCAAGCATTGCGGTATGGATGACGTGAAGACTTGACGTAGTTTCCCAAATGCTGCCCAGCCCAGCTGGATCCTCCTTTTGGCCTCCTTCATTATTATACTATTAAACTATTTACATTATTTACTATTAAACTTAAATAAACGTAATTCTAGAAGTGAACCAGCCCCGTTATCCACTTATTACTTCCTTTATTCTATTGTTTATTCCTGTATTGTTTTCTGTTTTGTGTGGTATAATAAAGCGTATCTATCTATCTGTGTGGATTGTCCCGTATTATTTATTTAATATTACCATATCTTGAAGTACAGTCAGGTTCACGTGTTTTATGTGTATCAACAATCTTTTGCTTGGTCAGTAAATGAACACACCTGTATCCCGGCGAAGTTGGCCTCATCCAGCCACAGTAAGTACGCCCAGCACTGCTTGTACCGTATGTCGATACCGTGGAACAGCTCCTTGTTTCTGATACTTTGTACTACGAATTCCACGTAGCCTGCAGAAAGAGACATGTGCATTACAAAAGAGAAATATCACAATAAATTTATAGACTATGAAATTATTGTAAGAGAAAACATTGTTTAGTTCGTTCAGATGGGATTCGTTTTAACAGAGAGGACAGAGATAGACAATTTTTTATGCATAAAACTTATGTCTAAATCAGTTTGGTAAAAATTTTATGAATTGGCGGCCTTATCCCTGAAAGCAATTTCTTCCTACAACCAGCTTTAAAAAGAAAATCAAAGTCAGTTAATTTCCTGAGAGCATTTTCTTGTAGCTACACGAGATAAGGTACAGTCAGTCAGTGTCAAATTGATATGAGCGTCTAAAAGTAAAAAAGATCTGAAAAATATAAAAGCAATTTGATATACGCAGTTCTAATCATCATATTGTTGTTATCACCCAAGGTGTTCAAAATATCTTACTACTCATTGTTTCATATTTATGTGAGCAGTCAGAGTGTTCAAAGTTATCTCAGCAAACAAAGCTCTCAAAGGTAGTATGCAAACTCTTTGAGTAAATACTTGATATATATATATAGTCTTTTGATTGAATGTAGATGTACTTGAAACAGATAACTTTGAGAGCTTTGTTTGCTAAGATAATTCATCATTTTGACTACTCTAGCTACGCTCATATCAATTTGACGCTGACTGTACCTCCCCTTACTGCCCCGTCCAAAATATACACCCTGTATAATATGACTCAATTCAAAAGCAATTATAGGTACTACCTAATGTAGAATAGACTTTCGTTCGACAACAAACTGACCTATATAATATATATTTTTAATTTAAAATATATTTTATATTTATTTTTATATACTAACCGATTCCATCCATAACCGAATTCTTCTTAGTACACAGCAGTATCTTGTTAAAGTCCGCATACACTATAACTGAGCCAAGTCGTTTGAACTCGGCTACCAGCATTAGAAAGAGTTTCTTCATGAGGTTGTACAGTGTTCTTCGGAGGGCCGGGTCGTAGAGGAGAGAAGTTGGGGTTTTCAACCATCTGTAATAGTAATAGAAGATAAAAGAGATGATAGATAAGAGATTTGTTCGACACTGCAGCCCATGATACACAATAACTAAGGCACATCTTAATAACACAGAGAAAATAAATACGATTTGAAGTATTCCAAATGACAAATGGATCAAAGCGCAGTGAAGCGCTGCAGTGGCGAAGTAGTGATATTAAATTGAAATGACCTGGCGTCTTCAAGGTCCGCCCTTTCATTTTGGCTAGGTTTCTGTCAGCCAACTCGGAGTCGGCTCGTGAGACATCCGCGGACTGTGTTGGAAGGATCGATTCTCACGTCGTGACCAAAGTCAAAGTCAATAGCATTTATTTCTTTGGGCTCACAAAATAAGCAATTAGACACGTCATACTTTATACTATAAATTATTATCAAATAAAATTATTTTACTGTTCATTAATAAATAAATAAATAATGCTGGACGATGAGATTTCGTTTTATGTAATGTATGACCGCCACAGCAGATATATTTATAACGAACCTGTAGAAGTGCGAGATCTGATAGTCAGCGAAGACGTTCTTGTACTGTGTGACGTCACGCAGCCAGGACGCTATCATCGTCCGAAGGATCTTGAACGCGCCGCTACATTGAGCTGTCTCATCGTAGTTCACTGATGCGTTTGAACCTGTGGAGAAAATGAGTTTTAGTATCTAAACCCTGAGTTCGGTTTAACGATAGTCTCGAGACGTTTTCGTGTCGTTATATTTTTGTATGGGATTTGCGTATAATGGTGCAAAAAAAGTTTTTGTAAAATTAACGTGAACTCAATAAAACTTTTGAAACTCATGGTTATTAACACTAGGGTTATTTAAAACGTGATATAACTTTAACTTGAACTCAGTTCGTGTTTGACGTAATTGAAGCAGAATC
The DNA here is from genome assembly GCA_943735965.1 of Eupithecia abbreviata. NCBI lineage: Eukaryota > Metazoa > Arthropoda > Insecta > Lepidoptera > Geometridae > Eupithecia > Eupithecia abbreviata. The sequence goes on along the minus strand of OX030991.1, from coordinate 9,061,587 downwards.
AAAGCTATAAGCTATTATACAATTTAATGAAGGCAAACTGCCATATTGTTCTCAATGAACGTCTCAAGACAAGAAAACATCTGTCATTTGGAGGAAGAAGTTTAGCACAAACTGATAGTAAGTAAAAAGATGCAAATGCGCACCTGTATTAGCCATGACATCTTGGATGTTAGTATGCTGCGCGCCAAAAGATGTCGCTGCGCTGGTTCCCTCCATCTGTTAAAATAAATAGATCCTGTCTTATATAAATCAAAACCAGTTCCTACCAACTAGTTCTAGTGTTGCCTCAGAATTGGGCCAGCACACCAAGAAATAAACAAGAATCCACCAACAGTCTTCAGAAGCCATTACTCGGTAGTCATATGTTAAATCTGGCGTAAATAGCGCTGTAAGATACATTCGTAACGAATTTTCTAATTCACGTATTTTATTTATCTAATGCTTACTCAGCAATATATTGGCGAGCGAAGCGAGCCTTGCTGTTTGCTTCCCTCTAGCACGCATAAGACGTTTCACGTATTCCACGGCTGCATCCCAGCAAAGCTACCATTTAGCGCAGGCGCATTTAAACGCCTTTTTACGCGCTAGTCGCGTTCAAATGCGTTATTCGTTATTCGCTTGCTACAATTAGCGCTGATGACGCGTGAGTTAAATAAGCATGGGTAGCCTTGCAGATACTTTTTTTGAAAACTGGACTGACAACTAGGAATTTATGGTATAGTATAGAAAATAGAGATTTAACGATTTTTTTTACTGACTTCAACTTGAACTTTATAGTGGAGAAAATAGAGATGTAAATGACCTGTAGAATCTGCGGCGCTTGCAGCAGCGCACAGACCGCTAGCGCGTCGCTCTCGAGCTCCACGCACACGCTGTTGTAGGCGCCTTGCGCGTTGTGGGTGCACCCGGACAGTTCCTCCACCTCGCTCACTAGCCTGAAACATTACAGAAATTACAGAATTTATAAAATCGTTAACAAAGATGAGCCTTTTGAAACTATCATGGTTATTAACACATAAGTCACTTATAACGGGATATTTGCCATGATTTGTTTTTTGAGTTTTCTAATATTTTTTAAGTTCACAACCGCAAAACTTATAGCGTTAACAAAGATGAGCCTTCTTTACACTAGCCAACAAAATATTCGACCCAATCTCAATAGAATAATATATCAATGAATATTTGGTAGATTTTTTGATGATTAGTAGAATCTTCAGTGTAATAAAAATATAACTAAATTAATAATGGTGAACAATCCACACAGCATCATCTAGCCTCAAGCTATGTAGAGCTTGTGTTACTAGATGACTGATATACTATGCATTACATTACATAGATGTTTAGATAACAAACAGAACACCCGGAACAAATATCTGCAGATCATACACACAATGGTCCCGTGGCGGGAATCGAATCCGCAACCTCCTGTGTCGCAAACGGGCCTTTGCCCACCGCGCCACAAAGGTCGTCAATGAATGCTCGGTCGATTTCTTGATGACCAGTATAAATCTTCAGTGTATTCAATCAGAGCACGACAAAACATTACACTTTATTTAGGATTGGGTTGTTCAAAAGGTTCCTTCGTCGTTACATCCGTCTCCCTCCACCACAGAGCCGCCACAGAGCTCGACAAAGTACAGTACTTCAGTATATTCACTCAGAGCGAGAGGACAAAACATTATTACGCTCAAATTTGGATTGTGTTGTCCAGAAGGTACCTGTTATCATCCGTCTCCCTCCCTCCAAGGTCGGGTCGCTCGAGGCTGGAGCACCATAGTACAAAGTTGTGCTTGATGAGATGCCGCGCGTAGAACAAATCAGCTCCGAATAGAGTGGGGTCTGAAGGCATGTTGCCTAGGGGCACGTGGAAATATCTGGGGAGATATAAAGGAGCTATAGTTTGTTATAAATGAACAGAATGACATAATAAATTATTTTGTTAGATTTTTTTAACTTACGAGTAACAGAATAGAATCTGAATAAAGGATCAATTCTCGTTCATTCTAGAGCTTAGAGATTTTTTTGTAAATAAATAAAAGACACACTGTCGGAGCAAGTAAATTACAGTCATTGTGTTGTCAAAAGTGAGTATTATCTTCTGGTTCTTCGCGAGATATGGCCGGCCCACTGCCACTTCAGCTTGCTAATTCTTAGTGTGTAGAGTGAAACGTCGGGAAAAATATGTAAATGAACGCGATAAATACGCGTTAAAATAGAACTTGTAATTATGCGTTCTGATCGCGTAAGTCGTAAGTTTAATAATATTTATTACCTGCATTGTTCAATAGTGAGCTGTAGCACGGATTCTAAATTGAGATAGTGCCGCACGATTGCGCGCGCGCCGATTCTCTGCCATTCTAATGTGTTGTATAGAGTTTCTACATCGCGCACGTGAAGAGGTACTAGCGGGAACTCAGCTAGACCTATTGAAGAAATAATACATATTATTTTACGATACCGATGGATCGATAGGGAAATAAATACAGTTGTACACACAAATATCAAAGTATTTGATTTCCTTTAGACCGCACTCGCTTCGCTATCTAGTATCTCTAAGGTCACTCTCTCTACGTACCTACATACCTATGTATGTACATATCTGACGGAAAATGCGTCGAGCGTATCAACGGTCACGTCTATTCGGTCAAATCAGACCTGCCACATTACGCGTCTAGTCAGTTCGAACGGCCTGTACACAAACGATCAAATCAATAATCAAATCAAATCATTTATTTGCTGTAATATAGGTACAAAAGTTCTTAATTAAAAATGGTATTTCCAATACATTACTACCTCATCGCGGCGTGCAAAATTAAGATAGCATGCAAATGTCACAGTAGAGTTCAGTAATGTTCTAACCTAGGTATATTGTAGATAATTTTATATAATGTCAAAAATCTTAAAGTAATAATAGTAATAGTAAGAGGCGAAATAGTATAAAAGGTAATGTCAAAATTTATCTGTCATAAAATCGTTAATATTATAATAGCATTTGGTAATTAATAATTGTTTCAATTTAGTCCTAAATATATTGTCGTCAAGATCTTTTAATGATTTAGGTATTTTGTTATATATTTTGCATGACATACAGACTACACTTTTTTGTAAGAAAGCTGTTTTACCATTAGGCATTTGGAGTTTACTGCTATCACGCGTACGTCTCAGCTGATGTTACGCCTAGTCTGAACTGAACGCATCATACAAAATACACGTATCACGATACGTTACGTCAACCGACTATGCGTTGACGGAAACGTAACACACGCTGTACGCTCGACGCACTAACGCAACATCGGTTGAGTGTGAAAGGTTGAATGTTTTATTATATTATTTGCCTGTTCAAGTGTAACGCGACCGATAATACGCGACGTATTTTCCGTCAGATATGTGCCGACCCTTAATTAACTTATCAGGCAATTGCAAGTAAAGCGAGGCCACCCACAGCGCAGTTTACTACACTATCGCCGTATACCCGCTTCGCCGCTCCATATATTTGTGCAGGACTAGCTTCGCTCTTTACCTATAGTATCTCTAAGCTCGCTCTCTCTACGTACTTCTTACGTATATGTTTTTACTAACCAGGCATGAATGAAAGTAAAGCGTGCGGCGATAACGCACTCTGCAACGCTATAGCCGTATGTATTAACTTACCAGGCATGAGTAAAAGTAATGCGTGCAGCGATAACGCACTCTGCAACGCTATAGCCGTATGTATTAACTTACCAGGCATGAGTTCAAGTAAAGCGTGCGGCGATAACACAGTCTACAACGCTATAGCCGTATGTATAAACTTACCAGGCATGAGTGCAAGTAAAGCGTGCGGCGATAACGCACTCTGCAACGCTATAGCCGTATGCCCGCTTCGCTCTTCCTTATATTTCTGCAAGGCTCTCTGCACGCCTCTCCAAACGTTACGGGGCTCAGTCTCAACTATAACTTCCCAAGTGAACTCTGAGGCGGGTAGGGTTGTTTCTTCTGTTCCGAGGTTTATTCTGTGAGGGGTAAGGTTGGTTTTGCAGTGATTAATTATAAAATAAAGCCTGAATTGTTAAATTAGGTGATTTATTCTATTGTGAAGTTTATTCGGTAAGGGATATGGTTGATTTTGCAGTTAAGGGTAATTACATACAGAAAATAATTGACAGTTCAAGTTAAGGATTAATATTAATGTTATATTACAATACAATACAATATAACTTTATTGCACCATCAATACAAAAAAAATAAAAATACTAAAGGATCTTAATATTAATTATAACTAGTGGCACAATCGGCGGCCTTATCGCTAAAAGCGATCTCTTCCAGGCAACCTTTGGATGGATAGGATCGCTATGTTTTAAAGCTGACGGTGGCGTAATTATCAAAATAATTATATATAAAATAATTGATATTTATCTTAAGTACATATATATAATAGAACAAAAAAAAACAATGTGATGTTACACACCATCGGTTGAAGAGCTATTGAATTATACATACTTTTAAAACATAGTCTAATCAGTTTAGACCTTGTATTCACCAAATCACTGTTTGTTAAGAGGCAGGCATGAAAAAAAAAACTTATATATTTCAGTGTGTCCAACACCAATATTTTATTAAAAAGACTTCAAAAAGCGCTAAAGATCTCAATTCGTTGATATATTTTAATACGTAGTCTAAACAAAATTTCCACTTACTTGGCCGTTCTCTCAGCAGCATAGAGCGTGTTCATATTAGGCACTTGATTCGTCTTCACGGTATCCAATACAAAAATATATCCCTTTTTAGTCGGCCCCAGAATAAACGCCCACATGCTTCTACTAGAGTTCAAAGCAGAGTGTTGGTACAGGAATATGTGTTTTAGCGGCGATATTCCATCCTAGAACAAATTCTGGATTTTATAGCATGCTACACGATCAATTTTATAAGAAAATGTAACTAATATTATAAAGAGAAAAGATTTGTATATTTGTAACGAATAAACTCAAAACTACTGGACTGATTTCAAAACTGCTTTCACCATTAGAATGCTACATTATCCCTGTGTAACATAGGCTATATTTAAAGGTTTTAAAAATAAAACCCGTGCGAAGCTGGGACGGGCCGCCAGTATAAAGCAAAATTTTATTCAGCTTAATCTGCATGATAGTTAAAGTTCTTTCCTTCTTTAAAGTCTTAACTTTCATAATGAATGCCAGGGTATATAGTGCCCAGAATAAACCCTATAACAAAATATTATAGTGCAAATTCAAGTACCTGTTTTTGCAAATAAGGTTGATGGGCAACGCTTTTGAATATCAGCTGGTTAAGAGTAAACGTATCCGTGTTTGTGCCAACTTGTATCATTCTGAAAACAGAGTCTTATTTATTAGACACAGAAAATAAACCTTGAGCCAATGACAATAAGGCCGATTGTATTCTTTGTTGTGGTCTAATTGACAGCTGAAAAATGTAGCGGAAAATAAATCCTATTCTAAAGAAAATATAGTCGCGAATTACCTTCTAGCTTCCGTCTGATCTACCGCACAAATGCAACCGAGCTGGACCAGAACTCTGAACTCTAAGCTCATTTGAGTTTCGTAGATGCCTTCGATTTCTGGCGCTGACAATTCTCCCATTAGCTCTCTGTAAAAGAAGTTACAAATGTTACCCCATCATGACTATACTCGATAAAATACATGATTAAAAAACCTAACTATATTTTTAGGGTTACAAAACTTGGTGAAAAACATTAGCATCGAAGCAAAGCACAGAAGTTCTAAACAATGATTGGTTTTGAAATCATTTCATTCATCATATAATTTTGATCTCTCGTTCGTTTTCGAATTCAAATTTAGGGAATTTTTCGTTCTACCACCGTGTGATTATGATTGTTGAAGTGTGTTTTAGTTTTTAGTGATAACCTTGATACCTTGTTGTTTTCCGGTATTGTTAGTTTTTGTTAATTCATAATTCTTTGTAGACCTACAATATCTTGGATTCTAAATCGGAGTAATAGTCAGAAATTATAGTAAAATGGACTGGGTCAGGGACAGGGTCAGATCTACGCGGCTATATACGTTACTGGCTGCGCTCCGCGGCTTCGCCCGCGTGGAAATCAAAATCCGTTGCGTAGTTTTAAAGATCTGCATACATAGAGGCAGACAGACGAAACGGGAAGCGACTTTATATTATACTATATAGTGATACTTACTCTTGATGCTCCCTATACAGACTCTCCGGTACAGAGTACTGGTAGAGATGCAAGGCGGGATGAGCTCGCGGCAGCACCCGACTGCACTTGCGCCAGTAGTTCCCGCTGTCAGTGGCTCGCTGGGACCGTTGGTTCACGTAGAATATGCGGGGAACGGACAGCTTTATTTGGTGGAGCTCTGAACCGACTAGAGCCCATAGGCGGAAAAGTCCTGGTTCACTCGTTTCGGCGACCTAGGAAAAGATGGATAAGTTATTACTACACTATGCTCATGAGGTATTACCTAATCTGTGACAATTGGTATCATCATCATCATTAGCCAATATTAGTCCACGGCTGGACATAGGCCTCCCCTCCCATCTTATATTGAAGAATGAGCGCCATAGTGCCCTGTCTTCAATATAAGATACTACATAATACATGGGGCCGTAAGTTATAAGTCTGTTTGTGTGTTAGGATAAATAACGATAAATTTGCCTTCTAAATGATCTCAGTGATTTAGGAAGACTTTAAAACTTGTAATACTAATGTGGTACTTACATAAATTCACACATACTATACACAGTCAAATAGTTACGACGGCTAATAACGATGTATCTTGGTTCTTGTTTATATAATGCGTAAGCCCTCGCAAAAATATATATAATTGAAATATTATTAAATATCTTATGATCTCCCTATTTTTCCTAACTAGACCATTTAAAGAAATTCCACAAACCCACTACATAGTCACCTGTATAATTTGCCAAGGGGTATTCAACAAGGTTCTCTGCGCGCGTTTGATGAAGCCTCCCAGAGTATTCGTCGTTGATCCGATACCTCGCGGTGCGGGCATTGAGTCGTCTATTTTACCTGAGAAATAAATAAAAAATTTAGCGGCTTCTTTCTCATATATATTACTAGTTTCTGCCTGCGGCTTCGCATGCGTTGTATCGTCATGTCCATCCTAAGGTTGCCTGGAAGAGATCGCTCTTAGCGATAAGGCCGCCCTTTATACCTTATTCAGGTTGCCTGGAAGAGATCGCTCTTAGCGATAAGGCCGCCCTTTATACCTTATTCTAAGTTTTATCTCTGTATTGGTTTCTGTTTTGTGTGGTATAATAAAGTGTTTTCTATCTATCTAACATATTTTTTTTCCTGTCTTGTGTATTGTTTCTATAGAAACGTTTTAAAGTTATTTCTATCCCATATGGGGGCTGATTTATGGGATAAAAAGTAGCTTATGTTTTATTCCGAGCCTGGAACAATGCAATTTCAGCATCATATTCCAGCCCGCTCAGTTCAGTCGTTTTGGCGTGAAAGAGTAACAAACATCCATACAAAGTATCGCGTTTATAACACCAGTAGGATATGAGGATTTAAAAAAATGTTTACCTTTTTTGTTTCTACTTCTGTAACCCCGTTGTTCCATTTGCCACAACCATTTCTTCTTTTGGAAGAGTATCCACTGTTTTCGTTCTTCCTGCAAAACACAATGAAGATAGAAAATATTTTCAATATTGCACTGTTGAATAATTTTTAAGGAGTATGCGTACGAATTTGCTATTCATCATCATCTACCTACTATAATAGTCCACTGTTGGACATAGGCCTCCTACAATGAGCGCCATAGTGCCCTGTCTTCAGCTTACCGTATCCAGCATCTGCCTGCAGTCTTTCGCAAGTCGTCATGTTTTCCGAGTCGGGGTCTTCACTCAAGAACACGTTTACCCACAGCGGTTATCGGTTCTTCGCGATATATGGCCGGTCCACTACCGCTTCAGTCTGTCTTTCTTTCTTCTCATTGAGAACTTTCGTTTTCAAGCATTGCGGTAGAGATGACGAGAAGACGCGTAGTAATTTACTAATCGGTTGTAACAAATTATCCGCTAGGGGCGCTGTTATACGAGATAGCGTTCTCTCTCGTATCTTTTCATAGGCTATCAGACAGAAAACTCAGTTTCATTGTATACAATTAAAATATATTGATACCTTAGTGGTACTAAAAGGCGGCGGCGGTCCCAACGCCTTTCTCCAGCTAGTGGCCTCGGGGGCGGTGGACTCTAGACGTTTGCGTTTATTTGTGTGCACTATCGGACGTATGACTGAAGATGATGCGATGTTCTTTTTACCTATGTCTTGTGTATATTGTAGTTTAATACATACCTTAGTGGTGCCAAAAGGCGGTGGCGGTCCCAACGCCTCCCTCCAGCTAGTGGCCTCGGGGGGCGGTGACTCTTGACGTTTGCGTTTAGTTGTGTGCACTATCGGACGTATTACTGATGATGATGCGATGTTCTCTTTACCTATGTCTTGTCTATATTGTAGTTTAATACATACCTTAGTGGTGCCAAAAGGCGGTGGCGGTCCCAACGCCTCCCTCCAGCTAGTGGCCTCGGGGGGCGGTGACTCTTGACGTTTGCGTTTAGTTGTGTGCACTATCGGACGTATTACTGATGATGATGCGATGTTCTCTTTACCTATGTCTTGTCTATATTGTAGTTTAATACATACCTTAGTGGTGCCAAAAGGCGGTGGCGGTCCCAACGCCTCCCTCCAGCTAGTGGCCTCGGGGGGCGGTGACTCTTGACGTTTGCGTTTAGTTGTGTGCACTATCGGACGTATTACTGATGATGATGCGATGTTCTCTTTACCTATGTCTTGTGTATATTGTAGTTTAATACATACCTTAGTGGTGCCAAAAGGCGGTGGCGGTCCCAACGCCTCCCTCCAGCTAGTGGCCTCGGGGGGCGGTGACTCTTGACGTTTGCGTTTAGTTGTGTGCACTATCGGACGTATTACTGATGATGATGCGTTGTTCTCTTTACCTATGTCTTCCATGTCTATTTCCTGTAGAGAAAAAAGTTGGAAAGTTGGGATATAGGGGGAAAAGTCTAGTTGTCTAGCCAGAACAGTGTTTGTCGTTTGGAAACAACAATCGCTGCAATGCGAATGGAAACGTAGGGAATTAAAAGCACAATTAGGCGGTAGGTAGTACTTACACATTCATCCTTAATATTATAAAAGCGTAACTCTTTCTGTCTGTTACCTTTTCATGACTAAACGGCTGAACTGACCTTAATTAAATTTGGCAAGGATGTAAACAATATCCAGGGGACGGAAATAGATTACTTAATAAACACATGCGAAGCCACGGCCAGAAGTTATATAATTATAAAAGCCTTATTACTCTGTTAAAATGATTCTTAAAGAATAACATACAATTCCATTCTCCCGTCTATCTTCATTATCGTCATCATCATCATCATCCCTCTGTCTGATCTCTTTAGGCTGAGCAGTGAACATATCCGTGATCTTCCTAGTTTTGAACTTGTCAGTCTTGGCGAGCATTTTCTTGTGCAGCCAGTCGGGGTACTGGCAGCGTGGCACCGGGTTATCGAGCTGAAAGAAAACATTGTATGTAATGTTGAAGAGTAGAGTATAAGTAGGTACTACTTACTTACTTGTACTAAGTACAAGTTTTATTTTTCTCATATAAAGTTAAGTAAAATGTATTGCGTCATCGAGTATAAGCGAACGTATGTTTTTTGAGAAATTAATTCTTAAAGATTCTTTAAATCAAAGAGCTCCGTGGCGTATAACGCGAGAAAACATTGTTTTTCTTCTGTTCAAGATTACCTTAATTTTAAGTTTTGACCGAGTGAGTTGTATATTAAGAGAAAATTCATAAATACTTGCTTTTATTCTAATTAATTGTTTCATTGTCATCTAATTTTAATGTTAATGATTGTGATTGAGTGACAAAGGGATTTTCACTGAGGGGCGGGCAGCAGCGCCCATTGTAAAACCGACCCCCCATCGAATTGCGATCGCCAACCCTCCAAGCTGCCAAGCTTAGCGACTATAGTAATGAAAATGAAAATGAATGAAAATGAAAAGTTTTTATTTCTTTAAGCTTACAAATAAGCACTTAGACAGGTCATATTTTATAGTTCACTTCAATTTTTTGTCCACCAGTGGAAGAAGTGAGAAGAAACCACTAGTATATTCATAACTTATGTGTCTAGTACATTTGATTTGCTTATCTGTAAGTTGGTAGATTTTGAGTTGGAGCAAAACTCGTTCCAAGCTTTTTTATCTTCTATGTAATCTGATATTTTGTAATAAGCTTTTTTACAAAGAATGTGTTTAACAATTTTTTTTAATTTATTTATTGATAATTTTTGCAACTCACTTGGAGTTTTGTTGTAGAAGCGTATACATTGCCCTTTAAAAGATACATTTATCTTGTGTAGCCTAGTTGTGGGCACAGCGAGTTTATTCTAATCCCTCCAAACATTGAATCAAGAGGCCATGTCCAACAGTGAGTGACCCAACGGCTTTCACACAGCTTTAATACTAGTACTCACGCCTTGCATAGCCGCCGGTATAGTGATAATCTTCTGTATCGCACCGCTCAGTCTCTCGATATAGTACGCCCAGTCGAGTACATCCCGTATATCGATGTCTTCCGTGATGCTGTTGTCTTTGAGCCAGCGTCGCAAGTGGTGCCGTTTCACCGCGGCCGGTGATTGGAAGATTGCGAGCGGTATGGCGCGTTCTGTGACCGGCGCGCCTTCAGGCTTTCGAGATATAATGAATCTATAATGGAAAGTAGATTTTGTTTTAGCAATGTTAAAAACGTCAATGATAACCACCTCATCATCATCATCAGCCTATGTTAGCCCACAGCTGGACATAGGCCTCCCCTAATGAGCGACATAAGGTCTGTCTTCAGTTTGACGCAACCAAATAGTTAGTACTTAACACATGATTTTTTATTTATCACATTCTTTTTTTTATTTGTATTCTTGATGATTTTCTTTATATAAGTGTGTTTTTTTGTTTGTTTGTATAGCTGTAGTCAGTAGTCAGTCCGTAAAGCCAATAAGTTGCTTTGCCGGAAGACCAGCGTTGGTTGCTAGCATGCTAGTCATGCAACGCATGCTGAGGCAAAGCCATTTTGTTACTGGTCTTACACACTTACCAACACGTTTCCTTTTAGTTTAAGTTTATTATGTCTGAGTTCTGTTTATTAAGTCTAATAACAAAAATAAATAAATTTCATTTTTTTCATCCAACCAACATCTCCCAGCAGACTATTGCGGGCCACCTGGTCGGAGGGCGTCCTTACACTACGTTAACCGAGTCGTGGAATCATGAGAATGTTGCAAGTGTTATAATCAAAACATTTTTGGGGATTTTTTGCCACTTTCGCGTATGTCGTGGTCTCCACTCAAGAACACGTTTACCCCAGCGGCAGTGGTTGTTGGTTGATAACCATCTACTGAACGTAATTTGTTTAGATTAATTTAATTTAGGGTGTTGGTAATGTTAAATCAAGTCAAGAATCTGAAGGCAAAGTCGTCACAGCCACCACGACGAGCTATCGCCTTAGAGGCCTACGTCAATATAATGCTGACCTGCACGCCAACCCAGCATCCTTCACCATCTGATCCCCCAGGAACTCAGCCAGCCGCTTCGCCGTGGATATCGACGTGGACTTCTGACCGCCGTAGTCTTCCAGCTTCTTCGACATGGACCGGTTCTCGGAGATCAGCTCGAACAGTTCAGAATCTGGCATGTTTGAGCCTGAAAGAAGAAAATACGTTATTTGTGTATGAAACTTTAAAGAAAAGCCACAAGTTTGTGTAAGTTTTATGTGTTTTCATTGTTTGTAATCAATATCTATATATGTATATAAAAGAAAGTCGTGTTAGTTACACTATTTATAACTCAAGAACGGCTGTACCGATTTGGGTGAAAATTGGTGGCGAGGTAGCTTAGAACCAGGACACGGACATAGAATTTTTAATATATCTAATTTTTTTTAATCATTTAAACCATTTGACACATAGATTTCCACGGGGGCGAAAGCGCGGGGCGCAGCTAGTAAATTATAATTAATTAATTAGTGTAATTGGCAGTTGCCGTTCTCATTAATAATAAAATAAAAGACTAAAAAATTAAGATGAAATCAGTTCAATTAAAAAGACGTTTTTGGGGTAGGATTAGTCATGATTAATGTAGAGGTAAAATGCTTACTTCAAAGAAAAAAAATTGTCATCATCACATTTAAAGCTTCTCAGGCGTTTTAATTCAGCGAAGCAGGCTCATCATTAATATTTCTTTTTACCGGTATTTTGGAGAGTACATTCACTATCACGTCAGTCTAAGTCTTTTCCATAGGGCTAAGTTGATCCAGCATAAAAGTAAAGCGCCTTGCATTGATACAAACAATTAAAATTTTAAGCAATGGACGTTACTTGACGCTCATTAGAAACCTTACAATCACAAGAATAAGGTTCATAATCCAAGCTTACCTTTGCTGTACAAGACATCCAGCCAATAATCAGCTACCTTCGCGACAGCCCCGTAGCAACTCTTCAGATCATTGCCCTTGAGGAACGCTTCGAACACGGACGACTGGAATATCTTGATTAACTGCAGTTCACCTCGGCGTTTTACTTCGAAACCTTTTACAAAATATACAATGATAATAACGCACGGATAAAATCTTACTGGCACCATCAGTTATAGACATTATTATTTATTTTAAGCCATTACTGTCCCACTGCTGGGCAAAGGCCTCCCTTTTCTCCTTCCACTCCTCGCGATCCAACGCTGCAACAGGCCATGATGGTCGTTACGAGTTATAGACATGATATGTTAAAATTACGATTAAGAATTTTAAATCTATGGTATTGATATTAATCAATTGAACTACCTGTAGATTCAAATTCAAATCCATTATTTCCATTGACTTAAAAAAGACTCAGACAGTTGTTTGCAACAGTCTGCAGTTAGCTCAAGCTCTGTTTCAATTATAAATACAAGTTCTAATTATGTGGTTGTGTATGACCGTTCTTGATAAATAAAAGGAAATTTTAAAATAAAATTTAAACTTTCTGCCATACTTTTGTGTAATTAAAAACGTAAACCGTACAAACCCCTCATAACTAACATAACTAGCGTGCCCATTCCACGTGCGAGCTAGCTATCTAAGCAGCGGTATGCTCATGTTCTTAATCTCCTTTATTCTGTCCTTTTCCTTCCATCATCACCGTCTTATCTAAGACCGTTTTGAGTTTCTCCATATGTCCCACCCACGATGCCTTCGCTCGTCTGTTACCCTTCTTTTAAAAATCCCATCACACACTCCCCAGTTCTATGGTGATTCCTTCACGTTGCAGGCCGCCAGACTCTGGAACGCCCTTCCCGTTTCTATCCGTCAAGCGAAATCCCTTCCTATCTTCAAAAGTATGGTTCATCAACACTATCTGACCACTCTTGATAAGTTTTCTTGATTTTCATTTTTAGTTTTATTATCTATATTAATTTTCCTGTTTTTTTTTTGTTCAATTTTATTTATGTACATAAGATAAATATGAATTATTTTATATATAATTATCTTAAATAATTACGCCACCGTCAGCTTTAAAACGTACCGATCCTGTCCATCCAAAGGTTGCCTGGAAGAGATCGCTTTTAGCGATAAGTCCTCCGATTGTGCCACTAGTTATAGTTAGTATTAAGATCCTTTAGTATTTTTATTATTTTTTTGTATTGATGGTGCAATAAAGTTATATTGTATTGTATGTCATACCCGACCTAATATTCAACCCGTGATCTACCAACTGCGGTTTTGATGCATTGCATTGACATAATATCACGTTTCCGATGGAAACCCAACAAATAAGTTACGTCAAGTCTTAATTACCTTTCAATTCAGCCAGCGACCCATCAAAGTTAAAAACAGCATATCGTTTCTTCAGCCTCTTGCCTTCCTCTTTAGATGCTGGCAACACCATAGCGAGATATGGACCGTCTACCTCGAAGAAAATGGAGTTCTCAGCACGTTGCTCGTACTTTTTGCTCGCTGGGTCTGTTAGCTCGAAGTATTGGTCGTTTGTGAAATGGTCCTAGAGATAAATTATAAAAAAATAAACGGAAAATAATTAAATGAACAAACTATTATAATGAATGAACGTCAATCTTCTTAAAGAACAGATACGAGCAGTTAAGAATCTGGCAACCGAGAGGTCTGCCATAGCGGAATATCTCGAGTCTGGTTCAAACTACTGGATCGAGTTACACTCTCAACAGAGCGACACTACATACCAAGAATGGTACTGGAGGCTATTGAGATTAACACAGGAACTTAGACCGAGAAGATGGCTTCCAATTATCGGGAACCTGGAACCCTGTTGTGAGAATGTGCAAAAACCGAAGAAGTGATGTACCAACCGCTTCGCGTTCTGATACCGTCAGTGTTGTGTCGTGATCGAGCTGCGATTCGATAATAGTGAAACCGGTGGTAGTGGCAACGTTCGTAGCAAAAGACAAAGAATGAGGGTAGATCGGTATGTCTGCCCATAAAAACTCGCAATACCTTCAGTTATTCCGTGATCATGGCGCATGAAACTGTGCCGAAATATTGGATAACTCAAAAATGAAATCATGGTATATATCCTTTTTTAAATGACTTTAGTTTTTTTTACTTATTTTGTTATAATCATGATAGTTTCAAAAGTGTCAATCTTCTTGTCCTATAGCAAACCTCGTGACAAAGATGCGCATTTCTAAGGTCAAATTGATGGGCTTCTGGACAGTCGCAGTCGCATCGATTATTCACTGTCACCGGATAAGATATTTGGCTGCAAGTATACTCACTTTAACCATAGAATTAAGGACAGCGTTGGGGAAAGAAACGTTTATTTTCTTCTTCTTCGCATGAGTTGTGTGAACGGTTACATTTTCAGGAAACGATGCGGGTAGGACACACCAAATACCTGAGAATAAACAAACAAAATATAATTGATGCTTAAGATGATGATGATATGTGGATTGTTCAACATTATTTATTTATTATATATGCTGCGCATTTCTAAGATAAAAAATACTTTATGGCGAGTAAAAGGTGCCAAATTAAGCCAATTTTGAAAAATGGATCGATGACATTGTAGCGGTCGCAGGGAGTCTATGGATGAGGCGGCTCAGGACGGCTATTCGTGGCGTCGTTTGGGGGCCTATTGGCCTATTTTCAGCAGTGAACGTATATGGGTTGATGATGAGGTGAACAATGGGTATTCTTTGACCTTGAAAACTGGCTTTTCATAGTAAAACAAATATTAAATTGCCACAACGGGATGTGTAATGCCAGACAAATACAATTTAAAAAAAACTCAATAGGACAAGATCTCTTACCATCAGTGTCCAATTCGAGCGGCCTGCCTATTTGCTCGATGATCTCTCTGGCCTTCATGATGATGTTAGCTCCGGTGTAGCACACGATGCCAGCCATCTCCATGCTGTGCCAGCGGGCTCTGTATAGGTAAGAAGATAAATATACTTACCACTACTAGTGTATATAGTTACTTAGTATTATTATTTTTATAACTAAGTATTTAAGGCCGTGGGGTACACAGAGGCTCTCCAGGTTTTAACAAAATATCTGAGCGTCTGATGGAAGCGACGCGTGACCTGAGAGCTGGGGAGTATCTGGTGCACCGCATCGGCAAAAAAAACAGCTAGCTTATTTGCCAAAATTAAGGGAAACTTATCATACCAGTGCCGTGGCGGTCGTGGCGTATGAATCGACCCCTCATCTCATTCCGCCTTTCTTTCCGTCACGTCGCCGCTAGCGACGGCCTGTGACTTGTGCTTTGGATTACTTTAGATTAAAATTAAAATGTGATGATGATGTTGAAGTATAACGTACCCTCTCCTCATAACATATCCGTAGAAAGAGTTGAGAATACACTTGTGCGCTAGCTGCAGTGAATCGTACAGCACTTCTCTGCTCTTAGCAGACTTGATCTCCGCCGCGTCGCCGCTAGCGACGGCCTGAGACACTTGCGCTTTGGCTTGCTTGTTTAGCGCCTTGTATTCGTAGCGGCGATCTCTGAAATAATTTTTCAATACAGTTTTTGGGAATAGATCATACTAATATTATAAATAGGAAAGTTTGGATGTTTAGATGGATGGATGTTTGTTACTTCTTCACGCCAAAAATACTGAACGGATCTGTTGAATTTTTGCATAGATGTAGCCTAGAATCAAACATAAGTTTTTTTACTTTTTATCCCATAGAAAAGTTCCCATGTGATAGAAATAACCCTAAAATCTTTCATAGAAACAACGCGTTCAAATCCGCGGGCAGAAACTAGTAGTCCATAAATGTTGAGCTGGTATGACAGTCAGGTGGACTTTCATTAATCAAGTCAATAACTACAATGGCAATTTTGGGAAAGCTAACCAATCTTTTGACAATAGTTTAGCCTATCTATAAAATATATATATACGTACGTATCCTAATTAAGTCTTTATTCTTTAATCAACTGGGAATAATTTTAATTTCAACTTTGTTGATGCTACCATAGGCTTAACTACACGGGCAAGAGCAAACTTTGGGTTCATAAGTTATTTATTTATCAGCTACTATAATATCTATAGACTTAAAAATGACAACAGAGAGCTAATAATAGGTATTCACTGATAGAATCTAAATAAGCTAAATTATGTGTGAACACTAACAACATTGTGACAAGAAAGAAAGCGAACTTTATGGGAAACCATAAAGTGATCGTACTTAAACTAGTGATAAAAATAAAAGAAAACATAAAACAGAATATAACACAATTATCAAGAACCGACCTAGACCTAAGTTAAGTGCCAAAAAAGTCAAGAGACATATGACGCCTTGCCTTGTGAATGCTGGTATGAAACAAATTATTATTACCTGAACGCTCTAACAGTGTCGACGTAGAAAGAGTTTTCCTTCTGACAGATAGTAGTTGTTCTGACTTCGGTTCGGGTCACTTTGGTCTTCTTATACGCGACTCGGCAGTAGTCTGCTAGACGCTTCTTCTCATACGCTGCCTGCAAATTCAAACGTAAGTGATCTGTGCCTAAGGTTGTCATTTATGACTCGCTCAGCGAGCTATAGAAAGAACTATGCTCGGAGTTTCGGATACATCCTGCAGAGACCCAAAGTTATCGGCATAGCTCTAAGAATTAGCAAGCTGATGTGGCAGTGGGCCGGCCATATCTCGCGAAGAACCGACAACCACTGGGTCATACATGTTCTTGAGTGGAGACCACGACTCGGTAAACGTAAGACGCCCTCCGACCATGTGGGATGACGACTTGCGAAGACTGCAGGAAGATGCTGGATGCGTTAAACTGAAGACGGGGCGCTATGGCGCTCATTAGGGGATGTCTATGTCCAGCAGTGGACTAACATAAGATGATGATGTGGTAGGTAAATGATTAATTACAATTAATTTGTAAGTAATTGAATGCTTAATGTGTATGTAATTAATAGGTTATCAAATTACCTGGTCTTCTTTAGGCAGCGCGTGGAACGCTCTCTGCGGCCCGCCGGGGTGTAAAGGCGGGAACTTCTCAGTTTCTAGTTGTTGCTGAATTCTCTGGTATTCGCTTCTCGTTGCTGGCACTGTTAATTGATGAATTGAATTATATCAAACTTATAAGGCTAACTTATGCTGAAGCTAAACCTTCTTCTTGAAAATGTTTAAATTAGAAAATAGAAAATATCCAAGTTGCCTACGAAACAGGGGGCAGATTTTCCAAAAGCCACGGGGAATATGTGTAAATTCTAGCAATAAAATCTCCAACACATTTATTGATTGTCATTTTGACGCATTCGCGCCATAGCGCCGTCTTCAGCTTGACGGATACAGAATCTCCTCTTACGCAATCGTCACTCCAACTGGACGGAGGGCGTCCTAAACTACGCTTACCGAGTAGTGTACTTCATTGATTTTTAAAGTTGATAGAAATAAATATAACTATGACGATGTAAATAATTCGCTTTCACAAATACTAGATTGGTTCACCGCCAATAACCTACTACTCAATGCTAAAAAAACTAAATGTATAAAATTCATGCTACCGAATGTAAGAGAACTCCCAACAAAAATAATGCTGAAGGATGAGATTGTTCACCTTGTAGACTCTACTGTATTCCTAGGGTTACATATTGATTCTTCTCTTCAATGGAGGTCGCAAATAGAGGCTCTGGCAGGTAGACTTAGTTCAGCAGCTTATGCAGTTCGAACAATTAGATATATTACCAATGAAGACACAGCTAGGTTAGTTTATTTTAGTTACTTCCATAGTATTATGCCTTATGGTATTTTGCTTTGGGGACAGGCAGCTGACATCCAGACCATATTTGTTCTTCAAAAAAGGGCGGTACGCGCTATTTATAAATTAAAGCCACGAGATTCTTTGAGGGAATTATTTAAAAACATTAATATTCTGACTGTAATATCGCAATACATTTATGAAAATTTAATGTATACCCACAAAAATAAGGATAGCCTTATGAAAAAGTGTGATGTTCACAATAGAAATACAAGAAACAAGAACAAGTTACACATCCCATCATTTAGATTACACAAGGTAGGGAAATCATTTATGGGCAATAGCGTCCGCTTCTATAATAAGCTTCCATCTGAAGCAACTGAGCTTAATTTAAAAATTACATAAAACTAAATCTCATCAAGAAGGCTTTCTACTCCATAAATGATTATCTCAATGATGTTAACGCTCAGTTTCGCACCGACAATAGTATGTAGTAAGTAATTTGTTGTTGTGCATAGCTTTACTTAAATATTGACATGTATCGAATCATATTATATTTAGACTTAAAATGGGCAAATAACCATGTATTAGACATATAAGAGATGAACATGCTAGTGGTTTCTTTTCACTTCTTCCACTAGTGGACAAAAAATTGAAGTGAACAGTAAAATAATTTTATTTGATAATAATTTATATTTAAAATATGACTTGTCTAAGTGCTTATTTTGTAAGCCTAAAGAAATAAATGATTTTTTACTTTACTTTACTTTAGTGGTCTCCACTATTTTGTCCTGCTTAGTTCGAACTCGCTCTGAGCAGAACAGGATGAAAGACGTCATTGTTTAAGTACGTAAGCTCTACTTACAATAATCTCCCCTCCACATCCACTCCATATGTCTTTGGCAGGTCGCGCCTGGTCGGTTGTAGTCGCAGACCGCGCAAATACTGGTATTCACCATCGCTGACGGCTGCAATCTGAAATAAACCGTAGTCAAAATAATTCAAAACTTAACACCATGAAGTAGAAAATACAAAATCCGTATCGTGTAATACTCCGATTAAAAAACCTGGATATTTTTTGTATACAGAGAGATTATAAAACCCAAGGAATATTGGTGGAAAATATTTAACGACATAGGTGTTATTGAAGCGAAGCACAGAAGCTCGAAACTATTTTTGGTTTTGAAAGATTTTCAAATTAAATATTTAATTAATCTATCGTTCGTTTTCGAATTCAAATTTGAAGATTTTTCGCTCCACATATGAGATTATGCGTTGTTGAAGTTTGTGTTTTACTTTGTAGTGATAACCTCGCCGCTACATTGTTGTATTCCATTATTATAGTAATTTTTTGTTAAAAAGTCTTGTTATTGTTGTTGTCTTGACGACCGATGTGGCGCGGTGGGGGAATGTCAGCTTGCGACGCAGGAGGTTGCGGGCTCGATTCCCGCCTCGGAACAATTGTGTGTACGATCTGCAGATATTTGTTTCGGGTGTTCTGGTCGTTTTCTATATTTAATAAAAAATATCTATCTATGTAATATATTGTATTATATGTATATCAGTTATCTAGTACCCATAACACAAGCTCTGCTTACCATGGGACTAGATAATGCTGTGTGAATTGTCCAGCATTTATTTATTTATTTATTTATTGTCTTGATATTGTTGTTGTCTTGTATTTGTTATATTTGATATTTACCTGTTAGTTAGAATAATATTCGGATACATAGCACCAACATCCAAATGGTATATAAGCGGATTCTCATCTCTTCTCGGATGGTCGTACATATGCTGCAACTTCGCTTTAATCTCTGCGCAAACTTCCTCAAAATTGGTGACCAGTTCCAACGGGACTCCTTCTTCTATTTCTATCGCGTGTCGCATCGTCTTCTCTGTGGTTTCCATCAGTTTCTCTACTGCTGATGGCACGATCTTGAACTTGCATTTTATGTCGGCTCTGAATACTCCTGTTGGATGTAAGTGTTATTAATAGTGTAAAGTTTATAAATATAAGTGAAATATAAGAACACTTATCAACTACACTATAGTTGATAAGTGTTCGTGTAAGTGTTTTCATAGTATATAATTTTATAGTTTATACATTAAGCAGATAACCAAAAAATATATTAAGCGTGGATTTATTTTTCGTAAGCTGCGAAAGCCCGCGGCTTCGCACGCGTTGTTCATACGGAAATGTTAAAGGTTCCCATAGTAACTGTTTATGGGATAAAAAGTTGCCTATATTTGATGTACAGCTATGCAAACTCAGCCGGATGCGTTCAGGAAAACGTTGGATGACGTAATGCTGTCTTCCACTAACCTGACTCCAAAGCCTCCACATGCGCGCCCACATAGGTCTCTGTCTCCAACACATGACCATCCGTCGTCAGTTTGTCAGCTCCTCTACCTGCTTGTTCGGTTGATGACGTCACAGAGACCAGCCAATAAAACACTGGTGTCTTGCTATAAAGGTCCATTCCACACTAACCTGACTCCAAAGCCTCCACATGCCCGCCCACATAGGTCTCTGTCTCCAACACGTGACCATCCGTCGTCAGTTTGTTCAGCTCCTCGACCTGCTTGTTCGGGAATATGATGTTCGCGTGGAATGCCTGCACCATGAGGAGAGATTCGCAGAGCGTGCCGGAACCTTTACGGAGTACCTAGGAACCCAAAACAATAACATACAATAAACAAAGGCTACTTTTAATATCATAAATCAGTTCTCATGGGATAGAAATACCGCGTTAAAGCGTTTCTATAGACACAACGCGTGCGAAGCCGCGGGCAGAAACTAGTTATAAATACTTCTATAGCTCTAATTTGTTTCCATTTTAAGTAATATTTTTTTGTTAAAAAAGCTTAAAGATGCAATTCCAAGATGGACCGCAGGCCGCAGACTGCAGCTGCAGACTGCAAGCGACACTACTTGTTTCTATGCATCTCTATGAAATTGATTCCAAGCGCGGCGACACTGCGGCCTGCGGTCATCTTGGAATTGCACCTTTAAGCTTTATTAACAAAAAAATCAATAATATTTGCACCTGAACAGTTTATTAGTCAAAACTAAATTAGCTTATTCCACGATGGTCTTTAATGATGTCTTCAACCTAAAGACAATTTGTTTGGTCCTTGGAATTTAGCGCACTTATAGATTGATAAAGATAGTCGAATTAGACTTACCTCATCCGGTTCCAAGGGAATGATGGTACACAGAGCGAATATAAAGGGATGGACATATTTCATGTACAGATAGTAAGTAGCCACGGCGTCTGATACAGAGTAGTTCGAAAGAACCTGAAAACAAAATTTTAAATTTGAATTCATGTTGAGACCTTTATATAAGTTTTAAATTAGAATTCAATTTCCGGAAGTCATCGGTAGGTTTAGGGTATGGAGATTTGATTGGTAAGATTTTAGGGCAAACGTCCATAGAAAATGTACAATTACCCTCTTCCGCTGATACAGAAAGAGGTACATTTTAGCTACAATATCCGGTTATCATCACTCTCCTCAACCTCAACACCTATATTGGTCCACGTTCACTTTTAGCTCGGGGGGAGGGGGATTTCGAGTCAGGGGTCGGACGGGCAGTCTTCGTTCAGCAATCTCTTGGGTACCTTAACTCAGTGAAAAACTCTACTTAATTTAGCGAATAAACGTTTGTGATTTTTTAAAAATAGTTGTCTACTTTTTTGAGCCGCCATTCTTCCATGTTCTGACTCTCTGACCCACCGGAACTTAACCCATGACAAAGACACTATCAACGACCTTATTCTACACACATACATATATAATATTATTATTATATATGTATAGGTTTCGATGACGTCAACCCTAGAAATTACGGATTCCTCTTTCAATAATAAGCCCTTAGCCCAGTTATCATATCAGGGAAGTATTTAATCGATAATTTGAAGCACACATAAATAGAATTACTATTGTGCTTTATAACCAAGATTATCCATAACATAATACAGGTACCTGTGGCTGTTCCGCCGCCATTCTACACATATCCTCAGGATCTAATTCAACAGGGTCGTACCTCAGCTTGGCTTTGGCGACCGCCTTCAGACCTTGCGAGCCCACGGGCAAGTACGAGTCTCGCTTTACCCAACTGCAACAACACACATAAAATACACACTGTGTCTACTCTTGAAACCAAAGTCTTGTGAAAGTCTAGTCAAAGATACTTAAAAGGAGGTCTCTAACACTGAACAATGTATAATGAACCATAAGCAAATGATAATAAACATTTTATTTTGTAAATTGTGTTTTCACTACACTACTGAACATTTTGAGCAACCGCTCCAGTTAAGGCTCGGTTTTGCGAGACAAGGACGAGCGAACACAACGCGGAGAATGCGAGAAAGGGAGGCAATAACCGCGTAATGGCCGACCCGCGCGCAATTTCACTGGTTTGTATTAATTTATAAATTAGTTTTTTGCTCAGAAATAATACTCTTTCGCATTCAAATAAAACCATTTTTTATCGTTATACAGAAAACAAACTTGATGTTATATAATTAGAGTCGTTTTTACCATAAACAGTCCATATGCATAGCAGGTCTGCAAGCGTAAGTTCCGTCGCGTTGAGCCATTTTCGCGAACCCTATCTCTTGCTTCATATCTAAGCCTAGAATAGCAGCGCGGGCTTCCACGAATGGCCAGTCGAAGAAGTCACCTGGAAAATGGTTTTAGGGTAATATAAATAAGGTACATAATTATGATTTGATAGATCAGAAGATATTCAAGAACCTGAAGATGTTTAAAGGAAATAAAATTGCTAAGTGAGTGTCGTAAAACGCTCGGTACCTACTGGCTTCTCTTGCTTCCATTAAAGTAGAATTGTGTAAACATGCTTCCATGGTAGTTTAGATATTAAGAGAGGACGAGGGAACGCTATATTGGTTTTGCAACGAGAACGTACCGTTGTATGTGACGAAAATATGAGGTTTGACATCTATAATGTGGTCAAAAAACTTCTGAATAAGAGCCAGCTCATTTTCTTCGTTGAAGATTATAAATTGTCTGAAATAACACCATTATTTTAGTACACAGTTGTTGGACTGATTCAGGATGGATTCAAGGATGCAAGGACATAACGATTCACACTCTGGTAAGTGTTATATTCTGTTAAAAGCACAGTGTACCTACACAATAAATAAATAAAAATAAATAAAATAAATAATGCTGGACAATTCACACAGCATTATCTAGCCCCATGGTAAGCTGAGCTTGTGTTATGGGTACTAGATAACTGATATACATAATACAATACATTATATACATAGAAAATGACCAGAACACCCGGAACAAATATCTGCAGATCGTACACAGAATTGTTCCGAGGCGGGAATCGAACCCGCAACCTACTGCGTCGCAGGCGGACCTTCGCCCACCGCGCCACATCGGTCGTCAAATAATCTTTACTATGCTAACGAGGCCTGCATCCAGCAATGAGTTGAGATTGAGGATACTATGTAGTAAAAGGCGAAGTGAAAGCAAAAATATTATCATGTGACTTATAAACTAGTATAAGAACATATTTTGTGGAGGTAATCCTTAGGCCATAGCCCTTACCCTTCAAATTCCGGTTTAGGTGTATACTCAAAATCCTCGACATCTACCGATATAATCTCCCTATTTGTTATCAAATACCCCTGCGCATCGATCATGTAAGATATCATCATGATCTGATCAGTCTGCGAGTCTGGAAACTTCAGAGGCAGTTTGGTTGTCTCTATATCGAATGCTAAGACGATAGGGTCGGGCCGTTCGATGATGTCGTCTCGCTTGGTGAATATGGGATTCTCTGTGCCTCTGCTTTTTACTGTGTACCAGGAACCGCAGAAGATCTCCATGTCTGTTGATACTCTGACGTGGTATGGCACGTCGTGTTCTCTGTAAAAGATAAATTTAAGTTATTTTACTTACCAGCTGCGCTCGCGGCTTCGCACGCGTGGAAATCTATGTGTCAAATGGTTTATAAATCTTCCTCTTGAAAAAAAACCTTCTTCTAAAAAACTTCTATTAAAAAAACCGCATCAAAATCCGTTGCGTAGTTTTTAAGATCTAAGCATATGTACATCGGGACAGACAGACAGCGGGAAGCGACTTTGTTTTATACTATATGTTAATGTCACTAAAAGGCGACCACAGTGTAGTGGGGCGAAGATCCGCAAAATATTTCGGGTTCGATTCCCGCCGCAGAATAATAAAATATGCTAGTACCCAAACGCTTGTTAATGTGTGAATAAAAAAATATTACATTATTTATTATTTTGTATTGTAGGGTAGTAATATATATACTGCCTCTCAAATACCAAGTTCGACAAATATGTATTTAATGTTTATTTTTGGCAAAAAAAAAACCCTGTTTCTCTCTCTCTCTCTCTCTACAAGGAAAATGAGGATTCTACAAAACATCTGTGTCAAGATATCTACTCGCCTGATATCTAGAATATTCTCCAAGTGATCAGTAGTCTTCTTAGCGTGTTCAATGGCGGCGGCACTAGTCAGCGCATTGGTCAGCATTTCAGCGTAAATCGCGTCTTTTTTCTCCCGCTCCTTGTTTTTGTTCACAGCTGTGAGGAGCTCCCTCCTCACCTTCATCATTTCATTTTGGGTCATGAATGAGAGCTTTAAGTATCTCTGCTTGATGCCTGCTAAGTGATTAAGCTGGAAAACGAGGTATCTGTGTTACTTTACTACCTGCTGCTGTGGTTTTAAGAACAATTTGTCCCTTTTTTGACCAATTACTCTTATGACCAAACCAACAAAAAATACATTAAATAAAGTGCATTGTTTTTAGGGTTTATACATGAAGTATTGTTTAAATGTGAGTGTGTTAATTCCACCATAACCTTTAAATGCCATCAGATAGGGATGTAATGTATATATCAGACAATTGTTAAACTTAGGTACATACATTCTACATAACACTGGCTATAATTATTAATAGACATGTTTTTAATAGCAAAACAAATGGGGAAATATATGTCCTTTTTTATTATTTCATTAATGTAGAACTAATTTCTGTTTTCAGTGTGTTTATATGGAATTGTTTAAAGGTTATTTTTATCCTATGGGACGGTTCCCATAGGATAAAAATAACCTTTAAACAATTAATGGGTTAAAGGTTGTTGATGCCAGGCTTATAGCTAAATCTATGCAAATTTCAGCCCGATCTGTTCAGTTATTTTGGTGTGAAGAAGTTACAAACATCCATCCATCTAAACTTTTGGGTTTTATAATATTAGTGAGAAAAGCTTGCCTCTTACGGATCACTCATCATCAATTATTCTTATCTGTAATCTGATTTCACACACTGTTAGGTAATGGTGCAACTCTTATCCATGACTTCTTCATCAACAACATATTATTCTTTTCAAAAATAGTACTCTATAATCTTGAGTGTTTCTTCATCTTACCAAATCCAAATCTTCCTTTTCAACAAGTTGAATCTTGTGCAAAGTCCCGACATACTTCTTTGACAAGTACTGTATAACCTCCTGCTCACACTCTCTCCGTGCGAGTATCATGAAGTAAGGTTGGAACATCAGGGAGATTTTGAATCGGGATCCATCCATCTCTATGAAATAGTAGTCCATGGCTGCTACAAGTCTTCTATCCTCATCTAATATTTCAGTCTGGAAGAAATTTAGAATCATCTTTGCAAAAGGAATGAAGAATTGGTGCATGTTTTTCAGTAATACATGTACACGTAAGAATCTGGTGAGATGATTTCTGATGAATATATTGGTACTTACAGTATGCATGTTTATCAAATATCCAGTTCGCTCTTTCGCGTCCCGAACTCTATCGAATCCATATTTTGAATCGATCCTGTCATTATCCACAGCTACGCGGATACGGGTTTCCGAGGAGTCCTCTCTGAATCGACAACAAGTTAATATTACTCGATGATTACGAGGAATAATTTGAAACTCAACTTATTTTGTGATTCTTTTGCTGAGGTCACATTTAAAACTTTTCACAAACCTTGGCCCTGCTGTTGAGCCTGCCTCGTTTCTGTTATTGTTCTCCCGATCCGGTCTATACTTTCCAGTATTTTGAAACACCATGTTTACATTATTTTTTTCAAGAATGGAAGTTGGTCGAGTTTCCGATAATATAGAAAAAATTAAATAACTTTTGGTTTTGGTTTTGTTTAGTTTGTTGTTGAGGTACTACGGAACGGAAAACTGAAGTTAATCTGTCAAAATTCGCGCTCTTTTTGGTTGGTTCCTTTTTCTTTGTTCCGTGATGTTTTTATTACTTGCGTGGACAGAAGAAATCACCCTATCCTGATGGAGGAATGATTACACTAGATTTTTGATAATCAAAAATCCATCGACGTATTTTGTACCTATTCAGATAATGCTGTGCAAACAGCAGCGGCCAAATAAAGGTCTCGAATAAGCTGGCGAAGGAATGCCGGGCGCGACAGATCTTGTACCAAATTATTGACCAATGTTACACCAACACTCACCAAGCACCCCTTCTACGCGATGGCCAATACGTATGTATTAACACAGACACAGACACATATTGGCCAGTGTGTAGAAGCGAGATCAGACTTCAGACACCTTTTTAAAGAAATTACAACGTACGTTTGCTTGCATTGCAGTGTAAAAAACTATCGAGAAAAAACTTATTTGTATACTAGTCTACTGACTAGTATACAAGGTTAGGATATTATTGTTCTGTGGTCAGTAGTCTCTTTGACAAGAAGTTGAAGTAAAAATATTGTAGTATAGTATAGTATGTGTGTATTGTAGGTTCTCTTCTCAATCTTCTCATCGTATTTTCTAATATCCTGCGAATGCGAAAACTAATTCAATAAAATATGGATAGTTCAAGGGATGATAGCAGTCTCTCTGATATATTTTTGTACAACAATTCAAGCTACTCTAAAAAAGGGGATGCGAGTATCAGTGAGCACCTTGCCGACTTTGAGAGAATGCGGATTTCTGCTCTGACAAAAGCTGCTGTTATGAGTCCTCTAGTCAAAGAAGTAACAATTGGCCCCAATAGTCCTATTAAAAAGGAAGAAGTCGAGGAAGAGGAACCTGTGAAAGAGGAGGTATTAAAAGAAGAGACCCTCATTGAAGACAAACTAAGCAAGGACCTACGATACACCCTCATCATGAAAAAATTTGAAGCCCAACTTCAAGAAGCATCAGAAAATATTTTTAAGAACCTGATTAAAGGTATGGTGGTGAACAGGACAGAAACTTTTGAAAGATGTCGACAGAAAAAGACAGAAGAATGTAAGCGAAAGACCCTTGAAATGAGAAAAATGCAACTTTTTAAAGAAATGCAAGCAAATGACAACTGCTTCATATTAGAAAAGGCTAAATTAGATCAACAGAAAAACCAAATGCTCAATCAACAGAGAATAGACCTAATGAACAAAGCATTAGAGGAACAAAATAGAGCAGCAGCCCGCTTCACAGCCATTACTGACTGCCACACCAAGATCTGGACATGCTATAATGAAATTGCATCCTGCCTCAGCACAGATGTGATGCAGACAGAGTTGGGCCAGCAAATTTATAATAAATATGTTCCTATTATAAATGCAGTAGTGACAAACGTAGAGACGATCATGGATTTGTGCAAAACTGATAAACCTACAGATAAGCAAGTATCCGAAGCCGAAGTTCTTTATAGAAACCTTTCCACCATCTACTCTAAACTATTGATTAAAGTGAATGCAATGAAAAAAGAAGAAATAAATAAAAAAATCACGGAAAAAGAGACTTTAAAACAACAAGAATTAGAAAAGAAAAAGGCTGAAGAGCAAGCAGCTGTTGATTTAGCTGAAGCACAGAAAGCTGTTCATTTCGCTGAAGCACAGAAAGCTGCAGCTGCAGAATCCAAGAAGGTAGTTCCAATGTTTTATTCTACCAAAAATTACAATAACTACAAAGAACTCAATTCATTCTTAGAACAATATGAGGCACAGTACAAGGAGCTGCTAGAGAATGTGAATCAGAAGAAGTTCCGGTTTGACTGCCAAAAAGCTGTGAACACTCCTGTGAATGCTCTGTCTTCAGTCAGTGGCATACACATTAGAGACAAATATGATAAACTGTCTAAACTATTAAAAGGAGAGAGGGTTCAAGTGCTAGACACCTATGTGACTGCTACGCAACATCCCCAGGGACTGGCATACTGCACTGCTCTCTTAGCCAAGAAAATTGTGAGACAAGGAGATCTCCTAGTGTCAAGCAACCCAGAAGCAGCCTACCCCTTGGCTGCATTGACTGTTGCTCTTTGGACTCAGTTCCCTGAACTAGGCAAGCTTTTAGAAGCCTACTTCCACAAATTTTGCCCATATTTAGTACCCATGTTCTTACCACAGATGGAAGGACAGACAGACAAAGAGTTTTACCTATCAAGAGGTTACACTTACAGTGAAGATGGTGTGGTGGAAAAGCAAGATAAGTTTTTGAAGAGAATGTCTGGTATCTTTATATTGAGATGTGCTATTTGGATTGCCTCAACACCAAAGTTCATAAATACTCCGAATCCACATGGGCTGCAGTATGGATGGAATTGGCTAGCTTCCTTTATAAACCTGAAGCCAGAACCAGACATATCTGCAAGTCTTATCCATAACTTCTTCACTGTGTGTGGTTCGGAATTTCACAAATATTATGGCAAGCAGTTTTTGAAAATTATAAAGTTAATAAACTTTCAGTATTTAGCTGTTCTTCAGAATATTGATGAAGGTGGACCTAAAACGAGACTTGAAGTTTTTCTGCAAAATGTGCTTAGCTCTGGATTCATATCACCACCTACGGGGTTACTGAATCCTAATACTTGGTGATAGGTGGCACTTATTTTTAAGTTATTTGCTTGCTTGTAAGTATGTATTGTGTTGATATGTTAAGCTATCATAATGACTTGTTAGGTGTGATGTAAATATTGAATTTATAAAAAAGCTAATATTAATGTAAAATTTATCTTAGAAAATAAAGCTTATTTAATTAATTTTAGACCTAAATATGTCATAATATTTAGAAGTTTGCATTGTAATGAATTGTAAAAAATTTGATTCTAAAAATATTTTTTTAATAAACCGTGTACATAATAAGTTAGTAGTATTTTTTTTTTTTTTTAGCTGCACTCCTATGTAGATTGACCTAACAGGCATAATGTGCAGATACAGGCTAGGCTAATCTATCTATGGTGCTACTCATTGATAGATGGCGCTGCTTGTACTGAAAATAACAGATTCATTATAAAGTACAAATAATGGAAAGGTTAAATAATTCATAGATTGATTATTCCCTAAAAAGGTAAAACATGTTGGCATTTGGGGAGATTATTCTGTATGTGATACGATTGTGTGACCTTTGAGATATGAAAGAAGCGGCCTACACAAGCTCAAAAGATCTGAATCCAAGCCACGCATAGACCGATATCCATGCTAGCCTCTTGAAAAAAAAAGAAACGTCGCATCATCGTCGGCCTTCTCATGCGTCCTGTACACGTTCGGCCAATGCGCCAACGTGTGAACACTGTTTGCGGAGCGCGCCGCCAAGATCCTTTTATGTGTGCACGAAAAACTGACACTAGTCGGTTTGCGAGCCAAAGTTGGCCGCCAACTTCCAACATGCGCCAAGTAGGTCTCTACACGTTGGCCCAACGCATTGGCCGAACGTGTACAGGACGCATCATGTTATTGCGAATTTGTTCGCTTGGAAGTACCTAGTTCGTTCATTCATTCATTGATGCGTTAGCATCTGTGCTTTATTATTTGATCTGTGGTCATGGTCAAAAACATGGCTGAAAAATGAAATACGACGAATTCACATTTTCTCTTTGTGTTATTTTGTATTACATGTTCTAGCGTGTTCTTTTGCATTTTATACATTGGTAATGTGTACTTAATTATTAGCTAGTCGTATAAAGATACTTAGTAAAAATGTCGTGGCCTAACGATGATATATTCATGGCGAGGTACTCCGCATTCAATCCATATCGGCTAAGGCACAGAGATATGGGTTTCCCGACGCCAAGAGGTGCTGGGGATGCCTTGGCGAAGAGCTTATATTGCGGAATGAGAGCTACTTTTTGCTGGAATTCAAATGATCCCAGCACTCCAACTGGTGGGATCTACAATCTTGAGTTTTCGCCGGACGGGTAAGCCTTTAAGCCAAAAAAAAATAAGAACTTTAAAACTCTTAAACTCTACTCAACCAGAAACTCCAAGCTAATGATCATTATTCTATGCTAGGTTATATAATATAGTATCAACAAATTTATTTCTTGAAACAAACTTAAGATAAATATTAAGTGCAACTACCCATTACAAAAGAAAGCCCAGCCCGGCTATTAATAATATATGTTATTATCTCAGGTCCCTACTCGTCGCAGCGTGTGAAAAAAGAGCCATACAGATATTTGACCCTTTAAATCATAATAGAATACACTGCATGATTGGTGCACACTTGGACTGTGTAAATGGAGTGAAGTAAGTACATTATCTCTCTTGCATATATGTATATAAAGTTGTACAATAAAAACTATAGTAGTTGAGATGAATCTTTCGTAAATATGTACAATGACAATGAATCTATGTGTGTTTTGGGACATTCGAGCAATGGTGGATTTTATCTCTTTTAATAATTTCTTCCGTTTCATTGTTATTATACATTAATCAGTGTCCATAGAAGAGCAAGCTATGATTAATAATAATAAATAAATAAATAATGTTGGACAATCCTCACAGCATGAGTCTTGTGTGGCATTGAATGATTGCCACACAAGACTAAATAAATGCTGTTATCTAAATAATAAAACACAGAAACATTTTTTTAATTTTAATTAGATAATAATAAATTATATTTACAGATTTCTAGACAGCCGAATGTTTGCAACTTGTTCAGACGATACCACAATTGCCTTATGGGATATCCGAAACCTAAATAAGAAAATATGTTCATTAGTAGGCCATTCAAAATGGGTAAAAAACATCGAGTTCTCAAAAAAAGACAAACTTTTAGTCACATCAGGTTTGGACGGCAGCATT
This sequence comes from Eupithecia abbreviata, assembly GCA_943735965.1. Taxonomy (NCBI): domain Eukaryota; kingdom Metazoa; phylum Arthropoda; class Insecta; order Lepidoptera; family Geometridae; genus Eupithecia; species Eupithecia abbreviata. The sequence goes on along the minus strand of OX030991.1, from coordinate 9,030,274 downwards.
TATACATGGGATGTTAACTCATTTGCAAGATACAATGTGCTCTATTCAAGGTTTGTATGCCAAATAATACCTCATTCTCATTCTTGTCAGACATTTTATATTATTCACAATTGTTATTTTGAACAAATTATAATGTAATAATAATAAATAAATAATGACGAAATTGTCATGTGTCAGCACCTTAAGGATAAGCTCTTAACAAGACACGACGCTGCGCGTTCCGTGGTTGCCTACATCCTCAAAGGAACCCATGTAAAATTTATGTCGCATAGCTCTTGTATTGTGTTGAGATATCAGTAAAACTTTCACCCTGATTTCGACCACCTTTAAATGGGAGTTTCTAAAAATCCATTCTCAGTAAATACATTACTTACATCCTAAAAGAAACATATGTGTAAAATTTCAGCCTCATGGCTCTTGTAATTTTAAATAGTTAATAAAAAAATTAGTTTCTCTAGAGTTACTTACATCACATGTTAACAAGTCAGTCAGCTTTGTCTTTTATACATACATATATAAAGTTATTATTAAGTCAATCTAGATCCTTAAGGTGGTTGTAGGTTCCATCATTATTCATTACTGACTAATATGACTATAAAACACAATTGTCTTAGAAATATGTCAGTTTTTTCTTTTTTCTTGGCAGGGTTTTCCACACAACAAGCCTCATGAGATGTAAACTGTCACCGGACTCAAAACAAATGATACTGTCAACAACAGGCGGCCTGATAATCGTGATTCACAACTTGAATCTTGCCACTTTGGCCTCTGACTTGCTGGGATTCAAGGTATGAAGTATGCAGGAATGAAAAATGAAAATTTATTGCTTGAACGAAATACAAACTCACCCTAATGAAGGGATGAAACTTTGGTGTGCTTTCAACACAAACTAGGTCCATAAGTTATCAAGTACCCATAACACCAGCCACCAGTGTGAATTGACCTTAGTATTACAATCATATAAATTTAATTTAATTGTTTTAGCCAAATGTATACCGACTGATGCAAATGAGTCTTCAAGATATACCGGTCGCATCAAAGTTCGACTACTTGTTTGACTCGGACCATAAAGAAAACCGCGTCGAGTTCATCTCTGACTTCCCGGCGGATAATGATGCTGAGGTCGTCAGTTCACTGCAGGTATGTATGTTCACATGCGATGATGCCATTAAGCTTAGCTTTCTAGAATATAATTAATATAATAATACTCGCCACAAGCTGCCCTGCGGGCAGCTTGTGGCGAGTTGTTGGTGAGTAGCGACACCACGGGTACCGAGTGCTTCCGGGGAAGTTCCTGGTTCTCGTCTCCGCATGCGGAGTGGCATCCCAAGAGAACCAGATCCCCACCTCTTGCTTGCCTTCATTGGCCGGTCTGAGTGGAGTCGCGAGAGATGCATCTTAGGATGTAGACTCGGGGGTGGAAGTGTCTAATGGCGTAATAACGAGGAAACCCGCTCACGAGCAGTCTTCGTGGTGGTGAAATCGGGGCTGCACCTCTCGACACCCCTCAGTCGTTTGCGCCGATGTTGTTCCTCTCTGGTAATTTACTCCAGCTTTTTAAGGAACCCATCCATTCGGCAAGCCACCGTCTGCCACTCTTCTTAACATTATGATTGACTTGTTTATGGCAGACGTCCGCAATCTCCCCTATAACCCGATTACCCAGTCCATCAATCCATCACAATAGCCTGTTTTTATTTCTTTCATTTTTCTTTGCAATAGTCTCTACACCTGGCGGATACCATCTTTGGGTGTATCATATTGTGCACCCGAGGATGATACCCGCTATGTGTAGCCATCGCCTTTAGATTAACTTCTCAAAGGGCCTCTGTGCTGTTGGCTTCGGCCCCACGCAAGCCTTGCAAAGGACCGGGTTACTTTATGGCCCGAGATCATGGTATATGAGAGACATAATAATATTAATTAATATAATATTTTTATCAAAGTTAAATAAATAGAATTTTTTTAACATTGAAAAAAAAGGAAAGTAAAACTTAAAGAAACAAATTACCCATTTAACTCAAATTATAAAACAAATTAAAAAATTCTTTGGTATAAATAGGTGTGCGCGACTACAGGTCTAGACTCAGGTTAAATAATGTAAACTCAGCTAATGTAAACTCAGCTAATGTAAACTCAGCTAATGTAAACTCAGCTTAATGTCGCGACCGCCCGAGGACTGTATCGACGATGGTTTTCAATCTGAACCTGTGGATGACGTCACCCAAACACAATCAAAGACACAATAGATAAACTTAGGGTTAAACAAAACATTCAAATGAAATAATAGAAAAATGCAAGCGAAATAATGAATTCCTTATACGAAAGAAATTACCGCCCGTTAGAAATTATTCGCTGTCGAATACGTGACATGTAATTGATATTAGGAATACGTAGAGAGGCGTTTGAAGTTCAACGGTCCCTGCCTTCAAGCTTGGTCATCATAACAGCTCTTGCTGACCGCGCTGTGATGGCCTGGACCTGCGCTACGCTGCGCTTTCAGCCACCATGATCGTGGCCACCCACCAACCTCGTCAGTAATGTGAACTATTAGGGTCGGTACATATGTATATCTGATGGAAAATGCGTTGCGTATTATCGTTCGCGTTACGCCAGAACACGCAAATACATATGTTATAAAATGAAATGTAATAAAATTTTGTATGATGCATTCGGTCGGACTAGACGTAACATCAGCGGAGATCGTTTGTGTAAAGGTCGTTCGAGCTGACTAGACGCGTAATGTGGCAGGTCTAATTTGACCGAATAGATGCGACTGATGCGCTCGACACATTTTCCGTCAGATATGTACCGACCCCTTATTTGAAAACTATTGATATAAGTTCTCAAAGCTAAACCTAGAATTCGTTTTACCTAGTTTAAGTTAAGCTATGATGAGAGATGTTAAAATGTAATGCGAGCGTTCGCAGGGACTCGATGTATCCATCGAGGCGGCTCAGGACCGCTATTCGTGGTTTCGTTATTTGCTATGTTCAGCAGTGGACGCTTATGATAATGATGATAAAGTTAAGCTAGGTATGTCGCCCCACCGGGTTTCATGGGTACTATATTTAATTTACCTAAGACCTTGATAATACTAGAAACTGGTATTTCGCCGAGAAAATTAAAAGTTAACCAGACCAGTCAATACTTTACCAAAATATAAAAATGATTCTAAATGTAAAATTCTCGTGTCACAATGTTAGTTGCATACTCCTCCGAAACGGCTTGACTGATTCTTATGAAATTTTGTTTGTATAATATTTCATTTTTTTTTACTTCCCAGAAAATATCCACTTAGGCCAGGGAGAAATAAAATCATACAACTACAAAAAATTTAAGTGAATAGTAAAATAATTTTATTTGATAATAATTTATATATAAAATATGACTTATCTAAGTGCTTATTTTGTAAGCCTACAGAAATAAATGATTTTTTACTTTTTTACTTTACTCAGACCTACTGAATGGTCTGAAAACAAGGACGTAAATTATTTTTTAATATTTTTCAAAATACCACGAGGGCGAGGCCGTGGGACGCGGCTAGTATAATATATCTAAAATGCATGTCCTTGTTCACAGATTCACCCACAAGGCTGGACCGCATTGAGTAGGAATATAAGTCACGACGACAGATCTGAGGTAAATAGAAACCATTTCTGACAAAAGGCTGACCAACCATGTGGCGCGGAGGGCAAAGGCCCGTCTGCAACCAAAAGGTTGCGGGTTCGATTCCCGCCTTGGGAAAACAGCCAATATTAGTACACTGCTAGACGCAGGCCTCCCCCTGATAAGCGCCTTACTGGCTTTTATCTCATGGGGGTAATGCCCATAAAACATAATGAACCATTGTTATTTTAGTGGACATGCATCCACGACATCCAGACTTGGGAGGAGGATGTGGACAAGGGCACCAGAGATACGTCTCCACAGAAAACCGGCCGCAGCAGAGTCAAGAATAGGCGACCTGAAGGCAGTCCAGGACCAGTCCCGTAAGTATCCCTTCACAGTTTCACCAATACTAGAGTTCCAACATGTAGACCTGTTTAATGACAGCCTATACCTCACTTCACGATTTTGGGGTTCACAGTTGACATTTTCATTGATGATGTATTTCTATTGCCGCTATAATAACAAAAATACCAAAAACAAATCATAATAAATATTTAGAGGGCTCCCATACAACAAACGTGATTTGTTTGCTCGATATTGATAACGGCAACGGGTAGACACTTGAACTATTCACATTTAGTTATAGGTACTTATGTTAAATTAAAATAAAACAAATGTTTATGGGGACCTCCTATACAACAGACATGATTTATTTTGCAATTTTTGTAGATAATGGTTCGCGACTCGCACTTGGCCGGTTTTTTTTTGTATATACACAACTACGATTTTCCCGAGGTGTTGACTGGTGAGTGAATGAAGAATGAATGAAGTATTTCATGGACACAGTTAGTTTTGAAGGATACAGATGCGAATCTGTCAACCAGAAAAATGTGGGGACTTTCGATAATATAGATTTTTAGCGAGCGGACATAGCATATAACACAGGGGGTGTAAGGCCCACCTAATCGCACGTGGCTACACCCCGCTACATAAAGAACTAGGTTCTAGTGAAAATATCAAACAATCTTCATAATTTGAGGATCAGTTAATTTTCTACATATATTTTCAATTACTTGATGAATGTGTCATATTGCTGTTAATAAAGAATCACCATCATCTACATGATGTATTTCATACCAGACTATTATATACGACTTTTTATGCATCTAATTTCAAAGTGTGCATAATATAGAAATTACAGATTACTCGTACCGCAGTAACTCAATCTGTTTTACTTTTTACCAAGCGGACCAGATACATATTCTACTTATCATGTGTAATATTTAGTGGTGGTGGTAGGTAGTTGGTGTCCAACCAGCTACATATTGTACTTATCATGTGTATAATATTTAGATGTATACATATACTTATCATGTGTATAATATTTAACACTTTGAGTGCTGAAAACGCACGGTATGAGTTTTCTACAAGTGGAGTTTCAAACGGAACGCATGTGCGGCGCAACTCAACCTCTGTGTAGAGTGGCAGCACGAATTTTTTAGGTAAAAAAAAAGACCGCAGTCAAAGTGTTAAGTGTTATTTTGTTGTTTTAAGTGCAATAAAGTGTTTATTCATTCATTAATTCATTCATTGCTGTTAACAAAGAAACATCATCATCATGTACCGTATAGTATTATAGACGATTTTTTAATGCATCTATTTTCAATACCTAAAAATAGTATAAAAAAGCTTACTCGTACCGCAATAACCCTATCTGTTTTACTTTTTACCTCGCGGACCTTTGCCCGCTGCGCCGCATCGGTCGATAAGTCTAGTGACAATACAATAATTGTATAGACACAACCGTCCACCTAAAGCCTTCCTTTTGCACAGAACATTACGAAGGAGTCCACGATTAAATCGATCAGACCCAACGACTGGCATCCCGCGGCGAAGAAGTTCCCGCTTAATGGGTTTACATCCATATATATCAAGTGCAGATGTCAATAGGACAGGCGCAGCGGCAAGTAGGACAGGTGCTGAGCCCAATAGAACGGGAAGGACAGAAAGGGATGATGCGAGAGTGGAGCCTGTGGTGGCTGGGCCTAGTAATAGGCCTTCGGGCGGCGGTGCCAGCGATGCGGTGCACGCGCCGGCCGCGGGTCGTCCTTCCTCTGGTAGAGTGAGTATATTTTTTACTATAGTTTTTTTATATTAGCTTGATTCGTCCCAATGCTGGGCAAAGGCCTCCCCCAAATCTTACCTATAGATAACAATAATATATAATAAAAAGTAGCCTTTGTTTGAGGGCTTATGTGAAATTTTAGCCCAATCCGTTCAGTGGTTTTGGTTTGGTTAACTAAAACATCTATACATCCAAATAATCTTATAATATTAGAATATCCCTTTTATAATATTAGTATCTGCCCGCGGCTTCGCGCGCGTTGTTTAATGTTAAGTATTTCTATCCTATGGGGACTGTCTATGATTTATTACGGGCCTAGAACTACCTGTATACAAAATTTCAATCCGATCGATTCAGTAGTCTTGGCTTCAAGAGGTCAAACATCCAAACTTTCGTAATTATATTATTCGTGTGATTGTCATATTTTTCATAAATCAAAATAAGTTAAGTTAATATTATACATACATATTATTATACATTGAATATAATAAGATAAATCTTTATTGAGTTTGTTCATTTGCTTTCAGAGTATTCAAAATGATCTGTGGGAGGCTAGCATTACGATCAAACAGCAAAGGGTATTGCAAGAATTAGTAAGACGGTAAGTTGTGATACTAAACCGTCTATGGAAAAATCCACTCAAACAATTCGACTAAAATAATTCGTCCGAAAAACATTTCGACTAGTAACAACTCGTTAAAAACGATAACGAAGTCTGTGGTTACGACGACGGATCGACACAGTACCGCTGTGGTTAGGTTATGTTAAGGCATGATTTAGTCGAATTGTTTTTAAGACGAATTATTTTAGTCGAATTTTCTGCATAACCCCTTTAACACCTACGTGTAAAATGGCTTTATTTTGACCTATTGGTTTAAACTCAGCCGGGGGTCTATGAGACGTAACTTCAACATGCAGCGGATAACGGGCATCAACACCGGCATCTGTCCGCCTGCCACGGCTGTTGGCGTGAATCCGCGCGCCTCGTATGACCCTGATAGGTGAGTGTCTGATATGTTTCTGGCGGTCAGGAGACTGAAAGACGTAACATGAGGGTAGTATTAAGGGTTAAAATACGGCTAAATTATGTTCTATGATGAATCTCGAATCTACGCGATATTCGGTATCTATACCTACTTAGAGCGGCAGCGAAAAATTTCGCGCGTCATCCCGCCGGGCATTTTCGTACCGCACAGCCATTCTGGTTTCGCTGCCTCTCTAGTTAGCGTATACCTAGAATTTCCAATATATTTTATCGTATTTTGGTCTAGATTTGAACACTTCTTGAAGATCAACCATGTAAACACTACCATTAACGAGTGAGCTCCAGAATGGGCATTCTAAACTATTTCAAGGGACGAGAATCACTACCACGCCGTAACACAGTGCAGTGTTACTCTAGCGCGGGAGGAGAGAGTATTTTTTAACTTGTATGATTAAACTACTAACCTACCGCAAATTTGCGTAAACAACAAATGTGTTGGAATGTTTTTGTAAACCTTTAAAGCTTTATTGTATATGAAGGTACCTCATATAGCTTTAAGTGTACATAGTTTTTATAAGATGGCATCATAAATTATTTCTATTTCTATTAATATCATTATTTTATTAATAGAAATGATAGTAATTTAATCTGCAAAATGCTAAAATGAGTAATTTGTTTGTAGTGCCCTTAACGTCCCGTCTACCCGAGGAATCTCGCCGGTGGTTGTGCCTGACAACGCCGAAATCAGGTAAGTACTACTAGAAGTCTGAGAGACGTAGTTACAACATACAGGGGTTAAATGGGTTAACTAGTCGGCTAGACAACGGATGACATGACTAGCATACAAAAACGTGCCCGCGCGGTCAGTACGCGAATCAAGTTGGCGGGCATAAATAGTACCTAGTTCAAAATCTATCAGCCAAATTCGACGTGAATTTTTATTTTATTTAGCCTGATTCGTCCCACTGCTGGGTTAAGGCCTCCCCCCAAATCTTTCCACGCAATGCGGTCACGCGCGTTCTCCCACCAATCTCTGAGGATGGCGTTAAAGAAATCTCGCCAGCGCTTTAAAAAAAAATTTGAAAGTGAATTTTTTTGTTACTTAACGTAAAAAAGTCGTGTAAACTAACGTGCTTAGTATCGAGTTTCAGGTTTAAATGGTAGAAATATTCAGGCGACAAGAGTGCTAACATTATGAAATAAAATAATTTAAAGAATATAGGTAATATCCTTATGTTGTTTTTCAGGCCTTCACTATCAGGGATGACACCATCCCAAGTCAACGGGGCCGAGTGGGATTTGATGGCAAAGAAATGCAAAATCAGGCAGAATCGGAAGCGGCTATTGTTCTATCTTGAGGAGACGAATCTAGGGAAAGGATTTATCAAAGTAAGAATTATTCTATCTAAGAATCATCATCAAACAATCTGCATGCAACACGATTATTCCCACTGCTAAGTATAAGGTCGCCAAACTGTGTTTTGGATACTACCTCGTGTGTTCATAAGTTTTGAGACGAACTTATTTAATTAATTTAAAAAGAAAGTAATTCATGCAACCTTTTTTAAACTTTTAAAATATAAATTTCGAATGTTTTGAATCAGAAAAAATATAAATTTGAATATTTGTTTCATTCTCCGTGAAAATGGCGCCAACAAAAGATTTGCGTGCGACTGTAATTTCACTGTTTCAAGCAGGAAAAAAACCAATGCAAGTTTAGTGAAATCCAAAGTTTGGGATGTAGTCGGAACTTTGTGTATAATGAGTACCATAATGAGGTACAAGGAGACCGGCTCTTTAGAAGACCGTGGAAGATGTGGCCGCCCGCGGTCTGTAAGGACGCCCGCCAACATCAAAGTAATCAGAGAGAGCGAATTCGTCGCAATCCTTGCCGGACTCAAAAGAAATTAGCTCTGCAGACCAACATTTCGCGAATATCGGTGAAACGGATACTTAAATATGATCTTAAACTAAAGGCCTACAGTCGAAGGAAAGTGCATTATTTAAACGAGCGTCTTCGTAAATTGCGACTGGAACGATGTCGGAACCTATTGAAGAGACACGATCCAAAAAATATCCTGTTTACCGATGAAAAGATCTTCACGGTGGAAGAAAAGTTTAACCGGCAGAACAATAAGGTTTACGCCAGAAGTTCAAAGGACGTCCAGCCATCTGTACGCAATGTCCAGCGCACTCATCATCCAGCAAGTGTGATGGTTTGGTGGGGTGTTTCCTACGAGGGGGTCACTTCGCTTCATTTTTGCCAGCAAGGCGTCAAGGTGAAGGCACAAAATTACCAAACCGACATATTGGAAGCGGTGGTTAAACCATTAAATGATACGCTATTCGCTGGAAAATACTGGGTTTTCCAACAGGACTCTGCTCCCCTCCCATAAAGCTAAGACTACCCAACGTTGGCTGGAGGCCAATTTGCCAGGCTTCATTCGGAGCGAAGATTGGCCCTCGTCAAGCCCTGACTTGAATCCTTTGGATTATTCTTTATGGACGGAATTGGAGCTGAGGGCATGCAGAAAGTCTCACCCAAACCTGGATTCTCTCAAGCGAGCCCTTATTAAAGAATCGAAACGGATTCCCATTGAAAAGATTCGTGCCGCCATAGATGAATGGCGCACGCGTTTGAAGGCCTGCATTGAATGCAAAGGCGGCCATTTTGAATGATTTATTTTTAAATACAGATCTAGATGTCAGTAGTTTTAATTTTAATATCCAATAAATGAATACTCAACTTAGCTCCAAAAATATTTAAGTTTTACTGTGTCTCAAGACTTATGAACACACGAGGTAGACGTATTGGAGGACGACTTATTTGCCGTCGGGCACCGAGAGGCACTATTTATTAGCATAATAATAATAATAAATAAATAGTGCTGAATAATGATAAGCATAGTTGAATTAAATCACCAAATGCTAACTTGACTGACACAATAAACTACAACTAACATAAGTAATAGTCAAGTTTTTTAAGGGCCCGGCGACCCTCGCTTGCAAAAATCGCTCCGAATATCGCTGTCCCTGTTTAACCCTTGCGCCGCGCCACATGCGTGCGCGATAGCAATATTAGCCGTTCAAAATTTGGTTTGTTCCGTAATACCAAAAATTATGACTGAAAACTTTTTGTATTCTTCACAAAGTATTGTTATTCTGTAACTAGACAATATAAGCTATGTTCCTTTATAAATAAAACGTAAGATATTGATGTTTTTAATACGAAACAAATAACAAGAAAACATATCCATTTTCGCATAAAAATGTGCAAAATGAGATTGGCTTTCATTTCATTTTAGGTAAGTATTTTGAAAAAAAAACTATTTGGGAACCTAGATAAATACTATTTTAATACAAATAATGCAATATTATATTGGAAATATGCTTGAATTAGAAATAATTTTGGTATTACGTTTGTATGAAGCATTCGTCCCTCCGGAGGCCCCTTTATTAAATACATTAGTTTTACGCTTTGTTATGAACTCGAACTTAAAGTGCTTTATTTCCTTTGGATCTTCAAGCTCATGGACACGCCAGAAAATACAAAAAACATTGTAAAAATTTGGAAATACTGTGGTGTAGTTTGCGTGATCATGTCTCTTATTCTCACCGTGTCAATAATTTCAGGAGCTGTGCTACTCAGCAGACGGTCGCATTGTCTGCTCCCCATTCGGAAAAGGCATCCGTCTTCTGGCGCTGGACAAGAACTGCAGCGAAATACCCAGCGTCGTCCAACACTTCAAAGAACCGACGCCTATGTACGAAATAGGCCAGAGTCTAGGTTACCACACAGATCTCGTCGTTTGCACTAAGTTTAACCCTCGCTTCCACTCGCTGGTCTCCGGGTGTTTGGAAGGGAAAATAGTCTGGTATCAGCCTTACAGTGGAGAATCGCTTCATTGAATATACCCGTATACCCCGTCCACTCATTTCTTTTCTCTTTGACATATGCACGCCTACAATTAGGGAACTTCCTTAATTGTTGACAGGTGAGTGAATCAAGACTGAATCAAAGCATGCAATGCAATATTTCATAGACTGTTTCTATTAATAATAATAGATGAGAATCTGTCGACTCGAGATATCGGGACTAACGAGATTATGGAAGATTAAACTAGTTGATTTTTAAAGTTAAAATTAAATTGTTAACTCGGCCTGTCTTCTATTCGAAAAAAACGCGTGTAATGCCGCTGGCTTAATCAAGTATCAAATAAAACAGCAAAAATAATTCAAGGTAATTAATAAAAAAGAGAATAAACGTCATTCTCAAAAATAAAAGTCATTTAGACGCCTGAGTATGTCTGTAAAATTATACTTAGGTACAAAATTTTCAGATAAAATATTATATAATTGACTATGTTGGTAATCGTAACCAAATTATTTACTAATTTATGGGCACTCGAGCAAGCTTTCGAAAAGAAAATAAACGCGTGGACGGAGTATAGTTCAATGTGTATGAATTGGTTTTATTTAGCTATGTTCGTTTTCATGTAGGAAGCGTTCGGTGAAGTTTATTAAAATTATAGAAATAACCTAAGGTTTAATCAAAATAATTATATTCGATTTTTAGTGGTTAATAAAATTTCTTTTTTTCGAATAATATTTTTAATGTGTATATTTGAATTTACTTCAAAGTAGAATCATAACACAAGCTCTGCTTAGCTTGGGGCTAGATAATGCTGTGTGGATAGTCCAGCATTTTTTATTTATTTAGCGGAGATCTATTTAAAGCTTAAGTATAAATAGGTATAAGTAAAACAAGTTTTATGTAGTATTTATAACGATTCTAAGTAGCAAAAATCGATTATACTATTTACCCGATTTATTGGCTCTCTTTAGTGATAATATGTTCCGTTCAAAACGAAATAATCTATGATTCATAAAAAAAAAAGTTTGGGAGGCCAAATTATAATTTACTTTTTGATAATAATTAGCAGCGTACTGAAATTTAATACTTACTAACTATTACGCTGAAATGGAAACCAATTTATTGATATTCCAAAATCATTGTCATGAAGAAATATGTGAAGTGAAACAAATTTCATCTGTCAGAGAATGTTTCCTACCTGAAAACGAAAATAATGATGGGCGAAGAAAGCTATATATTTCCTACTTCGATCTCTTGTTAAGGGAAACTGTAACCAATTCCATTCCCCTTCTTTGATGTTAATGACAATCAATCTTATTTACACGACGACTTACATAATTTTTTATCTTTGGCTAACTAACTAGTATAAGATGGCTTCAGGCTAGGTAGGAAAGCGACCTGCGAAAACCGCTTCTTGCTGAATGCGGCAAGTTGAAGAAATAGGCATAGGCCTCCGCCTATGACCAGCGATGAACTAGTGTTGATTGATAATGAAGATTTTAAAACATTTCTTTATTTATTTATCATATATATTATAAATCTTTCTTCCAGTTATCTCTAATTAAGTAATGGTAGTGATTCTGTTGGCAAAAAACCTAAAGGTAACTAGCAAACTAACCATTAAAAAGGCAGCATTGTTGTAGGCTAATTAGTTTTACGATTTCTGCCAACACAATCTACACCTCGTCTTGAAATGTGATCTTGTACTTCAATTGATGAAAAAACTAGTTGTTTTTAGCCAAGGTAATTAGTAACGAAGATGTGTAATGATTTTTTTTATACTTACTGGTAAAATAAAGCAACTCGTAAAAACAGTTTGTAGATGTATAATTCAACAGGTTTTAAACAGCACTACATAATATATCTCAGTACAAATAGGTACGGGGTTCACAAAGATGTATAAAAGACTTTGCACACGGCACCGCAACCACACACCAATAAACATTAAAATACGGACAAGTTAGTAATATTTACAGTAATTTCAAGCTTCGAACGAGTGGCCCGCGCGAGTTGTGTGTTATCTAATACCGTCAATATAAAATGCGTCTTAAATATTACGAGTTAAAGTCCATATTTGAATGCATATTTTTGTGCTACGACAACCATAAATCAAATATGGCCGCCCTCCTTTAGCTTAGTGACTAGCGTGTCGACGTCAGGCACGATGGAGCCCGACTGCCTGACTGGCGGGTCTTCCACGGAGATCACCTTGATGCGAGGAGATATGTCCACACCGAGGTCCTTGGCTGTTAACTTCTTGAGCGGCTTCTTTTTGGCTTTCTGAAATAGGCAGATACGATATAATGCACGGACAATTTTATAACAAAAGTCCTGTTTTTACTGACTGGACAGTAAGGACAGTCATCCCGTGACTACGACAGTTTAAACCTGTTGAAACGTCGGGAAAATATGTAAATAAACCCGATAAATACCCGTTAAAATATAAAAATATTTCAACGCCAAAATGGTTTTTTCCAAAACAGCGCAGTAGAAGCTGTATACGAGTTAGACTGCTAAATACATTACTACAAATACAATATGTATCAAATAAGATTATTTTACGTTCACTTCAATTTTTGTCGACTAGTGGCAGTTGATGAGCTCGATCTATACAATAAGGAGTGGGTTCTCCTTGCTGAGGACCGAGATGAGTGGAAGAAGGGGAGGGAGGCCTTTGCCCTGCAGTGGGACACCCGGGCTAATATAATAATAATAAAAAGTGGCAGTTGACAAACAAAAGAGTATCAAACAACTAAATTATACAATAGAGAAGAATTTAATAAATTGCTTGTTTTCATAATGCAGTGGGAGGCTAGAACGTCATAGAACCACTATGCTATGTAGGAACTCTATTAATTAATAAATAATGCTGAACAATTCACACAGCGTTATCTAGCCCTAAGCTAAGCAGAGCTTGTGTTATGGGTACTACCAACTGATATACTTTATAAATTACTAGCTGCGCCCCACGACTTCGCCCGCCCGCGTGGAAATCTGTGTCATATGGTTTATAAACCTTCCTATTGAATCACTCTATCTATTTAAAAAAACCGCATCAAAATCCGTGTAGTTTTAAAGATTGGATCTTTAAAACTACACTGACAGCTGGAAGCGACTTTGTTTTATACTATGTAGTGATATTACATAGATATTTTCGTATTATACTTAAAAAAAACTATTATTATATAAATAATTTTACAAATATTGGTCCTGGCGAGAAACGAACCCGCAACTTTCTAGGTCGCAGGCGAAACTTCGCGCGCTGCGCCACAGATCGACTATGTATGTAGGTTAGGTACCTATTGGAACAAGTTAGACATTGAGATGAATATGATCATACCATAATATTAGGCAGTGTAGCGTATCTGGGCTCGTTCAGTCGCAGGTCCGCGCTTATAACAGCTGGCAGCTTCACCTTGATGACTTCCAGTCCACCATCAATCTCCCGGGTCACTGTTAGACCACCATCAGATTTCTCTACCTGAAAGTTAGAAATTAATAATTTCATTCATTTTAAACCTTTTATTCAAATTTATTTGTTTGAACTCTTTTGGCAAAGGCCTCCACTAACCCCTTCCACTTTAGAATAGAAGAACTCCACCCAGCGCTAAGAGGCGACGTGGAAGGCCCAGGATGCGATGGCGTGACGAGCTAGAGGCACATCTTCCATCATGGCCTGCTGCAGCGTCGGATCGCGAGGAGTGGAAGGAGAAAAGGGAGGCCTTTGCCCAGCAGTGGGACATGAATGGCTAATAATAATATAAATAAATGATTAATAATATAAGAAAGCTTTTATGGCTGAGGCATATTACTCAAGTATATAGTTAAAAAGTAAAACTTCTGAAACTATCATGGTTATTAACACTAAAGTCATTTAAAACGGGATATTTACCATGATTTGATTTTTGAGTTTTCCAATATTTCTGCACAGTTTCATGCGCCATGATCACGGAATAACTATAATATTGGAAAACTCAAAAATCAAATCATGGTAAATATCCCGTTTTAAATGACTTTAGAATTGAAAAGTATTTTACTAAAAGCACAAACTAACAATTCCTTATGTGGAAACCTTACCTTAGAGGCAAAAGCACCTTGTGGCCAATCCAGAAGAGCAGCTGTCATTTGCGCAGTTTGGTTGGAGTCATCATCAATGGCCTATCAAATACAAAATACAGTGTAAGTACCTATGTCAGTGTTGTGTTAGCTTTTTCTGATTCAGCAGAATTTCAGTGTATCATTAGGTTTAGTTTTGTAACCTACCAGTTATTAAATCCTTTATTGGCATGTGAAATTAAAAAATGTTGAGTTAAGTTGGACACATGATTTAATATTTTACTGTGTAACTGATAATATTTAGTCCATATCATATCTCTCATTCTCACTGTGGTGTATTAAATACCTATCCTATGTGTGAGTGCACTCATAATAAATAACGAAATGTATGTGGGTACTTGGATAGAGATGCTGATGACAACTATCCACAATCTTCAGTCCTGATTTACCAAGTAAGTCCATAACACTTACTATATCAGTCATCGTAACCCATAAAGAGAGCTGATGCTACATTGCTATAGACATTGGCAGAATTACATCAATCCAAATGCAGAGCAAGAAGTTGTTGAATATCTGCTTGTACCTGCTGTATCTTTACCTGTTTCCCAACAATGACAATATCAGCCTTCTCGTCCTGAGACAGCTTGGCGAGGATCTTGGCCACATGCAGCGGCTGCAGGGTCTCGTACTCAGCACCAGCCACCTCCACATGGATGGCACGGTCTGCACCCATAGCCAGTGCAGTTCTGAGAGTTTCCTGTAAATAGATTTGAAAAGATACTTAACTATTATTATGGTTCCTATAGAACAAGTTCAAAGATGATTTTAGAGTTTTTAAATTTTGGGTCCTGTGAATACCATATTTTAACACATAACGTAACGCGCGTTATCAGGGTTATAACGCTAATTTCAGCGCGGATGAATTAGCATAATAACGCTAACGGAAAGGCGTTATTCGCGTTACAATGCGCCTTAAAAAGCGTTAATCACGCTAAAATTTAGCATAACGTAACGCGCGTAATAACGCGCGTTACGTTATGTGTTCAATTGCATGGTAGCCCCACTGATTTTAAGAGCAGAAAGTTATACAATACAATTAATCTTTATTATACAGAATAAATAACAAATACGAAACAAAATAGAATATGTTGTATAATGGGCGGCCTTATCGCTATGAGCGCCAGGCAACTTTTGGATGGACTTGAAGTATATATGCAGTTTGATTCAGAATTATGGAAGGGCACCATATTTGCCACAAGTAAAAAAGGTCATAATGGTCATGTTATTTTACCTGTGCCTGAGCAGGGCCACAAGAGACAGCAATGACTTCACTAGCCAATTTCTTCTCCTTCATCCGTACTGCCTCCTCCACTGCTATCTCATCAAACGGGTTCATGGAGTGCTTCACCCCATCTGTGACCACTCCACTCTTGTCTGGTTTGACTCGGACCTAGTTGTGTGAACAGGTTTTATAAACACTCTTCAATAATCGAATTTAGGTGAACGAATTGTTTTGTTTTACTAGGAAAATTTGTTTGAATGATTTTTTTTGTAATCAATTTCATGCCAATGAATGGTTCCAAACTTTAAAAGTTCCTATGACAATTCTTCATTCAAAAGTACCCTGAACTCTAAACCAAAAAATATATCGTATAGTAATAACAATAGTTTGGAGTTCAAGGTGGTTACTGATAAGATAAAAGAAGTAACCTTACTCTTTTTGATCTTCTCACAATAGAAGTTGATTCATACACTTAACTTACAGTATCTCCTGCTAAGTTTACAGGTATGCCTTAGAAATAAGGTCTGGATTATAGAAATAATAGCAGGAAAGTAACCTTTGCACTCAGCTGTATAAACTTACCTTTACGGCGTAGTCAATCACTCTTTTAACTCCAACAAGTACGCGAGACATTTTGGCTACTTTATTTCCTTGTTTTAGCACAAAACAATCAGGTTTTTGTTAAGTTTTCCGTAATTTTTAACAAAAACAAATGAACTCAGCTGTGTAAGGCCGAAGTCCGAGTTCAAATTTTATTGAGTGAATGAAATGCCAACTTGCTGTCAACTATCAAAGTAAACGTCAATCTGTTGAGTGATGTGCTGTGCGTTGCCTGCCTCTCCTAGGGAGATTGTGGATATTTTCTTCGTCCGAGGTGCCTCCCTGTGCGGTTGTGTGGTGGTGGTTGGTTTGTGATGGGTTTGTATATACATACAGTACACAGTAAAGTGTATGTAGGTAATAGTGGGTCCGAATTTGCTCGCTACGCTATTTCGAAAATTTAGAATCCCTTCCGCAACGCTACCATACCATTATAAGAGAAAAGGATACCTACGCAAGAAATAACGGCATGTCTAAAATAATCTATAAAATAAAACTAGCCAAGTGCGAGTCATTCACGCACGAAAAAGGGTTCGCAATTATCTATTTAAAATTAAATATTTTAATTTAATTTTTAATTGAATATATAGATAACCAGGCCCGCCGCTAGCTGTTTGATGGAGGATGGTGGGACATGGCGTGGCAGGGTTTTAGTATTTGTTGTTATAGTGGCAACAGAAATAGGGTGTGGCTAATGTGGCCCCAACGATGGTATTATCCTACGTCCCGTAGTTTTTAGCCAGCTACCTAGTCACATTCCAATATTTAATCATATCCTATTAGAGATGAGATGTATCAAGTTTTCAAACAAATCTTACTACTGTGTAATAAATTATTACAAATTAAATAAAGAGGTCCTTGTTTTTGTTATTATAATATTTATTTATCTTATTCCACTGTCACACAAATCATAGAGTTAGAATTTAAATTTAAACTCTAAGACACCAACAGATAATCTTACAAATACACAATACACACTGTATTGATTCACACTAAAACTTGAATTCTTTGTATTTCTTGGCCTGTTTTGATTCTGTATTTTGCTGCCGCTTTCTTTTGTTCTGTAACAAAAAGTAGATGTTAGGAAGATCCACAATTCAGAGTAATTCGTAAACACTATATGCTAAACGATTCAGTGCTAAGTTTCAGTTTAAAGGTACCTAGCCTAGATCGTAGACCTGGTCATGTCCCGTCACAGTTCCACTCCGTTGCCATTTAAATGCAGATTAACAGCATTTGAGGCAGAGGCAAGGTTCCACGGCCTTGCTTGCTCCATTGTATGTATTTCCAAATAAAAGGGTGCTTATAGTCAGACTTTAGAAGTTTTAGATTAAAGATGCAAAGATATCCTAGTCCAAATTGATCTGAACTTTCTGATTGATCCTACAAACTTTTTGCAGACCAAATTCAAAATAATCAGTGCCTAAACTTATTTTAGTATTCATATTTATTTTATTGCATCATTATATACATTTTTAGGTCTTAGTATGTACATTTTGTCATGCTATTATGGGAGCAAAGCCACGAGCACAATCTAGGATCTAAATAAGCCAGTACCTTGAAAATGGAACAATTGAGTGTATGATCTGCAGATATTTGTTTGGGGTGTTCTGGTAGTTTTCTATGTATAATAAAAAATATCTATCTATGTAATGTATTGTATTATGTATATCAGTAATCTAGTACCCATAACACAAGCTCTGCTTAGCCTGGGGCTAGATAATGCTGTGTGAATTGTCCAGCATTATTTATTTTATTTATTTACCTTCTGCCTAGCGACATGGTCCGCCAACATATCGGACAGGTCCTCCTGTGCTTTCCCGGGTCTCTGCTCGCGCAGGTGGCGCTCGTAGCGAGCCGCCACCGCCTCGGGCTCCAACTCCAACTCAGAGGGGTCTAGGGCCACTTCGACGCCGGCGGAACGCGTTTCTGCGCCTTCGCTGCTTGTGCCTGATGGTGGTGGCAGGCTTCTCTTGCCTTTAAAAAACATTTTTGGTATTTATTGTCGAGGAGTGTATGTCGCATCAGAACAGAACAAATCGTCTCAAATAAATTCTGAATAGAGATACTGCGATCTATACCGTCATTATGTCGCGTTATTGTGGTCCCTGTCTAATCCGGCGCTTAACAGCCCACCCACCGTTAAAGTAAACAAGATTGAATCTAAAACAGCTTGCAATAAGAGAACAAAGAGAATAAAGTTTTCGACGTACCTGGATTAGCCGCATTGATATCGTAGACGTGAGTCGACGCCATCATGCCAGCAGTAAGACCCACGCGCCGCTCTGGCAGTACTTGGTATAGAGCTGGTGTATCGCCTCTGAAACAACGATACTAAATTTATTACTTCAAAATAAATTAAATATGGCGTTTAAATCGATCGTAGGATAAGACTTCAACTTCTTGCTGGATGGCTCTGCGTCTGGATTGACGCAATTCTGCCAAGGTCCTCTCACTTATGGTAGCATCGCAAGCTATTTTGGTTTGGGCTAGTATAGTAAACATTTAATATGAGTATCACTACAAACTATAAAGCAAAGTTGTTTACCGCTGTCTGTCCCTATTTATGCTTAGATCTTTAAAACTGCGCAACTGATTTTGATGCGGTCTTTTAATAGATAGTGATTCAAGAGGAAGGTTTATATGTAAGTATATAATACATGTGCGAAGCCGGGGCGGATCGTTAAAAAAACCTTCCACAAACTACAAACAAGAAAAAAAATAACAGTGCTAAAATCCTCACTCTTTAGACTCCATGGGTTGGGATTCTGTTGAATGGCTGCTCCAAATAATAATATAGTGGTATTCTATCTAATGTATTTTCTAATTTAATTTTATATCTAATATTTTCTTTTATTTTATTTTTGTAATTTTATATGTCTCTGGACAATGTCTGACTGAATAGAGAAACTTTTTTTTAAATACAGGATGAGAGTTACCCTTCAACATCGCTCTCGTTCTTCTTCTTCCTGAGCTCGATGGTGTCAGGCGTCTCCATGCCGGGCGGCACGGAGCTGATGCCGAGGGGCGTGACCAGACCCTCGCCGGGAGTCGCCACGCCGGCCGCCACGTCACCCTCTGCGCCCTTCTCGCCTTCGTCTTCAGACTCCTCTGTGAATGGAACAAGCATCATTGTATGCAGATATGAACGTACTATAGTGGTTTCTTTTTCACTTCTTCAACTAGTAGAAAAAAAATTAAGTGAACAGTAAAAAATCTTATAAATTGTTCAATAGTTTGATTTATATAAGAATTAGTTTATTAGGTATATCCTTAAAATTTAACGAATTTCTCTTTTTTCTATCACAAACCTAGATTTCATTAAGCTATGTAATTGAAAATGAGCTGAAGCCATTATGTACGAGTGTAACGACCTGGATGCCTTCGATAGAGCGGGAATTCGGTGGCTCGTGGGCAGATAAAGAAATAGGAAGCTATGTCTGGCAGCAGGACGTGATAGGCTAGTTGTTGATGTCAGATATAATATATTTTACTTGTTTGCTTAAGAAAATGATTGATTGGTTAAATAAATAAATAATTAGCTTGTGGTATGGGTACTAGATAACTGATATACATAATACATTACATAGATAGATATTTTTTATTATACATAGAAAACGACCAGAACACCCGGAACAAATAAATCGGAATCGAACCCGCAACCTCCTGCGTCGCAGGCAGGCCTTCGCCCACCGCGCCACATCGGTTGTCATGTTGGAAATCTTATAATATTTTATTTAAAACCACAAACATTTAGCTTCAACAGTTTTCCTAGTCTTACCTTCTTCTGATTCCTCTTCAGATTCCGACTCCAATTCTCCCCACATGGTCCTGTCAATGTCTTGGTCTTCGTTATCCTGGAAACAAATTTTTATATTATTAAAATCTGATCATTCAAGTCATATTATATAGTCGTATACTAAATTCATACATATTTGGAACAACAATTTACCGTAATTCTGGGTGATTCTTCTAAATAATTTTAAACTTACTCGATCTGAACACATATTTATAAGTATTAATACAACGGGTATTTATCGCGTTTATTTACCTATTTTTCCCGACGTTTCAACAGGTTTACACACTGTCGTGGTCACGGGATGACGCGATAAATACCCGTTGTATTAATACTTATAAATAGGTACACCTGTAATTATAAACTAGTTTCTGCCCGCGGCTTCGCACGCGTTGTGTCTATGAAAACTAAAAAATAACTTTTAAACCGGGTATTTTGAGATTGGTCTTGTATGTCACACTATCACTTACATCTTGTCCACTGCTCTGGTGTCCGAACACATCTCCATACAGCGGTTTCCCCGTCTCATCCACGGGCGGCTTGCCCCAGCCTCCCGCGTGGTACCCGAACGCGCAGCCGTCTGGTATGGGGGCGTTGAGTCCTGGTATCTTGAGATTGGGGTAGGAGGGAGGAGGTCCGTAACGCTGCTGCGCGATTAGCCATGGTGGGGGCACCTGTAAATGAGAAACGGGCTTCAAAAAACTGTTAACAATCCCGATTGCTGTAATGGCAATATACAAAAGATGAACTTGAGATGAAAATGAAATTGTACGTGCAAAATCGAGAATAATTCCCGTTTTAAGCACTATACGATTTTTAAGCTAGCTTTACAAAAACCTAATCACTCTCAGAGACAATGCTTTGACTGTCTGGTGCAGAGATCACTATCATCGGATGAGATGATCAGGTCATTCATGATCATCATCGTCTTCACATTAATTTAAGTAAAAATATAAAATAAATGGGTATGATATAAATAATAATAATAAAAATAGATGGGCAGGACATCTTGCAAGACCACCTGCCCGATGACATTGTGGGGGCTGTAGGGAAGCAGTGGATATGACTGGCACCAGACCGCGAGATAAGGAAGAGGCCTATACTCAGCAGTGGGTGTTATAAATAATGGTGGATAGATAATATAAATGACAGACACTCAGAAGCTCATTTAACTGATAACACCTCTATTTTTGCGCCGGATTTAAAGAACACTTACCTTATGCGAACCAGGGCCTACAGGCATACCGAGCGCAGTCCTCAACTCCTCAGTAAGGTCACCAGGTTTCTTCTCTCGTAGCCGGGTCTCGAACTCCTTGCCTTCGTAGTATAGGTCACCATGGATCGTCATTCGCGGCTTCGTTTGCCATCTGGGTGATACAAAGAAATGTTTTAATATTGCGTAACGTGGCCCTTTACCACTTTCAGTGCCCATGTAGCATATCGTCCAGTTTAAACGCTCGGTGCAACAGCGTATGCAGTGAATGCGTTAAGAAATACACATACATACACATACTGGTCTTAACTTGTAATAACTATATAATTCAGCTAACAACTAAAAAGAATGAACCCAAAAATTGTTGACAGGGTCTTTATGCATTGTGTACCTACCCACTAAAAAAAACTTTGGTTCACAAAACGATGATAGGTATAGGATAGTTGGAAGAACAAATAAATAAATAATGCTGGACAATCCACACAGCATCATCTAGCCCCATGCTAAGCTGAGCTTGTGTTTGGGTAGGTACTAGACTAACTGATATACTTAATACAATTACAATACATGTATGAATTTAATTTATAAAAAATTTAGATTTTTTACACTAGTATAACTATTTTGGTTGATTGTTTTTATTGGTAGAAAAGATTACTCACCTAGTTCACCCATATCAGAAGAAGATCAAGAAGATCGTGCTTCAGAGCAAAACCTAAAGTACCTGAGAGGGATAAAATATTTAGGCCAGTTGTTAGACTGAAGCCAATGTGATCGTAATTTCATTGAGCCTGACTCAAATAACGATCATCACAGTTATGTATAATAGGGTGCATATGAAAGGGTTGATGAATATTTTTTGTGGCCTTAGATATTCACAAATCGTCTTTAAATAATTGTATTGTACCCACAATACATAAGATCGTAAGCTTACATCGAGACGCTGCGTGAATTTTTATTCAAAACATAACTTTATTTACCTTACCTACTACGCTAATTGTATTGTTTATCTTTTAATATAGAAAAAATAATTATTCCATATAACACACGAACAAAACCAAAATTACACAGTCAATAAAATAATATTAGATAAATAAGGTTACAATTTAAACTATAATTGAGTTTTCGTATTATGTAAATAAATTTGTACCATACGTAGTAAGTACGAGATATATTTTGAAAGAAAGTGCGCGCAGCGTCGCGTAGCGCGTCGCCGCTAGATGTAAGCTGACCGTCCGATTTAGCAAAAGATAAAGTAATTTATATGAAATATTAAAGAAAAATGTGGACAGCGATATTGATAGCTTACTGAGTCCGCGTATGGGTTCGTTTAAAGATCAGCATCAGATAATGTCAATATCTAAAATCAGCATCCGGTGACTTGTAAAATACTACACCAGCAACAATCTGGATAAGAATTTGAATTTATTTCATCATCATCATCATCATCAGCCTATATTAGTCCACAGCTGGACATAGGCCTCCCCCAATGAGCGCCATAGCGCCCTGTCTTCGGCTTGACGCATCCAGCATCTACCTGCAGTCTTTCGCAGGTCGTCATCCCACCTGGTCGGAGGGCGTCCTACACTACGTTTACCGAGTCGTGGTCTCCACTCAAGAACACGTTGCCCCAGCGGCCGTCGGTTCTTCGCGAGATATGGCCGGCCCACTGCCACTTCAGCTTGCTAATTCTCAGAGCTATGTCGATAACTTTAGTTCTCTGTCGGATGTATTCGTTGCGAATCCTATCCTTCAGAGATACTCCGAGCATAGCTCTTTCCATAGCTCGCTGAGCGACTTTGAACTGGTGGACCAGCCCTATCGTGAGTGTCCACGACTCAGCTCTGTAGGTCATAACGGGTAGGACGCACTGGTTGAAAACTTTCGTTTTCAAGCATTGCGGTATGGATGAAGAGAAGACTCGACGTAGTTTCCCAAACGCTGCCCAGCCCAGCTGGATCCTCCTTTTGGCCTCCTTCTCGAAATTGTTTTTACCTAACTGCAGAATATGCCCGAGGTATGTGTATTCGGAAACGATTTCGAGAAGGTGACCATGTACGACCACCGGCCTTGGATCAATGTGTCCATTGATCATGACTTTGGTTTTATCCAAATTCATGCCAAGACCGATGCATCGGGAGGCTGAAGCTAGGCCGTCCAGCATCTGGTTCAGCTCCTCTAGCGACTCCGCCAATAGGACTATGTCATCAGCGAATCGTAGGTGTGAGATGTAGTTGCCGTTTATGTTTATGCCCTTACCTTTCCAGTCCAGAGTCTTAAACAAATCTTCCAACGCGCTTGTGAACAGTTTCGGGGATATGACATCCCCCTGTCTCACTCCTCTGCGCAGTTGGATAGGTTTAGACTGCTGGCCCTGTACTTGGACACTCATAGTGGCGGCTTCGTAGAGACATCTCAGAACCTCGATATAACGATAGTCCAGTTGGCATCGCTGTAAGGATTCCAGAACAGCCCAGGTCTCGACAGAGTCAAAGGCCTTCTCATAGTCCACAAAAGCCAGACACAGGGGCTGATTATACTCTTCGGACTTCTGTATAATCTGCCTCACTGTGTGTATGTGGTCTATGGTGCCATATCCACCGCGAAATCCGGCCTGTTCCGGTGGCTGAAACTCGTCGAGTCTCCTAGCGAGACGGTTCGTGAGTACTCGTGAGAACAGCTTATAGACGTGGCTCAAGAGTGAAATGGGTCTGTAGTTTTTAAGAAGGGTTTTATCGCCCTTCTTAAAAAAGAGCACCACCAAACTCCCGCTCCACGCCTTTGGAGTTCTCCCACTGTTAAGAACGGCATTGAAGAGGTTCTGTAGCTCCTGTATATCAGGAGCTCCTCCAGCTTTCAAGAGCTCGGATGTTATACCGTCTTCACCGGGGGCTTTTCCATTTTTAAGCTGCCTTAGAGCTAACACGATCTCGTCTTGACTGATGTCAGGTAGTTCGTCAGTGTAGTGGCGTGTCAGGGTGGCTCTGGAATCATGGTTGTCTTTTCGGGAACGAGGGGCATGAGCAGCGTATAGACGGCCATAGAAATCCTCTATCTCGGCTGAGATCTCTGGCTTCGACAATACGGTCCTTCCGTCGTGCGTTTTAAGCTTTGTCAGGTGGCTCCTGCCAAGCTGCTGAGTGAATACTTTGGACCCCCGGTTTCGCTCTATCGCCTCTTCAATGAGGCGCGTGTTGGAGCTCCGGAGATCGTGCCGTACCATCTTCGCAATTCGCTTGTTCAGGTCTGACCTCTCTGACAAAGTCGCTTGGGTGGTCTCCCGTCTTTTTGTCATCAGCCCAAGAGTCTCATCCGAGAGTTTGGACTTCTTGCCAGTACGCTGCTTTCGACAGAATTTCATGCCCTCGTCCCTCAACGTTTCAACCAGATTGTGTAGGGTCTCGTCAGCGTCATCAGTTGGTTCCAAGGCAACAAATCGATCCCCGAGAAGCTGCTGAAACTTCTCGGTGCCCGCCATGATTTGGATTAGGTCAGGTCGGAGCGTGGACTTCATCAGACGGTTTCTTTCAAGCTTAATGTTGATATTCAGAGAGCCTCGAAGGAGTTGGTGATCAGATCCGGTATTGAACCTGTTGATCACTGAGACATCTCTGAATATGTGCTTGCTATCCGTCATGATGAAGTCGATCTCATTTTTAGTCACAGTGTCGGGGCTTTGCCATGTCCACTTCCTTTGAGGCTGTTTCTTAAAGAAGGAGTTCATTAAGAACAGCCCCTCTTTCTCAAGGAAATTGACAAGCATTTCCCCCTGTGATTTCTAACTCCATAACCATGCGGGCCTAATCGGGATTCGTTGCCAGTCTGGATTCCCACCTTGCCGTTAAAGTCCCCCATAACAACGTTGAAGTGGGCCTTAGTGGTGTTGTGTAAGGCTTTGGATATGTCTTCGTACATATCCTCCACTTCATCATCCGAGTGTGCCGAGGTCGGTGCGTAGACCTGGATGACCTTCATGCTGTATCGTTTGGACAGCCGAAGGATCAGGTACGCTACCCTGGTCGACACACTGGAGATTTCTTGGACGTTGTTAGAGAGGGCCTTATTGACGAGGAAACCTACGCCACCCTGGGATGTTTTATCACCCTCGCGAAAGTAGAGAAGATGGCCCGAGTCTAGGGTTACGGTGTCCTCCCCCTCTCTACGGACTTCACATAACCCCAGAACATGCCATTTGATGTTCTCTAACTCCACTTCCAACTGCGCTAGATGATGGTCAAGCCTAAGAGTGCGTCCGTTAAACGTAGCCAGGGTCAATTTATGTAGGGTGTGGTAGCCTAATGTAGCCCGGGGATTCCTAGCACCCCCTGCCCCGCCGTTACCGTGGCCGCTACCATGGCCAGGAATAGCGAGGCGGCCGGGAACTGGGGGCCACATTCTGCTGGCGTATCGATCCATGGGGGGGTTGATGCCCATAATCCCCACGCTGGGCATGCGGGTTGGGGATTGCAGTATAGGGAGTGTGCTGCAAGGGACGCTGCTGCCCGCCCCCCGGTGTATGTCCCTTAGTCGTCTCCTACGACACCCACGGGAAGAGTTGGGTTGGTGCTATTCTTTCTAGGCCGACACCACACAGCCATTATTTATCACTACATAGTATAAAACAAAGTCGCTTCCCGCTGTCTGTCTGTCTGTCCCTATGTATTAGACCTTTAAAAGTACGCAATGGATTTTGATGCCGTTTTTTTGTATAGATATAGTGATTCAAGTGGTAGATTTATAAACCATTTCACACATAGATTTCCACGCGGGCGAAGCGGCGGGGCGCAGCTAATCCCCTTAAACAGGACAAGCAGCTGTTATCGTTACTTACTTGAAGAAAGCGTCGTGCAGTTTCTGGTAATCGATATCTATCTTCCCGAGCTTGGGGCGCGCGCGCTCCCGCATCTTAGCCTTGAGAGTCTTTGTCTCTTCCTTGTCTTGTAGCGAAGCTCGCATCTCCATGATTCCTGTTTTCTTTATAAAGTCCGGAAGATCAAACGGAGGCTTTTCTATACCACGCTTGCCTTGGAGATACTGGAATAAAGTAAAAACAAAGATTGTATTTTTATTCTTCCTATGAGTTAGCCGTTAAAAGAGTGGACCTGTGTTTTTGAGTTCACTCACACTTGCGCACTATAATAATGACCGTCTACGTCTAGTCAGACACACACGTCTAGTCACTATTGAACGAAATTCGACCAAAACGACATTATATACTTATTAATCAAGAAAATAGAGACAAATATGCCAATAAATAAGTTATCATGGCCATAGGGCAGAATATAACGACTCTTCCAACAATTAATTGGTTGTGAGCTTCGGAACAGAGTTCTGGGAATATGCACCTCAATTACAAACATGAAAATGAACAATAAATCTTCAGAAATAATATAGATTAAACTAAAAATTTGGAGAGGAGAGGATTCTAATGCCACGGCGGCGGCGGCCGCTTTTTATCATACCTTCCTCTTATAACACCAATGCCTCGGCACTTGCACCGTGTTCCTGTGAGCCTTCAACTGGACCAGCAGCTTAGGATCCTTGGCCGTGACGTCATACATCTCGACCACATCGGGCCGGGTCACCAGCTGTTTCAACTCTGCGACTGATAGCCGAGAGAGCTTCTTGAGCTTGCGCTTTGAGAGGCGATCCTTTTCGTCGGCGGCGTTTTTCTGAAAATTTTGCGCAACGATTTGATTATTTTGAAATAACTAAAATGTTTGTTCAAATTCCTTAGTATTACCATAGACTAACGAGGTAGTTAGTCTATTCTATGGTATTACACTGTTTTTTTTTAAATAAATACATACGTTTGTTTTCGTCTGTTCAAAAATGTTTACCCATGAAATTTGAAATTGTGAATTCCACGCGGGCGAGGCCAATATAGCTACTTTCCTTGGATTATACATCGGAGTATAGAAAAATTTTAAACATTTTATTTTACCATATATTGATATGGGGCAAATCATGCTTAAAATATGTTGCGACAAAAAATAAGGGTTTAATAAAAAAAAAAAAATTTGCAAATGGAATGAGTATTAACAATTCCAACAGTTAAGCTAACTTCAGACTGTTGCGATAATTTAGAGGTGGCCTGAACTGATCATAACAAAAGAAAAGCGATCACTTTATTTCCTAGTTTTACTTATGTAATTTGAATTTTGTAACATGTTCAAGAGTCCTGTATGGTTTAAAGGAAATAAAGGACTTCTCTTTGATCTTCAATCGGAAGCTTATCAATAAAGTTTGAGGCTATCCTTACCTCCACAGCTTCCTCATCAGCCGCAAACTGGTCAGTGACCTTCTCCACCACCTTCGCGGAGCTCTTGACCTCTTTGCTCTCCTCTTTGATCTCGTCCTTCTTCTCAGTTATCTTGAATGACTCCAGGATGCGGTGGAACTGTCTGTACATCGGCTCCAGCTCGTGGAATTGAATGCTTTCTTGAACATATCTGGAATTTAATGACGTAATGAAATAAATATTTTTAAACTTACGCGATCTGAACATATAATAATTATAAGGATTAAAAACGTGGGGAAATAGAAAAATGAACGCGACAAATACTCATCAATATGTAAGCATTTTATTTCAATTTTGAAACCTTGGTTATAATACAAATCTTCTTCTAAATTAGGTCAAAGATTTGAACTTCTTTGAAATCGATAATATTCTTATTTAATGTAATTCTATTCAATTCTATTGTATATGGAAATGGATATGATTTGTGATTTTTAATTTATGATTTTGTAATGTAAACTTAAAGTAAGGTTGACTCTACGATTTTTGTGTTGTTTTTCTGTATTATAAAATTATTTCTAATTTTAATATTAAATTTAAATATGTACTCTATTGCATTGGGTGGTCCCGTAAAAATAGAGGTACGTTTGTAAATAAATAAATAAACTTTGTTTGGTGTAATCCGGCCTGTAGTCCTATATTACCTTGGCAAACTTGTTTAGTCACGAAGAAACACCTGTGTTTATGTTAAAGGCAGATTTAATTTTTGGTACGTAATATAATAACCCTGCGCTTATCAACACTTCTGCTTGAACCATTACTCAGCTCCCGCACCACACGGCTTAACAATCAAATGGGTCAAACGGCTCATGAAGAGCCGTTTGACCCATTTGATTGTTGCCAACGAAACCAAAGTGATCGCACCATCGACGACATCACATCTCGTCCATAAGGTCGGCGTATTATAATCTCACCCCCATAATTATATTGCATTGGTTGTTCCCGTCAAAATAGAGGAAAACGTTCCTCTGTAAATAAATATAAAACAGTATGGTGCCGACTTAGAATTTGCACCATCCCAACTCTTCCCGCGGGTGTCGTAAGAGGCGACTGTGGGATATTTACCTACCGTGGGGCAGGCAGCTGCGCCTCCTGCCGAACAATACTACCACCAAACTGCGATCCCCAACGCACCCAGCGTAGGTATTATGGTCATTACCCCCCATGAGATAAAAGCCAATAAGGTACTTATCAGGGGGAGGCCTGCGTCCAGGAATGGACCAATACAGGCTGGTGAGATTATAAAACAGTTGACGTCTTGATTTTTTATTTTGAGTCAACTGTTTGAAGTTTACAGAATATATTAAGATAATTGCTGTTATGAAGATATTTTGCCGAAGATAACGCCGAAAGCTACAGAATTGATCTGGGACCTTGAATAAAATATGGACTACTTTTTATTTCATAAAACGCGTGCGAGTCCGCGTGTTGAAGCTAGTCGTTAATCATCATCATCATCATCAACCTATAATAGTCCACAGGACATATGTCTCCCCTAATGAGCACCATAGCGCCCTGTCTTCAGCTTGCCGCATCCAGCATCTACCTGCAGTCTTTCGCAGGTCGTCATCCCACCTGGTCGGAGGGCGTCCTACACTACGTTTACCGAGTCGTGGTCTCCACTCAAGAACACGTTTGCCCCAGGGCTGCCGTCGGTTCTTCGCGAGATATGGCCGGCCTACTGCCACTTCAGCTTGCTAATTCTTAGAGCTATGTCGATAACTTTGGTTCTCTGTCGGAAGGGACAGAATCTAGATATTGATTTTTGATCCTATATATTAATAAATGAGAGTACATATCTGATTAAAGTTTTGTACTCACTCTATTTCAGCTTCCTTGACATTCTCCTTATCACTAAAAGACTTATCACTCTTCCCTTTAACTTTTTCAACAGGTTTTTCTGGTTCTATAGATTTCAAAGCTTCTTTCTTCTTCAATTCTTCCCTCTTTTTTTGTTTTGCTTCCTTCTTTTTCTTCTTCTTTCGTTTGTTTTTGTTAGCTTTGTTTGCTAAGGCCTGAAATAGTAATAATATTATTATTCTCGTAAGTAAAAACTACAAAATATTTAATTTGGGGGATAGGCTAGTATAGAAACTTTTTTAAACTAAGTTCAGTTTGAACTTGATCAACATAATAGTACATGCTGAACTCGTTCAAAGCACTGAACAGTTTATCTTATGTTAGTCGCATTCAAATATGTGTGCATTGATGTAATTGGAGAGAGTTTTATTACTTATCAGGGCACGCGGCAGCGTGACCAAGCCAAGTTCAAGCAAAGGAACGCGCCGAGTGTATCATTACACGAACCACTTGGTGCCACTTTTGACCCTTCTATAACTCAAAACCTCTTTAACGTAAAAACATAAAACTACGTGTGTTGAATTATATCCATAAGGACATGTAGAAGCCCAAATTTCATGAAGCTAGCTCAAACGGTTACAAAGATATGAAGGTCGAAAAGTCGTAAAAATTCACATTGACTGACTGACATACATATAGTACCTAATTCTAACCTACTTCCAGATGACCTAGAAGGATGAAATTTGGAATCCAGCTCGGTAATTGTGTGTAAGCGTAGGAAAAAATCAAAAAATAAAAAAAGTCAAAAAATAAGTGATGTTAGCAACGACGACCTTATGTCAATGAAATAAGGTTTAAATTCGAATAGAATCCGCATTGCATAGAATAAGCAATAGTACTAACGTCTCCGATTGCGCAATAGAATACAGTGTAGTTGTTAGGGACCGGCAAATAATAGATTCTGTTTTCGAAGTAACTACATATTTTTACTACCTCACACTAGATGTCACTAGTGTAGGGGACGTACTTAGACTTATTTTATTCACAAAATTAATTTTCCAGCAAAAATAACTGTTTTGGTTAATTGTTGTCGGTTGGTTGCCCAATCATTTTCTATGGTTGCAAAATGCTTAAAACGAATACCTATATATTTTTCAGCTATTAATTTAATCAGAAGAATAATATGATTATCAGTATTATCAGCAAGAACAAATATTCGTATATTTCGTCGGAGTCCAGTCTTGTCTATTAATTTTTGTGATCCATTGCTGTCTTACATTATCTTGAGATGGAAATCTAGAACATACACAATTTAAAATTGCAATAATAGGTGGGCTTCAATTTCATTAAATTTACTAAACAACTACTATTATAGTAGTTGTCTCACGGAGGGAAAGTACTTTCAATATAGAATATTTATTATAAAACATTCCATAGGTGCATTCCAGACATGCTATGTTTCAACATAGCCGTGGGACATACAGTAAAATAATTGGATTCTAAATATGGCCCTGGCCCTGTTTTTCTTTATAAGTTAATGGTTGACGATAGATGGCGGCTTGTTTAAAAATGACTATAAAAACTAAAAAATTAAAATTTTGGCGACTAAAAAGTCTTTAGGAACTTAAGTTGAAGTAATTTCAGTACATATGATTATTAAAATATATTAACACTGAGCCCTACGTACCTATAAATGTTTATTTCCCATGATACAAAGTATCGCCATCTATTGTCAAGTAGAATTATATTTGGAAACGCCGAGTCGCAATGGAAATGTTCGAGAACTTTTAAAATATGATGCGGTATTCAGAAAAATCCAAAAAGAATTATATTGGTCAATTGTGTAGTTGAACAAATTTCAGTACATTTGATTATTAAAATATATTATTACTGAGCCCTACGTAGGTTTATTTCCCATGATACAAAGTGTCGCCATCTATTGTCAAGTAGAATTATATTTGGAAACGCCGAGTCAATACCTGCCTAGTTTTCTTTACAAAAAGTAATGATATCCCACCAAAAACATAAATGTAAAATAGGAGAGCCAAGTTCAATGCAAAAATTATGATTGGCTGTGGGCTTCGCGGCAAAAAGAATTGATATCTGAATGAGTGCCAAGTCAAATCTATGTAGGTTAGATTTGACTTGGCCAGTTTTTATCAGAATTAAAACGTTGAATAACTTTATAAAATGACTGATGTAATGAAAACTGGCCAAGTCAAATCTAACCTACATAGATTTGACTTGGCACTCATTCAGATATCAATTCTTTTTGCCGCGAAGCCCACAGCCAATCATAATTTTTGCATTGAACTTGGCTCTCCTATTTTACATTTATGTTTTTGGTGGGATAATAGAACTCTCAACTAAACTACCTTTAATATCCTATCTTAATAGGGCAATGAAGCTACACTTCTTGAGGAAGGCGGGATCCCATTTGGCAAACAACATAAACTTCTATCTCGAGGTGCACCGAAAAGAATTGGTATACTTTAACTTACTTTGGCAAACATCATCATGATCAGCCTATAGCAGTCCACTGCTGGACATAGGCCATGGCAAACATATTGTAGGACAATTTGCGAAAGACTGCAGGCAGATGCTGGATGCGTCAAGCTGAAGACAGGGTGCTATGGTGCTCATTAGGGGAGACCTATGTCCAGCAGTGGACTATTATAGGTTGATGATGAACTTACTTCCTGTTTAGATATGACTGGTGGTAAGGGTGCATCAGGAATGTTTTCATCCTCAGAGTCGGCATCATCTTCCTCAGCATCATACTCTGTGCTGATCACTGGAGCTGGCGGGGCTTCCGGCTCTGCATCTTCTGTACTCAGAAAATATTGGATTTATAATGATAATAAAAGAAATTTGTGATGTGTTCAAGTGTCCTGTAAGGTCAGGAAATAAAGCAGTTTTAAGTGTGATATTAACCAGGATGATTCAAAAAATATATATTGTAGGATATTATGTGGATGCTAGAACTGACATTTCCTAAAGTCATTTAAAACGGGATATTTACCATGATTTGATTTTTGAGTTATCCAATATGTCGGCACAGTTTCATGCGCCATGATCACGGAATGACATTTCCTAGCTTTCCCACACTATTTTGAAA
This sequence comes from Eupithecia abbreviata, assembly GCA_943735965.1. Lineage (NCBI taxonomy): Eukaryota > Metazoa > Arthropoda > Insecta > Lepidoptera > Geometridae > Eupithecia > Eupithecia abbreviata. Next base: position 8,997,518 of record OX030991.1, on the reverse strand, counting down.
AATCATTGTTTCTATAATGGTCCATCTAATGGACAGTCCCAATAGCATTCCAATCTAATCCATTCAAAGTTTGATTTGAATAAAAAATATGAAGTATATAAAATGTAACAATCAATAATGTAAAATAAGGTACTACTTAATTTAGGTGTGTTAAATGTTAATGTGATCTTTGTCATATGGACTAATCACTGTCTTATAAAATATACCTATTAATTAATTCATTCATAGAGTAATTTTTTTTCTTGATAGTTAGACAGACAAAAGAATGTTTTCATTTTCAGAAAACACAGAAAGAAAGAGTTATTGATCAAATCTAGAATTAACCTTTTTCCTCTTCTCCTTCATCCCCCAAAGCCGCCTGCCTCTGGTCCTTGTATGCGAGGGCCTCTTCAAGAGCTTTCGGTAGAACAACTCCTCCAGCGTGCAGGACCTTCAGATTCCTAAACTCTTCAGGGGTGTCAATTTTCATAGTCAGTAGTGAAGGCAGTCCTGAAGGTGGGTTCTGTATGGGTGGAGGACCTCGCTCCTCATCTCCCTCCTCCTCCACTTCTTCACCTTCGTCTTCATGCTCTTCCCAGCCCGGGGGTCCGTCGTGACTCTGCTGCTGTCCCCACCGAGGAGGGCCCTGCCCATCGCCCCACATGGGAGGCATGTTTGGAGGAGGACCCATCCCTGGAGGCCCCATATCCATACCCTGATTGAAATTTCCCTTCATATTAGGTCCACCTCGCATCATATTAGGTGGCATTCGTGGTGGACCCATAGGTGGTCCCATACCCATTCCAGGCGGACCCATCCCAGGTGGGCCCATGCCAGGCGGGCCCATGCCCATCATACCGGGTGGAGGGCCCATTCCAGGAGGTGGACCCATTCCTGGAGGCATGTTCTGCATGTTAGGGGGTCCTGGAGGCATGTTCGGAGGTCCAGGAGGCATGTTTTGCATGTTTGGATGCATGTTAGGCGGTCCTGACATATTCGGTGGACCTCCAGAGGAGGACACAGGGGGCATGGTGCCTGGCGGCCCCATTGGCATTCCTTGCGCCATAGCGCCGGGTGGCGGAGGCATCGGGGGAAAGCTTTGAATTCCCGGCGGTGGAGGAGCCATCGATCCATTGTTACTAGTAAGTGGACCAGTCCCAGGAGGGCCGTCCATTATAACGAATTTCTTTACAGAACAATTCGACAAACAAATGAGTTTTTACGGGGAGGGAAATCAACCACAACAGCATGCATGCATAGACTAAAAATAAATACTTCAACTTCAACTTCTTTTTGTTTTGGCGCCGCTTGCTTTTCGCTACGACTCTGCCAGTGTCTGTTTCAGAGTGTCATAAACTTCTTACATAGAATATGATCTGATCAGTTACGAAAAATTAAAAACTTATAAATTTTACATCAAGATGATTTGGTAATATAAAAGGACAACACAACATAAATAAGCAAAAGGACAACGGGTGTCCGGAAGGTCGATGCAAAGCCGTGACGGGGGGGTAGGTCACCTCATTACGCATCTATTCAGGCTAGATTACCTTAGTCCAATGTCGACGAATTCCGAGTTATCATAATATCCATGATTTTTGAAAAATTTACCAAAATCATATGCTTATTCATTCATAGTGTTCAAACAGACAGTTACTAGTGCCTAACAATTAGTTTGCGTCCTAGCATAATGTGTATTCAATCGATAAACACCAAAACGATCATCTGTATCCACATAACTGACAAAATGGGAGGTGTTTAATAATTAAACATTATTCAAAAATTAAAATTACTTTTTGAAATAGTTCTTTTTTTTTTAAATAGAGAAGACTAAAACATTCAAACATTTTTAAAAACATCCAGTATTATTGCCCTTTCGATTGGTGTATCATACACGTAGATACCTGCCTAATTCTCAGAACTAGAGTACATAAACCCAACTTAAGTCCGGATTCAACAAAAAAATTAAAAAAGTCCTAATAATAAATTAAACATTTTATTAATAATCAAATCGTTTATTATTCATTTTCAAAATGTAAACCTTGGTTTCTTATACATTTTCGGGCGCGGCAGTGATTTTAGTTCGAACAGACGAGACGCCGCACGGCATATGGCCTTATCTCTGTCACTCATAAACGCAACGCACGAATTACTAGTCTCGTTCGTGTAGGTGGCAAAGCGGCAAACGCGCGGCATTGATTTTTGAGTAAAATTAAATGTATTTTATGATTTTCCATTTTAAACAGTACAAAACAAATAGAAGACATAAAAAGACACATCCTTCTTGCTTTTCACAACCGTCCCATAGTAAGTATTGCACTTTCTAAACGCGCAACATGGCATTTTAATATTTTTCATACTCCAAAATCCCGCTTCAACGTACGTCCGCGTCGCGGCCAGGAGCAAGACGGACTGAGTTAAATTCAGGCACGTACCTGATTTTCGTCTTGTTAGGCAGACCTCGGTACAACGTATCTACGTATATATAACATCATTGTGAATAACACACTGTTTTAGCACAAGTCATGCAAATAAGCAGTCTACACAATACACATAGGACATAAATGTACAGTCTTCACTCTCTTGTTAGGGGAACAAAAAGTTCGAGTCTTTGACGCTCGTTATTACTAACTCTTCTTCATTGTCAGAAAACTCACGTTCTGAATTGGTGGTCGGAACATTATTTCGAGAAAATTAAATTTCTGCCAATTTCATCGTCATACCCGTCTAATTCACGTTAACCACTGCTATAATGTAACGTCTCTGATTGAGGAAACATTCCTATGGGTTTCCTTCACAAATTACTAAAAAAATAAACAATAAAACTAATAAATAACAGAAGAAAAAAGTTGTCTATCTATAGTCGTGGGTCCAATGAACCCACTCGCTGATACTCACCTTATCAGAAGCGTGCGAAACGCGTCCGTCCCCTTACGCACGCTTTAGCTTACTCTCGGAAGGTACCTAGGAGTGGGAGGCGCTGCGGCACACGCCGTGATTTTTACACGCATTCAAAGATTGAACATACATATATAGGTCCATTGGACCCACAACTATAGTTAAGGGCTAATGATCCTGACTTATCATCTAAGTAGGTACCTATAACCCCAGGGTCTGGATGGACTTGGAATTTCCTAGCTATATTTAACTATTCTTATTTGTGTCATATTTCAGGTTCACTCCCCTACTCATTTTACTTGTTATTTTACTATTAATGGCTTATTAAGCAATATACTGGTTAGAATTTAGAGAAAAACATGGAAATGGCCAATTTTGGTGGCCATTTCTATGTTTTTGATGTTGTTAAAAACTGTTGTATGAAAGTTTAATTAAAAAGTCATGTGTTACTCTGACAAAGTAGTTTATTAAAACGAAAAAATACTAAACTATAAAAAAGACAATTTATTATTTTACATTTTGATGTTAAATTTGTAATTTAACTCTCGTAATTGTAATTGTAATTAAATTCATCATCAAAGATACTAAACATTATCATCATCATCAATATTATCTGCTAAAGAAGGTGATTTAAAAAAAATTGCGCATCCTGCGAGACTCCTAGTTTCTTGTTGCTGTGTCTGGGTCTTATGCTACTAAAATAGGGTAATATTATGCTCCTAAAACATTACTATATTTTATCAAAATAAGGAATAATTAGTATTAAAACCGATTATATATATTGTACATACCTTGTTCTTGAAGATCCATGATATTTTTTCCCCAAAAACACTTCGCTCATTCAAAATATCACTGTGAAACGTGATGAAAAAATACGTTACCGAAAACTGCGACGCGCGTATTATCGAAATGCTAAGTTCCGACTGACACTACCTACGTTGAGCACGTCCACCATATTTTGTGAGTAGTAAAACCGGACTGCGATGCGGAATTTATGTACCTGATTGGGGATATCCTTTACCTTTGTAATTATAAACAATAGTAAATTTGATTTTTGGTCAGATTTTGAGATCAAATACACCACTGTGCGGCGAAACAGGTTAAAACCAATTTACGCGGGCTAAGCCAGTGGACAAACTCAGGGGTGACGCAGTGCGATGCGAATGCGACTCACGTTGTTTGTGTTTGTTTTGTTAGCTGCAAGTTAGAATATTTTAATGTGAAATATTATTATGTAATAATGGTTGTTTATTGTACTGTGCGTATGAATAATACGAGAAAAAACCAAAATATATCATACTTTAACTATCCCAAGGAGTACAATAGATAAGTAAATATTTGATTATTACCTTTTTAAGTCAGTAGGTAACTTTATCTTATTGTATAAGTATCGCGAATATTTCGATCTTGAAATAAATATTGTCAATGTTGGCAATGAAATACTTAAGCGTACTTACCTAGATATTAAATATTGTAATTTTATATGCCATGTAAGTGTTTCCCATTAGGTAATCACTTGAAAAAACTTTGTTAGATTCAGAATTTATCACACCATTAAAAGAAACAATAAATTATTAGAGTAAGTAATTTGTTAAGTATTATATGTAGGTATACTTATATCATACTGAATAATAAACTATTTAACAAATGTTTTGTTTAATTTGTCTTCACCTGTTGTGACAACCCTACCAAAGTAGGTAAAAATGTTGCACGTTCTTAGGAAGCTCTGTCTGTGTTCTATTTATTTCCTCTAACCTAACTACTATTTTTATATTGTATTTACACTCCAGTCCAGCAGTAGATGTACTATGTGATATTCTGTGACGCGCGCGATACAAAAAACGAGCAATGTTTCATTTTTCAAAATTCGGCAACCGGACTTCGTGACTGATTTTTCGCAAGCAAACCTATACCATTGTGTTCATAATTAAATAATCTTTATTTTCATATAATTTTCATTCAATAAGCTGACTGTCGCAAAATGCTTTATGGATTGACCTGTTTACAGCTGGCAACCCGACACTTGTGACTGGAAAAGAATAGGCAAACTAACGTTTGCATATTCTATGGGCTTCATACTTTCGATTGGTTTAGAATTTATCTAATAAGCAAACCGGTGAAGGTGATCAACATTTTTAATTTTTAATTAATCATATCCTGGACTGAAATTTGTTAGGCAACCCATATGCAATGTATTTATTGATAAATTAAATTTAATATAAAATAGGTTTCATCAAATAAACATCTCGGTGAAGGTCGTTCTTCACGGGATCCTATATTATGATATACTTTATCTTAGGTCTCCGAACATCAATAGAGTGACAACTCTAAATACCGCTGCGTTGACGCTACACCGATAGTACCTACATACCTACACATTGAAAACTAGTACATAAACTTTACAATTTTGTAAATAAATTTATGAGAATGAAGCAATGAGTCGAGTATTCCTCCTCCCCCCACTACGAAGACCCTTCGGACCCTGAAGTACCAGCACCCGCTAACGAGCTGACCAGAAGTACCGGCATGCGCTGACAAGCTGATCAGACGTTCCCAGCATCTGCTGGAGGAGCCGCCCAGAGGTCACAACATTCCTTTGACAGACTGCTGAACAGACATTCCCAGCAACCGCTGGAAGAGCATGTTCATGCTTCGAATTAGTAATTTCGTAAGCATAGACTAAGCTTGCTAGATGGCTGCTCTGCTTCTGGAATTCTGGATTGGATTGACGAAATTCTACCAATGTCCATCTCATGGTAGCATCAGCTTTTCTAAAATATGGTCAATGTTATTAATTTTATAGCTAGGTTTTATCTCTTACCTAGACGGTTTTACATACAGTAACTATGGAATTTGACATTGACATTAATATTGTTTTTCTCAGTGTCAAGTTGTATCTATCTCGCTCTCTTGGTCGATTCTTTCTTTCTTTCTATTCTACTCTACTGTGCAAAATAATAATCTATGCTACTGTGTTATCATTATTCAATGATTATTTCATTGGAAACTTACGTGTTATTTTATTAAGCGTTTGAGTCACAAAAAGATAAAATTCATTCGAAAACACACGTATTTCATAACGAATTTCCATTTGCATAAAATGGCAGAAATCAGTGAAAAGTACAACACAAAATGTCCTGGTGTCAAACGCCTTATGAGAGAGGCTTTGGAGCTGGCCGACGCGACGGAGGAATATTGTGCAAGACCCTTAGAAGACAACCTGTTTGAGTGGCATTTCACAGTTCAGGGGCCGAAAGGTACAGATTTCGAGGGGGGCATCTATCACGGCAGAATACTGTTGCCCAAAGAGTATCCCATGCACCCGCCCCATATCATTCTCCTTACACCAAATGGTAGATTCGAGGTGAATAAAAAAATTTGCCTGTCCATATCAGGACACCATCCAGAAACATGGCAACCATCATGGTCAATAAGGACAGCGCTTTTAGCACTGATTGCTTTTATGCCAACACCTGCTGAAGGCACAATTGGTTCTATTGATTATTCACCTGAAGAGCGCAAGATTCTGGCTAAGAAGTCCAGGTCATGGGTGTGTTCACAGTGTGGAGAAACAGCCTCGTTGCTGTCCTCCACTGCCGCTAAACCAATCACTGAAGAGGAGAAAACAGTTCTAAATCAAATTGCTTTCAAAGGGGAAGAACAGGCCCCAAAACCACCAGAGGAGCCAGTACGAGAGGTCCAGACACAGGTTTTAGAATCTACAGAAACCAGCAATGGTTTCCTTGACCAAGTAACAGAGATTCTTGTTGCCCTCCTGGTTGGAGCTATTGGAATCTTTATTTACAGGCGTTGGAGCCATTTTTCTGCTTCTGACAATGAACTGTAAAAGTATTTATGGGCATACTACCTATTGAAAAAATATTTGGTATAAATTACCAAGATGTAATTTAATGTGATTCATGTTAGTGTTTTATGTTAAATATATTTCTATTCAGAAATACATCATAAAAATCAATGTTGACTATAATACTGTTAGGTATATGTGCAGCATTAAATATTTGTAAAAAGGTTCAATGTAATTTACTTCCATTGATTCCTGCTGTATCTACATTGAAGCTTATGTTTATATCATACAGAACTATTTGTTATTTTACGAACATGATTATCAGAAATTTACTTACAAAGTAGATAAGTACAATTTCTTTTGAATGAACTGAGTTGGATGGAGATCTTAATTTTATGCTCCTTGGTAAGCGACAATTAATAAGCTAGGTACATCCCTACTTGCTACTCAGAATGTGCGCACCCTTTGCTGTGTATAGGTCTCCTCTCTGTTATGCCATTCTGTCCAGTCCAGTGCCATCCTATTTCACTCTTTGCCAGCTTTACTAAAAATATTGTGACTAACTTTTTAAAAATATATTATAGAGTATATTCTGGACTCAGTGAGGCATTAGTATAAGATGTTTAGTTATAATTTTATCAGAAAAAGCATATTATTATACATTATGTTTGTTTATATGTGATATAATTATTAGTTATCTAGTATAATTATTTTTGCTATGTAATTATCTACCCATTACATTCCTGCTTAAGAATTGGTCTCTTGATCACAGTGCAATATACAGTGTCACACACCTGTATGAAAAAAATCAAAGAGAGAATGGTCTTTAGTTCTGTTGAAGTTTGCATCAGCAGTAAGGTAATGCGGGGTACCGGCGTCGTTACTCGTTTTGCTACACGCAGGTAGTAGAAGTGACGCTACATTATGCCGCATACTTTAGCACATTGCGTCTGGATCAAGAAACACAAAGCTTAAGCCAGTAAAACCTAACTTTGTCCACCGTAATTTTATCTGGCCACAAAAACTAAGATAATACTTACACAGTTAAATTCGTTTTGTGTATGTTTGATGTACATATATTATAAATTATTATTAACTTGACTTGTTTTAGTAAAATATCCCTTCAGTTGCAGATATGAGAATACCATGTTGCATATGAGTGATATTAGTTAAACTTTATAGGTAAAAAAACGAACTAACATTCTTAAAATCTTTTATTCAGAAGACATAAATCCTAGTTAAATTACATCTAGAAAGCATATAAGTATTTGCAGGATACTTATACTAAATTATTTGGATCATAGGGTGACCAATAGCCTACCACCAGATAGTTCACCAGGTGCTGAGTGCAAGTATAAATTGTGACTATTGTCAATATTGGTTATTGTTAAGTTGTGAGTAACACAATTAAAATTTTTGTGTATTATATTCCAAAGTAATTCAAACTGAATGTGCTAATCCTGATTGAATAAGGTTTCTCATATAATTAACATCCATTTAAATTGTTTAGATAAGGTCAGCCACATTCATTGGCATCTCATCAATCTGTGTTGAGTAGTACTGTTCAATATCTCTTAGGATCCTGATGTCATCAGATTTGACAAAGTTTATAGCAACACCCTTGCGTCCGAAACGACCTGATCTGCCAATTCGGTGAATGTACAGCTCACGGTTGTTGGGTAGATCGTAGTTGATGACTAGTGAGACTTGTTGCACATCAATACCTCTTGCCCAAACATCTGTCGTGATGAGGACACGGCTGAAAAACAAAAATTCATTATTGCACAACACAACAGAAAAATGAAATTCAATATTATGAGCAGTTGGATGATCGTTTTTATAGAAAAAACAACAGAAAAAGTTGTAATAACCATACTTAGCAATTTTGAGCTTGAAGGTTATAAGAATTTACCTTTGTCCTGAACGAAACTCTTTCATGATGTTGTCTCTCTCTTTCTGGGGCATATCTCCATGCATGGAACTGACTGTGAAGTTTGCTTCTTGCATCTTCTGTGTCAACCAATCAACCTTCCTTTTGGTATTGCAGAAGATGACAGCCTGAGTAATGGTAAGTGTGTCATACAAGTCACATAATGTGTCAAACTTCCACTCTTCACGCTCCACAGCTACGAAGAACTGCTTGATGCCTTCTAGTGTCAATTCATCACTGTAAAAAGGGAAAATATGCTGAAGATTACTCATTACACATTTCATGACAAAAGCATAATGTATTTCAAGTCCTCAGAATCTCAGTGCTTAATTCCTTCAGACCTTTTAGGACTCTCACAAATTCCAAATTACACAATTATATGTAGGAAATAAGTGCAGCTTAAACTTATTATTAATTTCTTAAGTGTTTCACTCACCGTTTCACCAGAATCCTGATGGGATCAGTCATGAATTTAGAGGTCATTTCGAGGATCTCATGGGGCAGTGTGGCTGAGATTAGACAAACTTGTGTTGCCGGTGGCAGGTATCTGTAGACATCATAAATCTGTTCCTTGAAACCTTTGTTCAGCATCTCATCAGCCTCATCAAGTACTAGCATTTTTATTGATCTGGTACGCAACACCCGTCTCCGGATCATATCTAAAAGAGAGTTTATTATTTATTTCATTTTAGTTATTAATCAGATTCCAAACATTGATTAAGAAACATTGCATTGGATAGTGAATTTTCTAATTTGATTACCGAAAACTCTCCCAGGCGTGCCGGATACAACATGTTGACCATAATCCAACTTCCTGATATCCTCTCCAAGGTTAGTTCCTCCAATGCAAGCATGGCACTGAACATTCATGAAGTCTCCCAACGCCAGAATGACCTTCTGGATCTGAGTAGCCAACTCGCGAGTCGGTGACAGAATCAGGACTTGAGTTTCGCGTAAAGTGGTGTCCAAAGACTGTAGTATGGAGATGGAGAAGGTTGCCGTCTTTCCGGTACCAGACTGAGCCTGAGCGATGACGTCTCGGCCTTTCACTATGGGCAGGATGCTCCTCTGTTGGATAGCCGACGGCTTTTCGAATCCTAAAAAGGTGAAAGTTTAGTTAGTTTGTTGGATGCATGGCAAACGCTAATTAGAGTAGATTAAAAACTTACCGTATGTGTATATTCCTCGTAGCAACTCATCTCGCAATCCCATTGAGTCGAAAGTAGGAATAACTTCCACATCCTCGCTTGTGTCGAATTCAACATTCGACAAATCTTCGGATATTATTTTACGATTGAACGATACTTCTGATGATGCCATCTTTGCCTCAAATATTTATCTGTACGTACAAAATTATTTTTTACGATAAGAACCCTCCACCAATTGTTTTACGAATATATAAGCAACGAAAGTGAGGTTGCTCGCATTTCTTCGGACTTTCCTGACTAGGCCGACTCCCGAGACGAGAGAGCAACGCACAACGCAGAACGCAACAAACAAATTTTCTACTTTTGTCTCTTTTTCTACAGCTTCAATAGCCAAGTAAGACAAAGAAAGAAGAAAACATGTTCATTATATTTTCAACATGGCGACTGATGCCACTGGTCATAGACAATGTTTGTTTATGTCTGATTTAGACGAAGGGAAGTATACGTAAATTACAAGCGCACTCTCTCTATCTTTGTGTGTCGCTGGTTATTTCATTATCGTGACATCGACATGGTCTAGTCTAGTCTATGTTGTCAAATAGAAAGTCTCATAAAGTTATTAAGACAGGCATTTCAGCTCGACTGTAGATTGTTTGACACACTTATTCGGGCAGGACAAACAATATTATTTTCTACACATAACGCAATAAAGTTATTTTCAACTCGCAGTATGGAACATGCTAATTCGTATATGTTACACAGGATTTTCGGTTACTTTATGTGAAGGGAAGGTAAGGTAAATTTAGCGGAAATTTTATAATCCTTAAGAGGCCTCCGGAGGGACGGATTCTTCATACAAACGTAATACCAAAATGATTTCCAATGAAAGCATATTTCTACTATAATATTGTATTATTTGTATTTGAATAGTATTTATCTAGGTTCCTAAATAGATTTTTTTTCAAAATACTTACCTAAAGTTAAAAGAAAGCCAATCTTATTTTGCACATTTTTATGCGAAAATGGACAAGTTTTCTCGCTATTTGTTTCGTATTAAAAACATCAATATTTTACGTTTTATTTATTAAGGAACATAGCTTATACTGTCTAGTTACAGTATAACAATACTTTGTGACGAATGCAAAAAGTTTTCAGTCATAATTTTTGGTATTACGGAACAAACCAAATTTTGAACGGATAATATTGCTATCGCGCACGCATGGGCGCGGCGCAAGGGTTAAACAGGGTCAGCGATATTCGGAGCGATTTTTGCAAGCGAGGGGGACCCTTAACATGGAACTAAGTTACAGGCCCGTAGCGTAAGTGTAAACAGCGAGCACTTTTTGCGTAGAAAGAGATACAAGCCAAGAGATATTGTACCTTCTATGATTTTGTTTCTCGTCGCAGAAATAGAGCTGTTGTGAAAGAGAGGTACAAACTGAAATAAACTTTAACTCTTTGTTCCTAGAATTAAAAATGTATTTATTGTAGGATATAGATCATCATCATCATCAGCCTATATTAGTCCACTGCTGGACATAGGCCTCCCCCAATGAGCGCCATAGCGCCCTGTCTTCGGCTTGACGCATCCAGCATCTACCTGCAGTCTTTCGCAGGTCGTCATCCCACCTGGTCGGAGGGCGTCCTACACTACGTTTACCGAGTCGTGGTCTCCACTCAAGAACACGTTTGCCCCAGCGGCCGTCGGTTCTTCGCGAGATATGGCCGGCCCACTGCCACTTCAGCTTGCTAATTCTCAGAGCTATGTCGATAACTTTAGTTCTCTGTCGGATGTATTCGTTGCGAATCCTATCCTTCAGAGATACTCCGAGCATAGCTCTTTCCATAGCTCGCTGAGCGACTTTGAACTGGTGGACCAGCCCTATCGTGAGTGTCCACGTCTCAGCTCCGTAGGTCATAACGGGTAGGACGCACTGGTTGAAAACTTTCGTTTTCAAGCATTGCGGTATGGATGAAGAGGACAGCTCAAAATTGTAGTAGATGTTCACTTTTTCGTCCGTGGACGGAATAAATTAATCGCGACGAGCGAGGATGCGATGCGATGATGGGAACTTGCCGTGAATTCATTCAAATATCTGCAAATCATACAAACATTTGTCTGATTTGCAGATATTTGAATGAATATCTGCAAATCATACAAATATTTGTTCAGGGTGTTCTGGTTATTTTCTATGTACTGTACTATAGCAAAAAATATATTTCTGTATAGGTATTTCATTATGCGTCCTGTACACGTTGGACCAATGCGTTGGGCCAAGGCTTTGGGCCAACGTTTAGAGACCTACTTAGCGCATGTTGGTAGTTGGCGGCCAACATTGGCTCGCAAACCGACTAGTGTCAGTTTTTCGTGAACACATCAAAGGATCTTGGCGCGCTCCGCAAACAGTGTTCATACGTTGGTGTCTTATTTAAACGCAATCCGATCATACGTTAGTATCCCTGAGTAGTCTGTGATCCGATCGGTTGGCCCAGCCAGCGCAATCGCCAAATGTGTACAGGACGCTTTATGTAGAAGTTCTTAATTATTAGTCACTTATTAAGTTTCACCTAACATTTGGGAAAGAAACATGGAACAATGGAGCTGAACACTGGGTGCAAGCAGGCTCATGTGATGATGAATGAAACAAAAACTATTCATTATCATTTATTTGGCATTCAAATAATGGGGTAAAATTCCATACATAATGTAACAAAAACAATGCATCAAAAATGATAAAAATATTTGGACAATTTCAGTCTATTTAGGCAGCTTATTGTGTGGTTATTCGCAAAACCTCTATATTCTTGTGGTCTCATCATGTAGGTTTTATCACTGAACAATAAAATTAGTCTAAATTGCCTAACTTAAAATTAATAAGTTTCTAAAAGTTATCTTCGTCATCACAAAATGAATTAGGTACACAAACCATATTAACATGTTGCCTGCGAGAATCAAACCCTGAGAGCCAGTTGCAGTCAATGTGTTAAAACATCAACAACCATGTAGGTTAGGTACTTGTCCATAATTCCATAAATGCCAAATAATGTTACACCAGCTCTTATATATTTGCTTAATTACTATGTACCTACAAGAATTTCAAGTTTTGAGGGTATATTTCTCTAAGTATATTTATTTACAATTTAAAGACAAAATAAAAGAAAAATCAATGTCAATATCCAAGGGGACGAAAAGTCTTTGGTTCACAAAATATTTACATATGAATAAATCATAGAAGATGGAATTACAACAATATAAATAAAATAAACCTTATCAATTATTGCTCATCCTAACACAAAATATGGCATCTAAATAAATAATACTCATTATGAGATCAGAAACCCAAGATAAGCAATCTGATAAAAGCACCAAGTCAAATTTATGTCAAATGCGGTATACATAATTGCGATAGGGGGGATTACAAATAAAGGCATTTGTTATGCCGCTCGAGATTCTTTACCAATAACGCGTGATACATGGAATTTGATACAAAAAATTTAAGATACAGTTGCCCAGCATTTCATACATTGATTAGTAAAGCAAACGCTAATAAGTGTCCTGATGAAGCAACGCTTACAATGCGGGTGGTGGTTCGATTGATTGATCATATTTTGACCCCGATCTGGTTTAAAAGTTACTTACATGTAATATTTGTATCACATTTATGTATGTCAGCTATGATGTCAGCCCAAAGGGGCCACCAATATGTAAGAGCCGTGCAATACTTAACACATCCTTACTCTACAATATCCAAATATATTTTTACTATAAAATATTGAGACTTAACATTGTGCAATATAGTATAATATGCAATAGAAGATATACATCATATTCAAACAAACAATCATTAATCATTTGCAGACATAATAAATTTGCACAAAATACTCACTGAGCGTTGCTTGCTGATAACCATTATAACTATTTTAAACTCTGTAATTAAATTATGGTTTTTACAAGAGATTCTTTAACATTTCATTGGCTTTCTCAGCAAGATTACGCGGGATTACACAAGGCACGAAATAATTAATTAGGTTGTGTTTCAACTATTATCTTAGTTCATAGAATTCTACAACAGCACTAAAACTTAGGTATAAGAAGATTAACAATGGGTTTGATTATGTACGAACCTACAATTAATACTGTGGCTCCTAATCTTTCTGTCACTGTTTGTCAAGAAATATGATTGCACATAAGAAAATTTAGGAAACCAGTATTTATATGTCAAATGCATGCAGGTAGTTACATTAGATAGGTATATCAGAATGAATTCTTATTTTTACCAATAAAACACTTATTAATTACTGTCTCTAAAATGGTATATCAAGTACAAATTTGGTAATTTACACCAAGCTTACAAATGTTTTTGAACACCTATTAATAACTATCAGTTATTGTTTATGCAACTTCCAAACGTCGCCATACAATCAAAGATGGGAAGAAAGATTAATTTATCACTATCTAATCAACACCACAAATTCTTAACACTTAGCTCATTTAGGGCCTATTTCACCATCTGGGGCTGAAATCTGCTAACCAATCATTTTCTATGACAGTGACAGTTTAGCTGAGGAATCGTCCATAGATGAAGGAAATCAGTGGAACTAGTGCCCTCCAGTCTTAACTGTAACTACCACAGTACCGGTAACAGAAGACAAAGTTACAGGCCCTTTAAGCCCTGGTATGGTGAAAAAGGCTTTAAGTTACTTTAAAACGTTTATATTGTTTAATACTGGTATAATTTAATGAAGGCAATGTCCCATATTAGCACTGACATCATAGCAATATCTAATTTAGATAGCCTAATGATACATTATAGAATTATTTAAAACTATTGATGAGAAGGGAACCTTACACAATACCATAGTTAATTTTAAGCTGGATATATTTTATTAGGCTGAAATTTTTCAAAGTAAATATGTAATGGTATATTTTAGGATGCCATTGCCAGTGGGACATAGCCTAAGGATCTCAATAGAACAGGAATATAATTTAGTTATTATAATTACGGATTAAAATTCTGAGCTATATTGTGAGCTAATAAAGTCTATTGTAGTTTGCTTCCCCGTCTTCTGGCAACTGATATCGTCCATTCCAACACTCATAACCGTTCACTGTCCTGCTTTCTTGCTTATGTTTTGAAGTAAATTATGATTGTATAGTTTAAAATAAATAAATTCAATAAAATTAACAGTTCACTTCACGCTATAGATTGCCCTCTCTGCTAATGCAAAAAGGTATTGTTTTCTACCTATCAAAATTTACTTCCCCATTCAACAGATGACTTCGAACCTTGTAGCGAGCTTATTCTCCAAGAAAAATGATAATTTATTTAGAGAATTCTGAACCATGTCACGTAACACGTTAAAGTTATGACTTGAACACATTTGCACCAAACTCATAAATGAGCAAACCAATCTCAATAGAGACATTTAGAATAACAAATTTATGTGCGTTAATATGCTAAATCTTATGAAAAACTTTTAAATATTTTGTTAATAAAATTGCGTTAGATATCACATCAACACGTTGCAAAATGTGGTTACATAGTCTCGCATACATATAACCTTTCTAACGTACGTAACACGGTTCCCTCGCATCCTACCCAACCAATCTATAACTCCTAAATCTCAATTATTATCTATCAACACATGTGCCAACTGACTGACCGAAATCTGGTAGAGTTCCGCCTAGATATCTGCGAAGAATATCATTGTTCCGGTCATACTAACTTGGCTTCAATAATCTGCAGCAGTTTGCATGTCACCAACTAGTTGTCGAATATTTTAGTCCAATCTTGGCCATTTCACAGATACCTTGGTGACACTATACCAAGAGTTCGACTGACCGCACCTTGGCTACTATCACTACCGTTTTGTTGTCAAAGCTACCGTTCTGTGGCGAAACCAACGGAACAGTTATTTGCCACTCAAAGTCAATTCTATTGCTTGAGCTACCCGCGCGGTAACATGGTACATCTTTTATCCCAGCTGAGCAACAAACGCGAGGCCCATATATATTTGAATTTGGGCGTCGTCGTATCGTGTTTATAGATCAGCTAGAACAACAGGTACGCGACTGTTGCGCGGAAACAACCATGGGCAGAATTCAGCTAACCAATCGCTTTACTCTTATAATGGTATCGTACAGAATCGTCTATAGAAGAAAGAAATATAGATAGTGCGTATGGAGCTATTTGCACGAGAGATTGATACAGTTGTACCTTGACACTTTCGACATGACACTTGACGCGTCGCGTCATCTATAGTTTCTTTCATCAAAGGTAAAATGCCAAATATGTCATTCTGAGACGTTACCATCGTTATAGTGAACCGAATAATTTGGTGGAATTTAGTCCCAGTTGCTGTAGCGATTTTAGCCAAAGTCCGGTCAACCTTGTGTTGTCAGCATGTGTTGATGAGGTGTAGAGAGTTTAGTGAGCGTGTCGACCCCTGACGTGGAAGCATTGGCACTAGGCGTCGCCCGGGGCGGCGTGTCACGAGGCCTCAGCCGCCACGGCCGGAGATACCGGCCCGCGCACCGCCTCGATGTAGTCTTTGATCAGCGTCGCGATCTGATATGCCTGTGGAGGGAAAAAGATGAGAAGTTGTAATACGAGTGATGATTTAATCTCCAGTTATGTTAGGGTGCGTGATTTAGGCAACAATTCGTCACTGCATAAAACAACGCAAAAACCATTAAAATTTGTTTCAATACGTACTTGTTTCTATTCGACCCCGTCAAATAGTTCTGATTGGTTACAAGGCCTGTTATACATAGAATAGTCCTATTTCACTACCCGACAACCGTTACGTTATACGGAGCGGTGGCCAACTTCAATGTGGTGCAAGTGCAACCTACCTGATCTGTGGAGAGCACTAGCTTGGCGTGCTTGGTGTCGGAGCGCGTGACGAGCAGCAGCGCGCGCGGCGCGGGCGACACGGCCAGCAGCTGGTCGTGGTCGTGCGACACGAGCGCCGCGCGCGACCCGCGCCGCAGCAGCGTCAGTCCTCGCGCGTCCACACCGAGCCAGAGCGCGCGCGGCCAATTCGACGTAAACGATTGCTGTAATTATGGTCCCAAATTAGTATTGCGATGTATGAAAGGTTACTAATTTGTATGTTAAATCTAAAATAGCAGAATGGGCGTCATCTTGAATTGGGTGCTAGTTTGTGACGACACAGTGTACACGACACTTACCATGACGTCGAATATAGTGGCTCTAGTGAGAGGCCAGGAGGAGGCGAGCGTGAGTGCGCGCTGCATGGCGGCATGCGGGGGCG
Source organism: Eupithecia abbreviata (assembly GCA_943735965.1). Lineage (NCBI taxonomy): Eukaryota > Metazoa > Arthropoda > Insecta > Lepidoptera > Geometridae > Eupithecia > Eupithecia abbreviata. The sequence goes on along the minus strand of OX030991.1, from coordinate 8,980,480 downwards.
TGCCACGCAGCGCGAGGTGGTGCAGGCGCACGGCAGGCGCGGGCAACGCGGGGAGGGCGAGGCGCGCGGGGAGCACCGCGCCCGCCGCCGCCGCGCACTCCGCGCCGCCAGAGCACTCGCCGTGGACTACCTGCGCGTGGAGCGCTGCTAGCATCACCTGTCAACAACATTCATTATATATTAAGGGTCATCCATCACGCATATTGTGTGTGTATGTGTGTGTGTGTATTTGAGTGTGCCAAATTCAGTAGATAGACGTACAGCAGCGACGGCGCCCTTTCACTAAGTGAATGCGGGGGCTGCGTAGTACCCACTAATAGAGATATGCGTGATTGCGAAGAGTTAAAATAACGTCTCGGGTAGCATAGAGAAAGATTACGAACTTTGTCATCGAATACGTTAATTATTAAATAGGTATGAGCGGATGTCATTTTTGTCTATTCTATTCTAGAGCACAATCCTCGCTTGGCCTACTGCTAGCTAAGATGCGAGCCACGTAAACGACTCACTGTTTTGTCTCGCTCTTTTTGGACAAAACGGAGTGCGTATGCCCGGCAGGACAACCCGGCAGGACAACGGGCGATCTCTGTACTCGGGAGTCACTTCTAATGTCGACTAAAGACAATCACTACATAGTATAAAACAAAGTCGCCCCGTTCCCGCTGTCTGTCCCTATGTATGCTTAGGTCTTTAAAACAAAGCAACGGACTTTTATGCGGTTTTTTTAATAGATATAATGATTCAAGATGAAGGTTTATAAACCATTTGAAACATAGATTTCCACGCGGGCGAAGCTAGTAATATATAATAGTGAATACTCACAGCCTCTTCAGTCTCTATCGGCAGGCGGTCGTGGCGCACAGAATGCAGCACTTGGTAGTATAGGAGCTCCATCTCAGCCGCGCTATTTGTTTGCAGAGGCCGCTCGCCGAGGAATAGCCGCTTCTTGAACACTAGTCTGCGATGCAAGGGACAGGAGTTAGGTGAAGGTTTTGACTTACGTTCTTAGACTATCCAAAAACAAAATCATTACAAAACTATTGACAAATCTAAAATTATAAAGTCACCTATAACGGGATATTTACCATGATTTGAATCACTGAAGACTTACTCGCAGTGCCTTCAGCTATTTCGTGATCATGGCCGATGAAACTGTGCCGAAATATTGGAAAACTCAAAAATCGAATCATGGTAAATATCCCGTTTTAAATGACTTTAGTGTTGATAACCATGATAGTTTCAAGAGCTAAATTTAAAATTGTCGTCGTCTTTTTTTCTTCTAGAAACACGTTGGAAGAAAAGAAGATATGAAAAGGTAAACACATTACTTTGACATTACTACACAAATGTGGTGTTCTAGTCGTTATTATATGTATAATAAAATATATCTATCTATGTACTTTTTTTTATTTTATTTAGCCTGTTTCGTCCCACTGCTGGGCAAAGGCTTCCCCAAATCTTTCCACTCAGTGCGGTCACGTGCGATCTCCCACCAATCTCCGAGGAAGGCGTTAAGGTCGTCTCGCCAGCGCTTTCTTGGCCGACCTCGCCCGCGGCTTCCTTCCGGGACCCTATCTATGTACTATATTATATTATTTATATCAGTCATCTCGTACCCATAACACAAGCTCTGCTTAGCTTGGGGTTAGACGATGCTGAGTGAATTGTCCTACATTATTTATTTAACTCTTAAAAGTTTCGTCGTCTTTTTGAGGTGAAGCCTATTAGAAACAGGTCGAAAAGCAAATAAAAAGGCAAAACACATTACTTTGACTATACACTATATATATATATATAAATAACAAGCTCTGCTCATACCTGCAAGCCGCAGCGGTGGCGGGTGCCTTCTCCCACCGCGCGAGCACGTCGCCCACGCGCTCCGTGCCCGCCAGCGCGCGCTCGCCCGCGCCCGCACCGCCCGTCGCTCCGCCCGAGTGTGCACACACCTCGTACAGCGCGTACCCTGCTCGAAACATCATGGTAACCTCAATTATTGTAAATATTTGTTTCGATCTTATGAGGAAATCTTAACAAGATAATAAGGAGAGTGAAAAAAACTAGGCAATTTCTATCTAGTTTTTTTTTTTTTTTTTTTGGAACACGCACACAATCACACACAAACCAATTCTGGGTATAACCTATAATGTAGATTGTAGAGCAATAAAAGGACAAACCAGCAAAAAAAAAAACTACAAAAGCCGACGATTACCAGTTATTATCGGCATTATGCTGAGCTTACTCTCATTGCCTGAGAATGTACTTAGTTATAAATTAATTTAAATATGTGATTTGTATGTTATATAAGTACCTACTTATTAATTATAGTTATATAATATAATATGTTATTTTTAGTATATAATGTAGGTATCTATAAGTGGTTATAAGTTCTGGCAATCAATCACTATTCTATATCCTATTCATATATATTGCTCTCTATCTTTATCTGACTCAGTAATGGCAAGAAAAAATACCGGTAGCAGAATCGTTGAGGCCAATCTTCTCTCGGAGCATAGTGACTAGATGGTCGGCAGTGGCGGCCGGTCCGAACACCAGCCCGTGTTGTTTGCCGTCCAGTAACAACACGCGGACATGCAGCGGACGCCTGGCGGCTGCGCACAGCACTTCCTCGCGAGAGGGCGCTGCCAGCCGCCGCGGGACTTGGGCTATGCTTAGCGCCACCTGGGGGAAAACATTTATTTATTTTAATTATTTATTGTAGTGCATCCGTCTATATTCTTCCTTTATGTCCAGTCAATCCAAGGTTGCCTGGAAGAGATCGCTCTCAGCGATATAAGGCGGCCCTTTATACCTTTAATCTAAGTTTTTAATTCTGTATTGTTTTCTGTTCTGTGTGGTATAATAAAGTGTTTTCTATCTATCTATTTTTATTTATTTATTTCCACCGTAGGTACACTACACATGTTACACTTGATGTCGTTAAGTTCTATACATTTTAAATGTTAAATAACATTTTTATTCTATATCCCACTAAATGTTGTCATAGGAAACACCATAGGGGATTGTGCAAATAAGTTATCCAAAGAAAAATATGTGTTCTGATCGCGTAAGTTTCAAAATATTGATTACCCGACGAAGCCGAATATACGTATCCGATTCGGCGTAACCGACCCTAACGTGACGCTGAACCCTGAAAAAGTATGCGTAGAGAAGTGTTTAGTATAAAGAGAAGTGTAGTACCTGTTCAGCTCTGCGGGCGAACTTGCCCTCCTCCCCGGTGTGCAGCGCCGTGCCGCGGTACCGCAGGTGAGCCAGCAGCAGGCGGCGCAGCGGCTTCACGGGAGGCAGCGCCGCGCCTACCGCGCAGCAGAGTAGCGCCCAGTGTCGCGCAGACACGCGAGACGATGGTTCGGGATGGTCTGTCGTCTGTAGCAAAGTATGCAGAACGTTAGTGGGAGAGGTAGTTAAATTCTGAGAGTTGACAAGAGAATATGCAGACTCACAGGTTGTTAGATATAGTAGCACCCAGTGAGATCTCCCAGGTTCTCCGAGACCTCTCCATACTTCCCAGCCACTTTATTTATTTTATTTTCACTTTATTTATTCAAGGAAAACCAGCATATATAATAAATTAAAAAGAACTAGAAAATAGAATCAGAAGGCTAAATGTGTTAAATTGCGTGGTAGCCCGGCAGGCTGTGGGATGTCTGTCGACAGAGTTCGCTAGAATTTGATTTGAGATGCTGGTGTATTGCTGATGTGCTGGAGAAAATTAATGAACCCATCAACGTCGGTTAGATTTGTTGCTGGTGATCGTTGCTGGTGGTACCTGCTTGATGAGCTGCACATAGAGCTCCGTGAGCAGCGTGTCCTTCTGCAGACAGCGCTGCAGCAGCGCCTGGGCCAGCGCCACGCGGTCGTCCGTCTCCGAGTCGTTGCTGGCGGTGCTGTTGTTGTTGGCGAGGTTGCTGCTGCTGCTGTGCGCGCTGCCGCCGCTGCTGCCACTGTCGCCAGTCGATAGACCCGCGTGGCTCATTATATCCTGCAAACAATTGAATAAAAATCATCAATTGACATTTTTAATAAGAATTAGCATCGGTAACTTACTGCAAGCCAAAATCTCTCACTCACAAACATCTAAACCCCGGGTGCATTTTAAGCACACAACGTCTGCACACTGTGGCACGAGTTTACTTTTGAAAATTGGACACTCTATGCACTCAAGCCAGTGGGCTGCACGTATAGTGGCCGCGAGTGGCTCTTACGGTTTTTGGTAAGTCATGTTAAAAAGTACCTGTACAAAGTAGTAATGTATTTAGGGCAAAGGTACGTGCAAGAGCTAGGTCACTTCCTACAGTTACCTATAGCTTAGCAACGCCGTACGTATATTACGTGATGTTTATTGTTATACTAAATCAATCTAATAAAACGGATGCAAACTATCAGCGCTAGAGTTATCATTTCCTATTTCTTGGTACCTCTAACAGTACCTATGGACAGTAAGAGTACACGATTACGGATAGTTAGTTACTTCAGGGAGTATGTAACGTCTCCATACCTTGAATATCTGCATGGCTGCGACCTCCTCGGCCTCGTTGAGGCGGGTGAGCGAGTGAGGCAGCGAGCGCGCCCACGTCCAGTACCCCGCTGGAAACCCCTTGTAGCATTCCCCTTGGCTCTCGGCCGCCATGTCTAGACGCACTTTCTCCAGACGGTGTTTACTCAACCTGGAATGTTGGAGCGAGTTAGTAGTCTGTAGCCCGAACACTCATGAAGAAGATCTGAAGAAATAAAGAAGGTTCACGCTACGCTCCCGCCATTCGTCTCGACTCGGTGAGGGTTGCGGGTTCCCGTCGAAGTAGAAACATGTTTTGAAGTTTTCAAGAAGGTGTAATTATTCAAGGCATACATACCTAACGATTTGGCGATATCCGTTATGGTTCAAGTTAACCCTGTAGGTATGGCCTTAATTTTGACGCATTAGTCTTGTCGAATGATGGGTGTCCGTGGAACACAAATTAGATTGTTCTCATATTGTCATTGATAACTGTCAAAAAATCGCGCGACTTGTTTTATTTCTTTGTAGTCAGGGTGTGCGTGCTATTATCCCACTAACGACGTGGAGCAGTGAGAAATATTTCTATAAACTTTTCCCATTCGTTCGGAATAAGTACACGCACTTGTCGTGTCTCCTTTAACATGTTCATGTATTTTTTACAAACTTAATATTTTATCAAATCAAGAATAACTAAGGTTTTCCTATAACATGATGTAAGTGTTGCAGTTTGAAGTGCTATTCATTGCAAGAAATCACATCCTATTTGTATTTTAGTACAAAAGCTTAGTCGCTTCTACGTGTAGAACGCTCTTCAACGCGCCAGCAGCTTTCTAATTCAAAAAATATAGTCTGATCAAACCAACCTTCTCAACGTATTCCTTAAAAAGTTGCCCGTCGACCCTTCAGCCGGTCGCCGCAGCATGCCCGAGTCGACCAAAGCGCGTCGAGCACTCTTCAACGCGCCCGCGAGTCTAGAACGTTCCGAGGCGGGCGCGGCGCGACGCGGCGGCTCGTCCGCTAAACCGTTGGCTAGGACGGGGCTGTAGGCGGCCATTAGCCAGGCGGCTTCGTTCTTTTGAGGAGATTCAAGGACTATGCATCTGTGGATAAACAATTTTTGGTTCATTCCTAGAAAAACCATACTAAGACGAAAAATAACGCAGTAGTTACTTAAAAATAAAGATCTCACTTTTCGAGCAATTAATTAACTAATCTATAATGTATTGACATCACCAGGCGGTATCGGTTACTCAGTTATGCATTGCGATGTCGATTTTTGCGATTTTCCCCAAACTCGGAGCTCTGCCTCCATACTATACTACTATAGTTTGCTACCCAAAAGTAACTGCTAAGTTACGACCAATAAGACTATATTATGACTATTATTATTATTAAGGTCGATATTACTCTGACCTGTGACCATCATGTTGTCCGTGGTGCGTCAAACTGATAGTAAGTCCATTGTCAACGGGATCCATGAGCAGTGCTGCGATGTTGGTGTAGGGATATTCAGCAAGCACCACTTTATCAGCCGGCCTGACTAGAACCACGCCTTCTGAGCCTACGCCTAGTAACACGTTTGGACCTGTAAAAAAGTAGAATTTTTATTTTTTGTGCTATTTTGAGCTCGCCATGTTGAATTTAATGTTGCAGTCTTCAGGTGTAACAGAATGTTAGTCGCGACGAGCTTTTTGTACAACATTAAGGGTTATTAAAGTAGCTTGGTCTCGCATATGTGGCATTCTTTTAAACAACCAATAAAGTCGCCCTGCCGGTAAAAGATTTTCGTATGTCTCTCCATGTTTGCTCTGTTTTTAGCATACTGTTGCGTAGGAAATCTTACCGTGCGCCCAATAACCCTTATAGGTAACAGGGAACAGCGTGACTCCATACAAGGGGTATTGCATCACGCAGGACAGGTACAACGCCTTGGCAGTCAGCTCCACTCGCCCCGCGCCGTACTGTCTGTGAGCTTGTGCCAAGATGTTTGCCTGCGGAGGATACAAGTAATAAAATATTTTTATTATCCATTTTCCTACCCTTCTCCGCCAGAGGGCGTCAAGATGTTGCCTGCGGAGGAAACAAGAAATTAAATATTTGGTTATCCATTCCTTCTCCCCCATATTATGTCACCTCTGGATCAGATTATCATAATAGATGCCACGTGGGCGTGGCGAGCGAATTTAACATTATTTCATGGTATGTAGATTTGGTGAAGCGGTGTGTCATGTCATGACAGTGCAGTGCGGAAAGAAAACAGCACGCCATTACACGTGTAACGACATGGCATGCCCGTGTGTCGAACGAAGCACGCCGCAATGCCACAACCTTACACGATTACGGCAAGTGAAGCACGCCTTGCTGTGTTTCCTATATTTTACTAGCTGCGCCCTGCGTCTTCGCCCTCGTGGAAATCGATGTTTCAAATAGTTTATAAACCTTCCTCTTGAATCACTATCTATTAAAAAACCGCATCAAAATCGGTTACGTAGTTTTAAAGATCTAAGCATGCATACATAGGGACAGACAGACAGCGAGAAGCAACTGTGTATACTATGTAGTGCTATTAGGGGTTTGCCTAACTAGTGGTACTCACCCACTGGTTGTTGGGCCTGGCCCGCGCTATCCGCTGCGGCAGGAACTGCTCCGGCTGTGCGTAGTAGGCGCGCGTGTGCGGCGGCGGCGGCGACGGCGACGGCTCGCCGAGAGACACCTGAGCTTGCAGGCCCGCCAGTTGGAGCGCCACCTTCTCTGACACTGGGAACTCGTCCATCTGCCAAAGGATTTTAATATTAGTCTGGATCAACGAGAAAAAGGCAATACATCCCTATTCCCCGGCGGCATCCAGCAGAAGTAGTTATAATATCGCTAGTAGTCATAATAAGGAACGTCATAATATCAGTTGTCTGCTGACCCAGTGCTGTGACTTGTTGTATTACACACTGTGCCCGAGTCTGTACTATACACACCTTGACGACGCTATGCACGGCTTGCGCGTACAGTAGCGCCACCTCGACGGGGTCGTGCGGCAGCTCGCGGCCGCCGCGGAAGAGACGCCGCTTGAACACGAACCGGTTGTCCGCCGACCCGGTGCCCGGGCCTTGTTGCCTGGATAATAACAACAGGTTTTTGACATCGACACAATGTATGGTGGCAGATTATTTTCGAAAATATAAAATAATCTCTGATATGGATGGAGCTTTCGTAATTTACCAGTTTAGACACTCAAAGGGATGCTACGTTAAATGTAATATGACAAACGGTATTATGCTGCTATAATTTAGTTATTCTCGCAAAAATTTCATAAACAGGAAGACAGTCTTTCTCTCTCCCCGTAAAGTGGACTTTCAAATAAATCGGCTTTCGCAGAAATAGTCGTACCAAACACACGAGACGTACTTAAGAATTGGAAGACCGAAAGGATAAATTTACTGTATTCTTCACGACAGGTCCAATTGGTCTGCTATAGGCATGTAGGTAACCCAGACAAATACTTACATTTCCCAAGCCGCTATAACATCGTATAGATACTGCGTAGCTCGCACATGCTCCTCTTTGGTCCCACGTTGTTGGTACACGGCCCAGCCGGCACGCGCGTTAGCGGATAGCCCCAGCTTGTCCGCTAGCCGGGCAGCGGCGGCCGCTGCCGTGTCCGCTGGGTGGACGTCGATGGCCTTAGTCCGGCCGTCGAGGAAGAAGAAACGACAGACTATTGTGCCGAGACGTCGCATTGCCTAAGAGAAATTAAAGTTTCAGTATACTTATTGTTATCAAGTTAGTTAGGTATTTCGTTTGTCAACTTTAGCTAAGCTACTGTTTGATGGTTCTTTCAGGATCTGAGAAATCATGGACTGCGTTGAAGGGCCCCACCCCACATTCAACTCAGTCCCTGATTTCTTAAAACATACAATGTGTGACGAAATAGACACAAACAACTTCTGTCTAGAGTACACAATCTGACTTTTAATTCGATTAGGTAACCAAGCGTGCTGATCATGGATCTAGCCTCCATTATTGAAAGGTCATCTTTATCATCATCATCATCAGTCTATGTTAGTCCACAGCTGGACATAGGCCTCCCTCAATGAGCGCCACAGCGCTCTGTCGCTAGTCGCATCCATCACCATGCAGTATTTCGCAGGTCGTCATCCCACCTGTTCGGAGGGCGTCCTACACTACGTTTACCGAGTCGTGGTTTCCACTCAAGTACACGTTTGCCCCAGCGGTTGTCGGTTCTTCGCGAGATATGGCCGGCCCACTGCCATTTCAGCTTGAAAGGTGTATGTGTGAAATGGGGAGATAGGAAGGCCTTTGACCGTACAGTGAAGTAAACTCACAGCAATCTCGACAGTAGAGGGCGGTAGATGCCTGGGCGCGGCGCCCCTGCAGTTGTCGAGGCACCACTGCGCGCAGTGCGCGGCGCGCGGCGCATGCGGGGCGCAGGCCAGACGCGCGCGCCCCCGCAGCCAGCCGCAGTAGTACCGCGCGAGCCCGCGGGACGGCTGCCACGCGACCGCGCACAGGCAGAGGATCAGCCACACGCGTTCAGCCCAGTCTTCCACGGGGCACTCGTTGATCTACAACCAAACACGATTAGATCATGATCGACAGCTCACGATTCGAGCACGATAGAGGAAATGGTTTAGTAGTAGCTAATCAGCAAGAGCCCTTTTTGAGAGCGAAGTATATAACTCTGAGGAATAATAATGATAATCGTAAATAGATAGAAAGAAAACACAAAACAGACAACAATACAGAAATAAACAATAGCATAAAGGGCATCATCATCAGCCTATATTAGTCCACAGCTGGACATAATGATAATAATCTAGTGAAATGACTTACCTGTCTGACACACTGCACTAGTATTTCGTCCCGCAGCTCCTCTCGCTCCAGTCCCTTGGCGATCAGAGACTGTATCACTTGCGTCTCCTTCTCCGCGCCGAGCTCGCCGCGCATGTAGCGACATAGCTCCTGCAGAAATACAACTTTTATTACTTATACCAGCTGTACCTTGCGGCTTCTCCCGCGAGGAAATCTACGTGTCAATGTCAAATGGTTTATAAACCTTCTTCTTGAATCAATATTTATAATTGGCCTATTGTCTATTAAAAAAAACCGCATCAAAATCCATTGCCTAGTTTTAAAGATCTAAGCATACATAGAGACAGGCAGCGGGAAGCGACTTTTTTATACTATCTACATAGTATTAAAAAAAGAAGACTGAAGACTTCTATACCCAGACTTTCAGATAATATGTGCTCCTCTCAAACCTTTGTAAGTTGTGTTTAATGTTAGGATGGTGGGTATTCCACTATTCACTATACTGAGTGCCAGCTTCGCAGCACGGGTTAAATTCTTATGTTTTTGAAACTATCATGGTTATTAATACTAAAGTCATGTGTCATGCGCCATGATCACGGAGTAACTCCGTGATCATGGCGCATGCAACTGTGCCGAAATATTGGATAACTCAAAAATCTAATCATGGTAAATATCCCGTTTTAAATGACTTTAATTCTTATGTTACACACAATTCATATATTTTTGTGATTCGATTGAAAACGTAAAATGTCAGTAATTTATTCCTGACATTTAATTCATTCCTAGTACGCTTGTACCACGATACTCTAGCGAAACTGGTATCACTTTAGGTTGGTATGGAAAGCGACAGAATAGCGATAAATTTTAATGCATTTTGCGATTTCGTGGAGGTGAAGAACCTTTATTGACGACCGATGTGGCGCGGAGGGCGAAGGTCCGCCTGCGACGCAGGAGGTTGCGGGTTCGATTCCCGCCTCGGAACAATTGTGTGTACGAACTGCAGATATTTGTTACGGGTGTTCTGGTCGTTTTCTATGTATTGTATTATGTATATCAGTCATCTAGTACCCATAACACAAGCTCTGCTTAGCTTGGGGCTAGATGATGCTGTGTGAATTGTCCAGCATTATTAATTTTTTATTTATTTATTGCCACCTTCTTTGGCACTTATTACTCGTACAGTTATGTTACACACACACTCACCTAATTAAAAAAATATACAGGGTGGGCCTTAACTGTGTTCCCGGTTTGTTTCGTCTATATCTCAAAATCCAGCGGGCGGGCGGAGACGCGGGGGGTGTGGTAAGACGCGCCATTTCGTGGAAATTTTAGTCGCAATGGAGCCATTCACTGGAGCTCAGCGTGCGGTGTGCGTTCGCGCATATTATGCGAACAATAATTCTGTGACAATTGCGAGGCGCGTGTACCGTGCTCATTTTGGTTTACGCGATGTTGGTGAAGCACCAAGTGCCAAATCCATTCGTAAATGGGTCAAAATGTTTGAGGAAACCGGATCTACAGTGAGAATAAAAAAAGAAGGACGCCCAAAGTCAGCACGGACGCCAGAGACAATTCAACAAGTTAGTGAATCAATAAAACTTCTTCGAAAATGAAAGAGGAGTTGCTGTAACGGTAAATGCTGAGAAATATTGCCAGATGCTGCAGGAATTCTTAGTTCCAGCCCTTCAAGATTTTGAAGGCCACAACTCCAGGACCTGGTTTCAGCAGGATGGGGCCACCTGCCATACTGCCACGGTGTCCATTGACATGGTGAAACAGATGTTCCATGAAAAACTCATCTCACGACGAGGAGACATTCAGTGGCCGCCCAGAAGCCCAGATCTCACACATGTGATTATTTTTTATGGGGATATTTAAAATCTAAAGTGTACGAAAACAACTCGACAACAATTCAAGAGTTAAAAGAAAACATTGTACGGGAAATGAATGCCGTTCCGAGAGCCACTTGTCAACGTGTCGTTGAAAATCTGCATAAACGTTTTGAAGAATGTCAACGAGTTGGTGGTGGACATTTGGACAATATAATTTTTAAAAATTAGATCTCTTTTAAATTTCCATTTCATGTAGTTTTTATTGGTATAAATAAAAATGTCCAAACTTATGTCGATATTTTTTTATTTACTTTTCAAACTAGGTATACAGTTAAGGCCCACCCTGTATATCCCTAGGTTTTTTCCAATGCCAAACCAATTGTGGGTTTTTCTAGGTATGTAAAACTGAGCTGTTAAAGTGATACATAATGTAAAGCGACGACGATGTGGCGCGGTGGGCGAAGGTCCGCCTGCGACGCTGAAGGTTGCGTGTTCGATTCCCGCCTCGGAACAATTGTGTGTACGATCTGCAGATATTTGTTCCGGGTGCTCTGGTCGTTTTCTATGTATAATAAAAAATATCTATCTATGTAATGTATAGTATTATGTATATCAGTTATCTAGTACCCATAACACAAGCTCTGCTTACCATGGGGCTAGATAATGCTGTGTGAATTGTCCAGCATTATTTATTTTTTATTTATTTATTGCCACCTTCTTGGCCACTTATTACTCGTACAGTTATGTTACACACACACTCACCTAATTTAAAAAAATATATATCCCTAGGTTTTTTCCAATGCCAAACCAATTGTGGGTTTTTTTAGGTATGTAAAACTGAGCTGTTAAAGTGATACATAATGTAAAGCGGGATTTTTTAGATCACTTACCCTGAATATATTAACAGCAGCAGTGACACTCTCCGGGTCGTGAAGCTGCAGATGCGAGGTGGGGATATTGTTGCCCTTGTGGTAAGTGATCATCTCCTCTTTGGTGAGTAACTCCATGGATTTGCTTTTACGCGTCAGTGTTGCCATGATTGTTCCTGAACAAGCGAAAAATTGTTATGATTAAGTTAAGAGTTTGCATTGAAAAATTACTTGCTAGTTAGCTTTACAGACAGTGTATCCCGATGTAGCCATAGAAACATGCCGTCCCATTCTCACACGAAAGAAAATATAATTCAGCTATATTCGGCTTTGGCTTGGAACTGACTTGGCTTCTTGGCATTTGCTTGTAATAAGAGTTGCGTTTCCATCGGCCCAAAAAATTAAGTACCATTTAAAGGCCCTTACCCCGAAGCATCTCGACGCACTTTTCAGGAATCTTTATGTTTGCTATTTACAGGATGGTTGTAGGATTTTTAGATTACAAACCTTCAGGCGATCTAGGATGATCATTGAAGTACAGTTTAGCGAACTCAGCGAGGTCATTGGTCGCGTCTGCGGGAGGCGTGATGGGGGGGACGGCGGTAGCGGGGGGCGAGGCAGCCTCCATCTGCCGCAGTTGACGTTCCACGCGCTCCTTGCGACGGGCACTGCGATCTGTACTCTGTAGGTAAGAGAATAGAAGTCAGAATGCCTGGGTAAGGTTTTAGGCACATTTGAAAATATGCTCAGTCATCGATCTATGCTAGAGTAACGGTTCTGCAATAGAAAATCGTCACTCAATCATAGATGACTGAGCAAGCGTATAATACAGGCCTTAGCGCTGAAAACTGGCTGCTGGTACCTGTTTTCACACACTTTAATGCGCTGGGGGTACGAAGATAAGGGAGTTAGGGAGAATCGTATGGCGAAGGCGAAGTATGCTATTTAACATTGCACGCACATCTTGCGACGCGCATTGCGATTTGTACTCTATAATTCAGAACTTAGGGAGGATCGAATACATTAACAAAAGTCTAGTGATCGCAGTCGTTTTACCAATCACCAGTCGTTCCTTACTCTATCGTGCAAACCTTGCAACTATTGGACCGTGTAGTGATTTGAATGTAGGAGACATTCAAATCACTACACCGCTAATATATTTGAATTTTTTTCTTAGTTTTAACTAGCTGCGGCCCTCGGCTTCACCCTCATGGAAATCTATGTTTCAAATAGTTTATAAGCCTTCCCCTTGAATCAATTAAAAAAAATCGCATCACAATCCGTTGCGTAGTTGTAAAGATCTAAGCATATATAAGGACAGACAGGCAGACGGCGGCGGGAAGGGCCTTTGTTTTATACTATGTAGAGAAGCAGCATTTAGCACAACTTACAGGCACATCTCCGTTCATCATCGGCGGTGGACTGATGCAGGTATCCATGGGTATGGGCGGAGGCGGCGCCGCCTTCTCCTTCACGGCTACTATTACCGGAGACATGGGTATTTCGACCGGGGTGGTTTCCGGCGGTTTGTGGGCAAATCTGTAAAACATTATTAAAATTTGATATACTTATAGCTTGAAAGCGACTCTTCCAAACTAGATTTACTCAATTTTATAATCACATCTGCCCATAGTTTCAGATATCAATGACTATTTCTTTACGCTTACAAAAATAAGTACATACTAATAAAATTTTATACCATATTGATTTATTTACGTAATCAGAACGGCCGTAGGACAATTATACTAATTACAGACTGTTAATCTAAAATATAGTTAGATTAAGGTTAGAACACAATATAGTTATACAATTAAATAATAATGAATCTGAAGTTATCATAGGAAATATTTATATTATTATATATCGTTATCGAATAACAAATAAGGTGCAAAATCGTACCAACACGCCTAAAAAGGCACGTACATATATATTTTTTTGGAAATGTCCTTCTCAACTTAAACTAACGAATGAGAGACGTAAAGCTTAAAACTATCACGGTTATAACGAAACTGTGCCTATATACATATTAAAAAGCTCCTAAAATCTAATCATGGTTGTAGGGGACTTCAGTTCAACAGCTGGCCGGCCGCCAGCCGTTCAATCTGTTCATAATTTGCTCGTAAAAACAATAACTTACCCATTAGCATTATTATTATCCTGGGGCGGTGAAATCACCTCGGGTCGCGGGATTACCGATTCGTAGATCGGCTCCTTGCCGTTCACAACAGACAGCTTCCCGTTTGGTATCACACCGTTTGTCAGCTGGGGCGGAGTTGTATCTGTGGGAAACAACTTTGTGTCCTTTATAGGTACCAAACACACCATACAATCACTTTGTCACATATTAGACCGCCAGAATACTTTAACTACAGAGTCCTGAGACCATCTCTTCATCATTATACAAAACTAGTGTCAGTAAGGAGACAGTCAAAAACAAAACAGTCAACAAAAGTCTAGTGATAGCAGTCGTTTCACCAATCACCAGTCGTTACTAACTCTATCGTGCAAACCTTGCAACTATTGGACCGTGTAGTGATTTTAATGTCTCCTACCGCTATGGGCTGTTCCGATAGCAAATAAGTGGAACCATGGACGGTTTTGCAGGCTTTATTGGTGCTTTAACTGTCCTTTCCATTCAGTCGTTGCCAGATGTAGTGACTTGGTTTTCGTAAAAATAGTTTACCTAAGTGACCTATGACTTTCTGGTGGGGCAGGATCAAAGATCATGTCAACTAGCTAGAGTTGTATGTAACTTTAGTGTATGTGTTGGCTGGTGGCGGCGACAGCTCCGCGGGCTCGGCGAGATAAACAGATAGGGGGCGGCGGGAACACTGGTGACGTCACATCACAGTCGGGCTGCATCGGCGGAGATGATGTCATCAGTGAACAGTTTATGTACCTTTGCCAGGCTGTGGCTGTGGCTGTGGCGGTGGCGGTGGCGGCGGCGGGCCCGCGGGCTCGGGGAGTGGACACATAGGGGGCGGCGGGAACACTGGTGACGACACATCACAGTCGGGCTGCATCGGCGGTGGTGGTGGCAGAATAAGAGATGACGTCATAGGATCCCCGTTCACGGAGCCGTTCATTGAAGATGTCATGGCATTCGACATTGAGGTTCTAAAAGTGAAAGTAATAAAAATAACCTGGGATAAAGAAAGCGCAAATGGAAAACGACTTATATATTTTTGGAGAGAAATCCCTTCTAACCAATATTTACTTACCTCATAACACCATTCATAGATCCCGTCATGTTCTCATTCATAGACGTCCTCATAGCTCCATTGATCGATGTCGTCATGGCCCCATTGATCGACGTCGCCATAGGCCCGTTGACCGATGACGTCATAGATCCGTTAATGGATGATGTCATCGCCGGCTGCATGATGGAGGTGAGAGGCAAGGAGGATGGCGGCGCGGGGGGGATGGAGTCCGAGTCTGCGCCGTCTGGCTTGCGTTGAGCTTCCGTGTGCGCTTTGCTTAGCTCGTCTATTTCTGTAGCCAGCACGTGCTCCAGCTGAAAGAAGATTGACGTTAAGTTTACAATTTATATTTACAGTTATAATAAGCGTTCCAAAAATAGAAGATGCCTCATATTAACCAATGCCAAAACACGTCAATGTTGACTACCTATCTATCTCTTGTAATATGTAAAATGACTTCGTCAAAGCCGACCTGCAAGATTTTCATGTGAAGTATTGGAGGGAAACTTTGAAAGCATCTTCGTCGTATGCCTATTTTAATAAATAAAATACGCTGTGAATTCGATATGCTGGGCTATTACGACGAGCAAAGCGAGCCGTGCACCCTCACACTGCTTTATAGCAACCATAAGACGTTTTACGCTCCTAACTGCGGTCTCTGGATACAGCATAACCATACCCTAATGTTTTATATGATATAAAAATAAATACATGTTCTATTGTATACCTCTTGATGTAAGTCATCGGCCAGCCTCTCCATAGAGTCTCCGATCTCGGCTATAGTCTGCTGGTGCGTGTCGGGTTCGCCGTCGGGCGCGCCGCGCTGCGTCGGCACGTCGGCTAGGAAGTCGAACAGATTGTCCAGGTTGATAGATTCAGCTCTCGCCGCGGGACACGACAGCCCGCGGAGTTGGTCCGCCATTGTTTCTAGTTCAGCGCGCTCTTGGTTCGCTTTCTCGGCGAGGCTGCAATGGAATAAGGAATGTATGATGGTGAGGATAGAGTTAATTTTACAGATTTAAGCATCAGCATCACTGCCGGCTCTAAGGTGTTTTCGCTTAGCATCGTAACTAAGCTCTGATGAAAAAAAAACATGGGCAGTCGTGACCAGGCTAATAAAACCCCATCGAAAGCAATACCTAACGAACGTTTCTATTTTCACATTCTAGTCACGAAAGCCACCCCAAAGCAAATAAAAAGCTCACTTGTTTCTTTCCTTTCTAGCTCAATTATCTTATTCTTAAATCTAAATCTTATCCTAAATAAAGCTTAACACACACAGCGAAGTCACTGTGCTTGTTGCGTGACTGCCTACCGCGCTAATTACTTTAATTTTAATTTTTAACCTTATTATTGTTTAGAGAACTCTAATCTAGATAAACCTATGTTAGCATTTAAGATACTATAAACAAAATGTAACAAATTTGTATCAATAAATAAATATATCTATCTATCTTGATTTATTTATTGAGCTAGATACGATACTTGCGACTAAAGGTCAGACCTTTACTCAGATTGACTACCAGACAAAACCCACCTGTTTCTCTCCTCTCTGAGCTTGATTTCCTCGTTGACCCTCTTCATCTCCCGCAAGGCCGCGGCCACCTCCCTCGCGAAGGCGCCCCGTAGGTGCCGCTGCAGCGTCAGCGCTGACCGCCGCAGCCGTAGGAAATGCGCGCGTTCCTTCCATCCGCGCCACGCCGCTTGCAAGACGATGGCGGCGTTTCGCCAGATGAGGTATTGGCGACGTTTCACGTTGCCTTTGTACCACTGTCAAAGATTAACACATAAAATTAGGGACTTTCCACAACCTTCCCATGAACCTGCCAACCTTGCGGTTATACGGACCGAAACTAAGAGAAAAGAGACACACGGGTGACTCCCAGACTACAAATCCTACGCACTTCTATTTTTTATTATTTTTATTGCCGGGCTGCTCCACCCGAGGTCGGTGCTGCTCTGTGCTTTGAAATTAGGGACTTCTTTAAAATAGGTCAAGGTCAAGTTTATTCTGTTAACGGAGTTGTTTGATGAACACTTTCGGGTACTAGCTTTCGCTAGAGGATGTGAGTGATAGAATCTATAGGGTGTTGTCCTGTTAATCTCATTATTCGAGTTTAGTACCTAAATGTCTCTCAGAAACTTACCTTCTGAATCCTCATAGCGGAAGACTGGATCAGCGCCGTCCGTTTTGCTTCAAGAGGACCGTGCACTGATGAGCGCATAAATATCTTCGTCCGGCCGATCTGCCAATCGTTGACCGGCGCGTCCACTATCGACGTTATTGCTCTGCAAATAAGACACATTTCTTTACGAACATTATAATATAATTTGTAATCCAGAGTAGGGCTTGCTACCGGTACCAATAATATCGGTACTATAGCGGTAATTATGCTATTTTCATTTCGATACATTCAAGTATCGATACTATGAACTATCGATACTTTGCCAAAAGTACCGGTACTCAAAGCGGTTCTCGCGACGTTGCCAGCTCTCCAGTCCTAGCGTACCGACCGGGGAGGGGCGGACGCACGCGCGTGCTTGCCAACTTTGTTGGTATCGATATTTTACGCGTACAACATTGGTAATTATACCGATACTTATTGAAAATACCGATATTTTAGTACCGATACCAATGAAGTACCGTTACTTACAAGTATCGGTAAAATTTATATCGATACTAATGATGGTATTGGTACCACGTGAAGGTCAGACGAACCGGTACTTGAAAAGACCGCTATTCCAGCCCTGATCCAGAGAAAATACGACTTTTAGATTATGGTTTTAGGTCTTGAATTTCTACTTACGCAACATCAGGACTGGTGAGCCGCGGGTGTGGAAGCAGACATCGATATCGTGCTTGGAATTGTGGTGTCGGGAGATGAACTGGGTATCCGTCTCGGCGGATTCTCACTAGAAATAACGTTAAAATGTTATTGAACGAAATTTATGAGAAAAAATTTAACTAAATCAAAAGAAAACGCTGTGTCGGTCTGTAAGAGGTCGGTGCAATGTTTTTGAGAACTCTCTTTAGTTTATGGCGTTGAATGAATGAAAGTATAAAGTGTTCATTCATTCATGAATGAACACTTTATTGTACGCAAAATAAAACCTTATATCTAAATCTTACATAATAACAGTACAATAGGCGGCCTTATCGCTTAAAGCGATTTCTTCCAGGCAACCAGGGTTGGAGAAAAAGATATATTACACAAAAAAAAAAGCGTTGATTTGGTGATATATATAATATACTGAAAAAGCAAATAAACAAAAAGTACTGAACGGATCGGACTGAAATTTTGCATAGATAACCTATCTATGCAACTACCTGGAATACTTTTTTCCCATAAATTAGTACCCGTATTGTATAAATAACCTTGAAACCGGCTTTAAACTTTTCCATAGAAAAAACGCATGCGTACGCGGGCAGAAACTAGTAGTGAAAATAAAGATGTCTTACCTATTTCGTTCATGCCCAGATACCGTAGTTGTTCAAGCACCAACTGATCGTTGAACTTGCCAGCTTCCTTCATATCGTTCGGCTTAATGCAGCGCACATACCTAGAAGAAAACGTTTGTAATTACAATTAGTACCCTATACTGCTGAAAATAGAGACTACTTCAGAACACATATGTAACTAGACACGTCAAAACTACATGAAACTCCTGCTGATACTAAGTATTATTGGATAATACAAACGTAGGTGTTCTAAGGGTCAGTGCACACCGACACGCGAAGCGACTCGTTTCATCTCTTGCAGCGAGGGGTTTTCATATTTTGTTAATTTGTATCTTTTTGCGTTGTAAATAAAGTCGTATTTTGAGTCAGTCTTAAAAAGTGCGCGCAGTTTCGCATAGCATCACGTCTTAGTGTGAGCTGACGCTAATGGGACAAGACAATGAAGATATGTGTAAAGGGGTTAACTATCGTTAGACATTAATAAGAGCATTAAGATAAGGGAACCGTTTTGCCTTTGCGGTATTTCTTTCAATTTAGAACTGGTACAGGCACTTAGCCCTAATGTGACAATGTTTTAACACGATTTTTGGCGTGTAAAGGAGAGTATATTTTATTTTTTAAATTATGACGTGTTGTTTTTTTTTGACCAATTTACAATTATTCTCAACCATGGTCGTCGGTATTGGTCTTATAGCATTGTATCTCTTTACAAAGATGAACGCATTAAATGGGTTGGGTTGGTTGGGAGATCAAACCAAACTACACTAACTACAAAACATTTAGATATAAGTAGTTCATTTTTTTTAAATATTGGCGTCGAGTGCTCCTAACTATTCTTAATAAAAATAGGTATACCTAGGGTAAGTACAGAGTTACCCGAGGTATATAAAAAAAGTACAGGAATTTGGAATTGTTTTTTTTTTTTGTGAAATTAAGCTGTTACTACACTACAAGAGAATAAAGTAAAAGCAATCTAACTCACCAGACGTCAGTTGCTTGCAGCATGTCGACTAGCGACTGCAGCTGACATCTGAATGTGTCGACGACTGTGGGTCTCCCTTTGGACGTGCCGCGCTGTGTTGTGCTCATAGAGTTAGGACTAGACAGCGATATATCCTGGAACAAAGCATTCTAATTAATAACGAGAAGATGCAAATAAATCATAAGTATATATTTATGACCAATGAATGAATGTTAATACTAGAATCTACGTAGCTCGATACACCCCATAGAACAATATTTTGTACTAATTTCTGCCCGCGGCTTCGCACGCGTTGTTTCTGTAGAAACGTTTTAAGGTTATTTCTTTCCGATGGGAATGATTTATGGAATAAAAAGTAGCCTATGTTTGGCACTCGCCTGTATGAAAATATTACCCGATCCGCCCCCTGATTATGTAACTGCGACCGGTTTGCGACAGGCGAAAATTAAGCAATCAGTGCTGTCAAAAGCCAATTTTGTATTAGATGACACCAGGTACTACGTCACCCAGCAATCGAGCACTAGGTTTCCCTCTGCCGGACAATCGGTGATCTAAAAATTGCTTGCTAAAATTGCGGTCGCGGTCGCATCGCTGTTGCTGTTGCTTTTACATAATCAGCCTGCCGGTCAGTAGTGTGTTTTGTCTTTTCTTTGGTTCTGCACTTTTCTCATCTATGTTTGTCCAGCGACGTTTGGTATCGGCTGTATATCAGTTATCTGGTACCCATAATAAAACCTCTACTTGGCGCTAGATTATACGTACTGTGTGAATTGTCCAGCATTGTTTATGTAGGTAGGTTCTTTACTCACATGTCCAGGCGGTGCCAAATCCTGCACGTAATCCGCTAACTCCCTGACAAACGGGTTGGCCGACCGACTCAAGTGGTCTATGAACGCATCTTGCTGCGTATCTCTGTTGTTACCTACGAGCTTTGCACACTATAAGATACTGTTCCCAGTTTCCCACATACTGCTACTAAGTGACAGAGATTCCTATTTTTAATAAATGAATTCACCGCGGGTCAAGATCATCAGTCTGCGAGGCACAACCGTACGATTTCACTCAAGGCTCATACCTAACATAGAATTTCAACGGCTAAAAAATATGTCTACATATGTATCATTGATACAGGCTATTGATGTAGGTAGGATCTATACTCACATGTCCAGGCGGTGCCAAATCCTGCACGTAATCCGCCAGCTCCCTCACAAACGGGTTGGCCGACCGACTCAAGTGGTCTATGAACGCATCTTGCTGCGTATCTCTGTTCTTATCCACGAAGCCTTGCACGCTGTAGGAGACCGCTCCCGCGTAGTGCTGGACTCCGAATTCTTCCTCCCATTTCCTGCGGGAACCCTTCACGAAGCTCTGGTGTTCGCCAAACTCGCCCTGGATGTTTGTTAGGTAGGCGCCGTCGGAACCCTAAGAAAATAATATTCGAAACTTGATTTTGCTCGTATTTTCGCTCACGTGTATTACACGTAGATTAAATCGAATCTCCCGATAGAAACCTAATGTAGCATCAGATAAATAATTCTAAGAATAGAATCAGCAGTTCTGGAGATAACGCATTTTTAAGATACTGTGGTAGGTACAAAGCTTTTGCTGTTTAGCTTAATAGCAAAATATTACGCCGAGCCATGGCCTTTTTGATGTACTGCAGCACACACAGACATTTTACCTACATTTAATTATATCATTGTTTGTTTATTAGTCGAACTTTATTTTAATGTTTTTTTACTAGTGTACTGTAATTGTTGTATTTTGTATGTGTGTGTCTGAAGTTGCAAATAATGACTTCTATTTGTTTATTCTTTGTCTGATATAGATAATTGACGGCTGAGATAGGTAGATTATTTCAAATATGGTACTTATATTCAAAATCATCTATCTCAGCCGTCGAAATACTAAAAAAAGCTTTAGTTGCTTACCTTTGGCATATGACACTGTTCGCTCAGCAATTTGAGTAGACTCCGCGGAGGTTTCTCCAATAGCTCCAAACAGGCCGCGTTGTCCGTGAACTGAATCTGATTGTAGACTATGCCTTCTTGCCGGTACTGGAAAGAACACGCACATTATCATATCAATGATTTTTGCACTCCTTGCAAAAAGATATTTGTTATTTTTTTTATTACAATTGGCACTGTAAATCAACTAAAATATTAATTTTGGTTGATGAAAATAATGGCGTAGCGGCGGCCTGGCGGATTTCATGTCAGTTATTCCCAAACAGCCATAGCCTCTCATTAGCGTAGTTAATACAATAATAAAAATAACAAGTATAGGATTCTTGTTTGCTTCTTTGCTTAACCTTAAAAAGATGTGAACAAAAAATCTAAGTGAACACTTTATTCCTTCCTTTCCCTCACTTTATTTGCTTTACTTACGTTATTTATATTTTGTGAAGTATCCAAGAGTTCTGTAAGATCTGAAGGTAGCGAGTTTGGGGCGAAGTTCTCAAAACCGAAGATGTCTATAGCACGCCCATACCCGGGCCCGAGTTGCTCAACTATATCATATACTCACAATCTCTTGCTCCAGCGCGAAGACATAATTATTGAAGAACATATGCAGCTTCTCATTAGCATAGTTTATACACAGCTGTTCCAGCGAGTTTGCGGCGAAGTTCTCAAATCCGAAGATGTCTAGCACGCCCATAGCCCGCGGAGCCTCGCGGCCGGGCGCCGAGCAACTGTTGACGTGGCGGACTAGCCACGCGAACGTGCGCGAGTAGAGGGCGCGCGCCATCGCGTGACGGTTTTCACGAGCCTGGGGAAAAACAAGAAATCATTGGTTCATTAGGGTTGGTTGGTTTGACGACCTGTGTGGCGCGGTGGGCGAAGGTATGACTGCGACGCAGGAGGTTGCGGGTTCGATTCCCGCCTCGGGACTATTGTGTCTACCATCTGCAGATATTTGTTCCGAGTATTCTGGTCGTTATTATTTTTATTTATGTAATGAATTGTATTAAGTATATCAGTCATCTAGTACCCATAACACAAGCTCTGCTCACCTTGGGGCTAGATGAATCTTTGTGGATTGTCCAGCATTATTTATTTATATTAGGAACATTATCATAACACATGTGTAACCCAGTGGTATGGGGTTTAAACGGATAAGCTCTGAAAGAGGGTTATTCTTTGAAAGTGTCACCAACATGGTTTTCAAATACCTTCTTCAAAAATCCTATCGTGATCCCCTGCAACGGGTAACCAAATCAGGGACTGAGGACGGATTTGTTTACCCGTTGAATGAGTACAGATAAATAGCAGAAAGTCAATGTCCTCAGTATTCAGTTTGACAACGCGTCCACGTCTTCTGGCGCTATCGTGGTTAACCCTTTCAAAAAACCTAACTTAAACCTAAAACCATTTTTTGTATATATAGTCCAAATCATCATTTATATTTACAGTTCTAAATAACTTTTGGTATGTAACTCGCTCACCTCGTGCAGTCTCAAGGGTATGTCCGTAACATTTCCCCGCACGTTGATTTGCCGCTCGAGCAGTACTTTGTGCGTGGTCGCCGGCGGCAGACCGAGCAAGTTTGACAGCGCGTCCACCGCGTCCGCATCTTCTGGCGCTAGCGTCGTCCGTTCTCCGTCTACATCCTGCAAGACAGTTAAATTCATAATTAACATTATGTTATGTATGTCTGTCTATGGAGGGGCTATGCAAACAGAGTAACTATTGCGGCAACTCACAACGAGCTGTTTACATAGAGGCACTTGCAACACCATCAGCGCTAGTTGCAACGCCTCAAGCTTCCCCTGTTCACTATCCCTGCCTTTCCATAAACCTAAAGTAACAGGAGCCTGCAAACATGGAACTGTTTATTCTAGCCATAGCACCGCAGCCAACAATTTGAACAGTCCATCGGATATATGCAGAGGCATTTGCAACACCGTCACCGTTAGTTGCAACGCCCTTAAGCTTCCCCTGTTCACCACCCCTGCCTTTTCTAAATACAATACAAACCTGGAATTGTATATTCCCGAGCCACAGCACTGCAGCCAGCACTTTGAACAGTCCCTCGCACATATGCGGAGGCACTTGCAACACCGTCAGCGCTAGTTGCAACGCCTCAAGCTTCCCCTGTTCACCACCCCTGCCTTTCCGCGCCTCTTCGTCTTCAGGGTTGAGGTATTTGAAGTATACGCCGTCTCGGAGGCGTAGTATGTTGCTGAGCTCTGCATTGTGCTGGAAAATTTAGATGTAACGGTGAACATTGATATCGATGACCGCATCGGATGATTCATTCGTGCTTTGAGATGTCTTCGCAACTTTCGTATTTGTTAGTTCCGAGTCCACATCTATCATCACCTGCCAAAAGGGCAGGGTGCAGGTTACGCTGCTTGCTTCCATTATGTTTACATTATTGCACGGCATTTCAATAAATACCTCATGTAAGTAGGCGAGTCTGATCATGAAGTGTATGAGCATGTAGGTAAGTAACTGGTCTGAATGCGATTCCACTGGTGCAAGAAGATTTAGTCCGAATACCTGACATCAACAGGCATGACCCAATTGAATGAAGTTAATGTTCCTGTGAATTCCCCCTAGTACTTTGCTCACCTTAGCACCTTCAACGAGCTGATAAAACACATGATAATTGGTCTCCCTCGGCGCCGGCCCAGTTATTCTAGCTCGTTCTAACAGAAAGTCCCTGAGTACTGCGCCCTTGATGCCCCCTCGGTGGTCCAGCCGAACCTCTACGAATTTACCGAAGCGTGATGAGTTGTCGTTGCGGACTGTTTTTGCGTTACCTGAAAAGGACATAAGTAGTATGATATGTGATTATGGATTATTTTGTACTATTTAGAGACAAAAGTCGATAGGCCCCCCCCTATTCAACTTAAATAAAGTGGTTTCAAATTTAAAGATTTTGGCCGATACGTTGCTAAAGTGAATCGGTTAGTTGCAGAACCTACTGTAGCTAACCAATTATGCCAATACAACATAAGGTATCAAATCAATATCTGATAGTTATAGACCTTGCTGATATATCGTCGGCAATATCTACAGTTTCCATCAGGTTTGATCGTGGTCAAACGAAGAACTAACTGACATAAGCAACAATTTAAAAAATCCAGCTAGAATGAAGCGGTTGCTATTTAACTTTGGTCTTAGATTGCGACAGGTTGTAAAATCTTACCAAAAGCTTCTAAAACAGTATTAGCTTCCAAGATCTGCTGCTCCGCCCAAGAAGCAGTGCCGCCAGCCGCGCAAAGGTACTGCAGTATCAGCTTGGTGGTCTCGGTTTTACCGGCCCCACTCTCGCCTGATATCACTACGGACTGGTTCTTTTCACCATTCTGGAACAAACCGTCATGATATCACAACTTCATATTCATCACCCTTGTGACTAGAATCCAAATCGAGACCCAAAATGTTTAATTACAATAGTCACAACCAACACTCTAGGTCCTCTAAAGCAATAAGTAGGTTACCAAAAAAATATATATACATAGGTATATGGTATATTAAAATATTTTTATAAAAGTATTATTGGCAAATAGTGATTAATATATAATAATTATGATTTTATTGTTATGTCATATGTAATATATGTATAATTGATTTTAAGAGTAACCGCAAACTAGCATACTTTGGGATCCAGTGGTCTGAAGAGTCCTACTAGTTTGCAACATTAAAAAAAAAAATAAGTAGGATGACTATTATAATAAAGTTAAATGTATCGCCATCATAATCATCATCACCGGCTATATTAGTCTCTAGGTCAGACATAGGCCTCCCCCAGTGAATGAAGTTGTATGTGTTATTAGAATCAAACGGTACGTTTATCTGCTTTATTAAACAGAGTTCCTTTTAATATGGTTCATTCATAAGCCGGCAGTCTAAGAAGATTAATTTTAGTTTTTCCGAGAAAACCTATAAGAGGTAGATGACTGCTACGCTAATAAATTGAGTCACCGCACCGCCTGAATCACCGTATCTAATCTACGGATGATCTCTGTATTCGATTTCTTATATCTCGAAGAGTTATTCATTCAAGTGTATTGCTCGCTATTTTGCGAAACTTTTTTAGTGCCTAGTAGCAAGTATTCTCCTAGTTGTAGTCATTTTGTCCTAACGTTAGTTATTTGTAAACGCCGGGTTCAGTTACACCACGTTATATTGATGCCGTATTTACGATGAATATTTCATTTATATATTTCTTCTAAATCTAACTCTTACCCGTAGAGAGCTGTAAGCAGACTCTGCTAATGCAAACACATGTGGTGGCAATGAACCAAACGCCTTGCCTCTGTAGTTCTGCATTTCCTCCTGTAAAGCCCCAAACACACATCAGTTATTTACAGTTGCAAAATTTCAAGCGATCGTTTCTATTCCTTTAAATGGACTCTCCTACAAAGGATCTCTATTATATAATACACTACCTAATCATCATTAGCCTATTCTTATCTACTGCTGGACATATCCCACCACCCCTAATGTGCGCCAATGCGCCCCATTTTCAGCTAACTGTCTATAACATCTTCCAGCAGTCGTTCGCAGATTGTCATCCAGGCTACACTCTTCTTTCTATTCCTTTAGTCTTTTGTAGAGATAAGGCTATTAATTAGTATTGTGTATAGGTTGTACATTAGAACCAATAAATAAGTTAGTGTAAGTAGATATAACATTGTTTTCGGGCTTAGTAAAAAACCTGTAATGATGTTAATATCTCTAGAAATAGTTCTGCGTGCTCATGTATTTAGGATGTTACTTACATCATAAACTAAAGGAACAATGAACGTTTAGTTTCTTGTCATGGAAAGGAAATGCTGTATGAAAGTGAAAAGTGATTGTGTGATGATCGAGAGATAGCAAGAAGTGTTAATATTGCGTAGTCAATCAGCAGGAACACTTTTACTTGGCGGCACTTAGTTTTTATCGAATTCGCATAAATGGGAAGTGCAGGCCATATAACTTTATTATCTTTTATCGTATTCACAAATTAGTTATTAATCAAAGCTACATTGTACATAAATTATGAGCTTTGTATTAAAGTCGTTAAATTATGAGCTTTGTATTAAAGTCGTTAAATTTGTTTGAGTGGTAGCTAGGTACTACTTAGATTGTGATGTCGATTCTGCTGGCACTAAACCTTAAATAGCCTTATGTAAGGTCTTGGCGTCCCTTTTAGCGATCGTCAAAAAAGAAACAGTCACATTTTTAGGCTTTGGTGTCATCGTTATTTAGGATTTGTTGTCCACAGAATCATTATATAGCAGTAATGATCTAAAATGCTACAGATATTTCTAGATCCATTGTACAGATATTTCTAGATCCATTGGTATTTCATCTAGACTCGTCCCTGTTATGGGTTAGGCTTAAAAGCGTATTGCGATCCAATTTCCTCTACGAGTTAGTATAAAACTTCATTAGTTCCTCAGCGACTGGTGACCGGGGATTTATGTTCCTGCTATAATAAAGAAATATGCGACCCTTTTCAGTACCTAACACCTCAGATTATCCCAAACATTCTTGCTTTAAAAAAGAAGGTATATACATAAGTTTTAACAGTGTATAAAAGATATGATACTAACCATAGAGTAGCATCCCAGTTCTTTGTATGGATTCACTGCAACTAAAATGGATCCTGTGTATGTCTGTAAAATTGCGCTAAGGAAAAAACGTAAGGCTAAGGTAAGTACATATTACTTATTTATAAACAAACAATCATTTCTATAGATATCTACGACCGTCCTATTTTCCCTGATAGGTACAAGGTGTTTGTTATTGAATTTACTCGGCTATTTTATGTCGTTAAATAAAAAAAAAAGCATATTATATTCATCGATGATCAATGTTCTGACAGTTTAGTTTGTTAATACGTTACTAAAAAAAAAAAAAAAACTTATCTAATCCAAAATTTAAATAACATCAGCACAACCAATCACAATATAGGATTCAAAATGTAGAAAGTCTCAAACATTTAGGGAGAACAAGTGACTTAAGATTCACGACTGATATAATGGCCAGAATAGCTAAGGCAAACCAGGCATTTTCACAACAAAATAACATATTATGTATTTACCTATATAAACATCTATAATATAAAAAAGTAATAGACTCTGAAAAAATATATTGTTGATCATTATCAATAATGGTATGATACCATTTTTCCATAAGTTTAAACATTGCAAACCAGCTTCAAAAATTTGAGACTGTCTTGACTTATCTTACTCTACATTACCCAAGGAAAGACACCCCTAAACCCTATCCGCAAACTAAAAGGATACATAAACCAGGTCGTGAACATATCTCCGCTTCAGGTTGTCCCTGATGGCTTCCTCCGTGATCTCCGGCATCATCGTCATGTCGGGCACGCCGGGACCCGTGTCATTCTCCGTCTCCTCCATCTTGCCTGGGAACAAACAACAAAAACATTTGTCAAGACTCGAAAATACACATACATTTTTAGCTACTTCCTTCAGACTACCGTTGGACTTCATTTGTTTTTGGACGCAGAATAATTCCGGGGTGGCCGCCATAACATCTTTATTCCCGAGGGATTACTATTTGTCCGGCAAAGTTTAAACAGTGTAAAAATAATGGAATTCCCATTTTTTTTTAGTTATTCAATCAAATAACCGTACCCTAAGAAACAACTATCCCGAAATCACATTATTTAGGCAGCCTATGTGATGAAATTATCTTTCTCTTACTCCCTTTTTTACTGAATTTAGTTGTGCAGTATTCTGAATATTCGATTTCTAGTCAGCCTAAGTCGATTTTAGCAGTTTAATAATCACGCGAATGGTTCACAGATTAAGACTTTCAAATCTCGCGAGTAGAACGATCGATTAAGATTAAGCGCGGATATAACAGTTGATAAAGATCTTATAGATCTTGTGCAGCCAAGCAAAGCACTGAGCGGCAGCCGACGCCTGAAAAAAGTGAATAAAATTGAATAACCGATGACTTTGCCAAGCAGTCAACTGCTTCAAGTTACTGTACCGGCACAAAACTTTATAGCCGAAATCATTTAGAAACGTAATTCGTTTGACTACCACAATTTTGTGATCTTATTACGTAGAGCAGACTCGCAGCTAATTTTATTATAATGCCACTTGAGGCGTTCTTAGACTTACTGACAGTATTATTTCTACACTGTCTAGACTAAATGCAATAAAGGATGTGGAAATGGTTTTAAGACCTAGGACTGTACACTCTGTATAGTGCAGCAAATGCACTTCTTGAAGCTTTTATTTTGTGTGGAGTAAAATGACTCCATATAAACTGGAGTGTATAAATACCAAATGCTGCATGAAGTGAAGTAAAATGTTGATCAAAAACACAAGCACAAAACCTTAGTAATTTTGAGCACATTATGATCGAATTTACGTCACTTGGTAAACTTTAGAGTAACGAGCGGAATTGCCTGATATACGCGAGTAACTGAAAATGGAATACTGAAGGCATTATTTATTCGAGACAAGTCAGGCGTAAGACATGTCGACCTACCTCACGCCTACGCCATATCGTGTTCATAACGCCAAGAACAATTCGTTAGCGTCAACCGACATACTCATAATATACAGAGCTTTCTGCTACCGAAACAAAACAACTCAAACTCAATGTTTGCTTAACTTTCCACAAATTGTATACTCTGTTTCTCACCCCTAGCCGTCAACGAAATGTTTTCATAGCGTGAACGCAAATAACGTAATATCATTACGTCAATAAAGCTCAGAACTCCCCTCAAGGGAAGCAATGTTCTCTCAAAGTCGAACGTCTGACCCCTTCAGTATTCTGCTTTTAAGAGTTAAAACAAACTGTTTCAGACCTACTTTACAGCACTGATCACACAAGATCTTTTGTGTGTAGTTATGTTGGTATGTATTTTTTATGTTAGTATGGGTTTAAAGAACTTCTCTCTAAGTATGTACGTAAGAAGACTTTGAATAAATAACGAGTTACAGAATACAACAGTTTTGCTCATTGTTTTTCACAGAGACAGCGTAGTAGATGTTTGTATATCGCAACATGCTTGGCTTGAAGAATCAGCAGGCTAACAGCTGATCAAACCTAATCTCTTGCCAATGACCCCAAAATCACTTGTTGCATGAAATGTCCAGGAAAGTTGTGTAGCTCTACAATAAACCCCGAGATGGAATATCAATTTATATCGATCCTTGACTTGCACGAACAACCCTAAGGCACCCTAAATACGTTTTATCGTGTTGATCGATTGATAACAGTTATTATTACTCATAATTCCCCCAGAAAATTGCTTTGCGCTGATGGATGGAATAACCCTTAATTTTTTAGCGCCGAACTTTTCTTTGAAGAAACATTTTAAGAAAACTTGGGATTTCATTATGAAAGAAACCTGGCAAGTTTTAGAATCATTTTATTTCTGAGGTAGGACTTTTTTATTTTATTGTTGTAAGCTTTGGTTATTTTAGTTCTTTCAACGCTCAGATTCTTTTAATTAAACGCTAATAGGCAAAAGCTAAGATGGCGTGGAGATATAACACGTTTATATCAAAAAAGTTTTAAGCACAATATTTTAGCGTACCATAAACATAATTCGCATTGGGGAAGACACACAGTATAATAGCTAAGTATAGTAAAACATGAATAATTCCACCAGTAGCCGGCAAATACAGGTAGAATCTTGAACTGACCCTGACAAAGCATGAATGAAAGTTACCCTTGAAACAACAGAGGTTACCACAGTTCAGAATGGCAAGTTATCGGGCGGAAATGTCACTTGTGGATAACAACCACATCGCGCCCTTCCCTCTGATATTGTAACATTTGCACAGATCCGCGATTCCGCGCTCATTCATGAGACAATGCTTTCATGGGAATTTTATGTGGAGCTATTTCTTTATCACAATCAGCTGAGCTAGATAGAATAATATATTATTGCACACTTTGAAATAATGTACTACAGAATAACTATAGAATTAGTAACAATTGACGGTATTATCGTTGAAGTCTCTTCCAGACAAAGTTGTATGGATGGATAGGATCGTATGATTGTACATGATATCGCCCGTGCATAATAATATAGGTATTTACATATGACTCAGTAAATAAAGAAATATATATTGCTGGAAAATCCACACAGCATCATCTAACCTCAAGCTAATCAACGCTTGTGTTATGGGTTTAGTTTAAATAACTGATATACATACGTACTAAATATATAAAATACTCCAAAATACATTATAAAATAGAATTTTAATACTACTTACATAAAAATATCTATACTATACTTTATAGGTCCTTTTTATTAGTTATCATTAAGGAATGTCTAGATTTGTGTTGTTATCATAAAAGGAACATGGCATGTAGAACTTTTCGATTAAGACTCGAATACATAGAAAGTTACGACGGTTGTTGTAATTCTAAAACAAGTTGAGCTCTAACATTATCCGAAGTTCTAATGAAATCTTCATTCATGCTTGTAATCGAGTTTAGGAAAGCGCTCATATATGGCAGCAGTTTTGCTAACTTTATGTACATATATTGTCTAGACGAGGTATTAGAAAATACATACACAGAGTCCTTATCTCTAAATTCCGAGAGAATATTTTTTCGCAAAATTATGTTTTATCATGAAAAGAATACGGTCAAGGTTTAGCTGTTCTATTTATTCTACAAAAGGATGTCATTATCGCTGTCCTAGATAAAACGCAGATGACATTTCATAAAGAGCTACGAGTAATTACGTCATATTTGATTTTGTAGAGCTTTTGTAGGGAATAGAAGAAAACTGGAATCTATTATTTTTCGTAAGTTCGTAAGAAATATTAATTCTCTATGGGATTAAAAGAAACGCACGTGGGATGGGAATAAATGAATCAGAATGTTTTGCAAGGAAGCTAGGTCATAGCGATAAAGCCGCCCATTGTACAACGTAATCTGTATTTGTCTTTTCCTGTCCTGTGTATCTGTTTTATTTTGTGTGCGAGAAAGAGAAATTGTATTGTATAGTTATTCTAGTTCGTCTATTAGATATTTCAGTTTCGCTTTTCAAATGAAAAAGATTACTCTAGAGCACAAGGAAACCCTCTGTAGAAACAAAGATGTTATCATAGCCCACAATCTTGTTACCTATTTGTCAAACTGTTTATGGCTCGACAATATACCTACTCGTCCAGTCTATTGAATTAAAATCGTATGTGTTTTCTATTGAACACAGCCCACCGCGTAGAGGCGCCATGTCTCTCCACTAATGCTATTATACCAAGCGGATGAATTAAAGCCAACAACTTATAAGTGGACTTCCGTGGGTCTTAAAGCACTACGACAGTATCTGCGCGTGCTTTACGATTTACTGCCGTTTCGAAGCCGAAGCTTGTAGGTTCAATATTGGATAGCGAGTCGATGGTAAGCAACTCTATCACCCAATTCATTAGTAAGAGTTACTTAACTGTTTATTACATTTAAAAGTGAATCCTACAAGACTTTGTCAGAAAGTGTTTCGAATGTAAGACCAATTATGTCACTCAATACATTAGATTTCGCTGGCTCTGGATCGCGATGAATGCGGAAAGCAATACCTAAGTTCATAGAGATGGAAATAATTGAATGGTGAATTGACATTTTTATATGAAGGGGCCGCTTACCGATAGCTTTTGTCGCCTTTGGGGGAGGAATAGTTCAGTTGTTAATGAGATTACCCCGACACGTTGCGATTACGCCTAAATGCCAATTTCTAGCTTACCAAATATTTCAATAAACTTACCGCAATCAGAGTAAACTTGTCCATTTGCCTAAACAAATATTGATTCTTTTATTTGTTTAAGTTCTTTTGAAACGATTAATTTTCAACTTTTCAGACATTAGCTAATAAGCGCATTGACAAGAAAAATCGGGCATAGGCAAGCTCAATAAGAAAATCCAGGATCGCCAGTAAAAAAATAACTCAAGGTTACATCAGTGTAAACTTGTCCTTTTGCCTGGACAAATATTTTTCCCTTTTGATTTGTTTGAAGTTCTTCTAAAAGGACCCATTTTCAGCTTATACGACTTTAGTTATTAAGCGCATTTCTAAGAATAAACCGGGCGTAGGCGAGCTCGATAAGAAAATCCAGGATCGCCAGTAAAAAAGGACTAACAAGGTCACACGGAGGGTGAGCGTGGGAGTCAAGCAAAAGTGCCATGTCCCGGGAGCAATTGGTAATTTTGTCTTTTATCCTGCTTTTGCCAGACCCTTAAGGCGTGTACCGCTACTTATGGGATAGGACATCAGGCATTTTATATAGCGGTAGGATTTGTAAACATCAAGACCAAGATTTGATGTTTGTGTCATAAACTGAATATTTATGCAGTTTTTTGAGGCTATTTTACGAGTTTCTGGGGACCAATTTCTTTATGTAGTACTACTTTTTCTCGCGGCTTCGCACGCGTTGTTTCTATGGAAACGTAAGGTTAT
The DNA here is from genome assembly GCA_943735965.1 of Eupithecia abbreviata. Lineage (NCBI taxonomy): Eukaryota > Metazoa > Arthropoda > Insecta > Lepidoptera > Geometridae > Eupithecia > Eupithecia abbreviata. Next base: position 8,947,396 of record OX030991.1, on the reverse strand, counting down.
TTATATTCCATGAGAACTGATTTATGGGCTAAAAGCAGGCCCAGATTATTCAAAATTTCAGCCCGTTCTGTTCAGTAGTTTACGATGTGCCAGTTTTTTTATCCCGCCCGGATCACCAGATCTAGATCGATATAATATCGAAACCCGTATCTCATTCGATATGGTGTTTACTAGGCCGTGTTCTTGTGACAGTGATACATAGCCTTGGTCACAAGTTTATTGTAGCATAGGAGCTCTAAGATCGTATATCATGTCATAGATGCTATACGCTTACCGTATTTGTGATAGAGTACGGACATTCGGTCGTAAAGTAAATTCCTTTGGGCTACAAGAACATCTCTCTAGTTGTAAATCTTCACATATATTTTCTAAGCCTAAAACCTAAATATTTTCCGATAACCTACACAAGCCAAACACGACATAGTTTGTTTATAAACAAACCGCCCATACTTAAGCTAAAATTCACTCTGTTGCCGCGTCTACGTAAGCAGTTAACATTACTAGTCGATTTGAGATCCTTCCTTCAATCAATATTGCTTACAATTACTTATACTCGTATCTGAAACTCAACCCCAAGCGAGTTTTAGTCAGCTGTGTCGTGTTTGTTTATAAACATTCTACATTCTTCAGTTTGGCTAGACAGTGTATAGTGTTTGAAGCTTTGCACTATTGCTTGATTGATTCATTACTTGTTTGCTACAGTATCTGTGCGAGTATTTCTTAGACAGAGATCAACGCCATTACGCACGATCAAACAAATATAGAAAAAAGTAAGTTCATATCTCTAAAAGACAGACATAATAACGCTGTCAAATGAATAGAACCCGCAATCATAAGTGTCTATCTCTTTCTCCATTGTCCTTAGAAAGCCAGGGCGGCGTGACCGAACGCACTGAACCCTAAGGACCAGAGGTCACCTGAACCCTTCTTAGATTTCAATCCAATTTATAATTTAGATAGATTTGTACGTCGTGTGAAGCTGAATTAAATAAATTGAATTGAATAAAGTTGTGGACATCAAAATTTAATCGAAATCCAATTTCCAATAAAAATACCAAAGCTTTGCAGCTTCGCGATCTCGTTCGCGTTTTTACGATTCGTTTAAAGTAGCTAGGCTACAACTGTCATTGGAAAATAATGAGTTTGAAATAGAAAGTGTTAATAAAAATCACTACATAGTATAAAACAAAGTCGTTTTCCGCTGTCTGTCTCTCCCTATGTATGCTTAGATATTTAAAACTACGCAACGGATTTTGATGCGGTTTTAATAAATAGAGTAATTCAAGAGGAAGGTTTATAAACCACTTGACACATAGATTTGTGAAATGGTCTATAAAAAAGGGGCGGAATTTTCTTAATCGGTCCATAATTGACGGATAAATCGATGAACATACAAAAAAACTCATACAGCCGAACATAGAAGAATCTCTTCCTCTATAATTTTAGGTTACTTCGTCATAAAAAAATAAAAAACCCAACCAGATTCCAGCAGTCACGATAAGCTCGACCTAATTAAAAGTAATACAAAAGCCCTAGCATTCCTTTGACGAGCCTGGATAGACTAGTAATTACTAATCTGAATGTAGATTCATAGGAAGATACTGAACTGACTTGCTAATCGCTGTAGTTGTCAAGAATACTAATTGAACACATAGTACTAGTTTCTGGTTACTAAACAAAGCTTTGAGCAACACCGTTAACATCAACAGCCTATATTAGTCCAATGCTGGAGGCCAGGTCTCCCTCTGATAAGCGCCTTATTGGCCTTTTACCTAATTGGGGGTCTCATAATCCCAACGCTGAGCATGCAGGTTGGAGATCGCAGTTCGGTGGAAAATTGGTCTGCAGGAGGCGCTGCTGCCCACCCCCCCGGTGGATATTCTCCCTAAGTCGCCTTTTACGACACCCACGGGAAGAGTTGGGGTATTGCAACAAGAGTTAACCAAATTTAGCGTAAACTTTAGACAAGACAAATAGATACACTCCTTTTGCGTTTATTTTGCCACACCCTACCCTTTCTCCTTACCAAGTGATAACGCGACGCAACACCACGTTTTAATAATTTGAACTTTAAAAAATGTGGGCGTTGCGTTTTTCGCTCAGTTAGGAAGGCCAAGGGATGCTTATATTTAGGCTTGGAGAACATTACCGACCTAGGTTTCCGCATTCCAGATCTTTGCTACGCAAGTTTCTTAAGCAAAGATCCGCAGTAAGGAAGTATACGGTCGTAAAAGGCGTGGTTCACACGGTCGTCACCCAGCGTGGCGGCGGCGGCGGCGGCGGCGGCGCGGCGGCCCTTACGCATGAATTCTTAGCTTACGGTGAAACAAAGAAATTCTCTCCAAGCCATGCATGCATAACAATGTTTACAATCATAAAGCTAGTGAGTGATGGATGATGGACCGATACCTTATAGGAACCTTTGAAAAAAGTTTGGAACTTAGAACTTATAATAACTGTTATGAACTTTAAGGAACTAGTTCCTGCCCGCGGCTTCGCACGCGTTTTTAAGGTTATTTTTATCCCATGGGAAATGATTTATGGGATAAAAAGTTGCCGATGTTTTATTCCAGGTCTGTATGATGTGACCTGAATGCAAAATTACAGCCTGATCCGTTCAGTAGTTTTGGTGTGAAAAGGTAAACATCCAAACTTTCGCATTACCATTATTTTAGTGTGATAAGTAATTCCTAGGAAAGAGAGACATTATAGATAATCCTCGATATCTAGCAACTGTTTTCTGAACGAATAACGAGCTTCCAGTTACATTGTTCGAAATGAGAGCAGCTTTGAGATTGGACTAAGCTCAGCAAAGATATTTTACAAGCATAATCGCGAAAGATCTTTAGTAAACAAGACTATATCAACATTTCATTACTTTCATCTCCTTTGAAACTCAAGAGCGTGCGCCCACAAAATGAGGAGGGAAGAACCTAGGGAGGGGGAAGGGTAAATTCCTTTACCTAATGTGGAAGACAATGGTACCAGGGATCATGTGAATCTTATTTAGGGCCTATTGGCATAGTTGTTATTTACACAAAAACATTTTGAGGTGACTTCGGGACTGAATTGATTACGCTTCACTGAATCGACACACGATGCAGAGATCAACGTGTTCAGAATAAGCTTATGGAATGTGTGGAAATAACGTTTTATTGGTGCGTGAAGTACTTAGTTTGAATTATGGTAAATGGTTCAGAGAAATCTTTATTATTTAGCCAATTTATAGTAAACTAGCGGACATTCCCGGCTTCGCACGGTTTTAGTACGGATCCCTTAAAAACTTTTTTGATAATATAATATAGCCTATGTTCACCGGGGATAGTGTAGCTTCCCAACGGTGTGAAATAATTTTTCAAATCGGTCCAGTAGTTTCGGAGCCTATTCATTACAAACAAAAAAATCAAACCTTTCCTCTTTATAATATTAAGTATATACTAAACATGTAAATAGAACTTAATCGTGGTAAAACAACATATAAATGAATTTGTGGTAATAACCATGATAGTTTCAAAACGTGTTGTCATGGGTATTGCGGTGTAAGAATCGATATCTCCAACTCGGCCCATGGATATCGTAAAAGCAGACTAAAGGAACCCGAAGATATCAGCTTCCTTCTACGTATTTTTAACACTTCCACTGCAATCATCAATCTGACTGCCAAAGCGTGATTATGGCAAAACTCCCCTTGCGGGAGGCAAGATCAGCATTGGACGTAAGTGTGGTAAATAGAACAATTCCTAGTCACTGTTGTATGACATCTACACTACAGTTTATTTGATCAGGTGTGGATTTTAGGAATATTATCGACTACCGGCCCGTACCGGCTTCGCCCGAGTGGACATTTGTTTCATAAACATTTCGCTGTGAACATAGAGTAAATTTATCTTTATAACCGTAAAGGTATTTTAATTTTTCAGGCTAATATATGTATATAGCTTGGACACTCGCAAATAAAGTGGTTTTTTATTGGTAATTTTTTCTTCAAAATAGGTTTAGTTATATCCAGATCCCCAACAACCCGACTAACTTTACCTCTTTATAATATTAGTATAGATAAATTTATGGTTTTCCTATGAAAAATACAATACAATAATTCTTTATTGCACACCATAAAAACAGATACACTGGACAGGAAAAAGACAAATAAAGAATGTGTTGTACAATGGGCGGCCTTATCGCTTAAAGCAATCTCTGCCAGGCAACCTTTGGATGGACATGAAAAGTTAGAACAAGTATAGACGGTGGCGTGTTATATATAGAATAATATTTAATTGGAAAAAATAAGCTGCAATGGCAATCTGAGCGAAAATAGAGCTTGCTTTGTATTTCCTTATATAAACGTTAATCTAAGTAAGAAAAGAATCCCAGGATTGTACACGTTGTCTGCCTATAAAAGCCACGTGGAAGCAGGAATCTCTTTATTAACCTCGCACAAAGCATATTTGTAAAAGCGAATTGAAAGTCTGGCGACATAAATTAAGTTTAACTTGCCCGCAATAAAAACACGCGTTTGTTTACAAACCGGTTTAATTTTAGACTTTCATCCCGAATTAGTCCGTCGCTTCTCTTTTTACAGTCTCCAATTAAGGGCATAAGACTGACGACTTCAGTCGACATGAATAATCTGTTAAACGCTCTGCTTTCAAAACAAACAACGCGGAAAGTATTGCGGTATGGCTCTTACTACGGTACAAAACTAAAACGAGAAAGTCAAAGTCGATTTGTCTTCATTTAACGCTTTTACTTTCGATTTTAAGATAAATACCAGGCAGAGTAATTGAAAAGAATAGTGGCGACAAGCAATCAATGACTCAATGACTGTCTACTGACCTGCTTACAATGAGGAGTTACTATAGTGACAAATGTGTATTAGCTAAACTTTCACAAAGGCAAGGGCAGAGGAAATAAACCAACAAAGGCTAGGATAAGAACATTACCATAAATAAGGTATAGGATGAAGCAGGGATAGTCACACCCAGCAGTAGGAGTACGTGCCCCAATAAAACCTAGCTGAGAATCGTTATCAAGTAGAGCTTCACCATAGAGTCGAAACTATTTCATAATTATATCTCAGAAGACTTATATTCATCATGACGTATCGAGTGTTTTATCGTAGCCTACTACTATGACTTACATTACTAGTTTGTATGAGTTCTAGTTACCGCAGTAGGGGCGTAGTACTTGTGTCAGGTACCATCGGTCCTTGGAGGTGGATTAGCCTCTGTTTAAATCGGTTTAACTTAAGCCGCTCTCAGGAATTAATACGTGTTGATTGAAGGGGAAATAACATGTCAGAATAAATTCTTACAAATGGGAAATTAATGCTTTCTATTTTTATGTAGACAGTGTGTTATGGCGCCCATTAGGGGAGGCCATGTCCATTGTCCAGCAGTAGTACAAAGCACTAGTATAGACTGAGATGTTTCTATATACATATGTAGGTACTTCGCAAGTTTAAATTTTTTCTATGTTATGTTAAACAGAGATTACTTTTGATTATAATCTCTACGCCTTTGCTTATCGAATCTATAAATCAGATTATATCGCCTATTTGACATGCAGTATAAAATTCACTATCCAACCTCCCACACGCTAGGCGCCATTGTAATTTATATCACAAGTAAATGGAAAACAACGTTGGAATAATACACAAGAATGAAATAAAAAATCCCACTCCAGAGCTAGCAACGGTAAACTAGAACGACACTTGAGAACAGGTACAAAATATACAGAACTAAAGTTCTCAAGCTGGGAACTGTCAAAGGATAAATTTAAATGCTTCCACATCTTAGTTTGGTCCCAGAATACCTTTATTAAAATGCTTATGCGAGCATTTACGGCGATATTATTTGACTTTAGGACTGCTGGAGCCTACGTGTTAACGGCTTCTTTTCACCTAAATTTTGTTACCTTTAAACTGAAATTATGCGGCGAAATTGTGTAAGGCATTTAAAGGCCTTTTTCGACATAGAGTAGAACATGAAATCCTTATTCCAAAGATGTAGTTATTTCACGTTCTAGTCAAATTAACGTATGTTACTTATGTCGTTTAAGAGCAAAGTATTATTATGAACTGTTCCCATTTCAACAAAAGTTTGAGAAACTCAATCGCTAGGAATTACCAACAACCACAGAGCGACAAGTGTGGGTGTCCCCGTGGGAGGAAAGCATTGGCGTAGCTTCATTAATACATTTGAGGAACATTAAATAAAGAAAACTACTGGGCATCAAGCAACAGCAGGGGTGGTATTCCTCTAAATTAATAAGATAAGATCAATTAACTAGATAAAGCTTTCGTTGTTTAACTTTGACGATTTATCGACGAATCACTATCATAAAAAGTGAGCGCTTGCGTCGCGCGATGCCACCCGGGAGTTTTCGTATTATTTCAATAAATTTTGTTCTATTTGCGAAGTAAATTAAGTTATTCTTTTAAACACCATCTAAAGAAGTGAGCGCGGCGACGCGTCTCTCTGTGAGTGAGCCCTACAGTAGAAATACTTCTGCTCCATTTGTTTCTACTTTGTCAAAAACTGTCAATCAATATTGATGTCGAATGATGGAACAGTTTGATCAATTGATTAGTTAATGTGGCAACTACCCAAACCATACATCACGTTAATAAGGACTAAAAATCAAGCTATACTCGTCACTAATGTTAGCTGGTGGAATGGTCAATTCATCATTCCACAGGACCGAACATCGATCCACAAAGGATTTCGGCAATATTGAGGCCCAAATATCTTCAAAATTTACCGCGTTCCTCGTTCAGGCGAGACTAGCTCGGCACTTTACGAGGTGCATGTAATGCAATAAAGGCGGTCCGGGAACGTGATTTCGAATGAAATATCGATCGGTAAACTATGAAGCGACATGGATCTGAGAATGTAGCAGGTTAGTGGGCTGGCTTAACTGACAACTAGTTTTGATAGTAGCCAATACGTGCAGCCAGGTCCCTGCTTAGCCATCATCCAGACCACTAGGAATTAACTTGCATGGGTACAACTGGGTATTCTGAGGCAATTCTAGCGATCCCGCACAAATATTATAAATTCGTAATATTATAATTCGGTAAAAGTTATAAGACAATAAGAAAAAACATTTTGTTTTAACAACAACCAAATTAAAGCAATACATAAATAAGTTAACGACCTAGCTGAGTGCCGCTGTCGCAAGGGCCCTAGGACGGCAAGTGCTTCGATGGCAGTCAAAGTATTAAAGAAGCCCAGACAGTTTCAAATTATCAGCCTATATTAGGCCACTGCTGGACATAGGCCTCCCCTAATGATCGCCATAGTGCCCCGTCTTCAGCTTGCCGCACCCAGCATCTGTCTGCAGTCTTTCGCAATTCGTCCAACTTGACAAGAGGGCGTACTAAACTACGTTTGCTGAGTTGCAGTATTTACTCAAGAACACGTTTTCAATTTGCAAAATGTAATAAAATAACTAAATGAATTATCATCTAGGGAATACTCCAACAACTTCTAAAACATTTCATTTATTTCTCCGGCCCAGTCGCTCATTTCCCTTAACGAGTTTGCGGAGTTTCCAGGAGCGTATCATTTATGCCAATTGTCTGAAACTACAGCTCGTTAAAATAACAAGTTCTTTTAACTTTAGAGAATTCAAAGATGACTTTGCAGGCTTTTTACACGGGATGGAAGATTGTCTTGAGTATAATTATTGTTTTTTATAATTAATCATATAATTTATCTAATATTTAAATTGTCCAGCATTATATACAGGGACCTATCTTCTAAGTATAGACTTATTGCCGTTCCAAATATTGTAGGAGTATTGTTAACTGACAAACTCAACTGTAGTTAAAACTTTTGAAACTATCATGGTTATTAACACTAAAGTCAATTAAAATGGGATATTTACCATGATTTGATTTTTGAGTTTTCCAATATTTCGGCACAATTTTCAACTACAGTAAGCCAAAAGGAAGGAATGGAAGAAAGAAAAGAAAATCAAGCTCAGCTTACATTCGGGGGTGGTAAGAGATCACAATTACGATCTGCTGAGTCTTTGCCTAGGGCAAAATACGAGAGAATTCGAAAAATCTCTAAATAAGGCATAGATCCAATTTCAGCTCAGAGCCACTCAGCTTCTCGAGCTTCAATTAAGGTCGGGTTACCTAGATCCAGCCTGTGCTGGTTTCGAATATGCCTTTTAATTTTTCACGCTGATGGTCTGACCTGGAGACGAGGTGTGGGAGATTAAAAATTAAGAGGCGCAAAGCAGTTTTCACTTTAAAAATATAGTTCAAGTTGATGTTTTGGGGGTGTTGAGGGATGTTTGTTTTGCTTCTTTCGAGGGCTAAATGTTGTTAGTTAGACAGTACATAGTATAAATAAGTAAGACTATTATAAAATTGTTTTTTTTTTCAATTAGAGATCTATTTATTTATTTATACTTTTTGCACGAAAAACATAACACAAAACTTATTCTAGAAATAAATTAATAAATTAAAGAACTAAATTTAAATAAAGGCGAACTTAACCCTAAAAAGAGTTCTCTTCCAGCAAACCTTATTGGCAGAGAGAGACAAAGTGAAGAGAGAAGTGGGTGCATGTGCATAAATGAAATGAAATAAGAAATAGACGAAAGATTAAATTTTAACTTCATCATCATCATCATCATGATTAGTCCACTGCTGGACATAGGCCTCCCCCAATGCGCGCCATAGCGCCCTGTCTTAACTTTTACTTACTTATTAATTATACTAAATAAATATAAATAAATAAATAGCAGTTCTAATCTTCTTTATATATAAAAATCTATTGCTGTTCGTTAGGCTCGCTAAAACTCGAGAACGGCTGGGCCGATTTAGCTGATTTTGGTTTTGAAATGTTTGTCGTAGTCCAGGGAAGGTTTAAAATGGTGAGAAAACATGGTAAACTTGCGCAGAAATTTCCACGCGGGTGAAGCCGCGGGGCGCAGCTAGTAATAGATACATTTCTAGAGTTATTTTGAAGAGGTTCTACAAGTACCATCATGTTTTTATTGTTATTACATAATAAACGACGACGTCTAGGCTTGGCTGACTCGGTAGTTCAATGCGCCTCCTCAACCAAGAATTGACGTAAAGTCTAACAGACAATAAGACGGGAAAGTTGAGAAGCTATAAAATTTCTTCTACTCACGTGCAGCTTTTTCCTCTGGGACGTATTTCAACTCAAGCTGATCTTCACACCCAGCCGTGTTTTTGTACGAAAAACTTGGGTGTTTCGAATCGCTCAAGTGGATAAACTGCTTTAGTATTCTCATCGCTAATAAAACCAATACAAACTATATGTAAACTTATCGTGTAAAAATATTAATTCATAATTAAACGAGCAGGTTTGGACCCGATTTTATTTTATTACTCGCGTCAAATTAGTTATGTCAGACTGGCGCGTTCTTTACATGTTCTACCAGATTTGTATTTCGAACATCCAATGAGCTTTGTGACCTCTTTATGAAAAACCAACCTAACCTTATTCGTTTGAGTTTTATTAAATCGTGATCTTGCCACCCGAAAATTTTTATTAGTTATTGTAAAACTAAAACCATTATTATGGTTTGAAGGTCGACCGATGTGGCGCGGTGGGCGAACGTCCGCCTGCGGCGCAGGAGGTTGCGGATTCGATTCCCGCCTCGGAACAATTGTGTGTACGATCTGCAGATATTTGTACCGGGGGTTCTGGTCGTTTTCTATGTATTATTATAAATATCTATCTATGTAATGTATTATATGTATATATCAGTTATCTAGTACCCATAACACAAACTCTGCTTACTCTGTTTCATGGGGCTAGAGAATGCTTTGTAAATTGTCCAGCATTATTTATTTATTTATTATGAGTGAGGATGAGGAAGTAAGTGTTTGATATCTTATTTACTTGATAAGATAAATACTATGGATAAATAAACAATGCTGGATAGTTGCGCTAGGTCTTTCTATTACCTAGGTGACCTAGTAAGCTTTCGCAAGTAGGCAGCTAAGCTCGCCGTAATATCGCACTGAAGTGCGAAACGATAAACGCTCCAGGGAGGATTCTCGTTTGTTAATTACGGGCCGGGATTGTCTGAATATTGGCTTTCTGATTGCAAATTCTGTTCTATTAAAGTGGGTCGTATTTGAGTTTGGTATGGATGTTATCTGGTCAACAGGTTTGATAAAATTTGGTTGGGACAGAAGTCATTGGTCAGATTTGGTTTATTCGGTTAATAATCCAAGATTTCTTTGTAAACAAAGACCGTACATCACATAAACTGATAACTATAACAGACAAAAACTAGTCTAGGTAACCAAAACTTCAAAAAGTCACACTCACTGAACGCATACAGCAAAAAGTGTGCACATTCGTTCGAAAACGGACGAGACACAAATTAAATATTACACATAATAAATATTACACGTAAGTTAGCTTGTTAAATTTAAAAATAGTTTCGAACTCTTGTTGTTTACCTCGATGATACAAAAATATCCAGGTTTTGGAATCGGAGTATAGTGGAACCAACATTATTTCTGCAGCGGCAGTAAGTAGAATATTCCTAAGTCTTTCTTAACAGTTTTCCGAGCTTTCGCAGTGCTTTACTGCGAAAGCTCCGAAGAAAACCTTGAAATAAAAGTCCAAGTTTCGGAAATGGCAATATACTTTCCGAATTCCTCGTCTTGACTGCGATATCTGGAGCGGGCAAATGGAACTAGGAGTACACACGTATTCATGTCTATTCTGTGGAGTGTTTACTTCGCGATAGGAATCGGAATGGCACTCGGAAATAACACTATTTTATTAGGTAGCCGGTAGCGTTCGCGGCTTGTGATCCATCCTGTTATCTAATAACCGTAAAACTCGCACGTGCCACTGCACCGACATTTTACAGGATGGGGTGGAATCAGGAATGGAACGTTTAAAACAAGTGATACCCGTATATCAGTATTTAACAAATACAATCGGCTTCATCTTCCATTATTTACCGGTAGCGATCGCGTGCCCGGGTTGTAATCCATCTCTTGTTATCTCATAATCGTTAAAACTCGCGCGTGCTACTGCACTGACACTATACAAGATGTGTTCAGGAATGGAACCATTAAAAATATGTGAAATAAACTAAAGTAATATTTTTTATTATAAAAGAAATTGTCTAACTATCTATATGTCTAGGGTAGGCTCAAGTCCGCATAGGAATCAACTGGTTAGTTTATTTATTTATTGTGGTTGGTAATTTTATGGTAAAGGTTTTTTATAGAATCCTTTAACTTATAGAGAATTTTCATTTTGATAGATATGTTTCTAAATTAGATATTTCCCAAGACTTACTTCGTAAAAGCAACGTGTCACTAATTAAATTGTTAAGTTACCACAAGCTCTACGTTTCAACGTAGAAGCACGTAATGTATACAGCGTGATATACAGGGTGTAAGTCTGCAGTGTAGGTGAATACATACATGTAACTTAATAGCGTGTAAAACTGAAGCCTCTGTTATAGCCGTTTCGCGTGAAACAGTCTAGTGTACGGGCAATTTTCATTATCCCAGTAAGTAGAGTTTAAGTTTTACGAGCGTCTATAGTAAAGGGTATTTTTTTTGTAACTTTTTAAACGACAAAAAACAAAATAGGAGTTTTTATGTTCGACTGCATGTCTTTTTTATGTATTTTCGTCGATTTCTCCGTCAAATCAAGACCGAATTGGAAAATTCTTTCGCTGTTGTATGGAGAACGCTCACGTGGTGGTCTCATAAAAATTGATGATTCCCGAGGCATAAGTACTTACCCCGAAAAACTTTGAGTAAAAGTACTTAACTTGTAAATAATAAAGTCGTTGAATTTGGTTTTTAGTTTTTTCAATATAATCAAATTATTTATGACTAAGCATAATTAAGCGGTTTAGGTGCCATAGTGGCAGTAGTTAATAATTTTAGATCTGTTTTTATTTTATGACTGTAATACAAATAAGAAACTCAAGTATATATTTATATATATATGATTTATGGTGTGATCACGAATCACCCTGTATTGTACACGAAGCCGCACTATTAGGCTATTAAAGTCTAATCGAGTGGTTGTGGCCACCACACCCCTACAGCCCATAATTTGAGTTTTAAATCTAGGATTACGTTTCGTCACGTTTAAGTGCTTAACGAGAACGGATGTTCTATTAATGTGATATGTGCTTTATTCGGATTTCATTAATTTTGTGGTTGGACAGTTTTATTGGTGTGGTTTTGATGGAGCTTTGTGTCCATGGCGCTAAGATAAAATCATATATTGAAGTTGCAGGAATAAATTTTAAATAATTTACCCATTCTATGACAAAGTGACGTCATTCTTTTCTATTCTATCGTACCCTAGATAACAATCCCCGTGCTTGCACTACAGACTTAAAGAGGTATCCGTGAGTTTAGCACATAACACCCCCAGCACCTAGAACATCCGGAATAAATATTTGCAGATTGTACAAACATTAGTCCCAAAGCGTTAATCGGACCCGCAACCTCCTGCGTCGCAGGTGGACCTTTACCCGCCGCGCCACATCGGTCGTCAAAATGATAATGCTAACGTACATAGCTATTGTTCAAATACTTTAAACTGGGGCCGAATTCTCCTAACCAATCGCTTTACTATGACAATAGTATCTTTGCAGAATCGGCCACAGATGAAATAAGCTATAGATAGTGCGGTGCTACCTCTATTGGTAAGGAGAGACAGAATCTTGAGACTTTTGACACGCGTCCCTCGTGCGTCCCTCTATCTGTAGTACTATCTTTCATCAAAGGTAAAATACCAAAATGTGTCATTCTGAGACAAAACCATTGTTATGGTGATGTGATTAATTTACAGGAATTCGGCCCCAGATGACTGTAGACCCATTTGTCCAGCAATTGCAGATTAGATTAACCCAATTCCGGCGCAAATAAAACTAGATCAAGATAACACATGTAAAAATTCAACGCTTTACATCCTCAAGTCCTTAGCGAAATTATCTGGACATAGTGAACATCCGAGAGCACTAATGCAAGGTAATAAGGTTCAGAATTGTATCGGCTAGTTAGTGGGTTGTATTGTTGTGGAAACAATTGCGTTGGCGTTAGCAGATTGAATAAAGCATTTAACCCGTGACTTGCATACTTGGAGTGAAATAGCTGGTTAATGGGCTCGGACTGGAAGTTGTTTTTTTCTTTTATAAGACTTGTTTATCATGGACACTGTTCTTTAACTGTGGGAAAAACAGAGATAATAATCTCATACACACCCTAATAAACCAATACAGTACAACGATTATCTAGCAATAGGCTAATAAAAGGCTTTTTATTTTTCTGGTTAATATATTGGCTATGACACTCACAAATGACGTGGCTATCTATTGGTAAAATAATTTTCAAAATCGGTTCAGTACATCCAGAGATTACCCCCTACAACCTTTACCATAATATTAGTAGGTATAGATAATAAAAATCCCACAAGATTTTTGATTAAAAATCTTTATAAAGACATCCAGCAGGTATAAAAGCGGTCGAGTCGGCCCAGCATTGTTCCATTCCCGCAGACAAAGCTCAAAGCATCGCAGCGCTCAGCTCACAGACGAGCGAGCGATGACTATGGCATATGACTGTGGCTCGGCTAGACGCAGTCATTTTGCTCTCGCTGCAGCTTAAAGCTCTAACAGAGAAGTGGTGCCCACATTGGTCAAAAATAGTTCCCATTAGACGTATCACCCAACCTCACCGCTCATAGACTAATAGGCTCACAATACGTCCGCTCATAATACTACATAATCTGTATTTGACTTTACCTGTCCTGTGTATCTATTTTATTTGGTTTATAAAGAGTAATTCTATTTTCTTTTATAGTTATTCTAGCTCGCCTGTTAGATTATTTCAATAAAGTCAATACTACTATGTTTTCAAATTAATTGTAAGGCTATTTCTAATAATTAAATTGTTTATTTTTATTATTTAAGATGCACACCTAAGTCTTGTACAATAACAAAACTTAATAATTGTAAGGGGAAGCACTCACTACCAAACCACAAGTTATTCTCAGAATAACTTATATTGGTAATGAGAGCCCTAAATAAGTGTCATGTACTTTTAATGCAATAAAGAATTTTTTAATTTTATTTTTTTTATTTCGCTTTTAGCTTCCAAATGGTAATGATTACTCACGAGCACAAGGAAACCCTCGGTAGAAACAAAGAGAACTTATCAATAAAGCAATAAAGATAAATAAATTGTATTGTATTGTATAAAGCTAGGGTTGCTACATGAAATGTGAAAGCTTTATCATCATTCTTGACAGTATAGTATAACTGCCTAATATCGTGATATTCAAAAGCGTGAACAAATCAAGACAGAACCTTTACAAAATTAAATAAATTATGAAGCTAAAGTACCTTCCCTAAGTCAGATACTTGTAATCATGCAATGCACCACCTGCAATTGCTTTGGTTCCTAACCCTATATCATCAAGTCAAATAAAATTAGTAGATGGCAGGTGTACGACGACGTTGAGATAATAAAAAAACCTCAACAATATCGAAATGATGGTAAGTTGGCGCTACTTCCCAGGACTGAGCGGAGCACTGCTAGACATTTCCAGGTTTTCAATGTCTTAGAGCGTGCAGCGTCTGGACTCTGCACTACGCTCGACAAACGAAACTGTGGTTATACATATACGAGTATAATAGGTTTTATGTCACTGTTCGTTCGTGGGCACATTTATTTAAATATTTCATGACGATTCGCTGGAGAGAAAACATTGTCCTCTGCATGTGTGATTAATTGATTATAGAACGTCCACAAACAGTCAACATTAATACAGAGTCAAAGAGACTCTGTATTAATGTTGACTGTTTATGGAGCATTCCCTTTTCCGCACTTGGACGCAAAGTTGGTCGATTTTAATATTAAGATTTCATTTTATTATTTAGGCTGGCCTAACACAATTTTTCTTGTGGGGCTTAAAAGAGTTACCTCCTACAAACTTTAGAGTGCTACTTAACTCCACTTTAGGGACAAAATACATGGGTATTCTCGGCGAGTGTCGTCAAACCTTTTAACTGTTTGAGGGATAATCCGCGATTCTCACAATACTCTAACTAAACGACGAGACCGAGGCATCGCATCTTTAGGTATAATCAAAATTGGCTCACTTAGGAACCTTAGTTGCTCGGTCAAGCTCGGTTAGAACTCTAGTTAGGAATCTTAAGATCAGCAATTATAGGCTACGGGGTGCGATAGATTGCAGTCTTTGTGATAGGGCCACTAGGGCCATTGGGAAGTTAGTATTGAACCATTACTTGATTAGTATACAAACCAGTATATAAGACTCATCTTGTAAATGTGTTGCGTATCAATAAAATACCATTACTGTAGGCATTGGCGTGTCACTCACAACCATATAGTTGGCTCAAACTCAGCTCGAGATACTTGCTCGTGGTAAGGGTGGTTGGTCCCTTACAGTCTATATTTGGCTCTGGGCTCAGAATTAACCAACTACTCCACAAAACTTTACAACTTATCAAATTCTTGGTAGAATAGAAAGTCCCTACGTATATTACCTATTCCTACAAGCTCAGTCGAGCGAGAAATTACAAAATCAATCATCGATAGAGTTCCAAGCCAGCTAAACCCACATTACCCGAACCGGAGCCATAATTTATAGTTTAGTAATCGAGAGTAACGTTTATAGGCGATAAATCTGGCGGAGCACTGTCGAGGCGATGCTTACACTATTACGAAACAAGTAAGTGCATCTTTAATCGCCTTTTAAAACGGACCAGACGATATCTTGAACACCCACAAACGTTGATAAGGCTAGATAAATATTGAATTTGATGGTTACCGTTTTATTTTAATATATGCTGTTTGAGTATGTAATCGCCTCATAATTTAGACAGTATTTTAAAGTAAAGAAGTAGCTGGGATAGGTTCAGGACTTTAACTGTATTAAGGTAACCTTTGATCAGGTATCCGCCGCCGGATATCTTGATCGATGCTTAAATCGCATAATTTCAATCGGAATCTTAACAAAATCTTTGGTAAAAGAAACAAAAAAAAGTTACGAAGAATAACATAATATCCTTCGGCTTTATCAACCAGTGTTTTTTTTTATCTGGCTGCATATTTCGTACATTTTATATGCAAGGAAGAAATCGTGCTTAACCAAAACAACTGCAGTGGATTTTGTTAATAAAGAAACTCACAATAATCAACCAGAAAAGACCAACGGTCGAAACAGTATGTTGCTTTAAAATGTATACAAAGATTCCTAACTCTCAATTGAGTAAATTTATTCTCCCTAGAATATCAGCAGTTATTCACCCCTTTCCCGCATTGAACCAGGTCACAACCACTCCCAGTCCTGGCCTAGAAACCCAATTACACAACATTCGAGTTATTCCGAATGCACTTAATATAGATTCCAAGTCAATACGGAAACGTATGAAGCGAGACGTATAATATGTAGACCTCTTTTTGCATCCGGACGCAGAACTTACTACCAATTATTTATTATTAATACTAACTAACATTACTACATGTTTTTTTCTGATATGCGAATGTAAACTCTACTGATTTGTTGGTTAACGCTTGCATTGCCTCTGCCGTGCGACCTGCGCCAGCTTTCCATGGCTGTAGATGGTCTGTAGAAGGTTCTTGGTTGTTACTAGTACTATCGCGTGAATTATTACTAACAGTCAGAAAAATGAACAAAGTTAGTCAAAACAGAACGCGTCAAATGTCTCCAAAGCACGGAACCTGCGGCTGCAAACCATAACAAATCCTTCCTTTTTGCTGACCACACACATTGTTACAGAGTGATGTCATTTCCAAATAATGTATGTAGGTCAGTAGACATAACATGTTAGGTTGTAATTATCGTAATTTAACTGGAACCTTCGTTTTGGTTTATATGAATGATCTGATTAGTTTTTTAATAATGTAATTATTTTAATGATTAGTTGATTAATGATGTAATTAATCATTAAAATGGTGCATTATCAGCACACAAACATAATTTAATAACAAACACTTTAAATGTTTGAACGATCTGCATATATTTGTTCCAGGCGTTTCGAGTATTTATTTTCTATGGATAATTAAAAAATCTATGGAAATGTATTGCATTAAGTATTTCAGTTATCGTAATCATAACGCAAGTGATAATGATAATGCTGTGTGAATTGTCCAGCAATTTATTTATACAACTTTTTAAGCTTTCGCGATTTGTACAACAAGAGGTACGAAAATAATCTTGAACAATTTTTATTTACATTTTAAACTGTGCCTTATATTATATTTACACGATCCAGTGTCGTGAATTGGTAAGTTAGGTTCCGTTCACAATGTATCTCCGGTCAATAACAGAGACCCAGGTGGCAAACAAGAATGAATACGTATCTTCTAGACCTTCGTGATACATCGTCGGCCACATCGTCACTTTACATCAGTTGAGATTGTGGTCAAAAAAAGGAAGTATTCCCGTTTGAGCACCTATTTTTTGGGCACCTATGCATTGAGCACCAAAGGTATTCCACGTTAATATATTGATTGATGCTCAAATGGGAACAAGAAATAAAATTTGATTCTATTCCCCATTGAGCACCAGCTTCTGGTGATGGGGTGTATAATAAAACATATCGATAAAAATAGGCAGTACTTTTATTATTATATCAATTTTAGAAAATTAAGTAATTATTATTAATATCACAATATGCCTTATGTTATTTTCTAGGTACCTCACTTACATAAGACAAATAAAATAAATCACAATCCTCGTCGTCTGCTGACTATAATTAAAATCTATCCGAACCAATGATGACTGTAGGATAGTCTGACAAACACGCACTTTACCACCGCACCTCATGTCGTGAAGCGCTGACGTGCAAATTACATAGAACAGGGTGTGAAATTCGAAGCAGACAACAAATTATAATATACAAACAGGTTTGGAGTATTTAGGGTATATACAAAGTCGTTCATAATATCGGGTAGTTTGCGAACATTGTAACCTAAAGATTGGAGTTGAACTATAGTTAGGTAAGTTCTGTAATACGTTGTTTGTTCTGTTTAAAACCACAACCAATATACTGTTAAATAAATAAAGCTGGATAATTACGGCATTATTAAGCCCCAAGTTATGCAGAGCTTGTGTTTTGGGTACTAGATAAATTACACTAGGTATATAGATTAATTTGTTATACATAGAAAACTCCCAGAACGCTCGGAACAAATATCTGCAGATCGTACAAAGATTTGTCTTGGGGCGGGAATGGAACTTCCAACCTCCTACGTCACAGGACCTTTGCTTGCTGCGCTACTATGGTCTTATATTTGTGATATGATTATTCTGCCACATAGAATACTATCTATGTTGATTTGAAGCTTATGATAGTTTTTAACTGGTTCACAGATATATTATAAAATCTAATGGAAACATGGACTTTGATATTGTCTTGAAGGAACATAATACAGACAGCGAAATATTTCCACAAATCCCTGACGTAGAGGTGGACTCAAAGGGGTTGTTTGTGAGGCGCATTGCGAGGCCTAACTAACATGCCGCTATCAAAGCGTGTCCTAGTTCAACCTACTGAGGCGTGCCGCAGTCTGTTGCAAAAAGGTTTGTAAAACAGTACAACCACATCACATCACTCTAATCATAATAGTAATATAAATGCGAAAGTTACTAACTACTGCTTCACGCCAAAAATACTGTGTGGATCGAACAAAAATCTTCTTTTGTTAAGTGTAACTAAGTTTAAAGTCAAGAAATTTTGTATTAAACATAGGCCTTTTTATATAATAAATCAGTTCGATAGATATCATCATCAGCCTATAGCAGTCCAATGCTGGACATAGGCCTCCCCCAATGAGCGCCATAGCGCCCTGTCTTCAGCTTGCCGCATCCAGCATCTACCTGCAGTCTTTCGCAGGTCGTCATCCCACCTGGTCGGAGGGCGTCCTACACTACGTTTACCGAGTCGTGGTCTCCACTCAAGAACACGTTTGCCCCATCGGCCGTCGGTTCTTCGCGAGATATGGCCGGCCCACTGCCACTTCAGCTTACTAATTCTTTGAGCTATGTCGATAACCTTCGATAGATATAACTTTCCCTAAAAAACAACGCGTGCGAAGCCACGGGCTGTAACTAGCCTGTTAATAACATATCTAAACTTTGTTATACTAATTAACAAACAATGCTGTAGTCTTCACAACATAATCAGGCCATGAATGCTCCCAGGAGGCCGGGATAACAAAGCCGGAGTGGACTGGGCAAGCTATTATCAGTCGACAGCGACACTGATTGCTTTGGTTTGTAAAGCGTTACCATTGAGAACACGTGCCCAGACAAAATGCACATTCATGATGATGCATGCAATATATTTTATACCTCAATAAAAAAGGCGAGAAATCTCGACCCTTGTTCTGAATTTTCAGATTGAAATCATAAATAGGAGAAATCCGGAGATTGGTACGTTGGTGAAAATGATCAACGTAGGTTTTGTATTGTGACAGGTTTTTTTGCCTTATTAAAGCCATTTCCACCTAAGCTTTTACGTTCTAGATATATTCCCACAGGTAGAAAATGTAGAAATTCAGTATTCTGATAAGGACGTCATGCAAGACACATAAATCAAATAGAAATGAGCATTGTTTACATGAGAAAAACTGATGTAAGACAGATATCCAGTTAATAGGAGTCTTTGAATAGGAGTAGGTAGAATCTGGGGCGCTCTCGAGTGCTCTTGGAGCCGGGAGCGTGCTCTTCTAGGCAGTTTTACGGTTACTGAACCCGGGACATGCTGTTTGGCGTATTTCTTACCATGTTGAGGGTTCTTGATGCCCTCCTTTGGGGGGTTCTAAGCCAGTTTTGAGCATTTGGGTTGACTAATCAGTCTCTGCTGTGGGCGGTAGGATGGTATATCGGGTTTTGAAAATTTTAAAGGCTGGCTTTTTGAGATAGGATTGTATCGCCAAATAAGAAGTGGAGAAAGGTGGTGTGATTTATGAAAAAACCGAAACTGCTTGGTTTTTTTAACTACTAGGTACAATTAAATAAAGTCATTGTCCATGATGCACATTAATCCATGAAGCATCTTCAGCTCGTATTATCAGAGGCGCGCTCCTTCGGGTCACACTGCAGAGATTGGGCAGCGATAGTGTTAACCAGGTTAATTTATAAAAGATTTGACGCTTTTCATTTTATGACACTAGATTTTGCTAGAACAGCAAAATCCCCTATGTAAATGCATTTGCGAGGACAGGCAGCATCCACAATAAGCAAAGCAAGAAGTGAAGTATCCACTCTTCCGTAGAAGCCGAAAGACCGTTGCCTGTGAGTCACGCACAGAGTTAAGGTCCCGTGTATTTTATATGCAAATTTATGTGGCTTGTATGTTGCCGCCACTGCTGTCTGATACAGAAAACAATTTGGGTATTTTTATGTTGAGTTTTATAGACATATATACAATAAAAAAAGTCTGCGTTTCGCCATAAATTTTTGTTACAATGTTAAAAGATTGCTTTAATCTCTTCATATAAAAAATACTCTTTCTTTCTGTTTCTGTCTCCTAATCTTCAATTAGTAATTAAGGTCTTTGGCTGAAAAACAGCGATAAGATGTTCAGCACACGCTGAGCCAAGCCCTATTTTGGCGTAGTAGGGTCGTGGAGGTAGTTTTATTTTATTCTTAATATCACCTATTTGTGTCACTTACCCCCATGATAAACTACTTTATTTGCCATTTGTTATTCTATGCCTGTATTTTGTACCTGTATGTAAATAAATGTTTTTTCTATTATATTCTGTGTCTTTACCTGAAACAGATTTAAAGCAAGCTTCAATTGTGTGGAAATGGAATTTATGTATGTATATACAAAAGTTCAATGATTCCTATAAAGGTTCCGCTTTTATCGTTTAGCAAATGCTTTTCCTGTTTTCAGAAATGTCGTACTTATTTTTTAACGGATATTATTACGTAGGAGGAAAATATAAATAAGTAAACCATAAAGGTAATGTTAGCACGCCAACCCTTTATTTAAAACATGTGTTTCCTGGTTGGCAGGTAGAAAATGCCTCGGCATTAAGCCCACCCTTTGTACATACCTTTAATAGTGCAATAAAGTTTAAATAAATAAATAAAGGTACCTAATTATTCTACGTATGCAGTAGTCGACAGGAAGCCTGAAAATATTGGTGTTTCACATGATTATCGGGTCGTAGATTCTATTTAGGTAGTTTTACTAACTCTTATGTTTAAATTTTAGTTTTTATTCAAAAATGTTTTTTTTTTTTTTATTGTTTCTGTGTTGTACCTAAATACATATATGTTATCCCTTATTTTCCATGTTTGTTTAAGTTTTGTGCTGACTATGTAAAAAAAAACATCTACGTATCAGAATTACTGTTGTAACTTTGTAATAAATATACAAATGGGATAATGTGGAAAGGTCATATAGGATTTTTTAAAATATTTTACGGATTTCAAAGGCCTAAAGTTCCACACTAGTATTCCATAAACACAGTAGCACACGTTTACACTTCCGCAGCGACCACTTTCCGGAATGACAATGACTATTGTCTATTGTTACGCGTATGGAGTGTGTACGCGCCTTTAGTCCTTATGGTGCGTGCATCACCTAGTTGATTGCAATCGCTGAACAATGCGGTTATGCGATTGCATCTTAGAATTGAGTATACAGACAGGGTGCCCTAAAAATTTGACATTAAGAAATGTATAGCGTACCTTAAAAAATCTCAGGTTGGAAGAGATAGCTATAAGGCCGTTCATTATAAATATGGGTTATCTACTAAAGAACTTAGTTTGTGTTGGAAGAACACCAACGTTAAATCCACAGATTAGAGTATTAAAATTAAATGTCACACAGTTCCAGCTAGTCAAACAATTTAGAAACAATTAGGGTATTAATTTAAATAATAAATTTGTTGATACAAGGGGGCTTGACCTCCATTTTGCAGTAATCTACAAGGCACTGGAGGTCAAGCCATATCTATCAGTCAAAATCATAAGGGTTCTGACTGATAGATATTCTGATAAGTAGACAGTTGGACAGCCCAACAACCTGCGTTTCATAGATGTTATTTTAATGCGAATCACAGCTCAGTAAATATAAGGCCATTATTCAATATTGTTATTTTTGTGGTGTGCCATAAAGAGTTTTGACTTTATCTTACTACGATTATCAAGAAGAGCAGCGTAGTTATCGCAAATTTTGAGATGGAGCACATATCATCGCTGATTGAATTGTAACAACCCTATGAACACACTGCTAGAGTCGATATTCCTCCATCAAATTATGGGCCGACGAGTATCTGATTTGATATCTTTATCCATGTGTATGTGCCAACTTACAGTAGCTGTCATATTCAGTTGAAATGTTCAAAGGGTAGATTTGAATGGGAGAGACGCCGCCGGTTTGGAGCCAATAGTAAAATATTGATCAAATTTCTACTCGGTGTCGGACCTATTGTTGTATAACAGTCACTTGTCTCGTTATCTGATCATTCAGAGTTCATACAACTCTTAAAAGATACGACGAGGAGTATGAGAAATCTTCTTATTTACAGGTGAAAAGCGAAATGTATTGTACCATTTTGAAAACTAGAATAATTAAGCCAAATCTCATCAGAACATGCCTACCTTTTGTGGTGGATTTTTTTAGTATGAAGAGTCAAAGTGAACTTTTTGAAAAAGATAGAACTAAAAGATTTTTTTATAGATATATGGGCTTATTTTTCTATATCGCACTAACATGAATTAATGAGTTATTTGAGTTCGTAATACAAAAATGTAAATCACATAATGTAGTCACAATTTGTAGTCACAGCATAGTAAAGTTTGGGCAGAGAATTTATGATTTTTATTTAAAAATGTATAACTCAGAAACCACTACAGATTTTTTGGTTGTTCTTGGACGTCGTGCGTGAGCCTACCTATTCTCCTTTTTCGGCTTGACTTTGAGTTTCGGGACAACCTGTATACAGCTTCTGCTGGCCGGAATGTAAGCAGTGCTTATAAAAGTAAATACGAAGAACAGAAAAAAAATCCTGACCCTGTATTTAAACAAATCACTTTTGACGGAGATAGTGGACGTCTTCGCAAGTTAGAAAAACGACATGGCAAACTAACCCTGTTTGGATTATTTAACCATGTGGTTTTGCGTCCAAAAGATTCTCCAGGGACTAACTTTCTTTTCTTTGGAATCTTTTCGTGGCTGTAAGTTAAAGTTAGACTTTAATCGAAGGTGGTGAAAGCCGTCCTACGTGTCAATTTGACAGGTTTATTCGTGATATGTCCGAGGCAGGTGTCCAGTTGTCCACCCTTGTTACAATTACAATACACACCTGCTGTCGAAGCCTCGGTTATTTGATATTCGTCACGGCCTCCTCATTGTACAACCTGAAATAAATTATAAAGACGTAAGTTTTATGTGATTACTTTTTACCAAATAAGGACGTAATAATTTGGCGTATTTAAATATAAAACCGACTTCAAATTCCTAAATACCTAGTGAAAATGGGTTTGGAAGGAACACTTGGATAGCGCGATCTAATTTTTCAAGTGGTGTCATCTAGTTATAATGAGTATAATATAATTTTGTTCGTATATTATTAATTGTATATTTGAAAGTCAAAACGAACGTAAGAAATTAAAATTGGAAATTTACAACATTTAGGAACTGTTACAACTTGGCACAAATATTAACTCTTTTCAGCACACTTCGGCAACTTGCATCAATCCTTGGCCCCGTTAACACTTGACTGCGAATTTTTTTCGACGACTGCGATCTTTTTTTTAACCTAAAAAATTCGTGCTGCCGCTCTACACAGCGGTTGTGTTGCGCCGCACATGCGTTTCGTTCGAAAAATATTACGGCTGTGCTGAGTCACACAGATCTGTATTTTCTCAGCCGCTGCGCTAGTGTGGATTTACGCATATTACTATTAGTCACTTGTAGAAAACACATACCGTGTGATTTCAGCAATCAAAGTGTTAATAACATGATGGTTGAATGAAACATTATGGTTTTGGTGGGATCATAAGAGAATGAGTGCAATTAAATAATCCCTTTATTTATAATTTCTGCATAATTCAATTGAACGTTAACATCTCTCAGCGCAAAAATATTGCCGCTTACAATGTTTATCAAAAAGGTATATGAGAAATCATTCTTCGCATAAAACCCGTATTTGCAGATGATAGGTTTCCAAATTGAACCGTATTAATATCTGGGATAAACCGGAAAAATTCATTAATTTGATATCGAAATCGACGCTGAGAATATTTCAATTTTCCATCAGCGCAAAATTCGAATATTATATTCAATCAGAATGAATCCAGGTCAGAGCGAAACGGGAAAATTACAACCATTTTTCAGGATACAGAACCTAATTTTACTGCATAAATAAATACCTACCTACAAAAAAAAAATTCATTAAATTCCGCGCAATATTTGGTTTACCGTGCAGGAATATTTTAGGACTCATAACGGGAAGTCTGAACTCAATATTCGGTATGCTTAGTATTTATGCACGTTGAGTCACTGAATCTATTAAAAGTTCGTTAAGTACACAGTTATTCTGTTATTAGGCAAAAATATGATATACTGCGGTTTCCTTTTAGCATACAGCACCGGAAAAAAGCGGGCAATGTAGGTACATATATTGAATTGTTCGGTTGATTTTGAATTTATCGTGCAAATATAAACAGGTTTTTAGACAGGACGCTCTGGCGCTTATTAGGAGAGGCCTACGTCCAGCAGTAGACTAACATAGGCTGATGATGATGAGTCTGCAAATATTTTAAAGATTTGTATCGTCATCGATGTTTCAGCTGGAACGGAACACTGCATTGTTCTGACAATGACCTGCTAACAAAGGGTCTTTAGTCTTTGTTTGCGCTACTTACAAGTTCTTCGGAGGACAAACGTTTATCAAAATTGCACGACTTTCACTCCATCCAAATTACCAAGATTCTACTATAATAAAATTATGACATAAAAAAAGTACGATTTCGACGGGGCTTGAACCCGCAACCTTCCCTCAGTACGTGACGGATAAGGAATTAAAAAAAAGTAGTAAAATTCTAATTTCTTAATTTCTAACCTTAAATCTGCTATATTTTTTATCACGTTGGTGGAAAATCAATACGGATGATTTGAGTCTTCTAGTATACTCGACTACTCATATATGTTTGGTGTGGTGTATTATTGTGCTACGTTAATAAAGGATTTTGAACTTACGTTTCGCGTGTTTAGACTATGAATTTGTAAATTTAACCGATCGGAAGTAACAAAGTACGGTGCTTTGCAAGGCACTATCAACAATAACATAAGAAGGTACTTAAAGTACTACTTGTACGGTATTACGGTTTGTTTTTAGAATATACCTTAAAACACCAGAAACGATTACATATACCATATTATATTATAGTAGGTACAGACATTTTAACATGTCACCTCAATAAGATACTAACTAACACATGCGACTGTTTTTTTTATTCATATTACCACCTACAAAGCAATGGGAGGGGTATAATTGTTCATTCAAGTTCAAGTCGTTCAAGTTTTTAAAGTAATTTGATTTAACATTTTTTTTAGTAGGTAGGTGGGTAAGGTAAAAAAATATACAAATATCTTAGGAGGCAATAGCCACACACCGTATGTGTCAGAAGCGATTACACGGTATACAATCCGTCATACATGATTGCTACCAACTAAGCTTGAAAACTCTTTCACTACACAAGTCATTCTTCTAAACTAAAATAAACAGCGGGATCCCCCACGCGCTCTCATTAAGCTTTCATTGGGCAATAGTCATTAAAAGCTAGCAATGAGCAATTTCCGCTTGATTCCTAGGGTGGTTCGGAGCTGCATTCTTAGCACGCGAGGTACGGCGATACTACGACTACTATAATTTAAAGTATAAAACATTATTATAATATACCGCGCAAGGAAGGCGCTGTGCAAGGAACCTTTCTTTTTAAAGTTCCTGGGTTGAAATAAAAACGGATTTTTCAACTATGGAGTTTATGCACAATATTACGTCTACTAGTTCAGTTGTCCAGTTCAGTTGACTGAACTAGTGAGATTTCTTTTCTTGTTTGTTCAGTCGACTGGACTAGTGAGATTTCTTTTCTTGTTTGTCTTACCTCCTTTGAAAGTATGTAGGTGGACTGATTTGTATGTAAGACTTTCAGGGAGTCGAATTTAAACATTCAATAATACAATACAAAAATATGTACTTCGTACACCACATACAGAACATTACAAAAAGACATTACATGCGACGAGTACAATGGGCGGCGTTATCGCTTAGATAGAAGCGATCTTTCTCTTCCAGGCAACCTTGTATAATAAATGATAGGACCAGATAATTATGGGTTACATTTATACTATTGAACAAACCCTTTCGTTAAATTAAAATAAGCCGGTGGAATAAAAAAATCAATGCAATCTACGTGGTAATTCTGCCGAGTCACCAAATATTGCAGTTATTTCATACCCGTTTATTTCTTGATGAAGTCGCCTGAGACCGAGTTCGAAAAGATGGACTTTCTTGGAACAAATCCAACTAAATTAGTATCAGAGGTCAACAGCCGTTTGATATAAGCCATATTCCTCAGCTTTGCAGACACGCAAACAATAACGAAGAACAAACAGAACTGCTCCACAAAACAGGGAATTTACTTCAAACAGATATCGATTGAACTACAATGATTGAACGATATGAACACTGGGTTTTGCTTTGGAATTTCGATATTTTGATAACTAGTTTTTGCCCGCGGCTTCGCAGCGTAACTAACTGTATGTAACATTTCAGTCCGATCCGTTCCGTAGTTTTTGCGTGAAAGAGTAACAAACATCCATACATAAGTACCTAAAATCTTCCGCGTTTAAAATATTAGTAGGATTTATCTTGTTTTGGGACTTTGGTATAGTATTTAAACATTATTTATATTTTACCAGAATCAAGAATTATTGAAAAGTCCACGATTTTCAGAAATCCACTAAAATCTGACGAGGACAATTTTTACAGCATCTAGATGATGCTGTGTACATTGTCCAGCAGAAAAAAACCAAAGTAATGGTAAGAAAAGACGTCCATTCACAAACCTAATAGACCATTACCAGTTTTCACATTCACTCGCTATGGTGGCGAGATCAATGAATGAGGCTCTACAATAAGTACTTGTGAGATGTAACACATTGTATTGCCGTTATGTGAATGTATGTGAGAACACTACACATCAAACTGACCAATAGGGCTGGCAGAGCAAGGTTGTGAATTAACTTTGACGACCGATGTGGCGCGGTGGGCGAAGGTCCGCCTGCGACGCTCAAGGTTGCGGGTTCGATTCCCGCCTCGGAACAATTGTGTGTACGATCTGCAGATATTTGTTCCGGGTGCTCTGGTCGTTTTCTATGTATAATAAAAATATCTATCTATGTAATGTATTGTATTATGTATATCAGTTATCTAGTATCCATAACACAAGCTCTGCTTACCATGGGGCTAGATGATGCTGTGTGAATTGTCCAGCAAAAAAAAAAAAAAAAAAAAACTTAAATGGATGGATATAAAAGTTAAACATAAACTTTTAGAATATAATAGAAAGACTTATTTGTAACAAAATACAAAAGACACATTGATAGAATAGGTACACGTATAGAGTTGTGTTTTAGCAGTGACCGCACACTTTGATCAACAGGGCTGAAAGAGCAAGATATTTGTGACCTTAATTTCTAAATTAAGGTCACAAATATCTTGCTCTTAAAAATTAAAATTATTGCTTTTAATAATTAACTACGTATGTATCTATACATACGTAGTTAATTTTTTTTTATTTCTTTATTTTCTTGTTTACTTATAGATTATTATTATTTAGTAACAAGCTGTACCTACTTGTGAATCAATAAATGTATTTTCTTTCTTCTTTCTTTTCTAATTTGGTGGGTTTAAAAAAACCTATAAATCGACTCGTCTCCGTCTTAAAACTCGTAGCAACAAAATTAATTTTAGGTCTGTTTACTAACATTTTAGATCGAATTTGGCTGTAATATAGTACAAAGCTAACGAGAAAGGTATAATGACAACCCTGAACAATGTTTGCCATAGACGTAAGGTGTCTATAGATACGCTATCTGCCAGCAATCGTGATTAGGGCGGGCAAGTCTGATGGAGGCGAGGTATTTGCATTCGTGTCATCACGCGAACCTTACTTTTCTTTTGTACGTAATACACACCCATACACATATGGGTTAGTTTGGTACTTGTAGAATACTCTTTTGTACGTATTAATACACACCCATATGGGTGGGTAAGGTTGGTACATGTAGGTTGGAGTTATAATTTTATCGAGGCCATCGCACAAATGATATAATTATTTATTTATTTGATTTTTAGGTACATGTTAAGTGCACGATAGAAGAGGTGGGTGCTAAGATGAATATAGAGCTTATTCACTCTGATATTGAATTCTTTCGGGAGAATGGGCAGAAACTTTATTTTTACCACTTACCTACTTTTAATGTTATAATATAGTTATAAAAAAAAACTAAAAACTGACTTCAAATTCCCAAGTATTAATAATGCTCAAGTTTTTCAGGATCAGGATTGTTAGGTACGCACGGACTTTTTATGGGACTTACAATAGCGAAATAATTTTCCAAATCGGTCTATAATTGACGGGAAAATGACAAAAATACATAAAAAATATGCTGAACATAGAAATTCCTTCTGTATTGCTTTTCGTCGGTTGATAAGTTTTAAAAGTGTATGTTTGCAAGGTTTAAATGGAATAATTTTTTGTGTGACCTATGTAGTTGCAAATATTTACCTTAGTTGATATCTGAAGTTTTTATTTACGGATCTACGGGCCGATTCATATAATTATTTTAGTGATATCCCTAAGTGGTATACGCTTTATTTGATCCCGATATTACGGAAGTGCTGTTGCAGACAGACGCTAGTTTTATAATAGTGCTATATACATATAAATGATATTAAGTTAACCTTTATGGGCGAGGCAAGTCCTTATCGAATTTTCGTTACAAAAATTAGGGATATGTGCACCCGCACCCTCCCCCTAAGTACGTGACTGTTAGCCATTTACAAAATAACAGCGCAATTTACTTCGTTTTGAACCAAATTTATAGTAAATCCAACTTCAAAGTAGATAAATCAAATAGGTACGTATGTAAGAGCGCTCGCCTATGGCGGCGGCGACTTATTGTAGCGATGCTGTCGCGCGTTTTATAAACGCGCAAAGGCTCTGTATCGTATAGAGTCGCGACGGTATCGATACGAACGCACACGTCAGCACCGCGACTACATTTCTACAAAAAGTCACCGTGAGCGAGCGCTTTAAAAGGTACCTTAAAGATAAGCCCGACAGTGCGTGAAAACCAGTGTAATTGATGACAAACAAAAAGCGGCTATAACTCAATCCTACAAAAAAAGTTCCTATGCTCATTAAGCACAAATCACAAAACATCGACTGTATCGTTCGTTGAAAAAAGTCAATGACCAATTCAAAATATTAGCCCTTCTTGTAGCATATCAATCATCATTCGAATAGATTGGAGACGCCAAAGCTAACCAATCAAGAAAATAACTAAAGTGTTTCCGGTTTGTTTTGTACGATAAATTCCCAATTTAGTACAGTTTGGTACTACTACTCCGATATATCAGTAAACTGAACTGTATAGGGCCTAATTCGGTAAAAAGATTAGGCATAGTACTACTACGCGAGCGCTATGTGAACCTTAGTTCTACTATCTATAGAATAAGAAAAAGGACGTGTATTGGTAAACCACTAAAAATAGTTATTGTCGAAAAAAAGGTTGTTGCGAGGAACCGTTGTATATCTTTAAGGTTTTTGTTATTAAAGTGCGTAAGCCTTAGCACTCAGGGTAATCTCTAAGAAATTAAATATTGTATATCTTTGCACGCATACACACACAGGACATGTTGGATAGAAATATAGTTTCAGTTTGCCTTCAGAGAGCGTGAGCATTTATTTTGTTCGTGATCGGGGCGCAATCTGATGCTTCACTCGACCGCGAAGCATAAAAAGCCAATAAACGGTATCATACGAGGTATTCAATGTAACGATTATCTTGGGTCTACGGTGGCACAGTAGCTGCTATTATCTTAGCCAAGCAGTTGCACAGGCCCTAATTCCACTATATTAATCGCTTCACCATAACGATGGTATCGTTACTGAAGGGACATGTTTGCATTTTACCTTGATGAAAGGAGCAACAGAGGAAAGCGTGTCAAAAGAGTCATGGTTAAAACCATTCGAAAGTTGTGCGTCTACCGTATTGGCATCGGAAATCGGAATCGTGCGCAGCGGCGAATTTTTGGCCGATTTGACAATAATAATAATCAATAATTTGTCAGTACATTTCACGCAATTAAAGGCGTGTAGAGTTTTTAAGGAAAACAATTATTAATCATTAAACCAGTTCGTATTCAAAGTTGTTATCAATGTTGGAAATAATTAAACGTTTTCCCGTTTCTCAAATATTTTCGGATATCCCGGGAAATTAAGAACAGGGTATGAATAAGATGATGGGGAGGGTTTGATCCTTAAACCCTACCGCGTTTCCGCGATTCCGATTCATGCGATGGGCCTACAGCTTAACATGCTTTCCGTGCAAAGAACACCGCACGATCTGGAGTTTCTTTCATCTATGGACAATTCTGCAACGAGACCATTGTCATATTAGAGCGATTGGTTAACAGAATTCGGCCCCAATAGTAATAGTAGTACAGTGAGTCAGTCGCGTGTCATTACCGGACGCCGCCGTGCGAGACTTTGCACGCAACTTCTGTTTCTGTGGTAATGTCGGGTCAGTTTAGGTATTAGGTATTGACGGAGAATCATTACAGAGATCAAATAACTTTGTTGGCGCATTTTTCTCAATTTATTTATTGACGAATACCTAATAAGTATTTTCTTAAGGAGTCTGGTGTTGGACAGACTCGCGCTCTGCGGCCAATATTTTATATGGGCAACAGCTAGTATATAATATACTAAGTACTTATACCTAGTAGCCCTTGTTCAGCTATGAGTAGGGGAAGATGTTTAGGATATTTAAAAACAAAACAGTTTGACGAAAAAAAACCATTTAATGATTTTATTTAAATTTATGTTAAAATTAGCAGTTCTACGAAAGACTCACCCCAGTCATGTGTCTAGATTTTATCGGGGTTTATGGCTGGTTTTATGTATGTAGCGATCTATACTATAATAAGTTGTCACATTAGTCACTTAACAGAGGCTCACCAGCGACAATCAAGCTTTCAATGCCACAGTGGTTCACCCCTCGCAGCATTTTGAAGAATCCATTGTCACCCCAGTCCGTGTTCCAGGAATTAGTAATCAGCCAGTATTTGGTACCGTTCTCAACTCCCCAGCCGAGAATCTTGACCGCGTGGAGGCCGACCGCACCGCCCTCGACGTGTTGGTACACTCCGCTCTTGTAAGCCAGAAAGTCCGCGTAAACAATAAATGCCGCCTCAACTGGACCGTTGGAGAAAAGTTCTGCGCGGATATGATCCTCTCCACGAACTGAGAAAACATGCTTCCCGTATTTCTTGTCCTTCTGGTAGTCCACGTTATAGCCGTCTTCGCACGATTTCAGACATTTAGGAGTGTTACCAGCAACGTGGTGCTCGCAAGGAGGAATCACGTACGGTCTGCAACCTTGACTAGAGTTGTAGTTGCCGCCCGAAACTAACCCGAAATACTTCCAGTACTCCCAGGCTAGCGTAGGGATACCTCCGTTGCAGCCGAGTCCGCAAATTGGGCAGCAACTCAATAGGTCCTCAGCCGAGAAGTGAAAATACTTCGTGGCATTTGAGTAGGTGCAAACTCGGTCGGTCATCGCTTCCACGGCTCCGAACGCCCAGCAACTCCCGCAGCATCCTTGATCTCTTACCTCATTTAAAGTCGGACAGTCAGGCCACTTATTCCGGGGGTCGAAATTGTCCGGCAGGCTGGTGATTAGGTCGGCGTCGTGTTCGACGTTCGAGAGTTTCAATAAACTTGTTTTGCCGTCAGGGAGAACGCCCATAAGTTTGTGGATGTGCTTCATGGGGGTGTTACCGGGAAAGTTCCTGCCAGCTTTCCATGTTGGTTGTCTGGAGTTAATGCTTTCGATGAAGGCGTCAGAAAGCGGATGCAAGCCGGCAGCGGCGGCGGCGAGGGCGAGAACGGCAGAAAGCGCGAGGAACGTTGCACGCAAAGTCATTGTTTTTCGATTTGCACAGTCAAATGTGTAACATATTGACGCGTTGCTTGAACGAATGTGGCGCGACAACTGAAAAGTGGCGCAGTATCGGTGCTCGCCGTCCGATAGGAGGAACAGACACCGCCTGACCGGGAGTGTCGAAGGTTAACTGTAACAACATACATATCTCACTTGTCATAAAACAAAGCAAACAGATAGTACGGTCGTTTTTTTGTATCTGTCGGAAATAATTAGCTGGGGCGGGGATAGGGAGCGAGTAGCATGTTTTAAACCTTTCGAAATCCTACAGATAATTCCTACTTGCGTACAACCATATATTACGTACAACACGAAGGCAACTGACCCGGGGTGGCGTGGCGTGCGGCGACAGACAGCTGACCGCGCGTCCACGTGCCATAGCTCTTGTCTTGGTTTCACGTATTGCGGCGTACTCTTCTACGCCGCGTCGCCTGCGGACTCCTTGTGAAAACATCCTTAGGTGCAACATCAATGATATTTATTTAGTCACTATTGCACCCAATGTCATGCTTATACTCTCGCAAAGAAGTCTGCAAAAGCTTCTGCTGTTGTACCCTCGAACATGCACCACCTTTATTCGTCACATTGGGTGCGTTGACATGGCACTACCACAACCATCATGATCTTCAGCAAAAGATCATGATCGTTTATTAAATTTATATTAAATATTATGATAATATTGGTTTATGATACTTGTTACTTTTAAGTTTATAACAATAAACGTTATCGATTCTGAATAATGCCATAACCATAAGACTCTATAATAACACCTATTTCCACTAAAAATGCAGCATTTGAAAGTACAAAGACATACAGGTATGTTAAAATGGTCTCGACTATAAGACCACACAGATTAGACGCTGGAAGCAGTGACTGGTTTAATTGCATTGATTACGACAAAAAACTCCCAAGATTCCGATGTAAATTCATATTAGCTATGCGGTAGATCATTTGCCTACATGCATAATTATCGGGGCCTGTGTGTATAATAAACGAGATATTAAAACTGGAACGACTATATATTTAGCAGATTTCACTCTTTTCACTTTATTTTGATATGGCGATTTTATACAAAACAAACGATTATCTAACAACTAAATTATGTAAATGAATAAATCAACGACATAAGAGCGATAATTGCGTGGCCAGACATGCGTGTCGCACAAAAAGGTACCAGGGTCCCATCGAGCCAGAAGAGTCCTCGAATTCGTTTACATAACACAGTCCTTCAGACTTCAGTGGTGTTGAACGGGCTCACTGAAATGGCTCAGCGTTCGGACAGGACGCTTTGTTTTGGAAGTGGTTTTGTTCATTGAAGTTATTTGAGTTCTGAATCTTTCAGAGGTTTGGACGTTTTGATTTCAAAGGTACTTGAATAAATGCTTAAGCTTTTTGGAAAGAAAACACGAAAATTTAATTGGTCTTCAGAGGAGACAGGTAGGAATGATTGAAGACTAACCTACAAATCAAGCAACACCATATCAGCCCGTGTAAGCCTGAAGTTAATTATATAACTATTTATGGCTAGTTTCGAAAAACAAGTGTAGTTACAAATAATGCTGCTTCCGCTTCGCAGAGATGGTAGTTCCAGTACTCCAGTCATTCTGTGACCATGTTAGCGTGAACCTGTTGAAACTTCGGGAAAAATAGGCAAATAAACGCCATTAATCATCATCATCAGTCCAACGCCATAAATACCCGTGACATAATACTTATTATCATGGTAAATATCCCGTTATAAATAACTTTTGGATCGTTTCAAAAGTTTTATAGTACTTATGTGTGCTTCGCGTACGTTTAAAAATATTTAAGGTTGCAGTTACCAATACAAATCTTAATAGGTTTGAACATGGATTGTGTTGATAGGAACTGGTCCTCTATCACTATCAAGCCTTGACACTATTAAGCTCTGGTACCTTGAGAACCTATAATTGGTTGAGTACGAGTTGTTCAATGTTCACGCTAGTTATCGCTAACTCGTCCCACTTCTAACACGGATGGGACGGACATAACTAGATACATTTAGGTAGTAAACAAACAACAATAAATACTTTAGTCTACATATAAAAGAAGCAATAATATACTCGTACTTATAACTACGCATGCCTCTTACCATTATAGGTATCTTCAAGGAAAATGTAAGCAATATTATATCATGTTTGTGAAATGTAATAAATAAGTTTTCCATGGTTTTACTATTCACACAATGTGTGATCGCTAAGACTTAACTTGAAAAAAATTGCATTTTACGAATTACTCATTTCTGCCCGCGGCTTCTTACGCGTGTCTATCGAAACATATAAAGATTATTTCTATGGGAATTGAGTAATGGGATAAAAAGTAGTATATCATAGTACTTAATATAATACGTTTAGTAGTATTGGCTTGAAAAAGTAAAAAAAAACATCCATCTAAACATCCAAACTTTCGCATTTATAATATCAGTGTGACGTGATAACTTGACAAAGATAACAATCACTGAAAACTACAACAAAACAAGTATACTAAAAACACTAATTTCAACAACGCATAATTGCAAAAGCGCATCAAAAAGGATTTACATTCGATCCCGAAAACGGAGGACAGTCAAAAGAAAAGATGAACTATCAAATCAAAACATAGATAGATCCAAACCAAACATACTATATGAGAGAGTCATGAAATATTATCCAATCATTTTTTTTTAGGAT
This sequence comes from Eupithecia abbreviata, assembly GCA_943735965.1. Taxonomy (NCBI): domain Eukaryota; kingdom Metazoa; phylum Arthropoda; class Insecta; order Lepidoptera; family Geometridae; genus Eupithecia; species Eupithecia abbreviata. The sequence goes on along the minus strand of OX030991.1, from coordinate 8,912,408 downwards.
TTTGTAATGTAAACCAAAAAATCAAATATCCAGAATGGGTCGGAAGAATAGTAAAAAAAAAGTAAAAAGATTTTTATTTTGTCAGAACAGAGACTCTTATAAACTAAACTTAGATTAACAGACGACAGAGACTGACAAAAATCGGTCTCCACTCAGCATGTGCTATGGTAGAGCAGATCGTACCATAGCGCTGGTCTTCCGTGGAGACCGTGGTGCGCAAGGTGGCCTAATATAGTAAGGAACCAAACAAAAATATAAATTAATCAACAGAAACTAAAACTGTATGCATAAAATAGCACGCTGTCCCGCTGTCACTCTCAATCCCATTCTTTATCTGTAGATATCGAATGGGACTTCGACTCATACCTACTTGTATTTTAATTATTTATCTGTGCAAACACTGGACACGTGCGGCGTCGAGGGGGTTACGATATTCGGTCATGGGGTCATTAACCTAATCACGTAGGTACTTGCTTTGATAGTCATAATTTGGGAAGATGAAATTTCCTATTTATGAGTCATCGATCTCTGGCTAAGCTTTTAGAAAGAAAGCATGTTTTCTTATCACTAGCGTTGCGATAATTTTAAAAAATAATTTTATTAACCATACAAGTATCTATCTAGATATTTTTTAAGCGCTTTACATATGCATCAAGAGCGCTGAAAGTGTTCAGGATGCGATGCAACCCGAAGTGGGTTGTCGTCGTCGTCGCTGCTTTGCAAGCATGGTGACTGCATCGGTGGCAGTCAAGGTGTTAAACTGTTCATCAGATAGGTGTTGAACTGTTCATCAGATACAGCTTTTGGTGTAAATGCGCCCTATTCCAGGGATGCGTAAAAATAAAGTTTATTGGGTAATTTACGCCCAATCTGAGTTTACGGTTGAACGCACAAACATCCGAAAGTTCCAAGGCACCTGTACTAATTCCGAGGAATTGTTTCAGAGTACCGCTCTCTCGATTGTTGAGAAACAATCGTAAAAGGGCTTATCGTTATAAGGGCCCATAAATAGCTTGGCGCTTAGCAGTTGTGACATCCATTTTATGGAGGTTATAAATTAGTTGAGATTTAATATATTTGTGGTTTAATCATTTTTCTGCTTATTACAAGGAATAAACTAATGGAAAAGTAAATTGCTGCAGGTTATAAATCGTTTCTAAGGAACCATAATAATCGACTAATAATCATTGATTTGGGAAAATGTTGATTTTGAGCCCTAAATCACACTAATAAATTTATACACAAAAGATTCGAAGTTGAGATGGATGGATGGATGGGCGTCAAAACTACTGACCTTATCTGGAAAAAAATTGCATAGATATAGCTTTAAGCTTGGAATCAAACATAGATTACTTACTTTTTATCACATAAAAAAGTTCCACGGGATAAAAATAACGTTTAAACGTTTCCGCAGAAACAACGCGTGCGAAGCCGCGGGCAGAAACTAGTTGTTCATAACCAGCAATCCGTTCGCCTGGAAACATTCATCTTTACAGGATTTTTTGTATCGCATTTGAGTTTGTTCACTTGGAACAAGAATCTTTGCTTCCCTTTGAGTTATGCCTTCAAAAGGAACAAGGGAATATTATGTTCCTTTGAATGCTTTGTAATAAAATAACTTAATAACTTGTTTTTAGTGTTAACTAGTTCATACATGTAGGTACACCATTATTACATCAACTTATTTTTAACAATTTATGTATTTTCCCATCCATCCACCAACTCAAAATCGAAAATTTTGCATATAAATTTATTAGTGTGATTTAGGGCTAAAAATCAAAATTTTCCCATTTATCAGGAACCAATGACATAATTGATTCCGATAGTAATGTGCTTGTCTGTGTCCGTAAATGCCTACATTATTATGTTCAGAGCCGTTAACTAATCATTTAAGGGGCTAGTATTCTCGAAATCGCAGCACAGAGAGGGTTGAAAACCCACAGGATCTTTAAGAAAAATATCCGTGACAAATTGATTTACTATATTGACGTATTATCTATCACATACATGCACAACAAATGCAAAACATAGCCCTTATGAGCTGAGCTATTCTGGTTTACACAAACGAGGAAATACCTAGCCGATGATAAGGTCGTCAGTTACTTTATATGGCATTAAAATAAATGCAACGCAGGAATTATTCCAAGTTATTATTTATTCAATACTAGTTTCTGGCCTCGGCTTCCAATGCGTTTTCTTTTGAAATGTTTTATAACGTTTCAAAAGAAGTCATTAAGTTATTTCCAGCCCAATAAGGTTTTTTGTCAAAGAAAGTAGAGAAGAAATCATAAAAAATAATCTCAATAGTTTCTTAAAAGGAACTGAGCAACGAACTGGTGAGAATAGTGCCTAGTTGAAAAGTCACTGGTATAGAAACTATGGGTTAACATCAACTTATTTTTAACAAACAACATGTTAAATAGACTAAGTACCACTTATTATTTACAAAGCAAGTCATTAATTTTCTTTCTTTTGATTCAAGTCATATTTTCATCATCAAAGCAGTAAACTGTCTTTAATAATAACTCTGGAAATGTCCACCATATTGTAATTTAAAAAGAAATTAATGTCGTCGTGTCCTATTTTAGATTCGATACATTTATTTATTCTAGAGTCGTACGATAAATAACATACAACGACGGGACATCCGATTTTATTTTTATCCATTTGAGTTTTATGCAGACACACGGTCGGTTTGTTTAGGTCAGACCAGCATTAATTCCAAGCAGCACGAGATGCGTAGATGAGTTAGTTGTAATGAATAAAAAATGTCGAGAATTTGTCAACAGGGCAGTAACACATACAATATAACGCATTTATATGTCATAGTTTTCGTAGAAAATCCGGTATTTTACAATTACAATACAATACCAGCCAAAATTAATATTCCTCAAAAACACATTACATTTTATGCTTTTATAGTTATTAAAAAGATAACTTAAAGCGGATTAAATAATCAAAAGGCATGCATGTTTAATAATATTTGATTAGCTTCAAATCAACTTCAAAACTCTAGTCATTTCTTTGAAAAGTTTCTGGATCAAATCTACGATGTAACTGATCTTTTTGCTATTATAGTGCGTAAGCGTCAACCCTCCGCCAGTAGGGGTAATTTCTTATTAAATTTATTAGATATCTTGGCTTATATGGCGCTGCCCTATCCATCCCAGAGCGTGACATCGCTAGCCAATCAGCCTTTATTTTGGCAAGCTGTGGTTGGACGGACCACTCCTACCTTGTATGCGTGCCAGTAGACAAGCCATGCTCAACGCACAGCTAATGATACCAATGCGGCCATTAAGAGAATGCTGTGAACATGAGCACGACAAATAAAACGAGCCCAAGTGTCTGTGAATGATGTGCTCTTTTGGATGTTGGTCATGATTTCTTGGTTTGACGACCGATGTGGCACGGCCGCCGCCGCCGCCTGTGACGCAGGAGGTTGCGGGTTCGATTCCCGCCTTGGAACAGATGTTTGTAAGATCTAAAAAAATAATTCTGGGTGCTCTGGGTATTTTCTATGAATAAAAAATAACAATAATATAATGTATTAAGTATATCAGTCATCTCGTACCCATACCACATGCTCTACTTAGCTTGGGGCTAGATGACACTGTGTGGATTGTCCAGCATTATTTATTTTATTGCTACAACTAGTTCACACGAAAAAATACATATAATATGTGCAACATTCATATATCAGTTTATAATATATGTATTTTGTTAGTTTTATATTCGTAATTTTGAAGTTTAGGACAACCTCCGGCTAGTTGGGAAGACATAAGGAGATCTATGGAGTTGAATTTTTTGCAAATTAATGCTCCAGTCTTATTGCCAAGTGTATTGACGTGTCGTACTTTTACAATCATCATCAGCCTATAGCAGTCCACTGCTGGACATAGGCCTCCCCCAATGAGCGCCATAGCGCTCTCTTTTACAATACAGAAATGCTTTATTGTACATAATAATATGCGATATATAACAAAAATACATTAAATGTGACAAGTACAATGGTCAGCCTTATCGCTTAGAGTCGATCTCTTCCAGGCAACCTTTGGAAGGAAAGAATTATGTGAATTTAAGAAAGGAAGGTTTTATAAACAGGCTCATAATAATAACAGCCGTAGCGCGTTCTCAAAACCATGCGATTGCAATCACAATATCGGACAGGTGCAAGTTTCTTGTGTTTTTGCTCTCAAGCTTGCGGAAAATCGATTCGCAATAAGCGCGGGCGACCTTTACTTTACGTCGCATCAGCCCTAAATGGTCGTTATTTGTAATTCAGCTTTTTTGTACTGCAGGGTTTATATATACGTTGCTTAGTTGATGCATGATGGTCAAAAGTAAATGTATATTCCGTGTCAATTAATTTTAAAAATATGAAGTACCTATATACTTAATTAAGTTAACACTTTGACTGCGGTTTTTTTTCGACGACTGCGATCTTTTTTTTTACCTAAAAAATTCGTGCTGCCTCTCTACACAGCGGTTGTATTGCGCCGCACATGCGTTTCGTTCGAAAAATATTACAGCTCTGCTGAGTCACAAAGATCTGTATTTTCTTAGCCGCTGCGCTAGTGTGTATTTTCGCAGATTAGTCACTTGTAGAAAACTCATACCGTGCGTTTTCAGCACTCAATGTGTTAACAATATAACAAGAACGAAACCAAAAATTGTAGTGCCCTTACAGGGTTTTATGCTTTGTGTACCTACCTAACCACGAAGATGCAACACCTAAGAACTATTTACCTGTATGGATAAAATCACAATCAGTAAATGATATGAATATGAATATATTGATTGCAATTACACAAAAAACACGTGGAAAAGATTCTACATAATAAATGCGTTATAATATAATTTGGCCATTATGGGCACGCAATTACTTGTTACTTACGTTGTACATACGAGTACATGCATTACTCAATACTCAATGATTTATTGCTTACATGTGTACAAAAGTTCTTAAAAAATATATATAAGTCCAACATGCACCCTGCAAGGGTATTGCAACATAAATTTAAAGTTAAATGCTAGGTACAATAAAGTTAATAATATGCTTAATTTACCATTTCAAGTTAAAATTATAAATCAATTATATTATATCTAATCACTCAGAAGAGTCACATAAAAAGAAACAAGATTATATTAATGAGAAATAATACTTGGAATCAATTATTCCTAATACATAGTGTTACATAATTAAATAACACATCAATTAAACAATAACAAAAAAACGAACACGGGTACTTATCTATAAAAATTCTTATCGTTCATTAATTCGATGTAGCTCTATGTGTATGATATTTTTTTTTAATTTATGAATTTGGTCGTGAGTAGTTAGTCCGTAACGCCAACAAGTGGCTCTGACGGAAGACCAGCGTTGGTTGCTAGCTTTCTAGTCATCCAACACTTGCTGAGGCAGATCCATTTTGTTCCTGGATTTACAAACTTACACACATTTCATTCTATTTCAGCGAGTTACTCGAGATACATAAAAATAAATATTTATGGTGCGTTGTTTTTGAAAAGTTCGAGTTGTTAAGTAAATGTTCCTGAGTCAGAAAAATGGTAGAGTATTTCTGTGGTCCCAAATGGTTATAGGTCATCTAACTAAAAACTTCAAACTAATCGAAGAATACAAAATCCCAAAATCAAAATTAAATATAATAAAAAATAAATTCTAACCTATTTGTCCTCACAAGATTTACGACCAGAAATATCCAGACCCTTTTTTGCCGAGATCAGAAGGTGCATTACGGTCGTCTAAAAAAAGGCAAAAAGCAAGGCGCGTGCACACCTGTTACAGATAATACGCATCTGCCGGTAATGAATATTGAACGTTTGGATGTAATTTGCGATTCTTGTGTAGCGAGCTTAAATGCTATGTAACAAAGTTGCTCAGATAGAATGGTAGGTAGTTAGAGAGATTTAAATCTAATCGATCTCAACTAAACTCCTGACACATTTGGTCGAGAGTTTGCGGACACGAAAGAATAAGCTTCAATCAGATTGGGAGGTGAGCTATCATGGAGTAAGTAATTGAGTTATTCTAAAGTCTTACAAACCGTATTCCCAACGTGCCATGAGGGTCGTGTGTCGAGCATCGTGATGAGTAATTCGGCTCTTTAATCTTAAATAGGGAGTCAAAAGTTCCTAAATTACCGCAGAAAGTATTTGATAATAATGTATAAGAAACTGTTCGTCTCTTATTAACTCCATCTCTCAGAGATCACGCCAGAAATTCATAAACAATGCTAGCCTTTGCCTATTACCTTCACCATCACGAGGTACATGGCACACTGACCTGAGAGAATGGCCTCTGGGCAGGTCAATCGTGGCAGCCAGACCAGCCAGAACAAGCCCGTTATGGGCAAAACCGCGATCCTATCTGACAGATATTTTGTAACCGCCGGGCATTGCTTTGCCCCGGATCTCTATGGCTGTGTTCTGTGCCACACAGCACGCAAGCATATCACGATTGACACGACACGATGCTTAGCGAATAACGACGCTTTGGACTAGGAATATCACTATCATTATGTATCTTTTAAAAGCAATTTTCTCTGTAACCTTTTTACGACAAAGGCTGAGACCAAATGAGTGTAAGTCGTTTACGATGTTTTGAGTTGTGAGTCTCGGAAAATAAGTCGCTTCATACAATAGTCCAGTATGTACCACACGGTGAGTTGACAGTTCAATGAGCATCATTTACTCGTCTCAAAACTCAAAAATTACGCTTGTTTGGGCTAGGAAGGAGATAGATTGTATCACTATAGTGCAATGCCGCGGGCAGAAGCTACTCTTTAATAGATGATGATTGTATTGTATTTCTTTATCAATCAATAACCTATATGTACTATTATTATTTGATAAGACACTAAAAACCATAGAAGGTTTGTCTAGTGACTGCGTTACCGCGTGTTGCCGAACATTTGGCATGAAGATATAGATAAACATAATTATTATCTTAAACGAACTAACTCTAAGTGCCTATGTAGCAGTTTAAACAAACTGATATACTTACTAACAAAAGTCATTTACCGGGATATTTAGCACGATAATTCCAAAAGTATGATGATATAGCTCCTCAATGAAATTTAGAGTAGGTATAAGTAAATACCTACTCTAAATTTAACTGCGGAGGTTCGGCACTTACACAAATGACTACCTAACCAATGAGGGTGCGAAGACGGCGCATTCCGTAGTGGCAAACGAGGGTCTCGCCAATATCATGGACGAAATAAATGTAAACCCTTTTTGTAAGTTTTTTCTTGAACGTGTTTTCGCCGGAATAAAACAGAAATGCATAAATTAACTATGAGAAAAGCTGCTTGATCTTAGTTATTTGTGATTATTTTCGTTTATGTTAATCATATTGCAAATATCACAGCAAATCTTGATTTGCTGCGATCTTCCTATTGTAGATATGGTTGCGTGCGTTTGATGTAAGAGGCATGCAACATTTTGAGTAATTCATGTTTCTACAAGTAAGCAGGTGGCTAATGAGAGCCATTAAGGATTTAGTAAACCCTTTTAAGGCCTACATAAGTATTTCTTATACAATAACTTAAGAAAACGGCAGTCATTAGCTTAATAATGAAATGCTGTGACTTCTCACATGGTGGAATCATTACGGACCATATGAAGAACGGATAATATGAAGAGTAAATGATGATTGATCATCGTTACGGGTTCAGGAGGTCGGGAAACCTATCCATCAGCGGTATTTAGATAAGCATTGTCGGACATAATTACCTTTTCACCTATTAGAGCCGTACTGGCTAAGTGGGAGGTATGCTATTTTCGAAATCAAAAGGTCAAGGGTTTGAATCGTGAGACGCCTTGCAATTTATGAAAATCTTGGTTAAGTTGTGTACTTAGACGTTATTAAATAAAGAATACTGGATAATCCACACAGCATCGTCAAGCCCTAAGCTAGGCAGAGCTTTGTTATGGCAATAGATGACTTAGAATACATTACATAGATAGATATTTTTTATTATCTATAGAAATTACCCAGAACAACCGGAACAAATATTTGCAGATCGTACAAACATTTCTCCGACTTCCAAGGCGGTATCCACCGCCGCGCCACATCGGTCGTCGTAAATAAATTAGTAGGTATTAAAGTTCTATCCAGGTTACAAAGATTCACTTCGATAACTCTTACAAGTCCAGGTTTGCACTTCTCATCTCGGCAGGAACTTCGCGTTCCATTCACGGTAACTTTTTATATTAAAGTTAGTCGCGTCTAGCAAAGTTATATGGGAGCGAGCGCTTTTATTTTTCTTCTATCGTAGGAGCGTTAAGGCCGGCCATACACGGGCAGCTCGAGCAGTTACCTAGTGATCAACATACACGGACCACTCTTGCAGTCAAGAGTCAATAGCTTGAGGCTGCCATCGATAACTGCTCGAGCAGTTAAACTAACTGCTCGAGCAGTTGGCAATTTCAAATGCAACGAAGCGTGCGAGCGGGAAGCGTGCGCGACGTGGAATGAAGAGCGCGGGCGGAGGTAACTGCGCGAGAGCAGTCGATAGCTCGAGCAGTCAGTGTATGCCTGGCGACTGCTTGACCGCATGGTGAAATTCCACCGTGCTGCTAACCGCCCGAAGCAGTTGCAACTGCTTGAGCGGTTTGTGTATGTACGTACATAGAAGTCTGTAGTTCACTATGCAGTCGCAGCTTGAAGCAGTCGATGCTGAGTGCTTCAAGCTGCCCGTGTATGGCCGGCCTAACTTGTTTGTTTTGTTCTATTTGACGTCGAAAACACACAGTTTCAGTTTTCATTCGACATTTGCAGAATTATTTTGTGCTCATTCGACATTGGTTTTGATTTGCGGCTAATTTAGCGGTTATTCTTTTATTTATCAAATTACGCAGGATGTGACTAAGTATTATTTGTCGGTTTATTTGCATTGGCATCAAAGTCCAGCGTGGTTATCTTCTGCTTGACGACCCTAAAACATACTCGAGCACTTCTCTCAAAAACCATCGGCTTTTAGCTGATGCCAATGAAAGTGATGATACTCTCATGGTCCGACCTAGGGCAAGGGATTCCCATGATTATCAAGTCGACACGTTAAACATTTCTGTTTTTATTCCTATTTCTGTGTTCCTCGTGTTAGATAGCTGTCAGGCGTGAAAAGGAAACAGACAGTACTTACATTCGAATTTTTAATATTTACTAGTATGGATGTGTTATGTAAATGTGTGGTGGCAAGTATATGGTAAGTTGTGTCTTACCCAATCGTTAAGGGTGACACAAAATACAATTAGGTATCTACTTAGAGACGCAAAAGACAATTAGGTAGGTACTTAGTGACGCAAAAGACAATAAGGTAGTTAGTGGCGAAATGTAAAAGCATACGTTTGTAACAGAATGTGAGTAACATTACAGTAAACTGTTAAGACACGAGTGTCTTGTGTTACACAAGGTCCTGCATTACAGCGACTGCTATTGACACTGTGACTGACGACAGTTTCTCGGAAGTTGAACGCCGGATCCGTGAATAATGACGCATTATACTTATAAGTACCGGTTGTGTGACGTCACGAAGTGTAAGTTGTAAGTCTTTCGAAAGGCGTTGAGCAAGTTGACAAACGGACACCTGATTTGTACTGATGAAATTGATACCCGTCCGTTTATTAGTCCGTGTAAAGGCCGGGAGTTAAGCTCAGTGCAATATTGTTTGATGTTTCTAGTTAGTGTGGGGATCGCTTAACTTTATTATCGCATTCACAGTCGGGTCTAGCGCCTGCAAGATATGCAGGTGGACATAATGCGTTATGATGCGTGCGCTTGAAATTGTGAAGAAGCAAGCAAATGGATTTTTGATTTATTGTATTTTAATGCGCAAAGCATATTGTTAGAAACCATTCTTTAACCATGATTTTTTGCAGCACGGCAGAGCGGTTATTATAGCGTATCAGTTGGGGTCAAGTTTAATTCAATAGTCAGTAATACTTCATGCGTTTACTTAGGTCGCACGACCCGACCACGTAGTGATTAATTTCGATCAAGTTAGGTATTCAGACTAAATACGAGTGCGGTCCAACTATTTCGCGAAATCCTCATTAATACCAGTAATATTTTTCTAATCCTCATTACGCCAACCTTGCTCGTAAAGACCGATCTAGAATCTTCTAATCCTGGGTCATTAGAACTAACCTTGCTTTGCTAGTGAAGGCAAGGATCCCAGATAAGAGGGCTTCCACGGCGGATGCTTGCGTCATGAGTCATCGTGATCTTGATCCCGTAACGTCTGTCGTGTTTTGAAACAAGTTTCATGACTAACGCGTTTCGATTCTTCGATGTTGACTAGGTAATTCTTTAATGCGATTGTGAGAAATCAAAATGATAGGTTTTTGCATAAAACAAAAGGCGCTCGCTGGTAAGTACAGGTAGGTAGTTTAGGTACACCTACCTACTTGTGTATAAGGATCAGGGACGAAACAGGGGATAAAAGATAGTGTCCTTTATCCCCTGTTTTGTCCCTAACACCTAAGTGAAGTACCTACCTACCTAAATTAGCGGTGTGGACAGATAGGACCTCTTACTTGTTACTTGTTTCTGGACTGGTTTCCGCAACTTGGCCGCCGGTGGGCCTTTTTTTTTTTTTTTTTTTTTTTTTTTTTTTTAGGACCTCTTATAGGTAAGTATCTATTTTTTAAGTAGGTAAAGGTGTGTTAGCTGGTGGTTAGCTGTCAATTTGTCTAGCTAGATCTCCAAAGAGGCCGCTTACAACCTACCAACCTACCTATTTAAATCAAACCTGTTGGTTTAGGTAGGTTTACAATAAATACGAGCGTGATAAAGGTCGTTGATCTTTAGATTGACGCTCGACGAAGTTATTTCTTACTTACGAATTTTGCCGTACGTTTAATAATCCTATTTGATAATAATTAATAGTATACAATTTGACTTGTCTAAGTGCTTATTTTAAAGCCTAAAGAAAATAAAACAATTGAATTTGAATAGTGAAGGAAGTAGGTACAAATTCGTTCCAAATATAAAGTTCAATTTAAAGTTGGGAGGTAAGTTAGATACTTATAGGTACTTGAGTTATACATAACTAACTTTTGTTTGATTGTTACTTAGACCTACCTAGAATCGTATGAATAATAGGGAGATAAAATATTATATTTATCTGCCAGTGCGACACAGCTGTGTGAGTGATAAAATCCTGGAACTGGGAGCGGAACAAACGTTGAAATGTGAATATCCATCGGTTCTACCGTGCGCAGGACGAGCGATCTAACTTAGACACAAGAACTTTATAGGTCTATATGTACGGTCAAACTAAATAAATTGCACTGCAATGCATAACGCATTAGAAACACTGCAAATATCCTCTTCCCCACTATAATAAAACACCACTGAACACAATCGACCAGCCAACAGCCCTTTCGCAAATTTACGAGGGCTGCGCCCGGGCGAGGGCCATGTTATTGTGCTTTTGGGGGGTTCTCGCTGTGGCGCTCTGGGGAAAATCACCACAAACCAGGGCAAAATACAGCTTCGATATTATTTAATTTAAGGCGAAAATAATAAACTTTTCATTGATACTTACCCACAAAAGGAAAATCACTGCATGTTGTATCGATCACATGTACACAAATCACTATAAAATCCGAATGAGTTCAAATTCCACAACACAGAAAAAAAGCATAAAAATAATCGTTTTTTTACAAAACACTACGGTTTATTTTTTTTCATTCAATTTCACAACAACATAATTTAGGCGCAAAAATGTACACGTCCACTTACAATACAATCCGCTAACTGACTGAGACTGACCTGACTGAATGATTTGAATGAATGAAAACAAGCAACGGACGGGACGGACGGATGAACAGCCGCAGTGCTTGAACGAATGAATGAAACAATTTATGTGCATAGCTCCGCCATCTACTGTTGAGTAGCAATGCATGCAGTTCATTTTGTTGTCAATAGATGTCGTGATTTTGCATAATTTGCATAATCGACATTTCGTATCTGTGCGTTTTTTTATGCTTTATGGCACAATTCTAGTCTTGTGGCTAGGTTCATTGTATTGATCTGTCAAGTAAATTTTGTAGTTTTCTGCTGTCTGTCATTCATTCAGTTACGTCAAAAATGGAGGAGGAACGTCTTTTTGACGAGAGGGTTTCTATTCGGGAATCAGCTCGCCCCCTGAAAAAATACGGGAGCACTTGCAATCACATGAAAAGGAACGAGGAATACATCAAGCATGTGATGTGTAAAGGCGATACCTTGCAAGGGCTTGCCCTAAAATATGGTGTAACTGTAAGTTTATTACTTCGTAATAAAAGTGTTATTTTCGTGTATTATTGCTTGTTTGTTTTGATATACAATGTGTTATTCAATTGCCTTAGATGGAGAAAATAAGGAGGGCTAATCGATTATTCGCCACGGACAGTTTGTTTTTGAGGGAGTATCTGTTGATACCTGTCACCAAAGACTCTCCTTTCTACGAGAATGGGGAGCGTGTAGTGGAACCAGCGCCGCCGAGTCATCGCGCCTCGATCGGGGGCATGCCTTCCGCCAGGGAGTTCTCCCCGGGGAGCCCTGACGAGAAGAAGACCTTTGACGAGTTCCTCAGTAGACTCGACTCATCATTAGCTGACATCAAGAAACATGTTGAGAAGACAAAGGAGAGTAGCGAGTAAGTATCTTTTGAATAATAATATAAAGTAGTTGAAGGTAAAAAATTTAATGTTAACCCTTAATTATTCGCGTGGGGTGTTTAAGACCCCAGCGACTGTTTGATCGTCTCTAGTTATTTGAGTTTCGAAAAAAACGCTAATTTTAGAATCTTAATCTTAAATAAAAGTCTGATTTTGTATGTATTTGGTAGTTTTTTCTAATTTGGGTGGAAAGCACGCCACGTGAGTACTTATGTATGGTTTTATGCGCGAGTAACTAAGGGTTAAACATTGACTTAATAAGTATAACAACTTGCAGTTATTTTTGGTTGTAAACCTTAATTTTGTGTCTTACTAGAATGTCCTAAGTAAACTTAATTATCAGGTGAAGGCAAAACTTATGTTTGAACGGAGATAAAGCATGTATTTGTTCGGTTTCAAAACTTTCCAGAGGTTATCAAATACCTAATTGTGATAATAATATTTTGTTGGAATTTTGATGCAATAATTAAGTTTCCTAATTTTCTTGCATAAAGTAGCTTTAGCTTAAAAACAAAAATTCGATAATGTAATGTATACTCCCGATTTCTTATCCTAGATATTTTTTGTCAACAAAGACATTTATGACTAAAAACTAAACAAAAATTGATAATAATAAAATAACAGAAAACAACAAGGCATCAGCAAGGTAATCATGAAAACTTAAAACACAAACTTCAACAATGCATAATCTTACATGTGAAGTGAAATATAAATTTGAAGTTGAAAACGAACCAGATTTCAATTAAATTATGAATTAGAGCTTCTGTGTTTTGCTTCGTTCAATATTGCCGTTCAATATTTTACACCAATATTCCTTGGGTATTGTAACCCATTTGTATACAAAAAATATCCAGGATTTTGTATCTGAGTATAGTATCCTTTACATACACACAAATATCCTTTACAATTTATAAAAACCTTAAAACTGGGTAGACCAAAGCATTTAAAAATGTGAATTAAATAAATTATAATAAAAAAAATAATAAAGGTTATTTCTATCTTATGGGAGCTGGTTTATGGATTGAAAGTATATGTTTTGATTCCAGGCATAGAGCTACATCTATGCAAAATTCCAGCCCAATCGGTTCAGTTGTTATAGGTTGCAGAGGTTACTAACATCCATCCAATCATCAAAACTTACGCATTTATAATATTAGTGTGTTGGGCTTCTCTTAGTTATTGGTAACCAACATAGTATTTAACACGGCAGTGTCTAATCGCTGCTGATAATGCTTATGTTTGTTCAGAATTCATCAACTTATTTGTTGAGATTGAAATTGTTACAGAATTTGAAATAATTTTCTCCAAACTTTGATTTCCCTAATTTGAAACCATTTGCTTAAAAAGCACTCGAGCATGTTAAAAAAAAGTAAGAGTAAAAAGATTTTTATTTTGTCAGAACAGAGACTTATAAACTAAACTTAGATTAACAGAAGACAGAGACTGACAAAAATCGGTCTCCACTCAGCATGTGCTATGGTAGAGCAGATCATACCATAGCGCTGGTCTTCCGTGGAGACCGTAGTGCGCAAGGTGGCCTAATATAGTAAGGAACCAAACTAAAATATGTGTGAGTGATGCGATGATGCTTTTGATTCAAAAGCGCTCTGGTGCTTTCAACTGAAATAGTTTCAAATTCTGTAACAAGTACCAATACAGTCTTATCAAATAAGAAAAATTCAACAACTGACATAACATAATGTTATGTCACTATTTAGGTTAATTTACTAGCTACCTAATTATTTTTTATAACAGATAATGAACCAAACCAAACATTGGTTATCAAAGTGCAATAAATGTCTGTGTTATAGATAACAAGCATGCTTGATGTTGATAAGAACTTATTACATTGCTGTTTACACATAGCCCAGTTATTCGAATTTGTGGAAGTCTAATAAATAAAAAGGTGAATTCTTTGAATATTAAAGAAAGTCATAGGACATAATTGATTTTTCTAACAATATTACGTATTTTGGAACACTTTGGTAACGTAAAATAAATCGAAGTTGTTAATGCTGTTTGTTATCTCATCATCATCAGCCCACTAGTCCACGGCTGGACATAGGCTTCCCTAATGCCATGGCGCCCTGTCTTCAGATTGCTATCTTTTTTCAGTTTGTTATCTAATCTCTGAATATTAAAATTAGGTAATTATTAATTAAGTCATAATGCACTTATCTGCATAATTCATTGATTTCTTCAATCAGGTTGATAAATAATAATGATAATCACAACAAAACAAAATCAACAAGCTTGCTGAAATCCATGGGAGTCTTTTCTTGACCTAGGATTAAACTAACAAAGGCTTTAATAAGCCTTTCTATAGCTATTCATTATCTCTGCTGTGATGCCCTTAGGGCTGAGGGCATCCATTCATGGTTATATGCCTTCTTAATTCTAACTAACTTTGTCTTGCGTTTTCGTATCCAAGCGACGAATAAACGCTAGGTATAAACAACGATGGCCATATTACGTTCTTCTAGCGGAAATTCTAAGACCAAATGCCAATAATCTTAGTAAAATAAATAGTAATACATTTTTTGTAGGAAGTTGATCTGAATCAGCCAAGGCCAGACCGCAGCTGCGCATACAGTTAATAAGGCTGTTCGTATAACGGAACTTTCTATGCCAGTCACATGATGGTTTTTTAGGTACCGCGCAATGAATCAGCTGATTTTCGAATGGACGTAAGGGTTTTGTACGTAGCTGAAGGTTGTAGGTACGCCAGTGTTCGTTATCTATACTAATATTATAAAGGTTTGATTATTTGTTTGTTTGTATTGAATAAGGTCCGAAAATACTGGACCGATTTGAAAAATTATTTCATCGTTGGGAAGCTACACTATCCGCGGTGAACATAGGCTATATTAAAATTAAGAAATGTGTAATTTGAATTTAACGCGGGTGAAACCGCGGGAAACAGCTACTATGTTTATATACCAATAGCTAGTAATAAGCTTTACTGATGTTCCTAATTTCTAAAGAAACATCTCATTGCTGAAACCAATGATAAAACTATCTTTTATTTCTAACTGGATATTTACCATGATTTGATATTTGAGGTTTTCTAATATTTCGGCACAGTTTTAGGCGCCATGATCACCTGATACTGATGCGCCTTTAGTTAACTATTCCGTGATTATGGCGCATGAAACTGTGCCGAAATATTGGAAAAGTAAAAAATCAGATCATTGTAAATATCCCGTTATAAATGACCTTTTCACTTCTCTTGCTCAAAATAGTTCGTCATTATAGCGTAGCTTAGCGGGCGGGGCGTAAAGTTTGAGTATTAGCCCTTGAGATTTATTGTATTTTAGCTTTTTTAAATTTTGAATTTAAACATCTGGAATCAGCCATTACAAGATATTCTCCCTCAAAGGGTACGACAATTTTTAACGATTCGTAAAGTAGATCAGTGAGAAGTGTGCAATACGAAGGTAAGTTTAGATTGTTTTATTTTCTCGCAATCGGAACTGTAGAGTTATGTGAAAAGAAGAGTTTTTCACAGGACCAAAGCCACCCATTATAACTCCCATCTTGCCATCATCCGAGTATAACAACCTCGTAGGTATATAATGGGGTGGTTTGGTCCCTTGTATAAAATATAACTAACCATGATAAAAATATTGTATCCAAAGTGTAAGTTTTATCCAAAGTTCTACGGCCTACCTATTCTACCTAATCTTCGTCACCATTAAATATGTTTCAATATTGCGTCAAGCTGTTTCCTGCGTATGAAACAGTAACCAATTGATGACTCCGTATCGCATTCACAGCACATCGCAGAGCAATTTATTTATCCAATAGACCGTGCTACTGTTATATTGTGTAGGTGGTTAGATCATCTCTGTAAATTAATAACATTCTTGATGAATCGTGATGATCGTAAAAATATTCTGCATTTTATTTAAGACTTATGTTCATATCATCGGATGAGAATTTTAGTCGTGTCGTGTTATTTATGTAACATGTAATGTGATAAGTACAAATTTTTATGTTGTACAAAAAACTGATAAACTTCTGTGCACTTTCAACCAGGAATAAGCAAAGATTAGAGATCTTTGGAAATAACCTATTGGCTCCGAAAGATAGCTCAGCTCAAATATCATAGAAATACTTAAGACCTTTCCAATAAATTTACCCACCATCTCTCTATCATTGCATGTAATGGAAGCATAGCTCTCTTTTTTAAATCAAATTTGGCCCTCGTTTCAAAAGACCAACTGGGGCAACATTTTTACTATATACTAAAACTGCGTCATATGCTTATTTGAATCGCCTTATCACTTCCATTCCGTACGACGCAGTAGGGGTCATCGGCCGCGACAGCGTTATCAACGTTATCAGTCTACACTGATTCGACCCTTGGTTTCTTACGACTTACTCTCGAGTAATAAGCAATGCCCTTGACTTCGGTCTTCTTTATGACAATAAATCAATTCAGATCTCAAACATAAAATTATTCTTTATTATTTATTATTTTAAGCAGGCTTTTGTACGTGGTAGGCAATAGCAGCTCTTATACGACTTTAGTCACACGAATTGTAGGCATTTGGTAGGCATTCCTGATTCTCGACTTTTTTATGGCCAAAATGGTGTGGATTTCATACAATAACCTCGGGGAGTAAAGGAACTCGTGTATCAAGTCCCACCCACTCGCGACAAGTAATTTTAGCCGGCGGAATATGCCCTAGCTAGACGCTAGACGCCACAATGGATAACTTCCTTCAATTATCCGACACAGAACCCAACCTTAATCCCCCAGCTTAAAGACTACACTGGCAAGTACTGTGCAAATAAGCGTGTTTGCAAAAGCCAGCCGTATAATGATGTTATGAAAATAATTTTAAAATTTCTTTGTTCTGGATGGTGTTGATCAAGTTTAGTTCAGACCATTCAGAGTGAGGAAATTCGGCTTGAATGGGTGCTAATTACACTTATGAATCGTTCGTGACGCGGTCTTTTAGCTCGCGGCTGGTAATCAACAACAACAAGGCGAGCGACCTTCATGCAGTTTTCTTTTGCGAATAAAAATTAACTACGATCGTTTTCCATTATTTATGTCCCACTAGGTTCTGCCCATGACTTCCTTTTGAAGTAGCCATTATTGTTATTCCAAGTTTAGAGCTATATTTCTTTAATTCATTCAGCGCGATCTGTTCTGCAGTTTTGGCGTGACGAGGTAGCAAACAGGTAATATACAATTTTTAATTAATAATACAAACATTAAATATAATAATACAAACGTTCAATAAAATTTCGCATTTATAATTTTAGTTTAATTGTAAACGGAAAACACAATTCATGGGACAGAAACCTTTTAATCAATATTGCTGAAAACCATTAGCCAAAGAATACCATTCTCTCTCATCCACCACAGATGTAAATAATGGCTATTTTAATGGTGCCATAGGATTACCTCAGACGTAAGCATAAAGAAAGGGGTAGTAGTACGTAGAGCCTTCGATGACCTAGGTTCCACTATCGTATATAGAAATATAGATAGAAATGTCCACACTACTAGACATTTCTATCACGCATAAAACAATAATAGCTTTAAATTGCTCTTATGATGTCTAGCAGTGGCTAATTCATCACTCTATCATTCATTTAACACACAATGGTGTCTCGTAAGAATGAAGTAGGTGTTGTCACTAACAGAATTCATTGAAAATATTTAGAACTTCTATCTGCCCGTGGCTTTGCACGCGCTTTTCAATCCTATGGCCGTCCAAAGGATATTGTTTGCGTCCCTACTAAATTTCATTATCATCCGTTCAGCACCAGGCGTGAAAAGGTTAGACAGACAGAGTTACTTTCGCTTTTTAAATATTAATTAGTATGGATATTTTTATGACCTATTTCTAAATAGCATCAAAATAAGGATCACGGTGATAACAACAAATAAAATATTAAAGCAAATGGACTGGATAACACGAACCTTGATCCAAAAGCGAATGCACTTGAATCAAGTCGATCGGCCTTGATAAATAGATCACAAGTTAGACTGGAAAAAAACATGAAATATAAGTAGAAGAAGTAACTACTTTGGCTAACTATAATTACCTTACTTTTTCAGGCATTTGAAAGGTTGTGTTTAGAACCGAAAATAAATACTCTCCGTAGTGCTGTTAAAAAAATTGTTTTCTCTTGAGTAGGCCCAATATTAGCAGTGGCGATCTTTTGTGTCACAGAGGCAACGCACTTTAAATCGGTCAGAATGCAACGTGATGCAACGTCCATATTTCCGTATAAGCGGAACGTAAAACCAAGTCAGAATCGCGAATACCTACGATTGCAGTTTCAGTTGCCTTAGCTAATCCGCTATTGTATAATTTGGAAGCTTTCCAAATCGAAAGGTCTTCCGTTGATATAAATTTTGTTCGTAAGCCTTTGCCAAATACTGCACTGTATGTAGGCCAATGAAGGAAACTCGCATTTAGATTTCCGTTCTATTTATTAGTGCATGTGTGCTTATTTATTTACTACCTTATGTGAAGACAAACACATCCTTCAATCTAAGCGTGTTTCATGTGTTTAATCGTGTTGCTATGGTTGCAAATAAACAAACTTCGGTAATTACGTATTTATAATATCAAGTATGGATTATACTTAATGTCACAATAATGTTATAAAGGCGAAAGTTTAGATGGATGCATGGATGTTTCTTACTTCTTCACGCGAAAACTACTGAATGGGGCTGAAATTTTGCATATAGTTCTAGGTCTGGAATGAAACATACATGCTTATCCCAAATAACAATTCCCATGGTATACAAAAATCTTTTAAACGTAGGAAATAAAATCATTTTAAAGTCTGCATACGATGACCTACACTTTTGATAACGTGTGTTTATTTCGAAGGATAAATTTAATCAAGTGAACAAGGAGAGTAACAAAATCTTAATGCACAATGCTTAGGACTGGGTTCTGTGAAGCTTCAGACATTTTGTTTGTCTAAAAGATAAAAAAAACTAAGTTTTTATAACTTCACAGTATACGTAATTTAGCTCTATATCTGTTTCCGACGTCAATACCTTTTAGTATGTGTAGGTGCAGCTATGACGTCACAGATTAAGCTAATACGGTATCGCGCTTCGTATATAAAACGAGAGTTTAACCTTTTTCTATCCTTGTAGGCCTTTTTAGTAGCCTGAGGAAAATGCGCACGCATATCGTACTGCCACGGGGTGACAGTACAATTATGTTTTTTTTTCGAATGGACTATAATCCTAGACCTTAGATGGCCATGACAGCGTTACCGGACTTTTGGCGGGCGCAGAGGGCGCCTCGCCGGTAAAAATTAGGTTGGGGAGTACAATTATGTGGGTCTCCAACACTACTGAAACCCTCAGGGTGTTTCCGCTTCCGCCGCTTGTGGCGGGAACGTGGGGATGCTTTCGTTGTTTTCTACGATTCCACCGCGGCTGCCCGATTTCGAGTCCCTCACTAAGGGGTGTGGAGCACACCCTCTTTCGCGACGCACTAGAAACACATGAAGCGCTGCGACCATCGCGGGGACCTTATCCGCCAAATGGACGCCGGATGACCTTGTGTTCGAACCTCCGTAAGGTCCCTCTGCAATGGGTCAATCGAGTAGCCCCGCAAACTACCATCGCTCCATATGGGCTTAGAGGGCAAAACGGTCCGTCCCGGGCCCGGCCGCCGTGTCGACGTTTGCGTTGGCACGGCCGCATGTGTTCCTCTTACCTTTATGGCGGGGTAATTACCAGGTGAATTCCTGGTAATTTCTATTCGGCTATCATACAAATAAGCCTTGAATAAATGTTTATAAAACAGTAGCATTAGCTAGATGAGCAAATGTGTGTCTGCTAAAACTATTTCTGAATGTTTAGGTTATGAATTTATGCATGAGATAATAATATTTTCTAAACATAATTCTCGTTTGAATGATAAATCTTGAGTTATTCGAAGGTTATTAGAAGAGGTATTTCGTATACCAGGTAAGATAATTGAGAGCAACTTTGTCAATCTATTTTTAACTATATTCCGATTTAAAAACCTGGGTATTTTTTATAAACAAAAGAATAAAAAATCGCAAGGAATATTTACCGACATTGGTATTAGCGAAGCAAAGCACAGAAGCTCGAACTATTTTTGGTTTTGAAAGCTTTTATTTTTTATTTAATTGATCTCTCGTTCGTTTTTCAAATTAAAATTTAAACATTTCTTGCTTCGCATGTGAGATTATGCATCGTCGATGTTTTTGTTTTAGTTTTCTGTTATTGTTTATGTTAAGTTTTCATTCATAAATGTCTTTGTTGACATAACATTTCTTGGATTCTAAATCGTGGTATACATATATAAGTCGTTCTGTCCACGGCTCGCTCACTCGCGTTATAAAAATTTGTCTGAAGATACGTTATTTCAAGTTCGTTATTATTGATCTCTCTAGACGTTTAATGGTTGTTTCTATCACAGTCATTCAACAGATTTTTGGGATAAAATGAAGCCCATTATTGTAGTAGATAACGCTGTGTGAATTGTCCGGTATTATTTATTTATTTAAATCTATGGAAAGGTTCAGCCCGATCCGTTCCTACTGAAATGCACTCTATACCTGGAATAACATTTTGGGTAAAAGGATCTGTGCTTAACTTTTGCACAGATTTAGACCTGGAATAACGTTTTGGCGTAAAGTTCACCTGGTTTATTTTTTACATTTCGCCAGTGGTTCCATCCAACTGGCAAAATGCTAACACTTTATTCTGAGTTAGATCTTTGACAAACACCACTCTAATCCTGTTATCATTCATTTAGTTGCGACCGGATAGCGCGTCCCACATTATATACGCGGTGAGAACCATATCTATTCGTATCTTTATTATTTGATATGTCCTTAGGTGCCCTTTTGTTAGATCGTACTTGACCGCTATGGAAGTTTTTTGTGTTTACAAGGACTTTGGTTCAGTCGCCGCGAAGTGTGTACTTAACATTCGATAAACTTCAACACTAGCTTTACGTTCGCCGTTTCATTCGCAGTCTTTAAGATTAAATAAAGCTTTCTAAAATTCGTTTAACTATATTCAGCCGTGACAATGTATTATGTAATAAATAGACTAAGAGTTACTCATCGTATTTAAAATGTACTTATTTCTATGCCGTGTAACTTAGCATGTAACGAATGTTTATTTCTATCCTTGTCTATAATTCTCAATTCCAGATTCGCGAAAGACCTAGAGGACGGCTACGTCCGACACAGGCCGACCGCACGTCTACGGCAATCAGCATCGATGGGTGCATCGACGTCGACTTACAACGAGATAATACCACCTCCACTGCCGCCGCCGCCCACTCTAACGCAGGGACGACGGGTGGATACGTCGCTACGTCGCTTGGAGATGGTGCACGACGACCTGTTTCAGTTGTAGCGGCCGAGACAGCGCAGGTGAGACTATTGACATCATTATACTGTCCAATACCCACTCTAACTTATGGACGATGGGTGGATACGTCGCTACGTCGCCTGGAGATGGTGCACCACGACCTGTTTCAGTTGTAGCGGCCGAGACAGCGCAGGTGAGACTATTGACATCATTATACTGTCCAATACCCACTCTAACTTATGGACGATGGGTGGATACGTCGCTACGTCGCCTGGAGATGGTGCACGACGACCTGTTTCAGTTGTAGCGACCGAGACAGCGCAGGTGAGACTATTGACATCATTATACTGTCCAATACCCACTCTAACTTATGGACGATGGGTGGATACGTCGCTACGTCGCCTGGAGATGGTGCATGACGACCAGTTTCAGTTGTAGCGGCCGAGACAGCGCAGGTGAGACTATTGACATCATTATACTGTCCAATACCCACTCTAACTTATGGACGATGGGTGGATATGTCGCTACGTCGCTTGGAGACTACTGAAAAATGTCGTCGTGCACTCTGTACGACGACCAGTTTCAGTTGTAGAGGCCGAGACAACGCAGGTAAGGTTCTTGATTCCATTATACTGCCCAGTGCCCACTGTGACGCAGGAACGATAAATCGATATTTTTATACGTTGCTACGTCGCTCGTCGCCTGGCGAGATCGATGAAATGTCATTATTCGCCGTTTACTTACGACAAGATTGCTAAGTCAAGAGACATCACGATGGTGTTTTGTATGAGTCCAAGATTTTATCGGAAGTCTAGCAAGCCGACTATAAAGATCTTGCGTAGATATTTCTGTCTGACATTTTAAAAAGCTCTTGACTCTTATCTTACACGGAACCTAGATTAACAAATTTCGAACTAGTTCTTTGATTCATTTATATTTTATTGTTTTCCAGATATGCGCGCCTTCAATAAACGCCTTGCGTTGAGTTGAAGCTACACCGATCGTCAATAACTTCGATCGACTTTTGTTACGATCGCGAATTTGACGTTCCATGAACCGGACACCGGTGAGTGATCTTCTAGATTGGACCCTAGTTACAAGTGTTACGATATAATATTGTCCGTTTCATAATATGTAAGTGTTAAACGAACACTATGCCAGTAAGTTAAAGTGTACGTAACGTAAATCTACCTGATTAGCTTCTATCTATCGCTTGAGAAACCGATGATTTGTGAACCTAGATACCTTGATATACAATAATGAAATGAAATATTTATTCCTATAGATGTAGTAGATATAAATATAGATTGAATCAATATGCTAACAAACCTTACTAATATTAGCAAACACTAAAATGTTTACTCAAAAAGTCGTGTATAAGTCTAAACGTAAATATGATTTTAAACGTCCTCAAGCCTTTGTCAATTTCAAGTTTTTTTTAAACAATAGTATTTCTTAGCAACTGTTGTTTTAAACTGTACGTTCCTAAAGTCATTTAAAACGGGATATTTACCATGATTTGATTTTTGAGTTATCTAATATTTCGGCACAGTTGCATGCGCCATGATCACGGAGTAACAAATATCAAATCATGGTAAATATCCCGTTTTAAATGACTTTAGTATTAATAACCATAATTTCAAAAGTTTTATTGTACGTACCTTTTTATATAGTTTATATTAAGTATATTTATTGTATACTTCGCATTATAACAATTGTATTATAACATTTATACTCCAAAAATTATCAGATAATCTATGCAAGGCAGTCTTAGAATAATTGATATATATCTGAACGATATAATGGCACTAATGTATAAAGTTGTTGAGCTTACAAATATATACTAATATAAACAATGTATAAAATGGTTAAATTACGTGTATATAGATAATTCAACGTAATACATGTAAATTAAAACGACATAATAAAGTAAATGTAATAGATACTATTAAAAAAAATCGCGGGGCGAACCTAGGTCAGATTGGCGCAGGACCGTGTGGAGTGGCACAAGAGTTCGGAGGCCTATACCCAGCAGTGGGAGAAGTCGGGTCGCGGATGATGATAATGATGATTAGGAAGTTGTTTGTATATCAAAAATGTTAAAGCGACAGAAAATTTTGTGTTCGCTTTAGTATAAATCTATTTAAATATAAAAAATTTGGTCCTCACACTCATTCGCCAGTTTTTAAGTACTTTGTAGTCACAAAAAAACTTGTTATAAGTAACTTTATGTAATGTAAATAATTTTGTATAGGGTAATCAAATAGGGTCCCATACATAAACATAACATAAGAAGTCTTTATTTGAAACATAGTCAAAATGTTATTATTGGGTTAACTAAATTTTTTTATAATAATGTCACCTATCTAATAAAGTATATAAATATCCCTGGAAATGTCTTATTATATATCTACCGACCGATGTGGCGCGGTGGGCGAAGGTCCGCCTGCGACGCAGGAGGTTGCGGGTTCGATTCCCGCCTCGGAACAATTGTGTGTACGATCTGCAGATATTTGTTCTGGGTGTTCTGGTCGTTTTCTATGTATAATAAAAAATATCTATCTATGTTATGTATTGTATTATGTATATCAGCTATCTAGTACCCATAACACAAGCTCTGCTTACCATGGGGCTAGATAATGCTGTGTGAATTGTCCAGCATTATTTATTTATTTATATCTACATATTGGCATTAGGATTTACAGGTTTGATTGATTTTGTGTCACAAGCATTTTGCTATTATAGTGTTTAAGGTGACACGCAGGGAAATGCCCTCAGTTTTCTTACATTAAATACATTTCATGTATATTTTAATTTTGTTGGTACCATCGAGACCAAAACTAGCACTAAATTGTAAAAATGTAACTAAATAGTAAATGTGCCTTTTAGATAAATGTTTGATAGGACTATTACTGCAGCTGTTGGTTTGGCACTTTTAAATGTTTTGCACGTTTATAAGTGGCTTCACCTAACTTAATCTCTGTACTTGCATCTGACTTTATAGCCAGCTGAGTTTATTTTATGAATAAGAAAACTTGCAGCTATTTTCTATTGTAGATCCTTAAAATTCCTACTACATGGCTACAGTGTCAAGTTAGTTCACTAACGAAATCGACACTAATATCAAGATGTTGGGAGTTATTCGTAAAAAACATTAACTTATTGTAAAGTTAATGTTTGAAGTTCTTGATGTGAATTCGCCCCTAGCTATTTATCTCTCCCAGGAGAGTCGCTGGTCGCGCGGAAAATTCTATTTTTTCTGGTATTTTGTATTTTCTGCTAAATAAGCGTTTAGTTTGGTAGAATCGTTTCTTATTGATTGTCATGAAAAAAAAAACACTGCTGTTTCCATACTATTGCAGTAGTAGTACAGAGAATTTTATAACGTACATATATCATATATATTTTATACGTATATATAAGATAGTGAGTGCTTTGGTTTATACTGTAAACTCCTATCTTCTTAAATAAATAAATAAATATCAGAATGAAAATCTATCTTCCTTGGTATTTTCAATTCGATGTTTCGAAGGTAGCTTTTGGACTACACTATAAAATGGCTGCATTTATTGAACTACTGGTGCTATGTTATTAAAGTTTCTTCGACAAACACCTTTTCAATCTCACTATTTTTTGTGACACAGACTTTTTAAAAGAATATTTCTTACGGGTATATCATAAATTTGCAGCTTTACTTTGTCTTTCAATCATTCTCTTGTATACGTCCTGTTGACGTAAGCTTAATATATAACGTAGTTAATGCATAGGGTACGTCCTTTGCGTGTGACTGTGATGTGATGCTGTTGAAATTCAAATTCCTTTACTAAGTTGCATAATAGCAAAGTTTACTGGGTATTCATCTATTTATTTAGCTTATAGTCAAATAGGCCATTTTATCATCAAGAAATGTGAGCACCAGTATGCAGTAATTTGCTATATTGAAAAGGGGTATGTTGACAAACTTTTTACGAGTAAAAATCAGCATAGGAATAATACATTAATAATCTGTATGTGATATTGTGTCTAATTGTTATAGTAATAAAGTCGAAAGTATGTTATAGCTAGCCCATTCTTACGAGGCGACTAAATAGGCAGTTTACAAAGCAACAGAACGCGTTCACTGTATGTCACCTCGTGTGAAATGGACTAAGTAGATATATCTAGATAGTTATATTGCGAACAATCACTTTATGTTGCGAATTCAAGCTTTTACTTTTGTAAATTATTAATTGAATATTATTTATTTATGCTAGTGGAGCTTTATTAAATATTTTATTACCCGTTCTACTGGAGTTTTAATAATACACCAAATTCAATAGTAAAAATGTATTGAAAATAAAAATATATTATACGTAGTCGATTTAATATAAAATATAATTCGTATAGTAATTCTGACGTAACTATATATTTACAGGTAACGTATTTACAATTATATTTATTTTACTTTTATATGTAGTTGGAACTGATGGAATCCACAAAAAAAATATTATATGAAACTTATCAGTGTTTTTGTCATGAAATTATTACAAAAAAAATGATGAAAACCTTTGAAATGTTCAATACCATAATAAAAATAAAATAATAATTTCAGAATTAACGTAAAATAACACAAATACGAAGCAAAAAACTTTTTTTTTGTAAAATTGTTCGACATTCAAAAAATTGTAGAACCAAAGTTTATGCTCTCGGAGTCCAGAACCACCATTTTGGCTTACTACACGTTCGTGGTACCCTGTAGGTATATTTACAAAATATAATTAATATATTAAGTACTTTCATTTTGTATTTCATATCTCAATCAGTTACATACTACGTTATTGCCCTACTGTTGTTATTTCTAGTGTCCGACAGAAGGTTGGCTTTCGGTGTTGCCCAGGTACGGCCACAGTTTCGGTTTCGACCAAACGAAACCTCGGACGCCTCGCCGGACCTTATTAACACTTTGACAGCGGATCACGTACTTCGCACGTGACGCTTGTTTTATCCTAGTTAGCCGCATACATAATTAGCGTACCATTCTGGGCGCGCCGGCACTTTTTGACCATTTTGTTACTTTTATAGAAAAAAGACTATAATAGTTGCGGCCATGATTTTATTTTCATTGTATTGAGGGTATCTCATATTATTATATAAAATAAGAAAAACATGTATAATTGTTTTTTTTTTAATTATAAAATTGTCACGGACAGGGGACGTGATCGGCTGTCAGAGATTGGAAATAAATCAAATGCTTGGCTGTCAAAGTGTTAAATTTCTACATGTTAATAGTAATTTCGAACCTACAAAAAAAAATACAAAATACTTGAAACGATCTTCGTTGTCATTCTCACAAAAACCAACTAAGCATAATCGAGCTCAACTTTGTGCAATTGCTGTTCACCTACCTACATTTGAAATATGTCACATATAAACATATATAAACCAACACTTATAATAAACGCTTTAAATTATTACGGAAATATCTGCGTATCAGACAAAATGTTATGCAAGTTGTATTATATGCGTATAAACTCGAGAGCAGCAGCTAGTTTATCATAAACTGTATAATCAGGTTTTACATGTTTGAACAAGGTTCGGTTTGACACAGAGGCTGAAGGATCGCTTTCGGCAAAAAACTAGGTTCGGTCGGGCACTAGTCATCGACATCTCTTTTGTATTAACATCGTTATTAGATATTTTTTTACCACAAAATATTAGTAATAGAAATAGCTAATATTTTGTTGCAAAAGCTGCAGAAAATTGTCTTAGATTCACTTATGTCTTATTTATTTTATTTTATATTTATTTACAAATTTAAAACAAACAAATTCGTTTTCAAATATGTACATTAAGCGCAAAGTTTAATTATCCTAATCATTTCACAAGGTACCTAAGTGGGTGCCTCTTCTATTTGATCATGTATATTACTCGAGTCCAAAGTCCTATTTAATAGAAAATCCAGGTCGTTGGATATTTTGTTGAGCATTCGATCCGTATCCGGCGAGTCGTACGCTTTGTTCCACTCCCTATTCACTTGTTCTATGTCCGACTTTTTGTCTTCTTTCACTTCAGTGGACGGTAGCGAGGTGGACGAGCACTCTGATTTACTTTTCTTAAGACAGGATTTGACAGGAGCGGAGGGTATTCTAGACACGTCAGGGTTCGATTGGACGCATATGGTGCAGTTTTCTTTAGATGTGTCGAAGTGTTTGTCGTAGGGTTCGAAGTCTACTGAGCAAGTTAGGAGAGGAGTGTTTGTTTCGGGCGGGGGGGTGAGGACGTCCAGCTCCAGACTGACCCTGGCCATGTACTCCGGCTGGCGCGGGGCGCGGGGGATGAGGTCGCAGGCCGCGTGCGGGGGGCGGCGCTCGTAGCCGTGCGGGCTGATGTGTGCCTCTTTGTATTCCACACAGCGGACGATGTCCGCTACACTGTCGGGGTTCGATAGTCTCCTGGAATAGATGGAGATGATTTAGGGTTAATATTGAGAGGGCAATTTATTTTCTCGTGATCATAACCACAAGTCACGAGTGGCAAGTGGATGCACACGTATTTGTACGATTGTCAGTGATTTGTCGGAATAGGCAACAGCGTTCCAATGTTAAAGTCGACTCCTCTTACTTGGGTCTAGGATAGACACTTCGGCTAGCTGAGCCTTAGTAGTTGACGCACATTTTACACAAAACCCAGATATCTAGCTAACCAAGTATGCTGGTATAATCACCTGTTAATCCTATCAGGAGTCCCCAGTTCCGGCGCACGCCAGTACGAGGCGATGGGAGACACGGGAGACGAGCAGCTCTCGAGCATGCTCGCCGCGCCTCGGCTCTCTACCTCGCCGCCTTGCTTTATGTACACTGTAAGAAATATCGGTTAGGTATTGTTTTTTGAGATTATAGTAAGGGGAGAGATTAGGAAATGTTGTTTGTTCACAAAACGATTAGGGTCTAACCATAGATTTAATAAAGCAGAGAAAATCTTAGGAAATTTCTACGACTTAAGGTAACCCATATCGGGCTGTATCTGACGACGCGACGCGACAACTTTAGACCCGTATGTATGCCGTAAACATAAGGCTATGTACTTTTTCAGACCGGCTATAAGCAGATTTGGCCATTGCCCAGCAGTGGGACAGTAATGGCTTAAAATAAATAATAAATAAATAATATAAGCAGATTCCGCGACGTTAAATGTTGTGAAGCCCTGAAGTTGAAAATCAGGAATGCATGGTGTAGCATTGAGTCAGCACAGGCCCGTCATCGCAAGGGTTGCCATGCAATGTTATTCAAAATCAAAATGCAAATTATAAACGATTAAACAAAAAAACCTTTTACGAAGCAGGTGCCTTAGGTATGGTACGAGTACAATATAAACAAGCTCTTTCATACAAGGGAGGAAGTAAGGTATGTACTTACAACTAAGCGAAGTGTCCCCAGCCGGTGAGTCCTGCCAGTGCTTGCTGGCGGGCAGGCTGAGCACGCGCCGCGCTGACTGCAGACACTCCTCGTCTCGGATCACGTAGCACACCAGCATTGCTACTCCCTGGAAGGTGACATAGCTTATCAGCAATGAGTGGATCAAACGACAAAAGATGCTTGAGAATTGATGAAAGACGTACTATTCAAGCTACATTACAATGCTATACTAAGGCTACATTTTTAACATAAGTAAGTAGCTCACTCGTCAGCGAAGCGCTTGTTTAGCTACATTGACTCACATTAGCTAAAGCAGCAGCCGACAGCGCTGCGATGTGCGCGAGCTGCCTCTCGCCGGGCTGCGCGTACGCCACGCCGGCCGCCTGCGCCGCCGACGTCGTCAGTAGCAGGACTAGTGTGTGTCTCACCACTCGACCTCTGGAATAGCATACACGGTTAGGATTACAACGCGATTATACCTTTGTTGGAAAATGGCTACGAGTTCAAATGATTGTTAGCTTTATGGGCTGCGAGGTCGGCTCGGAGTCAAAAAAGACCACACGTGTGAACCTCACACGTGTGGCTCAGCGGTTCAGAAGAAACATTTATTGTGATGAATAATTTTCGCTCTTATGTCAGTCATCGCCATTTTTAGAACCTCACTTAAAGGGATCCGTCTCTCCCGTTACACCATACATAGGAGTTTTAAAACGTACCTGTCCTTCAGAAAGTTCCTTCTCTCCGCTGGTACTTTTTGCGTGATCGCCTGCAACCGCAGCGCGGTGCACAACGCCAGCGCCAGACAGAGTAGAGCTAACAGCGCACAGCCGCTCATGCACACGGCGGCCGCGGCGGTCCCCAGCTGTAGCGGCGCGCCGCCCCATAGCCGTGCTGTCAGCCATGCGAGTGAACAAACTCCTAGAACGAGAACTGTAAATACGTTATTTAGTTTTGGTCCTCCGAGCCGGTCTTTCACAGTTAACCTAACATCATCATATAACCTGGGATCAGCCCCTGCTAAGACCTCCCATTTCTTGTGCTGTTCAGAGTGCACGTCGATGGAGTGCATCATGCATTTTTTACAATAGTTTCTGCCTGCGGCTTCACACACGTTCATATGGAAACGTATAAAGCTGTTTTTCTATCCCATAGTAATTGTTTTCTAGGATAAAAATAGCCTATGTTTGATTACTGGAATAAAGCTACGTCTATGCAATTTAAGCCCAATCCCTTCAGTAGTTTTAAAGTGATGAAGTAACAAACATCAATGCAAACTTTCCCATTTATTTTATAAATGTGAAGAGATTAGTGTGAACGCGTGATTTAACTTATTTTAGGCGTTAGTCGTACTATAGTCGTATTCGTTCCTAAATGGTCGTCTATTTCACTTCACATATACATTTGCATATTGTTCTGTCTCTTCATCCATGATCTCTAGCTCCTCACCTGCTAGCAGCCCCACAGAGGGCGCCCTCTGCGCCCTGCCCGCCAGCTCCGCCTGCAGAATGAGCGGCTGGGCACAGAGCGCGGCGCAGCCGGCGCACCAGCACGCGGCGCACACCCAGCCCAGCCCCCCGGGACAGGCTTGTTCCTGTCAGGGGCAGGGAGAGTTCAATCATATTCCCAAAAAGAATGAGGCTTTGCTGTTTATGTTTGACGGCAAGAAAGATGAAGTCCTTCTAACTTGAACTAAGAACGAAGTTCTAACTCACGTTAGTTCTTCTTAAACTTACACAAAGAAAAATTTTACATGAGGTACCCACATACCAAACAATGAGGTATGGTAACTGAGCGCTGTTTTCCCAACTACTAAATTGCAAACGTAAGTATATCAGTTTTTTAATGGCAAATAAATTATGAAAGAAAGCAATCAATACTTTCATGTTCTGAAGTTGACCATTTGTATCATTCATGACCTATTTGTATTAAGAACATGAGCCCCGTTCAGGCGTTAAGTTAAGCCTAGTACAGTCAAGTCAGCAACAATAAAGCGTTATAAAAGTTAACATCAAACCTGTCTAGTATCGCACTCCAGCAGGGTCAGCATCGCCGCAGAGTGTGTTCCAGCAGTAGCAACCTTCAGCAGCACTGGCAGCCTGGAGCGCCGGCTAGGCACCAGCGCCAGCAGCTGGAGAACGGCTGCAGTCAGGCACATCGCTCCGCCGAGACTGGTTGTAATCTTGACTATGCCGCGGAGATCTTTTTCTGCGTCGGTCTGAAAGCGATGTTATTGGCGATTTAGTTGCTGTGTATATTTGTCTATTAATTAGTGACTTGACTAAACCCTATTTCTACAGAGCCTAGTAAAAAATAAATCACGAGCTACAGACTCAAAAAAATCATCATAATCATGTGCCAGCCAGATTTTAGCCACTGCTGGATTTAAGCCCCTAATACTTTGGACCATCCACCACTACTATCCATAGGGATAACTTTTGATTACCTCCCTGGACACCAGTTTTTTCGCAATGATTTGATTCTATGACTATCTACATGTCATGGGCTACTTCTACTACTTCCTAACTAGTCTTCTTACCAGAGTAGACCGTGCGATGGTAAAGAGCGCAAAGGTGCCCAGCCCGCGGCACTGGCAGCTGACGTGCGAGGGCTCCGACACGCGCACCTCGCACGCCTTGCTGCTCCACGATCGAGGCTCCGAGATCGATCGTCGACCACACGCTAGTTTTGATGCTGTGGATGAAGTTAGAAAGTGTTTACGTAAACTTTGTACCCTATCTGCCCTACAGAACCTCAAAGCATTTTAATAATAGTCCAACAGGGATCGTCTGTCTTGTCTTGACAGCCTTTCCTAGTAGGCTTCAGTATTTAAATTTCATTTATTCATAGTTTCAGGTTTAAGTAGATCTTAAAATTATTCTTATACTATCAAAACCTGCGATTCTGGGCGTATGAATATAATATTAGAATTTAAATTAATATACATAGTAAGAAAAATGGTTCGCACTCACCAATAGCACTATAATTCTTGACATGAGTGAACACAAGCATCACACTGTGCTGCAACGTGTTGTCGACTCCAGGCCCGCTGGCAGTCAACTGGACTTGTTGCGACGCGATCTGGTATTCTATCTCCCGCCCGGTCCTAAAAGATGTATTGATACAAGACATTGATGAGAAAGCGTAAAATCAAAAATACAGAATTCAATGGAAGATGTGGATTAATGTGAAATCCACGGCGAAGAAAAAACGAATATGATGGAGCTGAAAAAGAAACTCAAATACGAGACAAATTTAACATTAACCTAGTATGTGTTTCAGATTTATTATTTACATAAACGCCAGTTGTCTGTAGCTTTTTGTTCATTCTAAGAGTTCGGATAAAGTAAGATAACGCTTGCAAAATTAAGACAACTCACTTGAACTCAATGGATCTTCTCAACGACGGCAACCTAGCCGCCAGATTATGATACAAAATAGCGACGACCGACGCCATTCCTGTCCTTGTGATAAGCTCAACTCCAGCTGAAGCCAAGTTCCATTCCTCCATTCCAGATTCAGACGGTAATTCAAAGTGCGCGGCTTCGTCTCTAGGGGTTTTTGTTTTGATGGTGAATTCGTGGTAGTGGTGTTCCAGATTTTTTTTTATTCCAGCTATGTCCGCTATTGCATTTTGAAGGTCGTATATTTTCTGGAAGTTTCAACATAGTTGATCATTGGGTGTTGTGAAAACGACAGAGTTATGAAGCTTTATGAGACCTACAAGGAACGGATAAGCATAGTTGAAAGTCAAAAGTTTTGACAGGATACCTAGAAACAGAACTTGAAGACTCGTTGCATAGTCTGGTTAATACGAGTCTATAAAATTGTTGTTACCTCTTCATCCAAAAAGGCATCCTGATGCATTAACAGGGTATCATATATCTTCAACAGATGGTCAGCGCTCTCCAGCCTATCTTTCGGCCGTCCAGCAGACGATAACAAGTAATAAAGCATTTCTCTCGAATGGTACAGAGGTTGTGTGCCTTCTCCGGGAAGCGAGGGCAATGACCGGAGTACTGCGGCGTATTGTCGAGCGACGTCGGAGACGTTGCCCCATGAGTAGCCGTAGGAAATCTTTCTGAACTGAAAATGAAATTTTTTATCATAAAAAGTGTGGCATCTATTGAACAAAAGCAATTTATAGAGGAAGGGAGGGACTTGGCAGTATAAGTGACCGCAAAAAACGTGTAAAGAAGATCAGAACGATGAATAAAAGAAAAAGTTGATGTTTATTACCTGATCGTAGATATCTTTCAAAGAGTCAGCGACGCAACCGGAGAAATCAGGCAACATCCATTTGACGCCGCGTTGCACGGTCTTGGGTTCACAAAATCTAAAAATTTAATTATATTGATCTGCTAAATAGGCAATACTCAGTTTAAAAACGCAAAGCGCAATTTATAATTACTTTTTATAAATTAAATATTATACCTTGTAGTTTCACCTGTATGCCCCAATGGGCAAGTCGCGGACGCGTAGGCTCCTGGAGCGGTCTTCTTCCACTTCAGCCCGTGAGAAGCGTCGGGAGCGCAGGCCTCGTCGGTAGCGCCGAGAGCCCACATGGTGACTCCTTTCGCTTTGGTGCCAGCGATAGAGGACACTTGACATCGGAATTCTCCTGATTTCTGATGGTAAAATTTAACGAACTGTCATTAATTTATAATTTGCGTAACCAAAACCTGAAAAAAGGGAATTAGATCCCCATATAGCAGATCAGAAGTTACCTTCTGCAGTATGAATCCAATCAAATGCAGTATGAATCCAGACAAAGTGGTGTCTAATTAAAAACTTTGTTTTTTATTGTTCGTCCTTATACGAGTGTTGTCTTAGTCACAATCGTCGTTTGTTTTATTTCATGGTCAAGATGAACGCCTACCCTGGGTAATCCAGCTCACCTGAACATTATAAAGCTTGAGCACACTGCCAGCAGGATACAGGTCCTCCCAGACCTCCCTCCCCGGAGCCAGCGGCAGCAGCGTCCTGTCCCGCGCCCAGCTGAACCCGAGCACTCCGTGGGCTCGGCCGGCGCCGGCTAAGCAGTTTATGCTAACATTCTCTCCCTGGAAATAATGGCACAGAGGAAAAGTTAGCAAAGTTTTTAACAAGGGAGAGACTAATTATTCTTGTCATCAGCTATTGGGTGGACTTCTGTCTGTATTAAAATAAATTCATAAATAAAATTTGTATATTTCAGGCATGTTATATGTACAAAATGTACATATATATAGAATTAATAAAAAACCACAAAAATACAAAAAACGATTTCTGGCTCATACATGGTGTTTTGCAATAGATTGTTAAAATTAGTAAAAGACCTCGATTTATGAGAAAAATGTAACCAGAGTATCCTGGTTTGGGTCCAGTGTTAGCAACGACTGCAAGCAATTATGAATGTTTATGAACGATGTCCTTGTCGCTTTGTTTTGATGAGTACCTTTTCAACAGTCAAGGTAGAAGGCACGAGCCGGATGCCTGGCGGCTTCAGCACCGCCAGCCTCAGCGCGCGGCATCGTCTCCGGCCCGCGTCAGACGCAGCGCAGGACCACTTCCCTCCATCGAGAGCCTTGGCCTCCGACACGCCGAGCACGGACATGCGGCGCCGTAGAGCGTCCTCGGAGACAGTGCGGGTCCAGATGTCTCTGAAAGGTTAAAAGATAATTTGAACTAAGATCAGAGTTTCAGTTGTCATTATACTCAGGTATTCATCATACCAATTTTATACTATTTTTGGCATAATCTTCTTCACAAATCTGTTTTGAATGTGATTATGTGATCGTAGTATCCTCATCATTATAGCCCGATATCATCCTCTGCTGGGTGCTAGCCTCTTTTCGCTTTGCCCTCCTCTATCCTGTCTCAAACGTATACTGGTCGTAAATATTAATAGAAGGAGAAGGTTCACCTATTTACATAGAAATCATGTTATTATTTTTTGGCAAAGAAAATAACCTCCAACATTGCATAGGCGTGTGATTGCTTGAGTGTTTTAGAAAAACATAATAACGTATTCTTGTAATGGTAATAAGCGTCAGGGATACTGGCTTCATAGCATAATATACCAAGACTTTATTGCAGGGTTCCTGTTCCCGAACTATTCACTCCCCCAGAAAAGTGAACAATAAAATTTCATTACGATTCCAGGATATTTTTCCAACCAAAGCTTTGACGTGAGCTAAATTCATCGGAGTTTATTTGGGTGTTCTTTGTTCCTCTGGAGCGAACAAACTCAAAACACACTAGGCTAACGAAAAGCTTGCTGCTGCTAACATTTGTGAAGAGAACAACTTATTCGTGGGAATACGTAATAATGGATGAACAGATAAAAGATAAGGGCTTTGGTAATGTGAGCGTATGTTTACCAAAGTCCTTATCTTTTATTTGTGACTAAGCCGCAACTCCCAATATGGCATTACTTTACCTCTCTAGTGGATAATCCAGCGATTTTCAACCATTAAACGCATGTAAAAATAAACACGCAAATGTGGCCTCTTTTATATTACCTACATAGGTGCTTGTATTAGTCTGATAAAATCAGTTGATGATTTTTTTCTTCTTTGGGTGGCTTGTTTATCACTGCGGCCATGATAGGCCTATTGTGATCGCCACTTTGTACGTTCAGCCCCGGAGCTGTAGCGTTCATAGTTCACCACTAACCCTTGCAGCTGCTAAGAACTGTAGGATTTTCTTCGGGGTGATGTCTTTCAGCTCGTCTGGGCTATGCAGATGCTTGCCCAGATGGATGCTGCGTTTTGTGCATCAGTGCTCCACACTCACCTAGCAGATAATGGGGCGTTTCATCCAGCATCAGTGGATGATATTACTACTAGAAAAATAGCTAGACCCGAATTTCAATCTATAACTACATACTTTGCATGATCTTCGTTACATACCTTGTTCTTAATTAATCTGTGTGTGATAAAACTGATTTGAACTCAATTTATCGATAAGGGCGTGTGTCTTCTATAAAAGTGTCACTTCTAAGCTTATTTCATAGTCTGATAAGGAATAGCCTCAGCTGTTCGCACATATCGCAAGTCGAAAATACTCTTAATAAAGTGTGTAGAGACGAAGTCAAATTATAACTAACATATGTACATCTCCTCCTCGGAAGTATTTATTTATACTCAATTTATTGTTTCAACGCAACAACCAATTGAAAACAATTGATTTAAAAAAACGATAGCAACTATTTAATCAAATAATGATTTATTCATCTAATAATGAATGATTTCAGACATAAGTTACGAAACTGTCTCTTGGCTTTTGCTTGGTAAAAAAATATAAATAGTTTCTATATTTTGGCCATCACTAGCTCATGCAATAACATTGTACGTACAAACATTTCTTTTGGAAATATACTTATTTATTGCCTCAAAGTCGGAACTGACCTTGTGGTCCCATTAAAGTTGACCTTGACCCCGTCCTTGTACCAGGTGAAGGCGATGTCGGGGGACCCGTAGGCCATGCAGCTGAGGATGAACTCCGACCCCTCCCATACTTCCGGACGCTGGTTTACGATCAAACTCTGTGAATAACAATCATTATTTTTTTAGCTCTTTTAGTGACCATTATAACTAGACTGGTCGTTGATTGCGATTAAATCAAATGCGAGCTGTAGATACTCTTGCTCGAATAAATGTATAAAATAATTTTAAACATTTATTCGTTCAATTAAATTTATTCATTCATAAAGTAGATTTACAGGGAACACAATATAGTAAGCGTCATTGTACCTCACTGCGAAAATAGACCAATATTTTTCTTTGTTTTCGTTCGTCTTTGCATCCCTACCAAAAGCGCTTTGGTAGGGATACAATGACAAAATAATTCACTACACTCCTCTTATTGTAAAGTAGGAGCGGAACTGAACCGAGGTTTGGCAGTTTTCAAAGTAAAACTATGTAAGTTCTACTGCTGCTGCAAAAGTTGAAGATTTTGCTACATCACTTCGTAGCATATTCTACGATGCATCGTAGAATATGCTACGAAGTGCTACGGCGTAGCAGAACTACGAGCATACTTAACATGAAACTTGACAATAGCTTTGGTTTTATAAAATTTATTTATTCGATTAAATTATTATTTATTTAATAAAAATAAAAGTGTGGATATTGTAACATGTTACAAATTCTATTATTCTCAAAAGCGACTTAACAGCAAGAATATAATATAAATGATGTGAGAAAGAGTTACGTTCTTATAGCATTATCGTATGTTGGAAAGAGTCTCGTTGACATTCAAATTGAGCTAAGCAATGGCCAACAATTTAAAAAATCACGAGAAAATCAGTAGATACCTACCATATTTAGGGCCCTGTTAACACCCTTTGGGTACGGAATCCTAAAAAAATCAAGCAAATAAGTTTTAAACTTCCATAATTTTTTTACATTCCATAAGTTCCAACTCCATTTTTTAAAAATATACTTTATTAAACTGATCTATACCCGTTACCCCTGTAAACAAGGGCCGTAGTAAACTGAGCTGAACACTTGAGCACAACGGTGAGTTATTGCAGGTGGAAGCTGCATCAATTAAAATTCAGCGGAATATTAGTTTAATTTTATGTTTTTAAACTGGTGCTAAAGTTATGGGATGGAAAAATATTGTACGGGTATGGTTGTTAGAAATGTTGTCGGCTATGTTTATGGCTGGAAAACTCTTAAAACTTTGCATTGTTGCTTTATTGTGTACACTTCTGGGTCTTGAAACAGTAGGTATCTAGAGCTGAATTTTTACTTCATTATTTTAATACACTCACGTTCCAAGTACTGAACTGAAACGGCAAGGCACCGGGACAGCTGGCGATCTCTAGTGTCGGCTTAGATCCACTTCGGGGTCACTGCGCCACGCCAGTAAGTAAGTACGTTTCAAAGTGTCTAAAAACATGTGTTTCTATCTTAAGGCAAAGTGAGTTCGCTTTTTCGAGACAAGGACGAACGAACGCCGCGCGGGGAAGGCAAAAAAGAGAGGCAAGAGCGGCGGAATAACCGGCCGGCGCGCAATTTCACTGGTTTTTATTTTTAAATTTGTTATTGCTCGAAAATAATACTGTTTCGCATAAAACTAAAACCATAATCGTCTAAAGTATTTATTAGGGACCACGTAGAGGTAATTTCATTACAATAATATTAAATAACTAGCAAATAAAACTAGTTTTTCCGTAGAGATATCTCTGTAAAAATGAAGATTTAGAGAAAACTTTGCCATTTTTTTCTATCAAGTCAAGTTTAGTCAATCGTGTTTCGACTTCCTTAACAAACTAACTAATTAATATCCAAATCTTTTGATCCTCATCAAAATATATTCGAAAAATAGGTGTTTTCTTCCCTTAAAATTGATTTTCCGTTAAGTCAAAACGTGGGTTTTGGGACGTATTTCACCGTGTCACCAGGTGTCCCTGCCAACTATGATTTACGTTGCTGAGATATGGCGGCTCATTGAGGAAGTTGTGCACAAAATCAGTGTTACGCTGACCGCCATGGAAACGCGCTATAACAAATTTTTGGTGGAGATAGTCCGATCCGATAACTGCACCATAAAGAAGCGGCAATCCTAATTATCGAGTTCGTGACTTCCCTTATCTAGATAAGAACTATGGCCTCCGTGCTCTATCGACTCGGTTCGTTCGTGCTTAGTGTCGGGTAATGTAATCTGGAATTCCCCCTGTCTTACAAGGTATCTCGTACCTAAGCTCACGTAGGTGTCGACGTGTGAGGTGTTTCCTGCAAGGTGTAAACTACTCATTCAGCTGAGCTTCGTAATATTAATGAGTCTACCTGTCTATTGATATAATTTTTTCCGTTTTGTTTCTAAACTAAAAATAGATGAGGTAATATTTATAGCCATAAGACCCTGCAGAACACCTAGAGAAGTATTTTTTTAATCATTTATATTATATTGCTCGTCTATTAATGTGACGTCTCAGTCGTACACCAGTGGGTTATTTATTCATCAAAGTTACATAATTTTATATCAGTGAGACGACACAAGATCGGTGGGTAGGCCGCCATCTACTTAAATGTAGAATCTCCTCAGGCGATCTTTATAAAAAACAAAGTACTTAAGAGGCTCACCGATAGTACATAAAAGCACAAAGCAAAAAGAAGTGGAGTAAAGCATGAATAAGTAAATTTAATTCGTTTAAAAAAAAATCAACTAACTAGCACATCAAAGGCTTAGGTACCTTTCTTTACACATATTTTTTAAATTGAACTCGCAGCGATTCACCACCAAAGTGGTTTATTTCAGCTGTCAGACAAAATTCGAAAAAGGAACAAAAAATTATTAAAAATTCAAAGCCCCGAATCGACTTAGTGTGCGCCACCGCCCCGGCGCGGAAGCGCTTTGTTCTACATTTTCACCATGAAAAAGATTGGTATTTTTCCATCTATTTTTCCGGACATTATGTGCATTTTGGTAAGTAGAGCGATGTCGTTCCCATTCTACAAAAATATCCGTTACCGAATTCGATAAAAAAATATAACATAATATTGTGCATTACCTAGGTATTGCTCGTAACTATATGTAAGTTTGTTTGTAAAAGATTATCTAAAGAACTGAAATATCATTGCCCATCACTCGGCCAATACAGCAATAAAATGCTTTGATTTGTAATTTCACATAATACTAATACTACCTGGCCATAAAATCTTTTCATTATCGTCAGCAATAACAACCGTTCTAACAAATAACTTTTCCCGTATAATGTTAGATATAATTTTTATTGCGTATCCTATGAAAGTTGGAACTATTAATTATATTGGCTGTAAAAAAAAATATAAATAATTTACCTCTCACATAATCGTACCCCTGTAAGGAGAGAGAGAGTATTTGCAATGTCATTAACAACTGAAATCGTGTATAATTTCCGTCCCCATGACCAGGAATATTGGTCTCCATTTTAAAAGTCATAAAAAAACTAGAAAGTAAGTAGTAAATATCTCAAACCTAAAAGCTTTTTAAA
The DNA here is from genome assembly GCA_943735965.1 of Eupithecia abbreviata. Classification (NCBI taxonomy): domain Eukaryota; kingdom Metazoa; phylum Arthropoda; class Insecta; order Lepidoptera; family Geometridae; genus Eupithecia; species Eupithecia abbreviata. The sequence goes on along the minus strand of OX030991.1, from coordinate 8,872,012 downwards.
CAGAGCCCTTAGTTTCCTATCCAATCAAAATGTTAGAGCCCCAAACCAAATTTCGTCACGACACGATAGCATCTTTAAAAACTCTCAAGTTCTACAAGATTACTTTCATAATTTTGCTATTAACCAGACGAATTCCTTTAGAGGCCGCAGTTGTTGTACCTTAACGGCGGAGCTATAAATCAAGCTATGAGCACGGTACCGAGGTATTTTAAGGTATGAACTACGGAAACCCAGTTTAAAATTAAATTAATCGATATCTGCAATAGCTTAAAATCATAAGATAGATAAATTGATTATAAAACTGAAAAATGTAAGAAAGGAAGTCGTGTTTGTGTAACCATTTTTGAATTGAGACAATTTCTGCGTACCCGAGCTCTATAACGAGACTAATCGGTAATCATGTAAGTCAATCACCTCACTAAGACAGTAGAACAAGAGAATAAACAACTTGGGTATCGACTTTCCTAAAGCGCTGATCCACAACAGCGGTGTTGAGATGTGTAGTGTAGTGTAGTAAAGAACATATGAAATTTAATTATTTCTTGACATTGCTGCAGGCAGAAACTGGTATTTACCAGTCTCTGCCTGCCGCTTTGCACGCGTTGTTTCTATGGAGTTTTAATTCTATGGGAATAGATTTATAGGATAAAAAGTAGCCTATGTTTTATTTCAATTTCAGCTTAATTCGTAGTAGTTTTGGCGTGATGAGGTAACAATATTTCGAATTTTAAATATTATTGTGATTCTATTGGTAGAACACATCTCCTCTCCTCATTGCTTTGTGGAAACGTGACGATAAGCTTCTGTAATAATGCACCAGAAAATAAAGTATCGCTAAGAACATCGATTGAAACAGTTTAGTAATTACGGCAATTCATAAGCTTAATTAAGACTTACGAAGGTGAGCTGGCGAAAAAGTTCTTTCATTATCAGTAATATGCGCCCTTATAAGTTATCACTTCGCGCGTTTAACAGTCTCAATCAAGAGCCTGAAACTTTGCAGCGCTGGGAAAAGACTTGCTTTATTTTACCGCTCAACCAAGAAATATGGTCAGAGAGAAGTTTAATTGTTTGAAATGTGATTCTTCTTGCGCTTTACTGAATGGGATCTAATCTTTATTTTTAACTTTATTTTGAATACTTTGTTTTTGTTTTACGAGTTTATTATCTGATTGAAAGTTTTGTTTTGATACCATTTTATTTAAACTTATTTGTGTTAATTTAGGCTTTATTTACGAAAGCAGTAATAGGCAATGCACTTGCATATTTTTTATAGTGCTGGAAGTGTAGTCACCTCCTGTGGTATGCCAGCGTCTGAACCTAAGTAACATTTTGGACCTATAACTTAGGTTTATATCACTAAAAGGTTGAGTAAACGTCGTATAAAGGTTTTAGCGATACCTACGGGTTCTATTGAAGCGTTTGGTGAAACGTTTTTGCTCTGTAAGCTATAGAGCCAAATTATCCTATTACCTGTCGATGTAAAGCCCACCATTCAGATTCACCATTTTATAGAGCCTTTATAGACAGGTATTATAAAAGTTTCAAAAATGCCAGTATAGAGCAATATTACTCTATAGTAGTGTTTGAATTCACCTTTACGTATCTAATTTGCTCTATAAGGTTTCCCTGATTACCGTTATATATATTGCGTTATAGTAGTGATGAATATCCAACAATACAACCATTTAGTGACATCGTGGTTCCACAAATCACTGCAATAGTCCATGGTCTTTAGTAGTGTTAACGGCGCCATAATAGAGCATTTTTGCTCTATAGCGGATATTTCATCACCTTTATAGAATAATTTTACTCATGATGGCGCCGGAAACTTTGTCATGAGTACTATGGTTGGCCAATAAGGGTTACGGAGTTACCATTTTGCTCTATAGTACAAAACTGCAGTAACTTTAATATTATATTATTATTTTATTTTATTCAAAACTCAATAAACCGGAGGCACGTTAAAAATACTAAATAAAAATAGTACTAATCTATCGGTAAAAGTTTTGTCGCATGAAAATTTTGCAGTATTGAACGAGTTATTCAATGTCAAAATAAGATAATATAAACTAACCACGTTACAATCCTTGAACTGAAATCACTTTATTACTACACAGATAATTAATTTTTTCGACCGGCAGATCGGCACGGTCTGCCGATGCCGAAAGAAAGATATTTGTGATGTATCGGAATTACGGACTCTACTATAGAACAAATTGGCACTTTAATGGTAACACGAACGCTACTACAGTATAAAATGACACTAAAGTAGCGTTACTGTACCCACTATGTCAATAGATTGTCATACGATTCCACTATATCAACTTTATAGAACTAAAATGGAAAGTTTTGAATACCTTCACCAAACCCATAGCCGCTACCTCCGCTCAACAAACACTCTTCAACTAAAAACTCCCCGCCCCTTCCATTCCTATAGCTCATCCTTTACCGTACATGCCATAAAACTGTGGAATGCCCTACCCATTTCGATTCGACAAGCTAAGTCTCTCCCTATATTCAAACATATGGTCTATGAACATTTCCTTAACTCAACATCAAACTGTTAATTTATATACATCATACCTATATTATATATTTATATGTGTATTTTATATTTATATTATATATTTATGTTTGTATTTATACTTATAGCTATCGTTATGTATTTGTTAGTATGTCCCAATTAAATATTATTCTATATAACACGCCACCGTCTATACTTGTTCTAACTCATCATGTCCATCCAAAGGTTGCCTGGCAGAGATCGCTTTAAGCGATAAGACCGCCCATTGTACAACACATTCTTTATTTATCTTTCCTGTCCAGTGTATCTGTTTTTATGGTGTGCAATAAAGAATAATTGTATTGTATGTCACCGCTAACACTTCTACAGTTCTACTATGTCACTTTTTGGTGATATAATTGCGCCAAATCGGCTTTACTCGACCTTCTTTGGGCCTTTATAGTACCAAAAATGGTGTTTGAGATACGTTCTATGGACTGCTATAGAACCAGAAATAGTTACTTGGGAAGTACACTTTTGACCGTGTATCGATTTGTCGTTATGGTGCGAAAAAGGCCTGTAGTCGCCTAACGCAGACGCAAGGGTTTTTAGGCATAGATAGTTATATGGAAAGTGAATATCCTCTGTCCACGCAAATATTATAGTGCAAGAATGGGTCTTGCTCGTAACCTACTTTGTAAGTAATAAATAAAAATACAGTCGTTTGTCACATCTACAAAAGCACCAGGCCAAGTGTGGAAAGGAAATAGGGGTCTTTGTCCTACAGTGGATTGATCCAGGCTGAAAATAATAATATTCAAGCCTACGCTAGGAGCGTAGACTTGAAATATTACTATTAGTTTCCGCTTGCCCATAGGGAGGGCCTTAAAACTTGCGATGCCTCCCATCGCAGCAGTGAGTATTGCATCCAGGACTTTGCACTGGACGTAAGGCGGCGCTGGATCTGTCTTACGATGGCGATCTTTTATGTTGAACGCCAAGAGTCATTGTGAGGTTAATACGCCAACGCCAGGACAGTAAGCAAGTCACAGAGATTTTATAATATATCTACCAACTTACCTGTAAACTAAGAGCAGACTGCATCTCGAAGTGCAGCGTGGCCGGCAGCAGCCTGAGCCTGTCGGTACGCGACCGGCTCGACCCCAGTCTCGCCAGCGCCGCTTTTAGCAGCTCAGCTTCCTTCCGCGAGCCCCATACGCGCACCCACACCGTCCGAGCGTTGTTTGCTTCTAATGAACTGGAAAGTTACGTTTTAATTAATTGACTGACAGTTAGATTTGTAAGGCCACCGGTCAATTTTCTTATCCGTCGTACAACTACAGAGACCACGTCGTGTAAATTGATTATTCCATGGTTTAGCTCACTATGCATAATGTATATCAGTCAGTTAGTTACTCCAGTTAATCTCCACAATTCTATTTGAACAAGCAACCTGCTTGTTCAAATAGAATTGTGGAGATTAGTAACACTTCTCGTGCTAAAATAAAATAAAAAATGCATGAAAATATTACCATCTTTGATACGAAAAATTGACTGCTCAAATTTAATATTCATTTCAGAGTAAAAAGCGGTCAATTTGCCTCACCTTATGTTTAACAATTCAATTTCATCCTCCAAAGAGATGTTCGATGTCTTCAGATAGCTCGTTATCTGAAACGTTCAGGAAGGTAACTGTCAGTTCGTGATATTCTGTTTCTACTAAGCTGATTTCTGAAACTACCATAGCTTGCATTCGTCGTTTCTTGATAGAATATCTTATTTTTTTTATATTTTTCATTTATTAAGGCACAAACAGTTTACAATATTCTTAAAATTAACAGTAATATATTTTTGTATAAACCAATCAAGATGCCACTAATAGAAACATTATATTAAAAAAACACAACAACGTTACAGACGCTAATTTGGAAAACTAATAAAACAACAAATCAAAATAGACAAATCATGCATGAATTATACAAATATATACATATACATATTATATAAAGCAAATTAACCTAAGAGAGAAACTTGTTTTTTTAAAGTTATTCATGGAGAGCAAAAATATGTCACATTCAGAAAATTGTTCGTTGTGCAACCTACTTACTCTAGGAATAAAAGAATTGCCTGCATAATTAGTTTTATGACTATTTAACATAAATAGATTATTTGTTTTACGAGCACGTGATACGTGGACATTTTATACCAAATTGACTAAGTAAATACGGTGAGTCGACCATGTCTATGTTGTATAAATCCAATATCTATGAAGATTTACTTCTATTGCGAAACGATAAAGCTTTTTTCTATTACGTTTCAGCTGCATTTATCTAGGTACTCGTACCTAATAATAGTAAGTGCGAAAATGCGATAGTAACTCAGTCAGTCTGTTATCTTTGCACAATGAAACGACTGATGATGATAATGAACTAACCTGCTTTACTACCTCTTGAGATATGTTGATACTTGGCTGGTCTACAACTTGTAGTCTTGTTTCGAAACGGATGGTAGCTGTAAAATATTCACGATTTTTTATTATCCTGCTAATTCACAAAAAAAAATCGGATTAAATTTAACTGACCGGGGGCGTCGCCCACAGGTGCGTCGACCACTGGGGGCCTAAGCCACGAACCCTTTTTGATTACGTATGAATTACTGTCATTACTGTAAATATATGCTGTAGCAAAAAATATCTAGGATTGTAGAGCTCTACTCTAATGTTTCATGTTAAGAATTTGCTTGACGACATCAATTCAATTCAGATCAATATACTCGCTGGTCATTGAAATGACAAATTCAAATAACTTTATTTCCGCTGGGGCAAACGTGTTCTTGAGTGGAGACCACGACTCGGTAAACGTAGTGTAGGACGCCCTCCGACCAGGTGGGATGACGACCTGCGAAAGACTGCAGGTAGATGCTGGATGCGGCAAGCTGAAGACAGGGCGCTATGGCGCTCATTGGGGTAGGCCTATGTCCAGCAGTGGACTGCTGTAGGCTGATGATGATGATTTCTTTAGGCTTACAAAATAACCACTTAGACAAGTCAATTTAATACTTAAAATTATTGTCATAACAATGTTGTTAGTTTTCCAAAATTATAAAATAAAGAAATAAGGTATTTTTTATTTTATCTTCACTTTTTCTTATCTGGAAAGTGCAACTTACAAAAATCTGTATCTTTCGGGTTGCAGTCACAGGTGGTCCCGTCTTTGCATCCTTCTGAGCATTCTTCTATGCCACACTCTGAAAAATAAATACCAGCTCTACTTATTAATTTATTTATTTAAAAATTCTGCGCGAGTTTCTTTTGTTACAACTTTAAACTGCAGTTCCTGATGTATTTTATGTTATTATATTGGGAAGGACTTAACGCTAATGGAGGAAAAAATTGCAACTGTGCCAAAATAAAATAAAAAAACAAATCATGACAGATATCCCGTGTTATGTACATTTTAATTAAAATCTAAATTCTATAGACAACTGATGTTGCAACAGCGGACGAAGGTCCGCCTGTGACGCAGGTGGTGGTTCGATTTTCGTCTTGAGACAAACGTCGACGATCTGCATAAATTTATTCCGGGTGTTCTGTGTATTTTCTATGTATAAAATAACATATAAATGTAATGCATTGTATTAAACATATCAGCCATCTAGTACCTACTCATAACACAAACTCTGCCTTGATGCTGTGTGGATTGTCCAGCTATTTTTATTTATAGCACACCAATCGGACACATCGTCCATTTGATGCCAACTGAACGCACATCGAAGCCTTCAAAAGCCTTCTTAACGAACAGTTCATTCAATCATCTAAGAAATCCTGTATGTAGAGGCTTGCAGTATCAATGACAGTAGTACCTGTTTATACTCAAGAGAATGGCAGTGTACGTACCTGGCGAAGCAATCTGCGATTCACAGAGGTCGCCGGTGTAGCCGGGAGCGCATATACAGCTAACCGCGACCGGCCCCATCTGTCTGTGAAAACATTTGTTCTACTTCGGTATGGAAAAAGAAAAACCTATACGCAAAAGTAAATAAGTTACAACAGTAACATCAAAAAGTTTGTCGCTGAGCGTAATACACAAACGGTACGCTTTATTGTTATTATTATACATAGCAGAGATGTATGCTAAAGTAGAAATTGCTAGAAACTAACTAAATGACAAGACAGATCACTTAAATTTTGAAAGGATAACCGAACTAACCGGAAAAGTGATTTTAAAATCATTGTTTTCTAAATTATTTTATGTTCGATTTGTACGTGTCCTTCGGTATTTTAATGAGATCCCAAAGACCCAGAGACCCATTAGGACAATATTCAAAACATAAAAAAGTTTAAATCCAAGTAGACTCCATACAGAAGCCTGCTACATTTTTGAGAAACTCTTGGCACGTGAATTGGCTCTGCAGTAGAGCACGTTCCAAAAGTAATACCAAAAAGGTTTTGTTATCTGCCTGAAAACTGTCTTAGCTGTATGGATAATGCCTCTGGGATCCCGAACTGCGAGTCTCACTATAATGTAACGAGGAACATCGGCACAATATAGTTACTTGGAGAATTGCTGTTAAACCTTTTACGTTTTATATCAAGAATATGTCGAAGGATAATTTTCTCGTTAAACTTTATCTTTTTGGTGTGAGTTGATATGCTAATAAAACCTGAGAACTCAGCGCAAGCTCTAATACACTTTTTAAATTGTATTTATTCCGCGCTAGTAAATATTCTCTACTGCGGCGAGAAGTATGGAAATTACCAGGAAAATAATTTAGTAATTCAATCAAGTCGAAATTGATTTCTTGTTAAGTTAGTATAGTTAGCACGATTTTATCATTATTGAAAAGGAAAAATCTTAGTATTCCATTCTGAAAAATCAGAAATAGATCATACTTTGTTGTTCTGTTCACTGAAACTCTGTGAAAGTTGGTAAGTCAGGCCGTAGCCTAGAGCATCCAAGCAAAGGTTTGAGAACAATACCTTCCATCAGGCAGAGGCTGTACGTATCATACGGTAATGGATTAGAAGCATACCTATCTACAGGATGTACTCAAACGGCTTGGAATGGTCGAGAATAGAAATGACAAAATGCATGAGTTTGGATTGATACTGCTCTGGCAATACGTTTGTATGGTATTGTCAGAGCAGTATCAGCAAAATGACAACCGTTTCAGCATTAGATTGGATCAATGGTTGATGTGAGGCGAATAAATTTGTATCAATTCGTTGTAATTTCATTGAAATAAAGAGGTTCGGTCTACTTTATTGTTTTTACTTTAATATTATCAGATGACTGATATACTTAATAGAATACTTTACATAGAGAGATGTTTTTTTATTATACCCAGATAATAACCAGAACACCCGGAACAAATGCAAATATTTTGCAGAAATTATTTGAATTTTTAATTGGTGGTATTTTGCGTAATAAAGATTGGGGTAAAACCGACTTTGGGTGTGTTTGTTGACCCAACAACAGGGCCGCACAACAAACACTTCAACTCACTTTTTGTTTCCTATCGAATAACTAAACAAATCGGGTTGTATGTTTTAAATAAATGCTTATTTTTGTTTAAAAAGACTTCGAATGCGCATATTAAAGATATGCGCATTCGAAGTCTAACAATTAAAAAAAAAATTTATATAGTATTTCTTTTTAGTAGTGTAAATTTAAATTACTATTCGATTGTTTGGCAATAAATTAAAGGGCTCAAAAAGTATGTCTAACAACGCCAACGACAAGACGGCACTACAATGAAATTATGGCGGATTGCGGATCACTAAAAGGCAATAAATAACTCTAGCAATATTTCATTCATAACAGCATAGAACCAACAAAATACTGTGGGTTATAAATCATTTTCTTAAGCAAAAATATTTGCAGTTCCGCCTATATGTCGACATAAACATCGTAGGCAAGATGTATATAATGTATGTATGTTATGTGTATTTTTAACATAATAATAATAAACGTAGTGGTTCTACCTTCTAGTGTGTGTAAATAACTACTACTAAGATACACAACATGTACAATTTTTTTAATGAAACTCGTTAACTACGTTCGAGTTTCATTTAAAAAAAAATATGCGCAATTTGTGTTGTTTCTAAAAGTTTTCAAAAGAACATATTGTTTTAGCAAACTTATTGCCCTTTTATAGAACAAGGCTGGTTTGAGTAAATTAGACTTCTGTGTACTAATACAGATAAAACGTAAAAATTAGCAATTTGAGATCCCAAAGAAATAAACTTTTTGATTCTAACCAATATGAAAGGTTGCTAAATAAAGTTTACCTGCAAGTGCCGCCGTTTTTGCACATGTTGGAGGTTCTCGGGCAGAGAGGGCCGACGCCGCAGTCAGCGCCGGAGTACCCTTCGAAACACGAACAGAAGAACTCTCTGTAAATAAAATTATAATTTGGTTTGTTCAAGTTTTGGTAACATTTCTTGGAGTTGAGAAATATACGGGCCTATATCAACTCTCTGTCAGTTGTTCAGTTATCTCAGAAGGGCTAGCTGAGTTTCGTTTATATTGTTTTGTTTTGAACTCAATAATGTAAATTTATGTTCAAAGTTAAAGTTTATGCAGATTTAGAGAGAACAATATAAGCGAATATCTATTCCTCTTAAGTATATATTTACTGAACTTACTGCGTCCTCCAACCAGTCCCAAATGTGACCTATTTCTTTCCGCATAATGTAGGTAAGAAATTGCGCGTTTCTCAGCAAGCGTTTAAACACTTTTATTTTGTTTATTTGGCCCCAGATTCAGACAAAATTTGGCTTCAGAAAACATTGATCAATCTACCCATCGCAAACTCAAGAGTGTTCTGAAGCTTATTTTGAAAAGATAGCTGCAGATCATCGTTTATAGAGCACATTTTTTTATAACAAGAATGCTAAAAGAGCCTTACACTCCGCGCGCTCGCTCCACCGTCTTTCTAGGGTTGCCGCAACAAATGCCGTGACTCATTTAATAATTAAAAGCTAGACTACTGCATTCTACAACTGTATACACCTAGCGATTTTCTAGTAAACAGGTGCTTCAATTCAAGCACCTGTTATTATTAGTTATACATAATTGTATCACTGTTTAGCTTCCCTTATACTTAGTCAATGTATCCACAAGGTACTTCGTTGATTTTATTTAAATGAAATGAATTAATAAAATTATTTCTATAGCCTTGAGAGAACCAAGGCCAAGGAAGGGATAGCGGTAGGTAGGAATGGTTTGTTGGCCTTTCCAAATGCAAAATCTTTTCTATATAATCTCACACGTAATATTTGGGCTGTACAATAATTTCGCGAGCAAATGGTTCACTACCCTCATCGTCAGCTTTCCCGCCCAATCTGCCCTTCACACTGAATTTTCACGCTCTATTGACTGCCCTAATGGGTTTCCCAAGATTTTGCTGATAAATTCCACGAAAATTCTGACATTTTGACGTTAATTCTAAGATTTAATATTAAATGACTCGTGAAATGCATCACGTCGAATCTACTTCGCTTAAGCATTCGAGCGAGCCTTGAGCTTTATTAAATTATTTAAATTACCCCTCACTTAGCAGTTTTGTGCGAAAGCAATTTCTAGGCATTTATTTATAAAATTTGTGGTTTTGTCTTGTCGTTTTATTTTTCAATTTAATGTTTACTAAGAATACAATTGAACAAAATTATTGAACCGTTTTATCATAATGCTAAAGTTTTTCTGACAATATCAGTGTTACAATACCTATATTAAGATTTTTGATATCTTTAGTAAACTTTAAAATATTTTATCAATTTGGCCCTAAAGATAGAGCTGGTCATCAGATAAAACCTCAATTGCTGAGTATCACTTCGTACAAAAAATATAAATGCGAATGTATGGGTAATGTAATGATGGATGGTTGTTTGTTCTTCGACTAGTAGTAAGTTCGAAACCTACTAAGCTACTTTTATCCTAGAAATAAATTATAAATCTGCAGTAAGATTTTATACCGAATACTCACTGAAAATCCTGCCTAGCATTGCAATGCCCCAGCAGCCGGCACTCGATGGCGCTGCACGAGGTGGGCCCGGGCGGATCCGCGGGCGCGCGCACTGCGTACGTCACGTTGAACCCGAACACGTTCAGGAGGCCTAGGGCTCTCAGCTGCGTGCCTTCTAGATGGTTCAGGGTGAGCTCCACTACGAGGACTGGGCTTGTGACCTAGGACAAAGGAAAATATATAAATAAACTATCTCAAAACAAATTCAGTAATTATTTCTTGTTCAGAATTAATTCTTGAATGTTTATTTTTTCGTTTGGACCTACCTTATAATGATAGAAATCCCATAAACATTTTCTATTTTATCATTAGATAACAAACGAACGGCCAAGATCAACATAGGTTTGTAGCTAACCTGATAATTCATATTATATGTACCTACCTACGTATGTAGTTATTCATTTGAGTGACGACAATAATGTCTTTTCATTGAATTGTCTTGTCTTGGTCTACTCCTGGGTCATCAATAACTTAAGTCATATTTTCAGTAAGCACCATTTATTCGCTAAAGTGTATCAATAAAGCGAACATTTTGTATAAAAACTCAATGAAAATGCCTCATAGAATTATTTATTATGCAATCATTCTACAAAGTGGCGTTTGTACAAGGACCAAGTAGTATTTGGCTCATAGCCAACTACTAAATTGTAGTTTTTTCCCTTTCGCCAAAGCCTGGACAACTTCACCGAAATAATATATTGCGAAAATCCTTTGAATGTTATCTTGTGAAACTGTGACGCATGTTAAAGATAAGTTACTTGCGCAGGGAATAATAGAGCAACTTGTGGAGACCGTGCTGTAATGGGCGATTCCCTCAAGCATTGTGCAAAACAACTAAGTTTTGGCTAGAAGAAAATACTTTTGCGAAATATAAAATGGTTTGACATCCACAATTACTACGTTCATGCCAGACATGCTCTGTACTGTAAGGCTGTTGTAATATAATCTTATTAAACCTATAACATTGTTAATACATATTACCTACAGTTGATTTTGACGACCGATGTGGCGCGGTGGGCGAAGGTCCGCCTGCGACGCAGGATGTTGCTGGTTCGATTCCCGCTTCGGAACAATTGTGTGTACGATCTGCAGATATTTGTTCCGGGTGTTCTGGTTGTTTTCTACGTATAATAAAAAAAAAATCTATCTATGTAATGTATTGTATTATGTATATCAGTTATCATGTACCCATAACACAAGTTCTGCTTACCATGGGGCTAGATAATGCTGTGTGAATTGTCCAGCATTGTTTATTATATATTTTATATTTTCCATTGATTGAATAGCTCCAAACTCCAAAATAGTTACAATGCCTTATGATTGTTGTTCAAAACATATTCGTCAAGCGCTAGGCGCTCGAGATGTGTTTCATACAGTATTATTAATGTTATAATTAATAATATTATCAGTATTATATGGTATTATTAATGCATACTATGGAAGGTTGGAATACCTTCTGGTTGTCTGTCCTTATGGTTTGGATTAATAACAGTGGAGTTGGAACAGGAGTATACAAAAATAATATGATGCAACTAACGATCTTACAGAAAAGTATGTAGTTAAGACCCCAATCAAAAAATTAATTAAGGATTTTTGCCCAGTTTCTGCCCACAGAATTTTTAGATTTTTTTATCCTTCCATTAATCAGGTCTTATTCCTTAATCAGGTCAGAGCCCCTTGAATGCATGGTTGATAAAACTGTACAAAATGTATGTAGCTATGATCTCTTTATATTGCGCAGGATACGAGATAGAGATAAGCGACTCGTACAGCGTCATTCCAAAGGTACAATAATCCAACTATGTCCCAGTCGACGCCTAATGCTAGGGAAGGATACACAAAACGCAATTTTAGCAGTAAGTATAAACAGTTGTATGTAATCTCTGCGGTTTTAAGTTAGGAAAGGAAGATTAGGAAAATTTGAAACGTTTACGTTTGTAATACCTCTGATATTGCTGCAGCGGGACCCATCTAGTTAAGACCTTTTTTGGTTTATAATTCTGAATCTCAGCAAATGACTCTTTCACATTTAATTTTTCTAAACGAATCAGTAAAGTTATGACTATGAAAGGCTTACGACAACAAACAAACTTTTTGTTCGAAACATCTCATCAAACATCACTTTCGTTTGAAACATCCAAACATTGTAAAAAATAAATAATATTAAACCAGTACCGACGTAAGCATGATTGCTGAATTATGCTCGCTTCAATTTATTGCGAGCCAGTAATTTCCGTCGCAATACCGATCCAAGAACGAAAATATGAAACTATTCGAAAACTGTTTATTTAAACGAAACTCGTGAATGTTCTGTTCTGAATAAAATAAATGCCGATTTTTAATTAAATGCCTTTTTTGTATTTATATTTGGGTTTTACCATTAAAAGCCCTTTAAACTGTAATACTTAAAGAAGTTTAAGAGTTTGATAGCCTTATTTTATGTCTATGTAAGTTTAATGTAATGTTTGTAATTTAGATATTACGATATGTAATATAAGTAGTTGTTTTCTTTTTATCTAAATATCTGTAAAGTGCCACCGTCTTTTGTTTTTCCTTCATGTCCAGTCCATCCTAAAGTTTCCTGGAAGAGATCGGTCTCAGCGATAAGGCCGCCCTTTATAATTCCTCTATTTTAAGTATTTTTAGGCATCAAGCTCTGCCCGTTCCATAGCACAATATTTATAAATTGTGGCCCGATGGCGGACAGAAGTATTTTATTGGTAAAGTACAATTACTTAAAAGTCATCTCTAAAACGGTATGTAAGATACACTTTCTTTTAACATTTACTGTACTAAGTGCAAAAGTGCAAATCATATTAATAATACAATTAATAGAATCGGGGACGTCAACGTCGTCTACTGACATAAACATTGTAAAAAAGACCGAACAGTTTCCTTTCCTATATATATTTGGTTTTGTTAGCAAAAAGATGCAACGCATACGCATACCTCTAAATACTTGTTCATCCTTGCACCGCTTTTACTAGTTATATCCCCAGACTCACGTGATTTCGCAGATTTATTCTTATTCTGAACAAGGGAAATCTACCACTATCATCAATTTCAACATTTTCTTAAGGTATGAATCAGGTATCAATGCACTTTTGTCCGGAGGAGCGCAAAGCCAGCAGGCGGCTAGTACAAGGCACCACTATTACTTCCTCTATCACGCCCATTTTCGGATTTTTACCATTATATAAACTATTATACATTTATTATAAACTTCACAAACTGTAGCTAAAATAATTGTTTGAAAGCACATTCTCCACACAATTTAATATCGATTATAACAGATTAAAACACAAAAACAAAATTAAATTAATATGTAATTGTATGTATACAAAACAAACAAATTACGCCAATCGCCAACCCAAATTTGAATTTCGAAATGGAACAGCGATAAGCTTTTTTCTTGCATTCTGCAAAGAGGTTAGTTCGAATTTCGAATGAAATCTCATTGCGCTGCAGCGCTGCTGGTGTCTTTGCTTAAAACCTCTCTAGGTCTACTTGTAACGAACAATGGTACAATAATGGACTGCTGCTTATAGCTAGCTGTGGTTTGAGTTCACTGCAGACTGTTGCAAATAAGGTCAACTATCTATGAATGAATGAACATCTTTTATTGGTTAGAAACCATACAATTCTAATAACAACACAAAAATTGCCTATTTGCTAAATTCAGATTCACATTATTTATTGGCATTGTAATATTAAATAAATGCACTTATTAAATATAATTAATAAGTTATCTTTTAATAATTATTTAAAGTAATTTATAGAGTAACAACATAAATTAAAAATTGCAATAGAACATAATATAATCATTATAAATATTCAACAATACTATTTTGTAAATATAAAATCGAAACGTCAAAAACTATTAATTTTCAATCAGCCAATTTTTAAGCTTTTGCGTAAAGCATTTCATCGAAGGTGATTTCGAATGACGGTTGTACGTTACGTAAACAGCTGGGCTGAGCAGCACCAGCTTTTTGTACTTCGCTTACTTTATGGTCAATGGTCCTCAGCCTCTTTGCGTTCCAGAAATCGTATCTCTGTCGCCCCCAGTCCGCACTCCGTACCATAAGAGGCTCTTCCTAACCATAAAACAGTTTCAATCAGTTATGCCACAAACTGTAAGATCTCAGGACACTAAGTATAGACATTAACAACCTTATGTGTCACCATCACCACAGGCAATAACAGTTCTTGCAGAAGCCCTTATTCATCTCACCAAGCCTTCTACTGCACACAAATTAATTCAAGATATTTGTCACTAACCTATTCTCATGTTCTTTCAAGGACACACCCTTACTTACAATGTAATTTATCCTTGTTTACTCAAGCCCAACGTGTGTTTAATTTGACTCAATTAGCGATGTCACGGTGGAGTTTACCAATCTAATTAAACTTAAGAGTTTAATTAATTTTATTTTTGTTTATTTGGAAGACAGAAAGCATAGGCATTATAAAGAGTTACAATAAGGATTTACATAGACCAGTGAAGTCTCCACTATTAACAAATTTAAACATAAAACTAGTGAACAGATCAATAGAGTTTTAACATAATTTAAACTTAGTTATTGGCGGCAGCATTGGCTGCAATGCTTCTACGAAATGAGACAAGGGTTGTGTTGAAAATATCAATTTCATTGAAATATTTATTATAATTATTGCAAGCTCTGTTCAGAAATATGTTCTGCCTATAATTAGTTCTAGAGGTTGGAGTCCAAAAAGTTTTCTTTTTCCTAGATAAAGCCCGTGGGCAATACAAATAAATATTTTCAAGTAACAACTCAATTTGATTATTTAGTAATTTATATAAGAACACCTGATCTCGTATAGTGCGACGAATGTCAAGATCTACTATAGTCCGTGGGGGCTGTCGGAAAGCGGATTCTTTCAAAAATTTATTCTGAATTCGTTGTATTTCTTCAATATGTATCTTGTATTGGGGATTCCAAACCGTTGTTCCATATTCAAGAATAGAAGTTACACAGACATGTCATTAATTGATTATTGAGCTTTGAAAGCATCATCAATATCATTATTAGGTAGTATTATCGTCTTGCTTCTTCCATAGTTCCTCATTCCCAGCGATCTTCAGCATAATCTCCATTCATTGGCTTCCGTGTCGTCTAAGTAATTCGTCCATACAATGGTCCAATGTCAAATTCTAATTCAGAATGTTTTATTTCTATAAGGCCATGCAGTAAGTACGGGACGTTCGGTTATGTAATAAATAGGTTTGGTGGTAGGTATACAGCCTGATATTTGTATATAGTCATTCGGTTTTCGAGGCCATATCTCGCGAAGAAACGTCGGCCGCTGGGGCAAACGTGTTCTTGAGTGGAGACCACGACTTGGTAAACGTAGTGTAGGACGCCCTCCGAGCAGGTGGGATGACGACCTGCGAAAGACTGCAGGTAGATGCTGGATGCGGCAAGCTATGGCGCTATGGCGCTTATTGGGGGAGGCCTATGTCCAGCAGTGGACTGCTATAGGCTGATGATGATGATGAATTCGGTTTTACCTGCATGCTTTTAATGAGGCGGTGAAAGTTTAAACCGAACGATGACAGATTGGATTAAAACTAATTAATGGCGTGTCTTCGAGCATCGTGCATGTCGCATCCGGTTTCAGTGCAGTTAATGTATCTGCATAGCGGGTATGTAAATACACTCGCAAATAAGGTAGATATGTACAAAACTTGAAGTGAGATGTATTATCAATCTGTCGAATATAATACATAATATGGAATAAAAGTTCTACTGATGCTTAGTTGACAGTGTTGACAGTGCTTAGTGAGACATCAGTTTACTTGACGTCTATATAGTATGTTTTTACTCTTTCCTTAAAGAAAATATGAAGGAAGATCAACTTCATATTAACGATAATATAAGCGCATGTTTCCCGACTTCTGTTTTTGTTAAATATGTACTTGTGTATGTGTATGTACACACAGTCTTGGTTCCACCATGTTTCGACATCCACGTATCTCGTCCCATTTTCTGCGATCTTTCATTTTAGGTGCTATAAATGCAAAGTGTCGGCGCAATTTTCCGGCAGAGTGCTCCCTACTGTGGCGGTCTTGATTTCGGATATTGCGATTAATGGACTCGGTTAAAGTCAAGTCAAGTCTTTGCTTGCTTTGAATATCAAAGCTTATGTGATGTTTTAATGTAATCACTAATCGGTCTGCCGAGCCTGGTGAATGGTGATTATGGCGTCTGCTTTAAAGGTGGCTTGGGGATGCAGTTAGAGCCTATTTTTAATCGACTTCAAAAACCTATTAGGTTCAATATTCGGTTGTATGGATGTTCTCGATTTTTCCGTCAATAAAGCACTTTGAAGATTCTTAGGTCATTATTTCGAAAATGATCCTGAGGTTGTTTAATTAAATTTTGATTCAATCAACTGTGTAAGCCAATAATGGGCACATTATTATAGCTTTCAACAAAGTTTTTAATTATTGACCGCGCGAGGGATCTGTTTCTTTTTCCATTGGAAAAAAATATAGCCGTTGGGATTACTGCGTAATTATTGATATTGATTAAATAAATCAATTACGAAAGTCCGACAAAACTGTAAGACAAGATTGTAAAAAAATATTCTCAGTTCTGTCTCGAGCTCCCTAGCGTCGTTGAAATGCTGATTGTATAAAAATGCCTTTTGGCTGAATGCCATGCCAGTCCTTTGCAGTTATCTTATAACTGGACCTGCCATGCGCCGCGTCTCCTCGATATGACACTCTGAGTGCTTCATATCTTAAGAGCTACGTGTGAGCTATAAAATAGGAATGAAAATGGAATTTGAGCCGACCATAGCTGTTTTAAAAGGATTGATGGCTTGGATTTTATTTTATTCTTATTCTTCTCGATACGAACATTTATAGGTAACATTTTCCATCCTTTAAAAAAAGTGTATTTATGACACTCTTTTTTGATTTACCGAAATAATCTAGATAGTTAGGTACATAATCTTTAAATCAAACTGGCTAAATCCAGTACCATCGAGCAATGGAAGAAACACCCCATAGAAATAATCTAAGACGAAATGTAAAAATTATACAAGACATTCCAAATTAAAGGCTGCGATTTTAATTGAGACGATAACATTTGCAAAAAGGCAAAACGGGAACGTTCTTGATTTTACTTTACTTTATACCTTAATTTCTTCATAATGATCATCGTTTCAGCCGGGACACGTATAATGCTAGATATTGACCACCCACGGCGAATATCAGTAACAGATTTCGAACAATACAGGTTCGTCTTTTCACATGGAAATTGAGCTCACATTACCTTTTGTGAGCTAAAATAACACACCCAACCTTTTTGAGTTAAGTTTCACATGTCATCATAACTCATGCAATAAAGAGTGAAATGTATAGGTACCATACGTCTTCCAGTGTTCTTCATTCGCCCCTAATAACATTATACTCCTTCATTACATTACTGAGTTACTTTGAACAATTTGTATGCAGTGAGCTGGAGGAACGCATACGACTGTCATGTTTTCCTTTCAACTGCTTTGTTGTTATTGTTGTAATATGTATGAGTATAAAATCTTAAAAAAGCAATTTATTTTCTAGTTCCTTAAACGTCCGTCGTCCTTGTTCTAATCAGAAGGCATTTAGTTAATGAACTGGTAGGTCTTCTTTGAAATAAATACCTTTATGTGTTACGTTTGGTTCTACCTGAATTTTGATATCAAAGGATTTCTTTTCAACATTCTCTCAATTATGTGTAAGAAATGTAATGAAAGTTTTGATTTTATTTTATTTTATTTCTGCAAGCACTCAAGTCCGTATTTATTTAGTGTAAGTTTGAGTTTCAGATTTAGTTTCAGGTACACCGAGTGCTTAAACCAACTTATAAACTTGTCCGTCTTAACTTGGAAGTTGAAGAAAAAAAGTTATGTCAATTGATTATCAAGAATCATGATACTCAATCACGCACTCTTGATTCTAGATTGCCGATTCAAGTATCAAGATTTCTGATGAGATGGTTTTGCGTTAATTGATACCGGGTAGTAGATAGTAAATAAATGATCCGTGAATATGGCCATACCTGCTCCTTTCGGGTATTGAGGCCAATCGTGATATTTAACAGTAACCTTATGAGCTTGTTACTGCTTATTTTCTTTAACCTTTTTATGAACGGGATTCTGATTCAATCGATTTTCTATTCATAGGGATAGAACATGTCTACTTTTTTGGCCCTCATGGCTGGAATAGTTTCGAAGGATTTATATAAATTAAAGCAAAAGTCTGTCCACTTACACTTTGACATCGCAATCATAAGTTCTAATAAAGTAGTTTTCGAATACAGTTTACTCCGTTCATTTGTTTGTATGAGGATCATGCACTATTTATAACGTCTCTGGGCTGAAGATCGCGACAACTAAGCAGAGAGACATCACTCATTTTGATGTCTCTCTGCTTAGGATGGATGTTTGGATTTGATTATTCACGCTAAAACTGCTGAAAGAAATTAGGTCAGGAATTCAGTTTCCATAAGATATAATTAAAAGTTTCCATAGAAACACAACAGTAGAAACTAGTAACCTACTAAAACAAATTCAAGTGCTGCTTCTTAAATTTTTTACAATAAAAGTGGATCTTTTCTTTGATCCTATCCATTTTACAGGATAAAAGTTGCCCTGTAAATATTTAAGGTTCACTAACCCTGTTAGAATATCAGTAGCTCGGCGCCGATGGAATTACCTCTTTAACTTGGCTGGAGTTTGGAATGGGCAAACGTTTACTTTTACAACTTTTACACATCTATGGAGGGAGTATTGTCAGGCATTGCCTGCCCCAATTGGGATTCAGATAATGTCAACCGCCCAACAGTGCACTAGACATTTCTGTCAAATTTGAAACAGGGCTACGCTAAAATAACATCTTTTACAAAATATATTATAATATAACACATAAGCTTAGCTATTGCTTATGTGTTATATTGTAATATATCAATCCTTTGTTTGTTTTGATTGAAATAAGCAAATAAAAAACTACAACCAACTCCAACTGAGAACATGTTCTCAGTTGGCCGATTGTTATTAATATTTCGTCGGGAGTTTTTTGTTGTTAAAATTATTTTCGTCAAAACACAAGCCCTGCTTAGCTTGGGGCTAGATGATGCTGTGTGAATTGTCCTGCATTATTATTTATTTATTTAAAAATAAATCAAGACGAAATATTTGTGAGGATGTCTTTACATCCCTTCGATCAAACCCAGCTACGCCCTCCTATTTCAAAGATGTGTAGTTTCGGCACACATTGACCCTCGGGCTAGCAATTTAGGAATTATTCGGGGGCACTGCACATCTAATATTCAGCGGAGCTACCCGCTGGTAAACACTGCCTTTATGTAAATTGTGGTGATGTACGCTTATTATGGTATAACTAACAAGAGACCATAGGGTGACCTAAAAAGTCATGTGGAATCTTTCACCGCTAATAATCCTCCCAAGAGAGCCAGTCACCTCCCGTGCGTAGAAGGTTTGCCATCGGCGAAAGAGTGGACGAGGTAACCAAAACATTGTGCCTGAAAGTTAG
Source organism: Eupithecia abbreviata (assembly GCA_943735965.1). NCBI lineage: Eukaryota > Metazoa > Arthropoda > Insecta > Lepidoptera > Geometridae > Eupithecia > Eupithecia abbreviata. Next base: position 8,851,916 of record OX030991.1, on the reverse strand, counting down.
GTACCCTAGGTACATACCTAACACTCACATTTATGGAAATCGAATAACTTTACCTTCGAAACTACCACGTAAATTGATCCCCAATATTCTTTCTAATTTACGCTAAGCCACAAAAATGCGTTTTTGATAATACCCTAACTATGTATAATATATCTTATTGTGTTACCCTATGTTTGAGGGTTTGTGAAGATTCTTCAATCTCTGATTACAAGGCCTCGTGGGAAATTCCCGGAATTCAGTCGAAATATCCAGGAAATTTAAATTTCTGCTCGACGAGCCATTGTCGAAATCCATAGCGTCCTTTTACTTTTTAATGAGGCTACGATTGTGAACTGTTTGATCCAGGAAGTACGGACGACGCTCTGAAAACTGTGTTAACTCTTTATACCCCGTTTTCACACGAATTGATCAAGTTTTAATTGCTTACTACACAACATCAGGTATAAAAGTCCCAAAGTGCCCAAACTGCGAGTTTAGAATACTGTTTAAAACATCTTCCGGCATATCTGTCCCTCTGCGATTATTCTCGTTAAAACTTTGTTTGAAAATTATTTGTTTGTATTTTATAAGTAAAATTGGAGTTTGAATAAGAATTGTTGAATATTTAGGCATAAATGTCAAAATGTTGTTACGAAGTACTTATTAATTTTATCAAAAGGACATTATAATCTCAACTTTCAATGCTGACGAGAACACGGAAGAAACTTCACATCGCGGAGATAATCCGTGAAATATATGTATGTATTAGTAAAATAGTAGTATTTTTAATATAAGTACCAATATACATATGTTTTTTGTTTTATAAATTGTTTTATGATAATTTTAGGATCTACAAATCGAATCTCGATTATCTCGATTTTTAATTGCAGGTGCTTGGGTCTTTTGTTTTTTCATAGAAGTACAAACAAATTGCGTTGCAAATCTGTCGGGTATACGAAAAACAAAAGGCAGTCGCGGCACTCTGGTTACGCTATATAAATCAAACCTGCAATAGGTACAACATAAAGGACGTCGATTGGAAGGAAAGCACCGCACAAAGAAAGCGTTTCTAAAATAACCAGCAGCAGGCAAGGTGCCCAAAATATATACAAAATTAAGAAATGTCGATTTATTCAACGTAAATTTAATAATTATGCTAAAATAAATTAAAATCTCTATGAATTATTTAACCTGATTTGCCGAAAAAGGCAGTCAGCATCATTAATTTTAAGTGCTCTCTATAAATCAGAAAGCCAAAAGGTGTGCTAACTTCTATTAAATTTAAATATATATTATGATTATATGCAATCAAGCTCCTGGATTCAATGCGGCTCGGTTAAGAAGGAATTTATTAACTACTCCAAGTAAGTCTCTACACAGGTACTTACTCGTACCTACGAATGTAACGCGTAGAGACTGACTGACAGAATGATAGAAACATACTAGGTACGTACGTGCTCAGGTGCTCACAATAAAAAAGTAGACACAGTGAACAAAACACATTTATTGCCAATAATAAAGAAGTCAAGACACTTGAGGTCAAGATCTAGAAACAATACAAATTGTTCGCCCTCAGCGCACGTCTTGTACCCAATACCCGTCTGCGGTCAATACAATGGTAGGTACCTGACAAAGTGGAGCCCACTCGAAGAGAGAAGAGTAACTCTCACATATAAATTCAAGTGAAATCTACGTGAAAATGATAAAACAAGTTCAAGGGCTGAACTTGAATTAGAATTTAGAATCCTCTGAAAATTCAGAGAGCGTGCGTGAGACGAGGTATAAAATCAGTCGGATCCCTGATATAAGTTTTATGATTTACATTTCGTTCGTGGCTTGTTGTAAATTTTTCCGCATAAGAGAGAGATGCAACGAAAAATTATATTATTGAAAAGTTGTGTGGCAGAACCAGATTCATTTTGTTCCTAAAATAATTTAAATATCGAATCGAATTATCGAAAAAGCAAGATTAAATACTCAGACAGTGATATAAGAGTAAAAGATTACAATGTTAGATATACGTATTTCTTTGAATATAGAACTAGACGAATTATATTCTCTTATTGTTTGAACAAATAGTATACAACAAAGTAGAATGTATGTACTCATTCGAATGTCATATTTAAATCGCGAAAGAACAGGCATGGAATAAAGAATGAACACGTACGCTGCAAACGGGAGTAGAACGAAATAAGGCCCAGATGGGGTCCAGGTGAATAATGCATGTTGCAGCTCCATCCGCGCAGGACAGATAAACTTTCTATATACTTAGTGTCGCGGATAAGCGACTGCACGGACTTGGAATTTGTAGATCTTGTTGGGGATTTTCTAAGTTTTGAATTTTTGAATACTTGTAACGAGGCATTGAAATATATGCAGCCGGATCGGATAGAACGAGTTAGGTAGTAAAGTAGAAGAACATTGAAGAAGCGCTGTATACCTGTTGAAAACAAAACTTAACACTTTGACTGCGATTTTTTTTCGACGACTGCTCTTTGCGATCTTTTTTTAACCTAAAAAATTCGTGCTGCCGCTCTACACAGCGGTTGTGTTGCGCCGCACATGCGTTTCGTTCGAAAAATATTACAGCTGTGCTGAGTCACACAGATCTGTATTTTCTCAGCCGCTGCGCTAGTGTGGATTTACGCATATTAGTCACTTGTAGAAAACACATACCGTGTGATTTCAGCACTCAAAGCAACTTCAAATCCCCGAATGCATACACAGTTTTTTTAATGTATTTTATTTATATGCCACCATTTTCTATACAAAAGCGAAAGAATGATCAAAATCGGTTTACAGCTGACGGAGAAATTGATGTTCACCCAAAAAACATACAAAGAGTACAAAACATGCTGCTCCTTTTTGAAGTCGGATAAAAAATAATTGATCAATGAGGTTTGAAACCAAAAGGCAGTTGAATTCTAATAAACTAGAGCAAATTCATCTGAAAAGTTTAAAAAACAATACAAACCCGTTGGTAACTGAACGTAACAATTAGGTTGTGTGATCGGAAAGGCATGCAGGCGAGAGCAATTACTTACATCGAATTGCCTTCCACTGTGCCGGTGGGGCCTATTACATTCACAAGTTATTTGCAGTTGCTGGGAAGACTGTTGACTGTTTGAATTGTCTTGACTATTGGCTTTTTTTGGGTTAATAGTTTGAACAAGTTTTGAACAGTTTTTTATCACGTTTTTCTCTACATTAAACTTTGTTTATGATCCTCGACCTACAGAGAAAACCCGTGGGACAACGCCATGTAACAAGATAAACCTTTTTAGAATAAACAAAAAACATTCCTTCATTGTTTTGGTTGATGCAACACTTATTCACCCAAAAACTTAAAGATATTGAACCCCCGAGAGTAGCCCCTGACCTACATAATAAAGCTAGTGCACCTTTTCTTCGACCAAAGGAAGGTAATAAGGACACCGCGCTCCTAAAGCGTGTGTGGTCTTGACTACGACGTCATGTCTAGTCATGTTTTTTTGAACTCGGAGCTAGCTTATCATGTGACTAGAAAATTATTTCTAGTTTTCTGTTTTTTTTTGGAACTCATCTTGGATATTTTTATCTTTTTGTCTCATTTTAACGTCAGCATGTCACGTCTCGCTGCCAAAAATCCTAAAATCCCGTAGCTCGTCGCGCTTCGTAGCAGCTTGCTACGGCGCTTGTAGCAAAATATCAGGTTTATAAATACCTATTTTAACTTACTACTTTGGTAAGGTGTATGAGTAAGCAAATGATGTTAAGTTTATTCTTATATTGAGCTATTGAGATAACGCGGAGTACATGATATACGAGTTTCAACACATCTTTTATGCACACTCGGACAATACAGCCGTGCTATACATGCATGTAACTACAGAATGTTTCAGGGCTTCGCAAGTTTTGAACGGTGGGAAACGTTGAGTGGCATGTCAATAATTTTGATAAGAAACGATGAAAACGTTTGTATTTTCTCAAAGAACTATGGACGTATAAAGTAAAGCATACGGTTGTACGTACTTACCATATCTCTGTATCTTCCAGAAATGAAATAACTAAATTAATAAATTCCCTAAAGTACGGTCTCTAACTCCGCAAAACGTTTGCAATAAATTCGGAATACTAAGTTTTCAAATTATCGATTTCAAATATTGTATTGTCCTTAGGGTTTCCTTTTCCTTGTCGATCTAGGCTTTATTTTGTACACAGTACGACGCCGTTGACACACGCACTGTAAACTTAATTTAAAATGCTCTATCAGTAGGTACATACCTTAGGCACCTACTTAGTCCCCCAACCCCAATTTTCCCTTAATTCGAATAATCCAAATAATAATAGGAATAGATATAAAAAGCTTTTATTACCATTATTATCCTTACATAAAGAGTTTTTTACGTAAATATATGTAGTAGGTAGGTATTAATTAGTTGGTAATTCATTCCAAGTAAACAAGTCGTCTAAACGCCCACTGCTGCGACTGCCCGAAGCGTGACACGATCAAAGGAAGTGATCCCGGTCCGATTAAATGGCTTTCGTAGGGCTTAAAGGACTTATCACCAGATAGACATGATCTATTAAAGGGATTTTTCCTTACTATATTGGAATCCATTTCTTTATAGATGGGTAATTATTTTGGTATTCACGTCTCCAAGACCGTACTTTAGGCCAGTCAAAAGTAAGGTACTCGTATAATCTGCCTTCTTTGTGAGTACCTTCTCATTAAAGATGGAACCATGTCAAAGCTAATGTACGATTCAGCCATTATGTCGACATGGTAATATTATTATGTTTGGTTATATCATCTACGAATAAGCGACCACCAACTGATATAATTTCACATACACATATTTTATGAAATACCCCACCGAAGATTTGTATATACCTACACATATTTTGGGTGTGGTATTATTTATATTTATAAAAAAAAAATTGCTGGACAATTCACACAGCATTATCTAGCCCCATGGTAAGCAGAGCTTGTGTTATATGGTACTAAATAACTGATATACATAATACAATATATTACATAGATAGATATTTTTTATTATACATAGAAAACGACCAGAACACTCGGAACAAATATCTGCAGATTGTACACACAATTGTTCCGAGGTGGGAATCGAACCCGCAACCTCCTGCGTCGCAGGCGGATCTTCGCCCACCGCACCACATCGGTCGTCATTATGTATGTATGTGTTATATGATGTGGCCCCCGACGTGATCTCATTAACCCTTACCCGGTTCTCTTAATATTTCACACTATCCCTTTAATTATGCACCCAAAACCGTAGAAGCTGTAGAGGTAAATTCTGGGGATCCGGAGCTGATGGAAATCAGCTGAGGGAATTTTCTTTATACTCGGTCAAGTAAAAAAAAATTAAAAAAAATTTGTATAACTGTAAAGCTATGTAATGATTATTTAAAAATAATATTGTACGAGTATGTCCGAATAGGATTAAATTGTTGATACTATATTTTAATTTAAAGACCTTCATATTACTATGATTCACACAATTTTACAATAAACTTCTTATTCTTAAGTGTGTATATAAATTTAGGAATTCTGAGGCTTACAGATTGCAAGAAATAAACGGCTTTGTTCGCTGAAGTTGCTCGCAGAGGCTCACGTAAAACTTCTTTCTTATCATGGATACAGCCATCGAGCGGTATAAGAATTAAGAGAAAGAAATTATTTATAAAATACCGTACATAAAATGCAATGTAAGGTAATTGGTAGTCAGGGTTCGTAAGATATTCGTGACTTTAAATGATTGACTATTTTTAATATTATGTAGTGTGTGTGTAATCATTGAACTGATTAATACTGCGGAGGCACCTCTAACTGTATCATGTAGAATTGTAGATACCTAGCTAACTACTTGTTCAAAGAATATAATGATTTATTAATTAAGCAAAATCAAACAGGACAATAAAGCAAAGGTAACAAGGAAGGTTGCTGTTTAAAACTCCAAAAGAACAGCTCCAAGGCTCGCCTGACCTGAGGGCCTCCTCGCAAATAAACTCCCATGTTTATATTTAAACTGGCATACTAAATTTTGTTGTCCGAGAACTCGCAAGTTATTTTATGTCTTCCTCGAAACAATTTATGGAACAAAATTACAAAGTTCTAGCGTCCGGTGGTAAAAGGCGCGGTGTTAATTGTATTTCTGTTTGTTGATGGGAAAAGTTCAGTGGAGCTTATTTATTTACATGTGGCCCGTTTGTATGTGTTCGATTAATATGGACTTAACAATATATGAGTTAACATTTTTGTCTACAAATATTAGAAAAGCAGAACCTCGTCCTGATTTCAAAGGTAAGGATATGTTTTTATCACATCACAGCCCCAAAACGACTGAACGGACTTGATTGAAACTTTTTGCATACATTATAAAGCATTACATTATTAAATGTAAAGATTACTGTAGTTTTATTCCATTGGCTCCATTATGTAAGTAAAAATAATATAATAATCCAAACTCCTCTTTTCCACATCTACCCCCTCCCCCCCTTTTTTTCTCCTTGACCTCAAGCCAGTAACTCCGCCCGCATACGTTAATCAGTGAGTGACGCATATTTTTGCAGATTTTGTGCTCTTGATTTGTTTAATTATTTTATGTATCACCTACATATATAATTGATTAGTTTTATTTTCTTATTGTATTTGTTTGTTTGCCCTGTATCATTATCAGTTTCTTTAAATCTGTATCGTTAAAGTTACCTTTGTAAACAGGCTTCCCGCGACACAGGCTTGCCTCGTGCGGGAGCCGCCAGAAATGTGTACATATAAACTTACTGTACTTACATATAAGTGAAATGGCAAATAAATATTTTTTTCTTGTAATTTTTTGTACATTCAATTCTGAACCTGGAATAACAGTAACGCTACTTTTATACAATAAAACGCGTGCAAAGCCTCCGGCAGAAGTTAGTTATAAATGTTATTGTACTCTGAACGCATGACTCAAAAGGTTGTCGCGAAAACTTTCCGTACCGTTTAAATAAATATGTGACTCGAAAAGGAAAGGAAAAGGTTTTGGGCTTATAAATATACCTAAGTTTAAAAATGTTTTGGTTCGTATTTACGAGTACATAGCTTCTTCTTTTTACCCATACACACGAGGACAGCTGAACAGATCAATGTACATACATATGTTCGCTCAAATGGATGGGGCTTGATTAGGCATAATTTAAACGCTTGGTACGGTACGTACTAGTGGTATTTTACAAATATATTTCTTGATAGAAAAAATGTATTGAGATTAACTTATTAACTAGAAATTTAGATTAATTAAAATATTTAATAAACTACCTGAAATCCTAAAATGCGAACCAAAAGATAATATATTTATGAAACACTTGAAAACTTTACTACTACAAAAATGCTATTATTCAATCCACGAATTTTTCTTCGATGACAATTTAAAACAAAAAACTGAAAGTGTACTAGCTGACATACTCGTACCTACAGATTAAATTAGTAAGCCTATCTACCTAATCATGACATTCCTATAATTCCTATATGACATTCCTAATTTTATAAATAATGATTGTTTAGAATTTTAGGCTAACATTTAAAAAGAACCCAAAAATTGTTGTGCCCTGACAGAGTTTTTATGCATTGTGTACCTACCCACTAAGACTACACCTAAGAAACTACCTGTATGCATGAAATTACAATAAATGATATGAATATGAACTATTAATGGTGAAAGTACAAGTAGAAGAAAAAATGTATAAAAATTGACCTGCATTCGTGTTTGGAGACTGTTATGATTTTGAAAATATTAGAACGTTTACTGGTTTCCACAGTCGCAGAGTAGACAGGTGCGAAGAACAAAGTGTAAGAAAAGTTTAATTTTTGCTCTCGAACTCCGCAGCTCCATCGTGGTGCAACCCATGACAGTTTATTGTAAAATATAAGTAGGAATTTTTCGTTCGAGAGCGCTCTCAGCAATTTCACATTTTATTTTCGTAACGTAAAATGCAGGTTAGCTTTCTACAAATATTTACTTTTGCGGTCACATGTTATTTACTTGTATTGTAGGGGATGATATCTGAAAAATATTTAAAGTCGCAACCGTTAAAGTTATTTGTTTGTTTTTCATATCAAGAGTAGGTAGAAAGTAATTAGTTATTTGTCCATTAAGTCAAAAAGCTTTTAGTTAACGTAGCCTTGCGGCAGCGAATACGTTTTAAAAATAATGCGTTTTCCCTTTAATTGAAGTAATGCATTTCTGCGATATGCCAACGCATTGTTTTTTGTCTAATAATTTTGCTTACATTATATCCGATTTAATTTGATTTTATTCTTGAAATTTTTCATTGTGTTATGCAATCCTTAAAAGTTAATTTGCGAGATAAGACAATGTTTTTTTACTGACTAAAAGTCTAAAACATGATTTCTGAGATGAGACCGCGCTTGTTTCGAGTTCGACCAGTGTCTTTTACAATTTTACGAATTTAACAAGCCGGAGTATAACAGACAATAGATACCAAGCTAGGTAGGCACTGTAGAGAATGCCGAAACAAAGAACTGATAAGCCGTCATAAATTGTTTTCTGCTTCCAGTTTTATTACAGCACCATCTAGATAGCCGCTGTAAAGCGGCGCGTCGATGTTCAATATCATTTATCACGTTATTTCGCGATGCGATTCGCAGTCGAGTTTGCACTCGCCGTGTTGTCTGTATCTCGTAAACATCCAATATGTGGCGTAAAGGGAATTTGATACGTCTCAGGATCGTTTTAGAGGAAATCGATTGTGAAGCCAGTAGGCAAGTTATTTGTCATGTTGCCGTCTTGTTTGATAGATAAAATATTTTCTTACAGTTATTCTTTTTTTATCTCTGTGTCTAGAAAAGGAATATCCGTTTTAAGTATTCGTATTATAAGTTCATATTATACTGAAAATTGATCTAAATAGATCAGAAAATAAGAATTAATTAAAAATAGAATTAATTAAAGGAAGCATAACATTATTTTTAGAGACGATTATAGCGGCTAAAGAACGAATCAAATATCAAGTTCCTTATCAATCGTCTTGACTAAAGCTTTTACAACAAAAGCTAACATTCGCAGATGAAAACTCAGTCAACAATATCAAAGAAAAGTTGCCTTTATGACGAATGTATAGCATTGTAAATGATTTGTATGTATGAGCCTATGGGTGTTGATTGATTGCTTATCTTTTGAGCCTCTGGGGGCGAAGATTTATGTGAGAAAATGTCTGAGCAAGACGTGTTTCCATAAATATTTTGGCCGTGTCCTTTTGAGGGTGCTTCACTTTTACGAGTGTTCCTATCCGCTTTATTTTTATTTCTTTCAAGCTTTTCACGGTTTTTAAGAATAATACAATATTAATTTGTTGCTATGATACAATGACATTACTTTATGTAGATATGTATTAAGTTTGTTACCGTTATAACTATGTATGTACCTACTACAAAAATAACATATAGGTAGAGACTTAAATTAAAAACTAACAACAACTACATTCTACTTAGACTTTTCACTCATTGTATCAAACCATTATGTAGGTAATATTAGCAGTACCTACATGAATACCTACTTTATGTGTAGGTTGGTCTAATCAAATTATCAAAAGAGGATTTACCCATATTTTTTTTTAAATTTCGTTTTGTGCACAACAATTTTCCAAAACAGATTTGTAAAATTGTGTTTGAATGATTGCATGCCATATTCCTCGGTACGAAATGTCATGCAATATGCCATGCTTACTAATGTAAACGTGGCATATTGCATGACATTTCGTCATTCAAACACAATTTTACAAAATATGTGTTTTGGAAAATTGTTGAGCACAAAATGAAATTTTGAAATAATTATGGGTTAATCCTCTTTTGATAATTAGATTAGAGACATAATTAGATAAGAAACATAGACATGCGTAAAACATTACCCTGTAATCATCAGAGTAATGTTTTGCGCATGTCTATTTTTGTGTATGTTATGTATGTATTTGTAATTATTACACAAAAACGAATCATGGTAAACATCCCCGTTATAAATCACTATTGTGTTTATTAAAATGTTTTTAGGTTATTATACTATCTATAGATATTATAGTACCTATAAATAAATAAAATATAAATAAATAAATAAATGCTGGACAATTCACACAGTATTATCTAGCCCCATGGTAAGCAGAGCTTGTGTTATGGGTACTAGATAACTGATATACATAGTACAATATATTACATAGATAGATATTTTTATTATACATAGAAAACGACCAGAACACCCGGAACAAATATCTGCAGATCGTACACACAATAGTTCCGAGGCGGGAATCGAACCCGCAACCTCCTGCGTCGCAGGCGGACCTTCGCCCACAGCGCCACATCGGTCGTCAAAATTACATATATAATTACATATTCGTATAGATATTATAGTATGTAGTGTAAGTATTATTTTGTTTTCTTATCTTCGAGTACCACCATCTATATTTTTCTTACTTTTTCAGTCCACCCCAAGGTTGCCTGGAAGAGATATAGAGATAAAGCATAGCGCCAAGGCCGCGTTTATACTTCGTCTACTCTTAGCATTTATTTCTGTATTGTTTTCTGTCTCTGGGTACAGTAAAGGATTATCTATATCTATCTATTTAAAATTCGAATGTAAACTGTCTGCCATTACCTAAAACTGTTGAATAATTTTTCTCGCTCATCAACAACCGTTAAAAAACTCAAGTACTCTTGGACTCGGCACGTATCGTCAGGAAGTTCCTTTCTCTGCAGCCCTAGTCACCGGCCGCTTGAGCCTAGCTTCGCGGTCGGTGATCTACCGTTTTGATATATTTTTTACTGTAGAATAGTTTTATAATATTTTATTGTATTTTCTATAGTAAAAAATGTATTTTATACGAGAATTTAAATAAATGAGTGTATAATAATAATAATAAAGCCCGCAGGGCAGCTTGTGGCGAGCTGTTGGTGAGTAGCGACACCACGGGTACCGAGTGCTCCCGGGGAAGTTCCTGGTTCTCGTCTCCGCTTGCGGAGTGGCATCCCAAGAGAACCAGACCCCCACCTCTTGCTTGCCTTCATTGGCCGGTCTGAGTGGAGTCGCGAGAGATGCATCTTAGGATGTAGACTCGGGGGTGGAAGTGTCTAATGGCGTAATAGCGAGGAAACCCGCTCACGAGCAGTCTTCGTGATGGTGAAATCGGGGCCGCAACTCTCGACACCCCTCAGTCGTTTGCGCCGATGTTGTTCCTCTCCGGTAATTTACTCCGGCTTTTTAAGGAACCCATCCAGCATTCGGCAAGCCACCGTCTGCCACTCTTAACATTATGATTGACTTGTTTATGGCAGACGTCCGCAATCTCTCCTATAGCCCAATTACCCAGTCCATCCATCCATCACAATAGCCTGATTTTATCTCTTTAATTTTTCTTTGCAATATTCTCTACACCTGGCGGATACCAACTTTGGGTGTATCATATTGTGCACCCGAGGATGATACCCGCTATATGTAGCCATCGCCTTGAGATTAACTTCTCAAAGGGCCTCTGTGCTGTTGGCTTCGGCCCCACGCAAGCCTTCCAAAGGACCGGGTCACTTTATGGCCCGAGATCATGGTAAATGAGAGACATAATAATAATAAATAATGCTGGACAATTCACACAGCATTATCTAGCCCCAAGCTAAGCAGAGCTTGTGTTATGGGTACTAGATAACTGATATACATAATACAATACATTACATAGATATATATTTTTTATTATACATAGAAAACAACCAGAACACCCAGAACAAATATCTGCAGATCGTACACACAATTGTTCCGAGGCGGGAATCGAACCCGCAACCTCCTGCGTCGCAGGCGGACCTTCGCCCACCGCGCCACATCGGTCGTCGTAATAATAAACAATAAGTAATTTATAATAATTACGAAAACTGGGTTGGCTTGCTTTAAATTTGAAAGCGTTGTGCGTCGTTCTTGAAGCGCCTGCGTGCGAGCCCCAACACCATTCTAAGCACATTGGCGGACTCTCCTTTTACGGGGCACTGGATAAATTTACACGCAACGCTTTTTAAGGGGCGGTGCCCCGGTCATGATGGTCCCTCGCGTCCGCATATTTTTTTTTTGTCTTTGATTTGTGATTGAGTATGTACATTTTATTTCGGTGCTCGAAATAAACAATTTTTTTATTTTATTTATTTCAATGCAATCTTTTTACTTTATGAAGCGGAAATGTTGAAGCTTATCTTTTTATAAAATAGCAATAGTAACGAGTTCTTTTTTAGAGACTGGGTCTGGATATTAATCCGTACTTTTGCTATAAACACATTGAATGCCCAACACTAATGCAAATGTTGGCCAATGTGAAGCACGGTCTGGTGGGCAGAGACATCGTTTGTTGCTTACGAAAATCTAATAAATAATTCGTTTATCGAAGACAATAAATTCGTAATATGAATAAGTTTAAATAGACCTAGGCTTAGCATTTATTCAACGTACCTTCTTTTTATAAGCGCCCTGAATACAATAAAAAACTGTTTCGGACAGTCGTATAGAAAACGTTTTGTAAATAGCTACAGTTGGCCTAAATTTCCTCAGCTTTAACAAAAAGAAAATTATTTCCCTCTTAATAATCGGTTCCATTGAAATCTTAATCATAAAGCATTCGACGATTCAATTTAATTAAATAAACGCCATTGAAATTCATTTTTTTTTTTTTTTGCGGTAAATATTTTAGCGTCTTTGTTATTTGAATTTGGAAGTCCATCCAGTGATAATAATGTTTGAATAATAACGTTTAGGTTCGACTTATACGGACTTACACTCTCAGAAATTCTGTTCCTTATAGTATATGCAGGGTTGGAAAAAAAACAGTATTTTTTATATTTTATAAAACAAACAGTTCAAAATGTTTAAAACAAGCGTTTTTTTTTATTTTTTTTTACTTATCAATTTCAAATCTATTATAGCGAATAATAAAATAATCCATTTCTAAACTATTTCCTAATTCACATAGTATATAGTATCATCATATAGTTACATAGTATCATAGTAAAAATTAACAAAACGATAAATATTTACTTTTGTTGCATATCTCAGTACCTCTAATCTAATTATTATTATTATAATTCAATACAAAACACTTTACATACACCTTGCATGTTGTGTTGTAGGTAGGTAGAGAACTAGAGAGAGAGCGGGGAATAGGTACCGTACCCACTAATCTAGTAAATTACTTTCTTTCGACGGCCGACATAGGGACTTTCCCTGCGGGACTTTACTGGCGGGGAGTTACCTATGCAGTGTATAAATACCACAGCCTGTCTGTGGTATTTATACACATTCATTTGCAATTAAAGGTAGTTTTAAACCCTGTTTTTTTCTTAATATAAAACATAGTTTTATTTCAAACTGTTTTAAACACGTGTTTTAAAACAACTTGTTTTAATCATGCCAACCCTGAGTATATGTCGGTACACAACACAACATACTCAACATCGTTTTATTTTGTATTCGTCATGTTAGTCAATACATTATATAGGCATACAATATAAAACGGAATTGACGAAAAACGTAAGTCAAAATCAATGAAAAAAAAACATGTCTTTAAGAAGGTCCTGTGTGACAGATGTCGTAATAAGAACTTGCATAGACACAAAGATCACAAAAAAATTGAAGTATAAATATTCTAAACAAATCCAGTTACAACCAATACCTCCTTGGATGTTTGCACATAACATAGAAGAAGAGCTGGGTAATATGACAGCTTCATACAGCAGTCTAGTACAATCTGACTAACAAAGTCCCGAAGATGGATGGTCTCCGTTCCACTTCCTGCTCTCATTTTTCCAAGGCGTAATATAATAGAAATGTACAGAGGCAAATAGGAAACATTAAAGTCTGTCGTGTTGTTGGTAACTAGATTTTCTTTGGTTTGTCTGGCTTTCACTGCACTAAAATCTTCAGTTTCAACATTTAGGTGAACTATTCATATGATAGAATTCTAGACTTTTCTATTAGGTACGAGTACCTAGTACCTACTGTTGCTGAAGAATTCAGTTAGGTCATAGATGATAGGATCAATAAGATACTTACTTTTTAATAATACTTTATTTATCATTATCATACTTTGGTCAGTTAATAAAGGCTTTTTTATTTTATTTATTTTATTTTACCTATTCTTAGTGGAGTTACTGAATATTTAAAAAATAGTAAGTACATAAGTCAATTTAAATGTTTTATGTTGCGTTTTTGACTTATTTTGTAAAAAGCTAAAAAACATGATAACTTGAAAATGGTTCACTTTTGCATTATGCACATGGGGTGAAAATTATCGCAAATAGTCACCCTTATCACCTCCTAACGGGAATACATCGAATTACCAATAACCCTGTATAAGAGACAGCCTGAGGCATGTCAACGATTTAAAAATCATTCCTCAGTTAAATCAGGTTAAGCACTGACCCATTTCTAATAAATATTGACTCCATTCAAATATAGAATACTCTTCAGCGACAAAGGAAAATTAGCGTACCTTACAGATAAAAGCCGCCATGTGCGATGTGTTATGATTGCTGAAAATTTTCCGTCCCTCTTCCACTCATATTAACCTCGTAAATAAAAACGAGAGAAAATGTCATCAAAAGATAACTGGGGCGCCACCCACTCTATACTTATGTAAATGAGATATATAATTTTGTGCCCATTTTACTACCATTTTTTTCGGTTCTTTATTTTACGCCTGTTTTCTTGAGTTCTGAGTTTTGAAGCTTTACAAGGATCACTAACCTTCGGGGTATTCAAATTTGAATTGGATATGATACCACAGTAGGAACATTGCCTTAGTAGGTTTTCAGCAGATACATATGTTGTTTTTTTTTTATCTCAGAGCCTAAACCGCCTGATATGTGTATTATATCCTCACCACCATTTTAGAGCAATATTCTGGTAGCAATGGTAATAAAAGTAGAGCCGATATATATGAGTATTTTTTTTTTTGGAGGGAAGCAGGGAAGATTTTTACACTTTTCAATAGAGCGTGTAAAACCATACTATCCTAACTACTAATGTTTGTTTGTTTGTCCTTTTTTCAAGCACTAACTAAGCAACCAATCGACTTGTTTTTTGTTATAGAGTTAGTTGAAAGGATGGAGAGAAACATGGCTACTTCTTGTTCCATAAATCAGTTCCCATGAGATAGCAGCACATTACAAACATTTTGAAAAAATAAACGCGTGCGAAGCCGCGGGCAAAAACTTGTAATATTATATAAGCAAAAGTAATTAGGTCTGTCTGATACATTTCTACGCCAAAACGGTTGAACGGATCTTAATTATATTAAATTGAATTGATTAATTGGCAGGGATTTAAAAGATATCCCAAAGAACGGACATAGGCTAATTTTTATACAGGAAAAGCACGTGTGAAGCAGCTGCCATAAACTAGTAAAGCATAATCCTTTTTCTGTGATAAAATATTTAAAAAAGTTTGTATCCATGACTTTAACAGCAAATACATGTGGGTCGTTAAACTCGAACAATTGATTCTACTCCGCCTGGTTGAAATAATAGCTATACTTAAGTACATACTTTACAGCTTCACACTCTAAACTTTTACTTGAAAGATAAGAACCGTCGAAGTACGTACTTGCCTGCCATTGACGGAATACTAAATTGAACAAATGTAGCCGCATTTGAAAGTCAAGTATCAAGCATCAAGAAGACAGGATTTCATCTTCAATATCATCCTCGAATCGTCTAGCTTCACATCTGGTGTGAAGTAAACAGAAACGGCAAGGTTTATGTTCGCAAATATTTATAGTTATACTATAGTTTATTTAAAATTGGTGAGAGATCAGTAAACAAACGTTTTTACTCATTTAGTTATTTTGAATGGTTTGAAAACAGGATGGGGTTTGTTGTTATTCATTAATATTGTAGATAATGCTACCTCTCAAAGATTTCGCCCTTCTTTAGGACACGCACATTGTCTTTTGCTGAATAAAGGGTTATCGTTATTCTAAGGTATTTTTTTTGTTTATAATTATATTAGGTATCTATGTTTATTTTCACATCTTAGAAACTTATTGTTAAATGATACCTTTTCAAATTGATTCTAAATAAATGAGCTGCGAAAAATTTTCGTATATTTTACATTATCCACAAAAATCATTAGCCCAGAATTTAAAGTAATTTTTTTTAAATATTTTGCCTTCAAACAAACCTCCAGAAATAGAAAATATACGAACAATGTTATGAAAAAATAATCATAAGAAGAAACAAAAATATTAATAAACTTTTATGACATTTCCTGACCTATATAATTTAATTTGTGCTCCCTCCCGGATAAATCCCTTGTATTTTGGCGGGAGACTGTCGAAGAATACAAACAAGGGGTTCTTCAAACTTTTCTTATCCTGTTAAACAAAGAAATGATTACAATTTCTAGGTTCTTAGTTGAAACAAACATAATTATAATTGGCAACTAATATTTTTTTCTAGTTTTTTTTTCTTAAAGTCTTTAAACCACTAGAAAGTTTGGTTATTTATTATATACATAATTACCGAGCCGATCTTAGGTCGTTATGCGGTTGGTACCTATCTGGCTATATATTACTTTAATCTTTGCCTCTGAGTCTTATCGTTTGCGACATACTTGCATACAATGCTTTGTGAAGCTTTAAGTTTGTCGCAGAAGAAACTTCAATGTATTGCAACGTGGTTGCTAACAAAGTCGCTTGTCTACAGTCTCCTAAGCTGACTAGCGTCAGGATTAGCTCACCGTATGTCTGTTCTAAGTAGACAAGTTATCTCTAATATCCAGCGTTTATTAGTTAAGTTATTTAACTAACCGTTCTGTGAATTTACTTGTACGGCGGATAGTATAATGCTTCCGGGAACTGTTAATTTGAGATACGGAGTTACATTACCTAATCTGTGAGTTATGAACACTCTCTTGTTTTGTGTTAGGAATGTCCTTTTGTAAAACCATCGTATAGGTATTCAGAGTCTACGTTCCACCCAAAGGGATGTTAAATCTCTGAAATCAAAAGAAAAAAAAAAACAAATTCATACATGTAAAAGAATATTCGCTTAGGTAAATAAAAAATCCTAGTTGTTATTTATTCAGCCTTAAGGGTTCATAAATATAAAAAATAGGAAGCTTGGCTATTTCTCAAAGCATTCACATTATACCACTAAACGGTTCAGAAACGCTTCCCCATATCCAAAAACACAATTGAGGAGCCCATTAACCATGATAACATCTTTGAATACAGAAGCGATACCCATTATGTCAAGGGACTCTAGCTCTTGATCACCACTAATAAGAACCAAGATCCCGTAAAAGATTTATGCTGGTGAGTTAGTAAAGGCCAGTAAGGCAATCGATTGCCTCAATGTCATTTGAACATTCAAGACATCCTCTGAGAATTGATGAATGGAAGAGCGTTGGAGGGTTTGTTGGGAAGGAATGTCTACAATGAAAGGTCTACAATGAAAGACCAAGAACACTCGAACTTATGTCCCTAATTTAAATCGTTCCCAACCATTCGGGTGGAAGAGTTTAACGGTGTCCGGAACAGTCGTTAATCTGTCCTATACTAGACTATGACGATCGGCGGCGGTTGCTTTGGTGCAAAGTAACAGTAGCGAAGCCGAGCTGATTCAAATGGGAGGAGCAAAAATTCAAGCAGCTTTAGTAGTCATCATTCAATTGTTTTTCCGTAGCTCATTATTAGATAATATTTTTGAGGTGGAACCATTTCGAACTGTAATTATCAAGAGCCGTATCAGCAGCCACGGTATTGGCCCTGCCTAGTCGAGTGGACGGCCGCCACCAGAAACCCTTTTTCTGAGTTTCTATTTTAAAAATCCATCTGAAAATATAGGAATTTTTGCGAGTAAACATGAATAATGAAGATAGGTATGACAATAGGAAACTACTTATCCACCAACCATGTACTATGCTTATAAGTTTAAGTATACAAAGCCAATGCAAAGGCATTCATTTTCTTTTTGAAGTGCAACGAAACCCCGCGGAACCCTAAAACAAAACAAAATATAATGTAGAGAAGTCGCTAATAACGAAAGCTGTAGAGCTCTAAGGCCTGTTTGATCTTCACTTTCATTTTAAATTCAATCCATTCTTATTCTTGGATTTGAGCCAGCTATTTGCATTACCCGTTGTGCCACTTTCAAAGCCTTCTTATAGAATGTCCAAAAGGAAGATAGCAGGATTTAGCCCTTTGAAAACCTTAAGCCTGCCAAAATGTAATACAACGGAGCCCCGAAGATACCTACCTACTTATAGATACCTCTAGGTAGGACCAAAATATGTATATAGAATGGAGGATGACTTTAGGAAACTCTTTACTTTCAGCCCAGACTGAGAGACTAAGTAGATCAAGTACCTTACCTTACCTATCAACTCTTTGCCAAAATAACAGGTGTCCATATAAGTAGTCATTTTCATTCAAAAGCTAATTCATTTGTTTAGCATTTAAAAACAAGACTGCAAGTTAATTTTGATTATCGAATGTTTTATCCAAAACTTATATTACGTGCCATAAGTCTGATAACTGATAAAATTATCAAAATTGTGTTGATAATTGATTTTATACTTCCTTAATATGAAATGTGTCTTGTTATGTGTTATGTATGGTGTCAAAAAATGTATTTTCTTTCTTTCCTTCTTTCATAATCTTGCGAATTTCATAGCCTTTCACGCCCAATTTAATACAATTTCCTCGATAGCTGTTCGAGCTGATCAAATTTTCGATTTTAAATGATTTGCAGTTCATGTGAATTCCATCAGTAAGTAATTCTTGTAATTCTTGTAATTCTTTATTGTACACAAAACACTTAAAAATAACTTAACTAAAAAAAGATATGTACATAGGCGAGCTTAACCCTAACAAAGAGTTTTCTTACAGCAAAACCTTAGGTTTAAAGGAAAAGCGATAGAACAGATAGAGGAAGTGTACAAAGAAACAAATTAGACGTAGAGTATATAATACATATGGTATGAGTAAGTACAAAGTGTAGTGTAAACTCTATAAATCAGTTCCTCCACGATATAAAAGCAGCGATAGCATACTGACACACAATTAATAACCAATAAATTTTCCAAATTTTCAGCTTCATACAGTGTCGGCCATACTTTAATTAACCGGGATAACGAACTACCGGGAACAATGAAGTTTGTAGGACAAGGGCACCGTCTGGAATTAAACTTTATTACCCTAACTTAAGACTTAAATTCTTTAAGGTAGGTTAGAACTGCTAGCTCCTGAATGAATTTGTAAAATTTTGATGCTAAGTTCTACATTCTAAATTGAACTCGAACACCATTGTCCCACGATCTAAAATCCCAGCTAGCTATTGCACTATATGTTAGTACAGTCAGCATAGTCTAGCATCAATAACCTCTTTAGACATTATTTTTTGGAACTCCTGTGGGCAAAGAACATATCGAAGAATGCAACTGCTTATTTTGCTACTGTTACTTGTGGTAATAGTTTCTAGCAAACTTTGTTTTTGAACACGAATTTGTACTATGTTTGCACATAGGTAATTGTTAAGAACGGAGTTCTCCGGCTCGTATACCAACTGTTATAGCCGGAGTACTCCGATACGTATATTTCGACGTACGCTCCTTTTTACTGTGGCTGGTTAGCGCACGCCGCCACGCACCCCTGAATGCGTAAGTTCGGGTACAGCAACACTACACGGTCCTCCTTGGCCTCTTGCGGGGAAAGGAGGAGGGTTCCTCGGCTAACTTTGCAGGGGTGTGAATAAAAGTCCTCTTGTTCCAGTGGCAGCTCTTTTTAAGGTTACTAGGGATAAACAAAGTCACTGCACTGTACTTCACTATTTATTTCCTTGAACACTTCAAAATAATCACTCACTTCACAATAGAAACTCTTAATTGGAGCTGCTTCAAAATTAGAACTCAAAATTAGAACTGACTAAATCGCAAACAAGCTCGCCTTTTATACCTCCGTCGACCCTTACTCGAATATTCTACGATTTTCCGGGCTATACCTACCTCTTTCTAAAGTCTAGAACATTTTTGCTTTTCTTGTCTTTCCTGTTCATTCATTCGAGAAATTACACATAATTAGAGGTAGGTATACACGACCCGGTCCATAACAACTATATCGTAATCTATGTCGTAATCGGAGGCGCGAGTACTGTTACCTATTCTGTGTAACCTTTCAAACAAAAGTAAACCTTATTTTCTAATTAATAAGATTCTAACTTAATTATCACATAACGCTTAAAATTCTATTATTTGTGGGTTCCGTCGCCGACAGTAATCATAGAGAAACCCGCTGCAGCGTCCTTCTCCTCAGCAAATAATACTTTCCATGTAGATCCTTTTTTTGAGCTTGCGTTGATTTAGCTGGACTTTACCCTTTACCTTGTTACTTAAACACCAAGACAAAGTTTATAAGTTTTACCTACTAGAAACTTAGGATATCACTATACTACTCGCATACCACTAAGGCTCAACTCACACCAAAAGAGTCGAATTCGCCGGAATTCCCGCGGCGGCGCCGCGGGCATCCGCGCGACTCGTTCGAGTTTCTCATGCGATAAAAAGTTTTATTGTAATGAAAATAAAGTTAAAATTCATATGACACTGAAACTGCGCTCCGCTTTGCTGCGCTTCGACGTTCTTTTGGTGTGAGTTGAGCCTAACAGTAATCAGGATCGCTTGTTGTATTTCATGCGTGTTTACTCAGTTCGAAAATTGTATTCTGGCGCAGAATTATATTCAATACACACTGTAATACAGTTACTGAGTGCTTTGAATGATAATCAACTTTATTATGGTTCTACACTTTATCAAATTCAATTCAATATTGTAGGTTTATATCTGTTCCCTACTGAATACTGTCGAGTGGTAAACCTAAATACACAAAAAAACTCCTTCGTATAAGTATATATTATGTCCAGCAGTGGACTGCTATATACTGGTGAATGGTGATGATGATGATAAGTATATGAAGAAATATCAGCGTATCGAAATAGGTATCATGTTTTGTTTAATTCTGAAAAATCAAACTAACAAATTCAGGCGCTTCATAACTTCGATTTTTTTTATAGTGAGATTAGATAATTTTTACTAAAGTCATTTAAAACGGGATATTTACCATGATTTGATTTTTGAGTTATTCAATATTTCGGCACAGTTGCATGCGCCATGATCACGGAGTAACAAAAAAAAAAAGATAATTTTTGCCCTTATCAGTACTGAAGTAGGTTTTGTCAAAACTGCAAGAATTAACTGTAGGGGACCTTTGTAAAAACATACCTAACACGAAATTAATAAAAACCCAGAAAATTCAAAGATATCCCCTTCAAAAATGCCAGACTGTTTAATTCACAGAATTTTTTAGCCGTTCAAACTGGCTTCACGTTGGTTTTATTCAAAACTTCGCTTCATGCATAAACATCACTCTAATTGTTAGCCTTTAATCCTGGATGGCATGCTATGGTGCGTCACAGGGGAAGAATAACAATGGCAACTTCTTTTAGAAGGTTCACTCATCGAATGCTCATAATCACAACAAAGTCAACTAGCAATTATCTCTCCCTCTATCTCTGCATCTGATCAATTGGCATCGTTCATACTACTGGATTATGATCGGTACAATGAACGAGTAAAGTATTACGTCTAGTTTATGTACGTAAAAAAGGTGTGTGCTATTAATTGCTAGATTTACATTTGCATAGATTCCGCCGTGTCTAGTCAGACACAGCAGACAGTCTAGTTGGTTCCAGTCGCATCAACCCCCTATAATCGTAGTCTCGGTCCTCTGCTTGAGATTTCCCGTCTAGATTATCTCGTTTCAGATTAGGGTTATTCCAACTGCGTCATCAAGTAGGTACACTATTACTTTTACTTCATGTAGGAATTGTTAGTAAGTGTGAGAAATTGAGCTGATACTATTTGTCGGTTGCTCCGAGTGAGCCTTCTGGCTGTATGCATGTGTGCAGCAAGTAGTCGGTAGTTTTTCACTCAAAACGGGGCAATGGGGGCACGGCTTTCAATCTGTCCCGGAGTGATTAAAGCGCCTATCAAAAGATAGCTCGGATATTTTTACCGTGTCGTTATATGTCATGTCGATAGATAAAATGCACAAAAATCACTGAAAAAGCTACTTTCCAAAAGGGTTATTAGATCATTTACAAATTTTCCGCATAGACTTTTCTTATTTTTTAAAAAAGGTAAGTCAATTTTGGGATGTTTTTTAGGCAAAGGGTGAAAGTTTGTCTCTCCATCATGGCTGTGTCTCATGAAATTTTTGACAGTTGAAACTTTCACAGAATGTGTCTTTCTCTTGCCGCTACAACAACAAATATTACATATCAAAATTATACAAATACAAATGTTTTTTATTTCGTGTTTTTTTTGTTATATTTGCTCTAAGTTTTTTAAGACCGTACCGTTGAACCGTGGCGGTGACATTCTGACACGGTGTGAATTGCTGTTATAACGCTATATTGACAAATCGACGTTTTGTTGGCTATTTGCTTTTATTACGATCCATCATTCATATCTTTTTCGAAAGTGTATCTAATATGGTATGAAACCCTTCGTGTGTGAGTCGACTTGATCGGTTTAAATATAGACCACAAGTTTAAAAAAAAAAAAAGTCGTTTTCGAAAAAAAAATCGTTTCGAAATTCTGCGTACTATTCGCAGATGACTAAATTTTAGTTTAATAAACATACAGAATTTCTACCAAATTAACTTCAACCTGAATAACAGAAATAGCACCACACACTATATAGTCCGTTGTGTCATCTCTCTAGCAGCCGTAGAAAAATGCGGTCGGAATAGTGCCATTAGGCACTGAGTGGAAAACCCAGCCATGCGTCAAACACTAGATAATGATTCGAATTTATGATCCATTAAATTCTATTCCAATGGAACACTCACACGTGATCCCCGATAAGCTAATTTATTGCACTTTTGTACGAGCGGGAGATAGTTTGTGTGGTGTATTGACTGTTTCACAGCTTAGCCTTTGAACGAGAGGGTGGATGGGTTAAGGTGTTTGTGTGACTCCTCATATATAACGATTTATCACTTCCATTAGGCTTCGCCCCGCCGATAGATGGTGGCGTTCTAATGAACTTTCCTTTATTTGTATACGTGGGTTGGAGTGAAGTTCTCAAAAGATGCGGTTTTTTGGAATTCGTCACATCTACGACTATTAGAATAGTTAGTTCACAAACTTTGCGAATAGTATTTTACGATCTTACTAGTTTCCGCCCGCAGCTTTGCATGTGTTGTTAAAGGTTATTTCTGCCCCATGGGAAATTATTTATGGGATAAAAAAGTAGCCTATGTTTTATTCCAGGCCTAGAACTACCTGTATGCAAAATTTCAGCTCCAGTATTTCCCATTACCTGAAACAGAAGAAAAATCTAATTAAAAATGATTATCTATTTAATGAGAAGAAAATTCCGACTTTACTGTGCTTGTATTAATTAAAAATAAATTAAGACCTGTTTTATAAACGTAAATACACAATTCTGAGACAAATTACAATATTATTTAGTGAAATGATTTCCCAACGGTTAATATACCAATTTACAATTTTAGCGACGACTTTTGGCTTGAAGGTATTTTACAAGACGACGACTATACGATAGGTTCTCATGATGATGATGATGATGATGGTGTGAATACTTTCCAAGGCAGGGATTTGTATATTTCGAGACGATATAAACTGTCGTATAACTAGTTTAAATATAGACATTCCCATTTTCTGATGTTTACATTTGTCCCGCTGTGGGAACTGAATCCAGTGCATTCCACGCAGCGTCCCTCAACCACTCCGCCATAGATATCGTCATAGTAATACAGTCATTAATAGTTAGATTACCGTATAAAGACCCGTGCCAAAACCGATCGGTCGCAGTACAAAGGCCGTTGTGATGTTACAAGCGCGTTTAGCAGAACATCCCCTGGTGATTAGCCGGTAACTATGCAAAATGCCGCATTTACATAAACACATGGCTACAGGTTGAGCTGAACTATAGGTTAACTACGTAAATAATAAGGTTTGTTTTTGAACACATTTAGACGTTCCTGAAATGGATTTACAATTCATATTATTTTGATCGATCGAGCGCCGGGCTGATTCATAATTTTATCAACAAGACTCAAAAAATTGTTTAGTGAGTTTTATTTTTACATTTGATTTATCCAGCGTTTAGGTTTTCTGGTAACCGAATCGACACAACTATCCATCGAAATAAGTTTAATAGGTTGGCTGAATGATTACTTATGTCATCGGGAATCGTAGCTTATTATGCTAATTGCAATCGGCAGTTCTCGAGTTCTCGCACATGCAAATTTTCTTCAATGAACTATGAAGTGATTAAAGATGGAAAAGGACGCATCAGAATATTTTTGCACGAAATAACAAAAAAAATTCAAGACAAAACTTTTGAAACTGTTATGATTATTAACACTAAAGTCATTTAAAACGGTGGTTATTCCGTGATCATGGTGCATGAAACTGAGCCGAAATATTGGATGACTCAAAAATCAAATCATGGCAAATATCCCGTGTTATACCTTAGTGTTTTTCAAGACGTTCTTCATAATAACAATTAATTTCTGACTTAACCACCTGAATAACAAATATCTTAACAAAGTATATTTCTGTCGGAAGTCCTAACCAAGAAATCTAATTACACAATAGCACTGAGGTATCTCGCTCTGCTTTTCGTTTTAAAAACATTTTCTGTTAGTTTTTACTCATCTCGAAGACAAAAGAACCATTAAACTTTATCATCGTGCTAATATTATGTTAGCTACGCTCATGAAGTTATGTAAGGATGTGAAAATGTTTTTGGCCTACTAAATTTGGCCACGTATATGAAATCGTTTAACCTATTAATCTTTAAGTTTTTTCCTTTATTAATATTTTATTTTTGTTTTAATCAATTTTCTTTATTAATTTTACAAATTTTTCGTTTTTAATTATATCTCTGCAATTTAATTTCATCACATACATTGTAAATATGACATTGCACACTTAACTGTAGAAATACATTGAATCACAATTATATTATAACACCTATACACATGTATTTCATGCAATAAATATACTTTACTTTACTATTTACCGAAATCACTTTAGTAACGAAAATATTTGACCAAATTGTCTGAGTCATTTTATAAAAACTAAGGCCCTTTTACTATTATATATTTAATTGTACTATTAATGAATAACTGTCTTTCTGTTTTTATTTCTTCGTACAATCCCTATGGTGTTTCCATTTTCGTTTGGTAATAAAAATTGTGTATTAAAATAAATGTATCATCATCATCATCATCAGCCTATATCAATCCACTGCTGGAAATAGGCCTCCCCCAATGAGCGCCATGGCGCCCTGTCTTCAGCTTGCCGCATCCAGCATCTACCTGCAGTCTTTCGCAAGTCGTCATCCCACCTGGTCGGAGGGCGTCCTACACTACGTTTACCGAGTCGCGGTCTCCACTCAAGAACTCGTTTGCCCCAGCGGCCGTCGGTTCTTCGAGAAATATGGCCGGCCCACTGCCACTAAAATAAATGTATAGTCCTTTTTAATTTGGAAAATAACGATATCAAGGGTATGTGCATGTGTGTACCAACGATGGAAATAAATGAAATACTGAAATCCAGAAAAACCACACTGCGTTCGCCAATCCACCAGCCAATCGCGGTGATTATGGCAAGCCCCTCTCGTTTCGAGGAGGCACTTTCAGCTGTGGACGTTTATTGTTTGCTGATGAGGAGGTATTACATACATAGAAACAGACGGAATTTCATATTTCCATCCCTTGAAACTAAGTAACACATATTTCGAACAAGACATATTTCGTCTCTTAGGCTTGTGCATCCAAAGAGTCTTGGCATCCAGTGGTTAAATGCTCATTGTTTTAGAGTACGCAAGATGAATAAATGAGAAATTTATTCAAGAGGAGAAATGGGTGGGCTACATAACTTTGCCAATTTATTTGTTCAGTTCCGCGGTTGGACCAGTCCTGGGGAAGTTAGATTAGTTGGACGGCACGCAGGTAGCAAAGTTGACCAAAAATAGTCGCAACCATTAAGGTAATTTTACTATGCTTTACTTGTATTTACCCACTATTAATGCTAACACACTGTAGGTACTGTTAAGTTTTTCGTCATAACACAAGTTTTCTACAGGACTTGGACCTACACTTCTGCCAGTAGCCCTCAACCAATTTATTTTATTTTACGGTATTTTTCAAATGTCCGGACTGTGGTACTTTTCACCCCTAGGTCAACCCTTGTGTGCTTCTAAATGACATAAAATAATATTAAGCTTCCTTCTAATCCTAAACTTTATCACAAGCATTACATAATGAGGTTAATGGCGACCCTATTACCAGGAGGGTAAACGGCACATAAATAAACAGCAAGAAGAGAAGACCATGACTGTCGACAGCAGGCACTCACCACATTGTAATTATTACAGCCATTTGTGTTTCATGGCTCGTTGGGTTCAGCATAGCGTTATATCAATCTGATTAGTCTCAGGGCAATAGTGCGTGCTTTATGGTCTAACTCTATTCGGGGCTATTGTCATCGAGCCAGTGTAAATGGACGCTAGCACGGTTGTGTTAGTTCTTTTTTGAGATAGATTTTGACATAGAAATAGGACTCAACTGAATCATTATTTCGACCTAAAGACGTCTATTGTACAAAGCAAAAACCTCCTTCAGAGAATTATGTTGTCGGGGAATCTATACTAATAATTATAAATGCTTTGATTTTTTGTTTGTTTGCATTGAAATAGGCTCTGAAACTACTGGACCGATTTGAAAAATTCTTTCACTGTTGGGAAGCTTCACTTTCCCCGGTGAACATAGGCTATATATTATATTTAAGAAAAGTGAAATTCGAATTTAACGCTGGTGAAACCGCGGGAAACAGCTAGCAATTAATATAAAGGAAGAACACTCCAATCACCATTGTTGCCGCGCTGCTGTGCTGTGCCAGAGAATATCTAATAATACATAGTGAAGTGTAGATGTATTGTGTACCTGTTTTCTTCGCTTATGGACCAACTTTTTGACAGTTTCAACCTACAAACCTAGTTATTTGTAGTAGAATTTGGGCTTACTAAACCTGGGCTAAATTCGCATACAAATCGCTTCAATCCAACATTATGATGTTTCGCGGACGCGACGCTCGTGTCTCGTTTAGCAAAGTTTAGACGCTTTTTAGTTTAGTTGGCTTAGTTCAGAAATTGTATTTTGTTCATGTGGGCGTAACCTGTGGGCGTAATATGTGGTCTATTAATGATATTACTTACAAGAAAATAGGACCAGTTCTTAAAATTTTTGATTTCATCATCAGCCTATAGCAAACCACTGCTAGACATAGGCCTCCCCCAATTTTCGATTGAAGATTTTTTTATGTACTTTTAATTAAGGTTGACTTTATGTTTTGGTTTTCTGTAATATGTATAATTATAATGATTCCTAATTGTAATATTAAATTTTAAAAAGGTACTCTATTGTATTGGGTATGCCCGTCAAAAAACAGAGTACATACTACAAGGTCAATATTGCAAAACAAAAATACGATATGTACTTTTTTCTACATAAATCTTTTACTTTAAATTCTTATTAAAATCTAATTGAGAGAAAATCACATACGATAAACTGTCAATAAATACTAATGACTACCCACGATAAAGTTTCACTTCACAAATTGACTCTTTACTTCTGCTACGAGCTTAGTGGACATAAATAAAAACTCAAAATACAATAAGAATGTCAATTTACACCAGTGTGCTTCAACGTCTGCAGTCAACAGCCCATAAGAATCAATTGTTCGTAATTAGATCCATGCTCTTGACGTTCAGTTGAACACAGGAAACCGAACCGTGATATTTTCAAATTATATTTCATAATTTTTTCATATAAACGTGCCAAGTATAGAAACGATCGTTTACAAAAAAGGGCATCAACGTCATAAGGTACCAAATTTCATTTTGTTATTTATCTATGTAATGACTCGTTCTCCTTGTAAAAGGTACTAAAATTTGTACCTTTCATGAAAAAAACTTCCTCTAATAAATACACTATACAATCTATGAAATCAGTCTCTCAGCTAAATGATTAATTACGTGAACCGTTTACCAAAATAGCTTTGCTCTAGATACCATATTTAAATAAACAGACCTCAACGTCAAAATACCTATATAAAATTATATTTACGACGTTTACCCTCTCCGCATCTATCGGAACATTTATGTGCGAGATATAATCTTCCCCTAACCCGAAAACAATGACGCAGACAGCTAGATAAACAAGACGGAGACCAGCCAAAAGTGGTCCATAACTGGATGTTTGCGGGACAAATAACGACATATGATTCGTCGACGCGGATTGCAATTCAATCAAAACTCTGCAGCATGGTGACGCATCTTCAACTGCTGGAAAATACACTCAGCGGGACCTAATAACTATTACGAACATACAGGGTTATTGGTAATTCGACTTATTCCCGTTAGGAGGTGATAGGGGTGACTATTTGCGGAATTTTTCACCCCCATGTGCATCATGCTAAAGTGAACCATTTTTAAGTTATCATGATTTTTAGCTTTTTTCAAAATAAGTCAAAAGTGCAACATCGAAAATTTATTTTAAAAAATTGACAATTTTTTTTATTTTTTTATTTCTGATTTATAAAAACGAATAAACACTGGTTATTTATCAATATTAAAACAACAATTATCGCTCCAAATTTAAAAATGCGAGATAAAAAACTATATTATTTCATTATTCATTGAGATTTTTTTCCTCTAAAATGAAAAAAATGTTTTGTGTTATTCCGCGGAAGAACTCAAAACAAGAATTATAAACGCAGCATACGATGCGAAATTTGACTACTTCTGTAGTTAAGTCACAACTCAGAATAAGAATGCTACTTTGCGTACGCAATAGGGGAAGTCAAGAACTTTAATTAGGCTAAATTACAAAATGTCCTAATTGTTATTTAATGTTGTTACTACTTAACTGTTCTAAATTTTATTTTAAATATGTATTTTTCGTTTTATTTACATTGGGTATTGTTTTAAGTTAGTTTTATAGAAATTTTAAAGAACGACCTTAGGTTTAGTTCGTATATGAATTTCCGCCTGCTTCCTTTGTAAAGATGTTTTTTTTCAGTTTCTTTGAAATAATTTCATAGTTGTTATGCATTGTTGGAGAGCTAAGAAAACGGTTATGCCGTTTTCTTAGATCTCCAACAATGCATTTTTAAAATAATCTGCAAGCCAAGTTTCATAACGTTTTTTTTAGTTTTTAAGGCATTTTGGAGGAAAAAAATCTCAATGAATAATGAAATAATATAATTTTTTATCTCGCATTTTTAAATTTGGAGTGATAATTGTTGTTTTAATATTGATAAATAACCAGTGTTTATTCGGTTTTATAAATCAGAAGAAAAAAATTGAATTAAATTGTCAGTTTTTTTTAAATACATTTTTGATGTTGCACTTTTGACTTATTTTGAAAAAAGCTAAAAATCGTGATAACTTAAAAATGGTTCACTTTTGCATGATCCACATGGGGGTGAAAATTTTCGCAAATAGTCACCCCTATCACCTCCTAACGGGAATACGTCGAATTACCAATAACCCTGTATATGTTGTGGTTCACATAATACCGATCCTTTCTAGCCATCGGTAAATTAAAACAGCCCAATAAAATCTAACTCATAAAAACTGAAAATAAATCGAAACCATAATGCTGCCAAACATGTTGTATGTTTTTCTTTTCACAATGCTAGAGTTCTACTTTCGTTGCGGTAAAAACAATGTTCCAGTTACGTACATTGGCTGACACTTGTATGATCAAAAATCCTCTGTATGTCGCGGCCAACCATTATTTCCAATTTGAATTAAGCTAGCTGGAGAAATTCTGAGTCTATCAAGACCCTGCTATCCGATCTATCAATCTATGATAATATTTTAACCCCGTTTTCCCCTGATACTGCAATCAATTCTCAGTTCTTCAATCTGACTGTAAAAATCGAGCAAATATGTGAGCACTAGTTTAACGTCTTCGCTCAGTTAAGATACGGAAGTTGATATGATACCCTGCTTTTGCTTTACGACATTAGTTTGCTGAGGTTTATCCTTCGTATGATCTCATGATATGCCGGTTTATTTTATGGCACAAGTTGTTAGAAGCATTTAATTATCTTAGAACGTGTTAAGTTGGATTAAGGTTAAATATTCAACTGCCATAAAACTTCCTAGGTGTACGAGCTTTCTAGTTTTTTTTTCTGTTAATAATCTAGTACATCTCCATCAAATCAATTGTTTGAGCAAGCGAATATAGCCCTGTTTGTTCTAAGCATAGAATGCATTTTCAACAATTTCCTGTCGATACGGTACGTAGGAGCCATACTGATTGCTGTGCCAGTATCCGGGCATTCCGTGGACGAGCTTATATGGTAATTCCACACATCAGAGATATCTACTTGATCGAATACGTGGAACATTCTCTGGCTCAATCAAATTGAATAGGTATTGGAGAAAGTATTGGTTGATGCCTAAAATATATTGAAGCAGTAAGCGTATTTGAAAAGATCTATTTAAAACGAAGTTGATCTTTTGAACAAAGTTGATTCGTTAACAAACAGTTGTGAATTGCTATTGGGCGACCTGCCCAATAGCAATTCACAACTGTTTGTTATGCTAAAATTATATGTTCTCAGTTTCTAGTTAACATTTAGAAGCGAAGAAACTCAATTTATTTGTTCTAAATATATTTTTAGGGTATTGGTCAAATCCTAAGCAAAAATCAGTACCTTAATTCGTTGTAACTAGCGATATCAATGGATACGCATAGATGGCAGTAAACCTGCTGTGCGCAACAAAAGTGAATAACACGGACAAAGCTACTTACCTTTAAAAACCATCTCAAACCAGTTTGAACGTTGACATCCTATCAAATAAAAGTTCAGAGACGGAAAAAGAGAAATGGTAAATGCTGTAGGAAACCCGAGCACCCACTCCAAAGTTTTTATAAGCAATAAATGCACATGCTGGAAAGAGTTCCAATAAATCGCTAATAGTTTGCGCCAGTTTCAAAAAATATATATTGGAGATGTGATGTGACTACTTTCTATCTATATAACTTTAACTATCAATAAAGAGGTAATATTCATAACTCACTCTCTAGCGCAATGCAGGCACGGCTAAAGCTCTGCTCATTAATCCAACGCCGCTACCACGCAGCACTAAAATGTGCATTCGAATATGGGCTTTTTTTATTATTTTACAGTAACAAAATGGCTAGCTACAAATGCAGCCCACCCACGAGCGGTCTGTCGTCTGATGCTGTTAATATGCTATGCATCTAAATGTTACGAGTTAAAGCTCTGAATTGCTATTGGGCAGGTCGCCCACGGACAAAGCTACTTAGCTTTAAAAACCATCTCAAACCAGTTTGAACGTTGACATCCTTCAAATAAGAGTTCAGAGACGGAAAAAGAGAAACGGTAAATGCTGTAGGTACTTTTAGTTTAGTTGACTAGACAAGACTGGTCTATCGCCGATTTCTTTTTATTATGCACGTTGACGCATTGCTCCGGGCCTCCGGGTACTACTTCCGAATGGGATGTCCCATTAGGAAGTTTGAAGTGCTACAGCTTTTTTTCTTTTGAAAACTTTT
Source organism: Eupithecia abbreviata (assembly GCA_943735965.1). Lineage (NCBI taxonomy): Eukaryota > Metazoa > Arthropoda > Insecta > Lepidoptera > Geometridae > Eupithecia > Eupithecia abbreviata. The sequence goes on along the minus strand of OX030991.1, from coordinate 8,820,229 downwards.
ATTTACCTGCCGTGTACGTTTGTGTTGATGTTTAATTCCTGTTATATTCCGTCGTTTTAGGACTAGAGGTTAATTTCTGCCTACGGCTTAGCTGCTTTATTTGGGTAGGAAGACAATCTTACCTGAAAAGCAAATCAGCGTTGTGGGGTTACTCGCAACATTCAGCTGAGCATGAACCTGTTCTGATAGCGCAGCAACACGGCACTGACCATCACACACGGCTTGATCTACACTAAATTAATTTAGATATGTCTATTAATAATAAAATATATTTATATAAATCAATGCATATTATCAATTATATACTAGTTAAGTCTTTTTATTGTGTGCTGTATTCCTTTACTATAGTTAGATAATTAAGTTTTTTGCTCTATCAGAATAAATATATTTTCATTTCATTTCATTTCATACCTTGAGCAAACTTACGAGCAAATTTATGGTTTTACGTTACGTATAGTAAATTAAATGTAGTTCACGCGGGCAAAGGAGATCCGTTTAGACCGCAACAGAAAGCTTCCGAGTGTGAACTAATAAAAATGTAATCACAGAAGGCGAGCAGCGTCGTTGCGGCTAGTAAGTTATGACATCATAAATTTGTCGGTAGTCAGCATCGTTGTTGTGACGGGCGGATTAAGGTTGTCGCAGATCAGGGGCGCACTGCTTCAACTCAGCACAAAAATGTGCATTAAAATATGAGCTTTAACTCCTAACATTTAGATGCATAGCATATTAACAGCATCAGACGACAGACCGCTCGTGGGCTGCATTTGTAGCTAGCCATTTTGTTACTGTAAAATAAAAATAAACACATATTCGAATGCACATTTCAGTGCTGCGTGGTAGCGGTGTTGGATTAATGAGCAGAGCTTTAGCCATACCTGCATTGCGCTAGAGAGTGAGTTATAAATATTACCTCTTTATTGATAGTTAAAGTTATATAGATAGAAAGTAGTCACATCACATCTCCAATATATATTTATTGAAACTGGCGCAAACTATTAGCGATTTATTGGAACTCTTTCCAGCATGTGCATTTATTGCTTATAAAAACTTTGAAGTGGGTGCTCGGGCTTCCAGTTCATGAAAGTACTTTAATAATTTATGATATGTTCAGCGAAACTTTGCTACATGTGTGTCTAGTTACGTAACCGTGAAAAATAACTATTATTAAGACTGAAATAAAACAGATTATTTAAATCGTGGCTAACGTATAACGTAATTTTAATTTTAAATGACCTCTTTAGCCGAACGTAGGCACCTATTTATACTCAAAGTTAATTGGATATAGTTCAAAAATATTCTTCGATTGGTAAGAATCCAAGTACTCTATTTGGATTCTTCGATAGGTAAGAATCCAAGTACTCTACTTAGATTGGCTATCGAAGAATATTTTAGGTGCATACTAGGCACCGAAGTACATACGTCACGCACACTGATACGGATAGTAACCGATACAGACTAATGTTGGTTTTACGTGGTTTCTAAGGAAACTTTGGATATTTAATAGAGTTCTATTGACCCTAGGTATACCGAGATTTCGACTAAAGTACCGAAAAATATAGCTATCGTACCACACGTTCGCTTTAACGGCATAAAGTTTAATCATTGTAGCCAGTTTAAAATCGAAACATAACGAAATAAATCGCTTCTTTTTATATGAATACGAGTGATTGGCATTAAAATTTTGAATAGTTAAATACTGCGATAGAATGATACTTCAACTTATTCCTTATAATTTATAGAAAACTTGTTTTATTTCCATGTAGGTCCTTCTGATGTAGCTTCATGATATATACTATTCATTGTATACCTAACCTAATACTTAGTGTTTGAATGATAGATATAAACGTTGATATATTACAAATATTAGCTAAGTCCCACAATAACCAGCAAGTTAGCAGCAGGTTAACTAAATGTAGGTTAGTTGTAAGCTTCCTAACATCGCCTATATTTCTCGAGTCCGCCATTATTTAGTTCGGATGAGTTTAGTGGTGCTTAGCACTGTTTGTTCTGAGGGAATGAGGGGGTGCACGTGTTGAGCTTAATCGTAGCCATTTTAAATCAACTAATGAATAGGTCGGAAAATTTTTCATTATGGAGTGGATCATTATGAGTAGTAGGGTATATTCTGTGTTAGCTTTAATAGTTGTGTGGGAATGTGGGTCTGTGAAGGATTTTGCTAACAAGTTTTAAGCCGTTCATATAATTTGACCACTCGGCCCGAGTTGTCAATTTACCTATATGTATATGAGCGCCACACGGCTAACCTCCATATTCCGGGTTGCTACTGGACATTTTATTCGCTAGAAATATCCCGATAACAATTTTTGCCCCGACTCGGGATTTGAACCTGGGACCTCCGACACTATTGGACAATTTCAAATGTTACTTAAATAAGCGGCTCCGTAATTAAAATTGATCGGTTATTTAGGTCGTATTTTCACCGCAATCCTTTACATTTCTAAGGTAAATTAATGTTTTCTTACGGAAAAATTAAAGCGATTGCCTCAACACACTCAAAGCTGGGTCTCACTCAAAGTATGTTACGAGGACAATACATTTTACGGTGACCCTTGTCAGCTGGGCCACGGTACATTGTAGTTTAATTCTCGTCGATATTCTGAATATTTTGACTTAGAAATGCTAAGAACTCGTTTGCAGATCCTTTATGGATAACCTATTTGTATCCATCAGGAATTCTAGGGAAAGATATTTTCGAGGTAAAAAACTTTTTCTTCATAGTTTATCTGGTTTGATTATTTTAAACCATAGCGCACTTAAAATGTTTTCTATGATTTCATCTGCGATCACAAATACTGGAGATGTATAGATTTGTGATCCCAGATGATAATAGATATCGGGTTGGCGCGAAAAACTGTCTTCATAAATAAGAGCGCTCTTGTATTAGAGCTCACCTCTTTCCTACCTACCGAAACACAGCCAACGTAAACACGTGTCACAATGCGGCAATGTGATCAAAGCTAAAAATATAACTAATTCTACATTTACTTACCTCAAGTGCGCTCTTATTTACAGAGATGGCTTTTAGCTTTGATTTTGTATGTGACCCGAAATTTAGATATTATTTGTGATCGCGGGATTCCATGATTTAATATACATATATTGCTTGTTATTATTAATTATTGCTTCATTAAACATTTTTAATCTGACAGTCTGTCAAACAACAAAATAATAATCGTATCTAATCAAATCACCTGTAAATTCAGCAATTATCATCATTCACTTTCACGCAAGCTGTTTCCAATTACCAGGTGACGTGTGCCCCGGAATCAGCAGTTCTCGTATTCTTTTTGATTGTGTTTTTTCAATATTGCTAGTTTAGCTGAATTGAAACGGTTCAGTTTATGATTGAATTTGCCTGGCTTTGCGCAGTTGCTACTAAATTTGATTTGAGCAAGTCGGATAAGTCGACCTCAGTGCGCATTCTTACAAAATTAATAAGATACTATGTACCAATGTTAATTTTAAATAAATAAAAGCCTGAAAATTAATTTGAATCGATCAGTAGGTACTGTAGCTGTATTTGTAATCTGTACGTTTGCAAAATGATAGGCAAATTTTAATGCTAATTAAAGGCTAATTGTTTGATACGCGCTAATTATTTAATATGCTGATTTTAACGAATTTGTTTGTTCATATTTTACCAGCTTGCAATCTAATAATAAAATTTGAATATTTCAAATCGAATGTCGATGATGCTCTAATTTAAATTCAATTGTTCTGATATTTATCCAATTGAACCCTCGTATCTCAGCAGGTATGAGTGTTAAAATAGATGAAAATTGAACAGAAACATCGCGCAACAAACACTTTCGACAAGTTAGAATCAGTTTGGTATTCTAATATTTACATGGTAAAACGTAATGATATGCTTAAGAATTTGAGAACTGAACTGATTCTGGTGATATTCAGATGAGGTATGATAATGTTATTTAACACTTCGACTGCTGAAAACGCACCGTATGAGTTTTCTACAAGTGACTAATATGCGTAAATCCACACTAGCGCAGCGGCTGAGAAAATACAGATCTTTGTGACTCAACAGAGCTGTTATATTTTTCGAACGAAACGCATGTGCGGCGCAACACAACCGCTGTGTAGAGCGGCAGCACGAATTTTTGAAGTAAAAAAAAGATCGCAGTCGTCGAATAAAAATCGCAGTCAAAGTGTTAAAGATTTTAGATAAAGCTAGTCAGGTAGGCACCTCAAATCTCTAATAATAATTATTAATCTCTTCTTATAAAAATCCAATACACAGAAAAATGAAGAAAATATGTTTGCATCTCGCAATACACTATTTGGCAAATCTAATTTAGCACATATTGCTATCGAAGCAATCAGCTTATAGTCGTGAAAAAAACGCAATCTTTTTTTATCTCGGTTGGTTTCCAACGGAATAAGATTTTTTATTGAAAATCTCTTTTGATTCTGAACCGCTCATGATTTTCTTATAGAGAGCTGACTCAGTGTGTTTCTTTGGAGGATGAAATACGTATATTGTTTTTGAATCGTCTTCATTTCTCGATACTGTTATTTCGTGATTGGATTTCAACTTATGAGATTGAATGAATTACTACCACACGGTATATTTTCACAGACTTTTAAGGGTTAATAATAATAATCAATAATCATTTATTATTATTTATTTCGTAGTTTTCATGAAATACACGTCACGGCTTCGGCTACAGATACGTAGCCATTTTAAACTTATTAAGGTAATGTCAACAAACAATATTCAATTAAATTATACATACTACAATAGAAACACAAAAAAAAAAATGAACAAAGAATGGAGTTGATATACGAGTTTATCTAATTAACTAGATATGTAATAAGGTACATTTAATCACATTTATATTCGAGGAACTCCTCATAGCTGAAAAAGCTATTGTCAGTGTGCCAGTGCTTTAGTTTGCTCTTAAAGGTTGTTAGGCTAGTTGCCTTCATAACAATTTCAGGAAGATTGTTGTACACCGTCGGGCCCATTATGCGAGTTAACTTCCCCGACTTCGCGAGAGTACGTGGTAAGGTGGTGAGCTTGTCCGCTCGCCGAGTGCTGTACCTATGAACGTCGCTTTTTATAGAGAACAGTAGTGTTCAAGTAGCAGAGCTGGTGTAATGGATACCAGGGTAGATACTTACACCACATAGTTTACTGACTCAAAATACCTGTTTGCAGATCATACTTGCAGACCACGACTAGGTAAACGTAGTGTAGGACGCCCTCCGACCAGGTGGGATGACGACCTGCGGAAGACTGCAGGTAGATGCTGGATGCGGCAAGCTGAAGACAGGGCACTATGGCGCTCATTGGGGGAGGCCTATGTCCAGCAGTGGAAAGCTATAGGCTGAAGATGATGATGATGAGATCATACTTATAAACATTTTTCTCGTAACGGAAATCAACACCGCCGCCGCGCCGATTTAAAGGATCTAAACCTTACACGTGCCAAAATATCTTCAAAATTCAAAGAGACTGAATAAAAATAATGTGGCGGTCACAAAGGTACTAATTATTAACACACAACTGAACAAGTAAAAAACAACTGAACTAGCAATAAAAATAAACGGCGATTAATAATAATAAAGCCTTTTTATTTCCTTAATACATAGAATTTACAAAATTTCATAATGAATCATCATCATCATCAGCCTATATCAGTCCACTGCTGGACATAGGCCTCCCCCGATGAGCGCCATTGCGCCCTGTCTTCAGCTTGCCGCATCCAGCATCTACCTGCAGTCTTTCGCAAGTCGTCATCCCACCTGGTCGGAGGGCGTCCTACACTAAGTTTACCGAGTCGTGGTCTCCACTCAAGAACACGTTTGCCCCAGCGGCCGTCGGTTCTTCGTGAAATATGGCAGGCCCACTGCCAGTTCAGCTTGCTAATTCTTTGAGCTATGTCGATAACCTTGGTTCTCTGTCGGATGTATTCGTTGCGAATCCTATCCTTCAGAGAAACTCCGAGCATAGCTCTTTCCATAGCTCGGTGAGCGACTTTGAACAGAATATAATGAATATAATGAATAGAATAATATTATATGCCACTTAATGATATAAAAGATTAGATTTAAATTAAATTAAAAATTAATGATGCGTATTAAGGACCTCTCATCGAGTGAAGGCCTCCTCCATTTTACTCCATGCTTTTCTGTCTTGAGCTTTGATTAACCAGTCTATGCCAGCTGATTTGTTAATTTCATCTATCCATCTCTCTTTTGGTCTGCCGCTGGTTCTTTTGTTCTGTGATCCTGTCCATGTTGTTATTTTTTTGATCCATTTGTTATCATCCATGCGCGCAATATGGCCACGGCGATTACGGATATCTATTTCAAAACAGTTGCCTGTTTTGTGTAAATACCGGTCAATATCAATAATTTTCATTCCGGCCCTGGTAGGGGCACAGAGAGGGGCCTCGAGGCTTGGCCTCATTACCCCGGCGTCAACTCGAGGGGTGACGACCCCTCGGTCCTTGGGTTTTGTGGGAATATATTTTTTTTTTTCCCTGTTCTCAATGTTTTTTTTTTTTTTTTTGGCTTTATGGCTTCATTTGGTTTGTAGGTATCTATTTTTTTTTGTGTTTTTTTTTTAATAATAAACCCAAGGACTCTATGGTGGTTCCGCAGGTATTAGGTCCCGCGGAAGGGGTCGCCACGGGCGGTCATCTTCCTGGGCCCGGGGCTGGGGAGGCGCGATGTTGTGGAGAAAAATACCGGTGTTATTTACATAAAAACAGGCGACATGTCCGTCCGTGATTCAACTACCGGTCACATCCATCGTAACTGACATTTGACACACACTGTACCTACGTAGATCAGGGGATAGCGTTATAAGTTTTTATCTTAATATGTATTAAAATAGACGACCGATGTGGCGCGGTGGGCGAAGGTCCGCTTGCGACGCAGGAGGTTGCGGGTTCGATTCCCGCCTCGGAACAATTGTGTGTACGATCTGCAGAAATTTGTTCCGGGTGTTCTGGTCGTTTTCTATATATAATAAAAAATATCTATCTATGTAATGTATTGTATTATGTATATCAGTTATCTAGTACCCATAACACAAGCTCTGCTTACCATGGGGCTAGATAATGGTGTGTGAATTGTCCAGCAATATTTATATTTATTTAAAACTAGCTGCTCCCCGCGGCTTCGCCCCCGTGGAAATCTATGTGTCAAATTGTTTAAATGATAAAAATCCTATGTTAGACTTCTGGTTCTAAGCTACCTCTCCACAAATTTTCAGCTAAATCGGTCCAGCCGTTCTCGAGTTATAAGTGTTGTAACAAACACGACTTTCTTTTATATATATAGATTGGCTCTCTTTCTAACTTTACCACAGACACAAAGATACTATCGTTATTGCACCCTTAAAAACTGACAGGTGTTTTTCGACCAACTAATTGGCTTCTGTTTTAACTCGCTTAACAACCATTGTTTGGGATGTATCGATTTGACTGACCATTACCAAGCGAAACCCAGCTCCCTAACGAAGAATTTTGAAATTTAATCAAGGTATTTAAATAAGCGAAGAAATTGGAATATATATGTATATATACAGGCGTTTTCTTTATTGAATCTGAATATAACTATATAGAATATAACACAAGCACAGTAATGTTTCAGCAGTATGATCAACCTAGATAGCGATTTATTAAAATAGAATAGACAAAAATTTTATTGAATGTTCTCGTTGATGGACATTATGAGGTTTTATAACGTACCGTATTCTCTCAGACTACCGTATGGCTAACGCATGTGAGCGCCAATAAAGCTTGTTTGGACAAGATAATTTGACAAACGCAACGCGAGCTCGCGAATACTCGAGTGAATACTGCCTTAAATCAATAGCGAACGAACGCAGTCCCTTACTGTATGCGATTGTACTGTATGTTCTATTCTAGTACAGTTAGGGTTTAACTCAAATAATGAATAAAGTTTTGGAAGTGTGAGAAGTAAAACGATTATTTGCTACGAAACGTAGCCCTTTATGGCGTAGACGTGCTACGGCGTAGACGTGCTACGGAGTAGACATGCTACGGCGTAGACGTCCTACGGCGCAGACTAAGTGTTACAAGCAATTCGTAGTATTTCTTATGTCCTAGCGTCTTCAACTACAGAAAAATCACAAAGCAATCTCATTTATTTAATTTCCACTAGTTTTTGCCCGCGGCTTTGTAAACATAAATATAAAACAATTAAAATTAATAAGTTATTTATCTTAAACTTTACATAAAATAACTTTATTTAACAAACGATAATTACCTAGCGAATCTATACAATACCTACTCTCGTAATTTATTAGGAGACTTTAACGTACTTAAGTGTGTTCTAAGTTTGCTTAGGGGACCTCCTTGAAATATGTAGTTGGAGTGATTTAAGGCTAATGGCATCGAGATATCGCTTCTAGACTCAACGAATTGGATTCTTTATTTTTAAACTTATGCGATAGCTGCAGAATCCAATTTCTTATAACAATACAATACAATACAAAAATACTTTATTGTACACCAGTTACAGATCATTAAAAAGACATCGCATGATACAAGTACAATGGGCGGCCTACTAACTACATAATGTGTTGTTCAGCATAGTTATAAGGAATTGGATACTGCAGTTCACATTCTCAAAGTTAATTCATAATAAATTTGGGAGCCAACTTAACCGACTTTAACCACCACTGATGGTCATATAAAAACATCTGTATGATCAAGAGGATTATATTAATGAAATATCGAACAGAAGCCAGCAAAGAGAGAAAACAAAAATATTGCTTGGAAACCCGAATGAAAGTGGAGGAAAATTTTGCCATTGTTTATAGAAAATTGGGGTAAGTTAGCAACAGCACGTTCCCAAAACTTCGTAAGTAAGAGCGGTTAGATTGCTTAGTTTTTCTCAACTTAGGCAAGTTCGTGCAAAGTGCCGTGACATTTTAGTTATTTATTTGTTTTTTTCGGTACAAACAGTCCAATAAAAACTTGCCAATAAACTGTTTTGCGAAAGAGCGTCAAAAATCAGAAACGATAATAATATACATATCTATTCAAGGCAAGTTCGCAAGTTGATTAGAATTCTAGATTGGAGTTCTATTATTTCGAAAATTGAGGGTAGATTCCTGCTAAATAATTTACGACCAAGACCTGTTGCCAATGCTGACCTGTTGCTGTTTTGAAATCAATTAATTTTATCTCTTAGTAGTTTTCAGTCATTAAAAATATATATTATAATATAAATACAATCAAACAGTAAATCCGTTGTAAAGTAAAGTAAAAAATCATTTATTTCTTTAGGCTTACAAAATAAGCACTTAGACAAGTCATATTTTATATATAAATTATTTTATTATTATCAAATAAAATTATTTTACTGTTCACTTCAATTTTTTGTCCACTAGTGGAAGAAGTGAAACGAAGTTGTTTATATAAAAAAAACTTTAAGCTATTTATTATATGAAACATTTGTATCAAAATGTTCGCTCACTCTACCGGAATGGGTAGGCGGACCTTCCTTGCATGTAATGTATGTACCAATCAGGTCATGAATTATGTATTTGAAGCCCATCAAAGTTCCTTGTATATGGATTATTCAGATAATGGTCCCGGAATCAGGAGATCCCGCCATCCATCAAGTTAGTGGCTAATCCTTCTCAATTCATCTCAAATGCTCGATTTGGGCAAACTGTATTATTTTTAGGCTTGATTGTGTCTAAAGACTGATTTAAACTTCGTTTGAGAAGTTAACAGATCATAGTTTGAGTTTAACGAGTTCATATTTTTGAAATAAGAAATGCTGGGGATTGAGCTTACTCGTCCGCTTCATTACCACTTCACTATTATTTATTTCATCATACGAATCCGGCGGAGGCAAAAGCTAAAGCTGTATTTTTAACGGGAAATTTTTGGTTACTCTTCGTTTTTCATCTCTTTTGTAAGACAAAATTACCTACTACTATTATTATTTAGTATACACAATTACCTACTATTATTATTTATTATCTTAAACAATTACGCCACCGTCAGCTTTAATACGTACCGATCCTATCCATCCAAAGGTTGCCTGGAAGAGATCGCTTTTAGCGATAAGGCCGCCGATTGTGCCACTAGATATAGTTAGTATTAAGATCCTTTAAAATTTTTATTATTTTTTTGTATTGATGGTGCAATAAAGTTATATTGTATTGTATTGTAAATAAAGACAAATCGCTGAGATTGTCGGCATTGTGAATATAACTTTGACTTTGTCATTTGTTAGCTGGCAAGTAAAGAAAACACCACAGTATTTTGTTTTTATACCATGTAATACCTAAACCTGTAATGGTAGGTTCATGGTATGTAAAATTGTGAGGTACATTTCTCATAACATAATTTAACTTGAGAATTAATTACTTTATGGAATACTAGCGGACTGTCCCAATTTCGCACGGGTATTGAAATTTTTAAGGTATTTTTTTTACACCTTTGGTTTTAGTAAGGATCCCTAATTGTTTTTAAAATATAATATCGCCTATATTCACCGCGGATAGTGTAGCTTTCCAACGGTGAAAGAATTTTTCAAATCGGTCCAGTAGTTTCGGAACCTATACAATATAAACAAACAAACAAAAAATCAAACCTTTCCTGTTTATAATATCATTATTAGTATAGACTATCTTTTGTCATAATATGCTTATTAATAATCGGTTGCTATCATTATGTAACTTGACAAGACACTTTATATTAGACGTTCAATGTAAAAGTAATAACATACAATAACGACAGCAATCAGGCTAGGCACCTGATAAGTTGAGTTTCCACTGGTCATATTCATATTTCATATTTATTTTATTGCATCATTGTGTACATTTATAGGTCTTAGTATCTAGGTAATGTATAAGAAACACAATGGTACCCAAGCAGGGTGTGGCAATATGTACTGTGAATGGAAGTGAGCCGGGTTTCTAAAAAGCTTAGTTTAATAGATAAGAGAGAAAGAGAGAGCGGAAAATTTAAAATAAATAATATAAATATTCATAAGTGAATATTTAACAATACCAGTTGATGTCCATTACAACTTATATTGTGTCAAATAAAGACGTTTTGTTTTATAAAACAATCGTTTGTTAAACAAACGATATGATCGTTTGTTTAAAGAAGTATACTAAATATAAAGTGAAGTGACAGAAAAAGAAATACAGTTATAAGACAAACCACAAATGTCATCGATGCTTTGAAACACTGTAAAAAATTAAAATGGAAATGGGCTGGCCATATTGCACGCATGGATGGATGATAACAAATGGATTCAAAAAAAATAACAACATGAACAGGACCACAGAACAAAAGAACCAGAGGCAGACCAAAAGAGAGATGGATAGATGAAATTAACAAATCAGCTGGCATAGACTGGTTAATCAAAGCTCAAGACAGAAAAGCATGGAGTAAAATGGAGGAGGCCTTCACTCGATGAGAGGTCCTTAATACGCATCATTAATTTTTAATTTAATTTAAATCTTTTATATAATTAAGTGTCATATAATATTATTCTATTCATTATGAAATTTTGTAAATTCTATGTATTAAGGAAATAAAAAGGCTTAATTATTATACACTCATTTATTTAAATTCTCGTATAAAATACATTTTTTACTATAGAAAATACAATAAAATTTTATAACACTATTCTACAGTAAAAAAATATATCAAAACGGTAGATCACCGACCGCGAAGCTAGGCTCAAGCGGCCGGTGACTAGGGCTGCAGAGAAAGGGACTTCCTGACGATACGTGCCGAGTCCAAGAGTACCGCCTTCTGGATCTGGCCCTTGATCCAACTTCCTAGCTAGAGTCTCTTCAGGTGTTGATCGAGGCTCTTCGCTATTACGCCGTTAACCGAAACGACTATCGGGACTATGGTCGCTGAATCTACATCCCACATGCTGACAACCTCGTTAGCCAAGTCAAGATATTTGCTAAGTTTATCTTTCTCAGCTCTGACGAGGTTAGCATCATGTGGTATGGTGACATCAGCGAGCACCGCCCTCCGTTCTAACCGATCTATCAGTACAATATCAGGCTTATTCGCAAGAATAGTCCTGTCCGTAATGATAGATCGGTCCCAATAGAGCGTGGCACGGCCATTTTCAAGAACTGGCGCCGGTGTGTACTTATAGTACGGAACTTCAGGACCAGTAAGGCCATATCGGAGAGCAAGTTGCTGGTGTATAATTTTGGCTACTTGGCTACTCAATACTTACACAGACACAAGTCTGTGCAAGTATTGAGAGTTAGCAAGGTGCGAACAACCCGAAAGTATATGACGGAGGGTCTCCCCAGGAAGATGACACGCTCGACAAATATCGATCGTGCCGTCTTTCATGATATAGAGGTACTTTCGATAATTGTTCGTCTTTACCACCTCGTCCATAATTGCACAGACAAAACCTTCGGTTTCCCCAAAGAGGTCACCAAAGCGTAGCCAGTTCACTGAGCTTAGGAGATCTACATCAGGTCCTGTGAGAACCTTGTAGAATCTCCCATGCAGCTCTTTGCTCTCCCATATAGTCTTCCGGTCCTGGATGCTCATCACCACAGGTTTGCGGCAGTTCTCGTTAGCCAATTATTATTATTATTATTATGATCGTTTGTTTAACAAACGATTGTTTTTTTGATATGAAATTAAAAAAGGTCAAGTCACTTTACTCATATCAAAGAGCAAACCTTTGACAAATAACACTGTAAACCGCCCCGCAGGCTGTAAAAAAACCCACATCGTGTGCTATCGTCAGGTCGGACCAATTTGTTCTCGATTGATTTGTGCGCATTCTCCGAAGAATCCTAAAGAAAGGTTGGTACATGGTTAACAGCTTTCTTACTTCATACTTTTGAAATTGAGCATACCTCGACCTCCACTCGACTATATCTTCAAGGTAAGTAGATACAGATATCCAAACAAGTTGATATTGCGGAGGCTTGTGTGGGATTTTGACTACAATATTTGTTTTTTTTTAATATATACATGGTAGATTCAGCGACAACGTTACTTAAAATTTTGTGAATTCAAAAGTCGGACAATGTGGTCGAACTGTCGAAATAACCAAAAACATGCTCACTTTAAAATTCGAAAAATAAGATAAGTTAAATGCTTGCACTACGTATATTGACGACCGATGTGGCGCGGTGGGCGAAGGTCCGCCTGCGACGCAGGAGGTTGCGATGAGGGTTCGATTCCCGCCTCGGAACAAATGTGTGTACGATCTGCAGATATTTGTTTCGGGTGTTCTGGTCGTTTTCTATGTATAATAAAAAAATATCTATCTATGTAATATATTATATTATGTATATCAGTTATCTAGTACCCATAACACAAGCTCTGCTTACCATGGGGCTAGATAATGCTGTGTGAATTGTCCAGCATTTTTTTTTGATAACTATATCGTCAAAATCAGGTCGTATTATTACTAGTATGTACTTACTAAACTCAGTTTTCACTGTGACTCGAGGAAAAACGCAGTCAGTACTGATACCCTCTCTCGCTTACGCCGAACTATGTGTGCTGAATTAATTATGACGAATCCAATTAAGTGTGATTTCATAGAAAATAATTGAATTGGCACAGTGGGTTATATATATTTTAGTAACTTGTTGCTATATAAACAACTAACTAAATGAGCGTGCGTGTTCTGTGAGCGTTTCTTACTGACGAAGTACTTAAGGGCAGCCAACTGTACTATCAAATGATAATGGCAACACCTTTGTTATTCTACACGCAGGTTCAGTTTAATCTAGCAACATTACTGTGCGATAGACTCCAATAATTTGAATGAGTTATTTCAAACTAATAAAACCATAAAGTCAGGACTAGGCACAGTCTTTTAAAATGAAATTCAATAGCGAAAAGCTAAAATTTAAAACAGCATTCCAGATGTCAGTATTATAGAAGTGAACATGGAACGCATGCTCGTATCAGTCTCTTGAGGGAGCAGGGCGTCAAAGAATTGACGCCCTGCTCCCTCAAGAGGAAATCTAAATGTCAAAGATCTGCCTCTTTAGATTATTGAAATATGCTGTCCTACGGAATTGGAGATTTATTACATAGATACGTCGTTTTTTTGACCTGAAGCAAAGGATTTGGACAATCTCACCAGCAAATTATTTCAAAAGTATACAGGTTCCGAGTAATAATTTCTTTAAAAAAATATACATTGATTCGACAAAGATACAATTTTTTGGCGTAATCTGAGTTTCATCAATGATCAATGTCACTGAAAAAATGTACAAGGGTCACATTCCGCGAGGCTCGTTTCGTTTCGTTGCATAGCAAAGTCCACTTTATTTCTTGATTATGCGTTTGATTTAAAATCGTGGTAGGTAGCGTCAAGCAGAAAATCATATATTTACATAAATACACTGTTCGCCTCTTTATACTGTATCATTACTTACTATTCGATAGCCGATTCGAAAGAAAGTCTCCGCTCAACGATCGACAATCTTAACAGCCTAATTTGCAATAATAGTAAAACTTTAGTAAAAATACCATTTCCCGAATGGGTCCAAACTTTTCCCTTTATAGTTTAGGGTAATGAAGGTCTGAATGTGAGATCGAATTACATTTGTGAGCCAAACTTGAAGGGTTGCTAAGGAATTTCTCCTAGTAATGTGTCAATTGTACTTTGGCAAGTCGAAGGCTTGTGTAATGTGATTCTATAAAGAGTTTAATGGAGAACTGATGGCTGTTTTCTTTTTAATTGAATGACAGTCTTTTACTGTAGTTCATAAAAACATCTGGAAGATGTTTGATGTTTGGCCTGAGCTTATATGAACCGACTTTGATACATTATACATAATGTTATATATTTATTGTTCATCAGCATCTACTTTTCTTCCAGACATACACTTTTGTACATAGCGCCCTGTCTTCAGCTTGCCGCATCCAGCATCTACATGCAGTCTTTCGCAGGTCGTCATCCCACCTGGTCGGAGGGCGTCCTACACTACGTTTACCGAGTCGTGGTTACCACTCATGTACATACACAAATACATTGAAAAATTATTCTCTAGAGCTCAATTACTAATCTACTGACTAATCCGGCGAGGTGTTACTGTGTTCCTTTAGGGTTCCGTATTCTGTCTATTTTCACGGACGATAAATCGGCCCGCCTCGATAGATGTGAAACCATTTTGATCCTTACACTAAACAATGATTCTGTTATTTCAGTGCGGAGGTGTTTTTGATTGTGTATTCCGTCTTAGGAATGTAGATCAACATTATTTATGTCCAAGGCTTTAGCTCGACCTACGAATAAACGGTTGAGAGATTGCCAAGCAACAATACGAGTGAAGGAAAACCCTACTGAATAAAAGCTTCATTTAGAAATATCACTATCCAAACCCTGATATCTATGTTCTTATACTACTTGTATTACTTCGTGGCCGATTCATCACACAAGATAATCCTCGAAACACCAAAATTTAAATAAACAAGGAACCTTTGAAACTCTCGACACAAGAAGGGATCCTAATTATATTTTAAGGGACTTCCTTGACAAACACATATTGACGATAAGTATTGCGGCAAACACTGAAGGCGCTGAGAGCCGTGTTAGATTTAATTAGAAGCATTTGAAGTACGAATTAACAGGGCTGAATTTAAAAGTTTTTTTATCTATACTAATATTATAAAGAGGAAAGGTTTGATTTTTTGTTTGTTTGTTTGTAATGAATAGGCTCCGAAACTACCGGACCGATTTGAAAAATTCTTTCACCGTTGGAAAAAAATATATGTATATATATATGTATGTACGTACATTTACGTACAATGCCATTACAATACAATACAATACAAATACGCTTTATTGCACATCAAACACAGGAAAAAAACAGAAAATAACAATCAAACAAAGATACAGATGCACAATGGGCGGCCTTATCGCTAAGAGCGATTTCTTCATTAAAAGTACTTGCCAGTACCCACTGTTATATATTGCAACGACTGCTAGGTAACCCGTAGGTCAGCAGCTATACTTAAACTAGTACCTTGTATACAATACAATACAATACAATACAATATACCTTTATTGCACCATCAAATATAAAGAAAATAATAAAAATAGGATCTTAATACTAACTAAATCTAGTGGCACAATCGGCGGCCTTATCGCTAAAAGCGATCTCTTCTAGGCAACCTTTGGATGGATAGGATCGGTACGTATTAAAGCTGACGGTGGCGTAATTATTTAGGATAATTATATAATATATAAAATAATTAATATTTATATTAAGAACGTACATATATAAAAATAGAGCACAAATATACATAAAACAGGAACAATTAACATAGAAAAAATTAAAAATAAAAGTCAAGAAAACTTATCAAGAGTGTAGAGTAAGTATAATGTATAATGAGCACTCCATAAGCAGATTTAACGCGATCGTTGAGAAGGTCGACTTTCCAACGACACGTTGCCGAAGTGAAATTAGAATTATATTTATTGATAGTCACATCAACCAACCATTCCATGTCATATGGTTATAAACTACAAAACTCTACGAGGCATAGAGAGCGTACCTAGTCTAATAACTACATATTTACCATAATCAACATAATATTTTTAGCTCTTGACGTTGTGAAACAAAATTTTTGTCGACGCGTTTAATCTAGCACCCAGTGCGCCCCTGTTTGTGAACATTAGAAATTTTCTTACGCGTGCCAAATTAACTTTTTGAATTTCCCATCCGAGGCGGTTCACCGAAGTTCTTAAGTGAATAAACGCGTGATTATGTAATTTTATACTCGCACATATAGGCTAGGTGTGGGTTGAGTGTGAGATTATTGGATATCGGATGGAATTGGAGCAAATTACTTTATTAGGAAATCTGATAACTTGGCGTCGCTCACAGTCTTCAAACCATGTTTGAACTGGAATGGTTTGTTAAGATATGTGTTAGGTACTTTAATGCATTTTTTTAGGATAAGGATTTGGAATTTTTGAGATCTGGAGAGTCGCCTATGTACTAATTGTACCTATGCATGAAGTTATGTGAGTGATCGCAACCTATTTCTATAGCAATCCTTTGTTAGATTCTGCTACAACATACACAGTAGTAAAACTGTGGCCGATTTGCCAACGTATGCCAACTCGAATTTACATTTTTTTAATTATTTTATTTTTGCGCTACCTATATACATATTAACAAAGATACAGGATTAAAATCTGACACACGTATGATATTTCAATGTCGCAGTAAACTTTCCTTATGCCCTGATCGTCATAAAACTCTTTTTAAAAAGTAACAAGAAGTGAAAACTTCCGCGACATCGCTAAAAAGCCTTTTTGAATATAATATAATGTCACAGCTGCATCGCAGCCTAACACGTAGCGACCATAAAAAGCGAGAAGTTTAGATGTTTCGAATTTTAAACGATAAACGTCGAAGTTTGAACAAATCTTACATTACCCAGGAGGATGGATCTTTTCATGCTGTAATATTGAAGGTCATCTGACTTCTTTTAAAAGGAGATGTAGACGTAACTAGCAGCGAAAAGACCAATTTTTTTATCGTGTTACTCTTTAAACGTAAATCTTAAAGAACTTAAATAATGTAAATCTACTTATGTTGCAATGTTGTTTCTAATGTAGATTCAATAAAAAATATCTATTCCTTCAAAATTATTATAAATTAATATGAATATCTATTTGATTTTATATACAATATGGAAACCATTATGAACATAGTCATTCTATGCTATTCAATGAGATGAAACCCGTACAATAGGCGAAGCTTAAGTATGCAAAAGGGTTAGGTATAATCTGCCATCAGAATAACATAGATTTTTTCCTTCCACAGAACAAAAAACATTAATTTTACTACAAGATATTCTAGTATTCCTGCCAGTCTCAAGTAATGGATAATTGGAAAATTAATGATTTATCAAATTAATGAATGGTTTGTTATTTTCCAGTAGTTATCTATCGTCGTTATCTAACAGGGTGTATCACGTGTAGGTTAGGTCGGCTTCGAAATCGAGAGAAACTTAAATCAGAACTTACATCCAAGAGAAGGCATGTCCTTTTATTCAGCCTTTCTTTCTGTATGAAAAGGATTTTTGACTTTTACTTTCCAATTCATTATTAAGATATTAATTTATATAATTATGATATTAAGATATTACGAGACGTATTAAGATACGTCTCGTTGCGAAAAAGAAACAAGATATACAAAAGGTCCTAAAAGTTTACCGACTCATCAACTAAAACATCCGCAGCATTTTTTCCAGCATGTTCTTATTGCGTAGTTCCTGTACCGTAATAGCGGTCAGCTGACAGAGGTCGACCCCTGTCACGGCCATTCCTGGCAGGAAAAAATAACGGCCAATATCATCTCTGTGAAGCCATGGCTGAAATGAGAATAGATGTGAGAGATACTTGTTATTGATTTTGTAGACATTGGATCTAATAGCTTGGACGGTTGGAGTTGACGGGTTCGATTGGTTATCGTACACTACAATTACTTTTTATTGCACACCAAATAAAAACAGATATCAAAGACGAGAAAAACAAATACAGAATATGTTGTACAATAGGCGGCCTTATATGAGCGATTGTATCTGCATCAATTAGCAACCTATCCGATATACACAGCAAATTTGTTACTCTATAATCTAATTCTATTGAAATATTTGGATATTTTTTTATATACATACATTCAAGTTTATATAATTTTAGAATGTAGTTTGGTTCATACCTTTTACAAAAAAAAAGGAATATTCCGAATACCTTTTGTATGACTCTGCGCTGACGAAAACAAAGAATGATAATAATTTTTAATCATGATTTACATATGTATTAAAAAAACAAACTTACCAAAGTTCGACTTCGAATTCGTTCTTACGAGCTTTTTATACTCTTTTTCAAAGTTTCTACAAGTACCAGTAGTAAACTCTTACATGGCCACTTTTCCTTTTACGATGCGGCACTAAACACACGTTGCATAAATATAAAACAGCCGTAAACGCAATCACAGCTACGTTATTAATAAAACAGGTTAGAGCTAGACTTGGAGATCCAATAATGTCTGTTTAAAAATGTAAATATTAAGAAAAGCACCTTATTTACAGAGTATGGACTGAATATTGGCCATAGAAATGAATTCCTCTAAATCAATAAAACTTATGAAACTATCATGGTTATTAACACTAAAGTCATTTAAAACGGGATACTAAAAATATTGGAAAACTCAAAAATCAAATCATGGTAAATATCCTCTAAATCAGTCCGTGGATGTCGTAAGAGCTGACTAGGGGGAAGGAAATCGTCTTTCTGTATATTTTTATCACTTTATCTGTGATCTCACACCTAGGCACCTGCTAAACTTGGAGATTGACTGAGACCCGAACCCTATAATGAGTTAAGGTATGTATGTAATAGTTATCTGTTGTTCTCTGAAGGTAAGTCAGGATATTTAAAGCATAGTATCTCATTGAAGTTTTTTAAGCATATACATCAGCGTCTTCTTAATGTCTTTCTTATCGAAAACCGCGAAGCCCCAAAAAACAAACGCATACAAAGAGTCCCAACAATGAAGCTGTAT
The DNA here is from genome assembly GCA_943735965.1 of Eupithecia abbreviata. Classification (NCBI taxonomy): domain Eukaryota; kingdom Metazoa; phylum Arthropoda; class Insecta; order Lepidoptera; family Geometridae; genus Eupithecia; species Eupithecia abbreviata. The sequence continues at coordinate 8,800,647 of OX030991.1, read as the reverse complement.
AAACGTGCGCATATCAATGAATTGTTATGAAGTGCTGATTATGATTCCCGACACGTCGGTCGCGGTCTCATGGACCCGCGGAAAAGCTAATGGAATGTACTACTATAATAGTGAAATATATAGAAACTTTTAAATGAACCTACCTGCCTATGTCATTGCATATTTTCCAATACAGTTTTTTTTCTATAAATGAGTTGAAGTTGTTACGTGGGTTGCTGATATTGTAACTCCAAGCAAAGCTATTTTTAGAGATCTGAAAAACATTTTTTGAACAAAACCAGAGCCCCAAGTAGTCATAGTTAAAAATAATAGTCCATAGAAAAGTTTCCATTAGAGCATGATTAAGCGGACCAGCAAAATCATTTTATCAATTCGTCGAATGTGTTCCATTCAAAGCTTTTCAGCCAAAATGTCAGTCCAATAAACTAAGCGCTTCCAGATAGCACCCAAATGTCGCGGGTGGCACTATCCCGAATGGCATACTGTCATCGCGTAGCCCATGACGCACAGCTGAGAGACGACAGCTGGGTCCCATTGGAAATAACGATAAAACGTTTATAAACGGTTTCTCGAATGCTGATTGTTAACTTAGGATTTAACAAGCGCTTTCCCAAAGAAAATGCATTGTAGTGTGTGATAAATGCATATAGGCGTTCATTTAATTTATAGTATAAAGTATGACTTGTCTAAGTGCTTATTTTGTAAGGCTAAAGAATTAATATATATTCAAATTTGAATTTTTAACATGCAGCGTTTAATACGACATTGAGTGTGATCAATGATTTGACAGACTAGTCTACTAACTTTAGTTCAACATCATAGCAATAAGAACTTGATAAGAGGTTTGATCATTGACTAATTTGATCTGTTTTCGTAAAAACGGGTAAGAGTATTCATAACGCTAAGAACCGACACAGAAAGATTTGTGTAAAAATCACTCTGAACAGAAGCTATTAAAGTTTTGCATTGGTAAACTTACCACAAACCACAGTGTTAACCAAAACAATAGAGTCAAATAAGGAAATTATTAACACTTTGACTGCTGAAATTACACGGTATGTGTTTTCTACAAGTGACTAATATGCGTAAATCCACACTAGCGCAGCGGCTGAGAAAATACAGATCTGTGTGACTCAGCACAGCCGTAATATTTTTCGAACGAAACGCATGTGCGGCGCAACACAACCGCTGTGTAGAGCGGCAGCACGAATTTTTTAGGTTAAAAAGAAGATCGCAGTCGTCGAAAAAAACCGCTGTCAAAGTGTTAAGGATGCTGAAGATATTTTATTGTATAAAGCTCAATCCAAAGTGTCCTTAATAACCTAGCTTTTCATTCCCACCCTGTGACTAGGCATTGCCACTATAACAGTAAATATTTGATTTAAGCTCCAACCGAACGTTTTACGCGTCGGTGTTTTTCAATGGCCTTACACGGAATACGTAACTCGGGGTTGCACGTGGCCAGTATTTTATGATTAGATATCTCTGTTGAAGTTATCTCATTATTTAAAAAGACTCAATAAAAAGACAGAACGCTATGGCGCTCATTGGGGGAGGCCTAGGTCCAGCAGTGGACTGCTATAGGCTGATGATAATGATGAAATAAAAAACTAATTTGAACGGAGCTTTTTCTGTGTTTTACCGAAAAAAAGTTAAAAAAAAATCATATATACCCATAATATTTTATTTTTAAAAAACGGAGAATCACAAAAATATATAAAAAAATAAAAGTTATGAATAAAAAATTGCATCTATTCATAGTGAATATGTTGCTAAAAAGTAAAAATAAAACAGCAAAACTAACAACTGCTAAACCATCTAACTGTATTACACGAGCGGAAATGAAAATAAAAAGCTATGACCTGGCAGACTTTTACCGCACGACCCACACACAAAGTTGAAAGGCTAAGGGGAGGTACACACGTTCATGGTTTAGACAACATTATTTGCCTGCGAAATAGGTAAATCGTGCATCAAGATGAAGTCTTCACAGTAGGCCTAAGTTAATAAGTAGAGATAGATGACGAAATGACTGGTTGAATTATAATGTTTTGGTTCGTCTGTACCATTGCTTCAAAAATAGCAGCTCAGTAAGCGACCTTACATATACCCTTAGCATGTCACCCTCAGCAAACACATTTTGCTCACGAAAATGTATTTGCAAAAATGTGTATCTTCACTGATCACTCGTATTTTGATTTATCGTAAGGTTTTTTCATTGTCTCGAGCTGCGGCGCGCCATACAGGTCGCAATGCAGAGGCAAAGCAGTGAATACGTTTACGAAAGAAGATGACATGTAAAATAAGATTGACATATGCCTCCATGACCCTGCAATGAAATAGGGGTTAGCTCAGCGTGCACCGAACATTTTACGCACAGTGCTGGTTTTCAGCCAAATGGAATTTCAAATTAAATGCTAGTGTAGTTAATTGATTTCAAAAGAATTATGCATAAAATTGAAAAAACTGATGCGTAAATTGATTATTCCTATGTACATCTTGTAAAGACACCACACCTTGCGAGGACAGTTTAATCTGCAAAGGTTCTATTATGGCGAGCATTGACTCGCCTAATCACCAAAGTCGGCGGCTCAGCCACAAACTGACAAAACACTGTCGGCTGCCTTTAATATTCAGCTTTTATAAATACCTCGGTAATTTTGTTGACCCTAAAGTACCTATGACCTACCTGGGTACCTAAGAAGTCTAGCCTCGCTAATAATCCATGTATTTTGCAAATACCAAGCACGAGGCACAAGCTAGTATTTTTAAGCCAGGGAATAGGAAAATTAGACATAATCTATGTCTCACTCTGCAGAACGAATTGTTATTTTTGTCAAATCATATTTTGTTATATTCTGAAATAGCGGTTTATTTAATTAAAACCACAGCAGTTTTATTAAAAAAACACCCGCATAGCGACTGTTCGACATAAAATACAAATATCCATTATTGCTAATGGGTTCTATTTCCATTTGCACACGCAAACAGCTTATTTATCACAATATTTCATACAAATACAACATCAGCCGCTTTATTGTTTATTTGTCACCCTGTTTTACCCACATTATCTTAAAATACGACACCGTTGAAACTTCCAGCGTATGAATAAATAAGATGTGAAAATGTAAATATATGACTTAAACTTACCTGAAGCCATTTTATCCTCGTTATGTTCTCCTCTGTGACAGTTAGAGCCCGTCTCTCCCCTAACTTGTACGATTCATCATAGTACATGTACTCGGTGAAGGTTAACCCACTGGTGGTGTACTGCTGGGTGAAATATATCGATATGGTCCCGTTCACTATATTGTCGTGTTCGATGATCCACTTGCACTTTATGGGGACGGGGAAGGCGTTGGGGAAGTTGGGGGTTTGGATGACCCCGACTGGGCCCCGTAGGCGGCCCCCGCAGGGCTGGGGGCCCTGGTGCTCCCTGTCTTCAGAGCACACGTAGTCGACGGCTATGGTGATGAGTGTGATGCTAAGAAGCCGATGCATCGTTAGCCTGAAATAAGAAAATTCAAAGGTCACTTTCTTTTTTCATTAATTATTTTCAGTAAGTTAGGTGAGCTGGACGTAAGATTTAACGGTAAAAAGTTAAATAGTTGTAAATTTCATAAAAGGAATGTCCATAAGCTAGATATTTAATCAGTTTTTGTCGCAATATTTGTCCTTCTTTATTCAGAAGAAAAAAGACACGCTCAATAGCTTAATCTCACACAACACCAACAGTTTTCGCTTCACTATTCCCACTTCTCAGATGACCATGAGATTCCAGCCAAACATTCTGGATATTCATAGCCCCTTCACAAATATCGAAGTGTTGCCGCAAATAATATCACTTTTTATTACGTAATCAGATAAAGATGGAGTGGGTGTGAGATGTCCGATAAAGTAGGCTTATGGTACGTTGCTATTAGTTGAACGCATTCGTATGGTCTCTATATTATATTTTATTGTGTCTATATGGGGCATTGTGTCTCACAAATTGGCTTATAATATCGTATCAGGTCCCTTTGAAAAGGTCTGCTAATAGTACATTTGTATTTACGGTAGTAAAGAACTTTAATAATATAGTTTTTTTTACTTTTTATATTACTCTGGACTTTCCATAAAATTTAAAAACAGATTTCTAATGCTAATTCAAGTTGCGAAAAATGTGTGGCCAATTTAAAAAACACAAATTCATCCCTTGTAATTGGAAGAGCACAAATAAAAGCAAAAAAACTAGTAGATTATATTTGAACGCAGGTCTATTACAGAGAATTGTCCCATCTCTCCACGACTCATTTGTCAGACCACCTCTGTAATTGACGGGCTACATTTGTCCGTAAAAAGTATCACTAGCTGGGACTGTTTTTTGTGCGCTTTCAATTTACGATGTATAGAAAACCATATCTATTTTTATTTAGAGTTTTTATTAATCAACTTCAAATCACTGCCTATCTTCAAAAAACTGCTGCATCAGCATTATTTATCCTTATGAAGACATTGATAGCTCTATCTTATGTCTATGTAAGTCTATTATAATGTTTGTAAATTGTAATGTTAGGTATTATGGTATGTAGTGCAGGTATTTGTTTTTTTTAAATCTATATATGTATTTATTAAGTACCACCGTCTATTTTGTTCGTTCATGTCCAGTCCATCCTAAGGTTGCCTGGAAGAGATCGCTCTCAGCGATAAGGCCGCCCTTTATACTTAATTTACTCTATTGTTTATTCCTGTATTGTTTTCTGTTTTGTGTGGTATATAGTGAAGCCTCAGCATGAGTTGGATGACTAGCATGCTAGCAACCAACGCTGGTCTTCCGGCAAAGCAACTTGTTGTAATGCATTGTAATGATCATGATTGATAACTCGTGACCGTGTTCCCTATTTACGTTTAAGCTGGCCCTTAAATAGATTGATGAACCAACGTTTTACTATAAGATTGTTTGATGACTTCAAATTCCGACTGATAACCTTCAACAAGGATAGTAAGTAGATTATAACTTTAAAAATGCACTCTCATATCGCATCGGCCACGTAGCGGCACTAAACAAACTCATAGCTCATGCCACACAATGTATTTTAAGATTTGATTTGAATAACACACGTTCTGTTAGGAAACGACGGTTAATGGTTACCATTCAACATCAGCTGGTTGATTTTTTGTTACTTCCAGAACCTAATATTTATGCTTTGCTTAGTTTGGAACTACAATCAGGCCTGTGCGGAATATCCAGCTTTGTTTTTATTTTTTTATATTTATATTGGGAAATAAACAAGGCCGGTAAGTAAGATCCTTGCATACAAAAAACGTATGATGATGATGAAACAATAATTGTACTGAGTAATTGTCTAGTCGTCACTGTAGTTTTTCATTAAACTAAATAAGACTTAAATTATCAGTATAAAATTAATTGTACAATAACAGCACACAGCAACAACAGTGAGCAGTTCACGCAGAGTCCATGTTCTTCAGATGCCAATATCAGGTGGATCTAATTTGGATCTAATAGGCTATTTGACAACATTGAAAATATGCTACAAATTCTGGTCATCACATAAGATAATATAGACAAAAAAAAACATTTTTCGCTTTATTTCAACTAAATTATGTATATTTTTTGCAAATAACACGAAACAAAATGTAATAATTTATCTGTGACGAAAACTGTGTTGTTGGTTACAACTCTGGTGACGTCACATGCCAATAAACATACATTTCTCGACCGATTGTTGTTCGCGTTTTGCGTTTTGTGGGTGTTAAATTCAATCTGTGAGCTATTTCTGAAGCATTTTCTGTCAAGTTTTGATAACTATTATAACTAGTGCCATAAATATTTGTTATTGTTAACTGTGTGTGACGTCACACGGCAGTAAACAATAGCGCCATTACAGAAATATCGTTTTGTTGTCAATATTGTTGTCAAAATATATAATGCAGAGCGCGCATAGATGCTACCAACATCACAGTACAACATCACGTAATAGCCTACATACGAGTATGCAACTCTTAACTTTTTGTGCGTTAATATTTTGTAGGTAGGTCCTCACAATTCAAGCCACGTTTAGTCTCTCCTCATCGAAAACCCTCGGATATTTCAGTCGAAAAAGAGAATTAATTTACTTCGGTATGTTAAATTATTACGCCATTTTGTATTGTGATTCGCAATACAAAGCTTGGCGGCTAGAATGAGTTGGAATGAATGACCGACTTTCATAAATGCGGTTATCAATTGTATTTCGTTTGTGCTTTTGTTCTTTCCGCCACAAAGCTTTGAATAAAGGCGATCGTGCCGTGAGCAAACGTGATTGTATAAGAGTGGGTGTTTTATTGTTTATTTAATAAATGATATAAACGCGAAATATTTTTATGAAAATCTAAAATGGTTCATTATTTTCTTCATATTATAAAGAGCCACCGAATACGTTAAATAGAAATTTCCAATAAAATAATCTGCATAATGCAAATTTTATTTATACTCGTATCTTAAGCTGGGTACTGACTAATGTTACGGGGAGTAACGTACGATTAGCAGCGAACATGATACGTTACGCTGTATGTCAAAAAGCGTCTCGTATGCACGTTTCGAGTGTTTTTTTCAATGACTGCACAAACGTTCGATGTTTAACACATAATATTACGCTCCGTAACGCCGATCTGTAACCACATTATGAATTGTAATTGACGACCGTCTACTTTAAACTTTACTGAACTAGTTCATTAGTGTAAATCAATGTGCAACTCTATCATCAACCAATTGATGCGATATAGTATCTTTCAAAACACAGCTTATTTAACACTTAAATCACATAACTAGAATAATGTTGTTGAATAATTTGATGTTTTTCCAATTTTGGCTCAATTTCCTATCGACTGAAACCACGTTTGGCGGTCATCATCAGCCTTTAGCAGTCCACTGCTGGACATAGGCCTCCCCAATGAGCGCCATAGCGCCCTGTCTTCAGCTTTCCGCATCCAGCATCTACCTGCAGTCTCTCGCAGGTCGTCATCCCACCTGGTCGGAGGGCGTCTACGTTTACCGAGTCGTTCGACGGTGATCACCCAAAATAGACTCGACATTCAGCTGATCAACATCGTACCTCTTCTTATTAATTATCTTGTATTTCATTTCAACTATGTTTTTTAAGGTATTGTCTCAATTGGATGGAAAAATGTCTGGTGATATTAGCAGGTGTTACTATGGTTACAGCTTTAAAGAAAACCCTTAGTTTGGCAGTCTAGTCTATTTAAGCGGTCTGGTCTAGACTTCGAAGGCCATCCTCTCATTCATTAAATTATGTAGGTATTATATGCTCGTCATTCATGATTTTGTTTTTGTATATGACGGGTGGTATTGGCGTGCGCGCGGCGCGCTCGTGCTGCGCGCTTGTGTGTGTGACTAGTTCATGATCGCTACAACAATGCAAGTTCTTGTTGCTCCTTTACCGACCTACCCGAAATACCATTTTTGATAACAATTTTTTTAACAACAAGCCAATAATCAATAATAATCAATAATCAAATCATTTATTTGCTGTAATATAGGTACAAAAGTTCTTAATTAAAAATGGTATTTCCAATACATTACTACCTCATCGAGGCTTGCAAAATTAAGATAGCATGCAAATGTCACAGTAGAGTTTAGTAATGTTCTAACCTAGGTATATTGTAGCCATCAACGTAATCGCTCACACCAAAGCTTACGTAGAATTTTAAAACCTTATTAGCAACAAAGTTGCAGTTCCTTCGTCAAACTTCATTTAATTTATCTCCATCCAATACCATAAGTTTTTGTGTCAAGTAAAATACTTACTAAACGTTTGTAATAACATTGTTTCTAAGGCTAGGATTAACATGTACACTAGCTTATAAGTTCATACTGTAATACTTGATGTCATAATAAAGACATTTTAAATTGAATTGAATCATGATTTTGTTTGGTTGTTTATTGAGAAAAATATGTTGTACTAAACAGCAACCTCTATGAAAATCATTAAGCGTCAAGCTTGTCCAGACAAATTGGTACACAACAAAATTAAGGAAACAAGAAAAGTTTTTCTTCAACAAATTCAAATGAAAATGTTTTACAAAAGTTTAATTAAGTCAAGCAAAAATTTTATATTAATATGTTTATATAATTACGGAAATCAAGCGATACATTATAAACTTGTAACAGGTTCACAAGTATAATAATAATAATTTAATGTATAAAATATTACTTGTCTAAGTGCTCATTTTGTAAGCCTGAAGAATAAATTATATTATAAATAAATAAATAAATAATGCTGGACATTTCACACAGCATTATCTAGCCCCATGGTAAGCAGAGCTTGTGTTATGGGTACTAGATAACTGATATACATAATACAATACATTACATAGATAGATATTTTTTATTATACATAGAAAACGACCAGAACACCCGAAACAAATATCTGCAGATCGTACACACAATTGTTCCGAGGCGGGAATCGAACCCGCAACCTCATGCGTCGCAGGCGGACCTTCGCCCACCGCGCCACATCGGTCGTCAAGTACCCGTGCTTTCATTAAAACCTTCATGAGAATAAGAAACAGAATTGTTATAAAATTTAAACAACCAAATAATAACGTCTGAAAGCGTATCTATAAACGGCAGGAAAACCTCACATGGAACATTATCTCACGCGTGTCATGAATGCTGACGTAGCGTGAACAATGTTCATCATCATGAATTTCATTATATGCCACATCACACTGTGTATGTGTAATGTGACATTATAATGAGATTCACATCTAATGCCCGAATTTCAGAACACGGGGCACGTTTCATGAAACTCGTTGAAGAATCAGTTTTGAAGGTTTCATTAAAATAATCGCATGTATTTGTATGTATCATTGACGACCTCTGTGGTGCGGTGGGCGAAGGTCCGCCTGCGACGCAGAAGGTTGCGGGTTCGGTTCCCGCCTCGGAACAATTATGTGTACGATCTGCAGATGTTTGTTCCGGGTGTTCTGGTCGATATACATATGTATAGTAAAAAAACGATCTATGTACATAATCCATTATATATACACATAACACAAGCTCTGCTTACCTTGGGGCTAGATGATGCTTTGTGGTTTCTCCAGCATTTTTTTTTATTTATCATTAGGTTAGCAACCTCAATAAGACTGCTATTCATATTATTTATTCATTTAAAATCACTTCATGAAATAATCACATGTAAAATATTTTTTATTATAATCGTGGTTAACTTTCGTAAAATTTTTGTTTCCATTATGTTTCAATAATCTATCAAAGTTTTTCGATGCTTCTCCATAATCGCACTGTCATTTGTTTTTTAAATAACATAATAATAATATGCTTTGTTTTATTATTTTACGAACTAAAGGAGAAGGAATCTTTCATAGCAACAATGCACCCGACTAGATTCAAACACACTAAATGATATTCGGGTGCCTAGATCAGAATTACACCTAGTTTTATTGACACCTAGCTGCCTGCCGCTTCGCCCGGGTGGTCATTTGTTTCATGCATATTAATAAAAAAATCTCTCTGTGTTCATCCTCGTACTTCAAGGAATATTCTAAAAAAAGAATTAGTGAAATCGGTTCAGCTGCTCTCGAGATTTGCGCTTAGCAACACATTCAGCGATTCATTTTTGTTATTATAGAGATATCTTATGTGACATAAATATTTAATAATACATTTGCCCCAAAGTTAGAATTTAACGCGAAGTAAGAAGAAATAAAAATAAAAATGAATGTGTATTGATTTTACGGTCAATGCGATTTCATACGAAAGGAAACATTACTTTTATTCCCAGGACCTTTATAAAATAACTTTCGTTTGAACCCGTTGGGTACGGAAATCTAATTATTGTTTTTCTTTGAAGACATTCAGTACTCTAGGTTTCTGTCTATCAGCGATGTCACTAAAAGGGAAAGCGCTCCACCGAAACTCATTTAATAGAAAAAAAAAACAGTTCTGGATATTTTTTATGTATACTAAAAAAACTATCAGACGACCTCTGTGGCGCGGTGGGTGAAGGTCCGCCTGCGACGCAGGAGGTTGCGGGTTTGATTCCCGCCTCGGAACAATTGTGTGTACGATCTGCAGATATTTGTTCCGGGTGTTCCGGTCGTTTTCTATGTATTTAAAAATATCTATCTATGTAATGTATTGTATTATGTATATCAGTTATCTAGTACCCATAACACAAGCTCTGCTTACCATGGGGCTAGATAATGCTGTGTGAATTGTCCAGCATTATTATATTATTATATCTATCTATGTAAAGTACCTACATATATCTATTATCTTGCACCCGTAACACATAAGCTCAATTAACACTGTGTGCACAAACAGTCCGGAAATAATTAAAATGTATTTTTTTATTTCATTCGGTAATTCATTAATATAACGTTCATTTCTGGGTTATCATCGTCATCATCTGGGTTCTATAATATCATTTGGAAGTTTATTATGTAATTGTGTTCCCTCGAAACTTTTTTATTTTATTATATTTATTTTACTAGCTGCACCCCGCGGCTTCCCCAGCGTGGAAACACATGTGTCAAATGGTTTATAAAGCTTACTCTTGAATCACTCTATCTATTTAAAAAAACCGCATCACAATCCGTTGCGTAGTTTTAAAGATCTAAGTATACATAGGGACAGCAAACAGCAGAAAGCGACTTTGTTTTATACTACTTGTATATAGTGATGAGACAGCAGGTGTGACACTACGCTCTATTCCATCTCATAAAAATACAATTTCTTTATGGATTCCGATTCACAGGGTACCAAAGAGCCTATTCCAATGCATGTTCTGTCTGTCAGTCCATTCGCCTACGTAAACATTTACATCGCTACGTTCAAGTGTATTTTGCAGCTGGTTTCACTTCATTGGATGTACTACTTCATTTGTGCACCAAAACAGGAAAACTACACGAAATAGAGATATAATGGACATTTCCACACAAGATCATCAAGCCCCAAGTAAGCAAAGCTTGTGTTATGGAAACTGCTTTACTGCTATTCATAATACATCTTTATAATAAAAATCCAGTGTATAAAGTTTTATTAATTAGGCGCTGAAGTGGACCGAACTTTGAAAACCGCTTAAATTCATGTCGACACAATTTATTTTATGATATCAGGAAGGTTAATTAGAATGTTAAGGTTCTTGAAATAAATAATGCTGGACTATCCACACAGCATCATCTCAACAAAAAAAAGAAAAAAAGAAAAAAAAAATATACAAACCAAATGAAGCTAAAAAAAAAACATTGAGAAGGGGGAGAAAAAAAATAGATTCCCACAAAACCCAAGGACCGAGGAGTCGTCACCCCTCGAGTTGACGCGGATTAATGAGGCCAAGCCTCGAGGCCCCTCTCTGTGCCTCCACCAGGGCCGGAAAGAAATTTATTGACAGCATCATCTAGCCCTAAGCTAAGCAGAGCATGTGTTATGGTATTAGCTTAGATGTCAACACTGCAAAATGGCAAATACTTACTTACAGAGAGGGCGTCTCACAGCCATGCCACATGGAGGGAAAGTACCTTAAATATTGTAGATAGAAAGTATTCTTTCAGTAAAATGTTCTATCTACAACATTTGAGGTACATTCCCTCCATGTGGCATAGCTGTGGGACGCCCTCTCTATGTAAAGTATGGAATTAATGTACCAAAGAAGTATATTCATTTTGTAAAGTGATAAAGAATGAATAAAAGAAACCCATTCAATAGAATTCTTATTGAGATTGACAAACAATATTTTATTAGTCTTTTACGAGACATTTTCTTCGAAATGAATAAACTGTTTCATTGGACGTTTCACGCGACGTCTTTTCTCATGAAAACAATACTTCATAGGTTTTATTTATAAATGAAAGTGCTGGGTCGGCTCTTAGTGGAAGGAAAACATTTGAAAACCAAACGTTAATTAATCAGGAAGGGTCGGGTAGAGTGGAATCGGGTAAGGCAGTCAGTATGGGGCTTTTAGACAGGTCATTCGAATTCTGATCGTGTAAAACCTGATTTCACCGCACTCATCTTGCCCTGGTCTGGCCCATCTACCATCAGTGAAGCCGGAAACAAACTATTCCCACTCCACGCGACCCGACCGACGTGTTTGTCACGATGCGTGTTGAGTTGAATCAAATCGTATGAATTTACTATGACCACAATCAAATTAGTAGCACCCGACGCGATACCACCATAGATAATTTCAACTCTATATTTTCGAAAATGTATATTTCATTAACGTTAACTGAAACAATGTTTTGATACTGCATAATTTGTTTCTGATTGTTTAGTCTGTTTATGAATTCAATGTTTAAAATTCCCAACAATACGCTTCTATTTGTTTCTCCAAACTTTACAGACTCGAGCCCCAATATTGTACAATTAATCATAGATACAGCCAGAAAACTTTGCGTCTACGTTACCCCATTCAATATGCTATCATGCATAGGCATAAAATATGACAAAACTTGTTTTGGAATACAAACGACATCTGAAGAAAGAAAAGTTTGAAAACTTTGTAGACGGAACGTCCAACTTAAACCAATAGATGTTGAAGATTGAATTCTGGTTATCTAGAATGCATATTGACAAAGTCAAGAGCCTGTTAGATTGATCTAACAGGTATCTATAAATAAATAAATAATGCTGGACAATTCACACAGCATTATCTAGCCCCGTGGTAAGCAGAGCTTGTGTTATGGGTACTAGATATCTGATATACATAATACAATACATTACATAGATAGTTTTTTTTATTATACATAGTAAACGACCAGAACACCCGGAACAAATATCTGCAGATTGTACACACAATTCTTTCGAGGCGGGAATCGAACCCGCAACCTTCTGCGTCGCAGGCGGAACTTCGCCCACCGCGCCACATCGGTCGTCAAGTATGCTTTCATTATACAAGATAGGTAAACCTTTAGATAGGTACCTTTCTATAATTTACCCAAAACGTCTTATAAATCATTAGATTATTGGTATGAGTTGTTGGTAAATTGTATGTCAAATGATTTTTATGTGAAACATGGCTTAGCGGTTATGGAATATATATAGTTTAGTTTTTGTGATAGTTTAACATCATTGAAACGGTGTAAGTATCAAAATCAAATTGCTCGCCTGTTTTACACGTTGCTTGCCTGAAGCTACAAATTTATCTTAGCTTTAATGTATGCAAAGTAGACAGTGAAAATTTGATCCTTAGAATAGAATAGAAAAAACATTTATTTAGACACAGGTACAAAATACAGGCATAGAAGTAAACAAACAAAGAAGAAGTTTATCATGGGGGTAAACGACACAAATAGGTGATATTAGGACTAAAATAAGACTACCTCCATGACCCTGCGCCGAAATAGGGGTTGGCTCAGCGTGTGCTGAACATTATTTTATTTAGCGCTGTTTTTCAGCCAAAGACCTTAATTACTAGTTGAAGTCACGGACGACAATTCGGTGACAACAAAGAGAAAAATATTTGATACAAATAAACAAAAGTAGAACAATAGGAGAGTATAATATGTATATTATGTCTAGTAAACAGAGATATAAAATAATAATATGTATCATATTGTGCACCCTAGGATAATACCCGCTATGTGTCGCTATCGCCTTTAGATTAACTTCTCAAAGGGCCTCTGTGCTGTTGCCCCATGCAAGCCTTCCAAAGGACCGGGTCACTTTATGGCCCGAGATCATGGTAAATGAGAGACATAATAATAAACGAGATAAATTAGAATGTAATATAACAATAATAGGTGCGTGTAATATAATAATAAAGAATGACGTTTCACAACAAATACAGAAGGTTTGTACGTAAGGTAAAAACAAAAATTAAAAGATAAAGTAATAGTTCCTTCTGTTTGCGGGATCCCGTGAGAGCTCCCTTGCTCAAATAATGGATCACTTGGATATAAAATAATTTATTTAAATATATGTTATGGTTCTTAATAAATAAATTACAAATGAACGAGGCAGCAAATTTTACAAACTGTGAAGCCGCCTTATTGCCAGTGTTCTTGGCATAACATAAATCAAGTACAAGACGATACGTAGTTCTTGATCTCATAGTTATTTAATCATCTCAATTTAAAATTGCATTTCAAATAATAAGCAGGCAAGCAGCAAAATAGGTAATAATAATTAGCAGCTCTTAGTGAAGAAAGTGCTGTGAATACTGATATGGGTATATATGAGGACACTAGTCTCATAAGAATTCAGGCAACAGGAGACTCATGTGTCGGAAGGGTCCTTATTCATAGAGCGTTATTTTTGTCAGCCCTGAATGTATGTAGCAGCTTTCCCTTTTATATCTATGGCTTTCCCCATAATACAAATGGTGGCTAAGCCTATGCTGACTGGGTAACACTGGTGGCTGATTGCCGCCGCTGACTGTTAGTTTCACTTTAACTACTACTTCTCATTTATTAATTCTCATTCTCAACTATATTTTTAAGAGTGGCAACAAAACATTTCTTTAGGTTTCGGTGCAGCATACGAGTGTCGTTTGTTGTCCACCGCAACTTAAAAAAGTTGTTAAAGTAAAACCCCTAACAAAAATAAGGAAGGGATTACAAATCGAGACAAGGGCATAATCCTGAATTATCCACAACGAGGGCTACTTAGCTCATAATAAAAATGGATAGCCCCGGGCAAAGCTGTAGTGGCTGAGCTTACGCAACGTTTAAGGGGGGTGCCAAAACTTTGCGAGATGGCAATACTGGCATGTAGTGGTAAAGAAGCAAGTGTTGAGATGACTTTACTTTACTTTTACTTTAATATTCGAAAAATCTGGCCATTACGTGCGAGAATCTAGAAGCTAGATCCAACCAAAGAAACAAAGATCGAGGTAGGTACGAACTCCAAGAACACCAATCTAGAGATGATTTTGTCGGGGGCCTCCGGCTCTTGTGCCATTCTATACGTATTTCAATAACTCTCAAAGCTTTGACCACAAACAATAATTTGTTCATTTGTATTATTTCCCTCCTATCGGATCTCATGCTATGCATGAGAGTTTCAATAAAAGTTCCAACATACCGTCCGCTTGATTAAACCCATTCAAAGATAGCTTTTTTGCAACGCACCGCAGGCACAAAGGACCCACAGGAATGCTCTTCTGGTTACAAAGAGAACATTCCTTGGTCACTAATAATAACGTAAGATGCTGGCTGCTTAACTTGAGAAAGTATTTAGTTATGCTATTTTATAGGGTCATTATAGTTCATAGTTTTATTTTTAACCACATTACTCGGCTATGGGAAAATATTGCATGGTAGTCGCCAGTTTTCAGCATGATGTTTTCAAAGCATTAATATGATGAGAATAAATACACATATACTCTACCTATATAATCAATAATATAGAAGAGAGTTAACTTGATTTTGTGTATTGGATGATAATAGTGTAATAACAACTTGTAGAAAGCTATATAGCGTGATCTATAGTAGCTACAGATATTATGTACATTTAACTAGGTAGGTAACTTTATAATTTAGAAAACCTAAATAAAAGAAAATTATCCTCTTTATGTAAGGTAATACATTTAAAATAGCAATGTTCACTAACATTACGTTTTTACGAGAATTGCCTCTTCCCGCCTTGACAAACAAGATTTATTGACACCATATTTACCTTGAAAGCCTCCCTGAAAGTGAACCGCGGCTGTTTACGACCCGCAGATATGCCTCAAGACAGAATTGCCTTTTGTAAGATATATGGGATGACCTTTGAAAATTTACAACGAATAAAGGCCGAAGTCAAACTAGTCACAGAAGCATGCCATCTTTTTTAATACTCTGAACTAAATTGAGAAGCATAGAAATATATTTGTAACATGTGCAACTAAGTTTATCAGATTCAAAGCTTTGTATAGATTAACTTAGGTATTTATTTATTTATTTTGCTTTATTCGGAAGACAAACAGTTGTACACACTTAACAGCTAACTGAAATAATAACTTATAACCATTTATGTGTCCTCGCATGTAGTAGCTAAAGGTAAAAAGATATAATAATATCAGGACATACTTAATCACTACTTGCAGTAATCAATTGCTAAAAACCATAGAACAAGTCCAAAAAAATTTAAGGAGTATATCAAATTGTAGGTGGGAGTGGTGCACGCAAGCTCTATGCATTTTGTTGGACCTCATTAGAGAAGGAATTTGAGGATCGTTTTTAGTACTTTTTATATATTTTTTGTTTATTAAAGCCAGTCTCAGAACAACAGAACTACGTAACATCAAAATAAAAAATTTCATAATGTTCCACCTTCATGCTATTTCTGTGTGAGGTAACAATGGTACACGTTTTGCGAAAGTGCTACCTTGTCACTTCTAAAATATAAGTTTGTTACAGATATGCTTTTAGAATATCGTACAGAAAAATAAGATTTGATGTGTACATACATAAATCGAAGTGACGATCTGGCGAGGGCGATTAATCTTGCGAAGAAATATTGAAAAGTTTCTAAATATCATAAATTTTTAACACAATACGTGTCTGAAGTAGGTAACATCTACCCAAGATAAGATAAGGTACCTACATAGCAGAGCAATTCAGAATAAGTGGCATAAAACAGCCATCATTACGCGTTCTCAACGCTGGAAACATTTATATCGCGCGTAATACTGTAGTATGTTATTACAGGCTAACCGTATCAGCTAGTGAAATAGTTAATTTTACAAAAACTACACTCAAGAACACGTTTGCCCCAGCGGCCACGACCACGACTCGGTAAACGTAGTGTAGGACGCCCTCCGACCAGGGATGACGACCTGCGAAAGACTGCAGGACCTAGATGCTGGATTCGGCAAGCTGAAGACAGGGCGCTATGGCGCTCATTGGGAGAGGCCTATGTCCAGCAGTGGACTGCTATAGGCTGATGATGATGATGATGATAAAAACTAAAAAAAAACACGATTTTTATATTTTATGGAAAAATTATGCCAGAGTCACCCGAGATTTTCACGATATATGAAAATCTGTTAAGGCATTTAAAAGAAATTGGCTTCCATTAATGCACCTTGAAAACATTGCACACCTACGAGTATGTGCGCAGTCGTGTTACTACTCCTAACTAGATATCTCCATTCTAACGATACAAATATCTATTATATGTAAATATAATAGATAGTATAATAGTAGTAGTTTTATAGAAGTAGTCGTTTTGACGACCGATGTGGCGCGGTGGACGAAGGTCCGCTTGCGACGCAGGAGGTTGCGGGTTCGATTCCCGCCTCGGAACAATTGTGTGTACGATCTGCAGATATTTGTTCCGGGTGTTCTGGTTGTCTTCTATGTATAATAAAAAATATCTATCTATGTAATGTATTGTATTATGTATATCAGTTATCTAGTACCCATAACACAAGCTCTGCTTAGCATGGGGCTAGATAACGCTGTGTGAATTGTCCAGCAACATACTAACATACATACTAACATTATGCGTGTGTCTGACCGCACCTCAAAGGGACTGTCCATCAACTTCTAGCTATAAATCACAACTGTCCAGCTTTTACTTATGGCACCACCCACACAATTTATGTTCTGAAAAATCATTGTCCGATCTGACAAGAATCCAGTGATTTATCACAGGTAACTTTGATTTTCAAAGATCAATCTGGTTATGAAATGATTTCAGGTTTGGTTATCATGTTCCAAATGAATTCTACCCGAGTGATCCAACCGATCCGATTGCCACTGCGACATTACATTCTTTTAAATATTTAATGTCGGGAAAACATACGCGAACATTTTGTTGTATAAACAGCGAATATCCCAGAGTGTGTAGAAAAATCGGCAGCTCTCGTTGGAAAGCTTTGTGCATAGCAAAGCAGAAAGTGATTGGGGCCGTAGGTATTGGCTGAATCGATTGATTAGCCTTACAATACCTACATTAAGGGCTTGATCGAATATTTGCTGTTTTTACAGGGATTTTGGCTGAAGGATCTACAGGGACTATGGATACTACTACTATGAATATTAATTCGGCAATTAAACGGAATAAATCGCACGCACGCGAAAAATCCACACATTTATAAAAGGCAAGAGATTACTTGATGGTTCTAACCTTCATGCTCAAGCAAAATTTCCAAATTCTACAAACACCTTCACTGATCCACTTCAAGGAAAGCTAGATTATAAAAACCTTTGTATAAGCCGTGAGTAACGTACATAAATAGTTATATATTTCATCAAATTTCTTAGTTACAGTAGTAGTTGGATAAAAAAAATCTGCTATAGGTTAAGCCTCTCGATAAAACCACTCTTAACACTTTGACTGCGATTTTTTTTCGACGACTGCGATCTTTTTTTAACCTAAAAAATTCGTACTGCCGCTCTACACAGCGGTTGTGTTGCGCCGCACATGCGTTTCGTTCGAAAAATATTACGGCTATGCTGAGTCACACAGATCCGTATTTTCTCAGCCGCTGCGCTAGTGTGGATTTACGCATATTAGTCACTTGTAGAAAACACATACCGTGAGATTTCAGCAATCCAAGATTAGAGTATACGGCTTAATTGTAAAATTACCGCGGAATAATTAATTATCTCCTAAACGATACAAGCCTTGCTCACCCGTTTAAATCCTAACTGGAACTAGCAAATAAATCCGAGGTACCAAATCACTGGATTCGGGCTTATCCCGTCAAAATGGTTGTTTTAATTATGCCGGCGCAGGCGAGGCGACGAAGTTCCGCTTTTCGTACCTAACACACACAGGTGGTAATATAATACAGCATTTTTAAAATGCTCATTTGGAAAAATCATTTTCTACCGCCACGCGTTGCCAACCAATTGGCATCCATGTTTACATATTCATTGTCTTCACTTCACCACTTGTTGTTACGCACAATAACGTACAACTTGCGATTTTTTACACTCTATTACTTGCCTAGTATGCCCACTAATAATGTGAAGACACAAAAAACACATGAGAGAATTGTGCCTAAAAAGCCATGTTACGAACGTCGATGCTACGCGCGCCGCCGTATGCGTTGCTACGAAAGACTGCTACGATTATTATTATAGTAGATTTTAATGGTAAATATAATAATAAAATTTTTCGGTAAATATATCACTGCTAAAATACTAAAAAGGTTTCGATTGACAATCAGCTATTGTACAATGTACATTTTTATTTGTTGTATTTACTCTGTCTCTCTCTCTCTTTGTAGGATGTTAAAATAGTGATAAGTTGTCATAACAAATAGCCAGTATGTCATAAAACTTAGCACACCTAATCAAATTTCGTTGCCGGAGCCAGCGTAATCAGGGATGCCATAAAGATAACAAGATGAGTGCAACACACATTACGTGGTATTAAGGTCGTTCATTACATTGCCCTGAGTGAAACCAGCTATGGATGATGTCGCTACGATAGGGTACGAGAGGTGCTGAGAACTGGTAATGTTTCTGTCTAGTAATGGAACTCGTGTGGAAGAGTCGAGTGCCACTAACAGAATGAGATGTCGCCGCTTTAAGTAAATAAATAAATAATGCTGGACAATTCACACAGCATTATCTAGCCCCAAGCTAAGCAGAAGCTTGTGTTATGGGTACCAGATAACTGATATACATAATACAATACATTACATAGATAGATATTTTTTATTATACATAGAAAACGACCAGAACACCCGGAACAAATATCTGCAGATCGTACACACAATTGTTCCGAGGCGGGAATCGAACCCGCAACCTCCTGCGTCGCAGGCGGACCTTCGCCCACCGCGCCACATCGGTCGTCAAAATTAATAATAAGTAAAAAGTTAAGCCGGTGACAAATAGCATACAATATCAAACAGTTGAAAGTCTTTTACAAAGTACGAGAACTTTCGAGACTTTTTCCGCTTACATGATAAAATTATAAGCGTCACATATTATTATTGCTTTGATAGTAAAGAGTCTTGTCGTCACTTTGTCCGTATTCCCCACCGCAGATCGCTTTTAGGTACTACATGTGGAATTCAGGAGACATTACTTGCTGTAATTGAGAAACAAAAGAAAAAGTAAACCTATAGCTATATTTCCATTGCTTTTCTAATTTATGGACCTGCTAAGATAGTAACTACTATTCTGCTGAAAAAGACTACTAAAAGAAAGATAAATATTCTTTGAAACAAGTAACGTAAGAAACCTGAATATCTATCTATGTATATATAATGAATAAATAATGCTTTACAATCACAGCATTATCTAGCCCTATGGTAAACAGAGCTTGTGTTATGGGTACTAGATAACTGATATACATAATACAATAAATTACATAGATAGCTAATTTTAATTATACATAGAAAACGACCACAACACCCGGAACAAATATCTGCAGATCGTACACACAATTAATTGTTCCGAGGCGGGAATCGAACCCGCAACCTCCTGCATCGCAGGGGGACCTTCGGCCACCGCACCGCATCGGTCTTCATATAAATATGCTAGCTGCGCCCCGCGGCTTCGCCCGCGTGGAAATCTATGTGTCAAATGGTTTATAAATCTTCATCTTGAATCACTCTATCTATTTAAAACCACATCAAAATCCGTTACGTAGAGTTTTAAAGATCTAAGCATACATAGGGACAGACAGACAGCGGGAAGGGACTTTGTTTTATACTATATAGTGAAGATTAATTGAATCAATAATATTATGTATTACGCTTACCAAACGTTTACCCATTAAGAAATAATCCTTCTGCACACTACGCAACTAATCAAGTGGTATTCTCGATGTCCCCATCATAATTAATCATAGCTACAGCTACAGGACTCCAACCCCTATGCCTGAGGGCTAAGGTTGATAATCACGGTAATTATTCTGAAATATTCCATAAATCACTGGAAGATTAAATAATGTCTGATGCCGACAGATGTGTGAGATGTGCCTCGCCTCCGTACAATATGTACGAGTAACGTACGGGCGTCCTGTAATTAATTAAATACGGTCATGTTAAAAAATTACGAAAGTATCTTTCAATATATTATTAGACGATATTTTTGTATAGAACGTCTTTTGTTTCTTGTTGGAAAAGTGATTTTACACAAGTGTCAGTGGGCCGGCCATATCTCGCGTAGAACCAACGGCCGATGGGGCAAACGTATACTTGAGTCGAGACCACGACTCGGTAAACGTAGTGTAGGACGCCCTCCGACCAGGTGGGATGATGACCTGCGAAAGACTGCAGGTAGATGCTGGATGCGGCAAGCTGAAGACAGGGCGCTAAGGCGCTCATTGGGTGAGGCTTATGTCCAGCAGTGGACTGCTATAGACTGATGATGATGGTGATACGCCAAGTATTTAATAGAAGCTGTATTAAAACATATGTTCCCCCTTAAGATGGGGGAGGCGAGATCAACAGTAGGCGCATGTGTGCCCATGTGGAGGAGGTTCATTTATTCATCACCAGTACCAAAAAGCGATATACATAATGTAAATACTAGAAATAAGCATAAACTCGCTGTTCCCACAACTAGACTACATAAGATAAGTGTATCTTTTAAAGGGCAATGTATACGCTTCTACAACAAAACTCCAAGTGAGTTGCAAAAATTATCAATAAATAAATTAAAAAAAATTGTGAATCATATTCTTTGTAAAAAGGCTTATTACAAAATATCAGATTATCTAGAAGATAAAAAAGCTTGGAACGAGTTTTGATCCAACTCAAAATCTAACGATTTACAGATATGCAAATCAAATGTACTAGACACATAAGTTATGAACATACTAGTGGTTTCTTCTCACTTCTTCCACTGGTGGACAAAAAATTGAAGTGAACATCAATATAATAATGGATAGTATAAAATATGACTTCTCTAAGTGCTTATTTGTAAGCCTAAAGAAATAAACTTTCATTTCATTTCATTTCATTTACGAAAGAAATAAAATTAAGAAAATCCACCATGTGCTCGGCCAAGGTCTAGTCTTTTCAAATTCTTAAACCAAAGTCAGATCTCTTAGCACGTCTAGCAGGAATATCAGGGGATCATGTGCGTGCACTAATACATAAACTAATAACCTTATAAGGCTTTTTATGAGCTAAGTTCTGACATTATGACTTTGTTGTAACCTGGACTAAACGATGCATGCAGTCTTGAACGAAGACATTATGAGGATAGCGAAGATATAAGTTATTTATTATGTAGTTAGACAAAAAGTCTTACTCTTAGTAAAATCGTCAGCGTAACAGTCGATGGGCGTCCAGTGCTGCACACATGCCTTCAAAAAGATCGCCGCAGTAAATAAATAATAAATAAATAATGCTGGACAATTCACACAGCATTATCTAGCCCCATGGTAAGCAGAGCTTGTGTTACAGGTACTAGATAACTGACTAACTATACATAATACAATATATTACATAGATAGATATTTTTTTTATTATACATAGAAAACGACCAGAACACCCGGAACAAATATCTGCAGATCGTACACACAATTGTTCCGAAGCGGGAATCGAACCCGCAACCTCCTGCGTCGCAGGCGGACCTTCGCCCACCGCGCCACATCGGTCGTCGAAAGTAACGACCGGTCCTGTGGTAACCGCATCCAGCAGCTATGTTTTTGTTTTCCAGCGTGATCTTATCGATATCGTAAGAAACATTATGAAACTGAAAGAAAATCGCAAAATATACACTGCTTCCGTTTTTTTTAATTGTAGATATTGGCCACGTTCATAAAAGCTCACAATCAGCCAATCAGCTAAGCCTTGTTTTGCTTGTGAATTTGTAGATACAGTACCTACACGACAATAAACTGAATCATTTACTTTTTTCTGGTTGCACCATCACCTTGTTCAACTTGTAATCCAAGCTTAGACTCGAATTTACGATATCCTAGACCAAATAGAGTGGTCATGAAGCAGACAAATTTACTCACATGCAAACATTATCTTCCATTCTGCAAGTCAGCTTGCACACGACCTAATACATTATGCACCTCGGCAATGGTACTTTGCGAATGTGTCACCGTAAGCTATTTAAAGCATTATCCACTGTCCTGGATAGATAAATGTGATCAGATCTTTTTGACACCAAAATTCACGATATCCATTGCTAATTTATGAACGTAATAAGTTCCCGGATTCCAGCTATAAACTGTGATGTATCACTCGCTGGTTCGTTATGCACCAATGCATCCTCGGGATCCGACGAGTCAACTTTTATGTGGTTGGCCAATCACGTACAGATTTACACAAGAAAGCCAATGGAGTGACCAATCATGTAAGAATTCGTAATGGATTGTTTACGACATCGATTTTATGAATCTTCACTTTTATATTTTTGTTTAGCAAAGCATTTTGTAAATCCCATTATAGAGAACCTATATTTTATAACGGCTTGAAGGAAACTCAAAGTTTAATCTTTCTAAAGGGTGTGCTTCGGTGGTTAGCGCAGTTGTTTCGGCCAGCGGGTGGGCAGATGATTCCCTGCAAACTAACAAATCTCCGCTCTCGCTCCCGCTTACCCCCAAAAGCCTAATCAACATGGAAAATAATAAATACGGGCGTAAATTCAACAAACACGTAAAGAATAGAGACAGCCTACTTTATTTATTTAAAACATGATACATATCCTCCAGTACACATCTTGCCAGCGATGTTATCAGTTCTTCATACATAACCGAGTGTTCTCCTAAATTGAATGATAAAATCGACCGTGCTCTACACTTTATCATGCTCAATTGCTATTCATGACGCCTCCACGCAATTTGTGTTGTAAGACAAACTTGCTGGTATTGCTGGGGTTTAGTTTGAGAGGAATTCCCATTGAGAATTCTGTTCAGTTTTGAAAGAAACTTTGCTTCGATAAATCTACAAAACTTCTACCTATTCCTTACCAGGTCTAGGTGAATAGATAAACCTATTATATAGATACTTAAACACAATAACTTTTTATGTTGAAAAGGTACCATTTTAAAACTTTATTTCAGTTGTTATTTTGAGTCTTGTCAACCCGAAATTTATATTTCTATTCTAGCCTGCGTGTGCTTGTAATAAGAGGATTAAGAATAGAATAACTTTGGCCTTTTGATAATATTGTTTTGGTGTCTGTAAGTTTATATGATTCAAAAATATTAGTAGTTCATTTAACTAAATGAATAGAAATTAGTGATTTTCATAAATAAAAATTGTATTATTTCCAAAAATAATAAAATTAAGATACACTTAACAATTAATTGTTAAGTGTATCTTAATCTTATATCTTATATCTAATATCTTAAATCAACAAAAGCCGGAATTGCGATTTCGTACTTTCGTACGAGATCGCAATTCCAGCTTTCCTTCACTCACGTTCGTATGCAATGGCAGTGCACATACCCCTGAGACTCAACATTGGGAGACACGCGTCCGCAGCAATAATCTTGGTTCTGCTAGATTGCCGACGTGACTTTGAGACCAGTGCGCTCCCGTCCTTACTCCACCCACTTATAATAATGTCTTCTTCAACCAGGGCTTTCGTAGAGCTGAGTATATAGCCGTCGTGTTAGTCTGGTTTATTTTCTACAGTATTTTATGGGCAAAATAACTTTTTCAATTTACATCATGACTTAGTATTTGTAACAGCTTGTTCCGAAAATTAGTTTAAACCACGCGCTCTGTTCATTTTAATATCTATGAAAAGTTTCTTATTTGAAACGCAGGTGCAAAAAAATATTACAACGCGGATACGGCTAACTTGCGGGTACCATAATCAATGTACTTAAAAAAAATATACTCAAGAATCCCTATCAAGATAAGGAAACTAATCATTGGAAAATTAGTCATAACATAATTGAGAAAATAGAGAAACCTTTTAATTTCAAACAGATGAACACAAACTAGTGCCAGTGAAATGAACCTACAGTAGGATTAAATTTTCTATCTAATCCATCTAATCATACGGTAACACCCACTGTTGAGTATAGGCCCCTTCCTCTTACTGGATACTATACTACTTCGTCTGTACCCCTGGCGGTCTTGTGCCAGTCGGATCCACTCCCTACAGCCCCCACAATGTCGTCTGACCATCGGGCAGGTGGTCTGCCTTGACGCCGCCGCCGCATATCCCTAGGCCTCCATTCGGTGACTGCTTTGGTCCATCGGTGATCCTCTCTCCTTGCTAGGTGTCCTGCCTATCTCCACTTTAGCCTCGCAATCAGAATGCCTACATCCTCGACCTCTTCGTCGAATTTCAACGTTTGGTATTCGGTCTACGAGGTGGATACCTAGCATGGCCCGCTCAATATTCTGTCTACATGTTTTTAAACGGGATTTTCAAATTATAAAAGGTATAAATTTCCACCTCTTTAAATAAACCTACACGGAGTAGGTTACCTTATCGTGTAAAATTTCCATATGTTAGGCGCGTTAACTTCCCTTATCAATCTGAGCCGAATAATCTCCGTGGTATTGCACACATCGGACTTTTATTAAGCACAACTGGTTGTCAGAAAAAGAAAGTTCTTGTGCCCACGGCAGATGCTGATCTCGAAGTAGAGAGATAAAATATAGCTTTTCTTATAATAACAAATAATAAAGCCTAGATGATAAATGTTTTTTTTATTTGTAATCGCGTCGGTTCTGGCGAATTTGCATAACGAACCAACTCTTTATCCATTTTAACTTTTAGAACTTTAGATATACTAAATTATCATTTATTATCATCATTTGGTATCAAAATCACAGACAATCAACTAAACAGTGTAATCGTACGTCCTCCCGCCGAAATTAGGGAGTCCCATGAGCGCGCTCCATTAGTCGAGGGCAGGTGTGTGATTTGCCGAAACCCTTTAATCTGGGGCTGGTTGAGGTCACTCATGTCTATATCCGTTGATTGTTCAGATTTGGTTTTCGGATTTGCTGGAGCTTAGCTTTGTTTCTTTATCATCATCATTATTATTTCAGTTAACTAATTTGTTATCTTATTGTTGCATTACAAATAAATAAATAAATAATGCTGGATAATTCACATAATATCATCACCTAGCATGAAGTCAAGCTTGTGTTATGTACATATGTACGTACATATATATTAAATTATTATAATTATTTTTATTATACATACAGAACACCCGTAACACATATCTGCAGATCGTACAAAAAAAATTCTCGAGGCGAGAATCGAACCAGCGGCGTTGCCGGCAGACCTTTGCCCGCTTTGCCAGAGGTCATCTTGGGTGTCTAAAGCTGTGTAATCTAGCGAGAGCGAAGCCCTAAGCTACATAGTAAAATAGGTATATGTTAATTTTCTCTAACCAAGTAGATAGGTACTGTAGTCAGGTAAGTTTATTTGATTACTGTCTGTGATTGGGTCTAGATTCAACTCTGGAATAGTTATTTTTTCTATTCCAGTTTTCCCCCTCAGGGTGATTTCAGGGGGGAAAACTGGAATAACCCAACTATGATAGGTAGACCTAGCTTGTAATATGTATTTAACCTCGTATTCCAGACACAGGTCTTATTAAACATCTGAATTATTAATGACATTCCAGAATAGGGCACTGAATAAATGATTCATAATACCTTTGAGAGGTACGACATATAGAGCGTGGGAGTTAGATTAGTAAGGAATGTAAATTGGTTGTTTTGTGTAAAACTGTGAAACAAAATGTCTATGAGTTCTTGGTAGAAACAGTGTAGACATTATTTGAACGTCAATGCTAGCACATGTTGATATTTTAAGTTGGTTGCTAGGTTGCTTAATCTATATCATGCGCTATATCTCGTCTCATTCATAATTTAGTGTATTTGAAAGAGTCGTACATATTACTATATATGAGTTAAGATCGCTTTCTCTCTATGTATATTAAGGTTATGTTCATTAGCTGAAAATCTTCCGAGGGTGACTGTGCCCATGTCCCTGATATTAAATAAATAATAAATAAAAAAATAATTAAACTGACTATTTGACTATGCCAAAAATAGGTAGTTGTAAGCGTTGTAAGAACAGGTACTTATAAAAGTTGTAAGCTTCTGAAATATCCACTCTAAGTCTGAAACATATGTATGTATGTTGCTTTTTCACCAAGTTGGCAGCTTAAATTTACTTAACAGAACTGTTTTTATTGCACCTTGTTAGCCCTATGACCATCATCATCATCATCAGCCTATATTATTCCACTGCTGGACATAGGCCTCCCCCAATGAGCGCTATAGCGCCCTGTCTTCAGCTTGACGCATCCAGCATCTACCTGCAGTCTTTCGCAGGTCGTCATCCCACCTGGTCGGAGGGCGTCCTACACTACGTTTACCAAGTCGTGGTCTCCACTCAAGAACACGTTTGCTCCAGCGGCCGTCGGTTCTTCGCGAGATATGGCCGGCCCACTGCCACTTCAGCTTGCTAATTCTCAGAGCTATGTCGATAACTGGTTCTCTGTCGGATGTATTCATTGCGAATCCCTCCTTCAGAGAAACTCCGAGCATAGCTCTTTCCATAGCTCGCTGAGCGACTTTAAACTGGTGGACCAGCCCTATCGTGAGTGTCCACGTCTCAGCTCCGTAGGTCATAACGGGTAGGACGCACTGGTTGAAAACTTTCGTTTTCAAGCATATATAGCATTATATGAGTGTCCAAGTACAGGGCCAGCAGTCTAAACCTATCCAATTGCCCTATGACCACTGCTCATAAATTGCGTTTAAAAAACTCTTGTATATTCAACCTTTTTGTAAAAGTAAAAAAATACTAATTCTCATGGCAGCCTCCACAAATATTTAGGTTCCGTCACGAGCTAACAGTGCCCTGTTTTTCTATCCTAATCTGTACATTAAAACACATAAGGGAGCACACCAGGGCCAGATTAAGTCTCGATTTAAGAACTCTGTGTGAGTTCTACGATTAATTAATTGGAAATGATTTTAAACAATAAAGCTCCACCTACTTGTTGAGTATTTAAAAATAAGGCTCAAAAGTCTTTTGAAATGGATATTTCCTAGGTTTGTTTTCTCATGTCATTTATTTTTTTATAACTTTGGTTTATTATGTGAAAAGGTAGCTAGGAATAGCAAAGAACAAACTTTAACATAAAAGAGTAGTGGATTGACCGAGGAGTGACAAAATAAAACGACGCTGATGGTATAAAAAGTTTTTGATCCCACGCAAGCATGTCTTTAGTCCGTTCCTGTTGGTTCCAGACAAAACTTTGTTAGTTTATTCAATAGGTATTATTTTGTTTTTCGATTCCGCGCACTAATGAAGCAAGTTGGACGCTGTAGGTCGAGAAACTTTGTCCATTTAGGAATAATGTCCTCGGCTCAATGGATATGGATGAGGTGGCAAAATCTTATTGTTTTTTAAATCAATTCAATAAATGATAATGAAAAAAAAGGAGCAAAGAGGGAGAAACTAATCGGACAGTTAACTAACTCAGGCGCTTAGTCAGTGTCTTATAATATATATTGTCGTATAAATTATAGATAATTGTATATTATGTTTTTTTATGTTACTGACAATTTTAGGTTTTCAATTTTTTACTTGTTCTATAAGAATTGCTTCCTTCCAAATTTCATGATTCTAGGTCAACAGGAAGCACCATAACGTATGATTACATTGCAAGTGTCAAAATATGCGGCATAAAAGGTCGTTATATATTTTGATGACGTTGCAACTAAGTTGAGTACGGTTTTTCATAGCTCCGGGGATAGCAGACCAGAGTAGTATTTAACACTTATATATATTTTAAAACATATTATAGACAGACAGACAATGAAATGATAAGTGGTTCCATATTTCCTATATAGTAGATACGGAACCCTAACCCGGATAATAGCATCCCTACCAATTAAAAGAATTCTAAAGTTATAAAAGTACCTTGATGTGTTGACCTGTCGTTATTACATACGAGACAAAGAGAATAGATACCTACAATACTAACCCTTTGTTTTCAATGAAATCAAATATCAATGAATTTTTTCGGCTGAAAAAACTAAAACAACTCTGATTGGCACACTGTGCTCCGGAGGATCCGATCGGATTAAACGCAGATAAATCGGCGTTGCAATATCAAACGATTTTGGGTTTTTTTTACACACTACAGTAAACCTTGAAACACTCTAATTGCTTTGGTCATACCTGTGAAGTACAGATGGGTAATAAAATAACACACCCAGATATTATCTAAGTCACATAATAAACCATAGGACTTGACATGACATCAACCAACACCAACTGCAAGACGAACAGTTTCATTTTCGGCTATTTCATAGCGATATATTGAAGAAGGAACTATAGGTACGTGTTGGCCCACGCTATTATCAGTTCAAAGATATTTATTTTTCTCATTTACAACATACATGTTACTTACATGAGAAACTCAAGCTAAGTATTAATATTATGTTATTTTTCCGTCTTTTTATGTTTAGTCCAGTAGCGTTACATCCTCAAGTATATATCTAAGGAATTTGGTTTTAAACACGCCAGACGTTCCAGCACCTTTAACGTCTTCAGGTAGCCTGTTATAGAACTGAGCCCCTTCGAAAGTAATCGTCTTTTTACCCTGTTGAGTTCTTATCGTAGGCAAAACAAGATGGTCAGTTCTTCGTCTACTGTATTTACTGTGTGTTTGGCTCTTTTTGATGAAAGTAATATTTGTATGAATGGTTTTATTAAGGATTCTATGTATAAGTAAACAGGTTGTGTAGATATATAGTTGTTTAATGTTAATTAGTTTGGTTTCTTTATAGATTTTAGCTGTAGGTGTTAGATAAGGATAGTGAAATAGAATTTTAATAATTTTGTTCTGTAGTCTTTGTAACTCATTTAGTTTATAATTTGGAAAAATATGTTAATAAAAAATATGTTAATAGTTTGAAATTATACAATACAACTGCAGCGGTGCTTTAATCGTGAAACCATAGCCAACAGTGCAGCCGCTGTGTTCCAAATGTTCAGTTGTTTATTTTTTACAAACCATTGCGCCACGTTCAAATGAATTCCTCCAAAGAATAGCCATTCTTTACGATGTTAACAATACGATTGAAGTGTTTTCGAGTTGGTTAATGTTTTTTTGGACGATTGACTTCACTTGACTTCTTTGTTATTGACAATTTTTTATTCGGTTTTGGCCAGTTTCCACTTAATGGACATTTCATAGAGATAAAAGGAGGCATGGATTGACAGACTGCCATTAAAAAAATCAATTTATCAATCATGCCTAGCATTTCATCGAGTTTTTCGCTATATTTGATTTGAGTTAAAGTTAAGTTTATGTTAGTTTAGTTGTTTAATTCGATTTCAGTCATACAATATTCTTCAATGCTTGACTAGTTTTAGTAACACAATCAGAATATTATCACCAGTGACAAGCCAGTAACACGACAATCAAACCGCAGTAGTGTCATCTGACACGGGTCCACATCATCTACTAACATCATCATCTACTACTATTACCAAAGCTAACAAGCAATACATTCAGAGAAAATTTTACAAAACCAACCTCCACGCCTCTTAATAAGGCTTTTGTTTACCCTCCTGGTGTGATATCTAATACTAAGGTCGTAAGGTGTCTGAGCGACAATGATAATGTAGCTGTACTAAATGTTGGGAAGGGTGGTGATTATCTTTTCCCCAGGTTAATCTGGCTACATGTGAAGCGTGTGAGATCACACATACGTACTACTGGGTGCAGGAGTGGTGGAGTGGTATGATAGGAAATAGATTTCTTATGTATAAGGTGTTTCATATATAAAAATATATTCATGAAAAGAACAATGGCAATCTTTCAATATCAAACATCTACTTTCTACTTTTTAAAGTTATAGGGCACAATATTTATAATAGGGAAACTCGTATGTGTACCTGGTATGAGATTTTTTGTTTTGTTGATTTCAAATACCTAAGAGCATTATTGTAGTTTGAAGGCTAAAAGTTAATTCAGTAGAATCAAAAAGTTTCATATATAATTAACGCTGGACGATCCACACACCATCATCTAGCCCCAAGCTAAGCAGATCTTGTGTTATGGGTACTAGATGAAATTAGATATAGACTAAAATTACATTCATATGTAACATATATATGTATATTTTTATGAAACTTATTTTAGGTTAATGAATATATGAATGCTTGGTTCGCTACTAAAATAAAATTCTAACATATTTACTAGTCTCGCTAAGCCATGTCAATTTTAAAATATTTTATTTTTATTTTTTTATTTAGCCTGTTTCGTCCCACTGCTGGGCAAAGGCCTCCCCCAAATCTTTCCACTCAGTGCGGTCACGTGCGATCTCCCACCAATCTCCGAGGAAGGCGTTAAGGTCGTCTCGCCACCGCTTTCTTGGCCGACCTCGCCCGCGGCTTCCTTCCGGGACCCAGGGTGTTGCAGCATTAGCCCACCTCTCGGGGGGCAAATGCTGCAACTTTAAAATAAATTTAAAATAATAATGTTTCTAAATAACAGTGACGTGAATGCAAACTTCATACCCTTAGAAAGCCGAACAATATTCAGAAACTACGTATCAAAGTAAAATCTCAATTTAATAACAATGGCAGAATGGTCAAACTGTGTTGAATACTAAATGAAAACCTTTTCATCATTTCATTTTCCAATGTCGTTCTACTTTCAAACTATCGCTGTCCAATCAATAATTAAAAGTTCAAAACTTAGGTTTTGAACTACTTAGTTTGTTCGGTGCTTTTCCCAATAGGGTTTAGATTTGTATTGGGCTGGGGCGAGAGGCGAACACTCTTTCAGTCGGCACTAAAAGGAGTGTTGTTGCTTCAGACTAATTGGGTGCTTGGGCATATTATTCCTCGAAGCGCACCCAAATGAAGCGCACCTAGGCGAAGCGCACCTCAGTACTTCCAAATAGCGCACCCGTTTAGGTGCGCTTCATTCAATAGGTATAAATGCTCAGTTTTTATTCCTCGTTGCGCACCAATGACATTGTAAGGTCTAGTGATGGGGTTGTATGAATCACACAGAACTCCGTACTTTAACAAACAAATTGACATGTCAGGTTGTAGTTTTGTGGATAAAACTTTAGCGTAACTGCACTATTTAAGATAGAGAATTTTCTTGAGATAAGAAAAATCAAATTAGATCCGGAATTCCTTCGTACAGCGCCCATTGATAGTAAAGGTAGTCTGATACCTCACTGACGATTAATTAGTCGAGGAAATAAAAAAGAGGCGTCTGCCTCTTTCGGCTTTAACAGATAGTAACGATCAGTTTTACCTGTTGCGGCTATTGATAATTCAGTTCTATAATGAACCAGTATTGTACTCACGAAATAACTGGAATTGGGAATCAAGTCCATGGCTTGATTAGTAATTGTTTCTACGATCAATGAAACAAGCGAGTTTATTGAGAATAGTTTTTTGTTAAATTGTCCTTGATTTACAGTAAACAATGTGTGCCTATCATAAAAAGTGGCTAAGGCAAATTGTTGTCATTGAACTAAGTCATATCTTAGATATATACGTATAACTTATCGAAGATAAGACGTCGTCTTATGTATGAAAATGGCGTGAATTTCAGCTGTAAAATTTTACTCAAATATGGCTAAATTTGTTTATGAAATAAAAAAAAAAAAAAACGAATAAAAGAATTTATTTATAGCCACACACAATAATAAACAATTACAAAAAAAGGAAAATACATAAAAAATACAAAACAACTTAAGTAGTAATACAGAATAATGAACAATTTTACTCTTGAAACACAATAAAATTACATTGAATTGCACCAAAAGTTTAATTAACCACCATAATATGGTGGTTTTAAGCATATGCACAGCGGAGCGAGGGCGATTTGCATCACACCTCGTATACTGATGCGGACAATCCACCGCAAACGAATTAATATTTAATAAGAGCAATGAAACTCACAGGGCGGCACTTTTTAAATAATGAGAGGCAGTGAACGTGTTATGTGAGACATCATTGTGACGAAGACAACCATAACTACCTCTAATGTTCATTAGGTACCTTCACATTACCGAATGAGGAAGTTTCTGAAAGCGATCAGCAGGTTATAGGGTTAACGGTTATAGTTAGTTTAGGCAACTAGCACAAGATATGTAAGTCTGGTCTTTGCCACATTGTAGCATTTCTCGAAGCAGTTCTGAAGTCACTAAAGTCATTTAAAACGGGATGTTTACCATGATTTGATTTTTGAGTTATCCAATATCGATAATAATAGAAGAATATCGATAATAGCGTTCGATAATAATGAAACCGGTGGCAGTGGTAACGTTCGTAGCAAAAGACAAAAAATGAGGGTAGATCGATATGTCTGCCCATAAAAACTTACTCGCAGTCGCAGTGCCTTCATTTATTCCGTGATCATGGCGCATGAAACTGTGCCGAAATATTGGATAACTCAAAAATCAAATCATGGTAAATATCCTGTTTTAAATGACTTTAGTGTTAATAACCACGATAGTTTCAAAAGTTTCAGTTCTGAAGTCCTTCTCAAAAAACATTTACGTTCGAAAAGTCATCTGAAACTCTAGGTGGGGGTGGTGCAGCTCATTTCTTTATGTAGCTTTATGACTGGTGATCAAGAGATCATACGAACTTTTATATGTTTGTATGATAATATCTTGATCACTGTTTATTTGTTCTGGAGCTGTTTGCTCATATTATCTGTGTTTATTTAATTCATATAAGAGCACTTTTGAAAAACAAGTGGTGTGGTGGCACATGGTACCTACCTATTTTAAATATAAGTTTAAACATCACGAAAATTCAAAATAAGTAGTAAAAAATACTAATTTTTGCGCCGTTGAGGGTTTTAGAAGACCCTACGTTTCAAACAAACAAAATACTCATCAATAAATTATTATGACCCTTTCGTATAACCGACCCAGCTTTTAATTACGTTACAATTGTTGTTTTCCATCAAATAATGTATCGCCGAGTTTTTGCGGTTGCTTTTTGATTAATTGATGGGTGTTACGAGTTAGAAGTTATTTTATACCAGATATGGATTTAGGTAATAGGGCATAACTGAGATCCTATGTTTATAAGTAGTATATGTATATTTTATGATATATACTATGTAGTATATTTCTATGTAAGTACTATAAGTATTTTATTTATAATATCCCATAACTTACAAGCACACAGATCCCCTGGTACTGTCCACGATCCTATCCATCCATGGTTGTCTGGTAGAGATCGCTCTTGAGCGATAAGACCGCCAATTGTACTTAATTTTTAAGTTTTTACTGTACATAGTTTATAGTTAAAGTGCAATAAAGAATTTTGTATCTATCTATCTATCTAATATGAATTAGATGTCAGTCACGTAGGTATTGGTTTGGATGACATCAAACTCACATATCTCATCAAGCTCATTAAAAGCATGTTCAGCATTCTGGTACAGTCACCGAACAAGATTTACCTCCCTCACGATGTACCGCTGTTACCATAGCGGTTTGAAAATCGTTGAATATGTCACACGTTGGACGGCCGCCAAAACCAGCTTCGTTCGTATAACCACAGACTAGCTGTTTACCGCGGCTTGTGTCGCTGTCTGTTATCATTTATGATAGTTTTTGAACTGGATTTTGTATGCAATATCTATTAGGTCAACGTTTTACACCGAGCTCTAATAATTTATAACTTCTTCAGGAATTGGTTTGTAACTTAAGTCCCGGATTATAACTACAACACCGATTATACACCAACTATAGCGGTTATTGACGACCGATGTGGCGCGGAGGGCGAAGGTCCGCCTGCGACGCAAGAGGTTGCGGGTTCGATTCCTGCCTCGGAACAATTGTGTGTACGATCTGCAGATATTTATTCCGAGTGTTCTGGTCGTTTTCTATGTATAATAAAAATATCTATCTATGTAATGTATTGTATTATGTATATCAGTTATCTAGTACCCATATAACAAGCTCTGCTTACCATGGGGCTAGATAATGCTGTGTGAATTGTCCAGCATTATTTATTTATTATTTATTTATTTTATTTAAGCAAGTCAGCTTAAAATAACTATTGACCAATATGGATACGCTTGCATTTAGTTTCTGTTAGAGTCCTATAGGTACCTATAGTGCGTAGGCACGTAGTACACTTTTCTATTTTTAAATTTGATCATGCGGTTGAACTCTAAGGGCGTAAGGCCGCATAGAACGAGTAGACTTCAGCTCTTACAGAAGCTTGATCACATACTTAAGAACCACCAGGTTACATTTGATATTATTGACTAAACGATAAGTCATCTTGTGTCCGTTATCAGGACGTAGCGTTCCAATTTTCAGTACAGACTTAACGCTTCATGTCCGCATGTGGATGTTAGGTTTGCGCGTGTATTTTTCTCACGCACACCCTTGACAGCCGAGCCAATCTCGTCCATTGTTTTCCTTATTTTTTTAGTACAGTAAAATTTACAAGCAGAAAGACAACTTGTTATTTTTTCCTTAAAAATAGCGGTATACATAATTTAGATATTAGAAATTAGGATAAACTCGCTGTGCCCACAACTAGGCTACACAAGATGAATGTATCTTTTAAAGGGCAACTTACATATATGCTGCAATGTACAAAACTTCAAGTGTTTTGCAAAAGTTATCAATAAATAAATTCAAACGAATTGTCAAAAACGTCTTTTGTAAAAAGGCTTATTACAAAATAATGGATTACCTAGACGATAAAAAGTTTGGGACGAGCTTTGCTCCAAGTCGAAAACTAATAATAATAACCTGACAAGGTAAAGGTTTCTTGTTCGCATCTTTACTTTGCCTTAAAAGAATTGAGGTGAAAAAAAAATCAAAGTGATCACTTTATTTACTAGTTTTACCTAAGAATTAATATTTAAAATAATATTTTATGTATATGTTACTTATGAAATAATATTTTAATTTTGTGGCGTGTCCAAGTGTCCAGTAAAGTCTAAAGGAAAGCACTATATGTATATTATGACGACTGACGACTGATGTGGGCAACCTCCTGCGTCGCGTGCGGACCTTTGGGTGACCTGCGGGTTCGATTCCCGCCTCGGAACAATTGTGTGTATCTGCAGATATTTGTTCCGGGTGTTCTGGTTGTTTTCTATGTATAATAAAAAATATCTATCTATGTAATGTATTGTATTATGTATAACACAAGCTCTGCTTACCATGGGGCTAGATAAAGCTGTGTGAATTGTCCAGCATTATTTATTTATATTTATTTATTTGAGTCACAAAGACAGCTGGTACAACCATAAGTTTTTACAATAAATACATCAACACCTTGAATTCGCATCTACTGTCTCTTTAACTCGTGTTAACCCGTCACTTGATCACAAATAAATAAATAAATAAACCGTAGGACAGCTTCGTCTCTGTTATTCCAGATGTTGTGGCCGTGGCGTCACAGTAGGTGGCAAATTGACTGACAACGTTGATAAAGGAAGATTACCAGAATATTTGTTTTTAGTCTTCATGAAAAATTGGCAAATTTAATTTTAATTTCAGTTTGTTTTTTTAGAACCGGTCATACAAATATTAATCGGCCACTCGTCCCACTAAATGACCCAATAACTGTTGAGATTTTATCAATAAATTATTTCGCCATAACATTGTTATTTTTTAATTGTTTGATAATTTGTTTTGTAATTTTCCTCACCATTCTCATTTTCAATTTAAGTTTACATGTGTTACTAACAAAATTGATGTTAATCTGAATAAACGAATTTTCAATTTCAAATAACCACTTACACAGTTAAATATCCGTCAATCTCACAAAATCACATGCATTCATTTTGTAAATTCCTACTATTCATCATCAAAAATGTAACGTTTGGATAGTTAGCTTGTTGAGAGAGTTCAGAGCGCGACGAGAGTTGGTGCGAGCGGCGTTTCGGCACGAGGGTGTGACTAAAAGTCGATGGCTTCTACCTGAATTAGGTAGATACTGCTGTTAAATCATGAGCACGTTTTATAGTTCATCTACATTGCACTAAATGCCGATATCGAAAGGACCAAACCACACTGATTCATTGGGAAGTGGAACTTAAGTGGACGCGGGACGACAGGTAGTGCAATTATTTAGGACAATAGGCACTAAACCTAACCTAACCTAACAATACAATTCGCCACATGTAAACCATTCAAGTGCGTAATAACCCACCCCTGTGTCAGTGAAATAAATTCCGCGAATGTGTGGAATTTTGAACAATATGTAAATTTTGCGTGGCCATTAGGCAGTGTCCATGTATATGCCACGTTATCAGCCGGCAGAATAAATGCAGCCTCGGTGTTTAACGGTTTATAGCCAAACGTGCCATTAACGTGACGTTAACTGTATATTTTTTAATTTTTATTGTCTACTCGAGTTGTATGCGGTCTGGGCAATAACGGGAAATTAGACGGAACACGAGGGAGGGCCACTTTTTATTAACTACCGAATGTTGGGAGGAGCGACTTAAGGGTATATTTAACCCTTTCTCCTTTATGAGCGATCACTCCTGTTGTAAAAGGTACCTATAAATTTAACGAGCAGTTAAGCATTGTATTGTTTGGTTCTGCGTTTGCTTATTAGTAGGCCAAATTTTAACACAATGACAATTTACTGATCTTCCATCCCGCATGCTGACAACCTCGTTAGCCCAAGATATTTTAACTTTCTTAGCTCTAATAAAATACGTTTATATTAGAATAAATTATTTACAACATTATTAAGAAGCTACCTCTGACCAAAAACAAGCATGTGGTTGGTTGTTGGAATAAAATAATGTCTGCTAAGTTAAATTTTCAACTGGGTATTTTCAAATCTTAATTATAATTCGCGTATCTCATTACGAAAGTAGCCCGCCCTAGTTTTGGTTCGCATTCTTTTTAGCAAGTATTTTAATTAGTGAGGCTTCTCCTTCAATAAGAACGCTCCTCGCTTCGCGTAATTTCATGAAAATCTTAAGGGAATATGAGGGATTGTGCGGTTTATTTTTATTTATATTTTTAGATACATTACGCCTGAAAGTTTTGAATGGTGGGCTAGTAAATGCTTGTATCATTGTAGATTATGCCTATGTGGCTTATTTAATTCAAATTATATATTTATTCCATAGTTATTCTAAAAGCTCGTCATTAAATAATCTCTACACCACTAGGTACATACTAAAAAGGTTAGTGTATGAGATACATATAAATTGTTTCTTACCTACATATGTATACGTACCTATATGTAAAAATATACAGAGTGACACGTAACAGGAGTACTAAGCCGAAAGGAGGTGATGCTGTAACGTAAGGAATCAACTTGTGAATATATACGATTTTTTGAATATAAAATATAGTTTTATTAGACTTGAAAAATAAAAAAGTTACACTTCTTCCTAAGGAAAATTTCAAATGCATATTTTTCATGTTTTTTTGCTTGTTTTTCAGCGAAATCAGTTTCTTGTAATGAAATTATTACAAATAAATTATGTTATGTTTGAAAACAATTATAAAATTGTAAGAATACACGAACATGAAAAAAAAGCACTCAAAGGTAAACAAATGTACGAAATTCGAAAAATCATCGAACTAAATTGATTTCTTTGGAGTCCAGTTCAGCCTCTTATGGCTTAGAGCCCATATTTCGTGGTTTCTTATATACCTTACATACCTACACGATAAAACTACGTAGCTGATCACATTATTTATGTTTTTAACTGAGTTTAAAATTGAAGGAGGATCTTAATTCAGCTGTAATTTCCGAAAATACATGTTACCCTCCAATTTCACTTCCATCTTGGAACAATGAAAAAAAAATTTTTTTTCGACAAGAAAGAAAGAAAGGACATATATGAATTGATTTACATTGACATAGTGAGACGTTGAAAGTAACTCAAATACGATAAAGATTCGAGGTTATATATTTCTCTCTAGTTCTTTGCCAGTAATCTAGCTGTTTTATTCCTAACCCAGGGTTAACACTTTGACTGCGGTTTTTTTTCGACGACCGCGATCTTTTTTTTTACCTAAAAAATTCGTGCTGCCACACAGCGGTTGTGTTGCGCCGCACATGCTTTTCGTTCGAAAAATATTACAGCTCTGCTGAGTCACAAAGATCTGTATTTTCTCAGCCGCTGCGCTAGTGTGGATTTACGCATGTTAGTCACTTGTAGAAAACTCATACCGTGCGTTTTCAGCACTCAAAGTGTTAAAAGTGCCCCCGTATGTCATTGTTGCATTGAAAACGTTAGAGCCTCGCACGTTTAATTAAAATGATGAAGTGCGCTGAGAATTATGTGACTAACTGTACCGTTAGATACCTACATCGCTGAATATATTTAAGCTCTGTGGGATATGAACGTGCTCAAGCATTCATAAAGTAAGGTGGTTAGATACAAACTATACACATAAGTTAATTTTCCGTGTTAATTCTCCGCGATTTAAGTTATTTCGTCGCAGTGCAAACTGCAAATAATTTTTTGATGAAATAATATTAATTTGCTTTTATTTTCGATTAAATTGGAATCATATAAGCCTATGGTTTGCATGTTGGTCGTATAACATATATAACAAACATGGGCGGAGTCATATAATCGATTGTTTTGATTTTTCCCCAGTAAAAGCAAGGCAGTCAAAGCTCGAGATGACTCTACCTACATTTTGATGCGTATGAAACCCTTTTCTTCGTACGTGTCTGAATAATAATGATCATTTATTTACTGAACCCTTAATTAAGTATTTTCGTTCACAAATGTATTCCTTTCGAATGCAATAAAATATCTCATTTTTCCTCAAGTTAACTGAATCGAACATTTAAAGGCCTTCTTAATTCAAAAGTAAATCACAAAACAATAATTTGCTTCAAACGCTTTATCTAAATATTGTAGCTCAAGAAAAGTCCTTCGAGCCTTGTACACGAGCGGGAACAAAACTTCAATTTAAGAGCGCAACTGGCAACTCAGGCTGGAGTTGCACTAAATACTCAAGTTGAAGCTCTTTCATTCCATTTTATACCTATTTCATAGGTAGGAAGGAAGACTTTGTACAGAATTTCTCTATCATTCTCAGATCTCTTCGATCAGCAACGTCCAGTAGTTTTTATATTGAAACCAATTTTAACAATCTACCTTAGGTATTCCCAGGACCTTTAGATGATAAATCATCGCAGATCTTCTGAATTTGATATGTTATTTTTCTTTAGATAGATTCTTTATACTTTTATATTTCCAACTTTTTTTAAATAAACAGATTTTAGACCAAACTTAGTACCGTGGAAAAATGTCTGCTGATCGATTTTTGCCCTAGGAAGCAGCCAAACATTAGGAAGTATGCCAACTCCGTATCCTGCATCCATATTACTTTTTGCTTAAACTACCAGACATAAGTAATTTTTGTGCTCTACTCTGGGAAAAAACGCTGCAACGAGTATGTCGTCAGTCGATTGCAATCTCGCATTTTATCGGTATTGATTTAGAGAGATAGATAGAAGAGTTAGCAAGCTGAAGTGGCAGTGGGCTGGCCATATCTCGCGAAGAACCGACGGGCGCTGGGGCAAACGCGTTCTTGAGGGGAGACCACGACTCGGTAAACGTAGGGTAGGACGCCCTCCGACCATGTGGGATGACGACCTGCAAAAGATTGCAGGTAGATGCTGGATGCGGCAAGCTGAAGACAGGGCGCTATGGCGCTCATTGGGGGAGGCCTATGTCCAACAGTGGACTGCTATAGGCTGATGATGATGATGATGATGGGATAGATAGAAAATTCTTTTTCGATTAGGGGATAATCTCCGGAACAGGACTGATTATGAAAATTAATAGCTTACAGAAAGTACAATTTTCCCCGAGTGACTTATAAATTAGGATCAGTTTGTATTTTTTTACTCATTTAAAATTTAAGGTTACCTACCTTCTTTTTTATAAAAAATGTATTTTCTGATCGTTATACAATGTTATATAACAATAATTTCCAAGCCCCACAAACCTTTTATGTAGATGACAATGAAGTTAGAAAATAATTCGTGTTGTCTAGAATAAAACGGCGACCACCCAGAGAACGGAAGACATGATTTCTGATTTGCAGACATTTGTTTCGGATGTTCGATTTGTGTGTAAAAAATATCTATCTATGATTGTAGACTGCAGGTAGATGCTGGATGCATCAAGCTGAAGACAGGGCGCTATGGCACTCATTGGGAGAGGCCTATGTGCAGCAGTGGAATAATATAGGCTGATGATGATGATATATCAGTCATCTGGTGGACAAAAAATTGAAGTGAACGGTAAAATAATTTTA
Organism: Eupithecia abbreviata; assembly: GCA_943735965.1. Classification (NCBI taxonomy): domain Eukaryota; kingdom Metazoa; phylum Arthropoda; class Insecta; order Lepidoptera; family Geometridae; genus Eupithecia; species Eupithecia abbreviata. The sequence continues at coordinate 8,759,494 of OX030991.1, read as the reverse complement.
TTTGATAATAATTTATATTTAAAATATGACTTGTCTAAGTGCTTATTTTGTAAGCCTAAAGAAATAAATGATTTTTTACTTTTACTTTTTTACTTTACTTTATCTAGTACTCATAACACAAGCTCTCCTTAGCTAGGAGCTAGATGATGCTGTGTAAATTGACCAGCATTATTTATTATTTATTTACTTGGATTTCGATTCCTGATTCCTAGAAAAGAACCCGCCCCTCCAAGGTGATATTATTCTCGCTCAATATTAGGCCATAACAAACATTTAAAACGGGATATTTACCATGATTTGATTTTTGAGTTATCCAATATTTCGGCACAGTTGCATGGTAAATATCCCGTTTTAAATTCATAACAAACATATTTTAATTTAATATTTTTCGTAGATAAATTCTTTAGATAACTGTTGTTTATTGATTACCGCAACTCGTTTTTTATATTTATGAAAACTTGTTGTACACTCAGAAAAATATCAATCGGTTCACTAAAAAAAGTGATATACATAATGTAAATACTAGGAATAAGAATAAACTCGCTGTGCCCACAACTAGGCTACACAAGATAAATGTATCTTTTTTCTTTATACGCTTCTACAACAAAACTCCAAGTGAGTTGCAAAAATTATCAATAAATAAATTAAAAAAAAATGTTAAACATATTCTTTGTAAAAAAGCTTATTACAAAATATCAGATTACTTAGAAGATAAAAAAGCTTGGAACGAGTTTTGCTCCAACTCAAAATCTACCAACTTACAGATAAGCAAATCAAATGTACTAGACACATAAGTTATGAACATACTAGCGGTTTCTTCTCATTTCTTCCACTGGTGGACAAAAAATTGAAGTGAACTATAAAATATGACCTGTCTGGTCTTGGCTCCTCCTGGCTTATTTGTAAGCTTAAATAAATAAAAACATTTCATTTTCATTTTCATTTGCCTGTTAATTCAAAATAATTGGTTTCACATAAAGGAGTCGAGCCACATTTTAATGAAACAAAGTTAATTAGGGTTCCACCGCTCGACTGACAATTTGTTTTCCTCCTCCCAATGTAGGTTCGGAAACCATTGTAATTTAGCGTTGTGCAATAAAAAGCTTGATAGTACTGCTAGTTGAATATCTTGTGGGCGATCCATGCATAAAATCTTGGGTTTATGAGTGATAAAGCGGCGTTCGTTTTATTCAATCTATTTTTCTATTTCATCAATTTTTGAATATTTTCCGATGCAAAGTGCAAATGGAAGAAGTAGACAAATATAAATTTTCACAGATGATGTATTTCTGCTGCCGCTATAACATACATATACTAAAAATAGAAAGAAAGAAATATTTAAGGGGGCTCCCATACAACAAACGTGATTTTTTTGTGCTTGAAATATTCACAGAATATTTAGTCATATATTCACTTTAAAAATAAATTATAAATTAAAATAAAACAAATATTTAAGGGGGGCTTCTCTTCTTCTCCTATACAACAGACATGCTTTTTTAGCCGTTTTTAAAGATGTACATCTGTACATCTTTTCATGGCCTGTTTTATTATGTGACAAAGACCAAATTAAAATTCTTCAGGTTTGAATGAAAAATAGTCATGGACGCACTCCTCCGACAGACAGACACATATCGGTAATTTTTTCAACATAGAAATCCTAAAAGAAGTCATTTACAATGTTTTTTTATTATCTTGAGCGTTTCGGGAAGTCTCGAGCCCATTAATAACAGACAAAAGAACAGAAGGCTTTCTGTATCTCGACAAATTTTCCTCAAAAGCCTCATTATTTAGCTTGCCTTCTCGACTCTGACGGTTAGATAACGTTATCTGCGATAAATATTGTCTTTGTAATTATCACATTTTTAGCTTATTCTTTCAAAGCTACAGAGCTATGTGACTTAAGCCACAGGGATTTAGTCACACATTCACCCACAGAACTGAAAAATATTTTTACTTTTTAGTATTTGATATAAGACGTGGATGACGGGGGACAACAGACAATATCTTGCCCGAGAAATAGCTAGCTTAGGCTTATAGGTCCAGGCTGTCCTACTTTGCATCACATAAATCTGTTTACAATCAAAATCAAAATCAAATCAAATCAAATCGTTTATTTGTAGTTAAACATAGAATAAAACATACAAACAGTTACCTACCACTTAAAAAAATACGACATATAGCGAAAATATAATATTATTAAATTTAGTTTAAACTACAAAATGGTCCCAACTCAGCATATACAGGTGTTAGTAAAAACACCTGCGCTAGTTTTCTGCTGGGGCCTGTGGGACCGAGGAAAACAAATTAAAATTTATAAAAAGCGAAGTGCTACATACAAAACAAATACATACAAAAATTAAGTAATGAAATAAATAAAAAATAAGTAATGAGGAATTTAAAAATCTTAAAGCTATATAAAAAAACATCATCTATGAACTAAAAATGTAAGAGAAGTAATAAAATAAAATAACTGATTCTGTATACATATATATAATGTTAAATAGCACTCGTATCGTGTCTGAGAGGTTCCTGCTCCTTTTGCCAGTTAAGCAAAATTTTTTTTTACTTTAATTTAAAAGTAAACAGACATTTCAGGTTCCTTAGGGGTGGCGGGATGTTGTTCCAACATTTCGACGCAGCGTAGCGGATACTCCCTTTAAAGGCCGCTGTCTTATGATTTTGGGTTGAAAGCTGCGTCGAAAGCTGCCGTCTTTCGCAGGATCTCAAACTAGTGGCTTCATCAAACTTAGCGTGTAGATAGAGAGGTGCATGGTGCTTCATAATTCCAAACATAAGACAAGCTAAATGGAGTTTTCGCCTATGTCTCATTTTGAGAAGTGATCTATCATTCAGGAAGCTCGAAACGTGACCTCTATACGGGATGTTAAAACAAAACCTGGCACACGAGTTTTGAACTCTTTGTATAAATCGGGCTGTTTTTTGTAAGAGTCGAGGTCCAAAGACTATGTCGGTGTAATTTAACTTTGAAAGAATAAGCGACTCTACTAGTTGGACACGTAATTCTTCCTTTAAGTAAGGCCTCATTCTATATATAATTTTTAATTTATAAAAACAGGATTTAACCAGTTCGGCAATGTGCTCCTCAAACCGCAGATTACAGTCCATCTGGAGACCTAGATTGCGCGCTCTATACACTCTCTCGTCTGGTTTATCCATAAGCATAAAACTTGCGGTGGGACAAGTGTTAGCTAGTTGACGTGGGCTACCAAACACTAAGTATTTTGTCTTATTTGGGTTGAGTAACAGACTGTTGGTTTTTGCCCATAGAGCAACACTAGCCAAATCAGCGTTAAGCTTATAGATCGCGTCATCTACTGCGGTTGGGCGGCAAGATATATATACTTGTATGTCATCTGCATATATATGGTACCGACAGTATTTGATGTGCGACTCTATGTCAGCAGAGTACAGTGCAAAAATAGTGGGACCTAATATAGAGCCCTGCGGCACGCCTCTATTTACTCCGACTGTGTCTGAAAAGTGAGCTCTACCATCACTGCGTGTAATTTTTACGTGCTGAGAGCGATTGCAGAGATAACTAGTGAACCATTTCCCAGTGTTCTGGTCAAAACCATAGTAGCCGAGTTTTGAAATAAGGAGATCAATATTTATAGAGTCAAAGGCTCTAGAAAAGTCTATTCAAAAGTCAGTCAATCCTAAAGCTAAGGGTGAGTATAGACTAGAGCATTTGCTAGCTTTACAATGAAATGTAACGTTCATACAAATGGTACGATACATGCTATTGCTCAGTTTCCTCATGCATTTCCATGTCATTTAACGTTCTTGCGAATGCTCGTCGCGGTGTTCGACGTAATACTCACGGCGTGTGAGCATTTACCTTTAATATTTTCTTTCTAAGTTGGTTTTTAAAATCACATTGTAACAAAAGATTTCGTTATGTTCTAAGTGTGGTGCGATGAAATTTCAAAAAATCAAAATTGATGTTCTATTACTAGTAAATGCTCTAGTATATAGTCCTAGCTTACTTAGTAATGGTGTAGCCTGCATAGCCCTGCTTCTGTTCCGGCCTTTTCGCGGACGATATCCGGTCGCAGCACATATTGCGTCACACACGTCGCCGACATTCCGTGTTAGTAAATAGGTTTATTTTATGTATGTTAGATTAAGGTACATATATTTTATATGCGTCGTAGTTTTTAAGTATTTTCCATCCTGTACTAGACTAATGTTGCTATAAATGAATTATTATTATAGATGACGCTTAGTTCGCACAAACCACGTTACCAAAAACTAAGTTCGAATAAAAAACTACGTCAACATAGGCAAAGCTTAAATATAATTTGATCCGCAACCCAGGTAAGATGAGTCAGTGAACATGTGGATGGTCTATAGGCACCTGCCATAATAGCATGAGCCTAATAGTTCACAAGTTTAGATAAGGCTAGACACTAACCAATAGTTAGACGTATAGGTACGTCGTCGTCGTTTTATTAAATAAATAAATAAATAATAAATAATGCTGGACAATTCACACAGCATTATCTAGCCCCATGGTAAGCAGAGCTTGTGTTATGGGTACTAGATAACTGATGTACATAATATAATACATTACATAGATAGATATTTTTTTATTATATATAGAAAACGACCAGAACACCCGGAACAAATATCTGCAGATTGTACACACAATTGTTCCGAGGCGGGAATCGAACCCGCAACCTCCTGCGTCGCAAGCGGACCTTCGCCCACCGCGCCACCTCGGTCGTCTAAATTGGTCGGCACCCTATTAATAACAAGCTGCGCCCCGCGGTTTCACCCGCATGGTAGATAGATATTTTGGATAATATACAATATATCTTTATAAATTGCAGCCTATGTGTTATTCTGATGTATAAGCTATATTATTGTAAAGTTTCATTAAAATCCATTCACTAGTTTTTACGTGAAAGAGTAACAAACATGCATCCATCCATACTTACAAACTTTGACATTTATAATATTAGTAGGATAAGAATAAACTAATGGATTCTCGAGTTTGTTAGTGCAATGAAACGAAAACAAGTCTGAAAAACTTAATTAAACTTTTTGACTTCAGAGTGGACTAGCATTGGCTGGATAAACTTTTCTTTTAGAAAATTCAGAGAAGTCAATCCTCTTTGTTAGGTTTCGTTCGATCTATAACCTTGTTTTAGAGCTTTTGCGGTTCGCTGCTTCACCTTCTTTGTAGGGCGCCGACCAATTTAGGAACATAATTAACGCAAACATGTTCCACTGGACACAAAATTATTCGAAAATTCTAACACCCTACTTACCTTTACCACAGAAGAACTTACTACAGTCTGTACCATCAATGCAAATGAAGTAGATAACATTTTAAGCGAATGCTATTGTTTCTTATGATGGTAGGTAAGGTACTTCAGCATTAAACGGTTAAAGGCTTATCCAAATTTGAATATATAGCGCAGCCTTATAGCTTATATCTTCCAGGCCTATCAAACGTCTAGAGGTGTCAAAGCTGAAGACAACTCCATTGGAAAATGCGTTATCCGATGGACAGATGCGGCATAACCCGTCGTCTGTCGGTCGGAGGGTGACCTCGGGATAATTGATATGACTCTGGTGATACTGTTTTGAATAAATTCGCCATTTACATCTGTTTGGGACGAAGGCATTTAATTTTTATAGCTTTTCACGACTTATACGTCAGTACTACACAAAAAAGTTATTCTGTAGCTCAGATAAATATAAATAAATAAATAAATAATGCTGGAAAATTCACACAGCATGGTAAGCAGAGCTTGTGTTATGGGTACTAGATAACTGATATAGGAAACGACCAGAACACCCGAAACAAATATCTGCAGATCGTACACACAATTGTTCCGAGGCGGGAATCGAACCCGCAATCTCCTGCGTCGCAGGCGGACCTTCACCCACCGCGCCACATCGGTCGTCGATGACTTTCAGGGCGAGCTTTTTTAATTTCATGTATACCTATGTTAGCGGGTTTTATGAGCATCAAAGAATAAAACGTCAAGTGCCAGTCGGACACGGACTGACGATTGCGTATAATCATAAGACCTTGCTCCTTGTCTAATATCATGATTCTAGGTAAATCATAGGGCTAGGAACGCGGAAATTTCTTGTCTAATTTATAATATTTTCAAGTTGTCAACTTGTGCAAATGGACCTGACCGTTGATTCTACCGGTGTCTATGCTTACCTGGAACAAGATATTATTTGTTAAACAAACAACAGTTTTATGTGGTTTACAGCATAGACCTACTACTATATAAAAATACCTATTCAGTTCCATAGGTACAAGACTCTGGGTCATGAGTAGGTACTTTTACTTGTATAATAAGTAGAGGATGTGAAATCACTTTCTAACGTAGAGTTTTATTTCGTTGACTTTTACTTTACCTTTCAACTTATAATATTTACCGATACATTATACAATGAGTAAAGAGTCTTTAAATTTTATAATCTGACATTTCTGTAGGATTTTGGACTCCATCCATCTTGCTTACACAACACTCTTTCACTCTGAAATATTAGCTACAGTATTTTTTTTTAAGTCTGTCAACAAACAACGAAATAATCTACTTTTTACGTACCAAAATTGGTGTCAAATTGGTGTGGACTTCGCAGCTGCAAAGATCCGTAGAAACGATCGAATTATTTAATAACTTATTCAGTAACTACTGGACAAGTTAATATAGAAAAAAACATAAAAAATAAGAAAAATAATAAACAAATTAAAAAGGTTCCATCTTCTTTACAATGTAATGTCTAGAAAATTAAATTTTCAAGAAAGCTTTTGAACATCATTAATATTTATAGGAAACGTAACTTCGAATCTCGCACCCAGTGGCTGTGTTTGGCTACCGGCCAAATCTCTAATCTTGGTAAATAGTATTATAATACTGCAGGACGACTCGTAGGATCTACAGCCTAATGGCTTTGAAATCCTAAGGGGAACCTACCCGAACCCTCTTAGATAAGTACAGGTTTTTCACAGTTATTTCATGGAAAAAGTGCATATCTGAAAGTTTTTCTAGACGATGCCTGCTCGATATCATGGATGAGTAGGTACTCTCTAGGCTGGTAGGGGCTTCTCGTTGGTGACACTGGTACTACTTTCTATTATAGAAATCAGATTCTACCATCTTGTAGTTTTTAAAAAGCGATACTGCACTGAGATGATATTTTTCTACCACTTAAATAAAAAAAAATCGCGGCAACGCTAGAAACATAATTGATTTGTAACCATTAAGCTAGCTGGCGGACCCAGTATCGGATTGCCCGAGGTTTTCACGGATCGCCGCCGTCAAAAAGCTTGCACACCCTATAACTAAAGTTCCGAGGCCGGCGGAGCGTGAGCACACTAACCCATATTACTGACGCGTTCCACTTGATTCTTTTTTTATGACTTCGTTTCGTACAGGATTTATAGCGGCCCGAGTTGTCGCTTCGAGTGCCTGGATTTTTTCAGAGCACGTAGGGTTTACAGTTTTTTTATTTATTATACCTAACCCTTACTGCCGTATCGGGTAAAATATGCTGCAAAAAATGTATGAGAACCACCTGGGCGGTATGAATTCTATAAAATGTTAAGGCCTTTACGCTATGTTTATGAGTATGAAGGTATGTATTGAGATGAGAATAAACACGCAAAATAGAAATCGTAAAACAGGAATTTGCACTGCTTCTAATTTGTTATATATATACAAAATATAATATAGGCTATATACATAGTAATTATTTGGGATGTCACCAAAAAAAGAATGTTCTCAGAATAAATAAATAAAATGAAGGAAATTGATGCACCTCAATCATATCTGCAAATAATGTTTAGATTCTAATTTAAGATATATCACGTCTCACTGTTAAAACGTGAAAAAATCAAGCCAGGAACTTTGATTTTGTTCAGAGCTCTATTCTCTTTATTCCAATATGTGAAAAAAAACACCAAAGAATCTAAGGACCTTAACGATAAAACTCTTTTACATTGAAAGTGACACGGACCAAAAATACGGTTACTTCCTATTTACGGCCATAGAAGTATTAGCACCCTGACGATAAGGCAGCTTCCCATACGCCATTGCCGAGTCCTTGAAAGTGATTGTTTTCCTGGAATATTCAATAAAACCCCTATAAATCGAGGTCGGTCTAAATTGCAACTTGTGATATACTACAAGTAAATTTCTCAAGTGTCGTGGCTTGTACTGGAGCATACCCGAAGGATATTTTACGTCTTAATAAAAATGAAATATGGTGCGAGGTGTTTATAGATGGAAATTACTGTTGATGCAGTAAAATAAATAACCTGTCCTGTTAATAGAAATGAAATCAACTTTCACAAGATTGAGATCTGAATCTGTCTATAAAATATTGTTCAAAACCGAAAAACTTTTTCCTGGAGCAACTTATGACTCTCCCAAAACCACTCCCTTTTCGATATCACTATCGCAATCATCCGCAAATGTGACGTAACTCGCAGATGCTTTACGACTTTATGTAGATTACGCGGATTTCCGCACACTCACGCACTTCTTATACAACCCATGTCATTATCATTAGGTACAAAGGTAAAAGAGAGCAATGTCATTAGTTAGAGCACCGTTGGCTGAAAGGCAAGACATTATTATAGTACGCTACCTAGCTGCCTGGTGCCTGGTAGTTCCTATTTTGAATGTATATGTGTACAATTATAAGGCAAAGTGCATATCTAAATAATAAAACAAAAAACTAGGGCAGCATTTGGGAAACTACGTCAAGTCTTCACGTCATCAAAATAAATAATACCTATCGGAAGCGCCCCCAAGACGCTGGCTACTCTGCTCCCTTCTTTTGCTTATTACAATTAGATGTACAGCAGATGTTCAACTTCTTTCATTACAGTTGTACAAAGTGAAACTTTGTTTATTAGCGATATTACAAAGTTCTACTTTGCCAAGTTTGCCCGCATTGCCCATCGTTTGATAAAAAGGCGTGCCTATTTGTAAAGATTACCCGCATTTCGAGGGATCGTATTGCTTTCAGCTGGACCCTCAAGGATTGTCCAAATAAAGCGTTATCAATAAAAATATTATTCTGATATAAATGCGATCGTCTTCGTTATCTTATCCAATTACGTCATGAATGACTGCATAATAGCCATTTAGTAATTCAGATGGATATAGGCAGGTCCTCATAACGTAATAATAGAGCAATTTAGCTTATTAAATTTAAAAAGAAAAATTGAATTATCTAAATTACTCTTGACTAGATACTTATTAGTTTGCTAGGGTAAGGCTCTATTGGATGATTGCATTTTAGTTTTTATTTTTGTCGTTTTTTTTTTCTTTGAACAATAAATATTTTGTTTATGTATTTCTTCTAGCCGTAGATATTGAGTAGGGGTATTAAATATAAGCAGAGAACATCACGTCTTCCCGCTGTATAAAAAATAAGGCTTAGTTTAGTCTGATTTATTGATAACATCCCTTGAGAGTTGGACTAGGGATTTCGGTTTTTGTTGGAGTTCTGATGAAACAGATTTAACTGTCCGGTATCCGGGCGGCACGGATTTGTTTTACTTCGGAAGGTTATGTATGATTACCACAGCGGTTGTCGGTTCTTCTTAATGTATGGCCGGCGCACTGACACTTCAGCTTGCTAATTCTTTGAGCTATGTCGATAACTTGGACTTTGAACTGGTATACCAACCTACCGTGAGTGTTCACGTCTCAGCTCTGTAGGTCATAACGGGTAGGACGCAAGACGGCTTAGGTTAATAAAGGCAATAAAAAAAGTAACTTTTATGTTAGAATTATGACAATAAAGAAATCTCAATCTGAACAAAAAGGTATACTGATTGTGCTAAATGCAATAAAAGGTTAAAATCAAGCGCTCGTGAATTCCTTTTCGCACAGTTCTCTTTGATCACACTTCTGATACAAGGATAAACAAGGTGAAGTAAATGTATAGGTAAGAGCTCTTCAAAGGTCAAAGGAAATTGCTAGTTATGTCAATACCACCGTGAGCACAGACTTATTGGATGGCTGGGATATCATAAGGGATTTTGGTTATGTGTTATGTCATTTAAATGATTAATCTAATTCGGGAAGGTTTATGAAACTAAAATAGTCGAAAAAATTAGGTTGAATGAGACCTTTCGGAGGTGAATTTACAACTAAAATTAATATATTTTATATAATCAAATATTTCATTCTTCAGAAATAGCCAGTCTGAGGTAGCTGCATCCTAATTTGCATACACACCAGTCGACCCTAATAATCATCCTCCATCAAAGTGCTGCAAAATGTGCAAAATGTTTGATCACATCTCTTACAAGTAGGTACCCAAATTACTATGAAGCTATTGATGGTTGGAAAGTTAATACAAAATTAATCGAGCACGGATACTATACTACGAAACAAATAGAAGGATAAATTAATATATATACCAGTTTAATATTTACTGACCAACATTGGAGCCCGTTTCCGGTTCAGCGCACCTTATTTAACCACGGAAACTTTGATGTCTGAATCAACTGAGTGTGCATCACAAAGGCGAGTTCAAGAGAAACTTTCTTTAAACCTAAATACGATTTTCTTAGTCAATAAAAACTTAACTTTTTTGAATAATATCGCCAAGTTACTTTTACGGTCATAAAAACTAGGATTAACGAGATAATTCAAATTAAAAAAGACCAGGGTAAGAAAACCAATAAAGTTTCATGAACGACCGACATAAAAACTCCGGCTTACAGTCGCCGAAAATTACTGATAGTTTCATGAAAATTAAATTTATTTAAACATTATTTCCTTTTGAAATTTTAGATTTTTCATGGATCTACTTAAAACACATTACACGCTAAAATTATAAAAAAGTTACAAACCATTTTTACATGTTTCCTATTATTAATTCAAAAATATTTATTGATACACTATAGTAGGTACAACTTGTTACTATTACTACATATTATAAAATAAATAAGAACATAAAACTATAAAAATGAACTACGTATTGTATCTATAAAAACAGCAACAAGCGACTCTACAAAGCGAACCAATAGTTCCAATAGGGAGATAGGCTTCTGGGAATGTGGCAATTCAAAATAAAGCAATTAATCGTTCTTTTTTTAGCTTTGGTATATCAAATATATTAAAATCCTTCAAAATTGCGTCCTTATTACATGCATTGTTCAGTATAGTCTACCAAGTGGGTACTTAGCTTGTTTATAGGCCCGCTGCGCATCAGTGCCTCAAAGAATTACGCACGCCGGAAATTAAACATAGGCTTGACCGCGCTCAATGGAGGCTTATTAATACTGGATGCGGACTCCTAAAGGCCTGGTCTGTGTGCTCTAATTGTTTCACTATTCTGTATCTACGGGTAGGGGCCAAATTTCGTGAAATAGAAAGAACAAAGAACTAGTTTCTAATTTTGTATGAGTAGATACATACAAATCTCGAAAAAAAAGAACTCGTTAGATACGTACTCTAGTTCGAATAACATTACCTCGATGTCTCTATCTCGACGCGTTTCGTCGATGGGTCGTTACCTCGAAGGGTTTCTACCTCGGCAGGACTCTACCTCGCCGGGCGTTTCGTCGATGGGTCGTTACCTCGAAGGGTTTCTACCTCGGCAGGACTCTACCTCGACGGTGCGTTTCGTCGATGGGTCGTTACCACGAAGGGTTTCTACCTCGACAGGACTCTACCTCGACGGTACGCTTCGTCGAGGTAGAGACCTGGAGCTTCGAACTAGAGTACGAGACCCTTTTTTTCCTGCTATGGTTTTCCATTTACTGCCGATTTAGAACGGCTGTCCTATATTTAGCTCAATGTAAATAAAGGGAGGGGGGTAATATCTATCATATGGGATGGAGTAATGACTACACGGTATAGATGTAAACACATTTGACGACCGATGTGGCGCGGTGGGTGAAGGTTTGCCTGAACGCACGAGGTCGCGGGTTCGATTCTCGCCTCGGAACAATTGTGTGTACGATCTGCAGATAATTGTTCCGGGTGTTCTGGTCGTTTTCTATGTATACTAAAAAATATCTATCTATGTAATGTATTGTATTATGTATATCAGTTATCTAGTACCCATAACACAAGCTCTGCTTACCATGGGGCTAGGTAATGCTGTGTGAATTGTCCAGCATTATTTATTTATTTATTATTTATTTAAAGCTGACTGCTGGAGCGGAGGATCGTGTAGCCGATCCGAGTGTGATAGTGCAGTTTCGTTCATTGTTCTGTAACTGTACATAAAGGCATATTTATTGCTATAGTGTACTTATCTCTTCACAAAAATAATAAGTAGACGCACAAATGAATTTAGTGAACATTGATCATATTATAAAATAATAATACGACCGAGCGATGTGGCGTCGTGGGCGAAGGTCCGCCTGCGACGCAGGAGGTTGCGGGTTCGATTCCCGCCTCGGAACAAATGTGTGTACGATCTGCAGATATTTGTTTCGGATGTACTGGTCGTTTTCTATGTATACTAAAAATATCTATCTATGTAATGTATTGTATTATGTATATCAGTTATCTAGTACCCATAACACAAGCTCTGCTTACCATGGGGCTAGTGTGAATTGTCCAGCATTATTTATTTATTTATTTAATAAAAAAAACTTGAGTCCCACACGCCTAAGCCTCATCTACTCGTATATATTGTTGTGAACTAAGGCTCTTTAATAGGGCTCACTCGACGCTGTAAGCAAAAATTTACTTTTATGACTAGAATATTCCGCACACAGTATATAGCAGCTAGTTGTTATCACGTTTCTGCATACTAACAAGCGGGAAGTGTTTCCTACATCGTCACATGAGCTTATCAGGGTATACAATCTATGCTTTTAATATCGTAGAGCTTAGAACTCATAGAGGCGATATACGTAACGATTATTAAAAGTAGTAGTTAATGGTTGCTACTCTATCTTTGAAAATAAATTGATCAATGGGGCAATTCAAAAAATTACATAATATGGGCCAGGGCAAAACAATGAATGTTGAATTTCGTTTAAAACTGTCGTGACGAAGACGTTGTTTTTAATTCGAATTTCCAGATAAGATTGTAACACCTAGAAGAGGTTCTTGTTACAGATGTGGAGATGTTTCACTAACACACTTTCTGTGTCTCGGAAGTTGAGAATGTCTCCGTACTACCTCATATCAAGCTTAATTGCTTGTAGAATAGAAGCAGAAACTAGTATCCACTTGAGGAAATGAATTTGAGGCAGTGCGGTACCGAGTTATAACTGACGCAATATGTGAAATGTTTTAGACGGCGGCGGGTACTTTAGTTACAAACTCAAAATTACTAGTAGGATTTCTTGAGAGTTCTTCTAACCAAGATAATATTGAAATTCCGTCTGATTTGTTGCTAGCACTGCCTAGTTATTTAAATTGTTATTAATATTTCGAGGAGTCCCTATACCTGCTGCCCAGGCAGGCAGGCAGAGTAGATAGATAGATATTAATATAATGTTGTGGTTTTTTTAGTAATGAAAAGAGATATCCTCACCACAAGTCACCTGAGATATGTAGGTATATTCTTTTAAAACCTAAAATTATAATATGCATGATTATTAAATTGTTAAAAATTAGTATTAGTATTATAATTGTGTTAAAATTGTACCTACTTTGTGATATGGAATTAAGCTTTTTTTATTTTACATTTATTTTGAACAATTGTGTGTACGACCTGCAGGTATTTGTTCCGGGTGTTCTGGTCGTTTTCTATGTATAATAAAAAATATCTATCTATATAATATATTGTATTATATATATCAGCTATCTAGTACCCATAACACAAGCTCTGCTTACCATGGGGCTAGATAATGCTATGTGGAACTGTGCAGCATTATTTATTATTATTATTTATTTTATTGTGGGTTTTTATAGAAGGGAAAAGAAAATAATATGTCGTAAACTTATCGCATAGTGTAGCTGTTGCAACTTAACATCGCTTTCTCAGTAAACCGTTAAAGCGAAGGTCCTAGTATAAAGTACATAAGCAAGTCCGTATTTGCAAATGACAGATTTCTTGTGTTTCTCGCCTTTCGGTGCAAGAGTTAAACTAATTACAGTTTTGAACTTGTTTTGCCTAGTGCGGGCTGCAGGGCAATGTTTTAGGTTCCAGCATTTAAGCTTTACTTATTTACTTAATAGAGTTTAAATTTGTACAGCACACAGAGTAAAGCAACTCTGTATGTTAGTCGCGTGAGTGGCAAGATGAATTTTTAGTTTTGAAAATGTGTGAAATTATGTACACATACAACATGTTTTTCATGAAATCTACTTTAGTGTTATAACGCTTCTAAACATAGTTTCATTAAAGTTAAACTTAATGACTGTACAATTTACAAAATGTCTATATTGGAGATTAAAAAGAAAAATAGAATAAAGTACTTATTTGTAAATTCGTCTAGATACTATATAATAGACTAGAATCGTACCGGTGATTTAAAGCGAGGCAGCGTAAAGTTGGTACTGAGTAAATTAATATGACGACCGATGTGGCGCGGTGTGCGAAGGTCCGCCTGCGACGCAGGAGGCGCGGGTTCGATTCCCGCCTCGGAAACAATTGTGTGTACGATCTGCAGATATTTGATCCGGGTGTTCTGGTCGTTTTCTATGTAAAATAAAAAATAATCTATATATGTAATGTATTGTATTATGTATATCAGTTATCTAGTACCCATAACACATGCTCTGCTTACCATGGGGCTACATAATGCTGTGTGAATTTTCCAGCGTTATTTATTATTATTCACTTAGCTCAGAGAATCTCGTGAAAGATGCGGGAATTACTGTCGCCGGTAAATGGCGTACGCGTTCCCGTAATGTATTTATTTAATGTTTGTATGACGGAGGGTGGCTAAACACCAACTGTGGTTTCGGTTAAAAAAAAGTAAAAAAGTAAAAAGTAAAAAATAATTTATTTCTTTAGGCTTACAAAATAAGCACTTAGACAAGTCATATTTTAAATATAAATTATTATCAAATAAAATTATTTTACTTTTCACTTCAATTTTTTGTCCACTAGTGGAAGAAGTGAAAAGAAACCACTAGCATGTTCATCTCTTATATGTCTAATACATGGTTATTTGCCTATTTTAAGTCTAAATATAATATGATTCGATACATGTCAATATTTAAGTAAAGCTATGCACAACAACAAATTACTTACTACATA
Organism: Eupithecia abbreviata; assembly: GCA_943735965.1. Classification (NCBI taxonomy): domain Eukaryota; kingdom Metazoa; phylum Arthropoda; class Insecta; order Lepidoptera; family Geometridae; genus Eupithecia; species Eupithecia abbreviata. The sequence continues at coordinate 8,744,305 of OX030991.1, read as the reverse complement.
CTATTGTCGGTGCGAAACTGAGTGACATCTGGCCAAGCATTAACATCATTGAGATAATCATTTATGGAGTAGAAAGCCTTCTTGATGAGATTTATTGATTTATTACTTGATGGTTATTGTAACGGTTTGAGTTAGAGGGGCCTCTTAAACTACACGTAAATCAAATACTACTTCACGCCTGCGTAATAAGCACAAGAATAATAGATCTGCGAACGTGAGTAGATTGCAATTAACTGAACGAACGAGTGTTATCGAGTTTACAAGTGTGGCTGATTGCTAGCACGGTTTTTTATTTACGTCAAATTTTATAAATTTTATTGGCAAAACAAAACGAGTCGTAGACATAAATGCATTCTACCTTCGGAACCCGTTCGTTAATCTTCCTTCTGACCCACCGTACCACCGACAATACCCCTAGTGGTATGATAGGTAATTATTTTTCCCTACGTTACCACCGTAGTGCTGAGACACGGATTGCGACTACCTTTATTTTCATAAGGTCGGACTATCAAATGGTTAGATTTTCATCTGCTACGTGTCGTAGAGCTTCTACGTCGTAGAGCTTCTACGTCGTAGAGCTCGCTACGTCGTAGAACTTGCTTCATCGCCGTAAAAAGCGGAGTACCACAATGGATAAGTCTTAAAACTGTGCGGTTGTGCACCGTTCTGGCTTTCCACGAAGAGACAAACAGTTCTGATGTGTTAATTTTACGGCCAGTGTGTTTGGAACATACGGTATAACTATGTATATTATAATAATACGAGTATATGTAATTGTGTTTTACCCAATACGGCATATTTTATTTTTCTTACTTTTTGTGCCTACAGTGATGAATAATATGTTTCTTCAATAGAGAGTTATACCCCGCTAACAGTATTTTTTTTTTTATTATATGAAATCTCGAAATTGCCCTGCACTTGTGGGACATGGCTGATTTCATTAGGTCGGTTTTAGTTGAGTTTGTTACGTAACTACTATCTCGATCGACATCAATGACAGTAAATCAAAGAGTTAAATGAAGGTCTGGGACCCCTTAAGCCTTACTCACGGTTTGTCTGACTTATCTGCGAATTGAAAGAAAATAGCTTATTCATGAAAACATGTGTATTTTAGTTAGACATGAAGCTAGAAATGATTTTGTAACTCAGTCATTGGCAGAATTATATAACAAGAGACATCATACATACTGTGTCGCTTTTAATATATCTAGTCGCAGCGACAACGAACAGTCGCTCGCAAAATCCAGAAATCAATGAATGTGAACGTAAGTAAAATCCACGCTATCAGAATGAGATTTTTTACACCCGTCATCCTCTAATACATTTTATTTGTGATCCTAGCAATAATGGAGCTCCATTATCGTGCTATTACATTAAACAAACAGCAATAGTTTCCGGCGGCGGCTCCCGCGGGTGTACGGAACACTTAGCAGCATTAATGCAGACCACGTTTTAATTAAAACAAAACCGCCGGGAGACCCTGTATGTATGTCATAAGTGTTGAGCAACACGAGACTTTCATACCAGCGTAGCCCCTTTCTTTACGATCTCTGCTCATTCATCAAACAAATTTTATATCACCGAGGTGTAACACTTGACCGCACTACAGTACTTTCTAAATTATGGGCGATAAAGGTCTCGCCATCAAGAGGTTGACACATAAATATTCTGAATTACCAACACTGACGGCCCCTAACGTACGTACATAATGAATGTATGTATGTATGTACTGATGGTACTAGGTTGTATAGAATAATGTTCTCACTGTCATAAAATGGCATGGAAAAATTTAATGTGATCGATTAATTGGAAAAAAATGTGTTGAGCTTTTTGTAAAACTTTGTTGTACTGCTTGCTCAAACGTACCCGTTCGAGAAAGTAGTACCTCTATGCCTCTCTATCTTCTAGTCAAAATGATGTGGTTACAAGCTTGAGTGGTTATAGGACAAAATAAACATGCACCTACATAAAGCACCGCTACCTAACAAGTAAGCCTCCGCCTCAAGACAAAGTTGTAAGGGTCGACGCCACCGGAGCCACCACGGCCAGCTGAACGAACTGGCTAGCTATAAGAGCTCTTGCCCATCCTAACATTACAAATATTTATAATCCTTTTAATATTTCGCAAAATTCCCCAGGATTATTGCAATAAAAAAAAATTGGCAATACATACATGAAAGAGAGTATTCTGTGCCAGCTCCACACGGGACACACGTGCATGGAAATGTTCTATTTATTGCGGGCACGTAACGTTTAATGTGAAAAATGCGCTCCCGCATTGGATTATCTACTTATTACTGTAGCTATAGAACTTTATTTTGTGCTTGTATTGTATGTTCGATGATATAAATTAGAAGGCTTCTGTAGCAGATGGATTTAGTACAGGTTAACAAATCGTTGATCTGAATTTAGACTACGTCCTGCACACATGGTCAGCCTTAACTGGGACTGGTCGCCTTAGGCTCAAATTTTCCTAGCTAAGATATCATTGTCACTTTGAAACAAAAATCACCAAACAGTTTAGATACTGAACAAATTACTCTAATAAGAAAATCATAAAGATAATTAAGTGAGGCACAAATGATAGCCTTATTGCTACGAGCTATGTCTCACCTTTAAATTTCAGCAAGCCATGGTTTAAGTCAAGGTACTGTTATACAAGGTACTGTGTATTAAGTTCCCCATAACCCCGCATTGTTATATTATAGCCTACTTATAACAATTCGGGGTTACCTTGTTATGGCGAACCCTGATCTGTCCTGCGATAATAATTTCATTTACAAAATCTTTTCAGCACACCATTTTAATTATTCAGCTTTAGTTTTACTGCGGGAACCACAGTTTTCATTATACCCTAGTCTTTACCAAAAGGGCCCAAAATTTCCAATTATGCGAAAGGTACCTAGTAATATCTAATATTTTGCTTTCGGGTCGCCTTTTTGAGAATAAACTTTGAATTAGTGATACTCTAACAAAGTACCTAATTTATTGATCTTAAGTATAATTTCAAGGTCCATAAATGAAGAAAAACCTACATGATAATTTTAAAAATAATAATAATTTGTTGATTAATGTGTGTGTGTAGTGTGTAGCGTAATGTGAACACACTGGCTATTGCATCTCTGTTCATCCAAAATTAGCCGACACACTGTCGCGCGTCTCGGTAAATCAAAATATAAATCATTTTTTTTAGAATACTTTAAGACGGCTATTGGGGGAGGCCTATGTCCAGCAGTGGACTAATATAGGATGATGATGATGATGATAAAGACGGTAAGCCGTCTTAAAGTATTCTAAAATCCCAAAAATAACAATAAACGATCACGTCAGCTTAGGTATATAATAATTTCATAATTAATTTTAATTAAGAAGTCTCGATGACTATTATAGTGAAGTTTTACGCAAAAATGAAGAGTACTTGGTGATTTATATTCATTTATGAATGAATTCATTGGAAAGTAACTCTCGAAGATAAACTCAATTACTTTAAATACTGGAAAGGTTACTGGAAAGTCAAGCTGATATTAATTTTAATGCTAGACGTTAAACTTATTTATTCATCGAACTTATGCAGATTTTCAGTAAGTAGGTAACTGTGTTTGCTAAGATCTCAGACGAATAGCTTTAGTAGATAATCTATTTGATACTATATAGTAATATAGCTTAAGACGAGATTAGTGGTAGCCGTTAGGTACTGTTCATCCGTTTAGATATGTAATAGAAACATACAAACAGACACAGTTAGTTTATATTATAAAGTATGGATGGATTCACAATAGTATATAGTATATCGGTCAGGATGTGGAATTCTCTCCCACACAATATTCGTGCTAGCCCCTCACTCTCCATTTTCAAGCGTAAAGTCAAAGAGCATTATCTATCTTCATGATTCTGTTGTATTTTATGTATTTAGTATATGTATCTATTAAGTATATGTATTATATGTAAGTATAGAATTTAGGTTAAATAGTATTTTTGTTTAGTATCTTATTATAGTATTTAGTAGTATGTATAGAATTTAGCAGTATATATAGTACTTAGTAGTATATTGATAAGTAAGTTAAAATTTAATCTTCTGTCTATTTATAATTTTATTTATGCACATATACCCACTTCTCTCTTTACTATATCTCTCTCTCCCAATAAGGTTTGCTGGAAGAGAACTCTTTTTAGGGTTAAGTTCACCTTTGTATTAATTTTCTAGAATAGGTTTTATATATAGTTTATCGTGCAAAAAGTATAAAATAAATAAAAATAAATAAGTATATCCATATCACACACTATGAATAAGAAGAAAGGTAAAAAAGCTGTAACCAAGCAACTAGAAAACCTCTCACTAACAAATTGACACCTATAAAAATCACCCAATAAGTAGCAAAAAATCTTCGTAGTATAATAAAATCCAATTGGATCAAGATTCGCGTAGACAGACGTGAAGAATCACTTAGACAAATTGACACTCAGATATACGCATGGCATAAATCAAATAAATTCCAAAGATTCCAGTCCCATATAAATATAGAGCAAAGTATGTCATTTGTGCGATAACTAAGCAAATATAGAGCGTGAAAGCCTAGGGTGAATTCGAATCAAGCCTGGACTCATAGAGAAATTCCCCATGTTCGTAACTTTTATTGCTTTTGCCTTCGGTGGTGTGACAAATTAAATTGAGCAGAATTGTCTCACCCATCTCGGTTTATTTATATTTCTGAGACGAAAATTATTTAGGAGCCTGTTTGCATTGCTAACTTCAAGTTCGATAATAATAATTTATACCTCAAATCTGTTATCTACTTCAGGGTTTTATAAAAATATAATTCGACAAGACTTTTTCAGCTTTAATACAACTTTATGAATAAGTTCCCAACAAGTGGGCGCGTTAATTCATAAGTAACTTTAACTTTAACGTTGTTGTCTTTGTTCAGAAGGTAATACACGTAACGTAAGTCGAAATGGTTTTATCGTGCGTCTTATCTTTTTCTTCTGACTTTAAAAACAGACGTTGCCTATTTTTTTTTACTAAAACTTTAGGACAAATACATTTCGCATCTGTTTCATGAAAACAATCTTCCATCGAAGGTTGGTGGAATGGTTCATTGTAATTCCGAACGTAGGATGCATACATTTTTTATTTTACTATCTGATTTATGTTAGTATTATTGGAATGGTAAAACTTTTCTCCATAAACTGTCGTAAAAGAATTTTCAGGTGAAGATTGAAGGGCTGTAGGGAACCGCAAGTCCCGAAGGTTGAAGTCATTACGTGCAAATGAAGTCGTGTTTGAAAAGGGTTATTTAGGAACTGGGAATGGGAAGTCAATTTTTTATTGAGTGTGAGAAAAGCTTGGGGGCATTTGAAAAAGGTTGAGAAATTGTTCACGTTCCGTTTTAGTATCATGAATAACGTCGCCGTCAAAGACCTCAGGACGGCTCAACGGTGCTTAGAAAATGAATATTTGAAACCGAAACGTAGCTTTTGGACAATACCTGTATTTGTTTTAGTAGCGGTTTTTAAAGGAACACACAGAAAGACAAATAATTTCCGCAACTCAAAGCGGTTTCTAGTGGGAAACAGACATAAGACACATTTCCCCGGACCTATTCTACCCATTGAAAAAGTGTGCAGTGTAAAACATTTATATTATGGTTATCAACACTAAAGTCATTTAAAACGGGATATTTACCATGATTTGATTTTTGATTTATCCAATATTTCGGCACAGTTTCATGCGCCATGATCACGGAGTAACTGAAGGCACTGCGACTGCGAGTAAGTTTTTATGGGCAGACATACCAATCTACCCTCATATTTTGTCTTTTGCTACGAACGTTACCACTACCATCGGTTTCATTATTTAAAAAAATAAATACTAATAAATATTGGATGACTCAAAAATCAAATCATGGTAAATATCCCGTTTTAAATGACTTTATTGTGCAGTGTGTTTTAGATTTGGAAGATGATCGTGAAATAGAGTATCTAACAGGATAGACCTAAAATCTGAACCATTTTCCTTTGAATCCAGAGATATACTCGTAAATCTCTACGGCTTCATAAATTCAACTGAATTTTAAATAACATTAGACACATTTTCCCTCCTACTTTGTAGCATTAAAGAATTAAAGACCGTGAGCATGGGAAACAAAGGGTTTTGTTGTGCACAGAAATACGAACGGGGCTTTTCTAAAAAGAATGCGTACCTTTTAGGATCTTTTTTAATGTCGGCATTGGAAACAATCCTGTACGTAGAGAAAGTATAGAAACATGGAGTAAATCCATTTAGCTGTGTCCAATATTTATTGGCACCTACATAAACCTACTTATGATAACTTATCTGAATAACGCGACGCGACGCGCTGATGAATTTTCATTTTCATATTACAAAAGACCTATTAATAAATTAATTTAATTAATAATGCTGGACAATTCACACAGAATTATCTAGCCCCATGGGTAAGCAGAGCTTGTGTGTGAGCTTGTACTAGATAACTGATACACATTATACATACACCCAATACATAGATAGATATTTTTTATTATACATAGAAAACAACCAGAACACCCGGAACAAATATCTGCAGATCGTACACACATTTGTTCCGAGGCGGGAATCGAACCCGCAACCTCCTGCGTCGCAGGCGGACCTTCGCCCACCGCGCCACATCGGTCGTCGATTATTATTATATTTTAGAAACTTTTATTTGGCAAAGATTTCTTTACCTGGGTACATTTCAAACTCTTCCGTCTTAACCAAAACAGAAACAAGGAAAATGTAAAACGGATGTAGTCCCGGATTCAATTCCAACAAATGCTTTGCAGTAATCTATGTGTAGGGGACGGAGGTAGCCGTAACTTAACGATAATGATTTGTTCCTTTCAGTTTTTATAGATAGAATAGAATAGAATAGAAAAAACATTTATTTAGACACAGGTACAAAATACAGGCATAGAATAAACAAACAAAGAAGTTTATCATGGGATCAGTAGATCAGTAGGTACCTGGGATTTAGGTACAAGTACCTATGCTACGGTGTATTTATAATAATCGTCTACATGACGCTTAAGAATAACGTTTTTACTTGTCAGCCTCCACCAACTTTAGCAACGACCAAGCAGTATTTTTCTTTTTGATTATCTCACTCTTCAGACATTTACCATTAGAAGAAAAAAGAAGCTGTGGATGGAGGTAGATAACTATTGTATTGCTACCACGACAACTAATTCAATAATTGAACAAACAGTTAATACGTAATACCCGCCTATAACTGGTTTGGCACAGAAAATTAAGACTAATGTAATTGTATATAATAATGTAAAACATTTGCCACTCTTTTTCTCTTATTATGGTTTCAAGTTGAATGGAATGAAAATGCTAAAATGGACATCAGACGTGCAAAATCACTCCCTATATTCAAAAAACTGCTGCATCAGCATTATTTATCCATATGAAATTTTGATAGCTTTATCTTATGTCTATGTAAGTTTATTATAATGTTTGTAATGTGGGTATTTAGTGTATTTGTTACCAATTATTTATTAAAGTGCCACCGTCTTTATTGTTCGTTCATGTCCAGTCCATCCCAAGGTTGCCTGGAAGAGATCGCTCTCAGCGATAAGGCCGCCCTTTATACCTTTATTCTATGGTTTATCTCTGTATTATTTTCTGTTTTGTGTGGTGTAATAAAGTGTTATCTATCTATCTATCTATGCTAAAGATTACTTTATATATTTTGTATCAAACTTGTGACAGCTTTCCCTGACACAGATTTATTTACGTTGAAAATTATTGTACATTTGGATAGAAGCTTTATTATCGCGTTTATTACCCTTCTAACTAAAATAGAAAGTCAATTTATTAGGGAGCGTTCGTTCACATTAAGTTAGGATTTGGTACTAGGCACTTACAGGAGTAAATATTGTCATGCCCTCGTCTACCTATTTTCAATATTTCTAATTTCGTCAAACCAGTCCACAGCTGGACATAGGGATCGCCTGAACTTAACGACGCAGCCGCCACGAAAAGAGGTAATTCGCAACTCCAACGACTTCTGCAGCCTCTTCTGCGGATTTTCAGTTCGGAAGTACATTATATAAGTTTTAATTGACTTATGTTTTACATGTGTATGAAACACATGAGTTTGGTTCGTGTTATTTAAAAAGACATTATTAAAATGAAAAACTTATTTTCATACAAAAGATTACATAACTGCCTGTTAAAATACGAGTAGCAACGACGTTGTCTGTCAGATATATTTTAAATGAATACCTACAATTGCAGAGTCATGAATATTTATAACATTATCATGATAACAATCGGCGTTGTTTCAGGTAAGTGAATTTCTTCAAGAAAACGAAGCAAAGTATCATGGCACCCGGTACATCACGAGCAAAAGGGGAAGGGTAAACTACGGATAGTCGCCGCAGTGGTGATACGTACCTCATCGCCAAAATCTTCACTTATCAAAAACAAACTGAAGTTATAATACCTATGTACATATAGGTTTTGAATATTGACCTTACTATCAGATTTTAAACTAAGTGGGTTTTTGAAAAAGATAATCGGAGTCTTTCATTTTAACCGACGTTCTTGAAAGAAGTTTTTATACACTGTATGCCAAGTCAACCGAAAACTGCTGATCTTCTGATTATCTTTTAGAGAACACAACCTAACTTCATCATCAGCCTATAGCTGCTGGACATAGGCCTCCCCCAATGAGCGCCATAGCGGCGTCTTCTGCTTGCCGCATCCAGTATCTACTTGCAGTCTTTCGTAGGTAGACATCCCACCTGGTCAGAGGGCGTCCTACACTACGTTTACCGAGTCGTGGTATCCACTCAAGAACACGTTTGCCCCAGCGACCGTCGTGCTTACTAATCAATACTTTATTACTAACACATCAATACTACTTTATTGCGATTTTCACAAGTAGGGTTTTGAAACTGGAGCACGTAGGTTTTGGGGCGTATTATCTGGACTTTACCCTGCGTACCTACCACGATCACGAGGAAAGGGGGAAGGCAAATAAGGGTACATTACGAGCAAAAGGGGGAAGGCAAATAACCATTACGTTTTATTTAGGTATCTATTTTGAATTGTAATGGTAATAAAGACATTATTCGCTTATTTGGATTTACCGTTTAGAAAACTTTATGGGCGTAATGGTTGGTAGAAACCGACCATTACGCCCATATAATATCTATAATATACCTATGTATTTGTACTTATGCGTTTGCGTATAAATGAACATAAATAATAATAATTGTGTAACTACATTTTATTGTACACTTTGACTGCAGTTTTTTTTCGACGACTGCGGTCTTTTTTTTACCTAAAAAATTCGTGCTGCCGCTCTACACAGCGGTTGTGTTGCGCCGCAAATGCGTTTCGTTTGAAAAATATTACAGCTCTGCTGAGTCACAAAGATCTGTATTTTCTCAGCCGCTGCGCTAGTGTGGATTTACGCATATTAGTCACTTATAGAAAACTCATACCGTGCGTTTTCAGCACTCAAAGTGTTAAGCATGGTCAACGGTGATCAACCCGGAAGTTTCCGGTTTGAATCCTAGCACTTGACTTTCAATAATAAAGCCAGCTAAATTACTTAAAATCTAGTTATTAAATTTATAAAGAAGGCGTCTGCCTGCTTTTTCTTTCTACAATCCCCTACGGTGTTTCCTATGTCAAAAGTTAGTGTGCGAAAATCCTCATTATATGAGTTGTCATTGTCATAAAACCGCCTTTCAGCAATAGTTTCATTCCATAATCCAGCTTTAGCAAAAAATTTAAGTGATTTGAATTAGCGCTCCGGCGGCGTTGGCGCCACAAGCGTCAGTAATCAAATCACAGAGGCTGGAGCCCAGAAAGCGTTTATGACGTCGTCGGCGGATCATTTTCCTCGCTTTCAGGGCTTCTTGATGAAGTAATGGAAATTTTTGCTTATTTTCAATTTTTAAAGTAACGTGGTTCCTAAACACGAAGCATTGCTTGCTTTGGAGCCAGATACTGTGAAAACTGCCCAAAAGCGTAAATGTGTACGACTGAATTATAAGAATTTGTGATGAAAAGTTCAGTTTAAGCTTAGTTTGGGGCTAGATGGTGCTGTGTGAATTGTCTATGGGTCACATGACAAAAGAGCCTTCGAGAGCTATTTACTCTACCACGGGTGATCGGAACTTACCCAACAATATGTGAAGTTTCCGTGTGGTTGGCTATATAACAATACTGCTAATGTTTGTACCTGCCTTCCAAAATTAACTATTAAGTTTGATGATGAGATTGATGAGTAAACTATATAGTCCATATCAAAATTAAACTTTTTATAGAACATATAAATTATGTATATACAAAGAACAGAATTCTACGAATGCTTTGCCAATAAATAATTCCAAAATCATAAATCACGCAATACTGAACATGCACTGCATACGGAACCCCGCTGCGCTACCATAACTCCCACTTGTTTTATTTCCGTTTAAATGCAGCTCTTTGGCTTTGTCTCAGAAGGCAATGTGGCTTTTGAAATGCTAATCCAGCTCACTGCAATCGTCATTCAAATTATTAATGACTACAGAGTCTCTACGCCGCATTATGGAAGTTGCCGAGAGATAGAGTGGCGAATCAAAGCAACTGTACTGTACTGTATAATCCACGCGCTATCAGAGCGGGATTAGACTTCGTCAAAGTAACAGGTTTAGAATATTAACGTTTAACTTCATTTCTTTAGACTACGCTAAAGAAATGAAGTTAAAACATTTTAAACAATATTCTGAGCAACAATTAATCAACCATCAAAAACGTTACTAATCTACATATTTAATTCAGTCAGCAGTGACGTGAGTTTGTAGAGGCTACCGACCTCGCGTTTCTTAACTCCAAAAGGTCCCATTCCATTCTATTTGTGAACCCTCTCCAGTTGTTCCATTTCACGGCCTCTCACTTCTGTTTTCGTTTCAAAACTGCACTAGTTAACGTGAATCTAACAAAAATCTATGCAATATACTAAAGAATATAGGATTTAACTTATACGGAAATAGTAAAAAAACTAAATTCTATCCAATGTCCGTATAAAAGGTTACCTTTTAGAATTTTCTCCAATACATAAATTTTCAATTTTACAAGATTGGGTATATACAAATTTATATTATACGCTAGGGTAAACGTGTTCTTGAGTGGAGACCACGACTCGGTAAACGTAGTGTAGGACGTCCACCGTCCACCGTCCAGGTGGGATGAAGACCTACGAAAGACTGCAGGTAGATGCTGGATGCGGCAAGCTGAAGACAGGGCGCTATGGCGCTCATTGGGGCAGGCCTATGTCCAGCAGTGGACTGCTATAGGCTAATGATGATGATGATAATGAAATTTATATTGGCATTCAATGTGGCACTCTGTCTCTTTCGATTACGACTTAGATTTTTTGAAAATAGATAAGTATGTATCATTGTTTTATTATGTTATTGTGATTTTCTTATTACTTAAGTCTACAATCATTAAATTTAGTATCGCAGCAACAGAGTGAATATGTAAATATAGGCATCTACGTCTACGCTTTACTTTGTTGTGTTCAGATAAGTTTTATGTTTATATCTAGAGTTGAGTTTCTCAACTCGAACTCGGGCAGTCGTGAAACCCGAGGTGTGAACGTCCTTAAACAAACCGACGACGCAGTAGTTGAGGGCTTCCCTGAGCAGAAGTGGTGCCCTCTTCCTTTGGATAGAGAAAATCACGTCTTATCTAACTTGAGAGCGTTTAAAGACAGGTTATATGTATAAGCGTAGCGCGTCCCACGGCCAAGTTACAAAATAATGGGTTTGAATAATAACTTATCAGAAATCCTAAATCCAGTTAAAAGTCAGTTTTCTCGTTTATGTTTTCCTATAATTCCTATCGTTTAACCGTGTCTGAGGTTTCAGACTTCATAGTTTTCGTTGGGGGCTCCACTTTCTCACTAATAATAACACTGCAAGAACATAACTATAGTAATTAGTCGGTTAAGTAAAAACCTTTTCTTTTGCAGGTTAGAGGCGTGAATTAATTGCGCTTAGATTTATTTCGTTGAAGTTCGCAAAGTATGATAAAAAGAGTTTGTTTATTGTTCGAATTACTTTTTTTATACGCTTGGGTGACTACAACATTTTTCTTATTAATTATCAGACAATTTCGTCAATAAGCGCCGAAACAACAGCTGATATATTCTTGTTATTGCCAAGCTAGCCAACAGATTCTTGTGTGGTACGAGTAATATTGAATGTGTCTCAGTTTCAACTCCTATGGGTTAGAGATAGACCTATGGTACTAGGATAGACGTATGTTATGGGCTAACAGACATATTGATACGTCCCCCATGCATAACAACATGGAAGCTACGATCTACGTCCCCACAAAATCGTTATAAGAAGAGTTTCCAATCTACCCAGAAACTTGGAACCTCAGTTAATCAATCGTTAATAAAACTTTCCGGGTTGGGGCCTCTGACCGCTTACCACTTTACAACTAAGATAATAATAAGATAGAGTACCACTGGGACCCCGTTTCCTGCCATAGGTTAAGGATACTCATAACTTCACCAACACACTATAGTAACCATAATCTAATAAGATTTTTGAAAGTAATTTCGAAACGCGACCAATGATTGTCTCATATTTTTATGGATTGCCATAGATTTTAGGTTGCGAAATCATTATTTTGCGCAGATTATCCCCGCGCTATACCTATGCTCGGTCCGTCCCATACACAGTATAAGATTGAACCATTTCGAGGGAAATGCCCGAACGCTTATGTTTCCATTCCATGTCCAGTTTGAAATGGTTCAATTCCATGCAAATCGCGCGTGGATTTGAGTAGATTAGATGATTTAGACCTATTGAAAATCAGCATGCTGGTGGGCAAGATGTAATCAAATTAATTCAACGATATCATATACATAGTATAGCTTTGTCGACAAGAGCTTCGTCTCTATTGTCGAATTTCAGCTTGTTGAGACTAACTCATTAGGAATTTACGTCGGCTCCTGCCGTAATTATAGGGATCTCAAAACCAGGGCATGCCCATGGTAGATAGTTATGTACTGTTATCTTTACCGAATCTCACAGTAACATCACCCATTACAAGTAAAGTAATTGTTAATGTGACAGAAAGCTCCTAAAGTAAAAGTAATTTTAAATTATTTATAACATATTACAAACTAGATATAAGAAGGTAACTTTATAATTAAACTTGTTGTTTTTGTTCGCTCAACGTAGATATATGAAATACTTAAAATCTTAAATAACGTGTTCCTAATTGAAGAAGACTGCTCTTTGAAACCTAAACGAAAAAGAGAAGCGGACATTTGTTCAGAGTTAGTTTTTACAGCGCTACAATGAATTAGCCGGAGAAATTAATGTAAACGTCTTTTTGAACACAAGACTAATTGAATTAATTCTAACGACGACGTCCGACTGTAAGAAATATCGCACAGTCGCATTCGACTGCAGTTATATCACAGACTGTGATAGTGTTATATATAAAATATGACTTGTCTAAGTGCTTATTTTGTAAGCCTAAAGAAATAAATGATTTTTTACTTTTACTTTACTTTTACTTTTACTCCTGGTTGGTTTGTCCATTTTGTAATTGAACCATTATTGGTCTGGTTTAATTTTGTGAGTGTCAATGCGCATTTGTTGAAAGTGTAGTTTCCTTTTATCGAGTGCACTTTTGACCTCTATGGCGTCGCGGGCGAAAGTAAAAGCGAAGTATGTTTGTTCGATTCCCACATCCTAGATTATTCAAGGTGTCCCAAAATGCATGTATTAAACCGAGGTGGTGAGCAGGCGACTCTAGAACTAAGGGGGTTAATCGATCGTCAGGAGTTTTGCTTTACGAATTTTTTGATTTCCGTTCCTTTTTGTCTTTGCACATCCATTTCGAGGTTGGTACCCCGTATAATCACTTAAACATCTTAAAATAATGTAAAACATACATAAATGTGCAGTCCATTCATAAAAAAAACCAGTCATCTTATCACTAGTGTTGTACGCAGTAGATGCACTGTACGCAGTTGGCAGCTTCTTGCGCATCTCATCGCATTTCGGAGTAGATTTTACCTACTTGCAACTATTTGCATAAGATACTTGTACTGATTTGTTCTGGCTTCAGATAAGTATATAATATAATAATATAATATAAATAACGTTAGAGTTGTATGCAGGGTATCTATTTGAGATAGTAGGTAAATGGCCAAATTAAAAATAGGTCGCTTTGCTCGCAATTCTCTAAGCTCCTTTGACTTTTTATTACCAGTCGCTGTTCTAGTAAACATGAATTAACATCTTTGTACGTAATCTGGTTTTAATTATTAAAAAAAAAAATCTTCGAACGCCCTTGCTATATTATCTTGCTATAATATATCAAAGGTTGCCTGGCAGAGATTGCTTTAAGCGATAAGGCCGCCCATTGTACAAAACATTCTTTATTAGCCTTTTTCCTGTCCAGTGTATCTGTTTTTATTTGGTGTGCAATAAAGAATAATTAGTATTATATTGTATTATCCAATCCAAATTGAGTGGAGACCACGACTCGGTAAACGTAGTGTAGGACGCCCTCCGACCAGGTGGGATGACGACCTGCGAAAGACTGCAGGTAGATGCTGCAAGCTGAAGACAGGGCGCTATGGCGCTCATTGGGGGAGGCCTATGTCCAGCAGTGGACTGCTATAGGCTGATGATGATGATGATGATGATCCAATCCAATACAAGCGTTTAATTTACTTTTGTGGCGTTTACGACTCGTTTGTTTAATAATGTCTTTGGCCTCACAAGACCTTGGCAATGGTTTGCACGTGTATAGTAGATACAGTTGCATTGTATAAATAACATTGTCTACATTGTTATATACAATCTAACGTAGATACGTTGAATAATACATTCAACGTGAGATCACTAATATATTGTCACAGATATAATCATACTATACCTACTAAACAAATACTAATCAAGTAGGAACATTGTTAATTTGGGGTCCAGAATTTAGACAATAGGTAAACTTAACCTTGCGTACCCAAGTTACAAGAAAAAGTGTTTCAGACTTCTTTTTTTTTCAGTTGCCATCAAGTCCAACACAGTTTTTTTTCTTTATTATTAATAACGGAGTTTTGTTAACACTTTGACTGCTAAAAACGCACGGTATGAGTTTTCTAAAAGTGACTAATATGCGTAAATCCACACTAGCGCAGCGGCTGAGAAAATACAGATCTTTGTGACTCAGCAGAGCTGTAATATTTTTCGAACGAAACGCATGTGCGGCGCAACACAACCGCTGTGTAGAGTGGCAGCACGAATTTTTTAGGTAAAAAAAAAGACCGCAGTCGTCGAAAAAAAACCGCAGTCAAAGTGTTAACATGACTAACCTAACGGAAGTGACGTGCCTAATACAATATATGATGTCACTCCCGTAGACGAAAATTAACAGCAAAGTTCGTCGTTAAAGATAGTTAGAGGTCGTCTAAATAATAAACCGCTCTGGTAAAAACGTTAACACAAAAGTTTACGACAGAGGCTTAATTTGATAACTCAGATAATAAACGGTTGGCAGTTAAGTAAACGGATGCGGAAAGATTAAGATTAGCTAATTGAGTAAATTTTGGGGAGACTTTTCAAGCAATTATCACTCTTAGTCATACGTCACAACACAGGAATCCAAACGTTTTTTGTGTTTGAAACAATGAATTTATCTATACTAATATTATGAAGTTTGATTTTTTGTTTGTAATGAATTGGCTCCGAAACTACTGGACTGATTTGAAAAATTCTTTCACCGTTGGGAAGCTACACTAAATATAATATAGCATGTTCACCGGGGACGGTGAACATGCTATATTATATTTTCAAAAAAGTTAGGGATCCGTACTAAAACCGTGCGAAGCCGGGAAGGTCCGCTAGTCTTGCAATATAATTAAGTCATAGACATTTTAATTGATGCCTTTATGTCATCATCATCAGCCTATAGCAGTCCACTGCTGGACATAGGCCTCTCCCAATGAGCGCCATAGCGCCCTGTCTTCAGCTTGCCGCATCCAGCATCTACCTGCAGTCTTGCGCAGGTCGTCATCCCACCTGGTCGGAGGGCGTCCTACACTACGTTTACCGAGTCGTGGTCTCCAGTCAAGAACACGTTTGCCCCAGCGAGATATGGCCGGCCAACTGCCACTTCAGCTTGCTAATTCTTTGAAATTAAATAATTAATAATAATGCAATTTTTTATCTTTCTTTGCCTTTATGTAGTCACGGATAATTAAACCTATTTACACCAATTTTCCCGACGTTTTAATACACTGTCATGAAATGAATGGAGTACCTAAGTAATGGAGTTACAGCACAGTTACAGCACGGAGTTACTTATAACGGCAGCGTCTGCGAAGCGTAGGCAGAGTGAACACAATATTCACGTTTTAATATAATGGGCTCGAATCGCAAAAGGCTAAAAAAAATATTTAAAATATAATATTCAGTTATTTTGTGAATGTATGGCGTAAACAAGGTAACTGGTAACACAATATATTATATCCTCGTATACAATAGCCGGTATACCGGTGTCAAAGTCCTCATCGCCAGGTAGGTGGAGTGGTGAGCTCCACCTACCATCGGTTCCATTCGTAACAGAAACAGTTTAAGCGGTAGGTAGGTAACTAAACCGTCTCCGTATTTTGTTTTATTTTTTGTATGACATTATGATTATTTTATTTATCAGCCCGTTTGAGAATAATTTTCTACTGACTGGCGTGGGTACGACACCGGCCCGGCAGCCGGGAAAACATCTAACTCCGTGCCGTTTTTGGCGCCCCGGGTAGTGAAAGGATACAATACAATACAATACAAATACGCTTTATTGCACATCAAACACAAAAAAACAGTAAAGAACAAACAAACAAAGATACAGATGCACAATGGGCGGCCTGATCGCTAATATATATTATAAAGCTTTATACATTAATGCTTCCCCGAATTCTGGTGCCGGAGCCGTGCAGTGGAAAAACGCGCATTAGAATGTGAGCCATTCAAGGCAAATACCACCATTATTTACATTTAAATCATTATATATTATTATTTCATTTATTGTCATGATCAATGGACACATTGATCCAAGGCCGGTGGTCGTACATGGTCACCTTTTCGAAATCGTTTCCGAATACACATACCTCGGGCAGATTCTGCAGTTAGGTAAAAACAATTTCGAGAAGGAGGCCAAAAGGAGGATCCAGCTGGGCTGGGCAGCGTTTGGGAAACTACGTCGAGTCTTCTCTTCATCCATACCGCAATGCTTGAAAACGAAAGTTTTCAACCAGTGCGTCCTACCCGTTATGACCTACAGAGCTGAGACGTGGACACTCACGATAGGGCTGGTCCACCAGTTCAAAGTCGCTCAGCGAGCTATGGAAAGAGCTATGCTCGGAGTGTCTCTGAAGGATAGGAGTCGCAACGAATACATCCGACAGAGAACTAAAGTTATCGACATAGCTCTGAGAATTAGCAAGCTGAAGTGGCAGTGGGCCGGCCATATCTCGCGAAGAACCGACGGCCGCTGGGGCAAACGTGTTCGTAAACGTAGTGTAGGACGCCCTCCGACCAGGTGGGATGACGACCTGCGAAAGACTGCAGGTAGATGCTGGATGCGTCAAGCCGAAGACAGGGCGCTATGGCGCTCATTGGGGGAGGCCTATGTCCAGCAGTGGACTAATATAGGCTGATGATGATGATGATGATGATTACATTTAAAAACTCCTATATGTAAGGTATATTGTACCTTCCAATACTTTTACCCTCCTTTCTTAATATTTCAGTTGTTAATAATATTGTTGTCATACATAATATAATATTGTTGTTATTATTTGAGTTATCTGTTAAGTGTGTAAATATGTTTGTCTTCCGAATAAAGCAAAATAAAATTAATAAAATAATCCTCGGTATGTTATTTGACTTGCGAAGTCAGTCAAGGCTGAAAACACGTCAATGTTTATTTACGTACAATGTTCGAATTATACACCTACCTATCGTACACCGTACATTGTCGTGCTAATGTATGCTATCTTTAGATAGGACACGTACCGCATTGAATTCTTACGTCGTCGTACTTTGTGCGGTCGCTAACTGGATGGCGTAACGACAGCATTATAAAGCATGGGCACTGAATGGGTTACAATATAATATGTACCTAAGTACCTTTTGAGAATGGTCACCATCAACATTCAATTAATAATCAGCATCAGCCATTATTTACCCACAATTGGGCTACGGCCATTCTCGGTTAAATATTAACTTTAAGCATTATAATTGAGATAACTTGTTGGCATTTATTTGGAATATCAGTACACAAGTGCAAAGCAAAATAACCTGTTGCGAGAAGAGACTACATTATGCGCAGCAAAATTGATCGTGAGTATTAATGGTCTTTCTACATATTGAATTATTTATAAATGTTCAATTATAAACATATCTAGACAATCTAGACGCGTAGGTACGGTGTATGACATGGAATCAAGATCATTTCGATAAGATTCCAGATTTAAAAAAAATTGTTCCTTAATTTTACGCTGAAAACCATCGTTTGATACGCGCCCTTTTTCCGTATCAAAGAACAGACATTTTATATGTAACTACAATCATTTGCAACGCTTTATTTTTATAGTTTTGCATTATGATGACGTAACTAGCTTATGATATACATAAATGAACTGTTTGCCAATGCAATGTCCTACAAGTTAACTCAATATTTCCTCAATGTCAAAGCAAACGAGACGTTGCCATTTCCTTGCAAATCGCTAAAGGTAAGTAGGTACAGTTAACCATTAACCATAGCGATGCACTTCACGATATCACAAACTTGGTTTAATGCTCTAAGCACAAACTAGAGCAATCTTTTGATTGTCATTTTTTTTTTTAATGCTGGACAATTCACACAGCATCATCTAGCCCCAAGCTAAGCAGAGCTTGTGTTATGGGTACTAGATGACTGATATACATAATACAATACATTACATAGATAGATATTTTTTATTATACATAGAAAACGACCAGAACACCCGGAACAAATATCTGCAGATCGTACACACAATTGTTCCGAGGCGGGAATCGAACCCGCAACCTCCTGCGTCGCAGGCCGACCTTCGTCCACCGCGCCACATCGGTCGTCTAAATAAGCACTTAGACAAGTCATATTTTATATATAAATACCTATTCGGTCCTTACGGTAAATGTTGAGTACCTTGGAATGTGACGGTAAGTGGTTCTCTCGTATCATAAGCATGGCAAAAAATCAGACCAGGGCAAAAACAACAAGTAATGAGGCATTGAGCATTTCATATTTTTTACTGATACATATTAAATGCTAATGAACTCCTTAACGACATTTGTCTATTACGAGTTTGTTTTTTTCAGGTGATACCACATGTTTATTTATGTATATGAATTACAATAAGTTTGAGATTAATTATTGTCGTCATCCATAGGTTCAGCCTGAAAACCAGCGTCGTTACAGTCCTCGGGCGGTAGCGACATTAAGCTGAGGCTGGACCTAATTAGCGCGCACTGAGGACAGGCTATGTTATTTTTACCTATTTTCTATTGTTTATTTCTTTTAGTTTAGTGTTATATCTTTTTAGCTTAATGTGTGCTTTTTTTTAATGTATATCTGTCTTTTTTGTGTGTGCTAATAGAAGTGTTCTATTCTATTCTGTTCTAATTAAAGTCGAAGATTCCGTTCAGAAAGAAGTTCAGATTCCATATTGAATTAAGGAAATCGTAGTATCGATTTGCAAACAAAGCGAGCTTATTCAGCCCTAGGTGTTTCCCGCGGTTTCACCCGCGTTAAATTAGAATTTTTCATTTCTAAAATATAATATAGCCTATGTTCACCGGGGATTGTGTAACTTCCCAACAGTGTAAGAATTTTTCAATTCGGTTCAGTAGTTTCGGAGCCTATTCAGTACAAACAAACAAAAAATCAAACCTTTCCTATTTATAATATTAGTATAGATGTTTTGTTTTTTTTTCACACAGCATTATCTAGCCCCATGTTAAGCAGAGCTTGTGTTATGGGTACTAGATAACTGATATACATAATACAATACATTACATAGATAGATATTTTATACATAGAAAACGACCAGAACACCCGGAACAAATCTGCAGATCGTACACACAATTGTTCCGAGGCGGGAATCGAACCCGCAACCTCCTGCGTCAGACCTTCGCCCACCGCGCCACATCGATCGTCGAAGTCTTTAGCTTGTTAGGTTGTTAGTTTTCGAAACTATGTTGGCAGTGATTTAGTGGTTACTTGCACATGTTGACAAGTTCGACTGGTCGGTCGCCTATGTTATTTATTAGGGAAAGTTCAATGAAAACCTCTCCACTCGGGCTGGGGACAGATAATGATAGCGATTCTTGTGACATAAAGATACACTGATAGATATTATTGTAGAGATAGTTTGGCTATGGCTTTGTATGAGTAGACGGCTTGGTAGCTTTTATTGGAGCTAGGTACGGGGTTTAGGTCCAATTTTACCGATGCAATTCAACGTTATCAATATATGATAAACTTATTTTAGCGCTTAAGACGAGTAAAACGAATTTTACCAACACATCGTTAATCTGGTTCAAGCTGAAATTAGTTCAATAATGCCCGGTTTTCGGTGCTTAGGTAAGCTTAACCGAGTTTAAGAGCTGTCATGTCACACAATAGGTTGTTAGAATATTTATCTAGCTTAATTGTGTGAAGTAAACATTTGGAACACCCGGTTTAGTTAACCGTGCGAAATTAGCTACTCGTATCCATTCCAGTTTATATAGAGTCAAGAGACTACATCGCTAATTATTTCATTGCCACAAAAGAAATCTGATTATATATTAGCACCTTTAATAAATGAGCATTTTCTATAACTCACATTTTAATGGTGCCGCTGCATGGCAAATCCTTGCTCCGAACAACAAACCATAACATTCACAATACACTATTTGCACTTAGAATCAACCACCGCAATCAACATCGTAATTTCATTCACTCGCGACGTTTGCACAGCAGTCACAGATTCCACGCCTGTTCACTTCGGCGTTCACCGGGGTACTGAGGTCCTGAGTCCTGATGCTGTAATGTGAAGATGTAAGAATTTTCCCACCCTACGCGCTCCACCACTTGAAATTGGTTGATTCTAAAACTACTATGGTTATGAACACTTAAGCCACAACGGGTTATTTACTATAGTTTGAGTTTTGAACTGTCCAATATTTCAGCACAGTCTATAGGCGCACTCAACATCACACATATCACAGAATAACTAAAGTCACATCGAGTATTGAAATCCCTCCTATTTCTAATGATGATATAAATTTCATTACAAAATAATAAAATTGAAAATTTGGGAACTAAAATTTGCCAGAAAATTTTGTTCAATATTCGTCTTATTTTTTTTTTTTTTTACTGGACTGTTACACAGCATTATCTAGCCCCATGGTAAGCAGAGCTTGTGTTATGGGTACTAGATAACTGATATACATAATACTATATATTACATAGATAGATATTTTTTATTGACCAGAACACCCGGAACAAATATCTGTATACTGTGAACAAATATCGTACACACAATTGTTCCGAGGCGGGAATCGAACCCGTAACCTCCTGCGTCGCAGGCGGACCTTCGCTCACCGCGCCACATCGGTCGTCAAATTATATTGTATTTACTGAAATAAGACTGACCCTAACTGTAGGGTCAGCCCGAAACTAAAATCTCTTTATTTTCTGTTTACACTACTGTTTTATATCAACTTATTAATAAAAATGTGGTATCATTTTTTTTGCAAATAAGACAAGTAAATGAACATAATAACAGCGGTTAAGTCATTATTCTACGTTATATTGTATATTTCCCCCTTTATTATTTAATAAAAGTTATTCTTGTGTTCAACAAAGCCGATATCGAGATACAGGATTTTATCCTTTTTCTTAATTATCAGGCTGTAAAAAAGACCTTACTCGCTTAAAAAATCTCCTGTCGATGTTATCTTAGGGTTCGGAAAGACATTAATCTGTGGCCATCGACAACAGCCCCGGAAAATCCGCCAAATGCGTAGTATTTTTTTCAAAATAAGTACCTCTTCCTCATTACCACACCTACATGCACGTACAACATACATCGAGGGTTAACATAAGTATGTACTTACTTATAAATACTTTATTTTATAAGAATCCTTTTCTTACAAAATTGACTTAGTTAAAAATAACGCCATGGGTATTTACCAAATTGTTTTGTCAAGTATTGTTTATATATTTTTAAGTATTACTTAGCTGGAACAGCAAAATATCGGCAATATATTAAAATTCTTTGTTTTATCAAGGGAAAGCTCGATGTCCTCTTGTCTACGAAGGCTAGTGTTGGATAATTGATGATTTGACCATCGATCACGGGTTCAGATTGAGATCCTGAGTTTTTACGTTGATGAGTAGTCATTTGTTTTAGGACTCCTCCAATCCTCAGGGAGCAATAAGATCTATTTAATTACCAAACCAAATTAAAAGTTTTCACATCATCATCATGATCACCGTACAAGTCCGAGATGGACAGCAACCTCAGGCGACATTGCGGCTAGCAGCTGCGGTTGACTGCTGTGCTGCCTGTGGACTCGGTTACTTCTATTTCCAAGCACGGTTCGTGACATCACTGGCGCTGCAGTCTGCGGTCGCTGCGCGCCGCGGCCGCAGTTTTGCCGCGCTAACAAGTAATGTCGCTTGCAGCCTGCAGCTGCAATTTGCGGCCTGCGGTCCATCTTGGAATCGCACCTTTAACTTTACAGCTGCAGGTACCTTCTATCATCTATTTACCTTCTGTTTATCTTCTCACCATACCATTGGAACGTGTCAATATAGTATACCTACCGGAATTGAAAGGGGTACCAAAGTTCACAAGTCCCTTTGGAGTAGATAACAATATAATTGTTGTTATAACTAAAACAGAAAGTTTTCCCAAATTAAGGCAAACTTTTCCCTCGTGTGAACAAAGGAACCTACCGCGATACAATATTATTCTCACAAATAATTTCGAGAAAGGAGGAGTAAGGTCGGAACTTGCTTTGATGTTTGTGCTGAAGAAAGCCCTATAAAATAAAAATATTATAAGGGTGTAAAAATTTGTTAGTTTGTCTTTGGATAACACAGTCCAATTCTAAAATAATTTAACGAATAAATACTTACGTCATGCCTGAGTGCTAGCTATATTTATGTTTTATCCAGGCACCTACCACATGAGTTGAAGCCGCGGACAGAAGCCAGTATCTATGATAATGACGATATTTTTTTTTTTTATACAAACAATTTACAAATGACTATCTCTGCTTCAGGGGGACTGTATAATATTCTTTTGATGTGGGAATAGGTATTCTTGGAATTCATAAAATAAACGATAACATCCAATTTTACCAATTTTTTTAACGGCTTTAACCAATGGTCTCAACCATTGGTTAAAGCCGTTAAAAAAATTGGTACCGGCTGCGGATAATGATGATGCTTTGTAACCTTAAAAATAATGCACATAGACGAGTATGTGGGTGTGCTTTAAAATTCCTATACCTAAGGCATTTTAGCATAATAGGCAGACAAGTTTCCCATTCCCATTACCAATATTAACTGAAGAGCAAAAAGTTGCAAGTCATGGAGAGGTCCATTCCGTTGAACCCGGTGGTGTGACTAAAGCGTTCATTGGACCAGAAAGCCTTCTTTATTGTTACAAATTTCACTGGGATACAATTTTAAAATATTAGTTACTTATTTAAAGTACTGGTGATAACGACCATAAAATTAAAGCGTAGCTTTAGTCAATGAACTTCTTTTTAGTTTAGGTATTAAGTAAGTAGGTACACTTCTTACTCTAAGATTTTATTAAACCGTTATTGCTAAGTTTAAAAATTTTTTTTCGAGATGAATTAGCTGTCGTCGAACCTGGATAAAAGTAGCGCAAGACTGTAGAGAGAGCAGAAAAGTTTGTAGACATTGCGCCCAGCAGTGAGTGAAGTGAAGTCAGATGAGAATAATCTCCTTAAAAGCTTTCGACAGTTGCTATAATACATTTTCTTAAATAAAACTACCATTCACCAAACAAACAACTACGAGAGAATAACTACCATTCAGGAAATGTGCAGTGCAACAATTTAAAGTGCATTATAACTTTCTAGAAGCTTTAGCAGCCCAGGTCTCAGCACAGGTGACTCGGTGCCCTGTCGTCACTGTAAGCCTCTTTATAAGGTTCAAGGTGTAAAGCGGGCAGGTAGGTAATAACCAGCGGCCCACGTCGACGGCAGTACGTGATCGGAATCCACAAGTCGATTTAAAATTAGTACTGTAAATAGGTGATAGTATGCTATCTCTGTTGAGATGATCACTGGACTTTGTCTATTATAGAAGACTTCTCATAGTTACAGAGTTTTAGGAATTGAAACATAAAATAAAACACAGGTTTGGTTAGATTTTGATATCGCTACGTAAAAAAACAGCAAAGCGTACGTCGTGTTTATTTTGATATATAATTTAAAGGATAAGAAGACAGATTATCTGATATTTAGTGGTATAACTATCTATTCCAAATTATAACATAGCAAACATCTTGAAGCATGAGTAAGAACTCCAATCACTGTCCTGCGCCCGTCAAACAAGGGGTTCACAAATAAAAAACCATAAGCTTTAAAGGGCAGAAAGAGGTAATACTGCTAAACTTGGGGGAAGTTTAGAGGCTCAAATTAGACAGAACTTTTTTTTTTTTTTTATTCATTATTAACTAGTTCATAATTGGTAAAATCGTGAAAAATAATGGTTATTATTGCGCATTAGATACAAAGTTTTTTTAAATAAAATATCAGAAAATTTAAAGTTGGTTTTGTTTTTGCATACAGAATGTGTATTCTATATGAGCGAGAGATAAGAGAGATAAGATATTTTTTAATACCTAAATTTTATTTTATTTTTTATTTTATTTTATTTTTTTATATGAGCGTCCAATAGTGTCGTACAGGTGATATGAAAGTTTGCTGATAAAAATGTGTTTGTGAGTTTGTTATAGATTACATGTATAATCCGGAACTTATATCAAGTTGCAAAATATTTTACCAAAATAATACTTATTCTTAAATATGTTAAATATGCTAAAGTTGTATTTACCTACTCGTAGTTATCACGTGAGTGTAGCTATGGGCAGAATCTAGTTTTTTTAGTTGGAATTCGTTGTGCGAAAATTACCATGGTTTACATTTTAAATATCCGGAAGGTATCGAAATAAATTAGAAAGGTCCAGGCAGGCGGAATTTCTACCCGCAATCCAACCCTTTCCGCGAAGGAAAATAAAGAATAACACAACTCGTGCTTTTATCCTGGTATTAGTCGCGCGAGGAAACTTGTGGTCTGGAACTGATGCTATGAAACGGGAAAATTCAATTCGGGAAACTAATATTTTATGATCTTGGTGTAAGGTTCAAGATTTCTTTACATTTTTAATTTAGGCTCATAATCATAAATCACACCAATGTAAGAACGCGAGGGGAGCATGCAAAGGGTGTAATGCATAATAATAAAGTAATGAATGGTAGGTAGCTTGTTATTTTTTAGAGTTTTTGGGAAGAGTTTCTTTGTCTATTTTAGTGATGCAGCAAATTCTTATGATTTACGAATACCTACGCAACAGTATTTTTCTAAGGGTGCTTTGAAGATTTTGGGACATCATGTATTTTCATTAAATATTCAAACAAAAGTTGAGGAAAGGGAAAATACAATAACCTGCTGAATATTTTTAAAGGAATAGCTGACGTCATAGATCGAGAAAAACACCATCATTAATCTTTTATTTGGTGATCAAATCCTTGGTTATTAATAACACCGTTATTCATCATCATCATCAGCCTATAGCAGTCCACTGCTGGACATAAGCCTCCCCAATGAGCGCAATTTTACATAAACACCGTTATTCTAGCTCTAGAATTACGCTTAAAGTTGCAAAAATCCATCGCAAAGAATCACATTATGTACGTTTCTTGCAGAGCGAAGCTAGACACACCGTGCGTGGTGGCGGGACAGCAGCTTTAGTCAGCTATCACCACAATAATAACTCGACTCCTCCGATTAAAAACACCGCAAGATGATAGTTGTTCCGATACGTAAACGATTAAACAAGCATCTGATTATTTCTACTTGGCACGAAACGGAGGGTTAGTGGCGATTCGGCATCGTAGTGATTCGTCATCGCAAAAAAAGTAGTGGTGATTTGCCATCGCTCAAAATATTTTAATATTCTTAGTGGTGATTTGCCATCATTTTCTTTTATACCGACAAAGTGCAGTCAGCATCATCATCAAGTGCTTCCTTGATTTATTCCACTGATAAAATTGAATTGAATTTGCGCTCTTGCGGCGGCCGGAAAATAAAGCATTTATTTGGTGTCCTTCTCATGTTTCCCTGAAATTTTATAGCATTTCATCTTACACAAAGTAAAATCATTTATTTTACTTTGGCCAAGAAGTTGATTTATTTCGAGGGTGCTTCGTGTTATTCTGCGTAAAAAGAGATTTCCAGGTTTGAAAATTATGCCATAAAAAATGTGATGGTAGTTTATGTTGCTATAATAGCTAATGAAGTAGCTTTATATGCGCCTTTGCCGTAAACCGCCCACCGTGCCACTTGATACAAAAAAAATTACAGGGTAGGTCTAGGAATATAAAGCCAACCGTGTCTATTCAAGCGGCTACACATGTATATGCAATCTGATTAATAACAAAATAAAAGCTCTCAACTATAAAAACATAAAAATCCTATAAAAATAATATTATTTAATTATATATAAATTCCACTCTTAAAATATTATAAACAGTTAAAATAAAGAGTTATCTGCTATCTATAAATACTACACGGAGCGTGAACGGTACTTCTTGCATAATAAAGAAGGCAGCGTATATATTGGAAAAGCTAATTAAAACTACTCTACATAATAGCTCGTGGTTCCAAGCTCTGGGTGGTCTAAACAATTCAGATATCCTAAAAGTTATGTGTGTTTTAGTTCAAACAGGGTTGTTCACTTCGGTGTAAAATTGGTAACCATCAGGGTATTCTCGAGGAGAACATCGATACGGCTTGACGACGAATATTCGTTAATATAGACAGATCCTTTGATAAAGATTATTAACGATTCTTCTCTCTCCACAAGCCTAAGAAAAGTCAGAAAGTTATTTTTTTCCTAATTTCGTCTATCAATGCCCACTTTAGGCATGCATGACTATGTAGTATGCAAGATGACAGTCAATTCGTATTCATTTTGTTTCCTATTTCCTAAAAAAATGTTAATTAGATAAACTTTTTATATACGCAAAAATTTAAGAATATTCAAAATAAACCTGTTTGCGAGACATTCCAAAACTATTTATATCCTTTCAATGTCCTCCCTTTTAATTATTATTAAAAGGGAGAACTTTTAGATTTATTTATGGCATTCGGATGTTTGATACGATTAGCGTAGGTAGGTAAGCCTGCTTGATTCTAAATCTACCTACCTATTAGTCCACAGCTGGACATAGGCCTCCCCAGTGAGCGCCATAGCGCCCTGTCTTCGGCTTGACGCATCCAGCATCTACCTGCAGTCTTTCGCAGGTCGTCATCCCACCTGGTCGGAGGGCGTCCTCTACGTTTACCAAGTCGTGGTCTTCACTCAAGAACACGTATGCCCCAGCGGCCGTCGGTTCTTCGCGAGATATGGCCGGCATCAAATAGAAAACGTCAACAATCTAGAATTTATAATACTTACTACACTAAGGAATAAATAGGAAGGTCTTGCTAGGCAATAGAGAACGTTAAACGGATGTACAGCTACTCACTACATTATTAACGAGGCTTAGCCTACAGGCTAGTAAACCTCGTTAATAATGAAGATGGTTGGGAAGGGACCGATTACCGAGGGTCATTCAAAACTAGCTTCCGCCCCTAGGCACAATCTAGGTAAATTAGCCTATCGTATTCAGGCAGCTTTTAACTTTGGTTACAAATAAATTATCAAAACCGATATAACAAAAATTTATTTCCCTCTTATTACGCGCTATCGCGTCTTATTAAGTTTTATCCTGGGAAAGAACCATTATTAAGAGTACTTTTTTTGTTTTCGACGGGAAAAATCTGCTAACAGATAACCATACTGCACCTTTACAGTATGGTTATGTGGGAATGTCAAAGAGAAGCTTCGACGACCCTCTAAATAACCCCCCTGTGGCCAGCCTCTGTGTGTGATAAATGTGCCTATCTAAAGAAATGTTATTAACACTTCGACTGCTGAAAACGCACGGTATGAGTTTTCTACAAGTGACTAATATGCGTAAATCCACACTAGCGCAGCGGCTGAGAAAATACAGATCTTTGTGACTCAGCAGAGCTGTAATATTTTTCGAACGAAACGCATGTGCGGCGCAACACAATCGCTGTGTAGAGCGGCAGCACGAATTTTTTAGGTAAAAAAAAAGATCGCAGTCGTCGAAAAAAAAAGCAAAGTCCATATTAAGAGTCTTGTTTCAAGGCATTTTGCTCAAAGTACTGGCAAAAAGCAAGTTACAATTCGCTGAACATATTTTGTCAAAGCCGGCGATGGCCGTTACAGTGGCTGAACAGCAATACGGATACGAAAATAAAATATCCCCCGGGGTTTGCGAAGTCGACGCGAAATAGGCCGATAGATGAATATATTCCTGGCTGGGTAAATGGAACAATACTTTGATAAATCACCAAAATAGGTATGTGGCGGTTTTTTACCTAGACGCTTTAAAACGTTTTAAAGAAATAGTCGGACGGAAGCGCTGTTGTGCAGGATAATAGGATTGAATATACGTATCCTATCATGGAGTAGGCGAACTAACCCTCCGAGCAGGTGGGATGACAAGCTGCGAAAGACTGCAGGTAGATGCTGGATGCGGCAAGCTGAAGACAGGGCGCTATGGCGCTCATTGGGGGAGGCCTATGTCCAGCAGTGGACTGCTATAGGCTGATGATGATGATGATGACTAATTTATATACCTCTGTGGTGCGCCACAGCCAAATACACCAAGTCCATACTAAGTAGGTACTGTACGAAGTGCCAGTTATCCTGAATTCTCTTTCATTGCAGCCAAAAAGCGTAGGTGTCTTAGGACACGGCCCTCTCGAATCTAGGGCTTGCTGTGTCCGCGTCAAAAGACCCTCTTGACCCACTAAACTAACATTCACATCATTTCTCGTTTAGGTTTTGAGCCCAACTCAAAGGTTCCCCTATAAAAAAATAATGAAAGACGCGGTTGATGCAGTGCGGTACATCTTTTTAAATTGCTACGAATGACTCATTCACATAAAAATTAAAGGAAATTCAACTTCAAAACTTTATTTATTCAGTTTAAAGTGCGAATTATGCTGTAGTTTTTATGAGTGAATTGAATATCGTTTTTTCAGGACAACCGTGCGATGCCGCAGTCGTTTCCGAGCGATAATTGCTGACAAAATAACGGGCGAATAATTTCACAACAATGCGCTTTTAAGATGATGTTCGGGGAGTGTTTAAACTGGAATAAAATGAAACTGGATTGTACAGAGCTCTGCTCACTCGCATTTCGTTTTCTAATAAGGTATAAGCTAGAAAACCAAATTAACGGACGACGATTTTAGAAATTTCTGGGATAAAAAGTATTCTTATCTGTGATTATTATCTAAATCCTTGCCAAATGTAAAGGTAACAGACAGACATAAAGAATTACTTCTCAATTTATTACATTAGTATGTATATAAGGTTCAATGGTTTGTAGGCTTTTTTATTTAAGATATATAAACTAAGTACCTACCTAGTTATTTATAAAAAACTCTGTGGCCTTACCTCAGGACAAATATTTGTTTTCTCAAAACACCCCGAAGTGTTTTCTGTGTTCACTAAAATTATCCATCTATGTAGTATAATAGTGTATTAAGTATTTATTTATCTTATAGTACCCACTTAGCTTAGGGCTGGAAAAGAGAAATGTTCAGAAATACAAATATGTGCCCATATTAAAGCCTATATTTAGATTTAAAAGCAAACATCTACTGTTTGCTTTTAAATCTAAATATAGGCCACATAAGTTATATGAACATACTAGTGATTTCTATTTCACTTCTTCCACTAGTGGACAAAAAATGTAAGTGAACATTAAAATTAAAATAATGTTATTTGATAATAATTAATAGTATAAAATTTGACTTGTCTAAAAGCTTGTTTTAAATAAATGATATTGAGTTTGAGTTTATTTATCATTATTAGCACTTTTACGGAAATAAATTATCTTGTTGAAGAAAACTTGATTTTTGCATTAGACTGCTCCAAAACTACACGATTACGAATGACAGTTCTTTCTTAATCGTGTTATTTGGGTAGTCAATGGTAGGTATTGAATTTTGACCATAAACATACAATTATCATCATCATCATCATCAGCCTATATGAGTCCAATGCTGGACATAGGCCTCCCCAATGAGCTCCACAGCGCCCTGTCTTCAGCTTGACGCATCGTTTGGTACTTACTCGCTTTTTATCACGGAAAATTGAGACCAAATGAATGTCTTATGTGGTATCTGTTCAGGGTGTGGGACTTAGCAGGGACCATGAAATGTTCTATATATTAGCTAGTTTCATTGCTTTCAACAACATAAAAGAAACCTATTTATTTATTTACTATGTATTTTCGACCGATGTGGCGTGGTGGGCGAAGGTCCGCCTGCGACGCTGAAGGTTGCGGGTTCGATTCCCGCCTAGGAACAATTGTGTGTACGATCTGCAGATATTTGTTCCGGGTGCTCTGGTCGTTTTCTATGTATAATAAAAAATCCCACCAAAAACATAAATGTAAAATAGAGGAGCCAAGTTCAATGCAAAAATTATGATTGGCTGTGGGCTTCGCGGCAAAAAGAATTGATATCTGAATGAGTGCCAAGTGAAATCTATGTAGGTTAGATTTGACTTGGCCAGTTTTAATTACAACAGTCATTTTATAAAGTTATTCAACGTTTTAATTCTGATAAAAACTGGCCAAGTCAAATCTAACCTACATAATATTTGACTTGGCACTCATTCAGATATCAATTCTTTTTGCCGCGAAGCCCACAGCCAATCATAATTTTTGCATTGAACTTGGCTCCTCTATTTTACATTTATGTTTTTGGTGGGATATCATTACTTTTTGTAAAGAAAACTAGGCAGGTATTGACTCGGCGTTTCCAAATATAATTCTACTTGACAATAGATGGCGACACTTTGTATCATGGGAAATAAACCTACGTAGGGCTCAGTAATAATATATTTTAATAATCAAATGTACTGAAATTTGTTCAACTACACAACTGACCAATATAATTCTTTTTGGATTTTTCTGAATACCGCATCATATTTTAAAAGTTCTCGAACATTTCCATTGCGACTCGGCGTTTCCAAATATAATTCTACTTGACAATAGATGGCGATACTTTGTATCATGGGAAATAAACATTTATAGGTACGTAGGGCTCAGTTTTAATATATTTTAATAATCATATGTACTGAAATTACTTCAACTTAAGTTCCTAAAGACTTTTTAGTCGCCAAAATTTTAATTTTTTAGTTTTTATAGTCATTTTTAAACAAGCCGCCATCTATCGTCAACCATTAACTTATAAAGAAAAACAGGGCCAGGGCCGTATTTAGGATCCAATTATTTTACTGAATGTCCCACGGCTATGTTGAAACATAGCATGTATGGAATGCACCTATGGAATGTTTTATAATAAATATTCTATATTGAAAGTACTTTTCCTCCGTGAGACAACTACTATAATAGTAGTTGTTTAGTAAATTTAATGAAATTGAAGCCCACCTATTAATGCAATTTTAAATTGTGTATGTTCTAGATTTCCATCTCAAGATAATATAAGACAGCAATGGATCACAAAAATTAATAGACAAGACTGGACTCCGACGAAATATACGAAGTTTTGTTCTTGTTGATAATACTGATAATCATATTATTCTTCTGATTAAATCAATATCTGAAAAATATATAGGTATTCGTTTTAAGCATTTTGCAACCATAGAAAATGATAGGGCAACCAACCGACAACAACTAATCAAAACAGTTATTTTTGCTGGAAAATGAATTTTGTGAATAAAATTTTAAAGATTTTTTTAGTTAGTTATGATTTGTCTATTATTTGCACTGACTCTGAAATTAGTATAACTTAATCATATCAAAAGATTTTTTATGCTTCGTATGCATGCATACGTTTTACTCCCCCCTGGTACGAAAATTCTTAGTACGTCCCCTACACTAGTGACATCTAGTGTGAGGTAGTAAAAATATGTAGTTACTTCGAAAACAGAATCTATTATTTGCCGGTCCCTAACAACTACGCTGTATTCTATTGCGCAATCGGAGACGTTAGTACCTACTATTGCTTATTCTATGCAATGCGGATTCTATTCGAATTTAAACCTTATTTCATTGACATAAGGTCGTCGTCGCTAACATCACTTATTTTTTGACTTTTTTTTATTTTTTTATTTTTTCCTACGCTTACACACAATTACCTAGCTGGATTCCAAATTTCATCCTTCTAGGTCATCTGGAAGTAGGTTAGGTTTAGGTACTATATATATGTCAGTCAGTCAATGTGAATTTTTACGACTTTTTGACCTTCATATCTTTGTAACCGTTTGAGCTAGCTTCATGAAATTTGGGCTTCTACATGTCCTTATAGATATAATTAAACACACGTAGTTTTGTGTGTTTACGTTCAAGACGTTTTGAGTTATAGAAGGGTCAAAAGTGGCACCAAGTGGTTCGTGTAATGATACACTCGGCGCGTTCCTTTGCTTGAACTTGGCTTGGTCACGCTGCCGCGTGCCCTGATATCTATCTATGTAATGTATTGTATTATGTATATCAGTTATCTAGTACCCATAACACAAGCTCTGCTTACCATGGGGCTAGATAATGCTGTGTGAATTGTCCAGCATTATTATTTATTATTTATTTATTTTCACATTTTCTACGCAGAAAGTGTTTAACTTATGCATACATAATATTTACATGGTAATTTAATATTTACCAAGCCAACAGTCATTATTATGGACAGCTCTCTATCCACTCGGTTTGCGTTTTATTTACCTAAGTACGTAAATTGTTTGTTTCTCATTACGCGATGGTAACTCACGACTTCGCTGTATGGACATAGTTATTGGTTCAAATCTAGGTGGGTACTTATTATCAACTGAAGAGAAGGTTATAAAAATAGAGCCATAGGTCAGACATAATTTTTGGTACGTGGAGAACATCGACTACGTATAATAGACGCCTAATACCTATTTATTCCCTGTGCAAACAAGTCTGTCAACCAACTGAGGTGAGCGGGCGCGGGGAAGTGAGTGCTCATTGGTCCGTTCAAGGTTACGACAAATCATGACCATTATTAGTGATGGGGTAAGTACTATGAAAGCAATCGATACTTGCAACAAGGTATATTTACTTTGACGATTTGACGACCGATGTGGCGCGGCGGGCAAGGGCTGCCTGCGACGCAGGAGGTTGTGGGTTCGATTCCCGCCTGGGGTCAAATATTTCTACGATCTGCAAGTACCTATTTGTTTCGGGTGTTTTGGGTGTTTTCTATGTATGTATAATAATAAATAGTCGCATCTTGAAGTCAGTCAAAAACGATACCCATATCCGATTTTTTGGTAGAGGGGCTACAGGGGGGCTGGGGGCATATGGGGGTCACAGCTCGGCTCGCTTCGCTCGCCGTGCTGTTCCCCGCGGTCTCATCATGAAGTAAGTAAAAAACGATATCCATATCAGATTTTTTGGTAGGGGGGCTACAGGGGGGCTGGGGGCTTATGGGGGTCACGGCACGGCTCGCTTCGCTCGCTGTGCTGTTCCCCTTGGTCAAATTGCGTCCCGCTTCGCTCGCCGCAATGGTTATAAGAGAGGGGGTCTTGGGGGTTGTCGGGGGGGCCACAACACGGCTCGCTTCTCCCGTCGCAATGCTCCTCCGGATTATAGGTGAGGGAGTTTTGGGGGGTCGTCGTCGGGGGTTCCCCTTAGTCGCACTGCGTCTCGCTGCGCTCGCTGCAATGCTCCCCCGGGTTATAAGTGAGGGGGTCTTGGGGGGTCGTCAGGGGGTCACAACACGGCTCGCTTCACTTGCCGTGCCGTTCCCCTTGGTCGCATTGCGTCTCGCTTCGCTCGCCACAATGGATATAAGTTAAAGACCCCCTGTCTTGGGGGGGTTGTCGGGGGAGTCACAACACGGCTCGCTTCGCTCGCCGTGCTGTTCCCCGCGGTCGCTTAGCTCGCTGCGATGCTCCACCCGAAAAAAAAGGTCTAAAATAGGCCAATTTTCGGTTTTTCCTAAAAAAAGGGGGTCTGGGGGGCAAAAGGGGGAAAAAAATATTCTCATTCAAAACCATTTGTCCTCTTCTACATGATGTGAAAAAAAAATTCTTCCAAGTCTATCCTTTTTGGAGATGGAAAAGGGGGGGGGGGGGCAGAAAAGGGGTTAAAGGGGGTCCAATTTTTTTCTGTCAAAACAAAGAGAAACCTTCTATACGACCCCACAATCAGAACCCCTCTATCGCGACGGCATCTGGTAGCACACTCAAAATGGGGGTCCTGGTGGTGCAGGGGGGGGGCAAAATTATCTATGCATTCAAAATCACTTGTCCCCCTCTATACAACCCCCATAAAAAAATTAAGCAATATGGCTCCATGTAGGAGCCCCCCCACTGGGGGCGGTCTTGGGGGGCCAAATGTCAAAAAGTCGGAATTTTCCCTAGGACACTTTTACCTCCCCTATACGATTCTGTAAAAAAACATACCTTCCCATCCACCATCAAGGCGAAAATCAGTCAGTCAGTTGTAATCTAGCTTTATATAGTATGTATAATGTATAATCATAAAAAAAATAAGTATCAATGGTAATCTAGCTATATACTATAGTAGAATAGAATAATATTATATGAAAAATAAATAAATATTAGCATTTAGGTACCTTACATTTTATATAATACCATGTAGCAATGTAACGTTAAATATTATTTTAATCGACTTTTACATAATTCATCATAATCTTTCCTACGGCCATCGACATCTTAATGTCGATGCCTACGGCACGGCACTATCTGGCCCCGCCTTCTCAGAGAGAAAGGAAAGCAAATACAGAATTGGTTATGAAAGAAAGAGATGCACAGTTGACCTCGACAGTTGACCTCAACCGGTCAACCAAATTAAGTTGAGCTCCGTCAGGAGCCATTGAGTAAGCGAACGCAGAGATTGTCACGAGTCACTGGTCTGGTCGTTACTGATCGAACGTTAGTGGGCGTGGATTTTTAAAGGATCTCTTTTCCTTATGTGATGTCTTAAATCGTTCGCCCTGTATTAGGTGTCTAGGGTACGTAGTCGATGGTGGAGAACTACCCTTTCAATGATAAGGCCGCCTTTTGTACCTACTATTTATACTGTAGACAGTTTATTTTTGTTAGTATATCTACAAAAGCACCAGTTTTCAAATAAAATAAAACGTCAAAATCGGTTCACCCAGTCAAAATTATGAGATAACAAACATAAAAAATACGTTCGAATTGAGAATGTCCTCTTTTTTTGAAGTCGGTTAAAAAACTATAAAAAGTCTCAACAGTTTTTCCTTTTAAACATACCGTTCTCAGTAATTCGTTAATTCGAATTAGTAAAAACTATTATTAGTTAAAAATTGAAGTAATGTCAGTCAATTGAAGTAAAGTCAGTCAATAGTAGATTGTTTTACAAGGGACTAAACCATCCCATTATATACGAGGTTGTTATACTCCCGAGCGTAGCGAGGGAGGATGACAAGACCGAGTTATAATGGGTGGTTTTGGCCCGAGTAAAACACTCTACTTTTCACTTCGATTGCGAGAAAATAAAACAATTCAAAATTAAACAATTTTCGTAAAAGTTTGTGATTTGGAATGAAGAAAATTCTAGAGATTTAGCGCCAATACCATCTTTTTTTTTAAATCTCTATTTAACCCGAAACAGTTCGCATTCTACCGTGAAGGGAAGAATCAACCTTCATAAAACATCACCAAGACGGTTCTATTTTCAAAAAAAAAGATTGACGGAGCACCAAGAAGTCGAGTTTTTATGTAAGAGAACGAATGCTTTGTACGGGCTGATGATTTTAGACAAAAATTAAAAAGAAAAAATACTTTTTAGCCCGAGGTATTAAACTCGAGTTTTAGGCCCGCTAAGCTACACTATTATGATACACTTTTTGAGCAAGAGAAGTGAAAAATCTTTTTTTTCTGTTAATACAATTGATATAGGACAAAAAATTCACTGAGACTTTTTCTTTACTTTCGACTTTTACTGAGACGCGTCGCGATACGCTGTGTGCATATATGTACAGTACATAGGTATATATGCATACCTATAAATACCTAGTCTAGCTATAAGCAATGGGTAGCTTGTTAACCTCGAAGACCACCACTTCATGCCATTAAATTTAATGGAAACATCATCTCCCAAGTGCTAAGATATTGTTCATGCCTCTATCACCTGACCTCTTCCTCCGTGCTCAAACCTCTAAATCCTCAAATATTCATCCACGTCCTTCGTTCATCTGTCAACACCCGACTTCCCATTTGTAGGCTATGTCAGTTATACATACCTCGACATTTAAAAAATACATAGGTATGCCGTTAGTACTTACCACTTTGTATGTTGCACTTTTTGACATAACAAGCTGTATCAATTTTGTTGTCCGACGTCGCAAGAGTGTCGGGCATCAGAAGAGCCGCAGCAGGAGGTGCAGAGGTGAAGCGCACCAGCCATGGCACGCAGGTGTAGCGCAGGGCTAACACATATACCTATTTCACTGTAGTTGCGGGTGGGGTATAAAATAAAACGAAGTAGTTATAACTGTTATTTATTACTCACAAATATCACAGTTCATTTCCGCACAACGCAGTACAGAACACTGGCATAGTTCTCAAAGCTTACCAAACACAATATTACTATTTAGGAGAAAATGCTTTGATACTTCTTACTAGACTGCGCTCCGCGAGGGCCATTTACTGCGCTCCCCAGTTCACTTGTGTTTGGTTAGGACAAACGGACAACATTACTTGTAAAAATAGCTAACTCGTAATTTAAATATGATTTCCAAGTAATGTACAACACGGGTAACTGAAAAACTTCGTACAAAATGCTGTAATTATATGTCGCCGCAGCCGGATCATAGAATTAGCCCGTTTGTAGAATGGCATGACCGTTTGAGCAAAACGGCGTCATTGCATTATGGGTCCAATCGTTCTCTAATCAGCCCTAGGCGTTTCACTGAATGTCTCTATTTTATAAACTGCCTAAACGTTTTACAATTGGACTGATTCAACGATCTGGTAGTGCCCTATACACAATTGAGTAGCTGACTTTACTCACAATTTGTATTACATATCACAATCACTTTGATTTATAAAAATATAGTTATTACATTATTATTGTAATTTCTTTTTATTTACATCGTAAGTAGATAGTATACTATTTGTACCACAACAATGTCTAGGTAGAAGTTGCAGAAAATTGTCTTAGATCGTCCTAAGTTACCTATTTACAACCTTAAAACTACATACTAGGTACAAATACGTCGTCAAATATGTACAATGAGCGCCCTGTTTTATTATCCTCATAATTTCACAAAGTGCCTAAGTGGGTGCCTCTTCTATTTGGTCGTGTTTATAACTATTTAATAGAAAATTCAGATCGTTTGATATTTTGTTGAGCATTCGATCCGTATCCGGCGAGTCGTACGCTTTGTTCCACTCCCTATTCACTTGTTCTATATCGGATTTTGTATCTTCTTTCACTTGAGTGGACGATAGTGAAGTGGATGAACACTCTGATTTACTTTTTTTAAGACAGGATTTGACAGGAGCGGAGGGTATTCTAGACACGTCAGGGTTCGATTGGACGCATATGGTGCAGTTTTCTTTAGATGTGTCGAAGTGTTTGTCGTAGGGTTCGAAGTCTACTGAGTAGGTGAGGAGAGGGGTATTTGTTTCGGGCGGGGGGGTGAGGACGTCCAGCTCCAGACAGACCCTGGCCATGTACTCCGGCTGGCGCGGGGCGCGGGGGATGAGATCGCAGGCCGCGTGCGGTGGGCGGCGCTCGTAGCCGTGCGGGCTGATGATGGAGTTTTTGTATTCCACACAGCGGACGATGTCCGCTACACTGTCGGGGTTCGATAGTCTTCTGGAATAGATGGCAAGAAATTGAATTGCTCTCCAAATATTAACTTCATTAAGTTAATATTTGGAGAGCAATTCAATTTCTTGTGATCATAACCGCAAGTCACGAGTGGAAAGTGGTTGCAGAACGTATTTGAATGTTTGTTTTGGTGGGTTGTGGGAATAGACAGCAGCATCCCCAATGGTTCAAAGCTTCTACATTCTGAATAGTGTATTAAATTTAGTTTTCTTTTAAGTAGTTTCTCTCATTTCTTCTCATTTTTAGAGGCAAGCTGGCACCAGCAACTGGCTGGTTAAAAAAGCGAGTACTCTTACTTGGGGCTAAGAAATACACTTTGTCTAGCTGAACCTTAGTAATAAAGACACATATTTTACGCAAAACCCAGATTTTTAGCTATACCAAGTATGCTGGAATAATCACCTGTTAATCCTATCAGGAGTCCCCAGTTCCGGCGCACGCCAGTACGAGGCGATGGGAGACACGGGAGACGAGCAGCTCTCGAGCATGCTCGCCGCGCCTCGGCTCTCTACCTCGCCGCCTTGCTTTATGTACACTGTAAGGAATATCGGTAAGGCATTGTGTTTTGGGGTATAAGTAAGGTATAACCCCAAAAAACAAAGTAAGGGGAGAGATGAGGAAATTTTATTTGGTCACGAAAAGATTAGGGCTTAATTATAGATTAAGTAATGCAGAGAAAATGCTCATGAAATTCCTATGACATGATGTATTTATTTATTTAAATAATTATAGGTAAATGAGGTCGCGTCACGTAGCGTCACGTCGTCGCGTCGGATACGACAACTTTAGACCCATACCAGAAGGCATAAGCGGATTGCGGGTCGTTAAATGCTCTAAAGTTGAAAATCAGGAATTATCGGGGTAGTACTGAGTCATCACCGCACGACATCGCAAGGGTTGCCTTGTTATTCAAAGTCAAAATGCAAATCTTAAACGATTATATATACAAAAAACCTTTCAAGAGGCACGTAAGGCACAAACAAGCTCTTTCATACAGGGGAGGAGGTAAGGTATGTACTTACAACTAAGCGAAGTGTCCCCAGCCGGTGAGTCCTGCCAGTGCTTGCTGGAGGGCAGGCTGAGCACGCGCCGCGCTGACTGCAGACACTCCTCGTCTCGGATCACGTAGCACACCAGCATTGCTACTCCCTGGAAGGTGCTTATCAACAATGAGTGGATCAAACAACAAAAGATGCTTGAGAATTGATGAAAGACGTTCCATTCAAGCTACATTACAACGCTATACTAAGGCTACATTTTAACCTAAGTAAGTAACTAACTCGTCAGCGAAGTGCTTGTTTAGCTACATTGACTCACATTAGCTAAAGCAGCAGCCGACAGCGCTGCGATGTGCGCGAGCTGCCTCTCGCCGGGCTGCGCGTACGCCACGCCGGCCGCCTGCGCCGCCGACGTCGTCAGTAGCAGGACTAGTGTGTGTCTCACCACTCGACCTCTGAAACATTACAGAACATTGTGATTGTTCGGGCTATGATGCGTTGTCCGAAAATGGCTCAAAGTAGAACGGTTGTTAATCCACTGGGCTACAAGCCTGAAAAATTCCCAATACAATGGCAATTGAATACAATTTGAAACAGAGCACTAGATTTGAGGTGGATGGATTGTTGAGGTAAAAGTGAGGAGTCGGCGCAGAATAGTCTAAATTAGTTACGAACTTTCGTTCTTAATTTTAATCTTATGTCGCCGCCGATTCTAGAACGTCACTACCGTGACCTGTCTCCGCTGCCACACAGCTAAACTTTGCCATTGGTAGGTATTGTATAACGAACCTGTCTATCGAAAAGTTCCTTTTATGCGTGATCGTCCGTAACTGCATCGCAACGCACAACGCCAGCGCCAGACAGAGTAAAGCTAACAGCGCACAGCCACCCGCCCACACGGTGGCTGCGGCGGTCCCCAGCTGTAGCGGCGCGCCACCCCATAAGCGAGCGGTTAGCCATGCGAGTGTGCATACACCTAGAACGAAAACTGTTAATACGTTATTTAGTCTAAGATTTTGTTCCTTCGAGCCGGATATTAAAAGCAATTTATTTTGTCATTATTGACGGAACATTTTGATCCGTCAAGCTTCATTTAAAGCTCGGAACAGTTCTATTATATTAGCCTGTAATCACTCACTATTATTGGCTTCCATAGCACATCTGTCAGCTTGCTCTATTACCACGCTTCTCATTTTCATGTGCACCCGTGCAATATTTTACATAGTTATCTTAGTTTAGGTATCTTACTATCAACTCTCGTTAAACATTATATTTAGTTGAGACTATCAACTAAATATAATGTTTAACGAGAGTTGCTAACCCTAATTTAGTATTTTCTGTTGCGATTTAATAGCTGATAGTCAATACTAAGTTAGAGAATAGAAGAGTTAGAGAATGAACGGTTATAAGAGTCGGTGTCGAATAATAACAGCTGCTAGTCATTCTAGCGGCCACCATTAAAATACTTTGAAAACTTGTTTCCATGGATTTTGGCTGTATACGGTTTTTGTTTCGATTTGGTTTAAAGCTTTGGAGCAAAGTTTAGAAACTAGGGTTATATGCGATTTTAATCTCAGAATAAAATGTATACTACTACCAATTTGTGAATTTTTTTGTGTTATGTGTATCTATTTTAATGTTTTTTTTATTTACCTGCTAGTAACCCCACAGAAGTCGCCCTTTGCGCCCTCCCCGCCAGCTCCGCCTGCAGAATGAGCGGCTGGGCACAGAGTGCGGCGCAGCCGGCGCACCAGCACGCGGCGCACACCCAGCCCAGCCCCCCGGGACAGGCTTGTTCCTGTTAACGGAAAGAAGAGGTCAGTCACAGTATAAAAATGAATAAAGCTTTGCTGCTTATGTTTGACGGCAAGAAAGTTTTATTTTATTTTATTTGCCATTTGCATTATTCATGACCTATTAGTATTAAAAACATGAGCCCCATTCAGGCGTAAAGTTAAAACTAGTATAGACAAGTCAGCAACAATAAAGCGTTATAAAGTATACATCAAACCTGTCTAGTATCACATTCTAGCAGGGCCAGCATCGCCGCAGAGTGTGTTCCAGCAGTTGCAGCTTTCAGCAGCACTGGTAACCTGGCGCACCGGCCAGGCACCAGCGCCAGGAGCTGAAGAACAGCCGCAGCCAGACACATTGCTCCGCCGAGGCTGGCTGTGATCTTCACTATGCCGCGGAGGTCTTTCTCTGCGTCAGTCTGAAAGCGATGTTATTGCAGATGGTGTTGCTACAATTTGTCAGGAATGTTTGTTGAAATAATAGTGACTTCACCCATACCCCTTATCTTTTAAAAATAGACCATAACCGACAATCCAAAGGACTCTTCATTATCAATTTGAAATAGGATTCTAGCCACTGCTGGGTACCGGTCCCTGTGAATTTGTGTCATTCCCCATTACTCTGCATAGAAATCACTCTTTATTAACTCGCAGCACAGTTATACCATTTTATTCACAGTGATCTTACAAAATGTAATGAGCTTCGCAACTTCTGTATTTTATTAATATTTTTCTAAGCATCTAGTTAGAGTACCTATACTCAAGTGACAGATCCACTAACCAGAGTAGACCGTGCGATGGTAAAGAGTGCAATGGTGCCCAGCCCGCGGCACTGGCAGCTGACGTGCGAGGGCTCCGACACGCGCACCTCGCACGCCTTAGTGCTCCACAATCTCGGCTCGGAAGACGTTCGGAGACCACACGCCAGTTTAGATGCTGTGGATCATGTTGGATAGTCAAGGTATGAAAGGACTGTTTGTCGTTTGGTTCGTTTCCTCTACATCTAGGTAGGACTCTCTGTCATCCAGTCATATCTCGCCGGTTATACGAGTATCCATCGTTGCTGCGTTGTTACACAATCTTCTTAAAGGCGGGTTTTCTATCTTTATGAATATTTTATGCTGTCCAAACGTATTCAAGTCGTCTGCAGCTAAAGTCCCTTTTATTTATGTTTATCTTCTAGAATTTGCACTGATTACGTACCAATAGCACTATAATTCTTGACATGCGTGAACACAAGCTTCACTCTGTGCTGCAACGTGTTGTCGACTCCAGGCCCGCTGGCGGTCAACTGGATTTGCTGCGACGCGATCTGGTATTCCATCTCCCGCGCGGTCCTAGATGATATATTGCTACAAGAGATAGATGAAAAACCATGAAAATAAATACAGAATTCAATAAAATATGTGGGTGAATGTTAAATAAACGGCGAAGACATAACGACTCTGGTAAAAGCTGGAAAAGGAACTCCAGCTTTTACCAACCTATTAAAATAATAAGACAATATAAAAATAAGCATCTAGATTCAATATTTCAGACGAACTCTGCTTTAACACAGTTTTCTGTGTGTTTGCCAATCCAAATTATTATTATATTTTTCTGAAATAAAATGTAGACAACTTACTTGAATTCAACATATCTTCTCAATGACGGCAATCTAGCCCCCAGATTATGATATAACACAGCCACGACCGAAGCCATTCCTGCCCTAGTCACCAGCTCCACTCCAGCTGAAGCCAAATTCCATTCCTCCATTCCAGAATTAGACTGCAGATCAAAGTGCGCTGCTTCGTCTCTAAGAGGTTTGATTTTGATGGTAAATTCGTGGTAGTGGTGTTCGAGATTTTCTTGCATGCCAGCTGTATCCACTATTGCCTTTTGTAGTTCGTATATTTTCTGAAATTATGCGTTATGCTATAAGATCAAGAATAGATATGCAATGCATACCCAAAAATTCCTACAGGACACGCAAGAACAGAACATGAAGAGTTGTTGCTTAGTCTGGTCAAATTATAAGGATTCTGTACATAAACTAAAAAAGAAGGCATATTTGTGTTAGAGATTGCAATCCAGAAAACATGTAGTGTGTGTAGAGTCCGTATGCATCCAGTCTATTTTGGAACGAAAAGGAAATATTATTTGATTTGATCAATCCGGCCAGATCCAGCCCGAAAATATCACCGGATTGCAATCCCTAGTTCCTATAAAGGTTTTTTACCTCTTCATCCAAAAAGGCATCCGGATGACTCAACAGTGTAGCATATATCTTCAACAGATGTTCAGCGCTCTCCAGCCTATCCCTTGGCTGTCCGGCAGAAGAAAGCAGGTAATACAGCATTTCTCTCGAATGGTAAAGAGGTTGTGTACCTTCTCCCGGATGCAAGGGTAATGACCGGAGTACCGCGGCGTATTGTCGAGCCACGTTTGAGACATTTCCCCGGGAGTATCCGAAGAATATCTTTGTGAACTGGATAAGACATATTAAATGTATGAGCAAGACATGAATATGGACTGGAAACATCGATTGAATTAAAACGGTTTAGTTTGTGCAGGGGGACTTGGTGTGTATTATTAGGGCCAGTCATAAAAAACGTCAACTTAACTTACCTGTTCATGAATATCTTTCAAAGAGTCAGCGACGCAACCGGAGAAATCCGGCAACATCCATTTCACGCCGCCTTGTACCGTCTTAGGATCGCAAAATCTGAAAAAGTTGACGAAACTAATTAGCTCAGAGGCAAATGGTACCTGGCAGAAGAAGAGTGAAAGGTGGGTAAAAAAGCACACTTTCTACAGATAAAATGTCAAACCTGGTAGTTTCACCCGTATACCCCGGCGGGCAAGTCGCAGACGCGTAGGCTCCTGGAGCAGTCTTCTTCCACTTCAGCCCGTAAGAAGCGTCGGGAGCGCAGGCCTCGTCGGTAGCGCCGAGAGCCCACATGGTGACTCCTTTCGCGTTGGTGCCGGCGATGGAGGACACTTGACATCGGAATTCTCCTGATTTCTGTACAGAAATAAGCTCTATTACACTTATTCGATTTCAAAACCTTTGCATATTAATT
Organism: Eupithecia abbreviata; assembly: GCA_943735965.1. Classification (NCBI taxonomy): domain Eukaryota; kingdom Metazoa; phylum Arthropoda; class Insecta; order Lepidoptera; family Geometridae; genus Eupithecia; species Eupithecia abbreviata. The sequence goes on along the minus strand of OX030991.1, from coordinate 8,700,142 downwards.
TATTAATTACGTATATTCACATGTTAATGTTAATGACGTAATTTATTAATAATCAAAGTTCATTACCTCATTTATGTACGTGGTCGTCGTAGTTTGGGGGAGTCCTTAGTATTGGATGTACCTACTCGTACATGAGCTGATATTAATGATTACGTTTTTTTTTAATTTAATTATTCACTTCTTCTACATTTAACTTCTGCACTAAGTAAGTATTGAGGTTCTGTAGTAGTTATTGGTAAAAATTACCGCCATGATCCTTTTGTTATGGAAACGGGACAAATCTAGCATAAAAAAAATTTAAAACTCTTAAGATTTAGATCTGTTACCAAAAAGTCAGCTCACCTGAACATTATAAAGCTTGAGCACACTGCCAGCAGGATACAGGTCCTCCCAGACCTCCCTCCCCGGAGCCAGCGGCAGCAGCGTCCTGTCCCGCGCCCAGCTGAACCCGAGCACTCCGTGGGCTCGGCCGGCGCCGGCTAAGCAGTTTATGCTAACATTCTCTCCCTGGAAACACACACACAACAGATGAAAGTAAACTGACAAAAAAGAAATTCACCCATAAGCTGATGACACAGATGCTTTTATGATTCTTGACATCAGCGTATGGGTGGATTTCTTTCTTTTTTAGAAACATGTTATTTATTATGATAGGTACCGTACCTTAAACCTGGATACGAACACGACCTTAATGTCCGACAAATAATTCAAGATTGTAATTGCTTGTTGCAATTTTAGGTAACTATCGTGTTAGCAACGACTGCAACTAATTAAAAAATTCTATAAGCGACGTCGTCGTCGGGTACTTTTGTACATATGAGTAGGTACCTTTTCAACAGTTAAGGTAGAAGGCACGAGCCGGATGCCTGGCGGCTTCAGCACCGCCAGCCTCAGCGCGCGGCATCGTCTCCGCCCCGCGTCAGACGCAACGCAGGACCACTTGCCTCCATCGAGAGCCTTAGCCTCCGACACGCCGAGCACGGACATGCGGCGCCGTAGAGCGTCCTCGGAGACAGTGCGGGTCCAGATGTCTCTGAAAGGTTAAAAGATAACCGTAAGGCCTCCTTCGCTAACTGACGGACTAGAGAAGGTATTTAATAGACTCGTTAATTATGCATGTGTTTTGGAAATAAACTCATTAGATTACTATGCTTAACTCAAAGAACAAAAACTGACCTTGTGGTCCCATTAAAGTTGACCTTGACGCCGTCCTTGTACCAGGTGAAGGCGATGTCGGGGGACCCGTAGGCCATGCAGCTGAGGATGAACTCCGACCCCTCCCATACTTCTGGACGCTGGTTTACGATCAAACTCTGTGAATAACAAAACTTTTGTTATTCAAAAGACTTTGATCAAAAATATATTAATATAATAAAATAGGTAATTGATTTACATTACACATAATTTAAGAACTCGTAACCTAGGACTTATACATAAGACAGAAATAAAAACAGGAAATAAAAACCTGGGTAGGTTTTTATTCATCGCTTTCATTGCTATTCATAGTTAATGCTGATCATGGATAATATTTGATTAGCTGCTCAATTCGTTAAAACAACTTGGATGCGAACTATTTACAAGAAGTTGCTAGACGCCTACAAGCCATAACTAATTTGTGGTAGAAGATAGATCAATCCGAGCGCTGAAACATAAAAAAACGTCAATTCTTATTATAAAGTTCGTGACTTCCCTTTCAAGATAACTATGGTCTCCGTGCCCTATCGACTCGGTTCGTTCGTGCTGAGTGTCGTGTAATGTAATCAAGAAATCCGCCTGTATTACAAGGTATCACGTACCTAAAGCCGACGTGTACATTCTCTGCTAGGTGCAGCTTCTCATTCAACTGAGCTTCATGTTATTAATGAGCCTAGCCGCCTATTGATATAATTAGGACGAACTGCAGTAAAATTCTTCCATTTTGTTCCTATACCAGAAATAGAAAATGCAATATTTATTGCCCCAAGACGCGCAAGAAACCAAATTAAGTCAAAATTTTTTAAAAAATGAACTTACTAGGAAATAAAAGCGCTGATTTGATTACTTCAATATCTTTAAGACCACCTTGACATTAATAATGTTATATCAAGTGAGACGACCCGAGATCGGATAGGTAGGCCGCTGCCTACTCGTGTTTTCTATATAAATATCTATCTATTTATGAAAAAATTGACGCGTGTTTAAAATATGAGTTTATTCATTATTTAACATTGAACTGGCAGTGTTTCACGTCAACAGTCAGACCAAATCTGAGCCAAAACTGAACAAAATTCATTAAAACTTCAGGGTTGTCTAAAACTTCTTTAAAAATAGAGACGGTAAAATCTTTAAAATACTTTAACCAAAGCAGTGCGGCGTGGATGCAAATCGCAAACATTATTGCGTGGAGGAGCACTTAACTATGCGTTGTGGTATTTGAAACTTACAGATCTTTATTACTAAGGAATACCAGAGTTTCATCCAACAAGATAGGGCGCTATGGCGCTCATTGGGGGAGGCCTATGTCCAGTAGTGGACTAACATAGGTTAATGATGATGATTCAACAATTATGAAGCAAATTATTCTACGTAAATGTTTCAAAATAAAAAAAAATTATAAAAAAAACAAAGGAGCTCAACGCATAAGAATGGTTTTTATGCACTGTTGGAGCCTTTGGTACTCTTTTTATTGAGAAGAAGTATAAATCTTACTTATATAGGTTTACCGAAACACTGGGCCTAAAGAGATGAGTGGAATATTGCAATTTTATACGTCTCCATAAACTTCAAACACCTTAACAAAATAAAATCAAAAAGCTAGAACGTGATAAGTAAATAGCTCAAACCTAAAGTATTTTACAATAGAGCCCTCAGAATCCTATCCAATCAGATGTTCAAGCCCCAAACCAAATTTCGCCACGACACGTAAGTGTGTATAAAAACACGCAAATTTCGACAAGATTACCTACTTTCCTAATTTTGCTATTAACCAGACGAAGTCCCTCAGAGGCCGCAGTTACTATACTTTAACGGCAGAGCTATAAATCAAGCCATAGAAACGTTACCTAGCGTATTTTAAGGTTATGAACTGAGGAAACCAAGCTTAAAATTAAAATAATCGATTTCTTCAAGAAAAAAATTAAATCTTATGAGAATTTTGATTATAAAAGTGGTAAGTGTACTCCTATTTCCGCACTTAGACACTTAGAGATTGGTCCTTTGTGCGTAGATTATAAAAGTGAAAATCATATGTAAAAAATTGTGTAGGAGATGGAGCAATTACGGCGATTCGTAAGTTTAATTAACACTTATGAAAATGTGCTGGCAAAAAGTTTTTTTTTATCCAGTAATGTGCGCCTTTCTAAGTTATCACTTCGCGCGTTTAACAGTCTCAATTAGGAGTCTGAAACTTTGCAGCGCTGGGTAAGAAATTGCCTCATTTTTCCTCTCAGCCCAGAAATATCGTCAGAGAGAAGTTTAATTGTTTGAAATGTGATTCTTCTTGCGCTTTACTGAACGGGATCTAAACTATTCAGAATACTTTGTTTGTTTTATTTTTGTTTTACGAGGTTTAATTATCAGATTGAAAGTTTTATTTTAATACCGATTGATTTAAAATTTTTGTGTTCGTTTAGTTTATTTAAACAGTGAATAGGTTTGCAAGTTTGTTATAGTGCTGGTGTTGGATTTCTTGTGGTATGCTCGCGGATAAAATACACCTAATAATAATGTTTTTTAGGTGGTTATTAGGTCAGTTTTAGTTTCTGTTGATTAATTTATATTTTTGTTTGGTTCCTTACTATATTAGGCCACCTTGCGCACCACGGTCTCCACGGAAGACCAGCGCTATGGTACGATCTGCTCTACCATAGCACATGCTGAGTGGAGACCGATTTTTGTCAGTCTCTGTCGTCTGTTAATCTAAGTTTAGTTTATAAGAGTCTCTGTTCTGACAAAATAAAAATCGTTTTACTTTTTTTTACTTTACACCTTTGACCGGGCATCGATTTTTCTTTATGCTTGCAAAAACAGCATGTATTATTTTGATTTCATTCCTGTCAATGCGTGCATGCGTTCGGGCTTTTTACGCATTGATGGTGACTAGCTTTCGTGCAAGATCCAACATTACATGGCCTAAATCTTTTTTTAATTATAATCGAATAATTGCTTGTCTACAACAACACCTGATTGTATGGAAAGACCCAGCAGTGAGTAAAGACAAGCTGTAAATAATGCTATTGATTCCAAGGCTTCGCACTGATCGAAAGGCGGCGCAGGATCTGTCCTGCGGTGGCGATCTTTTGTGTCGAGCCACTGTCAGGTTAATACGTCAACGCCAGGACATCAAGAGAAGACAAGCAAGTCCCAGAGATTCTATCATAAATCTACCCTCTAACCTGTAAACTAAGAGCAGACTGCATCTCGAAGTGCAGCGTGGCCGGCAGCAGCCTGAGCCTGTCGGTCCGCGACCGGCTCGACCCCAGTCTCGCCAGCGCCGCTTTCAGCAGCTCAGCTTCCTTCCGCGAGCCCCATACGCGCACCCACACCGTCCGAGCATTGTTTGCTTCTAATGAACTGGAAAGTTAAGTTTTAATTAATTGACTGACAGTGAGATTTGTTACGCTATGGGTCAATTTATTTATTCGTGGTTCAGCGACATAAGCAATATCGTATAAATTAACCAACCCATGGTTTAACACACTATACAACTCAGTAAGTTAGCTACAGGTTGCTTGTTGGGACAGAATATGCGGGTAACAATAAAACACAATAGTAACACTTCCAGTGCTAAAGTCAAATAAACAAAAAAAAAAACAAAATCCTGATGTTCGAAACGTAAAAAGCAGTAAAAATTGGGTTACCTCATGTTTAAAAATTCAATTTCATCCTCCAAAGTGATGTTCGATGTCTTCAGATAGCTCGTTATCTGAAACGTTCAGGAAGGTAACTGTCAGGTTCATGATATTCTGTTTCCACTTAGCTGATTTCAGAATCGACCAGCTCTATCTCTAGCTTTATTCATATTGCGAAACGTTTGAGTTCTTTTCCTATTAGCATGTATGTATACAGCTGTAACGTACCTAATAATATAATGTAGTTAGTGTGAAAATGCGAAAGTAAGCTCAGTCAGTTTATTTTCTTTGCACGGTGAAAAGACTGATGATGTACATGAACTAACCTGCTTTACTACCTCTTGAGATATGTTGACACTTGGCTGGTCTACAACTTGTAGTCTCGTTTCGAAACGGATGGTAGCTGCAAAACATTCACGATTGTTGATTATCTTTCTAGTTAAATAGCATTTTTTGAATCTGTATGAAATACTGTCATTATTGTGAATACAGTAACAAAAAATCTAGAATTCTAGAGGTCTACTCCAACAGCACATTCATGTCAAGAATTAACTTAACGACAGCAATTGAGATAAAGGTCTTTATGAAACAGACTGGCTGGTCATTGAAAGGACGGACATGGCAATGGCCTCAGGCAGTGACAATTAAATTCTTAGAATAGATAATAACGTAATTCTTAAATTATATATTATGTTCAAAGACTTAAATGTGAGCAAAGCTAGTCTCATTAGGTACCTACGTACCTAATGAGACTAGCTAGGTACGTCTTATCTGGAAAGTGCAACTTACTAAAATCTGTATCTTTCGGGTTGCAGTCACAGGTGGTCCCGTCTTTGCATCCTTCTGAGCATTCTTCTATGCCACACTCTGAAAAATAAATACAGCTTACCCTATTAATTAAGTGTGTGAAGTTAAAATTATTGTGAAAATAACTAAGACAGTCCAAACATTGATTTTATGCATAGTTAGGTATGGGGAATGAAGATTTACATTGTTGAACGATATTCGGTTTATGCCCTACTTTATGTCAGAGAAGCTTTCTGTAGTTCCTAGAACATATACCTCCTTCCTACTCCTAGAACATATACCTTGTCCTTACATCACATTACATACACATCTAATCGGTGTAAATATTCTCTATGAACACAAACATTTTTAATAAATTGCAGAAACTTGCTTCAAGTTTTATAAATTACCGCGAGCACCTGTTGGAATTAGAAATAGGAACGTTGTGATGTTAATTGCTCTGCTAGTTTCGTTTGTACAACTTTAAACTGCTGTTTCTGAGGTATTTTTATATTACTACATCGGGAAAGTACCTACTTGTTACGGTAGAACTTTATGATTTGTAAATTAAAACTAATGGAGGAAAAATATACATAATGTATGCAATTATTCTTTATTCTTAAAAAAATATAAAATCTCGACACCACATGTCAACAATCATGGTAAATATCCCGTTTTATTTACTATTTAATTAAAATCTATACTAGGTATATACCACGCAATTCGCATACTATCGATTCGTGCAATGCACATCAAAGCCTACAGAAGCTTTCCTAACGAACAGTTTGTTTAATCCTCTAAGAATTTCTAAATAAAAGTAAATCTGTATGTAGAAGGAAGCATGTTAATGACCATTTATAGCCTATTCATACTCAGAGAATGGCAGTGTACGTACCTGGCGAAGCAATCTGCGATTCACAGAGGTCGCCGGTGTAGCCGGGAGCGCATATACAGCTAACCGCGACCGGCCCCATCTGTCTGTGAAAACATTTGTTCTACCTCGGTATGGAAAAAGAAAAACTTATGAGCCACGGTCAGCTTTATTAATTGTACAGAACAGTGATGTATGCTAAAGTAGAAAGTAATAAATGCTTCAAGACAGAACAGTTACTTAAATGTAAAATGGATGACTTTATAAAAAACTAGCTGACCCGCCCGTGATTTCATTCGCGTGGAATTTAGAAATACCCTAACTACATATGTAGTTCGTTTACATGCAAACTATCGCCGTCCACTGCTGGACATAGGCCTCCCCCAGTGAGCGCCATAGCACCCTGTCTTCAGCTTTCCGCATCCAGCATCTACCTGCAATCTTTCGCAGGTCGTCATCCCACCTGGTCGGAGGGCGTCCTACACTACGTTGACCGAGTCGTGGTCTCCACTCGAGAACACTTTTGCCTCAGCCAGCGGCCGAAATAAATATAGGCAATTTCAATCTAAACGTGTAATTTTCATTATCTATATTATTTTAAAAGAGTATTAAGATTATTATATTGCTATATAAAAAGCTACGTCAATTAAACAACTTCAGCAACTTGATGCTGTCTGTCTCAGTAAACTGTAAAACCCTTTTTTTGGCTATAATTGACGTAAACGTAAGTAATTTGAGATATTTTGCATAAAAAAGGGCGTGGTAAAACCTTCCCTGGGTATTTTCGTAGACCTAACAACTCTCATAGGGCCGTACAATAAGCACTTCAACTCTCTGTTTGTTTTTGGTTCTCGTATATCTAAACAAATTGGGTTACCTTTTTTTTAAAGTTGCTTATTTTTATTTGAAAAGGACAACGAATACGCATATTGAGTGAGACACTTCGTCGCTTAGTACGGAGAATAATCCAAAATCGTTACAAAAATATCGTCGTAATCGTCGATCGAAAAATTATTTCTATTATATAGCATATAAATAAATCCTATATTAACCCTTAGTTACTCGCGCATAAAAACATACATAGCAAAAACTACATAATACATACAAAATCAGACTTTTATTTATGATAAAGATTTAAAAAAAAGCTTTGTAAATTCGAAACTCCAATAACTAGAGACGATAAAACAGTCGCTGGGGTGTTAAACACCCCACGCGAGTAATTAAGGGTTAAGATTAATTCAAAGCGAAAAAATCAAATTAGGTTCTTGATTTGTGTTCTAGACGGTGTCATTCGCTTATGGTTCAACTATCACCAGTATTTTGTAAAGTTTGTTTAAAAAATAATACTAACTCTACTACTATTACAATTGTTATAATAATAAAGGTACTTGAGCATTATTATTTCTGTCAATAAATTAAAAGCTATTTGATCATTTTGCTAATAATCATAATATGGCTTCATAATTTTATAACAAAAATTAATATTTTTGATAAAATATGAATGGGCAGGACCTCAATCAAACTATAGCGGTTTATGGAACTCTAAAAGGCAATAAATATCTCTAGCAATATTTCATTCATAAGAGCATCGAACCAAAAAATGCCTTCAGTTATAAATCATTTTCTAAAGCAAACTGAATTTTCTTTTGTAATATGCGAGGAGTGGAAGGAGAAAAGGGAGGCCTTTGCCCAGCAGTGGGACAGTAATGGCTTAAAATAAATAATAATATGTAGTTTGCCGCTGAATTGACATATGTATGTCGACTAGGCGGCAGTACCTAATATTTAAGACTGTTAGGCAAGATAAGTTTATTTTCAACATAATAATAAATGTTGAATATTATAAAATAAGAGGTTAGTGACCACAAGGATAAAAATATCATTACATTTAACTAATCAAAATTACGATTGCTTAAAAAAACAGCGATAAAACTTTCATTGCAAGTTAGCAGCTTACAAGAAAGAGGTGTGTTATAAGTTGTTATATGTATGTATTAGTGTCTGTCTGTGGCGACGTATCTTGCAAAGGCATGAACCAGATAGTGTTTTTTTTGTCACTTTGAAAATGTCACCCAACGCGCTTTTGCACGACATCTTGTTCTCAACCTTGACCACCACTCTGGTCACAGTTTTTGTATGAAGGTTTTAAATTTCTTATTAAATTATCTTTCTTTGTATAAAGTCTAGTATCTACAGATATGAATAAATACTTTCAATGTCAGATAAAGTGACAAAGAAGACTTCAGAATAGCCGGCTCTAAGTTCAGCAACATTCCCTAGAGAAAACCCCAAAAAATCAGGCTAAAATACAAATCGTAACTCAAGTGGGTCGGATCCGCTCCAGAATAATTTGCATTTAATTTTTAACGAAAGAAAGTTCTCGACAAACATTAAATGGCATCGTGAACCTCGGGGTTCTTCTTATTGAGGAAATGTTGAAAACAGACACCTTAGTTATTAGGACAGACATACCTTTATATATGCATACATATACATACCTAAAATATAAATTGTTATGGAACCTATTATGGAATCCTGTTTTTGAAATGCATAAGAAAACGTACGCGATTATTTCTCAAGTTGATTGCGTTTGGGTTATTTGCGTAACTACTAGTCCGATTTTAAAAGATCTCGTAAAATTCGTAGCAATATCTGGTTTGCATAAAGCTGTATAGGCACTGTGTGACCACTCCACGGACAGAAATCTATGAGAACCTTATGTAATGGTGATGATTATCATGACAAAATATATGTCCGCGACCCTAAAAATCAATCACTACCTTAATATTTATTTATTTATTTTTATTTATTTATTTACAAAAGTACCTCTATTTTTACGGGAACACCCAATGCAATAGAGTACATATTTAAATTTAATATTAAAATTAGAAATAATTATATAATACAGAAAAACAACACAAAAATCATAGAGTCAACCTTACATTACAAAATCATACATTAAAAATCACAAATCATATCCATTTCCATATACAACATAATTTCATTATATAAGAATATTATCGATATTAAAAAATAAAAATTTCAGTCTAACTGTGATAATACGGATTTACTCAACTAACGATTACATAAAATAAACAATGCAGCTTTTTGGAACTCGCTCTGGGAACAGGAGAAAATATCTATTCTCTCGGCAATCAGATTCAGCGTGCGGATGCTGCGCGTTAGAGGGGATTTATGTACTAGGTTAGTACGCCCTTTTGGTACTGCGAATAGGGCTGGACGCCTTCGTCTGTGCAGATAGTCCGCCGGCACATTCAGCCGCAGTTCCTCCAAAATGCTTGGATGGGCGATCATCCCTCTCAGCACTTTGAACAGGTGTAGAGCGAGCGCTGCATCCCTCCTTACTTCTAGCTTGTTGTATCCAACCATGCCAATAACAAACAAGGTTGGATACATCAAAGGGTAGAAGGGATACGTACCGTATTGCTTCAGGTATAAATATCTTGTGAACTTATTTTGTATGCGTTCTACCATTTGGATGTACTTGGCCTCATGCGGAGCCCATATCGCGGAATTAAATTCCAAATGGCTTCTAACTAAAGCGCCATAGAGCGATTTTACTGCTTGCAGGTTTTTAAAGCTGTTTGTCTGACGGAGCACAAATCCTAAAGTTTTAAAGGCCTTCTTACATATGTTAACAACCTGCTCCCTGAAGTGAAGATTGTCGTCGAGACGAACCCCTAAATCTCTTACTGATTCGACTCTCTTTAGTTGAGTATCCTTCAACTGGTAGTCGTAGTAGAGTGGAGTCTTAGCTCGACTAAAAGTTAATATCCAACATGGGTCCAATACTGCTTATATGCAATATTGCTCAATAAAGGTTACCTGCAAGTGCCGCCGTTTTTGCACATGTTGGAGGTCCTCGGGCAGAGAGGGCCGACGCCGCAGTCAGCGCCGGAGTACCCTTCGAAACACGAACAGAAGAACTCTCTGTAGATAAAGAAAGTATCATTAAGTTAATAAAGCATTTAGTAACATTTCGTGGAAATATACGGGCCTGTCTCAAATCTCTGTCAGTTGTTTGATAAATAACAGTGTTTTGTTTATATTGTGTTTTGTTTAGAACTCAGTTATAATTTAAATTTATGTTCAAAATTAAACTGTATACTTTATGCAGAGTTCAAAACAAAAAAATATAAGCGAAAACTTGAGTCTACCTTGATATTGAACTTGCTGCTCCCTGTGACCAGTCGCAAAATCTGACCTAAATTTATCTCCGCATAATGTTGGTAATCTATGGTATTTTACTGATTTGCAGCCAAGAAATGGCACGTTTTTCAGTAAGTGGTTCAACAGTTTTATTGTACTTTATTTGCCTCGAGATTTAGACAGATTTTGCTGCGATTATAAATAAGATCTAGATGTCGGTCGGAGCAAAAAATCCGTCCTCGTAAATAAGAGCGCACTTGTAATGTGAACTTATATTTTGTTTAGTTTTATTGAGACAAAGCGAACGTAAACACGTGTCACAATGCCGAAATGTGTATTCAAAAATTACAAAAATAAAAATAAAATATTATTTGTTAGTTTAAAGCCAAAAATATAACTTATTCTACATTTACTTACCTCAAGTGCGCTCTTACTTACGGAGACGGCTTTAATTTTGCATGTGACCCGAAATCTAGATAGTATTTGTGATCGCAGAGATTTTGGAAGCAGAAAACATGAATAATTGCATAGATCAAGGAAAAAAAATGCACGAAAGCGGTAAAGTTAAGAGTGCTGTGCATGCAGTTTACTTATAAAATAATGCTGCTATCAGTGTATAATGAACATATATAAAATAACAAACCTGCTATCTTTTACTGCGTTCTACAACTTCTATTATACTTAGTATCTTTTTAGAAAACACCTGTTAAATTTTATATATTTCCTGTAGGTCCTTAAAATAGTACATTATATACGTAATAATTTAGCCAGAATGTAGGCATTTCGTTATTTTATTGTTTTCAAATTTTACTAGGAATATATATTAATAAAATTTTTTTTTTTTTCTAAGAATGCAATTTTTTATATTAAATAATTTAATATCAAGTTTTTTCAATTTCTATTAAGATTATTATACATATGTAACATACCTTTTGATAGTGCTCTGTAGCTGAGTATCACTTACCACAAACAATATAAATAAGAATGTTTGGGTAAGTAATGATGGATGGGTGTTTGTTTTTGCCTAATTGTAACCTTAAATATCATAAAAGGCTACTTTTTATCCCAACAACAACGTGCAATAAATGTGCGGATTTTATAACGAATACTCACTGAAAGTCCTGCCTAGCATTGCAATGCCCCAGCAGCCGGCACTCGATGGCGCTGCACGAGGTGGGCCCGGGCGGATCCGCGGGCGCGCGCACTGCGTACGTCACGTTGAACCCGAACACGTTCAGGAGGCCTAGGGCTCTCAGCTGCGTGCCTTCTAGATGGTTCAGGGTGAGCTCCACTACGAGGACTGGGCTTGTGACCTAGAACAAAGGAAAATAAATAAATAATGAATTTCCTCTCAAAATTAATTAAGGTTGTTTAAAAGGTGGTTGTTGTAAATTGTGTTTGTGTAATTGCTGAAAAGTTTGTCACTCATTCGTCATTAGACTTGTTCATGACCAAAAATCCTTTTAAAATTTTCTACACTGCATATTATACATATATAAAAGAACACAAAAGGTAAAGTGGAGGCCAAGATCTAAGTAGAAAGAAGAAAGAAATAAATAAAAGTAGGTTTCTAGCTAGCCCGTTCATGCATATTAAATGTACATTAGTTAGTTATTCGTTTTCGGTAATGACAATAATTTATTTTCATTGAATTGTTATGTGATGTGTGTGAATGGTAGGCTCATATCGGGTCATTAATAACTGAAGTCATATATTCTGTAAGCACCATTTATTCGCTAGAATGTATCAATATAGGGAACGTTTGTCTAAAAACTGAAAATGCCACATAGAATATGTAAAACATTCCACGGAGTGGCATTTACACAAGGACCAAGCAATATTTTGGCACTCAGCCAACAACGAAATTGTAGTTTTTCCCCCTTTCGCCAAAGCCTGAAAAATCTTACGAAAATCCTTTGAAAATTATCTTCTGGAACTAGACGGCATGTTGAAGACGAGTTATTTGTGTAGAGAATAATAGAGGAACATGTGTAGATTGTGCTTTAATGAGCAAACTTTTTCCCTAACCATTGTGCAAAACAACTCTTTAAGTGCAAATAAGACGAGAGTTTTGGTAAGAATAAAATAAGAAATCTTTTGCAAAATGTTAAATTGTTTGGTATTCACGATTCATGCAATACCTACAAATCGCATGCGTTACATGCTCTAGAAAAGAACGAAGCTTTGGCTGATAAAAATATATTTTGTGATGTCATAGGTACTGAAGCTAAGGCATAATTAGCTATAATTTTAAATGTATTGTGACTTATCTAAGAACATGTATATTGTATCAAAAGATAAATCAATGAATTGAATTGAATTGAATTGCTCTGCACAGTAATAAGGCTGTAATGTAATGTTTTTGAATAACAAAGGTATCCACAGTTGATATTCGATTGATTGAAACGCCTGAGGCTTCAAAATAGTTACAATGCCTTGTGTTTGTTCAAAACATTAACGTCAAGCTCCTCGAGCGCCTTGCTCGAGGCGTGTTTCATCCCGTATTCAATGCATAACATGGAATAGGATAATACCACATTCAGCTCATTGTTTGTTTACTTAAAATAGACACCGAGAAAAACTTATAAAGCAACTTACGGAACCTACAGGACATTACAGGAAATAAGTTAAGATCATCAATTAAATAAAGGATTTCCTGCTCAGTAAGTTTCTTTAGACGAACACAAATAATAGCTTTTATTTATACGCCATAACGAGTCGATGAGTTTAATCACATTGTTTTATCCTTTATCCTACCACTTATCAGTTCAGTGTCCCTTGTATTAAGGTTAGACAATGACATGCGCTAACAGCTATGTACAAAACCTACATAGGATCTCCTTCAATGGCGCAGAATGGGGGGCACAGATAAGCGACTCAAGCGTAATTCCAAAGGTACAATAATCCAACTACGTCCCAAACTAAGGCAAATGTTTGGGAGAGATACACAAAACGCAATTTTAGCAGTAAGTTTAGACATTTGTTTGTAATCTCTGCGGAAATTAGGGAAGGAATATTTGGAAAATTTAAAATGGAAAATGTTTGAGTTTGTGACCGCTTTGATATTGCTGCAGCGTTATTAAAATTGGATCTTAGCAAATGACTCCATGGTATTCGATTTTTCAAAATAAACCAGTAAAGTTATGATTGTGAAAGGGTTAAAACAATAAAGGTACTTTTTTACTTTTAATGTAACAGATCTTTGAAAACGCTTTAAATTTTTTGGCTTGTAGGTCTATAAAGTGGTTTTGCTATTGAAAAAACATTTTGATTTTGCAATGCATCCTGAGAATGAACATTACATAAATAAAAACAGTACAATATTAAGCATTTGAAAATAACCAGGCACAGTAAAAATATAAATAATATTAGACCAGCCGCCGCCGTTAGCGCATAAGTGCATGATTATGCTCGCTGCAATTTATTACGAGTCAGTGATTTCCGGCGAATACGCGAACGAATATGAAACCTTTTTAAAAACTGTTAGTTTCAACGATGCTCACAAACGTAGGTTTTGAAACAATAATATACAGATTTTTAATCAAGTGTCGTTTAGTTCGGAAAAACTATACTTTTTATTTATTTTAATAGTACATTTTAAAGGACATGGAGCCAAGCACTGACAACGTCAGCCCTGTTAGTACATTCAATTAGTTATTAATATTGAATAATGAGAGTGAGGGAATAGAGAGTGAACTTGTATTTGCGCAAAAATTTGTACACTATATACATACGTCATAGTCACATGGCTGCTCACTGGCCACCGTGGCTGAAATTCGGCAAGAAGGACAGAACGACACAAAATGTGACCACCGATGCCGGCCTGGCCACAGTTGCAGTTAGCTACATTGTCACTTACTTTTCCACTAGAACAGAGACCTAACAGTTTCATTAGGATATTTATATTGCTAACCATCCGCACAACAAATAACATTAGAGCATCTAATAAAAATAAGAATAACACTTCAAAAGCTTGAAAACCTTAATATCGATTTTTTGCAAGACTAATATTTTTGGTAAAAACATCGGACAATTTTATGAACGCTTTTGTAACTACTGTTTTATTCCCTCACCTGAAGAGAGCGGCGCCGCCGCCGAGGAAGAAGCGGGTGCCGCGGGTGATATCTAAGAGCTCCAAGGGCCAGCGCTGCACGATACCCCCTTCCTCTACTCTCTTTCCTTTTCTTCAATACGATAATTCTGATTCGTAATGTTTATTTTTATCCTACCTGTATGCCACCTCTTTGAAAACTCTTGCACTTTATTCGTAAAGCTTGTAGGTACCATTTTACCTAGTCCTTTCTCAGGAGCATGCCCAACTCGATTTGTTTTTGTAGTCATTAAAAAGATCCAATGCATACGTTAATATAGTTCGTCATCCTGCCGCTCTTACTTGTTACATTCTCAGCCTCACGTGATTTCATCGATTTTTCCGTATCCTAATCAGGGGTAAATCCATCACCATCATAAATTTTAACATTTTCAATACGTATGAATCAGGTATCAATACTCTTTTACCCGGCCGCAGCACACGCCAAGCCACTATTTCTTCTTCCATCGCGTCCATTTTCAGACACCTGACCATACATTTCTTATTAACTACACAATTCGTATCTAAAATAGTTTGTTTCATAGCAAACTATTAAAATCTCCACTTATTATAAAACTGAATTTAACAAAAACAAAATTAAAATAAATGGAAAAAAAGAAAGCATGACGCCAACACAAATTCAAATTTCGAAATGGAACAGCGATGCACACCATATAAGATACCACAAAAGCTTTTTTTCTTGCATTCCGCAAAGAGTTTATTTCGAATTTCGAATGAAACCTCATTACTCTGTTCTCTTTGCTTTTAATCTCCATTGGTCGACTTATTTACCAAGTGTTGTAATGAGATTGAATTTTGAACCTATGAGACAAACTTCAATAAAATTGCTAAAATTTCATACATAACAGTATGGCCCTCTCTTACAGTTGTATGTAGGTACTTGGCAAACCTTGGCAACAATGTGTGCTTTTTAATCTTGAACCTGACAATAACTTAGAATGCTTGTGCTGGAAGTTAACAAGATGCAAATTGCAAACTGTTGACTATGATTGCGTGTTCGTATGCTTATTATGGCGGGCGAAATAGATACATTAAGGTACCTATCAGCCTATATTATTCCACTGCTGGACATATGTAGGCCTCCCCTAATGAGCGCCATAGCACCCTGTCTTCATTTTGCCGCATCCAGCATCTGCCTGCAGTATTTCGCAAATCGACATCCCCCTAGCCAGAGGGCTACCTACACTACGTTTGCCGAGTCGCGGTCTCCACTCAAGAACACATTGTTTATTCCAGCCAAATTTGATAAACAATGTTCGTAAACAAACCGCCCATCCTAAACCTAAAATTCACTTTATTTTTGCATACTTTAAAACGCGATTAATATTACTTGTATGTAGGTACATATATTTGAGATCCGGCCTTGAATAATTATTGGTTACAATTAAATCTGAAACTCCACGCCGAACAAGTGAATTTTCGTTTTTTTGTGTCATGGTTTGTTTACAAACATTTCACTTCCAGTTTGGGTTATGTATACGAGCGAGTTAATTTTTCTACAGGAGCCACGATTGAATTTTTTGAAGAGGCACGATAATAATGTTTCGAAATAAAAAAAACATTTCTTAAACAATCTGATTAACAACACACAAATTTTCCATTTGCTTCCATCAGTTTCACTCAGTTTTTTATACCACTAACGAGACACCTGTAACAACTCAGGAAGCTATAGACTATATGCCTAGCCAAAATATTAATCCACATTTAAAAAAAATTAGACTTATTATTAGTCTACATTTTACCCGGAAGGTATACGACCTGATATTTGTATAAAGTAAGTTTTGGTTTTAATTGCAAGCTTTTAATGAGGCGGTGAGCTCTTCCACTTGTTACAAAGCAGCCTGAAGGGTGATAGGAGGCTAACCGAACGATATCAGATTGATAATGGCGTGTCTTAGAGCATCGAGCTCGTCGCATCTGGTTTCAGTTTCAGTTAATGTATCTAAATAGCCAGCAGGTAGAAAAGTAAAAATAAATATTGTATATCCTTCCAGAAGCAGCAAAGTAAAAGACTATTTGCTTGCTACACATTCTGGGAACGATTTGCGGCATTAAAATCAACGATTAATGGAAAAAACATAATTAAACGTCGGAAAAAACAAATACTCAATGGCATGAAACACAAAACTGGAGAACCAACTAAACCGCAAAAATGAAATGCATACTGAAATATAAAAAAGTGTTTTGGAAACTCAAAGTGCTCGTTAGTAGCCGCATACATGAATATTACAAGAGAAAATACCGACACAGAACAGTATTATTTTAGCTCTGACCGCTCATGATGAAATAGTTGACCTGGAAATGGCAGCAGTAAAAATTAAACATTCTGTACATAATATCACACAACTTAAACTGTGCTGAACTCCACACTCTTAAAACTTAAAAGTTAACATTACGTCTAGGGTCTAAATATGTTTTTACTCTTACATGCATTGAAGGGATATGAAGGAACATCAACGTCATATCAAATAACCGCATGTTGCCAGATTTCTATTTTTGTTAAATATGTACACTGTGTCATTTGTACACACAGTCTTGGTTCCACCATGTTTCGACATTCACGTATCTCTTCCCAATTTCTGCGGTCTTTCATTTTAGGTGCTATAAATGCAAAGAGTCGTCCCAATTTTGCGTCAGAGCGTTCCCGACTGTGGCAGTCTTGATCGAATATTGCGATTAATGGACTCGGATGTTAATGGCCATGATCCATTTTTATCTGATTTCAAGATTGACCTTGTCGACAAGTCTTTGCTTGTCGTTAATTGACAAGTCTTTGCTTGTCGTTAAATTATAAAGCGTACCTAATGTGATGTTTTAATCTAATCACTAACCTGCCTGCCGAGCCTAGTGAATGTTGATTAAGGAGTCTGGTTTTAAAGTTGGCTCATGTTATGGGTGAGTCTCGGTCATGGATGAAAGAACTAACCTCTTTTTACAGTGGACAGTAGCAGTAAGTTCTTATTTCAAATGACTTCAAAAAAAGAGAATGTTCTATGTTCGGCTGTATGTATGTTTTTTAAGTATGTTCATCAATTCCTGACGGAACGATTTTCGGAACGATTTTTTCGAACGAAGATTCTCTAATCGAGCAATTAGTATTTGTCCCAAAAACTTTAAGAAGTGTTAATAAATTAGATTTTTAGTTTTTCAACAACAATCATAGAGTTGACAGCTCGGTATCGATGTCAACCGAAAAAAAAATACAGCCGTTGCGATATTAATAATGAATAGATACATCAATTAGGAAAGTCTTCTCAGTTTCGTCTCGAGCTCTTGAGTACAATTTAAAATTTTGATTGTATAAAAATGCTGTTTGGCTGAATGCCATGCCAGTCCATTGCAGTTATCTTATAACTAGACTGGTCATGCCAGTGTCGCGTCGCCTCGATATGTGTTCCGTATCTTATAACCTACGTGTGGCCTATAAAATAGGAATGACAGTGGAATTTAAGCTGGTATAAAAGGATTGGTGTCTCGCATTTGGTTTTATTCTAATTCTTCTCGATATGAACATTCAAAGGTACAATTTTCCATAGCTTACATTGCCACATTAGGGCAATAACGGGACTCACATTGCCTGCAGCCCTGAGACAGGCCGAAGACAGAGTAGTGTGGAAGCGGTTCATCAGCATCACCGTGAAAGCTTTCCAGAACGGGCACGACCTTCAGCAATGAAGACTACGACAAAGAAGAAGACATAGACACAAACCAAAGTAATAAAAATACGTTTCATTATTTTTAATCAAACTAACTACACCCGGTATCAATTTATTAATTTAGCAAAGGAAGAAATAGCCCATAGCATTCATCTAAGACGAAATGTAAAAATTATACGAAACATTCCAAATAAAAGGCTACGATTGTCTGTAATTTGGACGTAAGCATTTAAGAAAAGCAAAAAGAGAACGGACTTAATTTTTTAAAGTATTACTTCATACCTTAATTCTTTCCTAATTATCATAATTTCAGCCGCGAGCCGTATACTGCTGGATATCGACCTGCCGCTGCGAAAATCCGTAACACTTTTCGAACATTATATAGGTTTATCTCTTCACGTGGAAGTTGAGCTCACATCGCCTTTTGTGAGCTAAAATAACACGATCTCCTTATTTGAGTTAAGTTTCACACGTCAACATAACTCACGAAATGAAGTTGTATCCTCTAGCATACGTCTACAGGTACTTTACATTGGCCCTTATGCATTATGCTCCCTCATTATAAGAGTTACTTTGTATGAAGTACAAGCTGGAGAAACGCGTTTAAGACTGTGAAAACTGTCCTTTTTAACTGCTTTGTAGTTATTTTGTAGTACTAGAATTTTATAACTTTACGCGTATAAAACTCTTATATTACTAATTCCTTAAACATCCTTTTTCTTATCAGAAGGAATTTAATTATTGAAATTTTTCTCCCAATGTACATACATTTGTGCACCAAAAAAATCACATGTCTCTAAATCATTCCAGTGAAGCCAATCTTATTAATTTCATAACTGCAAACCCAGCTCAAAACTAAAAGCGAGCTCCCAAGTTCGTATTTATTTAGTTTTAATTTGAGTTACAGATTAATGTAGGAACACTGGATTCTTAAACCAACTTATATACTAAGTTGAAGAGAATAGTGAGACAAGTTGAGTATCAAGATTGCTAGTTATACGTTCGTCGATATCGGGTGTAAGTAAATGATCCGTGAATATGGCCATACCGGCTTCTTTCGGGTATTGAGGCCAATCGTGTTATTAACATTATCAGCTTTGTACTGCTTATTTTCTCTTAACCTTTTTGTGGACGGGATTCCTGATTCAATTGATTTTCTATTCATAGAGTAGGAGTAGATAGTTTCCTATTGCCCCATTATAGTCATATAACAAGCCCTATTTTGAGCGCCAATATTTTGATACAACATTGTAAATACTCGAATAAGATTTTGCAGCACCGTCGCTAAAAACTTTGTTAAAACCAAGTGACGTTATTGAGATAATGTCAACCGCCCAAAAGTGGAAAAGCCATTTCTGGGTAGCTGTCAAATTTGAAACAGTGCCAAAATTAAATCAATTAAAAAATATATACAGGCAATAGTTACGAATCTTTGTTTGTTTCGGTGATATATGCCAGAGTGTGAAAAAACACTTACCGAGTGTTCTCAGTTGGCCGATTTTTATGAGTGTTTCGTATGGATTTCTTTGTTGTTGAAAATAGACATCCCTTCGACCAAACCCAGTTACGCCCTCCTTATTCAAAGATGTGTAGTTTCGCCACAATATTGACCCTCGGGACAGCAATTTGGGAATATTTTGGGGGCACTGCGCATCTAATATTCAGCGGAGCTACACGCTGGTAAACACTGCCTTTATGTAAAGTGCGGTCATGTACGCTTATTATAACTACCGAGAGACTATAGGGTGAGCTAAATAGTCATGTGGGAATTTTTACCTCTAGTAATCCTCGCAAGAGCTAGTCACCACATGTTGGTCATTCATTTGGGTTTCATTTGGAATCTAACAGTTATTCCGACCTAGGTACGCTCGCTGTCAAAATTGAAAGACCTGAGCAAACATTTCTACCCATCTGGAACTTCAACCATATGCTAAGGCGATGTATTCATATTGCTCTGTCCAAGAAAAAATATTTGACCCAAAAAACTAAGAAGACAATTATAAAAAACTAAGCTTATATTACATTTTTAACATCATATAAACACTTCAATCTATTTACACCTCTAATTCTAATAAAGCAAGCACTAGACAATGTTTGTGTCTATTGGAGCTGGAGTAGGTCATTAGGGCGCAATGACCTGAGATGGCCATATACAGGATTAGGGCGATGCTGAGAGCATCTGAGTGGGAAATGTCTATAGTGGTGTAATGAAGCGGTTGGGTTTCAGGTTAGTTTTGTAATATACATAATAGCTTAGTTTTTCGAAAGGTCGTATTCTGACTTGGTTAATCCGGAGATCAAGGCAATAAAACTATGAAAATCACGCCTTACGTTCAAATGACGACTTAAATTTCGTTCTGGTATAGGTTAGGCCCAAAGTGTACCGACATATCCTATTGCTTGAAAAGTCAATTAAAGCTACTTTGAAGAGCTTTAAAGCGTTTTCTTTACTCTAATTGTGTAGGAGCCAGTATAGCTAATATCCTGTATTAAAACATAAATGATCAAATACTAAGTAAAATATGTTTATTGACAAATTTTCAAAAAAAATTATATATTAATTCCTAAAATAAAAACTGCATAGTTCAGTTTAGTGGTGGGCGCGGAGCAAAAATAATTCTTAGGTTTTCGAGTTGTCTGAAAACATCTTCCGAGTTAATTTCTGCGTCTGTGGTTATTTTTGTCGAAACTTTGTTTGAAAATCACAGATTTAAATCGATTTTGCAAATCTGTTTATACATATGTAACACGTAAAATGGGATTTTGGGTAAGATCTCTGGAAGAAAATAACGCATTTATGTCTTACCGTTGTAAGTACGTATACGTAGTTATAAAAAGGTAATTTTAATCTCAACGTTTATGCTGACGAGAACACGGAATAAACTTCGCATGGCTAAAACAATCTGCATATTGCGATTAATTTTTAATATAACATGTAGTATTTGACGGGTTTAAGTTTTTTCATTCATATTTTTCCTAATACCTACGTATTTAGAAAAGTAACCTATAATAATAATGGAAACTACAACCTTCTGCACCCCAGAGCGACTTTTGACATTTACGCAGTAAAGGACATTAATTCGAAGGAAAACATCGTGATAGAATGTTTCCTAAAATAACCAGCAGCAGGCAAGCGGCCCAAAGAATACAAAATTCATGAAAAGCCAATTTATTCAACGTAATTTAAATAAATCCGTTGAAATAAATCAAACTCTAAATCTTTGTGAATTAGTTAACCTCATTCGCTGAAAGAGTCTTCACCTTGAGCATCATTAATTTTAAGTGCTAAAAGGTGTTCTAACTTCGGTTATTTCATTTAATTATATTAATATTATCTGCGATAAAGCCCCGCGATTCAAAGCTACTCGGTTCAGTTTTGAAAGGAATTCATCAAATGCTTCTTTAAGTAGGTTTCTACCGTTCGAAAAATGACCTACCCTTGCTTTCAAATTTTCAATAAACTTATAAAAGATCCCATATTAATATTGTCACTATAAGGGCAAGCTTTCAATCCATTTTTTTTATTTACAGCGCCGAAACCTAACATTTTCGCGTTCAGTATAATTATATTGCTGTTTTGTCATCAAACGACAATGAAAGTATCTCATTTTTGAAAACGGTAATAAACACGCTAATCGTTCCTAGAAATCTTATTTGTTTTCTATTAAATATTTTAGTATACAATTATATACACTTATTAGGTACGAAGATGGTCATTATAATAAAGCAGGTAGGAACATAACTACCATATATACCGCGTTCAGACGGGTTATATTTAATCTCGGACAAAAAGATAACTCGTCAAAATCAAAAGTTTCTAGTTTTTAGAACTGCCACTGTTGTCCCCTACCAACAAACCGACATAAACATACTCGTACTAGGTAGATGTTCAGGTGTTCACAATAACTGTGACAAAATAGACACAAGCGCTACCGTTACATTTTACCCGTTTATTGCTTAGAAATCACCCCGAGTATGGGACTTAGGCACTGTAATATAATTGCCAGTGCCTGTCATCTAGTATACCCATAAGGCGAGCTTTACTTAGCTTGGTTGGGGCTGGATGATGTATTGCATGTAATCAAATCGCTTGAGGTCGAGATATCTAAAAACACTATAACATTTCTGCCTTCTGCGCACGTCTTGCACCCAATAACTGCGGTCAATACAGTAGGTGAAAATGAAAATGAAAAGGTTTTATTTCTTTAAGCTTACAAATAAGCACTTAGACAGGTACCTGAGAAAGTAGAGCCCACTCGCAGACAGAAGAGTGACCCTCTTATTTTGTTTTTTATATGTGCCGTATAAAAGCTATCTATCAATTTATCTCAATTACTACTTCACACGGCACGACCGCCGGGCCTTAACGGTATGCATGTGAAAATATACTAAAACATGCTTGTTTGAATGTCAAATTCAAATCGCGGGAGCACAAGCGTGGAATAAGGAATGAACATGTACTCTGCAAGCGGGTGTAAGACGGAATAAGGCCCAGATGGGGTCCAGGTGAATAATGCATGTTGCAGCTCCATCCGCGCTGGACAGATAAACTTTCTATTAATGTCGCGGATAAGTGATGGCACGGGCTTAGAATTTGTAGATCTTGATGGGAACGTTCTCGATGTACACAAAAAAATATACATAACTCTTTTAGTTACAATAACAGTACAGCTATAAAGTAAAACCTTGCTGCTCCTAGTTGAAGTTGGTTAAAAAATAAAAAATAAAATAATAATTTGTAAATAAAGTTTCAAAAACAAGAGCAGTTTAAAATCTAATTAACTAGAGCAGATTCACGGGAATAGTTTAAAAAAGAAAACAAACACGTTCGTAATACGTAACAAGCAATTAGGTAGTGCGATCGAGAAGGCATTATACAGGCGAGAGCAATTACTAACATCGAATTGCCTTCGACTGTGCCGGTGGGGCCTGTTACATTCACAAGTTATTTGCTGTTGCTGGTATGTCAGCATGCCACATCTTGCAAACCGGTTATATTTTCAAGAAATGTTGTGAAAAATCTGCAAAACGTTTGCGGTTATATTCGGAATAACAAGTTGACAAATTATCATTTTGGTCAACAAAATTATATTTTTATTACATAGATAGTAGGTTCCTTTGTAAATATAGTATAGTTGGTAGTTATTTTGGCCAAGTATACACGTCTTCTCAATGCCCAATGCGACCGCCCGAAGCGTGACACGATCACAGAAAATTATCCCGGTCCTGTTAACAAAGATTTCCTAGGACTCAAATGACATACCCCACCCGAAGACTTGTAAACGTGTATAAATGATGTGGGCCTCGAGGTGAACGCATTTAGGATCTCATTTACCCTTACCCGGCTCTCTTAATATTTCACACTATCCCTTCAATTATGCTTCTAAAACCGTAGAAGCTTCTAGACTTGAAACAGGGTAATTACTGTGGAATCATCTATTAAATTAGTAGAAAGAATTTACTTGCTACTAGTTGTAGGTATAATTATTTAAGTCTAGCAATTTTCAGGCTAGAGATTGCAAGAAATAAATGGCAGTATCAGAAATTGCTCGAAGAAGTGAACATCTTGACTCTCTGTGAGCAAATATTGGCGAATATTTTTGTTCTCGCACACGGTTCGGTTATGACACATGGTATAGAAAAGACAATGAAAAGCACCTAAGATATGAAGTAATTGAAGTTAAATTAATTTCTATAAAGGTATTCGAAGACAATGTCATCATTATGATTGACCGTTTTAATTTTATGGAGAGTAGGTAAGTACTACCACAGGTACTACAGATTACAACAACTGAGGCACATCCAATCATCGGCTAAATTACTGGCTGAATAGCAACCAAAAATATAATTACTTTTTTAAGTTTCTTTGTCAAACCTTGACATAACAACAAAGCAAAGGTTACAAGAAAGGTTCGCTCTAAGGCTCGCCTTACCTTGAGGGCTTCTTCTCAAATAAACTCCCGTGTTTATATTTAAACTGGTATACAACATTTTATAAAGTCCGTAAACTCAGCAAGTTATTTATGTCTTCCTTAAAACAATTTATAGGACAAAATTACAAAGTTCCAGCATCCGGTGGTAACAGGCGCGTGTTAATTGTACATATTTCTGTTTGTTGATGGGGAAATTTAAGAGCAGCTTATGTATTTACAAGTGACCCCAAAAGACACAATATGACATGTTGCATAAATAAATCCCTAGTTAGCAGTATCGATTTCAGGATCGCTACACAAGAACAAACATTTGGTCTATTAACATTATACAGGCGGAAGTTCGTCCTGATTTGAAACATTCACATGACACCGCCAAAACGACTCACGGACTTGATTGAAACTTTTGCATGTATATAGTTCTGGACCTGGAATAACAGAAGGGCAACACATATGCAAAGCCAGTTTCTGAATGACATTGGATTCTGCATGCATATTTCAAAAGGTTTTCTCGAGAACATTCCGTTCCATTTAAGCAAACATGTGACACTGTAGGGGAATTGAGAAGTGTTTCGCAAAGTTGGAACTCAATTCGCGTGAAAACGATTACACTCCCCACCTGCTGCCAAAGCTACGTGTCTATAGGAAAGGAGCAAGGTTTTTAGGTTAAATAAATGGTGATAGGTTCTTTTAGTCAGTTCCTATGACATCCACCCGAGGAACGCAAACAAAAAAAAACTTATGAAACTATCAAAGTCATTTAAAACGGGATATTAAAAAAAATCTCAAAAATTAAATCATGGTAAATATCCCGTTTTAAATTACTTTAGACGCAAACAAAAGTCTTTGTTCACCAAGTAATTAAAAAAAATCGTCGTTTATATACCAGACGTCTATTAGAATCAAAACCCATCGCCCACAACGTCGTTGACGCTTGTTTTTTATCCTCTTCGATCGCAGGCGCACTCGCCCGCCAAGAAGTTCCGCTAACACTCGGCTTACTTTGAATGTGAATTTTTGATTGTAACCCTGCATTCATCTTTGGTGACTGCTTATGATTTTTAAAATAATTATAACGTTTAATTCCTTCTACAGTTGTCGGAGTAGACGTTGGAAGAATAAAAATAAGCAAAATCATGATTAAGAAAGCCGAATTTTTTGCACCCTGAACTCCGAGGCTTCTGCGTGGTGTACTTAACCCATGACAGTTTATTGTAAAATATAAGTAGGAATTTCGCATTCGAGAGCGCTCTCAGCAAGGAAATACACGGAGAATTTTATGTTATAGACGTAAGATACAGGTTAGAATTCTACAAATATTTATTTTTAAGGTCACATGTTGTTTCTATTGTAGGGGACGGTAACTGAAACATATTACAATATATGCACAGTCAAATAGATGATCAAAAAGATAAACTGTTTTAGGTTATCTTTTTGATTTTCATAGCATATGTAGGTATAGATAGTATAAATAAGGTATTTGGGCATAAAGTCGTAAAGTTCCTAGTAAAAGCGGCAGTGAGGCAAACTTAACTTTTTTTAGTTTCTAAAAATAATGCGATTTTCTGGTAACTGAAACAATGCATCTGTACGAAATCTGCGTTTTATTTGTTATTTTTGCTTACAAATATCCGATTAGGTTTAATGTTCATTGGGATATGCAAGCCCTAATAGTGTTAATTAACAAGGTAAGGCAGTGTTGTTTTGTTTACTAAAAACAAGATATCCGAAGTGAAACCGCGCTTGATCCGGCCCCCTGATTATGTAACTGCGACCGGTTTGCGACAGGTGAAAATTAAGCAATCAGTGCTGTCAAAAGCCAATTTTGTATTAGATGACACCAGGTTTCCCTCTGCCGGACAATCGGTGAACTAAAAATTGCTTGCTAAAATTGCGGTCGCGGTCGCGTCGCTGTTGCTGTTGCTTTTACATAATCAGCCTGCGGGTCGTTAGATAGACTTATTAACAGTAGCCGGTAACTTTTAAAATTATACGACTAGATACAAGCTGGAGTATAACAGACGATAGATACCAAGCAGGTAGGTAGGTTCTGTAGAGATTGCCGAAACAAAGGCCGACATAAATGGTTTTCTGCTTCCAGTTTTATTACAGCACCATCCTGATAGCCTCTGTAAAGCGGCGCGTCGTCGGTGTTCAATATCATTTAGCATGTGATTTCACGCTGCGATTGTTTGGTAGACTACACACTCTTTCTCTGAGAAAGTTAACTTGCATTTTAGAATTTCACACGCCGTGTTGTAGTTTAGTAGTAAACTTCCAATAATATGGCGTGAATTTGATATTTCTCAGATTACCTATTATATTGGTTTAGAGAAGCAAAGAGAACACAATAACTACGTAAGAAGTTCTATAGTGAAGTCAGGTAGGAACTTTGGGTCAAAGAGAATACAATATCTACTTTTGGATAGGTAAGTTATTGTTCAAATGTGAAAAGTATGTTTAGTAGTTTATTTATTTATTTATCCGTCAAATAGGTAAGACAGATAAATATTTTTATCGAGTACTGGATGATTGATATACTTAAATAAATAAATAAATAAATGCGGGACAATTCACACAGCATTATCTAGCCCCATGGTAAGCAGAGCTTGTGTTATGGGTACTAGATAACTGATATCCATAATACAATACATTACATAGATAGATATTTTTTATATTACATATATAGAAAACGACCAGAACAAACGGAACAAATATCTGCAGATCGTACACACAATTGTTCCGAGGCGGGAATCGAACCCGCAACCTCCTGCGTCGCAGGCGGACCTTCGCCGACCGCGCCACAAAGGTCGTCAAAAAGCAGAAAGTCAGAAAGCAAACAATTATTAAGACAATTTATGCGGCTCAAGAAAGAACGAATCAACTAATAAAATACCAATATCAGTTCATTTACAAATCGTTGTCACAAAAGCATTTACAATCGTATAAAACCTGACATTTACAGAACTCTCAGTCAACAATATTTAAGAAAAGTTGACTTTATGACAAATGTATAGCGTTGTAAATGATTTGTATGTATGAGCCTGGGTGTACCCACATGTTGATTGATTGCTTATCTTTTGAGCCTCTGGGGGCGAAGATTTATGTGAGAAAATGTCTGAGCGAAGACGTGTTTCTATAAATATTTTGGCCGTGTATTGTGGAGGAAGCGACACAGTTTTTTTGCGAGTATATTCCATTTCCTTTTTCATCCACAAGCAGTTCATTATTATCATTACAGTAGGTAATACAATAATGAAGGCCTTACTTATCAAACGATATATTAGTTTGGTGTTCCGTTTTGTTGCTGTTGTTGATGTTTTGATGTTGTTTCAATAAAATCAAAAACTCTATACTTTAATATCATCCATAACCGGATTCTACCCACTACTGAATAGGCCTCCAGAAGTTTTTTCAATCCCTATATCTTTATATATTGGTCTAGTTTATATGAAATGGTCTCCTCTAACGCCGTTTATGTAATCATTCTGTATAAGGTTTGGTGTAAGTGGTTATCATCAATCGTCAAATATGTTTTCCCATATATTATAGTGTTCACTTTTGACTACCAAAGCTTTGTGTGTTGTGTTCAAAGAATATACCGTAGCTTTACTCATCTCTTCCTTCGTCTAGTTATAACTTCATTCCCTCAGGAGAATGCCAACGTTTTAAGCGGAAAACTTAAATACGGGATACACAAGTTTTTAAACAATAATAAGTAATGGATAGTACATTGTTAGTAAAGCTGGGTTGGCTTGCTTTCAATGCACTCTTTTTACTTTTCAATGCGGAACTTTTGAAATTTTCTGTAAACAAAGTAGCAATAGTAATCAGTTTTATTTTTGAACAAAAGTATTCGGTACAAACTCTATACTATTATTATAAACGTATCTATTTAAATGACAAAGGATTTCAAATGGTTCAGGGCATCGTTTGTTCTTGTCGAAATGAAATAAATAGGTATTTTGTTCACCGAAGACAATAAATTCGTCTTAAAAGTTTGGATAGACAAAGCTTGACATTACTTCAACGTAATCATCATCATCATCATCATCAGCCTATATTAGTCCACTGCTGGACATAGGCCTCCCCAATGAGCGCCATAGCGCCCTGTCTTCAGCTTGACGCATCCAGCATCTACCTGCAGTCTTTCGCAGGTCGTTATCCCACCTGGTCGGAGGGCGTCCTACACTACGTTTACCGAGTCGTGGTCTCCACTCAAGAACACGTTTGCCCCAGCGGCCGTCGGTTCTTCGCGAGATATGGCCGGCCCACTGCCACTTCAGCTTGCTAATTCTCAGAGCTATGTCGGTTTAGACTGCTGGCCCTGTACTTGGACACTCATAGTGGCGGCTTCGTAGAGACATCACAGCACCTCGATATAACGATAGTCCACTTGGCATCGCTGTAAGGATTCCAGAACAGCCCAGGTCTCGACAGAGTCAAAGGCCTTCTCATAGTCCACAAAAGCCAGACACAGGGGCTGATTATACTCTTCTTCAACTACTCTTTTTATTTCAACGTAAGATACCTCTTAATTACAAACAAGCCAATCTTAAACGTAAACATCTTACACTACACACACGCATGAACCCTGAAAACAATACACTCCTTTTTTGCGCAGTTGTATAATTTTTTGTGTAGCCTGTGATGATCAAAATTTCAATAAAAACAAAAGATCTTGCTTCGAAATAATCGCTTCCATTGAAACCTCAATCAAAGCATTTCACGATTCGACGAAATTTAATAAAAGCCATTGAAATTCATAATCCATTCTCGGTGTCAAATATTTTTGCGTGTTTGTAATTTGAATTTGGAAGTCCATCAATCAATGCTTTTACCGCATGAATTAGAATCGTTGAGTGATAGACTTTACGAGGGAGATTTATTAAGAGCGTTTATTCCTAAAATGCGCAGAAAAAGTACTTTTCAAACCCATTTATATCATGAACCACTTATCTTATAGTATATGTTATTAACTAATAATTTTAGGAAATTTTAGTGTCCAACGAGTTTGACTATAAAATCTATTTTTTCCCGTTGTATTTTAATCATACACTCCCTGAAATTATGTATAAAGTAAATAGGTTTAAATATTTTTAAACTTACGCGATCTGAACATATAATTATAAGTATCGATACAACGAGTATTTATCGCGTTTATTTACCTTTTTTTCCCAAAAAAAAGTTAAAACAAACATACTCGACAACTTTTTATTTTCGAGTCGTACGGGATTCTCGTAGAATGTTTGCACAAAACATAGAAGAGCTAGATATATTTTTAATTATATTGAAAGAAATGTATTTATTAGGTTTATTGAACTTTTATTATTTTAATTTATGTATACTTTTATTATTTTAATTTATATTATACAACACGGTAAACATAGTGTAGGACGCCCTCCGACCAGGTGGGATGACGACCTGCGAAAGACTGCAGGTAGATGCTGGATGCGGCAAGCTGAAGACAGGGCGCTATGGCGCTCATTGGGGGAGGCCTATGTCCAGCAGTGGACTAATATAGGCTGATGATGATGATGATGTTTATTATAATCTCATTCCGTTTTGTATTATTAGTCTAATTTGTTTCATTGTACACTTCCTCTATCTATTCCATCGCCTCTCCTGTAAACCTAAGGTTTGCTGGAAGAAAACTCTTACTCAGGGTTAAGCTCGCCTTTGTACATATCTTTTTTCATAGTTGATACATGTACATATCTAATTAAGTTATTTTTAAGTTGTGTGTTCAATAAATAATTACAGAAGAGCTTGGTAATATGACAGCTTATATATAATTACTAGCTGCTCCCCGCGGCTTCGCCCCCGTGGAAATCTATGTGTCAAATTGTTTAAATGATAAAAAGTATTCTATGTTAGACTCCTGGTTAAAGTTAGTCCTAGTTAAGCTACCTCTCCACCAATTTTCAGCTAAATCGGTCCAGCCGTTCTCGAGTTATAAGTGTTGTAACAAACACGACTTTCATTTAGAGAGAGTTCATTGCTGACTCTTTTATGCAGGTCAAAGACTTAAACGTTATCCCTCATTCAATTTTGATAAAACATTGACCCTGATTGTAATACCTATGTAATTGACCCCATTCAAATATCAAATACAATAATTTTCATTGAACATGATTGTATTTGATATTTAAATGGAGGGGATCAACAAAGGAATATCAGCATAACAGCCAAAGCCTGTCATGTGCTACGTATGATTGCTGAAATTTTCTGTCCTTCTCCAACTCATAATAACCTCGTAAATAAAAACGCGAGAAAATATCATCAGAAGATAACTGGGGCGCCACCCACTCCATGCTTATGCAAATGAGATCTATAATTTTGTGCCCTTTCTGCTACCGTTTTTTTTCGGTTGTTTATTTTACGCATGTTTTCTTGAGTTCAGAACTTTGAAGCGTTGTGAATCTTATGCATGTTTAAATTTGAATACGATACAATAAGTACATTGCCTTATTGTTTTTAAGTGCAATTATTAGAAAAAATTTTGAACTCAGAGCCAATATAGCCTCATATGTGTAAATCTGTCGTGGCCATGTCGTAGATTTTCTTAATTAATGAAATTGAGTAAATCTACAGGGATTATAAGATTTCTCGAGGACATAGGCAAATTTTCATACAGGAAAATTTCGTGTTAATTCGCGGGCATAAGCTAGAACTAAATAATCCTTCTACTGTGATTATGTGATTAAATATATGAAAAAGTTTGTACCCATTACTTTAACATCTAATGTACATAATGTGGGTAGTCAAACATTTCAAACAACTAATTCTACCTACTACGCCTGGTTTAAATAATATTAGCTATACAGAAAAGTACCTACTTTATAGCTTCACACTAAACTTTTACTGGAAAGATAAGAACCGTCAAATTACGTACTTGCATGCCATCCACGGAATACTAAATAAAATTATAATAAATAGGAAAGGAATACTAAGTAAAATTATTTTCCCTCATCATAAACATAATAAAATAATTCGATTATTAGATATCAACAAATAGGTTAGTATTATCGCAACAAACCTCCAGAAAAAGAAAAAACACGTACAAAGTTATGAAAAAAACACAATTTATTAATAAACTTTTATGAGCTCTTCATTTCCGGACCTATATAATTTAATTTGTACTCCCCTCCCGGACAAATCCCTTGAATTTTGGCGGGAGACTGTACAAGAATAACAAGAGGTTCAAACGTGCGTTATCCTGTTAAACAAAAAAATAATTACAGTTTCACCTAAAAACGATGATACATTTCTAGGCTGTTAGCTACCTTAAATAAAAAGACTAAAAAATTAATTGGCAACAAATCGTTTTTCTTAGTCTTTTTCTCTTGAAGTCTTTAAACCAGCAGATACTTAAGAGTATTTATAACCCAGCTTTTAAATTAGTATGCGGTTGGTACCTACCTGTCTATAAGCTAAAGATTAAATTACTCTGTGACTCGCAGAAGAAATTCAATATATTGCAACGTCGCTAACAAAGTCGCTTGTCTACAGTCTCCTAGCTGACTAGCGTCAGGATTAGCTCACCGTATGTCTGTTCTAAGTAAACAAGTTATCTCTAATATCCAGCACTTGTTACATAGTTAGCTAACTAACCGTTCTGTGAATTTACTAGATAGTATAATGCTTACGGGAACTGTTAACTTGAGATACGGAGTTACATTACCTAAACTGTGAGTTATGAAGATATACATTATCTCTTGTTCTGTGTTAGGAATGTCCTTTTGTAAAACCATCGTAGGGGTATTCTTTCTTTGCTGTTAAGATTCTTTCTTCTATCTCCCAAATAGATGTAAAACATTTTATTTACTTTTAAATTAAAAGATAACAAATCAAAAGCTTAAATCCCTTTAAGATGGAAAGTTATGATTTATTCAGGCAAGCACCTTACGATCCAAAGTTTCATTAATAGAAAAAACAGGAAGCTCAGCTGTTCCTCAAAGCATTCGCATTATTCCTATAAACGGTTCAGAAACGCTTCCCCATATCCAACATCACAATTGAGGAGCCCATTTACCATGATAACATCTTTGAATACAGAAGCGATACCCATTATGTCAAGGGACTCTAGCTCTTGATCGCCACTAATAAGAACCAAGATCCCGTAAAAGATTTATGCTGGTGAGTTAGTAAAGGCCAGTAAGGCAACCGAATGTCTTTTGAACATTCTAGACATCCTCTGAGAATTGACGAATGGAAGAGCGTTGTAGCTGAGTAGCTTTTGCAGACAGGCAGCCTTGTAAATGTGTCCAAAAGGCGATGAAGGCGAGATACCGAATGATTCAGAATGATGCTTAGTAAGAAGGCAGTCTGTAGCCTTGCAACATCACTCTAATCTTATAAATACGAAAGTTTATTTGTTTGGATGGATGTTACCTCTTAACCGCCTAAACAACTGAACGGCTATCCGTATTTCGGCTGAAATTATGAATACAGATTGTTCCAGACCTGGAACAAAATCTGCGCTTCCATTTATTTATACCAAGAATCTGCTCCCATGGGATATAAATAACTTTGAAACGATTCAATGGAAACAACGGACCTGAAGCAGCGGGCAGAAACTAGCACTAGATAATGATCATCCGTTTGGGGTGGTAATTGGCTGGTCACACCCTCTACTCTAAGTTCTAAGCAGTGCTGGTAAAAATGATGTTATTGCGGCGAGTTCTTAAAGCCTGAAATTTGTATAACGTTACATGCATTAGTTCCATTTTCATGTGATATAAAGAATTAAATAAAAAATTTAAAAATATAAAAATGTCTACAATTAAAGACCAAGAACGCTCGAACTTATGACCCAAGTTTTAATCGTTCCCAACCATTCTGGTGGAAGAGTTAAACGGTGTCCGAAGTAGAACAGTCGTAAATCTGAACTGTACTAGACTACGACGACCGACCGACGCTTGCTTTGGTGCAAAGTAACAGTAGGTTGCGAAGCCGAACTGATTGAACTGCGATGAGCAAAGATTCAAGGACCTTTAGTAATTTATCATTGAATTGTTTTTCCTTAGCTCATCATTAGAGATTATAATCCGCACACATTCATAATGTGGTGGACCAATTTTGAACTGTACTGTAACTGTAGTTATAAAAAACCCTTCTCATTCAAAATCTAAGCTTAGAATTGGAAACAAGACTGCAAGTTACTTTTGATCGAATATTTTATCCAAAAGATAATAAACATAACCATAACTTACAAGCACACAGATCTCCTGGTACTGTCCACGATCCTATCCATCCATGGTTGTCTGGTAGAGATCGCTCTTGAGCGATAAGACCGCCAATTGTACTTAATTTTTAAGTTATTACTGTACATAGTTTATAGTTCAAGTGCAATAAAGAATTTTCTATCTTCTATCTATCTAACATAGTTACTACTTATATTTCTTTATGTAATAATAATAATATAATAATAATAATACATTTATTTTTCAGATTACAATAGATCCATAATGTTAGTAAGAATAAAAAATCTTAGACTAAGTTAGTTTTAATTTAATGATCATACATAATACTATTTAATTAATAAAGAGATGGAGTGCTTATATATTACTCCATCCAATTTACCGGCTACTGCAGCCAGGATGGTGTTGGTACTCCCACGTACTCTGCTAAGCAGTGAGGCTGCTTTCTTCCTCATACAGGCGGCGAAGCTGTCTACGCGGGCCTCCGCAAACATGCCAGAGGCACTGCAAAATCTGGGAGCCCCAACAGCATCCTGTAATGTTAGCACGCCAACCCTCTTATATTAAACATGTGTTTCCTGGTTGGCAGGTAGAAAATGCCTTGGCATTAAGCCCACCCTTTGTACCCTTATTATTGCTATAAAGTTTTAAAATAAATAAAGATGTTTTAAGTCTCACTTAACGCATTTCAAGCCCATACACAAACAATTCAATCGATAACTGTGTTACTGTAATGTGAAAACCATCAGTTTTAACTATTGTGGTATTACCTCCATAAATCAGTGCAGCCACAATATTAAAGCGGCGATAGCATACTGACACACAATTAATAACCAATAAAATACCCAAATTTTCAGCTTCATACAGTGTCGGCCAAACCTTAATTAACAGGGATAACGAGCTACCGGGGACAATGAAGTTTGAAGCCCCTGTATAAGGACAAGGGCACCGTCCGAAATTGAACTTTACTATCTTAACACTTAAATTCTTCAAGTAGAACTTAGATATTACATTCTAAATTGAACTCTAACAACTTAAGGTAGCATTCCGTTCTTAGCTACCGCGACGCGCGTCCGCGACTGGGTCGCGCGACCTACTGCTTAGTATGAATTTCACCCCCACCGGTCGCGCGACGCGGTCGTGGCATTTGTTTAGTGATCCATATGAATTCATACTAAGCAGTAGGTCGCGCAACCCAGTCGCGGTCGCTAAGAACGTAATGCTAACTTTAGTTCCACTATCTCGAACCCCGGTTGCCTATTAATGTTAGTACAATTAGCAGCACCGTCTATCTATAAATTACTACGTTTGGGTAAACATTTTTTGAGCTCCTGTAGCAAAACAAACAAAGAAATCATTTTGCGACTTGCACTTGACCCTAGTCTACCAAAATATAGAG
Source organism: Eupithecia abbreviata (assembly GCA_943735965.1). Lineage (NCBI taxonomy): Eukaryota > Metazoa > Arthropoda > Insecta > Lepidoptera > Geometridae > Eupithecia > Eupithecia abbreviata. The sequence goes on along the minus strand of OX030991.1, from coordinate 8,665,187 downwards.
TTTCATGAGAAACGAATCGAAATTAGGCAACTTATTACTAGCATTTTGGAGAAAAAGTTTGACGAGTCGGCAGTAGTAAGCTATCACGCTCTTGAAAAAATTTTGTTCGGATATTTTTTTCCACCCATGCTTGAGTCTCAGATGACTGAATACTATTTTAATAAAAATTAACCCACATAATTCCTACCAAAATAACTCAGACCTCGCGCTCCACACGAGTCCGGATTATGTAATTTCTCTCGCAGCCATTGAAAAATGCGATCAGAATAGTGCCACTAGGCACCGAGTGTGAAACCCGACCATGCGTCAAACACTAGATAATGATTTGAATTTATCGTCCATTAAATTCAATTCCAATGGAACTCACACGTTATCCACGATAAGCTAATTAACTGCACTTTTATACGAACAGGAGTTGCTTTGTGTGGTGTAGGGTAGTGTCTGTTTCACAGCTTAGCCTCTGAACGGGATGGCGTGGGTTAAAGTATTGTTGTAACTCTTTATGTATCACCATTTATCACTTCCATTAAGCTTCTTTCCAACGACAAACGGCGGCCAGTACAAACTACAAGCGAATAAAACGCTAGTTGTACTGACCGCCGCCGCCGCGTCTCTCTGGGAGAGGCTTGCATCGAAAACTTCTTCGTTAAGGTGATCGCGCATCGTTTCGACGCATGCAGAAGGACTATGTTGTGACTCTATGCACTTCTTTTTCAGAATTTTAAAATGTACCAAAAATATTAACGTTATGCAGCCTATAGAAAGAATATAAATAGAAAAACGATATTTAGAATTCCTTGTATGTAAGTAGAACGAGACCGCAGTAACACGTCAGACAAATCGTCAGACTTCGTTTGTTTCAAATCGATTCCTTCGGCTTCCGTATCTTGTTCTTGTTCGGATAGACATGAGCCAATATCAAAGAAGTCAATTCTAGTCACGTCGGATAGACTTTAGGGCATTAGTATGAATTTTTCCTAGTTAACGAAATCTATCAAAGTTTCCGTTTCATTCGATACATTTAGTTCCTCGCAGTACGAAGTTCAAATTTGACAAGTAAGAGACAAACCAACACTTCTCAAAAAAAATATCGATTATTATCTTGGTATTTTGCAAACTAATGAAAACAAGAACATTATCCATATTACCATAATAATTATAAGCCCTATCATCGTTTTCTCTACGTTATATATAACGCATTCACTCAGTTTATCAGTTAATTATATTTATATATATTTATTTCAATCGTAGGTACACAATGTTACACTTGATGTCGTTAAATACTATTTTAAAAGATTTTACATTTTTATTAAAACACACACTAACTTTTGACAAAGGAAACACCATAGGACATTGTGCAAAAAAAAGCAGACAGACATGCCTTCTTAAAAAATTAAAATAAATTCATTTATAATAATTTCTCACAATAAAACAGATAATAAATAATGGCACTACAGAATTTCATATTGCGTACTTCTTTGTTTTGTAAAGAGTTTAATAATATTTATTGCCAGGAAGATAATATTAGCAAAGCAAATACAATACTTTACTGAATGCTATATAGAGTCGAAAATATATGAATCTGGGGTTTGGGCATTGTATTGCATGTGGATTTATAGTAACTATTTGACGACCGATGTGGCGCGGTGGGCGAAGGTCCGCCTGCGACGCAGAAGGTTGCGGGTTCGATTCCCGCCTCGGAACAATTGTGTGTACGATCTGCAGATGTTTGTTCCGGGTGTTCTGGTCGTTTTCTATGTATAATAAAAAAAAAAACTATCTATGTAATGTATTGTATTATGTATATCAGTTATCTAGTACCCATAGCACAAGCTTTGCTTACCATGGGGCTAGATAATGCTGTGTGGATTGTCCAGCATTATTTATTTATTTTAATTATTAAATAATAAAAAAAAATATACAAAATAAAAATATTATTTTTATTAAATTTTTTGTACTTATATGAATCTAGTTGCATTTGGACAAATGGGACCAACTGACTTCTTACTGTAAGAACACCAGGTGTATGAAAAGTTTAGGGAAGCATGAAGTTATGTAAGGACATTAAATTTTTTTTGAACTAGGTATAATTAAAATAGCCTTAGTCTTTAATGAATATGCAAAATAATTATCTTGAGTGAAGACAGGGCGCTATGGCGCTCATTAGGGGAGGCCTATGTCTACTCTAGGCTACTGATGATGATGATGATGATGATTGTCTTAAAAGAAATTGTATAGCCTATCTTATAGATATCATTTCAATAACGATTACTCTAGGCCAAATTTTCCCAGACAATTTATAAATACTATAGGCTCTTTTACAGTCAATGATTAGGTATTTATTTTTATTCAATTGTACTTATAAGGAATCGCTGTCGTTTATTTCTTCGTACATTTCATATGGTGTTTCGGTTTTCCTATGGAAATAATAACTTCCATATTAATCGTTTAAGTCCTTTTTAATTAGAAAAATAACGACATCAAGTTTGTATGTATATAATAGTATATACTGAAAAAAAAAAAAACATCTGTCAGTGCATTACGTTGCGTTGTGTTCGCGGGTTAGGAATCGACCCACCAACTCAGTTCATAGATGTCGTAAGAGTCGATTAAGGGATCCTCACAGGGAAGGGCAGCAACATTCGTCCGTGCACTTTACCAACTACACTGCGTTCGCCAATCCGCCCGCTAAGCATGATGATTATGACAAAAAACCCTCTCGGAGGCGGAGGCACGTTAGGAGTGAACTTATATTGTGTGCCCATGAGGACTTACGGCATACTCAGAGGAATTTCACTATGCCATGCCATAAAACTAAGCAACAACAAGATCAATTTCGTCTATTACCCAAAGAACCGTGGCATTCAGTGGTTATGATCATTTTTAAGGGTATGCAAGATGAATAAATGAGAAATTTATTCAAGAGGATAAATGGGTGTGCTACATAACTTTGCCAATTTATTTGTTCAGTTCCGCGGTTGGAACAGCGCTGGGTAAGTTATATTAGTTGGACCGCACGCAAGTAGCATACGTTGACCAAAAATAGTGACCACCATTAAGGTAGGTAAAACTAAAAAGTATAATGTCTAAATTCATTAACTCTGTATGATTTTCACCAGTTTTAGTTTCCAACGGGATTTGAATCCACACCTTGAACCCAATTCATTTTATTTTTTAAAAATCCTGAGTGCCTTTTTACCGTACTGGATAGATGACCCTACTTGTATTCTATTCTAAACGACATAAAATAACATAATGAGGTTAATCGCGGCCCTATTACTGGGGGAAAAGGCACATAAACAAACAGCAAAAAGAGTAGGTCATGACTGTCAACAGCAGGCCCTCACCACATTGTAATTATTACAGCCATTTGTGTCTCATGGCTCGTTGGGTTAAGCATAGCGTTATATCAATCTGATTAGTCTCAGGGCGATAGTGCGTGCTTTATCGTCGTAACTCTATTCGGAGCTCCTATTTTGATCAAGCCAGTGTTACAAATGGACTTCTATTTTTTTTAATTCGGACACTAGATCAATTGTAAACCTTTAAACTCGTATTCTAGGAAGCAAAAACTTTTCCCAGAATATAATGATGGGGAATGATTTACAAAAGATATGAAGTCGTAATCAACATTGATGCCGCACTGTGCCAGAGAAGATCAGTTCAGTTCAGTTCTTTATTAATAAGAATATTCTTATATATCAAACAATAATAACGCAGTGTAGTGTGGATGTGTCAAATTGGGTCAGTAAGTAAGGGCTCTGTAAAACTTTGACTGTTTCAACTTACAAACTTCTGAGTTAAATGAGCATATTATTATAGGTATTTGTAGTACAATTAGTGTATTCTGTAATAAATTGCCGTAAGACCCGCTTTAATCTAACAATATAATGTTTTGTGGACGCGACATCCTCGTTTATCCTCGATTACCTCGTTTATCTCAAAGCTTACAGGCTTTCTTATTTCAGTAATTCTACTTTGTTCATGTCAGCGTAACCTAACCAGTGAATAGGACCTACATAAAACTAAAAAAACGAATAAACTTTCTGCGACAGGTACCTATCAAAGCATTAAAATGTGCGATGTATAATTTACTATTAACCTGAAAAACAAAAATGGAAATAAGGCGGAGACAAGCCAAAAGTAGTCCATAGCTGGATGTTTGCAGGACAAATGCCGATAAATGATTCGTCGACGCGGACTGCAATTCAATCAGAACTCCGCAGATTCCGGTGACGCATCCTCAACTACTACAAAGTACACTCAGCGTAACCTTACAACTATTACGTATGTATAGTGGTTTTTAACACTTTGACTACGGTTTTTTTTCGACGACTGCGATCTTTTTTTTAACCTAAAAAATTCGTGCTGCCGCTCTACACGGCGGTTGTGTTGCACCGCACATTCGTTCGTTCGGCTGTGCTGAGTCACACATCTGTATTTTCTCAGCCGCTGCGCTAGTGTGGATTTACGCATATTAGTCACTTGTAGAAAACACATACCGTGTGATTTCAGCAGTCAAATTGTTAAAATAACAACAGCAGCACATTTGTAGCCTGTGTAAAATAGAACTGTCCAGACAAACTTTTTTGTTTACTTACAAATTGAATCCAAACTGAAACCAAAACCGATGCGAATTAACGTTTTTCTTTACGCAATAATTATTGGGACAGTTATACGTTCAATGCGGTTTATACATTAGTATAGGCCAACATATAATTGGTCTAATTGGGTTCATCAAAAAACCTTTGTGAAGACTCGGCCAACCTGCACCAATAGAGGCGAATAAAGCTCTCGCAGTAGTAATGTCCTTAGAAAGACCAGAGATCTAGTGCAGTGCAATCTATCATTCTATGAGTATAATTTTACCACCTTCACTTTCATCTGTTCGTCTATATAGCTGTTCAATACTGTAATAAGTTTTTTAATCTGACTGTACAACTTGAGCAAATATGTAGTCTGCCAGATTTGCACTAGTCTAGCGTTATTTAGAAGGTTCGCCTGCGACGCATGAGCTTGCGGGTTCGATTCCCGCCTCGGAACAAATGTGTGTACGATCTGCAGATATTTGTTTCGGGTGTTCTGGTCGTTTTCTATGTATAATAAAAAATATCTATCTATGTAATGTATTGTATTATGTATATCAGTTATCTAGTACCCATAACACAAGCTCTGCTTACCATGGGGCTAGATAATGCTGTGTGAATTGTCCAGCATTATTTATTTATTTATTTATTATTTATTTGTGTCCTCTGATAAGATACGGAAGTGGATATCTTACCCTGCTTTTGTTTTACGACCTTAGTTCCCTTAGGTACCTACATAAGCCTACATATATCAATCGTATGATCTCATGATATCCCAGTTTATTGTAGACACAAGTTTTGAGAAGTATTTATTACGAGAAGACTAAAATCGTATTTGTTTGGATTATGAAGGTTTTAGTTTGCATAGTCAGCAACATCATCATCAGACCATTTTAGTAAACAGCTGGACATGAAGTTTGGCTCATGTCCAGCAGTTTACTGAAATGGCATTGTGTGCACGTCCAAGTCTAAGATTGTAAGTTTAACTTATAGTTTAATAATTCAGGTTTTTCTTCAGAGCTTTTATAAATTATTCTTTACTAGTTCTTTCCACGGCTTTGCACGCGTTGATTCGATGAAAACGTTTGATAATTATTTCTATCCCATGGGAACTGATTTATGGGATAAAACGTAACCTATATGATTAATCTTATAGCTACATCTGCGAAAATCTATGAAATTTCAGCCTGATCTGTTCAGTAGTTTTGGTGTAAAGAAGTGACAAACATGCGTCCATCATTCTAAACTTTCGCATTTATAATATTAGTGTGATTGCTATATATCAACTGTTTCTTGACCAAAACCAGTTAGGTGAGGGCATAGAATGTTTTCTCAACAATTTGCTACCCAGATACGTTACATCGGAACCATTTTATTTATTTTATTTTTATTTTGCTTTATTTGGAAGACAAACAGTTTTACACACTAAACAGATAACTTAAATAACAACTAATAACCATTTATGTGTCCTCGCATATACTGATTGCTATGCCGGTATCCGGGCATTTCCTTGCGCGAGCTTATATTGTCTACACATCAGAGGTATCTATTTGATCGAATACGTGGAACATTCGCCAGCTCAATCAAATCACATAGATATGGAGAAGATTGTAGTCGATTGCTGTTTTAATATTAAACACAATTGTTTTCGTAGAGGACAACATTTTATTAAATACATTATGGACAACTTTTTGATGAGCTTAAAGATGAGTCTAGACGGCAGTAAACCTTCTTTATGTGCACGACGAAAGTTAGAGAGAAACGACGAAAGTTAAAGACACAGACCAAGTTAGCATTCAAAGCCATCCCACACCATTTTGAACTGTAACCATCCTTCCAATTAGAGTTCAAAGGAAGGAAAAAGGAAGAACTTTAAATGCTGTTCAGGGAGTTTAGTTGCAGACTCATCAAACGCGTCTATCGCCGATTTCTTTTTATTGTGTACGTTGACGCATTGCTCCGGGCCGGTTCTACTTCCGAATCGGATGTCCTATTGGGAAGTTTGTAGAGTTGCAGCTTTTCTCTTTTGGAAGCGTTTATTTAATTTGCCGTGTACTGTGAAATTATAATGTATTGATCGTATCTATGACCGATATTTGATTCCTGTTAGACGGGAAAATAATAATGAATGTCCGGCAATTCACACAGCATTATCTAGCCCAAAGGTAAACAGAGCTTGTGTTATGTGTACTAAATAACTGATAACCATAATACAATACAGAACATAGATAGATATTTTTTATTATATATAGTAGAGAACGACCAGAACACTCTGAACAAATATCTGCAGATCGTACAAACATTGGTCCCCAGGCGGGAATCAAACCCACCTCTTGCGTCGCAGGCGGACCATCCCACCGCGCCACAAAGGTCGTCTAAATTATTGTATTTGTGCAGTTTTTACTAGCCAATCTGCGGGCTTAAGTTAGCATATTAATATACTTTAATTTAGCTCAAGCGGACAAAGCGGTTCCTTAGACCGCAATAAAAGGTTCCGAGTGTGGACTAATAAACAAGTAATTACAGAAGGCGGGCAGCGCCGTGGTTGCGGCCAGTAAGTTATGACATCATAAATTTGTCGGTTGTCAGCATCGTTGGCGTGACAGCGGGCGGATAGCCGTGGCTGGGTGCATCGCGCATTAGCTTAGAAAACCTAACCTCTATAAAAAGGTTTTAAAAAAGGCCGGGTGATTCAATCAAGGAGGATAGTGTAAAGAGGGGGTTTGGGAATTCTAATCTGCATCCAATAGGTAAACCACTAACCACCTATCAATATTTTGTCGCGATAAATTAGAATTTCACATTTCTAAAATATAATATAGTCTATGTCACCCGGGGATAGTGTAGAAATAATTTTTAAAATAGAATCTTTCCTCTTTATAATATTAATATATGTAGATAGTATATCAGTGAAGGCGTTCAAAAGTTAGGTTCTTAGTAAAATTAATGTCATCGATTTTGGCTCTTTCGTCAAGTTATCTTGTTCGCTATTAGTTATAAAGCTCCCAGCCAGTTTATCATTTCAAAACAGTTCAAAATAACAAAAACTATCAATTCAGAACTCTCAGAACAATGAAACTGAGACTCACTACATTCAAATTCATTAGAGCGGGCCCTCACCAAATATTCGGCCTTCTAATTGGTTTATAGACAATTGCTTGATCATTGTTTTTGTTTCAAAAGGGTTGTATGTTTTCGGATCTATGTTAAAATTGTGATTAAAAGTTATTTTCTAAGAGTTACGTTCAGCAGTGAACCTATAATGTGCTGATGTGCGGTGAAAATGTTCTTCAATTATTAAATTGATCCCCAAAAATAATTTATTAAATTGACGTAACATTACTGAATTCTATAACCTATTTGACTGCAAACTTAAATTTGATAATTATTACTTTCTTCTTATTATGATACCTACTTAAGGTGAAATGAGTCCCAAAACCCACGTTTTGACTTAACGGAAGAAATTTTAAGAGAACAAAACACCTATTTTTCGAATATATTTTGATGAGGATCAAAAGTTTAGGATATTAGTTAGTATGTTATGGGAGTCGAAACACGATTGACTAAACGTGACTCGATAGAAAAAAATGGCAAAGTTTCCTCTAAATCTTCATTTTTACAGAGATCTCTACGGAAAAACGAGTTTTATTTGCTAGTTATTTAATATTATTGTAATGAAATTTCTTCTACGTGTTCCCTAATAAATACTTTAGACGATTATGGTTTCAGTTTTTTGAGAAACAGTATTATTTTAGAGCAATAACAAATTTAAAGCTAAAACCAGCGCGCGGGCCGGTCATTCTGCCGCTCTTGCCTCCCTTTCTCACCTTCCCCGCGCGGCGTTTGTTCGTCCTTGTAAAAAGCGAACTCATTTCGCCTTTAAACATGACGTCATGTTACATTAATTTAAAATGTAAAATATTGCAATTCGTTTGCTAACGAATTGCAATATTTTCGCTATTATTATTTTATAAACTGACACAAACTACAATTTCTAGCATGCATAACACTTTATAGCGAGTTATTGGAACTCTTTCCAGCAGGTGCACTTATTGCTTTTTAAAAACTTTAGAGTGGGTGCTTGGGCTTTCAGTCCATGAAAGCTCTCTAATAATTTATGACATGGTCAGCGAAACTTTGCCACATGTGATACGTAACCGTGAAAAATACTTATTATTAAGCCCCTTACAAATACTGAATACTAACTTGGGCTTAATAATAATTAAAAAAATAATATTTTATACGAAATAAAGCGAAAATTTAAACTCATTTAAATGATATTCAACGATAGGGAAGGATCCAAGTAGCCAAAGCTAGTCTGCACCGAACGCCACACGTCACGCAATACTATCTTGAAACGGATACGACACTGACTAATGTTTCTTTTACGTGCCTTCTTATGAAAACTTGGATATTTAATAGAGTTCAAATAACCCTAGGTATTACATTCCGCCTACCGAAAAACTATAGCTAACGTACCACGTTCGCTTCTACGCATAAGGTTTGAGCATTGGGGCCAAAATAACTAGAATTATAATAACGAAATAAATCGCTGATTGAAAAAAATCAAGTACGAGTGATTGGCGCCAGAATTTAAATAATGAATATTTTAATTCTCCGATGACGATAGAACTTGAACATATTGATTATTATTATAGGTAACTAGTGTCTGTTTCCATGTAGGTTCTCCTCGTGTAGTTTTATGGTAAACCATTAATTATATGGCTAACCTAATACTTAGTGTTTGAAGTGCAGAGAAACTACTAAAGGTGCCAACATGGCTTCAAATGGAAAAATTTATAAACCGAAAGTCACTTAGCTATGTCTCACAATAACCAGCACGTTAGCAGCAGGTTCACTAAATGAAGGTTAGTTGTAAGCTTCCTAACATCGCCATTATTTCTCGAGTCCGCCATTATTTAGTTCGGATGAGTTTTGTGGTGCTTAGCACTGTTTGTTCTGAGGGAGTGCACATTGTGAGCTTAATCGCAGCCATTTTAAATCAACAAATGAAAAGGGCGGTGGGTTAATCAACATGAAGTCATTAGTAGGGATTATTCTGTGTTTAATAGTTTTTGAGAAAATTTATTGCTAATAAATACACTAATTACGTGCCGTGAACAAAGTTGTTTAACTGAAGGTTGTGGGCTTTATATCTGTCGCGAGACTATATTTTGCAAATTATAATTCATCAACGCCGCACCGCAAACTTCCTGAATCCGGGCTGTTACAGAGAAATTTATTTGTTAGAAAAACAATAACAATAAAAAAAATTGCCCAAACCCTGGATTTGAACTCAGTTCCTCATAATCTGCAGATACAAGGCAGTAAACGATGCAACATATTTTGTTAAAACTTTTGATACAACAATTTGCAGTACATTTGACAATTTCAAATGTTACTAAAATAACGGGCACCTTTATTTCGATTGATGAGTTCGTTAGGTTCTACTTTCAGCGCAAATTTACCTTTTTAGGGGAAATGAATGTTTCCTTTCTGAAACATTTAAACGATTGCCCCAACACACTCGAAGATGGGTCTCACTCGAAATATGTTGCGAGGACAATAAATATCTCCGTGACCCTTGTCAACTGGGGTCGCGGTCGATGTACATTGTATTTTAATTTTCGTCGATATTCTGAACGATCCTTCAAACGAATACTTAGCATTAGAAATGCTAAGGATTCGTTTGAAGGATCGTTTATGGGTGACCTTTTTTAGCCATCAGAAATTATAAAGGAATTTCGTTATTTTAGAGAACAGACACAGTTCATAGAATTCATAGTATCTGGTTTGCGTTCTTAAGACGTTTTTTATGATTCCATGATTAAATACTTATTGTTTCTCTTATAAATGATCAATATAATTGTAGTTCCTCTGAAATGACCAGCGTATGAACAACCAGTTCTAAGTAACTTTAGTTGTTTTCATAATTTCCCCGGCTAAGGGATTATCATTATTCACTTTCACGCTCGGCCTTTCCAATTAGCCAGTGATATACGGCCCGCCATCGGTGTGGCTCTCGTTTTCTTTTTGCTTAAGCTATTCTTAGGTTAGTATAACTTTCGTATTGATTAGAAGCCGTATGGTGGATCACGTTTATCCTGTCCAACGCTGGTTCATGATTTCCGCAAAACATCTCAACGCGCATACATAACGAGATACCATATTTCACTAATAGTTTCCTTCTCTAAGGGTAAATTTTGTTCTAATATTCGTCTTAAATTATTTGTTACTAGCCAATAACTAAAAGTTAGCTTAACTAAGATCCTGATTTAAAATAATTAATATCCTGAATTAACGTAATTATCTTATAAGGCGAAAGTGGTCGCCAGATTTTTGCCAGCACCCTGGCAAAAATCTAATGTGTAGTTGCCACAGGTTTTTCAATCTAAACATTTTTGCCTAGAAAATTTGAAAAAACACCAAAAATAATGCTATCGAAAGAGTCCTCAGTGAATAAAATAAACAAAATCGATGGGGAATCACGAATAACAAAACTTATCATTGGTAAAGTCAGTTAGGCGATGATTTACTAGCTAAAACGTAACGATGTGCCTAAAAATTATTGATTTGACGGCACTGCCTCAGATGCACGATATTGTGGCGACCTTTTCATAACATGATAATGTTGTATAACATCGTTATAGCAAGCCAGGCACCAAAGTGCTGAAAATCCGTTTGCATCTCCCACAAAATACTATTTTGCTAATCTAATTTAGCACACATGCTATCTACCTTACAGTCGCGAAAAATCTTTTTTATACCGGTTCCTTTCGTAAGGAATAAGATTTTTTATCGAAAATCTCATTTGATTCTGAACCGCTCATGATTTTCTTATAGAGAGCTGACTCAGGGTGTTTCTTTGGAGAATAAAATATATTTTTTTGCAGCGACTAAGTTTCTTGATTTTGTTTTTTCGTGATTCGAATTTAGTTAATTTTTAGATTGAATATAATAAATATTGCTGGATATTTATCAGATATTTTATTTATTAATATTTATGTCGAGCATGTGTTGTGATACCAGGATAGATATATCACTTATTTTATGACCCGAAACAAATTTTGCAGATCGATCAAACGCACATTGATCTCACGTAGGCATTCAAAGTTCAACATTAAGTAGACCGTAGACAATGTGCCACCGTGATTTTCCTTATTTATGTATAGTTCATAGTTCATAGTTCAATTTATTGGTAAACAAAAATATTACACGTCAAATAGTACATACCTTAACATATACTTAAGTATATTAGATGGTATCATTCAATTGGTAATTATTCGATTAAAATATGTGAAATTATACATATCAATTAAAAATTATACAATAAATTCATAATTAATTATTAGGTCATCTAGCAATAATATTAAATTAAATTATACAATAAATTTATAATTAATTATTCGATTATATAGTAATAATAGTAAATAATAACGATATTAAGCATCCTATTTTACAAATTCGTCAATCCTGTAGAAGGATTGTTCGACCAGCCACTTCTTTAATTTGTATTTAAAGGATTGCGTTGAGCTCGCACTCGTTATCATGATTGGGAGACGATTGTATACCGCCGGCGCTAGAACATGAACTAGCTTGGAGGTTTTAGTAAGGCGCCTCTGCATGGCCCTTAGTTTGCTTCTGCTCCTCGTAAAATAAGTGTGACCGTCACCGAATTTAGCGTACTCACTAAGGTGGTCACGAGCGTACATGGCTGCTTGTAGAATAACCAGGCAAGGGACTGTTAGGATCCTTAGCTTTCTAAAAATAGGGCGGGCGGGTGTGTCCCACGGAACGCGTACTATCGCTCTAACAGCTCTCTTCTGCATTCTGAACACTCGCTCCCAATCAGCGGCTTTCCCCCAAAGCTCCACGCCGTACTGAAGGAGCGAATGGACAGAAGCGAAGTAGCAGCTCCTGGTCATGTTCTGGTCCAGAGTCGAGGACAACCGCCAAAGCGCGAAACACGCCCGACCTAACCTATCACAGAGCTTGTCTATATGGATTTCCCACGTCAGACCCTCATCGAGCTGAAATCCTAAAAAAGTAGCTGACTTGACCTGGTTGACAGAGCAGCCTCCCAACATCACGCTCAAGGGCCTCTGTGCACGCCCGGCCAGGTTAAAAACGATAAAGTTCGTTTTAGTGACATTCAGTAGGAAGCCATTTATTCGGAACCAACCATTTAGTTTCTCCGCCACCATGCTCAAACTCCTCTCCAATGAGTCAATTGTTGGCGCCTTGACTACGGCGGCAACGTCATCCGCGTACATTAGTACGTCTGCGGTATTTAAACACCCCGGCAGATCATTGAGGAGGAGAGAGAACATGATGTTGGAGAGCGACGAACCCTGCGCAATTCCTACTGAAGTCTTTAGTGGTTTTGAAGCCACTTTTCCTCCAGCCCCCGTGACTACCTGACTCCGACCAGCCATGAAGGCAGTTAGAAGAGCCAGTGACGGACCGCTAAAACCATAGTGCCTCAGTTTTTCAGCGAGAACGTCATGATCGGCGACGTCGAAGGCCTTCGACAGGTCACACATGATGACCGCCACGTGCTGCCTATTCTCTCGGGCCTCCATCACACGCCGCACCAGCTCCCGCGCCACGTCTGTGGTCGATCTTCCCGCCCGATAAGCATACTGCCTATCAGACAGGGACTTTGTCTTCCCCAGGAATTCCGTGAGTCTTGCACTGAGTCCGTGTTCAAATACTTTGGCTATTCCTGGAATAATCGAGACGGGCCGGTAACTGTTTACCTCTTCTCTTCTTCCTTTGCCCTTGTAAAGTGGCGATACGCGAACATTTTTCAATGATTGAGGATATCGCCCTTCCCTAATGCATGTGTTAAAGAGCTCCGCGAGAATATGAGATAATGGTGCTGCTGCGGCGTGCAGTAGAGACATAGACATCTCATAGATGTCCTTGGTGGGCTTGTGCGCCACCACATGAGATAATATCTTTAGAACCTCTGTATGTGTTAAAAGGCGAAATCTGATCGAGCGGTCCACTTGTGGGCATGCATCAACCAATGCTCGTTTGGCTGCATTGACGTTCGCGCGAGGAGCGCCGCACATTTCCGCAGCGTTTACAAAATGCAAATTAATTGCATCGGCTGCCTCTGACTCCGAAGAATACTTGGAGCCATCTGGTTTCCGAATTGCCTCGAGGAAATCATGATTCCGCCCAGTGCGTCCAGTCTCTAGCTTAACGATATCCCACATCGATTTAGTCGTGTTTGCCGAATTTTTTATTAAATTACTAATATACTATAAGGCCCGTAGTAGGTAAAGACCAGTTCCGCTGCGCAAGATTACTACATTTGTCACCTTTCAAGTAGAACATGCGAAACAAACGCGATATTGCAAGCGCAATGGTGGACTTAGCGAGGAGATTTAACGCGTCCGAGTAGATCAGCGGAACCGCGTTGGAAAAATATAGAACCGTAGTCAAATTTATGCGATAGAACAAGCAGTTTCGCTTGTCGTTCAACGGACAAATCACCAAGAAACTACTGCGGTTCCGCTGCTGCTATGATTTCTCGGTAGAGCTGCTATATCTTAAAAGCAATCAAAATAAACAAATCACTTGTATTATAAAAAACAAACAGCGATCACGGATATCTACATCATACCAGTTGAAATAATACAGAAATTTACGATACATATATCATATCATACATACAGATCCATCCATATCAACTGAACGGGCTCACGATTGACACATACGCTCTGTAGATCAGGGGCTAACGTCAGCTATATTGGTTGGGTTTTTTTGCTCTACCAAGCGAATCCACGCTTCCTGATATACATTTTTTGAACGGTTATTTACGAGATTTTAGTCATATATTTTTTTAAACAGATGGTATTTAGACCCACACAATTTTTTTATACTAACACACTATTTAAGTGAACAAAACCTACAGTTAATTAAAATTTTGCGTCAAAATTCTAGTGAGTTACAGTTATCATTAGCACGTCTCAGCATGAACATCTTAGCTAGACAACAATTTCTCAAAGTAAAAAATTACATCCATTCAAGAATCATAATGGCCTATTGTCCCTAACTCTATTTTATAGCTTCCGCGTGTGACCACCAATAAAGCTTGTTTGAACAATATTTGACAATCGCAACGTGAGCTCGCGAATTCTCGTGTCAATGCTGCCGTAAATCAAAAGCGAACGCAGATGCTGACTGTTTGTGATTTACTGATCTATTTTTCAACTTTATAATTCAAAGTAGTATTGCACAAAGTAGTGAGTAAAACGATTTCTTGCTACACGCTTTGCTAAGAGGCATAGATAGCCATCTACGGCGCAGACGTGCTACGGCTTAGACGTGCTATGGCGTAGATATGCTACGGCGTAGACGTGTTACGGCGTAGACGTGCTACGGCGTAGACTAAGTGCTACGAGGAATTCGCAGTACCAGATCACATAGAATTGAGAGTTGACTAATTCTAGTCCGATAGTTCTTATGGAGTTAACTAATATTTTAATAACTAAATATATTAATAACTAAAATTCTGGGTAAGATTGCTGTAATTTATTTATTTAATTACAGCATTGAAGGTATTTACACTTCAGTTGGACAGCGATTACCGCTGTATCGGTTTTACCTTGCTCTGGATTATTGAGTGGATACCAGTTGTGGTGTTATTGGAATGCTATGATGCGGAGATTTGGCTCAGGCCCGCAACTTGGCGGGCGATGATCGCAAGACCGGTGCATCGGTGGTTATTTACTGCTGTAAAGATATCCAGTTAGTTCTCAGATCGCCATAAGACACACACCAGAAACGAGCTGTTGCGTTCGGTTCTACTAGTTACCCGCCTAGCAGAGACTCGCAAACAATATCTACAATTCCATGTGCCTACTTTTTGTGTAAAAGTGTTTTCACTGGAACCCGTTGCAACTGCGGGACCGCACCGCAGTTGCAACGTGTTCGAGTGGAAACTATTCCGTGAGTTCCTTCTCTTAATGCGGGCTGTCAGTGAAAGTAAAAGTTAAGGAAACAAACAGCTTTTCATTAAATAATGCATAAAAGAAACGAATTTAGCGTAACAGAATCACGATTAACTCGATTACCTCGGCACCGACTGCTCGCTAAACCAGGAAATCAAAAGGCACAGAATATTTATAACAACCCTATAAAAATTGCACTTAACTAAATAATTTTGTTTTAGAAGGAACAGTAGTGAAGCTAGGCTTAACCTACTCTTGCATTGAGGTTCTCGAAGTTTGCTTGTGGAAACTCCATGAATGAGTTGAAAGGATTTTAGACTAATGACAATGAGTGATCGCTTTTTGAATCCATGAATTGAATTCTGCAGTTCACATTTGAAAAATAGGTATTTACAGTAAAAAAAAATTACAATAGTAATTAGTGTTAATAAAGAGCCAAGCTTTCCTGACTTTGCATCATCAATGATGGTAAATGTAAGTAAAAGTAAGACCATTAATTTGTACGTTCAAAAAATATATATTACAAACAGAATCCAGCAAAGAGTGAAATACGAAAATATTTGTTGGAAATCCGAATGAAAGCGGCCGAAAATTGTGCTATTATTTACAGAAAATTGGGGTAAGTTAGCAACAGAAAGTTCCCGGAACTTCGGGTGTAGAGCAGTCAGATTGCTTAGTTTTTCTCAACTTAGGTAAGTGCGTGCGAAGTGCCGTGACATTTTAGTTATTTATTTGTTTTTTCGACGGAAACAGTGCCATAAAAACTTGGCTGTTTACTGTTTTGCAAAAGAGTCTAAAAAACAGCCACTATTATAATAATAAGTATTTCAAAGTTATTCTATAGTAAGTTTGCTAATTATTTTGGGATTTTTGTTATTTCGAAAGTTAAAGTTGTATTCCTGCAAAATAATAAACGATCGGGGAGGTCTACGTCCAGCAGCGGACTGCTTTAGGCTGATGATGATGAATAAAAGGTCAATAGCTGTCATCAGTTTTGACAAGAAATTACTTACACCTTTATATATTTTACAGTCAATTAATATTTAATGGTTTGTTTATTTTATAATATTATTCAGAAAATACTATAAAATATGTTCAGAGTATTACAAAATTGGGAAACTACGTCAAGTCTTCAAGTCATCCATACCGCAATGCTTTAAAACGAAAGTTTTCAATCAGTGCGTCTTACCCGTTATGACCTACGGAGCTGAGACGTGGACACTTACGATAGGGCTGGTCCACCAGTTCAAAGTCGCTGAGCGAGCTATGGAAAGAGCTATGCTCGGAGTTTCTCTGAAGGATAGGATTCGTAACGAATACATCCGACAGAGATCCAAAGTTATCGACATAGCTCTAAGAATTAGCAAGCTGAAGTGGCAGTGGGCCGGCCATATCTTGCGAAGAACCGACGGCCGCTGGGGCAAATGTGTTCTTGAGTGTAGACTACGACTCGGTAGGACTCGGACTCGTAGTGTAGGACGCACATCGACCAGGCGGGATGACGACCTGCGAAAGACTGCAGGTAGATGCTGGATGCGGCAAGCTGAAGACAGGGCGCTATAGCGCTCATTGGGGGAGGCCTATGTCCAGCAGTGGACTGCTATAGGCTGATGATGATGATGATGATTCAGAAAAGACTGTAAAATATGTTCAGAGTTATAAATAGCATACGTAGCAAACGGCAGAAAAATCTTTGCACGCTTCCCATCCCTTCTACCTATATAATGTTATTTCTATGAACTAATCAGGTGATGAATATACATATATCTCAAACCTGTCAAAGCTCCTTGAATATGGATTACCCAGACACTCCTCTGGAACCAGGTGATCCTACCATCTATCAAGTTAGTAGCTAATCCTTCTCAATTCATCTCAAATGGTCGATTTAGGCAAACTTTATTGTTTGTGGCTTGATTGTGATTAAAGGCTGATTCTACAAACAAAACTTAGTTTGGGTAAAACGAGTTAAAGTGTTAACCCGTGCTGTAACGGCAATCAATTATTTTTGAATTAAAAACAATTGCTGCAGAGCATTTTTCACACGCTCTATTTTTATAGTTATCATACGAACGAACTCACTTTAGAGCATATTATATTTTATATTATTTATTCACATTACACGTGTCAGACCAGGTGCTTTACTAATTAAACGGGTAACGTGTTGATAATGTGTAGACTTTATTAACATTATACCTGTGTAATCACATCATTACATCGATTAAAGCTGTGTATTTAAACTCAACCGACCTCCGAGTTAACCTCCACATTAATTGAGAGTATTTTTAATGGTTGTCGCTTCATTTTCCACGTGGCTGGGCACGGGGACCCAACTCTGAGGCTCACGCTGTCAAGAACGTTGCTTTACTAACTTTGTTTTGTATTTGTGTCTAGTACCGTTTGTAGAAAAATTATTGCATCTTAGTAAGGGACCTAAATGGACAATGATGTTGTATTTACCTCTCTGGAATTCTACTTATACTCGTATCTGTTCAAACGAATCAAAACATGCGGTTCTCGCTCGCTTAAATAATTCTTTATGTAAAAATGATTTCAGGTTGCATGCAGTTTTAAATGACGTTTCATTTTTTTTTCAATTTATTCATACAAGCAAAGAGTATATATATAATTAATAAAATTAAAGTAGCATGTATGTATGTACTGTACATATAGATATTATTTGTCGGTCTACTAGCATATAGGTAAATTTATATGTAGGTGTATATTATTATATCGGCCCGAATTCGTTCAGAGTAGGTTGAGCGTGAAAAAGAATTTCAGCTTCACTTATCCATTCAAAAATACATGCTTAAAATTTTAGAAGAATCTTTGTTGTAAATTTTTTTGTTGGTAAGATGGAATAACAACATTTATTGAATCAACCCAGAAGAAGTATTACTTTGACGCCTGATCTTCTCAAAAGTAGAAGAGAATAAGTTTTTTTTTTTCATAATATACTCGTAGGAACAAATTCTTGTCCAAACTCACGTTATATCGCACCGCAGTCTACATATAAACAAAATAGACATCTGCTATCGTCAGTTCGGACCAATTTGTTCCCGATTTGATTTGTGCACGCTCTCGGAGGAATATTAATCCTAAAGAAATATTGCTGCTTAGTGAACGGCTTCTTTTCTCGGTACTTTCATTCACACACATTTCATTCTCATTCTCGATACAGCTCCTTAATTTTTGAAATTGCTGTTCGGTATTCGTTGAACGTTGCCGATACCCAACTTATTGTATTGTAGTGATTATAATCATGGAAAATGGTATGATTATAGTGTGGTGTATTTTTAATATCATATATTGTGTGGAATCAACAACCAAACTGGGCTATGATTCTGTATGACATAGGAGATTTCGTGCCCAAATCGTGTGAAGTCAAATCGCGTTCGATACACAAACGTGATCGAAACAAGCCTTGGCGCGGAATCGACAAATAGTATTCTGTTTGCCACAAGACGAGTTGTCTATGCCCCGTGATTATCTCTTATCGATCTTTATTTTTTTATTTATACATAACATAACCTCAAAAGATGCTCGATCAAAACCAAAACAAACGAGCCATAGTAACTATGCGAAACCACACCAATCTGTGCCCAAAACACGCTAGAAGCTAGCGCGTTTCTTTGACAGTTCAAACCGTGGCCAAATCGCGTCGTGTCGCGGCGGGGAATGACTTAATGACATAGGGAATACGGTATTAACAGATTCCACGCCCGCGGGCTTGTCGTAGGTGTGTAACACGCTTCGAAAGCCAATAGAGAATAAAGCCCCTGTCACACATGTTGTCACAGTGTAATCAACCAATCAAAACAAAAATAGTTTCATTTTAATTAGCAAACGACAACCTTAATCCTTCTACGCACAGATAGATAATGTCGTCGTAAATCATCAAGGCATGAAGTCATAAGTAGGCATTACTGTCATAATATATTAACGTAACTACATGAGTGAGCTATTGACTTTCACTGTGACTCGAGGAAAAGCAAAGTGAGTACAAAAATAAACTCAAGTTACTGATACGCCATACGCTTACGCCGAACTCGTGCTGTGAATTATTATAACGAAACCAAAGTATGATTTCGTAGCAGATAATTGAATTGGCAATCCCAGATTAATTAATTCAGTACAAGTAGAATAAAAAATTATTTCGACACTTTTGTGTTGCTTCTAAGGTAATTTAATTATAAAATAAAATAATTCACTAGGCATGCCATCGTCTTCTTTCTGCAGCTCATTATTATGACAAGGTTAAACAACCAACACTATCACTGATTATGTCAACATACTGTTAATAAATAAATAAATAATGCTGGACAATTCACACAGCATTATGTAGCCCCATGGTAAGCAGAGCTTGTGTTATGGGTACTACTAGATAACTGATATACATAATACAATACATTACATAGATAGATATTTTTTATTATACTTAAGAAAACGACCATAACACCCGGAACAAATATCTGCAGATCGTACACACAATTGTTCCGAGGCGGGAATCAAACCCGCAATCTCCTGCGTCGCAGGTGGACCTTCGCCCACCACACCACATCGGTCGTCTAATCGTTAATAAAGTTGGTTGAATAATAACTTATTTAAAAAACTTTATTCATTTGAATGAGGCACCACACGTAAATAGACTATTACATCACATTACATGCTTTTGTAATGAATTGCAAAACAAAAATTGTTCTCTTTGGTATTTTTTATTTCATTATTTGCTCGCACACAGTTAAATAAATCATATTATTTCGTATAAAAATGATTCATGAGATACTGTTTTTCAACGAACACATTACCTTTTGAACTGTATGGAGCCTAAAAAAGTTTCATAAAACAACTACAGTACCACCTCTTCAACGTTCAAGTTAAAGTTTGTTGTAATAGTTTTTGTTTTACCTATATGGTTTAAAATTCTAAAAATAATAGTTATTGTAATTACTGAGCCTAGCTTTTGTCGGTGCTATTATGCAATTTATTCTGTTTCTCTTTGAAATGAGGTCTTTTTTAATTCTTTATAGGACATGACAGCGACTTTCTCTTTAATCTGTCTCATATAGTTCCCTCCAGGTAATTATTCCAACACCATATTTCAAATGCTTCAATATCTATCCCGCGGTGTCATGGTCCATGTTTCGCATTCATAATACATCCAATAGAAGAAAGCTAAAAATTCAAACAGTATTCCAGATCTCAGTATTATGAAAAATGGCGCTCTTTGTCATTTCGGTAATTCAAATGCAGTCCTGCGAGCGATTGCTTTAAAATACCGGTAGATAGCATCTAGCAGCACTAGTTCTCAGAAAATCACAGATTTAAATTCACTGTCCGCCTCTGTAATCGTGTATCGTTACTATTCGATAGCCGATCCAGCAATAAAGTCTCATCATTATCAACTTATACGCTTTAACAGTCTAATTTGCAATAATCGTAAAAGTTTAGTAAACTTACCATTTCCCGGAATGGGTCCAAACTTTTCCCTTTATAGTTTAGGGTAATGAAGGTCCGAATGTAAGATCGAATTACATTTGTGAGCCTAACTTGAAGGGTTCCTAAGGAATTTCTCATTGTAATGTGTTTAATGTTCTTTGGAAAGTCGAATCCTTGTGATTGTAATTCTAGAAAGAGTTTTATGGAATACTAATAGCTGATTCTTTTGGAATTTAATGACAGTGTTTTTACTGAAGTTCCACACAAACAAAAAAAAACTATACGGAAAGGTGTTACCTACTGTGTTTTTTTAGGGTTTCGTCATCTGTGTATTTTCACTCAAGATTAATTGGTTCGGAAATATGTATTTGATATGAATCTAGTTTAATTCTAGACTGAACAATGATATAACCTTCGCTGAGCTGTAGGTGTTTTGATCGTGTATTCCGTCTTAGGATTGTAGATCAACATAATTTATGCACAAGGCCTTAGTTTGCCCTACGGATAAACGGTTGAGAGATTGCCAAGCAACAATACAAGTGAAAGAAAAGCCTACTGAATAAAAGCTTTATTTAGAAATATCAGTATCCGTCAGTATCCGAACCCAGATATCTATGTTATTATACATTTACTTGTTTACTGTGGCCGATTCATCACACAAGATAATACTTAAAACACCAAAATTTTAATAAACAAAGAACCCTTTGAAACTCTCGACACTTTTGTACAAGCAGGGATCCTAATTCTATTTTAAGGGACCGACTTCCTTAACAAACACATATTGACGATAAGTATTGCGGCAAACACTGTAGGCGCTAAGAGCCGTGTTACATTTAATTAATTAGAAGCATTTGGAGTACGAATTAACAGGGCTGAATTTAAAAGATTTTTTTCGTATACTTACATACATATATGATTATTTTAATATTTTTAATAGAATAAATAAATAATGCTGGACAATTCACACAGCATTATCTAGCCCCATGGTAAGCAGAGCTTGTGTTATGGGTACTAGATAACTGATATATATAATACAATACATTACATAGGTAGATATTTTTTATTATATATAGAAAACGACCAACACACCCGGAACAAATATCTGCTTATTGTTTTATCCATCAAAATCAGGTCAGGCCATAGGGTAAGAGGAATCTGGTCCACAATGGTACCACAGTCTGGATAATGCAGGGCCAACCCTAAATCACCCATGACGGATAACACGGTAAGATCAAATAATTAGATATCTTTCTACTTACATAAGCTCTAAAAGGGAAACGAGACGACCGATATGGCGCGGTGGGCGAAGGTCTGCCTGCGACGCAGGAGGTTGCGGGTTCGATTCCCGCCTCGGAACAATTGTGTGTACGATCTGCAGATATTTGTTCCGGGTGTTCTGGTCGTTTTCTATGTATAATAAAAAAAAAACTATCTATGTAATATATAGTATTATGTATATCAGTTAGTACCCATAACACAAGCTCTGCTTACCATGGGGCTAGATAATGTTGTGTGAATTTTCCCGCATTTATTTATTTATAAACGATGACTTTCTTTTGCAAGAGAGTATTTGTTAGTCACCTCGATAACAGCCAAATTTTTAATAAATTAAAAAAATATTTTAAGACAATCTAGACAGCATCATCTAGCACCAAGCTTAGCAGTTGTGTGTACCGTGTCTGATATCAATACATGACATAGATAGATATTCAGTCAGATAGTCACGATCTCCACGTGAGGTGGAGATGGAATGTGTTGCATCCCCACCTCATGAGAGGTGGGGATGCAACACATTCCATCTATGATGATATTTCATCATTCAAACTATGAAGTTTGCACTTATGTACTCGTATGTCTACTCAATATGTATTATTACTTGGTATCTGTAAAATATTATTTTGTTTCCACCTGTACACATTCACAGCTGACAGCACGATAATACAATAGCAGGTATCTTTTTACTCAATATGTAGCAATATAGGTATGTCAAATTATGTCTCAGATATAACCACTTACGCATTTTTAGGACCAACTGACATTGACATGCTGTTAACATGACAACAGGAAAATGTGAACACAAAAACCAGCATGCGTGGAAATCGAGAGAAACTTAAAGTAGAACTTACAGCCAAGAGATTTCATACAGATTTCATACAGAAAGAAAGGCTCTACAAAATAATATATCTTATATTCTTTTGTGGAACCTTTCATACAGAAAGAAAGGCTCCACAAAATAATAAATAATAAATAAATAATAAATAATGCTGGACAATTCACACAGCATCATCTAGCCCCAAGCTAAGCAGAGCTTGTGTTATGGGTACTAGATGACTGATATACATAATACAATACATTACATAAATAGATATGTTTTATTATACATAGAAAACGACCAGAACACCCGGAACAAATATCTGCAGATCGTACACAATAATATATCTTATATTATTTTGTGGAGCCTTTCTTTCTGTATGAAATCGATTTTTGACATTTACTTTCGAATTCATTATTCTTAGTTTGTCTCGTTACGAAAAAGAAACAAAATATACAAAAGGTTTTAAAAGTTTACCGACTCATCAACTAAAACATCCGCAGCATTTTTTCCAGCATGTTCTTATTGCGTAGTTCCTGTACCGTAATAGCGGTCAGCTGACAGAGGTCGACCCCTGTCACGGCCATTTCTGGCAGAAAAAAATAACGGCCAATATCATCTCTGTGAAGCCATGACCGAAATGAGAATTGATGTGAGAGATAGTTGTTATTGATTTTGTAGATGGACATTGGATCTAATAGCTTGGACGGTTGGAGTTAACAGGTTCGACTTATCGGCTTATCATATCCACCAATTAGCAACCTATCCAATATACACAGCAAGTTTGTTAACCTACAATCTATTTCTATTGAAATATCCTATCTCCATTAAATATTTTCCTGGATATCGAACTCAAATATCCAAAACAATTCTAACAATGTATAAAGGCGTTAACGTCGTAGATTTGAATTCATAACATGATTGATCGCAGAAACCCAAATTTTTGCTTGTATCTGAATGTCAGATAATAGTAAAAATGTGTTTTTTTTATAAGTAGTTCAGAAATCGTTGACAATATTTCCTCATGATAGCTCAAAAATGGTATTCGTTTTAATAGTAGGTTTCATATTACCCTTCAAAATTGCAATTCGCTTTTTTGGCAAATTATTTCCAGCTTTCAAATTGCGCTGACAAAAACATAGAATGTAAACAATTTTTATTTATGATTTACTTTTATACAAAAACAAACTTACCAAAGATCGACTTCGAGTTCGTTCGTACGTGCTTTTTATACTCTTTTGCAAAGTTTCTACAAGTCTCGGTAGTAAACCCAACCACCACTTTTCCTTTTACGATGCGGCACTAAACACACGTTGCATAAATATAAAACAGCCGTAAATGCAATCACAGCTACGTTATTAATAAAATAGGTTAGAGCTAGACTTGGAGATCGCAATATTTTCAGTAAAAAAAAAGTAAATATTGCGAAAAACATCTTATTAACCAATATGGAGTGCCGTGGCCGTGGCGGTCTCTGCGTAGTAATGAAACCCTCCAAATCAGTCCGGATGTCGTAAGAGCCGACTAAGGGGAAGGGCTTTCGTCACTTTCTTTAGTGTGATGGTGGAAAAACGCTTTTCCATCCTCAATAAAAGCACAACAGCTTCTTTCTGGACATTTTTATCGCTTTAAATGCGGTCACACAATCACACACTCACACACAATTCACCAAGCTTTTGATTATTTAAAGGTGGCACTTCACATGGTTATTTGTGTTCGCTATTGGGTGTTTGTTGTATTTGGCATAATATATGACGTTCAGACGGAAATGCAAAATGAGGCAAATACGACCATCCACACATGGCACACAAATAACGAACACACAAACATTTGGCAGCAGACTGAGCAGAGCGCAAGGTGCCAATACGGCCATTGTGTGGACGGCTTATTGCGTATTTGCCTATTTGACTGCTTTGATGTGCCTCGAGAAACCGACAAGCGCACGGTAACGCGTATTTGGTATTGGCCTTATTTGTCAAATAGGCAAATAAGGCGAACACTTTATCAAATAAACTGTCCACACATGGTAATTATTTGCCAAATATGCCAAATACAAATAGCCATGTGAAGTGCCACTATAAAAACCCTTGTTCGATTGAAGGCATGTGCAGCAGTGAACGTATGAGTACTGACTATAATATATATAATGTAGGCATACTTCGGATGCTTGTTTCGGCGAGGAATTTTTGTTCGCTGTTACTTATCAATTACTTTACACAGTATCATATCAGTACCATGTTTGGTACGTACAAGGTTACAACTGTGTAGCAAATACTTCTGGCTTGATACCTGTTTAAAATATTGAAGACTAGCTCCTGTGTGCCAACACTAAAGTAGTTACCTAACTATGGAATTGGTATTCCAAGAATAAATTCAAACAAGATTCGAGACTGGATTTTTGATAGCTTTTTATTGGCAGTTTATATTCAGACTGGTATTGCATTTTGAAGTTTGGATTTGAAGCAGTTTGGATTTGTTTTTAATAAAAAAATGTTAGAGGAACTCTCAGAATAACATTACGACCGATGTGGCGCGGTGGGCGAAGGTCCGCCTGCACGCAGGAGGTTGCGGGTTCGATTCCCGCCTCGGAACAATTGTGTGTACGATCTGCAGATATTTGTTCCGGGTGTTCTGGTTGTTTTCTATGTATAATAAAAAATATCTAAATATGTAATGTATTGTATTATGTATATCAGTTATCTAGTACCCATAACACAAGCTCTGCTTACCATGGGGCTAGATAATGCTGTGTGAATTGTCCAGCATTATTTATTTATTTATTTATTAAAACCAAACAATAGTACGGCAAACATGTTCGGTAGCAGTAGATATACCTACTAGATTATTTTTTTTAATCAATAAGATACTGAAATGGTTTGAAGTATGTATGAGTTATATCCCTCGGTAATATTGTGGGTAAGTGAGTATATTCCATATTATTCATAGTATAATACAATACAAATACGCTTTATTGCACATCAAACACAGAAAAAAACAGTAAAGAACAAACAAACAAAGATACAGATGCACAATGGAGCGATTTCATCCAGGCAACCTTTAGTAACTCATTGAAAATTTTTGATGCATTTGAAATTGGACCTGCTTGCATCTTTCTGTATTCTTTGAATTTTCTAAGGCTGAAGGATTGTCCATATTTGTATCGTTGTAGGATCACACAACATCCCCAAGAAACAAAAGCATACCTAGAGTCCCTAACAACTGTAAATGTGCGCGCACATGTCAATAAATTATTATGAAGTACTGATTATAATTCCCGACACGTCGTCGGCCGCGGTCTCCGGGATCCGCGGGAAAGCTAATGGAATGTACGACTATAATAGTGATATATGTATATTGACACTTTTATATGTCTTAATATACCTACCTACCTATGTTATTGCATATTTTTACCAATGTTTTTTATACAGTTAGCAGAAAGCATTTACAGAAATAAGAAAATGATTTTGAGTTGTTAAGTAGGCTGCTGATATTGGAACTACAAGAAAAGTTGTTTTTAGAAATCCCAAGAACAATTTGTTGAACAAAACCTGAACCCCGAGTTCATTTGACAAAAGTATCGAGACGTCTCATATATTTTGTCTAGTTCCCTGTCCGCACGATAGAGGCGCTGCTGAACCAAAACATTTGTGGAAAACACACATTCTGGAAAAATTTGTAAAGTATACGTCTTACTATCGTTAAATGGATACGGGGCTCAGATCGTAAAGAAAATCGAATTTGGCTGCCAAAAGAAATGTAAAAATACATTTATTTTTGAAGCAAAATTCGATTTCTTTAATGATTTTTTGACGACCGATGTGGCGCGGTGGGCGAAGGTCCGCCTGCGACGCAGTAGGTTGCGGGTTCGATTCCCGCCTCGGAACAATTGTGTGTACGATCTGCAGATATTTGTTCCGGGTGTTCTGGTTGTTTTCTATGTATAATAAAAAATATCTATATATGTAATGTATTGTATTATGTATATCAGTTATCTAGTGCCCATAACACAAGCTCTGCTTACCATGGGGCTAGATAATGCTGTGTGAATTGTCCAGCATTATTTATTTTATTTATTTATTTTATCTGTGATTCTATTATCCAAAAAAAAACATAACTTTGTGGAGTTAAATAAAAAAACGTAGAACATAAAAATAATAGCCCATTAAAAAGAGTTTCCATAAGTGCAGTAATAATCGGATCACCAAAAAAATTCATTTATCTGTTCGTAGAACATGTTCCATTCAAAGCTTTTCAACCAACATGTCCATCCAATAAATTAAGCGCTTAAAGATTGCACCTAAATGTCGCGGGAACATTTTTCCGAATGGCATACTGTCATCGCGTATAGTCCATGACGCACAGCTGAGAGACAACAGCTGGACAGACAAGACTCTCACATTGGAAATAACGATGAGAAGTTATTAGATGGTTTCTTGAATCTTGATTGTAAACTTATGATTAGACAAGCGCTTGCCCAAAAGGAATTGTCATCATCATCATCAGCCTATATCAGTCCACTGCTGGACATAGGCCTCCCCCGATGAGCGCCATTGCGCCCTGTCTTCAGCTTGCCGCATCCAGCATCTACCTGCAGTCTTTCGCAATTCGTCATCCCACCTGGTCGGAGGGCGTCCTACACTACGTTTACCGAGTCGTGGTCTCCACTCAAGAACACGTTTGCCCCAGCGGCCGTCGGTTCTTCGCGAAATATGGCCGGCCCACTGCCACTTCAGCTTGCTAATTCTTTGAGCTATGTCGATAACCTTGGTTCTCTGTCGGATGTATTCGTTGCGAATCGAAAAAAGGAATTGTAGCGTTCGATAAATGCATATATGCGTTCGGACATGCAGCGTTTATTATGGCATTTATGGCAGATTGAATGTGATTTTTTTTTAAGTAAATAAAGTAAAAAATGTTATGTGTTGACCTAATAGATAGTGTAACAGGCAATACGAGTCCATAAGCTCCTGAACTAGTTAAAAAAAAACTGTATTTCAGGAACCAGTGGCTTAAAATTCGTCAGTGGCGATTTGACAGACTGGTCCACTAAAGTTTAATTGGGTAAACTTACCACACACCAAAGCAAAAGAATAGAGTCGAATAAGGAAATTATTGACGGTGCTGAAGATATTTCACTGTATGTAGCAAAATCCAAAGTGTCCTTAGTAACCTAGCTTTTCATCCCTGTGCATTGCCACTAGTAGATATTTGATTTAAGCTCCAACCGAACGTTTTACGCGTCGGTGTTTTTAAATGGCCTTACACGGAATACGTTACTCGGGGTTACACGTATCCAGTATTTCCGAATGCGTTTGTATCTGATCCGAATTTTAAAGCTGTTCCGGCTTAGCGGGCTATTAGCCTTATACCTACGTGGGTAAAATGGGTAAGCTGCTTTATACCTTCGTAGACGACACGGTGATTAGATATCTCAGTTGAAGTTATCTCATTATTGAAACAGTAAAAAATAACAAATATAGGCATAGCTTTTTCTGTGTTTTACCGAGAAAAAAGTTATAAACAAAATCCAACTACGTGAAAATACTAACAATATTATGTTTTTAAAATACGGAGAGGCACGTAAAACTTATACAACGTAGTTGTGTTTGAAAAAAAAACTACATATATACGAGTACTAGACCACAACTCTTCTCTTCGTAATAAGGTTAAGTTAATAAAATAACAACGCTAGACTCCTTTTAGAAGGTCGTAGTTTTTATATATATATCGTAAAATAAATAATAATAAATAAATAATGCTGGACAATCCACACAGCATTATCTAGCCCCATGGTAAGCAAAGCTTGTGTTATGGGTACTAGATAACTGATATACATAATACAATACATTACATAGATAGATATTTTTTATTATACATAGAAAACGACCAGAACACCCGGAACAAATATCTGCAGATCGTACACACAATTGTTCCGAGGCGGGAATCGAACCCGCAACCTCCCGCGTCGCAGGCGGACCTTTGCCCACCGCGCCAAATCGATCCACAAGATCCCAAATATGTACAAAAATACATTAATTACCACTGGGAAATTAATGAATTTTTTGTACATATTTGAGATCTCTCTCATCTCTTTAGCAACTTACTCACTGGAATATGTTGCTAAGAGTAATAATAAACCAAAACTAACAACTGCTGGACCATCTAAATATATAACACGAGCGGAAATTAAAATTAAAAAATATAACCTAACAAACTTTTACCGCAAAACCCACGCAAAAAGTTGAAAGGCTAAGGGTAAGTGCACACGTTCCTGGCTTAGCTAACACGCTGGTAATAATTTGGGTATTATATTTTCTTTTGGCTCTGTTAAGTAGGTATATCGTGCATTTAGATGAAGTCTTCATAGTAGGCCTTAGTTAACACTTTGACAGCGGATCACGTACTACGCACGTGACGCTTATTTTATCCTAGTTAGCCGCATACATAATTAGCGTACCATTCTGGGCACGCCGGCACTTTTTGACCATTTTGTTACTTTTATAGAAAAACGCAGTACGTGATCAGCGTCTCTATCAAAAAAAACTGTCACGGACAGGGGACGTGATCGGCTGTCAAAGATTGGAAATAAATAAAATGCTTGGCAGTCAAAGTGTTAATTAGTACCTAGATGACAAAATGACTGATTGAGTTACAATATTTTGGTTTATCTGTACCATTCCTTAAAAATATTGCAGCTCAGTAAGCGACCCTACACATACCCTAAACGTGAAAAGTGAAACACATTCGTTTAGTGATACACACACGGACGTGTTCAACCACCTCGAGCTGCGTAGTGAATGCGATATAGATAATATAGATTTCATACAAATACACTTTATTGTTTATGTCACATTGTGTTACCTACATTATCCTAAAACACGACACCGTTGAAACTGCCAGCGTATGAATAAATAAGATGTGGAAATGTAAATATATGACTTAAACTTACCTGAAGCCATTTTATCCTCGTTATGTTCTCCTCTGTGACAGTTAGAGCCCGTCTCTCCCCCAACTTGTACGATTCATCATAGTACATGTACTCGGTGAAGGTTAACCCACTGGTGGTGTACTGCTGGGTGAAATATATCGATATGGTCCCGTTCACTATATTGTCGTGTTCGATGATCCACTTGCACTTTATCGGGACGGGGAAGGCGTTGGGGAAGTTGGGGGTCTGGATGACCCCGACGGGGCCCCGGAGGCGGCCCCCGCAGGGCTGGGGGCCCTGGTGCTCCCTGTCTTCAGAGCACACGTAGTCGACGGCTATGGTAATGAGTGTGATGCTAAGAAGACGATACATCGTTAGCCTGAAACAAGAAAATTCAAAGGTCACTTTCTTTTTTCATCAATTACTTTTCAGTAAGATGGGTCAATAAAACTATTATAGAAATAAGATTTAACAGGAAAAGTTAAATAGTTTTAAATTCATTACAAGGAATTACGATTAGCTTCATATTTTAGCAGTTTTGTAGCAATATTTGTCTATTTTAACCGAGCTACTCTTCCATCATCAAAAAAATACACACACAATAGCTTAATCAAAACACCAAGACCCGCTTCTCAGCTGACCATGGGATTCCAGCCAAACATTCTAGATATTGATAGCCCCTCCGCAAAATATCGAAGTATTTCCGCAAATAATATTACTTTTTATTACGTAATCAGATATAGATGGGTGCGGGATGACCGATAAAGTATGGCTAATGCGCTGCTACGATGTTATCCGTTGAAAGGATTCGTATCTGTATTATACCTACTCATATGTCTTTGTTGCGACTGTATGCAGCACGGTGGCTCACCAATTGGCTTATTTTATAGAGGTTTCTTAGAAAATATCTCCTACCTAATAGATGCTGGCTATCATCAAGATCACAGTACTATATCAAGTAATAAACCTAAATGCTCTTAACTTTTTGTTTGTGAATCTTTTAGTAGGTAGGTCCTCAACTATTTCAAACTATGTTTATTCTGGGTATCTCCTCAGCTAAAGGCCTCGGTTGTTTCAATCAACAAAAAGGTTCTACTTACTCCGGTATTTTAAATTATTACAGCGTTTTGTATTGTGATTCGCATTACAAAGCTTCACTTGAATGAGTTGGGATGAGGAACCGACGTTAAAAATGCTTTTATCGTTTGTGATTTTGTTCTTTCCCATTTTAAGGTGATCGTGCGTAAAAAATGTGAATAATTTTATAATTTTAGCTCAATTTAATGTCGGCAGAAGCTTTGGTCGGCGGTGGTCAAAATTAATTGGACATTCAGCTCCTGAATCAACATCGTACCTCTTCTAATTAATTATCTCCCTATTCATTTCAACTATGTGTATCTAAGGGATTGTCTCAATTAGATGGAAAAAGGTCTGGCGATTTTAGCAGATGTTGCTATGTTTTCCTTAGTTTGATCCTCTTGGAAGCAGTGTGGGTTTTGGATCTTTTTTTATTCTCGGTTCAATGACGGGCCGTGGTAATCATGTCACACACCTGAAAAGCAGCGCTGCAGCAGAGCACTGAAATGTGCATGCAAATATGGGCTTTATCTCGCAACATATACATAGGTGTATTTTTATTAAGACGATATGAAGACAAACGAAAAAAATTAGAAAACTAGATAGCTTTTAACAAATTCGAGTTCGTCCAAAATTATTTGTGTCGCAAAAATAGCGTCTCGCTTCAATTTTCTATCAATTCTGTTAATGTTTTACAAAAAGTTTTATTCAGTCAAGGAAAATGTGATATTTTCATTGCGGAAATTAAGCGATACCGTCAAGTTGTAACAGGTTTACAAGGAAAACATTTGGGACGAAGTTAATTGAAAATAATTGAAATGCCACCGCTCCCACAATATACCCACAATGTAAATTTATTTCCGAGCGTTGCAGGATTTCAGCCAACGAGATATTTCAGCTTTCAAAATCCTTTGTGATGTCAGAAACAGGTGAGTGTCGATATTTTGGCAGTATCTATGTGGTATCTATTAGGGACCTCAAAGTTATTATCGTACTACATACGAGTACATACACTACAACCATAAAGAATTCGAGAACCAAAACAATCATTATCTAACGCGTGTCATGAAATCTGAGGTCGCATAAACAATAGACATCATCATGAATTTCATTATAATGCCACATTGTGTTTGTGTATTGTGACATAATAATGAAATTCACATCTAATACCCAAATTTCAGAACGCAGGATTCGCTTCTGTGATACTTTTTAATACAAAATCCGTGGTTTACTTCAAATAATAATAATGCCTTGCTACCTACTAAATAAGACTGTTTTTATTATTCAATAAAGTATAACGACAATCATCAAGATATTGTATGAAATAATCACATATAATATTACCATTTGATTTGCTTAGATACCCTAATAGGCAGTCTACAAATAGTCTTGTTTGTCCTTTCGACCAACACGAACCCTCTTAATTATAAGCACTTTAAATGCTTAGTTACGTTCGTTAAAGATTTAATAAAATAAACCCTTTCAAGATACTTGTTATTGATATTGTCAAAAAATATTTAAAGGGCCTTTTACGGAGCATTTTCTTGGAAATTAATAAACTGTTTCATTGGCCGTTTCACGCTACGTCTCTTTTCAGGAAAACAAAATGCCGTAGGTTTTATTTGTGTCACTTATTGTAAGTGCTGGGTCGGCTCTTAGTGGAAGGAAAACATTTGGAAACCAAACGTTAATTAATCAGGAAGAGTCGGGTAGAGTGGAATCGGATAGGGCAGTCTGTATTGGTCTTGTATAAAGGTCATTCGAATGCTGATCGTGTCAGGCCTGATTTCTCCAGTCCACTATCCTCACACTCCAGTTGGTCCAATTCGTTAATGAAAAAAGGCTATTCCTAGCATGTATGACATTTTCAATGACTTTGTTCTTAAGTTATGTATGTTCACATTGTTCACACGCTGAGCTTATTTCATAACGTTACCTATGTTAAAGCTCCGTAACACGTGCGTGCGAATCGTATTTAAGTTTCGTATTTAAGGTTCGTTTAAGGTCTCAATTTGCATGTCAATGTAAAATTAGGCAGCCCCAAACTGCGCTTGTCCAATAGAAATAATAACTTTATAGATTAACAGTTTTGATTGCAAAACCACGTTAGCTAATTTGCACTCTCTTCGAGATAAAACATTTTACCTTTATTTAGCACAATTTGTTTCTGATTGTCTATTTATGCATTCTATGTTCAAAACAACAATACGTTTCAATTTGCTTCCCCAAACTTTTCGGGACTGGAGCCCACAGATTATATAATTAATCACAGCCACAGCCAAACAACTCTCCGTCTACATTACTCCGTTCAATAAGCTCTCATTGGCATAAAATATGACAAAAATTGCTTTTGGAATACAAACAAGTTATCTGCAGACAGATTTGTTTGGAAACTTTACAGATGGAAAGTTTGTAGTTACTGGATTTGATGTTTTGCATAACAAACCGTTAATAATATATACCTCTAGATGTTGCAGATTGAATTCTTGGATGCATAATTTCTCAGAACTCAGAAAATATTTTCTTGTTAAATTGCGCCTTGAATTATCTGACTCTGTTAGGTGTGTGTTATTGATAGTGTGTTTTATTGGCAGCCCTGAATGAATAATGCAATTTTCTCAAAAATGTCTTGAAAAATTTAACAAAAGGTCTCTCTAACCAGGCAAGAGAACACTGCTGGCTAATTGCTGGTGCTGACTGATAGTAGCACTTCTACATTTTCTTGAAATATATTTTATTGAGTAGCGACAAAATGATTTTGAGGTTCGGTGCAGCATATCGTGTGTATTGTGGTATTCTTTCTACATATTTTGATTCTGAACGAGAAACCCATACCTACGTTCCCATACGTACCTTCTCAACTTTGATAAATTAACAAGATAGCTAACAATTGCTTCAAAGGGAATAATTTTTATGTTTATGATATCCTCTAATTATTTCAGCACTTAATGTAGAAAAGATTAAAATAAATCATTTCCCTAGAAATGTTTTAAAAGAAAAATCCAGAACAATAACAAAGAAGGTATTACAAAACGGGGCAAGGGCATAATCCTGGACTATCCACAACGAGGATACTTAGAGCATAATAAAAATGGATAGCCCGGGCAAAGCTGTAGCTTACGCAACGTTTGCGAGCGGCGCCAAAACTTAGCGAAATGGCAAATTACTAGCGGGTTGCTGTAAAAAAGCAAAGGTGTTAGAATTTAAATTTTCGAAAGATCTAGACATCATCATCCGCCTGTATTATAATACTTAACGTGTGATAATTTAGTAGTACAATAACGCATATGTACCTATATCCACAGTACCGGCCCATATAAAATGACCATTAAAATATATAACAAACTACCAAACGCAATAAAAGACATAGAATCTGATACCTTATTCATAAAAATACTAAAGAAATTATTAATTGACAAATGAATTTTTAAACGACAAATTGACATTATGATAAGGATAATCATTACTAAAATTAATAGATAAGTAGGTACTACTTACCTTAGTACCTACATATTTATATTTTACTAAAAACAACCTCGGTCTGCCTTCCACTTGTTGTTCACGCCCAATAGGGTTCACATTGTGATACTAATCTATACATAAGAACCTACTAATTAAGCCAATGTGATGACAACAATAAATATATTGAGTATTGAGTTTATTCAGGAAGTACGTAATATGTATGTACCTATGTGTGTTTATTGGTTTGAAACTCATGACCGAAAAAGCATTGTGTTCCAAACTCTCTCGTTCCAAAGCTTTGGCCAGAAAACAACAATTCGTTCACGGATATTATTTCCCTCCCATCGGATATCCTGCTCACGGCTACTCTCCTCAGGGGAGAGTTTCAATAAAAGTTCCAACATACCGTCCGCTTGATTCAACCCATTCAAAGATAGCTTTTGTGCACCGCACCGCAGGCACAAGGGACCCACAGGAATGATCATCTGGACACAAAGAGAACATTCCTGAATCACTAATAGTACCTAGTGCAAGGTACTTGCTTAACACTTTGACTGCGGTTTTTTTTCGACGACTGCGATCTTTTTTTTTACCTAAAAAATTCGTGCTGCCGCTCTACACAGCGGTTGTGTTGCGCCGCACATGCGTTTCGTTCGAAAAATATTACAGCTCTGCTGAGTCACAAAGATCTGTATTTTCTCAGCCGCTGCGCTAGTGTGGATTTACGCATATTAGTCACTTGTAGAAAACTCATACCGTGCGTTTTCAGCACTCAAAGTGTTAACTTGGGAACGTTGGTATTTGCTTACGCTATATTATCGGTGATCAATAACTATTGCTCGGATATGGGTAAATATTGCACAAAGGTGGCATTTTTGAGAATGATGCCTTCGATTATTATAATGCTCTTTATAGTACAAAATATGAATTGCTTGAGCGCTTATTTTGTAAGCATAAGAAATAAAAAAATAAAATAAAAGCAGTTTATTTCAGGCACAGAAAAAGACACATATCACAAACAAAAATACATTGCACACCATAGAAAAGTATAAAATTTAAAAAAAAAATTTAAACTAGAACTAACATAAGGTAAAATAGATACTTACCTATTTTTTGTTTTAAAGTTATAGATTCTGATTCTGATAAACTGTTTTCGTTGAAAAATAATGTGTAAATTAAATCAAGCGAGTAAATAAAATAATATAACAACATTTTATTTCGGAACTGGGATCCATAATTTGTTAGTAAATAAAGTAAATGCAAAGAACCTCCTATGAACTTTTCAAATAAATTGTTTTTCGTAGATTATTTTATTTGTCTCGACCAATGAAATTATTATGTTGTTCCCTGGATAATCGGGCTACCTCCCAATGACAACATAGTATTGCAAATACTGATAGATAATTTAATATCCAATTTTCATGGCTGTGTGGTGTCGGCCGTGATAGAATAGCACCACCCCAACTCTTCCCGTGGGTGTCGTAGAAGGCGACTAAGGGACATACACCGGGGGGCGGGCAGCAGCGTCCCTTGCAGCACACTCCCTATACTGCGATCCCCAACCCGCATGCCCAGCGTGGGGATTATGGGCATCAACCCCCCCATGGATAGACACGCCAAAAGAATGTGGCCCCCAGTTCCCGGCCGCCTCGCTATTCCTGGCCATGGTAGCGGCCACGGTAACGGCGGGGCAGGGGGTGCTAGGAATCCCCGGGCTACATCAGGCTACCAAACTCTACCTAAACTGACCCTGGCTACGTTTAACGGACGCACTCTGAGGCTTGACCATCATCTAGCGCAGTTGGAAGTGGAGTTAGAGAACATCAAATGGCATGTTCTGGGGTTATGTGAAGTCCGTAGAGAGGGGGAGGACACCGTAACCCTAGACTCGGGCCATCTTCTCTACTTTCGCGAGGGTGATAAAACATCCCAGGGTGGCGTAGGCTTCCTCGTCAATAAGGCCCTCTCTAGCAACGTCCAAGAAATCTCCAGTGTGTCGACCAGGGTAGCGTACCTGATCCTTCGGCTGTCCAAGCGGTACAGCATGAAGGTCATCCAGGTCTATGCACCGACCTCGGCACACTTGGATGATGAAGTGGAGGATATGTATGAAGACATATCCAAAGCCTTACATAACACCACTAAGGCCCACTTCAACGTTGTTATGGGGGACTTTAACGGCAAGGTGGGAACCCAGACTGGCAACGAATCCCGAATAGGCCCGCATGGTTATGGGGTCAGAAATCACAGAGGGCAAATGCTTGTCAACTTCCTTGAGAAGGAGGGGCTGTTCTTGATGAACTCTTTCTTTAAGAAACAGCCTCAAAGGAAGTGGACATGGCAAAGCCCCGACACTGTGACTAAAAATGAGATCGACTTCATCATGACGGATAGCAAGCACATATTCAGAGATGTCTCAGTGATCAACAGGTTCAATACCGGATCTGATCACCGACTCCTCCGAGGCTCTCTGAATATCAACTTGAAGCTTGAAAGAAACCGTCTGATGAAGTCCACGCTCCGACCTGACCCAATCCAAATCATGGCGGGCACCGAGAAGTTTCAGCAGCTTCTCGGGAATAGATTTGTTGCCTTGGAACCCACTGATGACGCTGACGAGACCCTACACAATCTGGTTGAAACGTTGAGGGATGAGGGCATCAAATTCTGTCGAAAGCAGCGTACTGGCAAGAAGTCCAAACTCTCGGATGAGACTCTTGGGCTGATGACAAAAAGACGGGAGACCACCCAAGCGACTTTGTCAGAGAAGTCAGACCTGAACAAGCGGATTGCGAAGATGGTACGGCACGACCTTCGGAGCTTCAACACGCGCCTCATTCAAGAGGCGATAGAGCGAAACCGAGGGTCCAAAGTATTCACTCAGCAGCTTGGCAGGAGCCACCTGACAAAGCTTAAAACGCACGACGGGAGGACCGTATTGTCAAAGCCGGAGATATCCGCCGAGATAGAGGATTTCTATGGCCGATTATACGCTGCACATGCCCCTCGTTACCGACGAGATGACCAAGATTCCAGAGCCACCCTGACACGCCACTATACCGACGAACTGCCTGAAATCAGTCAAGACGAGATCGTGTTAGCTCTAAGGCAGCTTAAAAATGGAAAAGCCCCCGGCGAGGACGGTATTACTTCAGAGCTTCTTAAAGCCGGAGGAGCCCCTGTAATACAGGAGCTACGGAACCTCTTTAATACCGTCCTTGACAGTGGGAGAACTCCAAAGGCGTGGAGCGGGAGTTTGGTGGTGCTCTTTTTTAAGAAGGGAGATAAAACCCTTCTTAAGAATTACAGACCCATCTCACTCTTGAGCCACGTTTATAAGCTGTTCTCACGAGTGGTCACGAACCGTCTCGCCAGGAGACTCGACGAGTTCCAGCCACCTGAACAGGCTGGGTTCCGCGGAGGATATGGCACCATAGACCACATACACACAGTGAGGCAGATTATACAGAAGTCCGAAGAGTATAATCAGCCCCTGTGTCTGGCTTTTGTGGACTATGAGAAGGCATTTGACTCCGTCGAAACCTGGGCTGTTCTGGATTCCTTACAGCGATGCCAAGTAGACTATCGTTATATCCAGGTTCTGAGTTGTCTCTACGAGGCCGCCACCATGAGTGTCCAAGTACAGGGTCAGCAGTCTAAACCCATCCAATTGCGCAGAGGAGTGAGGCAGGGGGATGTCATATCCCCGAAACTGTTCACGTGCGCATTGGAAGATATGTTTAGGTTGCTGGACTGGAAAGGAAAGGGCATTAACATAAACGGCGAGTACATCTCACACCTGCGATTCGCTGATGACATAGTCTTAATGGCGGAGTCGCTTGAGGAACTGAACCAGATGCTGGACGGCCTAGCTTCAGCCTCCCGATGTATTGGTCTTGGCATGAATTTGGATAAAACCAAAGTCATGATCAATGGTCACATTGATCCAAGACCGGTGGTCGTACATGGTCACCTTCTCGAAACTGTTTCCGAGTACACTTACCTTGGGCAGATTCTGCAGTTGGGTAAAAACAGTTTCGAGAAGGAGGCCAAAAGGAGGATCCAGCTGGGCTGGGCAGCAT
This sequence comes from Eupithecia abbreviata, assembly GCA_943735965.1. Classification (NCBI taxonomy): domain Eukaryota; kingdom Metazoa; phylum Arthropoda; class Insecta; order Lepidoptera; family Geometridae; genus Eupithecia; species Eupithecia abbreviata. The sequence continues at coordinate 8,626,560 of OX030991.1, read as the reverse complement.
TTGGGAAACTACGTCAAGTCTTCACGTCATCCATACCGCAATGCTTGAAAACGAAAGTTTTCAATCAGTGCGTCCTACCCGTTATGACCTACGGAGCTGAGACGTGGACACTCACGATAGGGCTGGTCCACCAGTTCAAAGTCGCTCAGCGAGCTATGGAAAGAGCTATGCTCGGAGTTTCTCTGAAGGATAGGATTCGTAACGAATACATCCGACAGAGAACCAAGGTTATCGACATAGCTCAAAGAATTAGCAAGCTGAAGTGGCAGTGGGCCGGCCATATCTCGCGAAGAACCGACGGCCGATGGGGCAAACGGGTTCTTGAGTGGAGACCACGACTCGGTAAACGTAGTGTAGGACGCCCTCCGACCAGGTGGGATGACGACCTGCGAAAGACTGCAGGTAGATGCTGGATGCGGCAAGCTGAAGACAGGGCGCTATGGCGCTCATTGGGGGAGGCCTATGTCCAGCAGTGGACTGCTATAGGCTGATGATGATGATGATGATGATTATTATTTTTGACGGATTCAAACATTTATAGGTTTTTGAATTTAATAATGATATAGATATGTATATTGTTATGTATTTTCTTAAATTATAACTATAAAGTCAGAAACCAAACAAATACCGCCGCAGTCAAATCCAACAAGGTTATTAAATCTAAAATTTATTCGACCGGCCGCCGCTGGTGACCGCTGATCAGCCTCGCTGTGGTCAATGCAGCTCGTACCTGCAAGATAGTGTACACTCACGAGCGATGCAGAGATTACAGCTATTCATTGTGAAACCACTACCCTAACGCTAAACACTGCGATAGCCGTGCGCGAACGATGTGCTTCAGCGAGTATTGCTTGCTGCATGCGGTGCGATTTGGACGTAGCTTTTACCTACTTAAAACCAATTTTAAGGAACATTATATTAAATGCTCTAGCTCGGCCGTGAGAAATCAGATGAAATGAAGCTAAAGGATTGTTTGTTTGCATAAGAGCAATGAAAAACAGCTCAGTAATATTACTTAAACATTATGTACATTTAATTGAAATAAATATAACGAACAATAGACAATATGTATGTATATATATATAAAGATACAGAAGTACTAAATCCGAAAACTTCTCGTATAAAAAAATCCTTCGCATCTACAAAAAGCAGTTATCTAATAATTACTTTTTTGTAGTAGGCATTATATTCCCGAAAAAAAAATTTGACCGAACAGCAAACTTAATATAATGATTTTCAGAAATCATAACTTCAATACCAAAATCTGGTTAGCTTTAATGAAATGTTTGAATCCAATTTCCCGCCTTGCATTAATCCCTGTTCTATTAATTTTCCACTAATTACGAACACATTGTGCCGAGATCAGTAGTTGAAACAATGGTTCCATTCCACAAAGCAGCGATAGCGTTCAATTTATCCTATTATCCATAATTTCCAAACTGAAATGTTTGAACTACATTTGGGATTAGATTAGGTCGGTATAAATACAGGATATAATTATCTGCCATAGATATAGGATTAACTAATGTAAGCGTAAACAACATTAGCGATTTTTTTAAACGAGTTTGTTCGTTCGTTGCCCATGACTCACATGTCCAAAAAGCAATGGCGGCGCGGCTTTGCAGCACCGCTGATGAACGGCAGTGAATTATGTCGAAACCAGTATAGTGTAACGAAAAAACGTATAATTTGGTAACTAGTATCGTAAAAAGAAGATTTTTTCTTCTACCGCAACTGATTACAAGCCTCCAGTTTCGTACGCGGCCGAAGGGAATGATATATTGTAAGAATACATATTATTATGTACTAACCTTGTCAACGTTTTATTAGGTATACAAAAAGTACCTAAGCGATAAATACTCGATATAAATTTAGGCATGTTAAGGGGTTCTTCGATTCCGCAGCAGACCCCGTTATGAAATACGAGGAATAGATCCATAAAAACTATTTATTATGCCATTCGTCGCACAAGTTGGAACCTTTTATCTGAAAAAATGCGCTGAAGTGGGCAACCCACCCGGAAGCTCGTTGCGGCACATCCGGCGGACTGCCTCGTCATCCCGCAGTTAACCGCATACATAAATTCACGTAGATCTACGTGTACGATGTAAGGTGAACTAGAACCATTGTTAGGTTTTGGGATCAAATAAGTATAAAATCTGTCGTGATCGGAAACATATTTTTATATTACCAGAACAGGCAAAATAATATATGAGTTTCATAAATTTACTACAGATATATAAACTATGTAAGTTCCACGCAAGTTACCTATCTCAAATATCATTGTTGAACGCAATTTCTTCAAGTTAAAAATATCCAGACCATCACTGCACATCTAAAATGTAACCTACATGGATACGTTTCTTATGGGACACCTTGTACAGCATTAAATGTATGTATTAGCTGGTGAAAAGGCTTTGCAAGTCACAAGTTGTTAAATACTTGATAAATTGTTGATAGCCGTATGATTAAAGGGGGAGCTGACAGAATGTTGTATATATGTATGTACATACATAATTGTATTCTGCTATGTGGTTAGTTTGGCTTATCTAATGTCCAATTAATACCTGACCTGACCGATTAATTATGTTTATAATATTGCTCAACATGCATGGGTCTTAACTAAATACATTACAAACCAATATTGAAATATTAAAATTTTAAAAAATCAGACCGCCAATATTATTGTGATTCGCCCTGTTGCACAACTTTTAACACAGAATAACTATAGTTTTAGAGTACATAGGTATTAGGTTTTTACCTACAGGTATAAAAATTTAATAAAAACTAACTAACAAAACTAACTTTATAAAAATTTTAACAGTTTTAAGCAGTTTTTGTTTTTTCTGTGCAGTCAGAAAAGACAAAACATTATCAGTTAAGCAATTATTTGTTACCAAAAGCAAATCATCTATAAATATTGTTAACGTTTTACTGTGAAGGACATCGAGACAAAGCTATTACGATCTTCTTTTCTAAACAAAGATCATACAAAATTGTGTTACGTTGTCCAGCGTTCCGGATTAGAATCACGACCAGTCATGTCCGAAAGGATTCCCCTAAACTTCGTAAGGGGACTTCTTCCATTCAAACATCAAGGTTGGGGTTCTATTAACTTTTCCTATTTGTGAAAGTTTATTGTATTCTTGTATTTGAATGGGTTAAGCTGTGAACACACGTTTACACACGGAAGTGTTCATGTTGCAATATTGTTCAAGTTGCAAGAGTTTTTGTAGCTTTGGCAAGGCAAGCTTTGCGATCATTATCGTCGATACTAAATTACATTTGACATGACTTTACAGACAGTAAGTCACAAGCCAGCTAATGGTTGCTATGTACCATAAGTTGGTGATCAGATCACTAGATAAATACATACATACTCTTTAATATAGAAGAATCTTGATACAATATCAAGATTCTTATACTCTTTAATATAGAAAAATCTTGATACAATATCAAGATTCTTATACTCTTTAATATAGAAGAATCTTGATACAATATCAACATTCTTATATTCTTTAATATAGAAGAATCATGATATTGTATCAAGATTTTTCTATATTAAAGAGTATGTATGTATTTATCTAGTGATCTGATCACCAACTTATGGTACATAGAAACCATTAGCTGGCTTGTGACTTACTGTCTGTAACTGACTGATAATAATTGGAACTATTCAATTGGTAGATTTGATTATAATATCAACTCATAGAAAGCTACTTATAGCGATATAGTAAGTAAGTACTAATACATATTAGGTACGGATATTATTTACATTCAAAAAGGTAACTTTATAATTTAGAAAATCTTAATAAAATAAAATAAAATAAATAATGCTGGACAATTCACACCAGCATTATCTAGCCCCATGGTAAGCAGAGCTTGTGTTATGGGTTCTAGATAACTGATATACATAATACAATATATTACATAGATAGATATTTTTTATTATACATAGAAAACGACCAGAACACCGGAACAAATATCTGCAGATCGTACACACAATAGTTCCGAAGCGGGAATCGGACCCGCAACCTCCTGCGTTGCAGGCGGACCATCGCTCACCGCGCCACATCGGTCGTCAAAAATAAAAGAAAATTATCCTTTCTACATGTAAATAAATAAATAAATATGCTAATATATTTAAAATAGCAATGTTCACTAACGTTACGTTTTTACGAGAACTGCCTTCCCGCCTCGACAAACAAGATTTATTGACACCATATTTACCTTGAAAGCCTCCCTGAAAGTGAACCGCGGCTGTTTACGAGCCGCAGATATACCTCAAGACAGAATCACCTTTGTAAGATATCTGATAGGACGATCTTTTTAATAGTCTGATCTAATTTGAGAAAATTAGAAATATTTTTGTAACATGTGTGGCTAAATTTATCAGCTTCTACGCCTTGTATAGATTAACTAATAATATCAGGAGATTTGCAGAAATCAATCGCTAAAAACAATACAATGAGTGAAGGAGGGGTAAATAATATTGTAGAAGGGGTGTGCACGCAAGTCCTATGCATTTTGTTCCAACAAAATGCATAGAACTCCTTCCTTCTCTGATGAGATGGATCTCATCAGAGATATTTGAGGATAGTTTTTTGTACTTTTTATGTACAAAGGCAGTCTCACAATATTATCTACGTGTCATCAAAAAATAATGCCAATAAAGTTCCACGTTCATGCTATTTCTGTGCGAGGTAACAATAGTACACGTTTTGTAAAAGTGCTACCTTGTCAACTCCTAAACTATATTAGCTTTCTTACTGATATTATGCTTTTAGAATATATGTATTTGATGTGAACAAACAGAAATCGAAGTGACGATCTGGCGTGAGCGATGTACGGTCGGCGTGAGAGATTTATGATCGCTAATATTAATTATATTTATAAATATATAAATAAATAATTAGTAGCAAAATATAATAAAGATTTTGTAAAAATACAAAGCTGAAAAATAATTAGATAGTGTTCCTTACTTTTGTAAGAAATTAATAATGTTATAATTAATAATTTAGAACGTATTTCATCAACAGATACATATTTTTATCTTAAAATGTCAATTTCAGGCTCTTGCTTGTTCCTAACGATGCCTGAGAGTAAATATAATAAATTTTGAACATAATACGTTTCTAAAGTAGGTAACATCTACCTCAGATAAGATAAGGTACCTACATAGCAGAGCAATTCAGAATAAGTGGCATAAAACAGCCATCATTACGCGTTCTCAACGCTGGAAACATTTATATCGCGCGTAATACTGTAGTATGTTATTCCAGGCTCACCGTATCAGCTAGTGAGCAAGATAATTTTCGAAAAAAAAACCGTTATTTATTTATAGAAAAGTATTGCTAATGTCACTCATCTAAGTGTTTTGTAGAGAGTTTACGATACATCAAAATCCGTTCAGGCATTTAAAAGTTTGTTGGACTTAAGTAATACATTACATAAATGAACCCTGAAAACATTGCACTATTATGTGCGCAGGCGACATCAGCATTCTAAAGATGTACTTAGTGTGAATAATATAAATAAAATAATAATAATAATAAAATCATTTATTTCATATCATAGAAAAGTAACAGATCTTATTTAACTTATTCCGTAGAATAAGTTAAATAAGATCTGTTACTTAAGGTATATATTACTATGAACCGTATATATATTACTATGAACCGTAGTTCATAGTAATATATAATAATAATATAATAATAATAAATACATTTATTTTCCACTCACAATAAGGTCTTACAAAAATTTTCGTATATAATATACATTTTATGATCACATTGACCTGTTTTGTGAGGGGCTGGTGCTTGAGGTAGGTTAAAAAAACCTGTATTACAAGTCACCAGTGCCCCCACTCCGCGGGTGTTATAATGATAAATCTAAGACAATGAGTAGGTAAATTAACAGTAAAGTAAAGCAAGGTCAATTAACTGCCTAATTTATAGCTATAAATATAAGATAATATACAAAATGCTTTACAGAATGACTAAGAAAAAAACACAAAAAAAACAATAGTATAAGAGCTACGAATAAGAGATCAATACTTGTTTCTTAACAGAGAATAACCGATTCATATTAAATGTAGAGTAGCAAGTTAATCAGGAGTATTATAAAGATTATGTACTGTAATGCTATATTTGACTATGGGGAGGAAGTTGAGTGCTGTATCTAAGTAATAAAGTAGAGAAAAAAAAACATAACAAGGGATATTGTGTAAATCTGCTGGGGGGGGGAGAAAGCTTGGGGGGATAAGGCTGGTAGGATTAATAAATTGAACGACATAATGAGAGTTACGAGAGTGTTACTAGTAGTTTTTCCGTGTCCTCGTAACTTAGAGTTTTGAGCCAGTTTGTAACAGCTGACTTACATTTTATTCTAGGTAATGAGTAGATTGATATATACCTTAAAACTAGCATAGCATATAAGCATATGCAACTAGCAGCTAACATGTAGTGCTTAAAACAAGCACTACATGTTAGCTGACGTCGGTGCACGGCACGGGCGCGAGCGGTGCAAAAAAATGCAAAAATGCGTGTGGCTTATTAATATATTACAAGTACTATTTTAAAGGGTATTTATCGCATTTATTTACCAATTTTTTTGCGACCGAACCGCAGAGTGACTGTCCATCAACTTCTAGCTATAAATCACTCCTCCTCTACTATCTAGCTTTTTTTATCTAGCTTTTAATTTACGTTTTGAAAAATAATTGTTCCATCTGACTAAATCCAGTGATTTATCACAGGTAGCTTTGATTGTCAAAGACAATCTGGTTATAAAATGATTTCTGGCTGTGTTATCATGTTCCAAATGAATTCTTCCCGACTGATCTAACCGATTCAATTGGCACTGCGACATTACATTCTTTTAAATATTTAATTTTATGTGTTCTCGTATAAACAGCGAATATCTCGGCGTGTGTGGAAAAATCGGCAGCTCTCGTTTGAAGGCTTTGTGCATAGCAAAGCAGATAGTGATTGGAGCCGTAGATATTGGCTGATTGGCCTCACAATATATTTAAGAGCCTGATCGAATATTCGCTGTTTTTACAAGGATTTTAGCTAGAGATTCCTAGAGGGACTTAGGGAAGGTGTATTTTTGACCTTGGAAATTAAACTGAATAAATTATGAAAAATAGATGTGTCAATGAATTCGTAAGATTTACACGTTATAAAAGGTGTTTTGAGGGTTCTAACCTCTATGTTCAAGCTTAAGTTCTACAAACACCTACACTGATCCACTTCTAGAAAAGCTGGATTATTAAAACCTAAGTATAAACCGTGAGTAACGAACATAAATAGGAAAATCTTTTAACAAATTTCTCGATTATAGTAGTAGTTCGATAATAGTATAAATTATCTGCAAAAGTAGTCTCTGGATAAAACTAGAACTCTTTTACTACACAGCTTAATTGTAAAGTTACCAAGGAATAATGAATTAACTCCTAAACGAGTGAAGCCCTGCTAATCTGTTTGAAACCTAACTTGAACCAGCAAATAAATCCAAAGTACCAAATCACTGGATTCAAGCCCGAATCCAGTGATTTGGTACCAGCCAAAATGGCTATGCCGCCGTAGACATTACGAACATTGTAGCTACGCCGGCCGTAGACGTTGCTACGCCAATCGCAGCTACAACGTTTACTTCGAAAGACTGCTACGATATTTATTAGTATAGTAGATTGCAGTGCTTTTCGGTAAATGTAACGTATCACAGCTAAAAAAATTCAATTGACAATCAGCAAATTACTAGTAGTATTTTTATTCGTTGTATTGTACTCTTTCTCTCTCTCTCTCTTCTGAATGTTAAAATAGTTCAAAGTTGTCATAAGAAATTGCCAGTATGTCATAAAACTTAGCATACTTAATCAAATTGTCGTTGCTAGAGCCAGCGTAATCAGGGATTCCATAAAGATAACAAGATGACTGCAGCACACATTGCGTAGTATTTAGGTCATTTATTACATTGCTCTAAGTCTAAGTGAATCCAGCTATGGATGATGTCGCTACGATAGTGTAGGAGAGGTGCTGAGAACTGGTAATGTTTCTTTCTAGTAATGCAATTCGTGTGGAAGAGTCGAGTGCCACTAACAGAATGAGAGGTCACCGCTGAAGTTACGTTCATACAAGAAAGTAAATTACAGAACAGATAGAGAAATAATATAAACCACATAAAATCTTTACAAATAGCATACCATATCAAACTTTTAAATGTGTTTTACAATGAACAAGAACTTAGAAACTCGAGTGTTTTTCCAACCCTGCAGGCTAACAAAGAAAAACCCACGATAAATTTAACGATGTTAATATTATTCCGCTTAAATGAAAAAATCCTTGTATAAATCTTGGTGAGAAATGGCGCTGGATTGTGAGGCATTCCACTACCCTTGATTGTAATGACTACGATTACCCTGTCTTGAAAGTAGTTACTAAAACTAAGAAGAAACCTGACCACGTAGGAATTATATTATCTGCTAAATGTGTAAGAAGAATTCATCGCCACGATACGAGGTTATTTAATACTATCTTAGTTGTTACAATAATCCCAAAAGCAAATTGCCAATCAAAATCCAATATAAGATTAATTAATTCAATAACATTATATGTATATTACGCTTAATAAACGTCTACCCATCAAGACACTTAAGCAATAATCCTTCTGCATACTACGTAACTAATCATCTACTATGTCCCCATGATAATTTATCATAGCTACAGCTACAGGACTCCCACACCTATACCTGGTGGCTAAGGTTGACAATTACGGTAATTATCTTGGAAAGAAAGAAAGAAAATATTTTTATTCACCTTAAAACTACTGTACACAACAAACTTAAACTACGCAAATGATTACTACCTATATTACAAATTACTGTGCGTAGCAGTGTTCATGGCAAATATGGCCTTCACTCAGCATCTTGGAACATTCCATATTATCACTGGAAGGTAAAATAATATGTCTGATGCCGACATATGTGTAAGATGTGCTTCACCTCCGTACAATATGTATCGTACGGGCGTTTCTGTACATAATTAAATACATATTAGAACATGAAGAAGGTATTCATCAATATTATTTTGAAATTAAAAATAGAAGACCAATAAGTCATCTTTTGTTTCTTGTTGGAAAGGTGATTTTACACATCAAGTCAGTCAACAGATCTCACTTTTCTCGTGATAAAAATATTCTTTTCCTCAGACCAGTAAAATAAATACAAGTAACCACCTGTACTTGCTATACTGATTATAGGCAATTATATTTATTAGGCGCGTCAACTATTTAAAGAACTTTTAGAAACAGTATTATAACATTTATTCTCCCCTCTTTAAGGGACGCATGTGTGCTGATGTGGAGGAGGTTCGTATTATTTATTTACGAAAGATATAAAAATGAAGACAATCTTATCTAATGCTTTAACCATGTGCTCGGCGATAGAACACAAAGGTCTAGTCTTTTCAGATTCTACAACCAAAGTAAGGGCTCTACACAAGCCTTACAGGATATCAAGTTCGATGCACTTATCCATAAACTAATAATCTTATAAGGCTGCTTTATGAGCTAAGTTCTGGCGTTATAACTTTGTTATAACTATGACTAAACGATGCATGCAGCCCTGAACGAAGACTTTATGAGGGTAGCGAAGATATAAAATCGTTATTTATTATGTAGTTAGACAAAAAGTTTTACTCATATTATATAATCATTAGCGTAACAGTGGATGGGTCCTTTGCTGGAAACATGCCTTCTAGAAAAATCGCCGCAGTGACTGGTGCTGTGCTACCCCGCATCCAGCAGCTATATATTTGTTTCATATGATCTTTTCGATATCGTAAGAACTGCTTCCATTTTTACATTACATCAAATTGTTTATATTGGCCACATTCACAATCTAAACCTCAATCTGCCTGATTGTGAGGTTTAGATTGTGAATGTGGCCAATATATCAGCAAGTTCAAATCTTGTTTGGTTTGTGCATTTTATTATATTTATATTATTTATTTATTATTATTTATTATTTATAATAATATCGTAAATTGGAGTCTAAGCTTGGGTTTAACACAAGCTTAGACAATTTACGATATCCTAGGCCAGATAGAGTTGTCATGAACCAGACAAACTTAGTGACATGCAAAGTGTGCTTAGTGAATTGCAAACATTATCTTCCATTCTGCAAGTCAGCTTGCACACGACCATTATGCACTTAGGCAATGGTACTTTGCGAATGTGTCACCGTAAGCTCTTTAAAGTATTACCCACTGTCCTGGAATGTGCAACTGTTTAAGTGAAATGATAATGCGTATGGTACGGATGGTACCATTTTATTTTGTTTCAGCATTTTTGTTATTAAAGTTAAATGTACCGAACGAAAGTAAACAAACACATATGTTTCCAGGTTTCAGAAGAAAACTGCAATTTGCAAGGGGTACGTAATTAGAGAGCATCGATTGTGTTTTTGCTTTAAGTTCACGATAACCATTGTCATTTGTCCACTCAATAAGTTTCTTCAAAATCTACGTGAAATGTGGAATAGTATAAATACCTGACATCAGACCTTTCTGACACCAAAATTCCCGATATCCATTTCCAATTTATGAACGTAATAAGTTCCCGGATTCCAGCTATAAACCGTGATGTATCACTCGCTGGTTCGCTGTGCACCAATGCATCCTCGGGATCCGACGAGTCAACTTTTATGTGGTTGGCCAATCACGTACGGATTTACACAAGAAAGCCAATGGATTGACCAATCACGTTAGAATTCGTAATGGATTGTTGACGACATCGATTTTATGTATCTTCAGTTTTATATTTTTGTTTAGTAGTGGAAAACTACTGGGGAGCAAAGCTCTTTGTAAATGCCATTATAGAGAACCTATATTTTATAAACGCTTGAAGGAAACTCTAAGAGTGTGTGCTCTAAAGTTTAATCTTTCTAAGGGGTGTGCTTCAGTGGATAGCGCAGTGGTTTCGGTCAGCAGATGGGCAGATGATCCACTGTAAACTATCAAAATCTACTCTTGCTTCCGCTTACCCCCAAAAGCTAATGAACATGGAACATATTAAATACGGGCGAGAATCCAACGAACACGTAAAGGAGAGAAATTGCCTACTTTCTTATATACATAAATTTTTTACACACTTCCAACGACACATGATACACGTCCTCCAGTACACATCTTGCCAGCGATGTTATCAGTTCTTCATACATTTAAACCGAGTGTTCTCCTAAATTGAATGATAAAATCGACCGTGCTCCACACTTTATCATACTCTATTGCTATTCATGACGCCTCCACGCAATTTGTGTTGGAAGACAAACTTGCTGGTATTGCCAGGGTTTCGTTTGAGAGGAATTCCCATTGAGAATTCTGTTCAGTTTTGAAAGGAACTTTGCTTCGCTTGCTGAAGTGTTATTCTGGTTTATTTTCTACAGTGTTTTATGGGCAAAAAACTTTTTTAATTTACTTCATGACTTAGTATTTGTAACAGCTGGTTACAAAACGGGGGTAAATTGGTTCAAACCACACGCTCTGTTCATTTCAATATCTATGAAAAGTTTCTTATTTGAGCAGTTGCAAAAGAATTGTAATCTGGATACGGCCGACTTGCGGGTACCACACTTACTTGTCGTGAAAGATTATCAAGATTAGGAAACGAATCACTTCAAAAAACAAAAACAAGGACGAACCTTCTACTCACAAATAGATGAACACAAACTACTAACCTATACTTGCCAGTGTAATGTACCAACAGTAGGATTAAATATTCTAACTACATGGTTTAAAACGGGTCTAAACGCAAAAGGGGTAAATTCCTACCTCTATAAATAAACCTACACGGAGTAGGTTACCTTATCGTATAAAATTCCCATGTGTTAGGCGCGTTAACTTCCCTTATCAATCTGAGCCGAATAATCTCCGTGGGATTCGTATAACGGCACACATTCGACTTCTATTTAGCAATACTGACTGTCAAAAAAAGTGCTTCTGGCAGATGGCCGCGCTCTCTAGGTAGATAGATACGAGTAAAATGTAGCTTATCTGACAATAACAAATAATGTTGCCTATGATATGATACTATGAAGTGGGCCGGCCATATCTCGCGAATAACCGACGGCCGCTGGGGCAAACGTGTTCTTGACCACGACTGGGTAAACGTAGTGTAGAACGCCCTCCGACCAAGTGGGATGACGACCTGCGAAAGACTGCAGGTAGATGCTGGATGCGGCAAGCTGAAGACAGGGCGCTATGGCGCTCATTGGGGGAGGCCTATGTCTAGCAGTGGACTGCTATAGGCTGACATCACTATTGTGAATGTTTCTTTTTTGTAATTGCTCCACCAAATCCAATTTTATATTATGAATCAACTCTTTACCTTCTTAGAAGTCTCCTTCTATTGATAAAAAAAAAGATGATTATCATTCCACAAATAAATTTTACGTCACGGTAGAAAGAACCTAAAGCAAATTGACCTGATGTTCATCTCACAATTGGGATGTTGTTTAAAACAAAAAATATGCAAATTTGAATTGTAATGGACATTGCAATAGAAGCCATTTTCCGTTGCATTTAAGAGTTGTTTTGCACGGATGAGCTGAGTGAATTGATCGTAAATGGAATGAGTGTTTATCGGTCAATTGAGCGTGAGTAACACAACAAACAAAGTAAAACGCTTTAATAAATAAAAAATTTAAAAACACGTACAGTGTTTAACTTTTACTTCAGACATTTATATCTTCAAAAAAATCATAATATACCTAATACATACATTCTTTGTCCTTTGTTTTGTGGTTTAAAAATAAACATTTTCATTCAGTTTTCCCAATAAAATATAAAAAAAACATTTTTCCTAATAAAATACCTGAATAAATGTTTCGACTTGTGTTTGTTGTTTTGTTAAGTATTCGAAATTGGAATATGTTATGTATATGTATGTATTTTTTTTATGTATACGAAAGTTCCGATCGTGAATACATCCTTACTTTCAGACTTTGGTTAATACGAGGGCCGGATTTACGGGAGGGCAAACAGGGCGACTGCCCCGGGCCTCCACAAAAATGGGGCCCCCACAAGAAAAGAGACTTCGGAACTAGTAAACCACTTTCCCTTTGATATTTTTTTTCGCGTCTAACTTTACCTACAGAAGGTACTTTTACATACATGATTATATTCAATATTAACAGAAATCATCGATCTATATTTGTTCACTCCAATCAGGCAATCACTAAGAGATCAAAATCTCAAATGGCCTTGATAGGCACTTGCAATTTACTCCCCATCTTGAAGGAGGCTGAGTAGGGTGGTACTCTCACGCAGCCTCCGAGGTTGCGTATTCGATTCCGTGTCACGACTCTTTATTTTTGTTCATTCATTTATACAGGGTTACTGGTTATTCGACCTATTCCTACTAGGAGGTTGGAGGTTATTTGCGTTGAATGCAAACATAATCTCAGTATGCAAAAATTAACCATTTCATAAAACAAAAGTTCTTTATAATGTATCGAGATCAAGGGCTTAAAACATTATTAAAAAAAACTGTTGGTTATAATCAAACTTTTATTTATGTTTTATTTGAAGAACATAACAAGCATTCTTCAACACAAAAACTACAAAAGTCCCTATTAAGAAATACTAGACGAAAATGTCTAGAATTTTCATTATTTTTTCTAATGAGGTCCAAAATAATGTCAATAAAAAAACATGACACTTGATGGCAGAGTTTTTTTTAAAAACATGTACATTATTTCAGCTTTTTAAAACGTATATAGTAGTATACTTGGGATCAGTTGTATGGTTTAAGAAAATATATAAAAATATAAAAGATGGTTTTTGTTATGTTATTTTTTAATCACCTATACTAAACTTGTGCATTGGAGTCAATGGAAACTATTTTGAGCAACATATTAGTTAGGTAAAATTATTGTGAAACCAAGTATCGATTCTCATTCTTCTTAAGTATTTATATATGTACATGTATTTATTTATTGGAAAACTCGACTGTAAAAATTTACCAGCGTAATTGGAAAATAATTTGGGGCCAGGGGCCTCCACTCGTTTGTTGCCCCGAGGCCTCCACACCTCTAAATCCGGCACTGGTATATACAAAATTTTATCATAATGTAGAAAAAAATTCTTCAACAGAATAAAAATTACAGCCGATTAACTAAGCAGTGTAATCGTACGTCCTCCCGCGGACATTAGGAAGTCCCATGAGCGCGCTCCATTAGTCGAGGGCAGGTGTGTGATTTGCCGAACCCCTTTAATCTGGGCTTGGTTGAGGTCACTCATGTTTGGTATCTGTATCCGTTAACCAATGTAGGGATTTGTTGGGGTTTTTGTTTCATCATCATTATTTAAACCGAAATATGTCCGCAGCTAGATATAACGCATATTTCATTATTCATATGTATATACATATTTTATTGCAACATTGTGTATGTGTACATTTGTAGGTGTTAGTATCTAGGTAATGTACAAGAAACAGAATGGTGCCCAAGCAGGACGTGACAGTAGGTACTGAGAGTGGAAGTGAGCCGGGTTCCTAGAAAAATTTGTTAATTAGATCTTAGTAGATTTCAGCAGAAAAATTTAATTATAGTTCAATAATATAATTATTAAGTCTTTAATATTATTTCCTTCTATTTAAAGGAGCGTTTTAAATTCCTCCACAATTCTCATTCTCAGCATTCCCGTGTCCTCCGATCGTCAGAAAATCTGGTTTTGAATATGCCACCTCATAAAACCAGTTTCTACGACAAATCCTTCTCCATCCAGGCCATAAGGTTGTGGAATGCACTACCAGAGTCCATTAGAAAAACTATATCCTTGCCTGTTTTTAAAGCTCACGTCAAGGAGTTTTTCCTGCCAAAAGAATGAATATTGGTACTTACTATTTATTTATTTATGTATTTAAGTAGTGTATTATTTATTTTGGAATTTGTAATATTTATTAGTTGTTTTTTAGTATTCTTATTTAGATCACATATGGTACACCCCCTGCCTTTTCTTAAATTCATATAATTCTTTCCATCCAAAGGTTGCCTGGAAGAGATCGCTTCTAAGCGATAAGGCCGCCCATTGTACCTGTCGCATATAATGTATTTCTGTAATGTTTAATTTGATTATGGTGTACAATAAAGAATTTTTGTATTGTATTGTACTATTTGTCATAAAAAAACGAATTTAAATCAAAATAGCATTTATGTAAAAGGTATTTTTTTTAATTTGGTTATTAACTAGGGTATTGTGGGGTATTTGCCGGGCCCTTATGAGGCTGCCAAGACACTGCAGTGCGTCTACCATGTTTTCTGAGGCGGGAGTTCCCGACTTCCTTGCCATAACACGGACGAGGATAAAAGCCCTCTGGAGTCGACTAACTCGCTCCAACGAAACCATCCTGAAAGCTGTCTCTGACTTCCTGGCTAATCCCATATACAGGCACTGGATTACTGTCCACATGGACGGAAATAAAAAGTAGGTTCTAGTTTTTATAATGTATATTTTTTATTGTATAGTACTATATAGTGTGCACTGTATTTTTGTTTGTGATATGGACGTTTTTGTGACTGAATTAAACTGTTTTTTTTATTGTAGTCAGTTTATGTTTATTTTATTGCTTTCTATAATCGGGGTCTCGATTTATCAAGGTCATATCAACCAAGCCTGTATTAACCTATATCTATTTTTATTCATATTTACCTATATTTTTATTAATTTGTTTATTAAATATAACCTCGTACTCCAGACACAGAATAAAAAATTAAAACAATAAAATATATATGACAAAATTTGTTAATTATACGGAACACAATATCATTGTAAAATAACTTCAACTACTAGATAACTATCTATGTATAACAATACTAGCATAATATAATTAGTTAAGATAGTAAATAAGCTTAAGTATGTGGTTTAAGATATTTATTTACTTCTCAAAATATTAATAATCACTGGTGAGAAACAAAATAAGCTTATTATTATGTTAGTAGTTCGGTACGAGCTATATTATTAAAATTATGTGGGTAGTTAGCAAAAATACTATATAGAGCAAAGTAAAGGCGCGCACACACTATACACAATTTCTGAAGTAAGTAAGTAAGTATATTGTATACATTCTCATTTAAGTGAACTTTGTTCTTTTGGGTAATAAAAAAATCTTTAAACTGAAACTAATATTAATGTTATTCCAAAATAGGGCACAGAATAAATGATTCATAATGCCTTTGTACGTAATTTAGAGCGTGCGAGTTGGATAAGTAAGGAATTGTACATTGATTGTTTTATATAAAACTGTGTACCAAAACCACAAAGCGTGCTCACCTTAGGCCAAATATTCACTTTTTTCTTTTACTATTTATATAACTGTGCTACTGGCAGATCCGACCGGATTAAAGATAAATTGGCGTCGCAATATCAAACGGTTTTTGCACTTTTACATTTTTCGTGCAAAAATTTCATTTTCGTGTATCGGTTTATACCCTGTAATTTTCATTTTCGAAATATTTTAGTTGTGAGTGTTATGAAAGTAAACTAATTAATTAATTGCGACTACGACTGTGTATGCTATTGAGACTGTTATAGAGCTAGTAGCTTAGCCAAAGCCGTAACACGAGCAACTATTCGGCACCAGCGGCTATGTGTCATAATAATGGTAAAACTTATTACATTATGCACATTAACAGTTTCAAATATGATCCTTTATTACAATGGATAAAGCATTAGGCACATCCTGGGCTCCGATTATTTTGAATTAGTGATGTGAAGTCTTACTCAGCAGTATCTACGAACGAATTCAGCCATTTCCGCATTATTTTTATTTAATTTTGTTTTAATACACATAACTTATTGTAATAAAATTATGTTTTATCGTATTTTGTTACTATTTGATATTTGTAATGAGAACAATGCCGAAATCTGCAACCGTGTAGTCGCAGCCAGTGAAAAGGTGCCAAAAGATAAACCTTGCTGTTGGTGCCCGCGCATTTCTCAATGAAACAAAGACGCCGTCTCTGTTATCTGAAATCCTGATCTCGACAACAGAACCGATTACATTCCGGTTTTCAACTTAAGGTTTGTGAAATACACTCACTATATTTCACTGAAAATCAGCGCTGGATGGACACATTAGTGGGCACCCAGCACAATGCTGAGTGAAGACCATATTTGTCATGAACACTGCTACGCACAATAATTTGCTACACATGTAGTATTCATTTTTGTTTGTTTTTAAGTTTGTTGTGTATGGTAGTTTTTAAGGTAAATAAAAATATTTCTTTTCTTTTTTCTTTTCTTTCAAATACATAGTTATCTTTTACTGTAACTATGTACCAGGTGGTACATAGTTACAGTAAAACTAAAAAAAAAAAACGACCTGCGAAAGACTGCAGGTAGATGCTGGATGCGGAACGCTGAAGACAGGGCGCTATGGCGCTCATTGGGGGAGGCCTTTGTCCAGCAGTGGACTGCTATAGGCTGGTGATGATGTAACTACGTACTTAATTGAAAACCGTGGAATCAAAAATTGAAGAAGCTTTGTTTTTTAGTTTTATTTCTAGATTTACCGAAAATATATGTGGAAAAAGAGCGCTGTTCTAAATAATTTAGCCTCAAGTCATTAAATACCCATCGCAGTTGTCGTGACAACCTCTAAAAGCAAGGACAGTGCAAGGAGATATTAGGTATGTGTTGGCAATTCAATAATTTTCATTCCGGCCCTGGTGGGGGCACAGAGAGGGGCCTCGAGGCTTGGCCTCATTACCCCGGCGTCAACTCGAGGGGTGACGACCCCTCGGTCCTTGGGTTTTGTGGGAATATATTTTTTTTCCCTGTTCGCAATGTTTTTTTTTTTTTTTTGGCTACATTTGTTTTGTAGGTATATTTTTTTTTGTGTTTTTTTTGTCGTCGTTTCCGTTGTCGGCGCGATCGTACATTCGACGCGCCGTCTGCACGACGAATTCCTCCACGGATTGGATCTGCAGGTCGCGGGCGATGACGTCGTTCCTGACGTAGCGGCCCGCGCCCGTGCAGATCCTGAGAGCCACGTTCTGCAGCGCCTGGAGCCGGTCCTTGTTGGTCTGGGAGACCAGAGCGTACCAGCTCGGCGCCGCATAGGTTAATCGGGACCGGACGTAGGACTTGTAGACCCGCACTTTAGTCCTCAGCGGCAGCCGAGATCCCAGGACAGGTCGGAGGAGCGCACGGGCGACGCGCGCTTGTTGTAGCGCGCGGTCAACCTGCGGCTGCATCCTCAACGACCTGTCAATCTCGATGCCGAGGTACCTCGTGTGCGAGCTCCAAGCCAAGTCCTGGCCCCGAAGCTGGAGTTGAGGTGGGTGGCGGCGGCGGCGGGAGACAAACAGCGCGGCCGTCTTACCCACATTGACGGCCATGCGCCATTTGTCCAGCCATGGCGGCAGGACGTCTAGCAGCCGTTGCATCCTGCTGGCTGCGATGGTGGGGCTGGTGGATGACGCAAAGTAGGCGCTGTCATCCGCGAACAGCGCCAATGAGACATCCCTCTCTCCGGGTTGTAGGTGGCCCTCCAGTGTAGGGATGTCGTCAGTGTACAGCGCGTATAGGGCGGGTGACAGGCAGCTACCCTGCGGTACACCAGCTGAGATGGTCCGGGTGGAGGAGGTAGCATCCTCGACTGCGACGAAGAACCGCCGGTTGGCGAGAAAGGATGCCACAAGCCTGGTGAGGGCTGGCGGTGTAGGAGTCTGCAGGAGCTCGTATGTGTTGGCCCAGGCTATTTATTTACGACTGCAGCGGTGCTTTAATCGTGAAACCATAGCCACCAGTGCAGCCGCTGGGTGCCAAATGTTCAGTTGTATATTTTTTACAGATCATTGCGCCACGTTCAAATGAATTCCTCCAAAGAATAGCCATTCTTTACGATGTAAATAATACGGTTGAAGTGTTTTTGAGTTGCTTAACGTTATTTGGACGTTTTATTATACTTCTTTGTTATTATAATTAAGATTTTATCCCGTACATTTTGTTTATCTTCTCGTGCGTTTCACTCGCGTTACAGCATAATTATATTTCTTTGTTACTGGAATTTACATCTCTGGACATTTTCATAGCGTTAAAAGGAGGTGTGGATTGACCGATTTATATATTTTTAATATACCCATAAGAATACAACTTCTTAATCAATTTCGATAATGAAGGTCTTAACACACAGGTACTCATAATAGAATTATAAATTCGAAAGTTACTCTGTCTATCTGCTTGTCTACTATAAAAAAGGTAACCATCTTACACCTAAACGGCTGAACGGGTGGTAATGAATTTTGGCATTGAGGTTAATGTTATCGCTGTGATGTAAGTTACTGAAAAAACCCATGCAAAGCCGCGGGCAGAACCTAGTTATCTATTACATTTTGTCTACGATTAGGTACCTAGTCTATTATAACTCTGTTTCTGTAAACATTCTGCATGTATTTCCAGACGTATATGGCTAGTTTTTGAAAGTAAGTACTAAGGTAGGTAGGTCTACCTGCCGCAAACACTGTAATACACGTTCAAGTTCAAATTCAAATTATTTATTTACACAATACCATAACATTACAGATAGCTCCAAATCGTTATGCCTACCTAGTACATTTAACCCTGGAACTCTACACTGGGTTTACACACCTAGTTTTACTACATGGGGTGCTGGGGCACCCCAAAGTATAATATCGTGTATTTTTTTTTACATTTATTATATTTTAATTTTTATACACGATACACCATAGTTTCCTTTTCCTCTTCATACTTCATCCAGATTCCTTATCATATGTTGTTGAACTCATCATCTCCTAATGCCCTGACAGCAGCCATCCAACAAACAAATAATAAAACAAAAATATTAGTTAAATAGAAACGGTCGGTCGGTTCGAGCTCTACATTTTGTTATGTGCATTTTGACAGTCATTCAACAAAAAAAAAAAAAAAATGTAATAGAAACCATCGTGTTAAACTAAAAAAAATACTTATGATATTCCTACACTGGGGTGATGGAGCACCCCGCAACACACTTGCACACTTCAACATTGTCAGGCCATTGCCGCATTACTAACCAATCAGGAGCAGGTGACTCTAGAGTAAAATACACGGAAGCATAGACATATCAATTGTACATTAACAAAGTTATTCAAGAAACAAATACTGCTGGGGTGCTCCAGCACCCCTAGTAGTGTTCTAGGGTTAAAAACTTAAAAATACAATGAAATAACACACTAGAAAATAGTAAAAAAAACATAAAAATTTAGTTACATAAAAAAGGTTTAAACTTAAAACTCAATACATAATATAAAATTGTATATACAAACCATTCCTACAATCTTATAATAATAAACGTGTAAGGAAATAATACATTTAAACGCACTCACAAAACTCCAGGCACACTCTTTCAATCATCTTCCATCCATCCGCAAACACATCAAACTGAGGGTGGCTGGTTTTGAGCGCGTTGAGATAAACATATAAGTGACAATATCCATTGGACCAATTTCGAGTAGAAACTTTTAGGTAGGTATGTACACCTACCTACCCACACTTAAATTATTCATTGAACAGTTACAAATGCTCTTTGGAATCGAAGTTTGGGACTGTTAATTACGAATTTACTTGCACAGTAATTGAGCTGTAGTAGTTAAAGTAGTTTTGTTTTAGTTTTAAACATGTTTCAAATCCAATACCTTTTGAAAACCCAACGAAATTCAGAAACTTATTATCAAAATAAAAACACAATGGCAGAATGGCCAAGCTTTGTTGAAAACCTACTCTGTTGAAAACCTTCTAAGTTGTGGGTTAGTAGGTTTTCAGCTCCTGGATTATAACTATAGCAACACCAACTACTTACTTTACAATAGTTATTTTAAACAAATAAATATTATTATAAATATATATTATTGTTGACAAAGAATGGTCACTCTTGCATTCAGTTTACTACTAGAGACCTGTAGTGCGTAGGTACGCATTAGCACCGCGTTCACCACTTTTTAATTTTCAAAGTGCGAACATGCAGTGGCATCTTGATCACATACTTCGGAACCCCAAGCTGCCAGTTTGATTGCATAGATAAAACGATACGTCATCGTTGTATCCTTAATCGGATCGTAGCGTTCCAATTTTCTTTACAACCAGCTGTAGATGTAGATGTTAAATTTTTGCGTGTATTTTTCTCACGCACACCCTTGACAGCCGAGCCAATCTCGTCCATTGTTTTCCGTATTTCTCTAGCACGGTAAAGTTACAAACAGAAAGATAACTTGTTAATTTTATATGAAAACATTTTGTAATAACAGCCCTAAGACTGTTCCTTCAACATGAGCTGCTCGTGACGTGACAGATTCATTCCTCTTCTACATTATCTATGTGGAGTTTCCAAAGTTACTAATTAGTACCAAAATATCATATTCTTACATAATGGGAATTAATGATTAAGCATTGAGTTAATTAGCATGAATGATAAGTAAGTAAGTGTATTATTTTATGAACCATCTTCTCACATGTAATTATGAAATAAATATACTTTTACTTTTTTACTTTACTTTTAAGCACTTCATAAGATACGACCGCACAACATTAGGTACAACCAAGTACAACCACTTGATACGATGCCGATGGCGGAAAAAACGAGATCAAATGTATACATAGTCTCTGCCTTGAAATAATATATAAAATAATATATGAAATAATATATGAAAGAATAATGAAAATAAAGTGTGTCGACAAAATTAGCTGAATGCTGTAAAATTTTCGCAAACGTTAATATGCGATTTAGACACACTATAAAAAAATATTGAGACTTAACTAACTCGTTTATGTCAATCGGATAGGATAGCTTCCTTTCTGTTATTCAAAATATTGTGGCGGTGGCGTCACAGCAGGGCGGCTATTGACTGACAACTTTGATGAAGGAAGATTACCAGAATATTTGTTTTTGTCTTCGAGAAAAATTGGTAAAGATGTATTGAAGCGTTACGGGAAAATGGGGAAGCATTCGCAAATTATTACAGCGTTGAAAAGTATTGCGGACAATTTTAAAGATGAGTTATAAATGATGATGTATTTAATAACAGCATGAATGTACAGCTGTTGTGTGAAAATGAATTAGCCATATCGACTCAATCCCATCTATAATATAAAAATAAATCGCTGAATATGTTGCTAAGCGCAAATCTCGAGAGCAGCTGCACCGATTTCGCTAATTATTTTATAAGAATATTCCTTGAAGTACGAGGATGAGAGAAAAAAGAGAAAATTAAAAAAAAATCATGTATCAAATGACCACCCGGGCGAAGCCGGGACGGACCGCTAGTTTGCCAAAAAAAAATACAAAGATCATCTTACAACTACTTTAAGTTTTTGGTATTTTTATCATTATTGTGATTCATGGATGTCACATCCGTACGGAGTACCATTTACGTATATTATCTGTGTCGTGGTTATCATAAACAAATCATTTGACTTTTATTAAGATGTCAATTGGACTTTTCCTCAATCGGAACGCTCTAAATCAGTTAAATCTAGATCTTTGTTGTCCCCAACAATCAGCGCGTGCCAGCGGCTCTCGTGAGCCCGCCTGATGGACGACCGCTGCTATCGCAATCTGACTGATACGAGTGATGGATACGGCACTTAAAACTTTTCATCTAACATGGCGTTAGAGTCTAGGCTTAGGCAATGTTTAGATTCTGAGTACATTTGCTATAGGTACGTATTTTGTTGTAAGCTGCTTTAGCTGTTCACCGCGGATAGTGTAGCTTCCCAACAGTTAAAGAATTTTTCAAATCGGTCCAGTAGTTTGGAGCCTATTCAATACAAACAAACAAAAAATAAAACATTTCCTCTTTATAATATTAGTATACACACACATTGCATTTAAAAGCCGATATCGATAGGACCAATCCACATTTATTTGTCACTGGGAAGTGGAAAAAAAGTGGACGCGGGACGAGAGGTGCTTCAATTATTTAGGGCAACAGGCGATTATACCACATGATATAAAACTATACAATACGCTAGAAATCACCCATTCAAGTGCGTCATTACTCTTCCTTCAATTCCGCGAACGTGTGGAATTTTTAACGATATGTTAATTTTGCGTGGCCATTAGGCAGTGTCCATGCAAATGCCAGGCTAGCAGAATAAATGCAGCCCCCGTGTTTACCGGTTTATTGCCAAACGATGCCCATTGCCCATGTTAATGGGGCGTTGACTGTACATTTTCCTTTTTTATTTTCCACTCATGTTGTTGCGGTGTGGGCAATAATGAGCAAATTAGAACACGAGGGAAGGGAGCCCACTTTTTTATAAAATACCAAGTGTTGGGAGGGGGGCAGTAATTTAATATAAATAATAAATTACCCTTTCTCCTTATGAGCGATCGCTCTCGTTGTAAAAGATACGAGCAGCTAAGCATTACATTGGTAGCATTTGCTAATATATTAGGCCAACTTTCAACACAATGATCAACGACCAATCTTAGTAGATAATCTAATTAATCTAATGGAACGTGTTTTTTTAATCACTGCACCTACGTTTGCCGCTGAAGCGGCCGTGGGCCGGCCATATCTCGCGAAGAACCGACGGCCGATGGGGCAAACGTGTTCTTGAGTGGAGACCACGACTCGGCAAACGTAGTGTAGGACGCCCTCCGACCAGGTGGGATGACGACCGGCGAAAGACTGCAGGTAGATGCTGGATGCGGCAAGCTGAAGACAGGGCGCTATGGCGCTCATTGGGAGAGGCCTATGTCCAGCTGTGGACTGCTATAGGCTGATGATGATGATGATGATGATGATTACGTTTGCCGTAGCACGTAAACGACGCTTCCTTCGTTATAATATATACTTTTAAGTATTTACTTCGTTATAATATCATGATCCTCGATCATGCTATTTCTAGACCGTTATTTAAACTTCGGTAAGTTGCTACTTTGTGTACCTAGATAGAATTGTATAACTCCGAACCACCGAACCTGACGCTGCAGCCATCATTGTCTCCTCACAACCCAATGCCTTTATAGGTCTTAATTTGAAAAATGTACATGTTAGGATTATTTGTAATTATAATACATAGATATACATAGATCTATGTAAAATATTGTATTATGTTTATCAGTTATCTAGTACCCATAACACAAGCTCTGCTTACCATGGGGCTAGATAATGCTGTGTGAATTGTCCAGCATTATTTATTTATTATAGATTTCTCAGTTCAATCCATGTTCACCTGTGTGTGTAGAAAATGAGTTTAAGATTTAAATAATGTTGCGATAGAAGGCGATCAAGGTTAAACAAATTTTACCAATCCCTGTTCAGTGAGCGATTGGCGCGCTACCGACTCGGGAAATTCCTTTCTTCAGCACATCTCGTTTCACTGAAAGCAGTAATTCAATTATTTTCAATGTATCTATAGGTGATCCATTCAAGAGATTCTTCAATTAAGATGAATGGTAGATTGACTTTTTGAAAATAAGCCTCATAATCTTATTCCAGTTTAAACTTCCTTTAACAATATTTTCAAGTAAAGTTAGTTTTATTCAAAGTTTTAATTTTATAGAACAATTAGTTGAGTCACCTGAATATACAATGACTCACTTATACTTATCTGCTACATATATGTTTTTTTATGAGGCCGTAGGATTCAAGTGAAGTAGAAGTTCGGTGAACGAAGAAGGTAGGTATTCAGGTTTAAATTAAACTACCTTGTGCGGTATTCCGTACAGTCATGTAGGGAGAATTGGAGAATTGGTTCAGATACCTTTTACAAAACTATAGACATTTTGAGTCAACAATGAAACACTGCAAACTTTTTTATCATCCGGTATTCAATCATCTTTGTACTCAGTGGCATGTTTCTACCTAAAAAGTAAAAGTTGTTAATAATATTACCCTTAGCATGTGTTGGTACCAAATGTAGGGACTTATGGCTACTGCAAGCCATAAGTCCCTACATTTAGTACTAACAAGCCATAAGCGCGCCATTCGCTCATCTATTTATAGTACCCAGTCAGTGAAAATAGCTGCGCTGAAAGATATACGACCAGATTTTCGGTAATTTGCAGGGTTTTATGATGCGTAAATTTGTGTAATATAATTTAGAATCAGAAACATAAAATAAAACTGAAATAGCCTATATACATATAATAGCGAATACCTACCATTTTTGTCTCATTTACCATGAATATTTTATTAGAGTATTCCAAAAATCAGCTCAGGGAGTTCCAATTTCAATTACATTAGCCAAAAATCTGGAAACAAAATGGAGTCTTCGCTAAATTAAATTTTTGAAGAAATTCTTAAGTGAGATAACTAAGTCGATCTCATCTTATGATGGGGAACAAATGTTTTATATTTATGAAATGGCATAGTACCAGGGTTTTTATCTAAATAAAATAAATAAATCTAAACGCATAGGGCATTTAGATTTGATAAAATCTTGAAGGAAATTTGAACAAATCATGAGGATTCTAAATTGGGATTCACATTAATTTATTAGTTTGGTCTAGTAACATCTCTGTGAATTGACCTAAATTGCCAATTACGCATGCAAACTTATTCTTCACTCGTTTTGTTTTTATTTACCAACAAATACGTATCTTTTATCGCCCTCCGACCAGGTGAGATGACGACCTGCGAAAGACTGCAGGTAGATGCTGGATGCGGCAAGCTGAAGACAGGGCGCTATGGCGCTCATTGGGGGAGGCCTATGTCCAGCAGTGGATTGCTATAGGCTGATGATGATGATGATGATGATGATGATGACGTATCTTTTCACAGCTCACGAGCTCTGATCCCGCTCTCATTGTACAGCCGGCTGGCACAGCATAAAATCAAATAGTTACATCACACCACTTGAATAATATAAGTAAATTCAGCATTTATTTGAGGAAATTACACTAACTTTGATTGGTTGTTTTATGGTGTACTTCTTCATAATTGAAGAAACTGTCGGCTTTTCTTCTACAGTTAAGGTGTGTGATTGAGTTTAGAAGGAACGAAATAAAAAAAAACGATATGTCAATTTACGGGAGGGAGGACGTTTATTTAACACTTTGAGTGCTGAAACCGCACGGTATGAGTTTTCTACAAGTGACTAATCTGCGAAAATCCACACTAGCGCAGCGGCTGGGAAAATACAGATCTTTGTGACTCAGCAGAGCTGTAATATTTTTCGAACGACACGCATGTGCGGCGCAACACAACCGCTGTGTAGAGCGGCAGCACGAATTTTTTAGGTAAAAAAAAATATCGCAGTCGTCGAAAAAAAACCGCAGTCAAAGTGTTAACTTTAAACTGATTAGGAACCTATTTCCACATGGAGAATAAACAATTCGTTTTATTAATATTATCTTTTTAAGTGCAAATGCTGGGTAAACCTCTGTATTGCCTTCTTGTTTTTCTTCACTTTTTTGAATAATTAAAAATGGTAGTGAGCTTTTCATTTGATCAATGGAATGATCAAGCTGTTGCCTTAAACTATGGTCACCGCCTCTGGCCAGAATTTGCATTCATACTGAAATAAAACTTCACCATGCAGCCGGAACTCATCTACCATACATACAGAAATAATAACGGGATCATTTCCGAACAAACAAAAATACGACTGTGAACTATTGTGGATATACGATATACGTAAGACATATCGAATATTATTTATAGGCTCTTTTAAAAAGATACGTACCTATTTGTTTAAAGAAGACCGACAAATTATTTTGTTGTATTTTTGAGATTTTGCATTGCTTTTCAATATGTACTGACGATATACGAGTACAATGTGCAAAGGCCATGCTAATTTAGTAGGTCATTTTACTCCCGTATAATTAACTTTTGTTAAAGACGAGCGGGCCTAAGTGCAAATAAATTAGGTAATATTTATTTATTTTGGATTCCACTCTCCGGACCACATGATCCGAAATTACGCCGTCCGAAGAGCAACTTACTTCGTCAGTAGAGCAAAATTAAATATATGTATATATTTTGACTGGTTTCCATGAAATTCTGTCAAAAACTACCAAATATTTCTCGCCGTTTCAGTTAGCTTAAACTGGGTAAAGCAGTTCCTTGGAGTAAAAAATTATATTTCATTGCTTTTACATTATTTCACAGAAACGAAGTTCAAAACGGGGAGAGATATGGTAAGAAAATGAGGTTGCTTACTTTATTGAATTAGGAAGGACTGCGACGTCGTTCCAATTACGATTAAATTATCTACCTGGCTCTGGAAAATTTTCTGGATAATATTAAATCGAAATCCATTTTTCTTATCACAAATTAAATTCAGGCATTATTGTAGTCGCCGTGATGAATTTAGTTTTTGTTTTTGAAATTTAAATCGTTGTTTTTTTATCTCGAAATAAATATTAAAGAAGGATTTGTAAAGCAAAGTTTGAAAGTACCTAACTGACCTATTATATTGCAAACAACAAAGTACCTTCTTAGGGAGGTTCTTAGGCAGTTTTCAGACGGTGAAGATTATCTTTGAATTGATTAACCCTGAAGCTTTGCAGCCTTTGTACATGCCCTGTTTTAATCAGATATAAATATTCACTACCTACTATTTATACATTAATGGTTAAATTCCTATCGGTGCTGATGGGAGTAAAATTTACGAAACCTATTTCCTTAAACCTACTGGTTATGAAAGAAAAAAAAGCATAGAAACTTGGACGTAATCAAATATACCTACGGGACCATCGATGCGCGTATCCGACTTGCACTTGGCAAACATTTCAACAGGACAAACTACTAGTTCTCGATTTTAAAAACTGATTTTAAGCCTTAATTTTAATCCCTTGGAATTATTCTTAGGAAAATCGCGAAAAAGAAAATATCCAGCGAACCGGAGGAGCTGGAGCTGTATTTTTTTAATTATTTTTTTGTTGGGTAAAAGTGACTACCGTAAGTTAATATAGGAATGCTAAATAGGTAGATACTTACATGTAGCATGACGAAAAACTACAACAATAAACAGTCCTAATCGTTAGACTACGCCACAATCAACACTTCGTCTTGTAGTCTTGTTCAATTCCCAACTATTCCTTACAATTTCCGCTCAAAGCTCTCGAGGCTCTACTAAATCCTCAACGTTGAAACGAGTAGGTAGATACCTACTCCTTTCATTTGCATTCTGTTCTTCTTTCTATTAAAAAGTTGAACACACATAGTTAAATTGAAACTCTGCTTTAAAACCAGTGGGTAAAGTTTTAAATTGGTCATGTGCCATGTTCCCACTCTTAATTAGGTTGTGAAGAAAATTGCTTCTTCTGAGTAATCAGTAAATGAAGCTGATCTATTCAAAGCTTGCAGAATTAATAAGAATACTGGACTGTATGAGTAGCGTGGACCTATTAATTAGATAGTTTTATACTGTTCATGTATTAACAATTAATTTATTTCAGCGTTGGTACACAAACGGCCGCTGGGGCAAACTTGTTCTTGAGTGTAGACCACGACTCGGTAAACATAGTTTAAGACGCCTTCCGACCAGGTGGGATGACGACCTGCGAAAGACTGCCGGTAGATGCTGGATGCGTCAAGCTGAAGACAGGGCGCTACGGCGCTCATTGGGAAGGCCTATGTCCAGCTGTGGACTAACATAGGTTGATGATGATGGTACAGAAATATTTTAATTAACTTGGATGTCTTTCTAACGTAATTTGCTAAAACATAATTAAGTACCTTATTAGGCTCATACACAAGTTAGTGAAAAAGAAGAAAACACCATGTAAAATTCAAATTCAAATTCTATATTATCAGACAACAAAGGTCCATAAAAAAAACTTACACAAAAATACAAAAAGGAAAATAAAATTACAACGAAGAACCAAAATAACTAAAAAAATCTAGAGTATAAGTAATTTCACCCAGTGGTGTCGTATTGGACAGTCATATTTACTAGATATTACTTTCAGGATGCTGTTGTTACTACCTGTCACTCTACTCATCAGAGATGCCACTCGCTTTCGCATAATTGCCGCGAAGCCATCTGTGAATGTATTAGTGAACATCTCAGATGCACTGATTACATACACTTGTGTGTTTGCAGTTAGTCTCTACTACATATATCTATACAACTTTTTAATTCTTGATTTTAGTGAAAAATTAAGGCTTGTAAGTACCAAATATCGTTTATTCAGTGGAACATGGGAACTAATAATTTCCTGTGGATCACTAAAGGAGACATCTCCAGTGGACCATGGGCAAGAGTCGATGCCAACCAGTATTACTTTGTTTTTTTTACAGTTAAATACCTTTATTAACAAAGAAAGTTATATTTAAATATAAAAAAACAAACTAGAACTAGTACTTAGAATTCAAAAAAAGTTGCTAGCTGGATGGTTTTTTACAGTCTGCACTACAAAACCATCTACAAGTAGCTCAACTGATCCCTATCAATACCAGTCCGAAGTCTCTCCAAGATGCATTGCCTCGCTGTATGGCAATACTGATATGCTGCGCCCGATAATGTTTTTCTAAGTAAGTTTCAAGTAAAGTTAAAAATAAGTACTCCAAGTTAATTAACTAATTCCTATCTACACATATGCACATTTAAATTTTATCTCAACGTGGGACCAAAAATAAACATTAGGTGCAACGCTTGCATAAAAATAATGTCTGCCATTTTAAATTTAAAATGTGTTTTCTACAAGTGACTAATATGCGTAAATCCACACTAACGCAGCGGCTGACAAAATTCAGATATGTGTGACTCAGCACAGCCGTAATATTTTTCGAACGAAACGCATGTGCGGCGCAACACAACCGCTGTGTAGAGCGGCAGCACGAATTTTCTAGGTTAAAAAAAAAGATCGCAGTCGTCGAAAAAAAATCGCAATCAAAGTGTTAAGGTTCAAATTAAATTATAACTCACGTATCTCATTACGAAAGCTCGTCCTAGTTTTGGTTCGCATTCATTTTAGCAAGTATTTTAATTAGTAAGGCATTTTCTTTCAATAAGAACGCTCCTCGCTTCGCATAATTCTATGAAAATCCTTGGGGAATATGAGTGACTGTGTGGTTGTAGGTAATTCGTTTTCAGCTAGTTGATACATGAAAAACTTTGGATTGTGGTACTTTTGGTGAGACGTTGGTAATAACTGTAATGCTTAACCAACAAACATAGCTTTGAGATTTTTTATTTCAAAAGCAGATCATAAAAACCACTACAAAATTCTGATGTCAAGATATTTCAATAATAATGTATAAATAAAAATGTTACACACACACTAATAACGGGTGTTCTGGTCGTTTTCTATATATAATAAAAAATATCTATCTATGTAATGTATTGTATTATGTATATCAGTTATCTATTACCCATAACACAAGCTCTGCTTACCATGGGGCTAGATAATGCTGTGTGAATTGTACAGCAATATTTATTTATTTATTTAATTCAGGTTATGCTGAGACAGAACCTATTAGTTCGCTATGTAGAGTCGCATGTTGCTGTTTTTATAGATACGTATGTAGTTAATTTTTATAGTTTTATGTTCTTATTTATTTTATAATATGTATTAACAAGTTGTACATACTACAGTGAATCAAAAATATATTTTCTTTCTTTCTTTCAGGTTTGAAACAGTTGTTTTTATGTACTTTTCTTGCTCGTTTGTTACTAATGTGGCTTCCATATTCCTAAGCTATAACCCAGGCTCAAAAGGACCCCATAATTATGTTATTGTCGCATATACGTTAGAGTCGCATATAATTAAAATGCACTTGTGACGGAGTTTGCTGATAACTATGGATGTGGCTGCACTGCCGTTACGTACCTAAAGTGAGTGTAGCAGGGCTCAGTGGGATGTGAACGTGCTCAAGCATTCATAATGTTAGGTGGATAGACATTACAGACACATATAGGTTACCTAGTTAAATTTCAGCACAGGTCTTTGTTTTTCGGACAATTTATTGCTAGCGTTTTTCATTATATTGGCTTGTATTTTATAGGCCGCATGTTAGTCGAGTCATAGTAAAATGATATCATCTATGTAGGCCTCATCACATGGCTTGTTTGTATGTTTTACTCTCGCTGTTCTCCACCTAAATATCCCCATTGGGACACTGAGAATGTTTGATTTGGCACCCTGTACAAGCCTTCAAGTTAAGGCTCGAGATGACTCTATCAACATATAAATATAATACTAGCTGTTTCCCGCGATTTCACCCGCGTTAAATTCTAATTTTACATTTCTTAATTTTTATATAGCCTATGTTCATCGCAGATAGTATAGCTTTCCAAAAGAATTTTTCAAATCAGTCCAGTAGTTTCGGAGCCTATTCAATACAATCAAACAAACAAAAATCAAATTTTTCCTCCTAATAATATTAGTATAGATAGGTATAGATAATCTTATTTAATCTTTAATAAGGTATGTATTTGAATATATACTTATTCAACCCTAGTATTAGCACTTTGATTGCTGAAATCACACGGTATGGTTTTCTACAAGTGACTAATATGCGTAAATCCACACTAGCGCATCGGCTGAGATAATACAGATGTGTGACTCAGCACAGCCGTAATATTTTTCGAACGAAACGCATGTGCGGCGCAACACAACCGCTGTGTAGAGCGGCAGCACGAATGGCTTTGGTTAAAAAAAAGATCGCAGTCGTCGAAAAAAGATCGCAGTCAAAGTGTTAAACAGGTGTTCATATCACAATACTTTAAAAAAATTAACAATATTTCTAAGTAGAATTGTTGATTACCCAATGTTTTAAGGCCCACAAAGTTCAAAATTAAATCGCACAGCAATATTTTGTCTCAAACGCTGCATCCAAAGATCCGAGCTCGATCTAAATAAAAGTCCTCCTGATCTCGTACACGGGCGAAACAAGACTTCAATTTAAGAGCATGCTAAGTTTTAGTTGTTCGAAATACTCTAAAGTTCGAGGTTGTATAAAACGGATTAACGAGTATTTTATTCGGTGAAGTACCTATTTGCTCGATCACAACGATCTAAAGGAGAATAGACTCGCTGAAATTAAAGTTTGAGCTTGCATGGAAACTATTCGGCTATTATATAGAAAATAAAGATCCAGCGAAATACTTGATCGCAAACGAGTTCTTGAGTGGAGACCACGACTCGGTAATCGTAGTGTAGGACGCCTTCCGACCAGGTGGGATGACGACCTGCGAAAGACTGCAGGTAGATGCTGAATGCGTCAAGCTGAAGACAGGGCACTATGGCGCTCATTGGGGGAGGCCTATGTCGATTGTTATACTAGATTTAGTTAGTATTAAGATCCTTTGTTATTTTTATTATTATTTTTGTATTGATGGTGCAATAAAGTTATATTGTATTGTATGTCCAGCAGTGGACTAATATAGGCTGATGATGATGACTACTTTCTGCGTCTAAAGCGGATGTTTGTTAACTACGCCTTAGTGGCCGTAAAGATAGTTGACCTTCAGATAAAATCGTAATTTATTTGTTTTTCAACTCTCACCAAACAGCACGCAAGTTTCTTGATCAGAATGAATGCCGCCATCAAAACCTCCCCAGGGCCATGAGTTAAATAATATTTTGCTTAATTATCTAATCCCATTTAGTTCAATCGTTATGAAGCACGAGAAATTACATGAAAACAACATAATTTTGGTTCCATGAAATTGAATATAGCTTCCATGTTCCATTTACATTATATTAACTCATTTATTCTCAGATTCACAATCCATTATACAAAGTCAAAGTCACACAATAAAATCAAATAAAACTAGAATAACATAACTTAGGGAAATTAAAAATAATAATAACAAATACAAAATGAAAACTTACTAACCTAATGGACATTTAGAAGAATCCCCATCAATATCTTCATCCATTTGTTTTGGATGGGACAGTCCAGACGTGAAACAATAATTTTCAGGATGCCGTTGCTACTGGCTCGCGCGCGCTGAAGTAGGGAAGCTACTTTTTTGCGAATAATCGCATGAAAGCCGTCCGTGCGCGCCTCCGCGAACATACCAGACGCGCTGCAAAAGCGAGGCAGCCGCATCAGCATCCTGAAAATGTTGTTGTACTGGACACGTACATTACGAGATAAGTTTTACATTTCGTTAAGTTCTTTACTGGTTCTTTAACGTCGTTTTTATTGCGGCAGTTTCTCCTAACTCTTTTCACGGTTTATCTGTGGCTGGAGATTTTACTATCGTGAGTATATTTATTGAGTTTTATCTTCATATTTTTCTTGATATTTAAACGGCTGAACGGATTTAAATAAATAAATAATGCTGGACAATCCAGACAGCATCATCTAGCCCCAAGCTAAGCAGAGCTTGTGTTATGGGTAGGTACTAGATGACTGATATACATATATGTAGGTACATATATAAAGTAATTTCATTTGTCAGTGTGAAATTGCAAATCGGTGATTTTTCTTTGCTATGTTTAATACCGCACTACGTTTGCCGCGACTCGGCAAACGTAGTGTAGGACGTCCTCCGGCCAGGTGGGATGACGACCTGCGAAGGACTGCAGGCAGATGCAGGATGCGGCAAGCTGAAGACACCGCGCCATGGCGCTCATTGGGGGAGGCCTATGTCCTGCAGTGGACTGCTATAGGATGATGATGTTTAGTAGATTTCTGGTTGTAGTAATAGTTTACTGATTGAGTTTACGGATTGACGTTCAAGCTATGCTAGGCACGCTCGGGTGATAAAACTTTCACAAAAGCTCCCCAGTACAAACGGAGCTTCGTTCAATTTTCAGTTCAAACAAATTCAGAATACAAAAGTTCTGTGGTTCATTATTTAGATGTTTTCAGTAGTCTACGTTTCACTGAGCATCTGCACTACCTCTATATTGTTTGCAACAGTCTACAGATAGCTCAACTGCTATGGTACTTACTTCGATGTTTGTTGTAATTTTCTGTTTGTATTTTTGCTTAATAAGAGCGACCTTTATCGAGCAGTAGGACAGTATGGCTGAAATATTTTTTTTGTTACTTTATATTATAGAATTTTTGTTATTTGGTCACCTGTACTTTTTTTTTTTTTTATTTGCTTTGGGGTGGCTTTCGTATCACTGCGGCCATGATAGGCTTGTGATCGCCACTTTTACGTTTCAGTCCTGAAGCCGTGGCGTTCATAGTTCGCCACTAACCCTTGCAGCTGCTAAGAACTGTAGGATTTTCTTCGGGGTGATGTCTTTCAGCTCGTCTGGGCTATGCAGATGCTTGCCCGGATGGATGCTGCGTATGTGCATCAGTGCTCCACACTCACTTAGCAGATGGAGGGGCGTACTTGCCAAAATATTTAAATTATTTTACCAATAAGTACCTGAATGCTATGTCTAGACATGCATTCAGGTACTTTACATAAATTCCACAAGAGCAAAGCCGCGGGCAAAAGCTAGTTGATTATGTAAGAAGCTTTCTTCTGGTAGTTAAGTAATTTCCCAGTGGACAATGCTCCTTTTGGGGCTTTCTTATGCTGTAAAACCTTAACCGGATGGTTGCAAAGGTGGCTAGATTACCTATTCTTTATATATAAGTTTACGAACCCGAGATACGAGTATTCTGAATATGGGATAATAGACGATACACTCATCATCATCATAATTCCTCATATTTTATTATAATACACATTTTGTAATGTCTTGCTTTGTGGATTGTCCAATATTATTATATTTATTTATTATTGTCTAGTTCAATAGCTGTAGCAAACTGTTTTGTTAATATTTTAAAGTTATCGACGCCACACGTTTATGCATTTTAATACAAAATAATTGGTTTTACACACAGGAGAAGCAAAGTTTATTAGGGTTCCACCGCGACTGACAGCGGGTTTTCTTCCCAATGTTGGTACGGAATCAGTGACGTGATTCAGCGAGGTGCAATAAATAGGTAAATTATACCGGACGCTGAATAATATCTTTCTGGGCAATCTTTGAAAAAAAAACTTTGAGTTTATTGTCGATAAATAGGCGTTTGACATCCGGTTTGCTCAATCTATTTGTTATATATTTTCAAGAAAGCTTTTTTTCGTCATTTATCAAATTGGACGAATTGTTTTGATACCACGTTGAGTTTTGATAAGTTCACAGTTTAATTTAACTTACGATTAATTCTCGATATTGAAATCTTATAAAGGCAGAAATCGCAGAAAGGTTAAGATTGTTTTTTTTTTCTTTCTTTCATAGGTACCGGCAATGATATTGATGGTAATTGATTGTTCAATAAGTGCTACAAAATTTAGACAAAATTTTAAAAATAGTAGTTTTTCAACGTTGTTAACGATAATCTAGGAATAGGTAAATATATCATATATCTCTATCATATATTTACCCATTAATATTTTTTTATTTTATATATATTTGCCAAAAACCACTAAATAATTCTATCCCGTTTTGTCAAGCTTTTTGATGCACGGGCTCTCTGCCAGATTGGGCGCCAACAGACAATTACAAATCGGTTAATTTTTCAACAAAGTAAGTAAGAATCCTTAAAGGATTCATTTATCTTAATATGATTTATTGATTTAACAATGTTCTTTTATTATCTGGAACGATCCGGGACGTCTCGAGCCCATAAATATCATACAAAAGAACAGAAGGCATTCTGTCTCACGAAAAAAATTCCTCAAACACCTCATTATTTTCGACTAGCTTACCTTCTCGACTGTGACCGTACCTAATAATCTGTGACTCTTTATGGAGCGAATTATCATATTATTATATTAATTAACTTATTTATTCTCAGATTAACATTATAGAGGTCTGTAAATTGTATTGCTTTAATAGTAAATGATTTGTTTCCTCGGGGATTTTGAACACAATCGAGATAATGTTATTTAATGTTATTTTTTTTATATTATTTAATAAATAAATAATGCTGGACAATTCACACGGCATTATCTAGCCCCATGGTAAGCAGAGCTTGTGTTATGGGTACTAGATAACTGATATACATAATACAATACATTACATAGATAGATATTTTTTATTATATGTATATAGAAAACGACCAGAACACCCGGAACAAATATCTGCAGATCGTACACACAATTGTTCCGAGGCAGGAATCGAACCCGCAACCTACTGCGTCGCAAGCGGACCTTCGCCCACCGCGCCACATCGGTCGTCAAATCTTTCATTTAGAGATCTTTCATTTATGACGAAAACGAAGAACCCCAAAGATCTGACAGAGTCTGGTAGATCTAATAAGTTAGTATTATAGAATGTATTTATAAATTGTTTAATTAATATTTTGATTGATATATTTATTTTGTACTTGTAATGATTAAGCCAATTGTATGTGTGTGTTTTATGTGTCAAATAAATGAATTACTTACTTACTAAATAATTTATTATGGAGACTATCAGTAATTTTCCGGCGATAAACATAAACCTTTAAAAACTCGAGTAGGAACCTACTTAAATTAATAAAAGGTGGTTTTACAAAGTAGGTCCAACGTTTTCTCGAAAACGACAACGCCTTTTGGATGTGACAGAATAAATAACGATGTTGATCTAATCTACCACCAGGGAAAAAAAATTGTTTACGAGTATATTGGCCGTGAAACAAAGAACCACTGTGATTAATGAACACAGGATGTCAGGATAAAGTTACTAAGCACAATAGGCAAACGGAGAAGAAATACAAAGCAAAAATTCCATTGATGCTCCTAAATTTCAAGATTGTTGGTATCGGTGCAATAGGGTCAACAATGTTAACGTTTCCACAGAAATACTATTAATTTTGGGTAGCTCCCATTTGTTCTATGGAACCTGACGTCATCGAACAAAAAGACACATTTTCTTCCCCATTTTTTCCATGGAACTACATACTAGCTTTTCACCCGAGTTTCATGCCATAGAACAAAATGAGAATCAGAATTTCCCAAAATCTTCCATGCGAAGCTAGTTGACACTGATAATGTCAATTATTCTGTCATGACGACCGATGTGGCGCGGTGGGCGAAGGTCCGCTTGCGACGCAGGAGGTTGCGGGTTCGATTCCCGCCTCGGAACAATTGTGTATACGATCTGCAGATATTTGTTCCGGGTGTTCTGGTCGTTTTCTATATATAATAAAAAATATCTATCTATGTATTGTATTATGTATATCAATTATCTAGTACCCATAACACAAGCTCTGCTTACCATGGGGCTAGATAATGCTGTGTGAATTGTCCCGCAATAAAAAAATAAAAAATAAAAAAATAAAAAAAAATGATCAAACATCTGCCTGGGTAAAAATCCTACAAAGGAAACCTAAAAATCTAAAAAATGGATATTTGAAAAAAGTTCTCAGTGCGTCAATCAAGTCAATAAAATTAGTCACTATGACTGTGCCACAATAAACTAATATTATTTGCTAAATCATAAAGAGGTCGTATTTACCTTGTCCTATAGAACAATTTGAGAAATAAAAGTATTGCATGTTTCATGGTATAAAATAACAAAAAATATCTTATTCTGTACAATAACGTCATGTTCTATAGAACATATGGGACCTACCCTTAATTTTCGTACACGACTCCACTCAATTATGAGCTGTGGCAGACATCACAGGCAGAAATGACTTTATACAAATACATTGAAACATTAGATTTTCTTCAACCATGTTTGCATGGACCACGTTGACTATTGACTCGGCCAGTGATGAACTACGTTTGTGTTGACGGTCGAGATAATCGTTACTTAGATTATTATATAAGGCTAGAAAGGACGCAAAAAATAGATAAGTGTTATATAAATTAAAAGTAATGGATTTTATATGTCTGATAGTACAATAAAATAAACAGAAGTCTGAAAAAGTTATTAAAACTTTTTGAAGTCAGAGTGAACTTAGTGGAGTGGTCTTTAAACTGGAATGGTGAACTTTTCTGTAAAATTTAAATCAAAAGAAAAGAGAATTCAATCAACTTCGTTAGATCTCGTTCGGTCTCAAAGCTTGCTTTATAGCTTTATGCTGCTAGTAGTTGTTTGAAACTTCACTCGTGATCGTTTAGTAAGTACATTAAATTAAGGTTAGATTATATTATATTATATATAAATATATATATACCATGGTTCGCTACTTCGCTTTCTTTGCGGGGTGCCAAACAGTTTAGGGAACGACTTACACCAAAAACTGCAATTAAAAATTATACTATTTATCGGTAAAATATAAAGTTTGTGTTATTTTATGATGGTAGGTAGAAGCCCTTAAATGGTTAAGGCTTATCCAAATTTGAATTGGGCTAGCCACAAGCCGAACAGCTTTTTAGGCGTATAAGTACGCTTTGTCAGTTGATAAAAACTGGACAAAGCCGAAGGTAAATCCATTGGAAAATGCGTTATCCGATGGACAGACGCCGTTTAACCCGTATGTCGGTCGTGGAATGACCTCGGGATAATTGATATGACTCTGATTGGACTCTTTTTGAATAAAATCGCCATTCACATCTGCTTGGGACGAAAAATGACATATTTATTGCTTAACGACTAAGGTGACTTTTAGGGCGAGTATTTTGTATTTCGTAGACGTAGTAGGTATCTAAACAATATGGTATGTGTGGAAGCGAGTTTCATAAGTCACAAATATAAAATTGTCATATTAATCCTTAGAATTTTCTTATGTATTTTTCCAAGTTTGTCACCTGCAAATGGCCCCAGTTTGTTGGTTCACCCGTTCCATATGCTTACCTGAAAGAAAAGATACAATCTGTTAAACAAACAACAATTCATTCTATCTTTATTATTTACTCCGTCAAATTAAGAGCGATAAACAAGGGTCATTTAGCAACTTCTGCCGTAGCCTACCCTGCTCATTAGCGTTAGCTAGCGTACCCGGTGTAATTACTGCAGACTGGCGATGTCACAGAATGTTAAATGAGATGGATTATAACAATGGGTATTATAGTTATTTGCACCTTACGAAGGTGCATTGTGGTGACTGATATGAAAACCGGCTAACGACTGGTTATATTTAAAACTAGCGGACCTTCTCGGCTACGCATGGTTTTAGTACGGATCTCTAACTTTTTTTAAAATATAATAACCTATGTTCACCGGGGATAGTGTAGCTTCCCAACGGTGAAATAATTTTTCAAATCGGTCCAGGAGTTTCGGAGCCTATTCTTTACAAATAAACAAAAAATCAAACCATTCCTCTTTATAATATTAGTATAGATAATCAAATTTCAAGTGACACCCCTGCTACTGCAGAAATTTTTCTTCCCGACACGTGTACTGCACACGTTTTGGGAAGAAAAACGATATTGTTTTAACTCTTTATACATTGCCATAGGCATCATTTGCCATCATGATTCCCAGCTTGTAGAGTACCCTACTGTTGTGTCTACTCTACACCCTACAGTGGGATACACCGTCCTCTCTTCACGACTATTTTCCTGAGTTTTACGTAAGTTTTACGCATCCAGCAATTGTCTGCGACTAAGTTAGTCAGTCGCTTGGAAGTGAGTATTCATTTATATCATACCTAAAAATAAACACAAACTACACTGCAACTAACTACACACATTAAATTACTATGTACAAGCTTAGGTGGTCTGGCAAAGATCACTCTTAGCCAAAACGCTTAACACTTTGACTGCGATTTTTTTTCGACGACTGCGATCTTTTTTTTAACCTAAAAAATTCGTGCTGCAGCTCTACACAGCGGTTGTGTTGCGCCGCACATGCGTTTCGTTCGAAAAATATTACGGCTGTGCTGAATCACAAAGATCTGTATTTTCGCAGCCGCTGCGCTAGTGTGGATTTACGCATATTTGTCACTTGTAGAAAACACATACCGTGTGATTGCAGCACTTAAAGTGTTAAGGAATTATGCAACACGGTGTACTGTTATGTATTCTATTGACTGTAGTAAATTTGTACAAATAAATAAATAAATTACGAATTAATTATTATAAATACATAAAAACAAATTAAACGTCTACCTACTGGTGATAGACGTTTCATTTCATTTTATATTTTTTATGTAGGTACGTACCTATAGAACTAGGCATTTGTAGAGAATATATAAGAGTTTAAATAATTTGTAAGCTCAAATTTTGCCATTCACAGAACATTCATCGTACAATCGTATTTACGGCACATTATTTTCTTTTACAACGCTCTCATCCAATCTAACCAATCAAACTCCAAAATTGTAATCTCAAGTTTTTTATATACAATACTAGCTGCCCCGCGGCTTCACCTTCGTGGAAATCGATGTGTCAAATAGTTTTTAAATCTTCCTTTTGAATCATTCTATCTATTAAAAAAACGCATCAAAATCCGGTGCGTAATTTTAAAGATGTAAGCATACACAGGGACAGACAGACAGCGGGAAGCGACTTTGCTATATACTATGTAGTGATGACAGATATACAACAAAAAGCTATAGCATTGATACGTTGTTGTTACGAATGTAATACCGGTGACCTACTAATAGCGTTTTCGGACTACTTTGCAGGTACTGGACAAGTTATAAAAGATACAGGTTCCATCTTCTCTTTAATTAAGATTGTCTAGAAAATTTAATTTTCAAGAAAGCTTTTGAACGTTATTAATATTTATAGAAAACGTAACTTCGAATGTCGCACTCAGTGGCTGTTTTTGGCTACCGGCCAAATCTGGGGAATCTAGGTATGCTGCAGGACCACTAGTAGGATCTACAGCCTACAGTCAAATTGCTTTGAAATCCTAAGGGGAACCTACCCGAACCCTTTTAGATAAGTATAGTATTAATCTAAATTGCTTGGTTGGGAAGATTTTCAAGGTTATTTCATGGAAAAATGCATAATATCTGATTCGTTTTTCTAGAAGACGCCTGCGAAATCATGGATGTGTAAGATAAGCTCTACCAGCCTAGGGAGTAACTATCTAGGCTGGTAGGGGGCTTATCTTTGGTAACACTGGTATTACTTTCTAATATCGTATCTACCATTGAGTAATTTTTAAAAGCAACACTGCACGATGAATGTTTTTCTGCCACTAGAAATAAGAAA
Source organism: Eupithecia abbreviata (assembly GCA_943735965.1). Lineage (NCBI taxonomy): Eukaryota > Metazoa > Arthropoda > Insecta > Lepidoptera > Geometridae > Eupithecia > Eupithecia abbreviata. The sequence continues at coordinate 8,585,605 of OX030991.1, read as the reverse complement.
AAGGCGCGGCGACCCTTTGCCTTAGGCAAAGCTAGAAACATAATTGATTTGTAACCATTAAGCTAGCCGGCGGACCAAGTATCGGAATGCCCGAGGTTTTCACGGATCACCACCGGCGAAAAGCTTGCACACCCTATAACTAAAGATCCGAGGCCGGCGGAGCGTGAGGACACTAACCCATATTAGTGACGCGTTCCACTTGATTCTTTTTTATGACTTCGTTTCGTACAGGATTTATAGCGGCCTGAGTTGTCGCTTCGAGTGCCTGGGTTTTTTCAGAGCACGTAGGGTTTACAGTTTTTTATTTATTATACGTAACCCTTACTGCCGTATCGGGTAAAATATGCTGCGAAAAATATATGAGAACCACCTGGGTGGTATGAACTGTCTACAATGTTAAGGCCTTACGGTCTAATGGTACGATGTTTATGAGTACGAAGGTAGGTATTGAAATAAGAATCGATTGAATAAATGAACCAATTCCGTGGCAGTCACGGCGTAACAATTCACCGGAGGGGTCGATTCTTACGATTCTTGCTCAGCCCGTAAATGGCAAGAGACTCGTTTTAACACCTCTATTACGATCACCTTGAAGTTATATCGAATCTACTTGAATCCCGGGAAGGCCTATTCATACTATTATCCATATTTTAATCTTAGTTAACCTTCTCAAAAGATATTAGACCCACGGTTCTGTTTTTGCACGGTCGGTAATGACCATGCAAAAATCAAGTCAGGAACTTTGATTTAGTTCAGGAATCCACTCCTTGCTTTATTATTGCATTATATTATGCTCTGCCAAAACCTCCCAATAATCAAAAATCTTTGTTCCTTCTAATAAACCGCTTTTACGTTCAAAGTGACATAAAACCAAAAAATATGGACACTTCCTTTTTACGGCCATAGATGTATTATTTAGGACCCTGACGATAAGGCAGCTTCCCACATCATAGCCGAGTCCTTGAAAGTGATTGTTTTCCTGGAATATTCTATAAAACCACTATAAATCGAGTTCGGTCTAAATTGCAACTTGTGATATACTACAAGTACATTTCTCAAGTGTCGTGGCTTGTACTGGAGCATACCCGAAGGATATTTTACGTCTTAATAAAAAGGAAATATGGTGCGAGGTGTAGATGGAAATTACTGTTGATGCGGTAAAATAAATAATAAGTCCTGTAAATAGAAATGAAATCAACTTTAACAAGATTGAGATCTGAATCTGGCTACAAAAGAATGTGCAAAGCATAACAAACCAACTAAATATAACTTTATAGCAGACTAGCCAGTTACAATTGCAATTAATGTAAGTTTTTTTTTTTATTGTCTAGTATACACCTTTTAAATAAATGTTAATATACAGTATAATTACAATCTAGCCATAGAATTGGCTAATGGGTAATTTAGTTTTAACTTATTTTTATATCAACATATTACTAAGAACGTGTCCATTGGGACTTTTCTTAATGTCTCTATACTTAACTTATACTTAAGGTGAAGACACTTTGTTCATGTGTTCTTTAAAATAGCACTTCTGCACATACACTATTATTATCACTACACTAACTCAAAGGGTTTTGTCCTTTTAAGCCTTCTCACTATGTCCGTGTTGTCGAGGAGCTGGATCGCCTCGACATTGATGATGAAGCCTTTGTTCGTGAGCCTCCGCGTGTTTTTGTATGACTTTGGTGACGAATTCAATGTTTAGGTCCCGATGAATATCGTCATTTCTTACGTACCAAGGCGCATTAATAATTGACCTGAGTACTTTGTTCTGGAATCTTTGTATGATTGCTACGTTTGTCTTTTTGGTGCAGCCCCAAAGCTGTATACCATAAGTCCAAATTGGCATAAGGACTTGTTTATATCAAATGGAGTTTATTGTGTATTGCTAAAGTAGAATTTCTCCCAATCAGCCAATACATCTTTTTGTAGCGAATCTCTAGCTCCTCTTTTTTCTTCTTGACGTGAGCTTTCCAGCGCAGCTTGGCGTCTAAAGTCATGCCCAAATACTTCGCTGTATTTTCGCATGGTATGATGGCCCCGTTAATTAAAACTGGATGGTATTCGTATCTTTTATTTGTGAAGTTGATATGACTCGACTTCGATTCATTTAGTTTTATTCGCCAGGCTTTGGTCCAGTTGTATATTTTATTAATCGCTACTTGAACCTTTTCGGCTGCCTCTACATGCGTTTTTCCTATGGCTATTATAGCAGTGTCATCAGCAAAAGTTGCAATGGTGTTGCTTTCATGTTTAGGGATGTCATGAGTATATAAAAGGTATAGGACTGGACCCAATACACTTCCTTGTGGCACCCCCGCTTTAATCTCCTTTATATCGGAGTAAGAATCCTCTTGCCTTATTCTAAAGGCTCTATTATCTAAATATGATTTAATTATTTCTACGTATTCTATTGGTAATATGCTATTTCGTTTTATTATAAGGCCTTCGTGCCATACTTTGTCGAAGGCTTGTGCTACATCGAGGAAGATTGTGGAACAAACTTCTTTGTTTTCTAGTGCTTTCTCAATTACATCCGTTATTCTGTGAACTTGTTCTACTGTATTATATTGTTCTCTGAATCCAAATTGATGTTCTGGAATGAGTTTCTTTCTGTCTAGTATTGGTATAAGCCTTTTTAAGAAAAGCTTTTCAAATAGCTTTGACATGATTGGTAGCAGTGAGATTGGTCTGTACGACGCGGTCTCTTGAGGGGGTTTTCCTGGCTTTGCTATCATTATGACTTCAGCAATTTTCCATATATCTGGTACGTATTTTAGTCGGAATGAAGCATTTATTAGGTTCATTAATTTAACTACCGCTTTCTTAGGTAGATTATGTAATACTTCTCCTGAAATTAGATCAGATCCAGGAGATTTTCTTGTATTTATTTTTTGTTTTATTTCACGCCAAACTTCTCGAGGTGAAACAAGCTTTATATCGCAGTTTTCATGGCAGCGTGCATCAAGGTTATAGCTTTCTTGGCCTTCATTTGGCTTAAAGATGCTTTCTAAGTGTTCGGCAAATACTTTAGCTTTTAGTTCATTGCTAACGGCCCATTCACCTGGTCCTGTCTTTATTGGTGGGATCTGATTTATTGGTCGTTTCATGTTTTTCGTAGCTTTCCAAAGAGAGTAGCCTGTACTGCGGTCATTGCTTAGTCTTTGTTGATAACTATATCTTTATTATCTTTATCTTTATTCTTCTAACTTTGTAGATAAGAAAATAGTGATAAGATGTTATAGTGAATAAGGACAATAGCAAGGTATCAAATTATTGTTTGAATGCATTCGCTCCCTAAATATTTTGAGTCAGACACTGAAACAGACCAACTTGCAACACTTTCAGGTTTCAACGAACTGCCAAGTTTCAGTTCTTGGCTATCATTATTTGTTTTAGGAGTTGTGTTGGTTATGAGGTGTAAAGTTGGGCGCGAGGTTGTAGCACCTACCCAAATGATTGTAGATGCGAGAACTGAAATATTTTGACAGCAAATATACGCGTACGCCTTTAGGAGTTTACGAACTTTGCGTTACTTACCTACCAAACATTTAGGGCCAAAGTTACTTTGGTCCTTAATTACAGAATAGCTATATAGTACTACATAAATGTTATGTAGTCATTTTATGTACGAGAAAGTTACGCTTACTTAGCACCATTAATTACATAATGACAATTTCAACAATGATAGATAGTTACCTATCTAGGTTTATCATTGAATATCAAAAATCTTTGAGATTAATACCTAATAGACTGCCAGCGAACGATATAATCAAGAAAAATGCATTATTGGATCGAGACATAAAAACAGTGCAAAGGTGTAGCGTTCGTCTTTACACTTCCCTCAGCAATATTTTACACGTCTCATTTTATTAAATTAAATCGTACGTCAAACCATTTTACCGAACGTGGCACATATCTCGTTTGAATTAAATGCGTAAAAAGGCTAGCGTAGCAACATACAATTTAGATATCTATTCTGCCAAGCAAAGCTTCAGTTCAAAGAATTTATAGTCAGAAGAGAAATTATAGGCACAGGTGCCTTTAATTTCAATAAGCTTTTTAAAATGTCCTGTCCGTATTCCTAACATAATGACAAAATCCTAGCGGGCTTGAAGGTTGCACCAATGGTATAGCGTCATTGTTTAAAAAATAAAAATTGGACCTCTCCGTTTTCTCTCAGGATTTTTCTTTGAACATCGCATAACTCTCCCAAAAGCACTTCCTTATCGATAGCCCTATCGCAATCATCCGCAAATGTGACGTAACGCACAAATACTTTACGACTTTATGGAGATTACACGGATTTCTGCATACTCACGCACTTCTTATACTACCCATATCATTATCATTACGTGCGAAGGTATGTCATTAGTTAGAGCACCGTTGGCTGAAAGGCAAGTCATCGGTGCGGTATGGTACTTACCTCTGCCTGGTAGTTCCTTTATTAAATGAATATATAGTACCGATTGTCCCCAGAATACTGCGCATTTACAAATTTTCTCAACTTTACCAAAATCGCGACTTCAGACCGGCTGACAAAATTCTAAGTACCTAGTAGGTACTTAGAATTTTGTGGTTGTGCAAATCCTGATCGCAAAATTGTACCCATATGATAAGGCACTTTTAAATTTGTTGGTTGTGAATGAATATTACATTTGTATCAGAAACGACACGATACATCAAAACTGGAGAATAGGTTGAGAAAGAAGTCAAAAATCGAGACAAGTAGGTACGTAGATTGTTAATAGTCCTTCCAAAATCGTATTATACCTCTATACAAAGTATCGATAAGAGTTTATTAAACTTTCCCGTTATGTTATAAATTATAATTGAATACGGCAATTTTGTGGTAATTAAAACTGTTCACTTGAATGTAAACGGGGGAGACCGTACTCAAGATTTTTAAATGAAAATATTTTTTACTCTGAAGACACGCTTAATTATTCAATGATTATGGTAATTTGATACCTATTGGCCTTAAATGGTAATTTGATTTAGACAATTTTTGCCTGAATTTAAGTTTTAAAATTAGTAGTAGCTTTCGTATTATAAACATTAAATTTATTAATAACTAGCTGCGCCCCGCGGTTTCACCCGCGTGGTGATAGATATTTTAAATAATAATATTATTATGTTGTATATTATACAATATATATTTATAATTTGTAGCCTATGTGTTATTCTGATGTATAAGCTATATTATTGTAAAATTTCATTAAAATCCATTCAGTAGTTTTTACGTGAAAGAGTAACAAACATCCATCCATCCATCCATCCATACTTACTAACTTTCGCGTTTATAATATTAGTAGGATAATTCCTGGTGTTAGTAGGTAAAGTAGTTTTGGCCTAAAGAGTAACAAATCATAAACATCGGCAAACTTGCAAACTTTTATAAGTAATGCATATACTTGGTTGCCTGGAAGAGATCGCTCTCAGCAATAAGGCCGCCCTTATTGTTTTCTATTTTGTGTGGTGTAATAAAGTGTTATCTATCTATCTATCTACTTATTTATAAAACACTAGCGACTGGCTCCGGCTTCGCACGGTGCAAATGCATGTATTATATACATTAACCTTCCTTTTGAATCACTCTATTAAAAAAAATCCTAGTATTGCTAGTATTGTATATATATTGCGTAGTTTTCTAGATCTAAGCATACATATGGGCAGACTGTACAGCGTGAAGCGACTTTGTTTTATACTATGTATAGTTTGACCGAAACCGCTGTACCGCGCCTGAGGTATGCGAGCGGCGAGACGGGGGGGAAATTTCGGCCGCTCCGATCCATCAGTCTGCCGTCAACGCGTACTCTTGCTCGTTTTTCCTCGCCCCCCACCTCGCCGCACTTTCCTAAGGAGCGGTACAGCGGTTTCGGTCAAACTATAGTGCAGCTTTAATGTTTTATGAGTTGTAAATAAAACATTCTAAGTCAAAGTCAAAAAACATCATTTCTTTAGGCTTTCAAAAAGGCACTTAGACAAGTCAAACTGTATACTAGATATTTACTATTTTTATCAAATAAGAGAATCAAGGTGTATTCGATTTTTTGTTCACTTTATTTTTTTGTTCACCAGTAGTAGAAGTAGAATTTCTTTACTTGGGTACAAGAAATTAACATCTTAATCCATTTAGTTAGACAATTTATTACTATTTGATCTGTTACTGAAGTTTATTGAATTAGTAAAGAACAGTTAACCACGGAGGGTCAGAGATATAAATCAGCTGGAGGAATGGTGAAGGCTGATAAACTTTAGCATTACCCCGGAAGTTTTGATCAATTAATTAGAAATGTATTGATCAGAATGTATTGGGCTGTGTGGTGTCGGCCTAGATAGAATAGCACCACCCCAACTCTGCCCGTGGGTGTCGTAGGAGGCGACTAAGGGACATACACCGGGGGGCGGGCAGCAGCGTCCCTTGCAGCACACTAAATTACACTGCGATCCCCAACCCGCATGCCCAGCGTGGGGATTATGGGCATTCCCCCCCATATGAGTAGACACGCCAAGAAAAAGTGGCCCCTAGTTCCCGGCCGCCTCGCTATTCCTGGCCATGGCAGCGGCCACGGTAACGGCGGGGCAGGGGGTGCTAAGAATCCCCGGGCTACACTAGGCTGCCACTCAGTAAAAAATTTGACCCTGGCTACGTTTAACGGACGCACTCTGAGGCTTGACCACCATCTAGCGCAGTTGGAAGTGGAGTTAGAGAACATTAAATGGCATGTTCTAGGGTTATGTGAAGTCCGTAGAGAGGGGGAGGACACCGTGACCTTAGACTCGGGCCATCTTCTCTACTTTCGCGAGGGTGATAAAACATCCCAGGGTGGCGTAGGCTTCCTCGTCAATAAGGCCCTCTCTAACAACGTCCAAGAAATCTCCAGTGTGTCGACCAGGGTAGCGTACCTGATCCTTCGGCTGTCCGAACGGTACAGCATGAAGGTAATTCAGGTTTACGCACCGACCTCGGCACACTTGGATGATGAAGTGGAGGATATGTATGAAGACATATCCAAAGCCTTACATAACACCACTAAGGCCCACTTCAACGTTGTTATGGGGGACTTTAACGGCAAGGTGGGAACCCAGACTGGCAACGAATCCCGAATAGGCCCGCATGGTTATGGAGTCAGGAATCACAGGGGGCAAATGCTTGTCAACTTCCTTGAGAAGGAGGGGCTGTTCTTAATGAACTCTTTCTTTAAGAAACAGCCTCAAAGGAGGTGGACATGGCAAAACCCCGACACTGTGACTAAAAATGAGATTGACTTCATCATGACGGATAGCAAGCACATATTCAGAGATGTCTCTGTGATCAACAGGTTCAATACCGGATCTGATCACCGACTCCTCCGAGGCTCTCTGAATATCAACTTGAAGCTTGAAAGAAACCGTTTGATGAAGTCCACGCTCCGACCTGACCCAATCCAAATCATGGCGGGCACCGAGAAGTTTCAGCAGCTTCTCGGGAATAGATTTGTTGCCTTGGAACCCACTGATGACGCTGACGAGACCCTACACAATCTGGTTGAAACGTTGAGGGACGAGGGCATCAAATTCTGTCTAAAGCAGCGTACTGGCAAGAAGTCCAAACTCTCGGATGAGACTCTTGTGCTGATGACAAAAAGACGGGAGACCACCCAAGCGACTTTGTCAGAGAGGTCAGACCTGAACAAGCGGATTGCGAAGATGGTACGGCACGACCTTCGGAGCTTCAACACGCGCCTCATTCAAGAGGCGATAGAGCGAAACCGAGGGTCCAAAGTATTCACTCAGCAGCTTGGCAGGAGCCACCTGACAAAGCTTAAAACGCACGACGGGAGGACCGTATTGTCAAAGCCGGAGATATCCGCCGAGATAGAGGATTTCTATGGCCAATTATACGCTGCACATGCCCCTCGTTACCGACGAGATGACCGAGATTCCAGAGCCACCCTGACACGCCACTATACCGACGAACTGCCTGACATCAGTCAAGACGAGATCGTGTTAGCTCTAAGGCAGCTTAAAAATGGAAAAGCCCCCGGTGAGGATGGAATTACTTCAGAGCTTCTTAAAGCCGGAGGAGCTCCTGTAATACAGGAGCTGCAGAACCTCTTTAACACCGTCCTTCACAGTGGGAGAACTCCAAAGGCGTGGAGCGGGAGTTTGGTGGTGCTCTTTTTTAAGAAGGGAGATAAAACCCTTCTTAAAAATTACAGACCCATTTCACTCTTGAGCCACGTCTATAAGCTGTTCTCACGGGTAGTCACGAACCGTCTCGCCAGGAGACTCGACGAGTTCCAGTCACCGGAACAGGCTGGGTTCCGCGGAGGATATGGCACCATAGACCACATACACACAGTGAGGCAGATTATACAAAAGTCCGAAGAGTATAATCAGCCCCTGTGTCTGGCTTTTGTGGACTATGAGAAGGCATTTGACTCCATCGAAACCTGGGCTGTTCTGGATTCCTTACAGCGATGCCAAGTAGACTATCGTTATATCGAGGTGCTGAGATGTCTCTACGAGGCCGCCACCATGAGTGTCCAAGTACAGGGCCAGCAGTCTAATCCCATCCAATTGCGTAGAGGAGTGAGGCAGGGGGATGTCATATCCCCGAAACTGTTCACTTGCGCATTGGAGGATATGTTTGGGCTGCTGGACTGGAAAGGAAAGGGCATCAACATAAACGGCGAGTACATCTCACACCTGCGATTCGCTGATGACATAGTCTTAATGGCGGAGTCGCTTGAGGAACTGAACCGGATGCTGGACGGCCTAGCTTCAGCCTCCCGATGTATCGGTCTTGGCATGAATTTGGATAAAACCAAAGTCATGATCAATGGTCACATTGATCCAAGGCCGGTAGTCGTACATGGTCACCTTCTCGAAACTGTTTCCGAGTACACTTACCTTGGGCAGATTCTGCAATTGGGTAAAAACAGTTTCGAGAAGGAGGCCAAAAGGAGGATCCAGCTGGGCTGGGCAGCATTTGGGAAACTACGTCGAGTCTTCTCGTCATCCATACCGCAATGCTTGAAAACGAAAGTTTTCAACCAGTGCGTCCTACCCGTTATGACCTACGGAGCTGAGACGTGGACACTCACGATAGGGCTGGTCCACCAGTTCAAAGTCGCTCAGCGAGCTATGGAAAGAGCTATGCTCGGAGTTTCTCTGAAGGATAGGATTCGTAACGAATACATCCGACAGAGAACCAAGGTTATCGACATAGCTCAAAGAATTAGCAAGCTGAAGTGGCAGTGGGCCGGCCATATTTCGCGAAGAACCGACGGCCGCTGGGGCAAACGTGTTCTTGAGTGGAGACCGCGACTCGGCAAACGTAGTGTAGGACGCCCTCCGACCAGGTGGGATGACGACTTGCGAAAGACTGCAGGTAGATGCTGGATGCGGCAAGCTGAAGACAGGGCGCTATGGCGCTCATTGGGGGAGGCCTATGTCCAGCAGTGGACTGATATAGGCTGATGATGATGATGTATTGATCAGATGGTCATTTGATGTATTGAGACAGGGCGCTATGATGGCGCTCATTGGGGGAGGCCTATGTCCAGCAGTGGACTAATATAGGCTGATGATGATGTACTGATCAAACTTAATCTAAGCATATAGATATAGTGTTTTCTATATATATATATATAGATAGAAAACACTTTATACAAAACAAAAAAAATACAGGCATAAACAATAGAATAATGGAAGTAAAAAGGGCGGCATTATTGCTGAGTGCGATCTCTTGCAGGCAACCTTTGGATGGACAAAATAAGGAACAAAATAGACGGTGGTACTTTAGTATATATATAGATAACAAAAAAGAAAATAAACACTTACACTACATACAAAAAAAACCTACATTACAAACATTATAATAAACTTACATAGACATAAGATAGAGCTATTTATGTTTATATATATCTTACTGACTAACATAGTTATTAATTTATATTCAACATTCTTCTTTTAAGATATAGATAAATTAAGAAATAAAATAATACTACAATAAATCGTATAAATACATCGATAATAGGGAACTCGTATCGTCCATTACCTAGTTTAAACCAAGGATTTAAAATATGAGAGAGCAAATAGTAGGTGTACTGTGTAGTAGGGCAGCCGAAGAGGGAATTTTAGATTTATTAATGCGAGGCAGTAATCTGTAAAATAATATATAACATTATTTCTCATTAACAAAAAACATGTTAGTTACATGAAAAACTTAAGCGGAGTATTATTTGACGACCGATGTGGCGCGGTGGGCGAAGGTCCGCCTCGGACGCAGGAGGTTGCGGGTACGATTCCCGCCTCGGAACAATTGTGTGTACGATCTGCAGATATTTGTTCCGGGTGTTCTGGTCGATACCTCCACCAAAAAAAGGTATTATTTTATCAACATCAAATGTATTTTGTGACAACAACGCAAGCCAAGCCGCGCGGGCAGAAACTAAAAACAAATAGTATTCAATGTAAAAAAAGTCTACTCACAAAGAAAAGTCGTACTCGTATTATGCTTTCCCATTTAGCGCAGCGAGCTGAAGTACAGTCGAGTGCACTCCGATTGAAGGAAAAAGTACAATGATGTTATATAATAATATTATCTGAGACAACCGTTACTTGTTTTTTACTTCTATTTTAATTTTATCTTTCTTTGAACCATGATCTCAGAACATGAATAAAGTTTTTTAACCAAGAAAATTACCTATATCTCATGGAAAAATAAAACTAGAATTTGAGAAACAGTTGAGCTTGCAGAAGACTGTTACAAACAACTTAGACGAATCGCAACTCAACTGATCCATCATCATCATCAGCCTATATGTCGTATATTTAAAGGTTTGAATGTATGTATATAATGGACCCGTTGTCAAAATTATGGGGATGGTAATAGAATACGAGTATTCTCAATGAAGCAGTCCACTGCTGGACATAGGCCTCCCCCAATGAGCGCCATATGTCACGCCTGTCTTCAGCTTGCCGCATCCAGCGTCTACCTGCAGTCTTTCGCAGGTTGACATTCCACCTAGTCGTGATCTCCACTCAAGAACACGTTTTCAACGGATCCGAATCAATACTAATCGGAAGCCCCCTTATAACGCTGACTGCGCTGCCCCGTTCTATATTAATATAATTCTATAGTATTACAATAAGAATTCCAGTTGTTCAACTTTTTACGTTATGTACGGTGGTTCAAAGTAAAACTTTATTTATTAGTGAATGAACAAAGTTCCAGTTTGCCCGCATTGCCCATCGTTAAAAAAAAGGCGTGCCTATTTGTAAAGATTACCCGAATTTCGAGGGATATTATTGCTTTTAGCTTTACCCTTGAGGATTATCCATATACAGCGTTATCAATAAATAAATTACACAGCATTAAAAATAAAAGTAATATTTTGTTGTAAATACGATCGTCACCCTTAACAATAACGTTATAAATGCGAACACAACGACTTGGTATTTTTTTTAGCAAAATAATGTTACAATACATTACAATATATGTACTCGTATTTATGCATAACACCAAGTAACTCTAGACTCTACTTATTATTAGTTCATTGGGCTAAGGCCCTGTTGGATGGTAGTCATTTCTGTTATATATTTATTCTCAGAACAAACAATCTCTTACGACCGATGTGGCGCGGTGGGCGAAGGTCCGCCTGCGACGCAGGAGGTTGCGGGTTCGATTCCCGCCTCGGAACAATTGTGTGTACGATCTGCAGATATTTGTTCCGGGTGTTCTGGTCGTTTCCTATGTATAATAAAAAATATCTATCTATGTAATATATTGTATTATGTATATCAGTTATCTAGTACCCATAACACAAGCTTTGCTTACCATGGGGCTAGATAATGCTGTGTGGATTGTCCAGCATTATTTATTTATTTATCTTAGTAAGTTTATTTTAACTTATTTTTATGTAGTAGTAGATGTTGTTATGCCAGAACTCTGCAGGGATATCAATCGATAGTTTAATCTGATTTACTAATAACAACCCTTGTGCGTAGGACTAGGGCTTTTGGTTTTTGTTGAGGTTCTGATTGAAACAGATTATTGTATGGCGGCACGTTTTGTTTTACTTCGGAAGGTTATGTATGATTATGGTTTGGAAATCACAAGTCATTTTGAACATTCTTATAGGTAATAGTCATAGGTTCACCGAACGAAAATGAATCTAGTCAGTCTCAGTGGTATAACCCAAGCGCGATCAAAATGTGAAAACCATTTCGAAATGCAAAAAGAGCGGTTAGACCTTTTCATTGAGAATATTCTGTTACCATCCCTATAATTTTGACAACGGCCGGATTATGTAACTCGCGACCGGTTTGCGACAGGCGTAAATTAAGCAATCAGTGCTGTCAAACATCAATTTCGTATTAGTTTGACACCAGCTACAACGTCAAAATTGACGTTTGACAGCACTGATTGCTTAATTTACGCCTGTCGCAAACCGGTCGCGAGTTACATGATCACCATACGGGTCCATTATATACATACATTCAAACCTTTGAATATACGACATAGTATAAGGATAATTCTTCAAAAATGGCAACAACTTATATAAATTATATTCGCTACTGACCCGCTAGCGATATCTCTGAGTTCTGCAAATTACCCACAGAGTCATGTTGTCGTATGATCACATCATTATATGACACGCGAGCTACCAATTCGGTCCCTTAATTAGGGAGAAGCAAATCAATCATCAGACTTTGCTGAACCTACTATTTATGCTGTGGCTTTGGCAAAAACAGATTGCGTTACAACCCGTTCTATGTTAGCTAATATTAGTTATGTTTATAGTATGTATATATGTACATAACTTATATTGAAATGAAACATCCTGTGATTATTCTCAACTTTTTGGAAAATAAAATTTAAATAAAAAAATTATAGTAACCAATGTCCAGTGTGTGTAGTTACCAAGTGTTGAAATACCTACCCAAAATGACATGGAATTAGTTTTCAATAGTATAAACTCAAGACCACGCAAATAGTTTCGCTGTAAATGATACCAGCCTACCTTAAATGAGTGATAAGTTAGAAAGTAGGTAGGCTTCCTCAACAGACGTCCACTGCTGCACACGCCTCCCGCAACCGAGGGATACGAGCCATAATTACCGCGCTTGGCAGGCGGAGTGAAGGTGTTAAAGAAAGAAGGTGCTGCATGCTCTGGTGTTTTCTCAGGTAGATACAAAGGTATGCTTTTGTCAAACAAAAGGAAAGCGGAAAATGATCAAATATAAAGTACCTACAAAGAGTGTAATAAATGTAAGAAAACATAAATAAAACGCTCACAAATTCCCTTTGGCACAGTTTCTTTTGATCACACTTCTGATTGAAGGTTAGGTAAAGTAAATATGTAAGAGCTTGTAAGAGCTCTTCAACGATCAAAGCAAATTACTAGTCATGTCAACACCATCATGAGTACACACTTATTGGTTAACTGGGATAATAAATGATGACGATTATTTGACATGAAAAATAAAATAAATAAATAAATAGACATGTTTTCAAATAATGAACCTATTTTTGGCTGGTTTATCCAATTACAGAAGTCAAAAATCTATGATGACTATGAAAATAAGAGTGATGTTATCATCAATCTCACTTTCATTAAAGCAAAGCATAATATTGCATCTAAAATTAAATTATCTAAAACCTTCCACCTAAACCTATCTTTTAAAATATCCGTCTATATTGTTCCTTCATGTCCAGTCCATCCTAAGGTTGCCTGAAAGAGGCAGATGCCTGAATAAGGCCGCCCTTTATACCTTAATCTAGGTTTAATCTCTGTATTGTTTTCTGTTTTGTGTGGTATAAATATAATAAAGTGTTTTCTATCTATCTTTCATAGCAGTTTCAGAAATAACCATTTCGACGTTGTCACAACCTAATTTGAGTATATACAGTAAGCAAACACTCCAAGTGACAGTAATAGTCGTCCTCCGCGTCCAGGACTCATCCTACATATTTGATAACATCTGTAATCTATTTATGTTACAGAATATGGTTAATTGCTATGAAACCAACAAAAGAAGAAAAGAAGCAAGGTTAAGCCTGTCTGTTTACAAATCCGATAGTTCATGCTTCTTCTTTGTCGTTGTCTTCATTGCTGCAGGTCGTGCCCGTCCTGGAAAGCTTTCACGGTGACGCTGATTAACCGCTTCCACACCACTCTGTCTTCGGCCTGCCTCAGGGCTGCAGGCAATGTGAGTCTCATTATTGCCCTAATTTGATCAGACCACCGGGTTGGTGACCGACCATCCTCTTGGTCTTTTCCCCTCTATCTTGCCCATTACCACTAGTTTTTCGAGGTTTTCTGGTTGCCTTCTGGCTATATGGCTAAAAAAGCTGAGAACACACAGTTCATGCTACGAATATGTATTATTATGTACAGAATTACAAAAGATATAAAAGACGGGTAGTGCACACTACGAATGAAATAAAAGGTCAAAATACCGGTTGAAAAAGGTCAGCAGGTACATAATTTAAACATCGTTTTAGCGAATCTCAGACCTGAACCAGTTTAATATTTATTTAACAACATCGGAACTCGTTTCCGGTTCAGCGCAACCTTTTAAAACACTGAAACTTTGATGTCTCAAGCTGAGCGAACATCACAAATTCGAGCTCAAGAGCAACTTTTCTTTGAACATAATACGATTTCAGAATCAATAAAAACTATTACTTCTGCATCATCACTACGAGCATCGATTAACAAGCTACTCAAATGAAATAGTACCAGGATTAGAAAATCAATAAAATCCTATGAACGAACGACATAAAGACTTTCTTGTATATGACTCATACTTATATAAATAATAAATAAATAATGCTGGACAATTCACACAGCATTATCTAGCCCCATGGTAAGCAGAGCTTGAGTTATGGGTACTAGATAACTGATATACATAATACAATACATTACATAGATAGATATTTTTTATTATACATAGAAAACGACCAGAACACCCGGAACAAATATCTGTAGATCGTGCACACAATTGTTCCGAGGCGGGAATCGAAACCGCAACCTCCTGCGTCGCAGGCGGACCTTCGTCCACCGCGCCACATTGGTCGTCAATAATGAATAAATATGGAAACTTTATGGCACTTATTTCAACGAAATTTCCTTTCCAAATGTTTTATGAAATAGCTTTAATATGTTAGTGATTTTGAGGTTGGTTTGTGGTATATATAATATTGATAGATGTGAGCCAATGTGACAGATGACTTAACACTATAAAAGCGGAAGGAACGTGGGACAGGCCCTTTTTCTGCCACAACTCGCTGAGCTGCATGGACGTGCCCTCTCTGTGTGTCGTTATAAGTAATAGATACCAAAGCGTGATTGTTTAAAACTATCTCTTATTGTTTAGATTAATTTAAATTTTGATTGTAAATAAGTAAAATCCTTTTCGTTTATGAAAATTGTGTTTTTTTTAAATAAATTAGTGTTTGATTGCTAAAATCAGAAGTGGGATAGTGCGCATGTTCCACTTTCATCCTGATCGATAAACATTAAAAGTAAAAAGCCGTAACTTCTTTTTCCAAGTTGTGAGGGTAGTTTTTCTAACATCACGCTTTGTGTATTTTTTTGACGGTAATTGAATTTTGGTGCGTTCGGGCACCTTTGTTTGTGTTTTCTGATTGTAAAAAGATGAGGACGAGCCGTTCTCGGTCTCGTCATAGAAGACGCACGTCTGGATTGCGGAGCGAACGTTCACGAGACAGGGGGTCTCGTGGCCGGCGATCCCGCAGTCACACTCGTGACCGATCTTCGCACCGACGACGACGCCCTCGTGGTCGGCGATCGCGCAGTCATTCGCGAGTTTCGCGAGGCTGTCGATCGCGTAGCTACTTGCGTGATCGCTCACCGCATCGCCACTCCCGTGGCCGGCGATCGCGTGACTATTCGCGTAGCTACTCGCGTGATCGTACACTGCACCATAGATCCCATAGTCTGTCTCGCCGAAGCTCGCACGGCGGTCGGTCTACCCGACCTTCCCGTAGCCGCCACAACAGGTACTACCGTCGCCAAGGTTGTCGCGGTCACAGCATTCAGGAGGTATGTACGAACCCAGTTTGCGAGGAGACTCGCAGCACTCGCACACCTTCCGTGCCGCCACCGGTGCCACCTTCCGCTCCACCGCAGAGTAGTTGTGAATCCTTTGTCACTGTTATGTCACGATTAGAAGCATTAGGGCGTACGCATCACTATTATGTGTCGAATTTTGACCCAAGTATTCACGACGTAGATGCATGGTTCAGTGAGGTTGATAGGGCAAAATTAGCGAACAAATGGGACGATCGTGAATGCCTTTCACGAATAGGAGGTTGTCTGAAAGGGGACGCCAAGTCGTGGCTTAGTGAGTGGGTGTCAAACGATCGTTCGTGGACAAGCTTCAAAGAGGATTTCAAACCTTTATGTTGTAAAAAAATAGATTCGGCAGGTATTCTCTTTGAGGTCATGTCCACGAGCTCCGACAAATACCACACATACGCAGAGTACGCCCGCAGATCATTACTGCGCCTCCGAATAGTCCGCGGCCTGAGCGACGAGCTAGCTACGGACATCATCTTGAGAGGTATAACTGACCCCCAGGTTAAAGCCACTGCCATCAACGCCCACTTGAAACCCAATGATCTGGTTAACTACTTATCTAGCTTTGTTAAACCAAGTAAAAGTTCTACCACGGATAATCGTAGTAACCGTCAAGCGAATCACAATAAAAATAACCACCATGGCAGATCACAGGGTTTCAAGAAGCCACTTAGAGCTGATACGGGTAAATGTTATATTTGTGGTGAGACGGGGCACAAGCAGGCTGCGTGCCCTAAAAGGTCGGACACTAGTCAAACCCAGTCTAAACCGGGTAAAGTAGGTACTAAAAATATGACTTGCGCCTACTGCAAAAAACAGGGTCATGAAGTAAAGAATTGCTTTGCTAAGCAGCGCGCGGACGCTGAACCACAAAACGATAAGCGAAATGTGAACTTTTGCTGCGCCCCTTTGCATAAGCGCAGCGATATCGTGGTAGGTGTAATACAGGGTATCCCAATCGACGTTTTAATTGACAGTGGTGCCATCGGTGTCTCTCTTATATCCTCCGCAGTGGTGAACCACTTCTCTTGCGCTAAAAAACCAGCTGACTGCCAGATCAAGGGGGTAGGTGAGTCTGTAACGCAAGTTGATTCATATGTTACGCTAACGCTCGAGTTGGAAGGCATTTCGTTGGAGGTAGACCTACTGGTGGTGCCAAGTAAGTGCATGAACGCGCCCATTATTGTTGGTACTGACGTACTAAACAGAGACGGTGTCACCTACATTCGTACAAAAAATAGTCAGCGCATTGTTCGTGATCGAAGTCCACTGAAGGTGTCAGCCGTCGAGTCCTGTGGGCAACCGACGATCAATACTACGTTAACAGGTGATGATTTGACCAAGTTACAGGGAATTTTAGCCGAATATGCCGAGCATATGATCACAGGTACCGCGACGTCTACAGTCACTACTGGGTGTATGCGCATCAAACTTAATAGCAATGTTCCCGTTAATTACCGGCCGTATAAAATGTCTCATAGCGAAAAGTTAAAGGTACGTGATATCGTAGAGGATTTGTTATCCAAGGGCATCATACGCGAGTCGGAGTCTCCCTACTCCAGCCCTGTACTATTGGTGAAAAAGAAGGATGGGTCCGACCGCATGTGCGTCGACTATCGCGCACTTAACAAGATAACGGTTAAGGACAGGTACCCGTTGCCGTTAATTGACGATCATATAGACAGGTTAGGTAAATGTAAGTTTTTTACCACGCTAGATATGGCAACGGGATTTCACCAAATCCGCCTGGATGACGACTCCGTGCCTCTCACAGGATTTGTTACAAGTGAGTCACACTACGAGTACGTCAAAGTGCCTTATGGTTTGGCCAATGCGCCAATTGCTTACCAAAGGATTATAAGTACAACCCTCCGTGATTTTATTAAGTCGGGAAAAGTTTTGGTGTACATAGATGATTGTTTGATCCTTTCCGACACTGTTGATGAGGGGTTGC
Source organism: Eupithecia abbreviata (assembly GCA_943735965.1). Classification (NCBI taxonomy): domain Eukaryota; kingdom Metazoa; phylum Arthropoda; class Insecta; order Lepidoptera; family Geometridae; genus Eupithecia; species Eupithecia abbreviata. The sequence continues at coordinate 8,567,548 of OX030991.1, read as the reverse complement.
ATACTCTCAGGGAAGTTTTGTCAACGCTGACACAAGCCGGTTTTTCAATTAACCTTAAAAAATGTTCATTTATGTGCACAGAAATTGAATACCTAGGGCGGGTTATTTCTAATGGGGAAGTTCGGCCCTCGCCGGATAAAGTTAAAGCTCTCGTAAATTCGCGTCCCCCACAAAACGTTAAACAAGTACGCCAGTTTCTGGGGCTAGCAGGGTATTTTCGCAAGTACATCCTTAACTACTCACTCAAGACGGCTTGCATTGCTAATTTAACCCGCAAAGACGTGCAATTTAATTGGGCATCTGAGCAAGAGGACGTTAGGCAGAAAATTATAGAGACACTAACAAGCGCACCCGTTTTAGCTATATTTGACATAAATTTAAAAACGGAGGTTCATACAGATGCGAGTAGTTTAGGTTATGGGGCGGTCTTGCTACAGATACATAATGATGGTTCTAAACGGGTAGTTGCCTACTACAGCCAGGTGACTAAAGCTGCTGAACCAAAATATCATTCATATGAACTCGAGACCTTGGCCGTCGTAAAAGCTCTACGCCACTTTAGGCATTACTTAGTAGGTTTAATGTTCACTGTGGTTACAGACTGTAATGCTCTTAAAGCTACTCAAGCCAAGAAGGATCTATTGCCGCGTGTGGCAAGATGGTGGATCTACTTGCAAGATTTCGATTTTACCATCATCTATAGAAAGGGCGCCATGTTGCCACATGCAGACTACTTGAGTCGTAACCCATGTAGTGCGGTAAACAACATAGACAGACCACGTAATTGGGCTCAGATAGCGCAGGCTGGAGATGAAGAGACGCGTAAGTTAATTCAGGCTTTGGAACGGGGGGAACTAGATTCATCTCGATTTTTATTGCGTAATGAAGTGCTGTATTATCGATACATTCCTGTAGGAGAGGACCCAAGGTTACTCTGTTATATTCCGAAAGGACAACGCTTGAGTCTTCTCCGCATATTTCACGATGAACATTGTCATATCGGTATCGATAAAACACTAGAGTTAATCCTAAGACATTTTTGGTTTCCGGGTGTAAGAGCCTTTGTGAAAAAGTACATAGGTCACTGTATTACTTGTATCGCACACAAGAGAGTTCCTCGTGCTCCGCTTCAACCGATCTCTTCGTGGACAAAGCCCGATATTCCGTTCGACACTCTTCATCTGGATGCGCTGGGGCCTCTACCGGAGTCAAAAGGATTTAAGCATGTAATGTTGGTAGTCGATGCGTTTACCAAGTACTGCGTCCTAACGCCCATCACGCGTCAAGACTTCAATGAATTGTCACAAGTATGTCAAAAGGTAATCTCGTTGTTCGGTACCCCTCGTTTGATAGTAACAGACAGGGGCCGAATGTTCGAGTCCTCGGGCTTTAAGTCATGGATGCAGGATCTAGGTGTTGAGTTACATCACATCACACCAGAGATGCATCGTGCCAACGGCCAGGTCGAAAGGTACATAAGAACTATCTTAAATATGCTTAGGATAGAGACGTCCTATAAAAAGCTAGAATGGGCTGAGAGGTTATGGCAGATTCAGCTAATTCTCAACCTGACCAAACAGAGATCTACCCAAACCTCGGCTTTAAATCTCTTAGTAGGACATGAAAATGCTACACCCGCAATTCGAACGTTGGTGCGAGATGTTATTCCTGAGCCTCGCCTATCTAACCGTGAGGCCAGGAGAGAAATTACAAGGCAGAGGACGGCCGAGCGGCTAGCTGAAAATCAGGCTGTAATGGATGCTCGTGTTAATCAGGACCGACGTCCCCCTTGTGTGTTTCAGGAAGGTGACCTGGTTTTTGTGATCAAGTATGCTCAATCAACGGGCAAGCTTGACCATGGTATGCGCGGCCCGTATCGAGTGGTTCGGGCCCTGCCTCATGACCGATATGAGCTGAGGCTGATGTCTGGGTCGTATGGGAAGTCAACCTTTGCGGCGGCCCAGTATATGGTCACGTGGAAAGGCGAGTGGACTCCCGAGTCGTGCTCCGCCTTCTTTGAAGGTAAGGTGTTACCCGTTTGGCCCTTGAGGTGACGCGTATGTGGCCCTTGAGGTGACGCGTGTGTGGCCCTTGAGGCAGTAGAACCAGCCTGTTGGATGGTGTCTACATTGGCCATGGAAGCTGGTCGGCTTTGCAAACCGATCAGTCGCTGTGTGACGTACGTTCGCAGCGTGTTCTATTAAGCATGTTGTTATGGTTATGGTTATTTATGTACTACTTGCAGCTGAATACGTTGTACTCCATTATGCGTTAGCGATGATTCAATACCCAACGATGAATTTCTGCTTGGAAAATACTAGAATATTCAGCTGTACGTGTACTAATAGATGTAGTACAGTAAAACCTTAACATACTAACGACTAATTAAAACATGATTGTTGTGAATAGTTTTATGGTTTTTAGAACTGTTTTCTTTGTCCTCAGTAACGAGTGATGATGATGATGACCCAGAACAGCAACAGACCGAACGGGCCGTTGCAGTTGATCAACCAGATCGTTCTTCACCACACGATCAAGAACCAGGCCCTTCACGAGGCTTAGATATGCCTACTCTAGATTATGCCTAAGTAATGAATACCCTAGATCTGACGAGACGCCAGAAGCTGTAGGAGAGGCCGTGATAGATGTGAGCCAATGTGACAGATGACTTAACACTATAAAAGCGGAAGGAACGTGGGACAGGCCCTTTTTCTGCCACAACTCGCTGAGCTGCATGGACGTGCCCTCTCTGTGTGTCGTTATAAGTAATAGATACCAAAGCGTGATTGTTTAAAACTATCTCTTATTGTTTAGATTAATTTAAATTTTGATTGTAAATAAGTAAAATCCTTTTCGTTTATGAAAATTGTGTTTTTTTTAAATAAATTAGTGTTTGATTGCTAAAAATATAATATAATATTATTTTATAATTAATCTAAATACTAAGAAAAAAATTGAAATACATTTCTTGTGTTATTTAGTTGTTCGATAACTAGCCACAACAAACAGGCAAATAAGATTGGAAAGAGTTAAATTTGATTGCGCGTTTGTCCTCGCATTCGATTGAAATATCCGTTCCATATGCAAAGCTGAATTTGCGTTTTATTTTCAATTTGACCCGTGCAGTTTCAATTATCATCATCATCAGTTTATACTAACCCTCTGGCTCGGACCGCGCTCGGTGGGACTTATTGATGCTGGAAACTTGACTCCTAAAAGCCTGAACTTTGTGTCCTAATTATTTAACTGTTCTGTCCCTGAATGTCCTGATTAGAAAGAGCACTAGTTTCTTGATTTTGTTTTTCCTTCTTGAATAGTTATTTACCTACCTAAATCAATTTTATTATCTCCATCTCCTACCTTTGACGCTATTTTATTTTGCTTCACTCGGGTGTTTATCTTCCGAGTTTAACAAACATAACAGATAAACTTATATTATAACTAATAACTATTAATGTCTCATCGCATCGCATGTAGAATTTTACTATATGCTAAAATTTACATTAATTTATAGAATATTCAGAGAACATTATAAAGCACGTACCTAGTTGTTATCACGTTTCTGTATACTAACAAGCGGGATCAGTTTCCTACATCGTCACATGAGCTTATCAGGATATACAATCTATGTGTGAGGCAACAAAAGTGCTTAGAACTCATAGAGGCAACAAAGGTGCTCATAATGATTATTAGAAGCATCGGAAAACCTCGTATACAATCGAAAAGACCCATTATAAATAGCATGGATGAACCAAGTCTGGATTTCAAAAATTACAAATGGAACTAAAATACTTTTTGAATACTGTTTAGAATTGTAGATTTGATAATCAATTAGAATAGATTATGAAGTTTAATATGCGGCTTTCAAAATCCACTTTCCGAAAACTGGAAGATGTTTTCTCTCTATCTATCCTGTTCATCATGAATGAATGAATGAATTAACTCTTTATTGTACTTAAAACTATAAAATAACACCTTATATCTAAACATTATATATTAAAAGTACAATAGGCGGCCTTATCGCTGACAGCGATTTCTCCCAGGCAACCTAGGATCATAATCATCATCAGCCTATATTAGTCCACTGCTGGACATAGGCCTATCCGTATCTATCCTGTTCATTAGGAACAAAATAGAAAGAGTACTTAGGTACTACGCGATGTTGTTAGGAAACCCAAATCCTTTGCGTTCATAACAAACTTAACAGTTATGTAGAGCATACAAATTGTTATACTTGTAACACTGGTAGATACATAATTTTTTTTATTTATTTATTTACCAACTTAAAGATATTGTTACATAAATAAGTAAATGAAAAAAAAAAAAAAAAGTAAAGATATTGTTACTTAAAAATAACATGAAGGAAACCGCAAAGGTTTGTATAGATGTATTATTAGCTGAGAGTCTTGATAAAATCTCATAGGTCTAACAATTAAATTATTCAATTTCAGGCAATATGATTATAAATTACAATGGTTAACAATATTAGATTAATTAACAATATTGATTGTTAATAGCACGGATCAATATAGCCGGTGATGTGTGACATTATATTATTGTATCTACGTAACTACGTATACACGACTAAGCTAATTATAGCCATGATTAAATTCTGCAATCAGATGTGTAAGTACAGCTTGACGCAGCTTGACTTGTAGATATAACTATGTTCTAGTAGCTTGTACAGCAAGTCAACCTCACTCTTCATACTTAGGTATGAGAGGAACTAGAAAGTGTAAAATTAAAATAATGAAAAAAATCTCACACTAAGGCTCACAAATTTTCTGAAGTTTAAGTTTACTTTGAAATACTACAGTTTCAACAAATAATGAATTAACACTTGATTGCACTTAAAACTATAAAATAACACCTTATATCTAAATATTACACATAAAAAGTACAATAGGCGGCCTTATCGCTGACAGCGATTTCTCCCAGGCAACCTAGGCATGGAGAAAAAGATATAAGTTAACTAAGAGTTGGTAGATCACAAACAAACAGATAGAGAAATATCAAAAACAAAAAATAAAAAAGATACAAACTATATACATACATTGCAAGCTACTTAAATTAGAATCTAACCTAACAGATAAACTACAAATAACAATAACTACATACAATAGGAACCATTGACATAAACATTAGTCTAGCAACGTAGACTTCTTTCTAAATACCGAGTTTACCTACAAGAAAAACTATCTTTTCCTTTTTCTTTAACACCACCGACTTTAGGCCATGTTATTGTCGAAATTCTGTCATATGGGAGCACTTTCGTAGTTTCGCCTAGTTCTCAAAGTAGACAAAACCTCAGCAAAATTATCGCCGAAACCATTAAAACTAACGAGCAGAGTCACCTATTTACAGTTTAAAACAACTGAACAGATCGTGCTGAAGTTTCAATAGATCTTCTTCTTCTTTGTCGTTGTCTTCATTGCTGAAGGTCGTGCCCGTCCTGGAAGGCTTTCACGGTGACGCTGATGAACACCACTCTGCCTTCGGCCTGTCTCAGGGCTGCAGGCAAAGTGAGTCCCGTTATAGCCTTAATTTGATCAGACCAGCAGGTTGGTGACCGTCCTCTTGGTCTTTTTCCCTCTATCTCTTTCAATAGATAGAGGTCTCGTAAAAAACTGTGTTGAAATAAAAAACGTATACCAATAATCACTTACCTGTAAGTTAAGTGATTATTGCACTATACCTCCCGTTAGTTAATCGTTGAAGCTTTTCGGAAAACTTGAAGTTGTAAGGATAATCTGATATCGAATTGCGTCTCAGATTGTTCAGGTTTTATGAAATGAAGTCAGTAAATTTTTATTTATTAATTTAACACACAAAACATATTAAAATGCCATCTCAAATAAATAATCATACAAAATAGTAGTTATTGCGCAAGGATCGGTTTACATATACCAAAAATGTAGGTAGTACAATACAATACAAAAATTCTTTATTGTACACCATAATCAAATTAATCATTACAAAAATACATATGCGACAGGTACAATGGGCGGCCTTATCGCTTAGAAACGATCTCTTCCAGGCAACCTTTGGATGGAAAGAATTATATGAATTTAAGAAAAGGCAGGGGGTGTACCACAGGTTATCTAAATAAGAATACTAAAAAACAAATAATAAATATTACAAATTCCAAAAAATAATACACTACTTAAATACATAAATAAATTAATAGTAAGTACCAATATTCATTGTTTTCATTCTTTTGGCAGGAAAAACTCCTTGACGTGAGCTTTAAAAACAGGCAAGGATGTTTTTCTAATGGACTCTGGTAGTGCATTCCACAACCTTATAGGTAGTATACATGATATACTTCTCAGTGTGTATAAATAAAGTCCAACCTGTATAGGACTTACAAAAGTGTTAGTCGTGTTCCAATAGTAAGTATGCTTCTAAAAGTTTCCCTGTGAGCTTCGTCGGGAATTTGCGAGTTTCTACGTCATAATTCATATTTATTTTATTGCATCATTTTGTACATTTATAGGTCTAAGTATCTAGGTAATGTATAAGAAACACAATGGTACCCAAGCAGGGTGTGGCGATATGTACTGTGAATGGAAGTGAGCCGGGTTTCTAAAAAGCTCAGTTTAATAGAGAAAGAGAGAGCGCAAAATTTAAATTCAATCACATAGTTTTATTTAAGTCAATAATATAAGTATTAAGTTTTTTTTTTTTTTGACTTCTGTCTTTTTACGTCTGTCACTTTGCACAACATGCATGGCGACTTGAGCCGTTGGACCTTCTTCTTTCAAATTCTACTTACCTACCACATGGTGTAGGGATCTCGTCATTCGAATTTTAATAGCATGAACATCTTTTCTTTTGTAATGGTTTTCATTCCCTACGAAGGCCACCAGGTAACCTTTTTCTTACTAACTCTACTTTTGTTTTTATAATAAATCTCAATTAACCCAACTGAACTCGATAAAGCTACGTAAAACACCTTTGACTTCACAACGTAATGAAACAAAAACTACTCGTATTCTCTCACAGAAAAGGTTATTCATCTGTGTTATACCGGTACAGCAAGTGGAACAAGTACTCAGCAAGTTAACGTATATGACATTTGCATGTTCGCAATGTTATGTTTGGAGCTAGGGAAAGATATGTGTACCACGCTAGTACAGTCAGCGTCAAATTGATATGAGCGTCTAGAGTAGTCAAAATCATCTGAAAAACATAAAAGCATTTTAATATACGCAGTTTGAATTATAAAATTGTTGCAAGCACCCAAGGTGTTCAAAATATCTTCCTACTCATTGTTTCATATTTATATGAGCAGTCAAGGGTGTTCAAAATAATCTTAGCAAACAAAGCTCTCAGAGGTAGTATCTACCTAATAATTAAATATCTCAGTAATTGGTAAGATGATTTTGAACACCCTGACTGCTCATATGAAATATAAAAAATAATGAGTAGTAAGGTATTTTGAACACCTTGGGTTCTTACAAATATAAGATGATTTAAACTGCGTATATTAAAATGCTTTTATGTATTTTAGATCATTTTGACTACTAGACGCTCATATCAATTTGACGCTGACTGTACCTACGCAAGAAATACTGGAGTAAGACCTAGGAATAAGCTACTGCTTGAACCACTTTCCAGGCTCTTTTGGAAATATTATGATAAAAATCCCGATTTTAAACAAGAAAATGAAGAGTTATTGTGTAGGATTTTCATTCGATTACATTGTTGAGAAATTAACGGACAGTACTTAGAAACAATTAGATCAATGAGGCAGTTGGAAGCATTCTATAATGTAAGCCAGGACAAAACAATGGTACAATAAAATACAATACAATATTTCTTTATTTCTGCAATAAAGAAATATAATACAAAAAAATACAATAATAATCTTATACTCTTAGATATTAATACCTACTAACTCACATGCGGTACCTACATTGATATTCACTTAAACTTTCATATAATGAAGACGCTGATTTCAATTCACATTTCCAGAAAAGCTTGTCGAATCGGCCGGGTGATTATTTAACTCGCGACCGGTTTGCGACAGGCGTAAATTAAGCAATCAGTGCTGTCAAACGCCAATTTTGACGTTGTAGCTGGTGTCAAACTATTACAAAATTGACGTTTGACAGCACTGATTGCTTATTTTACGCCTGTCGCAAACCGGTCGCGAGTAACATAATCACTCGGCGGATATGTTTCACTATCACACTTTCTGTGTTACGGAAGTATAGAGCGTCTCTGTACTACCTCATATCAAGCGTATTGCTTATAGAGTAGAAGCAGAAACTAGTATGCACTAACTCCTATCCACTTCAGGAAATGAATTTGTGGAAGTGCGGTACAGTGTTATAACGGACGGAATATTTGTATTTTATCTATAAACATGATTAAACGTAGGATTTCTTAAGAGTTCTTCATATCTAGATTAAAGTGAAAACCTACTGTTTCGTTAGTAACACTGGACATATTTTTTTAATGTTATTATATTTCGAGGAGGCATATATCAGGTGATCACGGGCAGATTAGATAGATCAATAGAGAAGAAGAAAGAAAAACTCTAAAAGTTTCCCCGGAGGCCGGCAAACAAAATTGATTTTTCCTTGAGATTTTTGGGCTAAAAAGCGTTTGTCGTGCCACCTATAGAGACATTGTTACAATACAACTATTTTTTGAGAGATATGATTTATAGTATGCAATAAAAAAACTATTTATTGTTATAAATATCTTTATTTCACAACATTTCGATCGCTAACTTATCGCACAGCTGTTAACAGCTTGAACTACACAAACCGCAGGTCATCTGTAATGAAAGGCATTACTACAAGAGAATGTTTCGGGAAGCGATTGAAATTAAGAAATATCCTAATTTCAATCGTGAAGACGGGTTCAAACTCTCTGCCTCGTGGAATCCATTGATAGCAAAGTGTAGTCGTCGTAATCCGGTCTCTCATTGCGTCGCGGACACTGTTAGTGTTGTGTGTCGTCCGAGTGTGCAGATGGATATTCCTACTATTGAAAATGAAATGAGGGTAGTTTCAAATAAACTAGACCCCGTTTCGCTGAGGCGGTAACTCCAGTACTCCAGTCATTCCGTGACCACGACAGAGTGTAAACCTGTTGAAACGTCGGGAAAAAGGTAAATAAACGCGATAAATACCCGTTGTATCAATACTTATAATTATGTTAACAGCTTTTTAGTAAACCGTTAAAGCGAAGATCCTAGTACAAAGTACTTAGCAAGGACGTCTTTGCAAACGACAGATTTCTCATGTTTACGGCTTTCGGTGCAAGAAATTAACTTAATTTCAGTTTTGAAACTGTTTTGCCAAATGTGGTTTTGTGGGGTTGTGTTTTAGGTTCAAGCGATTAAGCTTTAGTTGCTAATAGAGTTTAACTTTGCATGTTGTTTTACACTGTATGTTAGTCGCGTGAGTGGCGAGATGAAATTAGTTTTGTAAATGTGTGAAATTCCAAACATGACTTAATGAAACCTAGTTGATGTTATGACGCTTTAAAACATGGTTACATTAAAGTTAAACTTTGTGACTTATCAATTTACTACTAGAACTTCTTGCTGGTTTCAAAATTACGTACCTAAGTACCTTACCTACGAGTACCTTATACTATGTTTTAAAATATTAAAATGGGTCTCTAGAATACAATTTTAGTAAATATTATATGTACAATACAATATAATACAAAAATTCTTTATTGTACACCATAATCAAATTAAACATTACAAAAATACATTATATGTGACAGGTACAATGGGCGGCCTTATCGCTTAGAAGCGATCTCTTCCAGGCAACCTTTGGATGGAAAGAATTATATGAATTTAAGAAAAGGCAGGGTAGGTTAAATGGTTAATGGCAGGTTTTATGTATTTTAAAGGCAAAGTATTTTCTTTTTTAGTTTTTAAAGCAGTGATTTTTTTTTTAAAGATAAAATCTCATCTTTGTTTCAGTTTTTTGTTAAACAATTCCCTATATGTGTCTTGTTGAAATTTACAAAAAACATTTAATATAAATAAATAATGCTGGAAAATTCACACATTATCTAGCCCCATGGTAAGAGAGAGCTTGTATTATGGGTACTAGATAACTGATATACATAATACAATACATTACATATATAGATATTTTTTTATTATAAAAATAAATAAATAAATTTATATATAACATAGAAAACGGACAGAATACCCGGAACAAATATGTGCAGATCGTACACACAATTGTTCTGAGGCGGGAATCGACCCCGCAACCTCCTGCGTCGCAGGCGGACCTTCGCTCACCGCGCCACATCGGTCGTCAAACTTAACAACAAAATAGGTGGCTAAACAACAATATAGTCCTTATGTGTAAATAATTAAACTTTAGTCCACAAGGAGCCCTCGAGACGGCCAGGTTATTTAAAACGAAGCTGCGTAAAGTTGGTCCCGAGTAAATAAATATGCCATTCACTAAGCTCAAAGAATCTCATGAAAAATGAAGGAATTACCGTCGCCGAAAAATTGCGAACGCGTTCCCGTAATGTATGTATGGACGAGGGGTGGCTGAACAACAATTGTGGTTTCCACAGGCGGTTTATTATTTAAGGAAAAACCTGTAAATATTTTTTCGGGAAAAAATATTTTTTTCATAGTGCATATGATTTGGGAAATTATAAATAAATGTAACCATGTTGTAGCAAACTAAAATTAAAACCAAACCAGTTCAAAACACATTCCATAGAAGTTTCCTTATACTGACTTTCTTTCTCTCTCTCTAAATTTTTATCAAGCCTATCCGCCTCCCTGGGATAACCCTCCCACACAGATTTCCGAACGTCAAGATTTTTTCAAGCGTCTCACCACTCCGTCTTCAAAACTATGAGACTATCGCCTCTTTGAACGATTCCAACGCGACTCTCATACTCGTATCATATTTACAACCTATACTAATCCACAAGTGAACTAAGGGCGCGTTCCCATTAAGTCGCAGCGATAATTTATCGAGGGAGAACTATCGTCTCTAGCTGTTGCTACTGTTACCACTGTTGACATCGCCTTGACACTCTATCGTCACGGCTAAATGCACCCTTGAACCTTCCCTAATAAACGCCCATAGATCTGAACATTAGTCTTTACGTTGGGCATTCGGATTCGTGATCGCAGTAGGTGTTGAAAATGCACCAAAGAAACAGCTGTCCTTTCTCTGGTAGAATCTTTTAGATGCATTTTCCGACACCAACGGGCTGAGCTAGAGGGGCCGATTCTAACGGAATAACGGCTATGGTACCCTCTTATATACCACACGTAAATCAAATCACTTCACGCCTGCGTTGTTAGCAAAAGCACAATAGATCTGCGAACGTGAGAAGAGTCCAATTAACTCGAACAAACGCGTGCTATCGAGTATACAATTCTAGTGTGGCTGACTGGTATCACGGTTATAATTAATAATATTTTATTTGTTGAATGGCAAAAGTTTAATATGGTGACGCAATCACAAAATTTAACAGATTGGCATATTTGCAACTATGGGAACATTCGTTTACCGAATTTGAGTCACATAAAGTAAATAACCTAAAATTAGTAGGTATACAGGTAGTCTAAACACTGAACCCGTTCGTTAAACCGCTACGTACCGTAGAGCTTGCTATGTCGTAGACATTGCTACGTCGTAGAGCTTGCTACGTTGTAGAGCCTACTACGTCGTAAAACTTACTTCATCGACGTAAACTTACTTCATGACGGAGTTATTCGCAAAAAGTTTGATACCGCAATGAATATCGTTCTGAAATTGGCGTCTTCATTGCTGCGATTGGGCACCGTTTTGGCTTGCCATGGAGAGAAATAGTTTTATTATGTTTATTTTATGGGCAGTGTTTTTGAAAGGTACGGTATAACTACAACAATGTGCTTGTGTTGCGGGCACGTAACGTTTAATGTGAAAAATGCGCTACCGCATTAGAATATGTACCTATTCCTGTAGCTATAGGATCGTATTGTGTGCTCGTCATGTATGTTATATGATATAAATTGGCAGGCGAAATTATCAGATGGACTTTTCATGAGGCTAATCATTCAATATAATCAATATAATCGCAGGACAATTAACTATTTTTTTATTTCATTATACTATATATATACTATATATATATACTAGCCCCATGGTAAGCAAAGCTTGTGTGATGGGTACTAGATAACTGATATATATAATAAGTCTATATAATATATATATAATAAGTCGAAAAATATGACCTGTCTAAGTGCTTATTTGTAAGTCTAAAGAAATAAACTTTCATTTCATTTTGCCATCAGCAGCACCGTGACAAATGATATTGAGCGGAAGTGTCTCATCCATCTCAAATATCCATAAAGTTTATATTACCTGACGAAAATTAAATTATAGAAGCCGGTTATTGCTAACCTCAAGTTCGATGATTTATTATTTTGTACTTAACTAGCCGCGCCCCGCGGTTTCACACGCGGGTGATAGATATTTAGGATAATATACAATATATCTTTATAAATTGTAGCCTATGTGTTATTCTGATGTATAATCTATATTATTGTAAAATTTCATTAAAATCCATTCAGTAGTATTTACGTGAAAGAGTAACAAATATCCGTCCATACTTACAAACTTTCGCGTTTATAATATTAGTAGGATAGAAGGATAGTAGGATTTATCATCGGACTTCTTTAGGGTTTTAGTAAAAATATCATGCGACCAGACCTTTATCTTTGAAATAGCTTTATTTACAATTTGATAAGTTCCCGACAATTTAACGCTTTGTTTATAAGGTACGAACTTTAACGTGGGCATTGTTCAAAAGAAGTTACACGGGAGTTTGAACAATTTTATCGTGTGTCTTGTCTTCTGCTGAACTTTTTGTGACTCAAAGAAGCATGAATACACTTAAATGAAGATACGTCTGAAATTTCGTCCATAGCAGTGAAGGTGAATGTTTTGGATCATTGTTAGAACGAACGTATCTACTAGCATACTCTAGGCAGGTTATACTTGTACAATTAGTAGGTACCTAGGTACTCATGCTCATAAGTACCTAGGTAGCGTTGCTCTACTTCTTATGGAGCAATATTATGCTGAGACAGGACCAATTGGTTCGCTTTTTAGAGTAGCTTGTTGCTTTCTTTATAGTTAGGTAGTAATTTTTATTTTATATATTTATAAAACTTTTGAAACTATCATGGTTATTAATACTAAAGTCATTTAAAACGGGATATTTACCATGATTTGATTTTTGAGTTATCCAATATTGCAACTGCAACTATATGCAACTGTGCCGAAATATTGGATAACTCAAAAGTCAAATCATGGTAAATATCCCGTTTTAAATGACTTTATTATATATTTATGTTCTTGTTTATTTATTTCATAAGTACTATGTAGTAACAAGTTGTACATACAGTGAATCAATAAATATATTTTGTTTCTTTCTTTCTTTTATGGGCCGTGAGGCGCGGACCAAGACAGTGTAAAGCTTAAGAGTAGGGAGAGAGTCCTTGGGTTTATTTAAAAAAAAATTATGAACCAAATACTGCCAAAAAAAAACATTGAGAACAAGGGAAAAAAATATATTCCCACAAAACCCAAGGACCGAGGGGTCGTCACCCCTCGAGTTGACGCCGGAGTAATGAGGCCAAGCCTCGAGGCCCCTCTCTGTGCCCCCACCAGGGCCGGAAAAAAATCTACTGATAAAGAGTAGGGACTGTAGGAAGACTGTAAAATAACTTCATCATAATAAGCTTGGTCATAGGAGCTATTGGGCCTCGAATGGCGCGTTGATGATGCAATGAACTGCGGAGCTGTCTGACTCGAATGCAGGAAATAATAAGCATATTGTAATTATAAAACCATCAATAGCACTTCTCCGTATTTTTTAAACATTTATAATTAGTTAAGTTAATTCACCCAAAAGTAGAAAGAAAGAGCCTGCTGCAATGAGTTGAAATTTAAAATTAAATTCAACTAATCTCTCAAATAACTTTCGCAACTGTTTCATAAAAAACATTTTCACATCGAAACGGTCCATCGTAATTCCGAACGTTGGATGCAATTATTTATTTTACAATCTGATTTATGTCAGTATTATCAGAATGGAAAAACTTTTCTTTGAAAAACTGTCGTAAAAAGTATTTTTTAAGGTGAAGATTAAAAGGCTGTAGGGACCCGGAAGTTCGGAAGGTTTAGTCATTACGTGCAAATGAAGACGTATTTGAAAAGGACTTTAAGAACTGGTAATGGGAAGTCTATTTTTTATTGAGTGTATGAAAGGCTTAAGGGCCTTCGAAAGTGGTTGAAAAATTATTTACGTTCCGTTTTCAGGAATATAAATAGAGACCCCTGGACGGCTCAACCGTGCTTAACAAACAAATAATTTATAATAGTTTTTCTATATGCACTTAAAGCACAAGCTTTTGTCAAAAATATGGATCGGTCTTGTAAGCGGTTCGTCTAGCTAGAACATCACTGAGGTTTTCTGCAGGAAGGTATGCCCTTACGTTTTGAATTTGGTTGATGACCGTAAAATAGCGTACCAGGATTTATCTTAAATGTGACGTATTTTCCCTTTTAGTCCAGAGATTTATAAGGATTCATAAATTCAACTGAAGTTTTAAATTACATTAGAAGTGATCTCACCTACTTTGTAGAATTAAATTAATAATGATATTATATAGAAATTAATAGTTTAAAATATGACCTGTCTAAGTGCTTATTTGTAAGCCTAAAGAAATAAACTTTCATTTCATTTCAATGAGCATTGGAAACAAAAGGTTTAGTTTGCACAGAAATACGGACTGAGCAGAGCATCATCCCACCGCCGATATTGGATTAATTTTCAACTTATAGACAGAAAAAAATGTGACTTGATAGGTAGGTTAATATAATTTTATCACATTTCATAGAAGCTTTTATTTGGCATATCTACCCACGGTCTATTCCACGGTCTCAAACAAAACAGAAACAAGGAAAATGTAAAACCGATGTAGTCCCGGATTCAATTCCAACAAATACTTTGCAGTAATCTGAGCGTAGGGGATGGAGATAGTCCTAACTTAACAAAAATGGTTTGTTTCTTTCCGTTTCTTTACGCAACGAGGACAGTGCTTACTCGTACACCTGGGATGTTACATCAAAAGATGAAGTCGGTTTACTTGACTCTTTTGACTAATTAAAACTTTTTTTTATAAACCTCTCTCGACAGCAATGCCTAAATAGTCGTAGTAGTAATCTCATCCTGATTTATTTGTCATAATATTATGGTTTTGAAAAAAACGTTTTAAAACAGGTTTTAGTATTTTGGAATAATACTAAGCCCTAGCGAATAAAAATTTAATTTATAAAGAAAGTAAAATGTAATACCATCTTTTCAATACATCCTTCAATCATTCTCCATACAATAGGATTATAATTTAACGCTATACGAACATATAATAAAAATACATATAGCAGCACATGAAACCTAAATTCAATAAAATCTTTTGATTTTAATTCGTCGAAGAAAATAAAAAAGTTGTTCGTTTTTGTTATCAATTTTTTCTCAGAGGTAAAAACTCTTGTGTAACACCAAAAAAAATTACAAACAGTCAATACCTACCTTTAATTAAATAGTGAGGCACAATCGATTATCATGAACAATCGACTATACATGAAAACACTGTATATAATACGGTTTTATCTACATAACAAGGTTTAAATTATAAAACAAAACAATACAATCAAAGTAGGTTAATTTTTTACAATATTATGACTTTATTTTATTCAGGAGCATATACACAGTTTTACATTATGTGTATTTCATGTGTAATAATCTATCAAATGCAAAAAAATATGTTGGCTTTCCGATAAAAATGCCTCTGTTCTTTTGCTCTAATTATCGTCTGAAGTTTTCTTACGGGAAAACGAATAAATCAGAAGATAACTGTAAATATTTAGTAAGTATCATTGCGACAGCTTTCACTGTCGCGTATTTATTTATGTTGAAAATTAATTTTCATTTATTATATTTAGCTCTCTTTAAATAAATAATGCTGGACAATTCACACAGCATTATCTAGCCCCATGGTAAGCAGAGCTTGTGTTATGGGTACTAGATAACTGATATACATAATACTATATATTACATAGATAGATATTTTTTATTATACATAGAGAACGACCAGAACACCCGGAACAAATATCTGCAGATCGTACACACAATTGTTCCGAGGCGGGAATCGAACCCGCAACCTCCTGCGTCGCAGGCGGACCTTCGCCCACCGCGCCACATCGGTCGTCGTCTCTTGGCGCAATAAACACCCTTCGAACTCAAACAGAAAGTTAATTTATTAGGGAACGTTAGTTCAAATTAAGTTTAGTATCAGGCATTTACAGGAGTCAATATTGTCTTTCCTTGGTTTCACCCGCGTGGTTATAGATATTTTGGATAATATACAATATATCATTTTTGAATTGTAGTCTATGTGTTATTCTGATATGTAAGTGAAATAATATATGTGAAATATCATCTAAATCCATTCACTAGTTTTTGCGTGAAAGAGCAACAAACATACTTACATACATCCTCACAAATTTCACGTTTATAATAAATATATTAGTAGGATTTTTACATACATCCACAACCGAACACTCTCCCAAACGACGACGCCACGAACAGCGGTCCTTGGCCGCGTCCATCCATCAATTACCTGCGACCGCTACAATGTCGTCGGTCCATTGGGGTCTTCCCACACTCCTCACACATTTCACAATGCATCGCTGTCACCACTCGAAAACCATTACTGCGATTTCAGAAGATTTTTTTTTAAACTGGAGCCTTAACCCACCTGGGGCGTATATCCGGACTTTACCCTAGCCTACCACGATTAGGCGGAAAGGGGTGGGTACATTACGAGTAAAGGGGGAAGGCAAATAACCATTACGGTTTATTTAGATATCTATTTTGAATTGATATGGCAATAAAGACATTACTCGTTTATTTTGATTTACCATTTAGAAAACAATAAGGGAGTAATGGTTGTTGTGTTTGTATTAGAGCAATTATACCTACCTCATGTTTGCTTTAATGTAAGTATTATTATTCTTTTTCTGGACCTTATCCCACGCTAGGTGGGATTGGCACAAGTATTTTTCAGTCGTTGTCGTATATTATTAGTTTTTGGTTTTTCAAAAAACTATATCGTATGTTATTAGTATATAATACTCAAACAATGTGTAACATTTCATAGGAAATTGGTTTCCGCGACTTCGCACGCGTTGTTTCTATGGAAACGTTATAAGGTTACCTCTATCCCATGGGAACTGATTTTTGGGATAAAACATAGCATATAGATTTGATTCCAGGCTTAGTACTTCATTTATGCAAAATTTCAGTAGGATCCATTCAGTAGTTTTAGCGTAAAGAAGTAACAAACATCCATATACATCCATCCAGTCAAACGTCCAAACTTTCTCATTTATGAATGACAATTACAATGACAAAATGTGACGCAATTTACAAATAGCCTGTATCTGAACCCGGAATATTATTTCGTTCCTGCAAAATTTTATTAAGACCCGTTCATCCGTTTAGGCGTGGTCTTTCATAGACAGACAAACCGACAGACAGAGTACTTTCGCTTCTATAATATTAGCATGGAATCGTGGCGATTTTGGATTGAATCCTTGCATTTTATTTTTCATCTAGTCAGTGACGGTAGAGTTAGTTATGTTACCTTGGTTTATATTTTGATGTAGTTGATGATGTATTTAATAAATTTTCGTATCAATAGAGAGATAATTATAAGTATTAATACAACGGGTATTTATCGCGTTTATTTACCTTTTTTCCCGACGTTTCAACAGGTTTACACTCTGTCGTGGTCACGGGATAACAACGTCGGGAAAAAAGGTAAATAAACACGATAAATACCCATTGTATTCATACTTATAATTATGTGTTCAGATCGCGTAAGTTTAAAAATATCAATAGAGAGATTTTGAAAATGAGCGCACAGTTTATAGTCAAATTAAGCCTCAGCTCCCACTGAAAATTGGTACTAAAGCTTAAGAGCTGAAAATGAAGTCGCTTAGCATAATAAAATGTGTTTGTATTAACAACATCGTCTTGCTTATTAACCTTCAGAAGTCTCACAAGTTAACTTAAATTAAAATATCCTTAAGATTTGTATCAATTTTTGTATAGCGGTTCCTAATAATATTTTTTTTTATAATTTTGGGAAAACTAACAGCTAGCTTACTAAATATTCCGCGGGGCGCAGCTAGTATACAGCTGCGCCCCGCGGCTTCGCTTGTGGAAATTTCTGCGAATTTTACCATGTTTTCTCACCGTTTAAACCTTCCCTAGACTACGACAAACATTTCAAAACTAAAATCAGCAGAAACGGCCCAGCCGCTCTAGAGTTTTAGCGAGACTAACGAACAGGAATTGATTTTTATATATAAGAAGAAGATGTATGTGACTTACATATGTATATGAGTGATAACTGAAGCTGACTTAACCTACAACAGAAACAGAAATTATAAACTTAAAATAAACGGTATAAAGCCCTTACATATTCGAAATCCCTTTAATCCAACTTGAATTACACAAACCATGTATTCTTCCGCTCCGATGTCTTTTCCTTACGTGATCTTTGCAGTAAACAAAAAATACCCGAGTAGGTATAAACCCTACAATTCGTATGCAAACTTTGCTGGTTCATTCTCCCTTTTGCTCCGCTGACAATCGGAAATTCAGTATTTACTGTAGGTAAGGTACGCCTTTGATTCATTTTAAATTTATACAAGAACAATACGAAAGCTTTTGATTTGAAATTAGAACCCTAGATGCGACAAGATAATAATAGCTTTTGTTTTTGCGTCTTTGTTCTCTTAGAAAGTTGTTTCTTCTAAACTATCATGGTTATTAACACTAAAGTCATTTAAAACGGGATATTTACCATGATTAACTAACTCGCAGTGCCTTCAGTTATTCCGTGATCATTGTGCATGAAACTGTGCCGAAATATTGGATAACTCAAAAATCAAATCTTGGTAAATATCTGTCCGTTTTAAATGAGATTAGAAAGTTGTTGTATTATGATTTTAAGGAGTAAAAAGGGACATATAAATAATAATAATTGGTAAAGATAAACAGCGAAACTATCAAATCAAATAAAATTCAGAAAACAAAGGTATTTTTTTCATTATTGACTTTACATTTTTGTTTTCAATAACCATCGAGGGATTAAGACTAGCCATAATTCTTATGGTTATAAACATGTTTTAATGATTTCATTCCATGAATAGTTAGGATCACACGATGACCAATATATTTTATTCGATAACTTGCCAAAAAAATGTGTTGTTTGAAAACACATTTTTTTTGGCAAGTTGTGACTATATTTTTTATCTCGAGCTTGACTTGAAGGTTTAGTAACTACTTACTACCTATATAATATATTTTTTTATGAAATTCAAATTGATGCCGTATCTAGCGAGCAAATGTTATCCTATTTTGCATTTCAGTTGTAACCAATGTTTGAATTAAATTATTGACGATGGCACGGCTTTGAGCTCCATTATACTGGTTTTGTTGCCACAAATAGAATCTGTATTTAATGGTATACTATACGTTATTCTGTTAACTGCCTACCTTCACACATTTTTCTGCGTTAGCCTAGTTGCTTTTAAATTATATATAATATTTTACTATTAATCATATATTAATATAAAAATAAATATAAATAAATAAATAATGCTGGACAATCCATACAGCATTATCTAGCCCCATGATAAGCAGAGCTTGTGTTATGGGTACTAGATAACTGATATACATAATACAATACATTACATAGATAGATATTTTTTATTGTACATAGAAAACGACCAGAACATCCGAAACAAATATCTGCAGATCGTACACACATTTGTTCCGAGGCGGGAATCGAACCCGCAACCTCCTGCGTCGCAGGCGGACCTTCGCCCACCGCGCCACATCGGTCGTCATCAAATGTACGTATCTTCTTATTTTAATTTATAATTAGGTTAGGTACTCACCAAAGCTGATAGAATAAAAAAAATCCAGACAATCCGCTTTCTTACGCGTATGCATCGCCCATGAAAGACGATAATTCTACAAAAGCAACACGAGTTAATTTATGAACCTCTTTTTTACAAAGATTACGTACTTACGCAAGCTTTTCAGTGTATTATAATTAGTTAAGGAAATACCATGCAAATTTTTGAAATCATAAACATTTTCTATAGGTAATTTTTTTTTAACAAATAATTTCTTTAAGCTTCTTAAACTAACATTACTAAACTTCGAAAAGTAAATGTGTATAATTTATTATTCTTACACAGGTGAATAATTTAAAAAACTTATACCATATGACGACAGCGAACGACGTCCAGAAAACCTTTTAGTACGAGTTGTAATTGTCTCAAAACTATCCCGCCTATCTGCATTAGTAGTAAAGTAGGCTATCTCAGTCGAAGTAATTCGAATTAGCGCTCCGTCGTCGGCGCGGCAAGCGTCAGTAATCACAGAGGCTGGAACCCTCAAAGCGTTTGTGACGTCGGCAGCTCCATTTTTTACCATTTTCCTCGCTCAGGGATTCTTGATGAAGGGATGGAACCTTTTGTTCCTTTTCACTTTTTAAAGTCACCTGGTTCTTAAAACCTAAATACTGTGAATACTTATGACTACTTTGACGACCGATGTGGCGCGGTGGGCGAAGATCCGCCTGCGACGCAGGAGGTTGCGGGTTGGATTCCCGCCTCGGAACAATTGTGTGTACGATCTGCAGATATTTGTTCCGGGTGTTCTGGTCGTTTTCTATGTATAATAAAAAATATCTATCTATTTAATGTATTGTATTATGTATATCAGTTATCTAGTAACCTACCCATAACAAAAGCTCTGCTTACCATGGGGCTAGATAATTCTGTGTGAATTGTTGTCCAGCATTGTTTATTTATTTATTTATATCCTGCGTTTTCTACCCAAAAGTGTAAATGTTTACGAGTGAAAGACAAAAAAAGTTGCGGGTTATTTGGTTCCTGAAGTAAGTAAAAGTTCAGCTCAGTTTAGTGCTAGATAATGTTTTGTTAATATAACATTAAATTAAATAGTATCATATAGAATAGAATAGAAAAAACATTTATTGAGACACAGGTACAAAATACAGGCATAGAATAAACAAACAAAGAAGTTTATCATGGGGGTAAACGACACAAATAGGTGATATTAAGACTAAAATAAGACTACCTCCATGACCATTATTATATTCAGCGCTGTTTTTCAGCCAAATACCTTAATTACTAGTTGAAGTCACGGACGACAATTCGGTGACAACAAAGAGAAAAATAATATGAATTATTTACATTTTCATTATGAGTAACAATAGTACCTGTAAATATTAGAGGTATTGAACGTGTGAATTGCCCGTTCACAGAAACTTACCCGACCGTATTCGAGGTTTGCGTGAACTTAGCAATAAGGAAATATTCAAATGTAAATGTATTCATGTCTCTATTAGTGTATTATGTATTTTATTTGCTACCAATATAAGTAGGTAATCGATGAATTAGAGACATGTTTAAGTATACGTAGGTAATAGGCTAGTGTCCTAAAAAATCTACTAAGTCCGTCAGTTAGATTATTGGAAGATATTGGACCCGTTTTTTTTCTTTTGTCAATTAAACAAAAAAATATGAAGATATAGCCAGTTAAAGTTCTGCGTGACGTCACGCCTTGCTACACTTTTTAGCAAGTTGTGACGTCACGAGCCCCCACTCCTAAACTTTGACACGCTTTATTTTTTTAAGTATTTGTTTGATTGATAAAAGAAAAAATACGTGTGCAATATCTTCTGATAATCTAACTGACGGTCTAAATAGAAAAATATATTTTTTACCCAGGACACTACCCTATTCAAGACATTAAAACGGTACCTAGTAAAAAGGAACTCAATTTCATAAATTCTGCGCACATAAATAATTGCAAAATCATATATCACGCAATACTGCACTGCATACGGAACCCCGCCGCGATACCATAACTCCCACTTGTCGGGTTTTATTTCCGTTTAACTGCAGCTCTTTGGCTTTGTCTCAGAAGGCAATGTGGCTTTTGAAATGCTAATCCAGCTCGCTGCAATCGTCATTCAAATTATTAATGACTACAGAGTCTCTACGCCGCATTATGGAAGTTGCCGAGAGATAGAGTGGCGAATCATAGCAACTGTACTGTATAATCCACGCGCTATCAGAGTGGCAAGACCTCTTCAAAGAAACTTATACTAACTATTTTTTTGTAATTTCATTTCTTTAGCGTAGTAATAATATCGTGATCATCAATTATTCGTCCATCAAAAACGTTACTATTTATTCAATCATCGATGTGAGTTTGTAGAAGCTACCGACATCGCGATTCTTAGTTTTCTTTAGAGTTTTTTCTGGATTTTTTTTCGTTTCGATTTTTTTTTGCTGCTTGTTTCATTGCTTTAGGTAACATGGATTACACAAAAATCTACGCGATGTAAAAACAATACAATACAAATACGCTTTATTGCACATCAAACACAGCAAAACAAAAACAGTAAAGAACAAAGATACAGATGCACAATGGGCGGCCTTATCGCTAAGAGCGATTTCTTGCCTGGAAGAAATCGCTCTTAACCTTTGGATGGACAAAACATCTACTCTAAAATATTTACTGAAATGTTGATAAACCACACTAATTCCCAATATCCATTATAAAATGTTACGCCTTTTAGAATTAGAATAAAAAATTATATATCCAGAAAGTCAGAGTGAATGTGTAGGTATTGGTAAATATGTATATGCATGTTTGCCTTTGCTTTACTATGTTGTGCCCAGATAAGTTTTAGATTGAGATCTAGAATTGAGTTTCTCAACTCGAACTCGTGCAGTCGTGGAACTCGAGTTGTGAACGTCCTTTGACAAGCCGACGCAGTAGTTTAGGGCTTCCGTGAGCGGAAGTGGCGCCCTCTTCCTTTGAACAGAAAAAAATCTCGTCTAATTAACTGAAAAGCGTTTAAATACCTTAATAAAATAGTAATTCATTTGTTTTTGTTTTCTCAAAGCAGGTTTTTTTAGGCCAGGTTTTCTTTAAAACCGAGCCTGAAGTTAAACTTTATAGAACTCAAAACATGTTCCCTTGTGTTGAATTAATCTTCTACTGGACGATGTTCATTTGCAAATTCAAGACACACGTCGATGAATCCAATTTCCCACTAACTAGTGCAAACTACATTTTGTAATTAGTTGGTGAAGTAAAAAGTTTTACTTTTACAGGTGAGAGGCGTGAATTCATTTCGCCGTGTTGTGCAAATCAATAAATTATTAGAAAAGTTGAGTTAAAATACTTTTCCTAGTTTCACGTTACACTCCAACAATATCACTGCCACATTTTCAAATACCTATCTGAACCCGACATCTTAGTACCTACCTTAGTATTGGCGAGCAGCATCACACCGCTCCTTGCCAATAACATTGCAAATGTGCACCGGAATGCAATTATAGGCTACACCCTGAATGGTTTCGACGGGCAATCTTCTGATGCACTGGTACATGGAGCTCTACACACTGATATGATTGGTGTCTTATTTTAGGGAAGTGACGCCGCTATTTACAAGCTACACTGCGATGAGGCCTTCAAATTATTTGGGTGAACATCAACTTTTACGTCTTTTTTTGTCTTTTACACAATAAAGATTGTTTTGAAAAAATTAAAAACTAGCTCATAGAACATGTATAAAATCTAAAGTTTGGTTCTAATAACCAAATTAATACCTATTGTGTCATGGCGTTGATTTCTTTAGTCGAGTCGTTGTTTTTGTTTTCTGAATAAAATGTTCGTAGGGTTAGTAACTATAATATTTCATTGGTCGTAGTCGTACGTAGGTAAGTTATAGTCGTAGAGTTAATTCAGCACAACAGAGTCATTGTACGTTCCTCATGCATAAAACAACATGAAGGCTACGGTCTACGTCCCCACAAAACCGTTATACAAAGAGCTTCCAATCAACAAACAAACATGGAACCTTAGTTAATCAATCGTTAACAAAACTTTCCAAGTTGGGCCCTCTGACCACTTACCACTTTGAAACTTAGATAATAATAAGTTATGATAGAGTAGCACAGGGACCCCGCTTCCGGCCAAAGGTTAAGGATACACATAACTCCACCCACACTACACTGACCGTATTTGATATATTAAAGGTAGCTACTAAACCTAGTTTAAAATGTTCTACCTATTTATTCACGAAGAATCGCAATATAGAGCTGATTTTAGCTGGACTGGCCATTCGTGTGATAAGTACTTCCTTCCTAACTCGATTTGTTTAATGTTTACCTAAGAATTTATATCTAATAATATCATACTCTTGAATTAAAAAAGCGTATAGTTTTGCCATATTACATCATAGTGCTGGGTGCTTGTTAAGTGACTAATTAGTAATCTACGTCGGCTCCTGCCGCCACAAACGAAATTATTCTGATCTCGAAACCCGGGCATTGCCAGGGTAGATAATAACTTTATTATTTATACCGAAGCTCACAATAACCCATTATAAGTAAATTGTTACTGTAAACAAATACATATGTATATATACAAGACAGCAAATACAACGCAAAAGTCAAACCTTACAAAATAAAAATAAAGTTATTTACAAATTACTAAAACAGTTTACTACCGAATTAAATAATTATTGATCCATTTATTCGTCCGAAAAAAACGAATAAATTAGACGGATGGCTATGCTGCCATCCTCCGTAAAAAGACCATATCCCGGGTACGCGACAGCCTAAAAACTATATCAGGTAGAATAACCTCTCCCCTGTGAGAATGTTTTATGCGGAGAATGATTTAATTTAATTGAGTTTTAATTTCTAGTATAAGGTATAACTACTAACCCTATTAATAAGTTCTTAATATGTTTAATTTTACTAACAAAATATTGATCACGTAATCTGAAATAAAATTATTTTATTAATTTTTTACCGGTAAGACTTTAAACTCTAAAAAGCCCAAAACGATGTCCTTTTTTGCGGTTCAATGTCTTTTATATTTACTCTTCGAACATAAATAACCTGATTGTAATTGAAGTGGAGGATTTATAGTCTGAAAACTAAACGCCAACGAGCAGCGATGGACATTATTTCCGAGATATTTTTTACAGTGCTACAATGAATTAGCCGAAGAAATTAAATCAACGTCTTTTGGAACACAAGAATAATTAAATTCGTTCTGAAGACGAGACGGTCGACTGAAAGATATATCGTACAGTCGCGTTCAACTGCAGTTATATTACAGACTGTAATTGGTTTGTTTGTTTGTACATTTTGTAATTGAACATCTTAGGTTTAATTTTGTGAGTGTGAATACAAATACAAAATACAAAATCGTTTATTTGAACAAATAAACAGTTTTAACAGGTTACATGTTGAACGAGGAGACCACAAAAGTTAAAAACTGCGGCGTAGTCTCATCGCCCGCCTGACATGACATTATTGTAGAGCTTAGATTATAAAGTACATGTCATAGTTATTAGTGGGTGTTTACAATAGTAATGAGTAGGTAGTTATATAATATAGTTAACATACAAAAATACGCATTTGTTAAAAGTGACACCCGTTTCCTCGTATTAAGTACCTACTCCTCTAACGACCTCCATGGCGTCGCGGGCGAAGGCAAAGGCGGAGTAGGTATACTTACTGGCTCAATTCTCACATCGTGACAAATGTTTGTACGATCTGCAGCGATTTGTTCCGGGTGCTTTGGATGTTTTCCATCTATAGTAAAAATATCTAGATATATAGGTACTTCTGTCTAAGTAACAGTGTATTATTGAAATTAAGCCAGCAGCGGTATGGTAAATTCATTTTGGAAAAGTAACAGAATAACGTCGAGCAAGAATCTTAACTAGGAAAGGACTCTCTTATAGGTAGGATAAGTATTTTATCTAAAATCATTTCTACCTATTGGTTATCAAGCTTTTTAGCCTCGCATACCTACATCAGAAATCAGAATCGCTATTAAATAAGAAGTCAATAGACTGCAGAGATCTTTAACATACCTACCAAACTAGGTTCGTTAGGTCCATGTTACGTCGATGTCGATAACTCGTAAAGTTCAAACTGGCAAAGTGCAAAATGTAAATCTTTGTCTGCAGCGGCCGTTGGAAGCGTCAGCCAATAAAATAGATCTTAAACGCAGACTTGCTTGAATGAAATAATGTAACAGTGGAATATCCCTTGCGTCGAATAACCTAGTAAGCGCACAGACTTCCACTTCCTTTGGTGCATTATTTATCTGCGGCTGATTTCAGCGGAGTTTTTTTTCTTTGGCTTAGGCATCTATGGTGTTATAGGGGGAACTGCCATGTAGGGGAGGACTTTGTCCAGCAAAAAAGTAGCAAGAATAGAGGGTGTAACTCTCATAGAAGAAAACTTAGGTGTGAATGCCATTTCAAAACTAAGGGTCGCGAGCTACGTGTCCGTAGACGGGAGGAGTAGTGGTCTACGATGCTTTGCGCAATAGTTGCGGTTTCGATTCCAGACCAAGAACAATACGGCATAAATAAAACAGTAGCGACTGTGGTGGCGGTTTACCAAATTAATTTCTATAATTATGAGTTGGTACAAAAAAAACTGGTAGAAATTTAAGCCGCCTCTTACAGAAACACCACACCTAACACTTTTATTGCCCAAAAAGCACATATCTAGCACAGCTTGTTGCAGCCGCGGCGGCAGCGGCGTCGGCAGCGTGACGGAGATCCCTTCGAGGTCGCCCCTTAGTCTGCACAGTGAAAGTGTAAGTAAAAATCCTTCGGTCGAAGACATTTTCATGTTTTTGATCAATTAATAACGTTACAAAAAATGAACAATCACCGAAGTTCATTAATATTGTCTGATTTTTGCTCATTAATACAATATCGGATATTATTTAAATCCGTCCGGGGACATAGATGCTGATGATAATTCTACAATTTATATACGTATTATAAATGTTAAGCAATTATAAGTAATAATATGAATAATATTGTTTACATAGTTTTAGTTTCGGTTAATTCGTTTACATTTTAGTTTTGTTCCTTGTTATGCTTGTATTAGGCCACCTTGCGCACTACGGTCTCCACGGAAGACCAGCTCTATGGTACGATCTGCTCTACCATAGCACATGCTGAGTGGAGACCGATTTTGTCAGTTTCTGTCTTCTATTAATCAAAAAAGTTTAATTTATAAGAGTCTCTGTTCTGACAAAATGAAAATATTTTACTTTACTATGTTCCTTACAATAACAAAGTAGAGCTATAACAATGTAGCTGGTTCGTGTTTCTGTGGACATAATAAAACGCTTCACTTCACTGCTACGTACTTATAATAAGAGATTCAGTTTTCCTTCAGTTTCTTCAGTCGCGAACAAACTCAGGATCATGCTGAATTTATTTCTCTCACTGCTGTAAAATAAGAAAATAACCGATCTTTGGTCATCATCATCATCAGCCTATATTAGTCTACTTACATTATTTTCTTAGTGCCATGTTAATAAATTTTTTATTTGATGTCTGAGCACAACTTCTGTAGACGTCATAAAGTTTTTGTATGAAAAAGTATTGTATTTAAAAGATTTAAAAACAAAAATAGTGATGTTTGTTTCTTAAGAGGCCTCCGGAGGGACGAATTCTTCATACAAACGTAATACCAAAATGATTTCCAATTCAAGCATATTTCCACTATAATATTGTATTATTTGTATTTCAATAGTATTTATCTAGGTTCCTAAATAGTTGTTTTTTCAAAATGCTTACCTAAAATTAAATAAAAGCCATTTTGCACATTTTTATGCGAAAATGGACAAGTTTTCTTGCTATTTGTTTCGTATTAAAAACATCAATATCTTATGTGTTATTTATTAAGGAACATAGCTTATATTGTATATCAGTCATAATTTTTGGTATTACGGAGTAAACCAAATTTTGAACGGCTAATATTGCTATCGCGCACGCATGGGGCGCGGCGCAAGGGTTAAACAGGGACAGCGACATTCAAAGCTATTTTTGCAAGCGAGGGTCCCGGACCCTTAAGCAAAAAATACATTTGGGTAAGTACATACCGCCGTGCACGTGCCATACCAACCTTATATCATTGAGTAGGTACAGATTCTGGTATATTAATCAAGTAAACGTTTAATCGGAGGCGTGCGTCAATGCGTCATCAAATGTTACCCAATTACAAGTAAATCAAAGAAAATATTTAGATAGGTAGCTTCCCTTGCAGTTCATCCCACTGATAGACTAATATGTTACTTAACTTACAAAGGCTTCCTTTATTACAAACCATTCAGACATTCATGTATTCAGTTGCCAGTAATGTTCCACTCTGTCCACTTCCGATGCGATCACGGGCGCAACCTTAATGAGACCGCTGTCATGAGCTTAAGTAGTATTATTTATTATTTACAAATTCATTACAGACAATGTACACCATCAACGGATCCACGCAAAAGATTTGTTCGTTATTTTCGCCGAAAACCGAAATAATTAATTCCTTATTCATCGACTGCTCCTCTTTTTCTGAGTTTCCTCGGGAGATACAAAGAACTGGTTTGAATGACGTAAATATTTTTCTGCATCAGAATTTTGTTTCTTTGTTGTACAAAACAAGCTTCGAGGCATTTTGCCAATTACATTTGTAGCACCTGTGGTGCCAACACGTAGTGATAGATGTGACGTAGCCCGAATTTTAGATTAAATTTAAAGGTATAAAAAAAAAAAAAACATTCTAGAAAATATGAAATATTGGTACTCCGAAATAATGCATTCTCTAAAAACTCTACATTGTTACAACCTC
The DNA here is from genome assembly GCA_943735965.1 of Eupithecia abbreviata. Lineage (NCBI taxonomy): Eukaryota > Metazoa > Arthropoda > Insecta > Lepidoptera > Geometridae > Eupithecia > Eupithecia abbreviata. Next base: position 8,538,689 of record OX030991.1, on the reverse strand, counting down.
CACCGCTTATGACTTCGCATGCCTGGACTGGATTATACCCGGTGTCACAAAATGCATATATATATATATATATATATACTACACCGAGGAGGTGAGAAGGAAAAGCCCTGGAACAAAGGGGGTTAACTTTTACTTTACTTATTTTAAAGTTTTACCTATGTTTTTGGGTTAGTACACCTATTACGTCGTACCCTGTATATTCAGAAAAAAAAACACTTATTCTTACAGACTCTTAAAATCGTAAAACATACAAAAATGTGCTGTCCAATGCATAAAAATAAACAGTCATCTTATCACACTATTGTTATGAGTTTATGCAGTAGATGTACTGTACGCAGTTGGCAGCTCTGTGCGCATCTCATTGCATCTCGCAGTAGATTTTACCTACTTGCAACTGTTTGCATAAGATTATTGTACTGGTAAAGCTCTCAAATTAATACACCGATAAATTTGTACAAATTCGAAACCATTAGAGTTAGAGAAAAACGAACCATTTAGCGACGCAGGCTGTTGCGGGTTCAAAATAGAGATAAAATATTTCTCCGAACCCTCTAGCTATTTATCCTATCCTAACATAAAAATGATTTCCAGCTCTATATTCTACTAAACATTTGTTCGTTTATAACTTTTGTGGTGTATTTACGACTCGTTTGTTTAAATGTCTTTGCCCTCACAAGACCTTGGCAATGGTTTGCACGTGTATAGTACCTACTCGTAGGTACCTACAGTTGCATTGAATAAATAACATTGTATACATTGTTATATGCAGTATAATATAATCTAACGTATCTCACTAATACATTGACACAGATATAATAAAGCTATACTAGACATTGTACAAATAAATAGCAATCAAGCGCATTGTTCATTTGGGTTAAATAATTTAGACAATTGCTAAACATAACCTTGATGGAATGTTCAGAAGGAAGGTTTTTGTGATATAAATTTTCGAACTCAACTACTAACGTAACTTCGAACAATGGACATGGGTTATTTAACTGAGTATAATCATTATTATTCGGTGGTCAAATACTATAGTCAGCATATGCCACATTGATATTTATTTTCAGTGCCCAGCCTCGGCGCGGCGCGACTCGCGAGCAGGGGTGCGCCAAGCTGCCGACAGCAGGACCTACAGATGTACAAATGTGTTTTCTTAAATTATTCATATAATTCTTTCCATCCAAAGGTTTCCTAAAAGAGATCGCTTCTAAGCTATAAGGCGGCATATATATTTATTATTATTATTGTTTTATTATTATATTTATTGTATTGTATGTACATGTGCGTCGTGAGCCTGGAAGGTCTAGAAAGATCTCTATGTTTAGAATATAACTTATTAAAGTACCTTTATTTTACACAAAAATTATGGCCCATCCGCCGGGGTATCAACATCCGCACCGATATAGGTATATGGTATAATTATGCAAAGAAACCATAACCCCAACATTATCTTGTGTGAGAAGGTTGGCTCAAACCCGGAAGGGCAAGGGCTCTTATGCACGTACAGTTATTACCAGTTTCGTGAACTGAAATATTTTTATAAGAAAATTTGGTTAAACAAATACCTGTGAATTGTGAGAGAAACTGTTATGGCATCAGCGGCTTAAAAAAATTGTAAAAATGTATTAGTGAAGAATAAAACGTCAATTTGTTTCATTCAAAGTTTTATACAAATGAAATTTTGCTCTACCTATTTGTCAAAAGTATTTTACATAACAAAGTACAGCTGTATCAATAAATGCAATATCTATAACATAGGTACCTATAGTATAGGTCCGTCCAAACGATAAATGAATATAAGAAGAAAATAAGTTCTACCGCTGTTTCAATTTTTTGATTATATCAAGTTGCAAGTCTCTACCCTCCTAGACAATTTAGACAGATAAAGTACTTTTTCCTTTATTTTCAATTGAGAAATTTACGTTTTAACCGGTTCTCAATACCCCCTGAAGATTTAGGACGTGGATACATTACTTTCAAAGTATTATTTTACGATTTTCGAACCTTTCAAGTAACATAGTAAAAGGAAAATTATTAGTTCAAGAAGCCTTGTTTAGCCTATTAACCTAACTATTCAAAAATATGGAAAGTCTTTCAGGAATAATCTAGTAATTCTTTTATTACTGTCCTAGACTTAACCTGAGCCTTAGCCCTGTTGCAAAAACAACTCGTGATTTTTCAAATATCAATGGGATTTCCGTGCACAATATTGGTATGCCAATTGCCAGTCGGTCCTTCAACAATATTCTGTTTCACAATAATTGGAATATTAAGGTTAACCAGCCAGTTACGTTATAATTCGATAAAATCTGGCTTATTTTGTAATTAAGTACCACAAAATCCGGAATTTTTCAGCCAAAAATTTAACATCAAACCCAGCACAACAAGCTTTTAATAGGTCAGGTATAAAAACAAATCGCTTTTGAAAAGTTTAACTTTTTACTTAAGACACGGCAGCGAGAGGTTGAATTTGATAACTCAGTCAGAAGATAAACGATCGGCAATTAAGAAAACGGATGCGGAAGGATTAGTAGTACCTAATTAAGTAATTATGGGGGAGAATTTCAAGCAAATGTCACACTTCGTCCGTCACCACAGCTTATAAATTCAAACGAAATTTGTTACGTGTTCCTGAAACAATGAATTTACCTTATCACACATTTTTATTTTCATACCTTAATCACACATTTTTTTCTGACGTTTCAGAAGGGCACCGTAAAGGCGACTTCCACCGTTAAATAGAATGCCTACTTATTGGAGTTAAAGCATCTGCGAACCGTAGGCAGCGTTGAGTGAGACTGCATTGAACACGAAGCTTCCATCAAACCGGAGAGATTTGTTAAAGTCTTCATCGCCACGTAGGATTAGTACGTAACAGAGACAGTTTAATCGGTAGGTAACTAAATCGTACTTATTTTGTTTATAGACCGTCTTTTATTTTATGTTTGATGAATTTCCATTGACAGCTGATTAAACTGTATATGCGTTGTCGACCCGGCAGCCGTGGAAGCAAACCCCCATCTGTGACGCAAACACAACACTAAGCTAGGCCATTGCCGGCACCGGTAAGTGGAAAAACATACCTTAAGGTTTTATAGACTGCCGCCGTTGGCGTGCCGGACTGTGGAAAAACGCTCATAATAATGGACCCAGTCAAAGCAAGCATACCTCGGTGTTTATTTACATTGAACTGTTTTCGTACCTTCGAAGTACCTTCCAATACTCGTCATGCCTCCTTCCTTATTATTGGAGTTTTGTCATAATCCTCGGTAGGTCGACTTTGCGAAGTCAGTCAAGGCTGTGAACACGTCAACGTTTATTTACGTACAATCTTCAACTTATACACCTAACCTACATATGTACATATCTTCCCCCATGTACCTTAGAGCCTTATCGCACTGGCGATTTGCGAATGATTTCAAATAGAGGCGAATGCGCTGCGAGTACGCAAAGACGCGTCGTCGTGTCGGCGTGCTACAGTGCTAATTGCTGCGTCGTCGTCGCGACGAGTGACGCAGGAATTACCACTGTCCAGGCGGCCGGCGGCGGCGGCGCCAGAGTTCATAACGCAGATTTTACACCGCTGAGCTTGGTAGGTAGGTATATGTAGAAAATAGTTTCAGTGGTTGGTATCTTTAGATCAGACGCGTAACGCATTGCATTCTTATGACACACTATGCGTATTCGCCAACGTGACGACTGCTGCATAATAATAAAGCTGAATGGTTTATAATAAAATTATGTATTAACCTTGGTCAACATCATTCAATTTATCATCAGTGCATGATGCAGGGCTCGCCTTGACCTGGTATCTAGCTAGCAAAACACAAGGTCCTAATTATCATAGCCATTGTTAAAGTGAATCTCTATGAGCTTTATTTAACACAACACAGGAAGTATTCTGGGACTACAAAATACTTTTTTCTGGACTAATTTCTGCATCAAGCTGCCCTTTTTATATAGGTAAGATGTATTTGTATTTATTCAAAACAATTACATCTATTCTTACAGGTTTTGGATTATGACCGTTTGAGCGTTTAATACAATAGAGTCCACATATAGGTAAGCAAAGCAGGACAAAAACAGCATGTACTGAATGTAATAGATGCTAATTAACTTCTACGAGTAATTAATTACATTCATCTATTAGGAGTATATTTTTATGCGACACGGCGCGCTGGCCATGTGCGCTATGATTAATTCGGTCGACCACATGACTGTTAATATGAATGACAATAAGTTTGAGATTCGATAATGCCGAAGTCAGATTCCACAGTTAATTACAATAAACCGTAGTATCGATATGCAAACAAAGCGAGCATTGTATAGCTGCCAACTCGTAACTATTGTTGGCAGTGATTCAGTAGTTACTCGTACTTGCCCAAGTTGTCAAGTTCGACTGGTCGGTCGCCTACGGTATTTATTGGGGAAAGTTCAATGACAACCTCTCAACTCTGGCTGAGGATAGATAATGATAGCGATTCTTGTGACATAAAGTAAGGCTGACAGTACTAATACTAATAATAAACTAATTAATTGTGGAAAAAAAACACAACCTAACGCGAGGTTCAAACAAACCTAGTAGTAGTTTCCTGTAGTTTCCACTGTCTATTTAGTTATAAAAGTTATAGTTCTGTGTAAGAGGTGGGTTTAGCGGTTACTTTGAGTGGAAAACCGCCGGTTCGTAATCTCCTTATCTAAATAAACAATAGATACGATTAAAACTCAGTCGAAACTATCCTGTATCAACACTTTTGAAGTGGTGGGCACAATACGCAATCAAAGGCTTGTTTTTATCAGTCTTGTTAACACAATTGAGAATATGTAGGTATCTACTCAGCCTCACAAACATAGTTAATATTTGTTTTCATTCATTATTGGAAAAAAAAATCTAAAATGATTACTATATTGTAGGCTTTTGTCTGCCTTCGACTACCTAAGTATCAAAAGAAAATGATAAGAACATTCGAAGACCGATGTGGCGCGGTGGGCGAAAGTCCGCCCGCGACGCAGGAGGGTTCGATTCCCGCCTTTGAACAATTGTGTGTACGACATGCGATATATTTGTTCCGGGTGCTCTGGTCGTTGTCTATGTATAATAAAAAATATCTATGTATTTAATGTATTGTAATATGTATATCAGTTATCTAGTAGTTAGTACCCATAACACAAGCTCTGCTTACCATGGGGCTAATGCTGTGTAAATTGTCTAGCATTTTTTATTTATTTATTAATCGGTTAACACTTTGTTTTAAGATTTTTACGTTTTAATTTTTGACATCTTCGCTTGCTTTTGAGAAACTTTTTTGAAAAATGCAAAGGCCGTTGTATTGACGTCCCTCGCGATTTTATTTACCAACATTGTTTTTTTCCACATTTTTGATAAATTGCTTGTGAAACTTTGAGAAACAGTTTTGAAAAGTACAAATAAAGCCCTTTACAATGACGCCTCAAGCGAGTACATTTACTAATATTGGATTTTTCAACCCTTTTTAGACCCCGCTATCTCATTAGATCCCCAATTTCGTCTGACGCCATATTAAGCCTATGTATAACCACCGGAGTATTGAAACGAATCAATCAATATGTCATTGTTGAAAATGGAGTAGTAGTTTCAGCGATACCTCCAACGAAACATAAAAATCGGCTACATAGGTATCTACTACCATATACAAACAACATAACCCACGTCCGTTGTCGGTCGGGTAAAAACGTGTAAGTATATTTATTATTCAAATGTGTACCTACGGCACTTCACTTATAGTCAATTTAATTCATTCAATTTTCAAGGACTATTATTCCATTCACTGCATAATGTAAGTAGGTATGTTTGAGGACCGATGTGGCGCGGTGGGTGATGGTCTGCCTGCGAAGCAGGAGGTTGCGTGTTCGATTCCCGCCTCGGAACAATTGTGTGTACGATCTGCAGATATTTGTTCCGGGTGTTCTGGTCGTTTTCTATGTATAATCAAAAATATCTATCTATGTAATGTATTGTATTATGTATATCAGTTATCTAGTACCCATAACACAAGCTTTGCTTACCATGGGGCTAGATAATGCTGCGTGGATTGTCCAACATTATTTATTTATTTATTTATTTATTATTTATGTACTACTTTTTTCTATCAATGCCAATGTTTACGACTGATACATACTTACCCAATAAAAAAATTCATATGGCTATAAACAAAGAGAGGTTTTCCCTCTATACAAAACAGGAAATTTCTTACACGGTAAATAGACTATTATAGAAACCGGTTCAGTTAACTTAGATATGTACCCATTCCTGCTTAGAATAGAATTACCCACATAGTATAGAGCCAAGAGACTAGATCGCAAATAATTTCATTGGCAAAGGCACGTGATTTTAATTTGTAACTTTAATGAATAGAAATTTGCTACCACTCACATTTTAACGCATTGGCATCAAATCCTTGCTCCGAACGATAGAAAAACACACTCACAATGCACTATATTCACACTCAGAACCAAAAACCGCACTCAACATCGTAATTTCATTCACTCGCGACGTTTGCACGCCGTACACAGATCCCACATCTGTTTACTTCGGCGTTCGCCGGGGTACTGAGGTCCTGATGCTGTAATGTATTGTCATAAAGATGTAAAAAAATTCTAACCCTACGCGTTCCGCCACTTGTAAGGGATTGTGACTCTACAACTATCATTACTATGAACACTAAAGTCACAACGGGATATTCACCATGGTTTAGTTTAGTTCTGCTTTTTAATATTTTAGCACAGTTTTATATGATCCCGGAAAAATAAAATCACAGCGAGTGAGTTTTTTTGGCAGATGTACCGACTTACTCACTTTTGCCTTTGCTGCGAATGTTAGCACTAACAACGCTATCAAGCGTTGTTAGTGCAAATGCTAAAACATCGAGTCAAAGAAAAATAACACAACTTGACGCACTTACACTGATATGGAAATTCATACTAGAGCATATAATAATACTTTTTGAAATGATTCATTGGTGGCAATTTGTCCCCGACTTGGTTTGTCCGCCCACATTCTTGTTATTTTTAAATATATTTGAAAAATCTGGAGACTTGTTGGCAAAAGACACTTGGAGACAAAATGTTTATCTAATTCCAATTGTGTTCATTCTCCCGGACCAAATATCATATTATTTTATCTCGTGTGAACAAAGGACCTTCCTGCGATATAATCCTGACAAATAATTTGTTTTCATTCTAACTGTAGTTTAGTGAACAAAAGTCAGAACTCTTCGTATAAAGTAACCTGTATCAATAGATACGAATATCGAAGAAGAAATTATTTTACCGAGAAAAGAAGAGAATGGTCGAAATTTGATGTTTGTGCTAAAGAAAGTCCTTTAAAAATATTATAAAGAGGTCAAAATTTGTTCGTTTGTAGTAATCTCTAGGAATCACAGGCCTAAAAATATTCTAAAATGATTTGACGAACAAATATTTACATTATGCCTGAGTGCTAGCTGTGTCTATGTTTTATCTAGGCGCATACCATATGAGTTGAAGCCGCGGACAGGAGCGAGTATCTATGATAATAACGTGAGACATTTGTTTTTACAATATTTCGTGGAACTGCAGAAGCAGAGATTGTAATTTACAAATATAATTTCTGCTTCCGTATAATATTATTTGATGTAGGAATAGGTTTTTCTTTTAATATACGATAATACTTTACAGAGACTGCTCATTTAAATATGAAACAATGAGCAGTAAGATATTTTAAACACTTTGTGTGCTAACAACAATAATTGTGATGATTCGAAATGCGTATATCAAATTGGTTTCATGTTTTTCAGATCATTTTGACTACACTTTAAGAATGTGTAGTTGCTAATTATTGTAAATTTTATATCATTGCACGCCCAATAGGGCAGAATACATTGTGACCTATTCCATTATAAGAACTTTATAACATGTATTTCAAGCAATAAACGAATTTTGATTTTTTGATTTTGATTTTACACTCTAGACGCTCAAAAACATCATAAAAATAAACAAAAGATACTAACGAATACTACGTCAAACGCATAGATAAAAAACCTACCATAATAATTCTAAAATAATACAATCCAAGGTTGCTAGAACTTTAGCCACAAATTTCTTTTGTCATGCGATGACTCTTAGATTTTTTTACGATTCTGCCCAACTTGCTAAAGCACGAAGTTCTAAACTTGTTTTTTTTTATTTTGTTACCATGTACCTCAGTAATTCGTACATCGATTGCAATATTTAAAAAATAGGTAAGTACTTGTAAGATGCAACATATAGTTCTGAAGTTTTTAATTACCTATCTATGTAGGAAGTTCTACATAGATAGGTAATTAACCTATGCATGCGTCAATAAGAATTTAACTAGGTACAGGTCATATAAAGTTATTCCATAAAATATATCACTTGCGTGTGTTAACTCCAGTGGGTCTTACCAACGTAATCATCACGTCAGTCTACCATATAATATAAATACTACATTATCTACTCTAGGAATTTTCTGAACAAAAACTTGAGGAAATTGAATTGAGGAATTCACTTTACGCTATTTTCCATTTCTCAGTGATAGTCAAACCATCAAATTACATTACATTTTGGACTATTACACATAATAAATCTCTCGATGTTTGTGCTATCCAAGCACAAACATCGAGAGATTTATTATGTACTAGTTTCTGCCCGCGGCTTTGCACGCGTTGTTTCTATGGAAACGTTTTAAGGTTATTTATATCCCATGGGAATTAATTTATATGATAAAAAGTAGCCTGTGTTTTATTCCGGGCTTGGAACTACCTGCATACAAAATTTCAGCCCGTTCGGTTCAGTAGGTTTGTCGTGAAGGAGTAACAAACATCCATCCATACATACAAAGTTTCGCGTTTATAATATTAGTAATTAGTAGGATAGGTACCGGAAGTGGATAAAATCCGGCTGCGGATGATGATAAGGCATTGTATATAATAACCAAAAACAAAAACACATTCCACATGGATAGACAGGCACTTAAATTCCTCTACCTCGGGCATTTTAGCATAACAGACAGACACGTTTCGTAGCTCTTTATCGATATTAAAAGAACAAAAGCTGCAAGTCATGTAGAGGTTCATTCTGATTAACTCGGTAGCGTGACTATAGTGTGAGTTCGACCAAAAAGCCTTCTTCTTGTTACAAACTATAGTCGAATACAATTTTAAATTATTACCTATTTTAAGTCGCTAGGTCGGTCACCTATGTAGTGATAACGACTGTAAAATAATAGCGTAGCTTTAGTCAATAAACTTCTGAAGCAATACAATGTACTTGACGTAGAACCCTGCATTTAAGTATACACAGCTTGATTAAATCGTTACTGCTCCTGAGTTTCAAATAATTAATCAATAGAATTACCCCACATGGGCTCACTTAAAAGTATCGCAAGACTGTAGGGAGTGCACAGGAGTTTGTAGGCATTGCCAGGGCCGGATTTACGGGAGGGCAAACAGGGCGACTGCCCCGGGCCTCCACAAAAATGGGGCCCCCACAAGAGAAAAAGAGACTTCGGAACTAGTAAACCACTTTCCCTTTGATTTTTTTTTCGCGTCTAACTTCACCTACAGATGGTACTTTTACATGCATGATTATATTCAATATTAACAGAAATCATCGATCTATATTTGTTCACTCCAATCAGGCAATCACTAAGAGATCAAAATCTCAAATGGCCTTGATAGGCACTTGCAATTTACTCCCCATCTTGAGGGAGTATCCCAATGGCTGAGTAGGGTGGTACTCTCACGCAGCCTCGGAGGTTCCGTATTCGATTCCGTGTCTCGACTCTTTATTTTTGTTCATTCATTTACACAGGGTTACTGGTTATTCGACCTATTCCTACTAGGAGTTTATTTGCGTTGAATGCGAACATAATCTCAGTATGCAAAAATTAACCATTTCATAAAGCGAAAGTTCTTTATAATGTATCGAGATCAAGGGCTGAAAACTTTATTTAAAAAAAAACTGTTAGTTATAATCAAACTTTTATTTATGTTTTATTTGAAGAACATAACAAGCATTCTTCAACACAAAAACTACAAAAGTCCCTATTAAGAAATACTAGACGAAAATGTCTAAAATTTTCATTATTTTTTCTAATGAGGTCCAAAATAATGTCAATAAAAAAACATGACACTTGATGGCAGAGTTTTTTTTAAAACATGTACATTCTTTCAGCTTTTTAAAACGTATGTAAGTATACTTGAATGATGAAAGAAGAGAACTCTAAAAACCAATGTACTTAAACTTAATAATTTGTTGGAAATAAAAGGCTTTTTTATTTTTATTGATTTTATTTATTTATTTATTGGAAAACTCGACTGTAAAAATTTACCATCGTAATTGGAAAATAATTTGGGGCCAGGGGCCTCCACTCGTTTGTGGCCCCGAGGCCTCCACACCTCTAAATCCGGCACTGGGCATTGCACCCAGAAGTGAAGTCAATTTGTAGGTACGATTGAAGGCTCTCCTTAAAAATTTTCGACTATTGCTCTAACAAATCTTAAGAAAAAGCTTCAAGAAATAAGCAGCGTATCCATTTAATGTTCATTTTACTTTCTACAAGCGTTAGCAGCCCAGGTCTCGACTCAGGTGACTTAGTACTCTGTCTGAAACCATTTTATTAGGTGTAAAGCGGGCAGGTAGATGGTAATGACCAGCGGCCCACGTCGACGGCAGCACGTGATCGTTATCCACAAGTCGATTTAAGGTAGCATAAAATTGGTGATAGTTTGCTACCTCTGTTGGGATGTCCACCAGACTTTGTTGGTTTTAGAAGACTTTACGTAAGCAGTGACAATGTTTTAGGACGTGAATAAAATGAAACACATTTTGTTATCGCCACGTGAGAATTCAGCAAACCTACCTAGTGTTTATTTTTACGAATAATTTATAGAAGATGTAGGTGTGACTATATAATCCAAAATATAATATAACATAGCAAAGTCTTTTACGGCGGCACCCAATAATGAGAGCTCCGATACTGAACTGAACCGAAGGAATCACAAATTACAAACCATAACCTTCAAAATGCAGAAAAGGGCTCGATGGTAATACTGCCTCGGGCGATCCTTTTCATAAAGCCTTCTAACCGTAAGCCCTTTTAATAAAATATGATATATTTTATTATATAAAATATGATATATTTTATTAAATAAAATATGATATATTTTATTAAATAAAATATGATATATTTTATTAACGTTGTCTCAATTAAAAACATTTTTAATTAGGTACCTAAATTCTGCTTCTTTATAGAAACCCATCCATTTCCAAGAAGGAGATTTGCTAAGAGAATTTTTGATTTTATTGCAAATAGTCTCTCCAACTACTATCTACTGACTGACAAGGTACCTATTCAAACAGAACTATGGAGATAAGTGTTGCAGATCCATAGAACTTCTACCGTCTACCGGTGATAGTGATGCTCATAACGTAAATATAAGCGGTTCAGCAACTGCAACACAGTTAGCGGATATTATTCCTGTCTAATTGAACTATGCGATGTTAAACTTGGGAGAAGTTGGGAGACGTCGACGGAGGCTCAAATTACACAGAACTTTGGATATTCATCGTTAACAAGTTCATAACTAGTGAAAATATAAATTGTTCTGCGAGTCTGCTACTTTTAAATCTTTTAAAGATTTCTATTATAAAATGTCGAGAAATTTATAATTTTCTTATTTTCGACATTAAAACACTGTAATATAATACAAATAACTGATATCAGTCTACAAATTTAATGGATATAATTACAAATCTGTATCTCGAAGTTGGTAAGGGGTCTTCCTTTAATCACGTGCGTCTCGAACGAATGTTCAAAAGTTGATTTAAAAACCTGTGAAATACTTGATTATTTCGACCACTAACATTACATCCGAGTTAAAAAAATATTATACACATAGACTAACTACTCCGAAGTGCAGTAGAGACCACATTTTTTTTAAATTTACCACATCAGCAAAGCCATTGGCAGAAGTAATTTTTTCAATCTCGAATCATCGCGGTGACGGAGCGCCTTCTACTTCCAAGATTTCCACATTTTTAATTTAGGCTAATAAATCATCTTACACAGGTTTAAGAACGGCAGGGGAGCATGCAAAGGGTGTAATAAACGGGTAGGTGTTATTTTTTCGCGTGTTTTCCATTTCTTATTTCTTTCTTTGTCTATTTTTAGTGATTCAGCAAGATATTGGATGTTTTTGTTTTGGACGTGAAGGAAAAATTTTCTTTGAGTCCTTTGAATAGTTTCCACTTTGCTGTCTTTTGTATTTTTATATTGTATTACACCCGGCTTAATATTTAAAAAATTGCTGACGTCATAAATAATCGCGAGAGTAGCATCATCATTAGGATATTGTATAGTGCTATTGAGTAGATAAAGATGAATTTATGTAGTAACATTGGTACAAATCGTCATCGGTTTAAATTCCGATTCTAACACCCTACATATTGAAAATGCTATAGAGTTCTGTTGTATTAAAATGTATGCCAGAAGCATGACCTTAATTTATCAATTATAGCAAGCAATGATGCAAGGATTGATAAAGGCATCATTCTATGGAGGAAAACCTATGTTACTTACTAGTAACCTATGTTAGCTCTACTTTTCCTTCCTACCTTCTATCAATAGGGTTGATATTACATACGAGTATCTCCGCTTTGCTATACTTTAGGGATCAGTGCCCGCAACGTTGCTATTGCTATTTCTTTGTCCTATTCTAACTATGTTTATTTCCAGCAAAATGCATCTTAACGAAGGGATAAAATTCCAGGAAACCTAGTCTATTATAGTTAAGCGAGGAAGAAGCGAGTTCATTAGGTAAATTAACTTAAGTATTTCAAAACGCTCGTGTGAGAAATTAAAGCGTAGAGCACCTACAGTGCTAAATTGACTTTTAAGTACGTAAATTATAAATGTTACATAACCTGTTAAACTGAGAAAAATGCACATTGAAAGTAACAAAGCAAGTGATTTGTAATTACCTACTTTCCTTTATGAATATACACGCGATGCAAAGCACAATTCATGTGGCCGACTTACCTGAGTTTAATAACTTAGGTTAACATGGGTTATATATATGTAGATAAAGTTTTTATTTGCACCTTCAGACACACACATACAAAAAGTGTCACACCGTAACTTAGGTACCGACAAAATGCTCATGGATCCCATTTGCAGATCTTGACCATATTGGACAATCCCTGTAGTATTTAAGTTAACTGTGATCTGCAGTGACATCTCTGAAAGAGAACCATCTCTTAATTTGTAGACTAATAAAATACATATAAGAATAGTGAGATATTTAAACGAAACACAAGTTGCGGATCGAATCTGACTGATTTATTAATCAATCAGTGGGTAGGTCGTGACATAATAATTTGAGAGAACTACCTACAAATACCCAACACCTCCTTATCTAAATATAACACTAAATCTATAAAAACCTAACTACAGAACTATATATAGAAACAAACATTTTAACTTACATTTTAGTTAACCTACCTAGACATCAAAGAGGTCAATGCCCCATTTTTTAAAAAATCATATATTGAAGTTGCTTTTACAATATTTATTTATGAGAGGGTTTTCTGTTGTGACGAGGACGCAAACTATACTCCCGCAATGGTAGCGATGATGAACTGGCTGTCTTTGACTCGACATTGGGTTCCGAAAGGCCCGCGCCGCTGCCGTCGTCGTCGTCGCTGGCGGTCCTATCGTCCACGACGTCAAGGTCGCGCTCAAGCGGCGCACACGACAGAGTGTTTTTCGGACTCGTCACAACCGGCAACTCTTTACATTGTGCATCTGTGAGATTATCATTTGTCTTACTACAAGACAATGAAAACCTTTTCCTATTAACAACTTTAGGTACGATCAATTGGTCGACATGTCGTTTAACGGTACCCTTAGCAGCTGGTACATTAACCGAGAACGAGGAAGGCCCCACGCGTTCCTTAACCTGCCGTTCCACCCATTTATTTTGATTTTACTGTACTCGCGAACGTATACGGTATCGCCTAGCTGTACGTCTCGCTGCGTGCCGCCTGCGCGCGCCTCCTGCTGTGCCTGCCGTGCGCACACGCGCCGCGCCGCCGCCGCGCCCGCGTCATCGCCTTCTGGCCGCAAAGCGTCGAGGCGCCCTCGCAGCCTGCGCCCCATCTAGGGTTGCCAGATGGTATCCAAAAGGAGGACAAGTCCTCCTTTTTCATATAATGTCCTCCCGTCCTCCCTTACCTACTGTATGTCCTCCTTTTGATATACGTTTCTCTCTCGCTGAAAATGTCATGCGCCGTGGCGTGCAGATCAAACTAAATGCGCGCCAACCAGCCGGATTTCAAAAATACTTCAATCCGTAATGCATTTGCTCCGAAATCGAAGAAACAACAATTTTTTGCCACTAAGCGTAAGCGCGACAGCTGCTGTCTGATAATGAAGAGGCCGAGTCAATTTCTAACGAATTTTTCACTGTTTACAAAGCTTGTGAAGATTATTTAATGGAATGGATAAAACCCTTGGAAGATTTCAAATGTTTTGAATGGATGACGTTGTTGAAAGATAACGAAAATCTAAAATATGATGATTTAGTTTCATGCATTGAGTTCCTGAGAATTAGAGGGGAGCGATGTTAACCTACATGATCAATTTTGTAACCTGATTTCTTTTCTGAAATCGAAATCCGATGATGATCCTAATGAAGTCTTTTATGATTAAAAGTTACACGAACAGTGGAAAATCTACTTCAAAACAGTTAAAAACCACGAATGATTCTCAGAGCTACTCAAGATCTGCGAGTTCTTTTTTGTATAAGCGCACATAACGCGAATGTTGAAAGGGTGTTTTCACTAATAAATACTCAGTGGAGCAAAGAAAGAATAAGTGATTAAGATTAAGTGTAGAGTCAGTAAAATTTTTGATTCTCACACTATACAATTTTAAAAAACATGTGAAGATTTTTATAATTATTTGATTAAAAACCAAGAACTCCTTTCTAAAGTTGGCAGCTCCGCTAAGTATGATTAAAATAAACTAAATTATATGAAAAAAAAACTTGTTTCATTGTAAATGTCCTCCTTTTTTACAGAAAATCCTCCTTTTTAGACCCATCTGCCCTCCTTTATCAAATTTACATCTGGCAACCCTAGCCCCATCAGAGCTACTGCCGGAGCTACGTTAGTTGTGGCTTGTTCACAATTCCTATACTGGAAAAGCATTTTACTTATGGCTTGGTTCACATATACTCCTTCATTGTAAGCTTTTTTAATGCAATTTTTAACTGTGCGGACAGCATTTTCAGCTGCTCTGTTACCTTTAGGCCGGTAGGGGCTGACTGGTGTATAAAGTATGTTATTTTTTGCAAAATAATCTTTCATCTCAACAGATGAAAAACGTGGTCCGTTGTCGGTAACTACCTGTAATGGTAGTCCAAAATGAGCAAACATTTCCCTGAACCTATCTATAATAAATCTGGCGGCAGTACTGTTCATTTGAAAAACTTCTATCCATTTACTGTGCGCATCGGCGACTACAAGATAGTGTTTTCCTTTGTACTCCGCAAAGTCGGCATTTAAGCGTTGCCAGGGACGCGATGGGAAAGCCCAAGGCGTCAGCGGCGCGTGCGGCGCGGCGGCGCGTCGCGCTGCTGCAGGCAGGCGCCGCACGCGCGGCACGTTGCTTCTATCTCCGTGTCCGAATCCGGCCAGTACACGTACCTAATTGCGATGCTTTTCATCTTTACTACGCCTAGGTGACCCTCATGTAGCTCGCGTGATATGTACTGTCTATACCTATTTAGGCGGTACAACAATGCGATAATTAAAAACAATGCAACCTTGTTCGATGAATAAATTATCCTTTCTATTAAAATACGCTTTCTCTTGTTCAACGTCTGTACTATCCGGCCATCCAACTGTTATATTTTTATAAATTGCGCGTAAAACGGGATCAATTTGGGTTGCATCAGCGAAATGTTTGTGACTAATAGAAAACTCATTCTCAATATACATTAGATATGATACGGCTTTATCGTGTGCCGGTGCGCCCGCGCCGCCTGCGCTCGTCGCTGCGCTCGCCTCCCGGTGACGACGCCTTAACAGTAATCGCGATAAGCAGTCTGCAGCTGCGTTTTGTGCTGAGCTTACCCATTCCACGGAGAAGTCGTAGGCTGCTAGTCGCGCCGCGTAGCGCTGCAAGCGGCTGGCCGCCGTCTGCGGAATGCCTACCTTATCACCGAAAATGTATGACAAAGGTTTGTGATCAGTGCGTATGATAAAATACATACCGATGGTTCTTTGTGACCCCATAAAATATAGCCAACGCTTCTTTGTCTATATTTTATGTCGTACCGGTGCGCCAGCACGGCGCCGAGCCCGTACGCGCTCATAATGCGCCAAGCATTGCTCATTGCACATTACCTTTTTAATATTTTTAAATGCCTGCTCACATTCAGGGCTCCATTCCCATTTAACTTTAGCTTTCAACAAACTATACAGGGGGCCTAACATTGTACTCAACATTGGTACAAACTTCCCGTAATAATTCACGAGTCCTAAAAAAGCTTTTAGTTGGTGTACATCGGTGGGACGCGGAGCATTAGCGATTGCATTAACCTTTTTATCATCCGGATGCAATCCATCTTTATCTATAGCTTGAAGTCGCTTTAACACCTCGTGGACATTTTTAATATTATCCTCTTTTGAAACCCCACCTATACACGCGTCATCAAAATAAACAGCAGTCATAGGTACACCCCTAAGTACCTCCTCCATTAGTTTCTGAAACTTTTCTGGAATGCTACAAATACCATGAGGAACGCGAACGTACTGGAAGGTCCCTACGTGAGTACTTATGGAAGTACACGGCCTGGACTCCGGTGACAAAATTATTTGTTCATAAGCGTGAGCCAAGTCAATTTTGGTAAAAACTTGGGCTCCACGCAGCGTAGCATACAGCTCTTCTATTCGCGGTAGTGGGTATGGCTCGCGCCTAATTTTCGGGTTAATTGTTACCTTATAATCCCCGCAGATACGAATGCTGCCGCATTTTTGCATTTTTTAACAACAGGCACGATAGGCGTGCCATACTCGGAATGCTCGACTTTAACTATGGTACCTTCCCTAACCAGGCGGTTCTCGTTCCACGGGCTCCCGCAATGCTAAGGGTACGTTTCGCGCTTTATGAAAAATAGGTTCCTTATCCAACAATTTTAATGAAAACATGTTCTTACACGTGCCTAGGCCCTCAGCAAAAACATCGGGAAATTCGCGTCGTAGTTTTAACACAATATCATCGGTTCTATTTATCGCGGTGTCGCAACCAATGTTGTTCATTTGAATCTCAATATTTTTAAGTTTTAAATGACGTAACCAGGCGCGACCAAGAAGCGGAGGCCCACCGTTAGGAATCACAAACAAACGCAGGTCATGGGCCTCCCGCGTCTCCCCCGCGCCGGCATAACAAACAGACACATTAATGTAACCTGTAGGAAGTATTTTCCCACCCGTATAACCTTTGAACTTTAAGTTACACATAATAAGCTGGCAGTCCTTAAAATATTTCTTAAAATCGTGTTCGTTGATAGCAGAGATTTTACTTCCTGTATCCACTTCAAAATTCAAAGGAATGTTATTTATAAAAACTGAAACTACATACGCTTTATCGTCCTGTCCATCCACCACAATGTTGAAGAAATCACTGTCCTCGCCATCAGAATCCATCTCGATGTAAAACTGATTCTTCCTTAGGGTTTTACCTGTAGAACGATCACTCTTATCACGCGCACTGTTACACATGACTTTCAGGTGGCCCCTGGCCCCGCACTCATCACAATTATAACGCCTAAAGCGACAGTTATCCGGTGCGTGCTGGCGGCCACACCTCCAGCATTTCTGGCTTGGCCCACCGCCCGCCGCCGCCGCCGCCGCCGCGCGCCTGAGGCGCCGCGGCTGCCGCGCCGATCCGGTGCACGGGAGGGTCCGGCCCGCCAGGGACCGAGCTGGCCGCCGCGGCGCCCGCCGCCCGCGCTGAGCCGCTGGTCTCCGCGTGCCTCTCCGCCGCCTCCAGTGCCAGAGCCAATTCTACCGCTCGCTTGTAATCCAACTTGTTCTCCGCGAAAAGTCGACTACGCATTTCGTCACTAGCAAGGCCCGACACGAACTCTGAGTCGAGAACGGTCTCTGAGATTTTCTTCTAGTTTCTCACCAAAGTTACGTGTACACGCGAGATGCTTCAAACTTTGTAGATAAACACTAAGCTCCTCGCCGAGTGCCTGCCGACGCAACCGAAAAATGTGCCGCTCCTCGATGTCCGATCGCCTAGGTTCTAGATGTTGTTCGACGATGGTGACCAGGTCATTAAACTTTTTCTTTTCGGGCGTGTCCGGAGCACACAAATCGCACATCAAATCGTAGGTCGGTTCGCCAACTACGGTTATCAACGTGGCCACATGCAGCGATTCTTTTATCTCGTTTAATTGGATAAACTGTTTCACTCTGCTTACATATTTCGTCCATTTTCGCGAAGATAAATCAAAACAGTCAATTTTACCGTATGGCATCGCCAAATTAACTGTATAATCGGTAAATCGTCGCCAGTGAGATATTTAAAGGAAACACAAGTTGGGGATCGAATCTGACTGATTTATTAATGAATCAGCGGGTAGGTCGTGACATAATAATTTAGAACTACCTACAAATACCCAACAAGAATTATATTTAAATATAATTCTGTCTTCAGACCGTATTCCCGATCCAGTAAATGTGAACGCGCACGTTACGTATGCCATCACGGAAATAATATTTTCTTCACATACCACGTGAGCGAAGTCACAGGCATTAAACAGTAAACATATAATGTTGTTTTAATTTATTTTAATTTTTTCTAATTTATTACTAGTCATTTTAATTTTCATTTCAATTTAATTTAATTTTAGTTCGTAAGAATTACTAACATTTATTATAAGATCATTACTAACAAATTATGGATCTATAGTAGTCCGAAATAAAAGAATTTTATTTATTTATTTTTTATATAGAGGTTGAAGGTATCGATTTACATTAATAATTGATTATCTCTCAATAAGTTCAGTCAAAAAACTTTATCTACTTATATAACTTACCAATAGAAGATATTGTATAAGTATACGGATATAAATGATATAAAAGGAAGTAACTGATTATTTCTACTTCTGGCACGAAACGGAAGTGCTTCCTTGATTTATTCCACCGGTAATTTCGAATTGAATTTGCGCTGTTCCGGCAGCCGGAAAATTAAGGATTTATTTGGTGTTAACTTCTCATGTTTCCCTGAAATTTTATGGCATTTCATCTGAGACAAAGTAAAATAAATGGCTGGCCAAGAGGTTGATTTATTTCGAGGGTGCTTTGTTTTTTGTTGCGTAAAAGGAAATTTTGAGACTTTAAAGTGATATCCGTCCGTTTATGCGAGGCGCGTGCTTCAAAACCTGTTTTGGTATTTTTAAGGCTCTACAATAGCTTTCGCATTCGTCCTTTCTTTTATACATAAAACTTTTAGGAGATGAAAGATGGTTTTTAGACCATCTTGTCTTTTCAAGCGGCTATTGACACATGCTTAATATGAAAGCTCCAAAAGTTTTAAAACATTGTGTCATAAAAATCATATCAAAAAGTAATCAATCTTTAAATTCCACTCATATAAGAGGGCCTAGTTTCTGATATAGTAAACAGTTATCCATTTATCTATAATAATAGTTAACGTAAACATTGCTCTACGATAGGGCTCATTCGTCATCTCGCGGGCTTAAAACTCGCGGGCACCCGCGAGTTAGCACCTTTCGATTTTTCCTATTTTTTGTGTCGTCAACTCGCTTGTTTGTGAAATCTGACGTATTTATGTACAGTCATCTACAAAAACGTTTTAAGAATTAGATTATTTTAAGAAATTTAATATAGGTGCCTACTTTAAATGTGCAAGAAACGATACGATTAGAGTTTAAAATAAAAAACAATATGGTTTTTGGTATAGATATAATAGAAAACAACATATAAAACTGCTTATTTTCCTAATAATTATCAATAATATCACAAATCAATAATATAACAATGAGTCAAGAACTTGGTTTCGGTTTCGGGTTTTAGGAAATATAAAAATCACAGAGTAAAAATCACATGTTGTAAATCATAAAAAAAAATCACTAGTTAAGAAGTTCGATACATAAATACTACTTATGACTCCGTGGATAAATTCGTTAATGGTAAAGCTAACGTGTTCATCAATGTCGCAGGTTTCTTTTAATTTTACCGTTATATTAGAACCGGTTAAGCATAAAGTTTGATAATAATTGTCTTCTTCTTGTAAGACGGTAAAAAAATGTGCAATGCTTATCGGTTTACTGTTGATTCTTTTGTTTACAGTGGAATGCCAGCTCTCGACCATGTTTGTAGTGCGGTGATGCATGTTATAGCAAGACCATTTTTCGACAAAAAACGAAGTTCTTACGAAATAATAATTAAATTTGACAATATTTTCATCTTTCGGACATTGAAACATAACGTACAACCAAGCACTCTCAATAGATTCTTTGGGAAAATGTGCCAAAACAGTACACCTCCTAATATGTTTCTTAAACAGTGTAGATTTTATTATTCCTATTTGAAATTTTGAATTGTACTTGAGTACCTACTAATTATATTATTTTATTTCCAATACACTTCTACTCTCCTGGTATTCCAGAGGCATTGTAAATTAATCTTAGAAATAGATAAATAGACATTTTTATGTTCAATTTTGGTCACTGGCGCACCCTCCGATATATTTCTGTTAACCTGGTACTTTGGATGAGGAACTCCGCTACAATAATATAGTCGTCTTGGCAGTTTTCGTTTATTCATCTGACTGTACAAAGCCCCGTTTATGATGTGCACGCGAGTTGACGACAGAAAAAATAGGTAAAATTGGAAGGTGCCAACTCGCGGGTGATTTCGATTTTCACGCCCGCGAGCTGACGAATAAGCCTACGATAGGACCGCTTGCAAAACAATGAATATATTAATAAATAATGCTGGATCTCCAGTGCTTTACAACGTTCGTGTGAGTAAAATGCTTATGGCTGCTCTGAGCAAACTTTAGGCGTGCTGTAGGTTTCTTTGACGGAAAAGTTTCGTAATGCAAATATCTGGCAGGAAACCAGTCTACATAGCTCATGGAATTAGCAAGCTAAAGTGGCAGTCAGCCGGCCGTTTCTCCTAAGCTATTAAAAACCGTTCAGATAAATAAATAATGCTGGACAATCCACACAGCATTATTTAGCCCCAAGCTAAGCAGAGCTTGTGTTATGGGTACTAGATAACTAATATACATAATACAATACATTGCAAAGATATACATATATTATGTATATTTTTAATATAGATAACACAAGCTCTGCTTACATGGGGCTAGATAATGCAGTGTGAATTGTGTCCAGCATTATTATTATATCTCTCATTTACCATGATCTCGGGCCATAAAGTGACCAGGTCCTTTGGAAGGCTTGCGTGGGGCCGAAGCCAACAGCACAGAGGCCCTTTGAGAAGTTAATCTAAAGGCGATGGCTACACATAGCGGGTATCATCCTCGGGTGCACAATATGATACACCCAAATATGGTATCCGCCAGGTGTAGAGACTATTGCAAAGAAAAATGAAAGAAATAAAACCAGGCTATCGTGATGGATGGATGGACTGGGTAATCGGGCTATAGGGGAGATTGCGGACGTCTGCCATAAACAAGTCAATCATAATGTTAAGAAGAGTGGCAGACAGTGGCTTGCCGAATGCTGGATGGGTTTCTTAAGCCTTCCTTAAAGCCGGAGTAAATTACCGGAGAGGAACAACATCGGCGCAAACGACTGAGGGGTGTCGAGAGGTGCGGCCCCGATTTCACCATCACGAAGACTGCTCGTGAGCGGGTTTCCTCGCTATTACGCCATTATTATTATTATTATATAGAAAACGACAATAACACCCGGAACAAATATATGCAGATCGAACAAATATTTTAACCGAGACAGGAATCGAACCCGCAACCTCCTGCGTCGCAGGCGGACCTTCGACCACCGCGCCACAAAAGTCGTCTAAACCCAAACCTCTACTCTGAACTAGAGGTTCTACCTTACATATTGGAAAAGCTAATTAAAACTTTACTACTCTCCATTAGCTGGTGGTTCCGAACTCTCGGTGGTCTAATCTAAACAATTCAAATACCCAAAAAGTTAAATCATGTGATATTTCGTTCGTAATTCTTAATTCGTCCATTCATGGCCACTATATGCATGAATTGACACTGGTTCCATAGGTACGCGATGACGATCAATTCGTGTTTCTGTTTCAAGCAATCCGACTAGGTATAGTATAAGCATAAAGCGAGTTCGCAAGGGCTTTACTATTTAATTTGTGTTATGGTAAATTATATATTTTTTTGTTTTTTGAATTTTTTTTTACTTATTCTTGGATTATTTTGCTAGAAGACATGTGTATCAATTAATTTTATTATGCCTATTATTTATTTACCTATTATTGATATTTTTATTGCATTATTTTGCTTATTGTGTTTTGATTAATTATATGCCTGTTAATATATATAATGTGGACTACTGTATTGTATTAGGTCATATCCTGTAATAGATGTAAGTGTATTCAATAAACACAAAAATAAATAAATAAAATCACACTACTCGGGTAGAGTAAAAACTAAACAATGTGAAAGTTCTGGGCCACACAACGGATATACAAATGAAACATGAAATCAAATTGAAACAAGCTTTTACATAAATCCTATTACGATTTTAAATCAAATCAAATCATTTATTTGCTGAACACATTATTATAGGTACAAGTCAGGTCTTATTACTAGAGTATCGATTAGTGTCACATGTATTCAACCCGCAAGCAGGTAAGTACAAATATTAATATAATATTACAATTTAATATTATCGTAGTGATTTAAGGTAGTCAAGTAAATCAACAATTAAAATAATCAATGAAAATAAATTAAAGGTACATCCTAAAATAAATAATTAACTTTAACATAATTAATTTACAATCATTGTCAAAGCATATTTTTTTTTTACTTAAGATTAATATATTCAATTAACGTAAACGGAAATTAGTTTTTAACGACAAATGATATTATAAAAATCTACTTAATAAGGCTACACCTACACAATATTTTATATAAACGAGATTTACTAAAACTATGTTATTTAATAATATTTTTTTGCTGAATTTTTTATTGAATATTTTTGTGTACGAGAGCGTGGTGGTAATACATACTGAAGACCTAGAAATGTTCACACTGATGCAATTAAATAAATATGAAAAACAACGAGCAAAGTAACTCATTGGAAGCCTGAGTGTATTTGTATCTACCTATTGTTAACTTGAAGCTATGGTTTGAAGTTGTAGATGTGGTCCACATCTAAAACTTATAAGTAGACAGAGGTTCCACGCTGTCCACAGGCAGTGTGGTCCAAGAACTATCAAAAAAACAAATTGTAATCGACTGAACTTTTGTCAAAGCCAGCGATGGCCGTTACAGTTGCTGAACACCAATACGGATACGAAAATAAAATATCCCCCGGGGTTTGCGAAGTCGACGCGAAATAGGCCGATAGATGAAAATATACCTGGGTGGAATGGAACTGTACTTCGATGAATCATCTAATTCATATTCATATGTATCATTTCTTTTACCTAAATAGACGCTTAACAGTTAAAACATAAAACTGGGATTCAAGAAAACACAAAGTAAATTGTGCGGTAAGTAACTTAGCTACTATGTAACAAGTTTAACCATAAGTGTGTTCCATTCTTTCAAAATAATAAGATGAAGAATATATATCGAGAAGAGAATATATCCTATCTAGGAGTAGGTACCTACTTCAACCAGTGAATGCAACGAGCCCATACTAAGCAGTAAGTGCCCCCTTTCTCCCGAATTCTCTTTGAGTGCAGCCAAAAAGCGTAGTGCCTTAGGATACGCCACTCTCGAATCTAGGGCTCGCTGTGTCCTCGTACATCAATAGACCCTCTTGACTTGACCTACTAAACCTAACATTCACATCATTTCTCGTTTAGACCTCGAGCCCCGCCTCAAAGGTTCCCCTATAAACATTTCATGAAACGACTTTCTGTTGCGGTGCGGTATATCTTTTTAAATCGCAGTTGACTCTTTCAGATAAAAATTAAAGGAAATTCGACTTTAGCGCTTAAATTATTCAGTCTAATATGAGAGTGATGCTGTTTTTATGAGTGAAAAGCGTCTTTTCAGGGAAACCGTGCCGTAGTCGTTTCAAAAGCGATAATTACGGACGAAATAACGGCCGGATAATTTCATAACGCGCTTTTTAATACGATGTTCGGGGAGCGTTTAAACTGGAATATCATATTATGATATATTGTACGTACAGAGCTCACTTTATTTCGTGTTCAAACAAGGTAGTTAGGTTTATTTTTCCTTAGCTAGAATAGAGTTGGAAGTCGATGATTTTAAAACTAACATAATAAAAGTGTTCTGACATGGTTAGAATAAAGAAGCAAGCCATGTTCATAAACCGAATTCAAACATTCAAAAAGGAGGTTCTATGTTCGGCTGTACCTATGTATTCTTTGTTATATAACAGTGTAACATGTAATATGCACTATATGTTCTATTTGTGATCACACCAATAGGTACTTACATCGCTTCTTACGACTACATTTACAAGTTAATTAACAGAAAAAATAATTCATTATTTTGGACAGCTCTCTATCCACTCATTAATATACTGCTTTCGTATTATTTACGTACTTACATTGAATGTTTGTTTCTCGTTACGCGATATTAACTCAGCGACTACGCTGTGTGGATCTTCTTATTGCATCGAATTTATTTACTGTCTGTGACAGAGAAGGTATAATTTGAAGAGTAGTTTTAGTGCCAGATGAGAGGTAATTGTCAGGTATAGTTTGATAATAGGGTCATTCCAATTCAAATTATTATTATTTATTTACATAAGACCATAACATTACAGATAACTCCAAATCGTTATGCCTAGTACATTTATCATGGTTGGTGGTGGGATCATGGTACAAGTCATTAAGAGCAGAACTCAAAAGTAAACAGTGATTGGGTAAATTAGTGAAGAAATATTATATTTGACACAGCCCCCGATTTAAAAATCATTTCAATTTATTTTCAAATTAAATACCGCAAAAAATATTGTAAATATTCGGTGTGTAAACATGATTGTAGAAAATTGGACACCATCATTTATTACGGATTATGTTATGAAGGAAGACGAAATACCTATTACACAAAGTACACCATGATTCATTGAAAAAAAAGATTATTTTGGTTTATTAGAGGGTTGATTTTGAGCATATATACATGCCGAGATCCTTAAATTAATGCAAATGCGGTTCCTTTATGTGAAATTGAGAAGGTGCTAATGACGCCCTGATGGAGGATTCAATTATTTTCACGGCTCGCTGAGTTTAGTTTTTGTATCAAAGAAAACGAAGCGTGCAACTGAACAATTTCTGCTCTACGCATTGCACATGAGTTTTGTAAAAAACAACAATTCAAACATCAAACACAATATTATGTGTACGGCGAATGCCCCAAAAATTGTAGGGGAAAATATATAAGACTGATTAGACCTCGTACTGTATGGATCTGAATGTACGGCAACGAACGGGAAGAATGAACGAACTGTTCATGCAGAATGAATGTGGATATAAAAGGAGAGGATTGTGTAAAAGAGGACATGGTTACAAAGGTGTAAGTACGGTAGATGACGGCTGGTAGAGAGTGGAAGAAAAATATAGGTTGTGCTGACCCCACAAAGCGTGGGATAAGGACCGGAAGAAGAATCATTATATTAGTCATCCATGTAATATAACTAAATTTATTTGTATTAGTAAAATGGATTTCCAGTATCAGTAGTCGTCGTTCTTCGTCTAGTAGTAGAGCTTCGTGTTTTAGACTTAGTTGTAGATTTTAAAGCGATAGTTTTCGGTGCTTTAGCCTTGCCTGTTGTTAATTGTTGAATGGCAGACGCTTCTTCTTCAGTAGGTGGTTTTTCACCAGTCGATTCCACTTCAGTTTTATCATTCTCTTTTTGACTATCGTTATCATTATTTTCGTTTTCAAGTTCATCTTTATTATCTGTATACTCGTCATTTTTATCTTTATAATCACCATTTTCACTTTTGTTATTTTCATCCTTTATTTGTTTTGCTCCTTTATTATCATTGTGACTGCTTGAGTCATCCTCAGGTCTAGCATCTTTATTTTTATGACCAGCAAGTAGAACTATACCATGTGAATCTATCTTTTCTGCGGTATTTTTAACAGAGTGTATATTTGGTGTGAACTTTGTTTGCATCATTTCATTGGATTGAGTATATTTCAAGGGCATTATTAAGGCATTATTTGGTTTTTTATTAATATTCATCATATTTTGGAAAGGGTTTTCCTTTATAGTATGATCTTTATACCAGTTATAAGGCAAAGGGATTGTAGCTTTCAGATGCAAACGCGGATAAGGTGTAGGTGGGTTTTGATCTACCCGCATTTCTATAATTTTCTTTAAGATACTTAAAGGTAACCAGTGTCCAGGGACTTTTGCTTCAATAGGATTGTTTACAAAAACTACTTTATCGTCAAAAGCATTCGAGTATATTCTGCATGAAGCCATTATGAATGTTACCAGGGATATTATCCACACTATGGACGGAGATTTTATAGAAGTTAGAAACAAATACGCAGTAATACGTAGAGCCGTATCCTTCGTGTCGTACGAAGGATGGCATCTATACAAATTTAAGGTAAGGTGATTCATATGGAGTTCTTTTAAATAATAAAGAAGAAACAAATAAAGTGGGTTATCTTTATAATCATACAAAAAAACATTCTTGACATTATGTTTTAATATTATTTATTTCAAATGTTGTTTGTACGAGTAACTGCGGTTTACGTGGTCCATTTTGCAGTTCCAGTTTTCAATTAAGCGTCCGCGCTTAATCGAACAGATAACGGTAATACATATAACAATAAAGATTTAAAAAACAAATGTCAAGAATGATAATTTTGTATCATAACATTGATAACACCTAAAAAATTTCATTTTACTAAAAAAAAATTTAGAAATACCTCCGAATGAATCAACCGTTATATATGATTTAGTACCGTTCTATAGGTATAGATATCAAAAATATATACTTACTCTCTTTACCGCGTCAAGCATTTTTATCGTTCATGAGTGTGTTACATACAGATGTATAATCTGGGCGCAAGTTCTATAAAATTATTACTTTATTCTTTAGTTAAGCGATCGTATAACATTCGGTCAGTCTTTAATTAAAATTGATTTTAGGTACATACTAAAAAAGTAGGCAAGGATATTTAATGATACACCATGCGGAAAATTCACTTTACCCTTCATTGACTTCTTGTCGAGAAGTTAATTGCACAGAATGTACCTAGTGTTTTTATTAACAAAGAAACTAACAATCAAATAATATAAACAAAGAACTAGTGTTTACAATTGAAACACTACAATTAATTGCAGTCTTTTGCATAGAATCTACAGGTAGCTATATGATCCATATCAATACCAGTCGGAAGCGTCCCCAAGACGCTGACATTGTCCCGCTGTTTCGCAATGCTGATGAGCTGGGACATAATATACTCACCAGCTCTAGGGTCACATGTTCTTCGACCAGACGCTCAGATAATTAAAAAAAAACCGGAGGGCCGCGAGCATAGGGTCTCGACTTCAAGGGGACCAAAAGCAAAGGAAAGAAGGAATACAAAGGAAGGAATACATCCGACAGAGAACCAAGGTTATCGACATAGCTCAAAGAATTAGCAAGCTGAAGTGGCAGTGGGCCGGCCATATCTCGCGAAGAACCAACGGCCACTGGGGCAAACGTGTTCTTGAGTGGAGACAACGACTCGGTAAACGTAGTATAGGATGCCCTCCGACCAGGTGGAATGACGAACTGCGAAAGACTGCAGGTAGATGCTGGATGCGGCAAGCTGAAGACAGGGCGCTATGGCGCTCATTGGGGGAGGCCTATATCCAGCAGTGGACTGCTATAGGCTGATGATGAAAAGCAAAGGCTCTGTCGAGACCTCAATTTACACCTCTTGTGATCTTCGTACCTAGTTGACATACCACGCCATTTTATATGACTTTAGTGGTTAGAATTTTTTTTTGTGACCCCCTAGGTGGTGTAGTTCTTAAACAGATGACACGTTTTTTTCGTTGTAAGGGCTGGTAAAATAAATTAACCCATCCACTGCCCAGCCTTAGCAGTACAACACACTGAAGCGCAGTCGGTCCGCTGCAACATGTTGGTAATCTTTAGCATCTGCTTATTTTATTATCTGATCAGCATTTTAAAGAGACAATATTCCTATTTTCAACCACATCTTTATTGGATATCTACAAATACACCTACAAAGTAAAAACAAATTATTGACTTAGCTAAATCTAGTTGTCCCATTTCTTGGATTCATCAATGTATTCTCCATCGGGCGACTCATAATTCTTGATGGGTGGCGTGGCAACTGTTCCCTTGATTGAGTAAGGTATCAATTCTAGGTCTGGCTGTAACAAAGAAAATAATCTCTAGTTGTATGTTGATAAATTTTTAATTTGTTAATTACAATTCCCAATCAGCAAAAGTTGTTCAGTAGGCCAAGAACTGCAGTTAAGGTTAGAAACAAAACGCGAATACCAAATAGCGATGTGAAGTGCCACCATTAGGTTAGCAGCTGTTACTTACCAGAATAGCATTATCATAAAGTTCCTCGGATTGCTCATACAATCTGTCCAACGCTCGTCTCTGGGCAGCCATGATCCTATCCAACTGTGCCACATTGGCCATGTATTCCGCTTTCTTATACCTTGTCCATTCTTTCTGCAGTAATGCTCTGGCTTCAGTTTCTTCAAGTGATAAAGCTGCTGATTGCCTTTTTCGTTTTCTGAAAGTATGAAAACAATTTGAATTTGTGACTACCAATTGAGGAGAAAGTTAATATTTATTTTTTGTCAGTTTGTCAGAGATTACCTACTGACAAACTTATCATCAAACTTTAGCTCTTCAAAAACTTAGTGTACCTAGCTAAAAGTAGATTGATTTACACCACAATCTTATCTGCCCCACTAGAGGGTAACTTGTTAATATAATTCATACTTGATATTGAATATTCAGTACTAAGCTGCTGTAAGACATAACCCTACCCAATCTGGTCAAAAATATCCAAGGGGACCTCCAATTCATCGATAGGTTTTAGTTGACGAGCATTTCTCTCTAGCCTCCGAATCTGCTTCTCAATTCTCTTGCGACGGCGATCCTCACGGGCCTTGACAATTTGTGGATCTACTTTCTTTTTCTTTTTCATAGGTTCAGCCCTGTAATAGCATATGTGGTTTCATTTTAAGAACAGAAATAATGTATAAAGTTTTTGCTTTTATAGTGCATAAGTCTCCGAGTGGGGTAATTCCAAGCAAAATTAATGATGTCCCAAAATAATTTAGACTTCGACAGGACCTAAACCTGCAAGTAATGTTGGGGTTGGAAAACTCTGGGAATTCCCTTCAATAACCCTTTAATGGATCAAGGGCCAAGTGGATCACTAAGTAACGACGCTGCTGACGAATTGGCACGGAAAGGCTCAGAATCGTCGACACTAGGCCCACCTCCATCCGTTCCTCTACAATTCTCCCAACTCCGAACATGGATAGGGCTCAAAACCAAAGGAACGCATACTGAACTATGGTCACGCCTTCAAAGTAATTATGTAGGTACCTATCTATGTATATACAGACCGAACAGAAGGTCTAAGGGAAACTCTCTTTTGAAAAGCACAACTTTTGAGAGTAGATATTCAAATAAAATCTTACCAAAGCTGGTCTGTAATTTTGAATTGAAGGGCAGGAATTAAGGATATTGTTCTTGAATTCATCTGTGCTTTTGCAGCAGGGCATATTGTGAGCCTGAAAATGGAGTAAACATAATTTATCTAGGTACAGGTTTGAGGTGGAGTGTATTCGGTAAACAATAAACTAACTCCTTACTTCGTAAACTGTTTCAATATGGAAAACATTCTTAAGCAAAGGTCAAAGGTTTATTTTTCTGCAAGAAATCAAAACCAAATCCCAACCAAAATACCTAAATAAGTTTCTAACCTAAAAAATACATGTAAACAAGTTAAAATTTGTTTGACACTTTTGACAGTGACACTCAACAACTAACTTCTTGTAAGATGGCTCTGCAAAAGATAATCTTTTAGATGATCTAGTAGGTATGTATGTTACATACGTACTCTGCAAAGGGTCTATCAAGGTGGGTTAATTTTGAATGGACCATGATCAGATAATTCTTCATTTCATGATTGAAAGCTGGCACTAGGTACTATTTATTCATACAATTTTGCACGTTGACGTTACAAATCCAGGCAGCTGGAGGGTAATTTATTTTTTATGTCTAAATAATTTCAAGTTTTCTAAGCTAATCCAAGAGTTAGAATTAGGTAGGTACCTACCTATCTATCTAGGTAGGTAGGTACCTAGTTTACTTACCCTACCTGTCTGATACTAAAATTGTATAGTAGTACTTATGTAACAACAGAATAAATTATTCTAAATATTTCTCATTACTAAAGTAAGTATTTCATTGAAGGTCTACCTACGCTTGGTATAGTTAGTAAGGAAAAATATAGGTTCGTAGGTTCGCAGATCACTTCACAAAAGTAAACAGACAACCTGTTATTCGTAATGATGTTCCGTAATATTTGGCTTTGATTTGCTTGCTCATTCTTGACCGCGGTGTATCACGAGTGACATGTGTTACAAAAATAGACCTAACATAAAAAACTTAATTAAAGAACCAGCTTAGGCAGCTTAAAATTTCGAAACAAATGGATGAGTTTTTTGATTTGCATCAAAGTGAACTTGGTGGAAAATTTTATGTGAACTACGATATGCAAAATGTAACAGATTTTTATGAAATCTACAGATTGTCAAGACTTAGTAGTTTACGAACCTATAAATATTTAGGATTTATTTTAGGAACTGTAATTATTTTGAGTAATTTGCCGGTAGTCGTATCTAGTGGACTGATTTTGAAAAAAGGCAAGTACATATCTACGTACATTGTATGATAAATTGCTTACTGACATACTTCATAATAATTTCTTTTTTCTTAAAATATTTATTGTTACTATTTGGAGTAGGTACTTAAGTACTCATTCTATAAATTGACATAAGTAGGTATCGAATAAAACTACTTATAAAACTAACTTACCTATCTACTCATTAGCTTCATCAGATAGACCCTTGTTTAATTTTACTTGTCTTATTATTTTATCCAGCCTTTTAATTTTCAGGGCAGACGCCAAGAAGCACATACATGCTGCTCGGTAATGTTTCCTTAGCGGACACCATTGTCGGGATTTCACTCATCTGTGGTATTTTTCTCAGTGAAACGATCACCGGCCAGAGCAATCTTTGCATAATTCAAATAGGTAAGTAGTTGAGCAATTTACGTACCTACTTATTTTATGCTAGCTTCTCTAGCTTCTGCTCGCGGCTTCCTTCGGTAGGTGTACATGTTTTAGATTTGACTATATCATATTTTTCCTTTTAATAGGGATGATGGTGTGTCCCGCCATGGTTTCCATCTTCAGCATCGGTCTCATAGCAGTCGACAGATACATCTACATCCTCCATGGCCTCTACTACAAGAGATGGTTCAGCACGACCAGAGTTAGAATCGCCATTTTTATAATTTGGATTTTTTGTAAGGCTAACCACTAAGTAAACTGTAAGCTTATAAAAATACTAGCTACTGCCTGCAGCTTCGCACGCGCTTTTTCTGGATAAAACTTAGCCTACAAGTAGGTACCTAATAAGTATTTCTGCCCGCGGTTTTGCGCGCGTGTTTCTATGGGTAGAAATTTATATCCCACGGGAACATAATTATGCAATACCTAACCTATGAGTTTTTCGAGATCTAGAAATGTAGGTACAAATTTCAATCCGCTCTCTGTTCAAAAGTTTTAGCGTGAAGAAGTAACAAACATCCAAACTTTCGGATTTTTAATAGGTACCTACCATAAGGTAGGTCACATTAATACTGGCAATACCTATTATGATGAGGGAGAAATATTTGGTACAGCAGACTTTAGTTTTACTACAAAATATATTAAAATATCTATTCAAGTACATTAGGTATCTACTTTTTCAGGTCTGTAGTCAAACTAACAGCCCAATCTAAATCAAAATCAAAATGTGTACCTACCTAAATACGACGACGGGGATGTCACGACCGTTGATCATTGGTCAACCAAATTCGTCATAATGATAATTATTTGGAAACTCCAGTTAAAACATTTTGTAACTTAAAGACTTTGCTGTTGCGTCAAGTTATTACATAGTAAAGGTAGGTACACCACCTAACCTTGCACCACAAACTTGCATAACTACTTAGTTTGCTAATCTTCAGTCATCACATCACATCACAGTAGTTTATAGACGGTAGCTAAATATTAATGCAAAACTGTTCTCCTTTCAGGTATCGTTCTTGGTTTTTTCCCCGTAACTGGATACGTAAATGAAGAACTCTACATGACCAGATGTTTCTACGTCTCACAGTTCCCAGACACATTAATATTGCTCAATTCCTTCTTAAGTATCGTACCAATCGCTGCGGTAGCCGTTCTTTATGCAATAATTCTAGTGAAAGCTCTACAAACTGTTAAGACCATTAACGGAACTATAAAAGTGAACCACTTCATACCAATCAATGAAAAATCAGAATTGAGAATGAATCGTGGAACGGTGGTAGAAAGAAAAACAACAGAAATAGTAAAAACTAGTTCTAAATTAAAAAGGAGCGCATCGTTCACACTGGGGTCAAGGTACATAGCTGAACCAAACGTTATATCAAAAAGCATTGATGACTTGTCTGGGGTGGACAGATTTAACTCTAAAGATAAAAACAATATCAAACAACAATCTGACTCTGAATTTAGTATTTATACCATCGAATCATCTGCTTCATTAACTTTTTCTGCAGTTGTTATAGAAGACAATAAACAAAACTCTTCGTTCCCACGACGATGTTCAAAAGGTCGTAAGATCAAGGAACCAAATAAATGGCGGGCTATAGCAGTCGTATTAGTTACAACTGGTACTATTGTAATGACTTGGCTTCCGTTTTTTATAACTGTTATATTTTTTGTTTTCTGTGAAGATAAATTAACAAATCACGAGTGCGTCAGGCTCCGGTTTTGGCTAAGTGCCCCGTTGCCGTTTTTGGCATTTACGAATAGTATAGTAAATCCATTAGTTTACGCTTGGTGGCACAAAGGCTTCAAGAAATCTGTTAAAACGTACTATAGAAGGTACTTAGAAAAGTACTTCTATCGTATAGTTTTATAATGCACATTTAAATCGCTGGGATATTAAGAGCATATAAGAGTGTACCTGAAAAATTAAATAGTTACCTATTTAAAATACCTGTTGTTTCAACTATTATCTTAGTGATTTTAATTAATACCTACTGATTGTATAATTTAATTTAATTATAAAAAATATTTCATAAATTTACCACACTGCGGCTGCTATCTTAACGACATAATTACCTACCGTTCATTGATAATTCTCTTACTATCTAATAATCGAATATATTTATGAAGCTACTAAAATTAGCATTTAGGTCCAATAAGGAATGCCATTATTTTATTGTTGGCTGGGAAATGTTCGACTACCTATATCTAAAATTATTGTTTTTTCATATTTGGCTCTGCCGGTCAATTCAGATGTTTTAGTGAGTGTATCACGCACACCATTGTCAACGCTCATTGGCTGCGAAAATGTAGTATGAAGGAGACACATAATGAACACATTGAATTGACCAGCTTATTTAAAAATATTGTACCTAATCTACATTATTACCTCCTTAGTCTCTTTTCATGCACCATTAGAAAAGGAAATTTTTCGTCTCACAGAAATCGCCTGGAAAAACTTTAACGTAAGATGATTATTATAATTATATACATTTATACACAATTGCCGACGTCATCCTCAAATCTGCCTGTGTGTCTTGGGAGGCCTTTCCCGAAATTTGTAGATATCTTTTGGACTGATAAGATTAAGAAAGAAAGATATTTTTTTTTATTAAAACATTCATCATTATGGACTTCGGCCATACATATTAAAATAGACCACAATAACAAATGTATTGACATCTCAGTTAAAGTTTGCAGTTGGAGAATCAAAATACAAAGACATTGTTACATAATAATAATATTGAATTGATCTATCGATCGAATTGAATTGATGTCTTGGCAAATATACCGATCAAATGAACGTGACTATTGTGTTTTTAGTGTTAAAAGGATTTTATGGATTACACCCTGTCCGTAAGATAAAACTATCTGTAAATTAACAGCTTATTATTTATGATGCTTGGGTTCGAAGGTGCATGCATGATATAAGGGATCAGCAGTCAATTTCGCGACTGCTTATCGCATTAAAATGCAAGTAAAATTATTTCACATTTTCACGTTTTCAGTGTGATTAGAAATGAGGAAAAGCAAATCCAAAGTAGGTACCTATAAAACTAGCAGCCTACCACCCGGTACGGAACGGTATAAAATTACCAGGGGCCTATAATAACAAGCACGATGAGGTGAGAAAATATTACTGCGGAAGTGAGCTACTGAAATAGGATCCTTGACTCCTTGACTCATTGAACCCTGTTTCAGATCAACGACTACCTTGATGAACTCTGCAAGCAACACCCTGATTTAGTCACTGTAATAAACGCAGGATTGATCTATGAAGGTCAATAAATCAAATATGCCAGAATCTCAACCACCCGCTTTGAGGATCTTCGAAGCCAGTGATTATCATAGATGCTGTGGTCCATGCCAGAGAATGTATCGCACCTCCTGCTGCTCTGAACGTTATTCTCCAACGTATAGTTATTGATCTTGTTGATAACGATTTAACTGATAACATCCACTGGATTCTCATCCCATTAGCCAACCCTGAGGTTATGAGCACAGCTTCAATGATGTAAGTCAACTTTAAAATGTATCTCCCATGACACGTTTATCATTGACCTTTTTGACATGGTAATAATAATATGTACGTATATTCCATAAAAATATGGACAATTTCCTTCAGTATCATTGTACCTAATTGGGTCCTTATAAGGATAGTGGGCACAAGGCCATTCAAATTAATGTCAAAAGATGCTATCGGTTTAGATACGGTCCACGGTTGTTATTCTTATTCCTATTGAATTTATGAGAAACTCACCACTTTGCTTCACTACCTTGTACCTAGAAATCACACTTTTCATTTAAAGTTGTATTTTTTCAGGAAAGGCCGTTGCACAAGACAAGACTCAATCCAAATCTCACGAAGGGTCTGATATTTGTCCTGGGGTGGTTAATAAAATAAGTTTTGACTAGATACGTGCTTATTCTAAAGTTGAGTTCATCACCAACATCATCGTCAGCCTACAATACCTACTCCATTGCTGGACATAGGCCTCCTAAGTGAGCGCCGCCGCGCCATACCGCCCTGTCTTCCACTTTCCACATCCAACCTGCCGTCTTTCGCAGATCCTCATCCCACCTGGACGGAGAGCATCCTACACCCGTTTGCCGAGTCACGGTCTCTACTCAAAACTATATTTACCCCAGTGGTTGTCGGTTGTTTGCGAGATATTGCTCGCACACTGCCACTTCAGCTTGCTAATTATTTGAGCTATGTCGATAATTTTTTTTTCTTTCTTTGAGCTGGTTCACTGTCGGAGGTAGGTATGCGTTACGTACGAATCCTATCCTTTACAGAAACTCCAACCATTCATAGCTCTTTCCTTCGATAGTTCGCTGAACGGCTCTAAACTGGTGGACCAACCCTAACTTGAGTGTCCAACTCTCAGCTTCGAAGGTGCTGATGACCGATAGGATTCACTCATTGAAAACTTTCCTTTGCATTGCGGTATGACATGAAGTAATTTTCAAAGTTTTTTAATTTTCTCTTATTATTAACCCGATTTCGTAAGTATATAATATTTACCTATATAAAAATTACACAACCATGCATACACACACGCACCCACATGTTATGAAATAATATAACGCCCTGATATGAAATGGATAGAAATAATAATATCAACAAAAACATAAAGATAGGTATTTGTGGTTTTGCGATAAATGGATTAAGCCCTGTCAACCGTAAGATAAAACCACCTATATATTAAGAGCTTATGGTAATAATAGCTTAACTTTGTCATTGCAGGGCATTGAAGATAGGCAAGTAATGTCAAGACTGCTTGTTTGTATACTTCTGCTTGTAGCTTTAGCTCAGGCTCGTCACGAAAAATATGAAGGGTGAGTTTCTTAATAAATAATAATTTAAAAATCATTAAGGACCCACTTTTAACCGATAATAAAGCGGTACTGCTCTGCCACTTCCCAATGAAATTTTTGAATATTCCTTGTTCTACGTAATAATAAGATAAAATAGGTGACGGTGCTAGTGTGCCTCGGGGTACCACAGCCTGAAAGTGTTACAATAAAGATCGTCAAAAACTAAATTTTTTATAAAAAATTATTCATATATACTTTACTCTATAGCTGTTAATTTACAGACATCAGCTATACCGCGTGGCTGGACCAGTGGAAGTGTTAGCTGGACTTGAAGCCCATCTCGATATTCTTTCTGCGACACCCGCCACTAGAACCAGTTCAGGACAATTAGAGGTGTTGGTCAAGTTAGCTCCCCAGGAAAAGGAAGAGTGGTTCCAGTACTTCGAAGCTAACCACATGCAATATAGACTGATTATTGATAATCTTGCTACGTAAGAATATTAATAAACACAAAGTTATAAACATCACATTTTTTGCATTTGAGCAAATAAAATTATTTCCATTACATTTTCAGTGTGTTTAGAAATGAGGAAGAGCAAATACAAAGTAAAAAACTAGCGGCCCAAAGGAACGGTAAAAAAATTACATGGGATACATATTACAGGCACGATGAGGTGAGAAAATATCATTTATAGTTCTGTAATACTAAAATTATGTGGAAGTGAGCCCTGTTTGACCCCTCTTTCAGATCAACGACTACCTTGATAGACTTGCCGCGGAATACCCTGAAGTAATGACTGTTATAAACGCAGGATTGAGTTATGAGGGTCGCCAAATCAAATACGCTAGGATCTCAACAACCCGCTTCGAGAATCTTCAGAAGCCAGTGATTATCATAGATGCTGCTGTCCATGCCAGAGAATGGGTCACACCCCCCGTTGCTCTTTACATAATCCACCAACTTGTAGTTGATCTTGTTGATAACGATCTAACTGATAACATTGACTGGATTATCATTCCGTTGGCTAACCCTGATGGTTATGAGTACAGCATCGATGAGGTAAATGAGCTTCAAAATGTAGTTCGACATTTTGCCCAGTTGAGGCCTCATTAGGATAAAATGGGTGCATGATATATTAAATTAATTTCAAAATAGAGATGCATAACGTTACGGCTCAAGGCCTTAAATAAATAATGCTGGACTGGACAATCCACACAGCATTGTCTAGCACCAAGCTAAGCAGAGGTTGTGAAGTAGATGACTGATATACTTAATAGAATACATTATATTGATAGATATATACTTTTTGCATAGAAAACACCCAGAACACCCGCAACCTGAGTTCCAAGTCGCTTAACTATAATTAATGTACCTTTGAAGCAACATGGAACGCACCACTTCAAGGACTAGGCGCATAGGGTAGGATAACTACACCCTTCACTGATTGTTGTATTTTTCAGGACAGACTGTGGCGCAAAACTCGATCCAAATCTCACTACGGGTCTGAGGAATGTCCTGGGGTCGATGGTAACAGAAATTTTGACCACCAATGGGGCACGACGACTGCTGCACAGGATCAATGCTCTTTGATTTACGAAGGCCCTTCTGCCTTCTCTGAACCTGAGACAAGAGTCATCAGAGATGTAGTCTTGCAACAAATTCAGCGAGCTGCTTTATACATATCGCTACACAGCTATGGAAACATGTTCCTATACGCTTGGGGCAACAATGGTACGTGGCCGAAATAATCATTTCGATAACTTCTTGCCTCTATTATAATGGATAACCAAAGCTCGGTTATCCATTTTAGCTTAAAGTGGATGGGATCAAGTTGTTTTTTTTAATCATTTTGAACTGGCTAGGATACCCTAGCCAGTTCAAAATGATTTAAAAAAAACCCTAGCCAAAGAAAAGTCCCTCACTTCAGTTAAAATAAAGTTATATTGATAAAAATAGAGGACATACACACGAACGGTTTACACACACTTTTAATAGTATAATATTTCGGTACAATTTTAAACAAATTTACACCATTGTAAATTTGTTTAAAATTGTATGAAAAATTCATCGGTCGTAAATCGTAATTACATAGATACTTTTTCTTATAATTTATAGGAATATATTATTATTAATTCGAATAATTATTTCTAAAAATAATTGATTTCAACAGGAACTCTTCCCGCCAATGGATTGAACCTTCACCTTGTTGGGGTTGCAATGGCCACTGCTATAGATGAACTGGCTCTCGACAAAGCTGATCGTTACGTCGTTGGAAATGCTGCCCAAGTGCTATATAACACAACGGGTACCTCTCGGGATTGGACCCGTGCTGCTGGCATTCCCCTTACTTACACTCTGGAACTGCCTGGTTATGAATACTTATTTGAAGTTCCCGAGGACTATATAGAGCAAATTGTCACTGAAACGTGGGCTGGCATCGCTGCAGGAGCTAAACTTGTCTTGAGTCAACAATAAATTACTTATGTACTGTTTGAAATTAATATTTTTTCTTAAAAGACGAAGATAGTGTTTTATACTTAGATACCTATACTACTAGTATTGCATAATAGAGGTCTACGTTAGTTATAAATGTCTTATTTACTGGGGCTCTACTGCACAGACTTCGATTTACAAAACAGGGCATTGTTACCATACAATTCGTTCGTAGAAATGCGATGCGATTGAAACTACAATACACCAATTATGTTAGCTATATTCTACTAATATTATAAACGCGAAAGTTTGTGAGGATGTTTGTTGCTCTTTCACGCATAAACTACCGAATGGATTTTGATGAAACTTCACAATAATAGATATAGCTTACATATCAGAATAAATCATAGGCTACAATTCATAAAGATATTTTGTATATTATCCAAAATATCTATCACCACGCGGGTGAAACCGCGGGGCGCACATAGTGTTATACATATATACGTAGAAATTGGTAGTCAGAGTCACCTAGGAAATAGCAACATCTAATTGTTGCAGAAACATAAAGTATTAGCAATGAAGAAAGCAGTATGACTGTATGCTGCGTTCACTTCACAGCTAAGGTCCACCACAGTCAGTGTTCCTTTTTTAAGAAAACTGAGCCTACTCAAAAGAAAATGGCTTTACAGATAAAGTGGATTATTGCAATGTTTATGATCGTACAAAATGGTTGCCATGGTGAAAAAATGCGCAGGACTGTCTTAGGTGTTGGAGAATGGTATTATAAGATTTTAATGAGCTTAGGTACCTGCAGAGGTAAATATAGTGTTTCCTTATATATTTATATATTATCAGGTGTGCCCGGGTACCCTATACCTTACACTCGAGCAATGACTGTTACCTATTGCTTTATTTTTTAACTTTCAGATAGCTTGCTTTTCTCCCAGCAACAAATCTGGGGTCGAGTTCGAATGAACCGAATTTTTGATATCTATTACAAAAGTGAAAATGGTGAGGTTAAACCCAGACTACGATTAAATTTTAAAAATACCTACTACCTACATAATGCTAATAAAGTAAACAGACTTAACGTAAACAATTATTTTCTTTTAGGTACCTACCTATTCTAATAAGTAGAAACTTATAAAAGGTACTACTAGCACCCAGCTTTTTTAGCTTATATTAGTTACCTTTTCTTTCCAGATAACTTCAAAGTTTCAAGAATAGAAATTCAACTTGTGGTGAGCGATTCAGATGTCATGGGTTTCTCTGAAGAAGGAATCGGCGGTGCAAAGTTTTCGGCCACTGTTTATCTGCCTGTAAACACTTTTGTTATTTTTTACAATCTCAAAATATTTACATGCAGTTTTGAACAAATATTAAACAAACAAAACAAAAACGAGGGGGAATCATCTAATGATGAAGATACTATAAATTTACATGAATAAGTTACTCACCGACCTAGCAATAGAGTAGGTACCTCGCAAAGAGATTTTACATATAGAGACTCATTGTAAAGAAATAAAAACATTGCGATATTTTACTATAGCTACATACCTAGCGTCGACGTTCGAACATACAACGCCGCATGGCATTATCTCTGTCACTCATAAACGTAACGCATTGCTTGTCTCGTTCGTGTTGGTGGCAAAGCGGCAACAGCGCGGCAGTGATTTTAGTTCGAATAGACGAGATGCCGCACGGCATATGGCCTTATCTCTGTCACTCATAAACGCAACGAACGAATTACTTGTCTCGTTCGTGTAGGTGGCAAAGCGGCAACCGCGCGGCATTGATTTTTGAGTAAAATACAATTTATTTTATGATTTTCCATTTTAAACAGTACAAAACAAATAGAAGACATAAAAAGACACATCCTTCTTGCTTTTCACAACCGTCCCATAGTAAATTTCTAAACGCGCAACATGGCATGTACGCAACATTTTAATATTTTTCATACTCCAAAATCCCGCTTCAACGTACGTCCGCGTCGCGGCCAGGAGCAAGACGGACTGAGTTCAATTCAGGCACGTATCTGATTTTCGTCTTGTTAGGCAGACCTCGGTACAATACAATACAATTCTTTATTTTCGTTTAGAAAAAAATCATTCACGTACTACTCTCCAATATAAAAGTTACTCTATGGTACTACAGAATATGCTTTTTCAATGGCAAAAACAGGCAAAAATAAAAAAATAAATCCTACTTAATTTTTGAACTATCCTAGCCTAGCGGAGGCGGCGGCGGCGCGGCGGCGGCGGCGCGGCGCGGCGGCGGCGGCGGCAGCGGTGGGGTGGCACTGTGGCAGGCATCAGCGCCTGATTAGGCTATTTTTATATAAGGCATTTTATCATTAGCTGTAACCCGGGTGTTTGAATAACGGTAATAGAAGCTTTTAGCTTCCGTATTCGTACGTCGTGCGGTCGTCTTCTTTTATTTTTTATGCGTTAGCAAGTTCTACGTACAAGAAAGTCAACGCTACTGTCAAATACTTCAAAAGGAACGTCAGATTGTCAGCTGACAGCTGCATGTTTTGCGTGAAAAGGAACGCAATGTTTATTTACGTTCTCAAAATCGCAAGACAAGAATCGTCAATCGCACGCAAATCACAATAGTCATTACTTACGCACAAAATAAATTCTCAAGTTGATGATTGTTGAAATGAACTGAAAATGTTGTGGTATTTACCATGGTCCGAAAGCATCAAGAAGCGAGCTTGCAGGTACCTGCTACAGCGTTATCTTGGAAACTTTCTGAAGGAAAAACTTACTTTGGATCAGCTGAGTGTAGACCTTTACAATGGAACTGGCACCGTTTGTGATGTCAGCCTTGACTGCGAAGTAAGTTATTGTTTTATTTTATTTCCTTCTTCATTTTATGCGATACTGGGATGAGTTTGAACCACAAAATCACGTTCCATCCTTGGATTGTCTGCTATTGCTATCTGCGCATTACTGTGATGTAAACACGTGTTTATTCATAAGTTAAGACAAAGAATAACACGGCTTGTTCCTTATTTTTAACATTTGATGACCATGACGGAGAAAAAATAGGCAAGAGCATCATTGCTTTTTTCCAATATCTCTTGTACTAGACTCATTTTGTGACATCTAAATGAACATGATTAAACCCATTTTATGTTTATAATGATTAATATACCTACCTACATAATATACAAAATATGTATTGTTTCCTTACAATATTTTGAAACAGCTTGACATGAATAAAAATGCTTTGAGAGTCAATGGCTTGTTTTTTAAGCATTAAGAATCATTTGATATTTTATTTAATAGTTGTTTTAGTTAACAAAATATCCTTTTGTTATATTAAATTTTTCAAGCAATACCTTATTCTCTTTATTTAGGCTAGTTTCTATCCTTTTAAAGTATAATGAAGTTTTGTGTTAAAATAAATCTGATTCAACTTTTTTTAAGGCTCTCAATGAACTTGGAGATGCCCAGAACTGGCCATTGGAGATAGTAGATGGGCGCATGCAAGAGATCACTGTAACCATACCTTGGTCAACCTTGCTTAAAGATGACTCCATTGTTGAAATCAATGGCCTTTCTCTCACAGTTCAACCTAAAGTGCGAGCAGAGCCAGGTAATATACAGTTATAAATAAATGATTGCTCATACTAGACAATCCATTATCTAGCTGCAAAGTTATCTTAAATCAAGGTGCTCTTAAATCACATGTGCAAGACAGACCCCTGCGGGTTGCACTGCTGCTGAGGCTGTGCAGTGTATGCTTTATTTCTTTACTTCTGGTGAACACTGTAACAATCCAAGGTAAAGTTTAAATCAAGATTAAGTTCATTACTAGCATTCAATAATAATAATTATCAAAAAAGTCAAAGTCAAAATTGTGTATTTCCCTAAATACAAAAGATACAAACTACATTATAATATTTTTCCTAAGCATAGCAAAAAGGTCTTGTACTACAACATGTTTGCAATAAAAATATAGAGTATTGAGGTCATAAATTTACCAGACAATTTATAAATGAATAAATACATCAACAAACTGCTGTCAAATACATATTGAATATTGAAGATATAAGCACTGACTGTTGCGCTGCTTTTCATATATTATGTATACATATTTTGATTTTTCAAGTGTCATCAATGCTGGAGTCTATGTGGTCATCAATGTCATCATCCATGCAACTGGCAGCGGAATGTCTGCGTGAGGAAGATGGACCCCAGGAGTCGCATCCGGTTGAGGGGATTGAGATGTTTGCACATGCTATTGATTCAAGTAAGCGATATTTTATATGTTTAAAAGTCTTTTTTTTTTTTTTTAATAAATAATGCTGGACAATTCACACAGCATTATCTAGCCCCATGGTAAGCAGAGCTTTTGTTATGGGTACTAGATAAATGATATACATAATATTATATATTACATAGATAGATATTTTTTATTATACATAGAAAACGACCAGAACACCCGGAACAAATATCTGCAGATCGTACACACAATTGTTCCGATTTTTGCAGATCGTACACATTAATTGGTTGACTAGAATAAAAAAGAACAATTAGTATTTAAAGGCTTACATAGCTGCAACAGCTAAGATAACACAAAAAGTTGGATTTTGCAGGCCAAATCCACTCAAACTCTAGATTTACTTGGGAGTGAAAACCAATAGATTTGAGTCGCAAAAAAATAAAACAATCAAAACTTCACAGATAGGTACTATATTAGCAATAAAAAATTTAATGCCCTCAGTATATGCAGTAAACTGGGTACCTTATCTACCCTATGTGACTGAAATGAAAATATTTTTCTGCTAGACATTTTTAGTAGCTTCATTTAGTCTCTCACAAGATATCTCATTATTTACTCAGAAAATAACATGCATGATCTATGATTTCAGTTTTGAGTCGGGTGAAGGTGAAATTCGTAAATACGAAGATACGAATAGAACACGTACCCAAAAACGGTGACAGAGGTATAGCTTTGGAAATCCACATAAAGAAGTAAGTACCATAAGTCAATTCGAGGTAAATTCAATTTCGCTTACTCACTAAGCAAGCAAGGTTTGAGACTATTTTCATTGCTGTTACCAATACTCCATTCTTGAATCCAAAGTATTTTATGGCAACAAAGATGTATATGAATGAAAACTTAACAATAACAAGATAACAGTAAGGTAATGCTTCATTACACATGCACTGAGAAAAATGTGTATGTAATACACATTTTTTATATAAAATACAAAATGGATAAGAGATGAATTGAATTAATGAAAGCTTTAAAAACCCAAAAGGTTTCGAGCTTCTGTGCTTTGCTTCGATGATACCAATGTCGTAAATAGTTTCCACATTATATTTCTTAGGTTTTGTTAATCCTTTGTTTACAAAAAATATCTGGGGTTCTTGAACTTGATGTAGATAAACACTATTTTGAATGCATAGGATAATGTCGAAGAAGGTGTCCTATATTTATTTAACAAACGCTTCCTTCCTTGTGGTGTGGTAGGTACAAGAGCAAATGACCTTTGCTGATTAGAATAATATCAATGAATTAATTTTATGCCCTTGGGTTTACTTTGTACCTACTATATTCATGATAAAACTTTTGAAACTACCATCGTTATTAGCACAAATATCATTTATAACGGGATATTTTTTTAACAATATTTTTCAATATTCCGACAGTTTCATCCAAAATATCCCGCTAAAAATAACTTTTACATTATTCATGTTTGATCGTGACTCAGGAACATGGGTATGCCTACTATTATCGTGGGGATTTTCACAAAACTGACTAAGTTTCAAGGCCATTTAAAACCGACTTCAAAAAAAGAAGTTGCTGTATAAATAAATATTCAGTAAATAATTTTGGACAATTCATACAACATCATCTAGCTAAGCAGGGCT
Source organism: Eupithecia abbreviata (assembly GCA_943735965.1). Lineage (NCBI taxonomy): Eukaryota > Metazoa > Arthropoda > Insecta > Lepidoptera > Geometridae > Eupithecia > Eupithecia abbreviata. The sequence goes on along the minus strand of OX030991.1, from coordinate 8,493,928 downwards.
TGTGTTATAGGTACTATATACCTAATACAATGCGATACATAGATACTTTTTAGACATAGCAAATACGTAGACAACACCCCGGAACAAATATTTGCCGGCAACCTCCTGCGACGCAGGGGGATCTTCGCCTGCCGCTGGGCTTTGACTTCGCCCAAACATCGCCATTTATATTATTATTTATATCAATAAGAAGTAATAAATTTCATTTAAAATACCTGCCTCCGCTCTTGTAACTCAATTCGTTGTTTCCAGCATCGACTACTTTGACGAAGCCGGTACTGAGCCTACCCCAGACATGACAGACCCAGAAAAATCCAAAACCTACGTAGTCGCCACATACACAAACAAGAAAATTAAATTCGACGGAGTAACGCTATACACGGACGAATACCCCTCAAAGCTGCGCACCATGGCACGAAGCCTAGTTATGGATAGATCTGTATCCTCCCAAGCAGATAGAACAGAAAGCAGCGGTACAGACCCCACTGATATAAACTACTCTAGCACTTTATCTGACGTATTCTATGAAACACGAAGCGTTATATCGACCATCGAACCAGATCCAATAAAGGACATCATCGCTGAAGCCAAAAGTCGTACAGAATCAAGAGAACTTACCCCTGACGAGCGGTCGAACCAGCCTGATCCTATACTATTTGCTAAATTGCTAGGACAGCAGGAATTGGCTTTGAAGATCAAGCATACGGAAGAAGTGGAGGGTCCTAAGGTGGAGATGAGAGTGATATTGGGATCGTTTATTGTATTTTTGTCGCCAAGACAACTGCATACTTTAATCGAGCTGGTAGACGCTTTGAATCAGCCCGATTTGGAAGATACAAGGTAGTAACACTGTCCATCGAAATTATAATCTTATTGCTTGTAACGTAAAGTTTATTTTGCTGTTGTGGTTTTTAGCAATATCCCTATGAGGCCGAGCGGAATGAATATTCACTGTAAGCCGATGAAACAGGCCGATTTCCAACTGATAGAGGCGCAACTCCTCGGTAACTTGGAGCATCAGACCGCTAAACCTCCCGGGAAGTATGGCTGGTCTGGACCGAGCTTTGGTAAGTAAATAAATAATACTGGACAATCTACATAATCAGCATTGAATGGCAATGCTAATTCACTGACAAACAAAAAGCATTCCGTTCCGATCACTGTACATATTGTAAATTTTTACCTTTCCTATTACTGGGTTTTTAACTATACCTGATACTGAATTGTATGTAACTCAATCAATTTGATTTAAAATTTATTTACATCATTTGAAATCCATCCAAATTCAGCTCATATTGAGGCCCGAAGCGACATAATTTCTACAGGCCTTTCGGTAGCTTATTTTCTAATTACAAATTATGTCTAAAACTATCCTTCATCAGACGACAGCGACGTAGAAAACGACAAGTTCCTCCCTATGACGTCACACAACCAGATGACAGAGAGCTTCACGTCTTCGGTCAGCTCCATGAGTACCAGTATGACATCCAGCGTGAATCTGCCATCACAGCCTAGAATCAAGAGGAATAAGAAAGGTATATACAATAGAATTTAAACTTTACTGAAAGACAAATAAGAAATTATTTTGATTGACATATGAGTAGGTACCAATATGAATGCCAGCGTGAATCTGCAGACGCAGACAAGGATTAAAAGTAATAAAGGTAAAGAATGTTAGTATTGGACGTTAAAGATTCTTTCAATAGACGCTTTTTCCATTCGTAATTTATATCTCGCTACTTACATATTAAAGGAAAGAGGGAAAAACCCCTTCTATATAATACACAAAGGTGACATCCGCAACTCTGTACGACGACGTCTATTTACAGAGTTATTAGGCGTTGGATGATTTTTTACGCAAGTGTTCACTCGCGGAATCGTCCATTGGGCAAATGTCCTGATATCAAGTCAATCCTATCTTAGCCTCACTCATCACCACAGCTATCAGTGGGGTATCAGATTGAGATCATAACATCACAAAAATTTTTATTTTTCAGTGCCACATATCGATGGAGACCCGACGGCCGAGGTGTCCCATGTTAGTCTTCGGATTACGTCTTTATCCTGCGTGCTTTTACACAAGGTAGGTAAAACCCATTAAATTAAATACCAGTGTCCTGCATAAACTTAAGGAAATAAAGATTTTTTATCTGAACATCCTGTTTTAATTATGCTCCAACTGCATGACAATATGGATCATCTGGCTAATTTTTTTTACTCTCCACAAAGTTGTTTGATAATTATAGTTTTTGACTCTCCATCGCTTATAATAGAGTCTTCTTTTCCAGGACATCCTGATAGGATCTTCAATCGGCTCCGACTGCATATCACCCACAAGCGCGAACAGAATGCACGAAGCCGCGTCAAACTTCTTTTCGCGTCTGACTGCAGTCTACATAGCTGAAACCGATGTCTTCAGTGTCGTGAATGAAGCTATTGATAACGCTGCGAGCTCGAATCATTTGAGGTAATTTCCTCATAGTCCTGAATCAACCAATGAGAAACTTCGACTGAGCAAGACAAATGCATATCACCGTTACGAGTTAGAGTGAGACGTAAACGGCCATTTATTAAATGAAGCAAAGTACATAGTTTGTTTTTCATAGAACCTTATCAAGCTAGCTACAACTATACTGTTTCTTAAGCATACTCGTATCTGCCCTTAATACACTCATTGAACATAGGTCAGTCCCAAACGACACCATAAATAACGATCCTGAGCTGCCTCCTTCCATCAACTTCACGTGATGGGTACTGTCTTGCGTCTTCAGCATTAATAAACTAATAATGGTGGCCAATTCACACAGCAATGCATAATAAGTCTTTAAACCTTTATATTTTCCACAGGCTCCTAACCTCTGACATAACTTTAGACGGCAGCGAGAAGGTGACTTCACTCGGAAGTCAAACGGTTTGCGAAGCAGCGGTGCGCAACACTTTAGTCAGAGAGTGTTTGTACACGTACGGAGAGACGAAACCGCAAGCGTTTGACCTCGTCCGATTCGATAGTAAACGTAAGTGCAAGCTTCATTGATTCGCTGAACCGCCATTTTGTTTTGACGTAGGTTCTGTCAGACACATGGAGAATTGCGCAAAGGGGAAATGGGTCGGCTTTTTTAAAGTATGAGACGAATAGGATAAGATTGAATGGTAGGTATATGCCGTCTTTGGCATATACCTCACAGTAGGGGCAAAAAAGTATCCACAGGCTGCTAACGTCTGAAAAAACATGATGAGAACACTCGAAGAAATCAATGAGCTCATTGTTTTCTTCGAGTGTTCTCATCATCGATGCCACAATGTACATACGTAGGCATCCAGTTACCCACTTATTGTCCTTCCACTATACCACCCTTCTATTTGTGTAGGAGGTTAACGTCTCACTAGTTTCTGCCCGCGGCTTCGCACGCATTGTTCCTATGGAAACATTTATATATTATGGGAACTGATTTTGATGATAAAGTAGCCTATGTTTTATGACAGTATGCAAAATTGTAGCCCGATCCGTTCAGTAGTTTTGGCGTGAAGAGGTAACAAACATCTAAACATCCAAACTTTCGCATTTATAATATTAGTGTGATTTATTTCTATAGCTGAAGATGACGACGATGCGGCCAGCCGCCGAGAATCAACCACTGGATCCAAAGCCAATATCCGGGCGTACTTCAAACAGACCTCCAAATTCGTTCGCATCGCGGGCGAGAAGAAACTTGTATACCCTACTACTGATATTGTGTGAGTGTCCTCTTGCCTACTAAAATATATTGATAAACAAAACCAAACTACGCTACATAGGTAGGTACCTACTAGAACGTTTGGATTTTTGGTCTACTGACGAATTAATGAAAGTCATGGTAATTAAAAAATCTAATATTTATATGTATCTGATTGACTTCTGTTTAAAACTATCTCCCAATATCTTGTTATTTTCAAACAACTCAACTTTTGTTATTTTCCAGAGTAAAATGCACGCCGTTCTACGTAGACGTGGAGCTAACGCTCATAGAAAGAATGTCTGCTCTCTTCAATGGAGGAACGCAGAGCAATCAAGCGTCAAACCCACAGGCCAATGCGCCATGCAACCAACTCAACTTCTCACTACAGTGCCCTAACCTTAACGTTATACTGAGGTAAGTGATCTTATTGATTAATATTACGCGTTCTGTGATACGTTCTAACACTGATTCTTACTCTATATATCATCATGGTCGTTTTCTTGAATATTTCCGACTAGAAAAAAATACTGGAAAAGAAGCTCCTTTGTTCATCACCACAATCTATCTTAAGCTCTGTCCCCTAATGTTAAATTCTTCACTGATAAAATCATTCATCCACAGGTTCCCAATTGCAGACCTTAGACCGGGCATAAGCAGGGAATCTCGTAAAGTTCGACCGGACTACCTAGTGTTCAAATTCGCGAACGCTACCATCAGCTCGCAACAGGCACCCAGTGCGCGACCCCTGCCTACCACAGTCGTTCTGAAAACGACGGCGTTGGACTTATATTATCATGTAAGTGGACTTTATGGCATTGTGTTACGGTTGAATTTATCTTTCAAACAAATTGTGAAACATATCCTTTATAAAATAGCGTACTACAAAATATCAGATGATCTAGAGGTTAAAAAGACTTAGGACTAGTTTTACTCCAACTCGAAAAATAACAACCTAACAAGGTAAAGCTGTATGTTCTCCGAAGACCATTGTCTCTCTCTACCTATCTATCGACTATAATTCTGTGTAATTCCTAGCGTACCCATTGTATTGTTCAATTGCTTGTTTGTTTTAGGAAAACGACACCTTACCTGGAACTCACATAGCTAACACGACAATGGACAACAGTTCTAGTGAAGGAAACATTTTGAGCGGGAATTTACCATCGTCTTTACTGCCCACGTAAGTTGAATAAACATAAGCTTTAAAGTTAAGGTGGAGGTACTTCTGTTTCCGCATTTTGACTCCAGTCGGTCCTTTATGCGTGTTAAAAAACAAAAGCTTATCATCATCATCTTTTGTTGTGACATGGCCTCTAATAAACGCTTTAGGGCCCTGTCTTCAGATTCTCATATCCAGTGTACAGCGAAAGCCTGCAGACCGGTTCGAATACAGATCACCCGCACGCTGAATTTATGGCTATCCATGAAAAAAGATAAATAAATCGCTTCAAGTACTACTAGTATTTGAAATTTCTGGAAAAAATTGTATAAATAGCTAGTCTAAACAAATATATTTAGTACAGTAATTACTAATAATATTTATATACAGAAAAGTATGAAAAAATATAGTATTTTGTCGTCCCCACGTCATTATCCCCAGTGACCGTGTATCCCACGACACTACGGTTTCGCGGGGTAATTATCCGGAAGTAGACTAAAGTCTACTTCCGGAAAGCTAGATCTAATGATGTGTGAATTGTCCAGCATTATTATTCTATTCTAAATAATAAAACTTTTTCTTGACGCCTTTTAATCAACTGCTGGGGCAACCCTCCACAAAATCACATTAAATTTATTTGAATTTTTGTTATTTGAATCCGTAAAGCCTCTCTACTGACTCAGTAATCATTTATCGCACTAAGAACTCTATAGTTACATTTTAATTAACATAATTGAAAAAGCAACCATACCAAACAAACAAACATATTTTTTTTTAAGTATTGTTATTGATTAAACAATACTTAAAAAAAAAATGTTTGTTGTATATTACATTGGTATTATACAACACAAAACTACCACTTTCTAACCATAAAAACCCATTTTTTTTCAGAATATCACTAACATTCAAGCCTAAAAACCCGAACAAAGGTCCCTTCGACAATCTACACGACGAACCTTGCTTCGCGCCGGCCTCAGTCAACCCCATGACCACTTCTATGTACATAATGAACAGTCTACGCAGCGCCCAGCCCAGTCCCTTCAGCGGGAAGAAACAAGCGCACCAGAGCGTCACCAAACACGAGAGCAGTCCGCAACAAAGTGAGTTGCATTTTCAAACTTATTACTAGGTATTTAGAGTTTATTTTTGGCCACTCACTACTCTCGAGTTTATCCTATAAACTCAAGCTATTTTCAGAGATCCAATGTCGTAATTTAACAATTTATTATATTTTCAACGTAAATTAGGTGCAATAAATTTTAGATTACTTGAGAAATACGTACGGCTGGTGCCGCAGCGCCCTCTGGACAAAACAAATAATCCTCATTACAACACTTTAAGACAACCCCATGTGTATTGTCTTTATGTGTGAATAACGATATATGCGTTCTATTGGTTCATCGTTTAAGAATAATGTTTAGAATCCCTTACAAGGATTTTTTTTCAGACTAAACGACATTACTGGAATTTTTTTTACTCCGTCTGTAAAATATATTCGTAAATTTACTATTTAAAATTAGAATAATGATGTTCATTTGTTTCAGGTCAGGAGGAAGAGCTCATCGTGCCAGGCAATGATGAAGAAATGGCAGAGTTCACTAGCAGTTCAATAGAACTCTCTTCTATTCACCTGGAATTCAACCTGCCTGTTCTTAGCTTACAACTTGAGTTAGTCCTACTTTCTTTCTATTAACTTATGTTCGATACATTTAGTTGACAGTAACTATCCTCAAGCAGATAGGTTTGGATTTATAGATATCTGTAAAAATCCAATCTTTTTTTTTAATAGTAGTAAACTTTGTTATCTATCAATCGAGACAACGACTTCGAAAAAACGATTTTAAAATATTTGAAGCAATATAATGGAAATTGTAGAAGTGTGCCACTGTGTTCTACGATCTTTCTGCCAAATATTTAACTTTTGCCACAGCGCCATCTAGTCTCAAAGCACACAAAGGCTGTATTATCATAATTCGTGCTTAACAACTAATTTGTTTTCTTAGATCGAAGCAGTTGTACGAGATAATCTACAACCGAATAAACTCTGACCTCCTGCTGTGGGAGCCACAGATGGCAGACCCGTTCGAAATCAGTCCGCTCGCGTGCGCCGCTATCAATCCGGCCTTCGGGATGTGCAAGGCGAAGGGTTATGGTATGTTACCTTTACCATCTTCATCATGCAATATACATCCACTGTTGAACATGCCTCCCCTAAGCTGGGTGAGTATGGGAAACCCCCCATGGGTTTGCCATATTCACCAAGCTTGGCAGGCATATGATCACAATCTCACCTGATGTAACGTGACGATGTATCACAATTTACACTGTTATTTCTAGTTTTACGAGATAAATAGTAATCCCTCGGAAATAATATTTTTATAGGACCACCCCGGGTTCTTTCTCTATACAAAACCTAAATAATCAAAATCGGTCTACAGTTGACGTATAAACATGTGAACATACTCGAAAAACGTAAAAAAGACTTACTTACTTGTTTCTGGACTGGTTTCCGCAACTTGGCCGCCGGTGGGCCTTTTTTGCGTGTCGGGTGGTGGGGCTGCTAGTCTAACCACCCGATGTCCTCCAGGAAGGCCAGCAGCTCGCTGATGCCGGTGCATGCCTCCCTAGGCGTCCTCGGTGTCCCAAGGTGATGCAGTCTTTGAGAAGCCACGCTGTCGCAATCTACAAGCACATGCGCTGCCGTCTCCTCTGCATTCATGCACCCTCTGCAAAGGGGGCTGTCCGTGATACCCAAATTAAATAGGTGTTTGTTTAGCATGCAGTGTCCCGTGACAATACCGACGACTTTCCGGAGTTTGTCACGTTTGAGATTGAGGAGTTTACGGGAGTACCGTGGGTTTAACGTTTAGACTTAAAGAATTAACTCTTTTTTACAGATTCAGACTCAGATAGCTCATCTTCAGAAGAAGAAAACCTGTACTATTCCACGTACGACAACAAACTTAAGAAAGGGCTGGGAACGCACCGACCGCCTCCGGAAAAGATTGATACGCACAACTTCTGTCTCACTTTCAAAGTCGGGAAGGGATTACTGACTATCTACGCGCCTGTCAGAGTAAGTACAGTGGAATACAAGCTATCTGTTGCTTAGAACTCAATTTAGCTAAACAATATATTAAAATTTCAATGATTGTGATATTATATAACTTCTTATAAGTTTCCCTAAGTGCGAGTACTAAAAAGAAACTTAGGCTGGCCATATAAATCTATAACTATTTAACCCGCCATTATTAGGTTGCTTTTCTACCCGTAATTTTCTACGGTTTATGTCAAACCATATCAATAACATGCCCAGTTAGCTAGAGAAAGTGTCCCTTAGTGTGTTGAGTATGACCGTCAAATCTCATGAAACTCAGTTTAAAATGTTAGACACAGAGTAACATAGCTATAATATGTGTTATTATATTAATCATGTTATTGTTAAACACAAATGTTGTCCACAGGATAGCAACAAACGCGTAGTACCAGGCCAGATGGGCGAGCTAGTGTTAGAAGCGCACAAACTGTCTATGTGCGAAGTGAGCGGGCTGAACGGAAGACCGAAGACGGCGCAGCTTTGCTTGCGGGCTGGCAAGGTCACGCTGTATCATGACGGTAAGTTTACAATACAAAACACTCTGTGGAGCGGTGGTTGCGTGTTCGATTCTCGCCTCGGGACAAATGTTTGTACGATCTGCAGATATTTGTTCCGCGTGTTCTGGTCCTTTTCTATTTATAATAAGAAATATCTGTATGTAATGTATTGTATTATGTATTTCAGTCAGTTTGTACCCATAACACAAGCTCTGCTTTGCTTGAGGCTAGATGATTCTGTGTGGATTGTCCAGCATTATCTATAACTATAAAATATTCAATCAGAACACATAAAACAAAGAGCGGCATGAGATGAGTTCAGGAAACCTTTGGAACGAATAATACTTATAAATAAATAAATAAAAATAAAAAATAAAATTCATTTATTTCGGACAACGACAAATCATAATTAAAATTAAATTTAGGTCCATATCATGTTAGTAGCAAACATTACTTAATACTATGTTAGTTATTAACAATTAATGTAAATTATTACTTATAATCTTACAACTGAATAAAATTCCTTCAATGTCTTTCTTTGAGCTCTATATTTCGCAATGTTTGTCAAAAAGAAAAAGACCCTATTGTCCTATTTGGCTCTAGAAAAGTCTACTCAACTTGCGAATTGTTCTAGCATTACTGACAATCCCAACGGAAAAGCCACCACTAAGACTATACGGGACTTCACTGCCGCTGAATCTAAAGAGCACAATCTACCCTTCCGGAAAAAGCGTCCAAGTGAAAGAGAGATTAGCGCAGAAGGATATGTTCACACTGGCGTTAAAAGTCGACCCTGATTCTGAAACTCCTAACTTGAAGGTGAGAGACTTAACAGTTATGTTTAACAATTATCTACCATGCATGGTAATTCGTAAGTTTTTACTACTATGCATGGTAGATAAAATAGATGCATACTTGTTAAGCGTATTTTTAAATGCCATTTTGAATAACACAGTTATTAGGACCGCATTTACTAAATCCTATGATTCAGCGACCAGAAGTTTATCGGGAACCTGAAACCCTGTAGTGAGAATGTGCAAAAACCGAAGAAGTGATGTACCAACCGCGTCGCGTTCTGATACCGTCAGTGTTGTGTGTCGTGATCGAGCGGCGTTCGATAATAATGAAACCGGTGGTAGTGGTAACGTTCGTAGCAAAAGACAACAAATGAGGGTAGATCGGTATGTCTGCCCTAAAAACATACTCGCAGTGCCTTCATTTATTCCGTGATCATGGCGCATGAAACTGTGCCGAAATATTAGATAACTCAAAAATCAAATCATGGTAAATATCCTTTTTAAATGACTTTAGGATCTAACTGATATAACTTTTTTCACAGACAATATGCATAGCACTCGGCATAGAGCAGGCAACGCTCCGCCACAGAGGAGACAAAGGCATCTCTTGGCTCACACAACTGATGGACGTGCTCGACGTGTTAGATTACCCTGTGGCAGGATACACGCCGTCGACTGTACTCTCCGAACTACACGTTCATGTGTTAAATGCGCATGTCGACTATAGGTAACTATCTTAAACATCATCCATACTGATATTAGCTGTCTGTCTGTTACTTTTCACAACGAAACGGTTGAACGGATCTTAATAAATGGCAAGGAGTTATAGAATAGATTGTAATACAATAAAATGAAAAATAAATAAATTGTATCTTGGAAAAGAATAAAGGCTATACTTATTAAAGGAAAACGCAGCCGCGGGCTAAAGCCAGATTTCTCATGATTTAGGGATAATAATTCTAGCTCTTCCTTTTTGACTGGCGCAGTCGTTGGGATCTAGAAATAAAAGATCACCATGATAATCCAACAAACTACTCTGCGTTATGAAAAATTTAGTTGTTATTATAATCATCAAATACCTAGATTTATGACCACTTAAAAGTAATTAAATCTCTTCTTCTCCACAGACCGTTATTCCTACCAATCCGCACAGTCCTATCCATAGACAACTTCAGCGTATCAAGCAATCTCATCGCAGCCACAAACACCTCCTGCCTTCGATTCCTAGCGCAGGAGTGTATGCTATTCCTGTACCACCTCCCAGGAACGAAGTCCAACGTCGCAGTACCTCAAGACGATGACAAGCAGCCGGATTTAAACAAGGATTACGTGTGTGTTATGGATCTGGGGCTGTTTGAACTGTCGTTGCGGATGGAGGATAAGATTAATGGGGTGAGTTGTGGAATTACTTTTCTTATGTTGAATCTTTGCAGTGACCAATATACGAAGACTCGCATAAAGTATATAGATAGATAGAAAATTCTTTATTGCACTAAATATAAAACTATGTACTGAAAAAAAAAAAAATTAATTACAATTGGCGGTCTTATCACTCAAGAGCGATCTCTACCAGACAACCATGGATGGATATACATATTTCACATTAAGTTAAATCCTTATGTTCAAAAGTGGAATTTAGCTAATTTATCTTTGTCATTGAGACGACTAAAGTAATTTGAATTGTCTGACGTACTCAAGAGTCATGTAAGGTCTAAAGTAAATAAATCACTTTGACTTTTTGATTTGTCAACATACGTTATATTTTCGCCGCACATTGGGTGCATTTTAAATACTCTCAATCAATAGACGTATCTTTTTCTACATACGTGATCTATAGAAGATACGTGTTAACTTCGATTAGGTTCTTAGACTAGTACTAGAATTTGGGAAATGCTAATATAATGCCTACAAGCATCTTCTAATTTATTTTTAATTTTATTCTTTGCTCTTGCCCTATAATAAGACCACGAGTTCACCAACAGATTCTTAACTGTTGTTATATCGTTTTTGACACAAGCTTTCGTACATTAATCAACCAAAACAAATCAAAAGTCAAAGTTAACCAACGAAGCTGCCTATTATTCTGCTTATATTTGTGGTGAATAGACAGACCTAAGACTTATATGTGGCGTTTAACTCATTGATGTTTTTTTTATAATTTTTATCACAATCCCAATCCAATCGAAACATTAACGTTTTTGTTTCTAGACCAACGACCAACCTCAAGTGGATCTAAGCGCTTCTAACAGCATGGTGAATCTCTACACATGCTGGGACTCCGCATCGGCGCTCTGTAGACTACTTACATACGCAGCTTCGGACGGCGACTCTCAAACGCCATTCGACCCTTCATCGAGACATACCAGCATCTGTTCTGATCATCCGTTGGAGCCTCTAATAGGTATGTTACTGAATTGATTCGATTCCATCGGCGCTTTGTAGACGACTTACCTAGCAGCTTTGGACGGTGACTCACAGACTCAATTCGACCCTTCATCGACCTACCAGCATCTGTTCTGATCATCCGTTGGAGCCTTTAATACCATTCGTTGGAGACTTTGATAGGTTTGATACTGACGATATCCAATTACCAACAATTAAGCAGAATATTGTATGCTAAGCCGAGGTGCATACTCTAACTGCGCCTTATGCGAGTGTCAATGCTTTCCAACAATATTATAAACATTGAATTGAATTTAAATGCTGTCTATAAGGATTATAATTGTTGCAGGTTTAGAAGAAAGACCTATAGAAGAAATACGTGAGTTGTCGCCGAGTGAGATACAGCAAGTCAACGATCTAATGGCAGAAGCGATGAAAGAGAGTCCTAACACCACTCGTAAGTCATAATTCCTTCATACTATTTCAATACAAAATACTTCAATCAAACACAAAATGATATGAAGTTTTGTTGATTGTCCAGCATTATTTATATATCCGAATAGAATTGCAAGACTCTCATTTACTCTCCTAAGAAAACACAAGTTAACTTTGACACTATCAAAGACTTTTGTCATATAAAAACTATCGTAGTTTGATGAATTTGTTACGGATGTAAGCGGGTTAGCTGCGAACCTAATTTGTGTTAGAAGAACACCAACGTTTCATCCCTTAACAAGCGAGTTCTTCAAGGTGAGTGCTGTTCTAGACGCGCGCGTATTAAATCCCTTCCAGCACAAATAAGGTTAGTAGTTAACCCGCTTATACGACACTATACAAGAGAAAAATATTAGTAGACAAAAATACAAGTAGATAGACTCCAAACTACTATTATTTTTTCTATTTGTTTTTGATAACTCATCTCTTTCAGTAGATGAAGACGATCTAAACAGCTCAACAGAGAAAGAAGGCGTAGAAATATTCTTCTTCCCCGACGAATCCAATATTAAAAGACAAGTCATAGACACGACAGAGCTGGAAGAACCACAGTCATTAGAGTTTGAGGATAATGTCATGGAAACTAGTGGGGATGGGAAGCCGATGAGCGTGCATGTGGCGAAGGATTTGGGAGATCCGACCACGCCTAAGTCTACGCCAAAGAAGGCTAAGCGGAAAAAGGTTTGTGTGTAGAGTTCTTTATAAAAACTAGTTTGTGCCTGCGGATCGCGCGCGTTGTAAAGACATTTACAACAAATTTAAAAATTAAATCCTGATAAATATTGATAACAAAATTATTTAATAGATACCTACTCATATTCATCTGTTATTTGCTATATCACCTCGTTTTCTTGTTTTTTTTTTTTTTTAATTTATTCACGGAGGAAGTTGAAAATTTCTTTTTCAATTCTGACAAGTCTATTTACTTACAGGTAAAATCCACTGGCGACGGCAGCGCCACAGACGACGAATACTGCATAATAGAGAGCGCGCCTCGCAAGACCGGCCAAGATAACGAAATGGACGAGCCCGTAGTCAACTGGATAGGCCCAGGACCCGTCTACATGTGCGACAACCACTTTACAGTGCCGGCGGCCAGAAGTGATGTCTTAAAAGCACCTAAGAGCTTCCCTCTACCTATGCTTAGGTATGTTGCTTCCTTACCATGTAGTTTCTAGTGTATGAAATGGACGAGCCCATAGTCAACTGGATAGGCCCAGGACCCGTCTACATGTGCGACAACCACTTTACAGTGCCGGCCGCTAGAAGTGATGTCTTAAAAGCACCTAAGAGCTTCCCTATACCTATGCTTAGGTATGTTGCTTCCTTACCATGTACTTTCTAGAGTACGAAATGGACGAGCCCATAGTCAACTGGATAGGCCCTGGATCCGTCTACATATGTGACAACCACTTTAACAATAGTAAAAGTTTCTAGTCTAGACTTTAAAGTAAAGCCTACAGACAACTAAATAAGTCGTATATATAATATGCGAAAACCATTTAATTACACACAGATTTTCGAGTTGCAAAACTCGTAGTTTTTTTCGTCTAGATAATCTGTTATAGTGTGTGTAATCTGTTGTAGTAAGCCTTTTTACAAAGGATCTGTTTGAGAATTTGTTTGAATTTATTTGTTGATAATTTTTGCACCTTTTTGAACATTGCAAACTGTTATATTTTCCCTTTGCCACGATGGAGAGACAAAGAGCTCAAAAAAATAAAGATTACTCCACTGATTCCGACCTTCACCCGCGTTTGTCTACTATAGAGTCTTCCTCCTACAAATATACTAAAGTACCCAAATTTTATTTGCAGGTACACCCTACACGAAATGAGCGTTACTTGGAACATGTACGGCGGTAACGACTTCCGATCCGGTAGCGATCCCGCGCCGCCCAAGAAAACTGTTACCATTGAGGAACGGAAGCAAAGCTCGCCCACTTCTGTAAAGTAAGTATATACAGAGATTAATTTACAAGAAGAAAGAAGAAAATTATTTATTTAGACACAACCAACAGAAACAAAAGTAGTTAAACGAATTAACGAATGCCTTGCACGGAAATGGCGGCTTAGAATTTAGGCCTTTGCCTAGCCAACCGCGCAGGTTTATCTAAAGATATGGGAAGTAGTTATCTCCCAAATTCTAGCTTTTTGACCATCACAGAAAGACCCCGGCCATTTGTTTAATCCAATGATAATCCTTTTGACTATTTTTCTGAGTCGAATTTTTTTACATTTTTAACGATAAAATATGTAAAAACTCTGCCACTATTTTTACTTGGTCAAAAGTCAGATATAGATAGAGAGAGAAAATGTTATAAGTCAAAGCCACCAAACTCACTTATATAAAATATATACACATATAAAAATTTGAAGTCGTTGCTTCCCGAATATTCACCATGAAAACCCACCAACAAAAGCAGATCAATCAACTAACCTACTTTGTTACGCAGGCGTAGCAGTAAAGAATACGAACCGTACGAAAGCGGGCGAGCATTGACAGCGGCGTACCGATCCGGCGGAGTGAGCTGGGCGCCGGGCGCTGAACGAGTGCGAGCGAGACAGCAGCCCGCCGCTCGACGAGAGCTGCGCACGCGCGGCGGGGTGCATAGAGACCATCATACCAGAGTCAAACTATGTCTCTCCAAGGTATAGTTGAAACAACTAATGGAAGCCAATGTGAAGTTGCTGGAACACCATCCTCTCACTACATAGTATAAAACAAAGCCGCTTCTCGCTGTCTGTCTGTCCCTTTGTATGCTTAGATCTTTCAAATAACGCAACGGATTTTGACTCGGTTTTTTTAAATATATAGAGTGATTAGCTTTATAAACCAATTGACACACAGATTTCCACACGGGCGAAGAGCGGGGCGCAGCTAATGAAATAGGGACAGATATTTTATAGCTGTTTTCTGAATACTGCTTGCGGGCACGGCACTAACAGCAGCATCCAATCGGTAGCGTCTTGAGGTCCAGTTCCTATACTGCAATGTAATATCACAACGATTTCAATATCTGATACATTAGAACGGGATATAGTTGTTGTTATGGAAGAACCAGATAGATTTGGAAATGTATTTATTAATACATATTAAATAGATGAAAATATATTCATCAATATCCATGTTGATAAACACATTTTCAAATCTATCTGGTGCAAAAACACGGCAGTAGTTGCGTTCTACTTCTACGAACTACGTTATCATGCCGAGAAGTCCTATTCCCTAACCTTCATTTAATCGTCATTATCACATGAACTACTAGGCAACTACCGAATTTATTGTCCTCTCAAAAGTACGTTTCTATAGGTCAAGTTCCAGTACGAAGTATATGCTCCGGGCGGGACACACGCGTCGCGACAAACGCTAGCCGTCAGCAAGATAGAAGTCATAGACCAGCTCGTCTGCAGCGACATCAACAAACTGCTCAGCCAGTACAAGCTGAAGGACGAACCGGAGAGGCAGAATGCTCATATGGTAAGTTAATACTAGTTAGAAGTTAATACTTGTTAGAACTGGTTTACACTAAAGTATAGCGGACTGGCACTGAACTCAGACCGTCGTCGTCGGTAAGATAGGGTCATTGACCTGCTCGTCAGCGACATAAACAAACTGCTCAACCAGTGTTGTTTCAAAGGCCTGCGAGTTGCTCCGATGTTACCTATGTCGTCAAATATTATTTACCAATATATCTTTGCTCGTTTCACCCCTTTGTTGACAAAAAACATCTTACGAGTCTAGAACTAAGTGTTATAGTTCCATATTAATCTTTCTTTTGCCTGTCCACAGTTAATAGTAAAAGCAGTCCATATGCGGCCCGAACCGGCGTTATCAGCACAAGAATGCTGCTTGAAAATATCTCTGCTGCCGCTGTGGTTCAACCTCGACCAGGATACGCTGGCGTTTCTAGTCAACTATTTCTCAAAGCTTGGCACTGATGAGGCTAATGGTAAGTTTTTATGAAAGGCAAAGTTAGAAAAGAGATTTTATTAAATTTTAAAACAGAACAATGTGGGTCACGCTAGTTACTGATACATGAAAACATTAATTAAAAGTGTCGCTTCAGACGGGACTTGAATCCGTACAAAGATTCAATACCAATATTGAATGCCCCGTAGCTCAAATGCTCAGAGCCATGCCGGTATTAGGCGCATCATCTCTTTCTCTGTTTAATTCGTTTATTTTTAAGGTCCTTTATTAATTTGTAATCATGTGTTTTGCCTCGTCAACAAAAATGTTTTTGTGTTCAAGTAAAGATTACTTGGAGGGTCACAACTGGTGATGAATTACACGATCTTTTCTGTGTTTTTAAGTGTATGCTCTATTGGTAGTACATCAAATCAATGCAACAAAAGAAATCCTTTAAACAGACAACTTTCAATGAAGACATAATTAAACTCTTGTGATTTCTGCCATCCTCCATTTAACCGGATAGTTTACCTCCACAGATGACGACACAAAAAGCTTAAGCGGCCTTTCAACGGACTCGAGCGGATCTCGACAAACAACCCCCACACACAGGCCTCCAGTAATGAGTATAGCTAGTCACTTGAAGGACCCGCCTCCGACGCCGACCTCGCTTGGCGATGCCGACTCATTGTCCTTGAACGAAACTGGTGAGTTGCATCTCTAATAGGGAACAAAGAGGCCTTTCAACGGGCTCTAGTCTTGAGAAGATACCTACGCTAAGGTAACCAGGGCTTTTTTTTTGAGGCAATGTTTTTTTTAATAAGTAAGTATTTGCTATATTCCATTTTTTTATATCTCAATTTAAGTTGTGTGAGAAGTTCAACGTGCATATCAGCGTGCTTGTGACATTATAGCTCCCAAGCCAAAAGAAAATGAATTATACGACTTTCAATGTAAAATCGTGAGCGATTTCAGATTTTTTTGTAAACTCTCTCTCTTTTTTTTTTCTCGTCTCACTTTATACCAAACTAGCTTCTGCCTGTGGTAGCACTTCTTCGCACACACTTTACCAGGATAAAAAGTAGCCTATGTACGGACATAATAGACCCGGGCCGGCCCAGGGATGCCGTTTACCTACCTGCCGAATTTCATTACTATCCGTTAGTCAAGTCAGCCGTTATGGCGTGAAAAGGTAACGGATAGACTGAATTACTTTTGAATTTATAATACTAGCATGGTAGATCCAATTTAACATAATTACTGATAATTACAGTGATACGCGACGAAGAGCCTCTGATGGAGACATACGAAGCTGAGCGCCTAGTATCAGAGAACCTAATACAACTGGAGGAGGATTTCAACAAGCTCGGCATTGGGCAGGAGAAGCCGACGGCGCGGCAGCCCGTGGATAGCGAGCCGGTTGATGACTCTCCTATATACTTCAGGTAGCCTTTCTACATTTATTATTGTTAAAGTTAGTGACTGCGGCTTTAGAGCGGAATTAATAGGCATGATGACTGATTTTGAGAAACTGTTCTGTTTTTAGAGTACTGAATATAAAGTAAATCATATTTTGATGGAGTAATTGCGCTATTAAAAATGCAATTTCAATTTAGCTCTAAAACGCTGGAATACTAGTGGTGTCTATCTATGACGTCGCATGCCCAGCGTGGGGATTATGGGCGCTAAAGAGTGTTTACTCATGTCCTATCATACCTCTATGGATGTTTACAATGAATTAAAATGAATTGCACTTGTGTGTTTGTTTTATTTTCATCATTAATTTAACATCACTACTAAAATACCTTTTAAATAAAATATAATAAAATTTTTATTTATTTAAAAAACAAACTTCCTTTATCATTTTTGACTACCGCCAGTTAGTTTAAAATTCTTCGCTATCTCTTTAAAACTACTTTCTGTCAACAGACGCGTGGTATTCTCCCCGGAAGTGCCGATAAGACTGGACTACGTCGGAAAGCGAGTTGACCTGTCTTCAGGCCCCGTGGCTGGTCTACTCATGGGTTTAGGACAGCTCAACTGTTCTGAACTCACGCTAAAGCGTCTCGATTATAAGTAAGTACTTTTACCATGTTGGATAAAATAGAAAACTTTTTAAAAATTAGCTACAGTTCCAGCGTTTGCCTATGTTTGTTTTTTGTGTGTATTAACTGTGACTCTTCCTTAGATACCTATCTGGTTTTATACACACTTAGTAAAGAATGTGCACCTTATGTAATTCCCTATGTCTTTTGCTGTAATAAATATTTTTTACTTTCCCGTTACCCACCTCTTTGACACACCGGCTTAATCGCTTGCGAGCTACATTCACAGTCTTCTGGCGATCCCAACAATATATCGTCCATCGGGCAGGTGGTCGGTATTTTTTTATTATAATATGTTTATATTTTTATCAAGAACGCCAATACTAACAAAGCCTTCTCAGCACATACGTGAACGTGTCTCCTTCTGACAAGGGTGGTTTTGGTTTTGCCATGATCAACACGCAGGCAAGTGGTTGGGTGATTGATAGCATCATCATCATCATCATCAGCCTATAGCAATCCACTGCTGGACATAGGCCTCCCCCAATGAGCGCCATAGCGCCCTGTCTTTAGCTTGCCGCATCCAGCATCATTGATAGCAGATTGATAGTATAGATATGTTAAAAATACAAATGAGGACGTAGATGTTCTTACCTCTCAAACTCTCACGTTCACGTATGTTCTAGGTTCCCTTGATCGACGACATCCACGTGTTGAGCTTGAGCGGTCGATTATGACGCAGAGAGACCGCCACGGCATATACAAACACATAGGTACCTATGTGTTTGTATATGGTATATCTAAACTTTGTTGTTTTTTTTTCAGATTGGGTTTGTTAGGGCTGGAAAAGCTAGTGCAGTGGGCGTTGCACGAATGGCTGTCAGACATCAAGAGACATCAACTGCCTGGGCTGCTCAGCGGCATAGGACCTATGCACTCTTTGCTGCAGCTTAGTAAGTGTTATTTTATTTTACTATTTCATCCAAATGCTAGACCACTGCCACCATTTACTTTCAATAAATTTTGTCTCTGCATGTTTATCGTATTAGTCTGCAATTCCGTGTATATTCTGGAAGCTTGTTAATTCGTAAGAAAATACCCAGAATATGTTATTAAGACAATTGATATACCTAGACGTTATGTGAACAGACATAATCATAATGAACTTGTAATACCCGACTCAAAACTAAACATTCAATAATTAAAACACAGGCCCAATAAAATGGTATCTATCTCAAATCAGAGCCTCTACTATAACTTCCACGTGTAATGAAAACGTTCTTATTTTATTTAGTTTTCTTATAGTTCATCAAAAATTCGTCCAATGATCCCGAATTTTATAAAATTCGTTTTTGTTGTAATAAAAGTATGATTTTTCTTCCAGTAACCGGTATCCGCGACCTAGTTTGGCTGCCGGTAGAACAATGGCGGCGCGACGGACGCCTCGTCCACGGGCTGAGACGCGGCGCTGCCTCCTTCACCGCGCGCACTGCGGTCGCTGCACTCGACATCACTACCAGGCTGCTGCAACTCATACAGGTCCCTCCTATACATCCACAGACATCATAAACATGTACTAGTCCACTCATGAACATAATCATCTTAATCATCCCTTCCATCATCCTACCTGACCGGAGAGCTGAGGATCCGCTCAAGTGTCATTTTACCCTAGCACCTGTCGGTTCAGGTAGTGAATGAAGGTTTTTATAAATTTTGTCTTTGGTTCTAGGCGACAGCAGAAACAGCATTCGATATGCTGACCCCCGGTCCAACGCTCCAGCTGCAAGATGCGTACAACCGCCGCGAGAGGCGCCGCCGTCGCCGCGCAGACCCCTCGCGCCATCCCACGGACATACGCGAGGGCGTCGCGCAAGCGTACACCACTGTCAAAGAGGTATGTCCTACACTAAAGTAAAGTATCAATTATTGCATGAAACACATTTATTGTCGATTATTTTCTTCAGCATCGCACGCATTGTTTCTATGGATACGTGTTAAGGTTATTTTTATCCCATGAGAAATTATTTATGAGAAAAAAGGATGTTATATGGCCTGGATCTACCTGTATGCCAATTTCAGACCGATCCGTTTAGTAGTTTTTGAGTGAGAGTAACAAACGTCCATACACACAATCTTTCGCGTTTATAATATTAGTAGGATATACATAGTTAGGTACATGTGTTTTTATGTATATGTGAATCAATGGCAAACCTTTACGACGTCCAATGTTACTAAAAACGCCGTGAGCGGGAATTCACGATAGTTCCTCTCGCAGCGTAACGAACGAGCAAAGCAAGCCTCACTGCCTTACACAGCGTGGCGAGCGTAATGAGACGTGCTGTGTACTCTCTTATTAATTATTATACTCTAGTCGTGTCACGTACTCCGGCTGTGACATGGATACAGCCTACTAGCAAATTTTTGTTTTATGACTGTCGTAGAATACAACCATATTTTATCCCCAGGGATTCGCCGACACAGCCGCTACAATGGCTCTCGCCGCTCGCTGCGAAAGCGGCGTCGGTGTGCTCCGCCATCTGCCCGGAGCTGCGGTGACGCCCCTAGCGCTCGCGGCGGCCGGCGCTGCGGATGTGCTGGGCGGGGTTAGGGCTCACCTCGCGCCGGACACGAGTCGCGACCGCGCACACAAGTGGAGGCGGCATCATGCACCAGGTAACGCCATCTATGTAGTTATATAGGTGGATTAAGTACTTGAACTGTGCACAGTTTCATGCGCCATGATCACGGAATAACTACATAATAATACGACTAACGAGTTCTTCCCTTTTCATGGCGCATGAAATTGTGCCGAAATACTGGAAAACTCAAAAATCTAATCATGGTAAATATACCGTTATGAATGACTTTTGTGTTAATAACCATGATAGTCTCAAAAGCAATACATTGCCCTGCGCCCATCAAAACGATGCATATTAGTTAAACCTCATGTATTACTTGTTCCAGATTCCACATCCTATTAGAAGTGGATGCAACGTCTTCCGATCTCTAACGGATCCTAATTCAGGATCAGGTCCAGATTCTCAAATTATATTGAAATATTGCTCATGTTTTGATTACATAAAAAACTACTAGACGAAAGAGAAGATAATACAATATACGCCATGGAATAAACTGTAGTACAAAGTCGAACTAAACCGAAAACTAAAGTACAGAAGTTAAAGAGATGGCGACATGCTAATACTGACGGCTTTCTATTTAAACATTATGAAAGAAAGCTATTGAGAGATGTTGGTGGTATTGAAAGGACTAGATGCAAGGTACTGGAAGACATCTATAAAGATTTCTACTATTTAAAATAGTTTCAAGTCTACAGTTTACACAACTGGGGTGGTTATTTCTTTTACAAATGAGACAGTAAAAACTGTTTGAGGCTTTTGAAAATTAAACATACTTAAATTAAAGCAATTGGAAAACTCCACTAATATTTAATTTGTTAGGATTTGCCTGCGATTGACGGGATCTTATCAAGTCATATACCTAAATAAATAAAAAAACTAAATAAACAATTATAAGTAGTACATATTACCATATATAATTAATCAAATGTGATGTATTTTTGTACGGAAAAACAAAATTTTAGACTATTTAGGTTATTTCTAGAGAGTCTAATCTGTACCATGGAAATAGTCAACATATGATTTTCTTTCCAGTAGAATATCTATGGATTGATTGTATTTTTGGTACATATCCTTTTCTCTCCTTGTAATCTTAGTGTAAGTTTTTGAGCAGTTAAGGTATTTTAATAAAAATGTTTTAAGTTGTTTTAAACAACCATTAAGGTTATACCCCCGGGGACTCCTTATATTTTTTCTTGGTGCTTGTTTTTGAAAAATCCTTAGCATTTTAGAGCATTTAGTGGCTTATGACATGTACTCCCCTAACGTTTATTTATGCTCTATGATTTAATGTTAATATTTACCTACCTAGCTTTGGGAAAGGGTGTAAATGGGTGCCATGGAAGAGTCAAATTATTTTCTTTGTATTTAACAAAATATAGTTCCTTTTTTATATGTGCGATGTCTCAAGATGCATTATTAGAATTTGAATTAGAGGTAAGTTTGTTTATCAAACAGGAATATTAATTTCTTTTTATCTACTCAAGAATACTTAGCTGAAATAAATAATAATTCCTAATAATCATCATTTGTTTTTATTTATTTACGTCGCTTTCCCCAGGAGTTCCCCAATAAGTTAAAACAACAATGTTTTAAATTACAATAACACTTTATTACACTAATCTAAACCTAAATAACGTAAACAAATCATTGTTCTTTTTCCGGCTCTTCTGGGTATCTGTCTGTCAGGAAGCTCTTAATTTCACCATATTCTACTTTCAAATCCTTTCTTATCTTTTCATGATTTCTAAATTTTTCATATTTTTGCAAGTAAATCTTATAATGGGGCATTGTTTCGTAGAACTTGGGGAACTTTTTCTTTTTCAGTATAACTTTGTCGTTCATTACGTAATTGATGAAGTCTAGGGTTTCGCCTTTAGGTATTTCGTCTTTTGTTCGTACTTTGCTGGGGCTAGCTACTACTTGAGGAAAGTATTCGTTTTCCGCCCTGTACTCAACAAGATGAAGCTGCTTCTCCTCAGCCAGTTGTTGGTGTGTTCTCTGTGAAAGAATAAGAATAAAGCTGGGGAATAAATAAATCATTCACAACATCAGCCTTTAGCTACCCACTTTTTATTGTGGCCTATGTTCAAAAGTGGGCTTACGAAAAGTAACAACTCAAAAAAATTGCACACACAGATTTGATAGTAAGGTCCTAACTAAACTGTTTTAACTGCATGAAACTAAATTTGAAAGTTACCTGCTGCAACAATCCAATGAAGAAAGCCTTAACAATATGCTGTAGGTTGATGGACCCTTCAATCTTGGCGCGAAGATCCTTAATGCCAATAGCCTGACAAATCTCTTTGATCGCTCTGTGACAGCTCAGGCCATAACCTTCATTCTTCTTTTGGACGAATATCTTCGTTTTCCCGAATGCTGTGTAGAAATCGTGGAAAACTAAAAGGCGGAAAATAATATTAGATATATTGTACTGTGCCATTAACAGAAGAACATGTATTTGTGTTAGTGGTTAAAAGCAGATACACTCATGCCAAATTATTTAAGATTTGAAAAACAAGTTAGTTTGACCTATGGGCATTATAGTAGGTATTTGAGTCCAATCTTGTTACCTGTGTGGTTGTTGTAAATCTCAAAGTTCATCAACTTTTGACCAGCTCTGTTCTTGGCTTTCCTAAGAGCTGCTGGGGCTTCCTTAGCTTTTCCTATTCCAAATCCAGCCAATCCTTGACCATTGCCAGTTACTACCTAAAAATGTAAAGATCATGTTTCTTACTTTAACATTAGATCAGTCAAACTAAATTACCAGTGAATTTAAAATCTAAAATAGTTACCATAGCCTGGTAATTTCTGGTACGTCCAAGACTTCCCTTCATACTGAGAAGCGATCTAAGTTGTAAGACCTTTGTATCAAATCCAGTGAATTCATCTGTAAATAATAATTCATAAAAATAACTGTGTGAACCATCACTTTTTAGAGTTTATGTATAATCTTACATTTGCCAATGGAATGGCAATAGTTGAGTTACAATAATGACCTGCCTCTAGCTAGATTATTTCAAGTGTAGTATGTACATACTAATTTGTTTCTATTCTTTAATAGTGATTACACTATTAAAGAAGCTAGATAAAACCTAGTAAGAAAGAAACAGCTCAAAATAAACTTTAAGGTTTCTTTTTAATCCTATCTAAGCCTCTGCCTGTTTAATTAAATCATAATCACTTTATTGCAAGAAAAATCGTTGCATGCAAAAAAGACTCAACAAAACTTTAATATAAACTAGTTTCTGCCTGCTTTATTCCAGGCTTAGAACTACCTGTTTGCAAAGTTTCAGTATGATCTGTTCAGTAGTTTTGGTGTCAAGAGGTAACAAACATCCATACATCCAAACTTACATTTATAATATAAGTGTGATATCATGGTTTAAATTGACCGAAGTATAAAATGAATGGAAATAAAATTATTAATCTTAGAATGTCACTGAATTTATATAATGACTACTTCATTATAAGCCACTTTTTGAACTAAAATGCAAAGCTCTGCAGGGTAATTTTTTAATACCTTTAGGTATTTTGTTGAAAAATTGGCCACACATGGCATGAAAACTTTTTTGATACACAGCAGTTCTGGGCATTCTAGATAAGATAATTCTAACTCTCTATTTTGAAAGTGCACAATATTTATGTAAGGAGGTGAATATTCAGTTATATTAAGTTAGGTAAATATTCTGCGCTTTCAAAAGCAGTTACCTTCTCCAATAGCATCAGGAGGGCCAAGGCTGCGTCCTGGCATACGCATGCCGGACCAACCCCTCTCAATAGGACTCAACTTCAATCTACGGTACTTGGTCATAGAATCTCGGATTTTGATCAATTTTTCCATCCTGGAAATAAGTTAATAATTGGACCATCATACTATTTAAATAGGATTTGTAGTCAATTAATTTACATTTATAACAAATAGCAATCAGTGGTTAAACCATTTATATAAAACAACTCTTTCAAAAATAGACTGTTTGGACCAATATTTAGTGTGCATGTACTAAAATATACAAACAACAGCCCTCAGAGCTGCTTTTGTAGTACAAATAATAATAACAGTGAGAGTACCTTTCAGGATCGTCAGGTAAACGCTGCTGTTTCAACAGTTCCCTTCCTCTTATCACCGGAGCAGAGAGTCCAGGCCACAGCATGTTGATCCGACCAACTCCAATCATCTGTCCACGGTTCAAGTCACGAATCCGAATGCGCCCAGCGCCTTTACCACGCCCCTTCTTGGCACCAGCATTACTGACCGATGTTACTGATTTCCATAACTTTTCTGCAGGCACTAAAAGCAGTACAAATTATTTGAAGAGCATTTTGATTTCACTTATTATGTGAGGTGGCTCTGTATGTAATAGTTTTATCTAATCAACTATATTGTGCCATAAAACTTACATTTGTTGAAAAAGTTCACACAAGCAATAGAAGTAGTGCTAAAACTGGCGTTGAGGTTAGGTGTGATATTATTTTGTTTGACAACAAAACTGAGAGGTTTTTGTAAGATTCGACCTAAGGAAAATAATTTGAAACTCATTTTTGGAAGCACAGAGGCGAAAGGACTCCGTCACAGATGACTCCGCTCTAAGAAAAATTTAATTTAAAAATTGTGTTTGTTTTCATCTGCCTGCCTGATGATTACCACAGACAATATTCAAAAATGATGGATGATGAATTAAATTAATTTATCGTTCCGTTCCTACGAAGAAATAATAAGTCTACTCTAGTCTAGTCTAATAATAAGACATATTATTTCTTCGTAGGTTCAAAGAGAATATTTGTACGAGTTCGTAAGATTTCGAGATGAAGCAAGCAAACGCATTTGGTTAGAGTTGCTGAAAAACCGGCAATTTTCCAATTTCATCGAATTGTTTATGTCAATATTATATTATGTCAACAAACTGCTGTTCGATGTGATGTGATGGATGACAGTACTTTTCGCTTTCAGTTTTACGTGGCCGCAAATTGTATTTGTTTGTCTTCGATTTTTCTTTTCTTAAATTAGTCCAAATTTTGTGCAAATAAAGCAAAGGGTATTTATGAACTGGTATTTAGCTGACAAGAATCATGGGGCTTTGCAAATGTCCTAAGCGTCGGGTTACGAACCAGTTTTGTTTCGAGCACAGAGTCAATGTTTGTGAATATTGTATGGTGATGAACCACCCAAAGGTAACATTCCACGTCTTTTCAATGCTTTCTATTATTACCCGTTAATTTGCTTAAAACCTTACAACTTATTGTTTTGAAATTTCAGTGCATCATCCAATCATATTTGCAATGGTTGCAAGACAGTGATTACAATCCGATTTGTGAGATTTGCACAAAGAGTTTGAATGAAGGAGAGTGCATTCGGCTTACATGCTATCGTATGTATTTACTGCTTCTTTAGATCATAAGTATCAAGCATATTCCCCATAATTCACTTCCTTTGTTTTAGACGTGTTCCACTGGCCGTGTGCCGAAGCTCGCTACCGCGCCCTTCCTCGCACAACAGCGCCCGCTGGCTACCAATGCCCCTCATGTGCTACAGCTGTATTTCCTCCATCCAACCTTGTCTCACCCGTGGCTGATGTTTTGCGAGAAAAACTGGCCGGCGTCAACTGGGCTAGAGCTGGATTAGGCTTGCCATTGGTAAATGTCACAAGCAATTTGTTACACACTACAGTCAAAGCATATGATTCAAAAGTTTCAATTCTTTTTAGTTGTCAGAAGAACAGGATATAAAAGGAGCAGTAGGAAGAAGAAGTCAGTCACCCATAGACCCATCCCAGTACTTCAATTCTATAGACAGCCAGAGAGGCACACCAGTTGGTGCCAGTGATGATGAGTCCACTAGCCGGCCAAATGGCACCCCTCATTCTGTCGTTCAGATTTCTGATGAGTCCATGTCTATCAATGACAATGCTCATCTCAGGAACGATAGTTTACAAGGTAATTAAAGCTTTATATGTGTCTAGCTTTCTCTTGTTCAGCGTAACACATTATTCATATAAGCATGTTTTAGGCTTCATAATGCTATTGTGTTAGTAATTATGTACCTACCTAATCTTGTTAATTGCTTTATTTTCAAAGCCATTGTTTCAAAGTATGAACATTGTGTTCTGGCATGGACCATTTAACCAGATTTTTACCTATTTACCTACTGTTATCAGTTTATCACTGTTATTAGCTAAAACCTAGGACACAAAAATAAAGATCTAATTTAATTTTAAGGTGCACAAGCAGCTAGGAAGACAAGTAAAGGAATTGATAATACCAAAGTAAATGCAGTCTTTGACCATGATGACAACAAATACAAGCAGAAATCTACATTTGCCTGGGTCAGCAGATGGTGGAAGTAAGTCACAAACTCAATAACAACAAACATTTTATGTTAAGGCCCGGGCCTTCAGGCTTGAGAAACAATAGTAGGAATGTTATTGATTCTAAAATATTTGTTTGTAGGAACTCTCTGCCTTCCTCCAGAGTGCGAAGAACTGGAGGGGTTGTTAGACGCTACTGGATCCTCATCTTTGTAATTGTTGCACTACTCACTATCTTTT
Source organism: Eupithecia abbreviata (assembly GCA_943735965.1). Classification (NCBI taxonomy): domain Eukaryota; kingdom Metazoa; phylum Arthropoda; class Insecta; order Lepidoptera; family Geometridae; genus Eupithecia; species Eupithecia abbreviata. Next base: position 8,466,647 of record OX030991.1, on the reverse strand, counting down.
TGCTCTTGAGCCAACGAAAAGTTGATGAAGAGAATCCTTTTGGAGTAATGGAAGAGAATGATGGTAGAATACTGGCGAAAAACTGATATTCTCTCACTTTATGTATTTGTGAAAGCAATCTTAGATACTGTATATTAATTTATCAATGTATAATTCCATATGTTTATGTTAACGTCGTAAATAAAATTATAACCAATTGTGTTAACATTTTAATAAAATAATTTTTAGTTTAATACTGAAATAATCTTAGAACAAAAATTACAAGTGAAAGCACCATGATTATGAAAGCAGTAAAGTTATAATATCACCTACAAAACTTTGGTGCATGTTTCTACATCTTTATCCAAGAACAACAGAGAGAAAATATCATTATAAAAGTTAGGGTAATATTCGCAAGCACGGCGGCAATCCGGCATCCAGTTAACTTCCAATAGTAAAGGTTGCACCACTAACTGATTGCCTTCCTTTCGCCAAGACAACATAATATCTGCAGCATATAGAGCTCTAGACTGGGGGCTCTTAGCTATACCACATGGAGAATCTTTGGATGTAGCTGCTGAAAACAATTCAGAGAACATTTGGAAAATTAACTGTTCAACATCTTCCCACTTGTAATTTCCATGTTGCTTCACCCATTCCGCCTTAAATTCTTCAGATAGCATTCTGTGTAGATTAACACCTTCTGCATAGTTCATTACAGTGAAATGTTTTTCATAGTCATCCAAATTATTCAAATCAAAAGGCTTATTAGCAAATCTCAAAAAGAAATTATTGTAAACATAAGCATTGTTGGGGTTCACTGACTTCAGTAGGATCACATAACGGATATCAAACTTGACTTGTCCAATATCTGGTCTCTCAAATAATACTGGGTTTTCAATATACTTTTGGGAAATCTTTGGGCCACTAAGTGGTAGCCTGCAAAGGAAATCCAAGTTATTTGTAATGTATGTGTCAAGGCCCCTAGCCAAGTTGTAGGGTTTGCAAATCCAATGGTTGTCCAGCCCTGACTTTTTTCTCTGCATGTAATATGCAGCAAGTTTGGACAGTTCAGTCTTCATATTAAATGTTGTGGGGAGCCACAAGGGACTAGTTTCAAGATCTCCTTTTATTTCTTTCCCTTCACACCTTCTAGCTGTAATTGCCAAGAGGTCCTTGATAGTGATGACATACTCAAAAGGGAATTGGTTTACAAACTTATGAGGAGAATTCACACTAAGTTCTTCAAATTCCTTAAAATGCTTTGTGTACCACAATATATCAGCATCATTTTCATTGTGCACAATTTGAAATTCTGGAGCAGTGAGATGTTCGTTAATGAATCTGTATTCTGAGAACACTTTTAGCTTATCAGTATTGTTCTGCTTATAAGCTAATGACTGAAGATTGGGGAGAGACTCCACCATATGCCCTTCAAGGAAATAATCAGTCCCAGGTTCCGTTTGAGCAAAATCTTGATCAAAATTATTATAATATTTCCAAGGAATAAGCATAGCTTCCCTCTGAGTATCATCAGGGTAATTTCCTTCAATATAATTCCTTCTGACTATTTCTCCTTCTTCCATATCCTCAATAGGAAATAACAAGGTGTAAGTCATTTGATCAGGTACATGAATAAATGGTACAGCTCTAAAATTAGGATCATCAGAGTGTGTAATCCCTGAGCCTAGCTCGTCTAGAACATACCATACTGGTACCCTGTCTTCTACAGAGATATTATTGCCACCAATTGCATAGCAGTTTGCATATTTCCATACAGTCTGAGAGACTATTTCTATTTTTTCTTCGTTTGTTGTTCCACTAACTTGCATAAGATTGCACATTCTTTCTAGAAGCCCTGGGACGTTTCTGAGACTGTTCCTGATAGCATTGGGTTTGAAAGTCCAAGCATGATCAACTAAGAAAATGTTAGAGGGATTTGATCTGTCGATGTCGCGAATCGTAATAACTGTCCACACTGGATCGAAGGGCGACTGCTCTACATCTTCATAATCAATTTTCACGAGTTGAAAAGTTAATCCCGAGTCGAAAATTTGATCCCGAATTTTTTTGCATAGTACAGGCCAAAAATGTTCTGGAACACCTGATAGAACTAACTGTGGTTTGTGTATTGCTAAAAAGCTGTTGTAGCTTGATATACCGTCCATTTGTACTGCAAAAACTGATAAATTATTAATTTGAAAAGGTTATTTTCTTAGTGACCGGGCATTGAACCCATTGAATTGACAGGTGACATATATATCAGCCAGCTGAGTCGATGTCATTATACTAATACGGAAGTTTCCGGTAAAACTTCCGGTTTTAAGAGGCGGGAACTATGAATAAAACCAATATATTTTTTTGTGTGGAAATCGGAAAAGATTTACGTTAAGAAACTGAAATTGTAACAATACCTACGATTTGATTGATACGAAATGATAATTTTTGGACGATATCACACATATTTCACATTACACAAAGAGAAAAGAAAATATTAGTTTTATCAATCATATTTTTTATTCAGAACAGAATAGGCATATAGGTACATATAAAGAAAGAATAGGTACTTAATTATTTTCTATTTAACAAACTTTTTGTTAAGTATTTTATCAGAAAATTAGTTTAAAAAAATATCTAAATTGTCGTAACAATCATTTTTGTCCCAGCTATGATGATAGTTAAAAAGGGGTGATTATGATGATTATTTGGAATCTCGAAAGTGGAAGGCGAATATGGAACAGGGGGAATATTCAGTCATACTAAGACTGAATTTGCGCTTTCCACTTTCGAGACTGTCATAGTCAGACAGGGGCCCGGCCGCCCGCAGCCGCCACCGCGCGTCGTCGTCGTCGGCGTTCGTATTCCCCGTTCTTGCTACGAGTTCCTACTTTACTGTGTAGGTACTTTTGTGTGATTTATTGACTAATGAGTTTAGAGCAATAAAACACTTATTTCATTTCTAGATCGAATATATTGATATCAACATGGTATGCATATTGCATGCTTAAAACCCATTCTGGTAATATTATATTCTCTTTATCCATTACCACACTACTTATTACTTATATTTATAATAATAAATCACATACATTGTTTTATAATTAAATACCTATAATCAAGGAACCTAGTTATGCAAAGGTAAATATAAAAGCATAACTTATCCACACTGCAGCACAACACAGCTTGCTATCTCAATACACTTGAATCACATTGAGGCAATCAATAACAATTTTAGTGTGCTTATATAGTAGAATAAATATGATTATTTAATCAGATAAATATAATGGTCTGTAATCTAATCATCGGCAAAAGCATTAAATCCTCTAAACAAAGACAAAAATGTACAAATGAAAAATCTCTTTCAAAGTTAAAGTACAATAAGCAATGATTGTGAAAGCAGCGGGAGGATGAGTTGTTTTTGCACTGTTTTTTACCTGCTCATAAATCATCTCACGTATAACATAGACAAGACAAGAGTGAATGGTTATCTTCTATTCTATACCTTCGTGATACATCGTCGGCCACATCTTCACTTTACTTTAGGTGAGATTGTGGTCAAACGAAGGTATATCGATACCATAAAAATAGGTAGGCGCTGCAGTCTCACTAATAACACCGTTTTGCTTTACTACCTACACAATCAATAAAATTAAGATGGCGTCATCTATAAATGATGATAAGTATAAGTTAAAAACACTTTTCTAATGCTTAAAAATAATAGCATAATATGTAGTCCTATTATGATTAATTATCAGTTCCATTTGAGTCTGACTCACTATCAGATCCCATATGATTCCTGTAATTTCTGCGCGCTTTTTTGACCCGTGACCATGTAGACACGGCGTGTTTCATCTTTTGATACGTCGGGTCGTCCGAAACGTCGTCTACTGGTATATTATTGCGAGTGCTACTGCCGGCGACCGTTCCGACGCCAGAATCAGAATGTTCCGGCGTTCGATGTGAATTGCCCCATGCTTGCACTGTACTTTCTTCACTGCTCTCCCCAATCTCACTTTCATTTGTTTCATTCATGAACCTGTTTTGACTGTAGCCAGGCGATAAACGCTCGTGTGTCGAGGTGCTAGGTTCGTTTATTCTAGGCGGGGGAGTCTCGCTCGAATCTGAATGTCGGAAACTGAGTCTTCCGCTCCGGCGGGTACGTCTCAAAATCCTTCGTTCTGGTGGGGATTGGCTGCTTGATTCTGGCGGTTCGACGAGGGAGTCGCGGAGAGAGTCTCGAGATCCGTTTATTGGTGTGGGTATGATGCTGATGAGGTTGTTGGGTACAGGGTTAGGGTTTCTCGGAGATATCGGTCGGCTGCTCGCAGACTGTTCATCCGCGTCGTCTGCATCGTCTGAATCTGCTTCCGCTATCCTGAACAGTCCTGCTGTAGTTTGGCCCCTGTAACCTGTGAGACAAAGAAAAAAAAACAAATTAGTTTGGCGTCTTGGATTATATCTCAACTAGAGTAGGCAGGGGTCTTTACCTGAACTAGTGCTTGGTTGGGCATTGTCTTCGAAATTATTGTCAAATTGTGAGAAATTGTTATTATCACTACTGTCTTGTGCTATGGCGGAGTTACCTGCAATAAATTTGATAATTAATTTGGTTTAAAGTACTGCCTGCACAGGTAATAATTTTGAGAAAATTAGATGTTCATAATTACTTCGTAAATTCATGGTTTTTCTAAAGGTAGTGTCTTTGCTTTTCCTTTTGTTAGCCGCAGCTGCGCGTGTCATGTTTATGCGTCTGCGCAAAGGTCGGATGATCTGTAATGAACAGAAATACAACACTATAATTTATGAATTATACAACAATTAAAAGAAAAGAACAATGAATGGAGAATTATAGAAGAGTTTATCTAATTAGCTAGATAATTAGGTACATTTAGTCACATTATATTTATAGTTACGGTACCGTTTATGTTGTTTCATTCTAAGGTAAAAAGAGGCCAAAACTAATGACCAAGCACTCACCCTGCTAGAATTCCTAAAAAGCAGCTGTGTATCATCTGAATCCGTCCGTTCACTCGACGGAGCTGATATCCTCGAATGACTCGCAACTCTCGCAATACCGAGTGGATCCATCAACCCTTGTATATAGTTACTGGCATGCCCCGTATAGTTATTAGTTATGGTCATGGTCCGAGGCGTGGGTCGACGCGGGCCTCGTGTGCGCCGCGCCGGTGTGCGTTTGCCTTTAGTGCTGTTGCCTGATACGGTCTTCGATTTGGATTTGCCAAGGTGTGGTGTGCGAGAGTGTTTGTTGCGACGGCTGAAACAAATCAGTGATAACAGTTATTTAAAACGGGTTTCTATGTCTATTTGATAGGTCTTGATGTGACTCCTCAAACTCAGCTCTTGAAGAGTCCATGAGGGGAATCTGCAAGAGGAGGTCCGTTTGTGTATTCATAGCACCTCCACTGCCATGCCCAGCGTGTGGATTATGGAATTGCGATCAGCTCCGGCAACGCACTCCTCGCGTTTTACACATTTTTTGGTTTGTGCCAGCAACGCGCCATACGCGTATCTATCTGTACTTAGAATTTTGTAATGTAATTTGTTAAGTTTTTTTTTTCAGTAATTAAATAATCAATAACATTTATTTAAAACCCTAAAAAACAAAAAACTGGAGCCAATTAACTGGCATTGAATGGGTTAAGAGCCAATAAGGCGTTTGGTAGGAAGGTCCATGTCGAGCGGTGCTATAACCGGCTGATGTTAGGGCTTGATAGCTAAAATAACGCAGCTATTTATTAAATACAACAATTCATGAAATCAATAGAAAAACAACGATTTATCATAAACTAATATTTAGTTAGTATGACTTAACAAACATCCATCCATACATACATCTAAACATCCACACGCATTCATTTATAACATAACTGTGATGATATAGGTACCTGTTGACGTTAGAGCCTCGCTTCTGCTTCGAGTATCGTTGCGATAAATGCGTCAGTCTTGCGGGACAACGATGGATGCTGCGGGTTCCTGAAAATAATTGAATTAATTAGAATCCAGAACCATAATAATATCATCATTTTATACTGTTTTAAGATTTTTTATTGATGTTAATTTCTTGCAATAAAGTGTTCATTTAATAACTTTCTTGACTCTGAATTTTACTATAACCCCGTATATGTATGAAACAAGTGTCCTGTTCTACTAAAGCAATTGGTTTAGTAGAATCGCCACCATACACATCTTTATGTATTCTACGTGGCGATTCTGCGACGACACCTTTGATTTATCATTGTGAAGTGAATGGTTCAACAGAATTGGGCCCCAGGCTGTGCAAAAAACGAATACCAAATACTCACCCCTTTTTGGGAGTCTCAGAAAGTCCCCCACAATTGGATCGCCATCCGACGAATCCGAATCATTATTGCCTTGCTCGTTGCCACCACCCGAGCTGGACCCGTTAAGGGAGTCGGTTTCGTCTGCAAGGCATTCCAGCTCACGCTGGACAAGGGAATCGAAGAATGCCATCATACGTGGATCTTCGCTCGTGGATTGTTCCGCGTAGTTATGTGAAATGTACTGAAAAAAAAAAACATTTGCAATAGTAATAATAATAAATAAATAATGCCAGACAATCCACACATTATTATCTAGCCCGAAGGTTGTGTTATGGGGACTAGATGACTGATATACATATAATACAATATATTAGATAGATATTTTTTATTATACCTAGAAAACGACCAGAACACCCTGAACAAATATCTGCAGATCGTACACATAAACAGATCGTAAACATTTGTCCCAAGGCGGGAATCGAACCCGCCACCCCTCCTGCGTCGCAGGCGGACCTAGCCCACCGCGCCACAGAGGTCGACAATAGTAAACACTGACTGCCGCCAACGCACTCGCCATTATACGGGCGCAGGAGGTCTACTATCTATGTTAACTGGCGCAGCCAGTAGGATAAGTACCTGTCCACTGTGATGTACGAGGGAAACATATTCTTCGTGGCTGTAAATCTCACGCGGGTTGTCGGAGCCTTGCGCTTCTTCGAGCAGAGTGCCTCGCATTTTCGGAAATTCTACAGCTGACCATATCTGTAACCAAAAGTAATAAATTAAAAATCTAGATTCAATACTGTAGATACATGTTTTATTATACTACAAAAAACTATCGTACTTTGACGATATCATTATATGATTGAGCGGGTCAATTGTGAACTTTTTGTTGACTGTTTTGTCTCGCTCTTTTTGTTGCGAATATGAAACAAATGCAGGTTGACCACGCTGTGCAAAACCTGCATTTGTTTCATATGATGAGCAAGAAGTGGACCGGAGTGGTAACAGTCTGGCCACCTGGTAAAAGGAAAAGGGGACGTCCACTTGTGACATGGGTCGACGAAATTTCGGAAACAGAAAATATTTGGGCGGCCATAGCGAAGGATAGAAAGAAATGGCACAGTCTGGAGGAGGCCTTTACTCAAATAGAGATCAAAGAATTATAAAAATACTTATTTAATAATGCTCAATAATTAAAGTTTTTTATTATTTTCAATTTTATTTGATTATAATTCAATTATTATGTAATTTATTCTTTGATAATAAATGGCTAAATTATTAATTATTATGAAACAAATGCACGACAAAACGGAAGACAAACAGTGTACGCAGTGCGTATCGTACTAGCCCGGCAGGCTAAGCGTTAATCAGCTCATATTTATAATGGCAACTACATGGTAGAACCTATTCTGTTAAACCAATCTCTTGACTATGACAATGGAGTCGTCGCAAAATCGCCACGTAACTTCTAGGTACACGTGTTTTGGTGGTGATTCTGCGACAAAACCACTGTCAGATTGGGTTATACATAGAATAGGGTAACAGTTAACATTATTGTTATACATTAAAAAAAAGGCAATTAATATATGAGTAAGCACTAAATAGTTATAAATAAAACACTAGTTATAATTTGGCATTTTGTTGTTTTTTGTATATATAAATAAATAAATTACATATTAAACTAACCTGTCCGGATCTTTTGGCGTGAAGTCAGCATATGGTGTAAACTACAATCTATGTAAAAGAGAGTAGTAACTACCTTGATGATCTTCTCAACTCCCGACGAAGCTATGAGACAGTAATGCGGGTTGTAGCGGACTTGATTCACTATAGACCTGTGTCCGTATAGCACCATGTGAGGTGAAACTGATGGCGGTGACTCTGTATTTCCTGAAATGGAGAATATTACGTTACTCTACTATTAAAACATAAAAAGGAAGTTTGGTTCAGTTCTTTATTAATAAGAATATTCTTTTATGTCAAACATAATAATACATAGGGTAACATCCTACAACACGGTAGGCTGTGGAGTGTACGGAGAGCGACCCAGGTTTGGCATAAGCATTAAACTGGGAAATCACGCCTCTATCTTCCAAGCAGAAATATTCCATCCTAGAATGCGCGGATATAAATCTGAAAAAGCGCTGCTCCAACCAAACTATAATAATTAACTCTGACAGCCAGGCGGCACTCCTAGCGTTGGACTCGAAGGTCATCACGTCCAAGCTAGTCGAGGACTGTCTGTCACGACTCAACGCTCTGGGCTCGAATAACAATAACAGAGTCCTCTTAAGATGGGTTCCGGGGCACGCAGGAATCAACGGCAATGAGTGTGCCGACGAACTCGCGCGCTCCGGTGCCAAGGGGACTCAGCTGGGACCCGAGCCGTTCTGTGGCATACCTAAAAGCTTAGCGCACAGAACACTCCTGGGATCCTGCCTCCAGGAATCGCACAAGCTCTGGAGAAACTCTTCGGGTATGGATAATTCAAAATCTCTGATAAAAGCCTTCGATAGTCGGTATACCAACCGAATCGTAGCGCTAAGCAGAGGTAACCTTCGCATCATGACAAGAGCCCTAACTGGTCACTGTCGCCTTAACCAGCACATGTTCAAACTAGGGCTAAGCGACACACAATCCTGCAGATTTTGTGTGGAGGCGGATGAAACGCCCCTCCATATGCTAAGTGAGTGTGGAGCACTGATGCACAAACGCAGCATCCATCCGGGCAAGCATCTGCATAGCCCAGACGAGCTGCGAGACATCACCCCGAAGAAAATCCTACAGTTCCTAGCAGCTGCAAGGGTTAGTGGCGAACTATGAACGCTACGGCTTCGAGACTGAAACGTATAAGTGGCAATCACAATAGACCTATCATGGCCGCCGTGATACGAAAGCCACCCTAAGCTAATAAAAAAAATAGGGTAACAAAGAAAAATACATAACATAAATAAACGGAAAATAAAATAGGTAATATAAATAGTTCTAAATCAAAGTGCAGGAGTTTCTTATTTATAATTTCTTTGGTAATTTTACCAATAATTATTGATTCAAATCAAAATTATAAGAAGGACTGCAGGCAGATGTTGGATGCGGCAAGTTGAAGACAGGTCGCTATGGCGCTCATAAGGGGGAGGCCTATGTCCAGCAGTGGACTACTAAAGGCTGATGATGATGATGAATCCACGACCTTCCCCTCGGTACGGGGACGCTCTAAATTAAGTTTTATTTAATTACTTTGAGATTACCCCAAGTGTGAGGGCTTATGCACTACACTAACAAAACCATAACTATGTATAAAATTTGACTTGTCAAAGTGCTTATTTTGTATGCCATCAGAATTGACACAATTAGTAAGTTTTTTCCCGTTCCCATATGTTCATAACTTTATACATTCATATAATTTATTGTGATTTTATGTATACAGGTAATTTTTCTTAGGTGTAGTATCGTAGTGGGTACACAACGCATAAAACCCTGCCAGGGCACAAAAAAGTTTTCGTTCATTCTTGTGAGATTGCATTGTATGTATGCTTATGCTAGCTTACCCCTCTCCCCATCAAAAGTGGGCACCTTCCACATGTAGAGGTTGAAATCATCTGATCCTGATATCACGAATTGATCGCCTTCGCCCGCGAAGCAGCAACTCTTCATTGTGCACGAGTTGTAGTAGTCTTGATGGTAGAATTCGGCAACTGGATCTGGTGACTACAATAATTATCTAGTCAATTAATCAGTTTCAGTTCTATCTGATCACTTCGTTTCAAGTTTTATTTATTATTGACGACATCTGTGGTACGGTGGGCGTAGGTCTGCCTGCAACGCAGGAGGTTGCAAGTTCGATTCCCGCCTCGGCACAAAAATTTGCACGATCTACAGATATTTGTTCAGGGTGTTCTGGTCGTTTCCTATGTATCTGAAAATTTATATCTATGTAATGTATTGTATTAATATGTATATCAGTTATTTAGTACCCATAACACAGGCTCTGTTTAGCTTGGGGCTAAATAATGCTGTGTGGATTGTCCAGCATTATTTATTTATTTGAACGGTTATGAGAAACGGCCGGCAAACTGCCACTTTAGCTTGCTATTTCCATGAACTATGTAGACTGGTTCCCTGCCAGATATTTGCATTGCCTGAAACTTGCCAGAAACTTGTCCGTCAAAGAAACCCCCAGCACGCTTAAAGTTTGCTCAGTGCAGCCATAAGCATTTTACTCACACGAACGTTGTAAAGCACTGGAGACTGTCGCCTTCGCAGCGCTAAGATGTGAGTGCCGGTCGCGTTAAAACGAACGCTCATGCTGTTATATTGGCAGTTCCCATTGGCACCGGCGTAACGAACAAGCGGACTGTGAACAATAAATCCTAATATATGCCACTTAATAATAATTATATAGCCCCTTATTTTAAATCCTTACAAAACAATAATAGTTATTATCTAAATTAGTTTTCTTGGATTGGAACCCCATTTTGGGTATAGGCCTCCTCCAGCATATTCCAAGCTTCTCTGTTCTTAGCTTTGGTCATGCTATTGCTATGATGTCGTCAGACCATCGTTTCCTTGCTCGCCCTTTGGTTGCCTCTATTGTCCGTCTTTTGTCTGTAAGATGTGGTACATTTTCATTTAACAGAGTGTGGCAGAGTGCATTTGTTACTTTATATTTTTCTGTATCCATATCACTTCAGGATTCAGTATGTTTCTTTCCATTGCCTTCTGGCATCTAGCTATCTTTGTTTTTGACGTGAACATCCATGATTGATAACCATAGAATATACCACTTGCTTATAAATTATTGTTATTGCGAATTATAGTTAAATTATCGTAGTTGACATAATAGTATCGGCAGACTGTCACATGATGCTCCTCTAAAGGACACACCGAAGAACCCGCAAAGTGTATCCGCAACATTATCATAGTAAACCATGTCGACGACATAGCGACTAGTGGCAACATTACGGTGTATGAATATTGCAAGCCGCGGAAACTAGATCGCGGCCGGGCTGTATCAACGGGCCGGGGCTTTGATGTCTCCTCATTTGCACACATATATCTTCAGCTGAACATGACTCAGGCAAACAAGGAGGACAAAAAATATCTTGCTTCTCCATTGCTACATAGTATAAAACTGTCTCTATGTATGCTTAGATCTTTAAAACTACCCAAGGGATTTTGATTTGGTTTTTTTAATAGATAGTGTAACTAAGTAAGTAGACGAAAATCGTGAAGCCGGGGTGGGTCGCTAGTATTTATATATAACTAAGACTATTGAATATCAAGGGACCACTTACTGCTTAACAGAGCGCAAATCCCAGAGTGCGACACCATCGCGTGCATTCGCTGACACCACCACGCCACTCTGCTGCGGGTGGAACATTACTCCGTGGAATGGCTTCCGACTGCGCGATATCACCAAGGATTCTGAAAATTCATTTATTATATTGTGGGATATCATAAGTTACGAACATGTCAAAGAGTCCTGTCAGGTCTAAAGGAAATTTATTTATTTATTTTTAAAATTTGGGAAAACCTATAGCAGGTCTTAAAAATAGTTATTTAATTAGTACATGCCGGTAAATACCACCGCATGTGTGCTGAGGGCCAATTATCAAGTTTCCGCAGATATGTACTTAAATAGAAACAAATAACAAACAGAATAAGGAACATACATACACAATAATACATATATATTCTGGTCAGTCAATAGTACAATGTATGTGCTACTGGTTTTCCATAAATAAATTACAAGTTATATCTCTGATCATCATCATTATGAAAATAGTTTCTGAAAATTCAAGGATAAGTAGTCAAAACTCAAAACATGTTTAATTAATGAATCATTCTATAGGACATGGTGAATAATAAAATGACCTTGGTAAAGTGCCAGAATTAAAACAGTCAGTAGTATTATATGCATTTGCTCAACAATAAATATCCCTGAAACAACTACAGCAGACTACAATTATATTCTCCTGGTTCTTGAAAATATTTATTTATTTTTAATAGACGAGCAGCTTCTAGCTGATGTGTCTATATCACACAGTGTTGAATTTATTAATTGCATTACTTTTTTAGTTTATTATTTTTGTCTTGTAACCAGTTGTCGAGTTTATTCTTGAAGGTGTTTATTGATGTGTATGATATAATATCTTCTGGTAATAGGTTCCAATTGTGCACCACTCTATTGCTAATAAATAAGACAACAAATTATTTTTAAAACCTATCAACTCACTTCTGAGTAAAAGCTCCTCAATTTCTCCATATCTTGTGGTCACTAACGGCTTTGTCACCAGCCTAATTCATATAATTATGTAAATATCATCAAGGTAATAATTCAATGTTCAACAACAACATAAAAGGAAATTGCTATTTACCATGAACAGACTGTCTTGTGTCAAACAGGAGCAACCGGCCATCGTTTCCAGCGGTGACAACCACTTGCTGGTTGAACGGGTCTATGCTGAGGCTGCAGACCGCCCTCTGGTGCTGAAGTACTTCCAATGGAGCTAGCCTCTCAAGATCATGTACGATTACCTAGTTGATAGATCTTATAAAATTATACACAAACATACACATTATGAAATCTAATAAGGGTGGTTCTCTGAAAGATTATAAGCATATTAGCAGCTATGTCAGATAACTTCGATGTATGTTGTACCTAATAGCTTAACCCACAGGTCCACAGGATTTTTTTTTAATACAGCCAATATGTATAGGCAGACAACTTCATTGATGCAAAATTTTTGCATGATCCATAAAGTAGTTTGTGCCTAGTCTTTGCACAAACATTTTCACAAAGGCACAAGCTATTACCTCCATTACCAATTTATATTATATAGGAATACAATATTTTACAATTTCTACTTACAATATCATCATTTCCTCCAGAATATATCTTCTGGTTGTCTACACTGATGCCAAGGCTGAATATGTTTGATTGATGTGTAACCTTCATGGCTACAGGCTTGCCATGGTCCAAGATGGCCTGGCCCAACTGCCATAGCATCACCCTCCTGTCATCTCCTCCTACAAATATGATATTTATTTATTTAGATGCAAATCAATCAGCTGGTAGGTATTACATATTATTCAAGATACTTCTTCTTGCTGTAAGTTTCTTTTCTACCTATCAAATTTCTTTTAGTCATCGAGTCCTAATTTTGTGATATCCAAGGATTTACAGATTTCAACGAAAACAGGAAACCTAAATAATTTGGGTTTTACAAAAAACCATAACAAAGTCATTTGTATCAGGAAGGTGCCTTAAAGCTGATGATTGTGACAGCTATACTTACTATTAACCTGCCTGCACTTTTGATGAAGAGTTAAGTACAACAGTATAAAAGGGACAGCTTTATAGAGAAAAGTAATTATGATTTATTTACCTGATACGAGCAACTCGCCATTGTTAGAGAACTCGATAGCATTTACACACCCAAAATGGCACGACAAGTCTTTTCGATATAAATTCCTAGCAGCATGTAGACGGTTGTTAAAAAATTGAGTTCTAACTGCGGGTATGAGTCCATATTCTCTCTTATTTATGTATGGCAAAGGGCTTGCAATATTCGCCATGTTTACACTTTACAGTACATCCACCATTTTTCTCTCACAAACAACACAAATCTTTCCAAATGAATGTCGATCAACCAAAACCAAAACCAACGCAGAGCGCAGCAACGAGCAGAGCACAGAAGCAGAGCAACAATCAGCTGTTTTTTTATTTTTAAAACTTTAAAACGTTCGTTGTTGTGACAGCATACAAGCCGCCACACGCTCCGTTTTGCTATGCTAGTCTTGCTTGCTAAGGCCGCAGTTCAGTTTGTGCAGTAATGACTATTGACTGTAAACACATAGAAGAGTTAGTATTCGGAACCGCTATACAAAAATTGCCCCGAACCGAACACCCCTCTTCGATTTCGGGGAGGAGAGGTGACACGTATGCACAATTGCACACAGAAGTAAATAAGTAGAGGCGGGCGGGGGTACCCACACGTATTGCATATAAAGATAAGGTCACATTCGCGACAAAATTTGTGTCCCCCTCGTAAACATTCTTACTTAGAGATCAGCACGTTTGTATGTAATTTGCGAAGGGGTAGAGAGTTAGTAAAGTGGTTCCTATGGGGCGGAACGATTAAACACGGTTTGTACAGTGGCCACACGCAGGGCTTGGAATAACAGTATTTTCAAGGACCGGTACGTCTGACCTTGACGTGGTACCGATACCATCATTGGTATCGATATACATTTTACCGATACTTTTTTAGAACTGATAGAATACTTGTAAGTACCGGTACTTCATTGGTATCGGTACTAAAATATCGGTATTTGCAATAAGTATCGGTAAAATATCGATACTTGAACGTATCGAAATGAAAATACCATCTAGTACCGACATTATTGGTACCGGTAGTAAGCCCTGGCCAGCCAGATTGAAACGTGGTAATAACTGGCCTCACGTTCAAGTAAATACGTGCAAACTAAATTTACGCATTGCACAAGCCCCAAGCTTGCACGGGCCGTGTCTGCAGTCTACACACTTCGTCTTAACTGCGCACGCGTTTGTAAACCCATAAAATGTAGGTGTCAATGCCATTGTCAATAATGTTTTGACTGAATTGAAAAAAAAATCGAAACAAAACAGCAAGTAAACCACGTGAATTTTGTTTTCTTAAAATCATAAAACTTATCTTAATTCGCTTTAATAGAAAATGGTAGTGGCCGTTAAGATGAATAAAGTTTCAGTTAAAGTATCGGGTAAGTGATTAACTTGATACAGACTGAAGCCAATTCCTTTAATTCATTAAATAAAATATCTCCCAACTTTCGTATTATTCTATTTTTCCAGTATCTGACTCTGATTCTTCAAGTATAGAAGAGTCTGATGTTGAAAATGAAGCGGATTCGGCTGAAGAAAACATGGAAGCTGATGACGAGAGTCTAGCATCTGAAGACGAGAAAGAAAGTGTTTTAATGGCAAATGAAGGTTGGGGTGATTCAGTTGCGAAAATCCTTGGATCAAAAAAGCCTAAAAATAAGAAAACATTAGTATTATCAAGAGCCAAAAAACATTCAGAGGTTGTGAAAACAGAAACAGATGAGAAACCCTCTTTTGAAGTGATTGGTGAGAGTTCAGAGAACCCCGAGATAAAATCAGCAAAAATAGAAGACCCAGAACCACATGCTAAGAAAGTTGTAAGTAATATTACAAATTTTTCTATCAATATCTTTTAAAAACAATAATCTTTTTGGATTACACATGCAAAAAGATTTTAACTATGCCTCAGCAAGATAATATATATTTTTATTAAATTACAGAAACATGATAAAGCTTCAATCAGACAAAAACCTAATATACTGGAAAAAGACAGGGAAAGATTATTAACAAAAATTGCTACAAAAGGTGTAGTTCAACTTTTCAATGCAGTAAGAAACCAACAGAAGACTATGGAGAAGGAACTGGATAAAAATGATATTTCTGAAGTGAAGAAAGAGAGAATAATGAAGAAGTTCGACAAGAGAACTTTCTTAGACACACTTATGGGCAAGAGTAAATCAGTTATTGTTGACGAGGCCAAGTCAGATTTGAAGGATGAAGTGAAAGATGAGGATGCTCCAAAATGGAATGCTTTGAGGTAGGAGTCTTTCATATCCTTTTAGAAACCAAATTTGAATAATCTATCAGTATTCACACAGAATAACTATATAAACATAGTACTTGACATTCGATGATGATAAATAAATTTCTTTCCGGCCCTGGTGGGGGCCTCGAGGCTTTGCTTCATTACCCCGGCGTCAACTCGAGGGGTGACGACCCCTCGGTCCTTAGTTCCAATTTATTGCCTATCTTTATTTCAGTGCTTAAACTAATGTTTATTTTTCTTGCAGGGATGACTTTATGATGGGAGCCAAAATGAAGGACTGGGATAAAGAATCAGTAGATGAATGAAATCAAGCATACAAGATGTTCTCAATTTTAATAAACTTGTAAATAATGTCATTTATAATATTTTATTTCATATTTTATCCTAATACATATGTTAACTAATCAAAAGTAAATATGTAGTAATAGTAAGAAATCATTGCACATAATTTATAGAACTTAGTAATTCATTTTCCATATTATTTTAGTAAAACAGTGGTTCAGAACTTATTAGGAATGTATGACTATGTAAAACACATAAATGCTTTATTGTAAACCAACAAATATACATTACTTTGTAATACCTATCAACTTAAGATCAATGGGCAGCCTCATCAATCAGAAGCAATTTCTTCCAGGCAACCATTACTGTCACTCAACAAAATACTGGACATAGACAGATATATATTTTACACAGAACTATATACAAATTTAACAAGAAAAGTTTTACTTACTATAATGGACAGAATTCCAATAAATAATACCTAAGAGGAAGAGTAGAATGTAGCTGCTACAATCTTTGGATAATACAAATGTAATCACAAAGATTATCTGTCAGGTTAGAAATAATTAGTTTACTTAATAAGCATTGTATAGGCTTCATTGCCTACAGAGTGCTGGGTTATCTGCTTAGGCAATGTGGAATATATCTTTACAGGCAGGTTCCAGACCATAGTCTCTATGGGCACATTCAATGGTGCATTCCATACTTCTTCATTGTTTGGGATGATCTTTTCATTTGTTGTTACAAACTCGAAGTGAAGGCGCCATTTTAGTGACACTGAAAATATAATAATAAGATTTATTAGATAACCATCGGTAGCTTCGTTTATGATTGTGAGCGCCACGAAAAGGAAGGGAAGAAAAAAAAAAATGTCATGACTAACATTACAGTACATTTTTATTTAGTTATGGTGTTATAATAACATAATAATGATTGCATGTCGCTATTAATCCTATCTAAGCGACAAATTAGCATCGCTTACACTCTCATCTTTGCAATTGCATTGGCGCTCTAAGCCTTTAAACGCCAATATAATTGCGACCATGGCGACGGCGGCCAGCCAGTAAATGGCCGGATTTGTAAGCAATACACAAGTCCACCGACGACCGCTGGGGTAAACGTGTTCTTGAGTGGTGACCGCGACTCGGCAAACGTTGCGCCCTGCCAGGGTGGATGACAACCAGCGAAGGACTGCAGGCAGATGCTGGATGCGGCAAGGGCGCTATAGCGCTCATTAGGGGAGGCCTATGTCCAGCAGTAGACTACTATAGGCTGATGGTGATGACACAAGTTCACATTGCGCTCGGCGACCATGGAATAGGTATGAGTTATCAAGATTGTAACCTACCTTCATCAACATCAAAAGCTGGTGTGATATGCAATGGTATTGGCAGGATCAGTTGAGAATGCGTCAATCCAAGAGTAACTTCATGGTAGCGCGCCACAGTCATGGATCGGCTGCTTGTGTCTTTACTAACATTCTTTGAAGGGGACTTTGACTTCACTATTTCTTCTGGTTGTAATGATACCGAGACCTAAAAAGATGTAGAAATACGAAATACATTTATGACAAACGTAAATAAGTATTCTTCAATATCTACAAATAAATAATGCATCTTCAATATAGATTTTTGTGGAATATTCGTCCATTTCAGCTCACACAATATTTATGGATGCAAAATCGATTTAAGCTAGTAAAAAAATGATTTTCTATGTTGTGAGCAAGTTAATTACATCACATGACTGGACGCGACATCTTCACACACACATGCAAAAACCCATATTATTTGGTGAGACCCAAGCTAGTAATTATACAATTTCAAAAACATTTATAATTCTTACCTGCATACAATTAACAGTGCCAACAGAAAAGTCAAATGTTCCCACAATATCCTCTCCGAGCTTGTAAGCAGACTTGAATAAACAGAATCTGCCAACCTTCCCTCTTGTATTGGTAATCATGTAGGAGTTTGGACTTCTTCTTGCTGTGAGATTCTAAAATTAAACACTTTTTTAAATTTTTCAGCCTTTTCAAGACTTTGGGATGATAGCTAAGCTAAACAAACTGTTTCTGCTAACTTTAAAACAGCTATAATGTGTAAGAGTAATTCATAGTGTATTTGTATGTAAAGCTCATAATATACCTGTAAAACTTGCAAAGCCATTGTCAAAGGAGTTTCTACTTTTCTCTCCTCTGAAAATGGATTTGTTGGCTGCAGTTCTTCAGTTGTCTCATTCCCACATAATGCTGCCAGGTCCTGCAAGTTCATTATAGGACTGATGGGAAGCACCCTGAATGGTATACGGGCCATTTTTATATGAGAACCGACTTTTTGTGTGGCAATTGTGATCTTGTACGAATATTTAACAGATGTGCCCCTGTACGATGGAGGTGCTTCTATAGGAAGGGATTCTCTGTACCAAACTGAAAGAAAAATATTAAAAGTTATTAAAACCTTTTGAATCAAATAACAAGTTATGTTTACTTGCTAAATTGTTTTTAACTTACATGTTTTGGTCTCTCCAAGAGGTATGGTTAAGTCACAGAAGAGTATTTTAGGCTTAGTATGGAACACTACATCTCCAATATCACAGTTGTTAACTTCAAGTGATGTAGTTCGCCCAATAGTAGGTGTTTTGTCTCCGGTATTCCCAGATGTTGAGTAAAAACAATGTATCTGGGCTGATGCCCATGCTAGATTTTCTAATGCATCACTGTAAGAAACATAATAGTATGAGATTAGGTACTTGTTCCATGGTCTAAAAACTGTAGAAGTATGCAAAGTGATGAGGTGGACATGATTTATCGGAAATAGGTTACCAATGGCTTTGTGAATTCCTGTGCTCTGGTTGCGTGGTATAGCAGAAGGAAATACAGCATTCTAAAGCTTCTCCAGCGAGATATACTGTGCCAGTTGTAAGTTTAGCTGATAGTTCTATCATTTTACTGGCCTTTGTCAGTAAATTCTAATAAGTAACTCTAGCAAATCGCTACAGTAACTTATCTAGTACAGTACACACAGATACATTTAGATTCCACTTGAAATTAGTAATCAAACTTTCTTGATAAAAACAGCAAGCAGGGAGAGAAAATAATTTGCGATTTTCTTTTCGCTTCTACGTGTTGATGTTGACAAACAAAATTATATTTTTCTGAACGAAACAGACAATATTGACGTGGCCAGAGACAAACCCCTTCTCGGAAATTACCGGTGTTTTGGATTTTGAACGAAACAAGAACCATTCGTTCCATTTCACGCAGCGTGCAAGTTTTACTATTAGAAAAAAACACTTTAATAAAACGCAAGTAAAAAGAAACGTGAATGTTTAACGAACGAATGGCGGATTTGAAACAAGTCTGAATTTTAAAAAATAGTTACAAATGCTATAATAAACAAAATGCTCATATCAGATGGAATAAATCACAGCAGACTGCAATCTATTATAATAGGAGAATTGAAAAAAGCTGGTTTGAAGCATCGTCTAAAGAAAATAATTTTGAAAAATGTGAAAGTAAGTGGTATCCTGAGTTTCCGGTGTTGTTTCTAATTTATTCAGCAAATCATTTATTTTTTTATTCTTTCAGGATCACAAAACGGTGTTTGGAGCGCCTCTTGTGAAAGTGCCATCGTGTAGTGTTATTTGTTGTGGTAGTACTTTGAGTGTACCAATGGTTGTTACTGAAATGTCTTCTGTGCTCAGAACGAACTGTCATATCGAGGGTTTGTTTCGCAAAGCTGGCTCACAAAACCGACAAAAAGATATCAAGGTTAGTATGAACCAGGATTATCGAAAACATCTTTCTAAATAAGATTTACATTGTCAAAATTTCTTGCATAACATGGAATTCTGCTGACTTTAGCGCCTTTCTGTGTATTCCAGCGCTTACTAGATGCAGGTGGCTGTGTATCAGAAGGCCACCATCCAATAGATGTTGCCAGTGTCCTGAAACTGTACCTCCGATGTTTACCCGAGCCCCTGATCAGTGCTGAGGTTCAGGATCTCCTGCTTCGATGTAGGATCACAGCCGGTGATGATGCCTTAACACCGATACTGCACACACTATTGCTGCTGCCTGTCTTACATGTGCATCTGCTGCATTATATTATGGAGGTAAGAGATCTTTTACTGATAATGATGGAAATAATTTAAGATACAGACAGAACCAAACTGTTGTGCGTTTGTTACACATTATTTTTATTTTGCAGCTTGCCTCTAAAACTATTAGTTTGTTACTTCCTAACTAAAGTATTAGATATTTGGTATATTATTTTACTCACACTACTTTTAATCACAAACAGGAATATAAGCAAAAGGAAGTGCCCTTTATTTATCTAAATATTGTCGTGGTTGTTGACCTCTACATAAATTATGATGGGTTTAAACAAATAATAAAGAAGCAATTTTATTTCAGCTTCTTAACTTC
This sequence comes from Eupithecia abbreviata, assembly GCA_943735965.1. Classification (NCBI taxonomy): domain Eukaryota; kingdom Metazoa; phylum Arthropoda; class Insecta; order Lepidoptera; family Geometridae; genus Eupithecia; species Eupithecia abbreviata. Next base: position 8,446,005 of record OX030991.1, on the reverse strand, counting down.
ATTGCATCGAAGCACAAAGACAACAGAATGAACTCTTCAAACCTGGCCATAGTATTAGCTCCTAGTATAATGCCGCTGCCAGCTGCTGCATCAGCACAGAGGCTGGAGCACCATGTGGCACTCATCAAGGTAGAGTAGAGATTATAAACTATCTTAGTGGTACAAGCTTGGGGCCAGATAGATGATGCTGTGTGGGTTGTCCAGCATTATTTATTTATATTTTCTATATATATACACGTTTTTGTCCCTAAAAAAAATCTTGCATGAGTGAATACCTAAGTGCACTGTGACTACAGCCCTGTGGTTTAAACTAGAGTGCTCTGCAAAAGCGGGAACTAAACAGCATTACATACAACAACAACTGCAACATTTAGTTCTGCGAAGAAAGCAGCGCCGCGTCTATCGGACTTCAGTGATGGCGCGGAGTCTACCTCTAATTAATCCCTCTTACAGATTTTCATCGAAAACGCGCAACACATAGGACAGCTAACTGAAGATCTCATGAACCAGCTGGATGATGATTCCGATGTTCATCTTGTAAGGCGGAAGAAGAGGCGCAGCGGATCATTGAACCGTAAGCACAGAATAATTTTTACTGTAAGCCATTTTTTGGATTTACATCGATTTGCGATATAAACTTGATAAATCGACAGAAACAGCGCTCCGGGATCAAAAGTAGGCGATATATCCTCGTACCAAGTTGCATAAAAATTTGTTTAGCCATTTGAGCATGAGCTTATTGGGGGAGGCCTATGTCCAGCAGTGGACTGCTATAGGCTGATGATGATGATGATTTGAGCATGAAGTAAAATGAAATATGAAAATGAAAAGTTTTTATTTCTTTAAGCTTACAAATAAGCACTTAGGTCATATTTTATACTATTCATTATTATCAATTAAAATTATTTTATAGTTCATCAAATTTTCGCCTCGCCTCTACAAATAATAGTGTGATAATGGGAATTGAATCGGTACTCTAATTTGTTGTATTGGATTTCAATCCAGCTATTTTTTTTTATAATAATAATAATAGACATTGTTAAAAAAATAATAAAAACTGCCCAGAAAAATGTTAAAACCACCCAATGGAATTCTCCGCGGGTAACGTCGTAGGTCGCAGTTAGTATTTAATGAAGTAGTATGCCAGATAAGTATATTAATACCTTTAATTCGACACAGTTATATAACTACTGCGTGTATTATCGTTTTCACACAAGTTATCTATTTCCCATGTATTTATGTTCCAAATAAAGATTATTTTGATTTTTGATTTTTGAATTTCTGAAATCTTAACACCCAGGTATGCTGAGCGGCCTCCGCAAGATGGTCTCTGGGTCAGTAAACACGCCGGCTACTGTGCGAGAGACTGCCAAGACGCCGGTGCTAAGCAAATCAGCGGCCAAGCGAAAGTTTGACTCATACGAGGGACTCTCAGCCAAGACTAAGTAAGTGTCTTTAGGATTCTGGATTGAAAGAACTTGTCGTGCACAATCACGCCGGTAGTAGGTCAAAATTTCGCGTGTCCTCTATCTTGATTGTGAATTTTATGCAAATGCTCTTTGATATATTATAGACTAAGATCCTGCAAGCGCCAGACCATAGTCATTTTAAAAAATCCGATTGTGCTGAATTTGGCACACTTATCATATACATAAGTTCAGTGACAGTCTAATGTTATGGTAGGTAGGTTAGGTACCTACCATCAAGCTTGTTTTAAATCTTTTTTTTATATTAATATTATTTGTTTCCACAGGAAAGCAATCACAACAAATCTAGCTCAGAAGGAGATCCCCTACACGCCAATGAAAATGTAAGATCTTAGTAATTTTTCAATAATACTTTTCTGTCAGCTCCCTAAAAGCTATACATGTTTATCCGCTTATTTGCAGGGGTATCGAACGTAAGCGATTACGACTTAGTCTCATGGACGCAAGAAGTACCCCGGTAATTAACAAAGACTTCAGCTCGCACAAGAACTCCGAGACCAGTGTTAGCAGCGAAGATATGCTGACGTCCTCCGAACATCTGTTCAGCGCTCACGACACTATTGACCTCTCCCCCGATATGAAACAACGTAACACAGACTACGTAAGAATCTCCAAACTAGAATACGAGGAGATCAAGAGCAGAGTATCCGCTATAGAGAACAGATTATCACGGGAATTCACTGACATACCGAAAATACAACCGCTACAGCAAGTACAAAATGTCTACGAACAAACGCTGGAGGATGCCGCTATGTACAACAACTGCCCTAATTCTGACAACCTTGCGAGGCGGCTGAGCAAAGAGTTGAAGATAAGGCCGACAACAGAAGCGAAAATCATTAGATCGCCAAGTGCGCGGAAAATAGGCTCGATAAGACGCCGGTCTAAGGAAAACCTCACCAAAATAGTCAGACACAAGTCCTGGAATGTGTCCTCCCAGTCGCAAGCTAGTCAAATCGCTAACAGGTTCTACCCGTACATAGGATTGGGACGACGAGAGAGAACCAGTACGGTGAAGCCTGATCTAGCACCCTCAAAAATGGAAACTTCCAATGAGTGGGACGTTTCAATGTCAGAGTCTCTGAGTGATTTCAATACAAGTCGAAATAATAAATACCAAATACGAAAACGCACTAGTTTTATATCGTACTTCAGCCCCGATAAAACTATGAACAGACCGCCTGCGCGTAGATCTCTCAATATAACTTCTAATAACAGTTGGGACAACACTTCAGAAAACTCGATGAGTAACACGTTAAATTCGACGGGGATGTCGAATAAATTGAATCAAATGAGTCGAGATGATTACCTGGTCAGTAAGAATTCTAAACTTCCATTGCCGAGTTCGTCGCCTGCTCAGCAGAAGTGGCGAAGCGCTGCGGCTTTCTTCATGACGAAGACTGGTGAGCTGGAGAACTCAGGGCAAACGGGTAGACCCTCCGTGAACAAACTCAGAAAAAACGCTGGTGCTGTGCTGGCTAAAGCCAAGATGTTCGAATCAAGCTCTGATAAATCGTCCGAGGTAGAAAAGCCTGCCAACACAGGATTTGCAAGAAAACCAAGAGTTAGCGGACAATATCAACCTAGACCACAGAAAGTTGCAACTACCTATATCAAAGCAAGAGACCAAAACAATTTTAATGAAAATCATACGCGCACAGAAAAAGCGAGGACGGAGGGCACAAATGGACACACTCCCTCTAAACCGAGAATAAGTCAAAGCAGAAACGACTATGATTGGCGGAATAATCAAAAGACGACGCCTCCTCCCAAAAAAGTAGTTTCACCAAAGAGTAACGCGAACGTTACTCTGCGAACTCCTCAGATACCTCTTATGAGGAAGCCTTTGGTTACTTCTAAAACGAATCGTCCGGTAATAAATAATGATGTGAGGAAAACCAACACGCCCATGAAAGCGGTCCATGTTTCTCCAAGACGGCGATCCCCTAGGCAGAAGTATTCCACGAATTATAGAGGATGATTATCAGTATTTTTACCTAAACCTAGAAGGCGTAGAAATATGTAGGTATAACAATTTTAAAGTGGCCATGTGTTTTTAAGTTAATATGTTAAATTGAAAACTAATGTACTTAATTATTAATATAAACATCAAAATCATACAAACATTTTGTATATTGTATTTAGTACTTTAATGAATTGAGGCAGTTTTACTGAGGAATAGGTTGTTGAGAGCAGGTAGCACATAAGTCGAAACCTCACAATGTGACACGACACGGATTCACGCAAAATTCAAATATTTTTGCGGTTACTGGACCGGTTACCCCAGGGGGCGTAATGAAGGGGAGAGTTGGTTGGACCGTGCGGTTGGCAATGGAAAATACATAAGTTTTTTTCTATAAATGCCATATCAGGAAAAATAAAGAAAATTACCTTATTTTTACTTTTTTCTATATAATAAAAGGCCGAAACAATTAAGATAAAAGTTGAAAAAAGAAATGGTTGTTAGGGCGCGGGCGCTCTCTACCAAAACCTCGCACCCCTTTCTTAACAGTACTTTAAAAACTAAGGGGAAAGATTAAATATTATGTTTTTTTCTAAGCTACAATAGGCATTCCCGCTTAGGGGCGCGGTAATATCCGACTCTCCCCACCTACCATTCGGCTGCGTAAGCTATCACTTTGTCGTGACGACGACGATAGAAAGTCGTGCAGTTTAAAGCATCGTGACTTGTAGGTATATTTAATTGGAGGTGTTCACCATATAAGACGGCACAATTAACTGTCGTCCACAATTTTTTTGTTGTACATATAATTCGTCATCTATTGTCAAGACAAAGGAAAACGGCTAGCACGACAGTCGTCAAACGATACAAAATTTAATAACCGTGACTAATCGTCTCGGCAAATCGTGTGTCGTAGTTGCGACTATCAATCTTAGCGACGATAAAAATATCGGCTACACGTGTGGGCGCGTTCCCATTATGTAGTAACGGTAAATTTATCGTTGGATGAATATCGTGTCCGGCTGTTTCCACTATTATAATTTATAATGTTGGGAACAGCTAAACACGGTAATTATAATTTACAATTCTTATAACGACAACCTAGCGTCACAACAAAAAAAAATGTCGTGGAGGACAGTTAATCGTGCCGAACTATAAGTCAACACCTCCATTTAAATATACAAGCCAGGATGTTTAAAACTGCACAACTATTTGTCGCCACTGGTCGCCACAACATCTATCGTCTCTAGCTGTTCCCATTATAACCACAGTCTATCGCCACAATAAAAGAGATGTCTTCGATCACAGATAATCGTGCCGTCCTTTATGTGAACACCTCCATTTAAATAAACAAGTCACGATCGTACCCCATCTACGGACACGATGCTATAAACCACACGACTATCTGTCGTCACGACACTCTGTGGGAACGCGCCCATTTCCTCTCCTCGCACTCCCTGCCCCCATCGCTTTGTGTTGTTGCGTGTCAGACAGTCAGTTGTAGTCAGTCTCTTGCGGGACGTGGATCCGTACTTTGCCATTATAGAGAAGCCAAGTCTTACAATGGAGATTAATATATCGCCGGAAGTGTTAATTCCACTTGTGGAACAAAGAAGTGTCATTTGGGACAAAACTTCAAACATTTATAAAGACAAAGGGTTGAAATTAGCAGCGTGGAGAGAAATTTGTTGCGTTTTGGATCCGAATTTCGATACATTGGGGAAAAAGGAAAGGAAAGATTTTGGTAAGTTTCTGAAGATCTTTATGTATTAATTTTATGACAATGTACCTTCGTACCTAAAGGCCGCGAATCAAGATCTCAGTGGTATCTAGATTTTAGCATACGTGATTCGGCTGTAGGCATAGTGAAATGGTCACTTCGAGCTTAAAATGAAAAAGAAAATACACTATAAGCGCCAGATAAGCGCACTAAAAATTCAGTACCTGCACCTACCCACCTACTTGTATGGGTGACCGCGTGTCGGTCGTCATGATGGCTTTTTGCTATCATATTTTTTAAATCAGTTTTTTGGGTTTCTTTTGTCCTATTCCTCTTGGTCTCCTTTGTCTTTTGGGTTTCTGCTTGCCCTCCTCCCTGACGACGCGGGCGTTTTATTTCTTAACTTCGCGGTATCAAACCTAAAGTTTTACCAGTGTCGCTAGATTCTCGTGGTTAAAGTGTACTAGGAAGCAAAAAACATACAAAAATCAGGACTTGGATATTTTACTGACTTTTAATGTAACAGAAGGATTTAAGTATCGAATACGTACATAAATTCAAAATAACATCGGTCTAAGTTAATGCGTAAAAATATTGATTTCTAAGAATTGTAACCCTAAAAATCCAGAATTTTAAGTAGTCCGGCACAACTTAAAATTCTGGATTTTTAGGGTTACGACGATGATGACACTTTTTTGTAGGTTGGTATGGTATTACGGTTTGATGTTGATGGATGGGGCTTGGTTTATCATTTCGATTTTGATCGTTGAGCAAAACCGAAATCTTCGAATTTTTTTACACTAGTTTGAATCACACCCTGTACCTGTACCCACATGAAGATAAAGATCCCAATGATAATATTTTGTTTATTTTACTTTTACAGTTACAAAGATATCTACAAAGTGGATACACATTCGAGATGCCTACATGAGATCCCTGAAAAAAGAAAAATCCCTGAGAAAAGAAGAAAAACGATCTGGTGCAGGAGTAAAGACATCAAGACCGTATGTTTATAAGAAGCAGCTGTCTTTTTTAATGAAGGTTAATAACAATAAACCATGCATGAGACAAGATTCAAGTAATGAGATCGATAATTCTACTTTTAAAACTGCAGCAATAGATCACCTCCTGCAGTTACCTCCTGCTCAAAAGAACACATTAGATGATAAAATATCTCATTACCTAGAAAGTAAATTAGATAATCAAGAAAACCCACACGTATCCTTTATTAAAGGTGTTTTACCATCTTTGGCGTTATTTGACGATGATGAAAAATTGGAATTTCAAATGGGTATTTTGGAATTGATCCAAAAAATCAAAAAGAAACGCCGCCGTGAAAATAATTTGTATGGTGAATGAATGTACGCACACTTTACGCACCATAAAAGCCACTTTTAGAGAAAACACATTATACTTACCTACTAATTATTATTACTTTTAGGGAAATGAAATAATATTTGTGATACAAGGTGCATCAATTTCTACTTACAATATAATAATAATAATGTAATGATCATAGTCCAGCCAGTTATTTCAGCCAAGATATAGGTCAAGCTCAGAATTCAGCAACTAGCTGAGGACTCTTTATACACCATTTAGGCGATTTAAACACCTGCATCAGTTATTATTGCATGTCAATAAAATATAGAAACATTTTTGATAAATTTTCTTTTATTTACTTACCTGAAAGTTAACACAAATCTTTCTTCTACACTTGTACAATTTCTGAAAGTTATGTTGTAGTTTGAACTACGTAGCCGGATCCGAAACGAAAGCCGTCAGTTTGGTGACGCACCCGCACCAACTTGGCGAGGGTTGTTTCGTCCGTGTGATCGACCGTCATCCATCAAACAGTAGCCTGATTTCGATCGAATTAGAACAGCTCTGGAGTAGTCCTGCTGATGAAGTTTGCCTCAGATTGGGATCGTATCTCTATGTACATGTGTATTTTCAACCTACCTACATGTTGAGATTTAGGTGCAAAATATAAAATAAAATGCCAATAGTAATATTATATGATGTATTATCACGGCTTTTACAGTGGTATTTTCTTGTATAAACAAAATATCCAGTTTTGAATTCAATAAATTAAGATCATTCTGACATTTCATTAATAAATAACAATTTCTACATTCAAATTCAATACATAGAAGCATCGGCGCCATATAATTTTGATAAACATATTACATAATTCAGAAGTTCGGGTTTCAACTTAAACATTTCTCTTACACATTTAGCGATGATCACAGATTTGAGGATTATAAAAAAGCAGATTCAGAACATACCGTGCTATGGAAAGACGATTTAAACTTGCAATATTGATTACAGAGTAATTTAGATTTCATATAGCTTATGGCTAGACTTAAACTATCAGCACTCTGGCCGTTCGCACGGCGCTTCCTTTCCTAAAATTGCTTTTCGAACGATATCAATACCAAAATTTAAATTAACAGTAATATAAAATATCAATTGTACCTAAGATCTGTTCCGAGTAAATACGCACATTCCTTGTAACATACAGTATTACCCGCGAGGGCGGCTGCTGATATATCCGTACTAACTACTGGCTCACAGGCGAGGCGAGGCGACGCATGCTCTCGCACCGGCACCGCGCCGGAGGCACGCCCCTAGGCGGCTCTCCTGCACAACGTACCTACTTTATAATTAAAGATACACATTGCGATCAATAATAAAAATATAATGATACAAATACATTAATAACTAAGTTTTCGATTATTGTGTGACATAGATATTTACAAAGCGCATTAGGAGCGCCAGAATATTTAGGCGAGGCAGACTCCTAGACGAGAGATTAGTATTTATAGCGCGCCAGCTCTCCTGAGCGGCGGCGGGGGCGCAGCGCCGACCCAGCGCGCGACAGTTCCCGCCGGTCCTCACCACAACCAACCTTTCATGTACAAATATCTTTATTAACTAAAACGTCTCAACAACAAGCCTTATTGTCAGGAGAGCCAACAAATAAATGCCCCAAAATCAAAATGATCTTGTCGTCAAATTATTAAAATTGTAAAAAAGTATATATAATTAGGTATAAGTATTACCTACAATAACAGCTATCCTGACCGTCACAGTCGCTGGATCGAACTAGAACTAAATCTAAGTATTTTATCCAATATAATTTTTTTTGAAGAAACAAAAAATACAAGAAACTTCCTCATGATTATGAAACTATCAGATACACAATTATTTTACGTTCCTACTGGTACGTCTTACAAAATGAATAACATTACTCTAATGTCAACGTGATCTCATTTAACTGTACGATTATAATTTGGGAATGCATGACACTACATACGCGACGCATTACAATAATTATTAAGTACCAATGCTAAACGAATTCTCTACAAAAACAGAGTAACATTGTCCGAAATACGAATTTTCTTCAACTATAATGTACAAAGATGAAAATACATAATTATAAACGGCTACATGAGGGCGACAGGTGGCCGCTGAAACGACCAAAAGATCAGCAGCGACTCGTCATTACAATACTATACGAAGTTTTAGATAATAAAAATAATCGAACTAGAATCAGGCCCGTGCCGATGTCGTCGAGCTATCGGAGCTGCGACGGCCTTCGCCGGGAGATGCCCTACAGTGGGCGCGCGAGTAGGGGAGCTGGCTACCGGCTTGCCTGTCTATTCCACTAATTAATCACTATCACTGTGGCGTCTGTTCAATAATAAACGTACAGTACAACGCTGCCATGCATCATCGCACCGCTATCCTGCATGTATATGGCAATGTCTACAACTACCGGTGAGATGCCACATCGCACGCGTGACTTCACCACAGTGAGGCAGTAACTTCAAGTTCAACTTGTATTTGCCTCCGACAAGCAGGTAAGCACCTCTCGCTAATACCATCCCCATGGCAGTCTTGATACATGAGTGGGTACCCGACCAGAACATTGCACGTCACTGTTGCCTTCACGACGCAGAATAACCGATGCGTTTACAAAATGCTGAGCTACGCTACCGGAATTCTACGTCATGATGACATAATTCTCAATTAAACTATTTTAGACAGTTCTAACAATGTACAAACATGTAAAACAATTTAGCAGCAGTCTGCAGATAATAACAACTGGATTATGGAAGTATAACATATATTTCGCTATTCCATTGGAAGAAATGATAAATGTATGGGTAAAGACATAAGCATTTATCAGCAGCTTATGATATAAAAATTACCTACATTTAACACAACCAATATATTTATAATTTACGCCAATTTAAGCGTAGATGAAATAAGTGTTCATAATTTCAGATCACTGTTTCCAGTAATACAACATTTAACTAAGATTGAGCTCACGAAAAAAGGGAGCAATAATGGCAGCATTAAATTGACGGGGGATAAGGCACAATGCACCCTTGGAGGATATCACTTGGGTGAAGATCTCATCACCCCCACATATCATACGATAGGTAAGTCCTGCTCACGTATTCCAGTTTATATTCCGCTTACAAACAACACCCAGACATTTGCCAAGCTATTGTTTGTAAGCAGTCAATTTCAATTGAAGGGGAAAGCCCCTGTGGTTTGAAGCTTTCAGTTCTGGTGGGGTACTTCATCGCGTCACAGCGAGTTTAACATCTAAAAATAAATAACGAGGAGGATAGTGTGTACAATACTGTTAGAGCTAGCGCTCGCCGACATGACGGCTTCGTTTCCTCACAAAGAGCACTCGACGACAGCGGGGTCACGGGACATTCACTTCTAAGCTCCCGCTGTCGTAACCATACGATAAATCGCGGCGTTACCGTCGCGTCGCTTTCGCCGAGGTCGCGGATGTGCTGCCGTCGTGTAAGCGTGCGATAGGCTGAGACAGATGACGGTGGGCGCTCAGTTGACCATGAGCGTGTGAGACTCCATAGGAGCTGCGGAGTCGTACAGAGTGTCCGTGTCCTGCGTGGGCTCGCCTTGCAGCTGACACTGGTTGGAGAGGGTGCCCGCACCGCAGTCGCAGAAAAATCTGGAAAGAATAGAATCGTAAGCGACGGCTAATCACACTAATAATATAAATGCGAAAATTTGGATGTATGGATGTTTGTTATTTCTTCACGCGAAAACTACTGAAGCAAAGGTCCGCCGGGGACTAAAATACTAGAATGAAACTCAAGTAGGTGGAGGATGTCATTATAATACTATAGGCGGGCAGCCCAATCCTGTTATTATTTCAAGGGCAGGGCCGAGTCACAACACTGTACAGATAACATTACCGTACTAATGCGTACCTGTCATGGCGAATGAATTCTACATCGTGACCAGAGTGACATGTCTTGATGCAATTGACGCAGATTGCGTTGCGGTCTGTCGTATTGCAAGTCTGGCACCTGGAAAAAGAACAGTAAATAAAGTAAGATAAGTTTCAATTCAGGGTGTGATCTTCTCGAATGCAATTAGGCAAATTAGTTAGCCCTTGCAGTCTTCAATTCAACTTCGATGGTAAAGTTGTATCATGAGTCCCACTCGGAAGGAAGCCACGATCGAGGTCGGCCATGAAAGTGTTGGCGGGACGACATTATCACCTCGTGACGAAATGCCCCAATTCGTTTTATAGGTGTATATTATAACCATTTATTTAGGGATAGATGTCAAGCTCGGACGTTCGTGTGGTCACATAGTATGTTGATACCTTGAACCATCATATTGCTTGCATGCATTATTGCTACATGCAATAATAGGTATTGCTGCGTACAGATTCAGCATCCTCCGAGCAAACTAAAAAATGACGACCGATGTGGCGCGGTGGGCGACGGTCCGCCTGCGACGGAGGTTGCGGGTTCGATTCCCGCCACGGAACAATTGTGTGTACGATCTGCAGATATTTGTTCCGTTCTGGTCGTTTTCTAGGTATAATAAAAAAAAATATCAGTCTATCTATGTAATGTATTGTATTATGTATATCAGTTAGTACCAATAACACAAGCTCTGCTTACCATGGGGCTAGATAATGCTGTGTGAATTGTACAGCTATAAAAAAAAAAACAACAGCGCGTCCCTTTGAGTTCGTTCGATAAACTGACAAATCACGGAACACTTCGAGCGTGACTTCAAATGCTCGTAGCCCGCGCTTGAAATGCACAGTTCGCACGCGCAAGGCGCACACTCCATCCACACTATAGAATTGTACCACATTGTATGATGCATTGCACTAGTGTAGACGGCAAATTCTTTCATTTCATGTTACCTTGCGTAAACATGTAAGCGGCCAAAGGTCACTTATTTAAGAGAGAAGCCAAGTTTACCTGTAGAAATCGTGCATTGGGAAGCTTGTGTAGGAAGATATTTTGTAGAGGCACTGTCCGCTGCCCACCGCTTTTTCTACCGCGTCTTGGTTGCTGAAGATCTTGTTTCCACGCACGAGCGGCGATACACCCGACGCGAGGCATAAACCTAGAATTAAAATCTTGCTTAGAGATTTTACAAAATATGACCGCAAATTAGGCCATACTAAATACCTACATGAAACAATTCAAAATATGTATGGTTCTTTTTTTTACTACAATATGCTGCAAAATAACAAGCTTTATATTTCGGCATACTAAAATAAGATATTCGGCCTCCCTGGATCTTGAGACAAAGAATTATTTTTTCAGTACTCTTAGGAGTACTCGTCGCGTTGCTGGTACAAGCATCTAACTAAAAGCTTTCCCTTCCCAGCAACATTGTCACAATAGTTTCATCTTCAAGCCTATATGTACCTATTTACTACATAGCCCTCTCGTAATGCGCCTAAGTGGGTCTTCTGATCAAGTGGGTCTGATGATGATGGTCATGCGGGTTGGAGATTGCAGCAATAAAAGTTAAGAAATGAATAAAATTTGGTTTTTACACACATCATCATCATCTGGCTCCAAAGCAAGTAGAGCTTATCTGAAAACTAGCTATGTCTCCTCCGACATTTCCGTGGATTTCGTAAGAATCGATTAAATGACCCTACCAGGGGAAGGGCATAAGCTTCCTTCTGTGTATTATGGACGTACCTATTGCAATCGCTAATAAGCCTCTCACGCGTGGTGATTATGGCAAAAAAACGCTTGTTGGGGAGACATGTTCAGTAGTCGATGAATGTATGCTCATGATAAAGTAGTTAAGAGTGTAGATAGGAATGGGCATGTTCTTACCTCCAAACCTATTATTGAAAATCTGGTTATGCTCAAGCGTAGCAGTCGCATTATTGGTGATTTCAACGCCGGCCGCGAGCCCATCGAATATACGATTACGTCGCAGCACCGGGTGGCTTTGCGTTGAGATCAACACGCCCGCCTGCGCGTTACGAAATATGTCGTTCTCTTCTAACACGCCCTGTAAAATGAAAATCATTATTATTTTCAAAGTTGCAAAGCAGGCGAAAGGGACCTTAAGTTCCCACTGCTGTGCAAATGCCTCCCTACTTGCAATTCAACACGAGGCCATATTTATATTTTTTTAGGATATTTTCTTTTTTTTATTGATTTTCATCAGAGAATGATTACAGACGATAAAGGAACAAGGTAATCAGAGCCCAAAAGCAGAGAGAAATAATAATGTTCAGGGGGAAAGAGTCAGCGTGATATTAGTAATATAAACTGATAATTGAGGCAAAACAAACCTTTCCACCATTAAAAATACAGATCCCCCCATCGCGCCCATCAAAAATCTTATTTCTCTTGAGCGTTGGGTTGGAGTCAGTCTTGATCCACACTCCGGCCATGGCGTTATCGAAGATCTCGTTTTGTTCAAGGAGGCCGAGGCCTCCATTGTAGACTAGTACGCCTCCGTTCTGTCCGCCCCAAATCTTGTTACCCCTTATAACGGGGTTGCTGCCTGTTCTGATCTGGACGCCAGAGTAGAGATGATTGAATATGTCGTTGTCTTCCAGTTTACCATGGCCGTTATCGTAGAAATAAACGCCGACCTGAAAAAAAATAGCGGATATTAATTTTCCACACAGCAGTATAAAATACAGCGCGTCAGTGCTACTGGAATATATGGTTTGTTGGTATGACCTACCAAGGAATGTGAAAATGATGTCGTCGGTCGTCGGCCACGTCTTGATGTGCGAAAGACCTACGAATGAACATGAGTATTTGGGAAAGGTTCTCATGATTGTCCCCGTCTTGAGATTGCAGCGATACGATGCCCGAGTTCGAGGCCGATACATCTATACTACACAGGCAGTGGCGATCGCAGCGTTATGATCGATGCCTTCAACTCAGTCCGTCCGTAGACATCTACGGACGGTAAGATGCAACAAGATCACCTGCCAGAAGAGCAGCAGCTACCTTATTACTCCACTGAGAACACATATACGCCTGACAACCGTGTTATGGCAAAACCCTCCCTTGGGAGCAGGCATTTTCCAGCAGTGAACTAGCACTTGTTTTGAAAAATTCCTTTAAAGTCAACATAATTGATAATTTTTTATAGGCTATACATAATAAAAGCTGCTACATGTGCGAAGCAGGGGCGGGTTGGTAGTGCTAGTTAACAATATTTTATTGTATTTACTACTATAATGTAACTTTCAGTGGCCTGAAAATTTATATCATATGACCCATTGGTGGTGTGCTGCTGATGCTTTCCCTAAAATAAATAAATAAAATACCTGTTTCCCTGAATGTATGCGGTTCCGACGCAGCACGGGCGTGGATCCCGTGGTGATCCAGACTCCGGCGAGCGTGTTGGCGTATACCTCGTTCTCTTCAATAAGGCCTTGCCCTTTCTCGTGAACGTATATGCCGCCGTGCTGGCCGTGGTGGATCTTATTGTGCCTAACTATAGGGTCGCTGTTAGTGCGAATCTGTGGGAAACAATTGCGATCAGCATACGAGTTTTTTTTAAAGGTAGGGATGTTTCATCCTATTTTTTTATTATCATTAGCATATACAAGTCCATCGCTGGACATAGTAATCCCCTAATGCGCAACACGGTTCTTCTCTCTTCAGTTTGTCGCATCCAGCTTCTGTCTTTTGCCGATCGTCATCCTATCTGGCCTTTGATTTGGTTCCTGCATATTATTACTGCGCAGGTATAAATGAGAAATGATTGTGTAAAACATTGACCTGAATAACACAACCCCACAAAAATAGTTGGGTGTGTTGGTTTTACTAGGTAGGTGATATTGATACTGAGACTACAGATATGTGAGATATGACAGTACACACCTGAATTCCAGCCAAAGCATTCCCATAAATATTATTGTGCTCAATTAGTCCGCGTCCCTCGCCGAAAATGTACACGCCTCCTTGATGTCCATTGTAAATCTCGTTGCGCCGAATCGTAGGGTTGCTGTTTGAAGTGATCCACACTCCAGCAAAGTTGTTGGAGTGTATTCTGTTATCAATAAACTGCCCGAGACCAGATTCGTGTACGTATATGCCTCCAGTTTGGCCGTGGTGGATCTCGCAATGGACTACGGTGGGGTTGGCGCCCGCCTTGACTTCAAAACCTGCGATTCTGTTGTTGTGGATGTCGTTTGCTTCAAAGTAGCCCTGCGAAATAATTATTGATTAATCCCAGAAATTGAATCCACTACTGGAGCATTCGATGCTATTAATTTATACTGAGCGTTCCAAGTGCATCAGAATCTTAAGAGTACATTTTATGATTGAGTTTGAATATTCGTGTTTTGACAAACATATAAAATTGATGTTTTATCAACAGCACTTTCTCGTAAGGATAATGTTTAAAATGAAGAATTCGTCGGAAAAACCATAATTACTAACTGAGGCACTCGCCCTTAGCGTGAGTTAAACCGCGTGACCAGTCACACAGTCGCCGAAAAAAACTTCGACATCACCATCATCGGAAAATAATGTCGAATGCATGACTCACCAATCCATTTTCAAACGTGAATATGCCAACATCGCGCCCATGGTGTATATGATTGCGACGCATGATCGGGTTAGCGAGGTTCTTCACCCATATCCCGGCGAGCGCGTTGCGGGAGATCTCATTGTCTTGATAGGCTCCTTGTGCATAGTCCGTGACGTATAGACCGACGTTCTCGCAGTCACTTATGTCGCAGTGTTTGATCACTGGGTTGGCGCCGGCGCCGCTTACGCAAACTGCTGCTCCCACTGTGGAATTAAGTTATGGATGTGAATTAACGTTTTTTAAAAAAAGTACCTAATAATTTCAGGTAGTCTTTTGTCGTCTAAAGTTCTTGTCGTGCATTGGCGGTGGCGGTTGCAGCATTGTCGACCCTTCCAACTTAGCTAGATGACGTAACAGGGATCACTAATCCGCTTGCCAAGCATGGTGTTTATTAAACCCCCCTTTTTTGGCAGTGGAACATTTCAGCAGTGGACTTACGAGTTCGTATGTGTGCTGACGAGGGGTGCTTGTAACACCAACCAACGCACGGATAGAAATTTCACACGCTAATATATTTTTTTTTTTATTTTCTCGTATTCAATATTAAAAACTAAGTAATACGCTAGTATTTGAATCATGTACTTTCGAGTTAAAAGGCTTGTTTAGTCGCCGTAGCAAATATCCGCTTGGATATCATCTTCAGTCTTTATGTCTAAGGCTTCTTCCAATGGGAGAGAGCTAACCTGTTGTGCTGAGATGACCATGAGCCTGGGTCAAGTTTGGTTTGTCCCTCACTTGTTTACTGTTCAGACTAATAGAAAATTCATTGTACCTTTAAGTTAAACTAAACTACAAAGGTACAATGAATTTTCCAATCAGAAAACACAACATTGTATGTTTTTATTAAGTCAAGCGAATTTATGACTCGCCCTTTTCCAACAACGAATAAAATGGTGTGTCACAGTATTTCTTCAGATAGGATAGTATGACATACATTTTCATTGCTTGATGATAAAGTCAGGGTTGATATTCCTTTACATTGTTACTTGTAATTGGTGTGGTTGTTCATGTACAATACAGTTGTAGTGTTTGTACAGTCGTAATACAAAAAAAAAAAAAAAAAAACTTGAAACATTTTTCAGTTTTGATAGTTTTCATTCATGATGTTTTCATATGTCATCCATTATCAAACTCGAATTTAAACCTTTTCCG
The DNA here is from genome assembly GCA_943735965.1 of Eupithecia abbreviata. Taxonomy (NCBI): domain Eukaryota; kingdom Metazoa; phylum Arthropoda; class Insecta; order Lepidoptera; family Geometridae; genus Eupithecia; species Eupithecia abbreviata. The sequence goes on along the minus strand of OX030991.1, from coordinate 8,429,798 downwards.
CGTGTGAAATGACGCGTTGCTGAAGGCTGTATTGTCGTTAGTTAGGTACCTTATGTTTTAATTCATAAAATATGTCTTTGGTAACATAAAATATCTTTGATTCTAGATCGTCACTTGTAAATCATATCAACACTTACCGACACTAGCGCTCCGTATGATGCAGTGGTCTATAGTAGGCGAGCAGTTATCGGAGACTTCGAGACAGTAATGCTTGTGGTGCTGCATAGTACTGGTGGCATCAGGCGAAAACTTGAGCGTCATGTGTCCCGCGTAGGCGCGGCTGGCGCCCTCTGCGAACGTCAGCGTGGACTCTGTCTCGCGATCGAGTACTACCGATTCTGCTACATTACCTGCTGCACAACCTGGGGCAAAACATTGTGTAGTTAGTAAACTGTGTAAAATCACATGTAGGCATACATATGTATATCAGACCAAACTTAATTATTTTAAACTAGTAAAGGGGGCTCTGTGGTAGATTGTCCATACCGTTTTAAAGAGGTTTCAAAAACTAATTAACTAAGTGATGAAACTAATCACAAAATATAACCAATTCCTGGTCTACCACTATAAAATATACCATGTTACAATATTTTGAGATTTTTTGTGTGTGTGCATCATCAACATCTCAACACAATCATACCAATGAGGTGAAAATCTGTATCAATAGTAAGGCACGCCGTAAGTACATTTTGCGGCGCCTTTGTCTAAAAGGCTTGTGATCGACATAATTATACACTAGCCAAACTCGATGTAGTATCCTTGTTAACAAAATCTTACCAATGAGCTGAACATCCGTATCAATAGCAAGACACTCCTCTTGATAAAGCCCAGCATGCACGAAGACCAACGCCGGCTGGTGGGTCGCGGCATTACGGCGACAAGTGCAGGCCCCGGCGCCGCAAGTGCAATTAGCGGCACTAGTCCCGGTGCCGCTAGTATTGGCGGTGCCGCTGCTGGCTGAGGAGGCGCTGCTACCGGTGCTCGCGGGGGTGGCGGGGGAGTTGCCACCGCGCTCTTCCACGTACTCGAGAGCTGCCTGGAAGGAAGGAAGTACACATTACTAAAATTCCTATGATGCCTGTTAGTTACAGTAGGCTAGGCCAAACTATAAAAGAGTTAGTAGTTAGTAAATGCCCAGCACCACGCATAATGGAGCAATTTCAGAGTACAAATGCAAATAAGGGAGTACTCACAATATAGCTAAAAGTGTACACTACGTCAGGTATGTAAGTAATTGTAGATCTTTCAATGCTCAATGCCATGACTTTCATTCATATTAGTTACGACTAGGAGGTTACGAATGCACATCTGACCACCATAAGAGACAAACTAGTATAGTGAAAAACAAAAGTACTGTTATATAGACATCAGCTCTGAATTTCTTGCCTATAACTAAATAATAATACTTTATTTTTGAAACTTTGCGACATTAGAAAAATTCACTAACACATTTATAAGGCTTCGTTGTATCATAATATGCGAGCGACTAATTTTCCTGCTGTTATTCAGAAAAAAAAACGTGACTATAAACACAAAAAATAAACTCACTCTAATAGTGTTAAAGTGTTTGATACGCGAATCCTTCTTAGTGCGATGATTAGCACGGACGTGAATCCCGTAGTAGAGTTGCCGGAAGCTCTCCTTCCACGGATTATCTGCGTCACACTCGTCCGGCGCTACGAACTCGAACTGGCATGGAGCGGGGTGCATCAGCGGAGTGTCATACTCAAACACTGATTGGTAGAGGCTTTTCCTGTTGGATTACATTGATTAGAAAAGTACTTTAATGATAAATAAAAATGGGCAATGTAGTAGAGTAAGTAAAGATTGTTTTATGGGTACTAGATAAATGTTATTTTCAGACTTTTATGTCGAGGATATTTAGAATAGAATATTTGATGAAAGAGCGTGTTTCTAGATAAGAACAGAGATGCCTAGAAAAGTCTTGTGTCAGAAACCAAGATCCACTTTGGATCAGAGAGCTACAGGAGTAAGAATGTAGTTTAACAGAGTACTTTAATCAGATTTCACTGATTTTGTATTAACCAATTGAACTATGAATACAAATTACCATAAAATATTCTGCAATGCTTTTCTTAACATAAAGATTTAGACAGAATTAGATCCTACCATAAATCATACCTGTCAATACTGTCTTGAGAAGGAGCCTTGTTTGGTGTGAACGCATAGATAGGATTGGACGTAAGCCAAAGTAGCTTGGACCGTTTTCAACACCTACAATCGGGTCCCAACTCGGGGCAAAGATTCACGATTTCTTGATCGTTGCATTTTCAATAGAGCGTAATCATTCCACATGGTAGTCGGCTACGCAAAGAAACAAGAAACCTTGTCGCGTTGTTGAATGCTTGCAACCGCGTTTTGTGTCTCAATAAGCGCTCTTTAGAAGGTAAAAAGCTTTTACAGGGTAAAAAACAGAATATTAACTAGTTATAGTCTTCCGAAATCGTAAAGAATGTGGTGAATCGTTGCCCAGAGTGAGACCCAGTTCAATCTCACCATAGCTCCGTGTCATTGGCGATAGTGTTGAATCGCTTGCAGACTTGCGCGACGCGGCAAAGGTCGCGCTCGGTGAGATGCGAGAGGATGCAAAGCAGCACCTCATCAGGCAGCTCGTATTGCAAGTATTGAGATACGTTGCAGACATCTACGCCTTGGGACAGCGATCTGGAAGTTGAATTCGTATGAATTAATGGGTAAACGACTAATACACTGAAGCTGGAGGCGTTTTTTTTTATCAATAGCTATAGCGCGAGGTGTTGAAGGGGAATAGAGTGGACTTTGCCCCGTAGTAGGATATATGGGCTGATGATAATATTAAAAGCTACACCGAAAAATTTACAATGGGCGTCAGAGTATACAGTATAGTTTTAAGACCCTTATTAAACAAACAGAGGGTTTTTGTTTAGAAGTTACATGTGATTTTGCTTTAGAGATATGTACCTAGTTTTTTAACATTTTCGGCCATCATGACATCGTCAAACAATTTGACTGCAGTTTTGTGAAATGAAATGGCTGAGTATGAGTAGAACCAAATAAAACTGAAAACACCAAGTCTTAAATCGTAAATTCTAACGAACACATGTTTCGCTTATCCATGGACCCAATAACAAAATCATTAAATAAAGCCAAGACGAAGTAAACGCCTGAAAATACGACTTTGTTTAACAGCTCTGGCTTGTTTGTTAAGTGTAGTTTCACCTTTACTAGAAGTAAAATAACAAGGTATGTAAACAGTAAAAGTGATATTACGTGAATCCCAGTATCTTATTAAGAGTTGGTTAATCTAGCATACTACAAGTGAAAGTACATACTGGAAAAGTTAAGTAAAGTAGCGTTAATTAGTACGACATTTAACTAACGGCTGTAACAAACCAATGGTGATTTGAATAATAATTTATGCAACACACTTCTGTACAAGTGATTTTAGAAGATGACCTTTTGAAAGTATGTTGTTCACATCACATGACAGCAGGAAAGAAGCATGAAAATATGAATCACGTCAAAATGCAGATTTGTTAAAACAAGGAAAAAAATTACCCAGTCTTTACGTTTTCTACCTGTGTAACCCTGTGTGACCCCACTTAAGAAACAGAATCTAAACATGTAATGGTAGAATGGCAATGTAATTAATGGCATATGGTGGCAGCAAGATAACTTATAGTATAGATAGAGGGTGTGGTTTTAGTGTAAAGAAGGGGAGAGATTTCTTTTTAATTCTTAAATTATTGTTGCAACAAAGTAATCTTGGTAATCCAAATTCGAACGGAGACGAGATGTGTGAATAACGACATTCTATTAGTTGTTTAAAACACTTATCTTCCCCGCTAGTCTCGTCTCCGCTTTGGTGGAGTCCGGCCCAAACTCAACTAACTGAGAGCAGTGTAGTTTTTAGAATCAGGCTAGTTAGTTATTTTGTAGTTAGAACAACTTTTGTAGCTCAACTACATTACACCTATGAGAGTTATATGCTATGCATTCAGGTACTACGTGAGCGAACCCACGCGCAGCTAGTGTCTATAATACAGTTTTCATGAATTCCATACTGGCAAGAATATACTCACGTCCTAGGCCGCTTCCTAGCAGGAAGAGAGCAACTACCCGAGGGTCCGGGTTCGTGATACGCCGGCGGTGACTTGCGCCGCAAGTCGTAGGGGCTATGATGACCGGCGGTGGTGGCGGGTGCTGCGGCCGGCACCGGCGGGGAGCCTCCGCCGCCGCCGCTACCGCTGGGGCCGGCGCACGCCGCTGTGGCTGCCATAGCGCTGCCGGGTACGTTGTTAGGGCACGGCACTTCACATGGCTCGCCTGAAAATGAAACCTATAATAATAAATTGATAATGGAGATTAGGATGCGGGTAGCCTAGGATTATCTTCTCGCAAGATGGAATTGACACCATCGTCGTCGAAAAATACAGGACTGAGGAGGCAAAAGCGAAAGGAGGTCTACCTATATTGGTAGAGACCTCCTTTCGCTTTTGCATTTTCCTTATATACAACTATACTCAGCTGTACATGAAAATGATCATAATATCATAATAAATGTTTATGCACACTTCTTTACCCTACTATGTATCTACTTTTGTATGTTAACTCTCATTGTTTTATGTTGTTTGTGGCATATTGAACTGTCTCCAGAACCTTTTTTAATAAAACCTCTCTTCCAGTATGATATTCAGTGTGTGTTTGTGTGTGGTGAAGAACTAGATGTGCTACAGAGACGATGCCTGCTAATACAACAATCAAAACATGATTTATGTGAAGATGTGTAGCTTTGTTTAGTATTTGATTTAATTACTTTTTACATTTATTTATGTTTTACAGCAAGTATTAATTTAATCTACAGCTAACTTACCTACTCTTGGACTTGAGTGATAGTAAACCGTGTGACGTAAATCAAGTTAGGCATGTATTTCAGGTTTAAATTATTAACTTGTAAAGCTATGATGTATGGTTCTCTGGTGTCTTAACTTAAAACTATATCTGCAAATATAACAGTAATAAAATGTTTTACATACATGTTTACCACTCAGAGATGTGGTTATATTGTTGTGGTGCTTTATTAATATTACCCATTTCTTGGAGCATAGAATTATAAACCTTACAGCCTAAATTATAAAGATATTTCATCACACACTTGGATCCAGATTCAAGTAAGTAATAGCAGTGACTTTTGATTTGTTGCCAAAATATCTGACCTGATAAAACAAATTAGTGTTTCCTAAAATTGTTTATTTTACGGACAAAATTTTATCCAAGTTGTGATTTAATATTCAGGAGCAATATTTTGCAGACATAACTTCTAATTCTGGAGGAACCTAAATCACTAAGGGCTGCGAAAAGCTAGTTCATTATTAAAACGGTAAGTTTGGTTTAGATGCAGTTACTTCTTAACACTTTGACTGCGAACTTTTTTCGACGACTGCGATCTTTTTTTTAACCTAAGCCATTTGTGCTGAACACATCTGTATTTTCTCAGACGCTGCGCTACTGTAGTTTTACGCAAATATTAGTCACTTGTACAAAATACATATGGTGTGATTTCAGCACTCGAAGTGTTAATAATCATATTTTTTGAGTCAATAATTTATTTAGATTTTTGAAGAATACAAAACACAGCAAAGCACTGTATGTATTGAGCACAGTGATAAGATTAAGTCAGTTTTCTGCAAAATGACTCAAGATAAAGTTTATTCAGTTTATAGGACAATAACATTCTGAGGCAGATTGTAGTTTGCCCTATATGTTGTTGATTGTATTTATATAATGTATGCTTTTGACGAGGTTGACCAACAGGAAGGTGGTGTGACGCCATCAGGGAAATGGCGGGGAATACCTGGTCCAGATTAGTAGATAGGAGCAAAAGGAAAAGCTTGGAGACTTTTACCACGGCAATCCTTACATACCGTAAAATTCTAGAAATGTGGTTGTCCCTATCAAAACAATAACAGCAACTACAAAGTTGCCATTTCCCCTACCTATTGAATGCAGACACACACATATTGACCCATGTGCATAGTTTCCTAATTGTTATTTGTTTGTATGAACAGAGAAGGTGCAAACATATTTTATTATGGATATAATGTTCATGAATAAAATTAGCCTCAGATTTATTACAAGAGCTCACTAGAGTTCAAATTCCAATGCACATGACAGGTTATTTATATTCAGACATAATTTTTATTGTCCCTGATAATTCTGACTGTATTTCAAAGTGTTTATTACACTAAATCTTGTAATTTTAGCAAAATATTCGACATTCTTGATTGAAAGTAAGGTTTCGTAAGTAATTAATAACTCTATCAGGTAGTCAGGTACATCGTCGAAGTTCGATAGTGCGAAAACAGCTGTTTCATCACTGCACATAAATAAGTTCTAATGTTGTAAATCAATAATGGATATTGCGCAAAATGTCACCGATATTCGTTAGGTACTCATTTCCATCAGACGTGGAATGTATGAAACAAGAATTTGCATGCCAATCAACGCACTGGGAACAATGATGAATGATACAACAGCCTTGCTAGCGCATTCGTTTTTTTTTCTTTGCCAAGAAAATTGTAATGTTCTACCCAATGGATACCATTTGGAATTTACAAAGGAAATATGATACATAACATTGAAGTCGTCTTGGAGCCCGCATTCACAGTAATCAATAAAGACAAGGAATTTGTAATGATTGGAACGACTTCTGCCGACCCGGATTACTTACTCGATTGTGTCCTAGAAGGTAATGGTATTCGGTGTCCACCTTTTCTTCGCGATCTACGGACGTAAGAACGCGAAGAAGAAAACGAGGCACTAGGCATAATTTATATTAGCACTTATTTCACTAGAATTCAGTCTAAACAAAGGAGACACCCGCACCAACACCGACGGCCATTTTCTGTTTAGATTAGATTGGGAAGACGAAACGGGAAACAGATGTAAAACTGCTTCAGATATGACAAATTACAAATTCTAATGTTTCCACAGCCTAACACCAATCCCAGGCACTAGAATTATGAATGTTAACTGATAAAATCCATGATTTGATTAGTTTTTCGATAAAATTCACACAACACAGAGGCGATGGGCGACTCTCAGCAAAATATAATATGGCGGATTAAACATGGCCGCGGCAAAAGAATACCACCTACGCCACCTTTGTGCTGAACTTAGAACTAAAAATAAAGAGGATATCTATCATTCATCGAAAAAAATATTATCAATCAATTGTTTCGTTTTCTATGATTTCAGCGATTATAAAAAATATTTCACCCATAGTGAGATGAAAGAATAAACTAATGAAATAAATGTAGAAGAGTGTATTGAAATATAAGAAAGATAGAAAACCGGTAATATGAAACAATCGATGATCGATGACGCACACGCAGTTGAGCGCAACTCTAGTAAATGAAAAAATGGTTATTCACCTGAAGTTAGCAGCACGAATAGCAGTTAGTTTAACATTCAAATGTTTTATCACTGTCAGTGTCACATTACAATACAAAGGTTGCAGAAAGGCCGACGAAATAGCCCTTTTCTACGTTTAAATGGGTTATTCTGAATCTGAAAATGTACAAGTAATTTTTAGAAAAATAAGGATTTCCATTCCATAAACATGGATTTTCCACGAACTTTCTTGCCTCAAAACAACTGCACATCCTCAGTTTTGGCTTGTATATTTATTACAGTCTCATATGTAGCCAGTTTGTATGTATGGAGAACTAATTTGCCCAGGTGACTTTTCTGTTTTACTAAATTCTTTATTTTAGGAGGACAATTACATAAAATAAATAAAATTCTATTTTAATCCATCTTTATTGCAGAGATCACCCGTCAACAATCAAACGAAGATGTTTCAGTGTGTTATTTATGATGGTGCTAACACCATTCTTCAGTCTATATCTGTATGAGAGTTCTTTTAACTGGGGTGATATTTTAGAGCTCCTGGGATTAAGATTAAATGGACTTTTTCTTGCCACTGTTATACCTTTATTAATGACTGCAACACTGTTCTTGGGACCATTAACTATGCAGTTCATATCTGGAATATGGATGTTGTACACAGGTAAATGTATTCTCCTCCTCCATGCGTCTTTAGCCCACACTTGTGAATGTCATGGAAGGTGTTGTTGTATCAAAACAATTTACTGAACATAAGCTACTTAATAATATCAGAAAATGTTCAAAATCTTAGCCTTTTTTCTAAATTTTTACAGAACCATTGTACTGGATACAAAGCTGGCAAGACTGGCTTTGGGTCAGAAACCACATAATGGCTCCCCTCAGTGAAGAATGGGTGTTCCGAGCTTGCATGCTGCCAGTGTTGCTGCAGTGCTTCACACCTATGACTGCCGTGTTTGTCGGACCCCTGTTATTTGGAATAGGTAAAAATCTGATGACTTTACAATGCTCTTGCTAAAAAAACCCCATTGTTGATTCTTCATGGACCCCATTATGAAATCTCAGTTCGAAAAAAGCTGGGACCAACAGGGATGAACAATGACCAGCAAAAAAATTATATCTCCACAGGAAGGAAATAGCATTATAAAAGACCCTTTTCCTACTCCTATTAATGTTTTTCAATATTTATTTATGATCTGTTGGATATGAAGCATTATCATATTCCTTGGTTTGTTTCAGCTCATTTTCACCACATGTTGGAGCAAATAAGATTAGGACTACCGTTTATTAATGCATTGTTGATTTCAAGTAAGTTGTTTTGATATGTTCATAAAATTTTGTGTAAAATAATAAGCAAGTACTTACCTACCAATTTATTTTTCAGCATTTCAGTTCTTATACACAAGCCTATTTGGAGCTTATTCAGCATACCTCTTTTTAAGGACTGGTAGGTCATTCTTTCTTTTTAAGTCATCCTTGTTGTCTTTGCCTCTTGCCTAAAGCAAATACTGTAAATAAACACTTGCCACCTTATTTCTTTTTCAAACTGTTTCTTATTTCTTTCAGGTCATTTCGTAGCACCCCTTGTTGCTCACATGTTTTGCAACCATATGGGATTCCCAAACTTTGGTGAGGTATTCCAATATCCTGCTTTGCAAAGAGTGGTTATAATATTTAACTTTATTCTAGGATTGACACTTTGGTGCCTCATGCTAGAACCGCTGACCGACCCCAGTATTTATGACAATAAACTGTTTTGGGAGACTTGAACTTAACTAAGACTACTAGGATTTTTTTGTTTGTTTATAATTGTGCTCGGCAAAATAATATTATAATTTTTATATAAGGTTCCATTATAACTGTATTGTTTTCTGTTTGTTCATATGAACTGGTTAAACATAAGTTACCAAAATTAAGCCTAAAATAGAATAAACATAAACAAGTGCCATTGTATGAAGGATCATAATTTGTGACTTATCATAAATTTTATTGATTTAAGTATGTTTTCTGTTTCAAACATAACTAATATATTTTATTGGAAAGTACTAAGTACATTAAGTTAATTTTGTAGGTTGTCATTTGTTTGTTAAAAATAATTATCAGTAAATCATATCACACTAATATTGAAAATGCAAAAGTTTTGATATGTACCATTTGTTTCCTCTTCATGCCAAAACTACCGAACGGCTGATATTTTGCATACAGTTAACCCCGAAATACTTTATGAAAGAGAAATAACCATAACACGTTTTGTTTTCGTGCGAACCGCAAGTAGATACTCTTTGATAGATCAGATACATATTAAGTAAGTAAGTGCTTATTGATTTCTTGGCTTGTCCACAATTGGCGCAAACAGCGTTTCTTTGTACGTAACTTAATTAGAAAGCATGTTAGTAATATAATCTTGTGATGACGGGGTTACAGAGTAACTCTCTAGTCAATTTATACTTATTCAAGTTTTGTACTACAATGTAAGTTATTATAAATGTTTACATTGTTTCATAAAATTACGGACCGCCTAACGTGTAATAAAACGCTTATTTCCTCACGTAAGTTTTGATACAATTATTGCACTAAAGTTTTTGACCAACATTGTTATCCTCCACATATCCTTTTACCATTCTAAACATAAAGGTGGGTTTGGACCGGAGTTACATGGCGTAATGTAACGTGTTACACAGCGAGCAGTCGTGCAGTCAATACGGGGAAAGAAGGCGTTCGCAACGAGCGACGGCGTAACGTATGCTCGCCGCTGTGAATGGTATATTATGCCCAATAACACCTGTTAGTACCACCAGAGACCAGTTATATCAAGATATAACTAGTCTCTGGTACCACCCACGGCCACGTTTAAAAGAAAAGGCAAACATTTAAAAAAAGATTGGCCATAACTGGCGTCGAAAATCCGATTTAGTCCAGCAGAAGTGAGCCGTAGGACCGCACGGGTATATTAATATTAACTTTATGTTAGTATTAGGAAGTATTTCATTCACTTGATATTCTGCATGTACCTAGGTATATATATTAATAAACAATTATGTGTTTGAATAAAAATTACACATGTAGGCTGTACCTATACGTAGCTACTGTAGCTAGACACTAAATCATAATCACCTTTTAAAATAAACGGTTTTACCTAATCAGTACCTATATTTAATTGATCCACATCCTCCCAACATAAAAAAATGTATTTATATATAAGCAGCAGATTACATACAAAACGGTATGTAATCTGGCGATTATTTTGACAACCTTCTTTGAACAAAGTCGACCTTGTCTTGACTTCTTTTATTTGGCAATATTATTTATTATTATTTTTATTCTTTGTTTATTTTTTTAATATGTGTCTGGCAAAGTTTTTGTGTGCTTTACTGACGTATTTTGCGGCAATGCCAGCAGGCAATGCCCAGATTATAAGGTCTCAGATTAAAAAAATAAATAATAATAACAGATATGTAATTGAAACAATTGAGCTAACTGCAAACAGCTCTGCCTAGCTTGGGGCTAGATGATGCTGTGTGAACTGCCTAGCATTATTTTATTGATTAGATTTATATGTATTAGAGAAACAATTTCTAATAAGTAAATAGCTTTATTCACAATATCATTATTTACATCTTGATTCGTATATAATACAGTTATTCAACTAACAACAATGCATAATTTAAACTCAACTCTAAATTCATTTACCAAATTTTCTATAAAATATTTTCAAGACGAATGCAAATAAAACATATTTATCGCTTTCTTCAGGCATTGCACTAAGAGTATGTACATAATAAAATAATTCGAATATAAAGTACATTATCACAAGTAGATTTCAAAAACGTTACATATAACTAAAATCATCTTCATCGGCCTATGTTAGTCCACTGCTGGACATAGGTCTCCCCTAGGGAGCTATGGCGTTCATTAGGCGCCCTAACTTCAGCTTGACGCATCCAGCATCTGCGGCCGGAGGACGTCCTACACTACGTTTACAGTTTACATAATAATTAACCTCTTTTACCTTCAGGCAGGCCAAATGCCTGTTTGCCACCTTTGTAATATAAAAATACGACGTTAAATAGTACAATGCACATAATCTACTAGTAGTATAACAGTATATAGAAAAAATACCCTAAGGTGTCTCAAATCTACATGTGCGAGTATATCGCGGCTTCACATTTTCATGGCCTATGACGTACATGCGTGGACGTAACTGTCCCTGCTCGTGCAGTGAATTCGATATTTCAGTAGAAATTTGAATGAATCACTATTTATATTTAGCCGCTATACACTCGCCGGTCGAGATCACGCATAAAGATATGCTATAATATTATTACAGTTCAGAATCAGAACGACGCGGTAAAAGCGTTAGAGAAAGTCGAATGGATACGCTGAAATCAAATATGAATGATACGTTGTGTAAAGAATGCACCGCTCTGGAAAGGTTTGAAAAGGCCTATAACTTTCGACACTCACTATAGATTACACTATACTCCACACATACTACGAAAATAGAATTTGTTTACGTTTCTGAAATGTCAAAATGGATTTTGTAAATAAAAATCAGTCTTCAGCCAACCTCATCTACCTTACCTATCAAAACTCATTCACACTGCTACAAAATAAACCAATCATGGATAACGATTCCCCTCTTTAATATTAAATTCTAAATCTATGGTTCATCAAATAAATATCATCATTCATCACAAATCAAAAACCTTAGAAGATCTCTAACAATCTCAGTTTATCGAAGCTTTCCTTGTTATGACGCGTTGGTGCCTATTTTAAAATAATAGGCACCAAATTATAAAATAATAGGCACCAACGCGTCAAAATTAGCAATACTCGTCTCACGACTTCGTTCACAATATCGAACGAAAACATTTCTAAAAATAAACAACTAATAAATTAAATAATCTTTTCTGGTTTAGCTGCATAAATATATTCAGTCAGGGCAAGAAGCACACTATTTCAGGCAATAGTCTCAATTTCCTTGCAGTCAGTAATTCAGTATCCATCAATCAGGAAATAGATACTTTTCAGGCTAAATAATAGATTTAGGTGTTTACTGGTTATGCGGAATTGTCACTAAATATTTTCTTCCTAATAATTTTTCAGGCACTAATGTGTTGAAATTAGAATATTAATTCTCTCTCTACCAACTAATACTAAAGGCAATCCCAGTAGGCTCAATTTCCATTATCTAACTGCCGAGAGCAGATGTCGAGTAACGCCAAACCTACGTTCAAAGTTGACGAAATCACTCTTCAACCGCGAACAGGCTTTCTCGTAACGGGTAGGCATAGGCACTTATGTTGAATGAAAAGGTACTCATAGATTATATTTTCGAAATGAAGGCTTTTACTTTATCCTTTCACACGTATTTGTGAGATGAAATAGCATGAATCGCTAGTTAATGAAAACGCTCTTTTAAGAGTAGGCAGCTCCTTTCAAAATGTGTTATATCAAGGTACACTGTGCACTTCTTGTTGATTGGAGCTTTTTCCTACAGTGCATAATGCTGAGTTATTTTTCAAACTCGACACGATAAATAAAAATGGGCTTAGGTGTTGCGAGAGGTTTACCAACATCAGATCGTGATAATGGGTCGAGTAGACACTAGTGTTCAACAATGAAGGTATAGATTCGACACAGCGCGCGGCATAAGGCCTGGCCTCATGGTTGTATCGGCCGGTTCGGCGACGCTGGCGCTGGTGTTGCGTCGAGATCGCATGCTGTTAGCAAACGCACGAGCTCGTCTGGCGTAGGCCCGCCATCCGATGTTAGAGATTCGTCGCCTTCTGGAAAGAACATGATGTTTTTATTAATTATTAATAATACCGAAATTAAGAACTGAATTACTTCCAATCCATTGAGAATAGTCTATGGTTTCATGCAATGAAGAAAAAGCTTTAAATTCGAGTTCGGATAAATGGCGCAGGCGGTAGGATTAACGACCAACATTACAGAATCAGCATATCCTGCTTTTGTTTGATTTTTATTGACCTCTTTGTTTATGCCATTCACCATCATCACCCCTAATGAGCGCCATAACTACCTTTCTTCAGCTTGCCGCATCCAGCGTCGGCCTGCAGTTTTTCGCAGATTGTGCCTATACAAGTATACACTAAGTTTGCCGAGCATTATGTATTCTACTAGGTGTAGGTACTGACCTGCACTCCCCGAAGGGACCGGCTGGGGTGGTTTAGCTGCCTTGTCGATGGGAGCAGTGAGGTCCCACATTTGCACAGCCCCGGAGCGATGACCGCATAGCAGCAGCCGCCTCGGTCTCAGTGCGCCTTCACATTCTGCTACCACGAAGCAGGATACTGCTGAACCGTCGACGGAGTGGATTGTGCAGACCCTGTTAAAGTTAAATGTATAAATAATGCTGGACCATTCATACAGCATCACCAGTATCCCAACCAAGCTAAGCGGAGCTGGTTTTATGGGTAGTAGATAACTGATATGGTTAATATATTATTACACAGATATTTATATTCTAAATAGAAAACACCCAGAACAAGAGATCTTCGCCCGCTGCGCCACTGAAGTCATCAAGGACGTTAAGTTTGTAATGAAATGGAATGAGGGAAGGAAGACCTTTACCCTACATTTCAGTCTAAAATAATTATTAAAAAGAATTATTTTAGACTGAAATGTAGGGTAAAGGTCTTCCTTCCCTCATTCCATTTCATTCAGTACTCTGTTCTAATGTTTAAAGTCAAATGAGAGTGGGCAAATAACTGTCTTTATTTCCGGAAATCGTACGACATTATTTTGACATTACTCATTCGCGGAGGAAACGCGGAGAAAAGCGGGAAAGAGAACTGATGAAAATAATTTAAGAAGTGCTTACCTTTTACCATTGGACGCGAGCCGGACGTATAATGTGTCGGTATCAGGAACCACTTTCTGTATGAAAATTTGCTCTTCGTCTTGTTCGCCGTACGGACCTGAAATAGTCACAAGCGGATTCTTACTTTGATGCAATAGTTTTAAAGCTCATTCTTGCTTGGCATTGCCTCGCAATTATTTAGTTTGGGCGTTGTATGTATAAAGAACTACTAGTTTCGGCCCGTGGCTTCGCGTTGTTTCTATGGCAACGTTTTAAGGTTATTTCTATATCATGGCAACTGATTTATGGGATATAAAGTTGCCTATGTTTTATTCCAGGCCTAGATCTACCTGCATGCAAAATTCAAGTCGATCCATTCAGTATTTTTGTCGTGAAGAAGTAACAAACATCCATCAATTCATCTAAACATCAAAACTTTCGCATTATTGTGATGTGGTGAGATGCTATGCATTTTCACACTGTCTTGTGTGAGCTTGTGTTTTTTTGTGGTACCAGACGACTGATATAATAAATACACTTATTTCATCATATTATATGCATTCTCTTGTGAGATAGTAGGTCAATCGACCACGCTTACCAAAATGAATATCAACCATCTAAAGTTAAAAAAATACACAGAAAACACCCAGAACCGAATATAACACCTGCAGATCATACAAAAATTTGCTCCGCTACTTGGAAATCGAACTGGCAGCCTTCTGAATCTCAGACAGACCTTTGCCCATTGCGCCACAGAGGTCGAATCTTCATTGAATTTGTTTGCATTGAGATAGTCATAATGGAGTTTAAATTCAACCCTTATTTCAATAAAATTAAATTCTTACCACAATCATTATGAGCTTGAGCCGTGGGTGCTTCTAAAGCCAATACGTTGAAAGCTGCCTTGGGCGTGGTACCGGGCTGCGTCGATATCATGCCTCGGAATCGAGTCACTCTCCAAGACCGTACGTGGTTGTATTCACTGCAGACTGATATTAGGTAGTTTTCTGATAGTGACACCTTAAACGGGAAAATTAAATAAAAAAATAGTTACAACAAAAGATCAATATCATCCGCGACCTGACTATACCCACTGCTAGGTACCAAACCTAGGTAAAAAACCCCTGTACCGTTATTCTGCCACGGTCCTACACCAAAACCTGACTTCACCTACTGCTGAGCTGGTCTGATGATGGATACAGAAGGTGGCCATACGAACTAAACGAAACGACTTAACCCTGTCGCCTGTCGAGATTGGGTTCGATGAAAGTGTCCCAGTTGATCATACTAGTGGTTTCTTTCTGGACAAAAAATTGAAGTGAACAGTTAAATAATTTTATTTGATAATAATTTATAGTATAAAGTGCTTATTTTGTAAGCCTAAAGAAATAAATGCTTGACTTTGATTAAAAGCTTATTTTTATCATCTGGGTTTCATCATCATTATACATTTTTTAAATAGGTAGTTTATTTTATTGAACACCCGAATCAACAATATTGAGTAATAATAAGACCCTTCGCTTTGGTTTAGTTAGTAATTATAACATTATGCTCAGTAAACCCATACTGACCTTGGCAATAGGACTCTGATGTACAGTAAAGGTCTGGAACAACTGCGGTCCATGGCCGACGGTCTCGGGATGTTGCACAATAACGCGCACCGCTCCGCTACGCGTTCCGTAGGCGATCTCGATCCAGTTGCCGCACAGATCTGGAAGTAATGGGCATATCCTGTCATCGGAATTTTACATACTTTTTAAGGTATGCATGTGTTTTGGCTTTTCTTTGAATGGCAGTGCGAATGCAACGATTCGAGTGGACAGCAAATAGGCAGGTAACCTATATAAAGTAGGTTTTTACTAATTTTTAATTCGCAATACGAAAGAAAATTACGAGTCACCTGAAAAAAAAAAAGAGTGAACTAAAAAGTTCCCGCGTCTCTGTTGTATAGTTGTGCAAGGCGTCATATAGGTACTATTGCAACTTCCTTCGCGGCTGACGCTCCCGCTTCGCATATCAATAAATACAAAATCACTTATCGATAACCAAGTTTTGTCTATGGTTGTGTCGTACCGCGTGTTAGACGCGCAGGTTTGGCCGATGCTTAAAGCACCCTTATCCCAAGTAAATTATTACACAAAGGCACGGATAATATAACACTATGCTAGACGAAGGTTATACTAGCGTTAGTTCTTGACGTTTAGACTACGTGCGTGCATTATTCAATGTTAAAGATTATCAATTAAGGGTCTAACCCAACAATACTTGACGTGAAATAGAAGAAGAATCAGTAGTTAATAATAGCATAAACCAAAAAATTTAGTTAAGTTGAGGAACGGGATATTTGTTAAGTGGTCGTAATTTCATGATGAAGCATTTATTAATGCATCTAGCATTAATCATGAAATTAGGGAATTACTTTTGTCTGATAAAAATCATATAACAGTATATCTTATCAAATTTTATCAAAACATGCGATGTTTATTAACCCTTTTAGGCAATGACAGAGTAACTACCTACGCACCTAATCTAATTTATTAGGTGAGAACTTGATTACCTACTCAGTATTTGGCTTGAATGGAGTCCCGGGTTCAAATCCCGAATATAGCAATAGTTGCTATTGTGTTTTTCTAGCAACTGTCTCGAAAAGCATGATGGATGATCCAAGAATCCAAGACGGGCTATCTATTTTCGTTATTATCGTCGCAAACAAAAATTTCGTCTGACCACAATCGCATCAAATGCTAAGTGACGATGTGGCGGACCATGTATCACAAGCGTCTAGAAGGAACCTAAAGGAAGTCATGGCATGGGAAGTTTTAACATTTATTTATTTATTAACTAGCACGATTATATTAGAACCAATTACAATAATTAATCACATTACAACAAATTATCATTAAAATTATAAATAAAATTAAACAATAAGAAAAACTAATAACAAAGGTAACATATAAGCAACATACTACCTTGTTAAACTGTCATCGCAAGTAAATGATTTGATTTGAAAGGTGGTGTAGAGCTGTAGGGACACTTACTTGTTTTAGGAGTCAAGTAGACAGATATAGCGGTTATTGGCTCCTGTGTGGGATCCTTGTATAGCTGCGTTACAAGCAGGTCATTATCTTTCATCCGAAGTGGGAACTTCTGCATATCTGGAACAAAAAGTTATTTGATCGAGTTGCGTTCGATAAAGAAATCGGTAAGTTTTTTTGAAGTCACTATAGGTAGTAGTGGTATTGATTTGGAGTGAGCTATTTTGTCACGTCTTCTACTGACGGACAAATAATTGAAGGGTCCAGCGACCCTCGCTTGCAAAAATCGCTCCGAATATCGCTGTCCCTGTTTAACCCTTGCGCGGCGCCCCATGCGTGCGCGATAGCAATATTAGCCGTTCAAAATCTGGTTTGTTCCGTAATACCAAAAATTATGACTGAAAACTTTTTGTATTCTTGACAAAGTATTGTTATTCTGTAACTAGACAATATAAGCTATGTTCCTTAATAAATAACATGTAAGATATTGTTGTTTTTAATACGAAACAAATAGGAAGAAAACTTGTCCATTTTCGCATAAAAATTTGCAAAATGCGATTGGCTTTTATTTTATTTTAGGTAAGTATTTTGAAAACAAAACTATTTAGGAACCTAGATAAATACTATTCAAATACAAATAATACAATATTATAGTGGAAATATGCTTGAATTGGAAATCATTTTATATTACGTTTGTATGAAGAATTCGTCCCTACGGAGGCCTCTTAAGTGACGAGAAAATCGACTAGCACTCTCTTTCTTATTGGATAAAAAGAGCCAGCTGTATTGTAGCGTAGGTGAAGAGGTGAGGAACGTCCTGCGTGGAGACTGCAGAGCACTGATGTAAAAACGTAGCATCTACCTGGGCAAGCACCTGCAAAGCCGAGACGAGCTACGAGACATCACCCCGATGAAAATCCTACAGGTCCTAGCAGCTACAAGGGTTATTGGCGAATTGTGAACGCCGCGGCTTCAGGGCTGAACGGATAAAGTGTCGATCACAATAGGCTTATTATGGCCGCACTGACACTCAAGCTACCCAAAAGGAAATAAAAAAAAATAGTGCGACTAGCTTACCGATATAGTTGATGGCTCCAGTAGCCGTGCCCAGTAGAAGGAAGGAGCCAGCTGTGTCGTAAGTGGTGAGATGCGGCACGTCCTGCGTTTGCCAGTGCTGCGTGCTGGTATGCCACACGCCTGCTTTGCTGCGGCTTCCCGCACCGCTTAGTGCGACTAGCTGGGGTCCGACGAATAGGAGGTGTTCGACACGAACGCCGAGGTTGAATGTTCCTGTGATGGGGTTGAATGTCATTAGATTCCGGGGTATAAACATTGTAATCCAAATGGTTGGTTTTAAAAGGAGATTTTAGTTAAACTAGGTGCCACGAAATCAGAAAGACGGTGATTATGATTACCCTTTAAAATGTTTACTCTTATATGTATAGGCATACAAAAAAATAAAATTTGGGGACCACAATCACCACTCCTCGGCTTAGGTACACCCAAAAAAACAAAAAACAATACAGAAATAAATACGTAGAATAGAGGAAGTATAAAGGGCAGCATTCGGTTTGGTTTAAAGACGTCATCAAAAAGCAGCAGGCAAGAACAAATCATGCATTCTTCTGCATGTCAGGCAGACCTTTACCCACTATGCCAGGCAAGGAGTCCGAATGAAAAAGGCACATCAGACCACAACAAATCACAAAAGTGTATTAATTAAGTCTATTTATATTTTATGTATGCTAGTTTTAAGGTATATATTACTATGACCCATAGAATAATTTAAATAAGATCTCTTACTTTTCTATGGTCTAAAATAAATGATTATTATTGAAAAAAAAACATGTTTATAAGAGGGATTACTCACCAATCAGAGTTCGTCTAACCGGCTCACTATGCGTCGAGAAAGCCCACAGCCTCACCAAAGGTCCGCTAGCGACACCCAGCATGACGTCAGTTCCGCTAGCATTATTTCCGCTAGTAGTGCTGCCTCCAGTTTTGGCGTTCAACGCTATCCTCTCAATCACTGCTTCTTGGACGGGAGATTGGAATACGACGTACCAGCCGCATGAGTCTGTTAATCTGAAAATAGGTAGGTATTTTAACTAAACTTTTTTTGTACATAAATACAAGAAAGCAGCGGTGCGGAAAGTATGCCGCCGGATTGCGAGGCTTGCCACTACCCCTGATATGACGATCACGAACGACCCTGGTCGTTCTACTAAAAAGAACATACATATTATAAATACCAATGGAAATATTTTTTTAAATGTTTGACATGTGTATCTGATGTGTATGTATGTAGCCTCATAACCGATTTTGTTTTAGTTTGTTTTGTTTGAATAGTGACTTCACCGAGAAACTTCTTAGTTATTTTTTATGATAATCACATGGCGCAGTCTGTCTATCACATAGAGAGGCGCGCAACTCTTTCTATTCCCTCTTCACGGTCGCGTTCAAAACCCAAAAATCCAGACAATCTTGGACGTGCCACACTTTTAGATTACAACCTAGTACTATTCGATAGGGTAAAAATATGCTTTCATTTGATATATTATTAACTTAAATAAGAGATGGTTATTTTAGGCAACCTTAATAGCTGGCTAACTGTGTGGCGGCAACCTATATTTTCTGGTTCCTTGAGGACGACTTCATTCATTATTTTGAAATTACTTTCCCCTATTGCAGGTCGTATCAGATATATTAAAAATATACCGTAATGCTGCTTTGATATAAGCTTAGTGATATATTAACTTTGACTATCAAACAAGATAGGAAATTAAGCTCCTTACCTATAGCCAGTCACGAAATGCGTATAAGCAACCGAGATCCAGTTATGATGGGCCTTTATGATTTGAACTTTGAATGTAGTAGCTGTAACAAGGAGTATCTTTTACAAAACATTAACAGCTTTAATATGAAAGAGGCAAGGTCTAAATACGCACTCTCCGGTGGCCTTATGCCTTTGTTGTGACAGTCTGCGTTGCCGAGAGATGCTGCTCTTGAGTGCCCTCTGCCACATCGGCTGAAAAAAAAAACCATCAAAGCTATCTTGAAAATGTTTCATAAAGAAATAAGCTGGACAATCCACACAGCGAAAAAACGTAGTGTAGGACGCCCTCCGGCCAGGTGGGATAACGATCTACGTAAGACTGCGGAAGGTTCTAGATGCGGCAAGCTGAAGACAGGGCGCTATGGCGCTCATTACCGGAGCTTATGTCCAGAAGTTGACTAATATAAGCCTATATTAGTCAACTTGTGGACATATTTTGATGTATGATGCTATGTGGATTCATCATCATCAATGGCTATTGAGCATTGTTGCACGAAGCATCGTTCTTTTGTTGATATCTACGTAAATATACCGCGAGGCAAATTATTAGTTTTTAATGCACAATAAAGCTTCAAAATTACCTCAGCTGATCTTGCGAAGGTATTCTACCAACAGTCCTCAAATCGAGAGAGGAGTTCCTAGAATGTGTCCTGTTTGAGGATACATCAGAGTTTGATGCCGTGGAGTTCTTTCTGGAGCAGCTGTTACCAGTTCTTCCGCCATTAGTGTTTGGAACACTCACTGGAAACAAGATGATGTTTTAAGGGATTTTCCTATACTCCATCCACGCATTTATTTTCTTTTGACAGATCGAGTGACAATCAATTAGTGTTTTTCCTATTGAAATATTAATAAAAAAATTAAAATATTTTTGTAAATGCAATGTTACTTTAGTTCCAGTTGGTAGTCTACTGCAAATCAATGGCCAATAGCACTTCTGTGAGAGGCTCACGCAAATAAGGAATTTGGTGTCTGATCTCAGAAGTCTGAAATCAGATTTTTACAGCAGCCCGCATCACGCTACTTTCTACAATATTGTGCTACTGCCTCCTATTAGCACACATAAGCCATAAGAAATTTTTAGGGATATTATTTTATTTCTTCTCTACCTGCTGAGTGTAAGGGCTTACACACTATACATATACATTATTAGTATGATAGGATGGTATGCATACAATGGATGAATTTGCAATGCAACATTTTAAGGTAAGCTAAGCTTTAAGTACGGTATTAAGAATGAATGCCCTGGATGAAGTTCATATATTTTCAGATGTTCAACAAATGCACAAACAAGCAAAATATGATCAGCTTAATGATAAATGATAATACATTTTTTATGACCTATTGTATATGATAAAATATCTAATGAATGACCAACAAAATTCTGAATTATCAGAAAGATTTAGGGATTAAGATTAATGTTTTTGTCCTACATTATAGATTAAAACAATACATTGGTGATATCATACCAATCACAAAGTCATCAAGATTGTCTAGAAACATTGCTATGAACAACAATCACATTAATATTAAATGCGAAAGTTTGGTTGGATGGTCTGTTACCGCTTCACACCAAAATTACAAAACCAAATGGTCTCAAAATTTGCATACAGGTAGCTGTCTCTGGACTGGTTTGCATAACTAAGCCATACCCTTTTTGCATGTCGGATGGGGGGCTGCTAGTCGCATACAGGAAGTTTGATGCGTCACATAAAACATGGGCAAATTTTTACCCCTTAAATCATAGGATAAAAATAACCTTAAAATGTTTCCAAAGAAATGCCACAGGTGTAAACTACTAAACAATATAAGGGCAATGCATCTCTCACCATTCTTAAAGCTTTCCATGTATAGGTAGCATTGTTCATGTTGCCAGTAACCTATATTGAAATTATTATTAGAATAGATCTTATGTTCTCTTGGAAAAGGTCTAGTTTTCTTATGCAAGCATGTACTTTAATGATAAGTGTTGTGCCAAACACTTTTCACAGTTAATTTAATAAGATTAAAATGGATTGGGCATTCCTAATCTAAATAATTAACTCATCCAATGGCAGAGATAACTAGCTCGTTTATCAGACCACCAGCGGTTGGGCTTCCATTTGATGGCTTTAGTCTAAAATACTTACATGGAGGTGGTAGATATCCATAAAATAGTACATCACCGCATGAGGAGTGATTCATCTCATCACATAAAGCCAGCCTTCTGCTCAACGGAGTGATCCCAAAGTAATCACACTCATGCTTCAGGGACTTTATGTTGATATTGTTAAGATCAATGTCCCTTGTGCGCAAGAAGTTTAAAATAAGGCCAAATAGCTTGGGATCTCTGTCTATGAATATGGCTCCAGTGTCATCTCTGACTGTAGGAATTCTGCCACTCAGAAGAGCTGTGAAGAATGTGTCCGGTACCCAGGTCAATGTGTGCCATGATGTGGCAAATCTGAAAATTATGGCTTATTATTAAAGAGTTTATGATACTTGCTGTACAGATTAAATTATTGTTTTAGTCCCTAGTGTTTGCTGGCGGCACCTATGAAGATTGGTTGTAAAGTTTATCCAGGGATTGAAAGATGAATAGCTTCAGAACACGTAAATTGAGCTACTAAGATTTATTTGC
Organism: Eupithecia abbreviata; assembly: GCA_943735965.1. Lineage (NCBI taxonomy): Eukaryota > Metazoa > Arthropoda > Insecta > Lepidoptera > Geometridae > Eupithecia > Eupithecia abbreviata. The sequence continues at coordinate 8,407,074 of OX030991.1, read as the reverse complement.
CTACTAAACGTGAAAATAAGTAGCAATACATAGTTCGGATGTAAATCACTGTTGTTGAAAAAGTTACGGTACCTACCTCAATCTACGAAACTTTATTTTCTCAAGTAGGTACATAATTAATTATAATAGATAGATTTCGTTTACCTGGTACCACCGACGTTTAGTGTAACAATTTCCTGGTAGTTAGTCATTTTTGTTAGATTTTATTTATATAAATTATTTTTAGCAAAATACGGTTTTTGTTTAATATCACTTTCTTTTTTCGGAGAATGAATACCTAAATAAAAAAGGTCAACAATAAAATAAACAGCACAGATGGATGACTGACAGTGACTGCCACACCACTCAAATGACATATGACGAGGAAGACAGCACGCACCAACATTGCAACTTCTAAAAATAATAGAAATGAGGCGGTAACATATGAATGAAACGGAAAATCCGAGGATTTGGTGTTGCGCTGAAACGTAGTAGTAGGTCAGCATCGAGAAAATGTATTTTCTCAATTATTGGTTTGCAAAAATAACGTAATTTATTAGTTAGCAAGTAATGTGATATTGGACCGCCTTACTACTCAAACATAAATCACATATTTAAGAAATTAAGTGATTGTTGTCTTATTTATGCTCAGATATGTACGTTGTATTTGTGATCAGATCAATAAATAAATAATTTCCTATAATATACCTACTGTCACATTCTGTGTAGAGAGGGGATGTTATTTATTTTTATGCTAACCTATAAGACAGATCCACCGTCCACGGAAATATTAATTCTGCTGACCGAATAATAATCAAATCAATTCAAATTTTTCTTGCTACCTACTGAATATTTTGAGCTTCCACTAGATTGTATATGTAACCTCAGAGTAATAAGACACTAATAAACTTTTCTTTGCGATTCCGTCTAAGTTTTTCAACCAATCGGGAAGCAACAGTCTATTATATTTTTCGTGTTATTTCTTTATATTTTTTTTTTGTTACCCTACACATGTATGTATTATATTGTTTGACATAATGTCAAAATAACATGAATATTCTTATTAATAAAGAAATGAACTGAAGTCGGATCAGAAGGAAATCTAAGAACGAATATAAAGACATTAATAAAACTAGGGTTCATCGTCTAATGAAACCAATGAAATTTTTATATTTAACGCTCCGACTACATCAACATCCGGACAGTCTGTAACAATCTATTTCCTTGCCCATGAAAATAAAACAAAAGTTTTTGATTATTTATACCAAACTTAATAGAACATAGGTACATATTTCACTTAAAAATCCAGGTAAGTTAGTAGGTAACCCTAATTATATCTGGCAAATAAAAGTCCTACAAGTGTAAAGTAGAAATAGATTAAACAAATAAGTACCTATGGGGGAAAATATTTTTTCTAATAGCTAGCAACATTTTTATGTAATGGCGTCTGTTATGTTTACGATTTATTTTTGTGCTTATACCAATGTTTTACTCAAGAATATAAGGTGCCAGGTTGTATTTACCCGTGAAATGGAATCTTCTATTGTTTCTGATTATTATGAGAAGAGTTGTTACACCCTTTCACTGCACAATAAGTCAATATTATTAAAAAATTACGGAGCTCTTCCCAGTAGGTCTTGACCTTGAGCACTGACGTGTCGAGCGATGTACGTAGCCTTTAAAGGCTAACTTGAAATTGCGTCACTTCGCGTGCGCCTACTGCGGTTCTAAGCCTAGTTATTCTAAGTATGTAACTGTCTACAGAACTATAAGAACTGGTCGTTTTTGTTCTGTCTGTCCTTTAAATGTGTTGTTAATAAACTAATAAAACACACACACATTAAGTAGGTATATATTTTGCCTTTTCAACTCATCTATTTTTATATGTTAGCTGTAAAAAACCTACTTGGGTGGGGGATCACAACGTGATGTCATAGTGATCTTATATGACTGTGTTTGTAAGTGTATCCTCTGTTGGTAGCTCTCAATAAATAAATAAATGAATCTCCTTACTCACTTTTATTTACGATTAGAAACCGGTAACTTTGCAAATGTACGTAATATATTTATTTCTGGCAACAAATTTTGAGAGAGACGTGTCCGTCAAAAAATTAAAAAGAAAGTCAATCTTCCTCTCGAATTCGGTTTGTTGGAACTCATGTATGAAAATAAAGTTTATTGTGATTGAATAGGAGGCCTGACTAATTGGAAGGCTTTAACATGCCATCCACGGCGACTGCGAAAATCGGCGATGGACGGAAAAGAGGGATATTCAATAATACTGCCGGCTTCAGCACCCTCATCACTGTTACGGTGCTTACGCTGGCTTGGCTGGCCGGCTTTGCGTCCCGGCTCTTCGCAGTGATACGTTTTGAGAGTATTATTCACGAGTTCGATCCATGGTAAGTTCAGTGAAAAATCTCAAAACTAAAACATCACTAAATCAATGGCATCTAAACTCTTCATGCCTTTTTGTTTTAGGTTCAACTACCGCTCCACGGCTTATATGGTCGAGCATGGTTTCTACAATTTCCTCAACTGGTTTGACGAGCGGGCTTGGTACCCTCTTGGTCGTATTGTTGGAGGTACTGTGTACCCTGGTCTTATGATCACTTCGGGTACTATCCATTGGATCCTACACTCTCTAAATATTCCTATACACATTAGGGATATTTGTGTATTTCTTGCCCCGGTGTTCAGGTGTGTTGGAATATTAATCTTACTGCTAAATATACTATCATTTTGAAGATAGTCTAATATTTTCCTAAAACAAATACAGTAGCAAATGCTTTATTACATTTTCAGTGGTTTGACAGCCATATCAACATACCTATTGACAGCTGAGATATGGTCCCGAGGTGCTGGGCTATTTGCAGCTTGTTTTATAGCAATAGTCCCTGGATACAGCAGTAGATCAGTGGCAGGCAGTTATGACAATGAGGGCATTGCTATCTTTGCCTTGCAGTTCACCTACTTTTTGTGGCTTAGAAGTGTCAAAACTGGATCAGTTTTCTGGTCAATTTGCACTGCCCTTTCATACTTCTACATGGTAAGGTACCTTTACTATTTTATAGGAAAATAGTAAACAAAGACCTGACTTGCAACAGGCCTTTTTAGCTTATCAAAAATTTGAGAGAAGATTAGAGCAGAAATACTGCATAACATTTTTTTGATTTATTTATTTTATCCTTAATTAAAATATGTTTTATTTTATTCTAGGTATCAGCATGGGGTGGCTATGTTTTCATCATCAACTTGATACCACTCCATGTATTTGCACTACTCATCATGGGACGTTTCTCTCAGCGCCTCTTTGTCAGCTACTCGGTATTTTACATTGTTGGACTGCTGATGTCTATGCAGATTCCATTTGTAGGTTTCCAGCCCATCCGTACCAGTGAACACATGGCTGCTTCTGGTAAGACAATTTATTTTCATGTAAGTAACTTAATTTAGTTAAATTTTTAAATTTATTGCCATCTTAGAAGCTATAATAACAGAGCTTTAGCCTGTTTGATGGTAATGGATATTACTTGGGTCCTAAAACTTAAAGCAGATAATAGTATCAAATTTAATTATTAACACCAAGTTCCTAAAAAACCTCCTTCCATGTTATGTTAATACAAGTGCTCACTACTCATGCTTTACCAATTTGCCTTGTTAACCCTTATCAGTGAGCTCAAATTACCATTTGCATGCACTCTCAACACAACTAAGCTACTTTATAACCAATTCCTACCAACAGTAATGGATTAGATAAGCCCTAACAACATGTTTTAATTGATTTTTTAACTGATCCACTTAATTATGATGTATGTTTAACAGAGCACAATAAATGCTATCCATCAATCTGAATATTTGTACACATAACAAAACAGCCTATGTAAAACGAGAGCTTTATAAAATCTGATAAAATACAATTTCTGGCATTTGAAGACATGCTGTTCTGAGAACAAAAGTCTTACTTTATTTTGTACACTACATGCGTGGCATTATGTTGTTTACAAGGTCTGTTTTTTTTTCAGTTTAATATAAAGTCACCTTCATTAAATGATTTCTTAGTTAGTAGTTTGAACATTATATTATAATGTACATAAACTTTAGTATAGCTTAAGCTTTATAACCTATTTATTATATTTAGTGATGAAAAAGACTAATTTCCTAAAGCCTATAAAAATTACTATTAATTTTTAACGCCTCACAGACAATCAGACTAATCTTTTATTGAAATCCTCATGCCCTGAGCCTCATCAATTCATCATTGACCTACATTGCCCATCCTTTTATTTCATACACCTGCTAGTTTCTAAATATTACACTTGCTTATAGTCTAGCAGCCACCGCCTGTTTTTTTCAGTGATTAATAACAGGCTGAATCTTCGTGAGTTCCGTCGGTTCGAAGTTTTTCCTCTGTACAAATTCTGAAATATATAAGGTAGATAATGAACTGCGCAGATGTAAAACATGTCGATTTGATTCCACGGTAACACTTTTCGAATCGACAACTTTCAAGCGTAGGACTAGGAAAACCTACCACTACATTTGTAGGACTTTGTAGCCATTCAATTTTACTAATATTTACTAAGCTGCATACAAAAAATCAGCTGGTTATTAATAATTTTTATGACCTCGTTATTTCGGCGTGGACGACGATCCAACTCAAACCATCGATTTTGTACGACAAATGTTTTTCCGAGTTTATTATCATATTATCTTAAAATTTAAATTAAAAAAAAATTGTTAGTCAGACAATTTCGACACCAACCAAATCGACATGTTTTACATCTGCGCAGTTCATTACCTACCTCTTTCAGAATTTGTACAGGGGAAAAACTTGGGAGTCTCGTCGAACCGAACGAACTCACGCAGATTCAGCCTGTTATTAATCACTGAAAAACAGGTGGTCGCTGCTGGACTATTATGAAGACAAAACAAGGCTGTCAGGCCAGTTTATAAATAATTCATAATGAACTGAACAGCTTGACTAGACCATTAAAAAATATCACCTATAAAAACAATGATTACTGATCATATAATAAAAGAAATCAATAGGTGCCATTATTTATATAGTTTTGAATGAAATAATGCAATACATTCTTGTACATACATGATTCTTAATTTATGCTTGGATTTATTTAACACAAAAGTCACTTATAACGGAATATTTACCATGATTTACTATATATATAACCTATATATTATATAACATTATTGTTTCAAATGTTTTGTGGATTTAATTAGACTGAATTTTAAGGCAAATTTAATGACTGCAGTAGCCATTTTATAGGCTGAATGTCAGGAAGTCTAATAGAAATTACTTAAAGAATTTTAATAATTGCAGAGTGAATTCTTTAATAGAATGACCTCGCGCAGTAACCGGTCAACAATATATCCAAACATGCTTTGTGTGGGTTAGATTCCTGCCGAATGACAGAATATTGTTTTTGTATGACTAGATTCTAAATATCCTTAGGTCAATTCTCAAATTCAATCCATCAAAATGCAACCGAGATTTTGGTAAATCAATGTCGTATCACAAAAAAAAAATCTCATACTACCTAGCAAAGCCACTTTATAAGGTACCTAAATAGTGTAAATTGTGTAAAATAAATAATATGGAAATGATCACCTTATAGCCAAGAACTATTACAGCACATATTGCACACAAATATCATAATGGTTTCATCATGAACTGTTCACAGGTGTGTTCGCTCTAATAATGGCAGTGGGAGCCTTGAAATACCTGCACAGCTTGAACCCCAAAGGGCAATGGAAGCAGCTGCTGATTCTCTGTGGTATCGCCGCGGCTGGCGTGGTGTTTCTAATTGTTGTATTGCTTACGTACGCGGGAGTCATCGCTCCTTGGAGTGGAAGGTTAGTAACGGAGATTTACCCCCATATCTTTAGTCGTACCTCGACCACAATTCAACCTCTACTCAAACTCCAAAGTCGAACAAAGCTTTGAATATTTTCTCAACAAGTGAAGAAATGAACTTTCATCTCAACGTACCGAGCGACCTACCTTGAATGCTCCTCAAAAGAGCTTGTTGTTATTTATAATGGATTTTGGAGACTATCTCAAAGACATTTATGACATTTATAACTACATACTAACGACTAAACATACCGAACTCGAGTATGATTTGAAGGAATGCTCGAGGCATTTCATAGTACTGCTGATGATGATAATGGCTTTGTCTCGCCAGTTGGGAAACGTTGAACATCGGTCGGTGACGACCGTGATGGGACGATGGGATTATAGGTAGAGATGCTGATTGACTTTTCCCTTGAAATCTTAAAACTTTTAAATTAACGAAAACAAACCCTTTCCCATACCTTTAGTTGTCATGCCGGCTATTTTGTGTTGATTTTGAGTTGACTTGACATCCATTGTGGAATTTGAATCATGGAATGTTTTGTTTCCAAGGTCTGAGATACTCAGACAATTCTCAAGCTCAAGCTATAACTACCCAATCGGAATCTGTGCCTAAAATTACAATACGTACCTAAATCGCTTTATCGTAAACAATTCCAAAAACAATTAAAGGATTTTAAATAAGAATGCATTACGATTACGATATCAAAGTGAGACATTGCTTAGCTTGCTGTTTACACTTGTCTATACTATCTATACTTTGTTTGTTAGTTTTAAATAGGCTCCGAAACTAATAGACCGATTTATTTCACCTTTGGGAAGCTACACTATCCCTGGGTAACACAGGCTATATTATATTCACGTTTTCCCCCTAGAAATGAGAAATTTGAATTTTACGCGGGTGAAACCGTGGGGAACAGCTAGTAATTTATATCTTTGAATTTTTCTCCACAGATTTTATTCTCTCTGGGACACGGCATACGCGAAGATCCACATTCCTATCATCGCGTCGGTTTCTGAACATCAGCCTACTACTTGGTCATCATTTTTCTTCGATCTGCATGTTCTTGTGTGTACCTTCCCTGTGGGTCTCTGGTACTGCATCAAGAATATCAATGATGAAAGGGTATTTGGTAAGTATCTTTCGAGTATGCTTCTGTGGTGGTGAAATATAAGTTTATCGACGCCTGCAAGATCAGGAATAAGAATAAGATGTCGTCAAAGCGTATTTCTCCACTAATGCTCAGTTGTGAGGAATGGAATATGTCAAACCCAACCCAACTAATAAGTTCGCCTAAGTTTCATAGCGAGCTGTTTCTAAGTTCTAAGCCTGGTGATTTAAATCTGACTCAATGCAAAATAACAACCCAATTCGTTAAGTAGTTTTGGCGTATACATACATCCAACGTTTCGCTTTTATACTATGTATTAGTGTCACACTTTTTTCGTCTATAGGTTGGCATTCTAAGTCACGATGATAATTACTGAAATGGAATATTATTGAAAGGCTTAACTTCGCCTATGATTAACGTAGGTACTACTAACTTAGCCTATGTTTCATCTTCCAGTGGCCCTCTACGCGATAAGCGCAGTATACTTCGCTGGTGTGATGGTGCGCCTAATGCTGACTCTAACCCCGGTGGTCTGCGTGCTCTCGGGTATCGCCTTCTCCATTCTACTGGAGCTGGTGCTCAGGGAAGACGACCTGCCTATAGTTGAGGAGGACAAGAGTCTTTATGATAAGGTAAGATTTTATGGAAAAGGAATGCCATGACATTCCTTCCTTTCCGAAAAGGAATGTCATGGTGTAGTGGCAAGAGTTTTGTACTTAAAACTCTCTAAAGTGACTCTTGGTTTAAATCGACGACAAAGTTTACTATGACTCTGATCAACTTGAAGACAGACTGTACATAGACAATATAAAGAGTTACAATATAGATTTACATAGACCAGTAAAGATCCACTATTAACAAATTTACACATACAACTAGTGAACAGACTTATCGTTAGAGTTTAAAGATAATTTAAACTAAGTTAGTCGTTGGCGGCAGCATTGGTTGCAATGCTTCTACTGTCAAAAGCAACGCAACAATAAAAATCTCCTTTCCAGTCCGGCAAACCCAAAAAGCGCGCAGCCCCCACAGAAGCAGCCGCCGACGACGACAGCGCTCTCGGCATGAACGTGCGTTCCGGAACCCTCATCGTCTGCATGATTCTACTTATGTTGTTCTGTGTGCACTGCACCTGGGCCACGTCCAACGCCTACTCCAGCCCCAGTATTGTGCTGGCTAGCTATGGGAATGATGGGTGAGTTGTTCAATAACATTCGTCGTAACTTGAGATTTAGTGATTTAGACCACGCTGTGTAACAACAATACAAATCATTTAGACACCTGATTAAATTCTGTAAAATAATGCAATATGATTGAGCAACAAATTGTCGATTGTCATAAAAAATCTAATCGATCAAGCAGTAGGAAATGCTATTTGATTGTCAATCGTACTACCAAACAGCAATTATGAGTGTAATAACTAAAATGTATTGAGAAATTATGTGATTGATCATACCCATAATAAATAAGTTCCCAATATTCATAATATATTAATTTCTTGAATCTAAACGTATTCGTATGTTGTCTACCTAGAACTCGCAAAATCCTGGACGACTTCCGCGAGGCGTACGGTTGGCTATCTCAGAACACTGCCGAAGACGCCAGGGTTATGTCTTGGTGGGACTACGGATATCAGGTAAATAATTACAACAATCTCCCTCGTAAACCTGTTGTACCAATTCATTACGGATGCGAGCGGGTTGACCACGAACCTGTTTTACCATAATTTATTATTTGAATAAAGACTGCTTGCTACTCTTCTTACGAAAATTAACTCATTAAACTTTACCGTGTTAAGTTGCGTTTTTCTTTGTTCCATCGTCCAGTCCTGCCTGTGCTATATTCATACAAAGAGTATGATTTCTCTCGGCCATTTTAACGATTTCGTCTGTCCATTGAACTTTTATTTGTTAGAACTTTACTCATTCTAAACGAATTTCTCCTATCTACAGATAGCAGGCATGGGCAACCGCACAACGCTAGTCGATAACAATACATGGAACAACTCCCACATAGCACTCGTGGGTAAAGCCATGGCTAGTAACGAAACAGCCGCGTATGAGATAATGACCATGTTAGACGTAGATTACGTGCTGGTTATATTCGGAGGTGCTATTGGATACTCCGGTGACGATATCAACAAGTTTATATGGATGGTCAGGATCGCGGAGGGAGAGCATCCTAAGGATATTCATGTGAGTTTATTTATCTTATAGGTTTTTCACTTTTATCCATTTTGTGTTATCTTTAACAGTAATTGTTCTGTTGACCTCGGTGGCGCGGTGGAGATTGCGGGTTCGATTACAATATACAGCACCTATCACAGAAGCAGCCGCTTCTCGTTACCCGTAGTCGCCTCTTAAGACTTCAATGGACTGAGTTGGAAGGATCCATTCTTACACAGAGACCGCTACATAAAAAATAAATAAAATAAGCCTTTATTGCTCGTTGACACAGTTAACAGTTAATACTTATATTACAAAAACACTTAAATTAAAAACAAACTACTGATGTTCTCGGCGTTCATCTTCCCATGTGAAGAGAAAAGATGGAGAAATGGTCTAGAATAATTACCGAATGGCACCCAAGGGGTAGCATAAGAAGCAGGGGAAGACAGATAAAGCGATGGGAAGATGAGACCGCTACATAACATAACTTAAAACAATCACTCTGAGATAATGTTGTTATATACCATTTATTTTCCAACAGGAAGCAGACTACTTCACTGAAAGAGGAGAATACAGAGTAGATAATGAAGCCTCAAAAACCATGTTGAACTGTCTCATGTACAAACTCTCGTATTATCGGTAAGTCACACACAAGAGGTCGTTGTAGAGCGTATGTCTAGAAGAAATAAAGTGTGCTTATTCTTGTTTGTAGATACGACAGCGGAGGAAGCCCGCCCGGCTACGATAGGACTCGAGGAGCTTTGCCGGGCAACAGAGGGTTCAAACTGACGTATCTAGAGGAGGCCTACTCTACAGAGCACTGGCTCGTTAGAATATACAGGTATGTTCTACGTACACTGTACAACATTCTATAGTCGTCATGTTGTAGTTCATCTTATCATATCAGCCTAAACACGTCTACTGCTGCACGGCCCCAAACGACGCAAAAATAGCGATCTTGAACTACCATCCATCGACCTGCGACTGGCTACAATGTCGTTGGTCTTCCAACACTCGTTTTCGTATTAAATAGCGGTCACCATACAAGAAACTTTACACTCATGTGCTTTACTTATTACAGGGTAAAGAAACCGGATGAATTCAACCGTCCACGACTGCCGCTCGCAAAACGTACGGTATCCACAAGTAATTCTATTTCTAAGAAGGTAAGTCAAAGTATTACTATAGTCTATAGTCCGTAGAAACTAGAATTTCGTCGGCTAAAGTAACCGCAATCTCCAAACTAACATAGACCTAATATCCATCATATCGTTGCTAAACTACAAATTTGCGAAAAAAATAAGAATTTCATCATAATTTCGTCTGCTAAAGAAAGCGTTATGTTAGACTAAAATAGACCTATTCATGTATGCTAAAATCGAATTTCGCATAACATGCCAATGGTAGAGCTAAGTAACGCTTGCAAGATACTGACGCTGCGATTATTTACAGAATGCATTAGGCGAAGGACCGATGGTATAGTAAACTAGTAAATAAACTATTTTAGTTATTTCTGTCGTCTCGTATCGTTGGAATGCTATTATTGTATTGTGATGTCTGTTACGCATGTTTATTGATTTGTATTGAATGTCTGCTTCTATGTCATTTTGAAAACATTGTGGTTCATAATAATAATCAGTAGTTTTTGTTATTTGATTTATATCGTTGTTTGATTTGTTTTTGCGTTAGAATGTAATAATTTGCAAAATAAGTTTTGGTTTATAATTAGTACAGCGTTAATGTCTGAAAAGGGGTTGGTATGTAGAGAAAGTATATCCAAGAATATATTAGATTTTTTTCTCTTTTTGTATTCACAGACATCAAGAAAAAGGAAAGGCGCTTTGAAAAATAAGCCAACTGTCGTCAAGGGGAAGAAGATAAACCGATTGGAGTGACTACACCAGCATCTGACGCCGTAATCACGTAGTTCTCGTGACGCGACCGTACACGTCGGATTAGATAATGTTTCGCTGTTGGTCGAATTGCAGCGTACGTACCTTGTGGATTCTTTGTAGTAGTCGTAGTTTTGTTTAGTAAATAATTATTAGGCTGCGTTAATTTTACTGATATTTGACAGGAGGACTGAGCCCAGAGTTTGGTTTCTCGATCGAGACGTCATCGTGACGTTCCATTTTTTTACGGAATTCGGGGTACTCCAACATCTCGTCTCCAGAGCCAACCTGGTGAAATAAGCTAGTGAAATTATCAAACAATCTTCATAATTTGGTTACTCAGATAATTAAACGTTTTTCCCATTACTTACGCTGCTGGTAGAAAAGTGTCCAACCAGACACATATTGCCATTAGAAAAGAATCGCCAACATCATGTCCGCAAGGTGCCACTACCTCGATCCACCAAAACCCATACAAAAATAGCACGTCACCATACTATCGAGAACCAAACTTGGGCTCCGTTCAAATATCTACATTTTCGGGATGAGGTTTCAAATGCATTGATTTCATAGTGTTTTCATATCATACGTATCTTATTTGTATATTTTAAATTTGATCCTCAAAATTAACTGGAAATCTCGCTGTCTCTATAACGTGTGTTGCAATTCGATCATTGACGAGTTTACGATGCAACAACGTTTAGGTTATTTAAAATATTCAAGTTAAATAAAAACTAATAATAAAAATAGTGTTTCGTAGTACAGTAAACCCTAGCAAAATGTTTATAACGTTGTTGTATGGTAATAATATAAAGATTGACTGACACCAATTCTGTACGTATAGTCCATTAGATAAAGATGTTTTAAATGAAAGAAAATTTATTTGAATTGATGTTTTTAGCACTCGTACATTTGTGGTGACGTCGAATAATAGTGACTATAGTTTGACCGAAACCGCTGTACCGCTCCTTAAAAAAGTGCGGCGAGATGGGGGGCGAGGAAAAAAGAGCAAGAGTACGCGTTGACGGCAGACTGATGGATCGGAGCGGCCGATATTTCCCCCCCGTCTCGCCGCTCGCATACCTCAGGCGCGGTACAGCGGTTTCGGACAAACTATAATATGTTTATTCTTTACGGCAAATAATATGCATTCTCACGGCAGGACAATAACTTAACTGCAATTCGAAAACGCAGCGTAATTATGTCAATTTATCGGATTAAAATGAATAATTAATACATAATAAAAGATATCTACAGTTGAAAATGAAAAAAATACTATATGAAGTATTATAGTTACAAAATGTATTATACTTCACCAAAATCCGCACAAGATACCACAATTTCCGGTGGTTTCATTTTATAATAGTTCTGTTTTTGCTCTATGTAGATACATCACATCAATACGTTAACGTATTCTAAATATCAGATACTTCTTATATTTCATTTTCCTTTTATATTCTATGCATTTTGTTCTTCATTTTTTTCAGATTCTCACAGCTAATGCGGTTCGGTAACTCGTGTTACAGTTTCTTTCGATACTTTATATTATATGGTCTATATATTTGGTAGGTTTAACTTTCAATTAGTGTGTTAGCGACTGCCAAAGTAATAGGTATGTAGTTATTTCGTAAAAGCGCGAAATTTTTCAATTTTATTCTGACAGCTGATTATCATAACTTGATGAGTTAGGTAATATATTTATTTTGTAATAATATACATACATATGTATAAAGATCTTTCTCCTTACTCCTCGACTTAATCGTACTTTCGAGAAGTTTTAAAAAAGCGTTTCGTTCTCTACTCTATTAACTATCTATTTGTTTTTTTTATTCAAGTATCAAAAAGCACTGCCTTGTTGCCCGTACCACATATAATTTTAGTTTTGGTTAACTACGTTCTGAAGTGATAATATGTATATTTAGAAATGATGCTGGTGTGACTTATATCTAGTGAAATAGTTTGTATGCGAGGAATATTCCGGTTAACTGATTTATGGTTTTTAATTTAATTGTTGTCCGCACTATTGTTTTTCGTGTTTGTAACAGAGTTTTATCGATCTGTTATTGGCTCATTGGTTTCCAATGTTCTTAATAAATGGATAGAGATTATGCTTTTGTTTCATTCAATTATTCCATAATTATCTTATTGTTTTGATAGGATATATGTACGAGAGTTTTAGGGAGGAAATAAAAACAAATTGACAAAACCTTCACCATATATTTATTAATAAAGACAATCTAAAAGATCACTTAAAAGTCATCATCTTAAAAAATTATTTACCCTAATAAATTTATCAATATACATATTAATAGATTTATTATGTTACTTATTGTTGAGAGATATGCTAGAATAATGGCCACAGACGGCCAGGAGGATGGTGAGTGCAGAGTTAGTCGTTGTATGACGATCATCACATTGAATAAATATTAACTATACTTTTCACAATCAACTACATATTCCAATGTTTAATCTAACTAAATGCTTAATAAATTTTGCCTAATGTGTCTACGCGAAGAATTTGTGCTAATCTAAAGAGATTCTACGTATTTGTACAGAACATTTAAAATCACAACACAGAGTGTAATATCAATTATCGTGCAGTTTGGCACGGTTACACGTCTACAAATATTACAATACGTATAGGTTAGTGTACCGTCAAGCGCGAAAGAACGGACATTAATGCCCAATGCTTTTGTACTTGACCGTACGAAAAATGAATTGGCGAAACACCTTTTACTATAATCAATACAAAATTAGAAGAATATAATATCCACTTAGACTTAAGAAGTATATAGTTACTCTAGTATTTTACTTACGACCGATGGAACGGTTACTTTTAGCGGTAGGGGTACAAATTGTTTACATAAATTTCTTGTGCACACTGTGTGTATGACACTCATAGATTTTTGTTAGTTTGAGTTGCTACAAGGAAGGAAACATTATTTGTGTTGTGAAGATTTTGTATTTTTTTTTTTTACGTTACTTTAACATAAATACTAACTTACATGTAAGTGTCACAGGCCGGGGAAAATAGTCTTCGACCAAAATGTAAAGAATGGACAATTCATTTTTTTTATACACGGTATAAACTTTAATTACACTAGTTATTATAAAGACACTGATTACTTATTCTATAGAGTAGGTTTACTTTACTTAAAAGCTAAGGCTGCAAAAGATTTGTTTTTGTAAGGCTCGTCCATTCAATATTCGGTCAAAGGAGAGAAAAGTTTACGGACACGAAAATAGAAGGTATTTCGTAGTTTTAAATTGGGTACCTAGGTTTATAAGAAAACAAAACGTAAAACATGATGTGCTTCAAGAAAACAGCACTGTGTTTAAGAATTATTAAGATTTTAAACAATCTTTATCTCAAGTCATTTTTATTATAAAATATGAATTAATTCATTTAAATAGTAATTTACAAAAAAACATTTTTTTTTATAAATATAAAAAGTGTCTAACAGCGATCTTCTAAAAACAAATTTCCATTATGAAAACTGAAATAACTAAACAAAAGTAGATCCATCTTATTCTCTGTTCCGGCAGAGTTCAGCAGATAAAATAAATGCATTTCCAGCGATTTTAACTAAAACGAATTTGCAAACTAAAGAATTTATATAAAAAATAACTTGTAAGGCACTTCTCTACCAATTTTGACATTGAGTTACACCTCAATCTAGTCGCATACTTAGCAATTTGTGCATTATTTCCTAGTTAGTGATTTTGTAATGAATGTAATAAAACACTTGACGAATGAGTGCACTAAACACAGAGTTTCTACAAATAGCCTGGACAAATATGGGCAAAGGAAGAAAGGGAACTCTGACTAGCACGACAGTTGGCACGTGGAATGGGTCCATGACAACATGCAAAACTAACACTAAACGTTTACAATAGTGAAATGACACTTAGAAGAATAATATGACTATAATATTTAAGAACAACCAGATTTCTTACAATTTATATACAAACAACGTGTTTCAGTAAGTTTACTACTAGAACAACCAAGTTTCAGATATAACAACCGATTTTCAGATATTTCTATTTGGCAGATTTGAGATATTTTTGACTATGTACCTTCAGTCTTACAGCTAGCGAATTGATTAACATTACATTTGGAGGGACTTTAATCCAATATTTTTTTTAAATAATCCGTCGATCTTTTCCGATTCCTTCGTAAATTTAATATGAAAATATGTGTTGAGTATGTAATTTAAAGATTAAGCGTTTATTAAAATAATTTATACGACTGTTAAAAAAATCAACCATTTACTTTCTTATTTAATTCGCTGTAAAAGAGAACAGTCAATTTATAATTTGGCACAATATAGACAAGCGTTTAACCCTCAACTTACTCACTATTAAATATTTGGCATAACAGAATTTCGTTATAAAGATAAGTAAAATTCACTAACTAAGACTAATCAAATTTGGCAACATTATTTCAATAGTGCTAATTGAAATTTTATCTAAGTAATACACAACCGAATGATCACTTGATGTTAGTGTATGTATAGGTAGGCTAACGGTCTTCGATGATTTGTTACATAATCTTGTCATAATTATGTATTTAGGCCAAAATATTTATTTTAATTCAATATAACTTACCTATGTTATTTATTGGTAATACTGTGAGCGTTTTTATTATAAATAGTTTTGTCATTAACATATAAACAACGTTAGTTAAATAGAAACAAAGCCTAGAGTTAATGTCTTTTCCTAGGAATTCTACCCCAAAATTAGTACATATAAAAGGAAAACAAAAAATTATTAGAAACATCACAACCACTTAATCGTTATTTTCAATAGATTACAACTTAGGTCCAGCGAAGTAGATTCATCAAAGACCAGATTATCAAATTTATTTTGAGCAAGAACTTACTGCGCCTTTGTTCACCCGAATGCAAATCTAAATAACTACTATAAGGCATGGTTGCCATAGCAAAAATATCTGTTGATCCATAGGAACGATAGCTGTCCGAGGCAGATTTAAGTAAAGATGAATTGCAATTTTTTTAAGATAGATTCTGGCTTCGTATGCACAAGTTAGACAAAAAATATTTAAACAGACAATATAAAACTAAGTAGGTTTGAGCATTCAAAAAGTGGGTCTACATTGTGTGCCAAAAAATGCTGTTGTCTTTCAGTTAAGATAAAATTAAAACGATGAGAAATAATTAAAAGCTTTGTTGAGAGAATTGTTATATTGCCTTTGTTATTTTCTTGAGTTTCAATCGAACACAATTTTCAGGCAGCACAGAATAGACACAGAAAAGTGATACCTAATCTATATCCTTCCATTAATATAGTATACTTACTTCTTTTCTACTTCTGTAAATACTTTGGCATAAAGTGGATTATTGTAGTTCAGTTTTAAACATAAATCTTCAATTCCATTTGGATGATGTTTATTTTACCTTTGGTGTATGTGAAACATTTTTCTACGTTCGAATATATAGTAATTTCCATAATATAAGTAGTTCTTTTAAAATTATAAGTTCTAGTAAGACTAGTGGTTAAGGTACATGTTCTTGAATTACATATATTAATGTAGGTCGGTACTTGTATTTATTTAGCAAGCATCATATTTTTGCAAAAGTCGATTTTGTACAATATTCATCTTTATATCCTCGTCTATTTGGTGAAAAGAGAATTTTGTACACAATCAACACAGTTATAAAACTAACAAAAATAAAATTTAAAACAAAATGGAAGGAGTAAATAAGCAACTAAATAACATTGAGCTGTGCTCAGAATAAACGAAAACAATTGATTAGAAACGAGGTAGTGTAGTAACTACACGAGTTTATGTATCACACGTAAATCGTAAGTACATTTATAAATACATCAATTAGGCCGCGAGTTCGCTCGCAGTTTGATAGTAGCTATAACAACAATTATGTACAACATCACACTGGCAAGTCACATCAAGAAGTATTCTTTTTAAATCAAAACATGACGAAGACCTTACCTAGGTACTTATTTATCAATCGTTATACAAAATATCTTTAGCCATCTCTTCAAGCTTAAGTTACGATTTTTTCCAACATTTTTTTTATGAACGGTTTATTTGAAAATCTAACTCTCTAGCTACTATCGCTACTTTGTTCTTTCTAAATTTTAAATTTTATTTATATCTATACTTGTTTATTAAATGCTTAGAGGAGCTGATCTGTGGAAGTGGATGACGTCACTCATCGCTCACGTCTCGGAGTGGGATGGATGGCGTGCGAGTACTACTCTACTCTAGGCTAGTAGGGGCTACGAGTGATGGCGGTGATTAGCGAAGTTACTGAGCAGAGTGCTGTTTGTTTTGGTATTCAGCGATCGCGTGCGTTCTGTCGTCAGATCTCTCGACCTTTTCATAAGGCTTTTCGAGTTTTGGCCTTTTCGGCTCGGCGTCGAGTGGCCGGTGCGACTTCATGTGTGCGCTACGACTTTTTACTTTGTTAAATACTCTGAAACATAACAGGGTACACTTTTAGAAATAGCAAAACAAGATAGTGAAGCGAAAACAATCTAATGGGTTGAAATTGAAACAAAGCGGGCTGAGATAAAGCATAGCGTTAAGCGTTAGTACCATTAAAACATTTAGACACAATTAATACACAAAACATCAAATGTTAATTCAATACCTACGCTTAATACGATAAATTAATACTATTTCAGTTTAAAATATTATGCAACAGACACAAATTACTGTCATAAATATTCAATAAAAATATCAATATCCATTAATTAAATAGGTATTTACAACGACTAGCAATGAAAAGTTTTTTCATAGTAGCATAACATTAAAAGCTACAGTAGTTGTAAATGTAATTGTAGACAGAATTCAATTATACCAGCTTATTTAAATAAAGTAAAATATTTATTCTTCTAAAGAAGATAGACATAGTCGAACGAGGTCCAAACGTGGCAGCATTTAAGGTTAGTATTGTATTCATTCCAGTACCTACTTCATTTTATGTGCGAGTACCTAGCACGTTAATTGTGATGTCAATCAGCTTGGATTTTCCCTTAGGTATTACATTATTGATGACGATGACATTATTATGTGTATGATGTAATTATTATAACATCAACAGCGTGGCTCTTATTTTTCAGTATCCAAAGGCATACATAGTAATACAAAGTACCCTACCACCAGGTTAGATATTCTGCACAGTATTCTGAACTACATGCAACCTATGTAAACCTAAACCCTTGAAAGCGTTTCCACATAGATAGATACATAAATAAATATTTTCCAAGGTATGTAAGCGGTAAATGAACCTCGTGCTCCGTTTGCACTTACTTCCCGCAAATCCTGCAAGGGAACGCCTCACTGTCAAACGAGCTCGGCGATCGCGCGGTTAACGTAGCATTCGTCGGCCCTATCGAACCCTGGGTGAACATATAACTAGTTAACAATCCTCCAGTTTGAATATAAAGTGCTGCAGCCCTTGACTGATGATGTTGCTTACTTGTGAAGGCTGCTCTACGCTCCAGCTCCGTAGATATTGTGTTTTGTAGTCTCGCGTCACTTTCTTCCAGAAGTAGTAGAATTGAACACACTGCTTCGAGTCTTTTGTCCGTACCTGAGGGTAAAGGATATGATTATTTAGCTGATGTCTACCTGACCCCAAAAAGTATATGTCCAGTATTTGCCGTCCATTATTCTTTTAAAGGCATGTGTTATCTCCTGGCTTATCATGATACTTTTTCAGTCACAATTGTTCCCTATACAATACAATACAATTATTCTTTATTGCACACCATAAAAACAGATACACTGGACAGGAAAAAAACAAATAAAGAATGTGTTGTACAATGACCTATGTTAGTATGGTTCAGAAATTATATATAGGATAACATCCTATATATCTTATATCCATAGTTGAGTATCCACATACCCTTCTGTAGTCGGAATGACTTTAATGTCTTAATGCCTAAGTATACATCTTAGCATGTAAGCATCTTAGCACCAACTGCTGGATATAATAGGCCTCCAAGTTCTTGTGCCACTGCCTACGGTTCTGCGTTACACGTATACAGTTCTCTTATGACTTACCATTTTGGAAATCTTATAAAAGTCCTTATCAAAAAGGCCGAGTCCGCTCAAGAAGGCCTCGACCTCGTCCGGCGTCCATCGTGTCTCGAAAGGTGCGGGCGCGGCCGGCCGACACATCAGCTTGAACGTGGCTGCGCGGATGTCCCCGCCGCACTCGCCCAGCGTCTGCAGTGCGAACTCCCGAGTGTGCCCGCCGACCGGCATCGCTGCGCTTATGGCCAGCTCCATGAATATACGCACTGAGGAAGAGGAAATATATAAATCGTTGAGATAAATATAGCGTGAGTTTTGGGAACGAATGACTGATTGATACCTATACTTGAGCCCGCAATCTTACGTCTCATATGAGCCTTTGCGCACTGCAATAGTGTTCGTCATAATATGTACTTACAATATAATTATGTTTTTAAAGTTCTATAGAATTGACACGATAAACTACTTACGAGTAAACCTGTGTGCTGACTCCTACATTGAGACCAAGACTTGGGTAGGTACGTGTACACCTCACTGCTGGACGCAGGCAGTATTTCACCCCCAAAGTCTCGGACACCGCTGATGAGACACCCTGTATAATATAGGTAAGAGAATCACCTTCATTGTCCTCAAGGCGGTCGTTTATGCCGGGGTCCCACAGTAGCTGCTCCTCGGGCCCGTGCAAGTCTATGCGGTTGGTGCAGATCTCCGGCAATTCCGCCTGGAAGTCTCGGCCTAGGTTGATGCGCGGCTTGCGTGGCTCTTCCAGTTGCGCAAGTATGTCCGTTTCTGTCGCTGCTAGACCTGGATACATAAAGAAACAATTAAAATAGGGCTTAACGAGTTTTAATGCATATATACATACATAGAATTTAATAACAATGTTTTTCATCTTTTTTGAATGTTCGATTCTACTTTATGAACGTCAGAGAGTATGCACGGCACGTGACGGTGTTGATCTGCGTGGGGAGCTGCGGCTATTGTGTTTGGCTGTTTAGACTTAGGATCAGTGTGGGTCGCGATGGTTTGAAACCTACCAGCAGTCAGTTCAATGAACAGCCCGGATCCGTCTCTATCGGGCGGCAGGATCGGCTGTGGAGTGTAGTGGTGCCCGGATCGCCGCATGCGCGAGCGGTACGGCCCAGCGGGAGAACCGCGGCGTTTGCGACGCGGCGATGCGGGCACGCTGTTGGGACTTAGGAACACGGCGGGCACCGAGTCTCTGCCTTCTACACACACCTGTGGTTGAAAAACGCGGTGAGTCATTCGCCTTTTTTTATGATTAAACATTTTAACCAAATAAAGATTTAAACGCGTTGGAGATATGGTCATTGGTTGAGTTACGACCTTTTCACAACTACTAATTGCGGAACTATGTTGTATAAGCGCCTTTACTGTCTAGTATTAAATGGTTGCGGAACCCCATGTTATAATCATAATAAGTTGTAGGTATATCTAGTAATTTACCTGAAGAGACGAAGTATCGTTCTGCCACTGTATCTGGCTCATCGAAGGCGACCCTAACCGGTGTCGTCGCATTGGTCGTTGGTGCGAAAAGTCACGCGGGCTGCTAGATAAGAGCGGGTCTTCCGAGTTGAGCATTATCCGACGGGCAGTCGGTTCTAAGGCATAGGCATCTAGTGATCTACATTCTTCTGGCAGAACTTCTTCTAAGGCTTCCTCCACCTAAAATATAAGAAAAAATTAACGATTGGATTAAAACTAAAGTAATTTGATAAAAGATAAACTCACAGTCCATACCTCTTCCTGACTTGACATGGTGGCAGTAAAGAAGGCAGCGGATAGTGGCGATGATGCACGCGGTATGGCGGCTGCTGGAGAGTGCACGTGAGCGTCGTGAGAGGCAGGCGGCGTTGGGAAGGCTAGCCCAGGCGAGGGCTCCGGCTGGTTGGAATACCCCCCACTCGGCGACGCCGCTGTGTATAGCCCCGGAGAGTCCCCAGTCGTGTACGACAGTCCTGGAGAGTTGGCTGTAAAGCCGATCCCAGGCGAAGGAACCGGCGACCCTCCATGACAAGCGCCGAAGTCAGCCAATGATTCGGGCAGTGGTGAGTTTAGAACCGCGGCAAGCCGCCGGTTGGACGGAAAGGTGACCGGTGATCGCTCTCCTATTGAAGCTGCGACCGATGCGTAGTCTTCTAAAGCAAGCTCGTCTAGTTGATCTGATGTCGTCGCGAATTGGAAAGTATCCTCGTTCAAGGCGGGTGAGAAATAACCATCGTCTGAATTGAACGATACTCCAAAAAGCTCCGGTCGAAAACTAAAATCTTGTTGCGGCGAATTTCCTGGATCGGAAGCCGACCGTTTCACAGCGCCCTGTGTAGAAAAAGAAATGATTGAATTCTGAAATTGGCACCCGGAGAAACAAATTAAAGTTGAAATCGCCTTACCTTCGTATTTCCTTTTTTCAATAGTTCGATGAGGGTGGAGTCCCTTTGAGTTGTCGTGATATTGGTGGAAACGTTTGTGGTGACAGTGACGACGGGTGGGGCGCGCGGCGACGCGAAGCCCTGCGCTGATGAGGGAGCGGGCGAGGCTGCAGAGCGGATGGATGACAGCGGTGGCGGCGCAGGCGTGATGAACCCGCTCCGACTTACTGACTCCGCGAGATGACCTGCTAATAAAATAATATAATAAATAAAAAAAAGCTTACAAAACTAGGTAATAAGCTTAAATTTATTATTAAAGGTAGTTTATTATATAGGTACCTGAAATTGTTGAAGAAGCCGTAGCTACTCGTCGGCTTATGATCTTTTCTTCGATTAATGCTCTTACTGATACTGAGGCGGTTTGTAATGGAGGTCCTGTTGATTCCTTTTTGTCAAGTTTTTTGTTGTCCGAGTCCTGTACAAACAAGTTCGTTAATACACAACTAACACTTTTGAAATGAATGCACTTTACTAGGTATTTAAATTGGCATTACCTTTTTGAAATATCCGCCATGTAACCGCATGTGGCCATTGAGAGCAGGTATGTTTTTGAATTTGCGATGGCACAGGTTGCATTCGACCTGCTTGAGGTCAGCGGCGGCACGGTTTGCGGCCGCGGCTGCTGCCGACATGCCGCTGCCCGCTCCGCTCGTCGCCCCGCTTCCACTCGCAACACTTCCATTTTTCTGACTCCCCTGCTGCGTCTGTGAAATTCGCTGACTTTACAAAAGTTCAAAAGACTTCGAAACCTATTTACGTACTTCGTAATTTCAAGGTATAAACTTTCGATTTACGGCGGCTCGTTAATATTCCAGGTTAATTAATGGATTTTGATGGATGGCGTAATCCGCGCTAAAAGTAAATCGCTAATTATAGGTCAATCCGAATTCAAAGTAGAGTGGCTTCTGAGAGCAAATTATTTATTTGGTTTTACAACGTTTCCAGTTTGCTTTCCGGCCCTTAAAAAGGTTACCAGCTTATTATTTTAGTTGGTAGTGTTGGTTTAGTACAAAATGTAGAGTCGCGGTACTCTTAGGATGGCTAGGCTCACTCATGCACGTCAATTTTAATTAGCTTCTGTATATCTGTGATACGTTGAAATCCACCGGAATTACTCGTATGCAAACTTAAAATATTAATTAATGTATGTTGTTGCTGACGATGAAAGGTCTTGTAAATATTTATTCGCCATTCGCCATAAAATGTTGTACTTGTGTAAAATGTGTCATCGAACTCTGCGTTTGTCATGCTAGGTTTAATATTTAGCAGAACCACCGTTTTGGACCATAACAGCAGAATAATAATCATAACAGGCAAATGAGTCCTGCGCTCGCACCCGAAAGTTTTGGGGAAATGCCTCGCATTGTCATCTTGCAAACAATATTACTTGAATGATGCCCTCGACACAGTTTGAGCAGGTGAATAGGGAGGCAGTAAACGCTTTTATTACGAGAGAGCTGTTGTCCGTGTAGTTTAGAGTTTTTGTTTAAACGCCCTTACTTGGGCCAAAAGTTTTGTGTATAACGCTCTAGGTAAGTTAAGTATGCAGATTGTATACCGATACATATTCGGTTGCATGGTAAATACTCTGAATGTATTTTGGAACCAGTAATTAATAATTACTTTGCGCCGATTTATTATGGAAATCTTGACCTGCAATAAATAAAACGAATACCGAAATCGGTTAAAATGCGGAAAAACACTTTGTAAAATATGAAGTTAGTTCAGAGCAATTCATTTTACGTTGGAATGGACGAAATAAAAATGAAACTACAAATAGTTGGTCGTAAAGACAATACGACTAGGGTTAGCGCTGTCTAAACCGTAGTTTTATTGAATAATTGCGTTAAAAGCCAGACGCTTATGCTCGTTACAACTTAGTGAACCTACCTAGCTTGAAACTTGTCGCTAAAGCAAAGTATTGAATGCATTTTAGTAATTTTTAAAATTACCTCTAAGGCGTCGCAAGCATATTTTCGTAGCCTGCTACGAAACTGCTACGCCGTAGTTAGAAATAATTCCGTAGCAACTTATACCAAATGCGTATGAAAACATTTGTGGTAAACATAAGCGCTTCTCGTCCATCAATCAACCTCCCGACTCATGCAGGGTACAAACAAACGTATCACTGCATTATGTCTTCATTTGTCGAGATAACCGTGTTTTGTCAGTCGGCTGATATGAGAGACACATGTTGTAAAACGGGGTCGGGGGCGCGTAATTTATATGTTTTTTTTTCTGTGGCAACCCTAACGCGCGCCATTAGGGCAGCTCGTTAGGTTAATGCGCGGTAGGTGTGAGCAGATGGTCCTAGCTTCGGCGCAGGCGGATCGCGGTTTTTGCTATACATCATCTAAAGTCTAGTATTGTTGTTTTTCTGGCGCCAGCCATTGTTTTGCTGCAATAATTTTACACGAATGAATGCTAGTTTACGAAAGCTGTTCAGCGTTCGTTCCTCAAACTCGAAAAGATGTTTCGTTAGAGTGAAACTTCTTTGATCGACGTATCACATTTACGTTTATACACCAACGAACGTCAAGTACAATACTATACTTACGAGTTGGTACATTGTTGTCGTTTACAATAAATTTGGTAATAAGAACTCCAAGTTGGTAATACCATTTCACATATTCACAAATTCTATCACAAAACTTGAACGATAAAACTACTCACTCTATCAGTCGGCTGAAAAAGTTCCGATATCCAATCCATTTCACAAGAGCACCTCACCCATAACAAGTGCACTTATTACGACGATGTTGATACGCCCGTGTTCGGCCGTGGAATGATCGGGTGTGGGAAAGATAGCGAAAAGATGACCCCTCGATATAACTCGCGAATCGAGATGAACTGACCAGTTGCCGAACAAAAGCAAAAAGCTGCAAGGAGAATAATTTGCATATACTTAATAGATGCTCTCTATTCGATCTAAAAGATTCTTATGTGAATATTAATTTTATTAAAAGTTCTACTTTTGTGTTTGTGGGAACTTCTAGATGAATGGGCTAGTGGAATGAATAGATCGTTTTATTTTTCTCTCAAACTTTTTTGTAAGGGTGGATATTATTACAGACTAACTGAGATAAAGGCATACTGGGTTAAATAAAAAATTTAACCCAGTATGCCTTTATCTCAGTCATCGAAGTTATCGAAAGTCTCATTATTATTTAATGTGTTTTGATGATGATTGAATTAAAATAGCGCAAATATAGAGCAAATATTACTACTTTATAATAACACTTCTCACATATTTATGTTACAAAGCACAGCACCTCATGTGTAGGTTTTTTGTGGTTATTTATTGCCGTAATATCGCTACCTAGGCAAGTGCCGGCACTTTGCCAACATGCAGTAAGCTGAATCAGCTTTATCATAAATTTTTCTTATAAGCTGTGCTATTAGCAATTGAACGTTTGGTGTTTAATAACTTTTAAATCGTAGTTATCGCAACTGCCTTCAAGTCTGGGACAACCTGCAGTAAATTCAAAATAATTTTTTATTTTTAATCTATCATCCATGTCCCATGACAAGGTATATTTATTTTGAAACTAGATGATGCTATGTGAAGTGTTATTCTTTATTAATGTTGTTTTGTCGCACACGATGAAGCGTGGCACAATCACAGAAGTCGTGTGAAATGTAAAATTATGTAAATTTTCATCGGTGAACAAATGGGGGTCATGCACATTAGACGTTAGAAGGGGCGAGGCCACGTGGCGAGGTCACAGGTCAAGCCGACTGAAAGGTCAAGATTACTTTTAAAAATAAAATAGGGTTGAATTTCCATTTGCGAGTTACGTTTAATTAGGAGTTGCTTTATTTAACCCTCTGAGTCTAATGAGAAATACATTTTCCTTAATCAAAAGTAAAGTCATCAGGCATACCTACGCATTTACAATATCAAAAATTAATGATTACGTTTTTGTAATTAAGTCTAAGTGTTACCTAGAGGCACATTTAGTCTCCAACTATGCCAACAAGCATTCGAGGCCAACATTTCTAGATAGTAATGCGTTATAACCACCTGAGAACGACTCTATCAATGTCAATCATGGAACGTCTACCAAAAGTGGCATTACAATCTCTTTGTCGCTCGTATTAGAAACTAATCCACTACGCGAATGCTTTAAGTTGATACGCTTAGGTGAGATAGGCAAAGGTATAGGGTACAGGTAAACGCCTTCAATTATGCATCGGCGTTTATCGGCGAGGCGCGCACCTGCCTCTGTGTCACCCTGCATTATTAATGGTCGCTGCGTAGCGCTAGGGCTGAGATACGACAGAAAAATGGATTGGTAATAGTCGATTAATGGGGGCTAGGGGTGTGGTAGGTATTTTCGACTCGTATCTCAGCATTTCAGCACGTGTTTGGTTCTCTTAGCAAATAAAAGATATTTTGGGTGACTTCGTGTCCCAGAAAATAAATTACGCTATTTGAACAAATTTTATAAGAATCTAGCTTATCCATTCATGCTCAAATCTAGATACACGTAGGAACAGAGAAAACAAAACTTGAATTCAATCAGCAGTAAAGTCACTTTTGACTTACTTCAAATTGATTACGGAGTTTTGAATACGTGCTTTAATCAGTGAGATCTTTTGTATTATTTTGTTGTTTGATAGCAGGGCCACGGTAGTGGCCATGCCTGTGCCGGTGGGAACCCTTTTCTCGAACGATCTCAAGGCATTTTTCATTAATAGATGTTTTTGATACGAATGAAACCACTCACATAATCCTAAGGTCATCCTAAGGTTGCCTGGAAGAGATCGCTCTCAGCGATAAGGCCACCTTTTATACTTCCTTTATTCTATTGTTTATTCCTGTATTATTTTCTGTTTTTGTGTGGTATAATAAAGTGTTTACTATCTATCAATCTATCTATATTCCATCCATCTTTTCCTCGGTCTTACTCTCCCCTTATACATTCAAACCTAACTCTCCTCTCGTCATATTATCTTCTTCCCACCACATAACACGTCCATACCATGCTAACCAGTCATTCTCTTCATTAAATACATTGCCAAATATCCAAGCCCGAGTTTCTTTTCTGAAATTATTATCGCTTTGTAATTTACTCTTTAATGATTCAAACAATTTTATAATAATAGTAGTAATCCTTTTATTGGCTAATAAGGTAAGTTAATTTATAATTACGAGCTATAGATTTTGTTCATTAAAAAAATAAAAGAATAAATAAACAACGAATTTACAGTTTGATTAAAATCTTCATTGAAGAATTCATAAATCTTCTTACAAAAATGTTGTCTCAAAGGGAAACAAACTGCCAAGTGCCAGCCCTAAGCAAGAGCGTGTGAAGACGAATCGTATAGCGGCGCTTGTCGGCCTAAAACAATGACATCGCGAGTCGTCTACCGTGCGTCTTTGCGGGGGTACGAGTAGGTATACGATCCCTTTCCATCTCAAACTTATGAATTATTGCTCGAGGCGTGGTTGCTCTTCTTTTTAATCTTACTCGGAAGATCTCGTGTCACTCAGAAAGTTAAGATTAATATTGCTGCTGCTATTTTATATCAATACAATAGCACACATAAAATAAAACTTAAAAGGGTAAGAAAATTCCAAAGTGAGCTTATTTGCGTAACTTTCAGTTAGTACCTAGAAGCTTATTAAAAATATGTTCCAAAAGTTTACTGCTCGGGCTTATTAAATTGACTGATAACATCAAAGTTCGAAGAGTCCCAGGACAGTAATGATATCATTTTAGGAATTCAGTATCGACGATGTAATCTTCCAAAGTTTGACGTATTTCCTTCAGCAAGGAAAATGAAATATTCACCGCTTTATTGACAGATGGAAAGAATCGAATTTACGGAGTTTGACGTCTACGGACGTTTGACGGAGAAAATGTGAAGCTACCCTCGACATGAGCTAATAAAGAAATTCTGTTACCTTTTTCAGGATTTCTTTCCAAGTTTTTTCCGCTTTGCACTGAACGCAAACTGTAATAACTTCGTTTGGCCAACTCATAGCGTTCTAATGTTGAAAATTTACGACATTCATATTCAACATTCAATTTGTAGCAATGAAGAACCTGTGCCACTATATCAGATCCCGTCTCCCATATTTCCTCCTTACGGGTCCGTTTACGAAGTGTGAAGGCAGCGGGCGGTCCTGCGAGGCGGCAAATGCAATTTGTGGTCCGCAGCAGAAATTGCAGTCTCAAGTCCCGACTCGGCCCAATCTTCACTTATTGGACACTGTGAACATCCGAACGAGGCCACCTGGGATGCTCTAAACATGTATTGTCAACCTGAACCATGTGAAAATTGGTTTCCATTCAAAATTAGTTGCACTTTTATATTTTGCTGTTTTTATTTGAGAATGTAAGACTACGGACTAATATTTTGTCATTTTCAAAGCAGTTCCATTTTACGCAGCCAGTTAAGTAGAGAAATGGTTATAGAGTTATTTGAACGTTTTTCATAGCAAAAAACTAAATTAGCTCTAAAAACTTTGGCTTTGTAACTTTTAAATAAAATAAAATTGTTTATTTAATAAATTGTATTTGGCAACTCTACGTTGGCGTTGCCGTTGGCACAAAGTAAATTAATGTTTTCCTAGAGATTGCACTGCAAATTGCACACAAGTGGTTTTAAATAGATTGGTCTTGTAAGGGTAAATGACCTCTCATACCCTCTTATAACTTGTATTTGACTTGTTAGACAAAATAAAATAAAATTCTTACTAGTCTTTGAACTTTTTGTCAGAAAATCTGTCTTGAGTTACTGAATGCGTTTTGGATTTTTTGGATATTGACTCGTACTAATGTGTGGTTTTATCTCATCTTATTCAGTTGTCCAAAGGTTGATAATAAATAATTCCATAACGAATATGAGGATACATCATCCTTAAAGGAAAAACCTTCTACTAATGGATGGACATACGTAAGTGCTTAATTAAATCAATTGTAACGAAAACTTCTCTTGTGGTAAGAAGAATATTAGAATTACTTTTACTTGCCTGTTTGCCAATAAATTCATTTTCTTTCTGTTTTTCTTGCTTTTACCGCTTAGAGTTTTACCGTTAGATTATAATATGGATTATGCAAACATGTTCAGTATTGTAGTATAAGTAGGTATAGATGTTTGATAAGTAGGCACAAAGACTCTGCTTGTAGTAATAAACCTCGAATACTTAAACGCAATTTGAATTTGATTATTTTGCGCTTTGTTTCCTATTTGATAATATTTCCTTAGTGCATATTGTGTAAAGATAAGGAAATGTTATTGATTCTGATTCTATGACAGACTCCTAAAGTGTATAACTAAACATTCGCAGATGACTGTACCCACCCACCTATCTAAATTATTACCGGCTTGTATGTCTATAGGTACCTATTCATCTGGCTTCAGATCATGTTTCGCTTGATAACACCTCCATTCACGTCAGTCGTCACTAATTAGCTAAATCAGCCTTTGATATCGCGGTGGTGCCTAATGTTATGTGTTCAGGTTTCTATGTAATTGTACCTACCGCGTAAATAATAACACATGTACTGTTCGTTACGAAGAATGATAAATAATACAGGCTTTTAAATAGATGGATTTTAATATATTTTAGATGAACAATATGTAACCGCAGGTATTTTCTATGTTATTTGATTACAATAGGTACATGTAATTTACTGTACACACATTAGAACCAAAACCCGCTAAAATCAATTTATTTCACATTGTAACATCAAATACCTTTCCATTAGAGGTAAATTAATGTGATAGGCATATATGTAATAATAAAGCAGGTTTAATAAACATTCTATGAATAGCGCGCGTTTTCAATCAGTTCATAATTATGTCGGTATGCCGAGGGTAGTTCGATAAATAAAGTGGCTCGACAGTGGCGGGGCGGATTTGTCAAAGGCATACCGATGTCAATACGAACGTACAGCGTCCGGGAGAGTGTAATTATGAGGCTGTGTTTGTGCTGCCCTTTATTACTTCCTGAATTCCCTGCAGGTGACACCTGCTGCGATCAAAGCGAACAGTTTAATAAAGTCGCCAACGCATTGCCAACCGGCCAACCAAGCTCTTTCCGACTGCCTTTTCGACTCGCAAATTAATCCTTGATAATATGACTGAGAGGTCTGGGTAGAGCGGTCACAAGCCAACAGATTGGTTTTAATTTAGCGCAATATTATTAATCTCGGTGCTAGCTGTGAATAATATCGTGGTCTATTTTTGCCTCTTTCGATGCTTTTGGTGTAGGAATTCTGTCTGATTTAACAAAGAGAGTTTTATTTTTAGTTGGAATTTACCTACCTTTACCAAAGTATAATTAGTTAATCGACGAAATAAATAAGAGTCTCTATGTTTGGCTGTACCTATGTATTTTTTATGTATGATCGTCGATTTCTCCGTCGAATAAGGGCCGATTTGGATAATTCTCTCGCTGTTGTATGGCAAAAATTTATTCCCGAGGGATAAGTATTTGTCCCCGAAAATATTAAAAACCTGTGTAAATTTGAAGTCGATTTTTAGTTTTTAAAAACATGCTAATTATTTCATCAAAATTGGTTTATACTGTTTATATGCATACTGTTGGTGTAACTTTAATAAATAAATAAATATACGAGTTTATGTGCCTTTTATTGCGTCACACACAATATAATATTTTTAGTAATAATTTACAGACTACGTACTATCAATAATTACCGTTAAAATAAATGAAACAGTATTTTCCCAAGCAGACCAAAATAAAAGCCAATGAGAAATAGAAACAGATGCTACTGCAGATTTGGAACAAGTTACTAAAAAACTCGTTAGACAAGTGGAGCTTAGTCACCCCTGCTCAATATATTGCCAAACAAATGCATCTTAATCCTAAGGTGGTAGAGGCTATTTTCTTCGTGCTGCTGTGTTCCAGAACAGGTGTAGTTAGGCTCCCACGATGCAGGACCGCAATTCGCGACCCCTCGCTATAATTCTCCTTTGATAAACGATATTGACCTACATTCTTTATTATACTCGTGTTATATTTTACGGGCGATATTGAACACATAAATACGCTATAGGCTTATTAAGCTGTTGGGACTCGTGGTTTAGGATCGCAATTGTAAAACTTTTGACATTGGCTGTTACTTGTGGGTATATAGGTACTTGATCTAAACTATTGTAATATGCATTATAATAGGTACTATAATATTGTTATGTAATTAAATTTAATATAATGGATAGTTTAGGTATATTTGATGTTTAATCTTAGTAAAGAAGGCAATTTAAAAACAGCTACTACTTTTTTTGGCTAACAAAATAAGCTTACTTACACAAGTAATATTTTATACTATAAATTATTATGTAATAAGAAATAATTTGTTTTTGATTTTCTGTTCACTGTATAAATGTGTTGATACAATTTTTTTGACTGCAATCGGACCATATTAAATAAACAAGCACACGTATGCATAATCTGGCATTACGAAACAGCTTAAATTAAAGTTCCATTCGAATAAACATTACAGACGAAATCAGGCCACTTGTGCCCAAACATGGCCCGTATTCTAATGTCGTCATAGTCCGGGGGTCCGCGGCCGCAGCTGAATTATTTAACACGCACAAAGGCTGATGAATGGCCGATTTAATTCAGTGGACGTTTCGCACCGATCCGCGATCTATCGGGATTAGCATAAGAATCTAACTGGAGAGTTCTTATTTCCCACGGTTTATTCTGCCGTTATTACATAATGTACATCAATGTTTACATAGTCAGCGTAGGAACATGAATCTTTAATGGTAGAGGAAAATAATAGTCAATTATTCTCTGTGAGCATTCGAGTCTACGGTTGATTGTTGCAACCGAGATGCGCTTGTTACCGTAATAGCGGTCGGGGGATGAAATGAATTCTCTTGTGCTCGTAATATGATACTTGCGAAATTTGTTACCATAATTGCTTGTGTCGGACGAATTCAAATACACAAGTTTTATTTATGTTTTGATTCACAAATGAACCCGTCTTAGTTGCGTTTTGTGGGACAAATGTCTGGAGCGCTTTGCGAAATCCTTTGAATAGGCATACACTGGCATTACAAAACTAGCTGATCCTCCAAAGTTCACCAGTTTAAGTAAACGTGAGTGATCCTCGCTCAACAATACACAATGTAGCACAAAATCTAACGTTAAAGTTCAACATTTGGAGATTTAGTGCTACGTAGCGTCTACGCCAGCCATAAAACTTCGTAGGAGTTTGCTACGAACGCCACGAAGCGTAGCACTGAGTTCTCCGTAGCCAAACGTTGCTGGGTTTTGCGAGACAAATGACATTTTTGACCCACATCTACCGAGGCGAATACTTTTTTGTGTGAGGGTTTGCGACACCTTTATCCTCTGGGTCACAAGGTCGAAACGCAAAAGCGTCGTTTTTATGAATTGAAATTCATAACGCGTACCTACAATGAGCAAATAGACGTTTCAAACTGAAATAAATTGTATTGTTTCGATGGCTTTTGTTTTTGGTTTGTGTAAACCAGTTGCGAAGTTGTTTCAGTTGTTTTATTTAAAAGGTCGTTCGAAGAAAGTTGGTAATCTCAAAGCGCATTTTGCAAAGTAAACCGGAAGCGTTAGCGGATTCATTGTATAGTAGAAGTATCTTTGTATCACTGGCGTTACACTGTTCGGGTTAGAATGTAAATAACTTACCGTGCTTCCAGAACTTTTAGGTTTGCTGCTGGACTTTGCCTTGACTGGCTTAGCAGGGGGGGTCGGCGGTGCGGGCGGGGTGCGGGGTGGACTGCTGTCGCTCCCGCTACTGCTCCCGCTGGCGCTCGTGCTTGCACTCCGTCGCTCTGAGGCCGAACTGCTCGACTGCAAAGGTGCCAACTTGATTTATCGTATTGAATAAGTTCCGTCCGCACCTAGCTACTATTGCGGTAGGTACCTATCGAACTTTGCAACTTTCCGGGGATCGCGAGATATCGTGCCAATGAGAGATAACTGCTTCCGCGGTTACATAAACTGTATTGACACTATGATATATTGCAATGCTACGACCCACTTTCGATACTTTCGGTAAGAGTATAAAACTCGTAAGTTTCGGGTGAAATGGTTCACTCCATTTCACTTGAATGTTCCTGTGAACGGTGGAGCGGTGTTACTCGTTGCCTATTACAATAATAATTACTTTTCAAGACACCGGAAACAGAGCTCTGTTGATTCTTGTTTGGCCCGCAAACGTTGCTTGTTTGAGGGTCAAAATAAATGAATTGAGATAAACAGTGGCTGGTCGCGAACTTTTTCGGCGGGGCCCCCACCTAATGGGCACGCGAAATTAAAAAGCACACACAACGCGGATTTGGGCTAATTGGTTAATTAATAAGGGTTGTCGGGGTTGAATTTTACATGTGCGGCCAACTGGAAGTGTGCCAGAATTGCTTAGGAATTAAAAGCTAGATTAATGACAGCTTCGCACGTACGATTGCTGATAATATAATACGCGCCGGATTGATAGTGCTAGTTTATTAGATATATTAAAGGGCTTATTATCCTCAGAGTTAATATAGCGTCGCTGGAACGTAGCTGTTCATACTACTACTAATATTAGGTACACGCATAGCAATCAAATTCAAAAGCAATGTAGCACGTCATGTTAGGTCTGGGTCTAGTCTGGCGTGGGATTGACTGATTGAAGTCTATCCAAGCTAGCAACTAATTTAGGGCCTTGTAAATTGCTATTAGAGACATGCATGCCTACTCAAGTATATATCATGCATTACATCGGATGTTTAGCGATCTAATCCCGCACAAAAAAAAAAATCCAACAGCCCCAAGGTAATAAGCAGCTCATCCGGGGAGTCCTTTGTCCAATAGTGAACTGGTAAAGTAATGATTTAATGTGATACCACAAGAGTAGCAGGAAAAGCTTTCCCAGACGAATCCTTTCGAAAAAAGTCTCTCTTATTCTTTAGACACTCTCATATTGTAATGAAACCTTAATATTCCGGTCAAATTAGACCAAAAAAAGGAATTAAAGTTACAATAATTCGGACTCAGCTGAAAGTTGGTAGGATTGTTCAAAACCTAGTCATTAAATAAATAAAAAATAAATAATGCTGGACAATTCACACAGCATTACCTAGCCCCATGGTAAGCAGAGCTTGTGTTATGGGTACTAGATAACTGATATACATAATACAATATACATTACATAGATAGATATTTTTTTTATTATACATAGAAAACAACCAGAACACACGGAACAAATATCTGCAGATCGTACACACAATTGTTCCGAGGCGGGAATCGAACCCGCAACCTCCTGCGTCGCAGGCGGACCTGCGCCCACCGCGCCACATCGGTCGTCAAGTCATTATCGATCTGATACATGGAAAAAAAATTACACGGTTCAAAGGTCTCAGAAATGACCGGACTATAAAAAAAGCATAAATTAACGCTTTGTCTAACAATGTAATGATTAAAATAAATAAATAAAAAACTCTTTATTTCGGATATCCATGGATCCATATTTGGTTAGTAAACACACAAAAATATAATTAAAGAGAGTTAGTAGAATCTGAAATTAAAAAAAATATTGAATACCTAGATTGAATATAATATTATATACACATGTCCCTTTCCCAGAGTGATCCCTATAATAAAGATATATTTGGCGGGATCACTCTGCGAACAATGCATGCCCACAGCGGGGATGATTAACTATCCGCTATGGTTTTCAGGATGCTGTTAATGCTGTCTGTGCTGTAATGAATTGTAGGAAAGTACGTAAATGTGTTACCTCAGAGTGAGGGCGGCGGGGCGCGGGCGGGGTCGAGCCGCGCTGTGGGTTGTCGCGGTCGCTTCCGCTCGAGGTACCGCTTCTGCTCGAACTGCTGCTCGCTGAACCTGACACACGAATACCCAAATAAATATTATTCTAATTTTAAATAATATTAATTAATTTAGTAGGTAGACTTCATTTATGGATCAAATATGATCGAACATGAGACAAAAATAGGAATACAAATTTCAGATTTAAAAATTTTCAGCATTTTCCTTCAATGGTGGCGGCCATTATGCATGAAATGCACATGTATGGAGGCACTTTTGGATGGTCCCGTGTGATACATCGTTGACTCTTTATAAATAAGCTAACAAATT
The DNA here is from genome assembly GCA_943735965.1 of Eupithecia abbreviata. Taxonomy (NCBI): domain Eukaryota; kingdom Metazoa; phylum Arthropoda; class Insecta; order Lepidoptera; family Geometridae; genus Eupithecia; species Eupithecia abbreviata. The sequence continues at coordinate 8,372,464 of OX030991.1, read as the reverse complement.
AAAAACAGCGATTTTGTTATTAATTTATGATTACTAAATGCTTCCTCTATTAATCATTAATATTCATTAGGTATTTCTAGATTCACTTATACCGTGTTTCAAGTCTTTTGTCTCACTGTAGCATACGCGTTGATTACTTGCTTTGTGCCGTACTACGATACATTAAGCAAAACATAGGGTGATCCAAAATGTTATCAAGTTTTTCTACTGTAAACTTGCACCCGTTTTTTGGCATTATACCTACGTAACAAAATTACATTTAGATGAAAGTTAATCATTAATGTAATACGTAATTTCATACTTATAAGAAAGTACTTTTTAAAAGTTGTTTTCCTGTTTTACTTCGTTAGTTAAAAAGCGGCAAAGCAGGTAGCTTTGCCTCAAGTACTCTACAATATATGTTTTGATTTTCTGATCTTAAGAAAGCTTTTGACCTGAATGAGAACTTATAAATTCTTCGTCTCGATACCTCAAACTTAGTAAATGAAATTCCCAAATTTCACTGCTAGGTAATATTTTGGATCGTCCTGTACCTATCCTTGTATGCATGTGTTATTATGCACATAGCTGCATACATACATGCTCTGCTCTGCAATAATTGAATTTGAACGCAGCCAGGGATTAATATGAAGAACGCGTGCTGAAGTGATATAGCACGTCTTGTCTAGATTACAAGTAGAGCAATTCCACATCAACATCCAGTCTCTAAGCACCGAATTTGATAATATTACGGTAGAATTAGGTTAGTTGAGATTCTGTTATATTGTTTACTTTACCAGCGTCGGTTCCAGAGAATTCTTATCTCTATATTCTACGCACGTTTATAGAGAACGCAGAACGAATCAGTCGTATTGTATTGAAATTGAATCATAGAACCTTTGCTTGAAGCTTAAAAGAGAGAGCGCTGAAAGAATGGAAGACTAGAGAATATAATGCGCAAGTAAGCCTAATAATAATTTATATGAAAGTAATAAATTATGTTGTACCCTTTCTACGACAGCTGCGGTACTTGAGTACTTACTCATAAGTCACAGATAGCTGTCGCATGGCCAGTGGTTGGCCATAAATCATAGATTATAATATTTTGCCAAGGCTGCTACGGCTTGTCCTAAGTCCCGCAATCGGAAGATATTTAATAGGCATAAATCATCATAGACCAGACTGATACAACAATAAATTCGATCTCTGATTTACGGAATGATTCCTAATAAGGGCCTTCAAACCTCAAACTACTCGAAACTACACATACCAAGTAAAAGGGTGCTGCACTTTAGAGGTAAAATGCGATTTTGTAAGGAAAACTAAAGAGGTAAGATTAGGTGGATAAGATAGGTTACTTACTGGCATCCGCGGAAGGAGGAGGTTGGTGGTGGTTCTCCGTATGCCGTCTTAGAGATCTTGCATCGCAGTAGGACTTGCCGCATCCATCTGCTTTGCATTCATACGGCTTTTTGTTCCGATGGGTCAGCATGTGCCCATTTCTGTAGGCGAAAAAATTCATTAGCGTCCATAATTTTGCGAAATAACTATTTCGCAGATTGTGCGGGGCCAAAAGACAATCCGCTTTGAAACCACCCGAGATACAAACCGAATAGATATAAATGTCGCTATCATTGTAGATATCAATTTATTTTTTTAACAGTAACCATAAAATAACATGGACACGAGAAACTCGTAAAATGTCAAATGTTACAGCTACCATCGTCGCGTGGTCAATAACATTTATTAGTTTTTCGATATCTATTTATCAGTCCCTGTAAAATGGACCTTAAAGTAGTAGATGCCTCGACAGTCGAACACGTTTAATTCTCAGCTTAACTGGGTCAGATTCAGCTGTTCACTGCTCAGTCAATACATAAGCATTATGGCCAGTTCCCATTAATATTCATAGGGTAAGGCTGAGGCGATTAGGCGGCGCCTTATGACTAGAACATGTGCTCAGCTGGAAGTTTCCAACTAACTTGTTCGATGGCTTTCCCATACAAAACCAACTTCAGATGACTATTAGAATTAACTTCCGATAATACCTACAGAAAGGAAGAATCGTGTAAAATCACAAAAAAAAAAATCTCTTTTAAGTAGCCTATTTCTAACCAAGTTTTTATTTTTTTTAAGTTTTTGAAAACAAATAGCTTATAAAACTTAAATAAGCAGAAACTTAATAGTTTTCACTAATAGTACCTATCTACTTAAATATGCCTTTACTAAAAAAAAAAAAATATCTAGTATGTACAAGTAATTTATGAATAACCAATTAATTAATAACAAATAAACTCGGTTTAAAATGTTTTGCCTGTTCGTTATTAAACTCGTTATAAAAGTAATTTGTAAGAGTCACATAAATCAAAATTATCATTGACTCTTTAGTTTATAAAATAGGGTGTAAAAGTTATACTCACAGATGGTCTTGTCTTTTGAATGCTTTTGCACAGGTTATGCAGACGTATTTTCTTTCGTCGCTGTGTGTGAGCTTGTGTTTTGCCAGCGCCGACGCATTACCGAATATCTTGTTGCAAACCTGGAACAAACCAATCAGACTTTACCTATCTTTTCAAAATACTAATAAATAACGGTTACAAAATGTGATTGCTGGCCGTACAAGTGACTAATATTGTAGTTAGTCGGGTAATAGATTTAACTAAAATAAAAAACTATTCTGTTGACTTTAAAAGTTCATGTTCAGAAATTAATTTAAAAGTTCATTAATAAATCTTATAAAATGCCTAATTATCTTGTCTATTCCAAAAAGGTAACCACGGTAATATAATTACAAACATTCATAGTCCCTAGTCCCTACTCAACTTTTGAAAAGACAAGTAAATAATTAAACGTAAATTGTTTTTTATTTTATTTCTAAAGACAGTGACCCAAACTTGGAACAACATAAAATGTGTCCATTCTTAATTACATTCAAACGGAGGAATCTTAATATTCTGGGGCCTGTAATAATACGACAATGGGAGGTCTCCTCGGGCAATGCAATCAAAGATGTGCCTTTTTTCGGTTTCGGAGTTAGGTATTGTTAGCAAAAGACCGAATCGAGTTTTTATTGAATAAGCTGAAGAAAAAGACAAAATTTGTATTCATGGTATTTGCTGAATTACTTGTAGATCCACAATTTTGCAATACCTACTCAGAACGCGTTTTGTTTCAAGTAAAAAAATGCTGTGGATTCATAGCTAATTCAATATAATATATGTAGTTTTAAATATGTAGTCGGTTCTATGAACTAAGACTTGTGAATTGTGATGTTCAAATATTTTTGTAGGAGAGCCTACATAAGTGTATAGACGCCTATCCCTACGACTGTTGTTTGTTTCTCGTCTAATTAGGGGTCTCTTCGTCTTATTGTTATCTTATTTTTACTTCGGGTCTGTTTCTACTATCTTTACTGTTTGCGATAATTGTGAAATGGAGTTGTAACAGCTCGTGAAATTATGTTGTAAGCTGGGACTCTGAAGAAAGTCGGTTGTAAGTACCTATCTAATGATTTTTTTCGTGAATTGGTTGGATTAAACCTACTTCTAGATGGCATTTCCTCTTCTTGCAAACACGACAAGAACGAGATATCTAGTACAGCTGGAATATTTATAGCATGCGGGTTAAACACCAAATATGTAAGTACCTGACCCCTAGCCTTTGTCTGCGTTATAATACCCAACATTTGAATATTTTACGGCTGACCCGGGCGCTTGCTAACGTGTTTTTTGCCGACTTACGTACAGTTGAAGAAAGTGCCTACCCAATTTACGCCTCTATTCCCTGGCGTTAGAATTCAAAAGTGTTATGGCACTTTTTTACTTTTAGAGGCTCTCCGTGGATATTATTGTAAGAATAAAAAGGTACAAAGTGGGTCGTCGCATTGTTAGGCGTGGGAGGGTGTACACATACCTATTTTATTAGCGTTGGGGTTAGCAAAACACGGAAACTCTGGAGAAAAAGTTGTTGACGATAGTAGTTCTTTACTTTAAGCGAAGCAAACAATAGCCCTCTCGAAATACCGAGATTCCAGGTGGATTTTACTTTCGATGTCTTTATTGTAGTCTGTTTTTCAAGCAGCTTTATTTTGTTCTTCGATTTGCTTAATGAGCGAAAAGTATTCCTAGATAAATAGTGCTTTTAACGAGTTTTATATTAGGAATTTAGGATGATGGTGCGCCAGTGATGTCATATTATCGAAAACAAGCAGCAGGTAAGGGTTCGAAACTGTTGTCCTGTTGTACTTGGGTTGGACGCAGATCGTACATTGTTGGGTGCTAAAGTTATACAGTCAGATTCTCTCTTCGGTTAAATTTGAAAGTGGTGAATTGTACCTAAATGAATCTAAGATTCACTCGGTATTGTATAAACCTCTACCAAACAATGTCTAAAAGTACCGTAAACCGGCAATTTGTACAAAATCCGTTTGAACCTAAACCAAAAATTGGCGTAACTCACGTGGAAGCCATCTCTGTAAGTTTATAACTCAATAAAACCATATTCCAGCCCATAAACATTGATTCGTCCCGATATCTCCGCGGCTGTAGGAAGCCATTACACATTTTTAGATGACGTTCTCTCTATTACATGGGTACCATAAAGGACACCATTAATAAACACAAGAAAGGTACCTTTTGAAAAGGTACTTACACGTCATGAAAAGGACCTTTTCATGACGCGTAACAGCTAAGAGCACGCCTTAGGGCATGAATGAAATACCAATACTTATTCCTTTCATTATAATAAACAAATCTTTGGATGTTAAGCTTTAAATAAAATATTAAAATTCAATATTTCCACTGTAAAAATCGAAAGACTTATTGTTTCCTATTTAGTACTTTCGGAGAAGAGAATAACGAGCGATTCTTATCGATTATTACTCATTTCCTACCTCCTTCCGCTATAATTTTCTGTATTTTATTGAATTCTTTTATGGCGCCTTAATGCTCAGTTGGTTTTGAATAGACATTGTGCCGCGATTGGAAAGAGCTCTTGTAAAATTTCTTGTGATATTGTTGTTTTTGGTTTTATTTTAACATTTTCTCGTATTTATTCTTAAAAATTACGATGCATAGGTATGCCTGAACAATTTGATCTCTGTATCTACGCGGTCACTTAGGACGTTTCATGTTACATAACAGGGTTTCAGTTTAACATGAAATCTTAACATGTTACCTTCTTTGGTTACCAAGCCCAAGTTGTAAGCTGTTGTTTAATGGATTGCATGAATGTATAGAGATTGTTAGGTAGGCATCGTACAGGTACAAAAGCGGAGTATAATGTAAGTCGGTGCTATAGTGCAGTCTTTTTAATTAAATATTCGACGACCACAAGTACGGCGTAGGGTAAGCAGGGGTTATACCGGTCATTGGGTAATGGCGGTCACCCTAATAACTAACAAAATAAGGTGCATAGAAACGCGGTTCGCGGGCTGAAGGGCGAGGGACGAGACGCATAAGCAAGTAGCGAAAAGTTTGTTCCGTCAACTCGCTGCACCCGAGAGAGAAGCACGTGTGTTTGTTTCGGGCCGCCTGGATCTAATTTTTGGCTTTGTGCGACAGTCGGTAAGTAGGATTTATTTGAGTAATTTATTGTTGTTATTCATTTTCTTAGTGCCCAAACATTAAATTAAACGATATCGTAAACACTTCTAAATAATTGTATCTCTGTTTTCTTAAAATTCAACTTGTTTGCAAAACCGTCGTTTGGGGTTATACCGGTCAAGTGATCGCCATTACCCTAAAGTCATAGTTTATTATTTTGTCTACAGATCTGCTAGAAATCGGTAAAGAACTACCGCTAAAGCGACGTGGAGTGACGAAGACTTATCTGATATAGCTTCCACACCAACTACTCGACAGTCCTCAAAGTCAGCACAAAGGACGAAAGACAACACGCTACCATATTAACGAATACTCCTTTAAAAGCGATTTTAGAAGAAAAAGAAGCTAAGAAAATAATGAAAACCAAAGGGAAGGAAGAAAACTGACAAAACAAAGGCTAACATAAAATCTGATCAAAATATGACAAGAAAGAAGTCCTATAAAAGCAAAGATTTGCAAAAAATTTCATCGGAAGATGAAGAAAATCATCCTAACCTTTGCAACAATGATAGCAATGATGATAAGGATGATATTGACTTTGAAAGTAACAACAAATGCAACATTTGCAAAGAATTCTGCCGAAAAAATGAGATGTGGTATCGATACACTGCATGCGGCCAATGTTCTCATGCAATGTTACAGCTTTTTAGATTTTTTTACTCAGATTAGTAATTTATGCTTACTTACCATAGTAGTCTATTAATATCTATGCCAAAGAAAGTTGATCTCCATAGTTTATTATAAGTAAAAATGGATTCGGATTATAATTAAGTAAATAACTTTTGATCGCCATTACCCCTTTGCATGACCGGCATTACCCATGCTCAGGGGCAATGACGGTCAAACCTATATTTTTTTGTATGTGATCCTACAATTTTTTTTAAGAGAAATAGAAAATAAGTTGTAATGCACGTTGATTACTGAATAGTTTAACCAACGTTTCTTGCATTTTTTTCTAAAATAAATCAATTTTTTAAAAAGTTATAGCATTTTTTCCTTAAGTGATCGGCATTCCCCCTGCCTCCCCTACCTTCTCATTACACTATATTAATGTTTTTAGCATGTTGAGAATAAAATCTCTAATTGTCTCAGTGAATTAGTACATGGTGGATGTTGGCTGCAGTTGGGCCGTGACCTACTTCCTAGCCCATGACCTACATTATAACGTGAATGAAAAATCGGGTCGAGATGCGTAATCACGACACTTTTAAATGTATTAAAGTTTCAAGAGGAAAAAGCTTTTTGTAAAGATGTAGGGTGTTTCTGTGTTGAGTTTTGTTTCAATATTTTATTTACATGCTTTAATGCAAAATTGAAGCAATTTTTTGTATTGTTACCATGCGTCGTCGAAGAAAAATTAAAGGTAGGATTTAGTATGTTGTATCTTGATCCCGATACATTACATTGCTCAAACTTTACCTGAATGTTGAGGATCAACTCAAGTTTAGATACCTTACCTACCTACGTCGATTAAGTACCAAAGTTACCAAAGCTCCTATTTCAAAAGCCAATTATAAACTACCTCCCAATTTGTTGGAACAAGCTGCTAAGCCTCTCCAAAATCCCTTATAGCCGTTTTTTCAACACATCATTTGGGGTGAGGAGAATCTCGAGCCGACTAAGCTTCGGGCGTAGGCAGGGCGCACGCATCTAATTTTTCGATGACTTAAGATGTCTTTCCAGCAGAGAAGTTTAGCTAAGGGAATCAGGCAATTCCTTTCGTTGGATTGGACGAATTTCACAGAGTTCCCAGCTTCGACGTAGTAAATATTTAGTGGAAAGACACCTTTCAATAAAGCTGTCCAAGTATATGAAACCATAACTATCCTATCACTGACTTTTCTCACACCGCTGGTGAAATTATCGTTGAGATTTTTTTGTTTCGCGTGAGGTAGGTACGTGTCCAAACTAATGACCTTGATTTAAGACGCTTTGGTTTTTTACGCTTTTTATTTCATGGTGATTTTTCATGCTGTGTTCACAATCCCAAGGTAGGCAGTTATAGAAAATATGTAAAAGACCCAGAACAGAGGGTAAGTATTATGATTATATCTCTGATAGAGGGCTGTATTTTTCAAGCAATATTTGCTGAAATTAGTGATTGTTGACAAATTTCTTAAAATACGACGTGTTAACGAACTTGGTATAGTTATATTTCTAGCGCCGCCCGTAGCAAATATCGTAGCACGCGTAGCAGTATTTAGCATGCCATAAGAATTGTAGCATTTGATAAATCGTAGAGCCATCTACGTTTCGATTGGTTTCGTCATTTGAGACCAAAGCCGCAGTCAGCATTGAACCGCAAGATAATTATGTCCGCAAGCCTTGATTGAGCATAATTAAACGTCCACGAGGGCTCCTCCTTAATTATGATCTATTGATGAATTTCAATTGAAAGCTCATTCACTCTAATATTGTATTATTTTTTAAACGATTCATATCTATTGGTTTACAGAAAGTCTGTTATAAATTAATACAGATTTTGGACGGACGTGATTCATAAATTTTCCTAACACAATAAACTTCTTTTTCGTTCCTTTTCGTATCCGAGCGGTCTGATTTTGGTATCGAATAGAAAGAAATACGTAATAAGGCAGGGCGGCAAATTAGGTAAATAATCAGAACAAAACGACACCTCATATCGGTGTCGAGACGTGCCCGCGCGACGCTTGCCGAATACCAATCGCTCCCAAACGTAATGATTAAAAGTAATTCATTCAACAAATGCACGATTTCGGCCCCTTGGGCCTTTGCTAAAGTAAAACAGTCACGTCCCGTGAGTTCGGCAAGCATAACTATGTGGGTTGCGTAGCTTTTTCAGTCAAATGCCTCAAGGGCAGCCCGAGCAACGATGCGATGAAAGGATTGTGCGACCAAATATACCTAACCATATAGAAATAACAATTACACCAAACTACCAATCCTTATAAAACTTTTGAAATTATCTTGGTTATTTAAACAAAAGTCTCACATGTATAACAGGATATACATAAATATGTATACCATGATTTGATTTTTAAGTATTTCAATATTTCGGAACAGTTTCATGCGCCATGTTCACATAATAACTATTGCGTGATCATGGTGTATGTACTAATCATAGTTATAAATTTTTGGATACCCCCATAATATTTTTTTTATATTTATAAAAGACCACATAAAACACGGTGAAATAAGCTGAACAGTGCTCTCATACGAAGAAAAATAACTACAGACACCTAAAAATAAGTTCTATCCATGTAAACTTTCTTCTATGAGCCGTGTTTTTCACTTCAAATGTATCCAGTAGATAAAGTAGTCGATATACCTACCAGTTATCGGCCGGTAGTTGCCAAATAATCCGTTCGGCGAAGTCTTTTATTATTTTGTCGGAAAACTGGCGGTCTATTGTTGGTTCTACGCAGGTTTGTATTTGGTTACGTTGTTTTGTTTGGAAATCGGGGAAACATCAGCATTTGCAATGGTACTCGTACATGCCCGACATATCAGGTAAAATTATTGATTTATTGAATATTTTTCATTTTTTATTTCGATACAGAATAATGGTTAGGTTAGAAGCTAGTTAGGTAATGTTGTAGGCCTATTCTCGTCATACAACCTAACTTGTAATGAAAAAAAAATCCATACCTATACTTCTAAGATACTTATAAGAACAAATTGAATGATCTCTATTATATTGGTTTTCGGAAAATAGTGATGAGCCTGTTTCGCTCATGTTCAAGGCTTTCAATAACGTCTTTCATATCAGGTTTTCGTCAGTTTCCTTGTAAGTAATTTCCGATTCCAGCATGTGGTTTGTACCTACTTATCTTTATTTTTAGAAATACCTTCTTTGCTTAGAAATACCAACGTAAAAGGTATATCTACAGTGTACATATATTGTTTTCTCGAATTTTTAGCTAAAGCTTTGGTATGTGAATTCTATATACCCAAAGCTTAGCTAATAATTATTAAATTATTAATTAATAAAAAGTAAATAGTAATAGTCTGATGCTGCAAAATTAAATTACAATGTATGTATTTAGGTACACGTACGTCTTATAACACTGGTGAACCTTATCTATGTAAGTTTTAAAAAATAAATGTAACTCGACTGTAACTTTTTTTCATAATTGCGCATTTAATAAGTGTGTAATCATCATCATCATCATCCTATAGCAGTCCACTGCTGGACATAGGCCTCCCCCAATGAGCGCCATAGCGCCCTGTCTTCAGCTTGCCGCATCCAGCATCTACATAATAATATAATAAGTGTGTAATACCTGTTTACTTAACTTACTTACCTACTGCAAAATAACTTATGTGCAAGCTAGGCTAGGCTCTGAGTTAAAGTAGTGAGAATAAAATAAAAACATTTCACATTGTATTAATTTAACAAAGCTATTTGATAAAATGTCTTCCTCTCGTTGTCGTCTTCATTTCAGTATTTTCGCAGACAATGTCATTTTAATAAAGAAAGATACGAGGACGGTATTATTTTATTACGTAGGTGCCCAGTACCTACCTACTTAGAGACAAAATTCTTTGTAGGAATAACCTACACAAGTCATTCCCTCACATACTATTCCAGAAAAAATGAGGTGATTGATGAGATAGGCTTTTCTCAATAATTCAATCCTACCAAAAAAGAGGGTATAATGTATATACCTAGATAAGTCAAAAAACCTAAACACAAAAAATCAGAAATAATCGTGATACAGAATTAAAATACTGTGTAGCAGGATATTTTTTGTTTAAAAAGGGGTTACAACACCCAGAGAATATTGCTGGAAAATATTTAACGACATTCGTATCATCGAAGCAAAGTGCAGAAGCTTGACAGTAAGCTTTGCGAATTAAAATTGAAACATTTTTCGCTTCACGTATGATTATGCATTATTGAAGTTTGTCTTTGAGTGTTTAGTGATTACCTTGTTGTTTTCTGTTATTGTTATAATAGTGTTAGTTAGTTTTAAGTTTTTATTCATATTATATATATGTATGTCTTTTTTGACATTAAATATCTTCGGACTATATTAGGAAGATATTTTATGTCAAAAAAGACACAAATTTGGATAACAAGGGAATCACTGGAATTTTGTCCTAAAACACCGATTCATTACAGCAGTTTATCTTCGCCTCCCTTTTTGGACTTCATATCCGGATTCATCAATCACCTGTTTATACTAAACAAGCCGACAGAGTTAACAGGTGATTTCATCAAGTTAAATCGTATTCCAGTATTTGACGTGACGAAGGTTTATTCATTTTTTCCCTACGGCGACCATCCATCTTGTTTGGGACAGTGCTTGTATAATTTCGCATCATCCCCTGTAGGTTTAGGCAACTCCACACGTTCTAAAGGTAATCTTTGAGTCAGCATAGTTGGGAACGAAGGAACTAAATATGTGGTAATAACTGTGACCTAAAGCGGGTATAAAGCGTTAGTTGCAGTAAATTCGCGTTGCAATTTGTGAACATGACCGCGGCGCGGTCGCGGAGGCGCTCGGCGCTCACCTGAAGTGGCTTGGCAGGACGCCAGCTGCCCGCGCGGGACTCGGCCGTCCTTTAATGTGAAACTCCGATATGTAGCACTGAACCGAACACTGGATACGAACGGATTTACTACCGCCCAATCTACGATGCTCACAAAGTGATATTGGATTTATGACAAACATTACCCGCCGGCTTTATGCTCAAAAGGATCGCCCCAACGAAAGGCGAGTGTTTATCTGAGAGATTAAACTATAGATATCATTTCCGGGAGCGAATCCGCCTTTGTCATTTTATCTTATATAGCTATATAGCTTTTATATTTAATGAATCCATTGATTGTGGCGTATTTCCTGATCTAATGAAACATAGTAAAATAATCCCATTGTTTAAATCGGGTAGTAAGTCTGACCCCACTAACTTTAGACCAATATCAGTACTGCCTACATTCAGTAAAGTTTTTGAAAAACTTATTTTACACCAATTGCTTAGACATTTTAATGGCAATGACCTGCTACATTGTAAGCAATTTGGGTTTACTCGTGGCAGGTCAACTACTGATGCCGGTGTAGAGTTGGTATCGCATATTTTTGATGCTTGGGAGAAGTCGCAAGATGCTTTAGGCGTTTTTTGCGACTTGTCAAAAGCATTCGATTGCGTTCATCACGAAACATTAATCAGGAAACTACATCATTATGGAATTAGGGACAGCTCTTTGGATCTTCTTACATCTTACTTGAGTAATAGGATACAAAGAGTTGACATTAATGGGAAACGATCTAAAGGGTCTGTTGTTACAATGGGTGTACCGCAGGGTTCTATCTTGGGTCCTTTCCTATTTTTAGTTTATATTAATGACCTGCCTCATCTTGTAAAGAATGATCATGAGATTGTATTGTTTGCTGATGATACTTCATTAATTTTTAAAATGAAACGACAAAACACAAATTTCGACGATGTAAATACTGCAATCTCAAAGGTAGTCCATTGGTTTAGTATTAATAATCTTTTGCTTAATGAAACCAAAACAAAATGTTTAAGATTTATTCTACCTAATGTAAAACAAGTTAAGGCCGATATAAACGTAAAAGGAGAAACGCTAGAAATTGTAAATAATACCGTATTTTTGGGAATAACCTTAGATAGTAAACTTCAATGGGGCCCACACATAGATAAACTATCGAAGAGACTTAGTTCTGCAGCATATGCAGTTAAAAAAATCCGTCAGCTTACAGACGTTGATACTTCTAGACTAGTCTATTTCAGCTACTTCCATAGTATTATGTCTTATGGCATACTACTGTGGGGGAACGCTGCAGATATAAACACCGTATTTGTGTTGCAGAAGAGGGCTGTTCGTGCGATCTATAATATGGGTCCCAGAGAATCCCTGCGTGAAAAATTCAAAGAAATAAACATAATGACAGTACCGTGTCAATATATTTATGAAAACTTGTTGTACACTCATAAAAATATCAATCGGTTCACTAAAAAAAGTGATATACATAATGTAAATACTAGAAATAAGAATAAACTCGCTGTGCCCACAACTAGGCTACACAAGATAAATGTATCTTTTAAAGGGCAATGTATAGGCTTCTACAACAAAACTCCAAGTGAGTTGCAAAAATTATCAATAAATAAATTTAAAAAAATTGTTAAACACATTCTTTGTAAAAAAGCTTATTACAAAATATCAGATTACTTAGAAGATAAAAAAGCTTGGAACGAGTTTTGCTCCAACTCAAAATCTACCAACTTACAGATAAGCAAATCAAATGTACTAGACACATAAGTTATGAATATACTAGTGGTTTCTTCTCACTTCTTCCACTGGTGGACAAAAAATTGAAGTGAACTATAAAATATGACCTGTCTAAGTGCTTATTTGTAAGCTTAAAGAAATAAAAACTTTTCATTTTCATTTTCATTTTCATCTGGACCTAGCTTCTCGCCACTAAGTTTGCGCATCCTTTTAACTGTTCCCTTCTGATAAATTTCCGGATCTTACTTTGGAGATAAAACCTCAATTAACTCATTGACGCCGCGCGCTGTTCTGCGAGCGTCCTTCCATAGTAATTACTTACGTACTAGCCAGTTAACACATGAACAACAGCCATAGAGATGTGAAATCTCTAAATTCTACAAGTATTATCTGAAACTCGTACAGGAACTCGTTCAGATAGGTAAAGTTGGGTAACGACGCAACTTTACGAATAAGGCTAAGTTGCCCACATTTCTAAGATGTGATTAAATAAGAAATATGTATGTAATGTTGTGTGCCCTGCCCGCTTATCGCGGGCTGGCAGGCACCCAAGACCGGTGGTTGGCGGAGCTGAACCCTGGCTTTAGTCTAACCACAGCGTGGGTCGCCAACTAATACCCTATGGTGCCTTCTCCAGCTTCTGACAAGTGACCTACTAAGGCGATCAATTAAATGCACAGAGAAGCTAAAAATCTTGATTCACGGCGAACTTTTTCTGCCAATTAATAGGAGTTTATAAAAAGCCTCTTTGTTTACTATTTATTATTATTACAGTACCTTGGAATATTTTAATATCATCGTCTGAACATTGTTCTCTTTAAGGAAACGAGTTTGTTTATTACTTCCTGCTTCATAACAATTTTATTACACGTGGAGATTTAATTTATGTAAAACGTCGCCGAACTTTCCGGGGGTATGAATGAAGCTTTCGAATTATTCGGCAGAGCCTCGAGCAACATAAACAGATGTTACCGGTACATCCTACGCAATAACGCCATTGAACACGAATCTGAAGTGGGGACAAAAAGTAGGGTGACTATGACGACGGTAAGTACTTACCTAAAAATATATTGCTCATATGACCAAGTATCTAATGTGTAACGTCTGAATTCATAATTTTATGTACATAATTATTAGTACTATTTAACGGGTATTTATCGCGTATTTGCCAATTTTTCAGACGTTTCAACGGGTTTACACTCTACCGTGGTCACGCGATGACAAATCTATTTATATATATAGGTAAATAAATGCGAAAAATACCCTTTAAATAGAACTAATTTTAACGTCAGTAATGATCAAATTTGCAAGAAACTACAGTAAAAAACAGAATGGAGAAAATTGAATAAGGTAGGTACTCTAATGGCACAATACTATCAAAAACACCTTATTTTTATTTGATCAATTTATAGCATATAATTTAACTTGTCTAAGTACTTATTTTGTAAGCCTCAAGAAATAAAATTGTTGAAATGTAACATTTTAAGGGTTCGAAGTCCCTCAAGGCATCCCTTTTTACATAGTTTCGCTTGTCCGGCATCAAATGGACAATCCTTCTTTCGCTTTTATAAATAACTGGTGTTCTACGTGGGGGTTTTAAGTACTAAGGTTTACGTTAGGACTTAAACACTGAAACAGTTTTATCTTGATGCACAAAATTATCGTAGTAACCCGGTTATGGTTGATGTTATTTAATGTCTACTAAATAATAATCTACGTCACAATGACAGTACTCGTAAATTCGCTTATTCTCACGACTGTGCCAAAACATTGACTTTAAGAAATTAAATAATATCCCAAAAAAAAAAAAAATTCGGCGGTTAGGTTTGATTGATTGACTTGATATCTGTGAATTGTTTTTTATTTCATCAATACAAGTTCTACCAGGCACACGCATTTTATTTCGTATGGACTCAAAGTAAACCGAAATAAAAGAACGGTCCCGAGTCCGTCATAATTCCAGCACGCGGACGTTTTTAGAAAATTGCTTCAAATGGAATCGATCCCGCGGGCTTTCACTAATTAATTCCCCGTGATTCTGTTCCAATGGACGCTGCTGTCGGAATCATTCGATTCCATTTGCTTTGTTGATGAATTTCGAGTCAGTAGACGAGTAACGAGATAGCTGACAGTCATGACAAATCCATGGGGTCTCTCTTACATGATATTACCATTCAAGCCGTGTAATGAATGTCCACTTTCACAGATTTAGAGAATAAATTTTGCAATTGGCATAAGTAGTAGAAGTTCTATCAATAGAGTTCTTTCTCTAAGGGTTCATTCGAACTAACAGGATAGAAGAAAAACGTTTGGAATTGAAATAAAAAAAACTACTTACAATGTTGTCTCTGGCAAATAAGATATAAAGCTTTTGAATTCGTCTTTTATTGGCTTTTAATATCTTTGGTTACTGTCAGCATTCAAAGGGAAGTCGAAATAATACGACCGCAATAAAATTATCTGTTTATTTTCGTCGTAAACATCATTTTAATCGAAAATTAATTTAACCATCTTCCATTCTATGGATGGATCTATTTGAAGGATTCAAGTATCTGATCCGGGCGTCCTTACCATCTAATATGATTTGTACCCATGAAATTATTACGTAAATATCACCCGTTTTGCGGATTTTCGAAATTGTTTGATTAATTATTAGCAGAAAGGGAGAGATAGGGTTAAAACGAGACAAGGGTCGACCCAAAGATCTTACAGTGAACGACATCAATAAGGTTAAATTGGCATCGGCCATCGCAGCTATTAGCTAGCTAGCCCAATTAGTGATATCAGCCGAATCTGGTCCGAATTAGCAAAATGGCTCTGGCTGCGCGGCGAGTTAGGTAATCGCCATGGCCCTGTCTTGTCGAATTACCCTAAAAAGTAGGACTATTATAGGTTCTATTATTGAAAAATGCTAAACATATCCTTAAATGCAATGCAAAAATGCTTTTTCATTTCTATTTCTGAAAATGTGTGCCATTATAGTGTAGCTTTGCTGGTGTAAAACTAGAGTTCAGGCCCAATAGTTATTCTACTCTTATTTGCTGTTCGTTCGTTCGTGTTCGTTAAATTACTTGCACTGATTAAAGCACTATTAAAGCCTTGGTCTGCAATGACTGCCCTAATACACTATGATGGCCTCAAGCAAAGCTTGCTATGGTCTCGGTCTTCAAGCCTGATCATCATAGCAACCCTATAATATTATGTTGTACCTATTGTTTGGATATTGAAATATGAAATGGAATGTAACCTCAGAAATTATCTATTCTAGATGATGACGTTTCGTTGCAGATTACGAGAGTATTTACGAGAACACCTACAACCGCGTTCATCGGTCGATCGGTGGGTAGTCGTTTATTTCCAACGAGAGTCTGCGAAAACCTGCTGTTACTTTTCAAAGTATCAGCGCAATTAAGAATCAACTTAACGAAATGTGGGCAAAGTTTCAGTTCATTTTCGCTTACAATGCCTGCTAGGGTGCAGAGTAAGAAATGGCGGGCTTAAGTTAGGGGTGGGCGCCCTCTACGCTGGATCTCCCTTTGTTGATTTTCGAGTGACCTATAAACACAGTTTCGGCGTTCGGCCCTGTCTAGGAAACGACAACTTTATCTGCTGACGAATGTGCTGCAATTGTTCGAGTGCTTTCGATTGGCTTAATTTATTGGAGTGGATAGTCCACTTGTTCGTTATCAGTTGGGGAAAAACGTGTAAAACAATTTGAAAAGTTATACTTCTGATAGACATCGTGTTGCGGCGTTCTAATGGGTTTACTGATAGTCACTGAAAATCTCAAAACCCATTATATACAGGTTCTGTAGCATGCTTTTTGTAAGGTATCTTCTGGTAGGTACTTCTGGCTTGGAGCACCTCAAAAAATTTTAGATTTTCTACGAAATTTCAGTTAACTTAAATCAGAAAATTGCTGTCGAAGCAGCGCGTTCCGTATTCTGGCGAATGTTCGGTCGTGTGTAGAAAGATCCAGGAAATGAAACACTCACTGCCTTTTATGTAACGTATCCAACTTTTTTTCACCTCATTTCTAGAGGTTGAAGCATTTTCACATTGTAGTTTTTTGAACATCTTGATACTACCATCAGTAAATTTTTACAACATGTTAGTTGATTCTGATCTAAAAGTAGTTAAAGATATTTGCATGTTTAATGGAATTTATACTTTAACAAGAATCAAATCTCTTTTTCTCAGTCAGCTTTTCATATATCAGAGGTACGTACACCAATTTTTACTGACTCACTTGTTACATAAGCCAACCTGTATATTTTTTAACGTTTTTACGATACCCCGGGGCAATACAGCCGTGGAAATTCATACGGTTATTAACAGCATGAGTACATGGTAGTTAATACTCCGAATAAGTATCATATGCATGCATAGTCGAAATGGAGCTTTATAAAGGCTTAATGGTTTTTTGGATTTATTTTTTACGAACACAAAAATATATATTTTTGTGTTCGTAAAAAATAAATCCAACTAAATTATATTTGGTACTTCCTACTGCAAGCACATTAGACACCTAACTTTATCACTAACTTGGCCTTTTCGGAGGGTCCGACTTTTCAAAGGTGTAATTGAAAGCCACGACGGCTTGCTCTCTGATTAGTTTCGGTATAGTGTTGTAAGAGCCAATTAGAAGTGTTTACGGACCTCTAATGGTAAATATTTAGCGAGTTGCTTCTGGAATACGTATCTGCCGGAAAACGATCCCTGGCTAGCTTACGTTGGTCAAGTAAAGTTGTATCTAAGTTGCAAGTTGCTTTAGCGCCTGCTTTGTGTGGATCTACTTGCAGTTGCAATAAAGCTTGGGAAGTGGAAACTAAGTTGACTCTTCCTTCACTGGCAGTGTCTATCATTTGTTAACACTTGGGTAGATCCTGTCTAACACCGTACTGGTACTTGGCCAAAGTAAAGCAACCTTCAGTACCTTCCTACATAATATTGGAAACCCACTGAAATATTCTGACGAATGAATATTTAGTTTCCTTGAATCTTAGAAAAGGTACTATCTATAGGTAGTTATTGACATTGATTCATTACATTACAGTTGTGACAGACAAAATGTTTGGGCTGGCATGAACTTTATTAAATCGTAAGTAAATTACTTTTAATAAACCAGCGAGCGTAAGGAACCGTACAATAAACCGAGTCGTTCAGTCGTTAACTATTGTACCGTACAGACAAAGGTACATAGGTGCCTAACACATGTTCTCTTCTCACCAACACAATAGTCAACTAGCACGTAACTAGGTAAGTGCTTCCAGAACTTCCCATTCATAATGCGTACCACCCCAAACTGTCAAAGGCTTCAAATTATCTTAACGCCTCGTAATCTGTTACCTCCACACCCACACAGAAACAATATATTCCTTTAATGTATTACATTCGGCACATTTTCATATACGAACTACCTATAATACCTATGCATGTGTGTATGTAGCACACTAGTCCCTGTATCTATGTGTGAGTGATCCTTTGTACGGCATAAGACAAATAGAGGCAATCGTCACGGTCCATCGGTCGTTATGAAGCGGAAACTAACCGGAACACCAATACTCCATGACGTGACTTAGTTCACTAGCAACCCTGTCCTTGGACCTTTCTTGTTTGCGCTACTTGTTTGCTTTGCTATAAATCTATGTTTGGAAGGGGGATCGATGGCGCCCTTTGCTTCTATTAGGGCTGGCTATGTTGGAAACGGTGGTAGTGCAATCAGAACTGATCCGTCATTGCGTGAAATTGCGAAAACAGTGATATAATAATTCAGTTACGTATCTAAAATGAACTCTGTATTCCTAGTAGCCAGCAGGGTAGGGTGCGTACCTATACCCACCCACTGGCCCTTTCTTTTGCCGTCGGATTTTTTCTAAGTTTACCTACGGGTGTTTTTCAGAAAATGCTATTACACCTATTTTGGAAAATTTTATCTCTATTAGTTTCTATAGTGCTATAAAAATATAAGATAAATAACAAAAAAATATACAAAAAAATATTTTGTTATTTTATGAACTAAAACTAACATTTTCCGAGTGCTTTTTGCCTAAACTATCTCAATTTTTAGATATTTTTTCATATAGAGTAAAATACCCATATGGGTTGTTTGTTTCTCAACATTTCCGAATAATATTTTTTGCGACTCATTCAATCAAATGTTGCCGAATGTAAATGTTAAATTCTAATCTTGGCTTGAGTTGTTACTAAATTAGCAAGGTTTTTGGAAATCTACGATATTGTTTTTTCTATAAATATACGTTATAAACATATCTTAACGCTTACCTGACACTGCTGTGGTCCCTGCCGGTTTGGGGAGGCTGGCTTGGGGCGGACTCGCTTCGTGATCGCCGTTACCGGCCGCGCCTCGATGCCCCGCACCGCCACGGACACTGTGGTGATTCCTCGGATCACGCTGTTTGTAGACCGGGTGCAGTCTGAAGCAATCATAATTTGTTACTGAGAGTAGGAGAGTACAATCATTCGTTCCGAACATCCTTGAGACGGACCACGATGGATCGAGTACGAATACGAACATCATTTTCGTATTCTTACTCTATGCGTAGTGTTGATGCTTATTTGGCGGAAGATAAATAGCTGATAGTCTGCAGTATAGATTTTATAATGAAGAAAAAAGCAATGATTTATCCAGCATAGTAAAATAAAACAGCAATTCAAAATGGATCAATGAAAAGCAAAGGTTACGCCCACGGTAAGTAAACCTACCTTAATTAACTTGTTAAGACAACTCTTGAAAGGCTCTACACTTCTACAGAGTAGTTAGTATTCTAAATTATAAGGTACCGACCAAAGGTTAACTCGAGCGGAATTTTATACGCCATAACGTACAAAGAGAGAGAGATACAATATTATCATGCGAACTTTTGAGCATTGGCGTAGTTAGTTGTTGACACGTTGATTGATGCTTAGTTTTTGTAGAATTATAACCTAAGAATAATTATATTATAAGTTCTTCGGCAATGTACAATAAAATTGTATTTCCAAATTACCTATTCTCATTTTTGGTTACTACACAGCAAACTCTATCTGTTAACAATCTGTGACGATGTTTTCACAATGTATAACTGCATCCCTTCCTAGTTCGTATGTATTTTAAAACCTACACCTACGGTATAAACCTACAATTTTGAAAATTTCCAATGCTAGTGTGAAATATTAAATGTTCCTGAATCATGAATACCTTACCTACGGTTCATCAATACCCACACAACACAACTTACTGGAACATAATTCCTCTGTTCCTAATTTACAGCGTTCAATATTAATTTAGACGAGGCACACAGCCAACATC
This sequence comes from Eupithecia abbreviata, assembly GCA_943735965.1. Classification (NCBI taxonomy): domain Eukaryota; kingdom Metazoa; phylum Arthropoda; class Insecta; order Lepidoptera; family Geometridae; genus Eupithecia; species Eupithecia abbreviata. The sequence continues at coordinate 8,352,333 of OX030991.1, read as the reverse complement.
GAAATGTGCGCAGAATTTTAGCTATTCTTTCAACCCCTAAACGAGAGCAGAAAACTGTTGAAATAAGCGAAAGCAAAGACTTTTTGGGTAAAGGATCAATTTGGTTAAATTGGAAATCGGAGTTGTTTTGGGCAATCCAATTTATTGTCTCGATTTTTGATGCTCTACTTATCTTTGAGTGATATAAGAAGTACTTAATCGCCTTGATAACCGGTTCATTATTTATTTTGTTTCCTATCCATTTCGATATCAATATCATAAATAGTGCTAATAGGGCCTGACTAAATATCAAACGATCTCAAAATCACATATCTGTAACTCGGGCTGCGCTCAAAACGGTTCAATGGACTAGCAAATTGGTGCGGTCTCAGACAAGCTCTGACAAGGTGGTCGATAGCACAAACAACAGCGATATCGTGTTGCACAGTGGTAAGCCGCAGTACCGGTAGACGCCAGCCATCTTCATTTCAGTCTGTTAGGTATGACTTACATATAAAGGAAATTTGATTATTGTACCAGGCTATGTTGGCATTAATATATTTTCAAGACACAACAATAACTCTTGCTAAATGTTGATCTAAATGATACATAATACCTACAGTGCTTCACATTAAAATAAAACAAAACCAACTATTTGGTAGACCACAAAATGAACGTAAAAATCAGTCACTTACTTTTAATCTAAATATTGAGACGAAAGAAAACTAAGGAAGTATATCAATGTATCCCAAAGTTCCTGTGCCATCAAAGGAGCGGATCTAAATCCATAAAGGTTTGTATTGATTCGAGGCCTCCGTATCGTGATGGGCCGTTCTTTGTCACGGGACGGACGCCATTTGTTTGTTTATGTTTGCAGACCGCATATCTGTCTCAGCTGACCGATGCCCGCTAATGGAGCTGGAGAAAAATGACGCCTCAAGTCGGGGAAGAAGCTGAAATATTGATGTTGCAAGGAACGTTCTACTGTTCTGGGGGGCCTACAGTGCTATTCTGTGGTAGCAATAAAAAGCTGTACATTTTTCATACCTTGATACTAACGCTCAAGTAAGTTCGTGAGCATGACAGAAAATATTTTCTTCTGTTCGACATCGATAAGGTCATGTTGTAGTTAATAGTATATTGCATTACCATGCCCGAATTTAATCAAACAATTGAAAAACAACCAACTTACTGAGTAAATATTTAAACTGTATAAAACTACCGGTAAAAGGCCCGCGTTTAGCTAAGTTGGAGCAACTAACAAGCTCCTGGACTACAAGTAACAAAGCGGTCGCTTTTCAGCGCTCCGTGTGATGAATAGGTAATGTTTCAAAGATGTTGCAGCCGCGGTCCATCCCCCAGGCGAGTTGGCCCGATTTAATTATGTTAGCTTTTATGCCTACGCAATCGTGTTCGAAATTTTCTTTTCCTACAATTTGAATTTACTTTTTCCAGCCTTGATTTCGGCCGGAGGCGTCTCACCCACTCCTTTTGATATTCCTAACGTTTTAATATGCTAGGCTAGTCTTATGAAGTCTTTGAAGCCTGGAGGGCTGTCACCATCTGTCGTCGAACTGAACCAACGCGGGGTTAATGCTGTCGGTCGCTGAGCGAATAGGTACCTTGGAACTATCATTAGCCTAGTAATGCCCATATTATGCAAATACTTCAGTTAGTCTACTTTTAGTTACGGAGCTTGTACAAATTGAGCATAATGTTTAAAAACAAATGTAGGTTCGTGGGTCATGCCCTTATTGTGCATTGAAAATGTCCTTGTCTCAGGGCAATGTGTGTCTAGTTTATTATTTCATTCGCAGGTGTCCTTTTCATTGTTATGCGAAGGTTGTATGGGTATTTCGAGCGAATATCTCGAAAAAACTTTTGAAACTATCATGGTTATTAATACTAAAGTTACTCCGTGATCATGGCGCATGCAACTGTGCCGAAATATTGGATAACTCAAAAATCAAATCTTGAATATCTCGAAGTCTCCGTCAATTATATTTATTTTAACCAATGTCTTTAATTAGTAATGCTTTAAGAAATTACAGGTAGGGTTAATAATGCGTACCTATGTAGTTACCACCAACAGAGTTTTATAGGTTCCTTCATCAAATGAAAGTGCCCCACAATGATAAGCTAGGAAGGTTTTCTGGCTTCCGTAGTTCTTTGAAAAGGCACTTTACCCAAGCACTAAAGACAATGTACCTAGCCACTTGTATCCCTATACTTTAGTGGACGGTTTAGTTCCATGGACAAGTTTCCCATTCAGTTATTTTATGAGCCTGAAGTTAACCGAGTTAATAAGAGGCCCTGGGACCTCCGTTTAGGACGCTTGGTTGAGTCCCTCACGACTTTGACTCTTTTGGATTAAAGCGCCCTTCTAGTTAGAAAACGCTTCGGTTCATCCTAGAAAAATATTTTGTAGCTTTTAGGCACAATATTGTGCTCGAGCTTGAAAGATTTTATACCCCGCATTTACCTATAGATAAGTGACCTATAGGTAGATTTAAGCCTTAATGGTATACCCACGGACTCCCCGTGTAGAAACGGACTCCCCAAACCCACGCCGAAACAAATTTGGATCATGGGATCATTGTTTGATAAACAAGCAACTCATTTCGAACTTGGCCTTGCCCTAAATAACTTAACTAGGCTTTGTAGGTATCTCACGTTTAATTGATTTATGCGAAGGGACTGATCGTACAAAATGAAGGTATTTTGGCAACGCAAGTTAAGTTTAGGCACATGACGAGCTTAAACTTCACAACAAATTATTTGATATGGTTGAAATAGGTAGGTAGGTACTTCATACATACGTCCACTGCTGACCATGCCTCACACAATCATGGAGGGTTATGCCATATTTGTTGTTTGATCTACCCTATGTATGTATGTATACACCATATGTACGTATATAGTGACGCACTATACATTTTTATTTAAATGTAACTAGTGTCTTAACCTCTCTGTTCTATTCTAATGGTTTTCTCAACATTCTACAATTTAAAACATTTATTGCTTTGCACGATGTTACGGCTATTCAAGCTAAACTTTTTAATCCAGGGGATAACCCAAGTCTTACCCAGATTACATTCATCTGCAACATAAATCACGGCGAAATCTCCCATAACCATCCGAAATTATGCGTAAAAACTGATGAGCAGCCATCACAAGTTTGTGAAAACCAGTTAGCGAAATGGCTTTAATCATATATGTATACGTCCGTGTCCACTACACTTGTACCTTACGTCACGGCAATAAAGTTAAATTTAATTGAACATAACATGCATGACGTTCCAAATATGCTAAATTGTGAAAACCAAAAGCATGTGGCACTAGTTGGAGAACGTTTTCCAGTTGCAGGAGTGACGTGAGTGGTAATATAATTTATTTTAACTGTACGATAATTATTAATGCTGATGAGATTTCTGCTCAAGTAAGTAAATATTTATGAAGGTTGCAAATTTATGGACGTTCACACATGACGATCATTTTTTACAGGACCGGATTTTTTACGGTTCCTACTCTACTGGAAACGATCGTTTACTGGACAACTAAGTATGCCATCACGGATGATGAATTACTTACTTAATCATTTTGATATACCTATATCTATTTAATGGAACCCAAAGGTATTTATTATCACTCTTCTACAATACCGAAAACTACTAACCTACCTTTAAACATGCTCCAATTAATATGAATCATATTTGAAGTGAGTTTCAAAGAGAATGCGGTTACAGTCCCCAAAGAAATCAATCACTCGGAGAATTTAGATTGTGTAACGTAGACCGTCCTTGAGACGTTCAGAGCAAGCTTTGCCCCGACTCTGACAAGGTTGCCCGAAGCCGCACAAAACATGCCAATCATAAACTAAAATTTGAGTGCAATTTCAAGTTTCTTAACAATTTAATTAAGGATCCTTAAATAGACATACCTAGACACCAAGTTTGAAAGATTTACTGTTAGTCTGGACTGTACCTATATCTATCATGTACCTTCTTAAGGTTTCTCAGACTTACGATTAGATTTTGATCTAAAAGTTTGATAATTTACATTTACTAATATTACAGCAAAAGTCATAGAGCACGAAAAAAGAATTTCATAGCCATTCAAGATTACCTACTTCTGAGAAATTATAAACTATTTCGGCTTCCAATACAAAAATATGTTTTATCTCGCAACGCTCCTGGCTTGATATTGTAATATGATTTCGAATAACAGACAACCTTTTTTATTTCTCGAGATTCATTGATTTTCAACGACAGTAATACTTTAAGGGATTCCACGAGTTTTACAAAACAAATGTTCGTGTTCATTAGAAACAAAAGACGACTAAGTATTATTTTAAATATGACGAGGGCAACGTTATATCTTTAAACATGGTGCTACATCACAATGAAAGCATCAACTGCTACGAAACTTCGTAGCATTCTCTACAAAACAGTAACCTTGTGTTTTTCAGTTTTTTTTATCTAGCTTCATGCAAAAATACGGTGTGTTTCTTTGAATGTGGAAAAAAACTAATTTATCGGCTCTTATCAACAGATATTCGTTTAGGGAAATCACGACTCTAAAAATGAGTTATTTGGTAAATTTTTCTTTATCGTGTTACATATGTTTCTTAAAAATAAGTAATGACATACGAGTTAGATACGCTTGATATGAAAACAATATTATGTGTTTGATATTAAGCATATCTAAATATGATTTTCAATAAGGTGTTACGTCTCATTATGGCATCACTACATTCCACTACGAAGTTGGCAATGGTGTGACTCCTAGCTAATACAATTCGTAGCAGCCTCTACGACCAGTTCTATGTTGTCTTTGTGATTTTTATTGCTTTAATTACACCATTTAAAGCATAATTAGAACCTTTGTTACAAAAAACAAGTAGCCAACGAGCAGAAATTAAAAAGGTAACTAAATAAAAGTGTAATTAAAGTGGCAGCGCTTTTCCTGGTATCTTCACGTTAAATGAAACATTGTCACGTAAACCTTTGGCAACACAAGTCAGGACAAATGTCGTGTGCTAATCACTTGACAACGAACACGGGGATGCAAATTAATACCGGAAATGTGTTCCTCAGTTCTCGTCGCCCTTATTATGCTTTCGTCATGAGAGACTGCGTAAAATAAGGACTCGTTATTTTTGCTTTAGAATGAATGAACTATTTTACAAAAAATTAACATAAATAAAAATCTTCGTCTAAAATAATAATAATCACAATGGTCTGCAGTTAGCTCAATTGTTTCAACTGTAAATACTAGTTCTAATTTGATTCTATTATTAGTTTATAACTTTGTCGTTTGTTAGTAAAGATGTTAATATGCGGCAGAATTAAGGATGTGTTGTTGTAAACGACATGAGTCAAGATTATAGTAACATATAAAAAAAAAAAAACGTTTTTTTAAATCTTGTATAGACGTGGGGTTCTTTTTTGTATTTATTTTATTTAAATGTGAAATTGTGTTTTTCTATGGATCAACTGGTCTGAAATAAATTATTTATTATTATTATTATTTTAACTTTGTATGTTTGACCTCCACGGACGAGCAGCACTAAAGAGAAATTCAGGCAGGATTATTCCTGCTCATTTATTATCTTTTGTTAGTTTAATCTAGTTTAACTATGTGATTTTAGTGCCTGCCCTCACCCGTAAGGCCTCAGACAAAAAACTACCTCTAGTCAGGGTCGGCGCCTAAGGCAACTAAAGCTCAAGGATGCCAAAAGTATGATAACTTAAAAAGTTCACCAAGTTCCCGCTTCGGCTATTAATTATACCAATATTTAACCTCTTAAAAAGGTCTAAGTTTTGGCGTAGGATGCCAACAAGCCAGTGAAGTTCTGCAGTAATTTGCTTAAAGATAAAAACTCCTGGCGTTTTATAGCTTTGCGACAAATTGTAATTAAAACCACGAACTCGACGGTGATGATATATAAATATATTACACAAATATAAACGCAGAGAGGTACCTAAGTCAGAAAGTTCGAGATTCAATAGACGACGACCGATGTGGCGCGGTGGGCGAAGGTCCGCCTGCGACGCTGAAGGTTGCGGGTTCGATTCCCGCCTCGGAACAATTGTGTGTACGATCTGCAGATATTTGTTCCGGGTGCTCTGGTCGTTTTCTATGTATAATAAAAAATATCTATCTATGTAATGTATTGTATTATGTATATCAGTTATCTAGTACCCATAACACAAGCTCTGCTTACCATGGGGCTAGATAATGCTGTGTGAATTGTCCAGCAAAAAAAAAAATAATAATAATAATAATAAGCTAATAATAATAATAACAGCTCGCCACAAGCTGCCCGCAGGGCAGCTTGTGGCGAGCTCTTGGTGAGTAGCGACACCACGGGTACCGAGTGCTCCCGGGGAAGTTCCTGGTTCTCGTCTCCGCTTGCGGAGTGGCATCCCAAGAGAACCAGATCCCCACCTCTTGCTTGCCTTCATTGGCCGGTCTGAGTGGAGTCGCGAGAGATGCATCTTAGGATGTAGACTCGGGGGTGGAAGTGTCTAATGGCGTAATAGCGAGGAAACCCGCTCACGAGCAGTCTTCGTGATGGTGAAATCGGGGCCGCACCTCTCGACACCCTCAGTCGTTTGCGACGATGTTGTTCCTCTCCGGTAATTTACTCCGGCTTTTTAAGGAACCCATCCAGCATTCGGCAAGCCACCGTCTGCCACTCTTCTTAACATTATGATTGACTTGTTTATGGCAGACGTCCGCAATCTCCCCTATAACCCGATTACCCAGTCCATCCATCCATCACAATAGCCTGGTTTTATTTCTTTCATTTTTTTTGCAATAGTCTCTACACCTGGTGGATACCATCTTTGGGTGTATCATATTGTGCACCCGAGGATGATACCCGCTATGTGTAGCCATCGCCCTTAGATTAACTTCTCAAAGGGCCTCTGTGCTGTTGGCTTCGGCCCCACGCAAGCCTTCCAAAGGACCGGGTCACTTTATGGACCGAGATCATGGTAAATGAGAGACATAATAATAATAATAAGATGACCTCAAACTGTTCGCGCCGAATAAAACACAGTTGATGGCCCTTCTGAATATCACACAGATATTCAGTAGTGCTATTAACATGGAGTTCGGTGTCGATAAGTGTGCGGTCATACAAATACAGCGAGGGAAAGTTGTACATTCTGATAATTTACAGCTTTCAGAGACAATATCCCTGAAATCACTCTCGGAGGGCGAAACTTACAAGTACCTTGGTATGCCAGAAGCGTTGGGTATTGTGGACGGAGACATAAAGCAGTCGGTGAAGGAGCGCTTCTTTTGTCGCCTCAAAAAAGTGCTTAATAGCCTTTTGTCAGGTGGCAACAAGGTGCGAGCCTTCAACGGCTGGGTTATGCCATTGCTCACGTATACGTTTGGCATACTAAGATGGACTCAGACTGAACTAGACGCCTTGGACTGTAGGGTTCGTCAACTTTTAATCACTCATCGCATGCGACACCCTCGATCTTCGGTAATGAGATTGTATATCCCACGGAAATGTGGTGGTCGAGGCTTTTTAAACGCCAAGACCCTACACAACCGTGAGGTATGCAATCTCAGAAATCACTTTTTACAAGTTGAATACCAGATGCATCGCGATGTGGTTGCAGTAGATAAGAACCTTACCCCTCTCTCCTTGGCTAACGAGAACTGGCGCAAACCTGTGGTGATCAGCATCCAGGACCGGAAGACTATATGGGAGAGCAAAGAGCTGCATGGGAGATTCTACAAGGTTCTCACAGGACCTGATGTAGATCTCCTAAGCTCAGTGAACTGGCTACGCTTTGGTGACCTCTTTGGGGAAACCGAAGGCTTTGTCTATGCAATTATGGACGAGGTGGTAAAGACGAACAATTATCGAAAGTATATCATGAAAGACGGCACGATCGATATTTGTCGAGCGTGTCATCTTCCTGGGGAGACCCTCCGTCATATACTTTCGGGTTGTTCGCACCTTGCTAACTCTCAGTACTTGCACAGACACAACCAAGTAGCCAAAATTATACACCAGCAACTTGCTCTCCGATACGGCCTTACTGGTCCTGAAGTTCCGTACTATAAGTACACACCGGCGCCAGTTCTTGAAAATGGCCGTGCCACGCTCTATTGGGACCGATCTATCATTACGGACAGGACTATTCTTGCGAATAAGCCTGATATTGTACTGATAGATCGGTTAGAACGGAGGGCGGTGCTCGCTGATGTCACCATACCGCATGATGCTAACCTCGTTAGAGCTGAGAAAGATAAACTTAGCAAATATCTTGACTTGGCTAACGAGGTTGTCAGCATGTGGGATGTAGATTCAGCGACCATAGTCCCGATAGTCGTTACGGTTAACGGCGTAATAGCGAAGAGCCTCGATCAACACCTGAAGAGACTCTCGCTAGGAAGTTGGATCAAGGGCCAGATCCAGAAGGCGGTACTCTTGGACTCGGCACGTATCGTCAGGAAGTTCCTTTCTCTGCAGCCCTAGTCACCGGCCGCTTGAGCCTAGCTTCGTGGTCGGTGATTTACCGTTTTGATATATTTTTTACTGTAGAATAGTTTTTTACAATTTTTGTAATATTTTCTATAGTAAAAAATGTATTTTATACGAGAATTTTAATAAATGAGTGTATAATAATAATACCCGCAGGGCAGCTTGTGGCGAGCTGTTGGTGAGTAGCGACACCACGGGTACCGAGTGCTCCCGGGGAAGTTCCTGGTTCTCGTCTCCGCTTGCGGAGTGGCATCCCAAGAGAACCAGATCCCCACCTCTTGCTTGCCTTCATTGGCCGGTCTGAGTGGAGTCGCGAGAGATGCATCTTAGGATGTAGACTCGGGGGTGGAAGTGTCTAATGGCGTAATAGCGAGGAAACCCGCTCACGAGCAGTCTTCGTGATGGTGAAATCGGGGCCGCACCTCTCGACACCCTCAGTCGTTTGCGACGATGTTGTTCCTCTCCGGTAATTTACTCCGGCTTTTTAAGGAACCCATCCAGCATTCGGCAAGCCACCGTCTGCCACTCTTCTTAACATTATGATTGACTTGTTTATGGCAGACGTCCGCAATCTCCCCTATAACCCGATTACCCAGTCCATCCATCCATCACAATAGCCTGGTTTTATTTCTTTCATTTTTTTTGCAATAGTCTCTACACCTATCGATACCATCTTTGGGTGTATCATATTGTGCACCCGAGGATGATACCCGCTATATGTAGCCATCGCCTTTAGATTAACTTCTCAAAGGGCCTCTGTGCTGTTGGCTTCGGCCCCACGCAAGCCTTCCAAAGGACCGGGTCACTTTATGGCCCGAGATCATGGTAAATGAGAGACAATAATAATAATAAGACACTACATAGTTAGAGTCAATGAAACCAACATAGCCAAATTAGTTATCTAAGTTAGAAATGGTAGGTACTATCCAAGTCTCCAGTCATGCGGTAACTTCTCCAATTTCAGAACGTTCGGAATTGGTTTGTTTCCAACAAATTCAATGTCTAGCTTTATTAACAGTTCCTAGCTTAATTAACAAAAGAAGCAAAGCATACATGTTTGGCAATTTGAAACGCAAATCAAATGTCACTTCTCATTTTCAATTTGAATGGGAATAGCAGGAATAGGATATTTGAAACGATTTCTATTGTCATAGTTATTGAGAGCCTTGCTTCGCTTCGACGTTGCATTGTATTTTTATCAACGTATTTTTGAAAACTGAGACATAATTTTAAAAGTAGTTAGAAAACCGAAACCCAAACCCAAGAAATGCTTCAGAATTAAATGTAACTTGTTCTACAGAATAGTTCGTTACCGATTTATCTGAAGACATGCATCTGCTTACATTACCTCTGTAGAGCATTCGCGTTCGTTAATTAACAGAATGAGGCGGTAACTAAATGCAGTGTGTCACAGAGCGCGGCTGTTGGGTTATTTATCAGGCTTGTCACGTGTACAAGCGAATTTATCGTGTTTTCCAACTTGCCTCACTCGACTCGACATGCGAGATTCGCTGTTGCAAGCCCTCATTGCAAAATAAACTGATTCTTCAATCAATTACTGTGATTTCTTCTGATTTAATTATCTTTTTGTATATCAGTTGTCACTCAAATCAAAACACATAAACTAACTCTGTTTATTCATTTTAACAACGTAATGTTAGACGTGCCTTATATAGGTATATATGTATAGATAGGTTTAAGGCAAGTTTTCGTTGTGCCTTATAGCGTGTCGATTGGTTTGATTTAGTCTAAGCACTAGGCACTATCTAACTTATGTAATTTGAAATACTAGACGCCTCAAAGAGTCGAAAAAGTAAGGTCTAAAGTAAAGTAAAGTAAAAATGTTATGTATTGAAAAAATAGACAATGAATCAGGCAATACGAGTTCATAGGCTCCTGAACTAGTATAAAACTGTGTTTCAGGAATCAATGGCTTCTCCAACTAATATTAACATACATATATAAAGGAAACAAAGCCGTTGAATTTTGATGAGAAAAATCATATCACATCACTTTGAAAACTTGGCTTTTGTCAAGCTTTTTACGTTAGTCATTCAGGTGAAAATTATAAGGATCTCAATATCTCAAAATCTTTTGTCACCTATCCCTGCCATCTGTGCCTGGAAAATTTACGAGCGCTTTTGCCACTAACGTACCTGCAAAAACTTTTCAAGTACATATGTATAAAGAGAATAATTCGGTGGAGCTTCTGTGGTTTACAATAAATCGATAAAGTCTCACAAATCACTTTGGAATAACATGTAGTCTTCTATGCATTCACTTCTTCATAAGTAATCTCAACCTGGAAGATATCGCTCAAAGCGATAAGGCCGCCCTTGTATTTTCTCGATTGTCAGCATTCCCTTCTGTATTGTATTTTGTGTTTGTGTGGCCTTACAAAGAGATATGTGTATACATAATATTTTAAGATAGATAATAGATAAATATTTTTTTTTATCAGGGCACGCGGCAGCGTGTCCAAGCCAAGTTCAAGCAAAGGAACGCGCCGAGTGTATCATTACACGAACCACTTGGTGCCACTTTTGACCCTTCTATAACTCAAAACCTCTTTAACGTAAACACATAAAACTACGTGTGTTTAATTATATCCATAAGGACATGTAGAAGCCCAAATTTCATGAAGCTAGCTCAAACGGTTACAAAGATATGAAGGTCGAAAAGTCGTAAAAATTCACACTGACTGACTGACATACATATAGTACCTAATTCTAACCTACTTCCAGATGACCTAGAAGGATGAAATTTGGAATCCAGCTCGGTAATTGTGTATAAGCGTAGGAAAAAATCAAAAAATCAAAAAAAGTCAAAAAATAAGTGATGTTAGCAACGACGACCTTATGTCAATGAAATAAGGTTTAAATTCGAATAGAATCCGCATTGCATAGAATAAGCAATAGTACTAACGTCTCCGATTGCGCAATAGAATACAGTGTAGTTGTTAGGGACCGGCAAATAATAGATTCTGTTTTCGAAGTAACTACATATTTTTACTACCTCACACTAGATGTCACTAGTGTAGGGGACGTACTAAGAATTATTTTATTCACAAAATTAATTTTCCAGCAAAAATAACTGTTTTGGTTAATTGTTGTCGGTTGGTTGCCCAATCATTTTCTATGGTTGCAAAATGCTTAAAACGAATACCTATATATTTTTCAGCTATTAATTTAATCAGAAGAATAATATGATTATCAGTATTATCAGCAAGAACAAATATTCGTATATTTCGTCGGAGTCCAGTCTTGTCTATTAATTTTTGTGATCCATTGCTGTCTTACATTATCTTGAGATGGAAATCTAGAACATACACAATTTAAAATTGCAATAATAGGTGGGCTTCAATTTCTTTAAATTTACTAAACAACTACTATTATAGTAGTTGTCTCACGGAGGGAAAGTACTTTCAATATAGAATATTTATTATAAAACATTCCATAGGTGCATTCCATACATGCTATGTTTCAACATAGCCGTGGGACATTCAGTAAAATAATTGGATTCTAAATACGGCCCTGGCCCTGTTTTTCTTTATAAGTTAATGGTTGACGATAGATGGCAGCTTGTTTAAAAATGACTATAAAAACTAAAAAATTAAAATTTTGGCGACTAAAAGGTCTTTAGGAACTTAAGTTGATGTAATTTCAGTACATATGATTATTAAAATATATTAACACTGAGCCCTACGTACCTATAAATGTTTATTTCCCATGATACAAAGTATCGCCATCTATTGTCAAGTAGAATTATATTTGGAAACGCCGAGTCAATACCTGCCTAGTTTTCTTTACAAAAAGTAATGATATCCCACCAAAAACATAAATGTAAAATAGGAGAGCCAAGTTCAATGCAAAAATTATGATTGGCTGTGGGCTTCGCGGCAAAAAGAATTGATATCTGAATGAGTGCCAAGTCAAATCTATGTAGGTTAGTTAGATTTGACTTGGCCAGTTTTTATCAGAATTAAAACGTTGAATAACTTTATAAAATGACTGATGTAATGAAAACTGGCCAAGTCAAATCTAACCTACATAGATTTGACTCGGCACTCATTCAGATATCAATTCTTTTTGCCGCGAAGCCCACAGCCAATCATAATTTTTGCATTGAACTTGGCTCTCCTATTTTACATTTATGTTTTTGGTGGGATAAAGAGTTACCTATCTCATTGCCGAATTATGTATCTGAAACATATAGTAGATGACTACCAACTTTAAAAATCTAACCAACAAACACCAATTATTCATAAGAAAGTAAAAATTTATACGTCAAAGTAAACATTATAACTCAGCGGCATAAATGTAGTCTTTTTATCATCATTACGTAAATTGAGCGAAAAAAGCCATTTTGTCATGTTAGCTACACCTTGTGCAAACTGCCTAATGTATTGTTTGGAGTGCTCTCGTGATAAATTATTGTTAAGGATATACAAAACGTTTGTTTTGTGTATTGCTAAACTAACCTAATAGTTTATAGGTATTTAGTGTATATTCTTATGTAGTAAATGTAACGAAATCAAAAGGAAAACTATCACAGCTAAGTATGCTTTATTAGGAAGTTTACGAGAGAGTTGATCAACTAATAATATAGTTATTTGTTCAATAAGTAGACGAAATTATTTTTTTCTGTGGCGATTTTGTATCCTGAGCTCTCGAGTTGAACATACAATTTTTCACCTCGAATAACGAGAAAATATTTCATAATTAATAAAATAAGTGAAATGGTTGAAATTCGAGAGTACTTACGTTTATAAGTTAGTGATAATTAGAACACACTCTCCAAATATATTTTAATTCGTTGAAGTTCCTACAAGAGTAGGAACAGTCACCGCCTAAAGAGTAATAGGTACAGATGAAGACTCCAATGCCCCGTGTACACACAAAACCGCCGATAAACCAGATAAGCTCAGTATGTATCTAATGAGTAATGACTGAAAGGTCATATCAAGAGTGCGCTCGATTTTATTCAGAATTTCCTAGGTTCGCATCCTGATTTGCTCGATTTGTTACTAGGCATTTTGCTTTTTTGGTACCTCTTAGCGCCTTACGGAGTCGAGCGGCTTTAGAAGTGGCGTAGATTAGCGGTTTCTATGGATTTTTGTGTAAACGTAGTTTTGAAATCTTCATCTATTTAACTTTCAGATGGTGCCTATACCTAGTAGAAATAACATACGTTTCGATAACGAAATCAAACCACCTATTCTGAGCAGATGCACTGAAACATGCGACCTAATTCGAAAACGTTAGCTTAGCGAACGAATCGAATCAAGGTAACAAGGCACTCGGGCAGAAATCCGCATGTCAGGAAAAGAGAATTAAAAGCTCTTTTCCTGACATGCGGATTTCTGTCCGAGTGCGGATTTGTTCCGCGTGCGGGCCACCCGAAATCTATAATTTCAATACAATATAATATAAAAATACTTATGAGTGTGTATAATAAATGAGTGTATAATAATTTATTTGATCAAAAATACATGCATACATAGAAACACAATCAGATCAACTTAAGATTATTCATATTTTGCTAATATACTAGGACTAAATATTATAGTGATCTCACTTTGATCTCTACACTAGGATACCCTGTGCCGTAGAGACCAAAAAGGAGTTTGGTTCTAATTTAGAGTGACAAGTACTAAAGTATTGTTCGGAACATACTTGAATGACTTTGACTTGTTACTTCAGTTCCGTTAAGTGCTACTATATATACAAATAAAATAAAATAAAAATTAACAATTGCCATACCTATTTTCTATATCTATTTATTTACCTACAGTATGATAAGATGGCCTCCGTCTCATCATAGTCCATATCAAGAAGCCATGAATGTAGGGTCTGTTTGCAACCTCTTCTGGTTTTGGAAAATAAGTTAAGTGTCTTGTTTATTTCGTGTATAAGAAGGGACCTAACCAGGGATAGAATCTACAAAGAAATTGTGTTCGCCTAAAAGGGGGTTTCCATTTGATGTGTCGGAAGGACATGACAATTTTAGAAGGCGCTATTTTATGGTATTTTAAAATAACTGACATAATGAAGAGTTGCCTTACTGTCAAGAGGCTACATTCTCGATAAAGAGTTTTGGTTGGATACAAGAGTGGTTTTTTGTGAGCTACCTTGAGAACTGCTCTTTGGCCGCGCTCTAGCTTTAGCAGATTCGTCTTGCATGCTCCACCCCAAGCTACTATACAATAGTTGATGACTTTATTGTATACAAATACAAATCATTACAAAAAAAACATATATGTTTTTCCTAATACGCCGGCCACAACGGAACGCGGATTGGCTGGAGCAATTATAGGTTTCGGGTGGCGCGGGTGGAAATCCGCTTAACAGGAAAAGAGGCCTTAGTGTCATGAATCTTTGTTTTTGTGACTTGCGCATTTAGTAACTTGTGTCGAGCATCTCCGATTGCTAGTGATTCCTAACCAAGATCGCTCGGTAACTAGCAATATTACTCCAGTAGAAGTTGTTTGGAAAAGTTATTTAAGTAGGTTCTAATCTACGTATGTGATTAGCTTTCTGATAAAGTCTAAATTTAGGTGGATACGAGTAACAATTTGCAATTCGTGCAAATTTTAGCGGAGTGTCCCATAGTTTGTTTCTGGGTTTCTCTTTCTGAATGTTCAGCTGAATAATGTTGAGCTCCCGTCCCGAATTTCCTATTCTGAAAAGTAGGACAGCATCGTACTTTCTAGTATCTGTATTAGCAATAGTACCCTTGGGCACGAATGTTGACAGTCGCTGATGGATCGCGGTCTTCCTGTTTGCAGCCCTCCAGAAGTCATAGACAAGTGTCATTCTAAAACTTCACTCACAATGAAATTGCTTTGTTCCCCGTTTGTTTCGTTGGCGTTTTCGTTTCGTTTTCGCGAGTCAGGAGTTCACGGGGCGTGTTTCCAACTCGCTTCATTATTCATTACGTGGCCTTAGCTTTCTAAAAGTTTCTTCGTTTCGGGACTTACTTTGGGACGATTTTGGATGGATGTGGTGTATTTAATAGTTGAAAAACTATTTGGATTAGGTAGTTGTTGTTTTGTCAGTTACTTGTCATAAATGGAAGTTAGGGAAGATTCATCTTTTTGTAGCATTCCTGGGTTAAACCAGTAATATGATTTTCATGCAAGATATCACAACACACATATTATAAATGCAAA
Organism: Eupithecia abbreviata; assembly: GCA_943735965.1. Taxonomy (NCBI): domain Eukaryota; kingdom Metazoa; phylum Arthropoda; class Insecta; order Lepidoptera; family Geometridae; genus Eupithecia; species Eupithecia abbreviata. The sequence continues at coordinate 8,336,668 of OX030991.1, read as the reverse complement.
AGTTTGGACGTTTAGATGGATGGATGGATGTTTGTTACTTGTTCAAGCCAAAACTACTAAACGGACAGGGCTCAAATTTGTATACAGGACTACCTGTAGTAGCCCATGTTTTATCCCATAACTTAGTTCCCATAGAAATAACCTTTTAACGTTTCCATAGAACAACACGAGCGAAGCCAAGAATATAATCTAGTTTTATAATAAAAGGATGATTTCACTGCTATATTGATACCTATCCCTTCACGATTCTTCGGTTCATTCGATAAGGAGAGCGATACTCGCCTGGAGTACTCCCGCAGGATCTCGGTACTTAACAAACAATACTTCTCCCCTCTCGAGAATCACTGAGCATAGTGCGTTATGCCATTGTATCGGAACAAATCACTTTCGAATGATCTTGACAATAATAGAATAAGGAACAATGTTGCTTTACAAATCCTATTTCCCCTCCGACATAATAAAAAACTTGGTAGATTCAGATTCTGCTCATGATATTCTTTGGTAAAGTATATAAAATGGTTTGTCACAACAAGCAGTGGAGCACCGTCAATCACGGTGCGGAGCTCGCTCGTTAATTTGCGGCCACAATGAGAGGGAGGAATTAGTCTTAGTATGCGGGAAATGGATTCCCTTTATGTTAGTTACTGAGCAATCTTTTTGTTATTTCTTCGCGAATGTGGGGTAATGGAGGTCGTGTCGTCAGGTTGTTGGATAGATAACATTAATTTGCACCAAAGATAAAGTCATAAAAAGTGATACTTCCTCATTAAAAAGCCTAAATTTTTCATGTCACATGAATTTTTAGACCTGCGAGACGTCCATTAAAACAGAATTCTGGGTACTTTATCACTTAAATCGTAAAAAGTAACACGTTACAAACAGGTACTAATTGCTAAAAGCTTTTCCAACAATTTCAGAAATGTTGCAAAAGCCTTACTTACATTTAATTATAATCTCGTGCAGTTTTGCTTGGAACCTATGTCACGCTTTCATATTTTGTTATATAGTTGCGAGATGGGTATATTAATATTATACATGCCATGTTGTTTTCGGACAGTATAAATTTACGAGAACGTGCGAGATAGCGGTGACAAATATGCTAGGAAGGGGACTGAGGGAGGATTCCGAACCAAAGCCTCCTTTACTAACACAGTGTGAAATTGAGTGGTTTACTCAGGTGTGTGTATCTAACATTGAGTTTGTATTGACGAAAACGTTCTGTACGCAATCATTGTGACCTTTATCTAGTGATAAAGGTGTGTAGGTAGGTACCTACATTATTCGAATGTAGAGTAAACTGTTTCAACAACAAAGGGAAAATAGAATGGAAAAAATATACATTACATGCTGAGACCTATCTTTTGTCGCCAGTCCAAAATATCCCGAATGGATCAATTCAATTTCAAGTGTTTTGGACAGATTCCGAATTTTGCGTAGGTAGGTAGTGTTCTAGTATCAGTCCAGACAGCCAACCAAATATCCGAACTTCCAACTAAAATCGTATAAATGGCGAGTACACACCACAAATAAACCACTTAGAGCAAGTTGAAATCCTCAAACCCTTAACGTATTAAATAAACCTCCTTTGAAAGATGACAAACATTCAAAGAGGACCCGCCTGGTACACGCTACATAAAGAATCATTTACGATGGAGCGAGACGAGCAAAAGTTTGCTTATGAAATGTAAATAATGCCTATGAAACTGTAAAAAAACATTTTTTCTTGTAGGTCTCGTTTCAAAAACACTTCGTATGCGATCAATAATTGAAACATATTTAGTTGATAATTAGTATTACCTGCTTACGTCTAACTCGGGCTTTATAATCTACTCAATATTTTTCCAAGTGCTACATTTAACGCTGAAAGAATTTTCGCTAACGGATTCGTCCCTTTTTCTTTATCCTTATCTTCAAACATCTAAGAACACTTACCTGTTTTTTCCTCGTTGGATTCATAAATGGAACAACAAGACTAAGGTAATGGGAACTCTGGTAGAGCAAATTCACGTCGAGCTTTGTTAAGTCGGGTTTACACTGAGAATAGCATTTACTTGTATTTGCACAGCCATATATCGGTTAAATGCAACAAAGCTAAACAATCATATAGCCGGTCTGGCTAGCTTGAAAGCACTATTTCGGACATAAAGGCATAAGCTGCACAAAGGTGTTTGATCATTCTCTATTTGTCCTTTGATCATTGTATCAATGCATAGGGTTCGAGGGACAGTAGTGCAACCAATTTATCAATAGGCTACTATCATCATCACTACTGAGTAACATAAGGTATGTATGGCATGTTTGTGAGCATGTTATATTTTCGCAGTACCTATTGAAAACCCTGAAAAGGGTTCGCCTGTAATTTTATTTCCATATGCCAAAATTGATAGTTAAGCTTTTTGTTCTAATTATGTCTTTTAATGTTTTGTATATCACATATACGTTTTGTTTGTATGTTAGAGAGCTGCATTGTTAGTTAACCCTGCTTATTATGTGTTAAGTTAAGCCATCATCATCATCAGCCTAAAGCAGTCCACTGCTGGACATAGGCCTCCCCCAACGAGCGCCATAGCGCCCTGTCTCCAGCTTGCCGCATCCAGCATCTACCTGCAGTCTTTCGCAGGTCGTCATCCCACCTGGTCGGAGGGCGTCCTACACTACGTTTACCGAGTCGTGGTCTCCACTCAAGAACACGTTTGCCCCATCGGCCGTCGGTTCTTCGCGAGATATGGCCGGCCCACTGCCACTTCAGCTTGCTAATTCTTTGAGCTATGTCGATAACCTTGGTTCTCTGTCGGATGTATTCGTTACGAATCCTATCCTTCAGAGAAACTCCGAGCATAGCTCTTTCCATAGCTCGCTGAGCGACTTTGAACTGGTGGACCAGCCCTATCGTGAGTGTCCACGTCTCAGCTCCGTAGGTCATAACGGGTAGGACGCACTGATTGAAAACTTTCGTTTTCAAGCATTGCGGTATGGATGACGTGAAGACTTGACGTAGTTAAGTTAAGCCAATAAATAGTTTAAATGAAAATAATATAAACACTATTTTAACAAAACTGGCGTAGGTGACGTTAGAACCTGTGTGTCAGTTACCAATCGACGCAGCTCACAGTACCTAATCTACTCACAGTGTTTACCCCAAAGGGGCTACACCTACTACTTTCCAATGTTTACGATAGGCTTAAGTTGCTCACCCGCAAGTAAAGACCGTTTCAAATGTCGTTGCGTGAAACACATCAATCTCGTAAAGTTCTCGAAGCCAGGAAGTGTTACAACCTCCGCCGAGGCACCTATTCATCTTAATATTTTAAAGCCACATTCATCAATCCAACCAAAAGCCAAAGTCGAAGGGCAGTCATACTTATCCCTCGACTATATATATAATAAATAAAATAAACATTGATAATTAGAGTAAGCCATATTTTGGCAAGTATGTAGATATTATGTATGTCAGCGTGATTTATACAAATGTTTCTGTTTAATCTTAGGACTAAATGATAAAGATATAAGGAATAAAAAATCCGAAAAACAAATAAATAAATAAAATACATAATGCTGGACAATTCACACAGCATCATCTAGCCCCAAGCTAAGCAGAGCTTGTGTTATGGGTACTAGATGACTGATATACATAATACAATACATTACATAGATAGATATTTTTTATTATATATAGAAAACGAGCTCGAGTTACATCTTCCATCATGGCCTGTTGCAGCGTTGGATCGCGAGGAGTGGAAGGAGAAAAGGGAGGCCTTTGCCCAGCAGTGGGACAATAATGGCTTAAAAAAAAAAACAAAATAAAATAAATAAATAGAAAACGACCAGAACACCCGGAACAAATATCTGCAGATCGTACACACAATTGTTCCGAGGCGGGAATCGAACCCGCAACCTCCTGCGTCGCAGGCGGACCTTCGCCCACCGCGCCACATCTCGGTCGTAATGCCTAAAAAATATAAAGATATAAGGAATAAAAAATCCGAAAAACAAACTGCAACACTACGCTTTATACGACAAATTCTAATCTTTTCATTCGCTTACCTCTACGAAAACTATAAATAAGTGAAAACGTCTGAAACATCAAAACGTCAAAACGTCGAAACGTCAAAACGTCTGAATGCTGTGCTCTAGCACAGCATTCCAATATTAAGATACATTTTACCATGCCCCATTCAGTCCTTTCGAGACCGAGCACACTTTGTCTAATAACATTATAACATTTCCCAGGACGTCTGCTTCGACGTTATTTGCATTTAGTAATGTATTACTCGAGCGACGACAGAGCAAACGAGCATATCGAATTGTATGCAAATTAGTACACTTCATTCTGGCTGCAGATTTGAGTTTCTTGGAGATGTAGCTTAATTATGAATTGCAGTATACATATAATAATGGAGTCCCGCTGTCACTTCTTTCTTTAATCCTAATGCAAGTTGCTAAAGTGTTAAAACTAGTTATTTTTTTTTATTAAATCTAATGCCTTTTGTTAATGAAAAGCTACCGACTAATAATTGAAAAAGAAATTAAAAACCTCAATATGTTTTAAACGATGAATAAATTTGCTAACGAGGAAATGTCCTAGATGACATCTTTATTAAAAATATCTTACTTCGTATATTGAAGAATCTTGTCCTGCCTGAGAAGAGGGAGCGTGAAAAAAAGAAACACGTTAGAAAATTCCTAGCTAATATTTTGAATTTAATCTTAATTTTCAACAAGAATTGTTTAATCATGACGCAGCTGTAATGTCTAAGCGTTTATTACTTTAATAAGGTATTTTAGGCATTGTCAATGCGTAGATACAAATATTTGGTAACAAGGTGAACAAATGTTAAGTAAAGGTATAGGTACACTTTTTCGACGTGCAACAAACCACCTACCTTCCAGACACTATAAGCCCGAGCCTGAAAAACCGTTTCCGCTTAAGTCCAAGTTGGCTGTAATTACTTGGCAGCGGAGTTGTTGTTTTTAGCGCGTTTTTCAGTTAGTTCACTTACCGTTGTCGTGGTCTGGCAACGGCAGGCTGTCGGAGGCGTCGGAGGCGAGCGCCAAATCCGGGGAGGCGGCGCCCAACAACGCACTAAGTCCGTCGTGATCGCCGTCTGAAACGGAAACTTACTTCAGCCTGCTTCAGCTTCAATATCCAAGCTTATGCAGAAATGGCGCTTTGCGGTATGGTGGTTTTATTGAAATGCGCTTGGGCAGACTGTTTCACAGTTAGTGAATCAGAGACTAAGTGCCTTTTGATCGTCCCAAATGACTGACTTATTATTTATTCGTAGGGAGCACTAAACAAATGCCGCGACCGCGTCGCACGACCGGTGGGTGTGGCCAGAGAACTGCGTGGCGCAAGCGACCCGGTCGCGTCGGAGGAATGCTACCTTTGGCACATACCTATAGTACCTATTTTTATAATTGACGAACGTAAGAAACTCTCGGCGCGCGAGTTTTTTGTTTGTTTGTAGAAGCTGGAAGTTTGTAATCTTTTTCCTCACGGGGACTAACCGGCTTGGATAAGGGTGGTACCAAATAGTAACATGTATCTAAATCTCAGGAATTCAGCCCAGATTTATCCACTTGAACTTCGTCTCTTTAGGGCTTAAGCCTTTATCGATCTAACTCTGTTATCCAGCCGCTTACAGAAGTATTACTCCAACTCCTATAGGAGATTAGGGTAATCAACAATATTAAATAGGTACATACCTAAATTCAATTATGCCTCAAGGTTTGGAGTTGATGAAATACTCAAGTTTGAAACTTCGTCCTCATTTATCAAACGGATCATTTTCCCAAATATACAACGATGAAATATTATGACGCCCCCCGCCCGCCGTGGTGTTAAAACAATATAAAATCCTTAGAAGGGCGTTAGTTATCAACAATAAGTTTCCGAAGCTGTAAACCTCATTATTTATTTATTTATAAAGCTACCTTGGCGTTTCATTAAATTACGGTAGCGATCAAATCAAGAAGAAAAGATTAATGTGATATTGTGCTATTGATTTCAGACGTATGTGTGGCACATTACGTGTTCAATATCAAGGCAAGTGTGGAATCATTTCAAAGCATTGAATAGAAGCCGCTCCGCTTTGCTGCTAATTGCTCAATGGCACTAAGCACATGAGACGTTGAGAACCTCAAATTAATGTTTAGGTTTCATGCAAAACGATAGACGAATTTCGAATTTATAGCTGAAGTTTCTGGCTTTAAGTTCTTTGTGTCTGTCGTTACACAGATGGAATGTAGTAGTTATTACTTATACGAGAGATATTTACTAGAAAAAAATAAAAGACAGAGATAGAGTAAGTAAAAATCAGTTATTTGAGAGATGGATGCAGATTAAACACCTGGTTAGAATAACTAATGGTGGGTGAATATAGTAACGTTACGGTCTGCGCAATATTGGCCGAGCCATGGCAAGCCTAGGCTTGGAAAGGGAGCGAAATCTCTCAACAAAGATCGTTTGCGATGTTCAAGTTCAAGTTAATTTATTGCTAAAATTATGTTACAGGATGTCTTGGTCAACATGCGGAGAGAACATAGTTTTGTAATAATTCATTTTAAATAAATAATATTTTTATGGTATAGTTTTCTCAATGGGCTGTATGGTATATGGTAGGAGTACTATCGGCCGGCATTGATTTAGATGGTTGTTTATTTTCATATTATTATAATCCAAAATCACAATGCAATTGCAAGGATCAGATCAAAATGGTTTGAAGGTTCGTGAAGTTTGTTTATATCTCACCAAAACATGAATGTAAAAAAGGAGAGCCAAGTTCAATACAAAAATTATGATGGGCTGTGGGCTTCCCCGCAAAAAGAATGGAGATCTAAATGAGTGCTAAGTCAAATCTATGTAGGTTAGATTTGAGGTTTTGAGTTATAGAAGGGTCAAAAGTGGCACCAAGTGGTTCGTGTTATGATACACGCGGCGCGTTCCTTTGCTTGAACTTGGCTTGGACACGCTGCCGCGTGTCCTAAAAAGCAAGGTAGGTGTTCAAATTCAAATCGCATCATTGCATCGTTTAGTTTGGCAGAGGTAGGCGATTTATTGATCCATGGTAGAGGTGGTTAATTTGGCTATAGGCAAGTACATAAAATAAACTACCTGCCTACCAACTTTAAAAACTCATAAAATAAGAACTTTACGGTTTCACCGAGCTATTTGGAAACTGCAAAAATTCATAAGAAAAATAATAAATAACGTTGCAAGAAAGGTTATAAAATTTTTTGAATGTATAAAAATCTAACCTGAATTAATGAACCCAACGAAATAAAGGTAAAACCTTGAAAAAGAAATAAACATTGATATAACCTGGAGGATTGATATAACCCAATGGCGCTATGGCGCTCATTGGGGGAAGCCTAGGTCCAGCAGTGGACTGCTATAGGCTGATGATGATGCTGATGATGATGATAACCTGGAGAAGCATGTAGGTAGGCATTGGTAACCTAGTCTATACTCCATGGCAGGAGCTGGTATGAAAAATGGCTGTCTGACTGATATTTCAGCTGAATGAACGTACAGTTATGAACAATAGTGTAAACAATGCAAACCCCCTTTGATATTCGGTATCTGTGACAATATTCCGACGAGCGGTATTCAGCGAGAGCACTCAAACTTGTGCAGCTTCGAAACACTATAAATTATTTATATCAGCCAGATAATTTCCTTATTTGTGGCACAGTCAACCGGAAAAATATGTAAACAATGAAATTAAACTCATAAAAATAATAATTGAATACACAAGGATAGACAAAAGCTTATTTGCATCCAACTAAAACCGTATAATTACTTTTAAAGTAATAATTAGCCATAATAAGCTTTAAGCTAAGCTTTTGAAACCTTTTTGAAATTAGTATGTAATTAATATGTTTGGTTTATTCTAAACAATTACATTAAACTGCCAAGCATGCCAATGACGCTTGGACGAAATGTAACGAAACACAAGAGATGCTATGTATGTAGGTCTAGTTAGTAAATATAGTTAATGATTAAATTTATTACATTTGGTGAGCAGAGAAAAACGCTACGGAAACAAAACTTGATTGGCACTTAGCGCCTACCTTAGCGCCCGTTGGCACTCCAACCCGATACACAAAAATAGTATGATAGTAAAATTGTAAGTCTTTTATCACCTATACTTCAAGTATCGGCTTTGTGCCGCTGTACGGGAGTCAATTTTAAACAATGTTCTTTATAACTTTACTAGCTTCTGCCCTCGGCTACGTACCAGTTTATGCGTGATAAAAAATACCTTGTTGTTTCAAATTTAGAAACTCGGACATGTATGTCAGTATGTATGTCAAATAAGAGACTGATCCGTTTAGTAGTTTTGGCGTTACTGAGGTAGATAGGTACCAAACCTATCCTTCCATCTATCTATTCAAACTTAATTATTAGTGACATTTTAGCAGCGCATTTATTATATTACTGAAATGGTAAATTTAACCAAGTATTTCTTAACAAATATTGCGTTAATTGTTTTTTTTTTAAATTGAAAACAGTTGTAGGTTCAACTACGTACCCTTTATTTCATAGTCCTTTTATTCATTTTAGGTTATGACACCGACTGTACCCTCCGCCTAATAATGTAAGATTAGAGTACCTCTTGAATGTGTTCAGTCCGTGAACCTTGGACGGCAATTAACGAGACAAATTAAATTAAGCCTTAATTTAACCATGAATTCGTAAATTCATCTCATGTTCGAGTGCCCTCTTGTATTTAACTAGATATTTTAATAAAGCTTGTTGAACCTGTTCACAATTTCTTGAAAAGTTTAAGCTAAGGAACAATTTATGGGATTATAAATATATTTTGAAGTTACGAAAAATAATCTGGTAGACCAAAGCATTTTTTTAATAGCATGCCCTCTTCTTTAGTAATTATAATTTAGCTCCGAACCAAAAGACTTTTATATAAAGGACACACATATGTATTTACTTATCTACCTTTTTACGCCTTGTAGGCATAGGTCTTGTCGAAACGAGCTTCATCAAAATGACATACTTTTTTAGGCAGCAGAAATTGCGGCGGTACTCCCTGATAATAATTTAAGAAAACAGCCTCAAGAGTTTTTCTTTCATAAGATCGCGGGGAGCGAACGAGCCAAGGGGAGGCAAACCCGTAAAGTTGTAAATGAAGTCGGCCTGGCGGGGTCGCGTAGACTGGCCACTTATGATGTCGACCAATCACTTCTATACCACTCGGGTAACAAAATGTGGTTAGGCTTGGTAATATCGAGAGATTTAAGAGGTCTCTTTCATTGCAAGGTCATTTTGATGAAGAATCATAATTGGTATTTTGAACGGAATAATCCGGAATTTGGTAGCTGCGGCAATCTAGGAAACAACCAAACGCTCAGCTCCAATATGAACGCTTGAGTATGATGTACCTGATGCTCTGTTCGGCGAGATGATTCATGTTTCTTTCTTGATTTTTGCCCCAAAGAGTCCGTCGACCCAGAGTCCACTTTTCGACTCGAACTGGCAATTGGCAAGTCAGCGGCTGTCTGAACCGAATATAATACGGGTAACTTTCATCAAAAACTTACGCGGAGTTCTGGAAACCGCTCTGTCGCGCAAAACTAGACCAGAAGAGCAGGCCAATTTGCACGCGGTATTTACTTGCCCAAGATCGATAGCGTCACTTAGGACAAGCTAGCGAATTGTCCAATTAACCATTGATGATATCTAGTTTTATGACAATTTAAGTGTATTTGACCAATTTAAAGTTATTTTGATTTATTTTGATTGATCGTGATAAGCTCTCATAGTTTTATTCAAAAAAGTTACTGGTTATCACACGTTTCTAGACTATTAAATTTTAAAACAATTATTCTAGACTATTATAGATTAAATAGCTTGAAAGTCTAGCTAAGCAAGCCAAATGTCATTTAATTTTGCCAAACCACAAACTTCCGGTCAAGTAGACTGAAGAAGCGGAATGTCAGTACATTCCGCTTCTTCGGTCTACTTGACCGGAAGTTAGTAGTTACTAACTGAGCCAGTGCTCAGTTAGTAATTAATATTGACAATTGAAATAGTGACCAGGGAAACTATAGAGCCCACTCCAATAATCCGGTGAAATTCAACCGATTTGTTGGAATGCTTTTGTGTATTGTCCGAAATCTGTGCACCTATAAAGGATGCTTCATAATATCGAATAGCTTTTGTTTTCGAAAGCCTATTCAAAATCCTGTGGCCCGTGTGTGTAAGCACTTTGAAGTTGTCTGTCTGTAAGCGTTATTTGTGGCATGTGCGTGCAATGTCCTATTAGTTACTTTGTAAAGCCATAAGGTTATTTTTAGGCCTAGCAATAACGAGCGAAAATACAGACTTGTATCATCAATAACTTTGCCAACTTTTAGGTACCTGCAAGCGGTGAATAGAAATTTTCCGTTTTTAAACCACAAAAAAAAAACCTTAGAAATTCTTACATTTGTATGTTTGAAACATTTTTTGCAATGTTATGTGTTTACGTCTGCCTTTGCCAGATCTAGAATTTATATATCTATGTTAAAATTCAGTTTAGTAGGTTTGGGGTGAAAAGGTAACAAACATCTAAACTTTCGCATTTGTTATATTAGTCTGCTATCACTAAGTACATCAAATATAAAAGAGTTTTGTAATAATTCTATACGAAGCACTTTACCTTAATGTTACGAAACAAAAATATTGTGAAGAATGTGAAGATGTCTCAAGACAGCTATATTTTTACCTCTTATATATCGGTTTTCTTAAATAATATTCTGCTACTTGTCGTCAAATATTCTTCGGGTTTTATGAATGTTTATGGCAACCCACCCGCAGCAATAGATATTTTATTACCCCATATTTGGCAACACATAAACAAGATGATAACTGAAAACGAAGCCCTGTTTTTGGGAAGTTTTTTATTGCCACAGACGGTACTTGTGGAAGTGTGATTGATGTTTCCAAATATTTCCTTTTATTATATTGTTTGGTAAAAAAGGCCTGAACGTGATTTCACATGAGTAGATTTATAAAAACACTAAATTATTTGTAAACGGAGGATCCGTTTACAAAAAGTTGAGTGTTTTTATATATATATGTATATTTGCTCAACTGACACTTCTTCCAAAATAAAATTATTGAGATCCCTTTTCAAGTAGGTACCTAGGATTAGTTCCCTTCGGCCGTCTACAGAACCGGAGTTTCAGAACTGGTTCCATACGAGGCTTTTAAATTACTGGTACGGAACTGGTTCCGATCATGGCTATTAATTTACTTGAATAGAACTGTTTCCGATCGAGGCTCTTAATGTGCTTGTATGGAACTGCTGGACCTCGTTCACCGAAAAATGCTTGACATGATGGCCATGACTGTCTGTGCTGTGTTTTCTCCGTGGGAGAAACTCTTTTATGATAACTGGCTATTATCTACATAAAGGGAAAACGTTTACTAAATATAAAAATTATCAGCACTTTGTTGCCATTTCGAATTTACCCGAGAAAAATTAATACAAAGAGAAATGGAGGTTATATAAACACGAGCCTGTCGCCCTTTATTTCAAGCTTCGTCTCAGATTGAAGGACAAGCTGGCATCTGATACCGCTTTGAACTTCTTAGCAAGAGTTTAATGCGAGTGGGTAGGTGAACGATTACAGTAATGACTTTGTAGGCTCTAACGAGATTGGAAGGTTCTCAAAAATAACGCAAGTGACATGTTCCATCTACTGGAAATTATGTCTGATTAAAAATGTACGTCCGTTGTACGTTAATTTGGGCGTAGAACTGTGTTTATATAAAATTTAATACCTACGAATATTTTCTAAAGATATAACTTAAAAGATGCCAAGAGTAGACGGTGACCTAAGCCTGCACGTGGGCAGCGTTTCTGACAGGCTTTTATCTCGGCTTACCCTTGCGTCTTTGAATCCCCGACGAACAAATTTTCCTTTTTCATGTTTTTGTAAACAGAATATGAGAATATTTGAAAAACAAGTTACGGCAAAACTCGATTTAATTGAATTTTTCTTTACTATTAAAGTAAAGTAAAAAGTAAAAGAAGTAAGTGTCGTAGCACTTTACTACGGCGTAGCAGCTCTACGACTTTTGCTACGCGAGCACAGTTTACGGTTTATTTAGTCAACAATTTTCTCATCATTACTTACATAAAACTGCTTTAAATAGTTTAGTAAAGCGGTCGCTTAGGCGGCATCCTACGTAATATATAACCGTTATGAACAAAGTTATATGAAGGCCCCTGTTTGTCATAAAATTTAATAGAAACAGTCTCCCACGAATTTATGCGGGCCCAATTGTGACCTATTTACTAAGCTCATTGGGAATTGGGGAATTTCACACAAAAACACGCTTGTAACCAACGGAACATATGATTTAATTTGGACTGCCGTGTATTTGGACAAGGCGGTCAGCTTTCACGGATTCATTGTTCTCACATGAACATTATATACCTCACGCGAATTCAATTTAGTAAATATTAATGTAATTATAATAAACAAGGCATCTGTTTAGTTCATCATTATAATAACTAGTTTATGCTAGTCCACTGTTGGACAAAGGATTCCTGGATTTAGCACCACAGCGCCTAGACAGGAGTCTGGGCGCTCTGTGGCGTTAAATCCGAGCGAAAAAAATTCGCAGAAAGAAAAACCAACAATCATATTTTATCATTATTTTCCGTTTCCACTACATCGTCTAATGCCAACCGAGGCATTAAGTAAAACACCCACTTTTTACGAAATTATTTTCCTTCCCATTCACAGCAACAGGAAGCAATAAAGAGAAAACAGCGGCAACTAAACAATCTAAAACGCAAGTGGTTTGCATATTTCATGCGCGGTGGGTGCCGTGGAAACCGGCACTTAGAGAGATGAATTGTCACTCCGGAGGATTGCTTCCCACTTCAACTAGTCAAGATGTTTTCTAATGTTTTATTATTTAGCCTATATCCGCTGGTACTACGGGCTATAGAAAATATACCAAAAAATGCACTAAACTTCCTAAATTCTCTGCTGTTTCTATCCGCTTTAAATGTGTTTTAATGAGTACTAAAAACTCCAAAATTATTAATTTGCTAGAATAGTTGAATTAGGTTAGGCGAAAAGAACTCAAATAGTTCTTCTTACGTAAGCTTGTTACTAACCGCTTCAAAAGTCATAAAAAGTTTCCACAGACAAACTTGATGATGTACACAAAAGTAAGTCAAACAACCCGAACACTATAAATTATGTCCATACGACTGTACGCCTGTCATCAAAGTTCCGGCGCCTCCGGCTGGCCCGGTCAAGCTGTCCGGACGGACAGGCGGACGGACGCGTAAGAAGTTAATTCTGATAGAGGGTCTGTGGCCGCCAACTTTGGACAGTTTAGGAGGGGTCCCGCAATCGTGGGTTGAGAAGTGATTCTGTCAGAGGCTAACGAACGTTTATATCTAAGCTGGTTTAAGGAAGATGACCCGGTTAATGAATCATTCGATTTAAACTTTGTTTTTATTCAGTAAGTACTTAACTAATGTATCGTTAAAATTGTTAACGTAAAATGTTTGTACTGTTCTCCTCTTCTGCAGCTGAGCTAAGGGACATGATCAACGAGTTAAACATCGCAAGCCTCGAGGTCGGACTGCACATGAATATGACAAAGACCAAGATAATGACGAACAGTACTGAGCGCCAAATAGATGTCGGCGGTGTGGGGATTGAGTACGTCCAAGAGTACCTTTATCTTGGCCAAATAGTCTCTCTCCAGGCGAGACAAGTCCAAGAGATCGAAAGACGCACAGAAAACGCCTGGAGATGCTATTGGTCAATGAAAGAACTTATGAAGGGCAAACTACCTCTATCCCTTAAAAAGAAAGTCTTGGACGTACGCATTCTTCCCATCCTCACCTATGGCGCTCAAACTTGGTCTCTAACCGATCGTCAAAAGTCCGCCCTTGGGGTCTGCCAACGATCCATGGAGCGTAGCATCTTAGGAGTCAAGCTGTCAGACCGCGTGCGGAACAGCATACTACGCTCCAAAACACGCATCGTTGACGTTGGTCAGACAGCCGGAAGCCTGAAGTGGAACTGGGCTGGACACGTCTGCCGTATGTCCAGCGACTTGTGGGCAAAGACCACCACAGAGTGGAGCCCACCCAACGCTAAGAGGCGACGTGGAAGTCCCAGGATGAGATGGCGCGACGAGCTCGAGGTATATCTTCCATCATGGCCTGTTGCAGCGTTGGATCGCGAGGAGTGGAAGGAGAAAAGGGAGGCCTTTGCCCAGCAGTGGGACAGTAATGGCTTAAAATAAATAATAAATAAATAAATAAAATGTTTGTGACGGTATTCCGAGGTAAGAAGTGGTTTAAATATTTGTTAATTTGGGCGTAGAACTGTGTTTATATAAAATTTTATCCCTATCTGTTCAATAGTTTTGTCGTCGAGAGGATAATATCTAAAACATCTATGAAATAAATAAAATCAACAATGCTGGATTATTCACACAGCATCATCTAGCCCCAAGTTAAGCAGGACTGTTAAGTGATATGGCACAGAATAACTATATAGTACGTTATGGGTAGGTACCAGATAACATGTAAAAAAAAATCATATTCAGTTTTATGCGATTATTTGCTTTTTTAAGCCGCAGTACTTGATATGCCTTGTTTACTAAATGATAATAATTATTAATTAAACACTCCTCACGGGATTAATTAATGGAATAAACTTTATGGCTCCAAGTTGCGGTGGACTAGAAATTATCAATTAACTATTTGAGTTCATTTTAGTGGATACGCCGATAGAAATTAACCTATAACGAGGTAGGATCTCTACCCCCATCAGGTTACCTAAATGCAAGGAATTTAAGCAGAGTTAATTTTGTACTTCTGCTAAAGAATTTTAGACTTTTTAGTGAAAAGAATATACAATAACACTATGTTACTGTCTATTCTTATGCCAATAGTTCAGAATCTCTGTGGCCATAGATCACAAGATGCCAGATCGGCCAGATCGGATAATCCAGCCCACATTCGATATTTGTTGCCCTACACAGTATCCCCGTACTCAAATGCCACAGCCACTGAACCCAAAATGTGGCTAACGAGGCGCTTGGCTAATGAGCGCTTCCGATATAACGAGTATTGATTCAACCACCGCTAATTAGTGGCCAAACAAATGCGCTACGGATTATTGTTGTGCTGTATCTGATTAGTGATATGCTTTGTGTAAGGTAACGCAACCATTTTGCCGTCGGCGTTGTATAGTCCGCGTGCGATTGTAATACAATGGAACTACTCGATCTAAAACAAAAGCAGTCTGAGGTTTGATTTGACAAGGTTCTGTCCCATTCTGACCGAGTGCGGGCTCTACCTTATGCCCTAACCAAGACAAAATTAAATATTGGTTAAGGTATTGGTGGATGGTCGGTATTAAAGCTTCTAGCGCATAGGAGCAAGAAACATCTCATACGTGAAATCTACTTATTGATTTAAATTAAATTGTGTATGAATTATTTTATGTGGCATTCCTTCATAGATCTCAAAACAATATAAAGTCCCCATCAAACAACAAGAAGACGGCGAAGAAATTAATCTTTGTTCCGTTCTAAAGAAGAAACTGGCAAAGCTACAACCTATTTAAAATTAAATAACAACTTCTAAATTGAAATGCGCAGCAGTTAGATCTCCAATTTACGTTTTCAATAATAAATATAAGAGAAATTTTCATCGTTCGCTAAGAAGGTCTAATTAAATTACTGGCCCCGTTGCTCGTTTGCATGAGTTTGCATTTTTAAGGAACATCGAGACGTTTTCTAGTGAATTTTGACAAGTTGACGTCCAGAGCCCCCGGCACGGCACTGGGGGTGCTAATGAAGAGCCAATGTACCTTCTGTACTGGGGTGTGAGTGCGCTAGAGAATTTGAATTTCGTATCACGACACAGATATTTCAATGTTGACATTTGGAAAGCTCGCCCTAAATCACTAAAAATCTCGCTTTTCAATTGAAATATTTTGTCTGTTTAACGTTGTAATGCCACAAAATAACGGATTCTGTATTCTTTAATGTATATGTATTCTAAATAAGTTATTATTCTTCTATCATGAGCCCTATTAGAGCCCTATTACTATACTCGAGTTAACTTTCATAAAAGACTTTATGATAAATAACTTTAATTAAATTGTTTGATTGTATCCCCCTTTGGAATTATTGATTCAGAGAATCACCACACAAGAGAAATAAACGTAGGCTCTTACAATCTTTGATCACCACAGTGAATATTCTCGGTGTCAAATCAAATTATTTTTACTCGATTAGGTACCTGCTAAATTATTCGACCTAAATAGGTTTAATATCAAGATGGCAGAGAGCTATGTCCGCGACAAACGGCCAGCGCAAGCGATGCTCGAAGGCAGTTTCGAATGCAAAATTCGATATTTGAATTTCAAAATAGCGAACATGGCGAAGGCTGGCGTCAGTCGCGGTATCTCATGATTCTTCTCTCGCCTCGCCATGAAATAAAATAAGAGTTGAATGTGTTTGCGACATCTGAATGCCAATTCTGGTGACTACATATCATAGTAGGTACATACCCTATAACCGTTTTTTTCTACCCGAACATCGCATCCCACTGAATATTTTACTAACGTATCGTCTGCTTGACGCCTTGGGTGTAATCGAATACGCAAATATTGAATGAACTCTCTTGAGAATCTCTGAACTGTGGTTTTGTAAGTTCACAAAAACAGCCTAGTGTTTGGGGTTCCTTAAAGGCTGGATGATAGAAGGGAGAGACTCCCCCTACTCCTTCCTAACGTGAGTTCTATGTTCAGATTCTAATGTAGTGGCGTAAAAATCCAATGAAGTGGCTTTGCCTATCACGGGGATTGCAAGGTGGCAGGTTATGGAAAGTCCCTCGTCCAACTCGCCAGGATTGGCCTCTTGCAGCTGTAAGGTCACACCCTTGTTCATTCACTCACCGATGTCGACAGTAGCGTGCAACAAGTCAGCTAACAGTTCTGGCTGGTGGCAGGTGATTGCAAGCCGCTCTTCCAGCTCGCCGGGCTTGGCCTCCCGCAGCTGTAAGGCCACGCCCTCGCCGCCCACCGCTGCGCTGTACATCAGCACGGCGTGCGGCGAGAACGTCGGCAGCGGAAGCCGCGACGTCGCCACCTGTAGACAAAGAAAACAAAAGTATAAACATGAGGTCTTAAATTCTATAAACATGTATAACTAATATTATTATTTTGCTCCCTTTCCGTTTAATCACATTCGAATCAAATCATGGTCGAATACTTAGTTTGGTGCATGGCGGTCGTTTTGTTCTTATGTTTGATCATGATTCAAACGCAGTGTATGGTGGTCACCATTTTTTTAAATAGTCTTCACTCACTGCGAAACAAAAGTGTATAGTATCCAAATTAAAGAGATAATCCGTTTTTCCCCTTAAGGGGGATTTGTCAAGGGGGAAAACTAGAATAAGCCCAATATACCTGCAAATGGTAATTGATAGGTAGGTACCTCATTTATTACAACTCTATACATGTACCTAATCAATAAGTGTGTCTTTTGTATGTTGTTATAAATACATGTCTTTCTATTTCTATTAATTGGCTTTTAATAATTCCTTTGGACGTAAACCGGTTGCAAATAACGGAGAATCAATCAGGTGCAATGATTAACGCGTAGGTAGAAACAGTCGTACAATTACTGTCACCACTCAACAAGCAGTTTACCAACGTATCGCGGAACAATATCAGCGAGTACTCATCAACATCACGCAATTACCAGCGACCCATCATCGCATGTCACACGCAGAGTTGGTGTCTCCGCATAGTGTACTACAAGTAGTACCGCAATTCACAACTGTAGGTTTACCGGTAAAACTTAATTAACCGTAATTTAAGACTGGGAAATAAGGATTAGGGATTTAGGTATTAAGGAAATCATAACACTCATCCCGCAGTGCCGAATTGGCATTCAAATGTTTTTTTTAGCACAAAAATATTTCACTGTCTACTTGACATATTATGGCAACGGCGAGCTTGACGCTGATGACACTTCAAATAAAAATGGGCATTAATTACATTGAGTTAGAATTTAATTGGTAAACTTTCGACAAATTTGAAGCAAGTTTTTGCCGAGAGGGTAAGTGAGCTTGCTGCTAGCGGATGCCGCGTAAACAGCATGCGGTCGGCGATTTTTAGGCGCAGGCACGGCATTGGTCCCGCTTGGCACCTGCACGATGCTGCACAGGAGCCAGTGCTGGAGCGTGGATGTGTGCATAAATCTTTAATCAGTGCTTATAGATAGGCCTAGGCCGAATGTAGACAAACGGCTGAGTTGGCTGACTGATAACTAGCTGGATAAACAGAGAGACAGACGCGAAGGTAGAATGAATAAGTACAAATAAGATATTAGCTTTGCAGAATACTTATATTTTAAAAACAAAGAGTAGGGCGTCGTTTATTTTGATAAACTGTAGCGGTCTCCCCAGCAGTGTCAAAACTTTACAATCACATAAACACTGTAATTACGCCAAGACTGAAGGGACATTACGTATGGAGATAAATTGCTGTTTATGTGTTGTGTGTGACGAGGAGGGAGTAAATAGTTGCTCACGTGTAATTATCGGAACATTGTTCGGGTAACGAGCACACAGATTTACACTCTCGCCGGGACGTGAAGGAATATGTTACATAATGAGAATAAATCTGATACTTTTGATGTATGAAAATGCTTGTTAAGATTATTTGCTTTTTAATCATGGATAAAGGTGGGTGTTGACTGACATCGTGGAATGAGGATGATATGCTCACCTGAGCACGTGCGTCATCTTCGATCTAGAGAAACCGGGAGAGAGGCAGTGGGACAACAGCTGCCGTAGAGGAAAAAATATTTATTTCTCTCAAGATTCGACTAATTAATTAAGTACTAATCAGGTGTTCAGAATTAAGTATGTTATTTATTATATTACATTATTATTATGTTATTTTTTTAAAAGTTTATTAATATTTTATAAACAGGCAGGGTCGCGTTATGAAACATGTCTAGTCGTATTTTGTTTGTCGTGTGTTTCGCCCACTCCATAGTTTAACCTTTATTCGTTCCGAAGCAATCAGAGCGTTTTGTCCTCTAAAATAGTAGAGCTTCAATGTTTTCCATTAGTTAGTACGTATTTACATATATTTTTATCCAAATGTTAATAGCTGCAGATTAGAACCTAACTATGCACCAATGATTCTCATGAGCCTCAAATTGATACTGAAATTGGAATCCATAAAGCCCCCTCTCTGGTGCAATCAAGCAGTATACAGTACCTCCATTTTAACTATTCACTGAACTGCTACCATGAAATTACAGATCGAACTATTTACTCTGACGGTTAATACCAAACTGTAGTTTAAATATACATTTTACTAATGTAAATACAGATTAAACATTTGAATTATAGTGATTTAATAGTATTTTGTTTGTTATTTGGTATGAATGTTTCCTGGATAATAAAATGTAAAATGCTGCAGTACTTTTTATTAAATAATTTTTATAAAAGTACTATTCAATGCCGTATAAAACAATGACCGGAAATACCTTACCAACTTTTTTATTAACCCGTAGATGAAAATAGTTGAAAAGGCTCCAGTAATTCGAGCTCCAAATAAAACACGTAGGTAACAAATTGTAGATAGGTACATTTGGCAACTAATAACGCAAATCGTCGATTCCCAGGGCGTATTTATTTACGGGCCGGCGAGGGTAATTGTGCCATAATCATCCCCCGTGGGGGCCTCGGTGAGGCCGATAACAGACTCAAAACGGTGGATGTGAAACAAAGGCTGCTGACAATTTTTTGGTTATGTTCAGGAGGTCTACTTTGAAAATGTAACGTAGTTGACGTTGGACGACGGTGAGGCCGATAACAGAGTCAAAACGGTGGATGTGAAACAAAGGCTGCTGACAATTTTTTGGTTATGTTCAGGAGGTCTACTTTGAAAATGTAACGTAGTTGACGTTGGACGACGGTGAGGCCGATAACAGAGTCAAAACGGTGGATGTGAAACAAAGGCTGCTGACAATTTTTTGGTTATGTTCAGGAGGTCTACTTTGAAAATGTAACGTAGTTGACGTTGGACGACGGTGAGGCCGATAACAGAGTCAAAACGGTGGATGTGAAACAAAGGCTGCTGACAATTTTTTGGTTATGTTCAGGAGGTCTACTTTGAAAATGTAACGTAGTTGACGTTGGACGACGGTGAGGCCGATAACAGAGTCAAAACGGTGGATGTGAAACAAAGGCTGCTGACAATTTTTTTGGTTATGTTCAGGTTTACTTTGAAAATCCATCGTATACGATGGAAAATCAGTGTTTTTGCTTTTTTGCAGAGCTGAGCCATGGCCTATTTGTTGTACTGCAGCACACACATATTTACTTACAGTAAGTACTTTAGTAGCCCTTTTAATTGCTCGTTTTAATTGTTTTATTGTAGTTTAGTTTAATATTGTATCTCTATGTTAATGGTACCAAAGTTATTAGTACCAAATAAACGTTTTATATATCCTATCTATGACGTCGAATCGCACGAAACGCTTCGAACGCGTTACCAAAGTTTCGGATTTCTAAAATATAATTGTCAGGAACTATATCATAGTAATCACTAAAAGAACGGATCCATCGTCCTTAGTTTTGTGCGATCCGACGCCATCCAACAAGTTCTTCCTTTTTTGTCCAAGTCCTCCAGGTACTTACATACTGTCTGTGTCTGTGTCTACTGCCCCATGGTCTTTTCGTCCCTTGTCTATCTTTGGTGTCATGGCGGTCATACTGCGCATATGGAAGCTGCGGCGTTCATAGTTTGATGCTAAGCCTGGTAGCTCCTCACAACTATGTAACTTTGCTGCAACCGGTCTTATAGTTGTTGCAGAAAATATGAAGGATTCTCAGGCTGATAATTTACTGTGACCGCTGTATCACGCGTAGAAAAATTACTCATTTAGTTAGAGTAGCTTGGTTAAATATGTAGGTACATATATTACCTAGGTATCTTCTTACGTTTAGGAAACTCTGACGTCAAATCAATTACTAAATGTATAAAGATATACTGGCTTACTATCAAAACTGATTTGATAAATTCTAGGTATTTTGAAACAATATGTTCTACAAACTATGCGCAATTAACGAGTTTATTAGTTTATAATCAAAGTTATCCCTGTTTATAGTTGCTTGGTTATTATGAAGTTATAATTGTACGGACAACCTACCAATATCTCGTAGAATGAGTGGGTGGGAGTTGTAGCTTATAAATGAATTTGAAATATTGACTTTTGTAACATTTTATAAGTTGAAGAAACATGTCGTTTCAGAAGGCAATATTTAATTAATTTGAAATGGTATAGGGTTGTAGGCAAATCTCTGTAGACACAAAAATCGCGTTTGGTGGCAAAATATTGAATGATTTTGATTTTTTGGCATGTATTGATTTGTCTAGTTATAGATTTGGCTTTTATTAGCTTATCTGTCAATACCGTGAACGCTCTGAAAAAGGCATCAAATGTTTTGATAAACACATTGTAGATTTCGTAGCACAACCGTAAAACCGTTCCGTACCTGGCATTTTATTTTTCGCAAATAAAATTAACTCCCCTTTACCATCGAGCGGGCATCGAGCAAAAACCGGGGCTAATGCCCCAGCCCCACTCATCCGGGATTTACAATTTTTCTTGCACAAACGGAGAGCAATAACCAAAATTAATAGCACAGGGGCGTCACAGCGCATAGAAGCGAAATTGTTGCTTAAAAATAAACATTGTAAATGCACAATCGTAAATTAGAATGTAAATGTAGTCAGTGCATCGTATTTCGCGGTTCTTCTTGGACGCATTTGTAAAAGGCCGGTAAATAAAAAAAATACGCTTCGTTTGCAACTTAATCCTCAAATCCCTTTAGTTGAAACTAAAAATATGTAAAATTTTGCCTGCCAAGCGTGGTGATTATGGCAAAACCCCCTTGTTTGAGAGAGGGGAGATGTTTGGCAGTTAACCCTTAGAGAATCATCTCTATAATACCTTTGAGTGTGGTCGTACATATGTATATATGAAACTGTTATTGTATGCAAGATAAACGTTTCTCATGACTCGACTACTCTGTGGTTTATTTTAAAGTACATAATCTACCTTTAAAACATTGAAATAGATAATTTTATATCAACATCGGATAGAGCCTCTGCACAACACAAAGATCCAATCATTATCTTACACGATCTTCACAGTCTATTCTCCCACTGAAAACTACAAAAATGTACACACTTATGCACTAATAGTATGTCCTGCGCACCTGACTAGTCTCCGTTGATACTGGCCGTCATCGTCGAAATTCGGTTAGGAGGAGATCATCATCAAGGTTAATATTTTTACCATGCTTTTTTTTAGGTTCATCTATATGTATGTTAGTAACCGACTCCTTTGGACTCGATTTTGACCTACTTTGAACGATCAGATTTCATTTAAACTTAGTAAACTTATTAATAACGGATGACAATACAATAATTTGAACTAAAAAATAGAAAATAAATAGTAGTTTAAAAAAATTAAAAAAGCACACTTTTATACATAAACCGAACTAAAAAGTAGAAATATTTTTTTAAATAATTCAAATTATGGATAAGAGTGATAAATAAAAGACATTATTTTAATGTAAAAAAAGCGTGGGATGCTTTCTGAAAATATTTCTTCAATGTCGCTATTCCTATCAGTATCTAGTTATGTGAGGCAAGTTTGCGCTGTTGGCAAGAGAACGCAAATCCATATCCATGCACCCCACGCTTTTTTACATTAAAATTATTTCTTTTATTTCACTCTTATCCATAATTTGAATTATAAAAAAAAAAATATCTACTTTTTACTTCGTTTATTTCTAAAAGCGTGGTTCTTTAGTTTTTTTAACTATTATTTATTTAACAATAAATCCTAATCTTATTACGGAATTAGGTTCTGCAAAGATATATTCTTTCGAATCAGGATCTACACAATAACAACTTTCTACAACAGGATTATAGAGTTTCCTATCTACGCCTATAACAATTACCTATTTATCTGAGCCATAGTCGATATTTCGTAGCTCGCAGGGTAGTCATAAAGCTCCAAGTTTCACGGAACCGTACTTGAATGGATATATTTTATCTGGAATCGGTTCAAGAGCGCACACTAATCGCTCTCCATAGCTTTTGCTCGACTGACAGTACAAGGGTTACATACAGTTCTTCAAAAGTTCAATGAAATAAAATTTCTATGCACAAAACCGATGGCAAAGAGCTATTTATTGCAAATAATAAAAAAAAATGTATAGGGTGTAGTAAGAACAAAGTAAGAATGATAGGTACTTTGTCTATTCTTGCTACATCTGTAGGTATTTGAACGCCTTGAAACAAATTCACACCAACATTATACATAGAAGGCTTGAAGTAGTCATATGAAACATTGGACAGTGTTGATGTTACGAAAAATGTGAAAAACTTACACGTACGGAATACAAAGAAAATAGCAAATAGATTTACAAAACACAAACGTCGACTTAATTTTAATATCCGGATTGATTAAACACTCTTTTTATTTTGTAACTGAAAAACTCAAGAGCCGGTTAGTAGCTTGGTAAGTAAGTTCACCGTAAAGTATTCTCCGTGAATACTGGCCATTACTCGAAGGCACGATATAAGGGATCGCGTGAGTAATTACGCAGTTATTGTGCGAAAATGGTTCTGAGATCGCTCCACAAAAGGCTGGCTCATTTTTGCACATTTTTCTTCCAATGTTCCACTGGACCTTGAGATTAATAAAAATATATTCCATTTTGCGACTAGCAATTTGTTGAGAATTTATTAAGTAAATTCTCAACAAAGTGCTACATGGCTACATGTTCCATCCACGATGTGGATCGACCGAGTCATCACAAATTATGTTTTAGATTGATTTGACAGCGGTAGGTACAAAGTTTGCAAGTCGGTACTGTTTATTAGTAGGGAGGGTATTAGTTAGCTAGTTCTTGATATACATATATATGTATGTTATTGTATATCTGTTGTATGTTAGGATTTAAAATACTATAAACAAAATGTAACAAATTTGTATCAATAAATAAATATATCTATCTATCTATAATATATACTAGCAGAAACAGAGATGTAACTGAATAATGCTCAAAATTTATTTATTTATTTATATATTTATTGAGATAATAACATCATAACAGGTTTTTTTATTAAGCCTTAAGGCGATGTTATAACTACTTATACTAAAAATTACATATTTTTTTTCATACACATAATACTAAATAATTTATAATTTTGTTTCAATAACATTTTGTGCCTTAAAACAAACAAAACATGTAAATGTTACCTACATAAAAAAACAGTAAGAATAACCTAAATATGCAAGTAGCAGGTACCTAGAAATGAATAAGTACACATACCCTAATCCTCATACGCACCGTACATCCAAAAACAAAGCCCTTATATCAGATCAATTGGAGATTACGCCATCGATTTTGTATTATTGTTGGGGTGGTAGATATTTTATGTGAGTAAAAGCTCTGCCGAATGCGTTCATAAATTATTTTTTAATAAGCAGCTTTCGACCTAGAAACCTCAAAGTATTGTTTTATTTCACGCGTGATACATTTCACTAATGTTCGTAAGTTCATTGTGATTTTGGTAAAGGAACCCTAAAGAAAAACTTTGTTTTTATTTTCTTTTCCCCACATCATCGCATCGTTCGTCGGCCAACACCAACTTCGCAGCCGTAATTAATTCCCAGCCAGCTTTGGGCTTATTTCGTTAGGAGAGCCATAAGTTTCGGCTTCGGGTAGGTATTTATGAATAAATAAAATCCATTATCATCGAAGGAGCGTGTGTAGAAAGCGCCAAAACTTGCCAAAGCTTCGCTTTTACCAGACCGATTATTCTATTGATTTTGTATTACAGTAAGCTGGTTGAAACTTACCGGTATAATTCTAGAACCTATCCTTTCTTAAAATAGTGATAGTGTATTGTATTAGAGCAATGTTTGTGTGTTTGTTATTGAACGTCGACAAAGTAAATTTACCGTATCAACGGCTTTATTCTCAGTGTAGTTTGTACGAAGCCATGTTTGTTTCCAGTTTGCTCTATTTTACTGTTGCAAATGAAGATTTTATTCAGGGTTGGTCAACATTTTTTCCCTTCCAAAACAAAATTGAGACAAAAGAGCTTTCTTTTTAGTAGAGCTTTGTTTTCCTCAATCAGGCTTTTAGTGAATTTGTGTTTATTTTCTTAAATTTAAAAAAAGACATCTTTCTCTAGAGCACTTAGCACGTTTTACTCAAAAAAAGCTAAAGCTAAAATATATCAAGCGACATTCACATTTTAAACAGAAATTTAAAGTGAACTAAAAAACATACCACTAGGCATATCCACTGGGGACGGACAGAAACGCCTTTTACAGATCATATCCACCGCCAAACTGCGATCTCCAATCCGCATGCCCAGTGTTGAGAAGTAGTGTATTACCCCTAATAATAATATACAGCAAGGCGCTTATCAGGGGAGGCCTATGTCCAGCAGTGGACTGTAAGAGTAAAGGCCGTTGATGTGTTGTGACGTGAGAAAGTATACGTCATTGATATGACGTCAGATTCAGTTAATTTACAAACTATAAAGACTCAATTACAACCCAAAATACCTGATCGCATTCTTTATTCATAGCGTTAATACTTATGTACATTGTTTTGTGAGGTATGGCAGACAATGAAGCAGTGTTCAGAGCTCACGAGAAAAACATCACATTACGGCATTCCTTAATCATCCGAGCAATGTTTGCGACAGTTATGGCTGCTTCCTCTTGAATTATTGTTCTAGCTAAAATTCACTGTGATTTAATGTCTACCGGTCGGTATTTTTATCGCCATTTTCCTTGCAACTTGAATTTCCTTTCGTGGGCGAGCTTATGACAAATGGACATTGACGATCTTCGAAGTAACGCTGTTATACATATTGACCACAATACAGGTTTTGCACACCTGCCTACTTGACTACAGTCTTTAATTTCTAGAAAGTACAGAACCAATTGTTATATATTTTTTTATACGGACTAGTTGAGTTAGAGTCGCACTGCTAAGTCGCTGCACTCACTGAAAAGAGGCGACTTTACGCGTATTTCGAGACGCTGCCTTAACCCCCGAGGTATCTTTCCAATGTAATTTAGATGCCGCAACACGTTCTGAATATTTTTTAAGTTTTAAAAACGCTTTTTGTTTGCTGACCTAAAAAAATATATGAAATGGTTTTATCAAAGCAATCTTTTCGTTATTTTATAGAAATTTAATTTCTTGACTTTGACATGAACACTCACAAAATAACATACGAGTACATACATTATACCTACGCAGGTAGGTTGCCTGGGAGAAATCGCTCTCAGCGATAAGGCCGCCAATTGTACTTTTAATTTGCAATATTTAGATATAAGGTGTTATTTTATAGTTTTCAGTACAATAAAGTGTTAATTCATTCATTTATTGAGGTAGGTATGTACACCAAAATAAATGTTTAAAATTAAGGAACCTATACGTAGATAGGTCCAACCGTGCATAATAATAGCTTAAATAATATTCATATAAAAATAATTAAAGGTTTCTTAAACCGTTTTCATGTCACATTAATATGTATTTAATTCATTTGACTAATAAATAAATAAATATTGCTGGACAATTCACACATCATTATCTAGCCCCATGGTAAGCAGAGCTTGTACTAGATAACTGATATACATAATACAATACATTACACAGATAGATATTTTTTATTATACATAGAAAACGACCAGAACACCCGGAACAAATATCTGCAGATCGTACACACAATTGCACTAACATCCACTGCTCTATTTTGTTTCATGAGATAGATTAATTACATTTATTTTATAAATAAAATACTTTTTAAGCTAAAATGACTGGATGCTAGAGTCCATTTTAACAAGCAAATACGCAATGAAGCATCAAATCCGCAAAAATTAGAAAAGCGAACAATTCAGCTTGAATTTCCGTTTGTACGGGTCATTTAACCCAATAAATTTAGACCATTACCCATGTCCGAGGTCCAGCTATAAAGAGCGCCGAGCGGCATGTCGTTTTGAAACTCGTTAGGTTTTTACCGAAGACACGAATGTTACTAATTTGTGAAAGTAATTGAGGACGAATTGTTCGGTTGTTTCGTTTTATTCGCTGTAAGTTCAGCAGTTTATGACACTATTTTGGACTCGAGGGACAAGGATGTGCATTTTTGATGCAAAACCTTCATATTTTTAAAACAAAGCCAGTTTTAATAAAATTGTATAAAGAAATACAAATTTATTAAAGCTGAAAATGGGTCAGCACTGTGTTACTTGTGTGGCATGAACAAACGAAAATGGAAACGAGATTTTAGTTTTCAGAAAATGCGGGCATTTGTTATGTGCAGGTAGTTATTATTTGTTTTGTTTGTAATTTTCTGTGATATTTATTAATTCTAAGTTCAAAACTCAGCTTCCTAGAATAGTATTTAGCACACTAAGGTAACACGTAAGGGTTATAATATTTATATATTTTTTATTATTATTATTATATTAGCCCGGGTGTCCCACTGCAGAGCAAATGCCTCCCTCCCCTTCTTCCACTCATCTCGGTCCTCAGCAAGGAGAACCCACTCTTAAGCCTAGGCCTTCCACGTCGTCGTATTTATAAAATATCACATTTATTTCATAGCTTGATACGAACACTACGCCCGTGCCAAAAAAATGTTGTAATACTTAATTATAAAATGTTCAAGACATTATCAAAATATTTTATTTGAATCGTTATCGTTGATTTGGCCTCCCTAATCTCATTTGAGTAATAATAATCGGCGAGCGATCATAATAGAACGGTATCATTTCGAACTAAACCAAATGCAGTTGGATATTGTGACAAGGTTCTCATTTCATTTTCCGTCTCATTTTTACAATATAACGAACTAGTCGTTATATTGTAAAAATGAGACGGAACCTTAAGCTACCTTAAGCCTAATTCCACTAACACAATCGCCTCACAATGACAATAGCATTGCATCTAAATTACCACGTTTGACGCCTTGTTTTGTCTTTGTTTTAAAAATAGTGGAATCGAGTCCCTGGTTCGAAATGATTTTATTGTGCATGATATTGTTGGTCTCCCTAATCTCACGTGAGGTAAGGCGTGGGGCAGATACGGGTAGATAGCACTAAATCTGGCAGGAATTGAATCAAACGGCTCTCCTGACGGGCTTTCAGCGATAATGGACGATTTATGCCGTGCATTGTACCACGCTACCTGTGTTGTGCAGTGCTTGAAAGTTTAATCATTTTGATAATGTTTTATTAGACTAGACTCTAAGCGTATTTTGCTCGTGTTAACCGAGACCACTTCTGTTGTTCATAATGAAGAAATTCAGTTTTGTAATTTCATCGATCTAAGCTTGATCCATCCATGCAGGTTTCACTTAAATAACCACACACCTACCCATCATACACTTTATTACTACATCACTCCACCCCTGCATAGCTAGCTACTCAGAGTGCATTTATAAAAATTATACGAGGACTAGTTTCTGCCTACGTCTTTGCACTCTTATTTAGGGACTAAAAGCTTGTCGTGTTTTTTTGCATGATAACTATAAGTGAACCCCGATTTAGAACGACATCTATGCGAAATTTCAGCTCAATCCGTCGTTTTGGCTTTGTATTAGCGCAAACATCTAACAGCTTCACAATCATATAATATATATTAAAAAATATATAATATTAGTAAAATATAACAAATATAGATATTTATGAACGAACAAGTAAGTAAACTGACTAATAAAATAAGCAATGTCGAGATAACTACAATTTGAATGGGCGTTTAGGATCTTAGATTTACGAACTGTGACTTTTATTAGCTGTTAGTAATTACCTATCGGTTTATTTACCATTACTTCTGCTCTGTGCCAAGTCTAAACAGTTAGATCAGCACTAGCCTGCTTTACTGTATAAGTGGCATCTTATTTCGGTCGAGAATATAGAGAGTGCACTTGTGCACACAATTGTATATTACTGATCTGCGTATATGGCTATTCTCACCTTGAGACTGGTCGCCGTGTGGTCAAAATTAATAATTCTGCTTAGCGGGAGTTATTTCAATTCTGGTTTCTAACAAATATAATGCACGGCTACCATACACAGGTTATCGTTCAATGAATACTTACTGCATTTCTGTCTGTATTGTTTCCTGTTTTTTGAGGTATAATAAAATGTGTTTTCTATCAATGTCAAGAGGTATATGTATATACTTTTACATAATGCATTAGAATCTTAATAGAACTCCACTAAGTATTTTTATTAAAACATTTTTAAAAAACTCGGAGAACCTAAAAGCTGTAAAACATCTTTAATTATTAAGTCGTATTTTTCAAAGAGCGGAAAAATCAAGATTTTTTGATAATGAAGCACTTACTTAACGATGTTTCGGAGCTTCTGCCTCATTAAATTTATTCACCATCTTAATTAACATCTTTGATAATACTGTAAAAACTTGAAGGACTTTACATTCTTTAGCGTGTCTGGGACGTAGCTTTGAATTTTAATTTGTGTCCATTTGATCTATGTTTTGTTTAAAAGTGCTCGAGACTTCTTTAGAAACACCAGTCAAAACGCTTATTTTCCAACTTCTTGAGGTTGTTATTCGTAACGACCTTTATGTTCCTGCCAAGTCGTTATGTCCGCATATGAGTACAATAAATTACATAATTTTCTTCAACTTAACATAAGTAGAGAACCTAGGTACCAATATGAATAACTTATTTTTGTAGTTATTATTTTTATAGAAAATACAAAGGTACCTATCTAACTATTGGTCTTGTAAAATAACCGTGGTATCGTGTAGGTTTTCATCTGAATATGGTTTTCCTTATATTTTCATGACATTTACTTCGAATAACTATTTAAATGCAGTTGTAGTGATATATTACATAATAGTGAAATAAATGGGAGTTTTGGCGAACGACGGAATAAATTTGGGAAAACCTATCGGGAAAAAGAATAGTGTGCCTAAATTTACGGGCCAAAGGAGGGCAGTAAAGCCTCGTTTCATTGAGCTATGTGTCGACCGAGAGCGTATATTACATCTTTATTTAGCCACTGCTGCCATGGTAATAGGTATTGACATTTATAACCGTAAATAGTGGGTCAGAAAATTGAAAAGGCAGTTTAAAAAACAAGATGTACAACGCGACGCCGAATCTTACCAAAAAATAAAACTAAAGCTCATACATTATAACTCATTCATTAATCGTTCTGAATGAAGCATGAATGATGATACGTAGTTCGTATAATATTCTCTACAATTCATCAATCAACATTTTAAACCATTCTTTTAAAAAGTTTCAAGTATTCACTGTGACTTCTGTTGCTCGCGGCGGGCGGGGGTCTGTGTGCAACACAGGAGGTTGTGGGTTCGATTCCCGCCTCAGGACAAATGTTTGTACGATCTGCAGATATCTGTTAGATAAAAATTTCGATTTATG
Source organism: Eupithecia abbreviata (assembly GCA_943735965.1). Lineage (NCBI taxonomy): Eukaryota > Metazoa > Arthropoda > Insecta > Lepidoptera > Geometridae > Eupithecia > Eupithecia abbreviata. Next base: position 8,306,116 of record OX030991.1, on the reverse strand, counting down.
TACTGTATTGTATAAAGAATATCACTTGTATAGTACCCATAACACAAGCTCTGTTAATTTGGGGCTAAATAATGCTTTGTTAATTGTACAGCATATACATATGTATATATACTCGTATATGTATATTGTTTTTTCAAATGGTATTTACTGAACATGTTTTCCTAATTGTGGGGTAGGCATATTCAGCACTTCACTTATGTATAATGATCTGATGACGTAAGGTAATATAGGATATCAACCTATATTACTCGTATAACGTATATGTAAATTTGTGCGGAACCTTTTCTAAACCACATAATAATTATTGCTCATCTGATTATTAATCACGATTTGTCTGGTAAACTGTTGGAGTATCTACTACTATAAGGAAATTCAGCTCTGGTTAATCGAAACCCTATGGTTCAGTTCGCGCTTCGCAAATATTTTCCGGGTTTTGTCCTGCGGCTATCTGTGTGTTTACAACTACAAGGTTTATAACTACCATTTTCTATCAACCCATGATCAAACAAACTTCGACCCAATTAAACTTTTGCCCGTAAGTAATTTTTTTGTATCATATATCTACTAAATCTCTATTTCGAAGTATAAACACCGCAACAATATTTGTTTGGTACGCCATTTCGAGTCGAAGCAGATCTTTACTCGGTCAACACGATTCTGTGAACTGAGAAGAGTGGTTTTCTTCCAGCCTCTTTCTTAGAATTTTCTCATCATTTTGCTAAAAAACTGTCTGGAGACTTCGAAAGTAATTTATCATCGTCTATCAGGGTCGAATCTATGTATATCAATTAAGTCTCTCTGTATGAGACAATCACAATTTAATTTTAAGGGGTATTTTGAATTAGTACCTGTTTACTACAGGTAGCGTTTGTGTAAAATAAACATTATTTCGACAGCTTATAAAGTAAACATGCTGTGTGGAGGTTTAAGAGGTATTTTTGCAAGCTTTACATATACATTTCAATACCTCTACTCAATTAAATCATGCAAACTATTTGGATGATCTCGTACTTATTTGTTTTGTTTTTGTGTATTTTTTGTTTTAATTTATTTTCTATGATATGGGTCCTTAATTTTGTATTAAGTATGTGCCTGAAATAAACGAATATTATTATTATTGGGCATTGTGTTTAAATACGTTTTGGTACGAAGACAATTCACAGTCAAGAGATTTATGTCCTTTAAAATGATCGTTCAAGTCCACCAGAAATAAATATTGAAAAGTTGTACTAATAACTGCGCCATTTTCATTTTGGTAATTAATAAATCCTTTACAAATAACGCTAGTCTACCGAGAAAACTTCGTCTTTTAAAACGAGAGAAAACTGTCCATGGATACTTGGACGGGCTTGAGCTTTCCTTCCGAGGTACATAATAGACTACCATTCATTATATTGAATGGCTCGATTAAAGGCTTTAGTTCTCCTGCAAAGACGGAGCGTAGAAAAATATTTTCTAGCATCTGCGAAGTTGGGCATCATTTAGTTAGATCTGTGGTTAGATGGAGAATCGAATGCAATTGAAGTAGGTAATATGAAAATGCTTTTTAGCATCATAAAGGCCGGACATTGTTTTATTAAAAACAATCTTCTGCTAGCGGCTTCCCACGGGGTTTTAGGATAAAATTGGCCTGGTGGTCTGCTATTCCCGGGCCGTGATATTTTGAAAAAGAAATCGATAAAATGGTTTCAACCTGGACACTTTTGAGCCACGTCCGTCAATCTGTGGTTTCTTTTATCAAAGGTAAAATGCGAACATCAGTCAATTTGAAACGATACCATTATTCTGGTTAGGCCATTTATTTTAATGCTGGGGCAAACGTGTTCTTGAGTGGAGACCACGACTCGGTAAACGTAGTGTAGGACGCCCTCTGACCAGGTGGGATGACGACTTGCGAAAGACTGCAGGTAGATGCTGGATGCGGCAAGCTGAAGACAGGGCGCAATGGCGCTCATCGGGGGAGGCCTATGTCCAGCAGTGGACTGATATAGGCTGATGATGATGATGATGATGATTTATTTAATAGAATTAGAGCCCATGTCTCATACAACATCTATCCAAAGTTTTTGCCTGATACGTTCCGTAGTTTTGTGTGACAAACACCTAACATCCAAAGATTTATATACATTCTGTGTAGTGTTACGTACGGTATCTACGGTATAGGCTTTAGGTCCGTTCATAATTTTATGGAATGCCATAAAATTATGAAGGACCTAATCACGTGCCACAGTTATCAGTGAGATCAAACAATTTACCTATATACCGAAGCGACAGAAGTTAAAAGCTTCCCTTTATTTCCGTGTAAGTTTTAAGAATTTGACCTAAGTGTATATTTATTGTACTGATGGTAGATAATTATTTTTTTCTACAATTATACGAGCAATATATATATATAATTATATTTTATTTTACTCGCCAAAGAATAAATATTGACAAGCCATATTTGGAAGAAAAAGGCTTTTGTAATCGCTTCTATTTTCGTAGTTTTCTTATTCCATTTCGCTTATAGATTTATTTGTTAATATTTTATATCCTTTATATATTGTGTAAGTAAAGTTCTTTCAACATGTCAATAACATGCTCTGGGATGTTTGAAAACTCCCCGGGGCTTTGGCTCACTCGTAATAAATTGTTACCCGACTTCAATGAAAGGATAATGTTATCGCAGATAATATGTAACAAATAGGTATGAGTGTAGATATGTAGGTACGTTTTCAGTCCTCCAAAAACACAGTTTATTTCGTAAAAATGTTGGTATTAAAAAACAGGAAATTTTGGTATGGAAGCGGGAATTGACAGTAGCGTCCGCATATGTCGCTATTGGCTTATTATTTCAATAGCAACAGGATAAAATAATATCATCATAATTAATGTGAAAAAGCGTAAGAAAATTGCATCGGCAGCAACATAACTGTAATGCTAAATGTTAAAATACTTTTTCAGTACACACTGTTCACAGAATACTACAACTCCAGAAACAAAAAGATAATTTCGTACGAATAAATGTTATCCTCCGACGTTGTCGCGGTGCCTACATGTTTACGTAATTACGCCAACATGTTCTCTACAATAGAGGCATTTGCAGTAAACCTAATTTGAGAATTCCGCTACAGCCTGAGGGCAATCCCGTTGTTTCGTATGGGAATAATCAGGTGAAACTGGCTGTGTGATTCAGGGTTAACTTACACAAAAGGTAAGTGATCCAATAATATATGTATTCATAATTTTCAGCAGTGTTTTTTTATTAATTGTGTATTGTACCTAAGACATATGTTATTGTATTGCTACCGATACCTACAAACTATAAGTCTATGACCTACGGAGCTGAGACGTGGACACTCACGATAGGGCTGGTCCACCAGTTCAAAGTCGCTCAGCGAGCTATGGAAAGAGCTATGCTCGGAGTTTCTCTGAAGGATAGGATTCGTAACGAATACATCCGACAGAGAACCAAGGTTATCGACATAGCTCAAAGAATTAGCAAGCTGAAGTGGCAGTGGGCCGGCCATATTTCGCGAAGAACCGACGGCCGCTGGGGCAAACGTGTTCTTGAGTGGAGACCGCGACTCGGCAAACGTAGTGTAGGACGCCCTCCGACCAGGTGGGATGACGACTTGCGAAAAACTGCAGGTAGATGCTGGATGCGGCAAGCTGAAGACAGGGCGCTATGGCGCTCATTGGGGGAGGCCTATGTCCAGCAGTGGACTGATATAGGCTGATGATGATGATGATGATGATAAGTCTATGTTTCATTTTGTTTTGTGCTATCAATGTTTTTGAATCAAATAAAACATCTATCTATCAGTGGAAGTTTTTCGGTTAAGATGGTGATGATGACGATGGAATAGATAATTGTGAATATTGGTTTACACATATATATACGTACATATAATACAAACATGCATGATATACATACCATCTAACCCTCAGTTAAAGCATCCTCCCCCAAAGCATCTAACTTCCATCTCCGTTCCGTCGTGGGTAGAAATACTGATTTCAGTCTGAACAAATCAGTTACTAGGCAATCAAAATAATATTTTGAAATACTACCAAACCGTTTCAACAAACAATATTTTTATTATTTTATAGCAGTGGCTGGAATCCAGGAAATTTTACACGTTTGTGATTTGCTGGAACTACTCCAACAAACTTGGGACGTAAACATGAAAGTGTCCTTTGCAGTTCAGCAAAGTGAACAACAAAGAAATGGCAAAGTGACATGGATGACATTATTCACCATAAAATTTATGGGTAAATTAAGAAATAAATTTAATGTAAAAAAATACCTATCATCTTACACTTTTTAATTTATATTTAACATATTGTGTTTTTATCATAGTCAGATAATATTTTTATTTAACACTTTGAGTGCTGAAAACGCACGGTATGAGTTTTCTACAAGTGACTAATATGCGTAAATCCACACTAGCGCAGCGGCTGAGAAAATACAGATCTTTGTGACTCAGCAGAGCTGTAATATTTTTCGAACGAAACCGCTGGCGCAACACAACCGCTGTGTAGAGCGGCAGCACGAATTTTTCCGATATTGAACATTATTGTCGGTAGTGCCTTCTACTACCAGTGCATATGAAAAATAAATACCGTATTCTCACGTTAATCGGATAACATTTGCCCACGTATCTAGTTAGATAGGCCCTATTCCACAAGTATCAATCGCCCGCAGCCAACCACCACGCCCAAAGTGCCCTACGATTCCTTTTTTCATAAAAATAATTCGATTCCACAGTGTAATTTGTCACTTAGCACCGTGACAAGGCCGCCGTCAAAACTTCAGAACAAGACGGGATCACAGGAAAACCTTATGAATAATTAAATGCATCAGGGGCACAACTTTTTTATTCAACGGCTTTTTACTAAAGTGACGGCTAAATGAAAATAAAAATAGGGATTTTCTTGGAATGGTCGATAACAATTCACACAGGGAATGGTCAAGTGATTTTACCGAATTGTAGATTGTATTAACTGTTAAAGTTAATCTAATCTATCCCCTGGTACTGTCTACGATCCTATCCATCCATGGTTGTCTGGCAGAGATCGCTCTTGAGTTTTTTAAGTTTTTATTTTACATTGTTATTTTATTCTATGTGTGCAATAAAGAAATATCTATCTATATAATATTATATATTATACAAAAATAGTTACTGTGAACTTAGGTAATTCCGTATTTCTATGAAAGCTAAGGTGGTTAAATAAGGATAAAAGGCACTCTTTATACTTACTGACAAAGTTTATGGAAATACTCTGTACGTGTAAATCAACGAGAATTTACCTACCAATACGAAATGAACTTAATTCGTATTATAATTATAATATTCCACTGCGGGCGCAAATGCAACTGTTGATTCTTTCCATACTTCACTATTCAACGAATAATAATTACCTACTTATTTAAAAACAAGTGACGGCAGATGCTTTATTTTTTCCCTTTTTAAGCAAACAGTATCGCACCAGATTTTATGACACAGTATCGCACCAGATTTTATAACAAGATTGCTAAGATCTCGCAAATCAACCATGGATAAAATACGAAAGTTTAGATGTTTGGATTGTTACCTCTTCAAGCCAAAACTACTGAAATTTGAATGAAATTTTGCATACATGTAGTTCTATACCTGGAATAGATATATTTTATAAATAACTTCCATAGAAATTCTCTTTAAACGTTTCCATAAAACAACGCGGGAAAAGCCGTGGGCAGGAAGTAGTACCTAATAATAATAATAAGGCTGTGAACCCGGTAGTAACAATGCCTAAACCAGCAAACTTTTGGACCGTCAAAACAGCATGAATAATGAAATGGCCAACGAAGGTCATCGAAGTACTTTCCCTTCCCAAACTTAAGTAAAATATTAAGCATCCAGCTTTCCCGACAACTTGCTTAATAACTTAGCGTTTTTGGGATCTTCGTTCAGTTCATAACTCACGTGGTTAAACTGCTTTCTTTGACCTATTTATGGTGTTCACATCGAGAAATAACCTTCTAACATCCGTATACCTAATACCGCTTTGGTTACGATTTTACTATATTTGAGCTCAAAGCTTCCAATGATCATCATCACCGATACCTATATTGCTACCGTTTTATGTTCACCTCATTACATTTTTAATACCCTGTCATCTCCTACAGTTAACTTGGTAACCCACTTAGCGAGTGCTAAATATAAACAAGCACTCGCATAATGGCCGTGAAATGTTAAATTAATACGAAGGGTTGCCTCTACCACGAATCTCCATACTCATGGTACCACGAGTTTCTGCACAGACTCGTAGTAGTGGTAGCTAAAGACAACCCTTTATTCGTACGTAGATATTTTTTGATAGAATTAAACTAGCATCAGTCATTTGTAAAAACATGAAAACTTAATATTTATTGTTTCACAGTGAATTTACTTTTCCGTTTTTTAGTTAATAGAATGGTAAAGAAAAATAATCCTAAAGTTTTCTAAATGTAGGTATAAGTTCTCTTGAACTGTTCTTAATACTTTAATAGTATTTGTATGCTCAGTCCTTTGAGTTTCTATGAATGTTTTATGTTAATACTGCATTTTGTTTAAATTGTAGCAGACTCAGACTATGGACGCTCTACTATCATTCATTATGTAGAGCTCATAATGAAATAAAAAAGGGGATATGAGGTACTTGCTTCCCGAAAGTGGAATGCTCACTTTAGATGCAGTTAGGTCCGCTCAACTCAATCACCTGCAGTCAGACCGACGACGCGACGACGACGCTGCCGCGCCGCCGGCGTTGGTGTATCGCGTGCTTGCTACGACGTACTTTAGTAGAATTCATTGTTCAAATGACTACAGCAATGCTCTCATGTTCGTATTATATTTACTTATTGAACAAAAGAGATTAGAAGACGTACATAGACTGAAGTGCAATCGAGACAACAATACGCTACCCATCATCATCATCATCAGCCTATAGCTGTCCAATGCTGGACATAGGCCTCCCCCAATGAGCGCCATAGCGCCTTGTCTTCAGCTTGCCGCATCCATCTACGCATCTACCTGCAGTCTTTGGCAGGTCGTCATCCCACCTGGTCGGAGGGTGTCCTACACTACGTTTACCGAGTCGTGGTCTCCACTCAAGAACACGTTTGCCCCAGCGGCCGTCGGTTCTTCGCGAGATATGGCCGGCCCACTGCCACTTCAGCTTGCTAATTCTTAGAGCTATGTCGATAACTACGCTACCTATACACTCTCAATAAAACGTGTTTTGAATTTCTTTCTACGAATATTATGATTTTGCTCTTTTTTTACATTTTAGGAATATACGATACATTCGTGCGTATCGACGAATGTATCGTATATTACTATGCTAGTCTGCAAATGGCTAAAAAGGCAGTCGAATAAAATAAAATTTAACGTTTTGTTATACTTACGAGTAAAAAGTAATGCCTTGGGGTTTGTTTTTCTTTCTGAGCTATTTGTACGTACAACTAGTGAACCTAAGAACGTACCATATCTCCCGAAATGTACTTAAATCTACCATAGATCTAGTTTGTACTAAAACTCCAAAGTACAAGTGAACGAAGACGGATGATAAATTTGATAGCTAACAATCTCTGCTATCATTTGAACCGTCAATCACGATGTCATTCATAATCGCTACTCGTACGTGGTACAATCATTGCTGGGAGCTATTCGCGTACAAAGGGGCAGTTCATGCCGCGGGCTGGGTACCTATAATTTCCGCATCAAGACGGATGACGCAAGACAGCTATATTCCCTTCCTACCCAGGGCACCAATTCGCTATATATTCGTACTTTACGCGTACCGCTTGAAACCCTCCCTACACGTAACGCGGAGTGTTAAGTTTTCAACTGTCAAAGCGACTGAACCTCATTCACTGAGGTACAGTGCCAGCGAATGGGTGGAAAATGCAATACAATACAAATACGCTTTATTGCACATCAAACACAGAAAAAAATAGTAAAGAACAAACAAACAAAGATACAGATAAAAAAGTACCTACTGTTTTTCACCAAAAGTTTATAAAACAAACAATGCGAATGCGATGCCTTCGCTATAATTCAGTGATGCAGTCATGTTTCTGCATTCTTCTTACTGGACGTTTATGTATGAAGTATTTCGGAACAGACGCATAGCGCATCGATAAAAATACGTAATTACGTAGAGTGCGATGGTCCTTAGCTCGTAGCGTGCGCTATCACGCGATATGGAAACGTAGCGATCATAGAGAATACCAGCTGTTTCCTTTGAAACGTCAGATAGATGCAAAGTTTGCTGTTTCAAATCATTACGCAAGGTGCCACTAACTAAATTGAGTACTAAAGCGAAAGGAGGGTGATTCGAAACCCGGTGTTTGATGTAGGTATTTTATATTACTCACGTAGGTACTTAGTAAAATAATCAATGTTCGAAAGTTCCTTCGTAAAATAATTTGAAAACTACACTGGTCATCATAAAAATCGGCCCACCTGTACTTTTGCCGGAATATTCGTTTTTTTAATTGTGAATGAAACAAGTTGTTTTTGAATAATATTTTTTATTTAAAATTGTTTATTTTTAACATTTTAAACTGAAAATTATGTATACATTTTTGAAAACTTGCACATTATGAGGAAAAATGGAAAATCTTTAATTTTACCCAATTTTTAGGTTTATATTGAACAAGCTGTAATTTTACACCCTTTGCACTTAAGCCGATGAATCCTTGAAATCAATATTTGGTATTTCCTCCTCTTGCTTTAATTGTAGCCTGCATTCTCCTTTTTAAAGACCTTATCAAAACTGCAATGGCTCCTTGAGGTACTCTCTCCCATTCTTCTTTGATGGCGGTTTCCAGTTCTCCTAAGGTGGTAGGGGCGGGATTTCGAGCTCTAACCTTTTGTTTTAGGGTGTCCCAAATGTGTTCTATAGGGTTGAGGTCAGTACTCCTTGCTGGCCACTGCATAACCTGTATACCGACCTTTTCCAGGTACTGAGTCACGATGCGCGCTACGTGTGGCCGTGCGTTGTCTTGCATTAACTGGAAGTGTTCTCCGATATAACCCGCAAAGGGCATCACGTGATCTTCTAAGATCTCTGTTATGTAACGTACAGCAGTTAGTGAACCCCTCCTGATGAATACCAGCTCCGTGCGCGCTGTCAAAGAAATCCCACCCCAAAACATTACAGAGCCTCCACCATAACTGACTGTTTCGCTCATGCAGCATTGGGCATAACGCTCACCTGGCCGTCTCATGACGTTACGGCGCCCGTCTGAACCGTATAACGTCATTCGGCTTTCATCACTAAAAAGAACTGACGCCCATTGGTCCATAGTCCAGTTCAGGTGATTTTGCGCAAATTGTACTCTTGCTTGTCGATGAGCTGCGGTCAGTTGTGGTCCCGTTGCTGGCTTGTGAGGTCTTAAATCTTGTTCACGGAGTCTCTTTCTCACTGTACTGTCACTTATAGCCACACCCCGCACTTCTTGTAAGCGTCGCTGAAGATCAACCCCAGAAAGGTGCCGATTTCTTAAAGCTGAAGTCACAATAAAGCGGTCATCTCGTTCAGATGTGACCCTTTGTCTTCCAGATCCTGATCTTCTTCGATACTCTCCAGTCTCCAGAAACCTCTGATAAACTCTTCTAACCGCAGATCGACTGAGATTCAATCTTCGCGCCACAACACGTTGACTGAAGCCTTGTTGCAGCAAGGCTACAACTTGGGCTGCCTCTGCCTCAGTAGTGTCCATAATTTCAGATGAAATCTTGCAAAACTACAGCCTTAGTGAATAAAGATAGCGTTAATTATCGAGCGCACTGTTTAAATGTTCCGTTTCACAAAGGGAATTGGGTTCAACTGAATCTCGACGTAAACAATGAAATCGACACTAATCAGTGTAAGCGTTAAAAAGTTTGTTAAGTACCCTCAAGTAGGCCGTAATTTATGGTAGACAGATGTCAAACATCATAACAAACCCTTGTAATAAAAAAAACAATTCAAAACCACTCATCTCCGAAGTTATAAAAAAAAATAGTGAAAAAAGAGGGTGGGCCGATTTTTTTGATGACCAGTTGTAATTCCCTACGCTCATGAAGATTAAAACCTAGACTATAAATACTATAACATTTAATTATTTTTTTTACCTTTGACATATTTTTTACCTTTTTATAAATATAACCTTTACCCCTCTCAATTTGCTTCAACTTACGCATAGCCTTGTTTGACGAGTACTTTTACCTATCCTATCTCCGAGTTTCATGTAATGAGCATAATGTCAATGCAGAATATTCCCTATGAGCATATTTGTTTAAAATTCTGAGTAATATGAAACAGCTTAGTGATATTACAGTCAGCGCGATAGAAGAATAGCTCACATGAGACAAGATATAACGCTTTGAAGGATGCTGGAGCATCCTTTTAATCTCATCTAAAACTTGAAAGCGTTCTTTATGATATAATCAGAATTTGTATTAGATTTTATGCTCTTTTATTGGAAATATCTTCTTAGATGTTATCAACGAAAAACACAGCGAGAGACGAATAAATATTTATTTTAATAAAATTTGGTAAGAGGTAAAATTATTCTCCCGTTTAGAAGTGTTCGTAAAAATTATGGATGACCTTAGTTGAGTATGCTTAACAGAGTAATTAAGAGCTTCAAACCCGAAACCACGTGGCTACACCCGTGTCTGTTTAATTAAAAGCGAAGCACCCTCCCTAGAGCTTTAATAACCTTAAAAAATTAATTAAAAACACACTGTATCCGAGGAAACTAGAGCGCGAAAATTGATTTTATTCCTGCGGCAGACATTCGATAATTTTGTTAGCGTGTGCTGTAATTAAAATAAATAGTGTGACGCGTATCAAATATAAACACATCAAACTACACTAGAAACCTATTTTTTTCCAAATCAAAGAAACTAAAAAAAAGGAGGAGGTTCTAGGTTCGGCTGTATCTATTCTTTGTATGTTCGTCGATTTCTCTGTCAATTATGGACCGATTTAGAAAATTATTTCGCTATTGCATGGTCCCAAAAAAAAATATTCCCAAAAGAAGTACGAACCCCGAAATATTTAAAAAACGACTTCAGTTTAAATAGTCTTTTCAAAACAATCTAATTATCAGTCTAGACAAAAAAAAAGACAGTGTTTCAGTGTCGCGTGTATCGATCGTGTGTTCCTCAAATAGTTTTGTTCATCATTTTGTTGTATGTATTATTATTATAGCGAAATTACGATGCCCAAAAGTTAATACAATACATATGAAAATTTTTAGCGTTTCGGAACGGATTCCTTATTATGGTCTCACTATGTCCGACATGGCTATTAAATGGGTATTTTTTATTTGAGTAAAAAATAATGTCTAGTATTTTATCAGGATGAAAAGTATTTTTTCTTTATAGGTATAAAGAAAAAAGACTAATCCACTTAAGTATATCTCTTATTTGTACTAAGCCAGTCTCTGGGATAAAACCGCTAGTTCAGAAGCTGTTCACACAGTTCACTTTCGAACTTTATGTGCTTAGCAACATGAAGTTTGAAAGGGAGCCGTGTTTGCCGCCTCCTTTAGGTATTAAGTACATCGCCCTCTTGGAAACTGGCGTGGCCAAAACTGTTCTCTGGAACTGGAAATGTGTGCATAAGAATACTTAGAACAAAGCGGCCGTGAGGCCAAAATACCTACAGACCTTAATCTACATTCAATCCAACAACTTTCCTTGTAAAACACTAAGGTGTCAGAATTTTGCTAAAGTTAAGTGTCTAAAAATTATCATCACCCGTAAGAATGCTTTCTGGCTGCTTCAATTTGTAAACATACTAGATTGAAAGCTCTGAACAAGAATTACAATGGATGTTTGAACTTAAAGAACAAAGCACAACAACAACTCGATTTGCAAAATATGATGAAATGGAAGACAAAGGGCCAGTTAGATTGATGGGGCGACGTCCTCCACAACCGGGCACCAGATAATTGATATTCAGTAAATATTGGCGGATAAAATAAACGAAAATTGAGTTTCCAAACCGTCCTAAATTAATTTGCAACTTCATAACAGCTTCGTGTCGACGTACATTTTTTATTAAAAGCAAATCCCAGGCTTCGCGGGTAGACTTTGCTGGCTACGTTCATAGGTCTTTTAATTTTCCACACTATAGCGGAATAAACAATAAACACCGAGCTAAAAGCCCCACCAAACAGAGAAACAAAAATGGCGATATAGGTGTACAGGTGATTGTGAGTTTCTATGGATAGGTCCTGAGGATTATAGAGATACAGGGTCTGAACTGGACGCAGAGAACAAAACTTGCAAACTTTTGTTAATACATGGGTGTAGTTATAGTGTAAAAATACATGGGTACTTATAGTTATAGTGTAAAAATACATAGTTAGAGTGTGATCATTTTTATCTAATAATATTTAATCCTGTGTCCAGTCCCTGCTTATTCATATACCCGAAAATCGTCTAAGTAATACCACGTTCCACAGATTTAATCCTGTCACTGCTTAATAAAGTGTAAAGCGAACGAGCAGGCAACACTGCTCGCACCGCAGGCCAGTCCGGTTATATTTCACCGAAATGCAATCTCCGTGCCTTCCGACTTGCGGGTTGCGGACCTTAAGTGCTCCTTCCGCTTAAATCTAGTGCTACTTCGTAGGTTCAGGTTGACTTAAGCTGTGATATTTTAGAACTAATAGGAAATTTTATGAATGATGACCGCATACTCAGTGGAGATTCCATTTCATCATGTCATCTCATCTCATTCTAGGCTTTCCTAGAAATGACATGGGGTGGCCTGTCACATTATTCTTCTTTATTACGAGTTCAGCTGGACACAGCGCCCTAACTTAAGTTTGCCCCGTCCAGCATCTGCCTGCAGTCTTTCGCATTCGTATTGTTCTTAAATTTTTCTGCTTGTTAAAACAATCGCGCTCGCATTCGTCTCAATTACTCCGACAGGCCATCTGTCAATCACGGCTCCCGATGGAGTGATTCGCTATCACTGTTATTGGAAGAAATGTTTGAGAATCTGTTTGTATTATTTATATAGAATTGACTAGATTGCGATTAATGGTTTAGATAATCCAATAGAGTTTTTCCTATTGTAATTCCTATTACATCCTTGCATAGATTTATTTCTAAAACGGGGATCCGTACCGCAATATGATGATAATGCGTAATGCACGATTCGTCATCCGCAAGTAAACGTTTCGGGTTTCAAAGTTGACCGCCAGGACAATTACTAGGGATCGCGCCGAACTACTCATATCTTCGGTGACCGGCGGCCGGGTGATTATGTAACTCGCGACCGGTTTGCGACAGGCGTAAATTAAGCAATCAGTGCTGTCGAACGTCAATTTTGTATTAGTTTGACCAGCTACAACGTCAAATTGGTCAAAATTGGCGTTTGACAGCACTGATTGCTTAATTTACGCCTGTCGCAAACCGGTCGCGAGCTACATAATCACCATACGGATCACGGCCCTTGGGTGACGTGCATACGGTGGATAGGCGACCATAGTAAATGCACGTAAATGTTTTTTACTCTACCTGTGTCATCATCATCATCATCAACCTATAGCAGTCCACTGCTGGACATAGGCCTCCCCAATGAGCGCCATAGCGCCCTGTCTTCATCCAGCATCTACCTGCAGTCTTTCGCAGGTCGTCATCCCACCTGGTCGGAGGGCGTCCTACACTACGTTTACCGTGTCGTGGTCTCCACTCAAGAACACGTTTGCCCCAGCGGCCGTCGGTTCTTCGCGAGATATGGCCGGTCCACTGCCACTTCAGCTTGCTAATTCTTTGAGCTATGTGGATGTATTCGTTACCAATCCTATCCTTCAGAGAAACTCCGAGCATAGCTCTTTCCATAGCTCACTGAGCGACTTTGAACTGGTGGACCAGCCCTATCGTGAGTATCCACGTCTCAGCTCCGTAGGTCATAACGGGTAGGACGCACTGGTTGAAAACTTTCGTTTTCAAGCATTGCGGTATGCATGACGTGAAGACTTGACGTAGTTTCCCAAATGCTGCCCAGCCTAGCTGGATCCTCCTGTTGGCCTCCTTCTCGAAACTGTTTTTACCCAACCTGTATGTATCGCTAATATGTCGCCGTGATCTTGTTATCGGTGACATTTCATAGACGGCGGCGGCGCCCGCGGTGGACAAACGGCGTCACTCTTCGTAATTTTTTCTAACATTACAGTATTCTCATTGTGATTTTATCCGTAGGCAAACACAAAAACAAGTTTTTCATGCAAGTTATTATTTTACAGCCTTTTACAGTAGGTAAATGTTTGTTGTATAACCTATACTGTTGCTTAATATATACAATGTTTTATTCAGAAAAGCCAAACATATTACATGTTTGGCCTCCTTGGTTATAAGGCATAAAAAGATGAAGAAAGGTTGTTAGCCCCCATCTCATTATAACAACAACAAGGTTAACATTAAGCTGTATACACACATGGTGTGTCGTATTATGGTGCTGAGGCATAATTACATTGTCGTTCTCTCATTCATAGTCCAGCCTTTTTAACACGCTTTTATTTTTATTTTATTTTAACACGCTTTTATTATCTTTGTTTTCAATTGCATAATTATTCAAAAGATTCGAAAGATAGACCTAGATAGATTGATAGTGCGTTAAAAATGTTATTGTACTTACTGTACACCACATGATGAAAAATAACATAAAAAGTAACTTATATGTATGTAGCTATTAATAGGAAAATTGCAACTCAACATAAACAGATGACCTAAAAAGATCTAGAAAGTGCTTAGAAGGCACCGCAGGCAGTTTACCAACCCCTTACTGAAACTTGTTTACAAAGCTTTTCGCTGTGATTAATGCATATTTCATATCGGCCGGATAAATAATGTACGACGGTGCGCAATGGCGAAAAACTGGCGAGCACGTGTCCATAACTCACAAAATTTAATCATGAGTCGACCAAGTTGCCTCTTCTCGCAAACTCCATCGAGTTACGAGGAGGTTATATGGGGGTTCGGTGAGATTTCAGTTTTTCTTCAAGCTACAAATGTAGATTTTTCATTGCCTGACAAAGTGAAGGTCTCCTCTCACGTATAGGTACGCACCTCCTACCGAACGTGCCTACCCGTACATAGGGGGTTTTGCCATAACCAACAAGCTTGTCAGATGGATTTTTGATCCCAGTAGAGGTGTTAAAAATTCACAAAAGGAAGCTACTGTTCTTCTCTGTTAGGTTCCTCTAGTCGGGTCTTGAAGGGGGGTTTATTTGAAGGGGTCGATTTTTCCGCCACGACCGGCGCGGCTTAAATGATGCTCCTTAATTATTGAATCGCGCGCATCACCAACCATATTCTGGAAATGCTAATCATAATATAAAAAAAGCAACATGGGATCTAAGAGGAAGCGAGGCTCCTTGATAATCCTCGTGATACAATCATAGAGGTGATTTTGCGTGGTGATTTTACATTAGATGTGACTTTGCGATTGCTATTTAGGTCTGGTTCTCTTCTAAATGCCCATTATTCTGACTTTATTTCTAGCGTCTCACTGGAAGACGACGGTTTTCAATATCTCACGATAGTCTCACCATTTTGTTGCGATGATAAACTAAATTTTTGTGATAAACCAAATGCGATCTAAACCGGAATCTCGCTGTGTCAGAAGCGTGCGCACAAATAGCGTGTTTGTACGTGACTGGTCGCGGACTGGCTCGTCACGTCGACAGTGTACACTCAGCTATATTCTACTCAACCTGCGTAGATGGGAAACTCATTCCTCTGGAGCCAAAATTATGAAGTCTAATCAAAACAAAAATACACATATGACAAGATGACACGACCAGAGGTGTGATACAACTATGATGTTTATATCATTTGACGCATGTCTTTGTGCTTTCACAAAGAACTGAGATATGCTCTCAATACAATATTACAAATTAAAAAATAATGATGCCAATCCAGCTACTAGTGCTTACACGGGCGGCAGACGAATACTCTTATCCCATAGGTATGTGGTTTCTACGTCCTAGGCTATAAAAATAGAGGAATATTTAAAAGTGACTTCGTCCAGTGTGAAAATAGCCTCAGCGATGATGCCCAAAGATGGCAAGATAAACACAAGACACGGGTTTATTTTACATTGAACATGACTTGGTGCAATCTTTGGCCTTTGAAAGTTCTGGTTTCTTTTGCCTCCACATTATCAGAGTCGTCAAAGCCGCTTTTGCTTATTTTCCAATTTTTCAAGAGATACGTTTCTGCACTGTATTATTTTCTGCTCCACGGCCACATTAATAATACATGGTCGTTCCGAAGTACCAGTTACGTGGCTATAACACTAAGCTGGCTGTAAAAACAAAGCAATGGCTTACTGCAGCGATTTCTGCTGCCGTTATACTAAAGGGGGTATCCAGGCAGGCTTCACACGAGTGAGTAGATAATATACTACCTAACTTATTTTACATGACGTCATTATATCATTCGTTGTGAATCATAGAAGGTCCTGTAACAAACAATCTTTGTTACTAGATATTTTTAAAACAGCGTGGAGGTATTTTGAATGTTGAGTTTTCCTCGCGTAGTATTTTTACATTTCCTTAAAATGTAATAAGCTTGTGTTCTGTTTTATATTATTTCAAGCCAGATGGAAATGGGAGCCAGGCAAAAACATTTACGTAAGAAAAAAATATAACGTTATGACAAGCATACTCGTAAGTTAAACATTAAATTTGATTCTTATAAATATTTGAAAGGGAAATAACTATATAGGACAAGTTTATGAAATAGATTCTATTATCATGTCTATAAATTGTACGACTATACATTTTTTATGTTTCTAAGGAGTTTGTTCAACATACGAGACTGTTTACTTGGACTCTGAATGTTTCGTGAGTCATGCTCTGATTGGCATTACCATCGTATGAGGAAAAGCTTTCAAGCTATTTACAGCAACACAAGATAATTACCTACTGTTACGTTGGATAATAAAAGGCTTGTTTACTGGTTGTGGAATATTCTAAAGGATAAACTTTAATAATAATTTGGCACTGGTTTTAAGTTTTTCGGGACAAATGCCTTTCCCTCGGGGTTTTTTATGGGACTATATCGGGATAAGTCACCATACAATAGCGAAAAAATTCTAAGTCGCTCCATAGTTGACCCAGAAATCGACAAACATTACATATATGATATAAAAAAAAACATGCTGCTGAACATGGAACATCCTTATTTTTTGTTTTTCATCGCTGAAAATATTTAGATTATATTCTGAGAAATTCAGAGATGACGTGTTAGCTATGCTAAAAATTAAAACATAATATGTAGGCTACAACATAAAAAAGGCTGTAACATAAATGTAAGGCTTTATTATATTTCTAATTTGTCAAACGATACGAAACGATAAGTTACTATGAATTTTATTGTACACCTCAAACATTATTAGTGTTACATAATCTATCGCGTTGAAATGGAAAAGCTATGGTTGATATCGAGTATTGAAACAAGCTGTATTCAGCTCTATAGATATGTATCTGATCACCAAAATGGTGTGCAACGTCAACAATGGTAGCCCTGCCATATTCCAGTGAATAGGTGAATAGAACTTCACGGCCAGTCGTATTCACAACACTCGTACACAAACACAAACGGGGCACGTGTAAATAATACAAGGACAAAGCAAAGTTTCCGTTGAAACGGTCTCTATGAATCCACACTTCACGGGCAGTCCTCCAAACTTATCGCATAAAGGAACGGATATGTTTTGTGGTATTTCTTCGATAACAAGCAAAGTTTTGCCCTTCGACAGCTTCATATTCCCTGTTTGTCCTGTTGGGATCCTACCGTACCGTCATTTTTATATTTTTATGAATTATGGCATTTTTAATGACAGAGGCTCCAAGCGCATAATCATGCTTTAGACTTTTAGAGAGAATAAGATATAGTTTATTAAGTTATTAGTAGTGAGTAATGTCTTTTTAAATGTAGCTGTGATTGATAATAAATTAGGTAACATACTCACCTCAACAGCCAATCCAGTCCACAGTCGGACCTCCTCTCCTGTGAGCGCTTTATTGTCTCCTAACATTAGGGGATAATGCCATAATCCCCATGCGTTGGGAATCGCAGTTCGATGGTGAGTCGGATCTGGTCTTCAGCATCTTTCTCAAAATTCGTAATATAATAATTTCTAAATAAGCTATCTTTTGGAATAAAAGACGAATTACAATAAACACAGCTAATTAGTTTTACCTATTTCGGTGTCATGTTTACGTGTCGACAAATAATATTTAATTAAACTTGAAAATGAAGCTTGAAGCCGTCGGGACTCCGTCGAATTGCTTCAGATTAATTTTGATTCATTTTGTGTAGCTTCCACCTGTTCGAGATTTAATTAAGTCAAAGTTAAGATAAGTAGCTATCTCGTTTCACATGATTCTGCTTGGCAACAGACGGATTTTTAGGAGGAAAATGTTCATGTCATTGCCTATAATAAATACACTTGAGGGACAGAATGACTAAAACTTTCTTTGAATTTATCTTTCGCACTACTATCTTTGTATTAACTTTATGTATCAACACATGAACTCTGTTTATAAATAAAGCTAAACTTTGTATGTATATAACATACGAGAAGTTTATGATGATAAAGTGGAATGTTGGTTACATACACCATAGGACATGCTATTCCTTCCAAGCATTGCGTTGGGCAGTTTGTGGTCCGACAGCTCTCGGTCGGACCACAAGCAAACATTGAACAGCCGATCAAAGGTACAAATCCAAATACTAACAAACCAAGTCCTTTGACTACCCACCCAGTCATGAATGAAAACCAACAGGAGTAATACAGAACTAGCAATACTCGAGCGCAAAATATTTGCGAATGGCAATGGCGCTGTTATGTATGGATTTAAATTCGGTGGAGTTTTGGTCCAATTTCTATTTTCGTTTAATTTTTTTTTCATGCAATGAACTGGAAAGAATAATATAGTAAAATATAAAAATAAAAAAATCTGAATTCTCTAACTAAATATAATGGGAGGTCTCGTTAGTGCCCTATTACTCTTTGATAAATAGAGGCAATTATACAAAATCTGAGAGCGAATTCCTCGCGAAGTGTCTCAGAGTTCATTATAATTTTACAGCTTCTGATATTCATCGACTTGAGATGTTATTTAGCCCGCGGTGCGCAGATATTTCATTTCATGTCCTCTGATTAGTTTGACAAACAATTCAGTAAAATAATTGTTCATGGTTGCTCAATATTAGGATTGTAAAGTCCATAATGATAACAAAGTTTAGGGAAGGGTAGAGGCGTTTCAATGTGGCCTATTGTTCCGCAACTTGTTCGGTGATACAAAACGTCAAACCTCGTTATGTAGAAAGCTTGTGAATAAACGAGTACAATCTTTTGTGAAAAAGCGTCTTCATTTCCATCTTCGAGAACCAGCTTAACCGTTTGAACAGTTACCTCAATCCCTCTGCAAGTTTGAATTTAAAATGTTCGAACGCTCTTTTGCGTGTGCTGAGAATTTTGTCGACTTTCCGTTCCGGGCGACTAGAGACGGGATGACTTTATTTAGTTCTGTTTGCTTTGTCTGAAACAAAAGAGACCTCCTGAGGCGCGCTGTTATGAAGTTACTCCAAGACAAACTTACTTAAAAGGGTACGAGAATTCTCTATCAATTATTAAACCAATATTGTTTTATGAACCATTGGCGAAATTTAATTTTGCTTGAGATTATCTAAAGTTATTTGTAGGAATAAAATAAAAATCTGTTTATTTCTTTTTCTACCCACGTACTCATGAATGAATCTACTATTGCCTATCTAGCACTAGGTGTGAAGATACGTGACTTCGCCAAATGATCCCAACGACATCCCAGTAAAATCACACTTATTCCAACTATGCAGACTCAAGCAGTCAGCTGAAAGGTGTACCTACTCTGGCCCACAAAGCCGACAAATTTTCTCGCCATTCACAGAGGGTGGCCCCCAGCCCTATCGGAAATAAGCGAATTCTGCAGGAGACGTAAGTAGGTCGCGATGTTTTATGAGAGTCCACGATGTTAGAGCCTCTTACCTGAGTTTGGATAAGCTCAGTGTATCGGTTGATTTTGTACAAAATACAGGGCTTTATTGTTGAAAAATAAAAATAAATTAAACAAAAAAGTCAACATAACGCATTAAACAAGTAGGTAGTAGGCCACAAAAGCGAAACAAACGAGTATGGTAAGTAATACCCGTGTATTTCGTACCAAATATATCAAGCACAATAAAATGCAACAGCTGGGGGAATTTAGATGTCAACATCACATCAACATCTCAAGAATACTCGTAATCTTGTAAATATTTAATGGACCCGTCATGTCCTGACCTTGTTTCGCCTACAGTTAAACAAAGGCTCAAATTTCCACATTATACAAGTAACATGACGCTCGCCGCATACAAAATGAAGTGAAACCAACAAACCGAATTGCCGTACCCACGTTAGGTTAAGTGAAATTTTATGCTGCGTAAAAATTCACAGATGGAAACAGCTTCAATGGCACGTGGCTAGTGTTTATTGTTAGAAGCGTAATTAGCTTTGTAGTATTCATTCCATGAAATAAAATGTTATTCGTATAAGTTGTATTCAGAAGAGCCTTATTCAAATTGTTTTTGCAGATGATAAATAATATGAGTATCTATCAGAATACATCATTACAAAGCGCCAAGATCGTGAAACGAATAGATAGTCATACGACATTGAACTTTATTTAAGAGCTCTAAACAACCGTTTCATATCTCAATATCAGATGATCACAATCAGTGATCTGTGATAATTGGTACACGCGTCGTCAGCGTTCATTAGAGTGATCCGTCAGTGCCTGACAAATCTGTGCAGGGCACGATGAATCAACAGAAAAACCTCTAGTTTGAAAGTCACCTAAAAGTCGAAGCGTTTGGTGCTTGAGGGTTATTGATGTGATGTTTTTTTGGTATATCTGAAAGCGGGACTATGAGATTAATAGGGTAGATAAAAACTTAAAGATATAATATCTAATGTACCTCGTAGACCCTGCTACGCCATAGAGAGTGCTACGAGATCATCTGAGAAGTTAAATTAATAACGACACTCGGCTTTTCTTGCACATTTGGTACAGGTGGAACGCTGTCTGTCTGTTATAGAATCATTGAAATATTATTTAAAAATATTTTGATCGGAGCAAATCGCAGAAGAGCGAAACAATTTTTGGTTTGAAAAGCTTTCATTCATCATTTTATTTGTCCGTTTTTTTCCATATTTGTCCGTTTTTTTCCATATTCTTCGCTGCGCGTGTGCAATGCATTATTTAAGTCTTTATTTCAGTATTTAGTGATTACTGTTTCTTTATTGTGTTTTGTCATTATTTCAGTTTTAATTCATAAATGCCTTGATGCCAAAAAGCATCCTGAATGCTTAAACTGATTGTAGGTACTTTTATCACGGAAAAAAATGCATGAAACTTTAATTCAGCTGTTGTCGAAGGTAGGTAGTTATTATTTTTTTCAAATCTTGTAGAACCTGCAATAAGTAAGCTACGCCGTAGAGCTTGCTACGCCGTAGAGCCTGCTACGCCGTAGAACATGCTACGCCGTAACAATTGCTACAAACCTTACGAGTACATACATACTAAACAATGAGACAGACTTCTTAAAAGTTCAGTCCTCGGGCACGTGGAAGGAGGTTCGGTCCGGCAACTCCCGGTGGACTCCGACACAATGATATATTAATGGCCTCGGGGAAACAACTTCGTACCAAAATCTTTAAAAACTGCGCTAGACGATAGTGATCTAACAAGAGGTTGAGAAAATCAACAATTCTCTGACTTTGTTTTATTAGTTAGATTTATTTATAGAAGGTTGAGTTCTGGTAGCTTAGTAACTTACAACTCAATAATCATCATCGTCATCGGCAGAATTGTTCATGAAAACAAATAGGAAACGTTGTCTTATAAAATAACTAAATTAAACAGCTTTCGTTCTAAACAGAACTTTAAAATAACACTAAAGAGTCGAGCAAACGTGCTCTATTGTATCAACACGACAATCGCTTAAAGACACAATGGAGGTGTTTTAGGAAAATAAAAGTTCTTCAGAAAATAAGAAACTCGACGTCACGAACACACGAACGAACCATTTCGAGACGTTTTGAGCACCTCGAAGGACTGACGTAATAAAAACCATTTAAGTAAAAATGAAATAATGTATCTTCAGATTGTGTATGTAGGTTTTGTTTTGGCGACGTATTTAGCGGTTACTTTCTTTCTTCAACCGTAGAACTAAAATAATCAGGCTGAAGTGGCGATGGGCAGGCCATATAGATAGAACCGCCCCCTGATTATGTAACTGCGACCGGTTTGCGACAGGCGAAAATTAAGCAATCAGTGCTGTCAAAAGCCAATTTTGTATTAGATGACACCAGGTTTCCCCCTGCCGGACAATCGGTGAACTAAAAATTGCTTGCTAAAATTGCGGTCGCGGTCGCGTCGCTGTTGCTGTTGCTTTTACATAATCAGCCTGCCGATAATAATCATTGGGGAATAAATGTTCTCGAGTGGCGACCGCGATGCAATGCGAAATGGTGTGTGGGAAGAACTCCAACTCTATGGACCGAGGACATAGTTGTGGCTGCGGGGAGTCGATGGATGGAGGCGACTCACGACAGCTATTCCTGGCGTCACTTGGGAGGTGGTATGTACAGCAGTGGATGGGCTATTATTACTAATAAAAAAAAAAACCTGCTAAAAAAGGAACTGCCTTAAACTACCCCGTCAAAAGCCGTGCAATAAAAATACAAGTTTTTATTCAATTAAAAGTTGAACTAAAACGGAGCGTGTTCCAGAAATCCGCTGGTGTGTTTCAGTGGCGGCACTAATTAAATGGCGGTTCGAGCCATTAAACCCGTGGCTGCCCTTACACTCTTTGTTTCTATTTAAATACAGATACATGATGCATTCGGTTGGACCTACTACTTTCCTCTAAAGTTTGGACCCAGCGGCCAGTCGCTGTTACGCTGTACGTATAGTTTGTTGATTACAGACCAAGGTTTTTTAGAGTTAACTTTGGTTGGCTAAAAACGCGAACTTGTTTTAACAAAGCAAACGAAACAGTTACCCAGAAAATTAAACCGTTATTTTTATCATGTTACCTTAAGGGGCCTCCGGAGGGCCGAATTCTTCATACAAATGTAATACCAAAATTATTTCTAATTCAAGCATATTTCCACTATAATATTGCATTATTTGTATTAAAATAGTATTTATCTAGGTTCCCAAATAGTTAATTTTTCAAAATACTTACCTAAAATGAAATGAAAGCCAATCTCATTTTGCACATTTTTATGCGAAAATGGACAAGTTTTCTTGCTATTTGTTTCGTATTAAAATCATCAATATCTTACGTTTTATTTATTAAGGAACATAGCTTATATTGTCTAGTTACAGAATAACAATACTTTGTGAAGAATATAAAAAGTTTTCAGTCATAATTTTTGGTATTACGGAATAAACCAAAACGGCTAATATTGCTATCGCGCACGCATGTGGCGCGGCCCAAGGGTCAAACAGGGACAGCGATATTCGGAGCGATTTTTGCAAGCGACGTCGCCGGACCCTTAAGCGAAAAATTTACAGTAATTAACGTTTTTGAGAGAGATATAGCAAACTAGGTGATAAATAATAAAACTATCAGCGCAGAGTTTAATTATTTGATGGACGACGTTCGAGACGTTCTTTTTCGTATGAGATTTGCGTAGTTAAGTCCGCACAGTAGAGGCGCTGTACCAAATACCGTTGTTATCGTGTAACTCGTGCCTGACGATGCAAATCATCTGGCAAAAGGAGTCGTGGTCTAGCTGGGTATAATTTCTAACCGTCTAGCCAGTTCTACGCGTGGTTTGAACATAAACCTGTGCCGAGATACCAATTTTGGTGTTACGAAACTATTTCAATTATGTATAAACATTATATTGAACAATAAAACTTCTGAAACTATCATGGTTATTAACACTAAAGGGGATATTCATTTAAAACGGGATATTCCGTGATCATGGCGCATGAAACTGTGCCGAAATATTGGAAAACTCAAAAATCAAATCATGGTAAATATTAAAATAAAATATTTTTTCAAAATTTTTTTAAATGACTTTATAATATTGAACAGTTTTGATCCAAACGCAAAATAAGAGAGATCGCGTAAATTTTTGAATGTGGTTTATACAAAAGTTAATTTTGAGTAAATATGTAGATTTAAGCTTTAGGCGCTGTGAAGTAAATGAAGTCGCGGATTATTCGGCAAAAACTGCAATATTCCTTTTTCCATTTCATTATGTACCTACATTTCCATTACTATAAAAACATTGTGAAGTCAAAAGTTATTCTAGTTCAATATCAATTTGCCATGTAGGTAAGCATAAACTAACTAAAACTATAACGTTTCGACAAACTTAGTCCTCTGTTGTGTTGCATTTCTAATAGTTGTTACAAATCACCCGAAGGACACTCAGCTGGCTTAACAATTAGAACTCAAGCATTTGTACAATGTTTGGCAAGTATTAGTGCTTCAATGGTCGGATCATGCAGTTCGTGGTTGGAGTTACTAGCTCGGTGCTCGATAGCTTACACAATACCCTGAAAACAGTAATACTACCCTATCTTGGTTCATACACATAAAAAACCGATTCATAAATAATCTAATAATTCATTTTTAATATTTGTTTCATAATGTTTTTAGCAAAGGAAAAGCTAAATTTAATACGCATTTTTTAAAAAACAAACAAACCATATTTGCCTCGCATTCACAAAACATTACGAAATCCCATTCATATCAAAATAAATCACACATTTCATCCGCATTTTATGCGACGAACCGTATATTTGTTTACCTACCAATGTAGCCACGTTAATATTATGTAGGTGTACATATAAATGTAAATGTGGAATCAACAATACTTGGCTTAGAAGCTTATCGGGGCGGCAGGGTTGTGCGTCTGACAAAACATCGCTGCCGCTTGATTAGCCAGCTCCACTGATTCAATCTTTCAATGAGCCTTTGGTAGCTATGCATATACGAGTACCTCACATTACAATGTTGGCTGTGGTTAAAATACACTGTTTGAATTCACTCAGGGGATTTACGAAAAAGCATAAAAGGTTTAGTGATTTTAATCCAACGATATTTAGTTACTACCATTCCCGAATCTGAAAATGAAAGCTGTTTTTCTACAAATACGCACCTAGAGTGGATTTTATTTTTGAAAAAATTCGTGCAATTTGAACTGGTATTGGAAAAACAGTGAGTGAAATTTTTTCGTAATTCTTCTCATTATTATGTTGTTGTACTGACGTCAAGGTTGCAAATAATTTGGTACCTAATGAAATTATCTAACTTGAACCCCCATAGACTACACCTATTTGGTTTTGTAACGAATTTGGTTCTAGAACCATGTAGTCGTAAGACATGGTAACGGTTCGACATAAAGCATAAAGAAACTTAAAAGCACCACAGTATTTCGAGGTTATTTTCCATAAGGGAAATTTTACTTGGACTTTAGAAATTGTTTTCGTCTTTAATCTCGAGTAAAGTCTCTCGTTGCCAGGTGATTAAACACGTCTAAGAAGATCGATGGACTTCTCTGAACCGGTTACCTTCGCTGTTTCTTTGTATTTGAGATTGAAGCAGAAGATACGAAGATACTCTCGAATACATGAACGAAAGGAGAGATAAGAAAGCTGAATACAAAAATGTTTTTGGCACTTTCTTCGAGTGGAAAAACTTATTTTTTCTCAGTAGCAGATTGTTATCATACGGCTTGGATAGTCCTTTACTGATATTAAAAAGCCTACATTGTTTTTGTAAGTCTGCGTTTTGATATTAGAAGAGAGGTTAAGTTATTCGTTTGATAAAAATAATGATAAAAAGCGATACTTACTTAACTAAATATATACTTACGTAAAACAGATAGGTATAGAGAATATTCCTAATATCAAACCATTTGCAGCAGCAGCAGATATTATTTAAGTTTATCAAGTTAACTATTTTAAAAGCTTATTGCATTTAAATACCACTTTCAAAACAGCATTAATAAACAGACCGTATTGAAAGACTCGTTAAATCTCTGAGGACTCGTTCTGTAAAATGAATTCTCTGAAATGAAGTCTCTCTCTTGACTTGCACATTGCAGAGAACTCATCGTAGACAGCTAATTCAGTTGTCCGACCTTCGTATGCTGAGAGCTAGCTCTAATCCAACTTTCATAACTAAACGAACTTTATCCTCGAGCACTTTGAACACTCCATCCCTCGAAACTGGCTGCTTGATTCCGTAACGAGAGTATCATTCAATTAAATTTATACCGCATTAGACGTGCTCGAATGTCTTTATACATTGCGGAGTTTGTTTTACCAAAGCCGCGGGGCAAACGGGCGATGCGCCGAACCAAAGCGAATTTGCATGTTGACACACAAGCGCCGAGTGTACACTGTAGTGCTTCATTGACATAACTTTCACAAATACGACAATGCAAATATTAGTCGTATCGGGCATGCGGTACTCTGTAAGCAAGAATAAGAGACGTGACGAAATATAGCTGTATGTAGACTGTCTCTACGAATTGTTTGCAAATATCTGGGGTAAGCGTTGATCCAGGAAAATCTGATTGAACTTCGGAAAAATATGCATGGCTTCGTTAGCATAATCTGCTTTGAACTTGTGTTTTCAGTTATGAATACATTTGGCCTAGTTTCGAGTTTGCGGATGACAAATTATTGTTTTGATTCAAAGATGGGAGTTTTTTAATCAAAAAAATTATAGATGTTTCGTGCTACGATTGAAAAATGAAACGAAAACCTTTTTGTGCAGATATCGACATTATCTAAAGTAGCATAAAGCTGATAACTAAAGTTTACATCAACTAGTCTTTTAGACTCTTGTAGATCAGTCTGTATGTGTCTAAGTAGGAGTCTAAACACAATTTCTGAAGAGTGTGACGTGGAGGCGAACAAGATTATCCACTTACAAGATAGAGCTTTCGTTGTGTTTACTATGTACCTGCTATTACAGTATTCAGTTTTAAAAGCATTAAATGCTTTATTTGAATGAATGTTTTATCTTGTTTAATGCACCGCCTTTTCTATAGGAAGTATATGATAGAATTATGTTTTTGTGAACTTTATTAAAAAAAAGTTTGTTAGTCTGTACAAGTTTTGTAATGCCGCATGTACATGCGTACAATAAATACAATGTTGATTCGCCCTAGTTAAGAACGAGAAAAACATAAAACACGTCAACGATACGAGTATTTCACTACGTGCTGAATATTCCTGAATGTTCCAATACATCGGCTATCTATTCCACTCGAGTAATCAAGCTCGATGTCCTTTCAATTACAACCCACCACATAATAAAGTGGGATGGTTTTAAGATTGTCCCTTGAGACCAACCAACGGGACCCTTCTGCTATAGCGACAACTGTGACCATTCTACTGATGATGGAATATCCATGTACTTAGGTACCAATGGGGAATATTCAGCTCTGCTTCGGACAGAAATAGGGCAAGTTAATTTTACCTTGCCAATTTCATCTTCCGTTAGGGATGTAGTGTTTTAGGTAGAGGTACTGTGTAATGGCAACGGTTGGCTAAGTGGTCGTTGAGTTTTAGGTGGGATCCACCTTAAACAAAGGATGCCGTTTTAGAAAAGTAGATGTGCCCTCTTAAGGAAATAACCTTTGACCTGTTACAGGGAAGGTTCAACTCGAAAGTGTTCATTTTTAACTAAGTATCCTCTTGGACCGTTAGGGTTTTATTTTATCTGTGCTTTATATTCTTTGAGAATATTATTTCCTTAGAATTATATTTTAGGGCTTGTAATTTATGTACCTGCCCACATTTTATGTCTTGCTTTTTGCGTTAGGTTGGTGGTACTTAAGTCTTACGAAAAAAGCGACTGAAATATGTATTTGTCCTGTTTATCTTTCATAAATAGAGTTATTATATCTTGAAAAAAACATACATAAAAATACGATCAAAGCCGTAAATTTTTATGTGTTTTACTTTTTTTGTAACTATGTATACTCGTAACATTGTAGTGTGTGTGGCTATCAATTAATTATTTTATGCTTTTTTTATTCTTTCAGTCAAAGTTTTAATTCTAAGCTCTCTCTGCATCTGCTCTAAAAGTGCACATAACTCATCCCGAAGTTTAGACAATGAGTCGTCGTGTTTATCACGGAACTTGCGCAATAACGACACAACTCACAAGCATCTGTGCCGACGATTAAATTTGGGTTGCAGCAAGTCTGCTCCACAATCCACTAACAGTTTGATAGGCTCTTTCAAATAGCCTTTTTAGAGCTCAGTTAGCTATTAATTATGGTAAACAAATGTTTTATAGGCTCGACTATAGTGAGACAGAAGGACTTTTTTTATATTTACATATATCACCTATTAAACCATGTTTCATCATCATCATCATCTTCAACCTATGTCAGTCCACAGCTAGACATAGGCCTCCCCTTATCTTTGCCATACAGCTTTGCAGCTTCTGCCTGTAGTCTTTAACAGGTCGTCATCTCACATGGCCGGTGGGCATCCTACACTACGTTTACCGAGTCGTGGTATCCACTCAAGAAAACATTTACTCCAGGGGTGATCTGTTTTTCACGACATATTGCCACAACATGTTTGACCTCTCATAACAAAGCGAAGAGAGTCTAAATGTGGAACAAAAATATTGTAGAAAATATCCGGTAGCCAGTATTCTCGTGCAAAAACGTTGATTATGATGTTCAATAATATAAGATAAAAAAAACATAGCAATAACATAACATCCACATTTTATGAAATCCAAGAAAGTCCGATTTGATTTTGCTATGCCAGTAATCGTAAAACTAAGTCGTTTTCGATTGCGAAAACTTTGTAAGGTATAAAACCGATCGTAAACCGATGTCATTATTTATGGGCGAAGCTTGGGGCGCTGTGTGTGCGCGCCTTAAAACGAGCACCTGTAATCTTTAACGGCTTTCGTCTTTGAAATTACGAGAAGACAAGATTAGAATATAGGAAGTGTTTAACCTTCATTATTAGCTGTAGTCCTAATACGGTTCGGTTATCGCTAGATAATAATATGGTAAGCGTGATGCTACTGACCTGACTGTCTGTGTGATTCGTGTGATAGCGCTAAAACCACCCATCCTATGATTGACATTTGATAGCCATTTCAATGGCCTCGAAAGCCCTTAAAAAGGCTTTCGCCATACTATTGCAAATTACAAAGGCCATTCAAAGGACTTTCAAATGTCAATATAGTACGGGTGATTTTTTCGTAATCAGCGGTTCCCGGCAGGAAATGAAATGTATGGAATTTACTGCCATGGTTATTCCACTTGCAAAGTTGCCAGCTTGGGCAAAGGCATATCTTTTAACAATTTAGCTTATTTCAAAAATCTAGCTTGTTATTTTTGTCAAATCTAGTAGACGCAAACAATCTCAAGAACCAATGCGTTATTCAATCTCAAAATAGAGTTTACAATCCGCGTCAATAGAAGAAGACGAATTCATCCAAACGAAAAAGTCTGTTACGTCAATGGATCTTGCTCACTCCTCTGATGTTTATAATGTCACCACACTAAGCTAAAACACCTCCGCCAATCGATGCCTCCAGAAATATTGACTCCCCTAACTCCAAAAGCTCCATTGATCCAAACAATCAATTTCCATAAAATACAAAAGCCCGGCGAAACCGCCAGAAGATGCTGGGTAAGACGCCACACGCACGTCCCAGCCCAATATCCAGGCATGTCGCGAAGGCGCGGATTTCATCGTGGATTTCCTTCCGCTCAGAATGTTGCGAATATCAGCCCAATATAAGAGAGCTCAGCACGAGATTCTTTTTCAAGTCCACACAATTTCGTCTGCGTGAGAAAACTAGTACCACCGCCATGCGCAGATTATACAAGTTTCAAAATGTACAATGTATAAACAAGTTTCAAAATGTACATGTACAATTTATATACAAGTTTCAAATTATGAAACCTACTATGAACGAATACATCATGTAAGTGTGCAAATTTATAATAACTTACCTGATAACATCAGAAAATGCTTATGAATGCACAATATTAACAAAAAAAATAAAACAACATATTTATGACAAAATTTGATAATAAAACGGAACCAAATATCACTGTAAAATAACTTAAACTACCTACCTATGTATTACAGTCATAGTATAATATATTTATTAGTTAAGATAGTAATATTGTATGTATGTACTCGACATTCTCATACAAGTGAAAAAGTTTTTAAACTGAACTATATCCGTATATATGTATCTCCTTCTAACCCATTAGGAGATGATACATTTCCTCGGTCTTTCTACGTGTATCCTACTTGTAGATATTAGCCCCTTATAAGAATTTACATAAAATTGGTTGCTGCATCTAATCTGGGTGACGTTCAATGTTTTCCACCTGCTTTAGGTTAGGTGCGAGAGTCCAAGGTACTAGTAGAATACAAAGATGGTTGAAATAGTTTGGTTTTGGTTGACTGATTGTGCAGAATGTATGTATATGAATGTACATATGTATATAACCCACTCGTTTACTAATACTGATTTTTATGAATTAATAAATCCAGATGTGACAAGATTACCTGATAGAGAACCTAGATTGAGAGCTTGAAAAATCGATATACAATGCACGCTTGTACGACTAAACTGAAAGTCGTCTTGTCCTTGTTGTAATTTTGTTTTTTCAATTCAATTCAATTCATTTATTGCAAGAAATATGGTCATAATACAAGGTCTTAAACATTAGAATAGGTAGTTTCACATACTTCACCAAAACACATTAGCATGCAAATAATTTCTACAACTAGGTTCCGACAATGTAATTTTAAAATGATTTAAATTAATAAGTTATATAATATTAACATGTCAATAATGTGCTATTTAATTTTCAAATTTAGTATGTCTTTTTTGTTTTTTTCTCTATTCATTGTATTTTGGATTACAAAATAAAGCAATTTGGTTCCTAAATATTGATTACTATAGTATTAATTTTAAAAAATAATAACATAATATTTTTAAATATAACATTTTTTGTTTACTGCAGCCTGATTCAAAACAATCTGCAGGTAGCTCAACTGATCCAAATTAAAACCAGTCGGAAGCAGCACCAAGACGCTGGCTGCATTGCCCCGCCGCCGTATGGCTGTTACTTACCAGCTCGGGTCACGCGTCGCTTCGACCAGATGATCAGCTAATTTTTGAAAAACTCAGCGAAGCTCGGCACCCTATGGATCTGACGTCTCCACTTCACTCTAAGAGTAGCAAATGCAAAGGCTTTGGCGAGACCTGTATAATTGAGCCTCTTAAGATCTTCGGCCAAAAGGAAAATGCCTAAATTATATCAGTGGATTTTAAAGCGGAATTCATCGACTTGACCTTTTCTCGTACATAAAATCCTGATAAATAAGGGCAGTGGCAAAGGTGTAGCAATTTCAGGAGAATTCTTTGTTACCGTAACAAGTTCGTTCGGTCCACGGGTAGTTAGTTCGCTCCAATTGAAAGTTCTGGTCCGCAATTTCCGTCAAGCTACATTGAAATTAAGACAGCTCTCGCGTTTCTCGGTTTATTTTTTTTAACTGAAGAAAAGTTGTTTTTGTCTGGCACCTGTTATAAAGTTTGTGGTAGCGCGACTGAGATTTTTCCTTGCGATAAGACTTTAGCGAAGAATTGAAGAAAAAAACTAATTTTTTACATTTCTAAAGAACGATTCTCTTTTTTCTTGGAAAACGTCATGAACACGAAACTGTGGACTCGATGAAGGGTAGTTCACTAAAACAGAAAGCTAATTTAAACACTATAAAAAAACCCCTTAGGAAATGCATTATTGTCGGTCTTTACACGGTAAATATGACATTTGTTACCTCGTTGCTGATGAAAGGTAAGTATTTAGTTTCAGCTAAGGTGTTTGTTTCATTCTTATCAACACAATATATTCGTTTTAATGTCAGAGTGGATTATAATATTATCTACCAACTAATAGAGAAAAATATCACACTTGACATCGGTACTGAATACCAACAAATAAACTACTGGAACAAAACTCAAGAAATAGAAAAGAAAAACTAAAGTTTTCACTACCAAAGTAGCTGTTAAATGTTTTAGTAGCTATGACAAACATTCGCACTTTATTTCGTCCTCAAAACATTCGAAGAATTCTAAAGAATATTTGTTGGAGTCCGCGTCAATGTGCTTAAAATGTAAAAAGCTTAAAATGAAATGTAAAAAGCTTAAAGGTAAGCTTAAAATTGATCACTGAAATACGGAATCCTAAAAAGCGAAAAACCTTTATGTTCCACAAAAAACAAGTCGCGCCATGTTATAGAAGTTAGTAGCAAAATCCAGCATTAATTAATTTTAATAATAAATCGGAGACGCCTGCGAGTGGTGTTGTTTACATAAAGTAGGTTTTTCTTTGTTCAATAAAGGATGAGATTCGTTATAATGACGTGAAATATCAACATGGCTCATGTAGGTAGGTAGTATATATCTAAGTATTTTACATAATACTCCCACGCTGAATATTCGTTAAATATATTTTGAAGATATGGGTAAATTTCTAAAAGCTGGCGCGGCTACCACTTTTTTGGCATACAATTAACTACGCTGACGTCATAAATCGATGTCGATACTGGAAGCCTGCTCTAGTACATTTCATTCGCAATGGTGAAGTAAAACCACAAAACTTTTGCTTACTTGCGAAAGGGTCGTTTTTGGTGCAAAGTAAAATGAAAACTATACTATCATCATTAAAAAGTGAAAAATCTGTACGAAATTTTCTTTTTTATTTCGATTATACCGATCGAACGAAACAAAATAAATTTCGAAAGGAAAGTAGGCCTCTAGTAAAAAAACAAGAGATGATCGCTTCTGGTTTCAGTAGTTTACCTATAAGTACCTACCTAACCTACCTTAAGTACGTAGGATGTTTCATTGATTTGTTAGTATTTAATTCAAACGCGATGCAACCAGTCATAATTTTATATATAATTTCGATTTGTCCAAAATGCTTTTCGACCAGCTCGCATATGGCAGACGACAGAAAACGTCCAAAATTCTGATATTGCAAAAAAATCGCATGTTAAAAACTCATCTGCCTTTAACTTTGTGTGGGACTGTGTGTGTATTTTATTTTGTAAATGCACCTAGTGGACCTATGTAATATACATAGGAAAGCTAGATAGCCTGATATCCCGAGGGGACACATCGCTGGCTCTCTTCCAATCCTGGCTCAGCTATCAGCCCGTCAGGGAGATTTCATAACGTTTGGTGTCAAGCAACTTCAGTGCACGTATTGCTAGACCGTAGCAGTACCAGTAGATATTAACTATTATAGCAATATTATAGGCACCTATTTGAAAAGAGCTGGAGTTCGAACGTTGAGAAAACTGTGTAAATTGGTTGGTTGGCAACTCGGCTATTTTCACGAAAAGTTTAAAAATATAGTTAAAAAAATCTACCACTGATGGTATACTTTATTAACAATGAAAACAATAATTAAAGAATAGTATATAAAATAAGAACTATTTATTTAATACTAGCTGCGCCCCGCGGCTTCGCCCCCGTGGAATTCTATGTGACTAAATTGTTTAAAATTTAAATGATAAAAAGTATCCCTTGTTTTCCCCAGGACATTAAAAAATCCTTATGCCCGAGGAATAACTATTACTTAGTCCCGTAAAACTCGAACAAAACTTAAAAAAAAAACAAGGCATATAAGTAAGTAGCAGGAATTTCAAGTCAGTTTTAAATAAATTTAATAAACATAAAAATCAAACTGCATTTATTTTGGTGACATTCTAAGACTATGCATGCACTCAGATTATTCGGGATGACACGATCTCACTAGCATACATCATACGATAAATTTCGACATGCACGTTCCGGATGGAGGATAGTCTAAACAAATCCAGAGAGTTTATACACTTTGGTGATCTTTAGGTCATTATTACACAAGAGCTATTTTGATCCAACGCCTAATCATAAAACAGAAGGTTGAACATTGAATCCAACATGCACCAATCAACACAACTGGACTAAATTAATCCAGTAAAAAATTATATAATTTTATGTAACTTTTGTTTAAAAATTGTATAATTTTAGTGTTAGTTATTACAAATAGTATTTTTATCAACAAACTTATAAAGGCGTTCAGCCTGTAGAGTTATTAATTAATTGTTTTTGTAATTAGTGAGGTTCTTAACATCGTGTGTAGTTAATCTACAATTGTAAAAAGTTTGTGTTAAATAACAAA
The DNA here is from genome assembly GCA_943735965.1 of Eupithecia abbreviata. NCBI lineage: Eukaryota > Metazoa > Arthropoda > Insecta > Lepidoptera > Geometridae > Eupithecia > Eupithecia abbreviata. The sequence goes on along the minus strand of OX030991.1, from coordinate 8,271,802 downwards.
ACTTTGAAAAACAAACAATCCACTAAAAAAATACTACGGCGTGCGAGTTTTGATTTCAGCGAAAACTTCTCCAAATTATTTATTAGATACATCTACGGATATTACACCGAGCAGTAACCATACTATTTTCATCGCATGTACCTAAAGCTTGTTTCATTTTCCGAGCATATTTCAATTAAAGTTAGTCAAACAGATATAGGTACGGTCCCGGGGCAATTGGGCCCGTTTAAAGGACGACGGACGGACGGACCAACCTGCGGCTATGTTTTGATAAAGGCTTGTATGGGTATCTGCCTACTTTTGTATCTATTTCGGATTTGTTTTAATGTGATTTCTTTATTCTGTATTTCATTTTCCTTTTTAACTACCTAAAATGGGTCCTTTGTATTCAAATGGTTATAGAGACATGTGAGTAGTGTCCTTTATGTTTATTGAAACTGAACGATAATGTAAGTATGCTTTCTCGATTTAAATTTTGAAGCAACGTACGATGATGTTCTCCTAGACAGCTTTCGACCACGGTGGCCAATCATAACGGAGTCAGGTGCGCAGGACCTATTGTAGTGCACAAGTGTGTGTCCAAACACAGGTGCATTCTCTATTCCCTCACTCTCATAATCCTATGGGACGGCAGAGCGTCACGACCGTGAGGAGGTCAGGCGCAGAACTATAGGCTTAACGTGCTTAGCACCGTATACAGGGTGCAACGAGTACCCCATTTCGGCTCAGTATATCTGTTTCGTGCCACCCCGTATAAATCCGAGGTAAACAGTAGAGTATCAAGCACTTTCAACATATTTTACTTACCACTCCAAAGACGACCCCGATCCCTGCATCGGATGTGTTACGGTCCATTACGTATTTTGTTGTCAAGAGATATATAAAAATTTACGGGAGAGGCAGATAGTGGTATTTACACCCGAGGGACCAATAGTCACTTATAATCTGCAACGTGCGGGCCCTTTTAAGAACCTTCCTTTATGAGGTTTCGATAAAAAAAAAACCACTCGTTACAAAGACTTGCAACGGATAAAAATGTTAATATTCTTCAATCTTTGTGGAAAATCCTTAAATCTACCATGAATTCGTCAGATTCTACAGTAGCCATGATTTAGATTTAGGCAGGTACTACGTATCTATTTCGGGTCAAATGAAATTAGAAACAATGATTAAAGAACATAAAGAAAGCTCAAAGCTTCGACCTCAACAAATATAAACGAGTTGATTTCATTAACGGGAATCAGAGCAACACTCGACCACAACTCGACTGCCATTCAGTTCAGATTAACAAGATGGCCCTAAATGGGCTATCGACCGAAAACAATAACATTTCGCTTGTCGTATTTTTAATTAAATTGAAATATTCGTTCGTACTCAGACATTCATCTGAGGACAAAATTCCGAGCAACAAAGGGACCCCAGATTAAATTTCCGGCGGGGTCCACTTTTGCCCTAAAATGCTCTTTAGTACCCCATTACAAAAGGATTCGTTGTAGCTCTAGAATATTAGAATACCTCTCATTTATTTGCTCAATGAGCACTTTTGTTGTCCACTTTGGAATTCCAGATGGATGTCTTCTCCACGTGATAGAGAGGGTTGGCGATTGGAGAGCTTCCACTTCAGTGGTACGACTGCAGAATATTTTTATTAGGACACGCGGACGCGTGTCCAAGCCAAGTTCAAGCAAAGGAACGCGCCGAGTGTATTTTATCAGAATTAAAATGTTGAATAACTTTATAAAATGACTGATGTAATGAAAACTGGGCCAAGTCAAATCTAACCTACATAGATTTGACTTGGCACTCATTTAGATCTCCATTCTTTTTGCGGGGAAGCCCACAGTCAATCATAATTTTTGTATTGAACTTGGCTCTCCTTTTTTACATTTATGTTTTGGTGGGATTTATATTAATAAAATACTTTTATTGAAGAAGTTTTTGTTATTATTATAAAACACCAACGGCGAGAAACCTACTAACCATGATCTTTTGTGATTGGGCCAAAAGTTTAAAGAAATTTCAAATGCTTATAATTTAAATCTCAATCACGTTTTCAACCTAGCCTGGAAGCAATAGGTACCCTCGTGTCTTCCCAATGTGTCCATCAATGAGGGAGATCTTGATGTCGGACAACGGATTCAATCTACAATAGCAGCTAAGGTTAGTTGTGTTCTTGTCAAAGCCTTATTTCATAATTTATGAAGCTTTATCAGTTAAATTTAAAGCATAATTATTATGCTTTAAATTTAACTGCAAATTTAAAGCATAATTATTATGCTTTAAATTTAACTGATAAAGCTGCTGATTGCCCCATCATCTTCCAGAAAACACCACTACGAGCCAATTAATTTTAAGAAAACCTTCTTTACATAATGTGACGTCATAACAATATTCAGAGCAGTTAGAATGGCACCGTCACGTCATGAGAGGCGCAATATCGCCGCATTAGATACGGCCTGCGAGCGGGACTTATGCTCAGCGGAAATTCAATTGGACCATTCGCAACTTTCCTGGCCCTATCTTACTGGGGCCCTTTTATTGCTCAAGCAATATCCTCCTCGGAACGAGGGTGTTACACACAACAGGGTTGTTTGGGTACACTAGCGTTTCCCTAACTGCCACTAAACACTTTTAGATCTAGCGGCGGAGGTGTATTTTTTACTCTGAAATGCATAGTCGGTTACGAAACTAGGGGTATAAAGAAACTTCAATATTCAGAGCTTCCCGTAGCAAATGCAATTGAATTAGGAATTTATTACCTAATCTAATATGTTTTATAGTTACTTATAATTTTTTTATAAGTTACTATAACTAGTATTATAAATAGTAACTTATTAATTACTCATACCTAATGAAAATTACAACTGAAGATTAGAAACAAATCAGAACGAATATTTACAATTTAAACAGTTGAACTAACTGCAACAGTTGCAAACAATCTAGAATTCGCTCAACTCAATCCATACCTATCAGAAGCAGGACGCTGCGCTGGCTGCATAGCCCATTTAATACATACATGCAATATAATCCTTTATTATGAGTGATATATCTAAAATTATATAAATAGGATACTATATAATTGGGCTTAAGAGGCCTCCGGAGGGACGAATTCTTCATACAAACGTAATACCAAAATGATTTCCAATTCAAGCATATTCCCACTATAATATTATATTATTTGTATTTAAATAGTAATTATCTAGATTCCTAAATTGTTTTTTTTTTTCAAAATACTTGCCTAAAATTAAATGAAAGCCAATCGCATTTTGCACATTTTTATGCGAAAATGGACAAGTTTTCTTGCTATTTGTTTCGTATTAAAAACATCAATATCTTACGTGTTATTTATTAAGGATAGCTTATATTGTCTAGTTACAGAATAACAATACTTTGTGAAGAATACAAAAAGTTTTCAGTCATAATTTTTGGTATTAAGGAACAAACCAAATTTGGAACGGCTAATATTGCTATCGCGCACGCATGTGGCGCGGCGCACGGGTTAAACAGGGATAGCGATATTCGGAGCGATTTTTGCAAGCGAGGGTCGCCGGGCCCTTAAAGAATCTCTCTAGCTAACTATCTGATGTAGTTAATTGACCTAAATTAGCCCTTTAATACTCGATTAAGTTATAATTGGGGTAAATATTTAGCCGTGCGATTCAGTGTTATAGGGCGATAGATATTCATGAGTTTAATGATTCCCTTTTATTTGACCATATTCATTCAAAATAATAGTTCCCTTTAAAAACAATAAAACTAAACATTACTATCCAAGCCCGGTGTCCAAGTACAAGCTGAACAGATTTAAGTTTTTGTTTCTACGGTGACCGTATTTTTAGCATAACTTTTCGAATGAACATCAGATTCCTACTACGAAAACAAGGCAATGATTTCTGTCTTAAATAAATTCGTAGAACTAATTGACAACTAAAACTTTCAACTCCAGTGATAAAAATTTCATTACGGCATTACATTAGGGCGTAATGTAATGAGCAAAGCCGGGGAAGTCCCGAGTAGTATTTATAAACAAAGCGTCCGCCCCTCATTATCCTAATCCCTTTCGATGGATTCCAGCGAACTCAGATTAAGGGGAAAACTTCCATTTTTCCTTCTCGAACCTTCTCCAGTGTTTTAAAATGTTGTTTGATCGCTGATAAGTTACGAAACATTTCTTTTTAGGCTCTTTGTTTTGCGACTTGGTTCGTTGTTTTGTTATCAAACATAAACAACCCATGAACTCATGAGGTCTTATATTTTAAGAGAGTAGAGTGGTTCTTCAAATAGGTAATATGTGTAACATGTGCGGTGAAAGCAGCCTTCTACTAATGAGGTCGGGGCTTAATGTATTTTGTAAATCTCTACTATCTCTGTTTGTTTGGATTCACCTGTTCGCAGGTCACACTAATATTATAAAAGCGAAAGTTTGGATGTTTGTTACCTGCTCATGCTAAAACTACTGAACAGATCGGGTTGAAAAGTTGCATACATGTAGCCTTAGGCCTGAAATAAAGGAAAGATGAAGAGAGAAGCGAAAATTTGTTAATTGGCTCACTACAAAATGGTAACAACATGCATCTTCATTTTATTTTTGATATAATTAGTATAAAATTTATAAGATATATGTATATTTAGAATGTATTAATCAAATTGTTATTATTTTGTGTTTATGACCTGAATGTTTAATGTTAAAAATTGACTTACTTTAGTTTATAAAATATAATGTTTGACGTTTTAGTATGTATATAACTGTAAGTCAAATGTAAATAAATGAATAAATAAATAATAAATAAATAAATCTGTTGGAATAAAACATATTCTTCTATAAAACAGTTCCCATCAACTACACAACAGATATTTAAAATGCATGGATGTAGCTTTAAGCCCAAAATTTATTCCATAAAATAGTTCCCATGGATTATAGTTTACTTATAAAAAGTTGTCTCTGCTCGCCCAATTATATTTTTTTAATAGTCAACAAGACAAAATACATAAAATAGTTTCGGGCATAATACACATTAAAACCTTGTGAAAAAATGCAGTGTCAGTACATAATCACCAAAATAACAGTATTCTGTTATAGTACGGAATCAAATTAAACGATTCGCGTGGAGTTCCCGTCATCAAGCCGAGACCGTTTCCACTGAAAACTAATGCAATAAAAGAGAAAAGCCAATCCGTGGGATTTCGGATAAAGTTACGTGAGGTTGCCTCCAAAGTTGAATGGTTGCTAATTTTTATCCAAGTCCACCCAGAAGGAAGATAACATTTTGAAAATAATATAAAGAAAGTATAGTAAAATAAAGAAAGTTTGTTTTTAATGCCTTTTGGTTTTGGCTGAAAATAGTAGTCAAAAAGAATAGCGTAGAATAGTAATATATTATAATAAAATAAATATTGCTGGACAATTCACACAGCATTATCTAGCCCCATGGTGAGCAGAACTTGTGTTATGGGTACTAGATAACTGATATACATAATACAATACATTACATAGATAGATATTTTTTTATTATTTATTTATTATTTTACATAGAAAACGACCAGAACACCCGGAACATATCTGCAGATCGTACACACAATTATTATTGTTCCGAGGCGGGAATCGAACCCGCAACCTTCTGCGTCGCAGGCGGAACTTCGCCCACCGCGCCACATCGGTCGTCATTCATCGGTATTTATTTATTTTGTCATACAAAAACAAAACTAAACGAAGATCATAAACTATAAACACTAGAGCTGCTTATAAGCTGAGCTACATAAATGGTGGGCGTCAGATCGAGTTTTGTTTTGCCACCATGAGCCTGTGCCAAAATAGGAGTTGGCTCAGCATGTCCTGAGCGATTGACAGCTGAAACCAGGGCGCTATGGCACTCATTACGGATGCCTATGTCCAGCAATAAAAAATAAAAAGTATTTATTTCAAGCATTTACACTCATATTAGTAAATAGACAAGATAATCTTAAAAACTAAAAGGATTGCTGGGAAGGTGGCGCTCACAACAGTGCCTGGTGTACGGGCAGTCCACTCTCCCAGCTATCATTGAGAGAACGGTATTGAAGCTGGCCCGCAACCTGCGCACCAGGGAGGCGGCGCGCTTGCGCATGGTGGTATGAAAACAGTCGACTCGCGCCGCCGCGCCGCAAACATCCCTGAGGCGCTGCAGTAGCGGGGCTGCCCCAAGACCGCTCTCAGCGCATTATTGTACTGGACGCGAATGGCGCTGTACGTCGCAAGCGTATACTTCGCCCACAGGCTGCACATATACAGAGAGGTGCAGTATGCTCTGAAGAGTGTCAACTTTACCTTCTCTGAGCTACGCGCAAACCTTCTGGCAACCATATTCGCCCGCACCGACAGCGCCCTCCGCTCCCGTTCGATGTTTTCATTGTCTTTGAGGTCGGTAGTGACTATGTGGCCTAAGTACTTAAAAGAGTACACCCTCTCTAAGTCAACACCGTTCAATCGAACGGGGAGAACGTTATGCAGCCTCCTTGTACCGACCTCAAAGACCATGAACTGACTCTTTTTTGAGTTGTACACCAGTCCGTGACCACAGGCGTACTCCTCACATATTTTCATGAGCTCCCTCGATCGAGGCCATGGCAATGGACAACATTTGCTGGTGATGATGATACATTCGTGAAAACGTCTGAATCGACAAGTAGCATCCCAATGCTAAGCGTAGACAAACAATAATACCTTCAAATATGGTTGTCTACTGCAATGCCGGGTTCGATGTATAATTTACTGTTCGTTTACTGACTATGGGCACTGAACGTGTTAGATAGCAAAAGAGTTGTTATTTTGAACAGCCACATAGAATGCGGGTTCGTATGTGGGTTGCCGATTAGTTCGACCCGCGACCTTGCCCTAATGTTATTCAACTACAATTTGTGAGGGTATTATCTATTCCCCTAGTTCGTTTGGGGAATCTGCTAATCTCGGGTATACAGATACACAACGCGGTAATGAGGCTATATAATTATCAGCTGGGATTATTCATAACCTAAGTCCAGTAATTTATATGCAAAGACATAATAGGAAATATCGAAATGGTAGGTATTTTGTAGTAGTTACATAATAATTTCCTTGGTTAGTAAGTGATCTGTTTCCTTTTAGAAAACTTTTGCTTTGTTATACCTTATAATATGTCACCGTTATAGTAAGACGCGTAAAATTATAAAAATCCAAGTAACTTTATAATTTTTGGAAAAATAATCAACTATGTCTTGTAGTAACTTTATAATTTTTGGAAAAATAATCAAGTATACTGTCTTGTCTAGCCACAGACAATCCCTGTGCTTGGCCTACTGCTTTAGAACAGTCGAAACAAACGAGCATCGAGCAGTAATAAATCATACATCGGGCCCCATTTTGAAACCGGCATTGCAGTAGCCGTCACATTTGTAGGTATTATTGTTTGTCTACGCTAAGCATTGGGACAATGCTTGTCGATACAGACGTATTCATAAACGTATCATCATCATCAGCCTATGTTAGTCCACTGCTGGACATAGGCACCCCTGTTTTGAGCTGCATCTGACTGCATTCTTTCGCTGGTCGTCATCCCGGAGGGCGTCTTCCGTTTGCAGAGTCTTGGTCTCAACTGAACAACACGTTTAACTGAGCGGGAGTATCCCAGAGTCGGTTCTTCGCGGGCTAAGCTAGTTTTTGCTTATTCTTAAATGTTATACCTATAACTTTTGTTCTCTGTCATATTTTGATTGCATATAACAAACAAAAGAAAATGAACCTTTAAGCGTCAAAATAGTATAAGTCATAAAATCTGAATCGATCATAAAATCGAACTTAAAAGGTTTCGGCTCTGAGTTGTATTTTATGATTTTATTTGTTATTTTTGTTTTTTTCCCAGGCTTACTCTCAATAAGCCTGGGTTGCCGTGGATACGAGAAAAACAAACAAGTCCAGTTTTCGCTTCCTAGAAATATATTTGTTTGCAGTATTTCAAACGCGGATTGCAAAACAGAAAATAAAAGATCACAGAGCCGTGGTTCATCTAGCGGTAATGAAAAGTAACTGCAGTATCTAAACTGACTTTTTACGATCACTGTATCCGGAACATATCGAGATGCAAAACAAGAATGTGGACGAAACAAAAATCTTCCCACCCGGGCATCAATTGGTCTGTAGATACAGACCATATGTATCTGATTCCAAATAAATAGATTAAAAATAAAGATAGATACGATAAATATAGATTTATCTAACTAATTAGTACTAGATTTTGGTAAGGAAAATAAGCTGCTAATGTAGGTAGCTAAAATGATCTTTCATCATCATCATCATCATCATCAGCTTATATTAGTCCACTGCTGGACATAGGCCTCCCCCAATGAGCGCCATAGCGCCCTGTCTTCAGCTGATCTTTATGAATGATCATAATAATATATTAATATAGATAATATGTTTTTTTATGAATGATCTTTACTTGTGGTTAATGTTAATATTAGCGAGATGACATAGGTAGGTTTTTAGTTCTTGCGCCAATCATGTGGATTACGGTGAATAGAAAATAACAACTTTGGTTTAGTATCAGCGTTACAGTTCAAAGTTCAGTTTTCTTACTTCACTCACTTTCATGCAACTGACATGAAAACAAAATTAAAATCTAAGAGATTTCGATAAGAATCATTTCAATTTTCCGTGCACTTTCCCATCACTAATATAATTTCGATCGACATAATTCCCTATGAATATTGAATATTGTAATTCAAAACACGCTTCTTAGACTATTTCCCAAAATATGTAGATTAAAGTCATTATCCGCCTATTCCAAAAGTGCACTCTCAATTCAAATGCAATGTGATTTGGAAGGCGTCCATGGCGAACGGGCACGGAGACGGCCGGAGCTAACACCATTACGGCGAAGCCAGCTCAACCTGATCCTTACAGCCTCCAAAAATACATTTAAAACGAAGCCCCTTTTAATCTTTACGGGGTTTGCTGGCCTGGGCACGTTATACCAAACAGTGATGAGCCAACTCGCTGTAACGGAGCTCAATAGCTGGTTGTTACCATGGAACTACATAGGTCTCAACCTACTGAGAAAATAAAATTTTGCATAGTCGCTAACCTACCGTAACTTGAGATGCAAAATAGAGTGACCTTAAAAGGCTCCTTGTTTTATCTCTTGATTCATCACAAGATTTGAACAGATATCTTAGCAATGTAATATAAATGTACAGTGAACACAAACGCGAAGAGATGTCTTGTGTCTGTAATAGGGTAAGCGTGAGACTCATTCTCACGCCTGAGGGCCAGGTCAAAAAGCCACGCAGATGTGCTTAATGTTCGGAAACTCAATACAAATAATTGGCACCTTATGTACCTATACCTATATTGAGTCAATAAATATATTGAGAATAAGTGAGCAGATTGTACCAATTAGCGGAGAGTGGGGAGATAAGGCATTATAATGAGCCAGATTTTCGCTGGAGATGAAATCTTGTTAATGAACACGGTATCTTAGTAACAACATTTAATTATACGATAATGCTGAGCCTACATTTAAAGTAGGCATTCTCTCAATATTTGGTATTTTCGATGTTTCATATATTTTAAAACAATTTTGTATAATAAGTCAAATGGTGAGCTGTTTATAACCATCACGTATCAGAGTCAAATATGCAGAATATTGTAAAATTTTCGAATACGAGTAGATACATCTAAAAGATGACTTAACACTTTGACTACGGTTTTTTTTCGACGACCGCGATCTTTTTTTTTTACCTAAAAAATTCGTGCTGCCGCTCTACACAGCGGTTGTGTTGCGTCGCACATGCGTTTCGTTCGAAAAATATTACAGGTCTGCTGAGTCACAAAGATCAGTATTTTCTCAGCCGCTGCGCTAGTGTGGATTTACGCATGTTAGTCACTTGTAGAAAACTCATACCGTGCGTTTTCAGCACTCAAAGTGTTAAAACACTAATGGAATTTTTTACCTTGTTCAGTAATTTGGATTGTTGCGTTGACTAATAATGTTTAAGTATGCTTTCTTTAAATCTCTTACGAACTTAATTTTACGTTTATTTTTCTGCATCTATCAGTTAATAAGGAAACTTACCGAATTAACTGCGGCCATTGCGACTCCGCGTCGCCAAACGCAGGGCTACCCGAACATTCTGGAAAAAAGAGCAACAAATCAACGACAGAACAGAATGGCGCTGTAAAAACGTTCAGGACATGTCGATTCAACGTAAATACGAAAGAGAACGTAAATGTCAATCGTAAAATTAGCCCAAGAGACAATTATTTATGATCTATTAAATAAAACGCGGGCTGGACTGTTTTTCATCCGGATATAGGAAACGTGATACTTGTATGTATTTGTTTTTTTATGAGAAAACAGCAGGGGTCCTCTGTCCATATCGAATATTCTATGGCGCTTTGGAGAGTTTTTTTATACAACCACCCATCGACTAAACCAGCGGGTGGCGCAGGTTTCTGTATAGACGGATCTCACAAATAAGGAAAACATACTATAGATGATATCAAAACAATTTGTCAAACTCTTATAAAGGTTTTTAAGGTTGAAGGTTTAACAATGTACTTCTAAATATATAGTGAGTGTTTTAAGTTTATCTAGAACAATCATTAAATCGTGTTGTTTAAATAAATAATGCTGGACTGACTGGCTGGGATCCAGACTGTATCATCTAGCCCCAAGCTAAGCACAGCTTGTGTTATGATACTAGATGACTTATACAAGGTACATAATAAATTCACCTGGATACGTCAAGCTGAAGACAGGGCGCTATAGCTGGATCACTATGCTGGCATATCCAGCAGTGGACTACTACAGGTTGATGATGATGATTGGGTTTTATTATAGTTTATAATTTATTTATTTATTCAGATAATAACATCATAACAGGTTTTTTTATTAAGCCCTAAGGCGATGAATTAATAAGAGCCTTGTTAGCTAATGCTTAGGTATTAACTGCTTTACCTTACGCACATGAATAGCATGAAACGGCCCACTCAGTACACTCACCAATTAGTCTAAATCTAAAAGCAATATCGTAAATGCCTGAAAGCGGGTCGGCCTTGTTGACATTTTGCTTATGCTCTGACTCAACTCAATGCATCTCATGGCTAGACCTAACAACCGAACGACGACGCCCCTTAGATAAGGAGACATTATTGTTTACGAGTTTCTGCCCGCGGCTTCGCACACACTGTTTCTATGGAAACGTTCAAAGGTTCTATATTTTATATTCCCATAGGACTGATTTATTTTAAGATAAAAAGCCTATTTTATGCCAGGTCTAGAACTACCTGTATGCAAAATTTCAGACCGATCCGTTTAGTAGTTTTGACGTGAAGGAGTAACAAACATCCATCCATCTAAACATCCAAACGTTTGCATTTATAATATTAGTGTGATTGCAACCGCCATTGAGGCAGAATATTTACATTTATCATACCTACAGAAGAGGTTACCCCCAAAAATACCATTTATTAGTTAATATTATAATAAGTGTATAATATAAGTGTGTGTGTGTAATGTAATAAGTATTGTATAATGTGTGCTTAAAGTTAAATAAAGAATTTATTATTATACTATAATTATTAATATACATATTATTATTTCAATGTTGGTATAATCGCCACGCTTGGTTTGCGGGTTGGCATAGCAGTTGACTGGTGGTTCTATACTAGTGCGGTCTATACTACAACCACCCTGCGGTTGTGTTTTTGTAGAAACCCATGAGTGTGTGCACGAATCGATCAGCTAAATATCACTTGTTTTGTTGAGATTCTACTACATTTTAATATTTATCAGACTAGCTCCTCGACTATGCTTTTACATGGTGGCAACCAACGTTGCGTACAAGCAAATGTATACCTAAACACTGAAGCATTAGTAATGAATTCCGGCACACGAGACTTGATCGAGATATGTCTCGAATAGAACGTCCGTCGTTCAGAGTCAGTGGGGCAAACGTCCAAGTCCATTAATAAAATTGAATCAGACGGACATTCCGAAGCACAATACATATATGCACGTGCGGGAATAAATAAGAGGATTGAGAAACGACTGTGGTAGCAAGGAAGGACTAGCTTAGCGTAAAACAAAGCAGATAATCAGAAATCTATACCTTGGGGCCAACAAGGCCTATAGGCATTTTATCATAGCATTTTTTTGTCATAGCAATGTAAAAGGTCAAAATTTATTTCCATCTGTGGCCTCTGTTATCTAGACTGATACAGAGCAGAAGTATTATTTGCGATTTCTTCCTATGGTATGTAAGGTACTTAACAATTATTATAAAGTTGTTACCTAATTCTCACTTACCTCATTCACCACACACCTTCGTAAATACTATCTATACAAGTTCGTAAAAAATGAAGATTAATTATAATTACTTATATACTAATACTCTGTATTCATTTTATTATTCTTTCAATTTACGTCATCTATCAGACATATTTTTTTTTCCATTAGCTCTCACCTAATCATCTTCAGAAATAATTGGTAGGTACTTTATATTTTCAATGATACTCACACAGCATATTGTCACAAGAATCAAGAGCAACAAACAAAGGGAAAAAACTTAAAAGAAAGAATAACAAGCTTGATGCGAGAGCTGTTGGCAGTGTAAAGACTCCTGGAAATTGTTGTGTAGTTTTAATTAAGAGAGACACTCCGTTTACGACACTTTTAGTGGTCTGTGGAGCATCCTGAGGATCTAGACGTAGACTTGGCTGTTTGTGGTCCGTACGGACCGTATAGCGAATGGAGAGTGTTGTTCTGGGAATACCAATTTCAAAACTCTTATAGCCAAATAGAATTTACCTAGATAACTCCGTGTTCAGATATATATACCTATTAGTTGCTATCACCCACCTAATGTATTTTAAGCTGTTAATTGTTCTCAGTTTTTCCCTTTTCTTGGATAAGCAAGATATGCACGCAGTATTTGGTAACAGAAAAATAGACAAAGCCTTTGAACGCACAATACTGCCAAGGCTGCTGTGATTGACCCCACAAAACATTTTTTATAATCCCAGTTATATGGAACGCACGTACGAAAAGCTTCCAGTATGCAGAGCATACAAATACCGTATGTAATTCCCCCAAAAACTGCGCCTGCTGTTTACCAAACACAAAGACCGTACAGTAAATAAAATGCGAAGTTCAGTCACGTTTAGTGGGGCGCCAGAATAGTTGTTTTATGCCTAAAGTTAGGACAGTATGAAATGAAGAAGCACGAAACTATTGTAAAACGTGGAGTTTGGACGAGTAACCGGAATTGCGGTCGAAACATTCGAACTGTTCGCTTCAAAGCTTTTATGAGGCGAGTACGTTCGCTTTGGAATCTAATCGCGATTTTATGAACGCTGTATCAGATGCTGACTATTATCGTCTAGGGAAGGAAATTGGTGCAGGTCATAGCAGCACAGTATTCTAGGCAGTATCTACTTTTGAACAAAGATAAGCTCTATGGAATAATAGGAAAGTATCATAGCTATTTTCAGTTTATACAGATAATGAATCCAGTAAATTCCTATTCGTTTCGTAGAGCAGAGATATCTTTCTAAAATTCTTTCCGCTATCGTTTCTTTATGATATCAAAGAAAAGCATTATCTTTTACAAATTCCACGATAATTATGATGTTTCATCGGCACGGAAGATGAACAATGAGTGACGGCACAGGGCGGGGGTTAAAATTCATTTATTATCATTTTGAAAGCCACTGCCAAGAGCTGGACGATATGATTGATGTTACGTCGTGGGCTCGGCTTACGAGTTACGATATTATTTAGGCTGCATGCGTAATGTCCTAAGAATAGACGGGTGATTAGTGACTTAAATGAATCGTCGAGACGTGGATTTGTACCTGAATGAAAATAATTTCAACTAGTATTAGCTTTGGAAAACAACTTTATTTGTTTAAGCCGAAGTCAAAGCACTTTATTAATAAAGAGATTTAAGAAATAAACCTACAATTAAAATATATTTTTTATGTCGTTATAATATGTACCTAAATATGTATGTTAGTACACGAACATACTCGGAGGTCACAAGAAAAAGCCGCTCTCCAAGCATTTTCAACCTGAGATAAAGTATGCGTAATTACACGGAAAATTTTCATTTATTACAACAAAATAAAGACACAGCTTAGCTGTTATAAAGGCGTCGTCATTTTTATCACTTTGCATGAAAACTTTAATAAAGTAGCGTCACTACGCCCCGGCAGGTAGGTAAGTTATTACATTTTTATGCACGGCCTGCTTTTAATTTGGTCTTGTAGCTACCTTCCACTAACACGGGAAGATTTACAAGAAAAATATGACAGGACGCAAAATAAAAACATAACTTTCCATAATAATAAAACACATTTTGTTATAATTAAAAATAAAAACAGATTTTTAGATATGCACATGGACAGCTATTCTAAAAATATACAGAAAGTCTAATACCTGCCTACCTCACAAATAGAATCAAATTTAATTTCAATTTGTAATAGAATATTGCCAAACAAAACAGACCCACAAGTGCAAAGGAGCAAAAAGCTGGGGCCATTATAAAATTGAGTTAGCGACCATATTGAATGACAATGGCTTTTCAGCGCGGAGCGGACGCAAAGCAAACTAATACCTGAACTTTGTCGAGCACTTGGATGAGTGGGAAACATGTCCCGTGTCGTGTAGGGTTTTAGCATTTTTCTGTTAGATTTTACATTCTTGGTCGCAAAAAGTTATATTGTATCATAACTGTTACCTGTTCACTTTATCGCTAACAGTTAGTACCATCTAATTTTTAAAAGGATTTTTATCTCTTATTAAAGTGTTTCAGGTATTATGATGATGTTTTTTTAATATATTTTTTAGATAATTTTGTTCATTGAAGGAGCTTATTTACAAAAGCTTGATCTATACCTAATGGACCTAACTGTGAAAAACTTTATTTAAATGTGGACAATCGCGTGTGTGAATCTGACGTTCCGCTGTTTTACATAGAAATTGAAACACAGGGGTAAAAAGTTAACTGCTGGCAATTTTTGTGCCGTAAAAATAATAAAAGATTATATGGGAACATACGATGACTACATTTAATAAAACGTTTGATTAAAATAAAATGAATATCATTAGACACAATGCAATGGCGAGATTGACATGTGTATGAACAGAATAAATACGAGATAGATTTTCTCGTTGTATACGAGGTCGTTTTCTATGTATAATAAAAAAATATCGATCTATGTAATGTATTGTATTATGTATATCAGTTATCTAGTACCCATAACATAAGCCACCATGGGCTAGATAATGCTGTGTGGATTGTCCAGCATTATTTATTTATTTAGATTAAACCTTATTAAATGTTTTGTTTCTTACTGTATTTCACATAGCCTTAAGTATACATGGTCTTTATAAGATGGCATAATAAATTATTTCTTATTTCTTATTTCTTATTAATGGTAACAGGTCACAGGAATAACGATTGCCGCAGCTGCCCCTTAAACGTGTGGGGAAGATCTACAAAACGATTGTAGGATTTGTGAGTGAGTGGTTGAGTTCTATGGATCAGAATGATGGGCTAAATACATAGGTGCGGTTGAAAAAAGATTGCATGCGACGGAGATTGAGATGTTGAGATGGATGTGTGAAGTGTCGTTAAGGTAAGAAATACTCATTTTTTACCAAAAAGTTAGGTATTTAGATGAATTTTGTAAGTTCAGATAAGATGAGAAGTAATACTCGTATGATGGTAAGCGTGGTTACATTTGGCATGTCGCAATAAAGTTCGTATGATCTCAATATATAGCCCAAAAATTTACGAAATATCAAGTCTATCGATAATTGATAGCGATTTTCATAAATTATGTCTTTTTTCAGTGGGGCACGTTTCACAACGACCGACACAACTATTTCTTAAATACCCTACTTGTAAATAAGATTGTTGGTAGCTATTTCTTCAAACGGGTTATAATAAAAATGGTGGAGGTCAGCTCGGCGTCAATGGCAGTCTGCTGCCATGTTTACTCACAATAAAACACTAGTTTACGACGAACAGTGAACTTTTACCGCGGCGTTATGACCCACTGGTATTTTTACAGGCTAGACAACAACATCCTTGGTTAGTATACCTACCTAGAGTTCTACTGAGGTACCCCGACGCCGTGGCTTTTAAATTTTGCAACAAAATAAATAGCATGAGACCCTTGATTATTTGGGGGTTACCGCTTTTGGATTACTTTTAGTTTAAAAGTAATCAAAAAGAAGTATCATTCATGGTCATTAGATAAACCTTTTTTATTATATTTTTAGCCCACTGAGATCACTCTTGCGTAGGTAAAACCTAGATGTTCAACCCGAATCATCTTAATTCGACTGAAAACATTTTCCATAATAGAAAATACGAGAAACATTTCGACAAAAACTTAATGTAACGAGAAAGCACAAAGGGTGAAACCCACATTCAAAACCTTTTCCCCATCACTTAGTTGAATATTGAAAGGTTAATCCTGTTTCAACCGGATCAATGTTTGTTTACCCAAATAGCTATATTTTATTTTGTTTAAAATAGGAACTATTTTACACAAACAAAACGTGTATAACGTCAGCTCGTCAGAATTTTCACTGACGTGGGTATCCCGTGCGTCAGACATCCCCAAATGAAGTTCGTAACTACCTTCACCAAATAACTACATAACTGTATATTATCGTTTAATTTACTGTTGGCATAATTAATGCTTGTATGGGAAAATTTAGTATTCCATCATAACTGGTAAAGTGTAGCCGAAAAAACTGCTTTACCGAGCTACTGTGCTTAGCAAAGATAACACAAAAACATAAATTAGTATTGGATAAGTGCGAAAGCCCGAATTGGACCTTTTATTTCACCTACCTAGAAGTTCTTTTTCAGACGCCAATGCTTATAAGTTCTTATTTTCAGACGTTTGACGATGATTTTGATTATTTGTTCTATGAAGTAGTTAGTAGGTAGTGGTACCTGACTGTACCAAAGTTGTACTGGAAATGACCCATTAACATTAACAAGACAAGCTCTATAAATAACTAGATGTCTGCTTCAGTTTTACGGTTCTATCGAATTCCTCTTTGGCTATTTCTCCACTGCATTATGAGTGAGGCCACATGGACGTCGTAAATTTTATGTTAATTTTGTTGTATGAATACTAAAGGAATCCACGAGGCAAGATGTCATGTCGTAACATTTTATAACACAACATTTCAGTGGTAGCTATCCTTGAGATTTGAACATTACAAGTAAGCACATTCGCGGCATTTATTATGCAAACAGTCAAGCTGTGGAACCCTTGCCTGGTGAGTAGGACACACTATGTAGCAGAAGACGAAATAGGTTCTATGTATGAAAAATTCATTTTGTGCTTGCAAATCTTTAATCTACATTTCAGTACCGCGTCACATCTCTTATTCACCCACATAAGAAAACATCTTTGATGTAATGATAAGTTCTAGTAGACGTTTCAAGTTCACAAACGTGAAAGGATTCGTTTCATAGAAAAATAACCGTAACTTAGTCCGATAGCAAAAAGTTTATTGGTTCAGGGATAGAGGACGGAGGATTGACCTGATAAATGTTACGTCTGGAGGTTACATTGAAGGATCTAGGCACTCAAGTCTTTGTAGTCGTTCAGACATCGCTATCTACCTACTGGTTGCGGTATATTAGGTAATACCAACCAAGTTCTAGATATTTTATGTAGACATCATTCAAAAATGTCTAAGACTCTATTAGATAAGCATTCGATTTAATTTGACTTTGTTTTTTATATGTTGACATTATTCTAAATTGCTTACTTGTTTGCATAATTTTTATTTAACACCACACAAAAAAACGCTTTCGTCGATGAGCGATTATACTACGTTATTGTTGGCATCTATAGTTTCTATCCTTCAAAATTTGTTCATAGTCTTATCCAATTATACCTAAATGTTCTTTAGCAAATGTTTTAAATCGTTTCAGTGTATTGTCAACTCTCTTGGCTGAGTTTAGATCACGTATAGAGACAATAGTTATTTTAGTTGGTGACGTCACTCGCTCTACATTCCGTAGTCACATTAGCGACGCACTATTTGCGAAAAATCACAAAAATACACTCGGCTTTTTTATTTCGCTTTGTCACCCGCAGTCCAGCGACATTGATACTGCCACGTCTTGTTTGTGTCTAAAAAACAAAACTAACATTGTAATAAGATTTTTCTCGCTATTTTGTCGATGGCAAAGCGTTTGGTCATCAACTTGTACCAAAGTCCCCAAGCGAACATGTTGGTTTACGTAAATGCTGATGATGATCGTCATAACCCATAGCCACCCACACTCCGCACATGTTTTGAATGCCGGCCCTCTCAGCGCTCTCCGAACACGTCATAAATCGACCGTTACTCCCTAGTTACGTTGTTTTTCGGTTACGTTTCTCCTCGTCGAGCCAAGAATGTAATTCATTTAATGGAATCGTAAGCTATGTATCAACACGCACAGAGGATTCCTCTTTTATTTGTTTGTTTGTGCAAACAGCATACATACTACAGTGGCAATTAACGTGGTATTTTGTTCTCGATAGTAATAGTAGGTCCGCCCTTGCTAGCCCTCTGCAAAAGTAGATTCTCTACGAGAGGAATCTAAAACTAATACTACTTACAGGTATATGTAATATAATAGTCCCTAGCTGGACATGGGTTTCTCGTAATGAGTGTCATAGTGCCCTGTCTTCAGTTTGCCGCATCCAGTATCAATACCATTAGCAGTCTTTCATAGTCTTTATAATCATTTTGACAGCCTTCAAAACTATGTCAAAGTTTCGTGGTCGTGCTACTAACTGTTGAGGAGCCACGTGAGGAACTCTTGAGGTGACAGTCTTGGCTGCAGCATCAAGTTACTTATACGGTTTTATCGAACTGTATTGTAGGTTAAAGCTTGTAAAAAATCTATTTTACCAATCTCATGGATATTGGTTTAACTTTAGAATGATGCAGCATTTCTATTTACTAAGTCGGTTTATTTATTTTAAAATAGTCTGTGTAATATGCCTCCAATTAAACATAAAGCAGAAATTAATTGAAAATGTGGCGTACCTATGTACTTATGGTTTATGATTATGATATGTAATGGTTTTCGGACAGATGTGAATCATAAAGTAATATCAAATGATTACTGCAAGCTTTTGGAAGTTGGTATAAGGTTATTCAATCTGCAACTCGTTTTATTTGCCATTTTCCTCAATTAGTAACGCCATGTCTAATAGTCCAGTTAAGCTCCAATAAGCTCAAAAAGGGAGTTCGGTTAGGAATTTTGTTTTGACTAGCTAAGAGGTAAACATATTAAATGCTGTTAGGTGAACCCTAGGAGTGTAGGCACAAAGAAGGTCCCATTATTATATACAACTTATTGAAAGCTGATATAATTCTTAACAACTTTGGCACTATAAACTTTAACCTTCTCCCAATCACTGTCTAGATAAGAGTACATACTTCGTCTGTCGAATTGTGATCAGATTAGATAATAACCACATTTTTCATAATGGCCCGTTTTATCGGAACTCATATGTAGACATCGATTAGGAATACTTTGAAAGTGAAAGTGTACAGAACCAATGTTGTAGAACATTTATTAGATTTTTTGATTATGTAGTTTCTGCTCGTGGCTTCACACGTGTTGTGTATATGGAAACTTTAAAAGGTTATTTCTAGGTATCCATTGGAAATGTTTTATATTTATCTAACTATTTGGCATAGTTTGACCGAAACCGCTGTACCGCGCCTGAGGTATGCGAGCGGCGAGACGGGGGGAAATATCGGCCGCTCCGATCCATCAGTCTGCCGTCAACGCGTACTCTTGCTCTTTTTTCCTCGCGCCCCCACCTCGCCGCACTTTCCTAAGGAGCGGTACAGCGGTTTCGGTCAAACTATATCAAATCTGCAATGAAGTACGTATCATATAGCATAATGCAAATCTGTCACAAAATGTATCATTAGTGATAATAAGAATCTAACCCACATTAAAAATCATTAACCTCTTGATATAAGTCAGACTAAGAAAAACAATGCTTAGTAACGCTTTTGTGTTTGTTAAAACACGATTATGACTGAGGGGCTTCGCATTACTTTTTACATAAGGGTTCTTTTCCATCAAAGAGTGCTCCAAAGCTAAGTTATTTAATGTGACAAACAAACTTAACCTATTGCTTAACTATGATCTAATATCCTCAATAGGTTTTACTTGGTTTTGAAAAAGCTACTACGGCTATGTCGAAGGCGCTACGCAACTATGAAACTTTTATAAAAATGCACAATTTGATTAGGTATTCCTCACAGTGAGTATACCTATAGGTATTATTTCTGTGTGTATTGCTTTACATAAAAACAGTCAATTTCGAGTGGCAGATAGACTTTTGTTCCAGCTGGGGAAACTCAATATTTATGAACAACCTTTTATTAATTTAAAATAGAGCAACACCCATTTACGTACGTAATTACGAGTTCAAGGAAGTGGAACACTTTAATAAGGCTTTTTAGTCATCATTCAGTTAACGCAATCAATTGTGCTTGATGATGCAATCATCCAAAAAATAATTCGATTTTGCTTGCAATTTTAATGTCCAGGTGAAAAAATAATCACGGTTTTTTAAATTCATATTTTTTGGTTTTGTTACCATTCTGCCTTTGTTCTAAATTCATCGATAGAGAGGCTTTATTTTTATATTTAATTTTTTGTGTTCATGCGTTTGTTGTATTAATATCAAAAACGCAATTACTCGTTCAAAGATTTTTTAAATACTGGAAATAATTTTCTTTTGCATTATATTAGTTTTGATTATACAGAAACAGTTCTGTGACAATACTAACTACCTCGTACTAGAATAACAATTTCTCGTACGGTATAAAATAATTTTAGTATTTTTTATTAACAAAACGAATCAAACTGAATCAGATGTGAAAATTACAATGTAACGGTATGATTTATACTTATATTTTATTTTCAGGTTCTACGTAGAACAAGAAAGCTTAGAATGATAGCAGATACAATTATTATTGAGGTGTCGTCAAAAAAAATCTACAAATTCATCTCAATTTCCTATTCGTATACGTGCACATTTTTCAGTTCACGTGTACACTTAAATATAAATTTTTTCGTTAATTATTGCAATAAATAAATAATTTTTTCTCTTAAGATTTCGCAAGCTTATTCAGTTCTGATGCTGATCAATACCCTAAAATGACAGAATTGGATAACAGGTTATCTCCTCAGGAGGGTTATTAGGAGAGACACGATTCCTTTGATGAGCGTATAAAACTGGTTTCTTTATATGTAAACATTTTTCATTAATATTTTGCCTATTACATTTATCAATGGTTTACAAAAGTACAGATAATCCATGCAAGTAGGTGCCTACTGTATCATGTCATTGAGTGTATAGTAGAAAGACATGAATACAATATCCAATCCCCATATGTGTTTGATCTATTAGAGTTGAGAGTTTCTTGTGATCTATAATATTATGAACCTATATTATATATATAGATAAAAATCGATTGTAAATTAACCCATCTAAATTATTTATGATGTTAAAACATAAAAGGAGGTTTGTAGCTTTTGTTATAGATAGAAAGATGGATATTGCTTTATTATAAACAGCTAAATAAGTAAGCTATGGACAGTCATGGACAAAAATCATAAAAGTGGATTAACTTTGGAATTTTTCAGTCGTAATACGCCTAGTACTAAAGCTAGAACAACACTTTTGTAGCGTGGTGTGTTGTTGTGGTGCATCTGAAGAACAATACAATACAATACAATACAAATACGCTTTATTGCACACCAAACACAGAAAAAAAACAGTAAAGAACAAACAAACAAAGATACAGATGCACAATGGGCGGCCTTATCGCTAAGAGCGATTTCTTCCAGGCAACCTTTGGATGGAAACGTAGCTGTAGTATAAGTATAGACGGTGGCGTATTCTAGCCTAATGTAAATATAAATTATATAAGTACAAAAAAAAACACACAAATACATAAATACTTACAGCGAACACGCAGTGGCAACGAGTTTTTAACAAGTTGGTCCACTAGAATAAAACTTTTGAAACTATAATGGTTATTAGCACTAACCTCATTTAAAACGGGATATTTACCATGATTTGATGTGATGAAGAAAAAAGTAATGCCAAAAAACTTTTCCCATAAATTTTATAAAGAGTCCATGAATAATTTACTAAAATCTTCGAATCGGTTTAGATTAGATCCGTATTACTTGATATATCTGGATTAGCTTTTATACGTAAAAAACAAAAGAACCAAGGATTTTGTAAAATTACGATGACAGTTAACGATAATAAACAAATGTAGAAAAGAAAGTTTATCTATTTTCCGTTTTATTGCACTTCGTTTTATTGCAAGCTTATTTTTAATGCTTGTTTCTCGAAGCTACTACTTATTGTTTCGTAGAAGCTGAACGCCTCGTTTTACAAAACAACATCCAAAGGCTTTAAGCTTAATCGCAAGCTTGATTAGCATCAGAAAATAAAATGTTTCTACAGCCCCTAATGGCTTTCCAGCAAAATTGGCAAAGCAATTAAAACAAAATACAAATTGGGAAGTTTATGAATAGAACCGTCATTAATTTCGGGGATGCCTGAAAGGATTTTAATGTAGGTTTGTTTGTTTAGGAGTTGGGGATTAGTTCGCGACATGTCGAACTGACCGCCACCTGGAGCGGTCGAACTATCTCTAACTACTTTCAATCATTACTTTGTCTATTACCAGAACTAAATATCATTATCATCATGTTTGTCTTTTCGAGATCCACTCTTTGCCTATTCCCTTTTTTGCCAATCCTTGTGCCTGTGTCATCCACTCCTGGGGCCTTAGTCAACTGCATTCGATTTCTACTATTGCTTTCGGTTGTCAAAAGTATAATCTGTGTACCCAATAACCTTGACGTTGAAAACAGATCAAGTCACATATCTAAGGCATAATGTAAAATCCATTCATTTTTGAACTTTTCTACTAGCGCTTTCGCTAATCGCTTGGTTCGTTGTCCCTGTCTCCGTGGCGTCTGATGTCGTCCACCCAACGCTTTGGTGGTTGCCCTCGTCCTTGAGTATTCTGGGTCTACTCTACATTCCAGGAGTCTCCAGTCCCATAGTGACGCATTCGGGCGATATGTCTCCAATTTTTCGGTGCAATTGTTTCTTTAGTCCCTCACATTAGTCTTACTTCTAATTCAGTGTCGTGGCGTTATCGATTGCACAATGTGATAACGAAACATATACATTTTTTAATAAATGTTACCCAATGCAGATATGCTCCGAATTTATGTGTTTTGTCCCTTGACTTTCCGTATTTAAGTTTTGCGACTCACATTTTACGAATACCTTGGCAATAGTTTTTGTTGACATAATAATGTAGCCTGGAAAGCTACTCGCAGATAGTCTTTTGATTCTTATGTACCAACATTTCTATACGGGTACAAAAGTGCGTAATATCTCATACAAAAATCGATTCCATCAACTCAACCCGTGCTGTTTATTTCGTAAAATCGACTACATAGCGTAGTGATTATATCAATACCCCCCTTATTTGGGGAGACACGTTCAGCAGTGGAATATGACAAGATGTAAGCACATATGTGTGTTTAAGGTTTTTGTTATATAGTACGTAAGCCCTCGCGCTTGGGTATTCTATAAGAAATAAAATAAAATAATAATAAATCCCCGTACTGAGGGGAAGCTCACGGGTTCAAGTACCGAGAGTTTTTAGGATATTATTTAATTTCTATATCTGTGCTTATGTGGTTAATGTGGACACTACAAAGAAAATTTAAACAACAACAGCATTGCCAATATAGCGCGGGGAAATGCAGCCAGCATCTTAGGGACGCTTCCGAATCGATATGGATCAGTTGAGCTACCTGTACATTGTTGGCAACTGTCTGCAATTAGCTCAATCATTTTAATTATAATATAGTTCTAATTTGTTCCTATTATTCGATTGTAACTTTCTTTACAACAACAACCTCCTATTGAAACTGTAAACTCTTCTCAGAAAGCGAGATGTTCTCAAACCTAAAACAATTTCTTCGAGCAACTGGTAAAGAAGGTAAAACTGAGTGGGCTCAAAAGCTCTCATTAAGTGGTCTCTTATTCATCACGTAGGCCTACGTTAAGCTCATTCCTTCACTTATGTATTTTCACTAAATATGTAACATATACAATAACGAAGTTTTTTAACAGTTAACTTAGGTTGCTGTGTTGGTTTTTATTAACACAATAATTGTGAAAAAATAATTCCCGAGTGAAGGCATGGCAGCCTCTGTTGTTTTGTCTCATTACTTTTTACTTCAGCTTTGGTAAATTGCTGTTACCGCTTGTAGTATGTGAAACTTTAATGGATGTTATCCACCACAAATTGTTTATAGCACATAAATAAAGGATCCCTCCCAGATAGTAAAATTATTGATATATTCATAAAATAAACACGGGCCAAAAAGCCCCGAACATATAGTTTGAAATCTCAATCAAAGTTTCATTGTCTGAAGGCCACACGGAACCAGACTTGATGCGAAGACAACAGAAATCGATTATAGCTACGGTAACAATGTCACTCGCTTGGCCCCCTACCAAATATTCTACAACAGAGAGATCACTTTACTGAGCGGAAATTTTATGTTGTTTTCAATTAATTTTCTCGATACCAGAAGCAGTTATTTGTTCACTAGTACAGCCATGAGTTTTTTTAATTTGTTCTCTAGAAAATTTTAAAAAGTTTCAATATAATATCTACTATTACTATTTTTATCTTGGAATTTGTCAACGATATAATTCGTAGTGATTCTGTGAATGAGCGGATCATAGATTGAGATGAAAATGTTATTCAGGTTTTCTCAGATTATTATTTCTTGGTATATACCTACTTTGCCTCGTGTGTAGACTATAAATTTAATTTCAAATAGACGGAGTCATTGGTTTAAATTATTGTTGCTATATTTACATTAGAATTTTATAAACCTAAGGTCGTTAACCGACAGCATTAGCTTACACGTGCTGTGATTCACTAAAGGCTTCGGACGAAGTTTGATAAAATGGAAATCAGGTGGATTTCACCTAATAAAATATTAAATGTGGCACTATTATGTCGTAAACGGCCCATCAAGGTAGACTACTCAAGGTGAAAGAATATTTAATTTCTGAAGATACATGTCACAAATTGGTAACGAAAATAACAACAATATGGCGAAAGGAGAAGAAAATTTGAATCTTTCTTCGTAACACAATAAAGCCTTTATTTCGCTCGTCTATTCGGGAATCTTGTCGTAACGTCTGTATATTTTGTTGCTCGCAAAACCCACATTACGTGTATTAAATCAACTCACACAAATAGGCAGGTTCGATCCAATACACGCATTAGGGAGAGCTGCCAGAGAAATGTTTACGGAGACCATATAAGGCCGAAGCCAAGCTTGTTGTTCAAACATATATCAAGTACGAACACTATTCAGATCATTTTTATAGACTTTTTTACGTTACTATTTTGTTTTAGAGCCTTTTACAGCGGCACCCCTTTAGAACACATACATACATACATGGTCAAACGAAGGTCTATTCACGATAAAAAGGTAGCTCTGTAAAGCCCACGCTCGACATTATATTTCCCCTCTGCGTGCCAAGCTTTCTCCAGTTGATTTTTATCCCGGCGGGTCGCAAGCTAGTGATCTGTAACGGCTCTGATTGGATAAAGGGTGCGCAGAGTGTGGGCCTTTATTGTGGAATTATTTATGAAGTAAACTCTAAAATATTGCTTCAACAAAACATCATCTCTGTTTTTGAGTTCTTTCAAAATACGATTGACAATAAATCAATAATACAAAAGTCAGGTTCCTTTGCTTTTCCCAGCCAAAGTAACAGCTTCAAAAAGTTCATATTCGCTCCTGCAACTGACTGCGTAAAGTTGGACTGCAACTTCGTCAAGTGGAACATCGAATCCGTACGTACATTGGCAGTGTAGTTTAAATGCACCCTTACATGAAACTGACATACCGATCTATTGATGCATCATTTAATTAGCACAGTTAGTCTACAATACAGCTATTTTTAAATCAGTATCAATACATTTGGATGCCAAAACCAAGGCGATATTGTATAAGTAGATTTATTTAATAGCTTTGATCGTCACGCTTGATGACGAGACAAAACGGTAAAAATATTCAAAAAGTTTAACTTTAACACGTGCAGTGGTAGGTATCTTTATTTTAGCATTACACCTAAACAAAACTCCACACATAGCCAGGAGGGTTTCTGAATAGCTATATAAGCATTATGATCAAAGATATTCTAGTTTAAAGCATGGTTAGCCAGCTACGTAAAGTGTTGGTATTGATCCTAGTCGTTATTATTTTCTTATTTATACTCATCTACTCAGACAGGGCAATTTGAGCCTTGCTTTTGAGTCCATGCGGTCAACGTTATAAACTCATGCTAGAATTACTGTCAATCAAGTTGTGGGAACCATGCCAGGAAATAATGTTTTCCACACATTATAAAACATCATCATAGGAAACACCACTAACTTACACCACTACCTTACATTTAAGAAGAATTTGTATTTTGCGAATATTTCAATTATTAAAAACACGTTTTCATTACTAATAAATGAAGTAATAGATAAATTTTATTTCGTCTATCGATAAGTATTTAAAAATAAAATATTTGTATTTATAACCTGCGTTATTCAAAAGAAACAATTAATTAGAAAAGCCTCGACAAAGAAAACTACCAAATTATTATGTATAATGTAGGTATGCTTACTGTGTGAGAAGTACATATGTGGTTTTCGAAAAATATAACCTACTGAAAGTTTGACCCATACTTTTTGTTACACTCTGTATATTTATACCGAAAATACGATGTCCCCACGGTTATCCTGCCGTATTTTTATTTGGCCAATTGTTTTATTTTTGTGGGCGTTAGATTCAGATTCGGCGCCGAATGAGTTAGTGCGCAACAGATGCGAGAGCATTCCACGGGCAGATATCACAAGAAACTGGAATAACAACTAGATACTACTCTTCTGGTTCATCCGATTATAGATTTACAGTTTTATTTTATTCGAGGATTCTCGTTGTTATAGATGATGTTTAACTTCATCTGTTTCCATGGAGATTTTTTATATGATATCTTTTAAAAACAGTTTCAATACTGTACCTACTAAGTAATAAGAGAACGGGTGCGAGTTACTTGTAATTTAAAACAAATGTCTTTATAAATAAATTAAGATTTAATCTTTAAGCTTCTACATACGAGGATACATAAATGGTTATTAGTTATTGTCTATGATTATCTATAAAGTGGGTAAAACTATTTGTCTTCCGAATAAAGCAAAATAACAAATAGCTAAACTGATCGATATCAATCAGAATCGGAAGCATCCCCAAGATGCTGCGGCACAAAACAAATTAAAATTCTCGATCAATTCTCTGAACTCTTATTACGTACTTACACTTATCAAATACTAACTTATTTATGATGAGAGATGCTGCGCAAACGCACAATAATAATAATATTAATATACATATATATATATATATATATATATATATATATATATATAATATCAATATTATCTATACTATATTATACTAATATTATAAAGAGGAAAGGTTTGATTTTTTGTTTGTTTGTTTGTAATTAATAGGCTCCGAAACTTCTGGACCGATTTGAAAAATTATTTTACCGTTGGGTAGCTACACTATCCCCGGTGAACATAGGCTGTATTTTCAAAAAAGTTAGAGATCCGTACTAAAACCGTGCGAATCCGGGAACGTCCGCTAGTATAATATACATTTGCATACTAACTCATCTGACGCTACATGCTAGCCTAGTCCCAAATCTAAACCATAATCTTCATTTAAAGAGGCACACTTGAAATAACTTTATTGACCAAGTAACGATGCCATTAAGCTTTGATGGTGATCTTTATAATGCGGTTTGGTTCCGTTTACATTGTCATATCTTAATGTGTATGGTCGTTTGTTTTTGCCTCGAGTTACTGCCTCGTAAACATCTACGTGAGATATTGGCTGAAGGGAACGTTTCGACGCACAGTACCAGAAACGCAAAATATCTTTTACGCGGATGACCATAATTTCATACGTAAAATACCTGATACGTGGATGACCTGAATTTCATTACGCAAATTACCAGGATTTAAAAATTACGCATAGTACCAGACACGCAAAATACCTTATACGCGGAAGACCTGAATTCCATGAAAACTGCTGTTTTGGATGTGGTGTAAAAGGGGTGTTATAACTCATACAGTTAATATTCCTAATTACATTTATGGTTATAACTAGACCCCGTTGTTATCCTCGATGTACTGACGATTGCTACTTTCGACTCTTGCAAAGTAGTTATCTCTACCGTATTAGAAGATTATCAAATCCAAATGTACTAATCTTTCTCTTGTATTTACCTTTTAGGTTTATTATAAGAATGCTTTCCTGTTGCCGCTTTTTAAACAAAAAAAAAACATAAAATATTAACAAAACTAGATTTCAAAAATATAACATTTATGGACGCTGTTATTTACGCCTAAACCTTCCATTATAGTGTTTTCAGCACAGACATAAATTAACTAAACTAGTAATTTTATTACACTATATAAATTCGAAAGATTGGATGTTTAGATCTTTTGATGTTTGTTACCTCTTCACGACAAAACTACTGAACAAATCGGGCAAAAACATGGCATACAGGTAGTTCTAAGTCTAGACTCAAACTTAGGCATTTATTCAAACATATTAGCTTTATATCCCATAAAAAAGTCTCCATGGGATAGAAATAACTTTTAAAAGTTTTCATGTAAACAACGCGTGCTAAGCCGCGGGCAGAAACTAGTTAGTGAATTTTGGCTTTTTTGCAGAGTTTAACTCGCCGGCACAATAGTGTGAGAGAACTTTTCAACATACTTTTAATGAAATTAAAATTTGTCACCGGCATGATTTACCTCCAACGCTGCGTTCCGCTTTAAGCTTGTAAAATTAACTTTTGTGCATGGTATGAAATGTAAACTAAAAATAAGACAAAAACCTACAAAAACGGGGCAAAAGCAAGCAAGGAGTCAAATTACCTACTACATATGTCGTATCTAAAAAAACATGTTCTTTCTGATTTTAAAATGTTTTCACAAAATTCTGTTTATGTAGAATATTCTAAATTATTAGTAAAAATGGTTAAATAAATGAATTTGTACCGGAGTATTTGGCTCATAGAATAAGGTAGGGAAAACTAGTAATTGCGATCGCAGGGGAAAACAGAGAAAAATTATTCATAATTATAAAACGAATAATGCTGGTCCTTTATGACCTCTGTTTTTCTCAAAAAAATATCTCTCAGTAAAAGTTGTTAGTGTTTTCTTGAGTTCAAAAACTTGTATTTACTTAGCGGAGGATTGCGAGAAATAAAACACAATAGCGAATTACGGATTGGTGTCCATTCATAAGTAAGAACTTATTTTTGGTTATTTCTTTAAAAACAAATTGAGAAGGTTCTCAACGCGACGTGAATATTTTTCACTAACAGAAACCTTCAGTTACGTCTGCGTTATTCCAGCGTTAGCATAATATTTTTTCCATTTATTATTTTTCAGTGACGTCATCAGATTAATTAAATTGGACTCTTCTGTTTGATGATACCTACCAAACAAAAACCATTTGGTAATCAAAACGTACTGATAATAGAATCAGCTACACAAAACACGACCTTCCGTAGGGGGGTGGTATTGTTGAAGCGATAACACAGAGTCGACCCACATTCCTAATTGTATCGCATCCTCCCGATACCATTGTTCTGGTTACCGTTGAAATTAATTTAAATAGGCACAAGTGCCTCCCTGTCTTTCCGCTCTACCAAGCGTAAGTCGATGTGCAATCCTTTGGACTAGATTTTGTTGACGGGTTTGCTCGGGCGAAGCGACTTTGGCTGCATTTGGAGAGTTGAAATCTGGAACGCAACTCGTTCCATAAGTGGAACTCAAGAGGTAGACTAGCAGACCTAAACCGTTTGTTCGTGGGTTTATCCCATTGCGGAATTAATTAATAATGAAATAGTAAGACTTTCAAGATTATAGATACCTTATAGTACCTTGGGTATCTTTATTTATATGCCAGAGTTTTACAGTATTTGATTACTTACTAGGTTATCAAGTCGTTACAGTCAGAGAGAAAAAACATTGTTTTTGGACTCTCCAATTCGAGTGAACTTCTATTTGTTACATCGTTTCAGCAAAAAACTGCAACTCTCTTTTTTCCAAAGCTCGCGGACTCGTTGGCGCGGAAAAGTTCCCGCTTCGCCTTCCTACAAATTACCTGTAAATGAAATATTGCGTTTTAGTAAAAGATTTAAAGTCAACCCATAGATTTTTATAACATGTATTCGTAAATATTTCGTCGCTACTTGAGTTTGTGCCGTTTGAAATAAAAATATCTTAAAAGTATTCAAACAGCGTGGAAGTAAGACTTGTATCAAATTCAAAAGTCTATCTACAAGTAGGGCGAGTTATGTCATGTCACTTTGTTAGTGTTTATATTTATAAGTATATTGACTTGGCAGCCTCTACAAATTTATGGAAGTGCGTTCTTGCTTTGTATCGGCTAATATGTGGATTGTAAATCTACACTATTTACTTCTACAGCTTCACAGCGGATCCGCTGTAAAGTTATCATAGTATTCATTTGTAGATAGTATGTAATAACCATAACGTCTAACCAGGCAATCAAGAAAGATATAAAGTCAATACACCGGAACCAGTCGTAAACTGGAGACATTGTTACCACTCCACGGTTGTGAGCGGTATATAAAACAAAGTAGCCGTCAAAATATCTAAACATTATATTCAAGGAAATATCTAGTGGACGGACGGACGTCATGTCAGGGAACAAATGGAATCGTGTCACAGATCGTTCTGAATATCGGACAGACAGAAGAGAAGACATAGATGTTTGATCTGTGTCTCTTGTACAGAATGGACATGTTTCGTTCTGCTTC
This sequence comes from Eupithecia abbreviata, assembly GCA_943735965.1. NCBI lineage: Eukaryota > Metazoa > Arthropoda > Insecta > Lepidoptera > Geometridae > Eupithecia > Eupithecia abbreviata. Next base: position 8,240,742 of record OX030991.1, on the reverse strand, counting down.
AATAGCTTAGCTGGCAGCTTATGTTTAGTAGAAATCACGCAAAGCTTTCGCGTGATTTCTACTAAACATAAGCTAATTTTTGCATAATTTTCATACGAATGTGTAGGTTCTGTGGCGATTTTTTTAAATAAGCATGATATGGTCAGATGTATTAATCGAAAGTCACAATTTTACGTTAAGTTTAAGTTGTTACAATTTTATTTTGGAAAACAATGAAATATTTTTGTGTCACCCATACACTACACTACCTACAGAAATTATCGTAGAATAAGGCCTATGATGAGTAATAGGAAAAAGCCATAATTCGCTTGGAGCGTACGGTCTACGAATCTACAGATGAGCGGTTACTCGAGCCGGGATGGCGCGTCATCTCCGAATAAACATGAGTGCGCTCTGAAAATAAAATATTATACGATCGTTTTTGAAACGCACGAGCTGAAATAGACTGTGTGTCACCGGCTAACGGCGTGCCCTACTACGGCTGACAGTTAACACACGTTTTAGCTATAAAGTCAACGAGTAACGTAAAAACAATCCAAGTGCACTGAAGCCGACTTAAGTGCACGCGCGATATTTCTGTGTCGCAAAATATTGTCGATGTACAGGAAACTCGCTGTTCCCCTTTTATAAATGTATATTGCCCTATCAGTAATTATAAGTGAATCTTGTTTTGTTTTAAACAAACAGCGACCCAAATGGACACTGTTACCATATTTATACTCATGGGAGTAACTTTCAAGCATATTAATTGTTTTCCTATCAGAACAAGTTAGATTTTTATTTTCAGCTCAAATATTTAGAGATCTACGAGTTTTGGGGGAGGCCTATGTCCAGCAGTGGACTATCATAGGCTGATGATGATGATGAGTAACCTTAGAGTAACCTTTTGAAGACCTCTGGCGCAGAGGGCGAAGGTCTGCCTGCGACGCGGGAGGTTGTGGGTTCGTTTAAGGACAAATATTTATACGACCTGCAGATTTTTGTTCCGGTTGTTCTGTGTGTTTTCTATGTATAATAAAAAATATATACCTATATAATATAATGTATAACGTTTCAGTTATCTAGGACCCATAACACATGTTCTACTTAGGGATAGATGATGCTCTATGGATTGTCCAGAGACCAGAATTTTTTTTTTGTTTTTTAAGATTTTTGTAAGCTGTTCGGCTTTCTACCTACCTATAATAAGTTCAGAAACGCTTGAAGATGCCTGATTTATGTGTAAATGAAGCTTTAGGGATGGAGATATAAAACAAAGTATTGGTTATACGGGCGCGGGTAATCCCGTGGCAGTCAGGCTGTGCAGGGCAGGGCTGGCCCGTTTACAATTTTTATGTTGATTATTATAGCAGTTATTCAGCACTGACACATAAAATTACGTCACAAAGTGGTAATGGTTGGACTGAATCGGGGATTCCAAAAATGGAGTAATTAGTCAGCTGTGCGGCTTAACCTACTTAATAACGAATTACATAATAATGTATGCTCGTTTACATTTTATTCAGGTCATCAGGTCGTGTATTTGCCATCAGAGTTTCCACTCTGATTCACTGAGCTAATGCATCAATGGATAAGGTTCGCATTTTATTCCACTTTAATCCATAGCTGTGGATCAGAAAAAACTATTTGTTTGTCTTATTATCAGTTTTTAATTTCCATATTGTTCATAATTTTCAGCCTGCATTATTACTATTATTTGTAACTTTGATGAAGACTATCAAAGCATACGTGCGCAAAGTTTCATAAACGCTTCTTGGACGAACACGATATAATAGCACAAAGTAGCGCACACCAGCCCTAGGCAGGGATCGTGACACGCATGCATGTGGGCACTAGCCGCAGGGTGACTCGCTTGAAGTAATTTCTATTCAGGCCTCCCCGGCAAGTCCCGGCAACTCCCGGCTACAGGCATCTAAGTGCTAATAGTGATAACGGGAAGTGTTCCGCCGCAGCCAATAACGCTAGCGGAATTATATTTTGACCTTATTACTGGGGCCCGGATCTTATTTTAATAATACGAGCGATGGCGGAGGCTGGGTGCTATTCCTGTTTATCTCGCACTCGTTTCATTTGATGACATCGCAAAATAAGGCTGCTTGCGGGAGATACGACACTCGTTTGGACCCCGTTCATGTCAATTTGAATAATTCATTTATTTGCTGTAAATTGTCATTGTTATATTTAAAAAATATGCAATTGGAATTCTTCTGGACATGAGCAAAGCTAACGCTATCTATATAGTATCGATTTTACACATTTACTTTAATTATAAGTATTGATACAAAGGGTATTTATCGCGTTTGTTTACCTTTTTTCCCGACGTTTCAACAGGTTTACACTCGTCGTGCGCACGGGATGGGTCATCCCGGAAAAAAGGTAAATAAACGCGATAAATACCCGTTGTATCAATACTTATAATTATGTGTTCAGATCGCGCAAGTTTAAAAATATTTACATTTACTTTATCCAGAAACTTAATAAAGTAGTAGGTGGTTACCGATTATCTGTCAGATGCATTGATTAATCACACTAACATTATTCAAAAGTTTGGATGTAAGTATGTTTGTTACCTCTTTACGCCAACTACTGAAAGGATCGGGTTAAAATTTTGCATACAGATAGTTCTAGGTCTGAAATAAAACAATAGCTGCTTTTTATCATATAGCTATTTATATCGTAGAAAAAACGCGTTAGAAGCAACGGGAAGAAATTTGGAGAAATTATCGTACAATTAAAAAAATCATTTGCCGTCTGGCATTAAGGCAACCTACAGTTAAAACAGCATTGGTAATATTATTTTACTTCTTTATTCTATTTTTACAGAGCCTCCCGGAAAAACGTGTCACAAAATGCCGACTGTCAGATTAATGTCACGCTGAACTCGCAATAAATGTCAAAAGCCGTTTTAGGAATTAACCAAAATGCCTATCTCAGTAAACGGGGAAGCTTAGCGACCTTAGTCAATACATGAAATATTAAATCACAATTAGTCCCTTCTGTCAAGTTAATCTTTGTTACAGATTTTTCTAATATCCATAGAAACAAAACTCATCTAAGGATAATAATAGAGCAAAAAAACACTGTTGTTTCGGAGGATAATATTATAATAAATTTTTGAGACTATACTGAACATTGCTTTGCCGAGAACAAAAAAACATTTAAAATAATAATTTGTGTCGCTTTGAAAAAACTAAATACCGACTTCAAATGTAAAACACTGTCTTCTTAAGTTTTTCGGGGCAAATACTTTCAGGAATAAAATATTTATGGGACCGAATCGGAATCATTCTCCAAATAATAGCGAAAGAATTTTCCAAATGTTCATAATTATTGACGGGGAAATCGACGAAAATAGATAAAGCCGAACATAAAACCTCTTTTTTTGTTTTAGTTTAAAAACTCTATATTGAACCAGACTCTGCCCATATTCTACCAATAAAGGTGTTCCTAAAATGAAGCATTTTGGGCTTTCAAATGAGAGGCTCGACTGAAGTTAATTAAGTCTTCATCATCAGCAAACATAAGTTCACAGCTGAATTTGCCTTCTAGGCAAACAATGCTTTGAGATAATTACGCCAATTTATCACAGGCGTAGATATTACTAATCGCAGTGTAGTATTACAATACACAAGAAAGTTGCTTTCTTTCCTCTGATTTTCCTAATAAAGTTTACTCGCACCAAATTGATGATAGACTTCCGTCCAAAATAAGCTGAAAAGATAAACTTATTTCTTCGTACACGATGACGTGAAGTGACAGGAGACAGCTGCTTACTGAATCAATTGCCTCAAAATTCAATGTCGGTTTAAGGTAAATTACTTGTGTCTGAAAATACTGTAGGAAAGACGGTACTTATGGACTGTTTTGTAAGAATATTGCTAAACGATGTTGGAGACGGTCTTCCATTTGGAAAAGAAAAAGCATTTTAATAATCTAGCTAGATAATGGTGTCACGTCGGTTATTGAAAAAACTAAGCTACAGACTCTTTTGACAGCACTAAAAAGGTTGCCATTAAACGACTTCAGGACGAGGTTCTATGTTTGGCTGTATGTTTTTTTTTTCAGGACGAGGTTCTATGTTTGCCTTTATGTTTTTTTTGTATGTTTGTTGACTACCCCGTCAATTTTATAAACCGATTTTGAAAATGATTTCCTTATTGTATAAAGAATGATTGCAAGATGGTTCCATAAATATTTTATTCCCGTAAGTATTTGCCTCGAAAAACTTCTGCTACCATATGTATGTACCTATGTAAAGTCGGTTCTTATTTTTCAACAATCAAATTAATGTTTTCAATTCTTTTTCTGTTCTGGGCACTGGTAACAAATAGTTGCCATGGTAACGGACGTAAACAATAGGTTATTTAGAAAAAATATTTAAATGAGACTCAAATTTTAACTCGGATGTCGCCACTTGAATGATGGCGTGCAGACCGGGCACAGCGTGCGCCACGGTGGGACAACGGCTTTATCTTGTTCATTTTATAATAAAAATAACTCATCTATTTTGCAGCCGACTGTACAAAACAGATTCACTGCCGTCCTTACATCTTGTGACAATCGAACTCTTATTATCTTCAGATGTGGGTGGAGCTATTGTATTCCTCTTATACTTTTGGAGGCACGCCAGAACGAATGCGTTATGAGCGTGAGCAATCCTAATAACCTGTATCGGTTAATCAACCCACCGAAGGTTGGCAATTAGATACGATTGACACAGGATATGGCTAACTACATCTGAAATAGCTCTGTGCAATAAATCTGTATCGAACAGTGATAATGGCCCGGTAAATGGAACGGTCTCGACGGCGTGCGGTATGCGGTAGAGCCGTAGAGGTGAAAGAAAGTATTTAGAACTAGGATTTTCTTTTTCATCTTGTTTTGAAGATTCGAAATTCCAAAACCTTTTATGGGAAATACCATGCTATTTCCAAGAAGAACGGCTAGCCGTGACGGTCGCTGCGTAAGAATAAACCCCCACTCAGTCCGTGTATGTTGTAAATGACGAATAAGGCAACAGCTTCCTAATTGCTACCCTTTGAAATCAATCTAGGTTTGATTATCATCTGTGTTTGAAAGCATTGACTGGTAATAAATAAATAAGGCTGGAAAATCCATACAGCATAATCTAGCTCCAAATTAATCAGAGCTTGTGTTATGGGTGATTGATGGCTGATATACTTAATACAATATATTACATAGATACATATTTTTCGGGGCAATTATTTACAGATCGTATCAACATTTGACCCATGGCGGGAATCGAACCCACATTCTCCTGCGACGCAGGCAGATCTTCGCCCGCTGCGCCACAAAGGTCGTCAATCAAATACAAAACTTGGAGGTATCCCATTACGGATGTAAGCGGTTTAACTACGAACTTTATTTATGTTGGAAGAAGACCATCGTTCCTTCCCTTTAAGTGGGACTTCTTCAGGGTGTCACACCAATATGGTTCGTAGGTAGCCCGCTTACAACCGTAATGAATTCGTCAAACTGCTAGATTTTATATGTAATAGAAGGTAGGTTTGTTGACTAACTAATTTGTAATTTTGTCAGCAACGTAACAGGTAATTAATGCGCTTTGAACTCTAGTCCAACGAAATAATATTCAATTCCTCGAATAATTTATTAATCTGTCATAAAGCTGTAAATAGTTTTTAAATTATAAATAGTGTAATGCGCATACGCCATTTGCCAGACTACGTGGGATGTAACCGCATTTCACGCAAACCGGTGATTATGAACTTGGCCGATTTATCTTTATTTAAACAGCATATTGCGTCAAAATATGAGTTGTGACATTTTTATTCACTTACTCCAAGTTTCGGCATATTATTAGGATTACAATTAAAAATTAACATTTGTAATTATGTCCACTGCACAAAATGTCCACTTCTTTTTACTACTTTGACTATCTTTAAGCATAATTTTTTTCTCACTAATCCTTTCTTAAATTCATTTAATTTATTGCAAGAAATATGGTTTCTATTATTTGATGTAACATTCTTACAAAAAAATTTGCAACGCTTGAAAATAAAAGTGAAATATTCTTCTACATTACTAGTTTTTCTAAAATGCAACAAAATGGCATCGTTGTTTGCCTTAGAATACCTACTCTATTTTTATTCTGAAACCATTTAGAAAGAAGGCACGATAAGCGAAATTGCCTTGCTTTCATAAAAGGTGATATAACCGGTTTTTAGCTTGGAATTCCGTGTCATACGATTTCACGCAACACTTGGGTGATATATTGTACTGTCCAGCTTATGTGTTGGAGATTTGAACTGCTTGTAAACAATTAAACATTATTATCTAAGGCATGAACATCACCTACATAATACCTATTTCCTACCTGTTAAATGCATTGATGTTATTTTCAGTTTCGATTCAAAATTTTACCTCGAAATCGCATTAATATTATAATTTAGTTTTATGTTTTAATGTTATTTCTAAAAAAGACCTTACGTTTCCATCTAAAAAACGCTTTTGGACGTAACTAGGTACCTACTTACCATATACATCATATACAAGAACTGAAATTCAAAAAAAAAGAAAGCATAGATTAAAGTAAAGAAATTTATCAATTTAGGTACCTATTTAATATTTTTAAAAAGATAAATATATTAGACGTTAACCCCTGAAACATAATCTGCTTCAAATTCTTTGCTAAAACAAAGTTAATGCCTCACAGTTCGCTGTGCCTAGACTACATTCAAAGCAAATGGGCCGTGATTTTGAATAAATGTATTCATTTAACAGACGGGATAATGTCATGTTTTGGCGACATTTACAAAATTACACGATACAAAGACAATTCCAGGTGGCTTACAAAGTTATGATCCCGATACGTTTGGCGGACGTAGATTTATCTGCTCGGTTCCGATTTGTGTGTTTTACGGCTCATTTCTAATCTGAAGACATTTATTTCGAAAGTCGATCGGAGTAATTTAGAATCGCAACGAGTTCTCGCTTTTTTGTGAGCCTTCACGTAGCACTTTATTTCATGTACTTTATCAAAATTTGTATCTGCTCACAAAGATGGTTATATCTCCGAAATTCGTAGATGTTGCTCGAAGCACTCGTTCTATTGCAAGCATTAGCGTTGTTGCAATTCTGGAGATGCTCCCTTATTCGATATCCTGCACTCCAATATGCACGTACGGTCCTGACGATAGGCCAATTGGAGTAAAAGGTTTCATGCTTCAGCCGAGACGTTGTAGTATTCGTGGCATGAATACGTGACGTCAGTCCACCTGGCTGAGGTTAGGAAAATTCCTCCAAGGCATCAATATGTAAAACAGGTCCTTGCCGCCCCGTGAATGCGCCCTAACGCCTCATTGTCTTCTCCGTGCAAAAGTAAAAACGCGAATATAGCATAATTCTTTGCGGATGATGACGAAATAATACGCCATATCATAAATTGAAATAAAATATATACAATTCTGCATGTAGTGGACGCTTGGGTGAATTTAAGTAGCAAAAGCTTCAATCAGGTATCATGACGGCCTGGATACCTTGATCGATAGGCAAAAGCTACAAAAATAGAACGGCCTTGACAATCGGCATAAATAACATAACGCGGATGAGATATCGCCGATTTCTATTATTTGTGTGCGGCTTAAAAAATAAAACTAATGAAACTGTTTCGGTATCCATTCAAATTCACAGCGTGACCTAGTCGCCAGGAAGCGTGAACAGGCAGAATTGAAAGAATAAAAAGCCTGCACAGGCAATAAAAACAAAGGGCTCGTGAATTTTCGGCCTTGTGCGTCTAATATTTTTACTTTTTACTCCATATTGGATCGCTCAAACATTTGTACGTCACAGGATACTCTACTCGGGACAAAATATTAAGTTTGTTTTTATAAAGTGTAAGAAAATTATGCCTTTATGATATTAAAATATACACTATTAAGTTTAGATATGCCTTAGGTGCCTAGAGTTCATCGGATTAGATAACGAGCATTAGCGGACAATTGTAAACTTTTAAATTTAACAATTAATAACCCTTGGGGCTAGATAATGCTGTGTGAATTGTCCAGCATTATTTATTTATTTATTATCATGTAGGTACCTAGCTAGGTGTATCCTACACATGCACATGTCAAATGAGCCTAACTTGTCGTTCTATGGTATCCTATTATGTGTCCTATCCGAGTCCATTGTAGATCGTATATGTACTCGGATATTATGTACCATTTACGTCCCATCCCTTCTCAAAGTAGAATCAATGAACAGTACCAATGTTGAAAACCCTATACGGCACGTACATGTGATGGGCAGATTTGCATCTTTCCCCTTAAAAGTTCCATCTTTGCAAGCTCCCAACTTTACGATCACTCGGAGTTACAATGTGACTAGTACTTTAAATTCCAACGGCGAATATTTCCTCAAACAGCGTTGAGTTCTAGAGCTTAAATCTCCACTAAAATAATAGAGTCACAGTGTACGATGTCTTTGTTCACATTTTAGAATACTATGTCAAGCGGTTCCTGAAATTCTGACACAGCTTTATGGTCTCTTCTTAGAAATAAGAAACTCGGTTTCGTCACTGGTAGCTTTGCAGGTGCATTGTTGAATGAGGAATTCGTGAAATGAGGAATTTTCATTTCACTAATTCCATTGAATTATTATTTCCAATTCAAGTCTCTTAAGGGCTGATAAAAACATCTTTTGTGATGAAGTAAGTACCGAAACTAAGGTAGATGTTAAATATACCTAGATAAGTTGAAAATGTCAGCTCGACTTATCCAATAGGCACTCGTAGCATAGAATAGAATAGAAAGACATTTATTCATAACAACTAAAATTAACAAATAACACACTTATAGAAATAGGTACATGTACAAGGAGAGTTGTTACAAAAAGGCTCTAACTCAGCATAATGCTGGCTAAGCTCCGTAAGAGACTTAGCCAGCGCTGGTCTTCCGTTAGAGCCCGTACAGGTGACGTTACGAACAAGCATACGCAATGACATTAAAAAATATATATATAGTAAAAATAATACTAGATAAAAACACTTAAAAAGCCTACAAAAAACAAAGACATAACATAGACATAATACCAATGTATATTATGACTTGATTAACTTAATTTAAGCCAACATTAATAAAAGTAAATAAAACAAAAATAAAAACCATGGTACGATACTATAAATATATATATATATATATACATACAATGCAAACAAAATCATAAACATTTCATAAAACTACTTCCGGCTATAGTGCTTAGTATTCTTATAAATATTATTGTATCTACATGATATTATGATCTCGTGTGTCATAAATAAGATAAATAAATGAACTTAACTTAAAATATAAAGTATCATATTCCCATAAAGTATAATTTGATTGTTTTGTAAAACTAAAAACCAACTACAAGGTACTTAATATGTACACAGTTTTGACTGGCTTAGTATCGTCATATTACCTAAATAGCCTAGTTATAAAATAGTTCTATAGTATTCATAGAAATTAACTTCTAACGTAAAACGGGGATGTTAGCTAACAATGAACGCCTCTACCTTTTTTGAAGACGGTTAGAAATAACAAAAGACTTCGATTACTGTGTGATTTATGCTTACTTTTACAATGGAGGACGGTGCAAAGTCAGGGATTCACCAATATCGGTCAATGAGTCACTAGTATAAGTGAATTGGCGTCTGGCGCGACGGACCGCCATATTGGAATATGAAATCCCCGCGAGGGTAGCTGTTGACGGCGCGAGACAGCTGACTCAGTGCGGTCTCAAATAAATAGGTCACTAGTGAGTGCACTTAGTTTTCCTTCTATTCGTTTCCACAAACACATTCTAGTGCCAAATAAAAAAAAACGTTTCTTATATCGTCTTGTTTGTCTAGGAATAATTGTTACTTTTGCCAGATAATCGTTTCACCATTTCGTAAAAACCAACCTGGGAAAGTCACCGTCACATAGGTATCAAATGAATTAATAACAGGTGAAAAAATCTCATACATAGTAACAGCGTGATATCTTAAACCAGTTTATCATTTGGAGAGTTACAACAACAGTATAGTCGAATCAGAATATATTCATAGTTATAATAAGGCGTCGATATTGTACGAGGCGTATAATGTCTAATAATAACAAATAATAATAAGCATCATTATCATCCCGTATACGTTCAGTGCTGAACATAGGCCTCCCTAAAACAACGACGACGCCACGAATAGCGGTCCTGAGCCGTCTCCCTGCGACCGCATAAATAATAATAGAGTGGACTATCTGTGTTACTAGGCTCTACGAGGGTAGGTTGCGGCTTTTATTGCCCGACTTTTGCTGAAAAGAGTTGCCGATATCTCAACCCCCTTGATAAATTGTGTTGTTTACGCGAGGGTGTTTGCTTGAGACCGTACAGTCAGCGACCAAACTGTTATAAATACTAGTTTTGTAAATTGTTTTGCTATTCATTATTTGCGGTTTTGTGTATTTTCTGGAAGAAAAATACACGGAATTTTCACATACTGCCAATTTTAGCTTACTATCAGTCCATTGAAAGTTTCCTTTTGTATATTATGGTGGTAAGAAAATAGTTATTTATCCACTGTTGAGTGTACAAATCTTGCCCACACTTTGGTTCCATTGGATAGCGAGAAAACGTCGGCGCCGATATTTGTCTCACTGATAGAGATAAAAAGTGTTAGTTTGCGAACTGTTTAAGAGTCGTAAAGTGGGGGAAATATTGTTTGCCAAATGAAAGAGGCCGTGATGTTTTTCGTGAAAAATAACGTTGTTCACGTTATTTATTTTTTGGTTTAGTTATTTACTAAGGCGTTGAAGCGGCTGACAGCTTATCCCCAGTAGTTCTACGCAGTGTTTAATAATGATACTCTATACTATAGGTTCTTACTTAGTATCTTTAGGGAGCGAAAAAGGTACAAGCTTCTTTAAATTTGTCATTCAATTCGAGAATATTAAACGACCACCCTCTTTTATTGTACCCAAATATTCATATCAAAGCGCCATGCGAGGTACTGAGCTCTAACTTGCCGTAACACAGTATTATTACTAACACGGAAGTTATGCAACAAATGGAAGCCTTAGCAAGTTCGTATACCTACCTAATTACTTATCATAGTACTAAGATAACATAAGATTTATTTATGTATATAGTGGTATAACTAGCTATTAATAGCAGTACGTAGTACCTGAGCCTATCTTGTAAATTTTAAAATATATCATCATCATCATCAGCCTATAGCAGTCCACTGCTGGACATAGGCCTCCCCCAATGAGCGCCATAGCGCCCTGTCTTCAGCTTGCCGCATCCAGCATCTACCTGCAGTCTTTCGCAGGTCGTCATTCCACCTGGTCGGAGGGCGTCCTACACTACGTTTACCGAGTCGTGGTCTCCACTCAAGAACACGTTTGCCCCATCGGCCGTCGGTTCTTCGCGAGATATGGCCGGCACACTGCCACTTCATTAAAATATATATTCTATAAAAATTAGAAATTCAGATAAACCATAGCCTCTACGTTGTTAAGGTAAAAGGCCCTGAAGTTTTCTAGAAGTAAACTGATAGTACTCTACCTACTCTATTTATTGGTATCTCTATCTACTCTTTTTATTGGTATAAACGGATACCTTTTTATAGTATTTAGTTCGTGAATCGTGAACGAAAACAGTTCTTACAGCCAACCCTGCAATAAAACCTATTACCAAATATCCAATAACACTAACTAGTTATCAACAGAGGTAAATAACCCGGGCCGTTACCGCGGTATATCACCTCTGGGGGTGCTAATGACCCGTAACGAGAATCCTGTTCCGAATATATGAAATACCTTTTATTTATGAAAAAGGTGCATTGGGATTTCTCAAAATAAGAAGAATAGAAGTAAAGCAGTAGAGGATGCTTAAGAAAGGGATTAGATGTATTTTTTAAAGGATTTTGGCCAGCAATGGGAGAGGGAAGTAACGTCTGATATATCGAGATATGCACAAGCGCAAGAGTTGCTATAAACGTTATTTTAAAGCATTTAAGACTGGTGTACCTAATGCGTAGAGGGACTAAGTCGCGTTATGACTAAATGTCATATTATGTTAGCTTTATGTCCATGACGGCCTTAGTCTATTAAGCAGATTCCTTACTTCGTTGAAAGACTAATTTTTTATAGACCTTTATATTCATCAGCCTAAATCGCATTTTGCCTAAAATGCCATAGACCATTCAAAGATGGTGAACCTAACATACGCGTTTCACGCGGTAGGTAACTTACCTAGTATCTTCTGCAAACATTAAGAGGGTAAATTGAAAATTACAAACATCAACACAATTTATGTTGTAATTTATACAAGATTGAATACTATAGAAACATTATTAAAGCCATGTAACTGTTTAATCCGGATGATAGGTATTAAAAAACTGCGCGGTAAATAAGATTGAGGCTACCACTTTCCAAACCATATGACTGCTGAAAGTTCGTAGGTTCCTATCCCGGCCTTGGCAAAAAAAAATCGTGAGTCTTACCATAAAGTACAAAGGTTCCTCCTGAGGGTTCCCGCGACACTCAGAAAGGAAATGGAACTTTCAGCTTTGATAAAGTTTTAATATATTCTTCGGCAAGTTTCCAAGTTGTCTCACAGCGGTGGTTATGAAGAATTCTATGTGTGCTATGACTTATAATTTTAAAGTAATATACTAATTCAAGGTATGTTGCTTATGTGCCATGCCGTCGCAATCTTCATGATGATCATATTCATGGTTGATCGTTATTGTTAAGAATGCCCGGCTGATAAGTTAGTGCGGCAGTAATAACGCAAAGAATTGTTTTGCGCCAAATTATACCAAAATGATTAACGTACATATTATTTTAATGCCCAGAGCGATTGTAACAAAAATGTACTTATTATAATTACAAAAGTTTAACAATGCCAGGCACTGAGTTTTTTAACATCGTCGATGTATTAGAGAAGGATCTCTACCCAGTGGTTCGACTTTATTATTTTTTGTAGTAGTCATTCTGCAGAAAAAAATCAGTACAACCGCTAACTTTAGTCCCCAAGTTCATAAAGCTTTCTTTATTCAAGAAACTAAGAAATTCTGCAGCGTGTTACGATTATTATTTTTCTTTTATTAGAGATTTAAAATGGCATATTATTTAAAGATAAATTATTATTAGGTTTAGTAGATTCCAACGCGCAATTTAATCTCAAATAAAAGTCACATACATGAGTTTTATATATAAATGATTGAATTTTTGAATAATTTTTAAATTTAATACATAATTGATTAACGAAAAGTACCTGATAAAACTAATCCCAACCAAAAACAATGTTCATATAAAATTACTAGTGGATGCTTTTGCCCAGCAACGAGACGGACAGCCATAAGCTAAATAAAAAAATACATTATTTTCACTTAGATTGTCTCTGAATATTTTCAGACGAATCCGTTGGAATGAAACTTAATTAACCTTTAGGTACTCCCTGCTGTCAAACGCAGCTTCAGCTCGCCTATGCTTGAGGGTCTTTTTTATTTATAATATTTTCTATTGTCCAATATGAAGAGAAGAGAAATAAAATATATGGACGGAAAAGTTTTGCCAGTTTGCTCATAAAAAAGATGTCGTAAATTGGATTGGCACGAACAATTTTTTTTTAGTTATATATAATTTGGTCTTACGCTAGTTAATGTTAATTTTTGTCTTGCTGACCCGACAGACGTTAATCTCTCAAAATATAAAAGTAGTTTCACAAATGTAGCTTTCTAAACCAAGTTCTGCTGAAAACGCCAATTATGAGAATTAAGCGACTTCATCCAGCGAAGGCAGAGCAATATCTATGAACATCTATACACCTGAATGTTTGTCATTAGTTAAGAGAAATTATACGTAAAACCAAAAGTCTCCAGACAGTCTAAGAAACTGCGATCGACACGCTCCCATTAGGTGCTCGTGAGTCGCGACAAACAATGCTGATAGCTTCGTACTACAGCTTCTAAACTGGGGCAATCCCGATATCTGTCCTTGTCACTCACGCCTCTAATCCTGGATGTCTCCCTCACGCCGTAACTAGGGCTGTCTATCTCAGTTATGTCACCTACACCCGGCTTGAGCTTACATGACAGTATGTGACAGGGAATGTATTAGGGGGCTGCATTCTCAATTGTGCTTGGTTAAGATTTCTTTCTGAGATTTCTATAGCGCGGTTTTTGTAGGCAATTATAAGTTATAAAATTTTGTGAATAAAGTGTCCAACATTGTCGTATAAAAAACTAATATACAAAAAGTCTGTTGAATTACTAAAAAAAGGTATAGTGCAAACGGTCAATTTAAAAGTACAGGTCTTATGAACATTTTCCATGTATTGTTTTTCATAAAATGTCATCACGTGGCAGCCCTACGCCGACCCGCAATCACTCTACGCTGCCCCAATGATATTTGTGTTCGATTATAATTAAACGTATGTCCTCTTTCTTTGAAATGTCAAGCTGTCTTTAATTAAAGACCAAGTTTAATTATAGCCCGCGCCTTTCTATCTTCAAAGTCGAAGGAAACAATTAGTGGTAGGTTGAGAAAAATACGGTAGCTGTTTTATGTTTCAGGTAAATACATACGATTGAAATGAACCTACTTATTTATATTTTGGTTTTTTTTCCATACAGGACTTTAAAGGATAACAAATTTTCCCTTTAGGAAAATGTGTTCTTGTTTCAGCTAAGTAGAGGTTTAATTTTTTTACATACTCTCAACTTTTCAGACAATGTTGGCTTCCTTATTATACATCTAACTACGCCACTACAGACCTGCGTATCAGCTAAAAGAAACTGCATTAAGAAAGAAAATCGTATTTTTTTTTTTAATGGTACCTAATTATAATCTAGAAACCTTTTTTCATGTGGCTCTCAGCGGATATCTTAAAAGTACTTAACTTACTTTCGCAACTTTATACCCAAATTACGAGCAAACTCAAATCAAACTTTATGCTCAGCATTTTATGGCAAGTTTTCCCTCATACATACAGACCTATAAATATTCATGGTAACGGCCGAACCGGGCTTATTTTGTGTAGAAACCAGGCCAGTATTATTCCGAGCTACAGAGATTCAAATTACCAAAGCAGCCATGGGAATGATGCTGTGATTGTGCTATTATCTCGTCATTTTTCCGAAACAAAAAGCTAAGAAATAATTTAACCCTAAACTAATTTTTTTTTTTCCATAATACGAGTAGGTAGGTATCTAGATAGACCAAACAATTATAATATTTTAATTACTAGCTTCTGTCCGCATTTTCTATCTGGTTTTTAAATGTTATTCGAATTTTAAACGGTCATTACTTTTGCATGAAGAAATACAAAAAACCTGATCCTGAGATATTAGTTTACCTCCGATGAATCAATGATCATAAAAAGGACCTTAGTAACGTAGGCTAGTTTAAATGCGGAGCTTTAGGTGCTCAAAGCATAATGTCCCAAAATGCGTCTTCTAAGCGTAATAACTGGTAAGGAAGGTAAGAAAGCAAATTGTCCATGACCACTATAATCTGCTTCCTATTTAAAGACCTTCTTACATCAGTTACTCTCGTAAACTGTACTATATCAGTAGATTAATTGGTCGACTTAATTGATCCTACCTTGCAGTATGTTCGTTTTATATCTCGCCAATAAATATTTTATTACTTCATCGTTCCGTTTCGTAATCGGGAATCAGAACGATAAAATTGAGATGAATTAGCTACCTAGGTATATTCCTAAGTTTATCTTGGTTTCTGTTACAATTAACTTTTTTCAGTGAGTGAGAAATAAGTTTAGATTTTTTGGTAGTTTTGCTATCAAAATCAATAAGGATCAAATCTGATGGATTATGACCATTACAGATTCATCATCATACGTATAATATATGATCTTCCCACAAACATCCACTCCTGGACATAGGCCTCCTATTTACCTACCACATAAGACCTAGGCAGAAATACATATATTTTAAATAATTTAGACACTTTATAAGGAGATTTAATAAGGAGAATATAAACGGCTATTTGATAAACTTGACTTCAATCTTTCTAAGCTAAAAGAAAGTGGTAAAAATCGAAACCCCACGCTTGTTGAAACAAAAAAAATATTCAGTGGAAAATGGATTGGTGTAAAACACCCATTTTTTGCATTTTTCATACGAATTCCACTAACATTACAAACTTAAACTTTATGAATTTACAATACTTGGCATCAAAGTCAAAATAACCGAGCAGATGTGTAAGTTAGCCTTCGTCACCCCTAATCACACACTCGGTTGGCTCTCAAAGAGGCGAAAGGAGGCCAGAAAATGCGTCTGACAAATGTTTAATTACAGTAAATAATTATGCCCCGAGGGGGTGTCAAGAGTTTTTGAGGCTGGTGTCAGTTTACAACCGCTAAGTATTTTAATGCTTCAATTTTAGTACCAAACGCTTTCTTAAAAATCTTTTATTTGCTTTATAGATCAAAATGTTACAAGTTTCATTTCTGATGGGACTCTAAGTAACCTTGCCTTAAGCGTCTTCAAATTTTGATTGGTTTTACACAAATTGTCATACGAGTAGTTCATCGTAAACGCATAGCCCTCATATATATAATCTTAAAAGGAATTTGGAAGTAAGATCCTAAATATTACCCATTCTTCAATCTAATCATACTTAATTTTGATCTAAAAAGTATTTTTATTTTATTATATTCATTTGTTTTTCAAAAAAGATATTTTCTTTGTTCTTTTATGAATCATATTTGTATCGCAACCTTCAAGGAACGCCAAGCTCACTTGATCCCGACAGATTATTTTCCTGATTATTTCAAAACACACTGATCAAAAGTAGCTTCTGTTTCATCTGTTTCATTTCCTGTGTTTCCGTGACGACAAGAAAAATAAAATCAAGTGATAGGAAAAAGCGACTTAAGTATTTCGAAAATAGAGTATAAATTCGCGTTATTTCGCTACAATCCGGATATTTACAGTGACTTGTGAGAAACGATAAGATTAACAGGTAAATAAGATGGTTGGACCAAATAATTAACTGAGTCCATAAACCTGCTGGTTTTATGAGACTTAAGTCTAGCTTATTCGAGCTCAACTAGATTAATCGACAACTAGACCAGAGACTCGTCAATTCGTTTCATCGAGAGTTAAGCGATTTAATAGTTCATAGTTTATTGATTACTTTTGGTTACAGGTCACATTAAATGCAATATGTAAAAAAGTACATATACATTACCTTATAGTATACAAAAATACAATAATAAAACAAATAATAATATTCTGCTAATGTGGCATATCTCGCGAAGAACCGACGGCCGATGGGGCAAACGTGTTCTTGAGTGGAGACCACGACTCGGTAAAGGTAGTGTAGGACGCCCTCCGACCAGGTGGGATGACGACCTGCGAAAGACTGCAGGTAGATGCTGGATGCGGCAAGCTGAAGACAGGGCGCTATGGCGCTCATTGGGGGAGGCCTATGTCCAGCAGTGGACTGCTATAGGCTGATGATGATGATGATGATGATGAATGTGGCAAACAAAATGATGTTGTTTTGGCAAGTACTGTCCTAAAACTCTTACAACAATGGCCGTAATCTTGGAAGAAAATGCAACCGTGCAAAATATATTCTTTCCGGCATGGGAAAATTATTGCACGCCCGAAAATAGGTCAATTGCCCCTGCTAGAGCGAGAGGTCGTAGAATCATGGCGAGTGAGAAAGACGGAGGTATTAACGTTCAGGTGACGTCACAGGAGCTTTGGGAACGTTTTCTTTTATACGATCTATTGTTTTGATAGAAACGTTATGACCTTTGTATCAAAGGAAAGCTCATTTCCCTTCCGGTAGATTTATCTTTCTTCTGAATTGCGTGAGTGAAACTTATTGAACGATGTAAGTATCTATTTATTTTCAATTTGTTCTGAATACAACATACACCTGTGTGTGTTTTGCTCCGAACATTAATTGACTTATTGATTGATTATTTATTGGACGACCGATGTGGCGCGGTGGGCGAAGGTCCGCCTGCGGTTGCAGGAGGAGACGCAGGAGGTTGCGGGTTCGATTCCCGCCTCGGAACAAATGTGTGTACGATCTGCAGATATTTGTTCCGGGTGTTCTGGTCGTTTTTCTATGTATAATAAAAAATATATATCTATGTAATGTATTGTATTATGTATATCAGTTATCTAGTACCCATAACACAAGCTCTGCTTACCATGGGGCTAGATAATGCTGTGTGAATTGTCCAGCATTATTTATTTAATTTAATTGATACTAAGAGGATTAAAATTTGCCCTTAGTAAAAATGTAATTCGCAACACGAATAGCCCAAAATCATTGTAATTATTTACTTCTTATTTCTCCAGCCTCGGGTTAAAAATAATTAGAAACTAAGCATTAAAACAAAACTCGTATCTGTGTAAGCAGCACACGCCTGTAATAGCAGTTGTTTGTTTAATCTCTAAATATTATGGCGTAATGAAATAACTTTGCTAATCTAGTTTCACATTTAGCTCTACCTAGTGAATTTGTTTTGTATTTGTTCGCAATTATATGTTTTGTGTGATATTGAAATATACAAAAACTTTGTGAACGTTTAATAAAATAATATTTTTTCCAATAGTAAATTTTTATAGTGAATTTTTCAAGAGGACCCTCTTGAATGAAGAAAATTAATTGTTTTGAATTTTCAAGTGCTCTTTTCCTGTCGTGCGGATTCCGCCCCCTTGCGGATCTGGTCCGCATGTGGCCACCAGAAATAATAAATGACTCCAGCCAAACTTCGTTCCGCGTGCGTGTAGTCCGCGTGATAGGAAAAACATATCATCAATCAATAAAATTCTGCAAGTACCTACTCAGAAAAAAAACTGAGGTAAGGCACTCAGAAAAAATACAAAGCTATCGGATATTATGAGTACCGCGGTTGCGATTATGCTACGACGTAGACAGTGCTACGACGCGTAGACCCTGCTACGAAAATCAAACTATTTCGTAGCAAGGTCTATATCGTCGTCTAGGTCGTCTTAATTTATTAGTTGTTACGAAAAAGTTGTCAAATAAATAATAAAAAATTTTGGATAGCATTATAAACTTTCTAACGGCTACAGCCTCGTACGAGCTTTTTCGGGATATAAATATAAATGTATATGTTATACAGTTTAGAAATACGTGTATGCAAATTTTAAACTGATCCATATCAGGTTAAAATCTATTCTGGCGCGAAGAGGTAACAAACATCCACCCAGACCTTCTCATTTATAATATTAGTGTGATAGTGTATACTAGCTACTGTTTACGCTGTCTGTTCGAGTTAGGTTCAAAGAACTTTCAGCATTCATGAAAGAGAAGCCATCCTTTAACAATCATTCATCATTCCATTCACACATCAACTGGCATGATATTTACTGGTTTAGACTTCAAACCAATTTACACACAATTAGTGTAACTAACAGCGACGTAAAAAGAGCCATAACTGAGGAGTTGGCACGGGGACCCGGTTCTTTCAATCGCGTGAAACGAACGTGCCTTGATTTCTATGAAAGCATTCAGAACAAAATATACGCCCGGAACCTCTAGTTGTTTCAAATCGGTGGAAATAAACTAAGTTCAAATTAAATTGTGGCTTAAAAAACTTTAATTGGATTAGCATAAATACTCAAAGAAGAATCAGATCTATTTCTGCTGGCTCATACAGGCGCTTGTTGACGTAGATATGTATTATTTTAAGCTGTAATGATGCTGTTTATTTATGGAATGTTGTTATATGAATGGTTATTTATTTGACAATAAAGTGAACATGATATTATACTTTAGACATAGGAATAACACACACAAGCAAATAACAGAACAGAAACAAATTTATGTCATTCAATCATTGTAAATAACCCGGAATTAGTGGTTTGAGTTCAAGTCACTAAGAAAATTCCTAGAGTACTAAAATTTCCTACAAAAGCGATGCTTTATGGCTTAACTTTCTAAATTCTATCTCTAACTGTGCTAAAGAATAATCGTCTTCCGATACCATTTAGCCTTGAAGAGCCTAAAAATCAGCCTCGCAATATCGACTTCGCAAAAGTCTGAATATGGGCATCTGGCTCACTTGCAACCAATGAATCTCTCACACAGATCTTTTGCCGGATCCGAACAGTACGTGTCGCGGTGAGGCTAATGCGGTACCGCATTTATAAATCATGCGCGTCGATGCTGGGTTAACGGGTTAACAGTGCCGGCAAATTGCTTTTATTTAAATAATGAAAATCGTACACATGTGTAAGAGAGGCTTTATTCTGTATTTGATGATGTTGAATGGGTTGGGGTTAAATTTATCGACGTCGTAATGTATGCTATCTCACTGACTCGGCATACATCAACGTAGTAGTTTAGTTATCCTATTATTTCTAATCAAATCTACATTTATTTATAGTAATGTCTTTGTTGTTGCTGAGTATCTAGTAGTCACATACTATATAGTCTGTGACGAAAATCGGACGTTGTCGTCCCTGCTTAGGCACCTACCAATAATTTACAAGCTTTTTCTTAGACACTTTGCAAAACATGTTTTCGAAACACATAAAGCGATAAAGTATTATTTAGAGTTTCCATTAGCTATTATAAAGTGCACCTAAATGACTATTAAACTGGAACGATCAGTAAAATCCTATAATTTCATGAACATGACTCATGGCAGAGCTCGCCAAACGCCACAAACATAATTTCAGCACATAATTACCACACACAAGTAATATCAACTGAAAACCACTGAGAGGTCCAAATAAAACTAAACAGGTATATCAACCATAATTAGGTATTACAGCGTCCAAGAAATCGCCTCTCCTAACGTAACGGGCATTTATCATTGCTACTGAAGTGTCTCCGAGTAACAACATAAATCATTATCCCCCCCCCCCCCCCCTCCCGAATTTCCCCCTTTCCGGGGGATTGCAGTGATTCATCAGGTCATCGCCAGACGCTAGGATGCCAATTTTGAAACAAAACACGAATTAATAAAAACAAATGACAGTGACAGATGCTCAACTCGAATCAGAGAACTTTTAGTATGCTGGCTGCTATTGTGTTTCGATTTGGAAGAGTATCCGGATTTATGTTGATTGGAACGGCAAATTGATGTTTTGTATCGTAATGATGCTCAGCTGTTGAGATATCATTTGCCGAATTGGTGTTTAAACATTTAACAGCGAATGATTAAAGTAGGTCGTTTGTTCTAAAGCTTAATAAGATGATGAACAAACCACGATACAGTTTTATAGAAAACGATAGAAAATATGAACCTTTCGTTTGAATATTAATAAGTCGCTTGCTAAGTTTTCTGATTATCTATAAATATCTAATACATATCCTTTACACTTATCTTTCTCAAAAAGCGTGTCTTTACAGCGTAGCTTAGCCGGAGTAAAACTCGAATCTATGCCCTTGGGATTAAAGAATTTTTTCTTTAAAACTTTTGTCTGAAATTGTTTATTTTTAATTGAAAATGTCATCAAGCTAAAAATAAATTAATAATATGCAAATGGAACAGAAGGGAATTCTATCTATTTGCGGTCGAAATCACGTGAAATATATTTAAAGACATGAACGTGTCGTAAACACGTTCATGAAGTAGAGATGTGAAAAAAGTGAGCTTTATGAAGATTACTTTTGATTGTTTTATTTTCTCGCAGTCGAAATGAAAAGTAGTGTTTTTTACTCGGGGCAAAACCACTCATTATAACTCGGTCTTGACATCGTATATCAGCCTCTATAATGAAGTGGTTTGGTCCCTCGTTAAAAAATATAGTATTGTAGGTATTTTACAGTCTCACTGCTAGGTAATAATATAAAGTCTAGACCGCAAGAGTACGCAATAATCCCTACCAAATATTAAATTATTATGCACGTAAGTTGTTAGTCATTTACCTAAGAGTGGAAGATAATGAAAAATAAGTACCTTTACCGCATACATAATGATGACAAGTATTCGAGACGTCTTTGACTATAGAGCTCGGTCTATGACGTGAGCAACGGTACAATAAAGAGTTACGACTTTCGTATTTAGAGCCTTTTTTAGAAACCTAGTTAAGTTTATACCTTAGTTAACTTTACCTTTACTTTAGTATCATGTATGTCACTCTGAACTAGAACCATACTACTTTTTGGGCTATTCACTACAGCACAGGGTATCCTAGTGTATAAATTGAATATCTTCTTTCTATCTATATTTAGCAATAATAAAAATAATTTTAAGTAAATGTGATTGTTGTACTCGTGTTGTCAATGTTTGACATGAAGAAAATAATAATATAACTTACTCTAAAAACGCATCAAAAGGTATGCAGAGCTTGTGTTACTAACTGATAAGCTAAATTGAGTAAATACTGCACAAAATAAAAAACAAATTACTACTTATACGGATTGAAATACAAACTTTACTTGGTACTGATTTGAATTTTTTTCGTTCTAAATGTTTATAAAAATTACTAAATTAACGCCCCAATCGGCAGCTTTAGAAGATAAGTTAAGTAAGTAACAAAAGTTTATATATCTATATATATAAAAGAAATTCGTGTTTGTTACAACACTTATAACTCGAGAACGGCTGGACCGATTTAGCTGAAAATTGGTGGAGAGGTAGCTTAGAACCAGGAGTCTAACATAGGATACTTTTTATCATTTAAACAATTTGACACATAGATTTCCACGGGGGCGAAGCCGCGGGGATCAGCTAGTATATATTAAAAAACAATTTATTTTCTTGATTATTTTAATTGTTGACTACTTTAAATCACAGTGATAATATTAAATTGTAATATTATATTAATATTTGTACTTACCTGCTTGCGGGTTGAATACATGTGACACTACTCGATACTCTAGTTATAAGACCTGACTTGTACCTATAATAATGTGTTCAGCAAATAAATGATTTGATTGATTGATTGAAAGTCATTTATAACGGGAATTATAATAACTATTGTGTTAATAACATGATAGTTTTAAAAGTGTTTTACCTATACTTACTAATACAGACATATCTTAATGTAATATAGTCAAATATAACTATGTAGGTATATTACTTTAAGACATGCCTGTAAGTCATCTGTGTTTGTGTCACATATTAATATTATATTATTTGTAAAGGTTGCCTGGCAGAGATCGCTCTAAGCGATAAGGCCGCCCATTGTACAGCATATGTTGTATTTGTTTTTTCTTTTCCTGTCTTGTGTATCTTTTATGTATTTGGTGTGCAATAAAGAGTTATTGTATTGTATATTATACCTATTCAGTAGTAATTAATGTTAACCTATACACTAGTATAGGTATAATTGTTATGTACCTAATATACTACCTTTAGCCTTTACCTACCCTACTGGTACCTTTAGCTACGTCTTCTGCCAAAATTCAAACGTCAAAAGGTTCTTTTGAATAATTTCATTAGGCGTTAGTCAATCTAGTAAGTAATTGATTCAAACTGTAGTAAAAAAATACAATGCATCAGTACCTATTACTTAGTGGATAGATTAGTGTGGTTTAGCCTCGGTTTCAATGTAGTTGCCAATTTGCTGAATATGCAGTTTAGCTGTTAATCATCGGATAATTTGCGATGTCATTTAACGCAGCATTCGATTTATTTGATGCTTTTGGTTTTGTATTGGAATTTATTCTAGTTGAAAATTGTTAAACGAACCTAAATGAACATATCTACTATTATTAGTGTTTGGTATTTATAGTTGTATCTCTAAAATATGGAACAAGTGAATCTTTTCAACAACCTAAAACTCGACTTCGATATTCTTTATATTTACACAGTTTTGACACGTAACAAATGAGAATCCTTCGAAAAAAATGTTTAGACCACCTCGGGATCATAATCATCATCCGTACAAAACTAACAGAATAATCAAAATCGGTCCATAAATTGACGGAGAAATATACATATACATAAAAAAATAACATACAGCCGAACAAAGAAACTCCTCCTTTTTTCGAAGTCGGTTCGAAAACGATTAAAGTTAAATTGATTGTGTCAAAATATGCTAGAAATGCCCGAGTTATGTCAACAGATTTGTTAACTGTCCTAACTGTTAAAAAGTCTACGCAGCAGACTGTGGCCCGCCGCCGGTCGCCGACAACTTGACGAAAAACTGTCGACGGCCTACAATTTTCGTGCACTGAAATGTCATACAACAACTTGCCGGGCTGTGTCGCCGGGTTTGTTGTCTCTATAATTTATACAAAAACAAAATTGTTCATTGTCATTCTAAGTATTGAAAATTTAAATAAAAAATAAATATTAAAAAAATTAAATAATAGTAATCAAAGAGCTACAGACCCCTGTGTGCAATACCAAGTTTTTGTAACTGTTTTTTATCAGAAGCTTTTTTGATACCGTAGTCACAGAAGTACTCAACAGAAGCCACCATCAAAATTGTGCAAGTAGAACGACCTACAAGGCTGTGCCGTGATGAGGGTCAAACCAAGATCGATGTAAGATTTACTGCCGGTCTTTAAGGGCGACCCAAAACCATCCGTATTTATCTTAGCTGCGTCACCTGTCTTCCTGGACCACATTCCTGCATATTAATATTTGTGTATTTCATAATATTGGGAAGGTGTAGATGTATGTAAGGTTGCGCTTGTTTTGGAAGTTCTAACAATATATCGCTAATATCTTTCTCAGATCAAACAGACTTAGAAATTGAAATGAGAGTTGCGCATTGAAAATATACTGGTCCCATAAGGAAATTATTAAGACCAAACACTTCCCTATAGCCGACAAAAAAAATGTCCGACTTGTGCATTATGCCTTGCCAAAATAATTTCAATCATTCACAATAAATATCTAAATCATTTTCATAGAAAGTTAATCTAAGAACAGATTCGTCTTTCGTTTTATGCGGTCCGCAATCCGTCAACTTTGTGATTTGTTTTTCAAAATAGACTCTTGTTAATGTCCATCGCTATCGAAACCATCTGTCACCAGTTATTGTAATGTGATGTTATTTTAGATACATTTTAAGGCGGCAAAATCGACGAACATTATAGGTATAAATAAAAATACATACAGCCATTAAACATAGACATAAGGACCTTTTAATTGATTTTTTAAGTCGATTTATAACATTTTATATAAAGCTCTGCAAAACAAAAAAGAAATACAAATAATTCACGAAATTAACTTTAAGTAAAAAATTGTGTACCTTTCCAATATTAAGTAACGTTAAGGAAAATAGCTCGCTATTTCGGCACGTGTAGGTAATTAAAGTACATTAAAATCTCAGAGGTGGGGTAGACAACCTAAAATTATATCTTTATGTTAAAACACCGGATTTCTTGAGCATCGAATCATGTATAATGAAAACATAATGAAAATTCAATCTTGAAAACGGAACAAGCAAAGGCTTTTTGTTGATTTTGTTCCGAATAAGAACAACACAAACTTCATGAAACGTTCTTGAAAGACGCCGCCGAGAGGAAAGCATCGATATAGCCGGAAGTTGACACCTAAAATCGCAAAAGGCATAACTCATCTGTGACGCAACGTGAATAAATCATCCAAGCGTTTATTTGCCTCGATTTTCCTCTTACTTACTATTTTTGTAGTAAGACTTTTGCATTTTTTCTGAATAATAGTCATTTTCTTTTCTGCGTTCAAAATTAAGCTTTGTTTTCTAAATAATAGATCTCGGATTACAACAATCTAGTTTTTTTAATCAAACATTATGTACACACAAAAATATAAAGGAAGCAAAGCTCATAGCTCTCCTACTTACATTAGTAGTCGGGTAAAAAACATTACTGGTTTCATCAAAACGGATAGAAGAAAATAAACGAATTTAGCTATTTTTATTTAAAGTTATGACCGGTTAGTAAATATTTTTCAGTGAAGGCTGTCAGAACAATAAAAAACACTTGTAATTTCACTTATTTAAGAGAAATTATACTGACTTACATATGTATCTGTCAATGTGTTATTTCATTGTACAATATTTAGTAACTTACCGCCCTTAACTTGAATGGGAATACCGAAACGTAGCTTTATACGTTCGAAATTGATATTTAAGCTACGGAAATCCGTAAAGATGCATCTTGAATTGTTTTCAAACAGTGGCATCTCATAATGCAAAGTCGTCTTGCGGAGTCGCCGCCCCGAACCATACCAGTTTTACGGCCCAAACAAGTACTTGCTCATTTTAATATTCCCAAGTTCGCGAGCACGCCGCCGCCGCCATCATTAGCGACGAAAAGAACAGAAACTAGGCCAGTTGGGCTCTGCCTTCGAGTTCCCACTCTATTGTTATAAACATACTTGAGGCTAAGCACCAGCACCACCAATGCCTAACCAGCCCTAACACGAAGGTGTTATGTTTGGCACACCTGGAGGCCTAGTTGAATTTTCCAAATAAGCAATTGTGTGTTTCGTTTTTTTTTAAATTAGTGCTCTAATTTGGTGTATTAGAGATATAAGGCGTTAATCGGGGGTGGCCTGCGATCAATAATATAGAGGTGTATGAGGTGAGTACCAATTAGCCGAAATGAAAAATATATTTTGGAGATAAAAATAGCCCCTGGTTCGTTGGGAAAACCTATGATACATACCCAGGTAAAAATTCCTGTAAAAATTCAGTAAAAAGTATATATATAACATATAACAAATTATTCTAATTTGTTATTTTGTTGTAAAACTAGAGAACTGTGTACAAAATTTTGTTTGTGAAGTACCTAGCTTTCATAACCTAGGATATAAACTTAATTTACGCGTCCAAATTTGCTCTCGTGATGGAGGTGGGATGTGCAATTTGCAGGTGAGACCGCAATGCGTCATGAAATAAATTCAAATAATGAGACAGCATGGAAGTTTTAATACAAAGTCATAGAAATAATAAAATCTTATTTATTTTAATTCTTATGTAATTTCTCAGGTTTTTTATCAGTCGAGAGTATTAGTAGAGTATTTAGTTATACTGGAAAAAGAAAGGCAATCATAAAAAACTTCACAAAAAGAATAAAATAGCAAACACTTGTTCATATAACGAGCTACTGGAGTCTCAGACATGGCAACTGTGTCACTTCTATTTGCGATTTTAATGACTTTTATTTAAAGATAACATTTTCAAAAACCAAATCTCATTTTATGGCGGCGAGATACTTTTAGATAGGCACCGGAAAAATAAAGCTTTATGCGATAGAGAGGCGTTGATTGCTTCAGCCACAGCTTAGTGATGAATCATTCGCATACTTTGTAACTACACCGAGATGCTCGGACCATTGCGGTTACTTGTCTTCTTAAATTGATCGTTTTCAACGCTAACTGTGAAACGTTTCAAGCATTTACTGATTAGTAACTAATTCAATATAAAAACAGGGCTGACGTAGTCTGATACAGGGTTCCAATAATGAAAGTTCTTTAGTTTGAAACCAAAGCTTTTATGACATTTATTTTATTACTTTGCTATTAAATTAGGTTTGTTCCTAACTACATTTTTAGATTATATGTTGTGTGTTTTCACTATTTATAGATCGATCACCTGCTATAAATCGCTTACCGTAGATGTATTTTTAACTTGTCGTGATATAATAGACTAACACATTTTAGGGATATTAAATTTGGAAAAGAACAAATACCATAAAGCACCCACGCTTATTGGTGTTTCTCTGGTTTTACGAATAACTAACCAGTAACTTACATATCATGTGAACCAGCTGGATTCTTTATGCTATGTGACATAGCAAATAGCTTCCCCACGAACTGTCCCTACTGTGAAATCATAGTTTGTTGGCAATAAACCATGACATCCATATTCATACTCCATCGGTTATTGCAGTTGATTTTTTATATGTTTTTATTGACTTAACTAGCTAGCTGGACGTACAAAACGATCACGATCAAATATATTTGAAACTTGAAAATTATTTAATTTTGTAGGTGGATATTTTATACACCAACAGTTTTGAGTGCATCTCTACATGTTGTTAATTTTTAAGGAAAAGAAAAGCCAGGACATACGTAATAACTTTAAAGTTCTGCATAAAATCAAACCTATTTTACATAATATCATTGAATATTTTATATCTATTGCAAAATGAAAGAAGGTAAAAACTACGGAGATTGTGCAAAAGACTACTTTTTTCTTCCTTAATACAATTTTTCACCATATGGTACCAAAACATGCAACATGCACAAGGCTAACTCAACCCTCTTTGAATGAATCTAATCTACCAGAAGCGTGTAAAAGCCTAAACCATTTGGGCCATCTTCCAGTTTTCATTTTCTAAAGTAAAATACAATGTCAAAATTATAATGTGTAAATGTCTCATGTGTTTAAAATAGTCCCGGAGACATGATTTCAGTATTTTTTGTGTTGCTATCATTAGTTTTATTTTCAGACAACTGTGATGGACATTTCTATTTTCTACGCAAAGTTGGTTAGTATCCATAGGAACTTAAAGTCACTGGCTGTAGTAAGAGTAGGTGATACCTAATCTATTGCTACTTATTGACGACGTCTGTGGCGCAGTGGGCGAAGGTCCGTCTGCGATGCAGGAGGTTGCGGGTTCGATTCCCGTCTCGGGACAATTGTGTGTACGATCGCAGATATTTGTTCTGGGTGTTCTGGTCGTTATCTATGTATAATAAAAATATCTATCTATGTAATGTATTGTATTAAATATAATCAGTCATCTAGTACCCATAACACAAGCTCCGCTTAACTTGGGGCTAGATGATGCTGGACAATCCTTCAGCATTATTTGTTTATTAGTATTATTATTTATTAGTATTTATGTACTCCCATAATATCAATGGAAGCAAAAATATATGGAAGGATACGACAAAAGAAATGACAGCGACTAGTGACGAATCCACGGAACGCATCTATTTTAGACGCGATTCTTTCCGTCAGAGAACCTTGAGCAATGAAATAACTCAGTTATTTACATTGGCGGATATGAGGTTTGTTTTATTTTCTTTTCAATTTAGAAAGACATTATTTGAAGCCGCTAAGTGGGTGCTTGGAGAATTTTATGGAGTGCTGGGGTTTTGCGTGTACATATTTTGCTTTAACAATACGGATTGCTATAACGGGTGCCGCCTACATAATCTGATCCCCATCAAAACCCAGTTGGCAGCGCTATTACCATTTGCGCTCGCTATTGTCAGCATAAAATACTCGTGATATGGATGCAAACTACCCACAGCTCAAACAGAAGAGCTCTGTCATCTATTTAATAAGTATTTAGAGTTTACGTTAGCTAAGTGTTTAGAGAAATGGTTTAATAAATAAATCTGAAACCGAAATTAACGATTGTGAATATGATTTGTAGTAATTAAATAATTGCTATCGTTTTCTCCGTCATTATGAAACAGATAAAAATCTTAAAATATCTACCTTATGATCATTCGAGTTCGCCATTAAAATAGGTTTACTTTGAACTTTCTAAGGGCCAGACTCCACCAAAGCTGAGCTGATATGAGCGAAGAGATTAAACAACGAATAGATCGTCGTTATTCTCACATCTCGTCTCCGCTTAGTTTCAGTGGAGATCACAGAGCGGAGATGTATCATATTTATATGCGAAGAATCAAAGAAATATAGAAACAGAGATGTGAGCTGTGCCTCGCAAGCTGGCGTCACGTCACGCATCGGAGACGAGAAGAAATGAGAAGAGATGCAAGCTGTGTCTCACTAGTGCATTCATCACAACAAACATCCGACGGTCACCGCATCCAGCTAGGCCACTCTAGCCTGCACATCTCCGCTCCAGTCTATGCAGTTTGCATCTCCGCACAGCTTTTGTGGACATCCTAGCTGAAAAACGTCTCTTCTCGTCTCCGCTTCGGACATCTGCACATCTTCGCTTTGGTGAAGTCTGGGCCTAAAATTTCCATCACATTAAAAAGCACGCATCAAACCAATACAACCGCTGACATAAGGAAAGTTATATTCTAATTATTTTAGCATCATTACCATTAATTTAACTGTCCTCATCCTCCCTATTTGCATCTAAAAAAATAAAACTAATAGATAAGAGGATTTTAGTAGAATCGGTCTGGTTGCGAGGCCAGCACTTTCGTGTATCTGATCTCCGTGACCTGAATTGATGGGAAATTAAACGGTTTATTAACTAATGATAAAGTAAACAAGCTATCTGTATAGGCGTATGACAGCGAGTTTGGTCCGCTCTGAGCAGTCGTTATGTTCCGCTTCGGACGGCCGATGGCTTAACAGTTGTCTGCGAGCCAAATCTCCTAGCAGTAATGTACTATAACTGCCAAGGCGAATTCTATCGGTATGATACAACGGCGACCTTCTATTGTCTCCGAGTCTGGGACATGTTTGGTGTCTGCGATTTATGTAAACGATTTTTCCGGCGCTATTGAGTTCCATTTAAACTTTTCGTGTTCTGTATTTGGTGATGGCTAAAGTTGTACAGAATCTGTCTAGTTCTGTAAGACTCACAGATGCATATACTACGACTGCCTACCAAATAGACAAAACTTTTGTTCAAACTCGTCGTCCATTGTGCCTATTTTTTCGTAGCATTTTCGTAGCGGTCTACGAACACGGCCTACGCCTGCTTGTTTACAAAAGTTAGGTAGCCTATAAAAGTTATTATTTATAAAAAAATTATATCTTAAAATTTTTTGAGATAAGTACTTTAAGTTTTAATGAATAGATTTTCCGTATATTTGAATTTCAGTAACAGTTTGTAAATTATTAATTATCAAAAGTGCATTGGTCATAAATTCAAATTATAAAACTACACAAGAGTTTTCAATGAGAACTAGTTTTTAAATAGTTTAAGAGTAAAAACTAAACTTACCTTGCTAATATCCGAGCTGAGATTCCTTCGATGTGGAGCACAAACACAATAAATGTCCAAGTACATTCACTCGAACGGTAAACATGCGTGTGTATCACATCTGAATACGAATGGAGCTTTCCAGTTTTTGCCTTTTCCAGTTTATTTATACTAGAATTCACAACCTCCAGGGAAATTATCGAGGAACGGGCTGCGTGTACGAGACAACCTTTAGATCAACGTTTGTAATCGAAACTGTAAATAACACCGTACATTCACTAGGCATTTAATATAATATTTAACTTTAATCACAACATGAAGAAATATTACAACCAGAAGCTATTCGTGAGCGATTTATATTTTCTTTCGTTACTAATTCACAACCATTCTTTTCACCAGTCCCGGACACCGTCCTCCAAGAAACTACATCGCTCCAAATTAAGTTACACCTAGCTAAGTTATTCACAACACAGAAGAGGTAAACATTTTAGAGATTCACATCTTGTCAGCTTTCCACGTCTTACAAACTGTTATTTCCATCCAAGTTCACCGAAACACCAGCGAAAGCTCGCGGCCGCGGTAAACAAACATGCTTACACAGTTTATTCGTTAGTTTTGGCACAATAAAGTTTGTTGTTCATCCCCACGAGAAGTTGAACTCATTTACGCGGGAACGCGAATTTCCCTCGTCCACTGTCTACAGAATACTGAACACGCGACGCTTGAAAGATCATATATTTATAAATAGATAGATAAGTATACCCGTTTCACTAAAATTCGGTGGAGTTCAAAGGACACCGTGAATGTCAGGTGAAGTCGGAGCTGTCAGTGAAACTGTGTCGTGTTCCGACGCGACGTGTGCGCGGACCATGCTCGCACTGTTAGTGCTCTGTTACTAGAGGCACGCGTTCTACTACTGCAACTGCTGAAAGCGAAACCTGTTGAAATGGGACAGGGGACTGCGTGAGAGCGAGACCAGAGCTATTTAGAAAGGACCGCCCCCATTCGAATGCTTTATTTTGCTACGCAGGCGTGTGTGCGTGAAAAGTTGCGTGAGTACAACGCCGAATTTGTGTAGTTGTGGAAAACTCTTCTTAGGGCGCCTCCACAAGGACGATTTTCATGATCTCTCACCGCCCTAATATAATCTGCTGAATTTTGTATGCCTTTAAAAACTTTAAAATTTGTTTACGTCTTGGGCTTGAATGAAATTTCATTTATGTCAGTGGGTTTTGGACTGATTGAAACTCAATCTCGGTAGAGCAAAGTTTTGATCGCAAGAGTATTTTTAATATGTTAAAAAATACTGTATATAGTATAATGATTATAAGATGCGATTTGTAAACAACATCAACCTAATGCTCTCTACCTAACCTAAAGGTTCGAAATCTGCCGGCACTTTTCTATCTACACACCAAATTGTTCAGTACTTCTCGAAGGTGTAAGAATTAATTAATTTAAAGTAGCATCAAGTCCAATATAAACAAGAAGCACACAGCGTAGTATACCTAATCAAACACGCAACTTCCATAGTAACACTTGTTTTTTCTGTGACCCGGAGGCTGTGCGAGAGATGTTAGAGAAAGAGGGCTAGAAACTCACGCAACGTAAATGCGCACGCATTGCCCCCACTTCTCCCCCCTCACACCACTAGGAGATCCCGAAATGGGCGACCGCCCCTGAAGGTCCAATGTAACGATGTACCCTTCATTATATCGGGAATCAATTGACAAATGGCCACCGACTGTCCTCACAAACACACTGCAACGTGACGAAACAAGGACTCTCTTTGTTAACCTGCACAAAACAATTTTATCATTCACCGTAAATAATAATGCGTACACGAAATTAATTGCCCACACTTTATGAATCTCCTTGATGTAACAATGGAGCAGTAGGTACAAGCTTTTGTATTTTTTGCACCCTCTTTTCTTCTGTAACATTTTGTGTAATTTGCTCGGTATTTTGAAAAGGGTTGGGTATTTTCTAAAGATAGGCTTACTTATTTACTTTCTAGGTCTTCCTTTTAATGACGCTTTTTACAATACTACGTATAGGTATTCCCAATCTACCTACCTATTCAATACAATATACCTCTTTTGATAGAACCTACCTTTTGAATTTGCTACAACCTGACCGGGTGCAAAATTATAGGCTACCAACTGAAAGCGCTAGAATAGTATAATATTAATGTTCCTATAAGTATGGATGCAATGAAATATGCAATAACTTACTAAGTGTACCCAAGTTCGAACGGAGGAAATGTAAGGTAAACTAAAAAACCACTATGGCAATACATATTTTATAATTTCAGAACGTTCTTTTAATAGAACGAAAACAACTTTTACATGTTAACTAAACTTCTACTGGCAAGACAAATGAAGATGACTTTGAAGGCGGGTTCCAACAAAGAAGCTTTTATCAAGACGAGATCCATTCGGATCCGGTGGGATATCAACGCCATATCTTTATGCTGCTAGTACCTCACAGTACGAAGTTTTCTGTCTCATTCAAAAAGTAAAATACAAATACGCTTTATTGCATCGAACACAGTAAAAAAACAGTAAATAACAAACAAACAAAGATACAGTTGCACAATGGGCGGCCTTATCGCTAAGAGCGATTTCTTCCAGGCAACCTTTGGGTGGACACGTAGCTATAGTATAGTATAGACGGTGGCGTATTATAGGCTAATGTTGTATATAAATTATATACAATACAAAACATGTAAAAATACATAAATACTTGTTTATACGTAAAGTACCTAAATTCTAAAGCATGCACGTCATAAAATTGGTCTCGTCAGTGTCAAAATTTAACAGGTGCTATCTATCTGTCTTTAATCCATGGAAATGTTAATCGTTTTTATATTTAGCTAATGAGAAGAAAGCTATTAATTGTTTGTGAAAAATTTGATGCGACGCCAAGAGACGTTACAAACATCGGTGAAATAAAGATAATAATTTGTTCTAAAATAAACGTCTATTGTTAGAGCCACTGAGTTGGTATCTATCTATTACAGCTAGGTATAGAGCCAAACAGGGGCCCAATTCTGCTAACCAATCACTTTACTATGACAATGATTTCAGCGCATATTCGTCACGTAGAACTTCTTACCGGAAACAAACTCAAGATAAATGAAATTGCGTGCGGTGCTATTATCACGGAGAGACGGAATGACTAACTACTTGGCATTATTGACATGCGTCCCTTCTTCTATAGTTTCATTTCTCTGACGTAGAATCCAATAATGTGTGTATCTGTGACGATATCATTGCCACACTCGGCGACCGATATGGCGCGGCGGGCGAAGGTCCGCCTGCGACGCAGGAGGTTACGGGTTCTATCCCCGCCTCGGAACAAATGCTTGAATGATTGCAAAAATTTGTTCCGGGTGTGATTTGGATTTTTTTCTTTGTATAATAAAAGAGTATCTATCTATGTATTATATGTAATGAATTTTATTAAGTATATAGTCAACTAGTACCCATGACGACCGATGTGGCGCGGTGGGCGAAGGTCCGCATGCGACGCAGGAGGTTGCAGGTTCGATTCCCGCCTCGGAACTATTGTGTGTACGATCGGCAGATATTTGTTCCGGGTGTTCTGGTCGTTTTCTATGTATATTAAAAAATATCTATCTATGTAATGTATTGTATTATGTATATCAGTCATCTAGTACCCATAACACAAGCTCTGCTTAGCTTGGGGCTAGATGATTCTGTGTGAAATGTCCAGCACTAAAAAAAAATAAAAAAACACCAGCTCTGCTTAGCTCGGGGCTAGATAATGTTGTGTGGATTGTCCAGCATTATTTATTTATTTATAGTGAAGCGGTTAGTTAAGTAGCGTATATGATCCATGTTCTAGTAGTGGTGACATCACTCATCATTGTGGTGAGACGATAGATCATTTTAAAATTGGTATCTACCTATGTAGAGTTTATTCTACTCTTAACGTCTCTAAAAGCCCAACTTAACGCACTAAAATAACTTTAGACAAAAACACATTTAAAAGTCTAGTGTGAAATTTTCAAAAGTTCCTTTACACAATGTTATTTTGTCTATTTTCTAGTTTTAGTTATAGTTATTCAGTAGTTGTAGTACCTAGGTAATTCATTCAATTAGAGTAAAACACTACCTGCTTTAACTTTTTTATTATCAATAGACTTAATGGAAAATCAATAAAAATGGTACTTATAGTAACCATTATATAACTCGGTCAATAAGATCTGCTTGATGACTGCAATTTATTGCAGCCATACAATCATTATTTATAAAAACTGGTATGTCATGTCATGTGATGTTATTATTTATAATAATACTAACATCACAATAGCCTGGTTTTCATTTTTCTTTGCAATAGTCTCTACACCTGGCGGATACTATCTTTGGGTGTATCATATTGTGCACCAGAGGACGATACCCGCTATGTGTAGTGTAGCCATCGCCTTTAGATTAACTTCTCAAAAGGCCTCTGCGCTGTTGGCTTCGGTCCCACGCAAGCCTTCCAAAGGACCGGGTCACTTTATGGCCCGAGATCATGGTAAATAATACTAACCTTCGTTTGACCACAACCTCACCTGATGGAATGTGACGATGTGGCCAATGATGATATATTACAAAGGTCGAACCGAACGACCATTCATTTCATATTGAAAGAATTCCCAAACTTTAGCGGTGCGTATACATTTTATTTTTAAGTTATTTTGAATGGAACCTTATCTCAAATGCAAGGACAGGGCTAATTATACTATCTTTCAGCAATCTACTCTTTAAGTAGAATAATAAAAAAACTACCATAAACGCGTGAGCTAACTGTAAGCACTATAGAAAAGTGTGCTTTACAAAACAAAAACGACATACGTAGTTACCTACAAGCAAAAAAATTTAGAAAACTAGAGGTTTTATTGAAACCAAAATTCGTATCCAGGTATTTTTATAAGTTAATATAACGTTCTCGCTTCACCTGGAGCCAGTAGTTCCCGTAGGTAAAGTGAATAACCCCAATACGTCACAATTGAAAAGGCTTTTGGCAAACTCATGTTCTACCAAAGTGGTATTTTCTTTTAAAACCCGAGACAGATCATATTTTACAAGGGCTGATAGATCTATTAACTAAACGCATAAAGCATGTGTCATAGACATAATAACTATGGTCGGATTTTAACACATAGATATAGTAAGGATGTATACGTATTACGTAACCCATTATTAGTATAGACATAAAAAGCCCCCAGTCATCCGTCACCTTATTATGGAAGATACTTAATCAAATAATCAATCATTTTAACTGCAAATAAAAGTTCTAATTTTTTATATTCTTTAATTGTAATTTTCTTAGCTAAAAAGTAAACATTTTGATAAAATTTAATGCAAATTTACACACATACAAATTACCTTCTACGTCAAATGGCACGTTAAACCAAAGTTCACTACTTAATGAACACTCAATAGTCTGCCGTTTCTTTGAAGCAGAATCCTCCTCTCTTAACAAACCCGGCAGGACAATTACTCCCACCAGTGAAGGAATGCCTGTCTCCAATCCCATCTTGTTCATCTTCCTCCTCTAACTTAGGTTTCTTTGTAGCTGTTCCTATAGGCAGCTGAACTTGTTCGTTGGATTTCGTGGACTGTTTCTCTAGGCTTTCTGCATCGGCCGTCTTTCTAGGGCTGGTAGACCTTTCTAGTCTAATATAATTGTAATGATCTTCAACTGCGCTAGGGTCAAAATTTAACGACTGAACTCTGTCATCTGCTACAATCCTATTATCGATAGCCTTAACAAGGAGGCAAAATAGCAAAAAGTACGAAAACATGTTTACGAAACCAAGTAGTGACAAAGAATATGAAATTGCTCGGTGTCACAAGTCTTTTATACGAACAGCGAGTAAAACAAGCAAGTCTGACCAGTTTGGAGGTCAGACTTGCTTGGAAATTCCTGAGTGAATCAGAGAATAATTATTAACTCGTTTGATACTTTGTGCAGTGGATTGATAAACGAATATATTCATTAAATAAATATATTATTACTCATGCTCATGCGAGGAAAACTAATTTCCGTAAAGGTTCGTACAGACTGGTGAAACGTAACATGAAATATCATTCTACCTTTCATTGCATGTTCGCTGCAAGCGTGGACGCATACCGCGCTCTTACCGCGCATTCACTACGAACCTGCACTGGTTGATGTTTAAATGCGCTTTCAAATTTATGATTAATTTTTATATATTTTAAGAATCTGCTTCATTTTACACCATAGAGCTTTGTGTTGTATTTATACAATTAAAGCTTAACAACATTTATATAATTAATAAATAATAAACAGTATTTTCGAACAAAATACTTACAAAGAATAGTTAACAAATATTAGGATTGCTAGTGACTACACTAGCACGTGCCCTCAGCATCAACTCAGCGTGATGAAAATAGACGTAAAATTGATGCAAGTTATTGTGATCATGCCACATTTTGGATTAATAATCTTCATCAGTCGTATCCAAACAGAAACCATTAACAAACGTTAACCCACTGGGACATGGGTCTTTACTGCCGGTGGTAAAAACCCCTTGCCTGTCTTCCAGTTCCTCCACGCAGAAGTCACCATACATGACGTATCCACTCGGGCACGGATGCTCGACACTGCCTCTTAGTCCATATCTGTCTTCCGTGAGCACTGCATCGTCTGATGCCATTTGAACTGGACTCTCAGGAACGGCCTTGAGCAAATGACTCCTGGCTTCAATGACGTCATGAAGAGTTGGTTCTTCGTATCCCGATAAACTAGAACTTAACTCTTGTGGGACTATGACACGACTATCAATAGTTTTTAGGAGTATTAAACACGTCACAACGTAAGCCAACATTTTTAGTGCAGAGATGTATGTTCAGTTCAGTTCAACGTGCAATTGTGATTTACTGAATCGCAAGAAGCTATGTGGAATAAAAGAGCTGCCCTCGGGTTTTATATGCAGTTAACGGGAAAATGAATGTAATAAATATACTAGATACTATTATTTTTACGTAGGTACTACAATACTAAACGCAACGATTTACTTATAATGAATCATGAGCTGAAGACGTATCAATGGTTAATGTCATGACGTACTAATTTGATACTAATAAGGATGTTTAGAGAATTATTATGCTTTATATAAATAAATTGTGCTTTCCCGAACTCTATTTTATGCGCAAGTAGATTCCTTGTATTAAATTCGTAATTCCTACGTAGATGGTATAAGGTATCGGGGATTTTACCACATTTTGCTTACCTAGTAGTAGTGTCTTTCCAACCAATATTAATTATAACCTATTGTAGTCTGACTGTCATTGGCCAAACTCACTTATTTTACTCGCTGTTCGTAAAAAACACGCATGTGCTACTTCCATTCATAACTAGGTTTCGTAAACATGATGAGGCACATTTTGCAAAAGAGCCTCCTTGTAAAGGTTATCGATAATAATGTTGTAAGAGATGACAGCAGAGTTGAATTGTTCGATTTTGACTCTAGAGTAGAAAGGTTCCTACCGCTCTAAAACATGGCAGATGAAGAAAACCCAGAAAAACTGTCAACGAGAACAAGTAAAAATAAAGTAAAAATAAAGTAAAAATAACAAGTTAAGCCGCCAATTATTAAAGGAACAGCTACAGAAAATCCGGAGATCGTAAAATAAAAAGCATGAAAGATGTGATATACTAATTTATTTTACGTTTCGTGCTTTTTTATGTTTAGTTCAATTACTCATAATGAAAAAGAACAGAAAAACAGAAGGTCTACCTAGAGTCGCATTGTAATCTAATGGAGTCTACCTACACTATCTACAGTCGGCGCCGCCAAACACTGAAATGCCCGTGTGTCGCACAATCTGCCTTCTCCAACTCAGACGAGGCTCCAAAAGAACCACAAAACTATAGGTAATTATCCATATAAAGTTCTGTGAATAGGAAGTAAACGGTTTAAGGCATTCATACCTACGAGCATTGATTATTTATATTATATGTGACAATTTGATTATGTATTTGTGACATATAAATAATGAAAGCCTATACTGTATACGCTACCCACTCGGCGCTACCGCTTTGGGTAGCGAACACAACGTAGCTCTGAAAGAGGGAATTGCTTATATTATATATATACGCTTTAAAATGAGAGCTCTTGAATGTCCGAATATCTTCCTTATTACAACAACAACATAGGTACTTACCTAGTTTTTTAACAATGTTTGTTCTAACAGTAATAGTTAATAAGTTGGTTTTAATAGGTGCTTAACTACTAAAAAGTTTCATATAAAGGTAGGTAGCCACTAAATTCTTCCTCAATAGGTTTAAGAACAATTTGAATGAATGTGGTAGAAGTCTCTGGGGGTAGGTACGGACTGTACGGAGGTCGAGTGCCCATTATACGTGGCATATTTTCAGCAATATTTATTGCTGTAATCTGAGTAACCCGTCCCGTATTTCATCTTTATCGAGAGTCCGGGGTCGCCATCGGCCCCACGTGGTGGCTCTCAGTTAATGTCTCGTATACTAAACAGTGTAGTTATTAGTTCTACATGAATGTTCTCCGAAAAAATAGGAAATAAGAAATCTCGAAAGCGTAAATAATAGCATATTGAGACAGAACACATTCGAGGTAAAATTCCACTGCAAAACGATACACCTATAAACTGACAAAATAGCCCTTCTTAATAAAGCTGTCGATCAATATTAAAATAAAGACAAATAAATTAATTATTTGCACAAAAAAAACCACTCCACAAATATTTGGTTGGGTTAACATATTAATATTTTAATTAGGTAATATTTTGTTAATAAATCAATAAAGGACCTGGGGGTGTTCTAATCCAAGTTTGACAGCCTAAGCCATCAGCAATATGAATCGAGTAGTTATTTTATATTTTATTTATATACGAGAAGTTTCTATTTATTTTATTAATATTATCTTTTCGAGTTTTTTCTCTATTTATCAATATTTTGTATCGTTTCGGCTCTACATCGCTATTTAATTTTATTGTGCGGTTTTAGTTGATATTTTTTTATATTCTACAGGAACTTACCATACCTTAAAAGACACGATCCTAGACGTAACACATTGGAAAATCTCTGCAATGTTACGTCTGATTTTAATTAAACTAATTGAATTGAATCATTACCTACGTACGATGATGAATAAACAGACAGATACACCTAACTATAGGTTCTCGTCACACTTATAACAACCCTCGTTCGTGTGATATTTACCGTGCTAAAAGCTTAACATTTTTGAAAAAAACTTCAATTACAAGGCAAATAGCTGACAAACAGTATCCAGTAATCAATACAGAGTATGTACCTTTCAAATGTCTGAAACCTAGAGGTCCACGCGTCGACTTGGTACCGTAACTACATTTTAAGTTCTGCATAAAAACGACGAATCGGTAATGGTGATCTATAATACCACTAGCTGCTAATTGATGCGCAAACTTATCGTAAGGCACACTTAAAACTGATCCTTGACGGAAATAAACCGTACTCTGAAAAGTATTAGCAAATGCATTCACTTTGTAAAAACTTGAACGAATAGATTCTTCAGGGCAAGCCATGCATTTGAAGACTTCATAAAGCCTGTCTTCCATATACGTGTAATAAACTTTACCATTGCTGTTCCTAACTTGAGATAAACAGCTTAGTTTACTGCTGCAGTAATTAATTTTAAAGGTTTTTTGCTCTGTCGAGTTTGACTTCCATTCCTCAGGAATAACCGGTTCATAATTTCCTCTCCTAATTTCCGTATGCTTCTGCGGCTCATAACTCCGTAATGGATAGTTTAAAACACTACACATAAAAGCCTGTAAATAAAAGGGAACTATAAAAATTGTAAATAATAGACACGATAAAATCATGGTTTCAGAAAGTCCTACCTTAAATTTACGCACAAATGATTTGTTTAAGAAATATCCAATAACTAATAATAATGATCGGAAAGGGTCTTTTGTACGCGATGGAAACAGAGTTAAATTGTAAACGAGAAGAGAAAATATTATTATAAGGCTAAATACCAACATGATGAAAGAGAATCCCCTTAAAAATAAAGTTTTCCCAAATCCCATGAATTCCGCTCTTGGCATGATGGCGACTAAGTGATCAATAACTATTGGGTAGCCGAAGGAGAATCGCGGAGATTTAATGGATCCCAGATGAAATCCTCCAATAGCACCTTCTACTTCGCCGTTCTGGACCTTACTCAATATATCCACGTCACTAGAGTTAAGGGTGACTTGTCTCCCAAGCCAATCAGTCTTAGTATGGTACTCAATCATGTCAAAATATATCCCATAGTGTTTTGCAAATTCATTCATTATTTGTATTTCCCATCCGTGGGATTTGTTCCGTTTGATGTCTAGATTTACCATAGGGAAGACGTTACGGGCTTGTATTTTGAAATGGCAGCCACGCAAATTATTTGCATTCGTGTTTGGGAAAATCTCATTTCCATTCCTATACTCTGAGCAAGTAGTCACCTTGACCAAGAAGGGCGTGTAGTTGCAAGCAACCGGCATATAAAACGTATGGATCTCGTATTCGGTTTTTACTTTCTTGAGAATCGTTACATTGAAAATATTTTTAGAATTCAAGTAACTGGTCAATTCCGGTAAATTTTCTTCTGTTTCTAATATGATAACAAAATAAGAAGCCTGAGTCCAGTATTTATCATACATCACAGTTTCAAATCCTTGTACTGCATCATTACAGTCCTCAAAATTCATTACGTAGATAGTGTTTCTGATTTTACTTTTCATCCTGGTTTGGTTCCTTGTATTGAAACGGAGTGAACGATTCTTTATATCATGCAGATGTCGAATTAAAACATCATTAGTATTCAACAATAAAACATCAGCAGTGAAAGTTTTAAATTGAGATAGTATATTCCTCACACAGACACTAAGGCTGACGTGTTCTTCTGGTGGATATGAAATATTTAAACTTGCGTTCACTTCCAGAGCTTTCAGCAGAGCAAGTCCACATACCACTACGTAAAATTTTATAATCATTTTTCTATTGTTCAGCGAACGTGGCAGGAGACCACAGTTTTGGTCACTATTTATTTAGGAATGATTGAATAGCTAAAAGCAACGCTTTGTATCTTTTTAATATCCACCTACTACATAATAAATAGGTAAGTAGGTAGGTCATTTAAAGCTATTAAGGGCTCCTTAATTTACTTTTATTGTGGGTAGGTAGGTAACGGTCCGGCATTGTTTGGTAAACATTAATAATTTTAATAATCACTGATCGCGTTTAAATGATTTTCTATTCCATTTTATGGTGTTATATATAATACATAAATGTAATCGGCAATAGCTTCGTCGTGGCTTCATCAGACTATCCTGCAGATCACGTGGGAGGACAAGACAAGACTACAAACGGGAAAGTGCCTGAAACTGCATTGCTGCCAATTGCCGGCCTTTTGAAACAGCGCAGGTTGCATCGTGTTGGTCACAGGCGTTGGGGCTGGTGCTCATATACCGAATACCTTCTGCCGTTTCGTTTGCCTCGTCAAACTCGACTGGTGGTTGTTGCCAACGCCAAAAAACTCCGCTAAGGGTGAAATTGTATTGGCTTCTAATAAGTATAGATTCGTATAATTGTCAAGTGGAAAATTGAAATAAATATTCTATTTAAACTCAGTTATGCATCTACTGATGAAACTGTCTCTTAGATACTAATGTAGTGTTATCATTAATAATAAATATTAGACGTAATGAATGAAACTTCACATCACAATATGGCCGCCACGGCAAGGCCCCGGGCCGCACCTAAAATCAGTGGGTACCTAAAGGTAAAACTCACTTATTTTACCTATATTTTAACAAAGCCGATCACAACAGAATGAACTAAGTAGGAGGTAGGTAGGTATGTTTAACAATAACTACCTACTACCATTGTAGATAGACCCAGAAGATTGATGTAAAAATTAATGGATTATCTAATGACACAAAAATCCACAGAACTATATCGAGATAGAAGCAAATTTGTTTGAGATTGGGGTATGAGGCTAAGAGCCTGCGACCGCCAGACCTTCGTCTGCTGAGAATTTCTCAGCACATGCTCCCAACATAGGTAGGAACGATCACCGATTATGAAGTTTGGGCCATAGTGGCTTTGCTAGATACCTATTGGCTTGCAAAGTTGCTGAATTTGCACCAAAAATTCGTTTCTTTTTTGTAATAACTTCATGTAATTTATTTTTTGTAATTTAGGTACTAAAGTTTCTACATGTAGGTACCCTACATGATAGGTAAGTAACGTTAGTAAATTAGACCTCAACAATATTAACATCGTCAAAATCTTACCACTATCATTATTTTTTTGTGCCTAGAATAATAAGAAAAATACGTTAAATTATAGTACTAGCCACCTATATGTACGTAACTAAATATTTCCGTACCCTCGCAGGGTGCATAGTTGAAACGCTACTGGGTTGTTGGTTGAAACACTTAGGGTCCCCTGTGCAGTGCATTTGCAATAAAAATATTAAG
The DNA here is from genome assembly GCA_943735965.1 of Eupithecia abbreviata. Taxonomy (NCBI): domain Eukaryota; kingdom Metazoa; phylum Arthropoda; class Insecta; order Lepidoptera; family Geometridae; genus Eupithecia; species Eupithecia abbreviata. The sequence goes on along the minus strand of OX030991.1, from coordinate 8,197,451 downwards.
TAACCTTTTGAGTAGGTATTTCAAAAAGAAAACTCATTGTCATGTTAGGTTGACTTGACAGTGACAATATTTTGTAAATGTCAGGACAGCCAATCAGCCAACTTCATTTCTGAATTTCAAAATTTTCAAAATAGAATTATTAGAAATACAATTTCGTCGAAGAAAATTATGATCTCATCTCTTAAAACTGCTGAAATAAAATGTATATGAAAATAATATAAACTAATAATATGTTTGTAAGAACGGTTTAGGTTATTGTGTGTGAGTTTGTGTTGTAAATAGTGTACAAATATGTCGCAGTCACCTTTTGAAAATATTTTCAATATCATAGGAGGTATAACAGAGGGCAATGAAAAGCCGATGAAACATGGATTTTACAACGCTTTTGCTCTGTTTATACTAAGCGTGTGCGTAGCGGCTATTTATGTTCTGTTCCTTATACTCGAGCCCTTCTTCAAACCCTTATTTTGGGCACTTCTTGTTGGATCTCTTCTTCACCCATTCAAATACAAGTTGTCTCAAAAACTGAAGTCATGGTTTGAGACATTAGACAAATCTAATAAGTCAGTGATAGTGGGTCTCATGGGTCTACCACTGAATGCTGTCAATTTTGCATCTGATACTGTTGGATATCAATTTAGAGAACATTACAAGGTGAGTTTACAACTCCTTTTCATTCTTACCTACCTAATCATCAGTGCCCCTTTCTTTACCTTCTACATGTTCATGATAGTTATTGAAAGCTCTGTACACTCGCTATAAAGCACTCAGATTGAGCGAGGTGAAGCTCTCAGACCTACATAGATTGCATGAAATTTTGGTATAAAATAGGTAAAATATACTTACTTCCATATCAAGTATCAATTTCACAAGTAGGTAGGTCCATTTCACTACCTAACTCACAAAATATCATAGGGTTTAAAATGGAGGTAAATTCCAGTACTAATTAAAACTAAATGTTGTATAGCTACCTATTCTGTAGAAGACTGTGATATTCTTGTTTATTTTGCAGACTGTTATAGGACTGTTATCTGCAATTTTTGTGTTCCCATGGCTGTACAACTCGGTTCCAAGGGGCCTGTCATGTCTTTTTTGGCAATTCAACAATTTTGTGGCCCTCTCCACGACATTACTCATCAGTGTTTGCAGCTCCTATATTGTAAGTACCAATACACTCTAAAGATCTATGTATGTTAAAAAACTTAATTCTTGCAAAATATGTCATTTTAATAACATTTATTATTTATTGAGATAATAACATCATTACAGGTTTTTTTTATTAAGCCCTAAGTCGATGTTATAACTACTTATACTAAAAATTACATATTTTTGTACATACACACAATACATACTAATTAATTTATAATTTTGTTTCAATAACATTTTGTGCCTTTTTAATGGCTTTCGGCAGGCAACATGTTCAATCAGAACTTTTTAATTTGTATCATTTCAATTCACTTGATGTATTCGTTATGACAGGGTTCAATGCCACATATTAGGAGATGTCCAAGTTCAGCGGTGAACTAGACGCTGATGGTTGACTGCTTTCTCAATATCTATAGAAGTTGGCTTTGCAAGGTTGAATGATCTCATATCTGTATGACTCAGACATGAATATGAAACTCTAATGATCTAATCAACTCAATTAGAAGACTTGTTTTTTTAATTACTAATATCTGCCAACCACAATTTAGATAAAAACTATCACTCAGTATAATAAAGCCCATGATAATGTGTTATCTTTCAGACCTTAACCATTGTGCTGGCATACCTGATCAGTGTCTACATTCTGTGGACTCCTCAAAGAGCTGGGATCTTCAAGGCCACATCGCAATTCCTATGGATTGTTATTATTAGCTGTCTCGCAAAGGTAATAAAACTTCATGTTAAAATGATCCAACTACATTTTTTTTAAATATATTTTATAAGTCTGCTGCTGCCCACTACTGTGCAAAGACCTGTCTTATTAAATAGTATCAAAATAAAAGTGGATTGCACAACACCATAATCATAACTATTTATTCATAGGGTAGGAGCTCAAGGCACACTTGGTACATTTCAATACCAATAAATAAATATACAATAGGAATAACAGGTTACAGGTACAAAGTAATATTTGAAGGCATAAAACAGACAAGAAGGTTAAGCTGTTCCTTACCTAGTTTGTTCGATTCAAAACAAAGATTTTAAGGTACTCCTGCGGCGCACCTGACCGCACCGTAGCCGCTGTCAACAATTCATTTTATACTTCTTTATATGAAAAGTATGCAAAGTCGCGCACGTATCCGCGCCGAACGATCCGCATTACAGTAAAATCCTGCAGGAATACTGATTATATAAAAAAATTAAGAGTGTACCTTATGTAATTTTATAGTTAGAAATCGTTATTTATCTCAGAATCTGTGAAAGCTACCACCTTCATATTTAAATGATGATAGGTAAATGATAATTCGAACTTTTATCTTGGATTCCGTCTTTTCGAAAACACGATTGGTGAAAATTTTCTCGATACTTTTATTTGTTGAAAAATACATGTTTTGCACACATTTTGCTATTTATCTCAGGAACCACCTAAATTTTTTGTTGGATTTTGGTTTTGTCGAGAAACGTAGTAGAATTTCTTCGTTTTCGTCTTTTTAATTTATAGATTAGTTGTGTAAATAACTTGTAATTAGGCATTAGGCAGTTTTGGCGCTTACGTCGATAAAAAATACGGAGCACGTCTATCGCTCTGTGCTTCTCACTCACAAGAAAATCATATGATCAACAAGAATATCACATCTTGTCATTCTGCTCTGAACTGAAGCGAAATTCGAATTTTGGCTGAGGTATGGCACGCTCTTAAGGTTTTTTTTGCTTAGACTGTTCTGTCCCACTGCAGGTCAAAGGCTTCTCTTCCCTAAAGGTTTATGAAACATAAATAAACAAATTATTAGATCTGCTCTAAATGGGCATAGATGGATAGAATAGGATAGTTGAGAGGAGTCCTATGCCCACATGCCCAGTAGTGGGTGCTTACAGGCTGAGTAAGAAATAAGTACTCTTTACCCCACGCCCCACTATGATTTCACAATTACTAATCAATTCATTTGTTTTTATTTCAGCTAACAGGATCATTGCAAGTGTTAACATTTGTGGTTCTGCACTCCTTATGCCTTGCTGGGCTAGCGCTTGAGGTGCATAGTGTGCATAAAAAAATGCAAGAGATAGGTAAGATCATTTACTGAAACAATAAAATCAAGAAGTATGATTAACACTATTTACTAAGAGTATTAATTTCATCCTAAGAGTGCTGGTGTATTTACAAATATTTATCATCGAATTTAGCTGAAATACAGTATTATGCACTAGCTTCTGCCCGCGGATTCACACTCATTTTTTCGTAATAAAATCAGCGTATTATGTTGTCCCAGACCCTCATGCGTACAAAATTTCGGCCGAACCACTGACTGAGTACTTCGTGATATCACGTTCGTCTCATCAGCTTCATCCCACTATAGTTTGACCGAAACCGCTGTACCGCGCCTGAGGTATGCGAGCGGCGAGACGGGGGGGAAATATCGGCCGCTCCGATCCATCAGTCTGCCGTCAACGCGTACTCTTGCTCTATTTTCCTCGCCCCCCACCTAGCCGCACTTTCCTAAGGAGCGGTACAGCGGTTTCGGTCAAACTATAGTACGGAGTAGTTTAGCGTTATCTTCGCCCAAACGTCTCAAAAGAACAAAATCTTTTGCCTTTATAGTTTAGTAGGATTATTATAAGATAAGCTGCTCTAGATCCTTTTACTTTTCAGATCCTGAAGCGTCTTTAGCCGTGGCTATGTTAAACGCAATAAACAGCACACATAACGACCAGAAACCGCCTGAGATAGCGCCCTCAGACAATACCGACACTGAACAAGAAACAACTCCCGAAGAAGACCTGCCTTCCACCCCAACATCAGCCCCTTGCGAGGTGAAACGCGACAGTTGGGCCGGCGACCATTCCGCCAGACAAGCCAAAATGTTCTTCAAAACTAGAACACTATCCGCACTACCATTGGGAAACACCAAAACAAAACCAGAGACTAGATTCATGGCCACAATGAAACAGAGATCCTTAGACGAGAATTATATGAAAAACACATTTGATAACGATGAAGAAACAGCTTTATACTTCAAGTTGTTAATCTTTGGATGTCTGTGTATGCTGGTATGGAAGCATATTTGGCTACTGCCTGTAATGCTGGTCTTCTTGGCTATACATGGTCTTAAGAATGTACTTGAATATTTTGGAGTCTGGCTGTTCATTGACAACCAGTACAATAATGTTATGAATAAGATTAAGTGCTGGTGGAATAATAGGTAAGCATTTTGCTAATTAGAACTAGATACATTGACAAGGAGAAGTGACACCTTTTTATTTAAAAAAAACCAGTGTCCCCTCTGGAATGTCTCGGTGGTGGACAAAGGGAATAATTGAGGCTGGAGTTAACTGAGGAGACTAAGCGTGCTAGTTTATTTACAAATATTTCTCGTCGAATTTGGCTTGAAGTATAGTAGATGTAGTGTAGATGACAGACAACTCGCGGACCACCCGTTTGAAGCTGGTGTGGTGGGAAGCCATTTTGTCACTGTAAATTATATCTAAAGATAACTAGTCTATGTGATATATGAATGCACATTGTTGTGCTTAGTGGTAGATAAATGTGCGCAGAGCTTTATGCTTAAGTCGGATCATGTTCTACATGTACGGCTAATTTTATCTTGACCATTATTTTTTTGTAAAATTTTCAGTTTAAAATAATTGGTTTTCAAAAAGACTGCTAATAAATAGTTACCAAACGCGTTCACATCTTCACTCACTAACTTTCGCCTTAATTATTATTGATTAAAATTGTGGCGCATACCACGTAGCCGCGCTGCGCGCCCGCATGACGAGTCGCCGGCCGGGGGTGAAACACGAGGCGCGGAGGGCGGAGGCACGATGGAGCTCATTCGCGCCTCATGCGGCATGAGGGCGCGCAGCGCGGCTACGTGGTATGCGCCACATCACCCCCCTTGGATCCTCGTAACGCATTACGCAAAGACGCATCTTTGCGTAAAAATATGTGTGAGCATGTGTTGAGATCTTCGTGCACGAACACCGACTTACTTCCGTGTCTTGAATGAGCTCCATCGTGCCTCTGCCCTCCGCGCCTCGTGTTTCACCCCCGGCCGGCGACTTGGCAAGCGGGCGCGCAGCGCGGCTACGTGGTATGCGCCACAAAATCATTGTTTTAGAAAGTTTATAATTACCTTAATTAAATCATTGTTTGTTTTAGAGAAGCTGCACTTGTACCCGCGCACATCCGAGGCATCGCTAAGTTGCTGTCTATCTGCAACAATAGCTTGACGAAAACGGCGTATGCCTCAGTCGACACTGTATCTACTTGCTTTGTTATTATTGGACTCATCACGTTTTTGACTGTCGCCGTCATATTTATTTGTATACAGGTGAGAAATGTTTTTTTTGGTCAAAAGAAAAATGCAATTATGGTCACAGAAAAATGCAATTATGGTACCTACTCGTACATACACTTACGTAAAACGCACGGTACGTACTTAAAATATATACAGGATATATTTTAAGTATTTTAATGGAAATTGGAACGCTGTGGTTTACCTCAATAAATAGAAATGAATAACTTTTAAAGCTATTATAAAAAGAGCACTCATAGGGTTATTCAAATTAGACATAGGCATATCATTTATTTACACACAATATAAATTATCGACAAACACTCAAAATCAAATACGCAAATATTTCCTTATAGATTCAGTTATTAATGATTGATAAACTCACTTTGCAGATTTACTCAGAAGCCATCGTGGTGGTCCAACTAAGCAGCAGCCTTCTCAACAGCACCTACGTACAAAACAGCGAGCTACACGGCTATCTACCCGACGGATGGGAGGAAAAACTGGACTCGTTGATCGACAACGCTTATACCTACGGCAGGGAAGGAATCTCTACTGGGGTGAGATTCATATCATCAACAGCATACATACACTGGTACATCACATCGTAGTCATCGCACACATCACAACAACATCATTTCTAGCCAGCATTTACTAGTCCACTGCTACATAGGCCTCCCCTAGTGGGCCCCATAAGGGAGCTGCTGAAATGGTCTCCCCTAAACAAGGGGAGCTTTACACACACCACGCTTGGTAGGTGGATTGCCGAATGCCGATCATAGATTAAATTGCTAATAAGTAAACATTTTGTGAGCCTCCATGCATTCTTATGAGTTAACCATTGTTATTACTTACCTATTTCAAATATGCCAAATTTTTGTTCTTGCTTACTTTTGGATGCCCAGATTGATAATGTTGTAAGTGTCAATTTAGAAAGAAAAATAGGTTCTTAAAAATATTATATGAACAGTGCATTTAAAAAATATATTGTGCCTAGTTGTTGTGCTCTTGAACTCTTAAGCTTTAAAATTTAATAATGCAAGTGTAGATAGAAATCTACACCTGCATTATTAAATCATTAAAGCTCGACTGTAAGCTCAGTCTCAAAATAACTTAACTTATTCCTTCGTCTCAGGTAAAGAGCATACTAAAAGAGGGTGATCCGACAAAAATAGCCAAGGTGGAGGAACAGATCTTAGAGATCTGGGACCGAGTGTACCAGAGCTGGGTGTCGGGCCACTTCGCAGCGCACGGCGGCCCGCAGGTCGACGGGAACGCTGTGCAGGACTCCTGGGAGAACTTTGTCAATAACGTCTCCAACACTCCTGGTCAGTGTGCTTATACCGAGTGTAACAGAGCTGGGTGTCGGGCCATTTGGCGACGCATTGCGGGTCGCAAGTGTACGGGAATGTCTTGCAAGATTCCTTGCAGAACTTTGTTAATAACGTCTCCAACACTCCTGGTAAGCTGAGTCCCTCTGTGACGCAGCAAGGGAATGTCAGCTAGTGTCGCACGCAGGAAGTTGTGTTTTCGATCCCTACACATATTAATATTTGTGTAATCATATTTATTCCGGGTGTTCTGGGTGTTTTCTATGTATAATAAAAAAAAACAAGTAACTGATATTTATCTAGTCCTCGTATCAGTGTTGGAAATCCGAAAGAGAAATTCTCGTTCAAATTACACAAACTCCACTTAGTTTGGGGGCTAGATGATGTTGTAGGGGTTGTCCAGCCTTTTTTGTTATTTTATTTAGATAGTCATCAATTACATATAGTTCTGTAGCCATCACCGTGCAGAATACATTCGCCACTGAAATTAATTCTGAACTAACCTTTAAACATTCTTGTAGAATTCGAGGGGCCATTCCAGGTGTTCGACGTACAAACAACGTTTAGGGAAGATGTCAAAACTATTAGACGGATTTTAATAAGTGAGATCTTGATTCTAGAGTGAGAAGCAAATAACGACCCCTCCATATACTAACTATACCTCTATTTTAGTGATTTAGCTCCAATTTGTAGTTTAGATCCACTTTTACGCTGCTAGTGATTGCCTGATTGACCATTTGTACATACCAGATGCCTACATAAATATATGATTAGAGTGAGAGAGTGTTCAGTCAAAAGGAAAAGTATAAAATCCGTCTCACATTCACACATTTTTTATCATTCGCCGTTTGATTTGATCGAGCTTTAATGTTGCTGATAGTTGCCATAGCTATTTTTGTTGCTTATAAGTTTTCTGAAATCCGTCAACCAATCAGATGATAAGTTTATTTCAATAAAATTTCAATAGAAAAATTACAAGAACCTAATATTAGTATTATTACCAATCTATATAAAATAATATATATTATAATATATCATATTTGATGCCTTTAATGCGAATATTTGAACATCGTACCAATTAATTTGCATTTGTCATCAATTCATTATGTTCTCTTCAATCAAGTAAAACAACAAAAAAGAAACTAAGTTGGGTTTCCCACTGCGTGTATTATTTGATCATATCTAATATGTAACTTATTCCTTCTAGGTTTATTTGACTATTCCGGTATAGTGAACTGGGTGCAAGATAACTTGGGTACCCTGAGTGCCATAGCGTCCGGCATTTGGGCGCATTTGGCCAGCAACATGTCTCTGCTAGCCGGGTCTGTGGGTGCCTTTACATCTTTGCTGCTGTGCGGCGGCGGCGCGATTATCAACTTTATAATTAACCTGGTAAGCTCCAATATTATTTCATCATCATCATCATCATCAGCCTATATTAGTCCACTGCTGGACATAGGCCTCCCCCAATGAGCGCCATAGCGCCCTGTCTTCAGCTTGACGCATCCAGCATCTACCTGCAGTCTTTCGCAGGTCGTCATCCCACCTGGTCGGAGGGCGTCCTACACTACGTTTACCGAGTCGTGGTCTCCACTCAAGAACACGTTTGCCCCATCGGCCGTCGGTTCTTTGCGAGATATGGCCGGCCCACTGCCACTTCAGCTTGCTAATTCTTTGAGCTATGTCGATAACCTTGGTTCTCTGTCGGATGTATTCGTTACGAATCCTATCCTTCAGAGAAACTCCGAGCATAGCTCTTTCCATAGCTCGCTGAGCGACTTTGAACTGGTGGACCAGCCCTATCGTGAGTGTCCACGTCTCAGCTCCGTAGGTCATAACGGGTAGGACGCACTGATTGAAAACTTTCGTTTTCAAGCATTGCGGTATGGATGACGTGAAGACTTGACGTAGTTTCCCAAATGCTGCCCAGCCCAGCTGGATCCTCCTTTTGGCCTCCTTCTCGAAACTGTTTTTACCCAACTGCAGAATCTGCCCAAGGTAAGTGTACTCGGAAACAGTTTCGAGAAGGTGACCATGTACGACCACCGGCCTTGGATCAATGTGACCATTGATCATGACTTTGGTTTTATCCAAATTCATGCCAAGACCGATACATCGGGAGGCTGAAGCTAGGCCGTCCAGCATCTGGTTCAGCTCCTCTAGCGACTCCGCCAATAGGACTATGTCATCAGCGAATCGTAGGTGTGAGATGTAGTTGCCGTTTATGTTTATGCCCTTACCTTTCCAGTCCAGCGTCTTAAACAAATCTTCCAACGCGTTTGTGAACAGTTTCGGGGATATGACATCCCCCTGTCTCACTCCTCTGCGCAATTGGATAGGTTTAGACTGCTGGCCCTGTACTTGGACACTCATAGTGGCGGCTTCGTAGAGACATCTCAGCACCTCGATATAACGATAGTCCACTTGGCATCGCTGTAAGGATTCCAGAACAGCCCAGGTCTCGACAGAGTCAAAGGCCTTCTCATAGTCCACAAAAGCCAGACACAGGGGCTGATTATACTCTTCGGACTTCTGTATAATCTGCCTCACTGTGTGTATGTGGTCTATGGTGCCATATCCTCCGCGAAATCCAGCCTGTTCCGGTGGCTGAAACTCGTCGAGTCTCCTAGCGAGACGATTCGTGACTACTCGTGAGAACAGCTTATAGACGTGGCTCAAGAGTGAAATGGGTCTGTAGTTTTTAAGAAGGGTTTTATCTCCCTTCTTAAAAAAGAGCACCACCAAACTCCCGCTCCACGCCTTTGGAGTTCTCCCACTGTGAAGGACGCCGTTGAAGATTCAGATTCAGATTCAGATTCAGATAATTTATTGTCATACTTCATACACATAATAAAATCACAATAATGTAACTTAAATTAAAATATGAGACTATGACTCGTCAAACACGATATAGATACAATAGAGATAGGTAATATAGAACAATTTTGCTGTAAAGGGGCAGTAGAAAAAGTATAATAAATATGCTTAAATCTAAGGTTCTTAAATCTATCACTATTATCTACACTATATTTGGGTAAGGTGATTCCACTAGGACGTCGGGTAACTTAGAGGATTTCACATTAAACTGACTGTAGTCGTTTTCTAAAAACTCTTTGATACTATATAGCGTTTTGTTAAGTAAGAGATTTCGTAATTCTATATTAAACCGATTTTCGTTTTTAATTAATTTCAATTCTAGAGGAAGCTTATTATAAAGTTTTTGACCCATTATTTTAGGGAGCTGTTTAAGCATGTTTAGTCGGTGCTGGATCGGCTCTATTATCATTTTATTTCGTGCTGTGCGTTTATTACTGCCCCCTCTTATAGTATATTCACCTAAATGTAGTCTGACATACTTTACTACCTCCATTATGTAGACTGCAACAGATGTTAATATGCGGAGGTTACTAAAATGATCGCGGCATGATTCTCTGTATTTTGCGTTTAATAATACTCGGATGGCACGCTTTTGCAGTTTAAGTACTCTTTCATAGTCTGTTGAGCTTCCGAATAAGATGATGCCATATGACATAATCGAGTGGATATATGCGTAATATATATCTTTAAGAGATTTAGGTGAAGTAATTGGTCTAAGTTGCTTTAGTGCGTAAATTCCTCTGGCCATTTTTTTACATGTGGAGTCGATATGCTGCTTCCACGATATTAATGGATCTAATTCAAACCCTAACATTTTTACTAAGTTTGAACTTACTAAGGTGTTCCCGTCTTGTAACGGTATCGGTATTCTGTTAAGAGATTGTACAGTTGTCGTTGAGAAAAATAATATGTCGGTTTTATTTTCATTAAGTTGTAAGCCATTCATCTGAAACCAACTACTTAATTTAGCTATAGTGTCGCTTATATCGTTCAAAAGAACTTCGTTATTTTCTGCTGCTAAGATGACAGTGGTGTCGTCAGCATACTGGATGATATCACCCTTGATATCCATATGAACTATATCATTTAAAAACGCCAGAAACAGCGTATTTCCCAATGCGGATCCTTGAGGAATTCCTATAGTAGAGCATTTTGGAGCTGATCTGACCCGTTTTCCTTTAATTTTTACTTCTACTATCTGCTGTCTATTTCTTAAAAAAGATTTAATAAGATCTAAACTATTTCCTACCAAGCCATATAACTTCAGTTTTTCTAACAACAGTTCATGATTGATAGAGTCAAATGCTTTTGACAAGTCTAAGAAAACTCCCGCTACTTTTTTCTTAGCTTCAAGGTGGTTAAGTACTTTTTCAATTAAACATTGAGTTGCCGATATTGTGGATCTTCCAGGTCTATAAGCGTGCTGACTATATGACATAATTTTGTTAACAACTAGATGATTCATAATACTGTCGGATAAAACTGATTCTATCAGTTTAGATATAGTGGGGACTATTGCAATAGGTCTATAGTTTTCTATGTTAGACATTTCTCCTTTTCCTTTAAAAAGAGGTGTTATTCTCACTGTTTTCAGACAGTCTGGGTAACAATTAGATGTAAGAACACCGTTTATTAAAAACAGTAAGTGTTCACTCAAATATGACATGATTTGATACACAAAATTGCCTGTCAGGTCGTAAAAATCTTTTGTGTTAGATTTATTAATTTTATTTTTTGCTAGTTTTAATAGTGCGTCCAGATTTATACATTGAAATGTCAAGTGGGGTTGTTTAATAAGGTATTTTCTCAAAAATGTTAATGCGTTAAATTTATTAGGAATATTAGACTTTTGAAGCTTGGTACCGATTGAAATAAAATAGTCATTAATATAATCTGCAATGTGTTCTGATTCAATTTGTGTATTTTTCAAATTATCTCTTAGATCCCACTCCCATTCTTTTATAGCTTTGTTTGTTTCTTGCTTTATAACGTTCCATACCTCTTTTTTGGGGTTTTTAGAGTTCATAATGCGGTTCTCTACATAGTTAATTTTCTCTTTTTGAATGAGATCATTTCTACTTTGAATTTTTGCTCTAATGAGGCCATTTTTAGAAATTAATTCTGGGTATTGTCGGTTAATTACACACAAGTCATTAATGTCATTCTGTAATTTTATTATTTTGTGATTTATCCAAGGGCATTTTTGTTTATTATTAATACGTTTTAATTTACTTGGAAAATAAATATCTAAATTCCAAATTATTTTATTCATGAATGTCTTAAAACTATTATTGTCATAATTATCAAATATTTCATGCCATTCATATGTCAACATTGCGCTACCAAATTCCTCTATTTTCTGAACATTGAAAGTACGAGATTCAAAGTATCTAAATTTTTCTGTTCGGTGGTTAATGAGCTCTACATTAGTTAATTGGGCATCATGGTCCGACAACGCTGTAGCCAAAGGTTTTACATGAATTGAAAGACGTTGGATGTTAGTCACTACGCAGTCAATAGAGGTAGCAGAGTCATCTTTTATTCTCGTGGCGAAATCAACGATATTTCTAAAACCATTAGTTAACATTAACTCTGTTAGGTCTTTTTTCCTTTGTGTATTAAGTAGAAAATCTACATTCCAATCCCCCATAATGATTATTTTAATTTTTGCGACGCTACATAGTATATCAAAGAGCTTTTTAAGTACCTCCATCATTATAGTAAAATCCCCCAATCCTGTTCTATACATTCCTATAATCCACAACGAGTCATAAGGAGTGCAAATCTCCAATGACGCTAATTCACATTCGTACTCTACTGATAACGAATCTATACTCTTGATATGTTTACATTTAGTGTTATTTCTGACTAAAATAGAAACTCCTCCGTGAATACGATTTTTCCTCACGTAGTAATTGGCATGAGTATAACCATTAATTACTAAATTACACACAGTATCTGTGGAGAGCCACGTCTCAGTTAATATTAATACATGGGGCAAGTAAGTTTCTACAATTCCTTCCAATAACATTATCTTATTTCCCACACTACAACAGTTTTGATGCATTATTTTAAATTCATTTAGGTCACAACTAGTGTTACCTGGGGGCTATCTAAAAAAGAATTAGCATTGCACGTGCTGGAATCAACCTTGAAGTTAATCTCGGTTGCATCGGTATTCCTTACAATATTATTTACATTTGAGTACGGAAATACACAGTCTTTTATAAGAATTAAATTTACATATGTATGCATGAACTCAAAAGATGAGTTATGTACAATTATGTTACCTAGGTACTTACAAAATTTCTTTGAAATTCTGTGTTTAGATGCTAAAAACTTATTTTTAAATAGATTAATGTCAATAACTGTCATTCCCGGAGAATGGTTAGCTAATTTACAGAGCTCTGTATTTATCCAGTAAATCAATTCGTTACAAGACTCATCAAATTTATTTCTCGCGTAATGATATGGTAATGAAGTAATTTGTAATTTTAACTTTTGACTTGCGCATAACTGTCTAATGTACCTTACACTCTCCAAGTTATATTGGCCGTAGTCCGATGCGATAATGATAACGTCATCTCCTTGGGAAAGGTCCTTTATGAGTACCTGAAAATTCTTTACAAGCTCTTCAATCGGCGCACCGGGCTTGCAGATGGAAAAAATGGAGTCGTAATCGGCATTGGTTCTCCGTATGTATTCTGCAATTGATTTCCCATACATGTCTCCTACAATTAACATTTTCTTTGGTTTTTTTTGTGAAAAACCGTCAATCGTTCTAGGACTGCAGCAACTGCCATTCGTCTCGTTGGTTTGACTGTCATGAGGTTGCTCGCTACTCAAGCGAATTGTATTGCATTTTGTCTTTCCACTTGAAATTTCTGTCGTTACTGTAGGGTTTTCAAATTTTTTGCTTTTCATTGTCTTGTCATCCTCAGGGGTTTTAATAATTTTTGTGCTATTTTTTTTTAACACGCGTCGTACTTGTACTTATTTTGTCTTGTTTTTGAGATTGAGAAGAGGTTCTATAGCTCCTGTATAACAGGAGCTCCTCCAGCTTTCAAGAGCTCGGATGTTATACCGTCTTCACCGGGGGCTTTTCCATTTTTAAGCTGCCTCAGAGCTAACACGATCTCGTCTTGACTGATGTCAGGTAGTTCGTCGGTGTAGTGGCGTGTCAGGGTGGCTCTGGAATCATGGTTGACTCGTCGGGAACGAGGGGCATGAGCAGCGTATAGACGGCCATAAAAGTCTTCTATCTCGGCTGAGATCTCCGGCTTCGACAATACGGTCCTTCCGTCGTGCGTTTTAAGCTTTGTCAGGTGGCTCCTGCCAAGCTGCTGAGTGAATACTTTGGACCCCCGGTTTCGCTCTATCGCCTCTTCAATGAGGCGCGTGTTGGAGCTCCGGAGGTCGTGCCGTACCATCTTCGCAATTCGCTTGTTCAGGTCTGACCTCTCTGACAAAGTCGCTTGGGTGGTCTCCCGTCTTTTTGACATCAGCCCAAGAGTCTCATCCGAGAGTTTGGACTTCCTGCCTGTACGCTGCTTTCGACAGAATTTAATGCCCTCGTCCCTCAACGTTTCAACCAGATTGTGTAGGGTCTCGTCAGCGTCATCAGTTGGTTCCAAGGCAACAAATCGATCCCCGAGAAGCTGCTGAAACTTCTCGGTGCCCGCCATGATTTGGATTAGGTCAGGTCGGAGCGTGGACTTCATCAGACGGTTTCTTTCAAGCTTAATGTTGATATTCAGAGAGCCTCGAAGGAGTCGGTGATCAGATCCGGTATTGAACCTGTTGATCACTGAGACATCTCTGAATATGTGCTTGCTATCCGTCATGATGAAGTCGATCTCATTTTTAGTCACAGTGTCGGGGCTTTGCCATGTCCACTTCCTTTGAGGCTGTTTCTTAAAGAAGGAGTTCATTAAGAACAGCCCCTCCTTCTCAAGGAAGTTGACAAGCATTTGCCCCCTGTGATTCCTAACTCCATAACCAATGTGGGCCTATTCGGGATTCGTTGCCAGTCTGGATTCCCACCTTACCGTTAAAGTCCCCCATAACAACGTTGAGTGGGCCTTAGTGGTGTTGTGTAAGGCTTTGGATATGTCTTCGTACATATCCTCCACTTCATCATCCGAGTGTGCCGAGGTCGGTGCGTAGACCTGGATGACCTTCATGCTGTACCGCTTGGACAGCCGAAGGATCAGGTACGCTACCCTGGTCGACACACTGGAGATTTCTTGGACGTTGTTAGAGAGGGCCTTATTGACGAGGAAGCCTACGCCACCCTGGGATGTTTTATCACCCTCGCGAAAGTAGAGAAGATGGCCCGAGTCTAGGGTTACGGTGTCCTCCCCCTCTCTACGGACTTCACATAACCCCAGAACATGCCATTTAATGTTCTCTAACTCCACTTCCAACTGCGCTAGATGATGGTCAAGCCTCAGAGTGCGTCCGTTAAACGTAGCCAGGGTCAATTTAGATAGGGTGTGGTAGCCTAATGTAGCCCGGGGATTCCTAGCACCCCCTGCCCCGCCGTTACTTTGGCCGCTACCATGGCCAGGAATAGCGAGGCGGCCGGGAACTGGGGGCCACATTCTGCGTATCGATCCATAGGGGGGTTGATGCCCATAATCCCCACGCTGGGCATGTGGGTTGGGGATCGCAGTATAGGGAGTGTGCTGCAAGGGACGCTGCTGCCCGCCCCCCGGTGTATGTCCCTTAGTCGCCTCCTACGACACCCACGGGAAGAGTTGGGTTGGTGCTATTCTATCTAGGCCGACACCACACAGCCAATATTATTTACCTAGGTAGAAAAATGTATTATAGACAAAATTGTGACATGTATGGAACTACTGTAGGCTAAAACTTAATGGCGTAATCCATTCACATAACTAGACACATATTATAAAAACACAGACTACCTGGAAACCCAGGAATATACGAGTAACATTCGGGTCAAAACCTTAAGAATCCGCCGTATTTGCATTTAGTTATTTAAAAAGAATATACGTAGGACTTAAATTTAATACGCGCTTTCAACCTGTAAGGGGTCTACGGGTTTAAAGACTGTTATAAATTATTTTTATATAAATAAATAAATAAAATACCTATGGGCGATTCTTATAATTCATAAACTAAACTTATTAAAATGTCGTTCTCATATTATATATTTTTCGATCGTAAAAATGGCATAATTTTTTCTGTTGTCAGAGTTACTCGACACGAATCGACACCACTAGCCAGATAAACTTCTACGTAGCGAATAAGTTTTCTAATATTTGTGTTATTTTATATATTTGTTTTTATTCAATCATCACTATTCATTTCACTCTATTCAGGTGGTGTTTTTCACGACATTATTCTATCTACTCGCGTCAAGCAACGCCCTCTACAAGCCGGTCGAAGTAATTACGCAAATTCAGCCCAATTTCGGACCACGGTTGGGCATTGCGCTGTCTGTGGCTATCAATCAAGTGAGTTCTATTTGTTACTAGCTTCTGCCCGCGGCTTCGCACGGGTTTTTTTGAAATTCAAAGTCTTTTATTCCATATCCATCTTTGGGTGCAAAATTAAAAAGCCATCATTCTGTTTTTTTATGTCCTCGGCCAAACATCTTTATAGGTAGGTAATTTATATGTCTCCATGTCTATATTGGCAAAGAAATTGCAATTATAAAGTTATTTATATAAACTTAGCTTAAAAATATATAAAATATGTACATAAAAAATATTTACGATATGACACGATCCCACCGTCAATAAATTATATGTAATACCTAATAGTATGAGTATAATTAAATTTTCTTCAGGTCTTCAGAGCATCATTCAAGATGGCGCTGTTCTACGGTCTATGGACGTGGCTGGTCCACAACTTTTTTGGTGCCAAAGTGGTTTATCTTCCTTCAGGTGAGTTCTATCGTTTATTTGTACCAAAAAAAACAATATTACCGAGTCTTGGTCTCCACTCAAGAACACTTTTACCCCAGCGGTATTCGGGGTCGAAGCAAGAAGGTATGGCCAATAATAAATCTTGCGAAGTGTACCCAGTATTATTTGTTAGTCGTTTTGTTCGAATTAATACAGATTAGTTTTCACGCGATAGTCTGGTATTATTAGACACGGCACGAATAAGTAATTATATACATATATCCGATAGCAGATTCAGAGCAAATGTACCGAAAGGTCTTTAAAGGTCGCTGTCGCTAGGTCACACTTATTAATGTTATTTAGTTATTAATTATGGACTAAGTTCAATCCATAGTTCTAGGCCAGCTAGGCTTTGTTGCGATAGTGCAAATAAGTGATCAGATAAAATTAAATCACCTGAAAGTGCATCAAGAAATGATAATTAAAAATATATGAGCCTGGTCGAAGCGACGCGTGACCCGAGAGCTGGTGAGTATCGGCATTGCCATATAGGGTAATGCAGCCAGCGTGTTCTTCTGACTTGTATGGTCCGATATGGAACAGTTGAACCACCTGTAGATTGTTTGCAAAGTCTGTAGGTAGCTACATAGTTTCAATTGTAAATACTATGTAGTGACAATCAAATCAATTAGATAAAGAAATGATTGTAATTCTCGGCGTCGATTTAAAAATAATATTGTCATGATAATTGCGAAATTTTGGATAAGTACGGTAGCCATGCATTCCATTACGTTATATCTTGACTTGAATTAAGCGAAGTACAGTCTAAAGCTGATTGATTTTACCCGAACACTCATAGCAAGCTGTATCTGTAGAGTCATTACACTCTTAGTTTACTAAAGATAACTCTTATACCTAACTATAAAAACATTACGCCAGTACAAGTAATCTCCGGGAGGTCACTCAGAAATAATGTGACAGTTACACCGGTCGTGTTCTGGTTACTTGAAACTAATGTGATATAGATGTATCGATATGGTCGGTGTCTATCTAATGTTTGTTGTTCTATTGGGCTCGACAGTCGGTGTGAGAATCAATTTCACGACCTGCCAATGCGCAGAATGGTCTTGTTCGGATAATTTGCCAAATGATATTGTGTATACGTGTTCGGTTACGAGGAGTAATGTAAGTATTTGTCGTGCTTTTGAAATACTGTGTTACTTTTATTTAAATTTCATACTTTTTTATTGAATTCTTAAATTTCTTGTAATTTTTGAATGAGTTTTCTAATATGCCGAATTCATCAAGCGAGATTGCAGCCAACGATGGTCTACTGACTATTAAAAAACCCAGTTTATATGTTATTAATCAAGATACTTTTAAAGACCTTCTGTTTTCCATTTAAGTTATATCTGTGAAAACTCTGGAGATATTTAGAACTAACACTGTGTTTATCCGTTTGTTCTAGGAACATGTTATCCATCTGAAGGATTACTACACAGACCACATAACAAGCTTGACAGTACAAAACTGCAGGGATCTAAGAGTGGTACTTGACTGTCCTATTCTACAACGAACTTCGCACCTGCAAAAATTTATCATAAAGAACTCTGATAAACTAGAGTTCGTATCGT
Organism: Eupithecia abbreviata; assembly: GCA_943735965.1. Lineage (NCBI taxonomy): Eukaryota > Metazoa > Arthropoda > Insecta > Lepidoptera > Geometridae > Eupithecia > Eupithecia abbreviata. The sequence goes on along the minus strand of OX030991.1, from coordinate 8,179,296 downwards.
TATCGAGTAGCTCCCTACTCCAGACCCCTGCAGAAGTTATCATAGAAAATGTGAAAGAGATCGTAGCGCTACCCAACAAGATTTTCAAGTCACCAAATTCAAACACCGAAAGAAAATGTCTAGGTACGAATTCTCTCCGAAATATCCGAGTGTCAAACAGCAAGATAAACGTAATAAAAACAAAAGCTTTTCACAATGTAACCGATATCAAGAGTATTGAGTTCGAAAATGTGACGATAACCTACATACAAGGGCAAGCTATAGAAGCTGTAATGAGCAGTGACAGCGTGTTCAAAATAATCGACAGCACTATCGATAATATCGATTTCAAAGGAATTACTGTGCAAGCGACCACGGTGACCCTCTCGGAAAATAACTTCAGCGATATAAAAACTAACTCTTTGAACATAACATCAGAACATTTACTAATAACAGGGAATAGATTTCAACAGATAAATGCCAACGGACTTGTTCTAAAGTCTACAAGCACCGATATACAGAGAAACGATATCAATGTGCTAAAAACTAACGCACTGAACAACGTCAAATGTTCACGAAAGAGAGCAAGCAAAAAGCAATTTAATTTCTCATACAATAACGTTGTTAATGTCGAGCCCCAATCTCTAATATTCGACTACGCGAGCTGCAAAACTGCGGGCACAGCTGTGACGTTTACTTACAATAAAATAGACTGCAGATGTCGGAACATAGCTTTCCTGAACTACGCGACCGAGCCACAAACTATCATGATGAACACGGCTAATAACAACACATGTTTATCAGCACCGTGTGTGCTTCCTATAGATGTACTCAAGGTAGTAATGGAAAGCGACATGTGCAGACAAAACCTTGACCTTCAACTGATGTGTCTGCTATACTACGACTTGCAGGCCAAAAACGAAGTGACGTCATACGAAGAGGTCACCGAACCAGCTCCAACTTTCTACCTCATCCGGCCCGCTAACTCGCCCAACGGCGTCGCCGCTATGACAGCCGTGAATAAGGACGATTTGCTGAGAGACAGCAACTTGAATATTACTAACAGAATCGCTATCAAAGTCGTGTTTGATTCGACGAAAGATTTCGTGGAAACCTTGCGAAGTACGGGGAGTTCAGGAAAGAAACCTGTCGAGAACAAGCCCCAGTCTAGGGAGGAATACATCAATCGTTGCGTAGGACCTCATTGTAGGAACAATGCAGCTTACGATCGACAGAAAGCACTCGATTTCTACAAATACGTGTACGCCCAACTGCGACCGCCAAGGCAAAACGAAAATGAGAAAAAGAAAACTTGAATGTTTACTTTGTTTTGTATTATAATGTTTATCTCTCTGTTATTTTATTGTTCTATTGATATGCAACATCATTAACCTGACATGCTATTTATTAAAAACTTGTTTCTGCCCGCAGTTTCGCACGGGTTATTTCTCTTCTATTGGAACTGATTTCTGGGATAAAAAGTAGCCTATGTTTTATTCCAGGCCTAGAACTACATGTATGCAAATGTCAGCTCGATTCGTTCATTCGTTTTAGCGTGAATAGGTAACAAACATCCAAACTTTCGCATTTATAACATTAGTGTGATAGACTTTTAGGAAAGAGCAGATAAGATAATAAAACATGACTCCAATCACAAGTTCAGTTTGTGCTAAATTTGAGTATTAGTCTATCGGACAGAGTCCAATAGACTGATACTCGAATCAATCTTCAAGGTCAAACACGAAAACAGAAAAAAGTTAAGCTTCTCCGAACTTTAAAATCAGTTAAGTTAAATTAGATTCCTGATTCTAAGCTAACAATAGTGTAATTGTAGGTAGGTATGTATACGCACTTCTCTGATGTCTCAATAAACAATAATAAATAGAAGGTTACCTATACTTTTTCTCGAAACTAGGATTTATTTTGATGATGATGAGGATAGTGTATGTTGATAACCTAGCAGTTGTATTTTTTACGTAATTTTTGTACATTTCCAGTGTTAGCAGCAGTACTGGGCGCTGCGCCTTTCCTAGGCCCGTACCTAGCGGGCCTCCCCGCGGCATTGGACGTGTGGCTGCAAGGCAGGCCCATGGCCGCTATCATACTGCCCATAGCGCAGGCCGCGCCCATCTTCTTCCTCGACGCAGCTGTGTACGCTGAGATCAAGGAGTAAGTGTTCAATTCCTTTGAATTTTATTTGATTGTAATAAAAAATGGTTATTACCCTCACCTAAAACTCGAACTGCTCAAACTCCAATATTTCCGATTTTACTGAAGATCATTGGCTGAGGTCGCGGGTAACATTTGGTTACTAATCAGAACAGGAACGATCGATGTGGCGATTCTTCGGGAAGACCTATTTGTTGCAGTGTACGTATATTTGCGAAGACCATAACACCATTAATGGTCTACTTTTTAACCGACTTTAAAAAAGTAAGACGTCCTTTGTTCGGCTGTATGAATGTGTTTTATAAGTACGTCGATTACTCCGTCGAACAGACTGATAATATTTTCGTTATTGTATGGAGAATGATACTGGGGCCACATCCATAAGGGGATAAATATTTGTCCCGAAAACAGTGTAAATATTAAGTTATTTGAAGTATTTAAAAACAATTACATTATAATCCTTATGCGATGCTGCAGGGCGCTACGGCGCTCATTATAGGAAAGCTTTTTATAGCAGTGGACTAACATAGGCTGATTATGATGATAATGCGATGCTATAACGTTGGTTATTTTTTATAGCGGCGGTCACCCATACGTGACCGGTCTGGCTATAGCAGGCGGTATATTCTACCTCGGGCCGGAAGGTGCTATCCTCGGTCCGCTCCTCCTCTGCTGCATCATGGTGGTACTCAATCTATCGTCCACATTCCTAAGGGACACGCCGTCGGAGGAACGAGCCGCCTTGCATTCACGTGTCAGGTAAATGTTCTGTAGATCGGGGGAGTCAATAAGATTGCTTGTCGTGATTGATACAGATTAAGTATGCTCGGACCTAGAATAAAAGAGTTTTGAATACCTATAGCAAGGTAAAAAGTACTTAAACAAGTTTATTTGACATAAAGTAAATCTTGTATTGGCTTTCTGTTCAGTGATTAAGGGGCCTCCGGAGGTAGACCCTCCGGAGGCCCCTTAAATTCTTCATACAAACGTAATACCATATTTCCACTATAATATTGCATTATTTGTATTAAAATAGTATTTATCTAGGTTCCCAGATAGTTTTTGTTTTTTTTTCAAAATACTTACCTAATATGAAATGAAAGTCAATCTCATTTTGCACATTTTTATGCGAAAATGGACAAGTTTTCTTGCTATTTATTTCGTATTAAAAACATCAATATCTTACGTTTTATTTATTAAGGAACATAGCTTATGTTGTCTAGTTACAGAATGACAATACTTTGTAAAGAATACAAAAAGTTTTCAGTCATAATTTTTGGTATTACGGAACAAACCAAATTTTGAACGGCTAATATTGCTATCGCGCACGCCTGTGGTGCGGCGCAAGAGTTAAACAGGGACAGCGATATTCGGAGCGATTTTTGCAAGCGAGGGTGGCCGGACCCTTAAGTATGTCAATTTTAGTTTTTAAGGTCTGTGGATTTTGTTTTATATATAAATAAATTAAACAATCCATAACTCCACACGCATAAAAAGGCGCAAATTCGAATTTGAACACTGGCGAAAGATGTATGCAAGCTTTCACATCCGAATATTATTTCGAACCTCTTCGATTAAATCCAAAGTAGAAGTATATTATTATTTACCAAAATTTATTTCTTATCGACCGTTTTTTAAATATCTATTGTTTAAATAAATATCTGAGATTCTAAATCCGAGTAGGTATATAGTATATGTCCACAGGATATTTTAATTGTAAAGTATAGCATCTCTGCTAGAACATTTCAGGTCAAAATTGTATTTTATTGACAGCAATTATGACAAGCAATCGCTACAGTGATCCTTACAATAGTTAAAAGCACGTGTCATATTGATATTACCTTCAACGGCAGGAAACGGTCATCATTTAAACTTATAGTAAAATAATGATCATTAAATTCAAATACAAAACCTTGTAGAATTGAATAACACTGAGGATTAGAAACTGGAAATTCAAAATTCTAAAATAATGAATAAAAATCAACACTAATATTAAAATGCGAAAGTTTGGTTTATAGATGTTTGGAAGTATGGATGTTTGTTACCTCTTCCCGCCAAAACTACTGAACGAAATTTTGTATTGAAATCGTTCTGGGCCTGGAAAAAACAAGCTACTTTTTATCTCATAAATCAGTTCCAACGTTTCCATAGAAACAACGCCTGCGAAGCCGCGGGTCAAAACAAGTTAAGAAATAAAGGTCCTATATAGCTAAGTTGTCGCAAAAATGCTGATCTTATTTTTCTTTAGCCGCAGTATCTAGTAAGGCAAATATTTCATTCATAATTAAAAAAAATACTTATGTGAACATAATTGGAGCTATAGAAGTAGGTATAGATCATTTAAAAATACCGATTTTTGTGACATTTAGACTTACGAAGCGAACACGATATTTTATGACACTTTTGAGACGTTTACAACGCCTAAATATATATATACGTATACGCGTTACCAGCTAGCACTTTGAGTGCTGAAAACGCACGGTATGAGTTTTCTACAAGTGACTAATCTGCGAAAATCCACACTAGCGCAGCGGCTGAGAAAATACAGATCTTTGTAACTCAGCAGAGCTGTAATATTTTTCGAACGAAACGCATGTGCGGCGCAACACAACCGCTGTGTAGAGCGGCAGCACGAATTTTTTAGGTAAAAAAAAGATCAAAGTCGTCGAAAAAAAACCGCAGTCAAAGTGCTAGGTGACTCCAATTATTAGGTGAAAAACGAATGACTGGACTAAATATCTTATCATAATTTCGTCACCCTTGTCGTTAAGAAGCCAGCTAGCAAACGTTGTAATGATGATTGTCTCCTGTCTTTTTGTTGTGCAAGTTTTTTTATGAGTTATAAAACGACTGCCCCAGAAAGGCTTCTTGTGAGATAACCCTGATTGTTTTTACATTAAGTATTGATTGCTATTGTTTTAGTGTGAAATGTTTTGCATAATGCGATTGAGGAATCATTACAGTAAATTTTTTATATTATAATATAACATATACTTAGTATACTGCCAGTCACATGACCTAACCTTGAGAGTCAGTTAAAAGTGTTTCATCAATCGCTTATTACTTTTACGTGTGAATACATTTTAAGATTTATTTTAGTACGACTTTTGGATTTTTATTGATTGTGTATAATGTTATTAATATTCTCTGTATTTAGGTCGCTATTCGGATGCTAGTTAGTACGTGAGGTGTGTATTTAAGGTGGCGGCTGCTTTACTATACACAGCACTGCTATTTGTCACCGAAAATTTATTTGCACTCATGTATAAAGCATAATATTTTAAACAATATTGGATCATTATTTATTTCATTTCTTGAGGAAGTATTCTACAAATGTTTGTACATCTTTACTAATTGTGTTCTAATAACAAGTGACCACGCATAAGTAAGTTATCACAAGTTTATTAAAACCCTCTAAACGCATGTGCATGATATACCTTAGGCCGCCTTTACATCTGTGAGTTTTACTTACCTAAGTCACTTACGTAATCTACTTACGATAAATTTTCAAGTGTAAACACTCATTGTAAGTGACTTATTGTAATTTTTTACTACTTTCGTAAATTGGAAAATTACAAGTCTAAACGTGTTCGAGTTTGTTTACGGAAGCGACTTGCAGCTTATCGAACTAAATTCATAAGTTGAGAGCTTACACCAAAACAATGTCCTCTAAACAAAAACAAAATAAAATCTGGTTACCAAACGAGGTAGAAACTTTAATTACCGCTTTTGAAGCACGTCCCATACTGTGGGACTACAAAAATAAGGACCTTGTGTCATTCTTTTTTCTAACCAAGGTTTTACCCAGCATTTTCTTTCAGTATTATTTTTCTGTCGCCTTTTAATTGGTTAAAATTATATATGCAGCAGCCGCTTGAACGTGGCGTCTACAAGAAGACATTTTTATTACTGATTTGAATGTAATTGGGCGTGTAATAATTTATGTAAGTTTAAACTCACAAAAATTACGAAAGCATTATTTACTGTAAGTTTATTTTAAGTGTAAATGCAACCGTAAGTAAGTTACATAAATATTACGAAAGTAACTCACAGGTGAAAAGGCGGCCTTAAACGATCCTCTCTTTACTCATTTATAACGGGATATTTACCATGATTTGATCACAATTATTATCGAGAACCTGGAACCCTGTTGTGAGAATGTTGAAAAACCGAAGAAGTGATGTAAACAGCGTCGCGTTCTGATACCGTCAGTGTTGTGTGACGAGATCGAATTGCGTTCGATAATGAAACCGGTAGTAGTGGTGACTTACTCGCAGTGCCTTTAGTTATTCCATGCATGAAACTACGTCGAAATATTGGATAATTCGAAAATCTAATTATAGGAAATTTCCCGTCATAAATAAGACTAAGATGAGAAGAGAAAGACTTTTGTATTAATAACCATGATAGTTACAATACAATACAATATAAATTTATTGCACCATCAAAACAAAAAAAAAAAAAAACTAAAGGATCTTAATACTAATTATAACTAGTGGCACAATCGGCGGCCTTATCGCTAAATGCGATCTCTTCCAGGCAACCTTTGGATGGATAGGATCGGTATATTTTAAAGCTGACGGTGGCGTAATTATCAAAATAATTATATATAAAATAATTGATATGTAACTTAAGCACATATATATAATAGAACAAAAAAAAAACAGGAACAATTAACAGAAAATAAAACTAAAAATAAAAATCAAGAAATCTTATCAAGAGTGTTCAGATAGTGTTGATGAACCATACCATAGTTTCAAAAGTCTAATTCTTTCTTGCTTCTATATTCCTGCATGTGTTACCAATTACTACCTTTTGCATGATCTCCGACTATTTTATGAATGGCGCATCTTTAAAAATGACTCCTAAATAAATTCTGCGAATATTAATGATAGTATTTGTTTACAGGCTCGGTGCTTATATGTGATGGTCTTGCATGGAATTAACAAAAGTCAATTAAGTGAGATGTTTAAGTTTATTTACTCTAAGATTGCATCTGCTAATGAATAAGTACGAAAGTCTAATGGGAAAGGGCGAAGCATTGCATCAGCGCTACTTGGTATTAAGCATGACACGTTAGCTTGACAAACAACGCAACAATACCAAAAACGAAAAGGGCATTTTTTGTTGTCTAGTCTTAAAGATTAGCAAGTTGACTCTATGTAATTTTATAGTCAGTAATACAAATTTAATGGACGATGGTAAAGTAGGTAAACAAATGTATTATTTTGTAACATTTTGATACTTGAATATTTTACATTACCTATTAGTATATAAAGGCCTTAGATGCATTTGGCTTGAATAAATACATTAGAATTATAAAGCTCATTCAAATATACTGTGTTCTTACACTAGTGCTTCTTATGTAATGCCAAAAAAATTATGTGAACAAAATGCTTCCGCTTAATTTAAAATTATAATATAAAATTTGTAAAAAAAAATATTTTTAGGCAATATCTTGCATTATTTAAATGAGGAAATATAAAAAAACCTGAAATTTAAATTTACATAGACTATGAATTAGCCTATTTTTAGGTTATTTTAATGAGTTAATTCAATTAGCTGCTGCTGAGATAGATTTTTTATCATTTCTTACTTTTAATAGCACTAAAATGTTAATGTCTTACCTGTTTCAAAAAAGGTAAATATTGTATTATTTTAAATTAATTTTAGATGGTGCTAACTTAGAGTATAATATACATGTTTGATAATTTCTAATCGAATCTAAATTATTAAATAATTTACTCTCTATTCGCTGGAAAAAGACGATCTGCTACCTATTATTCTAAAAGTTAAGACAGATTTGGCCATAGATGCGAGGTAAAAATGTGACTTTGATACATGATCAATAAAGTTAATTGATGCGAATATTTAAAAATAATGGCTTCTTTAGATATTCTACGTATTTCGCTTGATAAAGGAACCGACTGGGTTCCGTCCGATTCTTCAGATTTCGATTCGAGTAGCTTCTCGCAAAATGTAAATTAATGTATCTCCTGTTAACATGTTAATGATTATGCGTTTTCAATGCTTTGTGATATTTTTGTAATATATTTATAGTATTTATTGAGTGGTTATTTATAGCTTTTTAATGTTATTTTAATTCTAATACGTATTCGTTATGTACCTATTATTAATTATTATCACACATTATGCAATATTTGGTATCTATCCTCAAATTCTTACGTCCAAAATTCACAAAAAAACCTTTTTGTAAAAACAGTTTTTGGTAACTTTTATAAAGAAATGGTTACCGTTTGTTACACTATGGTAATAAAATAACCTAAATAGATTATCATGGTACCAAAACGGTACATGTTTAAATCAAGCCCTTGCCAGTTCCAAAATTGTCGTCCAAATAGTTTGTTTATTGTATGAGATTATTTTGAAGGTCTTGTGCCTAATACGTTTTTTATAAGCACGCTACCCAGTAAGTGATATTTCAAATAAAAGAATTATTTTGCTTTGATACTCACTGTTTTATTTTAACATTAAGATATATACATGGCACATGTTGTAGATTAGTACCTGAACGTTCTAAAATAAATCTAAAAACAACCAAAGTGCTTTGGTGCTTACAATCAGTAAGAATATTTTAATCGGTGCAATAAAATCAAACTCTCATTAGAGGTAGGTACTTATCTAGCGCTGATGTAAAAGGCAGGCGCCCTATTTCGTATAATACTGAATCGTTATAGATTTCTCTAATTCCTCGGCAGTAATGTCTATCTTTGTTACGTATTTCGCTCTAGTTATCGGTTGTGTTATAATCAAACCATTTTCTTGGAAGTATCCGTGGGCCAAAGTTGTCTCGAACCATAGAAATAGCAAGATGGAATCCGAAGTTATGTCGATGAAGAATTCCGTTCCATCGTGTCCTTGTTGCGGGAATTTAGATATTTGGAACTGAAATAAAATAATTGGATAAAGGTAAATAAAAGCGGCAGTGAAAATATTTTTAAGCGCAAACTTCAAGAAATTTTATTGATAGTTATCCCATCTCACCTGCACATTTGGTGCCTTATATCCCTTGATAGACTTGAATGGTTTCGGGAATACAAAATTCAAAGGACTCGACGAAACACCTTCGGCCTTCAACGTAAACTTCAGGAACACTTCATTTTCGTCATAGTTCTCCCACAAATCAACTTCTATATTTTGCTTCACGGAGCTCAGTGCTCCAGCATTGCCTTTGTACGTTTTCGTCCTGATTGGAATGAGACTGGACCAGTTGTAAACGTCTACAATGATGTCAGCGTCGATGATAGGCACGAAGCGATCATTCAGAAGGTACACTTCGATTTCGCCGGAGAGAAGCAGCCTTGGGGAGACTAAGACGGGTGCGAAAAAGTTCATGGCAAAATAGTGAAGGAACTTCCAAATGCCCGTGTATTCTGGAAAATAAAATTATTGTCCGTTACTTTTGTGTGACGGCATTCATCGATAATTTGGTGAGAAACTCACCTATGCTAGACCACGATGGAGCTTGCCACACATCGTTCAACTGCCAGTAAAGAGCCCCCATCGTATACCAGTCCGCTTGACTCTGTCTGTAGAACTCCGACTCGGCTTTCATGGCCATTGCTTGAGTTATCTGAAACATTCTGTCTTTGAGATGCGATATAATCAAGACACATTTAATTTTACTTCACACTAAAATGTTGTTCAAAAACCTGTTGGGTCTGAAGATAAGACACACAATAGGTATGCAATATCACAGAAACTAGTTTGTCTCACCTCACTCGTCTACTGACGGTCGTTAACCTAATATAAGTAAATTAACAACAAAGTACCTGACTGTAGAACACGAATTTCTCAAAATGCTTGGAGTCGTTTCTATCCAAATCAAAATGCATTAGGATTTGGTTTTCTATAAAAGTGTAGCCATTGGGACTGTGCTGTCTGTGCTTTGAGAATTCGCTATCTACGCTAAAGTCTTTCGGGTCCTGAGTTGCCGTTTTCATAGCCTCCAAACTCGGTAGAGACTGGAATCCGTATTCTGAAGCGAATCTTGTCGGTGGGTAGATATTCTGGTTCCAGTTATCTCCTAAGTAATTGTAGTAGTGAGTGTCTCCGTAATGCGAATCGTAAGGATTGTCCGCGATGTAGCCTTCCTTCTCAGATTCCAGGCCATTAGAGGGACTGGAGACCAAGTACCTCCTATCAGGGTCTATGGATTCTACAATGGGTTTTATGGTATCTACGTAGAGTTTGATGTAATTCTTCTTGTATGTCTGGAATTGTGATTGTGTGTTGTACCAGTTTCCGCGTAGGGCGACTTCGTTCTCGTTGTTGCCGGCCCAGACGGCGATGGATGGATGGTGCTGGAGTCGGATTACATTATTTTCCACTTCTGTCTTCACTGATCTGAAATTACATCATTGAGTTCAACATACATATTTTGCACCACTCCAACTTTTCCCGCGGCAAGATATATGCGGCAGGATATGCCGTAATCGTCACAAGCGACGATTACGGCATATCCACAGGGAGACGGGCAGCAGCGAAGAAACAATTCTACCACCGATCTGTGTTTTCCAACCCGCGTGCCAGCGTAGGGATTTTAGGAATTACCCTCTTGATAAAATCGAATAGGCGCTTATCATGGAGAGGTCTGCGTCCAGCAGTGGACCAATATAAGCTGTTGAGGAGACCTAGAAAGACTAAAATAGTTTTTGTAGAACTTACTCTAAAAATTCTGGATCAGTCGGATACATAGAGCATGCGAACATGAAGTCCTGCCAGATCAGAATCCCGAGCTGGTCGCATCTCTCGTAGAAGTAATCAGACTCGTAGACTCCGCCGCCCCAAACCCGAAGCATGGCCATGTGAGCGTCTTTAGCTGAGTTTAGAAGATTCTCCACTGAAAAATAATAATTCGTCATCCAACTGCTATGTAAAAAAAATAGAGGATCGCGATCTTCTGTTGTATTGAAACTTAAATGTTGGTGTTTGAAATAAATATCCTACGTATCTTTGTTTAAAAAATAATACTTAGGTAGGTACATACATTGGCTATAATGTGAAAACCACTTATGACATTAGCATAGCATACAGCATTCGATTCTGTTATACCTGTCTAAAAGGTGTAAATTAATTAGGTACCTGTCTTTGAATTAGCTCCTTTTTCTGGCAAAATCTGAGCTGGTATCCAGTTAGATCCTTTCATGAAAAGAGGATATCCATTTACTTTGAAGTAAAACGTTAGCCCTTTGCTTGCCGTCGTGTTACCTGCAAAGGTTTGTAAAAGAGGTTTAGTTTCGAAATTGTCTTTTAATTTACCATAATATCTTTTAAATAGTCAATTGACCTTCCTAGTCCTTATTATTTTATGATACTCTTAGTTCTAACTCTTCAGTGATTAGGATTACATTCTTACCTTTGAGAATATTGCTCGCGTTTTCCTCCACAACTTCTATAGTCCTGAAGCCTATTTTCTTATTTTCCGATGAAGCTTGTGCGATGTTTCCTTTCAGAGTCAGGCTTAGGAAATACACGTCTAGGTTATAAAGAGGCTGCTCGCCGAAGCCGTTTGGCCACCAAAGGCTTACTATGTTCTAAAACACATAAGATATGGTCAATTGTTAGATAAGTGAAGACTCAAAGTTAGGTAGGCATTAATATTTTATATTTATTTAAAGGAAAACCAGAAGCTTATATATAACACAATAAAAAGTTCATAAATACTAGAAAGCTTATTGAAGGTTTTCACGGATAAATAACAGAATAATATAATAAGAAGAGACTGTGAAAATAAAGTGAATTGGTACATATAGCATCTATAAAGTTAAATCAAATAATTATCTTTAAGTTACTAAATTAACAATAATGTTTACTCCAAAAACCTATCACCAACATTATAATTATTGGTGCCAAAAATTCTCTGCTAAGCCGCCGCCTGGCCGTGCTAACACTTGTGCAGAATAAATCAAAATCATATTGCTTACATAAGTTATTAAAATTGTTACTCGCGCGCCACATGAAGGAATTTTGACGGTAGTTGGTGCCAGCGTGAGGAACATAGATAGGGGGGTTAAATCTAACCGATTTGGAGGGAACGTTAAGCTTAATTTTTTCAAGTAAGTTAGGACAATCGATTTTGAGTATGAAGGATAGATCGGCGATCTCACGCCGCTCGCAAAGAGGGAGAATGTGAAATTGCCTACATAGATCGAGGTAGTTAGCTGAACTATATGTTATTTTAAGACATATGTGAGGGTAAACATTGTATTTGTATTGTTATAGCGCAGGACGTATGTCGGACTTTATCGAGTTTTTTTATCTGTTTGTCTTCATCATACCTCACTAATAGTCATATTCAAGTTTACAACAGCCGTGCCGTCACTCCTCGTCTTCACCTCCACTTCTCTCTCCACCTTGATGGACTGGCTCTCATCCGCTGTGAGGGTCGCAGATATGTATCCCTTAATGTTCTTCTTATGGTTTAGACTAGACTCTAAGTAAGCCCTGATCCGTAGGTTCCAATGATTGTCCACCTTTTCGGTGTGAGTGGTCACGGATCTTATGATTGCGCCGTTGTAGAATGATATGTATGCTGGTCTCCTGAAACATTTTTTGAAACAATGACCTGAGTTGAATTTAAACTCGTGAAATGAACACACTCATTATACCATTACCTTAAATATAATAATATCTTAGGACAATCCATACAGCATCATCTAGCCCAAAAGTAAACTGAGCTTGTGTTAAGGTGCAGCCACCACCAGGAACACAGATGTTCCTCCAACATTTTTTTATAGTTTACTTTGGGATATGGGCCCTGTTAAGCCTTTATCTGCAAATCTGTCTGCATTTTGATGGGAATAAGCCTTACCACAATCCAACAGAAGGGAAAGCAGGTCCCCAATCCCAGCTAAAAGAAGCCTGCATTTTCCTGAGCTGGTTGGCGTGGCACTCTCCATTATACTCTTTGGGCACACACGCGGGTTCGGTGAAGTGCTTGTCTGAACGCAGCTTTGCGGCCTCCACCGGAGATGCGAAACGGATCTTGAGTACGTTTTCGCCCTTCTGTAAATGCGCACACGATATAATAATCTACCGAACCTACATGATCCGTTTATTATTTTAGGCAACTTAGATGCAATTAAATCAAAATTTATAAAAATTATTCAAACATTCAGAACTGACCTAGCACCAGCCTAGAATATAGAATAATGAATATCTACTTTGCGGTAGAGTAGTTTTATGACTACTAAGATAAGGTTGAAATTGATTTGCACGTAACGATATCAAAGATTAATATATTACATTTGTGCCGATACCATTAATATTCAAATAAGTCCAAGACATTGTATAAAACTGGTTTTTTTTTCAAATAATTTTTGGACTTTTTTTAAGTAGGTATCGGAGCTAGCGGTCATTAATTTACCTTTATGTGAGAACTGACATCAAACGTGTATTGAATGAACATGTTGTCAGTAGTTCCTACAGGGCTATCATTTAGTTCTATAAAAGCTACTGTGTCCACGCCTTCGAATACTAGATGGGCTACATCGTAGGTGATTTCTTCTTTGGAAACTGAAATAAAAAAATATAATTACTATAAAAGCTAATGTAGTGTAAAACGACGACCGATGTGGCGCGGTGGACGAAGGTCCGCCTGCGACGCAGGAGGTTGCGGGTTCGATTCCCGCCTCAGAACAATTGTGTGCACGATCTGCAGATATTTGTTCCGGGTGTTCTGGTCGTTTTCTATGTATAATAAAAAAAAAATATCTATGTAATGTATTGTATTATGGTATATCAGTTATCTAGTACCCATAACACAAGCTCTGCTGTGTGAATTGTCCAGCATTATTTATTTATTTAAAAACAAACACACAACAACAAATGCACACAACATTTCAACATTTAAGAGATATCTTTTATCAGCAGCGCTATATCTTTTATTCTTTTATCAGACATTGTGTACCTAACCTTAAATGTTAGTGCACCAGCATGTTTCTAACTAGATTTTGTTATGAATTAAATGTATTTTTTGTACCCATAGAGGGGTCTGGTGGTCAATGCCCCATAATGAGGTAAGATTATTCTTACCTAATCACTTTCTCATTTATCTTTACCAAGCAGTGGAACCCTGAATTTCATTTTCGGGGGTAGCATGTTAAATGTTGTTGCAAAAACTTACTCGAAAACTTCGCAGTGTAAGTCCAAGTATCGTAGGCCACCCATCGCGAGAGAACGTCGTTGAAACCCAACAGGATGTGTCCAATAACGCCCGATGCGTACAGATCAGTGTACACTCCGCCGGGAACTGAACCTGGTACTGAAATCGCTGCAACCACAAGCATTTAACACAGGCATAATAAAACAGTTCTTTACTCCAAGGGATGAAGATCCTTAAAAAAGAAAAAAGATTAGTGAATTGCGCGTGTGACTTGCTTTTAACTTTTATCAATTAAATAAAACTGTGGGTAGGCCTTCGCTATATTTTTCCTGTAAAATACAGTTACTTTGAGTTTCTAAGTACAAACTGTATATACATTTCAGATGTCTTGATCTAGGAAATTCTAGGGATAAAGGGGTTAGTGGTTATTTTTAAGACTTTTTTCAAAAATACACAGTTGATATTACAGAGAACAGTTGCTGTAGTTTGGTGGTGAAACTTCTTGAAAACTGCGCGGTGTAAAAATCAACAGGAAAAGGCCTATACTAATGTATGTAGTACCTATATTATCTTTACCACATTTGCTATGATTCTAAAGCATCAGTGTTCCTTACGAGTGAAATCATAAATACTACCGGTCAGACCTGAAATTGGAGGTCGCAAGTTCGGATTTAAAATACTTTCCGAATCCCTTAAAGAGCCATAATGCCTAGTTACTATCATACCTTCTCATTTGCAAGTAGCAATTAAAACCTCAGGTTTCTACGCTCATTATGAGTACCGAGACCAACTCTTGTTGGTTGTATGATTAAGATTCCTTGATCAAACAAATGGACTAGGTCAGCCAAATAGGTTAATAGATACGCTACAAATACCGCTAAGTGAATCTAACTACTGCAAAGTACGAACAAACTATTTTGCTATTAATTAGCAAGTAAATTAATAACTGAGCAAATGTGTACGTTATTAACAGAAGCACTAACTCAAATAAACAAACACTTACATCCATTTTCGTTTTCCAAGGTCCATGTCACTTTTTTACCCTCTGAATTCAAAAGGTACCTTCCTTCAGAAAAACATGTCGAGAAAGACAGGCACAGGAGGATTAGAAACGTGCTCATCGCTCCGACATTACAGACTATATGAGACATGTTTTGAATTAAAATCGCAAACTCGATAACTAGCGCTCTTTGAACCCTATCGGTAAAATGAGATGTTTTTATTGACGTAACTGAACATGATCATTCTTTGAGTGGATTGATTATTTATTCAGTTACAAAACTTAAAATATCCGATTTTATTATGACTTGAATAGAGGAATTAAATTAAGTTCTTTGTGACCAAGTCGGTCGAAGACACTTTGTGCACAAAACGTGTGGACTAAAGTCGTTACTAAAAAGAAATAGAACTGTTTAAGGGGGGAGTTTGACTGTTTATTAAATGAGTTCACTAATTATAGGTCATTTGCCTGTATTTTGATACGAAGCCTCGCTTGTGCAGCTTAGCACTCTTTGCCTGTGCTCTGCAGAGTATCAAATTCGTTGTTAAGTAGGTTCCTGATATACCTACCTATAGCAGTAATAGTTTATTTAAAATAAGTATACATTGAAGAATACAGCACAAGTTATTTTGTGGCATTATATTATTTTACAACAAAAAAGATACTTACGCCAATGAAAAGGCGAGAATTGGGTTGATGAGAAAAAAATCATTTAAGAAATTATTTTTTTATGATTATGATTTTCTTAAGAGATTGAGTTTACCGGAGAAATGTAGCACGTGACCTCCCGACCTCCCCAAAAGTTCTGATCCTCCTATTCACAGTCAATAAAATTTATTACCATGACAGACATTTAGACAAACAAACAAAAGGCCAAAAATAAACTTATTCTACAGTACAAGTTATGGAATTTTTTTTTTTGATCATTATAAAATTGACGGCAACATTTATTGAATCCAAGAGGGCAACATTTATTGAATTGAATTTATTTACATTATGCAAGTATTTATAGGTAGGTAGCTACTTATGGGTTATTGGTAATTCGTATTCCCGTTAGGAGGTGATAGGGGTTTAATCAATATTCGATGTTGCACTTTTGTCTTATTTTGAAAATAGCTAAATAACATGATAACCTAAAAATGGTTCACTTTTGCATGATGCACATGGGGGTGAAAATTATCGCAAATAGTCACCCCTATCACCTCCTAACGGGAATACTTACATACAACACAACTTAATTTTGCATACATTGCATTACCTTGAAATGTATAGGATAAGCCATAGAATCATTTGTGGGTACCTACACCTACCTACATTCCTAAGAAAGAAATAATTATGATTATGAAATTTGAAACTTAATAAAAAAAAATAGTCTAGGTAATCAAATTCGGTTAGTTCTAGCGACATCTGCGTTGACACAAATATAAAAATGAAAAAATACCTCAAGCAAAAAAATTCCCTTAAAACTTGTTAATAATGTAGGTAGAGAGAAAGAAGAAGAAAGAAGAAAATAATTTTATTTGGCCAAAAAAAAAACAGGTTTAACAAAACAACACATTAAAACAGTAAAACACAGCAAACATAAAATTAAATTAAATAAACCTACAGAGAAACAATAATAATAATACACGTAACCTGCTGACTAAAAAGGGTCAAACCATGGACGAATAAAATAAATAGACTTCCAAAGTCCATTCATCCGACCGAGAATCGATTACTAGTTATCTGGTAGGGCGCGAGATGGCGCTACGTGTAGCAATTCGTTAAAATTAATCAATCTGCCCGTTTATTTTACCGCAACAGCGCCACCTATTAGATGGTATTTGCAGCTTTTCAAGAGGTTATGTCAATGATATACTTCCATCTAACTCAATTTTATAGATGGTGCTAATGTCGATTGCTACATGATTGATACGTTGCCAGATAGCATTTTTCCCGGCTGAACGACGACGACGCGACCCGGCGACGCGCGACGTTGGCGTTCTGCTGTGTTCTGCACTGGTTTGAGTAAAAATATTATTTACGTTCTCTCACGTACCTACCTCGCATTTATTTTACGAATAACGTTTGAACTTTAATTAATAAATTTTATTCATGTTTTTCCTACAGCACACACATTATGCATAAAGCTCGAAACAATTTTCAATACTTGATTTAGCACGTTTCTTGGTCGATTAGATGTACATTTTTTAGAACATGACTTATGAAAATGTCTGTCGAAGTACCCTGCCTGATAGGATTTTTTGAATGTATGACGTCGGCCGAACTACCACCAGCAGAGCTGGTGCCAGCAAGGCCAACGTTACCACTCACTCTAGGATCACACATGTAAAAAGTAATGGGCTTCGCCCGCCGCACAATGCGGTTTTATTTCAAAAACCACGTGGTTCGCACACGTGGTTTTTGACGACGAGAGAATGTTTGAGAAAACATTTAAAAATAAATTTTGATGTAGTAAATATTAACGTCATTTATAAGCTTATTTCTCATCGATTATTCAAGTTTACAGATTAGTTTAATCGTTAATAGTTGTTGCTTGAACATACGCCACCTCCACTACGTAGCGCGAAGTTCAAACAACAATTTGTCTTTTAATTTTACAAAGCATTGAAAACACTTAAAATCTTATCTCCTTGGTATTCTAAATTAACCTTATAAATTAATAACTATTTACAAATAAGAAAATCAATGTCAAATAATAAGCTTGATTAATTGTTTAAATCCAAGAGTATGTTTTCAATTGTTTTGAATTTGGTTTACAACACCATAAAAATCTACGGAATTATCAAACATTCCATCAGGACATTAGCCTTAATGAATAAAATTTCTAGCAATTATTAGTTTTGAAGCGGTTCTGCGTCGTCATGTCAAAAATACCGAATTATTTTATAAAATATATATATTTATATCATAAAATTTGAAATGTATCATATTCCTTCAAAAATTTTAATAACAAAAAAAAAAGGTATTTATGCAAAAAGCATGTGAAGTGGAGGTTCGAACCAGCAGTAAGTCTTTTTTGTTGGTACATTCCAGTGTGTTAAACAACTGAGCCATGGAGCCGATAATTCTGCAGCCGAAATAGAAGGATGATTTCAATATTCTAACGATGTTCAAAAAATTATACGACCACCCGAATTGTTTTGTATTTGGTTCGCAACACCATGAAAATCTACGTAATTATTAAGTTACAATTCACTAATCAAACATTCCATCAGGACATTAGCCTTAATTAATAAAATTTCTAGCAATGATTAGTTTTGAAGCGGTTCTGCGTCGTTATGTCAAAAATACCGAATTATTTTATAAAATATATTATATTCCTTAAAAAAATTTAATAACAAAAAGATATTTATGCAAAAAGCATGTGAAGTGGAGGTTCGAACCAGCAATTTCCATTCATTTTTGTTGGTACATTCCAGTGTGTTAAACAACTGAGCCATGGAGCCGATAATTCTCCAGTCGAAATAGAAGGATAATTTCAATATTCTAACGATGCTCAAAAGATCCGTCAAGTTGGTAAAAATGTGACAAACTCGGTAGACAATTAATCACTGATTTTAATAACTTTGTATTATGTTTTCAGTGTATTTTCGTAATGTTCTGTTTTTTATGCTTGTTCTCGATCTTCACATGCATAAGTAATTTACGTTTATGGTGTTTATCGTCTTATTCACTTGATTTGCACTGTTTATTGTTGTTCACAGATCGTCCTTGTTGTTTTTGTAATCACTGTTTTCTAGCTCTAATTTGTAATTTTTCGTTGAGGTTGAGATAATGTTATCCCATATGCTTAGTACGTTTTACTTTAATTTTCTCTGGTTTAATCACTGTTTTACCCGGATTTCAATTTTAAATCAATTTTATTCATAGGGTGTACGTTGACCGTGCGAGCGCAGCGCCCTCTTGCAAATAAGCTAAAGCAAATACCTAAAGTAAATAAAACGAGAAAACCTGCGGCATAATAGATAGGTATGCTTAGGGTATCTAATTGGACAGAAAGGGCCTATTTTTGTATATGTTATTGTTTTCATACACACTTCAAATATCTAATCATAAAATTAATGTTATCATATAAACTTTTCATTTGCACGCCATCTACCTATTAAACGACGCTTTATCTTGTACATTATGCCACGCCATCTATCACTATTCTTTAGAGACTAGTCTACCAGGACGATTATCTATTAATAAAACAAAATTTGAATATATCAACTGGTAAGTATCAAAAACTTATTTAAAAAAAACTATAAAATAATTGTTACGATTATCAAATGACTCCTATACATTTACCGAGTTTAATCGTGGAATATAACGATTTTCGGGATAAGGATCAACGCCATCTAGTATTATCCAGAATTTCGGAGGAACGCAACTTTGAATGGGCTTTGGCTATCTTATGTTTCCTTCATCTATGGTCAAACTCAGCTATGTGCTGAACCACGCATGGCGCGGAACAACGCTGATTTTCAGTTTGTACCTTTTTTATTTAGTCACATCACGGACAAGGAAAGAGAGAGAGATGCTCTAAACAAACAAAAAAAAATTAATAGTTAAATAAAAATTATAAACAGTAAGTAGAATGTAAGTAAAATATAATGTGCTAAACATGAACGAAAAAATTTGTCTATGGTGCTAAACTTTAAAGCCACAGTTAAATTATCTGAGTGAAAATGCACGTCTCAATAGACCTAGGTAGGTAAGGTACCGAGTCTGCAATATTCCGAGCAGAAAATATCTAGAATATGATACGGTGTTAGCGACACCACATTTACTTTCTTCGTAACCGTGCCACACATTGTGTAGGACAATGTCGCAACTTAGGGCCGATTACACCCAACTCCTAGGATTACCTACGCAATCACACTAAACGCAGTTATAGCGTTGAACTGACGACGACGCTGCGTTAATTAACAACTAATCTACTTTTCACTTCCCTTGTTTTCTTGACAAGTTGATAGGTACCTACCATAGAGTTAGGATAGAGCAACAGAGAAACAACAAGCCCTTTTGTAATAACTCTATGAAGCCACTAAGTATTCCAACTCTTTTTATATTTATTTCAAGGAAAACGAAAGGCTTATAAATAAAACTTATCAGTATCACTAATTGATAAATACTGGAAAGCTTATCACGGTTATAATCGATGATATAGGACTTACTGGACCTTCGTGAAAGTTATCCTCATCGTAGAGTTAAGATAGTTGTTACGACGTATCCATCAAGTGAGATTGTACTGACGAGCCAAAGAGAATATAAAGTATGAACGTGTAGGCTCCTCGGATGTTTGGTCCGAACATAGTCCTAACCATGTCCTAACCATAACAATCACAATAAAAAAAAATAGTTTTGGGGGTTCCGTGCCCGAAGGTTGAAAACGGGACCCTATTACTTAGCCTTCATTGTCTGTCTATCCGTCCGTCTATCAGCGGGCATGTATCTGATGAACCGTGAAAAGTAAACAGGTGAAATTTGTGTATTTCTCTTGTCAAAAACACATAATAAAAATAAGGGGGCAGAAAAAACAGGTGTTTTTCTGCTATGTATGCTCTACGATTATCAAGACTTTTGAACCGTAAAACGTGTAGAGGAACAGTGGATTTTTTTAAAAAGTGTGGATGAAACTAATAACAACAAATAATAAGAGTAAAATAACGATATCCGAAGGTTAGCAACGTTAGGTGCGGTCAGTTCTTCGATGGGTGACCGCGTCATGTTGGCTTTCTGCTTTTTAGCGTTTGAACAAAAAAATGTTCTCTTGCTTCTTTTGCGAAAATCTATCAAGTATGGTACGGAACCATTCATATGCGAGTCGACTCGCTCGTAAATGGTATTTTTATTCTTTTTAAAATATTCTTAGAAAAATCGTAATTTTGTGTCTCTTTGGAAAATCTCTATGAAAATAATTCTTTAAAAATAAACAAAGAGATTATTTTCGTAAATAAAGTACTAATTTGGAAATTATTAAAATGTTTTATCGATGACAAAAACATCATAAAATAACTTAGACCATCGAACGCGCTGAAATAATAACTTGACTACACGAAATAAATAAGTTCCTTCCTAGTTATCTGAAAACATGGACCGGGTTCCTCTTTATGAAGAATTTAGATTGATAGAGCGTAAAGAAAACGAAATAAACGGAGTTTGGAAGGGTAAAGATTTAAATCATAAGTTTTTGCTCACAAGAATTCCTGTGAGCAAATCGCTCTAAAGAATACTCTAATTCTTTCACAGGCGTTCACCTTCTTCTGTTCTTCCTGGCGTTTGTTTTCGGATCATTCTGCACCTTCTGCTTTCATATGCTGATGTATTTATTTGATGAGAAGTGTGTCCTGTTCCCTAAACTCCTGTCGCTCACGTCTTCTCGCCATAATGTGATCTATGAATTTATTCCTGAAGAAAAAGAAGGAGAAGAGAGTGAGAATCTAGTTTTTCTGGCATCTAATCAATACAGACAAATACGGCTCCAGTCACTCTAACGTCCCTCTGACTTCTAGATCGTCCTGTCTCGTGCTAGTAAACACTAAAACTTGGTACATACTAAAGCTTGGAATTGAACATCTTAGTAGCATTCCGACCATTAATATGCGGTAATAATGGGCGATTCGACACTGCACCTATATAAATACATAGGTAGGTACATACTTAATATTAGAATTGCATTCTGACCATGGATATCTTTTGAGTGTAAGTTTCCCTGGTTAGTTGAGTAATTGTATATATCTAGCCAAGGACACTTACCCCCATATCTTTAGTCATTACCTCAAATAATTCTCCACTCAAACTTGTTCAAGGGCGTTTCGAGCATTCCTCCAAAACATGCTCGAGTTTGGTATGCTTAGTCGTTTATTTGGTTATATATCAACCTCACTCAAACATGATCAAACATGGTTGAGTCGAGTGCGTCACCGTTACCGTTACCGTTGTAGGTTTCATCGTCGTAAATGAAATTGAGATAGTCTCCAAAATCCTTTGTAAATAACAACAAACTATTTCGAGGAGCATTCAAGGTAGGTAGCGACGTACCTTGAGATGACAGTTCGTTATTCCACTCGTATGAGAAAATTCTCGAAGGCTGTTTCGAGTGAAGGATTTTTTTACGATCAAGCATACCGAAACGCATTTGGACGTTGAGTAGAGTTTGAATCGAGGTCGAGGTAATGATTAAAGATATGGGGGTAAACTAAGGCCGTGGTCACCTATATCATCGATCTAATAACGGATACCTTTTGACTGTGGTGTGGTCTAACCAAGGACACTGAACAGTGGCCATGTTCAGATCAATCTAAGAAACGAATACCTAACTTCTATTGTTACAAGTACCTACTCAAAAACCACTAATGTTACAAGTAGGTACTTTAAATAAAGGTGTAGTGTAGGACATTCAAGCTTCCTAATTCAGCATACAGGCTTAGCCTAGTGAAGTGTAGTAGTTGTGACCCTTCCTATGTATAAAACTAACGTATAAGAATGTGCATCTAATCATCTTATTTCCCATGTCTTTTACTGCAATAAATATTACTTTTTTGTTTCATGAAACAGTTCCCTCGCTGCCAGTTGACTTCTTAAGTACCCAATGGGTTGAAAAGAGTGCTTGCTATCTTCCTACGTTCGTCCCTCTAGTATCCGCAATCTTTGGACTCGTGTGGACGACCATGTTTCTGATGTGCAGCACTGGAAGCCGGACTCTTACGGGGTATTGTACCTATTTGCTATAAAATGTAAACCCTAGCCCGACGCAATGAGGTGATTTCTGGTCGTTTTCTATGTATAATAAAAAATATCTATCTATGTAATATATTGTATTATGTATATCAGTTATCTAGTACCCATAACACAAGCTCTGCTTACCATGGGGCTAGATAATGCTGTGTGAATTGTCCAGCATTATTTATTTTTATTTATTTATTTATTATCAGGGTTTATCGTGAAAGTATGTATATTACTGTCTCGGACATGTACTAGGTGGTCAAACCGATGAACCGAACTTTTTCCATTTATTATTATAACTGTTATTTCAATTTGTTTGACTGACTTCACGAGTGTCCTTAACCTTGTTTGATAAATCGGCGCAGCCAGTTCTTAGTTATGTAGTATGTATTATATTATCTGTGGTTATGTTATGAATTATGATAGTTCAGTGTAAATTCGTCAGAGTTTCAATTTTTTTCTGTTTCATTATAAACGTTCCATTCGAGCCAAGTTTACCAAACTATAGGTAAGTATTTAAGAAACAAGCCTGAGAAGAAAAAACTGCACTACCCTGCCTGCAATTTATGTCGCCAATGGTTGCCAAGCAGTAATACCTACTGTTTTCTGGCATAAAATGATGGGTTCATTTTATGCCATAGGGCAGACTAACATAACATACACTAAGGGCTGTTCCGCATTGAAGTATTCGTCGATCGGACAGACTGGTTCCACAATGGCACTGGTTTCGTAATGACACAGGCCTACCTAATGTTCCACGCTCTCAATATTTTCGTTTAAATTACAAAACCATTTTGCAAGGTTCGCTCTCTTCTGTCCACTCCAAATTCGGACATGATTGGCCGGTAGATACCTACTAGAGATGTTACAATTGTGATTTCTTGCACATTAGCGAACGCAAATGCAAGTATTGGAAGCTCAATGATGATGAGTTATCGAACAAATTTACCGCCTATTTAAATATCTGTTTTACTTCGGCGCTTTCACATGTCAACGCGGTCGATCTTCTACTTCATTCTACCAATGAATGATGGTTTTCCGATTTAACATGAAACTATTAAAAGCAGCTAACTGCAGACTGTTGCAATCGGTCTAGCTAGAGGTCAACTGATCCAAATTAATACCGATGGGAAACGTCCCTATGATGCTGGTTGCATTGCTCTACAGTATGGCAATGCTGATGTGCTGTGCTGCGCCAGATACTCACCAGCTCAAATCTCATGTGTCGCTTCGCGGATCACCGGACGCTCTGATAAAACTTTGAAAACCCAGAAAGCCTATCCTTAAATATGAGATGGCAAACTGCGAAAGACTGCAGGCCGATACTGGATGCGGGAAGCTGAAGACAGGGCGCTATGGCGCTCCTTAGGGGAGGCCTATGTCCAGCAATAGACAGATATAGACCGATGATGATTGCAAGTAAAAGTTTGAATGGTCTATTTATTTTAACTAGTTTCAAAATGCTTAAACATGTTGTAGCTTGCAGCGGCCTTGGAGAGTTCTTCCACCAGTTTTTGTGTTCTCCTTGGCTATGGGCACTCTTTGCATCTACTCCTCTTCTGTGACGCATTATGGCCTAAAGCAGCTGTGTATTAAGCTTGGAGAGATCACTGGCACATCCACGTATGTTTTTTTATCTTATGTCTAAGGTAGAGTAGAGGTATTTTTAGAAAAGTTCGACAGTTTTCTCCTGAAGGGTGTTTTCGTCACGCGCGTAATTAAAAATGATTGTAAGCTAATTACTCATAAGTACTCAATTATGTGCTAAAACCAACTTACAAACTTAAAATGTAAAATAAACTTGGAATCAATAGTCGTTTTAGCGACTATTAATTCGAAGTTTTTTGCAGCTTTTATCGAAGTCATAATGAATTCGTCAAACTACAGTTAGTTTATAGTAAAAGCTCCCCAGGTGTTCATATACTGTGAACGTTGCGACGTTAGCCTACAAGCGGCGGATCCGCGGCGTGTACCAGGCCACCTGGCTCACCATTATCTCTGCCTGGCTGCACACCCTCTGCTGGCTGATGTCGGCCCTTGTGGCGCTCCTGAGGATCCTGCTGGCTGTGGACTTCCAGCTGGTGCGCATTAGCGCCGAACTCATCGGCGACGTCGACAAATTACTCGTGAGTACACAAAATAGTTACATAATCAGTTTGCAGCTGATATTTCAGTAAGTATGTAAATGTGTGAGTTTCTTTCAGGAGAGTCGTGAAGAGCAAATACGCACCGTATCACCGGCCTCTGGTATAAGCAGCGTTGATAACTCAGTTTCGTTAGATGATGACACTACTATAATTCACTATCGAAGTAAATCATTCGAGAGACTAGAATCTCGTGAGACGGACAGGCCGGACCAGATATATACGATAAAATATGCGGATGAGCAAGAAGTGGTCCAGCCATTTATCTCGGAGCTGTCCTTGGTCCCCGAAGAGCGTGAGAAACTAGCCAGACTTGAAGCTATTCAATCTTTGCCAAAAGATAGATATTTTATTGTCAAAATGCTTTACGATTTATTTAACCGTGTTGACTTTGATAAATCAAGTGATTTTCTTGGTAAATCTAGATCTATTGTTAATTTGAAAGCTAAATCGATGGAGAATTTACTTGCAATGCAATCACAACCCATTTCACCTTCACCTTCTTTGAACATTGATGCTGAAACAGTTGGTAAAAGAAAATATTTCGAGGCTGTACGCCATAAATCGGAACAAAATTCTCTTAAAACATACCAAAACACCGAGGGTCCTAGCACGTCTGGGAAACCATTTCTCCAATTATCAAATCAAGAAAATGTGGAAAAGGGATTTATAATAGATCTCGATGCAGGAAGCGGTCATAGGGTTTTTGAATCAACATTGAATCTTACTTCAGAAATGAAATCAGTTTTAGAGGGAAACTTAACTCAAGCAGTAAAAGACAAGAAAAAATCTAACCTTAAAAAAGTAATTGAAACCGATAGAAGAGATAAAAAAATGATAAATCGTAAAGTTCAAATACACGACTCCAACAGAACCGTTACTGAATCCCCCACAACAACTGATTCCGATTCGGGACCTAGCACCGATCAAACCAACACTGGAACTCAAGAAAAAAACACTCAAACGAAAGAAAAACAAGACTAAGAACTTAAGTTTTGTTCTCCTTCGGATACTTGAGGATTTCACGCATAATTTTATTGTACTTTGTCATGGTTACTGTGGGCATTGCACAATTCAACAAATTAAGTGTTTAATGAGCTAACATATAACTCATATATATTATGAGGGCAAGATTAGTAATCTAAATTAAAGCCTTTCATTATTTATTAGTTAATGTTTTTAGTTTTTTAAGTTTATGTTAAGTTGCAACTCTGACTGGCAGACAGTCTGGGCATTAATCTATTATTTTGAGTTGCTGCCCACATTACAGCCATACAATTATTATTATATAAATTTATTACCTAAAGAAATCTGTTTTCTTTTAACTTTGGTAGAGTACTATAAATCATTATTGTTCAATTTCTTGAGATTGAACCACAGGCCGCCGTCGCTGGCTAGCACGAGTGATGATTTGCTTATCTTTGGTGGCACCGCAGTTTTTTCAGACAAATGTATTTCGTATTCTTGTAATATCTTTATCAGTGCCAACTTTGCTTGGAGATAGCCTTGTCGAGCTCCTGAAAGCATATTTCAAATTATAGGCAAACCACCCAAACCCATCCGATGCTAATTTTTACAAGGGCTTTTTTTCTTTCGTAAGCACATTAAAAAAGAAAATGTATAAAAAATATCGTGGCAGGAGGTTAATAATGCTACTCGCGATACACATGATATAAAATGTGCAAAGACATTGTCTAAGAATATGTGAAGTCAAACGATATACATATATACAGTCCTAGCTACCAAATAAAATATACCGAAAGGATCTAGATTTTACTTAAAGGCTAACGACTAATTCTTAACCTCCTGCCGAGAACCTAATGTCCGTGCCAAATCGTTCCTAAGGTAACACTATTACAGCTATGTATTGTTTCGGATTATTTGCAGAAGTTACTTTAAAACCAAAAGTTGTAAATGTACATACTGCGCATTAATTGATCACCTACCTATACATTTCTTTGGTCCTTCTCCAAATGGCAACCATTGACAAGGGTGCATCTTTGCTTTATTTTCGGGCGTAAACCTCTCCGGTTCAAACTTCTCTGGATTGGGAAATATATCGGGGTCCATCTGGATGGCATAGTTTGGGATAAATATCATTGTGCCCTTCTCTATAATCAAGTCGGAGTTCGGCATTTTGTAGTCATAAGTGCATCGCCTAAATATCGCTCGCAAAGTAGGGTGCATGCGCTGCGTTTCTGAAAACAAAAAGTTAAAGGCAAATTGAATATCTCTTTATAGTAGAGAGTATCTCTAGTCTTTTATTTTTTTATTAATAACGTAAAAAATTCCGACAGAATGTAAATTGTTTGACAAATAAATAAATGAAATAAAACCGTTACGTTTGTTTGTATGGGAATTACCATTATATACTCTTAAATATGTATTTTTTTTAATTTGTATTTGTTGTTATAGCGGCAACAGAAATACATCATCTGTGAAAATTTCAACTGTCTATCACGGTTCATGAGATACAGCCTGGTGGCAGACGGACAGAGGAGTATTTGTAATAGGATCCCGTTTTACCATTTGGTTACGAAACTCTAAAAATAATATTCTTTACTGCTTCC
Organism: Eupithecia abbreviata; assembly: GCA_943735965.1. Lineage (NCBI taxonomy): Eukaryota > Metazoa > Arthropoda > Insecta > Lepidoptera > Geometridae > Eupithecia > Eupithecia abbreviata. Next base: position 8,151,594 of record OX030991.1, on the reverse strand, counting down.
ATTATCAATCAGACAAGGACGGGACACACGCTGCACGTGCTAACTATGTTATTATTACGTATCCTTGACACTTTCCTCACACAGCCTTTCTTGCACCGTATCCTTTAAGCTTGTATAATTACCCTCCTTTCGTTTTATTTCCCCATCTTTGTACTTACCATCCAGCACCATGTTTAAGTAGACCATTTCATTAAGAGCTTCGTAACTGCATTCTCCGTTATACTTCGCTAGTACTTGTTGCACTTCGTCTCTTACTTTGGCTTGTATTTGAGGATTAAGAGCTAATTGGTAAGCTGCAAACTGTCCCGAAGTGGAAGAAGTTTCATATCCAGCAATAATGTAGAGCATAGCATTCGCTACAATGTCAGACATTGTAAACGGATAGTCTTGTGCATCTGTTTTTAAAATAATAGTTAATTATTTATTTGCTGTCGCACACATAATATTATCAAATGTATAGGTATGCTCTTGTTACCGGAACAATTTCCTTCATACCTACCGTTCGTTTTTTCCAGAGCCTGGTTTTCTTTTAGGTCAATCATTGATTGCAGAAAGTCGTTGCGTTTGTAATTATGTTGCGCCCGTTCTGCTATTGTTGTATGCACAATTTTCTCATAGAAGTCTTCAATTTTTGGATCCATACGCTTTATCTTAAAAGCGTGAACTAAATCTGGAGCAAAAAAGGCAAATGCTCGTATAATCCTCCTGAAATTTTAAAATATTTTGTTTCAGTGCTTTATCAGGTCAGAACAATCCCAGATCAATAACAAACTACAGAAAATCATCGTCATCCTCAGAATATTAGTAAACTATTACGTTTTGTGAGAAAATAAAAAGTAAAACCTAAGAAAGAAAGAACATGCAGCTGTTTACGTGATCTGCCATATTTTAGTAAAAAATTACGATTTTTAAAATCTTACCAGTATAAATTGTTCATATTGAAGTATTCGTGCCCCATCCGATGGAATTCCGAATTAGAATCGCTGAAACCGTTACACTCAATACCAAATCCTATCGCCCCAATTAATTCCATTGTGTATTTTGAAAACCAAACAGATAAATTAATATCACTGTCGTTGTTCTTTGTAAGTAGTTTCATAGCTTGCTTTGCAATATCTTCGTAGACTGGGTACATGGTTTTCAGTTTTCCTGTAGTAAACAGCGGCGTTAGTTTGTTGCGTAAACTTTTCCATCTTTTTCCGTGAATGTTGAAGAGATGATCCATAAATCTATCACCGCCGTTGCCGGCATGATGTCCTCTTGTTTGAAAATATTCGAAATCCTTTACTAACACATGTTTTGCTATTTCCAAATCGTTGATCAGAAGCACTGGTTTGCAAAATGTGTACATACCGATGTATGGCAAATGTTTGTATTTGTAGTAATTATCCAGGTACGGTTGGAAGAACTGTCTCCTAGCCGTCATGGGCTCCTTTATATTACCGAACGGAAACTCCGGTGTCGGGCCATTAACTTTTCTTCGTGACCAATATGTGAATTTATATTTGAACCATAAAAAAATCAATAGGACAGTTCCTATTGTAATTAACAATATTTTATATGGCGTTATAAGAATATCCATTTTCACTGATTTTCCGATTATTAATTTCACTTATTTTCAATCATGCACTTGTAATTATAAACAGAGTGCTTGCCAAAGCACATGAGAGACCGTACTAAGGCGTTATTGCGTCCAAACCTACTCGGGTAGAGCCTCTGGTAGAACTCGCCGGTTTCGTCACTATTATTTGGCTTCGCCAAGGAACGTATTTCAAGTTCACATCGACTTAATTTTACTTACATAATCAGAGTGCACACGATACCTATTTACTCGTATGTACCTTATACTACAACGCAACCTTTGAAATGAAAGTCAAGGCTCGTCAATCGTAGACTAAAAGCTTAAACTCGACTCTTTGAAAGTAAATGTAACCTTTTCAAATAAATACAATATAATATTTAGGACTAAATTGTCTTCTGACCAAAATTCGGTAGGTATCACACGTACAACAAGCAGGGAGAATAAAAAAGGTACAATATTATAGTTAATAATAAAGGTAGGTGATTTATTTTGCCTGTACCTAACCGAAATCGCACTTAATAACTGTAATTTCATTTATAACGTAACTTAAAACTATTCTGTAGAATCTTCACCTTCAGCTCTCACGACTTCTCGTCTCAAGTTCACCAAATGACGCATATACTCTGTCGGGGTCCTCGTTTCGAAATGATTTTGATCCTCTTTTCTTTGAAACTTTACGTCATCTAAATATCTTTCGTAGTCGTTTACGGCTATATTAAATTTTTTACACGAACCTAATATATTTTCGTCTATATTTTCACACTGAAGACTTGTTCTTCTGCCGACTGTATTTGCACGCTTATGACGGTATTTATGTTCGTCATCATAATTAAAGCTTAAATTATCGCTAGAGCTATACGTGTGGCTTATTCTATCGCCTGAAATTCCATTATCGCTACTATTATCCAGACCTAAGAATTCTCTGTAAAATCTTGATTGTGTTGCCCTATACCTGGGGTTACTTTTGTAAACCGGAGAGAAATGTTTTCGTAAATTAATCATTGATTTAATAGGTGTGCCTCGCCTCCAAATAAATGAATCTGTTTCTACTTTACTGGAATTTGTTGATTCCGATAGTATACTGTCTGTCATAGCTGCATCATCTGTTGTAGGAATGTCAACTTTCAGATTATCATGATTTGTCTTTACTGAATAATCATTATTTGCAATCCAATCAGTTTGTGACGCCATGTCCGTAGCCTGAGTTCTATCAGCATCCTGAAAAGAAACTAACCTTTTTGAATCCCTTTCTTTGGGAGGAGATAACACAATGTTGTAAGGATAGATATTTGAGTTACGACCTAATATCATGTTCTTTATATGACTTGAATCAGTTGTTTCTATTGGATTAATTGTAACTCGAGGCAAAGGAGCAAATTCTTCTGATTCTGGAAATTCTTCGGATCGTCCCACTGGTTCTGAAATATCTGTTGTATGTATAACTTTATCCATAATTTGCGAGACAACAACATTGTTGATGGCATGGATTGTTTTTAGATCGGGATTTTTTTCTTTAACATCGCTCATTTCACAATGATTAGATAACAGATCTGGTGGTGGTGTATTTTTTGTTATGATTTGGATATTATCGTTAACTGGCGGACCATTATCATCAGAGCTTTGGGATTCAGAGTCAATAGGATATGTTGATATATTAATGTTAATAACGGGATTACAATAACTACTCTCTTCTTGACTTTGTTCATCATCCTGACTTATATATCGTGCTAAATTCATGGCGCGTTTTTTCCTTCTTGGCGGTGGCACTACTGGAGTTTGGGTACATTGTTCACATTTAACCATGGCATCGGTCATCATATAAGAATTTTTATAAAAAGCTTTCTTATTTTCTGTTATTGTAGATCTGTCATGATGATTCAGTGTGCCATAATCCGAACCTACCGCTGTATCTTTGCAACGAGGTGTCATAGTTATTGTTTCTGTTCCCACGTCGCGGTGAACCGTAAAGGGGCGATGTTTTTTCACAATGTATGATTCTAAGTCCGTCTGGACATCAACACCTTGATCTTTGACGCGTATTACTGAGACCCGGGTCTGTGTATAGGCTGGAATGCCTATGCGCCTTTTATTTCGCATCGCTTTTTGACTCAACTCCATTAATCTTTGACGAGCATTTGTGCAAATTCTTAGTTCACTAAGAGGTTCCATGATTTTTCTATCTACTATTGATTCTACTTTAGTTGCGGCAGCTTCCTCCTTCTTTTTCAATTTTGAATATAATCTCTCAGTAACGGAAGCTACAATTTCCGCTCTTTGACTGTCATGCAAAATAGGAACATGAGGTACTTTTGTTTTATCGCTTTGTTCGACTCCTTGAACTAGACTGGGACTCTGCAGAGATGATATTGAGTTATTTTTATGCGTGACTACTGCTTCTAGTGGTAATATTTCCTGTGATCTGTATTGTCGTTTTTTGTGCCGTAAAGGTGCTACTACTTTCAGATCACTGCTGCTGCTGGTTCTTTCTAAGTTAGGAACGAACAGTTTATCGACTTCCTTGTTAATTTCTTCTACAATTTTAATATTCTTGTCTATTGTGTTGATAACATCGGAACTCCCACTGGCGACAGATGATGCAGTCGACTCTGGGTTACCGTCCGACTTCAAATTTAATCTATTCATGATGGAACCTATTTTTACGTTTGAACTATCGTCAAGTAAATTTTTATTTACATACAACTTCCAGTGGTCATCGTCGTAAGAAATTTTCCCAGTTTCCGGAATCTGAAAAAGAAATTAAAAGAATCGTGAAATATTTATAGCTCAGTTTAAGCTTCACTATAAAGCCCTTACGTATTGTATGAAATTTCTGGAAAGTTCGACAATGAGCTGGTTCAACTGTGCCTGGAGAGCCGCTCTAGAAGTGACGTGGAGTCCGCAGCTCGTGGGTTTGGGCGTAGGCAGTTGGCGGGCGCGCTCCGCCCAGCGAAGGGTCGATGCAGACTCACCGTAGCAGGCAATGCTTGGAGATACCGCTGTAGAAGAGTAATTTTCGATAAACTTACAAAAAATAGTGTCAAGCTAAACTAACTCTGAAAACTTTGGATGAGCCAATTGCTATAACAGTAACTGACCTAGTACACATTTGTACCTACTGAGAGCAGAAGCCAGTATTAGCGTGCTTTCCAGATTACCCAGCACGCATGACCGCTAATGAATCTATAACATAAAGAACCTTACTTGCAATGATAAAAGTGCTTGAACCGCCGCCAGTGAAGCAGTCCTTCAGCAGCCAAGTTAGTGCAGAATCTCGGTACGGCACAAATCTGCCTCGGTTGCCATTGCCACCGCTTACTGAAAACATTCCTTGTTATTCTACTATCTCGCCTAAATAATGTCTAGATCTTGAAATGTGAACTGGTAAGTTATAACACCGACTAATCTTTATAGAAGGTTAGGTTAAGGCCAATGTTTAGGTCGCTGTGAATGTTTTAGGTAGGTCAACACCTAATCCTCTCAATCAAACTGACTGGTTTCTCGAATTGCTCAATCTATTCTTGAACCTTGGCAGCTGGGTCTAGTAGTAAATTACGCAAGCTTATGCTGCAAAAGTGTGAGTTCACTGTTTAGTAAACAACGTGATGTGTGTCCTTGAGTCCTAGCCAAGTCGATGCCTTCCGCGGACGATTTGTTTGCAAAGTTTAAATTAGCTGACACCATTGTGGAGACAGAAACCTATTCGGTCACGTGTTAGAGTAAGCTATTTCCCCAGCATGCAATCGGATCATTTGCCTTCAATTTTCTACAAATATACATATTATATATCTTATCTAATATAAATACAATCACTGATTATATTCAGCAAGATGACTCCCTGAATAAAAACACAACTCTAATTGTTCAGATAGGTGAAAGTTGTGTAAAGCGGTCACAGTTGATACGGCTAGTTCAAGTACTTCTAGGAAAGATAGAAAATGGACTAGGGAAACTTATTTTTTGCTCCTTCCCTTACTCAAAATCATTAACATCACAGCAAAATGAGAATATATGTAAAAATAACATGCTAATATACAATATGACATGTCGTCATAGTGACGTTTTAATTTTTGACACTAATAGATTTATTAGTAAAACTTTTTTAACTAGGGATACTATGTATCTGACCAAAAAAAGTAAATTGATTATTGCTAAATTGTTAGCATATAATATTTTTGATCCTGTTATAAGTATAACAACAGCCAAAAACTTGGCTATAACAAATGCTTCTATTGAGCAATGTAATTATTTTACAAACCAGACCTTGGAACTTATTGAAAGTCGGAGCATGCCTTCCTTATCGGTACCCAACTACAGAGTTGTTTAAGAACTGGGATGTACTTACAGTAAGACAAAGTTTCATTCTTCAAACTATAGTTAAACAACATTCGCTTCTAGATTATGACCCTACATTTTTAAAGGGCAAGCGCAGAAAGGGTAAAGTCTGTAAAACGCGTACATTTCGCAACTCTCATTCACGGAAGTTCTTTGGATATATAGGTCCTTTTCTCTATAACAAGCTAAATAGTATTTTGCAAATCTATTCCCTCTCAAAATACAAAGTAAAATCATTGTTGAGTAACTGGTTAAAGCAACAAGACTATGATAAAATAGAAACCTTTCTTAAACCGATATCATGATTATTTTTGTAGAGCTGTAACAACTACTATTATATTGATGATAAATAAGAATAATAATTGGATCTTATCAACAGACTTACCAATTACCAACAGACCAACACATCCACTAAATTAGCACACGCGCGCGCACACACACACGCACACCCGAACACACACACACACAGACACACACACACACACACAAACACTCAGACACTAACACACCACACGTAGGCATACTCATTACATAAGGCAGAAGGATTCGTATTTTTTATTATTATATATCTTATCATTACTATTAGTTACCTATATTAGTTTTCTATTACGTATCTTTCATTGTTCACTTAGCTATAAGACCATTAAACTTTTATTATCTTCATTTTAACTGTATCTCGAATACATTAAGTCTATTAAGACAGGTACCTACTGTAATTACGGGTACTGTACGGGTCCGTAGAGTGAAGCCCTGGTGACCTGTAATACAGGTTTTTCTAAACCTACATCAGGCACCAGTCTTCACAATACAGGTTCGATCTAGTAAATAAATTAAATGGCTTTATTTTGTATCTAATTTAAGAGAACCTTTGTGAAGAAAATAAAAAAAATATTATTATTATATTATTATTATTCCAAGTCATTTAAATTAGAAATAGCGACAATAGAGGAAATCTCTAGCCCTATAAACATTATTACTATGAATTGCAATAAAAAATTAAGAAAACAAAATTGTAAAATAACTGGAAAGTTTACTAACTTGGTGCACCAAAATATTCAAGGAATTAGAAGTAAATTATTAGAATTAGAATTGTACATGAACTCATTTGATATTGATATCATCTGCCTCACAGAACATTGGCTGAAAAGCTATGAGCTCATGTTTAACTTCAGTAACCACCAGGTAGGTAGTTCTTTTTGCAGATCACATGCTATTCGTGGAGGCTCTTTAATATTACTAAATAAACTAATAAAATTCAAAGAACGTAAAGACATAGTATGCTTATCCATTGAAAGCCACATTGAAGTAGCATGTATTGAGTTGGAGCACACTATTGTAGCAAGCGTATACAGCCCACCATCAGCTTCTTTTGAAATATTTGAAAAAAATATGGATGATATCTTATTTAAAATATCAAAATCAAATAAAAACCTCATAGTATGTGGAGACTTTAATATTGATCTTTTAGAAGTTTACTCCCTCAGTAGCAGATTAACAAATTTATTTAATTCTTATAATCTTAGGCCAACATTTATGGAACCTACTAGAATAACTGAAACATCAGCAAAATGTATAGATAATATATTTGTTTTCCAAAATGAAAAAATTGTCAGTCACAAAATTATAAGCCATTTAAAATCAGACCACTTAGGTCAACTAATTAAATTAAAACATCCAGTAAAAAACAATAATTGTAAAAAAAAAATTAAGTATGTTCCTGTGACCACAGATCGATTTGAACGGTTGAAATTGGATTGGGATTTTAAACCATCACCTAACTACTCACTTAACAACCCAAATGAGTCGTATTGTAGTTTTTTTAATAAATTCACCAATGCGTTCAATTCAATATTCATACCCAAATCGATCTTGGTCTCAGAAAAACTTAGCTTTAGTGAGTGGGCAACAGTAGGTATACATAAGAGTAGACAAAAGTTATATGAACTGTATAGTGAAAAGCAGTACAATTTTAGCCAGGAATTTAAAGAAAAAGTAAAAAATTACTCAAAAATATTTAGAAAAGTTTGTAATACAGCAAAATCAAATTATATTAGCTCGAAAATTAAAAATAGTGAAAATGTAATAAAATCAACTTGGAAAATAATTAATAGTGAGACTGGAAAGGTCAATACCTACATTAATGATTACAGTTTAAAGATTAATGATTGCTCTATCAAAAATGATGTTGAAGTAGCGCAAGCTTTTGAAAATTTTTTTACTGACATTCCAATCTGTACTACAAAGTGTCTGAACTCTTCTCAAATAATAGCTGAATCATTACTTAAAGAAAATGTACCTAAATGCGATAGTAAATTTATTTTTACCCATGTTGATGAAATTGATATAAAAAAAGCCTTTAAACTTTTAAATATTAAAAAAACTGCAGATCTCTGGGGCATTTCCGTTAAAATTATTAAACCTTTAATTGATACCATTGCACCAGATCTAGCTTTTATATTTAATGAATCCATTGATTGTGGCATATTTCCTGATCTAATGAAACATAGTAAAATAATCCCATTGTTTAAATCGGGTATTAGGTCTGACCCCACTAACTTTAGACCAATATCAGTACTGCCTACATTCAGTAAAGTTTTTGAAAAACTTATTTTACACCAATTGCTTAGACATTTTAATGGCAATGACCTGCTACACTGTAAGCAATTTGGGTTTACTCGTGGCAGGTCAACTACTGATGCCGGTGTAGAGTTGGTATCGCATATTTTTGATGCTTGGGAGAAGTCGCAAGATGCTTTAGGCGTTTTTTGTGACTTGTCAAAAGCATTCGATTGCGTTCATCACGAAACATTAATCAGGAAACTACATCATTATGGAATAAGGGACAGCTCTTTGGATCTTCTTACATCTTACTTGAGTGATAGGATACAAAGAGTTGACATTAATGGGAAACGATCTAAAGGGTCTGTGGTTACAATGGGTGTACCGCAGGGCTCTATCTTGGGTCCTTTCCTATTTTTAGTTTATATTAACGACCTGCCTCATCTTGTAAAGAATGATCATGAGATTGTATTGTTTGCTGATGATACTTCATTAATTTTTAAAATGAATCGACAAAAAACAAATTTCGACGATGTAAATACTGCAATCTCAAAGGTAGTCCATTGGTTTAGTATCAATAATCTTTTGCTTAATGAAACCAAAACAAAATGTATAAGATTTATTCTACCTAATGTAAAACAAGTTAAGGCTGATGTAAACGTAAAAGGAGAAACGGTAGAAATTGTAGACAATACCGTATTCTTAGGAATAACCTTAGATAGTAAACTCCAATGGGGCCCACACATAGATAAGCTATCGAAGAGACTTAGTTCTGCAGCATATGCAGTTAAAAAAATCCGTCAACTTACAGACGTTGATACTTCTCGACTAGTCTATTTCAGCTACTTCCATAGTATTATGTCTTATGGCATACTATTGTGGGGGAACGCTGCAGATATAAACACCATTTTTGTGTTGCAGAAGAGGGCTGTTCGTGCGATCTATAATATGGGTCCCAGAGAATCCCTACGTAATAAATTCAAAGACATAAACATAATGACAGTACCATGTCAATATATTTATGAAAACTTGTTGTACACTCATAAAAATATCAATCGATTCATTAAAAAAAGCGATATACATAATGTAAATACTAGAAATAAGAATAAACTCGCTGTTCCCACAACTAGACTACATAAGATAAGTGCATCTTTTAAAGGGCAATGTATACGCTTCTACAACAAAACTCCAAGTGAGTTTCAAAAATTATCAATAAATAAATTTAAAAAAATTGTGAAGCATATTCTTTGTAAAAAGGCTTATTACAAAATATCAGATTATCTAGAAGATAAAAAAGCTTGGAACGAGTTTTGCTCCAACTCAAAATCTAACAAATTACAGATAAGCAAATCATATGTACTAGACACATAAGTTATGAACATACTAGTGGTTTCTTCTCACTTCTTCCACTGGTGGACAAAAAATTGAAGTGAACTATAAAATAATTTTAATTGATAATAATGAATAGTATAAAATATGACTTGTCTAAGTGCTTATTTGTAAGCCTAAAGAAATAAACTTTCATTTCATTTCATTTCATTTCATTTCATTTCATTTCATTTCATATCGTAAAATAGCTTTACAGGTATTACCAGGATATCTGTGCTTTTTAATAATTTGACTAAGAAGCTCTACCTAGGGCTGAAATGACGTTGCTGAGCGCAACCAGAGATTTGTTGATGTTGGCTCCTTCCTTCTGCTGACCGCCGCCACAGCCTTCCCAGCTTGCTTTTTCGCTAAAAACAATATCAAAATTACAATTACAAAACCTTTAAAGATTTCTGCTAGAGTAGAGATCCAAGTGACATATTATACTCTACCAACAATCTACAATCTAATATATGTACATTCGAACTGTTAATTTTTATGTATTGATGGTGCATTAAAGTTATATTCTATTCTATTATAAAGAGATTAGGTAGAGTATTTCACAGTTATCATAAAATAATATAATACCTAAATAAATATTTTTTGGACAATTCACACAGCATTATCTAGATAAATAGTATTTTTTTTATGACACATTCCATGTATATTAAAAAATATACATAAACACAAAGAGAACTCTGAACAAAAATTTGAAGATCGTACACAAAATTTATCCCGTGACGGGAATCGAACCCGTAACCTCCTGCGTCGCAGGCGGACCTTTGCCCGGCGCGCCGCCACGAGAGGTTGGCATACTAATGATACCTACTTATTTCTATGTAGGTTAAGGTAAACGCATTTTGCTGAACTTAAATACATTATATTCCCAAATAAAAAAAGGTCATCATTAATTTGCCTAATCGTTCAAAACATTGTCTTTTAAAAACTTATACCAGGGACTTTGGAGTACGGATAGCTGCAAGCCTTTATTTAAGAGGTTCAAGATCCTCCCGTTACCTTACATGTACATCAGGGACATCTGTGTCTTTGTCAAGCAATACCCGCAGTATTTTAAAACGCACGCAGAAGTCTTGACTAGACATACAAGACACATAAATAGATTATACGTCCCGCATTGTCGGCTAGAACTTGTTAAACGTAACTCCTACTATCATGCCATTACTATCTACAATAAATTACCAAAAAGTTTAAAAGATTTGCCATTAAACATATTTAAAACCAAATTAAAAAACTGGTTATTAGAAAACAGTTAACATAAACTAATTGAAATATGTACTTGTTTGACTAATTTATTAATTTTATTACTATACTATTTTTTCTTTCTATTTAAATCTGTATAATTTTTCATTTGATATTGGTTAGGACTTTGTATGATTTTTTTATTGACATTAGAGACATTAACGATTTTGCACACCTGAGTAGGTAGTTTGTATCTGGACATATTTAGAATTAAGACCTTTTATACATACATTCATGCAAATAAAGATTATGATTATGATTAATCAAATAAATAATGCTGGACAATCAACACAGCATCATCTAGCCCCAAGCTAAGCAGAGCTTGTGTTATGGCTACTAAATGACTGATATATTTAATATACATGGATAAATATTTTTTTATTATACATAGATAACGACCAGAACACCCAGAACAAATATCTACAGATCGTACACACAATTGTCCCGAGGCGGGAATCATACCCGCAACCTCTAACGGCGCAGGCGAACCTTCGCCCATCGTGCCAAGAGGTCGTTCGCACCGAACTGCCATTAAATTATGTATTATATTCAGTGTTTCGTAATTATTATCATTAAAGCATGCAAATAAAGGTAAAGTATGTAGTACCTCATTCAAGTTTACGCAAGAATCATCGGAATGCACCTATAAGGATTCAGCATTTAACCTACTTGCGGTGTCTAGTTAATGCCCGCCACGGACATTCGTGACGTAAGACGGAGAAGTAGCAATGTCTGTTTTAACGCATTCACTGCCTCGTCGGCTTCGCGACCCCGAAAAGGGCGCGCCGCGCGCCGCACGCGTCACTTGCAGATATTCCATTTGCGTGTTGGGCCATGAAAGTACAGTGGCGTTCATTTCATCGTGAGCTAACACCTTTTTTCGTAATAAATTTCTATGAATACAGAAATATTTTAGAACTGAAATAGTTCACTTAAATGTAGATAGCAACCTTACCTAACTGTCACTGGTCTATTATTCGTTATTTTTAGTTTTCGTGAATATATTCGTAAATAATAATATTTTCGTGAATATATTCGTTTAAGAAAAATGAATGTATAATAGACCCAGTATATTATATGCATAGGATAGGTTTGACTGGCATTGGAAGCACTGATGATTTGCGCAATATTTTTACGTTCGCTGACAAATAAACAAATAACTGACCAGGGCTGCTATAACATCAAGAATTGACCGATTTAAGCCCAGCCAGTGCAATGACGCCGTCCAAGGCTAGGTTAGGCCATCTAACATTGTGTCGGATGGAATTACGTAATATTGTGTTAACTTAACGACCACTGTTGTAAGTGGCCTACCGACCTACCATAATCACCGCAGTGCAAACGCAGCAAATTGGTACTACCAATAGAGATTGGATTGATATGGATCTGTTTTTAAATATAGATAGAAAGATATTTATTCATAACAACTTAAATTAACAAAAAAAAGTCACACTTATAAATATTTCTTATTAATAAAGAACTGAACTGAACTGAATAGGTACCTACATGTAGAGAGTTGTTACAAAAAGGCTCTAACTCAGCATAATGCTGGTTAATGCTGCTAAGCTCCTGCTCCTGCTCCTGCTGTTGAGCTTCGTGTAAATTGTTTGCAACAGTCAGTTAACCTAACTGTTACAATTGTAGATAGGTACTGGTTCTAATTTGTTTCTGTTATTTGATTGTTAGGAACTTACTACCACTACTGTAAACAATAAAATATCAACAACAAAAATAGTGTACATCTCACGTTTGACTCGTTTCACCTTAGGCTGTATACGATATTGAACGCATTATACGAAAAATAATAAAACGTTGAGAATTTCTTCAAGTAAAGTCCTGAGCCTCTAAATATAGAACAACTGCTTTAACTGTAAAATAGTTCTGGCGTTGTCTTTTGACCACAACATCTTTACATTTACCTACGAACTTTCGGGTTTATGGTAGCAAATAAATAAGGAATAGGATAAACCTACAGGGTTGATCCAAAATGGTGCAGTCAGCATAAAAAATAACACTCAAAAAACAACACAATGACATCCGACATGTACCGGTTCAATCCACCCATTCGTATCGTGATGACATGCAAGCTCTCACGTTTGCTTGACGTGTAATAAATTTCTTTGGAACAAAACAATTTAAGCTTAGGTACGACTTGCACTTCTCTCATTGATACATAGCTGAAGCAGATCTTGTGCAGTTAAAGAAACATCGGTACGAGAACCTCTCTCCTTTTTTTGAAGTCAGTTCAATAGTCTATTCTATATCATCTAGTAAGCTGAGGGACCTGGTCATGAACATCGGTTCCCTCCAACATCATTAGGCAAATACATGCACTGTCCCATTGAGAAGCAGAACAATACTATCCCGTAGGTTAAATCCATGTATCCCATGGATAGGATCGTGAGTGGCGAGATTAATTCTATCAGAGGACAAAAAGCTTTGTGAGAAAAGGTTTAAAATTACGTGCTGGGAGAGAAAAGAGATTGTCTCATACCTTCCAGCAAGATCAGCCAAGTGCAGAGTCCCCGTAGGCAGGACTATATCTAGCAGAGCATGGGATCTGGAAGAGGTGGAGTTCCGTCTAGTGGCAGCAGTGCGACGTCTCCGCGTGCCTTCATCCACCAGAGACAAGAGAGTTACCACGTCGTTCACAGCTACGCGGCGAAGATCTGACAAAAAGAAAGAAACTCAATAGTTTATTGCCTAGGCAAGCACCGTCTGCCGATTTTAATAGTTTTGAGACTAAGTAGAAAGGCGTCCGCCGCCGTCTCCCCATAGCTCTAATCGGGCTATGAGGAGACGGCCAATCCATTCTCCCATAAGAATAAACCGATTTTATTCCTTTCATTTTCCTTTGCAATAATCTCTACACTTGGCGGATATCATCTTCGGGTGTAACTTATTGTGTACCCAGGGATGATACCTACTATGTGTAGCCCTCGTCTTTAGATAACTCTCCTAGAGGGCCTTTGTGCTGTTGGCTTCGGCCCAACGCATGTCTTCCAAAAGATCGGGTCGTAAAAAAAATAAAAAATTACCTACCAATTTGCAGGCCAAATCACTTGTTGCATACAGAAATTACAAAAAAGCTGAGTTGCCTAGGAGAAATCGGTGTCGGCGATAAGGCCACCTATTGTACTGTTAAAGTGTAATATTTAGATATAAGGGGTTTTTTCGTTGTTTTAAAAGTTCCTGGATCTTACTTTGCACATACGGTCCCCGTGTGGGATGCTCCCTGACCCTCAGGTCCTTGCGCGCGTTGCCTCTCCGCCGCGGCAGCGAGTGGCAAGCTGGTGTGGCCTCTACCAGCAGGTCGTGGACTCGCTCGTTGTAGATCTCTAGGAAACTGGAGAGCAGAGTAATCTTAATGCTTAGCAGACAACATACCATATACCACAATATACCTAATACAATACATTACATAGATAGATATTTTTACTATACATAGAAAACTGCCGTATATCCAGCGACTTATGGGCAAAGACCACCACAGATTGGAAGGCCCAGGATGAGATGGCGCGACGAGCTCGAGGTACATCTTCCATCGTAGCCTGTTGCAGCGTTGGATCGCGAAGAGTGGAAGAAGAAAAGACTACCCAGCAGTGGGACAATAATGGCTCAAAATAATAAATCAATAATAGAAAACAACCATTATTACCATACACAAATATGGTCATTACCGACCATATGGGTGGGTGTTCACCCAGAACAAATATCTGCAGAACATACAAACATTTGTCCTGAGGCGGGAATCGAACCTGCAACCACCTGCGTCGCAGGCGGACCTTCACCCACCGCGCCCCAGAGGTCGTCAAAATCACTCATCATCAACAGGTCATATCCCCCTGTTCCACATATCCCTACTGCTCTATTTCTACTGGTTTTCTTCCCTACCAGTAGAAATAGAGCAGTAGGGATATGTGGAACAGGGGGTCATATCGACCCACTACTGGACATGGGCTTTATGTTTGCCATTCATATAATAAGAAATCTTTTAATATATTATATTATTTAAGTTTGAACATCGTTTTATAGTAACATAGGATAGTGAGTGCTTTGGTTATACATACTGTAAACTCCTATCTTTATAAATAAATTAATTCGCCCAAGTGTTCTGTGCTAGTGAAAACAGGTGCAGCCTACGACCAAGTCATAGTAACAGCAAATGATTTACGGTCGGTAGTTATTAGTTTGAAACTACGGTATATGGCGATTATTTAGCAGTCGTTAACAACTGTTTGTCACGGTTTCTCTGATGAGCTTTTAATGAGTCAACAATAGCAATAGCTTTTATGATGTTTATGCAAAGTAACTTAGATTTGTTAAAAGTTTATCAAGCTTGTTCGCCAAATCGGGTACTTTTTAATAGGTTTTTTTTATTTAGGCATCAACAACAAGTTGCACGTTAGATCATCTGAAATCTTATTCTCAGGTTTGGTCTTACTTTTTATATCAAATAGGAAGTAATAATATAATACCTAAGCTTACCCAACAATGTTTATTTAAAATCTGTTAATAACTACAGCTAACGATAATAACCATTATATATTTGACGACCGATGTGGCGCGGTGGGCGAAGGTCCGCCTGCGACGCAGGAGGTTGCGGGTTCGATTCCCGCCTCGGAACAATTGTGTGTACGATCTGCAGATATTTGTTCCGGGTGTTCTGGTTGTTTTCTATGTATAATAAAAAATATCTATCTATGTAATGTATTGTATTATGTATATCATTTATCTAGTACCCATAACACAAGCTCTGCTTACCATGGGGCTAGATAATGCTGTGTGAATTGTCCAGCATTATTTATTTATTTATTTATATTATATGATAATTAAAAAACATACGGGGCAGTCTTTGGGGACTGTTGATGGTAGTTAAAAACTTATTTTAATTATACTGGGAAGCGTGCGGTAACGGTGATGCGAGTTTCACGCTATTATCACCCAAAAAAAACCTATCTACATTTATACACAGTTAGGAAAGCGTTCAGTGACGGACGATGACGCGAGTTTCACGCTCTTTATTCACCCAAAAAGTGCTCAACGCCAACGCTCCTAAAGAAGTATTCACTTCAAAAACGAATAATTTTAAACTCACCTTAAATATATTCCACAAGAATCTGAAGGAACAATGTTACGAGTATTTGTATTTAAACAGTGCTGCGGGGCGGCGGCGGCGGCGGCGGGGCGGCGAGACACCACTACTGGGCGGGCGGGCCGGGCACGGTCGGCTAGCTATCCGACGGAACACTGCTCGGGAGTGTGAAACCTATAGACTGCGATGCCACCCTTTTACACGGACTACCTACCCCTTACTGCGTGTCAGGGATACTTTTGTCTATTCTTCACCATCTTCGGCCGTTGGGTTCGTCCGTTTGTGTAACAAACGATTAAATTCTAACTTTATTATGTAATGTGATGAGATGGATTAAAGTTTTCTATTTTCGTATGTATTCGCCACTTGCAGAAATAAACCATATGAATCGGGACTTAGCAAATAGTTATTGGCGATTTCAATTTGTTGTTTTCAATGGTGTCTTTTTAGTAGCGTAGAGAATACGGTCATAGGTAAAGTTAGCTCTACCATACCTTTTCCTAGGTATGTACAGAGTTTTACCTATCCAAATTCCTTATTTGTGTAGGTAATGCTAGACTTCACAGCCTCAGCTTCTATACACACCTAACTATATTGCCTAATCTGGGACTTAGTCTTCTACATTATTGCGGGCACATAAAATGAAGTGACCACGTGTCAGTCAGTATAGTCTGTTAGTTAAGTAAGGTAGATGGATAATTAATAGTGCGTTGTTATGTGTTTGTGATCTATCACCATTAACCTTCATACAGTGCATTATTGCAATTTCACACTATACATAGACACATGGGCAGAGATAAAGCCATTATGGCATCAGGGCGTTTCGCGTGCCATCTCGGCCTTGGCCGGAACTCATGCCTCCATTTAATGCCATTCAAACTAATCGAATACAACCAGCTATATAGCAGAAGTGTTGCGAAAACAATCGTAAAAACTCCTACAAAAATGTGAAAAGTTTGGAGCGTTATCTGTTTGAATTAATTACTTGTAGGCGGTGGTGGAGTGTATTTGTTTTGGGGACTGGCTAGAAAAAACAGAAGTTTTTCGATTTACGTTGAATTTCATTTGATAGGATTTATTAAGGTAGGTAAGGTACATAACGATACAAGATCAACAACAACACTTACGTCCACTGCTGGGCCACTGCTAGGTTTCCCCTTTAGTGGGTGTTATAATATAATGTACTTTTAGGTATAAACCGTATGTGTGCACGCCGTCAAATAAACGAGTGAGGCGTCTCTCAGTCAACACCTGTCCGTATACAGCACAGGGGTCATAATCATCATAATAGCGATAATAATTAAGTAAACGCGTACCTTGCTTATGAATTTACATGATGAAAAGTCTTTATTGTAATTTAAATTTGGTTTGCTTGCGCCTTATTTAATTTTTCTCTCCCACTTAGTTCTAAAAATATTTCCACCCGGGTGACTCTACCAGTTCTCTACATAAAATAGAAATAGCAATACAGAAATCTTTATAAGTATTATAAAAACTTTCGTAGTTTCTGAAATAAAGCGTGTTAACTACGAACCTAGTTGGTTCCTCCAACAAAAACTAGAAATCTTTTTACTCTAACGAATTGTGACACCAGGTCAGAGAGTGATTGTAGGTAGGCATGGTAGGCACCTACTCGAGCTAATGTGAAACTCATTTAATTTTGTTTTGGGATATCGCGTGCTATAACACCTATGGCTTCTTCACACGAATGCACCGAATGACACAAACAATTTACACAGGGCAATTTCGAGTGTGCAATACCAACACGCGATTTCAATACCTTGGCCGCGGTTTCAAATGGAATCATAGGGACTTTAACCTTAGTTTGTTTATCAAGTTGACAAGTGGGAACATAATAGGTGCCATGTAGTACCGCTACGTCGTCACCGCGTCGTCATCGTCTGGATGTCTGGTCTGTGGTACTTTGTATTTTACTTATTTACTAGCGGACCTTCCCGGCTTCGCACGTTTAAGTACGGATCCATAACTTTTATGAAAATATAATATAGCCTATGTTCACGGGGTTAGTGTAGCTTCCCAACAACGGTGAAAGAATTTTTCAAATCAGTCCAGTAGTTTCGGAGCCTATTCATTACAAACAAACAAACAAAAAAATCAAACCTTTCCTCTTTATAATATTACCTAGTATCATCTAGTATAGACTAGCACAGGGCCGGATTTACGGGAGGGCAAACAGGGCGACTGCCCCGAGCCTCCACAAAAATGGGGCCCCCACAAGAAAAGAGACTTCGGAACTAGTAAACCACTTTCCCTATGATATTTTTTTTCGCGTCTAACTTTACCTACAGAAGGTACTTTTACATACATGATTATATTCAATATTAACAGAAATCATCGATCTATATTTGTTCACTCCTATCAGGCAATCACTAAGAGATCAAAATCTCAAATGGCCTTGATAGGCACTTGCAATTTACTCCCCATCTTGAGGGAGTATCCCAATGGCTGAGTAGGGTGGTACTCTCACGCAGCCTCGGAGGTTGCGTATTCGATTCCGTGTCTCGACTCTTTATTTTTGTTCATTCATTTATACAGCGTTACTGGTTATTCGACCTATTCCTACTAGGAGGTTGGAGGTTATTTGCGTTGAATGCGAACATAATCTCAGTATTCAAAAATTAACCATTTCATAAAACAAAAGTTCTTTATATATCGAGATCAAGGGCTTAAAACATTATTAAAAAAAACTGTTGGTTATAATCAAACTTTTATTTATGTTTTATTTGAAGAACATAACAAGCATTCTTCAACACAAAAACTACAAAAGTCCCTATTAAGAAATACTAGACGAAAATGTCATTATTTTTTCTAATGAGGTCCAAAATAATGTCAATAAAAAACATGACACTTGATGGCAGAGTTTTTTTTTAAAACATGTACATTCTTTCAGCTTTTTAAAACGTATGTAAGTATACTTGGGATCGGTTGTATGGTTTAAGAAAATATATAAAAATATAAAAGATGGTTTTTGTTATGTTATCTTTTAATCACCTATACTAAACTTGTGCATTGGAGTCAATGGAAACTATTTTGAGCAACATGTTAGTAAGGTAAAATTATTGTGAAACCAAGTATCGATTCTCATTCTTCTTAACACTTTGACTGCGGTTTGTTTTCGACGACTGCTGTCTTTTTTTTTACCTAAAAAAAAATATTACAGCTCTGCTGAGTCACAAAGATCTGTATTTTCTCAGCCGCTGCGCTAGTGTGGATTTACGCATATTAGTCACTTGTAGAAAACTCATACCGTGCGTTTTCAGCACTCAAAGTGTTAAGTATTTATATATGTACATGTATTTATTTATTGGAAAACTCGACTGTAAAAATTTACCATCGTAATTGGAAAATAATTTGGGGCCAGGGGCCTCCACTCATTTGTTGCCCCGAGGCCTCCACACCTCTAAATCCGGCACTGGACTAGCAAAGCAACCCGCCCGGTTTCTCTACGGACTCTAGAAGCCCACGACGCACATGCCTAATGACGGCGGCCACGACAGCACCTAAACCTTCCTCGATAATAATAATTCTGCCCATTTTGCATTGGTGAAAAACGTACAATAAACAAAAAAATACGGTCGGTGGTGCAGTGATTCTACCATACCACTGAATGAATGGCTTAAATAAACATGAGAGACTACGGCGAATGCGGTCAGTATGATGATAATTGTACTATTCTCTATAGTTCCCTTAATCTAACTCATACCGGACAGTGAGTTCCACAGCGGACAGTTCGGCGAGCGCCCGACACAGCCTTGGCACCAGTCCTGGTTGGCTTTCTGTGCCCATCATAGTGTGTGTTTTGCCGGTAGCACTCTGACCGTACGCCATCACACAGGTGGAACATCCGCTCTCCAAGCTTGCTAGGACCTCGCGGCCGATGCTTTTGAACACCTGGGAAATACAGTGTTTCTCGTATAAATCTAACGGACAGTCACCACGAGCGAGGTGTATCGTCGGCAATAGTCTCTTTGTGCCAAACAACAAAAACAATGGCCCATGGCTTTAGTAAATATATTCATATTCAGTGGTTAATACCAAATGATTTCCAATTCAAGCATATTTCCACTATAATATTGTATTATTTGTATTAAAATAGTAATTTTCTAGGTTCCTAAATAGTTTTTTTTTTTTCAAAATACTTGCCTAAAATTGAATGAAAACCAATCGCATTTTGCACATTTTTATGCGAAAATGGACAAGTTTTCTTGCTATTTGTTTCGTATTAAAAACATCAATATCTTACGTGTTATTTATTAAGGAACATAGCTTATATTGTCTAGTTACAGAATAACAATACTTTGTGAAGAATACAAAAAGTTTTCAGTCATAATTTTTGGTATTACGGAACAATCCAGATTTTGAACGCCTAATATTGCTATCGCGCACGCATGGGGTGCGACGCAAGGGTTAAACAGGGACAGCGATATTCGGAGCGATTTTTGCAAGCGAGGGTCGCCGAGCCCTTAAGGCCACAGTTAAGGCACTCTGCAAGTGCACAAAATCCATGCTTTTGATGGACGGTTTGATGCGATTCTACCCTACAAAGTGCAAAATTTTTTGAGTTCATATTATTATGAAAACATTGATAGCTGCTCTATCTTACGTCTATGTAAGTTTATTATAATATAGGTATGTAGTGTAGGTATTTGTTTTGTTTTTTTTAAATCTATATATTTACTAAAGTACCACCGTCTATTTTGTTCTTTCATGTCCAGTCCAACCATAGGTTGCCTGGAAGAGATCGCTCTCAGCGATAAGGCCGCCCTTTATACTTCCTTTATTCTATTGTTTTTTCCTGTATTGTTTTCTGTTTTTGTGTGTGGTGGTATAATAAAGTGTTATCTATCTAATTTTTCACAGCCTATGCTCGTTATATCTATGTACATCATGTATTGTGTACTTAAGTAATTTAATATCTATTAATTTCTTAATTCTTAACTATGGCAGATACATGTAGGTACCTACTCTATTTTACTAAGCTCAAACTAATTGAAATTGTCTTGATTAATTCGCTCTCGCACTCAGGATTCTAGTAACTCCCTTGCTTCGCTCGCTCGGGATTCAGTGATGCCCGTGACGTGTTTTGTGCCCTATAAGTAAGTGCATAATCTACTACATATTACCTTTTCCTGTGATGCGTACGTGGGAAGGCTGACCGCGCAAGCGCTGTCGAACGTATAATCGGCATAGTAGCGCCGAATGCGCTCGCGGCTGTCTCCAGCGCCTGACAAGCTCACCTGGCAATAGAAAACAAAACATTCAGTTAGTAACACGAAATGAAAAAGTACCGACCAAAGACGAGCTGCCTGTACTGGCAGAGGTGCAGTGCAGTAGATGAACGGGTTGTTTGTGGATGGTGACGATGAACAACGATAGGATACATTTTCGAATTAGATACCGTACCGAACAGTTCACAGCTCCATCTAATTACAAACAGCAACAGATAAAATTAGGTAGGTACTGTGGCTAGTTTCTAACTATGGCGCCCTATGTAGAAAGAAGCGTATAAGTTAACTTCATTCAGGACACAAGTCTGTTAGTTTTACCTGTGATTTTCCACTAGTAACCAGGGACGAGTAAAATATTGTAACTTACTTTTGTGTTAATAATTGTTACTGCATTGGCATCCACGATATTGACCACTTGTGTACGATCTCGATCTGACCTCAACTCCCTGTAAGGGATGATGATTGTAAAGACACGAAAAAAACTTAATATTATACTTTTATTATTATTTATTTAATTAGAATCACCAAATACATCAATTAGTCTTAAGTATTTTGGTATTTTTAATATCTTAGTTATTCGTAGATTTTTAAATACTAATTAACATATCTATCCATACTTAAGTCTTAGATGAAATTCAGGAAACCTTAAGTCAATAATAGAATAGAAAATAGCACTTGCCTGTCTGTAAATGGTCTCACTCTTATGGCCAATTTCACGTTAGACATTGGGAATGAAATAAAGAAATAGGCAGTAGGCAACTGGCGAGATGCACGCGCAGTTCGGGATCTCGTGCTACACAGACCTATTTATGGATAATGCGCTTCCTGTCCTAAATGTGTACCTTACCGACGGGTAAAGCTTAACGGGATAAAAATAGAGGAATTATGGAAGTATACAAAGTGGGAGACCGTTAGTCGAAAGTCTTACATATTTACTTCAACGCATTGAGTCCCAGCCCAGCCTCTGCGGCGCGAGCAGCTAGTACTTACTTGGGTCCTACCAAAGTAGATACCTAGGGAGGTAGATACTTAGGTCCTAGCTAAGTAGGTCCCTAGGGAGGTAGATACTTAGGTCCTACCTAAGTAGGTAGGTACTGACTAGTGCGTCGTGGGCAATGAAAATGTTAACTAAAACTAGTTATAACAACTACCTGAATAAAAGCGGACAAACTACCTGAGCAAAAACCACAGAACAGTTCCTTCCTATTCCTAAGTAGGTAATTTGTCGTGGGGACTAAGTCCTTACAGCATTTTCCTAGCGATTTCTTGGAATAGGTACTACCTAAATAATAAAAAGGTAGGTACGGAATGGTGGATATTGAAAATGCATAAGTTGCATTCAGTTGTGGATAGTTAGGTAGGTTTGTTTAGTAATAAGGCCACGGACCGCACTGATGATTGTGTTTTCGGATTATAAACTCCAGGACTCCCTGTGCGCGTGACCGAAAAAACTCCCTTTTAACTAAGCCACATTCACAGCCACCTATAAGCGCCAAGATACCCTCCAACCGCATAAGTACGTAGGTACGTATACCCTATCCGTAAGGATCTTAGAACATAGAAGTGTTCATGGTAGGTAGAAAACATTATGGTATTATTACCATAATGTTTTCTTTTGTTTTTTGAAAGTAAGGATTTCATAGATTCTTGTACATTAAAATAAAATATTCTCCTTTTCTCCTTATTGTTTTTCTTCAGTCAGGTGGTCATCAACATTCGACTCAACGTTGTTGAATGCGGGCAGGAATCGAACTAGAGTTTTTTCTTCCGGTTTCTACGTCGAGGAAAGCTTTCCTCAAGTCATGTGCTGTCGCTATGAGAGCCTTGCAGGCTTCTCAAGTTCATTAGCCTATTGGCTGTTCGGATCATCCTGGGTGATGACTTCGGGCGACTCTAGGAGTTCCCGGGGCAGATGTCGCCACGGAGTTATTGCATCCGGGGGTCTCGTATGTTGAGGACATAGGTTGAGGAGCTTGTTTTTCTTATGAATGAACTCTTTTGACAACCTTTGACAATGACACATTTTTTAAATTGACACAAAATGTGAAATATATATTTGGGGTGCCAACATCGAAAACTGTAGCTTCATCTAACAATTCTAAACGTTTTGTTGTAGCCTACAATAAAAAGGTAAGTTAAAGCTACGAGTCCAATGAGGACAGTATAAAAGCCAATATATAAATAATAGGCTTTAGGCCTATGTCCAGCAGTGGACTGATAAAGGCTGATGACAATGATGATGATGATATAAATAATAGCCAAGCAGCAGTATAAAAATTTGATCTCACGACCGTCAAGGGCGTCAAGCACGTGAGCTTATCGCTGATACTAATACAATGTGCTACGGACGTACTCAACCAAACTACCAAATAACAATAACAAAAAAATAGAGTGATTGTTGATGTTCATTAAAAAAACACTTGTGAGCAGACTTGAAGCCTAGCTTCGGAAGCTGGCTGACCCTATCTTTTCAAAGCTAAGATTAGAGTAGCCCCTTGAGCTCCGGGGCCCTGGTGCACTGCACCGCCCAGCCCTACGATAGCTGCGCCACTGGCCAAAACTACTGAACGGATCAGGTTGAAATATTGCACATCTGAAATTCTGCAGGCAAGAACTACCTATAGTACAAAACAGATATCAGTATCGTGAGCAAACGATTCGTGATTTGACCTGCGTGTCCTACAAGTAAAAAAGTTTAAAGGTTTGAAACATGTTCAATATACTAACACGTATCTAAATAGGTACCTACCTAACGTTTCATTAAATGACCATAATGAGCTCCTTTTTAGGACTTAACAGCAAAAGTTTCAGAACTCTGCTGGCAACACAAATTCTGTTCCGAAATAAATAGATGATAGAAGTGGTCCCGGTTCCGATTTCCAAAAAATTGTGAAAGCCAAAACGTAATCCTTGTTTTAGTGATATTATCTGTTTTATAATAGAACACAACTTTCGTAGAGGTAAGTCGCACCAGTATTTAATGAGGATTTGTGTTGTGTGTCGCACGAAATAGGCACCATTGCACTAAAATAATCTTAAACAACAACAACACCTCAAGATTACTTCTCTTTATATATTATAGGTACATCCTAAACTTACTGCTAACATCCACTGTCGACTGTACTACTACTGCTTCTAATTATAGATAGCGGGTCTCTTGTAGCTACTAGCTTAACCCCAAGTTATTGAAATTTAAATCAGATAAATGCTACGCTACTTTGCATAAAACTTATTATACCGACCATTCTTCAGTAAATCTCATTCTAGGTTTGTATTCCATCAAAGATGTTAGCGCGGAACTTGGCTCGCAGCATTTGGAGGACCACTCATGTAGAAAAGAGGTTTTTAGCTTCGGAACCAGTAAAACCTCAGCCAGATCTACAAGATGGTGTAGATCCTTTACAGGTAAATCACTTACCCTTTTAAATCCTATTTAAGCAAACAAAGCAATTGCATGAATTATCTTTAAATTCTTTAATAACTTACTTCTGATCATATCAGGAAAACTGAAGAAAGCCTTATTAAGTTTAAATTAAATCTCTTTCCCAGTCAGAGGCTCTAGACAAAGACATCTGCCTCCTGGTAGATGAGAAGGATAACTTGACTGGAACGGCCACCAAGCGCCTCTGCCACAAAGTGGGCCCCGACGGGCAGATCCTTCTGCACAGAGCCTTCAGTGTCTTCCTGTTCAACAAGCGCGGAGACATGCTTATGCAGAGACGAGCCAGTCAAAAAGTGAGTACAATACAATGTTCATCACTACATAGTATAAAACAAAGTCACTTCTCACTGTCTGTCTGTCTGTCCCTATGTATGCTTAGATCGTATAAAACAAAGTCACTTCTCACTGTCTGTCTGTCTGTCCCTATGTATACTTAGATCTTTAAAACAATGCCACGGATTTTGATGCAGCTTTTTTTATAGATTGATTCAAGAGAAAGATATATAAATCATTTGACACATAGATTACCACGTGGGTGAAGCCGCGGGGCGCAGCTAGTTCATAATAATGAAGCTCCATATATTCTGCTTTATACCTACAAAATTAGGTTTCAGGTTGATGTACCGGATGGCGCCTTGGCTCCACAGTGGCCAGCTATTAGTTAGAACAGTTACATGCAATACTCAATATTGAATCAAATGAAACATTACTATAGTGAAAGAAAGAACTAAGAAAAATATTTATTAGACACAAACACAACACGCAAACAAGTTTAGTGGTGTTTTTGTCAGACTGTACTAGGCAGTAGGGCAGCCAAGGGTTAAGATATGAGTGTTCACTTTGAAAGGAAATGATCCTTTCAACCTTTAATAGAAACATTTTGTTACAGGCATCTTTGAGTGTTTGTTCCCAATCCTATATTTATCTCACACAATTGGTGATAACCATATACAGTTGTTATTAACATAACAATAAAATGGTGTCACAGGCATAGCATAACATAACTAAATGAGAAATCTAAAACCTATTAAATCTTTACAAAAGTTACTCATAAATTGAATACATACAATAAGATTCAATTTCCATCCATCCATACAGCTGTGATGTGAGACATACTGCTAGGTATGCTACTTGCCTCAAGATTAATGCAATCAATCAATAAATTAATTATTTTTATCATAAAGGTTTATCTACAACTATTAACGAACCCTATCCAACTGTATTGCACGGATTGTTGAAGATTCAGGACAATCATTATTCAAAATGTCACAAGCTGACTGCTGATAGATACTGAATGCTGAGGGCAGGGCACTCATTAGAGGAGGCCACCCATGCCCAGCAGTGGACATATGGGCTGATAATAATGATTATTCTTAATAATATCAAAGCTATCAACATCTATTTTGCTCTATGCTTATTTGTATTTCAGGTGACCTACCCTGATTATTATACAAACTCATGCTGCAGCCATCCACTATTCATAGACAATAAGGAAGAGGATATTATAACTGCGGCTCGTCGTCGAATGAACCATGAACTAGGAATCAAACTCGAGGATGTAAGTTATTTTTTTACATGCAATCGAATGAAAACTTTTTTATCTTCACCGGAGTTTTTTTAGCTAACGGCGAGTGAAGCGAGCTGCTGTAAATTTAGTTACATTTCGAATACAGCGTTAAAAAAAATAACAGCGAGCCCTAAAAAATTTGAAAATTTGGCGGCGGCTACGAAAATTGTTAAGAAACGACCACAATATAAATATACTTAAAATAAAGGGCAAGTGGTTCCTTTTTTGAAATTGATTATGATAAGGCATGCTTAGCAACACAAAGAAGCCAAAAATGGTTAAGTTTCTTTGACAATTAACTACAAAATATGAGGACAGGACAGCAGACTTAATAAGTTTTCATTTCAAACAAACTACTTGTCTTCCAGATGGACCCGAAACTGTTCACATACATAACCAGGATTCACTACCACGACCCCGGCGACGGAGTCTATGGCGAGCATGAGATCGACCACGTGCTGTTCTACCAAGGGGATGTCAAGGTCAAGCCCAACTCCAACGAGATTTCAGAGTACTGCTTCGTTCCTAAGGCGGAGTTTAACTCGTAAGTATCACGCTTACCTACTGGCTAACCTGGGTCTTTCTCATGCGGTGCCTGGAACATAACTCCTTTAATCAAGTGTTCTGGGACGGTGATTAAGAAATAGAAATTAGTTAGCTATTAAAAGAAAGCTAAATATGACTCGGTTCCAGAGATTCCACCTATGTTTACATAAAAACTATTAAAAGTAGCGTATGTTATTCTAGTCTAGATCTGGAACATTGCTCTACACGCAAAAAAGGCCCACCGGCGGTCAAGTTGCGGAAACCAGTCCAGAAACAAGTCTCCACGTCTATGATATTTTTTGTTATTTCAGCTCAATCCGCTCTGGAGATTTTCACGTACTTTCGCTTTTATAAATTAGTTAGATTTCTTTTGATTTTCTTAATAGTGACCTGTTGGCTATTTCTGACACATTTATGATGATCGCAGTATCTCTTCTGTTTTAGCGATGGTGTCATTTGGGTATTGATCTAAGAGTTTTCTATGCTACTTGCTGGCAGTCATGTTATTCATGGTATATGCTCTTGAGGGGCTATTCTCTTTAGTCGTCTAAATGTTGTCTTTCTCCGTTACCCATCTTATTTGGGTAGTAATTTGGTAAAAAGTAAATTAGTGAAAAGGGACTACCTGTGTTGGGTACACAAGTAATCCCTTCTCACCAATTTGTATTCCACGCGGCCCATGGGACAATTAGGCAAGTCCATTGCTTGGTCAATGAGATAATAGCATATGGACGGAAGAAATCAAGCTGCGCTTTCTTTGAAATAATAGTAAAACCTTTATTTTCCAGCTTCATCCCCACATTGGAAGGGCCCATGACGCCATGGTTCAACATGATTCGACGCCACCGACTGAAGCTCTGGTGGGACAACCTACATCGCCTCAAAGACCTCGCCGAACCAGATAAGATTCATAAGTTTATAAATGAAAAACAATAACAGCATGAATATTTTATTGAGTTATTCAGAATATGTTGTCAGGGTGGACATTGGATTATACTTAAATCTGTTATTATTATTATTATTTAGCTTATCGTGTCTTAGAATTTTGTTTAGTTGTAAGCATTCTGTGAAGGTAGGTGAAATTTAATTTATAAAAACCATTCCACCCTTTACAGTTCCATGGAAGCTCGTTATAATTTAATCATAATAATTAATTTGTTCGTAATCTAAGGAAAGAATATGGGTGCTTAAAAATATATCTATTGAATACTACCTCATTTTTTCAGTAAATCGTAAATGTACTTACCTACTCATTATCAGAGAATTAGGTACCTACCTAGAAGGTACTTTTAGAACACAAAAAATATTAAACATAGGAAAATCCTCGAATATCTACTCGTGAAACAAGCCAGCTGGTTGGTTGTTGGTGTGTACTCAATAATATAAATAAATGATATTGCTGGAAAATTCACACATCACTATCTAGTTCCAAGCTAAGCAAAGCTTGGGTTATGAGTACTAGATAAAGATATACATAAGAATACATAACATAGATATTTTTTTATGAACCAAAAAAATAACCAGAAAAAAACAAACAATCTGTAGATTGTTATAACATTTGTCCCGAGGCGGAAATAAAAACCGAATCCTGCGTCACAGGCGGACCTTCGCCCGCAGCGCCACAGAGATCGTCAACAATCTTATAGAACAGACCACGTTCCACACATATATACGTATATATATTCAACAATAAAAACGAAGTCTTGTAAGTACCTTTGTGTGATTCCTCGTGGCTAATCTAGATTGCCAGTCCGATTTGACTTATTCAATACGGATTTGAAAATCACGTATAACGATAAACATGATGTTTATAGGTAATAAGTATTACACGTACGGCATTGCTATAGAAAGTTAAGTGAACCTCGAGGAGTAATTTTATCAGTAGGTAATGTTATCTACCTATCACATAAACCAATGAATTGGTTTAAAACGCGACAGCGTCGCACGCGTCATTCATAAATAGGCTGCAGCAACTCATCGGAACTGTTGTCTCCCGATCCAGACGAGATAATCCGTTTCTTAGGCTTGTACCCGGTCAGCACCCATTGCAGGGTCCTAGTTTCAACCTTCCTTCTTTTCCTAAACGTCTTTTTCTTAACGGCAGGCTTGTGTATTTTGGTGTCGCTCAGCGAACGCAGTAGGTACGCACGGCAAGGGAATTTGAAACCGGCGTGGAGTCCGTTTTTGTAAGCGGTGTGGAGATAGCGCACTGCTACTATTTGCAATATCTGTGAAGGAAGGAATTCATGTTTTCGTTACTTATAGTTATAGGCATTGAGGTTGTTCGTTGACCAAACCCATTACAGGTACCCATATGAGAATAAGAAACCGAACCCATACAACAATAATAAACGACATAGGATCGAGCAAGAAGTTGCATGTGTACGGGGTTTGCGTAAGTAATGCCATATCCACACGCTGCGCTGTACCAAATCCCATACAAAAATGGAACAATACCTACTATGGAGTATCATCCAAATATTTTGACAAAAATTTTGATGTGACTAGACTAGAAATATCCGATGGGTATACTAAACATGTTCTTGGGGCTCTATTTTATTAATAACTCGTTGACTTTGCTTACCATGGCAAAAACGATAAGCGCCATCACAGCATTGAAGTTCCAGGAAACTGTCATCATTTCGTTTATTATCTTTTCTTCACAACCGACTTTCGATATCGTTATTTGCGTCTGTTGAAAAACACTATCTTGTTTAAAACGACAGTACCTAGGTTAGTGTTTCATTTATACACCATCAAACGAAATGGAACGGGCATGGTTCATCAACCTGCATTGATTTGCCCCCATTATGTTCATAGATTGGATTGGAGTTGAGTTTTTCCCCTTTTTCTGAAATGTTTCTTATTGAAACCACCATTTTGGCCGTCCCGGGGGAAGGCCTTAGTTAGGGTTTGGGTTTCAGGGATTCCGCAAACAACCACCTATACTCCGATTCAAAATCCTGGATATATTTTATATACAAATGGGTTACAAATACCCAAGGAATATTGGTGTAAAAGATTAAACGGCATTGGTATCATCGAAGCAAAACACAGAATATTGAAACAATTTTCTGTTTTGAAAGCTTTCATGCATAATTTAATTGATCTCTGGTTCGCTTTCGAATTCGAATCTAAACATTTTTCACTGCACATGTAAGATTATGCATTGTTGAATTTTATGTTTTAGTTTTTCGTAATTAAATTACCTTGCTGATATCTAATTGTTTTTTTTTTATCAATTTTTGTTAAGTTTTCATTCATAAATGTCTTTGTTGACAAAGTATATCTTGGATTCGAAAACGGAGTATTGTATAATACACATACATACTATTATATCCTACTAATATTATAAACGCGAAAGTTAGTGAGGATGTTTGTAAGTATGTTTGTTGCTCTTTCTAGTCTAAGTGCTTATTATGTAAGCCTAAAGAAATAAATGATTTTTTACTTTACTTTACTTTCACGCAAAAACTACTGAATGGATTTTGAAGAAACTTCACAATAATATAGCTTACATATCAGAATAACACATAGGCACATAGACAATTCATAAAGATATATTGTATATTATCCAAAATATCTATCACCACGCGGTTTCATTATATTATATACCTAGGTAAAGGAACGAACCTCAGGATCGTATCTATAGACGATCCCCCTCTGCGTCACACCGTGATGTATGCACGGGTACAGGGCCTCTATGGCGCAGCAGCTGTAGGGAACATTATCGGCCACGAACTTGTGCTCTGAGCTGGGAAATGACACATGTTATGTTAAGTCACGAGTGGGTCCTTGCTGCAGAAGGTAATCACACCTATATCTATTATAAACGAGAAAGTTTAGATGCATGTTAATTGTTAACGACAAAACTACTGAACGGATCGGGCTGAAATTTTGCATAAGTTTTACAGTGCTATAAGGCTGGAATAAAACACTACAGCTCTATAATATAACAACTAATATTTATAATAAATAATACTAGATAATCTACACAGCATTATCTCATCTAGCCCCCAAGCTAAGCCAAAGCTTGTGTTATGGGTACTAGATTACTGATACATATACATAATACAATACATTACATCTGCGACCACAAATTATAGTATTTGTGATCGCAGCATTCCATAGATAGATATTTTTATTATACATGGCAAACGACCAGAACACCCGCAATCAATATCGTACATCATTTGTCCCGAGGCAGCAATCGAACCCGCAACATCCTGCGTTGCAAGCGGACCTTCGCCCACCGCGCCACAGAGGTCGTCAGAGTATCATAGGATGATAAAACCGTGAGACCGACTAGCATGTGAGAACCACTAACAAGCCCTTAGCAACGCTTTCCTTGGCGGTAGTGGTCCAGGGTATGTAGAACCATTCCTTATACGTGACCCGCCCGCAGCAGTGGAAGCGGGTTTGCAGCCTGTCGATCGCCACTTTCGACGGCAGGTGGTGAGCGTAGCGTTGCATGGCTTTCGTGATGCCGCCTTTTATTTTGGCTAGAAATTAAGAGGGTTAGCTACTATAGATAGGCACTGACATGCGTAGGTATGTTGACGTGTGGGCTAATATGATGAGGATGATAGGGCCGTCAACTAAATAAGGTTTAACGTGTTTACAACTAACTCAACCTGAGTGAGAGTGAGAGAGGGCCGCTTTCTGGCTCAATTGCCAAAATTTGTCTGTTTTGTCTTATATTTTTGAATCATGTTTGTTTTCTTTTTGTTGATTGAGTTATAAATTAAATATTTGCTGGTAGGTTTATGGTTAATTTTCATGTAATAGTTTATATAAATTTCGTGTTTACCTCTAGTAGGATGCATATCGACAGGACAAAATTAAAGAAGGTACATAATATGCATAAAGTGATTCAAAATCAAAGTCAAAAGCATTTATTCTTTAGGCTTACAAAATAAGCACTCAGACAAATCATATTTTATATTACTTTATTTTCTGTTCACTTCAATTTTTTGTCCACTAGGTAGTGGAAGAAGTGAAAAAGAAACCACTAGTATGTTCATCTCTTATGTATATGACTAATAAATGGTTATTGGCCTATGTCATATAATATGATTCGATACATGTCAATATTTAAGTAAAGCTATGTACAACAACAAATTACTTACATACTATTGTCGGTGCGAAACTGAGCGACATCTGGCCAAGCATTAACATCATTGAGATAATCATTTATGGAGTAGAAAGCCTTCTTGATGAGATTTTGTTTTATGTAATTTTTAAATTTACGAATAGGGATCTCAGTTGCTTCAGATGGAAGCTTATTATAGAAGCGCACGCTATTGCCCATAAATGATTTCCCTACCTTGTGTAATCTAAATGATGGGATGTGTAACTTGTTCTTGTTTCTTGTACTTATTTCTATTGTGTACACTTTTTCATAAAGCTATCCCTATTTTTGTGGTTACATTAAATTTTCATAGATGTATTGCGATATTACAGTAATTGATGTGACATGCATGTTGTTGGTAGATAAATCTTATTTTATTAAATAAATAAATAAACTACCAGCACGGAATTCGCAGGTAGTGGCTACCTCTTATTATTGTAGACTGCAGCCCAGAATAGAACATGATTGCGAGGAATATTAAAATCATGATAATAAGCGCCCAAATGTAGTAGTACAGTCCATTCGTAACATCATACTCCCGTTTCGATAACCCAGCTTTGAATAGTTGGTAGAGCCCATACAGCTAGAACAAATTAATATAAATAAGCTGCTGGGCTGAGTATACCTAAGTAATAGCCTACCATACATTTTTATACTACATTTCTTACATAATTTTGCGGAAGGAGCTGTCCTTCCGCATCCGCATGCCTATATTCTTAGAATAACTAGGCTTAGAACCGCAGTAGGCGCACGCGAAGTGACGCAATTTCAAGTTAGCCTTTAAAGGCTACGTACATCGCTCGGCACGTCAGTGCTCAAGGTCAAGACCCTCTGGGAAGAGCTCCGTAATTTTTTAATAATAATGACTTATTGTGCAGTGAAAGGGTGTAACAACTCTTCTCATAATAATCAGAAACAATAGAAGATTCCATTTCACGGGTAAATACAACCTGGCATCTTATATTCTTGAGTAAAACATGCGTATAAGCACAAAAATAAATCGTAAACATAACAGACGCCATTACATAAAAATGTTGCTAGTTATTAGAAAAATTATTTTCCCCCATAGGTACTTATTTGTTTAATCTATTTCTACTTTACACTTGTAGGACTTTTATTTGCCAGATATAATTAGGGTTACCTACTAACTTACCTGGATTTTTAAGTGAAATATGTACCTATGTTCTATTAAGCTTGGTATAAATAATCAAAAACTTTTGTTTTATTTTCACGGGCAAGGAAAGAGATTGTTACAGACTGTCCGGATGTTGATGTAGTCGGAGCGTTAAATATAAAAATTTCATTGGTTTCATTAGACGATGAACCCTAGTTTTATTAATATCTTTATATTCGTTCTTAGATTTCCTTCTGATCCGACTTCAATTCAGTTCTTTATTAATAAGAATATTCATGTTGTTTTGACATTATGTCAAACAAAATAATACATACATATGTAGGGTAACAAAAAAAAATTACGAAATAACACGATAAATAAAATAGACTGTTGCTTCCCGATTGGTTGAAAAACTTAGACGGAAATGCAAAGAAAAGTTTTGCAAGCCAACTAAATACACTAAGATATGATTATGTTCTATACATTTTGAAGAAAATGACAAGCATATCACGAAAGGTGGTTTATGCAAATTACGAGAGGGTGCTATCCCAACAAAGGTATGAAAATGTTTCGTATGTATTTATTTCTATCTATTTAAATAATTCGCTAACTCAACACTCCCCTGTATGTAAACACCCATATAGTATATAATATTTACAGGAAGTTTTCTGTTAATGAAATATCATCTAACAGAAAAGTGATAAATATGATAATCATTTACTCCTTACAAAATGTTACAATTACCCTACCTTATGGGGAAAATGTTAATAGCTTGCAACATTATTTGTGCACTTGTGTGCGTGTCGGCTCTTGTAATGACGTGCCGCTTACGCACACATTGCTTGTTTTTTGGCTTCAACTTAGAGCGGAATGTTATGTGAAATTATCACTCTATGTCTTATTACTCTGAGCCTATATTATGTTATTAAGGACCCAGGTGACGAGCGCTCGCAAGTCCATTCGAGACGCGTGCAAAAATCGTTCCGAATGTTCCTGTCTCACAATACGTGAACACAACCATAGTGCCGTGCTTGCGTGTGTACGTGTGAAGTGTACGCAGGCAGGTACTCGTCACCAGTAACGACCAGATTAAAAAGTATCATTATCCTTGGTGCAATGGCTCCTGGCGGAGCTCAACTTTATTTGGTTGGCGGGTCGAGGAAAGAAAGAAATGCAGCACCAACTGTGCATCTCTTTCTGTCATAACCAATTTTGTATTTGCTATCCTTTCTTCTCTGAGAAGGCGAGTTCAAATAGGGCCGTGCCGTAGGCCGACTTTAAGATTTCGATGGCCTTAGGAAAGATTATGATTAATTATGTAAAAGTCGATTAAAATAATATTTACGGTACATTGCTACATGGTATCTATCTATCTAAGATGTTAACCTATTTGCTGTGTTAAAATATTTGCCATGGCGCAGTCGGGCAAAATTGGCGTTAAATACTTATTAGTAATAACATAGATGAAGGAAACATCAAAGGAAACATCGTCCATGGTAATAAATAAATAATGCAAGACAATCCACACAGCATAGATGACTCATCAACTTAATACAATACATTACACAGATAGGTAGATATTTGTTATTACATAGAAAATATGCAAAACACCCGGAACAAATATATGCAGTTCGTAGAAACATTTGTCCCAACGCGGGAATCGAACCCGCAACCTTCTGCGTCGCAGGCGGCCCCTACCCGCCGCGCCATATCGGTCGACACTGATCGTCAAAGTAAATAATATACCTTGTTGCAAGTATCGATTGTTTTCATAGAAACTAAATACTTACTCCATCACTAATGTTTAAACTATATCTAATACTTGTTATAACTTGTTAAAACACTATCTATTATCTGCGGTTACGAACACAATATTCGTCAAACTTAACGACAACCGCGGTAGCCCAGCGCGTTCGGCGTGTGGTCTAACGATTTCGCGAGAAGAGCTTCCCAAGTTCGAATCTTCACTCCACAAAAACATTTTGAAGCGTTTTTATTGTTTCTTTTTTCAATTGCAAAATTGATTATAATAAGACTAAATGTAAGGGGTGTAAGCAGAACACTAACTGCGAAAGATTACCTAAAATGTTCTTTTTATAATATTAGTATAGATAAATTACCCGTGCGAAGCCGGGACGGTCCACTAGTTTGTTACTTCTTTACGCCGAAACTAGGCAGAAATGTTGTCTAGATAAAGGCCTACCTAGAGTGTATTTATTATATTTCATAATAATTTATTTAGCAAGTATTAAAATAAATTCGAATTTTAATTTTTAATACTAAATAAATTACTATGATTGTATGACTTTTCATTTGGTGAGCGTAAAGAAAGAAGCGTTATGGATTTCTGATTTATTTGAACTTTTCCATAGAAATAGCGCGTGCGAATCCGCGCGCACAAACTAGTTATTTTATATTCTGTCCCTGATAGGCAAATTTCTTGGCAAATCTATTTATTCTGGCAAGATACATGCTACTAATATTATAAACGTCAAAGTTTGTAGGTAAGTATGGATGGATGGACGGATGCTTGTTACTCTTTCACGTAAATACTACTGAATGGATTTTAATGAAACTTCACAATAATATAGCTTACATATCAGAATAACACATAGGCTACTCTAATTCATAAAGATATAGTAGGTATTATCCAAAATATCTATCACCACGCGGGTGAAACCCCGGGGCGCAGCTAGTTTAAATAAAATTCTGCCAATTTTGAAGCTTAATGAAACATTTCGTAAGTACCTACATGTACCTACCTACCTAGGTAGTACTTCCCTACTTCACTTACCTATTATTATATTCTAAGGTATAAGTAGGTAAGGTACCTACCTAACCAACATGTTAGATACCTACCTAGTAGGTAATAATAAAATAAGTCAGGTACTAACTGTAAGATACATCCCAACAACAACGTTCGAGTCCATATCTAACCGCCAACCAACCAAACCGTAATTGTGAAAAATATCAAAGACCGCTTCGCGAGCAAAATCGCGAGCGCGCTGCGCCCCGCCCCGCGCCGCCGCGCCGGCGCGGCGGCGTCGGTGCTGGCCGCGCATCGAGTTACACGTCACACGTTACGTTAGTGTGTGTACCTGTCCGTGTCGTCCGAGCGAGCACACAAGCGTCCTTGTTCTGCGCGATAGCGATGTTGGCCGTTCAAGATTTGGTATGAATTTGGATTTCTTCCGCAATACCAAAAATCATGACTGAAAATTTTCTGTATTCTTCACAAAGTGTTGTTATTCTGTAACTAGACAATATAATCTGTGTTCCTGAATAAATAACACGTAAGATATTGTTGATTTTAATACGAAACAAATAGGAAGAAAACTTGTCCATTTTCGCATAAAAATGTGCAAAATGCGATTGGCTTTCATTTCGTTTTAGGTATATATTTTGAAAAAAAAACTATTTGGGAACCTAGATAAATACTATTTTAATACAAATAATGCATTATTATAGTGAAAATATGCTTGAATTCGAAATCATTTTGGCATTAGGTACGTTTGTATTGAGGTTTGGCGCCTCTTAAATACCTATTCAAATATTTATGGCCCGCCCGACCCTAGCCGTTAGTACCTACTAAGTTTATAGGTATTCTGTGCCGTACGTATGTAGGTAGATAAGAAGCGTACTAGCTACCTTGTAATATAGGTAGTACTACAATTCTTATACCTCTGAAGGTATAATCATAAAGGACGGCACTATAAATAAATAAATAAATAAATAAATAATGCTGGACAATTCACACAGCATTATCTAGCCCACTATGAACTTAGTAATAGCTATTATGCTCATCATGGTACCTACCTTCTCTGCCGTACACCATAGTTAACTTCGTAGGCAGGCACCCTATCATGCGCCAATGCGTTATTATTTACATGTGGGCCATCATGACCCAGGACTTCAAGCAGCAAGGGGTGGCGTAAATTGCCCAGAGCATAAATACTTGCAGAAGAATCGCTCAACAAAAATATACCTACCATTATACCAGACATTTAATATTTGAATTTTGTTGGCTTCATGTGAAACCCTAGATTGACACTCGTATGTGTGATGTGGCCAGGGCGCTAAATAAAGACTTACGTTTACGTCCGACTCTTTGAGCGAGCTTGCTATCGCGCCGCACACCAATCTTGAACTTATATAGGTAACCGCGGCTCGCTCCGCTTGCAGTTATTTTTTTAGTTATAAACTTTTGACCAACCCCCGAAAATGTATAAAAAATAATGCGGTGTAGTGTGTACCTCTATGACTACAGCAACAATAGCTCCACACGCTATTATGACCGGAATAGCGTTACCATCAGGCCAACACACCAGATCCAAAAGTGTCCCTTCTTCGCTACGGATAACTTCCGAGGTATTAACTAACCAAATCAAATAAAATATTACAATAGGCATGCATGCCATTAGGAGCATTCGAAGGTTATTGAAAGAAGACCATGAAAGGCGCATTTTTTAAATTTTGCTGGGGCAAAGCGTTATTATTGTATTCGTTTTGTGGCAAATTGTATTCTCTAATTGTTGTCGTCACACATTATCTACGGTTTTCTCTTTGGTCGTCGTAGGGAAAGATTAAAGTATATTCTGTAAGTCTTTGATGTAATGTTGGTTAAATAGCGTTACATAGCTATATAAGTACGTAGCGTACTTAGCATATCTTTTGACTTTGAGGACAATTTCGCAGTTTTTTTATAATGTTAATTTCGTTTAGCAGGTAAACGTCAATGTCATACTGCCGTACGCCCCAATTGCGTCATCCAGATCGTCTGATGCAGAGCCATCTTCTTACTAGCTAGCTAGCAAGAAGTTGAAGTTGAACTTTATTTTTATTCACTTCACATCACACACAACGCAAAATACTTCAACTTCAAACTAGAAAATCTATTTATTTTATTATTTTTATTTGCTTGAATTTGATTCTTCTTGAAAAACAATATAAGTGTCTTTTTTGTAATATGAATGAACAGCTATCTCGGCAGTTATGGGTGATAAAATTTTGTCTCAAAGTTGCCTA
Source organism: Eupithecia abbreviata (assembly GCA_943735965.1). Lineage (NCBI taxonomy): Eukaryota > Metazoa > Arthropoda > Insecta > Lepidoptera > Geometridae > Eupithecia > Eupithecia abbreviata. The sequence continues at coordinate 8,113,324 of OX030991.1, read as the reverse complement.
TCCAAAGTACAATGTCAACATTTTTCTGGTTTATTTATCTGTAAAGTATAGGATTTGGTGGCTGAAAAAGGTATCAGGTGCAAAAATGATAGAAACGTATAAACTCAGGACCATTCCTCAGCATGCCACAAATTCTCTGCTCAAGAACACACTGGATGATTACTTACCAGTTCTTGTAGACAAATGTGTTATTATATCTAAAGAGCAATTCGTCCAGCTGTGTAGTGAAAACCTGTACTATTTGGATAATGGAGTGCTGTGGGTCGCTATGAAATTATCAAAAGAAAGCAGGAAAAAGTATAAAGAAAATAGTGACAAACATAGTTCCAAAAGCAACCTTAACACTCTAACTTCTGAAATCTACAAATTACTCTGGACCAACACATATTCAAATAGTATAGACAACATAAGAATAGTCCCTGTAGTAGGATCAAACACTATACCCCAGGGAGAAGCAGCCACTTCAGAAAATGAATTTTATAATATAACATCTACATTTGGTTTGAAAGACAAGGATTTCGAAGTAACATTCCATCCCATACCTTCTCTGGAATACGAACCAAAAATGGCTACATCTGTTGAAGTCTGCCTTATTCTGAATGAGTATGAATTGCCCATGGAGTTTTTACAAGAAATTTTAAGCAGTTATTTTAAAAGCCCTAAATCATTAAGTGTGAATGATGTGTTTAGCATAGAGCTGAGTCCAGAAATAATTGGCGATTATCTCTACAAGTATCAGGATCTTGTCTCAACAGCTGGAAAAGTGTACTTCAAATGTACAAGTATGACCATTGATAAGAAGACAGAGGAAGAAGAGAGTGAAAAAGGTGTAAGTGACAGTAAAACAAAAGAAAACCAGAATGTATTGCAAGCATTTTTCATTGCAAAGGGAGAGACACTCATGACTATGAGTGAGTCTGTGCACATGCTTAAGCCAAAGGAGGAATTCCTGACTCTTCGCGGTGACACTAAAATCTCATTGCAGCAATGTCCAACAGGTCTAAGAGAAAAGTTTGATCAGATACAAGAAAGTATCCAGCCTTTTGTAAATGGAGATATAAGTAAGATATTGTCATAAAATAGTATTTGATAAGATAGCAATCATTTGATAATAGCAATGCTGTTCTCCGATTGACTACAAATTAAACATCAACAAATTAAATGTTGCCAGATACCCATGTTTATATATATTTCAGATGAAATTTCTTCCGCTCTGTCAAGCCCTATAATGCCTTTGCTACTTCTAACTGGTTCTATTGGATCAGGCAGACATAGGTTAGTTAGAACATTGGCTAAATACAATGGTGAGTTCCATGTATAGTTTAGTTTCCAATTATATAACAAATATCAGATTTAAGGAATATGAATATAAATGTATTTTCTTTCTTTCTTAATTTTACAGGAATGTCCTGTGTTCCAATAGACTGCGGCACAATAATGAGCTCTACAGCAAAGCAAACTGAGAGTAAAGTTGAAGCAACAATACAGAAAGCAAAGGGAGCTGCACCTTGTATAGTTATGTTGAATAATTTTGAGGTAACCAAACCATTTCTACATTGTTTTGCTGTATGCCTATTTTATGGCTAAGAGTTTAATTAAATTTTAACATATTTTAGGTTTTTGCAGTTGATCCAGAGAACAATGAAGACAGCAGGATAATAGAATACTTCATGAACTCTTTGCAAGACTTGTATCAAAACTACACAAAACACCAAATCATATTCATAGCAATAACAGAAAGACAAGACTTGAAGCCTAATATACTGAGGCTGTTTCTAGAAAAATTCCATATATCAAGGCTGAATACTCAACAGAGATATGAAACATTAGAATGGTTCACAAAAGCTATGCAATTAAAGATTGATGGTGTAGCCTTATCCGGCGAAATAGATGAATTGTGTCCTTCCACCAAAGAGGTGCTAAGAAAAGTGGCAGCAAAAACTGAAACATTTACCTTTGGAGATATTGATGCGTTGATGCATTTTGCTCTAAGAGAGTCTTATTTGAAACAACAAAGTAATTATGACAAATTGTTGAAAGACCCTGATATAACATTAGTCATGGAAGAAGATTTCAATTTGGCATTAGGTAAGCTTCACTTCCAAATTGTTATGTTTAGTTCCCATTAATTGCTTAATCAAATTAGCTAATAGTGCCCTACCTGTCTTTATTTTAACTCACAATTTTTAACAATTTTTATTCATATTTTAGAATCCATGCGCAGTTTACAGAGTCAACATTTGGATGCGCCAAAAATTCCTAAAGTATACTGGAAGGATATTGGTGGCTTGGACAATTTGAAGAAAGAGCTTATGAAAACTATAGAGTTTCCAATCAAATACCCTCATCTCTTCAAAAACTCCAGCCTCAGAAGATCAGGTAAATAAATCAGATAGTGAAAAGAAGTTTTATTTTAAATTTCGCTTATTAAAATATCAATTCAGGGCAAATATACCAAAAATTATTCTAATGTTCTGAACAAGCGAAACTAGCGCCACCACTCCGAATTATTTTTGGTATTTTTATGTACATAACGTTCGTCGATTTTTCCATCAATTATTGACTGTTTTAAAAATTCTGTTTTTGTCGACGGGCGCTGTTCGAATTTTTGAATTCATTTGTATAACGTAGTTATCATATATAAAAAAATTGTTGCTGGTTTATCTTGTCTAAATATTTGTATTATTTATTATAATAGTATAATGTGAAAGTAAGATATGTTAATAGGTAGGTTTATAGGTTGTCATCGCCATACAAGAAAGACAAACTAAAAACCGGAAATGTCGAACATACCATACATGATATCAATATACCAACAAGTACCACTTGATGTACAATGGTCAAACAATGTGTCATTTAAATGTTACTTTGCAGGCCTATTGCTGTATGGCCCTCCAGGTTGCGGGAAAACATTGGTTGCGAAAGCCGTGAGCACAGAGCTCAACGTGAGCTTCATGAGCGTCAAGGGACCAGAACTGCTCAACATGTATATTGGACAATCTGAGGAGAACGTCAGAAAAGGTACTTATCTATAAATGTAGTTTAATTTGCATTTTGATCCTAAATTTATTCTAATATAGTCAGCGCTACACTCGATACCACATTTCGTTACGTCGAGAAAACTAGGTACAATTCAACTATCAAATTTTTTAAGTACTCTAAGAGAGAGTCACATGCAAAAACCAGATTATAACGTAAGTATTCACTGATTGAGGGTAATGGTCGCTTTTCACAGGGCTCATTGTCTTTCCATTGCGGCTCGCTTACATCGCCGCACGCACTTACAGAGCGTGGAGAGCGAAGCGAACTGGTCTGTAGGTTGCTTTAGCACGCCCAAGACGTTTCACTTACCACACAGCAGCTGCGTCCCTAATACAGGCTGTATATAATAGGTACCCATTTTTTGTGTAGTATTTGAGTCTGCGCGCGCCGCTTCGCCCTGCATAGTATTCCTGGATGAGTTGGACGCACTGGCGCCTCGGCGCGGGGCGGCCGGCGACTCGGGAGGGGCCAGCGACCGGCTTGTCAGCCAGCTGCTGGCCGAGCTGGACGGAGTCACTACTGGAGTCGGTGGGTAAATGTATATTTTTCAAATCATCATCTTCAGCTTATAGTAGTCCACCACTGCACCTGTCTTCAGCTAGCTGCATCCAGCATCTGCCTGCAGTCCTTCGCAGGCCGTCATCCCACCAACGAAATGACAACTATTCAGCTCACACCCATAGGTCTTTTTGCGCGACACAGAACTTGATCAATTTTGCTCGTCTCAATGCTACTAAATATTCTCCGACAGACGCGGACACGTCAAACTTTGTATTCGTTATGGGCGCCACAAACCGGCCCGACCTTCTGGAACAATCGCTCCTGCGGCCGGGGCGACTCGACAAACTCGTGTATGTGGGCCCTTACTGCGGCGTGGAGGAAAAGAGTAGCGTACTTACTGCACTCTGCAGGAAGTAAGTACAAGTAGCTTAATGATTAAATGTTTCTTACAAAAACTCAAATTTCTGAACATATATTTATTAAAGTTTTAAGGAGAGATAGTAATTGCCCTGGAGTAAAACTTTTATGCAATCACCCCGGAATCAATCTGTATACAAAAGCTAAAGATTTTTTTAAATCGAACCTCATTTGGATAAGATATTGAGTAACATACAAAGATAAAAAACGCACACAGCTGTATTAAGAGCCTCCTTGTTTTGTTTGTCGGATGTAAAGTAGGGTAGCTATGAGGCTTGGAAGTCGATCGCTACTGACTTCTATTTTTCCTGCCAATCACAAACATAGGTCTCAAGAAGTAAATAGGTGTCTTCTCAAGTATCAGAACGTAGGAAAAATATTCGGTCTAGAATTTTCTGAATAGTCGGCGAAATTGTCACTATCTATCTTATACTATAAGAAGGTAAAGCAATTTTGATAATTATAATTTAAGACTAAATCTTCGCGATGAAGTGGACCTATCGGCCGTAGCGGCGGCGTTACCGGAGGGCTGCACGGGCGCAGACCTCATGCAGGTGGTGGAGACGGCCCGCGCCAGCGCCGTACGCTCGCTGCTTGCCAGGCTGCATCAAGGTAAACTTGTAACCATAATGTCTCCTGTAACACCTGACATTTATCTATCGCCGATTAAACTACGAAGGCCATATCGATAAAATCCTTCGAACAAAAGATCGAATCTTCAATAAGAACTTTATAAACCCAGGTCAGTACTCACATACGGTATTACTCGATCGAGCTAAACTGTCGAGTAAAACCCATGGCATGGGCTTTCGTCCACACATTGAGCTTGATCTATCGAGTGAGGCGCGCCGTTCAGTATTCACCGAACCGTTCGAGCCAAAGGATGTCTGTGCAACAAAGGAGACGGTGGCTGTATTGAGCAAGTCTCACAGTGCTTTATAAGAAAATCAAAGAAAATGAAAAGAAAAAACGTAAAAAGAGGTACTGGGTTAAACATTGGTTAGATCGCCGTTCTGATTACAGCCACGTGAACTTGATTGAAGAGCTACGAATATGTCCTGAAGATTATAACAATTATTATTTAAGGAATTTATCGAGTAATATCGTATGTAAGTACTGACCTTGGCTACCTATGGGTTCGGTTCTCGCAGGCACACCAATCTTGATAGATGCGATGATCTGCCAAGAGTCTTGTAAGCTCTAAAAGAAAATAAAGCATTTTGATAATTGCAAGTGTGATGCACAAGTAATTGCTTTATGTGTTTTTTGTTTTGCAGGCTTGGTGAAGGAAAGCGAGCTAAATCTAGATTTAGTGATACTGGGAGTTTCGGAGCTGTGGGAAGGTGTGGAATCATTCCGACCGTCCGTCACCGAAGAAGAATTAGCTTACTATGAATCTTTGAAGACACAACTGTAGCCTACAGGTTGTAGTGTAGATTGTAGGTACACAAACTTTCAGATATAGCTTTTTTAATTGGGTTAAAATGCTAGCTAGTCAGTTATGCTTTATGTATTGTGGTTAAGGTCCATAAATAAAATGGCTAAACGGATCGTAAGGGGTTTTATTATTCCTAATTTATTGAATAATATAATAAAATATGAGTTATCAATAGGTTCCTACACCTTTTTTTACAGCTGTTTTAATTAAATGAACATGCAGCAATATTTTAATTAATAAAAATGGGCTTCCATTTCCTAAATGTCCCAATGTATTTTATTTACATTATGACCAAACAAAAGCAACCCAAACTCAACTCCTGCATGAACCCTCAGGGCATACGAAAAAGTAAGGACATAACTTTCAGGGGCTGATACACTCTATTCTAGAGATAGAAAACAGAAAAATATAAAAACTTCCGTGATATATTAATACTAGCTGTGCGGTTTCGACCGCGTGGAAATTTCGGCGCAATTGAGTTAATTTTTTTTTAATATAAGAACCTTTACGAAGTTTTAAAAAAGGTGAATGAAATCGGTAAAGAAAGCCGTTCTCAAGTTATATAGCGTGACTGACTAGGAAAAATAGGGGTTCATTTTTATGTACACATTATTTACGTGACTTTGACTTTGGGATACGTATTAGCTTTTTGTTCTGATGTTAAATTTAACATTTAGAAAAACCTTTACAAAAATCTCCCATGACGGAGTAAGGACACACTCTTCCTCCAGCTTTAAATCTGGAATTTCCCTCTTATTGAAATATGTACTATAAACTTTCTTTATGAGGATAATTCTACTTTAATAAAATAAGTCTATGGTAGGAGGTCTCTACTCGACGAAAAGACTATAGCTCAGCACAGAAAAAAAAGAAACTTCGTCTTTGCCAGTCTTTGCTTATGTCAAAGTCAATGTCGATTACAGGTTTTCCAGCTCTATAGAAAAATTAATATGTTTGGGAAAACGTTCTAAGAATATATTATATTCTGCGTTCTACAACGAATATAACTATCGGCAGTCATTTGTGTCCAATCGTAAACCATTTTAACTTATAAAATAATTAAGACCTTATTAACGAGGCAACCCACAATCAATTAAAATAAAGAAATTAGAACCAACTAACATTCATAAAAAATTGACTTCAATGTGGGCTTTATCATGTTTTCATAATATATATATATTTTGCAATGTGTGGAAAAATTGTTTTAAGATAGTTTATTCTGTGTAGAACTCACAAAAGTTAAAACTACAGAAATTTTACGAAATATTGCTTTTGAAATATACAATTTTTAATGTAGGTACTATTGAAGAATCATGAAATTCACATAACATTGCTTAAAATAATTTTATTTATGCCAATAAATTTAATTTTTTGTGCATTGGCATATCCTGTATATCATACTATAAAGGTTCTTTCTGTAAAACAAGTGGCAAAAAAATGTTTGGTTTGTGTCAAGCCCCGAGGTGTAATATTATATTATTATAAGAAATAAATAAAATCCTTTTTATTTCGAGTTCCTAGAATTCGTGTCGTGCAACAGAAATAACACATGTTGTCAATTAAACCAATAAAAACTCACAAACTCAGTCAAAAAAGATACAAGCCATGATGTAATGTAATAAAACGTTGTTCTCTATGGTAAAATTTCAAATTTGGGGTAATTTGAATTTCTCCAGATGGAATCACTAAAACCATAGACTATCTCGATCTAGAAATTCTTTGATTTCTTTCCGGATTCAAGATGGTGAGTGCGCTGTTCGTGTTTTTCACAAAATCCAAGTTTCGAGTGATTAAATGCAATAGTTTTGTGATAAAGTGTCTTACTACCATGAAGAACAATTAAACCCTACTGTTCAATGATTCTTTACCGTAATTTTCCTCGTCCATTTTGAATTGGCCCTGCAATCGAATAACCATGTGGCGATACCAACAATCTACAAAACCTTATTTTGTTATTTTAGCCGCCCAAAAAGGATGCGAAGTCCTCGGCCAAGCAGCCGCAGAAGACTCAGAAGAAGAAGGAAGGTTCCGGTGGTGGCAAAGCCAAGAAGAAGGTAAACAATTCATGAAATGAGGTTATGTTACTATGCGTGCTTACCTCTGGCTAGTAGTAACAGTGTGCTAATCTGTATAGATACTGTCAGATGATTATTATTTCCGTCTTGAAATCATGAGAGTAACAAGTTAACTGATATATTGAGGCTGATGACAGTATTTACTTAGTAGAAATTCTCTAAACAGTACACTTCCCCATTCCATCCTATTTACACGAATATTTTTTACTTGCAGAAGTGGTCAAAAGGAAAAGTCCGTGACAAGTTGAACAACCAAGTCTTGTTCGATAAGCCCACTTATGAGAAACTATACAAGGAAGTTCCTCAGTACAAGCTGATCACCCCTGCCGTCGTCTCTGAAAGATTGAAGGTCCGCGGATCCCTCGCGAGGCGAGCCCTTATTGAGCTTAGGGAAAAAGGTATGTTTTCCATCTAATGCTCTAACTGTACCACAGTTGCATTTATTTTCTCTGTAGTATTGGGTCCAAGGCCTCCACAATTTCTTGTACATATTGATGACTAAGATGACATAAATTTGATGACATAAATTGTTTCTTAACCAGATCAATGAATGCATATGAGGATTAAACTTAAAATAATTATGATGTAGTCTCGCCATGAGGCAAAGGCCTCCCTTTCCTCTTTATCTTCCATTTCTGGGCACTGAGGTATGCCTCCAGTAAAATAAGACCTCCAACTTCTATAAAGGAGGTTTTTTTTACTTATGTGTGTCTTACTCCTTCAATTGTGGACCAATTTTGATGAGTATTGTCTTGGCAAAACTTAAGTGTAAATAGTACAGAATTCGAAGATTGTTTTTAGTATTATCAAACAATTTACCATGTGATGAACACTCTTTCTGGATTAACCATGACAGTTTACAAACTGATATATTGAGTCTGATTTCATACATTACAAAAATATGAAACCCTTGTGTCTGCGTTTACTACAACTAGTTTTTTGTTACAGGATTAATCAAACAAGTAGTCCAACACCACGGACAAGTGATCTACACAAGGGCGACTAAGGGTGACGATCCCGTTGCTTAGATTTATGTATAAGGACAAAAAATAAACTAAAATCCAAAAAACTGTTTTATTCACACCTTTATTTGTCTTATGTACATTGCAGTGGCTGCCATAATTTAGTTTTAATCAAAACAAATGAATAATAGAATACAATAATAAATATAAGAAAATGAGACAATATTGTAATTGTAATTACAGACACACAAAGCATTTACTTGTTAGATAATTTTAGGAAAAATCATACAATAGACTGATAGGTTTTAGCAGGTTGTACATTCTGTAAACTCGTAAATAAATAATTGAATTTTGAAAGGTAAAATAAACACTTGATTAAATTTTTCAATTGATTTGAGAACCTAGTAGTGAAAAGACGAGGTCAGGCTCTTATGTTGTTTTCGGTTACTGAAAATCTAGCAGTGGGGTACAGGGACCGAAGGCGGTCCTTTAAGCTGCAGGCATGCTGGTCATTAGCTGTCTCCACCACAACATTGGCCTGAAAAAGGAAATAATCTTGACGCTAGGCACGCGGATGGATGATGAAGTTAGACAGAAGGAAGCTGTTGCTGTCCTTGGTGGACACGAAACTACCAAGGACACACTTAGTAGCGTGGCGGTCATAAAGTCTAATAAAAGATGTATGTATGCTTCAGTATATTTTGTGCAATTATACGCTGTCATGATGACTCTTCTCAAAGAAATGTAAAAATAGTGTAGATCAGTAAATTGGTAGGTACAAAAGAAACCACTGACTAGGTACAGTCAAATTGATAGGAGCGTCTGGAGTAGGGCATGCATTCGGGAATTTCGCGACTCCGGAATCTCGGACAGTTTTTTTAATGTTTCTATTCCGGAATTGAGACTAATATCGTAATTCCGTAGGGCGTGCAAAACCGGTTTTCGGTTTTGCTGAAAACCGGACAAAATTTTCGATTTTTTGAAAACCGGTTTGAGAGACAAAACCGGTGCCAACTCCGGTTTTCCCATTAATGAATGAAATCTTGATTTTAATCCACTTTTTTCGAATGCACTCAAGAAATATGTAATTTTGAGTCATCAAATGCAACATATGCCCACCTACACTCCTCCTTCCGCGACCCCCGCACCCGCGGCGACGCGATTCCTGCGTTCCGCCTGCCTGCGTTGTTTTCCAAAAACTTGCCGGGAGTGCACGTGCACAGCGATAACGTTGAGATGATAACTATGTTTTGTAAGGGGTGTTCCAGAATGTTTTTCGTTTTTTATTTGAGTATAATGCGCCAACCACAACTGGTGTGCAGTAGGCTCAATCGCTTGGTGGATTTTTTTAGTTTGTTAGCCATGAAATTATAACGGGAATGCAGTGCGCATTTTGCGTGCAAGCGTTTTATAGAAACATCGATTCGTACACTCTGTTTGACGTCTCTACATGATACATTTCAATTTAACGACTACGAGAAATTGCCAAGTGCAAATTTAATCAAGCATTGAGTGAGCAAGTTTAAAGAGACTTAGAATACAATGCCGGATTAATCAATTGGGTGCTTAAAGACTACGAGAAGGAGCATGAATGTCGACCACGTACGCCAGTGTGTTATTAACAACCATGACAATCACTATGATTACGCGCAGCTTCGTTTAATTTGAATGAATCCGCGCTTTGTCGCATTATTCACAAAGATTTACATTTCAACCCATATAAAATTGTAAATGTTTAAGCAATTAGGCCGGTGAACCTCACTGAATGACTTAAATTCTGTAGGACAGTGAGAAATTGTTTTGGGAATTACAATATCGTCTGACTCTCCGGCAAATCGATTATTACATAAATGGTCATGTTAACAAACAAAACTCCACCCAGGGCTGCCAGTTATCCGATAGAACTGCATCAGAAATCACTAAAAGTTAAAATTGAAATGTGTCCTGTAGAGACGTCGAACAGTTGTGTAAGAATAGTGGTTTTTATTAACCGCTCGCATACAAAATATGCACTGCACTCCCGCGATGTGTTCCATCAAGTTCCATGACTATTAAACTGCAAAAGCCCATCAAGCGATTGAGACCACTCCCCACCCCCTGTTGTTTGTGGTGGCGCATAATACTCAAATCAAAAATGAAAAACATTATGAGACATCCTCTATGTTTAAAAAATATTATTCTTCATTCTTACTTGTTGTTTGATTTGATCTCAGTTAATTAAAGTTTATTTTTAAGTTCATGTTAACTAATCAATTAATGTGGTCTACTTAGTAGGCATAAATGGTTGATTAAAAACAGGTAAATCATTTTTTTTTTGTATTTGTAGGTTTTGTGGGTATCTAAGAATATCGTTTTCTTCTTTAAAATCTACTAAACAAAAAATAAAAAAAGTTTGCCAAAACCGGTGCAGCACCGGTTTCCGGTTTTGGACCCTCAAAACCGAAATTCAAAACCGGTTTTCAAAACCTTCCGGTTTTGTACGCCCTAATTCCGATATTAATAACAGAGTACATTTTGATTTATAATTTACTCTCTAAACGCTTCTTTCGTTTCTTTGTTTTCGCATTTTGCTGTTCAGCAGTTGTTAACGTAGGCAATCAGGCTACTTCAGGAACAAGTCATTTTAATTAGCTGAATCACTAACAAACAAGTTTTAGTAAAAATCATAGGCACCCTATAAATAAAGAACGGGGGCTACCCTATTGGTTTATAGTTGGTAGGTTCGTGGTCGGGGAATACCCTGAATTTGACTATGATATAATGAAACCAAATTTAGGATAGGTACAATAAGATGATAAGTATTAATTTGACTGTTTGTGACTACCTAATTTAATGGTGTAATAATTGAATTCGGGCATCTTCCAGCTACATATGTATTTTTGCCACTTTCGTTTCAATTTGTGCATTGCTGAACAGCGTTTAGTCGCCATTACATATTTCTCGTGAGTGCGCGCAGCTGCACTATTTGCACGATTCGGAAGACTTCTTCGCACAAAGCGTTGACGATATTTTCCCCAAACCAAATAATGAGCGAATTTCTCAAAATCATTGTCAATTTATTACGCCAGCTTAAGTACAAAACTGACAGTGATCCCAACTACCTTAATCCTACACATGCCGCGTCCTCCGAGCCCAAAATAAACGTTTCATCGTCTCCTGCTGACGAAGACGTCGCAGTTGATGAACCAACTCTGCAAGAGCAGCTATAAAAAGAACTGGATAGATCATCGACTACGTACCCTAGACACCTAATACAGGGCGAACGATTTAAGACATCACATAAGGAAAAGAGATCCTTTAAAAATCCACGCCCACTAACGTTCGATCAGTAACGACCAGACCAGTGACCCGTGACAATCTCTGCGTTCGCTTACTCAATGGCTCCTGACGGAGCTCAACTTAATTTGGTTGACCGGTTGAGGTCAACTGTCGAGGTCAACTGTGCATCTCTTTCTTTCATAACCAATTCTGTATTTGCTTTCCTTTCTCTCTGAGAAGGCGGGGCCAAATAGTGCCGTGCCGTAGTCATCGACATTAAGATGTCGATGGCCGTAGGAAAGATTATGATGAATTATGTAAAAGTCGATTAAAATAATATTTAACGTTACATTGCTACATGGTATTATATAAAATGTAAGGTACCTAAATGTTAACCCTAATATTTATTTATTTTTCATATAATATTATTCTATTCTACTATAGTATAAAGCTAGATTACCACTGACTGACTGATTTTCGCCTTGATGGTGGATGGGAAGGTATGTTTTTTTACAAAATCGTATAGGGGAGGTAAAAGTCTCCTAGGGAAAATTCCGACTTCTTGACATTTGGCCCCCCAAGACCGCCCCCAGTGGGGGGGCTCCTACATGGAGCCATATTGCTTAATTTTTTTATGAGGGTTGTATAGAGGGGGACAAGTGATTTTGAATGCATAGAAAATTTTGCCCCCCCCCTGCCCCCCCAGGACACCCCTTTTGAGTGTGCTACCAGATGCCGTCGCGATAGAGGGGTTCTGATTGTGGGGTCGTATAGAAGGTTTCTCTTTGTTTTGGAAGAAAAAAAATTGGACCCCCCTTTAACCCCTTTTCTGCCCCCCCCCCTTTTCCATCTCCAAAACGGATAGACTTGGAAGAAATTTTTTTTCACAGTCATGTAGAAGAGGATAAATGGTTTTGAATGAGAATATTTTTTCCCCCTTTTGCCCCCCAGACCCCCTTTTTTTAGGAAAAACCGAAAATTGGCCTATTTTAGACCTTTTTTTTCGGTGGAGCATCGCAGCGAGCGAAGCGAGCCGTGTTGTGACCCCCCCGACAACCCCCCCAAGACAGGGGGCCTTTAACTTATAACCATTGTGGCGAGCGAAGCGAGACGCAATGCGACCAAGGGGAACGGCACGGCAAGTGAAGCGAGCCGTGTTGTGACCCCCTGACGACCCCCCAAGACCCCCTCACATATAACCCGGGGGAGCATTGCGGCGAGCGCAGCGAGACGCAGTGCGACTAAGGGGAAACCCCGACGACGACCCCCCAAAACTCCCTCACCTATAATCCGGAGGAGCATTGCGACGGGAGAAGCGAGCCGTGTTGTGGCCCCCCTGACAACCCCCCAAGACCCACTCACTTATAACCATTGCGGCGAGCGAAGCGGGACGCAATGCGACCAAGGGGAACAGCACGGCGAGCGAAGTGAGCCGTGCTGTTCCCCCCGTGCTGACCCCCCAAGACCCCCTCACCTTCGCTCGCCGCAATGCAACTAAGGGGAATAGCACGGCGAGCGAAGCAAGCCGTGTTGTGACCCCCCCGACAACCCCCAAGACCCCCTCACTTATAACCATTGCGGCGAGCGAAGCGGGACGCAATTTGACCAAGGGGAACAGCACAGCGAGCGAAGCGAGCGGTGCGATATGGATATCGTTTTTTACTTACTTCATGATGAGACCGCGGGGAACAGCACGGCGAGCGAAGCGAGCCGAGCTGTGACCCCCATAGGCCCCCAGCCCCCCTGTAGCCCCTCTACCAAAAAATCGGATATGGGTATCGTTTGTGACTAACTTCAAGATGCGACTATTTATTATTATACATACATAGAAAACACCCGAAACAAATAGGTACTTGCAGATCGTAGAAATATTTGACCCCAGGCGGGAATCGAACCCACAACCTCCTGCGTCGCAGGCAGCCCTTGCCCGCCGCGCCACATCGGTCGTCAAATCGTCAAAGTAAATATACCTTGTTGCAAGTATCGATTGCTTTCATAGTACTTACCCCATCACTAATAATGGTCATGATTTGTCGTAACCTTGAACGGACCAATGAGCACTCACTTCCCCGCGCCCGCTCACCTCAGTTGGTTGACAGACTTGTTTGCACAGGGAATAAATAGGTATTAGGCGTCTATTATACGTAGTCGATGGGATAGATACAAGAAAAGTCGCAAGAATTTAACGGCCAATTTTGACCTTGCAGGGTTCGTGAAAGTAGAGAAGACAATGTATGATAACGGAGGACAACGAGGTATGCATCTGACAGAAGCTTACAAATAAACATATTTTGTGTGTTCTGCCTACGAGTGTCGAGAGTGAAAGAGTATTTTCTTGTGCAGGCTACATTTGTAACAGACTCAGAAGCTCGCTCTCTGACAAAATGCTAGATTATTCTTGAGAACGCACTACCAATAACAGCGTTTCCTCTCAAATTTAAATTCTATAAGTCAAACGCGTTAATTTTTTTTTCTAAGTTTATTGCCAACTCAGAATACAGAAAGTCTGTATTCTGAGATTGCCAAATTAATATTGTTGTGTCTATTATTAGTTTATGTAAGTTTTCAAATGTGAAACTAATATTATTCGTGTTCTATCGTAAGATTTTGATATACATATATTCCTTAATAGATTAAAAGACTGTTAATATAACACATTTAGTTTGACTCCACAGAACAAAGAAAAATTTACTCGATCCTTTCCTCAAAATAAAAAATGCCAATACCGGAACTAGATTCAGAATTCCGAAATTAGGTCTCCAATATCGAAACTCAGTTCCGGAATCGAAATAAAAAAAAATATGTTTTTCAGATCATTTTGACTACCTACTCTAGACGCTTATATCAATTTGACGCTAACTGTACCAGTACTTTATGGAGATACTAAATGGAGAAACAGTGTGTGTGTGAATAAATAAATCAACATACCCAAGTTGTGCCAACATCGCTGTTCACCCACATCTGATCAGTAACGAGGCTCTTGAGCACGCCGCTCTCGTCAGCGATGTTCTTAGCGAGCTGCTCCAGGCCGCACCTGTGGTCGGGGATGGCGACCCCGAACCGCAGCAGGCGGCCACTAGCGCCCAGCCCTCGTTGAATCACCCGAGCCAGTCGACCGCTCTCGATGTTGCCGCTACTTATTATGCACACCGCTCTGTAATCATGCGCGGTCCCAGGGGGTGTCAAGGGGGTTAAGACCCCCCCCCCAAAATCTTAGTTTAGGTATAAAAAATCACTAGAAAATGACCGAAACCTTAAATAAATTTTAATTTCAGACTCTATTCTACCTAACATGTAACTTAACAATATGTTAACCGTATACACTGCGGTAAAAAAAATCGTGGCTTGCTTGAGGTAAAATACACATAAAAATCTAAGGAGACAACAAATTTTTCGCGATTAGTTCCACAAGCCAAAAACAATTGTTCCTTTTGGCTAAAGAAAAATAGCGAACCCCCGCTTTAAAAAATAACACAAAATTCTAACGGAAACCACAAGTCAAGTATTTTGCCAAACTCTAAAACTTGCAAAAATAGTCATTGCATTTTCAAAGCTCGCTCCGCTCCTTTTTATTATTTTTTTCGTACAAGAAGAGTACCTACTAGTTGGAGAAACTTTTCTATAACAAAAATTTCGTTGGCTCGCTCCGCTCGCCGTAATATCTGCTGTATAATGGCATTTCTTTTGTATCGCCAAAACATCTCGAAATGTTGCGGTTATTTTCGTCGTTTTTCTCGATTAGTTCCACAAGCCGATAGCAATGTTCCTTCTGGCTATAGAAAAAAGCCAACCCCACTTTAAAAAATAACGGAAAAATCTACCGAAAACCACAAAATTTTCGCGGCTCGCTCTCGTCGACGATGTTCTCTTTCATGTGTAGTCAAGTGCTCACATTAAGATAATTTTGCCAGACACTAAAACTTACTTAAATACTGTTTCATTTTCAGGGCTCCCGCTCCTTTTTATTAATAACCTAACCTAACCTACATACCTGCTGAAGTATGTTGCAGGCTTGCAGGTGAGTCACCTTTATTTTAAGATGGAGCAGCTACTATCACTTAAAGCGGCGCAGCGCCCCGCGGTGTTAATCCGCGTTTTTTTTAAATCATATTTATTGTAAGGACCTTTATAATTAATTACATGGCGGTCCTATTGGATTAACAATGATACTAATTTACAAACTAACTTATCTAATACACAGTAAACAGTAAACAAAACTAAAGTAGCAAAGAATTTAGAATATAGTTGTGTAGGTATCACCAGGGACGAGTTATATAAAGTAAGTCTATATAACTCGTCCCTGGTATCACTTTAAATGACTCACCGCTGTGAACAGCTGTATCGCTGCTTCGGATGTCGGCTCTGCTAGAATTTTATTAAATAGTCCTACATCATAGTGATGTAGGTAGGCTCAAGGAACTAACTAAAATTTGCCTTTTTGTTGGAAACGAATACATGATTTTAATAAATGGTAGACATCCTCCACAACTCCACAGGTGTCACAGTTAGGCGAGTCAACCTTTTTCATAAAAAATGCTAACTTTTTTAAAGGCATGTGGCCTGTTCTTAACCTATGTGCTGTAATGTAACTATAATTTTACGCGATATCTTTGTGCAACCGAACCAAGGTAGGTACCTACGTGTGGAGGCTCACACTGAATGCACTTATACCATATGCGTTAATCCGCGTTACTACGTAACAACCTTAATAAATCATGATCATTTTCGAGATCGAAAGTAGGTAACCTATATATTTTAATCCAGGATATAAGCTATCTTGGTAACAAATTTCATTCAAATCCGTTCAGCCGTTTGAGAATGAAGAATTAACAAACAAACATACAAACTCCGCCTTTGTAATTATATTACAAAAGGCGGAGTCTAATATACATACGTATATTACAAAGGCGGAGTCCATAATTATGAGTGTGCCATCAGGCTAGATGGCGCGCTGTAGGTATTTTAATACAGGGTTATTGGTAATTTGACGTATTCCCGTTAGGGGGTGATAGGGGTGACTATTTGCGATAATTTTCATCCCCATGTGCATCATGCAAAAGTGAACCATTTTTAAGTTATCGTGATTTTTAGCTTTTTTCAAAATAAGTCAAAAGTGCAACATCAAAAATTGATTTAAAAAAAACTGTCTATTAAATACTATTTTTTTCTTCTGATTTATAAAAACGAATAAACACTGGTTATTTATCAATATTAAAACAACAATTATCGCTCTAAATTTTAAAATGCGAAATAAAAAACGATATTATTTCATTATTCATTGAGATTTTTTTCCTCTAAAATGCCAATATGAAACTTGGCTTGCAGATTATTTTAAAAACATAACCGTTTTGTTAGCTCTCTAACAAAGCATAACAACTATGAACTTATTTCAAAGAAACTGAAAAAAACATCATTACAAAGGAAGCAGGCGGAAATTCGTGTACGAACTAAACCTGAGGCCGTTCTTTAAAATTTCTATAAAACTAACTTAAAACAATACCCAATGTAAATAAAACGAAAAATACATATTTAAAATAAAATTTAACAATAGTTAAGTAGTAACAACAATAAACAAAATTAATAATAAGTAACAATCAAGACATTTTGTAATTTAGCCTAATTAAAGTTAAGTAAAGTAAGTAGAAAAATACATATGTTTTTAAAATAAAATTTAGCAATAGTTAAGTAGTAACTAGAATAAAGAAAATTAATAATAAGTAACAATCAAGATATTTTGTAATTTAGCATAATTAAAGTTCTTAACTTCCCCTATTGCGTTCGCAAAGTAGCATTATTTTTCTGAGTTGTGACTTAACTACCGAAGTAGTCAAATTTCGCGTCGCATATGCTGCGTTTATAATTCTTGTTTTGAGTTCTTCCGCGGAATAACACAAAACACGAATTATAAACGCCCCCCATTGCGTTTTACTTCGAACAAGAAACTTTAATAAGGCTAAATTACAAAATGTCTTGATTGTTACTTATTTTTTTTTTATTGTTGTTACTACTTAACTATTGTTAAATTTTATTTTAAATATGTATTTTTCGTTTTATTTACATTGGGTATTGTTTTAAGTTAGTTTTATAGAAATTTTAAAGAACGGCCTTAGGTTTAGTTCGTACACGAATTTCCGCCTGCTTCCTTTGTAATAATGTTTTTTTTCAGTTTCTTTGAAATAAGTTCATAGTTGTTATGTATTGTTGGAGAGCTAATAAAACGGTTATGTTTTTAAAATAATCTGCAAGCCAAGTTTCATAACGATTTTTTTAGTTTTTAAGGCATTTTAGAGGAAAAAAATCTCAATGAATAATGAAATAATATAGTTTTTTGTGTCGCATTTTTAAATTTAGAGCGATTATTGTTGTTTTAATATTGATAAATAACCAGTGTTTATTCGTTTTTATAAATCAGAAGAAAAAAATAGTATTTAATAGACAGTTTTTTTTAAATCAATTTTTGATGTTGCACTTTTGACTTATTTTCAAAAAAGCTAAAAATCATGATAACTTAAAAATGGTTCACTTTTGCATGATGCACATGGGGATGAAAATTATCGCAAATAGTCACCCCTATCACCTCCTAACGGGAATACGTCAAATTACCAATAACCCTGTATAATGACCATCACACAAGTGAATCACATTATCGGAAAAGTAAAATTGTGGTCAAACGAAGGTCTATTGACTATAAAATAAGAACACCCGGAACATCTGCAGATCGTACACACAATTATCCTGCAGATCGTACACACAATTATCCCGAAACGAGAATCAAACCTGCAACCTCCAGTGTGGCAGGCGGACCTTCGCCCACCGCACCTCAGACAGAGGTCGTCAGAATTTGTAGATTTTGTAGAATTGTGAAAGGTAAGTCCATGACTCGGTAAACGTAGTGTAGGACGCCCTCCGACCACGTGGGATGACGACCTGCGAAAGACTGCAGGGAGATGCTGGATGCGTCAAGCTGAAAACAGGGCGCTATGGCGCTCATTTGAGGAACATAGGACATGTTCAGCAGTGGACTAACATAGGTTGATGATGATGAAGAAAGGTAAATACCGTTTCCCCCTTAGCTCGGGCACCAGCCCCTGCATCACGGCGGCGACTGCGCAGACGCCGGCGCCGTCCGCCACCAGGCGCTCACGTTCCAGCATCGTGATCATCGCGCGCGCTATGAAAGGCTCGTCTACCAGCAACTATCAACGAAATTATACTGTTATGACTTATTACATTCAAAATTGCAGAAAAATGTCACAGAACCCTAGAGGAAAACCCATAAACGCATTTTTTACTTCATCATTATGTATCCGAAGTATTGGCCGTGTGCCTCGAACGCTATAGTTACACCACTGGCATAAACTTTCTCATTTTAGAATGAAAATAAGAATTGCCTTACTTTAGTGTGCAAATGCCTTACCATCCGATCCAGTCTCCCCCTGAGCGTTTCGAAAGCGTTAGCGCCGACGGTAGAAGAGTTCAGTCCGTCCGCCAGATTGGGTATCGCGGTCACTTTCGTCGGCCGCCCGTTCTGCAGTGCCCTCATCACTTTCGGCACTTTGGAGCATTCTGCACCCTGGAATAATACTTTAATAAGTTCAGTTATTTATTGATAAGAATTTTCATGTCAAAAAGAATATATGTACATAGGTAAAAAATACTATGTATTTTATTCTTAATAAATGTGATATATTTATACGAGAGCCCTAACTCTGAGAAGAGAAAGGCGTGTCACAGAGTCAGCCCTAGTCCGTGTGAAAGATAAGTAGTTGTTCTTATTGTATTAAGCACTATATTGTACATTAGAATTACTTACGGGGGTGACATGCCATGTTCGGTAAAACCCTCGTGAACCAAATAAATGATTTAAAAAAAGATAAATAGGTATACAGTCAGCCAATCGCCAACTGCCAATTTAAATACTCAAAAATCTGACAAAAATTTTGTAACTTGGGGCGAGCTTAAATCTTTCGAGTATTCGGGGGCTCGGGGTTTAGATAACTCACGTAGACAAGGCAGGAGCACTTGAGTTTCTTGCAGGCGATGAGCACGGCGGCGATCAGAGAGCCCCCGCCGGCCGCCGGCACCAGCACAGCATCAACCTCTGGGAGCTGCGTCACGATCTCCAGACCCACGGTGCCGAGCCCCGCCATCACCAGCGGATCGTCCGCGCTGCAGCAGAGACATTGCACCAGATTCATATTTTTAAACTTACGCGATCTGAACACATAATTATAAGACCTACAAGATACTACTACTAAAGACTACTCACCAATACAACCTGCCATCCTCACAACACATCTACATAAAGAAAGAAGAACGTTCTACCCGTGGGCACCACTTTAGATGTCCCGTGACTCTACGAAATCCCTCGCCGCGTAGGTACCATTTTATTAGCACCAGAGTGGAACCTATTACCAGTATAGTAGATATTATATCAGCCACATCAATAAACGCCTTCAAGAATAAACTCGACAACTGGTTAGGAGACAAAAATAACAAAGTAAAATAAGTAACGCACGCAATGAATAAATTCAACACTGTGTGATTTAGACGCATCAGCCAGAAGCTGCTCGTATTTATTGGAAGACCAGCGTTGGTTGCTAGCTAGCATGCTAGTCATCCAACTCATGCTGAGGCAAAGTCATTTTGTTACTGGACTTATACACTTACCTACACGATTCCTCTTAGTTTAATTTTATTATGTTTTGTGTAAGTCTTATGACAAATAAATTCAATCATTCATATCGCGTTTATTTACCTATTTCTCCCGACGTTTCAACAGGTTGACACACTGTCGTGGTCACAGGATGACTCACGTCGGCGCGATAAATACTCGTTGTATTGGTGCTTATAATTGATGACTGATATCCTGCCTATCCTATATCATACCTATACCTCATCAGCAGTCATGTCTACTGCTGAACAAACATGCCTCCCCAAACAGAGATTAGACTTAGATAAGAGTATGTGTATTAGACACTGTGGTGATAATATATTAAAACGTATGCACGTAGGTTACACCTACATAGGCTACCCCGTTCAATTTCTCGAGGCCTTTCTCCAATGTTTTCATTGTAAGATCAATACAATACAATATACATATCTTTATTGCACCATCAATACAAAAAATAATAATAACCAGGGATTATTTTTATAGAGAGAACTAGCATATCAGTAGATACAGTATGCGTAAAGGTACCCGTTAATTAACGATTCCCATAAAATGTTAATTACGTTAGCATATTGTAGCAGCTATCCCTCTTTACTTTATTGCAGTAGGTGGTAGCGTCATCGACGGTTTCGCCACAGAGCACGACTTCGGCGCCGAGCTCGGAGCAGCGCTGGGCGAGCGAGGGGGTCGTCTTTTCCGGTAAAACTACAGTCACCTGAAGACATCATTTGGCGTATTATTTAAAACGACTTCAAATTGCTCAATAATGAAAATGGGTTAATTATAAAACTTATGTTGAAAAAATAATCATCAAAATCGGTACACACAGTCGAAAGTTCTAAGGTAACAAAATAAATACAGTCGAATTAAGAACCTCCTCCTTTTTTTGAAAATACAAACGTTTCGACGTCATCGCTCAATACGAAACATCTCTCATGTAGTTACTAAAAGAAGAGAGCGTCGCGTCGTTCTACTTATAGAGCAATTTTTAAACAACCAACGGTATTTTAAGGAAATCGGCTCTGCGCCGCCATATATATTACATAGCTCCTTTATGTAGGTCGTACCTATATCGTTCGACGCTCAGGATTAGGTACCTACAGATAGATATATCGCGGAAGTTGCATAATGCTACCTTACCAAAGATATTCAGTAAGTATTCTGTGCTTACCAAACTACAAATATTGTACATATTCTTTGAGAAAATAAAAAATCTCTATACCGACGACCTATACCTGCTATACATGTTACCATAAAAAGCTTGATCCCGAAATAAATATGCAAATAAATAAATAATAAATATGTAGCGATCTAACCTGGTTAGGTTAGTTATATTTTCTTCTATTTATCGCTATCTTTTCGTTAGATCATGCATGTTGTACTTACCGGCAGACCAAAATTACCACCATGATAAGCAGCACCCAGCGCCATGTCGCCGTGTGAGGGAACCATCACTCCTTTAGTCAAACCTTCTTTGCAGTACGTAATGAAAGCATTACGCACTCCGCGTTCCGCGCAGCTAGAAACGTGAACGCTTTTGTATTGTTGTGTGGTATACCGTACAATCCCAAGTTACCCCCTCCGAATGGGTAACCCTTTCATCTGCAATTGGTGATATGCATTAATGGCATTGATGTCGATAAGGTATACATCATCAATGCCATTAATTCATATCACCAATTCAACTATTGTTTAGTTGCACCAGAAATTTTAGATTTAAATATTGTTACAACCGTCGTTCGTACCATACCTTCCTGTATATTGCAGGTTCTCACATTTGAGATATAAAGCGTAATCCATGTATTTACTATGTTTTGCTTCCTGAAACATTAAGAAGATCAGATGACTCACAGCCACAGATAGGTTCCAACGAGATGTTCAAGCAGATGTAGGTAGGTACCTACGCAAAGAGGTGTGTGTATGATGCCACCTTCAATTTTCTCCGCAGCCTGCTTTATTTCATTGAACGTTAGCATGTGTGGTGTTTGTTGCGAACATTCTGATCCCGACTGAGAAATCATGAGATTTTAGTAAGTAAGTAGGTATATATTCATTTTAATCAACCGGCAGATGGGCACTAACTTACGTAACTTGCCATAATGGTTCATGTAAAAAAGAAAGCCTTAAGTGCTAATAAATACTGCGAATTTAAAATAAACTATAATTGAAAACGAATAAAGACGGTTTTTTTTTTCTTGGACTAGCTAGTTTTAGCGGTTGCCATATTTAATTTGTGATTTAAAAAAAAAAATTGGGAAATATTTAAAACTTATAATAACCTAATACGAAAGAGAGAAAACGGAAAAGGATCAGGAGAGTTAGTTTAGGAAAGTTATTATTAAGGAATTATCAAACATACATAAAAATATACATTATATATTTATATTATTTGTAGGTTTGTGTAGCTGGATGTTTTAAGCAATAACTGACACAGACGTTTACATAATAAAGATGCAATGTCACGTCAAACGGAGCTGCAACCAGTGGCGGTGACGTAGCGTAGGTTCATACCGCATACGCTACGTCGTCGGTTCGGTTTTCTATCGAGCAAGCGCTTTGGGGGTTGACAATCCCAACATCCCAACCCTCAACTGCTAACATAAGTAAGACGGAGCCAGAGGAACAAGTCGCAAAATTTAGTAGTTCGAGAACTTTGGGTTTTTAGCCCCGCCCATTGAGCGCGTGACGTATTTATTTACGCGTCCGGCGGGAAAGGCCTTTAGACCGCGCGCCCCTTGCCCGCTTACGATTTTATTATTCACAGTACATATTGCCACACCCTGCTTGGGTACCATTGTGTTTCTTATATGTTACCTAGATACTAAGACCTACAAATGTACACAATGATGCAATAAATAAATATGAATATGAAATATAATCTTAGTGCCACAGTATAGAAAAACAAGCAGTAGGTAAAAGGCACTTTATGTTATGTTCTTACTCCAGATAGGTAATATTGATAACATTTACAGCAGTATTAACATTATTAGCAGTATTTGCATTACTTATTATGTGTAGATCTAGGTACAGTCACAACGCTAGGTCATTATATTAGTCTATATCAAAAATTCAAAATACGGCGCTTTACAGAAATCGTAGAAAAAAAGTTTGGTGCAATTTTTTTTTCAGCGATTAACAAACAAAAAAAATAGGTAGGCGGAAGATGCATCCTCCACTTAACTAAAGCTCTTGATCACAACGCAGTACACTGCAATATGCGGTGCCGGAAACAGTCACAAGCTTATGAAAAACATCTTATAGTAATCTTTTGAAAAATGTCTGCGTCAGCGCTGAGGGAGAAGCGCGGTGAAGTGGGTACTACGAAGCGCGGCCTTCGCTTGTTGACGCTGCGGTATAGTTGTTCTGTGCCAAGGAGCAGATAAGAGGGTAGTGTCCTGGGTAAAAAATATATTTTTCTATTTAGGCCGTCAGTTTATCAGAAGATATTGGACACGTATTTTTGTAAATCAAACAAATACTTACAAAAATAAAGCGCGTCAAAGTTTAGGAGTGGGGGCTCGTGACGTCACAACTTGCTAAAAAGTGTAGCAAGACGTGAGCTGGCTATTTCCTCATATTTTTTTGTTTCATTGATAAAAGAAAAAACACGGGTCCAATATCTTCTAATAATCTCACTGACAGACTTAGTAGATTTTTTTAAGACACTAATATAAGAGCTAATAGGCTATTAGCTCTTATGTACTTCCACACCTTTCAGCACCCTGTCTTGGGTTGTGACTTTCTTTTTAAGTGCTTTTCTCAGTACTACCCTTACTTAAGACGATGACCATAACGACAATCAAAAAAACTTTTTTTTCCTTTATTCGTTTTTTATTTCGTTAGGTACTTGGTACATGTTTTACTTTATTTATGATAATATTTGACACTGCTTTAAGAACAACCTGACTTGAGATATAACTTTATCACACTGACGACGACGCCACAAAACATACATACATATAAGGGCCTTGATACACAGGCAGCTTGAAACAGTGGATCGACTGCTTCAAGCTAGCGATTGCATAGTGTAGTCTTCTCTTTACAGATATACCTACAAGGAGCCACTCCTGTAGCACAGTGCCTGTAGGTTTGTCTGTTAAGTCCGTTTCACAGTTCACTATGTACTCGCAGCTTGAAGCAATCAATCCTGACTGCCTCAAGCTGCCCGTGTATGTTTTCGAAGTTCGATTCACAACATCATGTAAGAGGATTGCGGGTATTCTTTAACTAGTTTCTTCTCTAGTTCTTTGGCATGCTGCATATCACTGGTTTCGATCAGCATGTTGACCTGGAATAAGGGCTGATATTAGAAACTGTTTGCAATTATACCCCCGCCAAATCCGATGTGAAATGTTTGAAAGCAACCCGCTCATAAAACTTAACATTAACTACGTTACTCCAGTCAATAAGCGCTCAAAAGAGGGGGTGGAAAAGTCAAAATCAGAAAGTTTAGATTTGGAATTTTGTGTGGACTAGTCAGCTCAGGAGACAAACAGTAAAAGTCCCCACCCCTGTCCGGGTGAGCCCCATATGAGTGAGAGTACGAATAATTTAAAATATAAATAAATAATGCTGACAACAGAATATAAATTTTGCTCAATTGATCAATTGCATACAGAAATAGTAAAGATGTC
Source organism: Eupithecia abbreviata (assembly GCA_943735965.1). NCBI lineage: Eukaryota > Metazoa > Arthropoda > Insecta > Lepidoptera > Geometridae > Eupithecia > Eupithecia abbreviata. The sequence continues at coordinate 8,088,326 of OX030991.1, read as the reverse complement.
TCGCCGCATCCAAGCTCGTTCGGGCACGAAGCTCTTGACATCAGCGCCGCTGTCCATCACCTGAAATATAATAGAAAAACATTAAAGTAGACACAAATTAACACAGGTAAGTGTAAAACTTAAGTACCTAATAAAATATTTGAGTGTGGACTTGCGAGTATAGCTGAAGTTGTTGGGTAGGTTGCCACCTAGCTAAATATTGCCGTGCCCTAGCTGGCAGGGTGCACGTTTGAAACACTTTATCTTTCCTGATAGAAGATTCCCTGTACAACATGTTTGCAATAAAAGTATTGAGTATACATATTTGAGTATTTCCTTGTCTGCACGATAGAGGCGCTATAGCAAATCCTATTGCAAAATAGAACTTTACGGTGACATCTCGACACTATCATCAAACCGAACTCAAGGATTAGCTCCATGTACATATTAATATTGATTCTTCAATCGATTTACCTATATCATCATCATGTCCATTGCGACTTGTTTATATAATGTATATGTCGTGGCCATATCGTAGATTTGATCACTTAGAATTTAATGAAATGGTCACATTTCATGAAATATTCCACTGTCTAATTGGCCACATCACGATGTGATTTGGGCAGATCAATGATAAAAATAAAAAAAAAAAAATTCTTAGAGCTATGTCGATAACTAGACTACTGAGAGTAAATAAAGGCTTGTAAAATCAGTAACCTTGGTGAGCAGTCGAGCCATAGCGCCCGGCACGTCCGCCAGAGTCGTGTGGAACTTGACCAGGCGCCCCTCGGCCGCCATGCCGCGGTCGATGACCCGCGAGATGCGAGTGCTGTTGATGTTACCGCCGGATAGGAGGCAGACAATGCTGAAAAAGACGATTTTATCATCAATATAAACAATTTATCGTTTTAGAGTTCAGGGATAAAGTATATTAAGTATAACCCAACTGGGTTCCCCATCCTGTGGACACAGGGTTATATTTTATTTTTATTAAAGAAACTTTTATTTCAGGCACAAATTGATCCATAGAGCAGATACTATGGCGTCACCACACTTGTCAATGAGTATGGGAAAAGTCGGGCAATTTTTTCAATTTCATAAGTAGGTAAATACATAATGCCGGATAATTCACACAGAATAACTGCTGAAAACGAAGTTAGCAGCTTGTTCCAGACTCACGTTTTACCACGCAGTTCTGGAACCTTCCCCGCCATGACAGCTGCCACGCTGCAGGCGGCGGCCCCCTCCACCACCAGTTTTTCTCGTTCGAGGAGGTTTATCATCGCGCGAGAGATCCAACTCTCATCTACGGTGATCTAAAAACAAATCGATGGCATAGTTATAGTACCCATAGCTAAATATATTACCTATGTGACTAACTACGAAGAAATAATAAGTCTTAATAAGACTTATTATTTCTTCGTAGGTGACTAAGCAATGCTTCTTTACTTCTTCATGCCAAACTAACAAACGAACGGATTGGCCTAAAATATTTCAAAAATAAACCTAGAATAACACATAATTCACATATGGGAAAGAAATAACCAGTTGGTAACGAGGCCATATGTCACAGAAACTCAGCCATAATGAAGCGGTCGTCATCACCTACTTAACTTAGATAGGTAAAAAGACGTCGGAAGGTGTAGTACTGACCATTCTGTCCATATATCCCCTAATGATATGGTAGCCGTTGTTGCTGGCGATGTGACAGGCCATGCTGTCCGCAATGGTCGGGTTCACCTGAATCAGCGAGGGCTTCTTGTCTTGCAACGCTCGCGTCATAGTGGGGGCCGCTGTGCATTCTACTCCCTGAAACAAGTGACATTATGTGATTATTTATTTGTGATCCATGGATAGTTTAAGTTTAGTTATAAATAAATAATGCTGGACAGCCCCAAGCTAAGCCAAAGCTTGTTGTGTTACAAGGTAGTTACTAGATAACTGATATACATAATACAATACATTAGGTACATCGATGTATATTTTTTATTATATATAGAAAACGATCAGAACACCCGGAGCCTGCAGATCGTACACACAAGTGTTAGGTACGAGGTGGGAATCGAACCCGCAATCTTCTGCGTCGCAGGCGGACCTTCGCCCACCGCGCCACAGAGGTCGTCATAGGAGAGCGTTAGTTCTCTATAGTTGGATACTGAAATGAAATGAAAGTTTATCTATAGTTGGATACTGAAATGAAATGAAATAAACTTTCATTTCATTTCAGTATCCAACTATAGAGAACTAACGCTCTCCTATGACGACCTCTGTGGCGCGGTTGTATTCCTCTATCACAAATAAAACATCGTGTTTGTATCGAATGTAAAACAACAAGAGAGAAATCCCACCCAAGGGCAGGTCCCGTAGGGAGGGGCCACTCAATAGTGTTGTCACGATCGATTAATCGATTCGCCACATGTCTACCAACTGGAGACACAGATCATCATCATCAGCCTATAAGAGTTCACTACTGGACATATACCTCCCCTAATGAGCGCCATAGAGCCCTGTCTTACTCTTACCACATACATCTGCCTGCAGTATTTCGCATATTGTCATCCCACCACCGCCGGAGGGCGTCCTACGCAACATTTGCAGAGTCGCGGTCTCTAGTCAAGAAATTGAATATTCGATCAAATCTTGAGTCAAAATCTTCATTCAGTCTATCTGAGTGTAAACGACTGTATGTAGGTACTTCCCTACGTATGCGCCTATCTACAATGATCAAAAGTCCTCACATAAATAAGACAACTGGGCTTGAGGCTCTTGACGGCGAGAATGAGGCCGGCCGCGAGGGATCCGCTGCCGACAGGACAGATGATGGCGTCGATCTTGTCCAGCTGCGTTAGCAGTTCCAGGCCCACGGTCCCGTAGCCCGATATCAAGTCCGGTCGATCGAGTCTGGCGAAAAATTTACGCCAATACACAATAATCATCATTAAGTTTAAACGGATCCACTGCCGGGGCGGCGCGGCGGCGCGGCGGCGGTAAGACCCAAAGGCCGCGCGCCCGCCCACAGAATGAGAATACAGACATCATAGGCAATTAAAGTGTTAAAAGGAGCAAAAGATATACGAACCCATGGATATATTGTGCACCGATTTCTTCAGCGTAAGAGAGAGCATGTAGGTTTGCATCATTACTGTCGTTGCCATGCACTTTAACTATTGCAAAGTTCTCCTTGAACCTCTGTCTTTCGGCTAGAGGGCAGTCCTTAGGTACGATGACGTTAACTGGGACAGATTGCCGGTAGCCGTAGTACGTCATTGCGAGGTTAAAGTTTCTTGCGCCGGATATCATAATGCCTTTACTTTTGTCTTTTGCGGACATCATTGAAAGGATATTGCATGCTCCACGTGCTTTAAAGCTATAATTAATCCAAAAATCAAATGAAGGAATATAAAAAATGTCAGGATTGTCTGAGTGCCCTTGAGGCTCAAGGTAGATCGTTAATACTTTATTGAACCCACCGAAAATAGTTCAGAAATAAAAGTCTCAGTTAAATAATATATCTGAATATGCAGTTAATAATTTTGCTTCCTCTTGAATTGTAATAGTAGTAGGTAGTCTATTATTAAATGCCGAGTACGAGATGGGTAAGGATACCTTATTCATGCACCTGATCCAATCCAATTATTTATGTAATACTACTACCTACGGAATAGGACAACCTACCAGCCTTTATGCCTTAAACATGCATATAATAAATAGGTATATATGTATATAACTTTTGAAATAGGATTTTGTGCAATCAGAGCTAGGCTTACTTACCTTCCCGTATATTGTAAGTTTTCACATTTAAAAATTAAAGTGCAAAAACCCTTTCCAATATGTTTAGCTTCCTGAAATTAAAAATAATTGATTTATTGACATCCAACAGCGATATCTCTAATTCATAAGGATATTGTAAGGAACAAACATTCAAGATATAATGGAGAAAAATATGATTATTAATATTGGTCACAGGAAACACTTACAATCACTGGGGTGAACGCAACATAATTCTTTATTCTGCTGTGTGCTTCTTGAATATCTTCTAATTTAAGTTTTATTTTACTGATTGTGGTTTTTTCTTGCTCAACAGACTACACAAATAATAATAACAATTTTAATTACATGTAAACTGTGTGATTAAATAATTTCAAATGTTTTCCATAGTTACCGTAACAGATTCTTTCAGGCATGGAAAAGTATCGTTGATCATGCTAAGCATGGTTTCATTTATTTCTTCAGACATGCTTTTAAAATGTACCTATTAAATGTTATTGTACAGAATAATAATAAAACAATGTATCTTTTAATATTATCAGATTTCATTTGAGAATGTTTAAATTTTCACCCACTTTAAATTTTGTGATTTTTTATCAGTAATCAAACTAAAATTTAAACTATTTTATAAGCAATGTCAATTTTGTGACTGTCACACTGATTGACATGAATTAAGGTTTAAAGGTTTTAGGGAGAACCCTCCTTACTGATAGTGTAGTTTTATTATCTTTGGGTAGAGCACTGATATAACTTCATGGACATATTTACATAATATAGTCATAGGCTGTACCATGTACCTACAAGTTTTAAGTTATACAAATTTCATAATCAAGTCAATTAAGTTTTACAGTTGTAAGTTAGCCATGGGTATAAGAGTGTGCAAACACCGATGCCTTCTCACTGCACATGCACTACCTGTGTTTAAAGTTTCAAATTGCACAATTCATGAATTGACTAAATCTCCATATAAAATAAAATACACACGTTTTTTAGATGAAATTTATTTAATAATACCATAAGACTAACCTAATTAATGGCCAATGCATCATTTTGGGCTTCTTGGGCTAACTGTACTTGAAGATTCAAAAGCTTATTTTTCAAGACCACAATACCCATGAGGACTATGTTCTCTGGTTTCAGAGCTCCAGCTGATTCCACATTGTAGAAAAACTTGTTAGGTTTCGCCTCCCAGTTGAATTCTGCTTCATACTGGTCCTCATCCAGTTCTGTGTGCTCACTCTTCGGCCATTCATCTGGCTTTGGAAACAGTGTGTGCCTCATAACATTGTCGGGATCATATTCAAAGCATACACCTGCTGTAGGGTTCCATTTTGCATGTTCCTTTCCAAATCCTTTCTTAGCATAGGCACGAAGCTTCAGTTCTTGACCTTTTCGCAATTTGATGATCAATATTTCATCAGTTTCACCATAATCTGCTTGGTCCTCATCACGATGACGCGATGTTACTGGAACAACACGTGGATCACTAGATTTTAGGTCTGCTGTAGTCACATGTCGAGTTTGTTCATCTGAGCACTTAACGTCCAGTGTGAACTCAACACTGCATTCTGAACAGAAGTCGGCGCACATGCAATCTCTTGAATACCGGATTTTATCGACCACGTCGTCTGATATAAGTGGAATAAGGCCGATGCGGTGGGCAAGGAACTCATCGCTAATAACAGTTGAGTTTGCTTCTAACTGCACCCAGTCGATGGCCATTGTTGGAGTCTCGGCAATGAAGACTCGCCTCATACTATTAGCGACACTCAGCTCCGTATCTTCAACGACGAATTTCACGTTATCATCAGTGAGCTCGGTGATGTGAACCGAGGGTTGATTGGCGTACGGCATTTTGACTGATTTGCTAGTCGGTAAATCGGTTGTTAGAACTTTTAGAATAAATCGAAACAACACATATATATTGAGATTTCGACGAACAGAACAGAACAAGACAAACAAACAAAACGAAACGAACAACAATGGATGGAATTGAATTAGTGTTGCCGATCAATAGTCAAATATCGATAGTCTATCGATAGCCTATCGATAGTCACGAGAAATAAATAGTATCGATAGGCCTATCGATACTATCGATACTATAAATAGTATCGATACTATCGATAGTATGAAATGCAGCAATAACATTGAATTTGACAAATACTATCGATATTGTCGATGGTATTGCACATCTAATGTGACTAAACTAACGATAGTATCGATACTATCGATAGTATTCCATGAAAACCACCAATCTAATCGATACTATCGATACCATCGATAGTGTGGTACTATCGATAGTGGCTTATATTTCGATAGTATCGTTAGTATTTCACCTTCACCTTCACAGTGTCTTGATATTATTGAAATATATGCTACTATCAATAGTATAATAATGTCAACATAATGATAGTATCGATTGTATCGATATATTTTATACAATACTATCGATATTGTCGATGTTATCGATAATTTTGTAACTTTGTAATTCGATACTATCGATATTATCGATTTTATTACAAAAGGTAAATATGATTACCGTATTTCATCCTATCGATAGTATCGATACTATCGATAGTATCAATACTATCGATAGAACAATCGATAGAGTTACTGAATTTCAAGGTCAACTATCGATAGCCAAACTATCGATATTTCGGCAACACTAAATTGAATGAAACATGCATGCCATTGTCAATGTATGATGGATTTCAATTTTACTGTCAGTCAAGGTATGACGGACTTCAACTTCTTATTTGATGGCTCGCTCGCTATGCTATAGCTCTGCCAGTGTCAATTAGGGAATTTAATCCCAACCTTGGTTTGTAAATACATAATCATATCATATAAGTAACATTACAGCAATTGTACAGCTAAATAGTTACATAATGCAGAAAAAGAAAAAACGTAGTTAGGTAGACAGATAGATAGAATTTTTTTGTATTGCACACTTAAAAATAAAACAAACAAGACAGAATAAAATACAAAACATGTGACAATTTCGGGTCTTATCGCTCAAGAGCGATCTCTACCAGACAACCGTGGATGGATAGGATCGTTGGATTGTACATGGGGATCTGTGTGCATTATATTAATTTATAAAATATTGCATGAAAATACGTTCCTACTTAAAAATAAATATAAATTCACAACAAATTATATACCTACTTATATAAATACATACTCTTAATTTTATAAAGGGAAACAAGGGTGTGGTCAGTGACATAGGGACAAATAGTGTTCCTTTGGCATACTCTTGAATATTGGTAGTGACTTTACACGCCTTACTGTGACTGGTAATGTGTTCCAAAGTTGTACAGCATGGGCGTTAATGAGTTTTTGTAAAAGGAAGTAGAGTGGACTGGAACTTGAAGCATGAGTGTTTCAGAAGAGTGGAGAGAAAGAGCGTGAGAATGGTGGAGAAAAGTAAAACGTAGGTACCTACCTACTAAAAGTAAGAAATAGAATTAACACGCATAAATTCCACACAGAAAAGTCCGAACAAAGTACCTACCTATACCTAAAAATAGGTAAGTATAAATTCCTTGATGTCCAACTCAAAAGCATGAATTTTGAAACTGCGTAAACTGGTTTGCGCACTAACATATTTTAATCATCCAAAAGTAAGCTATAATTCCATACAATACGTAATAAGGCTTATCTTTCTTTGTGACATCTCAGAGTAGAAAAACCAACCTGGTGTAGGTAGTTGGCCCAGCGCATTGACCCAATATGTACAGTACTGAACTAACCGCTTTAAGTCTACGCTAATGAAACAGCGGGCGGATCAGCGATTATACAAGAGTTACATATATCTACTTCACATTACTTACTTTTGTTTACCTAATTTAAGTAGGTATACAGTGTTGTTATCAGAAACGCGCGCGCAAACTTATTTTAGATACAAAGAAACAATCATCTCGACGAGTCGATCAGTTTTGCTATGTAGTTTCAAATTAATAGTCTTCAATTCGAATATAAAATTTATATTAGTAGGTACATAGAAAATGGAACGCTATACATGTGAACCCTCGGTGAGTTTGTTATCTTCGTAAACCATCATCATTAACAGTTACGGTAGACTTATCCTAATAGGCACACCATCCAATCATTGCTAATGAAGTTTAATCTTTTGATGGATGTTATTAGGTTAGAGTCCAAGATGGATGTTTATGCGTGTTTATTACCTATTATAAGGCTATAGACCGACGGACCGCATTTCAGAACTGCACGAAGACTGCAATAGAACTGCAAACCAACTGCGCAGTTGGCAGTCGTGTCAACTGCATTCAAACTGCAAATTTGCGGTTCGATTGTAGTTGAAATGCGGTCCGTCTGTCTAGAGCCTTAATAAATTAGGTAGGTACCTAATTAATAGTGAGTGAGATGTTTCCTTTCTTAATCCTAGCTTATACAGGGTGTTCGGCACAACGTTGGTCATATAGAAAATGGGGTAGGTGGAACTAAGTGTGCCCCGAAGAAAATCCTACAGTTTATTGTATCCCGTCACTTTCCGTGTCGCAACATGTCTTCGGTTCGGTGCAAGGTGTTGCGCGCCTCATCAATGCCAGTGCGATACTGCTGTCGAACAGCTTGGTTATCACAGATTATCGTGTATTAGGACCGCCGCCGCCGCCGGCGGCGCGGCGGCCGCGCCGTCGCGCGTCGGTCGGATGTCTTGCCATGCCGCCAGCCTAAACGACATAATTCGGCAGGCCTTTGGCACTGTTAACGTACCAGCTATTCTCGAACCGAATGGTCTGTTGCGTGACGATGGTAAGAGGCTCGGGTATATGGGGAGACCTACATATTTGTGTGGGACGCTACATACGTCGACACACGACTCACTTCCGCCTTCCCATCTTTTGAGTAGGTATTTGCATCCGTGAGGGACCTTGGGGACGCTTCCGGCTGGTTTGATATATGGATAAGCTGAGCTACCTATAGATTGTTTGCAACAGTCTGCAGTTAGCTCAATTGTTTCAATTGTAAAACTACCTGGTTCTTATTTGTTTCTATTATTTGATTGCATCTTTCTTTGTTAATAAACTACTTATTATAGGTAGTTATGTATATATATATATATATATATATAAATGGTTAGTTATAAAAATATTCTCTACTACATCCGGCTCGCGGCTTCTTACACTCTAGTCTGTCTCCGCGGTACCGCCTCCCTGAGAAATAACATTAAAATCTGTTCAGCCGGTAAGGCTTGAAAATGTTACAGACAGACGTCCCAAGTAACATTTTGGACCTATAACTTAGGTTTATATCACTAAAAGGTTGAGTAAACGTCGTATAAAGGTTTTTAGCGTACCTACGGGTTCTATAGAAGCGTTTGGTGAAACGTTTTGCTCTGTAAGCTATAGAGCCAAATTATCCTATTACCTGTCGATGTAAAGGTTTACTTCACCATTTTATAGAGCCATTATAGACAAGTATTATAAACGTTTCAAATATGCCAGTACAGAGCAATATTACGCTATAGTAGTGTTTGATTCACCTTTACGTATCTAATTTGCTCTATAAGGTTTCCCTGATTACCGTTTTATATATTGCGTTATAGCAGTGATGAATATCCAACAATAGAACCATTTAGTGACATCGTGGTTCCACAAATCACTGCAATAGTCCATGGTCTTTAGTAGTGTTAACGACGCCAAAATAGAGCATTTTTGCTCTATAGATATTTCATCACCTTTATAGGATAATTTTACTCATGATGGCGCCGGAAACTTTGTCATGAGTACATATAGTTGGCCAATAAGGGTTACGGAGTTTATTTTTATTTTATACAAAACTCAATAAACCGGAGGCGCGTTAAAAATACTAAATAAAAATAGTACTAATCTATCGGTAAAACTTTTGTCGCACGAAAATTTTGCAGTATTGAACGAGTTATTCAATGTCAAAATAAGATAATATAAACTAATCACGTTACAATCCTTGAACTGAAATCACTTTACACAGATAATTTATTTTTTCGACCGTGCCATCTGCCGATGCCGAAAGAAAGATATTTGTGATGTATTGGAATTACGGACTCTACTATAGAACAAATTGGCACTTTAATGGTAACACGAACGCTACTACAGTATAAAATGACACTAAAGTAGCGTTACTGTACCCACTATAACTTTAATTCTTTATTGTACACATACAAAATTTAAAAATAACTTATATAAAAAGATATGTACATAGGCGAGCTTAACCCTGAGCTAGAGTTTTCTTCCAGCAAACCTTAGGTTTACAGGAGTGGCGATGGAATAGATAGAGGAAGTGTACAAGAGACAAATTAGACTAATAATACAATACGGAATGAGATTATAATATAAATACATAAATTAAAAAAATAATAGTTCAATAAACCTAATAAATACATTTAGTTCAATATAATAAAAATAATAATATAGTATTAAATATCCAATCCAAAATCATAATCCCACTATGTCAATAGATTGTCATACGATTACCACTATATCAACTTTATAGAACAAAAATGTCACCGCTAACACTTCTACAGGTCTACTATGTCACTTTTTGGTGATATAATTGCGCCAAATCGGCTTTACTCGACCTTCTTTGGGCCTCTATAGTACCAAAAGTGGTGTTTGAGATACGTTCTATGGACTGCTATAGAACCAGAAATTGTTACTTGGGGTACCTAATTATTAAGTACCTACTGTCTCTTTTATCATATTTCTTCCTTCAACCTTTGTAACAAAAGCCAGCACAGTAAATAAGCGGGGAACATAATTGGATCACCTTTTATCCTTAACAGAGAACGGCCATTCATTCCACTGGGGTCACTTAGATACACCTCTTCCCCTTTTCGTGTACGATATGTCTAAGCTTTATCGAGAGTACCACCTCATATAACATACATGTACCTATTAGGTATGTACCCCTACCTACTTTAGCTTTGTACGTTCAGAATTCAGTAGTAGGCAGTCGCCGCGTCCGCCTACAGGGCTTTAGTGGCATTAAGCATTAAGTCCTATGAAGAAAATATGGTGTTCCAGACGATCGAGTTCGACCCTATGTGCGACAGAGAGCGTCCTCAAAAGATTACTTTCGAGGATGTCTCCGCAGCGGCATTCAGGATCCAGAGTGGGATTGTAAAAACGCCTTGCGTAGTAAGTCTAGTTATTAGTTAGTATCATAGATTAAGAAACTCTTATCTAATTTATATTGTCCATGGAAGTATAAAACGAAGTCGCTTTCCTGTCATGCCCATCTTTAAAACTACGCAACGGATTTTAATGCGGTTTTTTTAAATATATAGAGTTACAATTCAAGGTTTATTATGTATATGCACAAAAATCGGGGCGGGTCGTTAGTGTTATAAGTTAATTATACTAAAATAAATAAATAAATTACGTTGGATAATTCACACAGCATTAGGAATCGAATCCCAAGCTAAGCAGAGCTTGTATTATAGTACTAAAAAACTGATATACATAACACATTGTTACTACATAGATAGATATATTTTATTTAGTATAGAAAAAATAGAACACCCGAAACAATCTGCAGATCAAAAAAATATTTGTCCTGAGGCGGGAATCGAACTCGTAACCTCCTGCATTGCAGCGGACCTTCGCCTGCCACGCCACTGAGATCATAATTTATTTCCTCCTCCTCATCACGCATACGTCAATAATTGACGGCATGTTCAGCAATTATTGCGGAACATGCCTTCACCAAACAGAGGCGATGCATGGTGTCCTGTATTATATTTATTTACCGCATTGAATTAGGTTTCATCCTTGCTTCCAGAAATCCAAAATGTCTCATATTTTCGGCATGGACATATATCTCAAGAATGACTTCTTACAACAGACTGGAAGGTGGGCAATGAACAACATAGTATCTACCTAATTAAATATATTAAAATAGGGAAGCCGCCTTATAATTATTATTTCATTTTTATTGACACAGTTTCAAAGAAAGAGGCGCACGCAATGCTCTGCTTCTTCTATCCAAGGAGGCGAAAGCCCGTGGCGTTATTTCCGCTTCCCTTGGCAATCATTCTCAAGGGCTCAGCTACCACGCCAACATTCTCAAAGTACCAACAACCGTCGTCATGCCCAACGTAGCTCCGATTATGAAGATCCAAAAATGTCAGTCGTACGGAGCCAATGTGATCGTGCATGGAAATGACATGAAGGAAGCGAAATTCCACGCTATGACCCTTGCTAAAGAGAAGGGACTTACTTATATCAACGGGTAGGTGAATATAACTCCGTTTAGTTTAGACCATACCATGTCTACACCACGTCGATTGTTTTTTGTTATAAATAGGCGGCGCGAACTCGTTTGTAGGCGAGCATATAAGCGAGGCCTAAATGTATGCAAATGCAATCTCATCTGACACCACCCGCTACACTTGCGCTTGAATAAAATGAACAATGACACATTCCTTAAACGTCCGCGTAGAAAAATGTGATGGGCTCTTAGCACAAGAGTTATTATTATAGAAAAACTATTTGATACCTGTGGTGAGGAACTACACACAAGTAAGACTATGTAGTAGGTAGAATTAAGTTCATGTGGTGTTACAGTTACGACCACCCTCACATCATGGCTGGTCAAGGAACAGTCGGCCTGGAGATCGTAGAGCAGGTGCCTGACGTAGACGCCGTACTGGTGCCTGTGGGCGGAGGAGGGCTCCTGGCTGGAGTCGCTACTGCCATCAAGCATCTCAAGCCACATGTGCTTATTTATGTGAGTGAACATACCTACTGTGGAACATTATGAGTGTGGCGACTAATGGAGGCAACGGTGTTAATGTACTAACGCTCTGACTCTAAGAAACGCGTCGGTTAAGTGCGATATGCAATTGCGTGAAAAGCTGAGTTATTTTATTATAAGCAGTCATCATAAACACTCCCGTACTCCAGACAGCATCACAAGAATCCATAGAGTTAGATAAATTCTAAATCTATGCACGAATCACGCAATTTGAGGTGTGTACAGAATAGGACCGACAAATTGATCGACAAACTATCCTTGAGGTAGGTTAGATAGGCCCTGGTTAGGGCATGGTTACCTACTTGATACCTTTTTTTCATGTATTTTCGTCTCGCCCCTTATTTCCGCCCCGCAAGGGTCGGATACTACAAAAAATGTCTAGGCACCACCCCTCGAGGAACATTTTCAAGATTGCTGATTTTTCATACCTACTGAAAATGTTTGACTGATTTTGAAGTTAAATTGCACATAATATTCTAATCATCAAATAGCCATTTCATTTTCTAACAATATCGACCAGTGTTTTAATTTGACTTTACAGAGTAGGTACCTAGTATATCTATTATACAAAAAAGTCGTTCTAAAACATTTCGCAAAATTTATCACTATTAGTTCTAATTTGTTTCTGTTATTTGATTCAATTTTTTTAATAAAGTACCTATATTAACTAGATACCTATTCAACCAATTTTATTTGCAGGGTGTAGAGACGGAGAAATGTCCGAGTATGAGTGAAGCTATGAGACACGAGGAGCCCGTCAGCGTGAACATCAGATCCACACTGGCTGACGGGCTCGCTGTGCCGACGGTCGGGTTCAACGCCTTCGTCACTGTCAGGTCCAATCTAGATAAACTGGTGAGAAACAGTCCTGACTTGTTTTCTTTGAAACTAGGAAGTAGTTTGTAGAATGATCCCCTGTCGAGGTTTTCCTCAGGATATGTATGTATGTATGCCATGAGTTTTTTTTTTCAAAAATGGTCTTCTAAGACATTTGAAGAGTCAGCAAGGCGCTTATGATGTCATTCATCTAGCAGGCGTCTATAGGCTGCGGTAACCGCTTTCGATCAAATCCATGCCTGTATGGTGCTAAAATAACTAGGGTTGTGCAATGTTGTGACCTACTTTGGGAGACGGCTTTGGCGTGATTCTGACACATTTTATTTAGGTATTTTTAGCTAAAGTCTAGCCTAGGCGAGAAAGGTCTCATAGTGGCCAAGAGGCCACAAATAAGAATTTAGAAATTCCAAGGTTTGTCGGAGTTTTTCCATTCAACTTTCAGTTAGACCATGAACATGGAATGAAATGCATAACATTAGAAAAATAGATCTCTCTTCATAAAGGTGGTCACTTTTACATAGGTCTACTCTTTGTTCATTGTATTGTGTATAAAGTGCTCAGAGCAGAAAAGATAACGTCTTAACTTTAGGAAAGATACCTAATACTGACTGATAAATGTCGTCATCTTCATTAACCCCTGGCCCCAGCTTCTGATAACAGCAAACAAAGAATAAATACAGAGGAAGTTATAGACATACAATAGACTCGTGCCGAAATAATCTTTATATCTATACTAATTTAATAAAGAGGTACAGTTTGTGAGATTGTAGGGGGTAATGTCTGGATCCACTGAACTGATTCTTAAAATTATTTTAACAACAGAAAGCCACGTTATTTCCAAGTGTCATAATAGGCTATACATTATATTACCGGTACAATGAAAACACTTTTTCGTGCAGAAAGATACATTTAGGTACTCTTTGGGTACTCTACGATGTTCCAGCATTATTTATTTATTTTATAAAATAATATTTAAATTTTAATTTATAAGCGTAACATTAGAAGGCCTAGGATGAGATGGCATGACGAGCTCGAGGCACATCTTCCATGTTGTGCCTGTTGCAGCGTTGGATCGCGAGGAGTGGAAGGAAAAAAGGGAGGCCTTTGTCCAGCAGTGGGACACCCATGACTCGAAATAATAATAAATAATAATAAACCCTAGATCACGGTGAACGAAGATTGGCTGGCACGGGCTATCTTAAGGCTGGTGGAGCAGGAGAAGTACGTGGTGGAGGGCGGCGGGGCAGTTGGCGTGGCGGCCATCATGGCTGGACTGGTCCCCGAGTTGCTTGGGAAAAAGTAAGTACCTAGGAAAAACAGTTATAAACATGAGGGTTAACAATACAATACAAAAATACTTTATTGTTCACCAGATACAGATCATTATAAAAGAGATCACATGCGACAAGTACAATGGACGGCCTTATCGCTTAGAAGCGATCTCTTCCAGGCAACCTTTGGATGAAAAGAATTAATAAATTTTATTCATAACCACACACACTAGATCGGAGTCCCAATGGGACTCCGTGGAACACCTAGTCTAGTGTTAGTTCTAGTGCTAGGTTGTTTTAGTTTCGATACATGGGACTGTCCCATGCATCGAAACTAAAACAACCTGCATCGACTGACTCTTTTAATAATCCGATCTATCTTTCTTCCACAGGGTGGTATGCATCCTCTCTGGCGGTAACATCGACACCACCATCCTAGGCCGCTGTCTGGAGCGAGGCCTAGCCGCGGAGCAGCGTCTGGTCAAGTTCAAAGTCACCGTCAGCGACCGGCCCGGAGGCATCGCTGAGCTCTGCAAGCTCATCTCGTCCCTCGGAGTCTCCATCAAGGACATCATGCAGGAACGAGCTTGGGTCCAGGGAGACATCTTTAGTGTGATGGTGAGGAACCACCTATTTAACGTGGGTGTCACGGACAGCCCCCTGTGCAGAGGGTACATGTAAGCAGAGGAAACGGCCGCGTATGTACTTGTAGAATGCGATAGCGTAGCCGCTCAACGACTCCACCACGCCTAGGGAGGCTTGCACCAGCGCGTCAGCGAGCTGCTTTTCCTGGAGGACATCGGGTGGTTAGAATACCAGCACTAATTAAATAAATAAAAAAATAATAAATAAATAATGCTGGACAATTCACACAGCATTATCTAGCCCCATGGTAAGCAGAGCTTGTGTTATGGGTACTAGATAACTGATATACATAATACAATACATAGATAGATATTTTTTATTATATATAGAAAACGACCAGAACACCCGGAACAAATATCTGCAGATCGTACACACAATTATTCCGAGGCGGGAATCGAACCCGCAACCTCCTGCGTCTCAAGCGGACCTTCACCCACCGCGCCACATCGGTCGTCAAAATTAGATATTTAACTTTAACCAGGAACTTATACCATGAGTAGATCTGAAATTAAAACTCCTGTTGGCTTGTTATTATTTTAAAGTAAACTTCAAAGTACTTACTTACCTACTTCAGTAGAGGTACCTACTGATGCTCCTGGATTGGATGTATCAGCTACCCGAAGTGTGTCTTGGCTTCCGAAAAGAGAAGTTACCATTTTTACGCAGGTCTGCTTTCACCTGATCTTCCAGCGGAGTCTAGAAAGATGTGATGGATTAATTTATCAATAACTAGCTGCGTCCCGCAGCTTCGCCCGCGTGGAAATCTATTATTTATAAACCTTCCTCTTGAATCACTCTATCTATTAAAAAAACCGCATCAAAATCCGTTGCGTAGTTTTAAAGATCTAAGCATACATAGATAGGGAGAGACACACAGCGGGAAGCGACTTTGTTTTATACTATGTACTGAAGTAAGTGATTCCATGTTTCAAAGCCCTATAAAAATATATTGTGTTTGCAGGTGAAAGTAGTCTGCGAGACGAGAGGACCCGAGCACATGAACGAGCTGCGGGAGATGATCGTCAGCAGCTATCGGGAGTGGGAGTTCCCTCGGGAGTCCGACGGCACGCTGAGCGCTGGCTGCAGCGAAGCTTCCTTGGACAGAGTTTCACATTGATATCTGAAAATGATGTAGGAGGCCCTATGTCCAGTAATGGACGTTAGTGCTCTTACGAGATGAAAAATTTAGGACTAAGAGCATAAATGGCTTGTAGGTAGGTACTATTATTATCATCTCTATGGGCCAATGTAATGATCGACGATCGTTTAAATGTATGGTTTGTAGAAAGTTATGTAATATAGGTACTTATGTATATTCTACCTATAAACCTCCAGAAATGAGATATTGTGTAAGTTTTTATTCCCTTTATAAAATGTTGACCATAGACCCAATTTGTAATAGTAACCCTCGCGTTTTTAAAAATATTATTCTGTCATACCTTTGTTTTGATGAAGGCTTAAATTATTCTTTGTGATTGTGATTATAATCTGTGATTGATAAGTTGATAAAATAACCATTGTTATAGGATTCGCTAGAAAAATTATGTAATGCTGTTTAATAAACAAATAAAATCGAAGGTTGTACTAGCATTATTTTGCCTAATTTACAAATGTGAGAAGAGATTAAGTAGGTACCTAATTCAATCTTTCTCTAAGAATTCAATAGATTTATTGATAAATTAATTAGGATTAATTTTTACCCCTTTGTATGTAAGTGTATCAAAACAAAATCGATTATCATAAATAAAATCGAATCGGTAAAGCATCACAGGACATGACTATTGATTGTCAGTCGAACTGCCAAACATCAAATACCTAAGAATTGCCAAATCAAATAAGTACCTAAGAGCTTTCTCTTAGGTACTTATTTCTCTAGGTACTTATCTCTCTTAGGTACGATTCTAGCCAAGGTGCTGGATCGTGTTATTCAGTCTCATCTTGGTAACGTGCGGCTGAATGACGGCCAGTTTGGCTTTCGTCCACAAGTGTCGACTGATATGGCCATATTCTCACTGAAACAGGTCGTCAACTACTATAAGCAAGACGGGACTACTGTCTATGCTGTATTCCTTGACCTCAGCCGCGCCTTTGACACGCTCAACCATGCTCTTCTATGGGGCAAGCTGCGGGAAGGCACAGAGGTACCGCCTGACCTTGTTGACCTGCTTGAGTACTGGTACAGCAATCAGATCAACAATGTCAGGTGGGGTACGAAGCTCTCAGACAGCTATCAGCTGGCATGTGGTGTGAGACAGGGGGGGCTCAGCTCGCGGACCTTTTTAACATTTATATCGATGAGCTGAGCAGAACCCCGGTGGGGCTCCGGCTGGATGGCAAATATGTCAACAACCTGAGTTATGCCGATGATATGGTGCTGCTCAGCCCATCGATCAAAGGTTTAAGGAAACTAATTAATATCTGTGAAAAATTCGCTAAAGATCACGACTTAATTTATAATGTTAAGAAGACAGAGATGGTCATTTTTAGATCAAGAAAAGGTCCCGACAATGTACCCAGGGTTTGTCTTAGCGGACGACCTGTTAAAATAGTGGAGAATTTTAAATATTTAGGCCATATCGTCACGTCCACCCTAAAAGACGATGATGACATGGAGAGACAGCGAAGGTCACTATGCTTTGTTGGAAACATGATCGCTAGAAAGTTTTTTAAAGCTTCGCCTGATGTGAAAATAACTTTATTTAATTCATTTTGTCAGTCGTTTTACACGTGTCAACTTTGGACTAACTATACCATAAGATCGCATAATGGTATAAGGGTGGCATACAATAACATCTTCCGGCATCTCATGGGCCTGAAACGCTACTGTAGCGCTTCAGAAATGTTTACAGAAGCCCGTGTAGACTCTTTCAATGCCATCCAAAGAAAGAGAGTTGCCTCATTCATGTCCAGAGTTGACATGTGTAAAAACGACATTATTGTAAGCCTGTCTGACCGTCTGATGTTATCAGACACCTATAGACGGTGGGTGAATATTGCCACCTGACGTAGTACTGTGTACTTATACCTAGTACCTTACATTTTATTTTTATAGTTTTGTTACTGCAATTTTTTTATATGCCCTAATTTTAATCTATAGTTGTAAAATGGATCTCGTGTCTGAATAAAGAATATTATTATTATACACTCATTTATTTAAATTCTCGTATAAAATACATTTTTTACTATAGAAAATACAATAAAATATTATAAAACTATTCTACAGTAAAAAATATATCAAAACGGTAGATCACCGACCGCGAAGCTAGGCTCAAGCGGCCGGTGACTAGGGCTGCAGAGAAAGGAACTTCCTGACGATACGTGCCGAGTCCAAGAGTACCGCCTTCTGGATCTGGCCCTTGATCCAACTTCCTAGCGAGAGTCTCTTCAGATGTTGATCGAGGCTCTTCGCTATTACGCCGTTAACCGAAACGACTATCGGGACTATGGTCGCTGAATCTACATCCCACATGCTGACAACCTCGTTAGCCAAGTCAAGATATTTGCTAAGTTTATCTTTCTCAGCTCTGACGAGGTTAGCATCATGTGGTATGGTGACATCAGCGAGCACCGCCCTCCGTTCTAACCGATCTATCAGTACAATATCAGGCTTATTCGCAAGAATAGTCCTGTCCGTAATGATAGATCGGTCCCAATAGAGAGTGGCACGGCCATTTTCAAGAACTGGCGCCGGTGTGTACTTATAGTACGGAACTTCAGGACCAGTAAGGCCATATCGGAGAGCAAGTTGCTGGTGTATAATTTTGGCTACTTGGTTGTGTCTGTGCAAGTATTGAGAGTTAGCAAGGTGCGAACAACCCGAAAGTATATGACGGAGGGTCTCCCCAGGAAGATGACACGCTCGACAAATATCGATCGTGCCGTCTTTCATGATATACTTTCGATAATTGTTCGTCTTTACCACCTCGTCCATAATTGCACAGACAAAACCTTCGGTTTCCCCAAAGAGGTCACCAAAGCGTATCCAGTTCACTGAGCTTAGGAGATCTACATCAGGTCCTGTGAGAACCTTGTAGAATCTCCCATGCAATTCTTTGCTCTCCCATATAGTCTTCCGGTCCTAGATGCTCATCACCACAGGTTTGCGCCAGTTCTCGTTAGCCAAGGAGAGAGGGGTAAGGTTCTTATCTACTGCAACCACATCGCGATGCATCTGGTATTCAACTTGTAAAAAGTGATTTCTGAGATTGCATACCTCACGGTTGTGTAGGGTCTTGGCGTTTAAAAAGCCTCGACCACCACATTTCCGTGGGATATACAATCTCATTACCGAAGATCGAGGGTGTCGCATGCGATGAGTGATTAAAAGTTGACGAACCCTACAGTCCAAGGCGTCTAGTTCAGTCTGAGTCCATCTTAGTATGCCAAACGTATACGTGAGCAATGGCATAACCCAGCCGTTGAAGGCTCGCACCTTGTTGCCACCTGACAAAAGGCTATTAAGCACTTTTTTGAGGCGACAAAAGAAGCGCTCCTTCACCGACTGCTTTAGTATCTTGGACCGGTATGCGGTCAGGTTAGTTCCACCCTCTGTAGCCCTATAGTACGCGCGCATGACGTTCTCGTTTATTTCTTTTGTCCATTTGCGCCGCACTCTTCCATCAACGGCGGGGGCCGGTCGCGGGGCTGTGCGCCCTGCAGGTAATAAATGTAAAAATTTTCACAAAAAGACGTCTGTCACGGGCGGTGTCATTTTTTTTTTTTTTTTTTTTTATTATTATTATTTGACTTATTTATCAGCTATATATAAGTTTATTTATAAGTAGGCATTATCTGTAAATACAGCTGTAAATTTCTCACATATATTAAGAAAGCAACTTACAAGTGTAAAGGCGGCCTAAATAAATAAACAAACAATGAACTCTGGATGGTAGGTACGTACGTATAAAACAATCGACCTCCATATGGACGACCCTGTCCATTATTCTAGAAAAAGAAGAAATGTGTTCGAATGTTTGATAATGATAAGTGATGGAATAACTTGACAGAACATTACTTTTATAAATTTTGGCAGGTACCTAAAATTAAATAAATTTCCATCCAAATTGTTTAAAATGATTCTCTAAATTTACCCGTTCAACCTCCAAACACACCAAAACAGCAGCAACCGTAATCAACCTGCAAGATGAATGCATCAGTAAGTGAAGTTTGACTATAATATAAGAGTGCATACTATGACCGCAGAGGCATTCTCGCTCCGTCCGACGACGACGACGCTGACGACGCGCTAACGGTTTCTATTGTTATCGTTATCAGTTTTCATTCATTCTTGCATTCTAAATCGGAGTATGTGTAGGTAGGTAGGTACTCAGTTTCTCTAAAGAGTATAAGATATAATAAATAAGAGCTTATTTGTTGAAAATAAGCAGTAACCCACGTATACCTACGGGACGTCTCGTTCAAACCCAAATTGTATGTCATGGACATGGAACGGGTTAATATAAACTACAAAGGTCTACGACTTAATTTTTGTCCTTAATCTCTTGGGCTCGGTAATATACCTTGAAATTAATGAGAGGATTCTACACATTGAAAGGAATCCAACATTAGTAAACAAAAATACAGACTGGGAGAAATTTAAGATTGACTTGGACTTTAAAGTAGAACTAAAAGCTCCACTGAAAACTCCCGAGCAACTCGACCAAGAATTAGAAAAGTTCGTAAAGCTAATACAGCCAACTGCATGGGAAGCTACACCTGCCACCAAACCGAGAAGAGATAAGAATGTCTATCCTCTTGAAATCAAACAGCTAATTGATGAAAAGCGCAAACAAAGAAACCGCTGGCATCAAACAAGATCTCCGCAAGACAAAAATAAGTTGAATTTTCTTACAAAAAACTTAAAAGACAAATTCAAAAACACAACACAGACACGACAAATAGTTCTCTACGAAGTCTAACCAATGACCGCAGCACAGACTACTCTCTTTGGAAAGCTACAAAGAACATGAAAAGACCAAAAAATCAGGTCCCACCAATAAAAACAGGACCCGGGGAATGGGCCGTTAGCAATGAGCAAAAAGCTAAAGTATTTGCCGAACATTTAGAGAGCATCTTTAAGCCAAATGAAGGCCAAGAAAAAAAAAAAACAAATCTTGATATAAAGCTTGTTTCACCTAGAGAAGTTTCGCGTGAAATAAAACAAAAAAATTATCCAAGATAATCTCCTGGGTTTGATCTAATTTCAGGAGAAGTATTACATAATCTACCTAAGAAAGCGTTAGTTAAACTAACAAATCTAATAAATGCCTCATTCCGACTACAATACGTACCAGATTTATGGAAAATTGCTGAAGTCATAATGATTGCAAAGCCAGGAAAACCACCTCAAGAGACTGCATCCTACAGACCAATATCTCTGCTACCAGTAATGTCAAAACTATTTGAAATGCTATTCTTAAAAAGGCTTAAACCAATACTTGACAGAAAGAATCTCATCCCAGAGCATCAATTTGGATTCAGAGAACAACATTCCACAGTAGACCAAGTACATAGAATAACGAATATAATCGAGAAAACATTGGAAAACAAAGAAATCTGTACCACAATCTTTCTCGATGTGGCACAAGCCTTCGATAAAATATGGCATGAAGGCCTCATAATAAAGCTAAATAGTATATTACCAATAGAATACGTAGAAATAATTAAGTCATATCTAGATAAGAGAGCTTTTAGAATAAGGCAAGAGGATTTTTACTCTGATATAAAGGAAATTAAAGCGGGGGTACCACAAGGAAGTGTATTGGGTCCGGTCCTATACCTTTTATATACTCATGACATCCCCGAACATGAAAGCAACACCACTGCAACTTTTGCTGATGACACTGCTATAATAGCCACAGGAAAAACGCACGTCGAGGCAGCCGAAAAGGTACAAGTAGCGATTAATAAAATTCACAACTGGACCAAAACCTGGCGAATAAGATTAAATGAATCAAAGTCGAGTCATATCAACTTCACAAATAAAAAATTCGAATACCATCCAGTTGACGACCGATGTGGCGCGGTGGGTGAAGGTCCGCCTGCGACGCAGGAGGTTGCGGGTTCGATTCCCGCCTCGGAACAATTGTGTGTACGATCTGCAGATACTTGTTCCGGGTGTTCTGGTCGTTTTCTATGTATAATAAAAAATATCTATCTATGTAATGTATTGTATTATGTATATCAGTTATCTAGTACCCATAACACAAGCTCTGCTTACCATGGGGCTAGATAATGCTGTGTGAATTGTCCAGTATTATTTATTTATTTTATTTATTATTATTTTATATTTCATTAACGGGGCCATCATACCATGCGAAAATACAGCGAAGTATTTGGGCATGACTTTAGACGCCAAGCTGCGCTGGAAAGCTCACGTCAAGAAGAAAAAAGAGGAGCTAGAGATTCGCTACAAAAAGATGTATTGGCTGATTGGGAGAAATTCTACTTTAGCAGTTCACAATAAACTCCTTTTATATAAACAAGTCCTTATGCCAATTTGGACTTATGGTATACAGCTCTGGGGCTGCACCAAAAAGACAAACGTAGCAATTATACAAAGATTCCAGAACAAAGTACTCAGGTCAATTGTTAATGCTCCTTAGTACGTAAGAAATGACGATATTCATCGGGACCTAAACATTGAATTTGTCGACACAGTCATAAAAAAATACGCAGAGGCTCACGAACAAAGGCTTCATCATCATGTGAACGTCGAGGCGATCCAGCTCCTCGACAACACGGACATAGTGAGAAGGCTCAAAAGAACAAAACCTTTTGAGTTAGTGTAATGAAAATTAGTGTATGTGCAGAAGTGCTATCTTAAAGAACACATGAACAAAGTGTCTTCACCTTAAGTATAGAGACAATAAGAAAAGTGCCAATGAACACGTTCTTAGTACCTAATATGTTGTTATAAAAATAAGTTAAAACTAAATTACCCATTAGCCAATTCTATGGCTAGATTGTAATTATACTCTAGTGTATTTAACATTTATATAAGTATACTAGACAACATAAAAAAAAAACTCTTGGGAAAAATATACACAGTATACTATTACGTAACTAGAATACGAAACAGTTCAATAAGAACAATCATAAGAATAACAAATATAAAACGTCTTCTATATCTAAACGAATAAGCGTATACACACAACACGTGTGGGTTACCACTTGCGTTGGCGACACGTGACTCGACTGTACCTGTGACTGTACTGACCATGGGGAGAGGGACTCGCCTGCCCCACGTCAGTACAGTCGCGTACAGTTTAGTCAGTACAGTGGATGTGTGTGCTGATGGGGAGTACAAACGAAGACTCACATTTTTTTCTCGTTTATTTTGCAGGATGTAGAGTTTGACGAACATTGTGATCCAAACAACCCGCATATTATAAAATATGAAGATATTCTTGCTGCAGCAAGACGAATCGTTGGAGCAGTTATTCGAACGCCTTGCTCAGTTAGTAATTTATAGTCTATCCATCCAGAATGTAGAATGTTTGTAAACAGAGCCACTGACAGTTCAATCAGCTGATGTAGGGGTGAAAAACCTTTTTTTTATTTAGTCACATCTTGAGCTTTGATGGGGGTGCCTTACTGGGCTGGTGATATTTGATGTAAATAATTAAATGGCATAAACAAAGCATCCCTGTGAAATCAGCCTACTTTTATCATTACCTATCGTTATAGAATGGAATAAAAGCTAAGAGATTATGAAATAAGACTAAAAATCATTAGACTTTTTGTGCTCTCAAACGATATTTCACCTGTGCCAACTCAATTAAATGTAAATGTGCCTGTTTAAAATATTTTCCTTGAAGCACTAAACATTATTGATGAAATTGGAAGAATTCATAACTTTTGGACAGATTGTCGCTAAGCAAATATGCAGCGTGAAATTAAATGTTAAATCATCCGGCTAAATTAAAATAATACTCTCTGTCAGAAATATGTATGGTCATAGTGCTGTCCTTGATTCGAAATCGTAGTTAAAAAGTAACCAACTGTTTGCAACACGGGACGTCAAAACTGAGATTCGTTAGGGATGGCACTGTTACAAAGACAAAAAATCTCTAGTAATTTTAATCTTTGTTTTTGACCACATAACGTCGATTTGTAAATTGAAATAAATAGATTCTGCATAGAATTGACATCAGGATTATAAAAAGTAATAAATCTAATAGAATGTATATGTGAAATCATTAGAATTCTATTAGGCCGGCATCATTTCGTTGCGATAACCCTAAAAATCAGCTGATTTCTTATGTTTACAAACATTCTACATTCTGGATGGATATACTATAGTATGAGAAGTACTTAGGCATAGACATAGAACGTTCTGCTTTAGACATAGGTAAATATACTTCCCCACAACCTTCATATTTCATATTTTTTTATTTATAACTCTATAACTTTATTATATTTTTGTTTATTTATATTTATATATTTCCCCACAACCACCTCGTATTCCTCTTATCTCGTACCCAGCCAGGCATGCCACCTATCTATATAGTATAATCTATCAAACAAGGGAATCTATCTAAGATTTGGATATTGTTTTTATAGAGAGCGCACATGTCAAACAGACTTGGAATGGACATATACCTGAAACAAGAATTCCTGCAATTCACAGGCTGGTAATGAAACTTCATGCACCTATTTTTGAAAATCTAGTAACTGCTATGCTAAGTAATCTCAAAATTATATAAAAAATAGCTCAAACAAACATCCACCCATTTATCTAAACTTTAGCTTTTATAATTTGTAATATTATTATTTATTAGTTCATTAGACATTCAAAGTACCTTCTTATTTATCTTGCAATCTTAAAGGTAGGTCCATAAACAGGTTCGTAAGTTATATAATTATGGAGCGTACCCCCGCTCCATAATTCATCCAAAAACCGCTTAGCTATTAACCTAACTTTGTCCATCAGTTTCAAGGAACGAGGAGTACGGAACACCTTGTTGTGTCTCAATGACGAAGAAAGAAAGCGCGGGGTTCTTTCAGCTTCGACTGGAAACCATGGAGTGGCAATGGCTTACCACACCACCTCGATGGGAGTTCCCTGTATAATAGTGATGCCTGTTCACGCTCCAAATGTCAAAATTAGTAAATGTAAAGGCCTAGGTGCCACAGTTATACTTCATGGAAAAAATATGGCTGAGGCGAAACATTATGCGATGGGATTTTGCAAGGAAAAGAAGATGATATACGTCAATGGGTAAGCAGGACGACTAAAATGCTTCTAGTCTAGTTTTATAACTACATAATATAAAACAAAGTCGCTTCTCGCTGTCTGTCTGTCCCTATGTATGCTTAGATCTTTAAAACTACGCAACGGATTTTAATGCGGTTTTTTAATAGATAGAATGATTCAAGAGGAAGGTTTATAAAACAATTGACACAGACTTACACGCGGGCGAAGCCGCGGGGCGCAGCTTGTTTTTAATAAGTAAAGTACAATTGCAAATTCGATTCTAGATATGATCATCCGAATGTATGTGAGGGCCAAGGAACCATAGGAATAGAAATCCTTGAACAAGTACCAAATGTTGATGCAGTCCTTGTTCCTGTCGGCGGAGGAAGTCTTATCACCGGTATTGCTGTGGCTGTTAAACACCTTAAGCCTGACACGGAAGTTTACGTAAGAGAATCTGTTGAGTTTTTAATAAATATGAACATATCCTTAACAGTTCGATTTCTAATCCCTTAATTTTACACTGTTTTTAAGTATCCATTCTCTATACAATAGTGAAAGAATTTCCAAATATTATTTGATTATTATAATATATGTAGGTATTTCCATTCCTAAGTTAAACTTG
This sequence comes from Eupithecia abbreviata, assembly GCA_943735965.1. Lineage (NCBI taxonomy): Eukaryota > Metazoa > Arthropoda > Insecta > Lepidoptera > Geometridae > Eupithecia > Eupithecia abbreviata. Next base: position 8,062,246 of record OX030991.1, on the reverse strand, counting down.
GATTAGCTTAGGCTTGGGGTCTGGTCTGAGGACTTCCTGAGCTTCGCTGAGACAACAAGACGTTACCTTAATTCCCTTTTATTACTTTTCAGGGAATAACAACTGATAAAACATGTAGCTTTGCAGAAGCATTGAGGCAGAATGAAAGGATTTTTCTTAACATTGATTCTACCGTAGCTGACGGTTTAGCAGTGAATGTTGTTGGGGTCAACACTTTCCACACATGCAAAGGAGGTGTTGTGGATAAAATGGTTAATATTTGAATACCAAGTTCATAACATATCATTTATTGTAATTTTATGAATACAGGTATTGGTCCTGGGTGTAGATACTCTTAGGGTCTCCTGGTACTCCAGGTACTCCTGGGTGTAGATTCTCTTATTTACGAATACTGGTGCGTTGCGCGTGAATGCAATCAAATGGCGCTGTAGAGTGGGTTAACGGAGAATTTTTCACTTATTTTTTTGAAAAGCAGCGCTATTTGCCGCGGATCCCGCAGATGGCATCGACGCTTCTCACACAGTTTTCGTCGCGGCGGCAACCACGGCGGCGTCCCACGTTTTAAAACATGATAATTAATATTCCAGAAAAACCGTGAATTACCTCTTTCATCCCCTAAAAGCTCACCCCGTTCTCCATTTTATCGAATTAATCCAATACATTTTTCCCGTCATTTTGTCATTTCAACAACATTTTGCTCCTCTTCCTAGATCTCACGGTATCGATTTTTTTCAGCTTTGATATTTTTTTGGCATCTATCAGTACTGGTCTTAAATCAAGTTGCCTATATACATAGTATAACCATACATACATTTAAAACGAATGGAAAATAATTTACTATTTTCTCTTAGATTGTGGTGAAAGAAGATTGGGTGCCACGAGCCATAACGCATCTCGTAGAACAGGAGAGATACGTGGTAGAAGGCGCTGGTTCGGTTACGATTGCTGCTATAATGGCTGGACTGTTCCCGAATTTGAAAGGAAAAAAGTAAGTGTTTTCGTATAAGAAGTTATGTAATTCGCTGTCAGGCGGCGCGCGGGGCGGCGACTACGCAGGCCAGGCCCGCTATTTATGGCGTGTCCGGTGTCGGCGATTGGGGATCTCTATGTATGTTCAGCAGTGACCGTTTACGGGTGATAAAAATTGGTACTGAAAATGTCAGTCACCCTTGGATCCCATACTCAAATGTGATATATTCCAGCCAAATTGAATGTCTAATGTTTATAAAGAAAGAACCTGTTAATATAAAATTAACTCTGTTGCCTCGTCTTTAAATACGCAATTTACATTATTATTCCTTATAAATATCTGAATGCTGGTTGCTTTTTTTATAGTAACCTAATTAATTTTTATTTTTTTATGTTCTTATTTATTTTATAATAGGTACTTATGTAGTAACAAGTCCTCTCACTCGGCGTCGAGTTCATTCAAAGAACAAAGAAGAGTTTATTGGTAGGAGTATGAACATTTTCAATTACAACAATCCTTATAAACAATTTTTTCACAGAGTCGTATGCATTCTTTCGGGAGGTAACATCAACACAACCATACTGACACGCGCTTTGGAAAAAGGAATGGCCATGGAAGGACGGCTGCTGAAATTCAAAGTGTCAGTACTGGACCGTCCCGGGGGCATGGCTGAGATGTGCGCCTTGCTGGCCAGCATCGGAGTCACCATGCGGGACTGCGTGCCCGAGCGGACTTGGATCAAGGGCGACGTATTCAGCGTGGAGGTAAACTTGATATCTACTTTTGATGCTAATTGTACGCTTATCAATTTACCTAGAGAGGGCTACTATTGCAGCGGGTGTCGTTCAGATGCGACTATAGGTTGTCGTTCACACGTGCATTCGCAACACAACACCAAAAAAAAACATAGCACTTAAGCTCGTAACGTTTAGACGCACATTTTTGTGGTGCGCGATGGTTTGAGCGCCAACCGGGATTTCCACCGGTGGTCTGGCAGCAGCGCCCCTTACAGAACATGTCACTACCAAACTGTGAACCCGCCCTCATGCCCAATGTGTGTTTTATTACCGCCAGATTATCAAGAGCGCTCTTCAGGAGTTGCCTATGTGCAGCAGTACTGGGAAAGGCTGGATGTCATGTGAAAGTCACAAAAGTAACATGGAATATTTTTCTGCAGCTTCAAGTGATTGCTGAAACAAGGAATTGGGACCATATAAAAGAGCTAGTGGAGCAAATCAAGAAGCACTATAAGGAATACCATTTCCCAGACATGAGCGAGCAAAGGGACAAGCCTGCCGGGTCTCACCGCGGACCTTGCCTAGCCCCCAACCCCACCTGTATGCAAAAGTGAATCCCATAGTAAAATATCGTATCAAACCAGTAGTATATAGGTACCTGCTATGTTGAACCACCAGACAGCAAACGTTCAATAGTCCATTACCGTTGTATAATTCCAACCATGTTCAACAGAAGAAAATCAATTAATAAAAAAAAACATCCCGTAACTAAACATGTTTTTTTTACGTTCCCTAAGTTGTCCATCACCCACATGTGGGTCTACGATTAGAAGGAGACGTCGTCTGTGCTTAGGGTTCCCAGATCAAAGAATTGAAATTCCGAAAAAATTCCAGACATTTAATGACATTTCCTGACTTTCTTATAAATTAAATACTATAACATAAGCCAGGAGCGGTCACAGCCCAAGCATTTGGAGGGGGTCACAGTTAGTCCATGGTGGGGAGAGAGGGTGGGATTGAAAAACGCCACCGAAACCATTAATAGGCGAGCGGAGCAAGAAAAAAGCGAAAAATGCGATGGTGTTTTTTGTGTTGGCAGGTCAAAATACCCCAAAATTACAATATTTATTTATTTAACATTTTAATAACACCGAATATAGCGAGCCCCGAATATGTTTAAGACTTTGTATTGGTACACAAAAAAGCCACATCAACTATGAAGCGGCGAGCGAAGCGAGCCGCGTTAATTTTGGACTTTGGTGAGGTCAGTTTAGCAGGAAAGACGAAAGCTAGTGGAGACAACCGCAGCATGTTTGAGATTTTTTTAGTGATTTTTTTAGTGATGTGATGAAAAATTTTAGAAATACTAAAAATATAAATAGAAAAAGATCTAACTATACGAAAACTATCTAAATATGGCACCCTTCAGAGCTTGGTACCCGGGGCGGCAGGCAGATAAACCTGAATTGTTTAATTAATAAAATTTGAATTAAATGGACACATTTATCAAACTAAAAAGTAAACAGCCAAAAATATTCTCTCTCGTGAAAAATTACATCTCCTTAACCAAAGCACATCTATCCATCGACACTCTTTCTATCCAACAACACCGATGAATATGTCCGGCCAAACGGGCATAGAGATGTTTCCTTGGCGATGGTTCGCAGCAGAAAAGAGTTCTGCCTTGGTTGAGCGTGCCGTCTATATACGAAGATCATATATCCTTTACCTGTTTATCATCGCACTTGACCGGACAAGATTTTGGGGAGGGTCATGACCCCCGTGACCCCCTAAAATTCCGGACATTTAAGAATTCCCTCCGCATTCCGGACAAAGACTTGTATTTCCGGACATATACGTCGGGAATCCGGACGTATGGCAACCCTATCTGTCATATACAATATGTGGGTCACTGCTCCTCAAACATAATATCATCATCATCATCATCAGCCTATAGCAGTCCACTGCTGGACATAGGCCTCCCCCAATGAGCGCCATAGCGCCCTGTCTTCAGCTTGCCGCATCCAGCACCTACCTGCAGTCAGACACAGGGGCTGATTATACTCTTTGGACTTCTGTATAATCTGCCTCACTGTGTGTATGTGGTCTATGGTGCCATATCCTCCGCGGAACCCAGCCTGTACCGGTGGCTGGAACTCGTCGAGTCTCCTGGCGAGACGGTTCGTGACCACTCGTGAGAACAGCTTATAGACGTGCATAATATACAGTTACAAACATAATATAGGCTTTAGAAACGAACTAGGTATTGTACGTACATAGCCGTTCTGAAGTTTGGTCCATGTTCAAGCAGCGTGCTAGTAGATTACCTACTGTTATACGAAATAGGAACTTGAAAGATCAGGCTGTCATTTGATTATTTTTGCACAATTAACAATAAAAACAGCGGGATGTTGCCGGGCGCTGCTGACTTGCTGAGGTTTAAAGATTTTAGTAGTCTAAACACGTCGTCTTCTATCTCTTCTTCATTATATTATCATAGTTCCAGCCACCTTACGTAAAGCACTCATCACTATGGACATAGGCCTCCAGGTTTTTTTAGCAAACACACGACATGTGTGTGTCCACATACATACAAAGTTTTGCCTATAAACTAAATTACAGTTAAGTTGTGTTGTCCTCGACTCGGCGCTCTTCATTTTGATTGCCGGCAATACTGGTTTCGTATGCAAGCACTCGGGGTGATAGCTCAAGAACATCTGAGTTCAAAAAGTCTGAAGAAAGAATAGATAGAAGATAGATCGTATACAGAAATATTGACCCCGAGTGCTTGCATACGAAACCAGTATTGCTGGCAATACTGATCGAAATTAGAATAAAGTGTATTCTAATTTCGATCTATCTTCTATTGCACAAAAGTTGTACATAGGCGACCATAATGCTAGATAGCATTCTCTACCTGCTAACCTTTGAGTGTGGACAACAATTATATATAAACATAATAAAATATACTAGGTAGATACCTCATAATATTATTAAACTACTTTTATATACTTACACATTGTATATATAATAATTACGTGCCGAATTATTCTTGCGAAAGGAAGTACCTATTAGTTATAGACTCTAGATCTGAAGACATATATCGAGGATCAGAATGAATCGGATGTGTAAGGTATATCGAGTAAAGTAGGATTACGTACCGAATTATTCTTGCGAAAGAAAGTACCTATTAGTTATAGACTCTAGATCTGAAGACATTTATCGAGGATCAGAAAAAATCGGATGTGTATCGAGTAAAGTAGGTATATACGATCGATAGGTAAATCAGAAGCAACTTCCGATGTACATATATTCCCAGCCTTACAACGGAATTTATCTTGAAACGGACACTGTCAGAAATGTGTCAAACCAGAAGATGCAAAGACAAACAGAAACAAATAAAAGTATACGAAACAAATTTATGTGGTAAAATCTGTAGAAACTGTACAGATCAAATCTCCAAATGGATTTATAGAAAAACACAACCACAATAGGTTCGCACCTCAGCGGTAATTGCCTATCCTACACCCAAAATGTCTAAAAACAAGCGTAAACCACCACCACCTACGGCTCCAATGTCAGAGGCTAAGGCATCATTAGGAGAAACTCCAGCAAAATTAGCGAAACGAGAACTTGTAAAGCCAGCCATGTGGTGTCCTGTGAGTACAATGAATACTTTTAGTAGGTAAGGTACACTAATATTCTAAAGAGGAAAGAGGTTGGAATCGTCTCATATGGTGTAGAAGACAATCTCAGGTCCACAATTATTTTACGAACAGATAGGTAGGTCTAGGTATGTACGTTATGCCTGAGTGCAATGTCTTGTAATGTAATGCGGGTGAAGTCTGTTTTCGACTGTCTCATTTTTTTTTTAATGAAAATGATAAATATGTTTATTGTTACTAAACTACAGGACTATCTATTACTAAAGGATTAGTTAATACATAATTAAAACTAGGTAGCTAATACAAATGATTTCTGTGTAAGTAGAGAGGATTTACTGAGCTGGGCAAGTATCGTGAGAACTGATACGATTAACTAGGTTGGTAAGTAAGTAGTAAAAAAGATGGACGCTGGATACGTGAAGCTGAAGACTAGTGGTTTTTTTTTTTGTTTATAGTTATTGTGATATACGTAGAAACAAATATTATTCGTTTCCTTCAAAATAAAGATATATTTAGGTTTAAGATCATGTATTTCATTTACTTACAGAGAAATCTTATTTAAAGTACTATAATATATTATATTATTATTGATAATGTAAGAAAAATCGATAGTTCTACATCACAGAACTACAATTTTCTGTGTTCCAAATACCATCGCGCCAAACACGTAATCGAGTCGAACATCGGAACAATGGCTGGCTTAGCAAGTTACATAGATGGATTGAGGCTTATCTAGAAATAGTGAAGAAAGATTTGTATAAAATTTGTGTTTTATAATTATAAGTCGTTAACAATCTCGAAAAATTACAATATTTTAGTTTGTAATAATTAAATCATGTCAGCACAGATTTATGGTGTGGCGCCCATACTCGGTGTCAGTCAATTAACTAATAAAATAATTATTTTTTTCATTTAGAAACCAAACATAGAAAACGACATCTGGTGCGACTCCAACAACCCTAAAACAATAACCTTCAAAGACATTTGCAAAGCAACTGGTTTAATTTCCAAGGAGATTCCAAAAACTCCGTTGAAGGTTTGTATAACCACCATTCACACATACCAACCAAACCAACCGATCACAAATACTATCTAGATTTTGGTCACATACAAAATCAAAGCTAAAAGCCATCTCCGTAAATAAGAACGCACTTGAGGCTGTGCTTGAGGTGATATATGTTGAATGAGTTATATTCTTCTTTCTTCTTCTTTGTTTCAATTACGAAAAATGAGAGCTCACAATACAAGTGCGCTCTTATTTACGGAGACGGATTTTTTGCGCCGACCCGACATATATAATTAATTAGTATTTGTGATCGCAGTTGGAGTAGGACCAACCTGACTTCTCCCCGGGCGCGGTCCCATCGGATTATGATAGTGAGGGAATAATGTGCTCTGTCTGTGTGAAATTTGTTCTGCGCAAATGGCGATAAGGCTGCCCTTTATACTTCCTCATAATCATAATCATAATCTTTATTTGCATGAATGTATGTATAAAAGGTCTTAATTCTAAATATGTCCAGATACAAACTACCGACCTACTCAGGTATGCAAAATCGTTGTGTCTAATGTCAATAAAAAAATCATACAAAATCTTAACCAATATCAAATGAAAAATTATACAGATTTAAATAGAAAGAAAAAATAGTATAGTAATAAAATTAATAAATTAGTCAAACAAGTACATATGTCAATTAGTTTTAAAATTCAAATATTCTTTGACATCATAAAACATTTTTCTAATAACCAGTTTTTTAATTTGGTTTTAAATACCTATGTTTAATGGCAAATCTTTTAAACTTTTTGGTAATTTATTGTAGATAACGTCAAGTAAAATATTGGCGTTTTATTTTGTTTAAAACTAGATGCGCCCCGTGGTTTCACCCGTGTGATAGATATTTTGGATAATATACCATATATCTATAAAAATTGTAGCCTATGTGTTATTCTGGCATGATAGTAGGAGTTACGTTTAACAAGTTCTAGCCGACAATGCGGGACGTATAATCTATTTATGTGTCTTGTATGTCTAGTCAAGACTTCTGCGTGCGTTTTAAAATACTGCGGGTATTGCTTGACAAAGACACAGATGTCCCTGATGTACATGCAAGGTAACGGGAGGATTTTGAACCTCTTAAATAAAGGCTTGCAGCTATCCGTACTCCAAAGTCCACAGATAGCCCGGACGGATTTTTTCTGTACTTTAAACGCTTTGATAAAGTCTACTGAGTTACCCCACATAATAAGGGCATATGCCAGCGTTGAAGAAACGTAGCCATGATACGCAGTGAGAGCCGCTTCAATAGATATGCGAAGACGCAGGCACTTTATTGCGTAAACAAACTTATCTATTTTTGTACACACTTGTTCAATATGTGCCTTCCAATTCATATGTTGATCTAGAATGATTCCCAGAAATTTCACCGTTTCGACTTCCGCTGTATGTACCTGTTCATAATTAATAGTAATAATCTCTTTCATTTGTTTGTATGTCCCAAATTGAATTACGCTAGTTTTATTTAGATTAATATTAAGATTATTCTGATTTAACCATTCAATTGTCTTACTAAGTGCTAGATTGATTTCTCTTTCGAACGTCAGTTTATTTTGTCCTCTTATAATTATAGTAGTCTATCATGTCATTCTTAGTTATGTTAGGGAGATCATTTATATAGATAAGGAATAAGAAAGGTCCAAGCACGCTCCCCTGTGGAACGCCGTAGTTGCAAGTCTTGAAAGCTGATCTTACTGAAGTTTTTCTAGATTTAACAGTTTTTGCTATCTCAACGCATTGTAGACGACTTTCCAGGTAGCTTTGCAACCACTCGTTGGCCTTCCCTCTGATTCCATACTTTTCTAATTTGAAAAGTAGTGTTTTGTGGTCGACAAAATCAAACACTTTGGACATGTCAAGGAACAGCCCCACAACAGGGACTTTGTCATTGATTGCGTCTGTTATTAGTTTCACTAAATTAAAGCAAGCCAGCGTAGTGGTGCTGTTTTTCCTAAAACCAAATTGTTCGGATTTTAATATTTCATGAGAGGTGGTAAATGATTGTAGTCTTGTCAAAATAACTTTCTCAAATATTTTTGATATAATAGGAATTAATGTCACAGGTCTATAATTGTTCATGTCAGTTTTTTCCCCATTTTTGAAGAGAGGTTTTACTATTGATATTTTAAGTTTATTCTCTATTCTAAGTATTTATTTCTGTATTGTTTTCTGTTTTGCATGGTATAATAAAGTGTTTTCTATCTATAGTGTCTATAGTCTCATTTAGGCTTTGAGGAAAACATCATTGCACCGTGATTTAAGACCATCACATAAGTAAAAAAAAAATAGAATTCTACTACAAATATGTTAAAGATTATAGTCAAGAAAATATACTAAAATATAAAATGTGTTTAGAAAAATTATCTTTTACTGAAATGTACAACTCAAATGACGCATCTATTGCATATTCTCATTTCATTAATTAATTTAACCTTTTTTTATGATCTTTGTTTCCCAAAAGAAAAAACCTTAATAAAAACAATTAAAAAACGCGGCGTAAAACTATGTAGCAAACGTAAAAGACACTTACTTTGGAACGTTAGAATAAACCCGCCGGGTGATTATGTAACTCGCGACCGGTTTGCGACAGGCGTAAATTAAGCAATCAGTGCTGTCAAACGCCAATTTTGACGCTGTAGCTGGTGTCAAACTAATACAAAATTGACGTTTGACAGCCCTGATTGCTTAATTTACGCCTGTCGCAAACCGATCGCGAGTTACATAATCACCCGGCCGGTATATGTTACATAATCAATCTCAGCATAGAAACAGGTACATTCCCTCAGGATTTGAAATTGACAATAGTAAAACCGATATTTAAAAAGAAGATAAAGAACGAATGGAATTCTACAGACCAATAGCTCTAATATCCATATTTGCAAAAAATCTTGAGAAGTAATTTTACAATCAAAATTAATTACTATTTAGAAAAAAAAAACAATATATTGTGTAGTGAGCAGAAGGGTTTTCGTCGTAATAAAACCATCAATATGGCGATATACGATTTCTTCAAAAACGTTATCTGTCAAGTCGATAACAGAACTCCCGTCTGCACCATATTTTGTGAAATGACGCAAGCCTTGGACTACGTAGATCACAATATTTTATGCAGTAAATTAGAAACATATGGGATTAGAGGAAACGTGTTAAATTTAATTGCTTCTTACCTAAGAGATCGGATACAAGTTACAGAAATTAGGTACACGCTTTAACTATAAAACCAATTTTGATGTTACCTATGAATCGAATGAACGTGTAATTAAATATGGTGTTCCCCAAGGAAGCGTACTTGGCCCGCTACTATTTATCATATACATTAACGATCTTCCATTAATTATTAATAAAAAAATCAACATATGACATTATTTGCCGACGACAGCTCTATCACAATAAAATTTAATGACATTAAAAATTATGAATCTGACGTTAATCAATCCCTAATCTCTATAATGAATTGGCTTGATAATAATAACTTAAAAATAAACCTAAAAAAACTATGATTTTAATCAATCAAACAAAAAAAACTGACATAAATTTAATAATTCAAAATAATAAAATAAAAAACACTGACTCCATAAAATTTCTAGGTTTACAAATAGTATATGACAAACTAAAGTGGAAAATCCATATTGAATATACAAGCAAGAGGCTTAGTAGTTCGGCATATGCGTTATTCAGATTATCCCTAGCCGTAGATATTAACACTCTAATTGTAGCATATTACGGCTTTGTTGTATCCATATAATAAGATACTGTCCCGGCTTAGAATACGGCCGCTGAGTTACTACTCGGATCGGAAAGTCCACTGAGTTACTTTCCGGTTTTCGAGCAGCAACTCAGGGTTAGATTAGGGTTCTAAGTGAAACAATTAAAAATGGATTAAAAATTTATTACAATTAAAGATAACAATAGGGAGCCTGAAGGGCTATATTATATTTATGATTTAAAGTTATGTAGCTCTGCCAGAGGGGCTTAAAAGGGGGGTCCGTTAAATCCTACACATGGCTGATTCTACTTGATTATAAAAAGGTCTGCACTTTATTTTCCTTCTTCCTCAGTACTTCCTTTATTGCGCCGCGGGTGTAGCAGAGACCCTCGACGAAAGGTGTAAGCGCTGGCTGGAGTTACAGGTCCAAAAGGGTAACGCAGCTCGTGGAAAGTCCGGCCGGAGACGAGACTGCCCTTAGGGTGACTTTAGACTTTGAACCCTGGAATGCACATAAAGCACGGCATTACAGCCAGGTCTTCGTAGGGTGATGGACCCCCACGGCAGCACAAAAGCAAAAGCACTAAATGTTTATGATGCCGTGGAAGTCACAATCAGAACGTGAGGTGAAAATAAATACAACAGGTGCGAAAGAAACAAAAAGAGAATTTACTAAATTTAACATAAAATATATAGAATGAAATGGAAAGAAATGCAACAGAATAGAATGTAAGATGTATGAAACCTAAGCCCGTGTAGGGAATGAGATGACATGGTAAAAATGAACAAAGCCCATGTCATTCATTGAGCAATGGTATGAGCGTCTACAGCCTACAATAAAATCAGTGCAAAACTTACCCAACAGGGGTTTAAACTACACACACTAATTTATACAATTTAAAATAAATGTATTCAATCATAGATTGATTAGGATTTTACGTGCACCGTGGTATTGTCTTGATCGAACGACCAGCAACGTAAAAATGGCGTGTCTGACGTCTCACGCGCAACCGGAACAGGCAAACGTCAGCCTTACGAGACCATAAACAATCTCCGTCCGTAGTGATGTGATCAAGCGTGTTGGCGAGTTGCGAGAGCGACGAATGACTAACTAGACTAGCCACGAGTTTATTCGATCTGTAGGAATCGAGTTTAAGTTAGAAATAAACGTAGGTAGGTATGTAACCTGTTACGTTACATAACCCCCTCTTGTGGGCAAGGATTTTGCTCTAGAGTTGCAAAATCCGACTACTAACCACTGACACTACACATTCATCTAACCACACATACTACCTTCCATAACACATACATTCTTACCTTTCAAACTACACCAAGACAACGAAAAGTTTTGGCGCAACCTTACATAAAACAGGGCATCCTTTAGTTAACTAGGATGACCAATGCTAGCAGCTAAGAAGTTATAAACAAAGAGGACGTAATATTGACGAAAAAAAAAAAACCTACAGATTACGCTACATTAATTAAATATGACTACAATTTAAAATCTTTGATATGCCAAGCTCCAATGTTCTTGCCTGACATATCTTCTAAAACATACACTAAAGGGGACCGTTTCTCAGTAATACGGCATTTTATAAATTTAGGAGCTAACTTTTTACTAAAGTATTTATCTTTATCGCTCAAAATAAAAGTACGTTTATACACAACATCACCGACGTTAAACTCTGCATGCTTCCTACGTCATCATCAAATACAGATGAAAGACAACCTCGATTTTCAGCGTAGATATCGCGTGGAAGGAAGAGAACCTCATCGCCTAAGTCATTGTCAGTATAGTGCGATCCACACAAAACAAGCTCCCTACCATAAACCAGAAAAGCTGGAGTGTAACCAGTGGCTTCGTTTACGGAGCTGTTAATCGCAAACTGAACCTTTGGGATAAAAGTGTCCCATGTCCTATGGTCATTTTCTACAAATGAGGACAGACTAGTAACGATAGAATTATTATAACGTTCGACGGTGTTAATCTGTGGTGTATATTTTGGAGTGAAGTAAATATTTGGAATTTTATATTTTTTAAACAAGGAATCAGTTGTAGAACTAATAAACTGACTTCCATTTTCAAGAAAAACTGTTTGAGGGACACTGGCGCCCATTATCGTGGTTAATACAGCTGATTCTGCTTGATTCTTCCTATATTTTTTTTCTTTCGTTTATGCATGTTGGTGGTAGTATTATGTAAAACGTATTTTTTTGGTTTTCAATCATAAACTACTGAGGTGTACGTAAGTACTTATTTATTTTCTCTTTATTTGTATACACTTTCTTTAAAACTTGTATTACAATTGTTTTTTGGTACCCTCACCGGCTCGATTTTTTTTTCAATTTATTTTTTTTTTTCACAACGTTTTTGTTAATTGTTTCTTGTACAATACTGAGCAGTACACACCAGTAGTTTCTTTTCTCTTTTTTCACACGATTTTTTATTTTTTTTTCACTGTCATCTCATAAAACCATACGTTCATTCATTTATTTTGTAACAGAACGTCGAGTTAGCTTTATCCAGTGCATAACTTATTCAACAGGTCAGTTTTTATACTGCCATAACTATGTTGCCCGTTAAGTTCTTGTCCCTCCAGAAATCGGAGTTGGAATACGAGGTTCGCCTAAGAGGTGCTACTCCAGCATCTTCTGTAGAGGAATTGAGGAAACAAATAATTAAATTAGGAAATTAATACCCATCTGAGGATATTTTAGAATCTCCTCTCGATATTAGGCTGGACCTTAAAGGCTGTTTGGATGTTCTGACGAAAATAAAATCAAATTTAGATGTTGATGATCCTAGTGTTTCCTCACTTATGAGAACACAAAATATGCTCAATCATTTATACAATCGTATTGAAAGGAATGACCGTGGTGACGACTACAAGAAAGAGTTCGAGGACATAGTGGCAGCTTTTAAGGGTTACGCGGTCCAATGCTCTTCTCTTCAAAGCAAACCCAGCGTGAGACGCCTGTTACGTTACAATACGGAATTTTTTGGTGGAATTCAATGGATAAAGAAATTATTTTTAAAGCACAAAAACCTTGCATGCGAGCCATGTTTCGAATACACATGACTGAAAGCTTTATTCACAAAACACAAAATACTCACACTTCCATCGCTATATATAATCGAAGTAGCTCTATTTGTGAGAAATAACGCCCACCTGTTTCCGCGTATGTCAGTCGAAACACCAAGAAACAGACGTGAGGATAGGCTTTATTTATTTCAATCCAAAACTGCATTACTACATAAGAGCATAGTATCAATGGCACCAAAAATTTATAACAAAATCCCTAAGAGTTACCAGCAACTTAAAAACTGTGAATTTAAAACTAAATCTAAGAAATTTTTAATTGACAAATGTTATTATAAGATTGACGACTTTTTAAATGATAAATTCTAACTTTTTAATGAAAATATATTATATTATAGAACTATTGCATGTACTTGTTTATTGTAATTACGGATTTTTTTAAATATATTATTACATTATTTTTATTGATTTTCTAAGTAAAATAATAATTATTATAATATGTCTATCTCTGTTATTATAATATAATAACAGAGACTTTGCATGCCATATATCTCTCAATTTGTACACCGTAATCGGTAAAACACATTTGATACCTACCTGTTTGTAACACAACAATAAATGATCTTTATCTTTATCTTTAAGCAGAGTAGGTAAGGTACCTACCTATAAAAATAATTCAAATTTTCAGAAGTCAAAACATTCTAATAAGATGGGTATGAACTTAAACTTCAAATACGAGATATTTAACCGGACCGGAAGGTAAGTAATAATGTTAGGTATAGTACTGGCTGTGTGGTGTCGGCCTACAAAAGAATAGCACCAACCCAACTCTTCCCGTGGGTGTCGTAGGAGGCGACTAAGGGACATACACCGGGGGGCGGGCAGTAGCGTCCCTTGCAGCACACTCCCTAAACTGCGATCCCCAACCCGCATGCCCAGCGTGGGGATTATGGGCATCAACCCCACCATGGATCGATACGTCAGTAGAATGTGGCCCCCAGTTCCCGGCCGCCTCGCTATTCCTGGCCATGGTAGCGGCCACCACGGTAACGGCGGGGCAGGTGGTGCTAGGAATCCCCGGGCTACATTAGACTACCACACCCTATCTAAATTGACCGTGGCTACATTTAACAGACGCACTCTGTGGCTTGACCATCATCTAGCGCAGTTGGAAGTGGAGTTAGAGAACATCAAATGGCATGTTCTGGGGTTATGTGAAGTCCGTAGAGAGGGGAAGGACAACGTAAGACCGTAACCCTAGACTCGGGCCATCTTCTCTACTTTCGCGAGGGTGATAAAACATCCCAGGGTGGCGTAGGCTTCCTCGTCAATAAGGCCCTCTCTAACAACGTCCAAGAAATCTCCAGTTTGTCGACCAGGGTAGCGTACCTGATCCTTCGGCTGTCCAAGCGGTACCGCATGAAGGTCATCCAGGTCTACGCACCGACCTCGGCACACTGGGATGATGCAGTGGAGGATATTTACGAAGACATATCCAAAGCCTTACACAACACTACTAAGGCCCACTTCAACGTTGTTATGGGGGACTTTAATGGCAAGGTGGGAATCCAGACTGGCAACGAATCCCGAATAGGACCACATGGTTATGGAGTTAGGAATCACAGGGGGCAAATGCTTGTCAACTTCCTTGAGAAGGAGGGGTTGTTCTTGATGAACTCTTTCTTTAAGAAACAGCCTCAAAGGAAGTGGACATGGCAAAGCCCCGACACTGTGACTAAAAATGAGATCGACTTCATCATGACGGATAGCAAGCACATATTCAGAGATGTCTCAGTGGTCAACAGGTTCAATACTGGATCTGATCACCGACTCCTTCGAGGCTCTCTGAATATCAACATTAAGCTTGAAAGAAACCGTCTGATGAAGTCCACGCTCCGACCTGACCTTATCCAAATCATGGCGGGCACCGAGAAGTTTCAGCAGGTTCTCGGGGATCGGTTTGTTGCTTTGGAACCCACTGATGACGCTGACGAGACCCTACACAATCTGGTTGAAACGTTGAGGGACGAGGGCATCAAATTCTGTCAAAAGAACAGTACTATATTAAAAGTAAATATTTTAAAGTAAATTAAAAAAATGGCTCTTAGAGACCTCTTTCTTTTAGACGAGTTCTACAATTTGCCTATTATATAAATGTTATTATTAATTAATTTCATATACAATTGTTCAATTATATTTTGTTAATGACATACCTACATACATAAATTAGTTAAGGACAATATTTTATTTCTATATTGCTTACCTTATTAGTATTTCTACGTTTGACTTGTAACTTGGCGTTATAAATAAAGAATCGTATTGTAATTGTATTGTATTGTAAGTTCCAGCCACCGGAACAGGCTGGGTTTCACGGAGAATATGGCACCATAAACCACACACAGTGAGGCAGATTATACATATAAGTCCGAAGAGTATAATTAGCCCCGTGTCTGACTTTGTGGACTATGAGAAGGCATTTGACTCTGTCGAAACCTGGGCTGTTCTGGATTCCTTACAGCGATGCCAAGTAGACTATCTTTATATCGAGGTGCTGAGATGTCTCTACGAGGCCACCACCATGAGTGTCCAAGTACGGGGCCAGCAGTCTAAACCCATCCAATTGCGCAGAAGAATGAGGGAGGGGGATGTCATATCCCCGAAACTGTTCACGTTCGCATTCGAGAATATGTTTAGGTTGCTGGACTGGAAAGGAAAGGGCATTCACATAAACGGCGAGTACATCTCACACCTGCGATTCGCTGATGACATAGTCTTAATAGCGGAGTCGCTTGAGGAACTGAACCAGATGCTGGACGGCCTAGCTTCAGCCTTCCGATGTATCGGTCTTGGCATGAATTTGGATAAAACCAAAGTCATGATCAATGGTCACATTGATCCAAGGCAGGTGGTCGTACATGGTCACCCTCTCGAAACTGTTTCCGAGTACACTTACCTTGGGCAGATTCTGCAGTTGGGTAAAAACTATTTCGAGAAGGAGGCCAAAAAGAGGATCCAGCTAGGCTGGGTAGCATATAGAGCTATGATGCTCGGAGTTTCTCTGAAGGATAGGATTCGTAATGAATACATCCGACAGAGAACCAAAGTAATCGACAAAGCTCTAAGAATCAGCAAGCTGAAGTGGCAGTGAGCCGGCTATATTTCGCAAGGAACCGACGGCTTATCTTGAGTGGAGACCACGACTCGGTAAACGTAGTGTAGGTCGCCATCCAACCAGGTGGGATGACGACCTGCATAAGACTGCAGGTAGATGCTGGATGCGGCAAGCTGAAGAAAGGGCGCTATGGCGCTCATTGGGGGAGGCCTATGTCCAGCAGTGGACTGCTATAGGCTGATGATGAGTAGCTTAAAATAAAAAGTTACTACGGAGCCAAACTACGAATCTCAAACTTTGTTAATCCGTTTACTAAATTTTCATGAAAATTTTGTCAAATCCTGAAACACGTTTTCAATTGTTTTATATAGGTAGGTAAGGTACCTAATATTTTCTGTTAGTTTTAATAAATTCAGGCTACTTTGTAATAAAAAAACTTCAACCCATTTTTCACCCCTAGGATTTTTTTTTAATTCTGTGCCAGTATCTGTTGCGTGTACCATTTACATTAGGTTGATAAGCGCTGTTTCACTCGAGCAAGGTCATCGACATTATATCACATTCTTAATTGTTTACAGTTTTCACGATAGAGGAGCCTTTTACTCTTTATCAATGCTGACCAAAGAGCAATGTAAAGGCGAAGTCTACTCATCATCGCTGGGAAACTGGGCTTTGGTTAATCATTGATATATCTTGAATCATTATTTCAGTCCAAGCAGAGTTGTTTCAAAAATATATAATTATTTGATTTGCTTTCAGGCATTATCATATTATGGACAAAAGCTAAAAATATCAATTGTTCTGGTGATGCCAGTTACCACTGAAATAAGCGTGGTTGACAAATGCGAAGATTACGGAGCTACAGTAATATTGCTCGGTAAGAACCTGGCCGAATCAAAGAAACACGCCTTTACCATAATTGCGGAGAGTGGAACAGGCACCTACATTAACGGGTAAGAATATGTAACAACATATAATATAGTAGATACAGTCACGCAAAATCGAACAAAACGGTATAAGACATATGTACATAAGAAAGAAAGAAAGAAAATTCGTTTATTGGTTCACTATAAAGTAGATACAGCCTGTAACTATTATCATATAAATAAGAACGGAATTAAAATTACCTGTATAAAAAAGCAAAATACATATCAAAATTTTCAACAGATACGACCACCCCCATGTGATAGCGGCTTCGGGTTCTATTGGTCTAGAGATATTGGACCAAATGCCTAACTTGGACGTTGTTATTGTACCGATCGGCGGCGGCGGACTTATTGCGGGGATCGCAAGCGCAATCAAAAAGATAAAACCACAGACTCTTGTTTACGTATGAGTATCAAATTTACGTTATATTTAATTTTGTTCAGACTAATATAGGCTTATTTAACAGGCTAATTTGCGGCAATGCACGTAATACGTGCATTGCCGCAAATTAGCCTCGACGGTCGCGGTATAACAATTGACCCTTCCAACTCAGCCTGACGATGTAGTACCTGCTAAAGGACCCTATTAGACGAGTGGCAGGAGCTTCCTTCTAGGTACTTTAACATTTTCACTGCTTATGGTTAACCCCCGCTTTTGGAGGAGGCATGTTCAGCGGTGAACGTTGCTGGAAAGGAAATAAGCAATTTCGACAAAAACTTGTATGAACTGACTTTGTTTTGTCAGCGAACAGCGTGTTGCACTCGCACTTAACTGCATTGGTTTCTTACAGGGCATTGAACATGAAAGATCCTGCTGCTTTTACAAAGCATTAGATAACGAACATCCTTATCAGACGGCAATCGTCCCAAACCTGCCAAAATCATTGGATGTACCCATGGCTGGTTATAACGCTTTTCATACAGCAAAATCTCTTATTGATAAGCTGGTAAGAGCAAAAAATGTAATGTCAAGGACCAAACCGATGACTAGCTAATTAAATTAATAAATATAAATAATGCTGGACAATACACACAGCATCATTCATCTAACCCCAAGTTAAACAAAGCTTGTGTTATAGGTATTGTATTGTATTTATTTGTTTTTAAAGAATATACATAATTTCAGCAACGGTACCTATTTTGCTACAGTCATTTTCTATCCATTCAATCACCACAACAAATAGCGCAAACTCCATTTTTCAAAGGGCAAAAAAAAATCTAAAGAGAACAAATCTTTCTTTTTTGCTAATTTTTATTAATTTTTCGTACAAGTTTGAGAGAAGTAACAAAAAATGTGGTGGCTCGCTCCGCTCGCCGTTATATCTTTTATATACCTACTGGCATTTCTTATGTATCGCCAAAAAAATCTCGAAATGCTGCGATTAACTCCGTAGTTTTTCGCGATTAGTTCTACAAGCCGATAGCAATTGTTCCTTCTGGCTATAGAAAAAAGCGGGGGGCTTAAAAAAAAACAACTGTTCTTTCTTTTGTCATAGTCATAGGTAGTATCGTAATTTTGCTCCCCCCAAAGACTTGGGCTGGGACCGCGCCTGCCCTCTAATCTAAGCTTTGAAAAGATAGGGTCAGCCAGCTTCCGAATCTAGGCTTTAAGCCTGCTCACAAGTGTTTTTTAATGATTTTAAATGAACATCAACAATCACAGAATTCTCTTCTTTTTGTTATTGTTATTTGGTAGTTTGGTTGAGTACGTCCGTAGCACATTGTATCAGCGATAAGCTCACGTGCTTGACGCCCTTGACGGTCGTGAGATCAATTCGACTATTCCACCCGTCAACCTTTTAGTAATTTTTCATTTGCTCTTACTTTGCATCTATTCTAATGTATGATGTTCATTGCTACGTGGAAACTATAAAGGGGCGGTGAGGGCCCTATTCCTTCTCTATGCACCGGGGCCCTTGTCTGTCCGGAATGTTACATTCCGGTTTCAATCTTAAAATACAGTGTACATGTGTAACTTTGTATGTAGATTGTAGGTACAAGTGAAATAGTTTACATATTGAGTGCCATACCCACCTTTAGATCATAAATATGACCCAAAGGTAAGTATGGTACAAAGGTACCTACTAGATGACTAATTCAGATAAAGGATGCGCAATTTTTTGCCGTTTCCACTCTGTATCTAGGTGTCTATCTGTGACATCACCTGATTTCATCATTGCTGGACACTGGCAGAAAAGTGTCCAACCAGGCACAATTGCCAGTAACAAAGAATCATCATCATCAAGTTTAATAAGTCTGCCATTTTGGGTATGCTCGTTCGTTCATGCTCTATGTTCTTCCAGGTTTTAGTAGGAGACGACTGCATAGCTAAAGCCGTTCTATACATGCTGGAAGAAGAACATTTTGTGACGGAAGGAGCTGGTGCCGCGGCGTTGGGTTCTCTATTAGAAATTCCAAATATTCTACCAGAATTACGAGATAAAAAGTAATTATTCTTTTTTAACTTCGAAAAAAGGAGGAGATTATAGATTCGACTGTTTATTATGTTTTTTTTATGTATGTGCGTTTATTTCTCCGTCAAATAAGGAGCGATTTGATATTTATTTCGCTATTGTATAGACTTAATGGAGGATGATCCCGAGGTGGTCTCATATATAATTTTATTTCCCAGGGATAAGTATGTGTCCCATAAACCTTAAAAACAGTATAAATGAAGCGTCGAAATCTGTTTTCCTTTTTTCTAAACAACATAGTATATTTTTAGAGACTAAACTACTCCATTGTATACTGATTGTATTCGAGTAGGGAGGATGACAAGACCGAGTAATAATGCGTGGTTTTGGCAAAAGTGAAAAACTCTAATTTTTGCTAAGATTGCGAGAAAATTAAACACTCAGAACTCGCGTACTTTTGCACTTTTTCTATACTTCACGAATTTGTGGTAGATAAGTCTCTAATGTGATTTCGACCGCAACAGGTAGTATAATTACCTACTTCTATGCCATTTGCATATTATTAACCTACTTTTATTTTAGGCTTGCAATATAGGTGAATTTGCATCAAAAATTCGTTATAGTTTTATACTATCTATTTTACTTAATTTTGTTCGGGTTTGTATTAGATATCAAGTACTTGCACTGCCAGAACGTTTTCAATAATGGCTTTGGCCTGTCAGACGACTTCAAGTTCCATAAATTGAATGTGAAATTTCGTCATAACATAAAAGCTTATTTATACTATTATGACGAAGTTACTTGGGGAACTACTAAATGGTATTTTCTGGAACACCAGACGTTTTGCATAGTGGCTTTGCTCTGTAGGTGGTAGGTATAGGTGGTATCAATATAATTATGTATAATGATATACTTAATTTTCAGTGTGGTTTGCGTGATCTCTGGCGGTAACATGGGCCGCTACTCGCTACAACAGACTTTGGACCGTGCGAGAGTAGTTGTTGGCCGAATTATCAAACTAACTGTACGTACCTATACCTACATATAACTTAGGCCCTTGTTGCTTTATCTGTACCTTGTCAACTTAGGCCCAGGACGTCATGCAATGAAGACGAGAAGAGATGAGCGGAGATGTGTGATGGGCCTCGCTAGTGCATTCATGACATCATCCGACGCGACGCTCGCCGCACGCAGCTCAGCCGCTCTAACCATCTACAAATCTCTGCGCTCCAGTCCACCAAGTATGAATCTTCGCACAGCTTCAGTGGAGAAACCTTCGTCTCTTCTCGTCTTATCTACGGACATATCCGCACATCTCCACTTAGGTAGAAGCTGAGCCTTACGCAATTTTAATCGACTTCGAGAAAAGGAGGAGTTTCTATGTTCAGCTGCATGTAAGTTTTTTTATGTATTGCCGTCGATTTATCCGTTATTTATGGACCGATTTGAATGATTCTTTTGCAGAACACTTCCAAATAAATGAAATGAAAATAAATAAAATGTATACCCAACAGGTTACTATGCAAGATTGTGACACGAGTCTACATCATAGAATTCTGAGCATTATAGCGAATATGGGAGGCAACATTATCAAAAGCCGCACTGACGGCGCCTGGTATACTTCTCCTCATCCCTTGCTCTCCACTATAGACGTACGTCAAACCTTTTTTCCTACCCCTTAGGTACTTTAGACAACTCTATTCTTGACTCCGCAACTCTGCAAACGTAGTGTAGCACGTCCTCCGGCCAGGTGGGATGACGACCTGCGAAGGACTGCAGGCAGATGCTGGTTGCGGCAAGCTGAAGACAGACGCTATGGCGCTCATTAGGAGAGGCCTATGTCCAGCAGTGGACTGCTATAGGCTGATGATGATGATGATGATGATAAGTCTACTAATCCATCCTACTAATATTATAAACGCGAAAGTTTTTAAGTATGCATGGATGGATGGATGTTTGTTAATCTTTCACGTAAAAATTACAGAATGGATTTTAATGAAACTTTACAATAATATAGCTTATACATCAGAATAACACATAGGCTACAATTTATAAAGATATATTGTATATTATCCGAAATATCTATCACCACGCGGTTGAAACCGCGGGGCGCAGCTCATCATTCATAACAATCATAATTCATTACACAAGCTCTGTTTAAGAACCAGATAATTCTGTGTAAAATTGTCCAGTAGGCATCTATTATTTATTCATTATGATTTCAGGTGACTATGCAAATAGAGGTGCAGAGCCTGACGCACGCTTGCTCTCTGAAAAGTGTCTTAGAAAGGTTGTTCCCCGGCGTTTGCGAGTTCGTCGAGCAACCCTTCAGCCCTATCCCCGTGTGCCCTTGTTTCCCAAAACTATATTCATAAATAAATGGTATACACATGTATTCTCTTACTTTATCATCTTTTATTTGTTTCATTACACAAAACAGACAGAACCTGGGCATTTTCACCAAAATGTTCACCCCCTATTTTTAATTGTCCCTCGAATTCGATTATTAATATTTATAACAAGATGTCTTAATTCTCGATTTTTTATTGAATAAATGTATACTATTTACGTATTTCAACAAAAAGGAATAGATAAACTCAAATATATTTATGTAAATAAAAGAAAACTATTAAAAAATTGCTGATTTTTTGCTGTCCCACAAGAAATCTTGCGAATACAGCACCATATTTTATAGCATTTTTGTACATATTAATGGTACCCCCTTTTAAGATTGTATTTGATTAAGGATAACAATTCTAGTGTTACCAAGTGAAATAAAGTAAAATCATATAGTAAAAAATTTATTAAAAGAATAAATATGGGAAGTCGTAATCATGTACTTCCCGCAACATTCAGTTTGGTTACCCAATTTTATACTAAATATGTGATAATTTAGAAAATTGTTTTGTTTTACTAGCAACATAATATCTAACGCTTTCCAAAAATTCAATTTTAAAGTAGTGAATATTAAAAACCTGCTCAGAGTGAGAATGTGGGTTTTGCAAGCCCGCAAGTGACGAATTTTCGCCTCAGGTATGTGACCATTTTTGTTTAGTTTATAATATTGTTATCTTATAGAGTAATTTAAAAAGGTTTTATATACCAAAGAACAATAAAATGTGACTTCCATTGTGTGGTGTGACTATTTGAGCGGTCACATATAAGCGGAATGGCAAGTAACAACATGCCTGATCACATAAAGCATTGTTTGCATGGCGTCTTCCTTGAACTATAAAAATGTTTTGAACTATGCGGTCTTATAGATTCCTTGCCATTAAAATTGATTACCGATAACGATAATACAAGCGATGAGGTAGGTAGGTACCAAAATCTGTAGCGCTTATCGAAAATATTACATCTTCAAGTAGGGATACTTTTGTATTTATGTAAAATTTCAGAATATTCGGCTTTCATGTAGACTTTTATACCATTTGTGAAGGCATTCATCCACCTCTTCATTCCCTCATATACCGACATATGAAGGAATCCATTGCATTGCCAGCGACGCTCCCGCAGCCACCAACACCTGAGCTTTACTAAGAATAGTGTAGTCGATTGCCTACAGGCAATCGATGCACCTCTGTGTCCAGAGGCGCACCGAGCTACATGTTGCAAGGCGCTTCTGCTGTCACTCAGAATTACCACCTTTTTAACCCAGTGCTAATAGCATACGACGCGACAATGCCTCAGACACCGCAAATAATTCCACAGACACTATACAATTGTTTTTTAATAGAACATGTGTGAATTATGTGACGTAGTGGATGACACCTATCACTTTTTGGTGGAGTGTTCCCGTAGCGCATCCATGAGAGAAGAATTGATAGCAATATATAATATTAATGTCCTTGACGTGGGTTCATTACAGAGTGTAGGTACTGGATGGCGGAACAAACTTCTGTTGCCGCTGTCACTCTATATGAGTCCACATATAAGATGCAGTAAGGGGGTTGCAGTAAGGGGTTAAATAAATAAATAGCTGAGTTTTGAGTTTATGACGTAGGCTGTAGGTAGTTTTACTTGTAAGAAAAAAATAATAAGAAAGACTTTCTGCAAAGCCACAAATGCACATTTCTATTTTTAATTTTAACTAAACTAAGACAACAGAATCCATACAATTTATACATTCTCCACACACATTCTGATTTTTTTAAGAATGATAATGATACTGACGACCGTTCTGAATTCAGAACACGTGTTATTCCATACATTTGAATAGTGTTGCACACACATACTGAAATCTGAATATTCAGATCCTGAATATTTCCGTTTCTGAATTCAGAAAGACATTCCGGATGTCTGACGCCAGCCTTAATTGCCACCATCCATATACCTTATGCGGGATAGCAACGCCGCAACGCTCATTTTGCGTGTATTTCGAGAATAATCGATTGCTCATTGGTGTTCGTCAGCTATTTCGACTTCATTATCAGTATTACGTAATATTGGAGAAACCATCCAGGCATTCAACGGTACGTGTCTCGTTTACTCTCAAAATAGTCGGACTGTTCTGAGACATTCTGTATTGGGCTCAGATCCATAGAGTTCTTCCTTCTTAAAGATTGTCACTGGTCGAAACCAGAGAGGAACATTCTGACAGTCCTTAGTAAATCTTTAGAAAAAGTTTTCCTGTCAAAAAAAACTCACTATTATCAGATCAAAATGGTCAAACCAGTAAATTTTTTGTAAAATTCCTTTCAAAAACAATTAAACCCGGGCAAAATGTCGAGGCGAAATGTAAGATAAGAAAATGGATGATATTTTTTTGGGAAACACGCTTTATGTAAACGGGTTTCCCAAAAATGTGAAACTTGATGAGGTGTCCAGTGAACATGCCTTCCCCACTGCCTCCTCTAAACAAGGGGGGGTTTACCACAATTTATTTTTTATTTTATTTATTATCAATCCGCCGCCAGATTGATGATCGCAGTGGGCGTGTTAATAACACACAGAAGCAAGTGCAGTAGATAGCTTGCTTCCGTGTATTTTCAACCCCACTTCACTAAACACGCAGAAGTTAACTAGGGACCTCGCTGTAATAGTGATGTAGGTTCAACAAGCGGCGCGGGCGCGGCGGCGGCGGCGGTTCGCGTGCGTACCTACTAAATTGATTACTTAAAATATGTTTTGTCTCATTCTCACTTTGACAGATGACAAATGTGTGACTGACGCTAAACATATTAAAATTAATCAACAGATACCTACCTATTCAAAAGTTTTAAC
Organism: Eupithecia abbreviata; assembly: GCA_943735965.1. Lineage (NCBI taxonomy): Eukaryota > Metazoa > Arthropoda > Insecta > Lepidoptera > Geometridae > Eupithecia > Eupithecia abbreviata. The sequence goes on along the minus strand of OX030991.1, from coordinate 8,037,398 downwards.
AATAAGGGGCTAAATGTAGGTATATTTTTTGGTAACAGATCTAGGTATTTATATATGTTAATAAAACAAATATAATAATTAGATTTTTTTAATAAAATCAAATAACAAATTAAAAAAATACAGACAATAATATATAATAATATATTATATATATATATATATATATATATAATAATAAATCGTTCACATCGCCTGTTAATAGGTAGTGCCAAGTTGATTTCTGCGTGTTGTACATATATGGTAGCAATAAATATTTTTAAACTTACGCGATCAGAACACATAATTACAAGAACTATTTTAACGGGTATTTATCGCGTTTATTTACCAATTTTTTTTCGATGTCAAATTCCTTGTCCCCGTTTCCCCGTCAAAAAATAGGTAAATAAATGCGATAAAAAAATAGTACTTGTAATTATACCTAATGGTAGGTTCCCTTAGTCACTCCTTTAGCACGAATAATAAAAAAATGCTGTTTGATTTACAGGAAGACTTTGATGAATTTTGCGATCCTGACAATCCCAGAAAGATAGAATATTCAGATGTCCAGGCCGCGTACGAATTGATTAGACCATCAATTATTAACACACCGTGTCCGGTGAGATAAAATGAGATGAAAATATATTTATTCTGATAGAGCTAAAACTTAAGTACTTATCTAACTATACTAAACAAACACAGCACACGACTTAAAAATACTTTACACGTCGAATGCAGAAATCACACCGTATGTGTTTTCTACAAGTGATTAATATGTGTAAATCCACACTAGCGCAGCGGCTGAGAAAATACAGATGTGTGACTCAGCACAGCCGTAATATGTTTTTCGAACGAAACGCATGTGCGGCGCAACACAACCACGCTGTGTAGAGCGGCAGCACGAATGGCTTAAGTTAAAAAAAAGGTCGCAGTCGAAGTGTTAAAAGGAAATAATTAATAATAGATACATTGATTTAAAAAAAAGTCATCTCTAAATTAATTTTGTGTAGATGCTCTTATTATATACTTTTATTGGGTAGTTCCACCGCGCTCAAAAACCCATTGTTCTCAATTATTTGTGTTTTGGCAAGTTTATATTTAATTTTACCGCATTTGTTTTAATGTTGAACTTATCAAGGCACAAATTAAAGTATACAATGGAAGATCGTATAAATTTAGATTAGGAACTGCAATGAAAGTTGGCGCCTTTCTATAATGATCTCAGCTCTTAAATCGGTGAACCACTATTTGTACTACCTTGGCCAGATCTCACCAGACCTGCAAAATTGGAAGTCCGTAGGATTAATAATGAGTTAGCAAGAAGCGTGCTCAATGGTTCGAGCAATGAAACTGCTATTGCGTCGCCATTCTCTTTCCGAATTTGGCTGGACGCTCTATCTAGTTTATTTTACGTTAGCTAAAATCCTGGAGGAAGAATTAGCCTTACGAACATTTAAAACGATTAATTTTTGATACGTTTTGATGTATCTGGGACAAGTTAACATTTCAAAGAACACCACCGCTGAAGCACTGCAGACTAGAATCAGTCAATAAAACATAAATTAACTAGCCTCATCTTTATTTTCAGCCAGCGAAATTTCAAAGAGATTTCTCTATGAACCTTTACTTCAAGGCCGAACAATTACAAACAACTGGCAGGTAAATTATTAATATGTGTCTATTAGATATCTACCTACGTATGGTCGAAAGATCACAATCATTGAAAAGATTATTAACGATGTTCTTTTCATTATATTCCAGTTTCAAGGAAAGGGGATCACTGAATGCTCTAAAGCTTTTAACACCTGACAAACAAAGGATCGGTGTTGTAATGGCATCAATCGGGAATGACGCCGCTGGGTTGTGCTTTCACGCCTCCAAAATGGGTATACCGGTAATCGTGGTGATGCCCAACACATGTGCGCTCGCGAAACTGCAGTGGTGCCACAGTCTAGGCGCGAAGGTTGTTATACAAGGTGGTACTTTGATCGAAGCCCAGAAATACGCCCGAGCTATTGCCAAGGATAAAGGACTCGTTTACATCAATGGGTATGGTATTATATTGGTCCACAGCTGGAGGCAGGCCTCCCCCTGATAATCGCCTTATTGGATTTCATCTTATGCGGGTTGGGGATTGCAGTTCGATGGTAAATTGTTGTGGATATCCCTCAATCGCCTTTAACACCCGCGGGAAGAGCTGATGTCGTGTAAATTCTAAGCCGTACCATACGGAGCATGATATATTTTATTTTGAATAATATCAAGCCAGCGAGGCAAGCGAAGAACCTAGTGGTAACTTGGGGGATTTTGCTTTATTTGTTGTGGGGGTGGTTGTTGGTTCGCGCATAACCTTCGAACTGTTGGCATTGATCCGATGAATCTACATGAAATTTGATTTAGAGTTAAGTAATGTGCTGGTAATTTAACCGAATCCGGAAGGCAGTTTGAAATAAGTTCTAAAAGCCTAAGTTTGTTGGTTCGCGCGTAACGTTCGAACCGTGTTGATCCAATATGAATGAAATTTAATTAGAGTTAAGTAAGTTGCGGCCGAATCTGGAGGGCGCACGGGGCGGTTTGAAATAAGTTCTGAAAGCCTAAGTATAAAAAAATTACAGACGTGATCACCCACACGTGCTCGCCGGTTATGGGACTGTTGCTTTGGAAATATTGGACCAGGTTCCGAACGTTGAGTGCGTTATGGTACCGGTGGGCACCGGAGGCCTAGCGGCGGCGGTGGCTACTGTGATCAAGCAAAAAAAACCAGAGTGCCTCGTATATGTAAGTAAACCTTAACAATTCAATTGCCTAACATTTATTGCATTCATGATAATATTATTTAATAATAAGAAATCATTCATTTCAGACCACAGAAAAGTTAGATATTGGGTTTCAATCTTAGCTAAGATGAGTTTCCGTCGTCGTCGTCGTCGGGAACTAATTTGAAAACATTAAAACTGCTACAGATGTTTCGTTGTACGGATGCGTCCTTGTGCGAATCAGAATGTATTATTCATTTTTCAAATCCGTCTAAATACTGATGTGTAAATTTGCGAATTGGTTAATATGCTGATGTATCATTTTACAAATGCATCGCTATGCGATAAAAAACCAGATTTTATTGGTCATTATGCGTCAGAAGGATTTTGAGAAGCGGCAATTTAGCATGATTTCTCGATTTTTAACATTATCTGCCTTTCAAGTAATTTAGCAATCAGCCAGTAAAGTACCATATCAAAATAATTATGAAAACTTGTTGTAGGTACCCTCAAAAAACTATCTACCGGAACCCTAAAAACAACGATATGGTTACATAACTCACTGTGTCCACAACTAGGCAACACCAGATAAATGTATCTTATAAAGGGCTCTCGTATAAAAATATACACAAAAGACAAATGAATCAAAATTTGTTAGAGCATGGGTTCATTCAAAAAGGTATAAGCTGTAGGATAAGCGCAAAACTACGCCACTTAGGACTTTACATTCACTGCCCAGAGCTGTAGAATCCGCAGCTGGACATGCTCATGGGCGATGAAAGTATTAAAGAACGGCGAAAATATGAAAAACCATATTTTAATTTCCCGATTCTCTATAACTACCTTATCTTACATCGACAGGGGGTCGAATCTGAAGCCATGCCAGTTTTTTTTAAATCATTGGAAAATCAAGATCCCTTGCCAGTCCCGACGGCACCAACTATGGCAGATGCTATCGGCGTAACCAACGTTGCGACAAACGCGTTCTTTAATGCAAAACCACTTCTGGATAAACTGGTAAAAACAGATAGCTTCTCCATTGTGAAGTAACGATGCTCAAGAATAGTTGTTTAGTTTTTTTTCGGTCAGACCATTTTGTGAGGGTGTCGCTGTTTTTTAACCGACGAAATCAGAAGAGGAGGTTCTATATTCGGTTGTATGTATGTTCGTCGATTTCTCTTTTATCTATGGACCACTTTTGATAATTCTTCGCTGTATGGAGAATGAACGCGAGGTGAGGTTAATGAGGGAAATACTTTAAAAAACAGTGTAAATACTAGGAATTTGAGGTAGGTATTGAGTTTTTTCAAAGCAATCGAATTATATTAGCTTATTTCTTTTTTTATTCGCTGATAGACCTTCTTTTGACCGCAATCTGATGCAAAGTGATGATGTGTCTGACGATATATCACGATGGTCTAGCTAGAAGACCAACGTATTCACTTTGGCCTTGAAGATTATTAGTATTATTTTTTTATACAATCCATAACTAAAAGCTGTTTAACCGCAAGTTAGCTGATTTAGTCTCATCTGTATGTATTGGTTGTAATCTGCCCTTTTCTCACAGTTAATGGTGCACGAGGACATGATAGCCCGTGCTGTACTGCACCTGGTAGAAAAGGAGAGGTTCGTGGTTGAGGGCGCAGGGGCCATCAGTCTAGCTGCGATCATAGGCAATCTTGTTCCGGAGCTGAAGCTCAAAACGTATTCGATCCTTTTTAATTAACCTTAATAACGTTAAATTTACCGTGGCGGTCGCGGCGTAATAATCGACACCCTTCTCAAACTCAGCCGATGTCGTAAGAGCCGACTAAAGGAACCTACCAAAGGAAGCTTCCTTATGTGTATTGTTCAGCTGACCTGCAATCACCAATGCCAAGCGTGGTAATTAACCTCCCTTATTTGGAGGAAGCATAGGATTTATGATAAAATCTCCTCGCTTGTTTGAAGGAGGGTTTGGACGTATGATAAAAGTTAATACACAAATTTTTCTGGCCTGTATTCCTGCCTCAAATTTAGAATGACGAAAATAACACAATAAAAACTTGATTTAACGTTATCATTTATGTATCATGTTTGTTGTAAATAAGAAATAGTAATAATGGTTCAAATATGACGACAATATTTGACGACCGATGTGGCGCGGTGGGCGAAGGTCTGCCTGCGACGCAGTAGGTTGCGGGTTCGATTCCCGCCTCGGAACAAATGTGTGTACGATCTGCAGATATTTGTTTCGGGTGTTCTGGTCGTTTTCTATGTATAATAAAAAAAATATCTATCTATGTAATGTATTGTATTATGTATATAAGTTATCTAGTACCCATAACACAAGCTCTGCTTACCATGGGGCTAGATAATGCTGTGTGAATTGTCCAGCATTATTTATTTATTTATTTAATATCTTGAACTGAAATTCCACTTTTTGGAATCAAAATTGTGATTTATGGACATTTAGACATACCTAAATCTGCCTGTCTGTTACCTTTTCAAGCCTAAGCAGCTGAAGGGATCTTAATAAAAGGCAGGGAGGTAGGGGGTATCCCAAGGACAGGCAAAGGCCCGTTTTATCCCGATAAAGTGCGTGCGAAGCAGCATCGGGCATTTTTTTTATTGTGGTGACGCCGGGCCATTCCCCTAGCTATAGTGCTTTATAGATTGTCTGTGGTGGGAAGGAATGCGATGAATAGAATTACTTCTTACCAAAACGCGCGGTCACAGTTAGGAGGTACCTACACGCAATATTCAATAACTTTTCCCACGTTTTTCAGTGTTGTATGTGTTTTAACCGGAGGAAATATCGACGGCTTATTGCTGGCCCGCGTCTTGGACCGGGCACTAGCAGCTGAAGCACGGATGGTGAAGTTTAGCGTAAGTTTATTTGAGGAGGTATCTACTCGTGCGTTTTATAAAAGGGAGGATGTTTTGACAAAATTAAATTCAGCGGTCGATTGCACCACACAGACGACCTACGTATGTAATTACGTCTTGGGAAGGTACTCTATCCTGTCTTCTCAATAAGTAATTCCTGCTCTCCTTGCTTGTTTTATTGTTATTAAAACGTGTTCTTTTAGTTTAGCAAATTCAGAGATTCCCCAGAGTTTTACCCCCTGTTCCACATATCCCTACTGCTCTATTTCTACTGGTAGGGAAGAAAGGATTTTTTTTCCACATTTAGCTACTAGGGGGGATACAATGATATTTCACTTCCACATATTTCTACTAAGAAAAAGTACAATCAGATGGAAAATTCATTTATTGTAGGTAGTAAGGTATGTACCTTAAAAAAACATTCTTATATTATATCGGTACTAAATTTAACAATTAAACTTCTTTGAAATCAACAAATAAATAATAATTATCTTAGCATATCTAAAAAATGACCCACCGTTATATCTCCTGTGATTAAATGCAGTTGTGCATTTTGAATGACGCGGTCACGGATCACATATATTTGCGCCCTCTTTTTTGGCGGATTCTTGATGGACTTCATCCGATTTTTCATAACCGTTGATTGGTTGTATAATAATTTTAATAAAGCATACAAACTGTTTTTTCTGTTACTCTTGTTATTAATTTTAAAATGCCAGGTTTCTGCGAAATTGTTAGTTCTGTGCCTCTTTCCAAACACGCACCACTGTTCCTGAAATTGTTTATTTTTTAGCCATGTTCTTACAAAATATTTACTAAATGCATCCATTTTAAACTCGTCTAAAATCTGACTCTCAATGAATGACCATCCTTCTTGTATTTTATCCAATGGCAACAAAGGTAACGTTGCGATTAATGCTAGTATTCTTCTCGTGTCTCTGTTTTTCGTTAGCTTCAGTTGTCTCCCTTTTTTCCATATCGCTTTATGGAAGTGATAGTAACACCCTCCCTTTTCAGTTTTTGGTAATACGATTCTCATAGCTTTAGCAATGGCTGCCTCAAAATCAGCCATAATGTCATCGGGATCCCACTTTTTATGAGCGCTCTGTTTTATTTGTGATTTAATGAGTCGGAACAATGTAACGTAAGTTTCAGTCTTTTTGTCTGGGAGAAGTGCGTAAAGCACTGGGATTATATTCGTACACTCTATGGTACTTCCAATGTCGCAATGAATTGTAACTAGCTGAGTGAAAGGTTTTGGACAAATGTTAAAAGTACCATCTATAAATAAAACTTTCCCATCGATTAACATATTTTTGGACCATTCATCACCAAATATTAAAATACGACCACCATTATATCTATAGTCAGCGAAAAGAAATTTCTGATAATTCGATGGCACCTCCACCTGTTCAAAATCTGTGTAAAACATTTTACTCGTTCCTGCCTCTTTGTTTCTTGAGTTGTATAAGGCAGTCTTAACATTTCTAAAATTTGGTGTTGCTGCTATCAAATCCAAACCATCGTTGTATATTCCATCAAGCGTTTCTTCGTAAATTTTAGGAATCGGAAGTGTAGGGTCAGTAATAACTTTTCGTTTGCAATCATTCAGCCGCATATCAATTTCGTTTTTGGCTATATCACGTAAACAACATTCCGAATGGCTCACTGTTTTCTCAATAATACTTCTATCCTGTAATAATAAACAATACCACCATAACTTCACCCTAAGGTTGACTGACAAAAAATACCTACGGGATTAAGTCCGCCATTATACACTAATGAGCGTGCCATCGTTACATGTACCATACCATAAATTCTGATAATTCCGGGACATCGTCATCATTATCATCATATTAGCCACAAGACTTCCACTGCGAAACATATAGGCCTCCCGCCATGGATTTCCACCAGGGCTTGACAACGTTATGAAAAATAGCGATATTAATAATTTAATATGCATCGGTACATACTCTGATTGTGAGAGATCCAATGCACTTGTTCTTCTTAGTAATAGCACACTTCCAATACTCTTGTCCATTAGCATATACCTTTTTTCTGTGATATTGGTAACCGTCGTAAAGTAAAACAGATCCTCGGCCTCTGGTTAAAAAAATAGGTTCACTCATATTTAGTTATTGAAATAAAATTATTTCAGTTATATTTTTTCGATTTTCAGTTATATTTTTAACAAATGACATGACACAACATGACATTTTCTTAGACTTCACAATGAAAAAAGATTCTACACAGCTCGTAATGAAGGAGTTTGCATAGTTTTAAAATAGAATGATTACAATAAACACTTATAGAAGCACTTAAACATTTTGATTGTGAAGATACCACTTTCCTGAATTATTTTATCAGTAGAGATAAGCGGAAAAGTAGTCCCCCCTAGTAGCTAAATGTGGAAAAAAATCCTTTCTTCCCTACCAGTAGAAATAGAGCAGTAGGGATATGTGGAACAGGGGAGTTTTACCTTGTTTTTATTACAAGTAATTTTACCTGTTGTGCGACTAGTAATGAAAACTATGTAATTACCATTTTATCCTAAAAACAGGTAAACATAAAAGATATTTCGCAAGAGCAGAGTCGGCTATTGCAACTGTTGACTGATGGGGGTTACAACTTGGTCACTCATTTTGAGCATCATAGATGGATCGACAACAGTGACGCCTATCGTGTCGAAGTAAGTGTCACTCATCTCTATACTCTGTTCACGATCTTATTTTCTTGGAGTGTAGGGGGGACTCCCAAGCGTAACCTAACCTGCACGTGGTACAGCCTTCTAGATAACGTTCTAGGCTCTGGTGAAAATATCAATCCATCATGAATCCATCTTCATAATTTGATAAGTCATTAATTTTACAATTATTTCCATTACTTGACACTGGTAGAATAGTGTCCAACCAGACACAGTTGCCATTAACAAAGAATCATCATCATCTTATTTTCTTTTTGGTACATTTACGTACAACTATGCAGTTCCCTAGAGTTAACAGGTGAGTGAATGAAAACTGAATGATAGAAAAAAATATTACGCACAGACTTTTGACGAAATATAGAATACGAACTAAAACTATCGGGAGTTAAAAGATTCGATTTTTATCGAGCCGACAATGTATGTAAGAAAGATGATTGATTTTAGACTCCGATTTAGAATCCTAGATATTTTATGCAGGTAAACAAAGACATTTATGTATGAAAATTTAACAAAAATCGATACCTATATACAATAACAGAAAACGACAAGGTTATTTTTTAAGGCAAGGTTATCACTAAAACTGCAACACAAACTACAAAAAATGATCTCAAATGTGGAGCGAAATATATTTATATAGGTATGTATTCAAAAATGAAAGAGAGATCAATTAAATGCTGAATGAAGATTTTAAAAATCAAAAACTGTTTCGAGCTTCTGTGCTTTGCTTGGATGATACCAATGTCGTTAAATATTTTCCACCAATATTCCTCTGGTTTTGTAACCCTTTTGAATACAAAAAATATCCAGGTTTTTGATAATTTTTCCTTGAAAAAGTATTAAGTCCACGCGGCATAGGAAACTGAACGTACGCAGTTTCCTCTACCACGGGTTTGATCCCGGGAATTCCCTGTTCTAAACTTTACGGAAATCTCCGAAGTTTTTGGCCGATAGCAAGAACGCGTCAGCGCGCGTTCACGCAGCGGAAACCCCCGTTGTGCACTAGCAGCAGCGGTTGGCCGCGTTAACCAAAATTCACGCAATATATCAACCGCCCCCGCGGTCAACCGCTAGTAGCGCATAGAGAGCAGAGCTTGGAATATCCATATTTTCAAGTAACGGTACGTATGACCTTGCTTGACGTGGTATCGATACCATCTTTGATATCCGACACAATGTAAATAGATTGATAAATAAATTAATTGAATGTAACGTCCGTTTGCTGTTCAGACGAGCGCGGTTGCGCGCTCTTTTATCGTGGTTGCACGTACTATTTAACCAGCACGTTAGCGCTCGTCTTACATAATTGGGAGTGGACGCGCTTCAACGGGCGTTATACGTGAACTTAGCCTACTATTGCCAAATATACACATGTTTCAACTTTCAGATGCGGATTACAGTTCAATGCAAGGATTTGGAACATGCTCTAGAATTGAAAAGAATTATTGACAGAGCCTATTCATGTTCAGCTACTTTCGATACAGAACCTTTCAATGATCGTAAAACATGCCCATGCTATGTAAAAAAGACGTGCTGACTCGAGACCAAGCTGGTTGCTATGTATTATTTTTTTATAGGTACCTAACCAAAATTATTTGCTAGGCAGATATTGAGAGCAATTTTACAATAAATATAATGACCTACACAACTTGTTTTCCTCAACTTGTTATGATAATTAAGTAGGTAAGTAGATAAACTTGTGCTATATGCTCATAAATTTAGATTGGTTGGACTATCTATGCCTATCCAAAGAATGTAAATTTATTACATACAAATGATAACCTTCTGTTTTGTAAGTATGGCACTCAATGCCGTTCATTTTACAGAATGTTTGTAGCTACACATTATATTGCATTCATAGTTTATAATTGTGTAAAAAAAGAGATCAGTTTAAAAACAAACATAATATTTAATTATTCTTAACATTTAAAAATCGTATTTCATTTAGGCATGCCTTACGTAACATTAATTAAAAGTAAACCGTAATGTATTCATCAAGTGTACCTTCTCAATGCAGTTTAGTTGAAGTTTTTGTCCATGAACGTAGCCATTTTGATGTCTCGCTTACTCAAACCATTGACATCATGAGAAGAAAGGGTCACCTGGAATTGTCAAAAGTACATCTGTAAAGGTACAAGCTTAACTGCACTGTACTATGTAGTACAATTACACATTTTACACAATCTTAAGTTTGGCATTGCTTGTTTGATTGCTTTTCAAAGCTTTGTGTAAATGTGCAATGTTAAATTGCATATCAAACAACAATGCATTATTGAAGTGACTTATAGGTGCAATGCATGTTGTATAAATAAATACAAAAACACAGTTTAAAATTTAGTAATATAGTACTATATAAATGATTTATGATAATTGATAAGCAATCCAGCTTAAAACCAATATTGTGCATTTAAGTGTAAGGTTTATAAACTAGATTTCTAAATTTAAATTAAATAGCTACCTGAAGTTTGTTGTAGACATTAAACCACTCAGGATGATGGTCCATTTTCTCAGCCAACAGAGCCACTCTGCTCATAAAACCAAAAGCCTCATTGAAGTCCTTGAATTTAAACTCCTTTTCAATAGCATCCCTGTTGCTTTGAACTTTCCAACCAGACTTTAAGAGGGGCTGCAACAGGCTATCGCGCTCTTCTTGACTCAATTTGTCTTCCTGTTGAAGTAGGAAAATTAATAAGACAAAATCAGTCTGGAAGCGTAATGTTGAAGGTGTGTAGTATTTACGAACCATTTTCCTTTTACTGGGCGAGGTCAACACGGTGGCGTAACCGGCTACGGCTCGAATACCAATGATCGCAGCCTCCTTGCGACTGGGAGCTAGCCTCGCATAGTGAAAGTGTATCGCTTGTTTTGCAAGCGAGCGCGCGCAAGTCAAACTTTTTACAATCATTGATCAGAAGTTTACGCCGCGCGCCGCTTCTGATGAGGATGAGTACAAGTGCCTGGTAAATTACGCTAGATTAATTTAATTTCGATACATTTGACCGCTTTTTACATATAAACGCAGCAAAAAAACAAACATTTTGAACTTTTAATGAAATTGAAGAAACAGCAGTTACATCAAATTAAATTAACAATGCAATCAATGTCACAAGTCAGTGTCAATTCTGTCTGTCACACCTCCCTTGTGTCACAGACTCCAATCTGTCTCCTATACTCTATTATAGTATAGAGCATATAGAGTATAGGAGATAGAGTCTATACCTATACTATATCCTAATATTATAAACGCGAAAGTTTGTGAGGATATGTTTCTTTCACGCAAAAACTACAGAATAGATTTCGATGGAACTTCACAATATATATAGCTTACATATCAGAATAACACATAGGCTACAATTCATAAAGATATATTGTATATTTTTGTATCTATTCTCCAAAGAATCTATCACCACGCGGGAGAACGGGGCGCAATTAGTTGCCAAATAGAAGAAGTCAAGTCGGCTGACACTGTCAGAAAAAACGAGCACTGAACATGTGTTCGCGCGAAAGTTTCAATACTTGAGTATGTGTAGATACATTGATGGGTTATTTTGTAATTCGTGGATTATTTAAATATTTTATGCGTTCTGGTTTAAACTGAGAGCTAGGTTTTTCAAGTATTCATACTGCAATAAATAAATAAATTGATTTTGATGGAAATAAAAACATTGGTTCTGTAACATTTTATTATCTGAATCTTACACATAACTGTTAAATTGGCCCAGCTACTAAATATGCAGCTGTCTGACTTGGATAATATTAATAAAGTTTAAAATTCTTGTAGACCTGCAGGAGTAATTACAAATTCTGTAACACCATTTGGTAGATCTGGGGCAAAAATTACTGATAACTCTCTTACATTCGATGAATATTCAACACCTTCATCCTTAATTTTGACAGTTTGAAAGGTTTTCTTCAGGTATAATCTAGTAGATACTATATTAGACCAGGCTAGACCGAGAGATGGTAACATATCTTCAGCTCTGTCTACAGCACCGGTCACTTGATTGATACAAAGGACTGCTAATTTAAAATCTTGAGCCAATTGTAGTAAAGAATTAGCTAGTTCTCTTAATTCTTCAGCTCTTTGAATATAATTTGTGTTGTCAACCCTAAATGGAGCAGCAACAGAGTCTATTACAATTAATGATAATTCATATTGTGTCAACAACTTCGGAAGACGCACTCTAATACATGACAATAGATCTTTTGACTCTGTTACATGTTCTACAAAAGTTGAAGAGCCAGAATCTATGTTACTTTTGAAATTATTTATGCCTTTTTTAATTTCATTGAATCTTTTACTAGGAAACTGGTCTTCAGTGCATATGTAAGCACAGCAGCGGGGACAATTATGTGCAGCAGCTTGAATTCCCAGCTGGGTTTTGCCAGAACCACTTTCTCCATAAAGTTCTGTGATGGTTCCTTTCCTCAGTCCACCATTTAGAATGTTATTTATGGCATTACATCCAGTGGTTATTTTGGATTCTTCTACTAGTACATCACATGCTATACTCCTAGGCCTAATGTGTTCCGAGACTACATTTTTCAATAACTGAATGTCTTCATTACTCAGTTTAGTTAACTTTTTTATATTCCAGAGTGAGAGCAATATTATTTGCTTTGATGTTGCTATTCCAGCTCTGTCAACAATTTCCAATAGTTTTGGGGGTAAAATATTATTTAGTTCTGATTCTGGCATAGTGTTTAAGGAAAACAAAGAATAAAACTGGAATAAAAGTACTTTTTATGTGAAGAAATGAATTCAAACTATCAATAAATAAAGTTACCTCAGCTCACCTATAATAAAGTTACCCTATGTAGAAAAGTACTTTGTGAAAGTTACCCTATTCTAATTCTATCATGGATCAAACCATAGATTAATTATAAAGTACTTCTCTTTCTAGAGATCAAACAAATGATCATCAACAAAACAAACACGCAGTCAGTGTTGCCAGACCCGTAGGTTAGGAGTTATCCTAGACTTACCGCAAAATTATCGTATTTCTAACGCATGTTCGTATTTATTAACCAGCCAGACATTGGCAAGAACATTTCCATGGCTGTAAGTGACGAGGCCGTGCTATTAATGTTCAGCCCGTACTTTACATACTCAGAACTTACAGCCTTGGAATATGATGCCATCCTTGTACAGATATTACTGGGCTGTAACATCCATGGTTGTTTCTTGATTGGCAGTAAAAGCATGGCACCCAGTTTTGACTACTCAACTGTCAAATTAGTGTCAGTCATGTCAACAAAAAAAATAAAAACTTAGAGGCGTGGGAACAGGAGAAGAAGACCTATCGCAAACTCCACCCCACAGCAACAAGCACCCCCAGCCATACAATGGGAACTCGCATCAGTCCATACCAATGCCGACCCCCCTGCTCCAATGACTGGCCAAGCAGAAGATGTACCTCGGACTTCAAGAGTGCAATTCGCTCCCAATGCCCACTCTTCTACGGAGGTATGGCCTCAAGCAGCCCCTCGAGACCTCCATGGTCGCACCCATACCTCGGATGAGAAAACTCCACCCTAACCCATCGGCTCTGACAGAAACCGCACCACAAAAAGATGCTGTAACAATGATGAGCAGCGTCAAGGACCCGATGCGGATCATGCTCGGGATCTTGGTGGACCTGTTAGCCACTATCGTCGCCGGGGGTAACCTCAAAGAGGCAGCGATACGAGGATTGACCGCAATCAACGAGAACCAGTATGGATAGCCACAACCACCTTAGGCTCCTATACTGGAATCCCGGAGGGGTGAGGGACAAAGTTCCACCCCTCCGCCTCCTAGCTCAATCACAAAACGCGCATATGGTGCTACTGGGCGAAACAAAGCTACACCATAACTTCGAGCTAAAAATACCCAACTACCACACCTACCGAAGGGATGAAATCTCACCCCAAGGCACAGCGTACAGGGGCACAGCAGTCCTGGTAAGGAGGGACCTGATTCATGAAGAACTGAGACACCCACCCTAACAATCCTTGCGTTCAAATGGCGTACTGCTGAACGCAAATGGAAGGGAGCTGAAAGTGTTTGCCGGATACCGTCCCCCAGGCCCTACCTATGTAAGACATGATACTGCAGCAATATTCGAGGGAAACGTACCTACGCTACTCATCGGTGATCTCAATGCCAAACATAGAGCATGGGGATCAAGGACCGTAAACCCTGCGGGTCGCCTTTTGTACGACGACGCTGAAGCCAATGACTTCGAGGTTTTGGAACCAGATGCTCCGACGCACATACCTACCTGCACGCAACATGCTGCAGATGTCCTTGATATCGTACTTCAGAAATATCTGCCCCATGGTGCCCCATCCACATCGAAGTACTCTACGACATGGACACACAGCATCTGCCAATCCTAGTAACTCTCGCGTTAGAAGCTAATTTCACTGCTCCGAAATCACTTAGAGACCGAACAAACTGGCTGGCATATGATAAGCTCCTCGAAAATCTCTGTGTAGGCAGACTTGCTACGGCAGAAGAAGTAGAAACCGCTGCAGCACTTCTAACGAAGAAAATGCAGCAGGCAAAAGCGGAAGCCTCCAAACCAGCTCCACTGAAACCACCAAGACATGACGAGCTCCCACAGGCAATAAAAATCCAGCTGAGGAATAAGAGAGCTCTTTGCAGGTTGTGGTCCCGAACCAGATGCCCAAGACTGAAGACCCAGCTCAATAAACTGACAGCTAAAGTAACGGAAGCAGTAGATGCATGGCGAGGACAAACCTGGGAAGCGAGGATTGACGAGGCAACTGAAAAAGAGACCAGTTTGCACGCTCTCAACCGACAGCTGACCAATGCGCCAACCCCTACATACCCACTTCTAGACGAACAAGGCCACCGAAAATTTGCACCAGCCGACCGAGCCGAAATCCTGGCAAATCACTTGGAGGCGCAATTTTCACCACACCCGATCCCAGCAAACGCCACTGAGGAACTCCTAGCTCACTATGCCACCATCGAGACCACAGTAAGAGACTTCCTTGCACAGCCGACTCCGACTCTCAGCGGAGGCGAGTTCATCTCCCCAGCCGAAGTACGAAGGACGATACTCCGGCTACCCAAACGAAAAGCTCCAGGAGACGATGGCCTTCCAAACACCGCACTTCGCTACCTACCACGCAGAGGCGTGGCCACCCTTACCATGCTCTTTAACGCCATCCTGCGTACCAGCCACATCCCTGACGTCTGGAAGGTGGGAAGAGTTATCGTCCTCCCAAAGCCAGGAAAAGATCGCCGATATCCTGCCAGCTACAGACCAATTACGCTGCTTGCAACGACAGCCAAACTCTTCGAGCGTCTTCTACTCCGTCGGTTAGGACCTCACTTAGAACCAAGACCAGAGCAGTTTGGTTTTCGCAGTCAGCACTCTACAACCCTTCAACTCACACGAATTCTGCATCACCTCGCCCACCAACTGAACAGCAACTACTCCACAGTTGGGATCTTCCTAGATGTGGAAAAAGCATTCGACCGAGTGTGGCACCCTGGTCTTATTCTCAAGTTGATCGCCTCCTCAACGCCAGCGGCCATCATCCGGGTAGTTGCATCATTCCTTCATGGCAGAAGTTTCTACGTCGCAGTTGAAGAAACCAAATCTCAACCACGAAAAATCATAGCTGGAGTACCCCAAGGAAGTTGCTTGTCTCCAGTACTATACGCACTCTACACTAATGACATCCCGACTCTAGAGAACCAACTTCCACCTGGAGAAGATGATGTGACATTAGCACTCTACAAAGATGACAGCGCTTACTTCGCTTCCTCGCCAAACCCAGCTACGGCCGCTAGCAAGATGCAGCGATTGCTAAATCTTCTCCCAGCGTGGCTTGATAGATGGCGAATCGCGGTGAACGCTGGGAAGACGGCAGCGTTGCTCGTTACACGGCGGCGCACTGTTCTACCACCACTGGAGCTGCGAGGCCAGGCCCTAGATTGGCAAACCTCAGTCCGTTACCTCGGTATAGATATAGACAGGTCGCTGACGATGAACGCACAGGTGGAGCGCGCGTTGAGGCAAACACGCGCCGCCCGAGCCATGCTACGACCTGTCCTTGTATCGAAACTGCCACTGCGAACAAAGATCGGGGTGTACAAAACCTACATCCGCTCTCGCCTTACATATGCGGCCCCGGCGTGGTATGCCCTGTGCTCCAGAACAAACCGGAGTAGGATCCAAGCGCAGCAGAACATCGCACTCCGAGTCTACACAGGCGCGGGCCGATATGTACGGAACACGGTTATCGCACGTGACCTACAAACACCCTCAGTAGAAGAGTTCGTGGTGAAACTGGCGCGTAGGATGTACGACCGTGCGGACAATTCCCGCCACGCTCACCTCAACGGACTCGCTCCCCTACACGCGAGGCCGCCAGATACAAGACCTTCCTGGCGACCACTTCCCCGGGAACTGCTGGAACACCACGATGATGTCCAATCGCAAGAAGACCATCGCAGCCAATCGGCTGCTGAACAGCAATTGAGAGGCCGGCAGGACTCTCATTGCTGTAACTCAAGACTCGAGTGACGTCTCGCTCGACGTTGAAGCTAGAAGAAAGAACCTTAGTTCGATTCTAACCGCATTTCGCTCGAAAGACGAACTGTTGAAGACCATTGATGATGATAAAAACTTAACGTGAAAATAACAAGGTATTAGGAATTACCATCTCATGATAAGAAAGATTTCTTTACAGAGATCTCACTGAATTTAAAATTCAGTTTGTTGTTTGTTTAATTGTAATTTAGTAAACTGTTCGTTAAAATAGATTTGCAATAGTATAAATAATCAAATGGCGTGTAATGGATGTTATAGTTCGTTTTCTCTTTTACGCCCAGAGGTGCTCATTTTATCGATTTTTGTGTCGAGTTTTTATCGTTAAAAAGAGAACCGGTTAAATGCCCAGGTTCTCTTTTTTTCACTATACTAATTGTACAAAAAGTATTTTACTTTAGTCGAAGCCTAACATTGGTTAATAGATCAACGATTGGTTTTCTATTGCAGAAGGCATGTCCGTCCTGTGGATTCAGTTACTGCGCGAAATGTTTAAAGAACAAAATATACTTACCAGCTTACAAGGCCGATTGCAAGGCAAGTTCATCAATAGTCATACAGATGTTATCACCATAAGTATTTATAATTTATGATTGAGAATAATTTCAGGTTTGTAACAATTGCAAGAAAGTTTCAAACTCCAATGATTCTGATAGTCAAAGTCATGTTATTCCTCCACCTGATGCATTTTTGAAGTAAGTTCTGACACACCTGCTAAATACAATGTGGTGCTGTAATTATTGCATGTTTGATACTTATCCATGATTTAACTCGATAAATAATTGAACTTTGATTAAAGGCGATTGGCAGAAGCATCTTCTAAAGTTGACAACCAAAGTAATGTAGTAGATCATCAAATACAGGAACGTCTGAGGAAGTTGAAAGAAAAGAGTACAGATCAGACTGTGAAGGAAATGAAGCAGGCCAAAGATGAAGAAATTGCCGAGAGGTTGCAAAAAATCAAGGGATATGTGCCTGTGGCATCAGACACAGAGCTACATACAAGGTTGGCCAAGCTGCGGGGAGTACCAGTTATGGATATTAAGGTATTAAGATGTAACAACATTAATTACTCAATAGTAATTGAAGGACTTATTATATTATTCTTATCATTTAATAAAAGATGATACTTATTTAAAATCATAGTTTAACAGAACAAAACCTACCCTAATGATATGTAATAATTAATAATTTATAACTTCACAATTTAGCCCATAACACTGACAAAGGACCTTAGAACAGAACAAGAGCAAGTGGAAGATCTTATGAGACAATATCTTGAGAATACAGCAATTGACTGCAAGTACAAAGACGAGTTTGATGGTGTCATCAATGTTATGGAAGCAAGATTGCAGAAGCTGAAAGAAGCTAGGACCCAACCAGAGGCTTCCGGCTCACAAACTGTGCCACACTCTTCAGTAGCACAGGAACTAGAATCAGATGATGAAGAGGAAAGTGTTAACAAAATAGTTGAAAAGGTTATCATTCATCTCAAAATGAGTTGCAGAAGTCTGTTTAATCTAAGGTTGGCTAGGAATAATAATAAAAAATATTTTCAGTTGAAAGCAGAATCACTTATGGAGGAAGAACTTGGGCATTCAACTAATGAAGAGTTGCCATTCTGTGAAATATGCAATGAAGACGCAATCATGAGGTGCCTAGGTTGTAGCTACTTGTTTTGTAAACGCTGCTTTCTTGATCACAGGGATGATGATGATGGCTGTAACAAATATGAGCTTTATACACCACACAAGAACAAAAATAATTCTTAAACATGCACTAACTATATGCGCAGATGTATTAACTCAAATTTATAAAGTAAGATTAAAAACGTAGCATACAAAGAAGTACCTTTTATAAAAATAAAATATTTTAATGTATTTTCTATAAACTCGTTTTATTATTTCCTTTTCAAATTAAAATCATCTACAAACTCAGGTATGAACCTAACCAAATCATCTGCTGTTTGTTTGTATTCATTTTCGATCCAAGTTTCCTTCAGTTTGTGGATTATTTGTCCATAAGACTTCCCAGGAGAAACCCCAGCATCTTTCAGGATCTTGCCATTTATTGGAAATCTTGGTATTTGCCAGCTTCTGAATTGTTTAAGGAGATTTTCATCTCCCCTATACTTTAATACTTCTGCCACATACTCAACTGCATCTTTTTGTTTAATCTTGGTAAAGAGGACCAATTTTTCATAAGGCCTGTAAAATATTATTTGATTTTTTTTATAAAGATTTCATTAGAAATATTTCGGTCATGCTAATACTACTTGTAAAGCCGTGAAATGTGTTTTTGTCACCTAGGATCTCCAAAATGACTACAGATCAAAATTAAATTTGGCATACATTTAGAACATTGCCAATCTAATAAAATATAAAGTACCGAAAATATGGGTGCGAAGCTAGTGTTAAATAAATAATGCTGCACAATTCACACAGAATCATCAATGTAGCTCCAAGTTAGGCAGAGCTTGTATTATACTCACATCAAAGCTCTTGAAGAAACTTTATCTTCTCTATGTTCTACTATGAAATAAGCCAGATCCCTATCAAAGGCAGAAAATTTTAGTCTGCTTTGTAGCTCTGTAACTTCATCCATATCCCTCAGCAGAGCAGCTAAGTAACTCATAGGATGAAGATTCAGATGCTCTGCTCTCCTCAGCAATCTATCAAGCTCTTCTATGTTTGGTGATGATGGCAAACCTAAAAAAAAATATTTATTTAATTTATTGACACAAATTAACGAAGCTATTAGTAATTTTAAAATTCTCTTTAAAAATCTTATTGTTACATGGTTATTTACCTATATATTTTCCTATTCCCACATCTACTATAATTTTTAACAGGCTGCCAGCAAATCTCCCTTGCAATAGCTTCTTGAGTTCCACCCAGATTCGTTCTCCAGAAACATGTTGGAGGCCTTCAGCATTATTTCTGACTATTTTTAATGTCTCCACTTCATGACCGTCTGAATTTTCAGCAATTTTACCATAAAAACGGAAATATCGCATTATTCTAAGATAATCTTCTTTGATCCTTACATCAGCATCACCTACAAAGGCTACCCTTCGTTTTTGCAAGTCTTCATATCCAAAGAAATAGTCATAAACTGAACCATCAAAACCTGAAACACAAAGTTAGTAAGTTTATCTATATAAAAAGATTTTTGGATAATGTTAGTCTAGTGATCAGAAACACACCTAAAAACATAGAATTTATGGTCAGGTCTCTTCTGTTTGCATCAAGCTTCCAATCAGTGGTGAATTCAACTTCTGCATGGCGTCCATCAGTGACCATATCAATCCTTAGTGTGGTTACCTCAAAGTTCTCTTTATCATTTATTCTAGCAGTAATTGTGCCATGTTTTTCTCCATTCATGTTTATCATTCTTATGGATTCAGCAGTGAACATATCTTTCATTTGTTGTGGTGTTGCTATTGTAGCAAAGTCAAGGTCTGTTGGCTTCATTCCCATCAATAGATCCCTGGGGAAATAATTAAAACAGTTCAATTGGTGGTCAATTGCATGTAGTTTTATTAAGTTTTTTATTTTATATTGTTCTTGTAAAATAAGTGTGCAATACACTTTGACTGCGATCTTTTTTTTAACACTTTGACTGCGGTTTTTTTTCGACGACTGCGATCTTTTGTTTAACGTAGTAAAAAATTCGTGCTGCCGCTCTACACAGCGGTTGTGTTGCGCCGCACATGCGTTTTGTTCGAAAAATATTACAGCTGTGCTGAGTCACACAGATCTGTATTTTCTCAGCCGCTGCGCTAGTGTGGATTTACGCATATTAGTCACTTGTAGAAAACACATACCGTGTGATTTCAGCAGTCAAAGTGTTAACCTAAGCCATTCGTGCTGCCGCTCTACACAGCGGTTGTGTTGCGCCGCACATGCGTTTCGTTCGAAAAATATTACGGCTGTGCTGAGTCACACAGATCTGTATTTTCTCAGCGGCTGCGTTAGTGTGGATTTACGCATATTAGTCACTTGTAGAAAACACATACCGTGTGATTTCAGCAATCAAAAACAGTGAAAAAAAAACAAATCTAAAACATTTGAATACATTTCAGCATGAGAGGAAACTACCATTCATTAGCAAAGTAATATGGATTCATACTCATACCTGACTGCTCCACCAGCTATCCGAATTTCAAATTTGTACTTTTCAAAAAGTTTCTTCAATTCCTCTACTTCTGGTGTAAATAAACTTTTGAATTCGGGTGTTTCAAGTTTAGTTACAACAGGATTGTCACGACATTTTTGTTCCATGTCGATTATAGATCTCACTCTGCGACGACCAGAATGAGATATAGAATAAAATACCTGGAAGGAAAGGTAATAATGAGACACGGGCAGTCTTCAATGTAATAACAATTCCATAGGATAACCTACTACGTAGTGGTTTATTTACCTTCCTTTGGAAATAATGACAGAAATTCGCTATTTTAGTGTATCCAAATAACATAACTACTATTAAAAAGTTGGATAGTAGTTCTATGATTTTCATTAATATTATAATAGTAGGATATAGGATTAAAGTACCTTTATTGATTTCTGAAAACAGACCTTTGTCAACAAAAAACAGCTGATTTTTCGATCTAGTTTTGACTTTGACGGTCGCGTATAATGTCAAGTCATATAGTATGCCATTAGTAGTATGTATGAAGTATGTATGTATGCAAAAAACCCAAGGAAGGAGAAATCCCAAAAAAAAGGCGGGAAGCATCAAACCAGGACGGTCGCGTTTTTTCCCACCAAAATTTAAAATTTAATTTTTCTTGTAAATATTGATCAGTAGAGTTAGTTTATACTATTTAGTTTCTTAATTATTGTATGTAGAGTAGTGTAAATAACATATCATCTGGTAAGTGTTTTTATTTTCACTTTTATTGATGGATTTTGAGGAGCCGCCGGATCCTGGGGACACGGTCCCTCAGGTCGGTAGTAATGTAACTGTACTGTCGAATGAATCCGAAATGGATACAGATACCTCGCTTTCCAAAAGACGGAAGCTTAAGCACAAACATGCGCACAAAGTCTGCAAAAATTGTAATAGAAAAAAGAAAGGATGTCATTGTCCCAAGGCCCTGCCGCAAACTAGCGATGATAGCGACACCACAGTCGTTAGTCAAGATTTCGTCCCTACCCCTGCTGTAGCAACCCCTGTTGCTGAAGCAACCAATGTTGCGGTAGCAACCAATGTTGCGGTAGCAACCCCTGTTGCTGTAGCCCCCACACCAATTTCGCCACCAAATTTAATGACGCAGGCTCCAGCTGTGGTTACCCGAATGCAGTATGAATCCACAGACAGTGCTCCTTATATTGTACATGTGCAACGTATTACTGAATCACCGAATGATGGCTCCACGCTCCACCCTATTATCTTTG
Organism: Eupithecia abbreviata; assembly: GCA_943735965.1. Classification (NCBI taxonomy): domain Eukaryota; kingdom Metazoa; phylum Arthropoda; class Insecta; order Lepidoptera; family Geometridae; genus Eupithecia; species Eupithecia abbreviata. Next base: position 8,015,125 of record OX030991.1, on the reverse strand, counting down.
GAAAATTCCTGCAACGTAACTCAATATACAATGTCGTGAATGGTAGTGTTAAAAGAATTGGTAGGAACAGAGTATCCATTGCATTTAATAGTCACACTGCTGCCAATGCATTTGTAAACCATGCCAGCTTGGTTAAAAATAATTTAAAGGCATTTATCCCAACTTATAATGTTTCCCGTATGGGAATTATTCGTGGAGTGCCTTCTGATATCTCTCCAGAAGAGATAATAGAGTGCACTACAGTTCCTAATGGCTGTGGAAAAATATTAAAAGTTAGAAGAATAAATTTCAAAGAAATTGTTAATGGAGCTCCAGTTTGGAAGCCAACTCAGACAGTAGTTGTAACATTTGATGGGCAAGTGTTACCTAACCGTATCTTCATGTGTTATACTGCCTTACAAGTCCAACTGTACACATACCCTACCATACAATGTTACAATTGCTGTCGGTTTGGTCATACCAAACTGCAATGTCGGTCCAAGCCACGCTGCTTCAAGTGTGGCCAAGAACACTCTGGTGATTCTTGTGAAATTCGTGAAGACTGTATTTCCTGCTGTTCCTGTGGTGGTGCACATTATGCCACCAGTAAGTCTTGTCCAGAGTACACAAGACAAACAAAAATCAAACACTCAATGGCAGATAAGTGTATCTCTTATGCTGAAGCATCAAAAACACACCCACCTTTGACACATTCTTATGCTGCAATTTTGACAACACATAAAGATCAATCTATTCCATCTTCTACAATAAACCTTGCACCATCCTCTTCTAGGAAGACTGTTTTTTTAAAACCTCGCCTGCCACCAAAATCACACAAGGGTTATGACCATAAGGTCCACCGTGACCTGATTAGTCGGCCTTTGTCAACACAGTCCAATGGTTGTGCTCTGAAAGAGGACAACAAGACTAAACAATTAAATATTAATGATGTTATTACCCTTCTTACTTCATTATTACAGTCCAATATAATAGAACCGTCCAACGCTGCCAAAATAATTGACACAATTAGTATTTTAAACACCCATAATGGATCACACCAGATCCGCAGTTCAGTGGAACTGCAGGAGTGTAGTTAGCAAAAAGTCTGAAATTATATATTTAATCAATAAATTTAATCCTTTTATTCTTGCCATCACAGAGACCTGGCTTAAGCCAGGCTCTGTGTTTAAATTGAGCGGTTTCTCCTGCCTCAGGGATGATAGACCTGATGGATGGGGTGGAGCCGCTCTTCTTATTAAAAATTCTTGTTCATTTTTTAAATTTGATTTACCTACCCATGACACTAATAACTTTACTGCTGTAGCTTGCATTATTAATAAAATCTGTTTTGTCTCAATTTACATACCACATCCTTCTTCACAAATTTATGATGAAATTGAAACTCTTTTTTCCTCATTACCTAAGCCATGTGTTGTGTTGGGAGATTTTAATGCTCACCACAGAACTTGGGGTAGTTCTTTATCCAATACTCATGGTAGAGACCTACTTGATATAATTGATAGACAAAACTTGTGTATATTAAATGATGGCTCTCAAACTCGGCGAACAAAACCCTCAGAAAATATTAGTGCTGTTGACTTATCAATTACCTCTCCTAGCCTAGCCTTAGATATTATTTGGAAAACACAACCATGTACACATGGTAGTGATCATTTCCCTATTATTTTACAATTTACCAAATTTAAAGTCAATAATATTACTAGAGCTGCTCCCAGGATGAAACACAAAATTATACCAGATAAATGGTGTGATTTCAAGGTCCTTATGGAAAATAAGATAAATACTTTGCCTCCTATATCCCAGGGGGTTTCTACATGTTCTAATAGTTTTGTTAGTAATTTGATAGAAACAGCTAATACAACATTTCCTCTTAAAAATAGTGCTTCAGACAAGTTAGCATCCCCACCTTGGTGGGATTCTGAGTGTAGTCTTGCTGTTGCTCAAAGAAAACAGGCTGAGTTAATTTATAATCAAGACATGTCAGTAGAAAATTTCAATGAACTTATTGATATAATAGCTAAAACAAAAAAAACATTAAAAAACAAGAAACTTCTAGGTTGGCAAAGTTTTTGCTCAACCATGTCTCCCAAAACAAAACCATCAGCGGTCTGGGCTAACATAAGGCGTTTTAGATCAGGAGTTACTGAATCTGCTTCTGCTTCGATGCCCCTTATCCTAAGTGATAGCTTCATAGACCTTTTGGCCCCAGCGACTGTACCACCAAAGGAGTTATTTATAACCCCAACACTCCCACTAAATCCTGTGTGTCCGAATGGTCTTGATGCACCCTTTTCTATTCACGAGCTGAAAGGCATTCTATCAGTTACCCGCGATACGGCTCCTGGCAACGATGGCATTCCCTATTCTTTCTTTGCTCATCTTGGTGAAGATTCTTTGCATTATTTACTAACAATTATCAATTCCGTCATGTTGACAGGTGACATTCCTTCAGAATGGAAAATCCAAATAGTATTGCCATTTTTAAAACCGACAAAAAACCCATTAGATTCCGCATCTTATCGTCCAATAGCCCTATCTCCAGTAATTTTAAAAATTGTCGAACACCTTGTAAAAAACAGACTTGAATGGATCATTGAAAGTCGGAACCTTTTGCCTAAAAGTCAATACGGCTTTAGGAAAGGCAGAAGCTCGATGGACAGTGTTAGTGTATTCATAACTGATATTAGGGTAGCATTTTCATTAAATAGGTCTGTTGTAGCAACTTTTTTGGATATAAAATCTGCCTATGACAATGTTCTTATTGAAGTATTAATACAAAAGCTTAACTTTTTAAAAATTCCACCATTTTTGTCAAAATTTATTCAAAATATGTTAGCTGGCCGAGTGATTAAATTAAATTCTACTGAGATTTCAAGAGTAGCATGGAAGGGTCTACCACAGGGTTCTGTGTTGAGCCCTCTTCTGTACAGCATATACACTTATGACTTAGAATGTTCAATGAATGATATGGTTAATATTTTACAATATGCCGATGACTTGCTAGTATACACATCTTGCAGTTCCATTGAGACAGGTTCTTCTGATTTAACATGTGCACTTAAATTTCTTAAGCTATGGTTAGATAAGCATGGTTTGGAACTTTCTGTTACTAAAAGCAACGTAGTAACTTTTACTCGAAAGTTCAATCCAATACCTGCTAAAATATATTATGACAATGTTCTTATTCCTGTAAATAGTCACGCTAAATTCTTAGGTGTAATATTAGATTCGAAACTCACTGGCCACCCACATTGTGAATATGTTGTCACGAAATGTGAGAAATATTTAAATTTATTCAGATGCCTCTCTGGTGTTTGGTGGGGTGCTCATCCGTTTTCTTTAAAACTTTTATACAATGCACTCATAAGAAGTACGCTAGACTATGGCACTTTTTTATTAGAACCTGGTAAAACAGCTGCTTTCAAAAGATTGGACTGCATTCAGTCTAGAGCAATGCGAATCATTTTGGGGGCTATGAAATCTAGTCCCATTATTGCACTACAGGCGGAATGTGGGGAATCTCCACTGCATTTAAGACGTCGGTATCTATCCGATATTTGATTTATAGCTTTAACAAGTATAAATCCATGTCAGCCCCAACTCACCAATCTAATCTTCTTCCCATCTTTAACTGTAGCTATAAAGCTTTAACACTTTCTCCTATTATACACTTTGACCTAAACATAGACCGTGATGATACAAACGCTAATGCACACTTTAAATCTGCTGTTGATGATCGGTGGCGTGGTTGGCATCAGATTTATACTGATGCCTCCAAGCATTCCCAGATAGGAAAAGTTGGCGTCGGTATATATCACAAAGAGTATAATATCGTACAAAAAGTTAAATTTCCTGCAGAAACATCAGTGTTTACTGGAGAATGCTATGGAATTTTGAAAGCACTGGAGTATATATTACTGATGAAACTTAAAAATACTGTAATTTTTAGTGACTCTATGAGTTCGTTACAGTCACTTACTAAATACCCATTCCGATCCAAAACTTACTATCAGATTATAATGGATTCTAGAACTAAGCTCTTGCAATGTAATGATTGCGGATATTCAGTGCAATTTGCGTGGATCCCAAGCCATTGCGGTATAGTCGGCAATGAACAGGCAGATTTCTTAGCTAATGAGGCTGTGGAGTGTGGGGACCTTTTCCCCTACAAAAACTTTTCGCAAGACCTGCTTACTCTACCCAGGATTTATCTCAGGAATGCTTGGGATGAGTCTTGGGCGGACAAAGTGGGCAACAAGGCAAAATACTATAGATTTATACAAAGCAGTGTCCCACTTAAACCTTGGTTTTTCAAAATAAAACTTAATAAACGTGCAACAACAGTTATCATAAGGATGCGGCTGGGCCATACGTGTACCCCAGCCCATCTATCCAGGATGAAAATTGTAAGGGACCCTTCTTGCGAGTGCGGTGATGAATTTGGTGACGAAAATCATATTTTTTTCTCTTGTAACAAATATGACCACAGTTCCTTCTTTAATGATCTCATCTCCCTCCGTATTCCGCTTCCTATTAATATTGCCTCCCTCCTTTCCTCCTTAGACCCTTCTATTTATCATTGCTTATCATCCTTTATTTGTACAAATAATATAAATATATAATGTATATATTATTATGTATGTTTGATAATTCCTTAATAATAACTTTCCTAACCTAACTCTCCTGATCCTTTTCCGTTTTCTCTCTCTCGTATTAGGTTATTATAAGTTTTAAATGTTTCCCAAATTTTTAAAAAAAAATCACAAATTAAATATGGCAAATGCTAAAACTAGCGAGTCCAAGAAAAAAAAAAAAAAAAAAAAAAAAAAAAAAAGGAGAAATCCATAAATCCCTATTCCACCACAATGACGGACACACAGCTTCTTCCACCAAACAAATGACTCAGAGGTTGCCTGAGTGTAGACTGAGAATCGAGTAATTCTCAGCCTACGCCTTTGCGAGTAAATTCAGGGTAGAGAGGAAAACCTCGAAGTCCTATCTAAAAGCTTCGGAGGCAGAGCAGAAACACGAAGCGTTTGGTTTGAAGAAAGCCTGTACAATAAATATGACGTGTTTATCACTGAGCTAATTAAAATCTCTTGGACGGAGGAAATCAAACCAGTTTTCGTTTAAAACTGATTTTAGTGGTCGACGACCGACGTCTAAAAATCGATCGAGTCCTCCCCTATATCCTAATCAACGCAAGTTCATTTGAAACTTTTTTTTATTTGAGAGCTGTTGTGGTGTGGTACCATTCCAATGGCATCCACGAGAAAACCATGTCTTAAATTTGAAATAAGTATGTGCGCGACAAATGGACGATAACTCATTATCATACTAACCGATTTCGATGATTCTTTTTTTGAACCCATTTTAATTATTTCGGAATTTGAAGTCGTTTTATAACACAATTCAATCAATTAGAAGGTTTTTAAACACGCCAATTAATGGTACTTTATGTGAGCTCTCATGAATTTGTGTGAGTACCTATTATGAGGACAAAAAGAAAGGAAAGGAAGTGGAAGCTGAGATATAAGTATAAGTAGAAGAGGAAGTATCATTTTTTTACTTTTAAAAAACTCAATGTCGATTATTAAGACCTGGATTAAATCATAGCAAATAAAATGTTTTCATATTCATTAAGTTTTTTTAATTAAGATTATACAGTGATAGAGACATTTAAACATCACTTTCCACCTAGCATACTGTTCATGCCACTTGACCCTTGTTGCAGTTGCCTCATCATGTTGTGGAGGCCTGACATGCCCCCCATTTGTTGCAAGATTCTTGGATCCATCATCTTTGCCATCTGCTGATTGAGTTTAACCATTTGTGTTTGGTTAACATTTTTCGCCATATCGCCACCCTTGAATAACCCTTTGATTCCACCCATTTTTTTGACAACAGCTGCAAACTTAGTATATTGAGTGATGAGGTCTTTTACATCTCTTTCTGTAACTCCAGCGCCATTCGCGACTCTGGTTATTCTTGTAGGTTGTTTAGAGAAAAGTTTGGCACCATCCCTGTGGTCCAGTTCACCCTCATTCATTGAATCCATGATGGTCATTAGACGTTTAAGTTTTGCCATGGATTCTTGTTCACTGCCTTTTGTCATTAGGTCTTGAGAAAAGCCTGGGATCATGCCCTAGAAAAATTATGAATAAATTAAGCATAAAAGTAATTAGTGAGAGGAATGGAGGATAAGAGCTAATTCTAAATAAATACCATAATTTGTGAAAAAGGCCCCATCTTCATAATATTCTGGAACTGTTCATACATAGCCCTGAGCGTGAATTGGCCATGTTTCAGTTTCTCCAGCAATTCATCATTATCATCAAGTTTGAGCTCATTCACTTTGTCCAGGAGACCTTCAATGTCTCCCATTCCTAGCAGTTTGTTAATAAAAGGTTTTGTCTTGAAGGGCTCTAAGTCATCAATGTGCTCTCCTGTTCCAATGAAGATGATGGGGGATTGTGTAGCTGCCACCCTAAAATAAAATATCATCATTTAAAAATTATCCCCTTGTCATCCATTATAAGATGAAAAATTATGTACCCTTAAGGTTGTGTGCTATGTTGAGCAGTATTTTAAGAATTGATTGAACTTACGCCGATAAAGCCCCACCTCCCTTAGCATGGCCATCCAACTTGGTGATGATGACAGACCCAATGTCCACCTTCTCCTTGAACGCTTTAGCTTGTGCCTCACAAGCCTGACCAATTGTGGCATCCATCACGAAAATTATATTGTCTGGTTTCTGTAAACAGTAATAAGAATCAATAACACCAATGCTTTAGTTTAAACCAATACAAGAAAATAAATAAATATATGCTGATAGATAAATAAAGCATCCTGTAGCCCCAAACTAACCAAGTATTATAAAATATGATGTGACTTACAATAGCATTGGCTACAGCCAACATCTCCTCAAAGAGCGACTCCTCTTGTTTGTGGCGACCACTGGTGTCTACAATGATCATCTCAAAGCCTTCCTTTTTGAACATTTCTACTCCGGTGGTAGCAATCACTACAGGGTCTACTTCTGTATAACTGCAATTGAAATATATGTCAATGCATACTATCAGAATCAACACTAATGTAAAAGCATTATAATTGATTATGTTGTTTCAACAAAACTTAGTTAAGAAGCTACTTTATCAGAATTATTTAATGACTTACCTTCCATAGAACGGTATCCTAGCCTTTGTACAATTCTGCTTGACCTGGTCATAGGCACCAGCTCTGAATGTGTCAGCACAGACCAGGCAAGACTTCCAGTTCTTCCTGAGATAATGGTAAGCCAGTTTTGTGCAAGTTGTAGTCTTACCAGAACCCTGGAGACCTACAAACATAATGATATTTGGCTTGCCTTTGATTGGCTGGTATGGCTTCACCGCTGGATCCACAAGCTAGAAACAAAGTATATACTTAGCTATAAACAACAACAATAATTGGGAATAATTCTCAAGGCTGATGATATAAATGATTTCAGATCACACCTTTACAAGTTCTTTGAAGACAGCAGATTGGATCATCCTACGCTTGTTGAGCCCACCAGCCATCTCATCAAAATCAATGACAGCTCGGACATTTTCACGGAGGTTCTTGACCAGGCGGATATTTACATCAGCTTCCAGAAGAGCTGCACATATTTGTTTTAACATCGAGTTCAGGACCTACAAACAACAAGTCATTAATACATCAGAACATTTGCATACTACAAAAAAAATAAGGGAGACATGCATGAGTGAAACATTTTAGAGCCAGGTATAGTATAGGTTATTGATATCACTAGGATGTTTTATTAGACTTACTTCTTCATTGATTATCGTTGCTCTGCTGAGAGACTGCAGAGCAGTCGTTATTTTACGACCTAAATCCGCTAACACCATCTTTGAACCTTCTAAACCTTGTACAATAAACTAAAGTCGTCAGCTGTTTGAGCTTGATGATGCAAAAGATTATATCGTAGTATCAGCTCTGAAAATTGTTTTTATCACCAGCTATGTAAGACATTATAACGATTTGAGCATCTCTTGTTCATAAATAAAGTTCAACACTGGCACAATTCAATATTTTTCATTCAATTTCATTTCTAATTTCCACTAAAAAACAACTTTTCCCATCCATCCAAGTATTTTGTTGACGTTGACAGCACACGTACACGATGAACCTATTTGTCAACATTTGTCAGTGTCATCGTGAGATAGAGGAAATAGGGTTACGTATTATTTCCAAATAAAAGAAGTCCAAGTCAGGTAGGTAGTTTCTAGGGTAGGTAGGTACGTAGCTTTAACGATATATGGAAGACAGCTGTTAGCTATGTGACAAAGACAGCAAGGCTATCAATCCATATAACACGTTAAGTAACGTCAATAACGCGTGAAAAGGCGTATTTAACGTTAAAATGCACCTCAAGCCGCGTTATTCGTGCTAAAATTAACATAATAACGCTGATAACGCGAGTTACGTCTGTTTTAATTAGCGCTTTATTGATATTTCTGCAAGGCTACTTTCAGCGCAATTGAAATGATCGAGAATGGCATTGTTTATGTCAAATTGATTGAACATAATGAATGATTATATGAAAAAAAAAATTTATGTAGGTAGTCTGTGGTTTGGAAATTGCCTTGTAATCACTGTGAATTGCTGTATTTTCATCAAAAACTATTGAATTTTATTTGAACAAGGCGTAAAATGGTAAGTTATTTATCAATCCTAAAACACTATCCTATACAAACAACAACAATGGAGGGATACTATTTGATTTTCTTAGAAATTACCCCAAGTGCTTTATGGCCATAATAACAAAAACCTTAAAAGAATGGTGCTTTTGGGTAATAAGCTTTTCCTGTCTGTATGTAACAGGGTCAGAATCAGTCTGGTGGTGGAAGCGGCGGAGACAAAAAAGATGACAAAGATAAAAAGAAGAAGTACGAGCCTCCGATTCCCACTCGCGTCGGTAAAAAGAAGCGCAAGGCAAAGGGCCCTGATGCAGCTTTGAAGCTGCCTCAAGTAACACCTCACACAAGATGTAGACTGAAGTTGTTGAAACTGGAAAGAATAAAGGATTACTTGTTGATGGAGGAGGAATTCATCCGTAATCAGGAAAGGCTCAAGCCACAGGAAGAGAAGATTGAAGAGGAAAGATCAAAGGTAGTTAACAATACAAATAAAATATAATTTACCTATGCTAGGTAGAATCAGATAGAAATCACATTGTTTATGTCAGCTACAATCAGCCAGAAATATATCAACTTAATTAAATTTAATCATTAAAATAATAACTTTCAGGTTGATGACCTCAGAGGAACACCAATGTCAGTAGGCAACCTTGAAGAGATCATTGATGACAATCATGCCATTGTCTCCACATCTGTTGGCAGTGAGCACTATGTCAGCATTCTCTCATTTGTGGACAAGGATCAGCTGGAGCCTGGTTGCTCTGTACTTTTGAATCACAAGGTAATTGAAAAATTATTGCATGTTGAAATTACCTAATATCAATTAATACTAATAAATTACTATAGTCTTTTTCATTTAGGAAGCATTTCCTGATGTTTAGATATAGAGTCCATCTAAATCTAAACATCAGGGAATTTAATTTCTATTGACTAGGATTTTGACGAATAATAATTTCGAAAATTCAAATCATTTTTATTTCCTTTAACACATTTAAATTATGCTATAAATTTCAGTACACCACTCAACTTACCAAAAACTAAATTTGAATTAGCCTCTACACTTAGTAAAAAATGTAAAATGCCTTCTTTTTAAAATCAGAGGTAATGAGTTTTGCATAGAACGAAACATAATAATTTTAGAGATGGCACAAATGATAATGGATCCGGAAAAACGATTAATCGATTAAAAATTGTAACTAGCTACATCATCATCATCTTACAATTTATTATGTATTCTTATTTAATATTCATTTTCTATTACCTACCTATCTTAAAATATTATTATCATTCAAGAAAAGGCTTGAACTGTTTGTTGAGGTCTGTACATATTCGGTAATGTACGAATTTTATTTAGACCCACCTATGGCTCAAAATTGATTGGTGGAATCGGGTCGCTGCGTTAACTTTAGCAAAAAACCCATAGGTAGACCTAATTTAAGATTTTACTTTGACAAAATCAATTCAAATCATTAAAAAATATTTTACGAAACATCGATTTTTGTAAGTCAATCAAGTCTCTAACATCGAATTAAATTATTTCGATTACACCTTAGGTCATTTCTATAATGGTCATACTTAATCGTCAGGGAACGCTTCCTAAATGAAAAAAGACTATAGCAACACAATCCAAGCACTGCTTACCTTAGGGCTAGATGATGCTGTGTCGATTGTCCAGCATTATTTATATCAATATTGATTACTCATTGCTTTTGCCATTAAAGTCTTAAAAGCTATCCAGTGTCTAGTTAATACCTGCAGCTACACACACACTATGGAAATGGATAAAAAGTAGCCTTGTGTTATTCCAGGTCTAGATCTATGCAAAATTGCTGCATGACCCATTTAGTAGTTTTGGTAGAAAATTACAAACATTATCTAAACTCTTGCTGTATTACTAATAACTACAATAATACTGGTTTTGTATTGAAAGGTCCATGCTGTGGTAGGCGTGCTGGGGGATGACACAGATCCCATGGTCTCTGTTATGAAGCTTGAAAAGGCTCCCCAGGAGACCTATGCTGATATCGGAGGGCTGGACACACAGATCCAAGAAATAAAGGTAAAAATTATAACAAATATTAGGATGAAAAGTATTAAACAATTCCATAAAAAAAAACATCCTAATATTTTGCTATAAGATTGAAGCAAGCATGACAGGGTAAATTCTTGAGTTGCCTAGTAGAGCCAAAGCAAATTCAATTAATTAGGAATATAGTTATTCCACTTCTAATATTTTGTTATGTTTTCAGGAATCTGTGGAGTTGCCTCTCACTCACCCTGAGTACTATGAAGAGATGGGTATCAAGCCCCCTAAGGGAGTCATCCTGTATGGTCCTCCGGGAACTGGAAAGACACTCTTGGCCAAGGCAGTGGCTAACCAGACTTCAGCCACTTTCCTGAGAGTGGTGGGGTCTGAGCTCATTCAGAAGTATTTGGTAAGATTTTGAAAAATTCCTTCAAGGCTTCACCAATCTCTTAGGTTAGGGATAAAGGGATAAATTGTCACTGACAATAAGCTTGTCACAGTGACTATTGCAATTCTAAACCGATGAAGTATTATAGTTACTAACATAACTAGAATCGCAGTAATGTCTTAAATGTTTCTGTGTATTTTTCACACCAAAACATATATTTTTTTTCATGAAAAAATATTTAATTATTTTTAGTTGTGTGTTGCTAGGTTCATAATATAACGTTTTCCCTTTGATTTGACCTAAATACTCTACGTATTTAGGTATCTTTTTTTTTTTTATTTAGCCTGTTTCGTCCCACTGCTGGGCAAAGGCTTCTTCCAAATCCTTCCAGTCAGTGCGGTCACGTGCGATCTCCCACCAATCTCCGAGGAAGGCGTTAAGGTCGTCTCGCCAGCGCTTTCTTGGCCGACCTCGCCCGCGGCTTCCTTCCGGGACCCAGGGTGTTGCAGCATTAGCCCACCTCTCAGGGTGCATTCGGCTAATGTGCCCCGCCCACTTCCATTTCAGTGTGGCGGTCGTAACTCCCACATCGACAATACCTGTCAAAGAGCGTAGCATCGTACTCCTAACGAGATCGATTCGCCGGAAGCCCAAGATACTACGCTCCATTGCCCTCTGGCAGATCTTGAGCTTGGATTTTTGTAATTCAGTCAGCGACCATGTCTGCGCACCGTAGGTTAGGACGGGCAAGATGCACATATCGACGAGTTTGCGCTTCAGTGTCACAGGAAGTTTCCCCTTCATGTGCTCTTTCATGGACTAGTAGCTCTTCCAGGCGTTGTCGATTCTACGACCGATCTCTTTGTCCTCCCTTTTATCGAAGCTAGCTAGCTGGCCCAAGTAAATGTAATGAGGTATCTTATAATTATATTTTTATGTTGATTTAAAACTTACCGTAATAAATATATTACATCAAATACAAGCCAAGAAATTATTTGACTGCTGGATTGACATAAACGGATTACTTTCTTTATATCAATTCCATTGGTAATAGCTTATAAAATATTCATACACTTACACTTCTTTTTTACGTAATTTGTCTAGTAGTAGTCTATTTTTAAAATAATGGGTTGTTATTTTACGATATTATCTGGTAGTAAGCAACACTAATCTCTCAATATTTCAAGCAATATTGCTATCTCTATCAAATCGGTCCAGTGGAAAAAAGTGTAACCATCCTCACTTTTTTCATAATAGAGCATAGAGGTTTATGCCTCTAGATATTAATTTCTGCACTAAAGTGAAGGAATAAGGACACCTGCCTGTATTATGAGAAATATGCTCTACTTAGCAAGAACATGCATTTAATATTTATATATTTGGTTACAGGGTGATGGTCCTAAGTTAGTTCGTGAATTATTTAGAGTGGCAGAAGAACATGCACCCTCCATAGTATTTATTGATGAAATTGATGCTGTTGGTACCAAACGGTAAGTTTTATAATAGATCACATAAAAACTAAAGATTGGATGGATGGAGAGGCTCCATCTAGACTTTTGCATATATTACTAGGATAGATGGATGTGTGTAACTTCTTCACCAAAATACCAAATAATATAGAGCTAAAATTTAGCATTGGTCTACCTCAAAACCTGGAATTAAACATAGGCTTTTTATGCCATAAATCAGTACCTATGGGATTTGAAACTTCACCGTTTCCATAGAAACAACGCGTGCAAAGCCGCTCAGAAACTAGTTAGGCATAAGTAGGGTAGGTGAATATTATAATACTCAAATATTGCTGTTCCTTTCTTAGTAATCAATATAAATGCAAAAGTTCGGGAGGTTTAGATGTTTTTACAAATCTCTTACCTTTTCACGCCAAAACTAAAACCCTACTGAACGGATCAGGCTGAAATTTTGCATACAGGTAGTTCCAGGCCTGGAATAAAACATAGGCTTCAACATATGTAGCTTTTATCCCATATAATAGAAATAACTTTTCCATATAAACAAGCCGGGCAGAAACTAGTCATTAATACTTGGTTTATTACAAATGTTCACAGGTATGATTCAAACTCTGGAGGTGAAAGGGAAATTCAAAGAACTATGTTGGAGTTGCTGAACCAATTGGATGGATTTGATTCAAGGGGTGATGTCAAAGTGAGTAAACTTGTGTATCTATGTTTTACTCTGAATCAATTCTATAAAGCAGGTAATCAGAGTAAACAACTCTGATTACCTGCTTTATAGAATTGAACTTGTTGTGCATGTTTTCTTATAAATATGACCTATGTATCTAACTAGTGGACCTTCCCGGCTTCGCACGGTTTTAGTACGGATCCCACTATGTTCACCGGGGACAATGTAGCAGAAATAATTTTTAAAATCAGTCCTGTAGTTTTGTTTTTTGTATTTTTTGTTTGTTTGCCTATTTGTTACAAACAAACAAAAAATCAAAACTTTCCTCTTTATAATATTAGTATAGATGTAACGACTCTTCCTGCCAAAAATTAATAAAAATACTTTTATTCATTTTTGGTAGCACAAAGTGTAAAGAAATAAATTATGTTTTAATTATTCAAGGTAATCATGGCGACAAACCGCATTGAAACTCTTGATCCGGCGCTGATCCGCCCAGGTCGTATAGACAGGAAGATTGAGTTCCCACTCCCTGATGAAAAGACTAAGCGAAGAATCTTCACCATTCACACCTCCAGGATGACACTGGCTGATGATGTCAACCTCTCTGAACTGATTATGTCTAAGGATGATCTGTCTGGTGCTGATATCAAGGTCAGTTTACCATAATTAGGGATGGATCATGATCCCTTAACTGAGCGTCTGTCGTTGCGGATTAATAAGTTTAAAAATATGTATCAATTTTATAAATATTTTATTTGTAATTTTAATGGATTATATATTACAATATCACCATTAAAATTACAAATACATAGTATATAAATACTCCATGACCGTCGGTTCCGTTACAGTTTAAGTTTTAAAGAGATGGATTTTGTTTTCTAATACAAAAATATTAAATGCATTATCTGGTTTTTCAGGCTATTTGCACTGAGGCTGGCCTCATGGCATTGAGAGAGCGTCGTATGAAAGTCACGAATGAAGACTTCAAAAAGTCCAAGGAAAGTGTACTTTACCGCAAGAAAGAAGGAACACCTGAAGGGCTCTATCTATAAAATAATAATGGACTTATTGCGATATATTAAAGTAATTCCATTTTTAAACCTAACATAATTTTCAGAAATAATTACTAGGGCTAATTAAAGCACATTAAATTGATACAATCTTGTTTTTTTTACTTTTGAGTGTTTTCAGTTTCAGCTAATTTCTTCGTATAACTTTATCTGAATACCAACAGTTAGTTAGGGGCATATTACACTATCATTTATCTCGAATCATAGATCTATGAGTCAATGATATTGGATCATGTAATATAGGACTATGATTCATTTTCTCCTTGATCATAGATTTTTGACATTTGCTAAGAGATTGGATCCAAGACGGTCATAGAAACAGGTGTTGCCAGTTATTTTTAATTTTTTTCTACTAGGTATTTAAAAGCAAATATAAAAAAAAGAGTTTTCAATTTCCTGTTCGTTAATATGTTTCAAATAATGCAGTGTAGTTAATTATATACTTGCATAATCTTGCTGAAAGAACAAAAAACAAGCCATACTAGAAATTACGATGTCTTTTGGCAAATCGAATTCTCTGAGATCTGGTAACGTCAATACCTGACATCTGTCACTGTCATTGCAACCACTTATGACGTAAAATAGGATCAAACAACTTTTATAGTGTAATACACAGATATAACTCAAATAGTCAATTATCTTGGATCAAATATATGATAATTTAAATGATCCGAGATAAATGATAGTGTAATGTGCCCCTTAGGAATCTAGAAGGAGCTGTTAAAACAATAGTGACAGCTTCTTTGGCTAATTCTTTTTATAATTTTTATAAAATACACCATTTGTTTCTACAAGTGCTGTTTTTAGGTTGGGATAAAAATAAAAAAACATGTTGTTCATATCATGTTTAATTGTTTACGTATTAAATTTTTTTTTTTTTTTTACATAAAAGGTGAAAATTTAAATATCCTGTTTATATCCTTCTTGACTATGGTGTCGATGTATCGATACTATTGTTTATAGTTAATCTGTAGTTTAATTCATTCGATTGTCAAAATCTTTTCATTCAATTTTGACGGATGATTATTCTCGTCCGAAACCATAGACTAATTTCCAAAACAAAATTCTGTCTTCTGTTCTGACTCATTTCATTTTATGAAAAGAAGACAAAGTTTTGTTTTATTTTCTTCGTCACACTATTAACTGGACTCAATTACGTTAATAAATCCCAATCAAAGCAGAGTCAATCTGGAAACTAATAAAAATAAACTCTGTAACTCAAGACTAACCAAAACTCCTATACAAAATGATAATGTATCAATGAGTATATGAATGAGCGATTCAAGCTGTAATAATTTCGAAGCAACTGAGCATACTGCACTGATGGACGGACATATAGCGGAATCTCGCCCTGATCGGGATAATGTGGAGAGAAATGCCAGGAAACGAAAGACCAGAACCGAAGGCCAACCGTCCTATGGCGTAAGTAAAACCTACCTCTGACTCGTCAGACGCTACAACATCCTCATATAATTTACTATAGTGACTTCCTACGTACTTATTGTACAAGATAATGTAGGAGGGATGACTAAATTTAAAAGTTTTGTTGATAGTATTGAGTTTCTGCAATATGTTGTACATGTTCTGTACATACAATGTAATGGAAATATAATGTAAATCTAATTTTGCAGAGTGTGGGAGAGTCAAGTGGCTCTGGGACAGACCCCAGTAACAGGGCTCCGGCTCGGCCCCTTCCCAATGCTACTGATCCCCAGATAGAAGAGCTGGAGCTTAAGTATGGAGCTCGGCATGTGATAAAACTCTTTGTACCTGTTACACTATGTATGATAGTTGTGGTTGCAACCATTTCATCGATAAACTTCTATTCTGTGAAGGATATTTATTTGTAAGTACTATGTTTATTTTAGCATGTAGTTCACTTCTGCCAAACAAAAATTCAACTTGTCTCACATACCTCATATTACTTCTTGAAATCATCTAAATTCAAAATTAGTTGAAGCACTGTGGTTCATTTGTATTTTCAGAGCATACACACCATTCCATGAAGAAAGTCCAAATGTATCTACCAAAGTGTGGAATGCCATCGCCAATTCCATGATACTTCTGGTTGTGATTGTGGTAATGACAGTTATACTCATAGTGCTGTACAAGAAGAGGTGTTACAGAATAATCCATGGGTGGCTGATAATGTCTTCTCTGATGCTGCTGTTTATATTCTCTTATTTATATCTTGAGTAAGTATCAATTTGTCTTCATTTCCAAAGTCATAATTAAACTTGTGTGAATGTTTTTGAAATAAAACATTGTGTGCTCATGTTGAAATTGTAACATACCTATTTTAAGAGCTATTGAAAAAGGAAAAGGTCAAGTAATCTATCTTGAATCATGAAATAACCATTAGGCTTATTTTAATAGGATGCTGGATGTACTTCCAGGAAAATGTGTTCATAGCTTGCATGGCTTATGCAGGTTTTTATAACACATAGCTTAGTATGTATAGTTGGATGGGATGTCTGTACACAAAACTGCTTTAGCTATGCTATCTTAGCTTAGCATTCAGTCTTGAAGCTGCATTTATTTTGAGTATTCCAACCCAAAATGTGTTAAGTTGAGAGTATCCATTGAGTATTTTAATCTTTTTTAGCGAGTCCGTAAGAATTTTAATGATTGGGACACCACATCAAATACTTATTAACAAACATTTTCAGAGAGGCCTTACGAGCATACAACATTCCTTTCGACTACATCACTCTTGCCATTATGCTATGGAACTTCGGAGTAATGGGCATGGTAGTGATACATTGGAAAGGGCCTCTGAGGTTACAGCAAGCATACCTGATATTTATTGCTGCACTCATGGCTCTAGTGTTTATAAAGTACCTACCCGAGTGGACTACATGGGCTGTTTTAGCTGTTATTTCTATATGGGGTATGTGATTTTGCTTTTAAATAGCACTTTCAGTGCCCACTAAGTTAAGTTGTTGAAAATATAAATATTAATCTTCACCAGTCTGTTGAACACCATATAGAAATAATATTGTCCTTCTTCATTTCGAATCAGTTAGTCAATAAAAGCGAACATATGAAGTGTGCTGCTGTCTGTTATTGTTATTAAGGATTAGTACTCGTTAGTTAGTTTTTATGGAATGGATAACTATATTTTTTTTTTTATCTTGTTATTAAATTTATAGCTATGCCACCAAAACAGGGAATAATTAACTTTATGTGCTTGTTATTAATAATAATATTTAGTACTTTCTTGATAAATTTCTTATCATATAAATACATTTTAGATTTGGTAGCTGTGTTAACTCCGAAAGGGCCGCTTAGAATATTGGTAGAGACTGCTCAAGAGAGAAATGAACCAATATTCCCTGCCCTCATTTACTCATGTAAGTATTTGGATAATTTATACATATAACAACTTTGTTATTTATAAATAAAAGTCCAGTAAAATGCGTGTATCCTAACCAGACAGAGGCATTAGGGTGCATTTCCACTGAATTGATCAAATCAGTGTCTACCCTGCTAGTTTCTTGATCGCTTCGCTTCTCGTCAGTGGCAACGCACCCTTATTCTTACCTTATGCCTCGATCTACGTGTTTTTATCTTAAATTAAAGCGCACAAGTGTTTAAACATAATACTTCCTTGTTAACTGTTTGCTGTTTTTGAAAACAGTCAATAAAATTATATATATAAACTTTCAGCGACGGTGATGTACACGATGGCTGCAATGGCGCTGCCGACCGAGGAGGAGGCGCGGGAAGGTGAGCGCGAGCTGCGCCCTCTCAACCCGCACGGTCCGTGGCAATCCTTACACCATTCTCCTCTTCCTGTGCCCGTGTCATTAACATTCATCCTATATCTACTCCTGAACCTGTACCTGTAACATTCATCTTATATCTACTCCTGTACCTACTATCTATGTCCCCTGTGCCATTAACATTTACTCCATACTCCTGTTCTGAATGTGCCCCTTGTGTTCATTGTCCATGTCATTAACACCATTGAAAGGGAAAGAGGGGGGGGGGGGGGGGGGGGAAAGAAGTTGAATATAGATAGGGACAGCCTTTAAAACATTAATTCGGTAAAATGCATCAGAATTAACAATATAACTTTGATTTTGTGCTCACCTTCTAGGGGATAATTATACCTCGAGGGATCACTTTGTCCATATCCTCCTATGCTGTCCACGAGCTACCTATTTCTACCTTTTCTTATTCGACTAGTAGTAGTATTTTGATAGTGGTAGCGATTTGTTGGTATTATTTGTAACGGGATATTTCACTTACCTAGATATTATGTAGTTACTACATTTCAGTACAGTTGCATGCACCCATTTGACTAGTTTGTTTCAGTAATCGTCACCAACAGCCTATGCTAGTCAGCTGCTGCCCATAGGCCTCCCCTAATCATCAAACCACTCTGCCTATTTCACTGATTTACACACTAAACATATTCTCTTGCATGCTTCCTATAGGTACTTAATATTGCCAGAGATAATATTAAGTACCTATAGGAAGCATGCACGTTTCTTTTGTAATCGTAATTCCGTACTGGTTTTAGTATGGCAGTAGTCAACACTCTCAAACGTACATACTTTTTATAAGCAGTACATCTATTTAGCACGCTTTGTTAATTTATTGTTAAACACATGCCCATTCTCAATCGTAATCACTTTGCCGACACTTTCAGCATCAGCTAATAAGCGGTACTGGTGTCACATAATTTTAAAACTTTATCTGCATACACACAGAACAGATACATCTAGGTTGCCTGGGAGAAATCAATAGGCAATCGCTGACAGCGATAAGGCCGCCTATTGTACTTTTTATGTGTAATATTTATATATAAGGTGTTATTTTATAGTTTTAAGTGCAATAAAGTGTTAATTCATTCATTCATATATATAAAACTAGTATGGCTTTTAGAGTTCAAAAGTGCCGCGTGTTTTGTCAACGGTCCAGCCAGCGGCTGCGCATCGCTGTCGGCTGCTGCCATTCCGTGGGTGTACCATGCTATTTAACACATTACGTAACGCGCGTTATCAGCATTATGACGCTAATTTTACTGCGATTAACGCGTGTTAAGGCGCAATTTAACGCGAATAAAAGTATAAGTAAAAAATCATTTATTTCTTTCGGTTTACAAAATAAGCACTTAGACAAGTCATATTTTATACATTCAATTATTATCAAATAAAATTATTTTACTGTTCATTTCAATTTTTTGTCCACTAGTGGAAGAAGTGAAAAAGAAACCACTAGCATGTTCATCTCTTATATGTAGACATATAAGAGATGAACATGCTAGTGGGTATACATGGTTATTTGCCTATTTAAGTCTAAATATAATATGATTCGATACATGTCAATATTTAAGTAAAGCTATGCACAACAACAAATTACTTACATACTATTGTCGGTGCGAAACTGAGCGACATCTGGCCAAGCATTAACATCATTGAGATAATTATTTATGGAGTAGAAAGCCTTCTTGATAAGATTTTGTTTTATGTAATTTTTAAATTTACGAATAGGTATATATCGAATAGCTCAGTTGCTTTAGATGGAAGCTTATTATAGAAGCGCACGCTATTGCCCATAAATGATTTCCCTACCTTGTGTAATCTAATTGATGGGATGTGTAACTTTTTCTTGTTTCTTGTACTTATTTCTATTGTGTACACTTTTTCATAAGGCTATCCCTATTTTTGTGGTTACATTAAATTTTCATAGATGTATTGCGACATTACAGTCAGAATATTAATGTTTTTAAATAATTCCCTCAACGAATCTCGTGGCTTTAATTAAAAAATAGCGCGTACCGCCCTTTTTTTTAAAAACAAATATGGTCTGGATGTCAGCTGCCTGTCCCCAAAGCAAAATACAAAATAACGCCTTTTCTCGAGTTATTCGCGTTAAAATGCGCCTTAACACGCTTTATCCGCCCTAAAATTACCGTAATACCGCTGATACCGCGCGTTACGTTATGTGTTAAATAGCATGGTAGTCCCACCGGTATCCTAATGAAACACTTGCTATAAGACTTCGATAATGTCGCCAGGTGGCGCAGCATCATCCCGCGACGAGACAGATGGCGCTGGCGACGCGGCCGGCTTCGACGCGCGGTGGCGCGCGCGCGCCGACGACGGCCCCACGCCCGCGCCGCCGCCGAGGGAGCTGCGTGTGACTTCCAACCCGCCTAACTACACCACGCGCGTTGAACGGCCGCAACCTATACCGGTACCCTATCCACAGGAGGAAGAGAGTGAGTCAAAACATATAGATAGATAGATAATTCTTTTTTGCACACTTAGTTTACAAGAACAATGTAAAATAAAAAACTTAAATAAAACTAAATACAATTGGCGGTCTTATCGGTCAACAGCGATGTCCAGAGAGCGAGAACCATGCATGGATAGGATCGTGGATAGTAACCAGGGGATCTGTGTGCTTGTAGGTTATTTATTATTCAATAAAATAAAATACTTACATACATATACATAATGTAAGACTTCGATGCGTGGTTCCCGAGGGAGCTGCGCTGCGCGTTACTTTCAACCCGATAATATATAGATTTTTCGCAAACTTAATCGACAGTATTCGGTGTTAGGAGGTACTCGTTAAATCGAAAAGTTTTTTATTATTTTGCGCAAAAATGCTTTCTTATGTATGTGACATGATAGAAGATACCTAGGTTTTGCAAAACTTATCAGAAAGTTCGATTTCATTGTCCGCGTAGGCTCCATGAGCTATGTTCGACATGTGCAGTCATCATAATCGATCAAGGTATTCGCCGGGCCGCCGCCGCCGCCGCCGCCGGCGCTGAAGGCAGCCATTCAAAATTATGATGGTTCAGTACAAAGTTCATAATTAAAATTGTCGGGAATTTTTCGATTCTAGTAAAGTTAGCTTATGACCATGACCCATAGAAACACACTACTCAGTTTAGAGAAGGTACCTAAATAAATATGGTTAATTTTGTTTGACAGAGGGTGTGAAGTTGGGCCTCGGAGACTTCATTTTCTACAGCGTGCTCGTGGGCAAAGCTAGCTCCTACGGCGACTGGAATACCACGCTAGCTTGCTTCGTAGCCATTCTCATTGTAAGTAGAGTAGGAGTGCGAGGAAGGCAGACAGTACGTTAGCTAGCTAAGTATGTAATCTTGGGATGAAGGGGATAACCTTTTACGAAATTATGATCGTTTGCATCAGTTTTGATAGTACGCTAGCTAGCTAAGTGTACTAGTGCTAGTATCTTGGGATGAAGTATGGATGAAGTGGCTAACCTTTTACTAATCAAATAGTGATTATTAGCAACAGTTTTAAATAAGATTTTTTTGTTAAAATAGTGTCTAAGCCCTCACTCAAGAAAATTCCACAGAAATTAAATAATATCCGGACCTCGCAGCGCAATTGATAGCGCATTGAAAGGTTGCGGGTTCAAAGCCAGTCGAAGTAGATTTTTTTGATTATTTAATTTGTAGTTAGCTCAACTGTTGTAAAAGTTGTAATATATGTATTATTTGAAAAGTTTGATGAAATCATGTATTTTCCTATTTACAGGGTCTGTGCCTAACTCTTCTGCTGCTGGCGATATTCAAAAAAGCGCTGCCGGCGCTACCGATCTCGATAACGTTCGGGCTAATATTTTACTTCGCCACAAAGTCCGTCGTGAAGCCGTTTGCGGATGCATTAGCCGCTGAACAAGTATTCATCTAGGCATAAGATACCGACCACAGCATCTTGTAAATGTAGCATACAGTGATTATACTCGGTTGTAGGAACAATTATTGTTTTGTAAACAAAAAAAGCACGTATGAAAACGTTACAAAATTTATTTGTAACCTTTGTTTACAAAAAAATATCAATGATTTTAAAACCAAGTATATGTAGTTTATCTATATGAGCTCAGGCTAACAAAGTTTTAATACCAGCTGAAAGAGTTAATTACTAAGATCGTTCCTCGATCGGGCTATCATTAGAGTACCTACTAAAAATTTGGCGAGAGCCTAACTTTCTCAAACTTCGTTGATTTTGGATAATTGTACATTTTAGAAAATTATAGCTTCAATGTGTGGGATTCATGGGAATCACTAAAACAATGTTTAGGTAATTTGCCAGTAGAGTTGTTGTCAGTTAAGTATTGTACAATACATCCTTTATTTCCTTTTGGTCTGACCTGAATCAACCCACGCCGACACCCTGAGATTATTAGCAGCAATCTTGTCACAACAAATAAATAATCATTATGATAATATTAGTAAGACATAATTAATGACTGTATAGAATCGTAAATCAAACATTGACTGCAATGTGTCATTGGTAGTAAGATAAGAAAATAATAAGGTGTCCTATAGAAACGGTTCATAGACATTAACCAGCTAACTAAATTGATATAGTTTAATGCAATTTGAGATAATAATATAACCACATGCCTAATTCCCTGAGCTTTTAGCCATTCCATTTAGTAAATGGACAATAAAGTAACTGTTTTTATGGAGACACACCTACTATTACTTATTAATAGGTAAGAATGTATATTTCTTTGAATATGAATATGTGCATTAAATTATTATTTTGTCAATCTAATTACTTACTACTCCCTGCCCCCAATAATCCACCTTGGTTACAATAACTGACATTCTATTAAATAGGTATTTGGATTTAAGAATCAAAACAATATTATTATGATGTCTGTTTTACTCGTACAGTACACTTTGTTTTATATTCGCGCCAGTTGATGTAAGTTTATTACGTAGTTAGTTAAATAAAACAAGGTACAATACAGGTTTTCGTATATAGCAAAAATGCCAGTAGGTATGTGGGATAGGAAGAAATGGAACATTCTATTGTCGTTTAGAGTTTCACCTAACAATTCGGGACAACCAGCTGGAAACGCGTATATACGCCTTCGTTTTGACGTTATGTGGTCTAAAAAGTCTCAGAAAATATCGTGTTTTGTGATAAGAGGGCGGAGACCGTGCAAAACTACTCATAAAAATGTTTGGGCAGGTACATAATTTGTTAGAAAATTATGCTCTACAATTATATAATAAAAAAAACTTGATACTTAATCGTGAAAAATATATATTTGTGACATTTGACCTTTAATATATATATTATATATAAAGTGCCCCGAGAGCTGCATAGAACACTTCCGCCAACTTAAAATAGGTTTAAAGAACTTTATTTTCTCATAAAAACATTACAGTTCACTTAAAATGAGATAAACTTAAACAGTAATATGTGTACTAAATATAAGTTAAGTAGGTATAACTCCTGGGCTCTGAGGCTTAACCTAGATTAGTTATCATAACTAATTATATTATATGTCTATTAGTGGTAATTTATAATTATGTACACATGTAGTTAGATTATTCTATTGAGTAGACATGTTCAAGTATCTACATATTTGAATGTTGCAAATTCACCCGTAAATACCCCCAATATTTCCAAAAAAGTGCTGACCTACCGCGACGTTATCCGAATAGATACAAACACAAAATCACACTTCCTGACTCGAAGCTAAAAATGCGAAGTTGTGGGCCAAACGCAATGGCATCAAAAATATATAATAAAATACCCGATAAACTAAAAGACGAGGAAAAGGATAAAACATTTCAAATAAAATTGAAACAATATCTTATAAATAAATGCTATTATGACTTAAATGATTTTTTTAATGACAATTGACAATTATTAAAATACATATAAAAAAAAAACTTAATACTTATATTATTGACTTAAATAAAACTATGTGATTGAATTTAAATTTTCCGCTCTCTCTTTCTCTCTTATCTATTAAACTAAGCTTTTTAGAAACCCGGCTCACTTCCATTAACAGTACATATTGCCACACCCTGCTTGGGTACCATTGTGATTCTTATACATTACCTAGATACTAAGACCTATAAATGTACACAATGATGCAATAAAATAAATATGAATATGAATAACTTACTGAAGCAAAAACTATATTTTATGAGACTTTTGAGACAATGTTTAAAACGCCAAAATGAAGGCGTAAACGAATTTCCAGCTAGTGGACCCAATTATATGGGTAAAATGACTGGACTTTTATGCTTTACGAGGCGATAGCCAGCAGTGGGTAAAATTGCGTGCGGATGCAGATGATGAATTGCAAACCTTTGTATAATGATAACTTTATTTATTTACATTCCATGAGTAGTGTAATTTTTTTTATTACTAAAACAAAAACTAAACTAAAATGTTCGTTACTTAATTCTTTCGATTCTGTGTAGGTAAGCTTGAATGTAGCTATAAGGGGTATTTTTATGGACGGCATATGTACTTACTTTTACCAACCCTCCAGTTAATCTACGTAATTTATGTATGTTAAATATAGGTAGGTACTCCATCTGATAATTTAGAGATCTGATTTAGTATATTATGCTAAAATAATTGAATTGTTTTGGAACTACTAAAAACCAACTTCAAATTCCTTTCAAAAAAGTCAAATGTAAAAAAATAAATGAGTAGTCAAAATGATCTGAAAAACATATTATTTACGCAGTTCGAACAAAGCTCTCGAGCTTTGTTTGCTTGGATAATTTTGAACACTGACTGCTCATATAAATGTGAAACAATGAGTAGTAAGATATTGTTGTATACAATATGATGATTAGAACTGCGTAGGTATATCAAATTCTACTCTAGACGCTCATATCAATTAGACGCTGACGTATCATAGAGGAGGATCATTTGGGGGAGGCCTATGTCCAGCAGTAGACTGCTATAGGCTGATGATGATGATGATGTATCATAGAAATCAATACATATCGCCTTCGATGCCTGCCTAGGCTAGGCTGGGCAGAATTTGGGAAACTACGTCTAGTCTTCTCGTCATGTCATATCATCCATACCGCAATGCTTGAAAACGAAAGTTTTCAAGCATTGCAGCATTGAGACGTGGACACTCACGATAGGGATGGTCCACTAGTTCTGTCGCTCAGCGAACTATGCGAGTTTCTCTGAAGGATAAGATTCGTAACGAATATATCCAACAGAGAACCAAAGTTATCGACATAGCTCTAAGAATTAGCAAGCTGAAGTGGCAGTGGGCCGGCCATATCTCGCGAAGAACCGGCGGCCGCTGGGGAGTGTTCTTGAGTGGAGACCACGACTCGGTAAACGTAGTGTAGGACGCCCTCCGACCAGGTGGGATGTCGACCTACGAAAGATTGCAGGTAGATGCTGGATGCGTCAAGCTGACTTAAGACGGGGCTCTATAGCGCTCATTGGAGAAGGCCTATGTCCAGCTGTGGACTATCATAGGTTGATGATGATGTCATTCCCTCGAATACTGTCTACCTGGTTGCAAAATTTCATATATTGTATGTTCAACCGTTTTACTATATGAAAAGGTCACAGACAGACCGAATTACTTTCGCTTTTTAATATTTTTATTGATCGTCGTAGGTTACCTACGACGTTACCTATTCTACGAAGATATAACGACATTCGTTGTGAAATGTTGCTAGTTTGAAAATTGCAAGGAAATAAAGCTTTTAGAAACATAAATAAGTTTATTCGGGACATAAAACTTAGTATATAATATGGTATGTACAACATTAAAGTTATGAAATGTGTACTAACTCCTGTTTACTCATGAATTTGGACTTGTGTTCTTATGTAGTAGGTATTGCACTAACAATCGGTAACATTCTGAAAACTTGCCTGTGATATAAACACAACAAATGGTAATATTAAAAACCACTTACTTATATCTGAAATAAACTACATATTCATGAGATTCCGGTTGCGTAAGACATTTGTTTTTATATTTTAATGGTAAGTACTAACATACCTAAATTATTTACAAACACAATGCAACTAGTACATACATAGGTATTTGATCTTTTTTGAAAATAATTAAACATAAGATAAATTAATACCTTCACACATTTCAAAATTGATCCAAAATTGGGTTTAACAAAAATATCGTAAACATATAAACATTAACAACATGGTTTGTAAATTGCACATAAAATGTAAATAATAAAATTTTTAGTATGAAATACAAATGATGAGATATTATAATTATACCCTAGTTCACATTTCATTGGACATTCTAATTCTAGTCTACTCTAATTTGATTATGTTATTCGTGTTCTAGGCACTTCTATGCACACGGGTTTTTACATACTCATTCGATCAGTCTGCCCTAGCAAACGGATAGCTGTATGCTATCTAATTATCATATCATTTGGTATGACTATTCTGACTTCTTGGAATGATTTGGAATGTTATGTCTTAAAAGTATTGCTGCTATACCATATCTAGTCCAGTTTGAACTTTTGTGATTCATCATATCTTAGATCGCATCTATTGCTTTTAACTTTTCCAATTGTAAATTGAAGTTAAAGTTTCCAATAGAGGTTAGGTTTTTGCTGTTATGCAAAAATTTCATAACGAATTAGTTTTTAAAATCTAGTAAAATCAGCAAAAATACTGCATGATGTTACTCCATTAGAGATCCTTCACCTATTTAATATGTTGTTTCACAACTACATGGATACAACCATAGAACTGGTATAAGTATCTATTCCATGCAAAACATATTTCTATATTTAAAGGTGTGGGTTAGGTATCTCTGCAGGACCACCTTTCTTAATGACCTTTAGTGTTTCTTTGCTCGGTTTTGCAGTATCTGATGGTATTTCTTCTATGATTGGAATGTTTTCAGGTGCTAATTTATTCTTAATTTCGTTTAACGCTTCTTCTTTCGGTCTTGTAACAATGAATTCGGGTTCCGGTTCCACAGGTTTTGCCTTAGACGCCGGCTTAGACTTAGTTGTTTCCGCACTTTTCTTGACTGAAGCTTGTGCTTTGGGAGTAGGATTATCTTGCTTGGGAGCTTTTACAGGTTCTGGTTTGGTTGGTGCAGGTTTATGTTCAGCTTGTCTTGGCTGTTCTACTGGCTTAGCGGTAGTTGGTTTGGTTTGTTCTTTTGGCTTAACAGGTGCAGCTGGTTTGGGTTGATCCACGGGCTTAGGAGTCTGTTTGGGCTGTTCCACTGGCTTAGGAGGAGTTTGTTTGGGTTGTTCTTTTGGCTTACTGGCAGCTGGTTTGGGTTGTTCTACTGGCTTAGCCGCCGCAGGTTTGGTTTGTTGTACTGGTTTAGCGACAGCCGGTTTCGGTTGTTCTACTGGCTTGACGGCAGCAGGTTTGGTTTGATCTACTGGTTTAGCGATAGCCGGTTTCGGTTGATCTACTGGCTTGGCGGCAGCAGGTTTGGTCTGCTTCTCTTGTACAACTGGTTTTGGGGCCTCCCTCTTAACTTCTACTTTAGGTTCCGTCTTTGCCTTGACTGCCTCCACAGGTTTCTGCTTAGGTGCAGATTCGATCTTGCTATCAAAAGCTTGTTTCAAAAGTGGAGGTACTGGGAGGGAACCCACAAAGTTTTGATGCGGCCCACCAGTAATTAGTTTGTTATTCCAAACGATGGCGTCGCTAATTGTATGTAGAGTACCGTCAGTATTGAAGTATGACTCAACAATATTACCATTCCAGTCTACAACTACTAGTCCAGATTGCTTCGGCACTGCACTTTCTAAGCTTCTGAAGTTGCCGATCTAGAATAAAATACAATCCTTATTAATAAAGTACATACATAATTGTTTTTTCACTTCTCTTGCTTAAAAGGGCATAAAATTGAATCTGGTATTAAAAGTATTTCATTTTTTAATTCAGTTCCAGTACAGGACATTCGTGTTCTTACATAAAGACTCGACTTTTTGGTATTCCATTTACAGAGCACATACATTTAATTTGAATTAATTTATTAAAACGGAACTGAATGCGCCGTCTTGGTGATTGTTGGATGTTTTTATAAAGGTTGATTCTTCCTCCGTGGTAGAATGCGTAGGTACTTAACGTATGCACAAAAAAGTTTTTGCAGCGCGAAATCACTGTATTTATTGTTTGTGGTGGTAAATGTGGCCTATTTAATTAAAAATATCATCAAACTTAAAATAAGTTAATAATGTACAAATGGAACAGAGAGGCAAATAAATAATTAATTAAATTCTGTTTTGATCCGAATTCACATGAAATAGATTCAAGGGAGGGCCGCTACTAACATCGGCTTGTTTTTTAGCACTACTATAGCTTTTAAATGAGCTGTGGTGTTAAAAGGTGTTCCTCTGCTCTATTTATATTTACTGTACTTACATAAGCAAGAGCGTCCTCCAAAAATAAATTTGGGTAAATAGTGTAGAGGTATTCAAATGGAATCTCGAAGAGCCTTATTCCTCTTGCCAAGAATTTCCTCACGAGAGGAGTATCGGCCATAGATCGGGCAAGCAGCGGGTTCTCTTCATCGAAAGATGTAAACAACGAAATCAGCAAGCCAGAACCGTCGGGTAAAACGCGAACATTGTCTGGAGCACCTGAATAAATACAGAAAAGTGTCAATAACTCATTATACGTCTAATTCTCACTGAAACAGTTGTGCAAATATATAGAACCAACGGCAAAGTACACTGTAACTCTAACACTTGAAGATCGAAGACGAGACGAAGATCAGTTGTGACGATGGGGTTTTTAAGTTTTTTATTTATTACAATGGGTTTTATCTTTTCAAAATGCAATGCCACCGCCGGTGAAAATATGTTTGTAAACGATTTTCATTTTCGCGTAGAACCTGGAGGACGAACTTGCTTCTTTGAGGCAGGAAAAGCCGGTCAAACCATGGAGATTTACTACCAAGTAGTGGATGGGCAACACGGAGATTTGGACATTTCTCTAGACGTTATAGATTCAGGCGGCAGTAAAATAGTGTCCGATTACAAGAAATCAGAGAACGCGATTATCAAGGAGTTGGTTTCTGATGGCGATTACGCTATTTGCTTGGACAATACTTTTAGCGTCATGAACTCTAAACTTGTATTTGTGTATGTGATGATTGAAGACCAGAATACAAGCAAGAAAGAAGATGAGGAAGAAGCTGAGGTCAACGCGTTGGACGACGAAGGGAATGAATTGAAGCAAGTTGAAGAGTTACATTGGACTGGAACCGAAGATAATGGAGAGCCATATTACGTCCCCGTGGCAGAAATTGCTGATTCTATGTCGCGCACGCTGAAACACGTGGTACAGGCGCGACATATGCTAGATTTGTACTCCGCGACCAAATCGCGCGATTCATATCTGGCGTTTGAGGGGACGTTTATTGTTGATATGTGGTCAGGATTCCAAATAATTTTTATGTGTGTTGTGGGTCTAGTACAAGTATTTATGATCAAGCAGTTATTTAAAAGTCCAAAGGAATTTGAAAGGAGGTGCTAGAGAGTCAGTAAAATAATAATTAATGTTCTACTTATAATAAAATGTTATAATTTATGTTCTACTTATAATCAAGTGTAATAAAAATATAATAACATTTTACCTGGCAACCCAGCAACAAATATTTCAGATTTTCCTTTTTTTGGTCCAGCAATATAGTATTTGACTAGTCTGTATCTAAAAGTCTCGACAACCACAACAAATTGGTTATCTGGAGAGATAGCAACACCATTGGCAAACCACAAATCATCCAGCAATACCTTGCTCTGGTTCTTGGCAGCGTTGTAATAGAGCAACCTAGAAATAAAATATTGATTTCTATTAATTCTATTTTAAATTTGTATCAATGTCCAGTATTACTTCATTATTTATTAGCTCCTGGGAACAGGCCTAATTTAAGGTCAAACTCTGTGGCTCAACTGCCTTCTGTCGAGGTTAGATTCCCACTTTGGCAAAAAAAATTGTATGATCTATGTAGGTACCTACATAGGTATAATAAATATATGTATTAAGTTGTTAAATCATTATCTCATTACCCATAACAAAAGCTCTGCTATATAAATAATGCTTTGTGAATTGTCGAGCATTATAATTCATATATGAATCATAAATTACTGAGATAAAATAATTTATTATCCAATAAAGCCATAAAATATAATGATCACAAAAAGGTACCTTCCAGAAGGGTCAGCAAGCGACGTTAGCACTCCATTCTGCAAGTTGAAGTCAGAGGAGGAATCAGTCCAGTACAAGTCTCCGTTCTTGGCCAGTGCTAAGAAGTTAATCAGTTTAGGGGCATGGCCCTCTATATCCAGTCTCGGGGAAACTAACAACTGCTTCTTGTCATTATACAAGTTGATTTTCCATATTCCGTAGTAGGCATCAGCTACATACATCATCTCATTTGTTTCATCAAATTCGAAGCCCAGGGGCCTTCCACAGAAAGGTTCTTGAGATAACCCAGCTGTAATAAAAATATTGCTTAATTTCTCCACTCGCGTAAGGACAGGGATCCGACCGAGTGTGTTGTCTAAGTATACAAAAAAAATACCATTGTGCCAGTTCAATTTCTTGTTTGTTAGTTTAAAGTCTTAGGCGCTAACTCGACGGTAGGTGAGGCCTAAATGATGAAATGCACAATGATTAATTCCTTGAACAACCGCATAAAAAATTTATAGAATAAGAATTGAGTGTATCTTT
This sequence comes from Eupithecia abbreviata, assembly GCA_943735965.1. Classification (NCBI taxonomy): domain Eukaryota; kingdom Metazoa; phylum Arthropoda; class Insecta; order Lepidoptera; family Geometridae; genus Eupithecia; species Eupithecia abbreviata. Next base: position 7,984,340 of record OX030991.1, on the reverse strand, counting down.
TCAAAATAAGTTTCAATCAAACAGTGTAGAAGTATTCACATTTTTATGGAAAGATGAGTGAAATTGTTAAATTATGTGTCTAATAAGATAAATTAGAGATAAGGTATAACTCACTGCATGGACGTCCCAACTTAGTAACAAAAGCAACATGGCCACGAGAGTTGAGTTTGACAATCTCTCCAGAGGCTAAGCTGGTGTAGAGTTCTCCTTTATAAACTTGGAATGCTTCTGGTCCCAATACTTTGTCCACATACAATCGCTCTGCTTTGTTCAATACCCCATTAGGGGCTAGAGGTCCTACTCTTGGCTGGGTAGGCTCAATGCTAAATTATAAACAATGAAGTCATCAAAATACCCAGAAATACTTGAAAAGACCTTTCACAGAAAACAGATATACAGTAAATTTATAACATAAAGCATATTTTATTAGGTTGAGAGATGTACTTACGGTATGCTTGAAAAAGTTGTATAGGGGGGCAAATTAGGGATAAAGACGATTATTGCAGCAAATATCAAAAAAAATATTATATATTTAATGAGTTTCAATATCCCAATAATCAAACCCATTATGCAGTAGATCTTCTGCCTGAAACAAACACAGTGCAAAGAGGGGTTAAAGGTTACAATAATAAAAAGAAGCACAATTGAAGGGCAAACAATACTACAATACAATCTGACTCAGGTTGTAATGATATTGATTATTCCATGAGCTTATATGCTTTGGGTCGGGTGTATCCAATCAGGGTGAAAGTTGAAAGTCCTCATTATAGTTTGGTGGACTCGGAAAATTAATTATGTTATGGACTATTTATATTTATCTACGTACGTTTACGGGGGATTGGAAACGTTATGGAGATAGATAGCGAATAAAGTATCTGTAACATAGCAACAAATAACTAAGTTAGACATATCTACAAAAATTGTTTTACAGTTATATGATGAGATGACCGACGATGATGATGTCGAAACCTTACAAATTAGCTAAACAAGAGATTATATTAATTTTTAACCCGTCTAAGTACATGCGAAGAAAGGGAACTACTTACCTTTTCTTTTAGAACCGTGTGTAAGAAAAATAATGCATCAAAATCGAAATCTATTGTAATTGTACAGGCAAAGCGATTCGTGGCGAACTGTGGCGGCGAGGCGAACAATCATCAATGAAAGGAAAAGGAAAGGAGTGAAATGAAGGAAAGAAAGAAACCGACCGGCTCCTCTCACTCACTACAACTAATGACGTGATATGACATTGACTGACTGGTTTGGCTAACACATACGACAACAATTTTAAGAAGCATAGGACATGTCTATGACAATCTGAAACAGACACTGGCAGAGTCATACGAGTCGTAGCGAAAGCAAGCGGCGCCAAAACAAAAAGAAGTTGAAGTTGAAGATTTTACGTCTGTGGAGAGCCTAGAAAGAGAAGTCCATAGAAGGATAGCCCTAGAAAGAGAAGTCCATAGAAGGATCGCAAATGCCATCTCTTTCACACAAGAAAGAGAACAATATATCCTCAAAGCCTGAGAAGAAATGAGATAGGTTGACTGTATATCTGTCTTGCTCAGCGTGTCAAGGTCAATCAATCTAGTGATCAACAAATGTGCCTGGACATCATCGGTGGGTTTCGACGCAATATTGTTGTTTTCAACTTTACAATAAGTTTTCTTCAAATTTAAATGTGGTAGAGTGATTCCGCGAACATTACTACACCTCCAATCAATAAAGAACCGAAGTGAAGATGGTTCAGAGCAGAGTTTTTCAGTGTAAAAGTTACAGTGAAGTGAAGGTGCCGGATTCATCATTCCACTGGTAAGAACAATTTATTTTGACTACAAAACGATTCAAAATGTACCGTCTCTTAGATTCCCATCGAGATAAGGCTCAAAAATGGTGTTTAAAGTTAATTTTCATAAAATCATGAAAATTTAGGGTTGCCTGCACTAGAAAATAAAATTACCCACATGTCGCATTGAAACATTTTGAATTCCTTCATTGTTTAATAATGCATTCATATATAAAATAGAATTATGTAACGATTTTACGTCTTCTTTGACTAGAACCCACGGGTCGCAAAGATTAGGAACCCAATAAATATTTAAAAATATGTAGGAAACATTTTGATGAAAATTTATTGATAAATAAGAAACAACGTACTTATCTGTGCCCTCAAGCTGTTCCAAGGCTGGTAATAAAAATACTTTAAAATAATGCCTCCGTGCCACAATGGGTGAAACTCTGTTTGGGACTCGGAAAAGTTTGTGATACTATATTTTAGTGTGCCTACTACCTACCTACTATAATACCACCAAAACCAACCAAAATATTTTAATTCTATTGGGTAGTATTACTAATATTACTTTTATATGTACCTATACTTGATATCCATATGTATCAATATTTTATTTCAGTAATGTAAGATAAAAACTATAGAAAAGGATCGTATGGAAAGTGGTCAAAACATATCAAATACGGTAAATTTTATTGACAAATCACTTTTCCATTCTTTCTGTCTCCATGATGAGGCAGCCATTTTGTTTTTCTTTTACCTCTAAGCACGGAATTAGTCATATCTACCCACGTAGAGGTCCTAGGAAGACGATAGAGGACTTATTTGATAGCCAATAATGTAGAAAATAAAGTAATAACATTGATGCAATTTCTATTTCATTACAGAGGAATATCAAATTTATAAAACACAAAGAAAGTTTTTTAAATAATTAGAATTACCGCGTAGCAATAGATTCCCTACCATAAATGATATTTGAAAATTTACGTATTATGGTTCTATATTATTAAGGTTTAAAAAGAATATTCTGTCGCCTTTGCCTGAAAATGATAGACTTTTTTATTTTTGTTATACTTAAAAGAGCTTACATACCAATTAAATATAAAAAAATAGGTAGCTAAACGTTGACGAACTATACCTTCAGGCTGTAACAAAAAGTAAGGACCAAAAACCACCACCTACAAAGGTTCGGTGAAATTCTAGGTTCTAAATTTCTTGAAAAAGCCCGAAATATTTATGAACTGGAAAATCGCAAATCATATCCCAGGAATTTTGGGACATTCGGCATAAACCAAGTACCGAAATAACATTCGCATGCATCAGGTAACTTCGCGATAGTAGGTTTGATAGGATCTTTATATCTTATAATATTGGGGTATATATAAAATATCACCTAAAAACCTGACATAAGAAATCTAAAATCGGGGTAAAAACTTTTGATGGCAACACTATTTCGTATTATCTGTCCCTCACACGAACCACGCTACCCAGACATCTTGTACTTTATAATTAATCTATGAGGATAGCAAATGCCATCTCTTTCACACAAGAAAGAGAACAATATATCCTCAAAGCCTGAGAAGAAATGAGATAGGTTGACTGTATATCTGTCTTGCTCAGCGTGTCAAGGTCAATCAGTCTAGTGATCAACAAATGTGCCTGGACATCGGTGGGTTTCGACGCAATATTGTTGTTTTCAACTTTACAATAAGTTTTCTTCAAATTTCAATGTGGTAGAGTGATTCCGCGAACATTACTACACCTCCAATCAATAAAGAACCGAAGTGAAGATGGTTCAGAGCAGTGTTTTTCAGTGTAAAAGTTACAGTGAAGTGAAAGTGCCGGATTCATCATTCCACTGGTAAGAACAATTTATTTTGACTACAAAACGATTCAAAATGTACCGTCTCTTAGATTCCCATCAAGACAAGGCTCAAAAATTGTGTTTAAAGTTAATTTTCATAAAATCATTAAAATTTAGGGTTGCCTGCACTAGAAAATAAAATTACCCACATGTCGCATTGAAACGTTTTGAATTCCTTCATTGTTTAATAATGCATTCATATAAAAAATAGAATTATGTAACGATTTTACGTCTTCTTTGACTAGAAGCCACGGGTCGCAAAGATTAGGAACCCAATAAATATTTAAAAATATGTAGGAAACATTTTGATGAACATTTATTGATAAAAAAGAAACAGCGAACTTATCTGTGCCCTCAACCTGTTCCAAGGCTGGTAAGAAAAATACTTTAAAATAATGCCTCCGTGCCACAGTGGGCGAAACTCTGTTTGAGACTATATTTTACCCAGACATCTTGTACTTTATAATTAATCTATGGTGGACAGGCACATTTGTTGATCACTAGACTGATTGACCTTGACACGCTGAGCAAGACAGATATACAGTCAACCTATCTCATTTCTTCTCAGGCTTTGAGGATATATTGTTCTTTTTCTTGTGTGAAAGAGATGGCATTTGCGATCCTTCTATGGACTTCTCTTTCTAGGGTCGAAGCCTACTACGGTCGATGCCAAAACAAAGAAATAAATGGTGATGACATAGACAATGACGACACCACCCGGCCAAGGTGTCAAAGCAATATTATGTCAAAATAATTAGTTAATCTGTGGTCTCTTTTCTATCTGTGCAAGCACCATTTTGGACGTGTTCCGCATTTTGTGCTGCGAAAAACACGAAATATCGCAATGGGTCACGCTAATATCTGGTACTCCCATCCTCGCCGATACGGACAGGGTTCCCGTTCTTGGTACGGTTCTATTTGCGTATTAAATCAAGCACTCACGTATTCATGGTTATAACACGTGTATGACGTTCACTTGTGTTCTTTTCAGCCGGGCCTGCTCCAACAAGCATGGGCTTATCCGCAAATACGGCCTGAACATCTGCAGACAGTGCTTCAGAGAGTACGCTAACGACATTGGTTTCAAGAAGGTAAGATCCCAATGTAAACTAAGTCTGTATAAATACTACCTATACCTTTCTTCATAACCTAAGGGAAGTTGATCTAAGGAGTTTCAATTCTTTCAGCTCAGGCTAGTTCCTTATTTGGGGTGATTTTACAGTCCATCTAGCACTTACCATAGCGTCAAAATAGCTAGAAACACCTTTTCTTGTTCTTTGAAAGATGCAAATTATTTTTATGGTATACTCTTGTTCTGACTATAACTGTTTTCTTTTTGTTTCAGCTGAACTAAGTTCTTTTTAAATAAAGCCCTAATGTAAGTTATTCTGTTGTTTTAATTATAATCTTTATATGATTAATTAATATGAATTTCAGTACATACCTAAGTAAATAATATTTGATGTTGACTTATTTTAAATTACTTGCTAAGTACTCAATACTTATTTTTATATATACTTGCTATATATAATATAAATAAAAATCAATCAACCATTAAAGTAGGTGGGCTTCGTAATTTCTGTGTTAAAGAATTTACTCATGGAGGAGGCAAGCAAGATGAAAGGCTTTCATTAAGAAATAGAATAATATTATAGGTAAAAGACATTTATTTTAAATAGCTGTACAAAAGTATAAAATGAGAATACTACACTAATGCTAGACTTACTATAGTTTGATTAAATAATCTATGCCCTTCAAAGAAAATATTTATGTACACGGCATTATGATTTTCTGAATCATAGTTATGTTCTTCAAACTTTAGGTTCTTCTACTTAGGAATTGGTCTTACTGGCTGTAGGTTGTCTGAAGTTTCCCATGGAACCAACTCTCTGTAAAACAAAATATAATTTTATTGTTGGAGATATTTATGAGATGAAAAACTAGTTTGTACAGTGATGTTCATCAATAGGTGTTTGAATCCAATTCATATAGATAGATACAGAATTATTTAAAACTAAGATCTTTCAGTAAAATGAAAATAGCAAGCTGTACCATAAAAGTCTCGTGTCCTATAAGGACCTGTCTGGGGGTGTACTATCTATAAATGCCACTGTAGTATTCTTAAAAAAAGCTCATGACCTACCCGAAGGTACCTATTTATGCTGGCTGCCTTGTTGTAATCTCTACATTCTTCATCATATTTATCAGTCCTCAAACATATGCCGTCTTCTGCTAAACACTGAACTGCTCTGTTATCTCATTATCTATAATTTTTGTACAAAAAATTGGCTGTTTCACCTGTGTGACTCCAGCCAGTAAAGCGAGCAAGCTACGTTGTGGAGGCCGACAGTGCTTTTGGCCACCTTCTGCACAGCATAGGTTGGGGAAACAGTCTACACTAGAGCTGCATTTCTGCGGGAACACATCATACTGGGGCGGAGGCGTGCATTGCAGGTACTGCTCGAACATTCGCACCGCTGGAGGTCACAGAATAATTAGGTTAGAAGTTTATCCTCATCAAAACTTATTCAATCCGTCTTGCTTGGGCAATAACTGTGCATAACTGTTCTAGCTCTAATGACTAGCTCTTGCCAAATTTCTTAATGGCTCTTCTAATTGCAGTTTGCATTATCATATCACACTGCCCTCTAAAAATGACATGCAAAACTTTGATGTTCGTTACAAAAATATCAATGCAATTAAAATAATAAGGAAATGAATTTTACATTGCACAGATGTAGTTCTAGCCCTGCTGCGGCTTACTCGGAAAAGAAGAAAAAGAAACCGAAGTTTCTTATTCGTTGTTGAAACTAAAACGATTTCGTTTTTACCAGTACGGGCCCTGGGTCAACATAGGTTACTTTTTATCGCCGCAAAACGCGTGCGTAGCCGCAGGCATGAGCTAGTTACTTATTATACCGTTTAACGTCAGGGCCTTAGAAGGATATATTGAATTGCCACTGAAATGACCCCTTGAAGTAGGTACGTGTACTAAGATCATATAATCAAGCCTATGGTAGTCAAATCATTAACTGCCATCCCTCCCATAATGAGGGCAATTATAGCAGCGGCCGGCCTGTGTTAATCAAAAAGTATGAATGGAGGTAAGCACAGGAAAAGTAGGTAACATCTGATTCTGTGTAGGTATAAACCTCAATTGAAGGCCTTACGTTAGATTAAGTAAGCGGTTACTCACGTCCGTCGATCTGGTTAGCGATGGGCACGAGGTCGAGGCGAGCGCGCGCCGTGCGGCAGTAGGACCGGGTGCCGTCCGGACAGCATACTCGCGGCCAGCAGTCCGAGTCCTCCTTGCAAGTCTGCACCTCGAAGAGGAGCTCTCCTAGCGGAGCCGCGGGGCATTCTCGTGGTATCACTCCTAATAGAGCTGGAACGGAGGTTTTTTGTTTTTACAGTGTTTACCAACAACGGGAATAACGTTACGTTCAGGTCACAAGTTGCCTGGGGAAATGGGTAACGCTTTTCCGTACAGAATGAAAGGTTGCAGGCGGTTTCAAGTCCTGCCAACTGTACTGTATGTCATGTATAAGTATATATGAATACCGTGATAGCCTCAGAGTAATAAGACAGCCTAGTTATTCTAAGGTGATAGCGAATACCGTGGATATCGTGGATAGCGAATACCGTGTAAATCTAGTGTCTGACACACTAGATATACACGGTATTCGCTATCCAAAGCGGTAGCGAAAGCCGAGTATGCGTATAATAATATCATAAAAAAACGGAGTTACTATTAAATTATCCTACAGTTCAAACAAATGCATGCAATACAATACAAAATATCCGGTGGCGCAGCGGTGGTGTACCGCGCGAAACTTCAAGCGAAATTTACCGCTACGGGTAGTGAATACCGCGTTAGTGTGAATAGACCTTGAGTCGTAAATTTTTGATCTTTTAATACTTTGAGCTGAAACAGTTTTACTATTAGAAATCGAAATGCAAAGGAAGTTATTGTTAGTGTTATTGTTCGTCGTAAAATAATGAAACGGTTTGCTTTTGCAATGATTTTGCCATCTTAAACATCAAATGGAAAGTAAAGTTATGTTAGATTGTGATGACTTCCTGATCTTCAACGCAATACACAATGTATTACCTACTTAGTTATGCTAAGCTGATTCTATTCTATGCAGTTGGTTAAGTAAATGGATGGAAGGTACTTAAGTATTATCCTTCATTCTTATGTTCCCATTTATGTTTTCTGTTTAAATAACTGTCATATACCTAATTATCATTATTTATGTATATTAACAAAAGTATACGTTCTTTCGGAATAACCTGAGGGTACCTAGAGGTCTTCTAGCTATCTCTATCATCTGCATGACTTGTTATGTACCTAGATTTTTATTACCTTCTTCAGAGTCATTTAACTAAATCGTTTACATTTGAAAAAATCACCTTTATTGTAGCCTGGCTTCATCCAGGGTATAGGTTCGATCACCAGAGTCCAGATGTATGTATTGGTGACCGAAGGGTATATATGCATCCAAGTACCTGTATGTTTATATTAGAATAGAAATAATCAAAGTATATAGGTACGTTGATGGGGTTTAGGTGGTGGCGTAGGCTTCGGCGCCGGCACTCCCTGCATGCACTGGCCAGCGCAGCAGACGTGGTCCGCGCCGCTGCTGGACCGGCACTGAGAGTTCTTCTCGCAAGGGATCGGGAACAGGACCAGCTGTCTCTGGCCACGCTTCGGACACACCAGCTTCAGCGACTTTCCTGCGCTCAATAAAACAAATAGACGCTATCATCTTAGCCGAAAGAAATCCACGGCTGTAAGTGCCGCACATAGGTTCGGCAGTGTAGGTTTATATGAGTACTGGCAAGGCAAGTAGGTAGATACTATAGTAGGTTACATTAGTCCATATTCTGCATAACCTTCTGTCTGAACACGTCAGAGAACTTCGTATTTTAAAGTTAAACTTATATAGGTAAGTATACCTTACCGTTATATGTAGTACAGTGACCTTATAAAATTAAGTATTATTTTTTTACCTTAAGTTTAACTTACGTCTTTGTACAACCAAAAATACCAATTATAAATAAGTACCTAACGAGTGTTAACAGGGTAAGGTTACGTCAGAGGTGGAGTGGAATGGAACAATGCATTGCATCTAGTTCAATAGCAGGGCAGTGAACGTTGCTTTGCTTGACCTTCCAAAGCGGGTGTCGGTCGTTATTACTTTAGAATGGCTTGTGGAATTTATTATACGAATAATTGGTGTAAGTTTGTACAATTGTAGACATTAGGTAGATACAAATGGGTTTTCTAGGCTAGATAAGATAGATTTTTAGAAGGGATTGACCTAATTTTTATTATGAGGTCAAAGATACAATTTCTATAGGTACCTTACATACCTACTCGGTTTGTCTAAATGCAAAATGCTATTGCTAATGTGTTGCTAATAGAATAACTTGTTCTGGCTTGAAATTGAATATAAAGAAACCAAGACCATTCTGCAGTAGATTTGAACCACACGCTAATATCAGTTTTCCTTAGCTTTTGTCAAATTTAGTCTTATTGTCCGTGTCTAATCGAAGTTAAGATATTTATGTTACTAATACAGTAGAAAAAAAATCATACCTGCTTTAACCGGTTTGGCCTTCGCAGTGGAGGCCTCTATCTGTATGGGCAGCAGCTGCAGGAAAGGCCGCGGAGGCTCCGTGGTCGGGCGAGGCGTGGTCGTGGAACTGGTGGTAGTGGTACTCGGAGTTGTAGTTGTGGTCGTGGTTGTTGTTGTAGTCGTGGTTGTACTAGTGGTGGTGCTAGTGCTTGGGCTTGTGCTAGTTGGCCGGGTGGTGCTACTGATGGTGGTGCTACAATGAGAGGTGAAGTTTATGGCGGCGTGGTTGAAGCGTTTCTTGTCCATGATGTGTGTAGCAATTGAATTAATAATTAATTGTGGGAATTATACCCACAAACTACCCTACAAATAATAATTATTACCTTACTATATAAAGTAGACTATAAAAAGACTTATATAAATACTTTTAAACTGATGCGATCATTTGATATGGGTACCTATATCTAATCTTAGATAATTAGACTTTTCATACAGATTTTTGTAGTATTTTGTAGTGTTCCAGAAGATTAAGCAGGCCCATATGACCACTTCCCAGTGTTTTATCTACTTAGTAAAAATAGTCGTAGGTATAAAGTTCGTGTGGTACGTTACCTAGAGTTGTTAGTTGGACATCGCAGGTACGTTTAACAATAGAGGCTGGTCATGGCTAATGATGCGGTGAAGTATAAAAAAGCATGTGTGTTGTACTTAAGACCTATTAAAGTCTTCAGTGATTGATCTTAGAAATAAGAAAGTGAACACTAACTACTTAATAAGAAGTAATGATTAGGTAAGGTATTGCGTGGGCGCGTTTACATTTTAGTAGGTAGGTAATGCGACGAAATTGCTTATAAATAATGCTGTGTAAGTTAAGTACGCTTTGTGTTCTTAGGTTATAGTATAGGTAGGTGAGATACCTACCTAACATGACATTTTAGTACCTATTGTAACTAGTATAGGAGAATGTATAAAACAATCTTAAATTAAAGAAGATTTATTACTAACGAATAAGAACTTTTATAGTGATTGTATTTTGTAACGCAGACTTGTGATGTTAAGGGCCTACATTACCTCAGCAGAAAATCAAATTTCGTCTCAGCTTGTTACGCCGCCGCGCCGCGGCGCACGGGCGGCGCCACGGGGCGGACGGCCGGTGGCAACGTACCTACTCGCCGCGCCCTACCTACCTATTACTACCTACTTCGCGCGCAAAATTATATTGGGTTGGGTTCACGCTAGTTCAAAACAATCTTATTGAAGTTAGGTAGGTGCAATATTATTGTCTAAAAGGTAGGTAATTAATTATATATACGGTACCTACTAAGAAATGAAATTATCAAATACGTAGGTAATGCTTTTTAGTAACTTTATACCTTAGTATGTACCTATACCTACCTAATATTATGATAGTTGGATATTGGTAGGTACCTACCTACCTACTTACAATTACAAAACATTATTTTATTTTATTGTTTTTCAATGTAGTTGCCAATATACCTACTACTGCTACTAGACCACCGCGCCCGAGACGTTATTTTCTACCCAAACACTAGACAGGTGCGAGTAGCTATAGCGCTGAAGGGTTCCGAACATTCTTTTCTGTAGTAAGATAGTGTTCTGCGAAATGTAAATTATACTTATGCCTACTACCAACCTAAAAATAGGTACGTAGTACTATTATTTATTCTTTGGTACTAGTAAATAGGATTTTTTATTATAACACCTTGTTTACAGATTTAATATAAACGAAGATTGGTACTACTACCTATATAAGGTAAAACTAACACAACAAAACCTATATAAGCAATGAAATAGAATACAAGTTTATGTCTAAGTATATTGAGTGAGGGTTCCGCATATTAGTTTTTTAAGTAAAATTGAATTTTGCCAAAAAAACATTGTGTGGAAATAGGATGTGTATGACAAGTAGTGTGCAGGTAAATATTGTAATAAATTAAAATATAGTCTAGATTATATTTGCACATACATAATATGTTTAACTTTATTAACAATATATATTACTTTATATTAAATTTATTTCAATTCACTTATATCTCGTATTTTCATATTGCGAACATGCCAGGGATCGCATTACTCGGACAAAATATATGTTAAAAAAATGTTGGTTCCATTAGTTGTTCCCAAAATTCGTCATCCCTTTCGATGATCTCAACTTTCATCTGAAATGAAATGATATTTTATCACACTAATCTATATCTATTGTGTATATTATATATATAAAAGAAAGTCGTGTTAGTTACACTATTTATAACTCAAGAACGGCTGAACCGATTTGGCTGAAAATTGGTGGAGAGGTAGCTTAGAACCAGCAGAAGGATATAGGATACTTTTTATCCCGCAGGGTAGGTAGGTTGGTAGGTTTGGGTAGGGTGGGGTAGTGACTTTGACTCTGGAGAGGTGTGTGTTTGTCTGAAAAAGGAAAAATAAAACACAATCTTTTTATAATCTAGATACCAAATCATATTTCAGTAGATATGTAAGTATTTACTTACAATTCTACGTCTGTAATTGATAAAGATTTGTCTTATCCGAATTTATGCCATTTGTCAAATCATTCGACGTTACTTCCATCCTGTAACAGTTACACATGCCAAGAAAGTAGGTAGGTAAGGTACCTAACATGTAAATATATGTGCCCACTCTAGTAATATGAATGAATCGTAATGAAGAATTAATAAGGACTCTCGTTCAAGCTATCAACCGTAAAAAGTCCATTATTACCAAATTTATAAATTTGAACCATGTGATATATTTTCACTTTCATGAACTAAAAGTAGAAAAGCTTGTGTTCGTTAGGTACGAATAGTTCTAGGTTAAATTATTGCAGAACCCTAAAATTTACAAACTCGTGAAAACGTTAGGAAAGAATATACACTAGTTATATTTATATTTCAGTAGATATATAAGTATTTACTTACAATTCTATGTTCTGTAATTGATAAAGATTTGTCTTGTCCGGATTTATGCCATTTGTCGAATCATACGACGTTACTTCCATCCTGTAACAGTCATACATGTCAAGAAAATAGGTACCTAACATGTAAATATAATATGCCCACTCTAGTAATATGAATGAATTATAATGAATAATTAATAAGGACTCTCGTTAAAGGTATAAACCGTATAAGTCCATTATTACCCATTTATATTTTGAACCATGTGATATATCTTCACTTTCATGAACTAAAAGTAGAAAAGCTTGTGTTCGTAAGGTTGGAACCATGACTAAATTAATTATTGCAGAACCCTAAAATTTACAAACTCGTAAAAATGTTAGGAAAGTTATAATACATTATAGGTGTAGACAGTAGGTACTATAGTTAGTAACTATAGTAGGTACCTAACCTACTACTTACAATTCAATGTTTTGTAATTGGTAAAAAAAAATCTCGTACGGATCTTTTCTGATATCCAAAATGTCCAGATCATTCGATGTTACTTCCATCATGTATCAGTAACGATTCATATATTATGGAGATACAAATTAGGTGGGCATACCTAGGTGTAAATATTTTATAGTATTGATAGTCAAACGGAACCCTAATATATATTTCTACCTAGATAATGATGTGTTGTGAAAATACTACCTCTATCACATGGAGATACAAATTGAGGTGGGTATACCTTGTATTTACACCTAGGTAGGACCTAGGTATAGGTATTTACCTATAAGTATAAAAAATACGATTTTCACATACTTAGCGCCATCCAGTCCCATAAACAAGTAAGGTCTACTACCTTACTGGTAGGTAGGTAGGTGTTTGGTACACACGGATTTACCGGGACATTATTTTCTTTATCATTGTCGCCATCATCGCTTACAATAGGAGCTGTACTTTCTAATCGACGTTTTCTAAAATAAAATAAAAAATAATTAGTTTGGCTGCGATATTTACTTAGGTACTCACAAATCACAATCCACATCCTCACCTCACCTCACCTCAACGTGTAGGGTAGGTAGGTACTTACTTTATAACGTCGTTCATGTGTTTTCCATCTTTTTTATGATTCCGTCGTCGCTTTCTACACTTATTATAAAGATTTCCCATATTTACAAATATACAAAGTCCGATGACACGAAGCGCGGAGCAGCGACACAGGCTCCCCGTCCGAAGGCCGAAGCTAGACTGAATTATGGCCCGGACGGAAGATAGCGCGTGAATGTTTAGGTATTATTTTTTTACGGTAAAAATAATAGTAATTTTGAAAATCTAAAACACACATCGTCTGCTTTATACTCTGATTGTTTACTGTATAAAGTATCAAGGCTTATTTTAACGTATCTATTGAATAGCGACGGTTTAAAGTACAGTTTAGAGTGAACTTTGGATTTTTTTTCTATCGAGAAAATTTCATGTAATCGTGTTTTCGAAACACTGGTGGTCTAGCATCAATCCTGAACTATAACATATTAAAATTTCAAAGTAAATGCTTCAGAATTGTGGAAGATATGATCGTTGAAAATAACCGATTTCAGATAGTATCAACTCTTAAGAAAGGATCAGGTTACCTTCATGCTGCATTTGATAGTTTACGAGACAATTAAATTAAGTTTGGTTGCATTGCTTGCTGCAACAGCATATAATATGGCAATAGTCTAGCTCTTCAACCCGCGGCCCCCGCCCGCGTCGGGTCTTTTCTAGCGGCCCTCGAAGGACATAACAATTATTTAAAAAACAACTATTTTGGAAGGTTAGTTTTTCAGGTGTGGCTGACGCCAGAAGAACGAAGGCGGGAGACATAGAAAAGAAATGAACGTGCATTGAAGTTTGTTTATTACTATGTTGCGCTGGATGAAAACACAGATTTAACAGATATTGCACATTTACCTAGATATAATTTATGCGGGGGCGTAATTGGTGATAATTTTTTTAACCTACTCTTTGACTCTCGTCAAAAAACAGAGTCAAACATCGCATAACAAAGAGCATTGAAAATTTTAAACTTTTTTTTTTGTTATATTAGGGTAGTAAAATTAAATATAGTAGGTAGGTATTGTGGGATGCGGCCCTTCGGCGGTATAGGTAATTGGGATTGTTGGCCCTTGCACATAAAAGGTTACCCATGGTCTCAAGTGTGGTCTCAAGCTATTCATTAAAGACGTGCCTTTATGTTATTATTATTACGTTTAACGTCAACTACTCGCTGTGGAACTGGTTAAACACCTCCAAGCATAACTCGAGCGAGGTGGAGGAAGTACCTACGTACGTCTAGTTAATAACTGGCCAGTTACTTATCACTTTTACTAGCAAATATAAAATCTTAGGCAAGTAGGTACTTAATAAGCGACTTTTCATAATAATATAAGCTTGCGTAACGCGCAGCCAAATATAAGTATTATAATGGTAGTAGGTATTGCATGATGACGCGCCGCTGCGCCGCGCCGCCGGATCGCACAATCAGCTTGTAGAATGCGTAGGTTGATTGATTGATTGATTTTTGATTGTTGACAATCAACGTTCAAAAATTATGGCAAAACGTCACTTCCATGTTGTCGAATTAAATTATTTAGCTATACCATTGGTATTTCCAACCATTTCCCAAAACAACAAATCAGCGTTCGTTTTGTAATTCTACAAACGGGCTGATTCTGCTATCCGGGGCGGCGACTAACATACCTACATAAATGGTAAACAAGTACCGTTTAAAAGCACGACTTACGATTTGATGGCAGCTGACTTAGCTCCCTTTGTACAGACTCCTTTGCAGCAGAGATGCTGCTTGCTCATAACTTTACATTCTGAGTGCTTCTTGCAAGGCAGCGGGAACAGGTCAAGCCAGCCGCTGCTGGTGCGCACCGCTGGGCAACTCAGGGACTGGCCTTTAACTTCTGGAATAAATAGACGCATCAGTAAGACCCGCTGCATTGCGAGATTACACCTAGCTTCAATGCTAGACGAGAAAACAAACAAAAATATACGGGACCATCCACACACTCGCAAGCGTTACCTAATCATTGTTCAGAGTTAATGAATAAGAATGGAATAAGATACCTACCTATATGTATATTTGTTTACCTACCTGTACCTTACTAGATAAAACCTCTTTTAACAGATATAAAGACCTTTTTTACATATAAGCGAATTGTCAATGTTGTCACAGTCTCGGAATCTTTGATACCTTTTTAGGGTTCAGAGTCCTGCTAGGAACCCTTAAGGCGAGGTTTGACCGCAACCGCTGTACCACTCCTTAAGAAAGTGCGGCGAGGTGGGGGCCGAGGAAAAAAGAGCAAGAGTACATATGAGATCGATATTGTCGGATATATCTTACGATATCGTAAACGATATGTTTATTTTATAAAACGATATGTTTATATTTTTTTATTAGCTTTCGACCGCGGCTTCGCTCGCGTGGTACCACGATAAAAAGTAGCCTATATGTTATTCCAGTACACATACTATGTATTTTCCAAGTTTCATCAAGATCCGTTCAGTAGTTTTTTTTTCTTTTTTCTATTTCTATAATGCTTCTTGGCGATCTGTTTATGTAAACAATAATCCAATCTGCGCTCTGATATGATCCGCTTTTTGTGTTGTTAGTAGAGTTGACTCCAGTGAGTCACCTCTAGGTTTTTGTCTGTGAATTTTTCAGCTAGGTTTGAGATACTGTGTCTCTTTAGTCTAGAGAATTCAAGAGTTCCAGTTCCTTGTAGTTGAGAGGCGAGCTCATTTTTGTGTTTATCTAGCTGGAGCTGATAGTTTTTGTTGAAGACTTCAATTTCCTGTTTTACTGAGTTTAGCTTAGGAATTTCGTTTCGTTTTTCCCTAGGAGAATTTTAGCTCCCATATATGATTCCGTAAAAAAAACATACCTCCCCATCCACCATCAAGGAGAACAATTATGTCAGTCAGTCAGTCAGTGATAATCTAGCTTTATACTAAACAACGATTTTCGTTTGTGTTAGAGCATTCAGGAGCATTTCTTTGAAGTGTCGCGTCGTCTTCGTCGTGCCGCCCGCCGCCGCCGCCGCGCCGTCGTCGTCGTCGGTCATCGGCAGCTGCTTGCGCAGCAACGGACTCCTACCTGGGCCGCATCGCTGAAGCTTAGCAGTGAACGTACCTACGGAGTACCTACCTATTAATCTATTCCTAATGCATATCATGTGCGTTAGTCCTACGGCTAATGAATCATTTCACCTAAAGAAACACTTTATTTGGAATGACTCAGGCGGAACCCTACCAAGTGCGTGATTCAACATGCTCTTAGCCGTTGTATGTCCTAGTACCCTGCATTTCTGTTTCTTTCTGCATTGGTTTCCATCCCTAGAAAAATTTAAGAAACTAGTTTCTTATACATATATTCTACAAACAGAAAGTTCATAAAAATTGGTGCTAAGGTGGAGGCGGATCTCAGTAACTATATAATCAGCGCAAGTAAAAATTGTAGCGTGATTGTAACATGGTTGTAACGAAAGAAGTAAAGATTCCCGAGTTCAAGGAGTTGGAGACGGAAGAGTTACGTTTATCGACGGGGGCACTAATGACCGCTGCCCCCTTCCTCGGCATAGCTTGCGAAGGAGTCAATGCGGAGTTCATGCTTTGTCGACTAGAGAATAAAGACGCACGCGCCTGCATCGCTGTCGGCAAGCAGGTTACAGCTTGTACTATGGAATTCTTCAAGGGCGTCAAGGAAAATTGCCGAAAGGAGTTCGAACAGTATCTGTACTGCGTCGATCAAAGTTCAGGAGACTACAAATTTGAGTACTGCAGGGAAACCCAGGCGGTCTTTGATTATTGTATGGATAGAGAGATGTGCTTGCCCAGGCCAGATTTTGGGCACTTTTGTCGCGGGCGCGTGCACAAGACCAACAGCCAGCCGCCGCCGGCGAAGCCCTGTCCCTGCGCCCCGAAGGTCCCGGATCCCACGCCTTCGCTGCCTGACTGCAAACCCCGGACCGCGCCTCGCTTTGGAAGCCGCAACTTCTGGGTTAATGATTAGATTGATTAGCCTTGATGTTTATTATTATTAACATTTTCTTAAAACTTCTTAACGTTGATTTTAACAATGGCTTTTTAAATACATAATTACTCATTAATTGTTTTAAATACACGGTTTTATACCATAAGTTTATGATAAACAATGGCAACATTCACCTAAACAAACAGGCATCCATTCAGGTTGGTTGGTTATGTGGAATTAAAATAAGTATTTATCCATTGACTATTTGCTTAATCATGGCGTTAATAGAAATTAACAAATTAAACTTAAAGATTCTTAAATCTGTGATTAAACTAGTTGTACTGTAATTCCACAAGAATGCCACCCTTTTTTTTTACAGACAACTTTAAAGGTGCAGATACCAACTTACGTAAGTACAAGAGTCACAACTCTGAGTAGTCACAAACTCTCCCGTCCCTCACGTTAATTACGCTTGATTGTTTGGTCACATTACCATAAAGCCAGCAAGTGTTACGCACTGGGGTCTACAATAATGCAACCGACCACAATTTACATAACTGATACCAACCAGGCAAGTACCTATCTACTCTATCTCCTCACCTCAACAGACTATGTATAAAGCGCTTTATTGGCTTTTGATACAGCTTTTGATCTCATGGGGGTAGTGCCTATAATCCGCACGCTGGGCATGCGGGTTGGAGATCGCAGTTTAGTGTTGAGATTGTTCTACATACATGGGGATACTACTTCCTTTAGTCGCCGCCGTCAGCGGGAAGAGTTGGGTTGTTGCAAATTCTAAGCCGGCACCACATTACTCTAAAATATTTACTTATGTATGTATGTACCGAGCGAAGATTAATGTTACATTTTACAACATATCCGATGAAACCATGAATCACATCACTACATTTCTATTGGCTGTTGTTAATCCATGTCGTCATTTCACTCGCCTTTCGAGTGAACTTTAACTGACGCAACATTCATCCAATCCACAGATGGCAGAAGATATTTCTGTCATCTGTGGCTTCATCATGATGTATTTGCAAGCTTTTAAGAAATCTTTCCAATTAATTAAATCCTTAAACTCCGATAATTTCGAAATCGTGACCTACTCTATTCTCGTCGGTTTCTTTGATTTGACCTCGACAGCAAAACAATCTGCAACTATTTAGGTAGATAAGTCGAGTAGATAGGTAGTGGGTACGGTGCCTAATGGATGCCTATTCAGTTTCAAGTAACAAGTTAACAACTCAACTTTTAGGTGAACTTGTGTCCGAGTTTGATTATATTGTTTATCACATACATTTTAGGCAGATGGCTTTTCTCCATTGCGAGTTTTTCTCATCTGAATGTGTTCACTGATTAATAAAGACATTTTTTAAGACTACCTGTGGCGAATCGATTAATCGATCGTGACAACACTATTGTGTGTCCCGTACATAGGGTTGCCATACGTCCGGATTTTTCCGGACATGTCCGGAAATACAGGTCTTTGTCCGGAATGCGGGAGGAATTCTAAACTGTCCGGAATTTTAGGGGATAACGGCGGTCATTCATGACCCTCCCCAAAATCTTAGTTTAGGTATAAAAAATCACTAGAAAATGTATGAAACCTTTAATACATTTTAATTACATTAATACATTTTAATTAAATTCTCTATCCTACCTAACATCTAACTAAACAGTATGTTTATCCAATGCAAAAAAAAAAAACGCGGCTCGCTCTGCTCGCCGGTATTATTCACGTTTTGGGGGTAGTGGTTATGTTTCCTATCAGTTCTGCAAAACCAACGGCACTATAGTAATTTTCTATCAATTAAATCACCACAACAAATAGCGCAAAATGTACAACTACGCTGAGAGGTGATTGTCAAATGATGCAAAAAAATCTAAGATAAGAAAATTTTCGCGATTAGATCACAACTTCACAAGCCAAAAGAGCAACATTTTCGCGGCTCGCTCCGCTCGTCGGCAATGTCTTCGCTTTCTTATGCGGTCAAGTGCGATGATAAACAGGTTTGGCTGCCTACCGCCCCGGAGCTCCGAAGGGTGCCATATTTAGATAGTTATATCTTTTTATATTTATATTTTTAGTGTTTATTTCTTCGCTCGGTGCTTTATAGTTGATATGGCTTTTTTGTGTACCTATACAAAGTCTTAAACATTTTCGGGGTTCGCTATATTCGCTGTAATTAAAATGTTGTAATTTTGGGGGATTTTGACCTACTAACTGTGACCAAAGGCTTGGGCTGCGACCGCGCCTGGTTTAAGTTATAGTATATAATTTATAAGAAAGTCCGGAAATCTCATTAAATGTCCGGAATTTTCTCCGGAATTTCAATTTTTTGATCTGGGAACCCTATCCATACAGGACCTGCCCACCCAATGGCTTGGTTTCTTCTCTCTTAGTAAAAAGCTGACTCCACAGCAATCGCAATGGCCAGCTTACTATAGACTGACTATAGAGAATTGCTTGCAATATACGAAAGCGTCCAGCATTTTCGTTATATTTTAGAGGTCCAGCATGCGACGATTTTTACAGACCACAAACCGCTCTTCTATGCTTTCTTGCAGCGTCGTGAAAAACTTCCTCCAGCACAGCTAAATCAGCTATCATTCATAAGTCAATTTACTACCGACATTCAATATAAAAGGAGACGATAACGTCGTTGCTGACACTATGTCTCGTATTGATGTTGATGCCATTTCCTCAGAGCTTGATTATGAGGCTCTCGCTGAGATCAAGAATTGAATAAATTGTTACAGGATGTAGAAAAGAAAAAGTAGTAGGTAGGTATGAAAAGAACACGAACTGTCTCTGCTATCACTCTACATGTGGTGATAAGCTTAGAGCTCCTCTCTCTAATAATCATATTAGTAAGGTACAGGTACTTATTTTCTTTCCTCATAACTTGGCGGCGCGCCGCCAAGCCGCTCCGTACCAAATTTTGATACCTAGGCTAGGTAAGTGCATAATTTAAGTTGCTCAACGCAGAACGTTGAGTTCAAAGTTGAACTCTTGAAAGTGCGCGAGCTGTCTGAGTTGCTTAGACCCTGACCGGATTCAGTATAACTAAATATAGAATTAGATAAAACGTAAAATAAATCGGCTAGCGATATGACTTAATAAAATATTAAAACAAATTTAAGATCTAGCTTCTGATCTGATGAGTGTGCGTATAGCGCCGGCTTACATGAATTCACTTCAGACCCACCCCTGGGGGTAGGGTGGGACGGAACCATACCCCCATAGAGATGTGACATAAGGACTTCCACGTATCTTTGGAAGTATTTAATCAATAATCATTTATTTCGTTAATTACTAGAATAACACGTCACAATCGTATTCTAAAAATAACCTGAGTAGGTTGGTAAGTAACCATAACAGCTTATAGCCCTTCAGCAGTTTCCTATGTTTTTAATAGAGTCAGAAATATAGTGGAATCAAAGAATTCTTACCGTAATTCGAGGATCCAATAAATAGCACAAGGGAGATCAAAATGTGATGCAACTGCATTTTTATTTAGTTCGCGTTCATTCCAGGATAATTGGATAACACCGGCACTCGGTGGCTTCAAACTTCAGTATGGTAGGTAGTTAGGTATTATTGTGGGGTTCTGGTGGTTTACGCGTGGGTCACAGCTGGGATCGCCGCGAGCACTGATGCTGGCGATTTGAGCGGAGCCGCTTACCCGTAACCATTGCATAAGTACCTGCCTTACTACAGTTGATACAGATATCGTTTGGGGGACACAGGTACTTTCGCTACTTACCTCCATCTGTTGCTGCATCAGTTTGATTGAACTTGTAACATTTATGTACCTACCTATTGAATAACATTCGCGGATCCGTTTACATTTGATTCGATTGAACATGCAATGTGCCGTGAAATGGTTGTTGAACATGACATGTCTAGGTAGAGTGCATTATGCCTAGGAAGAGGAACTTGGTAGGTAACATAGACCAAGAAGATTAAAGTTCAAAGGGAAGATGTAGTAAATTATGTAAAGTTTGGAAGATTATGTCCATAGGGTATATACGCTACAAAATTTTCGAAGGGGCAAAGTGTGGCATGAATCCTCTAGATAGGAACTATTACACATTTATTGAGAACTAGCAATTGCCTGCAGCTTCGCGCTTTCCCAGGATAAGGGTTTGAGGCATATGTACCTATGTTTGTATTTCAATAATGTCAAAAATAAAGATTCATTTGTTTTGACGAGAAAAGGACAAGACGAGATATTATTATAGCATTTTTATAAGTAGTAGGTAGGTAAAGGTACTATGGATGGATAGATTATGGATTTTCAAACCTTAACTAATTTGGGCGACTTTCAACGATCTTGACGGCTTTAGCTAAGCTCGATCTACTAATTTGACCTAGACCCAGTTGAGCTAATACCACCTTCCAAATTATAAGCATGTACTTTCCAATTACGGGTGCTGAAAATTCATTAAAATGCACACCCAGTTGTTTGTTAATAAATTCTTTACGTGTAAAAAAACAAAAATTTGTTATATTTGTTGTCATAACTTTGATGTCTTTTTATATACCTATATTAAATATTTATTATCTGACAAATAAATAAATACAAAAATATTGCGAATTTGTCGAAGATACGACTCTTGGAAAATTGGGATCTCAAAACATTGTAACTCATTTTTAGCAACATACAGGAGAGCGCGTCAAAGTTTCAACAAAATCCTGTAGGTTTTTACTATGACTTAAAGTAATTATAGGTATACTTTATTTATTTATTGCACACTTAGTTAATAGCGGTGGACTAACATGGGCTGATGATGATGAACACTTAGTTTATAAAAAGAAAAAAAACAAGATACAATTGGCGGTCTTATCACTCAAGAGCGATCTCTACCAGACAACCATGGTTATTAGATGTGCACCGTGGACTGTGCAGTATAGCCCATGGCATCTAGGGACAGGGAAAGCTGGAATAAAGTAGGGATGCCTTTGCCATAGGTAATAAGATAATAAATGAAATTATTTCATCGGGAACACAAACCGAAATTATCTTTATTATTAAAAGAGCCTTGACGGTCAAGCCATGCATGAAGCACGAAACCTCTAACCTTTAAGATTTCATTGAATTCTGAGAAAAACTTCGTTTATGGCGTTACGCGTTCACAAAAAAATATTTTTAAACTTTTTTTTATTTCGCTTTGACCCGCCCTCTCCGTTGATAATATAAAGATAAATATATGCCCTGAGATACTTATTTCCTATCAAAGTATTGGGGCTTCTTCAATTTCATTGCCCACGACGCACATATCAAAAAGCGTTTCTGCGCGCCCCGCATCTATTAGTTACACGGAGTCACTGCAGAGACTGGGTAGAAAATGCTTTATGGTAAATCCGGTAGTATTCTATAATCTTTGATGGCTAAGGTACAAGGGTACAAGCAAAACTAGTTCCAACGCTCCAACACTAACTTTATAATACACTTACACTAAGAAAAAAATCGTAATCTAAAGCCACCAAGAACTACCAAAAAGTAAAAAAAGTGGTGGCGTAGCGGTTGTTTCAATTGTACCTCGCCCTGAAATACCAATGACTAGAAAAACGTAGGATGATGCCTCACAGTAAATATTTATAAACCACCATGAAACTGGCACAAATCAAATTGCAACAGAACCTTCACTGCGCGTGGTTCGACACGTCCTTGTTGGAATTATTTACTGTTGATTGCTCCCTATATGGATAGATATAAAGAGTAAAAGTAGGTAATAAAAATAATAAAGAGTAACTTTAGAGAAAATATTCATTGCTTTATCTTATTTGAACTTATTTAATTCATCCAAAAATGACTTGCACTTGTCTCTCATGATTTTCACAGCTTCAACGAAGATAACGTTTGGCGTCATCGCTCCGACCGACTCCACGTTAACTGCAAAGAAAAAATGTGTTTTTAAATTATATGTCTAACTTTTATTTTTCCGGAAAACATTAGTCTCCATAAATGCAGTAAATTGCCTGGAGGAAGGTGACCAAAAAACCTAACGTCATGGAGTATTTCCGCCGTCCGTGACCGTACCGAATTCCGGGATAGAGTATACTATGTAAATAAATAATAAAATCATTTACTGCCATTTCTTAATCTAAACTAATATTAAATACAAAATGAAATTTCTTATAATAGGCAAAGGGAGTATACTCAGCATTGCGCTGCATGCCAAGACATGCGGCGCTGATTTTCAATATACTCCTGTCGGATAGGTGGTCACCGAGGGGATGGGATAGCGGGCTAAAAGTAGACTCTTATACTTACAATTGTACAATTAAAAACTCATATATAAACATATTAAAACAAAAATTACTAGTGAAGTATTATCCAATATAATACGTTATTATTATACACATTTATTTAGGGTTTGTGAATGAGTATCAATGAGTGTGCATGCTAGCTCTCCTGAGGCACCAGTCTCATGAGAGAGTCTGGGCAACTGGAGACCATATAAGAGTGTGCATGTGCATGTGTGTGTGTGTGTGTTAGGGTGAGGGTGAGGGTGTGTGTGTGTAGTGTGTGAGGGAGAGAGGGTGTGTGTGTGTGTGAGTGAGGGTGAGTGTAACTAAGTGTTTAGATGTGTATGTATTTTTATGGGTGATTGAGAGAGTAATTTTAAAGTTTAAAGGTTGTTTCTATCATGTGCTTCTGTCGTGAGAGTAGGAATATTTTAACCTTTCTTTTAAATGTTACAAAGCCAGTTTTAATTCTTAATGGAGGCGGTAAATTATTCCAAATCTTTGAAGCCCTGTATTTGAAACAACCCTTAAAACCATTAGTCTTGTGACTCGGGATGGCTAGAAGGCAAGTATGTTTGGAGCGAGTTTTACGATCATGTGAATCCTTGGACCAAGTAAACCTTCCAAAAAGATATTCTGGTTTCTTGTTACAGAGGATTTTTTGAATCGTGCATGCTATATGGAGTTCTCGTCTATCCTTCATGTTTAAAATTCCTTTTTTTGCTAGGTATGGACTAATATGAGCTCTTCTAGGAATAATAAAGCATACATGCATTCTGCACTCGCTGAATGGCAGCTTCCGTCTTTACCCATAGCCTAGGACCATACGCAGCACTGCAGTAATTAAATGGGGAGAGCACAAGAAGTTCGCACAACATCAGTCTTACCTCTTCTGACAAGTATTTTCTGATCCCACCAAAAACATAAATGTAAAATAGGAGAGCCAAGTTCAATGCAAAAATTATGATTGGCTGTGGGCTTCGCGGCAAAAAGAATTGATATCTGAATGAGTGCCAAGTCAAATCTATGTAGGTTAGATTTGACTTGGCCAGTTTTCATTACATCAGTCATTTTATAAAGTTATTCAACGTTTTAATTCTGATAAAAACTGGCCAAGTCAAATCTAACCTACATAGATTTGACTTGGCACTCATTCAGATATCAATTCTTTTTGCCGCGAAGCCCACAGCCAATCATAATTTTTGCATTGAACTTGGCTCTCCTATTTTACATTTATGTTTTTGGTGGGATATCATTACTTTTTGTAAAGAAAACTAAGCAGGTATTGACTCGGCGTTTCCAAATATAATTCTACTTGACAATAGATGGCGACACTTTGTATCATGGGAAATAAACCTACGTAGGGCTCAGTAATAATATATTTTAATAATCAAATGTACAGAAATTTGTTCAACTACACAACTGACCAATATAATTCTTTTTGGATTTTTCTGAATACCGCATCATATTTTAAAAGTTCTCGAACATTTCCATTGCGACTCGGCGTTTCCAAATATAATTCTACTTGACAATAGATGGCGATACTTTGTACCATGGGAAATAAACATTTATAGGTACGTAGGGCTCAGTGTTAATATATTTTAATAATCATATGTACTGAAATTACTTCAACTTAAGTTCCTAAAGAATTTTTAGTCGCCAAAATTTTAATTTTTTAGTTTTTATAGTCATTTTTAAACAAGCCGCCATCTATCGTCAACCATTAACTTATAAAGAAAAACAGGGCCAGGGCCGTATTTAGAATCCAATTATTTTACTGAATGTCCCACGGCTATGTTGAAACATAGCATGTATGGAATGCACCTATAGAATGTTTTATAATAAATATTCTATATTGAAAGTACTTTCCCTTCGTGAGACAACTACTATAATAGTAGTTGTTTAGTAAATTTAATGAAATTGAAGCCCACCTATTATTGCAATTTTAAATTGTGTATGTTCTAGATTTCCATCTCAAGATAATGTAAGACAGCAATGGATCACAAAAATTAATAGACAAGACTGGACTCCGACGAAATATACGAATATTTGTTCTTGCTGATAATACTGATAATCAAATTATTCTTCTGATTAAATTAATAGCTGAAAAATATATAGGTATTCGTTTTAAGCATTTTGCAACCATAGAAAATGATAGGGCCCAACCGACAACAATTAACCAAAACAGTTATTTTTGCTGGAAAATTAATTTTGTGAATAAAATAATTCTTAGTACGTCCCCTACACTAGTGACATCTAGTGTGAGGTAGTAAAAATATGTAGTTACTTCGAAAACAGAATCTATTATTTGCCGGTCCCTAACAACTACACTGTATTCTACATATTGCGCAATCGGAGACGTTAGTACTATTGCTTATTCTATGCAATGCGGATTCTATTCGAATTTAAACCTTATTTCATTGACATAAGGTCGTCGTTGCTAACATCACTTATTTTTTGACTTTTTTTTATTTTTTGATTTTTTCCTACGCTTACACACAATTACCGAGCTGGATTCCAAATTTCACCCTTCTAGGTCATCTGGAAGTAGGTTAGAATTAGGTACTATATATATGTCAGTCAGTCAATGTGAATTTTTACGACTTTTCGACCTTCATATCTTTGTAACCGTTTGAGCTAGCTTCATGAAATTTGGGCTTCTACATGTCCTTATGGATATAATTCAACACACATAGTTTTATGTGTTTACGTTAAAGAGGTTTTGAGTTATAGAAGGGTCAAAAGTGGCACCAAGTGGTTCGTGTAATGATACACTCGGCGCGTTCCTTTGCTTGAACTTGGCTTGGTCACGCTGCCGCGTGCCCTGATAGTGTAGAGGACTTTAAGTTTGTAGAATGCGTTCCGTATCTTCTCGTTTACATGTTTTAAAAACCTCATTTCACCATCTAATACCAGTCCTAAGTTCCTAGCGTCCTGTTCTATGGGAATAACAGTATTGTTTATTTTTAGCCATTAAGCGCTTTCTGAATTTGAGTTTTTGTGCCCAGAAACATCATTTTAGACTTAGCGGGATTCAGAATAAGTGCGTTTTTGGTGGCCCACGAGAATATCCGTTCAAGGTCTGCATTTACAAGAGCCATAGCTAGGTTTACATTCTCCGGGCTAAAACTGTAGTACACTTGTGTATCGTCTGCATAAAGATGGTA
This sequence comes from Eupithecia abbreviata, assembly GCA_943735965.1. Lineage (NCBI taxonomy): Eukaryota > Metazoa > Arthropoda > Insecta > Lepidoptera > Geometridae > Eupithecia > Eupithecia abbreviata. Next base: position 7,957,756 of record OX030991.1, on the reverse strand, counting down.
CTTGCAGGTTTTTATGCACTCGGGCATGACCGCAGTAAATATTGAAAACAGGATTGGGCTCAAAATTGAGCCCTGTGGTGTACCCGTCGGAACCTCCGTCATGTCCGAAAATAGTTTCTCGCCGCAATGATTTTGTAACTCTACATATTGTTTTCTACATGACAAAAAAGATTTAATCCATTTGCAGGTGTCTTCCGAAAATCCATAATATCCCAGTTTTGCGACAAGTAGGTCATGGTTTATACAGTCGAAAGCGCGGGAAAAATCGAGTAGGACAAGTACAGAGCAGAACCCGGCATCTGACGCAGTAATTAAATCATCTGTGACCCGCAGGAGTGCAGTTTCCGTGCCATGACTTTTCCGAAAGCCTGATTGGTATTTCGGTATAATATTCTCTTGTTTAAGGTGATCCTCTATTTGGTAGAGAACTATTCTCTCTAAAACTTTAGACAAGATCGGGAGGATGCTGACTGGTCGCAAATCTTTTACGTTTTCAACTGAGCTGGACTTAGGTATTGGTCTAACCAGTGCGCGCTTCCAGTCGTTTGGGAATTCATTCGACAAGATAGAGGAATTTACTATATCGGTAATTATTTTTAATGTCTCTGGCAAGGTCAGTTTTATCATTTCCACGGTCAGACTATCGTAACCAGATGCATTGGTATTGATATTTAAAATAATCTTACCAACAGCTTCCTCTGATACCGTTACTCTCTTGCATCTATCGGGAACGTTTGTCATAACTAAATCTAAAATAGTTGCCGAGGTATTTGTAACTCTAGTAGGCTCTGTAACTAGTTGAATAAGATTATGCTGATTACAAAACATTGCTAGCTCGCGAGCGTTCGAGGTGTTAGGTTGTGACATATCTACATTAAAATCAGTTAAAACACAAATATATTCGCAGTTTAAAAAGGTAGATAATAACTCAGTAAGCGAGCTAAGCGCCGGAATTACTCTGACCTTTTCTGGTCTGTAGGCAGTGCCTATAGCCATTCGAGTGCCCGGTAATGTAACTTCTAGCCAGAGTTGTTCTAGATCAGATGCAGGGTGTGCACGAACTCTACCACGTATCCCCTTTCGCACATAAAAGCCAACGCCCCCACCTGTTTTCTTTCGTGACCTAAGTTTAAGCGCGTAGTCAGGGAGAGCTGGAGCAATTTTTTTTTATAGCCAGGTTTCATTTAAAGCCAGGATATCGGGCTTATGTGTTAGCACGCTTGCCTCTAGCTCATCTGTACCTGTGTTTAAAGATTGTACATTCAGGAGACCCAGTCGTATGTGTGTATTACTATGTCCTTCCTCAAAGTATAAACTCCAATCATGCTAACTTTCATTTGAATTGTTTCGGTAGTTTCAACGTGATGCGCGTTCAAGAAATAGACAGACAAAAATAAAAATTAAACAGAAGAACAAAAATTTTAAACTCACAAATAAAATGATCCCTTATTCTGCTCAGCCGAACCGCGTCCTTGATATCATCATATCTGTAGACATTTCGACTGCAACTATCGTATCGCGCATCTTTCACATAAGCGCGTCCTTTGGAGTCTATCCCAATCACGCCGGGGGAGAAACAGCTCTGCAATAACGATGCCTCGCTGCCTTCCACTTCTCGCACCATTTGTATGTCGGGGAGCAATCTGTATGACGCAGTGGCTGTGAATGTAATGAAAATGTATTATACTTTTGGTGTTACATTACTATAAACAAAGTGACAGATCTTGTTACAAGAAGATCCTAGTTCCCTTAGAATTAGAATTAAAGTAAGATACTCTTCTTAGAATCAATAATACATACCAACAGGTGAAAACTTAGCATGATCCCTGCCGATTCCTTTTACAGCTACAAGTTGTAAGTCCAATTCATGTCCTGGACGCATTTTTGAAATGAGAATGTCTCCATGCACAGGTCCTACAGCTGTTTCCTTGTGGACAGAAGCTTGGTTTCCAACTGGATGCCATTTCATTTGTGATGAATATACTGAAATTTTTCTTAAATTTTAATTTATTATTTCAGCCACCTTTCAACCTTCAAGGATAAAGTTTGAACCAGAGTGCCTTTTTATTTCCAGTTCTAGTAAAGCTACTAATTTTGTCCTATTGATTGGTTGTAAAATTAAATAAATTAAATATTATCAATAATTTCTTACCACTATGATTTTCATACAAGTCTTCTGCTCTGTAAGAATCTTTGGGCTGTGATTTATTGGTGGTGCATTTTACTTTTAGTGAAAATTCAAGAGTGTTGAATTCATTGCCCTCAGTTGCATCTGCAATAACAAGAAAAGAAAGTTAGGATAGGTCTAACAGAGGTGTTCTATTAAGTTAAACATGCTGAATTTCTAGGTTTACTGTCATAATATACCTTCAGGGCGATATTCAAATAATCTTGGATCTGCCCTCAGAGGAATAAGTCCAAGTCTATGAGCCAAAACTTCATCTTGTATGATAGAAGTATTATTTTTAATCATCACTTTTTCGATAGCCATGCTTGGAACTTCACTGAGCATTAGTCTGCGAAAGGCATTGGCAAATGCAGGCTGTATTCCAATTAAATCAAATTCCATTTCAGTGGGATCCATTCTTATGATGACTATACGAAACTTCTTAGCAAATTTTTTGAAATTCCACTTTTCATCAGCCATGCCAAAATCTTCAGCAGCATTCTGTTTAACATAACATACCACAGATTTAGATAAACATAACCTATAACATTTTATCACGATGGCTGCAAAAATTCACGAGATGTGTTTACTTTGATTATTCTCAGTGAGTAAAGAAATTATTTCAATACCAATAATAGTGTTCTCTCCTAAAAATATGGAGGTACGTACTTTCAAACGAAACTCTTCCAAATAAACTCGAGGTTTTTCTTCTAGTTGAGGCATATTTCTTTGTATCCCGCGTATATTTTTACTGTCAAATCAATTTTAATATAAAAGAAAGAAAATAAACATAAAACCACTATTCTTTGATTTGAGAAGAAAAGAAAGATCACATATCAATCAGTCCTATGTATCAGTCACATCACATCACATCACTCACAGTCACAGACAGACAGGACTACCAATACCAACCAAGTAAAAGTACCACAATGGTACCACATGATTACGTTTAGGTAGAACCGTCGTCGCGTCGGCTATTTCAATGTAGCTACTGTACTACGGTAAAGAACAGAACGCAAATAATAGAAAAATTAACGACGAGTGCTTAGCCGCCCATAGACATTATTTTGGCATTATTCCATTTAGCTTATACCATACCATTATTTATTATCTGTTTTATTGTGACAAATTATTATAAATGAATTTATTTTAATTTTTTAAGAAGGCATGTTTGTCTGCTTTTCTTTGCACAATGCCCTAAGGTGTTTCCTTTGTTAAAAGTTAGTGTGTGTTATAATAAAAATGTAATTTATCTTTTAAAATAGTATTTAACGACATCAAGTGTAACATGTGTAGTGTACCTACTACCTACGGTGGAAATAAATAAACTGATAAACTGACATTTGTAAAGCAACTCTAGTTGCTTGACCTGACACGCTGAGCAAGCCAGGAAGACAAGTCGTTCTATCTCATTTCTTCTCGGGCTTTTAGGATATATTGTTCTCTTTCTTTGTGTGAACGAGATTTGCACGAGTTCTATAAACTTCTCTTCTCTTTCTAGGCTACCCAATCATAGTACCACGAAGTACAACTACTTTTCTACAAAGGGGTATAGTACAGTAGTAGGGTTCTGCATAGTACTATAATAATGAATCTATGGTATTCTCTTTCTTTTATTTAATTTAATAAATATTTGCTTGCAAGCAAAGAGATGAGATGCAAGAAGATGGCAAGAAGAATAAAAAAAAATCACTAATAATTAAACGTCTTGCTTTGTGTTTTGTGAATGTGATGGTAGAGTGGTGGAAAGAATAAATTTTATCCGGATTGAGAAAGAAATCAAGCAAAGTGAATAGTTGAATAAATCCGCTGTCAGGATAGCAAATATCCACAATGGGCAGTTTGGAGAGAGCAACGTTATGCGGATATATTTGTAGATTGTGCTCTGAAATGCATCGTGTTGTCCTTCATATCTACGGAGAAGAGGGCATACGCCTGTGTATTTCGGAGAAAATCAGCCGATATTTATCTATAAACGTAATTACCTTTACCATTACTATCTTTATACCCACTGCTCATTCATTTTATCTAGTGGATGATGCTACAAAATAGGTACTCATTGTTGTACATTATTCTGTTCCAGATTTCTCAGTCGGATCCCTTGCCAAAAACGATCTGCACCAGCTGCTTAGAACGCTTAGAGGACCAACACAAATTGATGCTTGTAATGCAACGTGCAACAAATATGATAAAAAAACATCAAGCTTCCCACGAGGGATGTGATCTCTAGTATTTATTTTATAACTGTATTTTAATATTTTAAGATACCTCTTGTTGATCTCAGATCTGAGAAGAATCTTGATACTAGATAAAGCAGTTTTGAAGATAATTATAATAATAATTATATAATGATAATTTACTCAAGATTGTTTTCAGATTTGATTTTCATACGCTGGAGTGGATTTTGTTTATTCAACTATCGTTTAAACATAAGTTGGATGATATTCATGAATTACATTGGATTATGGACTTATAATATACCTACTGTGATGACTATTTACAGGTTCTAAAGATTGTCATATAGATAAAGAATGGGACTGAAAATAAAGCGGGACAGCATGTTGTACTGCTAACATCTTCAATTCCATTCTTTATGTACAAAACTTATACACCTATTTTTTTGTTTTGTCTTAGTTTCAATAATCACATAACCATTAAACAACATAAAAATTTAGTTATAGAATAAGCTAGGATTACGTGTTTATTGTGATGAGTGATCTATTTGTAAATAAATGTATTCTTTGATCTCCAATATGAATCTGTGCATGTCTTAGTTAACACATTTACTGCCAAGCCTAGACTCTTTCTTTTCAGGTTGCATCATGGGCAATTAATGAGTTATAGGTTTTGGTAATTATGAGATGAGTGTGTGTGTATACTCGTACATTGCCAATGATGCAAGTAAGTGTTAAACAGCACTGCAGCAGAAGTATTGGTGGAGCTACATATAGCTAATGAATAGACAGGACCTGTTCTACCAGTCGGTAGAACAGGGCCTACAGAGTTATGTAGCCATACGAACTGGCTCAAAGCACATAGTAAACAAAAATGATGGCGAAAAACTGTAGTGAGTCAGGCAAAAAACTTGTATCTTGTTTAAAATTTATTGCACATTCCCATTCAGAAGTAATTTTTCAATTCTGGAAACATTTTTGTGGATCAAAATTTTAAAATCATTAATTTTATCATGCTTCTCTTGTATATCAGCATCAAGCAGCTTTATCCGGCTTTGAAGAGGAAACAATGTTGCTTCATTTGCTCTGAAATATAAATTTCGAAATAAAATTATTCCAAAAATGCTATAAATAAAATAAAAATTGTTTATTTCGAGCACAGAACTCATAAAAAAAATTATTTTAAAATTTTCCTACTCAATCACAAATCAATGATATAAAATAAAACAAATTAAAATATGGACACAGACAAAAAAAAAATATCTATGCTAAACTATGATTAACTATGTATATTATATATTATTCTGGTTAACTGGGGCTACATGATGCTGTGTGATGTGATGATTGTGTGACTGTCCAACATTATAATAATTATTATTTAATGATACTATGGCAGTTGTTTTATACCACATTGCAGCCGATAAAACTAGCAGTTATTTATTTTTTATTATTTTACAGACTACCATTTCTGCATAATTATATACATAACACATACTCTATACATAACAAGAAGAATCATCCAAATTGGTCCACAATTGATGGTAGAAGTAATCCACAAACATGCATACAGCCAAACTAAATAATCCTTTTTCAAGTCTGATAAAGTAAAAAGAATTTGATACAAAATCTGCTCAAAGGTCATGTTTAATGTACCTACTATGCGTGAATGATAATAATGCTGGACAATTCACACAGCAACATGAGTACTCTGTAACTAAGCAGGGTTTTTGTAATGGGTAATAAATTGCTGATATGTATAATAATTATCTTTATATATAAAATTCTTCTCGAGTTTTAGCGAGACTAACGAACAGCAATAGTGTTCGTTAATCTCGCTAAAACTCGAGCACGGCTATGCTGATTTAGCTAATTTTGGTTTTGAAATATTTGTCGTAGTCCAGGGAAGGTTTAAACGGTGCGAAGCCGCGGGGCGTAGCTAGTCTTATATAGAAAATACACAGAACAAATATTTGCAGATCATATAAATATGGTCTCAAAGTGGGAATCGAACCCGCAACCACCTGCGTCGCAAACGGACCTTCGCCCACCGTGCCCCATGACATCAGTAGTCTAAAAAAAGGGAAGAGAAAAAGAGAATCGGTCTAGACTACGAATCAATAATTATTTATTCTTAGGGTCTAAGTCTAAGTGAGTGAGTTGACTTAGAACTTAATTTAATTTCTTTTTAATTATGCCAGGGACGAGGGCATTATCTCGTCCCTGTATGATGCATGAATTGATGATACTAAATTTAATATTTTTACCGATCTAATGAATATAATTTGTATTTTTAGGAAAACTTGATATGTAAAAATTTATCAATAAATTATATTTCGGTTGTGGTTGCATTGCATTTGACTACCTTCATATTTTGAATCTCTTGGGGGATGCAGCTGCAATCCATTCATCCTATCGAATAACATCCTGCTAGCGGCCGGCGTTAGAAGGCGGGGGGAGGGGGACTGTTACGACAGCCAGATAATTATTATTTGTCACACGTATATATTTTTTGTATTCCTTCGTATCAATTTTCTTAGCCGCTGCAATCTCCCCAAAATGTTCAGAGTGCGCTTCGCCGGCTGTTATTTATATAGTCCTACGGACGTCGAAAAAGGATTCGATGAAATCTATGTTCGTCTGTATGGTATCTATGTCCGTCGATGTATTTTAGTCTCCCATCGACTACTGACTGACCCATTTTATAAATTATATCGTTATTGTATAGCTAATGATTCCGAGGAGGTGGTCCCATTTATGTTTTACTCCCCCACAAAACCTAAAAACAGCGTAAAAAAATAAGGGAATTTTAGTTTAAAAATAAGGGAGTTTAGCTCGCTCCGCTCGCCGTTATTTATAAAACGGCTTTCCGTAAATAACTGCGTATAAATATAGGTACCAACCCAGTCATTAAACATTTGGAGGCACGATTCGCTCGCTATGATTTATTTTGTGATATGAAAAAATATTTTCAAAATAAATGATTTAGTTACGCGTCGCGCTTACTATTGATAGCAGTTGAGGGTCGGGATTGTCTAGCCCGACGAATTTCGTATCGTATGCCCATTATTGCTTTTTTTATGAGTATAACCATAGATGAAGGAAACATAGATAGCCAAAGCCCATTCAAAGTTGCGTTCCTCCGAAATTCTGGATAATACTAGATGGCGTTGATCCTTATCCCGAAAATCGTTATATTCCACGATTAAACTCGGTAAATGAATAGGAGTAATTTGATAATCGTAACAATTCTTTTATAGTTTTTTTTAAATAAGTTTTTGATACTTACCGGTTGATGTATTCAAATTTTGTTTTATTAATAGATAATCGTCCTGGTAGACTAGTCTCTAAAGAATAGTGATAGATTTATTTTATTCGTCCATGGTATAACGTATTGAATATACATACATCTTTTCTTTTTGCATTTCCTTGGAAACCTCTTCGTAAACATTTGTCCATTGTTGCAGCTCTTGGCGCATCACTTCCGCATCTTCTTGAATGTGGTCCAGAAGTTTCCCTAATGGATTCGCCCCACGCGATAGAGCTTGTATGTTAAATCGTAACTGTTCTATTTCTTGATTTACAGCTTCCTTTACTTTTTGAGCACCAAACTGCCACTCCTTCAAAAAAATAAATACTATTTAAAATATTTAAAATTGTTTACGACTGTTGCCCGCTGGATATTATTTGCGGGATTGCGGAATACAGATAAAAGAAAAGTGTTTTGCCGCAATCGTAAATCATTTTCCGTCTATGAAGCCATGATAAACCTAACTTCAATTCAATGACATTTTGGTGAATCCTTTAAATCTTAGAAAACTCTCCTTAAACTAACTATTCCTATACTGTGATTAGGTTCAGGTACTTACAATTTCAGTTTTACCCAACTGTGAAAATTCTTTCTGGGAGTCCAATATTTGCTGTACTAAATGACCATGTTCATTTGATGATAAATGCAGCTGGTCTTGTTGATTTTGTGATTGTGTTTGATTGCCATGTGATGGTTGTTCTACAAAAATTACGCTCGTATCTTCGTCCTAAAAGAAAACCAAAATAATATTCATAATATACCTACCTACAATCATTATTCTAAACCCAATAGTACGTTTTACGTAATACGTTGCGTTGTACGATGTACACGTAAGTACTCACCTCTTCATTATTTGCATTTTCAGCGATGATATTCACTTTTGCTAAAAGTAAATTCTCGGTATCTGGTATAACGTTGTCAATTTTCTCTCGGAGGCGCGGAGCTCCAGGTCTGGAAGAAGGTGGTCTAACGCTTGGCGGTCTAATCTCGGAGTTTTTTCTACTCAAATTGTTAATGACTTTGTCTATTGTCTTGTTCTTATCCAACTCACTACTTCTATCATCAGAATCAGTGCTTACATTCCGCGTTAAGATAGGTTCAACGCTCTTAATAGGTAAAGGTATAATTTCCTTGACAGGACTACCTTTGTCTTCTTTGGTGATTACTTTGTCTGGATATATTTCATTTGGGATACTTTCCGTATTGTTGGTAGTTTTTCCATAAATTTCAACATCTAATAGATCAGCGGTAGAATTACGATCGTTTTCACCATGTGCATTCCCTTCATCGTCACTTTTATTGAATATATCTTTTGTTTTCGCTTCATCCTCCAATACTTGTTTGGAAAGCAAATCTTTCATTAGCGCTTCGTCTTTATCTTTATTTTCTTCTTTTCGCTTTTCATCATCCGTTTTCTTTGATACCTTTTGGTTTTCTTTTAAATCTGTACCTGGTTTCTTTTTGTCTGATTCTGCATTTTTAATTTTCTCAGTCGATTTCTTTGACTTTGTATCATTTTTGGTCACAATACTTTCTTTATTCTTTATTTTTAGCTCGTTGATTGTACTACCAATCTTATTTACAGCACCACTTTCTTTTTTATTCGTGGCAAGCTTTTCGTTACTTCTTGATGAAAGATTTTTTGAGTCATTGGTTTTCTTTATAAGTTTATCTGTTGGATCTTTCTTGTCTTTAGATTTTGTTTCTGTGATAATTGATTCTGTTGCACTTTTTTTATATTTCTGCACAGCTTCATGTGATGATAGCTTCTTATCTAGAGCGAAAGCTAAGTTTTGAAGTAATTCATTGGTTTTATCTGCTTCTTGTCCAGCTACTATCTTAGATGATTTTACAGTTAATGATTTTCCTGTAGTTAAACCTAAGGAAAATTTTCATGTTAACAGTAGGTATCTAGATATGGCGTTTTGGCGCTCACTAAGGAAGGCCTATGTCCAGTGTGAACTAAGATGATCAGTAGTTAGGTAGGTACCTAACTTACTGATTATCATTTCACCACCTTATCAACATAGAACTGTTATAGGTAGATAGGTATTGTTAAAGGTAACATATGAGTAGGTAGGTACTTAAGTTAGAGTAGGTATTTAAGTAATGTTGGTAGGTAGGTATGTAGTTTATTTCTTGGTGATGTTATTAAAGGTACCTACCATAACATAGAATTATAAATAGATAGTACCTACTTAGTTATTTGAAGACTCACCTACTACTGATATAACTTTGTTAAGAAAAAGTATTTTGCTGTCTCTATCTTTAACATTTTCTGATATTAATTCATTTTCCTCAAATAAGCCGTCAAAAAATCCAGTTGTCTTATGAACCTGAAAGTTACCAATCTTATTAAATTAAGCAGACAGGGAGTAAAATTCAATGTAGATTGATAAATAAATAAAAATGTCAGTGTTATAAAGTTAAATGGAGATCACTGCAACTTACAGATGTTACAATATCGTGTAAAAATCTAAAAGGTGGCTTCCTTAGTAGTTTTTCATTCAGTGGTGGTCGCTTCACGTACTTTCCTAGCGACGCCTGTGTTGCTTTTATAACATCAGCTCCCAATTCTTTTTCCATTACGCATGTTTTAAAATTATTTTCTATCAATTTTATTCAGATTGTTCGACTTGGGGATTGAATTCGTCAATTGATGAATTGACTGACTGAATGAAATATACTGTTTATCCTATTTTATTGATTGTTTACATTCTGTGTTGCTATGGTTACCAAGTCAGCAGCAAAGATCGTATCTAGCAGCCATAAAATAGGAAAATAATTGTAGTCCGAATTTTAAGTCCTACCTATAAAGAGATTTTACATACCTACCTACTCCTCTGTTACGAGGTACAAAAACCTGTACCTGCGTTCTGTAGTCGGTCTAATACATTACCTACCCCTACATATATATTGTAAAACGAACGAGCGAGATCGAAGATATAGAAACTCTTACGTAGGTACCTTGTTATTGTATTCTCTTTGATAGAAACTTTTTTAAGGCAGTGCTAGGTAGGCGGTGGTGGACCGGCTCGTTTGGGTTCGTTTGATAGCCTTCGCTTCTATAATTATGTGTCCTTCGCTCACTTAATCTGTACCCGGCAAGCAAACGTAGACAGAGTAATTAATACGATGACGTCATGCGCTAACGTATATAATATAACTGTCATTTTACTTAGAAATAAACTTTTACTGGATTTTGTTCGTCCATGTGACAAAATGTTGTGACAGGATGGATCCTGGATGGATGGATAAATAAAGTGTTGTAAAAGGATGTCAATGTCATGTGCTACGAGGAAGACGTGGCGGATTAAAGGTGATAGATATAATGTCATATCAAAAAGTATTGCCAACATAGCCTCCTATTTTTGTTTAATCTTACTGCTTTATAGAAAAAAAAATGCTTGTAATTAGATAGGATTTACATCGCACTTATCAAGGTTTTTCTTCTTCATAGCGTTTTAAGAAAGGATAATATTTAACATTATACAGGGTTATTGGTAATTCGACGTATTCCCGTTAGGAGGTGATAGGGGTGACTATTTGCGATAATTTTTACCCCTATGTGCATTATGCAAAAGTGAACCATTTTTAAGTTATCATGTTTTTTAGCGTTTTTCAAATTAAGTCAAAAGTACATGAAAAATTTATTTAAAATATCTAACAATTATCACTCCAAATTTAAAAATGCGAGTTGAAAAATGTTTTTATTTCATAATTCATTGATATTTTTTTCCACTAAAATGCCTTAAAAACGTTATGAAACTTGGCTTGCAGATTATTTTAAAAACATAACCGTTGTCTTAGCTCTCCAACAATGCATAACAGTTTGGAACTTATTTCAAAGAAACTGAAAAAAATCATTACAAAGGAAGCAGGCGAAAATTCGAATACAAACTTAACCTAGTCGTTCTTTCAAATTTCTATAAAACTATACCCAATTTAAATAAAACGAAACATACAAATTTAATAACAGTTTAGTAGTAATAACAATTAATAATAAGTAGTTAACAATGAAGACATTTTGTAATATAGCATAATTTTAAGTTCTTGCTCGAAGTGACTTCCCCTATTGCGTACACAAAGTCGCATTCTTTATCTGAGTTGTGACTTAACTACCGAAGTAATCAAATTCCACATCGCATTTGCTGCGTTTACAAGAAGAAAGAGAAAAGTTAAGTACGAAGAAAAGTTTTGAAAAGAAGAGTTTTTTTTACAAGAATTATAAACGCAATGGTGTCACTTCGAGCAAGAACTTTAATTAGGCTAAATTCTCATAACGGGAATACGTCGAATTACCAGTAACCCTGTAAAAGTTTAATTGTTTTTTAGGTTTTTTTCCGGTTCATAATTATTATATTCTTTGGTTTATAACTTGAGATAAAATGCCAAAAATAAATAGTCTAGTGGGCAATACCGTCACAAAATCACTTGTTTGTCGGATTTGTCGCGCCTAGCAAAATGGTGGAAGCAAGATTTCGCTAGAGAATTTTGGTAAATTTTGTTGTTCAAAGCGCCTGGGTGAAAGTTATATCAAAAGCTAATTTGGTCTGCTGTGCTTCAACAGAATAAACAAACAAGATGCCACCAAAGAAAAGAGGACGCCCTCCTGGGCCAACTAAACAAAACCATAAAATCAGGAAACCAACTCTAAAAGAAAAATTGCTAATAATGGTTGGAGATGACGATGCAGATGAAAATATGATCAAAGAAGAATGTTTGAGTAATGATGATAGCGGGAACTTTACAAACGGAGCTGATAGTGAAGATGATCAAATTGAAATTAATGTTCCAGCTATTTCTCCAAAAAATAAACTCAAGGTGAGAACAATTTGACCATATAAACATTTAGAAGGCACTAAGTAAAAATACTTTAAACTACTGTTACCCTATTTTTCAGGTATATAATTGCAGGGTGTGTCAAAACAAAAACTACAAGATGAAAAAGAACTATGAGTTACATTTACTGATGGAACATTCTAAAACACCTGACAGTGTTCCTTGTCAACAATGCCATGTTGTCTGCCCTAACCAGGATACTCTAGACGAACATGAGAAAGTTCACAAGCTTCCTATCATCAAATGCAATCATTGCTCAAAACAATTCACTCGTCAAGCTCATGTGTTACGGCACATGGCTCAGAAAGGCTGTGGGAAAAAAATGGCTAGGTTCCCATGTGAAGTAAGTCCAATTCCTGTTAAAAACATATTTTTGTCAGTTATCCCTTAAATCAGTTCATAAATAAAATGTATATTTTGTTTGTTTCATAATGTCATATGCTGTATTGTTTTATAGATTTGCCATGCAAGTTTCTCTAGAAAAGACAACTTGATTGTTCATCTGCGCACCACTCACATTATGAGTAACAGGTTCGCGTGTAAAATCTGCTCATTTACAACTAAAAACTTCACTAAACTCACCAGACATTGGCATGAACTCCATGCAGGTAAGTTTAGTTTAACTAGCTGTAATATTACATTGGTGATGAGGTCAGTAATCGGTGGGTTGCTGGCCTTGGTGATAATGGCTGAAAGTGCAATCAATTTAAATAAAAATAGCTTAGTTCATAAATTATGGTAAAAATTTGCACCTTAAATCAAACTCAATATTTTGAGAGACAGGCATATTCCATTGCTGGCCCCAAAACACTACAGATATAGAAATTGCTGGCTCCTTGTCTGATAAGCCTGAAAGGTTGACTTTGCTCAAAGTAGGGTGTCAAAATAATTACCAGATTACATACTATGTTTGTGTTAACCCTTTCAACATGCCTGCCCTTGTTTAGAGGATGCGTGTTTATCTGTGGATGTACATAACATAATGTGTGCTAATGAGGAAACTAGTTCAATGAGTTTTTAATGAAATTTATTATCATGACTAAAATCTTTAATAATAATTTATTAAGTCATTATAATGAATAATATTTTCAGAAACCCCCAATCAGTTCATTTGTGACCTTTGTGGCAAAACAACATCTTCTCGAGCAGCAATGTCCAAGCATAATGAGATACATGGGGAAAAGAAGTATGCTTGTGATGTGGTTAGTATATTTTGAAATTACTTTAATATAATTTTTTTAAAGATCAGTACACTTACCTCTAGTTGAGAAATAAATTTTTCTTTGATTTATTTATTACCTACTTTTAAACTGAAATCCAAATATGCTAGTCATTTGATTGTCTCCCTTTTATACTATAATCAAAATATAAACTGTATAGTACCTTAAATATTTACTAACATATATGTTTGGTGCAATCATAATGGAGGACATTCTAAAAGGTAAGAAAAATTTCAAAGATTTTCCCTTGACTTCTACTGAATAGAGTTAACATTATTGTCTAAAATGATGATGTGGTAAATGACAGCATAATCTGCAATCACTTGAATCAACCTTACGCAATGATACCTTGACTTCATAAGGATAGTCAAGGAATCATTGCCAATGACTAGAATAGAACATAACATATCCCTCACATCTCTCGCTTCGCTCGTGAGTTTTTCTAGAATCCTGAGTTGTGCTCAGGATTAAATAGGACATGCATCTGAAACCAATGTCTTTATTAGTTTAATATGCATGCCCAGAAAGAATGCCCACTGACTGATTCAGACAGACAAGTAAATAGCGGGATTGGAAGGAGTGTGTGTATCCTACTAATATTGTAAACGCGAAAGTTTTTGAGTATGGACGGTTACTCTTTCACGCAAAAACTACTGAATGGATTTTGATGAAACTTCACAATAATATAGCTTACATATCAGAGTAACACATAGGCTACAATTCATAAACATCATTATATATTATCCAAAATATCTATCACAACGCGGGTGTAACTGCGGGGCGCAGCTAATATTATAATACTAATGTGATTGGTTGATTATGCGCCGTCGGAAACATTCGAAGATTCCGTCGAATTCGCCCAATTTTATAAATAACATAATTTACTTAGGGCTGTTGTAATAAATTGTGTTTCAGTGTGGCTACAGCACGCACACAGTGGAAGTGATTCGGCGGCATGTGCTGACCCACGTGACCGACAAGCCGTACAAGTGCAACCTCTGCACCAATTCCTATATCCAGCGCTCACAGCTTCTGAGACACCTCGAGACGCACTCCGGCTTCGTATGCTTCCACTGTGACACGCGCTTCCCGAACAAGATCAGGTAAGTACACTATGTATATATAAAAAGTAATAAATAAATAAATAATGCTGGACAATCCACACAGCATCATCTAGCCCCAAAGTAAGCAGAGCTTGTGTTATGGGTACTAGATGACTGATATACTTAATACAATACAATACATTATGTTGATAGATATTTTTATTATACACAGATAAAGACCAGAACACCTGGAACAAATATCTGCAGATCGTACACACATTTGTTCCGAGGCGGGAATCGAACCCGCAACCTCCTGCGTTGCAGGCGGACCTCCGCCCACAGCGCCACAGAGAGGTCGTCAATAATAAAAGTGGCAGAATAGAGAGTGCACTCATCATCATCACTGGCCTATGTTTGTCCTTTGCTGAACATAGGTAGGACTTCTCTAATGAACGCCATAGCGTTCTGTAATCAGCTCAAAGCTTCCAGCATCTGCCTGCAGTATTTCGTAGGTCGTCAGCCCATCTCACAGAAGAGTATCCTACACTACGTTTACAGAGTCGTGGTCTCCACTCAAGAACACATTTATGCCAGCGGTTGTCGGTCTTCGATGACATTAAGAAGAGGCATGGAAGTTTAACATTTAAATCTTCTTTCAAAACGAATTATTGTATTGTTTCAGTCTGTTGAATCACAATAAAATGCATACGGAAGATTTCAAGCTCTACTGCCCGTATAAAGATTGTGAATTCGCGGCAAGACAGTTCAACACTGAAGCCAGCTATGATGAGCATTTGAAATCGCATTGTGATGATGAAAAATGTAAGTGTTGAGGCGTAGCTTGTATTTCTACTGCGCCGGCGAAAGTCTTAATTTTGTCTCCTCCAAAGTAAAAAGTTCATGACCTTTTGTTGGTATGTATTTTCAAGTTACATGAGAGTTTCAAACTAAAAGCGAAGGAATATTAAATTACGGAAGAAGGATTTTTCACGGGGGTTAGCAAAGATAACCAGGAATGGAACAGCAAAAAATCTGTAGAGTGAAGCGAGCCGCATATTATATATATATATATATATATATATTCATGGTAGTACAATAATCAGCGTTTTTAATTATTCATGGTACAGTAATCAACTACTATGCCTACTGCGCCTCTGATCGAATCTATACCCATTGATAACGTTGTGTTGACTTTTAGTGTTTGCCTGCGAAGTCTGCCGCAAGCAGTTCCTAAGCGAGACCAACATGCGTCGCCACATGCGCACGCACACGCTGGACCGACCGCGGCGCTGCATGTACTGCGTGAGCGCGCGCGCCTACATCCGGGGCATGCACCTCGTTCGCCACGTGCGCCACTTCCACAAGGACGTGTTCGCGACGCACCTGGCTCACGTGCGCACCGTGCTTGTGAGTACACCACCTATTCACTAGACCGCCCGCGGCGCTGCATGTACGTACTGCGTGAGCGGACTGTGCTTTCAAATGTCAAGTCTATTTACACTAAGTCTGCGTGTAGTAAAAACGAGGAAGAAACTTTGGGGTTTTTTCCTTTATTGTTATTATTTGGCTCTGAGTTTAACCTTTTTTATATATTACACATTCCAATTTCACGTTTGTACCTGCTAGAAGTACCTAAACTTTTATATGGTCGGTCAGATGACTGACGACGAAATGACATGGATCGATATTCCCTAAACTAAATTGATTAGAAACAAGTAATTTAAGGAGTCAGTTTACTACGTTAGGAAGAGAACCTAAAATCATTTTCAGGTCCTAGATTTTATTTGTAACAAAAATATGGATTATAGATAGGAGATGGTTCGAGAAAAGTGTGCACGTGTCTACCACTAGTCTACCTTCACTGAGTCTGCGTTAAGGGTCCGGCGACCCTCGCTTGCAAAAATCGCTCCGAATATCGCTGTCCCTGTTTAACCCTTGCGCCGCGCCCCATGCGTGCGCGATAGCAATATTAGCCGTTAAAAATTTGGTTTGTTCCGTAATACCAAAAATTATGACAAAACTTTTTGTATTCTTCACAAAGTATTGTTATTCTGTAACTGGACAATATAAGCTATGTTCCTTAATAAATAATACGTAAGATAATGATGTTTTAATACGAAACAAATAGCAAGAAAACTTGTCCATTTTCGCATAAAAATGTGCAAAATGAGATTGGCTTTCATTTCATTTTAGGTAAGTATTTCGAAAAAAAACTATTTGGGAACCTAGATAAATACTATTTTAACACAAATAATGCAATATTATAGTGGAAATATGCTTGAATTAGAAATTATTTTGGTACTACGTTTGTATGCAGAATTCGTCCCTCCGGAGGCCCCTTAAACGTTTATTTTGTTTCCAGAACAAACAAAAGACGAGCGTGAACGACAAGCGCGTGGCACGTTCCGAGCTGGAGTCAATCCTAAACGTTCTAGACGCGGAGGCGGACCGCATTCTAGAGGGGTGCGACGGATCTGTGCTGTATGGAGGTATTCAGGAAAGCTACGATGCACCCGCGGACGAACCAGAAGAAATTGACGAAGAGGTAATCACAGCTTCATTGAATATGAACAGGTTAATTCATAATTAGACTGTTGAGACAGTCAATTTGGGTACATAAGGGCTGATTCACGGCGGAACAACAAGGCAGCGGTGAACAGTTTCAGTTTTTAAGCCTTTTGAACTTTACTGCAATGAATATTTAGACTAGTGATCGCCGTTTTGACCGGACGCAAGCATGGACCTGCACTCGTAAAAGCGAAATCGAAGTTTCTGATAAGTTTTAGCGCTAATCTTCTGGAAGCGACGAAACAAGCTTTTTTGTGCACGAAACGGCGGGCGGCTAGCGCGGGCGGCCGCGCTAGTTCAAGGTTCCTTGTCCCCCAGTCTCACGCATTGGTATTAGACCTATAGCACCTAGTTTGTTCAAAAATATTGTAAATTCCAGCTTCAGACTGAAAGCAGTCCATTGATGTCGGAGGAGGTGCTCGCCGAGAACTTGACCAAGTTACTAGTGCAGCTGATAGACACTCAGACACTGGAGTGCTTCGGCTGGCCGCATGACCCAGTAGATATGGTAAGGGCTTCCCCGTTTTATCTAATAAGTTGATACCTAATTCCTGCCCCCTCTGGGTTAAGATTTTTTAAATTATAGAATACTATTTGCGCGTGGTAATCTGTGTCAAATGGTTTATAAACCATCCTCTTGAATCACTTTATCTATTTAAAACCGCATCAAAATCCGTTGCGGAGTTTTAAATATCTAAGCATACATAGGGACAGACAGACAACGCGGGGCGACTTTGTTTTATACTATGAAGTGATTTGCATTTGGTCACAAGGCCTAATAGAGAAGTCATTGGACTTTGCTTGTATAGATAGTAGCTGACTCCTGAAGCGGAAAAAATGTTTTGACTGATCATTCAGAAATTATTCCCGACCATTTAGTCGCTAGTCTTGTCACGCCCTTAATAGATCTTACGACTACCTTATTTATACCGCACCTCCTTTTGAAATCGAAATTAAAAGTTTCTATGCTTTACCATCAGGTTTTGGAGAAAGTGATCAACGAATGCGGCGTGAAGCCGGCAGTCCGCGACTGGACTCGCGTCCAACGCCTGCGTGAAAACGCTAAGCATCTGTTCATACACGTGGTCGACGACAAAAACGTCGCGGCAATGCTCGACACGCACACTATCGACCAAATCATTAAACACATGCTCAATCAGTTTAGTGACAGGATAGAGGAAAACGAAATCATTCTCAGTTAAGAATATAGATTTATTATGTGAAGCAAAAAATAATAAGTGGTATATTTTTAGGTTTTTAAGAAGAGTTATTGTAAAATCATGTTATTGTTAAAAATGACTTTCATAGTTTAAACGAGGTAAAGACCCATTTTTTATGAATTATGTCTATGAAGAATGAATCAATTTCTATTTTGAAGTTTATAAATAAGGAAAGTTAAAATTCATTATAAATATGTGGGTGAAGGTAGATGAGGGTAGGTATATATTATACTAAAGATTTTAGGTACATATGTAAGGCAAGGAAAGTTATTTGATCCAATATATATAATTCACTTTTAACTTAGTTTTGACCAAACATATTTCGACGTTTTTACATTGTTATTTTTATTTTTAGTCTATAATACAAACCTTGTGCCTTCGTTTAACAAGTGGCAGGCTATTGTCGAGTGTTTGTTTTTATTGTTTAAAGATTGTTTTACGTACTAAGCGAAGTTTTATTAGTTCTAGTAACTAGAATACACAAGATAAAAAATAATTAAGATATAAATAAGTGTGAATGTCAAAATCATAGATATCCTATTATAATATAAAAAAAAAAATTATATGAAATTATAATTTTATATACTTAGGTAAGTACTTACTTAATTGTATGGGTTATTACCCATTGTGATTTTTAAACAATATATTACGTTAGATCATAAGGAAATCACATGCCTTAAATAATAATTCCAATAAGGTGTCTAGGTACCCACTGAAATAGTTATTGATTATATATTGAAAGTGCCTTTTTCATATGTATTGTAATCATAGGTAGGTACTTCCTGTATTTGCGTTTTTATCATTCTTGGAGGTATATTGTTTAAAATGTAATATTAGCTATTAATAAAATTATGAAATAAAACCTAATTAATAAAGTAAAGCTGGTTTAATTTCAGTGCTCAAGTAACATGTCGAGATTGCTGAGAGCTTGACCATTATACCACAAGTACCATGCAAACAAAGTACATGCCAAGCTTCACCTACGCGTTCGAATGTTTAGATTACTAGCACCAATATGTCGAATTTGGATCTTCAAAGGGTAGGCAACCTTGATCAATGAGGGTACCGGCCCATAACATCCACACACCCTACCTTGTCAAATTTTGGTCAGGCAAAATCTTCGAATATAATTAATTAGGCGCGCATAGGTAAAGGAATGTATATTATGTTGGTCATCAATGGTCTTCAACATTTCGAGTGAAATGCGGTAAGAATCGAACATAGGTTCTTTCGTCTGGCTTCAACGTCGAGAGAGACGTCTCACTCGAGTCATCTTACTCCTTTGAGAGTCCTGCAGGCCTTTCAAGAGCTGTTTTGTAGCCGATTGGCTGCGATGGTCTTCTTGAGTTTGAAAGTCATTGTGGAGTTCCAGCAGTACCCTCCCGGGAAGAGGTCGCTAGGAGGGTTTTGCATCTGGTAAATTCCTTGGTTAGCTACCAACTTGCTCATATCTGAAGGCGCTTTAACTGTCACTGTCACGTAGATTATGTAAAATGGTTGAAACTTTGCTTGAATGAATGCTTGCTTGCACAAGACCACAAAAAACAAGAAAGAAGTTGAAGTTGAACACCACAAAATACATAAGTACCTACCTTTGAATTGAAAGTAAAAGTACTTTGGTTTATACGGGAAATACCATACAACACCACAACGTTTTGCTGTCGAACAAGGACGTGCTGAAAGTATTGTGATTTCTATATAAAAATGTCTAACGTTCCTCTTATAGTGAGACTTTTAGCATCCTCTGTATCGGTTGCTAACAGAGCTGGTAAGATAGTACGAGATGTGATGAGTAAAGGAGAACTGGGTATTGTTGAAAAGGTTCGTAAACCATTTTACTACTAGTCGAAACTTTCACTAGGTGCTCCTCAGTACCAGATAATATAACAATACCTACTGACGTCGTAACTTTTTGTACAGGGCAAAGATGACTATCAGACAGAGGCAGATAGATCAGCGCAAAGGTGTATTATTGCATCACTTGCTGCACAGTATCCTAAAGTGCATATCATTGGTGAAGAAGACAGTCCAGAAAATGAAGTTGGTACAAAATTTAAAAATTATAGCTATAACTTTGTCTTTTTGTAAAGTTCATGATTTCTTTTTTTAGGGTGAAGTACCCAGCGATTGGATTGTAGTGGATGCAGATAAGGAAGTACTTTCACTAAAATGTCCTCAAAGTCTAGGTAGTGTGAAAGAAGAAGATATTGTTGTTTGGGTTGATCCATTGGATGGCACTTCTGAATAC
Source organism: Eupithecia abbreviata (assembly GCA_943735965.1). Lineage (NCBI taxonomy): Eukaryota > Metazoa > Arthropoda > Insecta > Lepidoptera > Geometridae > Eupithecia > Eupithecia abbreviata. Next base: position 7,936,967 of record OX030991.1, on the reverse strand, counting down.
ACACAAGGTCAGTAATAAGTCCAATAATAACTTATTACGCTTCTGCAAGATTGCCAATACTTATAGTTGCCAATTTATAGGTGCTCTAGGTAATGTTGAAGAGAGATCCCTGGGAAATATGGAAAATGTAATTTATCTCACCTGATACTTATGTATATATAAATTTATAATATGATTTTCTGGATCGATGGCCAATTATATGTGCTTTAATGTTGAAGAGAGTTCCCTGGAAAAGATGGAAAATGTAATTTAACTCCTTCACTGATGATACTTTAGGTATATTTTAATTGATTATTTGTTTTTCTGGATGGGTGGCCAATTTTAGGTGCTCTAATGTTGAAGAGAGATCCCTGGGAAAGATGGAAAATGTATTTGTCTCACCCATTTATTAGTATGAAATGGTATTTAAGTTTACACCAATCAAATTATGGTAAATTTTCTTCAGATATGTTTGGCACTAACATTTAAACTAACAATCAATAAAATATTATTTACATGAACACCTACCTTCGACTTCCTCCTGATATAAAATATTAAAGCTAGATATTATTGCATGGTGCATGCCAGTTTAACTTTTATATTTTTTGCTTAACCTACATTCTTTAACTTATTTAAATTAAGTTTTATTCTTTAAGGTTTCCTAGAACATGTGACAGTATTAATCGGAATATCAGTGAATGAAAAACCAGTAGCTGGAGTCATCCATCAGCCTTATTTTAAGACTGTGATTGGTAGTGAAAAGATTGTTGGCAGAACAATATGGGGTTTGCAAGATGCAGGAGTGGGAGGCTTCACTCCGGCCCCACCACCAGACTCCTTGGTCATCACTACCACTCGGAGCCATTCCAACCCGGTTGTAGAAGAGGCTCTGCAAGCCATGAATGCCTCACAAATAGTCAGAGTAGGAGGAGCAGGTTACAAAGTATGAAGTAAATGATCTATCACTATGTAATAAGATTCATGATCTATTTATCTTATCACTTTGCTTTAACATAAATAATCTTAGAACTCTTATTAGATGCTTTTGACATTGTGTCACAGTTATCACTATTTAAATAAATTATCTTATCTCAGTATCATACTCAGTATCATACTTAGGTCTTAGGATCTTCTAGTGACCTAAGAAATCTGTCTTGGTCACTAGAAGATCCTAGGCAGTCAATGAGAGATAATAATGAGATAATTCATAATGAGAGATTTATACTGAAATGAAAGTTTATTTCTTTAGGCTTACAAATAAGCACTTAGACAGGTCATATTTTATACTATTCATTATTATAATAACATTATTTTGATGTTCACATCAATTTTTTGTCCACCAGTGGAAGAAGTGAGAAGAAACCACTAGTATGTTCATAACTTATGTGTCTAGTACATATGATTTGCTTATCTGTAAGTTGTTCGATTTTGAGTTGGAGCAAAACTCGTTCCAAGCTATTTTGTCTTCTAGATAATCTGATATTTTGTAATAAGCTTTTTTACAAAGAATATTTTTCACACTATTGGTGTTTGTTTCATTTAAAATAAATTGAATTCTTCAGTTTCATTGTAATATTTACATGGACAAAAAACTACATCATATTTATTTATCATGATTAGATTTTTGATAACTTTTGTTTTACAACTTTTATCAGGTAGCTACTCGTATCTGAAACAAAGTATTTTTACAGGTACTGCAACTACTGGAAGGTAAAGCATCATTGTACTTATTTGCAAGCCCCGGTTGCAAGAAGTGGGATACATGTGCTCCAGAAGCCGTATTATCAGCAGCTGGTGGCAAACTGACAGATGTTATTGGAAACTTCTACAAATACGGCGCAAATGAGCCTAAACCTAACAAAACAGGAGTCCTTGCTGCTATTAATGATGAACTGCATAGCTATGCACTCAATAGATTGCCACAGGAACTGAAGGACACATTAGCAAAAAAGTAAAATTTTAGGTAGTGACCATTGTAATGTACCTATGTATGTAAATAAAATAATTATTTATTTCAAACAATGTTTATTTTAACAAATAACGTCAACCTCGTAAAAAACATTTAATGTTTGGGTACTTAACAGAATTATGCCCAAATTAAAATAAATACTGGTAGTTGTATTGTACTCTTGCATCACTCTGGTTATTTTAAAGCTTACTCTTCACATGACTCTTTAGCATTGTTCTTAGCTCTCGCCTGAGAATTTTTCCGGATGCATTTTTAGGAAGCTCGTTGATGAATATCACACCGCCTCGTAAATGCTTCGCTGGCGACACCTGCAAAAATTTTTTGTTATAATATAATAAAAAGAACTATGCATTACGCTTAAATTTTTTTTTATAGAAATGTGTGACTAACGTATTTCAATTAATCTGACCTTCCCTTCTATTGTAACAAGGCATATATTTTTAACTTAATATCTTGAAGGTAAAAAAGGCTATTAAAGCATACAAAATTAAGCTATTAAAATATAGGTATCAGAAAGGCATACCAGACAACAATAAACTGTTTATTTGTCCAGTTGTTATAAATTATACTAATCGACTTCCGTGTGGAAAGGCACTATGAGCGCTTTACATCTATCTTCAAATTCTAGCCCGAACGGAATAAAGTTCATTTCAGCTTGAATATCTACTTGTCCTCCGAGACAAACGCTGCTGTGCGAACTGAAATTAACCTCGCAAAAACGTTGGGACTGAATACAAAGTAGATTTGCTTACTCGGGTAGTACGCAGCAGATAGAGAACATTGGTATACCTTAGACGCGATGAACTCCACTAGTTCAGTCTCAGTAACAGCGGCCTTGGGCTGCCTGACGACGAAGGCTATGGGCAGCTCTCCCGCGGCCTCGTCGGGCAGGCCCACCACGCCGGCCTCCGCCACTCCCCCGTGCTGCAGCAGCAAGGCCTCTAACTCCGCTGGTGCCACCTGGGAACATAAATAATAGCTATTTAGGGCTGAATTCACAGTTCCTAGTCTTCCACGGAACTGCAGCAATGCTATTCTATAATTCATCTACCTATGATAATACGACTGATAATGATAACGTAGGTTTGTAGGAAAATTCTCAACATTATACAGAACTTTCCAGCATTATTTATTTATAAGTCGGAGACACGGATTCGCGCGAAATTTCAATATTCGTGTGGGTGGTTTTCAACATAGTGATTTACGCAGCATAAGTAATTTAATTTAGCATGAATCCGTCTCGGATTCCCGATTTCTATCGAATTAGAATACCCCTGCTGCCTACATAAGCTGCAAGATATTTAGTTGGGAACAAGAATAAGAGGATTTTCCTACAAACCTACGTTATCAATCGTATTGTGGTAGGTAGGTAAGGTACTGGGTAATAGCGAAAATATTATAATCACGTATTTACGTCGTATATTACTTTTGTTACGAGCTCGTTTCAATTTATGATTGCTGTTTTAATACAATGTAACAGCGTGATAAAAATTGGTAACGAACTTTGTACCTATGAGACTATCGGTACGGCACATACCTAAGGATCGTATGATTGATATGATAGTGTAGGTAATATTTTGAATCTGGACAAATAAACCATCAAAAGCGAAAGATGAATCAAATCATTTTCTTTAGCTTGCTGAGCCAATGCCTGTTTGTCGACCTCAGTGGCGCAGTAGGCGACGCTAGCCGGTACGCAGGAGGTTGCGGGTTTAATTATCGTGTGAAGTTCACTAGATCTTGTAACTGAGTGCGACATAGTAGATCTTTAAGGATATCTAATATTTCATTTTTTTTTCAAGAATTTAAACACTATTCACTATGTCTCAGAGATTTTTAAAAATCACAAAAGCGCGGCCTGTGCTGGAATGTCTAGCCTTAAACAGAATAACCAAAATTACCTGAAATCCTTTATACTTGATAAGTTCTTTCAATCGGTCAACGATGTAAAAATATCCATCTTGGTCGTAGTATCCAATGTCTCCTGTCCTAACGTAGCCCTCCGTATCAATAAGTTCGTCGCTGGCCGCCTGGTCGCCCATGTATCCCTTCATACGAAGCGGGGACTTTATCCAGAGCTCGCCCTCTTGGTTTGGACCTAACTTCTGGCCGGATTCTATGTGGATTATCTGTAAAATTACATTGGATAATAAACTTGTGTATTTAACAAGTCCAAGATTCACACATAGAGTTTGGGTTTACCTACCTACCAATATCACATTAATTACTAAGACTCATTTTAATGATTGTCCGGAAACTTAAGATGGGTGGGAACTAGACGTATTATGGTGGTACCTAAATACTTTTAATTAAATCTAGTACAATGGGTCGTTATTCTAAAGATTCAAAACACCTTGCGTAAATTTTTCATTGTTATTTAAAGATGGTGTTGTGTTTTTAAATAATCAGTTACAGGTTGGTTTACTATTTCGGAAAAACTAGGAAAGTTTGTAGGTACCCATGTTACGTCAACACAACACTAGATATTGCAAAAGTTGGCAAAGTAGGTACGAAAGTCGACACTCTGCGCCGAAATCGCTCAAACTATTAGTTTGAACGCGGTACCTAAATCTTTTTCTCGGCAATTCCGTAATAATTTTCATTTGAAAAGAGGACTAGCCCGCGCATTTCATTTTTAAAAAACTTCGAAAACAGGAAAAGGGTCTGTGTTGGCTGTATGTTCTCCGTCAATTGTGGACCGAATATGATGAATATTTTGATGTATGTATCAAATGCGCTCGGGGCGGTTATAATTTTGATGCCTGCAGGAATACTACTTGTACCCACATAAATATAAAATAAATCAAAGTACCTAGTTTTTATAAAAATATAAAATTATTCTAAGTACTCGTAGGTATTCTACATAAAACACCACAGAAGCGAAATGATCAAGACAACGTTTACAAGTAACGAATGTTAGTAAGCATAGGTCGTGCAAATCTTTACGAATTCTGAATCATGGACTCGAATGTGAAGCGCATGATACAGAATCATTACTGTACGTGATAAAATTATATATTAGTCAGGCAGTGGGTCTCTCAAACTGCCTGCCTACAGAAATCAGCTAGGGTACCTATCACTTTCATAACTTACTTTATACTTTTATTTACCAAAAGTAAATGATAGGTATACATAAAACAAATACATGTATTTATTTTATAATCGAGGTACACCTTCCATAAGCATTTCTTCCCAACTAGAAACTTCATCATATGAAGAGACTTCATCAGATGAAGAAGTAATATTCATTTCCTCAGTATCGCAATCTTCACCCTTTGACACCTGAAAAAACGTTACTGCGCAGCCACTTGCGCGAACTTCCGAGAATTCATAAAGATTTGCGCGTGTTATTATAACCTTATACCTTAATCTGCATGCCAGGAGCGGGGGTGCCACAGGAGCCTACTTTCTCTCCGCTCGTTAGATCCACACAGCAAGCCATGGTTACTTCTGTAAGGCCGTAACCCTGCCTTATGCAATCTATTCCAGTTCTGCAATCATAATATTGAAAGACTGGAATGGATTGGATTTTAAATAGGCTTGAGTGTCCGCAGTATTTGTACATATATTCAAGTACTGCATACCTATGTACAAAGACTGCATTAATTCAAAAGCTGGGCTTGTGTTAGTTCAGAGATCTTTAATCTGTTTAGTCTCATTTGACCTTTACTTATTTTGTTACTAAAAATTAGGAATGATTGTAGTAAGTAACACTTAAAACTTTGTCAACTTTATTTAAGACATGGATAGTGTTAGGCTGTGCTAGGCTAGTGTTTTTTTAATTCTGACCTTATTTTTTAAAAGAAAAGCTAGTTATCTCATAATTATTACTCAAAGTGCTGTACTATTGCTGACACAAGTTTATAAGTCTTACCAGGGTTATTGTTTTATTATATTATTTTTGTGCATTCTTTGATGATTTTACCTGTAAGCAGAAAATAACGTCCTAACTAAAGCTACACTTACACGCACAAAGCGCCTCCACCTTGTCAGTAAATAACTAGTCTACATAATAATATAAAAACATGCTAAAATGTAGTCCTAATTGAGTATCATCAAATACGTTTACCTTTGAGAGACTGCACGCTGTATTTCGCTAGAAAGAGGCGCAGCGCCGCACCAAACCTCCACCAACGACGTGAGGTCGTAGTTAGTCACCAACGGGTGCTTTGCTAGGAACACCGCCAGCGGAGGCACCAATGTCGTCAGATTTACCTGAAATAATTAGCTTATTCACAAACTACCTAGTTTCTGCAACGCACACGTTTTTCCTGGATAAAAAGTAAAATAAACATCCATTCATGTGTGTCAAAGTTTTGTTATTTATTTTATTAGTAAAACTTCCTAAAAACCTCACATAGCTTTAAGTACCTATACATGGTTTTTATAGGATGGCATAATAAATTATTTCTTTTTATATTCATCTATCCATACAAAATCAGCATTTATGTATAATATTATTAGTGTCATGAACTTCCAATATCAATCGGTTCACTAAAAAAAGTGATATACATAATGTAAATACTAGAAATAAGAATAAACTCGCTGTGCCCACAACTAGGCTACACAAGATAAATGTATCTTTTAAAGGGCAATGTATATGCTTCTACAACAAAACACCAAGTGAGTTGCAAAAATTATCAATAAATAAATTAAAAAAAATTGTGAAACATATTCTTTGTAAAAAAGCTTATTAGAAAATATCAGATTACCTAGAAGATAAAAAAGCTTGGAACGAGTTTTGCTCCAACTCAAAATCTACCAACTTACAGATAAGCAAATCAAATGTACTAGACACATAAGTTATGAACATACTAGTGGTTTCATCTCACTTCTTCCACTGGTGGACAAAAAATTGAAGTGAACTATAAAATAATTTAATAGTATAAAATATAACCTGTCTAAGTGCTTATTTGTAAGCTTAAAGAAATAAAAACTTTTCATTTTCATTTTAATTTTTCAAGAAGATAACCCTCATTTCTCAGGATTTATCTGTGGTTCTTAGGTAAACGAATACCTACGTATATAATACTAACCTTATGATTTTGAATGGTCTCCAAAAATTGTTTCTCCTCAAATCGTATTAGATATACAATTTTAATATTCATCGCCATGACTGCGAAGGTGGTAATAAATCCATAGGCATGGAACCATGGGATGAGAGACATGCCGGTTAGGATTTCTCTATTCTTCGCTCCATTTGAATTGTGCAGGTAATATCTGAAAACATATTTTTTATTTTTAAAAGGACTAATCCCTAATTCTTAATTCGTGTGTATTTTTTGTGTAATGATTGTGGATTACTCCGTCAATTTTGGACTGATTTTGAAAATAGTATCGCTATTGATTGTATGTAGGTAGAATGATCCTGAAGTGGTCCCAATTTTTTTTATTCACAATTCACAGGTTATTTATTACACTCGTGAGCAAAAAAATCGACTTAGGTCGTAAGCTTGCGGTCAGACGGCTCTGAAAAATGTAATCAGTATGTACTTAAATGTTGACTTTTAATTATTAATTGTTTTAGTATTAATCTGTATTTAATTTAAAGTAAAAATTTTCTTATTTTAAAGCTTTCCGACGAATTTTATTAATTGTCTGAGTATGGCCTGGGTCCATTTTTTTGGTAACAAGTTATTTTTAAAACACTGTTAAAATACTAAGGAATTTGAAGTGTCGGCTGCGGTTTTTAGTTTTATCAAACAATCAAATTATTTCGTAACTGAACTTATTGATTTTAACACTATGTTGGAACTTCATATTATAATGGTCAAGACTGCGACGCAGCAGAGGGTGCGATATTTCAGTGCATGAATATTCTAGGCAGCCAACAATGTTTTTTCAACTTGTCGGCGACACGGCACGCCGACTTTGGTGTGTGGGCTCCATACATAAACTTAGGAACTTAGAAGGGTGACTTTCTCTCGCCATCTAAACTTACTTCATATGTGAAGCTAATGTTAAAAAGTTGACATGTGTAAGCATTACTCCTTTGGGCAGACCCGTGGTCCCTGATGAACACATCACAGCTAAGGCATCCTCCGCACCATTTACATCCTCAAGGACAAAGCTGTCCACATCTACATGCTCCCGTATCAAATCATTGAACATAAGTCCCGGTACTACATCAAAATCTCCAAAAGTTATCACATGTTTCACATAAGATAGGTCTTTACTGCAGTCATACACATTCTGGGCTGTGATTGGTGATGTGAATATTATTTTTGGTTTGGTTATGTTCAGAATGTGAGTTATTTCACCTGTAAAGAAATAAATAGCTGCACAAAATCAAGGCAAAAATAAAGAATGAGACTTGAGAGTGTTCTCAGTTCATATTGTCATAGTGCAACATTCTGTAATTCTTGATTATATGTATACACATACATATTATTTTTTGTTTATTGAAGCTCCAAACAAGGTGTTCCTAAGCTTATCTGAAGAAAAGCAGGAACACTGCCATTCATATCCAGAATTCTACAAGCCCCAAAGCCTGAGACAGTCTTTGGGACTAGATGATGTTGTAAGAATTCCATTACATATTTATTTTTAATCATAATATGTCACACAATTTTAGTGACAGGAAAGGTACCATACCTGGGGAATATGTAATGTTGAGGGTAGAGAGCACAGCACCGCAGTACATAACCCCTAGTGCGGCAATCATAAACTCAAATCTGTTTTCACTGCTCAGTGTTACAAGATCCCCTCGCTTCACTCCCAGCTGTTTTAGCTTCACAGCCAAATTGACACTTTTCTGAAGGATGTATTTATAAGTGGCAGACTCTTCCGTCTCTGCACTAATCTGGAAGTTAAAGAAATTTGATTAAATATTAAGTCATACTATAATACTATGCACAAATCATTTACTGGAAAATGTAGACATGTCTGTTTCAATGTATAGACTTAGTTGTCTGATATAAAAGAATATTAATTTATTCATAAGCCTTAGATATCCAAAACAGCTGCAAAGTATGTGGTGTACTTACTAAAGCTATTTTATCTCCTCCATTTTTCAATTGATCAAACATAAATTGACCAAATGACAGGTGGGCTGGGATATGTTGCTCCTCCGGGCCCCAAACAACATTGTTTTTTATGGTAACATGCATACTGGATTGATAGCTAGTTAGGTTACTTTTTATAGAAGGCACTTTTAAATTATTAATTTTAAAAGGCTAATGTGAGCTAGTCATAGAGGGTGTCTGAAACAAAAGATCACATTAATCCGCACCGGTAGAATGTTATCGTCTTCTTATCACATTTATCCGATAATAAAATAATGATTTGGATTTAAGTGTTTCTTTATACGTCCACGTGATAAAATCAATCAACAACCAAGATACTTGTTGGGTATTGGCGTATCAGCAGGGGCGACCGGAGCGCAGACCACTGCAATGCAACTAAGCCACCCACACCTTCCTTACAAAGAACACTTATGATTTCAGAATTTAACAGCTTTGTGAGACTGAGAGCGTCTCGGACTTTGCATTTGCAATAATTTTTTTTAACTTTATGGAGTTGTAGAAAAATATTATGAAAAATCCAAAAAGGCAAAAACAGTAAATACCGTAACGTAAAACACCCACTACCAGTGTTTCCACTTTGTCCAGAAGTCACTAACCAAAAATTTCTAAACGCCCACGAGAATATAATAATCACTACGCGCAGCTTTGGCTTACGTGACGTTTATTTTGCACACAATAATTATTATAGCCACTTACTTTTTTTAAAAACACTACCTTATATGTACTTGATGTAGGTAGTCAATCTAACGTCCAATACATCATTTTCATATATTTTTGTTTTGTCTTTTACTACCTACTCTTATTATGAGGTGCCAACCCTAGTGGGGCAGGGTCTACCTACATTTTAGGCTGTACCCTGCCCCACTAAGGCGACTTAGTGGGGCAGATTACACGGTAAAATTTAAGCCTGTCTACTGTGCCCCACCAGTGGGGCGCCTTGGTAGAGCAGAGTGGAATAATTCAGTATTAACTACATACCATTTCATTTATATTAATAAAAACAAGCCAGCCAGCCCCCCAGGAAGGTCACTTGGCCCACCACCGCAAAAAATAATAATACGATAAAGTGTAGTGGTTTTTGGTAGGCAACCTACCAAAAACCACTACACTTTATCGTGGGCCTCTGCAATTAATTCTTGCACCATAGTATACTATACAGTATACCCTGCACATAACAGGAATATTATAGTTATTCTGAGTTTATCACTCTAATATTCTAGTATTTTTAAAGCTTAAAAGTATTACCTAGGTTTTAGTTTAATCATTCTATAGCTTACGATTACTAGGTAGTTTAAGCATTTTGCTATAGGTTCGTGCTAGGTGTGAGAACATTAGCGAGAAATGTGGATAAAAAAATAAACCATTCGTCATAATTTTTACCCAGAACTGGGTAAAAATACTCGCACGGGTACCACAGCACGTCAACTTCAACTTCTTCCTAGATGGCTTGACGCAATTCTGCCAGTGTCAGTCTCATGATAGCAGAACGTCAAAGTGAGCTAACGCCCGACATTGACAGCAGCTGTGACAGCATCTTGGATGGAAGAAATTACCCTTTTGGTTATAAGTAGGTACTTATGTATGTCCGTCCTGCAACATGGGACTTATGAAATTTTTAAGTTTTGGCGGGGGAAAACGCGGTCGCAGCGCAGCTATTCAGCACAGATAATATAACTAGTCAGTAATAGGTATGAGTTAAGTATGAATAAATTGACACAATATTTACTTACCTACTCCACTGGGGGCTTCAGCTACTTACCTACCTATAGGTAGTAGCGGAGATAAAGATTCACTGTCACTAGCGAGTAGTGTACAGGTTTCGAAATCAGTCACAACATTGCGACAGAAGTAATATCTCGTTTTATACAATTGCATTTACCTACTGTGTAATATGAATAACATCAGAATAATAGATAAAGTGGTGAACGGTGGCCCATCTCTAAGGATCCCCGCACATTTATCACTGGGCCAACATATTGTAGACTGTTTAAGGAATATATGTGAAGGAGGCGAGAGTGTTGCTTTGGTAAGTTTTATAGCACTGTACCTACGTACGAGCCTACTGACTTTTTCAATAGTGCCTATTAACGAATTATACAAGTTTTTCGACTTTCGACCTCCCAGTTTAAACATCACTACCAATCTCACTACTGTATTTAACAAGTATTAGGTACCTACCTATGTATTTATGTGGATAGGTAGGTACCTACCTATACTTTATGTTGTACCTACCTAATTATGATATACCTATCTACTTACCTACTAATGAAGATCTGTATCTTACCTACCTACCTAAGTTAAAGAAGGTAATTATTATTATTATTATAGTTAACGAACCAAGGTTTCAAAGGTTAACTGCTTACGTACCTACCTACCTAGTATAATAGTAGTATAGTATTGCTATGATACCTACCTTGTAGATGTTATCAATTCATCTTAATAAAAACAGATACTTATCTGTTTTTATGGGGTAATTACCTACTTCATCATTATCGGCCTTGTTTCATCTGTCTGTAAAGAGAGGGAGACGATTTAGGCTATGCCTGTTATTTGGTTGAATTTATATTTCTTGGTGTGGCTGTGCTAAGCAGCCCTATGTGCGAACACAACGAGAGACGGCAAAATGCTAAATGTAAAACAACTGAACTGCACTTGTAATGATTCTACTGCTTGTGGGATTTCCAGTCAAGAACCCATGTTTTATCCTTGATCAAATTATTATTTTGTTTATGTTATTACAGCGAATAACCTAGGTTCCTGAACCTCATATTACAGAATACTGAATAATCTGTAAACTGACCGCGCTGGCTGGGGTAAACGTATTCTGGGGTGGGAACACGACTCGATAAACGTGGTGTAGCTCGCCCACCCTCGGGAGGAGGGAGGGCGCCCTACCTACTCTACGTTACGACCTGCGAAATACAAGAAAGGACTAACATAGGCTAATCATGATGATCATGATGGTGTTGATGTATACTTAGGTCTAAATTCCCTATGAGACGCGCAAGGATGTTCCTTCCTCGGTTACTGACTATTCATGATAGATAATTATGTTGTATACTTCTATTCTAAATCTAGAACATTAATTTACAGATAAATGGAAACACCGATGAGAAGACAACACATAAGCAGCTGCTTCAAGGGACCGTAGACGTAGCTTGTGGCCTGAAGAAGGTCGGCTTGAAGAAAGGCGATGTGGTGGCTCTCTGTGGGGAGAACAAACCGGAGTACCTCGTGGCAGCTTTAGCTGCTTTGTGCTGCGGGGCCACTATCACTACGCTTAATTTAATGTACACCAAAGGTGATACCTACTAAAACTATTTACGAAAGAACAAATCTAGTGACTGACTACATCTATAATTTATGCATTCTAGTGTGTCTATCTTATAGATATTTACTTAACTATTCTAATTGTTTATTTACCTACGCTAAGCTAAATAACTTTTCTCATGTGACTATTTGAGGATTAAGTTTACGATTAAATACATTTGTATTTAAACCTTAATAAATACAAAACAAACGTCTCGTTAATACTACACTATACACTCAATCCTGGCACATCAGCTTCAAACCCTAGATCACTACCCACCGACTACTGTCCTGCATCGCTTTTATCCAGTCCAGTATCGTTAAAACTGCGTATTTATTTTTGTTACAGAGGAAATAATTCACGTTCTAAAAATATCAAAGCCAAAGTTCATGTTTTGTTCGAAATCAGCCTTGAAGGAGCACATTTCGACGCTCAAAACAATTACGAGCTTGAAGAGGATAATACAGCTGAATGGGCCAGCCGTTGAGAGCACCGTTTCGTTGTTTAACAGCTTGGTTGTGCCTGGAAGTGATGTCCAGGGTTTTGTGCCACCGCAGATGGAAGGATCCGATGGCGCGTTCATACTCTACTCTTCAGGGACAACAGGCCTCCCAAAAGGCGTGATGCTTTCCAATCTTAATGTGTTGTATTCGATAGCAACCTTTGAGTAAGTATAACAAGCATTCGTAATAGACCACTGCATCATTTATTTCATCATTCTAGCCCAGGATCTCGTTTTTCTTATAGTGAATAGACATTTAACCGCAATCCGTGAATTAAATTAAAAATATTTATTATACTAGGTACAGGCATACAATTATGTATTCTTTTTTACTTCTTCCACTAGTGGACAAAAATTGAAGTGAACACTAGGGAAAACAATCTTATATGATTATAAATTTATAGTACCTATGTATACAAAAATTTTCCATGTCTAAGTCCTTATTTTGTAAGCATAAAAAAATTAAATTATATATATATATATATATATAAATAATTAATGAAAAGTAAACTTAAGTACCAAGCTAGAGTATCAAAAACAATGAATTGATGATCAGTTAACTGTGCCTGCGCTATCAGATAAGGTTCATGCTCAGCTGAATGTTGCAATTAACCCTTAAATGCAAATTTTCAGCATTGTAACGATGATATATGGCCGACGCGCGACGATGGCCCCTTTGAGTTTCTGCCAGCTTCCTATTCCTCCACTTTTCTGTATCATTAGGTATTTTACTTCTACTCTACTATAGTATAAAGCTAGATTACCACTCACTGACTGACTTATTGACATAATTGTTCGCCTTGATGGTGGATGGGAAGGTATGTTTTTTTTTTACAGAATCGTTTAAAGGAGCTAAAAGTCTCCTAGGGAAAATTCCGACTTTTTGACATTTGCCCCCCCAAGATCCCCCCCAGTGGGGGGGCTCCTACGTAGAGCCATATTGCTCAATTTTTTTATGGGGGTTGTTCCCCTGCTCCTGCTGCCTGCTGCCTGCTCCTGCTGCCTGCTCCTGCTCCTGCTGCCTGCTCCTGCTCCTGCTGCTCCTGCTGCCACACAGCTGTCGCTGTGTGGCAGCAGGAGCAGAGTCGTGCGTCAATGCGACCACCGCCATACAGCAAGGCGAGCGAAGCGAGCCGCGCTGTGTGATGGCACACCCACTAATATAGATATCGTTTTCGATCAACTCGCTTACGTCGACTACGAAAAAAATTTCCATTTTCAAATTCAAGATGGCTGACATCTCTATATCGCAGTTTATACTCGCCTTGAGACGAGCACCCACATAATATGGGTATCGTTTTCGAATAACTCGCATACGTAGATTACGAAAAAGATGTCCATTTCCAAATCCAAGATGGCTGTCATTTTTTCATCGCAAAATTCCTTTCCTATATAGGTATATCGATTTCAAACAAAATAATACGAAAAGAAGGTCTTAAAAAAAATCTGTTATACATAACCGCCGCGAGCTGCTTGCAGCTCGCGCACATCTAACAACTAGTCTAAGTATAATAATGATCTTATGTTTCAGGGAATCAGATAAAACATTTGAAACACTGATCTCAATTGTCCCTTGGTACCACGCATATGGTCTGATGTCGACTATCAACAATGTCTTAGTTAAAGCTACAATAGTTTACTTTTCCGAAGGCTTTAACCCTCTGACTTATCTCAAGTGCATACAAGAATATAAGGTAAGAAATACGTGTACCCGTACCTAACTATTAAACATACATACGTCATACTTATCAGTATTTTCTTATCATTTATTGTGGGACATTTTACACATCATGATGACCAATCACAATAACATAAGAATTTGTATGAAAGTGTAATTATAATTAGTAATTACCTAGGTACTAACTAGCTACAGACCAAACAACAACATAAGTACCTATACTATTTAATACAACTTTACTATTCTAAACTGTTTACCTACACTAAGCTAAATAAATATTCTCATGTGACTATTTGAGGATTAGGTTTAAGATTAAAGACAGTAAATAATATTATTATTATACTTATAAGTATTTTCTTATCATTTATTGTGGGACATTTTACACATCATGATGACCAATCACGATAACATAAGAATTTGTACAGGTCCGAAGTCTGCTGACAGTGCCTCCCATAGTGGTATTCCTGGGGAAGGCTCCGTTCGTGGAGGAGTTTGATCTATCGTCGGTGGAGACAGTCTGGTGCGGCGCTGCGCCCCTCAGCTCCGAGACTATAACGGCTGCTTTGAAGCGGTAACCCACGATCACAATTTCTGTTGAGATAATAATTCTACTGCAGGTAGATAGTTATTCTGTGACTGCAGCTGCCGGCTAAAAAGTTTCAACTTAAATATTTCGTTAAAATATGTTTGAGAGAACCACATTTAGTGGTGCCCATATGAGCTGTCAGAGAGCAGCCGAGAGACATAATGATAATGATGATGAAAGCTAGCACAGCCGAGAAAAGTAGAGTGTGGAAAATGCACCTTATTTACTGGGTATAATAATAATTGTAACCCAAAAAATTCCAGAATGCCGAAGTGTAAGGGCGTATTCCAAGCCTATGGCATGACCGAAACGTCGTTGGCTGCCACGAGAGACTCATCTGACGAAGGAGTCAAAAGAAAGCCTGGCTGCGGTGGCTACCCCATACCTGGACTTAGAATGAAGGTAAACCAGTGTTTGGCTGTAGTTATTTATTCATTTATTTAGGCTACCAACTAGAGATACCGTTGAACATGAATGTTCAATGGTTTCTTCTACGACATAGATAATTCGTAGATATCTGCTAGAACGTAAGTGTTCCTTATAACTCTTCGGCGTAGCATATTCATAGATATCTAAGTATGAGATGTCGATGTAAGTACGGCGTAGAGTGGCGCGACGACCGATGTGGCGCGGTGGGCGAAGGTCCGCCTGCGACGCAGGAGGTTGCGGGTTCGATTCCCGCCTCGGAACAATTGTGTGTACGATCTGCAGATATGTGTTCTGGTCGTATTCTATGTATAATAAAAAATATATATCTATGTAATGTATTGTATTATGTATATCAGTCATCTAGTACCCATAACACAAGCTCTGCTTAGCTTGGGGCTAGATGATACTGTGTGAATTGTCCAGCATTATTTATTTATTTATTTTAGAGTTCAATTTTGTGTCTGCTACGTCGTAGTAGAGTGTTTCATTTACGGCGTAGATCATTCGTAGACATCTGCTACGACGTAGGGGTTCTTTCTACGGCGTAGATCATTCGTAGACTTCTGCTACGGCGTAGGGTGTTCCTTCTACGGCGTAGATCATTCTTAAGTGTCGTCTGTTTCGGCGGCGTAGGGTGTTCCTTTTACGGCGTAGATTATTCATAGTAATCCGCTACGTCGAAGGGGGTTCCGTCTACGGCTTAGCTTTATATAATTTGTAGGCATTTCGTCGTAACTTTGATGTTACGAATAAAATCACCCCCGCGCCCATTTGTTAATTACATCGTAGGCGTTGAGTATAGATTTGCTATAGCGTCTACCTTACTAACTATTTTATTTTCAAACAGGTAATCGAAATCGAAAAAAGAGTGAAGCTAGGGCCATACGAGCAAGGCGAGATTTGCATCAAAGGCCCGACGATAATGCGCGGCTATGTCGGTGATGAGAAAGCGACGCGAGATATGATGGACGAGGAAGGGTATTTGAAGACTGGTGATATCGGATACTATGATGAGGACGGGGCTTTCTTCATCGTCGATAGACTGAAGGAGCTTATCAAGTACAAGGGTTATCAGGTACGCTATTGAGGTTTATTGGATCTTCGTCAGTAAACGCTGTGTCGGAAGACCAGCGTTGTTGTGAACGCATATCAGCATTGCAGTAAAAAACATACAAACACGCGCTGAAGAGACCGTTTTATGAAGAAGGTGAAGCAAAAAAGGTCACATCCATGGTCCCATCCCATTCTGAGGAAAATTCAAATTCGTTTCGAAGTCAAGCTAGCCACCAACATTCACGTAAGTAATGTTGACAAGAGTAGCTGCGGGCCACTATGAAGCAAACGCCTATGTTCGTATTGCACTATTAGCACTATCAAATAATGTTTACTGCACAATAATAAGGGATGTTTCTTTTCGTAACTAAACTCAGTTGAGTTTCCTAGTCTACCACCGACTCTAATTAATTTATTTTCGTCTAAAAATATATTAAGACCAGAAATACGATTCGTATGTTTGCTATTTATTTGTATAGGTACGAGTATGTCATTAAGCAAACTACTGTACGCGTCAGAAAAGAAATGCATCTGAGCTAGCCTAACTAGCATCATTTGCGATGCATTGAGCCATGTTACTGATAAGAAACCGGTTTCACGCTCCTCGCGCCTCGAGCGTATATTTGAAATGAATCGTAGTACATACGCACCCATGCGCTTGAGTTTTATGAATGATGAGTATTTATTGAATTGTATAATGTCACTTGGACAAGAATTACATGTTAAATTAATAGATTGCAATTTTGATTCGGGAAGTTCGTTAAGATTAAATGATTCACTGTGTAATTTATTATTTGAAAAATTATGATTATTATTTTGTAAATAAGATGGATCGTTCCACCACAACGTATTATCGATTAAAGAATCAAACGGCATACCTCGGGACAATAAATCGGCCGGGTTGTCTTTACTACGAACATGTAGCCAGTCTGCGTCATTTATTAACTCATTAATTTCTGAAACACGATTTTATACAAATGTTTTTAACAAATGCGGAGACATGTGTAGCCAACCAATTACAATAGTTGAGTCTGTCCAGAAATATACACGAGTAAAAGTTAACCGTAATGAATCAACTATCTTTTTATAAAGCCTCGCTCCAACTAGAGCACTGGATAGTTCCAATTTTGGAATACTGAGCGATTTTAGTGGCGCAACTTTGCTTTTTGCACATAACAACCTAACGGTAACCTGAAAATTATCACTATCCGATCGTATAAATGCGCAGCCGCCGTATGCGTTTTGAGAAGCGTCTGTGAAAATATGAAGTTCCGTAAATTGAGCTTTATCGTCTATTGCGTGACGAGGTATGCGTAATTTATGTAAACAACCTAACGTACTGATAAAGTTGTTCCATGTCAGCGCGAGATCTTCCGAAACCATGGAATCCCAACCTATCTTATCGAGCCATAATTGTTGAATTAACATTTTTGCTATTACGACTACAGGAGAGAGTAGGCCTATAGCGGGTCGTAAATCTGCGAAATTATTGATAACATAACTCGTTTTGTCAACTTCACATTTTTTGTATAGCAATCTATTTTTGTAGTGAAATGCAAGTAATCTTGAACGTTTTGCCAGCCTATACCTAGCGTTTTGTTTTGTGTATGTTCACCAACAAAGGTATTAGCGTAAGATTCGTTAGTTACGTCAGCGTTGAATGTCCATTTACGTAGTGGAAAGCACCCTGACCGTAGGACTTGGGACGACTTCTCGCATATAGCTAGCAGCTCGTTATAGTCGTCGTGACCTGTACAAAGATCATCAACGAAGAAATCCTGACTTATGACCCTAGCTATGACGTCATCGCTACATTCCAACGCTAACTGACGTATACAACGCATGCTAAGATACGGCGCTGACGCAGTGCCGTAGCTTACTGTGTTTAAAGACCAGGTACCTAAAGGGTCTGCTGGTGTATCTCTCCACAGCAAAAGCTGGAGAGATCTTTGATCTGGCTGTACTAAAACTTGATTGTCATGTTGATTTGTCACCCTAACAGTATTGAAGCTATAGTTAAGGGGCCTCCGGAGGGACGAATTCTTCATACAAACGTAATACCAAAATTATTTCTAATTCAAGCATATTTCCACTATAATATTGCATTATTTGTATTAAAATAGTATTTATCTAGGTTCCCAAATAGTTTTTTTTTCAAAATACGAAACGAATATTACGAAACAAACCAAATTTTGAACGGCTAATATTGCTATCGCGCACGCATGTGGCGCGGCGCAAGAGTTAAACAGGGACAGCGATATTCGGAGCGATTTTTGCAAGCGAGGGTCGCCGGACCCTTAAGCGATTTATTCGAAGTTGTCACAGCACTACTATCGAAAACAACGCGTAATTTAGTAGTAGAACTACTTTCCCTAAATACACCGTGATGCGATAGGAAATAATTTGGTTCATCGACTTTGTCGATCCGACTCATATGGCCTAAAGCCGCGTACTCACTCATAAAGTCGGAGTATATTCGTTTATAGTCGGGTAAACGCTCTAGTTTACGTTCTAATCTAACGACAAAAATCTATTTTTAGCTGAATTATATTAATCACCCAAAGCTTCAGGTGATTCTTTCAGCGGGATGCGGACTGAGAATCTACCTCCTGATTCGCGTTTAGTTATAGTTTTAAATAACTCCTAACAAAATTGCTCATCTTTTGAAAGTACGTTATCTACCTGAGGTACATTCTCTAACTCCCAGAAACTTTTAAGTTGCTCGTCTAAACCTAAGCCTAAGGTTTGATTTAAGTTGCAGTGAACTTTAGAATGGCTATCTAAGTTCTTAGAAACGCATAAAGGACCCGAAAGTAACCATCGTAGCTTCGAATTCTGAAGGAATGGCCCGTTTACCAATCGGATTCTAGTGCCGTCAAGTATTTCCCAAAACAAATCCGCACCTATCAATAAATTGATTTCCGAGGGAATATTGTAGGTAGGATTGGCTAGGTATACATTCTCCGGTATTGGTATAAGGTATCAATGCTTGTCGGTAAACTGTTTGTTATACGCTGGAAGACAAAGCATTTAACCTTTGCACTGTAATCGTTTATTTTTAAACGCATAAATAATTCGCATGAATGGTTTGATTATGTCACTGATTGCGCAACACCTGAAATCTGTATTGTGGACTGTAATAGAGGTGCATAGATTCGCTTTTGTAATTTATCTGAAATAAAGCAGTGTTGAGAACCATTGTCCAGAAGGGCTCTGGCTGTATGGAAACGATTATTACTATCTGCTACCTCAACTAAAGCCGTGTATAACACCGGTTGCAGTAGGTACAAATTGTGTTGAACTATCGCCGCCGTTGCGAGCGTATTTGCCTACACTATCGTGATATGTACCTACACTATTGTGATATGTATCTACACTACCTACTGATAAGGAGTACAACGCGGTCGATGGAGCGGTCTGAGACGAACTCTCAGCTGCTGACTCCTTGTTACCCGATTGTAGGTGCAAAAGTGAGTTATGTTTGTTTTGACATTGGTTACCACGTTGTCGTCTGAGTATAGAAAGTTCATCGTCAGAACGCTTATTCGGAGAAAACTGAGGTTTATTACTAGGGACACCTAATCTATTATCTTCACTACCCATTATGAAAGCCTATATAAAGAATAAGATAAGGTACTCACGTTTTTAACTGCGCGGGAAATGTTACGGCCACGCGACACTTGGTATCTTTCTGTAATGCACAAACGACACAATTTTAGCACAAATGGAAACGTATGGAAGGAGTGGACGGGATAAATGACCTGACCGTTGTCTGGGGTGCTGGTTTCTTGGGATGTCTCTGGATGATGTCTTCGAACTTCTCACGAGCAGGCTGGAGATGGATTCTTCTCCCAGCATAAAAAGTAATTTCCGGTTCGTAGGGCCAATATGAGTTAGCTACGGGGGTCATCGGGTGCGTCTTCAATGATTTAGATGTATTAAACTTGAGAAAAAACGTATATTCCTATATCTAGGTTACAGAGATTTGCTTTGCTTCGCAGTCGAGAGAATACAAAATTAAATATGGCGGTTAGGCCGCCTCCTAGGATCTGCTTGAGCGCATCGAGCTTCTTCAGCCTACCGTTAGATGGCGTCATAACTTCGTTGAGTTGAATTTCGTGTATAACAGCGCGAACAAGCCACTTAAATACGTATGCCTTATGTACTTAAACATAGGAATTATTGTCAGGTGGCTCCAGCAGAGATCGAGAGCGTGCTGTTGGAGCACAGCGGCGTAGCAGAGTGCGGCGTAGTAGGCGCGCCGGATGAGCGCGCGGGCGAGCTGGCGGTCGCCTTCGTGTGCGCCAAGCCGGGCATCGTGCTCACTGAGAGCGAGCTGCTACACTTCACTGCAGCTAAGGTATGTGGACTATGCCTGCAAATAATGCGAGCCAAATAATATTTTTACGACGAGGGCGCTTTTTTGAATCTATAGCGAAGTGAAGGATAGTAGTATAATATTTAGTAGAATCCTGAACGTAGCGTAGCGGATTCAAAGTATGTACGTCGCCCGAGCATTTCGTCACATTTCTTGTGTCTATAGAATTAACTCCTGAACGTATTCACTTTCAGGAGTTAATTCTATACTTTCACTGTCACTTGAAGAACTCATGTTTCAAAAGAAAACCATGAATCCAATCACAATGATCCATCGACTACGTATAATAGACGCCTAATACCTATTTATTCCCTGTGCAAACAAGTCTGTCAACCAACTGAGGTGAGCGGGCGCGGGGAAGTGAGTGCTCATTGGTCCGTTCAAGGTTACGACAAATCATGACCATTATTAGTGATGGGGTAAGTACTATGAAAGCAATCGATACTTGCAACAAGGTATATTTACTTTGACGATTTGACGACCGATGTGGCGCGTCGGGCAAGGGCTGCCTGCGACGCAGGAGGTTGTGGGTTCGATTCCCGCCTGGGGTCAAATATTTCTACGATCTACAAGTACCTATTTGTTTCGGGTGTTTTGGGTGTTTTCTATGTATGTATAATAATAAATAGTCGCATCTTGAAGTTAGTCAAAAACGATACCCATATCCGATTTTTTGGTAGAGGGGCTACAGGGGGGCTGGGGGCCTATGGGGGTCACAGCTCGGCTCGCTTCGCTCGCCTTGCTGTTCCCCGCGGTCTCATCATGAAGTAAAAAACGATATCCATATCAGATTTTTTGGTAGGGGGGCTACAGGGGCGCTGGGGGCTTATGGGGGTCACGGCACGGCTCGCTTCGCTCGCTGTGCTGTTCCCCTTGGTCAAATTGCGTCCCGCTTCGCTCGCCGCAATGGTTATAAGTGAGGGGGTCTTGGGGGTTGTCGGGGGGGTCACAACATGGCTTGCTTCGCTCGCCGTGCTATTCCCCTTAGTTGCAATGCGGCGAGCGAAGGTGAGGGGGTCTTGGGGGGTCAGCACGGGGGGAACAGCACGGCTCACTTCGCTCGCCGTGCTGTTCCCCTTGGTCGCATTGCGTCCCGCTTCGCTCGCCGCAATGGTTATAAGTGAGTGGGTCTTGGGGGGTTGTCAGGGGGGCCACAACACGGCTCGCTTCTCCCGTCGCAATGCTCCTCCGGATTATAGGTGAGGGAGTTTTGGGGGGTCGTCGTCGGGGGTTCCCCTTAGTCGCACTGCGTCTCGCTGCGCTCGCCGCAATGCTCCCCCGGTTATAAGTGAGGGGGTCTTGGGGGGTCGTCAGGGGGTCACAACACGGCTCGCTTCACTTGCCGTGCCGTTCCCCTTGGTCGCATTGCGTCTCGCTTCGCTCGCCACAATGGTTATAAGTTAAAGACCCCCTGTCTTGGGGGGGTTGTCGGGGGGGTCACAACACGGATCGCTTCGCTCGCCGTGCTGTTCCCCGCGGTCGCTTCGCTCGCTGCGATGCTCCACCCGAAAAAAAGGTCTAAAATAGGCCAATTTTCGGTTTTTCCTAAAAAAAGGGGGTCTGGGGGGCAAAAGGGGGAAAAAAATTTTCTCATTCAAAACCATTTATCCTCTTCTACATGACTGTGAAAAAAAATGTCTTCCAAGTCTATCCGTTTTGGAGATGGAAAAGGGGGAGGCAGAAAAGGGGTTAAAGGGGGGTCCAATTTTTTTTCTTCCAAAACAAAGAGAAACCTTCTATACGACCCCACAATCAGAACCCCTCTATCGCGACGGCATCTGGTAGCACACTCAAAAGGGGGGTCCTGGGGGGGCAGGGGGGGGGGGAAAAATTTTCTATGCATTCAAAATCACTTGTCCCCCTCTATACAACCCCCATAAAAAAATTAAGCAATATGGCTCCATGTAGGAGCCCCCCCACTAGGCCACTGGGGGCGGTCTTGGGGGGCCAAATGTCAAAAAGTCGGAATTTTCCCTAGGAGACTTTTACCTCCCCTATACGATTCTGTAAAAAAACATACCTTCCCATCCACCATCAAGGCGAAAATCAGTCAGTCAGTGGTAATCTAGCTTTATATAGTATGTATAATGTATAATAATAAAAAAAATAAGTATCAATGGTAATCTAGCTTTATACTATAGTAGAATAGAATAATATTATATGAAAAATAAATATTAGGGTTAACATTTAGGTACCTTACATTTTATATAATACCATGTAGCAATGTAACGTTAAATATTATTTTAATCGACTTTTACATAATTCATCATAATCTTTCCTACGGCCATCGACATCTTAATGTCGATGCCTACGGCACGGCACTATTTGGCCCCGCCTTCTCAGAGAGAAAGGAAAGCAAATACAGAATTGGTTATGAAAGAAAGAGATGCACAGTCGACCTCGACAGTTGACCTCAACCGGTCAACCAAATTAAGTTGAGCTCCGTCAGGAGCCATTGAGTAAGCGAACGCAGAGATTGTCACGGGTCACTGGTCTGGTCGTTACTGATCGAACGTTAGTGGGCGTGGATTTTTAAAGGATCTCTTTTCCTTATGTGATGTCTTAAATCGTTCGCCCTGTATTAGGTGTCTAGGGTACGTAGTCGATGCAATGATCCGTGAAAATTTACGAAAGCGCGGGCTTGTAGTTCGCGCGTTTTTATTTTGATTTCTTTTTTTTTATTCAGCTGGCGGCGGCAGCGCAACTGGGCCGTCTCGTACCACCCAGTCTTTATTCAAACAAGATTTGCGACTTTGCGTTCGATTTCTTTGGTGCTGAACACTAGGATGTTCCAAATTCAAAAAGTGCGCGGCAAAGATATTGCGGCGCACGTATAAAGAGGATTAAAAACTCATTACTCGCTAACAGTTTCTAATAGAAAACTCCACCTTTGGGTGCACTTAAAGGCGAACAAGTCATCCTTTTCGAATAGATGGGATGAAAAAATACATTTGAACGTGTTGGCCGGAGTTTGTGGAAAACATTCCCCGCATTTGGCTGCGAGCGCGGAGAATTGTTAATTTTATATTAGATTTTGACGCAGGAAGACGTTTCGAACTTTGTTTACTGAACATTGCTAATGTCGCAGCGGACGGAAAATGTTTTGAACAAACCATGTTCAAAATCATATTTGTTCAAACATGGCGCAGCGGACGCGCCTTAAGTATATATATATTTAAATATTTTAGTTGTCGCCGACGTCGCAGCTGCACGGCGGAGTCATCTTCGTGGACGACATCCCAAAGAACCCTTCCGGCAAAATCCTGCGACGTGTGCTCAAGCTCCGCCTCAAGAACAGGAATAAGAGCAAATTATAACTTGAAAGAAAGACCGTTTGATTAACGACCAAATGCTAAACGCAAAATAATGAATTCTTATTACTAATACCCACATACACTGTGAGATAAATAACTGGCATTAAACTGTAAATATTATAGTGTGTAAAATTAAACATCCAAGTTTTTTATATATAATTTTCATTTATCAAATCAAGTCTCATTTATATCAGACATAGTAGTTACGACGTTAACAACAACATAGTCCATAGGTTCTGATACCTAAATCTATATTATTCTAGATTCGCCCCGCGGCTTCGCCCGCATGGAAATATATATTTTCTTAATTATTATTATAATAAATATTTTCTTAATTTTTTTGATAATTAGAACCTTCTACGTAGTATTAGAAAACATTTAAAAAAACATGAATAAAATCGGTAAAGCCGTTTCCAAGTTATAGCGTTACGAGGAGAAATAGGGGTTCATTTTTATTTATATAGACATTTATATTTATATATTTGTACATGCATGCACACATATGTAGATACACATATTATGATAAATTATGTGTAGCCGTGTTGGTTTGTGTAGATAGGTAGGTACTTCAAAATAATCAGTCGATTACATTTAAATTTTATTCGCTTTGATTACAGACTAGCTGCGCCTCGCGGCTTTACAGAATGGAAATCTATGTGTCGAATGATTTATAAACCTTTCTCTTGAATTACTCTATCTATTCAAAAAAGCCGCATCTAAATCCGTCGCATAGTTTTTAATATCTAAGCATACATAGGGACAAACAGCGGGAAGCGAGTTTTTTTTTTTTATACTGTAATAATAATAATAAATAAATAATGCTGGACAATTCACACAGCATTATCTAGCCCCATGGTAAGCAGAGCTTGTGTTATGGGTACTAGATAACTGATATACATAATACAATACATTACATAGATAGACATTTTTTATTATACATAGAAAACGACCACTATGTCGTGTCGTGATACTGAAGTACATAAAACATCAAAGTTAACTTTTTTAACTTTATCTGTCAATTATCTTTTTCGGTGCCCAATTTTGTTTCGATGAACACCACGATGGTGAGAGATTCCTACCTGCGCAAAAAGATAAAATCTGATTAAAACAATACTAATTAATAATTAAAATCAAACCTTTTTAAAAATGTTGGAGGCATTATGATAACAAAGGTTTTTGTACACGTGTATTTTTTTACGTACATTGTTATTTAGCGTGGTTTTTCACATGACATACTCTCAGTTAAAAACATCCTAAACATTAACAGCCCTGGCACGAAGCAGTTCGCAGTGTGCAAGTGGCATGGTCAGATCAGCGAGCAAGGTCAGGCGCTGTAGCTAGTCAAGTTTATAAAATTATAAAGACAATTGAATGATTGTATGTTAATTAGTTATTTTTTGAAGTTGAAAGGTAGCTACCGTTTACGACATACAAATCCCTGAACGAATTAACCAAAATATATTAATTTAGGAGTTTATAATATCAACAAAATGATAATGAATGGGATTGTAAGCGGCGGCCCTCCATTGCCAATACCAACACATTTGTCTTACGGGGAATTTGTTATAGACAAATTAAGAGAGATATGTGGTAAAGGAAACAAAACTGCATTGGTAAGTCTATTGATTGATTAAAACTAGAATAT
Source organism: Eupithecia abbreviata (assembly GCA_943735965.1). NCBI lineage: Eukaryota > Metazoa > Arthropoda > Insecta > Lepidoptera > Geometridae > Eupithecia > Eupithecia abbreviata. Next base: position 7,911,099 of record OX030991.1, on the reverse strand, counting down.
ATATATCTCAGAGATATTAAACCGTACATATTATCTATTTTTAAATTCACATGTAGCATCACGTAGGTACAAAAATCTGATTGTCTGGTCGAAGCGACGACCCGAGAGGTATTGATATGGATTAGTTGAGCTAGCGTAGATTTTTTGCAACAGTCTACAGTTAGCTCAATTGTTTCAATTGTAAATACTAGTTCTAATTTCATTATATTATTTGTATTTTTGTTAATTTATGTATTATATTTTATATAGATAGGTATTAAGTATTATTTATATTTATTATTCATATATTTGTTTTTTTTGTTAATAAACATTTTTTGGCACTTCTAAGTCCATAAGAGATAAGTAGGTATTTTTTTTTTTTAGATAAACGGAGATACAAACGAGCATGTTTCATACAAAGAGATGTTGCAAAAGATAGTGAACATCGCTTGTGGTTTGAGGAACATTGGGTTAAAAAAAGGTGAAGTGGTGGCGTTGTGTAGCGAAAACTGCTTCGAATTCCTTGCTGCCACCGTGGCAGCCAGCTGTGTGGGAGCCACGGTCACAGCTTACAATATGAAGTATACTAAAGGTAAGGCTAAGCTACCTACGTTATAATAACACACTTTTTGAGCTAAAGGAGATTTTCACTCCTGATTGTTTTGCTGATTAGCAATCATCATTATGAAGCTTTATCAAAGTACGAGAGAGTTCATAAATATACTCGAGTCAATACAACCACGAAGTTAGTTTATGAAGAACATGTGATTAGCTTGAAATATTGAACAGGGCCATGTGGCTCCCCTTTATTAGTATGACTTTAAGAGCATCTATTTCCAGATGAATTGGCACACACAGTGAATATATCAAAACCGCGGTTTATATTTGGCTCGGAAACTGCCTTCAAGACTTTATTGAAAACTTTTCAAGATATTGCTTATATAAAACGCCTAATTCAGATTAACGGGACAGCAGTATCGCCAGATGTGCTGATGCTCGAAGAGTTAGAAACGGAGGGAGAGGTTCAGAGCTTTGAATGTGAGGAAGTGGATACTGTTACAGACACAGCCTTTATTTACTACTCCTCTGGCACAACTGGCCTTCCAAAAGGCGTGGCATTATCACATCGCGGTGTTTTACACGGATCTGCTATTTTCAAGTAGGCACTACGCACAATAAACAATTTTTTGTAAGATATTTAGTACCTCAATTACAATGTTTGTAAGAGATTTACGTGATTTTGCAGCTACGCCAACGAAAGCAACTCACGCTTATTAACTGTGACGCGATGGTATCACGTATATGGACTGATGACGTCAATTTGGTACATAAGTACTGACAATTTAGTGATCTATCTCCCAGAGTTGAAGCCTGAAACGTATTTACAGGCTATAGAAACATTCAAAGTAAGTGCATAAGCCAAGTCCTAAGATTTGATTCCAAGGAACATGAGAAAATGTTAGGTACCAAAAGCTCTTTTTGTTTTTAGATTACTGAAATCATAGCAGTTCCTACAATAGTTGTGATGCTAGCAAAGTCGCCACTTGCTTCGAAGTATGACCTTTCTTCACTTAAGTTAGTTTGGTGTGCGGCGGCTCCCTTGGGCGCAGAAACGATAACGCAAGCCTTGAAAAAGTAAGACCCTATCTATTCTGTTAAGATTTTTTACAATGCCTTCAGATGCGATTCTTACAACTTATGCATATTGTTTTCAGTTTGCCTGGAGTTAGAAACATATATCAGGCATATGGCATGACGGAAACTTCTCTAGCAGTCGTGAAAGAGCCCCAAAGTAAAATAGGAAAATCTGGCAGTTGTGGAATACCTTTGCCTGGTACCGAAGCAAAGGTATATTTTGGTTAATTTGGTCATAAACTTGTATTAACTGATTTGATATCTTCCATTGGTGTTTTATTTAATGTTTTTGACAGGTTGTAGATATAAGAACACGAAAAAAATTGGGACCTAATCAGCAAGGAGAGATCTGTCTAAAGGGCCCGACGATGATGATAGGCTACGTTGATAACGAGAAAGCAACGATGGATATAATCGATGAAGAAGGTTTTATCAAAAGCGGGGACATTGGGCACTACGACGAAGATGGGTGGTTTTACGTGGTTGATCGGATAAAAGAGCTCATCAAATACAAAGGCCAGCAGGTAAAGTACCTACCACTTCTACCAGCAACATAAATATATTTTTTTAGAAAGTTATTATGTATTTTACTCATGTGAGTATATATGTATATATATTTTTTGTCAAATAGGTGGCACCAGCTGCAATCGAGACAATACTTCTTGAGCATAACGGTGTGGCAGAGTGTGGTGTCGTCGGCACCCCGGACGAATTAGCGGGAGAGTTGCCGACGGCGTTCGTTGTGCCAAAGCCAGGCTCTTGCCTTACTGAAGCTGATTTATTAGACTTTACTGCTGCTAAAGTAAGTGTCAAGACTTAGTTTTTTATCGTTGAAGGTAAAAGGACACATAGAAGTTGAGATTTATTTTAAATATGAGAGGCTTAATGACGAAACTTTTTTGTGCTGGAAGTTGATATTTGCTATTACTGAGAAATGGGAGTGAAACTGGGAATGACTCCTGTGGTAAAAAATGCCAATGAATTCTAGCCAACAGATAAACAGGCAGCGTGCGTCAAGTGTATTCTTTATATTTACTACGTAGAGAGTTACGTTTATGTTATGAGACATTAATGATTATTAGCTAAATATTTGGTTTCCAGTTATCGCCTGCGGCGCGTCTTCGCGGAGGAGTAGTATTTATACCAGAGATTCCCAGAAATGGCTCCGGAAAAATTTTACGGCGAGAGCTCAGAAAAATGCTTCATACGAAAAGCTATGATTGAATGAACACACTATAAAGTTAATAAATAAATATTTAAAGGGAATCGGTTTTATTAATTGGCCTTTGCAACATAAGCTGAATTAGGTTTAGTACATTTCTTAGGAAGAGCCAATTAGCTATATTTAGACAAAAATAGGTGGTGATTAGTTTTAGTTATTAAATATAACTATTTTATTCTATAGGTATGTAATGTACATAGGGTCTATAGGTTCTATAGGTCACCTTCTACATAGCAATTGGTGTCCTAGACTCGATTCTAGAAGTAACGTATTGAATAACTGTAATGTTATGTCTGGTTTCAATAAATGACTTGAATTTAATCTAAGTTGGTTCCACTTCAAACTTTATATAACTTGATAAGTTTGTACTTTTGTAATTAAATGATCATAGATTTTTCCTCCAAAATTATTTTTATTTTAAAATTGCATGACAACATCGCATGTAAGTTGCTCTATTAGGAAATTGCGAGTAATTCCCCAGACCATGGTCTCCGTCCGTACCTCGATAGACATGATTGATCGGAGCCCTGCCTGTGACAAGCGATACGTGTGCCTACAGCGACGAACTTTCCAATTATCTTTAATGTATTGTCTCCTCCAGGTTAGTAGGTACGTATTTATAGGATGAAAAATCGCTATAAGTGGAAAATGTAATTAGCTCTCAGTAGCATATCATGATGGTTATCTTAAGCAAAGACCTTTTTGTGAAATTATAGCTGAAAGTTATCTTTAAATTAATAAAATAAAATAAAACATAGAAGCACGCTTCTTCCCGCGGCGCGGCGCCTTCGAAAGCTTTTTTCCATTATAAAAAGTGGCCTATTAATTAATTTGTATTATATTCTACATGTAGGAATGCCAAATTCCATCGTGATCAAAGAACATAATGATTTAGTATTTAGGGGGATTTTTGACACAAACAGATATTTACAGGATTTTTGTAAGTATCTATATTAAATTTAAACTTAATTTAATTATATTTAAGATAGCCGCGCTGCAGAGCGAGACCCTCTAGCACGTCCCATACCACTGAAATATATTAATTAATTTAAGTTAAAGCAATAAACTATTTGATTTGATTTTTTAATGAAATTAGGTTTTCTTTTTTTTTCATTTTATTTATAATTTAAATTTATCATTAAAATTATAAATAAAAGGTTTTAATATAATATAAATATAAATAAATATACTTTCGCCGCATTGGAAGAAATTGGGAAGGCGCGCAAGTCGCAACCGCAAGAACATAATGTCCTTGACATGTCTTACATAAGTCAGGCCTGCATAAGTTGACCAACACAGTGTTATTTATGCTGGCTACCAGCGCCTCGCGGTTTCACCCGCGTAATTCCCGTTTCCGTGGGAATTCCGGGATAAAATATAGCTTATGTGTTATTGCAGACTATAATCTATCTCTGTGCCACAAATTTCATCCAGATCCTTTCAGTAGTTTTTGCGTGAAAGAGTAACAAACATCCATCCATCCATCCATACTTACAAACTTTCGCGTTTATAATATTAGTAGGATATCTTTATAAATTGCAGCCTATATGTGTTATTCTGATGTATAAGCTATAATACATATTACTGTAAAGTTTTTTTAAAATCCATTCAGTAGTTACTACGTGAAAGAGTACCAAATATCCAACCATACTTACAAACTTTCTCGTTTATCATATTAAGTAGGATAAAGGATGTCACTTGGGTATTTAAAACGGGAACATACCTGCTCGTTTTTGTATTTTAAGATATCTTGAGCCTAAACAGTATCTTCAGATCTGAATCGATGAGTTCAATATTGTCCGTTCCATCCATGATAGACCTTCGCAGTTTCTCTTTATCAGCCTGCCCGAGCTCTCGCTGTGAGAAGCTCAATATTTCTCGCCAGTCTGTCTCAACCATTATAATAGAAAATAGATAACTTATGTATTAGGTTTTGTAGTCAGATTTCGCAAATAATCTGAAAGATAAAAACTGAACAATACAACCACAACAAATTATTATCCTGTCTACCTACCTACAAATACAAAATCAAAGATAATGTAAACGCTTTACTAAAAATTATCAAAAAAAATTATGGAACCTCTTTTATTAGGTCTTACGCTACAACCTAACAAAAGAGTTTCCATACAATAAATATTTAGAAAAAAGGTTATCAGACCTTTGTTGTCAAAAGAGCATTGCTAGTTAGTAGCTAATAAACGTGGTTGCACGTTTATTTAGAAAAAATGGCGTATTGATATGCAAGAAATTTTATAGGTACATTTTTCACACCTTGGGTTACATTATTGGTTTTAGTAAGGATCCCTTACTTTTTTGAAAATATAATATAACCTATGTTCACCACGGATATTTAGGCTTCCTAACGGTGATAGAATTTTTCAAATCGGTCCAGTAGTTTCGGAGCCTATTCGTTACAAACAAACAAAATATCAAACCTTTCCTCTTTATAATATTATTAGTATTAGTATAGATATGCCTACGAGTAATATTTTTATCAAGTGTTCCTAAGGGTCAGCTCACACCAAGGACGTGGTGCTGCGCCGCGCTGCGCGCACTTTTTAATATACCTAGTGATCATAAGGTGAAACTCAAGGTGAAACACGGTTAGGTAGGTAGGTACTTATTCAACTTTAAAGGTTGTCTCCTTCCCATACAAAGAATAAAACAGTTTTTTGGCTTTAACTCCTGAACTATAAGGCCTTGCCAGAAGGTTTTAGAAAAAAATTTCTTAGTTTTGGTAGAGTTATCGAATGGCAAAATCAGAATAACGAAATCCGAAAAAAAAATCCTACCTATTAAGCGATTTGGGACCACTTTGCGGCGTGCGCCTCGTCGCGTCGCGCTGCATCGCGCTGCGTGTCTATTATGCCTCGAGTCGCAACGCTTTGAGTCTCGGTATGAGCTGACCCTTAGTTTTGCTTGATTGCTGTAATACCTACTTGAAGTTAGAAGACACACGAGCTAAATCTCATTAGGCAATTTTGTGACGACGACGGCCGTCAGCCGTTCATAGTTCAGGTTTTCAACAGTAGAACACTACTCACTTCGGTAACAAAAAATGCCCATAAAACATAAAATAGTTATTGGTTGATACCTAAATTTAAATTAATAATAATAAACCAAACATTTTAATGTAACGTTTGTCTTTTTACTCAGTATTACGAATTAAAAACAAGGAGGGGGATCTACGTTGTCGGATGTACTGACGGATGTATCTATTTAATAAATAATAAATACTAGTACTTGTTTATAAAATAAATAAATAAAAATAAAATTCATTTATTTCGGACAACGGCAAATCATAATTAAAATTAAATTTAGGTCCATATCATGTTAGTAGCAAATATTACTTAATTCTATGTTAGTTATTAACAATTAATGTAAATTATTACAAACAGTGCAATCAAATAATGATGAAAGTGATTATTTCATAATTACTTGGTTGCAGTGCTTGAGGAACGGGCTATCCCATTTATTGGATAATGCATATACGTTTGTTCGTCAATTTCGCCCATATCGATGATTCTTGCGCGGTTGTATAGAGAATTTGTCCCACAAAACTTAAAAAAACAGAGCACCTATAACTAAAAAATTCTTTATAAATAAGAAATTTGAGGTCAGTTTTCACTTTTTTTAAAACAATCAAATTATCCTAATAATTAATAGAAACAGCAACTTGATTCGCCATTGACTGCTTCTAGATTCCCTTTTCCTGATATTATAGATTTATATTAATAGCGAAAGCAAGATCTTTTGAGAGGCACAAAGTTTAATAGCAGCTCGTCGGTGGCTGAGTAGTGGTAGCCGTAAAAATCTGTGACGTATGTAGTTGATCGGTTTAGCGAGAGCCGGGCGCGTCACGGGGAGCGCGCGGCCGACGCGCCTGCCACTCGCCTCTTCCACGCGCGGGTGCCACACGCCTCACGCGGTCTCCAACAGCGGCACACAATGCATCGGTAACTGTGGTCTAGTCTAGACCATGTCGGTCTGCCAGAGCGGAGACGTGGAAGAGGACAGTGGGACCGACGAGGTGACCGCGACATCGGCCGTGCGCGAGCTCTACAAACAGAAGCCGGTCAGCAAGCTGGTGCGTGTGCTGACGGTGCTGGCGTACTTGCTGTCCGTGTCGCTGGCGGCTATCCTGCTGTCGGTGTATTATGTTTGCGTGTGGAAGTCGCCAGAGCTGCCGCCACTGAACGACACTAACCCGGCAGCGAGCCGGCTCAGCGCACTCCGGGCCCCTGAGGAACACGCATCAGCACGCTCGAATGATACTGCTGTTGGTAAGGTTTGCCCGTGTTTTGTTACAAATTATGGTGATGGTGGATGGTGGAGGGTGGTTTTTTGTTTATTTTGTAGATCGTAACATAGTTTCTTCTATACGATTAGAACGACAGCTAAAATCCAATGTATCTAATCCTCCGCAATTCATAAGTATCGTGTTATGGGCTGTTAATTATGTAAATGTTTAAAGTGGCTATGAACATTTTTCATTCTCTACGATTTCCGTGGAGCAGGGACGTAATTCTGTGTGCGCTGGTTTGATTCCCATCGCAGCAAACTAAAACAAAATCGAAACGATGATGTGTGAAAATGTAAAATTAAACTTTAAAGTGAGTTGCAGTAATGAGATTACGATGATTCATGATTAGAAACCATGTCCCCAGACGGTAGGTTGTAGGTACCTAGTCTATAAGCGATTGATTCGAATCAGGTAGGTATAGCTACGGCCAATTGCGTGGATGTAAATAGTTCAACAAGGGATTTACGGCCGCGCGTTTACTCGAACCTGTACGATTTCATTAGCAGGTAACCAATACGAGTTTATGAGATTAAATAACATTAAATAGGCACGTGAGCAGGTATAATTCAAAAAATCTAAAACGCTTTGTTTTGACCTATTGGAAACGATCCTGGCGGATCTTTAAATCCCGCAGAAGTACCTGTTCGTACTAACTAAGTAGGTAGTTATAGGAAATTTATATCTAATTATCCCATGCATGTTATAATATAATGGCATGGACCCATAGCTAATCAAGGTTTCCCAATTTAGATTCTTTCTTATGGCACAAAAACTAAACTAAACTAGCCCCATAAAACTCTATCATAATTAAATACCTAAGTAATGTGCTTCCCACAAGTACACTATCCACAAGTATTGTCCTATTATCAATATTTTTTTGATAGAAAAGACTTCAACGCGTGAGGTTGACACGAACACATAATGATATGTAGGCGTTGATAAGGGTCTGAGCTTGGTCGATGACAGGCTTCAACTTGGGAAAAGAAGAAAAAATACTTTTATGACACTCACAAGTCATAAAGTAGGTAGTAAGGTACCTTTTTGTATCACATCCTACTGATATTATAAACGTGAAAGTTTGTGAGGATGTATGTAGGTAAGTATGTTTGTTGCTCTTTCACGCAAAAACTACTTAATGGTTTTTGATGAAACTTCACAATAATATAGCTTATATATCACACATAGGCTACAATTCATAAAGATATATTGTATATTATCCAAAATATCTATCACCACGCGGGTGAAACCACGAGGCGCAGCTAGTACTTCATAATCTCCCTCAGTACACAAGTTAAGGAAATTATAATGTATAGGATTCGAGTAGACTGCAAAAAAGAGTATTGTGTCTAATTTGTATATATAATAATATTATACGAAGAAAATAATTAGGGAGTAACATCTAGCTATATTTTTATAGGTACCTAGTAGAGTAGGGGTACGTATGGCTCTCTTACCGTTATTTCCGATCGCTTTCGATTATTTTCAAAATCAAATTTTCTGTTGGCGGTTTATTTGTACAACAAATATATAAATTATACAAATGATTCGCGTAAAGATAATTTGATGCAGAAAATAATTGACTAGCGCTCGAAAAGAGCCATTCCCCTACTCTACGAGTACTAGGTATAAATATAGGTACAGTTTATTCCCAAAAGTAAACACACGAACTACATTCATAATATTGAGTTCCACTCGAGGGGTTTCTTGTAATCCAATTAGCTTAACCCAATTGTGTCCAAAACTGAACATCAATTACCTACCTTGAACAAGAATCATTGTGAATATTTATTGCCCAGGCAAATAAATAGAAAATGGATCAATACGGTGGATATAAATGCGATATTGGCATATCATCTTAGAGAACATTATCCTTTCTCTAAGCATAATCATGAAAGGTCGAGGCATTATTATCAAACGATAATCATTCACACTAAGCTTGCACATATTAGTGGTCATCTTAGGTAGTAAAATGTGTCACCATGAAGTTTTTCCAACCAGTTATCTGGGTCTCATCAAGAGAAGAGTGAATAGGCGTCTTCTAGACCGTGATACATCGTCGGCCACATAGTCATTTCACATCAAACAGGTGAGATTGTGGTCCTACGAAGGTCTATCGATAGTAAAAACGATCTACATTTGAGATAAGAATAATCCTACTAATATTATAAACGCGAAAGTTTGTAAGTATGGATGGATGGATTTTTTACTCTTTCATGTAAAAACTACTGAATGGATTTTAATGAAACTTTACAATAATATAGCTTATACATCAGAATAAAACATAGGCTACAATTTATAAAGATATATTGTATATCTTTATAAATTGTAGCATTGTAGTATCCAAAAAATCTATCACCACGCGGGTGAAACCGCGGGGCGCAGCTAGTATGGATATAATTACATTAATTGTCATTTAATAAGTAGGTAAACTCGGTAAACGTAGTGTAGGACGCCCTCCGACCAGGTGGGATGACGACCTGCGAAAGACTGCAGGTAGATGCTGGATGCGTCAAGCTGAAGACAGGGCGCTATGGCGCTCATTGGGGGAGGCCTATGTCCAGCAGTGGACTAATATAGGCTGATGATGATGATGATGAATAAGTAGGTTAATAAGTACATCTTGAAAGGTCGATCATGATGACAACAGGCTTGATGCAAAGATAAAAAAAAAGCCTTGGTGCTAATTGCAAGATCGAACTTTGTTACAAACTACTAGTAGTATTAAAAACATAAGATGCGCTAATACCTAGAGATGTTGAAGTGAGCACTTAGGTATGTGGACGCTAAACTGTTGAATTCCAGAGTTTTACAGGTTTTACCTTGATACATTGAATGATATATTTATTCCTCACGGGAAAATACGCAAAGTGCTTGTGTCAGTCAAAATGCACGCCCACGGCTCTTATCCCCATCGTAGGCATACCAATAAAATAATATTTGAACCTCATTTTCACGTCTCTTGCTCAAAAAGTGTGTCATTTACTCATTACAGCTAAGCGGGCGTGCAACTCGAGTATACGGCCTAGAGATTAAATATTTTTTTTATTTCTGTCTGAAATCATCAGCCAGTACAATACATTCATCCTCTTGCATAAAAACGACGTCGAGTCGGTGTGATTTCAGCACTCGAAGTGTTAAATAAAAAGAAAAAACATTTCATTGGTTTTTTTTAATGGAACTGAAAACTTTTCTTGATGATTTTTATTTAATATTAGTTGCATTCGCTTCGATAAAGTCCTAGCCGGTAAACAAAAAATTGCGCATAAATACTATTATAGGTACTAGGAAATGAAGTTTAAGTTTCATTGTTGCTCGGTATTGAAGAGAGCTTATCGACAACCTTGTAGCGGTCGTAGGTGAGTCCATGAACACAGAACCTTTTAGTGGCGTCGTCGTCGTATTGGGAGGCTTTTGTCCACTAGTGGATATCTGTGGGTTGATATGGAAGAAGAGCTTGATCCTACGTTACGTTCTATGTTTATCTGAAACTGACTTATATGTTCTTACTTTCGCATATACCCGTATAGCAATAGAGGTTCTATTATTATGTCAAGTTGCGAAGAAATCTCGATGATTCAAGTTTTTAAGCTAAAGTTCTGCGCACGCATTTAATACCTCTACCACCCAGCACAAAAACTTGTCAAAATCCTATTATGCACTAGGATCTGAACCACTTTGAAATCCTACACGTAGGTACATATTTAAGGTAGCTCAAATTACTTGAGCACGTATTTTGTTAATTAATTACTGAATTTAGCTTGATACAATTTGTTAGGTTAGAGCCAACATACACGGGCTGCTTGAAACAGTTCGGATTCTGCTTCAAGTTCCGATTGCATGCATAGTGATCTATGCAACTGCTCGAGCGATTCGTGTTCCTACGTCTGTAAATAGAAGACTGCATTATGAACTAAGCAGTCGCCAACTTGAAGCAGTCGCATCCTGACTGCTTCGAGCTGCCCGTGTGTCTAGGCCCTTAGATGCCGCATTTATGCACCCTTACCATCGCCCTCTGCGCTTTCATTATGATCTAACACAGTCGAAGTGGTGTCTAGAGTGGCAGCCTTTAACTTTGACTAAAGCACTTATGCCTGAATGAAATAGTTTTTTTACAGCTGATTTGGCGCATAAACACCTTCAGTTTATGTTCGCAACTGAAAATGCTAAAACATCTGTCTACTTCTGTTTGTAAAGCAGGCTAATTTACAGCCCAATCACCTTCAAGAAATCTACATAAATTACATCAGAACTTTTGATGGTTTATCGCTTCTAAGCCTGAAGGCCAAGTTTAGTCTTTTTAAATAAAGGTGGATATTATTTATTACGTTTACTGTGAAAAACCAACATTTAGCCATTAAATTATATTAATTAAATAGAAATTGGTTTAGATAACACATAAATTAAAAATGAAGTCTCATAACAAAATTAAATAATAATAACGTAATTCATAAAAATGCCGACTTTCAAATTTATTTCATAAAATTAATGTTCAATTTAATAAATATAATAAATAATGCTGGACAATTGACACATCATTACCTAGCCCCATGGTAAGCAGAGCTTGTGTTATGGGTACTAGATAACTGATATACATAATACAATACATTACATAGATAGATATTTTTTTATTATACATAGAAAACGACCAGAACATTAACCAATTTGGTTAAATGCGAATGAATTCGCCGATTTAACAGAAAACCAGCTGTTATTGATCTTTGCAGGAGGCAAGGGCGGGGGCGGCGCGCAGCGGGAACGGCGCCGGTCCACCCGCCCTCCGCCAACAGTTTCTCTATCCCGTCGTGTCAATTTGCGCAAACATAATAACGCGACACACTTTCACGCGAATTGACTTCGTTTACTTATTGTTTGCTACCCTTCGACCATGTAGAACAGTGCTATAACGAGGTGCCAACCTATCACACAATCTTCAATTTGATAACAAACATTTACTTAAACATCAGACTATCAGCTCTTCAAGTTTTAGTGAGCAGTGGTTTATAAAAACTCGATTCAATCGTTAATTGAAGCTTCCATGTAAGCGTAATCGCTCGTAAAGCGGAACAATGAAAGTTCAGGGGCCGGTCCCAGACGGGCGAGGCGCGATCGTCGGTCGCGTCACACTAACTGGAATAGAATCGCGTTCCGAGTGAGGAATTAAAGGATAAACAAATGAAGTTTGATGCGGGCGTATAATGAAACAGCAGTCCGGATCAGGAGGTGTCAAGCGGCAGACACTGTCGGCGGCGGCGTGAAGGGAGGCGGCGCGCGGCGCATCCCCAGAACTGGGGCATATCGATAAGCGTGCCCCAGTTACCTGAATAGGCGGTGCGGCAGAGGTCGGCGCGGCGGCGTGCATTCGCGAGGGTCGGGCCGCAGAGCGCGATGTCGTGCAAGTCGTTCGCGTCGGGCAGCGTGCGCTCGTGCGGAGGCAGCGTGCGGCTGGGCGCGCCCGCCGCCGCCAGCGCGCACGAGGTGGTGCTGGACGCGCTTTACGACCACCGCAAGCGCGACAAGAAGACCGTCCGCGTGCTGACTGTCATCGTGTACGTCTTCTGCGTGTCGCTGGCCGCCATCATGCTGTCCCTCTACTACGTCTTCTTCTGGGAGCCCAAGGACGCGCAATACGCGCAGCGCAAGGTGTTGCACAATGTAGAGAGGCAAACCGGCACCACACCAATACCCACATGCTTTATGCCACACACCGGTAGGTCACTAGACCGACACGCTTATTAATCTTCTCTTCTCGGAATCTAATTTAAAGCTGTAAACATTGACCGTACAGTGTTCGATACTAACATTAGATTTCTATCTTATTGGTTTACCTATTCCTTTTCTCGTTGTCAAAACTATATTTTATAGTCTTAGCGCCATCCTGCCTGGATAAGACAGGGGTACCATTTATGAGACCTTAAAGACTTACTTAGGCAAGTTGACCTCTCTATACTCGCACAGAAATTGCTTTCTATGGGAGGTTTTGAGATAAATTATTGATAATGGTCCCAATTTTTGACACTATAATATAATGATAACCTAGCACGCTTCTAAAAAGTTAGATCTGCACATTCAAAAAAATTTTGATGCTATTAATTCACTCACTTAAATTACCATCACATATTCCTATGACCGAGAAAGTGAGAAATAGCAAAATTCTCCATCAAATAATAATCGCCCACAAAATGTACCGATCTGTTTATTGAACATGATCATAAAATCATTAAATTGTTTATGTGACTAAAGTCGAGCCATTAATTATAGCTGTAAAGTAAACGAACCAGAAATCCATAAAATAGTGCTGCACAGCCAATGAGTTAGGTTTTTTAATGAACGTAAAATTAAGTGCACCTACCTATATCGTTTCTTATAGGAGTAACAAGGCTAACAGGGTTCGGCAGTGTGCTCCAGAACGCGGAACAAAGTCTCTAAATTTAGCTCTGGACAACACGCACTCGTTTCAATAGGTATACTCTAAAGATCAAACACAACGATTTGATCATCGATACAAGCTCTTAGGAAATATTTTGATTTTCAGTCTTCCGTAGAAGTAAAAAGTTACCGAAAATGTAGGTACCTAATGGGAAAACTAGCACATCTATTACCTTAGGTATTTGACCCCTACTTCATCGCATTGTGTTGTGTCCTCAGTCCTAACAATGCGATGAAAATTCGAGTAGGGGTCTAATACGTCACTGCGTTCCATAACTGAGGGCAATTATTAATTCATTCACTGCACCAATACATAGAGGTAGTATACTCATGTAAACTTCTTATTGTGTTAATCGTATAAGTCAACAAATCGAGGCGAAGCACTCGGAATAGCGCAATGCGCAACGTAATGTTAGGGCAATGTGCTTGGTTCATGGAATGAGCATTGGATGGGATGCAGATATCGAATTATGCATTTAGATAGAGCGTAGAATCATTATGGTTTTCCATTATCTGAACTGAACCTATATGTTTCTAACATATATAGGTAACTCAGGTAGTTCAGTGATGCGGACACCAGTATCTACCAACCTAATGTTTCTACGCTCTATCAACTCTGAGACCCAAGTCCGGTTGACGGTATCGAGACGTCTAATTTTTCCATAGGATTTGGTGCAGCAGCGCCGCTATCGTGCGGATATGGAAAAAAATATTATGATCTTGATGTTTATTTTAGACAAATACAGTCACAAGTACCTTACACAAGCCGAACTCGATGTAGAATGTTTGTAAACAAACCGCCTACACTTACCAAAAAATCACTCTGTTGCCGCGTCTTTTTATAGGTACGCAATTTAAAACTTGTAAATTCGAAATCCTTCCTTCTAATATTCAATAATTATTGCTTACAATGATATCTGAAAATCGACGCCAAGCAAGTGAGTTTTAGTTATTACTAGTGACGTTTATTGGTAACAATCATTATACATCGAGTCTGGCTAGTGTATCATACTCTTTTACCGTGTAACGAAACGTAAACTTTCCTATTGCTACACGTATACAAATGTAAATAAATCTGTAAACGCGTCTGTAAAACATCAGAGCCGCCGTAAAACATCTTTGCTACAGTTAATGAATTTTTATGGCCGCGGATTTGCTTCAACGCGAATGTTATACAGATCTTTAATTATTTACGTATGCTAACTAACAGGAAGCACCTTTGTAGGTGTACAGTACATAGGTACTAAGAGTACAGTTTGCTACGGCAAAACGATTGTCGACCTAATTCCGAGGCCGAGCCAGATCTTGAGCCAGATATGCTCACACAAGTGCCTAGTAGGCGCGAACACAGCTAGTTTGTAGGCGGAAGTAGAAGTAGGTACACACTTGTCGAGACTTCTTACCTTGTCAAATGACTCGTGCTAGATCTGTGGCTGAGACAAGAGCCTAAGAGCCTAAGCCTACGAGTTGAACGCTCTCGCCTTATTTCGGTCACAGTCTCAGTGGGACAATAGCTACGAGGGACCCCGAGGCTACGAAAGTGCACCATGTACCTACATGAGACCGAGAGCCGCCGAGAGATCTCAAGACAGGCCGAACACGAGTGTTTGGCTCATCTGAGTGTCTCGGCGAGTCATGCCGCCATTTCGCTACTGTTGCTTTTAGGTCGTAGTAACGTTAAATGCAAATTGATCGATAATGTACGATATTTTTAACTTCAATAAATGAATAGGTCACCTTTATATCCGTTTCACCCTTGTTTCACTTTTGCTTTCCACGAGTTTAATGACCTAAGAGTTTTCTTTCGTGTGCGTAGTGTAAAGTTATCTGTGGCCTCACCAAGGCCTCTAATGGAACCAAACCAAGCTCGGCTGTTGTGTTGTTGTTCCATGTTATTTTTTTATTATTTTCTAATATTGAATGCTTTTCTTTCAGGAGGAGGCGATAGCGGAGTGAATGCCCTGGTGGCCCCTACCCCGATCCCGATAACCGCTAGTTTAGAAAATGCAAGTCCCACGGCAGCGACAGATTCTACGACCGACTTTGATTCAAACTCTTCGACACTTTTGGAAACGCTAATAAGCGCTAGTTACCCGAATAGCGATGATTTTAATGGATCCACGACTAGCGTCACATGACCCCCGCCAAACCTGCCGAAGCACTACGATATTTTGCATTTTTATACGCTTTATGCGCCGCCCAAATCATAGTCGCTGTAGGAAGATTTTTTGTAATGTTTGATATTTTGTGGAACCTAACGTATTCTATTTTCGTGGTGCTTAGTTATTACTATTACCATACGCCATACACAGGGAGACGCGGCTAAAGACATTATACAACTGAAGCACTAAAATATGAAGTACCTATCTACAACTTCATAGAAGTATAAGTAACATTTATAAAGGGATATTTTACTTTGTGTGGAAACCCGATTTCGAACCCACGGCTCTTCCGGTAATGTTCTTCGGATAACGTCAATGTCTCTCATGGTTAAGTTGCATTCGATAATGACACCGTAGTAGTGGTCATTTTCATAGAAAAAGCATAAATGAATGGGGCGGGTAGATCGATAAAACTACCAACAAGCAACTCGCAAGCGAATTCATATTAAAAAATCATGGAACATGGAACTTTGCTAAAATATCGGGAACATTAATTATTGTGTATAAGTGATATTCGTGTTGATAACCAACCCATGCTAGTTTAAAGTTATTACTGGAGTTAGTGTTGAAGTTAGTAGTTGTATCGTGGTAGCAAAATATTTACTGGGAGGCTTCCTTAAAACCATGCAATCTCGTATATCTATGACCTATTACCATCATGAGGTTTTAGTTTACTTATGATATTTAAAAAAATCATAAATATTAATATTCTACGACGTTGATGTTAGATATTACGTGATATTACTAGAAAGATATATTATATAAATTTAACTTAGATAAGTATAGTATAGATAGACAAAATTTATCCTGAATGTTTTTGCTAATCTTCCATTAGTCAAGTTATACCTGCGTGTACTATGATCTCATCTAACTTTACTGTCCATTTTAGTCCTAATTTATTTAAGATTTTAGAGTTTGTGTACAGTCACCGCCGAAAAGGGTTGCACAGATAGAAACCCTAACTCACAAAGCAACATAAACCTCTAAACTACAGTCTTATATATCTTTTATTTCCTCCTGATCTGTTCCATTGCCTCTCCTATAACTTCAAGGTTAGCTGGAATAAAACAGTTTTCAGGGTTAAGCTCGCCTATATACAAATGTGATTCATAGGTTCATGCTATGTATTATTGTTTAGATTGATTAATTACAGATCATTCCTAAAGCCGCTTCACTCAAGATACATTGCGAGCGGGTTTTGTCGCTTTTATGTACGTCACATTTGTCCAGCAGCTTATATTGCCTTTCACGTTTAACAGCTTTAGACAAAGGTGTGGTTTAGTAGTTTCTGTTGCTTTGTCTGTACACGGGTTTCATAATCATGAACACTTTCAATATCAAACCGATTATTGCACACATGTGTTAAATAACGTGTTATTATTATGATTACCACTTTTTGGTGGGGTATGGATAGGTGATGTTCGATTCGCTCCATGATAAAAACAACCTGTTTCATGTTAGTCCGTCCATGTTAACTTTGTGACTCAACCCCCCTAACTAAAATGTCACATGAGTAAGGTCGAATCGAAATCTATGTATAATATGTATTGCGTGTCGTGCCGGGAATATGTCTATATTGTACCGTTCTTAAGCATTTTGGTTTATGGCCACGAGCGACATATTGCCGACGGCAGCCGTCGAAGCATGGACAATGGTGTCAGCAGCTGCCGTTGTCTCTGCCGTTGGCAACGTGCTTCTCGTGTTTATGAGACACAGTATAGACGGCAGAGACAACGTCAACCATGTCCATGCGTCGTTGCGTCGACGCATGGACAGGTGTTAGGCTGCCGTAGACGGGCGCCGCCGTTGCCATTGCCATCGGGCAACGTGCCGCTCGTGTGAATTTGTCAATGTTTACATAAATAGCATCGTTTGTAAGTTCATTGTGCATCAAATATTCTGTAAACAGAAGCCGATTGAAAAATCAACAACAATAAAAACACCAATTAGCGAGTAATTAATGCGAGGAATACGTAAAATGTGTATTGAATGCTAATTTTAATTGTGTTTTATGTATATTTTAACGATTATAATATAAATATTTTGTTATGTGAGAATTTTTGTTTCATTTGTTCTGAATAAGTGTGAAAAAAGGAATTTCACCTCTAAATATAAATACCTACGTAAATAAATAAAAGCTTTATTGCAGGAAATAATTGTAAATTACGGTTATAGTACAGGAAGTTCAAAAAACTAACTACAGTTCGTTTTCTGAACTTGCAATTGGTGGTCTTATCCATAAAAAAAAAGATCTCTACCAGACGACCATAACACAAGGCACCTTATATCTAAAGCTACCTATAAGCTAGCTAGTTATAACTAGCTTTATGTAGTAGTTCTTCTTGACTTGGAAGAAAGGAACGACAAAGGCGCACCACATGTTGTAAAGGGTTTTGCTAGCGACGTAGCTGCCACGATGTAGACAACAGACGAAGTTTCTTATAGGTGTAAGTAAATGTTAAAAGATATCGTGTTAATAAAAACGTATATTTACATTCATTTATCTCCAGTGACGAACATATGCACTGCTTTATCCGAGCCCATGACTCTGGCGATCCTCGCGGCGCCCAATAACGCACTCACTGCGTGAAGATCGTACTTGCAAAACAGCACCGATACTGTCATGTTGTGTTCACTGCCGCCGTATTTGTTCTGGTTCACTTCCTGGGGCAAACAAAAAAGTTCTTGGGTAGAGTTTAAAGTTATAGCTACAAGCGGACGACTGTACAAACAAAGTTCTTAGGTATTATTAAAGAGAGCGATACATAGCGGGTAACTGGTTCTCGGTTAGAATCGATAAGCACATATTTTGTCTATAATAATAATATACCATATAATATACAGCGTGTGTCAAGACCACTACCGAAAACTTATACTGTATATATTTATTTAAAAACTGCCTTGCCTAAGTCACTATTGAAATTTGGCTATGAGATAAACATAGGTTTTATCCGAGAATTACTTTCAATCCTTCAAAACTCGTATATCATTAAACTTTGTTAAGATCTTCTTGGAAAAATCGATGCTTACGATCCTTTTCGAGAACCGTGCACCCGCTCGGGACTACTGAAACTGGCGACTTCTCGTATCGGAGGTCAAGACACACCACCACACTTGGGGTGGCAGTCTTAGGAGTATATGTAAGGTAAAGTTTTCGAAGGCTATAATAATCATCATCATACGAAAACATACGATACAATATGCACCAGATGATGAATATTAAATGTATATGTGACAAATACAGTTGGCGGCCTTATCGCTTAGAACCGATCTCTTCCAGGTAACCTTTGGATGGAAAGAATTATGTGAATTTAAAAAAGGCAGCGGAAAACATGTTCGCTTTCTAAGCATAATAAGGGGAGGAAACAAACGATGACAGGCTAGAGGAAATTAGAAGAGTTAGATGTGGCCGCCGCAATTGCGAGAACACAAATTCATGCAACAATTTGTACACTTACTATATACATATATAAAGAGGTTTGCTTTAATTACCTGCATCAGATTACACATTTCCGAGAAGAAATGTGGATAGGTAGGCGGCTGGTAGAAGATTATGTGGCGTATTCCTTTTATTCTAAATCGCCTGAAGAAATGTACTCTTTCCGAATATAATAGGAAGTGTGCTTCTGTGTGAAAGAACATATCTCGCGCTCTCGCTATTTTGGCATCCTGCAATAAAAACAAAACTTACCTAAATACTTTTACAAACTAAACTCATCACGGCAGTTCATCGTGGACTTGAATTTACTATTAGTAAATTGTCATTGAAGTTTTACTGTACATAATTTGAGGTTTAAAACTTAAAATTAATACTTATAAGCTACCAATTTACTTATTTATAAATCAATAAATATATATTTATGGTACCTTGGAATATTCACAAATCTGTACAAATCCGATATCTTCCTTCTTGAAGTAGTTTCGCAGACGCACATAGTCGAAATAGCTTGGCACGTAGATGAGCGTATGGCTCATCAGTGTGTCGCGCTGCTTCGGTAGGATTTCCTTCACAAAGTATTCGAACCTGGCGTCCACTGCTTGTAGGGGGTTGGTCGCCGTGAACCTGGAAACACAACAATTTAATAAATAAAAATAAAGAATCGGTAAACCTAGTGTAGGACGCCTGGCCATGTGGGTGGGATGACGACCTGCGAAAGACGAACATGCTAGATGCGTCAGCTGAAGACAGCGGTGCTAAGGCGCTCATTAGGGAAGCCTATGCCTATGACCAGCAGTGGACTACCTATAGGCCGATGATGATGATGAATTTTAAATTTACATAATTTTATCATAAAATGTTTTTACCTGTGAAATACTTGAGGCACTTGCAACAAAACCTGCTGAATGCTACCGATGTCGATGTGATTTTCCACAATTACTTTTCCAGCATAATTATGGCATTTTTTGTTCATCACAGCTCTGATTTCCGGTAGCATTACTGAAGAGAATACCAGTGTTTGTCTGTAAGTAAAAAAATATATTATCCATAAACATTATAAGACGCCCTCCGGCCAGGTCTGCCCGCAGTCACCCGCAGACAGAGGCAGGATGCGGAAAGCTGAAGACACTTAGACACTCATCAGGGGATCCAATGTACAACAGTGGTCTAGTATATGCTGATGATGCGTTGATATAGTGTGAGCATTGATATTTAAAGACAACAAAATATTTATTATTTGATGCAAATGAATATTGGAACAAACCTGTAATATTTAGCCCAGCCATTGACGGCCCAAGACCTGACTCTCGAGAAGTCAGTCCCATGTGTTTTTTTAGGCTGCAAGTGGAAGTGGTCAAGAACGTGCAACAGATGGTCCCAGTTCTGCATGTAGAACACGTCAGTCTGGTCCATTATCAGCAGCTCTATAGACGCCAGGAAGTCGTAGTCTCGATCCTCTTCGCCCTCCGCGCCTACTATCATACGGAGCCCTAGTGGTGACGTTACTATGATGTCTGATGAATAGAAATCAGTGTAGAGCTGAAACATAATACAATACAATACAAAAATACTTTATTTTACAGCAGATACAGAACATTATGAAAGATATTACATGTGACAAGTACAATGGGCAGCCTTATCGCTTAGAAGCGATCTCTTCCAGGCATAATCAAACAAAGTTAATAACATTCTTTATTTTTGTATACCCAAGTACTACTTACTAACTTAGTTAGGTAGGTACTCTACATATAACAAATAAAGCGCCTGAGCTGGACGAAAATGCCATGAAAAGGCCACCTACATGGTGAGGAAGGCCTTAGGACAATCAGGGGGGAACAAAATTGATTCTATATTGATTATTTTCATTAATTATATATTTCTTCTCTATTACTGCTATGCAGCAAAGAGCGTGCAAAAGTCCATTATATTAATGAAAAGGTTTATATGACGCTGTGTGCATGATAGTACAGCATTTTTTTTTCATGAGCATCAAACGCGAAGCTACATACCTACACATTATTAATTCATCTATTTAAATGTGGGTGTCGCGTCGCCTTTGTCGCTCAGCTTAGACAAGAGGGCACCTAGGACAAGGTGCTATGTTTTTCAGACACTACCAATATTTACCTTGAGTGTCTTTTTTGTTACAGTCATGCCAAGTCGGAAAGTATCATCTGTGTTACCACTGAACATGAGCTCATAATCTTCTGGCTTAGGGTTCTTGCGAGGCATGATTAGTTCACCTCCTGTAAAGTCATCTTCAAATCTCTTCTTATTCAGGACCTGGCCAGCCTCTTTTGGTACCAGGATGTCTATGATTGTCTTAACTACTCTGTAAGCTGCATCTTTGAATGGTGCTATTATTAGAACCTGAAATATTTAAAAAAATATATTTACATAATAGATAACATCAAAGCAACCTAAATACTTTTATGCATAAACAAGTTACTTACTTTTGGTCTTACTAAGCCTTGATCTCGATATTCTTCTGATACATCACTCTTTTTAGACAACTTTGCATTATGATGCAATATTTTAGTCCTAGTTTTCAACATGTGGTTAACCACATGAAGGCAATAAGTATACCTGATCTCCTCTGCATTATTAAAAGTTCTTTCAGCAAAATATAAGTCTTGGTAGTTATTCATTATTGCAAATAGCTCCTTTTGCAATGGTGTAAATACTTCAGATAGGTCAAGATCTTTTTTAATCAGATTTGTTTTATTTGCTGAGACAATATGTCCTTGGATTTGTGATTTTATACACAACTGGTTAAAATCCAGATTGTTAATTGTATGAGGTACAGTGCCCATCATTGCATAGGTTTTTTCTTCTAGCAGGGATACTTTTGGCTTTGCTTTTTTTGATATAGTTTCTAGGGGTTTTGGTATGATTATAGACATGTTCCCTAGCACCGGCCAAGACTTCTTTAAACTTTCAACAGTGGGCGGCAAGTTGGTAAGGGACAGAAGAAACTCATCACTAAGGTCAAAGCTAAGGTGTTTTGTGAATGGGTCATCCATAATTTCATCTACTTCAGCATCATTTTCTCCAGGTATCATCTGCAGAGTAACAAAAATATAAGCTACATATTAAACGGTTTGTAATCTAGAATTATTTCCAACACTGATTTTCTGAGTGAATAAATATATACCTAGCTGGACAATTCACACAGCATCATCTAGCCCCAAGCTAAGCAGAACTTGTGTTAAAAAAAAAAAAAAAAACATTTATTTCTATAGGCTTACAAAATAAGCATGTTATGGGTACTAGACGACTGATATACTCAATACTTAACTGATTGTAAGGTATGCTTACCTCTATTTCATCACTGTCACTGTGTTCAGCGTCTGATTCATTTTCATGTTCTGAGAGTTTGTCTTTGCCAGTGTCCATTTCAACATCTTCATTATCAGTTTCCTCGGCGCTCTCACTCTCATCGCTCTCGGCCACCGCTCGCTGCTGAGACCCTTCACCAAAGCAGGATAATAGCTGCCCATAAGCATCTTCTTCTTCTTCGCTCTCAGAGTATTCAACCTGCTGCATCTGGTGAAGCTTACGTTCCATTATCTTATTCTTCTCCAGCACTTCTTCAATTTTCTGAGCATTTTTATAGCGATTGAATAATGATTTTTTGTTGACGAACTCGTGATCTTTTGCATCTTTACGTTTCTTTTTCGTAGAAGGTTTAAATCCACCTTTTTTGCCTTTACCAAAAAACTTTTTCGATTTCTTCATTCTTACAGATTATACAGTGTTTAAGGAGGAGAAAAAAATTAAAACGGCCTAGGAAGGAAGGACACGAGTCACAATGTATGTGCACTATGTGAAAATCAGAATTAATAAAAAGGCAGGTAAATAAACATAAACAAGTTTATAACCTCAAATCAATCAAACGTTCATAATCTGAACATACTTTAACTTCTTCTTGATTTATGGCTGCCAGGCCTGCCAGAGAAGAGGCAATTCTGTATGGCAATATCGTGAACGTAAAAAATGCTCGGACAGAGTCTCTAAATTTCTAATTACATCCACTTATTTCTTCGATTGAACGCAAATAACTATCAACAGAAAAATCACACCAAAAACACAAATCTTGCCGGTGTTACCAGCACGTAAACTTCTAAATTTCCGAATAATGTGGGAGTTTATTAAAAATGTTTGAATCTTTGTATATTATAATTTGTGACATTACTTAAGCATTCTATCATATAAAGCTAAATTAACACAGACTGACTTGACTTACCGATTGACATAATTGTCTTCCTTGGGGTGCAAACTAAATGTTGCTCTCCCCCTGCCCTCCGCGAACCCCCCTTTTGAATGGGCTGCAATCAGAATCCCTAAGGTTCTGATTGCAGGATCGCATAGATGGCTTCTTTCGAGTAGATAAACCTGCCAGTCGTTCGGAAGGAAAATAATTAAAATCATAGGTTGGTATGTTACGTAGTAGGTAGCTCTTATAAAAACTATAACATTTATGTGACTAAAGCATTACGCTACTTTTTTTAAAAATAATAGCTACCTACCTACTTGATATGTGATTTGTAGAAAATGTTATGAAAATTATCGGCATTTTTTTTTCATCAGCTGGCATCTCTCACTTATTACAAGTCCGCCATTGCTGTTCTTGACTAGTGATTCCGTAGGAATCCGTCTGGAATGATTACTAAGTCTATGGGCAATATCTAATCGAGAGGATGACCTCCTAACAATAAAAAAACAATTATATGTATATTCTGCCTTATATTTTAGGTATTTATGATTATTTAATATCGTATATGTGAATGTGATAATTACTTTATCTGATGTACCTAATTTCCGACACAATGTTTAATGCTCTAGAAATAAATAAAACGTATATTTTTAGGGTTCTGAAGACAATCAGAAACAGACAGGGTTTCTGATAGTTGAGATTATTATAGAAAAGTCATCCATTTCATATTATCTTTCATACGAATAAAATGATGATTTTTATAATATTAAAATCACCTTTTGTAGCCTTGCTGCATAGATTTAGTAATTCCAGATGGAGTCCTACGGAATCACAAGTCAACAACAGCAATGGCGGACTTGTCATAAGTGAGAGATGCCAACAGATGAAAAAAAATACCGATAATTTACATAAAAGTTTCTACAAATCCCAGATCACAAATCAAATCTATTATTTTAAAAAAAAGTACACACATAAATGTTATAGTTTTTATAAGAGCTACCTACTACGTAACATACCAACCTATGATTATAATTATTTTCCTTCCGAACGACTGGCTGGTTTTTCTACTCAAAAGAAACCATCTATACGATCCTGTAATCAGAACCCCTAAATCGCGACGGCGGCATCTGGTAGCACACTCAAAAGAGGAGTTCTCAGAGGGCAGGGGGGAGCAACATTTAGTTTGCATTTAAAATCACTGGTCTCCTCTATACACCCCCACTATCATTTTTATGCAATATGGCTCCGCGTAGGGGACATGGGGGGGGGGTTTCTGGGGGAGTAAATGTCAAAAAGTTGGTTCTTAGGTCACCGCAAACCCCTCTATTACGATTCCGTAATAAAAACATACGTCCATCAAAGAAAACAATTATGTCAATCAGTAAGTCATGTCAGTCTGTGTTAATTTAGCTTTATATAATAAAATATTTAAGAAATATCTATTTGAATTCTTATTTATGTTAGATAGGCTACCTACCTCATTCCAATTTTGCAAGCATTATATGTATGGGTGAATCAACTTTTAACACTCCTTTGACAACGTTATGAGCAGTAATTTTATTTTTATTTTTTGTCGAAATTGTATGAAAATACAGTGTTAACATATGCAATATTCATCCTATTTTTAGGTTTGGAACGGGGCACTACATCCAAGCTAGTTTAAAAGAATTTTTGGAGAAAACCTGATGAGTGTGCCTAATAAATATCCGTTGCGTTACTTATTAACCCACGCGCACCAGTTGTGAGCTTATCCCGGAATGAGAGACGGGTAAAGTGAGGTAGGTCTTTTCAGACCTTACCAATGAAATATTAGATAATAATCGCCTTTGATGGCACCAAGTTAGATGCCATTACTTCATATTACTCAGAAATTATATCGGTAACTCAGTATAGCAGATAAATTAATCGAATTTCAGGACAACAGTTGAGGTCCACGTAAAAAATATAATTTAAGTCAAACCTTTATAAATTGTAACTTAAAACGCAAGCCTAACTTTTTCTGAACAGTAATAATGTGTGAAAATGTAGCGTATTCATATAATATATTTAAGAAACATCGTACATTGTGTCTTCACCTAGGCCTGGGGACACATTTTTTTTGTATGTAGGTTGCATATGTTCCGCTGAGTTACCATAGCTAAATCAATTATTTTGCTAAAAACTATAAAAATCTATGAAACTAACATGTTAACAGAGAATCTAAGTTTACGTGAACATTAAAATATTCATATTTTAAAATGGAGTACAGATTTTATAATTTTTTCCATGACAGGGACACGAAAGGAGTGCCTTAAAAGTTGATTCACCCGTATATAATAAACAAAGATTCAAACATTTTTAATAAACTCCCACATTATTCGGAAATTTAGAAGTTTACGTGCTGGTAACACCGGCAAGATTTTTTCGCGGTCGGCAACTCAGTTGGGAGGTCACGAAAAGAATATTTTGTTTGTACTTTATGAAATCTTTAATTCCAAGTTTAAAATCACTGTTTAAAAATTACTGTAAACGCAATATGGAAGTAGACAACAAATATTTTACAAAGCCGGCCGGAAAACTCAACGAACCATTACTCGTGAAAAAGGCAACTCGCGCCCCCGCTAAGGAAAAGCGGCCGGGCGACGCAACATACTAGGGTTCGTTCAGAAACCGTGCCGGCAGACGGCCCCGTGTGCATCGCTGGGGTCTAAGGGCTATGTCACACGCTATACCCTCCCCCTCGAGTTCTTGAGAGCGACCTCGCTCAAGGACTCGCTGACTGTCGGAATTAGGACGCTGCTCCTCTGAGCTATTAGAACGTTCGCGGTGACGAGGACGACCTCTATTACGTTTAGGATTCACCGGTTCATGAGAAGAACCATCCCTAACATGAAAACGATTAAGCTCTGAAACATGGAACTTACCCAGAACATTCTCAGGATTCTGCAACTGCGAGACTAAATAAGTAGTCGGACTGACACGCTTGACTACCAGATAAGGGCCATCACGTTTCGGAACAAACTTAGCCGAAATATTTTTGGCAGTGTTACTCAAAACATGTGACTTCAATAGAACTTGGTCACCGACGTTGAATTCCTCATGTTTCCGATCCTTATCAGCGCAATCTTTTCTCCTATCTTGTTGAACCGCTACTAGGTCTCTCACTGAAACAAGATTATCAAGGAATTTCTTCAAGTAGGGCGTTATCTGAGGGACGAAATTATCCTTGCTTAGAACTGCTCGAATGTCATACTCAACGTTAACTGGCGAGCGGAGTTCCCTTGCGAAGGTAAGAAACGCTGGTGAAACGCCCGTTGTTTGACACACCGCTGAATTCATGGCAAACCTGACGGAACTCAGAAATTCCGGCCACAAATTGTGCTGTGTGTTGACCAACTGCGCAAGCTGTACTTTGAGATCCCTATTCTTTCTTTCAGCTGGGTTACCCTCAGGATGGTAATATGGCAACAACTCTTGTTTAATCCCTAAGATGAACATGCACTGTTGCATAACCGCTGAAACAAACTGGACACCGTTATCTGAAACAACGCGACGAGGTAGTCCGTAACGCAGGAAATACTCCTCAATCAAGATTCGAGCACAATTCTCAGAGCTAGCTTCTTTTAGCGCATAGAGCTCAACCCAACGAGTCGCCGTGTCTTCCACCAACAGTATCCACTTCTCTCCATTTTTCCCCGCTGGAAGAGGACCAAACAAATCTATGGCCAGTACTTCACCTCGCTGGTGCAATACCGGCGTCTGCAATAAACCATGTGTCTTTTCGTTAGACGCTTTATAGCGTTGGCAGGTAACGCAGGTTTTAACGTACTCTTTGACAGCTCGACGCATTCCTGGGAAACAGAAACAATGCGCCAGTCTTTGAAACGTCCTGTCAACGCCATGATGACCAGCAACGGCGGAATCGTGACACTCTTTTAAAATCTCGAGACGAAGACTAACAGGAACGACTAACTGCGGCTCCTCATTATCGACGTCGGGATTGTACCTATACAGAACCCCTTGTTGCATAAAATAACCTCTTTCGGACCAACGTTTCGCTTCGATGGAAAAAGGGTCAGAGGAAAATTCCAGTTCATTGACAATTTTTTTCAACTCTGGGTCGTCAAGCTGCGCAACCCGTAACTCCGAGGGACTTCTAGAAGGTAAGTCAACAGTAACTGTGCAGATACCACATTGTTCCTTCTCCTCTTCCTTGCAAGGTGGGCGGCTGAGAGTATCTGCAACGACGTTAGTTTTTCCTGGGGTATACTCAAATTGTATGTTGAACGACTGTAACTTGAGAGCCCAACGGACCAGCCTACCCGACGGTGATTTCAAGGTGAGAAGCCATTTTAAGGGCTGGTGATCACTAGCGACTACGACTGGTTGTCCCTCAATGTAACCTCTGAAACGTTCCACAGCCCACACGACGGCGAGTGCCTCGCGCTCTGTTGTGCTATAGTTTCGCTCGGCTGGATTGAGGAGACGGCTAGCGTACTCAATTGGGCGCTCGTCTTTTCCTTCACCTTGTAGCAAAACAGCGCCGAGCGCATAACTACTGGCATCCGTTCTGAGGACAAAAGGTTTGTTGAAATCAGCCTGCGTTAGAATAGGCGTTGAGGTAAGGCGATTTTTCAGTTCCTTAAACGCGCCTTCTTGCTCCGCATTCCATGTCCATGGTTGGTTTTTCTTCAGTAAGCGAGTAAGTGGCTCAGCGACTGAGGAAAAACTGGGAATAAACTTCCTAAACCAAGAACAAGTCTGGAGAAAAGTTCGCAAGTGACGCAGGGTTCTTGGTGCTACCATGTCAACGACTGCTCGGACTTTATCGGCATCAGGGGAAATTCCATCCTGGGAAATGATATGACCGAGATATTTTACTTGTTGGCGAGCAAACACGCACTTTTCTCGATTAGCACGTAAGTTAAATGTGCGCAACCTGTCAAAAACAGCGCGAAGATCAGCGACGTGACTTTCGAAAGTGTCACTTATTACGAGTAGATCATCCTGGTATGCAAGAAGGGTCATATCCTTTAACGAAGGGTCGGAGCGCAGCCTGTCGATGAGACGTTGGAACGTCGAAGGCGAGTTTTTTAAGCCGAAAGGCATGCGCTTAAAGCGGTAAGCACCGCACGGCGACGAAAAAGCTGTCTTGTCACGATCAGACTCGCGGACCGCAACCTGCCAGAATCCACTTCGCATATCTAAGGTACTCATGATGCAACCTTTCTTAGTAGACTGTAACAATTCATCAATGAGTGGCATGGGATACACGTCGGTCTTTGTCACTGCATTGAGCCTACGATAATCAACGCAGAAACGTACTTTGCCATTTTTCTTAGGAACCAGGAGTGCAGGAGACGCCCAGGCTGACTCGCACTCCTCTATGATATCATCTGCCAGCATCTTGTCAATTTCAGCCTGCATGATTTCCCTCTTAACCGGATTTACCCGATAGGGAGGAATAGCAATAGGAGGATGGTCACCTGTATCAATCCGGTGCTCAGCGAACGGCGTTGGAGCTCCCCCTGGCTGAAAGATATCATCGTTATCTAATAAAAGGCGGGAAAGTTTTTCGCGCTGACAGTCCGTGATAGAGGTCGCCTCATCAGACCTTAAAACATTTGCAACAGCAGCACAAGAAATTTTATTTAAATTTTTTTTTGTTTCATATTTTAAAACAAACTTTTCATTTGAGTTTTCAGCAAAGTTCCAAAAAGATTCACCAAAGTTTATCGATATTTTAAACTTTTGCAAGAAATCTATACCGAGTAATGTTTCATTACTAATTGAATCTGGAAAAATTAAAAATTTTACCAACTCCGTCTTGTGTCTCACCGTGACCTGAACTTCAGTAGTCAAAAGATCCATTTTCCTACTAATTCCGTCAGCCAGCTTAACAACTTGTGTGATTGGGTGAAAGGGATGTCGCTTTCTTTGTAACAAATTATACAGGGTATGACCAGCAACACAGCCCTTAGCCGCAGAGTCAACTAAAGCAATTCCGTTTTCATTGACAATTGAAACGTTGAGAATTGGTCGTTGAGATACGCACACATTTTGGGACAGGTGAGATAAACTTTGACAACCACTGGTTTCATCGGACACTACATTTGTTTTACTACTACTGTTCTGACTTAACATTTTAGGTTGAGAAACGCTGGGCCCATATTGTTGAGAACCATTGGGATTTTGGGACAGTTGAGAAAAACTTTGGCATTCATTGTTCTCATCAAACATCAAAAAACTTTTACAATCATTGGCCTGATCTACAATTTCAGGTTGAGAACCATTGGGATATGAGGACAGTTGAGAAAAACCTGGACATTCACTGTTCCCATCAAGCATCACAAAATTTTTACAGTTACTGGTTCGACTTAAAATTTGAGGTTGAGAACCACTGGGATATGAGGGCAGTTGAGAAAAACCTGGACATTCACTGTTCCCATCAATCATCACAAATTTTTTACAGTTACTGGTTCGACTTAAAACTTGAGGTTGAGAACCACTGAACTTTTTTGGTTGACAACCACTGGATTCAATTGGTGAATGGAAGGTCTGACCAATACTTTCCTCAGATGGAGGTAAAGATACACAAGCCTTGGAATCAGTTAACATGGTCAAACATTTGTGACCAGCCTCAATATCTGGAAAGGGCAAAGTGTAGTCAGATCTTGCATTGACATAAACACAAGTTTGAAATTTGCAAGCATCACATGCAACGACATTCAAATAATTTGGTTTGATCTTACCAGTCTCTAGTGAGTAGAACGCTTGCCCTTGGTTATCTGGCTTACACTTGGTGCACTTTGACTTAATCACATTAGGGGTACCGCACCCATAACACTTCACAGGCTCACTTTTATTGTTATTACGTGCTTTTAACTTTTCACATTCATCTCGAACATGACCAAGCCGTTTACAGTACACACAGTATGGACGTTTAGATTCACTTGATGACGATGGCTCGGAGACACAAGGAAGCTTAACGCTGCCGCTGGCAGTGTCCGCAACGATGGGGGCGGGAAGTTTCAACGACGCGACGACGGTGGCAGCTCCAGAAGAGTTTGATCGAAGAACCGTTGGAGTGCGTATGTTGGTAAACTCTCTTCCCTTTTTATCTATGATTCGCTGTGAGTCTTCAATGCTCCTTGCTTTTGTGAGTAGCTCATCAAAAGTCCTAACCTGATCTCTGTCCAACCGTTTCCTGATGCGATGGTCAAGTAGTCCAAACACTAAATCAAGTTCTACTTTTTCAGTAAGATCTCCTCTTGGTATTTTTCCTAAAAGTGCTCTCACTTTGGAAATAAACAAATCTGTTACCTCGTCTCCTTGGGACAGAGCAAAGAGGTCCTGATAAATTCGGAATGGTGGTCGACGTTCCCCAAAAGCACTTCTCAACTTTAACAGAGCCTCATTCCATGTATTGGTGGAGACTTTTATTCCTTGCCACCATACTGCAGCCTTATCATTGAGAAGCATACTGATTCCTCTGAGGGCATTGTCATCTGTTATGCTCAGGCAAGACTTGTAAGCCTCCACTGCATCTATGAAATTTTCTAAAGACTCTGTGGGACCTCCACTAAATCTTGATAAACATCCGGAGAAATTGGCAGGTGTAGTCGTCACAATAGAAGCGCTAGTGGTAGACATGACTGGAGTCGAAGACCTCACTTCCCGCAAAACTTCTTGGTAAAACTGATGTTGAGACTGTTGCAGCGTAGCAAGCAACGACGTCAGATCTTGGCTAGACATTGTAACATTCCCTCCTGTAGGTTCATGTTGATGTCCGCTCGGATTCTGTGGTTCATCAACATCATCATCATTGCCACCGGCATCCTGGTGCGATCGAGTCTTCGGCATGTTTGAGTACCGACCACGTAGGTACGAAACGAACTATGAAGAAATCTGCACCATTCAGAACCAGCTTCGAAGAGTAAACTTCCGAGTCCAGCCAGTTTGTAAATATCCGCGAGCATCCGAAAAATCACAAAGCACAAAACCACGTGGGCGCCATTTTCGCGGTCGGCAACTCAGTTGGGAGGTCACGAAAAGAATATTTTGTTTGTACTTTATGAAATCTTTAATTCCAAGTTTAAAATCACTGTTTAAAAATTACTGTAAACGCAATATGGAAGTAGACAACAAATATTTTACAAAGCCGGCCGGAAAACTCAACGAACCATTACTCGTGAAAAAGGCAACTCGCGCCCCCGCTAAGGAAAAGCGGCCGGGCGACCGACGCAACATACTAGGGTTCGTTCAGAAACCGTGCCGGCAGACGGCCCCGTGTGCATCGCTGGGGTCTAAGGGCTATGTCACACGCTATAATTTTTGTTTTTGTTGTGATTTTTCTGTTGATAGTTATTTGCGTTCAATCGAAGAAATAAGTGGATGTAATTCGAAATTTACGTGTGAAATGTGATTCTGTGTTTATTATTTACTAAATTAGTGTAATTTCGGCAACATCTGACCACATAAGAAGACATTTTTCATTTTTCGATCTAAGTCACTCTGTTGGTGTCTAAAGAGGTAATGGCGGGCGAGTAGTCTATAAATTGACAATGTCAAAATCTGTACTACAGTGAGTACTTCGTTCTTCGGTTGACTGAGACTCCATCCGAGTCCTAGAAAGAGAAGTCCATAGAAGGATAGCAAATGCCATCTCTTTCACACAAGAAAGAGATCAATATATCCTAAAAGCCTGAGAAGAAATGAGATAGGTTGACTGTATTTCTGTCTTGCTCAGCGTGTCAAGGTCAATCAGTCTAGTGATCAACAAATGTGCCTGGACATCGGTGGGTTTCGACGCAATATTGTTGTTTTCAACCTTACAATAAGTTTTCTTCAAATTTAAATGTGGTAGAGTGATTCCGCGAACATTACTACACCTCCAATCAATAAAGAACCGAAGTGAAGATGGTTCAGAGCAGTGTTTTTCAGTGTAAAAGTTACAGTGAAGTGAAAGTGCCGGATTCATCATTCCACTGGTAAGAACAATTTATTTTGACTACAAAACGATTCAAAATGTACCGTTTCTTAGATTCCCATCGAGACAAGGCTCAAAAATTGTGTTTAAAGTTAATTTTCAAAAAATCATGAAAATTTAGGGTTGCCTGCACTAGAAAATAAAATTACCCACATGTCGTATTGAAGCATTTTGAATTCCTTCATTGTTTAATATGAAAAATAGAATTATGTAACGATTTTACGTCTTCTTTGACTAGAAGCCACGGGTTGCAAAGATTAGGAACCCAATAAATATTTAAAAATATATATGAAACATTTTGATGAAAATTTATTGATAAAAAAGAAACAGCGTACTTATCTGTGCCCTCAAGCTGTTCCAAGGCTGGTAAGAAAAATACTTTAAAATAATGCCTCCGTACCACAGTGGGTGAAACTCTGTTTGAGACTCAGAAAAGTTTGTGATACTATCTTTTAGTGTTCCTACTACCTACCTACTATAATAACCAACCAAAATATTTTAATTCTATTGGGTAGTATTACTAACTATACTTGATATCCATATGCTTCAGTATTTTATTTCAGACATGTAAGATAAAAACTATAGAAAAGGATCGTATGGAAAGTGATCAAAACTTATCAAATACGGTAAATTTTATTGACAAATCACTTCACATACCAATTAAATATAAAAAAATAGGTAGCTAAACGTTGTTTTATTTATTAATTGTTTACCAATTTCTGCATACTTTCTTATTTCCTAAGAAAAACGCAAGTAAAAAATAGGACCTATTGGGTTGACGAATTATACCTTAAGGATCTAACAAAAAGTAAGGACCAAAAACCACCACATTAACCTACCAGTATAGGAAAGACCTACAAAGGTTTGGTGAAACTCTAGGTTCTGAATTTCTTGAAAAAGCCCGAAATATTTATGAACTGGAAAATCGCAAATAATATCCCAGGAATTTTGGGACATTCGGCATAAACCAAGTACCGAAATAACATTCGTATGCATCAGGTAACTTCGCGATAGTAGGTTTGATAGGATCTTTATTTCTTATAATATTGGGGTTATTAGCTACATAAAATATCACCAAAAAACCTGACATAAGAAATCTAAAATCGGGGTAAAAACTTTTGATGGCAACACTATTTCGTATTATCTGTCCCTCACACGAACCACGCTACCCAGACATCTTGTACTTTATAATAAATCTATGATCCGAGTATTTTTTTCATTCATGCCTTGCTGTAATAAATAACCCAAGACTCGAGTGACGTCTTGCTCGACGTTGAAGCCAGAAGAAAGAAACTAAGTTCGATGCTTACCGCATTTTGCTCAAAATGTTAAAGACATAATAACAACGAAGCAGCCTCCTCCCTCTTAGCTTATATTTATATTCTATCAACAGAATCAGAACAGAAACATGGAAAAAATTGCTTTTTGCTTTGGATCAAGCTTTGAACCTCGGCTAAAAATTATAGATTTCGAATACACACGTGGTTGACACTGTCTGAGGGGCTTATGCTTAGGGATTTGTTCTTCATCCCATTGTAAGACTGGAACTGATGCAACAATTTTGAGAGTAGTTACATATTATAGAAACCAGACAGGAGTCTCTGTACTAAAATGGATGAATCTGACATTATCTCAAGGCAGACATGGAACCGTAATATTTCTGGTGTCACTAAGGTTGGTGCTTAATTGACTACTTAAGTGAATGCATATTTATGCAACTTACATTGGTAAATATTGTTGTCCACTAATTATTTACCATATTTTTATTGTATTTGTCACAAGTTATGATTTATATTGTCTCCTATTTTGTGTACATTATATTTAAAGTGCTTGACTTGCTTAAGGCCTCTCCTATTTTGTGTACATTATATTTAAAGTGCTTGACTTGCTTAAGGCCTGCACGTCCATGCATGATATAGTATACATAACAAATTAGTTGAATTCTAATGATTCTAGATTGGATTTATGGATGGTGCATCAGATGGTCAAAAGGCAGTATTTCAATCAAGCTTCGACTTGGGATACAAACAAGGATTTGATTTTGGTTTTCAACTTGGATTAAAAAAAGCTATGAGGTATTATTATCCATTTAATTAAATACAGTTTATTTACCTTTGTTATTTACACTATGCTACTTGTTTTTGACCTAACTCTTATTTCCAGCTTACAGTCAAGTGCTAACTATGAGAGAAGCATGAGAGATCCAAGGAAGATCAACTGTCAAGTTTGTGCAAATGTTTTAACATTACAACAAAATGTTGGGAATATGCACAATATACAACAGGAAAAAAATTTAGAATTTATAAACCAATAAATATTATTATTAAATATGTATGAATTCAACTTTAAAACGAATGAGTAAGTATAACATAACAATGATTCCCCAGAAAAAGAATTGTTTTAAATATTGTTGCTTATTTTTGATTACCTACTTAATATTCTATTCTACATTGCTCTGGGTTTTTTTTCAGGTGGTGGCTTCATATTTTCTTGTTTAATTTCAGTTTTAATTTCTGCATGTGGTACAGTCCCATTAGTCAACTCAGAGCCAGTAGGGTCAACCGGCTCCTGTTTTATGGTTATATTGTTGGCAGTTACATCGGCTGGCTTTTCACTACTTTTTTCATTGGTTTCGGTTTTAACAGCTACCCCATTTGCCTGAAAGAATACAATGGAAAAAAATTAGGCTATGCCCTTGTAAGGCTTTGAGGTTGGTCATCATTTTAAAAATGAATATCAAATAATAATGAGGTTGAAAAATAAAATAAGATACCTGAGTAGCTGCCTGGGTAACAGGCAGAGGGAATTGCCGAACAAGTTCTGCCAGTAACATGTCCACTCTTTGGCGTTGAAAGTGTGTGGCTGGCTCCTCTTTTGGACCACTGGACACATCTTTAGGTGCAGACTGTCCCGTATTAAATGGACTCAGACCTGGAACAGATTATAAATCAAATCATTATTGAATAAGATTTTAGGATGTATGTTGTAAGTTTTTTGTCCAAGAGACAATAAGTCAATGTCACTAACCTGATTTCGTTGCTTTAAAATCCCACCAATAACCTTTACTAGGATGATATCTTGAGTATGACATGGTTTCCTCAAATGAACATTGTAAATGATGAACTGCAGACAACTGAGAATTGAAAAAACTTTATAAAAAGTTGAAAATTAAAACATTACAAAACATTTGAAAAAAGTACAAGGTAATTACCAGTCTAGAGTTCAGTACACTTGCTAAATCAGGTGCTTGGTACACTATTCCAGCAATAATATAATAGTCTGCCAGGGGTATCACATGTGTGGGACTAGATCTGTGTTGCTTACGAATCACATACAATATTGGATCTTGAACATGGAGGAGTATGTATTCCAGGCCAGTCATATTCCTGAAAATAAATAATGATTGGTGTTAAACCATCAATGCTTCTTTTCTCAGTAAAGTCAAATCTCCATAAATTCCAGAAACCCAAACGTAACAGTCATTCAATTCAATGACTGATACTCCTCACATAATAATTATCAAAGCATTTCTCTTTCTCAATAGATACATAATATAACCAAAAGGAACACATATATACCTAAGTTTAAGGACATAAATAGGTAGGTATATAAATGCTTCCAATCTAGTAGAAAAAATTAAGTTTACCTGTGTATTTTGCAAGTCTGTGATATCAAATCAATTAGATAAAGATTAAAGTGCTTCGCTTCCTTTAGACCTTACAGGACTCTTGGACACTATAGATAGGTTTAAGAAATAAGTGTGTTACAT
This sequence comes from Eupithecia abbreviata, assembly GCA_943735965.1. Taxonomy (NCBI): domain Eukaryota; kingdom Metazoa; phylum Arthropoda; class Insecta; order Lepidoptera; family Geometridae; genus Eupithecia; species Eupithecia abbreviata. The sequence continues at coordinate 7,874,980 of OX030991.1, read as the reverse complement.
AGTATTAAAAAAAAATGAGATTCTTACTGTAGCTGATCCATGCTGAGGCGCTGCATTTTAACGACTTCGTTATTACAGGTACGATCAAAAAAGGGGTTTGAACGCTCAGAAAAATAGTCCATTATATTTGATGGACTCAAGAGTGGTATCCAAGCAGAATCATGCCATGATAATCCCAGTGGATTTTCATTAGAAATAGGAAGGTTCCCAATCCTTCCAGGCATCATCTTGGATCACTTTTCGTTCTTTCTTAGGCAATAATTATCCAAATACACTTCTCTCTAAAGTAACACAATAGTCAACTTTTATCCTGAAAATCTCTTCTGAACAGCACCAAAACTCTGGCTTTAATTAGAGTAAAGAAAATCAACAAAACAACACCACACCACACCACAAACGATTCAACTTCTTGGACAATGTCTGTCTGGTCTGCCAGTGGGCTACCACGCTATTTAACTCATAACGTAACGCGCGAGTTATTCGCGTTAAAATTACCGTAATAACGCTGATAACACCCGTTATGTGTTAAATAGCGTGGTATCCCCACTGGCCTGCCTGCGTATTGACTATTTCTATGGTCTTGAACCATGCATAGAGAAGGGTTACACACGCTACATTCGCAACAAAATTTTTTGTTCCCTCGTATACGTGCTTAGATCAGCACGTTAGTATGTATTTTGCGGAGGGGTATCTAGTAAGATAAATGGTTCCTATTACAAACTCTTCTATGTTTGAACTCATTAATTGTTTATTTCTTTTTAATGTGACGTGCGTGCCCACTTACTTACCAAGGGGTGGCTAAGGAAAGGACACACCATTTTTCCTACATTATCGTACCAACAGGATGCAACGAATTTTGTTACGTGCTGCCATAAAATTTTATTTTAGACGCTAACAAGTTTCATTTTTGACAGCTCCCGAGATTTGTCGTAGAAAGTTACCGGTAATATTAAATTTGCCGAATAAAAGAAGTCAAGTCATATATGAATTGACGGACATTGGAAGAATTGCGTCATTCCAGATGCAGAGCCATCTAGCAAGAAGTTGAAGTTTTCTGTTTGATTGATTGATAATTTTTGATAGTGAAGAAAGAAAGAAGGAAACCTGCAGAAATTTATCATCGGCATGGATGGATAATGGATTGAAGAAAAGGAAAAAAATACAAAAAGCACCCTTATAATCACGATAAACACACTTGTCAATTTTTTTGTGCTGTGCATAAACTATCTAGGTATATTAATACGGGTATTCTGGTTAGAATCCGTTTGAAATAACTACCTATCACCCCGAAAATTCAGGAATAAGTTTGTTTGGTTTCATGTCAGTCAAACGCAGCGATAGACACAGAACCTCAGGAAAGTGTTTACCTACCCTCTATCACCTATAAACAACAGCTGCTCTATCGACAAATCAATAGAGTGCGGATAAATAAAATCCCTTGACTACTAACTGTTGGTATTTTTATACTAAGGCCATCAATCGCGACCTAATTACCTACCTGTCGTTGGACATTAAATATAGTTGCGTTACAATACGCTAGTGACTATCTCACACAATGGAAAGTCTTATCAGAACTTATGAAGAGATTGACATTGAAACCTTTGAACATGAAGGAGTCCACACAGATTCTTCTGGAGATCAGGTTGGTACCTACCTAAGATAAAAAGCTATATTGTTGTTCCTAGCGAAAACTCTTCCCATAAAATATAAATTTTGTGATTTCAGATGGATGTAGAAAAAATGATAAAGAAAATCTATAGTAAATTTCAGAATGATGCTTACATTGATCCAGAATTACCAAAATTAAAGAAAAGCCTCCACATAAAGTTACTGAAGACTTGGCTCAAAGGTCTACCTAGAAAATATGAATGTCTTGATGCTAGCAGAACATGGCTTCTTTATTGGATATTGCATTCCTTGTGGATACTGAATGACATGCCTGATTCTGAAACATTGTCTCAATGTATTGAAGTAATAAAAAAATGTCAGCATAAAGAAGGTGGTTATGGTGGAGGATACATGCAACACCCTCACCTTGGCTCCACCTATGCTGCTGTCAATGCTCTGAGCATTATTGGCACTGATGAAGCTTATGACTCTATAGATAGAAGCTCATTACAAAAATTCCTTTGGACTGTTCGGGAAGTTGATGGGTCTTTTGCCTTGCACAAGGGAGGGGAGCAAGACATCCGAGGTGTTTATTGTGCTATCAGCGTTGCTAAGATCACAAACACATACACAGATGCCCTTTTTGACAAAACTGCTGAATGGGTTGTAAGTTGTCAAACTTATGAGGGTGGGTTTGGGGGCTGTCCAGGTATGGAAGCCCATGGTGGTTATGCATTTTGTGGTATAGCATCATTAGCATTGTTGAACAGGACCCAGCTGTGTGATGTTGATGCCCTGTTAAGGTGGTCTGTGAATCGCCAGATGAGACTTGAAGGAGGGTTCCAAGGAAGAACTAATAAACTTGTAGATGGCTGCTATTCATTTTGGCAGGGAGCTGCATTTCCTATCATCAGTGCAATATTATCTAAAGGTATGTATGAATTTATGTTATCAAGTATTTTTATTATGACTGATTTGATCATAACACTTATTTTTATAGATAACAAGGAATTGATGGAAACTGTATTCTTTGATCAAGGTGCCCTACAAGAATACATAATCATTTGTTGTCAAGGTCCTGATGGAGGACTTGTTGACAAACCTGGAAAGTGAGTTCTGTACTTTATGTTTGATTGATAATTAAATTCTTTAGTAACATGTTTGAAATTAAGAGTATTTAATTTTTTCAGATATATAGATATTTACCACACCTGCTACACTCTCAGTGGATTGTCAGTGGGGCAGCATGGCACTGGTGTTGGAAACCCACATGTCATCGGCTCTCCAAGCAATCAAGTTAATACAGTCCATCCTCTGCATAACATTGCACCACACTTTGTTTACAATGCTGTACACTACTTCATCCGGCATCCACCTCCAGTAAAAGACAAGAATTAAAAATGCACAATGATTTGTACATAGCTCAATAAGTACATAAATAAATCTTATCTTGTGGTTCATATGACTTTCAAAGAAACAATGCTTATCTCCGCAGTAAGTATAATTTTAAAGCATAAATAATAATAACTAATATTGTGTAAGTATGTCACACTGATCCAATTTATACTAGAACAAATTCTTCTGATTCAATATCTGTATCACAATCTTGAATATTAGGAACTACCCAATTTTGCTCCGCTTCAAATATTGAATATCTAATATTAGGTACATCCATAACAGTAGCACGAGATCCATTGTTAAGACTAAATATAGGATAGTCACAATTCCCTGATACATTTTGTGGAACAACAAATGTATTGATGACATTTATATAAGTTTCAAAGTCATGTTGAGTAGCAAGATAAAAACCAATGCAGCAAGATGGGTCCATCTTGCTAAGAGGCATCTTTCTTGGAGATCGACAGTGAAATGATTGCAATGTAAAATTAGGCTGCCAAACATCTACCATATCTTGGCAATAATGTGGGTCAAGATGTATAAGCCTGTCATCCTGATAACCTACAAAGTACAATGAATGCTTCGGCCTTCCTCCAATGATACCTATGCAGGAATCTAGTGTAAGAAGGGAAGTAAGACAAGGTCCATAAATAGGATTGAATTTTTCTGATCCTAGTTTCACAGGCACAAGCAATATCAAAGATTTCCAGGCTCCATGTGGTAGCCGGCATAAGGAATACACATCTTGAATGTAAATAGTGGATTCCTGGGCCACATACACCTCCAAGTTATCAAACTCGTAGTTTTCTTTGGAAGCTGCAGCCATAACAGCTTTCAAGCAGTGTGCTACCGAAGCTGGCCCATACCAGTCTCCAGGTTTTTTCCCTAAAGCTTCTCCAAGACCCACCATTTGATGAATAGAGAGAGGGCTGTTTACTGATGATTTGTCCCCGAACCATTTTATAATCATTCGATGTAGGCAGTCCTCTTGAAATTCTCGTGCATTCTGAATAGGCTTATCTGGTGACCATCGCCATGATCTTCCCAGAAAATGACACACTAAAGCCTGAGCAAGCAGCATTTGACCACTTCTAAGCATGCAACCCCAACCACAGTCCGTGGTGAAAGCAGAACCAGCCATTGTAGGGAATTCTCTTCTATAGGTCATCCAAACTTTGCTAATAAAATCTGATTTAAAACCTTCTATACCTTCACCATATATTTGTTCCATAGGCTGTTGTGCTGTAGCCTCTGTTCCTATCTCAGTGGAGGATTCTAGTGAGCCTGTAGGGCTTAGTTTACGGTGGTAGCAGCGCCCCAACAGCCACACTGGGGACTCTTTAGAGAAGCTTGTTTTTAGTTTAACAGTCCATCCAAACTTCACGTTATTCCACATTGACAATAATTTAGATTCAACCTTTCCCTTGAGATCCACCAACTCGTCGCCGTTTTCACGAGCTCTCGAACCGGCTGGAATCCTCTCGTTCTTGAAAGATGTTGAACTTTGTGTAAGTGCATCGTCAGAATTGTTATGTTCAGAGTTATGCATCACAATGTTATTCGAAACATTCATTGTGTTGTAACAACACTATCTTTCATGAGCACGTAGCTCTAACAGGACAGAACATCTATAGCGTTTCCACTAAAGTGTATTTACATTTTCACCGGGTAATTGCTTTCTAGGTACTACATTTTCCACTGGGAAAAGCATTAAAATGACAAAAGTTTGAGTCGTACGTAATGGTTTTTGTGATTCATAAAATTTAGCCCAACAACACGAATGCAATGCAAGAACAAGAAAGCTATAATTCCTACTTTAACCTACCCGACTATTTTAACAATACGTCAAACAAAAGTTGACATCGTCTATTTCATAGAGACAGATAAATCCCATATAAATTCTTAGCTTGCTAAACAGGCTAACAGTAGAGTTCAGTGAACGTACAAACGACACCAAAAGTCATAACGAAATCCCATCGAAATCCTTTATCGCTGTTGAGTGGTTGGCCAGAGCCTATTGGTACTATAGGTCTCTCACCTCTAGTTCTATTTTCTAAGTTCTATAACTAATTTTGCTAGTATAAATAATTTAACGTGAGTGAGAGAAGGAAATGTAACGGCGGCGAGCGGAGTGATCCGTTGATGTTATTATTATTAAAACATGTACAAAATTAAAAATAAAAATCAAATTAACAAAGATTTTACCGAAGGTAGATTCTGAATGCGATGTTTGGTTGGGCCTGGATTTTTTTCTGGTTTGTTAAGCGACCCTCGTGCGAGTGTAAGTCTTGTAGATAGATCTCAATCAAATAAAATTTGTATGTTTGGCCCTGTATTCAGATTGACAGTGACAGATTTGGTCTTCTTCATAAATTGACAAACAAACGGAACCTAACCAGTCAGCCAGCCGTTGAAAGAGTCAAATTTTGTGTAGTGTAATTTTATGGTAATTTCAATCATACTCACAGAACAAAAAAATATACAAAACCCATGAGAGAATGTACAAAATCCAACAAAACACTCACATAATGTATCTTTAAGTTAAGTTTAATCTATTTTAAATCTGTGTTGTGTTCTGTGAACAAAATAACAATAAAATTATTTGATAAAACTCTTAAAATAGCTGGTTTTCTAGAATATGTGAAAGCATTAGATGTAAAATTTGTTTAAAAGATTTTAATTAGACTACGAATGTGAAGAGCGTGTATAGATACGAAAAGCATTTTTAGGTACATAACATGTCGGAAATAAGACCAATGAAATTGGAAGAATATATGGCAATCGTGGATGAATTCAGTAAATTGAGTTCTTATAGTCGCAAAGCCGAAAATGAACTTAGGAAGAAATTTACAAGGTACCTATTGAAATATAAAACTATTTATATACATATCTATCGAATAAATTATGCTATAAACTACCTTTTAGGATGGTGCAGCAAGGGGAAGTAATTTGCATCCAAATATAAATACTAATCATCATAGAACTTATATGTGTAGGTATGGTGCAAGTTCTGTGGTTATTTTATGTAACAACCATATTTGTTTAATCCCTAAGATTTAAAATTTTGAAGAAAAACCTTCTGTGGCATAAACAGAATGATACAAGAATCTTAATATTTTATCTCCACAGCATCGCACCATCAACTATGGGAAGTATTTTATCACTCTTCATACAAAGATCAATGAAGCAAAGTTACAGAAAGTCACCTTCCATATCCAGTAAATATCATGACTTATTTGAACAAATAATGAAGGACAAAAAGAAGAGCAATGTAATTGAAGAGTGAGTTTTCTGTCTTAACAGTTTGTTTTTCATCATCATCATCAGCCTATGTTAGTCCACTGCTGGACATAGGCCTCCCATTATGAGCGCTATTGCATCCTGACTGCAGCTTGACACATCAAAATGTCAGTATAATTTTATTTCAGACTTTCCGATAGTCAAGGAATCAGCCCTGCTCTGTTTGCCAGATCATTGTTGCAAGGTGCTTACTCAGACCCTGCTATGGTAAAGAAATGTTTCAAAGACACCAGCCTCATTGAAGATAAGGATTTAGCCTATCAGGTGTTTCTGGTATGTAATAAAAAATAAAGTTAAGTTTCTATATGGAGCGAAATCTCTATTCAAATAGCCCATGTCACAATGTTCACAATAATAATAAAAAAAAAAAAATACCAAAACCGATTTATTAATAACTAGCTGTACTGTTCCTGACTTCATCTGGGATTACCAAACTTGCAGATTAATTGTTTACATGTGACCACAGATTCTCTAAGAATCTCTGATTAATGTGTTGTGTGCCTTTTTTCATCTAATTTAGGAAGCAATTTTTTATGTTTGTTTTGCTTGTCCTGTGTGCCATGTGTTAACATTTTAACTTAATTTAATTCATTGTTTTTCTTTATTTTAGGGTATTATGAATGACAATCAATATGGGCCTTATGCAGATATCATAAAACAGTAAGTTAATCTATTTACATTTATTTCTGTTTTTTTTTTGATCTGCAGATATTTGTTCCGGGTGTTCTGGTTGTTTTCTATGTATAATAAAAAATATCTATATATGTAATGTATTGTATTATGTATATCAGTTATCTAGTACCCATAACACAAGCTCACCATGGGGCTAGATAATGCTGTGTGAATTGTCCAGCATTATTTATTTGATTTGATTTACAGCAACAAAATAAAAGAATAATTAAGAACTATAATTGTTTCAGATCAATTGGTTTGGAATATGAACTGAGGCTAGAAAGAGAACTCAGAATGATGAATATTACATTTTCTGATGAAAATGTACTGAGAGCTAGAGGTTATGACAAAACCCCAGACTTCAAACTTGATGTTCCGATTGCAGTTAATGGGTTCATTATAAACTGGATTGAGAGTAAAGCTCTCTTTGGAGATGAGGAAAACCATGCTGGGTATTTGAAGGAACAACTACTCTGCTATTGGAATAGATTTGGCCCTGGACTTGTTATTTACTGGTTTGGATATCTAGAAACTTTGGAATCAACTCCTGAAGTCAACAATATGTTTATATTGCGTTGCAGTTTTCCTAAAAAGGATAGCATTACACAGTATAAGTTAGAGTTATGATAATTCTTTAATAGTCAAGGATAATAATATAAAAGTTGTGTGTCACTGTGATGTCTAGTTGTGCCACTCTAATTGCTAGCTAATATTTTTTCTTGTTTGATATCATGTTTTATTGGCGGATGTGGGCTGGGCATAGAATCTGCACTGTGTGAGACTATTTGAATTCATCTTCTAACATAAAGTAATTATAGATGACTGATATTGGTAGTCCTTTAGTCACAAGGCAATCAACTAGGTAGGTCTGTTTTTTTAGCTGCAGTTGGCCAATACGTTGGTTTACACTTTTATTGTAAACGACACGATGAGGCTCAGTATTACTATATAATAGGTAAGTACTAACATAAAGAAGGCCGACTCCGCGAATGCATCAATGCGTTGCGCGCGGTCGTCGTCTTTAATGCGTTATGCGGTCCGAAGATATAGTTCAAAAACATATAGAATACGTTTATTCCATAACCTTATGGTAAAGCTAAGTAAAAGCCCTCTTAACACTTTGAGTGCTGAAAACGCACGGTATGAGTTTTCTACAAGTGACTAATCTCCGAAAATCCACACAAGCGCAGCGTCTAAGAAAATATAGATCTTTGTGACTCAGCAGAGCTGTAATATTTTTCGAACGAAACGCATGTGCGGCGCAACACAACCGCTGTGTAGAGCGGCAGCACGAATTTTTTAGGTAAAAAAAAGATCGCAGTCGTCGAAAAGCTTTGGTTCAGTGTCAACATGGAGTCAAAAAAATCAATATGAGGAAATACTACTATCTGCTGAGAAGACTCATTACATTAGTCATTAATTACTTGCACCTAAGTTTTCAATGCGCAAACAGACGACAACTACCAACCAACTCTAAATTCTAAATTGTACGCACATCATTGCTATAGCCCAAAAAACACTCAATGTTTACGTCCCGTAATTAATAATACCGTTCAAATCTATCATACTATAAAAAAAAACATACATCCATACATATTTGTCGTCATATCGCACCTCCGCTAAATTAGGCCACGATATTCGAAATCATGCAATCTTAGATTCAGTTTTAAACCATCTAATATCCTTTGTTTTGATCGGAAAAGAATATATGTTGTAGTTGGATATATACTATAGAGCATACTACGGTTCAAAACACGATATTTATCACTTCACCTGATGATAAAAAATCTCGAAAAAATGTTAGTTTTTATTTGGTTTCTTGTTGTACTTCAAGTGTATAAACGTTGTATTCTCAAAAAATATGCCAGAAAATAGGCAACGAAGTTTAGAAGGGCATTCTCCGGTTAGTTTTTCTCAAAACAATTTTGTATTTTTTTAAAACGAATAATTATAATCGATCAATTTACTGTTTAAGAAAGAATTTAAAAATGGCAAATAAATAAAAAAGTATCCAGACGAAAACTAAAATAGAAATAAGGTTATATATATTACATATACTTATTTACTACCAACTACCTAAAACAGTCAACAAAAGGAGGGTAGCGTACAGACATAACAGTAGCGCAACTGTATGATCATTTTTGTTCAGTTCATTTTTAACTTTGCAACTCATCGATGCCAAGATACAAAGGCACGTTTAAAAAAAACAGCAAGTGAACAGTAATTAACTACCTACTAGGTACTCGATTAAATAAAAAGGTTCTAGGGCTTTACTATACAGAGTGCCACGGACAGGGTCTACTAAGCCGAAAAGGGGTGATTCTGGACATCGAGGGGGTCAACGTTTGTGCTAGGATTTTTTGAAAAAATATAGTGTCGTTTTTTCTTCATTAGCTGGATTGCCTGTGACGTCACAACCTGTTTGACATAATTATTCAATTGTTCTCCTTGATGGTAAAGGGGGAGGTTTTTTTTGTTTTTTTTTGCGGAGTCGTGTAGGGGGCGTCGGAGTGACCTAGGAAAAATTTCGACTTTTTAAGATTTGGCCCCCAGAACCCCCCTTTTGAGGTTGCTACCAGATGCCGTCGTGATAGGGTGTTTATTGCGGTATAATATAAAGGGTTTCTTTTGTATTGGAGAAAAAAAACATCCCCCTCTCGCCCCTATTTTCACCCCCTTTTGATATCTCCCAAACGAAGCAACTTTTTTCACAGTCATATAGAGAAAATCGAGTAATTACGAATTCAAAAAGAAATTTACCTCCCTCGCCCCTTTAGACCCCCCTTTTTTATAAAAAAAAACAAAATTTGGCCAATTTTCGGGTGGAGGCGAGCCGCAATACGACTATGGAGAATAGACAAATTTTTTTCGACTAATTTGAGGATGAGGATTTCGAATCTGACGTCGGCGGGGTCGAATTACGTTAAGCGAAGCGAACCGCAATTCGACACCGCTCGCCTTGCTATGTGACAGCACACACACCCATTGATATACATAACGAAACAAAAACGAAATATATTACATTTATTTTACCTAATGTTAAACAAGTTAAGGCTGATGTAAACGTAAAAGGAGAAACGTTAGAATCACCTTAGTTAGGTAATAAACATCAATGGGACCCGCCCATAGATAAGCTATCGAAGAGACTTAGTTCTGCGGCGTATACCGTCAAAAAAATCCGTCACCTCACAGACGCTGATACTTCTAGACTAGTCTATTTCAGCTACTTCCATAGTGTTATGTCTTATGGCATACTGCTGTGCGGGAACGCTGCAGATATTAACAGGATCAGATCCGGCATTGAACCTGTGTATCACTGAGACATCTCTGAATATGTGCTTGCTATCTGCCATGATAAAATCAATCTTATTTTTTGTCACAGTGTCGGGCTTTGCCATGTCTAAGTGGACACGGCTTACAGGGTAAACCGAAGTTTACTCTGTAAAACGATAAATGTGTTATTTTATTAAGAAACTATAAAACTAATCAAAACTCTTGATTTTATTTCAATAAAATTATGCTGCAATTAGGCCAAACCCCAGTCTAGCTGCTTTTGTGTGTGTTGAATTGATATTGTATTATTTTCAATAAATGTTAAAAAAATATTCGAAAATTTAGCGCTAAAAATATTAATTTTATCGAATAGTAAAATTGAACGAATAGTGCAAACACTACCTGTGACATCGCCCGCCTCTAACTGTCTTCTACGTTTTAAATAAAGCAATTTGTGTTATAATAAATGAATTTTTATTTTTATTACTATTACTTTTATTTATTTACTATTTATCTAAAGACTGTTATTTTAAGGTTTGTAACCTTAAAACAAAATTGGTCATTTGAAAAAACTATGTAATCTTACTTAAACTTGTTTTCATAATTTATAATTAATAAATTCGCATTTAGGGACTGCTACATTGGAGTTAAACTACTGTTACAAATTATACTGTGCACGACAGCGTGGCGCGAGCGGCGCGTAGCGAGGTCAGCGAGTTCATTTGAAGTTTGTATTCGCGCGACTTGCCACGCGGGGAGGGAAGTATCGTTAAATGCCTACTGCGCTCAAATATCCTGGCCTTAATTTGCAGGAGAGCGAAAATAAACTCACATATTTGATAAATAGCCTATAACTATGTTGTTATATTTAAATTATAGAACAAACTATATATATTTGAAAAGCTCAAAATAAACACATCAAATTGCTTATTCAGATTATCGATTTTCCTGAAAAAAAGACTGAAAATTTCTATTTGTAACACTATGTTAGATAGCTTTTTGCACATTTGTAAACTAATATAACAGTTTTTAATTGTAATGATGTTTATTTTCATGAGAAAATATAAGATTTTGGCTTGTTATTTCAGTGAAATATCTTTATTCTAGTTATAACTTAAAAAAAAATATACTTTAACAAAAATATTATAAAAATCAGACCATAGAAAACTTAAATACTCATAGTTCAAGTAATTTTTTTTTTATTTCTCATTGATCAGTACCAGTTAAGATAGTCTTACGTTAAGTTTCAGTTTGTAATCGCTTTTTATATTAAACTACCTCGAATGGCGTGTAGCTCAGAGTAATATTCTAAGGCGTGTAGTGGCACCGTATGGCTGTTAAAATTTTCCTTTTTTGCCCTGTAAGTGCATTTAAAGCATTAAATGCTACACAGAAACTAAATCACGCTTATAATTTACAATCATACATTAGGTTTAGGTAAAGTTAATCTCCTTACAATTGATTAAAGAATTGTACGTTGACATGTGGCACATGATTACTTAGCACAAAACTCATTACATCGGCTTTCTTGCGTTCACTCAGAGGCAGCTGGATTTTATAGGTAGGTTTTAGTTCGGGTAGAACGTTGACATTATTTTCGACAGATTGTTACTTCAGAAAATCGTTCATTTGCAAACGAGTTTTTGTAAAAGAGAACACTAGATGTTTCTTTTATGAATTTCACAATAATAACATGTTTTATTTTCATGTTATGCATATCAGAGTTTAGTTTTTTCAAGGATGCAAAGTAAAAAACCGGATCTCCGATTTTTTATTATGCTGTTCGTATTATTTGCCCATACTGGAAAGGCAAGTAAATTGGGCTTGACGTACGTGTATTTTTATACATTTTTCAATAGCAGAGTGAACTGCAATACCCTCTGCTGAACTACCCTCACACACTCATTATTTTATTTTTTATCAAAAACGAAAATTATCGGTGTCTTCTACCTGGCGATCTCGATACCAAGATTGTTTTACGACAAATATTATTATTATGCAAATAAATGCATAATAATAATATTGTTTTATGACAAAAAAAGTTACACACTTTGTTATAATGCACCGTTACAAATTGAAATATTTTGCGTAAACAATTAAGTTTAAGATTTTGTCAAATAGTATTACAATATGAAATAAAACACTTGGTTTTGTAAAATTATAGTAAGAACATCTAAAACATTGATACAATTTAAAATAAAACACACTCTATTTCATAAAGAAGACCTATATTTTGTCGCAAAACTTTTTAACTAAACCGTAATAAGTGTTCTTGTAACTCTAGAATACAAAAAAGATATGTATAAAAATATCATTGACCGTCAAGAACACCGATACTTATTAGTTTGTAACACTACATGTGTAAGCAAATGCGCTGGACGCGCGCACATAAATTGTCACGCATTTCACAACGTGAATTGTCACACTGATTGAGAAAACGGAGGTGCTAAAATGCCCTAATAGTGTAGTGTGGAGTGTTACATCTCCACCAAGCGGAGATTTTTGGAATTACAGCTATATCGATTTTTTATAAGACCATACAATTTCAAGTCTTTCTGTATATTTAACTTAACACTTTGATTGCTGAAATCACACGGTATGTGTTTTCTACAAGTGACTAATATGCGTAAATCCACACTAGCGCAGCGGCTGAGAAAATACAGATCTGTGTGACTCAGCACAGCCGTAATATTTTTCGAACGAAACGCATGTGCGGCGCAACACAACCGCTGTGTAGAGCGGCAGCACGAATTTTTTAAGTTAAAAAAAAGATCGCAGTCGTCGAAAAAAAACCGCAGTCAAAGTGTTAAATTTGACTTTTTCAAGTCGTAACACTAATTTAGCGGAGGTGCGATATAATGTCGGAACTTCAAAGGCACATCTGCTAAAAGGCCTACCTGGCCTTTTAGCAGATGTACCTTTGAAGTTCATCAATCATTCGAAATAATTTTCAATTTGAACATTTATTAAAAAACTGCCTATTTTAAATTGTCGTTTCATTCAATTATAAACACCCACACAACGTAAGCCACAGATGAAAAAAAAAATCCTAATTTATAACTTATCACTTCTCCATAGACTATATGTTTTTTCTCGATGCACTTTACGAAAACCATAGACCAAACCAAATTAGTTTACTAAATAAAACTCGAAAAACGTATGTACGATTTTAGGCTTGGCAAACCGCAGATTTTCTTTTTCTTCCCCGATTTTGGAGATTTTAGTGAGGTTGTAATGAATTTAATATTAAATAGCGATGATCTAAGAACAATTAAGTAAGGAGGAATCATATATTCTGAGTAATATAGAAAATATACGAAAATGGTTGTGGGAGCATTTCCTATCGCAAAACTATCGGTTTTATTGATCAAACAGATAAGTAAACCAATCGCAAATGTCTGTAAGGAACGAGCAAAGAATAATCCCTTTTTCAGGACATACGTTTGTATGCCTCCAGCCCAGTGTAAGTGTTTTTCTATTGCCAAACAAGAGTTTGTTATCTAATGTACAGTTAGTCATCTTGTGGGTTTTTGTATACCATTATGAGATATTTTTTAAAGTATGTACATTGCTTTAGTATGCTTAAAATTAGGGGTTAGTACAAAAAAAAATGATCTTCGGACTAAAATTTTTTAATGTGCTATGTAACCTTTTCACAGTTTATAATTGGTGTGAAGTAAAATCGAAAATGTGGATTCTAAATTTGGGAAAGCCAGTCAATATCCCAGTGTTAAGTCAAGAAATGGCCATCGAGTTAGGTGCCAATCTTCTTGGTGAATCAGTTATATTCATCATTGGTGCAGGATTGCTCATAATTGAATATAACAGGTAAGAAATCACCAAAATCAAAATCAAAGCAAAATTCGTTTATTGCTTGAAATACATGTTATAAAGTTCTTATAATGGAATAGGTCACAATGTATTCTGCCCTATTGGGCGTGCAATGATATAAAATTTACAATAATTAGCAACTACACATTCTTAAAAAAATAATACAAAAAATTCAGACAAATAATAATAAAAAAAAAATACAGAAAAATTAATGTCAAATCTACAATTTATCGGTCATAAACTCATTAAAAGAGTAATAGCATTTTTGTGTCAATAATTTGGTCACTTGTCTCCGAAACAACGCACAAGGTTTTTCTCTAATAGACTCAGGCAGGTTATTATAGGCAAAAGGGGCTGAGCAGAATATGCTTTTACGCATTAAGGTTGTTTTTGAGTTACGAATAACAACTTTATGTTTGTCACGCCACCTAAACGGTAATCTAAATAAAAAAATATTTACTATATTTACATTATACTGTCATTTAGCTGTGAAGGCCATTTATTAGCTTTTCTGTTGCCAGGTTAATGTTACTTATTTTGTATGTATTTAAGCTGTAGGCCTTCCTTAAAATAAATAAATAAACTTAAACCTTTGTGTTCCAGGCAAATTAATAAAGAAGCAGCTAAGGAAGCTAAGAAACATCAGGAATTTGAACACCTAACCAGCACAATTACCGACTTGTATTTCACAGTTCAGAGGCAGCAGACCCAGCTTAGAGAAATGGAGAGGATGGTCTTATCTATTAGTACGTAAATGGAACTTAATTCCTGATTTTATGAGCATGTTACTTGATGTCAGTGTATTGTTTATATTATCACAAAGACAAAGAAACAGCCATCCATAAGATTTGCTAAACATGAATACAGAAACATTTTAGTGGTAAGCAGATTATAAAATGATTTAGATATCTATCAAGTAACATGAAAGATGGGACATAATTGGTTCTAATATTCAATTGACTATGAACATGCAGTTCAGTATTTTAATTTCTATGATTATTTGTAGGTGGTAAGAAACCGGAGGAACCTCCAATACTCTCATCAGGGTCTCCTCCAGCACAACCACCTACGACGTCTCCACCTGTCACAGCTCTTAAAGAAACTTCACTCCCTACATTTTCCAACAATCCTGCTAAAAATAATTCTTTAATTACTAGTACACCTTATCCTAACAAAGGTATTATACTTTCATGTCTGAATTACATACAAATGGATGCTTTTACCTCTTTATTTCCTAAAAATATGGACAATAATACAACTCAAAATGACAGACATGAAGACAAAGTAGTAACTACTCAGAAACGGGAACCAGCCATCCTTTCAGTTGCATTATATAACATAGAAAATAACTTTAGAAGTTTGTTTTGAACACTGTAATCATTTGTTGATAAGCATTTCCTAAGTCCTCAAATAAGTTGAAATCGGTTTTTTGTGCATTGTAGAAAATAAGTCACAGCTGTTTTTAATGATACTATTTATTTGTAGTGTTTTATTGCTTTTATCACACCCAATTTGGTGTCATGTTGGAAAAAGGTATACTTTTGTTGCTTAGTAATTAGAAGTACTTAAGAAGATTATATTGTTGAATAACAAATATGTAATGTTTCATTTCATGAATTTGTAGATATAGATTATTGGCCCTATACTATATAAAACTTCATGTAGTCCTATAGGCACTACACTACAGTACAGGTACCTACTCAATTAGCAACAGTAAAAAGTAAGGCAGAGATTCATTGTAATATTTTATTCCAACCATTCTTTCATGTAAGTACAGTCTTGTGGTGTGACCAGTCCAGTTGAGTTACACTTTTGGATGAGAGGGCAGATACCACATGGCACCTGAACCAAACCAGGAGGAGGGATGAGAGGCTCTATAGCCCTGAACACTTTGTTTCCATCAGGGTAAACAGTGCTTTCAGCTTTTCCATCATAAACTAATGTATTCAGGATTGTTATAACATCTTCCACATCAAGGGTGACCTAGAAAAAAATCTTTCAATTTTTATCTGATTTGATAATTATCTATCCTATAAATGTTTATACAGTAAACAAAATTAAAATTACCTTACTTATACCTAAATCTGTGATATATTTTTGCACTTCAGCTGCTGTAGCATAGGCCTGAGTTCTGCCAATAATTGGGCCTCTTGGGTTATTTTTGATATTATCTGCTTTCTGACTGAGAAATCTGAGACACTGTACATTCAGAATATCAACAAATTCAGACTCAAAATCTTGGTCTTGATACCATGCTCCGCCAGAGATTGATCGATCTGGTTCCAAATTGTACAGCATGTAAACTTTTTTCTTAGATGCCTGAAAGAAATGTAAGATTTCAGTTCATGGCATGTTCCATGAATATGTTTCTTTATTTATCCTGCCTGTATGTTTATATAAATACCTACATTCACACATTTTACAGCTTTTATAACCTTCTTCCCTTCAAGACTTTTCAGTACTTTAGTAAGTTGTGTGTTGGCTAAATTTGAACGAACTCTAATATCTCGAATCCATATACCCTTGTTTCCAGCTTCTTCGATCAAATTATAAACTACTTTTTCTTCATTATCTGCTCCTTTCACTGCTTGCTTACTGCTCTGTGTTTTGAGCCTGTTGAAATTTATAAGTTAATAAGGGTATTAGGAAAAATACAAGGTAATGCTTAGTTAGGTACCTATATAACAGGGACCCATCCTGTTTGAACAAATCAAAGTGTTCTTGCTGTAAAAGTTCATTGATAGCTGTAACTAATTCAGCAGGCGAGACTTCTGGTAATGCTGCGTTTATATCATTGTGCGATATTCCCTTGGGATTCTTTTTGGCAGTACTTAATATTTTTTCTTTTATATCAATCAATTCATTTGAGCTCATGATGAAGCAATTGAAGCATAAATTAAAATATTTTTATTTTATTTTCACTTCATGTGGTAGACGTAAAAAGAACTTTTGAAAAGAGTCAAAAACAGATATTTTCCCGTTCGAAAAATTCCCAAATAAATAATACTCTTTTTTTCAATGGCAACATAATTCCAGACTTCTCGATCAGTCCTTGACCTACCCAACCACTATCTGCTTGGCCCATGCCAACGCACATGTATAACTTATAAGAAAACGGCCGATGTGCATCTTACATCTCCGAAGCTAGCATTGTCTTTCAAGGGAAGCTAGGCAGTAAATGCGTTAAAGTATTTTTTGTAAAGTACGTTGCAGGCTTGTTTTTTCGTGATTTTAAATTGACTTGCACGGCCAACTTAAAAAAGCGGCCATGGACTCTGTGTCTATCGGAGCGCTGCTCTAGCTCTTTGATTGACGGATAGACTAAGCACTAAAGCATATCTGTACGTGGCAATAGCAGTAAACTACGATCGAAAACAAAACAAAACAAACAATCCAAAACAAAATAATTTAATTTACATGCTATTTTCTTAAACTTTAAGATTTCATCGTTTCTAACATGCGGAGATTACCCTTAAAACTTTTACTTATTCTTATGTTTTTTAGTGCATCTATAATTTACCTGTTTATGCTATTTCATACAAAAAATCACCCCATGCCCAAACCATTTCTAGCAGTGAGCAGGTACTTAATCTCCTGGCAACCAACTGTATCAGTAGTTTCACTATTTAAACTATGTAACTCTGCGATACAAAAACATACTGTTATTTCTCAGGGAACACTGGCTGGAAACAACACAAGCTGGCTTGCAATTCTCAAAAAATACCAAGGTAGTCATATCCTTTGTGGTTTGTGATACCCGTTTCAATGAGTCCATGAATTTGGTAAAATCCATACTCCTGTTTACCAGAGTACATGTCCATTTAGTCATATTCACGGATCATGTTCTATGGAACAAGTTCAATGAAACCTTAACTAAGTTGAAAGCGGTGACAAATAATCAGTTGGGATTTGAAATGCATAAAATAAGCTTTCCAGAACCCCACAGAGAAGATTGGCTGAATTTGTTCAGCAAATGTGCAGCACAGAGGTTATTTATTCCAGTAAGTCTGTTGTTCACTAAATTAGAAAACAAAAACTTGTCTTGTTGTTGATTAGCCACAAACAGATAAGTGATAAATTGTAACAATAAGCACACAAATTATATGATCTTTATTAACAAAGAAACTTACAATCATAGACAATCAGAAACAAATAAGGAACTAGTATTTAGTACTTACTGAATATGAGGTAATGCAGACTTGCATTTTTATATACTTATTAGTATTTTTTGTTTCAGAATTTAATACCACACATAGATGCTATGATTTATGTGGACATTGACACTCTTTTCCTGGGACCAGTGGAAGAACTTTGGTACTATTTCTCAAGGTTTAATTCTTCACAGCTATCTGCTATGACATTAGAGGATGACAATCCTAATGTATCTTGGTACCCAAGATTTGCTAAGCATCCATTTTATGGGAAATTCGGTAAGAAATCATAGGTACATCATACATCCTGTGTGGATTTTCCAGCATTATTTATTATTTTATTATCAGCCATTTGAAAACAAGTAACCTACAATTACACTACAACTGATAGGCATTACCATAGACAGGCCAAAATGTGCTAAAATCTAAGGTTCTTAACCGAAATTTGGCTACGGCGGGGCGGTCACTGTCAACTAAGACTAGCCACAAGATATTTATAGTGTACAAGTGTGCTCTCAAACACTCTATTCCCTCATTCTCATAATCCAATGGGACAGGATCAACAGCTAAACATCCTTTCTAAGGCACAATGCTAACTTCCTAGCTGCAGGCTACTTTGAGTTTTTCTTGCTAGAAAAGACCGAATTACACAAATCCTGATGCGACTCGGGATTTGAACCCCGTACCTCATTATAAGCGAAGCGGGTAAACTTGCGACCCTCCGACGAACGAGGCAGTCATAATACATTACATGGGTATTTACCTAATAACCGATTCCATACGAGTGCGTTAACAGAAAGCTCAGAGACAAGGTGGATCTCGCTTTGACGCGCGTTTTGTAATAAATATTACGTCCGTTGGCTAGTTAGTTGATCGTGCTTTCTTCGTGATTGCACGTACTTTTTTGCAACTGTTAATATTAGTCAATAGGTAGGTATAAGTATATTGTTTTGAAATGCCTCTTCCTCGTCCATTTTCTAAATTGTACCGAAGTAGATTGACGAGTGCCTACTCGCAATGCGCGTTACTGCTCGTCATCTGTATCATTAGAACCCTGAACTCTCACTTAAAACTGAGCATGCGCTGACACGCGTTAAAGTGCGTTACATGCGAACTTAGCCAATAAGTGCCCTGTTGTAAAAATATTAATTTCATCGTGCATTATATAAATGGTAGGTAAATCGTAGGTTTCATTAAACAAGATCATAAAGTCATAATAAAGAATTATATTTTTTTTTAGGTTTAAACTCTGGAGTGATGCTTATGAATCTCACTAGAATGAGAGAATTTGGATGGGTTGACTATGTAACCCCAATTATGCTGAAATGGAAACTGTATATTCCATGGGGAGATCAAGTAAGTTTCCGTTGAAGAATAACCCTTCTGTTACACAGCCCATTAAGTCACCTACTGCTGGGGATAGTATAGGCCTAATAAAAATTATAATAAGGCGTTATTATGAGAACCGTTGTGTCTAGAGTCTGTGCAAAAAGAGAAGTCTCGTGGCGAAACGGTGAACTAACATATTACCGCAACAAAAGTAGTACATTGGCACACGCGCGCCCTCCATTCCTAAGAGATTTCTCTTTTTGCACAAACTCTAGCTAGATAAACCTTAGTTAAAATTGAAGACGCTATAAACTATAAATTCTAACAGAATCTCTCAATAATGGCGGTCGCAATACCAAACCCTCTGACTAAAACGTGTTCTTTTGCAGGATATAATAAATATAATATTCCACTACCACGGGCGCGCGGTGCTCGTGCTCCCGTGCCGGTACAACTACCGCGCGGACCAGTGCATGTACGGCGACGCCTGCGCAGACGCCACGGCCAGGGGCGTGTTCCTGCTGCATGGCAGCCGCAAGGCCTTCCACAATGACAAGCAGCCAGCTTTTCAGGTATTCACCGTTTACACGTTTAAAGAGAACCAAAGTTATTGATATAGCTCTAAGAATTGGTAAGCTGAAGTGGCAGTGGGCCGGCCATATCTCTCGAAGAACCGAAAACAGCGGGGGTAAACGTGTTCTAGAGTGGAGACCGCGACTCGGCAAACGTAGTGTAGGACGTCCTCCGGCCAGGTGGGATGACGACCTGCGAAGGACTGCAGGCAGATGCTGGATTTGGTAAGCTGACAACAGGGCGCTATGGCGCTCATTAGAGGAGGCCTATGTCCAGCAGTGGCTGCTATAGGCTGATGATGATGACATTTAAATAACATAAACAACGTAACATAAAAAGTGTTTATTTGAAACATAATTAAGGTGCTAATAACAAAATATGAAGCGATGCGACCTGCAGAAGTAAAATACTGTGTCGCAGGTCGCAACGCCCACCTCCGGGGATAACAATAACGCACATTTAGCCGTGAATTAAGAACATGAGGAATCGACGATATTCGATTCAGCCCGTGGAGTAAAGTTGGCTAAGAGTAAACTACCAAAGAAAGGGCAACAGCTTCCTGGGGATTTTAAAATATAAGGACGGAACTGTTGTCCTTGCCCTACGATCTCAATTCGCCTGCTACACGTGGTATGATGGCAAAAGCCCCCTTGTTTTGGGAGGCATGTTCACCTGTGGACTCAAGTGTGTGTGGTACATTTAAATAATTAGTTGAATATGTGAAGACTAGGCAAACATTTACAAAACTACTGAACGGAACGTGCTGAAAGTTTGCGCGCAATAATTTTAGACCTGGAATAAAATTGTAAACTGGAAAATCACAGACTACTTTTTATTCCGGGAAAACGCGTGTGAGGTCGTGGGCAGGAGCATTGTTTGTAGCTTATACATACATCTTGAAAAAACACCTAACCCTAGTAGGTTTAGATTACTGTAGGTATATGCTTAACACTTAACAGCCAATTTACTATATAATATACCTCCTTTTTTCCAGGCCATATACCGAGCAATAGACGAACATGTACTCGGCACGGACCCCTCCCAGACTTTGGTGTCCAACATAGATAAGTACATAACAGAATCTCCCACCTCCAACTGTGGGAACCTAAAGGCTGGCTTCCTCAAAGTTCCCTCGGAAACGTTTAAACTTCTATACCCATTACCAGAGAGGTAGTAACATCAGTATAGGTCAATTTAAAGCTGGCGCGATCCTCTTTTGTTTACGTATGCCGTCGCGCTGCGATGACGTCACAAATCCAGGGATTTGTGACGTCATCGCAGCGTGGTTAATTGTATGATAAAACAAAAGACAATCGCACGAGTATTGGAATTATGTCTCATTATGTGACCGCGCACAAAGGTATTGTTTATACAGGTTGATCTTTGATCTTTCTGGATGGATAAACAGAAACAGTATTTAATTAATTCAAAGTTATAGAGATTATGTAAATTAAGTTTTAGTGGTCTGATGCACACTAAGCGTGCCTCATTGTGGGGGCCCTTAGGCAGGCTACACTCATTATGAAATGTTCCAAGAAATCCATCTGCCTCATATTGATTTCGTATTATCGTTGAATCTCTAATGTGGCACTTCACATCGCCATTCGCATAATCGTCTTATAAGCCCAAAACACGACGAATGACATGTTCGTATTATGGCATACAAGACGAATACGCGAATAGAAATAGCGATGAGAAGTGCGAATAGACGTAATAGACATTAATAGCAAGACTTTTTTGTTATTTTAATTTAAGTCTGTAGATCTAAGATCTTAACATAGTTAATTAAGCTTAGCATAGCTAATTTTAAGTTTTGATATTTTACAAAACAATAAACATTTCTATGAATTAATATTTTTAAATGTTATTTAATAACCATACATCAGACTTACTAATAGCTTAGCTCTATAGTTCACAGTAGGAATAAAGGTAGGTCATTCATTATACTAACTACTTGAATATTTAAATATTATAGTATATGAACTCGACTGACCAGATTTCTTGTTGAATCATTGTGCATTTCATCCTAGCGCGATTTCGCACACTATGTCAGTTGAGATAGCATACATTTAGGCCTTGCCTGCTGACGAGTTCGCGCTGTTGACTTGTTTACCCTTGACAGCCAGACTTCACCAAAGCTGAGCTTGAGATGAGCGGAGAAGAGAAATGGTTTTTTTTAACAACCAATAGAACGTCCTTATTCACATATTTCGTCTCCACTACATACTTTGACTAAGTGCTTATTTAGTAAGCCTTAAGAAATAAAGATTTTTGAAATCTGAAATCTACAACTGGAATAACATAGGGGCTAATTCAAAATAAAACAATACGATACCTCAATAAACATTTAATGATATTTACATTAGATTAATAATAAATCGTTGTTACCTCGGTACCTACATAAGTATAAAATAATCACATTCAAATAACATCGCAATAACGTTTTAATATTCACATTTTAATATAAATTGTGTTGATTCTATTGCTACAAAAACTAAACGGCACTTTAAATATTATAATTAATTTCTATCATAAAAGATTGTGTGTGATTTTTAGTTGTGTTAACTTTAGTTATTTTATAGCGCCATTGTTCCATCTCGAGCACATTTAGTAGAAAACTAACCATTTATGTGTCAATTTTCTATCAAGTTGGTAAGACACACATACAAAATCAATATTGCCAAAAACCTTTTATTTATTGAATATATTTTCCATAACAATTGGACAGTAAAGTAGTCCGTAATAAGTAAGTATTCCGTCAAACCAATAAATAATAATGTATCCATTAATTAATTTAGTTATCCAGTAAATGTGCACAGACTATTTGTATAGAGGCTTTCCACCTAAAGGCCGTCGCTCACCACGACTTGCGAGTCTACGATAAGGTCGTGATCGCATTGCGTCTGAAACCCAACTCCAGTAACCAATCGCTAAATGTGATAATTGTACCGTCGCAGAATCGCCACTTAAACGGCTGGTATTCTACATGGTGATTTTGTGACGAGACCATTGTCATAGTGCAGCAATTGGTTTAGCAGAATGGGATTCTTGAACCGTGTTTCTGTTCTGCCATATTTCGCAATACTATGCAATACTACATCTCATTGTGAAATTGTGGCGGGCGTTGGCCTAAGTAGTCAATTATTTAACCTAGCTCTATTCTTAAAATTCTCTACGGCTAAAATCTATTCCCCATCCACGAATTTATTTTCTGTTTGGCACGACTATAAAGTTTCCTAATTGTTAACAGGTGAGTGAACGAAGAGTTAATAACCGGATGAATTATTCCATAGACGCAGTCACTTTTGACAGATATAGATCTGTCGACTTGAAAAATTGACAGTCGAACTACCAAAAATAAAATAATTTAATGGAATAGGTATAACTTTGAATAAAGCACATCGTTGCTGAGGGTTTACAATAGATCAACGATAGAAGTTAAATCAGAGGCTGCGCACCCGCACCGACAAACAGAGCTTCTTTCGAATTTATAATATTACCTACTATGGATTGTACTAGTCAAAACATTATGATTTTACATGTATATATATCTGTAAAATTATATTGCTTTATTTTATTTATAATTTCATCTTATTTTTTTCTTAATTCTTAATTCTGGCAGGAACTTCGAAACAAATGATATCAGCGTTGTCGCTTCCTTTCAATGCCCAATGCACTTTTACATCAAGGTTAGGGTAAACTGGTAGTATTGGGAAGGAGTCTTTATACACGTAGGTGTTGCCAGCTTTAAGCGGACAGGAAGCTTTGTCTCCTGATTCTGTGTACACCTTATCGCAGACAGATTTTCTATCGACGCCAATGAACGGTACCGGAACGCCATAGACCTCAGCATTTACATTGTTTACTAGCCGCTTTGTATCTTTCGCTGGAAAATAAAATGCTTTAATATTATAACGTACCTAAAATAGAGTAATTTGCTTTTGTTAATAAGGCGTTTACTGCCTAGCCTCTGCAGTGCGTCCCGTATCAGCAGTGTTACACTGACGCGACAACAAGAAGTAATGTGCGTCGTGGGCACTTGAAAGTGCTATGTCTGTACTAAATTAGCACTAAATAAATGTAGCTGAATTATGTAGGCTACCTAGCATACCTTACGCGACCCAGATAATGATTTTACACGTGACATAACAAAAGCCATGTACTGACTGGTGTTACGGCGCGTAATTGAAAATAAATGTAATGTACCTACATTAAAGTATATTTTCAAATCCATTCGTAGCGAGCATGATAGCTACGTACTAGCATAGATGCAATCGTGTCCTTCCCAGTAGATACTGTACTGTAAAAACGGTCGCTGTGTAACAAGTTACATTTTGGCACACAAATTGGCGATTACAATAGACCTATAATAGCCGCAAAGATACGAAAGCCACCTAGGCAAAAAAATGCCTTTTCAGTACCTACCCATGATTACCCATCTTTATCATTCTCTACTAATTGTGACATAATCAATTGATAACAGATTCAAAACTTCAAAAATTATGGGAAAACAACATACCCGGAGTGAATTTGATTGTTATATGCTGGTCGGTGCCCTTCTTCAGCTTGCAGGGCAGTTTTTTGCAGGAGATCAGCTGGACAAGCTCGCTCAAGTTGGCTATCGAACCGCCTGCAAAGATAAAGCTGATTACAAAGTTGACCCAAAGTTGGCGGCGTAACACAGCCGCTGTGAAGAGAGGCAGCACGAATGGCTTAGGTTAAAAAAAAGTTCGCAATCAACGTGTTAACAATCGAATTCTACAACTGAGCCGACGAGAGACGAGATGACGTAAGAGCCCTAAGCGAACCCACCAGAGGAAGTGTAGCAGCTTCCCTCTGTGTCGTGTGTCGTTTTAACACCTACACTCTTTTATCATCAATCCTGCCAAGCGTGTTGATTATGGAGAAAACGCTCTTCTTTGGGGGGGAATGTTCAGCGATGGATGTGGACATGTTGGCTGATTAGACTATCATAATCATGACTAAACCTTCACAAGTGGATAAAAATTCCGTGGCAGTAATTTGCAAAACCAGATCAATATTGACAAGGTATGGATTTGTTGTAATTTTCCTGCAAGACCTTCGTTAAGTTCCTTGTTTACTATGATTTGTAACTAAGCAAAAACTACTGTTTACCTACATATAACAGAGTATTTGTATGCGTACAACAGATTACGTAATTGATTCACGAAATTATACGTTTATCGTATCGCATACAAAAAACTGAGTTTTTGCGAATGATAATAGGTACCATTTATTTAAACAAATCATGTCGGTGAATATTGGTCACGTTGCAGGTAGATATTATTTGACGCAGAAAGAACGTCATCCAGCATAGGTAAATAAAATGCAGTAGGTCATTTTATTTTATCCTCGTATAATACAAGTATCTTTAAATTATTTTCTGTCAAAACAAAGGCATAAGGTCCAGCTTAAAGGTAATAAATTATGCGCAAAGATGAACTACGGAACTGATGTGGATGGAATAAAATTATTGTTGAAATGTGTATTGAATATAAATTAAATACTTGTTTTAGTTTGTTTATGATTGAACTTTGGAAGGCAACGATTCGGCTACCAGAAATAAAAGTATACCTTTCTATGAATGAATCAATCTGTGCAAAATGTATTCTCGACCACAGAGCCTACATCCGGTGACTTTCACCGAGTACCTATAGACCTACTGACAATGTGTACTCAATATGGACTCTATCGTCGTAGATGTTTTGTATTAAATACCCAAACAAGGAGGAGAAGAGGAGGTTCTATGTCTGTGTGTATTTTTTATACATGATAAATGGAAAAGTCAAAACAACACAAATCATAGTAAATATCCCGTGACTAGTTTAGTGTTATTATACAATTTTTTTTATCTTGTCTGAGATTTTTATTCTCTAAAGAAGTAGGTCTGTAAACGCCCTGAAACCTATCTAGAACTAGTTAACCCTGACCATTGCTGCAGCAATAACGTAGGTAATTGCAAAGCCTTACTTTACCAGTTACCATGAAAGTATGTTTGCTCTAGGATGTCTCACGGTATCTTTATTGTCGTGTAGGTAATTGGTCTTCGATTTGTAAGGACTCTGTAGATGGGTCGTCTAGGTCTAGAATTACTATGATTCTTCACTATGATATTTTCAGTCTATAGTCTGGACTCGTCCAAATTTTAATTGCAAAGGGGTATGAACATTTTGTATATTTTTTTTGCTCTATCGTCATTTTATTTTTCATTTTTCATCGGTGAATATCTCAGAATCCTGACGCGTTAGGAAAATATTTTAGAGATTATTTTCTATCAGTATTTGTGTCCAAATAAATAACATTCACTGTGCGTATCTATTTTGAAAAAAAAACCCATTAGGTAGGTATATGTTAGACCGATGTTAGGACGAAAATCTTTATTTATATATTTTAATTTTTCTTTCTTAGGGATAACAAACAATCACTTAAAAGTTATCACTTAAAAATTAACTATAAACTTAAATAAACGTAATTCTAGAAGTGAACCAGCCCCGTTATCCACTTCAAACCCCTTTGCTACTGTTAAGTTTACCTGCGTATTTATTTTTATACTATATAGTTATATAATTACGATATATTTGACGACCGATGTGGCGCAGTGGACGAAGGTCCGCCTGCAACGCAGAAGGTTGCGGGTTCGATTCCCGCCTCGGAACAATTCTGCTAGCTAATGCACGATCTGCAGATATTTGTTCCAAGTGTTCTGGTCGTTTTCTATGTATAATAAAAAATATATATCTATGTAATGTATTGTATTATGTATAGGTATCAGTTATCTGGTACCCATAACACACTTCTCACTAGATAATGCTGTGTAAATTGTCCAGCATTATTTATTTATTTATATAATTACTTGTTGCAAAATCATTGCTGGCACTAAAATAACCTACATAGAACATAATAATTTGTGGTGCTCGAATAGATTTTAAATAATAGTGCAAAACTTTTGTAATTCAAAAATCAAAACACTCAGAAGGCTAGGTACCTATCGGTACGTAGGTAGGTACTTTACTTACGTAGTTTTAAAAATAGCCAGACTAAGTCTATAACTACGATTAATTCTGCAAAAAAACCAAAGGTGCACAAAAAATTAAAAATACTTGTGGGAACAACTATTAATCGTCCGCTATGCTAATAAATAATGGAAAAAACTGCCCAAGTCTAACTTATATATTATTATGTAGGTAGTATCATTTCCTAGAATGTCATTCGCATGACTGGTTTCGCTATTATTTGCAAACTTAATTTTTTATGTTGTGTGCTTTATGCTCTGACGATAGGTTGTTATAGTGTAATCGTCTTATCTGTTCTTATCCACTTGACGTAGAATATTTATTTATCGAGACGCGATATCGAGCGTCAGTCAAGATTGGAATTGTAATTACATACTCGTACATAGGTAGCAACCTTATATTTAGCATGACCTATGCAGAAATAAGGCTCTACTGCTACTGGTTCACTTTAGATTTATCTACTTAAACATGAAATAAGTGATTTTTTTACATTTTATTTATATTATAGCAGGCATCCGTGTCTACTTGTACCTCCTGTCAAAAAGGAGCTGCGTCTCATAAGGGAATCGATATGAAAACCATGATATTTTATGTTACAAAGATATTTATTTAATAAGAAAAGAAATAGCATGGTACCTACCAGTAAACGAAAATCTTACAACGCAATATAACTACTACGCGCAGCGAAAACGATGTACCTATATATCACATTCGAATTCTAAAACGGACGAGAGACGAATAAAGTACCGTAAAAATCGAAAATTGTTTCGATTTTTGATTTGTTCCGATGATAGTGTCGTACCGTACGTAAAATATTTTCCAACAAAGTACCTATGTATTTATGTTGTTTGTTGATTACGAAAAATATCTTGGACTTTACATCTCAGTAGGAACTGCTCAATGGATAATGGTGAAGGTAGATGGCTGAGCTAAATTTCTTTCCGCCGCCGCCGCCTCCACAGTGGATTCATGGTTAGGTTTGCCTAACCATAATGAAGTTCTTAGTTTTTTATCTTCTAAGTTTTTACTTGTTACGCTAAAGTTTGCGCAAAAACTCAAAGATCAGTAAGCAATTAACAAGCACTGCAAAAAAGCAATTAACTTACAATGCTGTAATTGTGATTGAGCACGTACCTACCTAATAATAGATATTATATAGGTAGGAACTAGGTATATGCGCAGTATTTAATGACTCCAGGCACGTTATAGTATTGAAGTCGTCGTCGTCGTCGTCGCCATTGTGATTTTTGCTGAAATTTGCACAGACGTAGCTCTAAGCTGGAATCAAGCCTAAGCTACTTTTTAGCCCATAAACCAGTTCCCATGGAATAGAAATAACCTTAAAACTTTAACTAAAGGTTTTATAGATACATAACTATACCACGTGCAAAACAGTCAGAAACTAGTTATGAATATAATTGTTTAATGTTATTGAAACAGAACGTTCATTCTCACGCCGATATTCAGTTTTATTATAATTTATTGTCTTAGATTAGAGTTCGGTACTTACATCATAATTGCATATTTTTAAAGCGTGTTTAAAGCTAGTGACTCTATACGCTAGGGTGCCATATTGGGGGATAGAGTTAGATAGAGAGATATTTAAGTATTCATATTTCATCATATTTTTGTGTCTAAATGTGAATGTGAATAAAAAAGATCTTGTCCTATTTAAATCACAGACCCTACATAAATTAATATTAATTTTCGGTAGGCATGTTACTACCTAATTATATTATGATTATTTTATTCAGTATAGTTTGTGCCTACTTTAAAAACAATGAGAAATAGAAGAACTGCTTCTTTAGTGAGGTAGGTATCATTGAGTGACGAAGCTCATTTATTCAAGGTTATTTATTTATAGGGCTATTATGTTACCTACTAAAATATACCCACCTAGGTAATATAAACTATTAAAATATACTGAAATTGACTTTTATGTGGAGCTACGTATATTTAGGTATTACCTTATTAACAAAGAAAGTAACAATTAAGTAATTTAAACAAAATAGAACTACTTAGTAAATAATTGAAATAATGAAGCTAACTGATCCTTATTAAATTGTAAATTTATCTGAATTCTAGAAATAATTGTCTGAGTAAGTGCGAGGTGCCTTGACTTGAAAGCAAAGAACTTCATTATTTATTATTAGGTCATTTCTTCATCTAGCTGTGATCACGAACTTGTTTGTCAACATGCAATCGATTCTCGGGAGTTTGCTTGTTATGCTTAAATAGAAAATACTTTATTGCACACTTATTATATAAGAACTATGTAAAAAAAAAATTAAAATACGCCCTAGAGTCAGCTAAAATCGGTCTCATTGCTCGTTGCGAGCACTGTCTTTCCCCGCAGGTAACAGCGCAAACGCTCGCAGTGGAACACGCTACATTACGCCCTGTAACACAGGTCAGTACCCGGCTTAACCTACCATTATTATACATATATATATATTATATATAGGTTCCTATAATAGTGGTAGAGCGTGAGACTCGTTCATGCAAAAAAGTTAGCCAGGTTTATTCATTAGTTCACAAAAAAATGTACCTAACGCTCATAATACAAGTTTCTCGAATGTATTGTGTAGTGTTATGTTAATCGACGCAAAAAACATTAAAATTTCGTGAGTCGGCTCTGTTGATTCGTGAATAGAACTTCGATGATTGATATTAGTGAGAGCAAAGATGCCAGATAAGTTTATTCGATTATGTATACATATAGATAGAAAATGTGTATTGTAAAAAAGATAACGTCCATATTTTCGGGACCCTAATTCCACTAAATTAATTGCTTCACCATAACAATAGTCTTGGAATGGCTTATTTTGGCATTTTACCAAATATGTACCTAACAGTCCTCTTTCGCAATAAAATAAAACCATAATTACCAAAGTGGGTTTTGGGACCCGCTTCACCTTAATTAATACAATCGTTTATTAGGTATGCTTTGGTAAACCAAAGTAATATAATACTTACGTATCGTAGTTATATTTTTCGTATTTATAAAAATTAAGGTAGTTTTAGCTTTGTTTCGGGATAATGAGCGGTAAAAATTTAGCTTGCTAACTGATTTTGATTTACAGATTTAGGTAACTTTATTGCTGGCTTCAGCGCAAAAACACAAAGAGATATTAAGAACAGCATTACTGGCTTGCAAAAAAGCTGTTCAAGCTGTTTTATATTTTCCTAATTTATATGTACACTGATCAGCAAAAACATCAACCAACCCACTTTTTGTAATTTTTCTTTTTATGAATTTGCAGGGTGGGCATGATTAAAACAAGTGTTAAAACAAGTTTTAAAAAATGTTTAAAACATGAAGAAAAAACAGGGTTTAAAACTACTTTTAATTGCAAATGAATGTGTATAAATACTACCCGTCAGTCCCGCAGGGAAAGTCCCTATGTCGGCCGTCGAAAGAAAGTAATTCACTGGACTAGTGGCACTAGTGGGTACGGTACCTATTCCCCGCTCTCTCTCTCGTTCTCTACCTACCTACAACACTACATACAAGGTGTATGTAAAGTTTTTTCTATTGATTAATAATAATAATATTTTTAAATAATTAGATTAGAGGTACTGAGATATGCAACAAAAGTAAATATTTATTGTTTTTTTAATTTTTACTAACGTGAATGAGGAAATAGTTTAGAAATGGATTATTTTATTATTCGCTATAATTGATTTGAAATTGATGCCTTTAAGGTAAAAAGTAAAAAAAAACACTAGTTTTAAACATTTCGAACGGTTTGTTTTATAAAATAAAAAAAAAACTTTTTTTTCCAACCCTGTGAATTTGTTTATGGTTTCAGATTGTTTTATTTATATAGTATAATAAATAACTCGGGTATTGATTTGATATTTGCCTGGAGAACATTAATTACAGCGAATACTATAAGGAACCATTGCAGTTCTGATAAGGTCTATTATGGAAAAAAGAATGCAGGAATAAAATACAGTTACAAACTTAGGAAACGCTTAATATTGAATTCAAACATTTATCGTCATAAGTGCAAGCTTATTCAATATGTACCTAAAAACCATTTTTCCTCATACGCGCAGGTTTTGATAAATGTATCCTTTATTTTAAGTTCAAAATTTTAAAAATAAGCAATTTCATTTAATAAATATTATTCCATAACAAATTGTTTATTCACAAATTAAAAAACGCAGATTCCGGCACAAACTGGGCAGATTTTTATGATTTTTATGTGTATCAATTTTCTGCAATATCACTTATCCTTCTCCCCAACCCTAAGGCCGGCCCCCTAGGGCCTAGGGGTTGGTAAGTACTATCTACAGCTTAACTCAACTCTAACTTGACCTCTATTTGCAGTGGTCAATGTTCCCTAGAATAGGACAACGTACGGTAATCAACCTTTGTTATGTAATCCTGAGATACTCGTAATACAGGGTGCCACGTAATGGGTGTTCAAACGCGGAAAGGAGGTAATTTTGGACTTCAAGGGAGTCAAAATTGCGCTTATATACAGGGCGTCCCACAGTCATGCCACATAGATGGAAAGTACCTTAAATATTGTAGATAAACAATTTTACTGATAGAGGACTTCATTTTGATTTGAAAAACAATTTAAACTGCATTCAAAGATTTTGGAATAATTGCCTGTGTGATGTGAACCGGGAATCGAACCCGCCAAACAGAAAAAAAATCACACCTAATTTAACGATACCGATCAAAAGGCTTAATCGCAGCACCCCTCAGTTACACCTTAAGGATGCTATACATAATATATACTGTACATAGTTTATTTTGTTTACAATGATAGTAAATCATTATCATACTGCATGTGTATTGTTTATCAAGAATAAAGTAATAATAACTTGATTTATGTTGTCCGATAGTAGCGCCATCGGTCCTGGCACGCACAAATCAAAGATTGAACTTTCCTCTTGTAGTTAAATATACCTATGTAGAAGGATCCATCTACATAAAATTTATATGGGTGAGTACCTACTTAGGTACTTACCTTCCAGCAGTTAGTGATAAGTATGTATTATATATTATGTAATACGAAATCTGGCATTGATGATCAGATTATCATTAGACAGGTTTTGTAAAAAGTTTTTTTTTAAATTTATTATAGCTGCCAAACAAGTTTTTAACATTATATTAATAAGTTAATACCAGTTCAAAAATCTATTCTGGAACTAAAAGACCGAGCTATCTATCGTTTATATGATGGACTAGTTTATGCCGGTAGCTTCACACGTGTTGTTTCTATGGAAACGATTAAATGTTATTTATATCCCATGGCAACTGATTTATAAAAAATCTAGCCTATGTTTTATTCGAGGCTTCGAACTACATGTATGCAAAATTTCAGCCTAAACCCTTTTGTAGTTTTTTTGTTTAGGGGAAACTAACATCCACGCATCCATCCAAAAATCCTAACTTTATTTATAATATTATAGTTGTTACAGAGAAACACCATTTTGAAAAATAATAAATTGAAAAGTCGTAAAGTAAAATACACCAGCTCAGCTTATTTGCTGCAATGGCATAAAGACTGCCATTGCATTTATGGTCTTTGAGAAATGGCTACTCGCAGCTAGCATACGCTAGCTACTACTATAATACGACTACTATATATAATTACTACTGTAATAATATTGTAGTAGAAAAATATAAAACAGCGGAATTACAACTTAACTTTATGTAAGTACAGAGTGCTTCCCCCTGATGAATTTCCATAGTAATTACTTTATTGTTGGCTTTGTTGTTAATTTACTTTGTTGCAAATACAGAGAACAGTTTGTTTACTTATTTGTGAATGGTCCACCATTATTAATTTTACCAAAATAGAAGGAATTAATTTTAATTTATTGTCATCAACATTGGAGAAACATGCTCTAGCATGATCTCTCCGAGTCACTGAACTGTTTTTAGGACGTTCCGAACATACTAAATTATGGTATAATTTGTGTCACTTTAAATAATAATCACAAGTACTTTTTGATCTCTACAGCACAGGGTATCCTAGTGTCGAGATACAAGTGACTTATTCTAAATATACATACATATATTACTAGCGGCGGCGCCCCGCGGCTTCGCCCGCGTTGAAATCTATTTGAAAATGAAAATGAAAATGAAAATGAAAAAAATGAAAATGAAAATGAAAAGTTTTTATTTCTTTAAGCTTACAAATAAGCACTTAGACAGGTCATATTTTATACTATTAAATTATTTTATAGTTCACTTCAATTTTTTGTCCACCAATGGAAGAAGTGAGAAGAAACCACTAGTATGTTCATAACTTATGTGTCTAGTACATTTGATTTGCTTATTTGTTGGTAGATTTTGAGTTGGAGCAAAACTCGTTCCAAGCTTTTTTATCTTCTAAGTAATCTGATATTTTGTAATAAGCTTTTTTACAAAGAATATGTTTCACAATTTTTTTAAATTTATTTATTGATAATTTTTGCAACTCACTTGGAGTTTTGTTGTAGAAGCGTATACATTGCCCTTTAAAAGATACATTTATCTTGTGTAGCCTAGTTGTGGGCACAGCGAGTTTATTCTTATTTCTAGTATTTACATTATG
This sequence comes from Eupithecia abbreviata, assembly GCA_943735965.1. NCBI lineage: Eukaryota > Metazoa > Arthropoda > Insecta > Lepidoptera > Geometridae > Eupithecia > Eupithecia abbreviata. Next base: position 7,841,248 of record OX030991.1, on the reverse strand, counting down.
TATATCACTTTTTTTAGTGAACCGATTTATATTTTTATGAGTGTACAACAAGTTTTCATAAATATATTGACACGGTACTGTCATTATGTTTATTTCTTTGAATATTTCACGTAGGGATTCTCTGGGACCCATATTATAGATCGCACGAACAGCCCTCTTCTGCAACACAAATACTGTGTTTATATCTGCAGCGTTCCCCCACAGTAGTATGCCATAAGACATAATACTGTGGAAGTAGCTGAAATAGACTAGTCTAGAAGTATCAACGTCTGTAAGATGACGGATTTTTTTAACTGCATATGCTGCAGAACTAAGTCTCTTCGATAGCTTATCTATGTGTGGGCCCCATTGAAGTTTACTATCTAAGGTTATTCCTAAAAATACGGTATTGTCTACAATTTCTAACGTTTCTCCTTTTACGTTTATATCAGCCTTAACTTGTTTTACATTAGGTAGAATAAATCTTATACATTTTGTTTTGGTTTCATTAAGCAAAAGATTATTAATACTAAACCAATGGACTACCTTTGAGATTGCAGTATTTACATCGTCGAAATTTGTATTTTGTCGTTTCATTTTAAAAATTAATGAAGTATCATCAGCAAACAATACAATCTCATGATCATTCTTTACAAGATGAGGCAGGTCATTAATATAAACTAAAAATAGGAAAGGACCCAAGATAGAGCCCTGCGGTACACCCATTGTAACAACAGACCCTTTAGATCGTTTCCCATTAATGTCAACTCTTTGTATCCTATCACTCAAGTAAGATGTAAGAAGATCCAAAGAGCTGTCCCTAATTCCATAATGATGTAGTTTCCTGATTAATGTTTCGTGATGAACGCAATCGAATGCTTTTGACAAGTCGCAAAAAACGCCTAAAGCATCTTGCGACTTCTCCCAAGCATCAAAAATATGCGATACCAACTCTACACCGGCATCAGTAGTTGACCTGCCACGAGTAAACCCAAATTGCTTACAATGTAGCAGGTCATTGCTATTGAAATGTCTAAGCAATTGGTGTAAAATAAGTTTTTCAAAAACTTTACTGAATGTAGGCAGTACTGATATTGGTCTAAAGTTAGTGGGGTCAGACTTACTACCCGATTTAAACAATGGGATTATTTTACTATGTTTCATTAGATCAGGAAATACACCACAATCAATGGATTCATTAAATATAAAAGCTAGATCTGGTGCAATGGTATCAATTAAAGGTTTAATAATTCTAACGGAAATGCCCCACAGATCTGCAGTTTTTTTAATATTTAAAAGTTTAAAGGTTTTTTTTATATCGTTTTCATTAACATGGGTGAAATTAAATTTACTATCGCATTTAGGTACATTTTCTTTAAGTAATGATTCGGCTATTACTTGAGAAGAGTTCAGACATTTTGTAGTACAGATTGGAATGTCAGTAAAAAAATTTTCAAATTCTTGTGCTACCTCAACATCATTTTTGATGGAGCAATCATTAATCTTTAAATTGTAATCATTAATGTAGGTACTAACCTTTCCAGTCTCACTATTAATTATTTTCCAGGTTGATTTTATTACATTTTCACTATTTTTAATTTTCGAGCTAATATAATTTGATTTGGCTGTATTACAAACTTTTCTAAATATTTTTGAGTAATTTTTTACTTTTTCTTTGAATTCCTGGCTAAAATTGTACTGCTTTTCACTGTACAGTTCATACAACTTTTGTCTACTCTTATGTATACCTACTGTTGCCCACTCACTAAAGCTAAGTTTTTCTGAGACCAAGATTGTTTTGGGTATGAATATTGAATTGAATGCAGTAGTGAATTTATTAAAAAAACTGCAATACGACTCATTTGGATTGTTAAGTGAGTAGTTAGGTGATGGTTTAAAATCCCAATCCAATTTCAACCGTTCAAATCGATCTGTGGTCACAGGTATGTACTTAATTTTTTTTTTACAATTATTATTTTTAACTTGATGTTTTAATTTAATAAGTTGACCTAAATGGTCTGATTTTAAATTGCTTATAATTTTGTGACTGACAATTTTTTCATTTTGGAAAACAAATATATTATCTATACATTTTGCTGATGTTTCAGTTATTCTAGTAGGTTCCATAAATGTTGGCCTAAGATTATAAGAATTAAATAAATTTGTTAATCTACTACTGAGGGAGTAAACTTCTAAAAGATCAATATTAAAGTCTCCACATACTATGAGGTTTTTATTTGATTTTGATATTTTAAATAAGATATCATCCATATTTTTTTCAAATATTTCAAAAGAAGCTGATGGTGGGCTGTATACGCTTGCTACAATAGTATGCTCCAACTCAACACATGCTACTTCAATGTGGCTTTCAACGGATAAGCATACTATGTCTTTACGTTCTTTGAATTTTATGAATTTATTTATTAATATTAAAGAGCCTCCACGAATAGCATGTGATCTGCAAAAAGAACTACCAACCTGGTGGTTACTGAAGTTAAACATGAGCTCATAGCTTTTCAGCCAATGTTCTGTGAGGCAGATGATATCAATATCAAATGATATTATATATATGTGTCAATTATATGGTTTATAAAACTTCCTCTTGAATCACTCTATGTACGGCGGGTTTTAAAGATCTTTAAGCATACATAGGGACAGACAAACAGCGGGACGCGAGTTTGTTTTATATGTATATGTAGTGATATATCTTAATATTTAGCAATAGGTAATAAGAATAATTTTAACTTTATGTGCATGTATTTGCGATGAATAAACGTCACTTTATTAATGTTGAATGATAATTTAATAGGCTTCAAACGACACCATAGCAGGAAGACGAGGAAGGGGAAAACAAAGAGTTAATTTATCTATATGAGTCAGATCAAAGAGAAAGCCGCTATCATGTCGTATAAAGAAGTAAACCAGACCGCATTGAAAGAGAAAAGTAAATAAATAAATATTGCTGGACAATTCACACAGCATTATCTAGCCCCATGGAAAGCAGAACTTGAGTTATGGGTACTAGATAACTGATATACATAATACAATACATTACACACATAGATATTTTTTTATTATACATAGAAAACGACCAGAACACCCGGAACAAATATCTGCAGATCGTACACACAATTGTTCCGAGGCGGGAATCGAACCCGCAACCTCCTGCGTCGCAAGCGGACCTTCGCCTACCGCGCCACATCGGTCCTCAGAGTGGAGGAAATTTCATAATTACACCGACAAGAGCTCTTCATACTTTTTACTTACTGCTATTAAATAGAATACCCATCGATGTACATCTCCGAGATCAACGTAACAATTATTTTTCCGATTTTTACAAGTTAGAAGTAGTTGTAGGCATATAATATATTTCTTGAAAATGGGCCCTGATATGTTAGGGTCTAATATATCTAATATTTATAATCTTGTCAATTAAATCAAGAATAAACTACTAGCCATATAAACTCAGTAGACTAAGCACTACAAAATTTTAAAATGAAAGTATTATTGGGTAAACTGAGTATGTCTAAATACTCGGCAAAATCGATACATTTTCACACTTCACCATCATTGATATAACTCAGTGCACCTAAGTTCCTACGGCTTGATACATAACATTTTGACCTATATGTATCATCCATATTACTTTTAAGTAGACCCACATTGGCTCTTACTATTTGAGCGGTTTGCTTAGAGTGTTAGACGATGTCATCTCAGACCTAAAGTTCCAGTTACCTAGTGTTTTTTATTTTTACACGCCAGGCATGGTGGGTCAAAAAACATTTGTTTTGTATGTGTTTGGCCGAAACATTATGATAAAGAAGGAAGAAGTATCAAACAAAACACATGTCTGGCATCCTATATGATTTTTGTCGGTACGAATTAAATCTCTCACATGGCGAAAAGCAGTGAGAAAAAAAAGAATAAGGACCGGGTTTTTATGAGTAGTTTTCAAAAGTGAGTAATTGAAAACTGCGGCCTTCTAAGGTTTACTTACTAAGTAAGTAACCCTTAGAAGGCCGCAGATATTGAAAATTTACTTGATTCATACTTGATAAGCGGAGCAGGGTCGTACGAAACCAGAGCTACGTGTTTGCCTGCATAATATGAACCGCATAAGCTACATTACCTACCGCCGATCGGTAGTGTAATACACATAATGAATCTCTTGCATTATATTACAAAATACACAAATAACGCAATGTTTTGGGTGAAATATGTCGAAATTAGGTCGCGGCATAAAGAACTGTTAAATAAAAAGCTTACCAGAACACTGCTCAACGTTAGTGGCCGCCGCGTAGGCGAATAGTGCAAGGGCTAACAACACGACTGAACTGCGGCTGTCCATTGTAACGTCTGGCTAGTCAAAGAGAATATACGTCTGGTCACCACCGAGTACGGACTTGTTAGTGCTAGTGCTTCTGCAACACTTACTGCGCGTCTTAAGCCCCTGATTTTATTTTAAATACCTATCTACTGCGTGTTAAGTGACACACGCTTAGAGACCGATCTTGCTGGATACTCTTATTTATTCTGTGATGGTTACAGAGTACAACACTAATCATAATTAGGATCGCGTTTTATAATGTCAGAATATTCCTTCCCCGATCGTTAAATATATCCGCATAGTACTAAGATATATTTAGATTTAATTTTATTGTTTTAAACATTTGATCGTCGTTAACTTATTCAATCGTTATGTTAAAGCACCTGAAGTAACAACGGTATAATACTGTTTTTTCACTTCTTAATAGATCTGTATCTGATAGGACCCTAAGTTACTACTAAGTTTTTGTCGTAACAACCAAATATTAAAACATTTGTGGTGAACAATTTAGAGCTGTTAATCTATCTAGAAACAGTGAAGATAAAACAGAGAAATACGAGTAGTGTAGGAAAGTAAAAGTGTATCTATTTATAGGTGACATTCAAGTGAAATCATCCTTTAATTTATTCTAATTGAATTAATACAATTTTTTTCTTAAAATTTTGTTTTGATAAATGCATTGTTGATGTAAGCTGATTAACTACGAACCTTATTTGTGTTGGACAAATAGCAACGTCCCGTCAAAAAAATATTTTTATCAATAATTTGATTAATTGTACACCACATAAAATATGAATACATTTCTCGCAGTTTTAAAGATGTGCTCGTTTATTTTGACATTATGAGCTCCTCTGAGGATTTAACTCAATTCATTTATTTATATCATAATATCACATGGAACACTTGGACTTGTCAAAGCTGTAGATTTATATGTACATATATTAGAAATAAAATTGATAACAGAAATAATAATAGTGAAGTGTGAGAAGTGAAGTGTCGTCAGCAAAGAGCACATTATCATTGTTTGTTTGCCTTTGAATAACACTATGGTAAACAGTTTACACTAAAAACAAAAAAGGTCAAAAAATATGAACCCTGGGGAACACCTAATTTAGATTAGCAGCCAGATTACCTTGCTGACCAGTAAACCTACATAAGTATCTTTTTCATTTATCTAAGAACTGAAGAAATTGCTGCATCAGCATTATTTATCCATATAAAAAGATTGATAGCATTTATCATATTATTTGTAACTAGATGCGCCCCATGGCTTCGGCCGCGTGGAAATCTATATCCGATTGTGTAGTTTTTATGATCTAAGCATACATAGACAGACAGCGGGAAGCGACTTTGTTTTATACTATGTATGTAGTGATGTACTAGTTATTATGGTGTAGCGTACGGAAAACATTTAAATCTAAATATTTGTTAAATTAAAGTGCCACCGTCTGTATTGTTCCTTCATGTCCAGTCCATCCTAAGGTTGCTTGGATCGCTTTCATCGATATATAATAATAATTTTGAAGAAAAGCAAAACGCTTCCAATCCTGTGATCACCATCGCAGTAAAGATGAAAGATACACAAAGAAAGGCTCTCTTGTAGAAGCCCTTAGTCGCCTTTTCACTCACGGACTGATTTGGAGCAGTTGACTCTTATGCTGCGACCGCCGTAAACAGTACAGATATACCAGAGGTATACCTACAAAAATAGTTTGGTGAAAACCCGAAAACAGTTTCAAGAGGAAATATAAGACCGGTCAGGAGCGAGTGAAGGGCCGAACCGATCGACCAGTGGTTTGCTAGTTTTTTTTCAGCCAACTTCAGAATAACGACAAGTTTTCGATTCGGTTGTATATTTTTTTTTAGGTATTACCAAGGTGAGACTACCTTGGTAATACCTAAAAAAATAGAAAAACAAGGAAAACTATTTGTCCCGTATGTATTGTATGCCTACTTTTTAAAATAAAATTTAAACTTTAATTTGTTTATATATACACTAAAAAAACCTCTTATGATGTTGGTACGTTTTTTGGGTAGTTAATAAAGTCAGCAACGAAAGTCTATTAACAGTTGCAATTTAAAAAGCTTTCTTAAACCAAATTATATGCAAAAAACACTGTTTAATTCGGTCATAATTATGCACTTTAATTTTTAGCATATAATAAAAAAAACCCTAGAAGATCCGAAGTTGTTTGAGTTAAAAAAAAATTCGTTGCTGACTGTAATTGAACATATCAGTAGAAACAGTAGGTATATTAACATTATCAAGGAAGTTCGATATCGCGACGTGTCCGCAACATTTTCTGCAGGTTGCTCTGTGTTTGGACCAGGACTGAGTAGCATAGCAACCGCACGCCGTTCTCATTGTATATCCTCCACCGCAAGTAGCCTCTTTGGTTCTGAGGAAGGACATTTTTACTGGTAATTAATGTAGGATTGTACATATGTAGATGGTAATTACTAAGAATAGACTGCATGTAAAGGACCTATGTACAATGATCCTTTGGATGCTGTATGAGTCAACAAAGGGTTCCTACCAGAGAGGAAGAACAGTAGGTAGTTTCCTTCTGTCTATTTTTAAACACCACTGTGATTAAAATTAATTATTATGATTCTAAATTTGCTTAATAAAGCGTGGTCCTTATAGCAAAACCTCCTGGGCTGAGGGAAGTATGACCAACTGTAAAGGATGTGTAAGGAAAGACCCTAAAAGAGCAAAATATTATTGAACGAAAGGGGAAGGACCCAGTGCAAAACTGCAAACGAATGATGATGATGAAGTACAAGAAATTCTGCATCATTGTCTGTTTCTGCTTTATACATGAACCTGCTTCGAAACGGGAAAGTAGCAGCTCCACTTGTTCTGTCTCTAAGTTGTTTTAAAACCTGTACAGTACACACACTGCCTAAGTAAAATAAATATTTAGAACAAACTAGGAACTACTCGACTTGCTGAATAAATCTAAAATTCTATTACCTATTTTAAATTGGTTTGCATAACAGGTATTAAGGTGATTGATCTACAGTAGCAAGTTATTAATAAATTAATTAACAATGCTGAATATTTTAAAATTATGTGAAAATTAAATGCTCATGACAAAAGTAGATAAAGGTTCCTATTAAACGGGTACCGGATGACTGATAAAATTCGTAAGTACTTTTTCTTTGTCATTATTTTTGTACTAGTTATATCAGTTTGGTAAGTTTATTCAAGTATCACGTCCAGCCAACCCAATGTTCAGCTGCTGCGTGCAAGAAAGTCAAAGACACAGTTAGATTAATCTCACTTTCATGTTTGCAATCTAGATTTGATATCGTAAAGATACTTACCAAGGCCATGTTGACAGGCACGCTCATCACGCTATGGAAGTTAGTCAGCCCATCCGTCCTAACCGGACACACCACGGAGTCGCATAGCTCTGAAACCGGTTTCATCTTCAAGCCATAAGCACATATGTATAACTATACCCTATGTAGGTACCTTACCTATAGTTGCTAGTACCCATAAGCGTCTTATGTAGGTACTCGCATAAAAGGTAATTGATACAGGAGTAAGCTACTAAGGAGAAAAGTAGTAAGTCTTATGTTATTTATTAGGTAGGTAGGTAGGTATGCATATTGTTTCCACGTACCGTTAGGTATCGTGTTGTGTTATTGGTTTGACAACGGACACGTGAAGCAATGTTTTATAAGATCTTGAAAAAATAAACAGAACTTTGAAATGATGCTATTCAAATTAATTTCGTATTGTTTTGGATCGCAATTGACACTAATATGAAAGTCTAAACGTGTGTTATCAGAAGAGCCGCTAGCCCACTACAGCGCACTCTGTTCACGGCTACGAGGACCATTTTAGCTATGTGAGTTGATTTTTTTTTTGACAACGTGGGTCTACATTCTTACTGCAGCACAAACACATACGACTATGTAGCGCGGCTAGAGAGAGATTGCTGTCCCGCAGTGAAGCTACGCTGCACACGCAAGTACCATGCGCGCGTGCTTATAGCGTTCAGAATTGTTTTGCGAGGGGGCGCCATATTCTGCTCGAATATGGTGATTACGCAGCCACGGTACACGTGTAGCAATAAATAATGATATCATTGATGTCCTATTCGTGTATAGCATGTTCGTAGGTTGCAGTATACGTTATTTACTTTATATTTTCTTGCAAAGCGAAGCTAGACACACGTGCGTAGCCTCTCCGTGTACAGCAGTGGGGTTGTGGCTTAACTGGACAATTACCAACGTAATTATATTTACGTTAAATTAAGTAGTAGTTAGTAATTATAAATTATTGTTGTTTATTTTCTGTTCCATAAGTTCACTAATCAAGGTATTCATCGATCAATAAATCGCTTAGCTAGATAAAATTGAGTACTCGTACATACCTACCTGCCTAGCTAAGTATGTACTGTAGGTAGGTAGACGGCAACTATTAGGTACCAATTATATTTATAAAATTGGACATGTCGATTGGTAATGCCGTAGAAATAGGTATTGCTAGGTAATTTATCTGACCCTGACTTCAGTTTGTGTACAAAAAACGCAATATTTTTCTATAATTAGACTTCGTAGAAAAATATTTGCAACTACTTCTCAGATGAATGCTTTCCGTGACTCCAAACAAATAAAACACTAGTTTTACCTTTATTTCCATGAGAAATTCATATTGAATATGAATAGAGAAATTCATATTGAATATGAATAGAGAAATTCATATTGAATATGAATAGAGAAATTCATATTGAATATGAATAGAGAAATTCATATTGAATATGAATAGAGAAATTCATATTGAATATGAATAGAGAAATTCATAGATTCGAACTGTAACAAATTTAGCTACCAAATGTAAAATAAGTTCTTATCAATGACAAAGTTATTAATAAGCGAGTAAATAAAATACTGTTTACCTGGAGTTACATCAGTCCTAAGGTCAATGTGGTTGATATTTATAACCACATTTTGGTCCAATCTCCTTGACTCGAAATCTGCAAAGAAACTTCATCTAAAATTTAAAAATATTTGGCATGTTAAATCATATAATAACGTGGCACACGCGATAGTCATTTTCTGAGAAAGCCTGCGCGCAGCTTCACTACGTAATTTGAGATGCTAAGCTACGTCCGTAGATCCCGCTATGCTAAGTATCTCAATACTCAAATATTTATTGCACACATCACACATCACAGTACAGGGATCTTAAAGTTAAACATGTTTCAAACATGCACCCTGCTAGGATTCGGCAATATTTAGCTAGGTGGCTACTAACTTATAATACTATCACACGCGTTGAACTGTAGCCGTAAACCGTAGCATCGGAATGTAGGCCTCTACGTCCCCGCTACGCTATGCTCGTAGTTTACGCTACGAATGAAGTACGACACGTTTATTTATTTATTTTTTATTTTGAGTCATTATTGTCCCACTGCTGGGCAAAGGCCTCCCTTTTCTCCTTCCACTCCTCGCGACCACACGTTTTAACTCTTTTATATGAGACGGGCGCGTAGTTTCTGCTACGAGACCGCTACGAACTATGCCGTAGCATCGCATTGTAGGCCGCTACATGCGTAGCTTCCGCTACGAATCTAATGGCACACGCGTCGAACTCTTTTCTATGAGCCGAGAGCTCGCGTAGCTTCTGCTACGAGACCGCTACGAACTATAAGGTAACGTAGCATAACTACACATTGAAGGTCTCTAAGCTCCATCTATTCATCAGAAAAATGCGCGTAGAGTAAGAGGCTACTATCATCTAAGAGCGCGCGTAGCTTCGTAGCACGATTGCCTTTGTTTCAACTACTAAAGGGCTTAAAACTAATATTATCCGAAAGATTGGAAGGATTGGAAGTATGTTCGTTACTTTTAACGAAAAATAGTAAATTCGGATGAAGCTAAAATTTGTCATATACGAGTAAAATCAGTTCCCATTGGATAACAATAACTTGTTGTCATAGAAACAACGCTCGCGAAGTTGCAGGCGGAAACTAGTTCAAAATATATCATCTACATGTAGCTCAAATAGGGGAATAATATGGTATGGAATATAATCAGGACAAGACATGCTCGAAAAAAAGCGTTTACCTGCTCGAAACTCCAATTTGACGGGAACCTGTTCCCCCAAAGTGACGTAACAAGGCAGTCTCATTCCGCATCCTTCTATAGTCACCGCATACAGGTCATAGGCCGATCCTGAAATTATAATTTATACTCGGAATTATATTCATTTATTAACCATAATGTAGAAGATTATATAAACAGGAAAAAAAATTTGGTCTACAAGTTTTAACTTTTTTGTATATTGGAATTGTGTAAGTTTGTACCACTATGTAGCAAATTCAAATATAAAAATAAACAAATGTATAGATACTAATACAAACAAAAACGTGAAAAAGGAGGAACTTAGGTATACCTAGTTATTCCTGGCTTTCATTTCTCCTCGATGGGTAATTATGGAAAAGCCACAAAAACTACCTTTTTTCATCACACTAAACATAAATCTATGAGGAAGTAGGAACTGAAGTGTTTACTAGGAATTATCAGCTCGCCTAACAGGTTATTGCCAAATCTAAATAATGTAAACAGATGTAGGTAGTTTCCTACATATGTATGTACAGAATCTGCATTGGTGTTGGTAATAAGCTAATAAGTATGTGGTGGTGTTAGATCAATGACCCCCATGACACCAAACAATTCTCAACAGGGTCCAAGTTATACTATTAAATTTGTTCTTAAACCACTTGTAAATTTTATTTTACCGAAAAATAATGGTTTTAATATATTGACTTCAAATTTAACATCGACTTACCCCCCAAAAGTCCCCTCGGTAACGTCACAGATCATTAATTACTTTCGCAGTAGTTTTATCATAATTTCCTCAGTGACGTGCCCAACTATGAATTACCTACTGTGACGTCCAATCTTATCTACGATTTTTACTAATGACTAATTAAATACGGAGATAACAGAATTAAATTGTACCTACCTACGTATATTTTACGTACTTACCTAGGTAGATAATATTTTTTAGATATTTTATGACACGTATCTATTACACAAAGGCAAACCTACTGTGATGATTAACTTTGATTTGTTTAATTGTTAAGAATGACGCAGTAACTATATCACAATTCCTATAGTTAAATCCGGATATTTTTACTACTGGATACTTTTGGTAAAGTGTAGATAATGTTAATTATAAAAACCACAAAATTTATGTTATTACTAGATTCTGCCCGCGGCTTCGCATGCGTTATTTCTAAGGAAAGGTTCAAAAGTTATCCGTATCCCATGGTATCTGATTAATGGGATAAAAGTAGTTAGGTTTACTTTCATCTAGGTTCAGAGCTATGCAAAATCAACTCAATCTGTCTCAGTTGGTAGTTTTGGCGTGAAGAAGTACCTTCCTAACACACGTCCCTTACTCTATCACACCATCATATGATGGTATGATCAGTAAATACGAATGTTTGGATGGGATGGATTGCGCAATCCATCCATCCAAACATTCGTATTTATAATAAAAGTAACATAAAAATATATATTATTTTATAAAGACTCGGAGCTCGGAACAGACGTTGTTATGTGTTTACCTATCGATAGAGGTGACTTTTTTTTATTACAAGGGAAGGAAATTAAGGGCATATTATGTAGGGTCGACGTTTCAAGGAAAAATAGAAAAAAACTTTAGAATAAAACATGTAGCCTAGGAGAAGATTAGATTAGCTTAAAATCGTACTTACCGCAATCTTCAAAGATAACTGCCCAGATTGAAGGCCAGATCAACTGAAAGGTCACCCACAATAATATCATTTTAGCTAATTACTGAAAACTGTGCTTTAACTTTCTAAAAACAAAACACGCTAGATTGGTAGGTACCTTAATTCTTCACTGTATGAAAGTTGCTTGGTCCAATATTATCGGTGATAACGTCGCAAGCCGGTAAGGTAGGTAAGTACTTTTGCTGCATTTGGACAAAATTGATTAATTTTAGGTAATCTTTTAATTATGTACCTACTAATCACAAACAATAGGTATACCTATAGCCACAGAGTAACTATACATAGTTATAGTAAAACGTAGGTGCTATAGCTAGATATTGTATGGAATAAGGTACCTCAGTGGCGGTGTGGCGTGGTCTGGTACCCGGGGCGGTTTTCTACTAAGCACCGCCTCCCCCCTCAAATAAAACCAAAAGAAAACTACTATACCGCCTTGGAGTCTACTACCCCGACCCCCAATTCCCGACAACACCTCCGAAGTATAAGCAACGGCAAGCGGAGCAAAACGCGAATTAGTTGAAGTTTTTTCATGTTTCGGAAAAAGTAAGTGTATCCTTATCTACCTACCTATGACAACAGAAATGATAGAGAGCGAAGCGAGACAAGTATTGTTTCGAAGATTTTGCATTGTTAGTCTCACGTTAGTCTAAATGCTATGAATATAAATAGCGGCGAGCTTAGCGAGCTACTACTACTTATAAAAAAACTAACCAATTAATAGGAAAAATAAAACAGTCACAGGTCCAAATCTGTACACACATTGAAAATACTTAGACTTTTTTAGTGGGAGGAAATTCTATTATTGTGACTGAAGCCAAAACTTTATTATTTTTTTCATTTTTGTCTGTATGTTTTTTCGTGGATGACATCGGATCCCACAATAGGAAGGTCGGCCGATCCGTTCTGTCGGTGACCTTATACCTACTATGAAAAGGATTCTTAACGAAAGGTGTCAATTAGTGACATGCCCGAAACAACTTGATGGTAAGGTTGTTTGTGGTGAAAACGAACAAAAAAACGAACGTGTTTGAAAAACGAACAAAATTTACGGATGACGCGTCATCTGTAAATTTTGTTCGTTTTTCAAAGTAGACCTCCAGGCTAACAACCTCATAGTATAAAATAGTATAGAATCAATGGCGAGCGAAGCGAACATTTTTATGATCTGGCTGTGCTGTGCATGTGACTTGTTGTTGTCACCCCAAGCAATGCCACCAAGATGGCCTGGCACCCCTCGGAGCTGGGTATCTGGCGGAGTTTCGTCGCGGTCGGTTCCCGACTTTGTTCCCGATAACGTGAGTGAGCGTATATACAGATATTTCGCAGAATGTTTGTTTGTATAATAAAAACATAAGCGTACGTTTATGTCTTTGAAATCAGATTGAACTGCATTTCGAACCTACTATTAGAATTTTATTGCAGTTCAGGAATTGCAAATTTTTTATTTTCGAAATTACCCAGATCCCGCGGGAGTAGCAACAGCATCCTAACCGCGATTGCTGGAAAATTTTACTGTCCGGTTTTGCACCAATTGGTCCAAAGAACAAAATCTGTAGTTAATTATAAGTACTAACATCTAGTTATAAGCAAGCTAACACCATGGATTATTATTATCTGAATAAATGAATTTAATTATTATATTATTATTACCCTGCCTGTTTCACCCCGAGCAGAAGAGGCATGCATGTGAGATTAGGTGGAAATGAATACGTTAAGGTGAAATGAGTCCGACCCACTTTTTAACTGTACGGAAAAACAATTTTAAGGTGTAATGTGTCGCTCATCTTTTGATAAGATTCACAATAGTTTTTCTATAATAACCTTTGTGCTAAAAGTCTGTTTACATTTCTTTACGAGGTTGTTTTAAAAATTATTAATTATGCATAATATGTCCTAGCACATAATTAAGCATCACAGGTAGGTATATGAGTTTGCGCCGCGCCAATAATCTTCAACTTCTCATACCTAGGGTAGGTATGAGAAGTTGAAGATTATATAGAGATTCGATACACGATTGACCAAACTTGAGCCCACTCGGGCCTCTTTGTGTTAGCGCGAGATGCATTTTTTTGTGGTTGGCACTTAATTTTTTCTGTGTTCTATCTACAAGGAATAAAACTAGCGGAAAAGTAATTCGCCACAAATCGTAATTTTGTTTTGCTATTATATGTATTATAGGTGTGGTCCGCAGATATTGTGAGCTACAGTTAGGTATTATTGTATTAGTAGCCGTAGGTGCCGTATAATAAATGAAGTAAGACGGTACAATACAAACCTTAGGAGTATAATAATGTGTGTATTTAATTGTTACGCAGACAAGATGCAGACTGATAAACGAATTACTCGTATGTAGCTCGTATACAAACAAACTTCTTAAGGTCCATGAGGTGTGTATTTATTATTATAAAGGTGGGCAATTTCTCTCGTCCAGTTTTCATTTTAATTTAATTTTATAACATCTACTGTCAATGTCAAATTGATTGCCGTGGGTGGTTGTTAGTATGTTTACATTCTGTGTTTCATGTTTACATTACATTATGTTTACATTGCATTAGGTATTTGCGGTTTTATTTTATTGCGAAACAAAAACGAGGAAAGGGAAAGAAAGAAAAAAGAATTTTCTTACGTAGTTATTGTATTCTGTTTGAAGACTTGTGGGAATTTTGCGTTGTTTCGGTTGTTAGTTTCACTTCACATTTTCATTCAGCTGTGAAGGGAATTTAAGTTATAGAGATACCTACCAAAAATCCTGGTCAAAATGTTAAAAAGATCTGTTTTTGCAAATAGAAAAGACCATCTCTTATTTAGTTGGAGGTTACAACATGATCTGGCTGTGCTGTGCATGTGACTTGTTGTTGTCACCCCAAGCAATGCCACCAAGATGGCCTGGCACCCCTCGGAGCTGGGTATCTGGCGGAGTTTCGTCGCGGTCGGTTCCCGACTTTGTTCCCGATAACGTGAGTGAGCGTATATACAGATATTTCGCAGAATGTTTGTTTGTATAATAAAAACATAAGCGTACGTTTATGTCTTTGAAATCAGATTGAACTGCATTTCGAACCTACTATTAGAATTTTATTGCAGTTCAGGAATTGCAAATTTTTTATTTTCGAAATTACCCAGATCCCGCGGGAGTAGCAACAGCATCCTAACCGCGATTGCTGGAAAATTTTACTGTCCGGTTTTGCACCAATTGGTCCAAAGAACAAAATCTGTAGTTAATTATAAGTACTAACATCTAGTTATAAGCAAGCTAACACCATGGATTATTATTATCTGAATAAATGAATTTAATTATTATATTATTATTACCCTGCCTGTTTCACCCCGAGCAGAAGAGGCATGCATGTGAGATTAGGTGGAAATGAATACGTTAAGGTGAAATGAGTCCGACCCACTTTTTAACTGTACGGAAAAACAATTTTAAGGTGTAATGTGTCGCTCATCTTTTGATAAGATTCACAATAGTTTTTCTATAATAACCTTTGTGCTAAAAGTCTGTTTACATTTCTTTACGAGGTTGTTTTAAAAATTATTAATTATGCATAATATGTCCTAGCACATAATTAAGCATCACAGGTAGGTATATGAGTTTGCGCCGCGCCAATAATCTTCAACTTCTCATACCTAGGGTAGGTATGAGAAGTTGAAGATTATATAGAGATTCGATACACGATTGACCAAACTTGAGCCCACTCGGGCCTCTTTGTGTTAGCGCGAGATGCATTTTTTTGTGGTTGGCACTTAATTTTTTCTGTGTTCTATCTACAAGGAATAAAACTAGCGGAAAAGTAATTCGCCACAAATCGTAATTTTGTTTTGCTATTATATGTATTATAGGTGTGGTCCGCAGATATTGTGAGCTACAGTTAGGTATTATTGTATTAGTAGCCGTAGGTGCCGTATAATAAATGAAGTAAGACGGTACAATACAAACCTTAGGAGTATAATAATGTGTGTATTTAATTGTTACGCAGACAAGATGCAGACTGATAAACGAATTACTCGTATGTAGCTCGTATACAAACAAACTTCTTAAGGTCCATGAGGTGTGTATTTATTATTATAAAGGTGGGCAATTTCTCTCGTCCAGTTTTCATTTTAATTTAATTTTATAACATCTACTGTCAATGTCAAATTGATTGCCGTGGGTGGTTGTTAGTATGTTTACATTCTGTGTTTCATGTTTACATTACATTATGTTTACATTGCATTAGGTATTTGCGGTTTTATTTTATTGCGAAACAAAAACGAGGAAAGGGAAAGAAAGAAAAAAGAATTTTCTTACGTAGTTATTGTATTCTGTTTGAAGACTTGTGGGAATTTTGCGTTGTTTCGGTTGTTAGTTTCACTTCACATTTTCATTCAGCTGTGAAGGGAATTTAAGTTATAGAGATACCTACCAAAAATCCTGGTCAAAATGTTAAAAAGATCTGTTTTTGCAAATAGAAAAGACCATCTCTTATTTAGTTGGAGGTTACAACATAAAGCTAGTCCACGGAAAAGTGAAAAGGAACCGAAAGTTGCTTCAGATGTTGAAAAATTTATAGATAATTCACCAGAGTATCAACAGCTTAAAGACAGTCTGCCTAAAAGTTTACTTAGAAAGTATAAAAACCCTGAAAGTATGTATTTAATTGATACACGGACTGCGAAACGAATTACTCAAGAAATAAAAAAACACTTGGATGATGTCTCCCCTGTAATTGAAGTAAATCCAGGACTTGGAATCCTAACACGGGAACTACTCCAAAATCAGAAAAACTGCATTTATGCATATGAGACATTGAACCACTTCACAATTCATTTGCAGGTAGGTACTTTATTATATTACAGGCCATTATTCTATAAACTGCCTATTTGCAAAAATAATAGGTACCTGAGTAATCAATGTTTTACAGAAGTATATATTTTCTCAGCCTACGTCCAGTTGTGGACATAGCTACGATTATGGAATAAATTTTTAAATTTTCAAATATTTCGGCATTGTATCATGCACCAACACTGATAAAAAATTACAACTCAAACAGTGCTAAAATGTTGGAAAACTCAAAATCCAATCATGGCAAATATCACATTGTAAATGACCTTTCTGTTATTAACCATGATAGTTTAAAAGTTTTATCCTGATGATGATATTTTTCAGAAATTGCAAAAACAGTATCCAGATCGTATCAAACTAAAAATTGCTGACTTTCTTGGAATGTGGAAGCTAGCCTTCAAAGACAAAATGGATGGTGGTGAGAGGATTCAAGAACTACTTGGTGACCTAGCTGTTGACAATAATGGTGAGTTTGCTTTGCCTGTTGTTCACAGTTTCAGTAAATTCAATGTATTCACAATTACAATATCACTAATATTGGGACTAAGGACACTTAAATTTTCAAGTATATTTTTCTTTATACAACCTAGACTAGACAAATTCAGAATTTTTATCCATCTGACTTCACCAACTCTGGAATTTATTCTGAAATTAATCACCTGACCATTTACTAAACAGGTACTTACCACAATCTATTTTTTTTTACAGATAGAGTAGTGAAGATAGTGGGTTCAATGCCTGGACTGTCCTTTGTGAAACATCTGATAAACACTATTGTTTTTCATAATACTTCAAGTCAGTTAGGCAGGCCAGATCTATTTATCACAATGCCTGCCCATCAATATGAGGTATTTCTATAACTCTTTAACACTTTCATGGTCCACAAATCAGAAGACCATCCCGGGGCGGCGGCGGAGGCGCGCCTCTGCTGCGGGTCGTACCGCCGATACTGGGCACTGGATGCGTTATATATAAAAGCATAAAAAAATAAAATAAATAAGTGCTGTACAATTTACACAGCATCAATTTTCATCAGACCCCAAGCTTTATACAGAGCTTGTAGGGTAATAGATAGATAACTGATAGGCTACTCAGTCATACTATAATTAAACAAACTTGATACCTATACAATACATTACATAGATCAATATTTCTAGCTTCTGCACTATTATCTAAGCTTATCTATGATCTAAATTTTCTTAAAATTTTATCTTGATCTATTTAGTTGTTTTGGAGATCTTAGGTAATAAAATAATGTTCAAATTTCACAAACTTTTGGATTTTTGTTATTAGGCGGATAAATAAATACAATACAATATAGCTTTATTGCACCATCAAATACAAAGAAAATAATAATAATAAAAATAAAGGATCTTCATACTAACTAAATCTATTGGCACAATCAATTAAATAAATAATAAATAATGCTGGACAATTCACACAGCATCATCTAGCCCCAAGCTAAGCAGAGCTTGTGTTATGGGTACTAGATGACTGATATACATAATATACAATACATTACATAGATAGATATTTTTTATTATACATAGAAAACGACCAGAACACCTGCAACAAATATCTGCAGATCGTACACACAATTGTTCCGAGGCGGGAATCGAACCCGCAACCTTCTGCGTCGGCGGACCTTCGCCCACCGCGCCACGGTCGTCGATAAATGGTATGATGATGCATTTGGCTTAAATTAATTAATTCAAGTCAGAGCTTACCTAAGCTATGCCTGATCAACAAATTCAAATGAATGGGTAACTCCACAAATCATATGATATTAGTTTCTTACAGATAATGAAATTCAGCATTCCAAGCATAAGTCGATCCCAGCACTTTTCCAGATGCTATTCAGTTACAATGTGATCACAACGGTTCCTAAAGTTCATTTCCTGCCTTGGACCCATCTGCCAACCAACAAAAGAGTTACAATGGTTTGTATCTTGCAAAAACAGCTTAGATTCATTTGCATATGTATCAATAGTACATATACATTGTAGGACACAAGTCTATAAAAAAAATCTAATGACAATTAATGGTATCAAAGAGTTATTTTAAGGTTTTATAATTCATTCTAATTATGAGCTACATAAATGTCTATTACATAAGTTTGTATCAACCTTTTTGAAATTGTGTTATCCTATGGGTTTAATCTTATTTGCTTGTCCATAGTGGGTTATCAAGGCCCTAAAGAGAGCAAGCCATAGAGCTTCCCCCTTTAGGGCCCTTGATAATCAGTTGTGAAAATTTATGGTTTTAATAGTGATCATTCTGTCATATATGAGTGAATCCATACAACCACTCACAGAAAACTGAAATGTGTGTTAAAAAAGACCCTTATGAAGACTATTATCCATAATTGTATCAATTATCATAACATTACCAATATTTTTAGATGGATGAGCACAGCCACTACCTAGTAAATATTACACAGAGGGAGAAATTACCATGCCCTGCTGAGTATTTGCCCCTGCTTTGGTATTTCTTCAAGCCACATATGTTTTCAAAAAGTACCAGAGTGATTCCTATGCTGGAGTAAGTATTAATTTATCACTATCACAATGTTGTCTCTACTTAACATAAAACAAAGTTCCCGCGTCTGTCTGTCTGAACGCGATAAACTTAAAAACTACAGGGATTTTACAGTTTTCACCAATGCTTCACAAGTAGGTAGGAGGTAGGATTCGGGTACTTTCACAAAGCAGTCCACTTGTAGACCCGTTGTAAAAAATACAGGATACTTTTATCGGAATCCGCGAAGGGCGTGACATGGTCACCTCCAGTAGCGACTGATCATAATAATTACCATTATACTATACGTAGTTAATACCCAGAACACACGGAACAAATATAATATTTGCCGATCGTACAAACGTTTGTCTCAAGGGAGTCGAACCAGCTTTCACCTGCGTCGCGGACCTTCGCCCACCGCGCCACATCGGTCGATATTTATTGATATTGTTTGTATTTCTTTATTTATTTTAGGCAGTGGATACCTGGCTGTGGAGTATGGCTGATCACGGGACAGGATCCTCCTGACACAAACAAGGACTTGTCGCCAGGAAATGACGACGCGAAACTACCTCATATGACTATCTTCACAGAATTTGGAGACCTGAATCTGAGACAAAAGATTACCGTGTTTAAAAAGTAAGTTTAATTAAATACCACTTGTATAAGTATGATCTATGGCATTGCTTACCTATGTTGGGAATAATGCGGGTATAGGTCGAGTCGGGTTCTAATGGTATTGCAACAAATACATATGTACCTAATTAGAATTAAATTTAAGAGCCCCACACAAGAAATATGATTGTATCGCAGGGAACCATTCGTGTGCGAAAACTCGCACTTGGTTAGCCTTGGCCTGCGCTCTCAAAGGCTTAACATTTTCGCCAAAAAATAATATAATGCCATTTCAGATTCATATCATGGCCTGAATTCGAACAGTGTCAATTCAGGATAACAATGGAGAATAACTTGCCGAAATTCGTTACTGCTATAGAGGACGATGAGAAGGACGCCAGTATTACGCACATGGATGACATCGAACACTCGGACTCGGAAAATGAAACGTGACTCAAATAAAAATAAAATATCTTTTATAATGATATATTGTGTTTTCCTCTTTATTTACATTTTCATCAAATAAAAGTGGTAAGTACAGTAACAGCATTTAAAATAAGTTATAGAAATTTAACGTAGTGACAAGACTGTTAATCAAAATACTGATTACAAAATAGTTGACAAAAACGGAATTATTTACAATAACTTGAATTTTTTATAACTATTCTACCTTCATACATAGGTACCTCTAATAATAAATACAATAAGGGTCTTAATTAAATAGTAACTGTTATCACAACAGTTACTTTTTTCTTAGACCATATTCTAAGTGTAAGGTAGATGGTTAATTAATTGAAAGGGCCTTAAGTAGTTAAGTAACAAAGCCAACAGAAACATTATTTATAAATTAAGTAGTATGTATATATTTTAATTATCAAAGTAAACAATCATATTTCAAACCTACTAGAATAGTTTTTCCTGTTTATAACTAAATAATTTACAATTTACATTTTGTTAAAATCATAATTTACAGAAATGCCAATCATTACATATATAACATTAAATATTGCTTTCATAATTAAATCTCTCGAGCTTTATTATTAATAACTTTATTACTACAAAAACAATTTCTATATTTATTTCATTAACATAACTTATGTTTAAATGATAAGGACGGTTCTAATCATCTCCTACACACAATGACACTACAATCAAGAAACTGTATAAAAATATGCAGGTCTCGACAGAGGCCCCTATCTGCTCCCCTTGGAGTCGAGACCCTAGGTCCGTGGGGTACCAAGGCTCTCCAGGTTTTAAAAATATTATCTGAGCGTCTGGTCGAAGCGACGACGAATGACCCGAGAGCCGGTATCTGGCGCAATGCATCAGCATTGCCATACAACAGGGCAATTAATGAAGTGCAGGTAATGCAACGCTTCTGACTGGTATTGATATGGAACATTTGAGCTATCTGTAGATTCTTTGCAACAGTGCAGTTAACTCAGTTGTTTCAATTATGAATTAGTGTTCTAATTTGTTTCTATTATTTGATTGTAACTTTCTTCGTTAATAAATAAACTGTTAAGTTTACTCTTCATGTATGTTCTTTAAATAGGTAGGTAACTATAAATAGTCGGTGTGTAAGTTTTCAGTGTTTTCTAGCAAAACAACATGATTAATTATCGTAAATAGTTAATTTTAAACTTATTAAAGAAATATAAATTAATAAGTGTATAATTTTCAATACATTCTAAAAGTTATTAATTTAGTGTCCTCCACCATATTTACAGATACAATTGTATTAATAATATTAAGTACATACAGTAACACATAATCTAAAACTAATCTATTTCAGTGTTATAAGTTCTGAAAATGTCTCTCATTATAAGCATTGTGTCCACTGGATTTAGGGGTTATGTAATTCAGTGTTGGTATATCAAGAGGCGCTTTGGTATTTTTTGAAGCAAACTTATTGTTGTTGATTGTTTTCTGTATATTTGAATTTGTGTGAACGTTTAAACTTATTGTATTGAGGCCATTCTGTGGTTTTACGCTAGGACTCGAGACAAAGTCTGTCCATTCGTCATCGTCAGCAAAGACTGGCGCCTTCTTTGGCAATGCTTGTTGTTTCGGTTTGCTCGACACGAACTCGCCCCAGATGTCGTCGTCCGGTGGCTGATTATTACCCAAGTTCTTTGGAACATGGGCAGGCGAGGCTCCTTTGCTACTGGAACCCCCGGAGCCGGAGGCGACGCTGAGATCACTTTTCAAGGACTGTAAAGTCTCTACAGGATTGAATCTAGAAAGGTCTTGTAAATCTATTCCAGGATTGGGCCAGTTTATTTGCGAGTAACTTTCTAAAGACAAAGGCTGTAATATTTGTGTTGTATTCTGAGTTTTATGTGATGTAGTTGAGTTAACAGGCAGGGGCTGCAGTAGATTGGAGGATATTGTGTTTCCTAGTGGAAGTGTGTTTGTGTTTGGAGTAAGCTCTAATGTTGGATTAAAACCTAAACTCTGTGTTAAAGCTTCATTTGGTCTTATCGTATTTTCAAATGATATGGTATCAGACTTATTACTATTAATTTTTGGGAATGTATATTCGAAATCTTTAATAATAGACGGACTTCGACTCGTGCTTGGAATGTTACTAATTGCATTCTTGCCTGAACTTTCAAAAGCAAACTCTCCAGATGAGTTCTTTGTTGGCAGGGCTGATTGGAAAGTGTCGAAATCGTCATCGAAATTATCACTAGTTATTTCTTGAGACACAGGTTGTGTCACTGTCTTCTGTTCTGTTTCCAAACATTCATGTTTATCCTCAAGATTTTCCAATGTAACAGATTCTGGAATGGCTTTGCCTTGCTGAGGGGATGTGATGTGTGGTTGTTTATTATCCCATGAAGCGTTAGATATAAAGTCAGAAAAGTCTTCAAATGTCTCTTTGACTTGACCAGGATCTGGCCAATTAAGTGAAGGCATGAGGGGTTCCATTTTTATTGGTTCCAATACTTGTGTCTGATAGGTCACATTCGATTTTGGATTTGGTTCAGGCTTTGGTTCTATGTGCTCCTTTAGTTGGGGACCAGTTGCCAGTGAGGTGCTACCAGAACTGCCTCTAAAGTCTTGGAACTCCCAATCATCATCATCCTCAGTTGTAAAGTCATCTACTGGTTGTTTGTTTTCCAAGGCAGTTTGCGGCAAAAGTATTGGTGTTACAGTATCATAATGTATGGTTTTAGATCTAGGAGTCTCCGAATCAGTGGGTGTGAAAATGTGTGTATCGGGTAGGTTGATTTGTCTCAGTGGCTGAACATTTAGAGTGCTTGAGTAGATTTTTTCTGGCTTTGTTGCAATTGCTACTTCAAAAACATCAAGGTCAGATGATGTCACTTGAACAACACTTTCACTTTCTGTGTTGCAAGCTGGAACACATAAAAATATAAAATTATCTTATAGGTCAGACAGAATGAACATTTCTATGGTCACTATCACGTCACATTATGCATTCTCATTTTAATAATGCTTTTGTTAGTAAACCCAGGTTGAAGTTCCTGATCTTAAGTTTATAACTAGCTTCTGCCCAAGGCTTCCTAGCGTATTTTCGGTATATTAAGTAGTATTACCGAACTAAGCCATAATGTTCAAATTCCATCTTTTATCTGTTCAGTACCATGTTTAGGAGATTTTAGGTAACAATATACAATTCACATTTCACAAATTTTCTTTTTTATAATATTAGTTCGATGATTTTTTATGTTACCAATAAATAACACTTACCATTCGATAGCAGTTCAGAGATCTTGAGGGTGGAATGGTTTTGAGCCATTTGGTCTAAGGTGGCCATGAGGTGTTCTAAGTCTAGGAGTAGGGCTTCGGCATAGGTAACTAAAGGATTGGGATCAAGCGTAGGTACAATGTACAGGTGGGAGTGTAATCCATGTGCAAGACATGCAAAAGAAATTTACATTGTGAATTATTAAGCTTAGTTTGTTAGATTGTAGAACTTCCATGTTTGTTTTGTTTTAGTCAAATACTGTGCATATGGCAATGTTTTGTTGAGTTTACGTGCCTTGTTAGTCTTTTTACTCGTAGCATCTACAATTTTAGTCATTAGTTTATGTAAGTGCTTTGCTTGTACTTACATTCTTGTCCATCTGAGGTGAATGGGTCAACCCAGGCCCCGGACTTGGTTGTGGTCTTCTCTGCAGATGTGGCTTCACTCTGGGATGAGTTTGATGGAGTCAGTGGTTTCTGGGGCTGCAGAGGTGCATTGCTGAGGTTTACAGCATATTTTGGCATGCTGTAACCCCATTTTGGACCAAACAACTGAAAATATTTTCAAATTTATTAGGTATCAGTATTTGCAAATTAATGTATTTGAAATAGATATTTAATTAGTAATTCTGATTTCTGTTATTTGCTGTTTTAGTTAAATTACAATATGAAATGCCTATCAGAGTTTTAATCTAGACTTCTTTATTTTATGACTATACCTATTTATTTGAATACCTATGAGATAGTGAGAATATTGTGTATAATTTATTTTGCTTTACATATTTGAACAACTTACAATGTTTCGCGAGTCTATACACAAAGCCCTGAGCAAGGTCTTTTGCCCAAATGAATTATTCCAATTGACTATGTAAGGTTGCCTGACATCAGTTTCTCTTAGGTGACACCAAGTTTCACTCAGCACACTCTCTAGCTTTCCTTCAAACTCAGTATCAGGCTTAGTTAATTCATCTTCAAATACTGAACTTAGAACATTGGAGATACTCTCCATAAGTTGGGTTTCATTGTCAGGCAATTGAAAGTTAATGTATGCTTGATCATTACATGAAGTATCTTCAAGATCTGTGGTACTTTCAACAGCAGATGATTTGAAGTCATCAAAATCACCAAAATCATCATCATCCTCAATAAGGACATTTTGTTTGTCTTCTTTTTGTACAGTCTCAGAAATAGGATCAGAATTTACTGTATTTTTATCTTCTGTTACTTCAAAGTTTGCTGTGAAGTTGCCAAAATCTACATTTTCAGGTTCATTGTTGTCCCAGGGATTTTCACAGTTGTCTAGAATTAATGAAGCCTTATTTTTAGCACTGGTGAATTGAAAATCATCAAAGTCCCCAAAATCATCATCATCTAAATTATGCGATTCATTTTTGAGGTTCTCCACTGCTTTACTGCAGAAGCCTAGATTAGTTTCGGAGTTAAAAGTTGGCTGACTAGAAACTTCAATTTCATCATAATTTGTTCTTATAACCACATCCTCATCTGAATTTGGTTTATCTTCTATGCTTAGTGATTCAACTGAATTATCATTAGTTTCCTGACTAGGTGATAATGCTGGTTGGTAGTCTTCGGGAACCTCATTTTCAACATTATTGTCACTAATACAAGATTCAAGGCTGAAGCTATTGATAACTTCACTTTCTGCTTTATGGCTTGTGTCTAAACTTTCTTCACTATTTTCTAAGTCTTCTATACTAGTGTCTTTTTTACAGTTATTTTGTTCTTCATGTGTTTTATTAGTCTCATCGTGAAGTTCATCTTTATCGGGTGCAATGGAGTTGATATCTATAGGATCTTTGTCTTCATATGAACTCAGAACTTCAACATTATCACATAATTCATGCACTTTCTTGATATCAGCATTTACTTGATAGTTATATGAAGAAAAGTTCCCGTAATCATAACCATCATCATCATCATCTTGAGACACTGAAAATATAAATAAATCAGAAAACAATTCATGGCAGATGAACATAAATTTGGTAGAAATTTATGAGTTTAGTTTATAATCAAAGTAGGAAGGTTAAACCTTAGGTCTGCAAGGGGATGGTAGTTTTACTCACAATTATAGGGGATGTCAAAGTCTTCAGGATCATTGTCTTCTTCGCACTGATCGGGTGGTGGAGGAGTGCTGCAAACAAGTGGAGGAATCGACATTCTACAACCAGAATGATCGAGGCTTTTCAAGACACTTTCACACCTTCACAGATAAACACTATAGCCGACCTACGGTTGCCTACATAGTAGAAAATAAGAAATGTGTTTAAAATGGGGACAGCTGTTACTATAATTGACGTTAATTTATCAGTTTTTGTATTAATTTGATGAAAGAAAGAAACGAACGATGAGAGTGGATGACATTTGTCTGACAAATGACTGACCGTGTGTGTGTCTCTGTCTGACGTTCAATGTAAAGTGACATTTAAGATCAACCAAAGGACGAAGGAAATCAGCCCGTCTAGAACCAATTCATGATTCAAAGTTGATTTTTGAGGAAGTAAATGATAATGTTTCCAGGTTGTCTATGTCTCGTCTGAATTACTTATATTCCTTCCACACAGTAACTGACCAACCAGCTTTATGCAGTTGTCGGACTCATCATACTAAATTAAATTTTCCGTAAGCCTAAGCTTATCTTCCTAGGTACCTATCTAATCGCATAATTACTCCTTTTGTACCTACGTATTTGGATTATAACGATCCTCTGGAGTAGGTACCTTGTTCGGCATGTTTCCACACTGGCCAAACATGCTTATTCAATGCGCAAGACTTCAAAGAAAACATTCTTGGATTGAATTAAAATTCCACCATTCGACACTAGTCACAAATAAGCAACGCACTAATTAGGTTAATGCGCTGTTGTTATCGTTAATTGGTGTGGCTGCAACTTTAGCAGGGGTGACTTCTGCATGAATCATGTTTGGCATGAATGAAAAAAATACTCGGATGGAGTCTCAGTCAACCGAAGAACGAAGTACTTATTGTAGTACCGATTTTTCATTGTCAATTTATAGACCGCTCGTCCGCCATTACCTCTTTAGACACCCAACAGAGTGACTTAGATCGAAAAATGAAAAATGTCTTCTTATGTGTTCAGATGTTGCCGAAATCACACTAATTTAGTAAATAATAAACACAGAATCACATTTCTATTCTTCGAATCAATACACGTAAATTTCGAATTACATCCACTTATTTCTTGGATTGAACGCAAATAACTATCAACAGAAAAATCACAACAAAAACACAAATCTTGCCGGTGTTACCAGCACGTAAACTTCTAAATTTCCGAATAATGTGGGAGTTTATTAAAAATGTTTGAATCTTTGTATATTATATACTATATATTTTTATTTTTTTACTTTTTATATTATAAACATATAATGCTTAAAATTGGAATTAGGTAGGTAGCCTACCTAACATAAATAAGAATTTAAATAGATATTTCTTAAATATTTTATTATATAAAGCTAATTTAACACAGACTGACTTGACTTACTGATTGACATAATTGTTTTCCTTGATGGACGTATGTTTTTTTTATGAAATCGTATAGAGGGGGTTGAGGTGACCTAAGAAAAATTCCAACTTTTTGACATTTACTCCCCCAGAACACCCAAAATAATAGTGGGGGTGTATAGAGGAGGCCAGTGATTTTAAATGCAAACTAAATGTTGCTCCCCCCTGCCCTCTGAGAACTCCTCTTTTGAGTTTGCTACCAGATGCCGTCGCGATTTAGGGGTTCTGAATACAGGATTGTATAGAAGGTTTCTTTCGAGTAGAAAAACCAGCCAGTCGTTCGGAAGGAAAAGAATTATAATCATAGGTTGGTATGTTACGTAGTAGGTAGATCTTATAAAAACTATAACATTTATGTGACTAAAGCATTACGCTACTTTTTTTTTAAATAATAGCTACCTATTTGATTTGTGATCTGTGATTTGTAGAAACTTTTATGAAAATTATCGGCATTTTTTTTTTCATCAGTTGGCATCTCCCACATATGACAAGTCCGCCATTGCTGTTCTTGACTTGTGATTCCGTAGGATGGCGTCTAGAAATTATTACTAAGTCTATGATGTTTGGTTTTCAACTTAGTGGAAGACGTCGGCGGTCAGTGGTGTCTGGTGACTGTCAATTAACTTTGTCTATGACCGTTTTAGCCGGCCGGTCAACCTTCATTCATTCTATAATTTATTCATTCATACATTCATTCACTCAACTCACTTGCTTGAGTGAGAGATGAGAAAGTTGCTTGCTGTGTCTGTCTCTCCGAAAACAAATTTACTTACAACGTACTATTTATGATAACTGTGAGGGCATTTCGCCTGGCTAATTATACTATCTGGTAATTAATTGACTATGTACCCTATTATATGTCTAATCCCATTTTATCGACCATTGGTCCCATTTGAATCAACTGTTGGTGAATAAGCAAACACGTCGGGTTTGGTATAGTCTACTTATTCTTAAAATCTGTATGAGTTTAGAATAAACGCAGATTTCTCGTACGAGCAGACCGTATGTATTATTTTCATTGCAATTTACTTTCTATTAACGAAAGTACTGTCAATAACCTTTGACATGTGTCACTGCTTACGTGTCAGCCGACTCTGCCGATACCTTCATTGTGTGTATTAAATATTTGGATATTCGTTGAAAATATTAGTAAAATCAACAAAAAATACCTTATAGCTAGCACCCCATCAGGTACGTAGCGTATACATCTTGCTTAGCAGTGCAGTTTACTCTGTAATCATTCTACTATAAATCTTTATCATATCTCAGTAATCAGACCCTTTTACCTTTAGTCAATTAGATTCAGGATATTACAAAAAATACCTCCTCAAAAAAATAACAAACTTTTTATTTAGTTCTTTTGCACATTGAACAATTAATGATAGTATGTATGTGTTTGCTTTTCCATTGCTAGGAGGACGGTGGTGCTGCAGATCTAATGGAGCTGCAAGCATTGCTAGTGCTGTGTGGGCTGGGGGTAGCTGGGATTGCAGTGGTCTTGCTCATGGGCCTCTTCTCTAACTCGGGAACCAGCTATGAGGAAGCCATGGCTCAGCAACGAAAGGCGACTACAGAACTCCTAGCTTTAGCTGAAAGTAAAAACAAATCCAAGAAAAATAACAAAAAGGCAATTAAAAAGGTACAGTTTTGTGATATCTTGGTATGATTATTCATATGTAAACAAATTTAAGTAGAAAAAAATAATGATAATAGAAGTAGATGGAATCCAATTGGTGAATATATTTTTTGCATACAAAGTTACAAAAACTAAGGTAGGATAAACTGGTGGAAAGTATAAATAAATATGCTGGATAATTCACACAGCATTATCTAGCCCCAAGCTAAGCAGAGCTTGTGTTATGGGTACTCTACATAAAAAATATGATAAATTTGAAATGTTTTTTTATCTTATTTTTTGTTTTTTATTAGCAGGCAAAGAAAGAAAAGAAGGAGAGTGTGACAGCTGCAACTGGTAGTGAGCCTGAAAGCGAGGCCCCGGCTGAAAGTGGAGCGGAAGATGAGCCCACTTTGGAGAAGGGTCATGTGGAGTTCAGCCCATCTGTGGTGGTTGAGCTTACCAATGCTCCACCAAATGTCAAGGTAAGAATAGTGTCCTAGATATACCGGGGAATGGTGAAGGTATGGGTAATAATTATTCTGCAGTGTTATTTTTATTTGGTTCATTCCAGGTTGCTTTGGATAATTACTTAATTACATAATTTATGAAGGGTTACCAACCAGACCAATTTAAATAATAATAAATAAACAACTAACTACATAATTACTATGCTTTGTTTGGAGCTCAATGTGCTTTGTTTAAGGTTCAAAGGTTCATGATTGATGAAAATAGTTCTAATAATTCCTTCATATTGAAAAATAAATATCTTGTTGAATTGTATGAATTATTTTCATAATCCTTTTTGGGGACACTGGTATGCATCTCATTAAGGTGGTATGGTATGCATAGTTTGCCTGATTAATATGTAAACTGTACATACACCTTATGGATTTAAATGTAAATTATGGTCTCCAATATGAGATCATTGCAAGTATGAATCATCCTCTATATGCAAATGGTAAGGTAACCAACTAACTCATGAAGTAGTTAATTGAAAACCAGAATAAGACAACTATTTACGAGGAATACTCCAATAAATAGTGTGGCACCTTTGTATGACTTGTGCACTATATTATATCCTGTGCACATGGCAATACATTGAAATTGAACACCATGCCCGAAATTGGACTAATAAGATGTCATCAATAGATGGGATTTTGCAAGTTTGCATGACTAACTAAACAGGAACATCTATTTGTAGTTTCATCTTTGGCCAAGGAAACAGGGTCTACCTATTTTCAATAAAGTTTTCTATAACACATACACAATCCTCCATCCATTTAGCACTAAACTTGAAGTAACGAAACTGAAACTAAACTGTTTTCTAACAGTCACACATTTGTACCAAAATTGATAATTTGTATGTCTTATTGAAATACATTCATCCAGGCAGTTTGAAAACAAGTAATGTCTCTACAGATTCGCAAACGCGGCAAAGATCATAAAGTAAAGCCTATTCTGCTAAACAAAGAGGATCCCAGCATCGTAAGTGATCCGGTCGCTATCGCGGCGAGCCCTATTGTCACCAATCATTTTGAAGAGATGCACCCCAAGGATGAGTTTGAGTTACTGCAAGCTACACTTGCACCAGAAAAAGTGAGTGAGGCACTTTTTGTGCCTCAACAACCCATAGACTCAATGTTGTAGCATTGTCTCAATAACTGTGTAGTAAATATTTTCCTTTTTTCACTTATTATTGGTGTTGTTTTTCATTCTCAAGTTTGTTATTTTGGTTAACCTGGTTTTTTAGACACATGGCTGTAGCACATTTTATTGCACATATTGAAATGTAGATACCAATCTCATCTATCTTTCTTTATCTGTCTACCCAATCCACATTTACAAACTGGCTGTAAGCTTCCTAGTAAGTGCTGTACTCCTATATTTCGCCCATCTTTCTGATCCCACTGACCTAATAAACATCATCCCAGAAAATTATCTACTGCATGTTTATGAAGTAGCTATGTCATGTCTGATAAAATGCATCCTGTAAAGCTTGTTGCATGATAGCACCATTCAACAGTTTAAGGTTAATGTATGCATGAATAATTTATTGATGACAATAGTTTAATAGTCGAATTATTTTTGAACCAAGCATCATTAATGGGTTAGAGAAACATTAAGGTTAAACGAGTCAACAATAGCGCGAACTCGGCGTCAGACGAGGCTTAAATGTATGCTACCTCATCATCATCAATCACCTCTTGCTACACGCGAGCTAAGATAAAATGCACAATGATTTAATCCTTAAACGACTACGTAAAAAAATGTGAACAGACTTTTAGCACATATTTATTACACGAAAACTTTGGAGTTTACATATCTATAATATATATTTTTTTTACTTTAACTAAAGTATGTCGAAAGCATTATTTTTAAGTTTTCTTCTTCCGTATATTATTTATTATTGCCCAATGAAATATCTAAATCAGTGTTGAAATACGAAAGTTTAGAACCTAGTATTTTTCAAATTTCTATACTTTACGGTTTTGGATGTACACAAACATAGATAATGACGACCTAAAATAATATTATCGTTAGTATTGGATGTTTAACATCAAACAGTGTAAGTAGTTACCCTTCCACGACTGTATGGAAAGATAAGCGACTCGTTTAACCTTAAACTCTGTAATGAAGTCTTGTGGCCTGTAAATCGTTTAACCTTGGCTTGGTTGTCCATAATTATTATGTTATTTTTGTTACATTTATTTTACTGGCGGCTTATTCATCAAAATGTCTCCATATTATACCATTCATATGCAATCTCTTTATAAGCAGCAAGAGAAGTCCGAAGAAGTTGTTGAGAAGAAAGAGGGCAAGCCCTCAAAGTCGAAGGGGAAAGCTCCCAGTGTCAAGTCGGCGCCGGCCGCCGAGCCTCTGAAGGAAGAGGCCCGAGAGAGACACAATAGCGGCGAATTCGCGCCTAAAGAACAACGCAAAGGTAAGTTATACTAAAATACGTATAAACGCTATCGCTCGATTGACTTCCGGTCATATTTATATCGTAGGTAGAGGGTTAAATTCATGTATGATTGGGACATAAACCGTAAAAGGTAGGCTGTTGAAATTTTTGTTTATATTTTAATCAGTTTTTGGGTTCCTTTAGCGCAATAGTTATGTACGATGGTACGAAACCGTCCGTGTGCGAGGCGACTCGCTCTAGGCCGTTTTTATTTATATTTTTGGGTTAATAGTAGAAATCACGTCATCGGGATATTAGTAGAATTGCCAGGCACATTTGATAGTTCTTGTAACACATAACGGAGAACATGAAATAAATACGAGTACACTTTGACTGCTGAAATCACACGGTATGTGTTTTCTACAAGTGACTAATATGCGTAAATCCACACTAGCGCAGCGGCTGAGAAAATACAGATCTGTGTGACTCGGCACAGCCGTAATATTTTTCGAACGAAACGCATGTGCGGCGCAACACAATCGCTGTGTAGAGCGGCAGCACGAATTTTTTAGGTTAAAAAAAAGATCTCAGTCGTCGAAAAAAAATATCATCAACAGGATCCAGTACCAAACGGGAAAAATATTTTCATGTAGGTACATATGTATGATATTCTGTCATATGTACATGAAAAAAATACAAAATCAGCTCGAATCAAATTGCATCGTAATTTTTCACCGTTGCGTACCGATTCATTCTTGCTTTTATATTTTATTTATGGCCTAAAACAAGATTCACGCTTTAAAATCTTGTTGCTAGGTCCAGTAGTCGTTATCAACATAATGTTTTCCTTTGCATTAATGCACGACTGGAATTAAAATTTACGACCGCAGTATTGACTCCATCATACCTACAAAGAATGACGTTTATTTAACATGTTTTGTTTGATCAAGTGGATGGTTCAAGGTTGTACTGTCTTAATTCTAAATCAATATCAAATAATGATGATGCCAAAATTATGGTCGATTTTTCGTGTTATAACGAGATTAATTATTTTGTGGTTTTTAATTTTTTTCGGCGTTCTACAAAGATTTAATCCAGCGGAAAAGTTATTTGCCGCAAATCGTAAATCACTTAAAAATGTATTAGTTTCAGCTAATCTTGAAGAAAACCAACATATTCAAAAGGAATCATCAAAAAAATTAATCAAATATTTTTTTGATAATAAAAAAAAATTTTGTAAATTAAAATCTATAATTATGATAATTCTAGATAATAAAATTAAACTTAATCTAACTTCATAAGAAATAGTTATTAATTAACTTAAAAATCGAATCTTAGAGCATTTGGTAAATTATGAGATTTCTGGTTATTAATCAGCATATTCCCCAATGCTCCCAAAATACAATTAAATCGAAGTGTTTCATCATAAAAGAGTTCATAGAAAATGGTTTACGATTTGTGATTTATTACTTTTTTGTTCTATTCATTGTAGAACGCAGAACATATTGCGCCAACACTTAAAAGGTTGGTTTAGATGGCGGCTTCCAAAGCGGACTTAGTAGGTGTTAAATTTTCACAAGATTAGATATCACGTATACCATTGCCTACAGTAAATCCCGCAAAATGACAAATTGTTTAATTAAATATGAGATAAACCGGTGGCGACCGGAATCGCAACAATGTGAAACAATGTTGTTATCTCTATT
This sequence comes from Eupithecia abbreviata, assembly GCA_943735965.1. NCBI lineage: Eukaryota > Metazoa > Arthropoda > Insecta > Lepidoptera > Geometridae > Eupithecia > Eupithecia abbreviata. The sequence continues at coordinate 7,807,724 of OX030991.1, read as the reverse complement.
ATTAGATGTGATGTGACCTCTATGATTCGATAAGCTACCGATTAGAAACTGCAAATCAGAGTATTGAATTACAAGGAATTCAGATTGCAACTATGTACAACACCTATCGAATATCGAATTGCGCTTGGTTTTTTCCTTGAAAGATCAATCGAAACCTCTTGTTTATTCATATGCTGCTCTTAACATATTCAAGTTCTTTGAATAACGTTAGAGTTATGGGGCCTGGTTCTACTAAATTGATCGCTTCACAATAACAATGGTGTGGTCTCAAAATGACACATTTTGGCATTTTACCATTGATTAAATAAACTGCAGATGGGAGGGACGCTTGTTAGAAGTGTCAAGGTTGAAACCATTATATCGATCTTTCCCTGCAAATAGCACTGCACGCACTATCTAGAGTTTCTTTCATCTATGGACAATTCTGCGACGATACTACTGTCATATAAATGCGATTGGTTAGCAGAATTCGGCCCCAGAATGCTATGTATGTTGTATTATGACAAACTATCGTATATCGATTAACGTTTAATAGTTTCCTTGAAAGTTCAATCGAAACCACTTATTTATGCGAAGCTACCCTGTGGTCGCGGCTCGCTAACGTGTTACACAAAGTATGTATATAGCCTATGTTACTCATAAAAATAATAAAATAGGATTAGTATAAAATTTGACTTGTCTACGTACCTACTTATTTTGTAAGCTTAAGGAAATAAAGTTTTTTAATCTGATAACTGCTAATGTATCAATTAGTAAAAGAGTTTTCAAAATGGTACCAATAGTCCCAGATTTGACCCCCTAACTCAGACAGATTTCACCAGTTTTTAATATTATTACTGTTGAAACGGGGTGCTACACACTACTTTGAATGATGTGAGAAGAAGAACTCTTAGGCCCGTATGAGCTTGCTCAGTCATCGACCCCTGCTTGAGCAATGATTTTATATTATTATGGCATAAGCGTTACTCAAGCATAGCTACTGACTGAGGAAGCTTTCACAATACAGGCCTTAGAGAAAACAGTTGTTGTAGTTAGTAGTAGTTTTTCTCTATATTAGAACTTATGAAATTCATTATTTTACAGCTAAGAAGGCTGATAAGAAACCTGTGGAGGAGGTTATAGAAACACCTCTCGAAGAGGTGGTTCCTCCGTTGAACGCCCCCCCTCAGCCTAGCGAGCTCACTACTGAGAAACTTTTGAAGCAAGCTCTTGTCAGCGCGCCCGCGCCCGCTGTCACCTCGACTCCACCTGGCGGCAAGAAGAAGAAGAAGGCTGAACCTAATGTACTGACTCTTATGGGTGAGTGTTGTACTATTTTAATCTCCTGTTCAACAATGTATTTCTATTTGATCCTCCATAGTCCAAACTAGTGTTTTAAAAAGGATTTAGTCATAGTAATGTCAATATCCGCAACCCCCGCTAGTAATGCGACAAAAGAAGCATCTGCAATAGTAGAATATGTAAAGCAGTGTCGTACGTACGTCAAGGGCGTTATTGAATTCCAGGAGTCATACTCAGGAGTCTTAATAACGAGCGGAGCGAGGGAGTTACTAGAATTTTGAGTAGCGCTGAGTACGAGGGGGCTTATAACGCCCAAGACAAAAACTGTTTTTTGCACTAGGTGAACTCTACTTTTCACAATTTCTATAAGTAAATAGTAAAAGTACCTTAATATTAATTTGAATAATTATTTGTCTAGCCGGTGACAGCGGCGGTGTGAATGTGAACGAGTTGGTCCGCGTGGTCCGCGACGCTGCACTCTCCCGCAACGAGATTCAGATCCTGACTGAGGCGCTGCTGAACAAGCACCACGACCCGCTGCCGGAACACTCCGACTGGACTGAGGTATTACTTCTCTTGTAATGATCCTTTTATTGCAGATCCCGTTAAACTCCATGGGTACACCCCATTATTAAAAGGGATGGAGTCCACTGCTACTGATTGATTTTATATAAAAATTTTGTTTTTGTGTCAAGTCAGTTAACAGGGAGCTCAAAATGTGATCTGATTTCCATGATCATCTCTTTTCTACATATTCTGCAATTTGAGCTATCCTTATCCATGTTGGGACATGGCCCACAATATTGGGATGGGCGGCATATCCCAAAAAACTTGTCCTTCAATTGCACTACAAATTATTTTTTCTGGTTTGTTTTAGGGCCCTAACGACCCCATGCAGAAACTAAAGAAGCAACTCGCAGAAAAAGAGAAGGCTCTCGTCGATGAAATCGAAGCATCGCAAGGTTTCCAAGCTAAACTGAAGGAGCTGAGGTTAGTAATTTGTTTTTATGCAAGCACACTTTCATTGTAGCAAAATGTTGGACGCTGCAAGCCGAAGATAGGGCGCTCATTACGTCTCTAACATATGCATATATATATAATACGCTTCAACCTCCGAGTTTGCCGCCGCCGGGATATCCAGCGTTACACCGCCGGCGACGAGTAGACACAAGCCGGTGGCAAAGTACCTCGACCCCTCGTTGGCCTACGTGTAGCTGTCGACTAGCGTAGGCAGAAGATGACGTGCAATGAGATTTTACTAAGTATATAACATCATTGATGACGTGTATGTGTGTTGCAGGGCTAGTTTGAACGCGGAGCGAGTGCGCACGGCGAGCGTGGAGCGCGCCAGCGAGCAGGCGGCGGCGGCGGCGCGCGCCGAGCTGCACACGCTGCAGGCGCGGCTGCAGCGGCTGCACGAAGAGAACGCGCTCGCGCAGGACAAACTCATGGTGACTACAACTATTGAATATTATAGCGAGCGTGGGGTGCGCTAGCGAGCGGCGGGGCGAGCTTTAACTATTTTTATATGACATATACCTACTATTATATGTTATTGCGATCTCTATTAGACGATAGAGATCGCTGCTTTTGAAACGATAAGACCGCCAATTGTACTTGTTTTTTAAGTTTTTATTTCACATAGTTCTTAGACTAAGTGTGCAATAAAGTATTATCTATCTATGACTAGTAAGTACTGAACCTAAAATTAATTTGTTTTTTTTTTAACGCAGATTCAATCAAAACATAACGCCGAAGCCGAATCGCAAAGAGTTCAAATGGATATACACATTCAGAGACTGTCAGAGGTAATGATTAATATTATTAAAATTCCTTTTCTTCATTGATCTACCAAAAACAAACTCCTTTGTTTTCCATTTGTTTATTCTATGCCTGTATTTTTTACCTCTGTCCAAATAAATGTTTTTTCTACTCTTCTTTTTTATTAGGTAGGTTATTTGATATAATGATTGTATATACAGACTGAGGCGGCTCTACTGCAGCAGATAGCGGCGCTGCAGGGGGAGTGCCAGGCGCACGCGCTGGACGCGAGCGCCGCCAGGGAGTCCTCCATGCTGGCACAGCAGCACGCAGAAGCCATGGCGCAGCAGCTGCAGGTAGGAACAAGCAGAATACAACCTTGCCCTGATAGACGCGGCTTGCGGTGCCGGCCTGGCGTCAAAAACACCACCGCGATCATAGAGAAGCTGAAGTTATACATCAACAGCACACATGCAGCATTATGGCAACTGCTGAACGTGCCTCCCCCTTAAAAAGTGACGTTTTGCCATAATCACCACGCAGCGGCGGTGTTAAAAGAGTTAGTGGCGATTCGCCATCGGACCCTTTTTTCTGCTACTTTTTTACACAAAAGGTCTATACACCTAGCTGCGCGTCTGGTGGATACCTTTAGTCATCTCGTACGACATCCACGGATTAAATTGGAGTTGATTACTCTTCGCGACCGTAACGGCGAAAAGCCTGTATCGCCAGTCACCGTATATTATATTATTATAGGTACTTATTAGGCCGTGCGTTTGCAATAAATGAATGTAAGCATTATATTTGTGTGTTTAGGAGTCAAACCGGGCTTGCGCAGACCTGGAGCAGCAGACACAGATAGCGCTGCACGGCGAGCAGCGCGCGCAGCAGGAAGTGAGGCAACTACAAGAGAGGTTGCATGGTACGTAAACAGCTTAGTTACAAATAAACTAGCCCCCGCTTCGCAGAGGCGGTAACTCCAGTACTTCAGTCATCCCGTGATCACAACAGTGTGTAAACCTATTGAAACGTCGGAAAAAATAGGTGAATAAACGCGAAAAATACCCGTTAAAATAATGCTTATAATTACGATGCGAAGGAGACAACATTTTGTCCTCTGCTTTGTCTTGTCGCGCATTTCTTTCATATGAGTGGAAACTGTAGTTAGCTCTATTTGCTCTACGAGTGGAAAGTGTTATTTGCTCTAAGTCTAGATGTTCTATTTATATCTAAATATGCATAAGCGTGTTTCCCAAATAAATAAAAAATATTTGACACGAAAAAAAACTCACAAAACAATCGTCAATTGTGTCGCGGCGCGTTTATAGGTTATTGCTATACTATGGGCACTGTTTTAGGGGATAGAAAGACTATAAATACTATATGCCTATGTTTGATTCCAAGCTTTTAGCTACATGTGTGCAAAATGTTTATAATGGTTCTTGTTCACAGCTGTGGCTGAGGTACAAAATGAGGTGCAGAGATTGTCAGCTCGCGCTCAGGCCGCCGAGAGCAACGCTGACAAACAGAAGGCTGAGGCTGAAAAACTAAAGAAAGAAGCCGATAAACTTAAGGGTGACGTTGAGAAGACTACGGTGGATGCTGAAAAATACAAGGCAGAAGCTGAAAAACAGATTGCACAGGTAGGATGGATATTTTGAAATTTACTTGTGAGTCTTAAAATCAAACCTAAAATAGAAGTGCGAAGTGAGTATGGCTCAACATTAATTAATTACGAATGTAAATGGGCTTACTACGAATCTAATTGGTTGAAAGAATACCACACACACAAACTGTGTGTAGAATGTTTGTAAAGAAACCACGACCCAAAAACTAAAACTCAGTGGCTTGGCGTCGAGTTTCAGATATTGTAAGCAAATCTCAAATTAAATTCCTTATAAAACGACGCGGCGACAAAGTGAATTTTATGATAATTATGGGCTGTTTGTTTACAAACATTCTACATTGAGTTGGGTAGTTTATATGTAGTTAACCACATTCATGAAGAATTCGTCAATCTCTAACTAGCTCAAAATAATCCCAAACGTCTGTCTTCTACTGTACTAACTAACAATAAATACCTGCTTAGATACACAAGAATTGGATAAATTCCCGATATAAGATGAATAGTAAATTCCTCTTGCACAGCTAAAAGCTTTCTTATTTCAGTTGTCAAGCGAACTTGCGTCTCTGGCTGAAAAGCTGGCGGCGCGTGAGACTGAGCTTGTCGAGGTCAAACAAATGAAGGTGCCAGCGCAGAACGGACTACTCGCCAATGACGTCCACAAGGTATGTGCGTTTTCGTTATAAGAAAGTTTCCTCTTTAGCACACATATGTACTTAATTCATTAATTTAATTTCATTAAAAAAAGCGATATACATAATGTAAATACTAGAAATAAGAATAAACTCGCTGTTCCCACAACTAGACTACATAAGATAAGTGCATCTTTTAAAGGGCAATGTATACGCTTCTACAACAAAACTCCAAGTGAGTTTCAAAAATTATCAATAAATAAATTTAAAAAAATTGTGAAGCATATTCTTTGTAAAAAGGCTTATTACAAAATATCAGATTATCTAGAAGATAAAAAAGCTTGGAACGAGTTTTGCTCCAACTCAAAATCTAACAAATTACAGATAAGCAAATCATATGTACTAGACACATAAGTTATGAACATACTAGTGGTTTCTTCTCACTTCTTCCACTGGTGGACAAAAAATTGAAGTGAACTATAAAATAATTTTAATTGATAATAATGAATAGTATAAAATATGACTTGTCTAAGTGCTTATTTGTAAGCCTAAAGAAATAAACTTTCATTTCATTTCATTTCATTTCATTTCAATGTATGTACCTCTGTGACGCAGCGGGCGTAGGTCTCCTACGACGTATGCGCCGGGTTTTATTCTCGCCGCGGGACACATGTGTATTATTGCAGACATTAGTTAAGGGTGTTTTGGGTGTTTTCTGTTTAAATATTTAGCTTTGTAATAGACTAGCTAAATGTTGATTATGTATCTATTATCCCCCACACATAGTATTTTGCCAAAATCAGTACTCTTTGCAGGATGCTTGGTAATCTAAGTAGAGGTGTTAACACTTTGACTGCGATTTTTTTTCGACGACTGCGATCTTTTTTTTAACCTAAAAAATTCGTGCTGCCGCTCTACACAGCAGTTGTGTTGCGCCGCACATGCGTTTCGTTCGAAAAATATTACGGCTGTGCTGAGTCACACAGATCTGTATTTTCTCAGCTGCTGCGCTAGTGTGGATTTACGCATATTAGTCACTTGTAGAAAACACATACCGTGTGATTTCAGCAGTCAAAGTGTTAAAAACGCACAGAAGGAAGCTGCTGCCCTTCCATTAATAGTTATAATAATAATAAATCATCATTTATTTCTGAAGGTCTTACATATTACATACATTATTGGTAAAATAATAATATTGTGTTTTTCTTTTAATTCTCCGTTTGGTTCAACTCCTCAGTGGATTCCCTTTGTTGGCTCTGACGACATTCTAGAGTTGGGTAGAAAAACTGTTATAAAATTGTATAAATTCTTTCGCGACTAATAATATATAGCGAACGTTGCATTAGGGATATTTTGAATGACGTTGATCGAGGGGCGGCTAGGGTTGCCTTGTGCCTCCTTCGTTAGTTTGCTATTTACTGAACCCTGAATAACTTTTGTACAGAACGCGGAGCTAAATGCTGTGGAGGTGCTTCGCGCGGAGCTGGCGGCGGCGCAGCGCGGCGCAGGCGAGCAGCGCGAACAGCTGGCACAGCTCACGCAGCAGCTGCACACCTACCAGCACAAGAACAATGTAACTACTGCACTTTGGCTATTGAATGTTGACGATAAAAAAGGCAGTTTTTTTATGGGTCTATTTAAATGACAACATGAATTCTACAAAACAAATTGTCGAGGGGTTTGTGGTGTTCTTGTTTTACCATTTTAGGAGTCCGAAATTAGAAGCTTAAATATGGGGAGAGCAACATAAAAAACTGGACCTTGTCAATAGGTATCGCTTTTTCAGTATCAACTCTAAGTAGCTAAACTGTCACTCACAGCGCACACTATCGATAGGATATAGCCTATGTCCAGCTGTGGACTAGCTACTGGTGGATATAGGCTACCCTGCTAATACGCCAAAGGCCGTTTTCTCATTAGTTGGTGCAGAAGCAATTCAATACATCTATTTCTCAAACAATTTACATTGTGTCGGAAATGTATACATAGGAGCACATGGTATTCATGCGGTCGACGGTGCGATATCAGTACGCTTGGTATAAAACAGTTATAAAAGCTTACCGAGCGCTTATATGTCTATAGAGCGTTCCTGATTGGTACGGCGCGGTATAGATTCGCTTTACCTCGTCTTGCATGCAAGTCAAATACCAGCCCGGCATTTGACCGAGCCGGACGCACAAATTGGCCCTGGGCACAAGCTGTTCTGCGGACATGTGCGAAAGTGGACGCGGCGCGGTATGCTTTCGACATCGGAGCGTGCTGATGACGCACCGCTGCTGCAGTAACTACTAATTATAAAACGGCCTAAGTCAGCCTTCAGCTTTCCGCATCCACAAGAACTTATTTACTTCGCAACTTCTGCGGTTCGTGATATTTGTCAACACTTATCCACCGATCGCTTTGAGATGTCACTGTGTTTGTTTTTGTTTTCAAAGGAAATAATAATAGAACAGCTTTCCGCATCCACAAGATTTTATTTACTTCTGCAACTTCTGCGGTAATTCAGTGAAAGAATATAAAGAGTCTCAATTGCTCCATGTATAAATAAATCTCCTCATATCTGACCTAGATAGACTAAAAGCATATTCCCAAAAATTAATGCCTCCCAGGAACTCCGTTATTATATTAAATTCCCCAAAAATACCAATCTTACTAACATACTCTTTTGGCCCCGCTTAGGAGTTGCGAACTAAAAACTGGAAAGTAATGGAGGCGTTACAATCTGCCGAAAAGACTCTCCAGACGCGATCTCCAAGCGCGTTGCCGGCCCAAGACCTGAGCGTAAGTCCAACCTTCGCATTTTTCAGAGTTTCTGTAAAAAACGAAATTATCTTCGGCCGGCTTCGCTTACTTCCATGTTGCTAAAAATAATAAATTAATAAGTTTCCTCATGATTGTCTCATAAATCCGATATCCCGTGAGTCTGCAAAACAAAGTCAGCGACACAGCCTGGCGCGTCCGTCGGTGCGACATTTCAGTGTATCAATATGTTAATAGGCAGCGTTTTGTCAACTTATCGGTGACTTTGTTGTGTAGACTCCAGAGTGCGCTTAAACAAGTCGCTCACCTTTCCATACAAACGTGGTAGGGTAACTACTACACTGTTTGATGTTGACCTTCCAACACTATCAATTTATCTCGTCATTATCGATGCTTGTATACACCCAAAACCGTAAAAAGTATACATTTGATAAATACATAACGCTTGTATTCCAACATTTATTTTAACCCAACTTTGGGCGCAAATAAAAAATATACGGAGAAAGAAAACTCAAAATAAAGTCCGTTCCGACATAGTTATTTAAAACTTGAAAGAAAATTATTTTGAAAAGATACCTTCAAATAGGTTTTAATAACCCTGTTTTAATACCCTAACAGTCTTTTGACTATTTTCCATTTCCCTTTCAGGAAGCGATATCGAAAGCGCAAGAGGCGCAGTACGCGGAAGTGGCGGTGGTCCTGCGGGCGGCTTGCCCGGTCGCCGCGCCGTCGTCCGCCGTCGGCCGCGACTGGCTCCAGGCCTTCGCAGACAATCTCACCTCCGAGCTCCGCAAAAAGGACTCTGAGAAACAACTGCTGGAGAAGAAAACGGTCTCCCTCGAGGCAGCCTCTAAGACACCGCCTGTTGAGAACCGCCTGCAGGAACTGCAGTCGGAGAAAGATCATCTGCAGGGATTGGTGGATAAATACAAGAGGGTTATTGATGAGACGGTAAGATTTGTATTTTTAGTTATATATTTTTTATTTTTGACTGCCGTCCATGCTCATTTTAGATAGCTAGATAAAACGTTATTGCATAAAAAACAACATATAATCGGCGGTCTTATCGCTCAAGAGCGATCTCTACCAGACAACCATTTTACTGAGAACCTTTACTCGGTTCTATAGAATCCTAGTTATTTTTACTCGGTTCTATAGATTAACAAGGGGTTTACAAAACCAAAGAAATTTTGGTGGATAAACTTGACGACATCGGAGCGAATCGTAGTAAAAGGAAACAAAGTCTGGTTTTTTTACTTTGATCAATAGAATTTGTGTAATTTATTTATCTAATAAAAGCATTAACTTTATCTATATTATAAATGTCTATAAATATCTTATTGGCCGTATGTTCGATTATTAAGGTTTAAATTATTTAGATTAAGGGCTGTTGATTTTGTTGAAACAGTAAAAATAAAAAATAAAAATTTTGCAACAGGAAGGAGTACTAAGTCGGCTACAACAAAACGTAACGACAGAGGAGCAGCAATGGGCTCGCCAACTGAATGAAAAACAACAAGAACTGGATGAACTGAAACAGAGGACAGTCCTACAGGTTCGTGATGTTTGTCAACCCTTAAGATAAAGATAAAGATACATTTATTTGGCCATAAACAGGTTACATACAATAACACAATTAAAAATAACTTAAACTCTACTTATAGCTTTGAGATGTTACTGTGTTTGCTCTAAAATGAAATAATACTAGTACTTACTGGGCAATACACGAAAACAATAATTAATAAAGTTATGAAAAAAACTTTTTCATCTTTCGCGATTTGTTAACATAAATTAACAATTATTTATCGCGTACCATCGATCAAGATACGCGATAAATACCCGATAAATAATCGATAATAATGTTAGTGAGTTTACGAGATAAATACCCGATAAATAATACCCAAGTCTTAATTGATGAATACATAATCACTAATTAATCGCCGTTCAAGAGCTGTCAATCTGCCAAAGATATACAAATAAAAGAGACACGTTGAAGTAGAAGAGTATTAGTAATGATAACGTTCTTCCGAAAACTCTGACTAACTATGGAAAAAACTATACTATATAAAGGCGCACAGCTTTACAATACTTTACCCTCCCAAATTAAAAGTGTAAGCTCATTTAATGTGTTCAAACTCAAATTAGCTCAACATATCATAAATGATGAGTCACTTCTTATTAAGTGAACACATTAAATGAGCCAGCTATTGAATGACAACCTATTTATATATATATACTTAACCTAAGAACCCTGTTCTCATGTAAGTGACTTTATATAAATTGTCTTTTTGAGAATAAATGAATATTAAACTTCAAACATCTACATATATTCCATTGTTTACCTTCAAAGAATTGTTTGTGTAGGAACCTCTGCAGTTCGCCTACTCCTGCATGGAAAAATCTTTGGCTACAATAATAGAGGAGGTACTCTATGGCAACCTAATATCTTATTTGTTGATGTTGGTTAAAGTTTATGTTTGCTAGGCTATCTTTTTATCTTTATATTTCTTCGACAATTTATTTCAAAATAATTCGAATCATTTATAAGCCTTTTTATAAATTTTTCTATTTATTTTGAGATTATTTAGCTACAAGGTAAGTTTTTATTTAATATGTCCAAGTTCTGTAAGATTATTGATCCCGTGTAGTTCATTGTACTTGTATACTATGTGTCCTGAAACATTGTCATGTCTGCTATAATCTTTGTCTGCTGAAGTTTTTTTTAAATCTACACGAAAACTATAGGCATGGTACATAGCGTAAGTTTATATTCTTTTAACTAAAGTTTTATGGGGAAAATCTATTCCTTAGGTCTTAGGTGATACAGGAATAACTGTTTTGCATAAAAAAAATTATCATATGTTTAGATACAAACTATGTATAGTTTAGATACTAATGATCCCTGTGTACTTGTATTTGGAATCTAGACATTTTTTGAAAACTTAGGATTAATTAATATCAATAACGGATAAAATTAAGATGATAACATAGACAAAATCTTCAACAAAGCATAATTGCATAATTTGTATGTGTAGCTAAAAATTTTTTGGTACCAGAGATTACTTTCTCGTTTTATTTTTTTAATCATTAATTTGTAGCGAGATGTGGAGAATTTTGCCTGGTATTTTTTTAATTATTTAAAAAAAAAAAAAAAATGGTATGTACCCGCAATGTCCTCGTAATTCTAAATTACAATTGTGCTTATTGAAACAAATAAAACATTATATCTACCAAAATACAATAAACGTAACGGAAACAGCCTATGAGCTTTTTTTGACATGTATCTTATTCAAACCTAAATTATACGACCAACGAAATTAATTTAACAATAACTACAATTAACGACATATACCTATTACAATAAAATTTATAACAATAGACAAGTGAACATATTAAACTACAAACCATCTATAAAAAAAATACCAAAAGTGTTGTAAAATATATTTCGCCAGTATTTTTTTAACCTGTGCTTACAAAAAAAAAAAACGGAGTTTTGATCCAAGAAGTAGGTATATTTTATATGTCATCGTTTTGAGTTGCACATAGTGTCCCAATTCTAAAACTCTACTTTAATTTCATCTTCACTCATTGTAGATGTTGGTGATGGTGAAAAGTGTATGTTGTAGTGTTATAATGGTTGTATATATCTCCATTTGTTTCACAGATGCAGAAAAAAATAGATGCATTGGAAGCTCAGTTAGAAAAGGCAACTAACCACAACCATAGTTTTGCAGATGCAGAAAGACTTACTGAGGTAAGTTACATTGAACTTGGTACCGAGCAGAATGGGCAAAACAAACCAGAGGGCTGAGTTTAGTTTCACGATAGTATCGAGATGTCGTCTTCGAGACGTTCCATTTTGTATGGAATTTGCGTGTTCAGTCATATTATGGTTTTGACCTTACAATTGGAGTCAATTATGGAAATGCGTTTAATATTTACACAAGAAGAAGCGAACTCGATATTTTATTCGACTTATATCGTTTATAACGAAGGCGTATAAGAGTTTCCAGCTGGTTGATACAATTTTTTGACTAAAATAGTGGACTGAATTCTATACAAAAATGAAATATCTCGGATCCTGCAGAGAAACCAAACCCAGAGCTCAGTTAACTATATAAATCTAATATTTCTTTCTTATTTTGCAGGAAAGACTAATGGCCGGATTATCCGAGAAACTTGTGGATTCTCGCAACGGGCCTTCAAAGGTTAGTTTTAATAAAATTCAACCAACTTGTCTATAAATACTAATTTCTGAAGCTATTTTTTTAAAATACGAAACTAGATCCTGCCCGCGGCTCGGCACGCGTTGTTTCTATGAAAATGTTTACAAGTTACTTCAATTCTAAGAGATCTAATTTATGGAATGAAAAGCCTATGAGTTATAGGGGGTACCTACATCATCTTCTTACTTTTTGAGAATAATACTTATCCTATAATTTGATAATAATAGTTAAACATGAGCTCTTAACTAAATCCTAATAACCTTGTATACCATTCTGTATGCAATCATATCATATAACATTATCATTTTATTTGTAAAAGACATCAAAATATTCTGTTCTATTTGTTTCAGGTGGGGCTAGAAGATATATAACAAATAGTTTATAGGGAATTAGATTAGCTCGATATAAGCAGTTGTGGTGTCATTCCTATCCTACAAACGCGGTGGAAACGTGGCACTTGTGCATGTGAATTTATTATAAAATTAAATTCGTGAATCAAAGTAAAGAAACATACAGAAGTTAATGTTTCAGCACTATTATTAGTGTTTCATACACATAACAACAAAAGATGCACTTGTTATTCATAAACTCAACTTGAAAGTATGATAGGTAAGAACGTTTATATGAAATTGCATGTAATCAATTTAAAAAATGTACACTCACATGTAAATAGAAATAATAAGTGTTAAAATTGTGTATAAAATCAATGTAATTGAAATTCCAAATTTATTTAAATACTCTGTTTGTACACAACAACATTATTTGGTTTTATGTAGTTATTTTTCCAATGGCATTTGTTAGTTTTATTCAATTTGCAATCATTTAATACTTTCAATGACCTCCTTATTGTAGTGCATTGACGATAAAAGGAAGGCTAGATCGGAGTATCCACATATTTATGTACCCTAAAAGTTTGTTTTTTCAATACCTATGCATATTCAAGTAATACAACAATTCACCTTGAGAATTCAATTTTGGATTAATTTTAATTGATGCATATTCAAATAATACAACAATTCACCTTGAGAATTCAGTTTTGGATTAATTTAATTGATTGTATTAATTAAGTGTATTGTCAAGATTATTTAAGAAATACTTAAATATTGAACAAGAATTTTGTCCATTGACTGCTTATGAAAGATTGATTGTGAAAAGTTTTGCAAAGTAGTTAGAATAGTGACTTATACCTATTATGATTTATTCTGGTATGTATGTACCTTATTAATTTCATATGTAGTTAATATTCCGTTAGGTGATACTAAATAAATACTATAATCATTTACTATATTCAATTAATTCATATTGGGATGTTAAAATTATGTTAATAGTCCTAAATAAATTTATTTTTGTTTTATTATACACATTATAATTTACCGAATTAATAATTTTCTATTTTTATAACTTTAAGGAATGTTGCTTTATGCCTGCAAAACAGGCTTACCTATATCTAGAATCATATAATAATAAAATTTTATTGTGCATGGTAATCATTTAGACAGAGCTAATAGATAGGGTAGGTTTTTTTTATTAGACCTGACAATTTTTAACCCACTATGTTAAAATTAATTTATTCCAAAAATCCAACTGGGAAACATATGTGTCAAAAACTTCTTTTTGGTGATAACATTGCAATAAATCGTTAGAATACGTAAGCAACTTTGTATTATAAAAATAGATAAAGACATTAAAATATTTACCTACTATACAAATATTTGTATTTTCTTCTAGTATTTTATGCAGAAGTTAGGTTGGTGTTAAACCATTAGTAGACACCATAACCACCTATGTGGGTCCACTTCCGGACGCAAGCCGCCCCCCTGATACCAAATTTATCTCATCCCTATAATCCCCACACTGAGCATGCTGGTTGGTTATCACAGTTTGGTGGTAAATTGTTCTGCATGAGGCCCTACTACCCGACCCCCGGTGTTTATTGTGTTATTTAGACGGTGTTACAAAAATTAAGGACCAAATGCCATTCTAAGGGTTACTTACTTGTTTCTGGACTGGTTTCCGCAACTTGGCCGCCGTTGGGCCTTTTTTGCGTGTCGGGTGGGGGGCTGCTAGTCTAACCACCCGATGTCCTCCAGGAAGGCCAGCAGCTCGCTGATGCCGGTGCATGCCTCCCTAGGCGTCCTCGGTGTCCCAAGGTGATGCAGCAGCATTCTAAGGGTTGGTTCAGATTTAATAATTATAGAACACAGGTAAAATATAATAAACTACCAGTTATTTTTAGGGTTCCGTATCCAAAGCGTAAAAAGGGACCCTATTAAAAAGACTGCTTTCTGTCTGTCACGTACCAGGCTGTATCTCATGAAGGTTTAGGTGACCGTGATTGGTAGACGGTTGAAATGTTCACAGATCATGATGTATTTCTGTTGCCGCTGTAACAACAAATACTAAAATACAGAATAAAGTAAATACTAAGGGGGCGGCTCCCATACCTACAACAAACGTTATTGTTTTGCTCCATATTGATAACGGGAATAGGTAGACACTTGAAATATTCATAGAATATTTAGTTAGTAGGTATATTCACTTTAAAAATAAATACTAACATACATTAAAATAAAACAAATATTTGAGGGGGGCTCTCATACAGCACATGGTTTTTGACTTATTTAGAGATGCTGGTATTGGTACGGAACCCTTCGTTTTTGTTCAGTGACCGCATGTGGGCTGACTATGAAGTATTTTAAATATATGGTCAGGAAGTTAAATCAGCTTAAAATCTTTTTAGTGAGCAATATTTTTACCTTGGTCGGCAGAATGAATACTTGGTCAGTACAAATTATGATGATGTATGACGAAGTGGCTATCCCCTTTACACAAAAGCTAATTTAAACAAATGTAGGTACTAGGTATTGTTCGACAAGATCTGCGTTTCATAGGCGAATGTCATTGCTAACATTCACCCATACCCACATATTGTTGAACGTACATATTTCGGCGTTTATCCAACACGACACGGTCATCTGTTTGGTGCTTCGAGTGTCGTTTATGATCTTAGCGTATAGAGGTACAATACAATACAAAAATTCTTTATTGTACACCAGATACAGATAATTAAAAAAGACATTACATGCGACAAGTACAATGGGCGGCCTTATCGCTTGGAAGCGATCTCTTCCAGGCAACCTTAGAGGTAGTTTTTATTTTTGGGCATAGTTTTATAAGTACTGAAACACTGATTTCATTTTCTTTCGAATAGGTAAATCAATAGGTACCTAACTATTACGTATAATTATCATTATTTTAACATAAACATACTATCTATGCCGGTAAATTTCTGTACCTATTTAGAAATTGTAGTATACATATACACGTAGATGACTTCTCTTTCTACGGTTGAACACTTTATAAACGGACAACTGTAGAAAGAGAAGGAATCATCAATCTAATTACGTCATCGCTGGTGTCGCTGGTCGTCGTCGCCCACCTTCTTTTCTCTATGGTCTTCTCTCTACTCAATTCATTGTTGTTTGTTGTTTTGTTTTGGTTTGCCTTTGGTTGGAGGAGTGGTGCACAGAGTGGACAGACAGTGGGTGGAGTGGAAAAGAAGAGAATTTGATTGAAATGAAATTGAATTAACATAAAAGTTGAGCTTTATTAAATAAACCTATTCTCAAGAAAAAAGGAAGAACATATTTTATTGTAAGATCCACAATAAAATATAAAATGTCGGAGGTTCCAGTTAAAAATATTGATAACGCATGTGAAACTGCCGAAGAATTTACAAGGGTGTTTTACAAGCAAGTTGATAATATTCGACATCTTACTTCTAAATTGTATTTGGATACGGGTTTATTGGTTTGGAATGGAAACGGTATTACTGGAAATGATAAGATTCAAAAGTTCCTCATGGATTTACCTGCCAGTAACCACACTTTGAAGACTTTGGATGCCCAGCCCCTATCTGAAGCTTTGGTTTCAAATAAGCTGACCTATCTTATCCAAGCATGCGGCGATGTGATCTACCAGAACGATGATGTGAAGAAACCATTCCAGCAAACATTTCTTATTGTAGCTGTTGATGGTAAATGGAAGATTGCCTCAGATTGTTTTAGGCTACAAGTGCCTTACAACAGCTAGGAATTCATTTGTGTAAAATATTTTATGTTAAATAAGGCAATGTAAATAATATAATGACTCATGTACGTACTGGAAACGTATCATTGTTATTTTAAAGTACCATCTAAAATCTTTGGTCTCTTGTTCGCGATGCACAACGCTGTGGTAGTCACGCCGTAATGACGGACGCACAGTGCAGCGTTGAGAAGTAAGCTATCCTCTTTCAATCATATAGTCTTTACATATTAAATTTTTCATAAAGTAATGTAGGTATTCAATAAAACATGTTTAGACAGTTTGTTTATTGTAATTCAATAATCCAATAAAGTCAGCTGTTTGTAATAATTTTTTTTGTTTGTTTCCAAGTTGTGGTATTTATGAGTCACTTAACCAGCAGATAAGAAACTGGTTGAGCTTTTACATAAATAAATTTATTTATCATTCAGTAGGTTCCTAGTAATGTGTTACAGTGCGGACAGTAATGTTGAGTTTTTTTAAATGTTTTCAAGTAGTATGGAATAGCTGCCAAACAACAAAGCATGCACCATCTGAAAAAAAAAATATAATAAAAAAAAAACATTTAAATGGATAAGTTTTGATAATCTCTATCCCTATGCAGAATTATCTTACAATGTTAATCCACAGATGAATCCAGCAAGCATATGGGTATTCTTCGAACTAATATGTTCCACCTTTGTAAACACTCTCTTGTCACAGGTAGGACAGTTGTAAAACACTGAGGTATCCTTCAAAGGTGCTTGCACTATGATAGTCTGGTGGATGATCGGTTGTTGAGTTATTGTGTCACTGATTGAGTAGGGTGGTGGGGGCTCCCTTGGGGTTTCACCGTCACTAGCTTCATTGTTAATGTATACAGCACTAGGTGAATTATTATGGATATCCATAATGAAACTGATTTATACAAAAATACTCAGACATGAATAACACATTGCTTACTAAACACCAGCCATGTACATGTTATCATCACACTACAGCTATCTTATCATTTCAGATAAATAAGTATCAGATAAGTATGACTGCAATATTCTATTCAGATGACTAGGAAAATAATAACCAAACTCCTTTTAACAGAACCCTTTATTTAGTTTACGAAAGTGGATACTTTATAAATGATTTAATAAAAATATATGATTTACATAACTAATCTACTTACGTTTAAAAATATGTGTGGCTGCCATAGCTGTCAGTGCTAGCTAAGCCTATTGTATGCATTCAAGTGAGTCAAAGAAAGATTCATTCAACTGCATCCTTAGCAAAGGGCCAGCATTTTATTTTATCAGTCAATAATAGATAACAATAAAGAATTTCCATTTAGTTAAGCTTATGGTGTGCGAATCCGCAGACAGCTAACAGCTGTCTGCGGCTTCGCACACCCTTTTTTTTAGAACTGTGTAGGTAAACATACAATCTATAAATTACTCTATTATATTGTTCCGCGCAATACGTTTTATGTCTATACATTGGACAACAAACTATTATATTATTTTCAAGTGACCTATGTCCGCTAAATACTATTTACCTCGCAGCCAAATTTCATTAGGACCTGAATAGGTCATAAACAGAATTACTTTTGCTTTTATAATATTGGTGTGGTATGGACATATTTCTGTGGCAGTTCCGCAATAACCTTGTACCTATGTATAAAAATATTTTGGAATGCTGGGTAGAAAAAGTAGGTACAAAACTATGAAATACCAAGAAAATTACACTAAACATAATGTATGTGGAGTTATTGAACCAGTAAGTACCTATTTACGAAACATACTTAGAAGACAAGATTTTTTTAGTTTCCTTCATAAGTGCATAAAATAAAATACACGACAATAGAAAATAATTAAGATAATAATAACGTCTATGGGGTTTCCATTTTTATCAGTTTAAAATGTGATGAAATATATGTACTTGTATCATACATAAGTATATAATGCTAGGAGCTACCATTTGATTGTACATTTATATAAAAATCACTTTAATTTAATACATTTTATACTTGCAAAGCAAAAATAAATAAACAAACCCATTTTAAATTATCAACTATGAAATAAATAATGCATACAAAAAAGTCTGCCAATTAACATCCAACAAGAACATAGCCTACGAAAATCACACTTTTTAGGTAGTTACTCCTTCTTTACAGCACAAACAAACTAAAATTCATATAATAAAATGGCCATGATGATAGCACCTCTTAATCAAATCTTAACAAAAGATGAGTTACAGACTCAAATTGGCAAGATTATAAGTGCCATGTTTAATATTTGCCAACTGCTTAGCATTTAGTGCTTTTACCAATGAAAGCATTGCAGTTAGGGCAATAATGTTCAGCATCTTTGAAGGTGTCAAAGCAGTATGGTATCAGACCCATACAACATAGTGAACAAATCCTGTAACAAAGACAAATATCCCCATTAGAATAAAAAAACATGACAAGCAGACACAAATTTCCATGTGGGCTTTCCATTCGATGCCATTTGACATAGGTAAAATGTAGATTTGTGTGATAGATATTACAATCAATGCACATAGAGACATTAAACTTTTGCATTCATAATATTTTATTTAGTGTACTGTTTTATTTAATCTACAATATTTTTTACATACATAAAAAAATACTTACATAGTGACAACACAAACAGAGCCAGCAACTAAATGAGTGTGCCACCCTGTAGTAAAGGTAACTCTGGTAGTTACAGTTTTCCCACAGTTGAAGCAGTTAACAGTAGTGGGTTCGCTGCCTACTGCAGGTGGTAGAACTAAGCCCACAGGTAGGCCTGGTGGTGGCGGCGGTCCATCGCCAAGGTGCGGTTGCGTGGAGGTCACTGATATAGTCGGGTGGGGATACACGCTGGGCGTTGGATGAGGATACACTCCAGGGGCTGTAAACTGCTTTGGGGCAGGATATTGGCCAACCACCGGAACATGATCTCCACCAGGCGTCACAAAGCCATACTGAGGATTCCCAACCACGGCGGAGTAGGGTGGTGGAAGATCTTCCGACGTATTTGGAGCACTAGGCCCCTGAGCTGCCGACATAATTTGTTGTTCCCGTTGTCGAATACGAGAATGCACTTGTCAAATTACTAAAAAGGTTTATAGGAAAAATTTTGGCAGCACGTGTTTTGGAACAAAAAATTTGTATTTCGTTTATTTTAGAAAACAGGAGGAAAACCAAGCAACAATGGAAGAAATGGTGGATTGATTGGATGGTTGGTATGGAAGGTAAGGTAAAAGCGAAATCTTTGATTTACGTCGTTCTCTTTGTTTGTTGTCACTGTCGTCGTTTTATTTCAATCATCTGTCTGTCAATCACGTATATGGGCGAAAGAAATCGTAACTAGTCAATAAATAACTTTTATAGTTAGGTACCAATACCAACCATAGAGCTGAATAAAGAATCTATCGCTGAATAAAACATTATGCTCAAAATATCTTTTGCATATATTGTAAGCCTGGTTAAATAAAGTTATTTAGTTCTGATTTTGACTCATTTTACCAGTAATATTGGCGAGCGGAGCGAGCCGTATTGGTTTTTTCCGCATTAGGTATCCATTTTTGAAGTGATAGTAGGTAACAGCGGCTAAACATTTCGGCGGGGTTTGATTTTAACCGTTGCGGTTGTTGCTATCACACCACAAGGTTAAGTGTGTAGGAAGGACTCACGCACGTGATAGATTATTACACATGATATACACATAATGTAAAACTGTGTATATGCTCCTGAATAAAATAAAGTCATAATATTGTAAAACATTAACCTACTTTGATTGTATTGTTTAGTTTTATAATTTAAACCTTGTTATGTAGATAAAACCGTATTATATACACTGTTTTAGCTGTAAAATAATGTATTTATTATAAGCTAATGTTATATAAACTTTTTGTGTGAAATAAGAAGCAGAAAACAACTTTTATGTCAAATAACCTACAAACTGGCAGTTGTTTACTCGCTGCTATAAAAGGCTGTCGTGTGGCCGGCAGTGGCACCACAAAGTACTTTTCTACATAGAGTGGCACTTTGAGACTAGCCCAAAAAGTACTTTGTGGACTAGCCGTCGGACCGAGCGGAACTCTGCCAGTTTGCAAGTTATTAAAAGCTAAGTAGCCTTACTGTCTTACTAATAGTTGAAATAAATATTCTATAATATTTGTCTCATTAAAATGTATATAAAATAAATTATTTTGTTTAAATTAATAAGAATATATTATTGAAACGAATTATTTAGTGTTTAAACAATTATTGGAATTATGATCAATTAATATACAATTTGTAATATAAATACTCTTATTTTATTTAAAATAGAAACTAACTCTTTAGTAATTAATGATGATTGTAATTACGATCAATTAATAAACAATTTTTAATATATATGCTCTTATTCTATTTCATAATATATCAAAATCTATTACACGCATAAAATACGATCGCTCGAAAGCCCACTAAGTATGAATAATGCCTGCTCTCCCTTACCTACAATACAAGCGCATTTTTAAGAATAATAATGACAAATTCATTGTTTCAAACTATATACATAGTTATTCTGTGACTGATAATTATTGATTATCTCGTCCCTGGTTAACAGTTTGTCATAATAATACATAGAAAAAATAGAATTATTGTAGGAGGGTATTGCTACAATAATTATAGAGTACCTAAGTACATGATAGGACTAACGTAAAAAAAGTAGCTGTTAACTTCCAGAGTCGAGAGTTTTCACATTTTGATTTCATATTTAGTTAGGTACCTATGGTGTTTCTAAATAGGTACTTTTCGCTGAGATTTCTATTAATAAATAAATAAAACACATTTATCAGTATTTACATAGATAATAAAAAACCGTGGCTAGAGTAGATTACTTAGATATTGCAAGATTTTGCTCTAGTAGAGAAAAGGTCGCATAGGTAATTTTTTCACTTAGGTACCTAATTCATATACGTATCTACCCATTACCTAATTATGTACCTACCTACATACCTACCGAGCGAAATGTGATCCCGTCTACAACTATTCACCAACAAACAACTTCGGAAGTAGGCACCTAACTACCTATTTTGTATAATGTCAGTCTGAAACACAATCTGTTGGATAACAGTGTATCTATCTTCTACTGGTAGGTACCTAACGAGTGAGGGTAGGGTTGAGTAACTGCTACCACCTCCACTGGCAACGACGACACCCACCGGCCGAAGAGCGTCAGTTCAACCAAGCCACCGAGAAACGAAAACGCGTTACCTAATACAATCACAAACGAAACACGAATTGGCGGTTTATAAAACTCTCCATATAAACACAACTTTCCTACAAGCTTATTCTAAAAAATAGTAGGCGTTACTGTTTAGTTCACGAAAGTGAGTGCGGGTGACCGAAGGGACACGAAACTTATTTGGGTAAGCAATGTTTGCTAATATGAATGTAGGTAGTACCTAGTTATTATGTAATTCGGCTGGTTTGTTATCATTATATTGGATAATTTACATGGGTTCTATTTTAGTTTATCTACTTCTTTCTTTACTAGGATGTAGGTTTCTTACCTCTATGGGTTCTCTACCTTGATGGCAAAGCATCGGTGATCTTGTTCTTTCTAGCTTTGTAACCTAGTAATCTTTTGAACCGATATGTGACAGCCGAACTTTGTAGCAACATTCGTTTCATAGCAGCTATCCTATGCATCTTTTATTTATGCGTATAGTAAATAAGAGAAATAAGAAAAATAATATATAATACTCGTATACTAGCTGTTTCCCGCAGTTTCACCCGCGTTAAATTGTAATTTCACATTACTAAAATAAAATATAGCCCAGGGATAGTGTACCTACGACCCTACTACCCATCCCAACGGTGAAAGAATTTTTTAAATTCGCCCAGTTGTTTCGGAGCCTATTCAATACAAACAAACAAAAAAATCAAACCTTTCTTCTTTATCATAATAATATAGAATAGACTAACCCTTACGTCTATCTATACACTAGCCAAAGTCGATGTAGAATGTTTGTAAACAAACTGCCCATAGTTAACCTAGAATTTACTCTGTTGCCGCGTCGTTTTTATACGCAATTTCCATTACAAGTCGATTTCAGATACTCCCTTCTATAAATATTGCTTACATTTTAAGTAAACATCGACGTCTAGCAAGCGAATTTCATGTATTTGAGTCGTGGTTTGCTTACAAACATTCTACATCGAGTTTGGCTAGTGTATAGGTATGTAATTATTCTTCATAAATCCACCTAGGTTTATGCGTATAAAGACCTACCTATGTATATACATAGGGAGAATACCTGCCTTTAATCCATTTAGAATTCGGAATTGTAGGTTAGTTTCTGTTTATTTCGGCTCTACCATTTCGACGGCTCTTTCGAAATACTTACTGTAATTCTCACCATCATCTTTAGGCTATATAATTTTTCTGTTTTTTATGTACCGGTACAGATTCCTATTATTTAGGTAGGTACATTAATACCATTAATGTATCTATTACCAATCTATCTATTACCTCTTGGGTTTTTATTCCCAGCATTTTTTCCGTGCAAAATAAACTTACGAAAAAATTAAAAACTAATACATTTTCGACCTATCTGGCCCGGCCGGGCGAAGGTCTACCTGCGACTTAGGGGTTGCAGGTTCGATTCGGCTCCTTGGGACTAGTTGGGACAAAGGTTTGAACGATCTGCAAATATGTGGTCCGGGTGTTATGGATATTTTCATAAAAAAAAACATCTATGTAACGTAGGTATTCTTTTAAGTATATCAGTCATCTACCCATAACACAAACCCTGCTCATATGCAATGTTGATGGTCTAGCATTATTTATTTATTTAATCAATTAAATATGGTAGTGCACAAAATCGGTTTTAATTCAATGCCATTGTAGACTTAAAGGACTTGAAATAAATTTACCATCTAAGTAAATTGTACTTTCTAGGTACTTACTTTCAAAAAGAAGATTTTACAGTAATATAAAGTACTTAAGTCATTTAAAACGGGATATTTACCATGATTTGATTTTTGAAATGTTATCATTATTTATCATATTATTAAATCATGGTAAATTAGTTTCTAAAGTTTTAATATAAAGTACTTACACAGCGGGAAGTAAGTAAGACCTACGATGTAAGAACAGTCCACGGGGTGCAATTTAGAAACGACTCGGTAAGACTTATGCAACAGTTCCGGGTTTTTGTTTTCATCTGTTGTGTACTCTACACTACAGCATATACCGCGGTACGCTTCACTTTTCTCTTTCGCTTATTGTGCTGATCGGTCCTTCCACACAAGCTCAGTGCATTAACCTGGACCTAGAAAAGTCAGAAAAAACCTAATAAATATTACTAACGGTCCTTCCCGGCTTCGCACGGGTATTTATTATAATTATTATTCATAATTTATTCGCGGCAGTTTAGTTTTGTTTTATATAGGCTTCTTAAAACTGCAAGTATAATACGATTAAAATACTTCCGTACTGCCTAGGAGTCGAGTGCGTTATTTTTTTTAAAGAAGTAAGATATAAACTTTTTTGAAAACTTTTGTCGCATATTTTTGATAGACGTTAACTGTATGTATCTCTTATATTCATATTATACAGTAGGCACACGCGGTCCGTCCGCCATTACCGTCCTTCGAGCGAAAGGAGCGCCTGCCGTCATCGCTGAGCAAGCCCGAGGATGCGCGTGCGCTGGTGGCGCGCAGCAGTGATCTGCGCGTGCTGTCTCGTGCTGCGCAGCAACGCGCTGCCGCCCGCTACCCTGGGGGATGTCGTCACAAACGCTGCTACAAGTCTCAACTCTATGAAGGTATATTTCTACACCTTACAAATCACCTTAACGTCCAAAAGCTGAGATCATCTTTGAGTGACCTTGGGTTGTGAAGGATTTCGTGTCGTTGTATTGTTTTTATGTTGTTTTTTTCCCATGACCTATTTCTTATGGCTTTAAATAAGCACACGTTTGCCTAAGCCAAATCTCGTAGTTTACCCTCTTAAATAGTCTAAAAGAATTCAAGAGTTCTTTTAGACTAGGTATCTAAGAAGCTTACCTACGAGATTTGGCTTAGGCAAGTGTGCGCTTATTTTAAGCCATAAAAAATTAATAATTGAAATCTGAAATATTCTTTATAAATAAACGAGCATAAATATTAGGTTACTATATAACTCCAGCTCCAGCTGTAAATTTATAAAAAATTCAACTAAATTTGATCAATAGTTTTGCTATCTGCCTCCAATTATCTTCACCTCGCTTTCTTTGTCAGTGTCAACAAAGAGCAAAGTAGTATAAAGAATTATAGTGACTTGTGCATTATAAATACAAATAACGATGAACATAAATACAAGAACCTATTATTACCTATCATTCGCATTGCATAGTTCTTGAAGAAAAACATTAAAAGCGCTTTAAGACTTCAACGCGCGCATGCACTATTAGGCAATTTCAGTTAATTTGTTAGTAATAATATTACACTTAAGTTATCGCGAATTCAAATTAAATTTAAAAGGCTTTCAATATGCTACAATATTATTTAGTACGTAAGTGAGCTATGTACTTCATTTATTTACTTACAACTTAGGTACAACAACACTAGCCTAAACACAGCTGTACCTTCCCCAATGCTTTTTTTTTTTAGTTTTATTAATTAACATAATAAATAAGAAAAACCGACTTTAAATTCCTGAACATTTACTTAGCTACACTTCCTTTATGTGTTTTGTTTCAATTAAATATAATTACAATGAATGTTTTATATTCATTATTATTTTAAACTGACTTCGAAAAAAGGAGGAGGTTCTATGTTTGACTGTATGTTTTATGTGTATTCGATAATTTATCCTTATATAATGGACTGATTTTGAAAATTATTTCTCTATTGATAAATAGTTTCGCTATTGTAGATAAATGAACATAAAAATGTATTACTAAGGGATTAGTAATTAAGGGAACTTATCTCTTAACTTATTAGTTATTAAAGGGAACTTCAATTATCCAGCAAAACTTGAAAAGCAGAGTAAAATAAAGTGATTCGAAGTCTGTTTTTTTTTCATTAGTTTTTTCAAAACAATCAAGAGTGACAATATAAACAATCAAAATTATTTGCATCAGTCAAAGTCTTTGCTACAAAAGACATCAACGCGCACGCCCGTTGAAGGGATTCGATGTCTGTTTTTAATTTTTTACGGAAGAGTCTCTGTTGTAGGATCCCTCTCATCTACAACAAGATTTGAAATTTAGGATGGTGTTCTTCGAAATATAATCTGACAATTAGCAGCTAGTAGATAAAATGTCTGGAAATTTCTGCCAAAAACACGAATTAAAATGTAATTGTCCAATTGTCTTTTCGAAGTAACTAGATCAGTAATGTACTAATATCTAATATCTAATATCTAAGACTTTCAGAAATAAACAAGTTAAATCCTTACCTACAGCTGAATAGAGAACCTCTTCTTTTTTGAAGTCAGTTAAAAACATGATCATGCCATTTTACCTTTCAGATTATCTTTAAGAGCACTGGCTATATAGGTTATTAATATGTGTGTAAGGCTATATAATAACAGAACGTAGGCGTGTATTAGATGTCACATACATATACGTGGGAACAATATTCCCAAACTAAACCACAAACGTAGAATTTAAGCATAAGCCTATTTACGCAAACAACCTTGCTAATGCTATTTTTCCAAAAGCAACCTTTTCTTAAACCGCACACGTTAGATGTCACAAGAATAATCATCATCCAGGGTTTGTCTTTAACGTCTTGGGCAAGTTGGGCAACGAGCAGTACAAACGCATTCATACAAGCTATTACGGTCTTCTAATGTTATGTATGATGCAAGGTGCGTGACCCTGCTTCGTATTCGTTCATCTAACCAGCAACGGGGGCATGAACTAGAATATTCTTCCTTTACACCTTTGGTCAAACTATGGTTTGGTTTGTTATGGTCACACATGACGAGATTGCCTTAGTTTTTTGTAAATGTGATTGATGGTTAAGATTTTGATCATCATCATCCATTCCATTCCACTGATGGACATAGGACTCCCCGAATGAACACCATATAGCGCCATGTCTTCAGCTTGGGTTGGAAGGATGGGTAGTACTACCTACTTAGTTAATATGTGAAATATCTAATAATAATGTAGGATGTAATCTAGTTAAACCCATTTTATTCAAGTCTCATTCGTGTCCTAACGTAGCGGGCATTGTTTTAAGTACCTACATATACATACCATGTTTTCAATTGCAGGTAAATTAAAAAAATTGCCACAGTTACCAGCAAGATGAAGCAATAACTCATTCTTTTCAAAAATTAGGAAGGTACTCCATAAAATGTGGTGGTAAATGATGAAATTAACTGGGACATTAAATTTAAAGCATGAGAAGCGTTTATTTTGAAACCCAAGAGTAGTTTCGAATTAGAATTCACTAAATTGAGATTCGTCTTTAGAAATTGCAGTAATTATTATATTATTTAGCTACCTGGGTATTTCTTTTTGCTTTTTAGATCACATACCACCTAATCCATAATTCCAGCATATATTATTACAATATGATGGATTATTAGCCTATATCTCAAAGAAACAGTAATTTACTACTGCTAATAACAAATAGTTCATATAGCTAATACGTAGTTAGGTAGGTACCTACATTAATGACTTATTTTATATGACTTTTCCAAGTGCCTACCTTTATTTATTTTACCAATGGAAATAATGAACTTTGAGTTTGAGTTTATTTGAGAGATTACCTACTTTATAATCCATGGCATACCAACCAATGTAATTATTATAATAAGGTAAATAAATAGCCTACAAAACACATGAAAACATGACATGCACCTACATAATATTACTTTACTGTAGACCGTGACCGAAATACGCACAAGTCTTTATTGGTTTATTATACATACAATGCCAATAAATCCCAGGAGATGAGTTCGAAAGTAATGACATGAATGCACCATCATGCCACTGCAAGCACAGCTTTCAGTTAAGACCTTTGCATCAACAAAAATACACTACCATTGTTCATCGTTACTATCATAGAGTACTGAATGCTTGAGTTTAAAACTCAAGCAAGAGGTAGCTATCTCCATCCTCAACTTACATCCGATAAATAAATAAAATAAATCATGCTGATTTTGATGAATGCTTAGGGTCGTTATCTTGCTGAAAAACAAAATTTCGCCCAATCAGATTCATTCCAGAAGGAATTGCATTTTCTTGCAATATTTTCAGATAGCCTTCTTTATTCAGTTTTCCGTCAATTTTAATCAAATGACCGGGCTTATTGTTACCAAAGCTTCCCCAAACCATTACACTACCACCACCATGCTTAACGGACTGCACAGTACACGCTTCTAAAGCCCGTTCGTCTTTTGATCGGCGCACAAAAACACGTCTATTAGATCCAAATATCTGAAACTTAGACTCATCCGTCCAAAGGACTTTTTCCCAGTCTTCTTCCGCCCAGTTTTTATGTGCTTTAGCCCACTCTAGTCTATTTTTCTTATGGGTAATAGTTAGTCTGATGGCTGTGTGGTGTCGACCTAGATAGAATAGCACCAACCCAACTCTTCCCGTGGGTGTCGTAGGAGGCGACTAAGGGACATACACCGGGGGGCGGGCAGCAGCGTCCCTTGCAGCACACTCCCTATACTGCGATCCCCAACCCGCATGCCCAGCGTGGGGATTATGGGCATCAACCCCCCCATGGATAGACACGCCAAAAGAATGTGGCCCCCAGTTCCCAGCCGCCTCGCTATTCCTGGCCATGGTAGCAGCCACGGTAACGGCGGGGCAGGGGGTGCTAGGAATCCCCGGGCTACATTAGGCTACCACACCCTATCTAAATTGACCCTGGCTACGTTTAACGGACGCACTCTGAGGCTTGACCATCATCTAGCGCAGTTGGAAGTGGAGTTAGAGAACATTAAATGGCATGTTCTGGAGTTATGTGAAGTCCGTAGAGAGGGGGAGGACACCGTAACCCTAGACTCGGGCCATCTTCTCTACTTTCGCGAGGGTGATAAAACATCCCAGGGTGGCGTAGGCTTCCTCGTCAATAAGGCCCTCTCTAACAACGTCCAAGAAATCTCCAGTGTGTCGACCAGGGTAGCGTACCTGATCCTTCGGCTGTCCAAGCGGTACAGCATGAAGGTCATCCAGGTCTACGCACCGACCTCGGCACACTCGGATGATGAAGTGGAGGATATGTACGAAGACATATCCAAAGCCTTACACAACACCACTAAGGCCCACTTCAACGTTGTTATGGGGGACTTTAACGGAAAGGTGGGAACCCTGACTGGCAACGAATCCCGAATAGGCCCACATTTAGTTAGGTTATGGAGTTAGGAATCACAGGGGGCAAATGCTTGTCAACTTCCTTGAGAAGGAGGGGCTGTTCTTAATGAACTCCTTCTTTAAGAAACAGCCTCAAAGGAAGTGGACATGGCAAAGCCCCGACACTGTGACAAAAAATGAGATCGACTTGATCATGACGTATAGCAAGCACATATTCAGAGATGTCTCAGTGATCAACAGGTTCAATACCGGATCTGATCACCGACTCCTTCGAGGCTCTCTGAATATCAACATTAAGCTTGAAAGAAATCGTCTGATGAAGTCCACGCTCCGACCTGAGCTAATCCAAATCATGGCGGGCACCAAGAAGTTTCAGCAGGTTCTCGGGGATCAATTTGTTGCCTTGGAACCAACTGATGACACTGACGAGACCCTACACAATCTGGTTGAAACGTTGAGGGACGAGGGCATTAGATTCTGTCGAAAGCAGCGTACAGGCAGGAAGTCCAAACTCTCGGATGAGACTCTTGGGCTGATGACAAAAAGACGGGAGACCACCCAAGCGACTTTGTCAGAGAGGTCAGACCTGAACAAGCGGATTGCGAAGATGGTACGGCACGACCTCCGGAGCTCCAACACGTGCCTCATTGAAGAGGCGATAGAGCGAAACCGGGGGTCCAAAGTATTCACTCAGCAGCTTGGCAGGAGCCACCTGACAAAGCTTAAAACGCACGACGGAATGACCGTATTGTCGAAGCCGGAGATCTCAGCCGAGATAGAAGACTTTTATGGCCGTCTATACGCTGCTCATGCCCCTCGTTCCCGACGAGTCAACCATGATTCTAGAGCCACCCTGACACGACACTACACCGACGAACTACCTGACTGATCAGTCAAGACGAGATCGTGTTAGCTCTGAGGCAGCTTAAAAATGGAAAAGCCCCCTGTGAAGACGGTATAACATCCGAGCTCTTGAAAGCTGGAGGAGCTCCTGTTATACAGGAGCTACAGAACCTCTTCAACGGCGTCCTTCACAGTGGGAGAACTCCAAAGGCGTGGAGCGGGAGTTTGGTGGTGCTCTTTTTTAAGAAGGGAGATAAAACCCTTCTTAAAAACTACAGACCCATTTCACTCTTGAGCCACGTCTATAAGCTGTTCTCACGAGTAGTCACGAATCGTCTCGCTAGGAGACTCGACGAGTTTCAGCCACCAGAACAGGCCGGATTTCGCGGAGGATATGGCACCATAGACCACATACATACAGTGAGGCAGATTATACAGAAGTCCGAAGAGTATAATCAGCCCCTGTGTCTGGCTTTTGTGGACTATGAGAAGGCCTTTGACTCTGTCGAGACCTGGGCTGTTCTGGAATCCTTACAGCGATGCCAAGTGGACTATCGTTATATCGAGGTGCTGAGATGTCTCTACGAAGCCGCCACTATGAGTGTCCAAGTACAGGGCCAGCAGTCTAAACCTATCCAATTGCGTAGAGGAGTGAGACAGGGGGATGTCATATCCCCGAAACTGTTCACAAGCGCGTTGGAAGATTTGTTTAAGACGCTGGACTGGAAAGGTAAGGGCATAAACATAAACGGCAACTACATCTCACACCTACGATTCGCTGATGACATAGTCCTATTGGCGGAGTCGCTAGAGGAGCTGAACCAGATGCTGGACGGCCTAGCTTCAGCCTTCCGATGTATCGGTCTTGCCATGAATTTGGATAAAACCAAAGTCATGATCAATGGACACATTGATCCAGGGCCGGTGGTCGTACATGGTCACCTTCTCGAAATTGTTTCCGAATACACATACCTCGGGCAGATTCTGCGGTTAGGTAAAAACTATTTCGAGAAGGAGGCCAAAAGGAGGATCCAGCTGGGCTGGGCAGCGTTTGAAGACCTTGCAATCGATTGATTGCAAGGTAGAGTTGTGACTCTAACTGGCTATCAATCAGAAGAAACACCATGCTGGTACTTGCTTAAATTATGTTATAGCTTAGGCTCGAGTCCTCGCATCAAACGATTGTTTGTTTTTATCGCGTCATTGTTATACTTGTCTCAGTTGCTAGTCTCAGTCAACTCTATTGTTGTATTACGAAATATATTTAACATTTTGTAGAGAAGGTCGTTTATTCATTATTTTTCGCAATCTACAATCTTATTGAATGCTCAATGGAGCGTCTCTCGTCAGATTTATCTATTTACGTTCGATTGCAGTAATAAATGTCAAGAGGCTTTATAGATGCGCATCTAGTACAAAAGAGCCGAATTGTCTTGAATCACATTCAATTCAGTAATTTATCATCACATTCCTAATCCAAATATTTTTTTTAAGGTAAGACATTTTATTTGTCCATTAGGTAAGGTTACTCGGTATATAAAGCCAATTTTATTTTATTTTGAGTTTGTAAAAACAACTCAAGAATCTACATGGCAATACTAAGGTTACCTAGGTACACTATGTCTGCAAACTCAATCAAGAACCACTAGCAGGAGGTTGGTACCTCTTTGTCTTTATTTAAATATCTTGGATCAGTTGAGCAGAACGAGATACATACATATAGTATGTATATGTAGCGATATTACAATGGCAACTCTAACGGGGCCATTTATTATAATGGCCACTTTAACTTTTTGCCACATTTAGTGAAATTTAAGTAGGCTAACTGCAATGCATATTTCAAGAACAAGTCAAAAGACAATTTAAACGTGTTGACGCCAAACCCTCAATTACCACGTCAACTGCAGGGGCAATGCGTGTGGCCAATTCGTACGTGCCTTTCTTGCACCTACCCGGCTCACATTAACCTAATGAGCTTAAAACTGTGTTTACGCACGCAAAAGCTTTAAAATGACTAGCAAATTATAGTGCTTTAGTAAATTTGCAAGTGCTTTTAGCTGCGTGTTTTGGTATTCGATAAATGGCTTGGAAATGGATACGCTATCGAGAAAGGTGACCTTTTGTTTCCATCTAGTTCACTTAACCGACGAACATCAAATTACACATTGACGGTGTGGCACTTGAAGCTTTTGGTTCCGCTGTAGTAAATCTCAGAAAACATAATATATGTTCATTTTATTTTGTCAGAGTTCATAAGAATCCTTTTGGTGGCTGCGGCTGGACTAGGCTACACTTCACGGTCACTTTATAGGTACTCTTGGGTGTTATGTATTCTCCAAACCATTAAGTATGCGTCGAGTATTAGCTAGCTAAACAAACGTGCGCTCCAGTAGATGGTGTTTATGTTTAAGCTCTACAAGTCATCTATGAAAGTTCCGTCAAACGACACTAGTTATGTATATCTTCGCGCATGTAGAAGCCATAGATAGATAAACAAATAATGCTGGACAACGCATTATCTAGCCCCAAACTAAGCACAGCTTGTGTTATGGGTGACTGATATAATGAATACAAAAGATTACATAGATAGATATTTTTTATTATACATAGATAACGACCAGAATACAGATGTTTTGATGTTAGCTTATTTTCAGGTATCAGGAGCATGGCGTCGCCTATCGAGCACAGTGAGCGAGTCCGTAGGCCTGAAGCACGCTCTGCGCAGACTGCAGGCGGTGCCGGCGCGCGCGGCGCGGCTGGTGCACGCGCTGGTGGACCGCATGCGCGTCGGCGGAGGACCCATCGTGGCCACGCGACTAGGGTCCCTACGCGGCCGCCGGCTCGTGGCCAGGACCACGGAGCAGACGCCCTATTACAGCTTCAAGGGGATCAGGTAACTGTCAGTGGCCTGAACCATGCTGTGGCAAGCCCCATGGTTGAACCGATGTACGTTCGGAACGGATGTAAAATCTGAGACGTTTGCCTAACCAACATGGGATAGTATAAAACAAGTCATTAGGCACAACCAGCACGAGTTAGATGAATAGCCTCGCTTCTAGATACCTTTATAAAATCCCTTGTCAATTATATCATAATCCAAAGAATGATCACAACAACACAAACTATTTATCCCTGATTATCAGTTTGATGGTATAAGTCAGAAGCGTAAAACTATCAATTATTATTATTTTTTTACCCAAAATTACACAGGCACTACTTTTGCTGATAAGAAAAGGAACGGATCGGAAGGGCATTGGTTTATTATGTTCTATCTTTACAGATACGCGCAGCCCCCTCGCGGCTCGCTGCGCTTCCGTCCGCCGGCGCCGCTGGAGCCCTGGTCCGGGGTCCGCGACGCCCTAGAGGAGGGTGCTGTCTGCCCACACCGGTTCATGCTCTTCGACACCTACAAGGGAGATGAGGACTGTCTGTTCTTGAACGTTTATACGCCCGCTCTTCCTGACAACATTTCTGGGTAACCTTGAATTCCTACGATATTCCATTCTTTGAGGGGAACGAAATGTGCTGTTGATTTACGGGCCACAGAACCTAAAAAAATCATGGCCCTCCTTTGAAAAGACGGTATGTGTGCCATATTTCTGGTTTCTATGGGAGCATTTCTTTTGGAAATGGGCTTTTAATATTTAAAAGATACTGTTGCAATGGTTGCAACTTCTAAACAGAACAAAACACAGAACACGTATCATAAGGGTTGGAATTCTCGACCGCCCCACTTCGTTTGATCCATAAAATAGAACAACTTGTAATATTTTTAACCTGATGAAGTCCCTCCAACGTTGGTGTTCTTCCAACACAAACGAGGCTCGTAGTCTACGCGCTTAGGTACATTCATAATAAAACCCCTAACATTTTTGGTAATATTTAAAATAGACTGAGGACAAAAGTTATAGGTATTTTCTCCATTGTAAAGGTACAAACCCAAGCTAGCCGTGATGGTGTGGATCCACGGAGGCGCGTTCGCTGTTGGCTCTGGCAACGCCTTCCTCTACGGGCCTGACCACCTCGTGGGCGCGGGCGTAGTGCTGGTGACCCTGAACTATCGGCTCGGAGCCCTCGGCTTCCTCAGTCTGGAGAACGAGGAGGTGGCGGGGAATATGGGCTTGAAGGTATTGTACAGCATATACATTTTGCGCACGCGCAGGCACTATTCTGTATTCGACTATTGGTCCATATAGATTACACTTGATCCCAGGGTCAAGAGGTGGTATGACGTAATCTTTTCGGCTGGATTGATTAGTTTCTTAACGCAATCCCTGTCAAGTCTCTATGTTCGGTGGGTCCCTGGAAGGGCGCGCGTACGAACGAAAGACGTCCATGGGCGTTGAAATTCCAACAATCTCGCATTTCTAACTATACTTGTTTTTGGTAAGTTACTTATGAAAGAAATAAAAAATAAGACAATACTTCGTTTCTGAGTTAGCGATTGAATAATGTGATGAATCTCAGAGAAAGAATAAAGAACGAGATCAAACCTTATGCAAAGTACTCAATAAATAATGGTCTGCTTACAAATGTTTCATCGTACGGTCGTGGTTTAGCCAAGTTGGTCAAGTTCGCCCCTACGCATTTTGATGGCTGTTTTGTTAATTTAGTTTAGGTTCCTACCTCTACCTTTTTAGAGGTAAACTAGTTGTAAGCATGCACGCGCACGCACATTCACTTTTTTGTTATTACTGTAATAAATCTACATTATAATCATAGCCATTTGCCAGCTGATTTATTGGTTGGTACTTTACTTACTTATCATTTCTAAGTAAAATATCACAAGTAGACCCTTTAGTATCTGTTGAAATATTCATGAGTATGGCCATTAGCGCAACCATCTGCAAAAAGTTGATGGTATCACTGGAGGGGTCCATAATCAGGCCTTCTGCGCTCTCGTAACTGGTAGAGTATATGGTATAGTATAGTATGTACATAGTAAACAATACAAACATTAAAGAGTGGTGTTCTTCGAAAGATGATTGGACTCGATACGAAAGCTACGAGGAAACATTTATATCTCGTAGAAGCCAAATCGTTAATCTCAATATAGATTTTTAGTAGGCTAGGCACTTGGTAAGAATGCATCTCACCTCTGCGAGGAAAATTTCACAGAACGTGGCATTAACAAAAATCTCAAAATACTTATTAATGCCCGCGGCTTCGCATGCGTTTTACCCTGTTAAAAGTACCTAGCCTGGTTCCGCTCTGGGATACCATAATCCACATATATCCCGAAAATTTTCATTACGGTCCCTCCAGCCTTTTTGGCGTGAAAATATAACTAAAATACCTACTAAGAGACAAAGTTACATATGTTCGAATTTTTAATTATAATAATTAATTAACATGCCCTGGCTGTCGCGGCATAAAAATCAACACCTTTATCTCAGCCAGTGGATGTGTGAGCCGTCGTCGTAAGGGAAGCAGCAGCTTTATTTAAGTAGTGCTTATATTTGTCTTAACTAAGTGCTTATTTTTTACGCCTTTAGTAATATAGTTATTGAATCTGAATCGAAGTATTTCTTCTGTGATTATTTAACACCAAAATTCAGGATCACCATTCCACCTCCCAGCGTGGTTATAATGGCAAAACCCAACCCTTTTTGTTTTGGGGCATGTTCAGCTCTTGGCTCAAAGGTGTGAGCTTGATTCTGCTAACCAATCACTTTACTTTGACAATAGTGTTGTCGCAGAATCGTCCATAGATGAAAGCAACGGAGAAATTGATAGATTCAACCTTGAAACTTTTGACACGCATCTTTCCATCTGTAGTTTCTTACATCATAGGTAAAATGCCTAAATATGTCATTTTGTTATGGTGAAGCTATTAATTTAGTGCAATTAAGGCCCTGTATTAATGACTTTGCTTAACTGCCAATGTTTTAAATAAAACGCACTTCTAGGACCAAGTGATGGCTCTGAAGTGGGTGCGCGACAACATCGAAGCATTCGGCGGCGATCCCGGCCGAGTGACGATCTTCGGCGAGTCGGCCGGCGCTGTGTCGGTGCATCTTCACATGCTCTCTCCAGCCTCGAAGGTATTCAATTAAGATTTATTTTGGTCACTTACATGTATACTTATAGTATTGTATATAGTATACATTGTACATGTACCTATGTATATTATATTTTAGTGTTAGTTTAGGTCAATAGTACATGGACCCTGTAGGGCACTACAAACAAATTAATTACCTTATTAAAGTTAAATTTATTTACTCTCGTCAAGTTTCTTCTTAATCAGATTGAAAATTGTATATGTAATATAATAAATGTTTTAATTTATATTAAGCACATACTTGTGCACTATTATATTATGTCCTGCCCGCGCAAATGGCATCTTTATGAATTACCTACCACAAAGTGTAGTAATATTTACGCTGGTAGGTACAGTGGGGGCAATAAAATACATATTTATATTTTATAATTTTGTGACTAAATGAATGTAGGCCTACCCATAAAAATATAAATCAGACACTCTCAATTTATTACCACACGCAACAAATGAATGGTTTCGATTACCTGTTATTGGTGAACGGTGCGCGAAATGAGAGAACAGTAGATACCCAGTTGCTACAACCGCCAAATTGATCGATCAGTGGCCGGTTGGGAAACAACGGCAGGCGTCGGATTAACGGAAAGTAGCTTCTGAGATATTTATTGATGCGTCAATGGAGTTATGGAGGACATACCTGACAGTTTGCACGAAGGCTTTAAATTGCAGATAAACATGGGCATGACACAAGGGAGATCTTTCGTTCTTTGGGAATTTTATGTATTTGTTGGTAAAAGTTTTTTTGGACTTGTAATTTTTTATTAAATTCCATTTAAGAACTCTACTGTACTGCATTTTAACAAATGACTAATACATCTTTACTCAATCTGGCAGTCCAATTGTTAAAAGCGAAAGTGAAGAAAGGAGTTTAGCTTGATTTACTTGAGTAGTCCTATTATAATTTATCCTGTGTCTTTGGTCCGACTGGGCAAAGTCTTTCCTATCCTCTTTCCACGATCCTGTGTTAATTTTGATAAATCTCCTACCATCAGGGTCTGTTCCACGGAGCCATCGCCGAGAGCGGAGTGGCGCTGGCACCGTGGGCGCTCACGCAGAGCCCACGTGCGCGCGCCTTCGAGCTGGGCAAGGAACTGGGCATAGACACCAATAGCACAGCAGAACTGCTTGGTAAGAACCTTCTACATAGAACAACCTGTTCCAAGGTCGCATCGGTCAAGAGGCCAAGAGCTTACGCTGTATCCACGGATGGTAAGAACAATAAAGAAGAACATACAAGCGTTCTATTCCTAGAGAGGATCATTTATAGAAACATTATAAGGTCTATAGAAGATAAAGCACTTTGATATTTATATTTGAGTCTTCGTGGTTTACTGCATGGTATGGGGGCTAATCTGCATCCAACGGATGCCGATATTTCTACTGAGATTTTATCAGTAAAGTTTAAGGAATCTTGCGCTCTACGCTTGCACATGACCCCTGTTTTACACAATAGTAGAGGTCACCAACCAATTTTTTATTAATGCCCTCAGGCTACCTTCGAGCCACTCCAAGCGAGCTGCTTGTCAAGGCAGGCACTAGGATAGCCATAGGCTCACCGGACAAGTCTGCTGACCTTCAGAGCACCGTGGCGTTGCCGTTCCTGCCTGCCTTGGAACCCGAGGGCCCAGAAGCTTTCCTCACGCAGCCGCCTGAAGAGACCTTGCCGGGGGCGGACGTGCCCTTCCTCACAGGGTATAACGCGCAGGAGGGCATTATACTGTTTAGACGTAAGTTCCTCATTGCTACTTTCAAATTGTTCGAACACTACTTTGCGTCCTTTGTTTTGGCAGATTTAATTATGATTCTACAGCCTGTACTATATATTTAGCCTTCGTTTCCTATAACTGGGCCAATATGAAGACGTACTTTGTTTGACAGATTTTACCATGATATTGACAGCTTGTAAAAGCGTATGCTCGCCATAACTAGGCCAATATGTAACCAGGTCAGGTGATTTGATTTGGCATTTTATGTTGCGTTAAAATCTACTTTCCGAAGGTTCTGTCGTGTATTAATAATATTAAATGTTGTGGGCACCGAAGAAAGTACTCTTCTATCCATCGGGTTGTGTTCTGAGTTCAAGTGGTATACAAGAAAGGTCTATTTAAGCTACTCCAAGAACCTGTCTTTGCATTAGGTGCCTTCATTTATGTACTTAAGTATTTGGTGTTATGTGTGCCAAGGTCAAATATACAAATCTACGGTTTGCATAACAATCACAGAGGGCTATAAATTTTACGTCAACTGCATTGATATAGCGAATATTTGATAAATTATATCATTCGATTACGTATGTAATCACAATGTATTATATGATATATGAGTAGGTATTCCGGAAATCGCCAATCTTGCTCTACTATTCAAATCTGTGCCGTGCACCTATCGCGACCACGAAGACTGCTACTTAAATCTAGATTACCTGCGGATAAGCTACCTACCTTACCAATCTTATAAATAAATCATCATAGCTTAGTTTATTGATGATAATATAATTTTACTAGTTTCTGCCCGCGGCTTCGCTTTGTTTCTATGAAAACGTTTAAAGGTTTAAATTTCTATCCCATAGGAACTTTTTTATTGGACAAAGTAGCCTATGTTTTTTTCCAGGACTAGAACTTGTAATTTCAGGACGACCCATTCAGTAGTTTTGGCGTGAAGTGAAGAAAATAACAAAAATGCATTCATCCATCTAAACATCCAAACTTTCACTTTTATAATATCAGTGTGATTAGTTTCTGCTCGCGCCTTCGCACGAGTTTCTTCCGGGATAACAAAAGATCTATGCAAAATGTGAGCCCATTTCGTACAGTAGTTGTGTCCTGAAGGATTCACAAACATCCATCCCTTCAACCATCCAAACTTTCTCATTTATGATATAAGTGTGATCAACATCGACATAAAACTGCATAATTCTTTTCCGTACGCAACCAATCAGTGACTTAGTAGGTAGGTAGTGCAGAGTAATTTTCCAGTCACTTGCGTTTACGCAGGGGCATAGTTGACGATTAGCGGCAGCGGATATCCTTGGCGTAAAGCTTTTGCAATAGAACGGAACCCGTTCTGCCAGGCCCTGACTTCCTAAACTAGGTAGGTACATGAGTCGTCAACCTGCCTTATTTGTAGAACTTAACGCCAGAAAACTGTATGATGGCTATGGCTAAGTATGATTTTGTCTTCGTACATTTTATTTGGATACATTCCTAAAACTTATTTGCAGTGCCTTCAGTTATTCCATGATTATGGCGCATGAAACTGTGCCGAAATATTGGCAAACTCAAAAATAAAACCATGATAAATATCACGTTATAAATAACTTTTGTACATTCCTAATGTTGTTTTGCTAAAGTATTCTTGAGCAAAACAATCTACGATTACTCTGGACTTGAGGACCTCGGCTATACGAGTAATAACATATTCGTGACTGGCTGGTAATCAAAAGCACTTAATGTGTTTCTTTTCTATCACTTGGCGGTGTTCACGTAATCCGAGATCTTAAGTCTCGTAGTTCCTATTCCGGCTTAAGCTACATTCACCTGATCAGAGGTAGTGGACTTCTTGGCTACACTATCTCTATTCGGTCGCATGGCAACTAGGTTTCGCAACAGTTGTAAAAGAGTATTTTATCTCCTAATTTGACAAAGTCGTTCTTTCAAGTGGGTTGTGGTTGTGGTAACCCTGGTTTAAGGTAGGCTGATTTTCGCGGCGTAAGACCTCCAAAACGTCTAGACAATCTAGAATCATAATATTTTTCATATTAGTTTCCTAAGATGCACGGTGATGTGTTTGTGCAGATCGAACCTTACACAACATTTGATTGTTTACTTAATAAATTGGCACTGTTCAAGGTGGCTTTATGTAGGTGAGACGGATATCTGAATCCTTCGGAAATTTCAAGAAGATTCTCTGACTCACAGGTGACCAATATTCTGAAGCAAGTTAAGGTGAATGAATTCCAAATGGCCCGTTAAGTATTCAAACAATAACGTAATACTTCGTTAACATCATTTATTTCGTAAAATGGAATCATCAAGAAGGCATACCTATTTCTAATAGTGTAAGGTAAAAAAAAAAAAAAATTCTTTAATAGGAACAAAATATAATGAATATACCATATATATGTACCTACACTAGTTTTGTGGGCTGACTACCACAAGTTATTTGTTTAATAGCGGCAATAGAAATAGGATACAGACTCAGCGATGACGCGATCACATTATCTCCACATCGTACTTGCAACGACCAAGCGTAGTTCGTTCCTTTAAACTTACGATGATTGACTTTACGAAACTTTTGTTAACTTTTTAAAAAATATTGGGTTTTTAACACCGTCGGAAAGCACAGATGGTTTCCGTTTAAATCATAATAATATAAGTATTGTCAAAATTTCAACTGTATTGTAATATGGCTAACAGCTGTCTTTTTATGTTGAAATAGAAGGCAGTCAGTTTGCCCAGTGTACAATCTCTTTCTACACCAGGCAAACTGATTGCCCTCTGAGCGAGACTTCAGAGGTAGAAAGATAACTAACGCGCTTGCAGCGTATAACCTATATCTATCCGTTGTCTGTCTGTTAGCTTGCTGTAAATAACGAACCGTACCTGATGGAAGTAAAGCTAGAATTAACTTTATTGCGTTGTTTCTAAAACCTGAAAAGTATGTTTTCCAGGCCCAGAAAGATA
The DNA here is from genome assembly GCA_943735965.1 of Eupithecia abbreviata. NCBI lineage: Eukaryota > Metazoa > Arthropoda > Insecta > Lepidoptera > Geometridae > Eupithecia > Eupithecia abbreviata. The sequence continues at coordinate 7,767,480 of OX030991.1, read as the reverse complement.
GGCCAGAAAAACTAATGTATTTTGACCTAGGAGGCTAGTTATAGCGTCCCTTTGTTTACGGAACCATAAAAAACAGTAACCAGAGAACCAGACAAGTTTAATAGTAGGCTAGTCATAGCGTCCCTTTGTTTACGGAACCATAAAAAACAGTAACCAGAGAACCAGACAAGTTTAATAGTAGGCTAGTCATAGCGTCCCTTTGTTTACGGAACCATAAAAAACAGTAACCAGAGAACCAGACAAGTTTAATAGTAGGCTAGTCATAGCGTCCCTTTGTTTACGGAACCATAAAAAACAGTAACCAGAGAACCAGACAAGTTTAATAGTAGGCTAGTCATAGCGTCCCTTTGTTTACGGAACCATAAAAAACAGTAACCAGAGAACCAGACAAGTTTAATAGCAGGCTAGTCATAGCGTCCCTTTGTTTACGGAACCATAAAAAACAGTAACCAGAGAACCAGACAAGTTTAATAGTAGGCTAGTCATAGCGTCCCTTTGTTTACGGAACCATAAAAAACAGTAACCAGAGAACCAGACAAGTTTAATAGTAGGCTAGTCATAGCGTCCCTTTGTTTACGGAACCATAAAAAACAGTAACCAGAGAACCAGACAAGTTTAATAGTAGGCTAGTCATAGCGTCCCTTTGTTTACGGAACCATAAAAAACAGTAACCAGAGAACCAGACAAGTTTAATAGTAGGCTAGTCATAGCGTCCCTTTGTTTACGGAACCATAAAAAACAGTAACCAGAGAACCAGACAAGTTTAATAGTAGGCTAGTCATAGCGTCCCTTTGTTTACGGAACCATAAAAAACAGTAACCAGAGAACCAGACAAGTTTAATAGTAGGCTAGTCATAGCGTCCCTTTGTTTACGGAACCATAAAAAACAGTAACCAGAGAACCAGACAAGTTTAATAGTAGGCTAGTCATAGCGTCCCTTTGTTTACGGAACCATAAAAAACAGTAACCAGAGAACCAGACAAGTTTAATAGCAGGCTAGTCATAGCGTCCCTTTGTTTACGGAACCATAAAAAACAGTAACCAGAGAACCAGACAAGTTTAATAGTAGGCTAGTCATAGCGTCCCTTTGTTTACGGAACCATAAAAAACAGTAACCAGAGAACCAGACAAGTTTAATAGTAGGCTAGTCATAGCGTCCCTTTGTTTACGGAACCATAAAAAACAGTAACCAGAGAACCAGACAAGTTTAATAGTAGGCTAGTCATAGCGTCCCTTTGTTTACGGAACCATAAAAAACAGTAACCAGAGAACCAGACAAGTTTAATAGTAGGCTAGTCATAGCGTCCCTTTGTTTACGGAACCATAAAAAACAGTAACCAGAGAACCAGACAAGTTTAATAGTAGGCTAGTCATAGCGTCCCTTTGTTTACGGAACCATAAAAAACAGTAACCAGAGAACCAGACAAGTTTAATAGTAGGCTAGTCATAGCGTCCCTTTGTTTACGGAACCATAAAAAACAGTAACCAGAGAACCAGACAAGTTTAATAGCAGGCTAGTCATAGCGTCCCTTTGTTTACGGAACCATAAAAAACAGTAACCAGAGAACCAGACAAGTTTAATAGTAGGTGTAGGTACAGTTCAATATTTATAATGATATTTACCTACCAGCAGACTTAACAAGGATAAACGTAATGAATATCATAATGACAAGCGTGCATAATATTATTTATCGTAATCGATATACAGATAAGTACTTGTAGAATATTTAAAACAGGCTCTTTTACGTATTTTACAAAATTAATGACTGCGAAAATATCAAGATCGTTATGTAACATTCTGAGTCAATGGGATAGTGATATGGGTTGACACAACACAAGACTGTTTGAAAGTTTCTGCATTATTTTAGTAATATAGGTACTTGACTTTATGTAATGCAGTCCCCGGCATAACGTTACATAAGGCTAACGGTGTTCAAAGACACCGTATCGCACTAATATTATAACTGTGAAAGTTTGAATTGATGTAATGTGTGTTTTTACTTCTTCACGCTAAAACTACTGAACAGAACGGGCTGGAATTTTACATAGATCTATATATACAGGACGATTTTTTGAGAAGGGCGGTGATGGCTATGTACTACAGTTTGAGAAAAGTCGTGAAAGGAGTCATGCCCTCGATTTATAAGAAAACAATACCTCATATTTACATAGTTCATTTTTAAATATTTTACTTATGTATGGCGGAAATCAATCCGAACAATTAAAAAAATACATATATCGTATATATCTATGTAGTCTTGTATTGACATTTGGAGGTTCTGGTGGACCGAAGGAGTTAATATTATTAGGCTACTTATATTTAATATTATTATAAATATTAGGCTACTTTTATTCCATAAATCAGTTTTCATGGTACTTATATCAATAACCTAAAATTGTTTCCGATGAGATTCTTTATTGATTTAGAACAACGAATCAACGCCCTTTTTTATCCCGGAAACTACATGCGAAGCCGCGGGCTAAAACTAGAGCACAATACCTACGCATAACACACGCGATTCAATAAATTCTTGTTGTGCCACTTCCCCACATTCGTTTAATTTTTAAACATATCGCGAATTTCAAGAGCAACTTTTATTTATAGCATTGCAACTATTGCAAGCTGATAAAACGTTTCCGTTGTTATATTTTATAGGAACGCAATATAATAAATACAATACAATTATTTGTTGTCTCGTCGTTTTCATAATAATAATAAAATCATTTATTGCCATTTCTTAATCTAAACTAATATTAAATACAAAAAGAAATTTCTTATAATAGGCAAAGGGAGTATACTCCGCATTGCGCTGCATGCCAAGACATGCGGCGCTGATTTTCAATATACTCCTGTCGGATAGGTGGTCACCGAGGGGATGGGATAGCGGGCTAAAAGTAGACTCTTATACTTACAATTGTACAATTAAAAACTCATATATAAACATATTAAAACAAAAATTACTAGTGAAAGTATTATCCAATATAATACGTTATTCATAGCGGGTTTGATTCCCGCTGCGGACAAACTTTTGTATGTAGTATTGGAAAATACTCTAATAATATACGGGCCTGGCAGGATGTTCAGTTTACTAGGTACCTACGTAGGTATTCACCATTATCATTCGCCTTTGTACACCCACTGGCAGGGTATTATCCGTGTTGGTAGATATTTAAAAAATTACCTTATTGAGTACTCGTATCAATCGTCTTATATTTACCACATATAGACTAGCTCTACCTTGGGGCTATATGTTGCTATGTAACCTATGTGAAATTTTGTGTTAGGTATTATCTTATTTATATTCTATCAACTCGTACGATTTAAAATAACCTATTAAGTACTATTAATATTTAATATGATATTTTGGCCCGATCCAGGATTTGAACCTGGGACCTCTTGGTAAACTAGCGCAGGGTGGGGTGGGATTGTCATAAGGGTTTCGAGACTTATACCCAGCAGGGGGTTAAGTCAGGCTGCAGATATACGTATGATGCTGATAATTGTTGTAAACACGAATATTACAACATACTAGTACATAGTATCATTTGCACTTCTTCAACTAGTGGACTAAAAATTGAAGTGAACAGGAAAAAAATCTTGTTTTATAAAATGTATGTATATGTTTTTGTTTTATATGTAAATTTGACTTGTCTATAATCCGAATAATCACGCGCATCTCAGATTTAAGCTCGTCTCAAGTAGCGATTTTTTGACAGTATTCAATTCAATGACGTTTTGACGACCGATGTGGCGCGGTAGGTGAAGGTCCGCCTGCGGCGCAGGTTGCGGGTTCGATTCCCGCCTCGGAACAATTGTGTGTAACATCTGCAGATATCTGTTCCGGGTGTTCTGGTCGTTTTCTATGTATAAAAAAAAATATCTATCTATGTAATGTATTATGTATATCAGTTATCTAGAACCCATAACACAAGCTCTGCTTACCTTGGGGCTAAGATAATCCTGTGTGAATTATCCAGCATTATTTATTATTAATGAAATTCGTCAATTGAGCTGTGTTTAAATCTGAATATCGTTTGAGTATTCGGGGGGTAAGTGCTTATTTTGTATGGCGCTCATTTGGGGAGGCCTATGTCCAGCAATGACGAAAGAAATAAAAAAAATTGATTTTGATTTTGAACGGTTGCAGGAATCCAACGCTACCCGAAGCTGCTGAGCGAGCTGGAGCAGGAGTTCCACCGAGTGGTGCCACCAGAGCTGGGCATCCACAACGACTCCCTCACGCGGACGGTCGGAGACGCCATCCGCGCCTTTTACTTCCAGCAGAACCCTGTCGATATGAGGCATATCGACAACCTTATTGATGTGAGCAAGTATACTAGCTTCTGCCTGCAGCTTTGCATACCTTTTTTCGGTATAGTATCTAGACCTACGTAGGTACCTAGCCTATTGCCCGAATGGTACGTATACCCAGTAGTGAGAACCCTGAAGAAACCTTAGAAATAACCAAACTTAACTTTACTTAACCTTGGAATAAAGTAATTTGTTCAAACTCAAATGGCTGGTTCAGTTTTAACAATATTTCTTCCTTTTTTGTTCTGTTCGAGCGTAGTTTACTGTATATTTTTGGAAGAGCTTTCCACGCGAGCTTTCCTTAAACGAGTTTGACATAAAATTCAGGGATTGGGTTCTTGCTATGTTTTGAATGAAAATTAGTAGATACATGCATCTACATTAGGTAGATGCTGGATCGGCAAGCTGAAGACAGGGCGTTATGGTGCTCATTGGGGGGGGGGGGGCTATATCCAGCCGTGGACATAGGCCGTGCCGCCGTGGCTGATGATGATGCATTACACAAAGTTGTTTTTTAAAAGAAGGATTAAACACAATATTAACGTAGTAAACCGACACACCTAATCAAAACCATCTTTATGTTACAGTTGTTCACAGACGTGATGTTCCTGAAGCCAATCATGAAAACAGTTCGGTTACAATCCGAGACGAACCGAACAAGTCCGACGTACCTGTACAGGTTCGCGTTCGACGGAGCCCTAGGGCTGTTCAAACGCATGCTGGGCATCACGCACCCGGGAGCCTGTCATGGCGACGAGATGGGCTATTTGTTCTACTTCTCTCGACTGAACTATAGGCTGGATGATGGGTCGACAGAGCTGGCTGTGTCCAGGCAGATGGTACAAATGTGGACTAACTTTGCCAAATATGGGTAATCTTTAGTTTATCCTTTTAACGTTATAATTATTTTTTTATAAACTAAATCACAATCACACAATTTAAACAAATTATTAATGAAATGAAAATGAAATTATTTATTTGTATTTAGTAATTCGATTTTGTATTTATAATCAGAACAGTAGACCGAACTACAGACTGATGCAAACAATCTTCAGGTAGCTTAACTAATCCATATAGTATACCAGTCGAAAGCGTCCACATAAGACGCTGGGTGTTTAATTCACTGCCGAACCATATAACCTAATTGTATCTATCATGCAAAAACGAAACAAATTGGTAGCTACATAATGGTTGTTGTTCGTCAATTTTATGAATATTTTGTGGAACCCAACAATCTGTCATGCGCCTAATCCATTTTACGAACTTAGTTGAACTTGTTCTATAATGTATCATAATTTTCAGGAACCCAACGCCACCAGTCGACTACGACTCGATGTTGGATTTCAAGTGGTTGCCTGTGAACGGTACGTCGAAGGTAAACTACCTCGACATTACTGGAAACTTCACGCTCAGGACCGACCCGGAAGGCAAAAGAATACGATTCTGGGACTGGCTGTATGAGAACTACGCAGCCAAGCCTTGAACACTGGAACCTAGGATTGTGTTTTAGCTCTTCCGTGTTTCTGGAAACTGATCCATTATGAGATCACTTTGAACTCTTGCAGCTAGTGCTTCGTTTTGTTTGACATGGACATTATTGTGATGCGAGTCTTCAATAGAACTGCTTTAAAGGGAATGAAGAGATATCCATCTACTCTATACATTGTAATTTTTATAAACAACGTCATGCAACAAAGTTAAAAAACATATAGGACATTATATCGATTTATTTATTACCTGAGTACACAAATGGCTTGCGGTCTAATAAGTTAGACATTTACAAGGTAGATTTCGTGATCGATTAATTTATCGATCTTCTGTAAACTTTTACCAAACACTGATCATACGAAGTGCAATCAATTATGTAAGAAAATACTTAATACGCTGCTTTGTTACAGCTTAAAGCTATATATAGTTATGTATCATGAATGAAAATAGGGTCTTACTCCGAATATGTAATAAGCAAGGAATATTTTACCTACCATTTTATAAATGGGTATGATAGAATCAGCTCAGATTGTTGATCAGATGTTGACTTATGCAGTAGGTATAATAGTGAAATAAGTTTAATAAATAACAAGATAATATATACTGTCTCGTTACTGTATAAGTATGATGTACCTATTAATAATAGCAAAATAATAGGTTTTTTAATGTGTGTTACTTAAGACAACTATTCATCTTAGATCATTAAGAATAAAAGATAGTATTTAATACACGGCTTGCACTTATTTGTAATTCTCTATAAGTACCTAGATGCTATTTAACCTTATATAATTATATACCAAAGTAGAAAAAAAACTTATAACTTTTTCAAATACATAGGTATCGAAAAAGTCTGCTATAGGTCTAGCTCCTTTGATCGCTAATCTCCATACAAAAGACATAAACGCGCACTCAGAACATGGATTACCAGACGCGAATTTGTTTTACATATTTTATTTACTAGTAACGCACGTATGTTCGTTATGTATATAAGTGGGTTAACTAAGAACCTAGTTTGTGTTGGAAGAAAACCAACGATTCATCCCCCAACGAGAGACTTCATCAGGGTCAGTGCGGTTCGTGTTGTGTGAATTCGTACCAGAACTATATAAGTAAAAAGCAAACTCTTACTTATAGCACAGATAATATAATACAGCTTATAGGTTGATGTTGATGGCTCAGTTAACAAAAAGAGCGTGTATTCGTATAAACTTTTGCACAGTTTACAAAAACTGGTTTCTACCGGATACTGAGAAACTATTTTAATAATATGACAGTAATCCAGTTTCATACGAACTAGGTACCTATTACAAAGTTATCGACATAGCTCAGATAATTAGCAAGCGAAATTGGCTGTGGTCCGGCTATACCTATCTCGAAGAACCGACAACCACTGGGGTAACCTGTTTCTTGAGAGGACATCGCGACTCGGCAAACGTAGTGTAGGCCCTCCGGCCAGGTGGGATGAAGATCTGGAAAAGACTGCAGGCAGAAGCTGAATGCGGCAAGCTGAAGACGGGGCGCTGTGGCGGTGATTTGTGTGGCCCATGTCCAGCTGTGGGCTATATAGACCGATGATGATGATAGGTACTCATCACCGGTAGCATAGGTACACCTACCTGTACCTATAGGAACCAATAAAATGCCAACAAAAGTATAGCTGTAGATTGGAATCCACCTTCAGTTTTCTTGTGCCTTGTTTCTTATATAGAGTACCTAGTTATGGTAACTCTACCCGGTAGAGCGATGGATAATCTAGCTACATTAGCATTAAATAACAGGTATCTAACCAAGTAGGGTTAGATAATTTAATAACAACATTGTAAGTATTGTTGCTGGCTAGTCCGTCCGTGCCAAATAGTTTAGAAGTAATAATATGTAATGCTTTTATTTTCACACTAAATAAATATATCAGATAGGTACCTATATTTCTGTTATCAATACATATTGGTGGAAGTAAGAACGTATAGGTATTTAACATAGGTATTGAGTTTAGAAAATACATAAGTTTTAGAAACGAAACGCTTTCTCTATATTTTCTAGATTAGGAAATGATGGAGGGTCAACAGGCCTTTGCCATTTGAATTTGAATTAAACATTGGGATCCAGAAGGTTGATAACAAAAGAAAATAAACGGAAACAAAATAAGTAAGAAGCTAATATTGACGGAGGAAAGAGCGCATCTGGTCGCATTTGCAGATCTAAAAATATAACGATTCGGACCTTCATAACTCGCTAAATACTGTTTTGTGACGAGCAGCATGCATGCAGTGTTAGCAAGCTGCTAATAGCTGGCTATGGGTAGGTATTATTATAAGAATAGTAAATGTAGTTACTACATACATACATTACAAGCGAGCATACTACCCCAGTGATTCAGTACTGCATCCGCGCCGGCCGTTGTTGTTGTGTGCACCTAATTACTCAAGCGCTCTTTCGTTTCAACTACCTACACAATAACTTCAAATAATAGCCTTGGCAATGTGCAACAGTGATTAAAAACAATAATCTACTAAATCCATTATCGATTTCAGTGAAGTTCGTCTAGGTAATTACGTGTTATCGTTATTATGATATATTCTGATTGATGAATCAGTACAACCATGGATGCATGAAGGAAGAATGAAGATAATCATCTCTATTTGATAAGAGGACTGAAACTGGTACAATGCGATTAACGACTAATTCCTTTGAATACTTTAATAGGTAGTAAGGTCACAACTTCTTCGTTTAACGTTTTTACTTTACTTATAACCTAAGGGCTAAGTTGCTTTGATATATATAATTATATGTAATTATTAGTGGAAAAGCCACTGGTTCCTTAAACACAGTTTTTTTAACTAGTTCGGGGACCTATGCACCCGTATTGCCTATTGCACTATCTATTATGTCAATAAATAATATTATTAATTTTACTCGTAATATTTTAGGGATGATCAGACGCGGGTGAAGACCGCGTAACATTTATTGTAGCCGAATTAAGCAATTTTTTTGAATGATGATGACAACATAATTATACGCCGATGGCATCGTAGAAATCGAAATAATATAAAAATGCTCTAAATTATTAAAATTTAATTCAATATCAATTATGTCTTAAAATAAATACAATAATATCGTAAAATTAAATGAAATGGAACGATGACAATTGGTTATTGTCTTTTTTAATCTGCAAAAAACGCGTTTTATGACTTACCTACATTCTGCATTTTGAGGCAGTATAAATCGAAAAATGCACATTACTGTCTTATCACTTCACAGGTATTCTGTTGGCCGGTTGGTCTGCTGTTCCGTGATTGCGAATTATTATACTGGATACTTACTAAAATGGCAAATGACCACAATAACTCAGGGTAAGTACCTAATATGATTTGTGACGAGATATTATAAGATTTGGTAAAAGGAATATAAAAAAAATATATGAATAGGTAGGTACATACTATATGTATATATAAGTACGCAGTAAAGTGGTGTAAACAAACTCGACCTTTCACTGTCCTTAATCCTGCAATGCAACTCTACAAGGATATACTTTTTTTTTATATTTCAATACGTCTCAAAATATAACAAAAAACTTACCCCTCGTTCCTACCGAAAACATCGTTCGGATAACAGTAGAGTTTTAATAAACATGGGAGAAATAGGAAATATTCTCCCATAAAAACAGCGTATTTTTAATCAGGTTGTTATCATAACATAGTACACACCGATATGCATATTGATGCATGTGGGTGTATACTTTGTACGTACGACGTACTTGTTTTTAATTTCTGCAATGTGTTATTTTAAGCGCTACTCAATTTCTGTAGTTACTAAAAGCTTAGCACTAGTGCAAACTCACCAACTTTGTATTGTACGGTACATAATGTATCCAAATTCCTTGGAATTGAAATAAATATAGCTCTAATATACATTCTACAGTAACATTAGTGGATACGTAATGTGTCCCGGGCGGAACAGGGAAGGAACGGGTCAATTTTAAACATCATCGTTACCTACATACAAAACAATACTAGCACCGTCTCGTCCACGCTGCTGTATTAATATATACGCGGAGCGGGAACAATACGTGGGTTAAAGTTTTGTAGATAATATGTAAAAATTGCCTCGTTACTTTACGTATGCAGAGCTCTAAATTATTACTTTGGTTGTCAGATTCAGTAGTTAGATTTAATAAAATAAGAATAATTTCTTATTAACTCATACAAAAAAATCATCATCATCACCACAGCCTTTTGTCGCCCATAGCTTGGTATAAAAAACATAACATGCTGTAAAACAACAGTCAGATAAATAAAAAAACAAGCTTCGCTATGGCCCGCAGCTTCGCTTACGTTGTAAATAGGTAGAATCACAATCATAAACAGATAATAAGTCCTCAGTAGATCAGAACTACTTGGCTGTGTGGTGTCGGCCGTAATAGAATAGCACCATCCCAACTCTTCCCGTGGGTGTCGTAGGAGGCGACTAAGGGACATACACCGGGGGGCGGGCAGCAGCGTCCCTTGCAGCACACTCCCTATACTGCGATCCCCAACCCGCATGCCCAGCGTGGGGATTATGGGCATCAACCCCCCCATGGATGGACACGCCAAAAGAATGTGGCCCCCAGTTCCCGGCCGCCTCGCTATTCCTGGCCATGGTAGCGGCCACGGTAACGGCGGGGCAGGGGGTGCTAGGAATCCCCGGGCTACATCAGGCTACCAAACTCTACCTAAACTGACTCTGGCTACGTTTAACGGACGCACTCTGAGGCTTGACCATAATCTAGCGCAGTTGGAAGTGGAGTTAGAGAACATCAAATGGCATGTTCTGGGGTTATGTGAAGTCCGTAGAGAGGGGGAGGACACCGTTACCCTAGACTCGGGCCATCTTCTCTACTTTCGCGAGGGTGATAAAACATCCCAGGGTGGCGTAGGCTTCCTCGTCAATAAGGCCCTCTCTAGCAACGTCCAAGAAATCTCCAGTGTGTCGACCAGGGTAGCGTACCTGACCCTTCGGCTGTCCAAGCGGTACAGCATGAAGGTCATCCAGGTCTATGCAGCGACCTCGGCACACTTGGATGATGAAGTGGAGGATATGTATGAAGACATATCCAAAGCCTTACATAACACCACTAAGGCCCACTTCAACGTTGTTATGGGAGACTTTAACGGCAAGGTGGGAACCCAGACTGGCAACGAATCCCGAATAGGCCCGCATGGTTATGGAGTCAGGAATCACAGGGGGCAAATGCTTGTCAACTTCCTTGAGAAGGAGGGGCTTTTTTTGATGAACTCTTTCTTTAAGAAACAGCCTCAAAGGAAGTGGACATGGCAAAGCCCCGACACTGTGACTAAAAATGAGATCGACTTCATCATGACGGATAGCAAGCACATATTCAGAGATGTCTCAGTGATCAACAGGTTCAATACCGGATCACCGACCGAGGCTCTCTGAATATCAACATGAAGCTTGAAAGAAACCGTCTGATGAAGTCCGCGCTCCGACCTGACCCAATCCAAATCATGGCGGGCACCGAGAAGTTTCAGCAGCTTCTCGGGAATAGATTTGTTGCCTTGGAACCCACTGATGACGCTGACGAGACCCTACACAATCTGGTTGAAACGTTGAGGGACGAGGGCATAAAATTCTGTCGAAAGCAGCGTACTGGCAAGAAGTCCAGACTCTCGGATGAGACTCTTGGGCTGATGACAAAAAGACGGGAGACCACCCAAACGACTTTGTCAGAGAGGTCAGACCTGAACAAGCGGATTGCGAAGATGGTACGGCACGACCTTCGGAGCTTCAACACACGCCTCATTCAAGAGGCGATAGAGCGAAACCGAGGTTCCAAAGTATTCACTCAGCAGCTTGGCAGGAGCCACCTGACAAAGCTTAAAACGCACGACGGGAGGACCGTATTGTCAAAGCCGGAGATATCCGCCGAGATAGAGGATTTCTATGGCCGATTATACGCTGCACATGCCCCTCGTTACCGACGAGATGACCAAGATTCCAGAGCCACCTTGACACGCCACTATACCGACGAACTGCCTGAAATCAGTCAAGACGAGATCGTGTTAGCTCTAAGGCAGTTTAAAAATGGAAAAGCCCCCGGCGAGGACGGTATTACTTCAGAGCTTCTTAAAACCGGAGGAGCTCCTGTAATACAGGACCTACGGAACCTCTTTAATACCGTCCTTGACAGTGGGAGAACTCCAAAGGCGTGGAGCGGGTGTTTGGTGGTGCTCTTTTTTAAGAAGGGAGATAAAACCCTTCTTAAGAATTACAGACCCATCTCACTCTTGAGCCACGTCTATAAGCTGTTCTCACGAGTGGTCACAAACCGTCTCGCCGGGAGACTCGACGAGTTCCAGCCACCGGAACAGGCTGGGTTCCGCGGAGGATATGGCACCATAGACCACATACACACAGTGAGGCAGATTATACAGAAGTCCGAAGAGTATAATCAGCCCCTGTGTCTGGCTTTTGTGGACTATGAGAAGGCATTTGACTCCGTCGAAACCTGGGCTGTTCTGGATTCCTTACAGCGATGCCAAGTAGACTATCGTTATATCCAGGTGCTGAGATGTCTCTACGAGGCCGCCACCATGAGTGTCCAAGTACAGGGTCAGCAGTCTAAACCCATCCAATTGCGCAGAGGAGTGAGGCAGTGGGATGTCATATCCCCGAAACTGTTCACGTGCGCATTGGAAGATATGTTTAGGTTGCTGGACTGGAAAGGAAAGGGCATTCATATAAACGGCGAGTACATCTCACACCTGCGATTCGCTGATGACATAGTCTTAATGGCGGAGTCACTTGAGGAACTGAACCAGATGCTGGACGGCCTAGCTTCAGCCTCCCGATGTATCGTTCTTGGCATGAATTTGGATAAAACCAAAGTCATGATCAATGGTCACATTGATCCAAGGCCGGTGGTCGTACATGGTCACCTTCTCGAAACTGTTTCCGAGTACACTTACCTTGGGCAGATTCTGCAGTTGGGTAAAAACAGTTTCGAGAAGGAGGCCAAAAGGAGGATCCAGCTGGGCTGGGCAGCATTTGGGAAACTACGTCAAGTCTTCACGTCATCCATACCGCAATGCTTGAAAACGAAAGTTTTCAATCAGTGCGTCCTACCCGTTATGACCTACGGAGCTGAGACCTGGACACTCACGATAGGGCTGGTCCACCAGTTCAAAGTCATTCAGCGAGCTATGGAAAGAGCTATGCTCGGAGTTTCTCTGAAGGATAGGATTCGTAACGAATACATCCGACAGAGAACCAAGGTTATGGACATAGCTCAAAGAATTAGCAAGCTGAAGTGGCAGTGGGCCGGCCATATCTCGCGAAGAACCGACGGCCGATGGGGCAAACGTGTTCTTGAGTGGAGACCACGACTCGGTAAACGTAGTGTAGGACGCCCTCCGACCAGGTGGGATGACGACCTGCGAATGACTGTAGGTAGATGCTGGATGCGGCAAGCTGAAGACAGGGCGCTATGGCGCTCATTGGGGGAGGCCTATGTCCAGCAGTGGACTGCTATAGGCTGATGATGATGATGATGATGAGATCAGAACTGGCCTACTTCTTATCCTCAGAACTAAGTTCTTAATTGTAGAGCTATAATATATATACAAAGAATTTTTCAAAATTAAGCTAGCAAAGTCAGTAGATAGGGTAGGTATAATTACGGAGCTTTCCTACATCCTACATCGATACTTACAGGTTTCCCAGCCCTCACGCTAACAAGGTCTACGACAACATCCTGCAAACGATCGGCAACACGCCTCTCGTGCGCATCAACCGCGTCGCTAAGGACCATGGCGTCGAATGCGAGATACGTAAGTTCATGTTTAATGTTTATTCCACTTTTACGGAGTTATATATTTTCTTGGTCTCGGATAATAGTCCTGAACATAGCACAAGCAGCATATTTACCTATATATTATTATGTTTATTATAACTCTACATTCACGAGATCTAACTTCTGAACAAAGCGAATGTTTTTAATAAGATATGTGATTGTAAAAGCTTAGGAAGTAACTCAATACCTAGTTAAATACATAATCATTATGCATTTTATGTTTAATAAAGTCAATTTGTATAATTATAGTACTTATTGTTTTCATTCTTAACATTGGGGTAGTGAAATAACTCAACAAAACTAAGTCATAGGTACATGATTGAATGGCTTAAGATATGGAATCACTCCAGAGAGAGTTCCCAGTTCCAGAGATACAGATGTGAATAGCAGTAGACAAATAACAGAGAGTCCAGACAAATATTGTACAGTTTCAGCTTGCGACGTTCCATATTTGTCTGGAAAAGCATCAATTGAGTACTAAACTAAGTGACTACGATTCCGTTGAACAGTTCCGCATTTATTTTGGGAGATGGCGCAAGAATCCTTTAGAATGTATGCAGAAGCTCCGCGATACGATGCAATTTAACAACTATTTTCCAAAGATCCTAGTAACCTACGTTGCGATCTATCATGAACGTCTAGAAATACTCATTCACTCTAGTATTGATTGTAACTGACTGGAAAAACAGCAGCTCCCTTGCTGCTGTTTGTCATTTACTATTTCTAGATAACAATTTAGAGTCAAGCAATTTGTCTGCTTAAGTCATAGAGTTATAATAGTGTACCTATAGTTAGGTAGGTACCTATTCTATTCGTAGTTTTACACTGTTATACACAGTGAGTTAGTAATCTTTCTGGGTCTGAATTCTCGCTCAGCTTCCTCTCGTATGGAAAAAGAGATTCCCCCTATTTCAGTTTTCAACGCAGAAAGACGCTTTTAGCGTTCTGATGCACAAGTATAAATTGAAATGAGCTTTTTTGCATTTTTCTAGAAACTTTAATGTATTTTTTCCATACCCAGAAAGATAGGCCAGAAAAAAGAATCTATGTTGGCCATGACGTTTAGGTAAGTGTACAAAAAATAAGTCCTGTCAGAAACAAATAAACAAACTTGACATAAGCTACAGCAGCGTAACAAGCTTGAAAATTTCAATAAAATGAATGTTGCTTTTTGTAGGGTCGGTCAAGTCTCACTGTTGAGTACCTACAATTTGTAATCAACAAAGTCAGCACATCACAAAGTACCTACATACTATCTTGTGTATACCCACATAATTGGATACTGGAAAGTCAGCGAATAGGTACACTATGAGTTAATCAACGCAGCTCTCAACTTTCATAAAACGACGACGTTTCAACGTATTTTATTTTTACCTCGTGGGAACTCTTTATCTGACGGCAGATTAAGGCATAACAAGATCAAGGAAATAATTTGAGTCGTCTAAAGTTTTATTTTACTGTCACAGTAAGTTGAAAGCTGGAATCTTTATTTGTCGTCACTCTAGAGTCGTCACATAGGATTCATGCATACATGCATACTACCTATGTGTTGAAGCAACAGCGCAATAGGAGTAACGCAAAAGGAAACACATGTGTTTGCCTTTTGCGTTACTTCTATTGCGTCGAAAATATCGCAGCAGTGTGGGCCGTTCGTGGCAGTACAAACTACAAAATGTAATGAAAATAGCAATAACGCATGCGATATTATTGACCGATAAAAACGCATGTGTGGGGTAAAGCCTGAAAGTTCGTGGTAAGGTAGCTTGGAACAGGTAGGATAGGTTAGGTACCTCACTATACGTAAACTTTTTTTCAGTCGTAAAATGCGAGTACTTGAACCCTGGTGGTTCTATCAAGGACCGGATCTCGTACACTATGGTCCAGCACGTGGAGAAACAGGGCAAGGCGCGACCTGGCGCCCGTTTCATTGAGCCGACATCTGGCAACACTGGCATCGGCATGTCCTTGACATCTGCGGTTTGTGGTACTTGATCAACATATTATGCATGCGTTGATATTTTCAGTCGTAAAATGCGAGTACATG
Source organism: Eupithecia abbreviata (assembly GCA_943735965.1). NCBI lineage: Eukaryota > Metazoa > Arthropoda > Insecta > Lepidoptera > Geometridae > Eupithecia > Eupithecia abbreviata. Next base: position 7,751,787 of record OX030991.1, on the reverse strand, counting down.
AACCCTGGCGGTTCGGTGAAGGATCGGATCGGTTACACTATGATCCGGGATGCGGAGAGCAAGGGCCAGGCCAGAATTGGCACCCGGTTCATCGAGCCTACTTCCGGCAACACTGGCATTGGCGTGGCCCTGACAGCTACGATTGGCGGTATGTAGAGTTAGCCATAATCTGTAGGTGGCTCTATCAAGGACTGAACTGCATTCACTCATCAAGCAAGACTACTTCCGGCAACACTGGACAAGACCCTGACGGCTACAGTTGGCTATGTTTATTTTGCGTGTCGTGCGTGTAGATAAAGAATGGTCAAATGGGACTGCAAATAGCAGCGTGACAGCATCAGAATGCTGTCCAACTGTCATTTTGGCAGAATGGGATTGAAGATGACAGCCAGACAGCTCCCGCTATCATCTTCAATCCCATTATTTATTTAGGTACACGCACAAACTAGTACACGTCTAATAACATTCATGGTAACATGTTATAACATCTACTTTTATCAACTAGGTTGACCCATTCACTGCCCAAGTGTCCAGTAGCGGTGCGACGAAGACCAAGACGCGACGACGGCAACGACCTGCAGCAGGGGCGCGCTATGCTGCTGCTGCTTCATTACGCTCCAATTCTCTACGCGCGTCATGGGCTCTGAAAGACTTAAGCTTACAGAGACAGCATTTTACCTAATCAAAATATTGTTCAAGAAATTTTTGCTTTCACTATTAATTGTGTAGGTTACGGCTGTACCATCGTGACTCCTGACAAGAACTCTGATGAGAAGATGTCTACAATGCGCCTACTCGGGGCCGAGGTGATCCAGACCCCGGCGATGGCTCCGTACGGGAGCCCCAAGAACTTCGCTTCCGTTGCCAAAAGGCTGCTTGAAGACGATCCTAATGCGATGAGCCTGGATCAGGTAAAACTACGACATTTTGATATACTTTTCACGTCTCTTGCCCAAAAAGTGTGTTATTAAAGCGTAGATAAAGCGCGCTAAGTTCTATTATTCTAGTTATATATAATTTTATTGTGTGATTTTTTTTGTGACATCTATATATATATAAAAGAAAGTCGTGTTTGTTACAACACTTATAACTCGAGAACGGCTTGACCGATTTAGCTGAAAATTGGTGGAGAGGTAGCTTAGAACCAGGAGTCTAACATAGGATACTTTTTATCATTTAAACAATTTGACACATAGATTTCCACGGGGGCGAAGCCGCGGGGAGCAGCTAGTTTTACATAAAAACCGACTTCGAATAACTTACGTTTTAAACTGTGTTTTGTACATATGTTGCGTGATGTACCTTGAGAAGAAGAGCCTTGAGACGAAAATGTTTAAACAAGCTAACAAATTATTTGTGCCGTCGTGAGTTGAAACGTTTTAAGAACTATATCCTCTTTTTTCAGTACGACAACGAAGTAAACTCTTGGACCCACTACGAGTACACGGCTGAGGAGATTCTCGAGGCCCTGGGCGATGACCTGGATATGATCGTGATAGGGGCTGGCACGGGAGGCACGCTCTCCGGCATCTCCAAGAAGATGAAGGAAAGGTGCCCCAAGTGCATCATAGTGGCTGTGGATCCTCTGGGCTCTATCATGTTCCAGGATGGACAGCCAAAGCTGTATTACGTGAGTTATGCCTCATTTAAAACTGACTTCGAGAGGAGGAGAAAGGTTCTAACCTACAGCCTCTGATCGCCGATAACTCCGTCAATTGTGGACTAATTTTATTGATATAGTACCTAACGATCCCAAGATTGTCCCATAAATATTATTACCGAGGGATAAGTATTTGTCCCGAAAAACTTAAAAACAAGTGTAGGTAAATTACCTAGTTTTGAGTTTTTTCGTAATCGAATTATTGATGATTCAACGCTAATCAGAGAGTCCTATGTTCAGCAGTGGACTCGAAAAGGCTGTTGCTGTGATGTGTTTGTTATGTGATGTGAAACGAACTTGGAGAACTTATCGATCTATCCTTTCGATTGCTTTGGATTTAGGTACCGTACCGACACACATTTGAGGTAGGTAAATGCGCTAATATCACCGAATCACTTTTTAGTACACTAATATAAATTAATTTTCACTTAATAAAATAAGATCTTGAACTCCTTTCAGGTTGAAGGAATAGGCGGCGACTTCATACCTAAAGTTCTGGACAAATCGCTGGTAGACAAAGTCGTTAAGCCGAATGACTACGAGTCTTTTAACATGAGTCGAGAATTAATCAAAAAGGAAGGACTGCTGTGTGGTAAGAAACAAAAACCGAAATAACGTAACTAATCCGTGACAGAAATATTTCGTAGATCCATTAGCACTTAGCGCTTATAGTACCTAAGTGCTAATTTTGTATACCTAAAGACATTTTTAAATCTGAAGTAGGCATACAAACCTAAATCATTTTATTATTTTCCAGTCCTTTTTCCGATGGACAGATACAAAAGAGATTTTTTTTTCTATTTTATATTAGCTTAAATTATTTTATAGCAACTTGGCCATTCGAATTCCGAAAGTATGTAGAACTGTTGGAATAAATAAATAATGCTGGACAAACCACACAGCATCATCTAGCCTCAAGGTAAGTAGAGCTTGTGTTATGGGTACTAGATGACTGATATACATAATAAAATTATATAATATAGATTACGTGGATAATTATTATCAAAGCAGCGCAAACTAGTAATTCGAACCCCCGGCTGTTTAAAAATTTACATGACTATACCCTCTTAGGTGGCAGCAGTGGCGCGGCGATGTACTCCGCCATCCAGGCCATCAAGGAATTAGATCTGGGCAAGGGCAAGCGCGTGGTGGTCATCCTGCCCGATGGCATCCGCAACTACATGACCAAGTTTGTCTGCGACCAGTGGATGGAAGCGCACCTCTTCAAGGAACCGCCTGAACATAATTTTCTGTAAGACTGTGAGACTAGTTCGGGTACTTGGTGTATGTATACCAAGTACGCCTTGGACTTTTATGGGGAGTCCTTGAAAAACTAAGACTGTCAGATTGCATGTCAATCCTACCAAAAGTGGTCGATAGAGGACGCTTATTTTTTACATAGACTTATGCAAATATTCTGTTGTAGAATAGGCAAACTTTTATTATTTTGGTTGATGTAAGGTACTAAAGTCATGAAAAAGTATTCTGTGTCACAAAATGACAAGCAAATTTTAGTTACAAATATATTAATAATAATCCGATTGGAATCAGTACCACAGAAAGAGCCACGCACGGTTCGTCGTATACAAACCTACAAGCTTAGAACGTTCAATAGAAATAAATAAAAAAGCTGGACAATTTGCAAAGCATTATCTAGCACGTCTCCGATCCCAAGCTACGCAGAGCTTAGGGCTTGGAGTGCGTATGAAAAGCGTAGGTATGTGCTTGCATTGAAAACAACGTTAGTGCGGTATCTCACTTTTGAATTTGATTGCTAACAGAGAAATTTTCGTTTTATTTTTAAGGCTTGTAGTTGTACCTAATAAGAAAGCTTACTCAGTTATGAATCTACGTTTGGATAACGTTTTTGCCATAGAAAATTGTTATACCTACTTATTAGCTAAGACTGAGCAAACTTTCATAATACGACCCTAAGTTTAATTAATTAAGAAAATTCAACCATTCTATCTTATTTTTAGGTGGTGGAACAGATCAATATCTAACTTAAAAATAAATCGCGATATTCCGCATATAATGGAGGACTGTACTGTGAAAGAAGCTATCAGGGCCATGGGTACTGAACACAGTGTTGCCATCGTCTTGGGATTTGATAAGTAAGATTTATACACTAAAGTACAGAGCGTACAAATATTTGTCTCGATGCGGGTTTAGAACCATCTTCTGTAGGTAATAAAAGTCGTATTCTGCGTCGCAAGCGGACCTTTAACCGATACGCCACAGAGTTCTTGACGAGATTTGACCACTCTCTGTCCAGCATTAGACTTAATAACAATAAAGAGTTAAACTAACTCTTCTATGTACGTAGACTTGCTGCAACACGCAGCTCATCGCTAGCAAAATTAAAACAGCCGATTAATGTATAGTTTTCACATGTTTTATAATTAGCATAATTATTGAAAATATCAATACTGTATATTTTCAGGTTTTTAAAAGGCGTAATCTCAAAGAAAAGTATTAGATCTAATGCCACAAACCCGAACTATAAAGGCGATGAGCTAGACCTGTGCGATTCAGTGAGCTCGCACCTCATAAAGTTCTGCCAGAAGATAGTTGAGAACCAAGGCGACCCGACGGTGGGCCTGGCTGCCAGGATACTGGACATTGCGCCGTTTGTGCTGATCGTCGAGGAATTCAAAATAAATAAGAATCTGAGTAGTAAGTTCACGGTTTATGTAGTTGCAAGGCTACCATGCTATTTAACGCTTAACGTAAGGCTCAACTCACACCGAAAGAGCGGCGAAGGGCAGCGAAGCGCAGCGAGCCGCTCGGTAGAGAAGGCGCGCGGACTCCCGCGACTGCTCGAGAAGTCGCTGAAATGCTCGAGAAGTCGTGGGACTCCGCGCGCCTTCTCGAGCCCGCCCGCGATGAATGCAGTCGTACATTTGCACCAAATAAATAAGCTTTTCTTCATCCATTTCCATAACGTCTGTATTCGTTGCACTGCAAAGAATGAATGCGAATGCTCGCGCGCGGGGAGCGGGCGCGAGGGGCGGGATATTGCCAGCTCGCGACTGCTCGAGCATTCTCGGGACTTCCCGCGACTTCTCGCGCAGTCGCGGATGCGCGGGCATCCACGCGACTCGTTCGAGTTTCTCATGCGATAATAAGTATTATTGTTATGAAAACCAAGTTAAAATTCATATGACACTGAAACTGCGCTCCTCTTCGCTGCGCTTCGACGCTCTTTTGGTGTGAGTTGAGCCTAACTCACATTATCAGCGTTATAACGTTAATTTTAGCGCGAATTACGCGTGTTAAGGCGCATTTTAACTTAATTTGACGTTAAAATGCACCTTAACATGCGTAAAATTAGCGAATAACGCTGATAACGCGAGTTACGCTGTGTTAAATAGCGTGGTATCCCCACTGGTTGCTACAATGTTGCGTCCGCCATTGCTATGACATACAAGCAGGATACCATCATTTTTGTGGTGTAGTTTATTGTGTACGTTTGCATAATGTCTTTTTTTGTAGGTAAGGAAATAAGAAATATTAGTAATTGTTGCTTAGAGAGCAAAGTCGATAATAATATAATAATAACCTTAATTAATAATAGTATACATGTGTATAACCTAGGTACATGTGTATCTATAACCTACCCATAAAGATTACCGGGTTCATTGTTAAAAAAATGATGCATGTAATATTTTCGAAAAGCAATAAATAGGTACCTACCTACCTACCTACCTAAATGAATACTGAATACTGGTTAGGTAGGTAGTACTTGCGTAAAGTGGTTGGTTGTACCTGGTAAATAACATTAGTTTTGTTTTTCAGATTACATACCCAAAGGCATCGTCACCGACGAGATAGTACTGGATTTTATTGTTAAGCATCAGCATTATATATAACAATTTTAATTATTCGTCTAAGCTAAAACGCGGTTTAATTATGGGATAACATTATCACTTATCATCATATAAGTACAACCCTAAAAATATACTATTTTATAGCATGGTTGATTGTGGTTTTTTTTTACCGTTGGGGATTGGCATTTATTAATTTTTTTATTTTTAGGAAATGTTAGGAAAGGATCGAATCAAACCTTTACTATAACGATTTATAATATCACTCTTTTAATCAACATTGTGGTATACATCACACTCGTAAATCAAAATCGAACGATAAAACACATTAACACACGAAATTATTATTTACACATTTGAAATTTTTAAATAAACCCATAACACAAGCTCTGCTTACCTTGGGGCTAGATGATGCTGTGTGGATTGTCCAGCGTTATTTATTTATTTCCTCGTTATTTGAATTCGTGAAAATATCGTCATCTGTTTTTGTGAAGAAGTCTTTCGCATCGTGAAAATAATGCACTTCTACTAATAAGTCTTTTATCGGACTTCGCAAGTTCAAAACTCACTAATTAATACTAGTGTGTATAAAGCATTTCGGAGCGAGCAGTAATGGAGACCGAGACTCGGCAAACGTAGTGTAGGACGCCCTCCTCCATAATTTAAGGTAGGTTCCTACCTATACCTACCCATTCTAGCTGTTCAGGTTCCCTACCTAATTGCGTTTTCAGGTTACTAGGTATAGTTAGTTTTTATTGAGGAGGATTCTCTTTTGTGAAAAACAGGGCTGCAGCCTCCCTAAACCCAGTTCTCCAAGAGATTTTAGAATGTTATTATTTTATTTTAATTAAAATCTCAGTTCAGGAGAGCGAGATCGTTTTAAAATAGACTTATTTTTATCTCGCTCTCCTGAACAGAGATTTTAAATAAGTCTTATTAACAATCTGTCTCGCTCTGCTCGCCTTAATTTTTTGTTAAACTTTCATTGCCTTTTTGCCATAGGCAAAAATTTCAAAAAAAATAATGGTTCCCTCCGCTTGCTGTTGCTTTAGCTTCTTCTAAAATAATTATTCTATTTGTATCCATTTTTCCGCAAAGCTCCCTTCGCGGTATAAAACCGTGACCTGTCTGTTCTGTGTGTCTACCTTGGTGTTGGACACAGTCTACTCGTAGATAGATCAACCTTGGAATGTTCTGCCAATGGCAGAACTTTCCATGGCTGTAAGTGACGAGGCCGTGCTATTAATGTTCAGCCCGTACTTTACATACTCAGAACTTACAGCCTTGGAATATGATGCCATCCATGTACAGATATTACTGGGCTGTAACATCCATGGTTATTCCTTGATTGGCCGTAAAAGCATAGCCCCGGTTTTTGCTGTCAACGTCACTGTGACAGTTGCATTCAGTAGTGATAGGTACCACTTTGGTTTTTCCTTCGCTATATCCAGCGTTATCTAAAAAGAAAAAAGCCTTACCTACTTATCTCGAACTTCTTCAACGTACAATACAAACGAATCTCACAACTTAACTCGATCCCGAAACGATTAAAGAACTTCTTGGAACTAGAAACTTGATTTTGTTGGTATAAGACTTATTTCTTCAATTTATTCATTTTAAATTAGAAAGGTGTCACGTAGGTATTTAATTACACGAAGCGATCTAGGGGACTGCAGAGGTAGGCGGGTGCCTTTGAGCGAACCGCGCCTCGCTGATAGAGCTTTATAAACATAATTTCCACATACATGTAATGTATGTGGAAATTATGTTCATAAAGCTCATCATAAAGCTCAAAGTTAGTTGGATCGGCCGTGGAAGTATTTCAATTAAAACTTTATTATGTATCGTAACATTAGTAACATTAGATAATCAGTGCTATGGTATCATTTTATTTTGTATTAATCTAAAACCCCTGATATTCCTTCTTACAACTTAAAATAGTTATTAATTTATTGATAAACTATTTACAATGCCTTTACAGTTGGACACCAAAGCGACAAAGAAATATAACAAAAAAAAAACTTAAACTTAAAACACAAACCAAAAAACTAACATTCTACACACTACTAACTACCACTTAATATTAAACTTAAGTGGTAGTCAGTAAAAATAAACCTATTTACATATTCCTATGGGTCCTATCCAAAAATTTTAAAACCGCATCCCTGAATTTTGGTAAGGACATATAGAATATGTCAACATCTTCCTCTGCACATAAAGTATTAATAGCCCGAAGGGCCCGTGTGAACGGGGACTTGCTCAGGAGGTTAGTTCTTGCTTTCGGGATCGCAAGTAGCTTAGGTCTTCGGCGTGCGTATACATACTTATTAGGTACGTGCAGCCCTATATGCATTAAAACAAGAGGGTTGTGTATTATGCCTCTAATCACACTAAAAATGTAAGTTATCAACATCAGTTCCCTTCTCACTTCTAGTTTAAAATACCCTACCATCCCCAGTACGAATATTAAAAATTTGACGACCGATGTGGCGCGGTGGGCGATGGTCTGCCTGCGACGCAGAAGGTTGCGGGTTCGATTCCCGCCTCGGAACAATTGTGTGTACGATCTGCAGATATTTGTTCCGGGTGTTCTGGTCGTTTTCTATGTATAATAAAAAATATCTATCTATGTAATGTATTGTATTATGTATATCAGTTATCTAGTACCCATAACACAAGCTCTGCTTACCATGGGGCTAGATAATGCTGTGTGAATTGTCCAGCATTATTTATTTATTTATTTATTTTATTTAATAAGGTAGGGTACATTAATGGGAAAAATGGGTAAACTCCGTATGCCTTTAAATAGAGAAACCTTAAAAACTTATTCTGCATTTTTTCCACCATACTACTGCACTTTTTTTCATGAGGGGACCATATCATGGCTCCACACTCCAGCCTACTTCTAACGAGTGCATTATACAGTACCTTAATGGTACCGATATTGTGAAAGTCGCCAGATTGTCGCAATATAAATCCTAGATTTCTGAAAGCCTTTTTACATATATAGACTATATGACTTCTAAAATGTAACCCCGTGTCCATTTGAATGCCGAGGTCATGAACAGAATGCACTCGATCCATACAATCTGAACCCAGTGAATAGTCATGTACTATAACAGGATTTTTTGCACGGCCGTATCTAATAGTACAGCACTTGGATGCGTTGAAAAAGAGCCTGTTATCATGGCCCCACTGGGAGACGCGGTCTATGTCACATTGCAATCGCTCGCAGTCCGAGACCTGCTCTACCCTGCTAATGCAGCAGCTTAAGATCATCGGCAAATAAAAGACAAACGAAATCCTTTATGACACTAGGCAGGTCGTTTATCATAATTAAAAACTCAAGAGGTCCTAAGTTACTTCCTTGACTTACGCCTGAATTGGTGTAAAAAGGTTCAGAAAGGTACCCACAGTAGTCCACGTATTGCAGCAGGATCACAAACAAATTGCGGACTTGTTTGCTGGCCGTTTTAAAATAGAGCCGGAACCTATTAGCGAAAATGAGTGTGAGTTCTCTGTACCTACTGATGATGATGTGCTGCAGAGTTGTAGTTATATATTTACACCTGACGAAATAGCTAAAGCTGTGTATAATATGAAGAAAGGTAAGTCTCCGGGACATGATAAATTAAGTATAGAACATATACTACATGCAGGTGATAATGTTTATTCTAAATTATGTGATTTATTTAACTTATGTTTAAAATTCTCTTTTATGCCTGATAATATGACCAAAACTGTAGTAGTCCCAGTGGTTAAAAATAGAACTGGTAACCTTGGTAGTGCAGCCAACTACCGGCCTATCTCGCTAGGTACTGTTATAGGGAAGGTGTTTGAACGACTATTGCAGCCTTTACTGTTGAATAATGTTAGTATTGATGACGCACAGTTTGGCTTCCGTCCCGGTCTCTCAACTGATGCGGCAATTTTCAGCCTTAAATATAGTGTTAACTATTATGTCACCCGGGAAACTTCAATCTACGCCTGCTTCTTGGACCTGAGTCGCGCCTTCGATCTTGTGAATTATAACATTCTCTGGAAGAAGCTACTTGACTCAGGAGTCCCGCTGAAAGTTGTTAACCTTTTTAGGTACTGGTACGGAAGCCAAACCAATGTAGTAAGATGGGGCGACACGACCTCCAGTGAATATAAGCTGGAATGCGGCGTACGCCAGGGGGGGTTGACCTCTCCAGACCTTTTTAACATTTACGTAAACGGCTTAATCGAGGAGCTGAGGAGTGCCAGAACAGGCTGCCATATTGGTGATGTTTGTGTTAACAATTTGAGTTACGCCGACGATATGGTACTCCTGAGCCCCTCGATTAACGGACTCAGAAAACTTTTATCCATATGTGAAAATTATGCTCACCTCTATGGATTAAAATATAACGTCCTCAAAACAGAAATGCTAGTATTCAGAGCAGGAAAGGGTCCGGAGAGGGTACCTAATGTGTATCTGAAGGGTTCAGCGGTAAAGGTTGTAAGGGAGTTCAAATACCTTGGGCACATCATCACTGAGGACCTAAATGATGACCAAGATATTGAGCGTGAAAGACGGAACCTGTCCATCAGGTGTAACATGCTTGCTCGGAGATTTGCCAGATGCAGTGACGAAGTAAAAGTTACGTTGTTTAAGGCATACTGCCTCTGTATGTATACTTGTCAGCTCTGGTTTAAATACAAAAGAAAATCGTACAGTACCATAAGGGTGCAATACAATGACGCTTTTCGCATCCTTATGAAGAAACCACGTTTTTGCAGCGCGTCAGGCATGTTCGCTGATGCACGGGTTCCGGATTTTTTCGCTATTATCCGATCTCGTATTGCGTCATTTTGGGCCAATATTAGACGATCAAAAAATGGCATCCTCAGTTGTATGGCTAACAACATCTGTAGCCCTATGTACAGGTTCTGGCTCTCTGTGCACCAGAGTGGGAACCGTAAGTAGGTCTATTCCTATTTTAATGTTTACTTTAATTTAATTTAATAACCTATGGGTTTCTTTTTATGACCTGAAATAAATGACTATTATTATTATTATTATTATTATTATTATTGCTTTCTACCTTTCATGTAGTAGCTGGCAAAAAGTTTAAGTAGATCTAGAGTAAATCCCATCGATGCCATGTTGGCTAGTAAGACGTCATTATCGACGGTATCGAATGCTTTACGATAGTCGAAATACGCCGTGTCCACCTGGTCCCCAGTGGCCACAGCTGGGACAGCATATGTTATAAGCATATTACTGTCCGTACTTCGACTCGGCCTAAACCCGTGTTGGGCATCCGACAGTTGACAATTTATCTGCCTGTAGATGTATCGATGCAATATAGACTCTAATATCTTTGCGCAGGATTTGGATTAGTTAAGTATGTAATAGTATAATATTCTGTACTAACGAGAATAAATTGGGTATATTTCTGGCGCTAAGCCATCACATTATTAGTAGCCAAGTTGGCAACACTAACTTAAATTATTACAATAATTTTTATGTAGAAGTAGGTAATCTATGTCTGACATTAAATAACATATAAGTTCATTCACTCACAGCCGGGTGCTGCTGGGTGCTGTGCTGAGTTGAGTTAATTATAGGTATTATTTTCTGTCGTTCTAAATGAACGTGCTATTGGTAGTCCATTTTCATAAGTTGTTCGTGGTCTACTCATAAATAAGAAAATCGGTACCCTAAAATAGAAACAGTACATTGTGGCCACGTGCAGAAGTTTGCTGTCCCATTTCGCAACCAAACTTTTTAACAAGTTTTGAACTCCGATCGCTGCCTGCGTTTAAACCGGGAAATCGTGGAAATGTCTAACCATATACAGAATGGATCAGAGAACGGAGAAAGAAAGTATTTTGACCTCAGCAGCCTGCCTCACATCGTCAGAGCTTTGTAAGTAATCTCTAGACTATAAAATACCTACTAGAAATCCTTAGCAGAAAAATAGCTGTAACACACACAATAATCTAAACTTGTAGCATTGGATCTTTCATAGTTGGTTTCAATCGTCTATCAATCACTTAGATTTTTTTAACAAGCTGATTTAATTCTTCAGAGGGCTTCTAAGTTCCCAATTAATTGTGAAAGATTATTGTTTTATTTGTGTCTTTATAATTTTGTTAATTTGTAATTCTAAACTGTACACATTCCATTTTAAAACTTGACTTTAAAACTAATCTTGGAAGTATTCTCAGTCAAATTGTATTTTTCAGGGATAGAAATCAGAAAGTACATCCTGATATCCTTCAAGTGATTGGGAACACTCCTCTGGTGAAGCTCAACAACATACCTAAAGAGGAAGGAATAAAATGTGAAATGTGTAAGTATTATCAAATGTCCATGAACTATGTCAGTTCTACCCTAGAGAAGAATGAGGTTGTGGTGTGTTCAGTGCGCAATCACCCTGCTTCTCAATCACTCTAATCGCTAGTGTGATAAAGCTGTTACAGTCATTCTAATTTCATCCAGATTCTTTGTTGCTTTTACCTACTCCCATTCTTCCTTCATCAGATGCAAAATGCGAGTTCTTAAACCCTGGAGGTTCTGTAAAGGACCGCATTGCCTTCCGAATGGTCTCGGACGCTGAGGACAGAGGGGTACTCAAGCCCGGCAAGTCAGTTATCATTGAGCCCACTTCAGGCAACACTGGTATTGGCCTCGCTCTGGCTGCTGCTGTCAAAGGTATAAAATTCGTCCTTGTTCCCGATAAAACCCAGAAGGGAAATGGCTTCTATAAAATAATAATGCTGATCTTCTCCTCCTATGGATTTTGACCATGAAGCCAGTATCACAATGAAGACTACCACATTTGCAGGAGATATTATAGTACACAGGTGCTCTCTCTATAAAAAGCCAGTGTATGGTATGAGTTAGAAGAAAAGTAAAAGTAAAAAATCATTTATTTCTTTAGGCACTTAGACAAGTCATATTTTATATATAAATTATTATTAAATAAAATTATTTTACTGTTCACTTCAATTTTTTGTCCACAGTTCACACGTCTAGGTAGGCTTCTTTTACCTTCTGTGTTTTGACACAAACAGAAATGAATCATGATAAGACTGAAATAGATATTGCCTCATACTCAGGCATTATTATCTGTAATAAAAAGTATTGATCTGATAATAATGCCTGAGTATGAAGCAAGATCTATTTCAATGTAGATTATATTTAACTGATGCAGAAGCAAATTGCCTATACTCTAGTCGAAGTTGATGTGAAATGTTGGTAAAAAAATCACAGCAGAAAAATTGCTCAAGTTTCAGATAAAATTGTAATCAATATTTATTGAGATCTGTCCGATTTCAAATCGACATATAATATAAACTGCGTATAAAATGACGCGGAACCAGAGTGAATTTTACGTTAAGTATGGCCAGTTTGTTTACAAACATTTTACATTGATCTTGGCTGGAATGTATAGTATTAAAATTAATTTCAGGATATAGGTGTATAATAGTTTTACCCGAGAAGATGTCTGATGAAAAGGTGAACACACTGTTAGCGCTGGGCGCTGAGGTCATTAGGACTCCAACAGAAGCACCCTCAGAGTCCCCGGAAAGCAATATTGGTGTTGCTAAACGACTTTCAAAGGAGATCCCCCATGCAGTGCTCTTAGATCAAGTAAGTTCCATCCTAATGGAGATTTTCAGACAACTTTTCAAGATGTGATAAGATTTTTTCTTGACGACGATCTCTGTGGCACAGCGGGCGAAGGTCCGCCTAATACACGGAAGTTTGCCTCCCGCCTTGGGTCAAATGGTTGTAATCTGCAACACATCTTCTGTGTGTTTTTGCTTTGTCAAATAATATCTATCTTTGTATCATCATGATCAGCCCGTATTCGTCCACTGCTGAACCTAGGCCTCCCCCAAGTTTCCGGTCTGTTAGGAATTACTATTATATTGTACTGCTCTCATATTAAACCACGCTATCTTTATATGTGACGTATTAAATAAGTTTATCAGTTATCAAGTACCATAACAAAGGCTCTGGTTACTTTGGGCTAGATGATGCTGTGAGGATTGTCCAATATTATTAATTTTTAGATCACACAACACTTTCAATGCCTATAAATCTCACCAACAACGTCGTACCAGTAGCGGAGCTTCGATACTGGGCAGTGAATGAAATATTTATACTCAACTAGATGAGCCCCCCGGCTTCGCCTGCGTGGAAATCTATATGTCAAATGGTTTATAAACATTCCCACTGAATCACAATCTATTTAAAAAAACCGATTCAAAATACGCGGCGTAGTTTTATAGATCTTAGCATACATAGGGATAAATAGACAGCGGGAAGCGACTTTGTTTTATACTATGTAGTGATCCTCAATTTTTATTGCAAAGATGTTGTACAGGGGGTGTTAAAAATAATGTCCTGTCATGTTTCATATAGTTACAGAAAAGTATATTTCTTTCAGTACAACAACCCATGCAACCCGCTTGCCCATTACGACGGCACTGCAGAAGAGATCCTTTGGTCTCTGGACGATGCAGTCGACATGGTGGTCATTGGCGCCGGAACCAGCGGCACCATCTCTGGCACTGGACACAAGATAAAGGAACGATGCCCGAGCTGTGTAATAGTGGGCGTCGACCCTTATGGCTCTATTCTGGCGCAGCCGGAAGCGCTCAATGAGTCTGATGTACAATTGTATGAGGTGAGTAAAACGTCGAGGTTTTCTAAAATGTTTTTGCTATCGCTCGGGCGAGATAGGGCTAATAATTCTACTAAATTAATCGCTACGCCATTACAATTGTATCGTCTCAAAATAACACATTTAGGCATTTTACCTTGACACCGATAACCTACAGAGGAACGCGTGTCAGAAGTGTCAAGGTTGAAACCATTCTATCAAGATTTCTGTGCAAGTGTAGCACCGCAAGCACTATCTAATATTACTTTCATTCATGGACGATTCTGGGACGATACAACAGTCATAATAAAGTGATTGGTTAGCAGAATTCGGCCCCGGATCAACTAAGGGCTTAGTTCAGGTTAAGGAAAAAAACTTAGAAGACTAATAGGATTTGTATCAGCGGAAAGGCGTTAGATCTTCGAAAAAATCTGGTTCACGATGATTAAATAATCTTAGATAATGATTGGGTTTTACAATACAATACAATACAAAAATTCTTTATAGTACACCATAATCAAATTAATCATTACAAAAATACATTATATGCGACAGGTACAATGGGTGGCCTTATCGCTTAGAAGCGATCTCTTCCAGGCAACCTTTGGATGGAAATAATTTTATGAATTTAAGAAAAGGCAGGGGGTGTACCACAGGTTGTCTAAATAAGAATACTAAAAAACAAATAATAAATATTACAAATTCCAAAATAAATAATACACTACTTAAATACATAACTAAATAAATAGGGTTTTTGTCGCTAGAAAGCATTTATACTTAGTAAAGCTAAATTAAATCTGGTATGGTAAGGTAATTTGCATATACGTCATACTACTGTTACTTGCTGCTATCAACTTTTACAATCTTTAGGTAGCTATACTCTGGTTCAAAAACCTGGATATTTTTTGTGTACAAAGGTGATACAAAACCCAAGGTATCATCGAAGCAAAGCACAGAAGTTCGAAACAATTTTTGAAAGCTTTATTCAAAATTTTATTGATCTCTCGTTCGTAATCGAATTCAATTTGTTTTTTTTTTTGCATTATATTTACATAATATTTTTCGCTCTACATGTAAGATTATCCGTTGTTGGAGTTTGTGTTTTACTTGTTAGCGATAATGTTGTTGTTACCTTGTTTTGTTACATGTCCTTGTTAAAATATCTTGGATTCTAAATGAAGAAGGATATTTCTATTATTATACACAATCTAAGGCACAGATTAAGTAAATCTAAGTGATTGAAAGTTTACATTTTCTTAGCATGTTTAACCACAAAATTGAGTACAGTGGTTAAACAAAATAATACTTAATCGTACAATGATTTGATATTGAAATAAAAATATGATATTACACTTGTAGGTACCTAGATTTAAATCATAATATTTACTAGATTGAATAAGATTTTATGTAAACAGTCTTAATCGTTTATTATAACTACTTCATACGTAGGTACATTGATAACATCAATTTACGTTTTTTATCTTATAAAGTTTTCCCAGTATTGGGGAGTTTTGACCAGAATAAGGATAAAACTGTTTTAACAACATACATATATTTAGTATGGTGTTATTTTGCAGGTAGAAGGTATTGGCTATGACTTCCTCCCAAAAACCCTGGACCGAACGGTGGTCGACAAATGGGTGAAAACAGACGACAAGACCTCCTTGCCCATGGCGCGAAGACTTATTGAAAAAGAGGGATTACTTTGTGGTAAGTTAAACTTGCATTATACAAAGTTATCATCATTATGAGCTCTCAAAAGGCCAATGCTGGACATAGGCCTTCCCCATACGACGACGTCACAAAGTGAAGTAATAAAATTACACAACTTTTTATTTTTTGCTATCATTTTAATTAATTAATCTTTATATATAAAAATCAATTGCTGTTCGTTAGTCTCGCCAAAACTCGAGAACGGCTGGGCCGATTTAGCTGATTTTGGTTTTGAAATGTTTGTCATAGTCCAGGGAAGGTTTAAAAGGTGAGAAAACATAGTAAAATGCGTAGAAATTTCGACGCGGGTGAAGCCCTAATGCGAAAGTTGGGATGTTTGTTACTTCAGCGGCCTAGAGCTACCTGTAAGTGTATAAGTGTCATTTTGATTTTACCAACTCCATTGAGTAGGTTCTGTTGTTGTTGAATAGCTCTTTAAAAAGCGTGAAAGCTTTGCAGGATTAATACTAAATACTAATCCCTCCAGAACAAAAATTTTATCGAACCACCTCGAGATCATTCTCTATACAACTGCAAAAGAATAACCCAAATCTGTCCATAAATGACGAAGAAATCGACGAACAGACATAAAAAAGACATACAACCAAACATAGAACCTCCCTCCTTTTATCGAAGTCGGTTAAAATTTTTTTTGGCGGAGCTCAAATCGGCTAAATTGATTAATTGGAAGTGGATCTATTTACTGACATAGTTGATATCAAATCGTGTTACATTGCAATGATACGGGTTTGTTTATTGAATTTGCATGTTTGCATCCAGTACCTACGTTTCGATTACGAAAACATGGAAACTGTTATCCGTCTCAATGATGTGTTTAAATTTTGCCCGTGTGTTTGTCATGGAAATCCGGTCAAGGCGTAAATACCAATATTCAATAACTTTACGCATGCATAATTGCATACGTAATGGAAACCCCCTTGTTTTATAATGGCTATGCAGATTAAGTGAGATAATTTATTTAATTATTGGAACTCGATTAAACTTGTAGGTTTACAGTTAATGGGCTAGATGTTCATTAAAAAAATACAAGCAAATAAAATAAAAAGCTTTATTTTTCCTTGCCAGTTAAAACATTAAACATCTAGTTAGGTATCTATACATAAATATTTAACAATATTTGTAACCATGGCAATAAACAGATTATTTTAATTTTAATAGGATTATGGATATAAATAACGAATTAGTCATAATTTTATTTGTATTTATTTAACACACAAAACAAAATACAATGCTATCTAAAATAATCATAAAGAAGTAGTTTTAATCTACAATGAAAAAAATTCAAATTCGTAAAATATGTGTGTACATAATGGCAAATTTCCAGGTTCCAGCAGTGGTTCTGCAATGTGGGGTGCCATCCAAGCCGCCAAGTCTTTGAAGGAAGGCCAGAAGTGCGTGGTTCTTCTACCAGACAACATACGCAACTACATGACCAAGTTCATTTCTGACCCGTGGATGGAGGCGCGTGCTTTCAAACCTCTCGTCAAAAACGAAAAACTATCGTAAGTGTTTATGCAGATAATAATGCACATGTACAAATACAAAATGAATATTGTCATTCTCTTAAGGTTAATTTAAATTGTTCCTCCTGTTAACCTCCTGTTCAGTATAGGAATAACTGTATTAGGAGGTAACGCTCTTCTTTAACATACATTATGAGTTTACAAGTCATATGTCTCATTTACCATGATCTCGGGCCATAAAGTGACCCGGTCCTTTGAAAGGCTTGCGTGGGGCCGAAGCCAACAGCACAGAGGTCCTTTGAGAAGTTAATCTAAAGGCGATGGCTACACATAGCGGGTATCATCCTCGGGTGCACAATATGATACACCCAAAGATGGTATCCGCCAAGTGTAGAGACTATTGCAAAGAAAAATTAAAGAAATAAAAACAGGCTATTGTGATGGATGGATGGATGGACTGGGTAATCGGGCTATAGGGGAGATTGCGGACGTCTGCCATAAAGAAGTCAATCATAATGTTAAGAATAGTGGCAGACGGTGGCTTGCCGAATACTGGATGGGTTCCTTAAAAAGTCGAAGTAAATTACCGGAGGGGAACATGAGTTTATATGATTATTACAACATGTAGTGGTAAATATTTGTTTACATTGCAACAGATGCTTCAATGATGAGACAAATGATAACATTTGGCACATCTCTGCATCAAATGTTATCAGTACGGTCCATTAGATCAAATTTCCTCTTTTTATTTTGTTTATACGAACTCAATCTCAATTAAAAGGTGAAATGTCACAAAAATAAATTTACGAACTAATATATACGTATAATACTCAATACTGTATAATTAGTACTCAATAGTTTATTGCTTACATGTGTACAGATAGGTCTTAAAATAATATCACATAAGTCCAACATGCACCCTGCAAGGGCATCGCAACATACATTTGAAGTTAAATGCCAAAGTAAAACCTAATACTAAAAGCTAGATACTTAATACCTACTAAAACTAAAAAAGGGTGAGAGAACAAGGAACATCAATAAATTGTATCTATTTTTCAAAATATTCTTCAAGGCTATAAAAGCATTTTTCTAATAAAAATTTCTTCAATTTGCTTTTAAATTGGTACAAATTATCTTCTTCTCGAATGTTTTTCCTAAGATTGTTATAAATTTTGACACACATGGCATGGGGGCCTGAATGATACATATGAAGTCTAGAAAAAGGTATTGATAGTTTGTTATGTGGTCTAAGGCTTCGTGGGCGAGTATGGGTCTCAAATAAGTGGTTATACTTTTTTTACAAATAAACATGCTTCTAATATATAAATACATATCAAAGTTAAGATCTTTCCCTTTCTTTTACGAACCAAACACTATTTTTTATTCGACTTTTGAGACAACATTTATTACGCCAAAATGAAAGCGTATCCGAAAGCATGCACCAATTTTTTTGCTAATATGACAGTCCTAATATTCTGGGTAATATAATATTAAACGCGACTTATAAATTTAAACTTAAAAACCGTCAGAAGAACGCACTTTAATGTAAAGTTCAACAGTTTATCGAGAACTCATTCGCCTTATCTTATATATCATCTTTTTCAGCGTAATTACACTCAATTTCGACACGAGGCCTTGATAATATTATGGTAATGATCTCATTACGCGATAAACTTACCGTCGTATCATCCAATATGAGTAAATTGTTTTTGCAGTAGGTACTAGAGCCTCTTATATGAATCTTAATTCAGTACCCACCTATTTACGATCGTAGGTATTCTGTTTGTTTGTATAATCAGTAGCAAAGATGTTATATATACGTAGATACGTTGTACCGAGGTCTGCATAACAAGACGAAAATCAGGTACGTGCCTGAATTGAACTCAGTCCGTCTTGCTCCTGGCCGCGACGCGGACGTACGTTGAACCGGGATTTTGCAGTGCAATACTTACTATGGGACGGTTGTGAAAAGCAAGAAGGATGTGTCTTTTTATTTCTTCTATTTGTTTTGTACTGTTTAAAATGGAAAACCATAAAATAAATTTAATTTTACTCAAAAATCAATGCCGCGCGGTTGCCGCTTTGCCACCTACACGAACGAGACAAGTAATTCGTGCGTTGCGTTTATGAGTGACAGAGATAAGGCCATATGCCGTGCAGCGTCTCGAACTAAAATCACTGCCGCGCTGTTGCCGCTTTGCCACCAACACGAACGAGACAAGCAATGCGTTACGTTTATGAGTGACAGAGATAATGCCATGCGGCGTTGTATGTTCGAACGTCGACGCTAGGTATGTAGCTATAGTAAAATATCGCAATGTTTTTATTTCTTTACAATGAGTATGACGTCTCTATATGTAAAATCTCTTTGACCTTTGTTTCACCATAATCGCACCTAATAATAATATCCTACTAATATTATAAACGCGAAAGTTAGTATGTATGGATGTTTGTCACTCTTTCACGCAAAACCTACTGAAGGGATCGGGCTGAAATTTTGCATACAGGTCCAGGGCCGGAATAAAACATAGGCTACTTTTTATCCCATAAATCAGTGCCCATGAGATTCGAGAGACATCTTAAAACGTTTCCATAGAAACAAAACGTGCTAAGCCGCGGGCAATAACTAGTTTTACTATACTAGTGACAACAATGTATCGCAAAGGTTTAGAGACCCAGTAGGCCTATTTTAGATCTTCGAAATACGCAATTGCTTAGTATAATTAATCTAGATATTCAATTGTTTTATTTAATTTAGGATTCTACTAACCCTCTATAAATATATTTTTGTGTGTTTACTAACCAAATATGGATCCATGAATATCAGAAATAAAGAGATTTTTTTTTTTTTTTTTTTGTATTAGGGAAATCAAACAGGCCTCCAGTTATTTTAAGTGGGGCTGTGGAGTTCCTTTAATGCGCACTTAGTAAGGCGTCATGTCATGCACGTCGCGTCGAGTTGACACTCGAGACTCGAGAATTATCTAGCAAGGTAGAATAGGTACCTACTTCCTAACCCATTCATTCAATGCGCTCTCATGACTAGAACATCTCTTGTTACCTACATGATCACAATTCTTACCCTGAGTATCCCACCTATTAGCTTTTCAACGACATCAAATGTTTTATTCATAATTGGTCCGATTATTATGTAGGTCCTACCAATATTGATCACCGATAATTATCGCCACGTGGTCTGATTTCAATTATTATTTTCAGTCACGAACGAATTATTTCAGAAGTATCCAAAATAAGTTTTCAGATATCTGATACAGGGATCCATGAGAACTATAAAATAGGTAATTACTATATTGCGTTCACTTCACTGTGGCTGTGATATATGAAGAATAATTTAGATGTTTAAATACCTTCAATTGGTATTTTTACAGGTGGTGGAACAATACTCTGAGCGAGGACATTATCCAGGACGTGCCGAGCATTCCCCAGACCAGCTCGCCGACAGATGCGCTCGCCACGTTGCGGACCACTGGCCGGCCGCTTTTGGCCGTGCTCGATGAGAGAGGGTGTGTATTATGTGACATTATCCAGGACGTGCCGAGCATTCCCCAGACCAGCTCGCCGACAGATGCGCTCGCCACGTTGCGGACCACTGGCCGGCCGCTTTTGGCCGTGCTCGATGAGAGAGGGTGTGTATTATGTGACATTATCCAGGACGTGCCGAGCATTCCCCAGACCAGCTCGCCGACAGATGCGCTCGCCACGTTGCGGACCACTGGCCGGCCGCTTTTGGCCGTGCTCGATGAGAGAGGGTGTGTATTATGTGACATTATCCAGGACGTGCCGAGCATTCCCCAGACCAGCTCGCCGACAGATGCGCTCGCCACGTTGCGGACCACTGGCCGGCCGCTTTTGGCCGTGCTCGATGAGAGAGGGTGTGTATTATGTGACATTATCCAGGACGTGGCGAGCATTCCCCAGACCAGCTCGCCGACAGATGCGCTCGCCACGTTGCGGACCACTGGCCGGCCGCTTTTGGCCGTGCTCGATGAGAGAGGGTGTGTATTATGTGACATTATCCAGGACGTGGCGAGCATTCCCCAGACCAGCTCGCCGACAGATGCGCTCGCCACGTTGCGGACCACTGGCCGGCCGCTTTTGGCCGTGCTCGATGAGAGAGGGTGTGTATTATGTGACATTATCCAGGACGTGGCGAGCATTCCCCAGACCAGCTCGCCGACAGATGCGCTCGCCACGTTGCGGATCACCGGCCGGCCGCTTTTGGCCGTGCTCGATGAGAGAGGGTGTGTATTATGTGACATTATCCAGGACGTGGCGAGCGTTCTCCTGACCACCTCGCCGACAGATGCGCTCTCCACGTTGCGGATCATGCTCGATGAGAGAGGGTGTGTTGTTTAGTACTAATTATTATCTATTTCTCATTTCCATGATCTCGGACCATAAAGTGACCCGGTCCTTTAGAAGGCTTGCGTGCATGGGGCCGAAGCCAACAGCACAGAGGTCCTTTCATTATTATTATTTCGTATAAAAACTTTTGTTATTTGGATATCGTTTTCGATACTTTATTTTGCACTATGAACTAGAAAAAAGGTAGCGAGATTGACCATGCAAAGCAAGCTTTGTTCCTTTAAGGCGTAGACCGAGAATGGTTTTTAAGGCAAAGATCGTAGCATCCTACGTCGATCTATGGTTCCTCTATTAGACTAGGGCTCTCCATAGAATTATATTTTGTTATTGGTCTACCTACCTACAACAGTTTCTTTTCTCACTAACCTTACGCGCTCTATAATAACGTTGTTGACTTCTGTCACAAAGCAATCAAAACATGTCAAAATTATAGCAATATGAAACGAAAATAAAAGATAATTTTTAATCTTACGCCAATAACACCTGCGAACAAATATAAATATATCAACAGGTATTATTCACGTAAATAAATATTATTATCTACACATCACCGATGACCTGCCTGGGTTAATCTGCATCAAGTAAACACAAAACTTTAATCATCATCCTATTATAGTCCACTGCTGGACATAGGACTCCCCAATGAGCGCCATAGCGTCCATTAATACCTGTTGATAAATTTATTATTGAAACAGTTTCTTCCTAAACGCTAAAAAATCAATGAAATGTAATGATATTCCTCCTCATTGTGTGTCTCGTCCTTTATGTGTACATCATAGTAACTTTTATTGACGGGCTCAATCGTCCCTCCGATTTGGTTGACCCTAATGATATTAATGAAGATTCTACATTATTTTGAAGACAGTAGGTACCTACCTCAATACATTTAGTTATCTACTTTCGAGACTACAAGTTTTACTTTGGTCGGGACCAAACACGGGCCTCGACGGTCGCTTAAGAATTAACCCTTTTAACTCCGCCTGTAGATGTCGTAAGAGTCGACTAAGGGAAACTACCAGATAGGCAGCAGCCGCTTTGTGTAATTTTAACACCTCTACTGCGGTCGCCAATCCATCTGCCCAGCGTGGTGATGGTAAAAGCCAAGGGGCATTTGGGAGGGGCATGTTCAGCAGTGGACATGTACATGTGTATATGTGTACTAAAGAATAGAATAGAATGAATTTGTTATAATAATTATAATTAAATTCATTTATTCAGATAATAAATAAATTAATTAATTAATAATGCTGGACAATTCACACAGCATTATCTAGCTCCATGGTAAGCAGAGCTTGTGTTATGGGTACTAGATAACTAATATACACTATATAATATAATACTATATATTACATAGATAGATATTTTTTATTATACATAGAAAACGACCAGAACACCCGGAACAAATATCTGCAGATCGTACACACAATTGTTCCGAGGCGGGAATCGAACCCGCAACCTCCTGCGTCGCAAGCGGACCTTCGCCCACCGCGCCACATCGGTCGTCAAATAATAATCCATGGTGTTAGTTTGCTTATAACTAGATGTTAGTACTTATAATTAACTACAGATTTGTCTTTTGGACCAATTGGTGCATTAACGGACAGTTAAATTTTCCAGCAATCGCTTGAATTTAATTAATGAAGAAAATAGCGCTGTGTAAAACATAATGAAACCGATGATGGTGCGCCTGGAACGCAACTGCAGGTTCGATTCACACCTTGAGAATCTTCGTACGATCTGACAATATTTGTTCCGGTTGTTCTGGGTATTTTCTACGTATAATAAAAAAAACTATGTAATGTATTGTACCCATAACACAAGTTTTTGCTTAGCTTGGGGCTAGATGATGCGCGGATGGTCCATCTATTTCATTTATTTATATATTTGGTAGCTCTGTAAGTATTGTCCCTACACTGTGATAGATTATATCACAGTGCAGGTACATACAATACTTACAGAAAAGAAACCTTCCTATTGTTTTTCCCCGAGTCAGATCTTACGACATCCACAGGGTGAATTGGAGGGGTCGAATCTAATCTAACGCTCCACTACCGCCATTTATCTCATTTCATCCTAATATTTTACTTACTACTTACGTATCTATATTTTCAGTAATGTAAGCGGCGTGTTCACTGCGGATAACGCTCGCCGCCGGCTGGCGAACCTCGCTGGCTCGACAGCCGAGGCGCTAGACAAGTTTATTGTCAAGAAATTCTACAAGGTGGACCTGGTGAAACAACCCACGCTTGGAGCGGTCTCCCGAATGCTCGACATCGCGCCCTTCGTTCTCGTTGTTAAAACTGGTAAGCCTTTCCCTAATCATTCATTTATTTATTTCAGGCAAAATTAGCCTAGTACGGGACGGAAAGTACAAACTACGGTCCGTTGAAAATATATGCATATGTTCGTCTATCATACATAAAATAAACCTATTACGTACCTACGTACGTAGTGTCGGCGACGTGTCACGTCACGCAACATGTGCTGCGACCGGTAATCGTCCACGAAAACGCGGGAACAGCACAATATTCGGGCAGAATTCTTTTTAGTGAAGATCTAAATATTCTTAGTTGTAATATGCACCACAAATGATTTAACATCATTATGACGCGACTCCAACCGATCGACCCTCTCTAACGTTTTAGTTTAAACTAGATTATGTTGGCAGTAGAATCTACAATGTCATGGCTTTTTGCATATCCCTTTTTTTTTCAAGCAATTCTTTTGTCAAGCTTTTATTCTAAATGTCCTGTTAGATTGTAGATGTATAAATCTTGCAACTGAATTTTAGACCAGTTATCCTCAACTGATTGGGCTGAAATTTGGCATACTTGTGTTAGTTCGGTGACATTGCAATATTGTTAAAATGTTATGTCTGTTATAATACCGTGTGTAGTTCATGAGCCTGGGAAACCAACAAGATGTTGAGCAACACAACAACCAGGCAGCATATTCACCGATGGCAGCAAGATTGAGGGTAAGGTTGAGCGGCACTATCCCTGTGGAACAGTGAAGCCGAAATCAAAACCCTCAAACTTAAGCTATTTTCCTACTGCACGGTATACCAGGCGGAACTCTTCGCCATATGTAAACCCACGCGTGAGATTATGAAACGCCGTGAGACCAGTTTCGGCATCTATAGCGGCTCTAGAGACTATTACGAATGTCGGCTCCATCCATCCACTTGCAATAGAAATACGCGAAAACTTGCGAACCATCGTACTCCAAAACAAAGATATTTCCTTGTTTTGGATCAAAGCTCATGCAGGGATGGATGGAAATGAGAGGGCCGACATGCTTGCTAAAGAGGCAGCTCTGAACTCCAAAAGAAAGCCAGACTATGTACTGTGTCCGGCTTCATACGTCAAGCGACAAGTCAGAGACGAATCGCTTGACGTATTGTATATCTGGTTCCAGAGATACAAGACTGAGAATAAGGCTGCGGTGACCAAGCTATTCTTCCCGGACGCGGTTGAGGCTTATAAAACGTCAGAAAAATAAGCTTCAACAATGTGCTGACACAAATTATGACGGGCCACGGTGGGTTTTCCGAATACCTTACCCGGTTTAAGTGTAAGGAAAACCCTTCGTGCATCTGTGAACCTGACACAGAAGAAACCGTGCCACATATCCTTTTCCACTGTCCTGTTTTCGGCCGCGAAAGATTCGACATAGAAAACGAACTAGACATTCAAATAAATAGCAACAACTTACATGTAGTATTAATGACAAGTATCTACACCCTAAGTATCTAAAATATTGTGTAAGAATAGTGAAGCAAGTAATTTTTAGAAATAAGTAGATAGGATATGATGTATAATATATATTTTAAAATATATAATATAGCATACATATAATAGATAAATAGTTAGATAAGAATAAGTAGATATAAACAATATACCTAAGTAAATTGTTTTTATTTATTGTACTTATTCCTCTAACATTATCAGAGACTTTTATGTATCTAGTTTTAAATTAAAATTATTATATTAATTTTAAAATATTAAAAATAAAAAAAATACCGTGTGTACATACTTTCATATGCATTTTGTAAAAACTGTAGAGCTATTATTTTATTCATGATTAGATATCATTTAGACATTACAAACAATTTATTTGAATAGATTTACATCAACTATTGTATTTATCAATTTTGGTAGGTGTATATCTATTTTTTTTTATCTAACTAAAGTTTTCTTTTATCCACAGATGTATCTTCAAATATTCAAAGACCCATCGGAGTGGTAACGTCAGATAACTTATTGCACCATATTGCTCAAGGAGTGAAGCACATAAATGGAAAGTAATGTTATAAAACATATTGATAAGAAAAAAGTTTATATCTCTAACTGTAATCATGACTGTAACATTGTGCAATGATTTAAATAGAGCTTTTAAAGACTGTTGTAGCACAAATGACTTCGCACAAAAGTTTGGATAATACTCTATGCTCTAATACTCTTCTTTATAAAAAATCTTCCATAAAATATACCAGTTATCTAGTTATCTTATATATATATTAGAAATCTAGAAATCAATTAGGTGTATTTTTATATGCTATGTAAATACATGAGTATTATTGTATACCAAAACCTAGTAGAAATATTGGATGAAGGGATTTAGCATTTTATATGCATTATTAGAATATTGCATTTCATAGGTTTATTATGAAAAACATATTCTAGGGAAATTAAATACATTGTATAAATTTATCCTGCCTTATAATAAAATGTTTTTAAATTATTACATTGGTTTTTATGTTTAAGTTTTCTTAACACACAAAATCCTTAAGACACACACAAAATTACAAGAGAAATCAGTCACTTTTGTTGGTTACCTAAGGAGATGGGGGTGGAGAAGGCTTTTTAGCATTTGCTGCAAGTATAGCCCCTGGTGCAGGATATGGTCTCATTTGATACAATGACCCTGACGCAGTGCTATCCACTCCTGTCTTTGCATGAGTGTCCAATCCTGCCGTCCATTTCCCCCTTGGAATATCTGAGTAGGAAGCGGGATCCATTGGATCCAAATCATTATCTTTGACTCTTGGCCGTTTACTGTCTCTGTGGTGTACCATTTCTTTGTCCCTTTCACGACGTTCCTTCTTTTTCTCTTTGATAGGCTGCACTGGAACTTCTTGATCAGATTCACTGCTGTCGTCACTTTCATCACCCTCTTTCAACAAGCGCTCTTCACGGAGGTGTGCAGCACTTTCAGTAATCACTGCCTTTGGGTTCACCGGAGGATACCAGGAAACCATGTTGTTGTGTACATTCCAAAAGTAATGCTGACCATAACCTTCATCAAAAACCTCTTCCCATCCATGTGGCAGAGGCCATAGCTCTAAAACTTTGCGTTTTAATTCCAAGTATTCTTCAGTGGGCACACGCTTCCCTTGCTTCCACTTAACAACGCAAAACATGGAACATTCATGATAAATGTTGCTTTTATTTGGGCATCCTCTGTGTCCTTTTATAGGGTCAACATTGACCCCTTCTATTCCTTCCCAATATCTGTCCTTATTTTGTCCTTTTTCATCGGGTTTATTATCGTAATCTTCAGCTATTATTTCTTCATTGGCTTGGATGGGCGCAGGGTCGTTACCACTGGAGTCAGGGTTAGAGTTAAGTTTTATTATACCTCTCTTAGCCAAACGAGCTGCTAAAGCTGGTGGCAGAGGCATTATGAAGTCTCAATCTATTTAAATAACTAGCTCCACTATAGAAAGTCTTAAAATATTAGGTATACGCCACGAATTTGGTAAATGCGCAAAATTTATTTTTTTGAATTACCTATGAACTTATTCTCATTGATAAATATTAACCAGCCGAACACGACCAAGAAAGCAAAGAAAAGTCAAAAGAAAGAGTATTAACTTCAACTTCTTATTTCATGGCTCGCGGCTCGCGGTAGTCGCTGTGTCTGTGTTGCCTTGCCACAACTCTGCCACTCAGACAAAATATTTATAATGAAATTCATGATGAAATTATTATTGATAAATGCAAAATTTTATCTTTTTGACTACCATTAATTTGTACTTGTAAACCAAAAGGTTAATAAGCGGTAGCAGTATAAATTTGGAAATGTTAAGCATTTAATATGCTAATATTTACATTAAAACTAAACTATATTAGAATAAAACTAAAAATTAGCATAATAAATGCTTATATTTACAATAAAACTAATATTGGAAAACTCCCAAATCTAATTATAGTAAATATCCCGTTTTAAATAAACATAAGTGTTACCTACTATTTACAGTTTAATCTGGTTAGAATTTTATCATTTACATAATATAAAGTTTATAGGTGAGGAAAATATAGAGGGAGATAATAAACATTTATGAGAGGTAGAACGCGGGATATCAGGGGGGAGTACATCATAGAGAGAAAAACTTAATTTAGAGCAATTGAAAAATAGGTAGGTACCTATGTGGTTAATGGTTCCTTCTTCCAAACCACACTCATCGATAGAATGATCCCTAATCCTAAGTTTGCACAAAAATGGAGAACAGCAGGCACTCAGTCTATACGTACATAAAGGTATCTCCTTTATGTACGTATAGACTGAGTTTATTATTAGTAGTTTTAAGAGTAGGTAATAGGGAAAGCAAAGCTCTAAGTCCGCCGAAAAGAAAAAAATGTTTTTTGAAATGACTGACCTGACATATTCGCGTGAACGAAGGGACTAGTCTCTAACTCTATGGAAGGGGAGAAGTGAAATGATGATTTCATAGACATTCAAAATATATATTTATGTAGGTAGTACCTATACAAAAAGGCAATTTTATTGGCATTATTACGAAAACTCGGCGCGGGGCGGGGAGTCACACTGCGTCTCGAGATCCCTCACGTGTCGTCGCGTCGCGTTTCGGTGTCAGCTAAGACTTACGACATTCGTGGGCTGAGTTGCAGGCAGGTTGCAGGCTTGCAGGGGTCAATTCTTACTTACGCCACGACCGCTCCACCTCACTCAGGGAACGTGGGCTACAATTATTAATTTCTAGCTCCTGCCCGCGGTTTAGCATGCGTATAGGATAAAAAGTAGCATAATTATTATATTAGTCAGTGAAGTGAATTGCTCGGATGGTGGAATTATGCCTACATTTTCGTCTCGACGAGACCATACACGTTAAAATAGGTACCTATTACGTTGTTAGCATTCACCGAGTGAATTGAATTGAAAAAGCCTACAAAATGGAATCGCAGGCATATTGGTAGACGAGCGACGCAAACGGGAAATGTTAAATAGGTAACCTAGCTTTTTCTCAGCGTCTGTCTGACACATCAGGAATACATCATAGCAGTATACTTTACCTAAAAGCTCTGACTACATAATTTACTTTTTTATTTTAATTAGATAGAATACATAACTTACTTATTTACCTGTTATTACATTTTCCTCGTCCCTGCCTTCTCTTAATCTTAATCTCTTATCTTAACACTTCGGTTTTTTTTCGACGACTGCGATCTTTTTTTTTACCTAAAAAATTCGTGCTGCCGCTATACACAGCGGTTGTGTTGCGCCGCACATGCGTTTCGTTCGAAAAATATTACAGCTCTGCTGAGTCACAAAGATCTGTATTTTCTCAGCCACTGCGCTAGTGTGGATTTTCGCAGATTAGTCACTTGTAGAAAACTCATACCGTGCGTTTTCAGCACTCAAAGTGTTAAGTAGGTTCTTGACTTTACCTAGGTAGTTAAGTACCTTTATAAAGTTTCTTCAAGTGCTTCAAAACTACTAAATTTTTGATAGAGCAGATCTTTCAAGGTGAATTTAGGTATTTCCTACCACTCACCTTACCTCTAAAGCCTACATAATATTGGTCCACAGCTAGACGCAGGCCTCCCCCTGAGAAGCGCCTCAATGGGCCCATCATCCCCACACTGGGCATGTGTAGGATTAAGTTAGGGCTCATTGCCAGTTTTGTACTTAAGCTGGCGTAGTAAATTAGCAATACCTTATCTCAGAAATTTCCTCGTAATTTGGAAAAAATAACGTCGTCGATTTGTGCGAAGCAGTTTTCCGAATTGTGCAAATAGTGCAGCACTCCAATATCAGTCTTCTTTCGGTTATGCGCAAATTTAGAGTTCAATCAAAAAACTGTTCCGATTGTCAAGTTTTCTACTGCCGGCCTTCAAAAGCGCATGCAGGAAAGTAGAATTGTTGCGCTTAGAAAGTAAATTATGTTATATGCTAATGAAACATTTATCTCGAGTGGCAGGAATCAAATCGGCAACCTCCTTCGTCTCATTCGTTCTCATAGACCTTCGCCCATTGAGTCATCGAGGTCGTCCGTTTGAATATGTATAAATTAAGTAGGTAGATGCGACAGTCTGAGATCGGGTCTTTCCATTTCTATAAAATGCAACGTTTTATTACGCGACCTGACAAATAAAATAGGTGAATCACATGTTGAAACAGGGAATGCAAAATCCACGTATAAAAGAGCAATAACCAAACGTGTAGTCTGTCATAAAAGACCTGTTTAAGGCAAAGTGCGGACGTACTTTAAAGGCCAGAAGTTCAAGAAATAAAATACAATGTCCTTAACCTCAAGTTTGTTGGTCGGGATCGTGCTGTGTTTGGTGGTTGCCAGCGTCCAGAGCCGCGCGCTGCAGGATTCCGAAGTGTCGTTCACTTACCGGGAGAACGCAAATGAAGAGTCGGCGAGGATTGTGAGAGCAGCACCACCCGCTGCCCCAGCAGTGGTCGCCCAGGCTACGAAACCAAAAGATCCAGTGGTGGTGTCACGGAGTTCCCTCAATGGAGGAAATGGTTGCCCCGCAGGGTACGAAAAAAAAGGAACATTCTGCTTTCCTGATAGTGCTGATTATTGAGTACTTTTTTGGTGGGGTAGATATGCCCAAGTATAGTTTTTGACTGATTGATTTATCTTGTGCAGATCAGTGGCGCATTTGCTGATAAAAAGTGAATGTTTTAATTAATCTTTCCTGTCTATAAATTAGGACAGAGACCTAGATTTGTGTCCTAGACTAGACGAAGATTTGATTTATTTAATTCAAATAATAAAGAAGTACATACCTACAAAATATTCATGACGTAGGTAGTACCTAGGTGCATATGTCCATAATTTATGTGTTTAAAAATAAAATAAGAATATTTATTAAAAGGTACTTGTTTGATTTCATATTACCTAGATACCTATAAACCTTTCCCGTAATTCCTAGTCAAATAAGGTACAGCTAAGTTCCCGAAGTAAGGCAAGCGCTACATCGATCGATAGGTAAGTGGTAACCAGTAGAGAAGGCAAGCACAAGATTGTTGTATAAGTGGGGCATGAAGTCTAAGAAATAATATGTTCGAAAAGGGTAGGTATAATAGAGAAAAATTACGTCACTTGGTCATCAATGCGATGTTAAATGCGTAAATTATTTGAAATTCATTACTTCCACTTTAATATTGTACCTATACACATATTGAATGATGATGCATTGCATTAGTCTTTTTTTACCAATCAATCCCCGTGCTTGGCCTACATAATGGAGTAAAATAGGGTAAATTAGAAGCCAATACCTATTACGGCACTACTTTGTAGCCATCGACCGACGTTTTACTGTAGCCCTTCACATTTCACTCGCCGCCCCTTGGTAATTTTTAGTGTCCGATCGAACCTGTATTCTCATCCGAAACCGAACCTTCGGCCTCGGTGTCAGTTTCGGCCGAAATCGAACCTTTAAAAACGCCCCATGCATGCGTGATCATGGCGCATGAAATAGTGCCGAAATATATGAAAACTCAAAAATCAAATAATGGTAGGTAAGTATCCAGTTAGAAGTGACTTCCTTTGTGTTTTAAAAACAATTATAAAATCTCGTGCATTTTTACCGGAACTCAAAACTCTAAGTATGATCATGGACGAAAAAAATATTAGGGTTCCGTAGTCATAGGCTCTTCTACTCTGCTGTATACGAGTTCTACGCGTTGCGTAAATTTGATAATAAATATATTTTTGTGTACAATTAATTAATTATAATTTATGTTACGTATGACATACGATTATACTTAGGTAACTCCTATTTAAGGACAATATTATACACTAGATTGGTTACTTTATTGATTTGACGTAACTTGGCGTTATTAACCAACCCTTGTTGACAATACCTACAATACAATACTTTGTTAAATAGTTTCGCCATATCCGTGTTCCCTTACAAATAAACGATGCTTGCATAAAATAAATAGACGGTAATTTCAGTATTTTGCTCGTGACGAAGTCCGGCATACAGCTATCCCGTGGTTTAGATATTGGTGAGAATTCTTACACATTTATTTTGTATGAGAACCAAAGATATCGACATAGCTCTAAGAATTAGCAAGCTGAAGTGGCCGTGAGCCGGCCATATCCCGCGAAGAACCGACAATCGCTGCTGGGGCAAACGTGTTCTTGAGTGAAGATCACGACTCGATAAACGCAGTGTAGGATGCCCTCCGACTAGGTGGGATGACGACCTGCGAAAGACTGCAGGAAGATGCTGGATGCGCCATGCTGAAGACAGGGCGAGACAGGGCGCTGTGGCGCTCATTGCGAGGCCTATGTCCAGCAGTGGACTAACATAGGCTGATGATGATATATATAGACTGTTCTATACAGGGTGTACAAATTGATAAAAAAATATTGACAAACCACTACATGGTATTTCGTATTTACGTATTAAAAAGTAGGTACTATCTATCGCACATGCTCAATTTTGCAGTAGAAAAAACTGAAACTTTTGTTCGGGCTAATATGGAACGATTTGACCCGTACCCAGGTTGTACTCACCGCAGAGTCCCGAGGTGTTACGTGGGTGGTGGGGTAGAGACAGAGGTAGAATCTATCTCTACCCCACCACCCACGTAGCACCACCGCCTTATTGTGTGCAAGGCCCCTATAATTTATAATTAGGTCCCTTTGTCAATACGCTCCGAAAGTAATTTGAACGGACAGAAAAGCAAATTAAACAATCTACTAGAAAAAAAGGCTTATTATACTCTTGACGAATTTCGAATTTATAAATTTTTACTCCTTTAAAGATGGAATTCATAATTTATTTCTTTGTAATATCTTTCATCAATAACCTCATCGTTTTTTGTAAGCCTATAAATGGCCGAGATACCTACTTATTAATTTAATGTTACTTAATTAATACACCTAGTTTACAACCATAAATTCTTTATCTTCTCTCATTTGTAGAGTTTATTATTTTTCTTGTTTGTTAAGAAACCCAACCGATAGTACATGCATCTAGCTCACTGTAAACGACTTCGTAGATGGTAAATTCCCACAATATAATATGTAGTACGTAGTCTTAGTAGGTATACCGAAGAATTTGCCTGTATCCTCGATCACTGCATGATTCATCAACATCATTCACAACCGCATCGTCCTCACCGGGCTTATAAACAACTTAAAACGAGATTCACGCTCACTTTGAGTTAAACATTTTAGGAAAGAACACGTTTCCCAAAAACAAGACAGAAGATGTTTGTTTACATCCTGGCGTGTGCCCTCCTGCTGAACATCATCGAAGGCAGCGTTATTAAACAGGGGAAGGATCATCCTATGTCAGGAAACTTAAGACCTTACGTAGACGAAGCTGGGACCAATACAATGAATAGCCAAGATGGGATAGTGCGGGTAGCCCGTGCTTCACCAGCACAGAAGAAAGGTGAAACCACTGTAAAGGTAGAAAACAGATTTGCTCTTACTGCAGTTGGTTGTCCTCGTGGCTTCGTACAGGCTGGAACGTTCTGCTTTCCCGAATCAAATTTCGAAGACTATTGATATGGCAAACAGTGTTTGTGAAGTGACCTATGCTATAACGGAAAGAATATTAATATCAAAACAAAAATAATGTTAAGCCAGTGATTAAGAGCTTTATCTTGAAACCGGTTAGGCAACAAACCAACCAGTAGGCAGGTACCTTTATGCTTTGCCAAGGTATGGGCAATATAAATCCTTAACGTGCGTGGGCGAGCAGTGACAGATACAAAGTATTTTTGTGAATTATCAAAGTAGTGCCTAACTTCATCAGAATTAATGAATATTTATGTTTCGTAGATATAGATAATAATCTTATTTCAATGTAAACGTCTTTGGTGTTTCTCTCGACTGAATAATGTAGAAGTTATTAGAATTCATATTTGTAATTTTATTTATAAAACGAAATACATAAATATTGTAAGCACTTATCAACGTTTAATTGTAATTTTTGATGTTACCCTTAATCTAAATCTAGTAGGCTTTGTTAAGTCTATTAAACAAAAATTTGTCTACCTCTAAACAGTATTTTTACTACCTAACTGAAAAGTATCGATTTATGTAGAAAATATTTTCACTTAGATCGATGTAAGATCTTCTTTCGGCTTTTTATGGTTTAACACACATTTTAACAACTATTTCGATTACATTATGTATATAAATGAAACCCACGGTAGAAAGATGACAACTTAACATTATGATGCGTTCCACAGTATAATATACGCCAACACGTTCTTGAATTCTGTAAAAAACAACAAATCTGGATTATGTTACCTACTTAGATAAATAGATTAAATAATTATCAAAACGAAGCAATTAATGCCTGCATACGATTGTATTGCCTATAATAATTACCTACTTTCCTATGCCTGCAAAACGCTTACTACTTGATACAATTCACACAACACACAAAATAATGGGAACAAGCTTTAATTAGTAGGTATGGTGGGTACCTTTACATTAGGGCCTAGATACATGGGAAGTTTAAAGCAGTCAGGATCGAGAAGTTTCAAGCTGCATAGCAAACTAAAGTATTCTATTCAGTCGTAGCCTGATGCAGTCGATCCTGACTCTGACTGCTTCAAGCTGTCCGTGTATGTAGGCCCTAAGATTGGGCAGCTGCAGTCGAGTTCCTATAAAGTAAGTTCTGCATATAAAAGGTACCTCACATGTACCTACGTAGCCCATGACGATCTTATCAGTTTATCACAAATATCTCTTGATTAGATATCAACTTGCGTAGGGCAGATAATTTGCTAAATTAATCACGAATTAGGGGAAGCAAATACTTCTAAATTCGATGATTCAAAATAAGAAACTACACGTTAGTACCTACTACTCGTGAAATAACTAAGTAAATGAAAACAATGTTATACCCCGAAATACAGAAAATTAACACTATGCTACAGCTATGGTAAAAGCAGTAAGTCAATGAAGCGTTTAGCACTTCATGCTTTGTTAGAACATAAGTAATTATCACCTGAATTATAATAGACGTCTTCACTCACCACGGACGACTGTCGTGTCACTGCGCGTCACTTTGGTCGGCAGCAGCACGTCATGGAACTCCCCGGAATGTAAAAGTCTAGAAGTATTCTCAAAACCACCTACGCTATGTGGGCTCGCGGCAAAGGGCGTCACCACATCCGACTCATCGGGACTCATAGGGCTTGTACGTTTCTCAACTATGATTTCTACGTCAGCTGGTTCGTTTGATGCGTCATCTACAGTTACGTCAGCAACAGCGGTAAGTAAGCCTGAATTATCATCCGCGTTAGCCTGGTCTTCTTTTCCGTTAATGTTGATATCGATTTTCGTCGCATCGTTTTCATTTACCAAGACTTCTTTCACTGAATCCTCGCTTAGTTTTCCACTGTTATTGCTAGGCGGAGAAACTGACTGTATAGCATCTTCCCTCTTCAAAAGCTTTCTGCGTTCGCTAACAAGATCATAGCTCAAAGGATGTAAATTCACCGAGGAAGGAGGGCTTCCATCAAGCGATAAATCCATTGAAGTTATCAAGCTTTCATCTCTGCTTAGGTAATTGGCTTGTTCGGGTACAATATGAATATTCAAAACGGTTTTACTTTTTTGATCAGAGTCCGTGTCTAACATTTCATTAGAATTTACTAATGAATTCGTAGACACAGTCTTGTATGAATTTAATCTATTCCGAACTAAGAACCCTCTGACATGCGCCTGAATAGTAGTAGCTGCACTTGATAACGTGGACGAATCGTCAGTAGACAAAGAAAGCGACTTTTCTTCATTTACAGTTTGCAGAACGGTGTCCATTCTGGTTAAACCCAATGGTCTCCTATCTTGACTTAAATTAGCTGCGGCGGCGGCGGCGTAGTATTCTTCCTAGAAATAATAATACAAATAAAATAAGTCTAGGATATTAGAGATAATATACCCTCACTAAATAAACTAGGTATTTAAAAACAACTAACGGGATTACTTTTCACATACCTTTTTATCATTATCTTCGTCTAGTGAAATTGCTTCATCATTCGTTATATCTTCGAAGGTAGAATTTCTACTTTTAAAAAGAAAAGAACGAAACACTTTTTGAATAGTTACCGCTGCAGTTTCTAAATCCATATTGTTTTGTTCATTTTCATTGTTATTCTGTGGAACGTCCTCTTCTGCTTTCGACACGTTAGATCCAATGGATACGTTAATTCCATCTTTGTGGACAATATCTGGGTTTAAAATCAGTGTTGTTATTTCATTTTTATCCGTTGTTTCATTCTCTTTCTCTCCCATGACAATGTCTTCATCGTTACCAGCAGATTGTCTTTTGTCACTATTTAAAATACTATCTGCGTTAGCGGATACTTCAACATCTTCTTTAATTATATTTTCTTCACCATCAATTTTGATCTCTTTTATACCTACTTCATTCTGGTTTTCTTCTGATTCAACTTTATTTTTTATGAGGATATCAGATGTATTATTATTTTTAGCAGATAATTGGTCTTGAGCTTCAATTTCATTTTCGTCGTGAATTTGAACTATCTCAATCGCATCAGACTGTTCGTTACCGATCTTTGCAGTATGTTCATCGTTAGACTCATCTGCCACCTGAATTGGATTATCGTTTGTTTCAGAATTGTCCGTTCTAATATATGGAGAAGATTGAACATAGGTAGTAAGATTATTATCAGACTCTGGTAAAGAAGAATTCTCCATAGACTCAACTGTTTTAGCTGGCGAAGGTTTTTCAACGTCAGCAATTTGAGTATGGGCTGGTTGTTCATTAGATGTAGATACTATTGAAACTACAACGTTGGTATCGTCCGTATTTGTATGGTCATTCATTTCAGACTTGGTCGGTTCTGAAGACTTGGGATCTGGTAAAATTGCAGTATCTACTAGTTCTGGTTCAGTGCTTCGAGGTGAAATCTCACTCACTACAATAGAGATCTCGATATTATCGTCAAGGGTTCTTGAATCAACTATTTGATTTTCAGAGTCAAGATTTACAGACTTTGATTTTTCTAGCGTATCATTTTGATTATCTATTTCCTTTTTAAAAGCTGCATCAACATCTTTCGCAGATAATTCTTTATCAAGAATAATAGGTGTTTCTATTAAAACATTCCGATCAATGGCGTTAGAAATATGTAATTCATTCTCTAGTATGCTTGTATCATCTGATTTTTCTTTCTGCGCATCACCTTCATTTAATAGATTAAGCCCATTGACGTCTTCTATATCTTCATTGTTGGTAATTTCTTGATCATTATTCAAAAGGTCAATAACTGTACTTTTGCTAATGGAGCTGACCGTAGAGGATTTGCTAATCGGGATTTCATAAGCATCAACAATGGAATCTTTCGATGTCAACGAATTGTCCGTAGAAGGCTCGTGTGATATTTCCACTTCAGAAGCGAGCGATAAATCTTCTTCGTGGTGCACAGGCGACCTAAGATTTAAGAGTTCTTGCTGACTTGAGTTGGTTGCTTCGTGATCAGATTCTTCTTTTTCGGGTTGGGTCGTTGCAGTACTTAGCATTTCATTATCATATCGTTGCTGTTCCTCTTTAGCTCTTTGCCTAACTTTCTTTTGAGCAACGGCAATTTTCTCCTCGAGAGTAAGCGATTTTTTACGTGCTGTAAAATATCATGTTTTTAAAGTGCATAAAATTTTTAGTTTTTAACGTTCACAAAAATTTGTTAATTCCGTGTAACTACCTGTACTTATAACCAAGCATTTATATTCTCTAGGGATAAAATTTGAATTCATGCATATTATGATTATTCGTGCGAACAAAACTGTAAAATTGGTAGAGCAAATTGCAAATCGTTATTTTTATTCATAAATAAATCACTTACATGGCCCATCCCTTATTTCAATTAACTTTTCCATATGATTAGCACAGAACTCATATATGTTGGCCGGGTTATTCCTGAGCACATCTTTGCTCAGACCCTCCATAAGTTCCACCAGACCTGGTGGCATCCTGGGCACAGGGGCGGCTCGCGAGTACGTCCCAGAGCCTGTTAGCCTCATTTTAAACTTAAATAACAGAGACAAGAGACACTGGACGATAAAATATCAAACAATTTGGTTACCAACCGGAATCTGTTAAGGCGCGCTTGGAACGTGTTAACCAAGCGTAGAGTAATGCGGAATGCCACCAGGTACGAAGGTGGGACGGACCCTGTTGTGCGTTGGTAGCCATGGCGATGCGCCAAAGTAAGTTGGCCGTGTATCGATCTCGTGTCCGAGTCAATGCTCTACCACTTATGCTATTTAGGGGTTACGAATGAAGACATTGGTATTGAACTAGTCAATGTCTAGGTCAAGCCCATGATAAGTTAACGACTTTTCATGATACTTATATGTTTAGCATAATTATTAAAATGAAAAACTGAGTAACGTGCAAATGTTTTGTGTATTTCCAATGCAGTTTACGCAACTGAGTAGGTAATCACTAAGGGGACGTTAGCTCAAACGAACAGTACAAATGTTTCTCACTAAATGGGTTAATGAGATAACCCTTCGACCTTTAGAGGTATTTTATCCTCGAAGAAAATAAGTATTGGTAATTCTTTTACATCTAGAGAAAGGCTGTACTATAGCGTGCAATTATAATTAAAATATCTACACAGGGTGCGACTATGTCGCCGTGCGTAGTCCTTCTCTAGACGAACACCAATATATTCGTATGTTCTTCGAGATCCTTACTCGAATAGAAAAGCGAGCTCTGCACGAGCGAGCAAGCCAGCGCTAGCTACATACGGCGGGTCGCCCTACGATTACTTAAAATTCAATTCTTGTGAGTCAACTTTTTTATTTTCATACCGTGTTCTATAATAGTAATTTGTATATAAGATCATATATAATTTTTGCAATGTTAATACATTTTACAATAACAAACATCTCCTTGTGTAGTATGATACACAGCACATTGCGCACTAGCACTAGGCTAGACTAGACTGGAGCTAGCACGCGCTAGCCCGCCGCCTGCGCCGGCGCAGCGCGACGCGGCGCGGCGGGGCGGGGCGGTCGCGGGTCGTATGTACAGGCGGGCGGAGGGCCCGCGCTCTCATATACTGATCATAGAAAAAGTAATGGCTACAAGTAATATCATACAAATTAATGACTATTCCCTTAACATTATCTCATATAATAGGATCCTTCTACACTATGACCAAATTAAAATGATTGGCATTCCTGTACGCACGCGGCACGATACATGAAAAGTCTCCAGTATTCGCTCTGACCGATTTTGTCCAATTACAGCTTCCCAACACTCCCGCAGCTGAAGGTATAAAAATCACACTGCTTTAATTTTATAATAAATAAATGCCTATTTACACTATGTAACTATACAAAATGATAGTACGACGAAATTACATATTAAAGTCGAGCATCTAATTTAAATGAAGTCCATACAACGATCTACGCGGAGCGGGCGGCCCTCACTAACATTATTACATCATATAATATATTTTTTATTATAATTTTTTTGTACAATCATATTCAGCCGAAAAGCTGGGTGCCCGATTAATACAAATATCGGCGATCCGAAATGCAGCACAATCGTCATGCAATAATAATACATACAACTGGAACTTATTTAAACAATTGAACGACATTAAGAAATCCTAAAGTAAACTAATGACCTATGTATGACATGTATAGTATATTATGTTATATAGAAAGGTGGACCGTTGCGTCGCACACATCGCGACGCAAGCCGATCGCGGGCGGCGACGGGAGCGCGGGACAACGCCGGCTCAGAGAGTCTGCACTCACCGGAACCACCGGAGGTATCAAAAATTAATAACGTCATTAACAAAAGTGTAATCGAATAGAAAATATGAATATATAAGTGTTAAAGAAAGGGTGTAATCGTGTGATCGCTTGCGCGGCGCGGCGCCCCCGCATCAGTTGGCTGTGGCCTGCCGCTTGTGGCTGATCTCCAGCTCGCCCAGCCGCTTCCACAGCTCGTCACGCTCCTTCTCGCGCTTCTTCTCTCTGAGGGAACACACATTATTATTATTTTAACTTTTTTTTATATTTAATATTAAGGACTTATAGTGATCTCACTTTGAGCTCCAAACTGAAGTACATGACGTGTAGTCATTTTTTTATTCCCTCTTACATCTCCTGATAGTTGATTGTAGTAGATCTTCTTGAAAGAACCTCTCTAAAAGTTGCTTTCTCAGTATAACTGTTTTCCTCGCTTTTTTTTTTAGTTTTTTTTAAATAAATAAATAATGCTGGACAATCCACACAGCATTATCTAGCCCCATGGTAAGCAAAGCTTGTGTTATGGGTACTAGATAACTGATATGCATAATACAATACATTACATAGATAGATATTTTTTATTTTACATAGAAAACGACCAGAACACCCAGAACAAATATCTGCATACCGTACACACAATTGTTCCGAGGCGGGAATCGAACCCGCAACCTTCTGCGTCGCAGGCGGACGTTCGCCCACCGTGCCACATCGGTCGCCGCTCTATTTCATACGAATACGAAACAAATGCACGACAAGCGGACGACAAACAGACGGCGCGGCGCGTAACGAAGCCCAGCGGCCCAGGTTCTCTGCTAATTTGGGGCTAGAGGATGCTGTGTGAATTCCAGCAATAGTTCTCTAAAACTATAACGGCCTTTACACTTTCACAAGCGTTTAATGTAGAGTAAATTATAAAATTCCAGATCGAGGACCAAGTCTATGTTTAAGTCTTCATTCTAATATAGTCCAGTTGTTTTGGCGTGATTTTATAACAAAGATCCATATATCGAAACCTTGGCATGGCATAAACAGTAAAACAAACTCACTTCTGCCTTTCCGCTTTGTAACTAGCAGTGAGTTCATCAAACAGCTTGGAGTTCATTTCCATGAAGGTTTTAAGCACGTTGTAGACGAGCGCCACGATGGTCTGGTTCCAGTGTTCCTTGCTGATTCGATACAGGGCGGGGAACATTATCGGCATTATAACGTGATTGTTCTCTTCCATTAAAGACATTATGTATTCGTTGTTCCAGAAGTACAGCGCCCTTTCTGCAACCTGGAATTATAAAAAAAATATTTAAAAAAAACAATACTAGTTTGTTAAAATAATATGTGCGAATTTTACGGACACGTAGGGCAGCAATAATAGCTATACAAAAAGGTAAGTATGTAATGAACACGTAGCTGAAAAATTGAAAAGTCGTTTTATATTATCTGTTTCCTATTTGATTTTATGTTATGATTAGTTATGGAAAATTGAAAACAGACCAGAAGTCAGGCAGAAAATGCTCTAACAAGAGAGGTTTCTGTTAAATCAAATATATTTTCTTAAATAAAACTATTATGGATATGCTTAAAAAAAAGTAGGTAGTTACCTGAAAATGTGGGCTTGACACACATTTAGCTATTTGTCTGAAGAGTGGCTCCTGTATTTTCGCAAATTGGGCCGGCTCAATCACGTCTAATATTTCTTCAATCTCGCCTAAAAACATTACCTGAAATGACAGAAATGAACATGTAATAAATTTGGACATTTTGATAATAAGGGCACAGAGCAGTTTGCCAACACCGCTGCAAACATCGAACGCTAGTGATTCTCTTACAAAAAGGTCCAAGAGGCAAGAGATTGGTCAGATATCAGATATAGCCGATGGGTTGCTCACCTTTTTCTAAAAACAACTCTTGGGTCAGAAATTGAACGCGGGGGGATACGCGTACGGACGGGTCTGTATACATGGCGTCCTCCAGAAATTTCATGACACCGGACGCAGTAAGTAAGCTTGCTCGATACAGTTAAAAGCGTTTCAGTACACAACGGGCGCTATATGCGCCATCTTTTTGTGAACAAGTCTTGGCCAGAACTTAGGCAATCCGCGCGATGGGCTCAGTGTGCGTGGCGTCTTTCACCAAAAAATGCACACAGTAGGCGAACTGCGCTTGTTCAAGTAAGAGGCACTACAGCACAGTAGTAATAAAGTAATAAGCTGTTAGTTTGCTTAAGTCTTTCTGCGACCAAGTCTTGGGCCAGAACTAGAAAGAGTTCGTGTAGAACGGGATTTGTTAGCGTGGCGTCCTTTTCAAAAACTACTAGATGCCGTAAGCCTGCTGAGCTTATTATAGCTAGAGACATTTCGGCACAAATTATTTGCTCGGTGAGCGTGGCGTCCTTTTCAGAAACTACAGGATGCCATAAACCTGCTGTGCTATAATAATAGCTAGAGAAATTTCGGCCCCAATAGTTGTTATGATCTCATGTGTTACCTCTTTCTGAGAACAAGTCTTGGGCCAGAACTTGAGCAGTCCGCGTACGACGGGCTCGGTGAGCGTGGCGTCCTTTTCCAGAAACTGCACGACGCAGTAGGCGAGCTGCGCGTGGTACAGCGAGAGGCATTTCACTTTGTGTAGCGGCAGCAGGACTTTCACCAGGAATTGCTTGTGCTCGCTCTTCAGCGGCAGCGCGAATCCGTTTATTATACTGGAATTGTAACCGTTGTATCACTAGCCTTGTTCTGCAACATCACTTGTACATATGTACATATTTTTACAGGATCAAGCTAATTTATTAAAAGAGAAAAAAAACCAAGCAAAGTAAAAGATTTCTCCACGCTTTTCCAGCATCTGGAAAGCGTGGAGAAATCTCTAACTCTACTAAAAAATCCTTTACTTTGAAATTAAAGAAAATCATAATGAAATTTGGCAGTAAGATAGATGAATGGTATCCCAGGGACATAGGCTACTTTCTTAAAAGTGCGAAGTTAGGGACAGCAGCTAGTTCCATTCCATATAAAACAATAACCCCCGAACACCAGAATTCCTTTACTCTACGATTAGAACCCCTTGTATTTTAACAGATAAATGGCAGCATTTGGATGCGTAAAGCTCAGGTCTAACATTAACGTCTACAGAGTAACGCCTACTACGTACACTCAACACTGGATTTCGTAAGCGTTGGTGCGATGATGATGATAACGGTTGACCCGCCGCGCCCATGTTCGATCTGAGCAAGGGCAGTACGCAATGACCTTTTATTAAATGTACGCTGGACAATTATTGTAACAAGGTGCTGTGGTTTGACAGCGAACTTGATCGAACGGGTCTAGAAAGCTGTGGGGTCGTCTGTTGCGAACTTAGACACGCATAAAAACAACAAATTGATATTCAAATCTTACAGAATACTGTGTGAAGTTTGTTTTTTACTCA
This sequence comes from Eupithecia abbreviata, assembly GCA_943735965.1. NCBI lineage: Eukaryota > Metazoa > Arthropoda > Insecta > Lepidoptera > Geometridae > Eupithecia > Eupithecia abbreviata. Next base: position 7,708,621 of record OX030991.1, on the reverse strand, counting down.
TTGACCTTTGTTACAATAAATTTGATGGCTTTGAAAAAACCTAGAGACCAGACTTCAAATACCATAATATACATATGTACATTGTTTTTAAGTTTTGCGGGACAAATACTTATCCCCGAGGGCCTATTCCCGAGGGAATTATAAACTCAGATTCGTTTGGAATCATCTCTCCTCTATACAGTGGTGAAAGAACCATCCAAATCCGTCCACAATTGACGGAGTCATCGACGAACATACTTACAGCCGAACATAGAACCTCCTCCTTATTTGAAATCGATAAAAATTTGTTAATCTTTTCCAGATGGTCAGTTTATCTGATCTGATTGGAATAATTACCTGGATTACCTATTTGTGTAAAATTAAAACCCTAAAAAATTAACGTAAACAATCCAAATTTACTAACCTTCCAAGTATTTCTAGCAGTTCACCGACGCCGTTGAAGTGTTCGGTTTCGTAAACAAATCGCAAAAATATATTATTGATTTGTTTCCGGATGAAGGCGCGCAGGCCCAAGAACTTGCCGTAGATGCGATGCAGCACCGTCTTCAGAAAGTCACGCTCGCGCGGGTCTTCCGAGTCAAACAAATCTAAAAGCTTTTTACAAACAATAACATTAGTTTTACACCTTTTCCACCTCTATACCATACCCGCAGTTTTTGCATGTCTACACAAAAATCTTGCCCATCGAGATACAATCCTATAGGGTCACAATCTCTGCGCGTATATTTTTTATCTCTGTTTGTGGCTCTATAGGATTGTAACTCGATACTTCTGACAATGCAATGAGTGGCAATTTAGTCTCATAGTTTATATCTATTGTGTAATTTATGAAAATGTATGTGAGTAGTTAGTATACTTACATATTATATTATTTTATTATAATTACAATTAGCAAGGATATAATCAAGTTTACTTTATTTCTTATTTGATAATAATTTTAACTGTATATATACAATTTGACGTGTCTAGGGGCCGTATTATGAAACCTCGCTCAGTCATAGATCAATGTTTGAGTGACGCTAATGCCACAGACAAGCGTTTACTCAAGAATAGATTGATGACTGAGCAAGCTTTCATAATACGGACCATGTTTATATTGTAAGCCTATAGAAATAAAGATTTTCACTTCTAACTTAGGGTTGAAGGAGTACCTAATGGGCCTAAATTTCGATCGTCACTCGGTAAGATATTCTATTTTTAGTAATCAGATTACTGCAGAGTCTAGGTTAAAGGTGATAAAAGTTAGGTGACGGAGCAATTAATACTGATACTTATTTAGCACAAGCATAATGTTACTGAAGTCATTAAACACGCGACAATGCACATATGCTACACTTTAGTAGTATACATTATGTGTAGCTTGTAGTATGAGAATTGGTTATGACGGCCGTCAATGTACGAACGCTTGTGATGTCAATTTAATAATTGATCAATAAGATCTATTGCAACACGACTGTCTTTCTCACAACACATTGTGCGAAGACAAATAGAATAATCTAGGCTCGTTGACATGTTTTCCTAAAGATGGTGTAACAGTAAGCTATACATTACGTATTTACTACACACACTGATTACCGGCTCAAAAGGAAATATCCGCTCTATAAGCTGGTCTCGCTTGATACAAGCCTTAATCCCACCATACTTTAGGTACCTACTGCTATCTCGTTAGACAACCTTTGGATTTAAGTTCGCATAATCATAGTCAAAGCTTTATAAATTGTCGGATTCGTTTTGTTATCTCTCAAAATGTATGTCGTTCTTTAGTGCTGGCAAATAGCCGCAAAGTTCTATCAAGAGGTGATTAATAGATAGAATGCGGCATAGGACAGTGCGGGAACAGTTGCCAATAGAACATTTGAAACAACAGTAACTATCTCTATCAATTGGTCATCTTACTCTGAATTATTCCACTGTTTGTTTATTCTGTTAGAGTCAAAGCACACCGAAAGCGAGACGAAGAAAATTTTAGATTTCGACACAGATCGATCACATATTTGACGCCAGGTCAGCTTCCGATGCAAGAGGTTCCGGGTTTAATTCCCGCCTTGACACAAATGTCTGACGATCTTGCAAATATTTGTTTCGGGTGTTCTGGGTATTTTCTATGTATAATAATAAAAATATCTATCTAAGTATTGTATTCTATTAAGTTTATCAGTCACCTAGTACCCATAACACAAGCTCTGCTTATCTTGGGGCTGGATGAATGCTGTGTGGTTTGTCCAACATTATTTATATACCTATTATCTTCAAGATAAAAAGTACAGGCTAATTCGACCGAATGCGCGTACACTGCCAAGATTTAGTTTCACTCACACACATTACATACCTAAATCTTAAGTTCTCTAAAGGAAAACTTATGTCAGACGCATTTAAGCAAACAATATCAATATGAAAACAAAGAAATCAAAGAAAATCAGAGTCAAGTAAATCAAATTAAGGCAATATTTAACGAAAATATTTAACGAAAAGGTGGAACGAGGTCGCCACCTCGTGGGGTGGGCCCAAGTTTAATATAGCGATTTGGAGACCTACTACAAAAATGTTAACTTACTTGCAAGACAAACTTTTGGTCGATGACTTTCTTGCCGATGGTCGGCTGGAAGTCAGTGGACTCCAGGAAGCGCAAGAAGAACTCGTAAACTAGTTGAAGATGCGGCCAGGAAGCCTCCAGAGTCGGGTCGTCTTCCTCAGGATCGAAATCAGGATTTTCACTCGGCGGCAGAGTGCGGAACAGGTTAGCAGATATCTATAGAATAAACAGTTCAACATTGATCATCATGGATTTAATCGTCATCATCATCGTATCAACCCACAAACGTCCGACGATAACTGGGCATAGACCTCTCCAATAAGACGCCACTAATGCGCAGGGAACCGACTCCATCAATCGACTACCTGCGACGGCTACAATGTCGTTAGTCCATCGAGTGGATGGTCTCTTAACATTCCGTTTCGAGTAAGAACGCGGTCGCCACCCGAGAACCTTAAAGCTTCAATAAAAACTGCGCGTCAAACACGCCAGACGCGAAGCGGGAGCGTTAACAACGCCAAACTTTTCCCATAAAAGAGCCCGTGTCTCAGTCGCGTAGGCGTGCGAGGCTCCATTGAGGCGCTTACTCCCCAGCGGCTATTGGTTCGGCGAGCTAAATGACCTACCTATACTGTGTGTGTATAGATTGAAATATGCCCGTAATAAAATAGTGACGCGTTATTCTCGCACTCCCTACTGGTTTTCACCCGAGCCATACGAGGTAGCGAGAAGACCCATTGAAAAGAAGCATTTGATCGGCATCGACTTGATCAGCAAGACAAATTAGAATAAGAAAAGGCTTGACCAATACAGCATGATCAATTTATAAAAAAATAACGTGGTCACATTACTTATTTGTGCATTCTATTTGACACTAATTAGTTTTAATGACGACTCGATACCATAATTCGCAACATACCTACAAGGTAAGAGTTACCTTAGGTTGCAAATGAGATGTACAAATACAGATCACAGAAATACCTGCAGACATTGCAGTGTGGCTAAGTGTGTTGGATGGAATATAATATAAATACTAGCTGCGCCCTGAGGTTTCACCCGCGTGGTGATAGATATTTTGGATATAAATTGTAGCCTATGTGTAATTCTGATGTATAAGCTATATTATTGTAAAGTTTCATTAAAATTCATTTAGTAGTTTTTACGTGATAGAGTAATAAACATCCATCCATCCATACTTACAAACTTTCGCGTTTATAATATTAGTAGAATAACACAGGTACCTGTTAGTTTTGAGTAGTTGCTACAAAATAACCTTAACATGTACCTACACTAATCCATATTATCCAAAGCAATACTATAAAAGAAGCGGATTCTGTATATCTGTTACCGTTCGACGCCTAAAGCTGAAATTATTTTAATGAAATGTCTCAGGGAGATAGGCGGTTTCCCGGGAACGGCTACTTTTCATCCCGGAAAAGCGCATGCGAATTTGTTTGAGTAGATAGTCTGTGGCACTACTAGTTCGATTTTGAAAAATATTTTATTAATGGAAAAGCTACATTATCCCCAAGTGACATAGGTTATGTTTGACCACGGTACCGCGCGAGCCAAGCAGCGAACTGAAGCAGAGAGATTCATATAAAAATATTTAAATCGTGTATATACACGAGGTGTGGTAGACCTATAACATAGTATTTTACCCTCACTCCATGTATAATAGAAGCCACAATGTCTGCCAAGTCAATAATTATACATCTAATCTTTGCCAGGGTCATGCTGTTATCTGATAGTTGGTGACCACATGGGTACTGTATGGTTCTGCTTTCCAAAATCTAAATGTGACATTATAGAGAGTTATAGTGTCACAAGGGGAGGACGACGTCAAGCAGTCGGCTGGTAAAGGCTGTATGTGATACTAGACAATACAATTTTGAAGCATAGCCTATGCTAAGACAACTAAAGAATCAAGACTTAGTACCTACATTAAGTCTTGATTCTTTAGTTCTTTAGTTCAAACGTTGATTTGCTGTCATAGTATCAATGATATTAAAAATAATTAATTAATATCAAGACCTATAGTTACACAATTTGGATAGTTAATAAAGCTGGTAGAAATAACATAAGATATACAATAGCTGCAATTATGGTAAAGGAATCATATTTTTAATTGTATTTATTATTGGTTTTAATTGTAGGTGCACATTGATGTTTTTTCTCCAATTGATCAATTACCAGCACTGATTAATTGTCCGAGCAAAAAATATTACAGCTTCGAGACAATAATTAATCTATCTAACCTACAATTACTATTCCAACAGTTTATAATAGTATTGAGATTTATAGTATTTATGATAAATAAGAGTTATTCAGTCCTAATTTTCAAATTGCAGGACTTGATTAAGGCTTTTTTATGAGCTTTATTGTTGGTAACTACAAAATGCTCATCTAAGAACAAATTATATTGAAATCTATAAGGCAGTTATAAATAAATTACAAACCATTTTGATGATTTCTGGATAAACTGGCTCTGTGAGCACCCCGCGACCGCCGGTGATGTATTCAACAAGCTCATTTAGTGTGGCACGTTTAATTTCCTTGCCCTTGAGGTCAGCCACAGGATCCATGAAATCAAAGGCTACGCAACATTGGCGCAGTTTACGGATGAAAAGCTCTTCTTGATCACTGCTTGGTACATCTGAAAAATTATAACTTTCTGTTCATACTGGAAAATGTATACATCAATATCTTCTTGCTGCCAAGGGTGGGTGGATGTATTGTCAACATTTAGACCCCCCGCGCACTAGGCAGCCAGTAAAACATATGACGTTGTATGGGAGCCCGCGCACTAGGCAGCCACGAATTCCCAGCTGCAGCAGCCAATACAACGCGCCTGTTTGCGCGGAAGCCAGCTGGTTGCGCGCAGCAAGAGCGTGTGTATGCGAATGTATGTAGCTGCCGTCAGTCTCCGCGCACTAGTTGTAGCAGCCAGACATATTTTGGGTTCCGAAATAATGACTTTCGATACAGAGAAATTTAGAAGTTTAAGAAGGATCTCGAATAGTCTTAGATTGGCTGCTATAACTGGCTGCGCAAATATTCTGGCTGCCTAGTTCGCAGGGGGTCTTAGACTTGTTAAATTAATTCTCCTTGACTTAGGCATAATGGTTGTAGTACAAACTTCTTTAGGCCTCCTCAATAATAAAGAGAATGACTCAAGTCACTTATTTTGTAATCTTTGGAGTAGAGCTCGGGAGATATGCATTTAAATGTTTTCTAAAACCTAGAGCCTCCAAGTCTCTTGTGATTACAGGTTGCACATTATTTACATAAGCAGGTAGATAGTTAAATCTTTCATCATAAATGGTAATATTTAATTTAAGGTCACTCAGGGCTACAAAGATATTTTCTATAGAAGCAAAAAAATTTTTTGTGACCTGTTCTCATCTGCGATCAGTCTTCCTGACTAGGAGAGTCTAGCAAAATGAAATTAATAGATAGGTATTCATAACACAAAAATCTAGTAGAAGTTGTATGTAAAATAGCAAATTAAAGTTTTATCTATCTACCTAGAAACACAATATATCCAAATAAGCAAACCCATAAATTTCACTAAGAAACCAAAATTTTAGTCTGTTTATATATACATATATTCCTGTTATACTTAATACTATTCATAACAGCTGGCAAAAGGACATAATAAACAAGACATCTTTGCTGCTAAGCTTCCTCAAAAACCTTAACAGGTTGCTTGATTATGTTCATAGAATTAGGCAGTTTTCATTCATTATCAAAAAAAATATCAATTATCTAATCCTAATCAATCTTTGGTAACAAAATCAGTGATGAAATGAAGCAATATTTGTATGTTAAGTATTTCTTTAATATGAGAAAGAAAATTATATGATTTCAAGGACAAATGATGCAAAAGATATATCAATCCGATTATTGGAAGAGGATTTCACTGAAGTGAACCTTTGATTCTATTTGATTCTAAAATATTAGGTACACCCCTAGCCCATCTAGAACCCTAGAATTTAGGTAAATCAGGGCTTTCACACCACTTGTACCCTAAGATTATGTATTAGCAGAAGCTACCAATTATATGATAGTAATAGTAGGTAGGTAAGTAACAGCAAAAATGTAAACAATGTAGTGAATGGTTCAGTGTCAATGTGAATGGTTGACGTAAAAACGCGCGTTTGATGACAAATGCAGAGGACTCACCTTTGAGCAGGGGCAGAGCTTGGAGCTCCACATCTTGCGTATTGCGGTACCGGGAGGAACCCTGAGACTTCTTAGTCTTTTTCTTCAGCGACCGCTTGGCGAAAGGATCAATCCTATCCACAAACGTTCCCGAAGACATTTTGGCAGTAAAAAAGTGTCCCAAATGACGATAGGTAGATTCTGATCAATGCGACAATTGTTTTGATTCGGATAGTGTCATGATATGGCTCAACTCACAAGACGAACGCGCACTTCCCGTAAGGTCGGAGCACAATATTAGAGCCTAAACAAACATTCCTTCGTCACACATGACGGTAATGGAGTGGTCACACTCAGGCCATTCTTTATACACACTTCTAGATTCCACAACCGTTACGTAATTTTGATACGTCTTAGTCGTTATAATGACACAAATACGGAAAGGAAGAACTCGATTCACAAATTCAGTTTTATTTTCTGAGGCGTGTCACGAATAGCTGAAGGCAGAAGTCACTCACTATACATACAAGCCTCGTGTTATATCAGCCGGTCAGTCAATGACAATAATTTCATTACAAATCACACGTCAATTTTCAGTTTTATTTGTAAAACACATAAAACAACGATACGAAACAGTTATCGTCCAATTTAGACGTAATCGGAAACTAAGCAGTGATGACACGGAGTAAAATTCTAACACCAAAAATCTATCATCTTCTCGCCATCGCTCACCATCCGTTTCGACTGAGAAACAGGACGCATTATTAACGCTCCGCACCAGAGTATTTTGGATTGAACACTTTCACAAGATAGTTTTTATGTTTCTGCAGTTGTAGCGAAGCGATCAATTTACTAATTTGATCCTAAAAGATCATCACGGATTGCTGCGAAAACGCTACACATAGAAAAGTACCTACTTCTGAAAATAGACGGAGATAGAGTATGTTCACTAGGCCAACTGATATACTTTATCATCGGAAATCATTGTAGAAATGGAATCATATATTGTAAATACAAAAAATATATTTATTTCAATTATTAGCTGATATTTCAAAATTAACATCAATAATACAAGAGGTTTTCTAAAATTAAGTACTACTACGTGAGTAGCTTTTCCGGCCACAGTCAAAAAACTCAAACATTTAGTTGCCTGCCATTGTATTGTAAGATTGAGATAATGTTGAAATATAATATTTTGTATTCTATGGGATCAAGTCTCTACTAAGATCAAGCAGCCTACTACGTTCTCTACTGCCGTTATGGGCACTATAAATAAATAATGCTGGGGAATAATGCCTTCTTACGAGTTATTAGTCGCGTTACAATACGCCTTAACACGCGTTATCCGCGCCAATATTAGCGTAATAACGCTGATAACACGCGTTACGTTATTTGTGTTAAATAGCATGGTAGCCCCACTGGACAATGGTGAATATTGGACGCAATGTATTACGATCATCATCATCAGCCTTTGATAGTCCACTGCTGGACATAGGCCGCTCCCAATGAGCGTTATAGCGCCCCCTGTCTTCAGCTTGAGGCATCCAGCATCTACCTGCAGTCTTTCGCAGTTATTACGATGCGATAGAATTCATTTAGATTCATTATTCATTTAGATTTCTATCATAATTGTCAATTCTAACCTAGAGATAGAGAACAATCGCCGCTTGGCCTACATAGATTTTATGATTTTATTACTATGGGACGAGTAAAACTTTACTCGTCCCTGTTATGGCCTTTCTTTCTTGGGCCATCATTTTTTTCTTTAAGACCCTTATTTACAAATTTGCCTATGGTATCTAAAGTTGTTTCAGTAGCTAATTTGACTCAAATCAGTAGTAGTCTGTTGTCTATTTTTGTCTCTGGTATTGGTTTAGCTTTTGGTTGAATGGATGAAAGTGGCTTTCTAGACATTTTTTGAAATTTTATAAAAATTGTGACGCTTTATTGTGTAATTTTATTGATAAGTCTCAACTAATGGATAGGTTTTAGAGCTGTGAATTGGAAGTTGAAAGGAAAGCAAGTGGATATTTCAATATTGGAGAGGAATTAGAAAGCAACATGGAAGCGCTGACAGTTCCGCCATGAATGCAAAATAAATAGAAATTGTGAAGGTTTGAAACGTAAATAACATGTTTATTGTCCCAACACATAATACTATTGTTTCACTGAGTTAAGATATCGCAATATTAAAACAATAACAACAAGGATGATGTATGTTGATCTCATTTTATGTCGCCAACCGAGAAGAAAGTCTCCTGCAATGCTACTCAATTGATTACAGTTCTAGCTGACTTGTGTGCGTTTCTCTTTACTTAAATAAAACTTGATTGTAAACGCACAATGATTGTAATATTTGTTAGTCCTTTATTAGTTCTATGTAATTAATAATTATTAATTTAACGAAAATAATAGATGTAAATGTTTATTTTTCAGCAGCTGATAAATCAGTCACACTGGCTAGAAACTTCACGATGTTGAGAGGTGGGCGTGGAGGCCGTCACAGTCCAGAGCTGTATCCCCACACACTAAAGTGCTCTAACGCAAGTGACACCAGTTCCGCATACAGTGGCAGTGATACTATGACATCAGTCCACAGCTCTCTAGACATGGATATGGAGGTGGACCTTTCAGGCCTCCTTGAGTCCATTGTGGACTCTGACGAAGAAGAGGACTTGGAAGAGAGCATGGACAGCCTGACTGTTAGAGATGCTGTCCGTGAATGCCTTGAGAAAGACCCAAGTGAGAGATCAGAGGAGGATATTGATATTCTACTTGAATTCACACAACATTTGAAAGCATTCACTAATATGACACTAAATGTAAGAAGAGCATTGTGTGTGAAAATGGTTTTTGCAGTAGTTGAAAAAGCTGGCACTGTGGTTATGAATGATGGAGAGGAACATGATTCATGGTCTGTTCTCATCAATGGTCATGTGGGGATTGAACACCCCAATGGAGAAATTGAGTATCTGAATGTTGGTGATAGTTTCGGAATGGGTGAAGCTACAATGGAAAAATTATATCATAGAGGTGTGATGACTACAAGATGTGATGATTGTCAGTTTGTATGTGTGACACAAGAAGATTTTTATCGTATATTGCATCAAGGAGAGGAAAACATAAAACGCCATGAAAATGAAGATGGAGTAGTGGTTTTAGTGACAGAGTTTAGGGGGCAAACTGGAGAGACCAATCGAACACAAGGGCATGTAGTCATTAGAGGCACACCGGATGAACTGATGCTGCAACTCATTGCTGATAATTCAAGAGATACAAATTATGTTGAAGATTTTCTTCTGACTCATAGGACTTTCATCGAGAGTCCTTTGGTGGTTGCAAAGCAACTTCTTGCCTGGTTTTCTGACCCTTCTGTGAGAGACAGGGTTACCAGAGTGGTATCCCTGTGGGCCAGTAATCACTTCTCTGATTTTGAAACTGATCCAAGTATGATGGATTTTCTGGAGTGTTTTGATATGTCACTAGAAAGGGAAAAAATGGAGAGCCAATCTAGACTGCTGAATTTGGCTTGTTCAGCCAAGGCTCGTGTTAGAAGCATTACTTTGTCGAGACCCACCAGGGATGAGCCATTAAACTTTACAATCGTTGGAGGATATGAACGTGGCTATGGGATATTTATTCAAAAAGTGGAAAAGCATTCAAAAGCTGAGGATGTGGGGCTAAAGAGAGGAGATCAAGTCATAGAAGTGAATGGACAACCCTTTCAACATGTCAGTCATGCAAAAGCAATGGAAATCATAACAGGGTCTACACATTTAAGCATCACTGTTAAAAGTAATTTATTTGATTTCAAAGATATGCTGAAGAAACCTGAAAATTCTCCTAGACAGAGAGGTGGCTGTGCCAACATGGCCCGTTGGCAAACTGATCCCAGGGCTAGACTTTCTACAGCAGAACTCCTCAGTGAGAATCCAATTACATTGAATCCTGTATTTCAATCACCTACTAAAAAGCCACAGCCTATGAATATGAAAAAGGAACCTCAGAAAGGATTTATGACACTGGGTCCTAAAAGAAGACTTCAAAAAGCTTTAATGAAAATGAACATTCTCCCTAAAAATACCATCACAGATGTCCTTCATAGTGATGATAGCATCCTGTCTAATTCGGAATCCTTAAATAAAGCCAATTCAACTTCCTCCTTTTATAATTCACATAGCAATCCAGATTTAATATCCATCTGCTATGATGAATACCAATCTTCAGATTATCCTGAGCATGTCTTGAAAGTATACAGAGCAGACCAAACTTGCAAATATCTGCTAGTGCACAAAGAAACAACTGCCAGAGAAGTGGTTATGCTGACTTTACAAGAGTTTGGAATAACGGATCCCAGTGCTAACTTCTGTTTATGTGAGGTGTCTGTTGCACATGGAGGCATCATCAAGCAGCATCGCTTACCTGATCAACTACAGAACCTAGCAGACCGAATTGGTCTCAGCTCTAGATATTATTTGAAAACTAATGGAATAAGTGAAACTTTAGTACCTGATGAAATGGCACCAGAACTGCTTAGGGACAGTATTGTTCACTTTCTACAACTAAATGCTGTTGAAGTAGCTACACAGTTGACTCTCCAAGATTTCTGCATATTTTGCCAAATAGAAAGCACAGAGTATGTTGATGACCTGTTTGAGTTAAAAAGCAGATATGGCACTCCAATGTTGACACAGTTTGCTGAGCTTGTAAATAAAGAAATGTTTTGGGTAGTTACTGAAGTGGTTAATGAGCAAAATATCGTAAGACGGTCGAAAATTATCAAGCAGTTCATCAAAGTTGCGCGTCAGTGTAAAGAGTATAGAAACTTCAACTCAATGTTCGCTATTATTTCGGGGTTAGGTCATGGTGCTGTTTCGAGAATGAGAATGACATGGGAAAAGTTGCCAACAAAATACTTCAAGATCTTTACAGACTTACAAATGCTTATGGACCCCTCTAGAAACATGTCTAAATATAGACAGTTAGTCTCGGGAGAGCAAGGAAGAGTACCAGTAGTACCATTTTACCCTGTGGTTAAAAAAGATCTAACATTTATCCACCTCGGAAATGATACCAGAGTGGAAGGAATGGTTAATTTTGAGAAATTGCGTATGATTGCAAAGGAAGTGCGAACCCTCACCAATATGTGCACTCCGGGTGGCTCACAGCAAGGACAGGTGACAGTCAAAAGAAGGAAAAAATCTGCCAATGTACCAAATCCTAAAAAGATGTTTGAGGAAGCACAAATGGTTCGCCGCGTAAAAGCGTATCTAAACCGAATGCACGTCGAGACGGACGAGGAGCGGCTACACGCGCTATCGGTGGAGTGTGAGGGGGCGGGGCCGGCGCCCGCTGTGCCGCGGCGTCGCCACCCCTCGCCTTCACTATCCACGACCAGCAGCGCCTCTTCGGCCAGCGAGAGCAAAAAGAGTTTCGCAGGAAACAAGTTCGGCACGGCCTCTCCGCAGGCGGTCAGGAAGCTGCTCGCTCTATCGGAGCCCGCGAAGACGCGGCCGCACCAGCCGCGTCCGCCGCCCTCGGGCCCATCGCCGTGCTCGCACCGGCGCGATGGGCCCGCGGCCGGCATATGCTGCCCGCGCACGGCGCACGAGCGGTCGCACTCGGACACGCCGACGCCGCTGCCAGTGGATCTGTCGGCGGAGAGCAGCAGCGTGACGTCGCTTGTGAATCTGCCGCTGCGTAAGACGGGCTCGGCGACGTCGAGCGACAGCGGGCACGGCTCGGCAGGCCGGCCGGTGCCGCCTCCGCGTATGCCCTATACGCTGGCGGCGCAGATGGCGCGTATGGAGCGCCTCAGCCGCGCGCACTCGCACGAAGGCGTCACACGTCCCTACGATTATTACCAGGATGCACCCGATGATGATGATGATGATCAACAGGTCTCTGCAGTTTGATTGTCTTTACAATACTCTTAAATCAATGTCTATTTATAGTTCACTGATTTGTAATCTCACTTGATGAATAGAGAGCACATGTTACATAATTTTGTCTCATATAATCTAAAGTTAAATATTAATATTATGATAATTAAAAACGTTATGTACCCCTAACATAAGTCTAAAGACTGTATATTATTGTTTTGTTAAGATTTCTTCCTAGTGTTACATGATGTAAAATTCCATTATTATAAGTCTTACTTTTTAATTATAATGTGACCCACCATTTTCCAGTTTTATCTAGAAATGTTTGAAGTATGTAAGTATACCAATATTATAGGTATGTTATGAGTATCTGGACGTTGGTATCTCTACATTCCGTTAATTGTATAATAATCAATGTAATTTTCATTTACTTATTTATAATAATTATGATGATGAAACCTAGACCAAATAATAAATTAATGTACCTTTTATGATTGACACACAAAATGTTTTTTGATAATTTTATGTCATAGTATGTATTTTGTGGTAGCTTTGTGGACCAACATTAGTTTGAATGTTATTTTTTTCTTACAATCATGTCGGCTTGAATTTTGTTAATATCCAGTTTTTTAATAATGTATTATGATTGTAAATAATAAAATAAATACTTAAAACTCTATTTATTGTGTTTTTATGTTACAAAAATAACTTTAAGTTAAAAAAATAACATTGCTTTTGGATATCACCTAAATTGTGCCAAATAGTCTAATTCTAGAGGGTGTAATTGGGGTGCAGGAATAACTAGGCTGTGAAGAGGAGCTCCAAGTTCACACTGCTGCATTGTTTCAAGGGACATCACTGCTATTTTCTGATCAGGAGCACCCACTCTGGAAAGCCCAACAGCAGTACTTTCCTTCTTGATACCTGAGAGAAAAAACTTAAATTTAAATCTAGCCCCTAAATATTAAACCCAAAGAAGTATTAGTTACTAATTGACCTTTTAAAAATCAAGGTACATACATGAACTAGGATTCTTCTCAATGATTTGTACTAGCTGACTGGCTGCTTCCTTTACAGACATGAACTTGGGATCCATATACTGACGAATTTTCTTTGTTAGTGACTCTTCAGTTGGCTCTTTCACTTTTATGTCTGTGAATTAGGTACATCATTATTATTTCCTGTCCTGCCTGAGTACGTAGGATTTATTTAAGTCAGGTCTTATTTGAAACTTACCAAGTAGACAAAGAGTATGTAAATTTCTAGACCAATTGCTAATAATTTTCTCAAAAAAGCTGTCAGGTTTCCAGTTCTCTGTCCAATATGGTATTGAAACAGTTTCACCAAAGTTGTACAGCTGCAAGCCACAACAACTCACTGCATTCATTATCGAAGCATTGTGAATTATCTGCAAGTTAGAGTTTTTGCAATTGAATCTTACAATTGTTAAGAATAAGTTTCTAATAGCTACATTGTTTAGATCCCATGGGAACTGATTTGAGGGATTACAAGTAACCAATGTATTATTCCAGGCGTAGAACTACCTGTATGCAAAATTTTCCTTATCTATTCAGTAACTTTTGGGTGAAAAGGTAACAAACTTTCATATTAGTGTGATGTTTGCTGCACAATATACACAGCACCTACATATTATGATCTACCATACAAATATTTAAAACTGGCTGTTGCTAGCTCCAACAATGATTATAGCCAACAGCTTTTACAAAAGTGAAGGAGCTTACCTGCGATTCAACTCCGAAATTTTTAGCACGTAGGAGCATGTCAGTGTGAGTGGTAGCGCCAAGTGGGTCACCAACTACCAACAGAGCTATGTGCAGGGTTTTGGCTTCTTTAAGTATTTCATCAATAGTGCCTTCACATAATTCTCTATCAGCGGTAATCAAAGTTCTTCCATAAAATTCTTCCTGCAATATAAAGAGTAGGTAGTTAATGCATAGTTGTTATAAAGTCTCCTAACCATAAGTGTTAGAATGAATTTGCTTTTTCATGAGACCAAATATACGTAAAACATGGTAAACAAAGTTGCCTCGTACCAAAACATCTTTGCCAACTGTAAGTATTGAGGTATAGGCTTCCAGATATACTTTATCACATTTTTTGACAATTTCTAGGCCTTTCAACGTAATATCTTTAGCATCACCAAGACCCAAACCAATAAGATAAAACATTTTGAAAATCTGTTTTCGTATAGAATTTAAGGTTAGGACTTAGCACTTATAAATAAAAACAAGATCAACTATTTTACTGGGTTGTCAATTTGGTGTTTTTGTCTATTTGTCAATCAATCTATAAAAAAGACCAATTCTTTGACGTTTGACATTGATTAACGTTCCACCTGGAAAAAAGACATACTGAAATACTTACTGAATGCATGCAATGCAACTAAAAAAAAATTAAAAGGATGATGCTCATGGTCATATTTTGTGTTTTCTATTTTTATTGAAATTTCTTCTATTATAAAAAGGTTGAATAGATGATAACATTTTAATTATATTACGACCATGATATCAAGAAAAGGACAAAAGGCTATAAAAGAAGGGGTGGTAGGTAAATATATAAAGAAGGATACTCCACCAGACTTGCCCAGTAAGTTTATTTTTATGCATTATTCTTATTTAAATTAGAAATGCAGAATCTACGACACTTTCGTCGACCGTTCGTTGCCCGATTTTAGTCTACGAGTCTTCTGCCATGAATTTTATAATCCTCAAAAGTTTAAAACCAACAATCTTTTTAGTCATAAATGTTTGGACCACTGAGCATAAAAGGCCTCGAAGTCAACCGTTTGGAGCAAACGATGCGGTGCCAAGTAGCCACGAGAATAAATTTGGCAAAGCACAGACTATGAGTGGACATGCTGGAAAATATACTCCCAGTGAGTCAGTACCAAATTTAGCACACAGGTAAGTCTGCATAAACAGTTCTGTAGCCAGCTTCTAAAGCTTTTGAGTGTATAGGTGTGTCTTTTGTGTAGTTCCTTCGCCTTCACTTGCAATCACAAATCCCTCTGCCAATGGTTATTATGGCAAAAGTTCCCTTGTTTGGGAGAGGCACATTTAGCTGTAGGTTTGTATGTACCTATCTGCAAGCAGTGTATAAGGTACTTTAGTTATTGTGGTTGCACACTTGTTGTAAACTGTAGTATCAGTATCAAAATCGGTACCTAACATTCAAATTTTTGGGCAAAAAGTTTCTAGAGCATAGTCATAAAAATATTGCAATCTGACTCACTTTCACATTTCTTTCTGCCAAGAATAACCTGTTCAGCTTTCTGTGTAAACTATGGCTACCTACTATAATGGATCCCAATTTTTAAGTTAAGGAATATTTTTTATCAAAATATTTCTAAATGAAATGTGTCAATTATGTTGTTTTTGTAGGTTTGCTAGTTTATCTACAAGCTCGGACATAGCCAGTACATCGAACAACTACAATTCACAATTCCACTTGGATTCTAATGTGGTAAAGCACTGATATAAATATTAAAATTAATCAATAAATAATGCTGGAAAATCGACATAGCATATTATTATATTATGTATAAATATGCTGTGTGGATATTTGTTATTTTTATTGTTTTTTTAAATTATATAATTTCTAATTATATATTTCACAGGCACAGGCTTCTCATACAACCCTCAATGAAATAGATGATTCATTTAGTAGGCAAACTAGCTACAGATACTATAGGCAACAAGAAGATCCTATTTATCAAAATCAACAACAGGTTGGTAAACTATACTAGATAGAAGAAAATTGAAAGAATCATATTAACATTGCATCCAAATTATATTGGACGCAAGCAGCTTAGGTATGTATTCCAGCGTTTCATGACCAAAGTCAACAAGAATATCCTATTTGTCAATAAAAATCAACAAGTTGGTATCCTTCCTGGTACCCTGGTGCAAACTGTATACTACATTTTATGCCCAAAATTCAACTCCAATACAGTTTAATAAATGTTTTTCAGGTTCAACAACAAAAACAACAGCAATATGGCTCGAGAGAATCCAGCATGCAGCGGCTATCATCCAACATGAGCCTTACACCGAGGCTGCATCCTCCGTCCCCACACACCATGCGGCTTCACAGTTGCACTGAATGTAAGATTATTTTGTTGGACTCCTAAGTTTGCTTGTCGCGAATATAATAGTAAAACAAGAGCCACCACTTGTGGTGGAATTCCCTAGTAGTGGAGAATTAATTTTTGTCCAGTTTCTGTATTTTCTTCGCACTACAAGTAATAAATAAAACTAGCGCCATAGTAGTAGGCACTATACAAAAACTACTAGGTACTATTATCACTACATAGTATAAAACAAAAAAGCTTCCCATTGTCTGTCTGTCCCTATGTATGCCTGGTAGATCTTTAAAACTACGCAACATGTCGTGTTTTTATAGATAGAGTGATTCAAGACGAAGGTTTATAAACCATTTGACACAGATTTCCACGCGGGCGAAGCCGCAGGACGCAACTGGTAATAAATAATTCACAAATCATCATCTAGCTCCAAGCAAAGCAGATCAAAGGATGACGAACATTTCGAGACAATAATTGTTTCTATTTTTGATTGATTGGAGTTCCATTTACATATATATAAATAAGAATATTCTTATAATAAATATGTTAAACATAATATACTCGTACATAGGTAACAAAAAAAACAACTAACATATAGTTTAAAATGTAAGTTCAGGAATTTCGAATTATGTTATAATATTATAATTTCTTTCAGTAATCTTACCAATAATTATTGTTTAAATATTATAAGTGTGGATCAGCGACATCAGCGTCATCTAATTTATCATTTAGGAACTCTTCAGTTTGTTCATGAATATTGAAGTTGACGCGGCACTAGTTAGAGTCCGGCAGGTTATTGTATATTTTCACTCCTATAGCCATCAGAGTTCCTATTTGAATTTTAAGCGTAATTCGAAATCCTAATACTGTTTCTTTTCCACTGCATACCTATGGTAAAAAATGGATGCTCTGTAGCTGCTTGCCACTCAAGGTACCAAGTATGTGTATTTTTCCTTGTTACAGCTTATACGCCAGCAAGTCAATCGTCGCCTATCTATTCCAACTATGTCAACACCTCGGTCTTGCCTTACCACAATAAAGCCCACGGGAGCAGTGTAATCTCAAACAATCAAGGTTAGTTTTTTTTCTAAATACTTGTAACTATAACCTATATACCTACAGTAGGTACTAATGACTCGCCGTGAAACACTCAGCTACCGAAAGCTCGAGAAAGCACGCCTGTGTAACTTTATGGTGCAGTGGTCTCGCCTTGGGGTCTCTTGCAGGCTCTCGTCTTGTCTCTGCCACTGTCCAACAGTTAAGACAACAAGTGTGTTTATGTATGTACCTGGTCTCATTAAAAGGACAAGCGCCGGAACTTTCAACGGGTGGCTACTGCATAAGAGTTTCTGGACCACAATAAGGCTACAAATTCAGGGTCCCCTTTTTTAGACCTGGGTGGGTGCCTTAAAGTTGTATATTGATTGTTTTGAAAAAAAAAAAATCCTTAATATGACTGATTAAGTTTTCCAGGTTACAAATACTAATCCCTCGAATAACATTTTTATCGGACCATCTTGGGATCATTCTCTGTCTATACAATAGAAATCATCAAAAACGAGAAAACGACGAATATTCATACAACTGAAACGACAGAACCGAAGAGGTTCTAAACTCTTCCTTTTTTTGAAGTCTGTTATAAATAAAATATAACCTTCATCAGGTACCGAAGAGTGCGAGCTTCCCCTCCCCCCGGGCTGGTCCGCAGACCGCACGCTGCGCGGCCGCCGGTACTACATGGATCACAACACGCAGACAACGCACTGGACGCACCCGCTCGAGAGCGTGCCTCAACCTTGGCAACGGCTGTCCACTCCGCATCATGGCGTCTACTACTTCAAGTGAGTTTATTTAACTTTAGATAGCATAAGCTGCCGTATAATACATGTCTGGTTTGCCACTTTTATGTCAGTGTGTCACATACACATTTCAACTTAAGCTTTTCGTGCAAACAAATACACATAAACATTTTTTGCAGTGAAATAACACAACAGACGACGTACGCGCACCCGTGCCTTGTTGGGGGATGCTACTTGGTGAGCCCGTACGGACCTACTCTGGTCCCGCCTTATCTCTTAGAGGAGATACCACATTGGTTGATTGTCTACTCAAAAGGTAAGTAAACCGTGCGAGGCCTTACTGGTCTAATTGTAATTCTATGTAAGAGAACTTTGATCTGCACTGGAATCTTGCATGGCAGCAGTGGCGTAACTATACGACGTCAATAATAATAGTTCCTTTTTTTATAACGGGCCCCCAGCCGGTAAGGGCCCCCGGTCAGAGGAGAACCAACTCCCGACGTGTATTATGTATTACACATTTACTGGTCTTTTTTTTTGCATAAATAATTAAAAAATATATTAAAATTATATTTTTCTACTAAATGTGTAATAATAAATGTTGGGATTCTCCTCTGACCGGGGGCCTTTTTCCGGTTGGACACCCATTGCATTTTGACGACTTGACTTGCAAGTTACTGTGGTTTTAGACATTAATTCATAAAAAAATATTTTTTAGCTGACCAAGAGCTGGACCATAAGCTCCGCTGGAACATGTTCAGACTGAGCGAGTTGGACTGCTTCTCAGATATGCTGACCAGACTCTACAAACAGGAGTTGCAGCAAATCGTCATGAAGTATGAGCAGTATAGGTGGGTGAATATACTCTTTCCTTTTCTGTTCTCGTGATCCATTATGCGCGCCGCGACAAATATTGTTGACTCGCTCTTTTGCGTGATAATATTATAAAACAAATGTTATTATTAATTTCACGACAAACTTTGTCGCGGCGCGGCCCGCGGTAGCCCGGCTGAGCTTTATATTATTCCCATCTGTAAGGTCTTCTTTTCTCACCTTTCCTTCTACTTTGCTCTATCTTAGGAAGTCTTTGCAAACATTATAGTGTATTAAAACATATTGATAAAGAATACACACGACGCAGTTTCCGTCTTTTTAAGGGTTCCGTATCTAACATCCCCCACCTAATCATCCCTACATCCACTGCTGAATATCCCCCCCATAAAGGGTTTTCCATAATCATCGTGTTTAACAGGTGAACTGATGACTGCATTGGAAATGGTAAAAATACACAGAAAGAGGCTGCTGCCCACGACGGCCACGGCAAATGTATTGATTTATAACCAAAATTTTAGATTCGATTATTAAAAATATTCCAGATCGGCGTTATTACAAGAGATCGAGCGACGTCGACGACGACGCGGTATCACATACCAGGGACACACAAATTGTTGAAGAAACATTTTATGCCTTATTGAGCTGTGATCTATATCTAAGTAGGTTATGCCTTTATTATGATTTAAATCAATAGGTTTAAGCCTTATAAATCCATTTACATTAAGAGTAATAAGTGCCTTATGATGAATATTTACAAAAAATTTAACATTAAAAATAAATAGGAATTACATTCTACAAGTTTATTATTACTATCCTGTACAAATAATTTATACATACAACTTAGTACTATTCTATTGTATTTATTCTCTTAGTACTTCCTTATCTGTTGGTTCCTCCTTTTCATTTGTTTTAAGTTCTCCGTCAACAATCTCATATTCACCTACTTTTTGCAAACCAGATATTTTCAGAACTTTAGCATTTTTTATACCTAATGTGTTGGCCCATGCCAAACCTGAAACAATATTTTCACATTTTAATACTTAAAAAATGTATCTGAGTGTGAGTATGCACTGACTATATCAGTTATCTATCTAGTACCCATAACACAAGCTTAGCTGCTTAGCTTGGAGCTACATAGATGCTATGTTGTCGAATGCTGAATTATCCAGTATTATTTGAATCCACTGCTGAAAGTGCCTCCCTAGGAGTATTGATGTTCTTGATGGCTCTCCTGAGACAAATTATCTTCCACATGATACAAATTAACATCATTGCCCATGTCCACATTCAACTTGGTCTACCAGTACGGAGATGATGCTGACAATTGTTGCTAGGCAGAGAATGTGTTTATGTGACATACAAGGAATACCTTGTGTTAGTGCATACCTGGTTTCTGAGTAACTTCCTCATCAGTTTTGATGCCGTAGTAGTGTGCCCAATCGGCTTTGCCTTTGTATGCACTGTAACATACAACCCCAAATGCATTCCATGCCAGAAGCCCATATGCTATACTAAGGCGACGTTTCCAAAGGATGGCGGTGTCTTCGTGAATAGGTCTAGTTCTCTTCCGAATAAACCTATGCCACCATTTATGAATCATTTTTCTATTCTTAACCTTTTCCTAAAAATCAACAAAATTTATAAGTCAGTTAGGTTAGGTAGATCACCGAGCATTAAAACACTATTGTTAAGCTAAGAAGCTTCCTTGGGTTAAAAAATCTATATTTTAGTCAGTGAGTAGGGTTATGAAACGAATTTGTGGATAATTAAATTAGCTATAAAACTATCGTAACCTAGGTAGATAGTTCCCTCTACGTACAGGTTTCTTTATAGTTTTCTATTTATTTTAGAAGTGTTTCAATTTTATTTGTTGATTTCAATCAAAACAAAACAAAAATTTAGTAAAAAGCTATTTCCACTCAATTTTTGTGAGTTGTGACAATGCCAAATTGTTATCTCTTTTCTCCTCTACAGATAGAGCTTGGACGAACAAAATCACACCCCAAGTACAATTTGTTTCGTCCACAGTTGTTAGCGCCATTATCTGCAAAATAGGTTACACTTACTAGCAACAGAGCCCGCCATAATGTAAAATTTCAAAAGAATCGATGGTGTGGTGGGGCTGAACTACTAATATAAAACGCTGCTTTTATCTTTCTTCAGTTATGTGAGTTTTAAATTGATATCTCTCTGAAAAATAATTTCGAGTATTCTTGAGGTAGCCATCTACATTTTAGGTGGGAAGTAATTTCAAGTATTCTTGAGGTCACCTACATTTTATGCGCCTTTAATATTCAGGGACTAGCTACATTATAAACATTGCTCAAAATTAATACCTATCAATGAATGATTTCCTTCATTAGGTACCTAGATGTTTTTTTATTTTCGAAATCTTACAAAAATATAATATCTCCTTAACCGTGACACCTAGCACACTGAGTCTACCGGAGAAATTTAGCCCACCCATGACCTCCCCGACTCCCCAAAATTTATGTCGGTCCCACCCAATATCAAACACCGTATTATATTGTACTAGCGGACCTTCCCAGCTTTGCACGGTTTTAGTACGGAACCCTAACTTTTTTGAAAAGAATATATAAATAATATTATAGCCTATGTTCACCGGGGATAGTGTAGCTTCCCAATCGGTGAAATAATTTTTCAAATCGGTCCAGTAGTTTCGGAGCCTATTCATTACAAACAATCAAACCTTTCCCCTTTATAATATTAGTATAGATAGGTAATGTATTAAAATTAAACTGAAAACCAGCGTTGTCCCGCGCCACGCGTGGTTCAGCACATAGTTGAGTTTGACCCTTTTTGGCCAGCAGGCTAGCACGGTAGCCATGTATTATTATTTTTGTTTTTCTGTAGGTAGGCTTTTTTATTTATGTTTTTTTTTATACTGTGTACTGTGTTTTTTGTGTGGGTACACAATTAAAGCAGTAAAAGTTTTAATTGTGTACCCTGTTTTCTTTGGCCAAATAAAACTTTTCTTATAATAAAATGACTTTTAATTTCGTAGCTTATAATAGAGAAGATATAAAATACTCCTTACTTAGGTACCTACGACATTGAAGCAGTCAATAATAGCAGTTATTTTATGATAGATTTGTCATCTTTCGTTTTGAGAAAAGTTTTTTAGTATTATTTTAGGAATAACAATATAATTCTCTGCAATGCTAAGAAGACCGAGATTCAGATCGAAGTTTCCCTTAATTAACTTGTAAGCGAGTTTTATTTATTAACAAAGAAAACAACAATTAGGATAAAGATAAAACCCAGGGGCGAGTAAAGGAAATAAATTTTACTCGCCCCTGATTAAAACAATGGCCTTCAACTCAGCCTTCAACTATTCATTAAACATACTATCAATTTCCTAAGAGGTGAATTAAAAATAGCAACAGCTCAATTTTCTAAGCTTCTAAGTAAAATAAAATAAATAAAAATGTTTCTAATGTCTTTGGCTAATGTTTTTGTCGTAAAATAACGAAAACGGTCTCCTGCGGGCTGCATTCAACTGCTTTGCTTCGCTTAGTTGGGCGAGTGCACGAACGCCAATGGCGGCGATAGATGCGGCCATGGAAGACGGAGTAACGCGTGTAACGGTACACGCTTAGTTAGAAAATATCGCGTTTTTGTATGGTGAATCGTCCACGCGGCCACGGTCTACCCTTGTACATTATTTTGCAAAAAATAAATAATAGTTTTAAAAAATTTAAAAACCACGCTTTTATAAATTCATGTATCCATGCACCCCACGCTTTTTATATCAAAATAATTTCTTTTATTTATCTCTCTTTTCTATTTTTTAGTTTAATCATATCAAATTATTGTATTGTCATCGGTTATTAATAAGTTTATTAAGTTTAAATGAAATTTAACCGTTCAAAGTCAAAATCGAGTCCAAAGGATTCGGTTACAAACAAACATACCTACTGTATGTACATACATACCTACAGGTGAAGCTAATAAAAGCGTTATAAAAAGTCACGTCCATCAACCAGTTCCTAAGTACATCGGAGCAGCGTAGTGTCTTACTTTTATTACCTTTAGGTAGGTATCTACTTATATGGCCATTGAAATGACTTTCAAATATCAATTATGGTATAGGTGGATTTAGCGTAATCGCACAGGGAGCTGTGCGATTATGTGCGAAATAAAAATTTAATCGAGGCCGATTAATAAATAAATAAAATTCTTTTATTTCGGACTACTACAGATCCATTATTTGTTAGTAATGATCTTATAATAAATGTTAGTAATTCTTACGAACTAAAATTAAATTAAATTGAAATGAAAATGAAAATGAATAGTAATAAATTAGAATAAATTAAATAAGTTAAAACAAATCAAATTATATCATCAATAAAAATTTAAATTAATCAAATTACATTTCTTATTAATTTCCGCCATATTGGCGAATCAATCCTGCCCGCTACAGTTTGTAGGATGCTGTTGGGGCTGTCCCGCACTCTGCGCATCAGGGACGCCGTCTTTTTCCGAAGGATGGCGGCAAAGCCATCCATCTGATACTCGGCAAACATCCCCGATGCACTGCAGAAACGAGGCAGTCCCAACATCATCCTAAAGATGTTATTATATTGAAATCGCAGGGTCTCCAGCGGTCGTTTGGTATGGCTGACCCATAGGTTCCCGGTGTAGAAACTTTGACAGTATACTTTAAAGAGCGTGATTTTTACTTCTTCTGAACACCGGGTAAACCTACGGATCAGCATGTTACCTCTTACCGCTAGAGCCCTACGCTGTCTTTCAATGTCAGTCAGCATTGTCTTTAAGGTCGTCGGTAATAATGTGCTAAGCTAAGCTACCTTACCTATCTGTTAGACACAGAAAAATTTAGGTACCTACCTATCTTCAGACTATCAAAAAATGTGGAGAAAGTCGGAGGTAACAGCTAGTCCATCATAAAAATAAATAAACATGAAATCGATCTACCTTCTTATCAAAGTAACTACCTCCCGTGTCACTAACATAAGCACCACAAGGTCGAAGGTCATTTAAAGTTGGCGTTCTATGGCCCTTTCAGTTAGCTGGTGGCAGGTGCTGGCTGGTACGACGACGTGATAGGTACCACGATGTGCTTACAGATTTAGAGACTTTCCAGTTTGGTATATTCGTAGGTAGTTGGTACCTAGGTATTAGGTACACAGGATAGTACAGGACCGTACGTAGATCTACCTACCTAGCAATGGATGAATCGGGTTAGGGATGATGACGAAGTAGGTACGAACATCATCTAGGTAGCTATGTTCCCTAGTATTCCCTACCCTCTGTCTATATTCTATGATATGTCTTGCTTGCTAGGTACGTAGATTATCTGTTATTGGATGGCTGGAACATAAGTAATCCACCTTAATAAATTAGTTGTAGGTAGTTCTGCGAACAGCAGACCTCGTGACCACAAACTAGATTACAGAATATCGAAAATAATTCTGTAATCTCTGTGGCTCAAACTCTTTAAAGAGCTGTTCCTTCCTCACGCCTCACGCTGAAGATCCTATTCAGATCTTCACCAAATTTTCTTTACACATTGAATGTACCATGTCCATACCGCAATGCTTGCAAACGAAAGTTTTCAACCAGTGGGTCCTACCCGTTATGACCTACGGAGCTGAGACGTGGACACTCACGATAGGGCTGGTCCACCAGCTATGGAAAGAGCAGATAACCATAGCTCTAAAAATTAGCAAGCTGAAGTGGCAGCGTGGGGGCAAGGGCCGGCCATATCTCGCGAAGAACCGACGGCCGCTGGGGCAAACGTGTTCTTGAGTGGAGACCACGAATCGGTAAACGTAGTGTAGGACGCCCTCCGACAAGGTGGGATGACGACCTGCGAAAGACTGCAGGTAGATGCTGGATGCGGCAAGCTGAAGACAAGGCGCTATAGCGCTCATTGGGGGAGGCCTATGTCCAGCAGTGGACTGCTATAGGCTGATGATGATGATTGAATGTATTTTTCCATTAAAACGAAAAAGAACCTGATATATCATTTATGATGGGCAATGGTGGCAGGTTTGCCAGTAGGTCCATCCATCCATATACACAACACATACATTACAGGTACCTAACCTACTAGGATTTTTTTCAGACCATTAGTAGATGGGCATAGGTAGGTACACATACCCTACATACCTAAAAAGATAATTCTCTCTCCTCTAAACCTAGGACTCGTGCCTGACTCAAGTAGGCAGGCCTTGTTAACGTGCATTGAAGTAACATAAAGAAAGCATCCACTTAGCTAGATAAGTACTATCGGATGACAGATAATAAAATAGTTATAAATATTATTTGGAGGGAGTTGGTAAACTATGAACGTTCACCTTGCATTGCAATATGTTATGGGATCGGTAACAACAAGCGCCAAGTTCCAGAACTTTGCAAACCCTTGCAAAGGTCGGCAGCGCGGCACGGCATTGCTTTGTTTACATCGGTACCATGCCAGTCTCTGTAATTTTATTTTCAGTTGGCATCTTTTGATCTCTGTTATCTAGTGTCCAATGGGGAAAAAAACAGACAAAAAGTATATAGCGTTTAAGTAAATATCTAACAAAACCTAATTTTCACATAAACATTAAATAAAATCTCAACAATATATTTTTTGTAGCAGGATTAAATCGGAACGAATTAATACACTGAGAAAGCAATATGATTCCTTTCTTGAAGAAGACAAAAAGCGAAAGGAGAGGAATGATTACATTTTGGGAAGACTTGACAAGATGCGCTATAGCAACATGGCAGTACAACTTCATCAAACGGTACGTTTTAGAAGATTATGTAAGTAAGAGGCATAAAACAAAATCTTATTGTCATGACCAATTATTATAATTATTTATTTATTTACTTTTCTTTCACAAAGGTTTCAGATATAGATATATTATTTATTTGCAACATTTGAACCCAATTGGTAGATATAAACCAACAATTTTGATTTATTTTTACAGCCAACTACATACCGAGATTTCTTACCGCCTTCGTTCAGCCGCCACTCCTACCAAGCAGAAAAACTCGAACCTAGTACGAATGATCGAATAAACACCATGCAGCTGGTCCACGCAAATCATTCAATAAGTCGCCCTGGTTACGAAAGTTCGCAATTGGATGTTCCCAGAAATTATTTGGAGGAAGCGTCTATTTTGAACGAAATTAGCAAGAAATATATTCTCATACCAAAATTGAAAAACACCTACCCTAATGCTAGTCTCGAAGGTATCCCTTCACCGGTCACAGAGTCTTCAGTTATGCCTGATATTGATAGTAACGATTGGAAAAGTAAATATGACATTTTAAAACAACTTAAAAGTAAAGAAAAAGAAGAAGAAATTCCCAAATCCGCTAGTCGAGAACCCATTAGTCAGTTAAGTAGTGATCAGGTTCTACAAAATAATAATCAGGAAGGTATTATTACATGTGAAAATGAAATACCTGTAAAAGATCTAACTAATGAAGTGGGCATAGAAATGTACTTGAAAGATAAGGTATTAGGCGAGATAAATGATCCTATACAAATCTCTGATGGTGGTTGTCAGCTAAACGCCGAAACTTTCGCGCAAAGCGATGTTTTGTACCAAAATGTCAACGATTTAGGTGAAAAAATAGAACATGGGTTGCAGGTTGAGGAATGCGCTGTAACTTATGAACAGAACTTCCAGGGACATTTAAATAATGAAAACACTGTTACCTATCACAAACCCTACCCTGAACAAGAATACGTTCAAGGAATTTCGAATGACAATACTGGTGAGCATCAAAAATCCAACCCAGAAGAAGAATATGCCCAAGGAGTTTCTAATTATGATAATACTGTTGAGTATAAAACATCCAACCCAGAACAAGAATACGCCCAAGAAGTTATAACTAATCATAATACTGTTGATAATCAAAAAACTTACCCTAATCAAGAATACGTTCAAGAAGTTTCAAATAATGACAATAAACTTGAGTATCAAAACTCTTACCCTGAGCAGGAATACCCGATAGAATACGAGCAATTTATACCCGAAAAAGTTCCTAATATTAATCATACAGAACAAGTAATAGCGTTTGAAACGAAAAATGCTGATAGCGCAGAAATGCCATATAATCCTGATGAGGCAGCTATTCAAGAATATGACCAAGTTCCGACTTCAGCTACCCGTATCATATCGAATACAGCTGTTGAAGATATGGTGGGCGAAAATATAGCAAGCGAAATTACAACTGATAATTCTGATGCTTTTGCAGCAGGAATAGCAGATTTCGACGCTGAACAAAGCGAATTGTTTCATCCTCAGAATACAGATGAAAATTATACATATTATGAGCAAGAAGGAACGTACAATGATGAATACTCCCAGAAACAAAATTACCCGCAATCGCAAGAATATGCCTATTATGAAGGAACAGAAGAGGAAGTTAAACCAGTAGAGATAAATGAACACGAAGACACACAGCAGCAATACGATCCTGCTTACGAGCAGCAATACATGAATACCTACGACCAAACTGTGAAAGAAGAACAACAGCATGTGTACATAGAGCCCGACTCGGAACCGTTACCCGAGCCGAAATATGACCAAAGCCAAATGCAGGACTTTGGGGAACTCACATATGGACAACAAGAGTCGGAAATCCATGTGGAAGAAGTCTTGGCGGGGGAGGAAGGAGTAACGGACGTACGTACAGAAGCGGATCCTGTAGTTATAAATGAAATGTAAGTAATCTGACTGCTGCCAGAAAAGGTACTTATCTTATATCTGGTTAAACTCAGTTAAGTTGTTATTCTCAGATTCCCTTAAACAATAAAATGATTTATGGTTTTTAAACCGATATAATGAATATTATTACTGAATGAATCCCTGCATACCCCCTAAATAAAAACAACGAATACTACGTCATCTTATTTTGCGTGATCCGCGGTTCCAAACTAGTTTTGCCAGGATGAAAAGTCGTATAAAAAGGAAATAAAGTTATTGGTCTTTATTTTAAATATTCGATCAGCTGGAATTATCAGCTAAAAACTATTTGTACAGCATAATATATTTTGGTCAGCTGTAAAAAACCATCAGCAATACAATTCAATTTGATTATTGAATAAATAACTAGCTGTTTGATCAATAATATTGATGTTTTGGTCAAAGAATTAATTGATTTACACGTTCGCATTTGACGTGTCTATTGAGTAAATTAAATGTTATGTATGTTAGATTTGGAGGAATGTACATTGTACGTACCAACGACATCTTGTACAGTTAAGCTGATGCCGTCGACTGTGTACCACAAAATGTTATATACGTATATGTAAAATCTCATTGCATACCACAAACTGACGAAAAATTAATACTGTTCTGCTAAGCTAATCGTTTCATTATGCAAATAAATTATATTCACAATAGCTACCAATATACCTTAATTTTTTTACATAGTAAAAGTGTAAAAGCCAACTAACTACGTAACTACTAGATTACGTAGGAGTTAACCTTTATTACATTTAAATTCGCAACATAAAATGGCAATGGCAGCCCACGACAAATTTGTTTGGCTTTGCAGTAATTGGACTAAGAGCCTGTGACCGGCAGACCTGCGTCATTTTATAAAAGCTGTGAGTTTGTCTGTATGCCCCAACACAGCTAGGAACGATTATCGATTATGAGGTTTGGGCCATAGGTATATGTAATAGGTAGCTTTGGCAGATATGGTCTTGCAAAGTTGCTGAATTTGACCCAAACTGCATAAGTGATTGTTGCTACCTGTGCTCGGCGCAGCTTTTATATATTTTTTACTTACAGATTATTATGTAGGTAGAAACCGGCCTTTGTTCGGTATAGGACAGATTCTAGATTAGACAGATTCGATACTCGACAGATCGTGAATTGGGCAGATTCTTGGTTTTGACAGATTAGCTACTCGACAGAAGTACAGTTGCAAATAAAATAAGTGGAACCAAAATGTGTTATTCAGTCGGTTTGTTCTGGTAAGATTGTCGCCTATGTAAGACTCAACTTGGAGCATCATATTATCTGCAGCTGCGATTTCTACATATCAGGGCGTAAGGTATCACCGGGACCCTTATAAGTAGCTATTCTATATCTAAATTGCAGCGGCTTCAATAACAAAATTGACAACTGCGGAGTAACATAATTTATTAACACTACTACAAACCTATCTAAAAAGCATAATGATATTATTTGCGTATTGGCATTTCTGCTAAGACCTCAGCTTGTTCAGGTATGAGGGCCTCCAAGGGTATATTCCAATGATTCTCTGTCCATTGAATTCTATCCAAGCCAGTTGCCCAATGATGAATTCGACATCTAACATTGACTTTTTCCGTTTTATTTATCTGCAAATAAAAAAGGAAGATGGTAAATTTTTGGTAAAATCTCTCTACGTACATACTTTTATCTAGGCTCAAGACAGTCAGACAATAACCCCCGAATACTGAAACCCAACTCAGATTAAAGCCCGTCTCAAGTGTCGATTTTCTCACAGATTTTCATTAAAAACTTTCAAAAAATGGCTACATGAGACATGCTTATCTGAGATGCGTTTGAGAATTTGGGCGTTAGAGACCAGTAAATGAAAATATGTACATAATGTCACCATCAAATATTAAGACCAGTAAAATTATAAAATCCATCATAATTTTCCAGTATGTTTTCCAGAAAATAATCAATAGGCAACACTTACAATTTATTTAATGCATTTACAAATCTGTGAATCAATCACAACCATGTTTTATATTTATATATTACTATTTTAAAAAAATTCTGAGGATCACTTCTCGTAAAGTAATAAACTGCTTAATGTGATCAGTGCTCAATGAGCTCATGTCTGTGTATAGAGAGCTATTCAATCTAGAGACAGTTTGGATACTATTAGCCATTGTTTTACTCATTCTTCAACTTTTATTCAATAACATAGCTAAAACTACTTTACTATGAATATTATTTAACAAACTACTTAAAACACTAGACATCAATGCAATGACAAGTTTGGATGACCAGTGAATGAGAGCTAAGGATGGCGGCGCAGCGCGAGGCACGAGCCATCAGCCAATCAGTCAGCGGACGTCATGCGTTCCGAAAATGTCTGAGATTGTTAGTGCTACGGCACTTTTGTGAGTATTTTATGTAAAATTATACAGGGACTAGGATTTTCATAATTTTATGTCTTTCTGGCCTACAACATGGTTAACACCAGGCTATGATTTGGCTATGATGCACCCTATAGAGTCCGCCAATGTAACCATGGGTTAATGTAACCTGAGCAGTACAATGATATACCAGTAGATTGTTTACAACAGTCTGCAGTTAACTCAATTGTTTATAGTAGAGCCAATTATTTGATTGTAAGTAATTTTCTATGTAAATTAATAAATACATACAAGAAAACTTACAGTGACCGTGATATAAAACTCCTTTTCCTGCAGCTTTAGGTCCGGTCCCTTGATCTGCACTGCAGGCATTTCAATGGCATGCTCAGGTACCACAAAGCCAGCTTTGCGGAATGAAGCTCTGAGATGCCAGGCTTCTAGGGTCCATGGTTCTTTTTTACTCATTGTTATTTGAAGAACCAAGTTTTTAAGACCCCTTATTGTCTGTAAGGAAATTGTACACCATAGATTAGTTACTTTGATAATTTTGAAAAAGCCACTCACTGGTAAATTTTTACAGCTTTGTAGACATTGAAATGCTTTGCATTGTTTAATTCTAGAAAAATTAATTATACATTACCCTTTCTACATAAGGTGAACTGAACTTTTCCTCAGTGTTTATCTTAATTGTGTCAGGTTTATATTTATCCAGATTTTCAGGTGTGGCATAAACAGCATGCCCAGGTAATAACAACTCACGGTATGCCTTCATTGGAGCCATGTTGATTACATCTCCAGCCGAGCCCACACCTAAAGAAATTTTATTTTATTTATTTATAAATTTGCTTTTGTTTTATTAGATTGAAAACTTAATATTATCCAATTCTATTATTATTTATTCTTGCCTTATTTAACCAATACTTATTTAAAAATGACATTCCTATATTAATTTTATAATATAATATAATTAATTGTATAAATGTAAAGTTTCCAATGTAACAAGCATGCAAAAATTTTTGTGCACAGACAGGATTTTTAACACAATCAGTGTCCAGTGCCCAGGGTTGGAAAAAAAACAGTTTTTTTTATATTTTATAAAACAAACAGTTCAAAATGTTTAAAACAAGTGTTTTATTTGTTTTTTTTTACTTATCAATTTCAAATCAATTATAGCGAATAATAAAATAATACATTTCTAAACTATTTCCTAATTCAAATTAGTAAAAATTAACAAAACGATAAATATTTACTTTTGTTGCATATCTCAGTACTTACCTCTAATCAAATTATTATTATTATTAATCAACACAAAACACTACATACACATTGTATGTAGTGTTGTAGGTAGGTAGAGAACTAGAGAGAGAACGGGGAATAGGTACCGTACCCACTAATCCAGTGAATTACTTTCTTTCGACGGCCGACATAGGGACTTTCCCTGCGGGACTTTACCGGCGGGGAGTTACCTATGCAGTGTATAAATACCACAGCCTGTCTGTGGTATTTATATAAATACCACAGCCTGTCTGTGGTATTTATACACATTCATTTGCAATTAAAGGTAGTTTTAAACCCTGTTTTTGTCTTAATATAAAACATAGTTTTATTTCAAACTGTTTTAAACACGTGTTTTAAAATAACTTGTTTTAATCGTGCCAACCCTGCCACTGCCCCACATATGGGTCATGACGAACTAGCCCAGAGCCCTATATATGGACCACTAAGCTTATTCGTAGCCACTAAGAGACAACCAGGTAAACATTAAGGGTAAGATTGTATGCATAAAATCACAATAAATGATATGAATTTATAGAGTAACCTAAACAATTGTTCTGTAGATGTAGAATTGTTCTGTAAATAATTTTAGAGTCACTATAACCGGGCTCTTGTTTTTAACACCAACAAAACAACATACCTGCAACAAATTCTTTCAAAACAACTTGTAGATTAGGCTTCTTCGCTATATTTGTGTCTTCAACAAGATCATAAACAAAATGCCGGCCTCTCATTTTACGAGGCACTCCTCCTTTCTTGTGGAGAGGAATAGAGTTTCTTCGCTTCAAGATGAAAGTGTTCTGTAAAGCAATAATTACCTATGTAGAAAATGTTCATTCTCGCAAAATGTTAATTAAATTTTTGTAGAAAAATAATTTGGCAGCCCTAAGACCATACCCTCGTTTGTTGAGCAAGCAAATTTGGTTTGCTTCCAGCAGCAGCTACTGCTTTGTTTATGAATGTCCTAAGCCCTAACATTATTGACGTCTACTGGAACAGTTCACAATGGCTTTTGTTATTATTTAAGAAGCTTTTTTAATTTCTCGATATCTTTCTGGAGTTTATTTTCACCGTTCTTCCTTTAATTCGAATTTAACTTTGTTTGCTTTTGAGGTTACGATGCTATCGGCAATATTCGGGATCGGGCAAGTTTTTAGTTTAATACAAAGGTATAATATTTCGGCTTTCGGTAAGTGATATTTTCACGTTCTCTTTCAAGGATGGAAAGAGCTCATGTGAAACTTCTTTCATAAAGTCATAGAATAAAATTCTAGTGAAATTCTAGTTCTACTTTAGACCATGAATGAAAAAATTATACTAAGTCAATATTACTAAGAAATTATTACTAAGTTTATGCCTTAGACCTAAATCTATGCCTTAGACTATAATCGAATTTTTTTGTGTCTATGGTACCTAGACTTTGGTTGGACTCCCTAATGGACTCAGAGCCATGCTCAGGCTTTATTTTCGTGGGCGGAGAAAATCACCCTGTCTTGTGATCGTAGACTTCTCCGATCGAATCGAAAGTGTGACCATTTGTGATACATTTCTGTTATTTTGGGAGATTGGCTCCTTAATTTTAGCTATGGCAAAATATGGCTACCATGTAGGCTACTATTCACAAAAGTCTTGTACCTACCTCTTAGAGAAGACCTACCTATTGTATTCTCTCTCTGCACAAAAGTTTTTGGCAAATATGAAAGATTAAAAAAAAACGTATTATAGATTTAAGTTTTAATAAATATTTTTTAATGTTAAGAGTATATTTGTAAGATAATTATTTTCTATTATATGATAAGATAATTACCACCTACGGATAATTCCCACTTAGTCTGGTTTTACACGTAGGTGACGTAGGTAAGGTTGTATCACTACACATTTACGTCTTTCACTATGTATGCTAAGATCTTTAAAACTACGCAACGGATTTTGATGTGGTTTTTTTAAATACCTAGATAAAGTGATTCAAGAGTAAGGTATATAAACCATTGAAAAAGATTTCCACGCGGGCGAAGTTTCGGGGCGCAGCTTGTGAATTATAAATAAATGCAAAATAACGCTGGAAAATCCACACAGCATTATAAACGGCAAGGGCGGATCCAGGGGGTGGGTCATGGCGGTCATGACCCCCCCTGGGCCGGGTCCACCGTGGACCACTATTTAAAATTGTTAAACATAGGTAATGGTTTTAAGTAAGGATATTTTTTTTGTCACTATATAGATTTTATGTTAATACCTTCAATATTTAATCAATTTATTATAAATTAATATTTTTTATGATGGCAAACGCATTATTCGGGAACGAACGCATCGAAAATTTGAATTTTACCGCGCCACCGCCTCCTTTCATCTGATGTCACATTTCGTGTGACACTGACATATGTTTAGGGGTAAATATTTTTTAGGGTTGGTAACCCTGGACCCATGCGCGGGGTGGTCGAGGGGGTCATTACCCCCCTAATCTTAGTTTAGGTATAAAAAATCACTAGAAAATGCCCGAAACCTTAAATAAATTTTAATTTTAGACTATTCTACCTAACATGCGTTTTAACAATATGGTTAACCGCGTATACACCGCGGTAAGAAAAAACCGGGGCTCGCTCCGCTCGCCGATATTACTCGTGTTTTGGGCGTTTTGTTATGTTGCGTATCGGTTCTGCAAAAGCAACGGCACCGATTTTGCTACAATCATTTCTTATCAAATCAATTACGACAACAAACAACGCAAAATCAGATTTTTTTGTGCCCTTTGAGGGCACATAAAAATCTAAGGAGACAACAATTTTTTCGCGATTAGTTCCACAAACCAATAACAATTGTTCCTTCTGGCTATAGAAAAAAGCGAAAAACTTTTAAAAATAACACAAAATTCTAACGAAAACCACAAAAAATTTGCGGCTCGCTCCGCTCGCCGACAATTTCTTCTGTTTCTTGGGTAGTCAAGTGCTCAGATTAAGATAATTTTGCCAAACACAAAAACTTGCAAAAATAGTCTTGCATTTTGCTCTTGCTCCGCTCCTTTATATTATTTTTTTCGTACAAGAAGAGTACTAGTTTGAGAAAAGTAACAAAATTTCGGCGGCTCGCTCCGCTCGCCTTTATATCTTTTGACTTTAAGACATTTCTTTTGTATCGCCAAAAAATCTCGAAATGCTACGCTTATCTCCGTCGTTTTTCGCGATAAGTTCCACAAGCCAATAGCAATTGTTCCTTCTGGCCGTAGAAAAAAGCCAACCCCACTTTAAAAAATTACGCAAAAATCTACCAAAAAGTTCCACAAACCAATAACAATTGTTCCTTCTGGCTATAGAATAAAGCGAAAAACTTAAAAAAAAAAAACACAAAATTCTAACGAAAACCACAACATTTTCGCGGCTCGCTCCGCTCGCCAACAATGTCTTTTTTTTCTTGTGTAGTCAAATGCTCACATTAAGATAATTTCCAGACACGAAAACTTGCAAAAATACTGTTTCATTTTCAGGGCTCTTTTTTATTTATTCTTTCATACTCTTCTTAACTAGTTTGAGAAAAGTAACAAAAATTTCGGCGGCTCGCTCCACTCCCGTTATATATTTATTTTGTGTAGCCTAAAAAATCTCTAAAATGCTGCGTTTATCTCCGTCGTTCCTCCGCCGTTGTATCTTCCTCGTCGTTCTTGCTAAACCAACCTCACCAAAGTCCTTACATCCTATATTTTCAGGGTTCGCTTTGTTCGCTGTTCCGTTTCTGCCAGACTATACATACATTAATAAAATACCTACTTTTTACTTTTATGTATGATTATAAAAATTAACTTCTTGTGACTTGACCACGACTATGTGACCCCCTCCTGGCACCAAAGCTGGATCCGCCCTTGATAAACGGTAATAGATAATGTTAAAGGGTTCATATTCTTATCGCCGCCGATTAACTTTTGTTTTTACCTTATTCTCTTTTGACGTATATCGTGCTTCTTTATGTGGTACGATTTTGTTGTTATTTAGGAGACGACTGTCTCCTAAATAACAACTAAAGATAGCATCAAAAGTTGTCAAAAAGATTTCGTCAAAATTTATTTACCTACACGAAATTTGATGATGAAAATTTCGAGGGGCAATCACTAAGCAGTAGATAAAATTATAGGTAGAAAATTAGGAATCATTATTGTCAAAAAAATCTTAAACTCGTGATAGTATTTATTTGGTAGTTCGAAACAAATTACATAATTATACAATATCTACAAGACTGACTTGAGCTTTCTGAAGACCGTTAAAAACTATCTAAAGATATCTTAATGTAATGTAGGTAGTTTTTTTTTTTATAATAATAATAAATCGTTTATTGGTACATGACATGGAACAAAAAACAGTTTTGAAAAACGATGTCATCTGCAGTAGTTTAACACTGTGTCGCAGAATGCAAACGCCTTTCTCACAAACTGTACGATTAAATAGAACTAATGAATACAATTTAATACTCAAAGTCTAACCTGGTCTAATAAAGATGAATACATATACAATTGAAATGAAATGAAATGAATTTTTCAGTTTCAATGAAGCAGGTATTCTACAGTACCACAGAACAGAGAATACATGTATTCTCTGTTCTGTGTACAGTACAATGCATGTTTTTGCCAGCGTGTGTGTGGCAGAACCGCTACTTTTGAGCTGGTCACCCTATCGAATTGTGTTTTCAAGATGGAGGTTTTCGTTGGTTGGGTCAATCAATGAAAAATCAAAGTGAAAAATCTCCATTGAATTTTGCGTTAAAAAGACCTTTGTTCGAAAGAAGTTTTTTATTTAAAAAGTTGTGGTCTGGTTATTTTCGAATGTACATAGTGGTGTGAAACATACCTCTCTATCACAATGGACGATGAAACCAGTTCCGACAATCAGGTAGGTGTTGAGGTTAGATATTTTACCATTTACAATATTTACATAGGTAGTAAGCTATTGATGTCGAGCATTTCCTGGTATTGGTTACAGAAGTGCCTTACCGACGAGGCTATGGAGACAGACGAAGGTCCTCTTATCAACGAGAACTCCAACGGACTCTCGCATTTGTTGACGGAAGGAGAGTTTAACAGCGTTGACGCCGGCGGTGTGGCCGACGAATCATCGACTTCAAATCATGCTTTTATGAGTGCTGTAGAACTTTCGACTGGTAGCGTTGGCGATTATTTGGAAGAAAACACTAGTGGATTTAACACAGATTCATTTGATGTGGGTGATAATGCAGTTACGTTCCCTAGTGATACTCTCGGGGACGGCGATTTTCATCTCAGTAAACCTGCATCTGAGGCTGATGGCGACGAGAAACCTAAGATGGACAGCGACTTCGACATTAACGAATCTGACGCCATCTGCCAACTACCAGATGAGAATACTGTTGATAACAGATTAAATGATATCACTGATCATATCAATGCATCTAATGAAAATTCGGAGTCTGCTATTGAAGTTAAAAAGGTATGTATTAAAAAAACTGAAAACTGATAATTCTGCATTGTTTTCTTTATTGACACATGTAGAGATAGATAGACTGTTACGGATTAATACAAATATGCGTTATTTTTTATATTTTCTGCATTCTGCAAGGGATTGATCTACCAGGAACTTTCCTGGTACATAAACTATGAACTACTTGATTCCACAAATCGTCGACCTATTTCTATGAACCACGTTACAATAAAGTACGATATAATGGAGCTATTGCAAAAAGTTGCTTTTTATTAATGAATCTCTTATATTATTAATTGCTCCAGAAGTAGCACAAACTTGGAAGTTTTTTTAAAACTTGTTTTCATAAAAATGCTTAACTCATTATAGAGTTTGGAACTTCTTTTGCACTTTTTATATTCAATGTAGAAAGCAACAAATATTAAAAACCTGTAATATATTACAATTTCACACAATCCTGTATCAGAATCCATGTCAATGACTCTGTATATGAGTTTCTGAATAGCCCTGCAGATCTGTCCTTACATGATTCTGTGGTTTAAAAAACTATATATTTTGATAAATTGAAAATTTTAACAGGAATGTCAGCAATCACCAGAACCTGAAGAACAGGTACAACAACAAGTAAAGCAAGAAACCCTTGAAGCACCTGAACAAATTTATGAGACTGCTGTCTCATTGGACACATCTAAGGTATGAATTTTATAAGGATTTGTTGGGGAAAATGCAAGGCTTAGAAGTAGTATGGATGAGAACTGCAGTCAAATTTGACTGGTTATGGGGTAATATGGATGGTCATTCTATCTATCTATGCAGCTAGTAAACACCAACTCTCCTATCCTCACAGCATTCTGTCTGTCTTCTTGCCTGGAAAGGAGTTGATTAGGGTAGCTATCCTATGAAAAATGGATTATTCCATAAACAAAAAAAAACGAATATAATTATACTAAACTCGGTGTAGAATGATCTGCCCATACATTCACTTTGTTGCCGCGTCTTGTTATACGTAATTTACATTACGTGTCGATTTGAGATTCTTCAATAGATATTGCTTACAACTCTATCTGGAAGTCGCCTCCAAGCAAGTGAGTTTTAATTATTTGTGTCCTGGTTTGTTTACAAACATTCTACATTGAGTTTGGCTAGCATAGTAATAGTAGTATTTTTGCAAGCTTATATATTATTATTATGATAAGTCTAAAACTACTCTCTCCTGATTCAATATACCTGACATATTTTAGGTAAAAATAGAACCTCAAATTGAAGAAAATGAGACAAAAATGACTGAATCAGAGAAAAAAATTACTGAACATCAAGAATCTGAACTTCTAAAGGCATCTAAAGTGAAAAGCGAAATCAAGACTGAGAGCAATGAAGCCTCTAAGAAGAGCAAGGTAAGGCATCAAATACTAGACTTGCAGCCATAGGTACATAGACAATACACAATTTAGCTATGTTCTATTTGTACACATAGAACTCGCATACCAGCCATCTAAACTGTTACCATGCATTATGCAAGGTGAGGCAGACTTTATAACAAATTCCTATAGTATTGACACTATTTGTCATACATTTAAACTTTCACCCTTAAAGATGTATCCATATAATAATAATAAGCGGGATTTTAACCCGCAACCTACTGCGTCGCAGGCGGACCTTCACAATTCGCGCTACATCGGTCGTCATATTGGTTTCCTAGTTAATGGCCTATTTGTCTTGCAGATGGGTGGTGCAGAAGAAACGGAAAATGTATCCGAGGATGAGCTCCCTGAGGTTCAGAAGCCCAGTGTCAAAGATGCTGAGAATGTGTCAGATGATGAACTGCCTGGCCCCAAGCCAGCAGAACTTCCTGCTGATACTGAGGTTGGTTGCCTTTCAACTTCAATCAACTATACTATACCAATAGTTGGTACTGTTGATTGCCTTATATTTTTTAGTAGCCTGTTTTGACCCACTGCTGGGCAAAGACCTCCCTTACCTCTTTCCACAATTCTCTAATTTGCGCCACTGAGGTCCAATTTTTTAAGTGCACGTCTAGTTAGTCCTTCATCGCTGCTTTGGTCAGTCGCGAGGTAGTTTCCCGTCAGCAATTACAACACAGAATTAA
The DNA here is from genome assembly GCA_943735965.1 of Eupithecia abbreviata. NCBI lineage: Eukaryota > Metazoa > Arthropoda > Insecta > Lepidoptera > Geometridae > Eupithecia > Eupithecia abbreviata. Next base: position 7,669,392 of record OX030991.1, on the reverse strand, counting down.
TTTGTGGAAAAAACGAAGATTTTGTCTACCAAATGCAAAACAAAGGACTTTTAACCTAGAACCACACTATTGTTGCGCAGTGTGTTGTGGCGCGTCAGAAGCTTTATATTCATCATTTCATTATTTCTATTCATGGATTTCCATATTGTGTGCACATTTAACTATACATACCTTCCTAAATGTAAAACATTTCGAATAATTCAACAGTACTTTTATTGACAAATCCACAAAACATTGTGATTCTTTCTGGCTTTACTCTAAATAAGAAAAACCTCACCAAACTAATTTTTTTATATTGAAATACTTTAGGTTTGCAATAAACATTTTCAGGTTGTATCAGAAGATGAATTACCAGCATCGAAGAAGGAACCTAAAGAGTCTCGCAAAAGGAAGCCTGATGATGAAGGAGACGGCTATGATCCTGGCTCACCCACTTCTGAAAGTGAGGCGTCTAACAAGAAACAAGCTATTGCCAAGGTATGTTCATTCTAATAAATATGGAGCAAATTCTTTGCTGAACAATAAAGCCCAGTAAAACATTGACAAGGATTAAGTTGGTCTGTTATTTACAGAATGGCGAGAGTAAACCCGTGCCTTCTGAGAAGAGATCTTCAATAGATGAAAAGCCCAAGAAGAAAGTATTGCCGGAGCTAGACAAATATTGGAAGGTGGTGAATGATGATCCTTCTGATTTTACTGGGTGGACGTATCTATTGCAATATGTGGATCAAGAGGTAAGACACAAAATATAGGTGTCGTAATAATAAAAGAGAGGTTTCTATGTTTGGCGGTATGTATGTTTTTATAAAGTATGTTCACGATTTCTCCATCAATTATAGGCCACGAATATTACGAATTTGAAAATTCTTTTGCTTTAGACTGATAAAGAAGTAGTCCCAAAAAAGAATTTCCGATGTATTTATCACGCAAAAGTTAAAAACAGTTTGAAAATTTTGGTCTCAAAGACGGTTTTTAGTTTTTTCAAAACAATGATGAAAACTCACGCTAATCTCATCTGCTTTATGAAGCAATGAGAACTGAACATAATTGTTGAGTGGCAAGGGCCAACTGACTTCCTAATTCTATTGAACATCAAGTTGATGTTGTTGTGGTTTGAATAGTAATAGTATCTTTTCCCACAGAGTGACGTGGAGGCGGCGCGCGAAGCCTACGATGCCTTCCTCTCGCATTACCCCTATTGCTATGGGTACTGGCGCAAGTACGCCGATTATGAAAAACGCAAAGGAAGTAAAAAGAAGTGCCTCGAGGTAAGTCCTCTATTTGTAGTTAGACAGCTTTCATATTTTTTTATCTCAATATCTATCTGTGCCAAAAAACTGTTTACAAATTAATTTATTTTTACTAAATTGTAATTGTTTGGAAATTGGATTGTGATGTTTTAGATGTAACTGGTATTTTGCAAATGTTTTTTTTCCCAACAGTGCAACGAGGCCCTCGATGCTCGTAAGGCAAAGTCATCAGATCGCACCGGAGAGTTCTTTATAAGTCACATTAATTTGGTTCTAGTGATATGTTTGATATTGTGTATTTTTAATATTTTAGTACATATATTTATTATTCTCTGTACACGCATGATGTATTGTAATACTGTTTCATGTACCTATTTAATTATTAAGTCGCTTTGAATGAAATATGAATGGTGGAACATAATCTAAGCTATTAACCAAATCCACAATAGCACAATAGCGTCGGAGCCTTCGTAAAAAGCCGTAGTCTGGCGTATTCCGGAAGACTACTGCGGGGAGCGGCTGCCTAGCGGACATTGCGAACAGGTGTAATATGCCCAGACAAACATTTTATACGGTAGACGCGGGCGAGTGATCGCGCACGGCTTCATATTGAGTTTCACCAACCAAGCTGGCCCGAACACTCGCTCGTTCTATTCACAATTATGGACATACAATGCTATTTCATTATTCCCTTGCTTCATAGTGTTGCCGGATGAACGGCAATGCTCAGCCGCCGGTGGCTCTGTTTGACGTCTCATCTGTTTCAGGTTTTGGAAAGAGGATTGAAATCCATACCCTTGTCTGTCGATCTGTGGATCCATTATCTAAACCATGTTAAGGCAACAAGGGCTGAAGACCACACATACATTAGATCACAATATGAAAGAGCCATTGGTAAGTTAGTAATGAGTATAACTTATTTTTATGCTTAGTACAGGTTACAAAATCATGTTTAAATTTGGTTACAAAATTATGTTTACATTCTATTATTTGTAACTATGATGTGTATTGTTGTTAACAGATGCCTGTGGACTAGAGTTCCGTTCAGACCGACTCTGGGAGTCATACATAAAGTGGGAAGCGGAAAATGGTTCTGCTCTAAATGTAACCAACATTTACGATCGTTTGCTCGCAACACCTACGCTTGGATATACATCTCATTTTGACAAGTTCGTACCAAAACAATTATTATTTATTTTGAAATGATTTATCGCACCGTATCAATGTGCCGAATAAACCCAATACATACTTTTTTTTCGCCTTTGAATGTCATATTTAACAAGTCCTTTGCTACGTTCAATAAAACAACGAAATATAATCCTTTCTTTCTCTGGCGATATGTAACACTCCTTGTAATCTTATGAAATAGAACTATTGATTAACCAATTTTGTCATATTTGATTGCCAGTACGGGCCGCGTCTGTCCAAGAGACTCGTTAACTCGATTTAGGATTCGCGCACTTCCTTATTTAAGTTCATTTTTCTATGGAAAAGACATACATTTTGACAAGCTTTTATCTTGTTTACTAGACGCAGTCCTCTCCCAGGAAGGCAGTGACAGATATTTTTGTTTAATTCAAAATATTGTAGGGCGCTTTCTCGGCAGATACAGCTGAAGATGGTGGGACTATATGACATGGATTGTTGCACAACAGCTCTAGTCCGTGAATTGTAGATAGAGAATAGGGATGCGTTTGTACTGCAATAGGACGACACAGGCTACCTTAAAAAATATGCTTTATTGGATGTGTAAACTTTATACAGAGCCGAGCATATGCCACAGCCTTCGCGATTCAGCGTCATCGACGACTTGACCCGAGTATAACCAATTCAGCGTAACCGATCCGAGCGTGACGGTTTCATTCATTCATCAGAAGAAAAAAAAATCCTAAAAAGTATTTACTCAAATAATGTCATTGTTTCAGTTTCCAAGAGCACGTGATGTCGGAGCCAGCGGGCGGCGTGGTGGAACGCGCAGAGCTAGTCAGACTGCGCGAGGAGGTACGCGAGGCGGGCGGCGCCGTGCCGCAGCTCGACCTGCCGCCGGGCGAGGACGAGCCGCTAGATCACATAGTAAGTACTGTCGGTGTATCAGGGCGTGCTTGCCACGCGCGGAGCAAGTCTAAAGCGCTATGAAGAAAGCAAGATTCGTTTAAGAAACTCGCTACTTATAATATTTTTCGTATAAACTGTGCCTTATGCGCAATTTGTACTGAAACAATGTCAAAATAAACGCTACACGCATAACAAATAAATTTGGCATTGTCGCCTTACTTTAATGAACACTGCTCGACACTGTTTGATATAGCTGCTGTATATAATGTAACAAAAACCAACAAGAGACGCTAGTTGCGTCTCTTGTTGGTTTTCTAAAGGCCGTCCGTAAATGAAGTCCACGCTCCACAGTCATATGCCACACTACGCTTCATCATCTTCGTCAGCCTATGTTTGTGCACTGCTGGACATAGGCCTCCCTTATGAGCGCCATAGCCCCCTGTCTTCAGCTTGGCGCACAAGTCCACAGTAATATGCCACGCTTACACTTACATAATGCGATTGATTGACAGGCTTCCGAAGAAGAAGGGCAAGCGATCAAGGAGCGCATCATCGCCGCTCGCAGGAAGGTGCACAAGACGACGGGAGAGCAAGTCGCCGCGCGTTGGACTTTCGAGGAGGGCGTAAGTTGATATATTGTTTAACGATGATCGGTATCGTTGAACAGATGTATTTATATTATAATATGATTGTTTTGCAAAAACTTAAAACTTCTTACTCACTCGAGTACATTGGCACAGGGTTCTCAAGAGCTGTTCGTTAGCCTGTTGGCTGTTCTGGTCTTCTTGGGAGATAGCTTCGGGCGGCTCCAACAGCTCCTGGGCAAGAGGTCGCCACGGCGTTTTTGCACACCGGAGTCTAGTGTGTAGAGAAGCGGATGTTGTTCTATTAATACAAATTCTAAAAAAAATTTTTGTAAAATAGATTAAACCATTTGCAATTTCGTTGGATTATAATTGCTCTACTAAAATATGATTTCGTACAGATAAAACGCCCCTACTTCCACGTGAAGCCCCTAGAGCGCTGCCAGCTGAAGAACTGGAAGTCATATCTTGAGTGGGAGAAGCAGCACGGCACTCTGAAGCGAGCTCTCATCTTGCACGAGCGCTGTCTGATTGCCTGTGCGCTCTATGAAGAGTTCTGGATTAGAGTAAGTCTATTTTATATATTTTCAGGATCAATGTATAGGTATTTGTTATAAAACTGGCGCGATCGCGGCCAACCCAAGGCCCGTACTCGTTAAAATGAAATTGAAGTTTCTAATTCGTTTTCGTTAACGTTAATCTTATGCAAGCGACATAAGAGATGGTTTTGCACGAAAACGAATAAGAAACATCTATTTTCCTTTTCCTTCAGTATTCGAAACACAAAAGGGGCTTTTGACAATGTATTTATAGGTTTTTTTTACTCCAAAAATAAGTGTTATCGTGTTTATGTTTGTCTGTTCTGTATGTGGCATTGTAGCTCCAAAACGTATGGACGATTTCTGTTTTTAACTGTTTCTATCAAATCGAAACCTGAAATATACAAGATTAAAATGTATCTAATCGTTCAATTAAGCCTAAGTGAAAAATATAGCACTAATTTCTTATAAAGTTTGATTCAACGCCAGTTACTATCGCACCCGAACCAAAATGCCTTGCCGATTACTTCTATCTCACAAATAATTCTTCAACAGCTGATAAAGTTCTTGGAAGAGCGTTCTGAGACGAACCCGGAGCTGATTGTCGTGGAGCGCGAGGTACTGGAGCGCGCCTGCACCGTCCACCACTTGGATAAACCGGAGCTGCACTTACACTGGGCGCACTTCGAAGAGGCGCAGGGAAACCCTACTAAAGCGGCGGAGATACTCGACCGCATTGAGAAGACTTGCCCGTTTTTGGTGCAGATTCAGTACAGGTAAGTGTACGCACGCAATATGCTGTTGGATATTGTATTTCTATTGTGAATTTAAGACAAAGAACTCGCAGGAAGTACCATATTCACTGCTATTTGGCAGTCGCTTTGGCGCTCGCCTTTAATTGTGGTGTTTAGGAACTAAGAAATCGAGGATTTCGGAAATTTCTGTATTTATCCATGGATTTGTTCAGAAAAGAGTCCAATAGGTGAGATTTTTAAGCTAGGTATTGCTAGTATGTAAGGTATCTTAGGAAGTTTGAACTAACCATATTTGGAACATTGTGAACACAAAATAAACATGATCTTTCACCTGTTTACAGACGCGTTAACCTGGAACGGCGTCGCGGCGACCTGGACAAATGCTCTCAACTGTACGAAGGCTACATCGCGAGCTCCGCTAAGAACAAGGCGGTCGCATCGGCCCTGTCGATCAAATACGCGCGTTTCCTATTCCACGTCAAGCACGAGCCCGAAGCCGCAAGGAAAGTTCTCGACGAAGCGATAGTCAAGGATCCTCTGAATCATAGACTGCATATGCAGCGCTTAGACCTCGCACTGCACACACCCGGCGTTGCGTATGATGAGTTAGATGGTGAGTTTATTAAGTTATACGATTAAATCGATATTTTAAACTTTCTTTTAAGACACTTAAAAGAAAGTTTAAAATATCGATTTAAAATAAAATAAGCCATTGTAAAATGCAGTGTAGCGATAATCTATGCACATTCAAAGCACTTGCACGCTTTCGAATGGAGAGATTAGGATCATCACGAACAGACTGGTTTACCCGTTACCTTCCGCTCTCGATAACTTTGGGTGCCCGGATTTTGGTTTGTCCAGTGTTGAACCAGTCTCCTTTCACTATTTTATCCATATCTGAATAAGGAGAACAAATAGACAACTTGGGTCATGAAAGTGTCAGTGTAGTCGCAATCATTGCCTAGCCTTGGCGGTGCGACCCGCAAGGGCGCGCCTCGGCCTCATTCAGATGAAAATGTGCATCTTGGGCCATGTTAATGTTTTGATGTCTGTACCAGAATCAAAGTAACATTGTTGGGGTGTCTGAACTATTGTATGGTTGTACTGAGCATTTTTTTTTGGCAGAACTGGTCCAGTCATACGAGAAGCAAGAAGGCGCGGAGGCTGAGACGAGCGCCGGCATGGCGTGGCGGCGGCGCGAGCTGGCTGAGGAACTGGGCACTGCGGCACAGGCACGCACTGCGCACAACCACGCGCGCGCGCTCGCCAAGCATCTGCGCAAGCGGGCACGGAAGGAGAAGCACGACCCGCCGCCTCCTCCGTGAGTTACCTACTCGCCTTTGATTAATGTCTAGGCGTGTCGTCCTTAAACAACGTGATTGCGCTATCATCACTCGAACTGGCGAATACGCGATTAAATCTAACACGTGGATAACTGAGGCTCACTCAAATTGTTTCAATCTAATTGCGCTGTTCGTATGCGTCGATACTATGACAAAAATAATCTCGCGCGATTATAAGACGCTACAATCTATTACATTTGTATTATGTTTGCGTGATAATCGCGTTATATATGGTTGAATCTAAGGCCAGGCGCGCACTAGTGGTCAGGTCGCAGTGGCCTTAGGTGTCTTTTCACCACCATTTAGTAACTATGTAGGCTAATGAAATTTATTCGTTACAGAAGCGTTACCGACGTCAAGAAGAAGGAAGGCAGCGCACCTACCACTCAAAACGCCTCCGCCACATCCGGCAACTCTTACTACCAGGCCCCTCCAGCCGCCGCGCAAGGCTACGAGCAGCAGTACGCGCAGCCCTATCAGCCGCCGTGGGGTTACCAGCAGCCGCCGGCGCCTTACCAACATCATCCACACGCGCCCTGGCCTCCTCAGTACGCCAACTATTATTAAAGAGGGACTAGCTTCAACACTCCTGCATACTCAATGAAGTAATCTGGCCAATGGCCAGTTGACACAATTCTGCCAGTGTCCGGTTAATAAATAGCAGCAATTTTACACTATAATGATCGCATCCTAAGCTATTTTATAAATGTAGTGAAATTTTCATTGGGCATTCAGAAAGAACTGACTGACTTGATTGCTCTTTTGTGAATCATGCTGGAACCTTTCTTGTCAATAAATTAAGTATTGACATAAGCGACGGCTATCATTCCTAAATACGACGGGACTAGCTGCAACTCCTGCTTTCCATCGCGTCAGATAACTTACTGAACTTAATACTCTAGCCCTAAGGCGCGTTGGAAGGCAGGTATAGCTTGTATCCTCCAGAGCGTATTTACAAAATGATGTGATGCCTTTTTAGCACAATGCTATCTATTTTTACTCCGCTTTGGTGGATACCAGCAGTCTTTTTAATGTAAATATAAATTCAATGATATCTACTATTAACTATCATACAGCTTTGTTAGAAATAGGCATGTTTAAGGAATTTACAGTTACAGAAACAAGAGAGGTTGATTGTATCCAAAAGGTTAGCCCTCGCGGCTTATTCGGTAGCATGTTACTATGGCGTAAGCATAAAATTATGATAAGGTTTTGATGTAGCGACTACAGCAGACACTGATTTGGAATTAAATGAAATTTGCACCATTGTGGAAGTTTTCATTTATTTGATTAGAAGTGCTTTTTGGACCGAAGATAATGTTATTGTAATTTAAGAACATATTGGACACATTTTGACTAATGTAGTGATTTAATCTTTAATTGGGAGGGTTTCTAGGATAAAATACGTGTTATTCAGGAAATAAATACATAATAGATTTCACTAGATGTTGTGGTTTTTCTCGTCATTGCAATGCAATTTTCAGTCACACTTATTCAAGCCTACACTAGCCTAGTCAATGAAGCTTATAATAAAGGAATTGGGTGGAAAATACAACTTCGGAACTTTGTTTGAACTAGATACATATATAGGAGACACATACTAAAAGTCCTCACCTCGGGAATGGGAGCACAAAGGTCCTGTTTTTATTAATTTAAGTATGGACATTATTAACGAAGGCCTTCCTGAATATGACGGGACTTAACTCTAGCCCTAAGGGGCGTTGGCAGGTATCGCATATTTCTTCCAGAGTGTAGGTAAACTTAAAAAATTATGTACATAATGCCTTTTTCTATTTTTACTCCGCTTTGGGTCTTTTTAATGTCGATATAAATTCAATGAATACAGAAATAGGGGAGGGTTTGTTGTCGCCATCCGAAAGGCTTTGCGGTACAGGTATTGTATTCGGTAGCATAGTACTATGGCGTAAGCTTAGTAGGGCGTAAGCATAAAAATAATGATAAGGTTTTGACTTTGCCAGAAACACTGATTTCGATTTATTAATTTGCACCATAATAGAAGTTTTCTTTTATTTGATTTTTTTTATTGTTTTGGACAGAATATAATTTTATTATATTGTACTTATTGGACACATTTTAACTCACTTTTGACTAATGTAGTGATTTCATCTCTATTTGTGAGGGTTCATATTCTAAGGTTCCACTCGTCCAATATCTATGCAAGTGTAAAGTTATGTACATTCGATCAAATATAATGGACGACTTCATCAAAATTACTAGCAAAACCGATATTTGATTTGGAAACTAGATTCTACTCGCGTCATCGCGCGCGTGTTGCTTCTATGAAAACATTAAACATGACAACATACATTTTATAGATTTAAAAGTAGTCTATGTTTTATTCCCGGTCTAGTACCCGGTAGTAGTAATTTCAATCCGATCTGTTGAGAAGTTTTGGCGTGAATAAGTAACAATCATCCAGCAAAACTTGTTATTTTAGTGTGATGTGATTTCATTTGAACGACTACGCAAATTACAAAGATATTGGATGAGTGGAATACCACCTTAAAATCAAATACGTGTGTATTAGGATAGATCTTTATTTTGTAAACGTATAAATTTAGCAATCACAATATGTTATTCTATTCAGGAAATAAATACAATGGATTTAACTTGATATAGTGTTTTTCTGATCCTTGCAATCTTCAGTCCAACACTTATTATATACGGTTACCTATATGCTAGCTCTTTTAATTGAAGTAATTTACTTTTAATTAAAAAAAGTAAAAGTAGTATATAATGTACAATTTCCACTTAAATAATTATTTAGCATACCGACAATAACTACCAAAAAGTTATAAGCATTTAATTGCTGATTAAAAGTTAGAGATAAGATCTAGTTAATCTATTCTAAAATATTATATTCTTATAGCAAGTAAGCAAAAAGTGATGGTAAATCACAAAATAATTGCTGAATCTTAACAAAGAAAAACGTCCATTCTAAAACGAATAAACGAAAACCTCAAACTTTTACTTTTGTGTCATCATCACGCGCAAGCCGCTTTTGCCGCTTTCACAGCTGAAAATAAAATAAGAATTAATTATATCGCTGAAAATTTACGTTCTACTTTTTGAGTTCAACAGTTAAGAATATTTATTGCAGAAGATCTCGAAATGAACAAAATCAACAGTAAGAAAGAACAATTTTTGGTAAGCATGTGGCGTTTTGTTTATATATTTTAGCTGTTGAAGTAAGGGCTTGGCCCCATCACCACGGGTACGGCACCGTTACCGTAAAACGGCACGGCGCCGTTCCGCAGCACGGTGCCGCGGGCGTCAATCCTACAGTCGATATTTCGCAGTTGGTGTACTCGAACTTGCTTATCTCGATATGGATCGCGAAGAGTTTCTCCAGTTGTTACTAAGATGAAGAATGAAAAAAAGAAACAAGAAAAATCTTGGGTAAATCCATATATTTATACAATGAACCGAGACGGATGCCATTTCAAAAGATAATATGAAGCGCTAAAAATATGTGGACATTATTTTTTTTTTTAAGTATTTTAGAATGACCATATCAAACTGCAAAATATCGACTGTAGGATAGGAGCGCGCAGCGCACCATCCGCGGCACCGTGCCGTTTTACGGTGACAGTGCCGTGCCGTTTTACGGTGACAGTGCCGTACCCGTGGTGATGGGGCCAAGCCCTAAGAGTCAAGCCGCTGTCCCACTACCACGCACGCTATGCACGGCCACGCGTCACATGTTAGCTGCATGGGTTCGTTAGTTAATCTCGTATTCGTGTTGCAGTGGGGCAGCGGATCGAAAGGTTTGGCATAATATCTTACCTTCTCTTTCTTTCCGGCGTAACTTCTTGCGTCGGCGGTCGATTCCCGCTAGCTCTGCTTTCACCGAGTGGTAAGTTTTGCGCAGATCTGACAGGCGCGTCGTCAGCACATTGATCCGAGTCTGGCAGTCCCAATTTGGATCTAAAATATTAAATTAAACTAAGAAATTGCACTGAGAAAAAACGCATTTTACTCAGGACACAAGTAGCTCTCCGTGGAATCAGCATGTATCGGAATGTGAAAATGGCGCTCACTGTGTCTGTCTGAACACTTTCAATTCTTGTGAATTAGAACAGCGCGGTTTACATCCGCGCAGATTCCGCCCAGTCCGAACGAGCTATGTGCACATTAATCCGATACCGCTACCGCACAGCACAAACATATTTTTTAGGCTTCTTATTTAAATCGGTTTCAACTTGTTTATTTAGATATATTTGAGTGACAAAATATATACTCCATTCCTACAAGCTTCAAACGAGTTGCCCGCGAGCGGTCTGTCTTCTGATGCCGTGAACCTGAAATGTCTGTAGTATTATGTGTTAAAACATCATCAAATGTCTGTAGGTAAATGTGGGCACATTTAAATGCATATTTGAGTGCTGTACTGTAGCGGTGCGCTTTTGATCTGCGTCGAATTTAAACCTTACCCAGTTCGACAAAGAAGTTGTATTTGAGCGTGGAAGTGTTGTTCGAGTGTCCATGTTCGTCGGTGTCGCGGCGCGCGCGTCGTCGTCCGCGGCCAGCGCCCGCCGTTGAGCATTCAGATGCTTTGCGCGATCTGCTGCCTGTTTAAAAGACGATAGATTACCACCTATTTATCTACCTTTAGGTAGTATATTCTAGAGAAGTAATATATGTATACCTACTTGAGGTAATTGTAATAAGTAACTCCTATATACACATAATACCTACAAGTAGGTACTTATAACAAATTATATAATAAGGAATCGTAGGTATATAATACCCTAGGTAAGTTTTACTTAGAATTATTTTTTAATGTCTGGAAAATATTAATACAAGGGCTAACCCGGCCGCTATATTATTTAAACGAGTGCGTAACGCGCCTTTAGGTGTAGTTTCGTAACGTCAAGTCTATAACTATGGTGTGTCCTTAAGAATCTCGCCCAACTCTTTCTTCAGCCTGGTGGGTCCATGTAGGTAATTGCAATTGGCTTTTAGTTGTTTAATATATTTAGTAAGTTCTGTGATTTAGGTGTGAAACTTACTATGAGCCGATTTCTCCCTATCGACTGACGCATCCGCCGGCCGGCTATTTTCATCCTCTTCCTCTTTGCGCTCCGATGGACTGTCACGTTCAGAGTTACGCCGTTCCCTGTAACCATCAGATTTTTTATATTGCTTGCTGTTATCGCAAAAATCTAGGTAATTTCATTTAAATATCCTATTGAACCAATTTAAAAGTAAGAGGCTGCATGAGTTTGACTTTGCAGTGTTTGCAGTCACTTGATACACGTTTAATTTATGTTCGCATTACAAGCATTTCACGTGGTTCTTGGGTTGTAGGTATACTCTACGATTTATACCAGCTGTATTCAAAATCAAACCCATCTTATTTCATAAGGCACTATTGTAACAGAATTAAATTATCAGGGAAGTTAACCCAAAACAGCGCTTTTAATCTCATCCTATTCTGGATGGCATAAGCATATTTAATTTTCTGCTGACGACTTCATATCCTACAATCCCTTTTAAAGCTGTACCTTTGCGGCGACATCTCCAGACTGCTTCGATTGCTATCCGGCGTAGTAGGCGGCGTGTTGTCCACTAGTAGCCGCCCTCGGCCCCAGCCTGCACGCTCGCCTCCGGCAGCCCCGCCCGCTGGCACCGGCCCTTCACCGGCGTCGCCGCCTGCTGGCCCGTGGCCGTTCGCTCGAGGTGCTGCTTCACCACGTCGGTCGTCTAGATAACAGAAAAAGATGAAGAACTACACGATGGGTACAGTCCGCTGTCTGTTCAAAAAAAGAATCGTAACGGATTCACTCAAAAGCTTATCAAAATTGTAAATATAGCTCAAATATTAAACAAGTTAATGGCTTGTCTATAGCCCAGAATAATCGACTACCACTGGGTTAAACGTATTCTGGATCGGAGACCGCGACTCGGTACCATAAGGCCAGGTGTGATGACGATTTTAAAAAGACTGCAAGCAGATGCAGGGTCAATGCCCTGCGGTCGTCTCTTCTTTTCTCAGTTTCGGTCCGTGTAACCGCAAGGTTGGCAGGAGCATGGGAAGGTTGGAGGGATTGTACCTTTAGCCAGATGATGCGGCGGCGCTGAAGCGAACGGCATATGCGGCCTCTGACGCGGCGGCGCAGGCTCGGCATCGGGCGCCGGCGAGCCTGGGATTGTCTCTTCGCAAAGCAGCAGTGAGATGTTACTGTCCTCTTCTGGGGGCGGCGCGGGGATGGCATGCGATGTACTGGCGGGGGTGGGGCGACCGCCGCCGGCTACCACCACACTTGCACCTGATGACAGGGATAAGGGTTAAATCACAATGCCGTGAGCAATGAGTCATTTATTGGTCAGGTCCTTTTTTGATAGAGATCTTATATTTATTTAACTAAATATCGTTGAATATTCAAATCTGACATCACAAAATGGAGTTGTTTTCTTTTATATTTATCATTATTTTAAGCAATAAATTCCAAATAAAAAAATCGCAGATTAATCAATCCATGCAGTTTGGAAGCCCCACAAAACTAATGTTTCCTTGATCTTTAAGGAATGAAAATGAAAATTCTGTAACCCAACTTTATGTAGTTTGATCAAGAATTATACACCCCATGATAAATAGATACTGCAAAATTCACCACAAATATATCACAATGAAATAATACATACTGTGTTTCCTTTCATTCTTACAAGCGTCCTCTAACATCAGCAAGGATTCTCCCGCGCTCCATTCGCCCGGGGATTTCCCCAAATGTAGGGCCCTCAGCCCCGGATTGCCCGGGTTGGTCGCGGTGCGGGAGGTCTCGGAACTAGCGCTGCCCCACTCTTCCATAGATAGCTTGTCGATGATTAGCCTGCGACACCAATACCAATAACGGACAATTAGGGAGTTTCTGTGATGGCAAATTTCAGGGTTTGAAGAAAATGATGTCGATTCTTAGGATTATGTTATGATAGTAATAATAATAATAAAATAATTTATTTCAGACCATAGAAAAGTAACAGATCTTATAGTGCGTAAGTCACACTCTGGAGAATGTCAATTAATTAACTAATTTCTTCGTGAATTTCTGACGATTATTTTAATTTGAACTATGACGAGATCTGAATGGTTGTATCAATTTTCATAAAACAGAGCTAAGAACTATCTTGAAAACAGTAAAATCGGTTCATCCGTTTGGACCTATGATGCCACAGAAAGACCACACGTGAAACTTATAACATCCATTTTTTGACGGGGTTTAAAAATTAAGGTGACTTATCAATGAACTGTCTATAAGCATCGCTAAGAAAATGATATCGAAGAGCTAAATCTTACCTTCTGCTGGAATCATCAGAGTCACTAGACTCGCTTCTATCCTCCGATAGGAAAGGCGTGGTTGAAGAGGGAAGCGGAATGTTTGCGACCGAAGCCGCTGTAGCCGCCGCTGATTGATTAATCTGACTCGAAAGCTTTTGTATAGTGTCACTCAGCACTTTGTTAGTCTTCCCTGCGACTACGCTTAGCGGTAAGTCCGCAGCAACGCTCTTCCTCCTTTCCAAAATGTTCAACGGACTTTGTAGCCTAGGAGTTAACGATCCTTCTCTCTTCTTTACGTCTAAAGAATCCATTTTACTGTCCATAATGTTAGACGGCTCTCCGAATATAGAATCTTCTTTCTTCGGTTCTGTGATCTTTACTAATGGCTTCACTGGCTCTGTCTTAGTAATACTGGTTCTAGGTTCAGGGCATATGGGGGATAATTTGGTGTCTGATGTGATAGGTTTCAGGGTATCCGCTTTAGAAGTGATAGGGCTGGTGCGGTTGTCAACCGGAGGTGGTGACATGGAGAGTCTTTTTGCACTGCTGATAGCCTTGAGAAGTTTCTCGGCTATTTTAGGGCCTTCGGATTGTAGCAAGAATGCGGGCGGTGGTTCTGGGATTACGTCGATTCGCGCCGGGCTGTCAGGCTCAGATTTATCTTCTTCGCCATCAATAATAGGACTTGAAGGCGGCTCCATCTTCGTCTTGAACGGTTCGGGATCTAGTTTCTTAGGTGTTAGTTTAATGGGGTCCGATGCTGGCAGTGGTATCGACAATAACTTTAGTTGATCTTCCTTTACTTCTTCTGATGTTTTTTCTTTCGCTACGGCCAGGATGCTAGTGCTAGCTATTGCAGGTGCTATAGTGGTTTTAGGAAACTCTATATTTCTAAGTTCAATCTTTTTAGGTAATTCCTTTTCAAGGAGTTCGACTTTCTTTGGAGGTTCTAATTTTTTTACAATTTCAATTTTCTTGATATTCTCAAGTCTCTTTGGAACCTCAAGTTTTTTAAGAGGCTCTACCTTTTTCGGCGTAGTCTCAACCTTCTTGGGTTGTTCAGTTTTTTTACTGGTCTCCACTTTTTTGGGCTCCTTTTTAGGAGTTTCAACTTTTTTAGGCTGTTCAATTTTCTTCGGCCCTTCCGTTTTTTTTGGGAGTTCAATCTTTTTGGGTGGATCGGTCTTCTTAGGAACTTCAACTTTTTTCTGAGGTTCGATTTTCTTAGGAGGTTCTGTTTTCTTCAAAGCATCTGTTTTTTTCGGCTGTTCGCTTTTCTTAGGATTTTCAATTTTTTTAGGCACTTCAATCTTCATAGGTACGTCTATATTTTGCAGCGGAGGCGGAGTATTTGGTGGTTTGGGAATATTTTGCAATTCTATCATTATTGCGGTTGGTGAAACATGATCTGTTTCTTTGATATCATTTTCATCTTCGTCCATCGCTTTTGGTTCGTCCTGAACGGACGAAGCCGAGGATTTAGATTCCTCAGCGCTTCCTGTAGTTGGCGATGCTGATTTTGAAGCGTCATCGTCATCTTTCATTGTAATATCCTCAGAATCGTCGGATGATTGTTCGTCATCGGCCGGGCTATCCGGCGAATCGTCAATCAATTGCCTTAGTTTGGAGACCTTGCTTTTCTTAGAGTAAGTTTCCTGGTTCTTTGCGGGAATGAACCCTTCAAATGTCGGTCCTGAGCTGCCCTCTCCATGGAAGGAGTCATCATCAAGCGAGAACAAGTCATCTTTGGAGTCTGGATCTTCGGGACTTTGTTTCCCAATGCCAGATGTGCCAGCGAAATCCCTGTACGGCGATAGGGATGGAGACCTGAGACTTGCAGTTCTTGGCTTCATCGGGTCTTCGTTAATCTCTTCGCTGAGAGACTTTGATAGAGTGGCGGTGTATTTGCTGGGAGATATATCATCAAAAATACGATGAGTCCTCTTTTTCTTTTCATCATGTAGTTCTAGCTCAAACGGTTCGGGTTCCTTGAACTCATAGACGTCTTCTTCTTTCCTTTTTTCTGTGGTAGGTTCAGTCGAAGGGGCCGGAATTTGCGTCGGACTTGCAATAGGTTCTTCTTCAGGACTCTCTTGTTTAATTTCCTCTGGTTCTGTTTTGACAGTATTGAAGCCTTTGAGTTCGGATCTTATTTCGTTGAGATCGTAATCTCGTCCTTGGTGTGATCCTGCGTTAGGGCGGAGTTTCTTTGCTGGCGACACGTTCGTGGGTGTCGAGATGTTGCGGACGGGTCTCTTGCGAGGTTTGCTGGAACTACTACTGTCACTCGATTTGGTATCCTTTGATCTTGGTGCTGTATAAAAAGAAAATACACTGGTTGAGTCTGAGAATGGGGCACTTCAATTTATTTATGATTTTTTAATCCATGCAATAACTTACTGCTTGTACTAGATTTGTCATCTAATTTCTTGGGAGGTCTTTTTACATCTTCATCACTGTCCGAAGTATCAGAGTCTGATATGGCAGAGGATTCTATAAAAATATTATGAGATACATCTTTTCATACACTATGAATTATTCATCAATTTATCACACTTAACAGATACAAAAATTTTACTTGAATTTAATGGAATAGAATTTTATTACCTTCTGTTCTCTTTGCTCTTACGCGTCTACTCATGGCGGATCCCTAAAAGAAAATAAAGATGATCAATAACTTTAACAGCACATTCTTGTTTCCCTGCAAGCTCAAATAGTCGAAAAAATGTTTACATATACGTACCTTTTTATTCCTTGCCTCATGTTGCGATACATTGACAGCTATGCGTTGCGGTTTGATCCACTCGTCGTATCTCGTGTTCCAACCGGTGTAGTGCACTCGAAGCATACCCTCAGCTGATATCTCTATTACCTTCGCCTCATACGTCACCTATAAACCACCACGCGTTTAAACATCTTGAGAGGCTATAGGGTATTTGACATGGTAGAATGAAGGGCTATGCAGACACCCAAACATTGTTTATAATGCAAGATTTGGGTTCATATTCAAACTGTGGCGTGCATACAAATGATTCTAAAGGTAGTGAATGCAAGGACACGAATTGTTCAACAAAACTAAAATGTACCTAATTCAACATTTCGGTCACGTGTTGAATCAAAAATGAAAGTGCTGCTTTTTTATTGAACAAAAATGAAACGTATGTATTTAACAAACAACATCAAAAGCACTTTCTGGATAATAGTCAAATACCCTAACTATAATAACCTCATTAGAAAGTTTATTGTTTAACCTGTGATGTCCTACTGGAAGGCAATGGACGCGAGAGGATTCTTCCAGGTTTTTTGATCTTTCTTAAAACCTTAAAAAAATGTTGATAATTTTTTACTAAAAACGCCGAATTGAATGGAAATTCGCAAAGCAAAAGAACAAAGATTAACACAATAGTAAATCATGGTTAACAAGATAAAATGCAAATTAGATTAACAAAAATATAAAAAAGATTCAACAAAATAAGCGAAAATACTACTGGAAAATATTTTCCAAACAAAATTTAA
This sequence comes from Eupithecia abbreviata, assembly GCA_943735965.1. Classification (NCBI taxonomy): domain Eukaryota; kingdom Metazoa; phylum Arthropoda; class Insecta; order Lepidoptera; family Geometridae; genus Eupithecia; species Eupithecia abbreviata. Next base: position 7,652,050 of record OX030991.1, on the reverse strand, counting down.
AGCTAAAAATCTACAATAATGTTTCAACTTAGCATGGGCGAATTTCAAGTAACACAATACATAATGGTTTCATAAAATATACCTTAGATTCTGATTGTGTCGGTCCATAATAAACTTTCAATTTATCGCCAACTTGGGCTTTCACACCCGACACTACCCTAGAAGGAGTGGGCTCGTTAACGGAAGGCCTGAAAACAGGAGAATACTTATAAAAAAAACTGCGGGACAATCCAATCAGCATCATATATCCCCAAACTAAGCAGAGTTTGTGTTATGGGTACTAGATGACTGTTATACATAATACAATACATCACATAGATAGACCTTATTTTATTATACATCGAGAATACCAAGAACATCCGGTGCAAATATTTACAGATCGTATAAACATTTGTCCCAAGGGGAGAATTTAACCCGCAACCTCCTGCATCACAGGGGGACCTACGCCTGCTGCGCCACATCGTCGTTTATAGAAAATGGTTTCAATAAACGATAATTTGTCCTTACAATTGCGCGGTGCACATCTTTGTCACATAGTTCTCCAGAGGATAAGATGAATGATGGTTATTATAACTGTACGACTATGGCTTACTCTGTAGTCTTCCGTTTGCGTGGTCGCTTGCTGCTGTTAGAGGCAATAGTGTTGCCACTGCTTGCGGAATTGGCACTTTGACTGCGCCGGCTTTGTAGCTTCTTCGTCAGCGGTCCACATCTAAATAAATAAATAATGCTGGACAATTCACACAGCATCATCTAGCTTCAAGCTTAGAAGTGTTTGTATTATAGGTACTAGAGAATAATACAAAATCTAGGTATTGTATTAATCATATCAGTATAACGAATATAAATAGTGTTTTTTTTTTATTATACGGAGAAAAAACCAAGAACACCCGAAACAAATAATCGCTGATCATAAAAACAATTGTCCCGAGGTGGGAATTGAACCCAAAACCTCCTGCGCCGCGCGACCAGACCCCACGTATTAAAGACTTGGACAAAATCCCATTTTTTTTCTTGGACCATAAATAAATATGGTTAGTTTTTATGCCTTCTATAGTTTTAGATAATAAAATAATAATAAAGTTTCATAGGATCGCAATTACAAGAACTGTGAAAAAAAGAGTAATTTTGGCTCAGGGAAACCCGATTGAGAGTACAAATGGGAACTTCTATTACGATGATATTGTATGAATGTACTTCTTTGATTACCTTGAAACTCGTCCCGACACAGAACTATCACTGTCAGTCGAGACGTGTGGCCGTCTCGATGCGCGTGATATACTGGGCCCAACACTTTCACCTGTAATTTTTTTAAATAATAATATAATAAGAGTTACCCACGGCATTATTATTACATTCACATGTAATAATGCCGCACAATCCACAAAGCATCATATAGCCCCAAGCTAAGCAGAGCTTGCGTTATGGCTACTAAACCATGATAAAAAAAAATTCAATTCAATTGCATTTTGATTTCATTTGGAAGTATGTATGTTGATTTTTATACCTAAATACCAAATTTTTCCTAATGCTCCATATTAAAAATCAATAATATGTTCATCTCACGCCAACACGAAACGATCAACCAATCGAAATCTTACTTTTAGACGACAGCGGTCTCCTTTTGGGTGTTCGCTCGCTCTTGAGAGGAGTTATAGTCCTCGCTTTAGACAGCGAGCGTGGCCTTGGCTTAATCACAATCACTTTCTCCTCGCTCGTAGTAGTCGATAAGCTTTTCTCACGCTCCTTGTGGCTGTCCTTTTCTTTCTCACGCTCGTTTTCTTTCTCTTTCTCCTTCTCTAGTTCTTTCTCTTTTTCCTTCTCCTTTTCTTTTTCACGTTCTTTTTCTTTTTCTAGTAATCTGTAAGAATGTATTTTTCCTCTGAATATCTTTTCTTTGCACTACCTACCTAATATACCCCGTTCATTGCCCAAACTCACACAACCTACAAGGGCATGAAGGCTATGTAATTCTGTGTTAAATATTTACGGTGTTTTATAATCTTTTCGAAAACGAAATTGATGTCTCTGATGGACACTGAAAGTGCTACAAATAATACAAGCTATTCACTTACTTTGGCGCATTGACGATTAGAGGCTGATTGTCAGCACTATCTTCTTCCTCGTCACTTATTTGAGACTTTTCCTTTTTGTCATCTTTCTCAGATTTATCATCCTTCTCACTCCTGTCTGTCTCGCTCTTGTCGGAATCTTTGTCTTTGCCGCGCTGTAATTCAGAATGTTATAAATACGTGTACTGTGTTGATAGTTAACTATAATTAAGACTGTATGTAGTGCTCGACTTATATTTGTATTTTGTGAACATAGCGAACTTTGAGAGAGAGCTACGCCCAACAGTGGGCGTCATTTACCTGAGGTGATAGTATTATTATTTCCTTTGGGGTGGCTTGAGTGTCACTGAAGCCATGATAGGCCGATATAGATATTGTGATCGCCACAAGGTGATAGTAAAGATAAACCTAACTAAAGTTATTTACCAGACTAGGCGGACCCGTAGGTGTAGAGCAAGCGGACGAGGATGTGGGTGGCTGCTTGTCTCGGTCGCGGATCAGAGAGCGGCCGGCAGGGGGCGTGCGCGCGCCGCGAGGGTGCGCCACCAATGTCACACCCAGCTTGCGGTAGAAATCTTCGAAGCTGTGTAGGAACCTGGGGACAAGAGTTTGAGTTTGTTTTAGTAAGTAAGCTTTTGGACCTTAAATTGCCTCCTTTAGGCGCGGTGGGAAAATATTTTGGAAGTCCATACGTGCGTTTTGGAGACAATACAATACAATTACTCTGTATAGCACACAAAATAAAAACAGATACAAGACAGAAAAAAATACAGAATATGTTGTACAATAGGCCAATGTGACCTGAGATGCAAGGGCATTTTAGTTCTTTCAGTGAATTGGGAAAATATTTGCATGATAAATAAATAACGCTCGACACTGTAAACTGCAAAATCAAGCTTAAACTCAGCAGAGCTTAAATGGGAATACTGATTATAGATGATAAATAACTGATAAGAAGATATTTAAACTTGAAGAGCCTAACTTCTTCAGTATTATCGGAATAGTTCATGTAGTACTGAATAACCTAATTCTAGGTTATTCAGTACTACAAGGTACTACAAGATAACACTTGGCTCAGGCAGTTTTTATGTACCAGATAGTACATACCAACTCTGCCTGAGACACAAAAGCCCCTCACTAACACTTGCTATCGCGAGACCACATTTATAGCAAATTTTAGTCAGAGGCCTAAAACATTCAATATAGGGTATATTTTATGAAGGTACTTACTTTTTATAAGCCTGTTTGCATAGGTTTGTGATACTCGTTGTAACCGGGTGGAAGCCCATTTTATCAGCTATTGATTTCCATTGGTTCTGATTCGTGACCCTATTATAGCCCCCAAGTTTTTGCACCACCTAAAATAAATACATAACTTTTATCCATCCTATAATTTTCAAAATCCGAAATTCCTCCAAATCAAAAGCCACAATAGACTTTATAGGCTAGTTTCTATCTGTCAATGTAAATACAACCAGGTTTTATTGGTCACTAGTTTTTGCCCGCAGCTTCGCACGCGCTTCCGGGACAAAAAGTATGTTATATAATGTTAATCCAGTTAAGAATTACATAATTGTATGCAAAAAAGTTCAGCCAGTAGTTTTAACGCGAAGATGTTACAAGACATACAAACTTTAGCATGAATAATAAATAAGTGTGTCTGTTTCTGCGTTGCCACAACTGTTCCAGTGTCTATGTCCAAAAAGTTTTACTAGAACTCAAAATATATTTTTTTACTGGAAAATTAAAAACCCAAGACTTCTTACTACTTTCAAGTTTTAATATGAGAATTAAGTTACCCTGAATAACCTGTACAGATCAATATCTCTGTTGGCGATAGTGGGGTTACGGTTGAGAGGCGTGCCGCGGTCGTCCATAAACTTGTAAAGCTGCGCAACGAAGTGGTCCTTTTCTTCACGCGGTTCGTCGTCAGAGCTCTGTTGAAATGAAATTCAAAAATATCGGATGACCATGTAAAAGTATGATAAGTACTTTTAAAGGAGTTGTAGTGCAGTAAAGTTTGAAATAAATGTGTAGGTATGCATGCCTATTGCCTAGCTTATTTTATAAAAATAACTCTCTTCCAAGCAGACTCTGTGGAAAAATTATGCCTACTTAGGCCAGATACAATACACCATATTGGGAAACGCTTACTGGTCTTAAATTCTATAGGTAAGTCAGTAGTTTCAAAGTGAACAGAATCTAGAGACCAAACCAGACTAAACTAACAATTCTATTGCCCATAACGCCCCTGTAGCTGTGGGGCAGTGAATTCGCTAAAGAACTTACATCATCAGACGTGTTCCTGGGCTCGTTGAAGAGCGAGTCGCGGTCCCAATGCGGCGGCAGAACGCCATTGTTCATGTACTGCAGAGCGGCCTCCACCCCCGCCCAATCAGACGGCGCGCTGCCTTTGCGGAACTCGCGTGCTTCTTTCTTCGGGACAGTGTAGCTGTAAAGGGGGATTGCATTGTTGTTATTTAGTAACGCAAGCCAGATGATGATCGCATCATCTGGCTCACACCTAAATTTTTTGTATGAGTCCTAAATATTTTTTTATTCTATTGAGTAGGAAAACCGGTATATCTACTCACTATCGTCCATCCTTGAATGAGCGCACTAGATAATCCTCCTTGACTTTGATCTGGGCTGTAGGCGCGACCACTAGCGCCGGGAAGGCCGGCTGGTGGGGTCGCCTCCTCTCGGTACCACTAGCAGCCTCTACCAAAACCACTCGGCCGACGTGAGGCTCGCGCTCTGTGCTGTCTTTGAGAGGCCGGGAGGGGCCGTCACCGTCACTGTCATCGGACCTGTGATGAAATAACAGTTTTTATCAATGCCGTCAGTTAAGGTTTAAACCATGCATAAACTAATGAGGCTTTAGTCTTAGATTAAAGCTGCACGGACTACGAGTTCTAACCACGTTTTTGTGGAATCATTCACAGATTTTCTTACACAAATTCTAATCGCGGGTTCTTTACATATATCGAGTGTTACAGAATTGCGAAATATCATTCATCCTTCCGAACTTGGCTGTTGATCTGCCGCGCATCTCATTCTTTTACACTATTTTTCACGCAGTACAGGCTGGCCTTTGCACTGTTTGCCATAGGCCTGCCCTAATGAGCGCCACAGCAGCCCATCTCAGCATGCCGCATTCAGCAGCTGCCTGCCGTCTTTTCTAATCATCATCCCACAGCCAGAGTGCATCATAAACTATGATTACCAAATCGTCTCAGTTAAACAGCTCAACTGCAACACCATTCAGGCTAGCTCTATTTTACTCTATAAACATTGTTTGACATCAAAAGGCCTGGCAGGAACTTACTGTGCCCTTCCTCTCCTGCCCCGCCTCCCAGCTATGACAGGTGTAGAGAAGTGTTCCGGATGCGTGAGCGGCAACTGGTCCAATGTTTCACTCTCATTGAAGTGCCGCCCACTCTTCAGGCATAAGGCTGACCTCCTCAGTGTTGTTATATCACCATCATCAAACACTGAAACAAAAACAAGCTTTGAATGTAGGCTACTTATATCTTTGGGTTAGGCAGGTATATTCATTAACCAGTTTCTGCTGGCTTTGCACACTTTGTTTCTATGGAAATGTTTAAAGGTTATTTCTATCACATGATAGCTGATTTATGGGATGAAAAGTAGCCTTTGTTTTATTCCAGTTCTAGAACTACCTGTATGCAGTTTCAGCTTGATCAGTTTAGTAGTTTTCGTTTGAAGAAATAATAAACATCCATCCATCAAGACATCCAAACTTTCACATTTATAAAATAAGTGTGATAAGAAATGATACTGGACAATTCACAAAGCATCATCTGCAAGCTAAGCAGAGTTTGTGTTACCCATAACACTGGGTACTATGGATAAAAAATTATGTACAGATGTGTTATTACAAGACAAGGAAAACATTTCCCAAGACACAAAATTAGAAATGATTATGGGTAATATATACACTTTAGGTAAGTTACACAGGACATGGACTGAAACTAAAGCATCTAAAACTAGTGCCCATAACACAAGTTCGTCTTCTTTTATGGATAGAAATGTGTAAGGATATTTATTTTAACATTACTCTTTTATCATTATACTCACCAACAGTATACTGGCTGCAATCCTGTATCTTTGTTATGATAGCATCAATGGCTTCCTTCTTAGGATCTTGTTTGATCTCAACATTGCTGCCAATTCTGAGTGTTCCTTTGATCACATCATCATTTACTGTGATAGAGCCTCCAGTTTTCAGAGTAACCTAGGACAAAGTATACATTTCATGAATAATAGTCATTTATTCGTAATAATAATAACATGTTATGCTTTAATAGGTACCTAATTATGTAGGTACCTCCTAAGAGTATTTAAATAATTTATGAACATTCACATTAAATATTTTATGTTAATAAATTATAACTAAGTAGTTATAACCTAATAAGAGGATCTAGCAAAATTTTGTAGAACTAAAACACCTGAACAACTGAAACTTGTTATATGGAAAAAATCCCCTAGCCTTGATATACGATGTTTTTCTAGAATTGTATTACCTACTTACTTTGCATTTGATATTTCTCACAACTTTCTTGACTTTTGCCTCACAAAATGCACCTTTGTATTTTGCACTCACATCTGTGCCTACCGGTAGGTATGGGGGATCATCACCCTGCTGTAAAATTGATAAGTATTAGATGTGAGATATACAAGAGACATTTTTTTACAGATTTGAGAATTGATGAGTAAGCATACCATTTTTCATTGATCAGAATCTATCTTCAATCACAGAATCAATCATTGGACACCAGTAAAGTAACCGATGGATAATCTGAAAGTGATCATGGTACACAATTGAGTAAAATTAATATTATACAGAATATAGGAATATTTTTTGTTGAAGCAACCTGCATCAACTCACGTACAGACATGTAAATCGAAGAGAATACAATACTACGCGTAAATAAGTAGAACATCTACTTATTAGGTATACCATGGGTACAACGTACCACCAACCGCAAGTAGCAACTACAATATGTAGGTATGTGTTATTGTTATTGATGCACAACGAAACTACATAGCATTCCATTCCATCAGATCAAAATAACTACGTACACTACATGGCATAAAGCTGTTCCAATAACATAAAACAACATAAAAATCTTTAGAAAGTAGAATGAGCGGCGAAGGAGATTACTTTGTCTAAATACTTACATAGAAACAGATTTTAGACTAAAAATAATGATGCATTCTGCCAAGCCCCGTATAGATTCCTTCAACTAAATATTGACTTATCAAGGAAAATGTACTGTACGCGACATTCATCCATCCATTTTCGATTTTACAACTTTCAAACTTCAAAATCTTCAATCAAAGAGAAAAAAAACAATTCAGTCAAAATAATCAGTGTTTCCACTTAGGATTTCACTTTTACTGAATTCTTTGGACATGCTTTGGACATTATCCCTAAACATGGACTAAGTAATAATTCATTCAATAAGCATTTTTTCGTTCATTTCCCTAAAATCCCTTTTTTTTCGAAATTCCCCTCTTTAGAGCGCAGGAATAATAATATAAAATACATCGTTTATGCATATTTTAAAAGGAAAATAAATTATACATAACAACCAAGACGTTTTAAATTTCTGCGCATATTTTTTAATAGGACCAGAACACCCGGAACAAATATTTACAGATCGTACATACATATGCCTTGGAATAATTATGTATATACATAATTATTATTAATTATGTATATATATTATACATATATATAAATAATTATTCCAAGGCAGGAATCGAACCCGCAACCTCCTACCTGCGTCGCAGGTGGATTTTCGCCACACGCGCTACGAAGTTCGATGAGCAAGACATTATGCTACATGCATCATGCTTGCCCGTAACTGGCACAGTGCCACGTTTTGATCTTCAAAACCTGCGTGGCTCTTTAATTACATAAAAGTTAAAATTATAATAAAACATAGATCAATTTTTTCCCCAAACTAAAAAGTTTGAGAGCCACCGTATCAGTCGATGACGTTGCTTTTGTCACACGTTGTGATCGTTGTTGTCTCGGAATAACATTCCTGGCGAAGTTAATTCACGTATAATCCCATGGTGATGACGACACGCACAGAGCGTACAATTCATGCATGACTCCGTAAAATGGTGACGTAAACTCCGATGGTACCAAAATAAAATAATGAAAGGTGGTAGCTGGCAGCATTTTAAGGTATACACTACACAATTTCGACAGATCGACAAATCGTAAAGAAACCGGTCTAAAGAGCGGATCAGAATATTTATTATCTGTTTTATGTTTTGTGTCACAAAGTCGCAAATGAAGATTGAACACGTCAAATTAGATTTTTCTGGCGAAATTTGTAGAAAGATGTTTTGAAAATGTGTTTACTGACATTCATGGATTTTTGGATAATTTAGAAACTCTTTATCATCAGATATTACAGTTTTAGTGCGGGCATCTCACCATCTACATCAAAATGAAGGCAATTCTAGCCACTGTGATTAGTATTGCTCTTACTACAGTGGTCATTGGCAATGCCTACTACCAGAAGAAGCAGTTTTATCCTTCAATAGTTTATCTAACAAATTCTAACCCGAGTATGGCTGTAAGTATAGGAACCCTTCCTTCTACTCATATCTACTGTACACCTATCTTCCAAATGCAATATCTGTATTTTCTGTTTTCTCCTTCAAGTGATTTCAAATATATAAAATTGATTAAATTTTTTGTGATGTGGAACTTTACTTATAACTTCAAAGATACATTTTCTTTTAGAAGACCATCTAAGAATGTTATAACTTTCAGGTAATGTATCTGCAGGCGTTTATTTTAGTGTTATTGGTTGGTAAATTACTAAGAAAAATATTCTTTGGTCAACTTAGACCAGCCGAATTTGAGGTAAGCAACCTACTAATTAAAAAGCTTAAGAATTAAAAACTCTGCATTGCTTTAATACACTGACGTTAAGTCCAGATTATTTAAAGCTTCATGTGCTATTATAAATAAACATATTTAAGTCTTACTATTTATGTAATTGTTTTAATTATTTATTTTCAGCATTTAATAGAAAGGTCATGGTATGCCATTACTGAGACATGCTTAGCGTTCACTGTGTTCCGAGATGATTTCAACCCGAAGTTCATTGCTCTTTTCACTCTTCTGCTGTTCCTGAAAGCTTTTCATTGGTTGGCAGAAGATAGGGTTGACTATGTAAGTATATTAAGCATAAAGAAATGGACAGTTGCTCAAATAAAAGGTTACCAAATACTTTATCCTTGTTTTAGATGGAGAGAAGTCCAGTTATAGGCTGGTTGTTCCACATAAGAATCCTCTCACTACTGATGCTGCTGGCTCATGCAGATTTGTATTTTATTCACCATGCATATCAATTCACAGCCTCTAAAGGACCATCTGTACAACTTGTGTTTGGATTTGAATACAGCATTCTGATTATAATGATTGTAAACATATTGATCAAGGTATAGTACCATTTTTATTGCCTTTGTGATAAACAAATAAAAAATAAATACCGGTAAAGGATTGTTATGTTATGTTAATGTTAGGTTATTTGTCTGTGTGTAGTGTTTACTGATAACAGGTTTTTGTTTATTGCTTTGTTGAAAGTCACCTGACTTGTTACTTTTGATTCTAGTATGCTCTTCATGCTGTTGACTCACGCTGGGAAGCCCCTTGGGAGAGCAAAGCTGCAGTTCTCCTTTACACAGAACTGGCCATAAACTTCTTCAAAGTCCTACTTTACATTGGATTTGTAGCAGTGATGGTCAGAATTTACACTCTGCCGCTATTCGCATTTAGACCCATGTATGAAACAATGAGGTGAGTACCAAGAATCCATAGCTCTTAAATATTTAGAACTCCTGGGTGATAAGGCCATGTTTATAAGTGCAGTAAAACTGTTCTACTCGTATGTTAGCTACAACAAAGTGGATATTATAGGCAATTACTGTTTTATGGCCTTGCACATATTGAAGCACGAAAATACCTGCAAACTTGTTAATGGTTAAAGCAATCATGATTTAAAACCTATATACTTCCTAAGTTAATTAATTTAGAAAACCTTTGTGCATCGTATGCCGGCGCCCTTGAGAATAATATCTGACTGGCTACTCATTTATCGCTTCATAGTTTACAGTTTAGGCTCTTTCTTTAGTTTTCGATAAAACTATTTTGTAGTTCTGTGGAACTACCATGCTATTTAACACATAGCGTAACACGCGTTATCAGCGTTATTGCTCTTTCTTTAATTTTTCATAAAACTATTTTGTAGTTCTGTGGGGCTACCATCCTATTAAACACATAGCGTAACACGCGTTATCAACGCAGCGTTATTACGGTAATTTTAGCGCGGATAACGCGTGTTTGGGCGTTACGTTATGAGTTAAATAGCATGGTACTCTGCTTTCAAAATTCAGGGCGCGTCTTTATAATTTGAGTACAAGGTGGCTATAGATAAAACAGACCTTACTTACACACAATTACCTAAGACGTGAAGGTGAAGTTAAAAGTCAGATGTCCTGTGTGTAGGTGACCTAACAAGGCCGTTTACACGATTGTTTGTTTGTTCTATATCCAATTAGCTGGCTTGGCATGATCGGTCTATACAACGATTGACCTAGGGTACGAATATTTGGCGTAGGTTAGGTAGTCAATGTCAATTTTGTCTACAGACAAATCCCTGCTAGCCCAGTCACCAGCTGCCTGCTGACTGACTAGATAGGCTGAAAAATTTTGTCCTCCTAATTCAATCTTCCAAGGCTAGGCTGATAATTTATAAGACAAATTTAAGAACTTACCTGATAATATTACGGTCTGTCGTTTGCAGGCGGTTCCAAGCCTATGGTGTAGTGTATTGTATTTAGTATCTATATCAGTTATCTAGTAACTATAACAGTTTGACGATCAATGTGGCGCGGTGGGTAAAGGACGCAGGAGTTTGCGGGTTCGATTCCCGCCTTGGGACAAATATTTGTAGGATGTGCAAATATTGTTCCGGGTGTTCGGGTGTGTGTATTATTTAGTACTAGCTGAGCCCCGCGGCTTTTCCGGCGTGGAAATTACTGCGCAATTTTACCATGTTTTCTCACCGTTTAAACCTTCCCTGGACTACGACAAACATTTCAAAACCAAAATCAGCTAAATCGGCCCAGCCGTTCTCGAGTTTTAGCGAGACTAACGAACAGCAATTGATTTTTATATATAAGATATTAAATATATACATGTATATATCTATGTAATGTATTGTAATATGTATATCAGTCATCTACCTATAATACGAGCTCTACGTAGCCTTGGGGATAGATGATGCTGTTTGAATTGTCCAGCAATATTTTTTATTATTATTGTTCCAGGAGTTTCAAGAAGGCGTACAACGACGTGGTGTTGTCTCGACGCGCGATTCGTAACATGAACACCCTGTACCCTGACGCCACGCCAGCCGAACTCGCGGCCGCTGACAATGAGTGCATTATTTGCAGGGAGGAGATGCATACAGGTAAACTCCATAATCATCATACTGGTACAAATAGACCTGCCCCTAATCAGCGCCATAGCGCCCTGCCTTCAGCCTGTCGTATCCAGCAACAGCCAGCGGTTTTTCGTTGATATTCTTTATCTTTTTCTCTTCGATTTGTTCGCAAACTAATCAGAAAGTCCGATTTTTGTTATTACGAGTATGGACCCTGGTCATAGAGGGTCCGTCCTACCTTTATCATATTATCGTACATATTGTATCCAGTTAAGAAGGGCATGAAAATGTATTTCAACTTTATTAGTACAATCTCGAATCTTCTTCATAATCATCACATCATATGTATAAGCCCACAAACGTCCACTCCCTTATTAGACGTCACAAGTCGCACAGAATTCTACCTGTCTAAGAAAATTACTTCGTAAACGTTACTACTTGCGGTGGACGCTTCCATCCGCATCTATGATCATATGGCGTATCGTAGTGGATGTACTGCTTGTTTTCTTCCCTTTCTTCGAACGGCAGAGGGTGGGGAAGCCTATTGGCCATGTTCAAATTGGCCGAGTACACGTCATCATAAACGGGATCTGCTGTGGTAAAATTCACTATAGGTTCATTGTCGGGGGTTTTGCATTTTCTTCTAAACAATACTCCTACTATGGTACCTATTAAAATTCCACTTCCAGCAGCTATAGCAATAAAAACGTACATTTTATTATCTCCGGCACTTTCGTCGTTATCTTTTTCCACGTTTTCAGGTTGTTCTAAGTTGTTCCTTGCGTCAGCATAAGTGTGCGGCGAATCCTTTTTGGGATTATCCTTCGGCCTTGTCTCGTAGTCAAAATGTATATTCTGCGGCGTCGCTGCCCTGTACCAATAATTATAATCTATTGTCCTATTCGTTTCGTTAACTTGCGGCACGATTTGCGGGCTCGCATTGTAGCTATAAGAACTGGGCTCTTGGTTATATCTTTTACTATTCCTTCCGTAGCGTGTATTCTGCGGTTCCGCTCCGTAGCCATAATTAAGTTTATTTGTATTACTAGTCATCCCGTAAATACGTTTATAATGCGGCTTTGTCGTGTAGCCATAAATATGATTATTTGAAATACCATTAGTTTCGTCAATTTGCGATTCCGCTCCGCTCCCATCGTTGTCATAAGTATCGGGCTCAGTGTCAGAATGTGTATGTGTACTCAGTCTCGCCTCGTTTCCATAAGTATCACGTTTAATGGTTGCACTATATCTTTTATCATGGTGTATGTTTGGTGGCGTTACGCCGTTACTGTAAAATCCGGTTTCGGTTACAATTTCAGCTTCTCTAGAAACTTCGTTTGGACTAGTCACGTAGACTTCGAGTTGAAAAAGAATAGGGTCTCTATCAAATAAAAGAGTGCAATACCAAATACCTTTCATACCCTTGCGGACTCGTAGATTATGGTCAAGAATAAAATTATTCTTCTCTATTTTTGATTCTACTAAAATACTCGCAAAACTATATGAAGGGCGCTCCTCCCCTACATAGCATAACAATATTTGTACCTTAGCCTCTACTGGTGTTTCTGACAATATTCGCACATTTAATGTTTCATCCAAAAATAGGGATTCTTGCGGAAATTTCGGTATTACAATTCTCGGTTCTTTCGATATTTCCAAATGTATAATATGGTGTGTTTCAGCCCCTGAAAGAAAGTAATTAGTGTTGGTTAAATGTAATTGCCAATTTCAATGCCAAATGTCTGGCAATACGCTGAAACTAGATAGACAAATCTTCTCTGGTTTTTAATATCTTATAAAATAAGAATAGTATACATTTTTGATTAATAAAGAAATACAATACATTTAAGTAACGTTTACTTTTCAATAGGAGTTCTCTTATATCCTACAAATATCGTTTGTGAAAAATTTAAGATATTTGATTGCTTGACTATACATAAACTACTGAATGTATAGGGTTGAACTTCATATAGTTTTAGATAGATAGATAGATAGAAAACACTTTATTATACCACACAAAACAGAAAACAATACAGAGATTTAGATTCAATATAGAGACTTAGATTAAGGTATAAAGGGCGGCCTTATCGCTAAGAGCGATCTCTTCCAGGCAACCTTAGGATGGACTTGACATGAAGGCACAATATTATAGTTTAAAACATGAAATAAGAAATAGTATAGCCTGCTTTTATCCAAGAAAAACACAAAGCAGAAACGTAATAAGCAATTTTTAATTAAAATCTATTTATTTTTATTTAGAAAATCAATAATTATCACTTTGACCGTCAAAAATATATCTACACTAATAATAGTGCTGCGCCTTGTGTAAAACATATCAGGGCGTTGCTATTGCTACATACACATAATAATCAACCAGCGAAAACAACGGTACAAAGGGATTAAGACGAACAAGATGTATTTACAAAAGTCATTTATAACGTGATATTGGCATGAAACTGTGTTGAAATATTGGAAAACTCAAAAATGTTATCATCCTTCACTTTTGTGTTCATAGCCATCATGATAGTTTTAAAAGTTTTAAGATGTATTTACCTGATATTATCCAAAACGAGCCCAATAATACTAAAAACAGTACGCGCACCATTATTATTTTTAGTTGTACGACTTCCTTGAGAACTTTGATTGAACTTAATAATTAATTTCCATTTTTCCGCAATAAGACCGTGAAGGTGCATGAAGTGACCATGATTTTATGGGATATTTCTAGGACAGTTTCTACAAATTTCTTTGACATTCCATAAAGCCATTCGGCATTCAGCCCAACCTTTGTACCTTAGTGCAATACTATAAAGTAATTATAAAAAAAATTATGAGGGTAAGTTTTCTATGAAAATAATAAATAATTAAGACCAGTCTCTTCTAACATCATAATGCTGGACAGTCCTCACAGGATTATCTAGCCCCAAAGTGAGCAGAGTTTGTATTATGAGTACCAGAACCGATCTGCAGATTGTAAAAAACATGAGTCACGCGGCGGGCGGCGGGAACTAACCCTCCTGCGTCGCAAGCGGACCTACGCCCGCTGCGCCACCGAGCTGGTTTATGGACTACCTCTTGATTTAACTGCGCAAAAGCATCACATTGATAATTAAAGAAGCATTAATAAATGGCATTAAATATACAGGCGAATTGCGAGCATCTTCCTTTTTTAAGTCTGTTATTGAATCAGTTTACCTAATCATTTTATTACTAGGGAGACAATACTTATTAAATTATTGTCTCCCTAGTAGCGTTCCCTGTTAGCGCAATTTAAGTGTTTATCTATTTATTTCATTGGGTGTTTTTCCTTAAAAATAATTCATTACGTCCGTTCATCTTCCTGTTGTTAGCCATGTGTAAATTATGATTATGACCGAAATAGAGCCGGAGAGTTTAGACGCTTGGTGTCGCCAAATAATCATAATAGTTTATAACGTATATCAATCATTCAATAACACAATATCTGCGCAGCTTGGGGCTAGATGATTCTGTGTGGATTGTCCAGCGCAATTTTTTTTATTGATAGGTATTTTCATTCAAACCTCGTCTATATTTATCTAGATATTAAAACGTACGAGAGGTCTACGAGTAGGATATACCTACAAACGTCGCTTATCGTTATTGCACAATAACAATACAGGGGTTCGATAACAGTTATTATTATTACGCTACACAACTGGTACACGCCTGTAAGGTTTTATTTTATTGCATTTCGTTAATAGATATTAGATAGGTACCGCGATATAGGCACTGATATATCTATTTATTCATTGCTTGATTCTCCGAGATGCATGCGTTTAGATTTACTGCATTTTCATAGTAGTTCGCATTTCGAAAAATTTATCGTTTTTTACTTTATCGCAATTAATTCAGCATCGTTACTGGTTTAGGTCATTGCTTGGACTCAATTTGTAAAATTCTTATATTATTCAACCAATTTTAGAACCGACGAAGGACGGCTGTGAGAGCGAAAATTAAAAATTCAAAGTGCTATATACAATACTTCCTTTCGATTAGACATAACAATAAAGATCACGTCCGGCATTACTAAGCTATAAATAAAGGAAATGACTAGCTCTCGCACGTACCTTCGCCCTAAATTACATTGTACTTTGTACAAGACTATTCGATATCGCCTGTGTGTGTTTTCGATATTTTTTTATGATTAGCTCGTCGTTTGCAGGTGCGAAGAAGCTGCCGTGCAACCACATATTCCACGCTGCATGCCTGCGGCTGTGGTTTCAACGGCAGCAGACGTGTCCGACGTGTCGGCTGAACGTGCTGCGCGCGCCCGCGCCGGATAGCGCGCCGGCCGCAGCACCGGCGGCGCCCGCCGCACCGCCGCCGCCGCCGCCGCACGCGCCGATGCATCCGCCCTTCCCCAACATGCCCCCACCACGTGAGTCTAAGGCTGTCAAGTGCTAGTCACGCCGCTGGGCAGCGCGCTGTTAACGTTCACTGAACGGCGCTGCATAAGCGCGCGATTTTGATACGTATCTAATACCCCATACATCTCCGAACACGCGCACTCCAACGGCGCTGCCGAAACGCGTAACAATAAAACCAGCCTATTACCCACTGCCATCAACATCTACTAACTCACGGCTTTAATTAGACGTCTCCTCCTATACTCCACGCTCATATTTTCTATTTGGTAGTTCGACTGACAATCAAATAGTCAATCCTGATGCTTTACCGATTCGATTTTTTTATGGCAATCTATTCTGTTATTTTTGCTCAACATTGTATTATTTTGCAGACATACTCAGGCGTCTAAATTACTTTTTTGTACGCTAATATTCAATACAATTATAAAATGCGCCATATTGGTTCTTATCAATCCCCACTATCCCCACAAGCGGGCTTGGGTATCACCGTGGCCTAAGCGGCGAAGAATCAGCTGCCCACGTTGTCCGGATCAATAGTTTTGCTTCAGTTTAGTTTTTTCTATCATTAACAAAATCGGAACTCAAATGTTTTATGTAATGACTTTTTATGTTTGTTGCAGCGATGATGGCTTGGGGAATGCCGCCCCCACCGCCCCCGCGGCCCGCGAATCTTGCCAACTTGACGACCGCTGAGCTTCAGCTAATGGAGGGCAATGAAAGAAGGAATATAGAAGCGCGTTTGACGGTACGCCAAATTATACATCTTATTGGTACGAGTAAAGCTGTTTTCATAATGGCTTATTTTGTAGATATTCCTATTAGCCGCCTAACAACATTGCTGTACATGCTGCCTAACAATATCTGGAAATACACTTAGACCGGATTCGGTTTGAGTGAGTGTGTCTCGACCTGTCCCCACTACTGGGGTGAAACGACGCAAGAAAGAGGAGGAAGCAAAGCAACCAATGTAATTTAATATTCGCCTATTATTAGAAATAATTGTATGGACCTACATCCAACTTGCCACTTAATTTAGCTCTTATACCACTAGTGTTGGTTATAACAAATATGACCTACCAGAGGAACTAAGTGCAGCAGCGTCCTTCTGTGTATTATTTAACATCCTCACTGCCATCACTTATCCGCCTGCCAAGCGTAGTGATTATAGCTAAAACTTTTAGGCCAGGCATTATCCAGCGTTCAGCTATTGGCGTATGTGTTGAAGAAGAAACGTCATTCTGAATATACTACGTGTTTTGTTTTCAGCTGCTTCGTGAGATCCAAGCTATGTTGGACGCGTCTGTGCTGTTGATGCAGCAGTATTCGACGGTGGCGAGCCAGCCGCAACCCTCTGCTACTGTGTCCACTCAGACTGAACTTGTGTAAGTACTTATCACTACATAGTATAAAACAAAGTCGCTTCCCACTGTCCTTATGTATGCTTAGATCTTTAAAACTACGCAACGGGTTTTGATTCGGTTTTTTTAAATACATAGTGATTCAAGGGAAAGGTTTATATGTACATAATTTACATGAATTTGCACCCTTGCGAAGCCGGAGCGAGTCGCTAGTCTATCCCTATGATAGACAGATAGCGGGAAGCGACTTTGATCTATACTATGTAATGATTTTGGAGACTATCTCAAGACATTTATAACGATGAAGCCTACCAAGAGTTAAAGCTAAAAATCTTTGTTCCTTTCCAGTACGGAACCTGAAACGCCGATCACACTAAAGACGGAACCGGATGTAGTACCGACGTCATCGAGCTTCAAGCCGCAGCCTCAGCCTTCCACCAGCAAAGCGGGCGTCGGCGACGGAGCTCTGCCGGGCACGTCGCAAGGCGCCAATGATGTTGCACACTCTAACAGGTCACTACTTCTACATCATTTCAACTTAATTCATAAAGGAGAGACTTTTCAATTAGGCACTACGTTTTTAATATATTTCTTCGCCAAATTGATATCCGTTTTTGGTGATTATTTCGCTGTTAAACAGGAACGAGCCCGAGAAGCCATCCATATATATGTATAAATGCATGGCTTCTCGGGCTCGTCGAGAGTCCCTCGAGAATAGTTATATGTATAACTATTCTCGAGGGACTATTTGTCCCATGAAACTTAAAAAACTGAGTTAATATTCAGTTAACAAGGTTACTGATTTAATATGTTTGTTTGTTGTAGAGATAAGACTGACGCTGATGCTGAAGAACTAAGAAGACGTCGACTGCAAAAATTTACGATGGAGAAATGAGTTAAACTGTTTGTTCCATTATTTCCCCTAACTTACTTATATTTAATGTACAAAGTGATTCAGTACGTCTAAGCATTGTGTATTCTAAACAGAAATAAAATGTATTTATGTTTTTGTAAATATAAAGGGATATACACATAAATACATAACATAATTCTTTGCTTTTCATCACACAGCAATTACACCACACTTTAACTAATACAGCAAGAATTATTTTGTAACAATTTATTGAACTACTCTAACATTAATTTATAATTAGAAATAAGTCTATGAGTTATAAAATGCATTGATGTAACCATATACTTTGTTGTTATAGTTTTCCAAAACTGGTCTCCCTCCAAAATACCGACTCGAGCCATAAAGCTTCATATTGTTTTTGCAGTACCATACATTCTTAGTGCCTTCTGAGCCATCCACATTCAGAGTGTTTAGTTCCAAAACACCAAAATGAAAGTTTTGACCATCTGTCTGAATGCAGTTGAGGTAGATAGGTTCAGGCAAATCTTTGACATCCTCCTGTTGAAAAAGCAGTATTTAAGAGATTTATAAATGATTACATTTTAATTGATACAAGTTTTCATACATCTGTTTACGTGTATGATGCGGTTTATCTTTCAGAGAACACCAACATAAGTATTTTTTTAGATACTCATGCCTCTCTTCAACTCTCCCTATTGCAGAGGCTGGGCAGTGGCTGTGATAACTAAAATAGTACATACCCCATGTAATTGCTTAGCATAGGCAGAAGCAACAGTAAAGGCATGAGTCAAAGACCTGCCAAGCACTTGTTGATGAGTCACAGGTGTCTCGAAGAGGTTGTTAACCTCAGTTTTGTTATAATGAAGCCAAGCTGTGTGTGGATGCCTCTGGTTCACTGTATGATGGATAGCTGAAAGGGTAAAATTATCCTTTCTATATACTTTTTAACAAGAATATAAAACCAAATTATTAGACTTTTTTGGCTATATCGTTGTAAAGACATGCACTAGCCCAGTTTGTCTAATCATTTAAAGTAGCAATCACAATAGACCTTTCACAGGGCAAAGGCCCTGAAGACCACCTTTGGGATGAAATGGTGGTGTTCTTCCAATATGGTTCAGTTGCAAAGGATGTCAAAACTCAATGTGTGCTATATTTATTACTTACGTAAGGGCAAAATACTGAAGTCAATACTGAAGGTCTTCTTTTAAATTCAAATTCTAAAAGCCGCTTTCTAATTTCTAATATTCTAAATTTCCATTTTCGATCATTATTAGAGTATGCATCCGACAATACATAACCAAATTTCCCTGATGAAACTAGGCCTCTAGTACATGAAAAACAAAAAGAGGAGTTCCTGCTAGGTTTGAGTAATTCACCTATACCTACTTTTTATAATGAATTAGACAGCTAAATTACTTACGGTATTTGCTTGTCTCCTCATAAAAATGTTCTGGAGGCAATGTGATTGTATATTTCACTGGGTACAGATCAGGAATTTTAACAAATGGTATGTCTTTCTCTGTATCATGGGTAACTGGCTTATTGCTTGTCACAAGGATATCTGATATCTCATGAAACTTGATCAAGTCTTCTTCCTTGTCAAATACTGTTTGGCTCTCCACATCATTCACAACATACTTTGACTGGTTTACTTCCTTATCATTGGTCTTTTCTACTAGTTGAAGTAGTCTGTTAGATAGGATTTGACTGCAAGAATTAGAAAAAATATACAAGGTGTAACAAAAAGTAGAATTAAATCTTTCAGATGTCCAACTTTAACATATAGAACAATAAAAAAATATATCCACACTTTATTGTTACATGCTGTATATTATGTATTTACAATTAAATGTCTATTTAACATGATAGTTTGGGCAAAATTACTTACTTGCGTCTTCTATCAGTTATTCCAAGTATTCTTGGGAAGTTATATGCTGGCCTTTTTTCATCTTTGATTTTAGGGAGTTTTTTCTGTTCACAATCAAATACATTTGCTGACAGAATTGCCTTTTTTATATTTTCGTGAATCATTGTTGGAGCTGGGAGTTCTGCTAGCTCTTCAATCTTTGGGGGCAGCTTATCCTCAGCTATGACAGTTTTGGTGAGAACTTGTGCTTGAGAGATCCCCTCGAGGAGTACATTGGTGTTATGGAGTGTGTAGCATGGTCGCTGTTTGTACTCTGGGTGATTCTCATCGAGAGGGAGATCTTGCTCGTAAGGGCCTACAATATTCACACTGAAAAGATAAAAAGTAAATGTTAAGTTCGCTTGCCACCCTACTTACATTATCCGTTCTATCGTTTCCTTACCGTTGGTGTTCCGGCTTTTTATTGATAAATTCAAGCGCATCTTCGACTTTTATTCCTTTTGCTGTTAGATATTCCTCTACATGAGTGTCGATAGGAACTCTCTTGCCTTGCACTACCCAGTGCTTTTTGAACATAAAACCTATATGTTGTCTGTTTAGAACTACAGTCAATCTCATTTTGAGTGGTTTATTTGTATATTTTAAGATAAAATATAATAAATCTTCCGTGCAATTGATTTTATGTAAAGTTTTCTGAAATTCTGAATTCTCTTAATTTCTCTTCTCACATCACACATAACATAACCTAATCATGCAATTGACATATCACAACATGAAATGACATTGACTTGACACTTAATCTGACGTAACGTTTTATTTGAGTGCTATTTGTCGAGTTCAGCGAAATAATTTTCGATATTATTGTGTCCGTGATGGTAGCGTACACATAATAGAGCGTAGAGAATAAAATTACTACAAAAGTAAAATAAATATAACAAGCTCACATCATCATCAGCCTATAGCAGTCCACGGCTGGACATAGGCCTCCACTAATGAGTGCCATAGCGCCCTGTCGTCAGCTTGCTGCATCCAGCATCTACCTGCAGTCTACCTGGTCGGAGGGCGTCCTACACTACGTTTACCGAGTCGTGGTCTCCACTCAAGAACACGTTTGCCCCAGCGGCCGTCGGTTACAAACAGCAGTCGGTACCTGCTCACATAAAGTAACAAAACTACAGTACTGGCAATTTATTTTGGCAGGTCTGAACCTAGGCTCTGCGAACTTTTGCGCATGCATACTTGTGAAGAAAACTTTACTGTTATTGCCAGATAAACAAATATAGAATGTTCAGAAAATATCTAATGCAGTGAGAAAGTACAAATAAAATAAATAACTATCAAAATACAAACGCAGGTATTATTTACGTTATTTAGCTAAATAAGTGCCCACACTAACAGTTAACAAAAAACGTAACACCAATACTAACAACCAAAAACAAACAAATAACAACGAACAAAAACACAACGAAGACTTTTGTAACTTTTGTAGTCAAGACAGATATAAAAATAGAGATAAAACAAAAAAGTTTCTATTCGATTATATAATGAGGTTTTAAATGTTCTAAAACAGTTGTTACTCAATTATTATTATGTATATATTTCTTAGTATGTTTATGTAGTATATAGATGAAGAAAAGCTCGATTGATTAGGTATATCAACAAACGTGAATTCGATTCTGTGTACCATCACGGACACGTTCTCACCTGGTTCAGTCACAAGCATTGTTAATTTTCATCAAATTTTAATTACCTAGTGAACCTACTTCTTTGTCATCCTTTAGCCCTAAGATACTTTGAATGTTTTTTTTTGTTTTATTATATCATCATCATTAGATGATCACGATATTTTGTATATAAACTTTTTTCAAGTTGATATAATTACCATTTAATGTAAATAACGTAACATTTATTGTAGTTATGCTATCGCTATCACAAGAAATAAGTCTTTTTATTTTATAAATATTTATTCAAAACTAGGTACCTACCTAATTCGATAAAGGTAGATTTCATAATGATATTTCTTGCTTATTGATGCATTTAATAACTCCGAGACACCGATATCAAGCGGATCTCTTTAGAAATAAGGTAGGTAGAAATTAAACAACCAAATATTTTCGTAAATAATATATATTTAAATTTATATCTTCCATCAATACATACAACGACACTATACATTCAAAAATTTGGCCATAACTACACATAGGTCTCACTTTTAATGGCGGTCGCTTACAGCTTACGTTAATAAATTACATCATGGTCTGTTTTATTATCAGATAATTGGTATATATAGTTATCATCATTATTTCCAAGATTTGCCATGTCTATGGATATTTTATAATAGTCTAAAATGGCAAAATGTGTGAGCAGTAAGGATTACGTACCCACAAAACATAAGTTTGACCTATAATTTGGTAAGGCGGGAAGACATTTTTGTATTATCATCATGTTCCATTTTCAAAACAGCACCATGCAAGTACCCTCAGAAAATTATAAAAGAAACCACATTGCACTCGACAAAAAGGTAAAGTATGATATTGATGGAGGAGAATACTTTACAAAATAAACTTATCGAAATATCTTCGGTGTATGCTAGGAGCTATAAAAATTGAAAATAATACAACTAATTTAATTTCATACTAGTAAGACATTAAAATCCCTAATCACGAGATCAGCGACTTGATTACGTCACCCCGGTGTTGCTATTGTGAACATTATAACAAATTATGGGGTTTAAAACATAGATAAAGTAAAAACTGTTAGCTTCTGAATTCTATTTTTAGACAAATTAATTGTTCATTGAAAGGTATGTTTTAATATTTGAGACAGCTCTTTTTAATAATTGCATTAAGTAATTCTTTACCAATTGGTGGGAATTTAGACTGAAAAATCTTTGGACTAATTTTTCTGTATAATAATAAAAATCTTTTTGTCCATTCACATTCTGACTATGCATTAATTTAATCGCATATTGCAACAATAAGCGAATCAAACATACAACACTTATCACCTATAATAATACCTAATTCTATAAAGTAACAAATTAACTTATATTTACAGTTATCGTTATAATTATAGCAAAATTTTACTATTTTAGTTATATTTTTTTACTTCATATTTAAACGTTTTATATAATCCAAAGGTATATTTATATTTCTGGGGTAAGGTGATTCTAAATGGAGATGAATTTTCAATGTGCATGCCGAATTAATACTGGCGGTGAGTTATACTTAAAACAACATTGTGAATACGTAAGGCACCATTGGTTTGGTACTAATTATTATGTAAGATGAGAACCAAGTTTAGTAACACTGGTGGCTGAATGAGATCAAAATCGACATCTTGAAAGCTAATGTTTGCAGCCTGATAGCGATCGTTGATAAGAAACATGATCAAAATACTATAAATAAAAGATTTTATTTTAAAGTGAATAAAATCGAAGAACAATCGTAGGGGTAGGAGTCGTGTGAAGCGCAACTATTGTTTAGGAAAGCCGTGAGATCGCGCGTGAGTTGCGATCGAGTGCTTCAGTCGTCGTCCTTTTTCTCCATCTTGGGCTCGTACATCGCGTGCAGTTGCTCCGGCGATATTCTGGAAGAAAAAAAAATCATTAGTCATCATAGTCCTAAAAACCTGCTGCGCGGATTTCACCGCCCACAAAACATTTTTATTATGAAATGGGAGTGTATACCAGTTTAGGTACAATATCTGTTCAGCAGTTATTGGCATCAATGTAAAATGTACTTACCCGAGCAAGCTCTGCAGATCACACACAAAGCGGTAGACATAGCGCTTGCCTGCGGTTTTGTGTATTATATTCTTGTCGTAGTAGTAACGCAGGCCGCGGGACAACTTCTCGTAGTTCATCTTAGGTTTGTTTTTACGGATACCCCAGCGTCTAGCCACCTGTGAAAAAAATATTTATCTTAATTAAAAAACAAAAAGTGCCAGCAGAATATATCAGGTACGATATTTTCGTGTTCTGAGTCATTCAGCAGTTATGGACTATTACTATACCACATGTTCAATCGTATTTATTTTTTAATCTATAAAACAACTACTTTCTACCCTCGGCTTCGCAAGCGTTGTTTCTATGAAAATGTTTTAAGATTATTTCTGTCCTAAGCGCTTTATAGGATTAAAAGTACCTTATGTTTTATTCCAAACCTAGAACTAACTTTATACAAAATTCCAGCCCGATCTGTTCAGTAGTTTTGGCGTGAAGAAATAACAAACATCCATACTTTCGCATTTTTAATGATTATAGTGTGATTAATATTTGTTGTTCTCAAATAAGATTGAGTATTGATTGACTCACCTCATCCGGGTCGGTGAGTTTGAACTCCCAGCCGTCTCCGGTCCAGGAGATGAAGCCCTGGCAGCTCTTGTCTGTCAGCAGCTCGAGGAGGAACTGCCACAGCTGGATGGGACCTGAGCCTGCAACGTGTAGACGCATTTGCTTTAAGATGTATGGACTAGTTGGGGCCCTAGGGAAGTAGGTACATTGAAGCTTAAATGCGATTAATAGTGCTCTTGTTCTCGTATACTGTAATTATTGGTAAGTATTTATAACGTTGTCAATATCCGTGCAAATACTACTGGATGGGTACAATAATACTGAATGGGATCAGAGTCTGCAACGTAACGATGTATTTGCTTTCCGATGTATGGGCATGTTGAGGCCTGAGGGACGTATCTGATACGCTCTTGGAATAAACTAGACTTCGAATAGACGTATGGAGTATAGACTACGACGTACATTCAGTAATGAAATTTGTTAACCAAGAAATGACGGGTTAGTGTGTTCAGTGATTTTTGGAACAGCCGAGTGTTTGGTGACTTTGTAACTTAAAATTGTTAAGCTAATTTTGATGCCATCAACATTAATCTACCAATAACCGCCGTCGTTACATTCGTTGATATGAAAGTGAAAACAAAAAGGCATTTATGATTTTCGAATCGTAATAAGTTTGTTTAGTATTTTATGAATAATGTTTGGCTACTTTTGTAACATGACGTTGTTAAGTACATTTTGATGACATCAACGTTTAGCGCAAAACGCCAACTTATAAACAGTGAAAACAAGTTACGAGTCGCTACGAGAAACGAAACACTTTCGTAGCTGTTCTACGGCGTAGGGGTCTACGACCAAACCGTTCAATACAAAAGATTTAAACGCGCTCTAGAATGCTCTACCTCTCAATGTGAAATCTACAGTCATATATGTATAGAGTGTTATTGGTATATGCTATGCATAAGAATATTCGATTCAAGGGCCTTTTTGAAGAATTCTTACAAATAAGGTGTACAATATAACATTAATAAAAGCATCATAGAAATCATCAGCCTATAGTAGTCCACTGCTGGAAATAGGCCTCCCCTAATAAGCACCATAGCGCCCTGTCTTAAGCTTGCCACATCCAGCATCTGCCTGGCCGATGTCATCATCCCACTTGGCCGGAGGGCGTCCTATACTACGTTTGCCGAGTAGCGGTCTCCACTCAAGAACGTCAAACGTTTACCCCAGGCAGCGGTTGAAATGGTCCATCATATAAATGGTCTCATTAAATTAGGTTAGTATAGTGAAAACACGTACCAGTGAAGCAAGGTCCCGAGGCGGGATAGGGCAGCTTGTCCTGAGGGATCAGCGCGTGCTGTTCGCTGGGCCACTCGCTCCACTCCGCGCAGCCGCCGCCGTACTCCGGCGCGTAGCTCTCGCCGTAACCTTCGCCGCCGTACCTTGTGCCGCCACCTGGGGGTAAAGAGCTTTGAGCTTAAAGAGCTTTTTGAAAGGTGTAAGGTTGAAAAATTCAACTTATGGATATATGCGTCAGGGGTCCACTGAAAGTGTTTTCGCTATATCTGCCAGACTACGGGATGTCCAAGACGAGTACGTCACTGTTATATATTTATTTATTGAGGAAAAACAAAGGACTACATTTAACTTATTATACTATATTTATTTTGTGTTAGTACTTTACTATGTAAAGATGAGCGATATTCACAATGTAGCCCACAGCGCTATCCACATATGAGTTATTATGTATAGAGAATAAAAAACAAGCAATTAGAAGGCCTACCTAGCTAGGCAAGAACTAGGCTCCTCTTAAACAACTAAGTTCCAAAATAACGCATAGTTAGAAGCCGTTGAAATTTTAATAAAACATTTCGTAAATCTCTTATATCTCTCATCAATCTCTTATTTTATATTCTACTCCCATCCCCGCCCTCTCACTCTCTCGCTATCTCATTCAGCCCCGTCCAGCTCCCTCTAGTTTGTCTGTCATTATCTCCATCATAATTAATTCCAAAAATAGCGCATTAAATGAAAGATGCGATTCAGTTTGCAGTCAGAATCAGAAATAAAACACAACGTCGCCAATTAACGCCGTCGACACATGTGAAAATATCACAGAAATGCGATACCTACGTCACTAATGAACCAAACGAGAGATACGTCTTCGCATCTGAAATTGTATAGCTTCATTAATTAACTGACCAGCCTTTAATTGTTGCCTTGTGATCTCTCATAATGAAGAGACTTGTGGTTCTTGTTGCTGTTAACTTTCAGATTTATGTATCGTTCTAAAGTTGTTATGCATTCTTTACAAGCGGCAGCTTGTGAAGATTTATAAAACCCAACAGTGTTTTGCGTTAGGATGATAGATTGTATTTCGCTGAGCGATTATTTAGGACAGTTTTAAAAAGCTCAAACGATGCGGCCGGAATAATTATATCACGACGATTATTATCACATATCCCCTACCACATACTGATGATGTTTGAAGAACTTTTAAACTAGTCTTAGAAGATAGCAGCGAGCTTTATCCTATTAACTGACCGCACTATAAGCGGGACATTATTTTCTTTCTTTAATTTAATGCATACTCAGTATATTGACCGAGTCATTTATTTTCTTACCTTTGTATGACCATTTCTCTAATCTATCTAATCTAGACAAAAGGTTGCCCAGGCTGTCCACGCGTTTAGTTGCCTTGTGCTGACATTTTGCTCTTGAGCGATAAGACTCGAAGAATTGTAATTAATTTTTAATTTTTAAATTATCTATTTTAGGTACAATATACAATAAATTTTTATCTATCTATATTTTGCAAAAACACTAGTGACTCGGACCGCTTCACAATCGAGATTCGAGACTGAGTGGTCTCGAGATTACGCAAACTAACTCAATGTGCATGTGCCCGGCTAACAAGATCAAACCTTCTTTGTTAAATAGAATATATATGTACATATGTAAAGGGGAGGCAGTAACATACCTCTGGGATAAGGCTTCGTCGTGTAAGGATGCGGCTGATACTTCTGCTCGTGCGTCAAAAGCGGCTGCGTATGCGCATGGGCGTGGTGGTAGTACTCCTCCAGGTAGGGCTGCGCGGAGGCGGGCGGCGGCGCGGGGGGGTAGTCTGGCTGGTAGTACTCTTCGAGGGGGGAGGTGGCGGGCGCGGGGGCAGCTGCCGCTCCCGCTTCCGAGTAGCCGTAGGAGCTGGTGTCGCGGGGGCCGCCGGTCGTGTAGCCGCCTGGAATAGAGGAAACCATCATGTTACTATGAGCATGGACCACTTCAGTAATCTATGGTATGAAAAAATCCTGTGTGAGGTTTATTCGCAATCACATAGAGTAAAGTCGCCGCTGTGGTGATGTGTTCCCTTTCTCCAAAAAGGTTGATCAAACTTTTGAAAATAGCAATCAATGAAATGAAATAATTATTTCAATAAATCAATCGCAGTCAAGTATTGATATTTCCTGAGTAGGTAGGTTTATTAGTAGCTTGAGAAGGTACCTGATATTTAGCCTAATCTGAACCCCAGGCTTCTCTGAACCCTATTAATAATGATGACAGTGTATAGATTTGATGACGACGATTAGCTCCCGAAGGTCTAGTCTAGCTAGATTGTTATTTCAGCGCAAATAATTCACATTGACATTTATGGGGCACTAAGGTATCTGGGCATACATAGATACACCATATCATGGAATAATAATTGCGTTGCGATATCCTTTAACATGTTTATCAAGTTATTTCCTAAGTAGATTGCGTTTGTTCATATCGTTAGGTTTCCCATCAATATATCTAATTATTCTTAGCAATAAAGTACCAAATTTTCTAGTCACCTAGGTAAGAGCAAGTTATCCTATGGAGAACTCAAACTTAAGTGTCAAAGTCAAACTCAAAACAAAAGTGATGTACTGGCAAGTGCGTGGTCAAGCACACGCGGTGAATGGGGGGCTAGTGGGGGCTAGGGGGGGGGCTCGGGGGGTCGAGGTGTGTGTCCGCAGGCCTGCGCAGAACAAAGGGCGCGTCGTGAACCGAGACGGTCGCGCACCGCCGCCGCCGCCGCGCGCCGCTGCCCCGCACACGCGTCTACTGATTCTTCTTTCAAAATTGGTTTTGCCGCGATACGATCTGAATTTTTCTCGGAATATCGCCGTTGTTCTTATTCTGAGAAGTTATTAGGACTTATCGCTTTTTATACTTATGTAGTTTATACATAAGATCTATTGCATTCTTGTCTATGTTCATTTATAAAGTAACCTAATGTTCTACTTGAAGTGGACACATTTTCGGTACGAGGACGTCGTCGGTCTTTGGGGTTCCAAAAATGTATATGTACTTTAATACTTGACTAGGGCTAAGATAAATTAAACAAAAGTAAATAAAGCATTGTTGTAAAAACTATGATAAATAAAATGTATGAAGAGCGAAACAAAGGCCATCAATGTGAAGCACTGACATGTTCCTACAATTTCTTTGTTCAGAATGACGCACGAGGTTCGTGTTGGTACCCTGTTTGGTACCTACTATGTTACACAGAAGATGACATATACTCTGATAAATGCAGCCTATATAGATTTTTCTACTGCGTATATGATTGAAATCAATAAAAATACTATTAATGACAAAATTAAAGGCCAATCAAATGGATCATTAAATGTCGTAGCAATTTGCTACGACGTAGCACTTTTCACTAAAATACGTAGGCCAGTTAGTATTTTCATATCAATACGCTAAACATGATTGTTTACACAATATTACTACGCACTCACATAAAAATATAATTTGTATAATTATTCTTTACTCGTTATTTTCGTATCAATGTAGAGGTCAGTAATCGCACGCTCTTTGTGTTACGTTTAATTATTACTTTGTTTCTGTTAACATTAATAATATTATAATTGCTCTAACTGTAAAAATAAACACTAAGTAGAAAGTTATTCAGAAGTGTTTTATTGTGATATGAATTTTCATGGTTTTTACTATAAGTTTCAACAACTCTATATCCAGATAAAAAACTTTACAAACGTGTTTAAAAAAGTAACCTAAAATCTCTATGGCTCTATTTTATGTCTGAGATAATTTTGGTGTTTATTATTTTTAACTTTCGTCTATGACTATGTTATGTAGACTTGGGTCAAATTCTACTTACCCAATCACTCTATACTCGTACTTAGTGTCATTGGTATCGTTGCCAAATCGTAACCCGATTTTTTTTTTGTTTTTTCCTAATATGTAGATTTTTTATAGCTATTGCGACCATTGCTGCTTTGGTAAGGTTTTTATTATTTTGCGCTTTCGCTTATACATTTTACAATACAAGTGCAATCAAATCCCTCAGCTATCTGTTGACAACGCCCGTTGACCGCGCGTGATAATGTTCTCACGTATATTGTGCGTGATATATTGTGTTTTAGAGTAGGTACGTACAGTTCGTAGGTAGGTAGGTATGGTACACTGCACCCGGCCATTTGTCACGCCTGTTGTTTTATTTGCGTGCCCTGTGTGTTTAGAATCTGATTCGCTTGTGAAATATAGAAGAGTTGAATGAGTTTTGACATATTTTTATGATATTACATCAGAGAGAAACTAAAGTGAGTACCTAGTACTAACCCTAAGGCACTAGGTAGGTTTTAACCTGAATGTTGTTTTTGTTAAACGTAGGTATTAAGCTATTCATTTGAACTTTTGCATGAGTGAATTTTGCCTTTAGGAAGTGTAATAATTGTAACTGAGTTCGTTCGCTATTTGAGGTTCCATACACAAAAACAGATACAAATTATTAAAATATTTTGTAAGTAGAAACTATTGTTTTTTTTTGTGTTATGTTATAAAATGTTGTTTTATAATAATTTTAACATGCATGATGGTGTTTTTAAATAAATGTTGAACACTATGGAATTAATTTGTTTTCGGAATAGAACAAACACATACTTTACACGTACAATTATAAAAAGAAATTCAGGAATGTTCATTATTTGTCTTAACTATTCGTAACAAAAACAAAATACATATTAAAAGAAGTAAGAAGCGTATAAACAAATCACGGCCTGCTGTCAACTGAACAAATTGAAGTATTTTAATGAAGCAAACCAACTAATTACAATTCCCTAATGTTGAAATAGCATCGATAAATCCGGACAAAACACGTAAAAAGCCCTCCCGGGAGCTGAACCCGCGACCTGTCATAACTCACCGAGAGACAAGGGAAACAATGAACGTCTACCTTTATAAAAATAAGTTAAGAATGTTGGTAAAGAAAGTTAACATTCACAACACAACTTTGTTTTTCTAGAAGGTCTACTAGTACCTACGTAACTACTATTATCTCAGGGAAAATAATTACCTAATATTAATTATGATTACCTACTAATAAACTGAAATGAAATGAAATGAATTTATTTGTTAAAAGACTTACACAGACATAATAAACTTAAATGTAAACTAAACGTGTTGGTAATCATGTAAGTCCAGTAACAAAATGGCTTTGCCTCAGCATGAGTTGGATGACTAGCATGCTAGCAACCAACGCTGATCTTCCGGCAAAGCAATTTGTTGGCGTTACGGACTGACTACTCACTACCGCTAATACAAACAAACAAAAACGCACTAATATAAATAAAATCAACAAGAATACAAATAGAATGAGAATAATAAAAAATAATATGTTAAGTAATGTTTAACAAAAGTGAAATTTAGAGCAAACATAACAGAATATATATATATATATATATATATATACTTAGAATAAAATATTATAACATTTATATAGATATAAGAATATAGATTATAAGAAGTTTACCTATTTATTAATTCTCATAAAATACTTGTGTCTTGTCTTAGACTCTCCTGTTGCATCTGATGGTCGATAAATTTTTTTTTTAGTTTTAATCTACTGCACTCTATGCTCTCCACCACAAAAAGTTAGGTATAAAAATATATTCAAAATCGTTCATAATTTGAAAATGCAGCTGGCATGTTGAAATTTAAAAATACGACAAACGTTTACTGAAACAAAAGAGGTTTTATCTTATTTTACAGACAAGAGCGCGGTTCGGTGCAAAATCAGCTTTTCATCTGTCGAACGTCTGCGGAGGCGTGAGGCGGGTCGCGCGGGGCGGGGCGAGCCAATCGAGCGCGGCCACGCCTCGCTCCAGCCGCAGGTCGAAAGGTCGCCACTCTCCGCCACCATTGGCGCAGAACCGCAGAATCACGCCAAGATTTATTCATCAAACTTACCGAACTCAAACGACTATTTTACGAGCACAAGAGCTCCACATTCGATCGCTCGCTACATATTAAGCATCATTATGGAACGGCTACTATGTTCATTATTCAATTGAGCTCGCATTGAATATTTCAATTAGATAAACGGTGCGAGTTTTGGCTCAAGATGAAACTTTAGATTAATATCTCAACACGTGATGGTAAGAATGTTGCCAGCACATGCGAGAGTAGGTAACCTTAGACCTCGCAGCAGCTGCGACACGACTTAAAACTTTTTTACATATTGTCTCCACGAAACTCGAAACGCGCGAAAATGTTCCGAACGTTTTTTTCTTGTTGAGCACGCGCTAAGCTCGCCATATGTTGCTGTCTTGATGACATGCTATCTTTTTGTTGACTTTTTTATATTTGCACCCAGTAAGCAGTTGTTGGAAGAATCTAGAGTAGCTTCGATGTAGCAAAGAATGACCTCAATTGCGTGACGTGCAGTGCCCACTTATTATTTTATTTTTTATAAGATTATCATGATTTTTATTAATATTTTTAAATATGTACCTTTATACTATATACCTTTATATACCTTTATAACATTTAATGAGGGAAATTTTATTGATTAATAGAAACTACTACTACTAGGTACTATTAATATTGCTAGTGCTGTCTTTAAAAATTCTGTAAACCGAAAGCATTCGTCAACGACGTAATTGTATAGAGCAGGTACATCGCGCCAATTCCACTTCGGTAACGGAAGTCAAAATATGAATTTTTAAAATTAGAAGCAATGCCGGCAGGTGAGCGCGGGCTGACGGCTCGTGGACAGAATTATTGCAGCACGTCTAAAACGTTGCTTTATTTTGACATAAATACGCTCTCGCTTTATTAATTAATCACCCATAAGTTCTAATTATCTATTTATGCACACTCCTAAATGTTTACGGCAGATATTATTTTAGTCAGGTTTATAGATATTGTTATTTATAAATGGATGGTGGTTTCAAATAGATTTAACCAGGCGAAAATCGTTTTATTTTCATAAGCAGGTGATCTTATAACTTTTCCAAGAAAATATTTTATCAAGTGAAAATAAAAACATGAAAAATAACCCGGAGAAAACGATAAGAGAAGGAAATTGCTGTCAACGAGCGATGTTAAATCAAATTCAAAATTGGAACATCTTTCGGCAGGAAGTGTTTAATCTTTTTCAAAATTATGCGTTGCTCAAGTGTCTTTTATTTATGTTAAATTCGTCGATTCTACGATGCGTTTTGTTTTTATGTATTTTCCACGTAAAATTCACACACACATAATACAACACACATAGTTCTGCTATAAGTCATAGCGAGAGCAAGCGGTTTTATTGGTAACATGATTCTTTAATTCTTTCGTTTCTTTTTTGATTGATGTTACTTTATTTTTTTCATAGGTTCATAGATTAGTAACGAATACTAAACTTTCTCACAGTTTTTGATAGAAAAACACCTTAAAGGTTCTTTTCAGTGTCATTCACAGCCGAAAATATATTGAAACTAATTCTTATATAAAGCTTTAATGAAGACAAATTGAGTTTCACGAACCCATTTAACCGAATGATCGCCATTTGAGCTCGAAATTCAGTAGCTCCCAATTTTTATTGCCAATAAAATGGCGTATTGCATGCGAAAATATACTTAATAACAGATTTTTCCACTACCTCTGTTCATCGGAATATCAATATTCTACATAGATATACAAACTGTATAGAATATTTTTTTCGACTAACAATAATATCCGGCCTAACTTCACATTAATTTATAATCAAGCTGTCGCGGCAGATGTTAAATTGAATCACATTCTAAACATTAAGATTATACAGTCCATCGATTGATCGATGAATTATTAATTGAATAAAAATGTATTGATTGAATAAATCCAGATGATGATGGTAGTATTCCAGGAAATCTGAGGCTCAATAAACCTTTAGACTGCTCGACAAATCACCCTATTACATTGTCTAGACCTGATAAAACAAATCTAAACAAATGATAGACATGCTTTATCAACTTAATTCGCCCTCAACGAATAAGTCTTGAATGCAGTTAGTATTTTTTAATTTGAAGAGCTTTGGATATAACACCATTAGGCAAGTTTTTTAAAAATCAATTACTTATTAATAAAACATACGTTGAAGTTTTTTAATTGCTTTCTGAAATACAGAAGAAAAACTTAATAACCAGCATGAATGTGGGTCAGCATTAAAAACGGTGTTTCCGCTCATAGAATCAAAAGTCCACGCCAAATAAGAAAATTAATTGCCGTGAATTTTGTTATATTGGTCATTGCGTGACATTATTTGGCGTGCGTTTATGATCACGGGTGAACAGAACATGCACCTACAGATTGCGTGGAGGTAAACAGAGTGGAGATTGGTAATAGCAAATCGTGCATTATGCCGTGTCTGAGCGTTAGTTGGCGGGTATGTGGCAGGTGCGCCGCCACCTGCGCACGCGCTCGTTACAAAAACCACGAGGGGCGGTTAGGGCTGCCATGTCTGACTTAGCTTATAACTCTTAAGTTCTTGGTCTAATCAACGATTTTTTACAACTGAGCTGCGTAACCTGGTATTAAATTAAAGTCAGATAAGTAACAGGTTCCATAAATCAGGTGTAATTTTTTAAAATTTATTTTAAGACAGTCCTTTATAAATTTACTAGAACTAGAATTGTAAATGAGGCTTAAGCGGGCCATTTTGTGAAAAGGATAAGGATTTTAGAAACGGCGTAAGTGCAAAAATCAAGTTTCGAAAATTAAAAGAAAAAGAATCTGGTTACACCAAATATTTAGTAATAACCTACGAATCAAAACACGAGTAATTTCAAGGTTAGCAGGCTTCTTAAAATCTGTACCAAATTATGTACATGCGATGATTCGCATGTACACTTTTATGTCTTTTTTTCTCAATCGTACTTTCATATTCAAGGATAAATAAAATAAAATTTATGTTATTTAAATTTTTTACCAAGATGACGGGATTCCTTGAGTATTATAAGGTCTAGGCCTAGTTTGACCGACCCGTTAGTTTCGCCCCCCTTTGTAAGCCTGGTCGGTCTAATCGACACCTTAACAAGTGGTTTTGGTAACGCATGGCAACCCTACACAACCTGCGAGCCACAAGGCTGGTCAGCCTTACACTTGCAACAGCCATAGGGGAAACCTTATAAACCTATCATTAATATTTAGGCGGTTTAAACCGATTTGCAAAATGTTAAATAAAATTATGTATAGCCGGTAAAGATATTGTACACTTTGCGGTTGATTGAGAATCTAAAGCCGAGTAGGTACTGACTAGTGTTACGGGGCGTAATATAACGTGTCGATCTGTTACTCAACACACTACGAGCGTTCGTGCTGACAGTACGGGGAAAGAAAGCGCTCGCAACGAGCAACGAATGAATGAGAATGAGCAAAAAAATGAAATTTGCAACTCAATCTACAAAAACAACATAATACATGATTGAAAAAATAGACAAAACAGTTTTTTTCACAGGTCTCTGTCTCAGCATGAGTTTTTTTGTAAGCACGTTACAAGCAACGCTGGTCCTCTGATAGTCTTTTGATAACGAGACGGTTCCTTGACATTTTATGTTCGCTGCGAATGGTACGAGTATCTTACGCCCCGTAAAGACTCTTTGTTTTGGTCCTTGCGAATCAAAATTAAAAGACCTATAGACAAATTATTTTTATTTTATTTTAGGAACGTACACAAAGAAGCATGAATGAGATTCGAACTCCGGTCCTCAGATCCGATAATTCGTGAGACATAAAATTGCAGACAGGATGTTGCCGGCGCTACGGAAGCGGCGCGGGCGCATCATTGACTGCCTACTACGTGACCCGCTGACGTCACATCCATTCAGAAGATGCGTTATGTAACATAGACCTGTTAAGCGTTTTCCTCTTTAGAGAGATAGGTTATATCATATATGAAACAAAATAGGAATTCCACGGCACAAATTGCTTTCTTACCTTTCGGATCCTTTTAAGGGAATTATTTTTTCATCGAAAATATATCGGGATAAACACATAGTCCCGAGTCCATTTGACGATAGTATCGAAACGTTATCGTGACGTCTCACTTTAGTATGGAATTGCGTAGTACCTACCCTGCCCGCACTATAGAGGCGATATTGTTTAATTTTCTTTTGTTTTTTATCCTATAATGAAAATGCAGCTGTTGATTACTGATATTTTTTGCCAATGAGCGGCGAAAATCGTAGATACATGATACACTCACGAATACATTTGAACTACCCAGCTGTATTCACACTAATATTATAAAGCAAATTAATATTTGTTACTTCTTCAAACCAAATATAAGCTAGCTAAGCTTTCCCATATAAAGTTATCATAGGATATAAATAACATTTAAACGATTTCATGAACACAGCGCTTGCGAACCCATGTAGTTAAATATAAAAGAAAATAGGTAGAAGACACAAGTCTGACTTTAGTAGCTAAAATATTGCAGATCATATCAATTAACCTACTTTGTCCAATTACTGGAAACATGCAGCGGGAGCTACTCCACGCTCCTCGACTGTGACACAGAGTTTATTGGGACTGCATCGTTCAAATCAATCGGAACCGTCTGAGTACTCTCATTATTGTAAAGCTTTAAGCCATTTACATACTTTCGCCAAACAGGTCTCGAAGTTTCATGTTACTTAATTCACATCATCGTGTTTTATATTAATTATGCAAGGACCTGTTTTTACCGTGGGAATCGTGGGAATTTTATAGTTTCGCGTGATTTTTGTTACGACTTATCGATGTCGAATTGCATTATTTTATTAAGCGGCTTAAAAAAAAGGAGTTTCTTTATTAGCCTGTATGTTTTATCTTTTTTTTTTATGTAGGTTACGTTCGCCAATTTCTATAAGAAAGAAAGAAAATTCATTTTTTTAAACCATATTTATCACATACACATTGAATTAATAGAGAATACAAAAAATATTATATAACATTAATATACATTTAGAGATTCAATGTTAATTGTGGACTGATTATTTTACTTTTGTATAGAGTTATGCCGAGATAGGTCCTTATTTCTTATAAATTATTAGTGTTTATCCCGCAAAAACTTAAAAAACAGCGTAAATAAAGGAATTTCTAGTATAGTAATTTAAGTATTTTTCAATACAATAAATTAATTGTGCTGACTTATCGAAGCCGAATCGCATTACTTAAAAAGTTGATTCGACAGGCGGGGAACGGGAAGCGATTAAACATTTTCGTCTGGATTACGAACGAGGCGCGGCTGCCGGAAGTCCATATACATTTTATGAATGAACCGGGCTACGTGTCTCTGGTGATGGGGTTGTGACGTCAGACATGTGTCTTTACTCTATGGATTCTCAATATTCTGCTCTAGGATAGGAATCGTTTCAAGCGCCATGTTCACGGAATAACTGAAGGCACTGCGAGTAAGTTTTTATTGGCAGGCCAATCTACCCTCTTTTCAAAAAAACTGTAAAATTAAATAATGGAAAAAATCTCCAAGTTTCAAAAGTTGTATAGGATAGGAATTGTTTTCGAAGCACGCTGCACTTGCAGACTTTGGCCTCAAACACATGAACAAACATTTTTTTCTTGGGCTTAGTTAATAAAACTGCTAAATAAGACAATAAACAAAAACTTATCAGCGTGAAGTAGCAAACATGTGGTAACAATAACGCCAAACACAATCGAGATGGCGTTTTCTTATCACATATTTTATGTAAAGTTATGACGTTAAAAGACATAGTAGCAAGATAACGACCTCCATTCTGTTTTTATATTTGCTAATGAGCTGAAATATGGTATCCATTAGAATACCTAACCGATGCCTGATAGTGTGATAGCGCGAGTCATCTGCGGGACATCTGCGTTGTTTTGTTAGACAGGTGCTTCTAACGTGTTTTGTCTCATCTTGTATTCTAAATTTGTATGCTAATGCTTTCTAGATGCTATTCACAGCTTGTATGCAAGATAAAATGTCGAAATTACCATCCATAAAAATGTATCGATTCAGTATCGTAGGTTTCAAGTATTTCTTTTACATAGTTGGAATAATAATAATATATCCAAAAAATTTAAAGGTTTATTTTAAAATAATGTGAGAGGTCTTAAAAATGTCGCTTATGTTTGCGTAATACTTATTAGGAGCCTTGTTGTTTTAAAGGTTTTACATAATTAAGAGAATATGAGCAAAAATGTTGACCATCAACAGCTAATGAAGATGTTAAACGAGTCCCAAGCTCAGGACTGTTTCTAATAAAATTTACGATGTCATCGACCCGAGTTTGAATTTCTATAGGCCAAGTTGAGTCAAAAATCAGCGCTGAATTTCAAATCGTGTATTTCGAAAATTCAATCACAATTTCAATCACGTTAACCATGGGATTTGCGTTAACGTAAAAGGAAGGAAGCGATTACTGTCAGGTGAGCGACCTGCACCGTTACCGAATGGTTACCATTTATGTATACTGACCATTCGCCGCGTGACAGACAGACACGGGTCAGCGATTACATCTGGAGGAACCATATGCATATTCATATCGACGTGCCTTGCTGAACAAATAAATCAAATTATACGACAAAAACCGATCAATAAGCGTGCTCCAATTAAATACTTCAGAATAATTGAATCAGCAGAGACAGACATTCCACTTACAAATTATAATTTTAAATGTTCTTCGAATATACAAATAAAAAGCCTGAGTTAATTCTAGATTAGCTACTTATTCCAACTAAATCGTTAGCTGAATTGCTAATTGGGCAGGTGAGCTTTTCAAATTCAATTCAGCTTTTATGAATTAAGGTTAATCTAATCAACAGCTTTAGTGAGCAGGTGAGGATATTACAATGGATTTATTTTAATCTTTTGAATTTTTATGAATTTCAAGTTAAAATATGAATTCTCAAAGTTGCCTTATGCCTTGCTTGCGGCGTCACACGTGTTTTTTGAATAAATGTAGCTCATACGTAATTCCAGGTTTAGAAGTACACGAATGCATAAATTCGGCTTAATTCTTCCAGTAATTTGTCGTGAAGAGGTAACAAATACTTCTATCTCAAATACCTATCTATCTATACATACAAACTATCGCATTTATGTGTAACTAGCTGCGCCCCGCGGCTTCGCCCACGTGGAAATCTGTGTGTCAAATGATTGATAAACCTTCCTCTTGAATCACCGCATCAAAATCCGTAGTTTTAAAGATCTAAGCATACATAGGGACAAGACAGACAGCGGGAAGCGACTTTGTTTTATACAATGTAGTCAAGACGATAATATGAATGACGGTTCATATTCCATCTATTGTATCATCGATTGCGGTAAGTTTACATTTGTTTCACGTAAGCTAGGTATGCAAATGTAAGCTGTGACAGTACTGCAAAGTTGTTAATGCGCGTCACGCGGCGGAAGCCCCCGCGAGGTGCGCCGGCGCACCCCACCACCGCCGGATCCAACATGGCTGCGGCGAAAGTGCTTCCGCTCCGGAGCTTGAAAGTTCTCAATGAAGCCGCTTATAACTTGAATGAACATTGATTTATTTCAGCTTGGATTATTTTTGTAACATTATTGAATTATGTTTTTTTGTGTGTTTGAAATATTATGGATGTTTTACCAACGTTCACTTAGCAACGTAGATTATACAGTTTGTATACCTGGTTATACTCTTTTACGATATTTTAGAAACGAATATATGTTTCACTTATCATCAAAATGCCTAAATAAAAATACTATTTCTAAATGTAGATAGAATTTTGTTATTATGTGGGTTTATTTATATCGGTCTAATTATTCTTTTGGTCAATACAAAAGTAAAAAAATATAGCAAGTAGTTTTATTAAAGAATTCTTATTGTTATATTTTTCAAGTTTTACCTCGTATATAATACGATAACCGCAAATTTTAATGAACGTAGATTAGCAAAATTAATATTTCATTTACCTACGTATTGAATAATAAAATACAATGTGAAACAGGTACGTATAAGGAAAAGTCTTTTGTTGTAACAAATAAATATATGCGCAATTTTAATTGCGTCTAGTATTAATTATTTCTCTTTGATGTTTATTTGACCACAAATAAAACAAAATGTTTGTAGACGTAAAACTGAGTTCATAGATACAATATATTTATAGTTTTAGACTTGTCTAAGTGCTTATTTGTAAGCGCCTATAGAAATAAAGGAATTTGAATTTTGAATTCGGTAACAACCTCTTTAGAGAAAATTAAAGAGCTACTTTTTGCGCAGTAGGTACCTTTCCGATTATAGGATGTAAAAAGGTAAATTAAAATATTAACCTCTTTAATAACTAACCTGGGAGTATATATGAAGAATCGCACATGGGGTCCATGGCTGGATCGAACGCGAGCCTATTCTGTTCACCATAGTTCAGTTTATTACTGCTCACTGATTGTTCATAGTTGAGCCTGGCGACACTAGCCAGCGCCTGCTCATAGTTCAACCTAGTGTCCACGTCCCTAGCCTCCGCAGGGATCTCCGTATATTGCTTGTTCACTTTAGCACTATAGTCTGAGAAGTTCAGCTTCGTGAGAGTAGACATAGGGATGTCCAGGGGAGCCGCGCACGGAGGAATGGCGGCTTCTCGCGGCGCCTCGACCAGGAGCATGGCGGACCGGGGACAGATCCCCGACTCTAGTATACCTAACCCTCAAACACACATCACTAAACGCACTGATTTAAAAAACTAAATAAAACTTATATTTGAAGACTAGTAAAAGTATATAAAGTCACTGATAAATAAAATCAGAAGCATAAAAAATTGTACTAAAAATAATTAAATCGCGTTACGAAAGACGTGTGCGAGCTTTCAGCGGAGCGTTCGGTAGCACCGCGTCGTAGCGCGCCTAATCAACGACTGAGAGCTTTCGGGCGGACCGAGAGGGCGGCTGAGGAAAAGCGGGCGAGAAGCCGAGCGCGGCCGAGTTTAGCCGAACGTTAAGACCTGTCGCGCCACCTGCTGCCGCGACCCGCGCAACCAACTGTTGCGACCGTTGATTTTTTTTGCCGAACCTGCATAGCCCCCTCTTTGTGATAGTGAGGAATTAGCACAATATCACTAATAATTTATGATTGATGGGTTTCTTTTTGGAATCCTCTTATTTCCCTGTTTCTCATTATTAGTTGTGCAGAGAAATTATTAATATGATACAGTAGGAACTGGATATTTATAGATATTTTCCTGTCCCAATTAAGGTAAGTACCTAACTACTTTATTGCAATTAATTCGTACAAGGAAAATGATAAAAATAACTAATGATTTAGGTTAACGAAAAATAAATAAACACTTGTTTCTTTCTGAAAATAGCGTTACAAGACATTATTATTCTATATTTCATTACTTCTTTCTTTTTATTCTTATTAATAAATAAGTACTTCTTGTTTTAATTTACAAGGTATTTGCTTCGAGCCATTAATATTTTGCCCAGACCAGCATTTACAAGGTACTCGTACGTACCTTAGTACAAAAATAGAACTGTTAAAAGCAAATAAAAAACAAGATGATCATATCGTCAAGAACGATGTTTTTCGTAGATAATAGAACAAGTTAATGGAAGTGGTGACGCATTTTATGCCTAATGACCGTGACCAGGGAACAATCAGAAGTACTGAAATAAAATTAGGTCCACGGCTATATAATAAAATTAGGTATTTAAGTAAGATTTTAACTATACTTGGCAATATGAATATCATAAAAAACTAAATTTTTAATAATGAAAGTGGACTTATAAAACTAAAAGACATAGGTAGCTTAAAATTAACTGTACCTAGACACCTAATTGTTCGGATTATTTGGGTCTAGCCACGTGGTTTGATGGTTTTCTATATATTTTATTTCGTCGTTCCATTCTGGACCTAAATGTGGTAGAAGCCACCTAGGTCTATTTATGACTACAAAATGATCTAAAAATTAACATTTATTATTTTAAGGGATAGTAGATTTTCATATACTTTATTAATTAAGCGTCGTATTTGAGTAAAATCGTGTAGGTTTTACCTATTTTATTCGACATTGAGAAATGTGAAGGATTGTTTCGCAAAATTCACGTGGTGTAGGTACACCTAGCATTGTTGATAGTAATTACGATATAATAACGAGTGACGCACGTGGCCTTGACGTTGGCTATTGTGCGATGATTCCAAGACAAGTGATACATTTGGAATTAGACACGAGGGCTAGAAAAAC
The DNA here is from genome assembly GCA_943735965.1 of Eupithecia abbreviata. Lineage (NCBI taxonomy): Eukaryota > Metazoa > Arthropoda > Insecta > Lepidoptera > Geometridae > Eupithecia > Eupithecia abbreviata. Next base: position 7,610,237 of record OX030991.1, on the reverse strand, counting down.
CTATTTCTGTACATTGGTACATGTGGTACATTTGTTTTTTGTAAGATATCTTTTATTGGAGGACAGAACATGGCGGATAAATCCTGCTAATAAATAAGGGTATAATTTATCATCACGGCATTTTATAGATTGAATTGGAGTTGGATTAAATTCTAATGTATTAAATTGGTGGAATTTTTCAGGCATGGATACGTTTCGTTAAGATCTATGTTAAGAACTGGACCAGCGCAAGTTACCAAATCTATTTAATATTGACTTTAAAATATACTCCACCATACAATGGCACAAACAAACAGACAGAACAAATAAACTTCACATTTAGTTAGTATGTAAGACAGTACCGCTATAAATGTGCGAACAATAGGCACCTACCGGTAATGACCTCTTCGAGACTTTACATAATTTAGCGATTCATGAAATACAACGCTCGCGATTTTAATACGAGATTTATTTGAATGGAGCGAATAAACTCGAGAATATATCTAATTGTAGAGACAAACAAAACTGTAGATACGTAAAATAAGGCAAAAAAAGCCTTCTCTGGATAACCACGTGTGGTGATCAACAGACCAAAGCTTTAGGCGTTAGATATTTAGGATACACCTACATACGACCTACATATCTAAGAAGAAAATTGGTAGATAAAAGTTACTTGTAGAAGATAAACTTGTTTGATTGTTGAGAACGCTCTTCTGGACTCGATATGAGGTTCGAAGTAAATATGAAAGAAAAAATATAACAATCGACAACAGCTGACATTCGAAATATTTGAATCAGGATGTTGACAATAGTTCCTGAGGATATTGAGACAGATGTTGCAATATCAATGTCTGATGATGATAAGCAACTCGATTCGATGGGAGGGCACGAGCTTAAGGGCGGGCCTACCGAAAACCGGGTCAAGTTACAGAGGGTGGTAGAGCATCGCAATTGTCGAGGCTGGGGTCGAGTGGGCCATAATAGCCACCTGAGCACGTGTTCAACCGGATATAGAGAGGCTATTGTCTACGGAGGAAGCGATTTAGACGCGCCGTCGAAAAGACGCTGATTTTTTTACTGTCTTTCTACACAGGTATAGAGTTTTGTGTGTGGTAGGACCCTATAAAATTATTTAAACAAATTCGTTGCTTGCATAAGTGATTATTATGTCTTGATTGTACTAAATTATTATGGATCACGGATGCTATTAATCATTTTGAATTTATGTCTTAATATTACGTAAACTAATGTGTTGTTTTCAAAAACAAAGCGGGAATAAACTTCATTATAATCTTAGTTTCATTACACTATAGTCTTGTCTATGGCATACAATAGACTATAGACCGCAATGCAATTAGAGAGGCGCGCTTCTCGACGGGAAATGGCGCGGAAATGAGTTTTCCATCATTTTCCATATTGAACAAATGCATCGGGAAATAAACACGTGCGGATATTGTCTCTTCAAGACACTGGAATCATCTCCCGTGTGCAGCGACCTCTTCAGGAAATTAAAATCGCTAATGCGATGAGTCCAAGAAATACGAATGATTTAGGTACTCAGTTTTTTTTAAATATACGTTAGTATCACAAACAACGATAATAATTATTAGCCACAATATTATTATTAAAAGCATTTATAATTTTTGTGTGATTAATAATAATCAATCACAACACACTCTATACGAGTATATGCTAAGGATGTTTATGTATATGATGTTTATATATGGATGTTTTTATCTCTTAACGCCAAAACTACTGAATGGATTGGGCTGAAATTTAACCTACCGGAATAAGGTAATAGAACATAGGCTACTTTTTATCTCATAAATTAGTACCCATGGGATATAAATAACTTTAAAATGTTTCCATAGAAACAACGCATGCGAAGTTGTGGGTAGAAATGAGTAGGGAATAACTGAAACTCCAAAATTAGGTACGGAATGAAGATCTCGACAAAGTTAACCACTATAATATTACACTGTTCCATTTAGCGATGAACGAGAACCTCCTTTGAGAGATATTCCAACAGACAACGTTCGTCACGGTCATCGAACACGACAGAACACGAGTTTTTTTCCGTACCTATAATGTCGGCAGTTAGCAGGTATAGTAATAATATGCCCACTCTGTCACACGCGGCACATAAATTACAGTTTTCCCGATAATTTAGCAACGAACTGAATCTATTCCATTTCAGATGAAGATATGCAAAAAAGACGGCGTCAAAAGAGAAAAATTACGTATGACAACGGCGTTATATCGATCGCAAAAACGTACCTTAAGATTGAAATAAACCGACTCCTACCAACATTCAAGGAGTAAGCCGCCGTTCTTTAAAAATACAATTTACCAAGGAATTCCCTGCTTTGAATCACATTAAGTGTAAACAATAAGCGCAAGCGAGCGTATCGGCCGCGGCAGGCGACGGAAGCGCAAGATAAACAATCTTTTTTAGATAAAACGCTGAAAACACTCCATAAATCTCGGCTTGGGATTGGGAGCACTTCATCCAGAACCGTCAGCTACCGACAATTTATAAATAAGTACCTCTAACGGTGACACATAATCACACACATCCGATTATTGACGGAATAAAAGCTTTTTTGGGTTAACACTTTTAAACCTTTGCAATAATTAAAGAACTGAGCGCATCCGGTGCTGTCGATTAACACTGATTGAATTTTGATTTGAATTTCAATGTATTCTCTATGAGGCCGGGGTTATAACATTTTTGTTTCCGGCGAATTAAGGATACAAGTTGTGACATTCATTAACCTTAATTTTGTTTTTGCTCGAAAAAAGATTACGTACATTTGTATGTTAAATTCGAGCGTAGAGTGAACTTAATGCGTCTGTTCGTATACGAACTCTACCGGCAGAAACACTCACAACTCTTCGCCGCGATGTGTTTCAAATTGGAGCGTGCGGCGTCACTTCCGGTGCCAATAATTTATATCTCTTCGGCCTCCGTCATCTGTCGAGATCGTGCGGGATACGACATTTGTCCACGTTTAATTTTGGAATGATTTCCAGGAACATTATTATTGTGACATAATTTCTGGTTTAGCACCGAACTTCATTTGTTTTGATATTTTTAACAGGCAAATCGCTTTATCAGCTTTGAGTGCGTGTTTTATTATTGCTGAGTCCCAAAAATTATCGCTTTTACCCATCTCAATGTCAATCAAAGTATTTATCTTTGTTTTATTCAATTGTATTGTTATTGATAGGACACAGAATGGTCGATCGGTTCATTCAGGGGCAGTACAGTGAAGGACAGGCGGCCCACGCCGTCCGCCCGCCCTCGCGGCTGATAACGTATCGGGCACAGCGTTGTATCGCATTTAAACTGTGGTTTTACACAGAACGTTAATTATTTTAATAAAATTAGAAACGATATGTATGCGGAAGGGTTTAGGTAAACCTCGACACATGAGTGATTTTTATTTACTAGGAGGATAAAGAGCAAAATATGATCATTTAAATTTCCTGAAAAAAATTGCACTTTATAGAATAATCTTTAATATTTTATATGAGGTTTTATTAGCCGGTGCATATATGAATATAATTGAAATATACGTATATATGTAAATGTCTATAAAACAAAACCTCACCATTTTGTAAGTAAGACTAGGAAGAAATAGCCCCCCTAGATATTTTTGAGACTTTCCATATTTCCAGAAAACAAATTCTCAGGTAGATTAAGTAGTTTTATAATATTTGAATTTTGAAAAACTTTCAGCTTTAACTTTACGAATGCTAAATTAGTTCAATTTAAGGGAACGAAGCGCGTCCAATCTGTGATTACGGCGACGTCAATTAAAACGTGCTAACTAATAACGGCGATGAAGACTCCGCAAGTATTTGTTTTTGCGGGAGATTCCTGCGATGAGTCGGGAGCCGCAAATAAGGCAATTAATTGAATTCGGCACTTCAAAGCGCCGCCGCGGGGCTTTGTCGGCGATGCAATCCGACACTTGTATTGATCATACTCTACGGCTTTGCAAAAACTGTGTTACTACGCTTTTACAAAACAGCAGGGTTTAGCAGGTTGTGCGAAACACCTTCATTCTCACATTCAAAGACAAAACGCGAAATTCAGGTGGAGCACCTAAAAGATCGAGTTGCAATTTCACACGCTGTACAAAAAATAGAACTCTTTGATGGTAGGTACCTAAAATGAGTACAATACGATAAAGTAGTACAATGTAATAATACGAAATTTCTTTATACCCGTGCGAGTTATCAAAGTTCAGTTCACAATATGTAAAATTCCATGAATCGCCACCCACGCTTTAACAAGCTGATAAACCCGATGTATGTATATATGTTAATATGTTTTTTTATAACCACAAAGGATCATGTAGTTATCAAATAATCTATTTTACCTAAGAGCACTACAAAATACCCGAGCACGATAAGCATCAAGCTTCTGTAGGTTCTCAGATTTAATAAAATCGAGCTTTTTAATATGCCCATGAATTTTTATCAATGCATTTTGATGAGGTCGATATTAAAATAGCTGTAAAATGACTGCGATAAGCTATTGAGTGTAGACCCTTTTTGACCCTTACCCTTTATTCGAGTACAATAACATTGACAAGCAAATCCGATTTGGTTTACAAGGACACCTGAAGGAAAAGGTCCGAATGAATGGGTACTTGGCTGGCCCTTATTGCGAGCTTATTGGAGCACAAGGGCCCCCAAGGGGTAGAGTTTGCGGGCGCCCTACAACTGCGCATATCAAAGACACCCCTTGCTCTTTTCGTGTGCCAACCCTTGAGGTGATTTTTTATAAGTTTTTATCAACTTTTTTGTTATCTTTTATGTTCATTTGGGGCTTTGTTGTCATTGTCTGACATGATAGAGATGTTTTAGGTTAGAGGTACGAGTAATATGTATGTGTTATTATGTTATGTACATGGCAAGATATGGTTACGGGATCATAATAAATAAATCAATAATGCTGGACAATTCAGACAGCATCATCTAGTTCGTGGCTAAGCAGAGCTTGTGTTATGGTTAGATGATAGATATACGAATTACATTAGATATGTTTTATTATACTTTAATAGAAAATACCCCGAATATGCAGAAATAATATTTGCAGAAAATACAAATATTTGTCCCCAAGCGGGAATCGAATCCGCAACCTCTTGCGTCGCAGTCGGACCTTCTCCCGCCGCGCCACATTGGTCGTCGATAATGATGTAGCAGATGACGTGTTCAGAAATTACGGTTCATAAAAACAGCTTACGTCATCAATATTAGATTCCTTAACTATTCTAACATCCTCTAAGAAAAATCGTAGTTCGAAATTTGAAAAGGTTGCGCACGTGCGCAGGAGTGTGTATCGGGTTGCACCGGAAGCTCCCTGGTTGAAGCACAATGGACGCCGGAAGTGGCCGCTCGAAACGAAGTGACACGTATCTTTTTATTGATATTACAGAAAGCTCAATAACTCAATATATTTTTATGTTAACACTAGATCCTATTGACAGTTATGATCCCTTGTTTAGTGAGATGTTGAACTGAAAGAAGGCGAATTAAATATTCTATAGACTCTTTTCTCTTTGACATAGACTCTATTTTACGACAGTCAAATCTCAGGACTGAATACGAATTAATTCTTAAGTCAATAAAGCTTGTTTATATCATTTGTAAATTATATCTAAATGCATTCGATATCCTTTTATTTAAATAAGCTTAGTCATTAAATTTCAAGACTTAATGGTACCCGTTTGAGTTCTAATTGTAATGATTATAATATTTAAATAAGCGACGAAAAACTGGTGCTTTAGATGATAAGGTAGCGCGCTGGGCGGAGCCTTGTCTTGATAAATCACTGCCAGGATGTCTGCCCGGTCTATTTAAGTCTATCGTATTAATAGAGGAAAAATGAAATTACAAGAAATTTTTGAAACTAAGACTTTTATACAAGGGCAGCTTGAAACAGTTAGGATCGACTGCTTCAAAGCTGTGACTGCAAATGAACTCTAGTCTTCGATTTTAGAAAGAGCCTCAAGTCATGAAAAAAAAATTATGAGAGGTCTTTTGACTCCTTCTTCAACTGTTGCAAGAAACTTATTTTTTTTAAACATAGAATTCTGTTTTCGTCTACTATGTTAGTAAGGCATGTTTGGTGAAACAAATGACAATCAGTCTCTTCATTATATGTAGATAGATACATGTTAAAAACTGGCGTGATTATCCATTTTTTCACAACCATTTTTCCATTTTTTATATTTATCTATGCTGACGTCATGGATCCAGGCAGGTGTAAGAAAAAAAAAAAAGATTTCGCCGAGCTTTTAACAAAATACCTATAACGAATACCTTGCATTATCTCTACCAACATGTACCATAACGAACCTTTAAATTCAAACCTATTTAACTTCTTCATATCTCCTGCTCGCATTCTATAAATCAATAACATTGATTAGCTGAAGCGTGTAATCCGTGCGAGGGCCACAGCTCGTAAATACAAGTTAATGGGTTAATAAGGACGTACCTATGTGCAGTTTATTGTCGATACGTATCATAATGATTTCGTTTGCATCCTGAAGCTTACGGTTGTTGTTTCTTTATTGCGAGCTACCAAGAAGTGGTGGGCGAAGGTCCACCTGCGACGCAGGAGGTTGCGGGTTCGATTTCTGCCTTGGGATAATAGCAAAAAAGATAAATGAAAACAAACAATCTGCAAATATGTGATCCGAATGTTCTGGGTATTTTCTAAATAAAATAAAATAATTTATTCAAAAATTATTCGAGACAAATGATTGACATTAGAAATAAAAATATTAATATAATGTATTGTATTATGTTTATCAGCAGCACTCATACCGGTTGTTTTATTGATGAAGTGTGTATGAACAACATAAGTTACGCGGACGATATGGTGCTGCTGGGTCCATCGGTGGGCTCTATTCAGAAGCTTGTTAAAATTTGTGAGAACTATGCGGCGGGGCATGGGCTAACATACAATTCTAAAAAAAGCGAATTCCTTATATTCAAAAGTGGAAATGTAAGGCCTGCCTATGTTCCGCCGATAGTGCTCAATGGTGCGGCGCTGAAGGTAGTTGATGCATTTAAATACTTGGGACTTATTGTAAAAGAGACCCTAAGCGATGACGCAGACGTTGAAAGGGAGCGTAGAACGCTGGCTGTACGGGGAAACATGATTGCGCGTAGGTTCGCACGCTGCTCGAGAGAAGTAAAAATCACTCTATTTAAGGCCTACTGCCAGTCCTTCTACTCGAGTAGCCTCTGGCTCAACTGCACCCGACGGGCAGCCAGCGCTCTACGTGTCCAGTACAACAACATTTTCAGGATGCTGATGCGGCTGCCTCGCTTTTGCAGCGCGTCTGGTATGTTCGCGGAAGCGCGCACGGACGGCTTTCATGCGATTATTCGGAAAAGCGCGCACGCTGACGTAGGGAAGCGACAATCATTTTCAGGATGCCGTTGCTACTGAGCAACGGCATCCTGAAAATGATTGTTTCACGTCTGGACTGTCCCATCCAATACAAATGAATGAAGATATTGATGGGGTCGATATCCTTATAAATGTCCATTAGGTTAGTAAGTTTTCATTTTGTGTTTTATTATTATTATTTTTTTAATTTCCCTGAGTTATATTATTCTATTTTTATTTAATTTTATTTGATTTTACGTGTGATTTATTTTTTGACATTTATTTTTAATTTTGTATTTTATTATTTTTAAGTTTGTATATGCATTGTGAATCTGACAATAAATTAGTTAATAATAATATCAGTCATCGAGTACCCATAACGTAAGCTCAGTTTCGCTTGGGTCTAGATGATGTTGTGTGGATTGAATTATTATTATATTATACCCTGCATTATTTATTTATTCATTAAATATTATGTGGGAATTCCTAAGGTCAGTACTGTATTGTAGGTATTTTAATAAATAATTGTGTTTTATATAATATAAATTGACGCAAGAAATTATTGTGTGTGCTTCGTAGAAAATAATAGTCATGGAAAGAATAAAACAATAAATTGGTTCAAGGAATCTCTTGTTTTCATGCGAAATGCCATAAGACACGAGGCAATATCAAAAACATTTCTTAATAATCTCATCTCATTCTCTCTAAATAGAATTTTGCTACAATTTCTGAGAAAGAAAACATCCGGAAATTAATGTTTACACGGCTCTAAGCGACTTTATGTGAAAAGTTGCCATAAGACCAAAGTTATCAAATATTTATACTTATTTAATCATTCTGAGGAGTTATGGGCGCTATAGCGTTCATATTGGGAGGCCTATGCCCAGCAGTGGAATAATATAGGTTGATGATGATGATGATGAAGGACGTCTTACTAGCAACCCGCCCTGGCTTTGCACGAGTAGCAGAGTAGTTCAATAATTGAAAAATTTAAGAATAATTAATAATAATTCCGTAATATATTATTTTTATAAAACTCCATTGATTTCCGCGGCGAATGTTAGCAAAGGTCCTGTTGGCGTAATTTTTGCGACATTTTTGATCATCGTTTTGATTCAGTCAATTTACACAAACTTATGAAATTTAGACCTAAGCTTTTCTTATGAATCACTCGCCTTACGATGAGAACTGTATGAAAATCCGTTGGGCAGTTTATGCGTTTGCAGACAGAAAACCGCGACGGAGACTTTATTTTATAATAATTCGCTTCTGCCCACGGCTTCAAACGCGTATTATTGGTATAATAAGTAGCCTATTATCTAAGTTAGGCTATATTCTTAATGTACTTTTACTTTCGCCTTTATAATATTAGTTTGGCGTATTGATAATATCATATTGTATATCAGTTTATTTGCCGCAGATTCTAAGAAAGGAAACATCGTTAGCAAGAGACCAACCTCTACGCGGCTCTACGCCGTAGCAAGCGACCATGAAAATTTTCAGCACAAGACATGATTGTTGTCGATTTAGCAACGCTGGTCGGCGCACGCGTCCGGCGATTAGCGGCGAGTGCGCAAGCGCGAGGATGTGCCGCGATCGCTGCCCCTTGCGACAGCGCGGATGCCGCGAATTGCACGAACACATCAACCATATAGACACGCTTTATTAATACGAGTGCATTGCTAAATATTCGAATATACCTATATATGCCCGGTTTTTGTGCGTGAACCTTGAGATGCGTCGACCTGTTTGCATTCGTTGGTTACGCTCGAGTTGACGCAAGGACGGCTCGAGAAATTTGCCCGTGTACTCTTTGGTTTGCAATGTATCATGATTTCTTTTCTTTAAGTAATAACAGAACTTACGAAAGTTTTCGCGTCACAAGCCTATTTCAAACTAATTGAATTCTTAAAACATGTACTATGTAGCCACTTTTGTCAAATTATCACATCATGTAAAATTGTTAGTTTATTACCTAGGCTTAGACTCACCGCGCCAAATATACAAAGGTTCCAGGTCTGCGGGGTCATTAGCCCGGGAACTGGGGTGTAAGAACATAATTCTTATCCGGAATCCCAATCCGCCATATTGGTTCGATCACAACACACTTCACTCTATCAGACCGCTTTCATCCGCCGTTGAAAAACTGGTTTCCTATTAAAATTAAAAGAAAATTATGCTTCCAAATTCAAAAGGACATAGATTAAATAATGAACAGACACGACACAGAACTTTCAGGATACTGCCGTAGTAAATAGAACAATGGCAAAGATGAGTAGCCAGCGTGCGCGTAGACTGGACACTGAGGTCACGCGTACGTTCTACCGACGGAGGTGAAGAAACAAATGGTAGGGGCGTTAGTCAATTATACCACGAAAATGTACCCGAATGCACGGAAATTATTCTAATTAGTTTGGAAAAAGATTTGCTGCTAACAGAAATAGGAGGTTTACAAGCAATGGCTCTTAAAAAGATATTGAAGATTTTGTGGAATCTTAAGCACATTGCAAATACAACATATCTATACTAATATTATAAAGATGAAAGGTTTGATTTTTGGTTTGTTTGTAATGAATAGGCTCCGAAACTAATGGACCGATTTGAAAAATTCCGTTGGGAAGCTACACTATCCCCGGTGAACATGGGCTATATTATATTTTCAAAAAGTTAGGGATCCGTACTAAAACCGTGCGAAGCCGGGAAGGTCCGCTAGTCTATAATAACTAAGTTTTTTCAAAGGAAACACATGTGCCTTGAAGTGTGACTGGCAATATTTTTATTCTAGCTTTATAAATGACAGTTTACGACATGACAGCTGTGCCTATATGATTTCGCAAACGACTTCTGTGCAATGTGCAATTATCTTCGATAAAAAAATATACTTACAGTATTTAGTACGGTGAATCCTGCGGTGTATTTCTACTTGATCATAATGACTCATTTTATGAGATAAATGGCAATAGAGCATACATTCCCAATTAAAAATAAATATAAGCCTCATAAAGGCCTGATTGACTCGTATACCATTTAAACATTGCGTAATCTGCCCGAAATTACCATAAAAATAAATCACCAAACAATTTTGCAAATTGCTATATGTTTATGGTTTTTGCAAGTTCTTGGCCAAGTCACGGTCCGGGTACCGAAAATTGCGAAGATGACACAGTGAAGGCAGAAGAGCCAGCCTCGGGCTGAAAGAGAGCGGAAAAACTGCGCCAAGGTCGTGCGAGGGTGGCGCAATGTACGCGCAGCCGGCTGGAAACGATGCATGTGCGATATGTGAACACTTATTTGATGCTTCAGTGAAAAATATAGATACACTCATTAACTGCTTTGCGAAACTGACCAGTTATTGATACATTTTTCGAGTAGCTTAGCTTTTAGCCAACCCCTATTTCGGCGCAGGGTCATGGCGGCAGCCTTTTTTTATTACTTTTATATTGCTTTTGTGTCACTCCATCTTAAATTGTTTTTGTTTTCTGTTTGTTTATTTTATACTTGTATTTTGTACCTGTATCCAAACAAATATTTTTTCCAATCGATTCTATTATTTTAATGTACTTATGTCTCATAAGGTTTTATGTAAATATTTATTTATGATATCAATAGACATATACCCACCCATACTCATTTACTCACCGTAGAAGCTCAAGACGGAATGGAGGATATGCCAATTCCCTGTAGTACTTACAATAAACAAATATAATAGGAAAAAAGGTTGAGCAGCAGTAAGGAAACAGACGACCGGAAATAAATTTCTCCTAACTTCTAGTAAATCAAACTTGCTCTTCAAACAACTTCTCATACCTTAACAGCGTTTATGACGTAAGTTTAATTTACTATTGTCACAGTCGTATATCCGGAAGAACCAGTGGATGTGTAAATTGTCCGCATGAAAGCCGCCAGGACAGACCACCGTGGTAACGATGTAGAGGACATCTTGTCGTCTTGCCTAATTTATTATTTCACCGTCGTCCAGTCAAAACATCCCGGGTGTTTGATTTACAGCGCAATAAACGGCAGTTTTATATCTAATGTAAATGGGCTTTTATCCGTGAGATTATGCAGCCACCCCTGATTATAAAGTTTAACATGGTATGCAGAAATTGTTAGGAAAACTGTTTTATTTTTAGTATTACCAAATTATATGGAGTCCTATTTACGGTACCTACCGATCTACCAATCTCAGACATTTTCCTTCGGTAAAGAGTGTTTAACAAAATTTTAGGTAAACTATGTTTTAGTGTTGAGATTTGTTATAAATATTATTAATTTGGGGTGGTTTACATTATTTCATATTACCTTTTTTCATATTTTGTTTTGTTCAATAGAAGGTATTGGTACTCAATCTACCAAACTCTAAGGCACGTATTATAACACAATAATCAGTCATCTCATCCATGCTTGAGTAACGCTTCTGCCATAGAAAATCGTTACTCAAGCATAAATTGATGACTGAGCAAGCTTTTATAATGAGGGCCTAAGATAGTTGCATTTGTGTGATGTGCGGTTTAATAGTAAGTGTGTGATTCCGTTCGAGTTTACGCGGTAATTAATCAGTGAAGCGAAGTGATTTAACTTTTTTTTTTCATAATACGGATGAACTGTCATATCGAAATAAACCATATACCAGATAATTATAAGCTAACTGAACTATAATGAGTATAACGAGAAGTTTATGTATTTTGTAAATTTTATTCAAATTGGAAGCTTGCTTAAATGACGCTTTGGTATACTTAATCACTTAATTTAAATACTCTGTTTGAGTTTAAGGTACTGATTTGTATGCAATATTATTAAATACGACACAGGAGGCAACTAAATTAAAAAAAATATATTTCTGAACAGAATTTGAGAACTATTGAAGTATTTTTTAAAGAACTCTGTTGCTGGGCTATAAAATCATTATTATCTTTCTACTAAAATCTCCGAAGACTCTATTTGGCAGGTACTTTATAACGCTTATATGCGAGTATTTTAGGGTCAACTCACACCGCGGCCCGAGCATTTTGTATCTTTTAGCATTGTAAATAAAGTTGTATTTTGATTCACTCTCTTAAAAAGTGCGCGTAGCATCGCGTCTCGGTGTGAACTGACCCTAAAGCTATATTAATATTTCAATCATATCTTTTCTAACTGTTTTATTAGTTGATAACTTATTTAGGGCTTTAAATACAATTTACAACCAACGTAATAGCTGTTACGGCAGTTAAGTTTAAAGGAAATATTATAAGTGCTTTCTTTTACAAGTTTTCTGGTTTATGGGCATGCCAAGGAGGGAGCTGGTTACAATACGCACATAAATAAAATAGGTAATCAAATAGTTTGTTATGATGTGGCACGCATGATAAAAACCGCTGTACCGCTCCTTAGGAAAGTGCGGCGAGGTGGGGGTGAGGAAAAAAGAGCAAGAGTACGCGTTGACGGCAGACTGATGGATCGGAGCGGCCGATATTTCCCCCCCGTCTCACCGCTCGCATACCTCAGGCGCGGTACAGCGGTATCGGTCAAACTATAGTACCCTACTCGTAGAAGCTAATTTATTTTTCTACTTATAGCATAGACTACTCATTTAATACTATCCTAAACTTACCGTTAGGAGTCCATTAGCTCGGAGATGCTCGTTTATGCTCGGATTATGTTGGCGTACTTTGTATGTTCATATAAAAAACTAAATTAAAGCTAAATTGTTGAATTTTATGATGCTTCATGTTAAGTGGCATTATAACCGACGACGAACTTTGAAGGTAGTACACCAAACACCCAGTTTTATTATATGTATGTTTTTCCTATGCACTAGATTGTCTCGGTCTTCTTTCGAACATGTTGGGAGACATGATGGCTTATGAATATTAAGAATTAGCAGTATTGTTGTATTCCTATGTAGGCGCTAGATTTTCTCATCGGTAGGTATACCTTTTTCGATCGTGTTGGGACTGTTTGGAGATAAGTTTGCGTTTTTTGTGAGACTTACAATAACGAAAATGAAATGAAAATGAAAATGAAATGATGTCTGGTAGATCGGGAAGACACGCGTTGTTAGCGAATATGTTGGTACACAAGTTGGCGTACTTTGTTGACTTACCAGTATTGTTGTTGTTGTTGTAGTGGTGAGCTGGCGGTATGTAGTCCGGCAGTTCCGGAAGGCAGACATTGCTCTCGTACATGTTGGGAGGCACGTTGGCTAGCAGGGAGCGTTCTTTTTCTACATCTGTACAGAGGAAAAATATGGTTATAAAACTAGAGATCAATGGTAAGGCTGAAGGTATATGTATATGTTAAAGTTTATTAAACTTGGTTAACTTAATTAAGTAAAGCTTTAAGTTTAACATTAAACTATGAAAACACACTCATCTATATCTATACCCTATTTCTGCCATACATCAGTAAGAGTGAAATTCTCGAGAAATAAAATAATGACTAGGTTATTATTATTTATTAAGAACCACCAAAATAATTTATACACTTAGGTACAAACATAAAAAAGAATACATAATGCATCACCAGTGACACCTCAATTATTAGTGCTATAAAAGTAGTAGAAAAATAGATGATGCTTTTGTTTGATTTGGAAAATCTATCCGAGAGAGAGAGAGAGAGATAATTTAATGTCTAAAAATTTAATAAGACAATTAACTGTCTAAATTAAGTTACCTTTTTGCAGAATCTCGAGATGCTCCCACAGTATATCGCCCATGAAGGCCGGCGCGCGCGCCACGAACTCTTCGCGTCCCATCGCGCAGATGTCCTTGCCCTGCGCACGCGCAAACTGCTGCAGCGCCACCCCCTCCAGGGAGAACTCGCGAGCCGCCCAGCGCAGCCACGCGGCTACTGCTGCTTCGCTCCATTGACGAGGATCTGGTGGTGGAAAGACATCATAAGTAAAGATAGGAAAATTGTTTAGGCTGGTTTTATAGTCTCGCCGCCACCGCGCTGTCAACGTTTACTGATAAGCGTTTACTGAACGGTGCTGAACAAGCGAGCGACTTTGAAACGCAACTACTACCCCCATACATCTCCGAACGAGCGTACTCCAACGGCGGCGCTGCAAAACGCGTGACAATAAAACCAGCCTTGAGTTAAAATTCGGAAGGCAGTTGGCTGAAATATAAATAGCGTCAACAAAAAATATTTTTGATGACCTCCGTGGCGCGGTGAGCGAAGGTCCACCTGTGCCGCAGGAGATTGCGGTTTGATTCCCGCCTCGGAACAATTGTGCGTACGATCTGCAGACATCAATTGTTCCGGGTGTTCTGGTCGTTTTCTATGTATAATAAAAAATATCTATGTATTATGGTTAGCTTGGGGCTAGATAACACTGTGAATTGTCAAGCATTATTTATTTATTTAATCTGATCCATGATAATATTCAAAAGCCGGGATACGCTTTGTATGTATACCTCTTCTTCATTCGACATTCACGTTGGGCGACTTTCGGACGACTTTCGGATCCAGAAGATGATGATCGACTAGATTCATATTTAAAAGTCAATTAATATAAGATCAAAGAAGCTTTACTCCTCTGCGGTCAGCCCTAATTAGAATTCCCCATAAAACATTAGTAAAACACACAATAGCGGCGGATAGGGCTGCAACATCAACAATTAAGCGCTTGCCCAACAGCGGAACTTGCCACATGCGCCGGAAACAGACCGACCTTGGCGCCCGAATGTATGCGTATGCCTATGAACGCTTTTTTACGATTGATAAAGGATTTCTAATGTGAGCTACGAGTACATTTATAGAGGCAGGATTAACTTGACTTCTTTTATTTGGCAATATTTGTCTGGTTTGCCACTTTTCTGCCAGTGTCCAGTTCATAGAAATTTCATGAGGCAGGATTGTAATTACTTGAAGAGGCTCACTACTTTTCTTTCCATCTGAATGTAAATTTGAAATCAATATATAATCATACTTTAAAATGGCAACGTTTGTGAGGTTGTAGGGAGGGGGTAATCTCTGAATATAGAGAACCGATTTTGAAATTTCTTTTAACAATAGAAAGCCACGTTATTTATCAGTGTCATAGACCCGAAAAATTGAAATACTTTTTCGTGCATAAAGATGCATTTACTCTACGTTCATCGCAAAATGTTTATAAAACAATCCACTTGGGCGAAGCCGGCGGCCGCTAGTGAAGTTATAAACAAGTTATCTTTTTTAAACTTATTATAAGCACAAATATGATATTTCAACAAATAACCATAATACTTCATTGAGTGCTATTAGCAACATGATACAAGATAAATATAACATTTTGCGAGGTTCACTTAACCAAATTCTAAATTTTCCTTCTCCCTATCTCGTACCGGACACTTTTGCCTGTTATTTGCAGAGAAAAAGTTCAATCGATACAAATAGAGTTATGGTGTTACGGTGGCACATATTGCTCCTAGACTAGAGACAGTCTGTGGGCAGTAGCTGGGTAACTACGAGTAGCTTCTCTAAAAAAACATTTTTACCGGAGTTACTGTAGGTAGTTTTTAATTTTTACTTACATTTAAAGTAATTATAAAATTATATTTCGGTATTTAGTCAAGTAATTTTTTTTTCTGTTGTACATTTTAAACAATATAGGTGAGAAAAAATCAGTTACATTACAGTTACAACATTAATTGTCAACACTGTATTATTTAATTTTTATTTATTTAGGAGACATTACGACATATTAGAAGGGACAGAAACATATAAAGCCTGTAATAATATTAATTAAATTTTAAACATATGAGTATTTTCTTTTTTATGACGATACCAATCATGATTAGTATAAAAACCAAGATAACTTTGTTCCCTTATCGTTCTTTGTTCTGCTGCTGTTTATCCGACTCTGGCTGAGCTGTTTTCTATACTCTGTGGCAAGAACTTGTGTTTTTCCCTCACCGGCGAGAGCTGGTTAATAATGAATAATTAGTTTAATTATAGCTTTTAGCCAGTAGCCGAGAGTCTGTCGAATGTTTATACAGAGACCGATGACTGGAAAAAGCAGCCTCACTTAACTTAAGTGGACGTAAAAAATGCCGTGCTATAGGTTTTCTAGTCTTTACATTCTATTACTTATAGCGATGAGTGGATTTTATTGCAGAAAATGGAAAAATTGTGGTTTTATGCCGGTAGTTACAAATATCTAACACTAATATAATAGTTTTATAACTTATAAATATTTAATAGCAGCATGGTTTTATTTTTTTACATATAAACATCAAACAATTATAATACACCCTGTATTTTTTGTTTTAAGTTGACACCCTCGTGATACAGGATCCTTTTGGCATAGTAGACATGTAACACTCTGTATATGTACATACATACATAAGAGACTAGAAAACTTTTGAAACTATCATGGTTATTAATACTAAAGTCATTTAAAACGGGATATTTACCATGATTTGATTTTTGAGTTATCCAATATTTCGGCACAGTTGCATGCGCCTCCGTGATCATGGCGCATGCAACTGTGCCGAAATATTGGATAACTCAAAAATCTAATCATGGTAAATATACCTTTTTAAATGACTTTAGTATAAGAGACTAGAGTTATGAAATTAGTAAGTTTTGAAGCAAGAATAAAGGCTATGTTTTATTGCTGTGTTCCATTTGAGTTTCGATGTTTGTCAAGCATTATCAAATTCGGGTTTATTACTAACTTTATAACGTTGAACAATTAACGAATCAAGTCATTTCGACTACATTTAATTTATAACGCGTGATAAAAGGCTTTTGATAAGACAACAAGTATTTTTAAACGTCTGCCATTAAAAATACTCGTAGTTGCATTAGGTTTTGCATGGTAAATAAGGTACTTACTTAAAAATATCATGATAAGATTTGACGATAAAATTAATAACAAGAACAAAAGGGCAGAAGAACAAAGGCAGCAGCTCTAGATTCTGCAGAAGATAAAGATGTAATAAATAAATCGTGATATCATAAACCGAATTTCAAAGCCAATTCAATGCAATCAAAAGCTGTGTTCGGATATTTCATTGATCTTTTGATGTTCTCTGACAAAACTCATCTGTAGATGAATGCGTATTTAGTTGCGCGGACGCACCGGAAGCGCGAATAGACGCGCTACAGACGCAGGCACTTCCGCCGCGATCGGACGACGACCCTCCACCTGTCATGTGATCTTAGCGCCATTTTGCCTACGCCTATCATCATCACTGTCTCATTACCTGACATCAGTCGTTGTTGGGCCTCCTAGTTTATTTCCTTAGACCACGCAAAATACTACAAAGGAAACTTAAAAATCTAAACACTTATCATAGCGTACATATAAAATCTATCGTAGTTTGAAGAATTCATTACGGATATAAGCGGGTTAATTAGGAACTGTATTTGTCCTTTAACTGCGTCTAGTCGTTTTACATTCACCTTGAAAAAGTCCCTTATTAACATCCCACGTTTGTGTTCTTCCAACACACCTAAGGTTCGTAGTTAACCAGCTTACACAGGTAATCAATAACGTAGTTATTGATGAAATTGCCATATTCTCTCATTTGTTTTTATTTCTAAATGCACTTTGATTTGGAAACAATTGCGCATTTTAGTCAATTCTACGATAGATATACATTTGAAAAAATATTCTTGTTATAGTTAAGTTTTGAGGTGATGAAGAAAAGAAATAACAAAACTGGAATGATGTCAATGGAGATATTACACTGCAAGTCGCGAGTTAATGTAAGCCGTATTATTAGTCTGAAGTCTTATCAGTTATAGCCGTCAAGGATAATTTTATCAACATTAACGCAAAAAGAGACGCTACTACCAACAAGAAAACCCGACTACATTTGCTTCAATATTGAATTTACAACTCTATCAATTTAGCACATAATCCTAATAAATGCGCATAAATACAATTATTTGTCTGCATAGGTGGGCTTGCAGTCTAGCCAAGAAATTGGCATCATCTGCCCAAGTTTCAATACAAATACCGTGGTGCCACCAACAAGGGCTGAGTGTGTGGCGCTGGCGCATCGCCGGCGGGACAATAACGCTCGCATTACCATATGCAAATGATGTCTTGTATCGTACGCCTTGTGCACACTACACTAACAGTTTTTGCTTGTAACCAGTAAATTGAACGGGGTAAAAATAAAACATGCAACGAAACAGTGAATGACAATTTTTCTTCGAAGGAGCTCTCGACTTTTTACTTGTTGTGTTTGAGTATAGGTTGTTTTTCAAGCGAGTTGTCAATTTAAATGGTTAGATGTTTATAATGCAGCATTGTTTTTGCTTAAGAACTCAGGGATTATCAGTTCAAAATCTGGTATCTACTGTCTTTCCATCTTAGAAGGTTAATTGTATATTTTTCTTAGTTCCAGTTTGTTTAAATCGTAGGTAAAATAACATACGTTTTATTTTTATTGATCTCTTAGAAGTGAGCAATGGACTGCCATTATTTATTTACGAATGGTTTATTGGATTTTCTTCCTGACCGTAAAGGGATACTGAACTGCTTTAATAGAACGATTTTAATACAGGCATAAATGCAAGCACCACTATCTTAAAGTCTTCACAGAGTCAAAGATAATGACAAAACTGCAGTGTGAAATGATTCCGAACATTTACAAGATCTTGAGTGGCACTTACGGGGTTTTATGTGCAACTCCATCAGAAACGATAGTTACACATAAATAAAATATGATTAGTGGCTTGATTTATCTTACCTAAGCACTGGGTAGCTCCTAGCGTGCGTCGTTACTCGTCAGGCCTTGTTTCTCCAGCATTATTTCTGAGTTAAGCTTGAGGTTTTCATTTCAGTTAATGGATCATAACTTTAGATTTTAATTTATACAATAACTGTGTTTAGAAGTTCAGAACTTAACTTGTTAATCAGCGTAGAATACGAAACATTTTATGCTAAACGTAATACTAGTACGGACCATTTTTCATGATAGTCCGATTCTGCTGGAAAGGCTAATAAAAAATAAAAAAATAAAAATAAAAAAGCCATTTATTCCATAACCTTATAAAATAATAGTGCATAATTAAAGTAATTGACAAGTATAAATAATAATTGATTCTATATGTAATGTTATTAATGTATGTATGTCAAATAAAATAAAATAATTGATATATAAAATTAAAATTAAAAATACAATCATCTAGACTAGACTTAAAAATAAAATTGCATGCATTTACTTAGATGTTGATTTTGTTTACGTATACATATAGATTTCCATTAATTAAAATATTATTAGATATTTCTTGGTTAGGACCCCTTTCGAGTACAGGCCTCCTCCAGCTCATTTATATTTATGTTAGGTTTTTCTGATCATTGAATATTTCGTTGTTGTAATTTATTTCTTAGGCAGTGATCCTACGATATACTTAAGTATGAAGAGGTAGAATATTTTTCTGTTTCTCTGTTTTTTTCTGAGCTGGAAGGTTTCGGTCTAGCTCTCCCGCGGTGACCAGCCGTATTGGGAGGCTTCTTTTCGGTTTTTTGTGTTTGTGTAATATTATCATAAAAATTGGGAGAGGCAGCGCTTTTGCTAATTGTGTTCTAGGTATTTTCTCTTGTTTGAGATGTAAAATATTGCGTTATGTTTCTATTTTCATTGTACATTTTGTGTCTTTTTGCGGCTCTGCTAGTGTCCTTGTTGCTCATCTTTGGTCCATTTTCACTGTGGATTGTCCTCATAAAATTGATTTCTTTATTAGACATTTTTTCCAGCGGCGAGCTAGGTACTCGAACAACCAGCTTGTTGTACTTAATAAACGCTTGGTTTCCTTTGTTTAATTCGTTTTTCATCTGTTCCTGTAACTGTTTTCGTTCTTGCAGGATTTTAGGCGCGAAATCTTCTTTTATGTAGTAGTCTGTTTTATTTAGTTTATTTTTATTTTTTAGTATAAGAATTTTCTTGCCGTAAGTTGAAAGACCCACGTTTATGGGTCTAGGTTTCTCTCCTTTTTTCCCAATGCGTCGTACATGTTGGATTTCACTTATGCTACTCTGTATTTGAAGATCATTGTTCAACATATTTAGCATTTTTTTTTCTAGTTCGATATAAGTTTTTTCCTCCTCGGCTACACCAAAAAAAAAAAAAAAAATACCAAGTTCCGGCTCCTCACTTCCCTCTCAAGATAGTCTAGGCGTTCCTCTTGTTTCCTTTGGTTTATCTTTAATTCGTCAAGTTGTGGTTGAAGCTTGCTTAGTTTTCCATCCAAAATATCAATTTTTGATGAAAGTTTGGCGTCGATATCCTTAATCTGTTGTCCTATGGCAGCAATAGCCTTCATAATTTCATCCATTATACTTTGGAAACAAAAATAAATTTTGCAAAAAGAAGAAGATGAGAGATTCGAACCAGCGGTTACTTAGAGTCACAAAGAAGCTATTTCGGGTTGTAGAACCACCGCGCCAACAGGGCTGTTACTTGAGAGGTCGAAATAGTAAGTCGGTTGCGATATTTTAACGGTCGCGATAAAGTTTTTGCGACAACCGTCAAAGAATAAAATAGACGGAGCAGAAATAAACACTGTTTGTCGTAATAACATAACCTTGTTTTTATCTTTCGCAGGCTTTTTTTTAATGTTTTTTATTATTTTTGGCTTCAATCTTTTTAAACTTGGTCACTGACGAGGTTTTTGTCGTTTATTTCACTTTTATATCACTGATTGTTATTGTTGACGGATTGGTTTTTGTTGTTTTTAATTCACTGTTTTATTGCTGTATTTCACTGTATTTCATCGAGATAACGTTTCTGCTGGTCCCTGGTACGTTTTTACACGCTTTTTAATGCTATTTTCACTTATTAGACACGAATTTCAATTTTTAAAGTTATTTTTCGTGGAGCTGAGTTGCTGATCATGCGAGCGCAGCGCCCCCATCTGGAAAGGCTAAAGCGCCCAATTATTGCCTGCATTATTTAAATATAGGCGTGTCGTACGCTGTATTGTGTAGCTGTAGGGCGTATGGAGAGATCACATAGGACCCAACTTAATGACGCAATGAAGATGTGGCCTTAGTTGGTGTGAGCACAAACTAAGGACTGAATAGATAGAAAGATGATTGTCTCACCTTTCGGCACGCCGAGACGCAGTTGCTCCTTCTCCCAAGAGGCGAAGGTGGCCTTCAGCGCCTCGGCCATCTTCTTGTTGGTGCCGGGCGTCAATGGCGGCACCTGCGACGGTATGTCTGCAACAAACGAAGAAAAATATGAGCTTTTCGAAACTAAAATGAGCATATGTCTTAAGACATTGTGTGTTGGCTGTTTAGTGCCCTTTGTCCTTTCACATGTTCGTCAAGTCGTCGCTGAAGTCCTCTATGATGACTGACGAAGATGACAGATTTGCAACAAGAACAGGCTCGTCATCATGACATAACCAACAAGTGACCGGACCGTTAAAGTTGGTAATTTTTGTAGTTTAACAGATGATAAAGAAGTACAAAACTCAAGTAAAAAGATAACATAACGATCGGTATCTTAAATAAATATTGCTGGACAATTCACACCGCATCATCTAGTGCCATCTTGGTATTTACTGAACCTTGCAGTTATTAACTACGCGTACTAAGCTTTCCCGTTATTCGATTCCAACAAAAATAAATAACAAAACGCAAATAGAACAGATAATGCGCTTTAATTGTAGAAACCATACGGATAATGTAAATAAAAGCGGGGAAATAGGATCAATTTAGTTAACTCCATATGCCATTCATTGCAGTGGTGAATGAATGTATGGATTACATTCACTTCCGCATAACTTATTACTTAGATGGAAATTGTGCGTGTAATATTTATACATATACTAGAAAAGGGCACATCTGACTTCGGTCACCTATCTGAGGTAAATCTATATAATGTGATTGGTTATGTTACCGACCATATAAAGTATTTACATCAATTCCAATGTTTGTGTAACACACATTTTGATATTAATAATATTTTTTTAGACCATTGAAAAGTAAGAGATCTAATTTAACTTCTTCTACGGTTCATTGTTATATATTACATTAAAACTATAGGTACATTAAATATAAAAGATTTAAGAACACGCTATTTTGTGATGTTGGTGTTGTCAAAAGACTTCTAGGAGTTAAAATCAATGATGCCTCAAAGTTCATTGTAACATCATTATGAAAAGTGGCCCGGTCCTAATTATGCAGTTGCACAATCAAGATCATTATCAACCGAATTAATTACTTTATGTACAGCGTTTAAGCCGAGCACCGGAGAACAAATTAATAGTCGACTTTTGATACTTGATGGTTTCGAATAAAATAAATCAGAGATAAACAAGTCAGATTGCGTGTATGTGTGTGTTGACGTAGCGTTCATTCATAAGTGGATGGTTGCGTGTGTGGGTGTGCATGCACCTGCCGACCTGTTCTGAGCGGAGATTTGTGCATCTCTCCCACGGTCGCTGCCCTGCCTCTGTTGATACCTAGCTGAACCGACGATGTTCATTTATGTTTTTACCTTTTCTCTATTTTATCTTATGAGCTTCTTGTCTATCGTAGGTAGGTACTATTACTTGTAACAGTAGTTTGACCTTCCATTTGTTTCATATATTAACTACTAGCTACTCCTCGCGGTTTCGCCCCCGTGGAAATTTCTGCGTAATTTTACCATATTTTCTCACCGTTTAAACCTTCCCTGAACTTACGACACGATTGAAATGTTCTAAGCCAAAATCAGCTACAAGCAATTGATTTTTATATGGAGTTATATTAGATAGTTATCTAGTACCCATAACACAAGCTGTGTTATGGGCTAGATGATCCAGCGTTATTTATTTTCATATTTTTTCTTTTTAAATATTTTTATGAGTATTTTTCAATCTGCTAGTATCAAGCAAACATCTAATAGATTGTCTTATATAGGTACTATTCAATAATTTGAAAGATTCTCAATTTCTAAAGTGCAAAAATTTATCCAATTTCGCTTTCACCTTCATATTTCAACCTAACGAATTAAATTAACCTTCTTCAACTCCCTAACAAGGACACCACTGCTAAAGTTCCACCTGTTTTCTACATAGTATGTGATATTATCACATTATAAACGTAAAAAATATCACATAATATGTTAGGAATAGGAATACATTTATTAATTTCAACTTCTGGCATGTCAAACGAATTCAATTAATTTTTTTTACTTTAATAAATACGATAATACCAAGGATTTAAAGGGAAAATATAGACAATTATGATAAATTAACAGTATTATACAATTTAAAAATAATTTATAAAGATTATACAGACGCACACTTAAAGGTACGCTCATAAAACCGAAAAACTTCCGACATAATTCCGCTGAAAGTATTTGTATTTATACCTACTAAAAAGTAGGAAAGGATCGGTAGTGGGAAATAATTGAAGTCATGAAAATCAATAACCAATTTATTTCTTGTTTTTAGTTTAAAATTTGTCTTGTCTATTTGCTTATTTAGTTACTTTATAGACATTAACATTATTTTGATTCGGACCACGCACCAGGGTAAGCTTTTGTTGCTGCTACAGAAATTTTATTTCGATTGTTCGATAAGGAAATCTTTAATAATCTTCTATCTTCAATAAGGGGATCTTTCGATCTAGAGAAATCTATACCCTTTAATTCTCTCATTGATTTAAATTTGTAGTATACTTTAACAAAGACTTTTACAATCCGATACATTGCCAGAGAAGCCCCGGGCAAAGGCTATCAGGTATACCTATACGCCGGTATTTAAGCTGTGATATAGGGTCTTCAAGGTGTTGCCGATCGAGATTCGCGCGGTCATTAATTGTGATCAACATGTACTGTGATTTATTCGATATATATTTTATATGCGAGTTATATTGTGTTCTGCCTGCAGCTGCACTTGAATCACGATTATTACGCTTTTTATACGTATGATATGTATCTACCTACTACATTCTCTAGTAAATAATGAAACATGATAATGTAAGTCAACTTTAAGGGAGAGCAAGACTTTGCCGAACATTTGATATCAATAAATTAGGTTGCGAATGTTGTCCATTCCTATCTTAGTGGTCATCAAGTACAACGACAAACAAATCTCTAACATCAGTAGTTTAGACTATGCGTTGACTATAATAATATTAAATGATGGAAATCTACTTTCAGTTTCACATTTGTGAAGGATTAATATCGGCCAAAAAAACATCTCGCAAATAATTTTATTATTCATATAAATGTTATTAAGGTTCTTAGCGAATGTTTGTGTCCGTTTCATAGGTAAAATAAAAAGGGTCGTTAATTAATCTGTAAAGTGGATCAAACAGTCTTTGGATATTAAATTGTAATTTGGTTTATCATCTTTAATAAATCATGCAGGATCAAAGTCACCGCTCATAATAAAATGTGATGTTTTATTTATTTTAAAATTATAGAAAAGCGTTGTCAAAACGCTTTCATTGCTTTAGAACTATGCAGTCGCCCCCTCGGTCGTTAATTTTATACAAGTGTATGTGCCAAGGCCACTGAAAGCTGAGAACCACAAATATGTGAGTACTCGCATAGCAATCATCATCATATCACGTCCACTTCGGACATACATAAGTCTCCCCCATACGACATCAGAAATAGCGGCCCTGAGCCGCCTCCATCCATCGACTCCCTGCGACCGCTACGATGTCGTCGGTCCATCGAGTGGATGGTCTCCCAATCCCCTTTTCGCGTTGCATCGCGGCCGCGACTCGTAAACCTTTAGGACAAAGAGTCCTTTTTGACCTTACATGTATGTATGTATATGCAGTTTGAACAATTCGTTCTAAAAATAAAACAAATTGTGGAATAAGTAGGTTGTTTTATTAAAAGAACAGCCATTCCCCAAGCAATGATATCGCAATTAGCGCAGGGGATAATATCAGAGTGACAAATGTTCGTAAATAACTTGCTGCCTCTGGAATGGCATTTTTCGAGATCCAGCACAAAAAGAACAAGCCAAGACTTCCGTTTCCGTAATTAAAGTAATGAATCCAAGTGATTTCGGTTTAATTGTGCCGTAAGTTTCCGATGACTCTCATCCGTTACTTCTAGACGGCTATTTTAATCTTTTTAATGACATCTGCTTAAAAAAATGGTATTTAAAATGCAATTTTTCATATTATATCCGGTTTCATATAATCAATATGATTCCTCGTCAGCACTTATATTTAACCTGAAAATCAAAAAAATATTAAACATTAAAGTGCTTTATTCCTCTCCTCTGGTAGTTTCACTTACTGTCGTATGAGCCAACGATTTCGTAGGAGCCGTTCTACGACATCCACGGACTGAGTTCGAGGGTCGATATTCTTACGCTGCGACTCCACGGAAAATCAACAAATCATTAATTATGTTTATTATTGCATAACTTATATATCAATCATGTAACACAAGCTCTGCTCGACTTGGGGCTAGTTGATGCTGTATGGATTGTCCAGCATTATTTATTTATTTAAATCATATTTTACAGAGTCCATTTTAATTTCCAAATATAAGTTTACAGTGCCAGATACACCCACAATGTAGAGGTCATTGAATCGTACCTAGCTATTCTAGATATCCAGAATCAGGCATTGTTGAGGTAAAACAATCGCCTTACAATCTTCAATCGAGGTCTTGAGGCCTCGAGGCTGAACACAAGTTAGGTAATGTACCTATTAGAACCATCACAGTGGACCGAATTGTGAATGGCGAAGATAACAGTACAAAAGACCGGAGATGCGCGCCGGGGCGCGCGGTCAAATATCCGAAAGGACCTTCAAAGAGGTTTCTTCTTAAGGAGGTTGGAGCTTAATTATAAAGAAATTTTCCACAGAAGACTGAGACATGTGCAAGCGTTTCAATTGCAGGTAAATTGAAACACTTGCACGTTTCGCAGGTACTTTTGATACCATCTCTACATTATACACCAGACAAAATGCAGAAAAAGTACAAATGCAAAAGTTTCGCTTATAACGTGTATTGTTTTCTTATCTAGATATCTAACCACGGAAAGAAAGGCACGCAACAGGCGTTCTACATTTCTCACATAATGCAAATGCTCAGTGGTTAAAGGCAACAGGTGGCTAACAAGGTTACCTCGTAAGGGAATTTTTAACCGACACTTGTTGCGGGAACGGACATCGGTGCCGAAGTTAATGCAATGGCTTCATTATGGTAATGGGACCATTATCTACGCAGGCAGTAAACACACACATAGTGCTTAGATGAATTCCACTTGTCCTTTCAAGTTTTATGTCTCTGAAATGTGTCTATCAGAATGAATGAATGCGCAAAGAAATGATTAGAGCTATGAAAAGGTCTGTTCAAATAAATAAACTATGCTGGAAAATCAATACAGCATTATCCACATCCCAGCTAAACAGATCTTGTGTTATGGTTACCTACTAGGTAACTGATAAACTTAATACTTCATAGATAGCACCCTGAAAAAATTCTGCAGATCTTACAAACATTTGCCCTCGAAGCGGGAATCGAACTCGCAACCTCCTGCGTCAGAGACTCAATAATACGCAGTATTCACGCGTTGGTTGTAAATTTGAATTACGCGCTCAGTTTCGCGCGGTCTTTGGCTTTTCGTCAAGTATTTTAGTGACGACACAGTAGGAATACCGCATACCCAATCGGAGTTCGCTACCTAGGTGGCAAATACCGCTCTGGCCTGAAGATGCCTAAACGCTGCACCTAATTACCTAGTTTAGAACTAGGCATAGCTGCATTCGATTCTAATAGACAGTTCTCGATTGGCCATTGATCGCCACAATAGCGATCCAGAACAAAAGCTCGCGCCATTTTTACCGACTCCATTGTTCTTTTGAACTTGGAACGTCGCGTGACGTTTGCGGCGCGTGCGCTGTTTTGCATTCAAATCGTTTTCTTTTACAGATCATAATTGCTTAAAATACAATGTATAACAATTGCTTAAATAAAGTTAAAAGCTAGGGACTACATTTTTGTGGTAAACCTAAAAGCACAGACAAAAAAAGCAGACGCCGACAAATACGAAAACAAAATTTATAGGTTATTATTACTTACATGTATATCAAAAATATTTATATATATGAAGATTTATGGTTTATTTATGAGTATCTAAGATACAAAAGATAGTTAAAGAAAGCAAAAATGATACGAACATCAAGGCGATCCTAAAACTAACACAAATTCATGTGGATGAGAGATGACGATACGAACTAGAGCTGCCAAAATAATTTATGCTACTTGTTCTGGCCCTGGTACCATGACCAGACCAGTTTTGTAAAATATTTCCACTAATATTCCTTTGTTTACAAAAAATATTTAGGAGTTGTTGAAATGTATTTTTTTGATTTTCCGACGTAGAATAGAGTAGTGTGAAATAATTCCTAAAATTATAGTGACCATTAGTCTACCGACGTCATATCACCCTTCCACTCACTGAAGCATGCAAGAGGGTTCTTTCATAATGCGGTAAAAATGTTATTTCAAACGGTTCCCTGCTCGTTCACGCGGAAAATGAACGTTTTGCGTACGAATTGCCGCAGAGGTATCACTGCTACATTAGTATTCGTTAGGCTTTTTACGAAGCAGGAACGAATCCATTGTTTAATACTTATGGTTTTTGTTGAAGGTCTCAATTGTACAATCACATATCAATGCAGAGCATGTTGAAATGCGTATGTCCAGACTTACTTTCGTATAGTTTCAATAGTAAGGTCGAATAGTTCAAAAGGCTTTGTTAGAACGGTAAGCAACGATAGTTATCTCTGGGTAGCGTTGATCACGAACGTAGGCGAGAGACCTTTGCTCAATGACAGAGGCGGCAGCGAGCGGTGGCAGGGAACGCTGCGCGGACGCATCATCTCATTGAGCGCGCACCGGATGGACCAATCATCGGCATGAATGGCCGCCCCCGCGCCTTAGCTATGTTCGCTATTAGCTCCCGTACTAGATGCCACTGTTTCTTTGTTATCTCCGTAAATTGTTATGACTTTTTATGGCATCTGGAATGTGTTGAGTCGTAAATCCGCCGTTTGTTGCCTCATTGATAGCCATTGTTCGTCTCATGTGAGAAAGGATTCTTGGCTACTGTTGACCGGCCGCATTGTTTGGGTCGTTAGCATCGAGGTGGTACCTCCTGGCTGATGAGCTTTACAAGCTGGGCGGTGGACCTGGCCAATTCTGACTCAGTTCATTCAAGTAATCTCATTCAATTAAAGCTAATGATGGTTCGTGGTGTCTTTCTGCCAGTGGACCTTCAAGGACTTTTCATTTGTTTTCATTTGTTGTGGAGTTCATTGATTTCTATCTCGTGCTGTGACCGAGGTTATTCTGTCTCTATATAGAGAAATATTTGGAATGTATGATCTAATCAAACAATTCTCCTTAACATTGAACTCCGTCTATTCTCTCGCGAAATGACTTCTTTCACAGCCTCGTAAAATCCGAATGCAATTGGCCTGACCCCGTCTACGAATAGCGTTTGTATACAAACATTGTTTTAGTTCTCAGGTTATGAGCACGCATTCAAGGTCTTTACTTTCAAGATCATCAGAGCATACGAGGAGCTGGTAATTACGGTAATGTGGCCGGTGGTTGCACAAGGCACCCTGGCCGCCGGACACGCGATGTTTCCAAATAGATATGAACAGTATATCGAAGGAAATGAGCATTGCGAGAGCGACGTTTAGCTTTGTTTACTGTTAATTATTATGAATAAATTGATTATCGGCTTATCGAGGCTAAATTGTACATGGGAGTGGATGATGATGCAACTAATTAAGTAGATTTAAGTAGGTTCTTACCTTCTCGATAAAGGTAGGTACCCGTGAAACAAAACATCTAAAGGCACATGCCAAAAACCGGTGGTATGTGCTTCAGAATATGAGGAAAATCTATTGCGGCATAGATATTGAATTTATAACTTTCCGGCATGATAATTTTATATTTTATAAAGAGGATCTACTGCAAAACTAGCTCAATCACTAAACGTATGATAGCATGGTCTAAAGTCAATTATACGGTCCGCATTCGTTATTTTTCTTTCGGTTCCGGCGGCTACACATTCGGGACAAGTGCACGTGAAACCGAGAGCGTTACAGCTGTTGCGTCATTTCTTTGCACAACTCCGAAGGATCTTTGTAATGGATGTTACTCATCATCAATCTATAGTCTATGCCCCTTCTGAGTAGAACCTACTACGATTTGTTTTATTTGTACCAAAGAGTTTTTCCATGTACCGAGACCAAAGAGTTTTGTCCGTATAAAGAGGGTTCTTATGAAGGGTCTTGCGCAGGGTAACACAACCAAAAACACCGTGGTTATTTCAGATTTGGACACATCAGGTCTGCTTTGGAAAACGAACGAAGTTGACGGATGACGTCAGATTGCACAAAACAGAAGACGACCGATTCGTTCTTTCGGTGACCTTACTTTTAAAAAAATTATATTTATTTCTTAGAGATCCGAAACGAAAGGTGTCAGTTTGTGACGCGCTCGAAACCACTTCGTGGTAAGGTTGTTCGATTCGTGCGATCGACGTCCGTCAACTTCGTTCGATTTTCAAAGGAAACCCTCAGTCTTGAATTGAAACCAAACTGTTTATTTACCTATAGTGCCGTGGCTTCAATGTTAAGGTCTCTTTATTTATCACACTAACCTAGAATATGTATTCCCACATACAACCTGTGGTCACCTGCTTCTGACAAAACGTAGTGGTTAAAATCCTTTTATGGCTTCCAAAACAAAACGACGTTAAAGAAGCCTTTTCGTTTATTATATGAGAAGCAATTCTAGACTTAAACTTGAATATGTTAGAGTTTGTATTGTAATTTGAGTACAGTTAAAAGTATGAGATCTTACCTTTTGGCTTATTGAAAGCTTTCATCATGACTTTGATTCCCATGCCTGCGATGACCGCCGTCACCGTAGTGTTGCTGCGGGAAGTCCAAGTCACTTGCAGTCCTTATTTATATTTACAAGTCCTTTATACACTAAACTAAATTAATAAGATCAATAAAATATCACACTGTTGCTTTGATAGTCCGGTCAGTCTAAACACTCTTCACTGTTCTTCATTTTGTTAAGGTATATCACGTCACAGTGGAAAAGTTTTTAATATAGTTCATGATTGAACGTCAGCACCTGTTGGAGAACAGAATTTTCAGAACGCTGAATTTTGCACTTAACCCTAATTCCCGAAATGAATACAAAGCTCCGTAGCAAATTTAAAATTGTCA
Source organism: Eupithecia abbreviata (assembly GCA_943735965.1). Classification (NCBI taxonomy): domain Eukaryota; kingdom Metazoa; phylum Arthropoda; class Insecta; order Lepidoptera; family Geometridae; genus Eupithecia; species Eupithecia abbreviata. The sequence continues at coordinate 7,579,686 of OX030991.1, read as the reverse complement.
CAGTAATTAAAATTTAAAATTGGAAGGTCAATATCGCGCCTTCTCACGTGTAGAGTCACTCAACGGTTCGGTATTTAAATAGCAGCGAACATTTCCCACAGGTGAACGATCCGACACAGTCGCTTCCGGCCCGGTTCCCCACTCACCCCGAAACCCACCCCCGCGCACCCCCATAGCCTGCACCCCACGGGTTGTTCTCGGTTCCCACAGCGACCGCAGGCCCGTGACGAGCAATTTCGCTAGTTTAAGTGCTTTGTCGAAGTGCGTTATTTGCATACAAACTGTTTTTAAGTGTTGCACTTTCTATTAAATAGCTAAAATTACGCACAAAAAGACAGTTAAATTATTGACTATCGTCAGGATTTCACACGCTAAAAATTAGTTTCTCTACATTTACGAATATTTCTAGAAAAAAACTACCTTTTTTTAATAATCCATCACTTTTAAAACTCTTTTATTCTACCGGGTTTAGGTTTAAAAGCTTTTAACTTAGCATAAACTAAGCAAACATTTAAAAATAACAATCACTTGTTATGATGTGGGAGCCAGTGTTTTCAATCTATGTATATCAAGTACCAATCATCAGAATATGATAAAACGTTGTTTACAGTTTTAATTTATTAATATTCCTCATCCAGCATAAAGCGTTACAAATTGATAAAGCGGTTAACAATAAACAGGGGTTCAAGGGTTAAGTACCAGTAAACATCTTCATTACGTTTAAATAACCATTCGGAAGGGGTCAAAATTGGTTCGTTCAAGTATCAAGTGCTTAAATATTGATTCGATAATAGATAAATGTAACGCTTTTTAATAAACTACCAAGAACGTTCTCACGAGAGTTACGCTTTTCGTGGAAGGATTATTTATTTTAGATTGTTATCGTATGGTTTTAATATATACTGGGGTTAGTTATTTTAGAAGTTTAAATTTGAGCTTCTGTATAAACTTGCAGTAAATAAAAGCGTGTTAAAAAAAGTGATAATCTTAGATTTTAACATAATTACTTTAAATTTTAACAGGTTAAGTTTTGTCCGGATTTAAGGACAACGAACATCCAAGCTTAAACACGATTTAATTTATATTTATTTTATTTAAACGACTTGTACAACCGTTTTTATTTAATAAACCACTATTCATGCAATAAAGTGATTTTTTTTTGATCATTAATAAATCAATACAATTATTAATCTAAATAAAAAAATCGAGTGAAGAGAAAATCAATACGTCACACATTATTTCTTATTTATATTAATTTATTTTTGCTTGCATGTACATTCATTGTTAGGTCTAAGTGAATGGTTTTCGAATAATTTATTATTAAGTTAAATTGAAAAGTATATAAAAGGTCTGGTCGCCTCGACCTTTGGTGTATTTTTACGGAAAATTTAGGCATATAATTCTTACACCGAGAATAGAAGGCACCAAAAGCGTAACCTCCTACTCATTCTACTTACCCATGATGGGGGCGACGAATTGGCCCTAATCAAATTCACATTTAGTCAGACGCAACATCACTCAAACTTTGTAGCATCAAACATTTTAGGAAGATAATGAAAAGGATAAAGCCTTAAGGATTTTTAAAAACGAGGAAAATATTTTAGACTATGTCGAACAATATAACTTAAACCAAACGCAACAGACCACACACACACACACAAACACACACCCTCAAATATACACGCAGTAAAAAAGAGACGCTACTGTCTGTAATTTTTCATGTTTTTTTGACGAGTAACTTTACCAGATTCAACTTTGCAACGTTACAACGTTTTAAGTAGGTACATATGCTGTTTGTATTAAACATGATACTGAAAAGATAAATTACTTAATATATGATATTACGAATCATCTCACACGGATAAAAGTAGAATAATTTATTTCGAGCAACCAACAATCGTATCAACTGATCTGAATTGTATCAAGAGTGCTCGTATTCAATTGTAGAGTCGGCCGTTCCAATATTGGAGGACAATAGTAAATAACAGTAGGTATATAGTATATACATATTAGAGCTGTTATGCTGTGAACAGTGAAATGTACGGGTCATGAGACTTGAACTGTGGATAATTCAACACGGCCGACTTGCGTGATATGGAGTAAATTAAGCAGGTGATGTCAGGGGGCATGACTAATACTGATTGTGATGTAAAATTTTGTGATATGAGCAAATTTTTGCGAGAAACCAGTATCAGGCAGCTAAAATTCATTATTTTCATGGGCAAAGAACATTAGGAGTTCGTTGTCGAATTGCGTTGTAAATGTTTTTCTGAGAACACCCACTCCGTATTCCAAACATAAATCTTCTGCGGTAAGTTAATTTTTCGTGAAATTATATATTATAGATTCGGGAAATATGGGTATGTTTCAAAACAAATCGAAACAAAACCAAGATCGATCCATCCAAAGGTTGCTTGGAAGAAATCGCTGTTAGCGATAAGGCCACCGATTGTGCCACTAGATTAAGTTAGTATTATTTTTTTTGCAATAAAAATATATTGTATTGTATCGATTTCATAATCCTCTTTTAAACGGTAGCTACTTATTTCGAAGGTCGGCAGTCAACCGTAAATATGTTCTGAACAAAAAGTACCTATACACTTTTGTCTCGACATTTAGAGCCTTAATAAAACCAGTCTGGCTACTGTGCGGTGATTACCTCGGCTCATTGCTGGGATTAGCTCCTGGGTCACTCGATTACTGACTCTCAAGTGGGCAGAGCAAATAGACTGGATCTTATATGATTCTTTCTGATTTATTTCTGGGTTTTGCAGACCTTTCACACATATTTATCAAGTTATTTGTAACAAAGGAAATTAGAATGAATAGAAACAAAATAGAAATTGTATTCACACTTGAAATAGTTTAGCTTACTGAAGAATGTCGCAAACAATCTACAGGTAGCTCAAGTCATCCATATCAATTAATATCAATCGCAAGCATCTCCAAGACACTGGCTGCATGGCCCCACTGCATGACAATGCTGATGCGCTGCACTAGATAGTTGTTTGTAGAATATCATAAAAAAGTACTCAAGACTTTCTAGATTCGCGAGCAAAAGTCTATTCTACCTAGATATGTGTTTTCTATGGAAACCCATGTAGCATATTATTATGTAAAACAACAAAATCCCCGAATAAATCAACTGGATTATTTGAAGTAGCTTTTTTTTCCAAGTAATTTATCTCGAACCAACCGACGTTTACTAAACTATAGTTCAAATAAATCTCTAGTCCGATGTTCTGTGGCTAATCAGCGGCAGAGATTGCTGGCCTCGGGTCAAGTAACTCGATTGTCGCGCCCAATTTGTCACCCCACATGTCTCGATGAGGCCGACGCGTTTGTCTTCTTGTGTCTGATGATACATCCAATCCAGTGATATCTTTCGACATGATCTTTGTTCCTTTTTGTTTATTATATCTGATTCTATCTCAGTTTTGAAACTATATGGTACGGTACGGTATGGAAATGAAAGGAGGTCAACATCTCGGCCTTACGAATTAATTTATCAACCAATACTTTATAGGGTTGTATCAGCCAGAATGTAGAGGAATAAGTTAGAATACAGAATGTTGGTAAATTCAAACAATAGAGTAGAAGATTTAAGAATTTTAGAACCTTTTCCTGCAAGTTTCAGTAACAAGCTAAGAGCAAATATATACATTAATAGACACAATTGTGTTATTACAGCTTTTAAACATAAGTCGCGCGACAACAATTAACGTCTAAACGAAATCTGTGAAGATACCAATTGTTGGGTGTCGAGTCAATTGTAGAGATCACTATAGAGCAAGATCAACCGGGGTCAGCCTCTGCCCTATGCTCGACCCCTGAATAGGATGGACACCCGCATATCCAAGACGGACAGTAAATTCAATATTTTAAATTGAGTGGATTTACTTAACGGGGGGCTGATGGTATAATGAGATCATCAATGAAAATTGCTTTTGTAAGTTGTTTTGAAACTCGCATGGATCACGCATGGCGGCAATTATAACGGTTTTCATAACAGACTATATTTTGCTAAAAAAACTAGCATTTTCACAGAGAAGTCACATATCGCGTAGGGTAGGAATGAGCAAGGTTAACGTTATGACGTCTGAAATCGCGTTGGAATGGAAGAATGTTTGTGTTCCGCGATTTACCAGAAGATTGTTCCCGCGCTGCGTCAATGCTGTTTTGATTTCGGAGATTCGCGCGGTTCTGTTGATTGCACAATTTGCACAACAAACACACGACAATGGCTGCTTCCCCGAATGTGACGGAGGCGCGTACAAATGTAGAACAATGTAGCATAACATGTAGAGAACAAAGCTTACAATTCGGCCGCGCGACGTGAACAATGAATGCCTTAGAGAGTTTCGTAAATAGATGTTAGGAGTCGATGCTTGCTTGTTACTAACTTGCATGTTTGTAAGCTTTCGTGTGCGTTAAAGATAACTATAGATTTTGAATTGTTGCTAGGTTGAATCATTTCCAAAGTTTCTACCAGAAACTTTGTTCTAGAGTAGCAAACGAACAACTTGCTTTAACTGTCCATTAAAGCTTCACAACATATTGATATATGCTAGTATAAGTAGCACAAGCTGGGTAGGTACCAGGAGCACGATTCAATTTGCCAGCTAGTCGTGAGTTGAGCAGCGACGGGACACAGCACAAGTGATTTGACCTCCGACCGTTCAATTAAAACGTTATTACTGGCCGGCGTATCATCTCACGTTTATTGCTGCCACTGAATCATGTCATACAGGGTGTCTCACGTGGACTTTTTATGGCGTATTCAATGTCCAATTATTTATGTCGAACATCGTGTTTGCTTAGCCTTTGAAATGTGTTTTTTTAATAAGGCTTAGACAGACCACCTGCTAGCAGATGAAATGTAAAGTAGATCTTAGGAAACCGCATAAGTAACACGCGAAGCTAGTTTACTGTATATTTTCTTGAATTGACCAAGTAAAGCCCAGCTGCCAGATCGTCATATATTTATTATTCATTACCGTAAGTACCTTTAGTTTTTTCTAATTAAGATTAAATAAATTTTCGAATAACAAGACGGGTCCATTAATAGGCAAGATAACTCTGATAGTGAATTACGATAGGTGTTCATTAGCTCCTTATTATACAAGCATTTGTAATTAAGCCAATAGTGCAAAAAATCATCGAGCTATATTCACCCGTACAGGGAAAAATTTAGAAAAACACAGTTTCAAGAGTTTGCAAGTCACTATATGATTGCGATTGCTGTGTTATTGGTAATTTGGGCTATACAGGTTTATTCGTAATTCACTGACATGACACTACGTGAACTGCAGGTTCTGCTATATATGTATGTACTTATGTTTGTTAAATTTCAATGATTTACTCATATTTAAAGACATATCAATTTGGTACTAGTCTGTTTAATTATACCAAGTGTTAATGTTTCCGATACCTACCGATCTAGACAGACCTATGTATTTATAAATATTGAGGTTTTTTGTGAATTTTAAAGCCGCATTAATCATACCTGTCCCGCCAGATAAAAATGACAATACCTCTTGGCTTATACATATGTCATTTGAAAATAGCAGCGCATGAAGCTTTTGTTTTGTGCCAAATATTTATGTGGCTTGGTCTTAGATGCCAATTAATTAACGCTGTGTGTCATCCGACAGTATGTAGTTAAGGTACCTAGGTGAATAGTTGGGATAAATTTAGAGATTTTCGAGGTTTGTCTAGTGTAGACAATAAGGCGTGTATACGAGGCGTGAGAGGAGCGTGGGGCGGCGCTGCGATTGGCGAACGCCTCCCAACGCCTACGCATGCGCAACAACGCACCATCCGCTAGAAAAATCTCGAGAAAACTCTTAAACAAATTACAAAGTTTCAGCGTGTTTACATGTGGGTGGCCTAGTCACGGGGTGACTCGACAAAATGGCGCTCGCGGTTTTCTAAAGAGATAATTACCCTGTATAAATTTTCATGGTCTCATAAAAACATATCAAGTTCTTTCAGTCTATTATTTTACAGAATAAATACCTATATTATAACAGTAGATATATTGCAAATTTATAATAGTAGATAGGAGTATGTAAACCTGATTACCTACTGAGTATTTTTATCAGTAACGTAGGTAACCTATTTAATATTCAAATGGAAGTGTAAACTGTTTTATTTAGGAGAATGAATGTTATTGTGGTGTTCATTAGGTATTCAAATGCATTTCAGTATCTACTTTTGTATGCTAATTCATTTGCTTTAGGGTTAAGTTCAGTGTCGAAGTCGCCATTTGATGATGGGACACACATTAACTTTGTTTGTTACGGGGTTTATAAAACCTGGTATTACCATTTCAGAGTTTTGTTTTAACGGCATGTGATATCAATTTCTGATACGGACGTAGTTTGAGCGAATTTGAACTTATTTTCAGCTAAGTTACGACTGAAAATCAACATTAGCTTTCCGTAGAGAAAATAATGAAATGGTTCATAAAATGGTTCATAAAAATGTAACCATTTAAAGATAACCATCTAATCTCGAGCTCATTAAGTGAGTGGTTTAAAATTCACATTTAACTCTGTTTTAACCAAAAATTTACGAGGCTCGTAAACCAATCTGTCACTAAAAGGAGAAAAATACGGAAGAATTAATTTAAGTTTATATATCAGCGCTATTCCGTTCCGATTTCCATTTCAGCAGAGTAATGTTATGGCAGCTATAGAACGCCTTGTATGAACAACGGCTACGCAACAAAGGAACCTCTATTAATGGTTTTTAGGACTTGCTAAGAAAGATATATATAAAGGTTCGTAAACTAAACTTCTATTGCTTTAATATTGATTTGATAATATATTAACATTATCATTACAGTGCAACACCAAAGCGACAATGAATTAAATTAATTTATATATAAAATAAGATAAAAATATAATATAAAGTCCACCATGGAGAACGAGAAGCTCGGAGACAAAATCACCAACAAGGACAAAATCAGGAAGACGGTCATCCTGGACAAGTGAAACGACACCATTAAGTGGTTGGACTCTGAACCAGCTGCCCGACCGGTGGCCGACAACTGACACAGACTAACACTGTCAGTATATTTAAAGCAATGCTCACATATATCGCAAGAAAAGAGTCGCTCTCAAGCAAGGACTACAGGCAAGGGTTTCTCTTCTTTGATACATTCTAGTCTAGGACGCTTGTGCTTGTTACTGATGATAATGATGGTGGCCAGTCTCAACAGAGATAAGCCACTATGAGATGTGCGCAAACTCTGGTGTACCTTGATATCCCCCACTCTCATAAACGCATCGGAAGTTATACCGACACAGCCTGGGTGACGTCAGAACCAGGAAAAACATGTGTTTTCCGAAGCTCGGGGGTATAACACTGACAACTTCTTGACTCTACCACTGTGCATTGATGCTTCCTATAGTTTCTTATAATCCCTCTGATATTTCATCACTTAGAATCGGGTCAACGCGACACCGGCATTAGCGCCTATTAACACCATGTTAACGGCCCGTTAAAAATATCACCACCACTAGAGAGCACCTTAAGTGATTAGCACTTGCGAATACGATACATTGAGCTTTGATTTACCACACGGCTCTTTGTTTACGTTTTTGTTTTTATCGATTTGTAAAACGTATTCTTCTGTTTATTTAGGAATTATAAAGATTATCGCACTTGTGAACAGCACCCATGCAAAAAAACACCAGAATGTGCATTTGAATATCGGCTTCAACTAGTAACATTTAGTTTTATTATAGGTAATATATAATCTTTAGAAACAAAGAAAGTTACATTTAGAAGTATTTTATATTGACAGCATCAGATGACAGCTCGTGGACACATTAGTTTGAAGCTTTTAGGAAGCCACGTGGTCATTGTGAAATTTATCCAAAGGTGAACGAGTTTAAGCCCATATTTCAATGCATATTTTTGTGCGGGGCGGTATTGGATAAATGTACGCAGAGCTTAATATGTACTTCATTGACAATAGTAGTATCTACGTAATACTTTCATGGCCCTCGAAGCATTCAACTACCAGAGCTCCGCTATGACTGGGCAGAATAAGAAAATGCAGAATGCATTTACAAATATTGTTGTAAATATGCAACATTATCATAAGTAGCTACGCGTATGTTTGCAACAAGCTAGTAGTATGTTATTACGCATCGAATACACTGTTTGGTGTAGCTAGCTATTGTGAAACGGTATGCCGCTGTTTCAGATGTAGGTAACTTTGTTGTCAGTAACTAGATACACGCTAGACTGGTCCACAACTGATGTTGTAGCCTTTCATAATAGGGGTGACAGTAAATACAACTTGCCATAATTATGTAATTACATGATTGTCATAGACTAAGTCGTCAAGTAGACTAAGACCTAAGTCATAGACTACAAAACACTATTAAATAAAAATTTAATAGTGTTTTTCGAATTGTAAATACTACATAGTCGTTTACTACGTACTAATTTGTTTCTATTATTTGTAACTTTCTAATGACCAACAATTGTTTTTTTATTGGATTACTCAAAATTCAAAACGTGGTAAATATCCCGTTTTAAATGACTTTATACTAATATTTTTTTTTATAAAATATGAATTGCATCAGCTACTATTTTTTCAAGGCTTATTTATTCTACGTTGTGCTTAATTCTGACAATGACGGTACTGTTCATCGTCCACCATATAATATGGAGCAGTATACGTAAATTAGAATTTGAATGTAGGCACAGTGTAACGCTCTTTGTGACTCAGGGGCGGCACGGTTCGCTGGCTGTGAAAATTCCACGCTTGTTTCGACTGGACAGAGCACTGGCCGAATACAGACGAAATTGTTGACATGTCAAATTAAAAAAAAGGTTTTTGACATGATTATTGTAAGCAACGGGGTGGCGTATGCCCAGCTGTGGGACGGGGTGGGCTAATAAAAAGCATGATTAGGTGGAGGTTATACGTATATGTCCAGAAGTGGGCCACTTTGTTGACCCACTACTAATAATGATGATGGCGATGAAGGTCATCTTATTTTATGGTTTAATTTTTATAAATTCAAAGATGAAGTCTAACAAAGGCTTAAGTTGAGATTAAAAGTCATTTTTAACGGGATGTTTACCATTATTTGATTATTTTGAATATCAGAACTCTACTTACTACAACTTACTAAAAAATCAAATCATGGTTAATATCCCGTTATAAATGTGTGATGAAACTTTTGTGTGATGAACCATGATCGTTTTAAAAGTTTAAAGTCGAGATTAATTCATAGTAGAGATATAGATGTGATAGATGTAGAGAGGGGTCGATTCTAACGCCGCGATCTTATTAGCCTAGTCATGTCACAAAACGTTACTCCTACACAAAATACTTACAAATACCGACTTACGGAAAGGTGCTTACTACATGTGCACTCATGTTATTGTTAGATAGAATTGGCAACGGGCAAGCGGGCGTGACTGCAGTAGCACAAAATATTTACTTTCAGCAACAAATCATATTTCTACGAATAATTTATACTAGTTCAACTAAAATAAACTGGTTCGTGAATCATCCTACCTAAAGCATTGTTTGAATAATGTTATGTACTAAATCGACTGCGCCATTTTTTTTTCAAATCTACCTGCCAAATTATTAGTAGGAGATATTTTGGAAACCATTGTAGATTTGTTTACACAAGACTAAACCTACCCGTTATATACGAGGTTGTTATACCTACTATCGAGCATAGCGGAATAAGACAAGACCGATAGGTCGTTTTGGCCGGTGTAACACTCTGTTTTTAAAGAGGACGAATATGATGATTTAAATAAAAATAAAACTTTTTAGTCCTAGGGCGTAAAGTCAAGTTCTACGCCCGATGCCACACACTTTTCGAGAAAGCGAAGTGATATTCAATTTTCTTTCCTTGGGCAGTATGATTTAGGTAGTGGTAAAACTATGTAATCGAATCATCGAAAATCGTTTGAAATATATTGCCGTCCTTTTCATAATGATTGAAATAAAAAAGGATGGCATCATTTTGAGTGCTGTCTTTGTTTAGTTTCTAATCTGAACAGAAACCATTGGCAGGTGAATTTGCAAATCCAAAGCCTTCTTTATTGTCTATGGATTAAAAAGTAAAACAAGGCTGCAAGGATTTACAAAATGGCGAACGCAGTGCATCTGCATCCGGGGTTTCTTTAGCCGCTAGCATTTAATTCTTTAACATTGAACATTGTAATAAATATTGTTTACTTACTTGAGGTACCTACCTATTTAATTCATATTATGATTAAAAGTAGTTACCTACCTAAAGGCAAGTGTGTGTATAGATAAAAATTCAAACCAAGCTGAAGTTCTGACTTATTGCGATGTAGGTATCAAAATTGATAACAAAATAAATAAAAAACATCAGATTTTGAGAGTGACAGAATAAACAATGCACCTAGAGCTGCGCACACACTTGTGCACTATAGTATTCAATACAATACAAAAATTATTTCTTGTACACCATAAATAAATAAAATACAAAAATACATTACATGCGACAAGTACAATGGGCGGCCTTATCGCTTAGTATGTCCTGCGCATATTAAGGCTTGGCCTTCGGTAAGACTGGCCACCATTGCCGAAATTCAGCTAAGCATTTCTGCAGCCCCATCATCATCATAGATAAACAGCACAGAGACGATTCAAGTACCAAAAGAAAGCTTTCACGATCCTAAACCGATTAGGGCTAAGTCTCATCAGCACAGCTCAAGCCACAAATGGAAACCTGCCTTTAATTACTTACATACCCCAAATGGGGTCTGACGATGTTCTTATCTGTATGCTATTGTTTAACACGTCTTTTCATTCCCACGGTTACAGCAGGTATCTATACAAACTTGTCAGTAAGCTGTGGTATGATAAGGCGTACCTGAGTAAAGGTAGAACTACACTATGAACTACTCTATTGTGGTGTGACGTGCGTGACGCGTCAGAAGCTCATCAGTTTCATAATATACATATATTATTTTATATGCTTAGAGTAGGGAGGGATACATTATTACAGCGACACGGTCGAAAATAACACACTGTAAAAATGAGTCTCTAGCCAAACTACATTGAGATGTACTAAGTGCTTAATGTATATTATGTAGTACTGAGGTACTAAATTTATGAAACCGGTATGCGTTTGACGCGTCACGCACGACACAACACGATAGTGTGGTTCCACCTTTAGAAACGCATCGAGGAATTCTTCCGAGTAGAATTAGCAGCAAAAAGACTAAAATCTGAGTAACTGGAATACCCACGCTGGTGTTCGCATACTTGGACGTGTTGGGAACAATTAAGAGACTGTAGAAAAAGTTGAATCATTGGTTGTTGTAAAAAACTGAAAATTTAAAAGTGCAGCTTAGTTTATAAAACTTTTTCAATTAAATCGTAACAGTAGAAGAAAATTGTTGTTATCTAACCTTCATAAAATGTGAAGAGGCCTTTCCCTATTCCCTACAAATATAATAATTAAGCTAACGAATTAATACTTACCTATTATGGTACGGTAGGTACTCTCTAAATATCAAACAGTCGCATATATCAACAGTCTTTATAAAATTTATCTCATAGCTGCGTTTCCTGTTAAACTTCCATTTATTACGAAATTCTGAAAGTAGTTCTGTAACTCTTTGTTTTCAAATGAAACAAAGTAGGTATTTAAACCTATGTGCTGCAAGGCTTGAGTGAGTAAAACGTAAATAATTAAAGTAATTAATAGGTATCGTCATTTCACATTTCAGTTTATTTTAATTAGCCGGTAACTGCCTAACTATTGCTAACAATGCTACTGGGTTACCAGTGACAGGTTACAAAAACGAAACAAAAATTGCCGATCGGAATAATTTACGTGCGAAGGTTGGCTACATTGAGTACCCATCGAAATTCTTATCGCGGTTACCTTTAGGCTTGTTGTGTTGGTGTCGTTCAATGATACTGAATATCAATCAATGCATATCAAACTCAATTATGTTACTACAAAGAGTAAACACTGCTAAATATAAGCTTTGTATTCATCTCATGAAATCCGAAATTGAATTTATGCAAGTATTAAATATGTATTCATAATGGAACTCGGTAGAGAAATATAGGGTCGGAGTGCAAAATTGATGCGAACTACGCTCTAGGTATCTTATTATATGATAGGCAGATGAGCCGATCCATTATCCAATGACGTGCAGCAATTACCCATTTAATGCAATTTGGGGTATCGTACAGTCCATCCTGCGCGCTCGTCCATTCCCGGCTTCACTCACTCAAATGCACCATTTAGAGAAATCACTAGATAGCTAGAACTCTGTGCACACGGGTCGTCCGGAACCGGTCATTTGAATATTGTTTATCCAGAGTTTCAGTGGCAGGCTGGGGGCGCGCGTGCGTTGCTGCGGCCGGCGCGCGACTAGCCGTAACCGCTGAATGGGCCGCCGCGGAGGGGCGAAGCTCGCCTCGTCTCACTCCCAGCGAGCTTACGCACCAAACACACTCCGTCTCTATACCCACCATTAATCTCACATTCAACTGTTTTCCTCACAATACAATTTTCACTTGCAATATACAATATATACTGCTCCTCTGCGAAACTCGTTACAACTGGAAGTGAAATGTTGCGATAATTTTAAGAGCTTCCGATCGAAGCTCCGGTGTGTCGCTGACATCCGGTGGCACCTGCTCGCACTCGAGAGGAGACTGCACGTTAGAAGGAGATGAAGTGATTGATCAGAACGTGGACCGGATGGCGGACTCGGTTATGAATGAATCCACTGTCCTTGTCTCGCGAGCAGGTTTGTATAGTGATATCTCTGTCGGGCTCAGGTTGTCGCCGCCGCAGAGGAAGTGAAAGGGACGGGACGCGTAGTAAATATTGCGCTGCGTAGACCCGTCTTGAGTATTACTAAAGTCCCTTAGTTTTTTGTGGTTTACCATGAAGAAAAAACGATTCATTCATAGATTTTAGACCACTCTACGAGAGCATTAGCGTTAAGTATATCCTTCGATGTACCCAAGTCCTGAGTAACCAAGGGTAGGAACTCACTTTTTGCTTAGGCCGCTTCCAGATCATTTCAGATCTGTAGAAGGGCTAAAGAAAAATGTTCAGCCTAGCAACTAAAGCCATAAGGCCTCTAGTTTCTTTGTCCTGGTTACAGGCTGTTTCTTTTGTTAGCCATTGTTCTTCCTATACGATTATTGCTCATCTCGAAGAGTAACATAAAAACGTAAGGTACGGTCTAGGCGCGGTCGTAGGGCATTCGCGGTATTGTTATCTGTGGGTGCGCCTGAGTCAATGTTTGGACGCCGACACGTGGACGAGTTCCTTTGTCGTCGACAAACATTTTGACTGGTCGTTTCCGGAGTTTTGGAAACTATCGGTTATTGAGACGAAATATACACTTATTTTTCTTAACACCACTAGTATTATATATACAATGGACAAACGTTCTAAGTTCTAATACGCTCTTGACTCTTCTGGGACGTAAATCTTCCAACAATCTATATAATTATCGTAACGCTACTCTTATATCAGGATTATTCAACTAGGTTAGCTAGAAATTGAAATTAATATATTCTTATTCCTATTTTACCTATAAATGTATACCTACTCTAAAATCGAATCAGTTAGGTATACTACTAATAAAGTAACGTAAAAAGGTTTCAAAAGTTTGGTTAAAACAAATAAAGCGCAAACATTGCCTTTCACTTGCAAAAACAGAGGATGTGGTCGGTTTTGTCACCGCAGTGCTTGAATGTCTCGCCCGATACACACACTTTACATTGTTCTAGTGTTTCCCTAAAATGAGCTCTACGATCATTTGATTAGATGTAATTTTTTACATTTTGTATTTCAGTTAGAAGAGGTAGATAGATTAATTAAATAAATAAATAATGCTGGACCATCCACACAGCATCATCTAGTCGATCTTTAATCATGGGTACTAGATGACTAATAAACTTAATACATTACATCGATTATTTATACATTGAAATACCCAGAACACCCGGTACAAACATTTGTCCCAAGGGAATCTAATCTCCTGCTAAACAGGCGAACTTTGACCGCCCCGCCACATCAGTCGACGAGCTAGATTATAACTTAATTGCACCATCAGAACATATAAAACAATTAACAAGAACTATACAGACACACTAGATGTGGCGCATTCAGCGGCCTTATCGTTTACAGCGATCTTTTCCAGGCTACCTTTGGATAGTACTTGATGAACTGAGATTGAGAGACTGACAGTATTATGAAAAAAGTTCGGGAATATTTTCCGCAAATATTACGGTCATAGAAGATATAAATAGTACACAAGCACTAAAACATTAAGAATACCTATAACAACTTATAGCATCTCATTCTGAAGCAGTTGGATCAAACACTTGAGCACAAACAAAGGATAAATCAGTGCAGCAACAGCATCTTGCCACAAATCAATGGGATCCCATCGATGCATGTAACCCTGAGCGCCATGTGCCAGGTGCTACTCGGGAAGTGAACCCGCACCCCGCACCCCCCCTCAGGCATCTTCACACGCCCACACAGACACCACTAGAGGAAGTACACACACACACACCTGGTGACGTCAAACTCAACGTACATGTGTGTTCTGTAATTTATTAATGGCATGCATTTGCGTATGCGCCGTTCGTTGCGCATGAAAAATGGCGGATATAAATGAAGCGAGTGGATGCTAATTCAAAAGTATAGTCATTTAAAAGCGTATAAGTGTTGTTCTTTGACGCCTGAAAGGTGCCGCCGAGCGCTTTGGACAACTTAGTGCTCGGGCCAGTTGGTGGGTGATTTACCGCGCGTTTTAGCTTCGTAACATGAAAGCGACTTTTTAATCCTCGCACTGATTTACACTGACTTACACTTTGTTATGATTTATGGGGCATCATTGTGTGGGACTAGCTAAGGATCTTGAATAGCAGAAACTCCAGTAGCCAAGTGCAGTGATGATTTACTCGCTAAAATTGAAAACAATCTTTCATGTCCATACTACCTATTACTAAAATAAAAGAGGTAATTATCTTCGCTAGGCAATTATTGTGTGAACTCATTTCTATACTGGCCTCGAGCCAGGTTCGACAATTTGCGAAAGACTGCAGGCAGATGCTGGACGCAGCAAGCTGAAGACAGGGCGCTATGGCGCTCATTAGGGGAGGCTTATAAATAGGCTGATGAGAATGATTCATATATTTGTCACTTAGAAGCGCTCTACATTTCACTTACTCATGGCTGTATTGCTGCCATGGGTATGCCATTTCGTGCGGACCTGTCTAACGATAAAGAACTTTATCTAGTGTTACTCATCGATGGAATGCTTTTAAAAGCTTCTAACGCTAGCAACAGAGTATTGTGCACGTTCTCCACTCACAATGAAAATTATCAACAGGTAGCGAAGGCTACACAATGCCTTCTTCCGGTATCCGATACAAAAACACACAACTTAAACTGCACCTTCCTTCCTAACTTTAAGGTATAGAATGGCTTTTTATGAGTTACCGAAAAGTTAGATGGTGAATAACGAAGTCAGTGTTGTTGCAGACGATTTAAGGTGTTGACAGTGGATGGTAAGGTTTATTATTCCTTGGAGATTAGGTAATGTCGCTGGGCACAGGGTTACCCATTATCCGATGTAAGGTGACACCGTGGGGAAGCGAGCGTCATTTTGGGACCTGGATATAAACCTACGTTTTATCTTGTAACTATAGTATTATTTTCACAATCTCATTATGGATGACTGTCTTATGGTCAATGATTATTATGTGGCAATATCTATCTGGTCATATGAACAAGATTTTAAAAAGCTTTGGTACCTATTTACTAAAAACTAAACTGCAAAATAAAGCTACAACATGTTGCTACATGTTTTTAAGAGGGTGCGTTTTAATCTTTTGTATTGGTTTTTGACTCGTAGCATTCTGGTAGCACCCTCTACGAAAATATAATTTCTTCAGTTTCTTTAGTTTTAATGTCAGAGATTTTAACTTTGTATGATAGGAACACAGATTACAGAATATCCAGTTGGCGCGTGCGGTATGCTATTTGTACGTATAATTACTATTAACGTCGAATTGTCGTCCACACTACCCAAAGGTAGAGATTGCTATCTAGCAGTATGCTCGCCTATATACAACTTTTGTGCAATAAAGTATATTCTATCTATTTATCTTTGTCGAAAATACGACAACTTCACACCGCACCGCACCCGCGTAATGTTAGGTACTCGTTCGAAAACATTTACAATTTATCATACAATAATTTTTTTTATCATAAAAATTATCCCAAGGTAATTTTGATGATGATCATCGTCAACATGGTTTTATAATGTTTCTTAAAATCTATTGCTGCCATTCACAACTTTCAATCCAGTTTAGATTTAATGTTCAGATGAATGGTAACAACATTACGAAACATCGTGCATTCAACACGAAAAACTATAACCTTAAATCAAACGTGAATAATTTACTTACGTACTTCATATTGAAAATACTTACCGCGCATTATGATGAGAAAAATTATACGCAACCATATCTACAACATAAATCGTACTGTATTAATTAAATATAATGGCTCCGCGATACGATACGTTTTCCTAACAGCCACCGATTGGAAACTGGTTCTGTCAATCCATTAATTTATATTGCCCAAATTAAATTAACATCAGCCCAGAATACTATCTACTGCAGGTATATTAAAGTACGGTATTGGCGATAAGTTTGTAATCAAATTACCTGGGACGTAACAAAACCAAGTACCTTTAGATGACCGACGTGGCGCTGCGGGCGAAGGTCCGCTTGCGACACAGGAGGTTGCGAGTTCGATTCCCGCTTTGTGACAAATGTTTATTCTATCTGAAAATATTTGTTCCGGGTTTTCTGGGTATTTTCTATGTATAATAAAAATTACCTTTCTATCTATGTATGTAATATATTGTATTAAGTATGTCTATCAGTTATCTAGAACCTTTAACACAAGCTCTGCTTAGCTTTTGGCCCGATGATGCTGCGTGAATTGTCCAGCATTATTTTTATTTATACTACCTCTCTAGTATACTTGCTTGGAGCCTACCTACAGCTATAAAAACCCTCCCAACAAATTGGTACGTCATAAATCATGAGAATCTCGATCCACGCTCCTCTCATTGATTTATTGTGCATTTAGAAATAAAGAAATTCAGGATCTCATTATGCCAAGCACAGAGACAAGATTCATTGTGCCACTACTCGCCGCAGTCTAGACCCCTTAAAAAAAATCACAAACAGTAAATGTCGAACGGAACCATAAAAAGCTGAGTAAAAGGCGTCGAAAGAAGGCAGCGAATTTTGAGCCAAACCAGTTTAATGAGGGTCGAATTTAAATACGAAAATAAAGCGGTTCCCACGGAGTCGGTCGCGGGAACGGAAGCAGCGCGATGTCGCGGCGACCGACTCGGCGCGACGCGACTATCGCGCGATCATCGCCGACGCCTGCGCCGCCGCAGCCTCCACCTCCTCACCAGCGGAGCCTGACCTCCGCCACTCACTCCACATCATACGACGCAGAGCTCTCATCACACCTGACATCATTCATGTGATCTGACAGCTCTCCATGAAATTGAGGCAATTAATATCGAATTTCGCGTAGTTTTTTACAAAGACATAATGATGGATTTATGTCATTTTTGTACAGAAGCCAGATAGTTATTTATTGAATGAATTATTTTCAAAGTTTTTAAGATTCACAACAAAACTATTAAATTGTTACCTAATTAAGTAGGTTGTTTTAATGGCTTTGATGTTGTTTCTTAATAACATTGGTAAGTGTGTGTGAAAATAATTATCATAAATAACCATCAAACTAATAAAATTATTAACTCAACTCAAGCCCAATCAATAAATATCTCATATAAACATACGAGTATCTGTGTACCGAGTATATGCTATAAGTGGAACTGTCTTCGTTAACGAAAAATAATAATTATACTTTCGAGAATATAAAAAACAATATTGGACCTTATTACAAGCAAAGCATTGATTCTAATCACAAACAATGTATGATAATTTATGCATAAATTATAAAGAAATGAGCGAACTAGAAAGAACAAAGGTATTAAAGCTCGAGGAACAAACGTTAGCACCTCCTTATAGAGCCCAGATTATTTATTTCTTTATTCTTTTAAACTGTTCGAGGAAATCTTGCAAAAGACAATTTGCTTTTCGAAATATACAAGTTGTAAACACGCCGGCCGAGGCCCTGTTTGAGCTTGCTTTCGATAGTGTCAACACGGCCTTTGTCAACGGAACTGGTTCCAACACCTGTACCTTATTTTTTACTAAAATCTATTAATATTGTGCCCTTTATAGGAAAACTTGAGTTTTATGGTTAAATTCTGGCACGGATTTTTAAATTATCTGTTTCTAAAAAGTTCTTTGTTTCAAGTTTACACGTATTAATTTAAAGCTTTTAGGAACAATTTTTTGATACGTTGCCAAAAATCCAAAAAATGTATTACTCGATCTTTTTTTTACATTTTAAGATTTAGTATTTATTCATTACTTTTTTCAAGTTTAAACAACTTCTTTGAACTTGTCATTCATTCAAGCCGATCAACTCAAGCGCAAACAAAGCTCACTCGATCCTATAGCCACAAGCCATGCTTCTGTAATTACGCACTAAGCATCGACATTCAATACTCTGAATCAAGCATACAGCTAGGGACACACAATGTGGTAACTCCGCGGCTCATTACATCCATAGATGACACGCTTGTTGCCTTTCTAGGTGCGCCCGTTTGTCTTCTAAGCTCGGACTTTCAAGGTATGAATGAATGCTGTCTTTTGGTCCAGCTTTTGTTTGAGACTATATTGCGAAGCCACTACAAGTATTTGCATCATACATATCCTTCTAATTAGGGTATGTAAGACTATAATGCGTAGCCACCTAATACAAGTATTTGCATAATACATAGTTTCTACTATGATTAAGACTATGTATCCTTTATTACCGAATAAAACAGTTAGTATCTTTTTTTGTATATTTTCGATTAAGTGGCGGAGTTTTGTTGAAGGAGTGCCCCAAGGAAAGTGGTAGTATGTCTCGGAAAAGCTCTGGGCAGCTTTCTAAACTAGATCAATGATTTTATTCGTGAAACATGAAGAAGAGCTTAGCAAGCTCGTATTTATTTTATTTTATAATTTTAGGAAAACTAACGACTAAACGTAACAAAAACAGAAAAAAAATTATATTTATATGGCCAATCAAAACTTTTCACACGTAGCTCTTTGGGAGGCGGCTGTGGACAACTATTCGTTGCGTCGGTTGTAGAAGCCTATTTTGCAGTGGACATATACGGGCTAATGCGGATAATGATCTTTGTGGGTCTTCTGATTACTCTTGTATGATCTCTCCCAGTCACTGACTGTAGGTAAAGCCCATATAGAGCCCTACCATTTTACAGAGATTGTTAACTTGCGGTTGTGTGAAGATTGACTAATTGGTACTTTACCGGCTGAATGCGTTAAATATTTTGCCATAAATAACGTAAACTTGAATGGAGTATGTTTATTCTACGATTCATAGAAATGTGACGAAGATTATGAGTTATTTGGTCTCCTTCGGCCACATGTAAATAATGTTTACTGAGACAACAAGCCGGACTGGTCTCAAAGAAGAGCTGTGAGTCAGTGTGGTCTTAAGCTGCGTCGAGCCATGAAGGTATTGTAATTGTTAGACTCAATGGTTTAAAGGTTTATTGTAAGGTTCTTTGAATGTTATCTTAGGGTATTTAAGAGTATGCGATTAAGTTCTATAAATTCCCATAGATAAGATGCTAGAACTATAAATAGGTCCGTAGTTGCCTATATTTTTTTAAAGTTGCCATATAAAATGTTTTATTGCTGCATTTTAAATAGAATAAAAATATCTACGCAATAACAATTAAAATTAAAATTTTAAAAGAAGCATATCTTATCAACGTTTTTAAAAGCAATATTAACCATTGGCTTTTAATGTATACGTGTGGTAATTAATTTTATGTTGTATTACCATACTGAATTAGTTTCAATATTCAATTATCATATTTTCAATATGGTCATCCATTTGAAACTATACACCTATTTTTAATTATTCGGTGACAAAATAAAAACCTCTTGGTTAGGTTCTTATATTACGTTGGTACAGTGATTAACATAAAGCTCCGAGCTTTCGATCAGTTGTTTCTTAATTAAAGAATATCGTGTAGTCGGTCGTATTTCTTAATGTATCTTAATTTAGACAGTATATTTCAGTTGCGTCTAAGTAGTGAGCTGAGATGAGGCGATAGGAGGCTGTCGGGCGGAGGCATCGCCGATACCATCTTGAGTTACGTCGATACGATCGCCGACATTTTCATCTTCGTCGTCGACCATCAATCCTTTTTTAATTAAAGCAAACGATAAAACCTTTTGCTAATTCCCCATCATCTCATCAATTTTTAAAACGTTTTATATCTTCAATATTAGATTAGCTAATCAACAGTTATGGCGACCGATAGCCAATTTGTATGCTGATATAAAAAAGCTCAAAGTAAACATTTTAATTTTTGATTCAAATATGCATAATAATGGCGATCTCGTTATTTATATACATATTCAGTAGATTCTCTATTTAGATCGATTTCTATAAACTTAGCTACATTTCTTTGATGTAGGTTGTTGGCCTCATCTAATAACAATCATGTTTCAGAGCGGCCATCGATATAAACAGTCATAATAATCGATGAGACATGGTCCCGATGTGTATCGTGATTAACATATCCACTTTAGCATTTAATTCGTTCGTTATTCTTTTCTAATCGAGGCCTGCGCTGAGGTCAGAAAGGCGGTCGACCGGTCTTCATTGCAACATTATATATCGGTCCGAGGCAAGCGCCGCCGTGAGAAAAACTTACGATGGTTGGTAGAGCAACCATCATAAGTTGTACCCCGCGAGGCTACAGCAGCAGTAACCGCCTTCAGACTCTCCGCAGATCCTCATTGTCTGGTGGCCGCCGCACCTACCCGAAACCACGTGTAAAAACGCTCATTTGTGATATATCTATGTAGGTGCGGTTTTGGTCAACCGAATTAATTAGTTCGATTGACCGAATCTTGTTTTAATTTCGTCGCGTGAGAATTTTCGTGAGATAACGAGAAAGTTCATTTATGGCCCTTGTTGTCAGATAATCAGTGGTCAAACGAATTTTAATTACGGTTGGTAAAGTTCGATCAAAGTAGCTCGAAAGCTTTTGATGGTTAATAATGGTTTTGTAATGTTTTCTTCGACTGCTGAGAATTACGCAATTTGACGCAAGAAAGTAATGCGCACAATTAGTTGATAAAAACCGCAGACGTGAGAACATGTCCACGTCTCGAACCGCAATAAAATCCTCAATAATGACATCCAAGCCCAACTATTAACGGAAAGCGTCAAATTAGCATCAAATTATTACATTTTCAACAAGATTTATGACTTTGTACGATTACTGTCCGATTGCTTCCGGTATTTATCCAGAATGTCGTACGAGAGTTTAATCGGACCCATAAAACTTAACAAGATCCTAACATGAAAACAAAACACTTTTCACTCAGTTTGGCAAGTTCCACAAACAGCTTTCTTCCATCAGCTTCTATTCATATGGACATTTGCGTTGATACGGCGATCGGACGTGTTCTCCCTGGTACAGTTAGGCCGGCAGGAAACGTCCGGTGAAAAAACTCGATAGTCGCCATCTCCATAAGACACGGGAATCTGGCCTTCCGCTAATTATTTACGATATATTGCGTAACGGTGAAACGCCGGGAAGGAGCCAAGAAAAAACGTGTTCTGCAGGATGCAAACCAATGGTACAAGAGATCACAGCGATGCAGATCTCACCGTAACCGAAGACATGTAAGGTCTAATATCCAACAACGGTCAGGGCGTCTTGGTCACTTTTAGAATATCTTTATTCATATTTCGAACGATCTCGATAAAGTTGAAGTGGACTCCAATTGATGGACAGCTTCAGTGAAATCTGCACCCTGTTGCTTGGACATTAAGAGGAGAATTGGCTTTAGCTGGTGTAGATTACCGCCGGTCTGATTATGCTGGCGTCGTAATTAAAGATACCATAGCAGGAACCAGGAAGAGTGTCGTACTATCTCAACAGTTAGCCGGAAGTCGGTCGATCTGTTGCGTTCATTCATAAACGCGAGACCGGCCGCGACAATGTGGTATGACAGGTTGACGGACCCACTACACTAACTTTTATTTATAACGCGTTTAAGTTTAGTTTGCTGCAGCAGTGGAACATGCACGTAATGAATGACGCATGAATGAAATGTTTATCAATCAATGTTTCCGTACCGCAAAAATTATATTTAGGCGGAATTGGAGATATATTTTCCAAAGAATAGCAGTCGCATACGATTGCTTTTCTTTCAAGGAAATAGTAAAACGTTTTTTCACGTATGACATATAAAAAAAACCCTGCTGAATATGTACTTAGTTTTTTTTTAATGTACTTAAGAGTGTATGTAGACTTAAAGGTCGCTTTTGTTCCTAACACAAGACCAAGTTCTTTGTGATTGTCCGCAGTAAAACATAGAAAGATCGTCCCAGTAATTAGCAGCGGCAGACTAAGGGGCGTCGGGGGCAAAGGGCTGCGCTGATTGCTGTAATCGAGTTAGCCGACTAAACAAAAAGACTAGCACAATTAATGCGTGGGCGACGACGTGACGTCATGCTTCCGCTTTTAGGGGTGTCTTCCACTTGGCTGTCTGAATAAATCACATCATACTAATATTATAAATGCGAAAGTTTGGATGTTTGTTACTGCTAAACGGATCGGGCTGAAAGTACCATAAAGTTATTTGTTACAACGCTATATCGTTTTTAGAGCATGTTGGTAGTGCTTACTATTTAAACTGTAAAAGATTAGGTACCTACTCATTACAAGTATCAACGTAACCAATGGCAATTTCACTATTTTATGACCTGGATATGAAAAATAAAGAGTTTGGAACATCAACCGCACGATGAATTGAATACCTACATACATCTATGAAGTAATTTCAAAAATTCTCGTAAGTAGAGTACAAGTGCTGGCATCACAAAGGCGAAGGATGCAAGCAATCAGGTTGATATTGTACTAGCGATTCAAATGCCTAGTCTCTTGATTGGGTTAATCAAGTTAAGAGCAGGCTGAGTGATAGAAAGACGCCAACAATTAGCCTGGATGTGGGCAACGGATGTGGAATTTGACATAATCAGCTCTAATTATGTTGTTTGTTATGGAAATTTCAAACAATGGAAGACATTAAGGTACCATTTGATAGCATCGGTCTATGACTCGGTCAAGGCAAGGTTCGACTCTATGATTTAAAGTGACGAAACTACGAATTTGATTGCAAAATCTGTTGCATATCCAAAATATGCGATTTGCATACAACACGTAACCGATTGGAGTGGCGTGGTACAGTTTCGCAGGACGTTTTAGCTCAGTCCCGCGGCAGGAAACGGGCCGCGCCACCGGACGCGGGTATCTAGCTACCGTATCTATCTCATTTTCTTTATAGCCTCGTCATACTCTACCCTCTCGCTCTAAAACAATCTATCCTCGTTCCACTTGCTCATAATTGCGCCGCGTTCGGTCCAGACCTCTTGCGCAATGAAATGAGGCGGTCAAAAATTACTTTGACCGTTACCTTTAAATTATTGCGGCGTCATCTCCAGGGCGAGCCACTTTCGAATAGGCTACCGTTTAATGATACATATTAAGCATCTCATTTGATAGCATCAGGGTTTTCAATTGTCTTGCAGATAGGATAGAAGCAAGATAGGATGGCGCAATCGGTCGCCGAGGCGGGTGCTGGAAGCTGCGCCGAGAGCTACTAGAAATCATCTTCGCGTCCGGTCATTCCGCCAGTTGCTGCGTTTTAATTATTAATGAAACTGGCCGCGGGAAAGCCGCGCCACGGCCGGCTCTGCTTCCGCTCGCAACGCTGCGCTTCATTCATAAAACCGACCACGCAGACTAGAACGACACAACTCCCCAACAAAAACATCCTATAATAAACTCTACGGTACAGAGAAAAAGTCCGATAATAGCTAGCGTGAAATCACGCAGTGCCTTTTATAAACAAAGCGGTGTTTGCACAGAAATAGATATGGAAAAAAGTCTTAACTCAAAGCCAGTGCGTGCGAGAGTGGTTTTACCATGGAGAGCAGAAAGTTGTTTTCCGTTCGGGAAGACGCCTTCACTTGGTCCTCATAAGGTATGGCCGTTCTCGGTTGATTTACTTGCTTGACGTGAATGGGATGCGTTCTGTGGCCGCTGAGGTGCGAAGATCTAGTAATAGGTGAATGGAGTGGCCAGCGGAGGACACGGTAGCTCAGCGTCACGTTTCTATGGAAAACTTGGTTGTGGAAACATGAATGGAATAATAGCGCCCATATTTGTCCGACATATCATACACTACACTTACATAAACTTGTGATATGAGTCTGTGATATGGGTATTCAAAGTAACCAGCTATGTCATATAGACTACTCGATAACGTTATAGACCGCTATTATCAATTTTTTTTATAAATAAATCGTTTATTTATATATCACACAAAGTGCCAAGAAATATAGCTATTTTTATATACTGCTGCTAAACCATTTTGCTTAAATAAATAAATATTTTTTTAAATAATTTATACAAAAAATATCACACAGAGTGCCATTTTATAGCTATTGCATAAATTACTGTAGAGGCAATGTAGAGCTTGTACTAATTTAGCAGTAAAAAGATAAATACTATTATGAAAAGCGTTTGCAAACTGCTAATCTAAGTAATAAGTAGGTAGATCTGCAGTAGAAACCTAGTTGTGAAACTGTATTGGCGGGTCTGCATGGTTAGTCAGACTACATGGAGAAAGTTCTAGTACTTTCAATGTGCTATTTATATTTATTCAAGGCTACCAACAGACTACGATGGTTTGTTTTTATATTGTGGTATTGTGTATGAAATCGGATGAGACAGTACTCTACTCTTCGTACGCAGCCATATAGGCCTAGCACGGGAATTGGTGTCTAGGGTAGAATAGAGAAAGGTTACGTCACTTTGTAATCGAATGCGTAATTTATTTGAAATTATTTTTTTCAACTTCAACTGCAAAGCTTTACATAGGTCACACACGCATGCTGGCTGTAATGTCGCGTTCCTTTTCTATAGGTCCTTTTCTACCTACTGAGTTTTTTGCTCTCACGAGCCTATTTTTAAATCGCTTTCTATCTTTCTAGTTAGAGATATACCTTCTTACGTGTTTGGTAAAATAATGTTAGCTAATGTAATTTACTTAATTATAAGTATTAATACAACGGGTATTTATCGCGTTTATTTACCTATTTTTCCCGACGTTTCAACAGGTTTACACACTGTCGTGGTCACGGGGTGACTGGAGTACTGGAGTTACCGCCTCGTTGTATTAATACTTATAATTATGTGTTCAGATCGCGTAAGTTTGAAAATATGTACTTTTAATCACATTTTTATTTTATTTATACAGATTTATGCTATAGATTTTATTATCTGAAAATAAATACAATACAATTTGGGGATTGAAGGTGGAATATCCCACCATAGTGCAAAGGAAGACCTTCCTGCGCCGAGGAAATCCATCTATCAGAAGCGTGCAAAAGAGATGCTAAAATACAGGTCCGTTAGCTTACCGCATAATAAGAAAGCATAATAAGAGCGCTCAGAGATGCCGCTGAACAGAAGGCAGGTCTTAATGCATGTAAATGGTAATCGCGAAGCCGCTCATTACTTGCGCCGGAGTCGGTCAGAGCATCCGAGTTTCTCGGAACCGATCACTCCATTCACAAGCAACATTTGCACGAACAAAAAGGCTTCGGTGCCACACTGTCTGCTCTGCAGCCACAAAAGAGCGTCCTTTTTACAAATTTTGGAATCGGTACCTTAGAAATGCAATCGAGAAACCATTCCATCCTACACCTTACACGCGAGAGGATAAAGGCTGAAATTCCCTGTTATCTTTTAATCGTCATAATGAGCAATTTTTTTCTGTTACCTGCCCAACAATATGGCGCTCACCGGATATAGCTCCGTGAATGGATCGGGATAAAAAACATATTTACGATTATACACGAGCGATTTGTCTCGTCACTTGATACGATTCGCAAGGGAAGCCGGGTGCGATTATTGTATCGTGTTACGTGGAAGATCTTAGGGTGCGTGCATAGTCATCGCTTTATTTATAGTATTCTCATTACTGCTGTTCATTTCAAATACCGCATCTTGGTAAAGCTTTTTGGTAGATTATTTATTAATATCTAGCTTCTGCGCGCGGCTTCGTTTACTAAGTAACTTCATAAAACGTAGTTAATCCAGTGAATAGAGTAGAGTTATAATAGGTTATACTATATTGTAAAATCCAACCATTTGAATACAAATTTTCCACGTACAGACAAACAAGTTTTACCTCCCTGTATTTTAATCCCTGGCTTTGAAATTGAAACAATGATATAATTTATATGAAGCATCGGTAATTGTTTCTCAATTGGTTTTGTGTTTCAATTTCCTATGGAAAGCTGGTTCTAAAGTAGTTGTAAGGAACTTTCTTAGAGTATCGAGTTTTACCTACTTATTTCTTATCTACCTACTTCTTTACAAACTAATGCGAATGCCTTAAAACTTATACTAGTAGATTTAAGCAGTAATTTATGCGATTATATAATATTTGACCTCTGGCGACCGGGGGCTGAATTCTATCATCGGCGTCGTCGTAGAATCGATTTAGGGAACAATTCGTCACTACAAAAAGTTTTCTAATTCCATCTTGCATCTTGATCACACACTTGTGCACTATAATTATATCCTGTACACATTCGGCCACTGTCCGTTGAGACTGGCCGTCGTCGTTTCCAAAATTCGGCTAGTCGGTTGGATGGTTTACTTTATAAGACAAAGCTCCTCATCTCATAAAGTTGCCATAAGAAAGCCCGACTTTAACCCCTACAAGCCAGTATTTACTTACGTGTCAAAGTTACACACAGCATTGCATGTTAAATTCTCATTCACATTAATAACATCGTAAACAACATTCATACACCTGTCATTTACGCGCATTTAATGCAATTTTGTCACCCAACTCGTTAGTAAATGTCAATGGATTGTCACAATCTTTTGACACTGACAGAAGTTAAATGTCATTAGCTGCAAGTGTTATTTTTCTACTTAGAAAGTGGTATCCCGTTTGCTCATCAATAATTACCCAATGTCGCTATATATATTGATACATTTATTTTAATTATATTTAGGTAGTTCAACATTAATTTGCTCATTTCGGAAAGTTTGAGCGAAACGACCACCATTTCTCACTGGGATTTCGACAAATCAACACATTAAACTTTGAAAATATCCCGACAGTGATCACCCAACACTTCCCAGTTTCAAGAAATGATCAATCATAAGCGACTGGTGATTTTTCAAGAGACGTCGAGACCCGTTTTGTTTTCCCAATATACAAAATTAAACTGACGGGTTAAATATAGGTACCTGAAGGCGAAAATATCCCAAGTGTTGAAAGCTTATCTCTTTCACCTGTTCTCGGGTTTTGCCGATTTATCTCGTGGTTGTGAAACTTCTCACTGTTTTGCTGTTTCGATAGAAGTAGACGAGAATTAGGAAATTGAAAAAAAAATGTGGTTGTTCCTGATAAATCATGTTTTTATACGCGAGGGTTATTATCAATTCCTTTGCACATAAAGACTACACAATTCTCGTTGTGCGAACCTAACTAGAATTTTAAAAGTAAAATATAAAAATAATGCTGGACATTTCACACAGCTATATCTGCAGCTATAGCAGCTTGTTTTTTAGGTGCTAGACTAGATAACTGCTATATTTTATTTCCACCAACTCAAATTGTAGAGAAAATCCTAACTAGAATCCTTAAAATCTATAAATACAGCTTCTGGAGTCATCCTTTAATTATTTTTTTCTTGTGTTAGTAGACCTTGCTTTTACCATTAATGTATTTATAAATTTAATTATTTGCGTACCAAGATACTAAAATAAACTTTATAAATATAATATTTTTTTACTTAAAAACAAACAAAACTAAATAGTTTTGTTTATGAATTCATTTAACTAAGATAGTTTCTATAGAAAAACTATACCTAAAACAATTTGTTTACTAGCAAGGCTTTATGTTTTCCCATACTACCATAATGCTAAGCTCGTTTAATACAGAATCATACCATATTATTACAATCCATAGAATCAATTTTGTTGCTGGTTAATTTAGAAGAGCAGTCGGTAATCAGCATCAATGAGGCGGAACTCGCCTTGGTGAATGGACGGACCGGTTCAGGAGTCACTCGTGTAGTCTAGTTCGGCGTGTTTGTTGGAAGCAGTTTTAATGAGTGCTGGTTCATTTTGAAATCAAAGCAATGAGCTTACCACTTGGGAGAGAACTATGACTATAGATAGATAGAATATACGAGTACTTTATTGTACAAATTGTACATAGGCGAGCATAATGCTAGATAGCATTCTACCTGCTAACCTTTGGGTAGTGTGGACAACAATTTAGTAGGTAGTGCTAGATTGCAGAACTTACTATAATGCTGACGTCATAGAAGAAGAAGGCTTAGAATGATAGAAGACACAAACGAGGTGTTGCCAAAAAAGTTCGTCAATTAAGTCTGAATGTATTATTGGTGTACGTTTACTTGTGTGTTTCAAAGCACGTTAAATGCTTGTCAACACACATATATATTAGTTTTTGGTACTAAATCTAGTAAATTAGTGTTGACACTAACGCTCTGCTGTGACAGCAGCGTAATGGTTTTTCCGGTGTGACCAATAAGAAAACTTTTTTGCCGTGACGAATTGTTGCCTAAATCAAGATTTTGTCATTTCTGCATTAATTTCTACGTCATAATACCCTGTTGGGGCGCCAAAACATAAAATGATACCAAGGTACACGGTAAATAAGATGATATTTTTAAGAAACGTTAATATTTGTGTTTCTAATAAGACTTGTCTTAATTCTGTAAGCACTGTATGGTTTTGTATGAACCAATAGAAATCCACTACTTCACACCGTGCTTAAAACGGCTTTCATGACTTACCTCATCAGCACCCATACGGTGAACGTATGGACGTTGGTTTTCTGGAAGAGATTGCTCTTAGCACCGCCCATTGTACAACTTTGTTATCTGTCTTTTCCTGTATTTTTATATTTTATTGGCGTGTAATGTATTATAATTATTGAACAGAACATGCCTCCCCAAACAAGGGGCGACATAATCAGCAAATTTTAAGACTTACCTTACATATTTTCTGGACTCAGCAGTTTTCTCGATGTCCATAATAAAATTAACGATAAAATTTACCTGTAACAAACAATTACAACATTACTTCAGAGAAATACATTTTACCTACAACCAGTTTAAATAAATAAAAATTGCTTGACAATCCACACAGCATCATCTAGCCCCAAGCTAAGCAGAGCTTGTTTGTAGGTACTAGATAACGATTTGTAGTGATATGCATAAATAAAAATTACATCTAAGTAATGTATTGTACTCAATACATTACTCAGATGTATTTTTTTTATGATACATAGAAAATACCCTGAACACCCGGTACAAATATTTGCAGTTCGTGCAAAGATTTGCCCAATACGGGAATCGAAGCCGGTTTCCTGCATTGCAAGCGGACTATCGCCCGCCGCGCCATATTGGTCGTCAAAGTAAGAGTGAGTAAGTTCACATACCTTCTGTGTGTATCTTTATTTTTATCATTATTTTCTCCCTTATTTAGATACAATAGAATTTATATAAGGGGTGATGTTATTATAATGAACAACTGTCTTTTTAGCAGAGGAAGAGGCGGAGCTACTTGACAACTTCATATAGGGAATCATACGAAATGTCTGTTGAATAATTACTGAAATTTGATACTGCTGTCTTCTTTGCTTTAGAAAAATATAGGTACACTGATTTTAACGGTGATGTCCTTAATGTTAACCGTTATATCTACTTTTGTTATTTTCAACGGTTGATATGTAAAACAGGGGTTAATATCAAAATCGCTTAAAGTTGTAAACTGCCGTTCCAAGGCATAAAACTTGTGAAGTCATAAATTAAAAAGTATATTAATACCAATCAGATAAATCCTATTATTTTACGAGACCTTCCGGCTAACCGTTTCAACACCAATATTTTTATCCACTTCTCACGCCAATTTGCCATCGTCCAAGGCGACGAAAACTAAAACCTCGTTCACACAACATAAAAATTAAACTATTTCCTAATTAAATCTATTAAAAAGCCGAGTTGACGATGCATTCGCCCACTTCCGCATTTAGTTATTTGTGGCGTTTAACCCTTCAGCTATTAAAGGACTGTCGGGGTTAAATGAGACATTTTTCAAAGCGGCCACGACCGCTGACTGCCTTAATGAGATGTCGCCAAGGGTTATTTCAGTTCCACTTTTAAATTAAAAACGAAAGATGAGATATGATTGAAAACAAAGTGTGTTCCATTGCTCTGGTAAATGTATAGTCGGCTACATAATCGAAGTCTCTTAACGCTTTACGTGTTCAATATAACAACATTTTCAGGATGTTGGGCCTGCCTAGTTACTGCAGTGCATCAGAGATGTTCGCTAATACCTTCACAGATGACATCGCCACAATTATGCGAAAGCTAATGGCATCCTTCATGAGCAGAGTGAGAGGTAGTAACAACAGCATCCTGAAAGTTATATCTAATAAATATAATACTGTCCAATACGACACCACTGGGTGAAATAACTTATACCCTAGATTTCATTATTCTCGTCGTTATTGTTTGTTTTCTATGAACCTTTGTTGTCTGGAAATAAAGAGCTTGTATTGATAACTGAATAATTCCTAGCAATCCCAAATCTAGCTTTGTCATTATCATTGCTGATATGACGAGCCTGAGATCCCTAGCTGCGTTGGGTATGATACTTCCTTTTAATCCTGTCCTATACTACTTGCTTCCACGTTTAGTAATACGAAGAAAATTTCACTTGCTTGGATTGCAAGTTGGTGATACGTGATAATTTCAATTGGATATACCCGAAATTATTCGCCAAACCTCGAAAATATCCTGCGTCATATGAAGGCAGGCATGAAGTCGGTTTTCCACGAAAAATTGCTTTCCCATTAAATAGAATAGAAGCTTGCATCTCTGTTTATTTCTTTAGTTGACTGTAGGTAGGCTCTACACATGTATGTTTGTATGTGTGAGTGTTTCTTGAATGATCAGTAAGTGGAGCGTAGACATTAGTCGGATGGTCGGCTTACGTGCCGTGATAGGCTCCATTGATTGCGATGACGAGGGCTAACGGACCGTGTCGGTTACCAATACTGTACCTACCTACTTCACGTGAGCTCTGCCCTGGCAGCTTGGTAAACTTTAAGGTTAAGACCCAATTTTTAATACTAGCAACAGCAAAAGATCTGCCCTATTTTGTATATATTGCGGGCCAGCCCCGCTAGGTGATGCTGTATGAAAATTAAAAATGTTAGCGCCATCACATTTGACCGATTATACTTCTTAGATAATTGTCGTTTAACGTCGTATGGGACAGGCAGAGGAGGTGTGTGGACTGATAATTGGTATGATGATGAATCGTACACTACCAAATATGTGTAAATCAAATACTACCTATAACAAATCAGTTTTAATTTTCTCCAAAATTCACTGAAAACTTTCTCAGAATAAACCTTAGCAACCCTAATGGTAGGGAAAATTATTATACCAAATCCAGAAATGTCGCGAAATCATAATGATACCTATGTTTCGCGAACAACATAGGTATCGAAAATATAACTATAAATTTAACGCTTTATATTACAAAATATTCTTTGTTAAACTGTATTTCATTCAAATGTTGGGGCCTTGGAAACATCCGATCATAAATCGTGTGCAGCAAGAGAACAGAGGGAGTTGAAAGGAGACAGGAAACAGTCGCCAAGGTACGTACTAATAAGCTAGCCTAGTGGCAAGTGTAGCCAACTCACTCTGTCAAAATTACCATTTTAAAATACTTGCTCAAAGAGTCTTGGAACAAAAAAGCTACCGTCTACGAGTACGCACTGAGTTTTTCGTCAAAAATATGTTAGTTGCTACAACGCAGCATAGCTATTTCAAGTCTTTAGAATTTTTTATCATGTCAAAAAAGAAAAACTGTGTTGCGTTAAGCGTCCAAAAATTTCCCCCATCTTGTTAATTTTATAGAGCAAAGGTTAGCTCCAGAAAATAACTGGAAGCGACTACATATAGCCATAATTCGATAAAGCTGGCAGCACCGCCGGTAAGTTTCAGCTTATCTCCGGACTAGAACCTGTTTCGCACGCCGTGGGAAAGACACTTAGGTACATGCGCAATAATCAATGTTGTTTATTTATAGGGCTGTACGTAACCCCGAGCTCTCTTACGTATCAATCACAGCTTTCACCTATTGAGGGCCTAAAGTGGCCGAGCTTTCCTTTATTTTAATTTACGTATTAATCAATTCATTATGAAAAGAGGATCGGAGGTCGTAACCTTATGTGGTAACCCTATTATAGGCATACAACATCTCATCTCATCCAATTCAACGACCAAACTTTTCAGACTTGGTTTCTCTCAATTTTACACGTGTTTCAGTTTAATAAATTAAAGGTATTTATTTGCTTTGGGGTGGCTTTCGTATCACGGCGGCCATGATAGAGATTGTGATCGCCACAAAAATGAAAAGTAAGTTTAACTCCAAGACTTTGTAATGTTTTCCGTTAATTGGTGTTTTATCTTACGACACAAATAATGCTTCGTTCACTTAATTAATTTAATAAACCAAAGTGGAACAGTGTCGAAGTAAAACGCAAATAAATTTGAAACGCATTACGCTGCCCCCGTGATAAATAACGTCCGCCCTCCCCCATTTAACCCTTTCAGAGACTTCCTACAAAAGATTGATTAGATTTACTTTCAGATGTGTATTTATACTGCACATGATGGCTGTTTTCTGATGTTTTTTAAATATACTTGTTGTATTTTTGCTACGATTAAAACAAAAAAACAAAAAACTAGCGCCGCAATATATTTTATCATATTATTGAGTTAAAATAGGACATATTAATCAATATCAATTTCTGTGGGGATTTCGATATACTTTTTATAAGCTTTTTAATTACTTTGTAATAGTTTGAATACCGCCTTTTCGGGACGAAAACAGAATTCTAAATTTAAATCTAATAAGAACTGATATGAGCCTATAAGAAGCTTATGAGGGGAGGCCAATGTCCAACTGTGAACTGGTAAAGACTACTGATGTCTGCTGTATATATTAATATGTATATATAAACATTTCTTATTGATAACTACATATTTATTCTTACTCGAGTGCGAAGACAGTTTTCAAAGGCGTTTTTTTATTGAGCTCTACCATCGATCAACGTATTAAGATTTATAATAATTACTAGTTTCTACACACGGCTTCGCACGCGTTGTATCTATGGAAACGTTTAAAAGTTATTTCTATCTCATGTGAACTGTGATTTATGGAAAAAAGCTAGTCTATGTTTTATTCCTGGAACTACCTGTATGAAAAATTTCGTGCAGTAGTTTTTGTGTGAAAGAGTAACAAACATCCATACGAACTTTCTCGTTTATAATATTCCTAGGATTCCTATGTTCATTTGATTTTAAGACACTATTGTATGTTCAGGGGCATTCTCTAAAAATTTAAACAAGACCGCAGACGAGACACCAACTCAATTATACCGTACAAGATAGAATAGGGAGAAATATTGGTCGAGCGGTCAACGGCATCCGTAATAATACGTAATAACATGTTATTGCATTGAGATTTAACAAGTGAACTCGTTGCATGAATAGCTCTGAGAGATTTGTGAAGCACTACGCTCTTTTGGTAATGAAATATGTATGGAAACTAGGAGCCACAGCCTTAGACACTAGTATCTCTTCAAAATTTTCGATACTACCCGCGGCTTTGCACGCGTTGTCTATGGAACCGATTAAAGGTTATTTATATCTCATAGAAACTGTTTTTGGGGTATGAAGTAGCTTATGTTTGATTCCAGGCTTACAACTACATCTGTGCAAAATTTCATCCTGATCCGTTCAGTAGTTTAGGCTTGAAGAAGTAACAAACATCTACTCATACATCCATCTATCCATCTCAACATCCAAACTTTCGCATTTATAATATTAGTGTGATTTTTACTAGTTAAAATATCAAATATAATTTGTTCAAAATATATTTCCAACTAACCGGTATTGAGATATTTGTTACCAAATGCATAGCTGTAGCATACGTACCTATATTAATATTTATTATTGACATCCTGCAGACATATTACAAATTTAAAAATGTATTCAATCAGTTGCAGATAAAACCCAGCCAAATTATACCTACATATGTATATTTTAGGTAGTTACGTGTATCTAATGTGTGAGTGAGGTGAATCACTATTTAAATTATTACACACTTCCTTTCCGACTCTATAAAACAGATACAGGCTTCCGAATTGAATTTTAATTCATTTTTTCAACGCAGGTATAAATAATCGAAGGCAGTTATCCAGTAGTTTTCATGGGATTCAGTCACGCCTCATAAGAAATTATTGCGCGCAATTTAATTACGATTTATATCGATAAAAGTTATCGATTGAATCGATGCAATCGTGCTTATAGTCGATTACGAGATGCTACATTGATTGGTTTAATGAGAAGTCAAAATTACATGAAGTAGTTTAAGAGCAGAAAAAACTTCTATCCAATATTAATGAACACTCAAAAGTATCACAGCTTCATGTTCCATGCAGTTCTATCTGTGTACGTTACGTCCCTTTGCAAAAGAAATTACGTACAATATTCCCACAGGCAGATCAAAATCAGAATGCTACAATCACCTAGCATAGCCACCAGGTGGATAATACCTAAGTAAATCTCTAGATCATTGATCTCTCGAGAGCTGCGCTGGCGCCGCTGTGGGAGGAGGCTGCTCCGGAACACCTGCCGCCCTAGTAGGTACTATGAACCAGTGTCCGGTTCTACTCCGCACCGAAAAGATTCAACCTCCACGCGACTCTGATGAAAACTCAACGATAGCCTAGTCGAAATAAAGTTTAGTTTTGCAAATAGTTCTAAGGTTTATTCCACCTTTTGTGCCTAGATCGTCGCGGATAGCCAACCTGGGCACAAATCTCGTCTTAGATAATCTCAGGCAACTTTTACCGCAGACTCGAGTTAAAGCCACCTTGTTGAGTAAATCTATACAATGCCATTATTTTCTAACAATTCTTGGATAAGGGCTTGTTAATCCTGAGTTTTATAGCCAGAAATTACCAATATGAAGGACTATTTGGACATAATTGACTGATATTGCCATTATAGCTTTTGTTTTGATGTTCCGCAAAAGCCATAAAAGCCACACAAGTTTTCTCTAGCATTTCTTACTAGTACTTTTCCTCGATTAACTGACATAAAATCTACCGGAACCTAAAATTTATCTAGTTCTATTGTAATTTTTTTAATTACATTTATTTGTAAGTAATTAAATTATTAACCGGAAAGCCTTCAATTATGTTGCAATAAACAGTTCTACGGGATAAGATCACTGCGATTTGTTAATAAAAAATGGCGATTGACTCAGAAGTAGATATTCTTGGTCATAAATTCAATAATCGGTAAAAAAGTTTCCGCTGGACTTCCCTCATCCTGTGATCTTATTTTGACACAGAAGGTCACAAATTTTATATTTATAAAATAATGACAAACATGTTGTTTAAATAATAATTATAAGGCATAGGTACTAGCACCGCCGCCTCTTATGATTACGTTTGAGAGTACGTATTATAGAGTTTGGTGGCCACCAAGGGCAACTTCGTATATCACGGTACAGCCTTACCAGCACAGTACGCTACGTATCCTATGTTATTCCAGGCCTAGAAAGCTCATATATTCAGCCCGATCTGTTCAGTAGTTTCCGCGTGACGAAGTAACAAATATCCATCCATACATCCATCTACATATCCAAACTTTCGCATTTACCTATATAAAATTAGTGTGATTAGTATTTAGAAGGTAGAAATTAGGGTTCTACATCCTACCTACCTATCTTCTAGCCCGCATAGCCTAAGGGTATTTTCGTAAATGAGTCATGTTATAAGATATTTATCAATTAGGTAACAACCAGCAACGCTTAGTGAACCCATGCAAATAAACACCTCAAACTAGTTGTTTTACAAATAATTGCACATAAATAGAGCTATTAATGCCGTAATATAATTACAGGTCCATTGCTTATGCTCAGGTGTGTCTAGGACGCAGTCTGATGACTCATATTGAACAAAAACGACTCAATTGCAATCGAACATTCTTAACCAATGGGTTTCACGGGGAGCAATTAAAGAGTCTACACCACGGACAACTGTTTAGGCTTCGTAATCGCCTTTGTATATCCATTTCTTTTATATGTTTATTTATTCAATTCTTATAAGTTGTAACATGATAAATATTCAGTAGTTCATAAGTAACACAGAACAGTTTACAAGTTGCTTAATAAATTCCCATATCTTAATCGTCATCGTCCCAATCACTACCGTCATCAGCTCATAGAGAACGTATTTGGTATTTCAAAAACCTATCGTCGAACATTTGATCTCCGAAAACCAATAAAACGAGAGTAATTTAGAAATGTAAAAAGAACACGACCGTGGAATGGTAAATGAACACATACCAATTTGTCGAGAGGCACCGTCGGTCGTGGCGATCGAAAGCCCAGATAACATAGATAATGACCATCGGCTACCTCTAAAACTGAAGTGAGCTACTGCTATACTAGTCTCGCTACTCTATGCTCCTGAGGGCTCCAAAATCTTTATTTTGTTTTGCTCTTTATTTTATTCTTGTGGTTTTACTTAACTGACGCTCAATAAAGATGGTATAAAGTTAGGGAATAACATTGGATTAACTTTATCTTTTCAGTTCTCAGTTAATACCGCTATCTTACTAATATCAAAAATACGTCATTGGCATTTGACCAAAGATCTTTACAACGACACAACTCCGTTAAAATGTTTGGCCAAAGTCAAAGCCAAAACTACTGAATGGATCGGGCTGTATTTTGCACACTCAAAGAATGGAATAATATTTAGCTACTTTAAATTAAAAAACGCGTGCAAAGCCGCGGCCATAAGATACTATACTTTTGCTAATTTAGTGCAAAATATAGCACTTTTTGTTTTAGAAACTAAAGTGTTAAGTTATTTCCATAAATTACATTCACGATTTTTTATTATTGAAACTGAGCTTTAATAAGGCAATCGATATTTATAAGACACGAATACATGATGCTGGAGAAAAACATGATATAGCCTAATTAAAGCATCCGATCCAGTTGCACCTATTTTTTTCAGAGCATTGGTAATAGTAGTTCACACCGTCATAGTTTATTCTAATTGGCGTAACTCTACAGGGTGTAGAAGCAATTTAAAATTGTATGGCCCGCTTTGCTTTTTATGGGTAGAGAGCAAGTTACTGATATACTGACACCGGAAATTCTGTTTAGAATATCTTAGTTAGCAACATGCTCATTTGGGTGAGCTTTGCGTCATTGCAAATATTTCTTACTCCACAATATAATTAGAAAAACTCGCCG
This sequence comes from Eupithecia abbreviata, assembly GCA_943735965.1. NCBI lineage: Eukaryota > Metazoa > Arthropoda > Insecta > Lepidoptera > Geometridae > Eupithecia > Eupithecia abbreviata. The sequence continues at coordinate 7,541,982 of OX030991.1, read as the reverse complement.
TTTGAAATTGTAACTAAAATATTTAAAGTAATGTTCCTGGTATTAAGTAATCGCGACATATCAGCTGTTGATTAGCCAGCGAACCTCAGACCTCTCTTTCTTCGAACACGCCTGAGACTCGTGCGCTACCTTTGATCTACGCCGACAAAGGCACCGCGTTCTTATCTCGTTAGGGACCGATTTTTGTTCTAGCAAAGTGACAATAATGCTCTTTGTGGTGGATAAATATAGATTTTGGTGCACTTCCTAAAACAGAGGTGCTTCTAATCGCTAGAAAAGACACCAAACTTAGAAATTTTCCTGAAGAAAGAAATGTAGAATCATAGATAATTGTATATCATATTACAATACATCATTGTTTTGCTCATAGGATGATGTTGATGACAGATGTTTGATCACCCGATTCTCTTTAATACGGCTTCTTCTTCTTCTATCTGAACCCTACAGATTCTGAATCTTCATCATAAAGGGCCTGCTGTCAGATTTTTTATTTGAACAGGACATCATGGCGACCGTCCAGAGCATTCGTGTGATTAGCAGCATCCATTACGTAAAGGCTACTTCCGTTAGTTACTGAATACACGTTAAAGTTTTAACTAGTCCAGTTAAAACTTCATCGTGTATTTTAATTAGAAACGATGTAAAAGGACACGTTGTCGATTGGCATTTAATGAAAATTGGTGAACAAATCATCATATAAGGTCAGGTCTAGATTTTATATTAGTTTTCTTACAAAGTGGTATATGAGTATCCTACACCTTTGTGACAAGTTATTGATTTATTATCAATTTGTTGAGTACATTTTGTTAAGAACTGCTGCTCCGTAGCTTTAATATAATTTTTTGTAATCTTATTGCTATCTTATAAGCAATTATTATAATCTTACTAGCGGCCCGTCCCGGCTTCACCCGGGTGGTCATTTGTTTCAGGCAATTTTTAAATTTTTTCTCTTTTTTCTCTCCGTAAGAACCATGAAGTACGAGGTACCTACTTCAAGGAATATTCTAAAAAAGAATTAGCGATCGGTTCAGCTGCGAGATTTGCGCTTAGCAACACATTCAGTGTTTTTTTTTTTTATTATAGATGATTCGTCAAAGTATGGGTAGTAAGACCTACTAGTCAATTTATTACTCCAAACAACTAGGTTACGAATCCTTATCCAGCTACTCCATGTCGAATACACACAGCAAGGTCAGAGCTCGTGAAGCAACGCTGTGTCCCTTTACGCTCCAAAAACTACAGTTATGCAAACCGCTCTGCAACGTGCCCTTCTGATGTCTACTTACTTCTTTTGATTTGTGTATCCTTATAACAATAACGTTTTTCTTTTTTGTGCGCTTGATTGCAAAAAAACCTAGCTTGTAACTTCAAGAGTACCGAAATCGGATTGGTTAAGCCATAATGCACTTTTAAAATCACCAGGAAATCAATAATGACATGGATGGAGTTACTTTCCAAAGTTAAGACAAGGATACAGCGCTAGTAAGGAAGCTGTGACAACTTGCACAGTTACGCACAAAACGCTTAAAAATGTGCGCGTGAGACGGGAAGCGGACGACGTTAAACAAAATCGCTTTTACATCCCGAAAACTTGATACAGTTAGCTATAATTACTTTCGCCGCGTTTCATTATGACTTCGAGATTGGGAAAAATCATAATCTATAAAAAATGACAAGCGGACCGGAAATGCAGATCGTAGACAGCGTGCGCGCGCGGCCGGACGTGCTCCCGCGCAACTGGGTCAGGCTATTTCTGTTTTGGCGGGAACCTGGCCGGAAGGGACGCCATTGTGGATGAGCGGGAAGCCCGGAAAAACAGCCACCGGATTTCTAGCTAGTGAAATCTTAGACGGTGACCGCGACGAACAGTAGCTAGAGTATCGTATCCATTGCGGCTTTGACACCGACGTTTTTCTCTGGAAGTAAATGTAGCGAACGTTTTAACTTTTAAATGTTGTTGTCGTTCTCAAAATGTAATCTGTATCTGTAATCGTGGAAATGCGGCGATTTCTTCGTAACGTTTCTTAATGATTGGAAGCAGGATGCAGGGTTAACAGTACACCGTTGCGTTTGTTTTTCTTTATCTTCAATGTTATGGGTTTGTTTTTGGTTGTAATTGAATAGAGTATTTTTCGTGAGAATTTCTAAGTACTTGGTCGGTTTATGAGGGTTGAGATGGCCCGCTGAGTTCATCGATGCGGGCGTTTGCAATAACCAGAAAAGGACTCTCAATTAGAATTAATTAAAGACAATTTAGCAAAGCAGAAAATAAATGGCCACTGGACAATAAACGAGATTTATTAATTACGTACCAGAATAAGTTTGCTTCTTTTTTCGGCAGATGTTGTATTTGAAAAGATGACCAACTTGTTATGGACCCTATTTTTCTGACAACCAGTAATTTGGAACTTGATACTCGGATAGGTATTGCATAGTATACAATAGTTGTTCTTTTTAATAACGGGAGCATCTCATATTTTATCATTCAGCAAATAACAGAGGGTTTGGACTTTGGAAGCAAAATTGCGGCAGACTAAAAGGGGTGGAATAAATTTCGTAATTTTATTATTTAAAGTTGAGTTTTGAGGGGGAACATAAGTAAAAGTTTTTTTAAATCAAAGTCACTGTTAGCTTATTGGTAGACAACATTATAACAATGGTGAGGGGTTCTGGCAGTTAAGGCTCAAGTTACCCCGTCTGATAGGTATAGCTGCAGATGATCCATAATAACCTAACATCATAATATATTCTAAGCAGTAAGAAAGATAGGTTACCCCTCAGTAAAATAAGCTCAATATAATAAAACACGAATAAAAAAGGGTACGGACAAAAAGTGGTCAACACGAAAAAAGAACCTAATCTAAACGCAGTAAGATATATAGGTACTATATTGTTTGAAACAGTCTGCAGATAGCTCAACTGTTTACTGTGTATTTTGTAAATAATTGTAGCGCAATCCATCATTGGAATCTGTGGATCAGAGTGGAATAGGTAGGCCTTTGGCCTGGAACGTGACCCTGAGCGAAAAGAACCTCTTAAGAGGTAAAGTGCTGTGAAATGGCTAACTTTGTAATGAATCAGAAAAAAGGAGATTACTGAAAACCTTTACGCAAAAAGTATCCAAAATTGTAATTCAGTAAAGAGTAATTCATAAAAAGTATCAAAATTGTAATTCAGGTCACAATTCCTCGAAACGGCTAAGTTTCGACATCACATCACCAGCAGCGGAGACAAAGTGCCTGCGCACACGCAATATCTGAGTTAGACTTGTCACTTGCTGATGATACCCCTAATTCAACGCTCGTTGCTAACTTGAATATTACCGTGAATCTCCCACAATGATTTTGTAAATTACTGATGCTGTTTCCAAGAACGAATTGGATATTTCGTTTTTCTTTGAGGTCAAAGCGAGGCGTGATTCGAGAGTATCTGGTGCAGCGCAGCAGTTGGCTGAATTGCCATTCAGCGGGGCAATGCAGCCAACGTCTTGGGGACGCTTCCGACTGGTATTGATATGAATCAGTTGAGCTACCTGTAGATTCTTTGCAACAGTCTGCATTTAGCTCAATTGTTTCACTTCTAAATACTTGTTCTAATTTGTTTCTATTATTTAATTGTCAATTTATTTGTCAACAACAGCGGACCTTCCCGGCTTCGAACGGTTTTAGTACGGATCTCTAACTTTTTTGAAAATATTGTGTATATGTTCACGGGCCCCCCCCAGTGAACATACGAACATAGGGATAGTGTAGCTTCCCAACGGTGAAAGAATTTTCAAAATAGGTCCAGTAGTTTCGGAGCCTATTCATTACAAACAAACAAAAAATCAAATCTTTCCTTTATAATATTAGTTTGTTAAAAAGTGATTCAACTTTAATGTGAACTACATATATTCTTTTACACAAGCGCGACAAAGAAAGAAGCCGTACAAAGTCTATACGAAAAATATCATCCATCTAAATATTACATTTATAATACTAGTGTAGTGTATACAAGTCTTCCCTAGGTACAACAACACTACCATGTAATTTCATAAATAAAACGAGAACAATGATTATGCTAATTCTAGTAGGTAGTAGCCTTAATTGTTAAGGCCTTGCTTTATCGGCGGAGATCGCTATTGTTACAAAGTAGGTATTAAATCAATTATGAAAGCTTTTAACCGCCTTTTAGTTAGCGGCCAGTTGAGTGGCACGCGAACAGGCCATTTCATTAGTGCCTGTAGTTATCGAGCTCCGCTCTCTTGTCGGCAGTGTCTGTGTTATTGGGGTTCCTTGCTGAGTTATTACGAGCAGTCAAGTCTAATAAAACTTTCACTGATTTTGTCGTTGTTTTATCATCCATAACACAAGCTCTCGAGGGATGACCGCAATGAGTGGAAAGATTTAGGGGAGGCCTTTGCCCAGCAGTGGGACGAATAAGGTTTTATAAAAAAACACAAGCTCTGCTTAGTTTGGGGCTAGATGATGTGTGAATAGTCCAGCATTATTTTTTTGGTAATTTTTTGAACTGATTGAAGTTGCCTTTTGATAGAAAAAATCGTCTCCTTAGGCGATTTAAATAAGTCTTACACTTAACGAGTTTAAGAACATTTTTTTTTGCATATTTAAATACGTCTTTCCGCGGCTTTGCACACGTATTTTCGATATAATAAGTAGCCTAATATCTAAGTTAGGCTTTGCTCTAAATGTAAGGAATATTTCATCTTGATCTGTTCAGTGTTTTGGAGATCGTAGGTAACAAAAATTATTACATTTTCAAAACTTTTCGTCTGGATTTACACAGGAAGCTTTACATAAGACCTCACCCAGGGGTGCATAAGAGAAAGATTTGTAAAATTCGGAAGCTTCTCGGATTTACTACCTTATTATATTGTGTTCGTAAAAAGCCTCATAGATAGTAATAGACACTTACAATGTGTGTGGAAGATTCAATCCTCAGTAATTACGAGCACCTTCGCCCCGAGGCGGGTTGGAGGCGTGCGATACGGAACAGCTTAACATTAATTTATTGTTAATGAGCACCGTGTTAAACGCACTCGTTGCAGTGTTAGTTATTATAACTGTTAATGTGCTTAATTGCTATTTTTTCTCACGTAAGCCATCATTCATAGATTACCAGTTGATTACAGGATTTACACGTGAATGTAGACAATGGGGCAAAGATTTTCGTTGCGTTAACGACTGTTTGGGTAAGGAAAACGTGTGTTAAAATTACGTAGGCAGTAGAGAACGACAGTTTTCATAAACCGCACAATTTGTAATTCACTTAACTATTAGAGATTAATTAATCGGGTATTTATCGCGTACTTTTGTTTATTTTGTTACGTTTCTATCGCGTTACATCGATTGTGATCACGGGGCGACTGGATGTACTCGGAGTTACTGCGAGAATAGACGGCAGAATCCACTACTATCCTTTAGAAACTTACCTAATCTATAATTACATCTTTACCATAATTTACATGAATCTGAGGATCCTCTCTCATTCAACAATAATCAAGCCACAATTGAAGCCGTGCCAGGTGTTATTAAAGCACAAGTAAATGTCCTGTAGGATGCAGTATTATACATAGTTATTTTGAAAATAACATGACGCAGAGGCAGACATCAATAATGGCTGTAACAATGTACCTGACAAAACCTAATCGAAATGTTATAGAAACAAACCAACAATCAATTTCACAGTACAAGAACCAAGAAACGCCGGATACTGTTACTAGGACGCCATTCAAAGAAACCTAAACAATATGTGATTGAAAATTCGATACGATTTCTATATTGGCCTAAAAGAAAGCTTGCTATGTAACGGTTTGGCAAGGAGCAAAGCAAATTTTAAGAATTTGTGCCTAAATCAGAAATTCAAGTCAAATAGGATAACCAGAAAAGTAGAGTCTTTCGGTCTGTATCATCTTTGGCCTTTTCATTTACGAATGATAGTTATAAATTTATAATATAACCTGATATGATAGTTAATCTGTAAATATGTAGAATGTGTAATGTATTATTAGATTTAGATTTCTAAATCCTTTTCAATCACCAGTCTCTCAAAAAGCAGATTATCATTAGATTCTAAAAAGTAGTTAGTAGTTAGTTAGTCAAAAAATAATGCATTAGATAAGTGTGAGTGTATTTATCATGCATGTATAAATGAGTATGTTAGATGGTTTGTAAAAGATTTAGGATTATTTCGATGTATTCTTATTTAGGCTACGATCTAGTTGGTGACGCAGGATCCTACAACAAACTTTTATCGTTGTAGGATCCTGCGTCACCTACTAGATTGTAGGTTAACTCTAGTAGATATAATCAGTTTATGTAAATTAAGTGTGAACCAAGTGCTTAGACAAACCTAGCATAGGCATGGTTATCTAAGTTATGTAACCTACTTGTAATTAATAAACGAAGATCCCGTAAACATAACCTATGTACACCCGATTTTGTGGGAGAAAAAAATATAGTTTACCTATGTAGCATTCGTATATCGCCACTAAGGCATAGAATGTATCAACTACTTATGGGAGAGTGGACTTTCTAAATGATAATCGGATAATTACATTGTAAAGGACGTTACGAGAAGTTTTCCTACATTATTCATCAAAGTTAACCGACACTTCTGATTGCCCGTTTTATCTTTCAGAGAACACAACCTTTTAATATAAACTTTATATATGCTATAGGTACTACTATTATCAAAATAAAGTCCATTAGTAAAAAACGAATTAATTATGCGAAGCTGCTCTTTTGGTTATTTGAATTTCAAACTAAAAGCCGGTGACCTCAGCAACGAGAAAGAGGTGAAAATTGTAACTCGACATCAAAGGGTGAAATTCCCTTTCGGGTCCTCTTAGCAGGAAATGTAATTTTTGTTCCACTTCTATCGACACTAGAGTTGCCTGCGGCTTGCATTGCTTTACATTTTTTGCAAGATATATTTTGTAGCGATGGGCATGGTCTTTCTTAGGAACATTTTCGTAAAACAGGTTTTTTTTTCGATTTTGTAAGATGTAAACATAAGAATCTTCACAATTCTTATGTTTACATGGAAGCAAATATTTAAAATATTATTGCGAAATTTAGATAAATATAAATTGTCAGGTATAAAAACGTATACTTTACTCCGATTTAGGATCCAAAATATTTTATGTCATCGAAGACATTTTATGGATAAAAACATAACAAAAACTGATAGGAATTACAGAAAACCACAACTTATCACTAAAACGTTAAAAACTAAAATACTAACTTCAACATCGCATAATAATTGTTTTCCATAATCATAATTACACCCTATATTTTACCTGTTTCAGATTGTTTAATTTTTGTGCTTAAATTAAAATTGTGTGTATTGTAATAAAATTTTGTGTGTTTAAAGAACGTTTTTTTTATTCGTTTTTACTCGTTTTGAGAATTCTTAATATTGACTATTTTATTTTAATTATAGGTACCTAAGTACCTAAGCTATGCGATTTTATTTGAATCCTTTTCATCTGATACAAATCTACACCCTAACCACCCCAAAAAGTTTTTTTTTAATTAATATTCTTTATTTGAGGAGTGCCAACAAACAACCAGTCTGAAATAATATATAGGGAGTCATATTATTACCTTCACGGCCTCGGCTTCAGTATAACCAAGTTAACTGCAATTAGGTACTAAGGTTTTTCGAACTTGTCTAGAGGCAGTTTGCAGCCGCTTTTAGTGGTAATTTTTCAGATGATTGAATTTTAGTTTCCGATACTTTCCGACCTAGGGTCAGAAGGCTGAGTACAAAAATATGTTTGAAAGTTTGATACTGTCCTCTGGTAAATTAGATTTGGATTTCCTCAGGCAATAGCAGGTATATTCTTTTTTTTAATAATGTTGGACAATCCACTGCTTCATCTAGCCCTAAGCTAAGCAGAGCTTGTGTTAGGAGTGCGAGATAGATAGATATTTTTATTATACATACATTCATAGAAAAGAACTACCCAGAACACCCTGAACAATTATTTGCAGATCGTACAAACAATTGTTCCGAGGCGGGAAGCGAAAAACCACCTCCTGCGTGCCAGTCACAGGCAGACCTTCGCCCGCCGCGCCACATAGGTCGTCTTAAGAAAAAGGACTTAGCTTATGGTGATGTTCAGAGATACCTATGTTACCTAGATGCTGGATACAGATTGCAGCCACTAGAAAAGCGGAACATAACGGATACCTCCTGGCAGGGTAAGTATTTACATGTGTGCTGTCGTTACAGTGGTGTGTGGGTGTGTGCGTGTTCAGGATCAGTGGCCGGCGCGCGCGCACCTGCCGCGCGGTTCCCACGCCTCCGCCGCTCCCCCACTACCCCCCTCGCTTCGTGAGTTCCGTGACGTCACATCCATCCACAAACAACGGTCCACCATCCGAGCTGGTTTTTGTCTCATCTAGGTAGGAATATCTTATTTTATGCGCCTTAATTTGAATAGCTGATCAATTAATTTATTAACTTTTCCTGTTTATTCGTAGTGCTAAAATAATTTTAATAATAAATAATGTTCTATAATTTCGTATAGTACCTACATATAAGTATGTATATAAATAAAAGATAAATAAAGAATTATATTAACTGTGGTGAAAACTTTTCGATTTTTTTCGAAAATTATTTATGATTTTCTAACCAAGTCTACCCAACTATAAGGTGGGTAATGGCTACCTGACACGGTAATGTGATTTTTTTTTTGAATTTCTGGAAATTTGCACTGATTTACATGAACAAAACATAACCTCACGCATCGAATTATAAGACAAATCTATTTCAGTTAATTATTACATTTGATAATAGTAGGCATCATAATGTGGATATATATTTGAATTAAACTATGTAAATAGTTTGGTAAAACATTGCAAAACAGCGCCATCTCTTACCAACGCTCAAATCAAAATCGAACGGTGCGCGTTGCGCCACCTAGTACTTTTAGCTGGAACTACATCGATTACTTGGAACTCCAACAGCGTGCATACAACGCGCTACTCCAACGCCCGCATAGATGGCGCTAGTTGACCCAGCAGCATAAAGCTTGCGTAGGAGCATGTTAGTCTGTATGCATTATTATGTTTGTTTTAATGTGTGCACACAGATGACAGTGTATGCGTAATAGATTCGAGGAAAGAGTTTAATAGGAGCAGCTTTTATAAACGCACTTTTAGGTTTGAATAATGCATATGAAACTGAAAATCTGTCTTGGTACCTTAACCTGTTTTTTTGAACAGGATTGGAGGCGGACTGTTATAAAATATACGGTAACTATTTACAACTTATGATTTGAGAATTTGGCCGTACCTAAGGACAAACATTTAATAACTAACTATGGAGGGAGGTCATATTTACTTGATTCTAATAAAGTTCGGTACTTATACCAACCTATGTAGGCAGCAAAGTAATTGGTCACAAGTTGGCAAGAATTCAAACGTCTCTGGTATATCATAACGAGTCTGCAATGGATTTATCACCTCAATAAATCATACTATAAGGCACAAACCTCAGAATAATGCGAATGCTACGCAGATGCTGGCTGCGATTCAAGTAAAACGGCCGTTAAGATGTCTTTTAATGTAATAATTTTATGTAGGTACTGACGTAAACAAGAAAGTTCTATATTTTAATTGTTATAATTTAATGGCCAGTGCTGATAGTCAATTCAATAACTTTGGTTCTATATATATATTTATTTATAATTACAAAAATTATAAATGTATTTTTTTTTAAACGCCTTAATATAATAGACTAGTGGACCTTCCCGGGTTCGCACGGTTTTAGTACGGATCTATATTTTTTTTGACAATATGATATAGCCTATGTTCAGCGGGGATAGTGTAGCTTTCAAATCGGTCCAGTAGTTTCGGAGCCTATTCATTACAAACAAACAAAAAATTGAAAGGAATTTTTTATTTCTCTTTATTTTTTTTATTTTTATTTTCCTATTTATTCTGTATAGATGTGATTCAGACACAGTTCTTACATTAGGACCCAAGTTTTAATATCTCTATAGGTCTTACTTTACAATTTCGTTATATTATTTCGGGCAGGTACCTAATAATATCGTTTGTTATTTTTATAAGGCGTGAAGCTCTGTTCGTAAGATTAGTATGCAAAGAGCGGTGATGAGGTGGCAAGGAGTCACTTTAGATGCGCGTACGCATTGAACTACGTGCGAAGAAAGATAATGTTGTAGAACGTTGAAAATATTGTCTAACTGATGAAAATTACTGTATGGACCCAAGCCTTTGCTACAAGAATAGATTCTGAACGAAGGCAGCATACATTTTATAAATTTCTTTCCTGTGTATGCGTACTAAACTTGTTATTATTTTATTTAGGCATTGAATGTAGAGCTTTGGGCGCGCCGTCAATTTATCAGATAATGTGTGCTTCGCTTGAATATTCGGGTCTGTTCGGATTATAGCAATAACAATCATACTAGGTTTAACAAATTGCTACATTGATGATCATAATTCTATTAAATCTATTAATCTGTTACGACATGTTCATTTATAAAATATTCAGAATTGACTTCAACAATCAAACAATAATAAAACGGTAAGGTGTGTATAGTAGATGCCAATACTAATAAAAACTAGTACCTGTAGACTGTTTGCAACAGTCTGCAGTTAGCTTAATTGTAATTTAATACTAATGTTTTCTTATACCTATTCAATTAATTGAAATGTTTTTTTAGAAGTATTTCTTGGTTGATAAAGCTTATTCCTTTAATAAACATTTAATGTGTAGATTTTGTATGTTTGTTTACCTATCTTTACTTTTATTACCATTCTCTACCAAAGTACCCTACGCAATCATTTTGCAGATTTGTGGAAGAAATAGCCAGGTTTTATTAAAAGTACCTACCTAGCTAATTTAAGTTTGCTTAAAGAGCGCGTCTCTAAATAGCTACCTGCATCTAGAAATAGGTACAAGCAGCTAGTTATTAAGCCGCCCAGACCCAATTAATTTCAGGTCTCTAATTTTAGGTTGTATGTTGGAGAAAAGAACAAAGTGAGTTTTATAATTGCAAGTTGACTAGTAGCCGGATCAAGCTACGATCAACGAACGTGTCCGCCGACTGGTCCGGGCTCGGTACCAGGCCAACATGACTCTACAGAGCTTTAGCTTTCAACTCTTCGCCCCCGCCATTCGAAGCCGTTTATGAATGAACCCGTGCAAGTGTGTGTCTCTAACCGTGTACCGACGCATAGTGCATGTGTGGTGTGCTTCACTGAACACGTGTTTATCTGAGCCAACGCGGTAGGCATTCATGTGAATTTTACTTATGTCAACAGAAACTGGCTTAGACAGAAATAGTATGTTGCTTTGTTGGCAAAGTTGCGAACTAAGCTAACATTAGATTTGCGCTAAGAGCGTTGGCTTGGCCATTCATTAGCGAAAGGCGCTTGAAGCTTTAATAAGTTTTTTTATAAAGCTGTAAATTCATTTTCATTATTTCAGTACGCACATTAACATTTCAGACTTATGTAACAAAAGTTGTGCGGACTGAGATTTTTAAGCCAAACTTGGCAAAGTTTATGTTCGTGGACCTTTTGAGATTTTTATTTTACATATGTACTAGTTTCTACCCGCTGCTTCGCACGCGTTGTTTAAGGTTATTTCTATCTCATGGGAAATGATTTATGGGATAAAAAGTAGCCTATGTTTTATTCCAGGTATATTATACCTTTATGCAATATTTCAGTCCGGTCCGTTCAGTAGTTTTGGCGTGAAGAGGTAACAAACAAACATCCAAACTTTCGCATTTATAACATTAGTGTGATTCATAACATAATGCATATTCTTAGGTATTAGAAAAGTCTATTTTCCTAAGTGAGTAATGTCAAAAACAGATTGACTCTTTTATTTATTTAGGTAATAATGGAACACAAACAAAAACTAAACAGTGTCACAACAGATTACACTTTACCATAAGACACACTAGTGGATGTTATTTCGTAATTTTTCCCATGAGTTGTGTCGAATACTTCACAAGAAATAATTCAACTTTATTGCCTGAATTATAAAGCTCAAAATGTGATTCCTCTCTGTTAAAAACCAGGTGACACTTGATACAAAGTTTCGACTTGATCGAGCATAAAAGACTGCTCACCACGCTATGGTGTTACGTTACCTACATCATTAATGCCTATAGCTATTTTGAAAATAGTTTGATCACAGCTCTCAAATATAAATATGAAAATACCTAGAAGAGAGGAGTATTTATATATTTAGAGTCTTTTATAGATATCGTTCTCGACATAGGTATGTTCCTCTACTATGCTTTTCATACTTCCCCGGGTATACGGCGCGGACGGCGAATTGTATGCAAATTATGCCGGTACCTACGTATGAAAATTTTCGTTCAAGCCAGCCCATACCTACTGCTCGGCATCAGCTACCCAGAAAGCGGTACGTATAAACAATCACTTAATCTGTGGCAAAATAATAGAAATACAGCGACGTGAGTTCATGAATGAACGACACTATTGCAACCTAAAACATTTGTAAACGCATTCTAAGAACTGTGTAATGTGGGTAACTCGAACGAAAACACTGAGTTTGTATGAGACGGTGAGTTTTGGCAACATCCTGTGCTGCGATCAACAGTCGAGGGAAGTGGACACCGCAACATCCTCTGGTATCATGTATTCGTGAGACAGATGGGATGGCCACTTGACGTTTTTACCGGGTTATTCAAAACTCAGAACCTCAAAGAGCTTAGACCTTACAGATCCCATACTCTTTGACAAAGATAAAGATTTTTTAATTCGACGAAACATATGCGATGTAAACTTAAATTTACTTAACTTATTTTCAGTTTGTTTGTATTTAATATATGATATATATATTATATGTCTGAGTCATAGAGATAGCGTTGAATTTCTAGTATTGTTCTCATTCCCGATGCTCATTCCCGATAAGAATCGCAATGGGTATGTGACGATTACCACATTGTTGTGAAACATATTAATAATAACGCAATTAGTATGTACTTTGTTAAAGTTTGTAAGCTGATAAGAGGCCAATGAGAGGCCAAAGGTAAACTCTCAATAGTTATTCCGATTGAGTAAGAAATCCTGCTATAATATTGTAAAAGCGAAATTTATCTAGTGCGCCGCTGTAAAGAGGTTTGGTCAAAGATAGCGCAAAACTACTGAATGGATAAAGCTGAAATTTCGCACACATATAGATCTGGACCTGGAATAATATATATGTAGGTTACTTTTTATGCCAAAAACGCGTGCGAAGCTGCGGACAGCAGGAAGTATAGAAATAAAAGAGAGGAATGAAGAAACTTTGTATGTTTTCAATAATGAATCTTGTTTGCACTAACATATATTATTTATTAATTTAATTGCTAATTCCGTAAAGGATATTGTTCCGCCGGATGATAGATAGCATATTTTGAAAATATTATAAATATAATTTTTTCCTTATTTAACTAGGTACCTAAACCTATTCATTCATAATGTAATTATATCGACAAAAAAGTGAGTCTAAATATACTTAATGCAAATTTAAGACTTAGGTATATGATTTTCTCATAGATGACAGTGTCAGAACTGGACCAAATTGCAACACACGAGAAGCACCACCATTCAAATAAATAAAAAATCATTAAAATCACTTCACCCAGACGAAAGCTCTGATGTAACCAAACATTAAAAAAATACAGTCGAATTGAGAACCTCCATTTTTGAAGACGGTTAAAAAGAAGAAAGTGTTTAATATCTGTATTCCCACGAGTGACTTATAAATACAGAAGACAATGGGCCCGTATGCTCAGCCCACCCCGAAGCGTTATCCGCATGATATGTTTACATCGGTGCATCAACCTCCATTCATTAGTAATCTGGCAGATGAAAATGAAAGTGCTAAAATGATTGGGTATGTGAGTAAGCAAAGCTGTGAATCGAACTGGAAACACATATTAGACCGCTTTTATTCTTAAAGTTAGAACTGAGTCTCAATAGAGCAGTGAGAACATTTTAAGTCGTTGGTACGAACTATGTATATTTTCCATCAGAAATAATAAAGACTTATTGGTAATTTTATTATATATTTAAAAACGTAAAGTGTCATAATATTTTATTATAAGTGCTTATATTTTTTTTTAAGACATGACATTGTTCAAAGCTCACATCCCATTTCAACATACATTAAATCAACGCTTAACGCAAGTGCTCGGGTGGATGAACAGATCGAAAGCAGAAAGTGGGACGTTTATTTGGACTAGTTAGGAGACAACATATAAAAGTATGAAATCTACGTGAATGAAATTATAATAATTTTAATATTAAATAAATAATGCTAGCTTTATTAAGTGTGTTTTGTTTGGACTTATTACAAGCAACGTACGAGTCTAAAGACAAGAATGAGATGGGAAGAAATACCATAAAAAAAATGAAAATTATGATATCGGACTAAAGCCTGTTACAAAACATTTGCACTCTGCTATCCGGAAGACAATAACCTAATTTTAAATCTATAGATCGTCTGGCATTCGATTGCGGCGTAGATGCTATTCTTGTACCAAAGCCCGCTCAGTTTAGAAATAAAATTACAATTGTAGGTAAGTACTCACCTATCCTATCGATAAATATATGGCGACCCAATATACAGAAGAAGATATTTAGTAAATTTTAATAATCTATCTATAATATAAAAATGAACCCCTATTTCTTCTGGTCACACTATAACTTGGGAATGTTCGGCTTTACTGATTTCAAGTTTTCTAAATATTTCCAAAATCAAACAAAAAATCCGTTGCTTAGTTTAAAAGATCTAAGCATAGGGACAGTCAGACAGCGGGAAGCTTGGTTTTATACTATGTAGTGATTGTGTAATTTAAATAATTACAGAATGAAATCGTTTACAATTACTGTTGCGTACTTATTTACTACAGTTGTGACGGAGTGCAAACTGTATGCGGTCGCATTTTGACAGCCTGTGAATGGATTTAGCCGAACTGTTATAAAGTGGGTGATACGAACTTGCCGACCTGCACCGATGTAATAAGGATGCCTCGTATTATCCTATTCGTACAGCTATTTGCTGATCATTAGAGGATACCTAGCCTCACTATAGTGTCTGTGATAATAAATCTATAGTATAATCAGAAATCACACCAATTATATGCAAGGTCTACCATCAGGATGTGACATATTCTGGTAGTTTGTTGTATACACTGTCTGACCCATCACATGAGTTTGAGTTGTAAGAGATATGAAAGAGAAGAGGAAAAGGATATGAAAAGTACTCATTCCATTCTTTGATATAATATTTGACTTATCTAAGTGCATATTGTAAGCCTAAAGAAATAAAATAGTTTGAATTTGTCTATTTTTATAGTCTATTACACGTAGATAGGTATATAGAATTTCACGGTTCCAGAAAAGTTTGCATTTGTTTCATTTCACAAAAATAAACCGTGTAAGATGGAAATCATGACTTCCTTTAATAAATAGATTTTTATACAGGGTGTTTGGTATTCGGACCAACAAGGGGACCACTTTTTTGGGGAGTTGGGGGGGGGGGGGGGGTAATGGGCTATATTTCTCTGGTAGACTCAATGTCCTACGTGTCACGGTTGCAGAGATATGATTTTTGTATGTTTTATGAAAAAAACATAGGCTGATATACGTATATATCTTCCATTGATTGGTCAGTTCCTCCATGCACGGCAAATGCAAGGATGTTCCACGTCCGATCGGTCTCTTCATCTCCGCTTCCGTTCAAGGGGAGATGATATAACACCAATCTTCACTTACACTTGACCCTCAATTTATTTGAGAAATAATTTTCATACCTATTTTTATTATTCTTTTCTATTTCTTTATTTATTATTTCTTGCACGATAAAATTATATACAAAACTTTAAACTAGAAAATTAATTACAAAGGCGAGCTTAAGCTTTAGCTTCCTGAGAAGCGAGACAAACTTCTAGAAGTAAATATTATTGATCACACTTCTTTTTTTTCTCCCCACCTCAAGTAACCTACAAAACGAAAGTATATCAATAAGTTGAAACTTTACGATTCCATAGCTAGAAATATACAGAATTATTAGTGCCAGGAAAAATTGGGGGACGTTAAGGATCTATATACTGCCTGTTGTCAGACCTACATCTTTGACACCTGTATCATTGGTATTTATTTATGGATTATGTCGACAACGGTTCTTTAGATTACACCTATGAATATAATTTTCCTTTGAAAGTGGTGCTAAAGCCACGTGAGGTAGTGGCACGTGAAGTGAAAGAAACAAAGCACACGTGATTGCTACATATTATGACGAACGATACCGATTACTTACATTGGTAAATATTGATATTTTTTACTCGTGTAGTTTGTTAACGAAAGTGGAAAATTACCAAAAAAAAAAAAAAATGCGTATATGGAACAACCATTACTATAATAATTATAGTTCGAGTAGTTCGTTCACAGAATAGAAATTCTGCTCGACAAGCCAACGTACAGCAAGCGTAAGTTTTGATACACGTTGGCTGCTAAAGTCACACCATAAGCGCAAGGTAGACTACCATCAGAATACCACAGTGACAGATTCTGGTAGTTTGCTGTATACACTGTCTGATCCATCACATGAGTTTGAGTTGTAAGAGATATGAAAGAGAAGAGGAAGAGGATATGAAAAATACTCGTTGATAGTTCCATTCTTTGATATTTGCCTTAATAAACTTGGGCTACAAATTGTCGCATATAGAATGTTCTCGTCCCCTACATTATAATTGCCTTATCGCATTTATCTGCATTGGGACCTCGTGCTAGATGGATGCTCTACTTTTCTCCCCTCGTTACAACAGTCGCTAGAAACTAGATTTGCTGAAAGATCGGGACTCTATAGAATTATTTATATTTTATTGGAGCCTATCTTTCTGCAGCGCAAAGGCCCCCCTTTCCTCCCCAATCCTTTCTGTATAATTAGCCAAGACGAAGAGTTCCTCAATCAGCCAAAATACGCTCTTCTTCTTGGCCGTGGCTACTATTTGAGACAATAAGGATGGAACGCCGTCTTTGGGCACACGCATTATTAAAAAACTTCTCATCACAGGTGATCGGAATGCTGGTTTTTATTTCGGCCAACGAATTAGCTTTGCCATTGAACGTGGCAATGCTGCCAGCATTCTGGGCACTCTGCCTTCTGGTGACAGCTTAGATAATTACGAAATAGATATATGTATAAATACTAGTAGTAATTGTTATATTCTGTTATTATTGGATCGAATCAGGCTGAAATTATGCATCGATGTAGCTCCAGGCCTGGAATCAAACGTAGGCTACTTTTTATTCCATAAAATATTTCCCATGGAATACAACTACGACTAGAACCAAACTCACCCTGAAGAAGTCCCTCGTTAAGGTATGGGACGTTGTTCTTCCAATCTAGGTTTGTACCAAAGATAATACAAGTTCGTACCTAGCTCGCTTACATCCATAATAAACTGTTAATGTCTACGGTGACTTCTTTGATTTGGAGTAATGTCTATGGTGTAGGTTTATTACATACCTAGTGAAGCCTCTGGGTCGGAGAGGTCTGAGAGCGAAGGCACCTTCTGCATCGCCCGCGGCTCCTCGGCGTCCTGCGGCTCGCTCTTGATGCCGTCGGCGGCGCCGCCACCCTCATCGCACTGCACATACAAACAGACATTGAAATATAGTCATTTAATAAAACGGATCGCCTGCAATTTTAATTATCCTAGACCTGTGGACTTGTGGGAGGATGAAGTAGAGATCTTCGTTCACTCTATCACCATCAAGCCCATTGCAAACACATCAAGCCCATTGCAAACAGTTCATGTTTGCAATGGGCTTGATCTGAGGGCTGAGATACTACAGCAAAAATGAGTTTCAAAGACAAAAAGTGTTGAAAAATAACAAAGTTGCTACGACTCAACTTTTAATCGGCTATCGTCGGTAAATGTAACATGGTGAACACTGCGTTTATAACCTTTAGTTATTTATTTGCCACTTCTTCAGTATAACTAACCCAAAACGATGGAAACAGAGGGACGATCTTCAAGTCAAACCAATTTGTGATCTAAGCACGTGTTGCTAAGCAGTATAATTGCGAGAACTTGTGTCTAGATTTCGAATTCTTGCTTCGCTACTGAGAAGCAACAGACTTGACCAAAGGCGGTAAGAGTCGCTTTAATATTCTATTAGAATCGGTTACTTTGTTCTAACGTTCAAATGCTTTGAATGTTAAAATAAGTACCTAATTATATTCCTCAAAGCACTCGTTTCTATCAGAATCGGCACCGCATGGGAGGATAAGTGGCCAAGTCGGTATGCCATACACATAGAGCCACTTCCGTTCACTGTTCGGACATGCAACGCTTAAAAATATTCACTGTATGAACACAAAGCTTTTAACTTTTGATCTATGTATTATTTATTTCGAGTAACCGAAAAAATATCGAGTTAAATAAAATAAATAATCTTGGACAATCCACACAGCATATCTAGCCCCAAGCTAAGCAGAGCTTGTGTTATAGGTACTAGATGACTGATATACTTAATCCAATAGATTACAAAGAGAGATAATGATGATGATGATGAGAAGATATTTTGAAGTGCCTTGTTTAGATGAGTCATATTGTAAAGATAAGTTTATTTTCTAACCTGACCCTTCTCAATTGAATCATAGCCCGTGACACGGCACCTAATCACAAAGTATATCAATATTACCCAATAAAAATGTCAAAATCGAATCAGTAGCCCCTCACGGTCCAATCAGGCGCAATTTGTCCGAATAACTGAACTATGGGACCCCATCATACATCATCGGGTCTACAAACAACTTACAAAAATAATGATCTACTTAACGGCACCTGTTCAGAAAAGTTCTTATACGGATAAAGTTTTGCTCAGTAGGTATGTTGTTTTAGCGTTTTATATTTAACTAGCTGCGCCCCGGGGCTTGGCCCGCGTAGAAATCTATGTGTCAAATGGTTTATAAACTTTTCTCTTGAACAAATCTATCTTAAAAAAAACTGCATTAAAATCCGTTGCGTAGTTTTAAAGATCTAAGCATACATAGGGACAGAGAGACAGCGGGAATCGACTTTGTTTTATACTATGTAGTGATTAAAAGGAAAAGAACCTATAGCTATCCGTCAAGTCTATTCTGACAAATGATGATTATGAAACAGTTCACCAGTCATAAGTCTCAAGGGGGATAAGCTTCATAAAGCTCGAATTTACCGCGAGATTTATCCCTTTCGGAACTTCCTCTAAAATTATCTATCCTTTGACAAATACTGTAACCCAATACAGATGGCAGAATAATGAATTCGTCGTGCAGTCGACCGTGTGCACTGATTAACCGGTAAACATCCTCGGGGGTATTTTAGTCCGCACTTGTGGGGTCTCACCCCACTGTTGTCTTGGCACGTGATTATCGATATTGGGGGCACGAACCCAATTCAGTTACACCTCTTATTACAGAGGCCGACGATTGATAGATGTTCCGTTATCGGGATAGGTGAACTTTTAATATGTGTCTATTAGAAACTACTCTGTTTCTGGGTACTCTTTTGGGGTGAAAATGACTATATTTGTCAAGAGTAGCTACTCGCACGAAGATCTTAATTTTACAGATATGGACTTCAAATAAAAAATAAATAAGAAAATTCCAAATATTTTATGAATTTTTAATTTTGTTATTTTTATTCAAAATGTATTACTTATTATGTATTTTTGTATTGCAGCAGCTAATAAATGAATGTCTATGACTATTTTAATTAGTTATATATTATTTTGCTGACAATTTTGACTTGTACTATTTGATATCAATAAATTGATTATTCTGATTATTCAATGCTAAAAAATACGTTACAAGATGACACAAATCAACTTGGTAACTTTAGTTCTATGAAAGGGGATAGTAGGCGGTTAGTCACTAGACCGTGAGGAGGGGGAATGTATGACAATAAAATTTTCAAGTGGCGTGATTACTTGTTCCAGCATTTGGCCACGCTCGCCCCGAGGCTGGCAAACGCGCCCTTAGGCACCGAACGGGTTAACGTCTCTTTATTACAAAGTTTGAGATTTTAGGGAAATTCCTTTGAGAAGGGCAGGCTAGGCTTGGTTACTTTAAACACCAAAATAGTACTAAGAAGAAAATTATAAACTGAGAGGAATCGTGACGAGTCGTAGGTGACTAGAATTTGTACCTTCAATTTACAATTTGTATTTCATATTTGTTTTTTTTTCGATAGCTAAAGTAATCACAGGTTTTTAATATATCAGATCGTGACTTTTCGTTTTTTTCGCTTTTGATCGTGAGTATTATAATAATTGTATTCTCCACGCATAGGATAGGTCGAAAAAAGAATCTATCCTATCAATCTTCGTGCAAATAGCACCGCATGCAATATCTAGGGTTTCATTCATCTATGGAAGAAATCGCGATGATACCACTGTCACAATAAAGTGATTAGTTAGCAGAATTTGGCTCCTGGCTGGGAGATACATACCGAAGTAAAAATCTTGGAGGATTTCGTCGAAATCCTTCAGAAGGATGTCTAACATACGAGCGAGGTTAATCGCCGATTTGTCGCTGGTCCCCCCGTGATGTAGGTACGCCTCGGTTTAAACTTGTCACGATTTATCAAGACTGTTCTTTAGCGGTTGATTTATACAGCCGCGTAAAACCCGAAGTTGTAGTAAATAACTCAGTTTTTTACTAAAACTTTTCTACGTTTATATTGGGTTTAGAAACCTATTTTAAGAACGTATTATTTCTAAAAAACTGAATTAAGAAATACGAAGTTCGTAATTTTTATTTATTTATTATTTACTAGCGACCCGCCCCGGCTTCGCACGGAAAGGCACGCAAAGACAAATGCATGTATTATATACATATAAATCTTCCTCTTGAATCACTCTATCTAATAAAAAAACCACATCCATCAAAATCCAATGCGTAGTTTTAAAGATCTAAGCGTACATAGGGATAGACAGACAGCGGGAAGCGACTTTGTTTTATACTATGTAGTGATTTCTGTTGTTTTGAGCAGTTCATTGTGTATTTAGTCATGTAATATGCTACTTTTTGCAGTCCCTACATGGCCTGTATAAATCCACTAGCCCAGCCATTCCAAATGTATGGTATTCGTTTTAAAATTCCAACTTACGCAATTTGAAAGCAAGTTGTGGATTGTGCAGTTGATATTTACAAACTAGCGCCCAACCAGTCGTTAATCTGTTATCGGCATTATACTTACCATTGGAATCATAATTTTATGCTCGATTCATTTTATACAGACATGAGTATGATTTGGTTGGTTTGGCTTTTGGTTGTTCGAAACGTATTTTGAATTGCCTAGAATAGTTACCTCCATTTAGTATTTTCAAATTAATACTCGATCGATTCCATGGAAATCTCAAAAAATCTCAAATACTGGTCAAATATATACCCAAACTGCCCAAAACCCAAATTACTTTATTTTTTAGACCTTGCAATACTTAATTTTTGAAATCGTCTACATGTCAGAATTTTTAAGTCACATTCCTTTAGTAACTATAATAAGTACTTCATTCTCATTGTACAGGTTCTCGACTGCTAAGCCTATTAATATTTTTCCTAACAATAAATAAGTAATACATATTAGTAGGTATAATAATAACAGAAAATTACATCAAATCCGTCATCCTTCACGATGAAGTACAGTGGCGCAAACTTATCTGTTCAGTCAACACCAAATCGACAAGCGGCACAAAAATATAGGTACCAAGTATTTAACTAACCCTTGACAAGTCCCCCCTTGATAAGTTACAAGTTTGGCATGTGTATATCTGAGTATCTATGTGTATAACTATAGTAGGGTAGCTTTCAAACAAATGAACCGATTTGGTATTTAGTTTGTTAGTTTGAAAGGTTCGAGAGTTCGGACTAGATCGAGACTAAGGACGCTCCGCTCTCGATCTAGTCCGAGCTCTCGAACTATGTTTGAATATTTTAAGAATTACAGATTTTTGTGGAAATAGCTCCTTTCAATCAAAATCACGTAACTATCACAGTACCGAGTATAATCAAGAATAATCAATTTATTGGTAACAAAATAGTACACGTCAGAATAAACATCTATACCAGGTACATATGTAGCATAATGTGTTAAGTGAATCAGTTATCTAGTACCCATAACAAAATATCTGCTTAGAGCATCATTTATTTTTATATATTATTATCTTGCTTGGGTCTGGATGATGCTTTGTGAATTGTTCAGCTATTTTGACGTGAAGTACCTACATAAGTCCAATTTTACATATGTTTTTCACCTACTTGTATAGCTAATTTGGTGGTACTGTACCTACGTATTCGGCAGTCCCTAGTTCCTTTAATTATGGACCGGATATCGTAGCTCTAATGAGACACGCACGGTTAAATCGTCTAATTCTAACGTAACAAGGTAAATTTACGCTTATATAAAAATATCTGCTTGACAAAATACAGAAAAAACACATCTAAATCACCCATAGAACTCTGTGTACTTCGATTTTCTGGACCCCCAGAACAGAACAAGTTCTGATAGCAACAAACGAATTGGGTTGTTGCTTTCAGAACAGATTTTTTGTTTAACACTTTGACTGCTGAAATCACACGGTATGTGTTTTCTACAAGTGACTAATATGCGTAAATCCACACTAGCGCAGCGGCTGAGAAAATACAGATCTGTGTGACTCAGCACAGCCGTAATATTTTTCGAACGAAACACATGTGCGGCGCAACACGACCGCTGTGTAGAGCGGCAGCAGGAATTTTTTAGGTTAAAAAAAGATCGCAGTCGTCGAAAAAAAACCGCAGTCAGTGTTAAAGACGTTTTCAAAAGCAAACCCTTGACTTAGGCTGACCTCATTCATTATTTTCTTAAAACAAGAGTTGATAAAATTGATTCACACTTTACTTACCTACTTGAGTTCTGTTCCAAATAAACACGAGAGAGATTACGTACCTATATTCTAAATCTAGACCTGAATTCAAATAATTCCAAATAAGAACTAGCTAAGTAGGTACGTTCTAAATCTAGAACTTCATTCTGAATTAAGTACCTACCTATAATTTCACAAACGTCATCCTCCCCTTCATAAACAAATCATTACCTACACGTTGTTTTGTTCCATACATTAAATCCCAGGTTTAAATTAATAGCCAGGCATTCAGTTAATTCATCCGACATTTGTCTGTCTTCGATAAATAAATCAAGCGACACGATTCTTTATGACGACACTTCAGCAGTGGAGGTGTTAACGTCATAACTTTCGACAAACTCTTTATTTTACCCCTTTCGGTAACTTCCCTCCCTTTGAGGATTTGATTTAAAGATAGCTCTTTGAAGTCATTTTTATTTGAGCTTTGGATGTAGATCATGTATGATAAAAATAAAGATTTATGTAAAACTAGCGATCCGCCCCGGCTTCGCACGGGTGCAAATGCATGTATTACATACAAATACATATTAACCTTCCTCTTTAATACATCTATTAAAAAAAACCGCATCAAAATCCGTTGCGTAGTTTTAAAGACATAGGAGCAGACAGACAGCGGGAAGCGACTTTGTTTTATACTAGGTATGTAGTGATATACTACTGAAAATGATTTCCTTATTTATGATTTTAATATCGTTGCAATAATTATGTTATTTTAGAAACCACATTAACCACATAATTATGATAAACCTTAACCACGTAATTTGCCTATACATATATTTATCAAAACAATTTGTCACTCTAAACTTCATAGAGCGAAAAAACATAACACAATACAATGTAACCCGTTCTTCAGAATACCAATAATACCTTTTTTCTTAAACTAATGTCTAAACTCATTAGTGCAGCTTAGCGTCAGTGTCATGGGCAAGTTTAAAAATAAAATTTAAAAAGCAAAGAGGCGGGAACTTTGAAATAGGAACTCTGTTTGATGATACCATGTCGGTGATTGATTGTCACCCAACACTGGTGCACGAATAACGCAATTTTATTATACCTACACTATACTGCGTACCTACCGCTTTCGGAATTGCCTACACAATCTACTACATATTTACCTTAGAAAAAATTTAATATTCTCGGCTCAATTCACTTGCATAAAACTCTTCAATTTCTTTTAACATCTAATACGACTATGATAACCTCTCTGCGACGCAGGAGGTCGCGGGTTTGAATCCCACCTCGTTAAATGTTTATACAAAGAAAACATATACATACATATATAAATACTAGGTAATTTAGAACAACATCATATTAGTATACATAATAAATTTCCTCATTTCTACACTGATTATTTCATTTAAATTACATTTGAGTAAGTTTTAGAATGAGAAATCACTGAAATCTAAAAGATATACTTAAGTATAAGAAACAAGAGAAAAAGTTGACAAAGACGGCACGGTCGACTGCGCAAGCGCACTTCCGGAGGGTGTACGCCACACGAGACATAGACTACCCTGACCACAATTACCACTGAAGATGTCTATGGCAGAGGTCAGTTTAAACAAAGAAACCGTACAACATTCACTACAAATAAAATTAACAAGAAATATTAAAAATAATATCAATAACAATGAACGATGCTGACTTCGCGACGAGACGTTCAGATTTCAGACCGTACACTGACAAAAGATTCATAGAAAATGCACATGAATATTTGTTATGATAGGCAGTTTCGCAAATCATTCATAGTCCCTATTTAAAAAAACTCATTGGTAATGAAAACTAGATATGTATTTAAACGCAAAGCTTTTTCTAAATAAAGCTCTTGCTATTTTCTAGTTTCTACAAGAATTTTCCCGGTAAAAGTAACAAGTGTTAGCTGTTACACCAGTTTTCAAGCATAGTTATTAACATCAGAGAACTTTATTTCCATTGGAAAGAGGACACTGATCGCAAACTAGTTTGTATTGGAAACTGTAGACTTGTGTATGGATAATTGCTGTTACATTGAAAGCTTGATAAATAAGGCTTTCATGACCATAGTAAGGTTGAAATAGTTCTGGGTTACTTGCGCTATAGCTTCTGTTCCGCAGTTACGTTTTTACTTAAATACATTTTACTCGTAGCTACAGAAAACTACATTAGTATAATACCTCTACATTAAGTTTGATTTAGACCTCATGTTGGTACTTCATATCGCTATGCCATACCTACTAAGACAAATCACAACGTCGTATTTTGGTATTTAAGACGATCTTGATTATTTGTCTGGCTGAAAACTTTTCTCTCTAGCAGGGTGTACCTCCTGCAGATTAGGTTGGCTTGGGAGAGGTGATGTTAGAATTCCCCGACACCCCTATTTAAGACGAATACTGGAACACGAATAGCGATGTGAAAGTGTCAACATGATGTTTGCATTAGATGTTTTAATTGAGTATTTCCATATCTCACAGTACCTTGGCTCATTGTTAGGTACGTACGACTTGCTATGCTGCGAGAGTTTACTTATGAAAAACTCTTACAATAATAACATCGCGCGATCGCAAACACCTATATTATTTTTTCCTGAAATTGTAAATTGAATAGACTAGATTTTAGCCTACGATGTTCGATCATATCCTGTTTTCAATGTTTCCCACTGTTTGTTATAAGTTCACCCACTCGTGTTACTAACTCAATGGGTGAAGATAGCTTTTCTAATACATTGGCAAAATAAATCACTTACGACAGGTTTTTCCTATCCAACCGGCTTCCTGCTATTATGCGAGGAATTTCATGATAAATGGAAAAGTGAAAAAAATACTTGTTTTCATGTTGTGACTTTTCCCTGTGGAAACTACCTACCTTAGTATTATGTGTTGCAAAATCTACGTTGACTACTTTAGACTTTTGGACTTTTTTTCATTATCATATTTCCATCTACGAATTAGCCACTTTAAGGGACATGGAATACCGCACTTTCCATATCAGCAAAGTTGAACAAAATCGTAGTAACTATTCTTTAATGAGCAACTTTAGAAACTAGAAATTATAAACTTTTTAATATTTTTCGTTAAAGGTTCCCAGTTGCTGCAACAAAAATGCCCAGTAAGAAGTTTACATGTAAACAGCTAGTTGGAAGTTCCCGCAATACGGAGATCAAAATTGCTCGGTCTGCACAGCGCCTAAGAACGATATCCAAGATTTTAGGTTTTTCATAACTTCTATCTATTTCTTTTTTCGTAAATACACGTATCTTTTTCCGCTTATTTTTGTTTCACAGTAAGTATATATGTATTTAATCTAGAATCTTCTGTTTGTCCGTAAACCTAATTATAAGGTATGAGTATGAGTCTCAGTATGACTTACCAAGTCCAGCCTTAGACTAAAGGAGACATGCTTGCGCGGCGGTGGCGGGTTGCTGGGCGGGCCCTCGTAGAAGGCTGCCTCGTCCAACCC
The DNA here is from genome assembly GCA_943735965.1 of Eupithecia abbreviata. Classification (NCBI taxonomy): domain Eukaryota; kingdom Metazoa; phylum Arthropoda; class Insecta; order Lepidoptera; family Geometridae; genus Eupithecia; species Eupithecia abbreviata. Next base: position 7,515,583 of record OX030991.1, on the reverse strand, counting down.
ATAGTCGGACTCGTTCTCTGCCCACTCCAGCTTCATGCTGGGGCTGTTGACAAAGGAGTATGATTTATTTATTGATATGCAAAACAGAAAATACAAAATGTTTATTCATTAATAAAGGATACACAGTCTTAACTATATTAGAGGACACCTTTAAGTATTATGTAAACACTTGTGTTAGGAAACAATCATAACATCAATATTAAAAATTAATTCTAAGGTTCTTAGACTAGATTGTGATCCAAAACATGCACACACATCATGATCAGATAATAGAGCAGTAAACGTATATAATTTAGAAAATTAAATTAAAAGGCTAGGATTTATTAATTTCTACGAGTTTATCAACTCTATATAAGAAGTATTTAGGAATTTTTCGGAGGAGTTTAATTAATATCATAAATAAATGTATGGTCTTCCAAAACGAAGGGAGTTTTATCCAAGAGATCCTGTACTTCTAAATTTTTTCAACAATTTTGCACTTTCATTAATTTTATGAGAAAATATTATTAACAATGTCTTATTTTATGACCTATGGAATCTGGAATCTAACTTTGGAATGTGTGTCTATGTATGTCCCTATTATTGTACATAATTATGTATCTTCTGAAGCTTTAATTCTAGTTGCCATCTTAATTTGTGTGAGACAAATCTTGCCACTGAATTGGTATTGATATGGATCAAGCTGTACTTCTAGATAGTTTACAACAGTATGGAGTTAGCTTAACTGTTTTCATCGTAAATAGGTACTAGTTCTGAATTGTTTCTATTCTTTAATTATTATTTTCTATATTAATAAAGTTAAATAAAGTCAGTATCGTTTTTCCAATAATCTCGGCCCCTACAATTCCCACAGGTTTAAAATGTTATGTTTCGACAGCAAGTAGCATTTCAAACAACCTTTGGGTAGAAAAAGAAAAAGCTTTACTAACCACAAGTGATCAAATCTATCCTAGCCAAGATCGGCCTACGATAGCTACTTTAATATTCCATCCTTTTCATACACATTATTGACGATAGAGACAAAAGACCGACTGAAATAAAAACGCACCCGCAAGTATGAATAGGGTTCCGAACCTGTTCCTCAATTCTTGGCGTACCTTTTGTTTTTTGTTGAGAAGCGGTTTCTTGCCTACAAACTTGTCATTACGAAATTGTATGGCTTCCATGGGATCAAATTTACTGCAATATTTTTACATCGGCACTGCAACTGGTCAAACAGTCTTTCTATTTTATTTCAAGCTGTTGCAGTTTCATATTAAAGATTATTTAACGTACCTTATTTATTAACAGGTAATAATAAAAAAAAATGCTGGACAATTCACGCAGCATTATCTAGTCCCGAGCTAAGCAGAGCTTATGATATGTTTATCTATGTATAACTAGATAATATGTAGATATTATATAATAGATAACGATCAGAACACCCGTAACAAATATCTACAGATCGTATAGACATTTGTCCCAAGGCAGGAATCAAACCCGCAACCTCCTGCGTCACAGGCGGACTTTCGCCCACTGCGCCACGGAGGTCGTCAAATTTACCCGATAAATCTTTAATAAGTTAAGAAATAGCGAAAGTTTAATAAGTTCTTTTGCAGTTTCATTAAAACGACTTTTTCGACCCCTACCCATAGAAGTGACAATAAGGACTTATCATTAAATCCCTTGACACCCTCCCCACTAATACCTTCTCATCCCATCAAAGCGATCGGAATTAGTTAACACTTTCAGACGTAACAATTTGATCCGCCGGAAGCTAACGAAAACTTCCACGTAAAATTCGAGCTTCAGTCTTATTAATAGAAAGTTAAAGGTGAATTTTCGCTGTAAATGTTTCAGGAGATTAATATGTTTGAATAGCCGAATGTTCAGTCTTATTATTAGAAAGTTAAAGGTGAGTTTTCGGTGTAAATGTTTCAGGAGATGAGTAAGTTTGAATGGCCAGAAGCATTGGTCGTATAAAAGTGTCGTCGGCAGAATTCGGTGCGATTGAAGCGCGCCGCGGCGGCGGCGATGGCGTGTCGCTCTGTGATTTCCGCCGGATACGACGATCGCGACGCCAGTAACATTATCGTCTAGTAATTATTGTAAGGGTGTGTCGATTTGTCTTTTGGCTATTGAAGGGCTGCGTTTATTGAAGTAGCTTGTAGATGAGATACGTAGACTAAGTAGTAACATGTTTGTAAGTTGTAAATTTTTGGTTGTATCTCCAAAACAACATGCTGTTCCGATTTTAAAAGCTCTCATTGGTTAGTTAGTTAAGTAAGGATATTAAAAAAAATATATTATTATTAAAGCTCCAATACCGTTCTCGCAATGATAGCTGGGATAGAGGACCGCCCGTACACCAGGCACTGTTGTGAGCGCCACCTTCCCAGCAATCCTTTTAGTTTTTAAGATTATCTTGTCTATTTACTAATATGAGTGTAAATGCTTGAAATAAATACTTTTTATTTTATTTTTATTATTTTATTAATATTTTATGTGTATATTCAGTTAAATAGGTACCATTTATAATTATATTTATTTGAAGGAAAACCAGAGGCTTATAAATAACAGACTAACAAAATGATTAATACTTAAAAGCCTATTGAAAGTTTTCACGGATAGATAAAATAGGATACAATAATGAGTGGAGCGAGGATTGGAAGGAGAAAAGGGAGGCCTTTGGCCCAGCAATGGGACAATAATGGCTTAAAATAAAATAAATAAATAATAATTGTAATAATGTATCCGTGAGTTAGTATAGATAGGATTAATTTCAAATACTAATTATAGTAATTCTGTTACATTGCTTCTATCTAGTTAAACTCTAGCAAGTACATTTATGAGAGTAAAATCTGTGTTGTAGGGGCGGGGCAAATAATTACCTTAAATATTTTCCTTCGTGGAAAAATGTAGACTTAATGAAGATAAGATAGAACAGAATATAAGACAAGAAATTAGTAGATTCTACAAAGTATCTTTTATGTTGATTGTAGATATTTAATTGTTAAGGATGTATGATATGATCAAGGAATGGTGAAATAACTTGATCAATGGATAAGAATAATTCAGTAAACTATGAAGACCAATCATCATCATCATCAGCCTATATATATCAGTCCACTGCTGGACATAGGCCTCCCCCAATGAGCGCCATTGCGACCTGTCTTCAGCTTGCCGCATCCAGCATCTACCTCCAGTCTTTCGCAGGTCGTCATCCCACCTGGTCGCAGGGCATCCTACACTATGTTTACCGAGTTGCGGACTCCACTCAAGAACACGTTTGCCCCAGCGGCCGTCGGTTCTTCGCGAAATATGGCCGGCCCACTGCCACTTCAGCTTGCTAATTCTTTGAGCTATGTCGATAACCTTGGTTCTCTGTCGGATGTATTCGTTACGAATCCTATCCTCCAGAGAAACTCCGAGCATAGCTCTTTCCATAGCTCGCTGAGCGACTTAACGACGAAAACCAATGCGACAAACATATTGTCTTGCGCTTTTCTGTCGGTCTTTTCCGTTTCAGCGTATAGTAAAAAGTAAAAGAAAAAAGATTTTTACGTAGCCAGAACAGAGACGAATAGCCTACATACTCGTATAAATTAACAGAGAAACTGACAAAATCGGGCGTACGTTTAAAGTAAATCCTGAATATGTCGCATACTTCTCCAAATAACAACACAGTCCTTTCGCTATCTGTTATCTTATCAGGTGATAGCAAAATACCGAGAAAATAACATGTTTATAACAAATTGCCAGTGATAACCATCTAGCACTATGAACAGATTCGTTCCGAAACTGTTCCGAGGTTAATTGAAGGGTCTCTTTGATCCCTAATAGGTTTCTACCTCGTGTGTTCATAAGTTTTAAGACGAACTTATTTAAAAAGAAAGTAATTCATGCAACCTTTTTTAAACTTTTAAAATTTAAATTTCGAATGTTTTGAATCAGAAAAAATATACATTTGAATATTTGTTTCATTCTCCGTGAAAATGGCGCCAACAAAAGATTTGCGTGCGACTGTAATTTCACTGTTTCAAGCAGGAAAAAAACCAATGCAAGTTTTTAGTGAAATCCAAAGTTTGGGATGTAGTCGGAACTTTGTGTATTATACCATAAAGAGGTACAAGGAGACCGGCTCTTTAGAAGACCGTGGAAGATGTGGCCGCCCGCGGTCTGTAAGGACGCCCGCCAACATCAAAGTAATCAGAGAGCGAATTCGTCGCAACCCTTGCCGGACTCAAAAGAAATTAGCTCTGCAGACCAACATTTCGCGAATATCGGTGAACAGGATACTTAAATATGATCTTAAACTAAAGGCCTACAGTCGAAGGAAAGTGCATTATTTAAACGAGCGTCTTCGTAAATTGCGACTGGAACGATGTCGGAACCTATTGAAGAGACACGATCCAAAAAATATCCTGTTTACCGATGAAAAGATCTTCACGGTGGAAGAAAAGTTTAACCGGCAGAACAATAAGGTTTACGCCAGAAGTTCAAAGGACGTCCAGCCTGTACGCAATGTCTAGCGCACTCATCATCCAGCAAGTTTGATGGTTTGGTGGGGTGTTTCCTACGAGGGGGTCACTTCGCTTCATTTTTGCCAGCAAGGCGTCAAGGTGAAGGCACAAAATTACCAAACCGACATATTGGAAGCGGTGGTTAAACCATTAAATGATACGCTATTCGCTGGAAAATACTGGGTTTTCCAACAGGACTCTGCTCCCTCCCATAAAGCTAAGACTACCCAACGTTGGCTGGAGGCCAATTTGCCAGGCTTCATTCGGAGCGAAGATTGGCCCTCGTCAAGCCCTGACTTGAATCCTTTGGATTATTCTTTATGGACGGAATTGGAGCTGAGGGCATGCAGAAAGTCTCACCCAAACCTGGATTCTCTCAAGCGAGCCCTTATTAAAGAATCGAAACGGATTCCCATTGAAAAGATTCGTGCCGCCATAGATGAATGGCGCACGCGTTTGAAGGCCTGCATTGAATGCAAAGGCGGCAATTTTGAATGATTTATTTTTAAATACAGATCTAGATGTCAGTAGTTTTAATTTTAATATCCAATAAATGAATACTCAACTTAGCTCCAAAAATATTTTAGTTTTACTGTGTCTCAAGACTTATGAACACACGAGGTAAATATCTTTTGTTTGTAAATATCCTTGACCTTCATATTTAGTTAGTACCTATCCTTAGCCTAAAATTATTTTGTGTTTTGTATTAGTTCATTTCACATAGAGACCGTTTCAGTGAAATTCCCCTTTCCTTCATTTTACGCATTATAAATTGATTAAGATGCATTTCATCAATATTTACCATGATTTGAGTTTTCCAATATTTCGGCACTGCAACTGTGCCGAAATCGCAATGATCACAGAATACCAAGATAATTTTAAAATGGCATCCTATAATAAGAGTTCGAGTTTAGCAAGATGGTGTGTGACACTCTGATTTAAGATTTCGGCATAAACTCTCAAAGAGGTTTCAGCTATTTCAAACCTACATGTTAATAAATTAACCTTACATTGAAGCAATGACAGCTTTTTAATGTTTGACAAGCATTAAATAAGCCTCCGTTTCATGCATCGAGAAAAAAACACTAGTGTAAGCATATGGACTACGTGATGCCATACAAAATTGGTTTAATGCTCTCAGTACAAAATGTACTAGATTGACCAAAGAGAATACAGTAACTACAAATTGTTGTATTCTCTTTGAATAACTAAGTAAAGATTGACATTCAAAGAGAATACAATAACTACGTTGACATTGTGCTGGCGTTACCAATATTTTTTGTAAATTAGCTGTGTTGTAGTAATCGTGTGTATGAAAATAAATCTAAATCTATTTTAACATGGCTAAGAGGTTCCTAAAACCGTCTGTCAACTGGGCAGAAATGCAAAAACGGGTTCCACCTGAAGACATGGCTAAGTTCCTGGTATTCAAGGGCAAGGCTGATGTTTACTTAGGAAGGTAAGGTATCTATGAGTTTATTACCTTATACTTTAGTTATTTTAAGTACCTAACGTACCTTCTGAATTTAAACAATGTAAATATATGTACACATTTTACGTGCATGCAGCCAGCTCACTAACGAGCATAAATAGTACATATGAGAAAGACAGACTTTCATTGTGATTGTGACTATCGAATTATAATTCGATAATTATCGTAGAACCAGAGTGGATAAAGTATATCCGACTGCTTTATTCAGCGTAGCACATTTACTGAAAAATCTACAATATAGTTTTTGTCAGATAGCTTTCTAAATTGTCCTTCACTCTCGAATAATTAGGTCCAGTCGAGCGAGCATCAAAAATGTGAAATGTAGAGTCTTTGAGGGTTCTTCGTTCTATTAATTATGAATGTCTAGGAATATATATATCTTTCAGGGTACTGGCTAATCCACCAGAACCGCCGAAAATAAACTGGGAAGCGTACCAGAAGACTGTACCAGTCAAAGGGCTGGTAGATAAGTTGAAGTCCGCTTATGAAAGCTTTAAAGTTCCTTATCCCAAAGACACGATGACGGCTCAAGTGGATTCACAGTGGCAGTCCTTGCAGGGCACGATAGATAAGTTTAAGCAGGAACAGCAAGGGCATATTGATAAGTAAGTTATATTAAAGGTATCATTATCTTCCTTCTTTAAAAAAAGCAATACCAAACTCCCGCTCCATGCATTTGGAGATCTAATACAGTATAAAGGATAGGGTTGAACAGGGTCTGTAACTTCTGGATAACAGGGGCTCCTACCACGTTTTATTTTTAATTCGTCACTATTTCAAACATTGCCTAAAAGTATTTCTCTGGGTCAAATTTATTAAATAGAATAAACAAAAAAATACTATTATAACTTTTTTAGAGCAACCAAGGAATTGGATAAGCTAAACGCTCTGCCACGGCTCGAGGATATGACAATGGAAATGGTCTACGACATGCATCCGGATTTGGCGCTGGACCCTGTCAACAGACCCACCTTCTGGCCTCACACTGCTGATGAGCAGTTGGGCTACGTCGAGAAGCAAACAGTCCAGAAAGGAGGCCATTAAGATATCGCTGCTAGAAAAATACCAGTTGAAATGTGAATGGTATAGTTTGTGTTTGTATTTCTGGATTGGTATTAAATTTTATTTTTATTTATTTGATAGCACGTAGTTTTGTTTTAAAAACTTATCAACAGTTTACAGACATTAAAGTCATATTCTTTTAGGCCATAGATAGGATGATCATAATGACCTTCTAACCGAATTTGACCCACGGTGGCTAGTCTTTACGTCTTACCCAGGTGCGCAGGAAGTGCACAAGTGTGTGCGCAAACATAGATGCAGTCTCTATTTCCTCACTCTCATAATTCGATGGGACGGCAGACCAACACTACCAACGACCAACGGCTTGACGTGCTTTCTGATTCATGGGGGTGCAGTAGATAGGATAGTTAACAACGGAGGATGGTTAGAAAAACATCGAGGAACAGAGAAAACTTGAAGAAGGGCCTTTTTTTGCTGCGTAAGCGGCTGGGCTGGGCAATGGCCGTGTACTTAACACTTAGACTACGGTTTTTTTTCGACGACTGCGATCTTTTTTTTTACCTAAAAAATTCGTGCTGCCGCTCTACACAGCGGTTGTATTGCGCCGCACATGCGTTTCGTTCGAAAAATATTACAGCTCTGCTGAGTCACAAAGATCTGTATTTTCTTAGCCGCTGCGCTAGTGTGGATTTTCGCAGATTAGTCACTTGTAGAAAACTCATACCGTGCGTTTTCAGCACTCAAAGTGGCGAGTTATTGTTATTATCATAAGTCACATAATATGAAGCTAAAGCTAGTAATATTACGAGTTCGAATTCCACGAAATACTGCAAAATTAATTCGAAAGTAAATCAGCGCAATGTGACGTTTTGATCAAAGCGGTAAATGTTCGCTGCCGAGCCAGTCCAAATATCGGCTGAGTTATTGTGTTGTGATGCACCGAAGGGTTGCAGCGTCTAAATATAGACATCTTCAGGGTCAGCGTGGGGACAGCAGCCAAGAAACAAGTAGCGAATTATGATTGATGATTGTGAAAAATGTCACTGGAATTTATTAATTTATTCGAATACTGAAGAAGTACAGGGTCGAACTGTTAAAGTTAAACAACACAAAATAATAGTGCACCTTCAGTTTGATTCACTGTGATGAAAACCAGTGGATGGAGACATAGACGTCGTACGTCTGTGATCGTAACCTGTTGCCAACAAAGCCAAAGTGATGATTGAGTACTGATTATGGTCACAAGCCTCTACGCCTAGCAGCCCTACCTCACAAGTGTCCTTAAACAATTTAAAACCAAGTCTTTCAAAGCTTTATCTAGACTACAATGTATGAAAATGCAATGATTACTTAAGATTCCTAGGCTTCCGACAGGGCTGTGGACAAAAAACAACAGTAAACCCTAATACATTGTAAAACGCAAAACTTCGTTGTTTGTTTGATCTCATCATATCTCATTACAATTTGTCACCAACTTCAGTCCTGAAACATTGTCTTAGACAGAATGGATCAGCAAAGGTGTCGCTTTATCAAGGGTGCGTGCGAGCGCAGTCCAAATTTGGCGCATGTGCGGTTAACTGTTGAAGCCAGACGCTCGTTTTCCAAGAACCCCGCTGCCCTCTAACTCCAGTTAGCTTCGCGTTAACTCGTTGCTTTTCAATTCGTTTACTCTTTAATCTTTTAGCCAGATGTAGCTGCGATGCATTGAATGAACATACATATTACTAAAATGATTACTTGTATATATTAAAGCTGTAATGTTACCTGTCTCACCAGGCCTAAAAAGGCCGGTTTTTTTCCTCCCATCCTCGCGATTGAACATGGAAATAAGTCCCTATGGTAAATAGATGTGCGTCAAGGTGCACGGGTAGGCAGGTTATCTAGACAGAGAGTTTAGGTAAAGGTACTTCATCATCTGTAAATATATAACTAAATATTCTGTTAATATTTCAAGCATCAAGCGTTACAGCTTGGTGACAGACGGACAGAGGAGTCTTAGTAATAGAGTCCCGTTATACCCTTTGAGTACGGAACCCAAAAAAAATTACTTTCCTCTAATTTTTTTATCATGTTTCACGGATTTAAAATGAACCACACTTAATGGCTTTAGCCAGTACACGTAGAGTTTAGTGGATAGGTACTTAGTCTACAGAAGCTTTTGTTTATTCCGGATTTCCTCAAGAGCCATTATTCTTTTCCCCAGATCACTCGGCACATTAACTGAAATCATCCGAACATGAATCAAGTTCCTTTCTCCTAAAATAACAAACACACTGAGTGTATCATTAGGATCGTTTTAAAAAGTATTCGGTTAGTTTAAAAATAAAAGAGTAGCATCCGTTTCCGACGACACGGATAATCGCGGATCAATCGATGCTTGGACGGATATCCGATGATCCGGAAAAAATAAACTCGACTCCCTTAAAATCTGTCGAACATCCACGAAACAGTTTTGGCTGCGGGAATAAAGGCAAGAGGACTGTGATAGAACATCAGCATGTTAACACCCGCTAGCGAAATTTTTTCGATGAATTTGATCGAAGGGCACATAGGGATATTTTTCACAGGTCTTAGCGAGCCTCATTCATAGTTAAATTCTCTCAACTGTTTATAAAATCCTTAAACTTAGTTTTAGCAATAGAAAATACGAGAAAACTGCCTTTTATATGATCTTCTCGGCCTTGGCATAGCGCCTTCTTTCACTAAACAAATCTCGGATGGATTTGATTCCGCATTTCAATCCACTAACTGTAGTCCATTGACTAGGATTAGATTCCACCACTGAATTGGAATTACTCTTCGGATATTTCAATTTTTTTTGAAAACTTATACATCGAGTGCCAACAGCAAAGAAGCTATAGTAGTCGACTCTGGAATAGATTGCTTTCATAATCGATTAGTAGATAAACATTTGAGTTACCAAAAAGAAGAAAAAGAAGGCATAGAAGCATCGGATAAATTCCATCGGCAAGTCAGTAAGAGTTACCAGTATGTACGTAGTTACCTTAACTTTTCTTTGTTTATTGGCACATATTGTTCCTACATTTCATTTTCGATTTTAAATTTTTATAAAAAATAATTACAATATAATTGTACACCATATGCAGATCATTACAAAAAGACAGCACCTGTGATCTGATGATGAGCGATCTCTTCCAGGCAACCTTTAAAATTACATGTACTGACACCAAAGATAGAGTCGTCGTCGTCTCTAAGTAATCAATTAGGAGATAAACTTCCGAGATACCAAATATAACGCCGAAGGAGCGAAATACGTAGGCGTTAGCTAATAATGCAAGAGTTAGGTTAGTTACCTACTCCTGCGTGGGCTGGAGGGTAGGCAAGCACAGTTCTCAACAGTACAGCACCTGTTGAGTACTCTATATTTAGCACGGGCCCCTCCGCGCCTCTACCCGCAAGCCATTCATAACTGGGTGACTAATGTGAGAAATTTAACTGGTGATATTTTAACTCATGGAGAACTAGCTGTGATTGTTCGGAAGTTTCAGTTCAGAAACCATTGGAATATATTGGGAATTGTTGAGCTGTTGTGTTTTCCACAGGACAGTTATTACAATTGCATTCAAAGAAATTGCTAGGCATCAAAGGTGGACCATTAATTGCACCAGAAAAACTATAAACATAGATACAGGACCCAAAACAAACAACTAAGATCCTGGTTATCCACATCGAGAGGTGTTTCATCGAATCAATCAGAACCTTGGCCTAAGCTGTGACACCCACTTTGTAACGCAACACTTACAAATCAAGGAATGCCGTGAATGCTACTGCATAAACATACGGTATTTAGGCATTTCATTTGTCGACAGATGTACCTACTACCTAATTGTGAAACGATTGATGTAGATGTAAACAACATTTCAAGAAACCTCTTGAGGTAGGCAGTAAAATTTCAATAGAATATTTTGAACGTTGCGTTCGCTCGCTTGATTAGAATAGAGTTTAGGTAGGTAACTAATAAAATAACATTCAGATGCCTACATCGAAATTAGAGGTATATAGTGCAGGCAGCTTCAATGGCATTTCTGAATGAGTGAAATTTCTATTGTAAGTTCACCATACATAATTATAAATCATGCTATGCCACGAATGTGAGAACAGCGTTTATGCTCTGCCATAAGCGTCCATGAGAGCTTTTACCAAGAACTATTTTATTAGAACAAGCATCACTTTGTGCTTTGCGTTTACGCGTAGTTTATCTTAAGTTCTTTTGGTGGTCAGTTGTTGTAGTGTTAAAATGATCTTGTAGGAAAATAAGGAAGTTTTAGCTAGAGCTATTTAAATTCTCCTACTTTTAAATCGCGCCTCCCTCTTCAAACATTATCTACAAACTAAAATTAAATAAAAGTGATAAAGCTTTTAGCAGGAACATAATTGTCATACAATTTTGTCACTTTATTTGGCCAGAAAATATGGATAAATAGTGCGTGGGATGCGATGTTAATAGATACGAAGTTGGCCGAGTATTATTTTAATAATATTTATCAAAGTCGTCGACCTCATGGGCGAGAGGCGACGAGACGCATACATTATGTTCTCATCAATAGGCACAAACTAAAACTTGTGCATTGATTGCTCACCTACTTACGGAGCATGAAATTGACATTGATTTTTTGCTCCTCATGGCTTTTCGCCTCCTGTTTCGCCGTAGAGTTTTATAAAGTAAGCTTACGATCTTCGTTTAAAAAAAATTGTCACATCAGTTGGTCATAAAATTATAATGGTGAGCAGAGCCGCTGGGAACATTTGAATAAACACAAAATGAGTAATCTGGATTAGGCAAGCTTATGTTGTTGATCGTTGGTAATTAATTCATAATTAAAAATTCTGGTGCGCCCGCGCAACGACCGCGTCAACCAATTTAATAGGCTGCATGGCTTGTATAAAAATGAACACTATCTTTATAAAGATAGGGTTCAAATATGCAATTAGGGTTGAGTGAATGAAGGGCAGAGGCTTGTTTTATTTTGAACTATATTTAGTACTTGGACTGAATTGTTACTGTGCCTCAGTATGGAGCGTTTGTGATTGGCATACTCGATACCGCTTTTAAATGGGATCATTTTAATGATAACGGACCTAGATAGCTCCAGACTTAGAGCACTCTATTTAAACCACGATAAAAGAAGGAATAAGAGTAGACTAGAGTTGTTTTTATCAGTGTGAGATTTAACTTATTCTGAGCTGGCGCAGAGTTTAGTTGAGTAGAGCGTGAACTTAGATCACAGCGAATATTGTCGATTAAGCGACTTGATTTCATAGATTAGTCATCAGGCCATCAGTTAAAGTGTTCGAAATGACTAAGATGCATCGTTTCGTTTGCTCTGAATTAATTGTAAAATTATTTGTCGGTCATGCCATGTTCACCAAAACTCTGATGTGGCTATTAAGTAGCGGCTGGTCTCCGGTTTGCCTTAGGCATACCAGGAATAGCTAAGCGTTCGTTGGCTGCATATTTTTGCGTCGTCTATAATAGCATGGCGTGTTCAAAACCCATATTCGCATCGAGAAAGTGAGATCCGTCCCAAATCATGTCAGCAGGCGGGCGTCTACCTGCTCCGGGCAGGGTCCCGTTGCGTGCAAGGTGTAAGCACCCTACACGCACACTTGCACAGGCCAATGAAGCGCACGCACACGCACGCAGGCTGCGCCCGCGCAGATGGCGCCCCCTTCCGCCCCCACCACACCCCCGCGCCTATAGTGCACCAACCTCAGCTGTGATGGCTGTGACTAGTTGCTCGTCAGATGTCGATCGTCGGATTTTTTGTCAGGAATATTCCTGTAGGGTTAGAATTAACCGATGATTTTCTGCTATACCGGTCGAGCGGGTATATAAGTTGCCAATAATTGACGCTAGCGGCGATCCAGTTTGCAGATCCTCTTTTGAAATGATGGGGTCCAATGATAAAAGTTAAAGCGTTCTTTTCGAATCTAATTGGAAGCAAATGTTACTGCTGTCTCAAATTATTGGTTAAAAAGGCAAATGTGTTTTGGTTATACCTAGTTAACTCGAAATAATCTCAGAAAAAAACAAATAAGCCAAACTGAAGCAGTAGAGATGTGTGTGTGGCCTTCAGTTAGTCAGATATCAGACGGGAAGGTGTCTGATAATATGATAATAGCACAACGCGACGTAATACCTGAATGATTTATATATATTAATAATTATTCGGTGGCGGTGTTGCGAAATAATATCGAAACGAAAATATGTATCGTAAACAATTTCCACTGTGTAAACTAGTGGAACGAGTAGGTAGATATAGAATATAACTATGTAGCTAGATTGTTTGCAGCAAGTCATGAGAATCACAAGGTATACTATGTAACTAGAAATATACAGGTACGAGAACCATAGAAATAACCCAAACAAAGAGGTACAAGATCAAACCGTCAACATTTATAGAAAATTAACATCTTTAAATAGGATATAAGTACATAGCCACATAATAACATCAACCTAGTACATCAAATATCCCAAAATCTGAAATTCCAAACTTTCGCATCACATCACATTATATTTGTTTAGATGTATGGACGGATGTTTGTTACTTCTTTACCTGTGAAACCAACTAAACGGATCAGGCTGACATTTTGCACAGATGCAGCTATAAAGCCTGGAATCAAACATGGGCTACTTTTGTGCAATATTCAAGCGGAACACATAGCAACCTGAGATTTGAAGGTTTCACTACCTTCCGGCATTTAAAGAGAAGTCTCTACATTGAATCTGCCACCCTTCGTTTGCTGAAAGAAAGCCTGATTTTTGTTTCTTTAGCATATTAGCACATATAAATCTCTATACGTTCTACATTACCTAGGTAATCAATCCCTGCCATACCAGAAGATATAGCTAGATCAATTAACTGTTTGAAATTAATTTTACACGCAGTTTCTATGATAGAAACTCTAAGGTACCTACTTACGGACTCTACATTTTACAATTCCGAAAAAACTTAGTTATCGGACCTCAGACTCTAATTCAAGTAAGTAGTCGCCATTTCTCAATCATTAACTACTAGAACAAAACTCCGCAATATTTTTTTGTGCAGAATTGCTTTCAATCTGTGCCATCTAGTGTAAAATATTTATTATTATTATTTATTGTTATTTGCCGATAAACCGGCGGTTATGGCGAATGCAGCAATAATTGGAAACTGCCTACGGTACTATTTTAGATGCTGTGGATGCGGTAGGTACTAAAAACGTTATGTAGAGTCAGCAATTTTTATAAGTTACTAGCTTCGCCCCGCGGCTTCGGCCGCGTGGAAATCACTACATTTCAAATCAGCGAAATCGGCACAGCCGTTCTCGAGTTTTAGCGAGACAAAAGAACAGCAATTGATTTTTATATAGGTACTAAAAGATTTACAAAATAATTATATTTTATGATTCGGCTGAAATGGTACCTGCCAAAGTTTATGAAAAATAACAAAATAGCAAGGGCAAGCTCCGTATTAGTTACAAAATTCTTATTAAAACATAGAATGTTGGATAACAATAATGCCTTGTTTATTAGGTTGAAAGCATCCCAAGTCAAATTACCTACTGTATCAAAAATATTAGTAGTTCCATGAAAAATGTGTATCAATGATAATCCACGAATACTAGGGGAGAGTCGGATAATACCGCGCAGTTGACAATTCTGCGCCTCTGCGTTTCCAGCCTAAACATAGCAACTGCCAGAGTGATAATAATATCATAGCGCAAATTTCTAAGCCCACTAAGCCCCGCTCCGATATTTCAGAACAGAAGCACGTGTGTTGAAAGGTTTTTGGTGTACCGACTATATTTTTAAGACTGTTTTTGCTAAGTATGAGTTCATTAATCATAGACGTTTCGCAATTATTGAAATGCAATTCTATAGAAAAAATATTGTAATTTTGGTATCTGCTGGATTTTTTTTAATATTCTTTACTTTTATTTAATTTTTTTGAAAAAAAAACAAGATGTTGTTCTTAAATATCAATATCAACTATTATTTATTGCTCGTACCGAACGGGTACGATAATAACGCGTTTTCCCTTTTTTGGTATATTGATAATTTCTGTTTTCTTTAATTAAAAAACAATTATTTAACCCTATTCTAAGCCAAGATATAGCCATTCTGCTTAGGGGTGCAGTAGTATCCGACTCTCCCCCACACTTGTGCCTGCTACACATTTTTTAAACCGGTCTGTTCTGAAGTTTGTAACATTAACTTTATTTGATAACGTTTGGAACATTGTAACGGTACTGTACCCACAGAAGATGTTATATTTTACGACAATAATGGTGGGAAAGTTTAATTTGCTTATATTAATTAACAAAGCAGCACTTGTATTGAGTGTTTTACATTTACAATTTATTAGGTAGGTAAGTATTGCCAGGGACGAAGACGTGAGACATTTTGGTGTCTTGAAGAAAAATATACTTAGGACTTCTTTCAGATTATTTTATCTTAGCATACAAAACGAAACTAAGATCACTAGAAAATATAGAAATGAAGACAAAAATAGCTGAGATGCAATCGCATGCATCGACATACAGTGTCTCGACATACAGTGTCTCCAGACAATGAAGCACTGAATATGAAATTGTCAATAGACATTGAAGGACTGCATAGAAAGTTAGAATATTTAACTTATCCATACAATACGTTATGATATTTCCCATGGTAATTTTGACCTAATCTTCTAAGGATTATAATACTTTTTGGAATACGACTTTTGAGTTTTTACTACTTTTGGGTGGGATTATCAGAATTGAAAAAGCTTTTTAATTACAGACGTTTTCAAAGCAACCCTTTTGTTTATTGTGGCTTCTAGATGCCAGATGTAGTAGATGACCCCTTCTTGAATCTTCGGTCAACATCAGCCTCTTATCAGACGTCTATGCTCCGTTCATATTCAAATACCTACCACTTCTGTATGCTTTCTGAATTAGGCATTCTTATCATGATTTCTAGGCACACAACCGTGTGAGGTGACAAGATAATAATTACGTCACTGTGAAGAACATTGTTAACTATGATTACAATGTTATTCAACAGTGTAGTCTTATAGCAAAGGATTATCTGAATTTTAATATAGTAGGTAGGTACCTACCTACTATTAAGATTCTACACACGATAGGTAAGGAAGGATACCTATCCTACCTAAGTTTTGATTGTTTGCGAAGTTGTAGGTATCTAGGTAAGGTAGGTATGTATTAGGTACCAGTTGTGAAACTGCTTTTCAGGCAGTTCACACACCTGAAATTAAACAGAACGATAATCCCTGCGAAGGTACCTATTTATAAATAAGAAAGGCGCGGTGATCACAGACAAAAAGCATCTCTTAGAATCGCAAGTCGTCAAGGTGTGGTGTTGCATGGTGATGCGATGCCATTAGCGGGATCGTCTTGCGGGCGGCACTCGACTCGACTCCGGCGCAGGTAGAGGCCGGGATAAAAACGCCACTCCAAAAGGAACGAACCACTCCGACCCACCTAGATAAACTCCATCGACCGAGAAAAACGAACACACAACATCGATACTCGGAAAGCCAACTCGAGCCTTGTCATAATCGAAATGAATCAACTCGGTATCTTCCACTCGTGACAATGAGACTCCCTAATCACCCATTCACATCACACGTACGATAATAATATAAATAGACCCCAACGTCCAATGAATGAACTTATAACATGTAAATTCGTCGCTCACAAATCGCGACACGGCTCCGGAGCGTAGGCGTCGGGGCTTGAATGAAAATAAACATAGACCGTCGAGTGATGCTTACCTTTCGATTTTTATATTATCCAGATTAGCGGTAGTCTTACACTGTTGTATCTAGTGTTTATAAATGGGGGTTTCGCACAGGGTTTATGGGCATATCACATAGACGAGGATGGGAACGCGACGCGTCGGCGGCGGTGATGACTGCCGGCCGGTCGGAACGAGACTGAGGTGCGCCCGCGCGCCGCACGCACACACGCGTCCCATTCAAATACCGCGGTGGAGGGGAGAACTTATGAATGGACGTAGTGAGGCCGTATAGATACGCTGATAAGACTGCATTATACAATGATACCGAGCCAACGCCGAAACTGCTTCCAGTTAATCAGCGTAAATTATGCGATTCTAGTTTTGAGAGAATTACGAAACTTGAATAAGGTCAACTAGCGATACCAGTCAAGATACCTACATCATGTTTACATTGTCGGGTATCAATGCTTTCAATTGTATTTAAAATGGGATAACTTGAGTGATGACTACTACGTTGCAGACTTACGTAATGTAACACGCATTGTAATGTGAATGGAGCATTTGATCAGTGTACGCACCGTGAGCACGAAACGAACTTGTAAATAATGTAGCAACACGGCGTGCTCGCGAACGTAGCGTCAGCCTCAGCAGTACCTACCTGGTATGTTCGAGTTCGTACTCTCTTCAACACAATTCGTCCACACTGGCGAACCGAACACTTTGCGAGCCCCTTTGTGTTCGTTCGAAAAACCGACATATCACGGATAGCTCGACTTGAAAATTTGAAATGCTCGTAGCGTGCTCGTGAAATGCTGTTTTCGTGCTCACAAGGTTTATAAATATAATATAGTAAATGTATATCCACACTAGAAATGGCTTACATTGCATGATACCTTGCGAGATATATTACATTTACAGTAGCCGACTCGATGTAGACTGTTTGTAAACAAACTACGACATAAAAAACTAAAACTTGCTTGTCGTCAAGTTTCAGATATAATTGTGAACAATATTTATTGAAGGAGAGATCTCAAATCGACAAGTAATTAAAATTGCGTACAAAATGACGCGACAACAGAGTGAAGTTTTAGGTTAAGTATGGGCGGTCTGTTTACAAAAATTCCACATCGAGTTTGACCAGTGTATTGTATGTGAGGCATTATATTGACTAGGTATATTGTAGTACATAATTTCATATTTTAATTTCTACTATAATTTCTTTTTTTTTTTTTAAACTCAAGTAAATTCGGAACTCATTTAGGTCTTTCTGGTCTATCGTTATTTTAACTCTTTATAATGTATATGTACTATCTGTCTTCCAAATAAATGAAAAATTTATATAAAAAAACTTTCAAGGGAAATTATTGGCTAAATATTAAAGTGTAGCCATGCCTCATAAATTAGGAGCGACAAAAACCTGGTTTTCTTATTTGATTCGGGTTAAGAAAGCTTTGAATTGCAACCGTTAATATACTTTCTTTGCTGACTGTACCTCGTAGGATTAGGTTATATCTTTGAACCAGCAGTTGGTCTCTAATGACTCATACTAAAACAATGATAAATATTGATAACTTTTATTTTAAACGTGATTATATCTCATCAATATACAAATCATATCATTTTGATACGTAATAAATACAATAAATATTTCTAGGTATAAGTACTATGCTATAATATTCTCTTGTAATCTATGAAGCTAATCCTTTGAGGAAAGTGGAGAGTTTCTGACTCTTATAATCGGACCGAAGTTGTATGAAGTTGAGTAGAATCGAGTGATCCAACTCCGCCTGTGGACAAAAACAAACTATTGTAGAGCATATATAATAATAATCAAAGAACTTATAATAAAATAATAATACTATGAATGATATTGTGCACCCGAGGATGATACCCGCTATGTGTAGCCATCGCCTTTAGATTAACTTCTCAAAGGGCCTCTGTGGCTCTCTGGCTTCGGCCCCTCGCAAGCCTTCCAAAGGACCGGGTCACTTTATGGCTCGAGATCATGGTAAATAAGAGACATAATATGAATGATAATAATATGGCAAACGTTCGCAATCTACCCTATAGCCCGATTACCCAAGTCCATCCATCCATCACAATAGCCTGGTTTTATTTCTTTCATTTTTCTTTGCAATAGTCTCTACAAAAGGTTCGGTTTCCCACAGTAAACTTAAAGAATACCTTATTTCTAAATGTTATTACTGCGTTGACGACTTTTTAAATGATAAATCTAAACTTTAGCTGTTTGGATGCCTGAATTAATAAGTGACATACCTAACTACCGAGTTACTAATGTAATTAATTTGATTCTTGTGCATGATACTGAATAAATTATCCGATTACTATGTTTCTAGCTATAAATAGACTACTAACTATTATTATAATTTAAAAATAAATTGCTGAACCCTATGTACGGAGGTGTACGTACATTAGTATGTAGTTATGTAAAGTTAGTGAATGAGTGAAATCACTGAGCACTTTTCAAAAGTTTATTAAAATTAAAACACGTAAAGCACATAGGAAGTTAACGAGCCTTCATACGGTAGTATCGCGTCGCGTGGTCAGTGTCGCACTGGTTAGTAGGGGCGGAAATATGCCGATTCAGTAAGTTCGATGCATTCATCTGTACGTCCTCGTACACCCTACAAGTACCTATTCCTAAACTAAAATTATGTAAAAATGTGTACGCAATAAATAAATATGAATAAAAAAGATTCACCTGTCAGACTGACAGACACTTTCTTCGTATCAAAACCACTTGGACAAAGGGTGTTGGGGACTACAACATCTCGTCTCCCAAGCCAACCTAACCTGCACGCGGTACACCCTGCTAGATAACGAACTGGGCTCTGGTGAAAATATCAAACAATCTTCATAATTTGATAACTCTGATAAGTTACAATTATTTTCCATTAGTTGCACTGGCAGAAAAGTGTCTAACCAGACAGTATGTGTCTGGTTGGACACTTTTCTGCCAGTGCAGTGTCATTAACAAAGAATCAAAGGTAAAATTCCAGAATGTGTCTGTGAAGCGATTAATTGAGTGGAATCAGGGCCCAGGTATATCCGTTAAGCGAATCAGACATCGGTAAATTTTACTAGCGCCATCTAGACTTTTAGATTGTAGACCTTTGTGGCCCAACTTTATCTATGTATTACCAATCGATATCCCACGTTTTAAACAAATATGTATTCGTTTTGAGTCATGTAATTAACCCAAAAAAAGGTAATGAAAATACCAAATTAAAAAAAATACGTGGACGCGGTATCGTAGTTATTTTCTTACCAGCGTCTCTCCCTCGCAGACCTGGTTGAGGTTCTCTGGCTTCACTAGCAGAAGGTTGCAGAGCGCGTGCAGTGCGTCGAACAGTGCGTGTGCCGGCGCCGGCACCGCGCCCGCGCTCCGCCCGCACGCCGCCGACCGGTACTCCTTCACGTCGCATATCGCTATCATCGCACCTACAAATAATTTGGCGTGTTTTAAAAAACTATAAACCAACTTTGAATTCCCAAATAATGAAAATAGATTTAAAACTTTTAACAAAAAAGATCGTCGAAATCGGTTGGCGTGATATGTATTGAGTTATTCGTCCATTTGTCGCGCTTACATATACTTATATGGTTTTCTCATGGATGCCATTGTCAGAACTGGACCAAATTGAAATGGGACCACACGGGAAGCACCAGCTTTCAAATAAAGAATCATCAAAATCGGATCACTCAGTCGTAAGCTGTGAGGTAACTAACATTGAAAAAATTTAAAAGAAATACAGTCGTATTGAGAATCTCCTCCTTTTTTGAAGTTGGTTAAAATAAGATTAATTTATTCATCAAGTACAATCCAACGATCTTATCTCGTTGGATTATCAAGGGTTGTCTAAGAAAACTTTCGATTTCGGAGGGACTTGAACACCTTAAAAACACAGTGCGTCGCACGTACTAGAAAGACAAGTACTAGAAATAGGAAATCATGCTGAAAGGAACCTTGCTTTATTTAAAAAAGGAAAAAGTGGTGCTGAGCATCTAAAACGATAAAAATAATACAGCACTTACCTGCAGAATTGAACTGATAGTTCTGCAGATGTTCGTATATGACCCGGTGCAGCCTCACAGCGAGCTCCAGAGTGACAGAGTTCAAGTTCTCGCCTTCCAGCCCTTTGTGGATCTTCTCCATCACGCTGTTCAGGTATGACACTACTGCTGCGCAAGCCTGGATAGTAATTGTTTCAATCAGAATCTATAACTGTAGCATTCTTATTTATTTTATTGCATCATCTATATATCCGCCCGCTAGATGGCGCTGTAAGGCGCAAAATCGCTTATGTTTACGCGGTTCCAAAACAATAATTTAAAAATAGACTAAGTGATCCAGAAAACTCAGTGAAAACGTTATCCAAGTGTAACTCTAAACAAAATTCCTCTAAAAACTGTGACAACACAACCAGTGCATACACGAATATTAATTTGTTTGTGTCTTTTTCAGTGCCTGAATTAAACTTTGATTTTATTTTATTATTTATTTATTTAATGTACACAATGACAAAACACATATACAAAAGTGAACTGTGAAAAGTGCGCAAACTCTGTATTAAGTGCACTAACTCAAAACAAGACAAGTGTAAAACGTACCGGCGAAGCTAAAGTGTCAATATCGCCTTCCGGCTTGAAGTCAGTCTTCTTCTGTTCAGTCTGCAGGTGCAGCTTGACCCAGCTGACGATAGCTACGATAGCTCGCTCCAAGCCCGCGTCCAGCTTGCTTTCTAGCTGCTCCATTATGACGTTCTTCTTCTGCATACACTCGTTCTGCTTCGGCGATGAACTAAACAGAACGTAATTTGTATAAATTATCCGATTAATACGTTACCTAGTGTTATTACTTCTAAATAAATTGCTGCGCCCTTACAGGGTACATGTACCTACCTCTAAGCTAATAACACCAAAGCTAATTTATGTGCCAATGTATGAGTATGCAATAAATAAATGAATATTAATAATTTGAGCAATATCTGATCAGTAGTTTTGGTGTTGCCAGTTCAGTTATTTATTAATAAGAATGTTCTTATATGTCAAACATAATACATAGGTAACAAAAAAATACATAATGACAACGGGTATTTATCGCGTTTATTTACCTTTTTTTTTGTAGCAATACTTATAATTATGTGTTCAGATCGCGTAAGTTTAAAAATAGAAATAACAATTGAAATGCAAAATAGTTTATTATCTAATCTCTCGTTTCCATAAAGGAAATTCACCACAGAGTTAATTAAACAATTATATCTAATAACTAGCGGACCTTCTCGGCATCGCACGGTTTTAGTACGGATCCCTAACGTTTTTGAAAATATTATATAGCCTATGTTCACCGGGGATAGTGTAGCTTCCCAACGGTGAAAGAATTTTTCAAATAAGTCCAGTAGTTTCTGAGCCTATTTATTACAATATTATTGAGGTAACAAACAAAAAAAAATACAGTCGTATTGAGAACATCTTCCTTTTTTGAAGTCGGTTTAAAAACATACCTGATGCATGGTACAATAGACTCGTCGAACATTCTGATGATTTGGTTCGCTTGTTTCACAATGTCAAAGAAATAGATCTGAAAATAAACAAAATATTTTGTTGAAATTAATAATTTGGACGTTTGGATGGATGTTTGTTGCTTCTTCGCGCCAAAACTAGGTACTGAACGGATCAGGCTGAAATTTTGCATACAGATAGTTCTAGTTCTGGAGTAAAACATAGGCTGTTTTTTTCCAATAAACCAGATCTATGGTATATATGTATATATATATAGGATAGAAATAATCTTAAAAAGTTTGACCGTTTCCATAGAAACAACGCGTGCGAAGCCACGGGCAGAAACTATAATAATAATAATATAGTCTTTTATTCAGATCCATATTACAATTATTATGACAAAATACATAGAAAACTTAAATTTAATCTAACCGATACGCCTGAATACTCAAACGCATCTCAGATTTAAGTACGTCTCAACTCAAGTAGTTATTTTTTGACAGTTTTCAATGAAAATCTGTCAGAAAATCGTCATTTGAGACGGGTTTAAATCTGAATTGCGTTTCTGTATTCGGAGGTAATCTAGTCTCCTATTTGAATTGACGACCGATGTGGCGCGGTGGGCGAAGGTCCGCCTGCGACGCAGGAGGTTGCGGGTTCGATCCCCGCCTCGGAACAATTGTGTGTACGATCTGCAGATATTTGTTCCGGGTGTTCTGGTCGTTATCTATGTATAATAAAAAATATCTATCTATGTAATATATTGTATTATGTATATCAGTTATCTAGTACCCATAACACAAGCTCTGCTTACCATGGGGCTAGATAATACTGTGTGAATTGTCCAGCAAAAAAAAAAAATTTTACTTCTTTTTTGTAGATCTGTTTGCCAGTCGACAAATTCCTCCTCCAACCTTTTTGACTCGTGTATTTCTTGGGCAGAAATTAGTAAATAATAAATACCTGAGGTGGAGACTTGCTTTCCGCGATAGGTATGGACTGTAAGCCCAAGTCCAGTGCGTAGTCGACATGCTCAATAAGCAAATGTTGTATTGCGTTCTCGAGCAACGTCACTGTGGTGCCCGGGAGCTCGTTGGCTGTGCATAGCTGGAAAATAGAAAATAAAATAAACAAATAAATAATGCTGGACAATTCACACAGCATTATCTAGCCCTCAAGCTTAGCAGAAGCTTGTGTTATGGGTACTAGATAACTGATATACATAATACAATACATTACATAGATAAATATATTTTATTATACATAGAAAACGACCAGAACACCCGGAACAAATATCTGCAGATCGTGCACACAATTGTTCCGAGGCGGGAATCGAACCCGCAACCTCCTGCGTCGCAGGCGGACCTTCGCCCACCGCGCCACATCGGTCGCCAAAATAAACTGTATTCCCAAAAACCTACAAAATTCTAAAGGCAATAAAGCACCTTTAGACCTTACAAGACTCTTGCACACGTCACAAAATTCAAATTACATAAGTAAAGCCAGGAAATAAAGTGATCACTTTGATTTTTTGTTCACTTCAATCTTTTAACACTTTGACTGCGGTTTTTTTTCGACGACCGCGACCTTTTTTTTTACCTAAAAAATTCGTGCTGCCGCTCTACACAGCGGTTGTGTTGCGCCGCACATGCGTTTCGTTCGAAAAATATTACAGCTCTGCTGAGTCACAAAGATCTGTATTTTCTCAGCCGCTGCGCTAGTGTGGATTTACGCATGTTAGTCACTTGTAGAAAACTCATACGGTGCGTTTTCAGCACTCAAAGTGTTAAAGGTAAAGTAAAGAAGCGAACAAGAAGCCTTTACCTTGTTAGGTTGTTTGTTTTCGAGTTGGAGCAAAACTGTCTATCTCTGTTTTTGTATGATATATTTGACAATTTATTTGACTTTAATTATTGATAGTTTTAGCAACTCACTTTGAGATTTCTTGTAGAAGCGTATACAGCATACAAACCACTGAATAAATTCCTTTGTAGACGCATCACAGCTTAGACTCTAACGCCCATATTATGAAAGCTTGCTCATTCATAGATCTATGCTTCAGTAACGCGTATGCCATTGAAAAGCGTAAAATAATGACTAAGCAAATTACATATTATAATACGGGCCTATGCGACACAGTCCGCTGACCGCGTCTTTTTCTTACGTACCTGTTGCCGGGTACCGGGTATCGAATTGATCGGGCCTTATCATTCACGGCTTGCTCTTAAACTAATGCGCGGAAACAATAGCTATCTATACTAATAATATTATAAAGAGGAAAGGTTTGATTTTTTGTTTGTTTATTTGTTGGTTTGTAATGAATAGGTTCCGAAATTACTAGATCGATTTGACAATTATTTTACCGTTGGCAAGCTACACTATCCCCGGTGAACATGGGCTATATTATATTTTCAAAAAAGTTAGGGAGCCGTACTAAAACCGTATATTGTATAAAATTAATATTGTATGAAACCGCAATCATTAACATCTTAGTCGTAAGACTAAGATGTTAATGATTGCGGTTTCAAAGGGTGCTGGTTATGCACTGACCTCCGTAGGCGCCCGGTCAGTGCTCGCGGCACGAGTAGCCGGTAACACAGCCACCCCTGTAGGTTACTCGCCACGAGTAACCTACTTAGGTCAAATTGCTGATGATACTAATATAGCTACGTGATCGATCAATAGGAACTTACAGTTTTACATCTAGTGAAAGATGTCTTCGCGTCTTGCAACATCTTCTGTACGAGAGGTTCGCTGAGAAAGGTCTCCCCGCCATAGTTCTCGATCTGCGCTATGTTGATGTTCGCCCGGGTGCCAATCACAGCTTGCAGGTCTCGACGTAGCTCTTGGAAACTGAAATTCAAAATTATATTTTTAAGTGTTTATTGAAAATTTTATTTATTAAAGTGCCGCCCCGTCTATTTTGTTGCTTTATGTCCAGTCCATCCTGGAAGAGATCGCTCTCAGCGATGAGGCCGCCCTTTATACTTCCTTCATTCGATTGTTTATATCTGTATTGTTTTCTGTTTTGTGTGTTATTTATGTATAATATATAAAATGACAAACTGATCAATGGATCAGTTAAGTCTGTGCTGAATCATCATTTGCTACATGATTAGCCTTTTCACATGTCCCGGGTTGACCACTGCTCTCAGACAAGCCAAAGATATAGGGTGGAAGCAACTGGTCAACTCCTCAACTAAGACTTTTCAAAGCATCGTGAACGCTTGGCCATTGGTCTGTCTCGGTTGCTGCAGCTGTATTAAACCCGAGCTTTTGAATGATATTTTAGGTTTATTTTGAGGAAAAAGAATACTGTATATCAAAAATAGTCGACTTAAACAAACAAGGAAAGATAATAAAAAATAGACCTCAAATATAATAATACACTATTTGAGGAAATTGTTTAATAAAGCGTAGAGTGACAATGATTTTTGAAAATGGTACACCTTACCTCTTAATGGTGGAGGAACATCTCGTGGGTAGTTCGTAGCTACCTAACTCATTATTCCTTGTTATATCGCCCACAGCTGGGAATAGGCCACCCCCATACGACGCCACAAATAGCGGTCCTGAACCGCCACACTATCTCATACAAAGATAGAAAGGTTTCACCAACATTCATGGGATGAAGACTTGCGTAAAAGATATAATTATATGTACATTTATCGCGTATATTTACATATTTTTCCGACGTGTCAACAAGTTTACACACACCGTGGTCATGTGATGTCTCAAATAAAAAATGGGGATATAAACGCGATAATTCCTATTAAATAGTACTTATAATTTATATGTTTAGATCGCGTAACTTTACAAATATTTAAAGGCAAGATAACAGGACTGTGGCTTAAGATTATTTCTAGTCTACTAATGCTACACAGGACTTACGAATAAGTAATTTTTACATCGTGGACCTGTCCGGGACGTTATAGAAGAGAATCGGAATCCTACATTCATGGTCACCTTACTCTTGTTACGGAAAACCAAACCAAAAGCGGGCCCATTGGTTCATGGTACACATAGCTATTGCGTCGCTCATTTCTTTCCAAAATTGGAAAAAACTACTGGTGCTCTATTACGTGTCTCGAATCTCGATATAAGTTGTGACCTTGTGAGAGATTTATTCTTGACCGTAATCCGACATAACAGAAAAATATGATGCGCGTACCGTTTTTGCTAATATTGGTTTCGATTTGGATAGTGTCAGGCGATGGACCAGGTAAATAATATACTTTATTTATTTTTAAGCCTAGGATACAGATAAATATTTTAATTTCTTGCATAAATAAAATACTACGACATAACACTATTATTATAAATGCGAAAGTTTTGATGAATGGATGTTTGTTACTTCTTCACGCTAAAATTACTGAATGGATCGGGCTGAAATTTTGCATAGATGTAGCCTTGAGCCTGGAATCAAATATAGGATATTTTTTATCCCATAAATCGGTTCACATAAGATAGATATAGGTAACGTTAAAATGTTTCCATAGAAACAAAGCGTGTGAAGCCGCGTAGCTAGTATACTAATAATAAATTCTAAATTAAAGCCGTGTTAATACCAACAATAATAAGCACAATCCTTTCAGGGTACAGACCACATAAGAACAGCATATACCCATCAGGGGCTAAACTACGGACCGGACTAACTCTGGATAATGGGCCTAAACTCCGTGGGCCTGAAGGATGCCACGAGGTTTTAATAAATATGGTTGAAGATCCTCTAGGCTGGACAGAAATGGAGCCAGTGACCGTGAAGATTTGTATAAGTAAAGCGTAATGTCTATACACTAACTAAACTATTTATGAATGTTTGTAAACAAACCACGCCACAAATACGCCGCGATACGTGCAGACCCAGCACTCAAGTACAGTAAGAAGGACCCTGCTAAGCAGCAAGGGTTATTAAGGGTCCGCCAACGCTCGCTCCCAAGTTCAATTCGAGGCGCATGCAAAAATCGCTGTTTAACCATTGCGCCCCGCTTCATGCGTGCGCAATAAAATTTGGTATGAATTTGGTTGTGTTCCGTAATACCAAAAATTATGACTGAAAACTCTTTGTATTCTTCACATATTATTGTTATTCTGTTACTAGACAATATAAGCTATGTTCCTTAATAAATAACGCGTAAGATATTGTTGTTTTCAATACGAAACAAATAGGAAGAAAACTTGTCCATTTTCGCATAAAAATGTGCAAAATGCGATTAGCTTTCTTTAAATTTAAGGTATGTAAATTGAAAAAAAAAAACTATCCAGGAACCTATGTAGATAAATTCAAATATAAATCATAAAATATTATAGTGGAAATATGCTTTAATAAGAAATAATTTTGCTATTACGTTTGTATGGGGAATTCGTCCTCCGCTGGCCTCTTCAGGCGCGGAGCCTTCCGCTGGCCTTTTAACGTAAAAAACGCCTTATTACGCTTTATTCGCGTTAAAATGCGCCTAAAAAGCATGGTAGCCTAGCCTTGCAGAAACGCTGGAACAAGCGCGGGCTTACTCTGGCCGAGAGGAAAAAATATGGATAAAATGTTTTAAGTTAGGGATTATACTTATGTAAACGTAGATGTAAACGCAGGCTGTGTCCCTTCCAATAAAATGTTTTATTTTTAGTTTTGTAATTACATATGTCTTGATTTACTCTTTACTCTTAACTCTCTATGGCTGTAACATGTATTTTGTGAAGCTGAATTAAATAAAAAATTGAATTGAATACTCGGTTCTGGAATACAATATACTTTTCGGAATAGAGGGTACAAAAACTAAAAAATATATTTGTGGAAAATAGTTTTACGACGAATTCAGCATTACTCTACGTTTTCAAACTAACATTTTGACATTTTTCGCTGAGCGTGTGCTAGTAAGCGCTTTAGAAGTTTGTGTTTTCGTTTAAGTACCTTTCCGTTATCTTGTTGTTTTCTGTGATTACATACTAGCTGCGCCCCGCGGCTTCGCACGCGTAGAAATCATTGTGTCAAATGGCTTATAAATAGAATTGAATTGAATGAACTTGAATCAATCTATCTATTAAAACCGCATAAAAAACCGTTGCATAGTATTAAAGATCTAAGCATACATAGGGACAGACAGACAGCAGGAAGCGACTTTGTTTTATACTATGAAGTGAAAGTTGTTGTCAGTTTTGCCACCGCTAAGCATAGCAGTTCGCCTGACTACGTGTGATCCGCTGAGACTATCCCAGCGGACTAACCCAGCGGATACTAGGTCGATCTAAACTCACCCGCCTCCCTGTATCTGCTTCTTAACATGCACCTTCTCAGCGTAGTATCTGTTGAGTGCATTAGCCAGCACTGCCTTCAGTCTCCTCGTCTCCAAGGCAGCGTATCCATCGCTTGCACCCGCCATAGCGGCATTCACTAGCGCCGAGCGACGAAGGTCGCCCGAGGTCGTGTGATCTGCTAAGACTATCCCAACGGATACTAGGTCGATCTAAACTCACCCGCCTCCTTGTATCTGCTTTTTAACATGCACCTTCTCAGCGTAGTATCTGTTGAGTGCATTAGCCAGCACTGGCTTCAGTCTCCTCGTCTCCAAGGCAGCGTTTCCGTCGCTTGAACCCGCCATAGCGGCGTTCACTAGCGCCGAGCGACGTAGGTCGCCCGAGGTCGTGTGATCTGTTAAGACTATCCCAAGGGATACTAGGTCGATCTAAACTCACCCGCCTCCTTGTATCTGCTTCTTAACATGCACCTTCTCAGCGTAGTATCTGTTGAGTGCATTAGCCAGCACTGGCTTCAGTCTCCTCGTCTCCAAGGCAGCGTTTCCGTCGCTTGAACCCGCCATAGCGGCGTTCACTAGCGCCGAGCGACGTAGGTCGCCCGAGGTCGTGTGATCTGTTAAGACTATCCCAAGGGATACTAGGTCGATCTAAACTCACCCGCCTCCTTGTATCTGCTTCTTAACATGCACCTTCTCAGCGTAGTATCTGTTGAGTGCATTAGCCAGCACTGCCTTCAGTCTCCTCGTCTCCAAGGCAGCGTATCCATCGCTTGCACCGGCCATAGCGCCGTTCACCAGCGCCGAGCGACGAAGGTCGCCCGAGGATGTGTTGCCGTCTGCTGAGACTAGCCCAGCAGTTACCAGCTCGTCGCTTACACGTTCGGTGCTGTAATAATAAAAAAAGTCTTCACCCACTGTTGGGTCAACATCTGCCTACAGTCTTCGCAAGTCGTCATCCCACCTGGCCGGAGGGCGTCCTACTACGTTTGCCGAGTCGCGGTCTCAACTCAAGAACTAACACATTTACACCAGCGGTTGTCGGTTCTTCGCGATATATGGCCGGCCCACAGCCACTTCAGCTTGCTGAAAAAGCAACCTAGCAGAGAATTATTATAGAAATCAAAAAGTAGTTCCAGAACTACTTTACTACTAAAGATGTTGTCTAAGCAGTTGTACTTTTTGGAGCAAATGAATATCTAACAAATATCTTTCATAATATCTAATTCTTCTACTGTTAATTCAGTGTTGCCAGTTCACACAAATTACCTTGTATACATCTCATAAAGGTTCTTCAAATACTTTTCCACATCATTCTTATCAGCCAGCTTGGTTTGAATGTACTTCTGGAGCTTGAGCATGAAGATATTCAGTACAAATTTGCTCATCACCTGTTCGGGGTTTGGGAACACATTGCTAATGATTGTGTAGGTCTTTTTGCATAGGGGTAGAACTGCTGCGAAAATGTCTTTTCCGTGCAATGAGTTCTGAAACATAAAATAAAGATTTAATTTTAAGAAACTGTATCCAGAAACAAGTTTTTATAGTCATCTAGGTCCAAAGTGCTTGGAGGGACAAACCCAACGAACCCAAACTCTATGGGGTTCCCAAACAAAACCCAAACCAATCTCAAACTCCACCACCCTAACCCAATGGTGTGTGTAGTGTACTCTTATGTCCGCACTTATACTCGGATTAGTCCATTGTGCATAGTCACCCTAATCCAAACTAGAACCCAGACTCTGATGGGCATGTACCGGTTTTTTCATTTATTTTTGAGTTATTATCTTATCAAGTTATCATACACACCATTTGACTTGTCTCAATAAACGCATCCACACATTGTGAGTAGCCCTTGAAATTCGTCATTATGTTGGCTATTTCCTTCATTCGACCGAGGTTGCTCTGGTTTTGTGCTTTCACAAACTCTTCAATAAGGTTTTTCTCTATCTCATCATATTTTGTTTCAATCTTCTTTTTAGCAACTTCGAATTTGTCTGGAGGTAGTTCTTGAGCTATGGTGTATAGCTTTTGAATGACATCTGCTGCTTCAAATAGCTGAAAATATGAAGAATTAAAAGCCTTATACTAAATGGGATTTAAGGCACTATTTACCAAAGACATGTAATCTGTATAACTTATATACATGTAATCTCTTTGACAATAAATAATTTATCTGTATAATATTATAAAGATTATTTTGTTCTGTTGTGAAGATATTCGGCTAACAACGTCCAAAACTACTAAAATGTATTAATCTGTAATTTTGCACACATAGAGATCTGGACCCAGAATAAAATATAAGCTACTTTTTATTCTAAAAAACGCGTGGGAACCCGCGGGCAGAAGCTGGTATAAAATAACCAAACAAATCAGTTTCGTTAGTGATATAAATGAAGTCTACTAACGTCATTAAAATTGTTAAAGTTATTTGCGGCAACATTATTAAAGAG
This sequence comes from Eupithecia abbreviata, assembly GCA_943735965.1. NCBI lineage: Eukaryota > Metazoa > Arthropoda > Insecta > Lepidoptera > Geometridae > Eupithecia > Eupithecia abbreviata. Next base: position 7,484,597 of record OX030991.1, on the reverse strand, counting down.
AATCGTGTTGGCGACAGTGCTTGCCGACTACCGACGACATGTCGACGGCACGTCCGCATCTATAATGCAACCCACAGCTTGGTTAAGTTTTTTAAATCCAGAACTAATGCGGAGAAATTACTAGTAGTTCTGTCAACAGAATTACTCACCAGAATAGGTGGGAATAGTAGAGATAAAAATCATGTGTAGAGCGTAGTCTTTTAAGTCACAGAACTAGTGGTAAAAAATCCCAATAGTTCAAGTCAACAGAACTACTCAAAAGAACAGGTGGGAGTAAACTAACTCGCCGGCTCGTGCCGGCAGCGTTGGCGACTTCATATCTAGCAGATACATACCAAAGCCTTGTTAGACTTATAGACGGCTCATTATCTTGCTGATAATGTCCAAGCTTAGATTTAAAATGATTTACCTTATTAGGATCACTAAATAAGTCTGTCAGTACAGGGCCGGGGCTCAAGAACTGTGCCAGATGTGACAGCAGGTCCCTAGCTGCAGCAGCCCTAGCCCGGGGTGCTCGCGCTGCCCCGAGCTTCTCACCCACATCCAGTGCCCTCCCACCGCAACGGGACATGCGCTCGTCTAGTGAACTGAATACATTTACACATTGCTGGAAATAAGAATCAATAATTAGAATTTAATAATCATAATATTGGATAATTCACACAGCATTATCTAGTCCCAAGCTAAGCAGAGCTTGTGTTATGGGTACCAGATAACTGATATACATACTCGTATGTACCTAATACAATACATTACATAGATATATATATTTTTTATACATATATGTATCTATTAAGTATATGTATTATATGTAAGTATAGAATTTAGGTTAAATAGTATTTTTGTTTAGTATTCTATTATAGTATTTAGTAGTATGTATAGAATTTAGCAGTATATATAGTATTTAGTAGTACATTGATTAAGTAAGTTAAAATTTAAACTTCTGTCTATTTATAATTTTATTTATACCCACTTCTCTCTTCACTTTATCTCTCTCTCCCAATAAGGATTGCTGGAAGAGAACTCTTTTGGGTTAAGTTCACCTTTATATTAATTTTCTAGAATAGGTTTTGTATATAGTTTATCGTGCAAAAAGTATAAATAAAATAAATAAATACATAGAAAACAACCAAAACACTCTAGACAAATATCTGCAGATCGTACAAACTTTTGTTCCGAGGCGGGATTCGAACCCGCAACTTCCTGCATCACAGGCGGACCTTGCCAGAATGTTTTCTATATCTTGTTTATATCCAAATTTCACATACCTAATTACATTTATATATCTAATTTGGGGGTGTTGTGGAGGGGCAGCAGAGGAATTCTGACCGGCTAGACTTGGTGTAAAGAGTGTGCCTGGAGTTTTGTGAGCATGTTTAAATGTATTATTATGAGATTGAAGGCATGTTGTGTATATACAATTTTATATTTTTTATGTACTTACAGTGTTATTATTTTTTCTTATTCTAGTGTGTTATTTGATTTTTTTTTTGGTAGTTTTTAGATGGTGAAATTATTCAATGTTCTAGGCATAACGATTTGAAGATATCTGTAATATTATGGTCTTACGTAAATAAATAATTTGAATTTTGAATTCATTGTTCTGTATTTTTATCACTGTTACCACCATTACTAAGCTGCCTGACAAGTTGTAGTTCCCCCTTGTTCAGGGAAGCATGTTCAACGATAGATACCCATAAAGTGACTAATGTATTCAGTTGAGTAAATTTATGAATGTGTGCTGATGAGGGATTGTTCTGCCCAAACATTATTAGAATGACAGTTTTATTTATTTAGCGGAGCCATGGTTAAAGCAATACTTACTTTAATAGAAATAAAATATTTTACAATTCAGCTGGCCTTCACATACAGATCTCACTGATTAGTTTTTGTGTTGACTGTGCCTATTAGATAATTTGACAAACATAAGTAAAACTTACAGTATGCAATTCCATGATTTCAGATAATTTAGCACCATACAACTTTTCTTCCTCTTGCACTGATTGTTGCAATCTAGCACATTTTCTTCCCTGACGTTCTTGTAGAACCTTAAAATATAGTTTTTATGTATTACTTATTAATACACAGTAAAAATAATAAAAGCCTCTTTTATTTCCAATCCATTCAAAACAAAACAATAATAAGTATTATGTAAATTAGTTTTGGGTTGGAAGCCCATTTTGGGTTAGGAACTCCTCCAGAATATTCAGCTTCTCCATTCTTAGCTTTAGGTATCAATTGCCTGCCTGCTGTAGCTATGATGTTGTCAGACCAGTGTTTAAAATACACAGTAAGCCAAGCCTAACATGAATTATTTGAATTGGCTGGTTGCTATCATAGGTAGATGTTTTTTTTAAGCATGACAAATATTATTTGGTTTTAATGAAATAGGATATAATCAAGGACTTGTGAGGATAAGAGAAATTTGTGAATGGTTGCAAATGACCAAAAATAATGTCTGCTCAACAAACTCTCATGGGACAAGGCCTAGCCTCTTTTTCAGAGTTCCCTGTAAATTAATTATCTGCTGATCAAACTTACTTTGAGATCTTGTATAGCCTGAGTGAATATATCGTGGATCATCTCAGGATCAAATTGATCATCATTCAACTGCGACTCTTGCATACTTCGCCTCACCATCCTCTCTACGAACTCGTCTGGATCAAATGGATCCTAAAAAGAGGAGCAATCAAGAATTAACAGGATATGTGTTGCACTTCAATGCAAGTCATGTAGGTAAATAATAGAATTAAGAACATGTACTTTACAAATCAATGAAAAATTATATTAGGACTGATCATACCTGTTCCAATTCTTTCATATATTGGTTCATCATCTTGATGTCGAATTGATTGTACTTTTAGAACAAATAATTGAAAAATAAAAACATAAACAAAACTATTAAACAAACAGCAACAACAAAACAGAAAACATAGACCAGACAGCGAGGGACACCGCCCCCAACCCAACCACGGACTTTAGCTTCAACTTCTTGCTTGATGGCTCTGCATTAAAGCAATAGGAAGTTTCCATTTTAACAAAAATAAAAAAAAACTTATATTAATTGTAAGAACTCATAATATATATAGTGAAATAATTATTTTAATAACTTGAAAAATGATAAAATAAATCCACGTTTACTGAATCTCAAACGAATTTCATCTACCAATGTCCGTCTCATGACTCTCATGAGTCATGACAACATTGCAAGTTTTCTTTAAGAGTAACTAACGCACTAGTCTAATTAAACATTTAGAAAGAAAATTTACAATAAAAAAAAACATTAACTGTGAATCAACAAGAAACTAAGAGGAAATAGTGCTAAAAACCCAACTACCGAAATAAAATAAAATAATGACAATGTCATTAACCAGTCTCCGTCATCGTCACCTCCGTTCGGCACGTCTCATAGACAATAAAGTAGGTGCTTATAAAAATAATTCTATCTATTAAGTATTGGTCGGAGCAAAGATTGATCGCCTTCATATTCTAAGGGTCGGAGCCTCGCGCCTCGAGGGCCTTAGAATTTGAAGCCAAATTAAGGTCTCTACCCATTACACCGTATCATACCATAACCGTGCTATGAACGTGTCAGACACGAAAATAATACGACACGGTCTACCTTGCCCACTGTACGGATCGACGGCGTTCTGTACCCGTTTGTAAAGCGTATGATGACCACATACAACCCGTACGATGTCCGTGTGTAACGTAGTTGATTCGGAATCCGTCATTCTTATGTGCATATCAGACTGTAGCGGACGTGTGCTTTTATGTCACTATATAAGTATGGCTATTAGAAGAACCGCTAGACAGTTGGCAATGATTGCCATAATATTGGATGAAGAAGAATATACAACAAGAACTCGACGCTACTGGATTCACGATTCTATAAAAGAACGAAAAACCAAAGGGGAATATTGGACATTATTTAGGCATTTAGTTGATGATGAAGAAAAGTTTTTCCATTATTTCCGAATGTCTCAATTCCAATTCAATATATTATTGAAAAACATTCACAATGACATTTTGAGAAGAAACACTAATTAACTAATATTTGCGTACAAGTTCTATTAACTTTTCGTCATCCATCTTTCGTAACAACTACAGAGGTATACGTGTCTCGTTTAACGGATTTATTCAAACTGACAAAATAAGGCAACGCGTTGGTAACGCTTTTGTAACAGTCATCATACGCGGCTAGAACCCGTTTGCTCACCGGCTCACCGCCTGCGCACAGCGGTTTAGCAACGTCGCGTGTCATGCACGGAGCGTATCAGCACCGGCAAAATATTCTCATCGAGAATAGTTGCCGCTCCGTGCATGACACGCGACGTTGTTGGTTGGTGACGGAACGGTCTAGTGAGCATAGTCCCATACTTTTCAATGCAAAGAATACTTTTTTGCCTGACACGTTCATAGCACGGTCATGGTATGATACGGTGTAATGGGTAGAGACCTTTAAACTATTGTCAACAGCAAAGAACTTTTAGGTAGGTAAGTAAGTCACGGTCAAGTACGGCCAAATCTATTATCAACGAATCCTCAACTATTTTGGCCTTGTCGCAATACTGGACTGGGCATGATAGGGGAAAAGCACGAAAGAGAACGCTCACCAACTCCCTTCTGACAAATTAGGGCCATAACAGGAATTACTTTGCCTGCAGCCCTGAGACAGGCTGGAGACAGAATTGTGGAAGCAGTTCATCAGCGTCTTCGTGAAAGCTTTCCAGGACTTTATTGCTGAGGGTACGACCATCAGCAATGAAGAATATCTAGTACTACGACAGAGAAGAAAAAGAAGCCTTATTTATTAGGCTTGGTCCACGCACGGCCAACAACCTACATACCTACTTGTCATAGTATGGCCCTGACTTTGTTTGACAAAGGCAGTTTCAAGCTTGTCACCAAAGCACAGACTGATTGTTTATTTATTTACATATAACTAGCTGCCCCCGCGGTTTCACCCGCGTAGTGATAGATATTTTGGATAATATACTATATATCATTATGAATTGTAGCCTATGTGTTATTCTAATGTACAAGCTATATTATTGTAAAGTTTCATTATAATCCATTCAGTAGTTTTTACGTGAAAGAGTAACAAATCCATACTCACAAACTTTCGCGTTTATAATATTAGTAGTATAAAACGAATTATAGGCAATATAACTTCATAAACAAAGTCAGGGCTGGTAAGTTGCGTTATCTATGCTCGTTCATTGTTGCATACATACATATTGGCCTATAGACTATGACTAGGTACATACTTATTGCAGGTAGGTAAGGCCTAAGTCTAAGATCGCACTCATAATTTTTAAGAAATGTTTTTTAGTAGGCAACGACGACGCAGCGGACGGCGCAGCGCCGCGGCGCGGGCGGCGGCGGTTGCGATGGCGGCGGCGGTCGGCGGCGGCCATTTCAGTAGAGACAAATCATGTGCGCAAGACATTTATTATAATATACATACCTCTGCATGTCGTTCGTCTTACGAAGGTAACCTTTAGTCTGTCCTTAAGACTCCTAGGTAGGTAATAGCAGTTTTACCATGTGCATATTGAATGATACATTGTGCGAGCACCTGGCTGGGCTGATTGTTTAATTTTGGTTGGATTGTTATTTAAAAAACTCGTAAGGCACAGGTGAAAGTAAATGAAAATTAAACCTCTGTCTGTGTTAGATTATTGACCTCATTAGCCAAAAGAAAAAGTTTTACATAGACATTATTTTTGGCTACTCTGAAAAATAAACATTTCAATTTTAGAAACAAAAGAAAAAGTCATCAATGTAGCAGATACGTCTTTTTGGAAGATTTCCTACTAGAGAAAGCGTTTTTTATATCCAAATTCTTGTGATGTCGTAATATTTATACAAAATTGTGTGCGTGCTATTAACGATTGTAGTTAATTATTTTACTCTCTTATATGAGAGTTGTGTGGAAAAGTTATCATAACCAAGAAGCATTTTGACAGGTGGAACACTGAAACATTTTACCTACGCGAGAAGTGAGATGTCCAATGTATCCTAAACGGGTTAGGATAAAGTCGATAGAGCTCAATGGCTGAGCGCCTCAGCCCTCGAAGCTCCGAGGTAAACGCCTTGGAACAACGAGGCTATCTCATCGGCAAAAAAATCGGGCAAGGATCGTATGCCACCGTCCATCTTGCGGAGTACTGCGATGCCTCCAGCCCCAAGCGCATGCACCTCGCGTGCAAAATATTCGACAAGGAGAAAGCGCCCCGGGACTTCTTGGAAAAGTTTTTCCCTCGTGAACTTGACATCTTGACGAAGATTGAGAACCCGCATATCATCCAAGTGCATAGTATATTACAAAGAGGCCCTAGAGTTTTCATATTCATGAGGTATGCTGATAATGGAGATCTGCTAGATTTTATTAAAAGGAATGGAGTTGTGCCAGAAAATCAGGCTAAACTCTGGTTCAGACAAATGGCCAGCGGATTACAATACCTCCACAGCAAAAACATAGCGCACAGAGATTTGAAATGTGAGAACATCCTTCTATCAAGGCGTTACAATGTGAAACTAGCAGATTTTGGATTCGCAAGATTCTGTACAGACGGTGAAAACAGACGCGTGCTCAGCCAGACCTACTGTGGATCTGCTGCGTATGCTGCGCCAGAGGTTGTCAGTGGAACACCTTACAATCCGAAACTGGCTGATGTTTGGTCACTAGGAATCATCTTATTCATAATGTTGAATGCCTCTATGCCATTTGATGATTCTAATCTACGCAAGCTTCTGAAGGACCAAATGTCACGCAATTGGGTATTTAGAAGCAGAATAAGAGACACCGTATCACCCGCAGCGAAGTCCATAGTTCGTCATATCCTTGAGCCCGACATCACTCTTCGTTTGACATTGGATCGCGTGCTGTCCCACGAGTGGACACGTCCGCGGAAGGACAAGAGCGCTAGCTTGATGGGTCGCCTGGTGCAATCGGCCCCTTCGGCCCCGCACAACACAGGCAAGCGCGAACACGACGAGGCAGGGACATCGGCCGGGGCTCGCGTCTCCGGCGACCACCGTGAGATGGAACGTGAGCGGCATGATGACATCAACATGCGCTCCCGAGACTGATCGATCAATCCATAACATTACGCATAAGTGTAACTTTTAGACAAACTCTTTAGGCCATCAACAACAGGAAATTTGCTTTATTATTTTTATTTTTTTACAATTGACGACATAACTTTTGTTAGTCGGCAATAGTGAAATAAAATTTTGTACAAAATATTCAATAAGTATTTTCATGTTTCATTCATTCATTTGGCAAGACATTCATCTTTTGGCAAGGAGTACCCCACGGCCGCTATTTCCGTAGCTATGAACGGATATTTTATATGAACATTAATAGTATAAGTTTCGGGATTGTAGACAACAGTTACAGGTGTCCATGGATTTTTATATTCTACTCTTAGATATGTGAATTCTTTTCTTAATTCTGGCTTTTCCGACTGTAACAAACAACATTGATTGAAATTACCTAATCTGGTACAGGTGTCGTTGGAAATTATTTTCTGAGAGGTAGGTACAGTCGACTAAAATAGGTATACAGTTGAAGACTACTACTGCGGGTAGGTACATACAGAACCACAGAAATCATTAATCCCGCAATACCACTGAACTATATGTGACTAAATAGGTCGAGACGGGAACGGTCGTTTTTCTTGGGTTCTATTCTTGGTTTGATACAATTTTGTTAGGTTTTACTAATTAAGTAGTTATGTACTTACCGAAGCATTCAAAACTGCAATAGGATGGAACGCTGGAATAGATCCCCCCAAATATTGAAAAGATAAACGCTCTCCCGGTTCATGTTGTCCTGTAAGTTCACAAAATACTTAAGGGCGTATTAAAGCAGCACTTTGTTCTGAAGGCTTATTTAAATTCTCCAAAATACGCAATCGATTGTTTCGTTTCGTTTCTTTGAGCAAATTAATACTCTAATTTAGTGTATTAGAGTACACTAATTAGCCGAAACGAAATACAAAATTTTGTGTTGGAGAATTAAAATATGTAGGTCGTGATAAAAAGCCTATGTCCTTCCCTGGGATACTTCGACCTAATTGGCAACTTTTTTGAGGTCCGTTTAGCCATTCAGTAGGCTTGAAAAGGTAACAGAGGGACAGTCAGATTTTGAATTTTTAATATTACTAATACGTATATTTTATTTTATTTATTTTATTTTATTTTATTTATTAACAAAATCCACAGCCCTTAATTATTATAACAAAACATGCTTAAAATCTAAACTTATGGCCAAAAACGGACTTACTTTTTATAAGATATTTTTTTTTTATTAGCTAGACAGTCAGGTGTAACATATGTCTCTCTTATAATAAACAGTTCTCAGATTATAAACTTATTTCCTATACTTACATAACAAAAATAATAATAATATAATATAAAAAAATAATTACCTACATATTAAGTTAAAAACTAAGTAATAAATTAAATTAATATTAAATTATGTAACTTTGTGTTTAATATAGGTACACAAGCATCCTCCTCCATTATTTTAATTACTTCATTTCTAAACATTCTCTTGTCGCTGTGAAAAATATCTGATTTGTTGAACTCTTTGTTATAATTATTTTGTAACCTATTCACTATAGAATACTGTGCATAGTTCGTAGATGATTGTGAGACAGCAAACAATTTAGCATCAGTATGCCTGGTGCGAAACTTTGGAGTAGAAAAACGCAATACTCTACTGGTAAGTTCTGGACAATCAAAATTCCCTTTGCACAGACCATGGAGAAATATCATATCTAACAAAGATCGTCGTTTTTGGAGGCTCATTAGATTGTGATATGTACATGACTCAACATAGTTTTCATAATAAGTAGATATTACATCTATAGTACCTATAAAGATACTATACTCCTATGATTCCTACTACGGTCGAGCATTGAGCTATCTGCATATTATGTCAACAAATCCAAACAAAACAAATGCAAATAAAATCGAAAAAGAAAGAAACATTTATTTATCTTTTTCTGACATGCTAGTAATAGATAGGTACCTAATTTAATTTAAAAAATAAAAGCAAGTATAAAAATTCTGTAAATAAATAAGTAGAGACCTACCGTATTCGTAAATTTGGTGATCCGTAAAGTTAAATACATGTGGACGATTATTACTAATCTTCTCTTCCTCTGGGAAAACCATTTGTGTATTGGCACAAGGAACGGAGAAACACCAAAGAAGCAAAAAAATTGGCAAGATAACAAAATACATTACCGCTTGCCTGTTAAATCTTTAATAGGTAATGTTATAGCAGTAAATGCGGAGAGGGTTATAAGGAAAGTAACGTTAGGTAGGAAAGTTGTAGTACCTACAAAGGTATATCCCCTGGTACTGTCCACGATCCTATCCATCCATGGTTGTCTGGTAGAGATCGCTCTTGAGCGATAAGACCGCCAATTGTATCTAGTTTTTTTAAGTTTTATTTTACATTGTCATTTTATACTTAGTGTGCAATAAAGAATTATCTATCTATCTATCTATAATATTACTTATACTTAGTTCTAAAATAGGTACTGTAGTTAGTCAGCGCTCTTTTTCCATGTATATATAGGCTGAATGTGATCATTTTGATAAATATTTTTACGAGACCGAACTATCAAACTTCTGGACATCTTAGAAGAAAAAGTTTACCTGCTATGTATCTCCGACTGCTGGCTGGGCAGGATTTAGTATAAATCCGATCCGAAAACATACGATTTCAATCAACGCGTACGCTTCTAGACCTACGGAACTGAGACGTGGATACTCACGGTAAGGCTGGTCCACTAGAGACTAAAGGGTCAGATATGCTCAGAGTTGACGACCGATGTGGCGCGGTGGGCGAAGGTCCGCCTGCGACGTAGGACGTTGCGGGTTCGATTCCCGCCTCGGAAGAATTGTGTGTACGATGTGCAGTTATTTGTTCCGGGTGTTCTGGTTGTTTTCTATATATAATAAAAAATATCTAACTATGTAATATATTGTATTATGTATATCAGTTATCTAGTACCCATAACACAAGCTCTGCTTACCATGGGGCTAGATAATGCTGTGCGAATTGTCCAGCATTTATTTATTTAATGTATATTGTATTATGTATATCAGTTATCTAGTACCCATAACACGAACTCTGCTTACCATGGGGCTAGGTAATGCTGTGTGAATTGTCCAGCATTTTTTTTTACTTTATCTGTCGGATAGGAATTGAAACGGTATCCGACAGAGAACCAAAGTTATCACCATCGCTAAAGAATTAGTAAGCTGTAATGAAAGTGAGCTGGCTATCTCGTGAAGAGCCAATTACCGGTGGGGTAGACCTCTTTTAAAGAGTAGATTATTAGGAGGCCTATGTTCAGCGTTTGACTATTATGGGCATGATGATGATTACTACAACTGCTATCAGCATGTGAGTAGGTACTTATGGCATTAATTGTTATCTGGGTAAGACGGATTGATTTTAAAATGTATAATTGCAAAATAATCGATTTTAACCCAATAAAGTCAGCAAATTGCTCAGAACCACCCGTTGTTGGTACTATTTTAATTTTAATTTTGTTTTCGAGTGGGAAAATATGCAAACAGATATACCATTCTGTATAGGCACAGAATGGTTATGTGAGAATGTTGAAGAGAAGCTTCGACTTAACTGTTAATACAAGAATAAAACAAGCTTTATATCTTTTTAAAACTAGGTTTTAATTATTTATATGATAATAGTCAGTTTTATGATCAAGGTACTTGATCTAACTGATACTAACATTTAAAAATAAGTAAACGCTCCTTATTCTAAACCGACTCGGGAAAAAGAAGGAGGTTCTATGTATTTTTTTGTTCGTCGATATCTCCATAAATATAAAATATGACTGATTAGAAAATTATTTTGCTGTTCTATATAATGGATTGATCCCGAGATGGTCCCATAGAGATGTTATGCCCGAGGTACCTACATATAAGTATTTGTCCCGCAAAGCTTAAAACAGTGTACAATTAAGGGAGTCGATCAGAGGTCGGTTTTTAGTTTTTTCAAAACACATAATTAAAAAAATTACATCAAATTATTCGAGTTGGTAAACCTTTCCAAAAAAACTCTTAACGTTTATAAAATAGATCAGGATCATCAATACAGAAGTAATAAATCTTTGCTTCTTGTAAAGCAATAAAACATAGCTTTACAAAATTTACACGGACATACCTACGTATAATGTATACGAGGTAGCATCATAGGTTTTTTATATTAGATCTAAGATATGTCATTTGTTGTGCCTTCTCCTTCAATCGCCGACTCCGTTACATAAAGACCTTTAGTCTCTACAAGTGAAATGTTGTGACCACAAAGCTGGTAGGTGTTGATGACTGCATTCCCTTGGAATCTTCCAGTTGGATCCTGGCGTACCACGTGCACAAAATCATCACCCAGGGTAAACTGGACCTGAGGAGGGGCTGCCCAGTCGCAGACGGTGGTCACAGCCTTCTGGACTGTAGGAGGGTTGATGCAGTACAGCTGAAGAAAAAAACATAACATAAGGTTGACTTGACATATCACTACATAGTATAAAACAAAGTCACTTCCCGCCACGGAGGTAATTCTCCGCGCTTCCCGCTCTCCGTCTGTCCCTAGGTATGCTTAGGTTGTTTAAACTACGCAACGAATTTTGATGCGTTTTGAATTGATAGAGTGATTCAAGAGGATGGTTTTATTTGACAGCAGTTAGCTATAAATAAATAATGCTGGACAATCCACAAGCATCATTTAGCACCAAGCTAAGCAGATCTTAGTTATTGCATAGATAAAGGAAACTATGTTATGGGTACTAGATAACTGATATACAATACATTACATAGATGATGATATTTTTATTATACATAGCTAAAGACCAGAACACCCGGAACAAATATCTGCAGATCGTACACACAATTGTCCCGAGGCGGAAATCAAACCCGCAACTTCCTGCGTTGCAGGCGGACCTTCGCCCACCTATATTTTTCTTCAATTATCTTGCATATGTTACATTAGAGCCTAGGTACACTAAAGCCTAGGCCTTTCTGAGTGGGAGACCGGAAGTGCACAGGGCACAGATAGGTAATACTATCTATGGTAATACCTACTGTAAAGGTTTGGGGAAGCCATTACCCAGTACAAGCTATATAATTATAACGTAAAACTTCGTAGCTTGTGCTACGATGCTACGCAGCACCAAACTAGCATACAAAAGACTTAAACGCGCACCCACTTTTCTACAAAAAACTGATAAAGTCCTTCTAAATAATCCCTTAACCGATCTAATTTCTGAAACAATTAGATCTGTTAGGGTTTTCACTATAAGCAGTAAAATATATATAGGCTTTAACTTGTCATCTTTTGATATATTTAACAGTGATTAAATGTCACCAAATGAGTGGACCAACTCCATGTTATGAATCCTGAATCTGACTCATTTACCTTTTGATAAGCTTCATGTTGTCCCGGTAAAATGTATGCTACAGGATAGTCCATTTTGTAATATGATTGATAGTCCGTATCTAGAATTATAAAAGCACACAAAATTGTAACTGGAAAAAAAAAACCATGTGACTCATAACATGGATTTATTCTCAGTTGGTAGGTACCAAGTCTTTGCCTTACTACATTAGTAGGTATGTAGGTTAGGCATGAACTAAATACCCTGGGTACTGTACGTAGTATAGATTAGTTGCACTTCGTGCGTCGTCATGTTCAAGTAAACAACCAAGTAGGTACCTAAATGGCATTTCATGCGTTCTCCTACGCACCGAAAAATATACCTAAACCTTTTGTCCCATTTCGTGCGTCGAGTACCTATGTATGAATGAATAGCTTGATCAAATACCAAAGAGACACACAAACAAAACTGAAATGATACCTAACAAACAACGGTAAAATTTCCTATGTTCAATATTTCTGGTACCTACCTGCCCTCCATGTCCCATGCCGTGGGAAACCCTGTGGGTATATGTACCTATTATAATTAAATTCGGTAATAGTTCGATGTAATGAGCTATATAGATATACGTAGGTCTTCTTACCTTTAGACACTTGAGTACAATGCGGCGGCGAAACTTTTTTCTTCAAATTGAAACCCTCTACAAATGCAGTGAATCCCAACAGCAACAAAAAATACTTGAGATATTTGAACATTTTGTGGGTACTCATTTCGTTGTTCTTTAATAAGAAAATTGGTTTCAATCTAATGAATGAAACCAATTTTATTGGTTTTTGCGTTGTGACTAATTAGAAAACTTTTTTGCAGTGACGAATTGTTGCCGAAATCGTTATTTGCGCGTTTTTAGGAAAAAGTAAACTAATTACTCAGCGACCTATTTACAACATGATTTAATTAGCGCTATCAGAAGTGGTGTTGCCAACTGGTTCATGTGTTATTTGCCCATAATCTTGAAAAACCTATAAATGCAATGGTAACTAACCTATGTCTGTACAATACAATGCAAAAATTCTTAATTGTACACCATAATCAAATTAATCATTACAAAAATACATTATATGCGACAGGTACAATGGGCGGCCTTATCGCTTAGAAGCGATCTCTTCCAGGCAACCTTGGATGGAAAGAATTATATGAATTTAAGAAAAGGCAGGGGGTGTACCACAGGTTATCTAAATAAGAATAGTAAAAAAAAAAAAATTACAAATTCCAAAATAAATAATACACTACTTAAATACATAAATAAATAAATAGTAAGTACCAATATTCATTCTTTCGGCTGGAAAAACTCCTTGACGCGAGCTTTAAAAACAGGCAAGGATATAGTTTTTCTAATGGACTCTGGTAGTGCATTCCACAACCTTATGGCCTGGATGGAGAAGGATTTGTCGTAGAAACTGGTTTTATGAGGTGAGATATTCAAAACCAGATTTTCTGACGACCGGAGGACACGGGAAGGCTGAGAATGAGAATTGTGGAGGAATTTAAAACGCTCCTTTAAATAGAAGGGAGTGACAGGGTTAAAGAGAATGTTATGAAGAAGAGAAAGGATATGGGAATTACGGCGTAGACGGACGGGAAGCCATTTTAGTTTTGTGCGGAACTCCGATATGCGATCAAATTTACGTAGTCCAAACACAAAACGTCTACATACGTTTTGGAGCCGTTCAACCTTATTTAGCTTCTCCTCAGTTAGGTCGAGGTAGCAAACATCAGCATAATAAAGGATGCGAGCACAATTTTATTGGCAGTAGGCAAGAAGTTACGGAGTCTTCTCAATGAAGCAGCGCAGGCGAATATCTTGCGACTCACCGCATCCATTTGAGGGACCCAAGACATGTCACAATCCATGTAGAAGCCGAGATTTTTAACACTTCTGCTAAAAGGAACTATAACGTTATTGAATTCAATTGTAGGGAGAGTGGACCAGTCTTTTTTAGCAGAAGTGCGACAGCTACCAATAATTATGGCCTGTGTTTTGCTGGGGTTCACCTGGAGACCGCGCTGAATCGCGCTGGCCAGGTCTTGCAGTGGGGCTTTGGTGTAGATTTGGAGATCGTCTGCATAGAGATGGTAAGAAGTTAAATTAAAAGAGATAGAATTAATAAACAATGCAAATAAAAGCGGAGATAATACGCCGCCTTGCGCCTACCAGCAGAGGTGTCGCACCAAGACGACAAGGAGTCATCAGTAGGTACGATATGTATATATTTTATTAAACCTACAAAGAAAATATCTAGAACAGATATTTGCAGATCCTACAAACATTTGCCCAGAAAGGGACACGTTAGATTAAAAACTTGGGGTAATGTTTTATTAACGTTGGAAACATTATAATGACCCTACTGAACTTAAGATAATATGTAGATTCGCCTCACAGAAATTATAATACGCTTTATCAATAATAGGTATGTACCTATCTTACCTACTACGTAAGTAAATAAAACATATATAGAAGTTATTATTTGTACTATATCTTGGTTTTAATTGATATACAGAACAGGCTGGTACTTATAATTTTACTTATTTGGAACTAAGTTACTGATTATCTGCTTCAGAAGATTTGTTAATCGTTTCTAATTCTTTAATATTTTCCAAAATTTCTACGTGAACGTGATACAAAGTTGCCATTTCGAACTCCATCTCAGCAGCGGTCACTGCAAAAGAATTGAAAAAGATTAAATATTCAGATATTCGTAAGTCCTTCCCATAAAAAAAGGAGCAACGCAATCGGTATACCTACTACTAAAATATGTATAAATTTTAACCTAGATAATATGCTTTTTAAAAATAGTCATCCTAGCTATCAAAGTTAGAAATAAACCGGATAAACTTACTCGTGAATTCTTTTACGATTGCTACACTCTTTTTGATTCGAGCTAGGTCCATTTCTATAGCATCTTGAGTTTCATTGTAGAATTCGTTGCAGTTCGCGTCTACATTAATAGGGTGTGCTTGTTTTTCGTTTTCCATTATTTTTACACGTTATGTTATTTATGCAGTATATTGAGAGTTCTGTATGAAATGAATCGAAACTTTTCTGAAAGATTCGAAGAAATCCCCGCGTAAACGTCTACAAGCTAAACCCAAATCCACAAACAACATAGAATTATTTTTTGTTAGTCCTTTGGGACAGGCTATAGACATTGAGACCAACTTCTTCGGTTTTAAACCAAATGGAATGGAATTTATTTTTTCAATTATTTTGCCCAGACAGATATCTATTAAAAGCGTTTGTATTATATAGTAATAAAAAAAAATTAAAAATTCTGGACAATTCACACAGCATTATCTAGCCCCAAGCTGTGTTGTGTTATGGGTACTAGATAACTGATATACCTAATACAATATATTACATAGATAGATATTTTTTATTATACATAGAAAACAACCAGAACACCAGGAACAAATATCTGCAGATCGTACACACAATTATTCCGAGGCGGGAATCGAACCCGCAACCTCCTGCGTCGCAGGCGGACCTTCGCCTACCGCGCCACATCGGTCGTCTTAATAATTTATCGTCGAATTATGTGGTAAAAGCCTATGCCTGTGCAAGGTCTATAATCCTCCGCCTCTGAATGCACAGCAGCTAGGGATTGTAATCCGGATATCCGCAAATTTTTATACCAGAATAATGGGAGCCCCTTTATCCGTATAATGCGGATAACTCGTTGATTTTTCAAATTCACACACAATAGTGCAGCGTTTTAAAAAAATTCAGTTAAATATTTTTAATAACATGTATTGATTCTTGCTTACGTCACTGTCTCTGAAATTATATGCATGTGATAGATTTTGATGGTTTTACTAATTAAAAGAAGCTCTAAGATACCATAATGAAAAACTAATTTGAACTACCTAGGTATCTATTTTCATTAAAACGTTACTAGAATTCAGAAAAGAAGCATAGCTTACAACATGAATAGGTACTGTTTTATTCAATAATACAATCTGGTTGGAACATAAATGATGACGAGAAAGCAATATAGTTACGAGGTTTCTGTTCTGTTGTGGTTATTTAAGAAAAGAAGCATTACTTAGAACATTAATACTCTTATATTCAGTAATACAATCTGGTTGGACATAAATTATTATTACAGACAATTAATAACATTTTAAGGTTATGTTACACAAATTGCTAGTCACAAGATATTTTAACAAATGAACAATACTTAGCTTTAAGTTCTGTCTGGTTAGGCTGCCGATCCAAAAGTGGTCAGTTTACCCTTTTGGGTCGTACCTATTTAAAAGCTCTGACATCGTAAAAATATACAGCCCGAGCGATGCGATGGCTCAAATTCTCTTTGGCGCGAACAGTCGTTACAACAATTTATTAACTTTCTTATTACTGAAAAATACTTTCAGAACAAATCAATGATATCAAAAATTGTACAATGATTATTCCACATATTTTAAATCTAATACATTTAAATAATTAATAAACTAAGAATTATCGACGCCGCGCCACATGTGAAAGTTATGTGCTAATGATTTTATTACATAACAATACCAATGAAATAGGTCATCTAAAATCTTAAAACTATTTTCGACATACTTTTCATATTTCTTTATCATAATTTTCTATATTAATCTTTATTGTGAAAGTTAAGTGCTAATGATTTTATTACATTAAAATACCAATGAAATAGGTACATAATGTAAAATCTGAAAACTATTTTAGACATACTTTTCATATTTCCGAACATTTTTTTTACTGTGTGTTCTCGTTCTTTTTGTCAATGTCATTGTCTAGCTGACTGACTTATCTGGCAGTCACGCATGCGTTATGCGTTCTGCTTCTGCAGTCTGTGTGTGTGTTGTGTAGTGTGGTGTGGCTTGATTTGCTTTCTTACCTATTCTTTTGAGTACCTTTAGAAAACCTTGCGTTCTTTATTTTACAAGAGCTTACTCATGATAGTGTTTTAGATTGGATCTTGGTGTAGTTTACGTAAAACAATCAAAATGATGAGCGACGACGATCGTGACATTGATATCGAAAGTGATGTGGGTGTCCAGTTGTTGACAGGCTAATCGCGTCATTCTTTTTGCTATTATTTTATGGTATTTAATTTTCTTTCAGGCCGAAAATGATTCAGATTCTCGTGCACATTTAAGGAATATTGGCAGTGGCTACTACTCGCAGGTAATAAGAGCAACCTATCCTACCAACAATATCACTGTTTCTGACACTTGTGCTTGTTTTCGCATCATTGTATTATTGTATATTTGCTATCAGTTGACCATAATCTGGTTTTTCTTAGGCTGAAAAACGCGCTCATCATAATGCATTGGAAAGAAAAAGGCGGGACCACATAAAATACAGTTTTACATCTCTCAGGGAGGCCGTTCCAGCACTTCAAAATGAGAAAGTGGTAAGTTGAGTTCCCCAAAACAACTTCCTTACAATTTTTTTACATTACAATTACATGTAATGTCCCTCTGATCCCTTCGCAATAAAGTATTACTAATGGTAATTCACTCAATAGATGGTTATATTTTCTTACAAAGGACCAAACCACCCATTTAATACCTACAAGGTTGTTATACTCGCCAACTGAGGGAGAATGGCAAGACTGAGTTTTAATCGGTTGGTTTGGCACGAGTGAAAAACTATGTTTCCCTTTGATTGCGAGAAAATAAAATAAATAAAACTCGCCTTCATATTGCAATTTCTTTACACTTCTATGAATTTGTGGTCTTTAAATATGAACAATGCAATAAATCAAATTATATTAATCTTTGCCCTGCATTTGCATAATATTATTAACTAATATTGATCATGTCAAATTTTAAATAAATAAGCCACATTCACCTCCAGCTCAATTTGTAGTAGACGAAATTCCATTGATTTCGCTCTGATTAAAACTTTTTAGCATTTTTGTTATACACAACAAAGTACTTATACATTCTACCATAGAGGAACAATGACCCTTATAAAAATCCAATGTACAGTCAATAGGTAGCAGTTATCATTAGATAGATAGATATATTTATTTATTGTTACAAATTTGTTACATTTTGTTTATAGTATCTTAAATCCTAACATAGGTTTATCTATACACTAGAGTTCTCTAAACAATAATAAGGTTAAAAATTAAATTTAAAAAGTAAAAAAACAAAATTAAGAAGTTATTTGAGAATTGAGTGAATTCATAAGCAAATAGTCTTAGGTCCAAAATTTATAAATTAAATTAAATGTTCTCAATTATAATTTAATGTTAATTTATTTTTATTTTTATGTGTTCTTTGTAAATAGAACATGAAGTCGAGTCCTTATGTCAGAGGCAGAATGTCTTGTAATGGCTGATGATTCCAAGTAAAAATTAAAAAGACAACAAACATTTAATCTCACATAGACTACACACAGTTTTACCCCTGCTAAGCTATGCTATAATGACATACTTTTTGAGTTAGAGTAGTGAAATAATATTTATAAGTATTAATACAACGGGTATTTATCGCGTTTATTTACCTATTTTTAATAGGTAAATAAACGAGATAAATACCCGTTGTATTAATACTTATAAATATGTGTTCAGATCGCGTAAGTTTAAAAGTATTTAGTGAAATAATAGTACAGTCAAAACCTGATATAGCGACATTGAAGGGACCATATACTTTCCGACGTTATGTCTGATAGTTGTTATAAGCAATAGATATACACAAGTAGTTATATTATCATATCTATCTAAGCTAGTATGGGTATAGGTTATGTACCTATGTGAACGTATTGTCAAATCAAATGTCAAAAGATGAATTAAAAAAATACTTCACTGTAATACTACATAAAATAAATCCTGAGTTATGTAACTTGATCTTTCTGTTAACTGTACATTAAAGCAAATTAGGTATATGGTCCCAGTCGACCGATTCAAAAATGTGATCAGGTAACTGGGACCACGGTCCACGGACCACTAGTTATGTATGGGCCCAGTCGCCTGTATCCTCATAAAAATATTTATTAAGAAATAATTGGGAGTACAAAATGTACTTAGATGCTTACAGTACGGGTTATAAGACTACACTAGTTTTTAAAGTAATCAGTCATTTTAGTCTGTTTTTTTTAGCCCAGTCTCAAATATTTTTTACATACTAACATCCAAAATCTTTCGTATTGTTTTGTTTTGCTGGGACAAGAAACGGTTGGTCGTTATAGTCGATGAATATCGATACAGTTTCGTCGTTGTAAGCGATATGTCGCTGTATGCGATGTTGTTATAGGCGGTATGTTTACTGAATAGTTTACTAGAGATTCGGCCGGGACCTTACAATCTGGCTGTAATAACCGATCGGTCGTTGTAAACGATGTCGTTATAATCGGTTTCGACTGTATATGCAAATTTTATGTTAGGTAAAGATTAGCTAACCTTAGCCTATCAACTCCTTATTTTTCCTATTAATTTGACCATTGTTGTTGATTATTAATGATATCAATAATTTCAAACACATGTAGTCTAAAAATTTGCAGGCAAGCCGGGCCCAGATTCTGAAGAAAGCAGCCGAGTACATTCAGTTTATGAGGAGAAAAAACAATTCACATTTGCAAGATATTGAGGATCTGAGACAGCAGAACAATCGTCTTGAAGCTTCAAGTAAGTCCATCTTTTAATATCCTTCCCAAACAAGTGTCAAGAATCCTTCCCAATTATCTAATTCTGGATATGCTGGATGCACACCTATAATTTTTATTAATGACAATGTGAAAGGTGATTTTTAAGGATAATAATATTTTAATTTAATTTTGGTGTCATCATTTTGGTCTAATTAACAATTAGACCTACACGCAAAAGCACCCAATGCAAAATAACCCAACTTGGTTCCCTTCATTGCTAAACGAGGGGGCAAAGACCTTTTAAAATTAAGATAAAACACCCTTTCAATTCAGAAGTGAGTTTAAATAACTTATTTACTTAAATCGGTTGTTCTGTTTCATAGATTTGGACTTATAAAGAGATAAAAAAGTACAAAATCTTGGTCCTGTCAAATTAGTAAAGTACACTTTTTGTACCAACTAATCAACTTCAACATTGTTTTTGCTTCTACTATGCCATACTAATTTATTTTCTTTTATTTGTTACAGTTCGTAACTTAGAAAAGGCCAAGCAAACAGGCAGTTACGTTGATGCACATGACATGGGCCTAAGCATCAAGTCCGAAGGTAGTTCTCATGATACCGATAGCTCCGATGGAGAAGGCACAACACGAAGAGTTAAGAAACTTAAAATTAACTAAAAGCAATGGTTTAGCCTAAGTCTTGTTAGTTTTTCAGTACCTTAAAGGTCAGCTCACACTAAGACGTCGAGACGCGATGCTGCGCGCACTTTAATTCGAAATATAACTTTATTTACTACGCAAAAAGGTAAAAAAAATATTGACATAATACAAAACCTACCACTGGCGCTGCGTTTGCGCCAATTTGTATTTTTTTATGTGTTAATAAAGTTCCATTTTGAATCTAAGTGCGCGTCTCGTCTTTGCGTCTTGGTTTGAGCTGACCCAAAGTGAGTCGGATTCATAGATAGATAAATGGCACTTTCTTATGTTTTACTTCAGACAAAAATATGATAGTAATATGCTAGCCTGGGTCCGGTTCTTAGAAACCATGCTGGTATGGTTCTTGGCAATTCCTTCATAGACATTGTCTTGTGCTTTGGCAGTGTCCTTATTCTTATTTCCCAGGATATCTACAAGAACAGCCTATTGTCTTTCATATAATCAGAACTACTAAACATTGAATTAGGTTGAAATTATTTTAAGAATCATGTTTTGAACTACATTTGCAGCTGGATTGTAAATTGTACATATAATTATGTTAAAGAAGGTTCTCATAACATAAGCTGTCAATTATATCATATTATTTTTGGTATGGAGTATGCACCTATGATGTGTATTCAGTCTGTCATGCATGACATGACTTTACGGTGATGACATAGTATAATTCCATGAATTGAATACTGAATCTACAAATGATTCGACAGATGGTCTACCTAACGGTAACTATCTGGTGCAGCACATCAGCATTGCCATACAGCGAGGCAATACTGCCTGGTATTGATATTGATTAGTTCAGGTAAATGAATATGAATTATGATATAATTATAAAATAATTTAAATATTAATATATTTATGGATATACGTATGGTATATGATGTGTAATATTAATATATTTATCTATATCAGTGTTGAATTTAGTCATTACGTCACTTTTTTTGTTTCATAATCAGTTGTCGAGTTTGTCTTCATCCATACCGCAATGCTTGAAAACGAAAGTTTTCAACCAGTGCGTCCTACCGTCCTGACCTACGGAGCTGAGGCGTGGACACTCACGATAGGGCTGGTCCATCAGTTCAAAGTCGCTCAGCGAGCTATGGAAAGAGCTATGCTCGGAGTTTCAAAGTTATTGACATATCTCTGAGAATTAGCAAGCTGAAGTGGCAGTGGGCCGGCCATATCTCGTGAAGAACCGACGGCCGCTGACGGCCGGCAAACGTGTTCTTGAGTGGAGACCACGACTCGGTAAACGTAGTGTAGGACGCCGTCCGACCAGGTGGGATGACGACCTGCAAAAGACTGCAGGTAGATGCTGGATGCGTCAAGCTGAAGACAGGGCGCTATGGCGCTCATTGGGGGAGGCCTATGTCCAGCAGTGGACTAATATAGGCTGAAGATGATGATGCTGATGTCGAGTTTATTCTAGGCGTTCATTGATGTGACTGATATAATGAATTATACTATGTACATTATGAATTTCAACCTACTACTTTGTTGAATTGTTTATAATATTTGATTGTAATTTTCTTTATTACAAAAAACCTATATTAGACTAAAATCTTGAATCTAAAGTATTTTTTTTTCTAGAACAAATTTTCAAAAGTTTTGCCATAATACAAATCATGAAATCAATATTCTATTTACCTACTTGTTTTTTCAAAGAACTATAACTATAATCAAAAAGTTTCAAGGTAAGAGTGATTAACACCAAATCACCTTGAGATATTCTTTTATTTTCTTTGTAAATTAAAATTCAGTGTCTGTCAATGTGTAGAATTAGGTGTCTTGTATTTTGTTTTAAGATAAATATTTTTTTATCGATTAGAGATGTGTAAAAATGTTGTACATCTATCGATTAACAACTTAATCGAAAATAAGCTTAGTAAGATTTATCTATGGAATAAAGGAACAGTTGTTTTAAATTTTATTATAAGTAACATAATATTAAAATGTTGCGTAAGTTGTACATGCGATGATTAGATTTATTTACTTTTATTATATCATGAACACAGCCCTAATTCTCATTTCGAGTTAAAATGTTGTACATCTATGGATTATTCGTTTATTCTTTTTAGTTCCATGTTATTTGGTGAATTGTCATATAACTTTTATTCACCAAAAAAGCTTTGAATGGTGCATAGGAAATATGTCTTATAGGCACAAATTTTATGCCTCAAGTAATAGAGGGGAGAAATTGGCTTGAACAGTTTCCACAGTCTAACAGACTAAATAGCAAAATTTACACATCTGACTGTTTATATCAAAGATATTTGTACACTAGCAAAACTCGATGTCGAGAATGTTTGGAAACAAACCACGATACAAAAAATTAAAACCATAGACAAAGAAAAACTTCAAATATGGTAAAACTCACTTCCTCGGTGTCAGTTTTACATATAATTGTAGACATTTGTTGAAGAAAAGATCCCGAATCGACAAGTTATGTGAATTGCGTATATAAAGACGCAGAGTGATTTTTATGTTAAGTGCCCATACTTAACATAAAAATCACTCTGCGTCAGGTTTGTTTAATACATTCTACATCGATTTTGACTAGTCTTATCTTTAGTTTAAATAAAAGAATACGCTACCACTTAAGAAACTAAACTAGGTTAATGTAAAGTTAATGTAATTAGTTCTAGGCTAAGTTTTTCGCAAGCTTACAGAGTTCTTCAATTTCTTTTAAGTATCAATAGTAAGAAAAATCTTGTATATATAAGTTCTTACGTACCTTTAATTTTAGGGTCCTCATATATGGTGTTGACAGTAAGGCTGCCTGTCCATTGACGCAGAGCTTCCCAATTTTGTATGAACTTTAAATACGTTCGCAAATCCTTATTAATTTAGGCCGGGCGGAGATTTTACGCAATTCCATTGGTAAAATCTCCGCCCGTTTGCACAGCTCCTCTAATATCCGCTCCAGTGGACAGGCAGACAAATTTTTGTTTATTTTTAAAAACGCTGTCATCATTGTCTTATAGACCCGTTAATTTAAAAATAAAAGTTTATTTTGTTTTTTACATTGTTTTGGTACCTTAACATGCTTGTTGGAAGACTAAATAGTTTTATTCGAATGTAATTATACGAATACTCGTTTTATTCGGTTGTTTTATTATTTATTAGCAGTCACAATTTCTGATAGAACTTCAAAACAGATAAATATATGATGCCTTTTATTAATTAACTTATCATGCTGAAGCAGCTGATGATTTTATGGGGTCGCGCTTGATAAAGTAAAAACTTTCAACTGTTCACCCAGGTGGTCTCGGGAGGTGGACAGTGGGTGAGAACCAAACCCGTGTTGTTACTATTTTTAGGTTCTTTAAATTAGATGTTTCGCTCACGTTAGCCATTTGCTGTGAACCCACGCTAAAAAAATGTCTTCGTCGAAATTAGTTATTTTATTAGTAAAATTATATATGTAGGTAACTACCTATTACTAATTATTATTAGGTACTTATATTAGAGCTTCTGGATTACAAACATTTTCTATTGGTGCCCGATAAAACAGCCGTATAGCCAACTCTAATACTATTTTCGGTCTCTAATATGAGAGCGGACCCAATTATGCACGAACCAGCTGCGCGCCGTGGTTTCTCCCACGCGTGGTGATAGATATTTTGGATAATATATCTACAATATATCTTTATTCATTCTAGCCTGTGTTATTCTGATATGTAAGCTATATTTTTGTGAAGTTTCATCAAAATTCATTCAAGCGTTTTTGCGTGAAAGAGCAACAAACATCCTTGCAAACTTTCGCGTTAATAATATTACAGTAGGATAGTCCTCTCCTAGCGGTAATTAAATGGAAAGGCTAAAACAAGAAACGATCGTTCTAGTCGACTACAATCGGTATATCTCTTAAAATATTTTACGGCTGGCAAAGTTTTATTCTGTTTATTCTATCCAATGGCGGTTCTCATTGTTTATTGATTTACCTAATCGGATTGCCCTAGATAGTGCGCGATCGTTGCACTCTTTGTTTGTACTTTTTCGACGTTGGTTCGATGCAATGTTGATTTTTGGGTTTCGGATTCATAATAATTGTGGAAATATTTACCATTACTGTTCGCAGCAAATAATGCTGTTTTCAACCTACCTAATTAAGAAATTACCTACACTCAATGAAAAATTTATGAGATCTTTAATATTTTATGGGTGCTCAGCTCACTGCATACCTAGTTTGGTATCTAAAAATATCTTACCTACTGAGATAAATTTTATAGATTAGGTAGGTAACAACATTCATCAAATCTATAAGAAAAAATGGATAATAGGACGTCATTTATTCATTTAATTTTAAAATATCACAAATTCTTACAACTAGGTAGGCACATGTAAATTGCACGGGGGAGGTGTGGACTAGATCACATCTTTATTCACTGGGCAAAGTCAAAATAGGAAAAAAGCCTACTTTTTATGCATTGATATCGAGTAGGAAACTGTCGAAATCCAAGAACGTTTCCAGTTTGGTCTGTAACAAAAGAAAATAGTATCACTAGGTACATAGTATAGAACAAAGTCGCTTCCCGCTATCTGTCTGGATTTTGATGCGGTTTTTTTAATAGATTCATTCAAGCTATAAAGGGGTTATATGTATGCTTCTTCGTCAAGTCTTGTGTTGTAATGTGAAAATATAAGAATTTATTTATTTATTTATTGATAAAATAATTACAATGCATATAATAATATGCATTTTTTAATATTTATTTTTTAATTGTGTGAATGTAGGTACATATATAAAACAACTTGTAAATGCATTTACACCCGTTCGAAGCCGGGGCGGGTCGCTAGTATAAAAATAAAAGAAAGATTTACTTTAGCAGCGGTTGGCACAAAGGACAAGACAAATGCTCTAATAGCAACAATTAATCTAGATTTCTAGATTAATCTAGATCTGTAAATGCAAGTTCTGGAACTTGCATTTACAGATATTATACGATGTCGTAAATCACTTACGTTATCCTGATCCGTTCTAGCGTTCAAAGTATCGCTGCTGTCAAGCCATTCCTTAATTATCTGCTTATCATCCTCTGCTGGGAAAACGAAATGAAATCAATTGAGTACCTATACTTAGACTTGTTTCTATTTTCGCAAAGTTTGATGAAATCAAATAAACATAGTGGTATTGATTTCGTATGGCCACTTCTTACACTAGTGGATATAAAATCATGACCACTTTATTTCTTAGTAGATACTAATTTTAATTACCCTACCTACTAATACTACTTATACAATTGGACTGGTCCAAGTGTTTATTTTGTAAACTAGCAGCAAATACTTCATTTCTTAGCTTAGGAAGTAAAGTATTTGCTGCTACTTTTACTTCTGACTCCTATGTATGTATGTATATTGAGAAGCTTACTCAGATTGTCCAGCATCGTAGTGTTTGTCATATCGTCATAATGCTCAGCGTATTCGTCTTGTTCCGGTATAGCGGATAGGATCTCGCTCTTCACTATCGAATCTATTGATCTATTGATCGCGTCTATTGATGCGTCCGATTGGTCTGAATCTTCAGATTTAATCTCAGTTTTCACTTGGATAACATTTTGTGAGGATTCCGATTCGTATGGTGCTCGATATGTTGTTGTGTTATCTGTCTGCTCTGATATTTTCTGACGCCTTTGTCGTAGCTGGTAGTGTTTTGGAGTAGTATGTATGGTTGACCAATCGGTGTCACAGTCGGAATCTGTTTGGTCTGATTCGGATTCAAACGCACCGCTTACTGAGCTAGACTTTGATGTTTTACGCTGAAACACAAAAAATTCAATTAAATCACATTATATTATAAATTCATTATTAAGTATGGTTGGAAGTATTTAATACTAGCTGCGCGCTTGTGGTGTGTCTCTTATGTGTCAAAATGGTTTATAAAAATTTCCTCTTGAATCACTCTTATCTATTAAAATAAATCTAATCTAAATCTGTTTCGTAGTTTTAAAGATCTAAACATACAAAGGGACAGACATACAGCGGGAGTGACTTATATACTTGTGTTTTATACAATGTAATAATAAAAAAACAGTAAAATAAAGCTACTTGTTTGAAATAAATGAATAATAAATGAAAGAAAAGAGAAAAATGCATAAAATACTCACAATTTTCCTAGATCTTTGCACTTCGCCTGTTGTGCTTTGAAAGTCGGAGAGACTTCCTCTAGTTTCTATACTTTGTGAATTGGATCCCCTTTGTTGTGGTTTTTCTATTTCCGAGTTCGACGGAGAGTCGCTGTGTTGATCTGGAATCTATAAAAGAAAATGAACTTCATGTTATCAACTGACTTCGAAAAACGGAGAAGGTTGTGATGTACCTATGTATATTTTCTACGTATGTTCGTCGATTTCTCCGTCAATTACGGACCGATTAGAAAATTATTTCGCTATTGCATAGCGAATGATTTCGAGGCGGTCCCATAAAATATTGATTTCCGACGGATTAATATTTGGTCCGGCAAGTCATAAAAACAGTGTAAAATTAAGGGACTTGAGTTTTAAAACAATGTAATTATAATAAACAGATTTTTGAAGCCATAAATTAAATAAAGCCTCGAATACATGAAAGAGATTGGACTGGATCCTCCACTATTGTCTGGTAGAGATAACTTTTGAGTGATGAGACCGCCAAATTGCCACATATTTTGTGTTTCTTTATCTTGTTTGTTGTATTTTTGTTGTGTGCAATAATAGTATTGTCTATCCATCTATCTTGTATGCAGATGTTTACTTACACAATCATATTTTGAATCTTCATCGAAGTCATCGTGTGGTCCCAACCGACTTTGTAAATCAGCAACTGAAAGTTTGAAAACCACTAGTTATTCCTTTAGCTCTTTCCACGCGTCCGAGCGACTGTACAACTTTAACGATCTTTATCAGTCCACTGGCAGATTAAGGCCTACTCTGATAGGTGCCTTATTGGCTCCTATCATTCTTGAGTAATAACACAATCTTTTCGTTGGACTACCGGGGCAGTTCGGTGGTAGATCTGTTCAGCAGGCGCTGAAGCCTGCTTGCCAGTAGTTATTCCTGAGACCCTATGTCGCCTTTAACGATACCCTTGAGAAGAGTTGTGGTGGTGCAATTTCGATCCGGTTTCAGACGGCATGTGACTTTATCATCACCATGAGCCCGTAGGTACATGTACACAGCTGAATATAGCCCTCCCCCTAACGACGACGATGTCACGAATAGCGGTCCTGAGCAGCCTCCATCCATGGACTCCTTGCGACCGTTACAATATCGTCGGTCACTCTGTTTCGCATTGCATCGCGGTATGTGGCTTTTTACATACTAGCTATGGAAATGAATGTGTCAAATAGTTTATAAATCTTCCTCTTGAATCACTCTATCTATTAAAAAACCGCTTTAAAATCCGTTGCGTAGTTTTACAGATCTAAGCATACATAGGGACAGACAGCGGAAATTCTGTTTCATACTATGTAGTGAATAAGTTACCTGCATATTAAGGTAGGCAGGCATAGGTACCTTCTTATTGAAAGAGTGATAGAAACGTACTCTGTGATTCCAAATCCTTGTTGGCACGCTTCAGTTCTTCGATGTCTTTTGGTAATTTTCTCTTAGCTCTTCTTTGAAGTTGACTGATGACCGTTGCCAGTAATTCTGCGTTAGATATCTGAAATTTTTTATTTTCTATTTGTAGTTGAACATAGGGGTCTATGTCCAGCAGTGGACTGGTAAAGGCTGATTATTGTATTGAATAATAATTTATTGATCGAGTTGAACGTAGCCAAAATGTTTTTATGAAATGAAATGAAAGTTTATTTCTTTAGGCTTACAAATAAGCACTTAGACAAGTCATATGTTATACTATTCATTATTATATTGATGTTCACTTAAATTTTTTGTCCACCAGTGGAAGAAGTGAGAAGAAACCACTAGTATGTTAGTGGTATTGGGTCCACAAAAGACAATACGACGTCATTCTCGGGTCTCTATTTCTAGTACCTATCTTGTTCTAATGCATGCATAAATCAACATAATTAGTAGGAATATGATTATAAAATTCATGTAGTCAGGGAGTTTCTATATGTAGGTTCATTAAAAAAATACTGACTACCTAAATAAATAAATAATAATGGACGATCCCCCAGAAGTGAGCAGATATTTTAAAAAAGTATATAGATAACTGATCTATTCTAATACATTACACTAGTCAAATACTTAGATAATTATTTTACTAAACAAAGAAAACTTCCAGAACAAATATTTGCAGATCGTACAAATATCTGTCTAGATGCGGGAATCGTACCCCGTATTCTTCTGCGTCGCATTTGACCATGACCATCGCCCGCCGCACCACAAAGGTCGTCTCAAAATATAACATTTACTTACTTCGCTACAGCATACTATGAAATAATAATATATGGAGGAAAACACAAAGCTTACTTGAGCATCGCAACAGGCCGCCTCGGCTAGCTGAGCCATAGCATCAGCTGTTTCATTCCGTCTCTCTCTTTCGTATTGGGCATTGCGCGCGCGCCTCTCTTCCTGCAATGCGAAAGCATACACTTGAACAACTTACAATTTGCTTTCAACCTCTGCATTGAGTTCATTACCGATAGAACCCCATCATTTATACCCCAACAATTATATATTTAGTCTAAAAACGATAAAGCACTGTACTTCTAACTAAGCAAGATAATTTAATAAATTAAGATCATTGTAAGTTAACGTTAATTGAATGTTTTAGCTCTATGCAACTTTTTGGACCACAAAAGTTTATTTATTTATTTATAACCCCGTCGGTTAGGATTCAGAAAAACACAACACATCTTGCGTGAAACTTACAAGAGAAAGTGGCTTCCTATTCTTGCCGGCCGGTCTACCTCGTCTTCTGTCTGATTTATCAGTAGCTACTTCTGATTTCTGTAAAACACATCACAATTTAAAATCACTACAATGAATTTTCTTGAAAACGGATAGCAGAACTAAAACACACCTGGATTTTCAACATTGTAACACTTGGCAGAGTCTCGTTACTTTTGCAAACACACTTCGAATTAAAATCAAGATCTCTCTTCCCTAGTCCTGCAAAAAAATGAATGACAAAAAATAAAAGGAACTTGCCTTTATAAGCACTGACTACCTGCGCGTACGCACCCCTGGAGGGGTGGGGCCTACCCCATTGTCTTGGGATAACTAGAATTTTGAATATTGTTATATCTTTAACTTGTTTCTTTGTTGCCATGTTATTGAATGTTCGCTCTTAAAATTGTTTTTTTTTTAATCTTTTGCTAACCGAAAGGATTATTTGGATTGATTTCTTGAACGATAGCAATATTTTAATAGATAATTAGCATTATTTAAATAAGATAATTTTCTATTAGCTTATATTAAGATCTTAGTTTGAAAGTAAAACCTATAATTTACTAACCAAACTAAATGAAAGATCATTTAAAATCTGTTGTAAAACCCTACAAGAGCTTTGTTAGATACTCTTCTACAGACTTTTTCTCAATAAAATGAAAATGAAAAGTTTTTATTTCTTTAAGCTTACAAATAAGCACTTAGACAGGTCATATTTTGTACTATTCATTATTATTAATTAAAATTATTTTATAGTTTATTTTCGTTTTTTATCCACCAGTGGAAGAAGTGAAAAATAAACCACTAGTATGTTCATAACTTATGTGTCTAGTACATTTGATTTGCTTATCTGTAAGTTGGTAGATTTTGAGTTGGAGCAGAACACGTTCCAAGCTTTTTTATCTTCTCAATAAGAATGTTTGGAATACTGCTAATTAGCAGTGCTATTAATTGTGTTTTTATAAACATTATAAATAATTTGTTTTTGTACTTTTGACTATTGTAAGTACTGTGGAATGCCTATTGAATTAAATGAATTGAAATAGATAAGTATCGTCGATATAAATAGTTTCTTCGTTTCCAAACCAAGATACCAACGCCATTACAAATTAAATTGGTATTTTGTAGGAAACACTCGTAGCATTTGCTACGAGTGTTTCCTACATTTTGTAGCAATATTCTTTAGGTATTTCATTAGGTATTTCACTAGGTTGCCTGGGAGAAATCGCTGTCGAGCGATAAGGCCGCCTATTGTACTTTTAATATATAATGTTTAGATATAAGGTGTTATTTTATAGTTTTAAGTACAATAAATAGTTCATTCATTCATTCATTCATTTTATAGAAACATGTTGTGTTGTTAAGAGGGAAGACAGTGTTACAGACAAGCTGAAGACAGGGCGCTATGGCGCTCATTGGGGGAGGCCTATGTCCAGCAGTGGACTAACATAGGTTGATGATGATGTTGTGTTGTGTGTATAGCCTAGAACTTATTGTATGTATAAGTTCTGTTTCAAATAAAGGTTGTTTTATATTTTTGTGGGTAATTAAAAATGTTCTTCATAGGTAATATTTGTACAACACTGCCTACAAAACATAACTTGTACACCACAAAATTAAACAAAAAACATAGATATGTACATATATGAAACATAAAAGTACAATGAGCGTCCTTTCGTTTAGAAGCGATTTTTTCCAGGCAACCTTTGGAAGCATAGAACATTGATAATTTAAGAGAGGCAGAGAGATACAACATATATATACATACATAATAACAAATATGTAATTCATATTACTTACTAGACTTATTCCGCACGGTAGGTATGTTGTTAAATCATTGGGTTGAAACCTGTACGAACATAATAGATAAACCTGTCTCACTCAGTAAAATTTTTTGTTTGACGTTTGACAAATTCGTAATAAATGTAAACGGGTTAAACGTTGGTGTCCTGGCAACACTTCGTAGTTAACTCCGCTTACATTAAAAATATATGTTTCACTCTGTTCACGTACCTAAATATTTCGTCCATTGTGGCAAAAATATGTATATCAAAACAGTCAATTTTAACGTAAGACATCGCGACAAACTGTTGTAAATCGGTAAACTGGTAGATCAATTTTGTCGGCAGCGGGTAGATCATAAAATAATAATGTAGAAGTACCTGCAAATAGCCTACAAAGTAATATTACCTAATCTGTTCCCTTGGGATTTCTTTTTCTAACCTTATCAGATAAACCTCAAGGTTAAGTTTTTGCAATTCTTTTGTTTCACAAATTCTTTGGTTTAACACGTTGTTTCAAAATAACACATTTTTGCTTTTATTGTAATCATTGAGCTTTATAATTTTTACAACTTTGCCACGACTTTGCCCAATTGTTATCCGAATGCCGAGAGTGAATACTGCTTCTTTTGTTTTTATTATCCTTGGCTTAGCAGGGCTTAAAGATTCTGCTTCCAATTTAGTAGATACTATTGTTTCTACCTACCTATATATGTACGTACATATAGGTTCTATCTTAGTTCTATGATAAGTTTGTATGGCTTATGAGTTTTCTCTTTGTGTAGGTACCTGTACCTACGTAGCAGGGACGGTACCTAACCTCTCCAATAATGGAATGGTCAGTCCATATGTTTGTTATGGGTTATGAGTAGATAAGGCTTGTACAGTTCTGCACAGGCTGTAAAATGTTTGCAAAGACTCGGTCAACGATGACTTTTTTATTGCTTTTTTTTAAGGTTTATTAATTAATTTGGTGTGATATCGATAATAAATTAATCAATGGAAATTACCTTACATTTTATTGTCCTACAATATCTACTAACAAAATAAAATTCAAAACCTAAGAAACCAATTGAAGATTTTTTTAATCTTAAATTCTCAATATCAAATTGTCTGTTATTCAACGAAATATTTTCAAATCCTCTGTGTCTTCGTTAGGGGATTATAGAGAAGTAAGCAGGAGCAGGTACAATACCAGTTTTCTCGATCGCGAGACGGTTCGTTAACTGTAGACTTGTACCATTCTGTGGTATAAGTCCATACGTCCTGCGGTAGGTGAATAAAAAAATGGAAGCTGGTAAAACCCACTTGACCGGTGGTTACGTATTAAATTAATAATGCTGGACAATCCACACAACACAATATCACCTCGCCCCAAGCTAAGCAGAGCTTGAATATATTCAGGTTACGAACGCACAATCTGACGACTATAAGACTACAGGATACCAACTAGTGTAGTGAAAAACAAAATCACTGTCATATAGAAATATCACTTTAGCTGCTCGTCTATCATCATCATCATTAGCCTATACCAGTCCACTGCTGGACATAGGCCTTCCCCAATGAGCGCCATAGTGCCCTGTCTTCAGCTTGCCGCATCCAGCATCTACCTGCAGTCTTTCGCAGGTCGTTATCCCACCTGGTCGGAGGGCGTCCTACATTACGTTTACCGAGTCGCGGTCTCCACTCAAGAACACGTTTGCCCCAGCGGCCGGCGGTTCTTCGCGAGATATCTCTCTTGAGCGATAAGATCGCCAAATTGTCACATAATATCTTGTATTATTATTTTTTACCTTGTTTGTTTTATTTTTAAGTGTGCAATAAAAGTATTGTCTATCTATGGCCGGGCCTCTGCCACTGCTCGTCTATAACCAAATAATAATAATCACTTTTTGGAGAAGAAGTGATATTTTTTTTTTACTAAAGTGAAAACCGTCTTAAGGACAAAGGTTTATGGGACCATTTTCTGATCTTTTTCTATTTACCTATGCTATTACTAAAATAGCGAAAGTTCTTCATAAACAGTCAGAAGGAGAAGAGACATCAGTGATAATAATGTAATGTATTACGTATATCAGATATCAGTCATCTAGTAGTCTGCACAATAAAATTGCGCGCGTTACAAAGTGCTCATACCATGTAATTATTTATTTCATGTGACTTTTTGTTTAAAATTTGTATAATTTTAGTAATTAATGATTTAATAAGTTTTATAATAACTTAAATAGTATTTTTATCAAAACCTTTTAAAGACGTCCAGCCTGTTGAGTTATTAATTAATTGGTTTTTTACTTAGTTAGGTTCTAAACAGGATTTATTTAATCAACGATTAAAAATTTTTTTTAAATAAAGAACTTTGAAAAACAAACAATCATCTAGTACCCATAACATAAGCTCTGCTTAGCTTGGGGCTTGAACCTGAGTGGATTGTCCAGCATTATTTATTTATTTGGAAGGCATCGCTAAGGCCTGTCCCTTGCTCCACAGGCAGGTACGTAATACACCTTTGTCGCACCGCACTGTGCGGTACGATACAATCTAATATAACAAGCATTGCTATGAGAGTTATAAGAATAAGAAAGATAGTTGATCATCTTTCATCATCATCATCAGCCTATAGCAGTCCACTGCTGGACAGAGGCCTCCCCTAATGAGCGCCATAGCGCCCTGTCTTCAGCTTGCCATCTTTATTGTTCATTTATTTACCCGTGTACTCATACAAAAAACAATATTTCTTGGTTAGGTTCTTTATTAAGAAAGAAAGTTACAATTAAGTAATATAAACAAATGAAAACTAGTATTTCCGATTGAAATTATTGAGCTAATTGCATACAAGCAATCTACATGTAGCTCAACTGATCCATATTAGTTTCAGTCGGAAGCGTTCCTACGTCGCTGGCTGTATTACCCCGCTGGCTGTATGGCAAAGTCATGATCAATGGTCACATTGATCCAAGGCCGGTGGTCGTACATGGTCACCTTCTCGAAACTGTTTCCGAGTACACTTACCTTGGGCAGATTCTGCAGTTGGGTAAAAACAGTTTCGAGAAGGAGGCCAAAAGGAGGATCCAGCTAGGCTGGGCAGCATTTGGGAAACTACGTCAAGTCTTCACGTCATCCATACCGCAATGCTTGAAAACGAAAGTTTTCAATCAGTGCGTTCTACCCGTTATGACCTACGGAGCTGAGACGTAGACACTCACGATAGGGCTGCCACCAGTTCAAAGTCGCTCAGCGAGCTATGGAAAGAGCTATGCTCGGAGTTTCTCTGAAGG
Organism: Eupithecia abbreviata; assembly: GCA_943735965.1. Lineage (NCBI taxonomy): Eukaryota > Metazoa > Arthropoda > Insecta > Lepidoptera > Geometridae > Eupithecia > Eupithecia abbreviata. Next base: position 7,449,948 of record OX030991.1, on the reverse strand, counting down.
ATAGGATACGAAACGAATGCATCCGACAGAGAACCAAGGTTATCGACATAGCTCAAAGAATTAGCAAGCTGAAGTGGCGATGGGCCGGCCATATCTCGCGAAGAACCGACGGCCGCTGGGGCAGTGGAGACCACGACTCGGTAAACGTAGTGTAGGACGCCCTCCGACCAGATGGGATGACGATCTGCGAAAGACTGCAGGTAGATGCTGGATGCGGCAAGCTGAAGACAGGGCGCTATGGCGCTCATTGGGGGAGGCCTATGTCCAGCAGTGGACTGCTATATGCTGATGATGATGATGATGATGTATGGCAATGCTTGCTTCGACTAGTCGTTCAGATATTTTTTTAGTAAGGTACCTTAAATCACTCTATCGTATCACACTGATGAATTGAGTACGATAGTTAGGATAGTTAGTTAGATACGATAGTTTGGATGTGTTTCTTCACGCCAAAACTAAGTCCGCAAACGGGTAGTCCTAGACAAAACAGGCTTTTTATTCCATAAATTAGTGTCCATGTGACATGCGAATCAAACATCAATAATAATAGAATACCCTACGTTTCCATAAAGGTAATACGTGTGAAGCCGCGGGCAGAAACTTGTCGAGAATAAAATTATTAAAGAAGTTTTCGTTTAATAATTACTAGGTATAGCCATCGTATGATTTTATTCCAAAGAAGTTGTATCGATGCCATGACTAGCAAGCCAGTGCAACGTGGCTAGGTATTCTTGATGACTTCTAAGGCAATGGTCTTCAGTAGGCAGAGTTTCATGTAGGTATTTCGTAAAAGTGGATAATGCTTCATTTTGCTCCGTCTTCTGAAAGACAAATAAGAAATCATGCAATTATGCGTGTGGTGCGAGGGCGAGCCGTTGGTAATAAAAATCTTTGGAAATATGATTTAATTTCAGTGAATGCGCATTTTTTGGCTGCGTGGTAACGGCATTGGATTAATGTGTGCAGAGCTTATTACTTCATTGCATCATCATCACACAAATGTCCACTGCTGAACGTGCCTCCCACAAGGGGTTTTTGCCATAAACACCACGAATAGTGATTCTTGCGATCGTCAGCTATTTAAGTTCATTTAAGTTCTTTGGCCCCCTGCCTTTTTTAAATTCACAAATTCTTTCCATCCAAAGGTTGCCTGGAAGAGATCACTTCTAAGCGATAAGGCCGCCCATTGTACTTGTCGCATTAATGTATTTTTTGTAATGATCTAGATATGGTATACAATAAAGTATTTTTGTCTTTTTATGTTCTTTCCTTACCATATAAGTAAAAACAGTGGACCTCACAATATAGTCCAATCGCTGGACCTCACAGCGCAGCACGAAGCCTTTCATCTCCTCGACTAGCACAGCCAAGGAACGGGCTTCTCCAGCGATCAATTTGATGGAGACCACGGCACTGCTGGAACAGGCTCCTAAGGAGTCGCAGACCACTGCCCATATGTCTGTGCCGGTGTCACCTAGTGGAATAGATAGGTATTTGTTTTAGTAATTGACTTGTGTACAATATTAATATATACGCGAATTTATTATAAATTAATTCAATATAATTATTCAATTACTAAATTTTGATTTAATTTATTGTTTTTTATACTTTATGTAGATAAGATAGGTTTTATGTGAGCTATGATATTATTTTGTGGATTCTGTGTATTTGATGTAAAATTATTTTTGTTGTGTAAACAAAACATCATTAACAAAAAACATCAAATCAATACATTTTTTTTTTGTTTTACTTATATAAAATGTTATAGTTATATCTGAAATTAATGTGATTTGATTTGACAATGTAACAGAAAAAAAAGACAAAACTAAAAGAAACATCAAAATTCGTTCAAAATTTTGATGATTATTTTGGTTTTGTATACTCAAGCACTTAGTAGTATGGTAGTAGGTCATTACCAACGTAAGGCAAGAAGGTGTCCACTGCCAAATGATCCAAGTTCGAGCCCAGAACAATTGTGTCGCCGTCTCCAAGGCTGCAGAGTAATGAGAACAGCAGCGGTTTGTCAGGGTCTGATGCTGACAGCTTGCTGACCCGGAAGACCGTCTCCATCGCGGTACCAGCTTCAGGGGAAATCTAAAAACATAAGAAACTGGCTTGTTAGTAGGCACTATAACGTTTTTTTAATAACTAGTAATTATAGATCCCGAATAGTTTTAAAATTAAGAGGTGAAAAAAAATCGCTATAATAGAAACATACCTGTATAGTATAATTTGTATAAAATTGGGTATTAAATTGTCAAAATATTGTATGTCCTAAAGAAATAAAATTGTTGTTTCCAAATTATGATTTTAAAACGATTCCTATGGATATTTTCGACGACCGATGTGGCGCGGTGGGCGAAGGTCCGCCTGCGACGCAGGAGGTTGCGGGTTCGATTCCCGCCTCGGAACAATTGTGTGTACGATCTGCAGATATTTGTTCCGGGTGTTCTGATCGTTTTCTGACTATAATAAAAAATCTCTATATGTATATCAGTTATCTAGTACCCATAACACAAGCTCCGCTTTCTATGGGGCTAGATAATACTGTGTGAATTGTCCAGCATTATTTATGTTTAGTTATGAACTTATGACCTAGGCCGATTCAGCATAAAGGTATTATTGATTATGTAATTTCTGTGTGTTTGTGTACATACTTAATAGAATACACATACATATATAGATATTTTTATTATCCATAAAAAACACCCAGACACCCCGAACAAATATCGGGAATTAAGGCGGGAATCGAACCATCCTGCATTGCAGGCGGATCTTCACCCTCTGTGCCACAGAAGTAAATAGTCTTTAGGTACCTTTATATCAGCAACAGTGGGCCCAGGATTCAAGTGAAAGCTAATATCAGCATAAACTATTCCTTCAGTTTTGCAGCTAAACGTAAGGGAGCACCCACAGTTCGCTACAAATCTGGCCCTGCCTTCCTTGGCCTCCGTCTCAGCAGTGACTTGACGCCATTCTGTCTCATTTGTGAAGTCCGCAATTTCGGTCAGGAAGTTTTCTTCAAGGGAGAATATCGTCAGAGAGTCTGAGAGAGCTTCACCGTGCTGTAAAGACTTTGAATCTTTTAGAACTGATAAATATAGATCTAAAGAATTTAGAATGCCAAGCACGGAAAAGCTATTTGATTCTAAGTTACAAAAGCAATAAGTACCTTAATTTAGATATGTATATTAATAATAAAATATATATATATAAATCAATCCATATTATCAATTATATACTTTAAGTATTTTTAAGTCGTGTGCTGTATTTCTTTACTATAGTTAGATAATTAAGTTTTTTGCTCTATCAGAATAAATATATTTTCATTTCATTTCATTTACTAATGTTTTTCTATACTACAAGGTTACAAGGCTTGATTATCTTGATAATCAAGCTTTGTAGCCAGAGAAGAAATCGTAGATACCTACTTAGCGAACTTCAAGAGATAGGTAGGTACTCCAGAACGTCGATAAGGATTTCTAAGAAAGATAATTATGCCCGTGAATAACCCTCTACCTGGTCCCGTAAATACGCCCCGTTACCTATTGAATAGGATATAATTTGGCGTGTTTTATAAACTATTCACCGACTTCAAATTCCTAAATAATGAAAATGGGATTAAAACTTAGTCTAAAAAAAGAATCATCGAAATCGGGATAGATATTAAGTTATTCGTCCATTTGTCGCGCACTACTTAATGCTAATTTAGGATTAAATACTAGTTTTCTCATGGATGCGATTGTCAGAACTGGACCAAATTGAAAAGGGAACACACGATAACAGCTTTCGAATGCAAAAACATCATCAAAATCGATTCACCCAGACGAAAGTTCTGAGGTAACAAACATTAAAAAAAAACAGAATTGAGAACCTCCTCCTTTCTTGAAGTCAGTTCAAAAGTACATTCGATATCGAAAAGGTCTTTAAGATCTACGCAGGTATACCTAGTTCGTTGGTACGCACCTCACAATCATCACATTTGTCTTCACGTTGACCTAAAGAAGCCAAATACTGGTGAGTGGCAAAGTACCACGTCAGAGTGCATGTAGGAGTAACGTTACTTGCGTTTGCAATCAATGACACATTGCTTCCTTCATTCAAGAGTCGAAAAAGAGGCGATACCTGTAAATTACATTGTACAATTAATAATGCTGGACAACAATTCACACAGCATTATCTAGCCCCATGGTAAGCAGAGCTTGTGGTATGGGTACTAGATAACTGATATACATAATACAATACATTACATAGATAGATATTTTTTATTATACATAGAAAACGACCAGACCACCCGAAACAAATATCTGCAGATCGTACACACATTTGTTCCGAGGTGGGAATCGAACCCGCAACCTCCTGCGTTGCAGGCGGACCTTCGTCCACCGCGCCGCGCCACATCAGTCGTCTTAATAATTTATTAATTATATAGATCTTTATAACCAAGAAAGTTACAATCAAATATTAGCAACAGATTAGAACTAGTATTTTGTAATTAAAACAAATGAGCTAACTGCAAACAATCTAAAGAGCTCAACTGATCAATAACAGTCGGAAGCGTCCCTAAGACGCTGGCTACATTGCCCCGCTGAATGGCAATGCTGATGCGTTGCGTCGCGCCAGATACTCACCTCTCGGGTCACGCGTCGCTTCGACCAGCCGCTCAGATATATATTTTAAAACAATGAAGTATATTTTGAAAAATGATAAAGAATTAATTAGTTACGAGTACTTTATAATTATTTTAATCGGACGTACCGTAGCATTTAATTTATCTACGACATGTTTTCTTAGAAGTTATTTATCGGACAATTATTTCATGTTAATTGACGTTTTTGAAAGAAGCTCTCATATATTTTTACCTACGGACGAAGCGGGAATTTCTTAGTAATTTAGGTATGTACCTCGATAGCATACGCTCGGTGTACCATAGGCTAGGTACATCCTCCTCGAAGTATTGTCTGAGAACAGTGAGAACCCAAACATTTGTATATTTATGGGAATTCTGAAAAACAATTTTACCTGGATGACTGGTAATATCGGTTCCACAGCTGTTATGTTCGCTTTAGTCGACGCCTCTTGGTCGTGTACGGTCACAAGAAGTTTAATTTCGTACCTGTAACGAAAAATACCAACAACAAATTTTGTTATAAAACTTTTGAAACTATCATGGTCACACTAAAGTCATTTAAAACGCGATATTTACCATGATTTATTTTTATCATGTTTTATGGGCAGACATACCGATCTACCCTTATTTTCGCGCAGTGCCTTCAGTTATTCCGTGATCATGGCGCATGAAACTGTGCCGAAATATTAGATAACTCAAAAATCAAATCATGGTAAATATCCCGTTTTAAATGACTTTAGTATAAATCTTGTTATTTTAACTTTCTTTGCAATTATTTATTATATTACTTACAGTCCAATAAGTGGTAATCCTGCCATTTCTAAATTCTCACTATCGGAACCTTGAAAGCTTTCACACGGTTCGCCGTTGTAAGAACAACTCCATTCAAACTGAAAAAAATCATTTCGCCAACGTAACTTGAGAAATTGGGTATAAATTAGTTTAAACCCATGTTATTACGTCTTATTCAATTTACCAACGTAATAGAAAGAAGTCGATTCATGGGCGTTCCCGATAATTAGAAAATTACAGACAATTTGTAGCCCCGAAGGTTGTTATTGACAAAATCAAATATAGTACCTATACAACAAAAATAATTCATTAATTTAGTTCTAAGAAGTCGTCTTTTCTACGAATTGTAAAACATAAAAAGGTTTAGCGATATAAATCCTCTAAATTACACTAATTTTAAACTTGTTTTGAATGAGACTTTTTTTCTATCTCATGGGAATTGAAAGTAGGTAGGTACTATGTTTCATTCCGATTTAGAGTGTTGCGGTTCCGGGTATGTGGTCATTATCTATGTATAGTAAACATATATCTATATATGTAAACGAATATGATATACTCGTAGATTGGACTAAAATTTAGCATTGATCTAGTCATAGACCTGGAGTAACCAGGACAAAGGAAGTTGCCAATAGGTTCGTATATCATGAAAGTTTTATAGTGCTTCTTACGTCTTACCACGGGCGTTTCGTCATAATAGTCCATATTTTCCACAATAGCTTCAAGGGTGAACTCGGTATTGACCGTTACCAGTAAATGGTCAACGTTGAGGTGCACTTTTAGCCCTCTGAATAATACTTGAAAAGGCAGCTCAGTCTGAAATCAGGAAATCAATTTGCTAGATGGCACTTAGAAGTCATGGTTTAGGATCAATTGAGAGAAAAAGCTATGATATCATTAATAACGCTTGGATCGTTCGTTTTCACAACATTTTTTTTAAGGAAATTATGCAAATAATTGAAGCGAATTCTCGATCTTCAGTGACTCCTATTTTTCTACGATGTACAAGAGATTATGGCTGAATCAACATCATGATCATCAACAGCAGTCACTTTCTTTATTGCCTTGGGTTATTTTAGCCCTCTACCTATAAAAGCTGGCGTGTCTTACGCCCGAATACTTAAACGCATTTCAGATTTAAGCACGTCTCAAGTCGTCATTTTTTGACAGTTTTTAATGAAAATCTGTCAGAAAATCATCTCTTGAGTTGCGTTGCGTTTTTTCGGGGGTTATACTTCTAATTTGATTAGATGGGTAGTCAATGGGTGAGTATTTACCCAATAACGCTGTATATACCTGTGTAACGATGCTATTATTCCTGTAAACCAGACAAGTGATGTAGTACATCTCGCCGGCACGCAGAGTGAACCGAGGTATTTCCAGCCTCCAGCCCGATATATCGTCTGCATTTATTATGTTGCCTGATGCTTCGATGTTCCATGCAAACTGGAAGCACAGATAATATAATACATCTGGAAGCAAGATGTGAATTCTTTAAAATGGCTTACATTATTTACGAGATACCAGTTCGTATGGTACGTATTTGTGTCGAGATATTGGTATATGATACATTTTGCATTGTCAGAAGACAGAAATGGGAATAAATATGAGTTATTTAGTGAAAATAATGAGTGCTATTCGAATGAAGGTTAGGGACGCACCGAGTTCAAAAAATTTCAAGCTAAAGCTAAAATACTGGCTCTTGGAGAAAACGTTATATACCTAAGAGTTTTTAAATGATGCGTAATTTAGAATAATTTTATTTTTCAAATTTTATTAGAAATAATGATAATGATTTATAAATTGTGACGTATAATTTGACATATAACTAATAAAATGTTTATCTATTTATCTGAACACACGATTGTCGTGACTACACCTAAACTAGAGACAGGAAGAAGAAAAGTGTAAAATTTTCTTCTGAACCCTTAATTTGTAAAATCAATCTCAACGTGGCACCAATCGAACGCTGCTATTTCCACCCTTGCTGGGATAGTGTTCTGAAAAAGTTTGACCCCCCTTTGTAGTAGATAGAAGATACATAATACACTGAACATACGTTTCAGAGGCACAGTCTGAGTCTACAGACTGGATTGTGTTTCTGACGTCACAGAGAACTGCACTTCACCTGACTATACCCATTAAAGACGGCAAAAATAACCGAAACGAATTAACATGGGTCAGCAAGGCAAGGCTACCATGTTATTTACATATAAGGCTCATTTTAGCGTGAAAAACGCTTTTTCACGCGTTATTCACGTTGAAATGCGCCTTAACAATCGCGCTAAAATTAGCGTAATAACGCTGATAACGCGCGTTATGTTACCTGCTAAATAGCATGGTAGCCTTGCAAGACTAAAAACCAAATAACAGGCTTGTAGTCTTCACTTTTTAGATGGGCTATAACTGTTCTGTATAACTCAGAATAACGCGTAGGTACTTAGAGCATTGTGTAATGAGTAATGACGACCGATGTGGCGCGTTGGGCGAAGGTCCGCCTGCGACGCAGGAGGTTGCGGGTTAGATTCCCGCCTCGGAACAATTGTGTGTACGATCTGCAGATATTTGTTCCGGGTGTTCTGGTCGTTTTCTATGTATACTAAAAATATCTATCTATGTAATATATAGTATTATGTATATCAGTTATCTAGTACCCATAACACAAGCTCTGCTTACCATGGGGCTATTATTATTATTTATTAATGACCGAGTGCAACACTTACCATCAGGTATGGCACTCAGTATGTCACTTGTACCTACGTTATGTACACTTTATTTTAAGATTGAAACCCGAGGAATGTAACAGCCGGGTCAAACCCGGGTTTATAAGTAATTCTAATTATGTATATTTTAAAAAAATAAATAAATACAAGAAATACAAATACTTACATAGTAATCTTGAACAGAACTACACGACGTAACTTCAGCTGCTAGATAATACTTCAAATCTGTGTATATAGTGCTTCCGCCCACGAGGAACACAGACAGTTTGTCTGAGCGGCCGTCTACAAAGAGCTTCTGGTCTCCTTTGATGTTGTCGATGTGGAATGACCTTGTCGTCCCGTTGCTCGAGTCTGAACCGCTTGTGACATTGAAAAGGTAATCGACGCCACCTAGAAGCTGGGAGATTTTTTCTTTAAAATACATACCTACAATATAAATATCAAATCATTTATTTCAAAGTCACTGCATAGTAAGTACAAAATAAAGTTGCTACCCGCTGTCTGTCTGTCCCTTTGTCACTTTCCCACACATGGTTCTTAAATTAAACGAAGAAAAAAGCAACGAAAAAACTTATTCTAATAAAAAAAAATACTGGCTTGGCTGAGGAAGTAAGTGTTTACTTTCCACCACAAAGTTACTTCGTCTTGCAAGGATAGAACGCCGTAATGTACATATATTGCCTTCAATTGCCAATACATCTGGTGATCGAAGGTAGTAGTAGTAGTGGGTTGTATTATGCATCTATTACAATAAGGCATTGTTCTTACTTGCGTATTATTAATAACAAAAACGAAAGGCTCAGGCTGAGCAGCATTCAGGCTCGCTTCTATGGCTCTGGTGGAGCGCCACAATAGCAGTATGAAGCGCTGGCTGGGGGCTTCGAGGTGGGCCCATCGTACTGTCCATGAAAACTTCAAGTCTTCTTCCTCAGTTTGAAGTCTGAAAAGTTTATAAGTAGATAGATAGATAGAAAATACGTTTTTTCACACTTAATATATACCTATAAGAAACGATGTACAATATAATTTTAAAAACTAGGTAAGTTACAATTGGCGGTCTTATCGTTCAAGATCGTGGACAGTACCATTATGGGTGCTTGTAGGTTATTATAATTACATAGTATAAAACAAAGTCACTTCCCGCTGTCTGTCAGAGGGTGCCAATGACAACCAAAATGATATGTTTTGTAGATAGATAGGTAATTCTTTTATTGCACACTCAAAAATAAAACAAACAAGACAGAATGAACTACAAAATATGTGACAATCTTATGCTATTATTACTATAAAAGAAATTTCTTCCAAAATATCCCATAAAATGTAAATGTATTTGTTTCCGCAATACATAAAAAGGAATGTATAATACCTAAGTATTGTGGCCTGATCTCAGTTCAGCCTCAGCAGCCTATATTGTTTCACCGCTGGACGCAGGCCTCCCTGGTAAGTACCTTATTGGCTTTTATCTCATGGGAGGTAATGTCCATAATCCCCACGATGGGCATGCGGGTTGGGATCGATATTAGGTGGTAGGTACATTGTTCTGCACTCGGCGCTGCTGCCCGCCCCCCGGTGGATATCCCTTACTCGCCTCTTACGACACCCGCGGGAAGAGTTGGGGTGGTTCAAATTCTAAGCCGGCATCAGCACCACGTTGTATATTGTAGTAATTTGAAGTCGGTTTCATTTTTTTTCTAAGCAATTAAAATAATAAGTAACCTACCGACGCAAATTGGGAACATCCAAAGGTGTGCACCTTCGGACGAAAACGCAAGCAATATGAACACATCTTTGATATCTATTAAATAAATCAGGTTATAATAAGACCTTTTTAGGAAATGCAATTAAAATCATATCAATCGGAATAAAAGAGAGCCGAGCTAATTTAATTAAGCTTGATAAGTATTTCTAGGTAGTAGTTAGTCATTTCGTTATATATTTAATTAGTAGGGTTTGTTTTTCCAGGAAAGTTTCAAGCAGCTAGGTAATTGAAACTTCAGAATTTATCCACGAGGGAACAGATAAAATACAAAGAACACGCCACAAAATTCCCTGAGTTCTTAGATTAAAATATAGCTGAGCAAACTTGATCTACATTTTACTATAACGTTTTAGTACTCATGTATCACACTAATATTATAAATGCGAAAGTTTGGATGTTTAGATGGATACATGTATGTATGGATGTTTGTTACTTTTTCAAGACAAAACTACTGAACGGATCAGGCTGATATTTTGCACAGATGGAATCAAACATAGACTTTTATGCCATAATACAGTTCCAATGGGATTTAAGTGACTTTTAAATGGTTCCACAGACCAAGCCGCAGGCAGAAACTAGTTGTAAATATCGCTTAAATTTTAATAGTTATTATTTTTTATTGGACCATGTCAAAGCTTGAATCTAATTAGATACAACAGACAAAGGTACAATCAATTTAAAAAAACTATACCCTTGACCTACGGCGGGAAACGAAACCGTAACTTCGTGTGTCGCAGGCAGATTTTCGCCCACCTCGCCACTTCAGTCGTCAATGGTTTACGTCACATGTTTAGTTTTAAAATACAACAGCGAACTATAAATAGGAACGATAAAAGGGACGACGGAATGATAAATGTATACTCACGTTATCACAGTATGGTCTGGGGTCTCAATAACTGAATTTTCATCTTTAGGGCACACGATCTCCGGGGCTAGGATTCTAAAAGTAGTTCCTTCACCGACCTAAAACATTGAATTATATACAATTGTTATTATGAATTATAACCACGATCATCCGGAATCCAATGAAATGAATTTCTAACAACTAATCTTCCACATCTTTATCTGTGAAGAGTTTAGTAAGAAATAAAGCCTCTCTAAAGAATTATTGAATGGTACCTACTACATTAAAGATTAGAAGAATTAAAACTTGGTGTCTTCACAAACGTGTTCATCATCATCATCATCAACCTATGTTAGTCCACTGCTGGACATAGGCCTCCCCCAATGAGCGCTATAACGCCCTGTCTTCAGCTTGACGCTTCCAACATCTACTTGCAGTTTTTCGCAGGTCGTCATCCCACCTGGTCGGAGGGCGTCCAACACTACGTTTACCGAGTCGTGGTCTCCACTCAAGAACACGTTTGCCCCAGCGGCCGTCGGTTCCTCGCGAGATATGGCTGACCACTGCCACTTCAGCTTACTAATGCTGAAGTGGCAGTGGTGTCGATAACTATGGTTCTCTGTCAGATGTATTCATTACGAATCCTATCCTTCAGAGAAACTCCGAGCATAGCTCTTTCCATAGCTTGCATAAACGTGTTCATGATAAAAGGCAATACCTGCAGTTCACGCAGTGTCAATAATCTTGTATAATTTAGCTCCGTTAAACAAGATTAATTTAGATAAACAAACTATAAAAGTACATGAGATGAGAAGTTTTCTACGTTGACTTTACCAAATGTGAAATTAATTTAGTTTTGAAAGCCTCGATCGCTCTGGAAGTTACGGGAAATCGGATTACGGTAAATTGGTTATCGATTTCGTTGTAACACTCGATAGGGACTCGATTTTTTCGGTTTAATCTTTCCTTTTAGTTTTAACCTGCTTAAGTGAGGTTGGGATTAGTTTGGCGTAATCCCTTGCTAATCTAAAATTATATTAATGTTTCTATAAATTATTCTATTTACCAGCTATGCTTATCTAAAGGCAAAGCAAAATAATATAGGTTTAACTGAGAATAGCTCGCAATAGCTTTTGATAAAGTTCTCAGGCAATAAAGTTATTCCTATTTATTTGTTAAAAACAACAAAGGAAAGTCGAACTTACAGATATTCGAAAAACGCTGGCTAGAACAATGAAAACCGTATAGTTTACGAGTGCCATTTTTCCCTAATCCCACCTGCACTCATTGTTTTAACGACGAACAAAAAACTCTGACTCGCTGGCACAAAAGAGTCCACGTGAATGGAAAGCTTCGTGTTCTACCTTTGCATGTCAGATGCAGAAGTACAGGCATTAAGCATGGGCAATGAAGAATTTAAGCATAATTTAGAGTGCTTAGTATTTAGGAAAGTGGTTATTACAACTGGCTACGATTCTCGTCAGCCAGCTAAGATTAGTTCTCGGTTTTCTGTCGTGAATTAACGATGAAGTTATCAAAAATAACTTTGATTTCGATTTTCGGCATTAGGTTGTCTAAACCATCCACACATGTATTTAGAATAAGAATATATTTATTCATAGCATTAACAAATTTCCTAATCTAGTTCCTTAATTACCCAACACCATAAAGACTGCATAAATACTAACTAATTAGAAAACTTAATGCTACAAAATGGCGCCCGACTTTGATACCTCAATAAATGATACATGTCGAAATAAGTATGTTGCCAACGTGGTGGTCATGAAGCAGATCAGAGGCACCAGCTATTACCCAGCATAAAAATGTGCATTAAAATTATGGCTTTAACTTGTTATATTCAGATACATTTTACAGTGACAAAATGGCCAAGAGAATCGAGCCGAGGAAGAACAACAGCTTCCTTCTGTGTATTTTAAGACTTTCAATCACTAATCCGACTGTCGAGTGTTGTGGTTATGTCAAAACCCCCTTGTTTAAGGAAGGGAGTCATGTTTAGCTGTGGGCGTATGTGTGCTGATGATATAATTACTACTTGTACGATATTTAAGTGACTAGAACTATCTACATACTAAAACACTAGCCTGAAGTAAAGAGGGCATCGGTGCATTTTAATAAAACAAAGTGCCAATGACAGTAATTATACCGATCGATTTGGTTTGTACTTATTTAACCTACTAGTCGGTTCGTTCGAACGTGAAGCTTCGTGTGACTTTAAAGTCTATTAGGTAAGTAGGTAGGTACTATTACTACTTAATACCTCTGTGACGCAGCGGCAGCCGAAGGTCTGTGTTATTCCGCATGCGTTCCACTGGCTTCGGCCTAAACTAGTCCGTATCCGGATAGTAAAATTCAATGCTGTTCGTTCCAGATTCTTACAATTTATTTTTTTTTATACAAAAGTAGCCAATCTATTATCGTCCACACACTTCTAGAGCTTCTAGTCTTCATTCCGTACGCGTCCGTGAGCGCCCTGTCTTCAGCTTGACGCATCCAGCATCTACCTGCAGTCTTTCACAGGTCGTCATACTACCTGGTCGGAGGGCGTCCTACACTACGTTTACCGAGTCGTGGTCTCCACTAAAGTACACGTGCACCTAAGTGTATCTACTAGTATTTCTCACTCAAGCACCTGTAAACTTTTAAAAACACCTTCCTAGCGAACTTTCGCAGTATTCCCCGATTTATCGCTCTAAGCTCTACACTAAGAATAATGTGCCAATCTGGTGGCACTAAAGTTGTTTCCTGCTAAACTAGGCACTGCGCCCGTCGTCGCCTGTAGGCAATTAAGGCGGCAAATAGCTCCTAAACTCAATAAACGTGTACTGGGATGCTGCGTGGTATGGGAACGTTCATATACCTTTCTATTTATAGCTACTTCATAGGTACAGTCAACGACGAACATTACTGAACATGACATTTATAAAGATAACGTAGAGGAATATAAAAGTACTGAAAAAGATATACTTAGCTCTTTCCCATTCAAATAATCAAAAAATAAATAAAACAAATCATGTAATAAAAAACCAAATTAAAGGGCTATATGAATTGTCCAGCATTTTTTATTTATTTATCTTTTTTTTTCGTTTTTAATATAAGTGTGATTAAATGAGCAAGGATCAGCATATACATACACTAGGTATCTGTTTTTGTTTCAAAAAACCTCGTGAAATTTTTTAAGTAAAATAACCGGGAAACGTCCAAGTGATTTACGGTCACCTTAACAAGCTTAATGGACTTTATGAGACTCTACCTCAAGGCTACTCGATGTAAATTCAATTGAGATTTCGGCAATAAAGAAAACGAATCGAAAAAGAGGACCGACCCTAATAAAAGGTCTCATTATGATGTATTTGGCCAGGCGAAGTGACTGTGAGATACATACTCTCGAGTGCCCAAGAGTAGATGAGACACTTCTTTTTAATCGGCTTCAAAAAGGTGGTTCTATGTCCGGCTGTTCGTATGGTTTTTTTATTTTATTATAAGGTTTTTGTTATTTCAGTGCGTAAGCCAATCGGGGTAATCTCTAATAAAATTAAATAATATCCCAAAACAATTCGATTTCGATGGGACTTGAACCCGCGACCTTTCCCTACCTTCCTTCTTCCTTAGGGATCTTATTTAATTTTTGTATTTTGTTACGTTCGCCGATTCCTCCGTTAATTGTGCTCCGCTATTGTATGATAACTATCCCGAAATCCCTAAAATAAAATAAGTAGGTACCCGAAGGATTAGTACCTATTTGTCCCGCAAAACTAAAAAAAAACAGTAAAAGGAATTTGGAGTTGAGTTTTAGTTTTTACCTAAGAACAATCAAATGCTACAGTTAGGTTGTTTAAACACTTCAACAAAAATCTGGTAGGTATAGTTTTTGACGATATTTACCACATAGTAGGTAGGTATGTATTTTCATAATCCCTAAAAATGTATTTCATTCAACTCCATCCAATACAAGTGCTGAAGAGCGGTAAAATTAGTTGGCAAGTTTGGAGAAAAATCGAAGTAGCGTCACAGAAGGTATCGAAGTATGTACATAGGTACGAAGCTTTACGCATGTGCCGTCATCAAAGACGAGAGTGAAGTTCGCGCGGGTGCCCAGACCTGCCGAACGATCACGGAAACGCCCGATCAGTACCGAACCGGCCACTTGGAGGGATTCACGTTCGCCCGGCCGCAGAATTATTGACCATTTCCTGCGATAATTCCCCTTACAACACAGTCTGCCACTAAAACTGCCAGCTAAATACGAAATAACAGTGACTGTATAGTGATAAAGTGACAAATAACGAAAGAATAACATTATTTACAACGCGTATTGTGTAATCGTGACTATTATGTTAATACAGTGTAACTGGTAGCGTAGAAACGCTAGCAACGAAATAAAACTACATTAATTAACTATAACAAGCGTAACAGCTACTGCGACGTGAAGAATTTGACAAGAAACAGCGAATTGATCGCTAAACAAAGCAAGTATCCAGCGACTGATTTGATGAGATCGCCTTTTGGTAGTATTACGAAGAAGATGCCAACGACAGTGCACGAGAATATAGCCCTTCTCAACATGATGTCTTCAGACAACTACGAAGATGACCTGAAAAGTGTCCAGCTGCATAATCCATCAGACAGACGGCTCCAGAGCGACGGCGCATGCGTAGAGGAGCGGGTGAAGACTTCCCGCGGGGAAATCTTGGTAGCCGTGCGAGGGGACCGCACCAAGCACGCCATAATCACCTACCACGACCTTGGCCTCAACTATGCATCCAACTTTCAAGCTTTCTTCAACTTCGTTGACATGCGAGCCATCATAGACAAATTCTGTATCTACCATGTCAACGCGCCGGGCCAGGAGGAAGGGGCGGCCACCCTTCCGGAAGATTTTACTTACCCTTCTATGGATGCTCTAGCCTCGCAAATCGATTTTGTCCTAGGACACTTCGGTATTAGGTCCTTTATTGGCTTCGGGGTGGGTGCTGGTGCCAATATATTGGCTCGGTACGCGCTCCTCAATCCTCAACGGGTAGATGCCTTGGCTTTGATTAACTGCACGTCTACTCAAGCCGGATGGACCGAATGGCTCTACCAGAAAATAAACACAAGACAGCTGCGTTCGAGCGGGATGACTCAAAGCGCTTTGGACTATCTCATGTGGCACCATTTCGGCCGCAGCACCGAAGATAGAAATCACGATTTGTCATATGTTTACAAGGAGTGCTTCAATCAAGTTAACTCAATCAATTTGTCTATGCTTATTGATTCGTACCTGCGTCGCACTGACTTGGACATCGCTCGGGAAACAAAGTCAATAAAGGTGCCCGTTCTGAACATAACCGGTTCCCTCTCCCCTCACGTCGATGATACGGTAACTTTTAATGGAAGGCTGGACCCTGCTAAGACGTCTTGGTTGAATATCTCCGATAGTGGGATGGTGCTCGAGGAGCAGCCAAATAAGATAGCGGAGGCATTCCGCTTGTTTCTCCAGGGCGAAGGATACTGTAGGTAGTCTGCCACTACCAGAACAGAACGCTGCGTAACTCATAGATGCACACGTTGCTTTCAAACACGCGAGCTTTAAACTGTTGTAGACACGTTGGAATGTAGTCAAAACGTTGTAATTTATTTTAGATATTTATGAATAAAATTTAATTTATGGCTTACCTGGCTTTTTTCTGTGTTCTCACCTCTGTATTATAAAAGTAGATACTGCACTTTTCTTTTTAAATCAATAATTTGGTTAGGCTCTTCTACTGACTGTGTCAAATATTTATAAATTTCTCTTTCAAAATGTCTAGTCCCTTAAAATTAGAAGGTTAGAACAGTACATAACATATTCTATTAATCTGAATCATGTTACGAGAACGTAAAATGATTATCGGCCTTCATTTAAATTGAATTGGCAAGGACTAGGGCGAGATGCCATGCCTATAAAACCACCGATGAGATTATACTTACACAATATCATTGTGTTCCGAAACATGTTATTTAGATATAAAACACTTTATTATACCACACAAAACAGAAAACATTACAGGAACAATTTCTTAGAAAAGGACTTCCTGATACATATAAAGGGCGGCCTTATTATATCATTTAGAGGCCGCTGAGAGCTATCTTTTCCATGCACGTGAAGGAACAATATAGACGGTGGCATTTTATTAAATATTAAATTTGTTAATTTATTTTTTGTTATCTAAAACATTTTATAAATACTAGATGTTCACATTTCTAGGGGGATTAGAGTTTAGAGTATATTTTTTAGATATATTTATATATAGAGCCTATGTCACCCGGGGATAGTGTAGCTTCCCAACGGTGAAATAATTTTTCAAAACGGTTCAGTAGTTTCGAATGCAAACAAACAAAAAATCAAATCTTTCCATATTAGTTAACATAGACATGTTTCGTCACAAAATGATATGATAAAAAAGCATAAGACAAAAGCCTTACAGCCATGGTACTACAAAAATATGTACCTACCTAACGGTGTTCTTTTCTCAATATATAAAATAATAATTTAATTCATCTGTTAATACCATTATTTGTACATAATTAACAATGTAGTCGCACATTCGTCTGATACAAACCCGCACCTGCATAATCTTAGTCTGCCACTTTTCCACTGGGTCATTGAAATTGTGACTACGAGTAAGGTAGCTTGGATGTACATAATGTATTATAGCTTAATGGTAATATATACTTAAATACTAAATAGGTAAGCACACAGTTTGTGGAATGTGTGGTTTTGGGTGATTCAATTTGAATAAATTGTTCATTTCAATTATGTGACAAAGGGAAATAAACAAAACCACATGTAATCATCGCTCTCCGTGATTATTTCGTTATTATTTTCTCAGAGTAAATTTAATTTAAAGCTGCAGATCTAGGTCAAGCAAGACCCATTTGCAAAAAAACAAGGTAAGTTAGTCAGGTCAGAGCTTGGAAAAACCTTGTTCAATAAAGCTTTTTACTTGCAAAAACACAGCACAAACTCTTTTGTATGAAGCATAAAAAGTTATAATTTAGAAACAGCAGTTACAAATATTCGTACCTTATTTACGCAGCGCGATATTTAAAGGCATAAGCAGAGGCGATGCAAGTGAAAATGGAAATAAAAAAAAACAAAACCTTTCAAAGCAGTAATTAATTTGCGATTCTTGCTGAACGCTCAATTCGTGTTTTTGTTTAAGCGCGTTTTACGTTTTGCCTGTACCTACAAACGTGGACGCCACCCCACCCCTTTTCCTCCCCTGGGGAGAATAGTTAAATGGACTCTATGCACGAAAGAGTCCGGCCACCCCTCTTTCCACCCTTTCACTGACCACTGGATGAACGGGTTATGAAATATTTTATCGGGAAAAAGTTTAAAAGCTCACTGGCGCAGATTCTTTGTAATGTGGAAACAAAGCATTTTAGTTTTATGTATAACATCACTACATAGTATAAAACAAAGTCGCTTCCCGCTGTCTGTCTGTCCCTATGTACTCGTATGCTTAGATCTTTAAAACTATTCAACGGATTTTGATGCTGTTTTAATTAATAGATTCAAGAGGAAGGTTTATAAACATAATATTTGTCACATAGATTTCCGCAGTTAGTATAATGTAGGTACATTATACTAACTGCGCCTACTCACAATACTCGTATAGTACCCAGATATCTCTTTGAACAAAGTGCAGTTACATGACTTTTTATATTTTTACTTATTATATTATATATTTTTACTACTTTGTAATAGAGCTTCGTTTGACCACAATCTCACCTGTTGGAAAGTGAAGGTTTAGTCTAGAAGACGCATGATAACTGAGGTTGTAATTTACCAAAAAAATAAATACATATTATTATTAAAAGGTTGGTAGTTCAAAGGGTGCCTGGAAGAGATCGCTTCTAAGCGATATGGGCGCTCGTTGTACTTATCTCATGTAATGTCGTTTTTTGTAATGATCTGCATCTGGTGTACTATAAAGCATTTTAAATTGTATTGTATATAAATTACACTAAATACATACATTGCATCATCTGCAGAGTCATTCTACTCTAAAGCGTCCAGTAGGGTTCAGTCAACTTAGTGTTTTAACCTCAATGTTTCGCTGTTATCTTAATTTGTTATGACAAATGCAATTTCGGCGGTAGAGCGGTAGATTTTTGGCGAGCTAATATCGGGGCTTCCTGGATGCCATTTCGGAATCGAGCTCCCGGAATGCCTGATATTGGAATCCCCCCGGTGGGGAATTCCAGAGATAAAATGTAGCGTTTTTCGGACGAGGGAGCTTTGTGTCGTCAAATTAAAGTAGTATTGTAGAACTGTTAAAACTCTTAAGAAAGGCTTCAAGCCTTAAGAACTCTTAAGAGTACTTAAGGTTGTACTTGTTAAATTTTTGAGCATAAAAAGAACCAATTTACCTATCACCTAAGTGCAGTTAGTACCTCGGTAGATTGGCTTTTAAGGGTACACCAGTCGGCGGCGCGAACTCATCGCTATGCGAGGCCTAAATGTATGTCACCTGACATAATTCTTATCAGGGGAGACCTGCGTCCGGCAGTGGACCAATATAGGCTGTTGAGGACGATAAAGAATGTACGAAAGGGTGCTCTAGGTTGAAATGCATAATTATTCATTCTAAGAAGTCCGAGTAAAAAAATGTGAGTAGACCTTTGGCACAAGGGTTATTATTACAGAAAAACTATTGATTGCATCTATTTAAAATAAATTTCGTGTTTTTCAACTTTTATAACGAAACTGTGTCGAAACGGGCTTTATCATACAGTTTACTTTCTCTATTTATCGTATATTTTCGCCCAAAGTTGGGGTAAAATGAGTGTTGAAATACGAAAGTTCAGAAGCTTGTATTTTTCAAATGTATACTTGTTTTACGGTTTGGGGTGTATACAAAAATAGATAATGACGAGATAAATTGATATTATCCGTAGTTTTGAACGGTCAACATTAAAAAGTGTAGTAGTTAGGTACCCTTGTACGTTTGTATGGGAAGATGAGCGATTTGTTTGACCTTATTTATTAAAAAGTTTATTGAGGCTTCGGTACTAAGTCCATCCTTTGTAAAGGGTAGACTTAGTACTGAGGCATTATCTACCTTCCGACCTAAAGCACAGAAGAGGACCCTTAACCTTTAGAGGTTCAGTGATTGAGGTAATTAAAAACAAAATAATGCGATAAGATAATATATTTTACATCAACCATCTCACACCATAGCTTGATAATGGATTATATACACATACAATTATATTGTCATTAAAAACATCAATAAAAATTGACTAGAGTTCATATGATAATCTACAAAATGTATTTACAAATAAGCTCCGAATTAACGTAGATATTTCATATCAGTCTGACTAGAGTTAAGTATGTACAGATAGAGACAACATTATAAATTATCCATGTTAAATTGAGTTATTATTCAGGCTGATTACCACGTTTCGTAGGTCACTAGTCACTAAGGTAAGGACACTAATATGTCGATTTATATATTCCATAACGACACATGTATGCATACACCATAAATTATAGATAGCTATATCATAACTTTAATATATGGTAATGTTCTTTTTGATGACATCTTATGCGACATGACAGCTTCTTATGTAACACCATAGCAGGGAAAGTAGAACAAAAACGAGGAAGGGGAATACCAAGAATTATACCTATAAAAATCAGATCAAGAAGAAGCCGCTGTTATGTCATATAAAGAAGTAAAAGAGACCGCTTTGGAAACAGAAAAGTGGAAGAAATTCCATCATTGCATCGACAAGAGCTAGACTATTTTAATTTATAACAATGATGTTTCTTTTAACATAAATAAATAAATAATGCTGGATAATTCACACATCATTATCTAGCCCCATGGTAAGCAGAGCTTGTGTTATGGGTTCTAGATAACTGATATACAGAATACAATTTTTTCATTCAAAATTACATAGATATTTTTTATTATACATACAAAACGACCAGAACACCCGAAACAAATATCTGCAGATCGTACACACATTTGTTCCGAGGCGGGAATCGAACCCGCAACCTCCTGCGTCGCAGGCGGACCTTCGCCCACCGTGCCACATCGGTCGTCATTGACTTCGAAATTTATTTTTCGTCCTTAGTCTCTTTAGAATGAGTCTGTTTGATTTGATTGATTGTTGTTGTTCATAACTGAATAATGAAATCATGTTATGTTATTTATTTGACAACGATACATATCTAAATTGTACCAGAAAGAAGTTTATTTCAGTAGAGTATGCTTTCTGAGACATTTACCTATACAATTTTCTAACGCCATGTACCACTATAATGTATGTATATATGTACACGTAACGCTTAATTGTAGTTTTCTATTATTTTCGAAACTTTATAGTATAATAAGACCGTATTGGTTTTGTATATAATGAATGTAATCAACCAGCTTAGCTTAATTAACCTAGTATATTGTAAGTAAAATAATATAAAATAGCTACCATTTAAACTAACAAAAATGGCAGTAGATAAGGATACAATTCACATACTAAGAATCCCGATACAGTAAGCTAAAGCTAAAACATTTTCAGTCAGTAAGAATTTGGAAAAGTTTCGTCTCCGTAGCAAGAAAGTTGTACAAAAGAATTCGATTTTTGCTAAGTCAACGAAACCAAAGCGACCGAGGAGTCTTGGAACAAAATGAGCTCTGTCATTAATATTATTCACGGCAAGCTTAATCAGCGCTAATTAACGTGAAGTTAGCTACAGAAACAATTGAAGATTTATTTGTTTACAAACAAATACAAGCGCTTTGTAGGTGTGTTTGTTATTCGTAATATTTTACGGCTTTGACCACCGTCACGCAACAACGACCAACCCCCCTGGTTGGTCTGTGGGGTGCACCGGTCAAGGTAAGGTCCTTTTGCGTATAATGGTAGGTGTTTATCAGATTAGAAACATACAGAGAAATGACTAACATTTTTACAATTTAAATGAGGAGGTATTTTAGAATTTAATTAACCTTTGATTGTGTTGCTAGTAATAAGCTACGTGGTATAATTAAAATAAATAAACGTTTACTACAAAGAAAATTCAGGCTTATTATCTTGGTTTTTTTGTGGTGAGAGAGAACTAAATGTTTGGAATGCTTTCTGAAATGTACTACAAATGGGGGTGTACTGCAAGGAACAATGTTTGCTCCACTTTTGCTTCGAGTTTTTACTAATGGTCGAAGTTGTGACTTGCCCTCAGTACTTTGAAGATATCAGAGATACCATACTTGTTGCGATCTTGTTGCACGTTTCATGATTTGTAATGTACACATGACAAAGTTTATTCGCAAATATTACTTGTTTGATTAACAGAAGCGAGTCAGAGACTTGCATAATAAAGGGAGGGTTCACTGTCGAAAAACTGAAAACAACAAAAACACGCTCGCAGTCACAGTCGAGTGTTCATCTACAATGCATATTCAGTGGTCACGTCGCGTTTTTTTTGGCGCTAGCTGTGCTCGTGATGAGTTCGGGGCGAGAGGGACCCAGGGCCGGACTCAGCGCTCGAATCCCCCGCGTACACTTCGGAGAAACCACCAGCACTGCCGCCACCGCCACCGCTGCCGGGACCGGCGCCTATCAACCACAAAGTAATAGTTAATGAGCCATTTTCATAGTAACAACAGTCTGTCATCCATCACAGAATACAACGGTGATATAAATAAATAAATAAATAATGCTGGTCAATCTACACATCATCATCTAGCATCTAGCTAAACAGAACTTGTGTTATGGGTACTAGATGCCTGATATACATAATATAATATATTAAATGAATAGTAATTTTTTATTATACATTAGAAGACGACCAGAACAACCGGAACAAATATCTGCAGATCGTACACATAATTGTTCCGAGGCGGGAATCGAACCCGCAACCTACTGCGTTGCAGGCGGACCTTCGCCCACCGCGCCACATCGCATCGGTCGTCAGAATACAGATGATATCAACAAAAAATGAAGAAGCTGCATAATAAAGTTAGATTGAACAGTTTATGCAACGTTGTGTGTCGGTATAGCGATCAAATAACTGTTATAATTGAGCGTGGGATGCAAGACATCCTGCTGAGTTAAATATCGTGAGCTTGTCTGCTGTGCTGATGCTGAAGATCTTTTGTTTGTTTATTAATTTCCACTGTAGGTAGACATGCTACACTTGATGTCGTTATTTTAACATTTATAGAACTTAACGGTTAAGTTCTATAAATGTTAAAAGTTAAATTACATTTTAATACTAACTTTGACATAGGAAACAGCATAGGGGATTGTGTATAGAAAAAGCTGACAGACATGCCTTCTTAGAAAATCACTAGAATAGGATAATAAATATCTATAATATCATCAATCTCGAATTCATGACCGTGTCTTTTTTTTTTTTTTTTTTAATTTATTTACCAACTTAAAGATATTGTTACATAAAAAAGCCTAAAAATAACACGAAGGAAACCACAAAGGTTAAACGGTAAACAAAGGTGTTAGTCAGGGTAATATGTAATGCTCACCATGATGTGCCATTGGCACACAGTAAGAAGTCCCAGGGCAGTGTCGTGGCCGCACCTTCTCGTAGCGACTCAGCTGCTGCAGCTCGCAGTCCGAGTGATGCTTGTCCACTGCGATTAAAAAGCAAAGCCATGTGAAGACAATAAATACCACTACGAAGTCGCTTCCCGCTGTCTGTCTGTCCCTACGTACTTATGCTTATATCTTTAAAACTATACGCAAAAGATTTTGATGCGGTTTTTTTAATAGATAGAAGTGATTCAAGTGGAATGTTTATAACATGGATTTCCACGAGGGTGAATCCGCGGGGCGCAGCTAGTAATAAAAAAAAACTTTAAACTTTCGTCAACATGCTAAGCGGGCATGTATCAAGATGGGCATGTGGCAAGAGTGAATTTAGAGGAAATATTAAGTGAATACGCGCGTTTGTGGTTTGCAATTTTTGTATGATATGTTTCGATACGAGAGTTTTAATTTAGCTCGTGCTTCTTTTGTTTTGTTTACGGATTCAGAAACGTTAATGTGCTTTCTCACCTTGTTTGAACACAAAATTGTGGTGGAATTATTTACTTAATTGAAACAGTAATAAAACTTCACACTCATTTAGTACGTATTCATTTTACAAATAGCTTTGAATCTGTGTCCAATTTTAAGCTCATTTAGTCCAAATGAGTCTAGAATTCGATTTCTATGAGTAAGTGAAAAACGTAAAACTTTTACGATAACGATCTGCACCATTTTAATTTAATTTTGAAATTAATTGACGCACTCAAGTCGCGAGCTCAAACTTTGTTATGTGTATACGTCATTTATGAATAATGGTTATTGCATTCATTAGGTATGATAATAAACATTCACACCGTATGTCAAGGATAAACATTTAAACGTGGTTACAGAGAGTTAAACATAAGGTAAAATACACTATAACAATTGTAGAGTACTAT
The DNA here is from genome assembly GCA_943735965.1 of Eupithecia abbreviata. Taxonomy (NCBI): domain Eukaryota; kingdom Metazoa; phylum Arthropoda; class Insecta; order Lepidoptera; family Geometridae; genus Eupithecia; species Eupithecia abbreviata. Next base: position 7,425,725 of record OX030991.1, on the reverse strand, counting down.
GTAGAGTCGTCCTTGGGTTATTCTATATATATAAGTTTTCAATGTCATAGACAAATCGATATTAACTGATACGAGGTTGCTTATAACAAGGTAATTTTCATTTGAGTTGGTAAAATTGTAGTTATGGCTTTAGCAAAATAGATTCGACATATATTATGTAGTATATAGTATATAGAGTATGCATACTCTATATACTAATACCATATTAAAGTGTCCAATGACCTTAGGCAAGGGGATATTAACCCCGCGAAAGGACATGTGCTATACCCACTCTTTAATATTACCTACTGCTTTATAATTATATTTTTTGACAATTGAATTTATTTTGCTCACTGATATATTGGATTATTTTTCTTGAGGACATTTGTGATTGTATTTTATTGTATTTTGCTAATTGACGTGCGTATATTGGATTATTATTTTTATTAAATTCGTTGCTAGTGATTTATTATGTTGACTACACTTTTGTATTAGGTAATACCTGTAAAAATAGTTGTAATGCTTTGAATAAATAAATAAATAATAAATAAATATTTAAAGTTACCATTAGGTCTGTCTCGATCCCGATGTCTCTGCGGGTGCTTCCTGCAAGGGCGATGCGGGGGAGCGTCGTTGTCTCGATGGCCGAAGGTCCGGAACTGCAGGGTGTGGTCTAGGGTAGCTGCGGTGGCCTCGGCGCCCACCGCGAAGGTGGCGTACGGACTTATCTCGTATACATCTATAGGATAAGTCGGACGGGAGGTAAGTGAACTAAGTGATCGCTCTATTTGAATAAGATATAATACATCAATCGTGTGGGGAACTAGAAAAAATACCTTTTTTTTGCGCGAGAGCCAGTCCCCTCCCATGCTATAGCATACCTTACCTTCCTCGCAAACCTTTTATAAAAGGTATACGAGGAAGTGAAATAAAACTGGCAGAATTTTCACCTAAGGAAACTAAATTCTATATTAAACCTATTTTCATTCAAAAGAGTTTGCAGACGATTGTACGGAGTAGGTCAATACAACTCTTCAGTTGGGAAAGCATGGTTGTGTTAACGTTAATGTGGCCGTTCTATTTTAAAACTAAATTATTTATTCCATGCCTAGTTTGATTACGTAGAATCAGAGGTGTGCAAGCATTTAGTAGCCGGTATCAAACATTCACTAATTCCACCATCACAAACGGTCTAATGTTTAAATTTCCTGGACAACATACTGTGAAACTGTTTCTCAAATACATGATGTGCATTCTGTTTTCCGAAACTATGCTATTCCAGTTTTTTTCTAGTCTTATTGCTTTATGGCCTAGTTTTATTAGATCTATATATATAAAAGAAAGTCGTGTTTGTTACAACACTTATAACTCGGCTGGACCGATTTAGCTGAAAATTGGTGGAGAGGTAGCTTAGAACCAGGAGTCTAACATAGGATAATTTTTATCATTTAAACAATTTGACACATAGATTTCCACGGGGGCGAAGCCGCTGGGAGCAGCTAGTAGAGAGATAAAAAACACTTTATTATACCACACAAAACAATACAGAATTAAACAATACTATTTTCACCATCACAAACAGTCTATTGTTTATACTTCCTGGAAAGCAAACTGTGAAACGGTTTCGCGAATACGTGTTTAGCATTCTGTGTTTCCCTAAACTAGGAATTATATAATACTAGCGGACCTTCCCGGCTTCGCACGGTTTTAGTACCCCTAACTTTTTGAAAATATAATATAGCCTATATTCACCGGGGATAGTGTAGCTTCCCGACGATGAAAGAATTTTTCAAATCGGTCCGGCAGTTTCGGAGCCTATTCATTACAAACAAAAAATCAAACCTTTCCTCTTTACAATATTAGTATAGATTCCAGTTATTTTTGCATATCTATTTATAAATATTTATTTAACCTTTATAACTTTGCATTGCCTAGTTTTATAACGTACAATGAGAGGTGTAAGCATTTAGGTAGTAGCCAATTGTAAACATTCACTATTTTGGCTACCACAATAATATTGGTAGCGTCCCATTTACACATTGGTAAAGAAAACTGTATAGTACTGATATTGGGCCGGAGGTCTCCCATGGGACACCGACTCGCTACGCATCAATCAAGTCAGACAGACGAAGTCTTTATGTATTTTACCAATCCAATTATGTTCCCACTTGTTTTGTTTACTCCTATGCTATAGTGAGATAACATTACAAATATAAATTCTTATTATAGATTTCAGTTGATGGGAAGCTGAAATCACTTAAGTATTGACTTTCTTGAGACTAGTAAGGTCTTTCACCTCAGAAAATATCAATGAAGTTAATTATGAGTTGTACTTAAGATAAGTTATCTTTGGCAATGTAATTGGACTAAATTTAAATTATCTACCCACCTACAATTTTGTACACCAAATTCATAATTGAATACTACTATTGACTCGATATTAGGGAATATTTTGAGACCCTTTTACATAACACATTTATTTCAAACAACAATGTTATAAAAGTTCCAAACGTTTTAAAATAGTACAATTTTAAAACGTTACAATATGAGATAATAAATTTAGCAACGTATCGCATCGACTCCGTGGCGCAACGGTAGCGCGTCTGACTCCAGATCAGAAGGTTGCGTGTTCAAATCACGTCGGGGTCAATTCTTTTTGCTTCCTACAACAATCATTATGAGTTGAAAAGCTAAGAAAAGTCGACTTTTTCTCTTTTCAATATCTAACAATAAATATTTTTCGTAGGCTCAAATAAAAAAATCAAGTACATACATAATGTACGTCGTCGATAATACTGGAAATGTAGTAAAACAAAATGAACTACCGGGGAAATTCCAACAAAGACTCGGGAAGGTAATGCTTCAGGAATTTAAATATTGAATATCCCTTTTTAAGGTTTTTAGTTATTATAGTGTGCATCTCATTTTCATTATATTTGAATTAATAATAGAGATGAACTGTTGTAAAAACGTTGTGACGCAAGGCCTCAAGACTTACCGGAAGCAGGTGACAGCTTGTCGTGTTTGTAGTCGTGCTGACAGTTCCTCATGTTCTGCTGTTCTGGACACACTGACTTGTCAGTGCTGGCCACGGAATGGCTGCAGCGGCGGGTTTCCTCGTCAGAGGTGGCGTTGCAGCCCCATAGAGTGCTGTTGGGGAATACAATCAAAACCATCAGTATCAGCAAATCATTAGCATCAGATGCAAAAATCATTAGCATCGGATGCAAATCATTAGCATCAGATGCATAATCATAAGCATCAGATGCAAAATCATAAGCATCAGATGCAAAATCATAAGCATCAGATGCAGAATCATAAGCATCAGATGCAAAATCATTAGCATCGGATGCAAATCATTAGCATCGGATGCAAATCATTAGCATTTAGTAGCCGGTATCAAACATTCACTAATTCCACCATCACAAACGGTCTAATGTTTAAATTTCCTGGACAACATACTGTGAAACTGTTTCTCGAATACATGATGTGCATTCTGTTTATCATTAACATCAGATGCAAAATCATTAGCATCAGAGCAGTATGTTCAACAAACATTGCTGGGCTTAGACCTTCTCTTTTGAATGCTAGGTCTAACGGTCCTGTAAACATTAAAAACCTTACAGTAAATTATTCTTAATCCTAGAATTTCTGTTGGTTTTCAGTTTTTTGCGGTTACTATTTAAAACGACGACCGATGTGGAGCGGCGGGTGAAGGTCCGCTGCGACGGAGGAGATTGCCGGTTCGATTCCCGTTCTGCACATATTTGTTTCGGGTGTTCTGGGTATTTCTATGTAGATACTGCTAGATGATGCTCTGTGGATTGTTCATCATTATAAAAAAGGTGTTAAATTGCTTTGTTTAGTTTGGGTTGTTTCTGTGATAGTTTCAGTCAAACAAATATTATGGGTAACTTCGATTTGATTTTAGAATAAACGACGGAATTTTTCAAATGAAAATTTATGCAAAACCCAGCAGCTTATGAAAATACAACGAATGGCAAATTGGCAGCCATACTGCAAACTTTTCATCAAATAGAATCGTTTTCCATAACAATCGTTCATTTAAAATACCGATATTGAATATTTTTCTAAGCATAAATCACCCGGTGGCATGTAAAATTCAGACAATTGTATTGAAAATAGGTCGCACGTGTAGGGTTGGGCGAAATCTTATGATTTCCGGAGTCACTAGAGTTTTCCGGCGACGTAAATCAAATTGTATTTTTGCTTTTTGGTAACTATAGGCACAGTGATTGTTGGAAGAATACGCAAAAATGACATCGCATCATCACATTGCGTAAATTATAGAAATTCAATGAATTTATTTCAGATATTTTACGCATTCGATGTCCATAGGACGTAATTTTTCTCTATTCTAATCTAGACAATAATAACTACATATATGCTTGGCCTACTTGGATTGAAAGTTATTAAAAAGGCAGTATGGCTAGCTATGCCTGAATATTTGAAAATGCAAGCAACAACTTTAGAAATTAAACCACATAAAACAAATCGTTAATCCATACATGTACGTACATATATGAGAAATATAATCTATAATATAAAAATGAATCGCAAAATGTGTTGGTAAGCGCATAACTCAACAACGCCTGGACCAATTTGGCCAAATCTTTTTTTAAAATGTTCGTTGAAGTTCAAGGATGGTTTTTACGGCGAGACATAGAATACTTTTTATCATTTAAACAATTTGACACATAGATTTCCACGGGGGCGAAGCCGCGGGGCGCAGCTAGTCCTTAAATAAGAAATTTCTTACATATACGAATATACCTATCTTTTAGAAGTTCGATTTTACTAATATACTCGGAAGCAGACTGTATCTGCGAGTGAATCGAAAAGATTTTTTCAGGAACTTATACATTTTTCTTGTTACATAAATTCAGCATTTAATAACAGTTATCAAAGTTCCCATTTTATTTCAGTTACCTTTTCCCAGACAGCACTAGTCGCGATTGATTTATGCAGGCTTCGCGCTCTCAATACCGGCGTCGTCGTTTATCTTCATTTATTATTTTTATTGGAGTTTCCATTGGTTTTTCCAATAAAAATATACTAAACAGGTAAAATTTTAATGGGTTTTCTGATAACTGAACTTTTACGCACGACGTGTTTACACTTTTGTAATAAACAGTCCACGGTACGAATTGAAAGCATGAAAATTACAAACGTTGTTAATTTGCAATTGACTGTGCTAATATTAGAACTACGCGATGCAACGCTAACGGATAAGTTGGGAGACCATCCCCTCGACGGACCGACGACATTGTAGCATTGCAGGGAGTCGATGGATGGAGGCGGCTCAGGACCGCTATTTATGGTGCCGTATGGGGGATACCTATGTCCAGCAGCCAGATGTGTATGGGCTGACTGATATGATATTAGAAGGAACTTTAAAGAGTCAGTTGGGCTACTTCTAGATTGTTTGCAACTGTCAGATGTTAAAGTGAAGTAAAAAAGTCTATATTTTGAAACATACTTAGGTGCTAGAACAAAAATATGAAGCGATGCGACCTGCAGAAGTAAAATACTGTGTCGCAGGTCGCAACGCCCACCTCCGGGAATTATAGTTGTAACGTGTTTCAATTCAACAAAGTGAAGGTACATACATAAAAGATTGATATAGTTAAAATTAAGTTTAAGTGCTATATTAAAGTTACATAAGCTATATAATTTAAAAAAAAGAGAAGTTATAAAGGTGCAAAAAAAAAGAAATTACGAAATGATTTACGGAAAATTTATAAGAAATCAAAGAAAACAAAGACTGTAACTCCGTGTGCGTGTGTGTTTGGTGACTGTGCATTTGGAGCTCCTGAGGACACCGGTCTCTAAAGAGTCCGGGCAACATTATATGTTAGCTTAACTATTTCAATTGCAAATACCTATCTTTATTTTTTTAACTTTAGACAGCAGCTTTAGTAAACGTTTCGGAATAAGCAAAGGTGGCTTTTGCGCAAAAGCGCATTTGACGCCGTAAGTTTTTTTAAAAAACATTCGGCCAGCCAGATGGCGTCGACTGCATTTTGATTGGTCGGTATCGATCAGTGCATCTCTTGTACCGTTTCGCATCTGATTGGATTTTACAATATGCTGACGGTAAAATACGGAATGATAGACGTTATTTATTACCTGAATCTCCGGCTGCAAATCACATGAAAGCGCCGGCTCGTAGGTAGCGAATGCGGAATCAAATAATACATCAATCATGTAGATTTGATTATACCTGCGTCATCTGTAGGTACGGACAGTTTGAACTCATCCCATGTGGTTGAGATCGTAAAGAGTTGTTTATTAAAATAATGTATATATGAAGGGCTTTATTAAGCATTCGACTATTACACTCATGGTCGTTATAATTACGTAAAGAAATATTATTGAAACGCAAAACGAAAGCCATAAAGAGCAAAGACCTAAAGGTATTTGGCGATTGTGTATTTTAATTCTCCAAAATACGCAATAGCTTGTTTCGTTTTGTTACAGGTACATCAAGTGTACCTGTTACACACCAATTTGCGTTGCTATTCGATTTTGAACTGATGATAATTTGAGGTGTCAAAACACATATTATAATTTCTATTATTGAACGACGAAATATGATAACATATTGAATAGAACTAGTCCTTTTAATTTTAGTATGCCGTCTGTTTTTAATGTAGCTATTGGGACAAGAGCGTTTTGTTTGGACATTGGGGGAAATACGGGAATTCCGAACACGTGAACCAAAGAGTTTTTTGAGCATCCCTCTCAAACAGACTTAATGTCGACATCTTTGCTGACCCCTGACTTGCTCGCTTGTACACTGTACAGGATGTTTCAATAAACTCATTTATTTTAACTATAGGAAGACAAGTAGAACTTATATATGACAATGAGAATCACAATGTCTTATGTCTGTAAAGTAAGTCAAAAACGACGTTTGTGTTACCGATGACTCAGCTAATGCATGGATTTATTTATTTGTTAACTAGCACGATTATATAAGAACCAATTAAAGCACTAGTGTATTAAAATACATTACAACAAATTATAATAAAATGAAACAATAAGAAAAGCTATTAAATAAATCATCAAAAATCCAGGCAAACATTATAATAATTGAATATATAAATAAATGGATGAACGCATCTTCAAAGTAGACTTACTTCCTCTTAGCGATGAGCACCAGTAGCAAGGCGGCCACGGCCAGCGCCGCGAGGCCAGCGAAGGCCAGAGACACGGCACCCAGGACCCTCTCAGCATCAGCACTGCCGTTGGCAGTTATCATCGGAACGCCTTCCGATTGGAAGGCCACTGGTCTTCGTAGTCGTTCTACATAAACATCAATTCTATTGTTACTGGATGATGATAATGATTATGATTCTTTGTTAATGGCAACGGTGGTGTCTGGTTGGACACTTTTCGGCCAGTGTCAAGTAATGGAAAATATACGTAAAATCAATGAGTTATTAAATTATGAAGATAGTTTGATATTTTCACTAGAGCCTAGTTCGTTATCTAGCAGGGTATATACCACGTGCAGGTTAGGTTGGCTTGGGAGACGAGATGTTGAAGTCCCCCTTACACCCCTTTTGTGACTGGTGTTCTGACATCAGAGATGAGTTTCCCTGTCTTTTGTTTGAACTTTGAACTAAAAACAAAGTGACCACTTTATTTTATACTAGTTTCTGCCTGCGGCTTCGCACGCGCTGTTTCTATGGGAAAGTTTATTGGTTATTTCTATACCACGGGAACTGATTTATGAGATAAAAGTATATGTTGATTCCAGGCTAATAGCCTACATCTATGTATGTAAAATTTCAGCCTGATCTGTTTAGTAGTTTTGGTGTAAAGAAGTAACAAACCTTCTATTCATTCATCCACCCAATCCATACATCTAAACATCCAAACTTTCGCATTTATAATAGTGTGTTCTTTAATTAAGTAATGTTACGTTTCTGCCGTGTCCAAAAGTACGGTAAGGTCTATATGAATCTATATGATAAAGCACTTTGATTAGGCCTAAGATCAAAAGGCGTTAGTTCTTACCTCCAGAATGTGTAGAGGTCGCTGCGTAGATGATAGCCTGATGGCGAGCTGACTCCGTGGCGGTCCATAGTCGAAGGCCGTACCATGCTCCTGCTGAGAGTCCGCCAACCACCACCTATAAACCATGGGGAAATGAAGAGAAATACATTGGTTGGTGTGTTGTTAAATTGTATTTTTTGTGTTTTGAGGAATCGTAGCCTCAGCATAGTTAAGGTACCTTTATGTTGTACACTTCATTCTCATACTTACTACTACACTTTATTGTCATAAATCAATCGTATAAAACGTTTGATTTATGTCGATAAAGAAATCTTTTTTTTTTTTTTTTCTTCACAAAAGTTCTCTTAAATTAGATACAAAATAAAGCCATTTAGTTTATATACTAGATCGAACCTGTATTGTGAAGACTGGTGCCTGATGTAGGTTTAGAAAAACCTGTATTACAGGTCACCAGGGCTTCACTCTACGGACCCGTACAGTACCCGTGATTACAGTAGGTACCTGTCTTAATAGACTTAATGTATTCGAGATACAGTTAAAATGAAGATAATACAAGTTTAATGATCTTATAGCTAAGTGAACAATGAACAATGAATCTGAATCTGTTGTAAGGAGAGGAATTTATTACTAGTCGATTTTGCGTTACTTATGATACCTACATCAAATAAATTTTACCCTACGTGAATCCAAACTGTATTACCTACTAAATTACTCATAGTATCAAATCGAGCAAATTGAACAAGAAAATACTGCGACTAGTGTGAAATATCGGTCAGTTTCTTCGGAAAATTTTCCGATATCTGATAAGGAAAATAACAAATTCAATTTGTATGGAAACCCGGCCAGCGCCTTTCCCGAACCCTCTCAGTAATCTCGAAACTCAGCGAGGCACAAGTGATACAAGTATGAGCCACGTTCCTTTCCCATCCTAATCACCATATTTCTATTTCTACCTGGGATGGGAATCTCGAAGGGAGAGTCGCCTTATTTGGAATTCGCAAAATGTATTTTATCTGACCCAGATGTGGATCATAAAGTCGTGAAATGTGAGCCCCAATTTCCAGCTCCAATTGTCTGTTTTGGCGAAAAGGATTTTGTTGTTTATTTCATGGCGCCAGGTCCTATCCTATTTATTTTCATTTCAGGAAAATAGCTAACGTTGTTGTTAAAGAACCTAAGCTTTACTGAAAGTAGGTTGCGAATAAAAAGAGCAAAGAGTAGAAGTAATTTCAGCTTTTGTGTACCGGTTCACACGAGTCGATCCGAGCGTGCGAAGTTTGTTTGCTTTGGGAGTTTACATTCGTTAACGTCTTGGTGAAGATCTAATTAGCTTTGGATAAACAAATCAGCGCAAATATAATTGTAAACTCGTGTGTTTTGTACATAATATCTTAGAATAACAATCAACTGTTAATTCAACATTAAAGATCAAGGGCGTGAGGTACAAGTAGAGATATAAGTAGAGATAGGGTAGTAGAGGCGTGTTATTAGACAACGTTAGATCTTTGTACTCGCATACGGTACTTTTCCCTGCACGGCAACCGTGCCGAGAAAAGTAGAAATGTATAAGAAATAAACAGCTTTCAGATCCACCTGGCCGGAGAGCGTCCTACACTACGTTTGCCAAGTATCGGTCTCCACTCAAGAACATGTTTACCATAGCGGTTGTCGGTTCTTCGTGATATATGGCCGGCCCACTGCCTGTATTGATTTATTATTCTAGCCTTACAGACACACAACCGAACACATTCACGTCTTACTTCTTAGAAATGACTCGCTTACCTCACGATGATGATGAAGCGATGTCAGATCAGCGTCTCTCCAAGCGACGGAGCTGACAGCATCCGCCCTCCTCCACTGCAGTCTGACCAGTCGAGCACCACACCGCACCGCCCTTCTAGCATCCAGCGCTAAGGAACTGCTGTTGCTCCATACAGCTGCTTCTGCGACCTCTTCTTTGTCTATTAAGTCTCCTCCGCCTTCCCACACCAGCACTAAGAATATAGAATGAAGATGTACAATCGTAATGGTGTCTTTCGTAAAATAAAGAGTTAGATTTATTTATTTTTACATGCACAGTGGCATTCATAATTAGATGACCCCATGGTTAGTTCCAAGTCTCAAAACTACATTTATTTTGGTTTTATATGAAATTTGATGTTTTTATATGAAATGGGGTAAAGTGAAATGTTTTTAATAGAAATTGCTTTCTATTTTCATTTTACCGCAATATTTTTGGTTTAAAATAGTATTCATAGAAATTGACATCAAATGTAACCGGAACGTCACTGTACATTGACTTTGGCCAATAGTGTGGACATTGACATAAAATAGCAAAAAAAAAAACAAATGAAAAGCTAGATAAACACGGTCGAGTTCGGAATTTTCGTTCCAAGCACATCCAATTATACGTTTTCTATTATCATCCTTATCCAATATTATTATCCAACCCTCAATTATTGAAACATCAATAAAGTTGATAAATAAATAAATATTGCATTTTGAAATAGGTTTTAGTTTTAATGAACGGAGGAAGGCGTAACTTTTTCCTTTATTGCTCTAACTGCACCCTTAAAACGTAACTCCTGAAAATGTCTTACCTGGAGGTTTCGTCTTCACAACCAAAGGCACGGAAGGTGGCGAGGGCCCGGCTCTCGAATGCGCCACAGCCCTCACCGAGTAGGTTGCTCCACAGGCTAGGGCTCTCAGGACCACGCCGACGGCTTCGCCCCCGGCTTCCAACCGTCTCTCCTCTTCACGAATGGCCGGCGACTCCATACCCTCTGCCATGTCGTCGCGGACACGGATCCACCAGATGGTGAAACCTTTGGGAAATGATATCAAATAATCACTACGTAGTATAAAACAAGGTCATTTTCCGCTGTCTGTCTGTCTCTAGGTTTGCTTAGATCTTTAAAACTACGCAACGGTTTTTGATACGGTTTTTTTAATAGATAGAGTGATTCAAGAGGATGGTTTATAAACCATTTAACACATAGATATTCACGCGGGCGAAGCCACGGGGCGCAGCTAGTATATATTGAAATATATTATATATAACATAACTAAATATACCTACCCCTAAATAATATAACGTCCCACTGTTGGGCAAACGCTCAGAACCGTGATGCTCAGAATCGATTCTGAGCAGGACCGGCGGCGGTCTGTCAAATTGTCCAGTTGGTCACGCCATCATTTACTCGGTCTACCGCCATGCCTTACGCTTTTGAAATTCTACTAAGTGATGGTCTGAGACCACTGATTTTAAATAAAATGAGTTTTTCAAAATTTCAATTTTTAAAAGCCTTTGTTAACGACCTTGTAATCTAAAGTGAAATCGGTGCAGAAATTTAGTTTATCAATGTCAGTATGATTTTTTGCCTTTCAGCATAGGCCTCTGCCAAATTCTTCCATAGCAGTCGATCATGTGTTTTTCTCCTCATAGTGGACTATAATCATTAATTAATATATTTTTTAATAATTAATGATTATATATTGAATATATTTTAGGCCATAAGGTTGTGGAATGCACTACCAGAGTCCATTAGAAAATCTTTATCCTTGCCTGTTTTTAAAACTCACGTCAAGGAGTTTTTCCTGCCAAAAGAATGAATATTGGTACTTATTTATTTATTTATGTATTTAAGTAGTGTATTATTTATTTTGGAATTTGTAATATTTATTATTTGTTTTATAGTATTCTTATTTAGATAACCTGTGGTACACCCCCTGCCATCCAAAGGTTGCCTGGAAGAGATCGCTTCTAAGCGATAAGGCCGCCCATTGTACCTGTCGCATATAATGTATTTTTGTAATGATTGATTTGATTATGGTGTACAATAAAGAATTTTTGTATTGTATTGTATATTTTTATATACATATTTAATATACATATATTTAAAACGTTCATTTACAGTAGAACATAACCTAACAATTTTCCGAGCACTGGATAATTTTAAACCAGGCCTTCAATAGCTAATTAACTAGTACTATAATTGTATGCCGCAATAACCTCGCTATGACACTATAGCTCTCTCGCTATAGCTACATACATATATAGTCCAATCCAATTAGGAGAACGAACAAACCACTATTGCATCCTAAGCTACTTACCGGCAGTATCAAATTATTATCATGGTTATATCAAACAGATAAGTACCTACTTACGATACGAATAAGAGCACACACACAATCAAAACTTATACGAGGAGGGAACGTTAATACCCCTTTGTCCCATACACTGTTAGATATGTATATACATTTACATAAAACCTTTTACCGTTTCCGAACTATCTTCAAAGCAAAGTAAACTATTTCTTGGGGGTTCTTATTTGTCACACAAATCGATCTGAAAAACGTGTTACGCAGGGTTTTCTCGGGTCGGTTTGGTGATTTATAGAATGTTATATGGAACGTATTCTCTGGTCCTCGTTCATTGTGACAAACGGAATCTTGCCCTTGATAAAATCTCTCGTCAGGTCCGATTATGCAAAAATCCACCTTTTTAGCTGAAATGCACCTATAGCGGTTTGTACTAGCAAGTAATTATTATTTTTATCGCAGCGTCATTTAGCCCTAAGCAGAGCTTGTGTTATGGGTAACTATAACTGATATACATAATGTATTCTATTATGTTATGATGCTAGATATTTTTTATACATAGAAAATACCCAGAACATGGGGACAACATTTGTCCCAAGGCGGGAATCGAACTCGGAACTGCGTCGCAGGCGGATCTTTGCGACTTCGGTCGTCATTATGAAATGATTTTTCTTATCCTGGGCATTATTATAAAGTTATTTACATTTTCTTTGTACGTCATCCGGTAAAGACTTTGTAAAATAGCCCTGAGTTTGAAGAAGTTTCAACTTCAGATTTTCAAGCTCCAGGGGTTTGTAACCGATAGATTCAAACTTTTGACTGCAACATTGTTCTTAAAAGATCGCATGCATGCGTTTTCTAACTCTCGACTCCCTCTGTATTGCAAGGTAAAAGCGAATACAATGTAGACTTTTCCTGTTAATACTTTGTATAACTGAAATTCATATTGAATTTTCACTTTTAACAATTTCTAAAATGTTTTTTAATGTACGAATATGTATATTTTTAGTATTGAACAGTTGGGGAAATTAAAAGTATCTTTTTCAATCTGATTTTTGGACACGACTGATTCTAATGAATTAACTTGCAAAAAATATTTGCATTAACACTCTCTTAAAAGGCGAACAATAGAAAACCATCGGGGAGTAGACTGATCGTTCGCCCTATACCTAGGGCGGATGACCAGTCTACGCCCAGTATCGCTGGATCGTAGAAGTTAAAGCCACAAAGCCACTGAACTGAACCGATCTTCTGTCTGAGGCCAAGATCCATTTTAGAATAGAATAAGAATAAAGATATATTTAATTTTGGATCAGACCCAGCAGTATTTTCCAATCTCATACCATGTGGAGGCGCGGCTGGATGATGCGTGGTCCGCCAGGTCAGCTTCGCTTCTCTATGCGCCGCGTGTTCCAAGGTCAAAGCGGGCGCAGACGGTGGTGTGGCGCATTCCACTCTGTATGTCACCTCTTCGGAACCGAACGCGTTTCGAGCTGAGCACGTGTAGTTTCCACTGGTTGAGGCATCCACTTCTAGAAAAATATTGTTAGGTCAAACTTGCGATTTTCCAGTCGCTTGCAAATTTTTTAGGGAAAATATCATGTACGAAGGTATCCAAGTATAATATCAACTAACTTAATCATCATAATCTTAGCCAATAAACATCCGACGGCTGGACATAGCCCTTCCCTTAAGATCGCTAAAATGACCGGTCCTGCAATGCTTGCATCCAGTGACCTTCACCAAGTGATCAGTCCATCTTGCGAGTAGACCCCCACAAGATGGACCAATGATTTGGTATGCCATTCGCTACTAACCTAATTTTGTCATGGATAGGTAAAGTATACCTTGTTAATAAATATATCAATGTAAAATAATATGCGTTCCCGAGAGTTATGCCTATAACATGAGCGAGCCTCGATGCGCGTGGAGTGGCTCGCCACACACAGTGCACGCCATTCGCATGGCACGTGACTCATTCTTAAGTATCATAGGTAGTTATACCGTGTATAGCCAGATGTCCGTGTGGAGTGAGATGCGTCCGTGGGTCGTGCGTGACAGGCCGGTCGCCGCGCAGCCAGCGCGCGCGGGGAGGCGGCTCGCCACGCGCAGTGCACGCCAGGCGCAGACCGCGGCCGCAACAGACGCGTGCCCATACGCCAAATGAGACTATCTTGGCACCCACTGACAAAATGAGAAGGTGTCATTTTGATTACTTTTACCATAAAAAAAGGTAACACGATAAAGTAAAAAACTATTTTTACTCTATCGTGTGATTCATAGAACCGTTTTACACCCTTTTACAAACCACACACAATGAACCAATCTGAGTCTAAGTGCGGAAATAAGAGCACACACACACACACACACACACCCTTTTACAACATCAAAAATAACTGTTTCGAATAGTTCACCAAATTACAAAAATGACATACATCAGCAAAAGGTATATCAAAATACTCCTGGCCAATATTTATATCAGAATCAAACCTTTGCAATATCAGCCAAGAGTTACAAGTTCTAGAAGTCAATATACCTCTAGAAGTGGTGGTAGCAGGCTGAGGAGCTGAAGGTTCACCTTCTCCAACTAAGGAGTGCGCTGCCACCCACGCCTCGTAAGTCGAGCCCTCCGACAGTGACCTCAGTTCAGTGGATCCTGCCAAACCTACTGAAGGGTCACTGTTTTCTGCCTGCACTGTTGTTGTTTGAGGTGGTCTGTCCCTGGGGGAAGAAATAAATGATGTTTTACCGTGAGGGTTCAGAACGCTTACGATTTATTTGCAAGATTTTTTTGAAACCAGCAAGCAACCTGTTTTGCATATTTTTTAGAAGTCGTCTAGATTATTCGCCAGTTGTTTTGCCCTGTTTCCTATATTATCTTCATCGCTCTTCATCCTCCTTGAAGATAAACATGTAAATCTTCGTAGCACGAGCTACGATGCAACGGACCTAAGCAGCATACAAAAGACTTCAACGCGCACCCACTTTTAAACAAAAAAACTTAATTTCTGATATATCTACCCTATCTTAGGCCACATCATAACTTTTGTAAGTGTGATGGTGGCCAAAACGCTTTGCCAACCCCAACAAAAAAAACAGGTAAACCTACCGAGTGGCGGTTTTCAATTTTAAGCCTTCTTCCAATCACCTTCCATTTCATTGATTTTGAAATAACATTGAAACAAAAATACCTCCCAAGCTCTCGATAGAAAACTGTATAGAACAGAATCGGTCCATTTGGTCGACTCGGTGGTAACCAGCTGACTGCTAATGACGTTACCGAAGTCGTCACCACTTTCACTGCCGCTGGTGGTCCGGGAGCTAGTGAAAAAAACACATCAGCTAATTAATTACCTTTAAAAACATAACACGGTGTCATTTGGTAATGCAATTCAATGCCTCTAACCCGAAAGGTCAACATCATCAATATACGTATACGTCCACTGTTGAACATAGGCCTCCCCCAAACGACACCTCCCTCAAGCCATCTCATCATCCTTACGAACCCTACAATGTCGTCGGTCCATCGAGTGGGAGGTCTTACCACCCCACATAAAAGGTGGGGAAAATCTAATATCCTTAACACGCATTTACCGTGTTAAGTATTTTAGATTTTCCCCACATGTGGATTAACCATGAAAAAATCTCACCATCTTGCTGCGTGGTACAATGTATAGGATGAGCGGGAACACCGTCCCCAGATGCCGTATACGCTAGCGCTTGTATCGTATAATTGGTGTGTGGTCTAAGTGCAAGCAGTAGCGTTTCTACGCCCGCTACCCGCTTGACCTCCGCGCCCGCTCCTGTGCTTAGACCACCGCTGCCGCGCACTTCCCACTCCAGCCAGTCGACTGCCGACAAACAACCGCCATCAGTCAGCTTGCAAGTACGGCACCATGTTATAAATCATGAACCCGTGCCAACTTGCTAGCTGACTCAACGTATGAACGGTACGCAAGGACAAACAGATAAGTCAAAAAGTTTTAGACTATTCACTTCGAGAGTCAGAGGATTTAACGTATCAAAAATTATGGAGATTATTGTAAATAGTTAAATACAAAAAACCAGGCGAGCGATTGTCTCAAAAATGTGCTTTGTGTTCCGAGTGTTTTAGGAAAATGAATATAAGTGAAAATAGTAGTTTTAATTTGTCGTTGTGTTGTTTGAATGATTCATGTTAGCGATTATTTCAAATAACAAAAGGAGAATTAATCTTTTCTGTCTGTGTTTTGTATTTCTGTTAATGAAAAGCAGGAAACGAAGAATGAATTATTAGCTTAGCTATCTAAACCCAAAAACACGTTTTTAATAACTAGTAGATGCTTACTGAGTGTGTGTATCGAGTGAAAAGTGTTATTCGATTATAGAAAAATATTATGTAGTACATCTCTATAAGCTACGAAGATTCTCTACTTCAATATCGGTGAGTAAACATTATCGCAAGACTATAAATAAATTGAAACGTTGTCATAGCTTTCATCGAATATCGATAAGAAAGCAGTTGTATATTTTTCTTCTTTACCGTGTTGTTCACTACTGAAGGTCGTACCCGCTTCGAAAAGCCTAGTTGAGGAGTTAACCAGCTGCTTTCACGTCACTCTATCTTCGGCTTGTCTAAGAGCAGGTCACAGTTATTTATACAATTACTAGCGACCCACCCCTTCTTCGCACGATTTACGAGATAAATACAATTAGTCATATAAACCTTTCTCTTGAACCACTCTATCTATTTAAAAAAAAACGCATGAATATCCGTTGCGTAGTTTTAAAGAGCAAACATCAGACACACAGCAAGCGACACAGGCACAGACAGACAGCGAAAAGTGACTTTGTTTTATACCATGTAGTGATATCGATTGTCAAACCCTCACGAAACTTAAAAATACAGCGTAGGTAAAACCACTCACTATGTTCCGGTCGATAGAGTAGTTTATAGCCCAGCAATGCCCCATGGTGGGCGTGGGCGGGCGGCGGCGACCACTCCACCTTCAGACTCTGCGGAGACACCGCACGGCACCGCACTCCACGGGGACCTTCCGACGGGACTGGGGACACAAATAAATAAATAATGCTGGACAATCCATACAGTATCATCTAGCCCCAAGTTAAGCAGAGCTTGTGATATGGGTACTAGATGACTGATATACTTAATACAATACATACATGGATAGATATTTTTTATTATACATAAATCACGACCAGAACACCCGGAACATATGTCAGCTAATCGTACACACAATTGTTCCGAGGTGGGAATCGAACCCGCAACGTCCTGCGTCGAAGGCGGACCATCGCCTACTGCGCCACAGAGGTTGTTACAAGAAAATATCACTACCCACGTATAGATATTTCTAACCATGCTGAGGATAACCAACTAAAAAATTTGCTGAACCGAGTCATCCTTGACTCCTACCAAACGCGTTTTAAAATAAAAACAGAAAAAGTAGGTACTCAAACTTACCGCTTTCTTTAGTCAACGTATTAACGGGTCCTGATGCAGGTCCTGCACCAGCGCTGTTAAATGCTCTCACACTTATTGAGTACCTGCAATCAACAAAGGACGTCAGAAGGTGATTCCTTTGTCTAAACTAAAAAGCCCAGCAGCTTTTGTAGCACTGTCAAGTCACTTCTGACGGTAACTGTCATCTATCTGATGATGATTCTTTGTTTATGGCATCTGTGTCTGGTTGGACACTTTTCTGCCAAGTAATGGAAAAAATTGTAAAATTAATGAGTTATCAAATTATGAAGATGGATTGATATTTTCACCAGAGCCTAGTTCGTTATCTAGCAGGATGTACCACGTGCAGGTCATCTATGTATCTGTTTGGGACAGTAAATAAACAACACTGATCAGTTGGTTTAATTCCGATGACAAGTGACGACGTAGTGGAAGATATGTATCATGTGTATTTTGGTGGAGTGTGTCCGGAACGAAGCAGGAAAATTTTTATTTTGCTTTAAGCACACTGTTAATTTATTTTGTATTGGTGTAGTTAACCATATTTTGGCTACTCCGCTCTCAGAGGAAGCCCTTATGATGTTAATATTTGTTAAATTAGGAATTAAGCGTAGATAGTTAGTTAAGTATACTTTCGAGGGTGACATAAACATGTTGATTAAACCTTCAATAATTAAATAAAGAGAAAAAAGGGAGTAGGGGAGGTCTATGTCCAGCAGTGGCTATAGGCTTATGATGATGATAGATGATATACCTTGTGTAGTGCTCTAGCCCTTCAATAGTGTACTTGTTAATCTGTCCGCGTACAGTCGCGAACTCCATGCCGACATTAGCTCCTCCGCTGAGCGAGCCGTCAGCAGACGCCCACCACCACACGGTGTAGCCGAGAAGCTCACCGTTCCAAGACAATGGTGGAGGTGCCTGGTGGAAAACACAAGCCTCGGTGTCATTTGATACTATTATACATATATAGCAACCATAGATAGCAACATTAGCGTCAACTGACACCGAAGGCGATACGAAGCGACGCTGCGCGCATATTGATTTCACTACATAGTATAAAACAAAATATCTACTGTCTGTCCCTATTAGATTAGGTTAGATCTTTAAAACTACGCAACGGATTTTGGTGCGGTTTATTTTAATAGGTAGAATAATTGAAGAGGAAGGATTATAAACCATTTTACACGTAGATTTCCACGCGAAAGAAGCCGCGGGGCGCATCTAGTAAAATATAACTTTATTTACTACGCAACAATGTACTATTTTTTATTTCAATAACTGGACTAAAACTTAATTGCAAGAATAGTCCCGTACCTAACGGCAAGTAGAATAAAAACAAAAACTTCAGTAACGCAAAATTGTAAACGCGTAGTGAACATTCGCGTTCGAAAATGAACAAGATGGATGAAATTATGAATTAAAGATTTCAAACCCAAAAATTGTTTCGAACTTCTGCGCTTTGCCCGGATGGTGCCAGTGCCATAAAGTATTTTCAACCAACATAATATTGTTTTTGACACTATTGTTTACAAAAATATATAGGATTCAAAAACCGAGTATAGCCAATAATATACCTCGTTGTTTTTCGCGATAACTTAAGATATTTGAAGGTAGCGAATTCATTGATATAAACAGTACAAAGGTATGAAACTCATTAGCTGAAATAGGCTCTGTGTTAACTTAGGTTATGTTGATTTAGTTTAGTTATTTTGATAGAAAGCTCATTCAACTTATAGTTCGTAGAAATAGCCAAATTAGTTTTAGCAGAGACCGGTTTGATCATCATACTTGGCCCATACATAGAACTCCAAATTGTTTGTCTCGCAAATAATTTAAGCTATCCGAATTCGGTACCGTGATAAAGTTGAATGTTACTCAATTTTGCCTGTCGATGTATCCAAAGCTGTCCAGACTGGAACTGCACAATGCCCTTCTATATCGAGCACAGTTTGCAAATAGATTCAGGCACCCGCCAATTTCGTTTTGTGGGACGTATCTTTGTACCTACAAAGACAGGTCCCATCCCGTTTGGTAGGTACCAAAACACCTAAGTGGAATCTCAATCTATGAAGTACCTACTTTCATTAATAACTATGGTAATTTGGATAATTCGACTTTTGATGCGTCAAAAATCAATGGATTAATTGGGGATGACGTCATAATAATATCATAATCATCATTCAACCTATTCACGCCCATTTTTGGTACCTATAGGCCTCTGTTTCATGCCAGGTCAAAAATTATTTGCGAGCAACATTTTGACTTTTGATGTGTCAATATAATTGGGGATAATTCCATTATAATATCATAATCATCATTCAACAGAATCACGCCTATACCTAATAGGCTTTTTCATGCCAGGTCAATCGATCCTGTGCGAGCAACATCCATGTTCTTCGCTTTAAAGATGTTTATTCTCATAAAACAAAATGTTCACTTATAAAAAGATAAAATACATCTTAAAAATAATGCTGAATCTAAATATTACATCTTCAGTCCGGCCATCCCGAAGATATCGTCCGACCATCAAGTAGGTGGTCTGCGACGACGCCACTTTGCTCTAACCGGGTAACGCTGTGGCCATAGAATAGTCAAAGGACACTTACCTGCCAAGATAGTTCAATAGTAGAAGCCCTGGGTGCGGAAGCTCGTAGATTCAACGGCGCTCTCGAAGGCGGCTCGTGAAGAGTTAATGCCAGTAACGCTCGAGTGTGGGATGATGCGAATTGGGCTGTCACTGTTCTGGCACGCACTAGGTAGGCTGTGGCTGGCTCAAGTCCTGTTATTGTGGACCCTTCCATTCTAGGAAAAAATGTGAATACTAATTTTGTTTTTTTGACCTATATCATATAGGTCCTATATGATATAGGACCTATATTATAGGAGAAGATCTGAATAGAAAAAGCTTATGATGTTGACTTGTGTTGTGTAGCAAGAAATTTTATATCTGTCTAATATGTATCTGTAGCTGACGACCGATGTGGCGCGGTGGGCGAAGGTCCGCCTGCGACGCAGGAGGTTGCGAGTTCGATTCCCGCCTCGGAACAATTGTTTCTACGATCTGCAGATATTTGTTCCGGGTGTTCTGGTCGTTTTAAAAATCTATTTAATGTATTGTATTATGTTTATCAGTTATCTAGTACCCATAACACAAGCTCTGCTTACCATGGGGCTAGATAATGCTGTGTGAATTTTCCAGCATTATTTATTTATTTATTTATAGCTGCTTCCAGTCCTGATATTGTGGCCACTTTCATTCTAAGAAAAAATCTGAATGGTAATTTTGACTTTTTTACCTTCTCATGTAGGAGAAAATTTTATAAAAGCTGATTTGTTGACTTGTTGTTTATAGCAAGAAATCTAATATCTGTGGCTAGTTTCAGCCCTGATATTGTGGAACCTTCCATTCTAAGAAAAAATCTGAATGCTAATTTTGACTCTTTGACCTACCTATATCACAAGTAAGAGAAAATCTGAATAGAAAGCTAATGATGCTGCCTTGTGCTGTATAGTAAGAAATCTAATATCTAATAGATATTAATGAGGCTTACAGACAAACAGAATATTCGTTTAAGTTAGCTTCTAGGTTAAATATATACTTACTGTGAAACATAAATAAATGAAAAAACTTATATACATATACATATGTCTGTGTTGTTAGTTTTAAGGACAGATTCCGATATTATATGAAAACCATATTATAATGTATAATGTGAAAGACGGTCGTGAAATGAATATGTTTTTCGCATAGAATACATACCTTTATACCCTTTTCGCCTTTTTAAATATAGGAAGGGTTACATCGGAAGTGTAATCAAGGAATAACAAATAACACGTAACTTACTCAGAATAAGAATCAGCTGGATGAGCAGTAACCGACACATTGTGGGTATCCGCGTCCTTCCAAGTATCTGAGCTCGTGGAGTCATGTTTCCGGTACTGCACCACGTAGCCCAGAACTGGAGAGTTCCCATCGTATGGTCTTCTCCATTGCAGTCTGACGGACCTTGATGTAGCTTCTAGGACACGGAAGTTTGCCGGTGGTTCGGGTGGCTCTGTTAAAAAAACAACTCAATATACACATCTATCATTTGACGACCTCTGTAGCGCAGTGGGTGAAGGTCCGCCTGCGTCGCAGGAGGTCGCGGGTTCGATTCCCGTCTCTGGATTATTGTGTGTACGATCTGCAGATGTTATCTATGTATAATAAAAAATATCTATGTAATGTATTAAGTATAACAGTCATCTAGTATCCATAAAACATGCTCTGCTTAACTTGGGGCTAGATGATACTGTGTGGATTGTCCAGCAGACGCGCAAATTTATTTATTTATTTATATTTTATAAGTAAAAATGAATTAGCAACGTTGCTTGATAGTCCAATGTTTAAATTTGGTTCTGATATTTACCTTGTACAGCCAAATGAACAAAATGGTCTGATCTGCCATAGGGATTAGACGCTTGGCATCTGTAGACTCCAGAGTCCCTTCTATCTGTTCTTTCTATCACTAACTCACTCCGTAAACCTTCTGCGCTTCTTGTTTCTGATATGCTCATCCTGCAACCAATTGAAGTAATGATTTAAGTTTTACCAGCGACATTATGAGTTATTTGTTCTTATTATTTTTATTGTGTTATATATAAGCTTTTCCTTTAAATAAATATAAATATAAATATTGGGATTATATAAAGTCTTACGTAAAACGCTAGGAATGTTCATGTTTTCTCAAACATGACTTAAGAATGGATAAATATTTTTTAAACTTAAGATACAACGGGTACTTTTCACGTTTAATTGATGCGATGATGACATCTCGTGACCACGACAGTGTGTAAAGCTGTTGAATCCGTGACTACGACAGTGTGTAAAGCTGTTGAATCCGTGACTACGACAGTGTGTAAAGCTGTTGAATCCGTGACTACGACAGTGTGTAAAGCTGTTGAATCCGTGACTACGACAATGTGTAAAGCTGTTGAATCCGTGACTACGACAGTGTGTAAACTTGTTCTAACGTCGGGAAAACTAGATAAATAAACGCGATAAATACCCGTTGGATTATGCTTATAATTTTGGAATAGATGACATGCATCTCTCGTGAGACGGTCTTGACCCGAGATGGTGAGTTTGAACCATGGCAGATAAATAAAGTATGAATCTTTTGAAACTATCATGGTTATTAACACTAAAATAATAAAATTAAATGACTTTAGAAATAAAGTATGGTCCCTTACCTATAATCTGAGTTAGGCAACCCTCGTCCTGAGTGACTCCAAGACGTGGATAAAGGCGAGTCACCACGAGCAACACAAATCAGTCTCACTGTTTCTCCCAGCTTTGCTGTGACATTTGTTGATTGAGCCTCGAATCTTGCAGGTTCTATAACACAACTATGTATACTAAAAACCAGGTTTATAGACATTCAAATAAGGTTGAAAAGGATCTTACCATTGACATGAATGATGAGTAGCTTAGAGAGGGCAGGTGGAACTCCATTGTCAGCTCTACATGTATACTTTCCAGAATGTTCCGCACGCGCCGAGTCTAGACGCAAAGATCCGTTACCAAGAACTATAGGGTCTAATACCCCGCCTAGTGATGTTTCTGTGCTTCCTAAAAGAATACAATATACATATATATGTATAGTGATATATTTTTTTAAGATTATATTAGTATATATAATATAACAGAGTTAACAAGTACGAGTTGTTTTACAATAATAATGCTTTATATGTCTGTATCAAATGTCTATGGTTCTAATCTGGTTTAAAATTACGATTTCAGACACAATGTAATAAAATATAAACTTGTTTGTGTAATATACAGTGGTGGACATATAATTAGAAACACAACCCATGGAACTTAACATTATACAAGATATTTGACCCTAATACTTTTTATTTGGAAATGAAACCACTAATAGCATAAAATATGTTCAATAACTAATATAGCCACAGATTTTCTATGGGATTTAAATCAGGGCGATTTGCAGGCCAGTCTAAGACGGAAATACGCTGTTCCCTAAGAAAATATTTTACACTGTTGGCAGTGTGTTTAGGGTCATTATCATGCTGAAAGATCCAGGTTACAGGCAAATTGTCGTCAGAGTAGGGAATCATTGTCTCTTCTAAGATATTTTAGTACTGCAGTTGATCCATTGTACCTTCAATCTTACGAACGGGTCCAACTCCACATCCAGAAAAACATCCCCATACCTTGATATTGCCGCCTCCGTGCTTGACTATGCTTCTAGTGTATTTATAATTAAAAGTATGGTTCATTGGACGTCTAACGTAGCGCTTTCCGTCTGAATTTACCATGTTTATTTTAGACTTTTTTCCAATCTCGGACCGTCCAATTGACATACTTTTTAGCGAATAATAATCGCTTCTCTCGATGTTTCTTGGTAAGAAGCGGCACCTTTCGAGAAACCCTCCCAAACAATTTTGATTCCACTAATCTACGACGTACTAGTCTTGACGAGACATTTCTAGCGTCATCAGGCGAAAAAATTCATTTTTAATCTGGTTGAAGCCTTTAAACGGGTCTTTCTTAGCAATACGTACGATTAGCTTATCTTCTCTGGGCGAAGATTTCCTCGGTCGAGCCTTTCTAGGAATATTTTCAATAGTTCCGTGTCTTTTGTAATGGTCAATAGCATTGAAAACTTTCTTTACCGAACATTTTAAATGATTAGCTATTCTCCTGTACGTCCATTCTTGGTCGATGTGCAAATTAAGAATTATTTGACTAGTTGACGCGTCACAACTTTAATTTTTGCCCATTTTGAACAAAAAATTGTAAACGGATTTTCAATTTGATGGTCAATTGCCGCCAAAACGATGGAAAATAGCTAAGAAAGAAGTTTTATTTTTTCAATTTCAAAAATGGAATGTGCCGTGGATGTTTTTCTAAAGTGTTTCTAATTAGGCGTCCAAGAGGCCCGTAACAGAAAATAAGACTCTTTTTATGATGAAATTTAGATAGTTTTGTTTTTTTAATGTATTCTATGAGTATTCTAAATTGAGTGGCTATATTGTTGCATGATTATTAAAAATTGAATTTATAATTTTTCAAGAATGGATGACATGGACTTCAAACTTTCATAATTCATATTAAGTGTTTTTAATTATATGACCACCACTGTATACCAAAATTAAATGAAATAAAAGTAAAATAGAAATTGTAGAAGTAATTCCTACCAGATAATTTGGTCCAGTATATCGTAGGTATTGGGTGTCCTTTCGCTTCGCAGCTGATTGTCAGCGAACCATTCAATAGAACTGACGCATCTGCTGGTTCCATTTGCCAATAGGGTGGAACTATAAAAAATATATTGTATAAGAATAGGATACGGAAAGAACGGAATAGTTTGATAAGAATAAAACGTTACCTTTTATAGCCAGTTCCGTAGAAACGTTAGCTTTGCCGGCGGTATTTGTCACAACGCATGTGTAAACACCACTATGTGCTGCAGTCAACCCTTTGAACAGGAGCATACTGAAAAACTCAGCCCCTCGCTCATCCACTTGTAGGGCGCTAGAAATCGGCATCTGATCTTTCAACCAGGAAAAGTAAACCGGCATATCCCCGGATGTAACGGTACAAGTAATTTGTGATCGATCACCAGCTTTTAGCCCGGGGGGAAATATAATCGGCGATAAAACTGGTGGTGACACAACTGATATTTGCACCTGCAACAAAAATACCGTGAAAAAGGTAAAGAAGT
This sequence comes from Eupithecia abbreviata, assembly GCA_943735965.1. Classification (NCBI taxonomy): domain Eukaryota; kingdom Metazoa; phylum Arthropoda; class Insecta; order Lepidoptera; family Geometridae; genus Eupithecia; species Eupithecia abbreviata. Next base: position 7,400,408 of record OX030991.1, on the reverse strand, counting down.
AACAAGATAACCCACGACTTTTATTATGCCCCTTGCGACTATTTGGCGTCCTGTAAAATTCATAGCCGTCGCCCGTGCCTTGCACATTCGTTTAAGAATTCTCTGCTTGAAAGAGACAACCGAAGCAATTCAGACGCTTGCTTATTGAGAAAGTAAGAGCCCGGGGGACACACCTGCATTATCAAGACGGTTCGATACAATAAAGAGGCGACTGGGACAAAATTGCAACTTCTCTACACGGGCGGAAAATTGGATCGTTTTGTACCTGTCGCTATTTCGACAGAGATGGAAAAAATAAGCTTAAATGTAAAGAGGCTTTGAGATTACCTCACGTTTAGCCAGTTCTCCTCCGGGCGTGACGACCGAACACACCCAACCTCCCTTGTCGCGAGTTCGGTCGACGTTCGAGATCGTCAATTGTCCATCAACTTGATGATATCTTGGGTCAGCACCCGCTCCTCCTTCCCACTTTACGGTACTGGACAAAGATTCATCAAGATAACATATTGACCTTTCATCCATTCGAGCGTGAGAAAGTTTATCGAACGGAGGTATAGTGGCGTTCATCATTAGTTGACCCATGTCAGGTTCAAAGTCTCGTAATTACATAAGTTTTGGTTTGATATTATAACATTTGTCTAAAACGACTGTTTATTTATTTATTGAGATATTAACATCATTATAGGTTTTTTATTAAGCCCTAAGGCGATGTTACATCTACTTATACTAACCTATTTATTGGATCGAATGTACATACATTTACCGAAAGATTGTAGTTTAAAAACAGGTTCATATAAATTGACTTCTAATGCAAAATGGGAACAACTAACAATGAGCGCTAACTGTACTAAAGTTTCTTACAACAAAAAAGCCAATAACACAAATCAGCATAATTTCAGACAACATTTTCCCTTTTCCTTTACCGCAATGTAAATATTATAAGACAAACACAATAACAGGAGTTCCTCTGTTCCGCGAGTAATGATAATAACCGACTTGGTCCGATCTCTTCGTGTCTCGACTGGGAATGCCGTGCCGTACATATTGTAGCCCGGCAATGTTGTAAGTGAATTTTTATATGCCGCTGCTGTTTTGTCAAGGCCGTTCTGTATTTGACGAGACGAGTAGGTTACATGTGAAGTATTATAAAAGAATACTTTGTAAATTCCTCCGTACTGGGAACTTTTATACCTACTTATATCTACTACTTAGGAATGACTTAGTGAAGCAATAAATGGAAACCTGTTTGTTGCTTTGAGCATTTGAGAACGGCTAAGCAGAGTTAAAGTTAAAAACTTTTTTAAACGTTATAGTCTAAATAAAACGTCTAGAAAGACAAATTGGAAAAGTTGCCGCAAAATTAGGAAATTTGGGAAAATGCTTTTATGGAAAAGGAAATTTCTGTTTGTCGGTTATATTAAAATAAATACAGTCATAGTCAAACATTTCGAAGACATATGATAGGTTGAGTACGTTAATTGAATTTAAAGGTACCTAATTATTGTCATCTTGACATATTTTTTGTAGTCAACTCACACACCAGATAAGTGAACAAAACACTGTCAGCTTGCTGACTCCATGACAACGCAATAATACGAAGGTTTTGTAGGTTCCTCAGGTAATAAAACATATTATAAATACGAGGAATACTCACTCAATAGGGAATCCGTAGTAGGGGCACCAGACTGTGACTTCGGAACCTGCGACGGCCTTCACTGAGCTCATGGCGCGAATGTAGGGTGGACCTATGCAAATAAAATCCGTTGGAATTGTTTTTACCTTAATTTTGTTTTTTGACCGAAACAATTTTGCCTACAATTTGCATTAGCTAATTTTACAAAAAAAATATGTTTTTTTGTCAAATTATCTAAAAACACGACGCATAATTTTCCTTGAACCACCATAACATTAACAGTGCTAATTTTCTTTAAGCATAGCCTAAAACTCTCGATCAAGTTACCTTTAAATTCAAACCAATTAAAATACTACGTACGAGTACATATATCCAAAGCAATAATCAAGCCAACATACAGTCAAACTCATAACACATATACACCTTTTTTATGGTCAATAGACCTTTTTTATGGTCAATAGACCTTCGTTTGACCACGATCTCACATGATGGAAAGTGAAAATGTGGCCAAAGATGTATTACAAAGGTCTAGAAGATACCTATTCACTCAAATGTTTCCTATAAAAGAACGAGAGACAAGCAGATTGGCGGCGGTGTTTGTGACTTTGGACCTTATTCTCTGCAAGGTAAAGTACGTTAATATGTAAGTCTGAAGGCTCACTTCTCTTTTTTGCTGGAATTAAAAAACAGTAGGCACATGTAAGTAACAATTACTCTAAAAATCATTGCTATGCCTACTTCTTTTGTCATTATTCCTTTGTTTTATTTTTCTTTTTAACAAATGAATGCATGTTCTTTAGCGATCGGCTAGTAATAAACGAGTAGAGCTTAATAAACGACCGTGTACTTTTGTGTTTTACCGTGTTGCGCTCAAATTTTATCACACCCAGCACCAAGGTAAATTATTTTGTTAGGACCGCTGAAATTTAACGCACGAATATTTTGCTTATTTGTAATTTTTACAGTTTGACCGTGTTGTTTTTAATTAAACCGTTGATTAGTTACCTTTGGACTATCTAAGTGGCAATTTAGAGTAAACTCTACAAGAGGTAAATTGCCACTTAGATAGTTGTAGTTGACGTTGGTAGCATAGTGGTAACAAAGCGGCATGGTTTAGCTTCTATTTGAACATGGTGCTCTTTACTGGAAGTCTGACTGGAAATAAATAATTTAGTAGCACGCCGCTTGCCTTGGCATGCAACCGTCTGTGCGGAGCGCTATTTCAAGATAAATAATTCTCAGTGATGTCTAAGTCAGCCAATGCATTAGTTGTAAATAGCCTTCGTGAACAGTATAGCTTAGCTTCCGTGCCGATTTCCGGAGTAAAAAGTTGCCTTTTATTTACAGTCAAGAACAACATACTATGCAAAATTCAGCCCATTCCTTTCTTTGCGTGAGAGATAACAAACCTTCAAATGAAATGAAATGAAATAATCTTTATTTGGAACATAAATACAAGGGAAATAGATAACTTGTGTTAAAACGATAATACACGCAGTAGTTATATAACTGTGTCGCGTGCATTTATTTATTTATTTTAACGCCCTCCTCCGAATACAGGGTTACAGAGTTCCTTAATTGTATGTTCTTTAGTAGATACAGAAACTTAAACTAGGTATTAAACACAACGTAGCAAGAGATATTGAAAAATACTGAGATAATAATAAAAACAGTAGAGCTCAAAACTAAAAACATGCATGCGTTTTTGGGCAAGTACATTATTGTGATACTATAGATAATAGGTAAAAATATCAAAATACTCTGAAGGTGATTTAGGAACAAGGGATAGGTAGGTAAAGTGAAAGAAATTATTATGAGTTACGAATCATAAGAGCTTCAGTAGATTCATATGTTAGAGATAAGAGCCACTGATGGCATACCAATTTAAGTTTATAGCGGGGTAGAGGGTATATATTAATTTGTTTGTTGGCTTTGTTGTAGAGTACGGAGCTTATATAATAATAGTGACGACTAGCTGTTACTGTGTTCAAAATATTATAGTGTGTTGTGATCTGCCCAAAAATAAACCTTTGCTATATCGTTACAACACCAATATTGTATTTAATGTGTACAGTATTAAAATATCCACATGTTAGCTAGTAACACAAAAAACATTGGAAATAAAGCAGAAATCAAACGTGCTACGAGTATTACAATCCAGTTTCCCAAAACTATTGGAAATCTGACGTATCATTTTCAGTCAAAACATAAATAATATCTACTTACCTCCTGAATTTATTGTTGGTATCATTTAATATGGCACAATTTTGTTTAATACATAATATTCATTTCATTTTATTCGCAAAAAGCCCATAATATAATGTCACTTAAATGAGAACAGGGTATTGACACATACATAGGTTGTGGTCGTTCAATAGCTTACTCATTTAATGTGTTCACTTAATAAGAAGTGAATCATCATTTTCATAAAAACATACTAAAATAGCTGCTACAAATTATATCTATTTCTGCTACAAGTTCACTTAGGTGTTCGTAGAGGTGCTACGGCGTAGCGAAAGTGGTGTCTATAGTAAAAAAAAACTAAAGCAAAGCTCTTTATTGTACTCAACACTGGCCCGTATTATGGAACTATGGTCGGTCTCATCATAGATCAGCATGAATCTAATCATTGATCTATGATTGAGTAACACTTTTATGTATTGTATTTTTTTTTATGTATTGTATTATGTATATCAATTATCTGGTACCCATAACACAAGCTCTGCTTAGCTTAGTGCTAGATAATGCTGTGTGAATTGTCCAGCATTATTTATTTATTTATTTTGTCAAAAAAATGTTGATCAAGCATATGTAGATTCATGACTAAGCAATGTTATACTGTTCCTAGTGCCCATTTAACTTATTATATATACATTTGTGTTAGTAGGTACTTATGTAAAGATGAGCGATTCACAATCTAGCCCACAGCGCTATCCACATGACTTAAACATATACAATATGACGACCTATGTGGCGCGGTGGGCGAAGGTCCGCCTGCGACGCAGGAGGTTGCGGGTTCGATTCCCGCCTCGGAACAAATGTGTGTACGATCTGCAGATATTTGTTTCGGGTGTTCTGGTCGTTTTCTATGTATAATAAAAAATATATATCTATGTAATGTATTGTATTATGTATATCAGTTATCTAGTACCCATAACACAAGCTCTGCTTACCATGGGGCTAGATAATGCTGTGTGAATTGTCCAGCATTATTAATTTATTTAATATACATACATAAATTATAAAAAACAACAGAAAAAATTAAGGTCGAGATGCTGGATGCGATGAGGTATTCAGGATTCTGAACTCTAATGTAAAACAATAAAGGTGAAACTTACCATAAACATTCAGCCTGGCGGTATGCGCCACATTCCCATGCGCGTTGCTAGCTCTGCACTCGTAGCGCCCACCGTGCTCCACTCGCGCGCTGTTTAAAGACAGGGTGGAAAGCACGTAGTTCCCATTGGATGAGATGCCTGAAGGCCCATTCTCTCGGCCCTCCGTTATCATGGCCCTGTGGAGACAGCGAATAATCATAACATCACTTATTATCTGTTTGACAACTTAACTTAACTGCCGAATACTCAACTACCTACATTTTTTACTGACGAATTTTTGACATATTCATCATCATCATCAGCCTATAGCAGTCCACTGCTGGACATAGGTCTCCCCCAATGAGCGCCATAGCGCCCTGTCTTCAGCTTGCCGCATCCAGCATCTACCTGCAGTCTTTCGCAGGTCGTCATCCCACCTGGTCGGAGGGCGTCCTACACTACGTTTACCGAGTCGTGGTCTCCACTCAAGAACACGTTTGCCCCATCGGCCGTCGGTTCTTCGCGAGATATGGCCGGCCCACTGCCACTTCAGCTTGCTAATTCTTTGAGCTATGTCGATAACCTTGGTTCTCTGTCGGATGTATTCGTTACGAATCCTATCCTTCAGAGAAACTCCGAGCATAGCTCTTTCCTTAGCTCGCTGAGCGACTTTGAACTGGTGGACCAGCCCTATCGTGAGTGTCCACGTCTCAGCTCCGTAGGTCATAACGGGTAGGACGCACTGATTGAAAACTTTCGTTTTCAAGCATTGCGGTATGGATGACGTGAAGACTTGACGTAGTTTCCCAAATGCTGCCCAGCCCAGCTGGATCCTCCTTTTGGCCTCCTACTCGAAACTGTTTTTAACCAACTGCAGAATCTGCCCAAGGTAAGTGTACTCGGAAACAGTTTCGAGAAGGTGACCATGTACGACCACCGGTCTTGGATCAATGTGACCATTGATCATGACTTTGGTTTTATCCAAATTCATGCCAAGACCGATACATCATCATTTGACATATTGGTGTCCTGTAATACTTGTATGGTGGCGCACGCACAATTAACCACATTCGGTGTTTTATTCAATCTAGAGCGAAGAAGATGACACTGTTTGCTAGAAATCAACAATGGTACTGAAATAAAATCAAGCAGCACGCCAGCCGCAGTGCGTGTTGGACGTAATTTGGCGTTTTCAGATATTCCTAAAACGCGAGTTCTCGCGTTTTTATTTTTGGTATTTCGTTCGGCTTAAAGCTTGATGAAGTTTTCCGATGGCCATAACAGCTTACCTACAGACTAAGCCTATGAATACTTGTCAAAAAAAATCACATTTAGGAAAAAAAACTGCTGCATCAGCAGTATTTTACCTTTATTTTTTTTGATAGCCTTATTTTATATCTGTGCAAGTTTATTATAATGTTTGTAATGTAGGTATTATGGATGTACCTATAGTGTAAGTATTTCCTGTCTTTTTTTCTCTAAATATCTATTCAAGTGCCATCGTCTATATTGTTCCTTCATGTCCAGTCCTGACAGACTGTAGGTAGATGCTGGATGCGGCAAGCTGAAGACAGGGCGCTATGGCGCTCATTGGGGGAGGCCTATGTCCAGCAGTGGACTGCTATAGGCTGATGATGATGATGATGATGATGTCCAGTCCATCCTAAGGTTGCCTGAAGAGATCACTCTCAGCGATAAGGCCGCCCTTTATATTTCTTCTATACTAAGTAAATATTTCTGTACTGTGTCCTGTTTTGTGTGGTATGTACAATAAAGTGTTTTCTATCTATCTGTCTATATAAGTCCATCCACAATACCAAAATGGTCTCAAATAGTCACAACAATGTATTTTTTGTCAAATTGTAAAATCTGAAAAGAGGTCTATCGTCCTATATAAAGCATTATAAAGCATCATAAAGCATCATAAAGCATTCAGCAATTCAGTGACAAGAACTCCAGCTTAGTTCTTTTGTTACTTCCAATTCAAAGTTAATAAGTAGTATCAAGTTTAAGATAAGCCCAACCAACAGTAACTTCGAAAGCCAGTTACTAAGTTGGCAGCAATACAAGTACTTAAAACTTTGTCACTCAATGCAGCGTTTTGTGGCCTAAGTTGTGAATTTCGTTCATTATATCAATAACTACAAGTAGGTACAACAAATTCGTAGCAAGACTCAATTATTTGAGGTTTTAATCTTTTGTCGATAGTCTATGTTTTAACGAAATTACGGATATTATTGATTGATTCGACCTTTCTAGAATTCGAATTTCGGCCATGGCGGCAGCGTCGGCTAGTCTCAACGAAGACTCGCCACCGAACGATTGATAATATACTCGTGAGTTAGAAAATAGAAGCTAGCATGTAAAAATAGAAAGTTCTGAAGGGTTTTTTTTTGAGAATCTGTGCATAATCTGTGTCTATGTTCTGTACGTGATTACTTAACCCTCAGCAAAAATTGGGGAATATTAGGTGAAGTTTGCGGAAGAGAAGAGAACCTTACGGTGAATCTTTTGACAAACAATCTCAGGCTATATAAGTAATACTTAACTCTGAGATGGTTTGTCAGGACAACTCTAACAACTACTGAACAAAATTCAACGCAGTCCGGGCTCAGCCTCAAAAGCCCACTGCCAAAAACGCAGGTAATGAATATCAGCTTGATTATACGAAGCAATGTAATTTATAGCTAGGCTATCTGCACTGGACAGTGGACGCTAACCATCACCCTGGCCATCTGCCAGTGCAGTTCAGTGGTTCACAAAAAGTACGCGATATTTACGCCAAAATGGCTGCTCGAAATACATGGTGCGGCGCCATCGAGCCTATTCCAGATTTTCCTGAAAATATTGACGATTCTGTTTCAAACACCATCTCCGTTTTCATTTCAGTTCATATTTTCACGAAAGTACCCGCCTTTTCCATAGACACGTGTAATCTTCTGTATCATAAAAATAAAAATAAAAAAAAAATTCAGACCATAGAAAAGTAAAAGATCTTATTTAACTTATTCTACGATCCATGGTTATATATATTGGTACCTTAAAACTAGCATACATAAAATCTAAAAAGACTACTTTTCTTTCATAATAATCATATTATGTAACTTGTCTCACAGTTGGACAAGAGCCTATTCCAAAGCCTTTTGTTTCCTGTTGAAGTTCTTGTTTTATTCCAATCCTGTACATGCTACATATAGCGTTATTTAAACCACATTTGTTTCAACTTTGCAATAAAACTATTAAAATACTTTCCCAAATAAAACTTCTGATACTATAATGGTTATAGTATCAAAAGTTTTATATACACACACAAAAGTTATTATAACAGAATACTATATTACCTGATGATTTGATTTTTATGTTTTCCATTATTTCGGCACAGTTTCATGCGCCATGCTTACGGAATAACTCACACAATCAAATCATGGCATTACTTATATATGCATTTCATTTAGAATTTCATAAATATGACATGATAAATGAAAGATTTTAAATATCTTCCTGTTAAAAAACCTATCGTTTCGAGAGCTTTACACATATACAACGTACAGACGCATAGCGTATAATAAGGACTACATAACCCACTCACCCATGATGCGAAGGTATAGCCAGTCCATCCAGGCTCCACCTGAAGCGAGGTGGAGGCTCCCCTACAGCTGAGCACTTCAAGGCAACCTGCGCCCCGGGTTGCACCGCTTGCTCAATGAAAGTGTACACAAGTTCTGGACGGGAATCTGTAGGTTAAATAAACATGTATTAGATCTAGATTTATTTCTTATACTCTCATGAATACAGCTGAAGTCTGAGGTTTTGAGGTTTTAGTCCACAGCATGTGTTTTTCGAAAAGATAAATCTGACAATTTATATTTAGATTGACGTTTGACAGATATTTTCACACATTATACAGAAAAGTTAAAGTATAAGGGGGACTTCAACATCTCGTTTCCCAAGCCAACCTAACCTGCACGTAGTGCACCCTGCTAAATAATGAACTAGGCTCTGTTAAAAATAGAAACAATCTTCATAATTTAATAACCCATCGATTTTACAATTATTTTCCATTACTTGACACTGGCAGAAAAGTGTCCAACCAGACACAGTTGCCATTTTAAACAATCATCAACAAAGTTAACAGACGAAGCTACTGATCGCCCGATCTTGTTTAACTGAAGAATAAATGACAATTAAACAAAGGTTAAATACAGCTTCGTCTACTTATAAGTAACCCTTTCTAAAAATAATATTTATTCACTAAAAATAAACAGTGGTTTGTTAATGTCGGGTTTGGTAGATGGTATATGCCTCGAACAATACTAATGTACTCGTATAAATGCCAAGCCTGCCTACGCAAACTTACGAGTATATCGTTTCAATTGAAAGAAATCCATGAGGGCGTAATTTATATATGAGATTGGAGTAATTCAAAGAAATAAGATCTTACTTATTTTTGTAGACTGTAAAAACAAGCTTCAATAAACATTTTCTACAAAATTTACTCGAAGTCATTACTAGCAGAGAACCAAGTCAAGCTGCACAAATAAAAATAATAAAAAAAAACATACTCACCAGACGAACGTTTTAAACGTTTTCGTTTGAACGGGCGTTCTGTGCTCGTTTCCCTCACTAACGAGCACCGTGTAACTGAAAAACATAACTAGGTAAATGGAAAAAATATACATAGTTTACCTACCTCGCAAGCTTTCAGCCATAGTAGAGGAACTGAGAGGAAATATTTCTGGTTTCCATCGGAAAAATCACTATTTATGTGAATAGACTCTTACTTAAAAACATAATTATGTACCTTAATTTTATGCAATATTTTCTTCAGTTAAAATAAGTCATGTTGAGAAGAAAAATACTACAATGCAGCTGTTTTTATTTTACAGATTTTTATAGGAAACTAAGGGGGCAACACTTCCATTCCAGTTTTGATGCAACACAATAAACTTACCCTACTTCTAGCAACGTAAACAGGCAAATGAGATGACAAACAGGAAATTGGATTCTCGTTGAAAAATTCACTCAGCTTCGCTTTACTATCTGCCGTGAATTTATAACATCGTAAAACAGAAAAAAGTTACAGCTTCGTTCGTTGTCTGAATTGCCGGAATAAACCGAAGCACCAACGGCTCCGGCTTATCACACATAAACTAAAGAATACATATATGATGTAGGTTCTACACGGACCTTTATGTATTCCCTGGTCATTTTCTGTCTGCAGAAATAAGCCAGTGAATAGTCCGTACCATCTGAGGAATAAAAGCTCTGAAGTCAATTAGGTATACGTGCATAGAGATCAACGGTACGGGTAATTAGGAGAGATTTCCAGCTTCCGTATTACATATTGAGGAATGAATAAACGCCAGTAATTAACTAGACTTTGGCCTACTTATTACTTCGCTAGGTAGTGTATTTTAGCATAGTTAATCACTAAATAAGGTGTTGACTTTTCTGCTTTTAGAAACTTAACAAGATAGATCTCAGGTCTGATTTTTAACTTCAGCCTCCATCAAAGCTCCAAATAAAAATAGGTTATTCACAAAGCGAGCCAGTATTGGCATACGAAAAAACCAACTACCCACTCGCTTCTCCCTTCCACCCTTTCACCCCCGGAGCCACCCTTGCAAAGATGGATGCCAACGCGCGAATATCCGGCGAACTATTCCAATTCGAAAGTTTCCATTTGGTAAAGCCACCACTTGGAACCAAAATGAAGTCCAAAAATGTTCTGGGGATTGGACCTGATGACTGACCGTCGCGTTCAGTAAAATAGTTTTATTTTCTGTGATGAGTATTTGCTATTTATTTATATGTGATAGGTATAATGTGTTTTCTTTTCGCAAACTTTTTACTATGTAGCTAGTAAAAAAGTTTGCGTTTTTCATATCATTATGAAGCCAGAGTACCTAAGTATGTATTATTATTTACACACTCCTACTGTTCCATCTGTACATTCTGCTCAGTGTGGGGTTAGATGATGCTGTCACCGTAATATTCCCAGTAGTGTTTATTTATATACATCAGACGAGATACCGTATGTTTCCTTCTCGAAAGGCTGCGCCGAAAGCATATTACATATTTAGGAACATATCTATTTATGTGAATAGACCGTAGGCCGTAGCAAAGCGTCTATCTACCAAATCACATATCGACTGCGGGTTGTTTGTACTCCCGATCAACCCTTTGGCTTGGTATTGCTTCCTACTGTGTAAACATTATCGCCGATTTAGCAGACTGTACGGAGTATAGGGACAGTCAGCTCATGTGTTAACTGTCAACTAAATTGAGCAATTGGGCACGCAAAGGGCATTCACGCTTAATTAGGCAGTGACCTACAGCAGCCCACAGTTTTAAAGCGTAGGCTATAATATTAGCATTTTTTCTATACTATTCTCCCTCCACTCTGGACAAAGGTCAGACCAAAAACTATCTACCACAAAAAGGCAGAAGTATTTATTCGAGAGCTCTCCAACCAATTTTTAATTATTACCAAAACAAACTTTGGAATAGTTATTTTCAACAGTGTGGCGATGAGTTTTTAACAGATGACCTCACAGCTTTCAGAACAAATATTAAAGTTTTTCCAACACGCTAATGCTCGGCTAATGTTTCTAATTAGCAATACTGTTTTGGTTCAGAAGTTTACGTTATATGGCGATGACTGCAGGTAGACTAGTGTAGAAGAAGACGGGAAATTAATCGACTTGAAAATGGATAGTTCTCAATTCGTCTGAATCAAAATGTTAGTGTTCAGCGATAACACCACTTTGATCCAGTTCAATTCAATGATTCATTTTAATTAAAATGGAAAATCCAATCTTTTGATTTGTTCAGTGAATAAGCGTGTAATAGAGCCTTAGTATCCTCAATCTTGGCCAAAATTCCATACCAGAGTCAAAAAGGAAACCTTTAAGTTCGGATTTTAATTAAAAACGACATGTTGAAGCCACTATCCCACCGCCATCCACGCTTTGACAACGTGGGTACGATACGTGTACCGCGTGCGTAGCGTTGATAGCGTTGAGCTGCGTAGGCACTATATATTCGACATACAAGCCTCGTGTTGTAATAAAGTCTAATCTCGTATTCGTGCGTATGGTGGCGGTGTAGCGGTGAGACAGCAACTTTATTCCCGTTTCTCTACAGTTCTAGCCAACTAGCATTCAGTGGGTAACTTTCATTTCCGGCGATGCGGCGGCAAAAAGTTGTGGCTGGAAATGAATGGAAACTAAGGTCCAGCTGAATATGAACAGTAAATATGAAAAGACAAAGCAAACGCAGATATGCCATGCGTGAAAACAGAGAGGCCCAATTATAGCAGCCAATCATGGCAGTGATATTATAGTCGCAGAATCCTGAAAGAAAATGTGGATAGAGCGTTCGTGTTATGCACAGAGGGATTGATAGAACACGCTAATTTATGTAAAAAGTTTAAATCTCTGCGACCTATGTTGTTCTGTAATTTTGTGTGTTTTCCTTTTTTGTAGCTCTGTATATACATTGTGTGTGTGTGTGGCTATTAATAAATTCTTTTTTCTTTTATTCTAGAATTATTTCAACCTTGACACTTTTCACGCGCGTTACTACATCTGTAGTTTCTTTGAATGCCAAAATATATTATTATGTTACGATACCATTGTCATAGTGAAGCGATTAGTAAGTGGAATAGGGCCCTATAGTTACGAACCCTTTTCTACAAAATACTCTCACAAAATACTAATCCTAACAAAAGCGTTCGCCTTAAAATATTTACAAATCATCATAAAAAGTTTATGAAAATTGGCTATTCAACCCGTGCCCGTATAAAATATATTTTATAGCTAAATAATATCATCGTTATATCTATTATGGGTGTTAGGCTAATATGAGCGTTGCAAACTAGCGTATTTTTTATTCAAAATCACAAAAAAATCCTATGACGCACTCTAGCGGTTTATTCGTTTTCTAATTATATAGGTACACTCGTACCTATATAATCATGGCAATTTCATCCAGAAAGATATTAACATTTTGTTAGTGATTGATCCATTGGTCAATTCACATGTCCCAAAACTAAAAAATTTTTCAGCGCTAAAAAGCATGCTGTCCCTGTCTTTTCCATTAGAATAAAAAGTATAAAATAATTTTGAGTTTTGGCAAATAAGTTTAGTTTAATTTTGGTGACCTCTGAATTGACAACAAGGTTATTTTAACACCTCTTTATCCGATTCCGTAGATAATATTTTAGATAGAAAGATATCGTTTATACAAAAAGATTACACGATATTTTAAATCCTATATTACGTTTAGACTCTTCTTTAGCAATAAATTCTGATGGTCTAAGCATAGATAATGTAAAGCATCGCCATCGACGAAACCCGACCGACGACGCCGATGGCACAACATACTCGTATAAAGGCCGACTGAACGTGTAAAGAAACGGTTCGCTTCTCACCGTGTCTTGTAGAAAGGTAAAGCGACTGTCAGGCTTATGTGATAAGAATAAACTAATACGAAATTTTCGCACCAATTTCTTGTGAGCCCCCGGTTAGACCTTATTTTTCTCTCTGAGTGAGTGCGGAATTTATGAGAGACCCCAAAGCAATAAAATACCTTCCGAGAAAATGAAGGAGCAAATCGCAATATATTTGTTTCTTGGTCGCTAGAGGGAAACCATTTTAGCCATCTGCGGGTGGGAATGTACTTTATGCGAATGTACTAAGTCTTATGAAATCCATTCATTATTTTATGGAATGGAAATTGGGTGCGCTTACGATCCCCTTACTCATGGATAAAGTTCCCTTTTTGTTTTAACGAAACTTTGTATCACAAAGAATTGGATATTTCTTAGAACTTCGCGAAATTAAAGTATGTTAAAGTTTCTCCATAGATAATAGACAATAGCCTCTAGGTATGTATTTTAAGAATAATAAAACAGCGCTATAAATTAAAAGGCACCCGTCCACCACGTTTTCAGGACGCGTTAAGAACGTTACATAATTCGTCCGGGTTCTTTATTGTTTCCATTATTTGTCCTACTCGCTGTGCCTACTTGCTAAGCATGGCTGAAGCTTAACGTGCAAGTTTATTCGCAATTTTGTTATGTAAACTACAGTGGAACAGCGTCTTTAAGTATAAGCTTCGTTGAATGAATGTTTTACAGTCCATGATGAATAGAGGGTAATACTGTCTCTCCAAGAAATGATAAATTATTTACTTTTGCTAAGCCTCAAGGCTCGTTGCTGTTTATTTATTTATTGTTTTGAATCATAGTAAATAGCACATTTCCCGGTTCGCAAGACATTATGAATATTAAAATATCTTTTCAGGGAAGGCTCCCATTTCACAAGCCCGTTATCATGGCAAAATATTAACTGAGTGGTATATCAACTTAGATGCGTAATTATGTTTGTCTAAGTCGCAGGTTTTCACATTATGATGCATCTATATTCTATATGTATTCTAGAATCTAGACAATTAAATTTAAAGTGTCCCTAATTTTTTTCAAAAATAATGCAAAAAGATTGGTACTACGACGTGGCACAGACGTTTCAAAGCACTGATAAGGGTCTTTTATGCGTAGATTAACAAGTTTTTGTTTTCACATTATGGAAAACTAGCTTCTACCCGCCACTTCATATGCGTTTTTAGAATACAAAGTAGCCTATATGTTACATAAGGTCCGATCTTTATTTCTTCAAAATTTCAGCCCGATCCATTCAGTGCACCACAGTTCAATAGCAAAAACATTCGCATGTATGATATTTGTAGATAGTATTTAAAACATAAACTCAATTTAAATCAATTAAATTGATGACAAGGATATTGGTTCGCCGAATCTATAATAATTATAGAAGTTCGCGTTTTTAAAACGTGTTGGTTTTTATTCCTTTATGCATATTTTAGTTATTTTGTATCTATTATAGGTAGAACATAACTAAAATAAACATATTTATATTGGAAAAAGGCCAAACAGAACACCATCCATACTAATAAACCCGCGCGGTCGCACAATGAATCCAGCTCTACCACCGACGCCGGCCCAGCTAACCTTTATGGGTATTTATGACCCGTCTTATTACACCAGACTGTTACTTCGGCATTCTACGGGATAGAATACCATAGAGCAGACATCAGTACGAAATGCGAATAGACTTTTATAAATTGTGGATATTTGCTTGCGCCCAACTGTTTAGTCAGACGAATGGTTCCCATTACATAGGGAGAAATTTTACTAGATTACGTAACGAATCTCCCTGTAAAAATATCCCCTTCTTTTGATCTTTTACTCGTGTACGATGTCGCGTAGTGCTTAAATATAAATACGCTGTAATGGCTAAGTAGCCTATCCTAGAAAACATTGAAAAAATCAACAAAAGAAATAATGGGCAAAAATGGGCAGCAGTACAAGAAAATACAACTACCATCTAATAAAGATCCTTTGTTGAGGGCAGAAATAAGGAGCACTTATGGTTATGTCATAGCCGTACCTTTTCTTAAGTGCCCATGTTCTCTAGCCCGTATTTTATTGTAGAAATAATTTATTATGTTCGTTGATATACTTTTTATTAGCTCGCTTTAAGAGCAGCCTTTTGCAATACAATATTGGCAAGCTTTGCAACCATCATCATCATCAATGGCCCTCATTAACGAAAGTTGGTTTATGTAGTGTTCGTTTTTTCGCCCTTACGTAGATGACTTTTAAGGCGTATACGGGAACGAAAGATGTGAATAAATTTCTAGATATATTTTTATTATGTGATTTTTTAAAGGCCCTCTGATTTTATGACGAAATAACGTTACATGATAGTTCGATCGACTGCTAAAATTCGAACTGGAGTAGTAGTGAAAGCACCCTAAGGGATCCAGTTAAAAGCTTTATAATGGGTTCTTTCGTATACTATCTCAGAGAGATTTATTTTATTTTATTTAATAATAAAGTACGGTGATGTGTCCACGTCTATAAAGGCGGCACTATTTGTTTTTTTTTTAATTTACTGCCACGTTAAATATGTATCGATAAGATTAGTTATAGGTATTTGTTAGTATGTCCCAATTAAATATTATTCTGTATAACACGCCACCGTCTATACTTGTTCTAACACTTCATGTCCATCCAAAGGTTGCCTGGCAGAGATCGCTCTAAGCGATAAGGCCGCCCATTGTACAACACATTCTTTATTTGTCTTTTCCCTGTCCAGTGTATCTGTTTTTTTTTGTTTGGTGTGCAATAAAGAATTGTATTGTATTGTATTAGTTGATAGGGTACATACCACCTTCCTTCTTGTATATTTCCAAGTGGGTTTCCCTTGAAACTTCACATACTATCTTCGGTAGATTAAATTTCATGACTTTTTGCCTCTTTGTGTAGTTCGGCCTGGAAAAAAAAGTCCAATTAAAATAAAAATATCAAAAGTAGAACAGACCTAAACATCAAATGTTTAAACGTTACAAACAAATTGGAACAAATTTTCCCAATTTGTCCGCGCCAAAATATTTTCGCGTCACATTCGGACTCACAAAACAATTCGACACAGTTCACAAAAAAATCGTTCAATTTATTAATTGGTGCAAACGAAAAGGCTGTAATTTGGTCCGTTTGTTTGACGTAAAGCCTTACTGCGACAAGAGCTACCAATTACGCCCCGCAGGGACTGAATAACGAACACGAATTACTTTCCTCCAACTCTTCTTTTATTCGGAACCTTTGCTAATTGCGTATATACGTGTTCATGGCACCCTGTCAGAGTTATGTAGTTTGGTAATATTTGAGAGAGAACCTGCGAGGCTAGTTTATCTCGGGGCCTAACTTTCTTATACGTAACTTATCACCTTACGCAGTTATCGTTTGCTTATAAAATGAAGGCTTACCCCCATATTTTTAGTCATTACCTCAAATAATTCTCCACTTAAACTTGTTCAAGGGCGTTTCGAGCATTCCTCCAAAACATGCTCGAGTTCGGTATGCTTAGTCGTTAATTTGGTTATATATCAACATCACTTGAACATGGTTGAGTCGAGTCAGTGCGTCACCGTTACCGTTACCGTTGTAGGTTTCATCGTCGTAAATGTAATTGAGATAGTCTCCAAAATCCATTGTAAATAACAGCAAACTATTTCGAGGAGCATTCAAGGTAGGTAGCGACGTACCTTGAGATGACAGTTCGTTATTCCACTCGTATGAGAAAATTCTCGAAGGCTGTTTCGAGTGAAGGATTTTTTTACGATCAAGCATACCGAAACGCATTTGGAGGTTGAGTAGAGTTTGAATCGAGGTCGAGGTAATGACTACAGATATGGGGGTTATTCAGGACTTGCCCAATTCTAACTAAAAACCAATGTCACAGAAATAGCTCCTTTCTATTATGATAAAAGGCGAATGAATTGAATAAATTTAAACTCAATATACCACAACCATATTCAAAAAATGTCTATAAAATACTTTCATACTATTCGGTAACTTTCAGAATTACTTACTCTTTTTTGTTTTTATAATTGAGTTTGCTTATTAGTAGATCCTTAGTTTTGGCTATTCTTATTTTGAAAAGGCCTAGAATGACAATATTCAAAGAGCGCAAAATGACAATACTCAAAAGGCACAAAATGTATTTTTTCCGCGTACAATATGGCTGAGAGGACCAGAGACAATTTACATCGTCACTGACCTGTAATCGATTTCGCTAGGGACGGTGCGAAATTAAATTCCAATTCCATTGGGCGATACAAGAGTAATAAAATAGTTTCACAATGTGCTCGGCTAAATTACACTCGGCTGCTCTATATACGTAGCTATCTATAACTTTGACGACCGATGTGGCGCGGTGGGCAAAGGTCCGCCTGCGACGCAGGAGGTTGCGGGTTCGATTCCCGCCTCGGAACAATTGTGTGTACGATCTGCAGATATTCGTTCCGGGTGTTCTGGTCGTTTTCTATGTATAATAAAAAATATCTACCTATGTAATGTATTGTATTACTATGTATATCAGTTATCTAGTACCCATAAAACAAGCTTTGCTTACCATGGGGCTAGATAATGATGTGTGGATTGTCCAGCATTATTTATTTATTTTTATTTTATTTATCTATAACTGGATATAACACTACAACTCTGTTAATTTTACCACTCATTAACAGGTCGTTAGTCGTCTCGTAGAGCGTTCTGCTAAAGTAAAAGGTATGTACGTGTCTACTGCTATCGTCATCATCAACCTATAATAGTCCAATGTTGGACATAGGCCTACCCTAATGTGCGCCATAGCACCCGTCAGCTTGCCGCAACCAGCATCTACCTGCAGCGTTTCGTTACACTACGTTTGCCGAGTCGCGGTCTATACTTAAGAACATGTTTACCCCAGCGGTTGTCGGTTCTTCACGATATATCTAAATTATTGTTAGTTACGTGTCTGTGATGTCTATTAAGTTTGAAAGTATGTAAATGATTTTTTTTTATCATACGAATATCATCGAAGGGGAGGGAGGCCTTTGCCCTGCAGTGGGACACCCCGGGCTAATATAATAATAATAATACGAATAAGACTAAGTTTGAAGGCTGAACTTACGGCGGGCGGCTTGTTACCTCCTCTCATATAAGATAAGTTTCAACTTATAATATTCTTAGAAATGAAATACGAAGAAAAGTTTATCAAAATGCAAAGGAAAATAAACGGCCTTACTCTCAATAACTTCTTAAAAAATGTTTTTGAATCTACAGGCTTTGCAGAAATCACAATGACACGTCAAACTTAGGTATGTACCTAAAATTTAAACAATATGTATATTATAAAATGGAAAACAGTCATTCTTTTCACTGCTACTATAGCCGTAAGCAATATTTGTTTTTTTATCCAGCAATATTTCAAAACATGCCTTAAAATAATGTAGGTAATGGAAAGAAAATATTTGATAGGTACCAGATGGGATAACATTTTTGGAGGCCTACTTCAAATAACGACAAGCAAAGTAGTAAATACAGTCGATACCGTAAGTGTTTTTCAGATGGAAGGATCCATTTAGGTAATCTACAAGATCCACAAGATCTTCTTCAATACCCACTCAACCCAATAAAAAGCAGACGAATCAGCGCGTTTTTCCTACCCACCTTTCACTTACGTCAGTGTCAGCATATCAAAAAACCTAAAGGAATAAAACTGTATGTCAAACGAACAATATAGAGAACACACTTGTTAACAACTATAATTTGCCAGTGCCTGCTAAAGTTATGGCGGTAACGGGGCGAGACGCGAAAATTAGAGTAAGAAGTGGGTCAAAGTCGAGCCGGGGTCGACGCCCGAGCCAAACTCGAGCGTCTATAATTACGTAACGAGGATGTCGCGACACGACCCAGCCACCTTGTTATCACACCCTAAGCAGCGACGGAATAAGGCTCAAGATCATTCAGCACGCGGAAGTAACCAACTTAAGTTTTCGAGTTTTCCCGAGAAAACGCAAAGTTTTGGAAGGATGAACTTCGTCGCAAACAATTGTCAATCGGTACAGCGCTCTTTCGGTCACAGTGAAAAAGTATATTATATTCTGTTTCAGTGCTAAAGTCAAGATTGACTTACTTCTGGGAGTGGAGATCACATTTCAGGAAACTTCCGCAATCTGGTCGCCGTCTCGGACTTTCCGTTGGTTCTGTGAAAAGTTTAAATATTATACACTACTCAAATCAAAAGTTATTAATAAAACTGTAAGTTCAACAGAGGTTAAATTAAATGTCGAGAATACAATTTAATCAATTATTTTGTGAGCTTATAAGGTGCGTATATTTGAGCATTTACTAATGAGATTAATTAGCAATGCATGCCGTAGATTGGATTGTAACCAATCATTGGTTCCGGCAGTTTCATCAATTCATTTCCATTTGATACACGATCGACTTTCAATTAGATTAATTCAATTGACGGAGCACAACAAGCTTGTAGTATGGCATAGCTCATACCTACATTTTGGATTTTATAGTTGAGGTGATTGATTGATAATTAATTTTATTTTGTCGTTAAAAGTTAAAGGTGGCCTGGCAGATATCGCATATAGCGATAAGGCCACCCATTGTACAACATATTCTGTATTTGTTTTTTTCCTGTCTTGTGTATCTGTTTTATTTGGTGTGCAATCAAGTGTAATTGTATTGTATTGTCTTTATGTAATAGATATATTATTATCAGAAAATGTTCTAACGTAGTTTTGCGTAAGATATCTAAAGGTCCTGAAGTTGTAGCTGCTTGTAGCTTGTAATGATAGCTAGTAGTTTAGTAAAGTGGTCGACTAGTTTCTCAAATTCGCCGCAAGCAGTTGCATAGTGCCCGCTCTTAGCCATTAAATCAATGGGCACTCCAGTGCAGGGCAGCAGAGTGTTTTATATTTTCGGGCGTGCGCAATAAAATCAATACTGTGAACTTTCCAAGAGTACAGTGACCCAGTCAGGCGCTCCATCCGAATAAGGCCATATATTGCATAAACCATTTGTATCGTAAATTTAAATTCGAACATGCGCGTTGACGTCACCCAATTAGTTCAGGATTGGCGCCATAAATAAACACGAACTTACAACACTTTTCACTGTCGTCATCATATGTAGGTTTTGTAATTTTCTTTGAATGAAATCCTTCATGGATTATTAGGTTTTGAATAAGTTCGATTTTGGTTAACATTCTTGACCATCAACCATACACCAGACTAAACTAGTTATGTACCTATCTATCTCTTAGCAGATTTAGTATTAAGGACCACTATACAAATATTGCCTCCGAATTATTTACGGGGAGATGAGGTAAACACGTATGCACACGTGTGAATACACTACTACGTGTAGAAGCAACTTATACTAACTCTGTTATAAACAAACAACGTGAAAATGCAAGCAAAAATTCAAGCAATTTAACGAAAATATTATTAAGTATGTTTTCTCGTGGTTTATGTATAAGAAAAATCTTTAGTTATGCTTTTGTCTTGTTTTGACTGGGCTTCTTCCTTTTGAAGTTTTTGAAGCTTTAAACCGGCATTCCTGATATTGGCTGATATCAAAATCACTTTGCGGTGTAGACGCAAAATTGAAAAATATTTCTATTCAAAAAGTTCTTATAGAAAACTCATGTTCTCAATGAGGCATCTAAGCCTTGACAAACGACTCTCGTTACCACGTCGCCTCGAGACTCTCGGGCTTTGGCGTTATTACGGTTTTCGGGTCAGGAAGTTCAGTTCTCACGCTTTCATAACTTATGTGACAGAATTCATGATAGCGGCATAAATGTTGTTATCATACAAATAAAACGTGGTAGGGATTTCATTAAACGTCGCGTCGTTTTGGTTTAAACCGAAGCGTGATTTCTAACAATTCTGCAAGCGAGGGGTCTCAACAGCCTTTTAGCGCATGAAAGAAACTCTCGCTAAAAGTCCATTGAACTACATTCGGAACGTATGCCCAACTGTATAAATAGGCTCTTAAATAACGCGAGCAGACTTCCCCGCGAAAGCCTACCTACCTACCACTTGAAAAGCGTTAAAAATCCATTCTGAATGCGCATATTTTCCTGCCGCCGCCGTCCCACCGCGCTGGCGAGACAAAGGCCTGTGAAATTACAGTCTTGCTTTTAAATGCGAGAATGAATCGCAATGTCTCATTCCCTCAAAGCTTTACGAGTCTGTGGAGTGGTTGTGTTGTTCTTGAAAGCCTACATAAAGCGATTGCCGCATCTATTGCGAAACATTTAATTTGTAGATAAATGTCTATTTCAATTACTGTATTTTGAGACAAGTTATTATAAATGTACTTATGTACATATATTTTTGTATCCCAATCCTTAACATTTACAAAATCAGATTCGCTAAGCAAAACACGAACGTGGCTTGGGGACCAAAATAGTTCGAAATGTTTAGTAAGCGAAAATTAAACGCTTATAAATCGACTGCCACCTCTGTAATAGTCACGAATTATGGCAATACTAGTAAGGCGCGAGCTATTAAAAGCTGTTAAAAGTATACACGACCAAAATCCGCTTAAAAGTCCATTAGTCGGTGACCCTCGAGCTCACAGTCGGACTGGCCAGGGAGAAATTAAAAATGCATAGTTCTCTTTGAATGTCGGCATCTTTTCATTTGTAGGATGCATTGCCGCAAGACAAAACCCCCGGGAATTACACTCTTGTTCCTCAAATACAAGCCGCGCAGCGCAATATCTCCCCCTTTGAAAACTAGGGAAACTCATAAACAGACAAAACAGGAATGCTTACATTTGTGCTCATCTGTTTCACAATGTGTGGAAACGTGTGTGCATTTTTGTTAATTACTGTTTCTGCAACAACTTCCATTAACTGGTTTTGAAGCTTACATTCGTTTTAAAATGGAGCGAACTATTTTGTAGAGTATTTTGTAGTTCGAGTTTTCTGTTCGTGCACAATAGGTAGGTACGGACAGAAAGATAAATGCTTGTTAAATAGCGGACAGACGGTTCGTAGTATTAATCACAGATTTTTCGCCGCTAATTGTTCGTGCCTAGTCTATCGTATCGGGTAATTAATGATAACGGCGGGCTTCTGATCAAAATACAATGAAAAACGAAAACGCTGTTTTCTCATTTGTTCTGTGACCAAGGCCTGGCAATAGAGACAAACTAGGACGAATTGCGACGCCAACAATACCTCAGCGGGCAGTAGCTGGTCCCCATTGTACTTAATGTCGTACAAACAAAATGTTTTATGAGTCTACATTACGAAGCAATGGATTGAATTAGGGTCGTAATGACTTCTTTTGTTATGCCACAGTAACATGAAAGAGGTTTGTCCTTCGCAATTTTCATTTAGAACCCTGGTTAAATGAAGAATTAAGAATATTGAACTAAAATACCGCATTGGAAACTTTTTCTATAAGATAATTGAGGTCAAAGATAAACAATAAATCAATGTTTACTCTTACACAAAGTTTCCTTTGAAATTAAAGTCGAGGAAATAATTTTGTTATAAGTTTCGAGCAGTCTGGCAGGTGAGATTATGATTTAACGATGTTTTAGCAAAGTTATTTTTCTGTTTACTCACGTTTATGATGAAATTTTCTCAAAGAGTTGTGTTCTTTACGGCTTGTTGTGTTATTTCTGCGAGTTGTTTTATTCCTGCAAACAAATGCAAATTATTACTGCCGTTATAAATAATCACGTAAAATATTAGAAACTCGATTTCGTGATATTTTCTTTTATAAAACAACCTTAGCTTACTTTCTAAGTCAGACTGTAAGCTAAAGTCTTTTAAGGCTATAAAGCTTACTCAACTTTATGCCATTAAAATAATAGCATAAACTAAGCGTTTTATACTAAACTGTTTTTATTTAATAAATTTTTAAAGAGTATACAATTCAATACTTACCCATTGTGAATCTCCCTGAAATTCGGTCGTGTTTTCTCGTAATATAAGCAGTGCGTGAAAACTTGTCTGTTGCGACGGAGCGTGGGCCAAACACCGAAAACTTCTTTGTTGGTAGAACCTGTGTAGAATACGCTCGGTATTAGGCAAGAATATGTAGATAAGTCGACAGGCGGAGAGATTGCAATTTGAATATAATTTGTAGAAGTTTTTGAATGGTCTGTAATAGTCGTCCATTTTGCTGGTTGCTCATGTGATACTTTGGTAAAATGCTAGACATATTATTATGATACAACTCTAATCGTTATGTATAACTCTACCTTCAATTATGGCTACCGGCTGCGTCGCTCGAGGAGATATCGGAATTAAATGCAAAGAATTATTTATTTATTTATTTATAATCTTTTGTTCTCTTTCGCTCGAAAACGATGATTTTGTTGCATAAGCGGATTTGCGCCCGCGTGCGAATTGGTTTTCATTGATTTTACCGAATCCATACATGTGTGTGTGTAGCACGCATGGTTTTCCTATCACACGGGCCACACGAACCCAGAACACAGATTGGCTGGAGCATTATGTGGATTAAAACGATTTTTTGTTAATTAGCTCACCATTATTAAGGTAAGAGCTACGCTCGTCTAATCTGAACCGATAGACGAGCGATGAATGACTGAAAAAATAGGTACTCTTAGTATTGTTTGACAGAAGATTTTCGACCCATTTCTGAAATTCCTTTGCTAATTGTGCGCTTTAACGGCCATAAACAATAACATATCAAAGCTAATAGCTAATATAACTTTGTATAGTTATTAACAGTTAAAACACTTTAAAATGTTTATCAAATTGTGGTTTTTCGTATTAGTCCTCAAACAGTTTGGAATTAGTGTAATATTTATGTCCTTAGAAGTGGACATGGCTGCCAAGCCACTAATCGGATTTTCTTCTTACGAGTCCGGAGCTAAGTTCCTAAGTGCTGGTCGGTACGAAAACCTATCTAAAAATAATATAAGAGCGAACCTAAGCGAATGAGCAAACCGACTTTATATCTACTTCACTGTCTTCTTATTATTTCCACCTCGAGAGTTATTATTCTAAGCCTTTTACTCAACATAGGTACTTGCTCTGTATATCAAGCTTTTCCTTTGTTGTTTATATCTTTGTCTAGAACGATTTTTTTATTATTTTCGCCCCATTATAATATGTATTATTTTAAGACGATTCCTTATTGGAAGCATTCAGCTGTAAACCTTCACCTGAAGCTTGCGGTAAGCTAGGCGTAAACCAACAAGTGTCTAGTTTGGGGCAATTTTGATTGTTTAGTCTATGTGTGCTATTTATTCAGGGTGTCTAGTCACCAATGTCGGAGACTTGGGGGGTGGGGAGTGAAATATGGAATATTTTATTGACAAATCCCTACAATTTATTATTTTATTTTTATCTCCCTCCATAATTAAATAGTAGCCATTTTTTATTTTGTATCTGATTGTGCCTACGGCTTGTACTGATTAAGCCCATGTACAGATCATAGGAAGACGAAAGAGTACATTTTGAAGCTAAAAACGCAGACGATAAACAAATGCTAATATTTTTCAATTTCTATTTTATAAATTATGACCAAAAGAGAATTACTAAAACCAACAAAGTTTGTTCGTATTAGTTAGTTTTTGGCTTTTTTATATAATCCAAACTGTCAAGATACTTTTTTTTTTGTTTCTGAATCTATTCTGAATGATTGTAGATAATAACTGCGTGAAAATTCATATGATAATAAAACGAGTTTTAGCTAATTTTTACCTAAACCTAAACATATAATATAATAATATAATGGTTACAACCAGGGGTAGGTTTTGCGGTAGGCCAGGTCGATAGTGAACCCGGTCTTTATTATACAATTTTGACACTTTCACTGCCAATGAAAGCGATATCTCCTTTTCCTATTGATATTTTGGCTGCACCCTTGTCATTTTGACAGGTTATATCACAACGTTTCTGTCGCCTTTGTATATTTTTCCCTCAAACGTTACAGAAATATTAAAATCAATATTCCAAAATGCCGATAGTTACAAAATTACTATAATTAGTATAATTAAACATTTGTTTTATTTGTGAATTTTATTAGTGGAATTCTGTTATTTCCTTCATCTTTTATTTTTATGAAACATCAAACGTAAACCTGTAAATCCTACTAATATTCTAACGCGAAAGTTTGTTGCTCTTTCACGCCAAAATTACTGAATGGATTTTGATGAAACTTCACAATAATATTGCTTACATATCAGAAAAACACGTAGGCTACAATTTAAAAAGATATATTGTATATTATACAAAATATCTATAACCACGCGGTTGAAAACGCGGGGTGCAGCTAGATAGATAATAATCTTTATTGCTTCTTATAAAATAATGTATGCGGTGTTGCACACTCTGAAATATTGTTAACATTAAAATTAGTATAATAATCTCTGCAATAAATATCAATCCTTCCCATACTAAATCCCACAAGTCCCTTGATATTTTCATCCATATTGCAATTTGCAATCAGTAATCATTAATTGAAAAATCCAATGATTCTGAATTATCCACGTAATCTGCTTCAGTTGCAATTTAATTTAGCGCCAATTGAATTGGACGGATCGACAACGGCACCAAGTGCTTGACAAATAGTCTGTACCAATTATTCCAACGCCCGAAGAGTTGTGGTAGGGAACACAGAAAAGACGGACATGAAAATGCACACATGGGGGGAAATGGAATTAGAAAAAAAGGTTGGAACTGGAATAGGTTTTTTCAAAAACCCATAAGGGGATTTGTCAAGGGGTAAAACTAGAATAAGCTATAATTAGTATTTACTTACACCATTAGGTGGCACCTAAGCTAATTCATCGCTTAGCTTACTTATTTAAATTTTTCTTAAAATAATACTCATAGGAATATTGAAGCAATCTCATACAATAAATGAAAAATTAAATGATATGAAGTAAAAAAATATATATTTGACACGAAACATTACAATTGGTCACCATAGGTCCAAGACACCGCGCGTGCGACATCAGGGCGTCGTCGGTGACTCGGTTAATTTTAAATGATTTTATGTATGTTAGCCTCTAAGGTATTTATCATATGGGTTAGGGTTAAGTAACTTTTTGTACACCTTCTTAGTTGCCTAAAATAAAGTTGATATTATTTTTACGTTTTGTTATCTACTAAAAGAGTAAATATTTCAATCCGGACGGTTAATAAAGTAAACGTAAAAAACTATTAAGTTTTAACAAACCTAGACTATAATTTTGTTTTTAACATTAACATGATTATTTTTAAGAGACGGACTAAAATTTTATATGGGTTGGCAACCCCATTTCGCTCATAATGAGATACGTTTCGCAACGGATACGCTCTTTAATTCCATGTTGCGTAACAGCGTTCTAGTGGCCACTCTAAACGTTTTTCACCAGAGAATCGCTATTTATTGTGGAAAATTGCTTTTCGACGTTTTTCCCGTTTTATTGAAGGGTTTCGCTAAATAAACTTTTACCAAAATAACATTTCAGGGTTTTGGTTTTAGGTAGTTTTATTTATTTAATTCACAGACCAATTGAAATCTTTATCCTATAGTTTGACCGAAACCGCTGTACCGCGCCTGAGGTATGCGAGCGGCGAGACGGGGGGGAAATATCGGCCGTTCCGATCCATCAGTCTGCCGTCAACGCGTACTCTTGCTCTTTTTTTCTCGCCCCCACCTCGCCGCACTTTCCTAAGGATCGGTACAGCGGTTTCTGTCAAACTATACCAACGATTAGTAAATGGATTTCAACCGGATATCAGCTAGCGACTTGTTTGTCGCGAGATGTCAGTAAAACAAGCGTGAGCTTTCGATGTTAGTCTCCGTTTTTTTGGACTTCTACTAAGATACGTTAAGGTCAACATCAAAGCTAGAAAGCGAGCGTTCAATATTATAATGCGTCGCATCTGTGGTGCGGCATGGACTCTGGAGGCCTACTTTGAGAAATGAACGTTGATGGATAACGTCGGATAGCTAAATAAACAATGGCCGATCCGTTCTTTCGATTACTTTAGTCTGAAAATGTTTCTGACATTCATTTCACAGAGATTCGAAACGAAAGATGATGAATTTTGAACGAGATTTTATTATTATTTTGAAAATAAAAAAAATAATACAGCTATCCACCATGAACACATTGAACACCAAAGTGAGAGCATAACACAACTGTGACGTCATTCCGCCACAATATGTGTGTAAAGACACAGAATAACTGGTAAAGGTATGATTTTTTTCTCATGACAATATTATGGTCATTCTGTATCATCAGATGTTCGTGCGTCAGTGACGTCATAGATAGGCGCCAGTATTGTTTGAAGCTCAATTTTTCCTTCAAAATCAATTTTTTGCCGAAATATTATTTATCTTGTATTCAGTAGCTGTCTGAAAACATTTCGAAGTATAATTCTCAAAATGAGTCATCATGCTTATTAAACCTTTTGTAATGAGTTTGTAATCAGTAAGGCTACGCTTTTCTTAGCCAATACTTTCTTCCATCTACAATACATGGAAAAATAAATCAATTATGCCACACAAAGCCTGCTACACGAGAAATATTACCACATTCCATGTGAAGTATCGAAAATGTGGAAAGCATTTTTCACGGGAATGCCATTTTATATTTGGGTGATACAAAAGCGTGTATAAATCACAATACTCACCCCCGGCAAGCTCGTACAGTTTCACCCCGTGCACACCCCGACATCTGCAGAATAAAATCACGGATTGAAGGTAGTTTTGAACTTTAGTTGGAATTGAACTATGCACTACTAAGTAACGTTATTTTATTTATAAATTTTTTGATTATTAACGCACAAACAGTTTACGATATTCTTAAAGTTAACAGTATATTATATAGCTATATACATACACACGTAACAAATCAAAATAGACAAATCAAGCATGAATTTGAAATACATGAATTACAATTACATATATAAAGCAAATTACCCTACGAAAAATTAGAAGATAAAAAAAGTTTTTTCAAGTTTGTCTCAATTTGGACATGTTGATGTATTTCCTACATTCGTTAAATCTTTTCAACTTGTCTACTATTATTCAAATCAACTCAATACTTTCTACTACTAAATCTGATCTACGCTCTTCTACTAGTTTTTCGCATGCTCAATAACAAAACATTTCCTAATAAAATCAAGATTTATAAGCACGTCGGTACAGAAGCTAAAGGGCCCTCGACACCACACACAATGCGCTGTCACCTCATAAAGGCACTTGCTGTCTACACACTTAGGGTATAGGTTACCACTCACGCCGTAAGTAGATATTGTCTTGAGCACTTTGAGTGTGCCACGTCCTCTCTCGTTATGTATCTCGAATTACCTTTACTCGTTCCAAGTCTTTTGAGACTTTTTGGAGATTTTTGTATACTAGGGTGTATATTTGATATGCTGATACAATGTGAAACTTCTTCTTGAAACTGTATACTAGTTTTTGTCCGCGTGACTACGAACGCGATGTTCTTTGATAAAAAGTAAGGATAGGATTCATAAACAACTTCGCTTGAAACCTTTTATTTCCTTGCCAAATTACATAAAAATTAGTTTCGCTGTTCAGTCGTGAAAAAGTAACATACAGATGGACAGAGTTTTCTTCGAATGAACGAATATATGTGTGGACTGGAATTTATACCAAAAATAAATTAATATTTTATCAAACAGTGGTTACTGTTTTATAGGGCAAGTGGTCACATTAGGTTAAAATACGAATAAGTAAATAATGCTGGACAATTCAAGCTAAGCAGAGCTTGTGTTCAAATTATAAAGGAGAGTCCCTCCTAAAGAAAAAAAAATAGGTATTTACTTTTTTTCGTTTGACGACTGATGTGGCGCGGTTCGATTCCCGCCTCGGAACAATTGTGTGTACGATCTGCAGATATTTGTTCCGGGTGTTGTGGTCGTTTTCTATGTATAATAAAAAATATCTATATGTAATGTATTGTATTATGTATATCAGTTATCTAGTACCCATAACACAAGCTCTGCTTACCATGCGGCTAGATGATGCTGTGTGAATTGTCCAGCGTTATTTATTTATTTACTTTAATGAAACCGAAAAATATATACCCATACCTACGATCTGGTTACCAGATCAAAACGAACAGAGTAAAACTAGTACTTTAACGTACATTCCGTACCTAACCAACAAGATTATAAGAGGAAGCATTTATTCATGCACATTTCCGCGCATTCCTTACGTAAGATATTTCTACCTATACGTCCCAAACTCGAATTTAACGGCGCATTATGAATCCCCATACGATTCACCTCGCATTGTTCGAGCGATCGACAGCGATGATGGATGAGCCAGGCGGGATACATCGGAATATTCTAATGCCTCTGCGCGTCAATTCATCACACTGATTATACTGCGTTCTATGGAGCGTTCACTAAATCGCCTTGTGTGAACAAATGAACAGTGTATCCTGGGTGCCTCAGGTGTTAAGCCACGGTGCAGCAAAAGGCATTGCAATTGTACCTCCATGAACCTTTCACAAACAAGTAGAAAAACTGCACGCAGAACGTACGAACTTTTGTTTTTGGGATTTTTTGTAGAAGAAAATGTAGTGCAGACGAAGTCGAGCGTTTGACCTCCATCTTAACTAAAGCCAATTTTTAACCCGAAACCCATAATTTCATATGTTTTTCCTAATACGTGGGTAACACGCACGCGGAACGCGGATCGGCTGGTGTTCTATAGGCTATCACACTCATACTATAAAATACGAAAGGTTGAATGGATAAATGGATGTTTGTTACTTCTTCACGCCAAAACCTCTGAATGAAGAAGACTGTATTTTTTTCTTTAATTCTTTATTGTACACATACAAAACTTTAAAATAACTTATATAAAAAGATATGTAGAGGCGAGCTTAACCCTGAGTTAGAGTTTTCTTCCAGCAAACCTTAGGTTTACAGGAGTGGCGATGGAATAGATAGAGGAAGTGTACAAGAGACAAATTAGATTAATAATACAATACGGAATGAGATTATAATATACATACATAAATAAAAAAATAATAGTCCAATAAACCTAATAAATACATTTAGTTCAATATAATAAAAATAATAATATATATAGCTAATTAAATATTAAATATCTCTAGATAGATAATTTTATGATGATAGGAAGTGACCTTCAATTTGATTTGCTTAGACGCCTGGAATAAAATACAAAGGATACTTTTTTATCACTAAATCTGTTCCTATATTTTTATACCTATATTGTTAATACGAGTTCTAATTCGTTTCAGTTATTTGATTATGATCTTTGTTCATAAAGATTTGTTCCTATATAAATTTATTATCTATAAACGTTTCCATAGAATTTTTAATATTTTATTGAGCTGATTTACTGATACTTTGTTTCTATTATTATAATTTTTTTTTAATATCATTGACATGTGTACTGTGTTTATTTTTGATTTTATAGTGTTCTTTTTTATTTTATTATCATTAAGTTGTTAAAAATGCATGTAAATCATTAATTGCACGCCCATAAAGGGCAAATTACATTGACACTGTATTATTCTATGAACCATCTTCTCACATGTAATTATGCAATAAATATACTTTTACTTTTTTACTTTTAACTTTACATAGAAACAAAGTGTTCGAAGCCGCAGGCAGAAACAAATTTTCTATAGAGCTTTAACTTGCGCACTTTCAGACTGGGATGGAACCATGTAATAATTTTTCGCGTCGTTATGTAACATATGTCACATTTCTGGTGCAATCTGTGCGTCATCGTCAAGAAGGGGTACAATGCAACATTCCCCAAGTATAATGTCCGATAGCGCTTGCTTCAGTTCGAAATGGTCCTGTCTTATTTTCATTCCGTACGGATTATTAATTTTTCTTGAGTTCGGGATTCAGGAACCAGCTAAATCTTTTTCGAGCTTCGTAAACATAGTCGTATATAAACACGGCTATGTTTTGCTTGATTATTCTTATTATTTTGCTTCGATCTACATCAGTTCTACTCATTTTACTGCTACTTAGGTACGCAATTTGTATCACTTACCTTTACCTACCGTATATCTATTAAAGTGCCATTCCACCTTTATTTAAGATACATACATCATTACTCAGAGCAGCACTAATAGATCAAGCTATTGTCTAAGATAAAGTTGCTGAGGTTGCTTCTATATCATAGACTTTTGCTATCACTAGCAGGTTATGCGGCCCGCTATGATAGATGGACGAAAAAGAGTAATGGCGAGCATATTCCGGTAGCAAGCCCACAACATAAATATTAATGCTCCTATCTAGCTTCGTAAATGTTTTCTTTTCGCTAAGCTTTATATAGCATATTTCCATGAACATTGTATGTAGGTACATATACTCAAGTAAAGCATCATTTCGAAGACATAAATTAAAAATGAAAGCTCAACTTTGCCAGACGAAATTGGTTTAAGAAAGTCATTTCTAATATACAAGGAGTCTCCAAAATCTGGATATTTTTTATCTTACCTCACCTGTACTGGGATTGCAGTTATTTGGGTTACACCATGCATACATATGTCCTAACTAAATACAAATCACGTGCAATATTAGAACCTTTTTGAAAACGTTGAAAAATATTTAAAAATACATTTTTCAAAGTTTCGCTCCAAACACTCTTCCATCCAATAAAAATCTCATCAATGGAGCGATAAGCCATCGCCGATTGGACCGAGTCCATAGTCCCAGTAGATCCTGATAGCGCGGGTACCAGATAAGCCCGTGTAACACATGCGACCGACTCGTTGGCGGTTTTACGTAACCCATTCTCTATGTACGCTAATTTGGTTTAAGCGTCTATTCACACCATGAACCGCTTTTAAACATGACGGCGGGGATTTAAAACATTGGTTTTACTTTTTATTTGAAAGGTATATGGCCTATGTGGGCTTATGAATAAGTGTTGGTTGTAAAATGTTGTGCTCTCATGCAAGGTATGTTAGGTTAATAATACCCCAAATATGCTTGAATGCTTTATTTTACATGATGTTTTTAAAACTCATTTATCTATCTTCATAAGGCGATGTAAATTGATAGAGTTTTGAGAAAGCGATCACCACCGGTGGGCCTTCTTAAAAGTTATCAAAAACTTCGTGCATGTCCGATTTTACAATTTCTAAAGGACAGCAATTTATGGAGCGCTGTGTGCATCAAACTACATTCAAGAAACTCCGAATAAATTTAAATTGTCGATAGCTAAAATGTGGTTCGGAATTCATGCTTTGACTGCGATGCAGTACAATTTGGTGAATACGCTCTTCCAGGGCTTACTGCTGAATAAAATATGCAGTTCGGAAAACGTTCAACATAATTCTAAGAAAGATTGTCATACGAATACCTACCTAGTTTTGTTTTATAAAATGTTATTTATCATGTTGGTACTAAGAACTAATACATGCCAAGATTGTAAGCAACTAAAGTGAGAAATAAAGTTTCTCGAGAAAACAATCACTAGTTTAAAAAAAGCAAAAAAATCATAAGCAGCCTTACGATACTTTTCTCGTTCTAGCAGTTATGGCAGAGCCATTAAGCAGCGACAAAAACAGAACATCGCCTGTTGGCATTTATCTTCCAGAGAGTTATAAAGGGCATAAATAAAGCAAAACCTATAAGGCTTTAAAGCAACAATGAAAAATACGAACCGTTTTACGTCGGGTGGGGAGGCGGGCGCTGCGGACGGGCGCGAACAATGCTGCCCCGGCAAAAGCACCGCTGCAGAAATAAAAAAATATACATGAACAACCGCTCCAATTATTGACGTGGGCATGAGATGAGAGCCGACCTACACTACACTCCTCTCGCTAACTTTTTCGCTCTTTGTTAGACTGTAAGGGTCGGTACAGACGACAGTGACGACTACAAACGTTTATTTTGTTACGTTTTAACCACTGGCAAGGCGGTGAAATTTTTTAATGTCAGAAGGTGAAAGCAAATAGTTCTGAGTTGCCGTGGCTCGACATATGGTTGTGCGTACGTAGATGACCTAAGTAACGACTTGGGTAATCAGTGCTTACTTCGTGTGTCCTTTTTCGTTCTGATAATTTATACCAAATTAAACTTTATCCCCTAGCCGTAATAACTAATACAGAATTCCAAAACTTTCTAAATATCAATAAAATCACGGACAAAAAGCATGCTTGACTGGACCATCTTCCCAGTAAAGGATTGAGTTCGAGAATTTCATTCTAGGTTGGTAAAAACCTCCCACATCTGATGACCAGGGCGGAGATCGATCCTATGTCAAACTTTTAAAGTTTTCGATTTTCTAGAATATTTCACAATGCACCGAATTTTGTCGAAAAGTACATATTTTCACATGTTACGGAGTAACACTTTGCTATGGCGTAGCACATTGCTACGGCGTAGCACCTAGCTACGGCGTAGCACCTTGCTACGACATAAGAAAAAAAATATCAAAGAAAATAAATTAAAATAATTGATTTAAAGATTTATTTCTCTTAATTTAAATATATCCACACGGTGAGTTGATTATACAGGAGTCCGAAGAGTATAATCCGCCCCTGAGTCTTTCGATAATTATGAAAGGTAGAAAATGCCTTTAAGGCATTAAACCCACCCTTCGTACCTTGTAATGCAATAAAGTTTTAAAATAAAATAAATAAATGAGAAGGCATATGACTCTGTCAAAACCTGGGCTGTTCTAGAATCCTTACAGCAATGCCAAGTACACTATCGTTATATTATCGAAGTGCTGAGATGTCTCTACGAGGCCGCTAACATGAGTGTCCAAGTACAGGGCCAGCAGTCTAAACCCATCCAATTGCGCGGAGGAGTGAGGCAGGGGGATGTTATATCCCGAAACTGCTTAAGTACGTTTAAATATATTATAATAAAAAGAATTATAATTTTATATGCCGTAAAATGAGTTTTTTTAGCTATCTAACAATAGTTTTTTTTCATAATCTTAGTTTTAGTGCTTGTATTTGTATTAATATAATATATTTTGTGACTCATAGTTAATTACTAGAGGAGCCTCTTCGCAACTATCCTTTCATAAATAGATATCTTATGAGGAAAGAGCCTTTGGGAATCGATTTCCGGCGGAAATGCAGAGCTCCATACATATTGCTTGTGAGGATTTCGATAATGTAATTCGTATTATTGCCGGGCGTGAAATGAGAGTGAAGATGTCTCATCCTGTTTCCTTTGCTAGAACGTCGAATTCGTTTGTGATTTCTCAAACAAAAAGCAGGTTTATCTTCTTCTACCTATCTACTGATGGATATGATAACCAAAGAAATTTTATTGCTACACGTTGGCTCAGCTATGGAGGTATACCAGTGTCCTGGTAAAGTTTTTCAACCTTCCTGATTGAAATAATATAATTCCTATGTTTGCTCTTTAACGCAAGTGATTGGATAGACTATGACGAATAGAATACGAAAAGACTAAAGTCATTTAAAACGGGATATTTACCATGATTTGATTTTTGAGTTATCCAATATTTCGGCACCGTTTCATGCGCCATGATCACGGAATAACTGAAAGCACTGCGACTGCGATTAAGTAAATATCCCGTTTTAAATGACTTTAGTGTTAATAACCATGATAGTTTCAAAAGTTTAAGAATACGAAAATCTGTCCTTCCATCCGTTTTGTAATCGGATATCGTAATTGTCATAGCGTAGCTATGTCTTGCTTACACAAAAAATAATATGCAAATATAATTCCAAAAGTTGCCAAAGGCGGTGATTTAGACGCAATACTATTATCATAGTGAGGCTATTGTATTAGTGGAATTAGGCCTTTGTGTGAAGGTTGGATTAAAAAAAACAGGAATGGGTGTTTCAAAGTGTATTGGTCTGTTTTTTTCGTTGTCAAGAAATATTGTCGATTAAAAGTAGAGACTTAACGTGTTTTAGCAGTTTGTACCAGTTTTCCCCTTTGAAATTTCCACCTAATGGGAATACCTGCAATAAGCCGTTTTTGTTTCAACCATGAAATATAATCAGGGATGTATCTTCATAATTAGAATATTTGTGTCAACGAATAACTGAAATAATTCAGACATTATGCTAAAAATAATTTGCATTTTCACGTCGCGGTGACCTTGTTTGTATTTATAAGGGACCCTGTTTAATCAAATAATTTCAATTTCAATTCCAAAATAAATCTTTTAGAATTCTGTTTTCATGTTTATTTTGTTCCACGTGATAGAAGAAAAAAATGTAATTTTCCTATTTTTTGGGGTTCCGTATCCAAAAGGTGAAAACGGGACCCTATTACTAAGCCTCCGGTGTTTGTCCCTTTGTCCGTCCGTCAGCAGACAAGATGAACGGTAAAACGTAGAAAGTCGAAATTTTAACAGAATGTGTAAAATTATACAATCAAAATAAATACATAAAAAGGGATATCCAAAGCTATAAATTAATACATTATATCATTAATTATAGATTATGTATCACATAAACTTGAGAGCTACAAATTAACTACAGTACATTTCTAGTACTCCGAAGACAAAAGTCCATCGATATCGCAGGCTTAAATCCGACCAAACAAGCTGCCAAATCTGAGCGGCCTTCGAGCCCTTGCTCAAGATCGGACGGAGATATCAAAAGGGCCAGTTTGGATTGTTTCGCGAAAGTTTTTCCTGATAACTTTTTATATTAAAATATTTTTTGTTCATTCAAACAGAAGGCGATCTTTAATCTGTTATTGAAACAATTATTTGAAAATTGGAAATTTTATATTTAGCGTTAGGTTTTATTATTGCATACGTTTTTTTCCTTTTCGCATAGTTGGCAAGTGATTCAATAACACCACTTGTTTGATGTATTAAAAAAGGTTTGCTAATAGTAATGTCTAAAGGTATATACATCCGTATTTAGAAAAGGACTTTCATAGGCAATATCTTTCAACATGAAGCTACATATTCAAAGTACTTATCCGTATCCCGGATAAAGAAATAGAAACCAAAAGAGAAAATAAATACGAGACCTATTCAGGCCAGACAGACACTTCCCAATCATACAGCCGAGAAAGTCCCAAATGACACATGAAATGAGCTCAGCTGAAATGGAGATGCCAAAACCTAAATCCGTGCCACATAGCACACATAGGTAACGATGAGAATAACCTCAATTTCACCAACAAGATCCTTAGTAATGTGTTGCGAATGGTACGGGTTGATAAGGAAAAACGGGTAAATAAGGAGTCGTGAGAGGAGCGGATGGGTCAGGCGGGGTGCGGGGGGCTTCCGCCGGATACGGAGTGCCGGCCGCGGCCGCCGGGCGCCGCCGGTCATGAAATACGGGCACCAACCAGCAAAGACCCCGAGGCCCACTCTTTTATAAACCACCGATAAACAGCGCTGCTAACCACAAATATAAGATTTTAATAAAAACTCCGAAGAAAAAGTTTCGCCGACAAAAAACGCTTTGAATCTGACAGGTTTATGCTTTCTATTTGGTACAAAATCTCGAAACTGCGAAGCCGCAAATATAATGAAACGGTACCTAGGCGGAGTTTTAGTTCAAAACTTATTTCCTTGGTAAGATTTTTACTTTTATTCCGACCTCAAACGCATAAATATCTAATGGTTTCCGAGAAAAAATTAAATCTCCCGAGACAGACGAAGCTTTCAAAACATCTTTGATTTCCTCCCGACATAGTCAAAGGAGCGAAAAGCGCTCTAAAAGCGGCTGAAGAAGGAAATAAAAAAATGCACAGAAACATGGAGGTCGGAGTTTTTCCTGTCACCGGTTATAAACAATGGCTCTATTGTAGGACTGCGGGGCCCAGCCTGCCTCGACCGAGGAAACGAGCATCTTTTGTTTCCAACCCCGCTCCGGCCGGAAACGAGTGCTTTGAACCCACGGTCATCAGTTTACATCACGCCAACTAGAAAAAAAGACATCAGATTTATTTGTTCCCCATCTACAGACGGCTCACGTCACGTAGAATTCAAGGGGCGCGAAATACTCCCTCCCAACTATTACCGAACACACTTCTTTGCTCTAAGTATTACGAGTATGTTTTTAGTTCTGTTTTCAAAAACTTTTATTCTTTAGGCTTATAAAATAAGCACTCATACAAGTAAAATTTTCTACTATATTATTATCAGAGAAAAAATAAGGTATTCAGTTAAATTATAATTTAGTTTGAGTTTTTCACAATAGGTTTACCTACTTGAGAAAACTTGTTCATAGAATTCACAGAATGTAATAAGACTATGGGTACCCTGGGGATATTATTAAAGTAACATGTTACAAATGAGTCCGTTTCTATTGTGGCAGTTGTTCTCTGTGACAAGATCATAAATTATATTTCATTTTAGTCCATTTTATAACAAAAGGATAACGTATTTTTCGACTCTCATCCTTAGAAATAACGAGCGACTCAGTGGAGCGCGCACATGTGCAAAAAGGTCCGTATTTATTTAGGAAGTAGGTTAGGTAAATAAACATTTCTTTACTTTTTTCTGTGAGCGTCGGTTGTGTTTCCCCTTTCTAAACGAATATTGGATTTTAAACGCGTATTCTGCCTTACCTTACCTTCTACTAAATAATGTAGGTAGGATATATCAAATATGATTGATCACGTAATTGTAATTACCTGAGGGTTAAAATCAATTTATCGCTTGGTTTCCAATAAAGCGAAGGAGCGGAGGAGGTGTGTTAAAACAACCATTAGGAAATTAAATTACCTGCATTTTATGTGCAGTGGCGTCTATTGTTAGCTGACTACGTTACTATAATGTAGGTGTATATGTAATTTTTTTATGAATAAAGATACAACACTATTTTAAAACTAGAAACTTTCAGATAATGCAGATTGCGAGCCGATTTATATAAAAACAATAAATTTAATATAATAAAACCAAAGCTTATGTAATTAAGATAATTGGAACCTGCCAGAACCTGTCAGCTAACGATGAACGCCACTGTACCTAACCTAAATCCATTTTGAATTTACTCCGGTGCGTTTTGGTGTACACTTGTAACTTGTAGGTACACTGGGATGTTCTGTAATCTGTGTGGGGTATTTTTCGAACACAAATAGGGCGTTTATTTATAGTAAACCCGCCTACATCCATAATGAATTCGTAGAAGTAGATTTTATAGGAAAATTACCAAAGAATAAATAATAGAAGCAAACATTACGTACGCGAAAAGGGAACCTTTTCGCGTACGTAATGTTTCCTAGGTATTCATACTCAAGGAAGCATAAATGTAGAGTCTTAAGTTTTGAGAGGCGTCCGTCCATTCACAGTAGTACTAGTACTACCGACACATACCAAATGTGAAATATACTTAAGTAAGTACTCGAAAAAGAAAGACTAATGAAGGCTGCAAGAAAAAAAACGCCTGAAATGACGCCAGCCGGTACAAATGATGCAAAATTCTACACGTCGTCCTTTTATTGCACGGCCAAATTGGATTTTGCAAAGCCATACATTTCCCGCGGCGGCGGTGTGAGTTTCGTATGTTCAATTTAGTTGAGCAGAAATGTACGTATTAATGTAATTTTTACCACATAATTTCTCGTTTACCTGAGCGCTCGCGCACGTTTGAACTAAGCATATTAAATTACCTACCCTAGCGCCGAAATGGAATAGGAATTCTAGGGCGGGGCAGAGTGGTACCTACCCGCTTTCATTTGTGTCAACACGAGCTCGCCAAGCCACCAGAGGCTGGTAAAAATGGAAGTCTTTTTGATCTACGACCTAGCTAGACACAACAGACTGTAAAAATAATTTGACGGAGTTCGTAGCTATACCATGTTAGTTTTATTTAGTCAACAAATTTGTTTGGTGTTTTTGAAATCCACAACTGGGTTTGGCCCGATATTTAACATTGTTGGCCATGTGGTCGCTACGAGACTGGTTAGAGTTATGAGAATGAAAATCCCTTTCCACAAGTTGATCTAATGCCCAAGTCTTCTCTATGATAAAACCTAACGAAACAGCTTTTGATGACAGCGACCTAATCTACATTGCGGGTTAAATACGAAACTCGGTACATGCTAATTCTATATCCATTGCTAGTCGATACCCTACAAAAGAGGAAAACCTTTATTTGTAAAAATATCGCCCCTGTAAATAATGCGAACAATAACAAAAGGAAGCCTCCATTAGCATGCCGTTAGTGACATTATCTGTATTATATTTCTATAGGGACGGGGACAATAGAAGGAAATAAGTAGGTTCGAGTGATGACTATACAAGGTCACTCAATTGAATGGTATCCTTATGGATTTGAACTATAAGGATTTAATTAACATGTATCTTACAGCCAATAACATTTGATTAAAAAAATAACATGATTTCCTTCTCCATGACACCTTCTCCATGAATAAAGAATGTGAAAAAAAACATTGTTTTGAAAAACGAAATACTGACTGGGGGTCCCTTAGTTTCAAACCGTTTTTCTTTTAGTTTTACGGGATAAATTTAAATGATACTCCCAGAAAAAATAAATTATGGGACCACTTCTGGATCATTCTCTATACAAAACGGAAAATCGACGAACGACATTAAATGCGACGAATCGACAAAAAATACGTTTATCGATTCGTTGTTTAGTAAAATAAGAAATAATGAGACCAACCTAAGTCGTCTAAGTGTTTGTGATACAGACTAACGAGACACCATGATATCATTTCGATTGATAGACTAAGCATAAAGGTGGATTTTGCACTCTCGAACCGAAACAACGGGCCCGCACTAAGCTTAATTGACTTCCTAATCGGGCACATCTGTAGAAATTCCAATCGGGATCTTAAGAAGATTATGTTACAAATTGACGCGAATCGATGTTAATTGATCCTAAGCTGACTTGTGGACTGTATTCCTTGATACAAACAAACAAGAGTACTCGTAAGTACCTAGACAAAACAAATGAACGAACTAGTAACAGATAAACACAGCGTTAAAAACACACGACCCAATGTCATAATAATTATTTTGCTATTTGATACATAAATAACTTTCACGAGTATTTTAAACTTGATCTGTCGATTCCTAAAACGACGACAATGTCTACCGACTGTTTAGATTGCTTTGTTATCTCAGCCCAAATTGTAATTGGATTCGAAAATAATCAGAAAACTGTGTAGAAAGGTTCCAGAAGAATGTATTTAGTGCCTACTGTACTTTCGTTATTTTTATTTTCATTGTTTATGTTCGGATTTTTTAGGTGAATAAAAAATTCTTCTAGGTTTCTTGACACAATTTAATTTGGTGACCGGTGACCGGTGACCGAACATTTTATTTTGAATTCGAAAGGAAGTTAAAGTTAAAGCTTGAACTTACCAAATATAGCGACAAGCAAAACTTTCACTGTCTTCATAGTATCTGGAAGAAAAACAAAAATCGAATTAACTTTAGCAAACAAACTCACACAACAGTTTTCAAACAAAAGGTCCCTAAACAAATATCCTACATATTATTATATAAGTATTATTAATTTCGCCTTCATGTTTACTTTCGTTATAAACTCTGCCATTTTCTCCAATACATTCTGTAATGGAAAGATATCTCAAATTACTGAGGTGTACAATTTTAACGAGACCTTTAAGAAGCGTCTTCATCGTCTGTAGGTACCCCTACTGGTTCAAAACACTTTGATATAAATAATATCAGTGAAAATGCCTATCTTCAGATATACCCCTTTGTATTAATGGAATAGTCCATCAATTATTTTATATTTATATTAAATATCTGTAATTGTTTTATTCTTTTATTGTAATTTTCTTGATAGAATTGCAAATAAATTCCATCAATTTAATATATACTTGTTATTATACTTGAGTTGAGAAGTTCTTTTCATAGACAACACAATGACTTCTCACTATAGGCACCTATGAAACACACGAGAATGCATTATAATTTAGTTAAGTTTTTTTCTATGGTTATTCCGTCGTTACGAAATCGATTATTCACTTACTCTACTATTTATTTTATTCACAGGAAGACTAACTTTAACTTATCTATTAAATCCTGTGTCGGAAAATATTTAACAAAGCGCGGATTTCGTAAAAGCTAAGTTCTTTCGGTTGCGGACGTTTTAATAAGTAGTTAACGAGCTAAATGGGTTTAGGAAATCGTTCAGAAGTTTAAGTAAAATGTTTACGGGATTAGAGAACAATAATCACTTGTTTCGTGGAAAATCTAGTTTTTTTTATTACTTTTCTATATATACAAAGAACTACATACAGACATAATACATAGCGGTTTCTATCTGTCAAAACATTAAATTCTGTAAATCGATAAATCTCTTTAAAACAATAAGAAGTAAAAAATCAAATTATTATTATAAAAGAAATAAAACGATTAGGAATCACGAATTAATAGAATATCTAATATTTTTTTATCGCTTATTAAATATCTATTAATTGAGAACAATATAAAAGACCCTCATTCATTTAATATGATCAGGAATATGGTCAGCAAATAGTTAATATTAAAAGCACATGAAAACTTTTAAAATATTCAAGTTTATATTATTTTACTTACTTGAGCAGGTCTCTCAAAGTCCAGTAAAAGTGATGAAACTTCCACAAATGTCACTAACACTAAACACAAACATTCGTAACCTCATATTTCTCAACACAATTGTTTATTTCCGGTAAATACAAAGTGTG
Organism: Eupithecia abbreviata; assembly: GCA_943735965.1. Classification (NCBI taxonomy): domain Eukaryota; kingdom Metazoa; phylum Arthropoda; class Insecta; order Lepidoptera; family Geometridae; genus Eupithecia; species Eupithecia abbreviata. The sequence continues at coordinate 7,358,445 of OX030991.1, read as the reverse complement.
GAAAACTCGCGCCAAAAGTACCAGCGAGGCCGGAAGAGCTAGGGCGGGCGGGCGGCTGCGACCGCTGAGGATGGACCGCGACTGAGCGCAGAGCAGCCAGCCGCCCGCGCTTCGCCTATTTTTTATATAAACGACTATGTACCGATTTATATATTAACCCACACTCATACATATTTTACTTTTTTCCCATTTCAGTTCGTTTATTCTCCGTATGAGGCGGGATGTGTGTGTGCGCGCCTAGTTGTGTTTAATAAAAGGTAAGCTTCTCTTATACTCGTATACCACTCTGAAGCTGAACATTTTGAGCAATGCCGCCGCGGAATTTTCTTTCAATTTATGTGTTTCATTTTACGCGATATATTTTTGGGAGGAAATGTTATGCCAATTTTCACGCCGTTGCCGTACACACTACGGAATGCTCGGCCGTGCTATTATTTAAATTTTTTGCCCGGTGTCCCACAGTTTTGGTAATGTTATTCCAACTGTGCCTTTGTTATTATAATCAGCATATTTCCCACTGTGGAATGTGAATGTCTGACGAGTGGGAATCCCAAAGTATTTTACTTTTACTGAATAGAATATTTCGCTTCAGTTCTTTTGCTTCCAAGCCTCATTTACAATGGTTTACAAAGATCGCTTTCGGACATTGTAGCAGTCGTTGTTCGTACAAGCAGTAATAAACAGCTGATGTAGGGTCCGATAACGTGGTTAATGTTGGGAGAGCATCGCATCGGTGCGCCAATACCAACCAATACTGTTGGCGTTCGCGTCATCCAGTATTTACGACTCTTGGAAAGGCAAGTTATACCTAAATCGAGAGGAAATAAGCTGGTTATACTTATACAATTGGTGTTGACTTACCCATATTATTATATTGGTAAGTGAACACCGAACACATTATACATACAGTGGTGGACATATAATTAGAAACACTACCCACGGAACTTAACATTATACAAGATATTTGGCCTTAATACTTTTTATTTGGAAATGAAACCACAAATAGCATAAAATATGTTCAATAACTAATCATTTATTTAAAAAAAACAAAAAAATATTAACTAAACAAGTACAGATTCAATATTACATTTCATACAAACAACTAAATGAGTTTTAAAGTACCAACAGTAATGGACAACTAATTAGAAACAATACAAAAAAATAAAAGATAAATCATATTTAATAGGTTTAATTATTTAGAATTATATAATTTAGGTTATAGATACTGTGTATAGGCTACTAAAACTTATTATTAATATTTTGTTGCGTATCCTTTATTATCAATCACAGCTCTACATCGACGTGGCATTGATTCAAGCAATTTCATACATTTTTCTAGGGGGATTGAATTCCATGCTTCTACAAAAGCTTCGTAGATTTCGTTGTGACTGGAGTTACGTTTGTTTGAGACTTTCTTTTTTACGACATGCCACAGATTTTCTATGGGATTTAAATCAAGGCTATTTGCAGGCCAGTCTAAGACGGAAATACGCTGTTCCCTAAGAAAATATTTTACACTGTTGGCAGTGTGTTTAGGGTCATTATCATGCTGAAAGATCCAGGTTACAGACAAATTGTCGTCAGAGTAGGGAATCATTGTCTCTTCTAATATATTTTTGTACTGCAGTCTAATTTTGTATTTTTGTGAGCCATTGTACCTTCAATCTTACGAACGGGTCCAACTCCACATCCAGAAAAACATCCCCATACCTTGATATTGCCGCCTCCGTGCTTGACTATGCTTCTAGTGTATTTATAATTAAAAGCATGGTTCATTGGACGTCTAATGTAGCGCTTTCCGTCTGAATTTACCATGTTTATTTTAGTTTCATCTGAGAATAAGACTTTTTTCCAATCTCGGACCGTCCAATTGACATACTTTTTAGCGAATAATAATCGCTTCTCTCGATGTTTCTTGGTAAGAAGCGGCACCTTTCGAGAAACCCTCCCAAACAATTTTGATTCCACTAATCTACGACGTACTAGTCTTGACGAGACATTTCTAGCGTCATCAGGCGAAAAACTTCATTTTTAATCTTGGTTGGAGCCTTTAAACGGGTCTTTCTTAGCAATACGTACGATTAGCTTATCTTCTCTGGGCGAAGTTTTCCTCGGTCGAGCCTTTCTAGGAATATTTTCAATAGTTCCGTATCTTTTGTAATGGTCAATAGCATTGAAAACTTTCTTTACCGAACATTTTAAATGATTAGCTATTCTCCTGTACGTCCATTCTTGGTCGATGTGCAAATTAACAATTATTTGCCTAGTTGACGCGTCACAACTTTTATTTTTGCCCATTTTGAACAAAAAATTGTAAACGGATTTTCAATTTGATGGTCAATTGCCGCCAAAACGATGGAAAATAGCTAAGAAAGAAGTTTTATTTTTTCAATTTCCAAAATGGAATGTGCCGTGGATGTTTTTCTAAAGTGTTTCTAATAAGGCGTCCAAGAGGCCCGTAACAGAAAAAAAGCTATGTATGCTTTAAACACTTTTTATGATGAAATTTAGATAGATTTGTTTTTTTTAATGTATTCTATGAGTATTCAAAATAGAGTGGCTATATTGTTGCATAATTATTAAAAATTGAATTTATAAATTTTTCAAGAATGGATGACATGGACTTCAAACTTTCATAATTCATATTAAGAGTTTCTAATTATATGACCACCACTGTATATGTAAGTATAACGCTTATTTCCTCTCGATTTTTTTTTTGTTTCAACAAAATCAACAGCCCTCAATCTAAATAATTTAAACCTTAATAATCTAACTTACGGCCAATAAGAGATTTACATTATATACAATAAACTAACAAAATACCAACAGTCTAACATTAACAAATCAACAACAAAACAAACAAACAAACAAAACAAATTTATTTATTTAGTATAACTTAATATTATGAAGTTATACCTAAATCGATGAGTGTTTTTCAAGACATTTTATCGGTAAATCATCCCTCTCCGCTTGATTTACCTCACCCCCCCTGGAATGGCAGCCATTTTTATTTTCTTATCATTATAACGTCACTTTATTTAACAAAATGACATTAACTATACATATATAGCTCTAGGTAAAATAAATGGTTTCAAATTAATAAAAAGAGGTTACTCTGCAGCTCAGCTACCGTAATTCTGTTTTTATTGATACTAAAGACAAAAAAATCCAAAATATAAAATCCCTTGAAAAAAAAAATTGATTTTATTTCTTGTAATGCAAAAACTAGACTTAAGTTGTAGTTTTTTGTACTGCCTTTACAGCCAGTCGTTTCCATAACAAAACGATTAAATTTTTTTTATTCTATGTGGCTTGTATTAAGAGCTAATTTCGTTTAAACTTGACCGAAACTTGACTAGGACCAATATTGGGAAATAATACCACAGTTTCCCTTCAGAATAACAGTGGCCACTTTGAACAGTAATAGAATAATAGGTAGTTGTTATACCTATTAATAAGTTAATAAAATCGGAATTAAATATCTTTAAAGAAATTACCTATTATATTATACCTGGATTTTTACTGTCCTAACTCCAAATAAAACTGACGTAATCACTATAAATGAGCAAGTTTAGATGGATGTATGGATGTTTATCCCTTCTAAAACTGCTGGACGGGTCGGGAGAAAATATAAATTATAAAAAGGACCGCTTCAAAGAAAATTCAATAACTGAACCGCTTTGTTGGTAAATATATTGTATAAAATATATGTATAAATTGAACTAATAATTTTCCGGACTTGGTGACGAATTTTCAGAGATACGGATCTTTTAGATAATACTTTTTGGTATTATCTAAGTTAGGATGGTCTATATTAGTCTTTACATGTTATGTGGGTGGCCAACTAAGAAAGGCAGATCCAAAGACAATAACTAGGCAGATCAATACTTTCAATACTGGTGACTCCAAAACCAATAGAAATAAATCAATATCAATTGACCCGTATTTTACACAAGGCACCAACTTTTATGTACCGACGACATTATTAACGATACTTACGACAAGTATCATAAAATTATAGCTAAACTATAATAATAAGGATGATCAGTTATGTGTAGCCCTCGCCTTTAGATTAAATCTCTCAAAGGTCCTCTGTGCTATTGGCTTCGGCCCCACGCAAGCCCACCAAAAGACCTGGTCACTTTATAATAATAATAATCATTTATTTCAGACCATAGAAAAGTAACAGATCTTAATCAACTTATTCTACGGTCCATAGTAATATATACCTTAAAACTAGCATACATAAAATATAAAAGGACTAAATTAATAATAACACGCTTTTTTTTTATTACGCCGACAGCGTGTAGATGTATTCAGGGTGTCAGCTGCTTTCGGTGCACGGCGCGGGCGGTGCAGCGGTCCGAGATCAAGGAAATATAAGAATAATAATCATCATCATCATCAGCCTATATTAGTCCACTGCTGGACATAGGCCTCTCCCAATGAGCGCCATAGCGCCCTGTCTTCGGCAAGAATAATAATAAGGACCGGGTCACTTTATGGCCCGAGATCATGGTAAATGAGAGACATAATAATTCTAGACGATCCACACAGGATCATCTAGCCCCAAGCTAAGCAAAGCTTGTGCTATGAGTACTAGATGGCTGATATACATAATACAATACATTACATGGATATATTTTTTTTTATTATACATAGAAATCGACCAGTAAATTGCAAGTAAATAGCTCTCGAGTTAGCTCCCGAGGCAAGTCGCAGGACATATTGGCAAGCGACTCCCATCGATCACTATTTATTACTCGACTCGTGACGCTCCGCTCCAACACAGGTACTGGACCTGCCTGCAACCGATTGCTATCGTAAATTTATTATGCTCCCTGTGTATACGATATCAGGAATTCTTGACAGGAATATTTAACCGGAAAACGTTGTGAACGATTGGAAAAACATGGCTTGTAATAGGATTCTAGTTGAATAAGTAAGCCACTAAAACTCTAGGATAACATGGTAAGAGCTAGCAATTATATTATTTTACTAATTTCTGCCCGCGGCTTCGCACGCGTTGTTTCTATGGAAACGTTGAAATGTTATTTCTATCCTATGGGAACTGATTTCAGAGATAAAAAGTAACCTATAATTTTTTTTAAAGTATATGAAATAATTCATTTAACACGACACATTAGGTACAAACTTATTACTAAAATAATAAATAAATATAAATAAATAAATAATGCTGGACAATTCACACAGCATTATTTATTAGCCCCATGGTAAGCAGAGCTTGTGTTATGGGTACTAGATAACTGATATATAATACTATATATTACATAGATAGATATTTTTTATTATACATAGAAAACGACCAGAACACCCGGAACAAATATCTGCAGATCGTACACACAATTGTTCCGAGGCGGGAATCGAACCCGCAACCTCCTGCGTCGCAGGCGGACCTTCGCCCACCGCGCCACATCGGTCGTCTAATAGTATAATACGGTCGTATAATAGAGGTGAAACGTTTTTGTACTTGAAAATACAAAACAAAAAAAATATCCCCAAATTATTTACTATTATATTATTTACTAAAATTAATAATTTTAAAAAATAGGTACCCACCCAATAACCTCTGCAATAACCTATGTTTTATTCCTGGCCTGGAACTGTATGCAAAATATCGGCCCAATTCGTTCAGTAATTTTTTGCGTGAAACAAACGATTAGGCATACAAACTTCCGCGTTCATAATATTAGTAGGATTTTAAGTTGAAATATTTTGTGGTTAAAGTGTATTTAAAGCACGTAAATACCCAGTTTTGTGAAACATTTAATCCGAGTTTTAGTGGTTTGTTTGTCTAGCCGTCCGAGAAGACTCAAAGCGTTTTATTACAAAAACTTAGTTCGCTAATTAAATACCAAAGCCAGGTAAAGAAGGTATGTGATCTGCAAGCTTTTGTTTGCGCATTGTACAATAGAAAACTACTAATGCAAGTCCGTGGGAAGATACAAAGGTATACCGAGGATAAAAACCTTTTTAAAAGAATATTTTCTGCAAAATTTGCAAAACAATAAGATCAAAAGCGCTCTCTAAACAAGAACCCAAAGGGACCTAGTTATGTCTTCGCTGTCTGCTTTCTGAATATTATTTTATTTTCCATCGCAAAATAAAAGAACCCGTAGATACACGAGTTGCAGTTCAGCAGTTGCGAAATAAAGCACCTATCTGAAACAATGTCTGTTTTATCGTAAAAATCCGATATAGTTTGTTGTAGCCTTGGCAACGTTACGGCGGACTTGCTCACTACGGAAACAATGTACAGTTGTTGTCTTTAAAAAAATCTGGTACTGACTACAAATTTTTCTTGGGTTAAGTTTATCGAACCGAAATAAAAAAACACTGCATAACGATGCCTATATTTTGAAATACTTTCTTCTACTCTCAGTCACTATTTTGCGTTTCAGAATAAAAAAATGCAAAACGTTCTCAAATTAATTTATATTCCAACAACATAATTTTTCCATTTCGAAACATTAAAGTTTTTTCACTTCTCTTGCTCAAAATGCCTGTCATTATAACGTAGGCGTAAAACTCGAGCCTACTCCCTTGAGATTAAATTTATTTTTTATCTGAAATCATCAGCCAGTACTAGACATTCGTCCTCTTACATATCGACTCGACTTTTTGGTAATCCATTTACAATGAACATACATATCATTAGAATTCATTTTTTTAAATTGGATCTTAAGCGCCTTCTTGGTGATTGTTGGATGTTCGTGTGACTTCCTCCGTGGTAGACGTAGGTAAGTACTTAGCGTTGTGCGACACGAATACATAAAAAAATTGTAGTAGCGAGAAATTACTGGAGTTTAGTTTACTACAAATATACTGACTGTGAATGTGGCTTATTTAATTGAAAATGCCTACAAGCTAATATTAAGTTAATAATATGCAAATGGAACAGAAGGACAAATAAATAATTAATATGTTTCTATCTGTTGCGGTCAAATGACGCGAAATGACAATTTCGTGAAATAGAGAAGTGAAAAAAGTGTGCAAAATTAAGGTTAGTTTGATCGCTTTATTTTCTTGCAATCGAAGTGAAAAGTATTGCTGTTTTTACTCGGGCCAAAACCACATATTATAACTCGGTTTCTCTCATCGTCCCTCGCTACGCTCGGGAGTATAATTAACTCATCTATAATGGGGTGTTTTAGTCCCTTGTTAAAAAATATACTAATATTTTGATACATTTCATTTAATTTCCTATATTCGCTACGGCGGCGGCGCGGCGTAGCACAATGGCGGGATGCTACGAGATGCTACAAATGTACTACGGATTTAATTACGGAGCTCGTCAGCTTCGGTATTGATACATTTCACTATTTTGTAAATTGTGAAAAGCTTTGTTACTAATAAACAAAGAATACTGATTATTTTTACAACGTACTGGCCGTGTAGAAGGCCAAATAATTATATATTATTTAGCGAACCGAAAAATAATATGTGTACTTGCACATTTTTGTTCGAATTATATGTACTCACTCTCACAAAACTACAATACTCGTAGAACGCTGTGTACACTGAAACAGTTCTATATGATTTACCAAACAATATTTTAAACCACTTATAGGAAATATCCACTCGAAGCAGCATCTTATTTCGTGAAAAAGGCAAACATATCCAGCAATAAAGCGAGACGAAGATGTAACGCAAACAATTTTCGCATAAGACCCTCGAATCTGAAGAATCCTTTGGCAAATAACACGTTTTGTTCCATTTGATGGTTTCAATTCGGGGAATTGAGGCGAGGAGGGCCTCAGCTCCTTGAGAGGTCACTGTATTGATATTCGACGACTATTTGTTATGTCTGAAGTTTATTGATCGAGTACTAACAAAAAAGCTCTTTTATTTTTACTCATACGTATGAAAATTTATACCTAGCTGCCTACGTACTCTCTGCGTGTCTATGCTATGTATGTAATTTGGATATGTAGTTACTGCTTACTATTCCAACTAGATATGTAACTATTACTTGTTAAACTTGTATGTACCTGGTTATGGCCAAATCAATGTGTCTGTGTTTTTTTATCTTTATATAAAAGGAATCAGTCAAATCGTTTACACATGTTTCATATTACGAGAAAATATTAGAACTAGTGCTCATTTCCAACGGTTACTTATATTATTATCGCTCAGGTAAAACTTTTATATCAGTCAAACCAGCAAGTGCTTGAAAAGTCAATTCACCTTTCGAATAAAGCAAAAAAGCTTGTAACAATAACAAAAGAAAAGAAAATTCCTAAGAAAATATTATTGAAAGTTAATAAATTGCATGCAAAGTTTTGATTATAATTAATCTTCTTTTTACCTAAGAAATAAACCCTCCACAGGAACAGTTGATATTTACTAGCCAAACCAAAGAACTTGGGGAAAATGGGAAGAGCCATAGAGCAATACACTCAGCTATTGATCATAATTTAATCCATAAATGATAATATTGGACAAATTGGACAATCCACATAGCATCATCGCGCCCCAAGATAAGCAGAGCTTATGTTATGGGTATTAGATGACTGATATACTAAATATAATACATTATATGTTTTATTATATAGAGAAAGATATACGAAAAATTCAAAGAAGCTTAATGTGAAATTATCGTAAAGGTAGTTTGCCTACGCAAAAACTTGAACCGTTTGGCGACCCATCCAAACTTACATAATTATTGCTTGATTTGATAAAATGGTATTAGAATATAAACCACTTACCAACAGGCGACTTATCTCACCTTTTGGTAAGTTACGTCTAGAACGAAATAAAATTTAAGAAAAAAAACTTCGTTACTTTTTCAAAATAAATAAATAAGGGAACGTAAGTCTCCGAGAGCGAATGTAGAAGTTCAGAAAGGTTTATAGCAACTCTTTGGTCCTCGTACGAAACTTTACCGTCCGCAGTAAAAACTTGGCAGAAAAGAACATGTTTATTACTCACCGTTAGAGCACACTACACATAAATTAGGATAAAAGTAACATATTTTATTACTTGTACGTTTTTCCATCGAGAGGTTAGCCCCGGGCTAAACTTACGTACGGGCTGTTTTAACGGGCAATTAACCTTTTCAAAGATTTTTCAGGTTTCGTTTTCGCTTTACTATGTTCTTAAGCTTTTATTAAACGGTACTTAGATGTACCTAATTACTACTACCTGCGTACTGGTCCCGGAGGTATAGCGTACAATTTTATTTTTAAGATTTATTGTCTCATTGTAAGTGAAAATTTAGTTTTATGAGAAATAAACATCTTTAAACCGAATTCAAAAAGCTTGAATCATTCAATCAGTGTGAATAACTGTGTGATTAAATGTACTAATTAGGCAACCACCATTACCTTATTAATTAGAAGCATCTTCCAAGCTCAATTAGGCAGGTATTTGAACAAAAGTTATCCAGAACCTTGCGAACGAAAAATAATCGATGAAGTTGCAAGCTGCCGGAATGTTTTCGTATAAAATCAAGAAGTTGTGGAACAACAAGTGTGAAAGTTCCCCCGCGCTAACAACAGGCGTAACTCGGCAAATTGGATGACTGCGCGTATTTCCTTCGGTCGGGTTTACATGCACAAATCAAGGTTTTATTTCGGTTAAAATTATAGAATATGATTATGAATGATAGATTTATGAGCGGCTTCGCGTTTTCGGGATAAAAAAATAAAAAAAAACAGCACAATCCGTTTAATTCATTGGCTTGAAGTGGTCCCAAACGTCCTAACATTTATCTACGCATTCCTACGAAGAAATATTTCTTCGTAGACGCATTTACATTTATAATAATAAGTATCTATTAGCTTACTTTTAGCTTCTACACGTTAAGCATGTTTTCATAGCTTTTTGCTGAATAAACTTTATCTCCTTCCCTTGCAAGGACTCAATACCATACCTACTGATCAACCGATTTTTATCATGAATTAGGAACAAAACATCACTAGCTAGAACCTAACGACAAGTAAGTATTAATGACATTATTAAAAACATTGTTTTAGTAGAAGAAATAATTTACCAGGTAAATAAATATCTCCATAAAAATCAAATTTAGATCTCGTATATTCGTCAGATATAGCGTGAAATAGCCAAACTCTTTGCGATAGTTTTGTTAAATAGGCAGCATCTTTCTCTATTACGGTCCGGAAGTCACAACTCTACGTGTCTATTGCCTACAGGGTGCGCATTTTTCGTAATTTCCGGTTTCGCGGCGGGAACTGAGTACTGAGGTTACGAATAGAGGAGTTACTGTCGGATAGAAGTTTTTTTATCTGTCTGAGTTTACTAGACAAACTGATCGATAGGATAATTTAAACATAATTTTTTTAAACTTCCGCTTTTATTATATTAGGGTTACAGTGTGATGTCATTATTATCATCAGCCTATGTTAGTCCACTGCTCGACAAAGCTTAGGTATTCAGTTTGCCGCATCCAGCATCTGCCTGCAGTATTAGTGTGATTTAAATCTAAAAATTACGTTTCCCTATTAGTTTGAAACTAGATCCCGGTTTTAAGAAACAACATTTGAAACAATATAAGCTTTGTACAGACAATGCGCCGCAATTTTGAAAAATAATACAGACATAAAGGACCCTCCATAAAAAAATCTAAACTTTTTGGAAGAAAGAGAAAGGCCCTTTCTTTTCCAAAAAGTTTTTCCAGTTACTAAACCTCCTTGGGTTTTCTACACACGAAGAATGGGTTTACTTGAGACTGAATTTCGCACCGTACCCGCTGTAATCTCATAGAGCTGTTTATTTTGTCACAAGCAAGAGTTTCGTAGGAATTGAGTGAAACGTGGGAAGAAACTTTCAATTTAAAATTTCTCACTTTTATTATTCTAGTACTTACCTTTGAGTACTATTTTGTGATTTCTTTGTAGCTGTATGTTCGCAAATGAAGGGTTCTAAACGCCGAACCTGCCGATACAACTCGGCGGGTATCCAGACGCAGAAGCATCTAGCAAGAAGTTGAAGATGACGTTAAACCAGGCGGGTTCGTCTGACGTTTCAGTCTATGAATATGATGATGAGCCAAATTTTAACCACGGTGACCTGTCTCAACATTCGGCTAGGACCATATCCTCATTTATCAACTAGCCCGCGGGCCCACATCTTTGGTGTGTAGACTCTAAGCTAAGACATGCTCACCATGACTAACCTTCAGCCAACATGAGGGAACAGACCATTACCACAGAATAACTATGTAATTCTAACCTAAATCTTTATTATTTTAGTTTATGTATGTATATTATAATCTCATTCCATATTGTATTATACTAATTAGTCTAGTTTATTTCTTTGTACACTTGCTCTATCTGTTCCATCGCCTCTAAATTACTTACGCCTCTTAATATTTGTGTATACAATGAAGAATTTTAAAAAGTCTCAAAACAGTAGATACGAACGTGTACATTCGAAAATACTAATGAAGACTTAATGTAAGAGTAAGTAAATTTTATTTTCAAACATTAACCCGCTAATGAATTTCTCCATCCGCTTTAGTGCTTGAATAATTAGCTGACTCCAGCGGTCGCGGTAATGAAAAGTACGGTCAGGGGTAAGAAGCAGACGAATGATGGCGATAACTTGTCGACTGGGAACTGAAGCAGGGAAGGGAAAGTTCAACTCACACACTTATTTTAATTACTATTTTTGTTAGCTCGTAGCTACGATCACAAATACTATCTAGATTTCGGGTCACATACCAAATCAAAGCTAAATTTTAACCACGCCAAAACCAAAGCCAAAAGCCTTCTTTTTAAATAAGAGCGCTCTTGAGGTAAGTAAATGTGGAATAAGTTATATTTTTAGCTTTAAGCTAACAAATAATATTTTACACATTGCTGCGGCATTGTGACACGTGTTTACGTTGGCTGTGTTTCAACCGAACTAAACAAAATATAAGAGCTCACATTACAGGTGCACTTAATTTACGGAGACGGATGGAAATATGATAAATATGGAATGGATATTTTTGCGCGACGTCTAGATAGTATCTGTGATCGCAGTTATTGAGACATGCAAAACATACTTAATTATATTTAACTTTTTTATTTCTTTGTCGCTTTGTTGTTGCACTGAAAAGACATATATATAGACAGATTATTTCACAAATTATTTGCATACCGAAAATCATACGAAAAAACGAATAAATAATGCTGGACAATCCACACAGCATTATCTAGCCCCATGGTAAGCAGAGCTTGTGTTATGGGTACTAGATAACTGATATATATAATACAATACATTACATAGATAGATATTTTTTATTATATATAGAAAACTACCAGAACACCCGGAACAAACATCTGCAGATCGTACACACAATTGTTCCGAGGCGGGAATCGAACCCGCAACCTCCTGCGTCGCAAGCGGCCTTTGCCCACCGCGCCACAACGGTCGTCAATAAAAAACGTGTAGAGCAAAACATATCAAAATAATTTAAGACTATTTCCTACTCTTTGATATATACCTACGTTTTTAGTTTGCGGGTAGATGTAAGGTAGATTACCTTATTGAATAAAGAATGCCTTATGCAGTTACAATAATATTGTCTCACTTTCTCATCCAACGCAACGGTTAGTCCAAAAACTTACGTCGCTCAATAAATAATCCAAATCAGACGTGAAGGGCGAACTCATGAATAACATTCAGAAAGTATTTCCCCGGTAAGAACCGCTTTCCTTCGCCGTCTCTCGGCTCTCATACATTTTCATATGCTCATCCACAAAACATATTCCAGCGGGTAAAGAACATCCCTAAGCTCCGCAATAAAAACGTTACTATGTTCCCTCGCTCACCTAAGGAATGGGAGTAAAGTTCTTGAAAGTTATTCCCGTTCATTTTACAGAACTGTAATGACCCCTCACTCTTACAAAGCTGGGTGTTTTTATCCGACTGCATTTAAAAGGAAACTCAAGTTGTGGGAATTATGAGCGGTTATGTTCTTATCTAAATCATAGAATGATTTCGATAAATAAGTCTCAATTTCCTATTCGTATATGCACGTGCACTTGTATGTGTCAAAGCACTGAAGTTAATACATTTAGTTATCTTATTAACTCATACGTAGATTAGTTTTGGTTACATAATCAAGAAAATTGTTTAATAAAACCATGCTGTGACATCAGCGTGTTTTCCTCTATGTTCTAAACCATGCCATAATATAGTGTATAGATATAGTTACGAGTATTATGTGATCATACGTAAGCGTGATTGAAATCAATTAAAGTCCTAATCAAATGAACTTATCATCATCATCATCATCAACCTATGTTAGTCCACTGCTGGACATAGGCCTCCCCCAATGAGCGCCATAGCGCCCTGTCTTCAGCTTGACGCATCCAGCATCTACCTGCAGTCTTTAGCAGGTCGTCATCCCACCTGGTCGGAGGGCGTCCTACACTACGTTCACCGAGTCGTGGTCTCCACTCTAGAACACGTTTGCCCCAGCGGCAGTCAGTTCTTCGCGAGATATGGCCGGCCCACCGCCACTTCAGCTTGCTAATTCTCAGAGCTATGTCGATAACTTTGGTTCTCTGTCGGATGTATTCGTTGCGAATCCTATCCTTCAGAGAAACTCCGAGCATAGCTCTTTACATAGCTCGCTGAGCGACTTTGAACTGGTGGACCAGCCCTATCGTGAGTGTCCACGTGTCAGCTCCGTAGGTCATAACGGGTATGACGCAGTGGTTGAAAACTTTCGAACCTGAAAGTACTACTGAAGTTCATTCGAAACTTTCGAATGAACTTATAACCTGTCGGAAATACCTGTGGACCTGTCTGCCTAGAGACATGAAATTAAATGAAAGATATTTATTTACCTTCCAAACTACTACACAAAAATTTAACTACGTAACGTGATTTAAATTTTCTGCAGATATTTCCGACGGGTATACCTATTAATACCTCTTTTGTTTGACTGACTTGTTCGTCGATGATTTTCAAGCTAACGTCAAAAGCAGCATTTTTATTTTCGGTCTGTTAGTTCCTTCTTTGTACACACAATCTCTTTTGTTCGTAAATTATTTGAAAAAGTTTTTACGATCCACTGAGAACAGAAAAGCTTAATGCCTGGTTAGGTACATATAAAGCGTAGGTAAGTGTTAAGTGAGAACTAAAATCAGCTTGTAAATAGACGAACTTCACATTTTTTTCCTATTTCACTTACTTTTTATTTGATAAGTAAACCTAAAGATATTGAGATCTGAAATCTGAGCGATAACTAACACTTGTGATTCGCACTTGATAATTAACAAAGCGAACCCTTTGTTAATTATCAAGATCTATGTTAAATACATAGATCATCAAGATCAAATACATATTTGACATATAAGAATATTCTAATTAATAAAGAACTGAACTGAAGTCGTCACACTAGATTATTCATTATTTTGTCAAAATTTGTTAGAAACTGAGTATCCAGTCTAACAATTAGACGACCGATGTGGCGCGGTGGGCGAAGGTCCGCCTGCGACGCAGGAGGTTGCGGGTTCGATTCCCGCCTCAGAACAATTGTGTGTATGATCTGCAGATGTTTGTTCCGGGTGTTCTGGTCGTTTTCTATGTATAATAAAAAATATCTATCTATTTAATGTATTGTATTATGTATATCAGTTATCTAGTACCCATAACACAAGCTCTGCTTACCATGGGGCTAGATAATGCTGTGTGAATTGTCCAGCATTATTTTTTTTTTATTTTTTTTTATTTTAATAGGTTTAGAGCAGCCATTTTCGAGATGTTCTTTATAGACGTTTTTTCAAACTACAGCAAACTACCGTACCTGAAAGAAAGGCAGAGAACGCCAGAGGCCATTACACCATAATTCCACGCCCGACTGCAGTTCTTGATCCAAACAACACCTTTTGTTCAGAACATTGCTCACCTTTTATTTTTCACGAAACAATGAAACTTTCAAACGTTTTATACGTTGAAAGCTTCGGTCGTTAAATAGTTATGTCCGGCTCTATAAAAGAAGCACAATTTACGTGGTCTTTTTTTCATCTTACGAGTAAACTCAAACTCTTTTCTGGACATCAGACGTGCAAAATCACTCCCTATATTTAAAAAACTGCTGCATCAGCATTATTTATCCATATGAAATATTGATAGCCTTATCTTATGTCTATGTAAGTTTATTATAATGTTTGTAATGTAGGTATTTAGTGTATTTGTTACCAATTATTTATTAAAGTGCCACCGTCTATATTGTTCGTTCATGTCCAGTCCATCCCAAGGTTGCCTGGAAGAGATCGCTCTCAGCGATAAGGCCGCCCTTTATACCTTTATTCTTAGTTTTATCTCTGTATTATTTTCTGTTTTTGTGTGGTGTAATAAAGTGTTATCTATCTATCTATCTATCTTTTTTTTCTTTAGGCTTACAAAATAAGCACTTAGACAAGTCTTTTATACTATTAATTATTATCAAATAACATTATTTTGATTTCGTTCACTTCAATTTTTTGTCCGAGTGTTGAGTGGAAGAAGTGAAAAAGAAACCACTAGTATGTTCATATAACTTATGTGTCTGTACTTTTAGTAGTACTCTATTTGCCGTCTAAGAAATATCCTATTTTGAATAGAAGAATCTCTTTGTTTATTGTTACAGGAAATAATTATAATTTGTTGAGTAGGTATATGTTTTAAAGTAGTCACAGAGTGCTAGGTTATAAAAGTAACGTATAAAAATAGGCGATAGTAAGGTAGATATGAGGAATTTGCCGTGCAACGCGCAATACTTGGAAAGCAAGCTTATAATTAAATAATATTCCAGTCCTGTTATAGAATACTGTCAATGTTAACCGAAATAAAAACGCATGCAAATGTTGATTTATAAAACAGAAATGATACCAATAAAACCACAATTATACCAACGTGAAATATTGTTGCATTGATATTTCGGAAGTCATTGATAACCATTTTTAGGAGTTGGTAACCATAATTTGGTAATCTCTGTCTATGGAATTTGGCAATAAATATTAGATATAATGTCATGAACCTAAATGTTTTTGTGTCGCCGCAAGCAAAGGCTTTGTTTTGAAGGCATAAGTGGATAACATTATTTAGCAAGCAAAGTTATAAAAACACCTATTTTCATGATACATGTTCTTATGATTGCATGCATGCATAAGCTTTGATATGAATCACTAATCAAAGGCGACACAGATGTTATGTGATAGACGCAGCAAATCATTAATTTTCAACACACAACCAGTCTGCTCTTCCTTCCTTTGGTTCCAGTTCAATTAAAAACTCCGTTATGCGCATACGTAACGCGCGTCAGAAAACTCGAACGAGAATTTCAGCGCGGAAAAACAAGCTAAAACAACAGAACTGCCCGTCAATCAAGTGTAGACGTAGCTTTAATTACTAGGCTCCTGCGAACCAGTGAAATGCATTGAAAATGTAGTAAGTCAAACCGCTAAACCACGGTGTGATCAGTCGGGATTACCAACTAAGCTTTTAATAGTATTAATAATTACGTGTACGAGATCGCGTAAGTTTATTAATGCTTTGAGCCGTAGTTTGAGGCACAAAATCACCTTTAATGAAAATTACCATTTATAATTCAAAATGATCAGTCGTCCTGACAATTGGGGGTTCACAAAATATTATGACCTTTTGAGCCACACATATCAAAATTTTACAAATACCACAGATCCGTCGATAAATTTATACCAATAGTTTCTAAATTGGTAACAATTTATCGGGGAGGTTTTAAATACATTCCATTCATTCGAATGCAATTTTTTTCCCTACCAGTATCATAGCGCATCAACTCCGAAATGGGTCTTGGTCTCCTACAGAGTAGATCACCACCGGCTTCAATCCTGCGGAGCCTATATCCGGTCCGGTGCGAAGGATTGAAGTGAATGACCGTCCTCCGCTTCATCCTTCCACCTATTTCTGGTTGCCCGACAGGCCGACTGGCGATCCAAAGGAAGCATGTTTTGCAGCCCAATCTTCCCTACCTTCATATGTAGCTGGTGGCCGAGCCAGCACAGCCAATTAATTTCTATGGAAATGTTTAAAGGTTGTTTCTATCCCATGGGAACTGATTTATGGGAAAAAAGTAGCCTATGTTTTATTCCGGGGCTGGATCTACCTGTATGCAATATTCACCCGATCAGTTTAGTAGTTTCTGCGTGAAAGAGTAACAAACATCCATCTCATAGGACAGTTCCTATGGTTACTCTTTCCAAGCCCGGAATAAAACTTAGGCTACTACTGATAAATACTACGAGTAAATACTGATTTATGGGATAACTAGCGGACTTTCCCGGCTTCGCACGGTTTTAGTACGGATCCCTAAATTTTCTGAAAATATAATATAGCTTATGTTCACCGGGGATAGTGTAGTTTCCAACTGTATAAGAATTTTTTAAATCGGTCCAGTAGTTTCTGAGCCTATTCAATACAAACAAAAAATCAAACCTTTCCTCTTTATAATATAAGTATAGAAAAGTAGCATTTGTTTTATTCCTGGAACTACCTCCTGAAGTATCCTGAAGAATTAACAAACCATGTAGCAGACCCCTTGGAGTGCACTGGAAGTGGCAGCTAAAGAAACAGCCGGAACCTGCCCGCTTCTTTACCGCCTACCCACTTCATAATACACCACTCCAGCAGTTTAATTAAAACTCCACCAAGTGCAGTCTTTCAAGTATTTTTCCCGATTCAAGTCTGTAACTTACAAGTTAGCGCTGTTCGCTTTCTGCACTTTAAAATAATTTAGAAGAACTCTGGTTAGTTGCAGTTTGAACACGGTAAATTAATAACAATTAATAAATAAATATGCTGGACAAACCACACAGCATCATCTAGCACCAAGCTAAGCAGAGCATGTGTTATGTATTGTATTAAGTATATATTATATATACTTAATACAATACATTACATAGATAAATATTGTTGCAGCGTGTTTTTCCTATATGCATTTAACTTATATCATTATTATACTTAGGCACTATTGAATAACGAAACGAATTTGTCCAAAATTGCTATCGTAAAATAAAAATACCTACGTATGAAGACGGTCCAAAGACACGTCGTCGTCGTAAATAATTTAATACTGCTATTATAAATACAGCTTTGTTATGTCCAGAGAAAAAGGACCAAAACCAATTCGGTACCAACTGTTGTGCAGGTATGTTTACACTAGCCAAACTTGATGTGGAATGTTTGTAAACAAATCACGTCAAAAACAACTTAAATTCACTTGCTTGGCGTCGTTTTTCTTTATCCATATATTTTTTCTAAATATCATCTTTATAATATAAAGGAAGGATCACAAATCGACAAGTAATGTAATTTTCGTATAAAAGATGCAGCAACAAAATTAATTATATATAAATGAGAGTTCTTTACAAATATTCCACGTTGGGTTTGGCTAGTAAATAGTTACACTCACATGGGCAGCGAGATAATAAGCACGTTAATCATCTGAGCTCCAACAACTGTCATTTACGTTTAGTGAATGGGTCAGAGCACGACATGAAACTGTCCAAACGCGAAACTAAATTCATCATAATTTTCCAGGATGTAGACAAAGGCATTTTCAGATACCATTTTAATCATCTTGTTTAATTAGGTGAGTTATTCGCGGTCGGTAACATCCTGTCGTCAACACTGTTGATGGCTGAGAAATAAAAATGCCCTAAGATGGTAACATGATTATGAAAACACCAACCTCTCGTCAAACGAACTAAATGTATATTTAGGCTTTGAGCAGGATTGGAATAGATTCAATGTTTTCCCTGTAGGTGTAGCTAACGGCGCTAGAGTCCGTAGGAAGTCCCAAAGATTTCGACTCGTCAGTTACTTGATTTCGTGGCTAAATTAGTTGGAGCGACCCCCTACTGAGGGGCAAGTCACGGGTTCAAGTCCCGCTGAAATCGTAAATTTTTGGGATATTATTTAATTTCTTAGAGATTACCCGGAGTGTGAGGGCTTACGCACTATAATAAAAAAACCTTACTATGAAAATTCAATAAAAGCTCATATACGCGCCCTGTATATATAAGGTTTTCGGGTGCTAGATAACCTACGTTATATTAGTCTTCTACAAATAAATACATACCTGAATGCAAGGTAGGTTTGCATTCGATATTTTTGTAAGCAAAACTAGCTAAAAATATTATAGAGGTAACGATAGGAATACTAAAAGCTGGTAAGTATGTACTTAGCTTTTTGTATCCCTATCGTTATAATTTCCATTGAAAATAAAACATAAAGGAAAGTTGCTCGTCTGCAAGCCAGTTATAACAACCTATTGATGCTGCAAACCGGGTGTTTATCAGAAAGCCACTGGATGTATGTATGTCCTTTTGTGCATTGTCTTCCACGCGTCTGATAGCCGGCTGAATGTGCGGACATCAATGCGTCGATTATTATCCATGCGGCGGTGTTGTGCATGAGAAACTGCACTTCTATGTAGGTATTAAGAGGCCTCCGGAGGGACGAATTCTTCATACAAACGTAATACCAAAATGATTTCCAATTCAAGCATATTTCCACTATAATATTGTATTATTTGTATTTAAATAGTAATTATCTAGGTTCCTTAATAGTTTTTTTTTCAAAATACTTGCCTAAAATTAAATGAAAGCCAATCGCATTTTGCACATTTTTATGCGAAAATGGACCAGTTTTTTGCTATTTGTTTCGTATTAAAAACATCAATATCTTACGTGTTATTTATTAAGGAACATAGCTTATATTGTCTAGTTACAGAATAACAATACTTTGTGAAGAATACAAAAAGTTTTCAGTCATAATTTTTGGTATTACGGAACAAACCAAATTTTGAACGGTTAATATTGCTATCGCGCACGCATGGGGCGCGGCACAAGGGTTAAACAGGGACAGCGATTTTTGGAGCGATTTTTGCAAGCGAGGGTCGCGGGCCCTTAATGCTGAGTACCTATGCAGGGTGGTTTTTAGAGAGGGCGGTGATAGCCAAGTCCGATATCACGAGAGTTGGAAAAAGTCGCGTAATGAGGCCAGTATGTAATAACTGTATATTTAGTTTCTTTTATTTTTTTTTACTTTTGAAATATATCACTGTAGGTGTTTATTGAATCAAGGGATTCTTTTTTATAACACATTTATTTCCAAAGATTTATCCTCACCAGCAACGTCGTTTTGATTTCATTGGTTTCAATAATAAAGAGTATATATTTTTTTAGAAATTTTTCGGCTCGATTTCCGTCTTCATTAAAAGATTTAAAGAAAAACATTAAATATGCAGTTATTGTTTTTATATAAATCATGGGCATGGCTCCTTTCACAATTTTTCTCTAACTCTCGTGGTTTCGGACTTAGCCATCACCGCCCTTCTAAAAAAACCACCCTGTATAACAGCTACATTGGCTAGTGATAAGGTCTTATCTGTCGACGTAGAACGCCTTCGAGGGATGGGATAATGTTTGACGTAATTGGAAGAGATGTTACGAGGTGTGACAGAATTACAATCAATGGCAGTCAATCATATTGTGTATTGTACCTATTGAGTTAATGGGAGATTAGGTAAATTAGGTCTTGTCTGTTGGTATGGCGTTTGTTCGCTGAAAGTTAAGCAACAAACAAGCTTTATTATGAAGCTTACAACAAAGCTGCAACTTTTAACTTAGCAAAGAAATAAGATCCACAAAGTTACGAGAAGATCTTCCTGGACATTAGTTAGAACATTTTTGATCCCACTTTAGTTAGCCAGGCTATCTGAATAACTTGAAGCTTAAGTACCTAAATTAGAGCCTCTCTTCCTAATAATAATAATAAATAATGCTGGATAATACATACAGCATCATCTAGCCCCAAGCTAAGCAGAGCTTGTGTACTTAGATCTAGATGACTGATATACTTACTATGTATACATTATATACAATACATTACATAGATAGGTATTTTTAACGACAAGAACACCCGGAACGTCTGCAGATCGTACACACAATTGTCCCGAGGCGGGAATCGAACCCGCAACCTCCTTCGTCGCAGGTGGACCTTCACCCACCGAACCACAGAGGGCGTCATAATAGGTAAGAAGCATCTTATATATTTCCATTTCACAAAATTTAATAATAAAAGATGTGACCTGTCGGTGTCTCTAAAAAAAACTCCCCTTCGTTTGCCCTACGTTCCATTCTACGCACGTATTTAATGACAATGATCGGAAACTGAAAAGCTAGCGCTCGCCGTATAGCTCAATGAGACTGATACTTTCAGGGAAGAGTTGGGTAATGAAATAATGAATGGAAAACGAACAAAAGTTTTCATTTCCAACTACCTACATAAAGGCAAACCTATACTTTGTCTCATCTTATACGTTTTCTCTATTTGTTGTTGTGATTCCGGGTGCTAGACGTCCCTTTCTTTTGTTCTATTTAGTACTTGTGAGAGCAGTGTTTAATTCCGAACACGTGAAAGAACTTCATCGTGGGCTTTGTGTTTATCCATCGCATCCAGTTGTATATGATCCAGTATTTTATTTTACAAGGAAACTGGGCTACTGCGATCGACAGCTTATAACATTACCTACGTGACTGTGAGAAATGAGTTTTTAAATGGATTCCACCCTCGCCAGGCGCTGGTCTTCATACAAGTTTATTGCTACGCTGAAATAGACTTTACTGCTATAAATACCTCTTATCAGTTCGTTACAGTCTGTCCGTATAGTGTACGGAGAAGTTTTAAGACCGGTAGTTCAAGTTGGCTTCCAATTTCTGTTGATTTGCAAGTAAGTAGTAAGTAACTACCTCACATCACCTGCTTACTTATAGAATGGGATTGGGAACGACATCATCTCTCTGAGAATCCCCAGCGAGACGTTTATGGATGTACTCCCCTTTAGATAAAAGCTACAAAAATAAAATGCCTATCAGGGGGAGGCCTACGTCCAGCAGTGGACAAATTCAGGCTGTTGAGGTCAGTGAGGAGGACAGCTTGAAAGATGATTCATCAGATCATTCTACAAAATTATAATCTAATGTGAGTGAAGCATAGAGCTCTCTAAGAAGGACTCAATATCGCAAAGTACGAAAAAAAAACTAAAATTTTACACACAATTAGTTTTCCTGTGCTTTGTACTTATGTCAGATCCCGGATCTCTGAGTTCAAACGAAAATTATAAACGTTTAATAATAAATGAAACACATTTAAAATAAGCTAGCAGCCAGCCGAAGATAAAGCTGCCGAACCCGTCGCTAATCCATGTCAAATGCCAAAAGGTCATAAAGGAAATTTGCATCAAATTCGGGGTAGGTCCCGGTCGGTTTTTACGCGAACATTAGGGACATTAGTCCACCCCACCCACGTTTGCTGGAATAATATTTTTCAAGCTGTTGAGTTGCTTTTTATTTAGATCGTCGTCGGTTAATGAGTTTCTGAACGCTGGTAAATAAATATTGTGCTGGCCGCAGTCTTTATGAATTCGCTTTATTTGTATTTGGGGTCACTTTGTTCGACTTTGGTCGCAAAGGATCGTAAAATTGGTTTGTAGATGAATGGTCTTCAAATAGAAAACAATGCCCAGCCGTGACTTATAGCAGATAATCTTACTAATATTATAAAAGTTGATGTTTGTGCAGTTGCAAAGATATTTGACCGAAGAAAACGCCACAACTACTGGATCGAGATGTTATTTTGCACACATAAAGAATTGGATCTAGAATAATTAAATACTTTTTTTATTAAAAAAAAACATGCGACGGTTTTTGGGTACCCGAAGATACCCCATGTATGTTCCCCGATATTTTTGTAGTTTTTGAGTTATGATTTTTTAAAGTTTTATTAGAGAATTTTCGAGCCGAACAGTTAAAACTGTTTTTAATTTTTTTGCGTTTACGTTTTTGTGCGACGAAGTCTACACACTGTCGACTAGAGTACTGAAGATACCGCCAGTTATGTGTTCAGATCGCGAAGTTTAAAAAAAATTAAATGCTAAATTAGTTAATAATATTGGGCGCTATGGCGCTCATAGGAGGAGGCCTATGTCCAGCAATGGACAGCTATAGGCTAATGATGATGATGATGTACAAATATGTATATTAAAAGTAGGTAGGTACTAGTAAACCGGCAAATATTGTGTGCGTGAATTTAAGCGTAGGAATCGAATCATGCAAAATGCACCTGTATTGCTGTGATAGCGCTATGATGGCGGGCCTTGTTTGCTAGTTATTAACGTGAATCCCGCGATTTGGCCAATTTAACCGCACTAGCCTTTATTGATGAGTGAACAGAAACATGGTCATTTGAAATTAGGCTATTAATCAATCGGTAAACGTTTTGTTTTTGATTGAGCGCGAGTAATTAAATTCCAAACTATTATTTTCCTTCTGCAAAAACACTAAGGCGCTATGCAAACAGAGCAACTTTAGATAAAAAGCTATACAATTATATATTTTTTTAAAAGATTGCCAGTTGCACCAACAAAAACGCCCAGTTTAAGAAGTTAAAATGTAATATGTAAACAGCTAGTTGCGTGTTGCCTATTACCGCAAATAAGGAGATCAACATTGCTCTGTTTGCATAAGGCTATAAGTACATTTGGCCTCGTTTCTTTGCACGTGCAATAGTGATAATGCTCATCCGATATCACATAATCATCATCAGCCTATATCAGTCCACTGCTGGACATAGGCCTCCCCCAATGAGCGCCATAGCGCCCTGTCTTCAGCTTGCTCATCCGATAGTGTGAGCATTATTGCACTATAATAGTCAGCATCTCAATGTTTGTTCATTAAGATGCTGACTATTTGGATTTATCGATTCGATCGAGAATTATATGGATTCATCAGTCTTAAGTTATTGTACTTTGTATTCGATTTAAGTTATTGATTTACATAAAACCTTTTCATTTCACAATCAAAACTTTACATTATAACATCACATCTAATTTCCAGGTTTTTTTTTATTTATAATAAAAAAAAACCTGGAAATTAGATGTAGTTACCTCTTGACGCGAAAACAACTGGAAGGAACAGACAGAAATTCTGCATAGATGTCTAGACTAGACCTGATATATGGCCTTTTATGACCTTTTATCCCGAAAAAAGGCATGCGAAGCTACAAGCAGAAGCTAATAGTCTCATAAAGGTTTACGACTGAGGTCAGTAGGTATAATGTTAGGTAATTAATTAGGCCCATTATAGCAATGGCGTAACTTGGCCATCGTCTCCAGAAAGTTGGCACCTCTTCAAATAGATGCTTATTAACCTCATCTAGGAATGACGCTCGAGACAGGCTCTGCTCTCATTAGTCTCAAGGGTCTCTAGGCCAGAGATCTTGGAGAAAGAGGCTCCTTCATAAGCTATAAGCATCTCATGAAACTAGATAACTTATTTTTAAATTGATTTAAATAAAATATTAAATTATTGATACAGACAACACGACCCATAGAATAAAGTATTAAAATAAAATATAAATAAATAATCGTGTGACAATCCACACAGTTTCATCTAGCCTCAAGCTAAGCAGAGCTTGTGTTATGGGTACTAGATGACTGATATAAATTCATAGATAGATTTTTTAATGTGATACAGTTTGAGTTAGTCAAACAATTTAAAAACAATGAAGTTACATACATAATTAATTTAAATCATAAACTTGACGGGCACAAGAGTTGTATTAGTACTTATTCGGCACAATTTTCATAACCAACTTATCCAATATAGGTTATATTGGATAAGTTAGGTTAGATACCTAATAGATAGGATAGGTTAGGTTATGTTAGGTACATAATTATCAAACTACAAAAGGTGTGGCTACACGCTTTGCCAGTTAATCAAATCCATTAGACATTTTAAATCTTCGCATTTCGAAAGCACGGTACTTGAGTTCATACAGACAGGGAACAGGTAAACATCGACATCCAATTCCTCGGATGGTTATTCCCGACACCCCAATATCCGGCGACGCGAGTGCTACATATGTATACACACTTTATGGTTATGTACCTGTGCTAGTAATAAAATATACTTGCGATTCTAGAATCGAGAAAATTCTCTAGTACCTATCTACGTTTCTAGAGGTTCTAGGAATCCGCTGTGCCTTGAACGAATTGAATTACCTACGGTATTCGTTTGAGAGTAACATTATCTTACACATATTTTTCAACTAAATCAGCCTTTTCATTTTATTTTCAATCGTCAATTAAAGTTTTTTCTTATTTTAGTTTGATATTTTATGTATGTTTCTATAAGGTTATTATTTATATGGTCCTCAGAATTCGTTTTTACCATCTTAACTTTTGTTTCGTTGCCTGAAATGAATGATTATTATTATTACAAAGATAAGCATGTTAATTGTAAATCTATTATAAAGTCAAACCAGCTATAAGATATGAAAACCTATATTTGCATTCATTTAGACTCGTTCCTGGAACGAATCCAGTCTGGTAAAAAAACACAATAATATTTTTCATACTTCTTCGAATCGAACGCGTCTTACACACGCTTACAAATCATATTTTAGATGGAAATGCTTCCCGCACATTGAAGGCCTTATCACACACGGCCTTATACCTTCTTTTACATACAACACATGCCTGTAAAACACATAAAACGTTTTGTTAGTGTCGTGTTCCATAAAAGAACAAGACTCTTATAACTATTGAGAAAATGTTGGCTGTTTGATACTTATAGCAACATACTGTATTGCGTTAGACGTATTCCGTTGGTTTGTTAGTATGGTGCCTGAAACGCATATTATATTGACTGATTCGTTCCCAGGCGCATATTTTCTCAATTATTATAGATAACTGAAAATTCGGGTCTGAATTTAAACTTTGGGTAGTTTCAATTTAGGACCAAAACAGTTTAAAATTATGATGGACTGTGCTTCTAATTTAAAGGCAGGGTAAGTTGTCGATACTAATAATTAATATCTTAGGTGAGTTTAAATATTAATTCTGCTACTAGTGATCCATATATAAAAAAATTGTTACTCCACATCACCTAAACGTGATATTTTCGCCAAATCACACCGGATCACTGGCCAGTACGAGTAGAAGGTTGCCTGCAGAATACAAATCCAAGATACCTGTCCAATTCAATAAGAACTTCGTAAGTTCTCCAAATACTCCGCAACTATTCTAGTGTTTAAAGGATACAGAGGGTGAGAGAGTTCTACGGTGCCTGGTCGCGCCATAAAGCGGGCAAGTCGACCACCTGAGATTTCAATTTTGCGACGTTGAATAAATTTATTCGTATTTCACCGCATTTTTGTTAAGCTGCTCAGCATAAAGCAATATACTGAGACAGAAGAGAAACGGGTGTAAGAAGAATATGATAATGCAAGAGCTCACGGAGTGTCCTGGAATAGATGGTCCAGAATTCATTTGCATGCTGCTATTCCTTTGTTTCTTTTAAGTGGTGAGTAGGCCTATAACTATTTAAGGGCAATATTAAAGATAACACACAAGCACAACACAAATGGGACCTCAATCGAATGGTAGGTACTAAAAGTTCCACCCCATGCCATCAATTGTTTTCTTCCCTTGGTTACATACTTTATACTTTTATCTTTCTTTTTCTGTGCTACAGTTTCAAAAGTAGTTACAGTTTTGTTCTTTAAAATTATATTATCTACCACATCCAATAAGTTAATTTTTAAGTAAAGACTAATCATACTACACTACATTCTAGGCCCCAAGCCATAGAAATATGATGAAATGAATGTAATAACGCTTTAGACTTTAGTTCATACGCCCATTTAACAATAAATATGCTTGAAAGCTTCTCGGTTTTTTTAAATACGCCATATTGTTTGGAATTTCGCCAAGTACGTACCCCTATCAGCCTTCTTTTACAGGCATACGTCAACCAGCGGAGGCATCCAAATGAAAAGGGGCCATATTATTCCCACCAGGCTTCCGACGAGAAAATATTTAGGCAATTCTGAAAACTTTTTTCGACTCTGAAAACTGTGCAAAAAATATTTTATCCAGCTTCAAAATATCATTTATTTTTAGGCTCTATGTTAACAATGTAGGCTTGATTGATACGTTGGACACTTGGAAGTTTGAACGGCAATAAATAAATTCAAACTTTTAAACTCAATGCAAAAGTTACTGTAGGTACTTAGCTTTATTTTAAACCGCTCACAGGTTTAATTCAGAAAGTTATTTTAATAAACTGATGTCTTCTATATTTCCGCCGCGACGATCCTGTCTATGGGTCAATTCACACGAATAAATTGATGTTTATAAAGCCTACTTTTCTAAGACGTGAAGAAATATTTCGCCCCCACTAGAAGGGGGGAATAATCCACACCACACCGTCTTCCCGGGCGGTGGGTAACTGAAATGACTTATTGAGATAAATTGTTTGCCAAACGCTCCAAACCGAATTTCCCTAACAGAAAACGGTTGTGTGGTGATTCAGATAAATCACCATTTTGTGTACACAGTAAATTGATGCAGAGAAATGTTCACATCATCATTTTATAAAATTAAACTGGAGAAAATTGTTATTGTAAAATGAAAACTAAAGCTTATAGCTAGTTTGATTATTGGTTTAACGAATTACATTGAATTTCTGAATTTCTGTTTTTGCTTTATAACATAGTATGTCCTAGGAACACATATACACTCTTTATTCTATGGTCTGACATTAATTAATAAACATTTATTTGAGACAACAAACACATCAATATTAGGATCAAAAAATAAAACTAAAATATAGTCACGACACATAACCCAATACAACTAGCTAACTCATAAATAGCCCTAGATATAGCTCAGGGAGGACATCTCTCCTGCATTTTTTTTAATTTATTTATTTTGAAAATTAAAAGTACATTACAGGTAGGTACAAAGTTTCTGCCAAACTGTACAACAGTTTGTCGGCAATAACGTTTTAGATTTATAATAATAATAATAGTCATTTATAAAAAAAACCCATAGGTTATTTATAAATAAATAAAAGTAAACATTAAAATAGAAATAGACCTACTTAAGGTTCCCACTCTGGTGCACAGAGAGCCAGAACCTGTACAATTATGTTTATTTAAAGCGCCTTCAAGTATTATCGCAATATACTTCACTGCACATTAATATTATCATATTTAATGAGCAGCAAAGTCACGGTGTGTAGCTAAAAGCACAGATTGCCCCACGTTGAATCCTCTACAAAAAGCAGGGCAACGCAATTTACAAGCCCGTGAAAAGAAATAGGATAGAAATCCATCCGTGATTACATCCCTCGGGTAGAGCACGTTACAATGGAATGCAGAAAATGTGTTCTGTTTTATTAGAAGCCAATAAATTCTGTACGTGAGCCCACAATGGATGGCAATCCAAGAAAACTGCGAGATTAGAGGGTAAACAATGGTTCATGATTATCAATAAAACCGGCCAAGTGCTAGTAAGACGCGAGCATGTGTATGTTTCATATCGTATTTCACATAGCTTACATGGTTCTTATAAGATGGCTTAGTAAATTATTAATTTTTTTATTTATCACACATTGCTGCCCATTTAGAGATGATAGGTCCATCATCTCTAAATGCATATCCACGCTGGGTACCTAGTTTCAGTCTAGTAATTAGATTTATGGGGATTAGATTAACGGGAAGTGACTATTTCAAATAGTATGCTACATAAACGACTATATCTTTTGATTACGATAACAAAATTAGTTTCATTTTTGCAAGCACTAAGGTATTGCAGACCTGAGTATTTATTTGCTATCAATTTCAACTTTATACCTGCACTTGTTCTTAGGAAAAAGGGTCTTGATAGACTGACAACGAAGTGATTATCTAACCTAAGGGTTCCTATTTTCCTTTTGAGGTACGGAATCCTAAAAATAACGGTAGATGCACACATGCCTTCACATATCCTCAAGCAGAAACCACTGGTGTACAAGGGCTGTAATAAAACCTGAGCGGTCCGGGGCATTGTTCCTATTAATTAATTTCGTAAAACCCGTGATCCATTTGGTATCCGTAACAATTAATATAACTAATTTGGGAGGTTTGAGGTTTACCTTTAATTAATAGATTGTAATGTAATAGGCGTGTTTGTTTCTGTTGTTAAGGATTGTGTTGTTATCAATTAAATAAGGGTAAGTACATGTACCTACGTTTATTAAATTTGGAGGTGGATCTCAGTTTTATAGGCTGTTTTTACCCACGTAAAATGTATCTGTAAAGAAATTTATGCTCCACGATGTTTTCATAAAAAACACATAAACAACCACTTTTTGAACTATCTACCTTCGTCAGCATTCGTCACATTCGATTTCCAATAAAGGTAGTTAGGAATTTTAGGTTGTTCTACATCTGTTTTCACCCACACAAAATGTACTTACAAGGAAATGTTATCCTTCACAATATTTCCAATAAAAAATATGCAAGGCTTTGGTGGTCTTTGGGGGCCGATAGAAGTGAAAACGCAGTTATTTTATATAATTATTTATATTGGGAATCGTGCGGTCACGATGACGCGAGTTTCACGCTTTTTATTCACCCAAAAATACACATATATGTACATACACAGTTAGGAAAGCGTTTGGTGACGACGACGCGAGTTCCATGATTTTTGTTCTCCCAAAAAGTGCTCAACGCGCCTAAAGAAGTTGTCTATTGCATTAAACTGAATATGAATGATATTTATTTATTTAAAACACATTTTCAACACCTTCGTCAATTTTAGTCACATTCGATTTCCAATAGAGGTAGGAATAGGTAGGTATTGATCTCTAGAAGGCACCGACAGATGAAATGCCTACAAAGCAATCCCATCGCGTAAATAGATCTAATAACAGAGGTGTGGATGGAGTCTGCTGGAGACACGTTCACTGCCATCTCAGCGTACAATCAGACAGAAAACCGTTTGCCTTCTACAGGGTTCCCGGTTTGTATTTATGCAAGTTTCAAAACGTCACGACAAAGAAAGTATAATATTAGTAACGTAACCTAAATCTGGAACAGATGCCCTCCGAGCCGATTTCGGACGCGATGGACGGCCAGGCATATATTTGAACCTACTTTAAAAAAGGTTCTCAATTCGTTACCTCCGCTAACTGCTGAGTCCGAGCTTAGCTTTACATAAATATTAACATGTATCGAAAATCACATTATATTTAGATTTATATATGCATACATGTATTAGACGCTTAAGTGGTATACGACTGTACTAGTGGTTTAGTGTTAACTTCTACCACTATTGGACAAAAAAATAGTGATCAGTAAACGTTCTTATTTGATAATAATGTATAGTATAAAATCTGACTTGTCTAAGTGCTTATTTTGTAAGCCTAAAGCAATAAAAAAATATTACTTTGCTAATAGCTTACTCGCTTGCGATTTCATTCCACTTAATATTAAATAAAAATAAATAAATCATGCTGGACAATTCACACAGCATTATCTAGTACCCATAACACAAGCTCTGCTTACCATGTAAGCAGAGCTTGTGTTAGCTTGTGTGAGAGCAATACACAATTGTTCCGAGGCGGGAATCGAACCCGCAACCTCCTGCGTCGCAGGCGGACCTTCGCCCACCGCGCCACATCGGTCGTCATATATATTTGAATGATCTTATGCTAATATATTTTCACGTAAGTGATTACAATAAACCTGCTTTCACCACACATTCAGTCTCAGACACATATTTTGCAATTTCATTTCCCTCGGGGACGCACGGCGCGACACCTCATTCTTTAAGATGTATAATATTTCTGCTGTGTAATCTTCGACCTGTCCGAGCAACACTGTGTAATAGATTATACTTGGACAAGTGAAATGGAGAAATGGCGGAGCTTACGCTGCAGATACATATTATAGCTGAGTTTATTTTTGTTTGACGACCAATGTGGCACGGTGGGCGAAGGACCGGGTTCGATTCCCGCCTCGGAACTATTGTGTTTTATAAAAATATCTATCTATGTATGTAATATATTGTATTATGTATATTAGTTATCTAGTACCTATAACACAAGCTCTGCTTACCAGATACGCTGTGTGAAGTGTCCAGCATTATTTATTTATTAGAGCTGCAGATATATATTATACGTGGATCTAGAATACAAAATCTTTTTTTTTTTAATGCTGGACGGACAATCAACACAGAATCATCTAGCCCCAAGCTAAACAGAGCTAGTGTTATGGATAATAATATTACTAAGTGCTTATTTTGTAACCATAAAGAAATAAAACATTTTGAATTTGAATTACATATATTATACAATATATTACATAGATCGTTTTTTTTTATACCTAGAAAACGACTAGAACACCTGGAAAAAATATCTGCAGATCGTACAAACATTTGTCCTGAGATTTGAGATTGCAGGATCGAACCCGCAAACTCCTGCCTCGCAAACGGGCTTTCGCCCACCGCGCCACAGCGTTCGTCAAATACGATACTAATAATTTTTTCTCAAAAAAATCTGAGAAGGCCTTTTAAGTCCGACGACGATTTAAAGCTTTTAAAAATCTTGTAAATAATTGCTAAAAAGTAGAATAAAATCATTCAAACTTATTTGGCGGGCTGTTAACAAATCGATGATCGACATTTTACTATTCGCAAAATTCCTCGCAACTTTTTTCCGCCATTTCTAACGCCACGAACAAATCCTATAAGCATGATGGTTTCGAGCATTTCAATTACGAATATAAAAATACTAGCTTAAACCCGCGGCTTCGCACGCGTTTTGCGAGAAAAAACCCCCATATGTTAATCAGGTCTAGAACTGTATTCATGGAAAATTTCACCCCGATCCGTTCAGAAGTTTTTAAGCGAAGAGGTTACGAACAAATCCGCATTTATAATATCTGATACCTACGTAATATTTAAAAAAAAAAACCTTCGTTTCTTTTTAAATGTTGAATAGTCTATTCGCAGCAGCAGAAAAAACTACTTATTCATCCTTGCTCTTAGCCACCCCATTCCACATTTCTTCCCCATTCACGTACCGTCATTTACACCTTCCTATTAATTCCTAGTACAAAGTCAGATGCAGTAGGCTCTTCGGACCGAGCTGCGATTTTTCCAAGCACCCATTACCGCATTTAATTAAATTCTCACTGTTTTAATTTGACTTGGTAACGTGAAATTACGGGCGTAATTTTAAAGGGAATGATGAATGACGTAGAATTATATTGTTTAGTGGATGATGGGTTGAAGAGTGTTCTTCAAATATACATTTGTTTTTGTGTTCAAATTTTGAATTATTGTAGAAAAGTGATTATTGTTAACCAGTAAATTGCCATTGGCTGTTTATATGTTTATGCGATGTGGCGCGGTGGGCGAAGGTCCGCCTGCGACGCATGAGGTTGCGGGTTCGATTCCCGCCTCGGAACAAATGTGTGTACGATCTGCAGATATTTGTTTCGCGTGTTCTGGTCGTTTTCTATGTATAATAAAAAATATCTATCTATGTAATGTATTGTATTATGTATATCAGTTATCTAGTACCCATAACACAAGCTCTGCTTACCATGGGGCTAGAAAATGCTGTGTGAATTGTCCAGCATTATTTATTTTATTTATATTTAGGTAAGGTTGTTGTCATAATAGTGCGTAAGACCTCGCATTCGGGGTAATCTCTAAGAAATTAAATAATGTCCCAAATTTTTACGATTTCGGCGGGAGTTAAACCCGCATTAGCAACGGCAACATGACGAACGAACTAAATACACTATATTAGTATTTTTTGGGATATTGTTTCATTTCTGTTATAACCAATGAGAATCGAACCACCTAAAAACATGACATAGCGATCTTTTGAATTTACCAGGTACACTTGACCTACAGGTCAAAATTGGTACCTACCTATGTATGTACATAGGTGAATATAATGCAAATACGTACCAGAATGTAGGTTAGGTAAATAAATGTACAGCGGGTCATGCCACGACCCCGCATCTGTGTGTGACAGCCCGAGCGAACACAGCGCTATTTTTTCCACGAAACAAAAAACACTGAAACAAACTGACGCTACTGTTCGTTTAGAGCAAAACAAAATTACGTTTTGCCAGCGTAGGCACATAGCATAGCAGGCATGCGGGCTTTTAACAACTGCGCGGGAAATTGCGAAACGCCGATTTATCTTTATATCGGGCGGAAAACCGCATTTTAATTGGGAAAAACTATCTGCTGTATGCTTGTACGCTCGACCAAAAACTAGCTAAAGAGGTTCTTATATATCTTGTTAATCTTGGTATGTTGGTAGTTTACTAAATTGAAAAGCACCATGCAGTCTGTCCATTCAAAATTCGAATAGGCTGAAAATTCCGCAGCCATTCAGCTGCCATTCATAAGTTTATTTGCGAACGAAAAAATACCGAAATTTAAATTCCCATGCCCCGTCGAACTCAAGAGTTCATTCAACTATTTTTTATCTGCGCACGTGAAAACGCAGTGCTGAGTATCTATCCAGAAGAATAATAATTTTTAGGTTGTATTTTTTGCTGCGTCCAGTGGCCGGTCGGTGCTCGCGTTTTATTGCACACTATTCCGGCGAATAAACGCGCGAGGGGGTTTAATGGACCGGGCGGGGGTCGGATGGACCACCCACCCCCCCGAGCCACTATATTGGTGAATATTGAATATTTTTGCCGTGAACAGAGGCCTTGCTTTGCAGGCTAACCACTAATCAGTGGTGCGCGATGTGCGACGGGCGCTCACCGCAAACTTTATTACCTACCTACCCGCACCTATAAATGTCTGGTGGAAATAGTTTGTTCATTCTTACAAACCTGGAATATAAACTTCCAGTGTCATACAAAAAGATATTGTTTTTGGTTGGCGGTTCAAGGCAAATTCTAAATATAATTAAACTAGCATCATACGCGTTTAACCTTTCGAAATGTTTGAATTAATATATTGCTTTCATACCATTCATTGAATGAATTATTGATATAATAAACAACCAATACAACCTCTTTCTGGTACGGCGTTTCTGTCTCATTTTGATAGAGATTTTTTCCATACTACCCGACGGTCCAACCCAGGTTTATAAATAAGAAACATTCAAAATCATAAGAATTCATATGAATTGGTTCGTTTCCCGTTCGTTGCACGATCAATAAAAATGGAAAAAGTTTTCGCAAATAACGCAGCCTCCAGCAACCATAATTAAGTCGGTACGAGATGAGCCGAGGGCGTCCAATAAAACCTTAACCAAATAAATTATTAACACACCACGACGCAGAATATACTTGTAAATATAATTCGGCGTGTTTTAAAAAACTGTAAACCGACTTCGACATCTTTTGTTATTTATCTTTGGACGGCTCTTTTGTTATACCTATATCACAGCGGCCATGATAGACCTATTGTGATCGCCACTATACGATCAGCCCCGAAACAGTAGCGTTCATAGTTCGCCACTAACCCTTGCAGCTGCTAGGAACTGTAGGATTTTCTTCTTAGTGATGACATCTTGAATTTTGTTTTAATATGTTTGGAATAGATTTAAGCCGATAGCGCTATTTAATTTTTATCTGGCAACATCTTACTAAAATTTGATTCTTATTTAGTTTGATAATACATCGATAAATCTAGTAATGAACATAGTAAACACTACTTACTAATTTGAAACACGAAATACGAAGGTTCGGTTGACAGAACGAACGAAACTTACTACTTCGTTTTAGTTTTTAAATTTTCAAATTAGATAGACCTCTTGCTTACGCCCGTTGCGATGGAAAACATTAGTTACCAGAGATTGTGAAAATTATCATGTGGCGATATGCATACGTTTTACGGCGCACATATAAATTCTATTAATTCACTGACCAACTATCAATAACTCATTAATTAATAAATAATGCTGGGCAACCCACACAGCATCATCTATCCCCAATCTAGCGTGTGTATGTGTTATGAGTACTAGATGATTGTTATACATAATACGATACATTACATAAATATAGCTGAAGTGGCAGTGGGCCGGCCATATCTCGCGAAGAACCGACGGCCGATGGGGCAAACGTGTTCTTGAGTGGAGACCACGACTCGGTAAACGTAGTGTAGGACGCCCTCCGACCAGGTGGGATGACGACCTGCGAAAGACTGCAGGTAGATGCTGGATGCGGCAAGCTGAAGACAGGGCGCTATGGCGCTCATTGGGGGAGGCCTATGTCCAGCAGTGGACTGCTATAGGCTGATGATGATGATGAAGACATAAATATATATGTTTTATTATATAGAAAATACCCAGAACACATCATTTCAGTATGCTTGCTTATAGATCGAGGATAATTACATGTTTACTCGTATACAAAACTTTATTCGCATCGCAAATTACGAAAATACTAGCTTTATAAAGATCTTTCCGCAGAGAATAATCTGCATTAAGTTCAGCAGCACAGAGTCCATATTCCAAGTCTCTAGTAGGTCATGCAAAGCGTGCAATAACGTGGGCTATTGGCGATGTAATTGGCTGTGGGAAAATGCTGGAATAGACAATAGTTTCAGTTATATTTCATTAAAAACTATTTTATTTTTTTGAGTTTTAAATAGGTCTCTTTTCTCTGGCCACGTTTCTCGTAGAACTCTACGACGCGACGTAGCAATTGCTACGACTGGTTACGACAAAACACGCGCGTAGCATTTGAATGTTTGGCAGTCGATTATATTTTTTTGTTGTTTTTTTAATGTGTTTATGAACTGGACACTGGCAGAAAAGTGGCAAACCAGACACATATTGCCAAATAAAAGAAGTCAAGTCTATGAATGTGTTTAGAAGCACATAAAATGTGAATTAATACATACCTACGTGTGAATTCGTAAGTTCACAAAATAATAAAATATTATTCGAATGTATACATAATTATTTATATAGGTATATATATTAATGTTTAAGTATAATATAAGTAGCTTAGTATCATTATGAGTAGTATATTTTATTATCTCTATTATATGGCACTACCTACCAACTGTTGTCAACACTACCCAAAGGTTAGCAGGTAGAGAATGCTATCTAGCATTATGCTCGCCTATGTACAACTTTTTGTGCAATAAAGTATATTCTATCTATCTATACATACATGAAATCCAATTTATGTTATGCAAGCCTAAATTTAGATAAATATAAAATTGTATCAATACGCAACTAGATTTCAAGTATTAGCGAAAATTTCAAATAATTTTAATGTATGAAGAAGGATTGTGAAAACAAAATTCATGCGAATCCTGCGGTGCCGCGTAATCGCGTTATTTCAGGACAAAGACATATTGGAAAACCAAATAACTCTATTTATGCCAAACGCCATGGCTACAGTGGAAACCAAAACGGATTGTTTCATTATTGGTGGTATTGTCATTCACTTTTGCTATCCGTATTTTTGCTGACTGATAGAACCTTAATCATCTTTAATAGAAGTAAATACTACAATACTACAGCCACTCAGAATCAAAGTAATAAATAAAAAGACCCATAAATGAAAATGGCGATGCTACGCTAAATGGAATATTGGGAGACCTTCCATTAGATTAACCATTATAGCGGTTACTGGCTGTAGTTGCTGATTGTGGCTTCGTGAGGGGTCAGCTTATGTCCAGCAGTGGACGTGTGTCATTTGTTATGAAAAAGAAATAGATACCTAATAAACCACTCAACACCACCACTAAAATTTTAACAAAAATTATTGCGTCGAAAAAAAGCACCTGCAATCTGCATGGAGAAAGAAATCAATAATTTCTTTTTTTTTCTCTCGAATAGGGAAAATGGTTGCCACTGGAGAATTAATGAAATCCTCTTTCCGATAGCTTGTAATCCGCTCTCGATGCAACCTACCTTCAACATGTAGGTTTGTATGTGCTAATAGCAAACTTTTTGTTTGAAAATACGTGTACTCGGTCCTAGAATACAAGATATTATGTTGTTTTAAACCTTTTTTTTTGTCAGGTGTTCGTAGTTTTCTATCAATACTAATATTATAAAGAGGAAAGGTTTGATTTTTTCTTAGTTTGTAATGAATTGGCTCCGAAACAACTGGACCGATATGAAAAATTATTTCACCGTTGGGAAGCTACACTATCCCCGGTGAATATAGGCATATTATATTTTCAAAAAGTTAGGGATCCGTACTAAAACCGTGCGAAGCCGGGAAGGTCCGCTATATATATATATATATAGCGGATATAGTGTATAATAAAAATATATATCTATGTAAAATATTATATCATGTATATCAGTTATCTAGTACTCATAACACAGGCTCTGCTTAGCTTGGGGTTAATGCTGTGTGAATTACGCAGAATTATAAAAAAAATATAAACTTATAATTATCTCAATAGTGCACCACGTAAGTCCTATTCTAACTCACCATTTGCCATAATCCTAAACCATTATCTTCTCAGTTTGCTACCCGTATTTTCTAAAAGCTTTGTAGACTTCCACAAATAAAAATTTAACTTGTAAAGTATGCCGTTTGGGAGTCGCAAGTTTAACGATGCGTCGGCACCCGCCTTCCATTCTCGACTTTACTTCGATGTGACTTAAATTATACTCCAAACTCAACTGAAAGTAGGGCTATTTATGCTCCTTAGTTCTACTACTAATCTACTGTGAACTTTCAGAGTGAACTGCCCATTTCTATAACTACCTACCTACCTAGTTGTTGAAATGGGCAGTTCCGTTTTAGAAAGCGTAAAAAGTGTCTGTGGCTGAATAAATGTAAGTTAAGTGTGTTCGTCTCGCTGAAGCGTGATATTTTTTTGTGTTTTTTTATTATATATAATTTTAATATTGGGAACCAATTGTATTTTGGTAATATATTGTTTCTATGCCAAAATCTCTTATATTCAAACACTCCAAAAATACCTGATAATCGAAGATAGTTTTTAATCACGATAGGTTCAAAGCTCTCGAGCTATGGAAAGGGCTACCAAGGGGACCTACTCGGAGTTTCTCTGAAGGATAGGATTCGTAACAAATACAGAGAACCAAAATTATAGACATAGCTCTGATAATTAAAAAATAATAATTAGTAAGCGAACAACCGCTCAGGTAAACGTGTTCTTGAGTAAAGACCTGACAACTTAGTCTAGGACTCTGTAAACTTAGTCTAGGACGCACTCCGGCCAGGATTACGACCTACGAAAATCAAGTAGATGCTGGATGCCTCAAGCCAAAGACACTGCTATGGCGATCACTTCGGGAGGCCTATGTTCAGCAAAATGGTTCCTTTCTTTTCTTAGGCACTACCGCTTGGCACTACCAATAGTCTGAAGGGAAAGTTTACGATTTGAGGCACATTACTTTTCCGCTAGTTTTTATTCCTTGTTGGGATTCAATTCTGCAAAGTCCTGCATGCAATTTTATCAATTAAAATGATATATAAGATTTATTATTTTCTTCAAAACACGCTGATTAGCCCCACAGGCATTCATTACAGGCATTCACGTTCATTCTCAAACTCTTGAGAAAAGCAGCTTGTTTCAAAGTTTAGGTTAAGCTCTACAAACTTTTGGCAGGCACCTATCGCTCTAACATTGTACGAAATATATATTTTGGCAGTCGACAACTCTTTTAGTTTGATTTTCAATCTCTGTTGAAACTATTTATTACTAGACTAGCTGTGCCCCGCGGTTTCACACGCGTGGTAATCGATATTTTGGATAATATACTATATATCTTTATAAATTGTAGCCTATGTGTTATTCTGATATGTAAGCTATATTATTGTGAAGTTCATATAGTAGTAGTTTTTGCGTGAAATAGTAACAAACATCCATCCATAAACTTTCGCGGTTATAATATTAGTAGGATTCTTCCTGCGGCTTTGCAAGAAAACGCTTTTTTGGAATAAAACATGTATAGGAACACAAAACTACTATTTTAAGTATACCTAGTATACCTGCAGATTTTAGGTATACCTAGTATACCTAAAATCTCCTATAGTAGTTTTGTTGTTAACTAGTTCACTGCCCAGCCTCTGCAGTGTGACCCGCAGGAGAGCGCCGCGCCGTAGGGATACGCTGAATATGTTCGTTGGTGGCAATGAAGCAAGTTTATGATTTACGTGCAGCCTGCGTATGTTTTATTATGCAATTCCGGCCGATCGTTGACATAACCAACATTCATACACCTATCCAGCCAATCATTCTCATATCATACACAGTATAAAACAAAGTCGCTTCTCCTTATGTATGCTTATATCTTTAAAACTACGCAACGGATTTTGATGCGGGTTTTTTTATATAGAAAGAGTGATTTAAGAGAAAGGTTTATAAACTATTTGACACATAGATTTTTACGCGGGCGAAGCCGCGGGGCTAGTTATAAATAAGAAATATTAGCGTATTAGAATGATTGGCATTATTTAGATAGAAATAATGCCAATTAAGTTAATTAAAATGTCATACCTACTTTGTTTATGTTTTGTAATGCAGCAGCAAATAAATGAATGTCTATGTCTAAATAACAAAAGCAATATATTTAGCGCAGAGTCCAAACAAAGTTGTCTTTTGAAATGCTATTCCGAGAGTAATATCTTATTGATAACTTGGCGCTATCTTTGTTTTATGTCCAGTAGTATAAAAATGTTAATGACTCCCGGTGGCCAATAAAATACTGAGATAAATGTTACTCTTCGAAGGTTTTTCAAGACAGTCAACAAAAGCTTCAAAGTTTTTATTGTTTCACTAGGTACCTCCCGCGGCTTAGCACGCAGCAACTTATCCAACTAATAGTCATACGCAACTCGGATGTAATTACGTCTGAAGTCGCGATGTTTTGACATATTTTTATTGAAAAGTTTCATAAAATCGTGCTAACGGAGTTGCGTTTGAGTATTTGGAGATCACTCCAGGTTCAGAACTTATTTCTGTATTATCTTCAACGCTTCTATTCGTCTGGTAGAGATGTTGAGCGATAAGACCGCCAATTGTTTTGTAATATTTAAATTGTTAAAGAATTTTCTATCTATTATCTATCAATCTGAAACCGAAGGCAAAAACTAGTAATCAATAATAGTGGCTGCAGTAGTTTAGTTGAAATGTTTGCGTAAATTTCTTCGTCGCTAACATCAAAACATAGACACAACCATCCAAACGTTCCCATTTATAATATTAGTGTGATCCTACCTCAGAGATATAATAGCTAATACTCGTGCAGAAATAGCTCTTGTCTGAAGTATCTTGTCATAGGTTAAGTTCCTATTATTTTCCAACAAAGGCATCCTAAGTACGAGATGAGTACACTTCTTATTTTTCTTAGCGTAGAGTTTTCATGTCCAAGTTTAAGATTTTGAATTAGCGTAGCGGTTTAGTTTTCTTGCCTCTACGAAGGAACAAAGGATAAATTTATTTAATTCTATTTATGTTTTTTTGTGAATTATATAAGTATATTGGTTCTTGAAACACAGTTTTATAACTATTTCAGGAGCCTATGGACTCGTATTGTCTGTTACACTACCTATAATGTCAATAAATAACTTTTTACTTTTAGGTACTTTATTTTATTACCAGACAACAAAGGTACAATGACAACAAAGAAAATAACTAAATCTAGGGCTTAAGTAATTTTACCCAGTAGTGGTGCGGTTTGACGACCGATGTGGCGCAGTGGGCGATGGCTCGCCTGCGACGTAGGAGATTGCAGGTTTGATTATCGCCTTGAAACACATGTTTGTGCAAATATTCGTCCCGGGTAGTCTGGATATTTTTTATGTATAATAAATATATCGATGTAAAAGTATTATATTAATTACATCAGTTATCTAGTACCCATGACAACAAGCTCTGTTTATGACTTGTCTAAGTGCTTATTTGTAAGCCTAAAGAAATAAACGTTCATTTTACTTTTACTTTTTTACTTTCATTTTAGTAAATCGTTCAACTCATTGGTCAACAAAAATAATGAAATAGATTTATTTAACACATCTGCAAGTAAGCTCAAACGCTTGCTTAGCGATGAATTGTTTTTAAAATAACTAAATTTAATATCGTCTTGTGTTGTGTATTTCATTTTTGTTCTAATTTTATTTAAGTCGTCTTTCTTGTTTTGTTTACTGTTCGTCATTTATTAGTCTATTTAAGTACATATCTGCGGAAACTTTTTAATTGGCCTTCAGCACACATGCGCTGGTATTTACCGGCATGTACTAAGAAAGTAACTATTTTTAAGACCTAGCTGTAAGTTTTCCCAACATTTTGAAAATAAAATAAAATAAAAATAAAATTTCATTTCATTTTCTTTCATTTCATTTCATTTCATTAGCTCGGGGCTAGATGATGCTGTATGGATTCTCCAGCATTATTAATTTATTGTCAAAGGCACAATCAGGCTCCCCGCACCGCATCGTTCATTTGGTTATGAGAAGATATTGCAAGGCTGATACTTTAAAATAATTTCTAAATAATTGAGCGATGTTCTTGTCTCCGTTCTAATTTTGGTCTATTCTTCATAACTTTCTAAAAGTAAAGAATTAAGTTGGGTACTAGACTATAAATTGACTTTGCCTGAGATGAATTTGTTCATACCATTTACAAACTTCCTACTAGATCTATTTTTGTATCTCTTTGATTACGACCCAAAAGTTTATTTGATGTTGTAAACAGAAAATTGCATTTTGTTATTGGGAGTCGTAGGTATTTCGCGCAATAAAAGGAGTGTCCGATACCCTTGGTGTTTGCGAAGGAATCCAATTTCGCCAGCGCCCGACAAGTAAAAGAATTAAACAAATAGACACTGCTTTCACAGGTTTTTTAGTTTTCCACCTCTTAAACCTAATTCTCCATCAAGGCCATAAGGTTGTGGAATAAACTAACTGAGTCCATTAGAAAGCAGTATCCTTACCAGTTTTTAAAGATCTCGTCAGGAGTTCTTCCTTTCAGAATAAGTAGTGAATACTGGTACATACTTACTATTTATTTATTTATGTACCTAAGTAGTATAATATTTAGTCTGGTATTTGTAACATTTATTTATTATTTGTTTATGTAAGTAAAAGTAAGTATTCATAATGCTATGTTCATATTTAGCTTATTTTTCGATACACCCTGCCTTTTTTAAATTCACATAATTCTTTCCATCCAAAGGTTGCCTGAAAGAGATCGCTCGCTTCTAAGTGATAAGGCCACCCATTATACTTGTCGCATTTAACGTTTTTTTTGTAATGATAGATCATTCATTACACAGATGTAGACATCTGGTGTACAATAAAGCAATTTCGACGACCTCTGAGGCGCAGTGAGCGAAGGTCCGCCTGCGACGCAGGAGGTCGCGGGTTCGATTCCCGCCTCGGAACAATTGTGTGTACGATCTGCAGATAATTGTTCCAAGGTGTTCTGGTCGTTTTCTATGTATAATAAAAAATATCTATCTATGTAATATATCTATAATATATATCTATAATATAATAATACAATACATTACATAGACAGATATTTTTTATTATACATAGAAAATAACCAGAACACCCGGCACAAATATCTGCAGATCGTACACACAATTGTTCCGAGGCGGATGTACCTAAATGTACTTATTTAGGTACATCCTCTTTACAAGAGGAGGCTGGATGGACAAGGGAGCCTCACTCGTTATTTATCGTATACCTATTCAATGTTCCAGAATGTTCACAGGTTTCCAGTTTGCAATTTTGCTTTCAGTGCGCCGTACCGTGCCTTCCCATTTTATACATTTCCAGCAGTGAATCTGGTAACCATTTTTATGATAAATGTATTTCTATGCAAGCCCAATACTTTCTATCTAGTTTTAAGCGGTGGGTATGGGAGGAAATTTCGATATTGTGCGGCGTGTGGAATGTGAATGTGAATATTCGGCGTTTCAAATGTAAAGCCTTCCAGATCATTGTATATTAAAACTAGATTCTGCCCGCGGCTTCGCATGCGTTGTTCAAAGGAAACGATTTAAGATTATTTATATCCCACGGGAACTGATTTATGGTAGGTGTAAAAAGTAGCATATGTTTTACTTTAGGCTATTATGTGCAATTTCAGCCCGAATCGTTCAGTAGTTTTGGCGTGAAGAAGTAACAAACATCGATCCATCGAAACATCCAAATTTTCGCATTTATAAATATTAATGTGATTTATTAGTATGATCTTTATTAATAAACTAAACAAACATCCATCCATCGAAACATCCAAATTTTCGCATTTATAAATATTAATGTGATTTATTAATAAACTAAATTACACTCAAAAAATACGAACAAATTAAAATTCGTATTTACTATTGAAACAATAAAGCTAACTGCGGACTGTTGCAAACAATTTTGCATACTCACAAGCACTCGGAACACGCGTCGCTTCAACGAGACATCCATATACTTTTTTGAAATGCCGGAGAGAGCCTCGGTACCCCACGGCTCAATGTTCTCGTCTCCAAGGTGTGTTGTGTTCTTATTGTGTGTGTCATCAACATCATCATCAGCCTATAGCAATCCACTCCTGGACAAATGCCTCCCCTAATGAGCGCCATAGCGCCCTGTCTTCAGCTTGCCGCATCCAGCATCTACCTGCACTCTTTCGCAGGTCGTCATCCCACCTGGTCGGAGGGCGTCCTACACTACGTTTACGGAGTCGTGGTCTCCACTAAAGAACACGTTTGCCTCAATGGCCGTCGGTTTTTCGGATTGTGTGTGTAGTTTACTTTATTTTATTTATAAGTATATAGGTATGGGCTTGTAGTTCAAGTGTTCCTAAACCCATATCTTGTTATGTAATCCTTGGCACTCCGGAGAGGTTGGAATGTTTGATGGTGGTGGATAGATAGCGATAGATGGACGAAATGAATAGTGATTATTATGATAGAATGAGTGAATTTAATGAAGGAAATAAGTAGATAGATTTGCAATTTGTAAAGGTAATAACTAAATAAGACATTTTTACCTGATAGGACCGTGCATATCTGGACAGGACCTGATTTATTTGTGTTTTATTTTAAATGATTGATTTGTAAGTGGTTGCTGAACGTTTAATTAAATTAATTAATTTAAGTAGAGTGTATATTACATAAACAGTCACTTAAATATTTTTGGTACCAATGAAATAAAAGTAGGTAGGTAGGTAATTTGTGTGGTGTTCTCACTAAGAAATATGAATTCATGGAAACTCTCTCAGGTTATCGTGGAAGGCTTTAATGTTTACCTGCTTATAATCAGGTATTACACGAGTTTTGCATTGAGATTTTATTTTATTTTAAATAATATTGTTTACAGTACATACAGTTTTAGTTTCTGTTGATTAATTTATATTTTTGTTTGGTTCCTCACTATATTAGGCCACCTTGCGCACCACGGTCTCCACTGAAGACCAGCGCTATGGTACGATCTGCTCTACCATAGCACATGCTGAGTGGAGACCGATTTTTGTCAGTCTCTGTCGTCTGTTAATCTAAGTTTAGTTTATAAGTCTCTGTTCTGTTCTGACAAAATAAAAATCTTTTTACTTTTACTTTACTTTACTTTTAGATATACATATATGATTTTATTCCAATACATACCATAGCAGAATCACCATATCCCTAAACCTCTGTGCCAACACAAAAAGATTTCTATTAGTTACGGACCATGGCACACAACACAAGTGAGGGCTCTTTAATATTCGCCGCGCACAAAACCTTTTGATTCGTATATAAGTATGTACGTCATTCCTTCTGCCTTTAAGAAAATATTACATACGAAATATTATTTGACAGATCTAAATAATACGTTAAAAGGTTACTGGAGTTAT
This sequence comes from Eupithecia abbreviata, assembly GCA_943735965.1. Classification (NCBI taxonomy): domain Eukaryota; kingdom Metazoa; phylum Arthropoda; class Insecta; order Lepidoptera; family Geometridae; genus Eupithecia; species Eupithecia abbreviata. Next base: position 7,313,792 of record OX030991.1, on the reverse strand, counting down.
AAATAAAATATATAAATCTATTGCAAAAAGATCATTACAATCATATAACATAATGATTTTTTCTGATATTTGAAAATAAGTCAAGTACATAGTGAAATTCTTCTTCAAACTATTATGTAGCCTCAGTTGCCTAAACAAGACAAAAAAGGGAAAAGATAAATAGTATTCGCTAGTTATGGTAACTTTTATTGACTTTATCCGACATTACTTTCAAAAGAAACAACAACCTAGCCTAGCAGAACCGTTTGCCTGATTCCCTTGAATTATGCAAACTAAAAACTCCCGTTGAAAACTATTTTCCCAGCGCTTTCACAAAGTAAGCAGGACGAAGTTCCTTTGGGGCTAAAGAAAATAATTTCCTAGGCCAGTCAGCGAGTATTCGTTGATTAACGACCGCAATACTATGCAAAGCATATGTAACGTGCATCGGGGGTCTACCGCAAGCATATTTTGAAAAACTATTTTGGATCAACTGGCCTACCACAGGCATTTGCTAAACCGCCTCTGTACCTGGGGTATTATTCTCTATGACTTTGAAAATACCCACAACATCCGGACAAAATATTTGTAGATAGTACAAACATTAGTCCAAATTAAGGCGGAAATCTAACCGCTCTTGCATCGCAGGCGGACCTTCGTCCACCACTCTACATCGGTCGTCTTTTTTTCTCAATAATATTTATTTTAAATACATGGTGGTCCTATTGGGTGAATAAGAAACGAATTAACAAACTAACTTATTTAATAACAGAAAACAAAAATATAATATTTAACAAATAATTTAGCTATCAGTAGGTATTTTATGTAAGTCCCTATTAAATATTATTCTGTTCTACACGCCACCGTCTATACTTGTTCTAGCACTTCATGTCCATCAAAAGGTTGCCTGGCAGCGATCGCTCTTAGCGATAAGGCCGCCCATTGTACAGCATATTTTGTATTTGTTTTTTTCTTTTCCTGTCTTGTGTATATTTTATGTATTTGGTGTGCAATAAAGAGTTATTGTATTGTATAGTAATTTAGAATAAGGCTATCACTTAAAATGACAAACCGCCGTGAACAGCTGTTTCGCTGCTTCGGATGTCGGCTCTGCAAAAATTTTGTTAAATAGTCCTACATCTTACTGATGTAGACTCAAGAAAGTACCTAACTAAAAGTCGTATTACTTAAATGTCGTATTTTTTAAATAGATAAAAAATACTTTATTATACCAAACAAAACAGAAAACAGTACAGGAATAAACATAGAATAAAGGAAGTATAAAGCTCTCAGCGGCCTTATCGCTGAGAGCGATCTCTTCCAGGCAACCTTAGGATGGACTGGACGAACAAAATAGACGGTGGTACTTAATAAATATCTTATTATAAATATTGCTGTATGAGATCGCAGTAGGCCCCCCATAGTACAGCTCGCAGGAGTTTTAATAACAGGTGCGAGCACAAAGGCCAGAATTGTCGGTTCCAGGCCACAAACAAACGAAACAATCATTCTACCGCGGACTAGGTTCCTCCTTCTACCCAAATACTTTATGCACTAACTAGCTTGTGCCTGCGGCTTCGCGAGCGATTTTCCGAGATAAAATGTAGATTATTCGATTCATTTGGTCGGCCATTTCGTTCCATTCAAATAACATAAGCCTATAGGTACTCGATACTTTCAGTAGTCTTGAGCTTGAAAAGGTAGGTACAGACATCCAAACTTTTTCATTTATAATATTACTATGTATACACACGCGGCTTCGTGCGTGTTGTTTCCATGGAAACGTTCAAAAGTTATTTCTTGCCTTTGTTTTATTCCTGGCCTAGAACTAGGTACATCTATGCAAAATTTCTGACATTATGAAATCCATTCAGTAATTTTGACGTCAAGAAGTAACAAACATCCATCCATCTAAACTTTCGCATTTATTATGAGTGTGACATTCGTAACAACGAGAAAAGCGAATGAAAAATATTAAAAATAATGCAAATGTAAACTCAACAAATAACTTGGACTACGTTAAGGCTGTAGACTTCACGTAGCTGGGTTACGCGGTGATATTTATAAGGCTTTCGTGGGCTTTACAATGGAATCCGTTTTAACTTCGCAAAGATGATTTTGCACATATCTTATAAAACGTGCGCTGCATTGTTCAATGTGTGCTAGTGGGATAAATATTGCATTGTTTCTAACAGAATGGCTCACCTTTCAGTCAAAAACAGCTTCTAATAAATAGTTCGTAGATCGTAGCATCGTAGCGCATAGATCGTAGCATCGTAGCGCGTAGATCGTAGCATCGTAGCGCGTAGATCGTAGCATCGTAGCGCATAGCTCGTAGCATCGTAGCGCGTAATGTATGTATATAAAATATTTTATACATTATTAGGGACTTACGGTAAGTAGGTAAAGGTAGTAAGTCATAGGTAGTCATAGGTAGCATACTAATAGATAGTACCTTAGTTTGTTATTGACTGTACCTCCTTGCAAGTAAAAATACACAACCCGATAGTATCAATTCCCACCAGTGAATATCAAATAGGTACTGCCATTTTCAGAACTACCTTTAACATTTCAACATTTTGCTGGAACCCTAATCCCCTTACATGACTAGCTCTCCACGTATTTCGCTTTTGATGCATTACTCCGCTCGGGCTGACCGAACGGCGCGCCCAATATAAATTCTGTCTCTAAACCCAGAAGGATAGACGGATTTATGTGGAGCACTCACGAATTATTCCGTTTTGTATCCCGATCACGGAGTATCAATCAAATACTTATTGTTACTTTGTGATCCAGCTTTAGACTTTCATCTCACGGTATCAAGGCTCAAATTGCCAGGTGCATTAAGAAGGCTTTGTGCACAGCAGTCGCAGTGAAATATGTATATTTTTGTTTTGTTTAAAGTCGACGCTAGAAATGAGCATAATCATTTCAGGGTGAGATCTCCCCAAGATATGCAGAGGATAAACGAATATCGTTGAAACCTCATTTCGTTACGAGTCGAGAATAAACGCTTATTACGAAACCCGCCTATGTAAGTGGCAGTTTCTTTTTATCTCGCTAAGGGCTTTGTTTTGCGGTATACCGTCTGGCCGGGATGCCTTTTTCCTTTTCTGTGATGAATAGGCCTGCCTTGAAACGTGTTACATATTAGAGACGTATCGGACGTAGGAACACTTTAGTAGTTGTCTGTTAACGACGTGAAGATGTCTTTTGTTTGATATGTTTATAATTAAGTACCATATTTTAGTTAGACTAGATATCAGAGACTGCGAGTCGACAAACGTAGTGTATGATAACCTCCGGCCGGGTGGGATGTCGACCTGCGAAAAACTGCAGAAGATGCTGGATGCGGCAAGCTGAAATCAGGGCGCTATGACGTACATTAGGGAAGGTCTTTTTCCAGCAGTTAACTAATAAAGACCGATGATAATCTGATATCAAAGGATGGTATTTTAATAAAATGCGTACCTGTTTGTGGTTTAGTGAATTTTGCTCTAAACTGGATAATTCTGGTGTAGCTAACTCACGTACTAATAATTCACTAAACGAACACTACATACGCATTTTGGCTAGGTTCTAATCCGTTTATCTTGATTACCTAGCTCCTAGCTGGTGGAACGTAGGTACCTACCCTATAAACCTAATATAACAGAGCTTTACTTACTAAGTAATATGATTTAGCTCAGCGTTTACAGCAATCAGGTATGATATGCATACACACTATGAGTTGATTAATATCCTAATAAGATTAGTGATTGATTAGTCAGATGATCAGATGTAGGTACACTTTACTGGGTAGGTAATTGACCTCTGTGGCGCAGTGAGTGAAATCCGCCTGCGACGCAGGAGGTGCAGTGGCTGGAGGTTCGATTCCAGCCTCGGGACTAATGTTTGTACGATTTGTAGATAGGTATATAAAAATATCTATAGATCTATGTAGTTGTATTAAGAGTACACAAGTGTACGACGCGAACTCGTCAGAAAGCGAGGCCTATATGTGTGCTATCTCACCTGATGTAATGCTTATCAGGAGGAGACCTGCGTCCTGCAGTGGACTAATATAGGCGGTTGAGGATAAGGAATGTGCAAAGGTCGCGCTAGGATGGAGACATTTAGAACAAGGTTATTAATAAATAAATAATTCTGGATAATCCACACAGCACCAGCCTAGCCCCAAGCTAAGCAGAGCTATAGAAAAAGAAATGAGTGCAATGATGTGCAAAGCCGAAGTGCGAAATAAATCTAAGTGGTGAAATAAAAGTAACCTGATTATTAAAACATTTTATTTACAACAAATATCAAGATATGTAGAACAACAAAATGTTGCAAGACCATAGTCAATCTTACATTTCCTCATCACTAGTTACACTTAAAAAAAAATAAAAAAAATACAGCAACATAATGGTTTTCTACCCGAACTGGTCGATCATGATCATATTAGTGCTCACTTGTGAAATCTTATTTATACTCCAATTCAAAAACCTGAATAATTTTTGTATTCAAAGGAATTACAAAACCCAAGTAATATTGGTGGAAAATATTTAACGACATTGGTATCATCGAAGCTAAGCATAGAAGCTCGAAACCATTTTTGTTTTTGAAAGCTTTCATTCATTGTTTTATTCATATAAAAGTTTTCGAATTCATTTAAACATTTTTTTACTCCACATGTGAGATTATGCATTGTTGAAGTTTGTGTTTTAGTTTAAAGATAACCTTGCTGTTAACTCGTTGTTTTCTGTTACTGCTATCAGTTTTTGTTAACATTTCATTCAAAAATGTCTATGTTGACATAAAATATCTTGGATTCTAAATCGGAGTATGGGTATCTCTTCCATTATCACTACAGTTGTAACTGACCTATGTATGAACGAATGCAGAATACACTACGAGGAACAAAATAGGAGTGTTTTAATCACCACAATCTTGCAATTGATTTATGGCATTAAGGCGGTATCCTAAGGCACACTAGCGCCGCCGCCACCTTGAACATAGGAAATTTTAAAATTTCGCAGGTTGTGATACCTATTATAAGATTTTTAATGTCTCTCTAATAGTTTTATTTTGTATAGTTTAGGCAGAGTTGATGCCTTGTATGTTGCCCTCGGTGGCCACCAAACTCTATTTTCGCATCACTGCAGTCTTTAAAAAAAGCTTGTATTAGGTATCACGAAACGCCTAATAAAAAATTTGAAAATTTCCTATTCTACGCAATAAGATAAAATAGGTGGCGGCGCTAGTGTGCCTCAGGGTATCCTCTTGTTCTGTAAAACTACTAGAATAAATTATTATGCACCTTCCCTCATTAGGCGCTCTCCATAACAATTCAAAACTTTACAAAAAAACTTTAGATTTACCTCAATGTGTGGCTAGATATTTCAGCATAGGACTATGGAGCCTTCTTCAGCATAGCACATTAGCACTTGCATTAAAGCAAAAATCCTTGCTACATTAAGAGGCATGTCTATTTAAAGAATATCCACTCAACCCAGCGGTCTTAGCAAATGCCTGTCAATCACTGTGTATCTTCACAGGATCCGTGAACTGAGCTGTGAGAATATAAAACATGGCCGGGGCAGGCACAAGCGACAAATACCATAGTTCTTTGAAACCTGTCAGCGAGATGATTCCATATGCATGAACAATCCAATGCCCCAGGATGATTATTAGGTTCCTTGTATCTGTTATCGAGTGCATGAGCAGTGCTGGTGCTGATTGCACGATGCGCTGGGAGAAGTGGGATGCTGATGTCATCATGGATATTATGATGAAGATGTAGGGGAATGACGCATCTGTAAAAGATATATTAAAATAAGTATGTGGTGCAAACACATCTCGCGCATGGTGACATTGAAAAAGAAAATATTTATTTGCGTTTCAAAATATAAAAATAATACAAATTAAGATCTTATAAAAATAACAAATTAGGAACTAATCAAAATAATTTAACTGCAAGAACACACATAGGCTACCCATCCAGCACTAAATGCTTAATTGACACGGGTGCCAATGCAGCTCTGGTTTTCAGCGACGCCAGAGTAGGTACTAAGTGCAGCACTTAGCACAACACAAATCACAAATAGCAACAATTTACACGCACATAACAGCAATTTGACACATAAATAACAATAATTTAACAAAATAATTAAGTTTAAACAAAGGTAAGTTAAAACATTTTATTTGGACCCTGCTTGGATTACCCAAATACAGAAATACAATTTATTCATAAAACCACTTAACAAGTCAAAAATTCGTTTACATTTTGTATAAATTCAAATTAAAATAGATCATATTAAGTCGAATAAATAAAAATAATGGCATAGAATTGTTTACAATTGTAAAAGTTTGTATACAGAATAGAAATTCTGCTCGACAAGCCAACTATACTACTAGTACTATACTATTGATACTTACATATCAAGCCAGCAGCAACAGTGTGTATGAGAACCAGTATGGGGTAGAAGTACATTGCATAATAAATAGCTCTCTGGCCGATATGGTACGGGTGCCAAGCCACCAGCCATGGTCGCAGTGTCAGTGTCATTAGGAGACTGAATACATAGATGAGTAGAACTATTGTATACCTGAAACAGAAATTATAAATTCAAATAGTGTTAAATTCAAATAAAAAACTACAAGCTAGATAATTTTATAATTGTTGCATGAAAAAAAATTATGGAAGGCCTTTGCCTAGAATGCAATAAAATAAAATAAATATTGCTAGACAATTCACACAGCATCAACTAACCCCAAGCTAAGCAGAGCTTGTGTTATGGGTGGTAAAGGCTGAGATAGAGAGACAATTGATATAAAAATTCAAGCATTCATGCAAGTAAAAATATGGGTAATGGAAGCCTCAGCAACATTATCTTTTACATCTTGCTGTTCAACTGGTAATATGGATCAATTTTTTTTTTCTTTTTTTATATTTAGTCTTGGGGTATTTATTAAAGGTACACCAACACTATACATATTGTGCTTATGTAATTAATCATTAACATGAGACAAGTTCTAATTATACATACTTTTAAAAGGTGGACACAATGGGTAATACTTACAGTGGATACACAGCTTCTTGTGTACAGTGTAGTGTCTCTTTATAATCAGGCTGAGGGTTGTGCAGCAAGGTGTACCAATCGGAGAGATCTTTAGGTGTGCAGACAAATAAATCAAAGCGGCCCGTTGGGGCTAGCACTAATATAGCAGTCACTGTGCCTGTTAAGACCTCTATGAAGGCACAAAAGTGGTGGAAGATCATATTATCTCCGCTGTAAAAAAATAATGTTTCATATATTAGCTGATACATCAAGAAACCAATGACCTGTCTCTAGGTATTAAGCTTTTTTCTTTTTAATTTAGATTAGAACGTCTTGAGCTGCTACGCTCAGGCAGAACTATACGGAGCTCGTGTCATAAAAATCGGTAAAAAACAATTAAAACTGATAAATTTAAGTCTAAACTCATACCGTTCATTGCTCAAATCGATGAAAAACCAATTGAGAACCATAGGCAGAAGGACCATGAAGCCCAGGTACTGCCAGTCGTACAACGAAGGCGCATCAAAGCAGGGCTGGCAATAGCTGGAAGCGTTTGTCCGAAAACCTCTAGGGCAAGCGCCGCAGTCGCTCCAAGACAAGTCGTCGAGCTCTGTCCTGCCGCAATACAGGCCCGGGCACGTTCTTATATCCGACATGTTTACAGATCTTGGATAAATACACAGGCACAAGACTTTAGATTTTTCTCGCAATTTAACTTCAACTCGCCATATTATTAATTATTCATATATTATAAAATGCAAAGCAAAGAGAATATCAGAAAACAATGATTATCTCTAAAATGTTTACATTTTTATTTACGAGTCTCCAATATAAAAGTTACTCTATGTTTACGAGTCAAAAAAATCAGCTGTGATTGACGCTGAGGGTTGACGTCTATTTCAGTTTGACGTTGGCATCAAATCTGCCAGTTTAGGAATGAAAAAATTAATCACTCTACTCACTTCACTTCATCGGCATCGGGCGGGAAATTCAAAAAGTAGGGAGGTTTTCCTCGTTCTACACATTAAGCATCATTGTATCTACACATTAAGCATCATTCACACATAAATATAATAAATAAAATAAATAATAATTAGGAACTTATTATGTTGTAAATAAGTAAAACCTACAGTTAGTGAAAAAAACCTTAAAACCTCCGTGGTTAGTAGGTACCTATATATCTTCCATTCAATCAAATGAATGCGAATCTGTGAAAAGCTTAAGAGGAGACTGTCAGGATAGATCACAGTCCCTAAAGATCCAAAATAAGGCCTAGGCGCGGCGGGTGATCTTTATCTCGAGCTTTATAGAACGAGTAACTACTAGGTCACAGGTTTTGTAATATATAATAAGTACCTACCTAAAGGAAGAAATATTTAGTTAGATAATTACAAAAGTGTACCTAAAGACATGCCATGGCCATTACTCTTCAATAAGTAGGTAATAAAACAGTAGGTTATTATAAGCAGATAGGGACTTTATTTATAAATCTTAATTTTAATAAATTCATTAAAGTAGTAATATTTATAGTACCTACTTAAAGTGCTTTAAATTTACCCGTTGAGGTATTGTTACCACGTTTTCTAAATGAGAAACCTGCCAATCGTCTAACAACTACACGGAACAATACAAAAACAACCACACCTATGGTAGAAAGCAACAAAAGTATAATAGTTAGGAAATCCAACATGTAGTCCTTCACAAAGCTTGTGAAGACAACCGTGGAGCGAAGTTCACGAGCGCCTTTATTTCTCAAGACGTATTCGGTCCACTGCAAGGCTTGTTCTGGGCCCGATACTATTGGGTCAACCACCGCTGACCTTAGTTTCGTCATGGAATTCTTATAGCTGTAACCAAATAAAAATCGTTAGGTACCTATGTAAAGACCCTGTCGTGTTGCCGTTGTTCAAAGGAAATCATCATAATCATGAGTAGCATCGAGAACCGCGCGTCTGTTCAATTCATTCATAATTTCATCGGATAGACGTCCACTAGATATAGGCCTTGTATATTTAGTTTTACTCCATAATGTTCTTATTCTATGAGCCTGAAGAAATAAAAGTTATTCTGATTCTATCACTGCTCTTGCGCGCAAAGTAAAATAAAAAGAAAAAGCAGGTAGGTTTTACCTTGGGTCCTTCGCAACTTTCGCCACAACTGCTTTCAGCGTCTCCTTATCCAAGTAATAGGTGTCCAAAATCTCTCCCGCACCATGCTTAGTGACCTCCTTTATGAACAGCTTCCTTGACTGGACCAGTGGAATCCCAACGATGGGCACTTGGTAGAACACAGCTTCTTCTAATGACCGCGCGCCTCCGTGAGTTATAAACGCTTTTACGTTGGGATGAGCTGGAACGACGCATCACAAATATTAGATCATCAAACAGTAAAAATAGTACTTATCTATGGTAGAGGTATATAACGCCTTTTTTGTCTAGTAGCAATTAATAGTTATTTATTATTATTACTTTCGTTCAAGTACCACTTGAATAAACAACGGAGCCAACATCGGTTAAGAAATAGAATCGTTGAAATACATGTTTAGGTAAATACTTTATCTATTATAACCACGTATTTATTTATGATATTTTTTTCTGTGATGACCACGTGGTCATCATGAAAAATATAATACATAAAAAACTATGAAAGACGCGCATGTGCGCAAACCGTAAAAAAACCTTACCCAAAATTTGCTGCTGTGGGAACCAACCCGATGTAATCACGTTTTCTGGTCTATTTATCATAGTGGTATTGGCTATCTTCCAAAGCACAGTGTAAGGTAATTCCTTGAAGGCATCCGTCAGGGTTTGTAGGAGCACTGGAGACAATTCTTCAGACTCCTGTATGGCTCCTAAACTGAAGTATATTATGCCTTTGGTTGCTGCATCAAGTATAGAATGTAGATCCTGAAAAAAACATCGTTATTGATCAATTTCAACTCATTTAGGTTAAGGTGGAAATACAGGACTGTTTGAAAAGCTAAGTGATCCTTGGAAGAGAGAAATAGATACATAGGTACAAATTATGATGCTCCATGTGTTCAACCAATTACCTATCCCCAGTTTATGCCTTGTAGAATAAAACACGCGGTGGATTTTCTTACTTGTTACAAATACTAACCTGAGGAAGAATAAATCCTGGATTGATATGCATACGGTCCACAAATACAACAGACGGAACGACTGGCCTGTTACCAATCATTAAAGGACTATTCGCCACCAGCAACAAGTCAATATCCTTTTCTACTTCAAGGAGATCCCTCTTCAAGCCCAGCAGTTTCTTTGCCGCCACGTCACTAAGAGGCAGGTAATGATTGTAATACTCATTCTTCGTATGGTAGTGCCGACGGAATTCTGCCACTTTTTGCCAGGTACTTAGTTGACCATAGTTAAGTGTATTGACATCTGGGTACAAAATTGGATTGATTGGTACTCCTTTTGCTTCGTACTGGTGTAACTTGCCACTGGATGTTGTGATCGCGATATGGGGAGCCTGGTACTTTTCTGCAACGGCATACAGAACTGGCACATCTGCTTCTGTGATAACCAGGTCGAATTTGATGTTAGGGTTTAAAAGAAGAGCAGTCATCTGTTTAGATTTTAACTGTGCGATCGCTAGTTTAAGGGAATATTCGTTCATAGCTCTGATCCTTGTGTAATAGTCGTCAGTGTTTGAGAGCAGGGCTTTGAACTCCTCCCAGAATGGAGCAGATTCTATTCCAACATTCAGTTCCACGATTTGCTGCACAGCTGGGGTTTGGAAATGTCCAGGGTAAGGTGTCATTAGAACGATAGCGTGGCCATTCTGAGCCAGCATCGAAACATACCCTCTAAAGACAGCATGGTCTGAGTGTGACAAAGAAGAGAACAGAGCTAGTATCTGTGCTCCTTGCACCGCGTTGAAGAAGAAGACAGCTGAAAGCACAGAACTTAATAAACGTAACCTCATTTTGAACTCGCTAGACAAAGCACATTATACGTTATCTTAGATCAAAAGACTGTAATCAAATAGTCTGTTAAAACTTGAGACCGGTTGGAAGGTGGGTTAGACACTTGAATAAATAGATTTGAAGTTAAATAATAACTCGCTTACGTACGAGTATTTACTTGTGAATGTGAATAATCAGCATACAACATTAATCATGGCATTACAAATGCACCGAGAATAATAGTAATGGACCATAAATAATCGGACATGAAAAAGAAACAGCATAGGACCAAGATTCGACCCTTGCTCTACTCTCACAGCTACTATAGTTACAATGTCGGATGTCCTCCTAACCAAAATTCTGCGAGCACGGCGGCATTGAGACTGGCTGGCCATATGTACATGTACTGTACTGTTATAGTGATCAAGTGTGTGTGCAAACACATAATGCACTATCTATTCCCTAACTCTCATAATCCGATGGGACATCAGACAGACACGACCTAGGACATGGCAGGCGTAAAATAAACAACTTATCGTGCTTTCCGAGGCACGGGCTGTAACAGTGACAATTTCCTAAACCCAGACTGATACTGTGAATTTTTTCCTGGTAGAAAAATTAAAATAAAATGTATTTCGCTTTATTGCTAGTAGGATTTGAACCCGGGATCACCTCCTCTTTATTAACACGCGACCGCTACACCAAAAAGGCAGGCAGTCAATACCGTCGTCGTTACCATAGCAACAAAACAATCAACTAACATAAATAAGCTGATTGAATTTTGCTATTAATTTACCGTAAACAAAGCAGAACCAAACATTTTAATTTTTTATCACTATTTTTACTAAACTATGGATGAAATCAGTAATTATTCCGTGACAGGTAAAATAGGGGAAGGGGCTCACGGTTTAGTGTTCAAAGCGACGCATATTCAGAGCGCTCGCGAAGTGGCATTGAAGAAAATTCTCATCAAGAACCTCGAAGACGGGATTCCAGTGAATGTCATGAGGGAAATTAAGGCACTACAGCTGCTTCGATGTAAGTACGTAAGTATTATGACATACCCTAGCTGATAAAAGAACCTACCTATTTGTATAAGTTTTAATCAAGTATAGTTAGTTATTATTATTAGGTATTTCAAAAAATCAGGGACGTACGTAGGCAAGAACGAAAATTTATTTCTAAACCGTCCGTGTCCCACTGCTGGACTGAGGCATACCTTTTCAAATTTTCCTTTTAATTTGACGAAACAGAAACTGTTTCTAAGAAGCTAAAGATTATTATCTATCTGCTAGTTTATTTTTATAATTTTGATCTTTCCTCCCTAGATAATAAAGCTATACGACATGTTCCCCCGAGGCACAAGCTTGGTTCTTGTCTTAGAGTACATGTGCTCAGGACTCTGGGAGATGCTGCATCATAGGCAGCAAGAACTGACGCTGCCTACTCTCAAAACTTACGCAATGATGATGCTAAAGGGCACACGGTATATGCATGCGCATTATATTATGCACAGAGTAAGTTAATATTGTCACAATTTCTTTCCATATGTGAGTCTTACCTGATTTAGGGGCCCTTGCTTATAATAATAATAATTCAATTATTTGAGGCAACATTAGTCTAGTTGAGGATGGAAATACTTAAAACTACTGCCTATATATCCCTACGTATAGACCGACGTTTCACGAGAAAATTATTCATCATCATCTGCCTATAGGAATTAGTCCACTGTTGGACATAGACCTACCCTAATAAGCGCAATAGCGCCCTTGCCTGCCGCATCCAGCATCTGCCTGGAAATTATTACGTGTTTCAAATTCATGGACGTCTACCCAAACTTTCCAAACCAGAAAGCTGATAGAAATTCATAAAATTCAGAATGCCAACCAAGATTTATTTACGTAGATAATTCGGAAATCCTTGAGGACCAATTCGGCGACCGAAAATCGCGTGTTGTTCGTACGAGAATTGTTTGAGAGATGTTTAAATATTCACAGGACATGAAACCCGCCAATCTGCTGATAAATCATGAGGGCATCCTGAAAATAGCAGACCTAGGCCTCGCACGGCTGTACTGGCCCGACGGAGGAAGGCCATACTCACATCAAGTTGCCACCAGGTAAAGGAATTCATTCGGTAGAACATCACTAAAATAAAATGTGACTTTTTATGTAGGTTTATAACGTTGTGCTGCCTATGAATCTGATGAAAATCTACTGCTGATAATAGTCAATGTTTAATTGTTTGTAAATGGTTGGTTTGTTTTTAAATTATACAAACGAAATAATGCTGGACTATCCACATAGCATCTAGCCAGAAGCTCAGCAGAGCTTGTGTTATGGGTTCTTACTACATAACTGATATACTTACCTGCTTAATACAATAGGTACATTACATAGATATATATTTTTTATTATACATAGTAAATACCCAAAACAACAGGAACGAATTCATATTTGCAGATCGTACAAACTTTTCTCCGAAGGCGGAAATCGAATCCGCAACCTCGTCGCAGGCGGACCTTGCCCGCAGCGCCACATCGGTCATCATCATTATTAACTAAAGCCCGTGATTGTAATTTTTTGGACCCAAATTTTAATGCTTAGCAATAGGTTTCTAAGAAAGTGAATTGCTTACCATATAATGGCGACCTCGTACCCGAAGCCGCAGTGTAGGTAGGCAGGGTAGGTAGCTCCAGTGTGGTGGATAGAAGACGTCAATGTCGCGGGCGGGAAACTGCTGAATGCGGGCTGCGTATAGTTCGGGTTGTTGTGGCGGTCTTTGGGGGAGGCCTATGCCCAACAGTGGGCATTCTGCTAAGATGCTGATGAAGTTGAAGGGCGTTTGTTTTCTGCCTTTTACAGATGGTATCGAGCACCAGAGCTGCTGTACGGCGCAAGGTTTTACTCAGAGAAGGTCGACCTTTGGGCTGTTGGGTGTATTCTCGCTGAAATGATAAATAAACAACCTTTATTTGCGGTAAATATTATTACAGACATTGATTCAACCTTTTTTTTATGTACCTACATTTTGATGTTATATTAACATTTTCTAGTATGTTATTTCATTGTATCTTGTAGTTTTTAACACTTTGATTTCTGAAATCACACGTTATGTGTTTTCTACAAGTGACTAATATGCGTAAATCCACACTAGCGCAGCGGCTGAGAAAATACAGATCTGTGTGACTCAGCACAGTCGTAATATTTTTCGAACGAAACGCATGTGCGGCGCAACACAACCAATGTGTAGAGCGGCAGCACGAATGGTAAAAAAAAGATCGCAGTCGTCAAAAAAAAATCGAAGTGTTAAGGTAAAATGTACTAGGCATAACGATTTGGAGTTATCTGTAACTTTATGGTCTTATGTAAATAAAATAATTTGAATTTGAATTTAAGTAACGTAAAATTTCCCAAGGAAAACATTTCAAGATCTGAAACAGATAACATATTTAATAATGGTCCTATAAGCTTACTTTTATTTTCTTGAAGAACTTTGCATCCAATGAATAAGTTTCGGACTTGGCATCCGATCAATAGGTATGTTTCGGAACTGGCATCCAATCAAACTAACTCACATCATCTTGCCACTTACCAACATATTTTCTTCTTTCCCCAACACCCTATTTCTTGTCCAGGGTGAATCAGACATCGAGCAGTTAGCAATAGTGGTCCAACACCTGGGCACACCCACAGAAGACACCTGGCCGCGTCACACAGACCTACCAGACTTCCACAAGATCTCTTTCCCTGACTCACAGCCGACCCCATGGCCGGAACTACTGCCAGGCGTGGAGAATGACGCTAGGGATCTTATAAAGTCGTTCATTATGTATGATTCTGATAAGAGAATATCGGCTAAAAATGTAAGTTTACTTTTGAGACTTCGAATTATGCACAGCTTGGACACAAAAGGTAGACTTAGTGATTGACCTAAATACCTACCTTAAAGTGGCTGTTTTAATTCTCCAAAACACGCAATCGATTGTTTCATTTAGTTGTTTTGCGTAAATTGGTAAACTAATTTGGTGTATTCGGTGTACGTACACCAATTGGCTGAAACGAAACACAAAATTTCGTGTTGGAAAATTAAAATTGGCTTTCCTTTTGATGTTAAAATTTAAGATAATGATTAAAATGTGATTCTGAGTGTATTTAATTAATACACAGGCTCTAAAACACCCATGGTTCAAGAACCGGCCGGCCCCAGCAGCTCTAGAAGATATGCCGAAACCAAACGGACACGGTGCACAAGCGAAGTGACGAAATAAAACTACTACACAATTTTTATTATTTTTATTTTCAGTACTAGGTTACAGTATACTAGAATAATGCCAGTAATAAGAGTTGTACTTTTCAAAATTTGAGCCATTGCAAAAGCAACTTGGCATAGGGATAGTATTACGCCATGAAACTTAAGTTTTTAATAAATTCAAGACTTGCGTGAACAAGAATAGACACAATTTGTACGAAAACATTCAAAATAATCGAGGAAACACAATATATACCTACTTATGTGAAACCTATGCCTATGAACTCGCTCTCAAATTGTAGTATACCAAATCAATTTCCAGTTTAGAATCAACAAAACCGAATAACCCTAAACTAGAAAACATACATTAAAAATAACAGCCCCATAAATACAAGTTAAAATAATAAAATGCAGGTAAAATATTGTAGTACACAATTTCAACTACAAGCGTCTCTACTTTACCCGTTTTCGTATGGTTAGATCACCTTAATTTTTATAAGGCGCCTAGGCACATACTTGAAAAATAATAAAGCAGGCTAAGGAAAAACTATTCAATTAAGTTATATCGGTATCTTAAATCAGGCTATTTAAGTAGAGATCCATCCCATTAGATACACAAATAAAATCTAAATAATGTTTATATTACAATCTCAGCAACTTGTGCTAAAGAACATTTAAATGGCGTCCACGGATTTATTTTTTGTTTGTTATATACAAGACTATGAAATTCAATAAGCTTACACGCGTTTTCCGTGATAAAAAGCACGATAGATTGAGTTACTGTGATAAACTATATTTTTTATACTAATTAATTTTTTACCATGAAAACCCAAAATCATCTCGAATATGTCCAAGTATACCAAATATACAGGCTATAGCCCGTCCACGGTTGTGATCATTCGTTAGCACAAGTTGATTAAGCTGTTTGTGTTTGTCTTTACATGTGCTATATTAAATGAGGGATTTTGGTACTATACTAACATTAATAATGATTCTATAATACAGCGCTATGCTAAAAACTATTTACAGTAAAATAGAATTAGATAATAATAACATCTATCTAATACAGCCAATTGTTACACTAACTATTAAAAGTTGTGTAACATAGACATAACGACATCTGAAAGTAAATCAGAATTAATATGTATACAATGGAATACTTTCTCTAGGTTTTTATGCTAAAGAGATCTTGGTTATTCCCTTCTTTATCCCTATCTTAAGCTATAGGCAAAGAAAACTGGTACACCTATAGTATAAGTACTTTGCTAAATCATTATTAGATACATTTTGTACATCAACATGAAGTACCCAGTTTTAAATGTATTAAAATGTGTTTAATTAAACAAAAAGAACACCACTTTCTCATAGTTGGTACCACTCAAATCATAAAGAACATGATAATCATTTTAATAATCATCATGGCAACTGTATCGAAATATGGAAAATCATGGTAAATAAACCGTTAAAGTCATTTAAGTGAAAAATCTGGGAAATACCCCGTTTTTAGGGATGACCGAATAATGATAACCTCGTTCTTTACAAAACAACAGGTGGTTTTGTAAAGAACGAGGTCAAATGCTGGCGGATACGTCGCTATCTACTATTTATCTACAAAATATGTGTATTGCATAAGATTCATAATATTGAAACATAAGTATGTCCAGCAGTGGACTTATATAGGATGATGATGATGAAGTATAACCCTATTTCCAAGTTGGTATTCGAAGCAACTTGGTTTAGCGTTTGTTTCTAACCACACGTTATGCGTATATATCCATGCAAAGGCAAACATCCATAAATTGCTCATCGCAACACCAACTTCTCCCCAAGCTTTCTTATAGTTATAATTGATTTAAATACTTATTTTCTATAATAATTTAACATTGGGACACAATAATAATTGATTGCTAATCATAAGCACTACGTAATCTAAAATTGAATTTTTCTAGTACAATTAATATTTTTTTATTCATGCACGAGATTTTGATAGCTGAGCGTTTTTTGAAAGTCTACAAACCCCCTGCGAGTGTAATCTAAAACAAGAAGTCCAGAATTCCCTCTTGAATATCTCTTCAGGGAAAAAACTGGAATCGAAAGAATTACCAAAATTTCCCCCTGAAAGACGACCTTAGGGGAAAAGTGGATTCTTTAATATGGTGGTCTACATCTATATAATGGTCCAGGATAGCCCCTAAACACCATTGAGGTGGATAAATAACGTAGCATTCTCCTAGAAGCTCCTACCTAACGATTCTTATTAATTTGAGATAAGATAACAATACGATACGCACTATGTTCACTATCATAGATTACGATTCGACACCGACTTGCATTTTGATTGAAAATATTTACAATTAGGTAACATTTTCATAGCGGTACAATAATATATTTAATAGAATTATTTACAAAATATCCCAGCCGTAATTCATGACATGTGCTGAATTTATTAACTATCAAAATATAATCGAAAGTAGGTTGAATTTAGAGATACATAGTAAAATATAGGTACTGTCGCGAATGCTGAACGCGTACCTGTCCGCGCCGCATTCGCGGCAGTCGTCGAATTTTTACTGAAATGCGGCGCGTCCGGCGCGGATAGATGCGCGTTCAGCTTTAACGTGAAATTAATACATTATAAAATTTCTAATAGACAATGGTTTCTATTCAGATGTCGCTTAAACTACACTAAAATGATGCCACCCTTGTTATTTCGATAGTAATCGAAATAACATCGATATGAAAGGGACAGCAACATCTTAAGTCAAATTAGCGTAATTTAGTTTTGGCGACCTTTGAACTGACACCGATGTTAGAGCTACATTTCTCTATTAAAATATCATGTTATAATCTCCCCAGCATTGCCTATATCTGGCTGACTATGAGAACACAATTCAAATAACACTTTAATTGGCTATGACGCACATCTTTTTACATGCGGCGCGCCCCTCCGACCCGGGTCGCACGGTGCTACGGTCGTAAAGGGCTGGGCAGTGAAAGTGTTAACAGCGAGAAAACCGTTGACAAGTTTACTACAAGCTCACTATCATGCTATTACATGCATGTAAGTACAAAAGTATTAACATTTTTTTATTTAAACCGTCCGTACTATCAAAGACATAATCCAAATCCGAATACAGCATGTCCATACAACCTATTGTTGGAGGATGCTAGCTAATATTGGGAAGGCGGTTATGTCGTCGATAGTACGACCGTTCTAGTTTTTAATCCAGCCCGCCGTGTGTAGGTAATGCCGGATGGTGTGGTCGAGGTCGCTGTCGCTGGGCGGGCGGCGGAGGATGACGCCTTTCATGGTGATGTACTGGGCCGGTTGGAGACTCAGGGCGGAGCACAGCTGCGTGAAGTTATCGTGGTTAATTTTGGTGTCAGGATTTTTTGAACACTAACAAACAAGTTAATTATACTAAAATAACACTTTTTAGCTACATTTGAAGAATATCAATTCAGCTGTTAATTTTTTATGACGGTCTGTAAAATTTTCTTTACTGTTTTTTTTGTAAATGTAATTAAAATAGCGATATTTTTAGCTATCAGCTACAGTTTGTTGAATTCAGGTATCAGGAAAACGCATGTCAATTAAGCAAGTTTAAGGAAGGTTAGAAATTATTTAGACCACAATATTCCGGCCTGTTCTGACCAAAATAAACCTTATTTTCATAACAATAATATCGCTAATAAATTATTGTACAGTCAAATATTGCATGCTACTGAAACGTATTATCGTAATTTCGTCGTGCTTCGCAGCTGGTTTCCCTTTTCTAGTTGTTTATGAGCTAGTGTTTAACAACTGCGCAAATAGTATTAGAACAGGCGATAATTTATATGTGTTTAGAGTGAACCTACATAATGACGCAACATTATTATTTATAGTAATGTACGACCAATAGTAATGTAGTAGACGACCGATGTGGCGCGGTGGGCGAAGGTCCGCCTGCGACGCAGTAGGTTGCGGGTTCGATTCCCGCCTCGGAACAATTGTGTGTACGATCTGCAGATATTTGTTCCGGGTGTTCTGGTCGTTTTCTATGTATAGTAAAAAATATCTATATATGTAATGTATTGTATTATGTATATCAGTTATCTAGTACCCATAACACAAGCTCTGCTTACCATGGGGCTAGATAATGCTGTGTGAATTGTCCAGCATTATTTATTATAAACAAATCTATATAAAATCTATATATAGTGTGGTTGGTTATCGAATAATGAGACTGGAATGAATTGCAAACTTTTAAATCGCTCTACATTTAAATGAATGACACAAAACCAATTGTGAATATGATAATTTTGTTTTTCCATTTTACGACTCTTAAATTGGAGAAAATGCTTAAGGACAGTCGTGTGAAAGACGCCTATGTTCAGAGCAGTGATACGGCTGATAATGATGTGTAAAAAAGCTGATTATTTATGATTTTCGGTGATTTAAGTTTGATGTGTTAAGGCGTTAACCCGAGGCACACTAGCGCCGCCACCATTTTATCTTATTATTACGTTGAACAAAGAAAATATCAAACATTTCATTGGAGATTTTGTTATACCTATAGTAACCTTTTTTTTAATACCTCTGAAATAGTTTCATTGGGTTTAGGTGCGACAATAGAGTTTGGTGACCACCAAGGGCAACTTCGTATCTCTGCGTAAACTATACAAAATACAGAGACAACCTTGTGTCTGTCTGTGAAGTCAGTGGAGTGAGGCATGTTACTCATGGACCCTGAGAACAGCCAAGGTTTCAGAACAGAGTACACTTAAGCAAATCAAGCAGGTACAGGCCGCAGGGCCGCCCCGTCTTTTTGTCATAAATTTCATAAATTGTTCGATGAATAGTTCGAAGTATCCATACCTGTATCTCATTATTGGTCAGTAGATGCGTCGAGCAGCCGGCGCTGCATGAGCTCTTTTTGGAGCATCCACATCCGGTACTTCCGTCCCGTGTGCACTTTGGGCTGGTGGAACTTAAGCCGCTTTCGCCGTCTCTGTTCAAATCATCAAGACATAAATATTAGATTTTAGGTTTATTCTATAGGATAGCACACACCTAACCGGTAACGGGGTATTATAGTTAAACGTACAGAATACTCATTAAGTAGATCAATGTATTACAATTTACCAATATTTATTATGAAAACACACAAATATAGATGTGAATGTTTCGATCGATGGATGGATGTTTGTTACTTCACGCTAAAACTACTGAACGGATCAGGCTGAAAATGATTGCATACATATAGCTATAAGCCTGGAATGTTGTGTCATAATATAGTCTTATTTTTTCATACAAAACAGTTCCCATAGGATGTGACCACTTAAACGTTTGCATCTGCCGAGAAATAAAAAAATACTAGTATATATTTATTGATTTATAAACAACGCGTGCGAGGTTGCGGGCAGAAACTCGTGAAATATAAAGCTCAGCTTTATAGTCCAATCAAGGATATAGATGGATGAAGAGAGGCCAAAAGACAAATGACGAACAATGTACCAATGAAATAAAATTGTATACGCTTGTATCGTACTAATCTTAAGACTAAATATGTACTTACCTCAGAAATGCTGTTGTGTTAGATAAGACGAAATATACATTTTTATGTTCGTTTACATATGTTTTTTTATTGTGTTTGTACCTTTTTCTTAGCTGCTGCAAGCTGTTCAGCGTTTGGTCTCTTGTCTGGTTGTCCTGGCACCCACTGCTGCCCTGGCGAATACAACAGTTATACGGGATCAAACCCTACCATGTACCAAACTATGTAGTTACTACGGTTACATTATCTGGTAGGTAGCTTATAGTCGAAACCTAGGCCTTAGAGCTTTGAATACGTCTTTAGGCCATTTCATCTGATGTTAAGTGAAAAAGATCAAAAAGAACGAAGATGACGATCGCCAATGTATCACAAAGGTCTATAAAAGTGACTCATTCTTTCACACTCTTATTTTGAAGAGAAGATTGTCAATGTCAGGAAAAAAAGAGGCTGATTTCAAACCTTTAGAAGGTCTCTTTAAGTTTTCATTCATTCAATCATGACCTTATCTCAGCCGATGACCTCCACAACTGGACATAGGCCTCCCCTAAAGATCGCCACTATGACCGGTCAAACAATTTGAAGAAGTAATATTTATGTCCGCACTGCACCCGGGCAGTTTATTGGATTTATTGGCGACCTCTATGGCGCAGCGGGCGAATCACCTATCGGAGGTCGCAACCTCCGATAGGTGGTTCGATCCCAACCTCGAAACACATGATTGTACGATCTGCAGATATTTATCCTGTGTTTTTATGTATTGTATTAAGTATATCAGTTATCTAGTACACATAACACAAGCTCTGCTTAGCTTGGAGTTAAATGATAATGGGTGAATTGTCCAGCATTATTAATTTACTGTTCACTACAGCTATCCACCAGCTAATTTAAAAGACCTAGATGCTTCTAGATGTCATGCATCTATATCTAAGGAGTTTTCAACACCGCACGAAGCGTAAGCATGGGTTTATGAAGCATAGCACCTTATAGAACCTTATAAGAGCCATGCAAAATATGTTATGGATATGATAAACAAACATAATTATAAATTGATAAAATGACTTCAGTAATATTTTGAATTGGTCATTTAGAATAGTGATCTAAATAAGAAATAAAAAATAATGAATATGCCAATGTAAACACAACGCATAACGCCAATCAACGATAAGAGGTTATATTAAAAAGGTCTGATTTAAAAATTAAGGCCGCCGTATTTTTACTTGCCTTCTTGCATATCCTATTCTATTTGATAAGTTCATGCTATGTATTATTTCTTTTCTATGTATAATTAAAAATATCAATGTAATGTATTATATGTAATGTAATCTATTATGTGTATCAGTTATCTTGGTACCCATAACACAAGCTCTACTTAGCTTAGGGCCAGATGGCGCTGTGTGGATTGTCCAGCATTATATTTTGATATTTATTTATGTGTACTTTCAAGAATTACATAATAAATTGACTGTTTAAATAAATATCCAGTCAGATAGCCATTTATACAAAATAAAGCTCATAGTACATAGTTTGGATTTTTAACCATTTCAAAAAAGAAGGGTGTTCTCCGTTTGGCTGTATGTTTGTTTATTTTTACTTTTTTATGTATGTTCGACGATTTCTGCGTCAGTTATGGACCGATATTGATTCTTTCGCTATTGAATAGAGCATGGTCGCGAGATAGTCTCATTAAAATTCCCCATTTAGCAAAACGTCAAAACTATAAATTTTAAGTGTTTTTAGTATTTCCAGAACAATCAAATTATACAGTTGAGTATTTTTTCCTAGCAAGTCATCTAAGATTGGCGTTACCCGCATGTCGCAGGGCTAAAAGCAAGTACCAAGTAGCGTGGTCTCACGTCGACTTGCGGTCCGTTGGGGTGCTTCCTATGCGCTGCGTGCTGCTCGTAATGCGCGCACTCTTCGGCCCGCGTGACGCCAGCCAGGCGGTACCGGTGGAGCTCCGCTAAACGGACTCGCAGTTCACGCTCGCGCCACAGACCGGCGATAACCCCAGCTTGTTCCGATCGCCCGTAGAATTGAGATGTCCAGCGGAGGCGTTCTGTGAATTCTCTGTGGGAAGTGACACATAGCTTAGGTATTGCTTATTCTTTTATATATGCTATATTATTATTTGTAGCACAACACTTTGAGAGGAAGAATACAAAAGCCAGAAGCAAGCTAGACAGTTATTGTTTCATCATCAGCCTATATTAGTCCACTGCTGGACATAGGCCTCCCCAAATGAGCGCCATAGCGCCCTGTCTTCAGCTTGACGCATCATCATCGTTATTTTTTAGTTCCACCTTGTACACATGTTACACTTGATGCTGTTAAGTTCTTTAAATTTTAAAAAGTTAAATTACATTTTTATTTTATATAAGTCACACTATCTTATGACATACGAAACACTATAGGGGATTGTGCATGGAAAAAGCAGACAGCCATGCTTTCTTAAAAATTTGATAAACACATTTATACATTCGAATCATATTATATTTAGACTTAAATAGGCAAATAACCATGTATTAGACATATAAGAGATGAACATGCTAGTGGTTTCTTTATCACTTCTTCCACTAGTGAACAAAAAATTGAAGTGAACAGTAAAATAATTTTATTTGATAATAATTTAATGTATAAAATATGACTTGTCTAAGTGCTGATTTTGTAAGCCTAAAGAAATAAATGATTTTTTACTTTTACTTTTATAGCAATTTATCACAGTTATACTAACAATATGCGGTCTTATCGCTTAACACTTTGAGTGCTGAAAACGCACGGTATGAGTTTTCTACAAGTGACTAATCTGCGAAAATCCACACTAGCGCAGCGGCTAAGAAAATACAGATCTTTGTAACTCAGCAGAACTGTAATATTTTTCGAACGAAACGCATGTGCGGCGCAACACAACCGCTGTGTAGAGCGGCAGCACGAATTTTTTAGGTAAAAAAAAAGATCGCAGTCGTCAAAAAAAAACCGCAGTCAAAGTGTTAAGAGCGATCTCTACTAGATTATAATTTGCACCATGGCTTGGCTTGTCTCCAGTCCAGTCTGTTTTTATTAATTGACTTTTCAAATGAGATTAAATATCGTAGTAAGGATAATACTTCAATGGGATTTGACGTAAATGCTGGTTTCTATGTTTTTTAACATTAACAATCTATGATTTATGTGTTATTCTTACTTTTTCTCTTTGGCAAGTTTCCCAAGCGTCTTCAGCTTGTTCCTTTGGTTGTTGAAGAAGAGGGTAACTAGTTGGTAGTCGCGGACGAGCCGTTTTCTGCGCGTGCGCTCACGCAACCGCCGGGTGTAGATGTCCACTTGGGATAATTTCAATGCTGGAAATTAAAAATACTGTTTTAGTTATTGAAATCTTGAAATTCAAGGCATAGGTAGGTAAATTACTCCTAACGCCATTGTAATTTATTTATCCGTAGAAAAAAAACATTATAACACGTGATTAAATTCGAGTTGCGTTTTAGTATTCAAGGGGTAAGATAGACAACGACCTACCTGCTAATGATAGTAGGAATCGGCGGAAGATCAGCGCTGTGTGTATTTGTTCTACCAGTACCCATAGCATTCATGCTGCTGCATTCAAGCCATTTCCTATTTTTATAGCTACAATCCACAATATACGCTACCTAATGTACTTTTATATTTGTGTGTGTTTTAAGTTCTTGCCTGTGTGATTTGTTGAAGTCAAAAATAAAATGTATATCTTTCTTTTTCTTACAACACCAAACCTTGCTTGAGTCACAAAACTAAAAAAACCTTATGTATGAAATTCTAATTTTTTTCTGTATTGTCGTTTTTCTTTCTTTGTGTGCTTACAATAGTGTTATGCATTAATATAGAGGCTCAGTGCTCCTCTATAGCAATAAATTAAAAATTATTGACATTTCTTTCTTTAGGTACGCGTTTTTCCATGATTAATATTAGCATGAAATCTAGGTCAAGAACTTCATGCATGCCATATTTTTTATTTTCAATAAGTTCATTCGTTAGTTTTGGAATTCCTTTGTTACAAACAGACACCTTCGCAAACTTTTCCTTTTAAAATTATTATTTAAGAATATTATTTTACCTATATCTAACTCATCATCTTCAGAGTTCAGGGATAATGTAGATATTAACTGCTCCGCCTCATGGTCGTGTTCCTGAAAATTTAAATTATGTTTATTATACAGAAAACCAAGGTACTTCTTAAAAATAAAAAACAGGAATTCCCGGGAAATTTCGAAAACATTATGAGATGAAATGTTGACATGTGTGTTTGTTTAATATAATGTGATGCATGTAATTTACATATAATGTGTAAAAAGTTATCAATAAATGAATTATGAACCACGAATTCAAATTTTTTGGTGATTTGAGAATAACTATAATAATAATGAGTCAGTCCATTCCACACCATTTAAAGCTCTTGGACATTACTCTTTTTTGACATTAGTTGTGGAAATCATTTATTTCGTGGCGTAGACTGTGTACGATTTTAAAAGAAATCAATTATATGAATCATTAGACCAGTTCGTATTCAAAGTTGTAATGGATATTGGAAACAATTTACACATTTCCAGGTTCTCATAACGACCAAAAACCGAGATTTCCCGGGAAATTCAGATATCTTTAAAATGACTAAAAAATCGGACACAACACAGATATTCAGTATTCAAATATTTTTTTAACAAATATTTTTTCACTTAACATTTGATTAAAAGCTTTTGATATTGCAAATAGGCATACTGATTCAATCAACTCCTGATGATCCTTATTAATATTTAAATCATTATTCATTATTATGCTTACTTTAGGATTTGTTTTTTTTTAAGATTAGCCTTGCAATGGAACACTTCGGGTTAATATAATAATATGTAATATTAAAGAGTTGAGATTCGCATTTCTAGAGGAATCCTTTATCTATTATAATTATGTCCATGCATTCATAAAATTGTCCATGTAATACCGTCACATACTCTTTCAAAATCATCTCTATTGGGCATGTAGCCAAGCTGTGAGGCTTCATCGGTTGTGACAGCAAGGTGCGGTAGCCTTGACACAGCGGTGGGACCAAGAGGACCTTCATCACGATCTGCACAGTGGAGGGAGGGCCGAGTTGTGGCTTCCACATTACCCCATGTGGCTCGTCCAATACTACCATCCAGGTATCGTGTGATGTACTCATCTTTTGCTTCTGTAATTTAATAAATGAATATGAATGGATTTAATCTACAGCAAAACACAAGTCTCCAGTTTAATTAGCATACCTTCTGGAGTCTTTGTTTCAACATGTTTAGCTATATCTTCCCAATTTCCAAATCCAAATTGTTCTATGGCATCTAGTAATCTAACTTCTTCGTTTGCTGACCAGCTACTTTTCCCTAAAAATATACCGAAAGCACCAGAGTCCTGAAAAACATCAATTTTACAATTTTAGCAAATAATTTATTTCACCAGATTTAGAGAAGTTCTAGTGTAAAATTGTATTTGCTTACCACGAACTGGTATGAGTGGTCGTTTTTATGTTGTCCAATTTCGGCCCCAAGAGAGAAACACTAGAATAAATATAAATAATCGTCAGTTTCAATAACTCTCTTGACAAATTTGAATTGTGCGCCAAAACTTAATGCACAGAAATGGCGGTCAAGCTACTTTACCTGCAAACAAATATCAAAATCAGGGCATTCGGCACATTTTACTCGCACCCCGGTAATTTCTTCTTGACAGTATGTACAATTATATTTGGCATAAAGATCTGAAAACAAAATATCAGTAGATTTAAACGTTTTTTTCGTGTAAAAAAGTTTTACGTTGACAGAATTAATATAACTCACCAGCCATTTTTTAATTTTTGTTGGCCAATGTCCATAGACTATAGATCACACTGAACGTAAGTTTTGTTAGGCTTACCAACATAACAGCAATAACAAAAATAACCATAGAGTTTAAGAAGTTAGATAGACGATCAAATTAATAGGATAGTGTTGTAAGAACATTTTCTTACTAAAATTTGTATCTCTTTTTTCCGTTTACCATTGTATTATTGAAAGTAAAACAACACGTTTTAGTTTCGTGTGTGTAAAATTGAATAATAATAATTTTACTGTACAATTGTCTGGATCATTGTTACATGCAGGTCTTGTAATGAACATTATAATGGTATCCATGGGGCGAGTAAAACATGATAATCAACAATTTTATCCTATTCGGAAATACAATAACATTTTTATAAAATATATAAATAACAAATATATGTATATATATAGGTTGAAAAAAAACAAAATATTATTTTTAGGCTTTTTGTAGTTCTTAAACCTACGATAATTTTATTTGCTTTTTGTTTGTGACCTAAACTTATAAATTTAAATATCCTAGCCAAATCACCATCCTCCTCCTCAAGGGTGTTATTAATTTCTGTTTCAAAATCCTGTAAGTTATGATTTATTTGGTGTCTACATATAGATTGTGGCATTATCTGCTAACATAATTGTCTTTCTACGGTTTTAAAAGTTTTTTGACAAAATGGCGAAACGAACGAAGTAGACAACATAGTAAACAAGATTGACAGATAGACACATTAAGACAAAAAAGTGAAGTCAATCAATCAAAGTCAAATCAAATCAAATCAAAATATAGCAAGACCATTACAGAATACCATCAGAATACAGACCATAAGAAAGACAGACTGACGTGAAATGAAACGTTCGTTCGTGGACTTCCTTTCAATCCAATTTCCAAGAAATCCAAATATTTTAAAAATAATCAATTTAGCATGATCTTTAGCACTACATACTGTAAATAATAGTGATAATATTGTCCAACAAAATAGTTACAACCATTGTGATTGGTATGCAGTGCGTGATGTAAAGACAACAGGGCACATACTAAATCCATCTCCTTTGGACCATGAAATCTAGCAAACGCAGGCTTCAGGCTCTCGCGGAAAGCTCAGACGGGATGCCAAACTACCTAAAAATGGAAGATTCGGAGAACTCCATCCCTCCTGTGTTCAGGCTACGACTCCATGAATTGTTTTCCCAGATTGAAAAAGAGTTTGACCTTCTCTACAATGAGAACTTGAATTGTAAGTAAACCTTCAATACTATTCAATTATTTATAACTATTATCTCTTGCCTTATTTATCCCTACTTGCATAAACATGACATTTCTAAATCAATTCTATAAATATGAATTATCAATCTAACAAGAGCAAACCCAAAATTACTGTTCGCCCTGACAAGGATTTTATGCATAAAATCACAATAAATTATATGAAATATTCATTCCTTCCTAAAACAGTCTTCATTTTCTTGATAATGTAAACCTCAATAATCAGTTTACCATAATTATTATTATCAACATATCAATCTATTGTACTCAGGGTTGGAAAAAAAACAGTTTTTTTTATATTTTATAAAACAAACAGTTCAAAATGTTTAAAACAAGTGTTTTTTTGTTTTTTTTTACTTATCAATTTCAAATCAATTATAGCGAATAATAAAATAATCCATTTCTAAACTATTGCCTAATTCACATTAGCAGGGTTGGAAAAAAACAGTTTTTTTAATATTTTATAAAACAAACAGTTCAAAATGTTTAAAACAAGAGTTTTTTTTACTTATCAATTTCAAATAAATTATAGCGAATAATAAAATAATCCATTTCTAAACTATTTCCTAATTCACATTAGTAAAAATTAACAAAACAATAAATATTTACTTTTGTTGCATATCTCAGTACCTCTAATCTAATTATTAAAAATTATTATTATTATTAATCAATACAAAACTCTTTACATACACCTTGTATGTAGTGTTGTAGGTAGGTAGAGAACTAGAGAGAGAGCGGGGCATAGGTACCGTACCCACTAATCCAGTGAATTACTTTCTTTCGACGGCCGACATAGGGACTTTCCCTGCGGGACTTTACTGGCGGGGAGTTACCTATGTAGTGTGTAAATACCACAGCCTGTCTGTGGTATTTATACACATTCATTTGCAATTAAAGGTAGTTTTAAACCCTGTTTTTTTCTTAATATAAAACATAGTTTTATTTCAAACTGTTTTAAACACGTATTTAAAACAACTTGTTTTAATCATGCCAACCCTGATTGTACTTTAGTAAATAACTGAATACTACCATGCATACATACATTCTATTGTCTAGTGCCAGGTAGTTACTTTATTCTATCAATATAATTTAGACCACTTTCTATAATAGCCAACTGGAATACCTTTGATTATTTAAACAACAATTGAATATACATAAGTCAAGTACATAAGTAAATAAACAAAACCAGAAGTAAAATTCATTGTTTTTCTTACAGTACAAGAAAAAATCGAAATACTGAGTGAGAAACTGGAGAGAGAAAGTTATATTGGTGACAAGCAAAACATTGACTATATTGAAATTGATGCCACAGGAAAAAACTCTAAGGTCAAATGTAAGTGAACAATAACAAACAGGTAGGTAAACCTTGACTTTGTAAATATTAGTTTACCCAAAATTAGTTCAGTTTGTAGGCCAAGGAGGGCTTGAAGACATTATCATTATCAGATTATTATTATCACTATTTAAATGAACATAAATCAAGGACAGTTTATAATTTGCCAGTTTGGCACTTGTTTGGCCTCTCTATATTTTTTATTGGCAATTGGTTAATAATGAATTAAATAATAAATTTAAACATATTTTTACAGTAACTCAAACCAACTCTCAAAAGGTAAAAGCAAGTCACAAGTTGAGAGTCCAAACTAGTAAGATAGTGTCTAGCTTCAAGGCTCCAACATACAGCTGTCATCTGGTGCGAGAGTTCACTGGACATAAGGATGGCATATGGGATGTGGCAACATCAAGACCTGGGCAGGCACTTATTGGGACTGCTTCAGCTGGTAAGCATTTGTTAGTTTCAGTTTAAAGATATTTATTCTCAGAAAAGACATTGTCACTAACATGATAATATGTTTTTAGTCTATTTCTTGTTTAGTTTTTCTTTCTATTTATTTGGTGACTTCAATTGGTTGTATCGTACCTTCTGTTACTCTATGCTATTGTTAAAATTATGCTTTATAAAAATATCTATCCATGTAATATATTGTATTATATATATATTATATTATATACTGGACTTCACACAGCATTATCTAGTCCCAAAGTAAGCAGAGCTTGTGTTATGGGTACTAGATAACTGATATACATAATACAATACATTACATAGATAGATATTTTTTATTATACATAGAAAATGACCAGAACACCCGGAACAAATATCTGCAGATCGTACACACAATTGTTCCTATGCGGGAATCGAAACCTCAACCTCTTGCATCGCAGGCAGGACCTTCGCCCACCGGTCCACATTTAGAGTGTATTAAGTATACTCATAACACAAGTTCTGCTTAACTTGCTAAATGATAAATGGCTAGATGATAAATATATGGACTAGATAAATAAATAATGCTGGTTACATACAAAGCCTAGAAACAAATTAGAACTAGTATTTAGAATTAAGTATTTAAAGAACAAAATCTTATAAATCAGAACTGTGACTACAACCTTCATACATGTTATGAAAAGAAACAAGCTAAAGGAATAAGGTTTTATGGTTTGTATTGATTAGTTAGATCATGTCTATAGCTCAGCTAACCTTGAGTTGTGTAATTATGTAGCAACATAACTAGTTATTAAATTCCATTTTGTGTAATTTATAGTGTGTTGCAAGATGGGTGATAAAATATGTAGAAGCATCATTGAGTTTGCCTTTTATGCTTCAACATATACATAGGTACACTATTCTATCCAAGATATTTTTGGTAAATATTTATGTACCTATATAATATGCTCCTTTAAAGCCTATCCAACACTGGAATAATAACAAAAAACAAGGTAATAGCAAGATAATAGCAACAATGCATAATTGCACATGTGCAGCATAAAAGGTGGAAATTCGAGTTCGATATACAAATTAATCAATTAATATAAGCATTCAATACCAAAAAATTGTTTACAAGTTTTGCTATTTGCTAAAAAAAATTCGTATTGGTGTAAAATAATTAATATTTCTTTGGTTTTGTAACCTCTCTGTTTACAAAAAGTATCTAGAACTACACCCTATTAATATGAGTAGTTTTGTATTGTATTTATTATTATTTATTACATTAATGCAAAAAGTGTGTGAAAAAGGTTCACAATGCAATTACACTAGTGGTGAGCGTTGAATCGACGAACCGTTTTTTTAAACTGTTTTTCTACAGCCAACGTGTCGACTGTTTTCTTATTGCGGCAAAACTAGTTATTTCTACGAACAGGTTTTTTCATTCAACGTCAACGATAAACGCAACGCAAACGAACAACAGTTTACGAAAACCAGTCGACGATCAACCAGTTGAAAAAACGGTCGCAACATTTAACTGGTTCATTCGTTGAACTACGAACAAACGGTCGACGTTTAACTGGTTCGTTCGTAGTTCAACGAATGAACCAGTTGAAAAAACGGTCGCGACATTTAACTACTACTATTTTACTAGCCCCATGGTAAGCAGAGCTTGTGTTATGGGTACTAGATAACTGATATACATAATACAATACATTACATAGATAGATATTTTTTATTATACATAGAAAACGACCAGAACACCCGGAACAAATATCTGTAGATCGTACACACAATTATCCCGAGGCGGTAATCGTACCAGCAACCTCCTGCTGCGCAGGCGGCCCTTCAACCACCGCGCCCCAGCGGTCGTCAGTGTGTGTCACTCACCTCCATGTTAAACCCCTTTGTTTTCCGTTTGTTTATGTCTATGTCTGTATGTTCTACCTGTGTCCAAATAAATGTTTTTTCTATTCTATTCTACTTACTTCTATTATACATCATGTTTGGTTTCTTTTTCACTTTTTCCACTAGTGGACAAAAAATTGAAGTGAACATTAAAAATAATGTTATATGATAATAATGAATAGTATAAAATTTGACTTGTCTGCTTATTTTGTAAGCCTAAAAAAAAAAACTTTTGAATTTGTTTGGTTTGCAAATTAAATATTCTTATTTTACTTTCTCAGATCACACAGCCTGCGTTTGGAGTGTGGAATGGGCGAAATGCCTGCTTCAGTACACCGGTCACGCCGGGTCCGTCAACTCCATAAAGTTCCACCCTAACAGAGACATAGCCCTCACCAGCAGTGGCGACAACACCGCTCATGTCTGGCAGGCTGCTGTTAATTGGGATTTACCGGTAAGATTTACCTTGAGCACCTTGGAATACTATTTACTTTGTCATCATGATCAGCCTATAGTAGTCCACCGCTGGATATAGGCCTCCCCTAATGAACGCCATAGCGCCCTGTTTTCAGCTTGCCGCATCCAGCATCCTGCAGTTCATCGCAGCTCGTCATCCCACCTGGCCGTGAGGCATCCTACACTACGTTTGCCGCGGCCTCCATTCTTTTTTCTTTTTATTGTTTAGTTCCTTGACAATGCCCCTATACAGCAGCATTAATTTAAATCTTCCTGACATTATTTCATTGTATTTTACTTGTATATTATCTACTTTTGTACAATATCATTACACACTGTCTGCTTTTTTTTTTTTTGCACAATGTCCTATGGTGTTTCCTTTGTCAAAAGTTAGTGTGTGTTATAATAAAAATGTAATTTGTCTTTTAAAATAGTATTTAACGACATCAAGTGTAACATTGTGTACCTACGGTGGAAATAAATAAACAATAAACAATTCAAGAACCCGTATACCCTTGCGGTTGTCGGTTCTTCGCAAGGTATGGCCGGCCCACTTACTCTGTAGTCTGTACCAACTGACGACCACATACAGAAGTACTGTGGTATTATTTATTAAGTGGTTTCTAAAGCTGACAACTGACCGAGGCATTAATGTAATAGTTAGTACAGCAAGCCGATACGCTTAACTCACAGCTTGGCAAAAATGTAAATATTGTCATCATAATTATATGAAAATTTTATTTTAAAGTAATTTTTGCCAATCTGTACTACTATATCTCGCCGCGAAGGGTACATTATGATGAAAAGCTCCAACCAGGAGTACCTAAACGTTTTAAATGTCCACTTCATTTCAGGGTCATTATCAATTGATGCGCTGAAAAATCAATGAAATAATGTTATTATGCCGTAGCGCTTATTAACTCTAATGAAACGTATTTTTTATCAGCCTGTGTGCACAGTTCATTCTATACTTGGATCTAAAATCTAAGATTAAAATGAAGACAGCAAATACATTATGCAAAAGCGCAGCATTGAAGGCGCATATTCAAATTTTTAAACGGAAGAGAGACGAATGAATGAAAAATGATGCATGTTATCTGTGAAATCTATTATTATCTTTTGTTAAACTTAATAATCTTTAGAAAGTTCGTTGTTGTATTCGTTTAGAATAAGACTGACATGTTAATGTAGGTATATAACAAGAGTCCTTATAAATAAACGAGAGCATAAATAAAACAATTACGAATTTCCGTGCTTTGCTCCAGTGATACGAGTGTCGTAAACTGAATATATTTCTTGGCCAGACTTCTTTGTTTGCAAATAGGCATATCAACGAATAGATAAATAAATAATTATAATAAATAAACTTTTATTGTTCCAGAGAGTTACTTTTAGCTATAACATTCATTTAAATAGATCCGAGCATAGAGCTATAATAATGTGACGCTAAAACAATTATTACACTTTGCTTATTTTCAGCGAGGCCAATCGTCCGAAGAAGAATTAGAAGCTGGTGGCGAAGAAAGTCTTGGAGAAGGTGGCGACCGTCCGGAAGTATTACGAACACCTCTCATGGAGCTGGTCGGCCATCAAGGAGTGGTGGTCGCTGCTGATTGGCTGACGGGCGGCGATCACGTCATCACCGCGTCCTGGGATAGGACTGCTAATTTGTATGACGTGGAAACAGGGGACTGTTTGCAAATTCTTACAGGTAAGTTCACACATAAATTTACTGCTGAACCTATCTCCCCCAAACAATCTAAAATCACCACCCTTGGTTGGATTCGTGATCGCAGTGGCGGTTTTAAAAATATACGAAGGGAGCTGTTGCCCATTCTCTGGTAGGTTCCTTTAGTTGGTTCATAAGATAACCACAGGCTGAGTTGGAACTGTTGGAAGGTTCGATTTTGACGCAGCGATTCGATTTAACTGTGGCTTAATTTCTACTTTCATGAGCTGACACAGCGTTCACTGTTTCTTTTTCTTTGCTTAGATAAAACACAGGCTACTTTTTAGCCTATAAAACAGTTCCCATGGGATAGATATTGCCTTTCGAAACGGTTCCATAGACACGCTCGACAAGAGTGCAAAACTGCGAACAGAAACTAGTACAAAAATAGAGAACCCAGCTCGACCGTGCCGCGACGTCGTCGCCGCCTGGACCTAACTTTGAGCGACGTGCTTGAAAATGTGTACCTTATTGTTCGATACATCGACCATGGACGTATATTATCATCATCAGCAGTTCGACCTAAGTAGGTTATACGTGCCGTGAGCGCGGACCGGGCGCCTACTAAGGTCAGTCCATCACCAGCAGCCATTCAAACCGCACTCATAAACATCTTATTAGTCGTAGTTTTATACAATATAGCTATTGTTCCTATACTCAACTTTTATATCAGCATCCCGGGAAGAGCTAGCCGCGATTCCTACACTTATCTTAAACATAACAGGAGCTACAATTGTTCACAGGCCACGACCACGAGTTGACCCACGCATCAGCCCATCACAGCTCGCGTCTTGTGGTAACCGCATCTAGAGATACCACTTTCCGGCTTTGGGACTTCCGCGAGCCGATTCACTCGGTTTCAGTATTCCAGGGGCACACTGAGTAAGTTTATAGAACCGGTCAAGTAAGACTCGCACACGGATAGTTCCTTAACTATTTCACAAAGGGAATCCTAAAAACGTGTTTTTTATATACAAATAGCCATCTCCCCGTCATAAGATTGGTAAAAAATAATGACCGCGTGATCCAAGTACTGACGACGTTGCTTATCTTCAGTTAAATAATAAACCAAAAACCCCCAAACGACGCCACGAATAGCGGTCCTCAGCCGCCTCCATCCATCGACTTCCTGCTGTAATTGCCCACACTCTATATCGCATTGCATCGCGGTCACCACGCAAAACCTTTACTCCCCAACAGTTATCAGTTTTGCTAGCTATATATGACCTTCCCATCGCTACTTCAGCCTGCTAATTCTGAGAGCTTTTTTAATTCATTGAGCATTTTAATTTCGGTTACTTTGTTTCTTTTACGGATATTCCGGATTCTATCGCGTAGAGAAACTCCGAACATAGCTCTCTCCAGAGCTCGCTGAGCGGTTTTAAACAAAACAGTACTATTTTAACAAGGTTAAAATCTTATTCCTGTACTATTTGTACCTACGTTAAACATAATTGGTACAAAAAATCCACTGTTCTGCAATTTATTAATTTATTTAAAATTCTTGTAGAATATTCATTTTTACAGATTTTAGAAAATACAATAAAATATTATAAAACTATTCTACAGTAAAAAATATATCAAATCGGTAGATCACCTAGGGTGACTAGGGCTGCAGAGAAAGGAACTACCTAATTAATATTTATTTTATTTATTATTTTTCCACAGGAGCGTAACATCGGCTGTATTCACACGAGAAGATAAAGTAGTGTCTGGCTCAGATGACCGGTCTGTCAAGGTATGTTCTAGGGTCTTTGAATTGTAACTATTCTATTTGCGGTTCGATTCCCGCCGCGAGACAAATCTTTGTGCGATCTGCAGATATTTGTTCAAGGTCTGGGTGTTTTCTATGTATAATAAAAATATCTAGCCATAGCTTCTTGTCTCTTCCCGTCTCGTAGTTAATGATGACCAAATGCCTTATTTCCAGGTGTGGGACGTCCGCAACATGCGATCAGCGCTCGCCACCATCCGGTCTGACTCCTCCGTGAACCGCGTCGGCGTCAGCAGTGGCGGCCTTATCGCTATCCCGCACGATAACAGACAAGTGCGTGTGTTCGATCTGCAGGGACAGAGGCTGGCGCGGCTGCCTCGCTCTAGTAGACAGGTACTAGCTTAATACTTACGGTCGAGTTTGTGCAAATTATCTTATTTTAATTGTTTAAACAAAATCAACAGCCCTTAATTTAAACAGTTCAAAACTTAGTAATCAAACTTGCGGAATTACTAAATTATGCCAATAAATACGAACATAATATGTTAAAAATAATTTTAAAAAGAAATGAGCTTTTTTTCTTGGCATTTGTGGTATTTTACACATACTCATGCATAAAAAAAAATCAGAAATGTTTTTTCCTGGTTTTTTTAGTAAGACACATGATAGAATAAGAGACTTATTTGACACTGCAGCACATGATACATAGGTTACAACTACTAACTACAACTAGTGTTTTTTCATGAAACTATTACAAATTATGATGTAGATCCGGTGAAATTTCAAAACAGTACTAATATTTAATGTTAGATTCAAAAAACAACACAAACATGAAAAAAAAATTTTTTTTTTTTAGTTATTTATAAAATATTTGAAATTTAAAAAAATGTTAAACAAAAGTTGATCCTCTTGAGATCCATAATAACCCTAAGTCGTTTCCTACGGCAAGAGTTAGTTTAGTTTCCGCGGGAAGAGTAACATTCTTAACCACGCAGCGAATTTGACCTACAAAAATAATTTATTTTATTTAACAATTAGCGGCCCATCCCGGCTTCGCCCGGGTGGTCATTTGTTTTAGGCAATTTTTTAAATTTTTTTCTTTCCGTAATAACCATTCTCGTACTTCAAGGAATATTCTAAAAAAAGAATTAGCGTAATCGGTTCAGCTGCTCTCGAGATTTGCGCTTAGCAACACATTCAGCGATTTTTTTTTTATATTATAGAAGAGATATTCAGGAAATTAACAGCTAACTTAATAAGTAGGTATGTAACTAAATACCTACTAATAAATTTGAATTTTGTATTTCCAGGGTCACCGCCGAATGGTAACATCAGTAGCGTGGACCGAGGATCACATATCACCAAATATCAACTTCTTCAGTTGCGGCTTCGATCGACGCATCCTAGGCTGGTCTATTCAACCCTCGAAGGAAAACTAAGTTATTGCATCAGCTAATAACGCATAGAACAGTAAGCCACACTATCTATGTCTAACTATGAAAACTGTCGGATCTACGCGGTGAACATTAAACATGTATGACGTGAGCCGTAGCTTAAAGGTTGTGGCCGCACAGCACAAATATGTGCATTCGAGTATGGGCTTCAACTCGTAATATTTAGATGTTAAATGCATCTATATATATTGACGGCATATGATAATTGATAACAGACGGCTCGTGAGTAACTCGTTTGAAGCTCGCCATTTTGTCAATGTAAAAGGTATGAGTATCTAAATATAAAGAAAACAAATTTACGCCGTTATTAAATTGCTCATTATTCTGCTGTGCGGTTGGGGCGGAACCCAAATGATATGTCTTAAGACATGTGCAAGCCCGAAAGAGTTTAAAGCTCATTTATATCGCTCCGCGCTCGCCCAGAACAGAACTCGCTCTTTAGTAAGACTTCAAGTATTTGAGATATTCACAGATGAAAATAACGATTGCTCTGATGATGTTTTTTTATCTAAAAAATCTTAAATCTTAAAAACCTGACCATTTAGGATTTTTTTGTTTTTTATGTGTCGTCTATCCAAATATATATTTTTTATTTTTGTTGACAACATGTGGCAGAAAAGTGGCAAACCAGACACATGTTACAAAAATCATTTGTAATGTAACAGGATATTATGATTAGATTTTTGAGTTTTCCAATATTTCGGTACAGTTGTTGTGTTAATAACCATGATAGTTCCAAAAGTGTCGGACACATGTTGTCAATAAGAAAGAAGAGAAGTTGTCACTAACAGCTAAAAAGTTTGCGTTTGCTCATATTTGAATAGTCATTGTTCAAATTCCAATATCTTATTTCTTTAGGCTAAAATAAGCACTTATACAAGTCAAATTTTATACATTAAATTATTATTTTGCGTTTTGCTGATGTCTTCTCCACATGTTGGTCAACACATAATGGCCATCGTGTAGTGCAGGTATTTCTTGAGTATCGGTGTAGTATTGCCCAATAAATTGGCGCTAGATCCGTTTGGTGTCGGTTTTTCAACGCCGATCAAAGGAGTTGTGGTGTGATTATGACCATAGCAGAGCGATATAAATAAGTTATAAAATAGCCTTATGTCTACAGTATTGACTGTTCCGCCCTAAATAAAACTGAATGACAATATGTTTGAAATAATTCGGTACTATTCCTTATTTCTTCATTCCCATTGAATGCTGTTGATTTGTTGTAGATTGTAAGATTTACATTTTGTCAGATTTCAATGAACAAAATGTTCTGAACTTTTCTTAAAGCTTGGAATATTATGAACTCTTATTTAATGCGTACTAAAATAGGTTTATGGATTTTATAGCCTTCTAGCACAAATTAACATGCTTAGCTAAGTATTATTATTAGATCTTTAATTGTTGGTTTTGTGTAATTTACTTGTTTTAATTATATTGTTCGTCCGATAATATTAAAAACAGTTGATGGGGGGATAAAGGTATATTTCTACTTAATTCTGCATTGTTTTTTGGCGAATTGGCCTAGGGCCAGTTTATTTATTGTGACAAAAATTGTTAAAAACTTCGAATAAGGAATTATACCCTAGCCATTCTTAAGATCTAATGTATGTAAACAACCCACAACACAAAAATCTAAATTTGTGCTTTGGCGTTAAGT
The DNA here is from genome assembly GCA_943735965.1 of Eupithecia abbreviata. NCBI lineage: Eukaryota > Metazoa > Arthropoda > Insecta > Lepidoptera > Geometridae > Eupithecia > Eupithecia abbreviata. The sequence goes on along the minus strand of OX030991.1, from coordinate 7,275,264 downwards.
TAGATAAATAATTGTCATCATTATGCATTGAAAGAGCTCGAATCGTCTTTTAACTTTTTTGAATAAACCACATTTTTTGACGACTGATGTGGCGCGGTGGGCGAAGGTCCCTCTGCGACACAGGAGGTTGCGGGTTCGATTCCCGCCTCGGAACAATTGTGTGTACGATCTGCAGATATGTATTTGTTCCGGGTGTTCTGGTCGTTTTCTATGTATAGTAAAAAAATTCTATATATGTAATGTATTGTATTATGTATATCATTTATCTAGTACCCATAATACAAGCTCTGCTTACCATGGGGCTAGATAATGCTGTGTGAATTGTCCAGCATTATTTATTTATATTTATTTTTCCGGTTAAGTATATGTGGGCCATGTTTACAATAATTGTACCTTGAGTTTGGCAGAAGTATAGACTAGCTAGACGTTACAAGAGATTATAAATGTTTAGTATAGAAGTTTTGTCCTATTGTGATTGATATAACTTTTAACAATATCATAAAAATTGTGATTAAGAATCGATGTAAGCTATTATAAAGATGTTTATGCTCATAATCATAAGTTACAAAATGCCAAGAACACTCGACAATTAGCACAAGATCATGTTTGTCTTTTGATTTAAAGCTATAATTTATTTGAATTAAGTATATAACTGCATCTTCAAATTGTGTCATAAAATTTTTTTGATACACTTTTTTCTTGCTGAGATAAAATAAGCCACAAATATTTTGTAAACAAGAAATTAAATTGATGCCTTAGTAGGAGTAATGTAACATATCATGAAGTGTACCAAGAAGCCCAAATTATTCAACTAGTCAACACAACACGATTTGATGATACACAACCAAAGAACAATGTCTTAATGTTGATTGTTTTATGTTGGCTCGAAATTCAAATATTTTTGTGGTTCCTAATTTTGCGTTCTACAAGAATTAAAACTAACAGAATAATATTTTTCCGCAAATCGTAAACGATTTTCTATGAGCAGCATGGTGAGATCAACTTGGATTAAATTGTTCGCAAATGCTCCGTAAATACCAATGAATCAAAGTTAGTTTTGTAATAAGTTAATAGAAAATGGTTTACGCTTTCATCATCATCAGCATATGTTAGTCTACTGCTGGACATTATTGGCCTCCCCTAATGAGCGCCATAGCGCCCTGTCTTCAGCTTGAAAATGGTTTACGATTTACTTTTCCGTTTGATTTATTCCTTGTACACCGCATAAAAAATTATAAACCATAAAAAAAATATTATCTCCCGCCAACTCGAAACGATCACTCTTAAAGCGACTGATATTGTATTCTATCTGACTTGAGATGAGCTATTGACAAATAAGGAAATATAATGTAACCCTGTAAGTAGGTACTTAAATGTAGGCTAAAATGTAATGCCACATATCAAAATTGAATTTTATTTGTTCCTATCTAACATCACAATCATTGCATCTATAGCTTTCCTTAAATATATTCTAGTTTTGCTTCCTAGATCACATTATGTTGTTAATTCTACACACCTAATGAGAACAATAATTTTAGAACAGATGATCTGACTAGGTTTGTTACGTCCATGTTATATTATGAATGAAATAAAAGCATAAAATTACTCACGTTTTTATTTTTATTAATTATCGTTGAAGGTAACCTGTCAGGATACAGATATTGAACAGCTTCATGATTGAAACAGAAGTGTAACATAATAAACAATTTTCTAATAACAATTTGTCTAGTAAACAATAATTGCAGATTTATTCTTTAACTATTTTCTACCCACGGCTTTGCACACAGATTTTATCTAAATTAGATTATGATCTAAATGTACGCCAAATTTCATCTTGATCTGTTTCAGTAGTTTAGATCTTAGGCACAGTCAGGTAACAAAATAAAACTCATATTTTACAAACTTTCGACTATATTAGTAGGATGAGTGAAGTATCAATGGCTGACACAAGAAAAAACAATAAGATAAACTGCAGACTAATCAAACTCACTCAAATTATACTTATGTACCTACTCTTAACATGAAAAGAAAAAAAATACTCAGTAAATAATCATACATAAAAATAATAATAAACAGTCACTGAATCTCACTGTGGTTGAGGGCTTGTTGTTGAATAGTTTTCACTAAATGAATAGAAGACATGTGTTTCTTAAGATGACTATTTTGACGGAAACGTGAATGACAAACATTGCAGACGTATGGCTTTTCGCCAGTGTGGCTCCTTATGTGTACTGCCAATTTACTTTTGTATGAAAATGTCATATTGCATTCTTTACAGTAAAATGTTTCTCCTGAGTGGATTTGCCTGTGATCTTTTAAAAGAACAGCTTTCTTAAAAACTAAATGACATATTTTACATATATAGGATTTGTCATGAGTCAGTTGATGCATTTTTAACTTATTCATAGTTTTAAATGCCATATTACAGGATATGCAACGAAAGGGCCTTTGTTCATTATGAACCACAATAGCATGTCTTGTTAGATTACTTTTACGGGTAAACATTCTATCACATTGAATGCATGGATAAGAAGGCTTTACATCCATATGAATTAGCACATGTTTTTGAATGGAATTTCTGCTTTTAAATTTTTTATTACAGGTATCGCAACTGTAAGGATTTTCTCCTGTATCATGATTACGCATGTGTATTTGTAAAGCATGTTTCACATAGAATGCTTTATCACATTTGTTGCATGCATATGCCTTTTCTCTTGAGTGTATTCTCATATGTGTTGCTACAGAACTTTTGCTTGTAAATTTTGTATGGCAAATATCACACTCAAAGGGCTTCTCGCCAATGTGTGTTTTTTTGTGCTTTCTCAAACTGCTTCCGTCAGAAAATGTCTTTTCACATGTAACACAGGTGAAAGGCTTCTCTTTTGTATGGATCCGCATGTGAACAGTTAATGACTTTGATTGAGTGAAAACTGCATTGCATACTTGGCAAAGGTAAGTTTTCTTTACTTCATGAGTTTTGTTATGCTTATATAAGAGAGCTTTATTGGGAAAAACAATAGCGCATTTTTTACAGGTATATAGGTTGTTAGAACCATTTTGTTTGTCCTTAATGATTTCTTTGGAGGTTTCCTTTTCACCAATAACAGGGATGAGAGGACTTTCATCTATACACAGAAACCATGTGCGAGACACCTTTAAATTATGGAACTTCTTTGGCTTATCAGCAAAACTTTCTAGTGGTTCCTGAAATTAAATTTTAATAAACATTTGTAAAGGAAAGAAATTATATTTTCATTAAATTGTTCTGGTTGAAGATGGATTTAAAGCCCATATTTAAAGTTTGCTGAGTCATAGATCTATGTATGTTTGTTCCTCATCTTGTATGGAAAAGCAAGAGGTACCTACTCAAGTATTGCATATAGATTGACTTTGTTCTAAAACATTATAAAATCTGTCTTCTATGTCCTTTTTAATCCAAACTAGGTAGGATAGGTTCAGCCTGGAAAGCCATCGTCGTTACAGTCCTCGGGCGGTAGCGACATTAAGCTGAGGCTGGACCTAATTAGCGCGCACTGAGGCAGGCTATGTTATTTATACTTATTTTCTATTGTTTATCTTTTAGTTTTAATGTTATATCTTATTTAGCTTAATGTGTTTTTTTTAATGTATGTTTGTCTTTTTTATGTGTGCTAATAAAAGTTTTCTATTCTATTCTAAACTACAATGGAACAGAGAAGGTGTAGTAGCTATGCAATTGGGATGAGAAGTTATTTCTGAACTATGACAGAGCATTCATAACATGGGTCTTAAAATAATTTTAGCATATGAAATAATAAGATCATTGTAAGCTACAAGGAATTGGTTTTGTAGACCTAAAACTAAATCTTTTATATGATCTTAAGTAGGTATAAACACAATTACAATGAATAATTGTGTCAATATTACAGAAGTACCTATTTAAAAAAAATCTGAAATTAAAAAAAATATACAATACATACCTCTTTCAACTCATTTTCTAGTAATTGTTTTGAATTTCGGGCCATCAAAGAAAATTTGAAGCATTTTTGCAGCTGCAAGTAACATATGTAGCAAAGCTTACTATACTTTTCATCAAGGAACTGAAAAAAGAGAGTACCACCATTACATTGCTTACAATTTGTTTGTATATACCATGCTAATTATACTCAATATTATAATTATTTACCATTGAAGCATGTTGCTTACATAAGAGAATGCCATGGTTGTCTGGTAGAGATCGCTCTTGAGCGATAAGACCGCCAATTGTAATTAATTATTAAGTTTTTTTCTGTGCCTACATAGTTTTCTATTTAAAGTGCAATAAAGTATTTTCTATCTAAGAGAAATCAAAATTCAAAGGCAAGATAAAAAATTCACTTAAAAATAAATTAGGTTATAAAATCATCATCATCATCATCATCAGCCTGCAGCTGGACTTAGGCCATAAAAAGAAAAGTAATAAAAAAGTGTAAATAAAGCTAACATACCATAGAACTTGTTAGTTTTTCATATATTTCCAAGAGCTGAATGTCTTCAATGCCGTGCATTTTGACATCGCTGGCCAGGCAGGCTTGACATACGGATGTGGACATTGTTGGATAGGATACAATAGGTTTTGCTTTTCAATACCGTAACTTTAATGTTCCATTCCACCTGATACGATTCTCGAGTCTGGCTTTTACGATGAGGATAAGGCCTTTTGTATTATGAGAGGTTGTTCGGTTGGATTAGAAATAACTAACGGGCCTGAGGACTGAGAAAGAAGACCTAAAATAATTATAAAAATAGGTAGGTTAGGTAGGTATACCTACTGAATTTTAGGCATAAATTTCCTCCCGTATTCTTATAGTCTTCCGGAAGAACCGAGAAGAGAAAAAAGTCATTTAAATATAATAATTGGGCAACAAACAAGAGTACTTTTTTTAGTTGGATGGACAACACAAATAAAACATCATAACATGCACGTGCTTAAGCCAGCTGAGCCGCCAAACAAAACAAATTTTAAATAATTATATTCTTCCTTACCTTAACCCGGTGTTGCCACAGTGTGTGGGTTTATTACGCCGTCACGGGGTGCGCGGTGGTTATAATCAAATAGTGTCGTCAAAATTTTTGACCTGCACGAAAATAGAACATGAATATTTCGAGGGCAATTATAAAGCAATAGATAAAAATAAAAGTTTGGGTAGGTATAGAAAATCAGGAATTATTATTGTTGTCTAAAAAAAGTCCTTTGAAATCGTGATAGTATCTATTTATATACCTCCCGATACTAGTAACCCTCGCGTTGGAAGCTAACTTTACGGCTCCTAAACCTCTCCGAGACCGTACCGACTGGATGGAATACGAGAGACTTCTAGGGAATTGCTGCATTGGCAATCTTTCTACGGCGGAGGAAGTAAAAACCGCTGCTGTTCTCCTAACAGAAAAAATGAAGGATGCCAAAGCGGCAGCCTCCAGACCGAGCCCACAGTAACCACCTAGGCGTGACGAACTTCCCCATGCGATCAAACTCCAACTGAGGAAAAAGAGATCCATATGCCGATTGTGGTCCCGAAGTAGATGCCCGAGGCTTAAGACTCAGCTCAACAGAGCGACTGCCGAAGTAGCAGCAGCAGTGGATGCCTGGCGTGGTCAAACTTGGGAGGCGAGGATTGATGAAGCAGCAGAAAATGAGACCGACCAACTTGCACGCTCTCAATCGTCAGTTGACCAATACCCCTACTCCAACTTACTCTCTTCTGAACGACCAAGGTCAGAGAAAATTTGCGCCAGCTGACCGGGCTGAAATCTTGGCAAACCACCTGGAAACGCAATTTACACCGCATCCGCTCCCAGAAGACGCTTCGGACGAACTCGTTGCCCATTATGCTGCTGTCGAAACAACTGTAGGAGACTTCTTCACGAGGCCAACTCCGACACTTGGCGGAGGTGAATTTATTTCACCAGCCGAAGTACGACGAACGATTCTCCGCCTACCGAAACGGAAAGCCCCAGGAGATGATGGACTCCCAAACACAGCACTTCGTCACCTACCTAGGAGAGGTGTAGCAGCCTTAACCATGCTCTACAACGCCATTTTGCGAACAGGACACTTCCCGAACACCTGGAAGACAGGTAGAGTCATCGTACTCCCGAAACCCGGAAAGGACCGCCGGTTACCTGCCAGCTACCGACCAATATCACTACTGGCAACAACAGCCAAACTCTTCGAGCGCTTGCTACTTCGTAGGTTAGTCGGACATATAGAGCCTAGGCCAGAACAGTTTGGCTTTCGCAGCCAGCACTCCACGACTCTCCAACTTACACGGATCCTGCACCACCTCGCCTCCAACCTGAATAGCAATCACTCTACAGTTGGGATTTTCCTAGACATAGAAAAGGCGTTTGATCGAGTGTGGCACGCAGGCCTGATCCTTAAGTTGATTGCCTCCCCTACACCAGCAGCCATCATCCAGGTGGTCGCATCCTTCCTCCGAGGACGGAGCTTCTACGTTGCGGTCGAAGAAGCCCAATCTCGACCTCGACCCATTATAGCTGGGGTGCCACAGGGGAGCTGTCTTTCTCCTGCTTTGTATGCGCTATACACTAACGACATCCCTACCCTGGAGGACCAATTATCACCTGGAGAAACAGACGTCACATTAGCGCTCTTCGCGGATGATAGCGCCTACTTTGCCTCCGCGCCCAATGCTGTCACAGCAGCCACCCAGATGCAACGCTTGCTGAACCTCCTACCAAACTGGCTAGATAGATGGCGCATTGCAGTCAACGCTGGAAAGACAGCAGCACTGCTAGTCACTCGTCGGCGCACGGTTTTACCAGCCCTAGAACTACGAGGACAAGCCCTGGAATGGCAAACCTCCGTTCGATACCTAGGAATCGACATAGACAGGTCACTGACCATGAACGCACAGGTAGAGCGTGCGTTAACACAAACACGCGCCGCCCGAGCCATGCTCAGACCAGTCTTGATATCCAAACTGCCACTTAAAACCAAGATTGGGGTCTACAAGACTTACATTCGCTCGAGGCTCACATATGCAGCACCAGCATGGTACTCCCTGTGCTCTGCTACTAACCAAAAAAGAATCGAAGCCCAACAGAACATCGCTCTCAGAGTCTGTACAGGCGCCGGGCGTTACGTACGAAACAGTGTTATCGCGCGCGATCTGCAGATAAGCACCATAAAGGAGTTTGTGGTCCAGCTGGCGCGCAGAATGTACGATCGTGCGGACAACTCTCGCCACGTACACCTCAACGGACTCGCTCCTCAGCACACGAGACCTCCGGATGCAAAAACTCCGTGGCGACCTCTGCCCCGGGAACTCCTAGACGCCCGAAGCCATCACCCAGGATGATCAGAACAGCCAACAGGCTAATAAACAGTTCTTGAGAAGCCTGCAAGGCTCTCATAGCGACAGCACATGACTTGAGGAAAGCTTTCCTCGACGTAGAAACCGGAAGAAAGAACTTTAGTTCGATTCCTGCCCGCATTCAACAACGTAGACAACGTTGAGTCGAATGTTGATGACCACCTGACTGATCTATTTATTTAGTAATCCAATCCAAAACAAATAACCTACATTTATAATAGAAAATATTTACTATAGACTAGCTTTGCTTTCTGAAGACCGTTAAAAACGATCTTTATATAGCTTAATGTAATGAAGATGAATGATGATAAGATAATTATGTATGTATTTGATTTTTTCAGTTTTAATTTTAATGAAGCAGTGTTTATTTTTGACGTAAAGTTTTGTAGGTTTTGAGTGATTTCATGCCATTGTGTCGCGGAACCGCTACTTTTGAGATGGTCACCCTGGACATCCAAATCCCAGAATCCAAATATTTTTATACCTACCTACTTCTTCAATTCAATCACGTAGATAAATGTAGAAAAGTACTTTGTGGATAAAGCTAGCTAGCTGGTATGGTAGTATTCTCTTTGAATCTTCAATGTTGAATTACATGAAGGCACGTTTTGATTGATTGTTGCAATTAGATTAGCGTTTTTTGTAAAATTCAAGAAAGCAATCATGGACGAGGTCCAGGCGTTTTTAAACAACCCGAATCCGTGTCGGAGAATAAAACTTCGCGGCGGGTTGACTGGTGGGATATCAATTCCCAAGCACGATGCACTAGATGAGCTGAACAGAAGACCAGAGCATCGCCACTCAGTTGTACCAACTGGCACAGATTATGCCAGAGAAATTCAGGAAAGAGAAACGGACATGTATCGCCGGGTAACTCTTGTATTCTTACCTTTTATAATTGATATTTGCAGCATCAGCAATTTCCACGATTCAATGCTTCGAATAAAACAACTTTGAAATCCAAAATATCTCTTCGGTTTCCAGTTTGTAAATTCTTTGTATGACACCCTGTTTCAAAATATCCTAAAAGTTACTGCCCGCGGCTTCGCACGCGTTGGGGATAAGAACGGATGCTTTTTATAAAACCATTAGGTCGAGATTTTTTTTGTCTCTGCTTTAAATAAGCTCACCTAACTTAAAATATAAATAAAGTCTTGAGTAAAAAGATAGGTCATTAAATCAAAGTTATTGACAATTCTCTAAACACTCTTAAGCTCTGTCTTCATCATAGCCAGTCTCATGACTGGCTTCTAAAACTGCTTCTGTAGTAAATTTAAAGTTTCTAGGTTTCTCAAACTTTGTGTGTGTTTGTGCTTCAGATGATTTTTTTCAAATCTTGTAATTTGAAAAAAATCATCTGAAGCACAAACAGTACTAAGTAATAGGCATAGGTTAAACGGTACTGATATATGGGATAAAAAAGCCTTTGTTTTATTCCAAGCTTAGACCTACATCTATGCAAACATTAAGCTCAATCTAACTAACTTCCATCCATCCATGCAAACTTTCCCATGTATAATATTAGTGTGATGTGATTGAAAGTGTTGTAGTATGAATAATTTGTGAATTTGAATACCAAAAATCTGGCACAGTGGGTAAAGAACCGCCTGCGACGCAGGAGATTGTTGTTTCGAGTCCCGCCTTGGGACAAACGTTTGTACGATCTGCAGATATTTGTTCTGGGTATTTCCTATGTATAATAAAAAATATGTATACCTATTTAATGTATTCTGTTAAGTATATCAGTCGTCTAGTACCCATATCACAAGCTTTGCTTAGCTTGGGGCTAGGATGATGCTGTGTGGATTATCCAGCATTATTTATTTATATATTCCTCCATCAGTTATAAATGTATAATTCATAGATGCATCATGGGTACATTTAGAATGGCTGTAGCTTATTGGCAATGTATTTCAAATTTTCAGTACCACACAGAGCGGCATGAGAGCAAGTATGAAGGCCTAGAGTCTCTGGAAAAACTGACTTCATTTGGAGAATCGGTTTTAGATTTGAATGAGGAAGCTATGAATGAAGTTTACAGCAGATACACATATACAAGAAAAGAATGTATGGATAAACTTGCTATCAATGGTTGTAAACAAAAGGTAAGAAGATCAAAATAGGTTATTCACCATCTACATTTATTATTATTTGGGAAATAAACAGTTCTCAAAACGAAAATTAAGATTTACAAAAAACAAAATAATTTCCTCCATTATGTAACACAGCAAAAAAAAAACTTACTAAACTTACTATCAGCATAAATCATAAGTTTTTGGTAATCCAAGTGAGTTAGAGACTTAAAACAAGGTATAAACTATTATTGTGTGTTTCTTATTTCCATGATCTCTGGCCAAATGCTTTGCATGGGCCTGAAGCCAACAGCACAGAGGCCGCTTATGAGAGTCAATCTAGAGACGAGGTTATTATAAGCCTTGCTCATCCCACTGCTGGGCATAGGCTTCCGTGTATCATGTTCCTTATCATGTTCAGGATATCAATTAACACTTTGAGTGCTGAAAACGCACGGTATGAGTTTTCTACAATTGACTAATATGCGTAAATCCACACTAGCGCAGCACCTGAGAAAATACAGATCTTTGTGACTCAGCAGAGCCGTAATATTTTTCGAACGAAACGCATGTGCAGCGCAACACAACCGCTGTGTAGAGCGGCAGCACGAATTTTTTAGGTAAAAAAAAAGATCGCAGTCGTCGAAAAAAACCGCAGTCAAAGTGTTAAAACACATTGTTGTGATTTAGACGTGTATTGTAGCTAGGGAGCTGAATAGCAGAAGTGGGGGTACCTTGTAAAATATAATGACAATCAGTTATTCAACTGCCTACATAAATCCACTTTATGTCATCAACAAAGTAGAATAGATTGCACAGCTGATAATATGACACCCCCTCAATCTCACTTGTCAGCTCTATCCAGTCAGCTCGGAATTTGTTCAAATTGTTTTGCCATGTCCATGTTGGTCTACCGCGTCACCTTCTCGCCTGGTTTGCCAATCGTTGGCTTCCTTAGTCCACAGCTCCTGGCAGAAGTCATCATCATCATCAGCCTATATTAGTCCACTGCTGGACATAGGCCTCCCCCAATGAGCGCCATAGCGCCCTGTCTTCAGCTTGACACATCCAGCATCTACCAGCAGTCTTTCGCAGGTCATCCCTGCCAACGAGGACCCCCCGACCCCCCTCCCGGGACGCCCTCCGACCAACCTAGTCGGAGGGCGTTCCGGGAGGGTGTCCTGGCAGAAGAAATCAAAAGTTCGTTGTTGCGGATTCTGTCCATTAGTCGGACACCCAAAATGTTGCGCTCCATCGCTCGCTAGCAAACCTTGTATTGTATTTCTGAAGTTGCGTCAATGACCAAATTTGCGCACTATAGGTTAAGACTGATGTCTTAACTTACGGTCTGAACATTAGCTTTCGCTTTAGGGACAGTGGAAAGTCGGAACCTTTCAATAGCTCTCCCTAGGCCCAATCGCTTAAATATAAAAAATATATTTTTAAATTTTAGATCATGAGCAGTATTAAATCTTGGGAAGCTCTTGTCATAGAAGGTCCCACAGGATGTGGTAAAACCACACAGGTACCGCAGTGGATCCTAGATGACTGTGTAGAAAGCACCAAGCCCTGCAAGATTGTTGTGACGCAGCCCAGAAGGATTGCAGCTATCTCTATTGCAAAGAGAGTTGCTCAGGAGAGAGGCTGGGACGTTGGTGGACTGGTTGGATATCAAGTAAGAAATCATGCTAAGAACCCTATTTAAAATACTTCGATCCATCTCAACACATGCTACATCTATGTGGCTTTCAACAGATAAACATATTATGTTCTTACATTCTTTGTATATGAATTTATGTAGTAATATTAAAGAGCCTCCAAAAATAGCATGTGATCTGCAAAAAGAACTACCAACCAGGTGGTTACTGAAATTAAACATGAGCTCAGCTTTTTAGCCAGTGTTCTGTTAATTAAGCAGATGATATCAATATTAAATAAGGTCATGAATATAATTTTTTATTGCTAGAAATCATAGGATGAAATTCGATTATTGTCTTTTTGTCGCACCTTTAGTGTTCTTAATTCTGATTGGCTTACAGGTGGGGCTAGAAAATAGAACTTCAGCTGATACAAGGATAAGCTATGTGACTACCGGTGTCTTGCTGCAAAAGTTTGGTATGTTAACATTAATAATTTAACAATAGGAATATTTCTTTAAATTTTTATATATCATGGTTATTAACACAAAAGTAATTTATAATGGGAGATTTTCCGTAATTATTAATGATTCATAAAAGTACTCGCATTTATTTATTTACGAGTGCCGAAATATTGGAAAACTCAAATCATGGTAAATATCCCGTTAGTTAGTTATACATATAAGTGACTTTAGTCTAAAATTACTTGCCCACTACATAGTCATCATCATCAGCCTATAGCAGTCCACTGCTGAACAAAGGCCTCCCCCAGTCAGTGCCATAACGCCCTGTCTTCGGCTTGCCGCAACCAGCATCTACCTGCAGTCTTTCGCAGGTCGTCATCCCACCTGGTCGGAGGGCGTCCTACACTACGTTTACCGAGTTGTCCACTACAGTTTCAGCTAAATCAATGAACGAATACACCCACGTAATTCTTGACGAAGTTCACGAGCGCGATCAAGAGATGGATTTCCTACTGCTGATAGTAAAGAAGCTTTTGTTCACCGTGTCGCCTCACGTGAAGGTGGTGCTGATGTCTGCAACGATCAAAGCGAGCACGTTCTCGAATTACTTCAAAGTCCCGACGCCCGACGGCTTTCAGAGCACGGAATGCATAAAGATTTCAGATACGGACAGGATGTTCAATGTGAAGACTTTCTACTTGAATGACTTGAAGCAGTTCGGTTCTGTAAGTTAACTTTTATCTTAACTAACTTAGTTATCTATAATATATACAATAACTTTGATAGTAGTTTGTGCAACCGTTGCGATTCGTGCAGCGACTGAGATAGATAGATAATTATCTTATTGCACACTTAAAAATAAAACAAACAAGATAGAATAGAATACAAAATAATTTACTAATACTACTTTGAGCACCGTGCTATGGCTTTGGTATGTGTGTCAATTCAAATAAAAACCGGCCAAGTGCGATTCGGACTCGTGCACGAAGGGTTCCGTACCATTATCTATAAAAACGGTGAAAAAAATCATGTCTGTTGTATTGGAGCCTCCCTTAAATACTAGCTTTATTTAATTATTTATTTTTAAAGTGAATATATGACTAAATGTTCTGTGAATATTTCAAGCGTCTACCTGTTGCCGTTATCAACATCGAGCAAAAAAAATCACGTTTGTTGTATGGGCTCCTTCAATATTTGTATTATTCTCTTTTTTAGTATTTTTTGTTATAGCTGTAACAGAAATACATAATCTGTGAAAATTTCAAGTGTCAAACTATCACGGTTCATGAGACACACATAAAGCCTGGTGACAGACGGACGGATGGACAACGGGGTCATAGTAATTCTCTGCCGCGAAGCGCCACCGCCACCTTCAGAGCAGATATGCCTGAAGGTGGCGGTATGCATATATACTTCCTTATCTTTTAAAACCTTTTTAGATACTCCAACTATGCACAGCTAAATTCGACGAGCCATGCATAATGCCAGATATGCACGACTTGGTGATAAAGCTGCTGAACGCGTTCGAAATCATAGATAAGGTAGAAGACAACTTCCCGGATCGCGACACAGCGGACTTACCGTCGGTTCTGGTATTTCTGCCTGGCATATACGAGATTGAGGACCTCTATATATCCCTGAATGATTTAGAGAAAAGGTAAGAAAATATTCAATTATTTATTTACCAATACCATTAATTTAATAGTAAATTACCATTAATCTTGACAATTCAGTAAGAACTATAACTAGGGTTCTTATACTAGATTGATTTCCTAAACGTGCATGTACAAAATTATTTAACACTAGCGGACCTTCCCGGCTTAGCACGGTTTTAATATGGATCCCTAACTTTTTTGAAAATATAATATAGCCTACGTTCACCGGGGATAGTGTAGCTTCCCAACGGTGAAAGAATTTTTCAAATCGGTCCAGTTGTTTCAGAGCCTATTCATTACAAACAAAAGATCAAACCTTTCCTCATTATAATATTAGTATAGAAAAGAGCAGTCAAAGCAGCCATAATAAGATTATATACAAAAAAATACAAAGAAGTTAAATGTCGCATACTTAATCATTGTCATATAAATAAATAGAGCAAGTTATTTAAGAATAATATTAAAGTTCATATATTTTCAAATTAAAGATGTAAGACGATTCAAAGGTGTTGTACATCTTTATGTGCAACACCTAAAGCAATCGCGGATCCATTAAAATAGAGATATAATAAATAATGCTGGGCAATCCACACAACATCATCCTAGGCCCAAGCTAAGCAGAGCTTGTGTTATGGGTACTAGATGACTGATATACTTAATACAATACATTAAATATGGATTGTCGAGCATTATTTAATAGCATTATATAATCGGAAGACCAGCGCTATGGTACGATCTGCTCTACCATAGCACATGCTGAGTGGAGACCTATTTTGTCAGTTTCTCTGTTAACCTAAGTTTAATTTATAAGAGTCTCTGATCTGACAAAATTAAAAACTTTTACTTGTACTTTATTTATTATTTTATATATTTCCAGGGAGCACGTAGTTGGACCACACTGCGCCCGGTACAAGTGGTGGGTGTTGCCCTTACACTCCACTATAACTGCCGACGAGCAAGCGCGGGTGTTTCAACGCGCTCAGCCCGGCTGCAGGAAGATTATACTGGCAACTAACATTGCCGAGAGCTCCATCACAGTGCCTGATATAAAATACGGTGAGCTGTCTTCGTACCTGTTACAGATATATTTTTCACGATAGCATAATTATGGTTTAGAGCAGTGGCGTACCTGGATCGGGGATGTTTGCGCAGTACCACACTGATGGCTTCCATGCTATGGCTTCCATGATATGCAACTCGTAGCATATGGACTCATTATGTTGTCTAAAATAAAACATTTTTATTTATTTATTATTTATAACTGCAGGGTGGCAAGTCGGCCAAATACCACGGGCCCACAGCTGGAAGGGGCGGGCCCCCGGTCAAAAGACAATCCCAAAATTAATTCCCTAAATTCCATATCTTAGTATTATTCATTTGTAAATTACAATGCGAAAAAATTAAGAAACATATGTATCACAGACATATAGACATAGAATTGTTACGTGTGGGCGGGTTAGACAACACGATAGTGTACATCACTTCACTGTTGTATCTATTCAATTTCTCGTTGCTAACGAAAGCTTTATTTCTATTCTAGTGATCGACTTCTGCCTGATGAAGACGCTCGTAGCAGACGAGAAGACGAACTTCACCACGCTGCAACTGCAATGGGCCGCTAAATCCAACTGCGAGCAGCGGGCGGGCCGCGCGGGCCGAGTGCGAGACGGACGTGTTTACAGACTTGTTACCGACAAGTTATATGTAAGTCACATTCATAGAACAGAACCAAAACGTCGGAATTGTCTTTAGTTTCACACACACGTCACGGTTTCACTATCATCATCTATTATGCTATTGCAATAGGCTTCTAAATCCAACTGCAATGAAACTATAGACTTGTTAACGACGAGTTATATGTAAGTCATATTCATAGAACGATACCCAACCACAAAGATGGGGAGATTTTTATTTCAAACAATGTTATTGGTTGAATTGAATCTTCTGCGCGTCAGTGGGTAAATGTCGGAATTGAGAACGCATCCCATTATAATAGTATTCCATCCATTTATTTTTAAATGTACTGTGTAGTTAGTGTGTACTATTATTACTTGTGTTATTGTACGTATCCTGTTTAGGGCCAAATAAATTTATCTTTATCTAAGTTATTCTCACTGTCAAATAAATCTAATAAGGAAAGGTTTTGAAGGTGTTGATTCTAATTTATTTTTTACAGGACAAACTGTCAGATGAAGGTACACCAGAGATCAAGCGTTGTCCGCTCGAGCGACTAGTGTTGCTGTCCAAAATGCTGGACATGGGTCCGCCGAGCGATATACTCGCGTTGGCTCTGGATCCGCCAGATATGTCCAATATACATCGCACTCTGCTCATTTTGAAAGAGGTAATATTAGATAGTTTTAAAAATCTATGTTGTCATGGTGTCAACTATGGGGGGGGGGGGGGGGTTAATGCCCATAATCCCCACGCTGGGCATGCGGGTTGGGGATCGCAGTTCATTGGTTGGGGTGCGGCAAGCTGAAGACAGGGCGCTATGGCGCTCATTAGGGAGGCCTGTCCAGCTTTGGACATAGGCTAATGATGATGATGAAATATCTATGTGGGTTATATGGTCTTGGAAGAGGCGTGCTGAGAGGCTATAGATGTAGTACACGAAAGTTATACAGAGATTATTGCACGATAAAATATATACAAAACATTATACCAGAAAATTCCAAAATGCTGGACTCGGGTCCGCCGAACGACATACTCGCTTTGACTCTATATCCTCCTGATGTCCAATATACTCGTACATACATCGCGCATATTTTATACATCATGTCCAGAAATCCTCTGCCGATTTATATAGAAATCCAGAAATCTCCTTCGCGTACAGAAATTATGGATAAACCCCTATTCCACTCTTTCAACCAATGTGCTCGCGATAGAAACACTATGTAAAAATCATATTGCCACTATTTTCTACTTTTCTATGTCAGTACTATTCCTATAATTATTTTATTTGTCATCTCTTCACACACATTTAATTCCCTAGTTAATTTCTATCTACTTTCACAGATTGGAGCAATAAAGAAGACTACCAACGACATATGGACTCCCAACGACGGTGAACTGACATTCCTGGGCCGTATAATGGCCAAGTTGCCGCTCGACGTGAAAATATCCAAGCTTATTATGCTGGGGTACATCTACGGATGCTTGGATGAGTGTATTGTTATGGGCAAGTGCATAATTTTCCCACTTATTAAGTACAAGGAGTTTCAGCCCGCGACTTCGGACGCGGTTTACATTAGCCTGTACGTGTATTTGGTCTAGAGCAGCTGTGCAAAGTTTCAGCTTTGTTCAACATTATTGGCCTTTGACTATAATAAAAACTGTTTAGTTTGACGAATTAATTACAGACTAGTTTCTGCCCGCGGCTTCGCACGCGTTGTATCTGTGGAAACGTTTAAGATTATTTATATTCTATGGGAAATGATTTATGGGATAATGAGCCTATGTTTTATTTTGGGCCCAGAACTACCTGTATGCAAAATTTCAGCTCGATCCATTCAGTAGTTTTTGCGTGAAAGAGTAACAAACCTCCATCCATACAAACTTTAACGTTTATAATATTAGTAGGATTTAAGCGGCTTTACAGTTAACTGTAAAGTATAGAAATAGATAAGGTTCGTAATGACGCGTACATCTGTAATGAATTAGTCAAACTTTGATAGCTTTTATGTGTGTACGATCTGCAGATATTTGTTTCGGGTGTTCTGGTCGTTTTCTATGTATAATAAAAAATATCTATCTATGTAATGTATTGTATTATGTATATCAGTTATCTAGTACCCATAACACAAGCTCTGCTTACCATGGTGCTAGATAATGCTGTGTGAATTGTCCAGCATTATTTATTATTATTATTTTATAGTTATTTACTATAGTTTGCTAATAATAAAAGTGTTGTATTCTAGCTGCGGGGATGGCGGCAAAGAACGTGTTCAGCAGCCCTTTCCGAGAACGGTTGCACGCGTTCAACTCTAAGCTTACCTGGGCAGATGGCTCCACAAGCGATTGTATTGCTTTTTTGAATGTGTACAAGGTAACTTAGTCATTTGACGACCGATGTGGCGCGGTGGGAGAAGGTCCGCCTGCGACGCAGGAGGTTGCGGGTTCGATTCCCGCCTCGGAACAATTGTGTGTCTGCAGATATTTGTTCCGGTGTTCTGGTCGTTTTCTATGTATAGTAAACAATATCTATCTATGTAATGTATTGTATTATTTATATCAGTTATCTAGTACCCATAACACAAGCTCTGCTTACCATGGGGCTAGATAATGCTGTGTGAATTGTCCGGCATTATTTATTTATTTATTTTATGGTGATGTATTTTTTTTCCTATTTAACCTCGCCACGCAAAAACTATAAGGGTGTTAAAAGTTTGATATGTCTGTGTGTCTGTCTTGTCTGTGGCATCGTCGCTCTCGAACGTATGAAACGATTTTGATAAAGAAAAAAAAATTAAGTACTTGTCTAAGTGCTTTTTTTATAAGCCTAAAGTAATAAAGTCTTTGAATCTGAACCTGAAAAAAACGTATAGCGTTGTAATAGCGCCTGCATTGCTGCATCGATTTCATACAAGATGCTCCAGATAAAACAAACAATTTTTTTTCTTCTTATACTAGCTGCGCCCCGCGGCTTTGCTCGCGTGGATATCTATGTGTCAAATGGTTTATAAACCTTCCTCATTAATCATTCTTTCTATTTAAATAACAAAAACCGCATCAAAATCCGTTGCGTAGTTTTACGCAACGGATTTTGATGCGGTTTTTTGCATCTAAGCATACATAGGGACAGACAGACAGCGGCCAGCGACTTTGTTTTATACTATGTATGTAGTGATTATCAAACATTTTGTCCTTATTTCGCAGGTGTGGCATCACCTCTATAGCACGAACTTCTTCAGGCAGCAAGGCAACAATGAGGCGGAATGGGCGTCTCGCTTCTACGTGCAGATACGTGCACTGCGCGAAACGCACGACTTGGTGCGCGAACTGAAGAGTCGTCTGTCGAGGGAGGGCATTGAATCTAAAGCCTCGCCCTGGGCTAAGTTTGAGGAGCCACTGGTGTTGAAGGTAAGTTCTAGATGCCGACAACCATCTTGTCCGCTTCTGACAAGCAGAGTGGGAAGTTTGCGTAGGTACAGTTACGGATATAATTAATATGCCGCCAACAACGCAGTAGGCGAAAGATATAGCTTTGTATTACAGTCTCGGTCTTTCATTGTTTTTAACTAAAACATTCATTTATTTTTTTTAAGATTGGAGATTTACGTAAATGTTAATTCCCGTACCGATAGATAGATATATTTATTTATTGGTACAAATTTGTTGCATTTTGTTGATAGCATCTTAAATCCTAACATAGGTTTAACTAGACACTAGAGTTCTCTTAACAATACTAAGGTTAAAATTAAAATTAATGCTAGCATCGGTAATTAGCGCGGTAGGCAGTCACGTAAACAAGCACTGAGCGATGGAAGTTTGCGGGTTCAAGTCCCGTTGAGGTCAAATATTTTTGGGTTATTAAGTTATAATTGAATAACTTAGTACCTTTATGAATTTACAGGTTATCATAGCGGGCGCCTTCTACCCACAATACTTCATCCAAGTTTCACAGGACGAAGACAGAGAGCGTGAAGCCGTCAAAATTCTCGGCGGTTTAGATCCAAGGAATACGGTGAGCTTTATTAACGAAGATAATTACAACGCATAATAGAAACATACTAGTATTAGCACATACTAGCTGCACCCCGCGGCTTCTTTCGCGTTGATATCTATGTGTCAAATGGTTTATAAAACTTCCACACAATCTATTAAAAAAACCGCATCGAAATCCGTTGCGTAGTTTTAAAGATCTAAGCATATATAGAACAGCCAGATGAGCAACTTTGTTGTATACTGCAGTGATAACCCCTACATTAACTAAATAAGTAGAGATTTGTAACTTATCCATCTGATAACAAAATCATTGCTACCTATTAACGCGAAGCACTAACGAATCCATTTCTTAGGTGTACTTGAAGAATTTCCCTCCGAACCAACCTGGAGAAGTGTACGCAGCGGCAATAAAGCAAAAGGTCGCTGATATGATTTCTGACGAGCCTCGCGTTATTTTTGACACGAATAGCCGGTAAGAATCCTACAAATATTAAAAAGTTTCCTAAGATGTTTATTTATTCTTTCTTGCATATACAATGTGTCTGGTCACCGGTGTCGGAAACTTTGGGGGGGGGGGGGGGGGGGGTGAAATACGGTAAATTTTATCGACAAATCACTATCCCCTATTTTTTTTTCTACCTCCATGACAAAATGGTAGCCATTTTGTTTTGGTTTGCCTCGAAGCACGGGTGCTTGTACTGATTTAGCTATAGCTACCCATGTAGAGGTCCTAGGAAGACGATAAAGGACTCATTTGATAGCCAATAATGTGGACAATAAAGCAATGATAACATTGTTTCAATTTCCATTTTATAATAGAGGAAAGAAGAATATATAAAAAAAAAAATTTTGAACATTTTTTTTTTAAATTATTAGCTTTTTCATAGAATCGAAACTGTCAAGCTACAAGTTTTTTGTTTTTGAACGATAGTAAATACTGGATGCTTCAAAATAATTCTTCTTATCATAACTCGTCTTGCATCTTAGCTATAAGTAAGATAGTTTAGAAGTTATGATGATTTGAATATGTTCAATATTGTACATAAATTGGATCTAATATTGAATATTTATATTACAGGAAAGTTTTCTTGTCATTCAATGATACCCCCAGTAGCGCTCAATCTCGCAATACCGGAAAACTTTCTTGCGTAAGTACCAAAATAACTTAAGTCACTAAATACCTCAGTATAGGTTGCTCTAAATAACAATATTCTGAATTTCCGTGAATATTAACCAGTTATTTAAGAACCTAACATAAGTTATATTCATCATCATCATCATCATCATCAGCCTATAGCAGTCCACTGCTGGACATAGGCCTCCCCCAATGAGCGCCATAGCGCCCTGTCTTCAGCTTGCCGCATCCAGCATCTACCTGCAGTCTTTCGCAGGTCGTCATCCCACCTGGTCGGAGGGCGTCCTACACTACGTTTACCGAGTCGTGGTCTCCACTCAAGAACACGTTTGCCCCATCGGCCGTCGGTTCTTCGCGAGATATGGCCGGCCCACTGCCACTCCAGCTTGCTAATTCTTTGAGCTATGTCGATAACCTTGGTTCTCTGTCGGATGTATTCGTTACGAATCCTATCCTTCAGAGAAACATAAGTTATATTAGGTTCGTTAAACGCTTCCTTCACTTTTACTAGCGACATCTAGTTCTGAACGGTTAAAACTATTTTACTAAACATCTTTTTTTTTTAAACTTTGTCAATTCCCGAAATATTATATATATAACACCTGTAAAAAATATAAAATTATACCTGTATAAAATGCTGTATTATGCTGGATGCGTGAAGCTGAAGACAGGACGCTCATTGGGGGAGGCCTATGTCCAGCAGTGGACTATCATAGGCTGATGATGATGCTGTATTATGCTGTGTACATAATCACCTACTATTATTTTTTTATAGGACCCGACAATCCCCGGCCAGGTGGTTCTCCCCGTGTACAAAGCCCTAAAGGCAAAGCAATTGAAGATGGATATTCGCGTTCCACTGCTACCGTGAGTATAGAACTTGTTTACTCGCATCTTTTTTTAATCTACGCTAATACTATTAGTCGGTACCCCGAGGTACTAAACTAGTGACTAAAGGTCTAAAAATTATGATGGCCATCCGAGATATATCTGTCATGCGAGCCTTAGGGTGGGCTTTTGGCTTCTTGTACCGATAACCATAACATAGCGGAATTATTCTGTAAAAGATTGAAGTAAACAAAAAATGTAAGTGATGTGTATTTCCTAGTTCCATAATTAAATTATGCAATTTCTTATAGTACATAGTTTACGTTTCAAGCCAGATCGTATATAATTTTGATGTGATATTCTATTATTGCTTGTCATGTATTTTGTGTACCTACCTAATAAAATAAAATAAATACATTTGAAATTTGTGACGTGTCCAAGAGTCCTGTAAGGTCTAAAGGATATAAAGCACTTTGATGTTTGAAAGAAGTTCTTCATAATATATCTACTCTTTATTTTGCAGTCCGGCCAAAGCAGAAGCTATGTACAAAGAGATGAAGCAAAGACGCGAGGAACTGGACTTGGATCGGATGGTGCCGCGCCTGCCGGACATAGATGAGACGTACTTCCCGCTGAAAATCTGCCACGTATGACATTTATATAGTTATCGACATAGCTCTAAGAATTAGCAAGCTGAAGTGGCAGTGGGCCGGCCATATCTCACGAAGAACCGACAACCGCTGGGCCAAAAGTGTTCTGGAGTGGAGACTACGAATCGGTAAACGGACGCCCTCCGACCAGGTGGGATGACGACTTGCGAAGGACTGCAGGTAGATGCTGGATGCGGCAACTGAAGACAGGGCGCTATGGCGCTCATTGGGGGAGGTATATGTCCAGCAGTGGACTGCTATAGGCTGATGATGATGATGATGACATTTATTTATATCTGCGATCACAAATCTATCTAGATTTCGCGTCACATATAAAATTACAAGTACTATTTTAACGGGTATTAATCGCGTTTATTTTTTAGGGAAAAATAGGAAAATAAACGCGATTAATACCCGTTCAAATAGTACTTGTAATGATGTGTTCTGATCGCGTTAGTTAAAATATAAAAATATTAATCAAAGACTACACATTGCGGCATTGTGACACGTGTTTACGTTGGCTGTGTTTCTATCGACGTAAACAAAATAAGAGCTCACTTTTCAAGTGCGCTCTTATTTACAGAGACGGAGATTTGCGTCAACCCGAAATCTAGATACATTTGAGGTCGCAGATTTATATTCATTTATTCACGACGCCCTCTGTGGCGTGGTAGGCGAAGATCCGCCTGAGGAGGCGCAGGAGCTTGCGGGATCGATTCTCGTCTAGGAAAAAATGTTTGTACGACCTGCAGATATTTGTTCCGGGTTATCTGGTCGTTTTCTATGTATAATAAAAAATATCTGTCTATTTGTAATGTATTGTTTTATGTATATCAGTTATCTAGTACCCATAACACAAGCTTGTGGGCTGGATAATGTTGTGTGGATTGTCCGGCATTATTTATTTATTTCACAGCTTATCAGCTTAAGCAACTTCTGGGTGCACCAAGACGACGAATCGACTGCAAGCAACCTCTACCAGATTTTCTCTGTATTGAACAAAGGCTCGCTTTTTGCCCACACTGGGAAAATTCAATGTGGGGAGATATACGCCGCGCCGTTAGACGACGGGCTCTACCGAGCGAAAGTACTGAAACTGATGCCTCAAGGCTGTGTGCAGGTAAGGGGGAACTAAACATCTACAAAACTTTCAGTAACTAAGGTCACTTATAACTGGATATGTACCATGATTTAATTATTGAGTTTTCCAATATTTCGGCTGTTTCATGCGCCATGATCTTGGAATAACTGAAGGTACTGCAAGTAAGTTTTTATTTGCAGACGTACATCTACCCTCATTTTTTTGTTGAACCACTGAACACGGTAAAAACATGTATAAAAATCCCGTAATATAAATTGTTGTGTTTTGCTCCAGTTGTTATTCATAGACGTCGGAATGACCCTGCCCAGTCTATCCGCCAGCAAGCTGAAGCTGCTACCTCCCGGGCTGTGCATCCAAGCACCGCCGCTAGCTATGCGCTGCCGCCTGGCCGGGCTCGCACCGGCGCCGTTACTCGATCCGCACGGACGTTGGGCAGAGTCTGCTATCAAGTTTTTCAAGTCCTTCAGTCAAAAAGGCCCGCTGCTTGGCAAGGTACAATAATATCACTACATAGTATAAAACAAAGTCGCTTCCGCTGTCTGTCTGTCCCTATGTATGATTTGATCTTTAAATCTACGCAACGGATTTTGATGCTGTTTTTTTTTAATAGATAGAATTATTCAAGAGGAAGGTTAATAAACCATTTGACACATAGATTTCCACGTGGGCGAAGCCGCAGGGCGAAGCTAGTAAGATATATGTATATGTATAAAGGACGAGTGAGATTCATTCTGGGATAATTGACCTACTGAAGACGACGGTCATGAAAACAAACGATGATAAAGCAAAAATACCACTAAGCCAAATTTCAAAACCCTGATTTTTTGAAGATCACCCTTTTTTAGGTTTGAGCGTTGAAATGACACTGAAATGGAAACCCAAAATGTCAATTGTGTTCTCTCTCTTGGTAGGGGTGGTTTCTAAATGCTCATTGTATATTAGCTCATGGTTAGAGAACACAAAAATTACATCGAAGTAATCGAAATTCATACCTTCATCTTCAAATTTACGCATTTTTGACATTTATCTAGATATTATATAACCTAGATAAAGCCCTTTTCTAGGCTGTTCCATGTCACCTGGATGTCTATTAGGATACATAGATAAATATTTGATTGCACACTTAAAAATTAAAAAAAACTAGATAAAAAATTATAAAATATGTAACAATTTGGCGTTCTTTGCTGAAGAACGACCTCTACCAGACAACCGTGAATGGAAGGGATCGTTGTATTGAACGAACATGGCGATCTGTGTGCATTATAATACGAGTATACATTTATAAAATGTTACATACGAATACCTACTACTAAAAATACATCATCATCATCAGCCTATCTTAGTCCACTGCTGGACATAGGCCTGTGGCTGAAGATAGGGCGCTGTGGCGCTCATTGGGGGCAATGAACGCCACAGCTTCACCTTGAAAACAACAACGCAACTAAAAATACATAAATACATATAACTAATTTTACATGCCTACATAAATACACTTAATTTTGTAAAGGGAAAATGTTATGTTATGATTTTATATATATTCAGGTGTACTCAGTAGTCCAAGGCGTGGTAGCCATCGAGCTTCTCGCCGGGAATGGAACTATAAAAGTCAACGAGGAATTACTCAAGGCGAATCACGCTATTGCCTGCGAGGAGAGCTACGACTCCAAGGTAATTAGATGTTACTAGACTTACCTAGCCTTAAAAGTTTTTGTTTGTTCGCTTCGTCGATCGTCATTTATAAACTCGAAGGATAGGATATTTGACAATCTCTGTGGCGCGGTCGGCAAAAGCCCGCCTGCGACGCTGGAGGTTGCGGGTTCGATTCCTGCCTCGGGACAAAAGTTTGTACGATCAGATATTTTTTCCGGGTGTTCTGGTTGTTTTCTATGTATTACACAAAATATCTATACATGTTATGCACTGTATTCATTATCTGAGATCAACCAGTAACACAAGCTCTGCTGAACTTCAGAATATGTAGATGATGCTATGTGAATTGTCCAGCATTATTATTATATCTCATTTATTTAAAATTCTCGTATTTACAATCGTATCTAATATTCACAGATGAATCACGATCTCAGGCAGACTGCGAATGAGTTGAACTTAGCTCAGAAACGCGCGTTCAACAAAGAACAAACTAAACTAGCTTACAACGAACTGAGCGAGATGAAGGCAGCGGCTCCTGGAGAATTCATCACGTCTATCTCGCTGCAAGGACCGTTCAGGTTTGTTATATCTTCACTTTAGTGTTATATCACTTTAATGAAATACCAGAAGATTTATTATCATTTTAAATTTGACTGTTTATTTGATAATCAAGAAAATTACTCCACATTGAAACAGATAGAAAAAACTTTATTATACCACACAAAACAACAAACAGACTGTAACACAGAGCAGAAACAGTTGAGCTAACTGTAGACTGTTGCAAATAATTACAGAAGAAATACAGAATTTAAGAATAAGTAAACTGATCTATATCAATACCAGACGGAAGCGTTGTTTGGTAGTAGGACGGAAACATTTTATGTGCTGTATAATTCGTTCAGTTCAGTTTTTGTACTTTATCGAACTATCAACTTCATCTTCGTGTTTTGCATATGTAAATAATTGATCCTTATTTACAAGGTCTTTGAAATAAGACTAATGCACACCCCACACCACTCTTTGAATATACTCTCTCTCTTTCTCACACAATAACTTTCCTCAAAGTCCCTAAATGGAGTAAAAGTAAAAAGTTTTTTATTTTACCAGAACAGAATTGAGCAGTGTACATACTCGTATAAATTAACAGAGAAGCTGATAAAATCGGTCTCAACTCAGCATGTGCTATGGTAGAGCAGATCATACCATAGTCCAAGTGAAATGTGATGATGATGTTTGATGCTGGTCTTCCGTGGAGACCGTGAACTAACGACTTATGTTTCTCTGTTTCCGACAGTCCTTTGGAGATGAACCTTCATCCCCTGATGTACGCGAGCCAAGACAAGAAGGTGGTGGTGGAATGGAGCTCTGTGAACTCAGTGTTGCTTGACACAGCCCCGCAAGAAACCCATGAGAGGTGAGCCTTGTCTTTGGATATACTGTTATAAGGCTTTCATTATACAGCTTAGCCAGCATTATGCTAAGTTTAGAGCCTTTTTAAAACAACTCTATACATGTAGCTATGCTATAAGTGTGTCTTTTGTAAATGTATGTTGTCTATACTTATATTATAAAGAGGAAAGGTTTGATTTTTTGTTTGTTTGTTTGTAATGATTAGGCTCCGAAACTACTGGACCTATTTGAAAAATTTTCGTTCGGAAGAATCGTTGGGAAGCTACACTATCCCCAGTGAACATAGGCTATATTATATTTTCAAAAAAGTTAGGGATCCGTACTAAAACCGTGCGAAGCCGGGAAAGTCCGCTAGTTATAAATAAATGTCTCTATTCTATCCTATTCAGCGTGTGTGTGCCCTCGAGACAATAGATGCAAAACGTCAGATATACTGATAACGCCTGGGGCCAACTATACTGTCATACGTGCCGTAGGGTCTTCAAGACCAAGTTCGGGTCTAGCGAGCCATATTAGGGCTCATGATAGAAAGAGGAATCCGTATTGTCTAGGGTCGCCGAAATCGATGAGGAGGCCTATATAAAATGCCCAGCGAACCCTTGTCGCACTGCAGCTACAGAAGATATAGGAACAAAGAGAATGTCCTGGGCACTGAAAGCGTTGATAGAGGGAATAAATAATATGACTGGGCTGGAATTGTGTTTACCTTATTATCAATATAGCCATGGGAACACAGTACAGGCAATATCACAATTCCAGTCCAGTCATATTAGGGTTTTTCAAAAGAGTATCCTTTCTGCTTGTATGGTATAATACATAGTGTTTTCTATCTATACTTATATATCTATACTATTTTGTTTCCAAACACTTTTTTCAGGTTGGCTGTAGCAGTGAACGTGGGTCAAAATGAATCGAGCAGCGTTCTAACCCTGCGTCACACAACGTTGATGCCGAATATTCCAGGGCTGCCGGCCATTATGGCACTGTTGTTTTGTCCTACGTAAGTATATATAGATAGTTGGATCGGGTGTTCTGGTCGTTTTCTATATATAATAAAAAATATCTATGTAGTCTATTATATTATGTATATCTGTCATCTAGTACCCAAAACACAAACTCTGCTTAGCTTGAGGCTCAATGATGCTGTCCAGCATTATTTTACTCTAGGGGAATCTACTCTTATGGTATAAAAAATAGTACCTATATAGTATTAAACTATGCTTAATCATCAATATAGGCTATGAGTAGCGCTTGTGCCATAAAAAATAGTTAACACTTTGACTGCGAACTTTTTTCGACGACTGCGATCTTTTTTTTAACCTAATCCATTCGTGCTGCCGCTCTACACAGCGGTTGTGTTGCGCCGCACATGCGTTTCGTTCGAAAAATATTACGGCTCTGCTGAGTCACAAAGATCTGTATTTTCTCAGCCACTGCGCTAGTGTGGATTTTCGCAGATTAGTCACTTGTAGAAAACTCATACCGTGCGTTTTCAGCACTCAAAGTGTTAATCATAGATCTATGACTGAGCAAGCTATTATAATACGTGTCTAAATCAACTTTGTCCGCTTCCAGTGCGGAACTACACCGCGACGAGAGCGCCACGCGCTACGTCAGCGCTCTCTGCGGACTGGGCAGCCACCCGGACGGCACTCCGTACTTCCCCGAGCACGACCTGCTCCTGAACATCGATGCTGACCTCAATATCGATGATATTGGCGTGGTAAGTTTACACACACATGTTGGTGACTAGTAATACAGGTTTACCTATCACTGGCACCAGTCTCTCACAAACAGTATTTTCTACTCTACAACTAAAACAATCAAGTGGCGTTACTACAGGGTCGGCATGTCGGCAAAATGCCGCGGGCCACCAGCCGGAATGACGTCGTCGTATTCTCGCCTTAGGACAATGCTTGTACGATTGCAGATATTGGTTCAGGGTGTTTTACGAGTTTTCTATGTATAATAAAAAATATCTATCTATGTATTAAAATATCTATCTGATTATAATTAATTAGATATATATTCTTATTATTTTTGTTTGTTTGCCCTGTATCAGTTTCTTTAAATCTGTATCGTTAAAGTTACCTATGTAAACAGGCTTCCCGCAACACAGGCTTGCCTCGTGCGTGGGCGCCAGTAATGTGTACGTATGTATTTAACACTTTGATTGCTGAAATCACACGGTATGTGTTTTCTACAAGTGACTAATATGCGTAAATCCACACTAGCGCAGCGGCTGAGAAAATACAGATCTTTGTGACTCAGCACAGCCGTAATATTTTTCGAACGAAATGCATGTGCGGCGCAACACAACCACTGTGTAGAGCGGCAGCACGAATTTTTTAGGTTAAAAAAAGATCGCAGTCGTCGAAAAAAAATCGCAGTCAAAGTGTTAAGTGTTATTGCAAATAAATAATTTTGTATAAGTCTATCAGTTATCTAGTACCCATAAAACAAGCTCTTCGTAGCTTGGGGCTAGATGATAATGGGTGAATTTTCCAGCATTATTTATTTGAAAGCACACGTACTGTTGAGATCAATACAGTTGTTATGGCCTACACTTAATTGATTCTTATCTTAAAACGTTTGATACTATCATGGTTATTAACACTAAAGTCACTAATAACGGGATATTTACCATGATATGATTTTTTATTCTTATCTTTATCAGATCAACCACATTCGTTTCCTCACGGACTCGATGCTTTATTGCAAAGACGGGCAGGATGCGCCGACGCACACCGAAGAAGAGTTGCGCCTTACCCCAAAATCCATACGCAACGATATCAACAGGTAAGCTATTATTTTACCATCATGTACCTATATACATAGTTTGTATCCTTTTTTTATTTCTTGTTTTTGATACTTCTCCATCTGTTTGTTCGTGATGTACCAACTCTTAGTTTGCTTATATCTTTTTCATCCATCCCTAGGTTGCCTGGGAGAAATCGCTGTAAGCGATAAGGCCGCCTATTGTACTTTTCATGTGTAATATATAAGGTGTTATTTTATAG
Organism: Eupithecia abbreviata; assembly: GCA_943735965.1. NCBI lineage: Eukaryota > Metazoa > Arthropoda > Insecta > Lepidoptera > Geometridae > Eupithecia > Eupithecia abbreviata. The sequence continues at coordinate 7,246,619 of OX030991.1, read as the reverse complement.
TTTTAAGTGCAATAAAGTGTTAATTCATTCAATTCATTCATTCATTTAACCGATTTAAGTAAAGGATGTGGTTATCTTCTGGCTGTTTTATTTTTGTACTCTTATCACCTAAACAGGATTACTTATCTCACCTACAAAACATCGCGATAAGCAAACCTTCCAATGTAAAGGGAGGCTTTTGCCAACAGTGGGCACGGCGAGACTACTAATTCAAACAGTTGGAAGGAGAGATCATCATCATCAGCCTAGTTAGTTAATGCACATTATTTTGCTGTGTGGTAGCGGCTCTGGATTTAAGTAGTCTTTTCGCTTGTATGCACAATACACACTCAGGCAACTCAAGTCAATAGATGTACAAAGATTTAAAAAATCTGAGCTAAGCACACATTATAATATGACGACCGATGTGGCGCGGTGGGCGAAGGTCCGCCTGCGACGCAGGAGGTTGCGGGTTCGATTCCCGCCTCGGAACAATTGTGTGTACGATTTGCAGATATTTGTTCCGGGTGTTCTGGTCGTTTTTTATGTATAATAAAAAATATCTATATATGTAATGTATTGTATTATGTATATCAGTTATCTAGTACCCATAACACAAGCTCTGCTTACCATGGGGCTAGATAATGCTGTGTGAATTGTCCAGCATTATTTATTTATTTATTAGTTGGCTTTTTAGATATACATCATCCGGTCATCAGATATACATCAACAAATGTTTTTGTTTTCTGTAGGCTTACAAAATAAGGACTTATTCAAGTCAAACTTTATAATAATTTTTATTAAATTATATTATATTAATTTTAATGTTCACGTAAATTTTTTGTCCGAAAGTGGAAGAAGTAAAAATCCTATCCTACACTAAGTCGTAAAGACTTGTACTGGTCAGTGTACATTGGCGTGTTGAAAGATTAAGGCTCAACTCACACCAAAAGAGCGTCGAAGCGCAGCAGACACTGAAACTGCGCTCCGCTTCGACGCTCTTGGTGTGAGTTGAGCCTAACTCAGCGACTAAATTTCAATTCTCCACACAGGCTTCTGAAGAAACGGCGCAAGCACCGCGAGCAGCAAACCGTGCGGAACGCTTGGAACTGGTGCTCCATACCAGCTGATGAAATAATGGAGATCAACATGCCTGAGATGTTGGAGCGCGCCGTCGTGTACCCGCTTCACATGCCACAGGAACTGCTGCCAGTGTCCAGGGAGCATTTACTGAATTTGAAGCGGGAGAATGATACCCTCAAGCAGATCGTTGGCAGGTTCGATTTGGATATAATTTAATTAATTGGACAGGACAATTGTGTGTACGATCTACAGATATTTGTTCCGGGTGTTCTGGTCGTTTTCTACATATGTATGTATAATAAAAATATCTATCTATGTAAAATAGTATTATGTATTATCAGTTTTCTAGTACCCATAACACAAGCTCTGCTTACCAAGGGGCTAGATAATGCTGTGTGAATTGTCCAGCATTATTTATTTTTTATAATAATACTATTTAAAAAATTATATACATATATATTTATATATAAATAAAGTAAAGTAAAAAAGTTTTTCCATGGTCATCACGCTTGCCGTGGTGGTTGTAGTGCCTGGTCTATGGTTGATGGTCTTAGCCTGTGAATATCGTAAGGATCAACTTAGGGAACCTACCACAGCTAGCTCAACTAAGGGTAAGTTCCCTTAACTTACCAGGGGGAGGGCCTCTAGTCCACGGATTTAGTTGGACAACCTTGAGGGTTCAAATCGTACTAAACACTTTAAATTGTGTTTTTCCCAAGGAGCCCGATATCATCGAGCGCCGAGCTGTCTTGCAAGCTATGCGGCACAGCAGCCATGCCGATGCACGCCATGCGCATCCATCTCTACAGCAACGCGCATATCGAGCATGAAGAAGACTTTCGATTGGTGGAGTCTTAAAGTATGTTACCAACTTGCTATTATTATTACTGAACTAAAAGTGTAGAAAAGAGACGCAAAAAAAAGATCGATTGAAAAAACAACTGTGTATTCGTCTAAAGTTTTAGCTGTTCTGTTATTTCTTAAAGTATGTTACCAACTTGCCATTAGTCTTACCGAAGAAGAACGATTTGTATAGACAGATATACAGTTAAAAAAAAACGTTTCAAAATGTATAGCTTGTATAACTTCTTACATTTTCAAAGTGTATCGTCAACTAGTCTTTATTATTACACTGAAAAAAAGCTATCGTATCAGATAGATGAACAAAAATCCTTTTTCGTATGTATTATCGTTTTTTTTAAAGTATTCCTTTAAGTATGTTGCCAACTTCCCGTATTTATTACCGAAAAACAACCTATAAAGCCAAACATAAAAAATAATTAAAAATTCATTTAATTTATTTTGTGGTCTATCTAAACTTACTTGTTATTTTACGTAAAATAACTTTATTTATAGATTTAAGTAGATACATTATAAAATATCTTGATGTTCTTGCAAACTTTCAAATACATATTATGATAAGTTCATATCTATTCCCGAAATAGCTGAACGTTTATTGGTGGTGTTATAGAATCATATAAATGTTCATTTCATAAGTATACGACTTATATTTACGTAAAATATAATAAGCAACGTTCTCTTTTCCATAAAATAACAACGACAAAAGAAACAAAAAAGAAAATGAACTCATTTATTCTCAGTTATATTTTTTATATCATTGTGTATATTTTTTACTACCGATCCTTTATTTTTCCGGAATATAACTACAATAAGATTGTTATAAAAAAAAACTTGATGTGGTTATAACTATTCCAGTATGTTAGAATATCTTTGTTAGAATAAAAAAATCTAGCCGCCTTTTTCATAATAGTGTGACATAAAACAGTTGCAAAGTATCTTTATTTCTCAGTATGACCTATATCAAGATAAGAAGTTGGAGTGAGAAATAATAAAGCAACTGTTTTATTTTAGCAGTCTGTTATTATGAACATTGTGGAAATATGTTAATGGATGTTTCTAGGTGGTACACGTAGATCAAAATAGAATATTCTATACCTACCTACTTGTGTTGTAGAGAATGTGTGTTAACTATTAAGTATTGATATACTGTGTCATTTTCCAAAGAGATGATGGCGTACATTATTTCTCTCTCTTATCCATAGATAATTTTGTGATTTAAAATGTTTATTTTCGTAATGAGTCAGTTATCGCTTATAGTTGATTGATATAGTATAGCATTTTTAGGATAAGTTTCTTAAGTGATCTTCCATTTTTTGAAAATAAGTTGATTGACAAATTCCTTTAGATATAAGATGTGTCTTTTATATTATTAATGTCTTTTATATGTTAGTGGACAGTATTATGATGGTTTAAAATTAAAAGCATAAACCATAATTACTTCTATCAAGTAATATTTAAGGTTTTCCTAATGTCATGCTGTGTCATCAAAAGGTGCTCAAGAAATATTGACTTCTAATCATTCTACATTGCTGTGTTTAAATAATAGTGACTTTAGTTCGCTTGTTTCTTCATGAAAATTATTCATTAAAGACAGCTTAAAACTAAATTCAAATGCAAGGTCAATTGCTATACAACAAAACTCAATAAGCTAGTTTCGAATTATTGAGTTTGTAGTTTCCCTCATTTTGCTATATTAAGTTTCATAGTATATTTCAAATATGTAGTCTTTAAGTGTTTTCTATGTTTCTCATTTGATTATTTTGCGAATTGCACAGAGTTGTACTAACTGAGTACCGACTAGTTTTTGACGAGATCTATCTCGTATGTACGAATAAAAAATATCTTCATTCGGTAATCGCAGATATTTGCAAATTTAGGAGGTAAAGTTAAGAACACCCAAAGTGTAAGTAGTTGTTTACTTCCTAACTACTAATTACTTTACTCATTAAATAAATAATAAAGAAATAACGTTGTTTTATAATCCTCTCCTTAGCAGATAAAGCGTGATCGTTAAAATAACTTACCAACAATAATGGTATTACGATAATTTGACTAGGAGTTTTTAACAAGCACGGTGTGCATTGCCTCTATTGTAATCTGTGTCTGTGGTTAAAAACCAGTTTGGGCAGTTTGTCAAGTTTACCGCAAACATTCCTCCTAAGGCAGTGGCGCTCGATGAAGTTTTAGAAATACGAGTAATATGTCATAGCAGCTAGTGGCTAATAGAGCTCAGTGTGGCTCATGCAAATTAGAGTCGTACTAATAATACTTAATACATAAATGCGTCGGTATTTTAAATTTCGCGTCTTCTGTTTGTATATGCTGATAAGGAGTGACGCAATCTAACAAAAACATGTGGTCGGACAAAGATATTGATGTTATTTTGAGGTGAGTACATACTTAATTTCTTCAATTTTATTTTATGAAGTGAATGTAGAGGAACTTATTATACTTTGTCGTCTAGAAGAATTCTGTTGGTAAGTATCTAGTAAAACTTAATAAGTAGGAACCTACATAAGGTTCATGATGATGAACATTTAAACGCTTTTTTAAATTTAAAGTTAAATGTTAAGGACGTATTTTAAAAGTATGTCTATTTGTTTGAAGTTTACACGTCATTAAACTTAACTCCTATTTCTTATCATATCACAACATTACTCGTATGAGATAATAGGCTGACCTTACGAGTTCAACTTCCCTTGGTCAAAATAATAGAATGTTTATCCCGATCTAGTGATGTGGACTGTGGTGTAAATAACAAAGTTCAAAACAATGATATTTGTTAGGAGAGTCAGATCTTACGTCATGGGAATGTTTTGCAATAAAGTTCTAAGGTACGAATCCTTTGCATATTTTTTCTGTTTCTGGTTTCTGCAACTTTTGGATTATTAATTTATTATTACCGTAAGAAATAGAAAGAAAAAAAGAAAATACATTTAAAATATAAATAAACAATAGCAGATATATATAATTTTTAATTATGTATATTTCAACAAACCAACTCATATTAGTGAGGTCCGCCTGCAGTTGCGGGTTCGTTTTCCGCCTAGAGACATTTTTTCCGGGTGTTTGGTCGTTATTTCTATGTATGTATAATAATAAATATATATCTATAAGTATGTCAGTCATCTAGTATCTAGTAACACAAGCTCTGCTTAGCTTGGGCTAGATGATGCTGTGTGTGCATTAGGTATTTATTTATTAGGTTCCCATGAAAAAAAAGGCAGACCCACCAAATATATGTACATATACTCGTAATAGTATGAGCCTGCTTAAATAAATCTTTCTATTTCCTACGATCCTGAAGCATTTGCAAGTCTTCCTCCAAATCCTTCAGATTTTATTATTATCATCTTCACCACAGCACTTATTTCACTATCGTCTCAGAATGACACATTTTAGCATTTTACCTTTGATGAAAGAAACTAGGTACAGGTGGACGACGCGTATGAAAAGTGTCAAGGTTAGAACCATTTTATTAATCTGATGTTTACATTAAGACTACACGCACTTGGGTATAGACCAGCGGCTTTGTAGATACCTCTTATTTCGGTCTTCGCTAGTCTGGGCCAGGTGATCAACTCCCAAACTAAGATTAGATTATTTCAAGGCCAAACTGATGAGGAAAGCTCTTGTTATTTCAAATACGACCAGGATTTTATGGACTTCAATTGTTAAATTCACAGAAATAACTTAAGGGTTCCTACAGGTATTTTTTACCTGCTGATACTATAGGTACCCGTTATTCTTTATAATTGTTAGTAGTGGCTGCTATATCCAAAATGGCACAGAGCCGCCTAGGGGTTGGTGCAAAGTCATTGTATACAGAAGCTTCGATTATTTGTATCTTGAGGTTATCAATCAGGTGACCTGCCTCTTGGCCATTGAGATCTGGCAGTAGTTCGAAGTAAGACCGCGAGGCAGCTACTCTTCAAAATGGTGGCAGAAAAGATTTCAGGACTTTTAGTTGCAGGGTAATTTTTTTTTAATCTCTTTCCTTTCTAAGATTTGGCTTTTCATCTGGCGCTTAATTATTTTAACTATGGAAGTAGATGTACTATTCGAAGTTTTGAGTCTGGAGGTCCACAAACGAAGTTGACGGATCACGTCGGATCGCACAAAACGAAGGACGACCAATGCGTTCTTTCGGGACCTTACTATGAAAATAATTGTGACATTTATTTCTTAGAGATCCGAAACGAAAGGTGTCAGTAACGCGCCCGAAGCCAATTTGTGGTTTCGTGCGACCGACTTCACACCCGTCAACTTTGTTTGTTTCAAAGTAGACCTTCAGTGTCCGTACTAGTAATAACGAAATCGATGTTTCCGATTCGTTTTCGTGCAAATGTTATATACAAGCGACTTGAGTTTGGTTTGCACGAAAACGAATCAGAAAAATAGTTTTTCCTTTTCCGAGTAAGCTCCCTGGTTTTCGTACAAATACCGATTTCTGTTTCGTCTTTAGCTACCTATTGGTCTTATCAAAGACTAATAAAGATCTCAGGTCTATTGCAATTCTCTATTACTACTTACTATTATTGAGTTCTCGATATTACGTCGGCCTTAACTAATTTGAACCTTATAATCAGTTCCATCGAGAATGAGCTCCGCCAGCAAGTGTTGGAAGCGAAGGCGAAGCTCCCTTCCTTCTTACCGAAGCTTGCCATCGTGCAAGTGGGGGGTCGAGAAGACTCCAATGTCTACATCCGGATGAAGCTCAAGGCTGCTGCGAACATCGGCATTGATGCTGAGAGGATCTGCTTGCCACGGGATATTACGGAATCTGAGGTTAGTACAATAATGTATTAATATTGATAGATGATAGTAAGTCATAGTCAATTTGATGTGGGAACTCTCACAGCAAGCTTTTTTAATGTTACTGTAAAAATGACAGTTTTGATTGGTCGTTCTGTAAAAGAGTTTTAAACAAAAGACGAGGTGGCGGAAGACAGGTGGTCATACATCTATTTATTTTAACGTCATCTTATAACTATCAGAACGTTTTCTAGCAATTATTAAATGTTTTGGATGGATGGAACTGACGACGCGCGACTACGAAGCGATTGATTCTTTGACGTCAAAATGACACTAATGTTAAACTGAATTATAATGTTTTTTATTTGTTATTAATTACATGTTTGTCTTTAATAACTTATCTAATACTTTCTCACATTTGACCTTGTTTTACTCGACTACCCACGTTTCATCACTGCAATATGATAAATGTTTGTAACTTTTAATCAGAATTGCTATAATCGAGCAAAAAAAGGTCAAGTGAGAGTAATATGACAATCGACTCTGACTTAGGTTATAATAATCTTGACGTTGACGTTAAAATTTCCGTCGTTGTCGATCAGCCGATCGACCGAATATAGCCCCATTCCACGAGAGTGTGCCGTTTGTATGATTTTTTTGTATCATATTGGAAACTGAAATCGTTTATTTAAGCCCAGTCTCTCCAGATGGCCCATTCCCTTTGGGAATGACAAGGAGAGAAAACTATAGCGGATAGGTAGGTACTCATTACCGCTTTGGGCATGCCTGGTTCAGCAGAGTGCAGAGTGGCAAATATCTCTTTATTATAAGGATCACTCTGGAAAAGGGACATGCCTATGTTGTATTGTAATTGTTCTAGGTAGGTATTTAATTGTTATGTCTTAGCTCTATGATTATATTTTTGTGTGCTTTCTAGCCAAATTTGGATCCATGGATATCCGAAATAAAAATATTTTATTTATTTTATTTTATAATAAACATGACTTAGCGCTCTTAGTGTTATGTTTTTTTGTGAATTGATAAACTCTCAGTAGTCGGATCTTTGCCTGATGTTTATATTGCTAAGTGCTTGATCTTCTGACTCGCCGATAACTTAGATATCGGTCAATTATATTGTTTACTCGCATCGTCTGATGTAACATTCAAACCATACGCTTAAATGCCTGGCATATGTTACAATTAGACATGCCAGGTTTGATATTTATTGAGATGAGCAGTTCAATCTGTCGCCGTCCGCGTGCAGAAAATATATTACATATACACTAATAATTAATAACAGCTGTCATGATATTATTTTAAAAAAAATCGATGGACTGGGCATCTTTGTCGACATCTGTGACATCAAACCCACAGTTTGATTCCCGCAACTACGATAGTCTAGATATACGATAGCCTTATCAGACTGTCTTAACGGCGTGCGTGATGCTCGCAGTGTAATAAGGCGTAAAAGTTAATACAAATTATTTATTCCGACCTTTGCCCAGCACATACCTAATCAAAGAAATATATTCATACTAAATAGTGTCAATGATACGGTCCATGTTAATTCCTCGTGAGTGAAGCCGCAAGCAAAAGGTAGTATACACATCAAGTAACAATATCAACTCTTCTTTTAGCTCCTGTCAAGAGTGACTCAGCTAAATGAGTCGCCGGAAGTGCACGGCATCATAGTTCAAATGCCGCTCGACTCATCCAATGACATCGACAACCATCTCATCACCGACGCTGTGTCGTCCGACAAGGACGTTGACGGGTAAATGTATATAACTACATATTTAGTTAGGCGAAGAACCGACGGCCGCTGGGGCAAACGTGTTCTTGAGTGGAGACCACGACTCGGTAAACGTAGTGTAAGGACGCCCTCCGACCAGGTGGGATGACAACCTGCGAAAGACTGCAGGTAAATGCTGGATGCGTCAAGTCGAAGACAGGGCGCTATGGCGCTCATTGGGGGAAGCCTATGTCTAACCAGTGGACTTAGGTGATGATGATGATTTAGTTAGGTGTTTGTAACAATTATTTATTATTTGTCTTTAGGTAAGTATTCATAATGTTATGTTCATATTTATTCTAGCTTATATTTGGTACACCCCCTGCCTTTCTTAAATTCACATAATTACTTTCCATCCAAAGGTTGGACAAGTACAATGAGCGGCTTTTTGTAATGGATCTGGTGTACAAAAAAGTATTTTTGTATTGTATTGTACCTAAAAAAAGATTTATAGCCCAAATTTGAATGCACATTTGTGCGGCAGTGGTGCGGCCCAGATCTGCGACAACCACAAGACAAGCATTATAAAAGATAAAGTTACCCACCTGGATACAGACAGCAACAAAATTTACTCTTGCTGCTGGCTGGTATCCGAACTGGTATTTTATTTTTATTTATTTGGAAGACAAACAGTTCACAGATAATATAAATAGGTACAATAAGGATTTACATAGACCAGTGAAGTCTCCACTATAAACAAATATACATATAAAACTAGTAACAGATAATAAGTGTTCATTAAAATATTCCTATTATTATGCACATTGTCGCCAGACAGAATTGCTATGATACTTATCGAAGGGATTAGACGCCTGAACACATTCCGTACCGTACATTCTCCGATAAGCAAACGTAGTGTAGGATGCCCCCGGTCAGTGGGATGTCGATCTGCAAAAAACAAGAATGCTTATAAGAGGAGGTATCTTCTCAATACATTAGGGAGGCCCATTAGTAGACTTTCATAAGCGGTTATGATAATGATGAACCTAATTTCAGATCGTAATACGCTCACATAGTAAAGTCGAGTCGAGTGAATTTGATAAAAAAAACTAGAATTTATTTAAACTATCTAATTTGTTTTGTTTTTCAGGTTGAACACAGTGAACGAAGGCAGAATCGCTTGCGGGGATTTCACCGGCTTCATCCCTTGCACACCCTGGGGCTGCATCGAGCTGATCAAGCGTACTGGAGTATCCATCGCTGGGAAGAACGCCGTGGTGTTGGGCAGGAGCCGTATTGTGGGCACGCCTGTTTCTCAGCTTCTCAAGTGGGAACATGCGACGGTCACCGTCTGCCATTCTAAGACGAAGGACTTGAGTGAGATTGTATGTATTCGTACGTACGCTTTCATCTTCAGCCATTAAAAAAATTTGATGAAACTATTAAGTACCTACATCTAGTATAAAGCTTTTAGGACTTCCTCTGTCTTGTCATATGACAAGGCAGTAAGCCAGATTTGTATGATATAGGTACCCACATCATTAATTCATTATGATTTATGGTAAGATGCCTGGATATTCTCGATATAATTTGATGTCCTTGTCACTGGGTATCGGTACCACCAACAAAACAACAACGAAACTTGTAAAGGAATCACCTCGTCTCCTCACCTCAACAGCCTATATTGGTCCATTGATCTCCCCCTGATGCACCAGGGCACCCTTTTGGCTTTTATCTCATGGGGTAATGACCATAATCTACAAGTTGTGCACGCGAGTTGGGGATCGCAGTTTGGTTGTAGAATTGTTCAGTAGGAAGCGTTGCCTGCCCGCCCCTGGGGGAATATTACTTCCTGGCCTATTAAGACACCACACGGCACGGAATCACCTTATCCTTGTATAATTTCCAGACAAAAACAGCGGACATCCTGGTGGTGGCGATTGGTAAACCTGAGCTGGTTCGTGGATCATGGATCAAGCCGGGAGCCGTTGTTATCGACTGTGGAATCAACATCATCCCCGGTAATGAACAATGCCTATTTCAATATTCTTGTCTTGTGATAACACATTGATATATATAATTAGCGGCGCCCCGGCGTCAAATGGTTTATAAACCTTCCTCTTGAATCACTATACCAATAAATCGCATCAAAATCCGTTAGGTAGTTTTAAAGATATAAGTACAAAGGGACAGGCAGGCAGCGGGAAGCGACATACATATATGTGTGTTTGTGTGTACTATATGTGTATAAGAGTTTGAAAATCAAATACGTAAGATGTCATTATTCGTTTATAAAGTATCTTACATTAGGTTCCTACGATAGAAGCTACTATGACGCGACTTCGTGTGCGTTGGAGTCAGATAAAAGTAATGTATACCTATTTTATTTTTGATTTTTACATTTAAACATAAACCAAAATGAATTTTGTTGTCTTGATTCCGTCTACTATTTCCGCGTGTATAAGTTAAAATGGAGGATACCGGCTTTACATTACGCGAAACTACACGCCGCCGTATAGAACAGTCAAAACAAAATTGTCCAGTCGTTTAAATTAGTAAGCAGCCGTGTCCGTCGACAAAGAACGTTACAACCAAATCAAAATATTGACAAAACTTAACGTCCACATCCCCTAAAGCAATAACAAACTGCAGCAGTTGACTAATTTACCGTGTCTAGTTGGGGTGAAGTTGTTTTTATGTCTCCTAAATTACGTGAAATGTATTATTACGAAATGTTTTTGATAAGATGCCTTGAAGAGTATAATCTAAAGTGACTGTATTAGTAAGTGAATAAGCACACCTCATTTGCTAATAGGTTGTTAAACATATAGTGATATAGTTACGAAGCTGTCGTTTATGAAATGTGTACTGCATACCTTGTGAATTTTTAAGTTATTGATTACAAAATGTAGTCCTACGGCACAGATATCATAATACTACCCTGTGTTAAAGAAATTGTCAGTTAAACGCGGTATCTGAAATACCTATCTACGTATGTAGGTAGTGCATTTAATTACTAATTTAATTGTCAGTTAAACGCGGTATCTGAAATACCTATCTACGTATGTAGGTAGTGCATTTAATTACTAATTTCAGGTAAGCGTAAAAACTGTTTAAAAAATGCTTGCCGAAGTTGAGTCGCGTCGCAGACTTGTTGATGAATTAATGGAATATTAAATAACAACTTGTATTTGTTTTGAGTCGTTGTAGGTACTCTGTTGTCTGCTGTTAATATCGATCTGCATACTACAAATAACATTTAACACGCAATACAACAAAAACTACAAGTAACCATAAATCAAATATCTAAAATATTAATATAATGGTAAACAATACAAATACAAAACGTTTATTTCAAAAATATGTGTAACAATTGAGAGTTGGAGCACTGTCTCCTGTGGTAGCAACAGTGTAGTCACAGGCGAACAGATTCTGAATGAATGAATTGTTTTTCCTTTAAAAAAGGCTACATTGCGTAGATTTCTGTTATTTTCGGGTGGTATGAAAAAATCTACATTTTTTTGTCTTTCTAGATTCAACAAGAGCCAGCGGCCAGCGCATAGTTGGCGACGTAGCGTACTCCGAGGCGTTGGAGGTGGCCAGCCACGTCACACCCGTGCCAGGAGGCGTGGGGCCGATGACTGTGGCCATGCTGATGAAGAACACAGTGCTGGCGGCCAGACGCCAGCTGGACAGACTGCTGGCACCAGCGTGGCCGCTGAAGCCTTTAAGGCTTAGGCCTATCAGTCCGCCGCCAAGGTACGACCTTCTATTTTATTGACATATTATTACACTTAGGCTATAATTACATTAATAACTGTGGCCATGCTGATAAAGAACACAGTGCTTGCGGCCAGACGACAGCTGGACAGACTGCTGGCACCAGCGTGGCCGCTGAAGCCTTTGAGGATGAGACCCATCAGTCCGCCGCCAAGGTACGACCTTCTATTTTATTGATATATTGTTACACTTAGGCTATAATTACATTAATAACTGTGGCCATGCTGGCTGATAAAGAACACAGTGCTGGCGGCCAGATGACAGCTGGACAGACTGCTGGCACCAGCGTGGCCGCTGAAGCCTTTGAGGATTAGGCCCATCAGTCCGCCACCAAGGTACTATTTTATTGACCTTTTGTTATACTTGGGCTATAAGCACATTAATAACAGTAAGGTATTAATGTGCTCGTAGCCCAAGTATACCAAAACGTCACTAAGGGGCCATGCTGATGAAGAACACACCGCTGGCACCAGCGTGGCCGCTGAAGCCTTTGAGGATTAGGCCCATCAGTCCGCCACCAAGGTACTATTTTATTGACCTTTTGTTATACTTGGGCTATAAGCACATTAATAACAGTAAGGTATTAATGTGCTCGTAGCCCAAGTATACCAAAAGGTCACTAAGGGGCCATGCTGATGAAGAACACACCGCTGGCACCAGCGTGGCCGCTGAAGCCTTTGAGGATTAGGCCCATCAGTCCGCCACCAAGGTACTATTTTATTGACCTTTTGTTATACTTGGGCTATAAGCACATTAATAACAGTAAGGTATTAATGTGCTCGTAGCCCAAGTATACCAAAAGGTCACTAAGGGGCCATGCTGATGAAGAACACACCGCTGGCACCAGCGTGGCCGCTGAAGCCTTTGAGGATTAGGCCTGATAGGCCGCCGCCAAGGTATGAAAATCTTTGTTTACATTAATTTATGTGCAACAGTTCATACAAACTATCTTATATAGTGTGCAAAAGCTTAGTAACAACTGTAATAATCGTTAATGTCTCTAATATCAATATAATTAAACAATATTCAATATTTCAATTGCTAGCAATTATTTATAGGATATATATAATGAATCTGTTTCTTTATCCTCAGTGACATCGCCATTGCCCGGTCTCAGAAACCTAAGGACATCAGCGTGTTAGCGCATGAAATCGGTCTGTACCCGAACGAAGTGTCGCAGTACGGACGGACCAAGGCAAAGATATCTCTCTCAGTACTCGACAGGCTGAAGGGCCAGCGAAGCGGGAAGTACATTGTTGTTGCTGGGTAAGTACTGTGTGCAGTAACAAAGATATGTCGCAAGGCGGCATCGAGATAATGCACAATATACTTCCCATGTGAGTCTCAGTGCAATCACAGTTCTCCCACTTAATATTTTTTTTTTTTGTATTTGTATTTATTCAAAACAATTACAGTTATGACCTAATACAATAGAGTAGTCAACATGATATATTACAGGTAAAATTATTAATAAAAACACAATAAGCAAAATAATTCAATATAAATATTAATTATCAAAATAGAAATAAAAATGTCAATTTACAATATTTTCAGCATCACGCCCACGCCTCTTGGAGAAGGAAAGAGCACGACTCTTCTAGGATTAGTCCAGGCGTTAAGTGCGCACCGGGGCCGCAATGCCTTCGCCTGCATGCGTCAGCCGAGTCAGGGACCCACCTTCGGAGTGAAGGGGGGCGCGGCTGGAGGCGGTTATTCACAGGTAGGTGACATCTTTGGGCAACTGCTGTAGCGCGGCAGGCAAGCATAGGCGGGTAACATACTGCCACGCACCACGCACATTCTTGCGGGAGTGCAGATCTGCGTGCATCATCGTGCGGGATTTTACGCACTCACTTTTGTGGATTCACGGCGGCTCTGACTCTTTTCATTCAAAACTGTTCAAATCACGCACGGCACTGTTGGACTCGGTGTGCTATACCTTGCGTCTTGCCTCGCACCTACGCGCGTTGGTGCATGTTTCTCCGCGCTTGAGCGCGTGATCTGCATGAACGCGCGTGGATGCATTTTCTGTGTGTTGGACTGTGCGTGTTTTCTATACATACGTAGATACTTACAAGAAACGTTAGAACACGCATTCACGCAACATGCAGCGTGGTGCGTGGCAGTGTGTTGATCGCCATACTGATGCAGTGCCATAGTAGGATGCAAGCTTGATATCAAAAGTTAACGCCCTCCGGCCAGGGGGGTGACGAAGTCTGCAGGAAGATACTGGATGCAGCAAGCTGAAGACAGGGCGCTATGGCGCTTATTAGGGGAGGCCTATGTCCAACGTTGACTATTATCGGTTGATGATGATGAAGACATATATACAGCATGTTCCGCAATGAAATATATTGAATCTTGAGTATTCGGTGGTTAGATTATGCAAACTAGACTGCTACATAATAATAAAATTTGCTACAAGTCGTCTGTCTACCTCATATATTTGGGTTGAAAAATAATATAAAATCCTTAATCCTTACGACGACGCATATGTCCATTTGCAGGCCTATCCAGCGGAGGCTGGAAGGGATATTGGGCAGTGAATTTTCAACAGGTCATCCCAATGCTCCTTTGCTCTAACTGATTAATAACTCCATCAACAGGTCATCCCAATGGAAGAGTTCAACCTACATCTAACGGGCGACATCCACGCAGTGACCGCTGCCAACAATCTCTTAGCCGCCCAGATGGACGCCAGGATATTTCACGAGGCGACGCAGAAGGATGGACCCTTGTTCGACCGACTCGTGCCTAAGATCAAGGTACCGATATTCAACTCTATGCCATTGAGTTAAGAGTTCTACCTACATCTAACGGGCGACATCCACGCGGTGACCGCTAACTCCATTTATGACTTTTCTATAAGTCCGGAAACTAATTTGGCCATCAACTCCCATATCAAAAGCCTTTGTAACATCGCTGATGATGAACTTCTAGTCAAACTTTATATCATTTAGCAAGTGTTTAGCTACAAAGACTTTTCAAAATATATAAATGTTTACTAAAACACTAGTCAGGTACTTTTATTCAGTTACCACATGAGCGAAGTCGTGAGAAGAGGCAATTTACTCCATAAAATCCCGGTAGTTTCGAAGACTGGAAGGTATGTGGCAAATTTTGCCGAATCACTTGAATACTATCTTATCCTTATGTAAATAATTACCTATTCCTTTGTCAATTTATAGGGTGTGCGAAAGTTCTCCGCCATCCAGCTGAGAAGATTAAAGAAACTGGGAATCAACAAAACAGAGCCGGAATCTCTGACCGATGAGGAGAAGACAAAATTCGCCCGATTGAACATTGACCCCGCCAACATTATGTGGAACAGAGGTATGACTATTTCAGTTCGTGAACAGTCAGCAACGAAAACCGATGAACACGAATTGATTTGAATAAAACTTCATGGCTATACATATGTAAGTTAATGACCACCTTAAAAGGGGAGAAACGCTATAAATAAAATTGTCACGAACCCCCTGGTTGCTAGGATACTAGTCATCCAACTCATGCTGAGGCAAGGCCATATTATTACTGGACTTAGGTACACGTTTCCTCTTAGTTTAAGTTTATTTCGTTCTGTGTAAGTCTCAAAAAAATAAAAATTCATTAATTCAATTCATTCACACATTCAACATAAGTCTCATAAGTCTTTATAAAAAACATTTCAAGTTCTTATAGCTCTTTTCAGTTTGTTTTTTATTGTTCTTGTATAGCGGCTCGTTGCTGACCGTACATTGTCGGTATTCCCATCATATATCATCAATTAGCTAAACACACTTTGATTAACTACCACTTGGCAGATAAATTAGTTTTTCGGTACACTTTACAATTGCTGAAAACCCACATGATCTCATCTCCGATCTCACAGAACAAATCAAAAAGTTCTAACAAGTGCTAATAGAAATTCCCAGTGTTTATTGAATTGCGTCTATAGTGCATGGAAGTTCAATCCGCAAAAGTTAAATAGTACCTAACTGTTTACCACTTTTCCGCAAATATAAACTAATGTTGCTCTAGACTTTGTCTTTGTTGTTGTAGAAAACTGGCAATGCGTGCGTCAATCCCATCGTTAATAATTGTAAGGGGAAGCACTCACTACCAAACCACAAGTTATTCTCAGAATAACTTATATTGTTGTCTTATGTACTTTTAATGCAATAAAGATTTTTTTTTTATCGTTACCTCGATAGATTTTTAAGTTTTCTATTTTTTTTGTCCTTGCTGAATATAATATATTGTAAAAGCAAAAGTTTGGATGTTTACATGGATGAATGGATGTTTGTTACTTTTTCACGCTAAAAATACTGGACGGATCGGGCTGAAATTTGCATATAATAAAACATAGACTACTTTTTACCTCACAAATCATTTTCAAAAAATATAAATAACCTCTAAATGTTTACCTAGTCAAAACGCGTAAAAAGCCGCACGAAGAAACTAGTTTTAAAGTTAAGTAAGTTGGGTCCCGTCCATCCCATCCCGTCCAAGCCCATCTTTGTATTACTACGATAAAATCAAAGTATTATGTTTCCACAGTTGTCGACCTCAACGACAGATACCTCCGCAAGATCACCATCGGCCAATCGCCGACAGAGAAAGGGCTCACCCGAGAGACTGGTTTCGACATTGCCGTGGCATCAGAAATCATGGCCATACTAGCCCTGGGCAATGATGTGGAGGATATTAAGGACAGGCTGGCGAGCATGGTCGTCGCTTTGGACACCAGTGGCAACCCTATTACAGCTGATGATTTGGTAAGCTTTTACTCCTCTAAAGTTCTTTACCAATTATTATTTATAATTAATAAAAATTAGACATCAGTATGTATAAAATTATAAATAAAATGAAAAAATATATACATTAATGATTATATTACATGAGAATATAATATATATATATGAGAATGAGAAAATCAATCACCAATTAACGACAACTTGCTTTACGAAAGTACGATGGTATTACTGCCGATTCTCAAGTATCTAATCACAGTTTTCTATCGAGTCTTGTTCGCAAGAACGGGCCTTCTTGAGAATCGAAGAAAATCTCTCCTGACGTCAAAGGTTTAACGCTAAGAGAGATTCAATCCTCTCTTAACACTTTCATAGCACACGACGCACATGTTCAACAGCACGGTACAATGCAGCACGACACGTTTTCTATATCACTACATAGTACAAAAACAAAGTCGCTTTCCGCCGTCTGTCTGTCCTTATGTACTTATGCTTAGATCTTTAAAACTACGCAACGAATTTTGATGCGGTTTTTTTTAATAGATAGAGTGATTCAAGAGGAAAGTTTATAAAGCGTTTGACACATAGATTTCCGCGGGGCGCATCTAGTTTCCTTATATAATTTTAATGTTATTATTACCTTTGTATTATTGTCGAACAGGGAATGACCGGCGCCCTGCTAGTCCTGCTAAAGGACGCCTTCGAACCAACTCTGATGCAGTCCCTCGAAGGCACGCCGGTGTTGGTCCACACCGGTCCCTTCGCCAACATCGCCCACGGATGTTCCTCCGTGGTCGCTGATAAGATCGCCATGATACTCGCAAAGGAGAACGGATACGTCGCTACGGAGGCTGGATTCGGATCTGATATCGGTAAGATTAACTCTAATGGAGTCCCTTGAAGGAACTGCACCAGTGTGCAAAGCGGTTCCGTCGCCCAAATCGCCCACGAATGTTCTTTTGAGACTTCGCCATTGTGGAGATATATGTCCCCAAGCCAGCTGTAGTAGTTCATGCCATTTTATTCAATCTTGCTTCAAGAGGCAATGAACCTAACAGGTTTGGTTGTCAAACTAGGCCTTCTAGGGATCTCAGACCGTGAATCTGAGATGGATCCCGTGGTAATAACTTGAATTACATAGAATTCAACATTACTTCTTTTACTTAAAAAATGCTATAAAATAAAATCATGAAAGCGCACTGTTTCGCATATAATGTGGTCAAGATCTCAGGAACCTCTATTAAAATGACTTTTGACTTATGATGGCCGCAACGTGCCTCTCTTAATACCTTAGGTATATGATATTTTTTTTGTCCAGGTATGGAGAAGTTCTTCGACATCAAATGCCGCGCAAGTGGCGACACCCCGCACTGCGCCGTTATAGTGGCCACCGTACGCGCACTCAAGATGCACGGCGGAGGGCCCCCGGTCTCGCCGGGGCTGCCTCTCCACGATGTTTATGTACAAGTAAGTCATGTCCAAGAATAGAGGGCATCATCCGGTTTATATTTAAGTTTTTTTAGTGCAATCAAGTGTACATTCATTCATTCATCATCGGAGGATGCTACGCTGACGACACCACCGCCGATCTCCGCGATAGATACTAGCTGGCAAAATAAAGCACATCAAAGTGCTTTATTTACTTTAGACCTTACAGGACTGTTGGACACTTCACAAATTTCATAAAACGAAAATACTGTGTACGCGGTATTTCAATTCTGTACGTAGTACATGTACGTACATACCTACATATGTATACCCAATTTGCGGGACACTGTACACCAAACACTATCAAGCCCCTTAACAACAGACATATTCAAATAAATGCGTAAGTCACAGTCCTGAAAATATAGACGATGCTGTGTGGAATATTATTCAGCATTAATTATGTATATAGGTACCTATCCACATGTACAAATTAAAGATTAAACAAATTGGCCAGAACATCGTTGTAATTTTATAATGATAGTGATAATTTTGTTCCATAAAACATGGTACGTATATACAAGGCGATGATGATAAAATTATGAGCTCATGCTATTGCATGCAAATTATTAACTTATGTCTGAGGCTTAAAATAATAAATTCATTAATATATAAAAAAATACTTTAATTTAGCCAGTTTTTTAAATAATTTGTTATTCAACAATTTTTATTAGGAACCTTATAATGGGCCACGCCTTCAAAGCTATTAAACGTAATACATATCTATTTACGCGACTTGTCAATATTAAACTTTGTAACTACATAGTGCATACGTTCCTTCATGTGTTGATTCGTTCTACAACCACAGTATATCATTAGCCATTTGATATGCTAGATTTCATGGAATGCAGTGTCGACCTGGTAAACTCTGTGTTGATTGATTCAAAGACTCAGATGGACATTAATTTATGACAACATCGGCATGTTTCATGCTTCTATATTAAAGCTATGATTAAGCACAATTTATAATTATGAAGTGTATAGGTGCATACTTCGTTGGTCTTCTACGATTCTGTGCAGTTCGGTATGCAAAGGGCTAGGTACTTACTTAACTACAGACTTAACCACTTAGCGATCTGATACGCGTTCCAACATTATTGCGCAAATTAGTAATGCAATGGTACGTCATGCAGTCCCTGATTTGTTACAATATGCCATAAAATATCTTAGTTTCTAACATCTATCTATCTAATAAATTATGGTAACAGATGTTGGTTATTTCAATCCATAATAACGGATTTGGGTACGTATTAGGTATAGAAATCCTAGTTTGAACTGTGTCAAGTCTAAAAACATTTTGAGCTTCTAAAAATTAATGTTTTGTTTGCAAACAAATCCTAATTGATCCAGGTAGGTCGCGTGCGATCTAGGTAGAGTGTAGTAGGTATTTCTGCAGACATTTCCAAAGATAACACTGGGGAATTTCTGGAGAATTCTGCAAAATACCCGAATTAAAAAAAACTGTTGTAAATAATAAACATGGGATATTCTCAGTCGAATCTGGACACGAGTCAAAAATTGTCCCAAAAAAACTGCACGTGGGTGGAGTGTTTCGTAAATAAGAGTGACAGATTTTTTTAATGTAGGAATTCCCTCTTCCGTCATCTGTTCCAGAATTTGTTGTTTGTAATGAATAAGTTTTTAGCGGTTGTTATTACGGGAATGCCCAGTCGTAAAACTATTTTAGACTTATTTTTATTTACAGCTATTTTAAAACAGAGCGAGTATATTGGTAAAATGCCTTAATGTATAATTCTAAGACGATACCATTGTTATGGTGCGTGCGATTAAAGCGATTTATTTAGTGGAATTCGATCCCTGGCTCATTCATAGTTATAAAAACTATCGTAGTTTGAGGAATTCATTATAAATGTTGGTGTTTTTCTATTAATCAAGACCAAGTTCGCTCTAGCGAACCACGTAAGGGCTCATGATAGAAAGAGAAATTCATCTCTAAGGCCTACTGGTAGTAACAAAATTCCTTTATTGCAGTTAGTATAAGAATTTTAAATTGTTCCTCTTTGTTTAGGAAAACCTGGAGTTGTTGAAGAAGGGTCTCTGCAACTTGGGCAAGCACATCAGCAACGGCAACAAGTTTGGAGTGCCGGTTGTGGTGGCCGTCAACAGGCATGGGTGAGTTACTTCGTCTTCGTTCAAATATCGTAATGCTGAGGCACGAATTGCAGAATCAATAACGCCAAAATTTTTCCATGTTGGGGATTTTTTTTATTTGTAGGTAAATAAAAAACAAACTGCGTACAATGAATAAAAATAAATCTTTTAAATAATGAAACAACTAACTTCGATTATATTTTTTCCATCACAACAGCAGCGTTCATGGAATAGAGCATCAGTGGCCGAAATGCTTGTTGATAGAGGATATTGCCAATAAGATTTCCACCTTGCATCAAACGTTTGCATGCTCTAGCAGATATTGATCCTGTACCTGTGTCTTTCAGCTTGCAGATTCAGTTCAATAGGCTAGTTTTGTAACAATGTATTCATCTTCTAGAAACGACTCTGAAGCAGAGTTGAACATGGTAAAGCAATATGCGGTCGACAATGGCGCGTTCAGAGCTGTTATCTGCGACCATTGGGCTAAGGGTGGTACTGGGGCGTTGGATCTGGCTGGTATGTATTCATTGTTACTTAGGTAGGTATCTAGTAACCTTTGTGCACAATAATTAGCCAAAACAAATACATTTGGAATATTTTATTAAGGTTGACGCTGATCAGAAGTGCATTGCTACTACGCAGCACAAAAATTTGCCTTCAAATATGGGCTTCAACTCAAAGAGTTCGATTGTATGTTATAATGACACCGAGGAGGCGGAGTTCCGCGCAACCCTGTTTACAAAATAAAGTGGAAATAAAGAAGGCCTATGTCCAGCAGTGGACTATTATAGGTTGATGATGACTCAAGTATTTCTAAAACGAGTTTCAACTTATAGATGCGGTGATAGAAGCATGCGAGGAAGACACCAAGTTCGATTACCTTTACCCCCTCGGAGGTTCCATCCAGGACAAGATCCAACGCATCGCTACAGAAATGTACGGCGCAGGGCAGATCGAGTACACCGATGATGTACTGAAGAAGATTAAGGTGTTCACTGAAAAGGTAATTTACCACAATATACCCTATCTATATAAATAGAGTTATAGTTATTAAACTCTATGGAAAAAGCCGTACGCTATATTCATCATACATCCTAAATACCTCTGCTGTGTTTTTTAACAAAGAATTCTGAGTACTTTTATAGTTATTTTTCACAACAAGTGGGCTAAATGGTTTTTGTTGAACGTCGGTGTTGTTATTAAATCCCTCGGTACTAGCTCGCTAGTGATGCAGTCTAGAGTAGTGACGAGCGTAGCGGCACTAAAGTAGACTGCTAAGCAAGCGAGGGATTTAAAAGTCGCGAAACAAAAACATTTGCTCTCGAGTCTAATGGCTTTTCCTGCATCTATGATATACTTCTAGACTAGTCTATTTCAGCTACTTCCATAGTATTATGTCTTATGGCATACTACTGTGGGGGAACGCTGCAGATATAAACACCGTATTTGTGTTGCAGAAGAGGGCTGTTCGTGCGATCTATAATATGGGTCCCAGAGAATCCCTGCGTGAAAAATTCAAAGAAATAAACATAATGACAGTACCGTGTCAATATATTTATGAAAACTTGTTGTACACTCATAAAAATATCAATCGGTTCACTAAAAAAAGTGATATACATAATGTAAATACTAGAAATAAGAATAAACTCGCTGTGCCCACAACTAGGCTACACAAGATAAATGTATCTTTTAAAGGGCAATGTATACGCTTCTACAACAAAACTCCAAGTGAGTTGCAAAAATTATCAATAAATAAATTTAAAAAAATTGTTAAACACATTCTTTGTAAAAAAGCTTATTACAAAATATCAGATTACTTAGAAGATAAAAAAGCTTGGAACGAGTTTTGCTCCAACTCAAAATCTACCAACTTACAGATAAGTAAATCAAATGTACTAGACACATAAGTTATGAATATACTAGTGGTTTCTTCTCACTTCTTCCACTGGTGGACAAAAAATTGAAGTGAACTATAAAATATGACCTGTCTAAGTGCTTATTTGTAAGCTTAAAGAAATAAAAACTTTTCATTTCATTTCACCTATAAATGTTGTTCCAGGTCTAGAATAACAATATAAGAGATATATCAATAGTTTCTAAGTTAAGCAATATGCAATAAAGTATTTAATAAAGTATATGTACCTATATATATAAAAAGTTCAGCATCATCATATCAGTTCAGTTTGATTTTTTCTGTTGGTTTGGCCTGAAGAAGTAAATAACGAATAACTACAATACTTTTTCGTCTTAAATTTTTTGTAATTTCCATTATCATCCATCCACTGCTGTATAGGCTTTCTAATTCACGCCTCTCATGATTAAAAGCTGTTTCTTCTTGCTACAGGGTTACGACAAATTCCCAATCTGCATGGCGAAAACGTCAAACTCCCTAACCGGTGACGCAAGCATCAAGGGCGCTCCCAAGGGATTCACCCTTAAAATTACCGGGATCTTCGTGTCGGTCGGCGCTGGCTTCGTCGTGCCCATGGTCGGAGAAATCATGAAGATGCCAGGACTACCCACGAGACCTTCCATCTATGATATCGATCTGAATACTAAGACGGGGGAGATCGAGGGACTGTTTTAGATTAAGTGTTTTGTATTTTATTAAATTGGCATGTTGAAATTGAATTTCTTATTTTCTAGACACGCTTCGAACTCACTAGTTATCCCATATGGTGGTAGCAGCTTTCTTAACTGATTTTCTGATCTTTCCTCTATCCGGATTAATAAAATGTAAATTCTAAAATATTTATGTACCTTTATGTATGTTCGAGGCATGTTTATTTATTGACTAACCTCGAAAATAAATGTAACAATTAGAATTAGAATTTCTTCTAGGAACATTCCTACTACATGCATCAAACATTAAGCTAAAAGAAAATCTAATAATGTTCGAGGCATGTGCCTCGAACATTATTAGATTTTACTTTAAATAATTCCCTAGATTACCGTCCTCTACGGTCACATAGGATTATTGCTGATGCAGATGGCAAAATTGACCAGACTTCATTGACCAAATGAAAGTCTAGTTTGATCTTAAGTTTATGAACATGAAAACAGAATAAAAGTCAGGAATATTCACAAAAACGTATATCAGGTTAAACTTATTCTAACATCAGTATATCCTAAAGCTATCAGAACTCAATGATCTGGCGCCTCGATCTCGTTGACGATCTCAATAGGTGTGAAGGCAGCGGCGGTGTCTTCGTCATCGCTGTCGGCTGCCTCGGCGCCGGGGTGGGATGGCACGAAGTGTTCTGCTTGCTGGGAGCGGGCCGCGCGTTCGGTTCCCGGGGCGGACCAGGTGGTGCGGTTTTCCTGGATAGAAAACATGTTGATTAGTAGTGAAAGAACGTATGAACTTATTAGGGCGCATTCACAAAGTATCCGTTTTACAGGATTCCGTTTTTTCCGGGATGGAGTTGTAGGAACGAGTTACTGTATCCGGAATAATATCAGGCGTGAATCTGACAGTATTCCGGATTCAGTAAACGATTTTTTCCGGTAGAAGGAATCGAAAGATCCAAAAAAACGGTTTTGTAAAAACGGTACCGCAGTGTGACTTACAAAAAAATATTAGAAACAGACAATATATTAAGTGAACAGTCCTGTCTGCGGCACTTACTAACACGCCAATGCACATTATTATCATGGGCATTGGCAGTGTTAGTAAGTGAAGTCCACTCCATAAGCAGATGCATGGAGCATGACATGAAGTTGGGATCTCTATCAGAGTTATACATTTGATGCCTTGATCTGGTATCTTACGTCACAGACGGCTGATATTAGCAAATGAAACCTTACTTGCCAACTGTGCAAACAGAATAACTAGGCGGTGATGTTAATTCAAAAATTTTTGAATTAGAAGCGAATGAAATTTTATGAGATCATAATTTCGAGAACATCTATCAAAATTTATACACTGAGGAAAGCTGGTGAGTATCTGGCGCAGCGCATCAGCATTGCCATACAGTGGGGCAGTGCAGTAAGTTTTATTTTTTACTAGCTGTGCTCCGTGGCTTCACCTGCGTGGATATCTATGTGTCAATGGTCAATAAACCTTCCTCTTGAACCACTCTATCTATTTATTAAAACAGCATCAAAATCCGTTGCGTTGTTTTAAATATACGTAGGGGTCGACAGACAGCCGGAAGCGACTTTGTTTTATACTATGTAGTAATTATTATTTGATTGTAACTTTCTTTGTTAAAAAATAAAGTTTTATTTATACACCCTGCAAGGCAATAAACAGCCAAGTACTCGTACCTAGTAAAAATATTATATTCTGATTTGCTCATTTGTAATCATGTCTCACCCATACATTAGTATGTATATTACTACCTTGGTATACACCTAGGTAGTAAAATTTTGTTGGTCCCTAAAAAAATTCGTATTCCGATGAGTTTTGTGATTTACTGATGCACCATACTATGCGTACATAATTGATTAATTACAATTTACGATAGACATGTTTAATGTTAATTCGGACATGTAATTTAAATGTTGCCCATTGTTTCCTAGCACTCTGTCAGCATATCAATGATATAGCACGGATAGATTACTGTCTATAGCTGTGGGTGGTGGAATGCCTTATCAAACCAAATCGGTCTGAGTCCCGTCAGTTTTTTTTTAAACCGTTTAAAACGCACAATATATTTATACCCTGTTGTACCGTGAGCGTTTAGACGCTAGGGGTTATTTTGTAAGCCTAAAGATATAAAAAAATATAATTTCAAACTGAGCGATCCTTACTAGCGTCACCTAACTCCAACCAAACTTAAGGATACACTGCAATGTATGTCATACGAAGACACAGAAAATTTATTGACGGTTTTTAAGTAGACCTAAAAATCTTTGTGTACACCTTTATTATTTAAATTTAGTTTAGTGTAAGTAGCATAAGTTATTATCATAAAGTATACATGTTCGTCGCTTTGTATAATAAGCAAGTTCAAATTGATTATATATTTGTTGTTAGCACTCTTTCAGCCTGAAAAACAGGTTTTCACCTAGTTCAGGTACCCACATTGATGTTTCCATCAGAATTTAAGTAAGGTACTTTTTGTTACTCTTTAGTCCTAAGATATTTTTGAATAAATTTTATTATTATTAATTTTTTATTAAAGGACCATGGGTACTTTTGTATAAGTCTGGGCCCAGTTTTCATAGTGCGTTCAACAGTGATGAAACATATACCAATTGTATTTTTTTTTGGAGTGTTTAAAAAAGTTTTTCGTTTTTTAGTCACTTCCCGCTGTCTGTCTGTCCCTACGTATGCTAAGATCTTTAAAACTACGCAACGGATTTTGAACCGGGTTTTTTTAAATAGATAATGCTTGTGTGAGAATGATTCAAGAAGGTTTATAAACCATTTGACACATAGATTTCCACGCGGGCGAAGCAGCGGGGCGCATCTAGTATCCAATATAACGTTGTGT
Organism: Eupithecia abbreviata; assembly: GCA_943735965.1. Lineage (NCBI taxonomy): Eukaryota > Metazoa > Arthropoda > Insecta > Lepidoptera > Geometridae > Eupithecia > Eupithecia abbreviata. The sequence goes on along the minus strand of OX030991.1, from coordinate 7,220,655 downwards.
CTATGAAATATGTAATAGTCTCTAAAACTACCTTGTACTGATGCGTCGCGTCTCGCCAGCTTACTAGAATCTACGAGCTAGTAAACTTGTGCAATTCGATACGGTCGAGTTAAATAATGACTTATCCAATATAAATAAATAAATAAATAATGCCGGACAATTCACACAGCGTTATCTAGCCCCATGGTAAGCAGAGCTTGTGTTATGGGTACTAGATAACTGATATACATAATACAATACATTACATAGATAGATATTTTTTTATTATACATAGAAAACGACCAGAACACCCGAAACAAATATCTGCAGATCGTACACACAATTGTTCCGAGGCGGGAATCGAACCCGCAACCTCCTGCGTCGCAGGCGGACCTTCGCCCACCGCGCCACATCGGTCGTCATATAACGTTGTATCAAATAGTAATAGCTCTTATTTACCTTGTACTGAGAAGTCGCATCTCGCACTCTGTCGAGATACATGTCGTAGACGAGACGAGCCATGTGCGGCATGTCCCGAGCCGTGAGGACCATCTCCGGCGGGACCTGTGCCGCGATACCGCGCTGGGCGGGGTACCGCTCGCCGGGGATTAACTCCAGTTGCAGCGACCGTTCTACAAGCTAGAAAGAAATTATTTGTTAGTACCTTGTAGCATAATAAACTTAATTATGTACCTAACAACATTTTTTGTCTATTTTATTGGCGCTACAAATATATTTAATTATTTTTTTCTGTTTCTATTAAAATGAGCATAAATATGGCATAGATCTCTCATGAAAGAAGTAGATAACAGTAGTAACATAAAAAATATTTCACATTAAGAGGGCAGTAAAGAAGAGAGCCAACAAAAAGCTAATGTTGTTGGCTATGTATTACGATAAACTTTAGTAAATGTTGGGTGATAGCGTATGGAGCACTGACGACATCGCACTATAAAAGTGCGAACACCGCGAAGCCCTCTCATAGAGCTCGATGATGTATCTATTAACTGTTGTATGCCAAAAGCCACTTTGTACAAGCTCTAACTTGTACAAAGTGTGAGGCACAATCAGGCCCTAAACAGATAAAACTACCAAAACTCCCAACGTAAACCCTCACCTGCTTGAGAGTCGGCTATACCTAGTTCAAACCAGGCCCTGAATAAATAAAGTTCTAACCTAAATCCTCAGTTCCCCTCACCTGGTTGAAAGTCGGCTGCAGTTCAAAGCAGTTCTTGAAGAGGTTAGCCCTCGCGAAGATGTAAAGGCCGAGCCGCGCCCTGGAAGCGGCCACGATGAGTCGCCTCAGGTCTCTCACGTGACCGACGGCCTTGGTCCGCACCAGGGAGACCAGCGCGATGTCGTTCTGCTGACCTTGGTATTTATCCACTGTCGTCACCTGTGGACGATCGATGTAGATGTTTAGAGCAGCGTGGATAAATTAGTGCAGAGCATTGTGATTATGTTTAGTTCAGAAGATTGTAAGAGAATAGTGCGTAGATAGATAGACAATATTTTTATTGTACACTTAAAAATAAAACAAATCATTTAAAATATTTTATTAAGTAGCAAATTACAACATGAAATTTATAAGATGTTACATACCTACCTACTACAAATACATATATTACGAATAAAAACGAATTATTTCTTGTGTACATACGAGTATTGTAAACAAGAAATTATTTATATAATAAACGTTATAGGTTTTATCTGGTTTCTGTCCTCTGCTATGTGCTTTTACGGGATGAAAAGTACTGCAAGCGTAATTTCAGTCGGATCCGTTCGGTACTCAAAGAATAAGAATCGACATGGCACACGACATTTACTAGAACTGGGCAAATTACTATAGTATTCAAGTTTGAACAACCTCTATAATCTAGTCTAGTAGACCAAGCATGTGGATTGTTGTCTATAGTAGAATAGATAAAAATATATCGTCATACACCGTATATATATATGTCATGACGACCGTTGTGGCGCGGTGGACGAAGGTCCGCCTGCGACGCAGGAGGTTGCGGGTTCGATTCCCGCCTCGGAACAATTGTGTGCACGATCTGCAGATATTTGTTCCGGGTGCTCTGGTCGTTTTCTATGTATAATAAAAAATATCTATCTATGTAATGTATTGTATTATATATATCAGTTATCTAGTACCCATAACACAAGCTCTGCTTACCATGGGGCTAGATAATGATGTGTGAATTGTCCAGCATTATTTATTTATTTATTTATACACTGAATAAATTATTGAAGTCCAAGGAATGAATTTCAAATATTTTACGCATTCGAAAACGATGTGACGTAATTTTTTTATATTCTACTCTATACACTTACACACAATATAAACCTTAATACAATAAACCACGACACTGATAATTTTGATAATATCTATATTATTCTATTATATAATCGATTAACTCAATACTTAATTCAATTTCAAATGTAAATTTTATTCATGTCACTAAAGTCATTTACCTACAACATAATAATATTTAGCATGATTTGCCTTTTGGATTTTTTCTAATACTTTGGCACTGTTTCATGCGCCATTATTAATTACGGAATAACTTAAGGGTCCGGCGACCCTCGCTTGCAAAAATCGCTCCGAATATCGCTGTCCCTGTTTAACCCCTGCGCTGCGCCCCATGCGTGCGCGATAGCAATATTAGTCGTTCAAAATTTGGTTTGTTCCGTAATACCAAAAATTATGACTGAAAACTGTTTGTATTTTTCACAAAGTATTGTTATTCTGTAATTAGACAATGTAAGCTATGTTCCTTAATAAATAACACGTAAGATATTGATGTTTTTAATACGAAACAAATAGCAAGAAAACTTGTCCATTTTCGCATAAAAATGTGCAAAATGCGATTGGCTTTCATTTAATTTTAGTATTTTGTTTGGTGAGTATTTTGAAAAAAAAAACTATTTAGGAACCTAGATAAATACTATCTAATACAAATAATACAATATTATAGTGGAAATATGCTTGAATTGGAAATAATTTTGGTATTACGTTTGTATGAAGAATTCGTCCCTCCGGAGGCCTCTTAAGTCACTACGCTGCGAGTGAGTTTTGTTAACAGAAGTAATAGGCAAAAAATGAGGGTAGGTTAGTAAATCTACACTCATCAATCACCAATAATTGTTATCCCGTTGTAAATCACATACAAACATAATAATTTTAAATGTGCTCGAGTTTTATTTAGTAATTTAACGTATGACATCACGAAGCTTTTGACACCTTTCGTCCGATAACGTGTATAACGCAGAGCTATCAAGCAAGAAGTTGAAGTTGATAACGTGTGAGGTAATTTAATGATCCTTCTACGCCAGATTCTGAAGTACTCACCTTATGAGGTCGTCCAATGAGTGGGTTCTCAGCACATCTTTTGTCGATGACATCACGGATGAGATGCTTCTGTCCGTTGTACGTGGTCAGGATGGAGATCCTCTCGGCCGGCCAGCCCACCAGTCGCATGAACATGAACACTGCTACCACGTACTCAGCCTCGGCCAGATTCTAGAAATTATAGAGTGGTTATTGGACGATGCTGTTATTGCAGACTATAATATTGTTTTTGCCAACTATAGTATTGTTATTGTTGTTGTAATGTATTGTTTTTGACGACCTCTGAGGCGCGGTAGGCGAAGGTACCCCTGCAACGCAGGAGGTTGCTGGTTCGATTCCCGCCTCGGAACAATTGTGTGTACGATCTGCAGATATTTGTACCGGGTGTTCTGGTCGTTTTCTATGTATAATAAAAAATATCTATCTATGTAATGTATTGTATTATGTATATCAGTTAGCTCTGCTTACCATGGGGCTAGTTAATGCTGTGTGGATTGTCGAGCATTATTTATTTAGTAATATTTATTTTGCGTCGTAATAGAAAGAAAAAGATAACTAACTAAGTCTAAATAAAATCATTGCGTACACTTATACCACAAAATATATTGCTATAGCTATACAGAGAATAACTGTGTTTGTAGACTAAAGGTAAGAGTAAAAAGATTTTTTATTTTGCCTGAACAGAGACGAATAGTATACAGTCATATAAATGAACCTTCAATTAACAGGGAAACTGACATAATCGGTATATGCTGAAAAAAGACCGATTTTGATTTTTTCTCTGTATATATAAGCTTCTAAAACTATGTGGATGACACACAGGCCCACCATACAAATGACCAGCGACGTCGCCATGGTTTGTTACCAATATCATGTCATCAGTGAGATCAGATTCTGAGATCACTTTGATCTGAGATAAGTTTGTGTTCGTGATCGTCTTGACTAACGCCACCCACTCAATGAAGTAGGGGGTTCCCATGGTTATGTATGATAAACTTAATAATTAATGGAAAAATGGCCAGATACAAGGGCCAGATTTTTTCCAACTATAAAAAAACTAATTTATTATTTATTTTAATGTACATTTAGGCCTTTGTGCAGCAGTGGTATGACTAGAGTAGATTTTTTTTATATATTATAATTTTTTTTTGCTTTGACAAATTTGCCACTTCGAGTTTGGCTAGTGTTTATGTTGTATTGTACTAAATACCTTTCAATAAGTAGGGACATAAAAGCATAATAAATTGATTTTATATTCAATAAATAAAGACTGTTATGTCTGAAATAGTCACAGAGAGAGAAAAACCGAAGTGTAGGTATCAATAAATATCAAATATCACAACACGAAGTCGGTCTATTTGCATAACAATCAAGGCCACGCCACGGGGCGATCATCGTTCACGAGTCGGCGACAGGCGTCACTAGGTGGGTTAGTAGACTATTCTATAACTTTATTTTTGTTGTGTAATCGTAAATCGATGTGTAAATTTAATTATCTTTTTGAACTTGAACTTCTTCTATTGTATTAACAATCGAAGTGTTCGATGTTACCTACTACAATAGTTGGTCAAGTGGAGTAACCTACAATGTATGTGGAGTAGGTACCTATTATTACTGTCTCAACGGCAACGACCTCAAAACTACCAATTCAGATTCATAGGTGACTACTGGATTTTACAAACCAAAGCAGTAATTGATTTCAAGTGTTTGAAGTGGTGTAATTTATAGGGATTCCGATACGAGCTCCTAATGATTTGAAGAGCGCTGAGTCATACCGAGAAGTATTATTGAAATATATTTGACGATTTCTGTGGCGCCGTGGGTTTAGGTCCGCTTGCGACGCAGAAGGTTCGAGTGCTGAAATTTTGCAGATATAGCCTGGACCTGGAAAAACATATAGGCAAAATCCCAAAAACGTGTCCGAATTCGAGGGCAGAAGCTAGTATACACACATTAGTTTCTTTCCGGCCCTGGTGGAGGCACAGAGAGGGGCCTCGAGGCTAGGCCTCATGGGGTGACGACTGACGACCCCTCGGTCCTTGGGTGGGTTTGTGACAAACGCAAAGCTCTTTTTGTCACCTTTTCTTTCATTGATAAGCTAGTATACAATCTAGTCTTAATCTGTATCATGACGTCACGTGGCGCTCTTACCTGGTAGAAGTAGGGGCTTGGCTCTGTCTCCCCGGCGCCGTTAAAGTCGTCCACATTGATCAGCTGGAAGTCGTGGCGGAGGCCTGCGTTAGCGGCGCGGTACTCCGGCTGACGAGTCACGTGGCTCAGGTCGCCGAGCGCGCGGTACCGCCAGCGGTATAGGTTGCAGATCCTGGGGAAGATGGAGGAACGTTAGTGTCATTCAAATTAGCACAGGTTTTTAAAATTAGAACTGGTAGCTGTCTGTAATAAACAGACTTCTTAGACTCATGAATATCAAATATCAAAGTGCCTTATTTCCTTTAGACCTTGCAGAACTGTTGGACACGTACCAAAATTCAAATTACATAAGTAAATCTAGGATATGAATTGATCGTATCGTGTAGTAAGTATCATTGTAGCATATGAAAGATTATTATTTATCAGATATTCATCGCGTAGCTTTTGTTTTATTTTTCTCTACGTTACCGTTAACAAATTGCGAAAGTTTAAAAATTTGTATCAATGTAACAATCAATCAATACAAAATGAGGCCAGTGTGTGTACAGGAAGCGCACTCCCGTTTTTAACCGGTTCCTTGGAATACAACAACAGGACGTATTATTCCCAAACAATGCCGTGCTTATACGAAAGCTGGCATGCGTTACGAATATCAAGGTGACCCCTTATGCCAGATGGCAAATTTATTAAACGGTTACTTACAGGGTTTATGGGAATCATATTATGTGGAGAAAGTTGTAAGTTTTAGGTCGGTTAAGCCAGACTTAGCTATAAGCATTGATTCTCTAAACACTATGAATTTGGTCAATCTTATAAAGCCTACCTAGCTATCTATATATTTAATATTTTTATATCGATCGACAATCGACGAAGAAATCGGTAAACATACATAGGTACATCCGATTAGAAATTTCTCATTTTTCGAAGTCGGCTAAAAGGTTTCAGATAGAAAGACAAAAAAGGTACCTACTTGTGGCCATGCAAAAAGTAATATATGGAATAATGTATAGGCCTATTCTTTCGGCCATACTGACAGCCGGAATCGGTATACAGGTATTCAGGACGATTGAGTCGATAATATCCTATACAAACAAAGATAATGCCTAAAAGGGGCAATAAAACATGATGGAATTCGCAGGCGCACCCAAGATTCTCAGAACAATGGAGAGCTTTATGCCATGCAATTCAATTTAATCTTTTGTCTGCAAAGTAAACCCATAAAATAGCAGTCTAAGTGGTCCGTCAAGTTCGCGAGTGAACATAACATATATCGGTAAATATAACATACCGTTATGATAAACTTAATATTTATGTATTAGGTATGTATATCCCAAATAAGCAAGACTCAGGCGAGATTTGCTGTGCACTTAAAACATACGTACTTTATATACCTACATCCACAGAAAGACAATGAGTTTAATCAGGGGTTACGTTCGAAATAAATAATTTAATTTAGCAAACTTGGTCTAGATGGCGTTAATAAATAGTACTAATAATATTAAAAATGTATTGTCCTTTTGAGATGTTATCAGAAATTATCGAATTATTCTGTCCTAATGTTACGACATCGTGCAAATATTGAAACAAAACATTATGCAAAATAATCGGATTTCAAGGCGTGTCACATTTGACGTAAGTATGATATCACATCACAATACCGTCAGTATATGTGACAGGTATTCCTCATAATAGAAATGACGTACCTACTATAAGCTCAATCTTGTTCTTACAGTTGCTAGTCCAAATTACATTTATAAGGTAGTAGAGAATGCAGCTGTATTTGCGAGCACACTTCGGAACTATGATACCGTACCTATGCCAAAGGTCAATGACTTTTGACGTTTTCATTTTTGAGTTTCCCAATATTTCTGTAAAGTTCCATGCGCCATGATCACGGAATAACTAAGGACACTGAGAGAAAGTTTTTATTGGCAGACATACCGATCTATTCTCATTTTTAGTCTTTTGGTATGAAAGTTACCACGGGTTTCATTATTAAATGAATTTTGTGAAAATAACCATGATAGTTTTAAAAGTGTTATTATGATAAATGTTCTCAGCACATGCTCTCCGTTGTGACTGGCCGCGTGCGCCGCCGCGCCGTCGCCGCCCCGTGCCGAAATTCGGCAAGGGGGCATGCCGCCCCGTGCCGAAATTCGGCAAGGGGGCATCATCATTATCATATTCTCACACATCAGTCTAATCTTAATGCTGACGCAAATTCTTTTGTAGGTACCTACTGAGTATGTCTAATTTAAGATTTTCTGGCATATTTAGCTTCTGGTTGGTCCCTTTTTATCGTCCAGCAGTAATCAGCCAACATCCTTGGATTCCATGTGCCCTTATAGCGTTTTTCCATCTGTGAAATATCCTGATTGAAACTTTCTCCGTGCTCATCGCTCACAGCGCCTAAATTCTCAGGAAAGAAATCTAGGTGTGAGTAAAAAATGTATCTTTAGTGACAAGTTGCAACCCAAAGCTATTATGATGTTATGACCACCGATGTGGCGCGGTGGGCGAAGGTCCGCTTGCGACGCAGGAGGTTGCGGGTTCGATTCCCGCCTCGGAACAATTGTGTGTAAGATCTACAGATAATTGTTCCGGGTGTTCTGGTCGTTTTCTATATATAATAAAAAAATATATATCTATGTAATGTATTGTATTATGTATATCAGTTATCTAGTAGTACTCATACTGCCATGCGTGCCGTAGGATATTCAAGACCAAGTTCGGTCTAGCGAGCCATATTAGAGCTCATAATAGAAAAAATCCGTGATTACTTAGGGTCGCCGTCATCGAAATCGATGAGGAGGCCTATATATAGTACCCATAACACAAGCTCTGCTTACCATGGGGCTAGATAATGCTGTGTGAATTGTCCAGCATTAAAAAAAAAGCTTCATAAGCCAATAACAGCTCGCTAACAGACTCCGTGTAATTCTCACTATGAAGGTTACCTCGAAAATTTTAACCAACTGTCTTAAAAAATATCCGTGCTCGTTTTTTCCAGATCGTTCATTTTTTCTTTTAACTCTGGATCTTTTATTAATTTGAGGTCCAACGAAAACAGGTACCCTCTTTTATCTTCGCATCACTTATCTAGGGAAATTTTCTTTTAAATACAAAAATCCGTTTCCATTGCGATCCATTGCCTTATCAAAAATTTTAATGCAGCCTAATTTAATATATACTGGTGGAAGAAGTATTTCGGACGGCTCTACAAGGGGTAAATATTTCACATTTTTTTGTCCAGGGGTTAAAGATGCTCCCTTGAGCCATACTTTTTTATGATAATGGTTTTTTTTTATTAATTTCGTCTTTGTTTTTTGAAAGTTAAATCACCACAAATATAACAAAATGAACCCGGATCGTTAAAACACTTTCTCAGCATACTTATACCTCAACAATTAATTATAAAGCACTCAATTTGAATTAATACAAAAATGATTAATTTTATGTCTATTTATTTGCTACCGTTTACTTGCGTTTATTGCCCTAGTACAGATTATGCTTATTAACACATCACAAATATCTGAGGCCAATCGAAACAAAACTACTGCAATTTAGTAGGTGGCTAAAACAGTATTAGCTATCAGAGTTCGTGTGGCATGACTAGTGTTGGCCAGTGAAATTTATTTTGACTCTTTAATAATTGGAATTTATAATTGAATATTTCGTATGATAATTTTAGCTATATTATTGATTATTTGATTGTATTTTAACTGTATTTATAACATGTGTTCTTAGCTTTTATATTATACCTCTGTTATTAGTATAATTGGCCTAAGGTCGTTCTGATTACATAAATAAATAAATGTTACAAATAAATCCCTACATCTTTCGCTACCTGGAAACGTAACGTCTAAAATATTACCGTTTGAGTGAAATGTACCTTACCTATCAACCTACCGAGACAAGACCCGTCTACAGAAAATTAGACTAAAATAATTCGACTCGTTTAAAACGATATGCAGACCGTACATTAACACAGAACAATATGTTTCCATGTCTGTTAGGTTATAAGGTTAATGCATGTTTTAGTCGAATTGTGTTAGACGAGCTATTACTAGTGGAATTATTTATTAAATTAAATTTTTTAGTCGAATTGTTTTGGACAAATTGTTCTAGTCACCTATACCTACCCAGTCACTGTCATACAAATGTGCAAGAGAGATAGAGAGTGTTCTATTATCTAGACTCGGCGAATATGGTATCGTTGACAAGACGACAAGATAAATGGGTACCTACTTATTTTAATTATATTATATTACTTTAGTATGCATTACTAATTCATTGTATAAATCACGGTGCCTTTATTTAATGCCGCCAGAGTGTTAATGTATAATTATTCGAATAGATTAGAGTTTAAGAGCGCTATAACTCAAACTTACTTGTTTTATCGCTTGAAGCTTTGATCAACGATTATGAGAACAATACAAGTTTATTGCGTCATAAACCTGGAAGGATAACTTCTGTTTGATGTTGACTATCCAAAACTAAGGATAATATCAATTTATCTCGTCATTATCCATGTTTGTTTATAGGCAGGAATCTTAAACCGAACCCGCAACCTCCTGCATCGGTCCTCCAGCAGGCGGACTTTCGCTCACCGCGCCACAATCGTCGAATAATGGCATAGATAAATCAATGTTGTATACTCACGTAGGCCTAGCTCTCCCCTGCGCATCTAGCTCAACATACGGGACCCCCAACCGCACCATCCGTGTGAACAAGCTCTGCTCCATGTTACAGTACTTCTGGAACGCCATGTTCTTGACCACGGGCGGCAGCTGGTGGTGGTCTCCGATCATTATCCAGCGCTTGAGGCGGGAACGACCGTCTTGCGGGTTTTGCAGGAGGAGGGGAATGAAGGTCTCAATTTCCAGGATTTGAGCTGACTCTTCCATTAGGATGTTGTCGTATTTGAAACCTGGAATAAGAGTTTAGTTAGACCTGTATTTTAGTTAGATGATATAAAATGATTCTGTTATAATTTTCTGGAGTAGAAAAAGAACCTACTTAACTTTACTTTCAAGACGCAGGTTATCTTTGCAACACAGCTACTTTGTATCCCATAAATCAGTTCCCATGGGATAGAAATAACCTTAAAACTTTTCCATAGAAACAACGAGTGCGAAGCCGCGGGCAGAAACTAGTGTATCATAATACACAGACCTTGTGTTATGGGTACTGGACCTACTTCTGGGCTAGATGATGTTTTTTCGAGTATAGGTATAATCACTTATTTTGAGACGTACGAGAATTTAAGATTAAAACCAAAGTCATTTATAACGGGATATTTACTATGATTAAAAATAGATTTTAGTGTTTTAATAAATCAAACCATGGTAAATACCCAGTTATAATTAACTTTTGTGATAATAACCATGATCGTTTCAAAAGTTTTATCGTAAAAAATATGTTTTAATTATAGTTTGACCGAAACCGCTGTACCACTCCTTAGGAAAGTGCGGCGAGGTGGGGGGCGAGGAAAAAAAAGCAAGAGTACGCGTTGACCACGGCAGACTGATGGATCGGAGCGGTCGATATTTCCCCCGTCTCGCCATTCGCATACCTCAGGCGTGGTACAGCGGTTTCGGTCAAACTATAATTCCACATCAAAATAACTTATACTTATAGTTTACATCGAAATACTTTAACTGCCGGTGTGGCTTGCCAAATTCATCTAGCAAACAAGATTTATTTTTGGTAATCGATCATCGACTAAAATTTTGCATAAACATTTGCTTCAACCTTGAGGTGTTTACTTTTACTACGGCAGACTTGAAGGAAAACACATGTTGGGTTCCCACCACGATCATAATGCACGGATGAAAGCAATCTAGAGAAGTTGATTAGATGATCAAAAGTGAATCACACAAAATTCCCGAAGTAAATTTTCTTGTATTGAATAAATGGGCCACAGGAGAGGGGCCGAGAAGTTTAAAGGTCCAGGTTCCAGGAGTCTATACTACGGTTTTAAAATGTTATTATTAATAAGAATATTTATTAATAATAACCATTTTAAAATCTTAGACTTTTTGACGTTTTTGTTTCTAATGACCGACCACATGTTGATATGATGTCGTTTTTTTTCAATAATACGAGAGCTAATTTTGATATTTCTGTTCTTAAATAAAAGTAATAGTTAGAATACACATTTTTTTTATTTCATACATCAATATCCATATTAACACAAATAGGCTAAGGGTAGGCTATAGTCAATAATTGATGTACAGCGTGAATTATACGTATGTATGTTCATCTGAGGCCTGTCAGTCCTAACGTCACCACTAACGTAACGTTATAACATTAAGTAATGTAACGTTAGTAACGTTACATAAATACCACGTCACCAGTTAAAGGTTAAAGGTTGTCCACTTACCCATTTGCACCAGCTCGGACCGCTTCAAAGCAGCGTGTGTACAAGTCATAGCTATAATCTTGGCTTCTTTCACCAGAAGATACTTGGAGCGATCGAGTCCTGACCTGAGTAGCTCAAAGGCTCTGAACTCTTCTAACTCTTCGAAGATATGCACGATGTATCTAGAAATTATAATGGGTTGTAAAAAACAGGCTGGGAGTTTTGTTTATGGCTCTTATTTTACGGGTGATTTACGGCTTACTTTATTTGATAGCGTAGACTTAAAATTCACGTTAGGAATATATTTTATAGTCGATAAAGCATCAAATTCAGCCTTGGTTTTAAAATGTCAATGACTAACCTGTAGCAGCTTTTGGCGATTTCCATATCCTCATCGTAAGACTTTCCGGGGAAGAGCGGTTTCGGTGCATCCTCGAAAAACTCGTGGAAAGGAAACTCTTTGCTGATCGTGTCAATGACCTTGTTCTGTAACAACACAGCGGGTGTGTAGGAATCTTTCTTTGGATTTCATATGGCGCAGCCGGAGGATATTTTTGGATTGAATTTCGGGTACCTACCTATATTTGATCCAGTACTGATTTATTTGCAAAATGGATCAATGTGCAAATGCTATTTACCAAAATCTCTCAGAATGGTAAACTTGTGACAGGTTTTTGATTCTTTACACGCTACCCCATGAACTACCAGAATAATAATAAATAAAGAATATTTATTTCAAAATTTACAAAAATTTGTTGCATGAATCATAACTTCCGTGTTAGTAATAATACTGTCTTATGGCAACCAGAGATATTACTATCTAAGTATTTTTAAGTAGTTTAGTATTATTATGAGTACTATATTTTATTATTTTTATAAGTAAGAGTAAGTTCTGTAATCTAGCACTAGCTACTAAATTGTTGTCATCACTACAAAAGTTAGCAGGTAGATAATTTTATCTAGTATTATGCTCGCCTTCTTCTTCTTCTTCTTCGAATGAATGTCTATGTCTATGGAAATCTGCCGTTCTAGTTAGCCCGGCTATGTTACCTTGTCAGCTTGCAGCAGGTCGCAGAAGGCCCGCCAGCGCGGCCGCACGTGGTACACGTGGAAGTGATGCGCCAGCTCGCAGGTCGCGCCCGCGTCTCCGCCGGCGCCTAAGCCTCGCTGCAGTCGGTCCACTTGGCCCAGTAGCTCCATACGCTTTGCTAGCACGTAGTTTACTCTCCCGTATCTAATGGAGATGAAAATATGTTAGTAGGTGGTCTAGTAGAAAAAGCAGTTGACACCTGCAGGTTATTTCAACAGTTGGATAAGCACAAAACGTGTTATGAAATTTCCCTTTTCGGTACCTAATGTAATAAGTAGCCATTTTAAAAAAACCACCACTCTTTAAACATATACTATATTATTTACGCAAATTTAAATTTCTTTACCAAATACTGTCACACCTTTATTACTATATTATGTTAGAGTAATACAATAGTCTACTTCACCTCGAGAAGTCTTTATCCGTCTGCAAAGCCTCTTCTCCATGTCCCAAACGCAGCAGATGCCTCTCATCGACGTCCAACTCAGCTACCTTTTCGAAGAGCTGATTGAGCGCCTGGTTACTGTGGGTGACCACTAGAGTGCGTTGCCACGGGAAGTTGTGATAGAGGTTTGATATTATTTGGACTGCTACGTCGGTTTTACCTGTCAAATATATTACAATATGGTAACATGATAATTTCGTACACCATCGAATATTTTATTTTGATCATCCTTATAAAAAAATTATCTCTCACGGGAGTGACATAGTCATTTTGTGAAAATACTCCGTTATAATAAATAAAGATGAGAACTTAACTACTACTTAAATAAAAAAAACGCGTTCCTGAGAATTGAGGCTTTATAGAAGGACATACGGATAACTAAGTCATCATACATATAAGGGTTTGGTCTATATGTGAGGCACAGTCAACAAAATCAAAAAGCAATAGGAAATTTCTTACCGGTCCCAGGTGGTCCGACGACGAGCGTCAAACCAGGCTGCATTCCCGAACGAATGGCTTCCACTTGTGTGGGGGTGAACAAAATGTTGTTCCTGGTAAAACAAGAACATTTTCTTTAAATATATTTTGATAGGTCTAGACAGCGGGTTGAGATAACATTATGTCAACCCGCCGCTAGATCTTTAAATAAAAATAATAAATAAATAATGCTATACAATCCACACAGCATCATCTAGCCCCAAGCTAAGCCAAAGCTTGTGTTATGGGTACTAGACGAGTGTAAACGACCTGAACAACCGGAACAAATTTCTGCATATCGTACAAACATTTGTCCCGAGGCGGGAATCGAACCCGGAACCTTCTGCGTCGCAGGCGCCTTCGTCCACCGCGCCACAGAGTAGTTTTTATTGTAATTTTCAACCAATTTCTGATATATTTAAATCATGAACAATACTTTAAAGCTATTAGAGACAAGAGGCCACCATGCTTTCCGGTTTTGCCAGTGGGTAAGTGACCCAGTAACCGCCGGCGTTTTGTGATCCTACACGTGGGAAAAATGCCTTAATTAAATAATGACGTCAAGGTGAATCATTACTTCCTTTTGGTTGAAATGATTGCTGCATTTCTAGTTAAAATACGTCATTGTTATTTCGTTTAGTTCCGGAATGTTGAAGGCGGCACGGAAATGCCTTAAGCACGAACTTCTTGTAGCATTATTCGCGGAATCTTCAAGCCAAATTAAGATTAAGTGGATAAGGAAAGTCATTTTATGGGTCTCGTAAATTAACAGGACGTTTAGATATTCTTGTAACCATAAAAAGGCAGTTCATTATCTATGTACAAAGGTAATATTAGAATAACAACTGACCAAACACAAGCAGAAGACTAAATAAAGTCTGATAACGAAGCAGGCGTTGTTATGAATTTATGTGACTGATATTTTAATGGTTCATTATCAAATTTGAGATTCTTTTCAAATTTGTACTTGGGAGTTCAAAGAAACAAGACGTATTATTGTTTAGGTGTACAAATTTCCAACGGGCAACGTAATTATTACGTAAAACATTATGACAAGCGACGCTGACCTACCAAGTTCGATGACATTGCTCTGCTTGACCTACTAATGCACAGAAGCAATGTAACATCGTGGAGCTTTTGTTTATTTATTTACTGGCTGTACGCATACAGACAGTGCGAAGCTTTGTGACGTAAAAGTAGTTATGTAATTCTAAGAAACGAAATATAAATATAAAAAAAATCTAGTTTATTTTCGAGGCATTATTATTGGAAAGTTCTGGAAAATTAATTGGTACATACTTTTTATTCCTTTGAATTCGCAGGCTTTTGTTATAACTTATAAGCAAACCTCAAAACAGGATATATACTAGGGCGTGCAATGTATAGTTTTTTTTAATAAACTCATATCATTTGTTCACTGTCCATTTGTTTTTGATTGTGTTTGTAACTCTGCCTGTCTGTAAGACTTACGCATTGAAAATATTAGTAGTCACACACGATTAACAAATCAAATGTTAGGAATTATTCAAAGGACTCACTTCTTAGGCTCGTTGTAAAGATAAGGCCCCCTTTTTGGCTGCACGTGAGGTTCCACGGTTATAACCTTCTTCGGATCATCTTCATCCATAGCATTGTCCCCCAGCTGTTGTTTCCTCACCACATTCTCGAACGTCAATCTAGAAGAGCAACGTGTAAGGTTAGATTACGGTCAGGTTAAGGCTTGAAAAGAGGAGCAGATATTAATAACATAGCTCCACGGGTAAAGTCGGTCACGCTTTGTTCTATGGCGCCTCTTGGCTAAAGCTTAGAAAGATTTTGATAAACCTATGATATGCATATACTTCGCCATCGTCTATTCGCTTCTTTGGTATGGTGTCCAGCTTTGGGTGCGTACATCCCAAACTAAGGCGTCGATACATACTACTTTATATCAAAACAACACAGAACACGACGAGAGCACGAACGAGTTAATTTAAAAATGTTGCATCATATTTTCATCTCATCGATTATTCGTGGTATTTGAAAAGGCTTGATAGAGTGGCCTGTTAACAGTTTCCAGAGAATCATTTATTCATGAAAATGTTCCGAAAACATGCACAGTGTAAACATGATATCTGGTTTACATTGACGTCATGCGGTTAATCTAGATTGTGTACCTATTGTTAGGCAAAAACCAGATGGTAGAATTCTATACCAAACCGATCACAGTCAGCAGTGGACTAACATAGGCTGATGATGATGATGGGGCCTATATCTAGCAGTGGACGTTTGTGGGCTGATATGATAATGAAGCAGTAATCACTCACTTGAAAGGACGGACTAATTTCCGCGGGTCATCCGTCTGCACCTTGATCTCGTGTCCGGGGAAGCTGTTGCGAAGATGCTCCATGTCTAGGAACGTATCGTTGAAATCCAACGAAGCTATTTCATTCGGCATCCTGTGTAGACAAATGTTAACGTGTAAGAACTCTTACAAATATTCATATAGTTAAAGTAAATTTAATAACGCTGGACAATCCACACAGCATCATCTAGTCCCAAGTTTAGCAGAGCTTGTGTTATGTTACCGATATGATAATAATTAATCGTATACCTACTCCTAATGTCATTTGTCTTGGATTTTTTTTTATACGCTAGGAATAACGGTTAACTTCTGATTTCTTTTTGCGGTCAAATTACTTAAAAGTTGAGTTGAATCGATCTCCTTAAAAATATACCACCGTCTGTTATAAAAAGGTGATATCTCAATCATATGGATACCGTGACTCGGTTCACTCAAGTGTAGTGACTAGGAGGAATGACGATCTGCGAAAGACTGTAAGCAGATGCTGGATACGACAAGCTGAAGAAGATGATGCTGAAGATCCCTAAGGGTTGCTGGAAGAAAACTCTATGTCAGGGTTAACCTCGCCTATGTACATATTCTATTTAGTCAAGTTATTTTTATACAGGGTGACATAACGCTCATTAGGGGAGGCCTATGGCCAGCAGTAGACTAAAATAAGCTGATGACGATGAAGATCTCTAGGGCGGGTTTTTTTTCTTCCGTGATAGGAACTTACCTGGTGTAATGAGCCTGCCCTGGATCTCCGTAACCAAGTACAATATCGTGGAGCCAATCAGGAACAACACATTCAGTGTTCATGAGCTCCCGAATAGTTTCTAACACAGCTTTGAAATTATTCTCCTTTGGTTTGCGGCGCATCACTATGTTGAAGGTTTCGTATACGTCCTGAAATAAATACGGTTATAATAGAACATTGTGATGAGCGACAATGAGGGGGTTTTCTATATGCCCCCGGCAAATAGTTTCAAATAGCTCGTAAGATGGCGTCTAGTAATACATGAAAAAATATTACAAGTTCAAAATGGCTACACCTACCTACTACTAGACCTTAGGCAAACAGGGTGGTACCAACGAACATTATTACCCGAAATATTCAAAATAGAAAGTTTTATTTAGAGAAAACATTCCTTTATTTTTGAAAATAACTGAATTTTAAAAAACTAGTGAACTTGTCTAGTAATCCGACCCACTAAAATGTAAAAAATAAAACTTAAGAGGGGTTATTCATAAAAAACCAATAGAACCTTCGTACTGCCAGTGACCATTCTATGCCATCTATCTTCTACTTACTTTCATCTATATTTAGAGATATATAAATAGTTTTATGCGAAATCGAAAAACCATTGCCTCCTCTGTGACTTTGGATTCCGAACAAAAATACTCTTACCCCATACAGTATTTAATATATTATCTGTGCCCATACGATGGCATTGGACGTTTCCCAATCCAAAAGCATGTTATGGGAAATTTTATATGTCATCGTCATCCTAATAAATCGCGGGTGATAAATATTTATTGTGGAATTTTTTGTTCAATGGCGGTGGTGTTATAAATAAAACGTCAAAGAAAAACATGGCTGACAAAATGTTAGTGCGAGGTAATGTGAAACACTATAGGGTTTTTATTACATGATCTAGTGTACGGGGGGGCTTCCTACATAAGACAACACATACAGAAGTTTGTGACGCCCTAGACCCGCGCTTCGCTTTCTTTAGTTTAGATGTTCATCTTTATAGAAATGTAAGAATTTAATAAGAATGTTCCTACTATGAACGCTAAAAGTACTGAACGGAGCGGGATGAAATTCTGTAATTAACCATTCTAGATCTAGAATAAAATAGAGAGTGTAAGACACTATAAAAATGACACCGAACTTGGTCTTAAATACCCCTACGGCACGTATGGTAGTAGAGTTGGCTCGATGAGTTAATAATGTATATCAATCTTGTATCGAGCCAACTTTCTGGCAATTAGACCAGCTTTTATCTCTGTTCTAGCAAGCCATAATAAGGCTCATAAAAGAAGAATCCGTAATGTACGTAACGATGAAAAGGCTATAAATATAAAAATGAGAAAAATTAATAATAAGCAACTGTTTTGAGTTGATAATTTTTTAAATATAATGAGGTGTATTTTTACTTACTTCAGTGCCTTTACTGGCGCGGTCTAGATCATGCCTGTACTGATTAGGGTCCAGCAGTAGTCTAAACGTTCTGGTATCGCCATCAAGCTCCGGTTTCGGCTCCGGCCCCTCTTCAATGACCCGCCCTGATGCGTCCAGCATTCCTTCCACCTCACAGCCCCTTACGTAGACTATACCAGCTTGGTCCGTCATGCTCTTTCTGTAGTCGTATTTAGTACCTACGATAGGATTGGTTTGTATCGTCAGAAATAAATCAATAATGCTGGACAATCCACACAGTATCATCTAACCCCAAAATAAGCAAAACTTGTGTTATAGGTAGTAGATGAATGATATCGGTACTCAAGAATAAATTACATATAGGTTACAGATATGTATGTAATCTTACAAAAAATTTACCCAAGGCGGGAATTGCATCCTCCTGCGTTGCAGGAGAACCTTCGCGCCGTGCCACATCGGTCGTGGAAGAAATGTTCGATATATATATATTCAGTGGTCATCGTTGAGGCAAGACGTGCCTTGATGTACAGAATTTGCAAATAATCAATTACTCAATCGTGACCTCGTTTATTGCCAATTGTGTCAAATCTCTAGTAACGTGTGTGAACTTTATTATAATAATGAGTTATATTTCTAAAAATCCAAACTAAATTAGTGCGAAATGGATATCTCCAGTCCCTTCGGTCACCGGAGCACTCGGACTGCGCGCTCGCCGCCCCCGACCCCCACCGCGTCCGCTCCTGAGCCACCTCCTCGCCATGTCCCTGCCGCCCAAGAAACCGAGTACGAAGCAGTTACTACCCCAGAAATACAAGGCTGGATGAACTCAATCAACCAGTGCCTGAATGAGGTGTGCACTATTGCATCTGAAGGCAAGCTGAACTCTGAGCAAAAACAACGGGTAAGCGCTCTCTGTCGTAAAGTGGCTAATGGCACTTCGCAAATGGCCGTCCAATACCAGTCTGTAAAAGCCAAAGTTGTGAAGGCCTACTGCAATATAGAGATGCTCCAAGACAAACTTGCCCAATCCCACCAGCTGAAAGACCTCATCAAGACAATTGAAAAGACCTCGAAGCCAGTAGAAGAAACCTCATTCGCCGACATGGTCAAAAAAGGTTCAAACACCTACCTAAAGCCCACAAATGTCAGTTCTGTAGCCATATACCCGAACGACAAACTAAAGACCAGTGAAGAAACGAAATCCCTAGTACAAAAAATAATCTGCCCTGAACAAATGAAGCTGCATGTGAGAGGACTTCGGAAAACAAGGAACGGAGGTGTCATCATCAGCACCGATACCAAGGACGACATCGAAAAGCTAAAGAACACAGTACAAATCACTAATTCTGGCCTCACAATCGACGAGCCGCTTAAACGAAAGCCGAGAGTCGTCGTTATTGGAGTACCGACATCGATATCCGAAAAGGAAGTTTTCTCCTGCCTCTTCCACCAAAATTTGGCCGAGACTCTCAACTGTGACCTTGAAAAGTTTCTGAGCGCCATAAAGTTAAGCCACAAGTCGGGCAAGAAGAACGCTGAGTCCTGCAATTATGTTATCGAAGTTCCAGCCGCCATACGTAAAGCACTCATCACCAAGAACAGGGTTTTCGTGAACTGGTCCTCGTGTCCTGTGAGGGATTTTACTCTGGTAACACGCTGCTACAAATGCCAGCAGTATGGTCACGCGGCGAAGTTTTGTCGCGAGGCAGCTCATACTTGTGGACACTGTGGCGGCATCGGCCACACAAACAAAGAATGCCAGAAGACAGCTGAAGATCCAAAATGTGCCACCTGCTTGTTCTATAAGAAGCCCGGTAACCATGTAACTGGCTCTGCCGACTGCCCAGCAAAATTAGCGGCAGAAAAGAGATACATCAATTCCATAGATTATGGGGTTGCCTAAGGGATCAGCTATACCGGAGGTTCTATAGTTTCTTTTTTTTTTTTATATTCATATTAATTTATTTCGTTGTCTTATTCCTATCTTTTTGTTATTAGTTTTCATATGAATTATTTTTCATATGATTTTTCCATATTGATTGAGGTAGGTAGGTGGCGTAATGTATGTCAGTAAGATGACACAGAAAAGACATTGGCCTTGTTAAAGTAGGCTAATAATTTAGTACCTAAGCACCTTTATTTCATATTACTAGTTTAGCGTAGTTAGCATAATTAAGTTACTTTACAAATTTGCACCGTTGCTTTGTTTTATTATGACTACTGATTGATGTGATTATATTTTTTTCGTTTTAAGCACTTTCTGCCTGAGATACAGGTCTTAACCTAGTTCAGGCAAATGTATTATTTTAGACCTTAAGAACATAAGATAATTGACTCATGTAATCCATTTAGTCCTAAGTTGTTTTGAATAAAATTATTTATTATTATTTATTTATTATTATTATATATAATTATACGATATTGGAATTTGATAAGGTAAACCAAGCGTTGAGGAACAGTTAATATCTATCCTATACCTAATTATATTATAACAAGGTAAAGCTTGTTTGGATGTAGGAGGTAACTTCTGGAACTACCTATAATACTGTTTGAAATTTGAAAACAACACGCATAAAGGACCGACTGGAGTCCAAATGCGGAAACGGGAGTGCCTCCACCTTAACCTTAACTGTTTCAAATTTCTTACCTGCGTACGTTTTAGGTACCACGAAAAGGCCATTTTTGATATGTAGGTGATGGAATAATGCCTTTTATTCCGTCTGGTAGTAACAACACTATGTGTGCTTCCATACAAAGTGTTTCCTTAGACTCTCTTCATCAAGGCTATGACCTTTATACCATTTTTACTATTGAGGTGTACACTACAGTGATATACATACCGATCCCTTTGTTCGGCCTGACGGTAACAAGGAAGCATACATCGTGCTTCCTAAGACTCTCCCACTCGTGTTTGATCTCATTTCGGACGCTTAGAGTGACTGAGACATCAGCGCGGACGCGAGAGGGCGCTTTCTCTCCGATATTCGGCTTGGCCACTTCGACTACCGCGAAACTCTTTATGGGATGAGCCATTCGCGCCCATCCACCGAAGATTACACTGTCGTCTTCGGCCCGCCTGAAAAATACACTTTTGTAGATCGGTCCTGCCGCTGTAGCAAAGCACGTGTTATTGCAATGGCTAGAATAGAGAAATATTTAAATATTTTATTTATTGTTATTTTACAACTTTAGGAAAACTAACAGATAGTTAACTGTATTACAAAATATGGTGTGTGAATGTCGGCTAATTATAAGTTTCCATAAGAAAAATGTATAGTCATTACAAAATGTCTAAATAGAAAAAAATACGGCACATTTGGTAATTGCATACACATATGTACTCGTAAATTATTAAATTTGATGGAATTCATTAAGAAACGTTTCTCTATTCTAGCATGCACAAAGTCTTGTTTTATTATTATGCCGTTCACGCGGCAGGTAAGGAAGGTTATTACAGGAAACTGTGAAAACATAACGCATTATAATGCATACCCGTGAGGATATTTAATGAGGAGAAAAACAGATATACATTTTACCAAGCTTATTATGAGATTATATATTACATTACTCTAATAACAATTAAGCCACGAAATCAAGTAAACGATGAGTCGAAAGTCTTTCGGTGGTCTTTGGTTGGTTTGCGGTGCGAAGGCTCACGCACTATAATAACAAAAACCTTTACTTTTTATAGTTTAATGTACATATAAGCACTCTCTAAGCCCGTCAGGATTCATATAGTGTTTGATTATTACTTACCATGGTGCTAGTCTGTACACAGCGTCTTCAATATCTTGCCGGATTTCATCTAGAAAAGAACACCAGTTTATAAGAAAGTTTTGGTATGTACGTAAGGGCAAAGTAATAGAAAGAATTAAATTTTTTTAACACACTAGAGCGACCTTAACACCTAGCCTTTCTGAGAGATTGATGGGAGATCACGTGACAGCACCGGTTGTAAAGTTTTCGGGAAGGCCTTTGCCTTGAAATGGTACAAATCAGGCTAGTAAAACAACCCGTGCAAACACTGGCGATTCGCAAAAATGCTGCTCATTTCCAAGTCAAATCATTAGGTGGAAGATGTTATGGCCATAATTCACGATAAAATACTACGCGTTGTTTTTTCGGTCGTTCGTAAACAATATGAAGGTTGCCTGTATGAATGAAGGTTACCCGGCCAGATAAAGATGATCGTCAATAACTTACATGTACTTTCCAATCGGAAGAGATTGAAGTTCCTCAGTAGATAGTCGTGTAATGTTAGGAACTGGAGGTTCAGCTTGGGAAGGGCTAAGCAGTTCTCTCCGCTATATATTTCCGTCGGCACTACGTTTTCGTCCCATATAACTTCTTCCGTGGGGTAGAGCGGCATAGAGTTTAGCTCTTCTAACTGCGATATGCGGCGTTCATGTCTTGATATCTAGAATACAAATAATGAAGTCCCGTTTTTTTTCGAACATTACAGCTTCAAAATGAATGACCTGTTCAGACGTACGCAGTTTTAGCAACCTAGAGCGGTAGAGATACCTCACCTCACCCGCACCACCTCAATATCCCATTGAAAATATAAATCCACCGCTTAACGCAGGCATCCCACTGATAAACGTCTTTTTGGCTGTTATATCATGGGGTTAACGCCCATAATCCCCACGCTGGGCATGCGAGTTAGAGATCGCAGTTCTATGTTAGAATTATTCTACAGTAGCCGCTGCTGCCCGCCCCAGGGGGATATCTATAAGTTGTCTCTTACGACACCCGTAGGAAGACTTGAGGTGGTGCAAGTTCTGAGTCGACACCACATGGCATTTAGCGATACATTACGCGCGGTTTCCCGCCGTGTGATAGCCTAAAAAAACAGTAGTATTACCGAATACCCACGTTGATTTCGGTACAGCTCTGGGTATCAAAAACCGCGTAGATCAGAACAGACCTTAAAACTATAATTTAAGTGCGTACCAATAACTCCTTGAGAAATGTTTTGTCGAGTCTGTGCCAAGAAGCTTCTTCTTCTTCAACTTCCGCTGGCACTAGATTCAGGTATGTGGCAATGGCTCGAAGAGCTTTATCACTAGAAGAACAAAAGGGAAAATGAAAAAATCAGGACTAATAGGTACCTTCCTTTTACTAGGGAAGATTATTCATACTCCTTTTGTCACAAGACGAACAATGGGGTAATTACTAAAATACGCAGGCTACTTTTTATCGCATAAATCAGTTCCCATCATGGGATAGAAATAACCTTAAAACATTTCCATAGAAACAACAACGCCTGCGTAGCCGCGGGTAGAAACTAGTTATAATATTGGCATGGATTGCCTTAAGCAGTTGTATCCATCTTCACATTTACTCTTGGAAGCAGTTTCAGTCTAAACGATAGAACATATACAATATTTTTTTGTTTGAATTATATTAAACAAAAAAGACAGAGATTTATCTTTGTCGCCATCATCAGCTTTTATCTATTGCTAAAGCTGACCCTGTCTTTGTCTCTTATATTCCTTTCAACCGAAACACTTTCGACCGTCTTGGTGGTCTTTTAGCATCGCAGCTAAAGGTCGCGATCGAATACGTTCTAATCAATTAATTCAATAGAACGCATTAACTTTTTGTTACCTTAGATTTCCGAAGTGTTTTTGCAGCGACTCTCGCGTATCGACGCTTGCCACATTAGCGAGAGAAAACAATCGTAGATCCGGGAATTTTGAGAAGGCCGCCTTCTGTTAAAAAATATCACAATCAGCAAAAACAACAACTTTGGTAACTGTAGTAGTAGTGTTTTGTTTCCCCCCGAGAACTCTAATCAGAAACACACACAGTCATAGCAAGCGTATCAACCAGTGTATACACCACCAGCCACCCATCCTATAATTGACATTTGAATGCAATTAATGGTCTTGAAAGTCCTTTTAGTCGCCTTACAATTGCAAATTATGAAGGTCATTCAATGGGTTTTCAAATGTACATTACGATGCCGTGACGCCCCATCTTTATAGTTACTTAGTTCAGAAAAGGACAAAGAAATGCCACCCTTGTTACTAAGAAAGTGAATATAATAAATAATATATAAAACATTTAATACTTTACTGTAGAAATGATAAATTATCCCCAAAAAAAATCGATTTCGGCGGGACTTGAATCCGCGATCTTCCCTCAATGTAGGCCCCGTGCCACAAAACCTTACCTGTAGCGATGTAATTCTTGAGTAGTGAAGCAGCGTCATGTCACGATCGGTCATTGGATCACCCGTCTCATCGCTGATCTCAAACCTGGCGTAAAACTTCAACATGTTCAGGAGCTGCAACAAATATTATATAATATAATCATCATAATCTAGATCCACATTATTTGTATATCTATAACATAGTATTTCTAGGTTTCTACCGGAGACGCCTTAGGCTATCGTGTCAGAGCAACAAGATGAGTCAGGACCTGTTAAACCTACACACACGCGCTCATCTGCTTGCTAAGATAAGGGTTTTTTTTAATTAAAGTTAATTTTATACTGATAGATACTGAATGCTTATACGGCTGAAAGAAGTCTATTTTTCTACTTTTGGGACACTATTCTCATTCAAAATTATTGTCTGATAGAAATATGGAAACGTTATCATATTTGTTTTAGATCAATTGTATATTTCATAATATTTAAATTCATGACCGGATAAAAAAAGCGCCAAAATAGGAAATCTTTCTGTACCTACTACCTAGCTAATAAAAAAAGTTATGCATTTTTGTTTCATTAATAAATTAAATGAAACAAGTTTTTCTAAATATTTATTATCATATTTTATATGAAGATTTATTAACTCTGTTAAATCTCTCAGAGCTCTGTTAACGCTCTCTAAGAACAGAGCAACAGCTCTGTTCTGTAAAACATGGTACGTTACATTGCATGTCAAGAAGTTTCAGACGTACCAAACGACGTACAAAAGCTGGTATCTGTAGGAAAAACGTAGCTCGTTCTATGTTTATTAACCTAACGATACCTTTAGTCTGTTTTTGCGGTGCGCGTGAAGTTGACGCAACGACGAGATCGAGGATTTTATAATTATTTGGCGTAAAATATGCATTAACCGTATAATAAGTACAGTAAGCCTACGAAGTGTGTTTTTTTTAATTAATATGTAATTAATATAAGCCTGTTACTAAAATAATTATAGACTCAGTGTAACATAAATTGTGAAATGATGTGAAATTTTTTGCGCGAAAACTATATTTTCATTACTAACGTAAACAAATGTTTCAGTAAGCGGAGGATATTTTAAGAATAAGTGTTCGGTTAACAATGACAATGTTTAGTATTATTAGTGTTATTGTTTTGGCTATGCTGGCCATAACCAGAGCAGAGATCGAAGATATTGCCTGCTGCCCATCCGGGAAATTTGTATCATACAAAAAATTACAATGCTGGACCCCTGATAGTAACATCACAGAACCTCTTCGGCTCAGTTGCCCCAAATATGTCAGAACAGCTAAGTTTACTATAAATTCTGAGGGAAATGTCGAACTATCATTTCCTTCGCTTCCACCTAGATCTATCGGTCCGGATATGTAAGTGTTTAACTACTCCTGTCTGTTTAAAATTTTATTCGATATAGCTCTACTTAATTTATATACATATCTATATATTTTTAATACCTCTCCTGCCAGGTTTTGCGTCGGCAATGAGACGAATTTGAACCAGTCATCAAGAAGGTTCGTGGCTCTGCTCTGCCTAATCGAAGAGGAACCACGGGTCATATCCGACATGGTTTTAGGCGGATGTATGATAGTCTCCGTAATCTTTCTCTCTATCACCGCAATCATTTATGCAGCTCTTAGTGAAATCAGGTGTGTTATTGTGTATATGTACACGTTTTATTACATTTTCGTTCACGAAGGTCAGGACATAATTAAATTTATTATTTAGTAATTTGGCTACTGTCTGGAAGTTAGATATTCGGATAAAAAATACCAACTCAGCCCGATCCATAATCCGAAATTTTAATCAATCAAACAATCGATTTCCGGCAAAAAGTTTCCAATCAACATAATATAATCTCTAAGACATGACGTGGTGGTTATTTTTAAAAGAACTTCGCTCTGCTTCACTTCAGCGGAGAACAACCTTGACCATCCTCAAACTTTAATATTATAAATGCATCGAGCGGGATTCTAACTCGATGTATGAATGCGAAAGCTTGGATGGACATACATATTATATTTGTTACTATGTACTTCACGACAAAGGTACCGATCGAATCGGCCTGAATTTCACAAATATATTTTAACCAGTAATCAGTCATAATCAGTTTCCTTATAATTTAGTCAAATAACGTAATAATAAAAAATTATAACGTTTTCATTTCATAGAAACAACGCGGTCGAAGCCACGGGCGCGTTTTCATATAATTTTTACAAGCTTTTTTCTTCTTGGCCTGTTATTATGTGTGAGACATATCTTGCAACAGAATTTTAGACCAGTTATTATTATCCTCAACAGATTGATCTGATATGTACGTAAGTTCCGTGACAATGCAATGTTTTGGTGCCATCGAGCTAGTCTTATAATTAAGTTGTCTGCCCAAGCGATTTGGAGCTAGATGATATGACAGCTTGTTTAAAAAAATATTAATATAATTTTTTTTTCTTTCAGAGACCTACACGGTAAAAGCATCATCAACCTATGCGGGAGTTTAGCCATAGGTTTTGGCATATTATCTATTATGAAGTTAATGGAATATTCTGATATGAAGCTCTGTGCAGTAAGAGGTGAATTTTAAAGGACTTACAAATAACTAAGTTTTTTTCTATAGTAATTGGGTTTGTGTGGCTTGCTGTTGTAAAGCATTCACACACTTAGAAAAGTGAAGTCCCGTCATGGTAGTATTCTTGGGTATTTTGCCTCGCACTAATAGTCTAATTGTTTCCATAAGACCAGTTGTTGTGTTAAATTAGCGTTTCTAAAAATATATCTACCAACTCGTAGTTGAATATTAACCTAATTTTTTTTTCAGGTTTCCTAACATATTTTTTCATAATGGCTGCATTTTTCTGGACAAGTGCAATATCTCTACAAATTATGAGGAGTACAAGGTACCTAATTAATACATATGTTTTATTTTATAATATAGGCTTTATCTCATAGCTACTACGTCGTCGCAATAAAAAAACGATAAGTCTAAACTAAAATAATATAAAATAACTATTGGCTACCATTGCAAAGTAAGAAAAAGAGGTTTATCTACGAAAGCTACTGAAGGTACTTCCCGTGGCTGACGCACATAAATTAAAATATTAAAAGTTAAGTTTAAGATAAGTTAAGATATACGACGATTTCATAGTTTCATAGAAAATAGTTTTCGATTTGCGATGCAATAATTTTTTTCTTGTGTTAATACTTGTTGAATTAATAATACATTTAAATGGCAAAAATTTTATCGCCTGCGTAATGTAAATCGTATATTGTGATCATAATATCCTAGCCCTAGCACAATCTGTACCCGGTAAGTTTGGGTACAGATTAGGTAATGTTACTGTTTGGGGTTAGATGATGCCGCAGCATCATCAAACTTCTACCTAATAATATGGATATAATATTTTCATCTATCAAAATGAACCTTAGTACTATTTCAGAAAACCATCGATAGTAGAGCATGGTTGGAAGGAGTTTGGGTGGTATGCTCTGTACGCGTGGGGATGCCCCACCGTCCTGACCGTCGTGATGGCGATTGTGAACTTCCACCCTGGAAACCATGCTAAGCCAGGACTGGGGCTGTCTCACTGCTGGTTTTTAGGTACGCAATAGTATTTTAAGTATATTATTCCATTTTATAATCACGTATACTCGTATACCAGCCATGCCCGCGGCTTCGCCTGCGTATAAGGTCCTAATATCTCTGACTTGGCAGATCCTATGCATTTGCTTCCCTTGGAGTCGAAACCCTAGGTCTGTAAAGTTCTGACGCTCTGGAGCGTCTGGTCGAATTGACGCGTGACCCGAGAGCTGTTGAGTATCTGGCGCAGCGCATTAGCAAAGTACTCGTAACACAGCGGGACTATTTAGTTGAGCTCTAGCTAGATTATTTGCAACAGCCAGCCTGCATTTAGCTCAATTGTAAATACTAGTTCTAATTTATTTTTATTATATGACTGTTTTTGTTATTTCAGATAAGGAACAACAATGGTACTACATGTACAGCGTTATCACGATCCTATTATGTGTGAACATTTTCATATTTGTTTACACGTCTACTATCGTATGGCAGCTATCGTTTTCATCTGGTCACATACGTGCACTGCGTTATAGGTAACGTATCGGATAAAATATTTGGACTGCATATTTGGAACATGACGCTAGTTTAGTAACGCATGTCACATTCCGTCTCCTTTTTTATGATTATTGCTTTCTTCAAGTTATTTAGTTAGCAGATAAGAAGTTTTGTGCATATTTTCAAGCTATTAGTCTTGCCTTTGTTTTGTTTTCACTGCGACTGAAAAGTTTTCTTTAGGTTCCCAAGGGATTACTATTGGTCCGAAAAACTTAAAACCCGTTTTTCTTCGTTAAAACTCTTGAAATTATTAATTGCAGGCTTACTATGATGATTCGACTAGTCCTAGTAATGGGTTTACTATGGGTTTTTGAAATGATCGGTTCATTGACGGAAAGACATATCGTTTGGTAAGTATTAACTTTAATGTTTCGAATACCTAAAGGATTTCACGAGTCATGATAATACATCTGATCAAGTAGCCAGTTTTGACCAACTCGGTCATACTGGTTTGCCTCTGAGAACTGACCCCATATTTGGAATGCTCACAAACCATAAAGGTATGCTTTTAAGGTTGTCCGATTCGTGTTGGCGAGATACAAATTCGATTAGGGTTAGCATATTTTTGCTTCCGATAAACGTTTTCGCATTAAAAATATACCTAATCGCGGAAATATGAATAGAACTTTTGTTTAACTGTAAATGTTTTAAAAATATCTGTCATCGCGTATTTTTTAAAAGCTTTATGACTAACATAATTATTTTTTCACAGGGAGATTCTCGACGTGGTGAACACATTACAAGGGCCGCTGATGTTCCTAGTGCTGGTGGTGTTCAGGAAGCGCGTGTTGAAAGCCATGCTGGCGCGCGGCTGGCTGGACTGCGTATCTGGACCGATGGAGAAGTACCTGGCCGCTGGAAGCGACTGCGAAGAGAATGTCGTACAACATACGGACGTTCCGATGAACGACCACTAAACCCTGCTTACTACGCCTTTTTAACGACTTCAGGAGGAGGTTCTATGTTCGACTGTTTTATTTTATGTACATGACTATGTTCATCTTATCTCCGTCCATTATTATGGACCGATTTTAAAAACTATTTCGCTATTGTAGATACTGATCTCTTGTCGTATAGTAGGGTAAAGGACAGAATGACTTTCATAAATTGTCATGGCGTGATTGTCTAACTCAACCTGTGGATGTCGTAATAATCAACTTTAAGAACCTACCAGAGGAGCAAAAGCAGCCTCCTTCTGTATCGAAGATATGCCAAATCCCCTTGTATTGGGGAGGCATGTTCAGCGGTGGACGTATATGTGCTGATGAGGAAGTAACAGTCCTCCGTCCTTATTGGTTTAATTCATTTTTTTTTAAATTATGTTTGAATTGATCGAAGTCAAGTCGAAGTCCTTTTTTATATACATTTTTATAATGTTTTATTAATAAATGTTAACAATTAAAAATATATATACATAGGTAAATTATACCTCTATTTTTACGTTTAAATGTTGTAGAATATAATCTAGTATAAATGTTATTTACTTTATATTCATAATTATATTCACGTTTTTTTTTAATAGGTTTACCTAAGATTACCAAAGATTTAATTAAAATAAGATATTTTTTATTGTTAAGAATTTTTATATATTTATTTGCCTCATCCTCGAACTTTGTAACCTGTCATAGGTCAATTTTATTTAATAATTTAGGACATGAATCACTTATAAAGAGTAAAAATATTGTAGTATTAGTTGTACTTTATCTATGCATATGAAAGAAACAAGTATTTAAAAACTAATAAACGTACATTGATTGCTGTTGAAATATTTATTGTTTTTTCCTCTTGCTTTTCTCGAACCTTAGAGATCGTCTCTTTATTTAACGAATTACTATCCATACTATTTATACATATGTATATAACATACAAAGCCAAAAAAATATTGATGAATGAAAACGTAGTGCCAGTACAAAAAAACTAGAGCTAATTCTAGAGCAATAAAAATGTTTAATATTACAAATGAATAAAAGAATGAACTAAATAAAAAATTACTTTAAAACAAAACAAGAAGTAGACAATAACTATAATAGACGAAATAAAAATAAAATAGTACTCCCTGATACAACCCTAACAACTGTTAGCAAAAGCCCCAAATTTAGATTAATTAAAATATTTAACAAACTACCTGAAATACTAAAATGCGAACCAAAAGATAATATATTTACGAAATACTTGAAAACTTTACTACTACAAAAATGCTATTATTCAATCCACGAATTTTTCTCCGATGACAATTTAAAATTTAAAACAAAAAACTGAAAGTGTACTAGCTGACATACCTAAAGATTAAATTAGTAAGCCTATCTACCTAATCATGACATTCCTATAATTTCTATATGACATTCCTATAATTCCTATATGACATTCCTAATTTTATAAATAATGATTGTTTAGAATTTTAGGCTAATATTTAAAAAGAACCCAAAAATTGTTGTGCCCTGACAGGGTTTTTATGCATTGTGTACCTACCCTAACCTACTAAGACTACACCTAAGATACTACCTGTATGCATGAAATTATAATAAATGATATGAATTATGAATTATGAAATAAGCTAAGGATTTTCTTCGGTTGGGAACATAAAATATTATGGTACCTAGTGTTATCTAGTGCTTTCCTAAAATCTAGAGCTACCCCTGACGCAATACAATACAATAACTCTTTATTGCACACCAAATACATAAAAGATACACAAGACAGGAAAAGAAAAACAAATACAAAATATGCTGTACAATGGGCGGCCTTATCGCAATTACTGTAAACCATCATAAAGTACAACGGCTGCACCGATTTTCGAAGTCATCTTTCTAACATAAATAAATAAAAATCGTTCCATCCGTTTGGAAGCTGAATTGATGCGACTCATCAATTCAGCTTCAGCTTTTTTGTTCGTCGACTCAATACAGGGTTAAAACGCCGGTTTCCAGAACAAATAAATGGTTAAACTTGTTGTTTATTGTTTATTAGATTAGTTCTGAACAAAGTTAAGTTAAACAGTCTGTTAAACATTAATAAAACAAGTCTAATCAATCTCAGAATATGTATTCTTGAAATGCTAAAAATATACAGTTATTAATAAGCGCTTATCAAATTAGTGGTTACCGCATAGGTTTGATTAATGTTATTAATAGTTTATTAGATAGTCAGGTTATTATTATTATAATAAATAAATAAATAATGCTGGACAATTCACACAGCATTATCTAGCCCCATGGTACGCAGAGCTTGTGTTATGGGTACTAGATAACTGATATACATAATACAATACATTACATAGATAGATTTTTTTTTTTATTATACATAGAAAACGACCAGAACACCCGAAACAAATATCTGCAGATCGTACACACATTTGTTCCGAGGCGGGAATCGAACCCGCAACCTCCTGCGCCACAGGCGGACCTTCGCCCACCGCGCCACATCGGTCGTCTTTATATACTCGTATTAAAGAGCTCGATGCAATGATGCAATTTCATCCACTTTTCACTTATTAGTGCGGTTTATTTTTGTATGTGTGAGTGAACCTAGCAACCGACTATGTTTATTTGATCCTATTCGATTGTTCCAGGCTTGGACCTGAACAATCATCAAGAAGTCTGTAACGTTTTTGTATGTTTTAATTCTTTAAACGACCACATAACAGCGGCTTTCGCCTTGATAGGGTCGGTATTATTAATACATAATTATTAAATTGACTATGTTAATGACTATTGATGCGCGACTAATCTATCTCTATCTTGACATCAAATTAAATGTAATTGAAACTGTGTGACTTAGTGTAAATAGAATCAATACAATACAATACAAAAATACTTTATTGTACACCAGATACAGAACATTATGAAAGATATTACATGTGACAAGTACAATGTACCTTATCGCTTAGAAGCGATCTCTTCCAGGCAACCTTTGAATGTTATTAGAATTAGAATGTTATTCGATTGAAATAAAAACTAAAGATATAAATGATTCGAATATAATAATAGTGCTCTTATCGCTCTGCCAATCATTTCGATAAGGCCTATTAGAAAATACTTGAAGGCTCTCTGAATGCTCAATGCTTATACGGTTGAATAAAACACATTAAACTTTAACCTGCATTGAGTAGGTACCTAATTGCTATCAATAAAAAAGTTTAGTTACGCGCATTTCTATTTTTGGTCTGTATACAAACGTGAGCTTTTGTACTACACGTGGAGCTTATTATTCGTTTCAGTTTAAAACGAATAATGTGCTTTAATTTCACAAGAGAGTTAACGCGGCGGAGATAATAAGTTGAAAGTTTCAGGTTAACTTCTTCGCCGCGGTGACCTACCATATTTGCATACAATAGCGAGAGCCGGCCGGTTTGGATGATGATGGATAAGATGGATATTAGTATTTTCTGTGTATGTTTACGCCCTGTCTGTCGTTCTTTACGCCAAAACTACTAAACAGATTCGGCTGAAATTTTGCATTTTTTTTAACTTTTTATGTAATATTTTAAACTTTAGTACTGGTTTAAAACGCACTACTTTTTATCTCATTGATAAGTTTCCAACGAAATAACCTTTGTACATTTCCATACACACAACGCATGCGAAGCCTGGCAGAAACAATTTATATGATAGTTAAAAAACGCCTTAGTAGGGTATTGTGCGTTATTCTAATTATTGATATAAGCGAAGTAGTTACGGTAACATCACAGGAGGCGTGATTAAAGTATTTTAATTTGTAAACTAGATAACAAAACAATCCCTTTTCTCGCTAACTGTACCTTTTTTAATTATATTGTGGAATGAAAAATTCTCTAAAAATATGCATTTTCTCCTAAGACGATTTTCCTGTAGCTACACACTACACTGGTTAAGGCACCTCCCCTTCCAAAAAATCAACCCTGTGTATTATTAGGTAGGAAGGCGTATGC
Source organism: Eupithecia abbreviata (assembly GCA_943735965.1). Lineage (NCBI taxonomy): Eukaryota > Metazoa > Arthropoda > Insecta > Lepidoptera > Geometridae > Eupithecia > Eupithecia abbreviata. The sequence continues at coordinate 7,187,094 of OX030991.1, read as the reverse complement.
TATAGATAGGCCATTGTTAGTAAGGCTGGGACGGATAAATATACACAAAGGACGTCTGCGCCTCTTATCATCTTAGGATTACATGTTGTTTTAGTCCCGCAAATGTAGATCGACCCTATACAAGGATATCTACATACCTACGTTACCTCATTCAGTTAGTCTTTAGTCTTCAGTCGAGTGAAGTTGACGCAACAACGTGAACGAGGAATTTTAGTATTAAATTAACTCATCGTAAAATCGGAGTACCTATTCAGTGATTCCTATGTACAAAGTGATTGTTATTGATATTACGAAAACAGTGAAAAGAAGACTGTTACTAATTTAATTATAGACTCAGTGTAAATAAAATGAAATCGCGAAAAGATATCAACATTTCGCGCGAAAACTTTTTTGTCACTTAAAATGTAAACAAATTGATTATAACGTTGACCTTTTAAAACAGAGACAGTGCTCAGTTTCATAATGGCCATGTGTAGTATTATAAGTGTTATTGTTTTGACTATGCTCACCAGAGCTGAGATAACCAGAGCAGAGAATGAAGACTTAGCATGTTGTCCTCCAGGAAAATATTTATCACAGCAAAAGTGCTGGACACTAGGTAGCAACATTACAGAACCTCTGCGGGTTAATTGTCCCAAATATATCAGAATATTTAATTTTACTATTAATTCTGAGGGAAATGTCAAACTATCGTCAACTATACCTCAATACGTCAGGCCCGAAATGTAAGTATTTCTCAAACTTCTTCTGTTTCAAAATTGATTTAAAAAGAAAAGTTTAATTAGGTTTATTTTCCAGTTGTAAATAATCACACTAATATTATAAATGCGAAATATTAGATGGGTGGATGGATTTTCGTTACTTCTTCAAGCAAAAACTACTGAAAGGATCGGGCTGAAAATGCATAGATGTAGCTCTAAACCTGGAATCCATAGAACAGTTCCCATGGGATAGAAATAACCTTAAAACGCTTCCATAGAAACAACGCGTTACGACGACGCCGCGAGCTGAAGATAGTAATAAATAAATAAATAATGCCAAACACTTTACATAATCAATTTACGTCACAAGGTAAGCAGAGCTTGTGTTATGGGTACTAGATAAACGATATACTTAATACAACACTACAATAATATTATTGATTATATAATATAACTAGGTCTTGTATGTACATAGGTACATACAGCCGAACATAGGACCTGCTCCTTTTTTCGAAGTCAGTTTAAAAATATTTATTTATGTAGGTAATCAAGAAGAAAATCAGTCATCTAGTACACATACAAGCTCTGCTTATCTTGTAGTTGTGGTCTAGTTTGCGGTGTGAATTGTCCATTATTTTTTTGATTTATATTATCTTATCGTATAATATAATTCCTGCCAGGGCATGCGTCGGCCATGTGCCGTACCAGAACTCCACCAGGATGGTGGCATTGCTCTGCCATATCGAAGAGGCACCACGGATCATATCAGAAATGGTTTTGGGCGGATGTATGATAGTCTCCGTGATTTTTCTCACTTTGACTGCAGTCATTTATGCAGCTCTTAGTGAAACCAGGTGCGTTACATTCCTTTGTAAGTTTCATTATTTATTTATGAACAAAATCCACAATGCTTTAAATTTAAATTAACTTATACATATTCACTAACAGCCAATAAAAGGATTTATATTATTATAATTTAGAAACATAAGGACGACATCACCGAATGCGTCATTATGTATGCAAGATATCGGCACAATACATAAATTATAGGAAGTTGTAGTCGTTATTTTAGCAACAGCCCGGAATTTCTGCATTTGGATTGCATGACTCTTGTAATGTGTTCTACAGTTAATAAGTAAAGTTAGTTTAAGATGTCTAGGGAAGGATAGAAAACGAAACAAACCCCCGAGTGATCGTTTGACACTGATTTAATTCATTGCAAATAAGTAATAATTAACAATAAAATGTAAGCATTTATACACGTGGAAGTAGGTGAATCTGCTGAGCTATGTAGATCATAACTCAGCAGATTCATCTACTCACACATTAATAGCGGTAAGAGGTAACATGCTGATCCGTAGGTTACCCGGTGTTCAGAAGAAGTAAAAATAACGCTCTTTAAAGCATACTGTCAAAGTTTCTACACCGGGAACCTATGGGTCAGCCAAACCAAACGACCGCTGGAGACCCTGCGAGTGCAATATAATAACATCTTTAGGATGATGTTGGGACTGCCTCGTTTCTGCAGTGCATCGGGGATGTTTTCTGAGTATCAGACGGATGGCTTTGCCGCCATCCTTCGGAAAAAGACGGCGTCCCTGATGCGCAGAGTGCGGGACAGCCCCAACAGCATCCTACAAACTGTAGCAGGTAGGATTGATTCGCCAATATGGCGGTAATTAATAAGAAATGTAGTTTTTTAATTTGAATTTTTATTGATGATATAATCTGATTTGTTTTAATTTATTTTAATTTTTTCTAATTTATTACTATTCATTTTAATTTTCATTTCAATTTAATTTAATTTTAGTTCGTAAGAATTACTAACATTTATTATAAGATAATTACTAACAAATTATGGATCTATAGTAGTCCGAAATAAAAGAATTTTATTTTATTTTATTTATTTATTAATTGACTTTACCTATCGTGCGGTATTCCGTACAGTTCTTGATGCATTTAGAAAAGTACTCAGTCCGATCCAGAAACAGTCACTAATTCACTATACAAATACGACACAAGACACTACAATTTTAATTACTAAGAATCAACCAAAAGCTCAAATTTTATCTGATTCGAATCAAACACAAAATCAGTTCCCATAAGATAGAAATAATATAACGTTTTAACGTTTCCATATAAATATAACGCGTGTAAAGCCGCAGGCATAATCAACTCTTAATAAATGTCTGATGTTTCTTAGCTTTACGCAATATACGTTCTTTTTGCCAGTTAAACGTTACCATTATTATGTATTTTTTCTTTCAGAGACCTACACGGTAAAAGCATCATCAACCTATGCGGGAGTTTAGCCATAGGTTTTGGCATATTATCTATTATGAAGTTAATGGAATATTCTGATATGAAGCTCTGTGCAGTAAGAGGTAAATTTTATAGGACTTACAAATACTGAGGGTACACTTTCACACGTCGAAAGGTTCTAATAAGACCCGTTGTTGTGTTAAATTAGCGTTTCTAAAACTACATAATGTCTTCCAACTTGTAGTTAGATGTTAACAATTGTTTTTTTTGTTTAGGTTTCCTAACATATTTTTTCATAATGGCGGCATTTTTCTGGACAAGTGCAATATCTTTACAAATTATGAGGAGTACGAGGTAACTAATACTTATATTTAATCTACGAAGGCTTGTTCATTTGCTATCACATCATATTCCCAATAAAAAATGAAACAAAAATAAAACAACAATATAAAATACCAAATTTTGGCTAAACCGATAGTCTGGGTGCTTTACGAAAATTCCTGTAGGTATTTGATTAAACCTAATCTGATATTTCAGAAAGCCATCAATAGTAGAGCATGGTTGGAAGGAGTTTGGGTGGTATGCTCTGTACGCGTGGGGATGCCCCACTGTCCTGACCGTCGTGATGGCGATTGTGAACTTCCACCCTGGAAACCATGCTAAGCCAGGACTCGGCCTGACTCACTGCTGGTTTTTAAGTACGCAATAGTGTTCGTAGATATTATACAATTTTATAGTGAACTAGTTTCAGCCCCCAGCTTCGTACGCGTTGGAACGTTTTAAAGTTATTTTTATCTCAAGGGAACAAAGAAATGTTCGATGGGATAAATGCCGATGTTCGATTCCAGGGATAGAATTACATCTATGCAAAATGTCAGCACAATCCATTCGGTAGTTTTGGCGTAAAGAAGTAACAAACATCCATTTAAACATCCAATCTTTCTCATTTATAATATGAGTCATACTAATTATAAAGTGGAAAGATTTTTTGTTTGTTTGGTAGGCTCTGAAAATAAAATTAGTATTAAATAATTCCAAATGTGTGTATAAATATATAATATCATGACTGTATATTTTAAACACACATTTGCAATCAACGAACTCAGTTTTTAATTTCATTGTTTTGAATTCTCAGTTTTTCCAAAATATTCCTGATCCTCATAAAAACATTTGTTCATGATATTCTTTGTTTTATTTTAAGTGAATTAAATTGCAAAGCTTTAAAATCACTGGGTAACTTATTATCGCCTGATGAAATACGTTCTTTAAGTTCTAATCTACAGTTTGTGAGCGTCACCGCCGTTAAACCATAGACTAGTCGGAATTGTCACGTTGTTGGTCTGTGAATCTGAGTTAAGCTAACAATGACTTTAATTTTCAGATAAGGAACAACAATGGTACTACATGTACAGTGTTATCACAATACTATTATGTGTTAACATTTTCATATTTGTTTACACGTCTACTATCGTATGGCGGATGTCGTTTTCATCGGGTCACATACGTGCACTGCGTTATAGGTAACGTATCGGACCTTATATTTAGACTTATGTTTATGTTATTCAGTAATTTAACCAAAAAAATTACAGCAAATAGGCAATACTGATGCGCTTCGCCAGATAAGTCAGAATAAGCTTTATGTTCCTTTCAAAAGTAAATTATTATCGATACACTTGTTTCTCAAAATACACTAAAATATCTTGGTTTTGTCAATGCCATATCTACGTCAGTTGTAATTTTGATAATACTTTCGCTTTTGAATAGAAAAATGACTTGCTTAGTTCCGTAAAACTTAAAAACACAGTATTGTTTGTTTAATAACATTAAATTATTGATTGCAGGCTCACAATGATGATTCGACTGGTTATTGTAATGGGTCTGCTTTGGGTTTTTGAAATGATCGGTTCATTGATGGAAAACCATATAGTTTGGTATGTTTTAGCATTACTTTTTAATATTTATATTAAGTAGTATTTAAATTGTAACATTTCTTACAAAAGGATTGCATGTGCCGTATATAGTGGTGGCGCATCAAATCGAGAAGCCAGTTCTTACCAGCTCGATTATACTGGTTTACCTCAGGGAACTGACTCCATATTTGGAATGCTTACAAATCTTAAGCCGGTTACTCACAGGTGTGTTACGGTGTGTAATATACCATTCGCAGCGAGCATGATACTAAACTCGTCTCGTTGCTCGTTGCGAGCGCCTTTCCCCGTACTTACTGCACGAAGGCTCAATGTGTAATCCATTACGCCCCGTAACTTCCGTCAATTCCATGAAGAGATCAGAAATTATGAATAACAGTAATATTAACCGTATTTGACGGCCGAAGACACTGACTGCATTGCCCCGCTGTATGGCAATGCTGATGCGTTGCGCCAGATTACTGCAGTAGCTAGCTCTCGGGTCACCGACGACGCTTCCGACTAGACGCTCAGTTTTTTTTAATACCCGCATTGCATCGGTATCCTGTCGACCTAGGGCCTCAATCTCGACTCCAAGAGGAGTAAATGCTTCGGCTCTATCTAGATCCTTCCGAGTATGTAACTTAATAATGTTTCCTCAGGGAGATTCTCGACGTGGTGAACACATTACAAGGACCGCTGATGTTCCTAGTGCTGGTGATGTTCAGGAAGCGCGTGTTGAAAGCCATGCTGGCGCGCGGTTGGCTGGACTGCGTATCTGGACCGGTGGAGAAGTACCTGGCCGCTGGAAGTGACTGCGAAGAGAATGTCGTACAACATACGGACATTCCTATGAACGACCACTGACCCCTACCTGTTGACTGACGTCATTGTCGTACTTATTATAATTGATGTACTAGGCGTGAGCCCGCAATTGTTTGGGGCTGTTATTTTAACGTCGTAAGTGACTCGCTCAACCGCCGCTGCCATGGGGTGGTCGCAGCTTAAGAATGGAACCCGTCAACTAAGCCCAAAAAAGCCGACTATACAGCCGTATTTTTAAATAATACTTTCACTGCGATTAAACATAGTCCGCCAAGGGCGGTGATTGTTTCAAAACCCGCCTTGTTTGCGGGAGGCATGTTCAGCAGTGGACATAGTGTGTGTGTACTGATAAGAAAATAACAATTTCTGTCATTAGTCGTTTAGTAATAATTAATTTTATATAAATTCAGTTGAGTTGTTGAGTTACCAAAAATACCAAAATTTTAATTATATCCATATGACTGTAAGCTAAGGATTTGTATGTTGTATTAGGTAATACCTGTAAAAATAGTTGTAATGCTTTAAATAAATTTCATTCTTGAGAGTTTCAGTGAAAACTCCATCAAAGAAAAAACCTGTGCTTCAGGATCTGGTGCATTTGCGAGACATTTGCGAGAGTGCGTCTTCTATTAACGCAAATATCCATCGCGCAAGTATCTCTCGCGTAAATATCACTCACGCAAATGCACTGATACTTGTGTGTTCATAATTTTATAATAAGCCGCGCATAGGATAAATAATACACATTTTGGACAGCAATCATGTTTTTGTCAACAATTTTTCAGTGCTAAAATTTTGTATAAATAAATCAGGTTTTTTAAAACGAATTTAAACGTTGTTTTTTATCTATAATAATTTATTAAATTTGAATAGATTTCATATGTTGTTTTTTTCCATGCATTTTTCCATAATGTATTAAATAAAGCATTTTTTAATTTTCTGCAGTCTTCTCTCGTACTACATTATACAATAGTGAAATAATCGACAAAACTGTTTAAATATTCTTGGGTGTTCTGGTCGTTTTCTATGTATAATAAAAAAAAATATCTATCTATGTAATGTATTATATTATGTATATCAGTCATTTAGTACTCATAACCAGAGATCGGAATAGGTAGAACGATTTTATGTACTTGCATCAAAGTTTCATAACATGGATATGGCTTTTTTTCCGGAAAGTTCCTATATTACCCGGATTGCGATAGGTTTTGTAATTGACGTAGTAATCTAGTAACTACTACATTTAAAATTTAAAGTAAGTGATAGTGAAACATTTATAGGTAAATTAATTTTTATTGACCTGTTGAATAAAAAAAAATTAGTTTCCGCCGTATGCGTTTCCATAAAATTCATTCAATTGATTTGAAGCTTTATTGTATGTGTTACTATGTTCAAATTTTTGACATTTTCCACGCATTGTGCACAAATATACCTACGTTTGAAAATTGACCTAATTCTCATTACAACATGCTGGACAATCCACACATCATCATCTAGCTCCAAGCTAAGGAAGGCTCACACTCACAATTATTTTTAATATTCTTCGACATTCATTACAATTTCTAAATTCAGATCTTTATCTATACAATTAAAATAAATAACCATTAGTTTTTCAACATTTTTTATATTCAGTCTATTTCTTTTGGCGTCTAAGATCCATTTATAGATGGAAAATGATCTTTCTACATCTACTGGACGTCAACGGAGTGAATTTGAAATATGATACTACATCATCTGCCTAATTTTTTTCAATCTTTTCACTATATTCTCTGAGTGTATCTAAATCAGGGCACACGCTAAGGGGGCCTCCCCCTTAGCGTGTGCTAATCTCCAAGTCTTGTGCTGCAGTGAGTGAAGTAAGACTGCGGATGATGATGATGATATTGATACGTTTCTCAATTTACGCCTCCATGTAATATTTATGAAATTACGGAATCCCCGAAGCATATCCATACTAACCTATCGTTTGATGTCATTGACCCTTAATCGTTCTACCTATTCCGATCACTGCTCATAACACAAGCTCTGCTTAGCATGATGGGCTAGATGATGCTGTGTGAATTGTCCAGCATTATTTATTTATTATTTATTTATAAATAATAGCTAAGACATCAAGTAAAAGCTATATTAAAAGTAAGAATAAAGTAGACTGCATAAAAAGTGTAGATTAACACTCTTTGCTTGTAAACTCTATCACGATGTGAATTATTGTCTTCCGAATCGGTGTCACTCCAATCTGATAGTATTTGTATCATTTCTTGATCACTTTCTAAACTAGACATAGTGATAGTTTTATATTTATCTCAGGTTTATCTATTGAAAAATTGAAAAGAAACCGAAACCGACCAAAATCGACCGGTACACAACTTTCATACGAATGGTAAGTTTGACAGATAAACTGACGTTTGAAAATGGTTATAGAAACACCACAGAGTGCCATTTCCATACAAAACAGTTACGGAGCGTTGAAGGTAACCCTCCCATCCGTTAATAACAAACTGCTGGTAGTTTATACTACGAGACGTCTATTATAGAAACGGTTTACACGTACGCCTGGTATCATATTTTACTGTCCGTTGGTAAAACGAATCGTTTTATTTTTATAGGAACCGGGCATAAGTCATACTGGTAGATAATGAAGATAGAGATCACTATACGATACGAGCGTGAGATCGTGTTGGTCTCTCTGTGTTTAATTAGTTAAGTGAAGGAACAACGAAAATAGCTGAACACGAATTTATTTTAAAATTAACTGAACGTTATTTCACTTCATAAATAACGACCCTGCACAATATTCTAGAGACAAGTTTTAATTAGAAAATTCCTTAACCACTTTAATTTCATAAATTGCTGAGCACGCTATTCATCGCACACGCACACACACATACACAAGTGCAGTGCGTACAACCCAAAAATCACACTCGCATTTCACACATCGATTGATCATTAGATGTTATATTATAATGGACCATCGTTGCTGTACTTGACGACTTGTACTGTACACACACAGTCCCAAAATATCTTGTAATCTTTGTAGCGCGACATTAAACCGGGCAATAATGTTGCCAATGCCAGTTAATAAAATTACCCAACAATTTAGGGCAAATTGTAACTCCTCAAATGTGGGGAGAAAAGAACTGCCATGCCGTTTCCATTCAAATTTTGGTTCCTAAGAAATAAAAAAAAATCAGTAACAAAAATATTCGAATTCGGTGGCGCTTGAACACGCGACCTTCCGGACCTCAGTACGGGAATGCTCAAACCGACTTGAGTTCTATTTGGTTCCTTTAAGCCAGTTTCTTCATTATAGTTTGTCCACGCATTAATTTTCTGTCAGATAGACTGACAACCAAATAGTAAATGTCCTAAGTTCTCAATTGATAAAATCCCTTTATCCATTTTATATGACAATTAGATTATGATTAAGATTTAATTTATGAAGAAGCAGAAGTCATCGATATTGCTATTTTGGATCAACATTTTGTATTATTTTACAGACACATAGGCGTCAAAATATTCAATATAATATAATAGCATTATTTTAAATATTTTTGCTGTTGTATTTACTACTTGGTTTTGCCCGTGGCATTACACACGTTTTTCAGTGATACGAAATAAAACAGTTGAGTTACAGTGATCTGTCAAAAGCAATTGTGCCCATGCAATATTTTATTCAATCATCATGCACACACATTTCAACAATTAGGATTTTCATAAGCGTGCATATGTTACCAAGGAAAAATGTTCGTGGAATGAGTATAGTTGTTTAATTTTTTGTAATAAATAATAATAAAAATTTTGCGCTAACGTCCTTCTCTAAAGGTATTCTCTGTCCCGCTTCTATGAACGATTCTATTCCTACCATATTCGCACAAGTGGCAGTAATGTGTCCTAATAAATCGATTCTAATTTTCTGTGTTTGATTATACAATCTGTACTTCAAACAATAGTCAAATTATAGTTCATTAAATACCAATTAAATAATAATTACGGTTTTAGAAATTTATTTTTCTCAAAAGAATATACATTCACTTATAGAGAAATATAGGATTATCTAAAGAAAACATGCCGAGCGTAAACTTATGTAACTACTCGTAACAGTTGGAGATGTATTCGTTGCTACAATTAGATTTGGGAATCCCCACAATTTAGGGAATTCCAAGAGAGTGGTAACTCTGCCTGGCCGGTAGAGGCAGACGCCAAGCAGTGTTCGCAGCGACGCGGTCGGCAGCGGCCTACCTCTGCCGTTATCTTACCATAATACTCGTATTCCCTGTGAGAAAGTTGGTATAACTGTATGCCGGGAGAGTTGTACCTGCGTTTTTTTGTGTACATGTCGATTTGTATGGTGCACGAAGATGATGATCTTAACGTGTTTTTGTGTTTTAACATTGTTTGGTGGAGTATTGGCAGATAGTCATGAAGTGGCATGCTGTCCGAAAGGACTTTACGTTTCTCTCGCAAAAGTTGAAGGAAAGGCAACTTGTTTTGCACCAGACAGGAATGAGACTGAATTGGCAATTCTTCAGTGTGACAGGGGATTTATCGCTCATGATTATTCAAATTTTACATTCAAAGAAGATGGAACTGTTGAAGTTGTGTTCGGCGATATGTCTGCAGACGTAACAAATGGGTAAATTCTTATTTATTTGACGGTGGTTTTAAGAGTAAACAAAGGCAAATTGAACGCTAAGCAAAGGGATTTTTTTGAAAAGAAAGGGAATAATTTGGCATAATTAAATCCATCTCCACAGCGACACATTTCCTTCACGATAAATCCATGTTAAATTAAATTGATATAATAATAAAATATTGATATAATATTGTGTTATATGAATTCAGATCATATTATATAGATCCGTAAATGAGAGTAGATGTCATAGAATCAATAAAACGGCAAAAAAATCATGTCTGTTGTATAGAAGCCTCCTTAAATATTTGTTATATTTTAATATAATTATTTATTTTTAAAGTGAACATAATAACTAAATATTCTGTGAATATCTCAAGCGTCTACCTGTTGAGCAAAAACGCAAAAAAATACGTTTGTTGGGAGCCCCTTAAATATTATTTGTTGTTATTTATTTTCACAGATAATGCAACTGAAATGCATCATCTGTGAAAATTTCAACTGTCTAACTAACACGGTTCATGAGACACCGTCCCCGAACAGACCGACAGCGGAGACTTAGTAACATGATATATATGTATAATATATATAATAATCCCTTTGGGTACGGAACCCTAAAACATTATAGGTACCTGCACGAAAGCATCCATTGTAATAATAAAGGTTAGCACATGAGTTAATCGCCCGCGTTTTTTTTATCATGCGATATAAGTTACCTTAATTTTTAACCCTTAAGGTAGTTTTGATGAGTATACTATACATAAAATTTTAAAAAATCTGACGTCCACACTAGGTTTGTTGCATCATTTCTGATTTTTAAAATTGGTTTATAAACTCACCTTCTCGCTGATAAAAAAAAGATGTCACTAGTATTGACAGCTAAACTAGCTAAACTAGGTTTAATAGAATTTTCGTTTAAATTAACCAAAAAGTTCTCTGCTACCTTAAGGGTTAATTGGGTTCAAATAACCTATGAAAATCCTCTAAAATTCCCTTCGGTTCCGTTCCAACGTAATAAGTTTGTTTGTAATTAGCTGTAATCTTCGGAACTTATCGATTAAGAAAATTCTTAAACAAATGTCAATCTGCGTTATCCCACTTATCCCTGAGTGCCACAGATACGTTTTATGCAGGTACTACGTGAGCGGAGTCACGGGCAGAAGCTAGTATTAGGTTACCATCTATATTTCCTTCAACATCATCATAGTTTCATATCATCTAGCTAGTGCTTGGTATACCTATATGCCTCCCGAAGTTTGTGCCATCCAACGCAATCCTAGGCCCGTACTCGTCAGAACGAAAATCTAAAGCTTCGGATTCGTTTGCATGCAAACGCTTTCTTATGCATGTGCCATAGCTTTGCACGAAAACAATCCGAAACTTTGGTTTTTATTTTCCGAGTAGGCCTAGCCATTTAAATTATATCGGGTATTATTTTTCAGCTACTGCGTGAACGATATGATATCGCCCGATTATACTACGGAAAAATTTGGCTTTTCTTGCAACGAGAGCGAGCTAAAGGAATACCAGATTAACGGGTACATACTGATGGTTTCTGTGCTATTTCTTATCATAACAGTCATCATCTATGCAGCTTTAAACGAACTCAGGTAAGATTTTGTTCAAATTTTATTTTATGTGCAAAAAAATACGCAATTTTTAAAAGCCGCCGCCGTAGGGTAACATCTCCCACGAGCACACCACTTTAAAGATGAGTGTTGATGGGCTCAGGTTTTATATTATACACAGAAATGTGCTACATAACCATTTTATTCTATTTTATTTGGGAAACAAAAAGCTTATATTTAGTTATAAATAGAACGTAGACTTAGAGTAAATAAAGCTAACTACAGTTTCCCCTCGTATTTTATATTATTTTAGGGTACAACTATTTAACAGCACGCTGTATTTATTTTCAGGGATCTTCTTGGAATAAGTTATCTAAACTTATGTGGCAGCTTGGCTATTGGTCTCTGTTTGCTCGGCAGCATAATTTTAACGATCGAGAAGGGAAACGATCAGGCACTTTGTGCTGTGAGAGGTAACTCCTAGCTACTATAAGTAGTAAGTGGTTTTATAAGTCATTGTAAACGATTATTTTGAAGAATAGCATACTATAGCAAGCTTCGATTCAATTGCCCTTTGGAGCTTTACGATAAGCGCATTTTTACACAAACCATCTAATGCTTCAATAGGAAGATTGAATCGAAGTTTCTATGATTAAATTATTTAAGGTTAGTTAGTGAGCAAAACGATTTATCGTCTAGTCGATGCTAACATTTGTATTGATACTTGAATTAGTTTTATTTATATACATATATTTATTTCAATAAAGTTCAATACAATTATAATGCCGTACTTGCCAAGATTAGATTGTAAGAACTTGTATTTTGGCAAGTAGTGCTCTATCTATGCTTGCAATCCACTCGTCAAATATCTTTGTAATTTTTTTTTATGTAATTTGTGTAGTAGAGAATATGAAGGACCGTCGAGCAACTGATATTCAATCAATTGATATTTAAGAATAAAAAAGCAAAACAGAAAAACAGTTTTACTTTCCATTCCTTTCATAAGTATTTATGAAAACAATGAATACGCCGTTGGAATGGTCCACAAAATTTTATTTGCATTTTGATTGAAAAGCAAATAAAATCTAATCCAGTTTGCTTGAAATTAGATAATCTTTGTTCAAATATCGGCGTTGCTTGTAAATTGGATGAAGTCACCCACTTTATTCGAACGAATCTACATTTTAGTGAAAGTACCAGCAGCTTCATCAGAAACATATAACCACGACCACTCTGCCAATAATATTATATTGATAGAACACACCTTATTATACCGCACAAAACAGAAAAAAATACAGAAAAAAAATAATTAGAATAAAGGAATAATGAACAGCTTTGAAGAAAATATACAAACTCATATGGTTTTTTTCTTTTCATTCCAGGTTTTCTGGCGTATTTCTTCTTGCTAGTTTCCTTTTTCTGGACATCGGCAATATCTGCACAGCTCGTGATAAACATCAGGTACACGACCTCACTTCAATTTATTACATTCGTTATGTTAAGAATCAATCAACATTGCACGGAAATTTGATTGTTTAACTACGTTCTACAAGACATAAAACTATCGAAAAATTACTTAGCAGCAAATCATTAACTATGTACCCATGATAACATGATAAAAGAAACTTTTTTTATAGTAAATAGACCTTCGTTTATCCACATAGTCCTAAATGCTCCGAAAATATAATTGAATCGAAATTTATAGGAGCATGGGTTCATAGATAAAGGTTTCTAATTTGCGACATATTACTTTGCCAGTACTTTTATTTTTGTTTTTAATGTATCAAAAACAAAAATAAATGTGTGAAGATTTTTAACTGACGAAACGAAGAACAAAAAAGGTTCTATGTTCGGCTGTATATTTTTTTTATGTATGTTCGTCGATTTCTCCGTCAATTATAGATCAATTTGGAAAATATATTTGCTTTTGTATGGAAAATGGATAATAAGAATAAATAATTAAAGAGAATTTCTCTCGAAAAAATAAAAAAAACTGTGTTAAACCAGAGTCTAGTTAATCAAAGTAAAACTAAGGAATTCGAAGTCGGTATTTAAATTTTTCAACACAATCAAATAATATTATATTAAGAAATTGTTAATATTAATCTTAGGTACTACTATGTTTTCAGATCACCAGGTGGTACCGTGAAAGGTAGAAAGTGGAAAACTTTCGGATGGTATGCCCTGTTTGCATGGGGATGTCCACTTGTGTTGACGATATCGATGGCAATAGTCAACTACCATCCGGGAGATCACCCCAAGCCTGGAATAGGCGAAGAAACCTGCTGGTTCCGTGAGTCAAAAAGTTTCCATTATTTTTTATTTAGATGGAAAAAACAGCTTAATAAAACTTTAATTAAGTAGAAACAATGGTCGTCTAACAGAAGCCTCATAAAGTCATTATGTGGATTAGGAAGCGGTATTTATTACCTAAGTTTTTTTTTAATTCCTGCGTTCTACGAGCTACTTTTGAAACGCATAAATCACAAAAACTGGTTTCGACGTGACGAAACCGGTTTTTAGCCACGATCTTCCGGTGGCTTGATCTGTTGGAAATCCTAACTGTTCTACGGTAGTGTTAGAGAATCTATTTCAGGATAGAGAAATGGAGGATTACACTTTACTTTTTTTTTAAGAAATAAGAATCAGAGAATTAACCTGTAAAGGTTATTTCTTTAGAAACAACGGAACGTTTCTATAGAAACAATACGTGCGAAGCTGCAGGCAGATACTACTTCTCAATAAATAATTAAATATTCTGTTACAGGGTACGAGGAAGACGTCCATGTATGGAGCTGGCTATACAGTGTTTTGACAATCCTAATTTCTGCGAATATTGCGATGTTTGTTTACGTCTCGTTCTTCCTTTGCCGTAATACCTTTGCATCAAGTCAAGCGGCGATGATAAGATACAAGTAAGCATCTGCAGTTATTAGTCCTGTCTATTTTATTAACCGGAGCTAAGACGTAGACACTCACGGTAGGGCTGGTCCACCAGTTCAAAGTCGGTCAGCGAGCTATGGAAAGAGCTATGTCCGGAGTTTCTCTGAAGGATAGGATTCGTTCCGAAAATGTCATCAGAAGCCGTTCATTACGCGTGATTATGTAATGTTATGTTACCTTTATCGCCCAAATGAAAGCTTTATATTTAAGTAGCGACCCGCCCCGGCTTCGCACGATACGTACCAGTACGTGGCTAAACAGGTCCAGCCTCAGTTTAATGTCACTACCGCCCGAGGACTGTAACGACGACGCTGTTATTTGTATGTGCGAGCATGCTGCCAATATTTTTTAATATTGTATTTTCATTTCAGATTTTTTATGTCGCTCAAACTTTTCGTTGTCATGGGACTATTCTGGATAGTTGAATTGATACAATCACTTATTGAAAGAAACCCAGTTCTTATGTAAGTACCTTCTACAAATTATTTTCATTATAATAAATTTATTGCTTATAATAAATTTATTGATTTAAATTTATTGCAAAGCCCCGACACTGTGACTAAAAATGAGATCGACTTCATCATGACGGATAGTAGGCACATATTCAGAGATGTCTCAGTGATCAACAGGTTCAATACCGGATCTGATCACCGACTCCTCCGAGGCTCTCTGAATATCAACTTGAAGCTTGAAAGAAACCGTCTGATGAAGTCCACGCTCCGACCTGACCCAATCCAAATCATGGCGGGCACCGAGAAGTTTCAGCAACTTCTCGGGAATAGATTTGCTGCCTTGGAACCCACTGATGACGCTGACGAGACCCTACACAATCTGCTTGAAACGTTGAGGGACGAGGGCATCAAATTCTGTCGAAAGCAGCGTACTGGCAAGAAGTCCAAACTCTCGGATGAGACTCTTGGGCTGATGACAAAAAGACGGGAGACCACCCAAGCGACTTTGTCAGAGAGGTCAGACCTGAACAAGCGGATTGCGAAGATGGTACGGCACGACCTTCGAAGCTCCAACACGCGCCTCATTCAAGAGGCGATAGAGCGTAACCGAGGGTCCAAAGTATTCACTCAGCAGCTTGGCAGGAGCCACCTGACAAAGCTTAAAACGCACGACGGGAGGACCGTATTGTCAAAGCCGGAGATATCCGCCGAGATAGAGGATTTCTATGGCCGATTATACGCTGCACATGCCCTTCGTTACCGACGAGATGACCGAGATTCCAGAGCCACCCTGACACGCCACTATACCGACGAACTGCCTGACATCAGTCAAGACGAGATCGTGTTAGCTCTAAGGCAGCTTAAAAATGGAAAAGCCCCCGGTGAGGACGGAATTACTTCAGAGCTTCTTAAAGCCGGAGGAGCTCCTGTTATACAGGAGCTGCAGAACCTCTATAACACCGTCCTTCACAGTGGGAGAACTCCAAAGGCGTGGAGCGGGAGTTTGGTGGTGCTCTTTTTTAAGAAGGGAGATAAAACCCTTCTTAAGAATTATAGACCCATTTCACTCTTGAGCAACGTCTATAAGCTGTTCTCACGAGTGGTCACGAACCGTCTCGCCAGGAGACTCGACGAGTTCCAGCCACCGGAACAGGCTGGGTTTCGCGGAGGATATGGCACCATAGACCACATACACACAGTGAGGCAGATTATACAGAAGTCCGAAGAGTATAATCAGCCCCTGTGTCTGGCTTTTGTGGACTATGAGAAGGCATTTGACTCCGTCGAAACCTGGGCTGTTCTGGATTCCTTACAGCGATGCCAAGTAGACTATCGTTATATCGAGGTGCTGAGATGTCTCTACGAGGCCGCCACCATGAGTGTCCAAGTACAGGGCCAGCTATCTAATCCCATCCAATTGCGCAGAGGAGTGAGGCAGGGGGATGTCATATCCCCGAAACTGTTCACTTGCGCATTGGAGGATATGTTTAGGTTGCTGGACTGGAAAGGAAAGGGCATCAACATAAACGGCGAGTACATCTCACACCTGCGATTCGCTGATGACATAGTCTTAATGGCGGAGTCGCTTGAGGAACTGAACCGGATGCTGGACGGCCTAGCTTCAGCCTCCCGATGTATCGGTCTTGGCATGAATTTGGATAAAACCAAAGTCATGATCAATGGCCACATTGATCCAAGGCCGGTGGTCGTACATGGTCACCTTCTCGAAACTGTTTCCGAGTACACTTACCTTGGGCAGATTCTGCAGTTGGGTAAAAACAGTTTCGAGAAGGAGGCCAAAAGGAGGATCCAGCTGGGCTGGGCAGCATTTGGGAAACTACGTCGAGTCTTCTCGTCATCCATACCGCAATTCTTGAAAATGAAAGTTTTCAACCAGTGCGTCCTACCCGTTATGACCTACGGAGCTGAGACGTGGACACTCACGATAGGGCTGGTCCACCAGTTCAAAGTCGCTCAGCGAGCTATGGAAAGAGCTATGCTCGGAGTTTCTCTGAAGGATAGGATTCGCAACGAATACATCCGACAGAGAACCAAGGTTATCGACATAGCTCAAAGAATTAGCAAGCTGAAGTGGCAGTGGGCCGGCCATATTTCGCGAAGAACCGACGGCCGCTGGGGCAAACGTGTTCTTGAGTGGAGACCACGACTCGGTAAACGTAGTGTAGGACGCCCTCCGACCAGGTGGGATGACGACTTGCGAAAGACTGCAGGTAGATGCTGGATGCGGCAAGCTGAAGACAGGGCGCAATGGCGCTCATCGGGGGAGGCCTATGTCCAGCAGTGGACTGATATAGGCTGATGATGATGATGAAATTTATTGCTGAGCATCGCTACTTATACCTACTACAGCCAAGCTACGAAATTTGTAAACACAAAATAGCACTCATGATAATAATTTTAATACATTATATGTATCTATGTAGGCAGTTGCCGTATACTGAAATGGCCACTAAATATAATATTTTTCTTCTATTTCAGAACAATATTGAACATAATAACATGCCTGCAAGGGCTTTGGATATTCCTTGTGATAGTGGTGTTCAGGAAGCGAGTGATCAGGGGTATGCACAAACGCGGCTGGCTAGCCTGCATCTCAGGGCCTGTGGAGAAGCACTTGGCTAATGGCGATGAAGCTGACGACGAGTTTATTGAGCACACGTCAGTGCCCATGAACGATCACTAGATGCAGGGCAGAGAGGACTAGGGAACGCTACCTCATCTAGACCTAAGGATAATATTGCACACGTCAGTGCCCACGAACGACCACTAGATGCACTGCAGAAAGGATAAGGGAACGCTAGGTACCTCATCTCGACCTAAGGATAATGTTGAACACACGTCGTCAGTACCCATGAACGACCACTAGATGCAGTGCAGAAATGACAAGGGAACGATAACTAATCTCGTCTTAAAATATTACAAACGTGCCTACGACTACTATATGGATGCAGTAAAATAAAATAAATAAATTATGCTGGACAATCCACACAGCATGATCTAGCACCAAGCTAAGCAGAGCTTGTGTTATGGGTTCAAGACTGATATACTTAATACAATACATAGATATATATTTTTTATTATACATAGATAACGACCAGAACACCCGGAACAGATGTCTGCAGATCGTACACACAATTGTCCAATTGTTTTGTGTTGTAGTAGAGTGAGGACAAATGAACGAAACTAATCTAAGGAAATTATTGAGCAAACGTACATGTGCCCTAGAATGATCACTAGAAGCAGCGAATGCAGCACAGTGAGGACAGGGAACGCTACCTAATCTCGACTATCGCTTTATTCTCGATACGCATCTTATGGGCCGGTCAAAAAAACATTAAATTAAGTTGATACTAAAATGTATTTATTGAAGTCAATTTAATGATTATTTCGCGTTTGCTTAGTGAGGAAAACATTTCGATCATAGCCATAGAGATAGAAATAGAAAATGTTCTTATGGTGCTATTAAATTAATAAATCTTGTACTTTCGCATTTTTAAAAGCATTATATAAGTAACTAATTGTTTATTATAAGTTAAAACTATACGTACTTGCGAAACGTTTTGTATTTTGTAGTTTAGTGTAACAAACGAAGCTGTTTTTTTTTTTCAGAATTAGGGGGTGATATGAATGTACTTCTGTAATGTACCTCCGACCAGGAGGGATGACGACTTGCGAAAGACTGCAGGTAGATGCTGGATGCGGCAAGCTGAAGACAGGGCGCAATGGCGCTCATCAGGGGAGGCCTATGTCCAGCAGTGGACTGATATAGGCTGATGATGATGATGAATGTACTTACATACTTCTGAATACTTTTGCATTTTTAATATTTAAGTTCTTTATTAACAAAGTTATATAATAGAAATAAATTAGAACTAGTACCTATTAAAATTGAATTCAATCATTCGTTTTATTCTGCCAGTAGCGTCAGAATAAAACTAATGCATACAGGCAAATCATACAACCTCTGTGGCGCAACAGGCGCAATATGGCGCCTATTGGTATAATTTTATGTGTATAATTAACTTTTAATATTGTCTTAGTTATAGGAACAAGAAATAAAATTGACGGGGAAGGAGTTAGAATCGAGTAGCGACAATCGTAAATTATTTTCTATTAACAAACAAAACAAACTTAATTGCAATGTTTTTTTTTTGAAAAAAAAACATATTGAATAATATGTAGGTACTTATATCAAAATATGGATAAAAACAAAAGGTAGTATTTTAATTCAGTGCCGACGCAAATCAAACCACCTACCCACTAAAGCTTTGAGACATACATATGTATATGTATACTCAATTTACTAATAATATGTAACATTACATATTTCTTTAGTGCAAAATAAATCTTTGATAAATAATAGGTAGTACTCAAATCAAAATATGGACCAACAGCAAACATATTTTAATTTCGTGCCGTCGCAAATCAAACCACCTCTAAAGCTATTAGACTAAGATTATTTCATTTACTTATAGTATTACAATACAATATTTATTGACCAAAAGTACTAAGTATTTTCTTATTTTTGTACAACAGAAATGTATATAAAAAGTTTTTCTAATTAAATTTATATCCTTCGTACATTGCTGTTTTTTTTATCTAATCCAATAATGCATAGCTGTGCCTCGTAAGTTCAATACCTACTGGTAATGAAGATGATGACGAATCTTAGTTTGAAAATATAGGTTTTAGTACCTAGTAGTCATTTTAACTCTTTCTGAAAGAGCTCGCCCGGAGAAGTTCTACCACAGTACCTATTTCTGAAGCCAAACAGTGATGCTCGGTCTCAAAATGGTCTACCCATAATTCAGGTTAGGTAGGTACGTATACCTTTATTCTTGATCATCACGGAAAAGAGCATAAGATAATTGTTAACATTTCCCCAATAATTAACCTTAAACTAACTTTCTTGTTGTTTGATGAAAATTTTCACTACTTGTTAATTTGAGCTGTTTTCAATAAAGATGACAATTATTTTAAATTCGCCGTCAAAACGTGAACGAAGGCTAGTTGTAGCTGTCTAATATTTAGTAGGTATAGAACCCTAAATAGTGGTTTATCTTTCGCTAGTTTCGCAATAAATTAGTACCTATTTGGCTTTAGTAAACAACTCCAAGAAAACTAATTCACAATTACGCACAAGATCATTAAGATGAAATCTATTCGGTGTTTTGGAATTTCCATGCTCTATTTACTACTACATAGGCCAGGCAAATTCGTTGTATTGATGTGTTAATATAAATTTTAGACAGTATTAAATAATATAACATTTTTAAGAAAACAAATCCACAACGATGGCATTCGTCCAAAAAAAAAACAATTATCTAATTAATTTGAGGTTATAAATATAGGTTTGTTTACAAACTTTGCCAGTTTATAGGTATAAATATCCAACCATACCTAACCTACTTATTATAGCCCTTGCACAAGAGCAATTCGGTTCACGAGGGGCGAGAGGGGTGCGGTGTGAAACAACATACGTTTTATCAGCAAAAACAACGAAGAATGGAATAAAGGTCTAGAATACATTCATCGGTGCCAGACATTTTGTGTTGGGAAATCTTAAGGTTTAAGAGACTTGGAACACGTGAAGCAATTTATTCTTGAACACAATAATAACGTTTTGAAAATGTCACACCATGGAGGAAGAATCCAAACTACGCAATGAAAGAGTTTAAAAATTCACCACAAAAATAAATTACTACATAAGATCGAAGAGAATTGTTAAATTGGTATATTTTTGGTTCATATAAAAGTCTAGAACATACATAGATTATGTCTATCATATCATAGCACGTCTTAGCTATTAATTTATCATTATCACTAGCAGTATTTGCAACATACATAAACTGCAAGTGTTTTTTTTTACATTCCGCGCCTGCTTGAATTAGCCGTGTTAATTAGATAAAAATATGTACAAATATTTTTACCCACATATCTTAAGCATTATCCATTACCTACCTACCTACCGAAAAACCTTTGCGCGCCGTATGCGCTAAACCGGGCAATTGTGAGGAACAGAGGGTTTAAGCCTGGATCTTTGTCATTACGAGAACAGTCACTCACAAGACTTGGTCAGTCGTCGCTGGACGGACGCGACGTCAATCAGGCATAATTATTATCAGTGCATTGTTATACTTCACTAATTATCTTCTTCAAGTGTGTTCATATAAGTCATTATAATTATGAAGGTGAGTACGTAATAATATTATTCACGCAATTCATTGATAAAGTGCATAGGCAGCGGTCAATTCGATTCAATTTACGAGTAGCAAGTGGAGGGTAGTGGAAATGTGTTCTTGATAACTGAATTTCAACAATTATTGTCAGGTTATTAGTTGTTAAATAATATTCTACATTTAATTGTGATCTTCTGCTTACAAATATCATTTTAAATATAGTTATGATTGGTCATAAATTTAGCTTGGTCATAATTTATATTGTTAAAAACCAAAGACAACCTCACGTGTTGCGAAATTATCAGTAGGATATGTACTCGATAGCATTTCAGATCTTCTCGCGAGACACACAAAGCTCTAATTATAAATATTTAATTCGAGAAAACAGCTAACCCCTGCAATGACCACGATATTTATCTCGAGTGCAAATAATTTTAGATATTTAGTCGACTTGCTACTTCTACGTGTGATATTAATGACACGTTTCAAAGATAGAATAGGTTCCTACTATTGAGGTAGGTATACACTATATAATTATCTAATAAAATAAGAGTAGGCTAGGTAATATTCATGATTTTTTTGATTTACCTTACGTAAATTTTAAAACGAATCACAATGTCCCAAAAAATATCGAATGCGACCGAACTTTTTGGTTAAAGTTTTTGGGAAAGTATTAAATTTACTAGAAATTACCACCAGCGTGTGGATTACGCACCATAATAGCAAAAACCTTAGAATCACAAGTCACAACACAACGTGTTGCTATTTTTCTGATTCCAAAAGTTTTATAAACGAAATTTTAAGTTGTTTTTACTTTTTTTATTTAAAAGGTCATCTGGTAAACTTTTCTAGGGTTAAGTCCACACACAAACATGTTTTTCATGTTTGTAAATAAATTATAATGAGGGTGATTGGCCGGTGCGAATTATATGCAACAGGGAATGAAAACCAAGGTCAAGGAATGCTATTCTTGGAGATAATAAATTCTCTATCTCGCTTGACAAAATATACGCGAAATCATAATATTCATAAGGAATACTTGATATATATGTATGTATATTGGTATTACTTCCAACGTAATACGTAATGGGTTGTGTGAAACTAAGAAAAATATCGGAGTTAAGTCATCTTATAACGTGTCCAAGAGCCTTGTAAGGTCTCAAGAATATAAAGCACTTTGATAT
Source organism: Eupithecia abbreviata (assembly GCA_943735965.1). Classification (NCBI taxonomy): domain Eukaryota; kingdom Metazoa; phylum Arthropoda; class Insecta; order Lepidoptera; family Geometridae; genus Eupithecia; species Eupithecia abbreviata. The sequence continues at coordinate 7,164,422 of OX030991.1, read as the reverse complement.
TAAAGTTAGAATAACCAAAATTTTGGTGGGTAGAACGCGAATTAGCCGCGAATTCTTTGTTGGTGAATAACTATCGCTTGCCCAGAACCAGAGGCTCAGCATACTGACAGGAAGAGTCCAGTCATCATAGCTTTACAAAAGTTAACGAATCGGCATACCAAACAACAGTTATCACTTGGACTAGCTGATAAAAAGAAACAACTGTAGAACACAGGGTTAAAATTATTAATGAAAGTTCATTGAACCTAAGCTCGAATTCCCGATACAATGAAGGCGATTTAATAACGTAAATCTACCATGAAATTCTTGGTTTTAAAATAACTGCATGAATAAAAGCACTCCAATGCATCGGGAATGAGATACGATAAGGTTATCAGAGTTCCGTGCATCAGTGCAAGCTGCATGCATCTATTGAACTCGGTAATACAATGGCAATGAGTTTCTCGAGTGGTTAATTATGGCTGAATATCGTAAAGTAGAAGCGGAACTTGACAAAATAACACTAGGATTAAGGTAAATAGATCTCCTCAAAGCTTTTACGTCGATTCGAGGTTATAAGTCTACCCCCATTAATTGTTAAACGTAGGTAGGGACTTCATACTATAAGTAATCTCTTTCTTCTTTATATTCGAATTTTAACTACCTACAAAAAAGATAAACGATTCCACAGTTCTTTGTTGTTGATTTTTTATCACAACAAACTGTGGTCAATTATATCATTATCTCGAATTACCTGCATGCTTGCATAGCATATGACATTTTATTTTGTTTTGTTGGGAAATCCCAACAAAACAAGTTGACGTAATTTGCAGCTAACTCGAAGCTGGACTTTATCTTGATTCGAACTATTCTACTGTTCTATACTAATCTACTTTGTCGTACTACCTTTTAAATTATTTGGCTACCACAGACCACATACCACAGAAATAATGGCAGAAACTAGATATGCCGCTTATCGCTTGAAAACCCCAGTTTTGTTACGCTTTATCGCTATCGAGAGCAGATGTTTGACCCATCAACGCACAATACCAGATTAATTTGTTAAAAATAATGTAATAGGCATGTAAAACATGCTAATTTGATTATAAAAACCAGCCAAATCCGGAGTCGGAGTCCCGCAACGAGGGTTCTGTATAATTTTACAACAGCTAAAATTGTTTTTGTTGTTTCTACAAATATATTACGGTTTCAGGGGTTTCTTTTTTATAACCCTTTCTCGCCCCGTTAGTTGTGCTATTTTACATTGCTTCATGCCAAATTTCGTGATTATACGTCAACGGAAAGTACCTACCGTATAGGTTTTGATTCTCGAGTGTCAAATTATGCTGCATATAGGTACGGCCAGTCCGTATCTTTTGATTGCGTTGGCTTAGAAGTTTGATTTTTAAAAGATCTTGAATCGTGGATTGCGGACCTATGTATTCGATATATATGATATTATTTGATTATATACCCTCCCACGTTTTTGATAGGGTTTTAAAGTAAAAAGTCTTGGTAGGTAGGTATTAGGAGTCCGACTCAGAGGTACAAAAACCTTGAAAACCGGAGAAAAACAGCAACCTAAATGTTGATATGAGTGGTCAAGTTCAAGAGTTTATCAAATCTGCGTTTATTTGTTTTATTTTGCTTTTAGGTACACCTCTAAAATCTAATTAAATTCTTATGTTTATATGGTTTAAATTGAAAGTTTTGAGACCGATGTTAGTCAGTCATAGTAGGTCAATAGGAATTGCTTGAAGGTTGAAGCTGTCAATTTAATTTGCAAAGGTACCAACATCCAGGTGTAATACATTTTGCATTGACCTTCGTCTAACTAAAGTCTTCAATCATATTAGCCTCTTTACATATCATCAGCGATCATTTATTGAAGACCGACCTAGTTCACTAATCGAATAACAAACTATATGCACGAGTCATAAATTGAACGATATATCGTTACTGTATATTAATCGATTGAGATATTGTATCGTAATTATATAATTCTGACAATGGTACTTAGTAATACATGTTTTATGATGATAACTAATTATATTATGATGATTCGTCATAGTAAACAGGATTTACCTGTTAACTATTTTATAACGAACTGTTTCTGCTCGCGACTTCGCATGCGTTGTTTTTATGGAAACGTTTTAAGGTTATTTCTACAGGGAACTGATTTATGAAATAAAATGTAGCTTTAGTTTTATTCCAGGCCTAAAACTACCTAACCGAAAAATTTCAGCCCAATCCGGCCAGTATGGCGCAAAAACACCCGAACTTTCGTATTTATAATATAAGTATGATATAAATAAACAAACAACACTTCTACTTCGTGTAAACTATTTTTCTAATTATTTTATCCAAGACGGGGATCTAACTTAGCTATTTTTGTTTCAGGAGTTCATATTTATATTGCTTCTAAGCTGTTCAGCATTTTTGTCCGTCGAGACAAGCACCAAGCAGCAATGCTGCCCCAACAACGAGATAGTATCTCCTCAGAAGCGTTGCGGGGATCAGAAGCTGATGAAAATGAACTGCACCCAGGGTCGGCTACTTCTGGAGGATATCATACTCAAAGGAGACAAGGTTTCCACGCAAGATGCCCCCGGGTTCACATTTGTTGAGGATACCTCACAGTAAGTTTTATGACAACGTACATATCTACAAATTCTACTATCATGAATCAATTTTAATCTAGTTTTTATTTATATTTTCTTTTATTCAGCCTTTTCTCTTCATTGTTTGATTTTAATTAACTACTTGAATTAAGCTCAGGAATCGAAAGCAAAAAAGTTTGACTGAATTAAATGAATAAATGAAAACTATTTTACAATTAAAAAAATATACATCTACCTATAAATAAAAACTATTGATTTGATGTAATGTTTTTTTGGTAACTGTTATTGTTTTCACGAATTGATAACTTAAATAATCGAATTAATTCAAATCCTTCACATATTTTAATGTTTTCCGAAAATGTTTGGCTGAAGACAACGCCAAAACTACTGAATGGATCGGGCTGAAATTTCGGATTGTTAAAGTTAAATTACATTTTCTTTAATTTCAGGTACTGCATAGGGCAAATGTATAGAAACGGCTCAATTATACCCATAGCGTTGGTTTGCTTCGAGAAGGTACCAATCACGAACGAAATTGAGACAAGCGGGATTCTTACACTCATATCTGTTGTCTTCCTCCTGGCCACTTTAGCAGTGTACGCGTTTCTGCCACAGATGAGGTAAATACAGTCTGTTCTTGGAAGTTTTCTTTATTTTTGTCTGTAAGATATTGAGTAAAGAAAAAAAAGTAACAGGTCGTTTACCTCAGTGACTAATTGAGTTATTTCCTTTATTTTCAGAGATCTTCAAGGCCTTTGTTACATGTGCATGTGCATCAGTATGTCTCTGGGATTCTTGTCTCTTGGAATACTGCAGCTTAGCCCCAACTTCAGGGGTGAAATGTGCACGGTTACAGGCAAGTACATTAGTTGTTAGGTCTTCATACGTTCTAACCTACTTAATTTTTTTACCAATCCATCATTATTTGGCCATCCATCATTATTTGGCCGCATTGTAAACAGAGCTTGTGCTATAGGTATTAGATAATTGATATACGCATAGGATATACGTAATTCAGTGATCCTCTTCTTAAAACCCCGGATAGTTTTTAGATATCGTCTTCCCATCTAAGATACTGCGTCACTTTCCTTCTTTTGTTTAGACTTGGGGTTATTTGACGGAGGATAATCCATAACAGGAAGGAATAGCAAGCTCTAAGATAGGCCTATGCGGGAACGCAAGACAAACCTAATACCGCTGTCAAATAAAATTAAAAGATAAATATGGGTTAAATTAGGATCTTAATGAATGATCAGTATGATTGTTGAATAAATGCTAGTATTATTACTATACTTAATACAATACTATACTATATATATAATTGATTATACACAAAAACACCCAGACCTGGTACATATACCTATATGCAGATCACGCAAAATATTGTGCGCGGCGAAAATGGAACCCGCAACCTAGGGTTGCCACGGGTCGCGTCCAAGTGTGAGCTGCCCCTAAGCAAAATAGTAGTAGGTACAATTACTAGCTAAGTACCATTAACATCATAAATGCAATGATGGGCCAAGTGGCTTTAAACTATTTCTATGTTGTTGTAGGATTCCTAGTCTACTCGTGGATGATGGCTACATTCTTCTGGATGAACGTGATATCCATAAACATGTACCGAGTTGTCAAGTAAGTTTTATTTTATAGGAACGTGTCTGCGTATTTTTTGGGTTCCGTATCTAACTTAAAAATATAAAAGGAACCATTATAGGATCACTCTGTTGTCCGTCTGTCACGCGTGGAGGTATTGAGATGAAATTCACAACAAACTTTATTTCTTTTATTGATTTTCGTCGCATGGGACCAAAACCTTCGGGGTTCCTAAGTTTTTTTACTGTTTACGAACTAAAATAAGACGACCATACGAAAAATACTAGTAAAAACCTTTGAGCTTGCTACATCAACTTTTCCCTGACAGAGACGCGACCTACATGAAGAAGACTGAAAGGAAGCAGTACATCTTGTACAGCTGCTACGCCTGGGGCGGTCCGATTCTCCTCCTCATTGTGGCCCTCATCGCTAACTTCGCAGAGGGTAACCACTGGAAGCCCGGTATTGGGGAGTACGGCTGCTGGTTCAAAGGTAAGGTCCCTTTATTTTATTACTAGCTCCGCCCCGCGGCTTCGCCCTCGTGGAAATCTATGATTCAAATAGTTTATAAACCTACCTTGAATCACTCTATCTATTAAAAAACCGCATCTAAATCTCGTTGTGTAGTTTAAAAGACATAAGCATACATACGGAGAGACAGACAGCGGGAAGCGACTTTGTTTTATACTATGTAGTGATGTTTAGCAAAGGGACAGTAGCTTCCTTCTGTGCTGTATTTTTAACCCACTTACTATAATCACCAAACATTAACACGTTACTTTTTTAGAAATATCTAAGGTCATATAAAATTAGTTGGTTTGCTTTCACTACTTTATATGTATTCTTTATACGAGTAATTGTGTAGGTACCTGCTAACTTGATATATGTCCTGTGCTGTTTGTGTGTAAATCTAAAAAAAAGTCTATATATCTAAGAGGTTTTTCTTTTGCAGGACGAACTGAAACGTGGATATTCTTCTACGGACCAATCGCCGCTATTATCGGTTCAAACATCGCATTGTTCACAATGTCCTCCTTTGACTTGTGGCAGAAAACAATCAAATACGATGTCAACAAGCTGAACGTTCTGAAGCACAAGTAAGATCAAATGTTCTGTCATATTTATCACATCGCAACACATCACACTAGTAATGTTTGGATGTTTGTTACCTCTTCACGCCAACTAGTGAATGGATCGGGCTGAAATTTTGAATACAGGTTATTCTAGGCCTGGAATAAAACATAGGCTACATATATATAATACTTTTTATCCTTTAGATCAGTTCTCATGAGATAGAAATAACCTTAAACAACGCGTGCGAAGCTGCGGGCAGAAACTAGTATTATAAATTTGAAAGTTCGGATGTTTTGACGGATGAATGTTTGTTACTTCCTCACGACAAAGCTACTGAACGGATCGGATTAAAATTTTGCAAAGATAAAACCTAAAACCTTTCTTTTACAATGTAAAGTGATTATTGGAAATCAGTAACTGATTGTTATATTGCTTGCAGATTCCTCTTATCTCTGAAGCTGTTCCTAGTCATGGGCATATCGTGGATATTCGAAATAGCCAGCTTTGCTCATGGGGAGTCGCATATCATTTGGTAAGTTAAAATTTACTTGGTAATGACGCGAAACTTTCAGGCAAAATTCTATGTTCAGTTGAATGTGGTTCTAAGTATGTTAGTAGATTTCTCCTTCATTTATAGACCGATTTGGATCATTTTTATGCAGCTGTAGAGAGGATGATTCCCGGGTGGTCCTAAAATATTTATTCCCAAGGGATTAGTATTACAAAACAACACAAATGAGGTTCGTAATTAACCCCATAATTTATCTGATCATAATATCGTAACAAGCTTATGCCATCTACAAAGTTCATTAGTAAAGATAAGAAAGACTTCTAGATAAGAAAGGCCGACCTAACCTATGACCCTGAGAAACAAATGTATACCTGCATTTAATGTATTTACATTCTTTGATAAATCGTAACCTTATAGTAAGTAGACTGTTTACACCAGTGATGTAATTCTTAGCATCGATCGTACTACCTCTAGATTTGCTCTAAATCTTTCAGTTCCGGAACTTAATTTATTTTTTTTACTTTTCTAAGTACCTAGCATGTTTTTTCTCCTGGCTTTGCTAACGCAGTTCCTTGATAAAACACAGTCTAGGTATAAGTACTAACTCAGAGATAATATATGTAACTTTTTGTTAGTGAATTTTCAAAACTAGGTTACACTTGAGAGATTGAAATGAACCACTCAGAAGTGGGCTGAGTCGACCTTTGATTCTGCTGGATAATATGTTTCAAATAAAATGTTGGTAAATTGCAGGAAGATAATGGACACGTTCAACTGCCTACAAGGTGTGGTGATATTCTTCCTCCTCGTTGTGCTTCGAAGACGGGCGATGAAGGGGCTGGCTAGCGAAAGGTGCTGCTTGCCATGCACCCGTCCTTTGGCTGAAAAGCTGAGCCCGCATGATGATTTAGAGGACCAGCAGATATTGGATGATGAGAACGCCGAGGTTAGGCTGAACTAGTTCCTACAGTTTATTATAAGAGATAAAGGTACTTCGCTCTTAGCTGGTATGATGCGGCTATGCCAAAGTCAGGAAGTCTTTTGTTAATTATGATCTAATTATGTTATGTACAGATATGTCCTTTGTTTATAGTTCGGTGATGCACATACAATTGCATACAAATGCATGACAGATATATCGAGCTCTCTGTAATACCTTACTCGTATATTTATATATTTTAAAATTTGCAGAGTATTTATAATATATTCACTTTTGCGCAGTACTAATACCAGTGACAATTACTTCGCAAACAGAACAAAGTAATATATATCTAATTTTTATTATATATTTAAGATGAAGTGTTTAATTAAGTGAGCGGAATAGTAGTAAGTTATCTTAGTTACCTAGGAAATTATTTGGTTATATCGGTAAATATTTTCGAGATGAAAAGGTACCTACCAGCTAAAGGCAGCGCGGTAGCTGTACTTAATTAGATTTTTTTTAATTAGATCGTACCTTGTGTAAATTTGTACAACATCATGGATAACCAAATACGATATTGATATTATGGAATAGGTTATATTATTATTATCATTTTATAAGAATTTAATCGTTATTAATGGAGATGTTTTGAGTTGAGTCAAAAGAATCTCTAATTGTTTTATTTATTATGTTGATTTTTAAATAATAAATTAATAAGCAATACATATTCAATAACTAAAAATTAACTCTGCCAAACCTTCGTTGCTTGCCGCGTCGTTCCAGGGCTTGCCTACAAGATTTTTTTAGGAAGGTTCTAACCAATCTACTTACCTATGTTAAACACAAATCCATTCAAACTTACTACAATTATGTTTATTCAACTAGTCAAAACTTTAAATAACTAGATTTTTAATTAAACTTGAGTTATTTTACTACATTCCTAAACTTTTTAAAGTAAATAAGGTACTGATTAGGTAAGTGTCTAAATTCCTAAGATGCGAGCATTTTATTTATTCAAGATAAATAAATAAGTAAGAACCCACTATGTGCCATGTAGGTAAAGTAGTAGGTTATCATAGGTAAACATAAGTTAAAAAAAGCATGTTTAGGTTCTAAATAAATGAATTGTTTAATTTTCGGGTCTTTCTTTAAACCTAGTATCCAAATGACTGGATATAGAAATGAGAAATAGGTAAATAAATATAAATAAATAATGCTGGACAATTCAGACAATTCACAAGCTCTGCTTACCATGGATCACACCTATAATGATCTAGCCCCATGGGAAGCAGAGCTTGTGTTATGGGCACTAAATAACTGATATACATAATACAATACATAACATAGATAGATATTTTTATTATACATAGAAAACGACCAGAACACCCGGAACAAATATCTGCAGATCGTACACACAATTGTTCCGAGGCGGGAATCGAACCCGCAACCTCCTGCGTCGCAGGCGGACCTTCGCCCACCGCGCCACATCGGTCGTCAAATAAATCAAGAAGCTATACTTAACTTTAAAAAATCTATTACAGCGGATTCCCGTAAAATATTAAAGGTACTAACGTAGAATTTGTGTAAATCATTAGTATCTTCTCTTAATTGTAAATTTCTGTTATGACCTTGTTTTAATTCGGGTTCTCAATCCTCTACTTTTTTTGCCGTAGGCAGGGACGAGTATAAGTTTTACGCGTCCCTAGCTGTAGTAGGCTTAATTTATGTAATAAATATCACGATAAAATAGTGTTTGGTGGCCAAGGGCAACTTCGTATGTCTGCCCAAACAATACAAAATAAAATTATTACAGAGGCATTAATAAAAAGCTTTTATTAGGTATCACAAACTGCCAAATGACATTTTTGAAATTTCCTTTGTTCAACGATACACAGATAAAATAGGGATATAAAATAGATGACCGCCTAAAAATACTTAATTATTTTTATAAGTGTGAGGATCGAGGGTCCGTCTTGAACTAAGATTGGCGTAAATACTTATTTTGTATCAGGTATGTGTAGTTTAACGTGTTTTTCGCTCATAACTCGCTATTAGACAATCATAAATTAGTTTTTCAACATTTAAAATTCTCTATGTTGCACTAACAGTTAAGTATATATTGTAACGATTTTTATGGTCGGGCCCTCGCAATCGCAACAGACGCACAGCGTTGCAACACGCGCATTCTATGAACAAAATATTTTATGGTAGAATGGGATGAATGCAAAGTACAGTGACAGCTACTGGACACGTTGGAACAATCAAAGTCAAATGTCAGCCATCATGAACTAAACGCCAAACCAAACGTCAACATCAAAACTAACTAAACTAAACGGAAACGCACGAACGAAGAACGGCGCTTGTCTCACACTAATTTCGCTTCGCTGACAATATAAATTGTATTGTTTGTTTACTCAAAGTTTATTGTATCATGCTTTTTATACAAGAGCCACCGTCCTGATTCAGTTAAAAATATGCTAAGTAATTACTATGATAAGTTCAACCGTAAGCAGTGATTTCTAAGTGTCTTCTTTCATCAAACACACAACGCGGCTTCTACCTTTCGTCTGTTTATTTCATCTACGAACTATGTATTTCGTGTTTGGATTCCTCTTTTTACTTCTAATAGTGCACAAGTCATGTGCCGAAGTTGGAGAAATAGACCTCAATGATCTATCAGAGCAGCAGAATTCGGTGAAGATAAATAAATGTTGTGAAAACAATGAGCTGATGGTAGACTCTGTTTGCCGATTAGTCGAACAATACAATCAAAGTAAGTACTTCCTTTTAGCTTACTACGTTCGTATTGACTGCTGGAAAAGCCATGTGTATGCAATCTTTGAAACCTAAGCTATCTTACATATAAATCCAACTTCCTTCTTGTTGGGTAACCAGCATGCATACTAAATTACAAGTTTAGGTACCTACCTACTATACCGCAAATCAATAATATCTACTGTGTTTCACTATGTTCTAATGAGTTGGACATGGGTTAGAAGAGATTGATGATACTGACTTAATCATCATCATGATGATTGTTTCTGTAATAAACTTATTTTAGGTTTATGGAAACCTCAATTTAAGACTGAAGATGGCAATGATGCTCAAGTTAAGTATTTTCAATATGTGAATGGTTATCCTGACTGCGAGACAACCCAAAGGAGACCTATATTTGTTCTTGGAAACCCTGCATCAGAAGATGAGTAAGTAATTCATTCCAATAATGAGGAGTAGAGAAAATTATTCAGGATGTCTTATGTTACAATACAAATAAAATTCAATAATAAAACTTGAAACTATCATGGTTAAATTCAATAATAATAATAATTATATGATGTTATATATACTTATACTTTTCTTTGTATATTATTTAATTGTGTACAATATTTTTAGTATAGTATCACAATGCCCTTAATTGCCTGTTTTTTGTTTTTACAGTGCTTACCCACTGGTAAGTAATAAAAAAATTCTCAGCATTATTTATATTTATTTTCAGACTGAACTTGTTAGTTGATGGTAGAATGCGCCACCTAATACACCATGAGCACAGTGCCGATAGCATAAAGGAGGAACCAGTCAGCAATACATTCTCCTTACATGATTCTATAGAAATACCAGTAGTGAAGGAACCATCCTCCTACATTCATATGCAGGACAAATATTGTATGGATAAGGTAGGCTTCACAAATTACCAACCTCATCAGTTTTAATTACAATTACTTTTGAGATAGTGGCATAATAGTGCTGGACTATTACAAAGTAACTTTATTATCTACACAAAGTTGCTTGCAAAGCTGTTGATAATGAATAATGAGCATAAACAATCTTTTACAGATACTTATTACAAACACAAACATAACAGGACTTTATGCATTGGTATGTGTGCCCGAAGTAAAGATAAATTGGAGAGATACTGGATTTGTATTTAAAAAAGTACTAAACCCAATGTTTCATGCAATAGCCATGATTCTATTCTTGTTAGTGGCTATAATATACTTTGTGTTGCCAACACTGCGGGACCTTGCTGGTAATATTATAACAACATTAATGGTGAGCTTGATTGTGAGTCAAGCTGCAGATTTGGTTCGGATATTCACAGAGTTTAGCAACCACATCAGTTTTATGATCACAGGTAACAATTTATTTCACTAGTCTACATGATTTTGTTAATGGACCTTCGTCTTGCAGATAACTGCGATAATATTTTTTTATATTTTCAGATATAATTTTATATGTCAGCCTTCTGAGTGCCTTCTTCTGGTTGAATAGCTTTGGTTTCTACATTTGGAAGACTTTTAAGTGAGTCAATATATTTACATACACATCTTTTGTCCTTTATCTAGGTTTTGCAGTCTACTAATTAGGCACCCTAATTTTTTTTTTTTTTTATATACATAACTAATATAAACAAATTAGAACTTGTGTTTACAATTGAACCAGAAGCTAACTGCCGAATTATTTATCCATCACACATTCTAGCTAGAGGTCATTCAACTGATCCATTTCAATGCCAATCAAAAGCATTCCCAAGACACTGTTATTGTTTTGATAGTCATTTTGACACTTATGGTTTTTATTTACGATTTTCAGGTCAAGAAACGTCTTTCTTCGAGTGACTGATGTCCGTAAATATTGTTACTACTCGAGCGTGGTCTGGACTTGCGTGGCAGTCATGGCCGCTTTGGCGATTTGCGCACATTTCCTTCTCGACATGGGAACACATCCTAACAGAAAGACAAAAACACAGTTCTCTTCGTCAATATTAGTTGATGATTCGGAACAAGAAACTATTGGTAAGAATTTTTAAAATAATTTAATCTAGGAGAAAAGGTTCAATTCTATACTACATTTTATTAACTTTTCAGGTCTATTAGGAATCGCGATATTCTTTACTCCAGTTGCGTTTACGATAATTTTCAACGTGTTTTTCTACGTGACGACTTTGAAAGTCATAAAGAGAATAAACATTTACGGAAGAATTCACCATAAGCTAAAAGGATGGTAAGTTTTTCACAAGACTTAATGCTGGTTTAAAAAAAATGATTTACCCATGACCACACCTCTAATTTCATATTATTGTTTTCAGTTTCGACCTATTCCTTCAACTATTCCTCATTATGACCATAGCCTGGCTATTTCTACTACTTTCATGGCTCAACTTTGACGAGTTGATTTACGCGCACGTCTTCGTGAACCTATTACAAGCGATATTGATATTCTACGTATGTGTGGCTCGTCAGAACCACGTGACATTCCTGCTGCGCAAGAGTTGCTGTTACGCGGAGCCTATTCCTACTGGCGAGTGGGGTGACGAGATGACTCATATGAACGGAGGAAACTATTACTAAAGCACTCTTTACACTGGGCATGCATAGCATGGGTAGCTGGGTTTCGAAAACACACATTAACCCGCCTATGTTTCAGCGCGTCAGCTGTGATTTGTCGTTATCTCGGAAATGGGCTTTAGAACCTAATGTATTATACCTAATATTATATACTACGCTAGCCCAGGTAGACACGCTAAGCACTGCCCCCAGTGGAAATACTCTGTATTGGAGAATTTCCCAAATGTGCTTGTTGATGCTATTATGCCAATGAGATGAATTATGAAATTAAATACTCTAGCAAGCGAAAATGTCAAAATTAGGTGCATTATTATATAAGTTGTAAATGTTAAAAATTATTGCATACAAAAATTGCATTCCCAAAGCTGGGACTGGCTAAATATAATATTAATCGAATATTGAATCTCAATTTGAAAACATTTATTTGTGTGATCGATAGATATGTTAATACAACGATGTTAAAACATTAATTTGGACCAGTTTTTATGATATAAAATAATTAAAGGGCTTTTATTGTGCCTTATGAAATGTTTTCTAAACAAAACATGTATTATACACTTGATATTATTAAGCTTTAAACTTAATGGTTAACCATATACATATCTATGGTAAATAAATTACTAATGAATAAAATAGCAGCTCACAAAGATACTTAATTAGATGTAAGAATACTAAGAAACAAATGTACATTAAAACAAGTATTTTTAAGACGACATGTATACATATTAATCACTATTAACAAGTCAGCAAATGTGTCTTTCTATATGGGTTACTAAGAAGGTTATCTGTGGGCTATTTGCCATGACGAGAAAAACAAGTTAAAATGCATTTAGTATTCAAAGTATGTATTTATTCGCAATCTATACAATTTGTGAGTTTATACTAAAGTCATTTAAAACGTGATATTTACCATGATTTGATTTTTGAGTTATCCAATATTTCGGCACAGTTGCATGCGCCATGATCACGGAGTAACTGAAGGCACTGCGAGTTTTGTATGACTTTAGTATTAATAACCATGATAGTTTCAAAAGTTTTATTGTGAGTTTATGTCACATAGTTATATAAAGTTAGTAAATGTATTAGTGTGAAGGCGATAACTGCAGTATTCAATAGTGTAAGCTCAAAATACACAGGTTTTCCGTCCAGCACACAATCTTGACAGCTATTAGTATAAAGTAGTTTGACGTGTAAAACGCATTTGACAGTTATGCTCTCTTTTGTTAGTAATTTAGAATGTAAAGTATGGAAAGCGATGATTAAATGAACTGTTTAAATACAACCTACTAACGAGTTAGAAACATATGATTTTCTTATCGATTTTATCTTTTTGAATCTTATTTAATTTTTAATCGAATAACTGTGTACAGCATTTATTTTTAGTGTATTTTATTTCGTAAACAAATACAAATGTAATCAAGTAAGCTATTCTGCGTTTTATTATATTCTAAATTCTTATATCCACCTCTTCCTTGTATAGTAATATCCTATTCCTACACAAATTACCGCAAATAAAATCTAGCGAAAGTAAATAAACGACTACATAAAATTTACAGTAAATAATAACTTGCTGGTAATGGGTTAAATAAACAAATTCCCTTTTAAAGTCCCAAAACGTATTTCCTATCAACATCGAAATGCAAGGAGCGCCTTGAGATCGCGGAAGTTATAAATTACCGGTTAGAATAGAGCTTATGCGTACTCTGATCATAACCAATATGAGAAATGAATTGAAAGTAAAATCAAAAATAGCGAAACCTGTCAAAGTCAAAATAGTTTTCGCACTTCTGCGATTATGCTCCGATGATAGATTAAAAAATGCTTAGGATTCTAGTACCGAGTATAGGATGGAGGTCTGAAATTCCGTGCACTGGTTTATTTTACTTTTGACAGCGAGTAGCAATCAATAATGCTTTGCCGATTTTTTTTACAATCCTTTTGTTATTTCTAGAAATCTGGTACACATTTCTAGATAACGAACTAGGCTCCGGTGAAAATATCAGTCCATCTTCATAAATTACTCCTTAATTAGTACTTATTAATTTTACAATTATTTCCATTACTTGACATTGGCAGAAAAATGTCCAACCAGACACAGTTGCGAGTTGCCATTTACAAAGAATCATCTTATCTATCCATCTTTAGGAAATTCTGAATAAAATAAACCAGATTACGGACTGTAGTATTCCTTATCCTAAACTGACCTGTGAAAACAGCTGTCCCTCCGGACGGTCGGCGAGCGGCGACAGCTGGCATCGAACCACGAGATGACAGTCGTCCATCACGGTGTTGAAGAAACGTCGCGTCGGCAGCAAGGCTTCTAGGTCGATCATCAGCTCGAGGAAACGCTCGCAGTATCTAGGGAATTTTAATAATTTTATTTCCTCTTATATATATATATATATTACTAGCTGCATCCACGGCTTCGCCCGCGTGGAAATCTATGTGTCAAATAGTTTATAAACCTTGCTCTTCAATCACACTATTTATTTAAAAAACCACATCAAAATCCGTTGCGAAGTTTTAAAGATATAAGCGACTTTGTTTTATTTTGTACAATGTATGGAAATTGATTTTAACAAATATGATGTCTTCCTGTCTACTAGTCTCTACGGAGACTTATCAAGTACGCAGGACCTAGTAAGAAGTGTGAGCGAAATAACATCGGTCGAAGTTTTTTTTAATTTATTAAAATGCCATGTTCAAAAATCTTCGAGTATATGGTACTTTTGCAGTACTTCGTAATATAATATGCATAACAGATTTATGTATTGCAAAAAAATCTACGTCCGATTGTCGGGCGTCCGAAAACCGCCCGACATAACCACAAAATAATAGAAATCGCGGCATCCGTTATCCTCTCCCCAAAATGTATAAAAATCTACACCTTCTTGGACCGAATGCCAACCAACCTGATAGCATGCGGGTCTACATCTCCGTCTCCGGGAATACCCTCAAGTATCCTCATAAACTTGATCATGAGCCTCTGCAGGTATCGCCTCTCCCAGTTCAGCTTGTCCATTAGTTCGGGCTTGTCTTTCTTCTGGATCGCCCGCCAGTACTTACGCCATTTCGGTACAGCTTTGAATTCTTGGTTTCTACGTCCTGTCGAATTAATATATTTTATATTAATAAATATGAAAGTCCAATACGACACCACTGGGTGAAATTACTTATACTCTAGATTTAGTGATTTTGGTTTTATTTTATTTCTTGAGTGGAGACCACGACTCGGTAATCGTAGTGTAGGACGCCCTCCGGCCAGGGAAGACGACGTGTGAAAGATTGCAGGAAGAAGCTGGATGTGTCCCGCTGAAAACAGGGCGCTAAGGCACACATTAGGGGAGACCTATGTCCAGCAGTGGACTAACATATGCCTGGTGCTGCGAGGCAGTGAATGCATTCATACCCAAATAACCCAAATATCACGAAGTGGCTGTAGGTACTTATATATACATATACGTCCATTCCATTGCTAAACTTAGCTTCCCAAAAAAAGGTGGTTTATATATCTATATACATATAATCACCATACTTGGCAGGCGACTTGAATCAGCTTAAAAATTCAATCTAGGAATTATACTTAACTAGCTGCGCCCCGCGGCTTCGCCCGCGTGGAAATCTATATGTCAAATAGTTTAATAACCTTCCTCTTGAATCACTATATATTAAAAAAAACCGCATTAAAATCCGTTGCGTAATTTTAAAGATTTAAGCATACATAGGGACAGAGAGAGTTGTTTTATACCACGTAGTGTATAAAACAAAGTCGTTGCCCGTGTTTTATACCATGTATCAGCATTAGAGAACGTACCTTCCTGCAAGCTTATCCACATACTGAGCGACACAAGCCGCTTCACCTGGTCTCTGCAGAGCTGCACCTCCATACTGCCGAAGCAATGGTTCAAGAATAGCAGTAGACCGGTTTGTTCTCGCATGTTCCGCGCGGTCGCGTCCTCAGCGATGCTAGCACTGAGAACTTGTTCGAAGAATGCTGGGAAGTGTTCCGGTTTCTTCAGGAATGCCTGTAATTTCAGATTTATTTTATGACGTTACGATGGTACAATTATGAAAATATTTTACCACAGAGCATCATCTAACCCGAAGTTAAGCAGAAGCTTGTCTTATAGGTACTAGATGACTGATATACAATAGATTACATTGATAGATATTTTTTATTATACATAGATAACGACCAGAACACCCGAAACAAATATCTGGAGATCGCCCACACAATTGTCCCGAGGCGGGAATCGAACCCGCAACCTCCTGCGTCGCAGGCGGACCACCGCCCACCGCGCCACAGAGGTCGTAATTTATATTATTAATTATTTTAATAATCTCATTATTTTCATATTCATATCATTTATTGTAATTTCATGCATACAGGTAGTTTTTTAGGTGTAGTCTTAGTGGGTATGGGTAGGTACACAATGCATAAAAACCCTGTCAGAGCACAACAATTTTTAAAGCTGCCACACACAGAAACCATGGCCGGGGCGGAGGCGAAGGCGTGCCGGTTGTACCATACTAATTTCTATGAAAGACTACACATACACCGCCGGTGGCGGCGCGGTGCACGTAAATTTGTATGAAACAACCAGCACGCCTTCGCCTCCGCCCGGCCACGGTTTCTGTGTGTGGCGGCTTTTAGTCCTATAAGATTTACCAAAATTTAGTACACTTGGATAGCTCAGTGACGTTAATTAGAGTATATGTGAGCGCTTCTGTACTAATTTTGCAATCCAAACGGATAAGACGTATGGCATGAGAGCGGAGGCCGTTATTTTTATATTTACATTATATTTATAACGCCTTAACAGACATTAACTACGACTAAGGTTTTAGAGTTTGTCTTGAGAGCAATCACTAAATAAACTACCAACTAGGTTTGGTCTGGCTTACTATCTAATCAGACCAAACCTAGTTGGTAGTTTATTCATGAACGTGAATCAGTATCTGTTTCTCTTTTGACATAATTATCCTTCTTCCAACGACTTCCATGCTTGCCTTGGTGTTGCCACTCAGAACCAGGGTCCAAAATGCAGTTTAAATAATCGCTCTACTATGGCAATGGTATCTACATAATATATAAACCATGTGTTTTCCGGTCGGCAGGTAGAAAATTCCTCGGCATTAAGCCCACCCTTTGTACCCTTTGAAGTGCAATAAAGTTTTAAATAAATAAATGGTGTAGGCGCAAATTCGCCGTATAGAATACAAAACATGTCGGCTATTTTGCGACGATACCAGTTGTAGTAAAGCGATAGGTGTACCTAATAAAAAAATTCCACAGGTCCACCTACTATATCCTTGTTTTCGTCTATCACAGAAGATTATTAGTAAAAATAAGTGACAAACCTGCCAAGCCGGCACTCTTTCCCGGAACTTCTCCGTAATCATGGCAATGATTGACATCATATGAGCATGTGTCGCCTTCCCCGCCTCGTAGTAAGGCCATAGGTAGTTCTCGAGGTATTGAGAGAACTCCAACATCATGATACGCCGCACTGAAAAGCTGTAAAGGACAATCATTTATTTTTATATAGGTAAACGTAGAATAATATAGAGGAAACCATAAGTCGCGAATTAGTTAAGACTTTATTTCAGGAGTCAGTAGCTTCGCTAGGAGCATTATACAGATTTTTCTCGGTATTTTTTTTATTCTGTAAAAAATATGCTACTAGCATGAAGAGGCCATATTTGTAAGCAACATATTAATTCAGATAAATTAATGTGAAATTATAATTATTATGAAAATTTCAGTAATTCATTTATTAAATTTTTATTCACCATGGCGTAAGAATCAATATCATAATCACCATCATCATCAACCTATAGCAGTCCACAGCTGGACATAGGCCTCCCCCCTGGCAAGAATCAAACATTTCAACTCAACCTGTGGATTTCGTAAGAATGAGCTAAGGGAACCTAGCAGAAGAAGGACAACAACTCCCCCTCAACTGGGGTTACCAATCCACCTCCCAAGCATGATGAATATGGTTTCATCGCCCCTTAATTGTTATACTTCGTATAATACTGGATGAAGTTGGGTGCAGATGCTAGTTTTTGAATGAATGGGTTGATATTGAAAATCTCTTTTAGAGCAACCATGCTGAGAATCCTGAGCAAAGCCTTGGAACAATGATCTGCAGATCCTACAAACATTTGTTTGCGGCGGGAATCGAACCCGCAACCTCCTGCGTAGTAGGCGGCCCGAGACCTTTGCCCGCTGCACCACCACTTAAGTCCGTGGAAGACCTATGATTTATATTTGATACTCAGTAGGTACTAATAAGTCAAGGTAATAAAAAGGAAGGGTTACTTTTTATGGCTCTTCCTGAGCCTTCTAGTTCAAGCTGTGTGCATAATTCAAAATGTTACATTCTTTTTAACTTCATTTTTGTTCTGAGAGAAACCAAGAAGTTTGTAGTTAAAAATTCACTACTCTACATGTTTTAATAATGATCTCTACATTAAAAGAGTTCAACCATTCTTTGGATCAGATAAACATAGGAAAAATAATACTATATTTTTTACTTAGCAATCATGGTAATTTCATCATGCATTTTTTATTTTAGCATGGGTTTAAAAAACCTAACTAAAACAGTGGCCAGTAAATTTTGAAAAAAATATGCACATAAAAAGGTCAATGCACTGAACCTCTAGTTCATTGACCCAATTCATTTGTTTGATTCAGTTAGGCTCTGACCACTGAAAGTAAAAGTGATTTTGAAAATATTCAGAGATTGATCTTTGAAATCTGTAGATAAACTTACTTGGATCCGAGTATTTCAGCTTGGTATATTGACTCAACAATTGCAGCATCATAAGGTAAGTGGTTGTCCTTAGTAGCCGGTGACCAGTACTGATTGGCAAGCTGAAATGTATGTAACCATGTTGAATTAGTACAATTCAATGAGGAGAGTTACATAGATTTATTCAATACTGCTTCTAATACTAGTAGGCCCCACGCTGCTCCCATTTTCCCAAGATATAAATCAAAAAGTTGGTATGTTGGAATGCTTGTAGCACACAAGTACTTTGAAGGCATAAGTTGCATTGGCATCTTGTTTTTCCTAGATTTCTGAGCAAATATGAGGATTTCATTGCATATCATTACTGAATTTGAATATGCTAAAGATATATTTAGGGTTTAGACTCTTATTACGAAGGAATGGGATTTATTTGACTACTAGAACTATGATAAATGTATTTTAACACTTTTTTTATAGGTACAACAATTATGAACTTTTAGAGGGATCTTCAATGAAACAAAACATTAATTTACTGACAGAGAGTTAGATGTTAGTTTGGTTGGCAAACTAACATCTAACTTGCTGGCAAACTGTACCTAGACCCTACCTGTTAACTTACAAAGAATTGATACAGATATAGCACATATACTAGGGCTATAATTTTATTTGGAATTAATGTTTAATGGCTAACAGGGATAATTTTCAAATTGAGGTTATTCAAATATAAAATTCCTGAGTTTTTGATAGAGATTGGGATTGGATTTATAACATAAATCCACTACATTTGAACAACAGAATCCGTTAGGAAAACGGATCCTGTTAGGTACAAGTATTTATAATAAAATTTCGGGTTCTGTGTTGAAATGTTGTGAAACTTCCTATTTTCTAACCTAACTTACTTGTGTTATGCGATCAGCGTTTATTTGGGAAAGGGTTGGTAAAGGTATTTTTGGTTTATCTGTTGCCGGCGGAGCTGTATCGGTCTTCATTTTATCGTAAACTGTTATAAATGTACACCAAAACAAACATGAATTAAATCAAAACGAAACCAAACAAATTCTTGTTTTGTTTTCGTTGTTTTGACTTTGACATAAATTGCCTTACGACGTTGACACAACTAGCCTTTCTGACATTTCTAGGGAAGCAACCGGATTCCGTCTATTTACAAAAACTTAGACACCGTTAAAACAATTACTTTTCAGGTGAAATTCAAAAATGATGTTTGATCCACCTGATTATCCCTACAAGGAGTTATCAGAAACGTTTGATGAACTTCTTCTAAATAAGAATACTACGGTTCCTGATGCAGCTCATGAAACGATTATCAACAGCTTATCGAATCCTTTATCATTCCATTCAAACGATTCTGGAAGATATTTTAATTCAGATAGCAATTTCGTCACTGAAAATAATTCAAATGTGGAACATTGCACAAATTTTTACGCAGTTGCAGCTGAAAATTTATTGAGCTATGAACCAACCCTATTAGATGAAAGAACAGTCAACCAATTTCTGATACCACTTCAAGATTCAGAAAACAATGCTAAGGTACCTATCGGTAGATTAGTCATCGATTCTATCGATTATTCCCATGTTGGAAGTAGTTTGTTCTACCTCTAGTGGTGTATCGTAAATGATTGAAGAATGGCGCGCGAATTCGCACTTTATGCTTATTTCCGCTTCCGTTTCTATTAAAGAAAACTTTCAGGAAACCGATAATTCTGGCCCTGACTTATTAGCTCTACATTCCTGTGTTATATGCCATGATATATTCACGACGGAAACGGACCTCCTTGACCACACCATAGCCTTCCATGCGTCAGCTAACATCGCAGAGCCAGATCTTGCTACCATTGGAAAACTTCCGGAACAGTTATCAGAGACACTACCGCTAATCGCAACAAATGACGGTAATTTTTATCATGCCTCTTTCAATACCTAATTACCTACAGTTTTGTATAAGAAAGTACATAGGTACATACGAATCTACTTATATCATGCCTCTTTCAAATCCTAATTACCTACAGTTTTGTATAAGAAAGTACATACATAGAACCTACATATATTTAAACGTAGGGTAGGTACCTACATACATATGTATGTAGGTTATTAATAAAAATAGAAAAGGTTGGAGAAAAAGCTTTCCCTACATCTAAATAAACCGGTAAGTATCTAAGTAGGTACCTACATAGAATAAAATCATTTTTACATAAGTATGTATATCTCCTTCAATAATTTAGAGTCCCTAATCTAGATTATTATTTTCAGAATCCTACAACAGCGCTGATTTCGAATCAGAGTGGCTTTGCTGTCGCGTATGCCAACGTGTGCTGTCAACGGCTGTTGAGATTGAACCAACAGGTAGCTTAAAAGTCATTTATAACGGGATATTTAACATAATTTTATTTTATATATGACTTTTATGATAATAACCACGATCGTTTCAAAAGTTTTTTTAACAGATAGCTCTCTACCACCGTAGCACCTTATAAACAAATCTATATTTTTTTGTGATTACTATTCTCTACCCGCTAGATTAAATACCCTATCATCGCATTACCTATCTTAATAAGGTTAATGAGTTCATTACGAATGTTAGCGGGTTAACTACGAAACTTACTGTGTTGGAAGAATACCAACATTTTCTTTCACGAGGGACTTTTTCAGGTGTTTAAGGTTCGAGCCGCCGCGCGCCTCGACTTTAAGTAAGCCATCGAAGAGTTAGATCTAAGCTTAAGTCAGAGTGTCATTACATTACGCACGATCTAAATGAGGCATCTTAATGAGCCTCTATTTATCCGTGGCCCCCGTGGTGGAGACACATCTCAGATATCGTCTGTCGTTGTCCAGGGTGGCTAGAGTGCCGATTGAAAAGCTGTTCAGATAGCTCAAATCATCGTCATCATTACTCAATAATAACACTACATACTAGTATGAAACAATTTAAAAAAGCCGCATCAAAATCCGTTTGATTTTGATGCGGCTTTTTTAAATAGATAGAGTGATTCAAGAGGAAGGTTTATACACCATTTGACACGTAGATTTCTACGCGGGCGAAGCCGCGGGGCGTATCTAGTAATTTTATAACTCACCTATTATAAAGTCTTTTAGAGATTCGGAAATACTAAATCCTTTAGAGATTTGGAAATACTAAAAAGCTTTGAAACTCCTCAGAACAACTGTGCTGCATCGACATTAGCGGCAAATGCAGCGTTACCCGCAGGCGTTTGCACACGATGTTCGTCTGCGACGTGTGCAGCGGGCTGTTCGCTGACGGAGAGGCGTTGGACCAGCATCGGGTCACGTGCTACGGAGAGGAAGGAGTTTATGAGGTAGGCTTGTAATATAAATAACGAAGGCACTTGCACATGATGTTTCGTCTGCGAAGTGTGAACAAAGACAATTATGAATGAACACTTAACTAAAACTGATAACAATAACAGAAAACAACGAGGTAACAGTAAGGTTCTCACTTAAAACAAAAACACAAAGTTCAACAACGCATAATCAACATGTGGAGCGAAAATAGATTTAATTTGTATTCGATAACGAAATCGAGATCAATTATATGATGAATGAAAGCTTTCGAAAACAAAAACTGTTTCGAGCTTTTGTGTTTTGCTTCGATAATACCAATATCATAAAATAATTTCCACCATTATCCGTGGGTTTTCATATCCGCTTAAAATATTAGTACTAAATAAAAATATTAAAATATTAGGTACTAATAAATATATGCAGGTTCTTGATTCGGAGTATTAGTTCGTTAACCCGCTTAAATTCACAATAAATTCCATCCTTTCAGAACACCACAACATTATCCGAAGACGTCCTCGTGCCTCGATGCCCTCCTGTTTGTCTCCCCTGCAGCACTTGTGGACAGCAGTTCCCCTCTCCTGAGGATCTAAAGCAGCATCTCTTGACCTGCCAGAGACCCCGCAACGTTCGGAGAAGCAGGACCTATACAGCGTCGAGTAACAAGATGTGGAACTGCGGGTCTTGCAATCAGCTGTTTGCTACTGCTAGGTAATCAATCTACATCATACAGAACACCATAACATTATCCGAAGACATCCTCGTGCCTCGATGCCCTCCTGCCTGTATCCCGTGCAGCACTTGTGGACAGCAGTTCCCCTCTCCTGAAGATCTAAAGCAGCATCTCTTGATCTGCCAAAGACCCCGCAACGTTCGGAGAAGCAGGACTATACAGCGTCGAGTAACAAGATGTGGAACTGCGGGTCTTGCAATCAGCTGTTTGCTAATGCTAGGTAATCAGTCTGTGACGACCTCTGTGACGCAGTTGGCGAAGGTCCGCCGACGTAAAAGGTTGCAGGTTCGATACGGTTAGAAATGTTTGTACGATGCAGATATTTGTTCAGGGTGTTCTGGTCGTGTTGACCTATAATAAAAATATCTATCTATGTAATGTATTGTATTATGTATATCAGTTATCCAGTAGCCATAAGTCTCTCTGCTTACCTTGGGGCTAGACAATACTGTATAAATTGTCCGGCATATAAGAAAGCATATTATCACCCTAGTATTTTACCAGTCTAGGTTGCCTGGGGGAAATCGCTGTCAGCGAAAAGGTCACCTGTACTGTTCATGTTTAAAATTTAGATATATTTTGTTATGTTTTATGTGCAATAAAGTGAACATAAAGTTATGGGAATGTTACTCCCGATACAAAAGACTTCAACGCGCACCTAGTGCTACGAAATTGCTACGAACTTCTGTGGCCACACAGCACCCCGAATTGTAATTAAACCATTAATATTTAAATTTAAATAAAAAAATATCTATCTACGTAATGGACTTTATAATGTATATCAGTCTTCTCGTATATCTCTCCATAACACAAGCTTTGACTTAGCTTAGGGGCTAGATGATGTGTGGATTGTCCAGCATTATTTATTTATTAGTTTTTGGTTTTATTTATTAATTTCTTCGTTTTTTTCGAGATAAAAAGTATACTATGTCTGTCTCCTGGTTATAAGCTACCTCCCCACAGTTTTCAGTCAAATCGGTTTAGCCGTTCTTGAGTTATAAATAGTGTAACTAACACGACTTTCTTTTATATATTATAGATTATCCCTTACCTATACAATTTCCTAGGGAACTATACCGACACAAGCGAGGCGAGGATCGGCCCGAGGGTGCTCCGCTGACGGCGTACGTGTGTGAAGAGTGCGACAAGGTTTTAGGCAGCATGTGCGCTTTACACACGCATAAGAAGATGCACAAGGTTTCGAAGCCGGTAAGTTCCGTACTTAAATTTGCAGGTACAGTTAAACCTCGATTATCTGAACTATTGGGAACGAGACTAGTCCGATTATCATAAGTTCGGATAATCGAAAAAATGCAACAAATTCGCGTCAATGTTCGGATAATTAAGCGTTCGAGTAAACTAAGTCAGCGCTCGGATAATTGAGAGTTCGGATAATCGAGGTTTTACTGTAGGTACTTCCTTCATCATACCTTCTTTCATCTACAATGTTACCTAATAACATTACTGTGATTCTGAACTTGGCCATCGTCATGAAGTATGCTAACTTTAGTTTATCAGTCGTTCTTTTCCTAATGGTAACGAAAAAGTTTCACATATTTAGGGGTACAGTCTAGTTTTAAATATGATGTGCTTCTATTTGTATAATACTTGATTGTATTCTGTTATATTTGCCAAATAAACAAATAAAAAACATATATTTATTTGTTATTCATTTTACTACCTTCCTACAACCATTTACCAGGGCTACCCTTGCCGGATCTGCGGGCGTCGGTTCAACCAGTCGGGACACCTGGCTATCCACATGCGGATGCACACGGGAGAGCGGCCCTATCCCTGCGACCTCTGCCCTAAGGCCTTCAAAGTAAAGGTAACCATGTCATCAACAGTCTCACTGTTGGGTCCACTAGGGCTACCCCTGCCGGATCTGCAGGCGTCGGTTCAACCAGTCATGACACTTGGCTATCCACATGCGGATGCACACGGGCGAGCGGCCCTATCCCTGCGACCTCTGCCCTAAGGCCTTCAAAGTAAAGGTAACCATGTCATCAACAGTCTCACTGTTGGGTCCACTAGGGCTACCCCTGCCGGATCTGCAGGCGTCGGTTCAACCAGTCATGACACTTGGCTATCCACATGCGGATGCACACGGGCGAGCGGCCCTATCCCTGCGACCTCTGCCCTAAGGCCTTCAAAGTAAAGGTAACCATGTCATCAACAGTCTCACTGTTGGGTCCACTAGGGTTACCCCTGCCGGATCTGCAGGCGTCGGTTCAACCAGTCATGACACTTGGCTATCCACATGCGGATGCACACGGGCGAGCGGCCCTATCCCTGCGACCTCTGCCCTAAGGCCTTCAAAGTAAAGGTAACCATGTCATCAACAGTCTCACTGTTGGGTCCACTAGGGCTACCCCTGCCGGATCTGCAGGCGTCGGTTCAACCAGTCATGACACTTGGCTATCCACATGCGGATGCACACGGGCGAGCGGCCCTATCCCTGCGACCTCTGCCCTAAGGCCTTCAAAGTAAAGGTAACCATGTCATCAACAGTCTCACTGTTGGGTCCACTAGGGCTACCCCTGCCGGATCTGCAGGCGTCGGTTCAACCAGTCATGACACTTGGCTATCCACATGCGGATGCACACGGGCGAGCGGCCCTATCCCTGCGACCTCTGCCCTAAGGCCTTCAAAGTACAAGCTACGAATATAGGTAATAAAAGCATCCTATATAAAAACATACTTTATTTAAACAAACATCCAGCTCAATGTAGTTTATATATATTTAATTGTATATAAATAATATTTAATTGTATAGTACCTACGATGCGTTGTGTGGATGCGTGCGAAACTGCAATAGTACTAAACGCCTAAAGAAATATTTATAGCCAATTGTGCGATCATTGCCACTGCGAGCCTCGGTTCCCAACATTTTTTTCGTATGTCTGTACTAGGTGAACCATGACGATCGCCTCAAGTAGGGGGACCCTTCGCTTGTAGATACTTGTCCAAGGAGTTTTCATATAGCCTGCTTTTTCAATCAAAGAAAAAATCTGTAAAGATTTTACCTATTACCAAACTAGTATAACTACCATTTGCACGGCAGCTCCTGTACGAAAAGGCTATTTTACTCTGTATGAGAAAAATCTTAAAATATGTTATTGGGACAGTTGTGGTCTGCTAAATAACAAACTATGTTCTGATAAAAATATCAAACAATCTTCATAATTTCATAACTCATTGATTACAATTTATTTTCCATTACTTGACACTGGCAGAAAAGTGTCCAACCAGACACAGTTGTCAGTAACAAAAAAACATCAAATGTAAATTTCAAATGCGTTTTTATGGCACTTATCGATTGAACAATTTGGTACTTTTTTACTGCTTGATTGACACTAGGTAGACATAATCTAATTGAGACACTTTTCAAAAATGGCAGCTATTTAGATAACCTCATCATCATCAGCATATAGCAGTCCACTGCTGGACATAGGCCTCCCCAATGAGCGCCATAGCGCCCTGTCTTTAGCTTGCTTTTTTTTTAGATAACCTGTCGCCGCCTTATTTTTTCCTTACTCAAATGAATACTAAGCAGTTTCGTTATACTTACTGGCCCTTGGAATGTAGAAAACTTAATAAGGTTAAAAAATACTTTAAGGTATTTTTTAAGGGGCATACTTAAATATTTTAAATTAGCTGTTTCAGCATTATTATCTCAGTACCTATACTTTATCTTACTTGGAATTAGAATCCAAGTTCCTTATTATTTAAGTTCCTTATTTTTTTAATATCCAATGTTATTTATCATTATCATCATCAGCCTATAGTACACTGCTGGACATAGGCCATTATTTACAACAATGGGGTTAAAAAATATTAATCTCATTCTGCTCTACGCTGTGGTAACTCACAAACTGCAAATAGCAAGTCTGTCTGGCCAGTTCGCGAGTTTTGTTATGAATGAGGTATTTATTATTTTAGCAAATCCAAGAGGTTAATCTGGTTATTCATCATTTCATTCGTCTCTCGTCCGTTTTTGAATTTCATTGTGCCTACACCATCTTCCCTGCACGTGTGCGTTTTTTAACCAACTTCGAAAAAAGGAGGAGGTTCTATGATCGACTGTTTGTATGTTCGTCAATTTCTCCGTTAATTATCGAGCAATTTTAAAAATTATTTCTCTATCGTATAAAAAAGTGTTCTCAAGGTTGTCCCATAAAATATATAAATAAAAATGTTATTGGACCGTCTTAGGATCTGTCTAAGCAAAATAATCATCCAAATCGCTCCATAAATGACGGAAATATCGTCGAACATACATAAATAGACAACAACAGACGAACATAGGACATCTTCCTGTTTTCGAAGTCAATTAAAAAAACATACATACAGCCGAACATAAATCCTCCTATTTTCGAAGTCGGTTAAAATAAGCTAGCCTAATTATAATAAGCTAGGTACACATTAAGTAAGTAAACAGTATGTGTTAGGTGGAGCGCGACGATCACCGCCGCACTCACACCGGGGAGCGTCCCTTCGCCTGCGCGGCCTGTCCGAAGACATTCACTGCGGCCGCACGCTTGAGGGAACATGCGCGCATTCACACGGACCAAAGGTTACAAACTTACTCGTACTCTACCCATAGATA
The DNA here is from genome assembly GCA_943735965.1 of Eupithecia abbreviata. Lineage (NCBI taxonomy): Eukaryota > Metazoa > Arthropoda > Insecta > Lepidoptera > Geometridae > Eupithecia > Eupithecia abbreviata. Next base: position 7,136,962 of record OX030991.1, on the reverse strand, counting down.
AAAAAGGTTTTATAACACCTGATTCAACTTTTGACTAGTTTATAGGCTGAGCAGATCAGTGGTTGAAGACTTCTGTGGCGCGATGGGCGAAGGTACGCCGGCGACGCAGGAGGTTGCGGGTTCGATTCCCGCCTCAGGAGAATTGTGTGTATAATCTGAAGATATTTGTTTTGATCTATGTATAATAAATAATATGTAATGTATTGTATTAAGTATATCAATCACCCATAACACAAGCTCTGCTTACCTAACTTGGGGCTAGATGATGTGTGGATTGTCTAGCATTATTTATTTATTTATCAGTTTTTGGGTCAAGATGACTGCACACACCTTAGTGGAAGGAAATACTCCTCATGTTTGTCATTTTACCGCTACTTTACCGGTTTTTCCTAAGCGTCGCTGTCGGCAGTTTCATGGGCGAGGAGGTGACCACGATAGTCTTTAAACTCACCTCACTATCTTGGCGTGATACGCCGAAGTAGTAGAAGTAGTTTCAGCCTTCGACACAATAAATCGCCACCGGCTTCTTTCCTGCCTCCCTCTGTTCAGTCTGGACTTGAAGCGAGCGATGGGCAAACCAGCAGCGCCGCCGCGCGCTGGCAGGCTGAGTCGCTGGATTTGGTGTGTTGACTACCCTAGAACAATTTTTTGGTCTATGGTAGTCTACTTAGACTTACATGAAGAGCGTAAGGCAAAGCAATAGCCGACTGACGCGCAAAGTTACGGGTTCATTTCCATTACAGGACAAAGGGGGAAAATCTTGTACCTTCAATCCTAATCACTACATAAGTACATAGTACAAAATAAAGTCGATAATGCTTAGATCTTTCAAACTACGCAACGGATTTTGATGCAGTCTTTTTAAATCGATAGAGTGATTCAATTGGAAAGTTTATATGTATTATAAATTTATAATACATGTCATGCATTTGCACCGGTGCGAAGCCGGGGCAGGTCGCTAGCTACCTATTAGAGAGTGTTACCAAACAGTACGAGTATAGTATCTATTTTAAACTTTTAAAGCTTAAAATACGACGAGAAATTAATTTGTTTGAAAAAAGTTTTGCTTATTTATTTATTTGAACTATAATAAATCAAAAAATATTTTTACCCTAAAACTTATTTCTTATAAAAAAAACTTACGTAAACTCTTCCATTCATTCAGCATGAAACCTTTTTACCTTCAAGTTCTTGAAAAAGTTTAAAAACTCCTTCGTTCGCTGCTGCGACCAAGGAGGAAATATTGCGATACCTTTGTGTTTCTTTATTTTGAAATTCGATCGACCAGCGCCCCTACTGGAAAACCGGTGAAGTTTTATTGCACGTAGATATAGATAGATGGCGCTAGTATGTGCAATTTATAAAAGTTGAAAATGGCTTTGTTTGGATCGCTTGCTTTTTGCTATAGGCCATACATCTGTGATATTTGTGGCGCTGCCTTTAGAAGACCCTACGCCAGGACCGTTCACACCTTGATTCACACCGGGGAGAAGCCACATGAGTGCGATGTGTGTGGAACTGCCTTCAGGTAAGAAATACTCAACAAAACTGAATTTAGCGGTTTAGTTGTGGAAAAAAATGTATTTAACCGACTTATATTCGGGGTAAGAATCCCAGATGTACACAGCACCTAGCAGGTCTTATCCTATGGTCTATTGTATGGTCAATCATAATGATAACGCAGATTTTAATACCACCAACTTTTACATAGTACACTACTTACTCAGGTACTACAATAACGCCATTTTTTCATTTCACTGTTATCGAACTACCATATCCATTTATTTTCCTTTTAATTTTTTTTATTTTTTCTGGTCAGCTTGATGACTTTTCTGGATTGGGATATAATACCTTTTGGCAAGAAGTCTTATTGGTGAGTATACATGATCTCAAAGCATAATTCCTATTCATATATGTATATATATTAGGATTCCCAGGTCAATATCGTAGTATTTAAGCAAGTGCTTTTATTTAATTTATATTTCAGGGGTAATGCTCAGATCCTCCACCAACATTTTTTTATTTTCACAAAATGTGTTTCCTTATTAGGAAAATTATGTTTATTACACTATACTTTTGAAGACCTGTGGTTATTCCGATTCAAAGTTCCTCCTCCGCCCTCGACACTGCTCGTATGTCCAGTTGTCCTGATATTGACGGCCTCTGTAGCGCGGTGCGCTGTGGTTTCAATTCCCGCCTCGGGACAAATGTTTGTACGATCAGATATTTGATTCGGGTGTTCTGGTCGTTTTCTATATATAATAAAAAATATATATCTATGTAATGTATTCTATTATGTATATCATCTAGTAGATACCCGTAACACATGCTCTGCTTGTCTTGGGGCTAGACAATACCATGTGACACACGACATTATCCAGTCCCCAGGTTAAGCAGAGTTTGTATTTTTTTTTTTTTTTTTTATTATTCTGCCAGGTATTTAAATAATTCTATTTATTTGCTTATGGCTAAAATTAATGATTTAAATCTCTTTGTTTATATAAATTTATTGACTTTCTCAATAAATTAATGATTTTTCAGACGCTCAGGCGATATGTGGAAGCACAAACGAACTTTGCACGGAGCATGATTCCAGCTTACTAAAAACCAAAGAAAAACAGTACCTACATATTCTTAGTCACTTTTAAATATCCTAGTATCTAAGCCAGAGCATTTATTTAATATTTATTTCAGTGTTCTAAGATGCTGTATTTAAAAAAAAAGTTTAAAAAGTTCCTATTTTCACAAAATGTGTTTTCTAATTAGGAAAATAAAATTTTCGAAACTTACAAAAATATCTTTACTTTTTAGATTAAGAAGCCATTTTTAAAGTTTTAATCGTATCCCTAAAAATTGACAGGACTTGAACCCGCAACCCTTCCCTCAGTAAGGGATGCGCTAACCACCAATTGCGTCATGAGGCCAAGTCACGTAGGAGTCAAAAACTCTTTATTTAAGAGTTGATACTATCTGAAATCGGTTATTTTCAACGATCATATCTTCCACAATTCTGAAGCATTTACTTTGAGATTTTAATATGTTATAGTTCAGGATTGATGCTAGACCACCAGTGTTTCGAAAACACGATTACATGAAATTTTCTCGATAGAAAAAAAATCCAAAGTTCACTCTAAACTGTACTTTAAACCGTCGCTATTCAATAGATACGTTAAAATAAGCCTTGATACTTTATACAGTAAACAATCAGAGTATAAAGCAGACGATGTGTGTTTTAGATTTTCAAAATTACTATTATTTTTACCGTAAAAAAATAATACCTAAACATTCACGCGCTATCTTCCGTCCGGGCCATAATTCAGTCTAGCTTCGGCCTTCGGACGGGGAGCCTGTGTCGCTGCTCCGCGCTTCGTATCATCGGACTTTGTATATTTGTAAATATGGGAAATCTTTATAATAAGTGTAGAAAGCGACGACGGAATCATAAAAAAGATGGAAAACACATGAACGACGTTATAAAGTAAGTACCTACCTACCCTACACGTTGAGGTGAGGATGTGGATTGTGATTTGTGAGTACCTAAGTAAATGTGGCAGCCAAACTAATTATTTTTTATTTTATTTTAGAAAAAATATATATTAGGGTTCCGTTTGACTATCAATACTATAAAATATTTACACCTAGGTATACCCACCTAATTTGTATCTCCATAATATATGAATCGTTACTGATACATGATGGAAGTAACATCGAATGATCTGGACATTTTGGATATCAGAAAAGATCCGTACGAGATTTTTTTTTACCAATTACAAAACATTAAATTGTAAGTAGTAGGTTAGGTACCTACTATAGTTACTAACTATAGTACCTACTGTCTACACCTATAATGTATTATAACTTTCCTAACATTTTTACGAGTTTGTAAATTTTAGGGTTCTGCAATAATTAATTTAGTCATGGTTCCAACCTTACGAACACAAGCTTTTCTACTTTTAGTTCATGAAAGTGAAGATATATCACATGGTTCAAAATATAAATGGGTAATAATGGACTTATACGGTTTATACCTTGAACGAGAGTCCTTATTAATTATTCATTATAATTCATTCATATTACTAGAGTGGGCATATTATATTTACATGTTAGGTACCTATTTTCTTGACATGTATGACTGTTACAGGATGGAAGTAACGTCGTATGATTCGACAAATGGCATAAATCCGGACAAGACAAATCTTTATCAATTACAGAACATAGAATTGTAAGTAAATACTTTCATATCTACTGAAATATAAATATACCTAGTGTATATTCTTTCCTAACGTTTTCACGAGTTTGTAAATTTTAGGGTTCTGCAATAATTTAACCTAGAACTATTCGTACCTAACGAACACAAGCTTTTCTACTTTTAGTTCATGAAAGTGAAAATATATCACATGGTTCAAATTTATAAATTGGGTAATATAATAATGGACTTTTTACGGTTGATAGCTTGAACGAGAGTCCTTATTAATTCTTCATTACGATTCATTCATATTACTAGAGTGGGCACATATATTTACATGTTAGGTACCTTACCTACCTACTTTCTTGGCATGTGTAACTGTTACAGGATGGAAGTAACGTCGAATGATTTGACAAATGGCATAAATTCGGATAAGACAAATCTTTATCAATTACAGAACGTAGAATTGTAAGTAAATACTTACATATCTACTGAAATATGATTTGGTATCTAGATTATAATAAGATTGTGTTTTATTTTTCCTTTTTCAGACAAACACACACCTCTCCAGAGTCAAAGTCACTACCCCACCCTACCCAAACCTACCAACCTACCTACCCTACGCTAACCTACCCTGCGGGATAAAAAGTATCCTATATCCTTCTGCTGGTTCTAAGCTACCAATTTTCCATTCAATTACCTCTCCACCAATTTTCAGCCAAATCGGTTCAGCCGTTCTTGAGTTATAAATAGTGTAACTAACACGACTTTCTTTTATATATACACAATAGATATAGATTAGTGTGATAAAATATCATTTCATTTCAGATGAAAGTTGAGATCATCGAAAGGGATGACGAATTTTGGGAACAACTAATGGAACCAAAATTTTTTTAACATATTTTGTCCGAGTTATGCGATCCCTGGCATGTTCGCAATATGAAAATACGAGATATAAGTGAATTGAAATAAATTTAATATAAAGTAATATATATTGTTAATAAAGTTATACATATTATGTATGTGAAAATATAATCTAGACAATATTTTAATTTATTACAATATTTACCTGCACACTACTTACTCATACACATCCTATTTCCACACAATGTTTTTTTGGAAAAATTCAATTTTACCTAAAAAACTAATATGCGGAACCCTCACTCAATATACTTAGACATAAACTTGTATTCTATTTCATTGCTTATATGGGTTTTGTTGTGTTAGTTTTACCTTATATAGGTAGTAGTACCAATCTTCGTTTATATTAAATCTGGGTAAACAAGGTGTTATAATAAAAAATCCTATTTACTAGTACCAAAGAATAAATAATAGTACTACGTACCTATTTTTAGGTTGGTAGTAGGCATAAGTATAATTTACATTTCGCAGAACACTATCTTACTACAGAAAAGAATGTTCGGAACCCTTCAGCGCTATAGCGACTCGCACCTGTCTAGTGTTTGGGTAGAAAATAACGTCTCGGGCGCGGTGGTCTAGTAGCAGTAGTAGGTATGTTGGCAACTACATTGAAAAACAATAAAATAAAATAATGTTTTGTAATTGTAAGTAGGTAGGTAGGTACCTACCAAAATCCAACTATCATAATATTAGGTAGGTATAGGTACATACTAAGGTATATAAAGTTACTAAAAAGCATTACCTACGTATTTGATAATTTCATTTCTTAGTAGGTACCGTATATATAATTAATTACCTACCTTTTAGACAATAATATTGCACCTACCTAACTTCAATAAGATTGTTTTGAACTAGCGTGAACCCAACCCAATATAATTTTGCGCGCGAAGTACTAGCGCGGCGAGTAGGTACGTTGCTACCGGCCGTCCGCCCCGTGGCGCCGCCCGTGCGCCGCGGCGCGGCGGCGTAACAAGCTGAGGCGAAATTTGAGTTTCTGCTGAGGTAATGTAGGCCCTTAAGTTCGTAGAAATTACCCCAAGTTAGCACCCGCTCTAAATATATTTTAGCTTTAGCAACAATTTCATTTCTTTTAAGTTTTAGAAAATCCTAGAACCTCTAACTTCATAGTAACTACGCTATTTGGGAAGGCAGGCCAGTTTAAGGTAGATGCTGTAGCAATATTCATTATTATCTTCATCGTCAGCTTATGTTAGTCCACTCGCTGGAAATAGGCCTCCACATTTTTTTTTTTTTTTTTTTAAATTTTGCATTTCCCTGCAATCTTTCGGAGGTCATATTCCGACCATTACCTACCAAACTGTTGTCCACACTACCCAAAGGTTAGCAGGTAGAGAATGCTATCTAGCATTATGCTCGCCTATGTACAACTTTTTGTGTAATAAAGTATATTCTATCTATCTATCTATCTATCTACCTGGTCGGAGGACTTTCAACACTACGGTTACCGAGTTGTGGTCTCCACTGAAGAAACGTTTAGGTACCCCAGCGGTTGTCGGTTCTTCGCAGGATATGGCCAGCCCACTGCCACTTCCGCTTGCTGATTCTTAGAGCTATGCCGACAACTTTGGTTCTCTGTCGGATGTATTCGTTACGAATCCTATCCTTCAGAAAAACTCCGAGCCATACGTATTTAATTATGTTTCGCTAATTATTCTGCCTCTCATTTGATTAAACTAGCTTTTTTTGCCCGCTGCTTTTTGAATTAAAAAGTAACCTATATGTAAGTAGTAGGTTGTAAAAACTAACCTATTTAAGATCCGATTTTATTTGCGCAAAATTTCAGCTTGGTCCAATCAGTATGTCGTTGGTTGTCTTTACATTACGAAACAAAATTTTACTTTTATATTAGCAGAATATCTAGGCATAGTAATTTCCAGGTTGCAGTAATTAGCGTTATTTATTTAATTAACCGACGAAAAACAAAGGAGAGGCTTTGTTCGGTTGTATGTATGTTTTTCGATTTCTCCTTCAATTCTGGATCGATTTAATTCTTCGCTATTGTATGAAAACTGATCCCGAGGTGGTCCTATAAAAATAATATTCTCGAGGGATAGTATTTGTCCCAAAAACCTAAGAAAACAGTGTAAGTACTAAGGTACTAAAGAAGTTATACTAAGGAATTTAAAGTCGGTTTTTAGTTTATTCAAGACGATCAAATTATGATATTTTACAGTGGTTCATAGCTGGTAAAATAGCTATTAAATATTTTCACCTAGTTGTTATTTTTTTATGAGCCTAGCGCAGGATGGAAATTGTGGGACAAGAATGTGGAGATTTGTGTCCGGACTCTTGTTTGTGCTTATCCTATCTTTTGCCAGCAGTGGATGAAGTTTTTTTTCGGCTCAGGGCCTTGCTGAGTCCCCTTGGCCCCGGAGCGCATGAGTTCGTCGGCAAACTCATTGCCGTTGATTCCCGGTACTCATCTTAGGAAGACTCTGTAGTTTGAGCCCAGAGCATTTAGTGTGGATAAAGATGCGGATGATAATAATGATTTTCCATTTTGCAAATATCGTCAGCCTATACAACTCAAGTCCTCTACTGTTCATAAGCCTTCCTTAATGAACGTCATAGAGCCCTGTCTTCAGCTTGCTGCATCCAGAACATGCCTGCAGTCTTTCGTAGGTCGTCATCCTACCTGGTCGGATAGTGTCGGCGTCCAATACTACATTTGCCGAGTTTGCATTCAGATGACAAATGATTCTGCAATTTTGGAAACAGCTTTGATAATTAAATTTAAATAGATTTGCCTTTTAAAAGCGCTTATATTTCTGAGGGGGCGGTCAGTATTCGAACGCCCACGTAAAATGTTTATTGCCGTAGACGGAGTATCTATTTTGTCGCCTGCTGCTTTAAATCAGCAAAATCTGTTGCAGCCAATAATATAGCTCACGTTGCTTATTATTATAACTATTTATATAGATGTGCCCAATCTAATGCATTGTCTGTTTGTACCGCAATAGCAGTTTTTGATCTTATTTAATTTATATCTTATAAAATACTTACGGGAAAGTTCTACTTTGTATGTATTTCAGACGAAATTCTGGATTAAAACCCGCAACTATAACTTAGCAGGTACTTAACTAACGAACCACAGAGGTCGCCTTTGTCTACCATTACTTCTTTCCCCTTTTTAAATGCCTCTTGTTCATCAGAGGTATTGAAGATTCTAAATGGTCGGTAAGGATTCAATAATTAAAAAATAATAAGTCTTACGTTCTTCAACAGTAAATATTTATTATAAAAATTGCTCTTATAGCCACATTTCTGTTTCTATATATATAATATTTAGGTTTATTCTTTGTGCCATTGTTTCACAAAATTATTCCTGTTCTTGTATTTTCGATACAACGGCTTAAACAATAATATATTACAATCATAATTTATCATTAGACAATTAGAGAAACAATTTTGAAAATCTCCTAAACCCGAGGAAAGTATATATTTAACAATTCGATGTGCAAAATGGAGCTTCAAAATTGTTTTCACAATTTTCTAACGAGAGTATTTTCTTTCTAAAATATATTCACAATTGTTTTAATTAAAAATCCTGTCATTTTTTTGGTAACCAATGGCATTGAAAACTAAGGATACACTTATACAGATAAAGTTACGTATGTTACGAGTTGAGGTCGTTTCTTTGAGAACACCACAACGTGAAGACGGATGGAACGAAGAGTCTACTGTGATAACAATCTTATTGCTGAAGGTCACAACACATTCCATGGGGCACAGCACTGTGCCCCACGAGGGTACACAGTACACACTGTGAAGATGACATACAACTTATTAGCCAGAGTATTTCATACAAAACAGAGTGCCCGCCACATAATACACCACAACGTCAATTATACAAGGAAACCGTTGCATTTATATTTAGCTCAATTTAGGGAAATACACAAAGTAAAAAAGGACTATTATTTGGCTGCTCGTTGAAAATGACAGGATAGAAGTTTTTTACAAGTACGACCCAAGAAATGTATCGTCAAATGTTATTTTATTTATAAAAATGTCTTCAATTATTAAAAGTTTATCTTGACTATTAAAAAGCTTATCGGATTTTGCGTAAAGACGAGTAAGAAACGACTGAAGATCCACATTTATTGTGATCGTACATAAAACTACTGCAAGCAATCTGGGGACTTACTCTGCCACAAAGGTTTCAATATAAAACATCCTCAATGGGTTAGAACATTAATTAAGTACTCGCTAAGTCAAATTAAAAGTCAAAACCTCTGCGACAGAATGGGACTTTGTTAGTACATACATAGTAAAATATAATAATGTAGGTATACCTACGCAAAACTACATATTTCCGAAGAGTCGTTACTTAAGTAAACCATCACAACCAACCATACGGACATCTTCAACGAAATATCCACGCGAAATAAAACAATATATTGAGCTGTTCGTACCATTAACTCAGTGCTTCACTTTCGAGTTCAAAACCCAAAAATCATTAAAACTAAAAATCGTTAATTTATTGGTCTGTACTGGCAATACAATTTTGTGACATTATATTACAATAGAATGCGTTATGTATGTAACTTGTAAATCTGTACTTGAGTGTATTGGACAGAATAAGGTTGTAATATACAACACGGTGCGATACGTTGTGCCGGCCGCGGCAGCGCTCGTCGCGTAGCGCTACCGCGCGACTACCCACATCAATATCAATTAAATTAATTTACAATATTATTTACAAAGGCCGCGAACAATCGCGCCATAATGCCCATCTCCATAATATGTACACTAGATTTAAGTTTCTCTCATTAGCTACCGAATCACAATTGAAATATTTGAGTAATTGACAACGGTGGACAAACTTGCGCCGGCTAAGCACTTATGCAGCTTATGGAAATTTGTACTTTGCTCTATGTAAATTTCGTGCTAGTGTTTGGTCCATGCAGTTCCAATTCTGAGGTGCTCACTAGTGGCTGCCATTGTTCAATCAGGAGTCTGGTCAATATCATAATTACGTACTTGGAGAATAACAATTGAAACAGCGCAAAATATAGAAACAAGCGCGTAACTTGTACATAAAACCAACGCTCTGTATAAAAAGAAAACATTTCATTACTTAGAATCTAAATTTGTTCATATAGAAATTGATAATATTATTTTAAGTATACTACAAAATTAATGAAAATATAATTAATTAATCGACCACTCGCCTTGATGGAACAATTTTGAAGAGACATGTCATTAGTGAGCGCGCACAACCCTATGCTACTAATGAGAGATATTATTACAATATCTATGACTATTTCGATGGAGGTTTCCTTCGAGTCTCTCTCTCTCATTCTCTCATTAGGACCACGGGTTATGACCTATATCCAGTTTTGACTATTTCTTTACCCTCTCTTATTATTTAACTGTTCAAATCTCTTTGCATTTCCAGTTTATTCCATACATTATCTAACTTCGTCGAATGCCTCCCAACAAATGGTACAAAAACTAGAATAAAAAAGTCCAAATTAAATACATTTTGTAATAGTTTACTGTAATTGCTTATAGGAACTGTAATTCACTGTTAGTATTAGTAAATAAATTATTCGACAAAGATAATTTGGTTATGTGATAATTTCTTAAGTCTAATAGCGGTTATGTTATGCGAGATGTTTCGTTGAGAGGCATTCGATACACTGGACAGAGCATTTCAATTCCAAATAAAGGATGAATTAAGTATCTAAGCCACAGTCAGTCGAGTTTTTTCCAAATTTCTGTTTATAAATGCAAGATTCTTGATGAATCTTTCATAGTCCCAGTTGTTAAGGCTTTATTTAATTGACATCCCGTTTCTCATTACAAATAGCGGATGCGTAACTATTGAAAGTTCAAATTAAGTACACGATTGTACCACCTTAAGTTTTTGACTCTTGACTTGTAGAAGTTGTTATAGTAAGTCTAAGAGTTTACCCATGCCGCTACTATTTCGGCACATGTCCACACATTTGATACATTCGTAGCAAATCGGCCAGAGGAGTCACGGCTCTCAAAGATAGAAATTCAGAGACCCAACTTACGAGCAGTCGCTCATCCTCCAAGACAAGATGCTGTTGTTGGAACTTACAGCGAACAAACGAAGCCAAATTCATTCTCGTTGTTCTATAACACCGGGGGAAAATATCAACACAGAAATAATTTCAAACTATCACTTTTCTGCTTTAACGAAATAATAAGTAATAAATATAGCATTTACCTAATCATTTACATAATAATTTCAACAAAATTTCAAACACCCATGTTCAATTTAAACGATAATAACGTCATTAGCTAAGTCACTTCTCAGTTTCGGATTGGAATTCACTTAAAGAAATAAAACTATCAAAAATAACTCGGCTCGCGTTCAAGTCCTGCGTCACGTCCGAAGCTAGCACCTTCCCTTTAGCAATTACATAATACTAACTACTGACTGCGCGAGCGCGGCGCGGCACGTGACGGCGGCGCGGCGGCGGCGCGGTGGCGGCGCGGCGCCTCGACTAGATGTGCGCGGCGCGGGCGTATCACAGGCTCAGAGGGGCGCGGGCGAATCCTGCCCGCGCGTCAAGCACTAACTCGTCGGCACCAGCAACCGCACGAAGTTGTCCTCGCTCCAGCCCCAGTCGTCGGGCCACGCGTCCTCGGGGGGGTCTAGCGCCGAGCGCGACGACAGGCTCAGCACGGAGCCCCAGTCGATGGTGCGCGTCTCCTCGTCGCCGTAGCCGGAGTCCCGGTCCGGCGGCGGCGGCGCGGGGAAGGGAGTCGCGCGCCCGCTGCCCGCGCCCTCGCGCGCGCCCAGCAGCTCGCAGCGCGCGGCGCCCGCGCAACCCGCGCCCGCCGCCAGCTCCGACAGCGCCTCCTCCGCGCTCTCGCGCTCCATCTCCCGCTCTATGCCGCGCAGCGTGTTGCACACCAGAACCGACCGCCGCAGCGAGGGGTCCGCCGTCTGCCGCAGCCGCGCTAGCTTCATGCCACACATGTTCATCATCTTGAACCGGCGCTCTCGGTAGCAGCGGCGTGAGGCGCAACGGCCGGCGGCGCGGCCATCACAGCAGGCGCGCGTGGTGGCCCCGCCTAGCTCCAGGTAGGACTTGCCGTTCTCGGCGCGGATGGTGTCGTGCTGGCCGCACCAGCCCCCGCACCAGCGCCGACGACAGGCGCGCCGCTCCTCGTCGTCACCTCGCCAGCACTCGCCCCCGCCGGCGCCGGCCGCCACGGCCTCGAGCCGCGCGATAGAGTCCTCCCACCGTGCGACTTTGCCGCCGCCCTCGCACGGCGAGCCGGCGCGTCGCTTGCCGCCGCACCCACCGCCCGAGCCCTGCAACCACCACAAACACCACTGTTAGCAAACATTAACAATAATATACACAAAGACACACACATTAATATTAAAATCATTCATAAAAATAACCATTTATAGACTCGATAATGTTTTTCCATGCAAAACAAAACTGACTCTATTTGGAATTTCATTCGGAAATGACGTTGAAATTGTCATAGCACAAAAGAACTTGGAATAGACTTGGAACCTTCTTAGTTTTGTTTCTATAGTAAAATGCATTTATTGCACCTGAAGTGCCTAGCTAGCTTTTTATAACCCTGGGTAACGATCTGCATCGTCGATGGCGCAGTGGAAAATGGCTGCGCAGAAAATAACTTTGACTTAATTATCGTTGTACCTGAACCCAGTCTCAAGCAATGCCTGCTATGCCTATATATTTTTTATATGTTAGCAGGGGAATTTTATACATTGTGTTGAGTAGAATCTGTATAGAATATTCATAATTTTGTAGAATAAATGCTTTGTGATGGGATTCTGTTTGTGTCAGTGTCACGTCATTGTATGTATATTTTTTGATGGCCTAATAATGTTTAAAAAGTAGCGTAAAAGTAGTATATAAAGTAATATTTTAATATTTTTTTTAAACTAACTATAATAATTTTTATGACCAGACCTTTTTCGTAGAAAGACAAATCCAATAAACCTAAACCCATTGGGTTAAGTCATTTCGTTTCCTCATCACTTGTCTCTATCATCAGACCAATTCAGTAGTAGTAGTAGTAAGCATTAAGTGAAAAAGAATTCCAAAATACCATCCATGCTTAAAACAAAATATTATCTATCGTAAAGGTGAATAAGTTGAGTCAGAGTTGCCAGTCGTCGGTCAGCCGGCGAAAGTACCGTAAACAGAGACACCGTGGCCGGCGGGAAACGATGGGAAAACTGGCAACACATAGTGGGTCACTCTTTTCAACAGCTAAGCTATTTGTTTCAACCAAGATATATCCCATTGTTATGGAAAATATATCTAGAATACCCTGCCCCATCATTATACGTGTTGATTCTGTTTTTTACTGTTTGGTACCTAAGTATTTTCGTTTAGTGTTTTTTATTTTTATTTTGTGCATAACGACTTTGCTGTTACAATTTTACAATTTACAACTATTTATAACTGCGCCCTGCGGCTTCGCCCGTGTAAATCTATGTTTCGAATAGTTCAAAAATTTATCTTGAATCACTCTATTAAAAAACCGCATCAAAATCCGTTGCGTAGTTTTAAAGATCTAAGCATACATGGGGATAGACAGACAGCGGGAAGCGATTTTGTTTTATACTACGCAGTGATGTAGTGATAAACAATAGACAAGACACTTAAGACGCTACAGCTCTACCTTTTTGTTCTAGATTTAGTATCGTTTTGTAACGCTACAAAAAGTTCACATCGATAGCATACGGCCGGCGTATACCTGGTAGGGTGCCTCCCGCTTTCTGTGCGCTATTATCCTCATTCCGACCCTTCTCAGTTTTTTTCCAAACACAATGCACTCCCGGTGCGCGGCCCTACCCGACTGCGCTCAGGTAGAGATATCTACAACTGCGTGCGTTCCAACACTATTCTCAGATTAAACAAACATTCGGACAAGGTGCATTCTTTACCTTCCTAGGTAGAGAAGACGGTACTTCCATACAAATAAATAATGCTGGACAATCCACACAGCATCATCGAGCACCAAGCTAAGCAGAGCTTGCATATGGTACTAGATGACTGATGTACTTAACGCAATAGATTAAATTGATATTTTTTATTATACATAGATAACGACCAGAAGACCCGGAACAAAATCAGCAGATCGTACACATAATTCTCCCGAGGCGGGAATCGAACCCGCAACCTCCTGCGTCGCATGAAGACCTTCGCCCACCACGCCACATAGGTCGTCAGATTAAACAAACATTCTGACAAGGCGCATTGTTTTCCTTCCTTTCTAGAAGACTCTACTTCCATTTGTATCAGTGGGTAGAGTTGCACTCGGTCAGTTAATCGTCTGCAAACTAGAATAACTAGCTATCAAGCCGCCAGCTGCTGTGGTAAATGACGGACGTGTACAACACGCGAGACGTGCAGGGTTGACTTTAGCATCGATGCCAGTTTTACGCTTTATTGCCAATACATTACCGCTTTTGTTTGAGGCGGGATAGGCGTTTACGTCGTAGAGGTTCGGTGTATTTGTTGCGTGGCGATGCGAATGTAATAAAAAGAATAGTAAAGGCCAAGTCCAGCAGGCGGCAGATGTTACTACACCTGCCCTGACAATTAGGTGGCACACGCGTCTTCGACGAACAGCCTAGGTATCTCTTAGCCGTATTAAAATGCACTTTATTAAAGTTACGTTAATTCCGGAAAGGTGTTAATTATGTCCAATCCAAATAATGCTGGACAATCCACACAGTATCATCTAGCCCGAAGCTAAGCAAAGCTTGTGTTATGGGTTCTATGACTGATAAACTTAATACAATACATTACATATATGTTTTATCATACATAGAAAATAAATACCCAGAACAAATATTTGCAACATTTGTCCCAAGACGAAATCGAACCCGCAACCTCCTGCGGCCTTTGCCCGCCGCGCCACATCGGTCGTTAATTGATAAGAGCACGTAAGAGTTCCTTTTTATAAAAACTATAAATGTTAAAATCTTTCTAGGTATCCATCTCCCTGCTAAAAGTGTCGTTGCGTAAATAAAATAGGTAGCTTAATAATGAACGAATGTGGAACCACTACTAAACAATATTTAATTGTAGTGAAGTGAAGTCAGCGTTTGTTAATAGAGCTCCAAGCAGCCCAGCGCACCGCTCGCCGCCGACATTGCGTTGACTCAGCCAGCGACCACTCATCGCAACGGTGCAAATAATCACTTTGCGTCACCCCTTTATCGCTCTGCGGAAAACGTGCCGTTCCATTGTGCGGACTAAGTATTGCTACATGCCACCAGTTCTGAACACTCAGCTCTACCACGAATGTAGAAAAATTCAACAGCGCGCGGCGAGTTTGAATATGCAAAAATAGATAATATCCACAAGGAGTATATCGGTATCACGCGGCGCCCGAGAGCCGGGTATGTAGCAGTGTCGTCGCCAGCGCTGGCTCTCATGAAAATAAATTTAGTAAATGACGTTGGCGCACGGCGTTGCCGCTCCGTGCCTCTGGAACGCGGCTCGATGCGACGTTGCCGCCTCGCGCGCTCTTTCTAATCTTGTCGTAAAGTTCTTTTTCTGATGCGCAACTCGTCTCTGCTTCTCTCAGCTCGAAACTTGGAAACGTCAGACGTTTATTTTATCGCCAGTCTCGGATATGCGGCGTTTTATAACCGTACCGTTCGCTTCGCTATATAGCTTCGAAGAGTTAGTGCTTATTCAAAATAACAGCCATAAAGAAACCTACTCTATGCGAGAAGTCGTATCCGTCGAGGTAGAGCCGTCGAGCGGTGCAATAATAGCCCCTCTCGCTCGAGATGGTAGGAAAAGTTCAGTCGACGAGGCGAGTCGTACGGAGACTTTCTATGGCATTGTGGAGACCGAATAGATGGTGGCACGGCAACGGCATTGCCTCACAGCGCACTAAAGCCTTGTCGAGGTAGCGTGCGCGGGTCGGCGGGGGGCGGCGGAGCGAGGGGAGCGCTCTGTGTGTGTGTGTGTGCGTGCACGTGCAGCGCGCACACAAGCACGCCGTAATAACATCGCGTAGCGGCCGCTTCTATCTAGCGCTACAGCTACCTACACTGCGCGGAGCGAGCTCGGAACGTTATAATATTATAGCGCTCTATAAACCGGGGTAGATAGCAAAGGGAGAACTGTGGCCGTGGTGCCTCTGCATTATGGAGCTGGCTCCTGCATCACAGAATGCGCTGCCGTTTCATTTTGTGGATGTTCTAATTTCAGAGATATTCGTGAAAATAGCTGTGTATTTTGGTTTTAGTCCCAAGATCGTGGCAAGTTTATCTTAGAATAGATATAAACTTCAGAAAACGAATTCAGAAGTATGTATTTGTTTTGAGAATCCCGACTCTACTCTAGAAACGAATGTCGAACGTAGACAACTTACTAGAATCTTTGACTCTACCAAACTTTTAAAAGGCAAAACAATTTTATTTATTATCAGCCCCGAGCCCGCCTGAGGTTCAGTACCCAAATAAAGAGGTTTGTTTACGATAATAACAGCGTAGTAAAGGTTTTTCTTTTTTTGCTTTCCATTCATGAAACAAAACCGTGAAAAGGCAAGAGGCTGCGTGCTGTATCAACGGGCCGCGATCGAATGACCGATTAAGCGATTAGCTCCTTTTGTGTAGAATAGAGCACGTGACCGAAGCAATTCATTCACTTGAGGGGTTCTACTTAAACGTACAATACAACTGTACAGGTTCCTCATCAGACACGCGCCAAGACACCTGCCTTAGATTTTTGCACAGGAATTACCTACACGTACAAATTTGGGGTCGTTTAGGACCTGTCGTGTAATTCGAGATATTCAGCAAGTTTCCATTATATGTACATACGTTGTTATTTTTATAAAAATGTCTGAATTCAAGTTTTGTTAATCTTTGTTTTTGTAGATTTTCTGTCGGCTGTTAATCTTGCTTCTCGTAAATACATATCTACACAAGTCTCTTTTAGCTAGAGTAAATGAATAAAATCTACCTTTTTATACCCTTGGATAACTGGATAGAATATAAAAATAACAACTCTGGTATTTGCCGCTGACCAAACATGCCAAGTATTAAAAACGGCAAAGTTAACGAGTTGTGTTCGCAAAGCGAGCAAAGCAAGCATCAGAAGGCAGAGCCTTGGAGGGTTGCCACACTTGCAGCGTAGGTGACACAATTACTAGGTTGACAACTGTTTTCATGACGATAATGGTTGCGCTACTGAAACCATTGTCATCCATTGTTCAATTGAATTGATCGTGATGAGTACGGTTGACTTTTATTGTCGTTTTTATCCTTGGTTACTCGTAATTTTCAATTTTCTAGCTCAACCATACCATACAAGTTCGTTGTTGTAGAGCACCATCGCTTCTAGCACATTTGGATATCTATCGATCCTCAAAAAAATAGAATCAATTATTTATTAGAAGTAAGGAAATCAGGTGGCAAGCCGGTTTTTCCATGCTACGCTACCACCAGCTGATTGCAAACACCGTTTACCGCAGCCTATATTCAGAGAAATGCATCTCCATAGTGTTGCCCGCTGGCACACACGTTTATATAATTGAATATCGTAACGAAGCTGAATAATGTATGTTTGGCAACCCTGCTGGGTGCTGCTGGCACGCACATTTCCGTGAGCGGCGGCGAGCGGCGAGTGGCGAGGCCGCGCGCGCCTGTGTGCGAGTGTGTGCGCACGCGCAGCTGTGCCTGTGTGCGCAACCAGTCCCACATCCTGTTTGGTGGCCCGTCGCGTCGGCCAACTCTGTGCCGTGCTTCTGTGAGCTTTTTATTTCACGCCTATGGCTACTGCTATGCTGTGCTGAATTCTTTTTGATAATTTTGGCATTTTGACGCCGTTAATACCAATACCAATGTTCCTATTATCGTATTCAGTTGAGCTATCTATAGATTGTTTGCAGTTACCTCTTTTTCAATAGTTAATACGAATTATTCCAATTTATTTGTTATTTGATTGTAATATTCTTTATTAGATTAGTTGGTATTATCAGCTCTAATCTAAATAACAGCAAAAGAAAAGCTCTATCTAATGAATTCAAATTATTCTGTCATACTAGTCAAATAATCATAGCACTCCTTTTGGGCGATCACCTGTTTTGAATCCATGTTTGAACAGTTTATTGTTGAGAGTTCATAACTATAGGGTGTTCCGTTATGCAATGTCAATAGTCAAGGTGACGAGTGGAAACGGCTGTTGTCATAGCAAACAAAAGGAATCCCTCAGGAATGTTATCCCGCATAAAAAGTGAGGGAATCCCCAAAATGCATTGTTTACGATACGCGTGCGGCTGATTTTATGGCGTTTATATTTATTCAAGTTTATGTGAGACGAAAGGGAAAATGTATGTGGTTTTTGCTTTGCCCTATGACGCACTGTGTTCCTCGAAGTCGGGCTCGGGTGATCGGAAATAATCGGAATGTCGGCATGGCGAGGTTTGCTCCTCGGCATTCGCATCTCCATATCCCTCCACCTAACTGTTGTAGGCGTTATTTTAAGAGCTTTTTTAAATACATACATCGCTAACTATGAAATAAACTGCAAGTGATGCGCTCTAAATCTAAAATTATCTGATAAGTCCTGTCTTATATTTTTAGTGGACACGAAATTATCAAAATCAGCTCGACTTCGTGAAACCATGTCCTCGCACAAAAATATCGCCGTTTTTATATTTTCGTTGGGGCGAATGAACTTTCAACACTCGTTTGGCATAGGTTGTTCTAAAGTCACTGTGAAAAATGTTTACAGACTGCAGAGGCGAATCTTGTCGCCTAGCGACATGGCATCATTATCTCATCAAATGAAATGTGCAGCTGACTGACGTAAAGATTACGCGTTTTTCTCAGGCTATGTCATGTAAATACCGCATAACAGAAGCCGAAAGGGTGTCGATTCGACTCCAGCTCACTTAACACTGACATTGGAAGGTAGACTGGCGTGCATACCGTACTGGCACATAAATTACACCACTCCGCAGGGTAGATTTTACACCGCGCGCGTTTAAGATAATAAATCAGAGGTGGCGGGCGTACGCAAGCTGATAATGACGTCACTGGCACGTATCTCGGAGAATCCCCGGAAGAGAGCGAATAAAATAAAAATGTCACGTAGCGATCAGCTGTTGGCGGCGCGGCGTGACGGGTGGCCCGCGCAGCGATACGCATAACGACGCCGCAATAAAACTTATTTTTATGTTTTTCGCTCACAATGGCCGCGCGAAGGTCGAGCTATCTAAATGGGTCAATACACTCGGCGTAGTACGAGCCGTGAACACGTGCTCCCGCGTTTGTAAATAGCGAGATATCGGCCGATTGTTGCAGTGATTAATGGGGGCGCGTAATGACTCGGCGCCGCGGCCGGGTCCGCCGCTCGCGCCGCCGCCGCCGCTCGCTCGCTAATGTTCTCATTCATCGCTTCGACACTATTATGTACCGGTCGTAGATGGTTTTGTTCAGCGGGACAATCGATGCGACGACATTAGGGCGGCGGTCAATGTCAAGGCTGCACTTGCTATGCGCCGCCCGCGCTCTCAGCTAAATGCTAATTGTTCACGAATACAAATGACCCCGTTATTATTACACTTCGCTAAGGAGCTTGCCGTGTCTTGTTTACACCGACTTATGGTCTGACGGGTCCGTTTTAAATGCAACGAGCGTGCGGTGGAAATTTGCCTCAAGATCAAGGATTTCAGTTTCAACATAATCATTCATAAACGTTACCTTTTCATTTCGTTTTGTGGTTTTGCCTCGTAGCAGGAAGTATTTAGACTATAAGGCTACATAGTAGCTAGAGGTACAGTCTAGATATTGTTGGAAGACAGACGAGCGAAGAAGACTTGTGCTAGCGCCGCTCGGGGGTGTTGATTTACATTGGCAGGCATAGGTGTGCATCTGAGAGGCTCGACGGGAATCCTCGCGTCATCGGCAGGCGGCGATAAGGGCGAGGTCACGGTTATCAATGGAGGCATCTCCATACGCGCACGTGGCGGCCGGCCACGACATCTCGCGCCCATTCACTATGAAGACACCCTCCCCCACCTCCCCAGTGCATCCATGCAACAAGTTAGGGCTCAGCTCTGTCTTGTAAGAAGTTCCGGAAGATTTCAGTATGCCCGCGAGCACGAACCAAGAACTGCACTCGCTTCTACACGTTGGATTACAAACTTTCCGGGAAGTTTTAATGAAGAGCAACTTGGAGGATTTGGTATTGTATGTCTATGAAGAATATCGACAACTCGAAATTAAAAAGCACACGCAATTAGCAATGATTTGTTTCTATTCTTCAACGCTCAAGGTTTTTATGTCTTTCAGACCTTACGGACTCTTCGACACGTCAAAATTTATATTCATAAAACAAAACTAGGAAAATCTATTATAATAATATATTTGTTAATAAAACGCTTTAAATGAAATAAAGAAATTAGCGATTTGAAATTATTGCTTAACATAATTTATTTATTTTAAGCCGTTATTGTCCCACTGCTGGGCAAAGGCCCACCCTTTTCTCCTTCCAATCCTCGCGATCCAACGCTGCAACAGGCCATGATGGATAACATAAAGTAGTTTTTAATTTTTAAGATATTTATGACTCCAAAATTAACCATACAAAGTATTTGCAGTCATCGATCGCTCCGTAATACGTAATGCAATTCAAATAAAGTTTCGGTAAAACATGGCGATCCAAACACATTTCCCAGCTTCGTGATGCCCAATTAAATATGGATGTGATTGAAAAACGCGTGTCCAGTAACGAGCGTGTACATAATTGGTGGGCGGTTGGGAGCGAGGAGTGACCCAGTTGCCGTTGCCCGGCGACCCGTGGGGGCACCTGCCCACCGCGCCACCCGCCCCGCACTAAATAACCTGCCCGAAACCGACACCTTAACAAAGGTCGTTCAACCATCACCAAGGGCCTCGCACTCGCTTTTTAACTGTCTCAGGAACGTGACGGCTCGTCTGGAAGACTAACTGGCGAATGCAATGAGACAATCCACTAGATGCAAGCTTTTCTGATGCTTTGCTCCGTCGAACAAAAAAATGCTGTAGTGGATATCAGTGGATAAGAGTTGATGTCAAACAGCCAAAGTCAAAGGAACTAGCGTTATTATCGTAGTTAATAAAAAAATACAACTTGGAAATGTTCATTTCTGTTTCGAGAACGGAGACTTTCATCTCTCTAAGCTTGTTTTCATCCAGTGGAAAAGAAAAACATTGGAGCGAGTTTAAACTTAATTGTTAAATGCCGCCTTTGCCGACTGCCACCCCAGTCACTCTCTTAGGACGTGGGAGGCGAGTTGTTTCTCCAAACTTGCACTAAATTTCACTTTCTCTGAAGACATTGTGCGTAGACTTAGCCACCCTCGCCTCCATCCGCTTACAAACTCGACAAATAGTTTTGACAGCACCTTCCAAGTTGACTTTCTCCTAGACTGATCTAGCGCAAACTTTATCTTAATTTACAGTCCTAAAAAGTAGAAAAGATCTGCAGAAGTTCCATGCATCCCATTTGTGCCCTCGCTCAATGTATCTTCTGCCAGAGCGCATCCCACCCTCAGAGATGTCGTTATCTTAGCGAACCCTAACAGAGTAAAACATAAAAAACCTACGTCAAAAAAGTCCTTCCACAAAAACTGCTGCCTCCTCGCCCTCTGAAGTTATAAAACGCTGAAGGCGGGTCGGGTGGCTCCGGGGCTTGTGACCTTATCCGCCCGTCTTAGAGTCGAGAGCCGCTCGCGTAGGCGGCGCACACCACCGCACCGGCCTGAAAGGCGAGCACACGAGCGTGGAAGCTTTAGCAAAATGAAAGCCGACTCGCTCTTAATTCACCCGCACATCGGCGCGGCGTGTGCGGACGTCGATACCCCCCGCCCGCCCACCGCCCGCCTCCACCTCGCATAAATAAGGGGGGTAACTCGGGTTAGCGGGAGCGTCCTCCCCCACGGCATTGCTACAAGGGAGAATAGAGGGGGCTGCGGCGAAGGACGAATTAAGGAGATGAGAGAGCACACGCTCTCTAGACGCGCCACCTCGCGCCAGCCGGGGAATTAGGGAGAGCTGGAGAGAGCTTCGCCGTTGTTAACTTCTTTTTTCTTTTATGCAGAGTCAAAAAGAACTCGCAATAATCATTCCAGGAATATCGGATTCAAGACACATAATGAGATAACTATGAACAATATTCTGAGCTAGAATTTCCCCGCCTCTACGTTGGCTTTTATGCTATCCAACAATTCGTTTTGCGAAAACAGCACTCCAGTAATGAATTTCAGTGTAATTACGAATAGAGCACGTTGATGAGCCCCAACTCTGTGACGTCACCGCTGCGTTTTCAAAACACGTGAGCCGTATCGCCACATAAATTACAAACTATATCTCCCTGGAGTTAGAGTTTGTTTTCGGCAAAATTGGTGATCTTCTTTGTCTTGCGCGAAGGGAGCGCAGAGAAAGAAGCTTTATGCTCAGGTGGTAAGGTTGAGTTTCGAGAGTTCGGTTTGTAAATGATCTTATATAGAGGGTGGGTATAAATTTTCCAATGGGGGCAGACGGGGCGACGTCGCGCGAGGGCGCCGCTGAGTCACGACGTCGGAGCCGGCGGCGGCGCCGGCCCGCGCGGGAGGGAACATATTGTAAGTATGTACCACTCACATGTCACAAAGTTTTCTCCGCATCGGGAAACTTTGTTAACGTCAACCGAGCACGTGGCCTTGCCGACATTACGGTACATAATTGCACAAGCGCTCAACATGTGAAAACTTTTCGCGGCGCATTTTCTTTTGCTTACACCCTTGCTTTTATTTGCAATCCTTTATTAGCCTTTGTTTGAATTTCTTTGAGTTTACTTTTGAGTTTCTTTAACAAAGCTCAATACGGTTAATAAATAATGTTGGAACATCCACATAACATCATCTAGCCCCAGCCCCCAAGCTAAGCAGAGCTTGTGTTATGGGTACTAGATGACTGATATACATAATACAATACATTACATAGATAGACATTTTTTATTATACATAGAAAACGACCAGAACATCCGGAAAAAAATCTTCAGATCGTACCAACAATTATCCCGACGCGCAAATCGAACCCGAACCTTCCGCGTCGTAGTCGGACTTTCGCGCACCGCGCCACGGAGGCCGTTAAGACCGAAGACTTGGGTTATGAAACTTCTTCGAATAAATAATAATTGTAGAGTATCTGCGTGCAATCGAATAAGTTACATCAAGCGTCACCTTGAAGTGTGATAACGAGTGATAAGGCGCGATACCGCCGCACTTGCTAGGTACAAATGTGCGCGATTAGTGGCCGCGCGCGTGTTTATTGATGTTTAAACGACTTGTAAAGTGATTGATTTGTAATCAACAGCCTCATTAACCGCTTTGTTTTGGTGGTTTTCCTTTACGATAGTTTAGACCTACACAAAAAGTTTCAATGTTGTTTCTTAAATTTACTAGGTATATGTTTTTATATTAAAAATAATTCAAATTGTATAAAAACTTTATTACTTTAGGATTACAAAATAATCATTGAGATTAGACAAGTCAAATGTTATACTTACCATTTATCACTATTATCAAATAAGAAAATAAGGTGTTTTTGAAACAATTTTGATTATGATGTCGAATTAAAGGTCTACGATTTATATAATGCTAGCTTATGCCCACGGCTTCGCATACGCTTTTCCGGGAATAAAACTAGCCTATGTCCGTCCCCGGAATACTATCTACCTCCTTGCCAAATTTCATTGAGATCCGTACAGCCGTGAAAAGGTAACAGACAGACAGACAGACTACTTTCTAATTTATAATATTATGTTGTGTAAATGAAACCATCGAGAGAATAGGTTTTTAAGAAAATTGGTTTTTCATTCAGTTAATCACTACATAGTATAAAACAAGTCGCTTCCCGCTGTCTGTCTGTCCCTATGTATGCTTAGATCTCTAAAAATACGCAACGGATTTTGATGCGGTTTTTAATAGATAGATAGATTCAAGATAAAGTTTTATAAACCATTTGACACATAGATTTCCACGCGGTTGAAGCCGCGGGGTGCAGCTAGTTGAAATATAACTAATTATGTTTCTAATTTAAAATTGTTCATTTATATTGTGTGTATATGTAGTGGCAAATTTATGATATGTCTATGTCTATATAATGAACCTAAAATATTTCAACGCGCATTATCAATAAGTAATGTATTTTTTTGTAACGATCTGCATCTCGTATACACCAAAGTATTTGAGTATTGTTTTGTTAATAATCAATGTGTTTTCTTGCAAACTTTTCCAAAGAGATCGTGCAAAGTTGCGGCATCAAGGGGCGCGTGTAGCCAGCGTGAAGCGCGCGCTCTCAATGTGGAAACGCGAGCACTAGCTGCCTATTACATTATGTACAAGAAGCGAAGGTTGCGAGGCAGGGAGACTTACATAAACCCCCCACTAGACATGAAAACTCGCAGGTTATAAAGCGCGGGAATGAGATTTCCCGCGCAAACTTTATCGCGAAAGCTTTCGCTGAGTAAGAACTTAGAACCCCGGCTTTTCATGAGCTCAGCTTAAGGCGGCGTCAACGCTTCTGATAACTGAAATTTTATATCAAAAAATGTTCAAACTCTTCAATATAAGTAGCTCAATCTCTTTAGAATATAATATGAATTTTCTCCTTTGTATGTCTCCTTTCCATTTTATGCTTAGGTTGCCTGGGAGTAATCGCTGTCAGCGATAAGGCCGCCTATTGTACTGTCTATGTTAATATTAAGATATAAGGTTTTAGTTTGTTACGTTTGTTTTTACGTGCAATAAAGTGTACATTCATTCATTCTGATGTTCGTTATTCGGTTAGATCTACTCTGCTGTTCGTTATTCGGTTAGATCTACTCTGATGTTCGTTATTTTGAATTAGAAATGTGTTTGGTTGAACACAAAAGGAGACAAGAGTCAGGGGTGACCCTTCCCATGAACAGAATGAAGGGTGCGCACAAAACCTCTGGTCCCCGAGTATTGAACGAATGCTATGGGACCGGAGCGCCGTTCTCATAGTCATGAATGATTTTAATTTTGAAAGGGCCGGGACTCCGCAGCGATCGTATAATGTTTTGTCTTCGGCATCAGATATTCTTTGTTGGTAAGTTGGTGGTAGACTGTTTGGTGATGCCGCTGGCTCGACTGGTGGTGGTAGAACTCTCTGCTTTGCATAAGTAATGACCGCCCCCGCCGCCCGCGCCCCGCCCCTGGCCGGGCTCGCACCGTAGGCCTATCGATTGCGGCGGTGCGGGGCGGGCCGCATCGCCGTAATTGTCACACCGAGCAAGCTGAATTTCATTCCACCCTCGCGTTATCAACCTTACTGCCAGAGCACAGATACCATTTTCCTCCAGCAGGATTCTCTGATTGAATACCAAATGCGTTATAGTCTGGCTCTAAGTTTGGAGGCGGCTCGTAATAGAGCCTTCGAAGACTATGACAGAGCTTAATTAGACAAGCGCGCGATGGTTTCGAATGGATTTTACTTGTTAGAAGTTCCGTCGCGAAATAAGTGCAAATTAGTGTGTCCATTTGCATAGGGCAGAAATAGTACCGGCGTGGTACAACGACGGTGGAGTGAGCGCTGAATTGACTTTGGATGCTTATATTTGCGAGGAACATTAGCGTCTGCACAACTTATGTAGAGTCACAGTTAATCCACTGAAATTATTGTCTTGCAGTGCCTTGAAATTACGTGCGCTACGAGGGAGAGTCACTGGGCAGTGGACACGGCACGCACATCGTGCTCGCGTAGAAAACATTAATTCCGTATCGTTGCGCGCGACAGAGCATGCGACGTCGCATCGTATATTAATAGTCTTCGTCTACGGACCGAGCTCGGTTTTTTAGCGCACCAGCAGCGACGAAAGTATGGAGAAAGTGGCGCGTTGACGTCACTCACACACGCGCAGCATGCGTGCCTCACGGCGGGCGTGGAGCGACGTGCCGCAGCCAGCCGCTCTCTGTGCCCGATACCTCGCCTCGTCTTGCTACATGCCGGCCGACGCCGCCGCCGCCGCCGGTTGCGACACCCATACCACTCTGTATGAGAAATACTGCCGATGCGATACGCAGTGGCCCCGCTCGACACGTTCTCTTACTCAACAACTTAAAAAATACATCGACGGAGCTTAACTTTGGTAAGAAATAAAACTGTAGAACGCAACACAACGGAACGGGCTCGGTCTTAATAATTGGCTCCCATACGGGTGCGTCGTTACAGAATGCGGGCCACTATCACTTGTTGTGAGGTCGACTTGTTTATTTATGGTTTTTTGACGCCAAATCCCATCGACTGCGAAATAATACCCCATAAAAGTCGGCACCTGTTTCAGTGGCGCGTGGATAAACGAACAAAAGGCTGAGCGGTGAGCCGCAACACGGTTCTTTATTGCGGTCCATTGCAGTTGTCATTCACGATCAGTTACGAGTGAAAATCACCATTGTTTGCTTGTACATGACATAAGAGTCGGGCCCACGCGATCACAGCCACTCACACGAATAATAAACAGTGTGAAAACAAATAAAGAAAGGACTGATCATCAATGAGATGAGAACAAATAAAAATATTGACAGAGACGCGTCTCGAGTCGAGTACGCGACTCGGAACTAGATTAAAGTGAGATCAATCGTTGCTCATTCATAGTCCGATCACGATAAATGTAATAGGTAAGTTTATACAGTAAAGTGTAACGGTGAGCGCGGGCACGCGCGCCCGCGGCGAACGATTAATTAAATAAGGTGCCAGATGAAAAGGAAAATGACCGGCGCCTATCAGCTGATTGGAGATGGATGCGAGCCGCCACCCGCCGCATCTCATTCAACAACCGGTTTAGGACAGATGCCATAAAAAAATGCTGTCTTGCTTAAATAAGATTATATCGTATCAATTAAGGTTCGAACGCCCCGTCCATAAGTCGCTCGGTGTTTATTATGATCGAGCTGTCAAAAGACACCCACTTTTATAAGGAACGTGCCGGTGTTTATTTACATCATATCTTTAACGTGCCCTTTTAAAATAATAAGTGCGAAATCCCACCCACTTATCCTCGTTTAAATTATGCAGTGACCTTGTAACACAAAAAATAAGAGGCAAAAATATGCAATAATAAATCTAAAACTTTTTTTCATTATCAAAAAAAGCTATAAGTGATGACGTCACAGACTCGAGTTCGCTGGGGGCTAAAGGAGATTAGGAGTGAGGGGGAGTTGGGGCTTGGCCTGCGGGGGTGGCCACCCTAGCTCCCGTACCTCGGCGTACACGACTCGAACTCTCACGAACGTTTCTCACGACTAGAAACTTTGTTATTTTATTCCGTTGTGTTGTGATAAACTCGATGGGATTTCTATTTTTATTAAGTTTGTATTAAGAAAGCGACACTAATAACAATGAATTAAAATGAGTTGAGTTAGATAGGTAAAATAAACTTTACAAAATTCAATATTTTTCCATGATTATTATTTATATGTTTTTCCCCAAAAATTATGAAATTCAATATATTTCTTCCATAAACTAAAAATGATGGTAGACGAAGAAATTTTTATTTATTAAAAATTTCGTGACTTACGAAGGTTCGAGTAGGTATTTTCCGGTGGTAGTGGCTATAATAGAGACGGGGCGAGGGTGGAATGAGGCAGCCTCCCCCTTCCCCCAGAGGGTGGGAAATATGTCGACACACACACTCTCATCTACATTACTGTAATTATCCTTTTATAGAAAAGAAAAAACACCATGACACCATAATCACATTTACTTCGCTGAGCGAGGTTAATGACTTTAACACTTTTTTCTTCTTGAACACTTTTTTGCAGAATAGAAAAACAGGTATTGTTTCTGAAATGGCTAAAATTGCGATTTGCATAAATCATTTTCTACATTAGTCGAATCTGAAAATAGAATAGCAACAGCACTTTCGTTAAACTTTAACATTATCTGCAAAGTTATTATAACGAAATTGTTCTGGAGTAAGAATACACGTATAAACAAAAGACGCGGCGGTTGCTAAGTTACAATTGATATCATCTACATCTTCTCTGTTTCGCAAGTAAGGTTTGATTTCAAAGTAATAAATCAGAAGATTCCCTAGCACCCACCCTCTTGCGGCTGATTACAGCCAGCTCCGAAATAAGAATGAATTTTTAATGAACCCTCCCAAACCCTACCCGGCGTACCCTCTCCTCTACGCACTTAGAAGATTAGTCCCCCGAGCAAGCTTTACTAACAACGAACATTATCAATTCCAAACCACACCTTCCTAACTCCGCACATACAATACATCACTACAAATCTACATTTACACATTCCACTGCTCATCTATTACATAAAATATATAAAAGGGTTACGTTACGATAATCGTAAGCAAATTAATTCACAATCAACAATCAGTTACGATATCATCCTGTCTCTCGAGACAGGTACCCAACGTAAACGAGCCATAAAGCAATAAAGAGATAAGGCGACGACCCCACAAAACAATAACAATGTAAATGGATGTTTTATAGTGTAAACAGAAAGAAATAAATGTGTTACGTAGTTGCTACGTCAGAATCCGTCGGTCGACGTCACGGGCGGAAGTCCGTACTAGATAGATTTAGTGTACGGTGCACCCGACGACGGGTTCAATGTCGAGGCTCGGCTATCTATTGCCCATCAATCAGCGCTAGTGCCGCCGCCTCGCCGCCGCGGCTGCCAACCTCACCTATCCTATTCTTTTCTTACGCTAGCAAAAACATCTCAGTGACGTGGCAAAACTCTCGCGATAATCGCACGTGATATAATAGTTTGTTATTGTGCACCAATAATTACACCTGCGCTAAGCGCGCAGATATGAATCGAATCGATTGTCACGGTCGATCGAGGAGCATTATCGTTTTCATTCATGATTGATACGGAGAAATTGGATATCGGAACACGCGGAGGTTAGTGCGTGACTTGCGGCGGTGCAGCGGCCCGCGCCCCGGACCAAGGACGCCGTTGTTTACCCACTTCCGTCACGAGCCGGGCACTTGTCACTCACTCGCTCACTCACACGTGTCTACGCAAATAATGGCGAGCCCTCGGTGACATTGTCCTACTTTAACTCGTCTACAGATACCATTGCCCGAGGTTTCTATCTTCGCACGCTATTTTCAGACCGTCATCGCTAATACAGGGAGTAACGGTCTCTTTAAAAATAGAAGATATCTATTGTAAGTTTCAAAAGGCGCTCCCTCGCGAGTGCCCTACGGGGTGGTGAGGGGTGCATGCGAGGGGTGGCGCACCCCGCTGCACAGTAGGCGCGTAGTAACTGCAATAACGGAGCAGTGAAAGTGTCGCGGAGCTTCAACCGTCAATGGGTGAAGACGTACACCCTTCACCCCGTCTTCTGCTCAAACTTGTAGCTAATACTACAATCTTCCGAGATATCCGCTATTATGTTTACCATAGACAAACAATTTTGAACAAACCTTTATGTTCGAAACTTTTCTTCTATTCAGGATAAAGATATGTACATAGTCGTTTGACCACATTTTTACTTGATGGTAAGTGACGAGGTGGCCGAAGATGTATCAGAATAATATCAGGTCTAGAATATAACTAATTTACTCTCGTCTTGAAGAGACTCGGCTTGTATTTGACACTTTACTCGATATGGTTTGAAGTAGTGATTGTAAATCGTGCATACTAAATGTGTATATCTCTTGGTTGGAACGGCAGGAGTGACGATGTTGTTGCAACGAATGCTGCTATTGATATGCAAAATAGGGAATTGTTTGTTGAGCTTGAAGCAAAAGGCAGGCGGAACGAGCAGGTACATCGTTATCTCGCGGCATGAATGAATCGGAACGTAAATTGAAACGTATCGCGTGCCATAATCCGCAAGCATTAATCTCACTCAAACGCCGATCGTTGCGTAACGACACCACAACAAACGGCTCAAGTTCATTGATCCACTTAATGTCCGCGGTAAATGTGTCGCTGTTGTTGAATGTCAAAACGTAATTTGTTACATAATTATCCGCGTTTACATACCGTCTGCGCACGCGCCGCCGGCACCGCTTCCGATCGCTGATCACCCGTGATCGTGATACGTCACCATGTTTATTTATGAGCTTATGATTATAAAATGACGTTTACAACTCTGATATCGTTGACCAGACGCCGTGTAATAATAAAACCCATTCATTCATAAGTGATTAATGGTTACTACCTACGAAATAGATTTGTAGACAGTAGTACTGTAGTATTTATTGGATTATCATAATAATTGTAAACAAGATTTTACGCTACGTGAGAATAGGTATTTACAAACATTAATACGGTTTGTTTAGGTCGTTATAGTAGTAATATTGTTTTGTATTTATCGTTTGCATCCGATAAACTGAATGGATATTTGGGTAACGTTACAGATCAAGTAAGTTCGTAACAATCACATTCTACGGAGCTGAGGATTTTATATTCTTAACACTTCACACGGTCTAAACATTAATTTATGCTCTTTTATATCAACCAAATAAAATTGAGTGTACTATCTAATTTAACTTATAATAATATGAAGACCAAGCAAGTAATCGCCTCTGTCCTTCCACATCACAAAACAACCACCATTCAATGCAATTCATAACAGCGTGTATACATACGTGATACACAGTTTTCACGGTCGAACTTGACCGTCAAAAGGAGATTGCAATAATAAAAACATCACTCTCGTACAATGACGTGAATTTACATAAAATATTGGCGTCGAAGCGTCTCGCCCGCGCGCCGGCAGATGCATGCGATGTTTACATAGGCATCGGTACACGAAAGTGGAGGGTTCAACGACACATATATTGTTTTATTGCCTGACGTAATTGGGTCGAGCTGCGACATTGAGGCCATGGGAAATATATTTAGTGCGTGGAAACGGCTACTTCGCGAATGCCAAACTTTATTATTATCCCTAATGCTCTCGATTCTCTGAGAAACGTGTGGGCGTTTGATTTATAGTGTCTCTTGTAGTTTCAGATAGTTAAATCAGTTTTGTTTTGCATGCATTATTTTATTTATTTAGTTCACATGTTCTGTTCAAATACTTTAATACACAGAATACTGACGTCTATATTATGTATCCAATTATGTGAATCTGTTTGTGAAAATATCCTCCGTTTCGAATTTAAACACACAGCCAAAATATGATGTGGTATTTCACGAGTCGATATTTATGAAAAGAAAATTCAAAGGAACTTATTCTATCATAAATTCATAAAATAACATAAAAGAGTTAAGACTCGCAAATAGTAGGCTAATCAGCTGTACGTTTCGGTACTAAAAACAAAACTAAAAAAGAAACCAAATTATGAATGAACGAGTAACTCAATCAGAAACAGCTGTATCAACAAAAAATACTACAAAGTAAACGAGAAGTGAAATAGGTGCTTGAGTTTTAATATCTGGTAGTTTGATGGAGACTATATTGAAGCGAGCAAAAAAATTCGCAGCACGACTGCCAGACACAATGTTAAATATCACATCGCGTGTCCAATTCTGTGCACCTGACATTCAGTCTCATATATTTTTCTAACAGGTGTTGTTACGACGCGTCAATAGCTCGTGTCGATGCCCTATATTATTGTGGTGTCTTTCAAGTTCACTGAGTCACACAATAGCCATATAATTGGTCGTTAGCGTATGTCAAAACACGTCGGCATGGTTCATAATGCTTTACATAATTAGGCTCGTTTGCATGCCGATTATTATGCGTGTCTTCGCGCCGGTGACGTAGATGCTCTATGGCTAATTCATTCATTTGTTTATGAGTTTACTATTACTTTAACCACGTGGTCGATTGTTTATACCGCGGCCGTGAATTTAACGGGTAATGTGTAATAAAGGTGTTATTATTACGCGAAAGTCGTCTGCTGACTCATTGTGATAACAACCGCTTATCTTAATGCTATTCTTGTCGGAAAGATTATTCGGCAAAAGGTGTCTTACACTTGCGAAATTATTTCATTATGATATTCATAAGTGATTTTCGGCAATAGATATAAGCATCATTTAATACAACCATAAGCATCATTTAATTCCGGGTGGTTTCTATGTGAAATTACATAACACATTACATACATTACATATTTTAGATTTTTGAAAATTATAAATAGACAACGACCAGAGCACCCTAAACAAATATCTGCAGATCGTACAAACATTTGTCCCGAGGCCTTCTATGTTTTAATACATTGAGATTGCTTGTACCCATAACAAGCTCAGCTTTAGCTCGGTAGTGTGAATTATCCCACATTATTATTTATTTTTACATAAAAAAACATCTACCTACCCTCAATCTTGCACTTTGTGCATAAACTAACAGACATTGCTTTAGAATGAACCTTGCACGCCCCCACGAACAATGGCGGAATCATGCTTAGTTCATACCATGAAATGCTTAGTCACCATGACCGCATCTTGAAACCGGCCTTTCAATAAACCGCTTAGATTCAATCGCTAAGGTTAATAACACCATAATGTATGTCATAAAAACTCTATGCATTTAGTACCGTAAACTTTGTTTAGCGAGTACTTTAGTATCAAGTGAAGAAACTTTGAAATACCTCAGAAGAATGCAAGCGTTTGCGAACCTATAAATCCGTACAGGTACTTATATTTCTTTGGGTATGCCGCCGTTGTCGGCAATGCACCTTGTTATATAAGGGAGCTGGCTGTAAATCCGACTCTACGGCCTTGGGAGTAGGTGTATAGTAAGTTTGCAAGGTACCGGCGATGGTAGTTGAAAGGCACGCGACCCAGTCTTATCAACGATGTGGTGTACTGTACATAAGGGTTCAGTTAGCGAATAGTTTCTTAGAGGGGATGCACGTGACTGCAACAAGTCGCATTCCTGCCTGTCCACCCTCATCCCCTAGGCGTAGGCCTACCGCGGAAGTGCACCAAACTATACTCCGATTTAGAATCCAAGATATTTTAAGTCAACAAAGATATTTTTGAATGAAAAACTTAATAAAAACTAAAAAAAATAACAGAAAACCTATCGGAATATCATCATCATCATCAGCCTATATTAGTCCACTGCTGGACATAGGCCTCCCCCAATGAACGCCATAGCGCCCTGTCTTCGGCTTGACGCATCCAGCATCTACCTGCAGTCTTTCGCAGGTCGTCATCCCACCTGGTCGGAATATAGGTAGATGATTTTCCATATCGCTTATGTAGGAATACTATTGTATTACAAATCATCCTAGTTTTTTTGTACTTATTACTTACAAATTTTAATAATAATTCTAAATCCAAACTATAATGATAGTTAATTTATTTAATTAGACACCAGTAAAACAAGACTATAGATTTTTTAATCCAAAGACGTTGGTTATACCTGGATAAAATTGTATAATTTTAGATAAGTACTAATTTAAACATCTTGTTTGAATAAAGTACTCTTTCTATGTATTTCTATGAGTTTTAGCATCGTGGAAAAAACCTCTTATTTATTCAAAATATAAGTAGAAGCGCAAACCTACGCAAAATACACAGGAAAACTACACAATGGCAATTTGTAAACCTAAGGTTTGCTGAAAGAAAACTCTCAATCAGATCGCCTATGTACATATATTTTTTGGTTAAGTAATTTTTTTAGTACAATAAAGAATATCTCCTATTTTTGCGGAAGTGCCAAAATATCGAATGGTTGTGACGCGTTGATGTCTTTTGGCCCCGTAGCGGTTTCGTAGAGGGTCCTGCGTAGCGCGTAGCAAGCGTAGTCTTTGTAATATGTGCTACGAAATTTTATTAGAAAATTGTTATCTTTTGTTAGTACTTTGAAAACTGAATTAGTAATGAATTTTTGATCGTGATTGCTTTTTAGTACTTATAAAATTTTCGTTTCAGACAAAATCAGGAAAAGTATGCGTATATAAGTATATAAAAATCGATATATGTTATTTGTGACAAAGAAAATCAATCGAAGTCTACCAACTTGAGTTTCGAAAAGGCTGGTTTGCTTATAAGCACGGTTATTGATACCTATATCTACAATGGTTTCCACTAAAGGATTCATCACCAAGCTGAGCATCCAGCAGGGTTGCCAACTAAGGAGTAAATTCCCAATATTTCGAGAAAGAGGCGGGTCGTTTCGTCGCTGGGCGGGGCGCCCTAACCGTTGCCATGGCAACGCGCCATCGCCTCGCTCCGAGTGACGTGATCTCTCCTCTGCGAACTCTCGAAATTTTAAAGTTTTGCAACCAGAGTTGGAACGGAGTTCTGAGAATGAGCACAGAAAGAATGACGCATGCCAGAATGGATACGGGCGGACTGGTCGTTGAACGGTAAATTGGATGGCTTGGTGAGTATAAGTGAATTTAGTTTATTATAAACTGAAACAGAATTCCATTTGGCTTTAATCCCAAAAATAGGACTAAGACCAGACAGTTAAGTCAGACATACCAAAAATATTATACTCGTAGAAGTGGGTTTCTCAGATGGAACCATAATTATAGTAAAAAGGACGGGTGTGGTCATATGTTTCAAAAACAAAGTCAAAAAGAATAGTAATAACAAATAACGCAGTATGTATTATAGAAAGTAAAGTGCGTTCGTGCTGGCAAGCTAGCTCGGCGATAATTAATGTGGAGTCAGTCGAGTCGAGCGAACGGGGCGCCCCGTCAGCCTCGGCCAGCCAACAAAAAACCCGCTCCGACACAAAAACACCCGATGCGAGAGCGAGAAGAACCTACGTGCTAGAGCAAGACAACTGCAGCTACGTATTTCTGTGACGAGTTCTCGCTTGCCTCGGGCGTCGCGTCGGTCGCGCAGTTATCGAGATTCGACTCGAATACCGCGCTTTGATTTAAAAACCGAATGCGCCCTTCTATCTATCACATGGCGTTTGACAGGTCGCCGGAAACGCTCCGAGCTGTCAGATTCAAAAAGGCGCGAAGATGTAAATAATATTTATTAGAGAACCCTAATTCGATGATGTCCCAAAAGAAGAGAAAATAGGTATGGTACGACGTGGACAACAATTCTATGTTGCCCAATTTTACAAAATTCGATGAGAGAAGAAACCTTTCCTATTCCAATAATTTTAAACAATACAATACAAAAGGAAAGAAATTAAATGACACACAAACCATTCAAAAACCTTACCTACTTAGGTATTCCTAAATAAATTTCGTCAAAAAGAAACTTAAAAAAAAGTCATATGCTCCACTTAAACTAACCAAAAAGTTGTCAACAACCATGCACCTACATAACGTGTAAAACTTCAACAAAAATTATTAAAATCCTCTACCCACTTTTACAGGAAAAAGTATCTAAAAAGTTTTTAGATAAATATTTTTTTGTTTTTTTGTACATAAGTAAACGTGAAATAATGGTTCTAAGGAAGTTCCAAGTCTTACTTTATAAAAAAATTCAGTTTTAACAAAAAATATCGAACTTAAAGATTTTTCAGTGAACACAAGTTAAACTCTGAACTATGGAATTATTCCTGCAATAACGGCTTACAGACTAATACAGACAGGGTACTCACTTGAAAATCACTCCACATTTTCATTGGGATACACCATAGTTCCAATACGAAAACATCACACGATCACGATAACAACTGTCAAAAATGTGTCACAGCGCGGCGTCACGTCACTTGCGAGCAGGGTGGTGGCCGAGCGCAGACTGAGGCAGCGGCGGCGGCGGTGGCGCGGCGTTCGGCCTCGGAGCCGGTTCGGGCGCGCTCGGGCCCGTTCGGCCCACCTGCGACTTCCACGAACAACAAAACCGAGAGCCCGCCATAGCGCCGCCGCGCCGAGCCAGCCCTATCTACCAGCAGCGCCCGCGAGCTGGAAATACCCATGTTTTTCACTTTATTCACTCTCATACATTGCTACTTCTGCTATATTCATACAGATACCTTTTGTTTTACATCTTTCTGTACCTTTCAGCAGAGATGGTGATGGTCTATTCGATAGTTCAGTTCAGGTACCAAACACACAATGGTAGTTTTCAACTTAAAAACTAAGTTTAGGAATCGATTATCTTTTAATAACCAACACCTTACAAGTTGATTAATATACAGCATAACGATTTTTATGATAGTAATGAGATCGAGCAAGAGAAGTACGAAATACAATTTTTTCAAACTAGCATCTAGAACTTACTTTATGCCAACGGTTTATGAATCTTATCGCTCGTAGAAGAGCGCGTGTATACAGCCGGCTGATAACAGAAAGTGACAAATAAAAAAGCTTCCTGAACAAAGTTTTGAGTACTGCGCGCTACGACTGGCGTAGCAGGAAGTTCGTAGCAGTAAAACTTCGTAGCGCTCTCGTAGCGTGAAAGTTTTGATTTCAACGATTTGCGTTGCGGTGGAGAGAGGGCCGGAGGCCGTGCTAGCTCTGCGACCCTGCCCTCCGCACCACGCGCTCGCCCGGGCGTCGCCACGACTGTACGGCCACTCATGTACGACCTCCATCGCCGCGGATACTCACCCTCTACGCCATCCGTACCAACAAAAACGGCAATGTACAATTTGTTTGCAACGTTTCGCAAAACAACAGTGGTAGCTCTCATATTTATCTGTTCGTTCATCTCTCACAAGAGTGCGCCACTTGGCTGCCTTCTGACTACGCCCTTACTGTGTTTGAGAGTTCGTTTGGCGAGGCATATCTTGAGAAAAGCCGCTGTGTTTCTTGCAATACATTCCTGGTGTAGTTCGTTGTCCGCGATGTGGCGATGGTTGCATCACAGCAATGGGGAGTGCGCCGATCGATATCATTGCTGCCGACATTACGGCTAGCGCTGGGAAAATTCATTAGCCGCCAATTTTAAACTGAATGCTTTTAACTCATTTTCCTAAAATAGTACAAAATTATTTTGTCAAAATGCAGTAATATTGATGATCTTTATATCTTGCCCACCATCATATAGAAAAGACATTATTATGTAAAAACTTTGAAGGATAAAAATTTTTCTTTCAAAAACACGTTTTACCCAACGCATGTCAGTTCCTCACGAGATATGGCCGGACCATTGCCACTACAGTTTGCTAATTCTTTGTGCTATGTCCATAACTTTTGTCGATAAGTATATTCATTAGGTATGACGAACCCTATCCTTCAGAGGAACTCCGAGCATCCTCTTTACAAATCATACGAAAACTAAAATAACAATCCGAAATAATACAAATGGATTGCGACTCGGCCTTAAATTATCCCTGAAACATCTAAATTTCTTAATAAAAACTTACACTAACAATATACGATTATTTTATGCGCAAGGTGCGAGTCAAGCTGCAAAACTTGACGTGTGTCCTCTTTACCTCGATAGGAATTTACACCGTATTGCTTTAGAAATACAGTTGAAAGTGGCGTGACCTGCGTATGCGCAGCACATTTCGCAGTGCAAGCAGTTTGAACGTCGAAAGCTGACGCGGCGCTTGGTGTTGTTTTACTTCTTGGTGTCAAATGAGGCCAGATCTTTTAGCTGTCTGTTGTAACCATGCACGTCATCATCATCGGCTGGGAAAATAGCAGCAGGGCGCGAGGACCAGCGGTAGGAATGATAAAGCTGGATGAGAACCGCTTAGTGCGTGTGGATGGAATATCGACAAGGTAAAGGTAGTTAGATTTTTAAGTTTTCCAATATTTCAGCACAGTTTCATGCGCGTTAGTAATCTCAACTCAACAGAGCGACACTACATACCAAGAATGGTACCAATGGCCATTGAGATTGAGAAACAGGAACTTCAACCGAGAAGAATGCTTCCAATTATCGGGAAACTGGAACTGGAAATATATAAATAAATAATGCTGGACAATCCATCCACCAAAACATAAAATCTAGTCATCATAAATATCCCGTTATAAATGTCTTTTGTGTTAAGCATGATAGTTTCAAAAGTTTTATTCAGAAACTAGCGGATCGTCCCGGCTTCGCACGGGTATAGGAATTTTTAAGGTAATTTTTTTACACCTTGGGTTATATTGAAGTTTTAGTAAGAATCCCTAACTTTTTTGAAAATATAATATAGCCTATGTTCACCGGGGAACGTGTAGCTTACCAACGGTGAAAGAATTTTTCAAATCGATGCAGTAGTTTCGGAGCCTATTCAATATAAACAAACAAAAAATCAAACCTTTCCTCGTAATAATATTAGTATAGATACACTTTGATCGAAAGAGCCCGTCAAGCTACCCGCTCGCACTGCTGAGTGCGTACACTAACTGAAGTGCGTCATTTGTATCACAATAATTAGCTAACCGAGCATAAAAATAACCCCGTCAATACAAGTTAAAAAACTTCGAAGAAGGCAGTGTTTTCGACGTTTTGCGTAATATTTGGAAAACTTTGAAACATTTTATTTTAATTATTTTGAACAATTACCTTATCTAGGTACTCATTATTCGATATCCCAATCTAGAATCCTTTTATGAAAATTCTATAATTTTTTAAGACGATGAAAAACAAAAGAGGAGTAGTTTGTATGTTCGGCTGTGATTATTTTCTTATGTTTGCCTGGAAGAGATCGCTCTCAGTGATAAGGCCGCCCTTTATACTTCCTCTATTCTAAGCATTTATATATTGATGTGTATTGTTGCTCACTCTGTATTATGATGATGATACCACACAAAATAGAAAATGTTTTGTGTGGTATCAATACAATACAATACAAAAACGCTTTATTGCACATCAAAAACAGAAAAGAACAAACAAACAAAGATAGAGATGCACAACGGGCGGCCTTATCGCTAAGAGCGATTTCTTCCAGGTATCATCATCATCAACCTAATATGTTGTACCTACGTACGTATACATATGCCTCCCCTTACGCAGCAGACACATCCAGCATCTGCCTGCAGTCTTTCGCAAATCGTGATACCACCACCTGATACAGTATAGTAATCATACAGGTAGTTTATAATAATAATAATAATCATATTGTGCACCCGAGGATGATACCCGCTATGTGTAGCCATCGCCTTTAGATTAACTTCTCAAAGGGCCTCTGTGCTGTTGGCTTCGGCCCCACGCAAGCCCACCAAAGGACCGGGTCACTTTATGGCCCGAGATCATGGTAAATGAGAGACATAATAATAATAATAAATTAATAGTATTGGACGATTAACACAGCATTAATAAGCGTCATCAAGCTAAGCCGAGCTTGGTGTTATGGGTACTAAGTAACTGATATACATAATACAATACATTACCTACATAGATAGATATTTTTTTATTATACATAGAAACCAACCAGAACACCCGTAACAAATATCTGCAGATCGTACAAATATTTGTCCCGAGGCGGGAATCGAACCCGCAACCTCCTGCGTCCCTGGCGCACTTTCATCCACCGCGGCACAGAGGTCCACTGCTGGACATAGGCCTCCGGTAATGAGCGCCATATTTAATAATCTTCGATGTCACCTCAAATACAAAAACCCATTTAATCCAATGATATTAATAACTGGTCATTGAGATTTTATCTGAAGCTAAGATAAAAACCTGAACGTTTATTTAAGTAGCCATTACAAGGGTGCTTAGACGGATTTATGGCAATTGATCACTAATCAATAAACACGTCCTCAAATACCTTAAACCCCATAAAAAGATCCTGGTCCCGACCTCCACCACTTAGATATATGTCAAGTGTGTCGAGTTGGGCTAAGAGGTATAATAAGCTAATTGGCCTACTGAGGGCCAATTAGCTTATTAATGAGGTATCACTACATAGTACAAAACAAAGTCGCTTCCCGCTGTCTGCCTGTCCCTATGTATTCTTAGATCTTTAAAACTGTTGCAGTTTTTTTAGATTCAAGAGGAATGTTTATAAACCATTTGACACATAGATTTCCACGCGGGGCGCAGCAAGTGAAAATATAATATATACCTGATTAATTGTATATTTATTTATTTGAAAAACAGACAGTGTAAAGAGTTACAATAAGGATTATTTAAAAACTAGTTTCGGTCCGCGGCTTCACACGCGTTGTGTCTATGGAAAAGTTAAAATGTTATTTTTAACCCATGGGAACTGTTATAGGTACTACAAATAATTGGCAAAACGCTTTGAAATTCAACGTCACTGTTCTTTTCGCGCACTCTGCAGACGAGTGCGCGAAAAGAACAGTGACGATTCATGTTCATACTCAGGGTTCATACCTAAGCCCCTCCTACCTTCCTCATCAGCATAAATACATACCCACCCACGTCCACTACTGAATATGAATCCTCTCACATATTTTAACAGGCTTTGCCATAATCACCACACTGAACAGGCGCGGGGCGGGTCGGTGATCGCAGTGGAGATGTTAAATAATGCAAAGAATGGCAGCTGCTTTTCCTTTGGTAGGTAAATGAATTAATAAATAATGCTGGACAATTCACACACCAGCTTCTAGCCCCAAGCTAAGCAGAGCTTGTTTTATGGCTAGATAACTGATATACTTCATACTAGATAATAAAGATTTGTTTTATTATACATTCATACAAACCACCCAGAACACCCTAACCAAATATCGGCAGATCGTACTTAGGTAGTCCCTTAGTCAGCTCTTGCGACATCCATGAACTGTGTTGAAGGAATGTCGGTTATTATGCCACGACCACCGGACCAACCTGGAAAGCTAAAATACAAACCCTACGCGAACTGCCTAGGCCACCTATAGGCGGGTGGTTGCCCTACGTGAACTGCCATGCCATCTATAGCCGGGTGGTTATTTCTCTTCGGGTGACGCGTTAATTCCTGTCGTCGTCTCGTCACCC
Source organism: Eupithecia abbreviata (assembly GCA_943735965.1). Taxonomy (NCBI): domain Eukaryota; kingdom Metazoa; phylum Arthropoda; class Insecta; order Lepidoptera; family Geometridae; genus Eupithecia; species Eupithecia abbreviata. Next base: position 7,096,106 of record OX030991.1, on the reverse strand, counting down.
TCTTGATTACCGTTGATTAGACTTCTCTTGGTGCTTATGAGTAGCATACAATGTTCCTGATTCGCTGAATTATGAAGTCGTTGGAAATTATTTCTTCCACTGTTATGTCCAATCACTATACATAGTATAAAACAAAGACGTTTCCCGCTGTCTGTCTGTCCATATGTATGCTTAGATCTTTAAAACTGCAACGGATTTTGATTCGTTTTTTTTAATTCAAGAGGAAGGTTTATGAACTATTTGACACGTAGATTTCCACGCGGGCAAAGCCGCGGGACGCACATTGTGTTAGTTGGGTTATAATTAGGGCTCAGTAGGTACCTGAAATTAATTATATATACAATAAATAAAAGCCTGGATTTATTGGATTTATCTCAGGGGGGGGAGGGTAATGCCCATAATATGTGTGATGTCATTTGTGATATTGACTTCCTAGCCGAATTACCACAGTGGCCAGTCATAACGAAGGCTAGCCATGTGCAGAGAACATATTATAGTGCACAAGTGTGTGCTCAAGCACAGGTGCACTCATGTTACTACCTATCTTATCAATTTACTGCCAAAACCTAAGCGTCCCGAATTGGTCTTCCACTTCGGTTCGAATATGATGTGCTATAGAAATAGGTAACATAAATAATTCTGGGCAAACTGCTCGACGACCTCAGTGGCGCGGCGGGCGAAGGTCCGCCTGCGACGCACGAGGTTGCGGGTCCGATTCCCGTTGTTTCCATAAAATATTATTTCCGAGGGATTTGGGATTTGTCCTACAAAACTTAAAACAGTATAACAATAAGGGTAAAGGGAATCGGTTTTTGTTTAGTAATAACTAGTATGAGGCTTACGCACTATAATAACAAAAACCTTAGTATGAAGTAAATAGTAAATACTATTATATTAATAGAAATTTAAGTGACCAGAAACCTAAAAGTTTGCTTAGCATTATTTTTAACAAATCTAAAATAAATACTTGCTGAAAACCTACTTAGATCGAACTGCTGATGCTGCTAATATAACTCCGTGGTCGATGTATCGAACACACATAGATTCCGAATCATAGAGTTCTAACTCCATTGTCACAGATATTTTCAAAATAAGTAAAAATAAAATTTTTATTTATTGCATACAAACATTATATTTTGATTTGATTAAACAATAGTGGCCTGGAAGAGATCGCTCTCAGCGATAAGGCCGCCCTCCTTTATTCTTTTACTTACCTTTATTCTAAGTTTTTATCTCTGTATTATTTTCTGTTTTGTGTGGTGTAATAAAGTGTTATCTATAGTGGTACTTATTAAATCTATGGATACATTGATTGATTTGGCTAGTCTTAGATGTCTACGCAAGGCTAGTTTTATATTTATGTAAAATCTTTGAAATTAACATGGTTATTAACACAAAAGTCGTTTATAAAAACAATAAAAACTTACTCGCAGTGCATATTCCGTGATCATGGCGCGTGTAACTGTCCCGAAATATTGTAAAACTCAAAAATCATATCATTGCAAATATCCCGTTATAAATTACTTATGTATTTTGTATGACATCACTACATAGTATGAAATAATATAAAACAAGTCGCTTCCCGTCTGTCTGTCCCTATGTATGCTTAGATCTTTAAAACTATGCAACGGATTATGATGCGGTTTTTTTATACATTTAATTCGACGATTTCCAAGCGGGCGATGCCACAACTAGTAACTAACTTAAAAAATACTAACTTACTAATAAAGTAACGTATAATTTCACTCGTGTAGGAAAGTTTAGTGCCTCGGAAAAAGCTCAACAGTTCCAAAATACAGCTCAAAGTGGAAATTGATGAGATTCCTAGTTTGTTGTGTACTTTTTGTTGAACTCAGCGCCCCTAGCGGCTACGCTGTGAACTAGGATACTATTCTAGTGAGACTCGAGTGTAGAGGTGAGTTTATCCAGCCCGGTCTGTGCTATACACTAGCCAAATTCGATGTAGAATGTTGGTAAATAAACCGCGCATACTTATCGTAATATTCACTCTGTTGACTCGGTTTTTTATACGCAATATACATTAATGAGTTATAGATTAGAGATCTTTCATCAATAAATATTGCTTATATGAAATTCGACGTCAAGCAAGTTTCAGTATTTTCGTGTCGTGTTTTGTTGACAAACATTCTACATCGAATTTGGCTAGTGTATAAATGCTTATTAGCTGAGGTAGGTACTAATTATGGTACCAAAATATTTTACTGATCTAATTTACCTACATTATTTAATTCATCCATTCATTCTTATTATAATTACAAATTAATTAATTCATTTGTTCAACCTAGTATTCCCGAGATCAAAGGAATTAAAAAAATAATATGTAGAAGCTGGGCTCTGGTTACCTACCTAACCTATGTACAGTGTTTATGTGTAGGTTCTAGAAAGTAAGATATTTTTTGTAAACAAATAAGTTTAAGTGTGTATGAAAACTTAACTGTAGACGCGCAGCGAAATATGCAAGGTCGAGTTCGAAAACGGACAAGTAACGAATGAAATTATGAATGAAAGCTTAATAAATATACGATGTTATTTATTTTCTAGCCCCAAGCTTGTATTATGGGTACTAGAAAAAATATATTATGAACTTAATACTATGCGTTACAAAGATAGATAGATAGATATTTTTATAATAAGTACATAGAAAACACCTATAACACCCTGTACAAATATCAGCGGTTGGTAGAATAATTTGTTTCGAGGCGGGAATCGATCCCGCAACATCCTGTGTCGAAGCTGGACCTACGTTCACCGCGCCACTGAGGCCGTTAATAAAGCTGTCAATAAAAAATGAACCAAACTTCTGCGATTTTTGCGACTTAAAATGAAACCGCGTCATTAAATATGTCATTGGTTTTGTATACCCTTTGTTTACAAAAAATATCTAGGACTCGAGAACGGAGTTGTACTGTCTAGTCTAGTAGGTAAGCAGCTATTGTAGCCAAGCCACAGCCTATGTTTTATCTTTCATAGAAGGTATGATACTAATAGGTACCTGGTCGATAATCGCTTCAGGCGAAAAAATACTAACATAGGTACCTAACCGAAATTGTAAAGAATATAATATGGGTCACGATAACAAACAATAGACTTACATAATTTCTAGCTCGTTCAGCCTACAGCTAATAGACTGTTCAGCCTTGTTAGAATGCACTAGAGCACATTTTTATGAACTCTCGCTTGAAAGCGCGAGGGGCTGCGCAGAAGCTTAATTTAAGGTAACAGAGGGGCGCGGGGAGGGTACCGCCCGCTCACCCCGCGCCTGACCCCCGCTCGCTCGCGTCCTATCTGTGTCAGTGTGAGTGCTACGTTCCTACAGGAAACATGTCATACGCGTTGCCGTTCAAAGAACAGTACAATCGAGTGTTATTTCTTATTGTTTTGTGTGATTTTGTTATATATCTATTCGTTAATAATGTCTGATAAATTACTATGTCCGCAAGCACATAAATTGAAGTGTGCTGTCGAATCATTTATGAAAAAAGAAGCTGAAAAAGGCCTTCAATGTAAACTCAAAATGGTCCTGAAACGAACAGCGGCAGCTTCCGGAGTCTCAGAAAGCTCAATAAGAAGAATTTTAGCAGAGGCGAAATATTCAAATATGCCTGTTTCTAGTAAAGCGACGGTTTTTCGTACGCCAGGCCAGAAAAGAAAGAGAAAGAAGAAGGTTACCGGGCTCGATAGTTTAGACATGAGTGTTATAAAAAGGTGCGTGCATAATTTTCACAAGACCGAGCTAGACTTTATAACAATTGAACGGCTTTTAAAAAAAATACAGAAAGAAATAAACTTCAAGGGCTCCGTCTCAAGTTTGAGGAAAATTTTACTAAAGCTTGGTTTCAAGTGGAGAAAGACTACAGATAAAATAAAACTTGTAATAGAGCGTACCAACATAAGGCTGAAGAGAATTGAGTATATAAAAAAACTCTACAAATATCGCAAGAAAGGAAGACCTATTATATATACTATTTATGAATCATATGTGGATTACACACATACGAAGCCAAATTACTGGAGTGATGACCCCACAGAAAGGAAATGTATTGTCATTGCACATGCCGGTGCAAATACAGGTTTCATACCAAATGCACTTGTACTATCTAAAGCACGAACGAAGGGTGACAACCATGATAATATGAACAGTGAAGATTATGAAAAGTGGCTTCGTACGAAATTGATACCGAACCTTCCCGAAAATTCTGTTGTGGTAGTCGATGATACTTCACACAATAATAAGCTGGAAGACGCTGCACCGACACTCACTAGCAGCAAGTCAGCTATGGAGGCTTGGTTGCGAGAAAAAAATATCTCGTTTAGCCCTTCACTGATAAGAACTGAGCTATACGAATTAATTTGTTTAAATAAAAAAAAATATGAGAAATATTTTGTCGATAACTTATTACGCGCCCATAACCATTCGGTTTTACGAATGCCCCTCAACCACCCTGACCTAAACCCTATCAAAATGGCGTGGGAGGAAATCAAAGGACATATTGTCCAAAAAAAATTAAAGTGGAATATGAACAAAATTATGAAGGTAGCCGAAAAAAAGCTTAAGGCGATGGGTGAGCCTGATTGGAGCGCACTATTTATTCAAATAAGACAGACAGAAAAAGAATACAAAGTAAATGACGTCATCATTGATCAGCTGACAGAAGAATTTACAATTCAAGACAGTGACAACGAATCGAGTGATTCAGAGAATTGCTTTAATGATGGAATGGAAACTTCTTCATCTGATGAAGAAGAAATCCCTTCATCTGATGAAGAAGAAATCCCATCATCTACTCAGAGAGATATCACTCCATCTTGTGGGGAAGAAAGCTCTAGCCCTGCATCTAGTCTGGAAGAATTTCCATCATCTTATCGGGAAAAAAATTATTCATCTAGTCGGAATGTAATTCCTTTATCGAGTGGGGATGAAAGCTCTTCATCTAGACTAGAAGAAATTCCTTCATCTAGTCGAGAAGAAATCCCTTCATCTAATCGGAGAGAAATCGCTTCACCTGTTCGCAAAGAAATCCCTTCATCTGGTCAGACAGAAATCCCTTCATCTAGTCGGGAAGAAATTCCTTCATATAGTGGGGAAGAAATTCCTTTATCTAGTCGGAAAGAAATCCCTTCATGTAGTCGGGGAGAAACCCCTTCATCTAGTGTGGCAGAAAGCAGTTCATCTAGACGGAGAGAAATCCCTTCATCTATTCGGAGAGAAATCTTTTTATGTAGTCAGAGAAAAATCGCTTCATATGGTGGGGAAGAAATCCCTTCATGTAGTCGGGGAGAAACCTCTTCATGTAGTCGGGGAGAAACCCCTTCATCTAGTGCGGAAGAAATCCCTTCATCTAGACGGAGAGAAATCCCTTCATCTATTCGGAGAGAAATCCCTTCATCTATTCGGAGAGAAATCTTTTTATGTAGTCAGAGAAAAATCGCTTCAAATGGTGGGGAAGAAATCCCTTCATGTAGTCGGGGAGAAACCCCTTCATGTAGTCGGGGAGAAACCCCTTCATCTAGAGCGGAAGAAATCCCTTCATCTAGACGGAGAGAAATCCCTTCATCTATTCGGAGAGAAATCTTTAAATGTAGTCAGAGAAAAATCGCTTCATATGGTGGGGAAGAAATCCCTTCATGTAGTCGGGGAGAAACCCCTTCATGTAGTCGGGGAGAAACCCCTTCATCTAAAGCGGAAGAAATCCCTTCATCTAGACGGAGAGAAATCCCTTCATCTATTCGGAGAGAAATCTTTTTATGTAGTCAGAGAAAAATCGCTTCAAATGGTGGGGAAGAAATCTCTTCATGTAGTCGGGGAGAAACCCCTTCATCTAGAGAGGAAGAAATCCCTTCATCTAGACGGAGAGAAATCCCTTCATCTATTCGGAGAGAAATCTTTAAATGTAGTCAGAGAAAAATCGCTTCATATGGTGGGGAAGAAATCCCTTCATGTAGTCGGGGAGAAACCCCTTCATGTAGTCGGGGAGAAACCCCTTCATCTAGAGCGGAAGAAATCCCTTCATCTAGACGGAGAGAAATCCCTTCATCTATTCGGAGAGAAATCTTTTTATGTAGTCAGAGAAAAATCGCTTCATATGGAGGGGAAGAAATCCCTTCATGTAGTCGTCGGGGAGAAACCCCTTCATGTAGTCGGGGAGAAACCCCTTCATCTAGTGCGGAAGAAATCCCTTCATCTAGACGGAGAGAAATCCCTTCATCTATTCGGAGAGAAATCTTTTTATGTAGTCAGAGAAAAATCGCTTCATATGGTGGGGAAGAAATCCCTTCATGTAGTCGGGGAGAAACCCCTTCATGTAGTCGGGAAGAAACCTCTTCATCTAGTGCGGAAGAAATCCCTTCATCTAGACGGAGAGAAATCCCTTCATCTATTCGAAGAGAAATCTTTTTATGTAGTCAGAGAAAAATCGCTTCATATGGTGGGGAAGAAATCCCTTCATGTAGTCGGGGAGAAACCCCTTCATGTATTCGGGGAGAAACCCCTTCATCTAGTGCGGAAGAAATCCCTTCATCTATTCGGAGAGAAACCTTTTTAAGTAGTCAGAGAAAAATCGCTTCATATGGTGGGGAAGAAATCCCTTCATCTAGTGGGGAAAAAAGCCCTGCATCTAGTTGGGAAGAAAGCTCTTCATCTAGTTGGGATGAAATCCATTCATCTAATTGTGAATGTGAAGAAAGCCCTGCATCTGATAGTGATGAAATCCCTTCATCTAGTCGCGAAGAAATCCCTTTATCTAGCCGGAAACGAATTCTTTCATCGAGACGGGAAGAAAGTTCTTCATCTAGTTGGGAAGAAAACCCTTTATCTGGATGGAAAGAAATGTCTAAGGAAACAAAAAAACTACGACCTGTTAGGTATGTACAATTGTACAACCCGAGCGACTTAACTGCGGACTTCGCTGGAATGCGACCCCCCTACCGTATACCACCACACCCCGTGCTCGCCCTCGTGAGGTAGCACTTGTTAGGATCTAGACAGACGGACCGCATTTCTAAACTGCACGACGACTGCAATAAAACTGCAAACCAACTGCGCAGTTCGATTGCAGTCGTGTCAACTGCATTCAAACTGCAAATTTGCGGTTGGATTGCAGTTGAAATGGGGTCCGTCAGTCTAGTGCCTTACCATTGTACGCGACTCTGCAGCAATTGGTGTTTCCCAAACGATCTGATCAAATTTAAATATTGGTTTATACATATTTATTTCCTCCCTACTTAGCAGTAATCCACGAATTTTTCAGTATTCTTAAATTTCGTTCGTCAAAAAAACCTTTTTTTGCTGTTGTTTGTTTGCTTTTTTAGTCGAAGAGTCTTGTAAGGTCTAAAGGAAATAAATCACTATGATATTTGCTAAATATTAATATATATAAATAAATAAAAAATAAGTATTTATTTTCAAAAAATGGTTACTTCACGATGACGTCACAGGCAGCGTGAAGTCCGCAAATAAGTCGCACGTGTTTGTAGGTCTTATAACAAATTAAATAATTTAATTATTTGATGAGATTATGCACTCAACTGTACCATACTATGCGCTTAGATTTGCATTCGAGGCTATGACTATGAGAGCTCATAAAAATTCTCTCTCTTTGTAGGTCCTGTCGGAAACGATTCAAGTGAACATGAATTCATATAAGGTAAGTATTAAGATATTGTTGTCTACTTGAACTGAATGTTTATTTCGTCCCTAGGTAGATACGGTTGGTATTATACATAAATAAATAAAGCTAGACAATCAGCACAGCATCATCTAACCCTAAGCTAGCAGAGCTTTGTGATACAAAGGTACTTAATTCAATACATTACTAATACGGATAGATATTTTTTATTTTACATAGTAAAGTAAATAACCAGATCATTCGGAACACATAATTGCAGATTGTACAAACATTTGTTCCAAGGCGGGAATCAAACCCGCAACCTCCTGCGTCGCAGGCAAACCTTCGCCAAGCCCCGCGCCGCATAGGTCGTCATTATGTTATCCTAACTATTAGATAAATAAGTAGGTGGTAGAAATCTAAATATTTGTTATTAAACAACCACATTTATTTAGGTGTTTCTGCCCAATGTACGATCTGTCGAGTAGCGAATCTGCCGAATTACGAATCTGTCCAATCTAGAATCTGTCCCATACCGAACAAAGGATGTTGGGTAGAAAGGAACTGCTTATTATCCTAATCCTACTAATATTATAAACGCGAAAGTTTGTAAGTATGGGTGTTTGTTACTCTTTCACGTAAAAACTACTGAATGGATTTTGATGAAACTTCACAATAATATAGCTTACATATCAGAATAACACATAAGCTAAACACATAGGCTGTAGCCTATGTGTTATTCTGATATGTAAGCTATTATATATTATACTATTATATATTATACTATATATTATTCATAAAAATATATTATTGTATATTATCCAAAATATCTATCACCACGCGGATGAAACCGCGGGGCGCTCAGAGCGTTAAAACTACACAACGGATTTTGATGCGTTTTTTAAAATAGATAGAGTGATTCAATTCCATGCGGGCGAAGCCGAGGGGCGCAGCTAGTAACATAATAAATTTGTCTTACATTTGGTAATAAGTCCAGTAAGTACATAATTAAATTCTAGTTCAAACTACAATGTAGCGTCAGTTGCCTAAATTAGACTGAAAAGTCTGTAATAAAGTCTGTAAGTAATATTATCAAACTTTTGTTCAACGAATAAGAAATCTCATTCCTCCTTCGTGGCTCACCGTAGTTCAAGTTATCACGCATTCTACCTGTACTCTTCCCCCCACCACAGCCGTTGATTCCCCGCGTCCTGCGGCCACCACACCCCGCCGCGCCTGCCTACGTGCTGCCCTTCCCCGCACTCCCCCGCGCCGGCACCCGTCTACGCCAGTCGGTTGCCACGCGCGCTGTGTGACTCACGTTTGGTTCATGTCTGGCAGACGAATATTTTATACTACACTACACATTCCGCGCGTCGCAAGGTGTGGTGTTATATAGTGCCGACGACTCGCGACGCGACGAAGACGGCGCGGGCGACGCGACGAGACGACGACGCCGCGCCATTTTGTGTCTTTGGCATCGATAAGTTGTGTCCTACCGAACTTACAACACGTCAAGGCCACGGTATTGAAGTCAGGCCGTGTGGTGGGCCGTCCAGGGTAGCCAAGTTTGATGTCTGCGTATTAAGTTATACATTTGGACACGAATATGAATAAGCACGTAGTACTTTTTAATTAGGCACTATGAGTAAAACACAAAGAAAGTACAGTAAGCGCTATTGCGTTGCATATGGCTGCCTTAATAATAATAGAGATAAACCGAACTTATCGCTGTTTCAACTCCCGAAAGATCTTCAAAGGTAAGAAGCTATAACTTTGTAAATAAAATCGGCCAAGCGCGAGTAAATTTGCTCGCGGAGGGTTCCCTACCAAATTATTATGCATAAGCGTTAAAAACTGATTTATTGATAGCGACGGCCCTCCTAATTATTAAATGTTTTTAAGGTACTTGTTGTTATAACACAATAATATATAAGTAACATATATATATATATAAGTAACACTACCTACGGTTCGGTACGGTTTGAGAGACACCTTGACAAGTACCTACATATCAAAGTTGTAGAGCCCCCTTTAATTTAAATATAATTAAGTATATTTTATGTTTACTATTTGTTGCTATAGCGGCAAAAGTAACACCTACATACTGTAAAAAATTCAACTGTAAAGACATTTTATGTCCTGAGATACAGATTACTGACAGGCGGACGGACGGACAGATATGTGATGCGTCCTGTACACGTTGGGCTAATGCGTTGGGCCAACGTGTAGAGACCTACTTGGCGCATGTTGGAAGCTGGCGGCCAACGTTGGCTCGCAAACCGACTAGTGTCGGTTTTTCGTGCACACAAAGGATCTTGGCGCGCTCCGCAACACGTTCACATGTTGCGTTGGCGCATTGGCCCAACAACGCATTGGCCGAACCTTTGCCGATTTGGTACGGAACCCTAATAATGCACCCTATCGAAAGTCGAAACGTGTACTCTAAGCATAAAAATATAAAACTGAATTTACATAATACCTACCAATCGGTACTCAATTCAAATGTTTGTAGACTTTGAGGTAGAATTTTTGGAAAAAATAGAAACGTCTTTTTTATAAGTTAAGATATATTATTCTAGTTATATTTGATTTTATTGTGTGATTTTTTTGTGACATTTTTTAAATTTGTATGTGCATTGTTATTGATTATGAATCTGAAAATAAATAAGTTAATAATAATAATACAAAATTATGGTTGGTAGGTTGATCCTTTTTGTGAGGAATATCCTCTGTAAAAAAACAATTGTCGACGAGCTCGCGAGCTCGATCGATGGGGTTGTTTATGGTTCTTTTTTATTTAACATAGCAATTTTTGCCCATGTAAAATCACTAAGTGACTCAACAGAAGTAATATTTTTTTTAATTCAATTTTCTTTAAAGTTCAAAGTTGCAAAAACTTCGAACCAGACGTATACGCGGCAATTGACGACCGATGTGGCGCGGTGGGCAAAATTCCGCCTGCGGCGCAGAAAGTTGCGGGTTCGATTCCCGCCTCGGAACAATCGTGTGTACGATCTACGATATTCGTTCCACGTGTTCTGGTCGTTTTCTATGTATAATAAAAAAATATCTATCTATGTAATGTATTATGTTTATCAGTTATCTGATACCCATAACACAAGCTCTGCTTAGCTTGGACCTAGATAATGCTGTGTGAATTGTCCAGAATTATAATTATTACCTATTAATTTAAATGTCTATAAACACAATCACATATACAAATTTCCAAAATTTTAAAATATTATTGATAAATTTAAAAAAAACAGTTCCCTGTTACTCGTCTCTGCTTAGCATTTGTCCGGCATTTCTAAAAAACTCCCTTAAAATATACCTACCTGAATAACTTTAACTAGGTTAGTTAAAGTTATTTTGCTAGGTATATTTTTGAATTTTTAAAAGAACCTCCTTAATTAGCTGGTTTTTTGACTGAGTATATTAGATTTATGTGTAGTGAATAGTTTCTTGAAAATGGTTTGAGTTTGGTTTTGTACTACTATATGTACTTAGGTACCTACTATTCTTATCGTAATTTATATTTTACAGGCGCATAGAATGGCTCAGAAAAATTGGACGAGAAGATTTATTGAGCATCGATGACTTAAAGCACTATAGCTACGAAGTTTGTTCTGATCATTTTAAAGAGTCAGATATGAAATCCATCAAACTACTCCACCCAAATGTAGTTCCTTCCAAAAGTATTGCGTCCAAAGAGTTCGAAAGCTCAGCCTCGACGTCAGATAACAATATAATAATTGCGAATGTCTGTTCTCTCTCGGAAACTGCAATAAAACAGGAATCAGAAGTTGAAGAAGATGGAACAAGAAAGAACATTCCAAAACAACATTCAGAACTATGTGTTATAAAGCCAGCATACCATAAAGAAGATACTGGAACAGACCTGAGTGAAAAATTGCAAATGTTGTTCAATTTGATAAATAAATTGAAAAGCAAATTCAATGGCGAAGATAATGACGTATATAAAAGGTTTGCCCTGAAATTGCACTATTCCAGTCCACATATGTACACAACTCTTGAACCTTGGCTTAAATTACCAAGCAAAATAACATTGAGCAGGACAAAAATGTTAATTCCTCCGAAAGTAGATGATGCTAGTTGGGAAACTTTGTCGATGAAAATAAAATCATTACCAGCTAAAGCTAAATACTGCAGTATTTGTGTCGATGAGATAGAGCTAAACCCAAACATATATTACGATTTAAAAGCCGATGAGGTGTTTGGGGTTGGGATCATAGAAGATGTTATTTTCCCTGCAACTTACGCCTACGTCCTTATGTTGCAAAGTTTATACTGCGACTGGAAGATGCCAATAGAGCACACTATTTGCGCCGCTGCTAAAACGCATACTGAGCTGGATGAGTTCATTACTCAAGCAATCAAGAAGCTCTTTTGTTTAGACATTAGCATCATAGGTCTGATAACCAATGAAAAAAAAATCTTCCAACAATATGCAGTAGCGAAAAAAGTTACTATTGGTCGTCCTTATTTCTTCATAGATGGGCGAATAATATATTACATCTTTGATGTTCCATCATTATTGAAATGCTTACACCTTGATTTGATTACAGGCAGGCTTTACGACTCCAGAAATAAACAAATTTGGTGGGAATTCATTAAATATATATTTTTGGATCAACAGCGAAAAAATATAAAGTTAACACCGAAACTAACTCAAGCTCACATTCAACCGGATGCAAAAACGATGACAGTGGAGCAGTCTGCACAAATATTCAGCAACTCTGTGTCTACGGCGCTGGAAACGTATATTGCATTTGGTAAATTATCTGCAGAAGCCAAAACAACCGCAATATTCATTAAAAGTGTGAACGACTTATTCGATGTTCTTAACAATGATAAAGATGAAGCAAAAGCTGGTTTTAAAGAAGATTGGGCTAAAATTTTAGGAGAAGGGCATATCATGTTTTCCAACATGAAAACAGGCGAAAATGCTTCAAAGGAAATAAAAAGCTGTCAGCTATTTCTGGTCACAATTCAATCAATGCAACATTTGTTTGAAGAATTGAAAGTAGACAGATTATCACACTTTAAGACAAGACGGTTGAATCAGGACTGTATAGTGGACTTGTTGAAATCTGCTAAAAAAGGCGAAGCCAACCCAACTCCCGTGCAACTGACCAGGGCATTCTCAAAATGTTTCCTTAAGAACATGCTACAAAAAAATCCTTGTCGTAAATTGGATACTAATGAAACATTTGAAATGGCTGAACATGTTATTAGAAAAGAAATAATAATTCCTGCCCCATTTGAATCGCTCGTTTCCTTACAGGGTGATACTGACCACAGATTGGATTTACCAGAAAGGAACGCTTTAATTTACGCTGCAAGCTTCTTGCTTCACAAATGTTGGGAACAGCACGAGTGCCCCACCTTTCAAAGAGCCTTGATGAATACCGTCGACTTGTCATCGGAAAACATCTTATTCAGTTCCTACAAAAAATATAACAAACAAGCTTCGTTCTACGGAAAACTAAGACTTCCAGGCGAAGAATTCATTCAGTATATTTGCAAATTAGAAGCTGCTTTATACAGTAACTTTAGGAAACATATTGAAGGCAAGCTGGGAAGTTCACTGTTTAAATTACTCAATGATATACCTAGGGTTAAAATATGTTATTGCTTCCCTTCAACCTATTTGATAAAACTGTTTATTAGGTTGCGAATTTATGACATTTTGCACTTCAACAACGATATGTATGCAAAAGGTGCCGATGCTAAATTATGTGCGGTCTCAATAAAAAAATTGATTTATTGAGGTTCTTAAGTAAATAGTATTCCTATGTACTTATAACCCGTTTTAACTTTAAATTCAATAAATGCTTACCTTAATCAGAATATTTTGTTTCACTTACCTATCACATTTCCTTTTTTTACAAATTTCAGGAGCTATTATGTGTCTTCTTCTTTTTCTATAAAATAGGGATCAATTTATACGATCCGCACTTACTTATGTTGGGGGTAGTCTATGTCCTATTTTTTATGTCGCCATAGCACCTAAACACCATAATCACACCTGGTGATCAAAGTAAAAGTAAAATATCATAGTAAATTTAGTATGTGTATAAAGAATTAGCAAGCTGAAGTGGCGGTGGACCGGCCATATCTCGCGAAGAACCGACGGCCGCTGGGGCAAACGTGTTCTTGAGTGCAGACCACGACTCGGTAAACGTAGTGTAGAACGCCCTCCGACCAGGTGTGATGACGACCTGCAAAGGACTGCAGGTAGATGCTCGATGCGGCAAGCTGTAGACAGGGAGCTATGGCGCTCATTGGGGGAGGCCTATGTCCAGCTATACGCTGATGATGATCAAATAATATACACATACTAGAACTTGTATTTTCAATTGAGCTGAATACAGACTGATGCCAACAATCTACAGGTAGTTTAACTGATTCATATCAATTGATGATGATGACCAGCCGCAAGTGTCCCTTAGGCTCTCTAGACAGACGGAATACATTTCAACTGCAATCCAACTGCAAATTGCAGTTCAGTTGCAGTTGAAATGTACTGCAGTTGTCACGACTGCAACTGAACTGCAATTTGCAGTTGAATTAAAAATTAGTAAAATAAACACAGACAGACACAGATTCAAATGAGTCTGTGTCAGATACCAGTCGAAACTGAATAGCTCGACAGACCTCAGTGAAATTTCATAGAAAGATAGATCCCCAGAAAATTGCCACATTCAGGACAAACGCGTGCGAAGCCTTGTATGTAAGCTTGATTACAATAACCGATTTTACTTTTAACACTTTGAGTGCTGAAAACGCACGGTATGAGTTTTCTACAAGTGACTAATCTGCGAAAATCCACACTAGCGCAGCGGCTAAGAAAATACAGATCTTTGTGACTCAGCAGAGCTGTAATATTTTTCGAACGAAACGCATGGGCGGCGCAACACAACCGCTGTGTAGAGCGGCAGCACGAATTTTTTAGGTAAAAAAAAAAGATCGCAGTCGTCGAAAAAAAACCGCAGTCAAAGTGTTAAAAACTATACCTAGTAGTTTTATGAATCATTAGTTTTTGCCCGCGTTTCTATGGAAACGTTTTAATAATTATTTCTATCCCATTGGAACTGATTTATGGGATAAAAAGTAGCCTATGTTTTATTCCGGGCCTGGAACTACCTGTATGCACAATTTCAGCCCGATCCGTTTAGTACTTTTTGCGTGAAGGAATAACCAAATATCCATACATACCTACAAACTTTCGCGTTTATAATATTACATAGTAGGATTACGGATGTAAGCAGGTTAACTACGAACCACGCTTTTCGTGCTCGGAGGGATTCGGTACGTACGTGCTTGTAGAACCACGCCTCGCTGAAGAAATCCCTAGTTAAGAGATAACACGTTGGTGTTCTTGCAACACCAATAATCTTAAATGATAAATAATGCTGGACAATCCACACAGCGTTATATCCCCAAGTTAAGCAGAGCTTGTGTTATGAGAACTGACTATAATACATTACTTAGATAGATATTTTTATTAAGTACCTATACATTGATAACGATCAGAACACCCTGAACACATCGTAGATCGTACACACAATTATCCCGAGGCGGGAATCGAACCCGCAACCTCGGCGCGGCGGACGTTCGCCCGCCGGGCCACAGAGATAATGGTGTTCTTCCATAAGGTTCGTAGTTAACCCGCTTACATTCGTATAAAACTCCTAACCTTGATACAGTATTTATTCTTCAACCTAATTCTATCTGGTGGGTGCCAGTATGGGCGTACAACTTATATAATTCTGAGAGTGGCTATATTAATCACTAAACACTCTTATTCCAATGCAGTAAGGTCGTTAATGTTCTCGCTCGAGCCCCGCTGAGGCACTGATAGAACAAACTGGTTTTGAAATGGATTTCGTATGAAACCTGGTTTGTAAGAATATGCATTACAAGATAAAGTTTGTAGTTTTTCTTAATTATAATCTAGCTTTGATTTTTTCAAGTAAATCATTGGCAGTAGCTTGTGAAGAGCTGACAACCGCGTTAACGTTCTTGAGAGACTTGGAGACCGCGACTCGACAAACGTAGTGTAGGACGCCGTCCAGCCAGGTGGAATGATGACATGCGATGGACTGCAGGCAGATGCTGGATGCGGCAAGCTGAAGACAGCGCTGTGGCGCTCATTAGGGGAGTCCTATGTCCAGCAATGGACTATTTTAGGTCGAAGCTGATGATGATGTCAGGAGTGGAAGTATTATGAGCTGCTATGCAGGTCGTTGCAAGAACGCTGGACACAAAAGAAACAAATTATTTTATTTCTTTAGAAGCGATCTCTTTCAGGCAACCTATGGCTGTATTGAATGATGATGATGATAATATGTATATATATAATGTCATATTAGTCGTGGTGCATCATGGGTTGGCAGTCGGCTTATGAACATGACTGTATTTGATACATAAAAATAAATCTCATCAAGAAGGCTTTCTTCTCCATAAATGATTATCTCAATGATGTTAATGCTTGGCCAGATGTCGCTCAGTTTCGCACAGACAATAGTATGTAAGTAATTTGTTATTGTGCATAGCTTTACTTAAATATTGACATGTATCGAATCATATTATATTTAGACTTAAATAGGCAAATAACCATGTATTAGACATATAAGAGATGAACATGCTAGTGGTTTCTTTTTCACTTCTTCCACTAGTGGACAAAAAATTGAAGTGAACACTAAAATAATTTTATTTGATAATAATTTAATGTATAAAATATGACTTGTCTAAGTGCTTATTTTGTAAGCCTAAAGAAATAAATGATTTTTTACTTTACTTTTACTTTACAAATGTTGATAGATGTATTGTACAGATAGCTACCAACAAACGTTTTGTTACGACGACCTCTGTGGCGTGGCGGGCGAAGGTCCGCCTGCGACGCAGAAGTTTGCGGGCTCAACTCCCGCCTTGGGACAAATGTTTTTGAGACCTACATATATTTGTTTCGGGTATTCTGGTCGTTTTTCTATGTATTATAATAAAAAATATGTATCCATGTAATGTACATATTTTGGTATTATGTATACCCATAACACAAGCTCTGCTTAGCTTGGGGCTAGCTAGATAATGTTGTGTGAATTGTCCAGTATTATTTATTTATTAATAATGCGGCCGATGGGGCAAACGTGTTCTTGAGGGGAGACCACGACTCGGTAAACGTAGTGTAGGACGCCCTCCGACCAGGTGGGATGACGACCTGCGAAAGACTGCAGGTAGATGCTGGATGCGGCAAGCTGAAGACAGGGCGCTATGGCGCTCATTGGGGGAGGCCTATGTCCAGCTGTGGACTGCTATAGGCTGATGATGATGATGATGATGATTTATTTATTATTTATTAATGATAGCTGGAGTTATTTGCCAGCTGGTAACATTCTAAGATATCCTATAGACAAGCTAAATTTAAACTTGATTATGTAACATTACCATCTAATAACTAAAGATTGGTAGAGTCATTACCTAACGATGGTAGAGCTTTAGTAACTATAACTACGAGTTTCTGCCCGCGGCTTCGCACGCGTTGTTTCTATGGAAATGTTTTAAGGTTATTTATATACTATGGGAACTAATTTTTATTATAAAAAGTCTAGCCTAGGCCTGGCCAACCAACTGTATACCTGTAAATTTCAGCCCGATTCGTTCAGTAGTTTTTGCGTGAAAGAGTACCTACCTAACAAAGATCAACATACAAACTTTGCGTTTTGTAATATAAATAGGATTGTAATTGATGGTGTTCTACCTACACCAAAAAATCACCACTACGATCTCTTTTTAACCAAAACACATCGCTTCATTTGAATAACGACGCGTACGTCGCCGAGCAACGAGCCAGCAAGCTACAGCAAACTTCCCCTACGACGAGAAATCATATTTTCCACCCCACAACAACTGTAACCCGAAGTATTCTCGATCGTAAAGTGAAGTTTCACGTGTTATCGAGTCTAGGCGCGCCACAGATTAGGCAGCCTCACTAGGTATAGGTATAAACACTCCGTGCTCGATGTTTTCCTCCAGCGGTTTATCTCTCCTCTCTGTGCTCTTTGACACCAGCTGACGTCAGCGACCCAAACTCAACCCTACCTCCCGTTCATACGGCACAGAATCGACAAGCGCATTTCCGACCGAATTTCGCACTCATTACCGCCATTCGGAAAATTTGAAGTAAACAGAATTTAGAGAATTTTCTCTCGTCTATTTTTTGTTTTAGGTCGATAGTTAACTCAAATTCGCTAATGGTAATTTGTATAGCAGTTTTAAAAACTTGAAAATTATAGGCAGAGTCAAGGTGGAGTCGTGCGGTTTGTGCAAATTCGAATACGGAAACGTAGCCGTGTAGAAATAGTGGTTGTTAGTCAAGACTCAAGGCTAGTGTATTTCGGCAAATGTGTGTGCAGAATGCGAGCGCGCGACGGCGACGCGAACGGCGGCGGCGACGGCGACGACGGCGACGGCGACGGCGACGGCGGCGCGCCGTCATCAACCAAGCAAGCAGCTGACGCAACGCGCGACCTCTTTGTCCGGCCCCGCGCAGCACGGAATGCTCGCGCCCGGCCTCGCCGCCCCGCGCCGACCGCGCTCGACTAATTACGAATGTCAAATGTTATCGCACGCAACCGAGTACCGTCCGCCGTCCGCACTCCGCTGCGCCGCTCTTCATAATAATAAAACCTGATATTTAAAACGGAACGTCCTTCTAACGCCGTGTAGTTGCGCCGACGCCAATCTACGATAATAATAAGCCGACTACCTAGAAAGCGTCTCGATAAAGCGCTGAAGACTCGTATATGACTAGACTGTGGTCCGCTACGAAGCGCTACAGCGCTGTAGGAGCGCGCAGCTCGGCGCTCACATAAGTACGGCCAGTTCTATGCGCGCCTGTATAGCTATTAAATGTATATAGAATATATAGTAGTAATCGCTCGACGCAGCGGTATTATGTCGGAAATATACCGGCCGTTCCGTGCCTCAAGCCGATTCACCGTTCTGCGATTTAGTTTGTATGGGAAGTTTAATTTTGATTTTTTAAAGTTGTAGAAGGAGTTATTAAATTCTTTCTTTTGCTAAAATATAGAGTACAAGGTAAGCCGTCATTGAAGCTATATTGGGTTAGCCAAAGCTTTAAAAAAATGATTATAAGTAAATATTATTTTTAGAAAAAATAATATTTACTTATAAGCATTTTCTTGTCGTGTTAAATAAAATGGTGGTTGTAAGTATAATTCTATTTATGAAAATATTTGAGTTAAAACATAACATTTTTAGCCATCCTAACTATGAATGACTTATCTGACTTTATTGGTAGTTTTGTTTTATTTTAAATGAAAAAAAGCGTCTTGGGGACACTTCCGACTGGTATTGTTATGGATCAGTTGAGTTGTTTGCTGTTGCAAACAATCTACAGACAGCTCAACTGAACAATTGAAGCAATTTTAAGCTAACATCAGACTGTTGTCTGATGTTATCTCAAATTTGTTTCTAGTATTTTAATTTGTTATAAAATAAATATTTTAAGAAACACAATAATCGCTTGATAAGGTTGAATTCAGATAACCACATTGATTAATGAGATTGATAAGCTGTACCTATACATGTTCTGTTCATGTCAGCAAAATAAACGAAACAGAAGTGAGATGTTTTTATATTCAATGAACAATTTTATTTGTACCATTCTGATGACTGTAATAATTTGAATAAATAATATCGGATATTCCACATAACATTATTTAGCCCCAAAGTAGGTGACAGCAGAGGTGAGGTGACTATGATAATATGATAATGATAACATAACTGAATTTCAACAGCTTTATTTGTTTTTTTATCTATTTGTTTTTATTTTCTTTGTTAAATAGATATGCAAAAAATAGGGCCTTACTTTTTCGAAAAGCTTTTTCTAGAATAAGCCAAAGGAATGAGCTTTAGCTGATAGTGTTTATTTTAGATTTTGGGTGCGATCGTGACCACGTAAGCTGTAGAAACTTAGAGAAAAATGAAACAAAAGGTACGCGATAAATTATGTTAACAAATCGCGAAAATTTTAAAAGTTGATATTAGATTTCTAAAAAAACTTCTATGATCATTGCAAGCTAACACTCTTTAAATCGCCCATACTTAAAAGACGCACCTTCAAGGACGACCATAAAAATTAATTATTTAATAATGAACTGCCCTTGCAACAATGAAAACTTGAAACTGATTATAGAAGTAGATTTTTTCTTCCAAGGGTTTCTGTATATTTTCGCTAAAGAAATTGTAGAGAACTAAACAAAGAAAACTTTTCGGAGTAACCGGCCTGAGGCACGGCCCGTTCCTCCGTCAGCTATAGCGTGGCCTTATAGATGGTTGTTTGCGCTCACAGAGTGCGGTGAACAGCGCTCACCGGCGGCGCGGTGGTGTGCGCGTGGCGTGTGCGGACGAGGGGCGCGCGCCTGTGTGCTTGCCCGTACAGACACAGGCACACAGAAGAAGCGCTGTGTGCGTCTCTCGCCTGTGCGGGTGCGTTCCGAAACCGCTCTCTATTCTATCTATGCGAAGGCGTCGTATCGGCAGTATAGCGGGCACGCTCGGGGCGAGGAATTTAGAGGCGGGGGTCGTATCGTTAATTGTTATGAAGTTGATTTCGGTCCTGAAATTCCGAAATAGGTATTTTGAAATAACGCCTTCTTCTGTCATCGCGCCTTTGACTTGTATTTCGCTATTTGCTCTACTGACTCTAGAACTCTTCTGTAGACTATTCCCATTCATTAACCTATTTCTGCGCGCAGTCATCTTGAAGCGTCATCGTCTCGATCCGTTCCCGGAGCGCGCGATAAACATATGTTTTCGTTTATGGCTCTTCGTTGACTGGCGTTTGCACGTTATCAGAGCGTGATAACAAAGCGAAGTGCGCCGTCACTTCTGAGAATAGGGTTTGTTTTTGTGTGGCAGGCTGGTTCGCCAATAGCTAAACAAGTCCATGGCTAGCGAATCCAAGTGACCGCAAGGGTCTTCGGGTCAGGGTGATGGTGCTATTCAAATACTCTCCTCATTCTTTTTGCCTTTGACCTTTTGATCTGAATGATCAGTCACTATTATCGATCTTTTACACATGTCATAGTAAAAGATCGACAATAGTGACTGAAGTTCGTAATTAAGGTTCCTATGGTTAAGACCTTATGCATCTCTAGCCTTATAAACTCTAAGTTTGCTGAAAAATTACTTATTAGTAAGTACCTAAAGCAACTAATAAACTCTACATTTGCTCTAAAATTACTCTCATATTAGTAAGGACATAAAGCAACTAATAAACTCTACATTTTCTCTAAAATTACTTATTAATAAGGACCTAAAGCAACTTTTAAGACTCTACAAAAGTTTTATAGCTAGATGACAATTTTCCTCTAGCACAGTCCATATAATTCTTCAAAAAAAAAAACCACTCGCATCTAAACATTTACCGCATAAACTTACCGCACGATAAGCGGCATTTGCCGCACGACATTTGCCGCACGACATATGCCGCGCGGTACAATAGCCCGACGTACGGCCGACAGACGGCATCTGGCCCCAGCATGCTCAAAAGGTGTCATTCCCCTTCAGTTCGACTTCGGCCATCATTCACGTCGACACTCCGACACTCCACAGAAGGTGTAACAGTTGGTACGGCCCGTGATCCCGCGGTCGGGCAACAAACAACTCCCTACTATGAGTCCGCTTCGAATCAAACTCGTTAGCGAATACCAATCTTGAACAAAAGGCGAAATATTATTTTTAAGGTTTTTTTTGTTTGAATTGTTATTTCATTAAGTATTATGTATTCTCTAGATTCAGCAGATTATTTTGAACGTTTTTAAAGTTAGGTTAGGTATTATTTTTGGGTTTAAGTTGAAAATTCCGTATCCGGACTTTTCTATAGTCTTCTATGAAGACAGCAATAATTAAGTTTGATCAAAATTATTCAAATACCTACTTAATTCGTTATAATACGCCTTGGGAGATTTATGTTTGTACGATCTGAAAATGTTTTTTCCGGATGTTCTGAGTATATTCTATGTACAATAAAACATGTTTTTCTTGGTTAATGTTTTCTATTAAGTATATCAGTCATCTAGTATCCATAACACAACCTGTGCTTAGTTGCTAGATGATGCTGTGTGGATTGTCCAACTTTATTTATTTATTAATTTAATTACCAATATTTTAATGTATTGTATTGTTTTCTCATACCATTAGAGTTAGTTGTGGCAGGCTTAAACGTGAAACATTCTACTAAATACAACTAGAATTCAGCAATTCAGCATGTCTCTAAAATAACTCCGAACAACAGTTTACTTTTCGCATGAAACACGTGAGAATCTCGATCGGCTTTAAAAGTTGTGCTCTCTTAGTAGTGGCTTCGATTCTCAAAATAGGTATGAAATACTGCGCAAGCATTCACTTATTTACCGCAAAAAAGAACATGTTTGCAATAAAACATCAATTTGCTACGAGCTTCTACGAATGCTACGGAAGCGCTACGAGATAGACGAATAGTTTGCTTAATAATTAGCTGAACGGAATTACCATTAAACTAATATTATAGGTTGCCTGGAAGAGATCAGGCCAGCCATAAGGCCGCCCTTTATTCTAAGTTTTTATTTCTGTTTTTTTTTCTTTTTTATATAATAAAAAAGAAAAAAAAAACGCTGTTGCAGCGTTGGATCGCGAGGAGTGGAAGAAGAAAAGGGAGGCCTTTGCCCAGCAGTGGGACAGTAATGGCTTAAAATTAAATAAATAAATAAATAAATTATATAATAAAGTGGTTTCTATCTATCTATCTAATATTATTAACGCGAATAAAACTTTTTAATCTTTCGCGATTTGTTTTCTTAGATTATTTATCGGGTATTTATCGCATACATTTGTACATGTTTTATGAATAAAAGAAACCCGTAATGTAGTTTTTAACCTAATTAATTTTTAACATTAAATATAAACCTCTAAACCTGGAATCAAACAGGCTAACTTTTAGACAAGCTTTTTCTTTTTACCTACTTAAATAATTTAAATACTTATTTCTACTAGTTTTTAATTGGGTTGGTTTTTAATTTGTACTTCTTTCTACTTTTTATTAAGTTGTACTTATGTATAGGGTCGATTTAACTGCATGATTTTCTCAATGAAATTGTAAATAAATTACAACTAAATTACGCATTTCATATCTAATAACATTTTTTTTTTTAGTTTTTAACTTTAACTTCTTTAAAATAAATGCGGCAGCGTCCTCTACGAGGTTTTACTCAAAAAAACCTACGCTCAAAACTATAGAAACAAATTGGCGCATAGAGTTAAGAATGATTGCGACGCGGCGCGACGACGACGACGGACGACCAACGCGACGACGCGACGTAGGTAGCTAACTAGCTACTAAGGATCATTAGAAAATAACCCGGTTTATACCAAGCAAAATATATGGACAAAACACCAATAAAATCTCATATTCCACGTTTAAACTAAAATCTATCGACCATCATATAAAATCGTAAATATTTAAGCGAAAATACTCGATTTAAATAAAGTAACATAGAGCTACGCAACAGACAGAGGCGCTAAGACTTTGCGGGGAGTCATGGTTCGGTGCATGCGAAATCTCGCTCCACTAAGCGCAGTCCACACGAGAGACTGACTCAAATACCAAATTCTTTATTTCATCCTTTGTTTAGGCTTACAAAAAAGCACTTGGACAAGTGCAATATAACATAAATCAAATAATGGTAAAATAGGTGTTTTTGATTTTCTGACTGAAACTTTTGAAACAAATCCAAATTTTTTCGACGGCTGGTGTGGTTGATAGGCGACGACTCTAATATAAATAAAAAAAAATACTTTGGTAGCAGCGATAACGATGACTTGAACTAACCTTCGCATCCGTCACTAGCCGCATCCATCACCTACAGAATTTCGCAGGTCGTCATCCCACCTGGCGGCAGGGCGTCCTACACTACGTTTGCTGAGTCTCAGTCTCCACTCAAGAATGTATATCCCAGCGTATTTTGGTTCTTCGCAAGATATGGCCGGCCTAAGGCCAGCTTGCTAGTTCTTTTGAAAAAACAACATAGTGGTTTAATTTGCAACTATTCGACCGTGCTTTGTTTATAAAGCTTGGCAAGCACATTTCATACGTATCTCGTTTGCGCTCTAACTTATAGACAGTTTCTACGAGATCCGTCCGGCCACACAGTGCCAACGCGCTGGGAGCTTTATAATAAACTTTGTTATTCTCCCCAATACTCGGGAAAAACCAGCGAGTTTGGACTACGAATGAAAAAACAAACGTCAATGTGACATTTCACAAATTTGAAAATTCATAAATGTCAAAATTGCCTTTGCAAAGTAATTTTGACAATAAATAGGTTTAGTATTCTGCACGAACTTCAAAGCTATACAAAATTTGTACTGCTCTGAAGTTCGTTCAGAATACTATCGATCGCTTCTTTAAATTCCGCGCCAAATAACTTAGCGCGTGTTGCAAATCGGCCTTTGAATTTCCCCTAAAATCATAGAAGGCAAAATCCTACCGATTTAATTGACGCAATATGATTTTACAACAATTATTATATAACGTTTTTTTTAATTTTTTAACTACAGAGAAATTACATCTAATTCTAATCTAATTATTATCAGGTACTTACAAGTAGGTACATATATCTTGAGAAATAAAACTGTTAGAAATATCAAAGTTACGAATGATCTCAACATCACTTTCAACGAATATAATATTTTTATAATAAATACAGAACAAAAACCGTCTAGTATTTGTGTCGTTCAATATTATTGGAGGACGCAACGCAAATATTCTACCTAACTTGTTGAGCTCGTCTGTACAATGTAGGTACAGTAAATACCTACCAAGTTTTGTATCGGGGCCGATGATTCACGTTTCATTATTCTAGGAACGTTATGTCGACAACATACCTACTGGCACTCGTTTGAATTTAACAAGCTTGAGAAATAATTTCCAAAAGGAATCAAAAATTTGTTAAGTATATATAACAAAAATGGAACCTAAAATCATTCTACTGCCTTACCGCTTTTACCTTCATCGTGGAAAAAGGTAACCTTGCACGGCGTATTGGCTTGCGTTTTAGTTTGTGGTTTCTAGCGCCATCTGTTGGTGGTGTAAGCAAGTACTTGTAGACATCTGGCGGTAAAACTTACACGGCCGGCAGCGTAGCGGTTGAGAAATGTTGTTGGTCGCGAGTTCGATTGTTTAATAATATACTTACTATAGAAGTTTAGTTGTTATTGACTGTATAGTTAAACGACCAAACTCTAGGAATTAAATTACTTAAGTAAAAAAAAAACTTAAAATACTTTTAGATTCTCATGGTTTTTTCAAAAACCATAATATCAATGTGAAACTTTAGATGTGATTAATATACCTAATGTATTTCAATATTATGTTACCTGAGTTACACTTAGCACTGATAAAAAACCTTTTTTTACTAGTTTCTGTCCGCAGCTTCGAACGCGTGTTTGATATGCGAAACGAGGTAATTTCTTTCCCATTAGAATTGTTTTATGATCTAAAAAGTTGCCTTTGTTTGATTTGATTTTATAATATTAATGTGATAGATAATACATATATACTTACTTTATCTACGATTGACTTTCTTAGCTGCGCACAAACTACTGCGCACATTTTCTTTGCAAAAGACTTCAACGAAGCCCGTTATAAGCAACCAAAATCGATGCTCAAAATTTGGGTAGAATACACATAATATTATTAGCCCTGGTCATCCCACAGCTGGGCAAAGGCCTCCCCCAATCCCCCAGACTGATTACTCTAAGGCTAGATACAAGTTTTTGATACTTCGTATAACTTTTTATACAAATAATATTCTATGTACCTAATTCATTTTTACATCTTTCTTTATCATGGCTCTCCGTCTAGTCTACGAGTAGGTAGAGTAAGAATACCTATGAAAGTTTCGCTGCTACGCAATAACAAACCCTAGTGCTACAGCAAATCAAGTCAGCACTGTGAATGGTACAAGAACATGGTATGGCGGGAAAGGAAAACCTGAAAAACACTGCAATATACTCCATGAGCTATGCTCGCGTGGAGCCGAACCGCTCCGCTAGGTGGCAGCACATAGCGCGCTATTCACGGCGTATATTATTTACCAGGGTTATATACATGTGTCGTTATATAAGTGAACAGAAAGCTACGTTCGGTCGCGGCCCGGACGGAGCGGGGGCGGCGGGGCGCGGGCGGGAGGACACCCACACAGCTGCAATCCCACGCACACGCGCGCGCCGCGCCGCGTCCCTGTGTATCGAGCCAGCGAGCGCGCCAACCGACCGACTACCAACTCGACGTATTCTTATTATTATGAAAGGAGAAACGCTTTTTGTAGGGCAAGAACTAAATTTGTAGCATTACGGCTGCCGATAATAAAGATCGTAAACGCATTTCAGACTGAAGTTTGTCTTGCGGCTCAGAGATGTCGCTCGCGAGTTTTGAGTGCGTTTTGTGCGAAAATACCCGGTTATCCGGGCTCCCTTTACATAGCATGTCAGCAATGTCGACACGATTTACTGCAATAAGTGAAATGTGAGCCTTTGTGCTTGATATTCAATTTGTTTGTAAGTAGCTATATTTTAATTGTGCTCTGAACATGTAAAGTCCTTTGAGCGCAAAATAAAATATCATTTTTGCGCTGTAAATATAAAATACCAACTAGTATTAGGTACCATGTTCATAAAATATTTTATCTGTAAACCTCCATATCCACAACGCAACCCGTGTTTAGGTTTTTATTTATTTATTTATTTATTACAAGGAAAACCAGCAGCACATACAGTAAATAAAAAAAATAAGAAAATAAAACTGTATTTATAATCTTACCTCTTTTATAATTTCTAAAAACTATTTTATTGAGTCATTAAAACAACTTCATGACTACCCTCACTAGTCTGCTTTAATTAAAACTAGTTTCTGCCCTTGTCTTCGATTCTGATAGTATAACTTGGTTCCGGAGATACATATGCCATTGGTCAAATGTTTTTTTTTTATGGCCTATCTTTCTGGGCCTGTAAAAATACATTATATATTCTAAGATCAACGCAATAAAGTTCGTTTCAGCTTCTGCTTCTCCGTCAAAGCGCTACTGGCTAACAGCTGTCTTTCTGCGTTGAAATAGAGGTCATCTCTTTCTTCACTATGCGAACTGAGCGAGACTTCAGACCCAGAAAGATAGCAAACGCGTTTTTAGCAAACCTACCATTTTATTAAATTTACGTAATATACGGTACTCTTTAGTTTTCTATAATTGGAAACCGACCATAAACATTAACAATTAAAACTATGAAAAAACTATAAAATTAAGTATAACAATGTACAAGCAAAATATTGAATAAAAAAGCTATGGAAACGCACCCATTCATTCTCGCGGCTCACCATAAAGATTCCAACTCGACTCTTATTCGAACAAAGAGCCGATTCTGTCTCATTCTTCCGCTAGGAGGCGCCACGAAGGCGGTGCGTCACACATAACTCGCCTCGTGTGTATCTACCTTTACGAGAATAGTTCCCGCCAAAACACAATGCGCGGGAAACGGTAACTTTCACACATATTTTGAAAGTATTTAGCCTCGTAGCACTTCGTAGCGGTTGTATTGTCTGCTACGCTGCCTTTTAATGAAGGCTATGTTAATTATCTCGCTTGTAGTTAGCTGAAAATGGATGAACTTTATTTTGATCATGTGTTTGATATTAATATGCATTTTCTATAAATAAATTATGGAATAATAATAGTGGAGACCAGGATTCGGTAAGCGTAGTGTAGGACGCCCGCCGACCAGCGAAATATTGCAGGGAGATGCTGGATGCGTTAAGCTGAAGACATGGCGCTCATTAGGGGAGGCCTATGTCCAGCAATGGACTAACATAGGCTGATGATTATATTATGTATACTTAAATAAATAATAAACAAAGCTGGACTATTTACACAGCATTATCTAGCCCCAAGCTAAGCAGAGCTTGTGTTATGGTACTAGATATGTAACTGATATACATAAAATATATATATATATATTATTAGGCATAGAAAACGACCAGAAAACCCTGAACAAATATCTGCACTCGTGCAAACATTTGTCCCGACGCGGGAATCGAACCCTCCTGCCTCGCAGGCGGACCTTCGCCACAGACGTCGACACGACGACGAAACGCCTATTTCTACTACAAATTTGATTTGGTTTCAAGGAATAGTTCCTTGATCATGGTTTCAGAAACCCAATGGTACAGATTAATTTAGGGAATTATTAATGATAAAATAAATACTCAAATTAATGTTAATATCAGTACATACCTAAATAAATTGAATAAGTAGGAAACTTAAGCCAAAGGCGAGTTGATACGTTATAGAAATTTAAAGATAATGAGAGATTTCTTGTTCTGGAAGTTTTATTAGCACATTAAAGCATCTTATAATAAAAGTTTCAAAGTATTGTTTTGGTTGTATTGTATAATGTTGAAACTACCAAAAATTTTTTTTTTTAATTTTTATTTTTTAGAGTAGGTATTATAAAACACGCGGTGAGCCGGTGAGGTCAGGTACAAGACCAACAACGGCTTAACGTGCCTTCCGAGGCACAGGAAATACACCCAGATGGATGATGATGTGTGAAATCATTAGAAAAACAGGGTGTTTCCTCGTGGCCAGACTATCACGAGGAAACACCCTCTTTCTTATGTTGTACATGTAAGTACAAAATATAAGTTCAACAGCATATTGCTCTCAAGCTTTGTTCCACTTATTAATTTTCTCTGTGTTAAGTTAAGATATACCTTAGTATTATGACCTAATTATGTTTCATGAGCTGCAAAGTCGAATAAATCTCTTATAAATCTATGAGTACTAAATATCTAATTAGTATTATTATAATATGCATATAATATGTAATAGGAATAGAAACGCATATCGCAATTAGTAGGGTATTGTTATTATATTGTTAGCAAGTACGGTGATTACAAACCACCATAAATTATACAGGGTGGCTTTTTGAGATGGAAGAGGACGTTCAAATCCGAAACTATGAGAGTTAGACTAATGTCATGATAGTAGTCATGAGCTTGATTTGCAAGGGAACAAAAATGCATGTTTAGATTTTTTCTTATCTTTTAATTACTTATAGCAGAAAAAAATGAGATTGATTTATTAAAAATGTGACGTTTTGTTTTTGTACCAACGTATTCAGTTACTTATTATAAGGATCTTGTTAAAAAAACTACCTGTGCAGTTTTTTTTTTCATAAATTGATGTTCATAGCACCTTTCACAATCACAACTGTAACTGTAGTTAGTTGTCTCTAAATGATCTGGGATTCGACAATCCACTCCCATCTCAAAAAACCACCCTGTACATAGTAATCTACCTTGCTACATGAAAGTGCTAACTACAACGAGATACGTACATACACATACATACACAATAAGTATATTTAGAACATGTTAATCATCTGCCTGGATATGCTTAGGGGCTTTTCTGATAAGAAACTGAATACTGTTGATACGTATTCTAATTAAAACTAGGTACTAAGAGTCCTGCAGTCTTTCGCAGGTCGTCATCCCACCTGGTCGGAGGGCGTCCTACAATACGTTTACCGAGGCGTGGTCTCCACTCAAGAACACGTTTGCCCCAAAAACTGATTGAAAGACTGCAGGTAGATGCTGGATGCGTCAAGCTGAAGACAGGGCGCTATGGCGCTCATTGGAGGAAGCCTATGTCCAGCAGTGGACTAATATAGGCTGATGATGATGATGATGATGATGACTAAGCGTCCAAATAAAAAAATATATGTGAAAAAAAATATTTTTAACATTCAGGTTAGGCCTTCGGGAGGTTTTCACTGCAGGTAGGCACAAACTTTATTTAATACCATAGTAGGTAGGTATATCTCAGGGGAGGCCTATGTCCAACAGTGGACTAATATAGGCTGATGATGATAGCTGTAGTAGATACGGATAAACATAATAACCGTTTCAGTTAGCTTCTAGATAAAATACATACATATAATGCTTACTGTGAACCATAAATAAATGAAAAAAAAAGCTGTAGTAGCCCGGAATAAGAAAGTTGGCGGTGTTACATTACACCCCGGTGCTTTGGAAAGCACACTAAGTGGTTGGTCTTGCGCCTGACCTCTCCTCGGTCGTGTCCGTCTACCGTACCATCGGATTATGAGAGTGAGGGGATAGAGAGTGCACCAGTGTTTGCGCACTTGTACACTAATATGTCCTGCGCACCTGGATAGTCTCCGTCATATCGAATTTGGTATAGAAGAAATCTAATTGTAAAAGGTTACCAATAAATCTATGCTCTATACTCCCTTTCTCTCCACTCATGAAAATACTTGAAAGAATCCAAGTTCAAAATGGCTACCTTCTAAATATTTACAAAAAAGGAAACCCCAAAGCAAAGCATGGCCTAATATTTTAGCTAAAACGATCGCCTCTTATCCCTAAATACTTAGCAACGTGCCCAAAAAGGTTGCGGACCGAGGTTTCTCCCTGGAGGATGGTTGGGAGTTGCTTCCGTGTAGACTTTACCAGGGCGTGTCACTCGAGCTAATAACCTCTAAAGAGGTTTTACTATTTTACTTTAAAAACTATAGAGTTTGGTTAGAAGAATAAATTATGAATGTGAGCTGGTTAACTATAAACCTTGTTTAAGTTGACAGAACACCGACTGTTATCCCACACTCAATAAAAATACAGTCCTGGAAAGGAACGTTAATCGCACCTAAGCAGATGATAACAGAAAAGGAACGTAAAGATCCATGTTTTTTAAATAATTGTTCGAATTTTAACCACCTGACAAGAGCTCTCATTTGATAGAGGTTCTATGACTTCGAAGAGGTCTCTTTATAATTAATGCACTGAGTTTGCATAGAAGTATCCGTGACCGTGAGCTATAGTTTTTCGTAGTTTGACAACGTTGAATTGTTTCATACTAACTCAATAATAGTTTTCGAATAGTTTTATGACATCTGACAGAGGCTTTTTTCACACAATATTGCACTTGTCTCATTCTGTTTTGTAGATGCAAAGGATAGAAGATAAAGTTTCAAGCTCTCGAAAACTTTTGACTAACTATTCGTATTGTGCACACTCATAAGCCTACAGTTAGACCCTGGAAAGGAACGTAAAACGTACCTAAGCAGATAACATTAAAGGAACGTAAAGTCGATGGAACATAAAACCAATCACTCTCATTCCTATTTTATATTTCTAGCCTTATTAACTAGATTGGAACAACAGATTGGATCCTACAACTGAAAAAACTTAGGTATTATGT
This sequence comes from Eupithecia abbreviata, assembly GCA_943735965.1. NCBI lineage: Eukaryota > Metazoa > Arthropoda > Insecta > Lepidoptera > Geometridae > Eupithecia > Eupithecia abbreviata. The sequence goes on along the minus strand of OX030991.1, from coordinate 7,065,115 downwards.
TTTCTTTTTTAGAACACGAATAGTACCTACTCTTCAGTATGTTCCCATTATTTTAAATCCTAAATTAAACAGCATACGGGTTTATTGTTGATTTTTTTGTTATTTAATATGTAGTATTTATTTTAGTAAGTATATTTGGATTTTTTTGTCATCAACCATAGTTCTTCAAAAGTTTAATTTATATTAAGGACTTATACGATTATTTTAATGTTATTTATTATGTATGTACCTTAAAATTTGATTATGTATAAATTCTTTAAAATTTTGTTATAACATCTAACTCTATTATTTTTTGATGTTTTACGTTTATGTTTTTAGGTTACGTTTCAAGCCAGATCATATTATTTTTTGTATTATTCTATAATTGCTTGTCGTTTTTCTTGTTGTTTGGTGTACCTAATAAACTAAAATAAATAAAATATATCCTATGGGATCTCTGGACCAAGATTGTTTTGTCCAAGTTTAATCGGTTTTCGCTGATACTTTCGAAGGAGTCACTGGGTGAACTATAAAACTGATGTGTGTCATTCTCCAGTTCTACAGGGTGCCACGTACCTTAACATGTGTTATAATCCGAAAGGGATGATTCTGGACTTTGAAAGAGTCAAATTTGGCCCAGTATATTAAAAAAACGGATACTTATCACCCTTCTTGGCTTAGTCAACGTAACACGACACTCTGTATAGTGCTTTCGCGAGTGCTAGGAACCTCTGTAGCACAGTACATAAGCGAACGACGAAAGGGGGTGCGGGTTTTAAATACTGGCAGGTTGTGAAAAACTAAATATTATGGCATGCAAGCAGCTCTGAGATGCGACGCGCCCTTGATTCGATATATAACTTTATTCAGTACGAAAAAAGGTACAAATTTTATTGACATACTACGAAAACTTCCCGCGGCGCCCGCGCCGCATTGTACCGCGTTTGCATCAATTTGTTTCTTTTTACGTGGTAAATAAATAATACTGAACAATCCACACAGCATCAGAGTTTGGGGCTAGAAAAGGAAAAATAGTTATATTTTGAATCAAAGTGCGTGTACCGTCGCGTCGCCTCGTCGCTTCACGGTTTTAGTGCTGACCTAAGTCTGCGAAGACGGCGAGAACTTTATGTATATTACATTTATTGTATTAAGTCAATGGTTTGATCACTATCCTACGTTTCGAGAGTAGTTAGCAAATAAACCAGACCAATCAGAATATTTAATTAACGAATACCTTAGCGGATTACAGAAGTACCAAAGCCTTCATTCAAACTGAGCTTTCATCTATTTCCAGAAAACGCGGCGTTTTGTGCTCTTGTTTATTAGCAAGTACTTATGCTATTTTGGTCGGTTATTTAATCAGGCAAAACCAACAGAGCGATAGCGCAACGATTAAAGCTTTCCCTGCCCAACCTAAGCGATGCGGCCCCGGCAAAAGCGCACCTTCTTCGCGTATCTTCATCGGTCGGTAATACATAATATATCTAATTGTTCGAACTGCATAGGCTGCTGAACTACGAGTAAGTCTTCGAGAACATCTATTTACGTCCTAGGAAGAGGAGAATCAATATGTAACCCTAGGAACACAGTAGAGTCTACAAGGTGAATGTTCTAAGTTGACGCGAGAGTCAAATTGATTTCTGGTATTTCGTTCTTTCAGCGTTCTACAATTAATAAAACTGGCGGAAAATAATTTGCCGCAAATCGTAAATCATTTACTAATAAATCATCATCATCATCAGCCTATATTAATCCACAGCTGGACATAGGCACAGTACACACGTATACTGAAACATAGGCCTCCCCCAATGAGCGCCATAGCGCCCTGTGTTCTAATAAATATCAATATGAAAAATAACTTCGATTCAATAGCTGTTGAAATAGCTCCTTGTATGAAAATTATGGAGCGATATTTTTTGTCGTTCGTGTGATATTAGCTTTACGCAATTAATTTAATTTAGCATCACGTGCAATAACGAAAAACAGAATTTATTAATATTATTGGAAAATGTTGTATCAATTTTGCTGACATTAATGAACACTGGAAAATTCAAGTACTGATGAAACTATTTTTCAAATTATTATGTAGTATGTTGGGTTTCAGGTATTTGTCTGTTTATCTGCCCTGGAGCGGATATGTATTTTTGACTCGAATCCGGTCAGTCTCTGAGGTTTTTTTACAAGCCTTTATTTAACTTGTCTGTTAGTCAATATGTAGCTAAAATGTATTTTTGTGTGGGACAAACCTAGCAACTGAATTTTAGACCAGTCTTCCTGAACCGATTGATCTGAATATCGCCATAATCTTATGTTACTTCGGTGAATTACGAATGCAATGGTATGGCGCCACCACCATACCATTCCATGGCGTGGCTATGGCCACTCACGGCCACATATGAACTTCTAAATGAAATGACGAGTTTAGTTAAAATAAAAATAATAAAATAGCTTAGTTAGCGTATATGTAATTAACGGTAAGAATTGCATCGGTAACAAAACTCAAGCAAAAACAAAACACGACAGTCTCGAAAAAAATTCTGGCGCCTTTTCAAGTACGCGGGAAAGGTTGACTTGTTGATGTTGATAATCATCAGTTTACATACTCATCATCATCATCATCATCAGCCTATAGCAGTCCACTGCTGGACATAGGCCTCCCCCAATGAGCGCCATAGCGCCCTGTCTTCAGCTTGCCGAATCCAGCATCTGCCTGCAGTCTTTCGCAGTTCGTCATCCCACCTGGTCGGAGGGCGTCCTACACTACGTTTACCGAGTTTACATACTATGTTTGAGTAAATATATTATTATTTATTAATAGTTACCAGCTATTCGTATATGATTATTATTTTTAAGATAATTACATTGTTTTTCTCAACTTTGCTGTTCTATAATATCTGTGTAATCCTTTTTAAACTGATTGTTGATGTTGTCTGGTAGAGATCGATCTTAAGCGATAAGACCGCCAAATTTTTGCATATTTTGTATTTTAATCTATCTTGTTTGTTTTATTTTTAAGTTTAAGTGCAATAAAATAATTATCTATCTATTGTTAAATATTATTTAAAATATATTAGGTATTTTAATAGAAATTGTACGCTGTGGTATATCTGAACAAATTTAGTTCATAGTAGTTATACATAGAAAACGACCAGAACACCCGAAACAAATATCTGCAGATCGTACACACATTTGTTCCGAGGCGGGAATCGAACCCGAAACCTCTTGCGTCGCAGGCGGACCTTCGCCCACCGCGCCACATCGGTCGTCAAAATAGTAAAGAATACTTCTTTGTCTCTAATAATTAAATAAATAATGCTGGACAATCCACACACCATCTAATCCCAAATTAAGCGAGCTTTGGTATGGGTCCTAGATAACTGTTTTACTTAATACATTAAAAAAATTTTAGGGTTCCAAACCTCAAATTCGTAACAAAGGTGCAATATTTAGATTAAGCATTAATCTTAAGATATATTGTATCTCATATCTCATTATTAGTGAACATTTTTGTTTTATGAGAAATAAAAAAATTTAAACCGAATTTTTTAAAAAATCTATCTGTGCACCAAAACCTATATGGTACCATATTTCCGTTAACCTATGTAGAATCATCATATTTGGCAAGAAAAAGGTAAAGGCTTATTATTATACGAAACCCTAGGTGCGTGAGTCTGACTCGCACTTGACGTTTTATTTATTACCTTTGCATAGAAAACACATAGAACAAAAGTTCGTACGACGTCAGATCGTACAAATATTGTACCGGGGCGAGAATCGAACCATCATCTAATGCTCGTTAGTAGGTAGGTAATTTGACTTTCCATAGAAGCTTCGCAGAATGCCTATTCAGCTTGGTTCATAAGCACCTGCCTCTACCATCCCCTTCTAGGAATTTCCACCGACTGTGTTCATCTTTTGTACCGAATTCCTGGTACATAAATAATGCGATATTTGACTACCTCTAAATACAAGGGTAATTAATAAATTACCTATATTACCCCAGCAACGCAGTGAGGAAAATTTCTCTGCTATTTAATATAAATAAATTAATAAATAATGCTGGACAATCCACACAGCATCATCTATACACAAGCCGAACTCGATGTGAAATATTTAAAACAAACTGCCCATAGCATATTTCAGCTCATACATTGATTGATAGATAACGCCGAGTTTTTGCTACGGAGGCGGTGCGGCAGCGGCGCGCGGCAGCGGCGCGGCGGCGCGGCGGCGGCGGTGGGGCAGTAGGTCTCCCATGAGCACTACTATTCTCTGTGAGTTCTCGCAGGACATCTAGTGCACAGCACCTAAGAAATACCTAATGCGCTGACAGGTGCACTTTCTTTATCCTGACTGACTGTCATAATCGGATGGGACGGATGGACTGACACGAACAGGGCGAGGTCTGGCGCAGGATTTTTACATGACCACGTTAGGGACGCCATCTTGAAGTTATTAGTTAGACCCAGTCTCTAAACTACATGAAAGCGAGCAACCAGAAAATTATTCTTTTTGCCGAACTCCCTTGGCAAGACTAGTGCCAAAACCGGTGTAATTTTTGAGTTGCAATTCGCGTAAAATGAGTCGCTGCATACAAAAGTCTGTATGTGCTACGCAATGAGTGTTGTCATCGAATTTTACGCTAGTCGCTACTCAAGGTATGACTTGTAATGTAAGTCATAATATGTAATTGTGAATTGTGATATTAGTTTTAAAATTGCGCTGGTTTGGCCTCCGCCGTAGATAAGTATAACCATAGCCATAGACAAGTATGTATGAGACAGCAATGAAAAGCGAATAGGATCCCAAATAAACTATAGACTCAATAGCCATCACAATAAAATGGCGTTACCGTGGTCTTTGTTTAAAAAATAGTGCATGGAATTGGGCCCCTGGTACATACATAAGTTATCCCCATCACAGATATGACTAATAGGTACCTATCTACCTACACCAGACCTTGCACCCACCAGTGACTCACGCCACGCACGACTCACGAGGGGGCTGCAAGTGTTAGGTAGGTAAGTATTTTCTACTTTCATTTTGTCTAGAGGAGTTCCTGTGACGTCATTCGATACTGTTCCTGGAAAATCCTAGTTATTGTCTCTAGTGGTCTTTCTAATTCTGTTAGGATATTTCTAGACGTTTCCTTCTAATATAACTTACTTCTCTTTTTCCGATCAAAGATTATACAACACATTAAGTGCCTTGTGTAGGTAGTTTTTTTTCAAGTTCGAAATATGATTCAAGCTCACTGAGGAAGGGCAGTGAATGCTGTTCCTAAACCCACGTTTTGACTGTATACAGAAAACAAATTTCTTAAATATTTTTTGATGAGCATTAAAAGTTTAGGATTCAAGTAAGTAAGATATAGGAGTCGAAAAGTCGAAACACGATTGGCTAAACTGGACTATACAGAATAATAAAGGTAAATAAAAGTGTTCTCTAAATCATCACTTTTACGGAGATACTTCTACGGAAAAAGCAGTTTCATTTAAGTGTGAGTTATTTATAATATAGTTGAATGAAATTTCGTCGATTCCCTTATAAATACTTTAAATATTATTGCGAAAGAGAATTATTTTAGAACAAAAACAAATTTATAAAAAATAACCAGTGAAATTGCGCGACGAGAAGACTTGAAGTCTTCTCGTCATCCATACCGCAAGCAATGCTTGAAAACGCAAGTTTCCAACCAGCAGCGCGTCCTACCCATTATGACCTACGGAGCTGAGACGTGGACACACGGGCTAGGGTTGGTCCACCAGTTTAAAGTTGCTCAGCAAGCTATGGAGAGAATTATTATTTGTTATTAGTATCGTATTTTTTTTTTGTATAAATTACTATTTTTTTTTTTGTATAAATTATATTTGTATAAATTACTACTATTCATTGTGTATGACATTGTATATTATATTAAATAAGGTCCGCATGTGCATGTACAAAATTTCAGATACAATTCTATTATTGTGATTGAATAAAGATTATGAATTATGAATTATGAGAGCTATACTCGGAGTTTCTTCTGAAGGATAGGATTCGTAAAGAATACATCCGACAGAGAACCAAAATTATCGACATAGCTCTAAGAATTAGCAAGCTGAAGTGGCAGTGGGCCGGCCAAATCTCGCGAAGAACCGACTGCCGCTGGGGCAAACGTGCTCTCGAGTGGAGACCACGATTCGGTAAACGTAGTGTAGGACGCCCTCCGACCAGGTAGGATGACGACCTGCGAAAGACTGCAGGTAGATGCTGGAAGGGCAAGCTGAAGACAGGGCACTATGGCGCCCTTTGGGGGAGACCTATGTCCAGCAGTGGACTGCTATAGGCTGATGATGATGATGATGAAATTGCGCGCGGGTCGGCCACTCTGGGGCTCTTGCCTCCCTTTCTCGCTTTTAGGGGTCGGCGTTCGCTTGTCCTTGTCTCGTAAAAGCAAGCTAACTTCATCTTTAATAAACTTCTTAAGTGATGGAACCTACCAAAATCAGAACTATTGCTTTGATTTGGGCTAGTTTTTCTGGTCTATTTATCCACCAGAACAAAACTCGCCCCATGCCTTCTGTTTACTATGTGCACCCCGCGGCTTCGCCCGCGTGGAAATCTGTGTCAAATGGTTTATAAACCTTCCTCTTGAATAACTATATCTATTAAAGAATCGCATTAAAATCCGTTATATTTTATTTATTTATATTTATGTGTCAGCGGCGTCGTCGGCGGGTTTAACGTTTAGTCTTAGAGACATAGGGCAAGGAAGGTCCTACTTGGCAACCGCCTTGTCCGTAATGAGTCCAGGCTCGCCGGAAGCAGCGCCGGCGACCGGAAGCCACCCTCAAAGGTCGTGAGATCACTCTGACAAATACCTTGTTTACCGACCTCAATTGATTTTCAGCTATAGCTTTACTTGTCCAGTATTATTACATTATATTATAATTAAGAATTAGAAGCTAAAGGGCCTGCAGTAGGCCGGCCATATATCGCGAAGAATCCGCTGGGGTAAACTTGTTCTTGAGTGGAGACTGCGACTCGGCAAACGTAGTGTAGGATGCCCTCCAGCCAGGTGAGATGACAACTTGCGAAAGATTGCAGGGAGATGCTGGACGCGGCAAGATGAAGACAGGGCGCTATGGTGCTCATTAGGTGATGCCTATGTCCAACAGTGGACTATAGGTTGATAATGATGATTATTATTATGTGTTTCTAATTTCCAGGATCGCGGGTCACACAAGGTCAGACAAGATTTAAATTTCAAATCGGTAGGTATTTCTGAACTTAAAAAATAACAGAATTTGATAAAATTAACGCGAGAAAACAACAAAACCGTTGTAATAAAACCGATAAAGCGTGGTCGGGACGCATGCGCGGGAGGGTCGCCTCCCCTTCCTATTACGCACTCTATTTAGGGGCTGATACAAAGAACAAGTCGGGCTCGGCTTCGGCCCTGTCTATTTTGGTCTGCTGAATATTGCCATAGACAAAGTTATTAGATTCTGAACGCTCCGCCACGAGATAAATAATGGAGGATGGAGGTGAGGCGGGAAAAATGAAATTGGCGGGCTAATGCACGGATATGGTCAGAGAGAACTGATGTGAATAATTTCTACCCGCGCTTTTAGGGACAAGAGTGGCTTGCCTAATAGGGGAATATGGGGGAAATTTTGGTTGAACTTTTCTTATCAATAATAATAATAATGATGGATAATCACACAGCGTCACCTAGCCCAAGATAAGAAGAGTAGGTAAGGATATTAGATGACTGATATACTAAATACAAATAGAAACATATTTTTTGTTTTACATAGAAAATTCCCAGAACACCCGGAAAAGAATATATGCAGATCGTACACACATTTCTCACAAAGCAGGAATCAAACCCGCAATCCCCTGCGTCGCAGGCGGACCTTTGCTCGCCGCGCCACTGAGGTCGTCAATGTGTTTTAACCCTGTGTACTTTAAAGCTAGATGATGTACCTATCCACAAAATTATTTGAATATTGCTGGTCAATACTGTCCAGCAATAGGTATCTTAATATAGGATTATTTATTTTATATAAATAAATAAATAATGCTGGACAATTCACACAGCATCATCTATTCGTAGCCCCAAGCTAAGCAGAGCTTGTGTTAGTACTAGATGACTGATATACATAATACAATACATTACATAGATATATATTTTTTATTATATCTACTTACATAGATAACGACCAGAACACATATCTGCGTACACACAATTGTCCCGAGCCGGGAATCGAAGCCGCAACCTCCTGCGTCGCAGGCAGACCTTCGCCCACCGCGCCACAGAGGTCGTCAGTCATATTATGTTGTTGTTGTGCCCTAACAGGGTTTTCATTCATTGTGTACCCACTAAAATTCTACACATAAGAACCTGTAGGTATGAATAAAATTACAAAAAAATATATGTACAAATTAAATATCTATAATAAATTACTTTTACACGTAAGGTAAACTTAATTTTAAGATTTCATATATATCAAAAAGGAATAAATAAATGAACTGAACTGAACTGATATACCTACATAAATAGGTACTATAGTTTTAGACGAAGCTTTACGATCATATTTGATTAGAGTAATTCATTCTCACTCAGCATCATGATGAGTGGAGCAGGCCACAGAGATGTGTTTCCGAAGGGTGCCGCCACCCGCTCAGCAGATGTGCTCGGCACGTGGCAGTCGTAGCAGTCCTCGCGCCCGCGCGCCCTTATTTAGTCTATGGAACGCTATCCTAATCCAAGATGGCAGCGGTGCGGAACGTTCCCGCTCTTTTCACTCAGTTATGTAAGGCCACCTTACTCATTCTCCCGTTCATTTCGGTGAGAATCTACCAGAAACTAGAATTTACCTAATAAGCTTAATATAACGAGACCATCGGGTCTCATTCTATCCATACCTAGTCGTACATTATGTTTTTTGTAGTAGGTATGTTTTTTTTTAACCCCACATCAAATTTGTGTAGATTTTTATTTCGCCACGAACCTATACAAATGAGATGTGGGACACGCAGCTTTAACGCTATGTAGGGTATCTAGCTGAACTAGGTTAGATAAAATACTAACTGCAGCCCGCGACTTCGCACGCTCTTCTCCAGTAGATATAAAAAAATATAATAATAAAAATAAAATAAAATATATAAAATCTTCTGACAGATCTTTGCAGTGTCCGTTTATTCTTGAAGACGTAACAGACGAATGATGTTCTCCTTTATAATATAAGTATAGAACTGGATTCGGCTGTATTTATAAGCTTTTATTCTACTTGCCCTGTTACTTAGTGTGGCAAATCAAATGAATTTAAGAACAGTTATCCTCAACTGATTGCGATAAATATTGGCATAGGTACTTATGTTATTTTGGTGACAATGCAACGTCAAAATCGGTCGAGCTGCTCTGATGATTGAGACAGAAGGTGGTCCTAGGAACTTAACGATACGACATTAGAACCCCGTCGGGTTTGGGTTAGTTGGTTTCTCTTCCTAAGCACTTTGGTCTTATATGATATATTTTTTTATATAACACATAATACATAACTTTGTGGGCCGGCCATATATCGCGAAGAACCGACAATCGCTGGGTAAACGTGTTCTTGAGTGTAGACTGCGACTCGGCGAACGTATTGTAGGATGCTCTCCGGATAGGTGGGATGACGACTTGCGAAAGACTGCAGGCAGATGCTAGAAGCGGCAAGCTGAAGACAGGGCGCTATGGCGCTCATTAGGGTAGGCCTATGTCCAGCTGTGGACTAACATAGGTTGATGATGATGATATAACTATATGTGCAAATAACTTCCGTCATAAAACGAATAAAACCCAAGCTCTACCTATAACCTAATCATATGCATAATAAATAACTCACACAAAACCAATACAATCAGTATTTCATCAGTTACCGAAATTTCGATAAAAAGTTTCACGAAAGCTTGAAGTCCTTTTTGGACTCTCCGGGAAAATTGTGAAAGCACAGTCTAAGTTATAAATCCCTGAATAAACAACTTTCGTAACTGGGACGGATATGGTTTTGAAGCCTTCTATTTAATTAGGGATTCGAATTTGGCTTGGCGCTCTCAACATTTTGATTTACCTTCAGTTTGAAATTATGTCGGTGTGAACGTAAAGGTTAAGAATATTACAGGCAAGTAAGTATCCTGTAATGGCATTTTGAATCGTCGTGAAACTGTTATTGCATTGCGACTTCGATCCGGACACATCCCAAGCAATAAATTTTTAGATTAATTGAAAAAATCAACAACACCAAATTGCCTACTATGTAATTCTACAGACGATGTTTATCACATATTGATGGAGAGTGTTTGGAACGAATTGTTTAGAAATAGTATTTTACCATTTAATTATAGGGATATAGGTCACTGTAACAGCGTTCTCACTGAGCCGGTCTCAGACGCAGCTAGGGCGCTGTAATGTTAGATAATTAAGTTAACTTTATTTTAGTTAGATTTGATTTTGTGTATTTCTGTTAAACTCACCAGGGCGACATAATCGCGTGTGCGACAAAGCCCTTTATAATATTGAGAATAAAAAAAAAGTATCCTGTAACATTCCCAAACTAAAATTTATATTCGTCGTTCTCTCCTTATTCCCGAAGGATGCTTTTTATCCTGCAAAACTTAAAAAAATGTTGATAACTAAGGGATGCTCAGTCGGTTTGCAGTTTTCTTAAAACAATGTATTTACTGTTCAGTAATAGTAATAATAACAATCCCAAATGATCCCAGTGGATTTATTGACATAATTTGCACCAAAATTACAAAAAGATCATACTTACGTACTTTTTGGCCATCTGCATCCTCACCTCACCAGCCTATATGGCTGGACGCAGGCCTTCCCTGATAAGCAACTTATTGGCTTTCATCTCATGGGAGGGCTTAGGCCATACGTGGTGTAAAATAATAATACTAGCTGGTGTTAACTGCGGTTGAAACTCCTTCTCATATTCCAAGACTGAGTTTAGCAAACACTTTCTAATACAATTACCAAAAAAATTAAGATATTTCATTAAATGAAACATCTTAGGAATACTTAATCATTTCTGCCAAACGAAGACCACAATCAAATCAAAACCTTGACTGTGATCGTACCAAAATTCGCATATTCCCTAGTTTGTAATGGTAATTTCACTACAATACGTTTCATACTTACCTATTCCACTCCTACTAATACATGCAAAGTATTCGACATTTACACCGATTCTGAGTCTTCCACGGCCGCGCCGTCATTGCTACGATGGTCAACCGGTTTCTGATCGCATCAGAAAAGCAGCTACCTCTGTACCTCGAGACTGGAATTATCAACGATATACGCCGCAAACTGGTAACAGGTGTACGGAGAAAGATGGGAGAACGGTGTCGTTGGGTATCGTTATGGTGTCTTGGTGAGAGGTGGCCGATATTTTCAACGGTAGAGCACTGGTAGAGCGCCACAGTTTTGGTGTCAATAATGAATTGGTCGACTCATCGAATGAATTCGGATGCCTTAATATTTTTTCCTTAATCGTGTTCAAGTGCTGCAGTAGAGTGCTGCAGTAGAGCCAGTAGAGTGCAGGTTCGATTCCACTGGCAAATGTTGGTTTAATTTACATATTTATAAATAAATACTGCTGGATAACCCACACAGCATCTAGCCTAAACAGAATTTGTGTTATGGATACTAATTGACTGATATACTTGATAGATAGATACATTTATCTAAAAGGGGTGAAAATATACGTAGGTAGATAAGGTAGAGCGCGAGTTAATTTCAACGGAATTTGAACCCACGACAGTAACGCATGTCTATCAGCAAAGAAAGTTGTCGCTCGCTTCTATCTTGCACTGAGCATCATCATATTAGCTCATACACGTCCACTGCTGGATATATGCCTCCCCATACGACGCCACGTCTTGCACTATCATCGAATATCAGGTATTTCATAAATCCAAATCCATTGGTCTCGTAGGTAAAGATTTTCATCGAAAGGTACAGCCTCTCTCAATAGTGTCCCGCTTCTAATATGATCCAACGGGACAGCAAAGAGGCGGTAATTTTCAGGCCCAATCTTTATCATAGCTGATAAGGTCAATGCTGTGCCGTTATAGTTCCTCTATGATTCAATCTGGTCGATCTCGTCAAACGTTGCCGACTATTCATATTTTCTAATTTTAGTTATAATTTTACACAAAAACTCCACAATTACACAGGCGTATATATTTAGACATTATATAAATACATGCATAGAATAAACCAATCAATTGCGGGTTCCCTTGCTCGTAGGCAGAGCTATAAATAAGTCAGTGTTCTATACAGGCAGCCCACGGTTCCTTGCCGCCTTCTGCAATGGCTGTGACGTAGTTTGGAGGTATAATCGCCTCTGCTAATTACGAAGCCTACGCAATAACATTTTTCGTATTATTTGCTACCAGTTTCTGACGGTGGTTTCGCACCCGTTGTTTCTATGGAAATGTTTTAATTGTTATTGTTATGTTTATGAGAACTGATTTATGGGATTTAAAGCCTATGTTAAACTACATGGATCGTGCTGAAATTTAGCATAGAGGTAGTTCTAAGCCTGGAATTAAACGTGTAGGCTACTTTTCATCCCATACATCAATTTCGATGGGATATAAAATTTTCAAATTTAAGGTCATTTAATGACCTTTAAACGTTTCTAATTACACAACACGTGCGAAGCCGCGGGCAGAAACTCGTTATCAATATTTTAATGCACAGTTTTATGCTGTGTGGCAGCGGTGTGCTTCTGATCTGTGACAACCAAGTCTTTATTTACTTACTTATATACACATAAACCAAAGTGCAACACATGGCAGAATCCTGGAGACATGGTAAACAAAATGAGGTCAAACTATCGAAAATTAGAAAGCTGCGTGGGATAGGCGGAACCCGCGCCGAATTTTAGAGGAGAAAGGTAACGCAGCGACCCGTTGAAGATTTGTAACTGTAGCGTTTTATTTTATCCCACTAGGTGGGACAAATCGATGCTAGTTGCATATTTGAACATCATACTGTATATCCTATATTATATATATATAGCCAAACTCGGCTGTTTATAAACAAACAAAAACTAAATTTCACTGCTTGCCGTCTAGTCTCAATTGTAAGCAATATTTATTGCGTATAAAAAAGACGCGAAATAGAATGAATTTTAGACTAAGTATGGGTGGTTAAGTATTTGTTAACAAAGATTGTCCATCCGATTGGGAGCATTATGGGCAGGTCCTAGATAATAGTAAATCCTAGGTATGACTGATAAAATACTTAATAAGATACATTACATAGAAATATATTTTTTTATTATAGGTACACATAAAATGCCTTAACACCCGGAACAAATATTTGCAGATAGTACAAACATGCGTCCCAAGGCGAGAATCGAGCCTGCAACCTCCTGCGTTGCAGTAGGACCTGTGCCCGCCACGCCACATCGGTCGTAAAATAAATATATTCCTTAAAATTCTCTATGAAACGATCTCATAATTCACAATGACAAAATACAATTAGGAAAAGAAACTGACCTAAACCTAGAACAGACAACCTAAATGAACTAAGCTCTACCTTGAACTTTTGTTCAATGCCTATACCGCTCCCAGTAATTCCCAAACAAATGCTGCCAGACGGCAATATTCTTGAAATTCAGCTTTCAGTCTAAAGGCGCTTTCACATACCATTAGGAATGGTTTTCGTCGGCGATATTGCCGCCATGCCGCGCTCGGAACAAGCAACAAGCTTCCTCCGGCCACTAATCAATAATTTGCCGCGGCAGCGCACCGCGATGACAATAGTTGCATCAACGATAGTCACAGTAGGTATATTGGTCATTGCTTCACATTCGATATAATTTAACTAAGCCCGAATTAAAAGCGTAGATAGGTAAGTAAGCCAGCTTCATTTTTGCAAGCTTGGTTGCGAATATGCGCTTTTACGCCGACCCAAAAATAGGGGTGTTATAAACCCATCCAGGCCAACACAATGGTTGGGTGGCGGCCATATGTATTTGCCACATATACTGCATCGCACAAAATTACCGGCTTAATTAACCTAGGATTGATTATTATCCTAAGTTACTATGTAGTCGATGAAAGCATCATATCATCCACAACTTGATTTCGTTTTTTTTTGTTTCAAAGGTTACTTGATCGTAAGTGTTATTTTCAGTGTAGTAAAATAGTACCTTAGTGTTATCTACGATCGAGATCAGTTGCTAAAAGAAAATCGATGCCACCGATGGTAAATTTGACAGTAGCTTACCTAAAATTTCCCCGTTTCTGGAATTTTCGTAAAATTAGCTATCAAAAACTCAAGTCTTACAAAGCTTTTTAAACTGGGTTAGGTTCGTAAGGACTAGATTGCATATCTAGTCCTTACAAACCCTAACCGTAGGTAGTCGTGGATTTTGCCATCAATTCTCAGCTGTAACTCCGAGTACATCCAGTCGCCCCGTTACCAGGATCGTTGTAACTCGATAGAAACGTTTGGGAAAATAAAACAGAAGGTACGCGATAAATTATTCTTTAATATCTGACGAAATCCTCTGTTAAAAACAATAGGAATTCCTTGCACATTAGCGGCAAACACTTTGCTCCAATGACAGATCACATTCTCCGCTCAACGATCCTATATCTCCAGTGTGTTAGGTCTCTTAGTGATCCAGGGTCCAATAGCTCTGCAAGGGTGTGCAAGGGCGCAAGGGCAGGACGTAGGGTCGAGGCGAGGACGATGGGGCAAGCACCGGCCCCGTCGCAGTATACTGCGCAGTTTTTAGCCAAGGGTATAGGGAGCTACGACGCATTCGACCACAGAGACGAGAAACTGGGGGTTCGCATAGACGCGACTTAGAATTCACCTACTTGTAATTGAAACGTGAAACTACACCTTCGTCCACGTTCGTAATTAAAATTTCATAACTGATTATGAAAAAATGTATAAATTCCTGATACATAACCAGTTATGAAATCTTAGTTATAAACGTGGACGAAGGGGAATCTACAATGTATAAATAAAAGTTAAGAGCTCTGTTATTTATAGATGGTATTTATTAAATGATGCTATTTTCATCTGTCTTTTTTTATAATAATGCTGGACAAATATATTCACATACATCACATAATATATAATAAATAAATAAAATTATTAATTCAAAATATTTTAGGACTAAAGGATAACAAAGAAGTATATTACTAAAAAAAATCAAATAAGTTTTTTTTGTTAGAGGAACTATAAAAGTATATTTCATACCTACCACAGAAAATATTATGCCTACTTACAGGTCCTTAACAAAGACCTGGTAGGTACCGATAGAAATTACGTCTCTGAACTAGCTATTTATTTGTTGTATTATATAATACTAAATATTAAGAAACCTGTGAAGAAGAGCACTGTTTATAAACTACTTGTAGCTAAACTTAACTATTATAATAATTTTAGGCAACTGTTCTTTTTAAATCACCATTCAACTTAGTTCGTCTCTATTTGCTTTATCCACGCTCTCGGAAAACCCCCAAAGCCGTTTATAACCACTGCATTTGGAACTTTCTATGCTATCGTTGTTTTGAACAGGCTTATGTTGTCTAAAAAATTGGTTTATTGGGTAAGCCTTCGCGATTCTTTCGTTTTGGATTTGTGTCAGAAGGTCTACTTTGAAAAACGAACGAAATTGAAGGATGACATCGGATCTGACGAAACGAAGGACGGTCGATCCGTTCTTTCTATGGCGTACTATGAAAATGATTATGACATTGTATTTCTTAGAGATCCGAAACGAAATGTGTTTGTTGGAGACGCAACCGAAGCAACTTGGTAGTAAAGGCTCTGTCCCACCGCTGCGCACTGCGCACGCAGTGCATTTTAGCCTCGTGGGTTCGTTTCTTTTACAACGTGGGGCTACGTTGCTACTGCAGCGCATACGATACAGGCGTCGCTTCCCTATCAGTCCCATACTAGAGGCGTAAGGGGGGGCGATCCACCCCGGGTACTAAGCTCCGAGGGTTGCAATATCGGCACCCACAAGGGGTGCCAAGATGATGACGAAAACAAGGGGTGATGACGAAAACACGGACACACAGCCATTTCATAAAAAAAATTGCTCAGATTTTTCAGAAATGGGGGGTGCTTGGTAGAAAACTGCCCCGGGTACCAAGCCACATTATTATTTTATTTACATTATATTTTACATTTATTATTTTATACATGAAAATAAAAAAAAATCATTTTATATCTCGACTCCAATCTAGAAAAAGTTTAGCAGAATTTTGTTAGTATTTTTTGACAGTTTGTTGACATAATTTACAGCTCTAGACTCAACCACAGGTGCCTTATAAATAAATAATCCCTCTCTCCAATTGGCTGGGAGCTCCTTTGCCGATGCAGCGATGCATTACACATGTTTATTAACTCTTTGACAAACTGGACGTGTTTATTTTTTGTTAATTAACTAAATGTTTACATTTTGCTAGGGAAATCGTAAATTTTCTAGAGCTTTTCATGTTTTACCCAAATGTTTGTACGATCTGCAGATATCTCTTCAGGATATTTTTTATTATACATAGAAAACGACCAGAACACTGGTCGTTTTCTATGTATAATAAAAAATATCTACGTAATGTATTGTATTATGTATATCAATGATCTAGTATCCATAACACAAGCTCTACTTAGCTTGGGGCTACATACCTAATGTAGTGTGACTTGTCCAGCAATATTTATTTAATTTGAGTTTAACGTCGACGGACCGGTCGCCTTGGTAACGTTACATTACGATTTTCCTGTTCACAGCGCGACGAGCTAGCAGCAACAAAACTCCGTTCATACTCGTACCCGGCCATATACTCGTAAATAGTGATGTGCCAAACATTAGTGAGCAACCATCAAAAGTAAGATGAAGAGGTAGGTAACCTTCCTTATTTTGTTTCTTTTTATTTTTTATAAGCTGTGTACCTATTGCAAAACATTTATCAACTAATTTAATGGTGGGTAGATAGGTGTGTCGTAGGCAGAGGCAATATATTTATGTCTCTCTGCATGCTCCAGAATCGCGAACTTTTTTACTGTGGTTTTGTTTATTGCTCAGTTTATTTAGCTCTACATGTGTTACATAATGGAGGAAATTATTTTGGTTTATATATAAGTTTCGTAACTTTCAGTTATATAGTTATAAATTTATTATGAAGGTTCTGATTATTTCCCAAATAAAATATAAAAAATAATGACTACCAGATCGTACAAACCTTATTCCCGACACCGGATCAAACCCACATCCTCCTGCGTCGCAAGCAGACCTTCGTCCGCAGCGCCACAAAGAACGTTGTACTAAGATAGTTACAATCAAGGTCACAATAAACTGTACACAAGTGTCCTAGAGTCCTTTAACAGTAAGGTATAAAGGAAATAAAGCACTTTAATATTTGATATTTGTACGGCACCGCTGCACCGGTTCAAAACGAAGGTACCTACGTGTTCGATCGGGCAGCACCACAGAGCATCACTAATAAAAATACAAGTCCAGCCACAACTACTCCGTCATCTGTGACTGCGAGACGAGCGGGCCTTACCGGTTGCCATTGTCGTTGGTGCGGTGCCTTCGCCCGTTTTATTCACCAGTCGCACTCCCAGACCATAATTTAAACATTTAATTATCTTAGGATACGGCGGGTATGTGCATGGCTGCATAATAGGTACGTAGATATTCCTGGTATTTATTTTATAAGAAATTGCTTAACTAGGGAACTCATATCGGATTCTGGAAATTATCAGGGTGGGAGTAGCTATTTCTGATGAGAATCGACAGAAATAGTTACTCTGATAAAGGATTTTTAAGAGTTAGTATCATAAAAAAAACGAATCAAGTAACAGATAGTTATGCTCTATCAAAGGAGTAGTTTATAACAGACAAACACGAGGCCAGTGATGATGATGATGAATTTAGGTAAAAGGAGGGAACACATGCAAAGTGCTGCCATCTATTCATTTCCATTTCCATTTCATATTACCTACTCGTTGACAGAGCTTGGACTAAGCTCGAAAGGAAAAGAGAAATTTAAATGTTCCAAGGGAGTAGGTAACACTTTGTAATGGCATGAATTATTATTCCATGCCATAAAAAATTCAACGCTAGAGTTAAGTTTTAGCCTACAACGAACGAAATGTGCATAAATTGGTTGATAAACTACAAACGCAGCTTGATTATAATCATCTTTCATTAAAAATGTCGGAAGCCAAGGCAATGATGACTCATGTAAGTTTAATGAAAAATTCACGAGATCGTAACATGCTGCCTAGATCTCGTGAAGTTCATGTGTGCCATACATGCAAAGTGCTGCCATCTGTTGCATTCCAGAAGTAATTTTGCTCGAACGGCCCCAATATCCAAATCAACGTAGGCTTCCAAGTATCTAGCCAGGCGGGTAGGTACTAGGTAGTTTACCTTTACTTAAAAGCTAGGTTTAAATCAGAATAGAGCAAATGGAGTTAATTGTTTTTTAGAACAATTAACTCCATTTGCTCTATTCGTTTAAAAACCCCATTTTCGATGTTGTATGAACGAAGAGCCAAAAGTACGAGCTCCATGGCAATCAAAGCATTACGAGAACGACGCCGACCTTCAAGCGACTGTCCTGCCAAGCCACTCTCCAGTGCATTGAAACCGTGGGTAAAGTATATCTACATCGTAAAGCCCCGCACGGTATAGCGGTGCCGATGACACATCGCAGCGTGAGTCAGGCCTGTGCCCGTGCATAAGAATCCATGACGTCAGACCATGTCCGGTCGAAAAGTAAAACCTCATATAACATTGATACAATACGTCACATGGCCTACCTACAGGATAACTTTATTCGCCTAACGAATGCATGGTATGGCTACTCATTTCTATAGTTAACACTAGGTATTTTCCTTACTACCACTTACCAGCCATAGCCGGCAGTAGAAAAGAAGTTCTTTGAGAACTTCTTTTCTACTGCCGAGCGATTGCGGGACCGAAAGCTAACATAGCGCGCATAAGCCTGCCTACACTACACCTATGCGCGTCTGCAACTAAACTGCGTCATGTGACACAGTTTTTCATACATTGTGTCATTGATTCAATATGTATTGTTTCCAATAACAGGGTGCCTCACTCAGCGTGTGTAAATACTGGTGCATAACTTGGCTTATACCCATTAAAGACTTAGTATTAGGAAAGGAACCGCAATAATAAAGTAAGTACATTAAAACAACCCTCCAGATCAGAATAAACCAGAGAGACAGAAGAATATTCTACTTCTTCATACTACCTATATGGCGTAGGATCACTGCCTATAGAAGAAAGAAATTACAATACATAACTAAATATTAAAAATATGACACCGAAGGAAGCTTCAAGAAAACGACGAACATAATATAAATGAACTGAAGGAGGCTTACCCGAGAGGGGTCCTAACTAACAAAAAAATGTAATATTTTTTTTAATTAATTGATTTTTTTTAAACAATTTATATGTATATAAATGTACATGTAATTAAATACATGCAAGTTTATTTTTAAATCTAGGTAATTGTATTTTTAATTTAATTTATCAATTCTTTAATTAAATTAGGAAAAAAGCAATTATTATTTCATTACTTATTAATCACTATTATTGTTAATATTTAATGGAATAAATGGCTATATAACATATATATATATATATATATTTTATTATAATCAAATTGCCGCGAAAACCCTGTCAAAGTAAGAGCGATTTCTAATAATAACTCACCATATTCGGGACAAATGTGTGTACAATCTGCAGATATTTGTTTGGTCGTTTTCTATGTATAATAAAAAAATATCTATCCATGTAATGTATTGTATTATGTGTATCAGTTATCTAGTACCCATAACAAAAGCTCTGCTTACCATGGGGCTAGATAATGCTGTGTGAATTGTCCAGCATTATTTATTTTTTTATTTAATTAAAACTTAGTCCAAAACTTTTGTTGATTGATAGTGCAAAGCTTTAAAGCATTATGATGCGTTTGGTGATCCATAACATACATTAAATTTGACTAAAATTATGAATTTCTTAGACCACAACCAGTTGCTTGACTTACTGCTCAGTTAGAAGTGTATTTATTAGAACTTTTCGTGTTGTAATGTTACACATATAAAACTATCCTATACCTGCAGAAAAGGAAACAAGAAAAAAAAACAAATAATCTACATCCATTATATTTTAACGTCGTCAATAATACATAGTGACAGTTAAAATTTATAAGTAGGTATGAATTTTATAGAGAATAATTATTGTATTGAACATAAAAAAGTTTAGTCAAATTCATTTTTCTTTTCGGAGACAGTTGTCTATAACTCCATAATCAATCATACAACCATGAGTAGTAAAAAAATCAGTCTAGATGAAGAAATGCTCATGCTCCCTTTTGAAGTTGGTTTCCGAAATCCAACGATACTCTCCACGCACCTTATACTAAATTATACAGGAACCAAAGTTAAAGCTTATAAAATAATATACCCAATAAATATAAGTCAGTCAAAAATGGGAACTCGAGATTCGAATAGTTTCGACTAGATAAATAGCAGACTTTGTTCAACGGTAACAATCGAGAGCACTCGTTTGTTCACTAATTGAGAAGAGCTGGTTGGCCCGCGCGACTCAGCACTTATTCTTAAAATACAAAACACCTTGACTTATCTACACCCACCTTCCTCCAAATCAATCTTCGACACGCCTTACATCTAAACAGCACAACCTATTTAGATTATGACGCTCAAATTGTAAAGATTATAACCGAACTTGCTTAAATGCAGTTTTGTGCGCAAAAATCCTTCGCGTATAAATATCCACAGCCCCAATTCTTTCGTACATCATCGCCTAATTCGTTTCTATACCATCACTAGCAGTCTTGTCATGCATATCACAATAACCATTAACAGAAACCAACTTCAAAAGAGGCAGAGTTTGGCATTAAAATCGAAATTGAGTACATACATTACAATTACACATAAGATAATAATAAGAATCACATTACAATTAATACTTAGGAATACATTGTGTACACTGCTGGTGTATAAGAGTATTAAATGCAGTTAGTTGGGACTATTCTACTCGTATATATATACGTATACAATGCTCGCGAACCCACGAGTTAGAAAATACAAGAATAATCGCGTAAGCGCTAGAGTTTTATACGTACATATCAAATTACGAGAAAACGAGAAAGTATAAGCTGCAAGAATTAAATGAGCACATAGGGCTCACATAATAAAATAAAAAACGCATTATTTGTGATCCACATACAAACTTTGGTCAGTAATAATTTCCTAGAGCGTAGAGACGCGGCCCAAAAGAACCAAGAATGGCGTGCACTATTAAAATTATTGTTACAATTTAATGAACATCGCAATTTCTTATGAATAAACATTAGGAATGACAAAATCTTACATATTAAACGTTAATTTTACTTACTACGAATTACAATTACATACTACCACTACCTGACTACATCAAAATTACTTCTACGTGAAATGAAATGATATCGTAACAAAGCACAAATCATGGCACATACTTTATCGTGAAGTTAAATTGACACTTGAAAATTTCTATACCACAGTAAAAGTAACAAACTTGTGACTTGAACATTTTTAATTTATTCATAATTGTCATCGGAACAAAATTTACTAGCTTTACCGAGTTATAAATATGTATTTATAAAATAATACTGAAATAGTCAGATAGAGGTGGCTATTTATCACTACATTTACACGATAATTGTGGACTTAATCTGCTGATTAAATAAACAACTAGTTTAGCTTATTATATAGAGAGACAAAGTATTGATTACACCCATTATTTATCAACATATTCCACATTACATATTATGAAAAAGAAACTGTCACTGGTCACACATATTGGAATATTTATCATTTCACCAGTAGTGTACACAAATTATGTTTTATCATTATGAATGAGTGTTGAAAGAAACAACCTCAGTCTTTATATTAATACAACCCCAATCATAAATGGTTTTAGGAGTCCTAGGTGTCGGGGTTTTCCCAAGAAGCTTTGGCGGGAGGGGTCTTTCTTGTGATGTGAACCAACTGTGATGTTTAACTTCTCTGCATGGCGCCCCTCAACTGTGAAAAAACGTACAGAAATTATTACATTTCATTACAGTCATATTAAGAGGCGTCTTTAATCCCATACATAAGTCAAAATGACAAGTCAAAGTGCTTTATTTCCTTTAAATCTAACAAGACTCTTGGACACATTAGATATTACAAATAGAATAAGTATAGCTAGGAATAAAGTGTACTACGATTTTAACTATACATTATTCTTTTTTATAGTAAAGTACAGCATCTCAGGAACTGACAGAAACCTATCAGTCTAACATAATGGTGATCCGCAAATAAATGATTAAAAGCCTAATCTTCTAAACATTTATTTTTTCTAATAATGTACAGTTATCAAATTGTAAGATTTTTCATATTGAGTTGTTTTATTCTTCTAATGTTTTCATCAAAATCTGCTTACTATAAAAGCTGCCCTGAAATTTATGGCTCTAACTTGTATAATCGTATTTAAATATAGAGAAATGGAGTCAAAAAACAGTAAAAAGAACTTACAATTCAATTCATTTATCCTTCCACAGGCTGTTCGGTTGTGATACGCATATCATCGGTGGCGACCGTCTTTACAGTCGTTTTGATCTCGGCAATTTCTGCTTCCATTTTATTGTCACCTTGGCCATTTTCAGCATCGGGAGAATCGCCGTTTGATCCATTAACTTTTCCTTTGCCGTTTTCAGCAGCAAGCCTAGATTTTAAATCGTCATCTGGTGTAGAGTTTCCGTTAAGTTTAACAGTAGGGGCATCCTTGGCTTTGCCATTGACCTTGGTGTCTTTGACATCATCTATTTTGGCACCGTTTTCTGTAGTTTCTTGCGTAGCCACGACTTTATTTACGTCGGATTCAGCCATTTGTTCAGGTTCGTCAGATTTAGTTGCTGGTTCGACTATCTGTGAATCTATGTTGCTTTCTTGTGCCTTAGATATGTTGCCTGCGCCAATAGTTTTAACTGATTCTGCATTACCCTCTGGGATCGTCACATCTGCCTCCATTTTTTCTACATTTGGTTCCAGGGTAGTTTCGATGACATCACCATTCTTTTTTTCAGGTGGATGTTCGTTTGTGGCAACACTCATGTGCACTGATTCTTCAGGGGCCTCATTAGCCTTTTTCTCAACCTCATCAATTTTGTTCACGGCTTCTATTTTAGGTTCATTAATTTCTTGAACCATGTCTTGGTCAACTGCTTGTTTTATTATGCTAAGCTCCATTTCAGTGTCTAAAATTCGATCGACGATATCGTTAGAATCAGCACTCTCAGTTTCCATTTCCTCAGTAATTGTATGCAAGGCCTTAACTGGTATAAAGTTTAAGTTGGTGACATCTTGAACTTTCGACAGAATTTCATCGCATTCCTTTTCAAGTACGTCTCCAGCATTTTGCAAGGCTTCTGCCTCAAGGTTGGATGATGGTTCCTCCACTATTGGAACTACATCTTCAATGGACTCTGCAACTTCTTCCAGGCTTTGTTTATCATCGGTTATATCTTTAATTTCAATAGGGGAAGCAGTCTCCTCAATTAAATCTTCAGCAATGGTATCTTCAATTGGTGCACTGGACTCGGAAACAATTTCAGCGTCCATTGCAGTTGTAGAAACTTGTGTTTTGTTTACTTCAGTCTCTTTTATATCCATATTTTCTTCTACCTCCTTGATTATCGGCTCAATGATACTTTCTGGCACTTCAGCAGATTCCTTCTTATCAGGAACATGTTCAACCGACTTCTCTTTAGGAGCATTGGTTCCAGTATTTTCGTTCTCACATTTTGCAATATCCGCCTCAACAACACTTACGACTTCTTTAATGGAAGCCTCTGGTGATGTTGAACCATTTGATATGGTTTTTTCTTCGGAAGTCTCAACACTTTTAGCATCATCAGGTTTGATGCCATTATTGGTAACAATTTCAGTCTTAACAGCAGTAGCTTCTTCATCAGACTTGGAATCAACATCTGCATTAGCAGGAACTTCTACCGCTACTGTTTGTTCAATTGGCGCTGCCACAGATTTCAGTTCTGGCGATTCTACAGACTTCAGTTCTGTCGCTTCTACCTTGAGTTCTGGCTCTTCTACAACTGATTCAAGAATGGTTTCTGTAGCTGCGTCCACCGTTTTAGCGCTATCAGTTACAGTAGCGGCATCTACCATTTTGGTTTTAGCTTCAATAATTTCTGCTGATTTCATCTCTTCTACTTTAGAATCCGAGACTTTAGATGTCTCGACTAAATCTTCAGCACTAAAGGTGTCTCCGTTACCAGTCTTTACTACTTCAATGGTAGAAATAGTCTCTTTAGTTTTGTTTTCAGAATCATTGCCAATGAGAGCAGAATCAGTCATTGGATCATCATCTGAAACTTCGGCTGCTGCGCCTTCTACAGCAGAATCTGAGCTGATAGTGTCTACTTCCATGGTCTCCGTTGATTCTACATGATCATCTGTTTTTACAGCTTCACTCATCTCAGAGCTGCCATTAGTTGCTTCCATGTCCATGTTTGAAGCAGATTTCACATCATCTTGTACATCGGTCTTGGGTACTTTGGCGGGTACTTCTTCAACCTGAAATAGATAAAAAAAATCGTGTCAAAAGTTTTGTTTATTATTTTTTATAGATTTCACAATTTGATGTCAACAACGCCTATTTTTTTATATGCGAGTCATTTTACGTGAATGCTACACTAACTTTATAGGCGTTTCATTATAAAATAATTCGAAAGCAAAAGCATAGTTTCTTTACTGAATGAATCAATCAGATTACATTATAGCCTATTTGTAAATATTTCGGGGTACTTTACTTATGAGTTGTAAAGTGCAGAAGTAGTTTTGAAGAAAAAGATTATTTCCCTTTTGTTTCCTAAATATTTGTAGGCGTTTGTTTGATAATATTTATTTATAAATTAATTTGAGTATCTTATTTATTATTTGGAAATAAATTACCCAAATTAATTTACAATTTAATTAGAGGGTGGTTAATATATAATAGAGGAAGGTTTTAATTGAAACAAAGCATGTCTCCATAATCGTTTATTTGATTTTTGTACACACAACCAACACCACAATTACAAATCCCATATAAAAATATACTGTGAAATTTAATAATATCCTAAAAAAAATCAACTGCGACGGGACTTCACCTCGTGGCGCAATAGGTTATGCATCCCGTACAAAAAGAAGGTTCAAGGACCAAATCCCGTCGAAGTAGATTTTTTTTTGGGGCATTACGAAATTTCTTTGAAATTACCCCCAGTGTGAGGCTTACGTACTATTATAGCAAAAATCTCAAAATATACTTTATACATATTATACAGTTATAAAATACTTAAATTACAGCCTATAACTATAACAACATTTATCAAGTATATTTAATATGTATTTGCCACATACCAGACCCATTTTAAAATATAATACATAGATTAACAATAACAAAAGCAAGAATGAATAAAGCATTAAGTAAAAAAACAATGTAACTATTAAAACTTAGAGTTTTCGAGTTTATACATTCCAAGTTTTAAAATGGCAGTACATAGAAGTCAATTTTTTTAAGCTTTACAAATTATGTTTCAATTTGTAGCCCATTTATGAACACATTGTGTGAACCAAAGTTAAAAATCCACAACCAGTTACATTCATTATCTACTATAGCTGCTTGCACTCTTGTTAGTAACAATACAACGCAAATAAAACCTCCTTTATACAAAACAGCTGCCTTTAGACCTAATTAAACACTCACAGCCCAATTGCGATCCCGATTCTATGAAGTCTTATTTTGCTTTACGTAATGCTTCTCACATAAGCGGTCTACGGTGGCGGCCAGTTCCTATAATTTGCACATGAATACAATACAAATTGTACTGACCGCCACTGCAGGCCGCTTCGTATGGGACAGGTTTGTTTTGTTTGTATTAAAGCTTTATCCAAGCTTTTACGTAAATTTTGCATATAAGCAAAGATAATCCCAAGCTGTCACTTGTGAAACATCAAGGTGATATTAATTAAATAAGAATTAAAGACGGGTTCACATTTAGCCCATATTATGAAAGCTTCCTCAGTCACCGATCAACCCATAACTAGGCACATATATAGATCTATGACTGAGCAAAGCTTTTATAATGCGAGCCTTAGAGTTTCCAGTCTAAAACATCAACTACCTGCTATTGATACAGTAGAATGATACTGTGTAGTTATATAAGCAAGCAGGATATCTATACAAACATCAGCCCACACATTTAGATTTCTGAGATTAACTGCATAAAAACTGTTTGTTACTACAGCAATCCCACTCTGAAAGGAAACCACGCTATTTAGCACATAACGTGACACGTTATCAGCGTTTAACGCGAATTTGAGCGTGAATAACGCTTTTTAATGCCTTGTTAAAAATTAGTTGGTTATTTGTTTGCCAAAAATTAGAGTAATAACGCTGATAACGTGCGTTACGTGTTTTAAATAGCGCGGTAGCCTTGCTGATTTTGAAGTAGTCAGATGTCTACAACTCTACAAGTAGCATGCAAAGCACATAAAGTAGGTAATGATTATAGAGTTAGCACCTGAGGATCCGGTTTGCGCTTGTTGGTGACGGCCAGCTGGTCGAATGAATGCAGAATGAAGAAGGTGTCCTTGGTGTCGGCGGGCAGGGGCGCGTTGCCCTCGCGGCTCACTAGTGCGGCTTGCAAGCCGGATGTACGGGCTGCTTCGGCTTCTGTGGACCGGAAATAAAAATGTTTAGGATTAGGGTCGGTAAATATCTGACAGAAAATGAGTCGCGTATTATCGGTTGCGTTACGCCAGAACAGGTACACATACACAACACGTACAACATATAAAACATTTAACCTTTTACACTCAACCAATGATGCGTTAGTGCGCCGAGCATACAGCGTCAGTTACGTTTCCGTCAACGCATAGTCGGTCGACGTAACGTGTCACGACACGTTTACTTTTCTATTATGCATTCAGACTAGACGTAACATCAGCGGAGACCGTTTGTGTACAGGCCGAATTTCTTTAAAAAAATCCCGTGTGTTGAATTTTACACACTATACCTAAAAACCTTATGTAAATAAACGAATGTTCTACCTACATCAAGGCCTCCTTCCAAGGCATATCATTGAATATAATAAATAAATAATGCTGCATAATTCACACGGCATTATCTAAGCAGAATATGGACGGATTGTTGGCAGCAACACTGATCAGTGGCATAACGAACTGCATTGTTTGCTTCTGCCAGACCTTACTTTACATAGATAAGACTATGACTATGAACCTTATCGTAGCAAGCAAAAACGGCAATGTCAAGGAAGTAATAAACTATTCGAGACAGCTTTGACTATTATGACAATAATCAGTTTTTCAGATGTTACTAACTTACTGTCTGGCAAAGACTTCTCTATTCTCTTTCTACTCTTCCTGCTTCAACAAAGTTACAGGCCATGATGAGATTCCATTTCGCCATATCAACATCCTAGGCTTTTCATGTCGCCTCCTACCTAGCAATGAGTAGGTAAACTCCTTTGTGTGACTTGGTGGTTTTTGCCCACAAGTTTAAATATATTTTTTGACGGCCCTTGTAGCGCAGTGGGCGAAGGTCCGCCTGCGACGCAGGATTTTTGAGGTTTACATTCCCGTCTCGGGACAATTTTGTGTACGATCCGCGTGTTCTGGTAATTTTCTATGTAAAATAAAAAATATCTATCTATGTAATGTATTGTATTATGTATATCAGTTATCTAGTACCCATAACACAAGCTCTGCTTAGCTTGGGGTTAGATGATGCTGTGTGGATTGTCCAGCACTATATATTTATTTATGTTTAACTAACCTTGCACAATATCAGTAAGGAAGAGTATTTCCTCCGCTTTGCATCCAATCTTCTCAACAATAGCAGCGTAACTGGCGGGCTCCTGCTTGGCTCCGACGGCGGTGTCGAAGTGGCCATCGATGAGAGGCAGCATATCACCAGCCAGAGACTTGCTGAAGAGAAGCTTCTGGGCTTGCACGGACCCCGATGAATAAATGAAGACCTTCTTGCCTTCTGTGGACCGCCATAGTTCGAGCGCCGGGAATACGTCATCGTACACGCTGAAAATTATTAAAGTAGGACTAAATATCTGAAAATAATTGATATCTACGAATTTAAATTTTTATATTTGACTAGCTGCGTTTGCGGCTTCGCCCGCATGGAAATCTATGTATGGTTTATAACCCTTACTCTTGATTCACTCAATCTATTGAAAAAACCGCATCAAAATCCGTTTTAAAGATCTAAGCATACATAGGGCTATCAGACAGACAGCGGGAAGAGACTTTGTTTTATACTATGCAGTGATTATCTTCAGCCCGCAGCATCGCACGCGGTATTCCGAGATGAAAAGTAGCCTGTAGCTGGATAGAAAGTAGTAGTAGCCTATGTATTGCTCATACATAGGATAAAATCCCCAAATTTCATAAATATCCGTTCAGCTGAATATAATTTATTTCCATGCGCTGAAAACGGTAGAAATTATTAAAATCCAATAAAATAGGCCTAGTACGAGTCGACTTGCACACGATGGGTTCTGTACCATTGTACACTATTTCACAAAAACTTTAAGGCCCATAATATGAAAGCTTGCTCACACATAGATCTATGCTTAAGTGGCGATTCTGTCATAGAAAAGCGTTTTCTCAAGCATATATTGAGCCTAAAAACGTTTTTTATGGATCGAAAAACAGTAAGGCAATATGACGTGGTTACCCATCCAAGTACTGACCGCGGCCGACGCTGCTTATTTTCGGGTGTTCGATTGTGGTGTTCTTATATATTTTTTTTTATAATAGTATTTGTTCTTATAGTGGCATAAGAAATACGTACCTACTATGAAAATTACAACTATCATCTTTTACGGTTCACGAGATCCAGCCCGCTGACAGACGACAGAAAGCAGTGTAATAATACCATTGCGTATGGAACCCTAAAAAACTGAATTGACTAAATACATACTGTCCCTTAATGTTGCCCTTATCATAGCCTTCCTTCCAGATGGCTCCCTGCAGTTGTTTCAATGGGCCAACCTTGCGGTCTACTGACATTTGCCACTTGACGTTCTTTACAAGGCTTTCAATCTGCACTTCCTTGCTTGCATCCTGAAAATACATAACACAGACTTTATTTTTGCATAATATAGATATATTTGGGTATTAGTAAAGAGGATTGTCTGTAATTCCAAATTTGGAAAATATCATCATCATCATCAGCCTATGTTAGTCCACTGCTGGATATAGGCCTCCCTTAACGAGCGGCATAGCGCCCTGTCTTCAACTTGACGCATCCAGCATCTGCCTGCAGTCTATCGCAGGTCGTCATCCCACCTGGCTGGAGGGCGTCCTACACTACGTTTACAGAGTATTGAATAAAAAAATAATAAGGTCCTGGTGAAATTAGGAAATAGGATGTCTAATACTCTACTCTGGCTGTTCTTAGCGAGTCATAGACGCTGACAACCGGACATTTTGGGCCTTAGGTTAGTTTGAGAATGGTACTACCCACGTGTCTATTGATTTCTTGAGTTCACACCACCTACTACGGTCGTTGGTTGTGTGCCGATTAAGTATACCGATAGGAGTATATATAGTACACGTTTTGTAGCTTTCAATGATACTATTGCATGCAGCCCTTTTCAAATTTTGAGCAAACATATGACAATATAGCGTGAGCTTTGAGTTATAAGTCGATTAATACTTGGTTTGATTCTGCTGTTTACGCCTAAAAACAGGTTTATCACAAATTCGATATTACGATTTGATTAGTATGTCTGAAATAAGCCGATAGAGAATATTCTTATTCGGGAAGTCAGTGTGACGTAAGCTCGTGTCTCGTATGCCCACTACTTGACCTAAAGATAACCTATTGGTTTAAATTAGTTTCATTGTCAAGTAGTTGAATGTCTGGTTCATATTCTGGAAGTTCAATGGGCACATGGTGTTGTAATTAACAGCTAATATTTTTTTTAAAAAGTTCCCCAAATAAAAACGCACTAAACAACTATATTATATTCATTAATAGGGTCAATTCAATGCAGATTTCCTTTGTTTGATAAAATCTATCATCATATCAGTCCATTATTATGCCCACAGCTGAACAAAGATCCTTCCCAACGACACTAGAAAACACGTCATAATCACGCGTGGCAAGGGAATTGGTGACGGCAGTGAATGTTTTAATAGGAATACAATAGAAAGCTGCTGGTCTCTTATCTATCCTCACCTTAACAGCCTATATTGGTCCACTGCTGGTCACAGGCCTCCCCCTGATAAGCGCTTTATTGGCTTTTATCTCAAGGGGGACAATGCCCATAAATTATCTATCATCCTGAATCAATTAAGAGATTGTTTCTCGTTTTCTTTCTCCTCTCAAACGAATAGGCATAAACATCTATGTTTGTCATGGTGAATAAAACATTATCTAATAAACTGTCCCAAGCAGGATCCAAAACATGTTTTTCGGGAATGAAGACTGAAGTTTACAAACAGCCGATTTTTCCATTCCATATCACCACCACATACGTACTGCTCACTGGACATGCCTCTACAAAAAAGGGGGTTTTCCTATTTTGCCGACCATAGGTAACTTGTGCATATTATTAAATTGGATGGAAATTCAGTGGAAAGTAATATTTACCTCCCCAGCGATGGCGACATAACCTTCAATGCTGTTCTCGTGGTCTTCTGTGGCCTGCTTTCTAAGAGCAATCACGGCTTCCTTTATATCATCGGTTTCCCAGTTCTTCTCCAAGAATGCTTTCACATTTTCTTCGGCGTAAGGGAACAGTTTGTCCTGCAACAATAGAACCAAATATTATTGAAATGACACATATTTGATTTCAATTAAGAATAACAGACATAGAAGATTTCCAAGAGTTCTCGACTCCATTGGCTCCGATACGTCCCGATACGTGGAGGAGGATTGGGCTGTCAAAAAGGCGTATGAATTAGGGAAAATCATCGGTAGACCTAAGAACCGGATTTACGGTCGATTGACGAATTTGATCACCGAGAATTCGACCCCGCTAGCTGGCTAGAGGATAGCCTGGAACCGACGAGTCTT
This sequence comes from Eupithecia abbreviata, assembly GCA_943735965.1. NCBI lineage: Eukaryota > Metazoa > Arthropoda > Insecta > Lepidoptera > Geometridae > Eupithecia > Eupithecia abbreviata. The sequence continues at coordinate 7,033,922 of OX030991.1, read as the reverse complement.
GTTTCAGCAGGGGCTAAGTTAATCTACTTTGGATCGTTGCGCCTCAGGAGCAAGTTAATAGAATGACAGGTGCAACAACTACATAAAACATATGACGATAACTCATTCCTAAAAGTGGAGGAACTGAAGTCTGTAAATAAACAACTCGCATCGGAGTGCATTGTGCATTATCCCACCAGTACTTCAGGGATCTAAGCAGATTAGGCAGGGGTCCAGCGTCATTCCCCAAGTCCTGCTCCGGCACTTCAGGGAGCAGGACTTTTGGTGAATGACGCTTCGTATATCATTTCTGTGGGTGGTCTGGGGTTGGTGCCTCAATGAGACTCTTCAATCCCGTATTTAATCTGCTCATTCCTAGTGGAGCTAGATCGATCTTTACCGATTATCTTATAGTACGACAATGACAAATATAATTTCAGATTAGTAAACATTTTGCATTGAATGGCGTAAGCAAATTGAGATGCGACATCCAGCGTGCTCGTAAATATATTTTTCTATTTTTTGCGTTCGGGATTTGGATTCCCAGTAACTATGCCGCAATGGGCACGCCCTTATTATCTCCTATTGTCGCTCTCAGGTAGACTCCAGTCTTAAGGTTTCTATTTTCGTTTCCATTGAAGTTACAGGCTGATATTATTATTTCAATTAAGAAAGAGCCCCTTGAATAGATAAGTACCTACAGTACGAACCCGTAACGAGACCCTAGAAAAACCTCGCTTTTAATATAATAAGTCGGGAGTCTAAAACGACGACGACGCCCTCGCAGCCGGTAGTTAAGGACCGCCGACATTTTATCGATTTCCCTGTAGCACCTTGTACCTAGGTAGCTGCACGAATGTCGGGAACTTTCATAGGTACGAAGGTACCTAAGCTGTCTGGGAATGTTCAAGGAAACATCATTATTTTTTCATTGTAGTTGATCATCCATCATACATATGCACTATGAGTTTAGTACCAGGTACCTGTTTTTTTGTGAATATTAAAGTCAAATCTTTCCCCCGAATTCTCAGACTATAATCAGATATTTTTTTCGGTTTTAAAGAAAATCTGCTAAAAAAACACGGACAAACCTAGATGCGTTTTGGAGTTGGTATGTATTTGGGTCAGCTAGCTCAGTAGAACTTAAAATACCTAAAAATAACAGTCTTAAAGCTTTTTGGAGTGGGAAAATATTTGGGTCAGTTCAGCTCAGTAGAACTTAAAATACCTACGAGTGACTGTCTTAAAGCCTTTTGAAGTAGGTATTTTGGGACAGTCTATCTCAGTAAACTTAAAATAACTACGAGTAAGAAGGTTAGCTCTGAAAATTATGATTTTGATTAACATGATTATTAACCCAACCCTTCTTTCTACCTACGTCATCCCAACCAATTTCATCAAACTGACTAGGTACTAAGTTATATTGTGCTGTCGACATAAAGCCTGCATTTCAATCCCATCATACGGGGGCGGGGGAGAACAAAATCGATATGCAGTCTGACCTGTGTGAGATGGGGAGACGGGAAATGAACGCTGAATTTGATGTAGTTATTAACGAGATAAAGCAGGACAGGTACAATGGTACTTTAACGTTTCTTTAGCACAATTGAAATCGAAGTCTATTTGAAACCTATTCTTGGAAATGGGGTTGGTACGATGATTCATGGACCATGGTCAAGTAAGATTAAGAAATTAAGTGATGCGTCTAAACTAAAAATTCGAAAGTAACTCTGTCTGTTCTTGACCTTTTCATGCCTAAACGGCTGACCGGATCTTTGTGAAATTTGGCAGGGAGGTAATGGTATCCCGGGGACTTACTTCTACTTGAAAAGCGCGTGCGAAGCCACGGGCAGCAGCCTAATAAATGTATATCTCTACGCAATGAATACTTCCATCGTTCCCAAACAATACATACAGAAGAATTGATAAGCTCCTCTTTTTTCGAAATCTGCCAAATATCTGAGCTTAATTTTCGAAGAGATGAGCGCAAAAATAAGATTTGCAATGCAATACAAGGGCCCTTATGCTTATGCATATCCTTAGGTATTTTTAGGATAATGTGATATCCTGGTGAAACTGCACCAGCATCGTCTACGATGCGGCAAGCCGGTGGGTGAACGAACTTCGCGCGCCAGTGTCCAAACCGGATAGCAAGCCTACCTAGCCGAACGACCCACCAACCAGCCTGCGTCACTCGCCTTTCAGATATTTAGTTCAATTATTTAAATGCTCTTTGGGGGAATAAGGGAGAAACTCTTCTCCACTCTTAACAGTCAGCCAGGTCTTTCATAGGTCAGCTGAGATTCTAGCTCCAAACATTCTCCCAACACTTCATATTTTTACCTGAGAGCTGTAAATTTAATAAAATATATATATATATAATAAACAAAGTTTTTTCTTGCATAACGTAGAAAGTCCAAGGTAGCATCCTAGCATCAGGGCACCCTGGTTTACGCCACGCTTTGGATTGTATTTTGAGACTGGATAAAACATAACAGAAGTTTTCATAAATAGCAAAATCGATGACACCAGTTCGTTAAAAGTTATTTAGTCTTATGTGGAAACGCACCTTGGGGTGCATCGGTTTGCAATCACGCACAATGAGTCTAAATTTAGAAACGCCTCAGGTTTTCCATCTCGATTCAATATCTATCCATACCAAAGCCAAATGTCTGGTTTCCTAGAACATACAACTTCACATAAACCTCGTAAATGATGATTGATGATGATATATCAGTAATCTTGTACCCATAACACAAGTTCTGCTTACTTTGGAGCTATGCTAGACGACAATGTGTGAAATGTTTAGCAATACATATTTATTTATTACAATTGTTTATTTGTAAAAGGTAAAAATAATAAACAAGTTGAAAGGCTGATAATGATGAAAGATACAATTACCTATGTATTCTTGTCTTGGTTCATCATCATCATCAGCCTATCGCAGTCCACTGCTGGACATAGGCCTCCCCCAATGAGCGCCATAGCGCCCTGTCTTCAGCTTGCCGCATCCAGCATCTACCTGCAGTCTTTCGCAGGTCGTCATCCCACCTGGTAGGAGGGCGTCCTACACTACGTTTACCCAGGACGTACACTACGTTTACGTTTTTTCGTGTTTTTTTTGTCTTGGTTGGCAAGTACCAAAATCTTGCCATATGGCTCAGTACGTGATTTATTGTATTGTAATGTAACAACGTTCGGCGATTTGCATGCAATATTACTAAATCAGGATAGCTATACCAAAATATCCTTATGTAGGTAAGTAAGTAAAGTGCAGGATATCTTAGTTTTAACTGTACCACTTGTAAAATAAACGCAAAAAGCACCATGGATTCATCCGACCGACGACGGCGAGTACAGATCGATATTCTTTTGATATTTTTGGCTCCCCATGCATCCCTTTGATAAGCAAATTCGTCCGTTCGTCAATACATACGTCGCATTCAGTTTAATTAACAGGGAGGGTCTGCGGAGGGTCAGTTTCAAAGGGTTGAACAAATTAATACCAACAACAGCATGACTATTTGCTAACATAGGTAAACCACCCTTCCATGCATTCATATAGATACCTATGAACGTTCGGCTGCCAGACTCGATCGATGGTTCGCAATTAGCTAGAGTCGAGTACAATACTCGGTCATCCATCGCAGAGCATAATACCTATTGAGGTATTGAGGAAGCATGTAAGGAGTGTGGATGTACATAATGTTCGATTTATTTTTTACTAGCGACCCACCCCGGCTTCGCACGGGTGCAAATGCATATATTATATACATGTAAGCTTTCCATCTATTAAAAAAACCGCACCAAAATCCGTCGCGTAGTTCACTTTGACTGCGGTTTTTTTTCGACGACTGCGATCTTTTTTTTAACCTAAAAAATTCGTGCTGCCGCTCTACACAGCGGTTGTGTTGCGCCGCACATGCGTTTCGTTCGAAATATAATATAAAATAGAATATTACGGCTGTGCTGAGTCACACAGATCTATATTGTCTCAGCCGCTGCGCTAGTGTGGATTTACGCATATTAGTCACTTGTAGAAAACACATACCGTGTGATTTCAGCAGTCAAAGTGTTAAATATCTAAGCATACATAGGGACAGATAGACAGCGGGAAGAGACTTTCTTTTATACTATAGTGATATTATTTTGGTCCTTGCACTACCTTCGAATCACGCAAAAAAATTAACTACAGATACTAACGAGAAAGATTTCGGCAAAGGCAACAGGCAGGGAGAGGCGAAAGTTTGGATGGGAAGTTTGTAACTTTTTCAGGCCAAATACTACTATCTAACAGATTTACATAGATTTAGTTCGACCTTGAATTTATCAATATGCCTAGGCTACTTTTATACCGAGAAAACGCGTGTAAGTCGCGGACAGAAATCATCAATCCCAACCAGTTTCGCTCACTGCTGAGTTGGTAGACCACCAGACAAGACTGGACAGCGCAAGCACAAGCCCAGAGAACTCATCAAAGACCAAGAAGCCGAAACTCCAGACTTAGCGCCAGAACTGGAAGACAGAACTATACAAGTTCTGTGCTGAGAAGCCTATGTTGATCTTCAAAATACGCAATTGCATGTTTCGTTTAATTGAGTTTTGTGACGTGTCCACCACGTGACCAAGAGTCCTGGAGGTCCCTAAGTTCTAAAAGAAATAAAGCAGTTTGATATTATTTATTGATTGATATTTGATGTAGGGAGAGAACTAACATTTGCTGAATCGAAAGACGTAATTGCGTATATTAGAGAATTAAAATAGCCCTCCTGACCGCGCAGAGGCCATAGGCGGCACCGGCGGCGGTGACTTATAAATGGAAATCCAAAGAACTAAACAGCAATGGGTAGAACAACTAGGGCCTCCAAACACTCTCTTCAACCACGCCTAAACGTCCTGCGCTAAACTCATCCAGATTAGCCCACACAAGAAAGCAACATAAAATTTAAATGTGGAAGAGCGAAGCCACCTTACACAAGTATTTCCATAATACTTAAAAGATGTCTCCTATAATGACAGTATATCATTGAGACCGTTTATCCTTTATCATTGAATAAACATTTTGTATATGTATATTGAATAAACATTTTTGTATAAAAAGTCATGGAGCAAGCCATGCCCAGTATCAAGCTTTATAGGCTAGTTAGGTCAAGTTTTGGAATCTAGACCTAGTTATGTGCAGCAGACTTTGGATAGAACAATCTGCAGGTTTTTTTTCTGGTTGTCCTTGATATCTATATGTTTAATGTACATCAGTTTTTCATTACCCATATCACAAGCTCTGCTTAGCTTGTGACTAGATAATGCTGTGTGAATTTTCCAGCTTATTTATTTAATAAATGTCCGTATCCAAAGTGAGATGAAGGTCCAAGGTGTTTTGAATCGCACCATGAAACTAAAATGGCCCTTTATAACAAAACAAGAGTGACCCACCTTTGTACCAAAACAAGAATGAGGCACTAACTGAATATTGTCCAAGAACAGGTGATGATGAGATGACAAAATTTACTAATTTGAAACCTTTTGATTCTGGAATATTCATCACACATTTGCATGTGACTTGCATTGCATGTAAGATAAATCAAATCATACTAGTCCATTTCACAAAGGAATAATTCCCTAAAGGCTCACTTTACCTTTGCTTCCCACATCACCATAATTCATTGAATAGTTTTGAAAAATAAAATAGGTATAAGTGTGTAAACAGTTTGTTTATTTAAGATAAGATTGAGGTAACTTTTCTGGAACAGTCCTGACCTGAAATGGACTACCACTCACTGCCCAGCCTGTGTGGTATGTGCGAGCATTGCATGTGCCTCATGCATGGGCAAGTAAAAACCAAATTTGGTAGAGTGACCTTATTTTGTTCATCAAATAAATAATTAAATAATGTTGGACAATTCACACAGCACCATCTTCTCCCAAACTAAGAAAGACAAAAAGAAAAGACTGTCAACACAAGCTAAGAAAAGCTTGTATTAAGGGTACTAGATGAATGTATTAATAGAATTAGAAATAGGTAAAGGTAGCTAGAAGGGTATGGAAGCACCTTCTAGTTCCTTCTGCCTATATTTAGCCAGATTGGGTAGAATACGACCGACATTCGAAAAATTTGTTTCTGGATGGCGGCGAGGGTTGTTCCCCGGATAAGATTATTGCACCATATTTGGATAGAATAACAATTTGAAGAGCCAACTAACTTTGAAGCTCCGTGTGTTAGGTATTGGTCAGGTACCTATACAAAGTAAATATATAGGTATCAACCAAGAAACTACTTACATAGGTATTAACCTATGTATGTACCTACCCTATGCTGCTTTTAATTTCAGTCAGATAATTCCCTACATGAGAACAATGTTTATCACCTATTGTATAAATGCCCATGTACCACTTCAAAGAACATCAGTTTAGAAAACGGTGTCTATTTCATTTTATTTAAATGAAACGTCGCGCGCTACAATCATAGTAATCAAATCACATGCGATTTATTTTCTTTCTCCTTCTTAGAACTGTGTAATATATGAGTGCGAAAAGGATAGCATATAGTAGCTCGACTTCTTTTGAAAGAGGACGGACTATGACGCTTTTTTACCAGCCCGGCCAGCCAGCTGCTTCGAACAGCTGTTCAAGCCGGTAGGTTTTCTTAGCCTAGCACGCAAAAATCTCGTTTTGTATATATTTATAAACACAAATTACCACAGGTTCATGGCGATAGCTATAAAAGTAGGATAGCCGGGAACATTTTATTGATTTTTGTTAAAAAAAAAGACGAACACTGGCAAAAAATCCTTCAGAACATAAATGAACACAGGCCCTCATGTAACACGCAATTCTACCACCAGCTAACATTACTTACATTTAATTACGTTTCTTGAGGAAATAAGAACTCTTCTTTGAGCTAACACGTGGTAAATACTACAGTGAAAGCCGAACAAAAAGGGTACCATTTTGATTTCGTCCTCCATGTTGCGAAACCGACACGCAAAACATTTTGCGTGCCTAAATGACCAGGAAGCTTACAGAAACCAAATCTTTGTAAGGGGCCAAAATGTATAGAAAAACTGCCTAAAAACCAAAAAACCGGCCGGTATTATTACTAGACCTACCTTAACAAAGCCGATGGATGTTGTTGTGCCTTCAATATCAAGTAGAAGTACTGTACACTTCCTTACAACGTCGCCGATTTCCATGACTTTTGCCATTTTAGTTATTTTGAAGGTACGTCCTTTGGAAGGAGTACTATCGTATTTATTTATCGATATTTATTTGACTAGATTATTTCACGATAGTTCAATACCACAAGAAAAAAGCATTGATTGAGCCAGCCAACGAGGGGAACAGACGCACGCACACAACTTCACGCAAGTCGCGCGCGGAGCGATTGCATGGGGTGGCGGCGGGGATAGTAAAAGAGAGATGGATGCGGAATATTTAGCCAAATGTTTGCAGTTCGAAAGAGATAAAAGCACTAAACAAAAGAGCAAGCAAGGGTTTTGCGCATCCGGTCGGAAGTCTTCATTGCACATTCAGTCCAACATAAAAAAAAATATTGCCACACTTATAACATTTTCCCAATCACTAAGGAGGTTTACAGCAACGATTTTAAACAACAAAAACTCTCAGTCGGTGATGGATGATTGTGCAACAACAGGTGGCGCTGACTGGTGGAAAGTACTTCTTTTATTTTGTAGGGTAATTATGGGCCTTTCCGTATAGCGCATAATCATTATAAAGGTCTGACTGAATACTTGTAAGATATTTCACACTTATTTCTCCGTTCCGATCTGTGTTTGGATCGACGACGAAGAACAGAAATAACGAGATTGTGACAAACTCGTGACTCGTCGTATCTCAAAAGATACGACGAGTCACGAGAGCAAGTGTGAAATATTTCCTCGGATCACGTAGGCTTAGATACAGTCTTTTTTTTAATCAAAAAATCTTGTTCCACATGGTTGAATGTCTGAATCATATCGCACAAAACCGCAAAGACAGGCGTTGTGTTATCTACTTGGAACATTAAATAGGTTAAGAAGTCATTAGATTGACGATCGATTTTTGTTACAGGTTACAGGTATTTACCTGACGTCACATTTTTACCATAACCAGAAAATTTGTCAATTAAGTAATTATTAACACGAACGCCAACGAAGAACCGTACCTTCCAACGCCAACGAGGCCAAGGAGACTCCTTGGCCATCGAAGGTCCGTCCAAATACATTGTAGTGGTCGAGCAAACAATCGTTGGCATCTGATTCCAGCACGCATTCTCAATTTGATTATAATTATTTTGTCATTGTCCATGACAATGACAAAATAATTATAATCGCTAATTTTATACATACGAAAACGGAGAAAGACAACCACATAATTTTATGGTTATAGTAGAAGTAAAATATTGAATGATTGCTTCAACTAAGCGTACGGCCCTTGGCGACCATCCGTCCACATTGTGTTAGATTCCTTTGATGTAACAGCCACGCTTAGGATCATCAGCACACGCGATCCAACGATCGTAAGACAAAATCAACGAAAGCCAGCGAGTGCAGAGAGTGAGACCCAATCTTTGAGCCGCGTCGCGGTGTGAACGCAGCATAATATTCATCGTTGAAACAAATGAGTGTTAGGCTAGCATAGCAATACACGCCCGACATTTGTAAATACACAAATGTATGTAACAAACGAATTAGACTTTCCTATTATAGACAATTGATTCCATAGACAATCAGTCAGATAAAAAATCGGACTTGCATTACCGGTCATCTGGGGACAATATTTTTGTAGGTACTAATGGCAGCACTAAACAGAGTAAGACAACCTAATAAAAAATACGCGGTAATTTTCAAATAACAATTTAATTTACACTAATATGGGGTGTAGGGGGGACTCCTACATCTCGTCTCCCAAGCCAAAGTAATCTGCATGTTGTACACCCCGCTATACTAGGCTTTTGTGAAAATATCAAACAATCTTATACTCAGATAATTTACATTTATTTTCTATTACAGTAAATAGCACGGATCAGATACAGTCTACTCTGTAGTCTCAATCTGCTCCGAGGTAAATACATACGAGTTCGATCCGTTCCATATTTTCGGCGTCACGGTAACAAAACTTACATCTAAACATTCGCATTTATAATAATAATAGCTGATCCGGCGAACTTCGTACCGGTTTCACATTTACGAAACCCATGAACATTTATTGTATGGGAAAATGTTTGTTGTTATATTTTATTTTTTCGTCAATTTCCAATGTTTTTAATAGTTATTCTGCTATTCGGGACGGATACAACAAACCAAAAACCATGAAATTCGGTCCAGCCGTTCTAGAGCCTGATGTATCCAGCGCGTCTGCCTGCAGTCTTTCGCGGTCGTCATCCCCAATGGCCAAAGGGAAATATCACGATACGTTCCTACTTGGACTAAATTTGAAATAAAAAACGAATGCAATAGGTTACAAATATGATTATTTTATTTATATTATACAAAATAGCATTTTCACTACTAACATTACTTATTTTATGTCTTAAATTATTTACATTTTCATATGATCTAGTAATCTACTTTTAGAAATGCTCTGCTTTTCTTCAGTCTTCATCTTTTTCACTAATTTCGGCGTCCCTGGATTTATGTCCGCTTTCCTTTTCATGACCTAGAAAGTAAAAAAAAAAATTATGTAATAAACAATTTACAACCTTTTTAACACACTTCAAAACAAGGAGGTTCATGTTCGGCTGTATGTATGTTCGTCTATAACTCCCGTCAATTGGGGACCGATTTTGATGAGTTTTTGCTATTGTATAGAGAATTAGCCCAAGATGGTCTGATGATTATTTCCGTGGGATTAGTATAATATATTGAAGTCATTGTTTATAGTACTGTAGGATCATCCACTGCTGGGTAATACAGTTTGGCTTTTTAAGATGTGAGTATAGCCAAATACGAAACTAAAAGTTATTTTTACTATAGTGCACTCAGGATATTTTTTAAGAAGTTAAATAATTTCCCAAAAAAAGTCGACTTCGACAGGAACTGAATTTTAAGAATTTTTTTAATGATTTATATAAGATTTTATTTAATTTCTTATCTATACTAATATTACAAAGAGGAGAGATTTGATTTATTATTTGTGTCATTTGAATAGGCTCCGAAACTAATGGACCGATTTTAAAAAATCTTTCACTGTTGGGAAGCCACACTATTCCTGGGTGACATAGGCTATATTATATTTTCTTTATCCCCCTAGAAATATAAAATTCGAATTTAACGCGGGTGACACCGCGGGGAACAGTTTGTGAGAAATAAAGCCGTCTTCTGTGGAGTGATGATCTCGATTATTCTGAACCAATAGCTTCTAACCAACTACTTGCCAGTAAATTCAACAACAAACCTTAGGTGCCTCAGGAGTGAGAGCAGCGAAGACAAAGTTTCTCCCACTGCTGGGTGCAGCTGATTTTCCTTTGGGAGCGTCGTCGGCCACTGCTAGAGGGGTCGCTAGAGCGGCTAGACGCGCCAGCGCGCCCTTACCCCGGTTTAGAATGGAGCCTTGGTAGGTTTGCTGAAAATAAAAGGAACATTAGTTGTTTACCCAAGTCCCTCACGGAGCTTAGCTCATTTTGTATTATTATTTTCATTTGTTCTGTTATTGTTGTCAGTTTTTGTTAAGTTTCATTCATAGTCTTACTTCGTATAAAATATCTTAGATTCTAAATCGGAGTGTATAGGTCACAATTTCACAAACGAATAAACCAATTTTGATTTTAGTTCGTAATAATTATGTCAAGTCAATTATGTGAGTGTAAAACTGTATGATGCAAATCTGTGCGCTTTTTTATGATTCATAACTGCATCACGTACTGTGACGCAGTCATGAATTCATCTCATCAGAGTTATTCGAATTTTTGTAAACTTTTACTCCGATTCAAAAACCTGTATATTTTTTGTATACAAAGGGATTACAAAACCCAAGGAATATTGGTGGAGAATATTTAACGACATTGGTATCATCGAAGCTAAGCATTGAAGCTCTAAACTAGCAGTTCGTTGGTGGCCTTTTCTGCAGGAGGTGCTGCTGCCCCCCGGTTTATGTCCCTTAGTTGCCTCTTACGTAACCCACGGGAAGAGTTGTGGAGGTGCAATTTCGCAGTCGTAAAGCTTGGACCACACGGCACTAGAACATAAGCATTATGTAATAAACTTATTTTTCTCATAAATAGAAATAAAGTATACTGCAACAGGAATGATAATTATTTGTACCTGTAGTATGGAGAAAGGTTTCTTCGGGCTAGGTAAGGTCGTCTTCTTCTCAGGAACAACAGGACTATCCTTATCAGTATCATGTTGGTTCTCTTCGAGCAGCATTGACATGGTTTTAGACATGAGGTTCGCTTTGATGATGGTGGTCCGGTTAACACTGACGTTGAGGCTGTCGTCGTGCTCGCTGTTGTTTTGCTGAAAGAGAAATGAAAATAATGGTTAGGTAGATAAATATTTAACGTACAGATTTACAAATGATTATCAAGCAGTTTGAGGTTTTTATCAGATTGTTCAAGCTACTATATTTATTCATATACATAGTATTTAGCAGCGGAGTCATCTGTTTGTATTAAATATATGAAAGAACATTGGCATACAGTGGTGTCCAGCGCACGCAGAGATTAGTGTCTGGTTAATGTGTTTGCAATAGCGTCAATACTAGTTTTTTATATAAAAACTAGGTGCGCCCCGCGGCTTCGCCCTCGTGAAAATCTATGTTTCAAATAGTTTATAAACCTTCCTCTTGAATCACACTATCTATTAAAAAAAACCGCATCAAAATCCGTTGAAAAGTTTTAAAGATCTAAGTATAGATAGGGACAGAATCACATCATATGATTATTTTTTATTTTAAAGTGTTCTTTTTTATTTTATTATAATTTAGTTGTGAAAAATTCATGTAAATCAATAATTGCACGCCCATAAAGGGCGAATTACATTGACACTGTATTATTTTATGAACCATCTTCTCACATGTCATCATCATCATCATCATCAGCCTATAGCAGTCCACTGCTGGACATAGGCCTCCCCCAATGAGCGCCATAGTGCCCTGTGATTATGCAATAAATATACTTTCACTGACAGACAGCAGGAAGCGACTTTGTTTTATACTATGTAATGATTTACCATTTGCCTGAGGAATGTCTCCCTTTCATGCCGCTGCTTCCTCCATTGCTCCTCCGATTCAAACTCCTGCTCCTGCGTGTCTCCCAACTCATCTGCGCCAGTGCCAGTTTCTTCATCGCCATCTGAAACGGAAAATATTTGGCAATAAATAAATAATGCTGGACAATCCACATATCATTATCTAGCCCCAAGCTAAGCCAAAGCTTGTTTTATGGGTACTAGATGACTGATATACATAATACAATACATTACATACATTGATATTTTTTAGAGAAAACGATCAGATCGATATCATATTTTGTCAGTGTTTCGTTCTTCTGGTCGCCTCAAAGGGCAATACTGAAAATCAGTGTTTTGATCATCGAGCAAATCTTTTCGCTGAGTTATTGCCTTTTTGACGGGCTGCAGCACACACACAATTTTTAAATCTCTTCTTTTTTTTTATTGTTTATATGTACTTTTACTTATTGTATACTACTAGGTACTTAACTCATTGTTCTCTAATTTACCTGTGTTATTCTATGATGTGCCTTTTTTATTGTGACCTTTGAAACATGTGCTGCAGTTGTCAAATAAATGAATTATCTATCTATCTATCTATCAGAACACCCAGAACAAAGAAAACATTTGTCCCGAGGCGGGAAGCCCACCGCGCCACAGAGGTCGTCAAAATAATTCCGAACACATCCGATCCATTTTGTGTAATATAGCTTGTATACCTCCATGTTTAGTTTTTTTTGTTTTATGTATTTTTGTGCGTGTCGAAATAATTGCCAATCGCATCGACGACGGGACGTATACTAGTGTATGGGTCCAGGTATAATGGTAATTTAAAAAGCAACGTCTTGGGTTACTATAATTTTGGCTTATACACCGATTTAGAATCCAAGATATTTTATGTCAACAATGGCATAAATTATAAAAACTAACAAGGTGTCACTAAAAACCAAAGAACAAACTTCAACAGCGCATAACCTTACGTGCGGAGTGAAAAATGTTGAAATTTGAATTCAAAAACGAACAAGAAATCAAATAAATGCCATACAGCGCGGGGCATTGCAGCGTCTTGGGGACAACGCTTTCAACTGGTATTGATATGGATCAGTTGAGCTACCTGTAGATTGTTTGCAATAGTCTGCAGTTAGCTAAATGGTTTCAATTATAAATACTAGTTCTAATTTGTTTCTATTATTCGATTGTAGCTTTTTTTCAATAGTTTCTTTTAAATAACGTGAAAGATTTCAAAACCAAAAATCATTTGTAACTTCTGTGCTTTGCTTCGATGATACCAATGTCGTTAAATATTTTCACCAATATTCCTTGGCTTTTGTATCAAAAAACATCGAGGTTTTTGAATCCGAGTATAGAATAACTTCCGACGATTCGAGTCAATTTATCTGAATAATAAAGTGACAATGCAACTTACCGAGGTTCTTCCATTTGAACTTGCGTTGTCTACCGCCGCCTCCTAAATCACCATCTTCAAATAACAGCTCCTGAATAATCCTGACTTCTCTCTTATCTTGGTCTAAGACGTCACGCCTGGAAAAACGATTTTATATAGATTATAATTTATTATAAAAAAAAGCAAGCCGAGGAATTAACCGTCTCAATATATTAAAGCCTTATAATGAGTCAGATCAAGAAGAAAGCCGCTGTCATGTCGTATAAAGAAGTAAAAGAGATCTCTTTGGAAAGATATAAGTGGAGGAATTGCATCATTGCAGTCTAGGTCTAGGGTATTCGCTGGTCGTCATATCTTACATATGTATCTGGCCCAGCTCCCTCTGCAGCCGTCCCTGGTGGAAGCTCTCGTCATCCCCCTCCTCCCGCTCCATCCTGTCCAAGCCCGCCTCGTCCTCGTCTCCGGAGCCGACCCATTCGTCCTCCGACGTGAGTTCTGCTTCTTGCTCGAAGAATTCAGTAGTTTTGCGCTTCTTTTTTGCTTGTTTCACGGTTTGTGGCTTTATTTCTATCTGGAAGTTTTAATAGATAAGTAAGTTTATTTTTACTAGTATATGGCCCGGGGGTTCTTTTTTGTTTTATACGAGTAATAAATATAAATTGATTAAAAAATCAATTTAGAAAAAGAATCCAACAATGACGTCTAATCTTTTTTCTAGTATTTTTGTAGCTAGACTCAAGTAAAATCAATGTTCAATAGATTTGGTGTCACTTTTCTCATGTGAATGTCAATTTTTCCTCTTATGCTAGTTCTTCACATAATAACGCCTAAATACAACGAAATAATCGTCTTATTTTGGCAATAAGACGAATACGCGAACACGAATAGCGATCTGAAGTGCCAGCTTTAGAAACAGTACATTTTATTTTTTAAATAACATTTGAATTGAATATTAAACACAATTTGTTAATTTGTTTACCTCATTTTCTTCGGAGTCATACTCTACTAGCCTTCCTTCGTTTTCTTCTTCTAACTCCGACTCGTTATCTTCTACTTCTTCCTGGTCTGATAAGTCTTCTTCATCATCTGAAAATATGAAATCTTTATGAAGATATTTGTTCTAAATAAGCTGTGTGAGCTACATTCTGTGTATTTTAACACCTTAACTGCGATCACCAATCTGACTGCCAAGCGTGGTGATTATGGCTAAACCCCTGGTCGTTGGGAGGGGAGGTATATTCATCGTATATGGGCACCCCTTTGTAAGCAGCGGCTATACTGAACGTGTAGCTACTGCATTACACTACACACATTGTAACAACATCAAACATCAAACTGCTTTATTTCCTTTAGACCTCACAGCACCTTACTCTTGGACATATAAAAAAATTCAAATTACACAAGTAAAACTTGGAAATAAAATGATCACTTATTTTTTGTTTACTTCAATATTTTTAAGTAATGTAAAGAAACGAATAAAACCTTAACCACGTTCGGTTGTTAGTTTTAGAGTTGGAACAAAAATAGTCCCAATCTTTTTTTATCAGTTATCATAACATAATAAAAAGAGATGTACTTTACTAACCTGATATCTGTAGAGCACGTTTCTCTAGCCTCTTCCTTTTAATCTTTTTCTTCTTCTTTTCACTAACTTCACCCTCATTTATTTCGTCATCAGACTCAATAATGAACTTCTTTCTGACTTGAGTATCTTGATTATCTTTCAGTGTATCTTCTGCTTTTTGTATTTTCGCACCACAGAAGTATTTGTTCGGTTTAGGCGTATCGAATTCAGGATCATCAAGTTCATCTAGGATCGACTTTAGGTTATCATCTACCATCTTATTTTGCATTTTATTAGAATCAGTCTTGGGAATCTCCTCTTTCATTTCAACAAACATTCCTTCTGTGTCCATATTGGCACCATTGCAAATATTAACTTCTTTATCGACCACAGTTTCTTTCTCTTTGTTTGTATCTACATTATCAGTATGTAATACTTTTCCAAACGTTATAGGACTATTCTCATCACTGTCATACTCCTGCGAAGCTCCAAGAGGCATTTGATTGTTGTCGTATTCTTGAGATATAAATTCATTGTCGTAAAACTTGCCCGTACACATAGCAAGGATATCTTCGCCTATCGGTTGAGTTTGTGAGACCTGGGTTATTGGTAAATGCAGATCTTGAGAGAAGGATCCGGAACAGATACCAGGAATGGGTTGCAGAGTATCCTGTAAAATTTATGTTCACTTACAATACAATACAATATAACTTTATTGCACCATCAATACAAAAAAATAATAAAAATACTAAAGGATCTTAATACTAATTATAACTAGTGGCACAATCGGCGGCCTTATCGCTAAAAGCGATCTCTTCCAGGCAACCTTTGGATGGATAGGATCGGTATGTTTTAAAGCTGACGGTGGCGTAATTATCAAAATAATTATATATAAAATAATTGATATTTATCTTAAGTACATATATATAATAGAACAAAAAAAACAGGAACAATTAACATAGAAAATATAACTAAAAGTAAAAATCAAGAAATCTTATCAAGAGTGGTCAGATAGTGACCCTTCCTATCTTCAAAAGTATGGTTCATCAAGAACCATACTTTTGAAGATAGGAAGGGATTTCACTTAGTAACAAGTCATTTATAAAGGGATATTTATAAAAACTTTTTCCGCTTAGTTAGATTCTTTGTATGAAATGCCGTAGTCATGTTTTCGTGTGCTTTGGAATAGGTCTTCATAATGTTATGATTACAGGAGCTAGCTATAAACTTACGTACAGGCGATAGCCTGCCACACACAGTTATCACCGTAAAAAAATTAAAAAATGCCATTTCACTTAGATATGTGCTAATTACTGGCCTCGTGCGGGGGCACGAGGCAAGCCTGTGCCGCGGGAAGCCTAATCTACGGTTGATTCGCCGTGCGTAGGCATGGACGCCAGTGTTATATAGATCACTATGGTAGCTTGTTTATCAGGATACTAGCGGACCTTCCCGGCTTCGAACGGTTTTAGTACGATTTCAAACTTTTTTGAAAATATAATATAGCCTATGTTTACCGGGGATTGTGTAGCTTCTCAACGGTGAAATAATTTTTCAAATCGGTCCAGTAGTTTTGGAGCCTATTCATTACAAACAAAAAAATCAAATCTTTCCTCATTATAATATTATAGTATAGAATAGCCCTATAGGCTCTTCTCACGGCAAGGTTTCTTAACTTAACGGCGTGCTAGTCCGTGCCGTACAATACAATACAAAAATACTTGATTGTTCACCATATACAGATCATTATGAAAGACGCCATATATCCATCCAATCTGTCAATTGTAATTTAGTCTGATGTACTTACATTATAAGTCTGAGTGTCACCAATAGCATCTAATTTGTCCGACCCATCTAGCATCTCTGTGACATTGGAGGTAGAATCTAAAATGGAAAATGTCTGCGTCCCCAGATCGACATCATTTTCTAAAGATTCTGGGACAGATTGGGTTGATTTGATTTCCTTTTGGGAAGGCTGCAAACTGCTTCCTTGGCTTGTGAATAGATCTTCTGATAGTGATTGGTGTCTTTGTGCTAATGTTAGGACATCATCTGAAATATTAACATGATAAGCAGTTTTTATGTATAAAAAACAGTCAGAAATGTTGGATATTAACAAACCAACAAGGATTTGGCAATTAGTCCTTTAAATATCAGACGTTATAAGTATTTAGTAACAATACTGCGCAAAACCCCTGATAAGATCCACGAAGACCGTGTATAATGTACCACGTGTACCGCCCGCCCACAAATTGACGCACACCCACAGCCTGTTATTATATGTATAGCAAAAAAATACACCAACAACACACGGATGGTTGTTGAAACTCAGAGAAGGTTTTGCGCGGAATTGTTACTAAATATTTTTTTAATTCTTTTAATTAGTACTTTAGAATGTCTGAACCAAACCAACCTTTACACTGTTAGTTTTCGAGCTGGAGAAAAACCCGTCTCAAGTTTTTGTTATGCTAATTTATGTACAGTTTACTTTTTTACCATAATATCTTACCTTGAGAAACAGTTTGAGTGTCCAACAATTCACTACATTCTGCTGATTTCTCTGCATCTTTTTGGTCCTTAGCACCTGTGTCTTCATCATCAGAGTCCTCAAATGCCTTCAATATCCTTCCTTTCTTAGTGCTTGTCTGGTTTTCCTCTTCTGATTCCGATGATTCGCTATCACTAGAATCATCTTCGTCATCGTTTTCGTCATTACCTGAGCAAAAATATGGTTTAATTATATTTCGTAATTGAATTCGAAAATCATAACTGGAATGGATACTCTGATTAGTTGGGTCCGTACTCGTAAAAACGAAATCAAAGTTTCTTATTCATTTTCGTGCAAACGCTAATCTTATGCAAACTAATTTTGGTTTTACACGAAAATAAATACGAAACTTCGATTTTCCTTCCTACTGACAATCATTTTACAAACACTACGTCAAAAAGAGAATTTTGGATTTTAGTGCTGAGAGTTGTTTACAAACATTGTACATTGAGAATGGCTGGAGTATAGGTCTATGCCCGCACTGTAGAGGCTCTTTACCAAATCCCATAAAGAAATGGAACGTCTCGATGACCATTCGATGACCACTCGATGACTATCGAGTAACCAATCTCGCCCTGAGTTCATTCCGATCAAAAAATACGTACTATTATTATTATCATCTTCATCATTTCCATTTTCCTCATTGCCTTCATTTGGTTCATCGCAGTCAGATTCCTCAGCTTCATTTTCCAGCATTGGGTTCTTTACTCTCGGCTTATCTTTCATTTCAATATCATCCTCTACCAATTCTTCATCTTCCTCTGATTCTGATAGGGGTTGTTCTGAATGTGATTCTTTTTCTGAAATATTAAGAGGTTTATCATTTCATGATTTAATGTGGTGTTTTCAACCTTAAAATAAGAATTGCTTCACACAGGCAATTTTTATTGAATTACAAGCTTACATAAGTACTACACTTAGGTTAAATTGTGATCAAACGAAAATCTATTGATCATGTCCTACCTCAGGATATCTACATTGCATCTACAACACCCTTGGCAATTTCCGTAAGTCCTTTTTAGCAGTTAAGAATTAATTCAGATGGAATTAATTACCTTCGAGATTTTATTATTAGTTAGGATACAAAAGGCAGAGTAATAAAAAGTCGAACCTTCCAACTGAGCCTCGATCTTATCAATGTCATTTTCGTCTTCAGATTCTTCGCCGCGTAATTCTTTGAGCTCTTTTTGCTGTTGCTTTTCTGCTTCAAGACGTTTCTCCCATTCAAGAGTTCGCTGGTCGGCCATTTGTTCTTCAAGCTCTTGTTTTAACCTCAAATGCTGGTTCCCTGGCTTTATTCTGAAATAAACGATATTCAAAATATTAAAGCCATAGATAGATAACAGCTTTACTGTATCCCATAAAGACAAGAGAATAATACGTATACAGAGGAAAATGTCGAGAATGGCAGTGGTTTCAGATTTAAGAAACTTTATTTCTTTACGTTTTATTTTGTTAGAAGTAATTTAAACTTATTTATAAAAGCATGTGCCAAACACCCTATACTATGTAGAGAACCCAATAGACTTATTCTAAAAGATACCCCGCGTTCAGCCAAGTTTTCCAAAAGTTGTTTGACTCTATTCGTAAAACTATACAATAAATTACCAAATTAAATAAAATGATTAAATAATTATTTATATTAAATCAAATTGCTAAGATGGCTGAATGAAATGAATTTTTAAATGTTAGATAATAAATAATATTACTTATGTAATACCTAATTTAATTTGTCACCATAATTATTGCATGCTAGAATATAGTGAGATATGAGTGCATTACTTAGAACTAAACAACGTTTATACCATGTTTGACGCAATAAATATATTTGAATCGCTTACAAAAATAAGCATTCGACAATTTTAATATTAACTATAAAAAGATACTCTTTTGCATTGGGTGTGCCCGTTAGGATAGATGAAAATAAAAATTAAATCCCATACCTTATTATCAAATAAGAATAAGAAAGGTGTTTTTAATTTTCTCCTCACTTCAACTTTACAGAGGGCACAAATGGTGGTCTTGTCACTATAAGCGAGCTCTTCCAGGTAACCAAAAAGAAATCTTATTACTAATTAATAATAAATATCTTATTATTGACGACCGATGTGGCGCGGTGGGCGAAGGTCCGCCTGCGACGCAAGAGGTTGCGGGTTCGATTCCTGCCTCGGAACCATTGTGTGTACGATCTGCAGATATTTGTTCCGAGTGTTCTGGTCGTTTTCTATGTATAATAAAAAATATCTATCTATGTAATGTATTGTATTATGTATATCAGTTATCTAGTACCCATAACACAAGCTTTGCTTACCATGGGGCTGTGATGCTGTGTGAATTGTCCAGCATTATTTATTTATTAATTAAAGAATTAAATAGTAAAATACATGCCTTCTCTTATTGTCCCGTTCAATCTCTTCTGGGGTCTTTAATTTGGCGAAGAATGTGAATCGTTCTTTCAGTAACTCAACACCAGATTTCTTTGGCGCCATATTACTGTCATCCAGGTCAATGACCATCCCAGGAGCTCCAGTCAACATAGGCTTTAGATTCAATGGCCTGTCTCTAATCAGTACTTGGGAATTTACTTTGTCTTCAATATCTGAAACAAGGAAATAAATGGTGCTGGATAATTCACACAGCATCATATAGAATCTAGTGCGTTAGTATACTTTCAAAACAAATTAGGTTCGTAGTTAACCCACTTACATCCGTAATTAACATAGAATAGTATAATGAATCGCTATATTAAACAAAAATTACCTGGAACACCCGGTTCCGATTTTTGAAGGGGAGGTGAGGTAAACATGTATGCAAACAGAGGCAAATAGAGTTGGGGCTACACTCATATTTGCAACAAAATTTATGTTCACTAGTAAACATGCTAACTTATAATTAAGTAAGATCAGCACATTTGTATGTATTCTGTGGAGTAACAAGTGAGTAAGGTTCTAATACTAACTCTTCCATCATTTCTTGCCTCATCTAGCCCCAAACTAAGTAGAGCTTGTGTTATGGGTGCTAGATAACTGAAATACTATATTTTACTACATAGATGTTTTTACTAAACACCCAGAAAATATCCAGATTAACAAATAGCAGATAGTACAAACATTTGCCCCGAGGCAGAAATTGAACCCGCAACAACCGGCAGGCGGACTTTTACCCGCTGCGCCACAGAGGTGGTCAAAAAACAATATTTTAAATAGTTACAAATGATCCGTCTGCCTTAGTGAATTTGCATTTTCAATAATATATTTACCTCTAATAATATCAGCATTTTCAATAATATTGTCAATATCATCCATGTTCAGATCATCATCTGAAAAAGCATCTACCTCCATTCCATCTATTTCCGGTTTTTCAGGTTCTTGAGCTATTTTAGCAAGCATGTCTTCAGAGTCGAGTTTATCAGTATCATCATTCTCAGTGTCAAAATGTAATGATATTAGTTGACTGTCCAATTTTGTATTATTTTTTAAACTTTCTTGTGCATCCTGTGCTTTATTTTCATCACCGATTGCATTTTTCACTGTGTTGTCGATTAGGGCTGTTCTTGATTCTCCTTCATTAGAACTTAATTCATCTGCTTTTTTGACATCAGCTGTATTTTCTTCAGTGACAGATGTTTCGGAATCATCATAAACTAGTGTCATGTTGTTTGCTGAATCCTGTTCTTCAATGACATTGTTAGTTGATTCTACATCTTGGTTTCTTGCCTTTTCTTTATCATTATATTTCTTTGTTTCTTCAATATAACTTTGGTTAAGATCTTTAAAGAGTTTATCACTTTCTTCAGGTGTAACATCATCAGTTACTTCTTTACTATTTGTACTTGCTTCATCATCAATTAATTTTATCCCATCAGTAGCAGCAGATTCTGTTTTATCACTTGGTTGGTTTTCATTCGGACTTTTATGGTTATCATCCATGTTATAGGGAAGAGATTTTTCATTATCTGATTTCTTATCATCATTTTCATCATCAGTATCGCTCTGCCATAGCTCTTTCATCTCATTTTGTCTCTCTTCAAGCATTTTTCTATAACATGCATTGAAAATATTAAAATCAGCACAGAACTAAAAACTTTTATAAGTAATGCTGGACAATTCACGCAGCATTAATTAGGCCCATTTTAAGCAGAGCTTGTGTTGTGGGTACTAGATAATTGATATACATAATACAATACATTACATAAATGGATATTTTTTATTATACATAGAAAACGACCAGAACACCCGGTACAAATATCTGCAGATTGTACACACAATTGTTACGAGGCGGGAATCGAACCAGCAACCGCCTGCGTCGCAGGCGGACCTTCGCCCACCACGCCACATCAGTAAATTTACTAAAAGGTGGGTTCATAAGGTTCACTGTAATACATAAAACAACTGTAGTTTATAAATATTTTTGACCTACAGATATTTATTTATGAAACTGTGATTGGTAAATTCACTTTTTATTATACAAAACATGTAATTTATATGTCTTTATTTTGCTTATTACTTACGCATAATGCATTAGCTGGTCTCCATTCATCTTGATAGGCAAACTTTTTCCATCAGCAGACAATGCTGGCTTTCTTCTGCTCATAATATCTTTCAATGATAGCGCTTTAGGTCTGTGATAGGGCAATGACACTTCTTTCTCTCTCAGCATTCTGTTAGATTCACTCCTTATTTTTTGCATATTTTCCATTGCTTGCTTTGCTGACATCTATGAACAGAATAAGATCAGATTACTGCTGATACTCTCCAGCTAAGCTCCTTTAGCTAAAAACTAATAAAACAGTGCACTATAAATACACTGCTGCAACAGTGTTTATCTAGTACCAATAACACAAGCACAACAATTTCATCAAATTATGAATTCTTATAAATGTGCGTGGGTGGGTGCACAGTAAATTATTTCAAGGTATCAGAGAGATGCAGAAGGGCTTAGGGAGCTGAATTGGCTTGAAATAACCTTTTTAATTCTTTAACTATGCTTACCTACACTGTTTTATTATGTGTTTTGCATTCCCACAATCTCTGGGGGTACAAGATCTTCAAAATGAAGCCAACAGTCAGAGCCAAAGGATTTAGAAGTGAGTTAATTGGAAGGCGAGAGATATTTTTATTATTATTCTTATGCTTACCCTCTGAGGCTTTGGTGCAATTAGCTTTGTTCTTTTCTGCATTCTCTGCTTGGCATTTGATTTTGGATTGATTTGATTTTCTTCATCAGATGTATCGGGATCACATATGGATGGAATTGAGGACAATTTGTCTTTGATTTTCTGTAATATGTATGCAAATATTTTATATGCATTTAGGTGTTATGGACTTCTATTTCAAGCCAAGATGTTTGACATACTGAAAAATGGCATTTATTGAGTAAGTAAATTGTATCATCTCACCTGTTTGATTTTTTCAATAGAATTTGTTTCATCGTTGGAATCCTCTGATTTGTCACTCATACTTTTAGTTGTCTCATTTTCAACATTAGTGGGCATGCCTTTACCATGTAATTTTTTGAGACTCTTAAACTTCTCTTTCATTTTATCCCTTTTGTTTTTCATCCTCATCTGCTGTTGTTTGTTTTTACCAGCTTGGTCTGATTCAGAGGAGCTTTCACGACTAACTTTAAGGATTCGAGACTTACAAGTTGTACTTCTTAAATTTGTTGTATCACTATCACTGCCTGAAGGAAGTTTAGAATTCTGGGCTTTGCCTGAATTGGAAGAATCTGAAAAACTATCGTGTTCATTTTTTTGGATACGAATTTTTCGAGGAACGCTTTTGAAAATCGTAAAATCATCCTCACTGTCGCTACTTTGAGTTTTAGTATTGTTCTGAGCAACTGAATTAGAGATTTCATATGGTAGTTGTTCTCTATCATTATCTGATTCAGAAAAGTGCTGAAGCCGTCGTTTTATGCGATTTCTGGGTGCTTCTTCATCGCTGTTGTTTTCACCGTTTAAGTGTATGTGGTCCTTCGTATTTTTTGCAGAATCGTACAAAATTTGACTTGGGCTTTCTTGATATGTCTCCTTATGATCAGCATTCTCATTGGAACTCATATTATACGATTTCTGGAGAGCTTCCACCATCCTTCCGTTAGGGTAGACACTAGACACTTGATTGTCCCGATTATTTCACTTTATTAGCAATATCTATTACATTTTTGCTAATCTATCAATTAATAGTCTATTTAATCTCGTAGTGGGTTCATGAGCTCTCAAAATGTCTTTTTCAAAATTATCATAAAATAATTTCTTTATAGTTAAGATATTATTTATTATTAGCAAAAAGTAAACTAAACTAAACAAGGATGGGATGGCTATTATGGCTATCGGCCGGATTTTGCCGCCATTACTTTTGTCAGAGCTCCTGTCACTGTCACCACCACTTGTCATAGCAGTATGAAAGTTATAGGTATAGCCTAGAAAGAGAACCTAGAAGCGATAATGACCTAGAAGATGGCATTTGCGCCCTAGAAGGCGCGCAAATGCAATCTCTTTTACACAAGAGAACAATATATCCTCAAAGCCTGAGAAGAAATGAGATAGATCGACTGTAATTCTGTCTTGCTCAGCGTATCAAGGTCAAGCAAATCTAGTTATGAACAAATGTGCCTGGACATCGGTGGGTTTCGACGAAATATTGTTGTTTTCAACCTTACAATAAGTTTTCTTTAAATTTAAATGTGATAGAGTGATTCCGCGAACATTACTACCATATTTTTGGGTCTTTATTGATAGGAGGTGTCTTCTATCAATAAAGACCCAAAAATATGGTAGTAATGTTAAATTAAATATAAAAAAATAGGTAGCTAAACGTTGTTTTATTTATTAATTGTTTACCCATTCCCGCATACTTTCTTATTTCCTAAGAAAAACACAAGTAAAAAATAACACCTATCGGGTTGACGAATTATACCTTCAGGCTGTAACAAAAAGTAAGGACCAAAAACCACTACATTTTTTTTTTTCACTGATAGCTTGTACATAATTCACTCACCCCATAATTATTATCCTTTTTTTTTTAATAAAATCTAGTATGTATTTATTCATCAATCACGTCTTCTGTGCGCTGGATCTGAGATCATGTCTGCCACTCTACCGGGTTCTGACTGAAAACCAGCGCTCTTTAACAAATGACCTGGGTTATTGTGATACAACAACAAGCTGAGTCAGGACCTATTAGACCTACACACGCGCGCTTATCCACTTTCTGTGAGTACCATATACAATACTACTAATATTTCGTACCTTTTCACTTTTTATTTTTTTTATATTTCACGTGTTTTATATGTACCTACCTAGGTACTTTGTAGTCTTATATAATTATGTGTAATTAACCTTGTTTGTGTGTTGTGTTAGTGTTTAATAAATAATTTTCTTTCTTTCTTTCTTTCTTACATTAACCTACCAGTATAGGAAAAACCTACAAAGGTTCGGTGAAATTCTAGCTTCTGAATTTCTTGAAAAAGCCCGAAATATTTATGAACTGGAAATCGCAAATCATATTTCACGACCGATGTGGCGCGGTGGGCGAAGGTCCGCTTGCGACGCAGGAGGTTGCGGGTTCGATTCCCGCCTCGAAACAATTGTGTGTACGATCTGCAGATATTTGTTCCGGGTGTTCTGGTCGTTTTCTATATAGTATAATAAAAAATATCTATCTATGTAATGCATTGTATTATGTCTATCAGTTATCTAGTACCCATAACACAAGGTCTGCTTACCATGGGGCTAGATAATGCTGTGTGAATTGTCCAGCATTATTATTTATTTATTTATTTATTATATCCCAAGAATTTTGGGACATTCGGCATAAACCAAGTACCGAAATATCATTCGCATGCATCAGGTAACGTTGCGATAGTAGGTTTGATAGTATCTTTATTTCTTACTAGCTGCGCCCCGCGGCTTCGCCCGTGTGGAAATTTCTGCGTAATTTTACCATGTTTTCTCACCGTTTAAACCTACCCTGGACTACGAAAAACATTTTAAAACCAAAATCAGCTCAATCGGCCCAGCCGTTCTCGAGTTTTAATCAGACTAACGAACAACAATTCATTTTTATTTATATAGATAGATAATATTGGGGTTATTAGCTATATAAAATATCACCAAAAAACCTGACATAAGAAATCTAAAATCGGGGTAAAAACTTTTGATGGCAACACTATTTCGTATTATCTGTCCCTCACACGAACCACGCTACCCGTAGTCATCTAGTACTTTATAATTAATCTATGGGTTATAGATATGCACATGAACGAAAAAATGCTCGGACTGAGTCTCAGTCAACCAAAGAGCGAAGCACTCACTGATGCTACGATCTTCTACACGTACGCGTGCTGACGTCCGCCATTAGGTACCGCTTTAGACACCCACAGAGTGACTCGTAACTTAGATCGAAAAATGAAAAATGCCTTCTTGTGTGGTCAGATGTTGCCGAAATCACACTAATTTAGTAAAAAAAACACGGAATCATATTTCACAGGTAAATTTCTAATTACATCCACTTATTTCTTCGATTGAACGCAAATAATTATAAAAAAAAATCACAATAAAAACACAAATCTTTCCAGTGTTACCATAATATCTATTTAAATAAGAATTTAAAGAGATACTACTTAAGCACTCTATTATATCAAGCTAAATTTACCACTGACTGACTGATTGACATAATTGTTCGCCTTAAAATCTGACTTTTGACATTTAATCCCCCAGACTAATTAATGGATTTTAATGAAACTTTACAATAATATAGCTTATACATCAGAATAACACATAGGCTACAATTTATAAAGATATATTGTATATTATCCAAAATATCTATCACCACGCGGGTGAAACCGCGGGGCGCAGCTAGTTATAATATAATAATAAGATGTATCAGGACAAGAATACCGATTTTTCGATTTTCCTGATGCATTTTGATTATGGCCATCTTTAAGTTCTGTTCTCTAAGACTGTCTGTAATCTAATATAAATCATATCATACCTATACCGCAAGGCTACCACGCTTTTTAAGGCGAAATGAGTTCGCTTTTTCGAGAGAAGGACGAACGAACGCCGCGTGGGAAAGTCCAGAAAGGGAGACAAGATCGGCAGAATGACCGGCCCGCGCGCATTTTCACTGGTTTTTATTTTTAAATTTGTTATTACTCTAAAATAATACTGTTTCTCAAAAAACTAAAACTATAATCGTCTAATTTATTAGGGAACACGTAGAAGAAATTTCATAATAATAATATCAAATAACTAGCAAATAAAACAATGGTTTTTCCGTAGGAAAGAATCTTTGTAAAAAAGAAGATTTATAGGAAACTTTGCCATTTTTTTCGATCGAGTCAAGTTTAGTTAATCGTTTTTCGACTCCCATAACTTACTAACTTAAGAGTTGATACTATCTGAAATCGGTTATTTTCAACGATCATATCTTCCACAATTCTGAAGCATTTACGTTGAGATTTTAATATGTTATAGTTCAGGATTGATGCTAGACTACTAGTGTTTCGAAAACACGATTACGTGAAATTTTCTCGATAAAAAAAAAAATCCAAAGTTCACTCTAAACTGTACTTTAAACCGTCGCTATTCAATAGATACGTTAAAATAAGCCTTGATACTTTATACAGTAAACAATCAGAGTATAAAGCAGACGATGTGTGTTTTAGATTTTCAAAATTACTATTATTTTTACCGTAAAAAAATAATACCTAAACATTCACGCGCTATCTTCCGTCCGGGCCATAATTCAGTCTAGCTTCGGCCTTCGGACGGGGAGCCTGTGTCGCTGCTCCGCGCTTCGTGTCATCGGACTTTGTATATTTGTAAATATGGGAAATCTTTATAATAAGTGTAGAAAGCGACGACGGAATCATAAAAAAGATGGAAAACACATGAACGACGTTATAAAGTAAGTACCTACCTACCCTACACGTTGAGGTGAGGTGAGGTGAGGATGTGGATTGTGATTTGTGAGTAAGTAAATGTCGCAGCCAAACTAATTATTTTTTATTTTATTTTAGATAACGTCGATTAGAAAGTACAGCTCCTATTGTAAGCGATGATGGCGACAATGATAAATGTCCCGGTAAATCCGTGTGTACCAAACACCTACCTACCTACCAGTAAGGTAGTAGACCTTACTTGTTTATGGGACTGGATGGCGCTAAGTATGTGAAAATCGTATTTTTTATACTTATAGGTAAATACCTATACCTAGGTCCTACCTAGGTGTAAATACAAGGTATACCCACCTCAATTTGTATCTCCATGTGATAGAAGTAGTATTTTCACAACACATCATTATCCAGGTAGAAATATATATTAGGGTTCCGTTTGACTATCAATACTATAAAATATTTACACCTAGGTATACCCACCTAATTTGTATCTCCATAATATATGAATCGTTACTGATACATGATGGAAGTAACATCGAATGATCTGGACATTTTGGATATCAGAAAAGATCCGTACGAGATTTTTTTTTACCAATTACAAAACATTGAATTGTAAGTAGTAGGTTAGGTACCTACTATAGTTACTAACTATAGTACCTACTGTCTACACCTATAATGTATTATAACTTTCCTAACATTTTTACGAGTTTGTAAATTTTAGGGTTCTGCAATAATTAATTTAGTCATGGTTCCAACCTTACGAACACAAGCTTTTCTACTTTTAGTTCATGAAAGTGAAGATATATCACATGGTTCAAAATATAAATGGGTAATAATGGACTTATACGGTTTATACCTTGAACGAGAGTCCTTATTAATTATTCATTATAATTCATTCATATTACTAGAGTGGGCATATTATATTTACATGTTAGGTACCTATTTTCTTGACATGTATGACTGTTACAGGATGGAAGTAACGTCGTATGATTCGACAAATGGCATAAATCCGGACAAGACAAATCTTTATCCATTACAGAACATAGAATTGTAAGTAAATACTTACATATCTACTGAAATATAAATATACCTAGTGTATATTCTTTCCTAACGTTTTCACGAGTTTGTAAATTTTAGGGTTCTGCAATAATTTAACCTAGAACTATTCGTACCTAACGAACACAAGCTTTTCTACTTTTAGTTCATGAAAGTGAAAATATATCACATGGTTCAAATTAATAAATTGGGTAATAATGGACTTTTTACGGTTGATAGCTTGAACGAGAGTCCTTATTAATTCTTCATTACGATTCATTCATATTACTAGAGTGGGCACATATATTTACATGTTAGGTACCTTACCTACCTACTTTCTTGGCATGTGTAACTGTTACAGGATGGAAGTAACGTCGAATGATTTGACAAATGGCATACATTCGGATAAGACAAATCTTTATCAATTACAGAACGTAGAATTGTAAGTAAATACTTACATATCTACAGAAATATAATTTGGTATCTAGATTATAATAAGATTGTGTTTTATTTTTCCTTTTTCAGACAAACACACACCTCTCCAGAGTCAAAGTCACTACCCCACCCTACCCAAACCTACCCTACCCTACGCTAACCTACTCTGCGGGATAAAAAGTATCCTATATCCTTCTGCTGGTTCTAAGCTACCTCTCCACCAATTTTCAGCCAAATCGGTTCAGCCGTTCTTGAGTTATAAATAGTGTAACTAACACGACTTTCTTTTATATATATAATATACACAATATATATAGATTAGTGTGATAAAATATCATTTCATTTCAGATGAAAGTTGAGATCATCGAAAGGGATGACGAATTTCGGGAACAACTAATGGAACCAAAATTTTTAATTTTTTATTTAACATATATTTTGTCCGAGTTATGCGATCCCTGGCATGTTCGCAATATGAAAATACGAGATATAAGTGAATTGAAATAAATTTAATTAATATAAAGTAATATATATTGTTAATAAAGTTATACATATTATGTATGTGCAAATATAATCTAGACTATATTTTAATTTATTACAATATTTACCTGCACACTACTTGTCATACACATCCTATTTCCACACAATGTTTTTTTGGCAAAATTCAATTTTACTTAAAAAACTAATATGCGGAACCCTCACTCAATATACTTAGACATAAACTTGTATTCTATTTCATTGCTTATATAGGTTTTGTTGTGTTAGTTTTACCTTATATAGGTAGTAGTACCAATCTTCGTTTATATTAAATCTGTAAACAAGGTGTTATAATAAAAAATCCTATTTACTAGTACCAAAGAATAAATAATAGTACTACGTACCTATTTTTAGGTTGGTAGTAAGCATAAGTATAATTTACATTTCGCAGAACACTATCTTACTACAGAAAAGAAGGTTCGGAACCCTTCAGCGCTATAGCGACTCGCACCTGTCTAGTGTTTGGGTAGAAAATAACGTCTCGGGCGCGGTGGTCTAGTAGCAGTAGGTAGTAGGTATGTTGGCAACTACATTGAAAAACAATAAAATAAAATAATGTTTTGTAATTGTAAGTAGGTAGGTAGGTACCTACAAATATCCAACTATCATAATATTAGGTAGGTATAGGTACATACTAAGGTATAAAGTTACTAAAAAGCATTACCTACGTATTTGATAATTTCATTTCTTAGTAGGTACCGTATATATAATTAATTACCTACCTTTTAGACAATAATATTGCACCGACCTAACTTCAATAAGATTGTTTTGAACTAGCGTGAACCCAACCCAATATAATTTTGCGCGCGAAGTAATAGCGCGGCGAGTAGGTACGTTGCCACCGGCCGTCCGCCCCGTGGCGCCGCCCGTGCGCCGCGGCGCGGCGGCGTAACAAGCTGAGGCGAAATTTGATTTTCTGCTGAGGTAATGTAGGCCCTTAATCCTCATCAAAATATATTTGAAAAATAAGTGTTTTGTTCCTTTAATTGATTTTCCGTTAAGTTAAAACGTTGGTTTTGGGACTCATTTCACCTTAAATCATAATGTAACGCACGTCTAAACGCTGATGGTTTAGAGTTCGTTCCCACTGGTCGTCTGTCGGGTCCCATTAATATAATCGGATGATTTATACATCACAAGAACAACGAACGTCCATCACGTAGAGTCACCCCGCGTAGAGTGATAAAAATTTGGCACCAGCTTTGACCGTGGCCGACAACCGATTATTAAACCGTTAATGTGAATGGTGAACAGAAGCTCCGACATCCAAATAATATACGGATATGATTGACGACAAGTGGGAACGAGCACTTACGCAAATTTTAGCTGTGCTTGGCGTACGGTTCCACAAAATAATATGCAAACAATAATAATATGCTGGTTGCGGGATACTAATAAATTTATTCAATATAAAACAAATTAATAATCACCCATTCCCGCTAAATCCGGTACCGCAGATTCTTTCTTTTTAATAGCTTCACAGATAACTGCTTCAGCAGTAGTCAAAAGAGAAGCCACTCCGCTTGCATCTGTTATTGCTCTCCTCACAACTTTAGTAGGATCTATGATACCCCTTTCAATCATATTAACGTATTCATTGTTCATAGCATCGTATCCATAGTCATGATCCATATCTTCCACCTTTGAGACAACTACAGCACCATCGTATCCAGCGTTACAGGCAATAGTGTGGCAAGGCATGCGTAATGCCTTTTTTATAATATTGATCCCAATCATCTGGTCAGGATTCGCTGGTTTAATGTTCTCAAGAGCAGGGATACACCGCAGTAGCGCCGAACCACCACCTGGTACAATCCCTTCTGCTATCGCAGCCCTTGTAGCATTCAAAGCATCAGTGACACGGTCTTTCTTTTCATTAACTTCAACTTCACTGCAACCACCAATTTTCAAAACAGCAACTCCAGACTGTAGATTAGCTAATCTTTCTTGAAGTCTTTCTTTGTCAAAATCATTATTCTCGTATTGCATATCATCTCTAATTCTTTCAATGCGATTTTCAATCTCATCTTTATTACCTTCACCTTTTAGCAAAATAGTTGAGTCTTTTGTTATTAATACTTCGGATACCTGTCCAAAGTGTTCGTATTGACAATCTTCAAGTTTTGTTAGATTATTATCATCTTCAAATATGATGCCTCCGGTTGCCGTTGCCATGTCAGCTAAAAGGCTTTTCCGGAAATCGCCAAAACCGGGAGTTTTGACTGCGGCTACTTGAAGTCCTACTTTCAACTTGTTTAGAACTAATACTGATAAGGGCTCACCATCGATCTCTTCACAAATTATAATTAACGGTTTCTTTTGTGCATTTGCCATTTCTAATGCTGGTATAAGTTGTTGAGCGGTATTTATTTTTTTATCGCAAAAAAGTATTAAAGCGTCATTGTATTCAACTTTAGGCCCTTTGGTCGAGTTAATGAAATATGGAGATATAAAACCACGGTCAAATTTCATTCCTTCAATTACTTCCAATTCATCGTCTAAAGTTTTTCCATCCTTAACTGTTATAACCCCATTTTTACCAACTCTATTCATAGCTGCGGCGATAAGCTTTCCAATGTTTTGATCTCCATTTGCAGAAATTGTGGCCACTTGTTCGATTTCTGCAGAAGTGATTATTGCCTTGGACATTTTACTAAGGTTATTTTTTACTGCCTCTACTGCTAGCAATACTCCCTTGCGAATTTCAATGGGATTCGCACCTTTTGAAATATTTTCAAAGCCTTCTTTAGCGATAGCTCTCGCTAAAACAGTTGCAGTTGTAGTACCGTCACCAGCTTCTTCATTAGTTTTGTTAGCCACATCTTGAACTAACTTAGCGCCAATATTTTGAAATTTATCTTTTAATTCAATACCTTTTGCGACTGTTACTCCATCTTTAGTTATTTTAGGAGGTCCATAATTTTGTTCGATTATGACATTACGACCTTTTGGCCCCATTGTAATAGCCACAGCATCAGCAAGGATATCGACCCCTTGTAACATTAGTGACCTTACGTCTGGACCAAATCGTATGTCCTTAGCATACCGATATGATGAACAAGAAAAATGCCTTTTGTTTCGTAGAGCAAATTGGGAAATGTGCCGTAGGCGAAGCATTGTCTCACTTTCTGCCTTGGTCAAACACAATCTAAAAATATTTATGTGTTCGCCCTTAAAGGATTTGGGAGCTATTCCTTCGTTTATGCTTCAAGTCAATAAATAAAGTACATATATATTAAAAACTTACAAAAGAAGTAATTCTCACAGTTAACAACACACAGCTTAAAAATCAAAGACTATTTACTGACAGCCAATACTTCAAAATTGCCAACATTTTATTGTTTTCTTCAATATTACTTATTTTAAATTTGAATGTAGAATGGTATCTTATCGAATAGGTTTTTTGGGGAAGGATGACTTTCTCTATCATATCCACTGAATCTATGATAGTTAAGACCTCTTGTGGACATACGAAATTACTTCACAGGTTGGATTAGATCAGAGGCTTCTTGAGAGCAAAGAGAATACAATAACTTACTTGAGAGGCTCCGAGGCTGCTGCTCGCCGCGCGCCGCCCCGTAGGTTAATACCTACGGCGGCGTAAAAAGTACCTAATGGTACAACTTTTTACGATGCGGATCTAAGAGCATAGTCTAATAGAAAACTATTTTCTGCCCTCGTAATAATGCTGATAACGTGCGTTATGTTATGTGTTAAATATCATAGTAGCCCCATAGATGGTAGCCAGACAATAGGGCGTCTTCTTGTACCCTAAGGATTTTTCTTTATCTGTGGGTCATCGATCTGGGTACGGGTACAGGAGTTGATTTCTTTCGTCCGAGCTGTGGGTGGAGATGAAAATCTTTGTTACTTTACTGTCAATGTCCGTGATCCAAAGGATATAATGTCAATTCGTTTCATGAACTTTTGGTTGGTGGTCTCGCCGTTATTTTTTAAATTTAAAAAATCTTTGTTGTTTAGTTTTTGTTAAATTTTGTAAAATTAATTACCATTTTGCAAGGCTTGCTTGCTTTTAAAATGAGTTTTTCCAATGGTTCGAGTCCTGTCATATTACATTTCAATATCGGCGATCAGCTCACATCAATATCCTGCGGGAATATTGTGGTGGAGCTGGTTAAATTTATAGCGTATCAAAGGCAGCAAATTCCTTACGCCTACCCGTGGTTGAAACAAGTTGTAAACAAGAAGAAATCAAAAGATGACGATGATAACGGTTCTAAAGAGAGTTTCCAGTCGGAGAGATGCTTTCACGCTGCGTCTACTGCTCTAGAGAACTTGGATTTTATCTTAAAGGTATGGTAACTACAATCCCTTAATTTCCCGCTATATTCCTGTTTTCCGAACATATTCAAGCAATTTGTTGATTGTTATTTTTATTTTCAGAGTCTATTACTAGAAATCAATGGTGCTTCCCTTCCCAACGAGGTTTGCGTAGCTTTAGGAGCAACTACTTTTACTCTAAAGGAGGTTTACAGACTCATTTTGCCCAAAGCATGCCATAAACCACAATGCCAATCAAGCCAGATTGCTACTGATCAGAAGATTCAGCAAAATGTTTTGAGGTATAACAAAAAAGCTGTATGAATGCTAATGTGTATTTTTCATAAATGAATAAGGCAATTTATTAATTCCAGTTTTAATTTTTTTATCACTGATAATATTCACATTGCTGTTATATTAAAAAAAAATGGAAACTTATTGGTTTTTTGTTGCAGGTCTTTAGTAGAGAAACTCAACCAAGTATTCTTTACCCAAATGACTCCGACTAACATGTTTGTTTTCATGAGAAAAAAGTGCATAGGAATATCCGATATTACTCATTATGAGAACTTTCAACAAACAAGTGGTTGCAGAATACCAAGCAAGTCTAAACTTGTTGTTATTGATTTTCGGACTCAACATTTTGACAGTGTTGCCTGTTGTAACAAGATTCAAATATTTGGAGATATAAAGTCGCCACCTGCACCTGCAGAAACTGCAGGAACTTCTGATTTGGATCAGGAAGATGACTATTATGAAATTGAATCGACAGATACCTCGACTTGGTATCAATCTTCTTACATAATGAAGGGATTTAAAGATGTATTTGTTAATGGTAATTCAATTACCAATTTGTGGTTAAATTGACGCAATGATGACTTCAAACTTGGATCAATTATATTGTAATTAGTTTGCTCAATTTTTTTTATATTAAATGTTGACCATGTTATAAATGTTATAGTAAAATATTTGACTTTAAGGTAGTTAAGTTGAAGAATGTGCCATGTTTTGATGCCATTATCTACTTAAGAATGAGTTACAATTTTAATTTAAATGTTATAGAATAAGTTACAATTTTAATCAAATTATATAGCTATGATTTATTGGCTGACTCATATTTTTATCATTCAATAACACTTATTATAAACACCATTACACATAACTTGTTATATTATTGTCGATTTATATCCTTTGGACGGAAAACATTAACAGTATAAATATCTTATCTAATATCACTACATATTGGCACAAGTATTATTATGCTATCATAATCTAATAATTTTTATTTCAGCGGCTCCATCACTAAAAATATTTCTTTCTCTGTAAGCAATGCATGATTTTTTCAATGAATGGTCACTTGATCTTCGGTAACAATTTTTATTACAACTTCTCAATGCATTGTTATATTCATAAATCAAATTATTTCTATTACCATTTGGTCCTACCACATATTCACAGTTCACATGTGATTTTACCATATCATTTATACAACACTCAAGTAATTCATAGTATTCTAACCAGTAATAATCAGGCAACTGTTTTAACTTCACATTCATTTCCTTGGTAAGAATGCCGGTCACCAAAATATCATCTATCCAGAACAATTGATGAAAAACTGCTGCATCTGTTAACATTTTTGCCACATTTGGAGTGGTGATGTAATACCATCCAGATAAATATGGTGGGTATTCATTTTTCGAATATTCATTGTAGGTAACATACCATTTGTTCTGTTTACTTCTTTTTGGCTTTGTATTGTTTAACATGTATCCCAACATAGCATTATCTAGTTCCTCTTTCAAAAGTAATTCATGAGTCCTTTCTAAACTGAAGACAGTGTCATCATCCACTTTTAAAATGAAAGATGCCTGATCACATTCTGTTGAGGCCCATTTAAGACCCATAAGGTGTTTGTAAGTGAGATTTCTGTAGTTTTCTATAAATGATCCTTGAAGAAGGTCACCGAAAGTTGCGCTTTCATCTTCTATTGATTTTTGTGTGATGTATCTGCAAAATAAGAAGCAAATCAGTACCTAGCTAGGTATCTGTCTAAGAGGTATCTTTTATGTACTTATGTACAGAACAACTTCCAAAAGTCTTAAGTGTCAATTTGCATTACTTTTCGTGTTCTGGTATTTTCGCCAATAGGAACACTCTCCTAGTATTCAATGACTCCAGCAGTTCCGTCGGCATGGCCCTCCTGTGTGCACTCCTCAGCTCAACATGCCCCACGTAAGATGTCACCAATATTACCAAGAATGGATGGTCTGAAAAATAGGTTTCCTTATGTTAGCTTCAATACAATTGGTAGATCAAATTTTAAATACCTACAGCTGAGCCTTATTTATGCCCTTAACTGGTAGGTTATACTTTAATATTATTATGATCTACTCTACCTAACTACTTCAATTAATAGCACTGGAACCTTTCTACAATGGAAGCTATAGGTAGATAACCATTAGGTACCTATTTTATTTTTATTTATTCACAGAATGATAGATCAGGCAAATAATTAATCAGGATCTTTTTCATTTTTAATTTTATAAAAAACTTAGTGGTGGTATTGGAGAGAGAAACCAATTTATTTTCTGTCAATGTTCAACTTGAGTTACTTAATCGTGACAAGTTTACCTAATGTTATTTTTTTCCGTATCGAGATTTAGTTGAAAAAACTGACAGAAACTAATATTGTGGTTGAAGTTAATTGAGATTATTCTAAGAAATAACTGTTAATTAATTGTTATTAGCTGTTATTTTACCGTTCCACTACATACTTACTTTGACACGTTAAATTAGATGGGTGTATGAGAATCTCTTGAAACAAATTGTTGTTCTTTAGAAATATGACAGCATTCTTGAATTTTTCGTTAGAACTCCAATATATCCAACTAACCATAATTACCAGACAAAGAGCTAGGTAAAAATACAATTTCTTCATTGTCTCATAGTTTTAAATTGAGGCCTAATTTTACAGAAATGGGTAGATACTGCTCTAACGAGCTTAATTCCTAGTTCCCATGATCCTATGATGGATCTCGCTCGCCCAGCCCACATACAAGACAAGACAGACCCAACCCAATGCAAATGCAGTGCAGTGTTGCCAGTGCCACAATCTTAAACATCCTACCTTTTTGGAAATATCTAAATGTTTCTTTGATGAAATGATCCTTTTGAACAATAATAATTATTAACTAATTTATTGTCAGATTCACAATCCATAATAATGCACATACAAAATTAAAGATAAATGTCACATATATATACCTACTGATATAATACCTACCTACTGATTTTCGGTGTCGGGTCTCGCCCTCCAGGCTGGGCAGTGAATGAGTTCATTAACTCATTCACTGCCCAGCCGTTCCTTTGCCAGAGTTATTTACGTTGGTATGATAAGACAATGCAGGAGTGTAGTGTGGACAAAGACACATTAAGCTTCTTAATTACAAAATTACCAATACCAAGTATTCTTAGACATGGTAGCTAATTGAAGTAGCTACAATTTATCCGTTCGACTAAAGAGCCCTCGGCAGCGCGGCGTCTATTTTCTTATTTTATGGAGAGAAGCTATAATTTAATTTAGAAAATGATGATATCAAGTGAATTAGTATAGCACTGGGAATGGAACCATTGTGATTTATTCGCACTTAACGAATACATCCGACAGAGAACCAAAGTTATCGAATCAACATAGCTCTTAAGAATTAGCAAGCTGAAGTGGCGCCCACTGCCACTTCAGCTTGCTAATGCGGCGGCCATATCTCACGAAGAACCGACAACCGCTCAAAAGTAGTGTAGGACGGACGCCCTCCGGCCAGGTGGGATGACGACCTGCGAAGGACTGCGGGCAGATGTTGGATGCGTCAAGCTCATTGGGGGAAGCCTATGTCCAGCAGTGGACTATCATAGGCTGATGATGAATCGTAAGTCTCTAAAAAGTTTGACGGGGGTTTCGCACAAATTATTTATTCCTTTTTCGAATAATAATTTATACGTCGCTTTGAAGGTTTTGGATGTCTACATTTTCTCTTGACGATTTTTGTCTTATTTAAAAGAAGAAGGCTGACCGGGCAGACCGAGACGGCTTGACAAGTATTCTCCCCATTCAAAATTGGGGAGAACGTTCCTAGTCATTGTATTATCTTTGATTTTCTGTGTTTTGAAAGGGAATAAACTGTCACTCGCTGATTTCCCGAAAAATATAAAAATGCACAATTTGATAATGAATTTTCATAATTATTTTACAGAAGACAACACCTTTTGTTGTAGTTACGTGTTTGTAAATCGATGGGTACTACCATGGTACTACCTACCTACGTTAAATTAAATGTTACTTTTACTCGGCCCGGGAGCATCTCGGGGCCAGGGGCATGGGTAGGTATATAGATAGGCCTCTACTATGCCATTCTGTCCGATCGTTCGTACTAAATTATACTAACAGGGTTATGTTGTTTTAATTAGTAGATAACGAGCCTGTAAATATGTAGTAAAATTATTTACAGATTATTTAAAATGTAAAGGCCCGTAATCTACCTACTTGCATATTAATAATTTGATTGCTTTGAATAAACTAAGAATAGACGAATCCCTCGGGAATACAATTTTTATAGGACCACCTCGGTCATTCTCCACACAACTTGGAAATACTTTTCCAAATCGGTTCATAATTGCCGGAGAAATCGAAAAACACACATAAAAAGCAGCATGCAGCTGAACAGAGAACCTACTCCTCTTTATGAAGTCGGTTAAAAAGGTCAGTACTACATACTAATTTAGAAAGCAGCGTTTAATTCTGCGTAGGCCGGTTTCTGATGCGTTGAACAAGCATGTCATTAATTTGTTGTTATCAGGAGCCCGCCTACCACGGTCGCAAGCCGGTCGTCGCCGCCGCACACTGGTACCGATTAATGAAATCTGGGACATAGAGGTCGAAGTCCGAATTTTGATCTGATTTTTTTAAATTAAGGTCTTTGGGTGATTATAAACCTCTTTTATAGAATACGTTTTTTTGATATACATGCCCGTTTCCAAGAAAAAAAATGATAATTTTTTTTTTGTATGGAGAAAAATGTTTTTTTTTATTTTTTTCGTAAACGGGCAGAGATGTTAAAACCAAACCTTGTAGGGATTATAGAAGGCATAATACCTTGCATTATCTCCAAACACATCTACTTCATATCTCTGCCCGTTTAAAAACAGCAGGCGTTCAAAAAATAAAAAATATATTACGTGATTTAATTGGTTAAAGACGCTTGGTTGATACGTAAATAGAGAAATTGTAATAATGTCACTTCATTCCATCGGTAAAAAATGGAATAATAACAATAATAACCCAATAGCTCAGGTACCTGTATATATACTTCATCTTACTTTCTACCTGAGTATTGTTTTAAATTCATTAGTTGAAGTATTAGGATTTTTTTTCCTGCCTGAACCTTTATAATAGTGTTTCTAGCTATCTATTGTTATAACATGGTTCGATTCTAAAAGAGGAAAACATATTAAAATAATTTTAAGTTCTATTTATTTGGATTGATTTTTGAACATGAAACTGTGAATATTTTTAGTCTTATCATTATCCTTATAAAGACCGTCAATGACCTCAGCCAAAAGAATATTTTCATTATCTTTCAATCTATTTACTAAAGCCGACAGCAATTCTTCTTCGGAGTGGTTTCGAAGTGATGAAAGCCGCCTTCTTTTCTGCTTGTTCGACAGATCTTCAAATGGCTTTCTGTGCACTGGAGTATTTGTAGCAGCATTTGAATGCGAACTGACTTCCGTAGTTTCCACAGAAGTATCTAACGAAGTATCTAACTCTTCGGGGACATCCATATTTTCTTGCGCAAATACTGACTTCAAATCAATGGATTTTAAAGATGGCCACGAGATATCCAAATGTAACCATTCCATGTTCTTGGTGAAAAAATTTGATTGACATCTATTTGCTTGCAACCATCTCTTGTGTAAATTTGACACGTATGTTCTTGTGAATTGTTTCAGAATATTTAGATCTTCAGCAGAAACTTCAACGTTTATTTGATTCAACAACGTATTGCACAATATATCACTATTTTTGATATTTCCACTTGATTTTAGTAGCATATATATATCCAAATTTGATGTAAACTGAGACATATCGGAGGGAAAGAGCGTTTACGTGTTTAAACTTTAGTAGCCAACAATCGAATGGCACCATTTTTTTAACAAATAATAATTAGGATAATTTGGAAGGGATAGATAAGATACAAAAGAATGCACTCACAGGTAACGTGAACAATAAAGGATATTCGACCTTGCAAGAGCCTCCAGCTAAAACAATACTCAGGTAGAAAGTAAGACGACAAGTATATTATACAGGTACCTGAGCTATTGTGTTATTATTATTATTCCATTTTTTACCGATGGAATGAAGTGACATTATTAAAATTTCACTATTTAAGTATCAATCAAGCGTCTTTAACCAATTAAATCACGTAATATATTTTTATTTTTTGAACGCCTACTGTTTTTAAACGGGCAGAGATATGAAGTAGATGTGTTTGCAGATAATGCAAGGTATTATGCCTTCTATAATCCCTACAAGGTTTGGTTTTAACATCTCTGCCCGTTTACGAAAAAAATAAAAAAAATCATTTTTCTCCATACAAAAAAAAAATTATCATTTTTTTTCTTGGAAACGGGCATGTATATCAAAAAAACGTATTCTATAAAAGAGGTTTAGAATCACCCAAAGACCTTAATTTAAAAAAATCAGATCAAAATTCGGACTTCGACCTCTATGTCCCAGATTTCATTAATCGGTACCAGTGTGCGCCGCCGCCGGAAGCTCAGTCGAGCGATCACTGATTGCCGAGAGATCGTCGCGCGCGCAACTAAATAATACAAAAATGAATTTGAATTTTACCACCGACCCCGTCGCCGCTTCTACCAGCGATGCGTTGACGGCGAAGGTCATCACCATGATCTGCCTGTTCGGTATCTCTATGGCGGTGGGATGTTTACCTTTGCTTATATCGCTGAAGTTCGACTGGTTCACGAAATCGACGGATCCCAACCTGCGTTCTTCCAATCAAGTAGTGATGGGTCTTCTGGCGTTTGGAGGGGGGGTCCTCTTCGCGACCACCTTCATGCATCTCCTGCCCGAAGTTGACGACAACATTCAATTGCTGCAAGGTGAAGTTCATTTTATTTACCTACTACGTCCCACGTTTTGTACCGGATTTGACACTGTCCTATGCGCTAGAATATCTTATTTCCGCCGTGTTAAATCTGTGGGCTGGGGAGTAGGTAGGTATAATTATAGAAGTTAATTGTTCAAAATATTAATATAGTAGATATACCTACATAGGTATAACATAATAGGAATTCTCGTGTAAATTAACAGTGGTAGGTATTGGTGCATAACTGGTTGGGACACGTGCATATCTACTATTTTATTAAAATGGAATGTTGAGAAAATTTCAGATTTATGGTTTTACTAAGAATCCAATAAATAAATAAATAATAAATAATGCTGGACAATTCACACAGCATTATCTAGCCCCATGGTAAGCAGAGCTTGTGTTATGGGTACTAGATAACTGATATACATAATACTATATATTACATAGATAGATATTTTTTATTATACATAGAAAACGACCATATAACCAATAATCACATTCAGTAAGTAAGGTATGAATAATAATAATAAATAATGCTGGATAATCCACACAGCATTATCTAGCCCCATGGTAAGCAAATGAATGAAGATGAATAGTTTACTTTTTGCTTTGTCTTTTTATAACTTGTAAAGTAGCCAGCTAGGTATTTAACTTAGAGTAAAACAAACTATAAAAACGCTTCAGGTAAGTAATTAAGCTCAGTACCTACCTAAAGAAAATGGTCTTTAAATAAAAACTTACCTAATGGTTAGATCAGCGACTCTCAAACCTTTTTGCGACGGAGCCCTTTTGGGAATTGCAATAGGTATTGCAATTCCCAAAGGAGAACATCATTTTACAATCCAACAATCTTGCATAACGGAACCAACACCAAACTCCAAAGTTATCAACGAAATGATTTGTTTGTGAGTTAGGCAAAGTGACGTACTTATTAGTTTTTTTGGGTTGGTAGAGTGTCGGTACTGAGCGGCTAAATATTTGTAAGTGGCGAGCAGAGTGAGCCGTAAATTATTGTATATCAAAGATGTTTTTGCACAAGCACAGTATGCTCATAACCCCACCTTACTGAAATAAACATAAATAAACTTATATCCGCTCTAGGTTGAAGCATAGTACCTCGGCTGCTGGTAGATTTGGGCCCTGAGGCCTAAAATCATTTTAAAAAAAAATGCGCCAAGCCGTCCCTGATCCGCGCCACTATTATCAGTCCGTTGTGTCCATGTTCCGTGACCCCACTGCGCGCTTCGCAGTTCGAACCATACAGAAGCATCTCTTTAAAATTATTAGACTGCCGTACAATATCGAATTTCTATACAACCTTATTTTCATAAATAGGATGTTTTTTTAATTATGAACAGGATTTTTGCAGAGCTCTTACGCAGAGCCCCAGGTTTCCGCGTAGCACACTTTGAGTGTGGCTGGTTTAGATAATCGCTACATAGTATAAAACAAAATCGATTCCCGGCTCCCGCTGACTGCCTGTCCCTATGTATGCTTAGATCTTTAAAACTACGTGACAGATTTTCGATCGAGATCATAGGAAGGTTTATAAACCATTTGACACATAGATTTCCACGCTGGCGAAGCCGCGGGGCGCAGCTAGTTCGTATAAATGCCACCTATAACAAGTGTAGAGCTGTTAAAATAGTTAGTAGTTGTATTTTGTCTCATTTGACAGCATCTTGCTAATATAGCTGTTAGTTATGTATGAACGGTTGTTTGTTTAGGCTTGATGTGATGATTGAGCTGTGGATTTAAGAGGTAGGTAGAGTTCCGGAATCGTACCTGTCTGAATAGGAATGCACATCTATCATAATCATAATATTTTTTCAAGCTGGCACATAGATTTCCACGCTGGCGAAGCCGCGGGGCGCAGCTAGTTCGTATAAATGCCACCTATAACAAGTGTAGAGCTGTTAAAATAGTTAGTAGTTGTATTTTGTCTCATTTGACAGCATCTTGCTAATATAGCTGTTAGTTATGTATGAACGGTTGTTTGTTTAGGCTTGATGTGATGATTGAGCTGTGGATTTAAGAGGTAGGTAGAGTTCCGGAATCGTACCTGTCTGAATAGGAATGCACATCTATCATAATCATAATATTTTTTCAAGCTGGCGTGGTAGTCTCTTTTAACCGACTTAAAAAAAAGGAGTAGGTTCGGCTTCGGCTTAGGAATATGGCACAGAAGCTTAAAAACTCGTATTTTAGTAGTCTTTAGTGTTCTTCTAACACAAAAAGGTTCGTAGTCAACCCGCTTATATCCGTAATGTAATGAACCTCTCTTGTCGTTGCCCTTTTAGCCCCAAACGACCCGAGATCGAAGATAACGACGCAAAGAGTGATAAAAGTTTTACGATAACTTAAGTTTCACACATTGTGTAAGTATATTACTTAGTCTAATTACGTTTCTATCTGTCTCTGTTTATTTTTGGCATCGCAGCTTCCAATTTTAATTCTGAAAGATGACTTTATAAAGTTAATTCTTGCTAGGAAGAACCGACCCGCGCTGGGGTTAGCGTGTTCTTGAGTGGAGACCGCGACTCTACAAGTTTACTCCTTGTGTTTGAAGAAAATCGGTTCAGTTAATTAATATTATTATGATAGTTCAAAGTAAAATTGTCAGGGATTGTCAAATTTTAGCGAGATTGGCTTGTTTAATGATTACCTACAAAGTATTTTGAAAGATAGAGATCGACTCTACCTTCTAAACATACAAATTTTTTAAAGCTTAAATAATTTATCTTGTACTAGCCACGTCAATAACATATGCAAAAAGGTTAATTACACTTTTCCTTCCCTTAGACGTCTACAAAACTTCCTTCCTTTCGAGACTAAAATCATCTTTGCCCTGAGTCTTCTACTCCCTCTCCTCGATTACGCCGATGTTTGTTTCCTGGACGCGACGGAGGAACTATGGAATAAGCTCGATCACCTTCAGAATTTGGGCATCCGATTCATATACGGATTACGTAAATTCGACCATGTGTCTGTTTTTAGATCCAAACTGAAATGGCTGCCCATACGACGGCGACGTGATCTTCACATTCTGTCCTATTTTTACTTTATTCTCCATAATCCCCTTTCTCCGACATTCTTTCGTGAATAATAATCTTTCGTTTCGTTTCGTTCACTTCGTGAACGAGTTCCTTGTCCCCCGCGCTGTGCCGTGTAGAACGGCAGTCTCACTCTGTCTCTCCATTACTCCTGGAGGTTCTTTTGCCGGGCAAGCGGCTAGATTGTGGAACTCTATCCCCATGATATTCGAGCCAGTCCATCGCTTAACATATTTAAAACCAAATTAAAAGAGTACTTCTTATTATCATAAAACTATGTATCTAGGTATATTTATATATATTTCATTATATATATATATTTTATTTATTTTAAAAATGAAGTTATTTATTAGGTTTATGGAGCTATTGTTATTTTAATTTATGTATGTTTATTATAATCTCATCCCATATTGTATTATACTAATTAGTCTAATTTGTTTCTTTGTAGGTACACTTCCCCTATCTGTTCCATCGCTTCTCCTTTAA
This sequence comes from Eupithecia abbreviata, assembly GCA_943735965.1. Classification (NCBI taxonomy): domain Eukaryota; kingdom Metazoa; phylum Arthropoda; class Insecta; order Lepidoptera; family Geometridae; genus Eupithecia; species Eupithecia abbreviata. Next base: position 6,989,366 of record OX030991.1, on the reverse strand, counting down.
ACCTAAGGTTTTGCTGTAAGAAAACTCTTTGTTAGGGTTAAGCTCGCCTTTGTACATATCTTTTTTTTAGTTAAGTTATTTATACGTTTTTTTTGTGTACAATAAAGAATTACTGGAGCTTAGGCAGTAGGTACCTTACCTAAGCTGGTGCTTTTTAACTAGCTCTACGTAGTCTGTGAGCTCTACGTGGTTTGTAGTAGTGTAGTATCTGGGTCACTCTGAAGGTGCTTAGTAACCTTATCCTCAATGAAAGGCCGTCTAGATCAACTGGCCTTTTTAGAGTCCTTGTTGGAATGCTGCAGATAGGCATAATTTTAATAATATAGGACCCAACAAATAGAACCTACTACATACCTTTTTTATAGTACGATATATTGTCTCCATGCAGTTTAGTTCCGGCCAAATTTCTAGCCCATTGATGAGCGAAACGGAACTGCATAACTAGTAAAACAACGGTCTAAATGGAATTTGAAGTCGGTTTAAGTTTTTTCAAAAGAATCAATTTATTTCTAATACGTTGCAATTCTTCCAATAGGTTTCTATATAGCTGGTTTTGCAAAATGTTTGCTTACTTTGGGACTAGATGATGCTGTGTGAATTATCCTAATTCAGTATTATGTATATATTTATTTGTGTGATGGAGTACTCTTTCAAATCGGCAAGTAATTGGTAATCTACTTAGTTCAATTTCTCTCTCTCAGTAGTTTTGCTAAGCCCAGTCAGCTTAAAAGATAACCAACCGAAGTACCCACGTCTTGTCACATAGATTTCAGAGCTATACACTAGCCAAACATGATGTAAAATGATTGTGAACAAACCACCGATACATAACCTAAAATTCACTCTGTTGTCTTGTTTTTTTAAATGCAATTTATATTACTTGTCGATTTGAGTCCTTCAATTAATATTGCTTATAATTGAAACTCGACACCAAGTAAGTTCTAGTTATTTGTGTCGTTGTTTGTTTACAAACTTTGTACAACGTGTTTGGCTAGTATATAAATATCTACCTACCTACTTAAACAGTACCTTGACAATATTAAGTGTTATCCAGCAATCAGGATTATTTCAATAATATATTTAACGATGTGATTGTACCGATAACTTCTTATCGGTACAATCACATCGTTAAATATATTTATGTACCGAAGCAAACGGAAGTAAATCTTACTTTCAAACGCACGAAGATTGAACTTAGGTAAAGAAAAACATGCTGATTTTGCTTTGCTTAAAGTTATTTAGATTTTATTTTGATAATGCCTTACCGCAACACTCCAGAGATAGCTCATTTCAGAGAAATTTCCTCCGGGTACACTATGTCCATTAGTTGCCTACTAACTACAACAACTACCGTGGGTGTCCCACGGGAAGAGTTGGGGTGTTGCAATTCTAGGCCGGTATCACACGGCCTAAACTATAACTAAAACAAAGTTATCTAAATTCGATGATCGAACTCATCTCGTCAAAATGTTGTCATAGCAATCTGTATATTTCCCCCGGGTACACTATGTCCATTAGTTGCCTACTAACTACAACAACTACCGTGGGTGTCCCACGAGAAGAGTTGGAGTTCGTATCACACGGCCTAAACTATAACTAAAACAAAGTTATCTAAATTCGATGATCGAACTCATCTCGTCAAAATGTTGTCATAGCAATCTAAGTAGGTATATTTCCCCCGGGTACACTATGTCCATTAGTTGCCTACTAACTACAACAACTACCGTGAGTGTCCCACGAGAAGAGTTGGGGTGTTGCAATTCTAGGCCGGTATCACACGGCCTAAACTATAACTAAAACAAAGTTATCTAAATTCGATGATCGAACTCATCTCGTCAAAATGTTGTCATAGCAATCTGTATATTTCCCCCGGGTACACTATGTCCATTAGTTGCCTACTAACTACAACAACTACCGTGGGTGTCCCACGAGAAGAGTTGGGGTGTTGCAATTCTAGGCCGGTATCACACGGCCTAAACTATAACTAAAACAAAGTTATCTTAATTCGATGATCGAACTCATCTCGTCAAAATGTTGTCATAGCAATCTAAGTAGGTATAATACAATAGTTATTTGTAATTTTTCCCTAATGACTCGATGTAGTTTGCTTTCATTGTTTTAACAACATAGGAGTAACTTCTCGTGGATCTTGGGAGCGACTAGAAGACGGCTCCTACTGGCCATAATAGTATAGTAGAGATAATTTGATAGTAGGTATAGTAGACATAGAGATAGATAAAGAAATATTTATTGATCAAGCTCAGTTACTGAACTGAATAAATGAGGTAATAATGTTACAGACATCATCATCATCATCACAGCCTATAGCAGTCCACTGCTGGACATCGGCCTACCCCAATGAGCACTATAGCGCCCTGTCTTCACCTTGCCGCATCCAGAATCTACCTGCTGTATTTAGCAGGTCGTCATCCCACCCAGTGTAGGACGCCCTCCGACTGTCCTACACTACGTTTACCGAGTCGTGGTCTACACTCAAGAACACGTTTGCCCCAGCAGCCGTCGGTTCTTCGTGAGATATGGCCGGCCCACTGCCACTTCAGCTTGCTAATTCTTAGAGCTTTGTCGATAACTTTGGTTCTCTGTCGGATGTATTAGTTACGAATCCTATCCTTCAGAGAAACTCCGCATAGCTCACATAGCTCTTTCCATAGCTCGCTGAGCGACTTTAAACTGGTGGACCGTATCGTGGGTGTCCACGTCTCAGCTCCGTAGGTCATAACGGTAAGGACGCACAGGTTGAAAACTTTCGTTTTCAAGCATTGCGGTATGGATGACGAAAAGACTTGACGTAGTTTCCCAAAAAGTTACAGACAGGTTAAAATTAATTACATAGATCGTATTATAAGTCAAAATACTTGAGAAAAGTAGTAAGAAGTACGTAAGTACTAAGATACGACTGGTAGCCAATCATCTTGGTCCTACGATTACGTTTGTAAGTCTCGCTACACTAACTTTTATATTTAGGCGAGGTAAAGCAGAAATTCTACCTACCTACATAAAAAAGAAGGCAGGGACTGGGAGTAGGTTAGGTACTGTTGGCTCCCCTGAAATATCTTAGAAATCTGCTGCTGTGATTCGGACACCATGAAATTGTCGCTAATTAGAAATTAGGTACCTATACCTTACAAATGTTATGCCTATAGAATCACTTAGCCGTCTAGATATATGACTCTCAGCTAGTATCATCTATACAAACCTTTGTGGTTTCCTTCGTTTTTTATGTAACAATATCTTAAAGTTGGTAAATAAATTAAAAAAAAAATATGATCCGAACATGGCTGACGCTCTGTCGCGTGTCGATAAAAAATTACCTGATTCTATAAAATTTCTCTTTTATTTCAGAGGCGGGCGCTATCCCAGAAATGCCGATATATCTCGCGGGCCTCATAATGTGTGGAGGATTCTTCATGATGTACATAATCGAGGAGCTGGTCCATGTCTACATTAACAGCAGGGCAACCAAGCCAGAAGATACGAACCCCACGCGGCCTTTCGGTTTGCGAAAGAGTATTAGCGAAGGTACGTGTAAGCTCCTCCAAATAAGAGACCTTCACACGCAAAGACACTTATATGTTCAAACTAACAATGATCATGTTCAAACACACAAACCAACACACAAGCACGTGAGGTGATTATATTCTTTATCCCGCAAAACTTATAATAATAAAAACCGGCAAATTGCGAGTGGGACTCGCGCAGCAAGGGTTCCGTACCATTATCTATAAATACCAGCAAGTTTATTTGTTGTTATAGCGGCAACAGAATACCTCTACATAATCTGTGAAAATTTCAATTGTCTTACTATCAGGCTCATGAGATACAGCTTGGTGAAGTGGTGACAGACTAGACGGACCGACTGCGGAGTCTTAGTAATAGCATGGACGAATGAAATCTTCATCTATGGTAATAGCTTGGTAATAGGGTCCCGTAATAGATAGACCGTAAGATAGATATATGTATTTATTGTTACAGTTTGTTGGTAATAGATTTATCTAGACACTAGAGTTCTCTTCACAATACTAAAATAAAATTAAGGTTTTACCGTGTGGGTAGGGAAACCTAAAAAGGTAAACTTATAACTGAGGGATTACATCGGTTTGATTTTTTCAAAACTATCATATTATTTTAACATACACATTTATTTATTCAGTAACTGATTCTGAATAAATTATTGTTTTTTAAAGAGGCGGAGGTGCCCTCGACTTCTAAACACGTAGACAGCTCCGGGCACAGCCATCTGGTGATAGATGATGACTCCGTGGTCTCAGCGCTGAGGGGCTTGCTGATTGTGTTGGCGCTTTCGGTGCATGAGCTTTTTGAAGGGCTGGCTGTGGGCTTGGAGTCTTCCGTCGCCAATGTTTGGTAAGTAACCGAAAAGTTCACACAAATTTAACTTAAATTAAAGTAGGAGAAATACGAAAACGTAGTTCACGTCGTGTCAGCTTTATCGTTCTACCGAAAACTCTGACTAAATGGAAACAAAACTATACTATGTATGTGAAGGCGCGCGAAAGCGTTACAATAATTTGACCTCCCAAATTAAAAGTGTAAGCTCATTTGACGACCTCTGTGGCGCGGTGGGCGAAGCGAAGTTCCGCCTGCGACGCAAGAGGTTGCGAGTGTTCGATTCCCGCACACGTTTGTATGATCTACAGATATTTGTTTCAGGTGTTTAGGTCATTTTCTATGTATATTAAAAAATATCTTTCTATGTAATGTATTGTGTACCTATATCAGTTATCTGGTACCCATAACACAAGCTCTGCTTTGCTTAGGGCTAGATGCTGTGGTTTCTGGACCATTCAGGTCCAGAAATATTTATTAATATTTTCTAGGTACTTGTCAGTACCTTAAAAAACTGCGACATTGTGTCCAGCCAGCTAAATTCTTGTCGACATTGGCTTCTATTTGTTCTATTTGACTTTTAGTAATTTTTGATTAGATACCAATCTTTATTGTTAAGTAGGTAAGGTACCTAATCTAAAAAAATACACGTGATTGTTTATCATTATAAGTAGGTAAAAGGATTGTTAGGACTAAGTAGGGATAATTGTCCATATATCTTAAATACCTATGTATATAATAATAATTGTAGTCTTTCTTATCATTAACAAAGGTACAGCAATTGGGCAATTGGAGATACGATAAAGTTGATAAAAAGGTTTGAAAATTCCGAATCCGACGATAATAAATCTTCTAATTGATGATAATCTAAATAACATAATGCATGATTATCTATTGATAACTTTGTCTTTAGATTCAATCTTGCTTAGGGACATTACCGTGAATGAGATAAATAAATAATACCTAATGCTAGAATGATGGATGAATCAAGAACTCAAGAACACGTTTACCCCAGCGGTCGTCGTCGGTTCTTCGTGAGATATGGCCGGCCCACTGCCACTTCAGCTTGCTAATTCTTAGAGCTACGTCGATAACTTTGGTTCTCTGACGGATGTATTCGTTACGAATCCAATTCTTCAGTTCTCTGAAGAATTGGATTCGTAACTCCGAGCATAGCTCTTTCCATAGCTCGCTGAGCGACCTTGAACTGATGGACCAGCCCTACAGTGAGTGTCCACGTCTTAGCTCCATAGGTCGGATAGGACGCACTAATTGAAAACTTTCGTTTCAAAGCACTGCGGTATGGACGACGAGAAGACTCGGCGTAGTTTTCAAAACGCTGCCCGTTTTTTTAAATATCTATGCTAAATTATTGCTTTTTTTCTGTCCTTTAGGTACATGTTCGCCGCGGTATCAGCCCACAAGTATATAATCGCCTTCTGCATAGGCGTGGAACTTCTTGCCGCGGGAACCAAGAAATGGCTGTCTCTGGTCTACATATTCACATTCTCTTTCATGTCTGCTTTGGGCATTGGAATCGGGATCCTGTTGGTTGGCGGCGCGGGCGCAGCTGAGGCTGGCCTTTACTCGGTTGTATTGCAGGTAAACTTGATTAAAAACACTTAAAATTAATGGGATATCTATTTTATTATGGTTAATGAGATTTTACAAACATCATTAGGGTAACTGTAGGTACTGCGCTTTATTACTTCAATAAAGTTTTGAAAACACGAACCCATTATCCATAATCTAATTATAATTAGATATAAAAATATGCATAAAAATTTGTATGTACTGCATCTTTATTATTTGATAAAATTATATATACCTACCTAAAGACGACTACAGGGGATATTTGAATCAAAAAACAAAGAACTTTTTATCGTACGAAGCCTTTACTATCGAATAACGATTAGATATAGGTTACGTAGGTACTCTATTCATAAATTAAACAGTTCAGGGGCCGAATTCAGCAAACCAATCTCATTACTATGACAATGGTATCGTCTCAAAATCTCCCATAGATGAAACTATAGATTTGTGTGCGGTGCTTTATGCACGGAGAGATTATGGATTGGTTCAACCTTGATACTTATGACACTCATCACATCTTTAGTTTCTTTGATCAAAAGTAAAATGCCAAAATGTGTCATACGAGAACGATAGGACCTATGCTATGGCGAAACGATTAACTCAATTTATGTAATTAGGGCCTAGCACATTGTATTCATTTGGATTCAATCGAGAGCTATGCTTTGTCTGTCTATCACGTAGGTGTACCTACTTCACAGGGTCATTAAAGGCTTAGTAACACCTACGCACAAATACACACGTTTATCAATAATCAAAACAATAAAAAAAAATGATTGGGAAATAGATTTGTTTAAGGTTCCTTTTTCCTCCGACCCTGGTAACCTATCTCTGATATCTCTAACCTACATAGCTGCGAAGTTTCATATATAATTTTTTTTTATATTCTAAAATACTTTTCGTAGGTAGGCAAGTGCATAATAGTATCTATGCATATAATGCATTTGCGATTTTTACTTTACTTACTTACTTTGCTAACGAGGGGCGGCCTAATTGGTCCAAAAGACTAAGACAACTGAGAGTCTTAAATATTTAAGACCCCTTTGAGTATTCCTTTAAGGGTCAGCTAGTTTACAATATAATTAAAAGTATGTAAACTCGTACCTACGTAGTTAAGTTAAAATTTTAGTTAGGTACCTAAACATCTAGGTCAAGTATGATTGTATTTTTAAATATTTTGTTATCTGGAAATTATGTTCCAAATTATCCTATGCTTACCCGGGCTTATGTAGTATCTTCTAAGACGAACCTACCTACAACATTATCACATTTATCCCAAAAAGAATTACATATTATCTTGATAGATTTCAGAGTAATGTATTGTTTGTTCCAGGGCCTAGCATGTGGCACCTTGGTGTACGTGGTGTTCTTCGAGGTCTGGCGGCGGAGTAGCGGGCTGCTGCAGTTCGTGTGCTCACTTCTCGGCTTCTCTGTCATGTTGTCGCTGGAAGTTGGCGTCGAGCTCGGTAAGGCAGGACATGTAATATAGGTACCTCTCAATAAAGCATATGCCCACAACACATATTTAACGTGCATGGGCCGAATGCCCGTGCCTTTTTTTAGAAAGTAATCAAATTATCTCAAAAAATTCAAATTCGACGAGACTTGTACCCGCAGCCTTCCCCTCAACTCTCAGTATCTACGGGTATGCGCAATAAAAAGGATTTCTTGTCTGCTTCGATTTTCATGACACTTAATTCATCGAAGATAATTTGATTTCTTAGAATTATCCCGAATGTGAGAGCTTAGTTAGGCACTAAAAGGTAATAAGGAAACAAATCAAGAAAACCTGTGAATCTTTTTTCCATGATGGAATTGAGACAGCCCGCGCCGGCTGCTATAGATTAAAGCATATATGCTTATGTAATGTACCCATTAAATGGATCGACTAGGAATAATAATGATGAAGCTTGGTTGGTACTAGAGTTTCGTGTAATATGATATCACCCATTCACAAACAGAAAGCTATTAGCAATTAGATTCGGCGATGAAATTGTGACATGGTAATGCAAATTGTTCACTTATCTACCTACCTACTACAATAAATGCCACAGTTTGTGTTCCACGGAACAAATTCACAAATAAATAAATCTCATACACATTGCTACGTACAAATATGAATAGTCTCGGATTCTAATTCGAAAATGTTTCGGTAGACTGCGTTTGATATTTGCTATGGTATGGTTGAAGGTTTTTACTTTGCCCGAAGGCTTACTTTACTCCATTATCTGAAATTAAAAATCAACACCTGAATTTCAAAGCCGATATTTTTGAATATCCTTTCTCAGCTAAACTGAAACCGCAAGAAAACTATAGGTAGGTAATACGTTTAGGTAACTATACCTAAACGTAATACCTACCTACTACTGAGACCTAGATCACACAGATTTAGAATGAACTTATTGGAATTATCTACCTAAGCACTGAACACCTGAAATAAAATGAGTGTTGAAACAAAATTCACGATAAGTAACTAGAGATTTCGCAGAATTCGCAGAACAATTATTTTATTTGTTAGTCAATCAAGCTGTCTTTCACTCAGCATAATAGCAAGGTCTCATTTAATAATAACCCCGTAATTATCTAACTAACTAAAGGCCTGTCTACACCGGAATGTTGCGCCACTTTACCAGCTCCACAAACGATCGCCGGCGGCGATGAACTCGTTTGTGAGCGCGATCAAAGTTAATTTGTTATGTATTTTGGCAGAAAACGCCACAGCGCCGAGCGTGTCTCTTTTCCACCCGTCAAATTTCAATTTACCGCGAAACATTCGCTCGTGGTAGTCCTTTGGTTATGCAGTAGGCTATTTTTGAAACTAAAAAAACAGTCTACCTATCTATATTTTATGAATAGGCTACAGTTGCGGAAAATTATCTCGTCATCGGTCTTAACAAGTTTATTTTGTTCTCCAAATAAACATTAACCAGCAAGACGTGAATACACAATAATTTACAATGCAAACATTATCTTTTTTGTATTTGCACGAGTGTACGAGTGGTTTTTGATCCAGGTACCTACTACCTATTATATAATGTTATTTTGATAGATGCATGCATGACTCGCATTTTTTTGTTATTTTTTTGCACACCAGATATGGTACAGTGGCGTTCATCGTTACATTAGGTATATTTAGGTTACTCCCTGTTAAGTTTGAATTCAATTTCTATGAATACAGAAATATTTTAAAACTTGAATCTTGCGGTAGGTATATTTTAGATAGCAAGCCGTTTTATATACCGACAACCAATTTATAATATATATGTAATTACGAGACTTGTGTTTTACGTCTCTGTAATAGTTTTATTTTATAAAGTTTAGGTAGATTTTTTTTTCTTTATAATAAATAATGCTGGACCATTCACACAGCATCATCTAGCCCCAAGCTAAGCAGAGCTTGTGTTATGGGTACTAAATGACTGATATACATAATACAATAACATTACATAGATAGATATTTTTTATTATACATAGAAAACGACCAGAACACCCGGAACAAATATCTGCAGATCGTACACACAATTGTTCCGAGGCGGGAATCGAACCCGCCTCGGAACAATTGCGCCTCCCCAACCTCCTGCATCGCCCGCTGCGCCCCATAGGTCGTCAAGGTAGAGATGCGAAAATAAGAGTTTGGTGGCCACCGAGGGCAACTTCGTATCCCTGCCTAAACTATACTAAATGAAACTATAACAGAGGCATAAAAAAGCTTATTATAGGTATCAAAATCCCTTATGAAATATTTGATCATTAATAAGATAATATAGATGGCGCTAGTGGGCTTTGCAGTACCGCCTCCAGTGGAACGGACTTTGAGTCGCTCGACGACTCAGTAGTTGTGTTGCTTAATTGAACCAGACTTTTTATCGAATTTGATGTTATTATTATTATGTAAAATAACTGTGTTTTCTGTTTGTTTACAGCGGTGTGAACAAGACGAAGAGTTGAAGACTGAAAATGCAAGTTAGTGGGCCTTTAGTCGTACCTTCCTATAAAACGTTTGTAAGAGAATAAAAGACAAGAAATAACTATTTTAGACTTACGTTTTTGTAGAAACTATATAAAAGCAGTATTATTAAGCTAGCTTTATAAAGTAACTAATGTGATTTATGCGCCTTTAAAAGATTTCGATAACTTATCGATACATCTTGATCACGGCTATATCGATGATAATGGCCGTTTTGACCAGTGTTTTTAGACATTAATTTGGATAATTTTGTACAAATGTTAATACGAGTTAGAGTTATATTTAGTGTTAATTAAATCGTGAAACTACACCTGATTTTTATTTAACTAAAATTTTGGGTTTTTAAATGAAACTAGGTTCTGTAGGTTAACAAATAAATAGTGTAATTTGAACTTATCATTTTATACTGTTCTTAAAGAAAAATAGATTGATTTATTTACTATTAATTTAGGCTGATTTGAACAGACGTAGAATATGCAGGCGGTAATTTATGCAACTATTTTCATAAATTGGAATAGCAGATACAAAACCATTCTACGAGTTGTGGGCACATGAAAACACCTGCAAATTTTTTGCCGACATAGTATTAAGACGTTATAAGTGGCGCCATCTATGTGCCCACAACATAATAATACAAGGTAACACCGTTAAAATATGTTTTTATTTCATAAAATATTTACGGAATATTATTAACTCTTAGTAACTAATATTGAGAGAAAAAGACAGAGAAATTTTCGAAAACTCTTAACGCTATTCTGGTACACGAGTATAATTTGTCAAGCCATTGCCTTTTAACAGTACTCACTAATCTTTACTTCTAAGGCCGGTACACATTATTCGTCATACTTACAATACACTTTAAGTAATATGTCAATGTTTTAAACGACCAACAATATGATATACTTTAAATATAAGTACTATTGCATTATTATTTTGTAATCAGATTACAATAAACTGATTAATAACTATTGTTTCACACGGACTGTAGTTTTTACTTCATGTATTATCGTTATCTTACTCATAAATAAGGTTAAATATTGCCTCAAATCTTTTTCTCACATCCGTGTGAACAACGCTTACAAATACAGGGTGTAACAAAAAGTAAGGACCAATCTTTCAGAGATGGCTCAGACTCGGCCATGAACCATGGATAAATATTATAAATAAACCCCGACCCCGAGTTTAAAACAAACAATCTCTCTCCCTAAACGCATATACCGACTCCGTTCCGTCGCGGGTATAATAAATAATAACAAATATTTCTACAAGAGAAGGCAATAACTGATGCATGTGCTTTCAGTCAATAAAATAATATAAAAAGGTATACGAACCTATTAACATCCCCTTTAAAACACAAAGCACTTTCTTCGTGTGTCCTTGACCGAAGGGTCAACGACTTGCGATAATATCATCGGAGCGCGTGACACGCCATCTAGAGAGTTAGCTACAAATGCATTTTCCCCCAGTTTTATGACAGTTAGAATATGCATGGTTGTCACTGTTTAGTGCAGTGTTCATTGCGTTTTTATTTAATTATTCGAAACCGAAATGTCGGGATTTTTAAAATATATTTCCTGTGTTCTGTGAGCGAAGCTGAACCCCCCTGAAAGTTTGGTCCTTATTTTTTGTTACACACTGTATAGAGAACTAGTTTACAACAGTTAAAACAAATACGAAGAGCTTATAAATGAAACAAACTTAATATACTTAAATGCAACAGTGAATTAAATTTAACACAATCTACACGTATTCAGGCACGATTATGATATCTTATAATAATTAATTCTAACAAATATTAAGCAAAAAATACAATCATGAGATACATACAACTAACCTCATTAATCTCATATATTTATGAATGACTTTATTCGTTTAAATTTGCAATCTAAGCAAAGAAATATACTTGAGCCTTTGTATACTAATGTACGTTTAACTAAATATATGCCCTACGCACCTGGCTAGTCTTCTGGAAGATTCGACAAGGAGGACATCATGTACGTTTAATAGAATAGTGCAATGCAAATGATAAAAATTTTGTGCAATAAGTGCAAGTTAGTAAAATCAAGCATGAATGTGCTTTTGGATTAACAATTTTAAAGAGGAATTTGAAAGTTAAGCTTGTAATTATTATACATACATAATTAATTTTGGCACATTATAAAATTAAACGCAAGGCAAGCAAAATATCGAACCTGCCCCCGAATAAAAAAAATATCATAGTGCCTTAGTAAGCATAACAGGTCCTATGGATGAAAACTTTTATCAATAAAAAGCATGAGCGAGTTACGCAAGTAGATAAAAGTAATTTTTGACCACAGATCAAAAAACACTATTTTGATTAGCTCTAATTTCTTTCTTCTAGCGCAGAACTAACAACCAGTTACATTTAAATTTGAAGATAGCGTGTAAGTACATTGCAAGGTTTGCCTTATACTTACCTTCCAAAGATTTTAACAATTTATTGCTGATTATTTTTAACCGTACTCATATTTTTACCGAAATTCAACCATTACCCTTCACAACCTCCTATATTAGAATAAGAAGGTTAAATAGAGATTTTTATTGTCTTTGAAAAAAGAAGATCTGAGAACATGTTGATAGAGTTCAAATTTGATGCTTAAGTTAAAGCTTTATTGAATGTGCATTTTACCGGGTAATGGTTGAAGTTTCTGTTCTTCTAATGTTTTTTTTTTTAAGATTTGAGTAACTTGCCCGCCCGTTGATTGGCCACTGCTATGCGTGTCTCGTTGCTCTCACCCTAAAACATAGCACAATATTAGCATTTTCCCCTGAAAATAATCCTTTTCTATACTTAATAATAATTATAATGCTGGACAATTTACACATCATATAGCCCTAAACTAAGCAGAGCTTGTGGTATGGACACTAACTGATATGCTTAATATATTATATAATCATATATATATATTTTTGATGGACCTACTTCTTCAATAAGAACCCAATGAACACGATGACAGTTTTCAATTTATGCAGATTTTTTGTATAAGTTGTATAAAAAAAATTGTTGTTTGGTTCACTTATAAACCGGTATGGCTCAACTTTGCCCGTAGGGGAAAAGTTGCGAGAGGATTTAAATCTGCTAGTCCTCACTAAACTTTATTTAGTCAGTATAATTAATAAATAATCTTTTTTTATGTCTTTAGTATCGAAAAATATACACTTAGTCTAATTTTACAAGGAACCAGTTTATAGACGCGTTTAATTGGTATGGCATAGGATATAGAAAATAGAGATGTATATACAGAAACGAGTATTTACATAGAAAACAATTCAGAAATTATATAGCGAGCAAAATTTACAGCAGCTTCATTCAGATTATTGGTAAAATTTCTGTGTTGGAAATTTTTGACGAATACTACAAAGTTTTATTTGAAATTCACTTTGCCACTGTCGGTGTTATGTACAATTGTTATATGTAAATACCCAAAATTGTAAAGGCTTTATTCAGATAATTTATAAGCAGCTGATTTGCCAAACAAATAGGCAGACAGAACCACTGTTTACTGGCAAATTTGCATAGAGATAAGCGCAATTCCGTGCATTTAATTTAACCTTTATTTTGAGATCGCAGGATAGCATTGAATTTTATTATACAATAATTAATGAACAATAAAGAAAATCGGGCAGTCTTAATCTTTAAAAATTTCTCAATACTCACTCATATAGTCCCAGAAATGTAATTATACCAAGGTTATTTTATATAAGTATGTATATCTATTTAAAGCTTAAGACTCCGATTTTAAACAAAAGCTGTCATAGACGTAAAATAAATATATATAAAATATACTCACGGTTTTCAGCGACTGGTGTGTGTTAGGGTGTGTGTACTTGTGTGGTAGTCTCGTGGTGTCAATGTATTGAAATAGTTTTATTAGATATAGTTCTTCCTTATCAACTATAACTTGGAATGGAAAAGTATATATTTAAGTATAAAGGGAATGCTGTGGTGTCTAAGTTTTATGCATTAAAATTGTATATATATACAAATATAACAATACTTTAGTATTAACTTTGTCACTCTAAATTAGAAACAAACTCCTTTTTGGTCTCTACGGCACAGGGTATCCTAATGTAGAGATCAAAGTGAGATCACTATAATATTTAGTCCTAGTATATTAGCAAAATATGAATAATCTTAAGTTGATCTGATTGTGTTTCTATGTATGCATGTATTTTTGATCAAATAAAAATTATTATTATTATATCATGGTTAGTGATGTAGATATATCATAGTTCAGTCATTCATAAATTGTGAGGTTTAATTACTATTTCGAATAGAGATAAATAAACAAAATCGTGGTTTTATCGTGTTTAAGATATCGTGGGTACACATTTTATCATAATTGACGCATGTCGTTTAGATTTTCTTCTTTGTTTGCTGAGGTTTTTTGTTTTATGACTTAGATAAATACTTAATTACTTAAAGTATATTGCCCTAGCTACTTACATTCTTTAGTATATATTTTACCGCCTTATTGCTTTATCAGCCCTTTATGTTAAAATAAAATAAATTATACCAAACAAAATCATAGAGGAAAGTAAAATAAAAATAAGTTTTAAATGAAGATTTATTTATAAATTACACAAAAATAAATAAAAATAATAATTTACTAATTAAAATTTATAGCTAAGTTATGATTAAGTAGTATAAGGATACAATTTAGCTATTTCCATAGAAGCAGATATGTATGCTTTTTAAGATATGTGTATAAGCCACATAAAATATTTTAGAAACAGTTTGGATAATAATTATTTCTAAGACGATAAGTTTAGGAATAGATAATTGTACTTCGATATAGAATTTTAGAAAAAAATCAGTACATAAATGCTCCTATGAAAAAAGTATTGCGAGATCCGATTCAGAAACGTTATTTTCCATTATAGTACCGTCATACCGTGAGCTAACCTCTATAATCTCTTATTTCAAACTATTATCACATATCAACTCATTTTCTAACGATACATTCACAAATACGGATTAGGCATCACCATTAATAAGAAAAACTACGTGAACTAGTTGGAGAACTATGAAATTATTAATACGAAATAGATACTTTAACAGTAACTTCAAAAGCTAGGTAGGTATATCTATACAAGTACAAATATAGGAGTTGTATTCCTTTAAAGAAAATAGTTTTTAAAAGTTGTTGATTAAGAGCACTGACCTTCGTTATAAAAGTACGCCAGAGGGAATATTCTATACCTAATGACAGTTGTTTATTCTGTTGATTCAAGCTCCCTTCGACCGTCTTTGGTTGTTGAAGCGTACCAAAACAACCGCCACGCAGCTCACGAACCTCAAATGGCCTCAATCTGGTTCGATAATATGACCTCCAGCGTACTTGTATAATAGAGCTCAGCGAAAGCCAAACTAAGTTTACCCATATATTTTACCAAAGTTTATCATAACGTAACGAAGCTACATTTTCATTTCACACGGCCGCCAGTGTAGTGGGCCAGACTATACCAGCTAAAGCTCACTGGTATGAAATCAATACGCAGAATCACCGTTTTTTGTACAGACAGATCCCCAGATCTGTCGTTAAGCGAGCGGAGAAAACAACACTAAGACCTTAATTTAGTAGGGCTCCTTGTCAACAACAAGTAAGACATCTCATCAAAAGCAATAATCATGCTATCTCGTCCTCATGGATTAAGATGTTATCAATAATTCCACTTAGCTGTATATTTAGCTCCGCCATTTTGAAAAATCCGACCGAAACTAGCATCAAAGTCAAAATATAATTATGCTAAGTTTAAATATGATTTAAATAATGTTATATTTTGCAAAAAGCTATAATACATTTTATTTTATTCTAGCTTCATTAACAATAACACTACAATAATAACAAGGGGTAAATGCATATTCTCAAAATAATGTTTAACTATGAGGTTTTTTTATTGACATTTATTATTGGGAGGTTAACAAAATATATTTTTTTCTTTTGTGACATACTATTAAAGTAGCAAATGAGCACCAAAATATTACAAACAATATGAAAAAAAAACTACAACTCTAAAATTCCAAAATAATTAATTATGCAACGCATGAGCCAAGCGATCAGAGCGCCATCTGTGATGCGAAATTGAATCAATGAAGCATCTAAAAGTTTCACAAAACTTGGTCATTGACGTTGACTACAAAACGAATATCATATTACAATATAATTTTATATTCCAATAATTTTAGTTCTTTAGTTATTATTTTAGAAGCTACTCAAACCGAACTTAGTTTTGCATCATATTTATTTACTTATAAACAAGCTAATATAATTAAGTAATACCTAATGTAAGGAGATAATATAACGATAAAATAATAGCAAATACTTAGGAAACTGGCTGCATTAGTAGATAGGTACTCTAAAAATATGACTACAAGTATAAATAAGGAGAACTACCAGTTCATTTAACTTAAAACTATAATAAATCAGTGTAAACACAAGTTACATTAATAAATCATCTAAAAGTCCTGAACATAGGTCCAAAAGTAATAGCAGCCAGTTCAAATAACTCGAATTATGAAAACTGAGCTGAGAAAGAAATGGCACAATTTATTCTAAAACTTCTAAGTTTTAGCAAGCCATTTCTACATTTTGCAAATTATTTCTTTTTGAACAGAGTATGTACTAGAATAGTGTAATTTATATCTTGATCTAAAGCGATATAAATAGGAGCTATTTTGGCGCTTCTATATTATTTCTTAGTCATATCGCTTTTAAACTAAAATCTGTCACGTTCCGTTACACAAAACAGCTGCAATGGAAATTATCTCACAAGAAAATGAGCGAAAGGAATGGATGTAAAGTTCCAAAATGAGAAGGAGGAAAACAGCCGTTTTGAATGCAACGAACGTGTTATATTTTGCGGAGAATAGATCTAAAAAGACGACATTTTGTTTTTTGTCTCTCTCTTCCTTGTTGGTTAGAGTGAGATGGAAAACAAAATGGCGTCTTTAAAGCCTAAATTTATAAACCACGAGACTTGAATGTGTATTGTGTGTGTGCCGCTGGAGTTTACTTCAGCAGCTCATGGGCCCGTTGGTTCGCGACCGCTATCCTCGTTTCGTTCGATTCGCCCTACGATATAAACATGTTTTGTTTCCATTTCTGTTCAGTAAAGTACACAGCGATTGTGGTCGGTATTAACTCTAATGTATGTGTTTTTAAGAGCTGATTGATATCTTGATAAGTCTCATGTGATCTCACACAATCGCTGTTTCTGACACATGTTACAGGTGAATGACAGTGTTAGTGATATGGTAAGGTTTTGATCAGAATGTTAGTAAAACCTGTGGACATAAAGAATAGGATTGATAATGACGTCATCTCTCAAGCTGTCCCGTTCAGATTCGAACTGAGCAGGATAGAATGACAGACGTTATTCTCAACTCATTCCCATTCTATAAGTATAAGTACACAGTTATAAGATGAGTGAACTTTGGTCAACATCACTGTTCAGTAGTGTGTCAATGGAAGAGACTAGGTATGTTTAGTGGATTCAGTGGACTTGTGTTTTAGTCGCGTCAATGACTGTACAACACCAATAATTTTAAAACAGCCAATTGTGTCTAGAACTACAGAGATTCGAAACTTTAGAATTCGAAATTCCTTAATAATCTAAAGAAGACTTCGAAATTCCTTTAGAAAACAAAGAAAACTTCGAATTTCCTTTAGAATCTAAAGAAGACGTCGAAATTCCTTTAGAATGTAAAGGAATTTCGAGTGATAGGACATGCTCAAGATGGAAAGGGTAAGCTAGTAATAATTTCGAAGGCCAATAAGCTTGGGACACGTCCACAGCTAAGGTGAGAGGCAACACACAGATGGTGGGAATACTGAGAATGTCAATGAGAAATAAAAAGAGACTCGTCAAGATTTATTGCTCATAATAAATGTTGACCGTCTCTGCATCAGACGTTTTCTACGAGTTATATGGCTCGTAGGTTATAAAAATAGAGAACACAATATCAACATTTGAAAAAATAAGACTGCACGCGATTTCGTTTGATTTTGAGCTACTTTCTTGACAGATTTCCCCCGACACTTTGATTAAGTGTTACCTTATTATACAATCTCCGTTTAGTAGTAAACCCCCAGCATTGGCAGGACAGCAAAGACAAGTTTTTATCGAAGCTAGAATACACAGTGCCTAAATTTTATTCAATTATTTACGCATACAATGGCTATTTGATGCAATTTTCGTCTATTTTACCCTAGACAAGGCCTTGATGAGGCTGTCCGTGCTAAGCATACAGGTTACTGTGTTTTTAAGAAAACACTTCTACCACCATAATCAAACCCTGTTTTTCCGACTCCTTCACTAAGGTTCGAGACAGACGCGACAACGTTTGCAGGCGGCCCGTTCATTTTGCGACGTTTTCGCTTGAAAATCGTACTAAGCGCCACCGCAGGCTTTGTCTGTATATTTTATACTATACCTACTGGGTTCTAGAATCGTAGATATTTTATGTGAACAAAAATATTACATAATCAAAGAAATATTGGTATAAAAAATATTATAGTGTCATGTCATATAATATTATTAACAATACTTATGACACGTTAACTGGTATAATCGGAGCAAGTTGCAGAAATTCGAATAATTTTTTTGGTTTGAAAGCTTTATTTCATCTTTCATTAGTCTGTTTTAAAACTCAAATTAGAACCTATTTCGATGCGCTGCTTGTGCAATTATGCGTTATTGAAATAAGTGTTTTAATTTTAGAGATTAGGTACCTTAGTTTTTTTTTTGTGAAGATTCCATTAATAAATTTCATAAAAAATCCTGATTTCTAGAACCAAGTAGAGGAGAGATTCCTATCAACCCAAACCCACCACCATTCCTTTCAACTCAAAGAACGAAATCGCGTGCAAAGCCACCGTAGTAAGAACCCTAGCGACCTTACCTTGCGATTGATACGGTCGATCTGGCGGTTCTGGTTCTCCAGTTCAGAGCCCATGTCGAGCGCCATGTTGCGCAGATTACCGATCATGGTGTTCACTTGACCCATGTTCTCTTCCATCTCGTCTTCGCGGGCGTCGTTTGTTATTCTGGAATGAGAGGAGAGTGAGTTGTTATAATATATACGGCAGATGCTAATTTTAATTTTATTTTAGGTCTTATGCTTTCTTTTATTGTATTTTATTTTTGTAATTTTCTATGTGTGGACAATAATTGTCTGAATAAAGAAACTTTGTTTATTGTTTTATTTATTTGATCATATACATATTTACATTGTCATTACAATGCAACACCAAAGCGACATAGAAATAAAAAAAAACTTATACAATATAAAATAAACTAACTAAAAACTAACATTCATAAAAATAAACCAACACGCTACTAACTACAACTTAATACTAAGCTTAAAATAAAAAAAATTACGTATTTGTCCTATCCAAAAATGTATAACCACATCCCTGAAATTTGGCAAGGACATATAAAATATGTCATTATTCTCATCTGCACATCGTAATCAGCCTATGTATGCAAGTCAACTGCTGGACATAGGCCTCCCCCAATGTGCGCCCTGTCTTCAGCTTGACGCACCCAGCATCTACCTGCAGTCTTTCGCAGGTCATCTGCACATAAAGTATTAATACCACGAAGGGCCCGTGTGAACGGGGACTTGCTCAGGAGGTTAGTTCTTGCCTTCGGAGTTGCAAGTAGCCTAGGTCTTTGGCGCGCGTATACATAATTATTAGGCGCCTGCAGTCATATAGATAAATAAATAGGTATATAATGCTGGACAACCCACACAGCATCATCTAGCCCAAGGTAAGCAGAGCTTGTGTTATGGGTACTAGATGTCTGATATACTTGCTGCTTGGCTGCTGTAGTGTATTTCTAGCACACGACGCAAACCACGGGGTGTTAATACGTTGAAATATAGTTAGTTCGCATCTGTGTTACACCTTAGCTCCCATGTATGATGAACCGCTTTGATTTAGGTTTTATCAACTCTGTTACTTCCACACTCGAACTATTGCTAAATATGGTATACTCTACCTATTCCGATCACTGTTTATTACTGAACAATTAATAGGTACAGATAGATGTGCGTGCATACCTATCCTATTGGTCCGGGAACCAGGTACAAATTCGGTCAATTATTTCCTCCCGAGCTAAATTCGTAAAATGCATTAGGGATTAATTATTATGAATACTCGTGACCGCCAGCTACTATGCCAGCTCAAATCGAATTAAAATTAGCATATTCCAGAATTCTGATTTGAACCTTATTACATGGGAATAATGTCGTCGTCATTGCCACTGCCCAACCCACCCACGGAATCGCAGCTGACGATCACGAGTATTCATAATATTAATCCCTAATGCATATTACGAAGTTTTGCTTGGGAGGGGCTTGGTCATGAAAATCTGTCACGGACCATACTTGAGCATACAGTACACTATAAATACTTCTGTGTCGAGTACTGACCTGCCGATGTACCCAGCCTGCGGCCCGATGCCGTTGCGCTCGTCCATCACGCGCTGCGGTTGGTTGTTCACGACTTTACCGTCGTCGTTGCCCTTCCATGTACCGTCGTCTTCCTTGAACGAGGCTCCCCTGAATCGTACAGAATAATACAAATTAATAAATAAAGCTGGACAATCCACACAACATCATCTAGCTCGAAGCTAAGAGTTTGTGTTAAAGGAACTAGATGACTGATATACTTAATATAATAAATTACATATATACACTACCGTCCAAAAGTTTGGAAACACCCAATTTTCATTAGATAAAAAAAAATACAGCAAATAATTTTTTAAATATACACGTTGTTATTAAAGTTCATTTATTTTTATAACCGTACTTATAACAATAATGAACAAAACACTACTTATTTCTTAAAAGTTATCGTACTTTGACAAAAGTCCGGCACACGTGTTAATGAGCACAAAGGTTGCGCCACTGTCAATTGTTAATTTCTAAGAATTGGTGGCTACAAACATTGTTTTTGTTTTTAATAGAGATCAGTTCTTTAAAATAAGTATAAAATAACATAAAGTATTTAGTTTAGAGTACAGTGTATTTTATGACATTCATGTGATAGTACCAACATTTGATAAGTGCATAAAATGGCAAAAAGGAAACAGATTTCTCTTGAAGAGCGAAGTGCTATTTGTATTTTGAATAAAGAAGGATATTCTATACGCCAAATTGCAAAAAAGGTTGGAGTTTCATGTAAAGGTGTACATTATACTCTTACACGAAAGCGAGCTACAGGAGAAAATCGAGACAGGAAGAGATCTGGACGCCCCAAATCTACAACAAAGCAGGAAGATCCGTTTATTAAAGTGTTATCAAAACGAAATCGACGTTTAACTGCGCCACAAATTGCTGCGAATTTAAATAAAACACGAAAAAAGCCAGTTTCATCACAACTGTAAAGAGACGTTTACTGTCTGCTGGCTTAAGAGGATGCGTTGCAAGACTAACTATTACCCATAAGAAAAATAGACTAGAGTGGGCTAAAGCACATAAAAACTGGGCGGAAGAAGACTGGGAAAAAGTCCTTTGGACGGATGAGTCTAAGTTTCAGATATTTGGATCTAATAGACGTGTTTTTGTGCGCCGATCAAAAGACGAACGGGCTTTAGAAGCGTGTACTGTGCAGTCCGTTAAGCATGGTGGTGGTAGTGTGATGGTTTGGGGATGCTGTGGTAACAATAAGCCCGGTCATTTGATTAAAATTGACGGAAAACTGAATAAAGAAGGCTATCTGAAAATATTGCAAGAAAATGCAATTCCTTCTGGAATGAATCTGATTGGGCGAAATTTTGTTTTTCAGCAAGATAACGACCCTAAGCATTCATCAAAATTATGTCAGGGGTTCCTACAGCAAAAACAAAACGAAAAAAAATTGCAAGTTATGAAATGGCCATCACAATCGCCAGATCTCTCGCCAATAGAATTAGTATGGGATGAACTTGATAGAAGAGTTAAAAATCGTTGTCCATCGAGCTCAGCACAGTTGTGGCAACATTTACAAACCGAATGGAAGTCACTGGACTCCGAATACTTCGGTAAATTAATCAAAAGAATGAGTAAAATTTGTGAAGAAATAATTAAAAATAAGGGTGGTCATTTTGATGAGGCCAAAATTTAATGAAAATTATTATTATTAACATGTATTTGTACTGAATATTTCTTACTAAATGATAATCTAATGTTTGATCAAGTTTCAGTGTAATAAATCATGACTTACGTGTTTTATTGTTGTTTTTATTTAAATTACCATGGTGTTTCCAAACTTTTGGACGGTAGTGTATATATCATTTTTATAATACATAGAAAATACCCAAAAAACTTGGTCTAAATATTTGTACATCTTACAAACATTTGTCCCAATGCAGGAATCGATCTTGCAGCCTCCTGCGTCGCATGCGGACCTTCACCCGCCGCGTCACAATGGTCATAATCATCATCATCGTCAATTTTCAAGAATGATAAGTTGATAACAAAACATTTGGAGTTATGGAAAGAATGAATCTGCCATTAAACTAGGAATTAAAGGCGTTTTTATTCCTACTTGGTATGTTATTTTTCCTCCATGTTGCCGGGTTAAAATAATACCTCAAATTTGAATGTATTTTGGAATTTAATATGTACCTAATCTTACACTTACCGGCAATAGGTAGGCCGTTAAAACTATAGATGATCAATAACTTACTTGTTGCAAGGCAGAACGCAGATCCCGCAACATTTCTCCATGCCAGAGAGATTTTTCTCAGCCTCTTTCATGTCGGCATTGATCTGATCCATTCCCTCCTCAATCCTGTCCAATTGCTCTGTCACACACAACACACACATTTTAACACCGCCCTTGTTATCAAAAGTGCCAATGTGTTTAAGCACCTATCGATTTGAATTTACTTCTTAAAACGCGACTTTAAAATCATTTACTTTTGAAAACTGTAAATTCTCAACGCTCTCGACAATAACCCGAGCTAAGTGTAAGACACATTTTATATTTCCAGCTGAGTTTTACACGTACTAATTGGGCTCATGCAAGCTCGTATCATCACCAAAGCAATTCTAGACCATCCCAATACTATTCTCAAAGCAACTATAGGATTCATTGGGGTTGTGTCTATGGGTGTCTTACACTTCATCAGGTTAAAACTAGTAAAAAATCTTTAATTGATCAAAAATGGTGTGTGCTGATACTATGTGATAATTTAATTAATTTACTGGTAATAACTAACATTTAGATATTTAATTCAAACTTTAAAATACTAATAGACATGCAACCAACAGCAAGATCGAAATAGTCGTGCATAGCTAGATGCGTGAGAGAACTAAACATAACATCGGTCTTTAACTCAATCAGGAAATCTCAGCCCGTGGCGCATTCACTGCGCGGGAGAGATCAATTGATGCAGTATTATCAATATTTATTTAATAAATGATCGTGACAAGTTTTACCTTCTCGTATTATCCATTACTAATAACTGTTAAGTAGCACATTTTCAATCAAAAACGTTTTAGTTTCAAAATTCATCGCCATTCACAGAACAGTATTAAATCGTCTGAACTGGCATTTCAGACGCAAGCTGTACTAAATTATGAGTGATGCAAAGTATTAGGTACTACTGGATGCTTACCGCCCTGTTCATCCAGCATGACCAGGGTTTTCATGCCCACCTCGTGACTCTACAACACAATAATGATGTCACTATAGCTCGCCAAACCAATGCGTGAGGAGTCGGGAGTGGCGCTCGCGCAGACCGCGACAGCACTCTGAACTCAACACAACTCAAACTGATAAAACAAAACAAAAAGATACATGGGCATGGGACGGAGGGCGCGCCGTCGCAAGCAACGACGCGCCCTCCGCGGTGGTTATGAAATCAAATAAAACAACTTAGCAAATGAGCGTTTCCATAAAGCCATTCCTAAATGAAACGTGAAAATAGCAAAGTATTGATTAGTTGAAGAAGATAAATGAACAAACTAATATGTAGTGGCGAGGGGCGGCCTCGCACAGACACAGATCCATCGAGCTAACAGTTACAGACCTACTTCTAACATTAACAGTACGCTGCTATTGCACGGAAATGAAGGCGTACACCATATAAACTATACGTCCAACAGACATCGGTCAACGCGCATAACATACAGTATCGCAGAGTAATTACGAGAAGAGAGAGAGATTCGGAAAGATAAATAAATATACCTATAAAAAGCGTTCCGGTCGATAAAGATTATCAACGGAAGAACTAAACAGATTGCGCAGCTCATTCAAATTAAATGTTCAGCAAAAGTTAGAAACAGTCTTTTGCGACAATTAGCAACGAACGGCCATCGGGCGAATCTATTTACACTATACTCAAGTCATCCCCATCGAAACATAGAATACACACGCAACATCGATTTAGATAAGTCGTTATTCAAGAGAAACGTCAAAGAAAAACAAAGAGATTAATTTGTTACTGCACATTCAAACACAGACGTTCTCAACGACTACCCATGTGTCAAGTTAAGGTCTTACCGCCCTGGTGACTCAACATATGAAGCGCTTGCCCCCCGGCGTCCTCGCTCTATACATAAAATACAAATCAAAATAATATATCGGTAGGAGAGAGATATATCGGTAGGGTTGTGTGGGGGTGCGGTGCTCGCCGGCTGGGAGTCGAGCGGCGGCGTGGTCGGGCGCGGCGTGGCGTGACGCTACGGGCGTGGCGTGGCGGCGGCGGCGTGCGAGCGTGCTGCCGGGCGCGGCTGCCGCGTGCGACGACCGGCGGCGCCGCACGTGGTCGCACGCGACACCCGCGACCCCGCCTCTAACACTCATTCACTACTCATCCACAACGACATGCATGCAGTAAAGCTTGCAAGTAAAACCAGATTCAGTTTCATCTGTGCTCAGTTTATATGATTCATGATTATTCTGTGTGATGTTAAGAGTCGTGCGTTGAGGAGAAGCGTTTCGAATTTACTTTGCTCGTTCATTTAGATTCGGTTTATGTGATTTAGGTAAAGTAGTCTATTTAGAGTCGAGTACAAACATCTGAAATGCAGAATGTATAAGTAGCGGTAAATCCGGATTCACAGTTTGTATTGTCAACTGCTGCCTGGAGTATCGTACATAGCAGATAGCTCGTTGTTAGTTGTGCAAGTGGTGTATATCTACATTACGATCAACTATACAAAGATGTGGGTTTTCCTGGGTGTCAAAGGTAATCCGTGTGTGAGTCGAATGTCGACGATTCAATTACTGAGGATGCCCGCACCTTTGCATTGGATTAGCAGTGACGTTGGAATACGTAGCCGACGCGATACCCCCTTATCTTCTAAACCGGCGGGCCCTCTTCGGGTCGGCTGAAAACCCTACGATGCTCAACAAAGTTAGCGAAAAAGGTAAAATAGATAAAAATGTAAATAATGTAGTGTTGCAAATTTTGCAGATCACTCACCTCCCTGGTCATCTAGCGCGACCAGAGTACGAATGCCGGCCTCCTTGCTCTACGCCGCAGAAACAAAAAGTCAGAGAGTATGTTAGTTGTGAGGGGTACAGTGGAGTGCAAGAGGAGTCTCATTGCTCAGCCAGTTGTGGCTGGTGTGAGTTCGTGTTGCGTTCATGTTGCAGTAAGTTTTGGACAGACACAGGCATGTTTCACCAGAGTACCGCTACAGACGATGTCTTCCGTTATTATATTCTTCATCTATTCTGAATCTGAACTGATTAGGATGGCTAAGTATATAGAAACCGAAGACATCATCCATAAGGAATAAACTGTTGTAGGAGTAATGTCTGTTCTGTGTTCATCTTGAGTACATTTCTGGCATAGATAATATTGACGCAGTTAAATAAATATGAAACCTAAATTAATAAGGATAATACTATAACATAAATAAAGTGTGGGAATTCAAAATATATAACTGAATATAAATATAAATAATGATGTAAACATTTGGTTTGTATATTGTGTGAGAGTTTGCATAGGTGTAGCTCGATATATTTGGTTGGAGTAAAGTGGCAGGTATGGGGGTGTGTAAACGCCCATATATTGACAGTATTGTGAATGTTCGAGAAGGCATGAAATCATACAACATAATAGATACAGTCAACAACAGAGAGCAGCCACTACACAGAGACCTAAGATACAAAACTAAATCAGGATAGAACGAACATCAACAAAACACTGATCGCTTTTCACGGCCATTCACACATAGATCAGTAGGTTTAGGAATGGTTATTGATGGCAAAGAAGTTGTAAGAGTACGTAGGTAGGTAATCAAGAATTAACGGAATGTTAACAGAAAGGAAGGAGAAAATAGAAAGTGCGTTTGAAAGAAGTGGTCCCGCCTTTGAGGCAGAATCGGTAAACTCAGGATATAGAAGTTTCATTTCGAAGCAAGCCCAAGCACAATGGATTGACTATTTCAGACTGACAAGCGCACATTTGGGTCAAATTACACTAAGGAACACTAATATCAGAGAAGTATTCATACTATAGGGGCTTGGGAGTCTATAGTGTTCGATGATGGGCTCATGCTTTGGAACCTAGAACAGATATCAGGCCCAATTTGGTAGCTGACGGTTAAATTTCAAAAATTATCTTTCAACTTTTCAAATTCCAATAAACATATTGATGCTTTTAATCAAATTAATTAACTGTCAGTTCCAAGGGCCGATCCGCCCGGAAAGTTTACTCACAAAATATACACTTCACTACGAAACACAAAGGGCTATAGAGGGCTAACATTGTCGGACACAAAGGCACGGATCATGCAACACCCATATATTTATGTATGGTTATATCAACATAATGAATAATAAAAACCCAATGAAGGACATGAAAACCAAAAAGGTACAAATGAACGGACAGCTACAATAGATACATACACATTTAGAAAAGTTAAAACAAAAATGATAAGTAGCGACATCGAAACACAACAGCCAGGGTTAGCAGAGGCTGCGCCCTACGGGTCGGGGGTGGCTTCGGACCAACCGAGCTTGGGGCTATCCAGGACACTTCCGCTATACCCCTCACTCCCTCGCATCGAGAACACCTCTCTCACAGATGATCACAAATAATCACAAACAACAGAACAACTAAACGTAATTAAATCTATTGGGGAAAACAATTCTCAATTCAACTGAAACGCTCTAGGATGTGACCGCACAGTTTTACAACTTTAAAGAGATATTAGTCGGGGAGTTCCAGATATCTCGGACGCTTGGAAAATTAATACAGGTTTTAAATATTATGTACACATTTCAGGTCACATAGAGTTAACTTCAAACTATGAAATTGATATAAAATCCAAATAGTCGACAACGTTTCAATACGAAGTTATGGGTACAAATCGTTTTTCTTTCACAATGTTTTAAGATATTTAGAGTTTCTATCAATTTCAGACACGTATCATCACACCGTTGGGCTACGAATGGCCGGCCAACCATTATTTCTCGCCGTAAATAATGTTCATTTATTCCACCAGTCGACCATTATGTGTCGTCATTAAACACATAAGCCCAGTTTAGGTTTATGCCATCACTTGGACCATTCGGTTTATCATCCATTATTAGGATTGAGTTTTAGTTGTTATTAATTAGATTTTCTTATAGCTAAGCTACCTACACTAGTAAGCTATTTAACATACCTCCTCGCATAGCATCATCATGCGCCGGGTAGACTCCAAGGACTGAAATAATAATGTTTTGATCAGTTTCACATAAAAAATCTAACAGCAAACCGTAAGTCCTGCGTCTTAGTTTCCATAAAATCCTGAAATTATACCGCTGATAGGCTTGCTATTTTACTGCTACCACCATCTTCCGGGACATAGTTTTTTAATACAGCTGCATCAGAAATTAATTTTGTAGAAATAATAAATTACTCGAAGATTTATTTAGTCTGTCTCAGTTTTTTGTAGGTATAAGATAGTCTAATTTTTATACAGGATCGCTGATATATAAAGAAATGTATGAAACAAAAGTTGTATATAGAAAAGAAACAGGTAAAGATACTGACATCATCGGTGACTTGACCGGCTTTCATCTGGAGCTGTTCGAGCTCGCTCTTTGGAGCGGCTCCATTTTCCGCTGGCGGTACTGCGGCCGGCATTCTGAAACAAGGAGAGTCAGCATTCAAATATAAGAACTACTACTACGACTATAAGAATTCCCCCGACACAAAAGTCATCGACACAGCTCGGCGTGTTGATGCGACATTTCTGTGTTTGATTATTGGACCGACAGTGTGAGGTTAACTTGTAACCGGAAACGGAACCCGCAGACATTGGTGGGTAGACTCCATAATGCCTCCCATTGTTCCCAATCTAGCTAGATACACCTGAATTCGTAAATACGGTAATAGTATTTCAGTATTTATACGTATATAAATAATACTGAAATAAAGATGTACTATTTTGGCCAACATCCAACATAATAAGAGGTGAGATTGATGTTTTCCCTGAGATCAATCTGCATAGGGTACCTACTGATTATGACACGATTCCTCAGTTTTGGATGTGGCTTAGATCTATAGATATTAAAGTACTATTGCTTACTCTAAGAGTCTTAGATGATACACGGCAGAAATACGGGGTTATTGGTAACGATGATGAATCAGATGAAGCTGACAAACATGTGACATTGATAAACGAGAGTGGAAGAGGATAACGCCAACTCCTCGAAAACAAACTGTAGGTGAAACTGATATACGTGGTTTTAGTTAGAACCTTTCTACGCTCTTTAATAACGTTACGAAGACAACTTGCAATAGAAAACTTTTGGCAGCGGAAACTCGGTGCGTAGAATTTAAACTGAGAAAAGTAGATAAGTTGTAAACTTCTGTAAAGTTCAAACTCGAGATTCCCAAGCGAGAACCTGTCCTAATAAATAAAAGTTGGAGATGTTAGAGCCGATCATACTCATAGTTCAAAAAGACATCTTTCGAATCATTGTCAATGTCTTACATAATACCAGCGTCGACAACCTGAGGGCTACAAATTAAAGCTGCGAACAGTGAGGGCCGCATTAACCTATAATTAAGGGATGAGGTGTTTTGGAATCAGTACACAAGAATACTATTTAAAAATCATCAGTAATTTTATCATTACCGCTTATTTTCCAGACCATAGTCAATCATCATAAAAAGCAATTTTAGTAATAAAATATTCCGCAAAATATATAATTGATTTATTCAATGAATATGAATCTGACATATATACAATAGTTGAATAATTTGAAAACAACATGTATTACATTCGTTACTGACCTCGTAAAACTAATAATAGTAATTAACAAAGACCTTGCACTTTCATTACATCGTATATCTAATTAAGTTACTGATGTGAAAATTTGCAGCAGGCATTATCGCGTCGCGGTGCTGCATGCAGCGGTTTTCGCTTGCCATTTTGTTCTTTGTACAAACTTTACAATTTGCAATAATGAGTTGGTTAAACTTTAACGCACTATCTGCCAATTGCTGGCGTATTCATTGTCGTCTGTTGTTCGTACAATGTTTTGACCGGACTTCTTTGATATTGGCAAATGTGTCTGGTGTACACTGATTTAATAATCAATCATCAAATCTTATATTATGGTCAATTTTCAGCAACCCGTTAAAATTTTTTTTTACCATTGGGCAATAACTTTATTCCTTTAGGCATCATCATCATCATCATCAGCCTATATTAGTCCACTGCTGGACATAGGCCTCCCACAATGAGCGCCATAGCGTCCTGTCTTCGGCTTGACGCATCCAGCATCTACCTGCAGTCTTTCGCAGGTCGTCATCCCACCTGGTCGGAGGGCGTCCTACACTACGTTTACCGAGTCGTGGTCTCCACTCAAGAACACGTTTGCCCCAGCGGCCGTCGGTTCTTCGCGAGATATGGCCGGCCCACTGCCACTTCAGCTTGCTAATTCTCAGAGCTATGTCGATAACTTTAGTTCTCTGTCGGAAGTATTCGTTGCGAATCCTATCCTTCAGAGATACTCCGAGCATAGCTCTTTCCATAGCTCGCTGAGCGACTTTGAACTGGTGGACCAGCCCTATCGTGAGTGTCCACGTCTCAGCTCCGTAGGTCATAACGGGTAGGACGCACACACACAACTTTCGTTTTCAAGCATTGCGGTATGGATGAAGAGAAGACTCGACGTAGTTTCCCAAACGCTGCCCAGCCCAGCTGGATCCTCCTTTTGGCCTCCTTCTCGAAATTGTTTTTACCTAACTGCAGAATCTGCCCGAGTATGTGTATTCGGAAACGATTTCGAGTAGGTGACCATGTACGACCACCGGCCATGGATCAATGTGTCCATTGATCATGACTTTGGTTTTATCCAAATTCATGCCAAGACCGATGCATCGGGAGGCTGAAGCTAGGCCGTCCAGCATCTGGTTCAGCTCCTCTAGCGACTCCTTTAGGCATAATAGCACTTAAACAGGCAAGTTCTTATATATAAATTATTATTAAAAAAGAAATAGTGGTGCTATTGATTTTCTCTTCACTTTAATTTCAAACCATTGATTAGTTAATTGAGGGATGATCAGCATACGAACAATTAACTGTGAAAACTGCAATTTACAGCTAGACTTATGAAATTAGCCTATACAATAAATGCTTTTCATTTAGCTGTCGTTAAATTAAAACGTTAGTATAACTCCCGAGGAAAACTTTAAAGATAAATGTCCGACAATAAGTGGTTTTATAATAAAATGGTCACGGGTCGAGAGGGCTAAGAGATCGCAAAAGTAATCACCCTTAAGGGCGTGGTTTGATACTATGAGAATAAAACTGAGTAGCTTTGAGCGGTCACAGGTCATGTTTTTAATGGCAAAGTTGAAAACAGTATTTTTATTCTTTAAATATATTTAAAGTATTTTGAATGTAGTTTTCATATACTTTAGACCTAATATTATAAGGGATTTACTCACTTGCTGATAAATAAATAATGCTGGACAAATAATGCTAAATCAAGTATAGGTGTATAAGTATAGCTGATCAAGTATAGGTGCACAAAAAATGGATGCTTATCTTGTAAGCATCAATATTTTAAGTAATTTCAAACCCTGACTGAATGTAGTCAGTTTAAAATTAGATTAGAACCCAAAAGGTCAGATTGTGGTAAAGCAGGCACTGATACGACCTTTATTTATTTAAGAAACAAATCCACAGCTCTTAGTCTTAACACAGCCTGTAATAGGGTAAAGGCGTTTAATTTTAAACTGGATAAGCTTAGAACTCCTTAAATATAATTTACAAGCCTTGCAGGCTTGTAAATTTCACTGATACGCAATAACTTTTTGTGAAAAGCGAAAGAAAATGTTTTTTGCTCACAAAAGCTTGGGAAACACTAAAATAAGGGTAATTTATACTAGACCCTGAAATAAAGGCAAAAACACGGCGGGAGAGATGGAGATAAGTCTTATTTAGCTCTTTATGTAGCTAGGGCGTGTGAAACAAGATCGAGAAGAAATTAATATGTTTTGAATTTTCATAACGGGCCATTTTAATCATCAAAAGCCCCTCCAAGTTTCTCCTTTCCAAGTTTGATCTCCAAGAGGGATCTACTTGAGAACCTTTCATGTTGACGATAAAAAGATTTTTCACTCAAGTTCCTATCAACAAGTAACAGTTTCAGCAGTTGTAGGTGTACTTTAATCTCCTATGCACAAGCAGGCCGCCAGCCCGCCTGAATATTTTAAATCTAGCCCAGTTTAAAAGCACCGGTGCGGGAATAACAAAAGCAGGTGAATTGAAACGTTGCCTCGAGCCGTGCCTCCGGGAACGGAACATTGTTCTTTATTTTCTCAATCGCCAGTTGGACGAGCGCCCACAACTCGCCCGAGTTCCACATGTGGTTTCCGCAAGAATCCACCCTTTTAATTAACTGAACAGACATTTTTACTACATATTGCAAAACTGTGTTCTTTATCGAATTGACAGTAATTATTTCAAGCACTTCTGCGATTACAAATGGAAGGGAAATGACGTAACTCATCAAGTGGGCGCTGCAGACATAAGCGAAACATCATGAACATTGATATTTATAGCGTCTAATTCTGTTAAGCCATGAACTCACGGAGCATCGTAAATACGCATCAAGAGCACCCCAGTGGGCGCCCTGGGTGGCACGACCTTGAACGCCGTGGAACAAAGGAAGGGGGACCAACCTCGTTTTCACCACCACTTTACAGCCAGGACTGTTTGCAGACTACGATTGCGGTTAACGAGCTTTACACGACGTGACTGGATCAACAATAATTTCCCTTGTCCTTCGTTTGTTTTTCCTAATCGGGGTATTTATTTTGACGGGAACCTTTAAAAGTTGTAGAGTGGAAATGTTGTACGAAATGAGATTATTAAGTCTGGTTGATCCTATTTATTTTTCGAGTGCCTTAGAGGATTTTTCCTAACGAATTAGGAAACTTGTTTTAAAATCTAATAAGACTCATCAAATCCCATCAAAAATGCTAAATGTTATGTAGATTGCGAAGAAGCTAACAACGCTTTTACTCTTCAAGTAGATCAGATCTGGATCTTCTTCAAAGGAGATCTTTCTTATGAAGAGTCTTCAATCTTTATGAAAGTCTTCATCCTACAAACCCTTTATCTTCTCAGTCAAAAATTACTCATGACTGAAAGTATAATCAAATACTACACTATAACTTTGTGTATGTGTGATGTTGCTACTTATGATGAGGAAAGGTCAAGATGACCACCAATCATAAACCATTAATTTATGTGTTGATTATTTCGTAAAGCATCACATCACCAGCCCAACCCTCTTCTGATAAATAATTCAACTTCTAAATTGAATAATTTTAAGTTCATTGTTTAGCTTCAACTCATTAATATTTCATCACTTCATAAATGAAACCTGTAAAGTTCATAAGTATTGAACTTTGCCAAAGCTCAAGTTGGCAATATTCCCGAAGTAGGCAGAATGACCCAAATCCAATAGCAGTTTGATTACAACCAAGTGTCTGCATTTTAAGGTCCGTTGTGGATGTTCTCGCATACTAGATAAAATCCTGCTGGCATATTAGACTTCGAAACCCGTTGGCAGTTTGTGTAAACTATAGTAACAAAACTCAATAATTAACTTTGAAAGCTGTGATAGGAGAGGATATGGACACATCGGCATTGAGCCACGCAACTTTTAACGAGTTTTCAACAATGTTCCTACAGAGCTTGATTAAACAATTTGTCAGGTCTATTTCAGGAATTTACTCTTAAAACAATGTTAAAATATCGTTGTTGAAACTTGTTGTGTCGTCGCATGTTGTTGATTATTTTATGAGCATTCAGTATCTCGATTTCATCGCATGATAGCGCAGCTATTAGTTATCTATCATCGTGTCATTCCACAAATAAACCACCAAGTAAACTTCACCGATGCTACAGTGGAATAAGTAAGTAGGTAATGTAATAGTCTACACCGAAGTAGACGACAAAGCCCGGCGGCAGCGGCGGGTTGGTGCGACATTTGAGTGTATGAATATTATAAGGCAATATATTATAATACTAGGGTACCTGTATACATATGTATATTTGGTGAATTTCTCGCAGGTCCGCTATTTTTGTTGGAGCGTTTAATAAGGACTGAAGTCATGTTCTAATCATTGAACTTTATAAAATAAAGCTGATTGTTTCGCACGAAGCTAAATAAATATAGAATTTCAATTTGTTGCAAAGGATATTCACTAATATCCTTTGCAACAAAAAAAATATAAAAAAATATATTTCTAATATTTTTCATTTATAGCAATAAAGTGACCGGTATACGACTTTAAGGTCACGTAAGTTATATTTGTTTGTGCTGATGTGAAAATTATGATATAAAAGGATTGAAATGATTCCCTGCAAGGTTTGTTAGAACGATCAGAGCTTCAGTCACCAAAATACACAATCAAATGATAATGATGATTGAAACATCAAATACTAAACACGTGAAGATAACGCAAATAGAATTGAAAAATAAAACCTCATCGTTCTCGGAATTATACGAACGCTACATTATCGAAAAGTCATTTAATTTGGGTCATATCCATTTGCTAGTTCAGTAATTGAGGGTCTGCCTATATATCGTATCAGAAAAACGCAATCAGGCATATACCTACTACGGGTCATTAAGCAGTCCAATTCGTTGCTTCATTTTGCGCACCCATTTGCCAAGCATAGACTTTACAGGTATCATAATCTCTTTGGCCTGTGTTAATAGGTCATTGGAATCGACTTGGGGTAATCTACCGTAAGCAAGTTAATACCATTCATTATGTAGGTAAATAAACATAAGATAGATGCTGCTAAAGACAAAACTAGCAAAACGTTCAAGTTCCAGAGCGCAAATGCTTTCTGTGTGTCGTTTCGTAGTTATTAATAACGATGTTGCTGTAGCTGCTGGTAAGCACGTAGTTCTAAGTTATGATAATGTTTTCCGCAGAATATAGACGGCCTCTTTAGTATCACGGCCGCAATGGCCCAGGAGGTCTAAAGTTAGAAGCTATAGGACAAGCACAGGCCTTGAAACTCTCCTTGGTCGCTGAAGTTGAAAGCTATGAATAAATTTCTTCGTCAAGATTTGATCACTCGGTAATCTGGTAATCGATTTCGCGATTCGTATTGATTTATCTGCTTTTATGCAGAATATCACGCAAAGCGATATTATATCGTTCTCAACAGAAACAATGACACTGTTTGATGGGCGATGTATGTATATTGCCCACACTTTGATTCGACGATCGAAGTACTTTTTGCATAAGCTGATATAAGGAAAACAGAACACAATCAAATAATTAAGATAGCTTTAAGCTACGTGCGACGTGAGCTTATCAAAGCTGGCAGTATGCAATTGGACCCTGACACTACACGTACATGAAAAGCAAAGAGAATTTACGAGCACAAATCTTTTATTCTCTATCCATCCGATAGTTTCATCCGGCCTGACCTTGTGCGGAACATTCAGCAAGAATCCACAAGAAATAAACATGGATTTTATTTCAGACATTTCAAGAAAATGTGGTGCAGAGCTGCGCAATGAAAGTAGGTAACGTTGTGTTAATAATTGCACCAAATAATTCTTTATATTTAGAATTTTCTTTGAGTCAATTTCTTACTATTTCTACAGGATTCACAGGCAGTATCTGTAACTGTAACACTTAAGATCTAATCTAAATTGGATTCGGACATCATCAATCAACTTCTTCTGCAGACGACCTTTCTTTGTAGATGTCTAAAGAAAACTGTCTCTTTTCTAAAAGCTAAATAGATTTTATATTACTTTTCGATAGGTTTTTGTTGACCTACGGTGTATTGGCTTGGTCGGGTCCGTTCGGGTCGACGTATAATTTTAGGGGTGCCGAAATGTCCGTCCTGAATAAATAATCATGTGGGAGACTTTTAGTATTTTCAAAATTAATGGTGGCAAGAAACTGTTTACGAAAGGATTTGCAGAGCAATTGTTAAATTATGTATTCATTCATTTATTTCAAACACCAATGAATAAATAACTTACCAAGCACAGTGCTAAACAAAAAAAAAAACAAAAAAAAAACGGACTACACAGATAATGTAGAACAAAGATAACAGAAAAGTCAACAAAACTCAATAGATGAATATAGATATTATCAATTAAGAGACTTTTATCATCGACTATGATCGTGTTTGAATTAAAGCGGGTACTGCGACGCATAGCGAAGAGATAGACAAGTACCATTAGAAAATACGTTTTAAAAATAACTTTCTAATGGTTTTTCTAATCTCATAGAACAATCGCAACACAATCATTCAATAAGAACCCTACGCAGATTCTCAGATAAGAACAGATTTATCTGAGCAGCGATAGTCCAAAACTTAGTGCATATTACGTTCGTAATGTAGCTGGGGAGGGTAGGTAGCTCGACTTGTCGAGGCTGTGTAAAATCGATAGACGCGCGCATCCCCGGCCGACGTCCACCCCCGCCGTTTGCAACTTCAGGGTTGTACGTGTTTTAATTAAACACGTAGATATTTATATGTTATTTTTATTTATGACGATAAAGAGTATGGCCATGGGTACCATCTCACTTGGATAAGAGGTTTAAGATGGAGCACGTTTGTACAGAAACGATCGACTTTAGATAGATAGAAAATACTTTTAACACACTTAATATATATAAAAACGATCACTACATGGTATAAAACAAAGTCGCTTCCCGCTGTCTGTCTATCCCTATGTATGCTTAGATCTTTAAAACTACGCAACGGATTGTGATGCGGTTTTTTAATAGGTAGAGTTATTCAAGAGGAAGGTTTTATAAACCATTTAACACATAGATTTCCGCACAAGTGTACAATGAAAACTTAATTTAAGAAACAATTGGCGGTCTTATTGCTCAAGAGCGATCTCCAACTCTCTACAAGAAAACCAACCGACTTAATTTATAATTATTTATTTGTGATAATTATCTTTGATTCGTCTTTTATTACAAATTTCGCTATTTATTTGATTTTAGTATACTAATTCACCTAAATTTAAGTTGCCTACGTTCTCGCTTGTTTCGTTTCAAGGTATTACGTTCTACAAAAAACTTATATGCCATTTATGAAAATGGGGGTTGTACGCAAATAACAACCATATTATATTAAAATGTTATGAGAGCGGAAGGAGCATAAAACGGGAGATTTTGGCACAGCGGAAAAATTAGGAGTGATAAGCTGAATTTGTCCCCGCTACGGTGTTTTGGTCTTCCAAAACACCGTAGCCGTAATTGATGATAGAAGAGTTCCTATCTTCTTCAGGCACATTCGACATGTTTGCGCCAGAGGCATCGGAGCTTAAATACATATTCGTACCTATGTATATAATTTGATATAATGCTCAAAACTTGTTTAAATTGCAAAAATGGTACATGTCTTATAGAAACCTAATTCTTCAGTCAATTATAGGGAAGGGACATGGTATGACTCAGTATCACTCATACTTCATTAAATATAAGTTAGGGAGCTATACAAAATATGAAATAAAATAAAGCTGAAACATCTCAAATACTTTAAAACATGAGTTGAGGAACAGCACAAATATAAAAGAATATATGTAAAGCTAAAACGTCACAAACACTTAAAAATATGAGTTAAGGAGCCAGACAAAATATGAAATAAAATAAAGCTGAAACGACGCAAACTTCAGCTTTCCATTCTTATCAAATTTCTCAGCTCGCTTAGACTCTCGTCTAGATACATATCAGCATCCTTCAACATATGACGTCGTTCACGAAGCGCTAGAGATAGTCTAGGGGTTGAGCATATTTATGGATACTAAAAAGGATATAAAGCATATGCAAACAATTTCAAACCTAAAGGGCGCCGTACCCTTCCTAAAGTAATCAGTATGTAGCTCTAACAAGGACATGTGTATTATTGGATACGAGAAGGGATTCAAATTTACTTGACATGCCAATTTTCTTTGCGAAGAAGAAATCTAAAGTCATTTATCACAAAAAAACTCCGGTTAGGGTTCTGTTCAATGTTCGAATTGGTCTCAAGATTTAGTGTAATTTAAGAAATTTAGGGCTTCTACGTTATACGTTTTTTAGAAACGCTTACGCCAAGCGCGAAAATTCGAATGATTTTTTATTACAAGAAAATTACACTTCTATTTAAAAAACTGGCTTAGAGGAACCAAATAATCGGTAATAACCTATGAACCTATGAATCGGTAATAATCTATGAGATCGATTAAGTGTGAAAAATTGCACTTTCATGGTTCTTTAACATTATTGTTCTCACTATTGTGTTTTCACATTAGAGGAATCATTAATAATATTGAATTTTATGTATTTCCGAGTTTTTTACTACGGCGATCAAACTAGGCCTAGATCTCAATACTCCCCGTGAGTACTGAGATCTACGCCTAGTTTGACAAGCAAACCCGTTAGGTTCGCCCCATTAAGAATAAAATATATTCAATTTGATTTATTGATCTAGCCATAATAAGCAAGAACTCTACAAAGGTCAAAAAGTACCTATTCGGCAAACTGACGCGAGTTGATGCCGTTTTCGCGAATAAACCCATCTCAAAAGAGAAATTCAAACGCCCTGATTAATATTAAATAAATTGAAACAGCCCTTATCCTTCTCAGTTGAAATTGGGGGCGAAACAAGTGGACAAAAGACTTTTGAGTTTGCTTTTCAATGTACTGTAATGAGCGGAAAATGTGGAGCTTTGTGATTCTCTTTCAACTTCAAGCTTGAGTCCTACACAACACACTTACAAAGGAAGCAATTCTAAGAAGTATATCGTTTTGGGTCAAACAGACTTCCTCCGTATACGAACGTCTCTTTTCGCGATGAAAAGCAAAGTTCAGTCAACGGTGGTACGATTTTTTTCGTTGTAGAACGCCGTAAAGATGAAACCCACAAAAATTCGCTTCGCAACGCCCTTAATTAAAAGCTTTTCGTGTATATAGAAGTAGGCATGGGTATATAATAGATCCAAATGGTAGGCGTGGGTTAGCAACGCACAGTCACTGCCACAAATATCTAGAGTCGGAGTCTAGTTGGAGTCTTCATCTGTATGAAGACTCTAAACCACGTGTACATGTACACCCAAGGCCACAAAAACCGCTAAACCACAGAAAATATGAAAAAAGATAGAATTTTTTTTTTTTATTTATTTATTACTTTGTAATTGTTCACTTGGCCGTGCGCCTTCTAGAGTCGACATCAGCGGCTTTAGGAGTGGTGTGGTGTAGCAGTTTCTGTGGTTTTATGTGTACACGGGCTTTAGGAGCGTTATTCTGTTGAACTCTTTCAGGCAGTGACTGTACCTACGTGTTAATTATCGGGAGCGTTACCTGCGTACGTTACATAGGTACGTACATTACGGTTATTGAAGCGAAGCACGTACCAAACTGTTCGTAGCCGAAATCCCTATTTGCAGGTAATATGTTTACGAGGTTGTAACGGCTTTGGAATATTTGATGCCTAGCTGAAAAGATCATAGGGATGTCTTTGCTCGCGATGTGTAATGCTGAGTAGTAGGTACAATTCTTGATTGTATTCTTCGGGTGATATGTGGCAAAATGATTTTTGAGGTTAAACAAATCGCTATCTTCCCATACACACGTGCGGGTAACTACTACACCGTTTGCTGTGGACCGTCCAAAACTAAGGACACGATCAATTGATCAATTGTCGTAGACATCCAAAAGCGTGTAGGGTCGACCACAAACATATTCAAAATAGCTGGCCACATGAAATGCACATGACAGAGGCGGCTGACAAGAATTTAAGGCAGTGGGCGACATAAGGGCTGTTTGTTATGAAAATAAATGTATAGTTAAACTATTAATTTGTGGATAAGGTCCCAGTAGGTACCTAAACTTTTTAAGACACCTTTTATCTCTGTTTTGGACAGGGTGACTAATCGTCTTAGCACGATGACTCCTCCTAAGTAGGGTCAATGAAACGCCAAAGAACTCAGTTAGTCTCTATAAATAAATGTCATGTCAACGGAATATGAATAGGGGAATCCGATTGTAGGAGCGAAGGAGTCAGCTTTTCTGATGTGTCTCAGGATATACTGTAAAAACTTTCATACATAAATGCATAACAACACTTTCACCGGAGTTTTGTTCAATGAGGCATGGCGATAAAAAAATTACCTATTCATATTGCAGAGACTGACTTACCTACGACTATCTTACTATGACTATCTTACCTGCTATTTATTGCCTCCTTAGTTATTGACTCCAGAAAAAAGTTTGTGCACCTCGTCTGTTCTTAAAAGATTAATTCATTACAAAAATAATTATAGGGCTTCTGTACCAAGGACCAAACATTTAGGGATGTTAAGATTTGAACATAGAACACTGCCGCCGCCTAGCTACGTCGTAAAAAGGTTGGAGTGAAAGTAAAAGAGGTTTCTACCATCATTAAAGGGGCCAAGGTATCTAGCCTTTTTAATGACAATTAAACACAATATTATTATTTTACTGATAATTTATTATATGCAACTGTCCATTGTCTTATCTTGCAAGTATTAATTTTAGTTTATTTTTCCTGTGTTCTATGAATAATGAATGCATCTTAACCACCCTTGTTTAGGCCAAGCACAGAGATTGTTCTCAAGGGAAGAATATAGAACAAAAAAAAGCCTAAAATCGAATCAGATGGTGGAAGTTACTCGAGCAGCCAAATACCGACCCGTGGCCTTAGCTTCAGGGATAATTGAGATGACGATACCATCGTAATCAGTCAAATTAGTTAGGAAGATATGGGATTCAAATGGATGGTTAATTTCGCGATATCTGTCGATGTTTCCGTGACGACATGACTTCATCACTACATAGTAACAAAGTCGCTTCCCGCTGTCTGTCTATCCTTATGTATGCTTAGATCTTTAAAATTACGCAACGGCTATTGATGCGGTTTTATTTAATCGAAAAATTGATTGAAGAGGAAGGTTTACAAATCATTTGACACATAGATTTCCACGCGGGCGAAACCGCAGGGCGCACATTGTATTTCATAAATGTAGTAAGTATGCGATGCTATGACGCATTTTGGTAGATGTCCAAGTGGTGAACGAAACCATGTGGTTTCGTTGGATTGTGGGTTGGACAGAGAAACAAGGCAAATACATAACCAAAAACCTATAAAAACATATTATTAAATAATAATTAAATATTATTCTATATAACACGCAACCGTCTATACTTGTTCTAACTCTTCATGTTCATCGAAAGGTTGCCTGGCAGAGATAGCTTTAAGCGATAAGGCCGCCCATTGTACAACACATTCTTATTTGTCTTTTTCCTGTCCAGTGTATCTTTTTTTATGGTGTGCAATAAAGAATTATTGTATTGTATTATTAGGCACACATAATAGTTATAAACAAATAAAATTAACACACAAATAGATTAAATGTACATGACGCACCAACCCATCTAAATTAATTTACTCATCCTCCATCAAGCTTTATTTCCTGACTCGTTGTGAATGAAGTGAACAGGCAGGACTGAATTTTAAAGCCCCAAAGGATAGGCTTATTAAGTTCATCTGTTCTCTTACCTGGAGTCAAGAATATTGAAGTAATATTTATGTTATTAGCTGTGTAAATAATGCATATATACCTATGTTGCATAATATGTTATAGGGAATAATTTTAGGGAGTGAGAGGATTCTTTACTTTTAAATGGGAAATTGGAGCATGCAGGTGTAGGCATGCTCAAATACCAAATTTTGTAATTTTCATAGTTAAACATATAGTTATTCTAAGTGAAGTAACAGCAATATGCATGGACATCCTCCGATGAGACTTTTTAGTACAGACAGACATTACAACTTAAAATTAAAACCTCTTATTCGGGCCTCGGCCAAACACAGAATAATTTGTAGCAGTGTCTGAGCAGCAGCGCACCCGGTAGCACCACTGAATCGCGGCAGAGAATGTGATGTATAAGTATGGTAGCAGCCTCAATACTTCTCAATATTCCATAAAGGTTTTAAAAAGAGGTTTTTAAACCAAATCTTTAATAGCCTAAAATATTAACTACTAAACACTACTTAGTTGGAGGCTACAGTTGTTATTCAAAAGGTAGGATTTTGTTAGTTAATTGTATGGTGATGCGATGATGACTCAGTAATGACTCTGCATATGATCGTAATCTATGAACATGAGGCAGTTTCCAAGGTTGTCTTTGTGTCTTAATAAAAACATCATTTTAATGAAAATGGATCTAATCAGATGTTTTTTTCTCTTAGTCACTTCAACGCAAGTGAAACTATTGCCCGGCTAGGGATTAGCAGTTAAATTAATTAGGGATTACTAACTAATAAAATATTTTAGATAGGTAGGTACTCAATAAATTAGCATGAAACCATAGAAGTTAGATGAGTTAGGGCCTGCATATACCTATATAGGTATAATTTTGTCATTCGGACATAAATGACACAAATATTAAATGGGCACCACAAAAAGTATCTATTACTACCTAATTTCCTGTTTGAATCGGATAAGTAATTGTTTTTTTTATAGGTATGAATGGATAATATGTCAGATACTACTAAATTGAGGTTGTTCTTGTAATCAATGATATTAATAAATGTCATTGGCTAAAATGGTATTCCCTAGATGATTGCTTGATGGGCTTTTAATTTAAAGTCTTACCTAATAAGTTCATAGGAAGTCTGATTCATTTTCACACGGTAAAATACAGAAAGTTTGTGTATTGTTTCTTGTGACACGGTAGAGATAATAATGACATCATCCGTTTTATCAGCGCTATCATCAGATCTATCCAATAGGAATTTGTGAAGAAAATAACATGATAGAGGGAAGGTTTAAACACGTATATTTGAACTGAAACATCTGCAATTGTATAGGTAACCAGACAAGCATATTTTATTCGTGAATGTCTTAACTAATTCAGCGGAGAAAGTCCTATCACGGAGAAATTGCAAATAATTTCTCTAAAAACGAAGAACCGGTAAAAATAACAATTGCCACTCACCTGACTATTTATTTATTGCTAGCACCGGAGTAAAACAAAAATCTGCAGGAGTCACTTAGCACACCCACAAAGCACCAAAATACAGCACAGTGTTGAGATCCAAAGGCTTTTGCTCTGACAGCTGCCTCCGTCGCTGGTCGATGAGGTTAGCCACGAAATGCGCAATCCTTTGACTATGCGCATTGACCTTCGGTATAAATAGTCATGCGCACTAATAACTTTTACTTTAGGTGTTCACCGTTACACATGAGAAGGGTTTTAGAAACACTAGATATTACTTTTTTTATCTTTCTTGAAAAATTTATGACGAACGAACGAAAGTTTATTTACCATTACGAACGCTACAGTGAATAGTACCGCCATCTCTTGTTGAGTAGAATTCGCTTCTCCAAGAGAGTGAAAACCACAGTAATAGCTTCTGCTACTTCCCGCTCGATGTCAGCACAAGTTAAATAATGAATGCTCAAACTAGAGTAAAATGTAGAGTCATACAAAAGTGTCCTACAAAAAACCTATTGCTTGTTGTTCTTCGATGATACGAAGGTTTTTGCAGGAAGGGGAAGCCCACTTGCTAGAACAATGATTAATTAACAAAGGTAAATAGGTAACTACTTTTTATGACGTGTTTTGTTAGCTTTAGTAATCGCTCGTGGTCGTGATGTAGAGCTTTGGTATGTAGGTAGGTACCTAATAGTCGTACCTAAAGTAATAGATAAAAATA
Source organism: Eupithecia abbreviata (assembly GCA_943735965.1). Classification (NCBI taxonomy): domain Eukaryota; kingdom Metazoa; phylum Arthropoda; class Insecta; order Lepidoptera; family Geometridae; genus Eupithecia; species Eupithecia abbreviata. The sequence continues at coordinate 6,946,239 of OX030991.1, read as the reverse complement.
TGTTAGTATGTGTCGTAAAGTGGCTTAAGATTGCACTATTTATATGGAACGGGGAAATCGTTAGTAATAGGTACTTTATAGTAATAATTTATTTATCTGCCGCCAGTTTTATTAGATATCCAGCGCGTGTATTGAAAAAACTAAAAACCAACTTCGAATGCCCTAATTTTATACTACTTTTAAGTTAAACGGGATAAATTCTAATCCCTCGGGAATCAAAACTACAACTCAAACTCAAATTATTTTATTCAGGCTTACAAAATAAGCACTTAGACAAGTCATACTTTATTCATTAATACTATAAATTATTATCAAATAAGATTATTTTACTGTTCACTTCAATTATCATTCATTTTATTGGATCACCTCGGGATCCTTCTCTATATAGAGCAGTGGTTACCTATAGTGTGATATTGTATTACCTATTGATATTGACAACTCTTTATCTAATAATCCATATTGAGGTATATAGGTAAAGAGTTTTAAATCGGTCTAGGATGATTTGATTACCTTAGAAATCGACGATATACAAAAAAACATACAAACCTACAGCCGAACATTAGACCTCATTTTTTAACCGAAGTATGTATTATATTATCTGTGACCGAGTTAAATTTTTGTTGTTTTGCTTGTTAGGTACCTCAGAACTTTCGAATGGGTGAATCCAATTTGATGACTCTATTTTTTATTTGTAAATCATATAAGTCGTTTGTGCGCGACAAATGGACGTATAACTCAATAACACGCCAACCGAATTCGATGATTATTTTTTTACTAAGGAATTTATAGTTTTTTAAAACTCGTCAAATTATTTAAAGTCTGTTCAAATAGTGTGGTTTTAGGTAGCGGTAGGAAATGATACCGAGGGAAAGACAGAGAATAATTAAGTACTATTAGAAGTTAATTATTAGTATTAGAAGTTAGTGCTATTTCTTTAGGATATTCCTGTAATGATAAGATGAGGTTGAAAATAAATACCAAACAGTACTTTTAACACTAAAGTCCCCATGATTAGATTTTTGAGTTATCCAATATTTCGGCACAGTTTCATGCGCCATGATCACGGAATAACTGAAGGCACTGCGAGTTTTTATGGACAGACATACCGATCTACCCTCATTTTTTGTCTTTTGCTACGAACGTTGCCACTACCAGACAAAAAATGAGGGTAGATCGGTATGACAAAGGCAGTAGGACCACGTGGCCAGAGGGATAAATCAAATCATGTTAAATATCCCGCTTTAAATGACTTTAGTGTTAATAACCATGATAGTTTTAAAAGTTATAAGTACTTTTAAATCTACAAGAAATCTATAAGAACCTAAGGAAGTTTATATTATTTTTGATCAAAATGTGTTGGTAGCCTGCTGTGAAACCCGGAAAACTGTTATGTACTCAGATAAGTTGGGTGCTGGAATGGGTACTATACTGAGTGACTTACTTCTACAAAATGTAGTCAATCATTGCTATCCAAATTCGAATATAAATACAATCACTGATTATATTCAGCAAGATGACTCCCTGAATAAAAACACAACTCTAATTGTTCAGATAGGTGAAAGTTGTGTAAAGCGGTCACAGTTGATACGGCTAGTTCAAGTACTTCTAGGAAAGATAGAAAATGGACTAGGGAAACTTATTTTTTGCTCCTTCCCTTACTCAAAATCATTAACATCACAGCAAAATGAGAATATATGTAAAAATAACATGCTAATATACAATATGACATGTCGTCATAGTGACGTTTTAATTTTTGACACTAATAGATTTATTAGTAAAACTTTTTTAACTAGGGATACTATGTATCTGACCAAAAAAAGTAAATTGATTATTGCTAAATTGTTAGCATATAATATTTTTGATCCCGTTATAAGTATAACAACAGCCAAAAACTTGGCTATAACAAATGCTTCTATTGAGCATTGTAATTATTTTACAAACCAGACCTTGGAACTTATTCCAAGTCATTTAAATTAGAAATAGCGACAATAGAGGAAATCTCTAGCCCTATAAACATTATTACTATGAATTGCAATAAAAAATTAAGAAAACAAAATTGTAAAATAACTGGAAAGTTTACTAACTTGGTGCACCAAAATATTCAAGGAATTAGAAGTAAATTATTAGAATTAGAATTGTACATGAACTCATTTGATATTGATATCATCTGCCTCACAGAACATTGGCTGAAAAGCTATGAGCTCATGTTTAACTTCAGTAACCACCAGGTTGGTAGTTCTTTTTGCAGATCACATGCTATTCGTGGAGGCTCTTTAATATTACTAAATAAACTAATAAAATTCAAAGAACGTAAAGACATAGTATGCTTATCCATTGAAAGCCACATTGAAGTAGCATGTGTTGAGTTGGAGCACACTATTGTAGCAAGCGTATACAGCCCACCATCAGCTTCTTTTGAAATATTTGAAAAAAATATGGATGATATCTTATTTAAAATATCAAAATCAAATAAAAACCTCATTGTATGTGGAGACTTTAATATTGATCTTTTAGAAGTTTACTCCCTCAGTAGCAGATTAACAAATTTATTTAATTCTTATAATCTTAGGCCAACATTTATGGAACCTACTAGAATAACTGAAACATCAGCAAAATGTATAGATAATATATTTGTTTTCCAAAATGAAAAAATTGTCAGTCACAAAATTATAAGCCATTTAAAATCAGACCACTTAGGTCAACTAATTAAATTAAAACATCCAGTAAAAAATAATAATTGTAAAAAAAAAATTAAGTACGTTCCTGTGACCACAGATCGATTTGAACGGTTGAAATTGGATTGGGATTTTAAACCATCACCTAACTACTCACTTAACAACCCAAATGAGTCGTATTGTAGTTTTTTTAATAAATTCACCAATGCGTTCAATTCAATATTCATACCCAAATCGATCTTGGTCTCAGAAAAACTTAGCTTTAGTGAGTGGGCAACAGTAGGTATACATAAGAGTAGACAAAAGTTATATGAACTGTATAGTGAAAAGCAGTACAATTTTAGCCAGGAATTTAAAGAAAAAGTAAAAAATTACTCAAAAATATTTAGAAAAGTTTGTAATACAGCAAAATCAAATTATATTAGCTCGAAAATTAAAAATAGTGAAAATGTAATAAAATCAACTTGGAAAATAATTAATAGTGAGACTGGAAAGGTCAATACCTACATTAATGATTACAGTTTAAAGATTAATGATTGCTCTATCAAAAATGATGTTGAAGTAGCGCAAGCTTTTGAAATTTTTTTTACTGACATTCCAATCTGTACTACAAAGTGTCTGAACTCTTCTCAAATAATAGCTGAATCATTACTTAAAGAAAATGTACCTAAATGCGATAGTAAATTTATTTTTACCCATGTTGATGAAAATGATATAAAAAAAGCCTTTAAACTTTTAAATATTAAAAAAACTGCAGATCTCTGGGGCATTTCCGTTAAAATTATTAAACCTTTAATTGATACCATTGCACCAGATCTAGCTTTTATATTTAATGAATCCATTGATTGTGGCATATTTCCTGATCTAATGAAACATAGTAAAATAATCCCATTGTTTAAATCGGGTATTAGGTCTGACCCCACTAACTTTAGACCAATATCAGTACTGCCTACATTCAGTAAAGTTTTTGAAAAACTTATTTTACACCAATTGCTTAGACATTTTAATGGCAATGACCTGCTACACTGTAAGCAATTTGGGTTTACTCGTGGCAGGTCAACTACTGATGCCGGTGTAGAGTTGGTATCGCATATTTTTGATGCTTGGGAGAAGTCGCAAGATGCTTTAGGCGTTTTTTGTGACTTGTCAAAAGCATTCGATTGCGTTCATCACGAAACATTAATCAGGAAACTACATCATTATGGAATAAGGGACAGCTCTTTGGATCTTCTTACATCTTACTTGAGTGATAGGATACAAAGAGTTGACATTAATGGGAAACGATCTAAAGGGTCTGTGGTTACAATGGGTGTACCGCAGGGCTCTATCTTGGGTCCTTTCCTATTTTTAGTTTATATTAACGACCTGCCTCATCTTGTAAAGAATGATCATGAGATTGTATTGTTTGCTGATGATACTTCATTAATTTTTAAAATGAATCGACAAAAAACAAATTTCGACGATGTAAATACTGCAATCTCAAAGGTAGTCCATTGGTTTAGTATCAATAATCTTTTGCTTAATGAAACCAAAACAAAATGTTTAAGATTTAGTCTACCTAATGTAAAAGAAGTTAAGGCTGATGTAAACGTAAAAGGAGAAACGGTAGAAATTGTAAACAATACCGTATTCTTAGGAATAACCTTAGATAGTAAACTCCAATGGGGCCCACACATAGATAAGCTATCGAAGAGACTTAGTTCTGCAGCATATGCAGTTAAAAAAATCCGTCAACTTACAGACGTTGATACTTCTCGACTAGTCTATTTCAGCTACTTCCATAGTATTATGTCTTATGGCATACTATTGTGGGGGAACGCTGCAGATATAAACACCATTTTTGTGTTGCAGAAGAGGGCTGTTCGTGCGATCTATAATATGGGTCCCAGAGAATCCCTACGTAATAAATTCAAAGACATAAACATAATGACAGTACCATGTCAATATATTTATGAAAACTTGTTGTACACTCATAAAAACATCAATCGATTCATTAAAAAAAGCGATATACATAATGTAAATACTAGAAATAAGAATAAACTCGCTGTTCCCACAACTAGACTACATAAGATAAGTGCATCTTTTAAAGGGCAATGTATACGCTTCTACAACAAAACTCCAAGTGAGTTGCAAAAATTATCAATAAATAAATTTAAAAAAATTGTGAAGCATATTCTTTGTAAAAAGGCTTATTACAAAATATCAGATTATCTAGAAGATAAAAAAGCTTGGAACGAGTTTTGCTCCAACTCAAAATCTAACAAATTACAGATAAGCAAATCATATGTACTAGACACATAAGTTATGAACATACTAGTGGTTTCTTCTCACTTCTTCCACTGGTGGACAAAAAATTTAAGTGAACTATAAAATAATTTTAATTGATAATAATGAATAGTATAAAATATGACTTGTCTAAGTGCTTATTTGTAAGCCTAAAGAAATAAACTTTCATTTCATTTCATTTCATTTCATTTCATTTCATTTCATTTCATTTCATTTCAATTCATTGAGGCATGAAAGAGTCAGTCAAGTACATTTACATATAAATAAATGTACATTGTTCCTTACTATCACAGCCGCCGTCTATCACTTATCTATGTACCTAACTAAGGCTCTTCAAATATCACTTGTTTATGCCGTTTCTTTGTCTTTCATGATCATTGTCAAGTGTTAGATAAATCAGCGTTGCGTAACCATATCATTTCGTTCTGATTTTTTTTTCTTAATCTCGAATTAATTCGGTATTAATTCTTAGAACCTCATGATAAATCTAAGGAGAAAACTTTGACGATAGACATCCAAGCAATATCCAAATTTACATGACTATTTTTGTATCGAACACGTATCAAAATGAACTCGTTTAAGTATGTTGTAAATATCAATAATTACTTCCTGCTACTATAAACTAACATAAAAACAACAAAAGTCGCGGAAATATAACGGATCGCTATACGAACTAACGACTGCCGCCCGAAGCGCGGAGACGCCCGACGTTGCCCTTGATGCGTCGTTAATTCGTTATATCGTTAATAATTAAAATAATTATATAATTTTGTTTGTCTGAATTCGTACACCTTCGAATACCTACTGCGGAATACACGTGTCGTTATTCGTTTATTCAAGGTTACATAACGAAAAATACATATAAATACCCACTTGCTAGGTAGGTACCTAATTAAGTTCTTTGTTCGCTTTACCTAATCTACTTCAAATTAAAGATTGTTATCTAGTTATTAGTACAAGGGATTAATTGCGTGTGTGTTGTGAATTAATTATTTAACAGAATATCGGGGAAACGGTAGTGGTCGAGTTCAAGGCCACCAGCGAGAACCCTTACCTCGAACCCTCTCTTGGTTCTGGTTTCAGTTTTCAGCTATGTTATCTTTGTTAAAAATGAAATCTAGTATTACATGTAGTATTAAAACATGATTTTATGTGTTTTTTCGTAAAAAAACTCCAAAATGTTTTCCTAGTACGCATACATACAGATTAAAAAAAAAATGAAATATTCATGTTCTAATTAGGGAAAAATAAATGGGAAAACTCTAAAATCATAATTTTAGGGTACCGTCGAAAAAAACACATTTACAGTTTCTTCCTCGTTCTTACTTCTACCATACTTGAAATTCTAAATAGGTACATGTTCTAATAAAAGAGAAAATAATAGGGAAATTTTAAATTAATCTATTTGGAAGTTTGAAATTTATCTAGGTTCTCGAAAGTTATGCTAAAATACTTAAGCCCAGGTAATTTGCCAAAAGTCTGCAGCTCAATTGTTTCAATTGTAAATACTCGTGCAATAAATTTTACTTTACATTAATTCAAAATTGTTTCTATTATTTGATTGTAACTCTCTTTGCTATATTTGCCAACTTAATAGTCGAATTTCATAAAATGGCTGATTTGGCTCTGCTGTTGAAGTCATGCTTCAACACTTTTTACGGCGGAATTGTTACGGGACGAGACTTCGCATTTACATTATTGTTTTTGTACGACTTTATTTTGTACAATTCATATAATAATTCTATTTTCCGAAAAAACCGAATCGTATCTCTAAATGCTATTACTCCGTTGACGAATTTTTAAATGATAAATCTAAATTATAACTGTTTGACTACCTGACTAAATTAGTAACATACCCGTCTTCCTTATTAATGAAATTAATTTGATAATTGTTAATCATATTGTATAAATTCTCGGAAAACTGTGTTACCAACCTATAAATACTAACTACTATTGTTATTATTTATTAATAAATTGCTGCTTCCTTACAGGGTACCTACGAACTAATACCTCTAAGCTAATAAGACCTTAGCTAATAATATTACTGTCAATGTATGTGTATGCAATAAATAAATATGAATATGAAATAATACAATACAATAAAATACAATACAATACAGAAATAATAATGGATTAAGGTTGCAGTCTGAACTTAAAAACCGTCGGCCACATCTTCCCTTACCGACCCCATCAAATAAGATTGTGGTTAAAATTAAAAAAACATCACCATCATTGCTGGGTAAAAACACCGACCTAGAAACAATAGCTTGGCATCATAATCCTCTCCTAAAATTGTACACGATAAGATAACAACATCACGCGCTTATAAATCCTTAGCGTGTGTAACGGCCGCTACGATAGCGACGTTGTTCTAACGACGTTATCGCTCGTTAATCTTGCTGGCCGTGTACTTTGAATCCGGCTTGTAAAGATAATATTTTGCAATTTTATATCAAGATTGTATTATTTTGTGTGATAAAATGAAAGTAAGATTATTTTGTTACAAAGAAGCGATAGGACTTTTGACGTCAGCATCTTTGTCGGCCATTTTTATTGCCCGTACTTATAGACGGAATCCATCAATGCGTTAGATGAGACCAATAACCAATAGAACGTCGTTATTCACAGATCTTTGCCCCTCTGCTTCAGTGGATACCTCCGAGCGGAGAAGTATGTATGTATATTTGTGTATGCGAAGAAAACAAAGAAAGATCGAAGTGGAGATGTGAGCTATGCTTCGCAAGCTGGCAACTTCACGCAGGGTCATCATCATCATCATCATCAGCCTATAGCAGTCCACTGCTGGACATAGGCCTCCCCCAATGAGCGCCATAGCGCCCTGTCTTCAGCTTGCCGCATCCAGCATCTACCTGCAGTCTTTCGCAGGTCGTCATCCCACCTGGTCGGAGGGCGTCCTACACTACGTTTACCGAGTCGTGGTCTCCACTGAAGAACACGTTTGCCCCATCGGCCGTCGGTTCTTCGCGAGATATGGCCGGCCCACTGCCACTTCAGCTTGCTAATTCTTTGAGCTATGTCGATAACCTTGGTTCTCTGTCGGATGTCATCATCATCATCATCATCATCATCATCAGCCTATAGCAGTCCACTGCTGGACATAGGCCTCCCCCAATGAGCGCCATAGCGCCCTGTCTTCAGCTTGCCGCATCCAGCATCTACCTGCAGTCTTTCGCAGGTCGTCATCCCACCTGGTCGGAGGGCGTCCTACACTACGTTTACCGAGTCGTGGTCTCCACTCAAGAACACGTTTGCCCCATCGGCCGTCGGTTCTTCGCGAGATATGGCCGGCCCACTGCCACTTCAGCTTGCTAATTCTTTGAGCTATGTCGATAACCTTGGTTCTCTGTCGGATGTATTCGTTACGAATCCTATCCTTCAGAGAAACTCCGAGCATAGCTCTTTCCATAGCTCGCTGAGCGACTTTGAACTGGTGGACCAGCCCTATCGTGAGTGTCCACGTCTCAGCTCCGTAGGTCATAACGGGTAGGACGCACTGATTGAAAACTTTAGTTTTCAAGCATTGCGGTATGGATGACGTGAAGACTTGACGTAGTTTCCCAAATGCTGCCCAGCCCAGCTGGATCCTCCTTTTGGCCTCCTTCTCGAAACTGTTTTTACCCAACTGCAGAATCTGCCCAAGGTAAGTGTACTCGGAAACAGTTTCGAGAAGGTGACCATGTACGACCACCGGCCTTGGATCAATGTGACCATTGATCATGACTTTGGTTTTATCCAAATTCATGCCAAGACCGATACATCGGGAGGCTGAAGCTAGGCCGTCCAGCATCTGGTTCAGTTCCTCAAGCGACTCCGCCATTAAGACTATGTCATCAGCGAATCGCAGGTGTGAGATGTACTCGCCGTTTATATTAATGCCCTTTCCTTTCCAGTCCAGCAACCTAAACATATCTTCCAATGCGCACGTGAACAGTTTCGGGGATATGACATCCCCCTGCCTCACTCCTCTGCGCAATTGGATGGGTTTAGACTGCTGACCCTGTACTTGGACACTCATGGTGGCGGCCTCGTAGAGACAACTCAGCACCTGGATATAACGATAGTCTACTTGGCATCGCTGTAAGGAATCCAGAACAGCCCAGGTTTCGACGGAGTCAAATGCCTTCTCATAGTCCACAAAAGCCAGACACAGGGGCTGATTATACTCTTCGGACTTCTGTATAATCTGCCTCACTGTGTGTATGTGGTCTATGGTGCCATATCCTCCGCGGAACCCAGCCTGTTCCGGTGGCTGGAACTCGTCGAGTCTCCTGGCGAGACGGTTCGTGACCACTCGTGAGAACAGCTTATAGACGTGGCTCAAGAGTGAGATGGGTCTGTAATTCTTAAGAAGGGTTTTATCTCCCTTCTTAAAAAAGAGCACCACCAAACTCCCGCTCCACGCCTTTGGAGTTCTCCCACTGTCAAGGACGGTATTAAAGAGGTTCCGTAGCTCCTGTATTACAGGGGCTCCTCCGGCTTTAAGAAGCTCTGAAGTAATACCGTCCTCGCCGGGGGCTTTTCCATTTTTAAGCTGCCTTAGAGCTAACACGATCTCGTCTTGACTGATTTCAGGCAGTTCGTCGGTATAGTGGCGTGTCAGGGTGGCTCTGGAATCTTGGTTATCTCGTCGGTAACGAGGGGCATGTGCAGCGTATAATCGGCCATAGAAATCCTCTATCTCGGCGGATATCTCCGGCTTTGACAATACGGTCCTCCCGTCGTGCGTTTTAAGCTTTGTCAGGTGGCTCCTGCCAAGCTGCTGAGTGAATACTTTGGACCCTCGGTTTCGCTCTATCGCCTCTTGAATGAGGCGCGTGTTGAAGCTCCGAAGGTCGTGCCGTACCATCTTCGCAATCCGCTTGTTCAGGTCTGACCTCTCTGACAAAGTCGCTTGGGTGGTCTCCCGTCTTTTTGTCATCAGCCCAAGAGTCTCATCCGAGAGTTTGGACTTCTTGCCAGTACGCTGCTTTCGACAGAATTTGATGCCCTCATCCCTCAACGTTTCAACCAGATTGTGTAGGGTCTCGTCAGCGTCATCAGTGGGTTCCAAGGCAACAAATCTATTCCCGAGAAGCTGCTGAAACTTCTCGGTGCCCGCCATGATTTGGATTGGGTCAGGTCGGAGCGTGGACTTCATCAGACGGTTTCTTTCAAGCTTCAAGTTGATATTCAGAGAGCCTCGGAGGAGTCGGTGATCAGATCCGGTATTGAACCTGTTGATCACTGAGACATCTCTGAATATGTGCTTGCTATCCGTCATGATGAAGTCGATCTCATTTTTAGTCACAGTGTCGGGGCTTTGCCATGTCCACTTCCTTTGAGGCTGTTTCTTAAAGAAAGAGTTCATCAAGAACAGCCCCTCCTTCTCAAGGAAGTTGACAAGCATTTGCCCCCTGTGATTTCTGACCCCATAACCATGCGGGCCTATTCGGGATTCGTTGCCAGTCTGGGTTCCCACCTTGCCGTTAAAGTCCCCCATAACAACGTTGAAGTGGGCCTTAGTGGTGTTATGTAAGGCTTTGGATATGTCTTCATACATATCCTCCACTTCATCATCCAAGTGTGCCGAGGTCGGTGCATAGACCTGGATGACCTTCATGCTGTACCGCTTGGACAGCCGAAGGATCAGGTACGCTACCCTGGTCGACACACTGGAGATTTCTTGGACGTTGCTAGAGAGGGCCTTATTGACGAGGAAGCCTACGCCACCCTGGGATGTTTTATCACCCTCGCGAAAGTAGAGAAGATGGCCCGAGTCTAGGGTTACGGTGTCCTCCCCCTCTCTACGGACTTCACATAACCCCAGAACATGCCATTTGATGTTCTCTAACTCCACTTCCAACTGCGCTAGATGATGGTCAAGCCTCAGAGTGCGTCCGTTAAACGTAGCCAGGGTCAGTTTAGGTAGAGTTTGGTAGCCTGATGTAGCCCGGGGATTCCTAGCACCCCCTGCCCCGCCGTTACCGTGGCCGCTACCATGGCCAGGAATAGCGAGGCGGCCGGGAACTGGGGGCCACATTCTTTTGGCGTGTCTATCCATGGGGGGGTTGATGCCCATAATCCCCACGCTGGGCATGCGGGTTGGGGATCGCAGTATAGGGAGTGTGCTGCAAGGGACGCTGCTGCCCGCCCCCCGGTGTATGTCCCTTAGTCGCCTTCTACGACACCCACGGGAAGAGTTGGGGTGGTGCTATTCTATCACGGCCGACACCACACAGCCATTCCTGTCGGATGTATTCGTTACGAATCCTATCCTTCAGAGAAACTCCGAGCATAGCTCTTTCCATAGCTCGCTGAGCGACTTTGAACTGGTGGACCAGCCCTATCGTGAGTGTCCACGTCTCAGCTCCGTAGGTCATAACGGGTAGGACGCACTGATTGAAAACTTTCGTTTTCAAGCATTGCGGTATGGATGACGTGAAGACTTGACGTAGTTTCCCAAATGCTGCCCAGCCCAGCTGGATCCTCCTTTTGGCCTCCTTCTCGAAACTGTTTTTACCCAACTGCAGAATCTGCCCAAGGTAAGTGTACTCGGAAACAGTTTCGAGAACGTGACCATGTACGACCACCGGCCTTGGTTCACGCAGGGTGAAGAGGTAACAAATTTCGACCAAGGCGTTCCACCTACACAGGGCATAATATTATACTGTACAAGTGTGTGTACAAACACAGGTGCACTCTATATTCCTTCACTCGCATAATCCGATGAGACCACCCGCGCCACAGAACCATAATGTACATGTTCTTAAAACTAATTTCGCTTTATTTGAAGAGATGATAATGAAGAATACCCTTGTTGTGTAAGGAGAGGCAGTAAATGTATTAAACTATACTATTAATGTGCTTAGGGCCTGACTCACCGAATGCAGCCTAGGGTCTACATTCACACGCTTTGGCAGGGAATACCCACTACGTCTTATGACGGAGTACATACATAATAGGACGCCTATTGTATTACACGCACGTATGAATATGTCGAGGAAAATATGCGGATTTCATGTCACGTTCAACGCAGAATAACGGTTGAAGATGCTTTGAAGTTTGTCTGGCCCATCTTATCATATCAATAATGGGGGTGAGGACCAGAGGTATTAGGCATTGCTAGAGTTAATAAACTTTTCATAGAGTCCACCGGTGATCGGTAGATCTATTGAATATAGAAATAATGCTGGACAATTTACGCGCCATTATCTAGCCCCAAGTAGAGCTTGTGTTATGAGTACTAGATAACTGATATACATAATACAAAACATTACATAGATGGATATTTTAATAGTACATAGAAAACGAACAGAACACCCAGAACAAATATCTGCAGATCGTACAAACATTTATCCGAAGGCGGGAATCGTACCCGTAACCTCCTGCGTCGCAGGCAGACCTTCATTCACCCACCGCGCCACAGAGGTTGTAAAAAGTTTTGCTTTATGCTGGCTGCTGTTTCAGTGAACGAATTCGATGAGGCAGCCATGCAGCCAGCATCTAGGTGTCGCTTCCGATTGGTACGGATCTGTTGAGCTACCTCTAGATTGTTTGCAATCTACATATCTCTGCTGTTAGGTCAGCCATTTCAGTTGTAAATTCTACTTATTGGTTTATATTTTCTTTGTTTATTAAGAACCTACCTACTAAGATACATTAATATTAATAATACTATTAAATGTACCTACTTTATTACAGCAATTGGAATAAATTACTAGTATTAGTATTGTAAGAATTGCCTGTACCTAAGTAATCGGAATTTCCAAATTGATTTACGAATACGAAGGCTAAATTTAATTCCGTTATCAAATTTCGTTATACTTGATACGCAAATTAAATACTTAATAACGATATTTTCTCATGATAAACCCAAATAATGCTAATAAATTATGATATCGAGTGAGCACTTTTGTAATAAGTACTTAGATGAAATAATAAGATAATATTTTAATGCGTTTTTATCATTTCCTCGATAGTAATAAGTATAGGTAAGTAATTCTGCTAGGCCTACTAAACCAATTTACCCAAAACGTAACTTTTTAGTTAAAAGATTAAATGGTAGGTATAGGTTAGAAGAGACGTACCTAAAATGTAACCAAGTCATGGGTACCCATTTTGGAAAAGTGTCTCAATTAGATTCTATAGTGATAATAAACCACTATGTTCGGGTAAACCGACCACGCAGCAGATATGCATTTAGCTGCGCTTGCAGTTGAATGCGTATTCGCTCGCGGTTGCCTAAATGTACTCAGTTCGCGATCGGCCGCCTTCGTCGCGGATTCAAACCACATACCATCATACCATTTACCATAACATCTACATCGACCACTAACCTACACCATACTACCTACCAACCTCAAAGGGCTGTTTGGGGATCCACCAGTACCATCTACCACAAACCCCAACCATAACCCTTTTCAACATATATATTATATGTTGAAAAGGGTTATGGTTGGGGTTTAATTGATATGTGCCATAAAAAATTAAATAGCATTTATATTTTCAAGTATCGCACGTAATCGACGAAAATGCTAGAGCTGTGGAGCATATTGGTCTGTAGTCATGACGTCAGTTGGCTGTGTGCCTGGGAACTTGTTACCTAAGCAAATGAGCTGATGTTGCTGATAACAGTTGATACTTTTCAGTTTACGTACTCAGCCGTCGTTTAAAGTCTGTACTCCGGTATAATTTCAATACAAAAACAAGAGACGGTAAATAAACAACCAAAATGTCTTTAGGGCCTGCCGATACAAGTAAAAACTAAGTTATTTTATAATTTATATATACTGGGAAGCGTGCGATGACGATGGCACGAGTTTCAAGCTTTTGTTCACCCAAAAAGTGCTCAAAGTGCCTTTAGAAGTTTTCACTTCAAAACATATTCAGCCGAACATAGAACCTACCCCATTTTTCGAAGTCGGTTAGAAAGGAAACATCGCGAGAAAGCCATTTCAAGCCATGTGTGTATGTATTAAAAGGAACCGCTTCCACAAGACAAATGTACATGCCCTACTTTCGGTTTATTTACCGTTCTAACGAGATTTGTGAGGACGTCAGTCAATCAAGCCCTTATCCACGTGCATGGGACAGCTTTATGACCATTGCTTTCTATAGAGCTCTGTGAAAGGCCTTGTAGAAATATTCCACCATACTCATCATTTCATCAACATCCTCTGTGGCATAGCTTACGAAGGTGGGAAGGCGGAAAACCGCAGCCTCCTGCGTCGAAGGCGGATCGACGCAGGAGGTTACGGGTTCGATTCCCGCCTCGGGACAAATTTTTGTGTTGATATTTCGGTTGCTTTCTAAGTTTAATAGAAACTAAATGTTAATCTTTCACCTAACCTTTCACGGCTGAACTGATCTCAATGAAATCTGGCAGGGAGGTAAATGGCGTCCCGGGAGGGACGTACAAAGGTTATTTATAAAGCGCGTATGAAGCCGTGGGCAGCAGCTAGTAATATAATATTAAATGTTGGTTTATTTATAAAATAGCTGGCTATCTTCATCTCACGGAAATATTCTTGTTAAATTTCTGTATTTAGAAATAGACTGCAAGTTTAGTGGAAAGCGAAGCGTGCGCGTTGATGTCTTTCGTATGGCGGCTATGGGCAAGCTCGGAAACCAAATCGAAATCAGTTATCTAGTACCCATAACACACGCTCTGCTTACCATGGGGCTAGATAATTCTGTGTGAATTGTCCAGCATTATTTATTTTTTTATTTTAACAAAAGTCATTTATAGCGGGATATTTATCACGAGATTTTTTAGTTTTCCAATAATTAAAACTAGTTATTAGACTTTTGTGTTAATAACTATGATAGTTTTAAAAAATGTATTGACATTTCATATTTCATTTATGCACATGTACCTACTTCTCTCTTCACTTTGTCTCTCTCTCCCAATAAGGTTTGGTGGAAGAGAACTCTTTTTAGGGTTAAGTTCGCCTTTGTTTAAATTTTCTAGAATAAGTTTTGTATGTTTTTCGTGCATAAAGTATTAATAAAAATAATATAAATAAAAATAAATTTCAACAGTTTAACACTTTACCACGGACTACATATCGTTTTACATGTTAATCGTATTTCGTAAACTCCATTACATTTGTGAACAAAAATTTGTACTTTGTTTATGGAGATTAATTATGGCAATATTTTTGAACCCCAAAATAATAAGCCAAGTTCCCAGTAATATACGAATTTTCCCAAAGACCGGTTGCAAAATAATCGGCATCTTTTCTCAGAACTTGCCTGGGATAATTTTGTAATAATGGGAGAAAAACTGGACGGAGCAACGTTGGGAGCTGTGTGGTAATTTACTGAACAACTTCCTATAATCATTTGTACCTTGCATGCACTCGCTCGAAATCGAATATTTTGGCTTTGAGTTGGTATTTTGATTCTCTACAGCTTTTTTGTTCGATTTCAGCTGTTCAGAGATATCTTCTGATTATTTTAAGAAAGGATCTATTGAGGTAGACCTATTGTTAGGTACTGCTATTATTTTAAAGTATTTTACGCTCAATCAATACAAAATCCTATTTTGATTTGTTTTGATTGAGCGTAAAATTGTTAATAATTGTTGGAACTGATTTGTGAAAAAAACAATGGGCAATTGTAATTAAACAATAATACATGTTTTGAGCTGCCATAGGTAGATAATTATCGTGACGTATTTAGGCCTGTTCAGACTACGCCATACCCAGACTACTAATCATCATCAACCTATAATAGTCCACAGCTGGACATAGGCCTCCCCTAATGAGCGCCACAGCGTCATTCAGCTTGCCGCATCCAGCATCTGCCTTCAGTCTTTCGCAGGTCGTCATCCCACCTGACCGGAGAGGTCGTCCTACACTACGTTTGCCAAGTCGCGGTCTGCACTCAAAACGCCCCAGCGGGAAGTGCCTTGCGGTATATCTTGGTCATCATCAGCCTATATCAGTCCACTGCTGGACATAGGCCTCCCCCAATGAGCGCCATAGCGCCCTGTCTTCAGCTTGCCACATCCAGCATCTACCTGCAGTCTTTCGCAATTTGTTATCCCACCTGGTCGGAGGGCGTCCTACAGTACGTTTACCGAGTCGCGGTCTCCACTCAAGAACACGTTTGCCCCAGCGGCCGTCGGTTCTTCGCGAAATGGCCGGCCCACTGCCACTTCAGCTTGCTAATTCTTTGAGCTATGTCGATATCTTGGTCGTATCCCGCCAATGTACTTTCGTGATCAGTAGGATTACTTCATGCTCATGCGGCTTCTACTATGCAGGATTGAGGGTAGTGGTGTACTTGTTTAGAATAGGGTTTTACAGGGTTACGCTGTAAAATCCTGTTCAAAGCAAGCAAGCATCATAAAAACCACGCAAGCATCCTACTAGTATTAGGATGCTTGCTTTTTTTATGCTTTTACTATACAGGGTTATTATGCCAGAGGTCTTTATTCTTATTTTTATATAATTCACCTCTGATACAAAATGAAAAACACATTTATCTGGAACCCAATAAATAACTAGAGACCGGTCTCCCATCCCCACACCCACTGTGAATTCAAGGCCTTTAAGTCTAATTTTATATTTAAGTTTCAAAATTACGATTATTCAATGAATTCAAATTGAATTGAATTGAATTCAAATTAATACGTATAAAACCCAGCAGAAGCTAGTTACCATAGTAAATAATGTTACATAATATCTGTTAATCTTAACATTGATCTCAAACTCTCTAGAGCTGCTGACCTTCATTGCCGTGTTTTGAGCAATACCCTGATCATTGCTGCATACCACGAGCATGAATACAGCACCAATGTCACTCAGTGAAATTAACAGCCAATGAAAATAAAAATATTTTTAAATTATCACGCTGCAACTTACCGTAATAGTGGCTACACAACTTATTATTTACTAGTTGCGCCCGGCGGCTTCGCCCGGGAAGGAAAACTATGTGTCAAATAATAAATAAATAATAATAAATAATAAATAATGCTGGACAATTCACACAGCATTATCTAGCCCCATGGTAAGCAGAGCTTGTGTTATGGGTACTAGATAACTGATATACATAATACAATACATTACATAGATAGATATTTTTTATTATACATAGAAAACGACCAGAACACCCGAAACAAATATCTGCAGATCGTACACACATTTGTTCCGAGGCGGGAATCGAACCCGCAACCTCATGCGTCGCAGGCGGACCTTCGCCCACCGCGCCACATCGGTCGTCAAAATGTTTATAAACCTTCCTCTTGAATCACTCTATCTTTTAAAACATTTATCTAATCTATACATCAAATTCGGCGGGTCACCAACAAATTGACGAAATCCATTACAGATAAGCGGGTAACTACGGACCTCAATAATGTTGGACGATCACCAACATTAAAAACAGAAAAACATTGTCGGCTGTCTACAATAATCATACACCGCTTATTCCGTTGAATTTTGGCGAGAGAATAATCAAGAGTATCGTAAAAATACAATTAGCCGTTGGTCTCTTGGTCGTAAATAATGTATCTAAGTCGGAACCTCTCGCTGGCAAAATTACGGGAATCCCTCTGAGCAAAAAACCTGTTTTAAGATTGGACATGTATCCTTCTTAGTTTAGGGTTTCCCCTCGCTGAATGCATTTATTTCTAGCGGACTTTAAATCTTACGAACATTAAATTTAACCTTTAACGGTACGAACTATTAAATCTTAGGTTGGTAGTTTTTTTCAATCAACGTCGTATTCCAATTTTAAATAACTGTTATAATATATTGGCTTTATAATACATGCTGCCTGTAGGGTAGGCTACGTACGTAGGTATAATCGAAGTACCTACCTAAAGCATTGCCACTTTCTCCTACTTACCCCTTTGATAAGTTAGAAAACTATAAGGTTCTCCTATATAAGTCCACTGGTGGACATAGGCCTCCCATAATGAGCACCATAATGCACTGTCTTCAGTTTTCCGCATCCAGCATCTACCTGTAGTCTTTCGCAGATCTCATCCCTAGACTTAATTTGCCGAGTCGCAGTATCCAGTCAAAAACACGTTTCCTCCAGCGTATGTCGGTTTCTAGCTTAGTATTTGGCGTAAGCTTAGTATTTTGCATAAACTTAGTATTTTCCTAAAATACTATAAAAGACGGTTCTAGTATTTTGGGAAACTCAAACTACCTTCAAGCAACGAAAATAAATGCCTAATCACAAATTGCAGAATTAATCGAGTATTTTTGTTTATGAACATTCAATGTGCAGACTACTGCACTTAGAAAAATCCAAGAGTAAGTGTATAAACTATTATACACTTACTCTTGGATTTTTCTAAGAAAATGTACGATGTCGTTTTTTATAGATACTTGCTTACATAAATAAATGCATTATGGTGTGGCATCCATAACTCTACAACGTTGGTAAATCCGATTACCACATAAGTAGATAGCTAAGCTCTACCAGTAGGAGTTTGCCTAGTGATAGGGCAGCGTCTATATTTATCCTCATCAATAAATATCTAGATGATCTAGACAATACGCTGTATGCTATTAACAAAGTCGTGATTATGATTTATATATAATCGTTTTATCGGTTTGTAATTTTTTTATTATTTACCAACTTAAAATAATGTTACATAAAAAAAGCTTTATAATTCAAATTTAATCAAGTTTGGTGGCCACAAAGGTCAACTTCGTATCTCTGTCTAAACTAATCAAAATAAATAACACTAAGAAAACCACAAAGGTTGTATAGGAGTGTTATTATAGCAAGTCAGCCGAGTAACTATCAAATAGGTTTGACAACATTTTGCTTAGCTTATTTTGTACTAGCTGCGCCCCGCGGCTTCGCCCGTGTGGATATCTATATGTCAAATGTTATACAAAACATCCTCTTGAATCAATCTATCTATAAAAAACCAAATTGCGTAGTTTTAAAGATCTAAGCATACCTACATAAGGATAGACAGACAGCGGGAAGCAACTTGCTTCCCGCTGTCTGTCTTTGAGGTATTAGTGTGATTTTGTGAATTCGTTCTGCCGTGGGGTCGCGGCGAGGATATCGACCTCCAGTTCATCCTAGAGGATGTCATAAGAGCGGACTAAGGGAACCTGCCAGAGGAATGGCAGTAGCTTCTTTCTGAGTATTATAACACCTCCAATCAGTGACCAAACAGCTTGCCGAGCATGGTAATTATGATAAAGGACCCTACATGATGGATGTTCTTTGTGGCGTCGTATGAAGAGGCCTGGACGTCCAGGACGTCCTAGAAATGTATAGGCTGATATAAATAAATAAATGAAGCAAGACAATTCACACATTATCATATAGCCCTAAGCTAAGCAGAGCTTGTGTTATGGGTACTAGATGACTGATATACTTAATACAATACATTAGATTGATAGATTCTTTCAGTATACATAGATAACGACCAGAACACCCGGTACAAATATCTGCAGATCGTATACAAAATTGTCCCGAGGCGGGAATCGAATACGCAACCATGATAAGGACGATGATGCTGATGGATTCATTCGTTAGAATTTATCAAATAAAAAGGTTATGAGTTTGTATGAATGTGCGTGTGGATGCCTCTACCTATAGACTTTATATTATACTATATGCACTAAATCGAAAATGCTAGATGCACTAATGAAGCTATTTGTAAGTAGGCTAAATTATGAAATAAAACATGTCAAAACTAATTACGTTTTTTTGTGTCAAAAATTTATAAAAAATAAAAGTAATTTTGTATACCTAAAATTATATTTTATTTTATAAATTACTTTAATTTCATAATATACAATACTATTCACATGATTACTAAAATTTAAAAAATTGGTAGTTAGAAAACAAAAAGACATCCACTGTAAGGATTCGATGATGGGTATTACGATGTGCAGTGAGAGAAACTCGGTTACACTAACCACTACACCATAGTTACATGTTATAAAGTCTTGAAATTTTAGTATTACGTTACTCGTGATACTAAAAATGTCAGTATTGAAAAAAAAACATTAGTTTTTTTATATAATTGTATACATATAATTGTGTAATATTAAATAATTGAATAAACTTTATAATAAAATAAAACAAGTTAAACAGCCAAATTACCGAGAATAATGTAAACTAAAATCAATATTTTTATGTTCATGGGTTTGAACCTGCATGTTACTGAATGACACTATTACATATTCTGTGAGGGGGTTACCAATTAATGCTTCTGTCCGTACGTTCCGACTTCGCAACTATGCTTATAAAATGTTGGAAAATCCAGCTGCAAGAGAAAGTGAGGAAAAAGATTCGGAAAATCGTTAGGAAAGTCTGATTACCAATTTGAAAGTATATTATCGTCGGTGACTGATGTGGCATGACGGGCGAAGGCGCAGGAGACTGCGGGTTCGATTCACGCCTTGCGACAAATGTTTCTTCGATTTGCAAATATTTGTGCCGGTTCTAGATATTTACTTTGTAAACTAAAAAATATATGTAATTTAAAAAAATAAGGTATGTATAATAGTCATATACATATATATAGTCATGGCCTGTTGCAGCGTTGGATCGCGAGGAGTGGAAGGAGAAAGGGGGGGCCTTTGCCCAGAAGTGGAACAAAATGGCTACCTTTTCTCCTTCCACTCCTCGCGATCCAACGCTGCAATAGGCCATGATGGAAGATATGCCTCGAGCTCGTCGCGCCATCTCATCCTGGGCCTTCCACGTCGCCTCTTAGCGTTGGGTGGGCTCCACTCTGTGGTGGTCTTTGTCCACAAGTCAATAATAGAAATATAAAGCTAAAATAAAGAAATAAATAGATATAGGATAAATAAAGACTACGAATACCTAGTTTGCTTGAATCACAAAACGTTACCTGTCTCAGCTTGAGTTAGTTGTATTTATATTTACTTAAAACGAACGACCAACCAAGTTCTCAGTATTTCGTTATTTTATTCAGGTTAAAACAACAGAAATTCAGCAGAAAACAGAAACCTAACAATGTATTCAAGTAACTACTAGGTAGATAAGTGCTTAGCAGGTAAATATTCGATATAGCTCTAAGAATTAGCAAGCTGAAGTAGCAGTCGGTCATATCTCACGAAGAACCGACGGCCACTGGGGCAAACGTGTTCTTGAGTGGAGTGGAGACTACGACTCGGTAAACGTAGTGTAGAACGCCCTCCGACCAGGTGGGATGACGACCTACGAAATACTGCAGGTAGATGCTGGATGCGGCAAGCTGAAGACAGGACGCTATGGCGCTCATTGGGGGAGGACTATGTCCAGCAGTGGACTGCTATAGGCTACTGATGATGATGGTAAATATTTGTCATGTCACGTTTTAAAACAACTGAGCTAAGTATAATAAAATAGGAAGTCGCACTTCAATGATTGCCAATGTATTTGTATTAGTACTTAAGCTAGGTTATCTTTATGTTACACGATTATTTCTACATATACATATATATAAAAGTAGTATTATATTGCAACATAATCTAAATCTAGATGTAATTTATTTTTATATGTTTAATTTGTGACCACCGATGTGGCGCGGTGGGCGAAGGTCCGCCTACGACGCAGGAGGTTGCGGTTTCGATTCCCGCCTCGGAACAATTGTGTGTACGATCTGCAGATATTTGTTCCGGGTGTTCTGGTGGTTTTCTATGTATAATATAAAATATCTATCTATGTAATGTATTGTATTATGTATATCAGTTATCTAGTACCCATAACAAGCTCTGCTTACCATGGGGCTAGATAATGCTGTGTGAATTGTCCAGCAATATTTATTTTTTAATTGTTTCAAATGTCGTCGTTACATATTTTCCACCAATATTCCTTGGGGTTTGTACCTCTTTGTATACAAAAAATATCCAGCTTTTTGAAACGGAGTATAGAGTTATGTTTAGTCAAAATCGAGGGGTTTTTGTGTTTGGTGTTCGGTAATTTACTATTCTGTAGGTCACCTTTTAGTATATATATATTTTTTTCTATCATGAGCTCTAATATGGCTCGCTAGACCGAACTTGATCTTGAATATCCTACGGCACGCATGGTAGTAGAGTTGGCCCGATGAGTTGTATGTATACGTGTAAGAGGGCTTAGGTCTCTGTTTTCGTATCTGACGTCCACAAGACCTTTGAGTAATCAGTCACTCGCTCATATCATTGATGACAAACCTTAGTGTGTCAAGAGACATATGTTTACATTGTTTATATAGGCATATCTGCTGTCATACACTATATAGGTATTACGTATGTACATTTCGACATGAACCGCCTTCGTAGCCGGCCGTTGTCATCGGTCACTGATCGATGCAACCGTTTTGAATATAATAATATAGTCATAACTAGCTGCTCCCCGCGGCTTCGCCCCCGTGGAAATCTATGTGTCAAATTGTTTAAATGATAAAAAGTATCCTTTGTTAGACTCCTGGTTCTAAGCTACGTCTCCACCAATTTTCAGCTAAATCGGTCCAGCTGTTCTCGAGTTATAAGTGTTGTAACAAACACGACTTTCTTTTATATGTAGATGTAGATTAGTCCTTTATTAGTAATAAGCATTACAATGTCATGGAATTTGTATAGGTACCTAACCATTTACAACAGTGTAGAAACACATTCTACATATGTATGTTGCATTGCAGTGTACCTAAATGTAATAAAAATAATTAAATTAACATAAAACAAAACAAAAAAGCATATCTAGAATTAACTACTTATAAATCAATATATAATAATATATTATCACTAAATCTTAATAGCTATAAATTCATCGTCGCTGTAGAATGTTTGCTCAATGAGCCAACATTTGAGTTTAGTTTTAAATGCAGGCGGACTGTAGGAGGCTCTAACACCTTATAGTATTATTTCTTTTTGAACTTATTGTTCCTTTCCTTATATCAATGTATATAGTCTCTAGACTCTATATAGAGTTATTATTAGGTAGAATTCATTATCATCATCATCAGCCTATGATAGTCCATTGCTGGGAATAGGTCACCCCCAATGAGCGCCATAGCGCCCTGTCTTCAGCTTGACGCATCCAGCATCTACCTACAGTCTTTCGCAGGTCGTCGTCCTACCTGGCCGGAGGTCGTCCTACACTACGTTTATCGAGTCGTGGTCTCCACTCAAGAACACGTTTGCCCCAGCGGTGGTCGGTTCTTCGCGAGATATGGCTGGCCCTCTGCCACTTCAACTTGCTAATTCTTAGAGCTATGTCGGTAACTTTGGTTCGCTGTCGGATGTATTCGTTACGAATCCGATCCTTCAGAGAAACTCTGAGCATAGCTCGTTAGTTAGGTAAAATTAAAAGTTAGTAATAGCTACGTACGTAACGTAGCTAGAATGTGTCGTTCATCGTTAGCTGACCCCCTGGCAGGTTCCAAGTCTCGTAATAACTTCATTTTTATATTATTTGATAAAAATGATGGCTTGCTATCTTCATTTTTTTAATATTCTAGTTTTGAAATGCTTTTGTTTTTAAAGAAATTGTTGAAAACGTAAGAATATTAGTTAGCTAACAATGAAGGCAGATGCTGGATGCGGCAAGCTGAAGACAGGGCGCGATGGCGGCCTTTGTCCAACTCTGGACTGCTATAGGCTGAGAGTGATGATGATGAATAATGAAGGCCACAATAACGAATTATACCCGTCCACATCAATCTTAAAATAAAAACTTTTTACAGACACAATTTGCTTGTAAACTTTTTCTGCTTTTTATTTTTTTATCCTTCATTTAAATTCGGAATTTTGGTAGTCTCAAATCGTTTTTATTGGCCTTAAACGTTAATACAAGGCATTTGAGAAGGTTTAAGGATATCAGAGAATTAAATTATCGATTTGCCTTGATATCGCGAAACAGGCACTTTGCATGCCATCTATTATAATCAAAACGATTTTTATCAGAAAAATATTGACCTTGGTTTGTGAATAAGAATACTGCAGGTACATTTTTTTTGTATTTTTATTAATATTCAATAAAACCAATTCAAATGTTATCAAAACTCATTCGATATTTTTGAAGATGACATGGACTCTACGAAAGCTTATGTTTTTGCTACAAATATTGTTTTAAAAAGTATTATATATAATCAAGGAAGGGATCAGCAAAACTTAAAAAACAAGTTTAATAGGTTTAGAAACTTAAAAAAGATTTTAACTTTAAACTCAAACGGCTTGGTAGAGCGCTGCCGTTGCTAACGGAACCCTACTTATAAATTCATCGATACTTATATTATAAGAAGTGGGATAAACTGCAATAAGTGGAATTAATCATTTCCATCCTTATATTTATACTTAATAATAACAGTATACTTAAAAAAAAGCATTTGCCTACGCATTGAGCACGCTACTTGTGAAAACTTTTAATTAGCTGTACTTAATTTTTCTTGTTTTGTTGATTAGCCGTAAGTTTTCCGAAAATAAATAAATAAATTGGTAAAGATCTGTTTACCGAATGGTACCAAAACATTGCCACATCTCGTCTTAACTCCCTGCACTTTGCAACTTATGACAACGATGACGCGAGCAGTAACAAAACCAATATATTCACACTGTGCATAAGACATAAATAATTGCACAACAAATTAGCGAGCGGTAAGGCTTTTACGCCACAGTTGTACTAACAGTGTTTACCGCTCGAAGGCTTGCGCGGGAGTGGATTGCGGCGAGCCGGCCGGCGGCGCCTGCGCAGAGTAAACGCGTCGCTCACCGGCGTCGCACGCGCTGATAAACTTCACTATATAAACCTGTCACAAGGACGCCAGTTCCACTTAGCTTGCTCGACCGAGAGCCGACAGTCCCAAAAACAACAAACCTTGAGACCAACCTCTTTGGCAAAATATTGAAAAACTCTTTAGAGTAAATCAGTGATAATGTCAGCCGAAGTAATTCACATTGAAGAGGACCATGATGACGAGAACGCGGGAGTCATCCTCGCCAAAGGCGTTTCCATGCTGGTTCTCTTCTGTGCTTCCATGGTCTGCGGTCTCTTTCCCCTGCTGCTGTCAAGGAAGTTCCGATGGGTGACTGCCGAAGACGCGTCGAACCTTAAGTCGTCGAATAGAGTTGTGATGACCCTGCTGTCGTTTGGAGGAGGCGTTCTGCTGTCGACTACGTTCATGCATCTGATGCCGGAGGTTGAACACAACATTGAACATTTGCAGAGTGAGTAACTGTTTTTTTATTTATGTATTAAGTAAGGAGTTGGTTAATTTTTAGAGGTGCCGGCTTAGAATTTGAATTGCACCATCCCAACTTTACCCGCGGGTGTCGTAAGAGGCGACTAAAAGATATCGGGTAGGAGGCGGGCAACAGCGTCTCCTACAGAACAATTTACCACCGAACTGCGATCCCCAACCTTTATGCCCGGCAGGGTTATGGGCACTACCACCTCCAATAAGGCGCTTATCGCTTATCATACTACCTAACCTACGTCCAGTAGTGGACCAATATAGGCTGTTGAGGAGAGGTTGAAGAACAGACCCCAACTTGCGTCTCCTTTTTCCTTTTAAGAGAGTCTCCAAAAGATGTACCGAATGTCTCTTCTGGTTTTTTATCCTTATAAGAGTCACGGGTTAGGGTTTTTATATATGTAGGTTCAAAGAATATCTAATAACTAAGTCTAACGAAAAAGTCTTGTTACTAGACTAAATAGATCTTCTGCTTCCTTGTGTCTCTTAGACATATCGTTGCAGTGTTTTGTTCCTCAAGGCATGATAATCGACGTATGGTTTCGTCATTATGTCTGTCCGTCATTATGAACCATCCGTTTCATAAAGTTGCATTACCGCAAAACAGATTAAACTCTGGCGAAATTTATGAGTGGTCACAACATTAAATTGTCTTGTTGGTTTGTTTATACCTACATTATTTTATATTAGGTTTTACCTTAACAGATAGGCCTAAAATTATTATGTAGATATAAAATATAAAGTTATTTAAGAATCAGAGAAAAATCTATGAAACAAAAACCTTTGGGCAATTTAGAGTTTCCTTTGTAGGGAATGCCTCGAATTTTTTGAATATAATATTCATATAAATTCATAAATAATATCATGTAAATGAATAACCTGAATATTATTTGGTGAGGTACGAGTACGTAGAGCAAATAAAAATAAAGCATAATAACAAATAAAACTCCATACGTATCGTGAGGATAAATATAAACTAATAATTTTTAGAATCAGGAAAAAAATCATGAAATTAAAAGCTTTAAAATCTATGAAGCTTCCTTTGTTGATAATGCCTTGAATTTCCACAAATAGGTAACAAAGACATTTTAAACAATAATATAACATGAATATAAAATGAACTGAATATCATTAGGTCAGGCGCGAGTCGAGCAAATACAAAAAACAGATGTCCTTAGTCCACAATGAAATAACAAATAAAAGTTATTTTTGCCTCTACCTGCTTTATTTATTACTAGCTGCGCCCTGCGGTTTCACCCGCGTGGTGATAGATATTTTGAATAATATACAATATATCTTGATAAATAAAAATTTTAGCCTATGTGTTATTCTGATGTATAAGCTATATTATTGTAAAGTTTCATTAAAATCCATTCAGTAGTTTTTACGTGAAAGAGTAACAAACATCCATCCATCCATCCATACTTACAAACTTTCACGTTTATAATATTAGTAGGATTTTAATAGAAGTAACATTAGGAAGTTGTCAGAATTAAGTTAGTCACATAACCTAATGACGTAGAACAGAAATATATAAATAAAAAAATATTTAACAACTTACGTGTAGTGTAATAATAATAAACGATAGTTGGCAAAAATATTAGCCAATCAAGCCGTTTTATCGACCAATATTCAAGCCATCAGAACAAATCAACGTACCTAATAACTTCATTTCAAAGATTTTTATTTCTCATTAACTTAAACTAGTAAAATCTACTTTGTCTAATCTAAGTCACTTTGTTCACTCCATCTGGTTCACCTTCGTTATTCTAAGACTAAGTATTCAGTTTCCGGCGATTAAGTTTCAGATACTTGTAGTGATTCTAACATCTACCGGTTATAACGAGTCTCGGACTACTATTTGTGGACCTGTAAGAACGGATATCCGAAAATAAGTCTAAATATAAACATAATTACTCAAGTACCGTATTTACAAAAATAAATTGTACTAGTAATCGGTTATTATAAATTGTAGCTAATGGTTATTTTGACGAATAATTTTGCGGAAACCCCGTGACTCGGCAAATATGTCTTCCTGCTAGGTGGGATGAGAACCTGCGACGATTGCAGGAAGATGCTAGATGCGTCAATCTGAAGACATTGGCGGTCATTAGGGCAGGTCGCAGGCAGCAGGCCTAGGTCTAGCTGTGGGCTAGTTAGCATTATTCAGACGAAAATACATTAAAGAAGAGTACTGAAACAGTTTTTTCTTCTAAAAACGGATGGTCAAATAGATAGACTGGGGTTCCATGGTGCCTAAAATAATATTATATTAAATTAAAAACAAATAAATACTATATTCATATTTTGTAAACATAACGAACAATTGAATTATCTTCGAACTAGAAGATGGCCTACATAAGTCAAATGTTTTTTTTTACCTAAACAATTGACGCGGACTCATTTGGTATTTTAACAACAATGAATTGGATTATTTCACATTGCGTGATTTTAATTTACTTACCTATTTTTCATTTTATTTAGAATATGATTTAAGTCAATGTTATGATATCTGTAAGATTTATTTGTAGTGCTATATTCATTCATTCATACACAATGTAAATTGTTTTTGAATAAAAAAACTGAAACTGAAACTGTTCAATAGGATATTAATCAATAGGTATTTTAAGTGGAACACAAATAAATTCCTGTGGAGAAGACGTGTAAGAATCTAAATAGAATTTAATCTCCAACAAAGAACGGATATTTGCATAAATACGGAGGTAGGTACCAGCCAGCGGAATCACGGAAAATATGTATATTATATTTCGTAATTTAATGACAACGAATTCTAAATTGTCGTTGGTCGTGATTTAATTAAAATATAAATAATCTAATTTAAATTATTCGTTTATGAATACCTCTCAAACCAATATCTTATAAGTTATTTTGTTTTATCATTTCATTCCCTAACGGCCATTTTCAATATTTTATTTTTCGTTGTGCTTGAAGATATTAAAATTTATTTTCTATTGAATATTAATAAAAATAAACGGCTTTATTATAAGGAAATTTATTTGTAAAGTGTCAATTGAAGTTAGTAATTTATTTTCCTTCTTTTATTATAATTTTAATAGTTAGTAAGGTAAAAGTTATCCATTCAAGAATTAGGACTAGGATGTGCATAATGAGTTTAGCCTTCCGTGTTACATTTACTATTCTTTAGATATGTATATTTCGTTAAGCAAGCAAAGCCAAGTGCAAGTTTAGAGTGCACGAGCTCTGCCTTATTTATTGACGACCGATGTGGCGCGGTGGGCGAATGTCCGCCTGCGACGCAGGAGGTTGCGGGTTCGATTCTCGCCTCGGAACAATTGTGTGTACGATCTGCAGATATTTGTTCCGGGTGTTCTGGTTGTTTTCTATGTATAATAAAAAATATCTATCTATGTAATGTATTGTATTATGTATATCAGTCATCTAGTACCCATAACACAAGCTCTGCTTAGCTTGGGGCTAGATGATGCTGTGTGAATTGTCCAGCATTATTTATTATTATTTTATTATTATTTAGGTATTCAAGGTTGTTCATCTACTTCGGGCACGTGTATTAGAATGTGTGAGTGTCCGGTGTCCAATATGAGGTTATCTAATAGATTATCTCGCAGTTACACAATTGCTTTATTAAATAAACAGTAGGCATCATTTATTAAGAATGGAAAAACCCTACGTGTTATATCTGCCAACTGTACAATTTTCCATTGAAATGAAATGAAATGAAATAATCTTTATTTGGAACATAAATACATGGGAAATAGATAACTTGTGTGAAAACGATAACACACGCAGTAGTTATATAACTGTGTCGCGTGCATTAACGCCCTCCTCCGAATACAGGGTTACAGAGTTCCTTAATTGTATGTTCTTTAGTAGATACAGAACCTTAAACTAGGTATTAAACACAAAATAGCAAGAGATATTGAAAAAGACTGAGATAATAATAAAAACAGTAGAGCCCAAAACTAAAACATGCATGCATTTGATAAGTAAAGTTGATAAAAGTGACTGGAGGTCCACTGGTAGCAAATAAATCGCTTGTTTGCGCTTGTCCTTACGAGATATGTAACTAAAGCTTATCAAATCATATTTTCATTGATGGGATAATTTTACTTTTTCACAAAATTCTCATGCAAGTGAATGTAATATTCTTTACGATAAATAAATATCATAACCAGAAAATTTACTCTTAACTATTTTTAGTGACTTTTGACATAAAGCTTTTATGAGCACAAACAAAGGTACTAAAGTCATTTAAAACGGGATATTTACCATGATTTGATTTTTGAGTTATCCAATATTTCGGCACAGTTGCATGCGCCATGATCACGGAGTAACTGATATTGAATTGATATTGGATAACTCAAAAATCAAATCATGGTAAATATCCCATTTTAAATGACTTTAGTATTAATAACCATGATAGTTTCAAAAACAAACAAAGGTAATTCAAGTGGTACTATAAATCGAATAAATCCAAACCAGAATCAATTAAAAACCTCAGATGAGTCAAATGTCTCAAATCAGGTAGGTAAAATAAGAATCATAAATGAAAACCACGGCATTCCCGCCAAGCACAAAGTTATAATTTAGTCTGCGGCCGGTATGAACCAGACACCAAACAATTAACTGATTACCAATTCAATGAAGGGAAACACTGAGAACCAGAATGGACGCTCATGGAATACTGTTGCGAGGAAATGCCATAACGTTGTATCAGATACAGGCAGAAATATACAGTATAATATATTAAAATAAATATATATTATACAGGATAAGGAAAATGCGCAAGGTCTTAGATACCTCAAAATATTACCGATATTTTTATATCCTACTTAATATTTTAAACGTCAAAGTTTGTAAGTATGGATGGATGGGTGGATGGATGGATGTTTGTTACTCTTTCCCGTAAAAACTACTGAATAGATTTTAATGAAACTTCATAATAATATACCTAGCTTACATATCAGAATAACACATAGACTACAATTCATAAAGATATATAGTATATTATCCAAAATATATGTATATCGCCACGCGGGTGAAACCGCGAGGCGCTGCTAGTAAAAAATATATGTATAAAATCATAACCTTTACCTCCTTTTAGAAGTCTTAAGTCAATAACTTTATTTCTTAAATCTTACAAATTAAGCATTTAAGCAAGTCTAATTAGAAACATAAGTTACTATCAAAGAAGAAATAAAATATAACTCACTTTATCATTAGTTATTTTTCTCTCCTCTAGTGGAAGAACTTTCAACTTAGAAAGTTAGGATTATTTACGGCGCTTAAATTTTTTTCATATCATGTAGGTAATGTTGGAATCCAGCAGCTGGACATTTCAGACAGAATCATCAGAGCCGAGTAGAAAAGAGCATAAGAGATATATAGGAGGTACCTGATGATGATGATGATGAAGAGGTATCTGATATTCCATTTACTATTTTGTAACCAATAAGAAGATTCTATTGTGAAATACCAATATTATTTTACTAAGCGATATATAAACTGACCTTGATTCAATTCTTTCTGTTAAATTATGTATTTAACTGCCCTATTGTTTCGGTCCATAGTCATAAAACTGGAATTTACCTAATTATGCAAATATTTTATTGTTATTGTTGTTCAATTATTCTATAAGCGCCTCCATTGTAAGGCTCATTAGGGTTGTCACTAAACGTAAGGTGACAACTATCATGATCAGTCAAAACAGATCAAACTTTGCAAGTGTCTTATTTATCATTTGTGGCAACCCTGACATACCCTACCTAATTGTATTTGAAGTGGTCATATATGATTTGCTTTTTGTTGTTTGCGGATCAACACAAAATATAGGTAGCAATTATTTACAGATTTACGCAATATTTTTTTATAGTAAGGTATAATTATTATAACGACATCATTAGGGTTATTTTTTTTATTGTATACATCTATTATATACTTAGGAACCTATATCTTTCATCTACCTAATGGGTAATATATGTAATGATAATTTGGTTCCAACCATTTGGTTGGAACCACGGTCCAGTTTCTCACATAATTCTCATTATTTAATGAGAATTATGTTAGAAACTGGACCGTTTAATTTGATAACCAAAGATTTTTTTAGGCATAGGACATCTCATTCTATACAGATTTACAATTAAACTTGGGTTACTGGAATATTATATATTAACACTTATTGTTTATATCCAGTATTATTTGCTTTAATAATAAGGAAAGCAAATAACTAGGCACTTGAAGATGGTACATTTTATAATATCTTATTAGATATTATAAAATGTACCGTCTTCAAGCGCCTAGAAAGGAATAGGTAATTGTTAGATCGTTATCAAAGCTTTTCTCTTGTTAAGGCCACTTCAAATTTTCAAGAGAAAATTATCTAAATGGCTATCAGTGACATTAAGAGTTTTGAGTAGGTCTGTAATTTATGTGCGCTTGAGCACGTGCTGTAACGGTAAAGGAAAACATATCTATATGGAATCCGGCATGCCCTAGAATTTAAAATTCGAAGGCACGTATCAAAGCCATGAGGGCTTATCGTGAAGAAGTCATGCCATGTGCTAAAAAGAGAAAAGATATTCTTAGAAGAGAAACGACAAGAGACTTTAGACCACATTGTAGTGGCCCATTTGCGCTGGGTCTTAAGAAAAATCGAATCTGGTTTAATTTTTTTAATGAATTTACCATAAAAATATTTAAACCACAAGAAAACTTGATGGTAACAAGTCAATTAGAAAAAAAATAATGTAACAAGTAAAAATTTGTATATCAAAATGCAAAATATAAAGGTGAAATATAAAATTGCTTTTAACGGAAGTACATAACTAAGGGAATATATTTACTCGTATTAAATTTATATAAACATAAATTCACACGAATGTTTACAAAACCAGGGAATTAAATGAATTTGTAGTCAAGACTGTCGCTTAAGTTTGGATTTGCTTTCCAGGAAAAACATAAATAAGATGCAAATATTTTCCTTGTGTCATTCAGATCATATAATAATAATCATTCTTCAAAGGTTATTTTCATTCGGTATTTCCCTGAAGCCTCATCGAACTTCGCAAAAAGTAGGTACCTAATGTAACGTGAGTTGATTCTAGTTCTACGAGGAAACTCTTGAGTTCCGGGAAATCACCGCTTATCATTCAGGTTTTGATAAAACTCACTTTTGCTCAACTACCTTAGATTAATTAATGATAGAGTTACAGTTATTCTATTTCACGAAGAAGTTTTGGCCTCGGTTGTAGAGAAAAATACCAATCAACCTAAGACAAAAACTTAACACTGATTTTCTAAAATATGTCAAAAACAAGTTAATAAAAAAAAAATACTATATCATTGACGATACTATGGCGGACACATCTTTCTTTTCTGAAGATAATTCTCATATTGAATAAGTGAGATCTAGGTGTTGTACAAATTTATGTAATTTTTCGAAGTGCTTTATATTAGTTTAAAGATGAAATAAATTACTCTAATGAATTTAACTTTTATATAGTAGTGACATATAAAGACAGGAGCTTTGTGTGTGTACCCAAAAACGAACTACTTTGCGATCGAACTTGATGCCCGAATACTTAAACGCATCTCAGACTTAAGCACATCTTAAGTAGCCATTTTTTGACAGTTTTCATTGGAAATATGTCAGAAAATCATCACTTTGAGATCGGCTGAGAGTTACGCACACTATATAATAACTCAATGTGCATGTGCTACAGACGGCACGGTTAACAACGACTACCAATAACCAAGATCAAACCCTCTTCGTGAAATATGTGTACATAATGCTAAACCTAAACTACTGTCAGAATTTTTAAGCGAAGGAAAAATTATGCGTGTGTTAAATAAACAAGTGCGCGCTCGAGATTAATAAAGATTAGTTCTTAATATCATAAAATCTTTTATCGCGATAGTAAAATAAAGGCCTCGATATTTAAAATTGTAATTCTTGCAAAAATGCGCAATATCTGACATAATTTAATTTCATAAGTGAAAATTATGCGCAATCAGCTCTCAAATTCAAAGAAGATATTCATAAATACTTTATTGTATGTAAAATAGAAATCCCTAGAATAACAGTTTTCGCAGATGATATCATTGACATCAGTGCTTAAGCACGTTCTTTTGTCCATCAATTGTTAACGATCACGTTAAGTTTAGTAATGCTATTTTTAAACCATAAAAATATGATATGAAAACATCATCTACCTAGCTTATTTGTCACATTAATTAAAGTCCGTTATTCTGATTATGATGTGCTGAATGAATTAAGTAGATGCAAAATCAACGAGCTGTATAATTAATGCAATTATGTAAATACGGGAATAGATATATTATACAAGAAGATCGTAGTAGCTGAAGCAAGTAAAAATCAGCTTAAATAGCCATGTATATAGAATATATATCTATTTAAGCAAAGTTTGCCTATAGTATGTTTTCGTAACTCAACATAATTATGTATATAAAAGAAACTCCTATGATAAGGTTTTTGTTATTAAAGTGCCTAACGCACTCGGCTGTGTTATAATCTCTAAAAAATTAAATAATATCCCAAAAAAAAAACCATTTCGACTTGCTGCGACCTATCTCACCAACTGAGCCACCGAGATCAAGCGACCAATGAGTCGAAAATCTTTACGACTTCTTAACACCTAAGAGGGCAAAAAGTTCCATTAAAAATGTTAAAGAAGAAAGGTGTGTTAGCACAAAAATATCTTATTTCCTATCTACTTGCTTAGTCAATTTATAGATTGAGATATTTATGAGACAGAAACGCCAAGAAACTGGATTTCTTAAATTTCGCAACGCTCACGCATGTTTCACCTTAAAACTCCATACCGATTCAGCTGCCACTATCCAATATAGTGTATGTAGAACACAAGTAAAGATTTTAATAATAATACAAGTGAAGGGTTTACAAAAAAGGGAATAAACGATTTTATCATTATTATTACATATTAATAATGATGCTTAGAACATACATTAAACAAAAATGCATAATAATATGCACAATAGGTACTGCTGTAGATATGTAGATAGATAGAAAACACTTTATTATACCACACAAAACAGAAGACAATACAGGAATAAACAATAGAATAAATGAAGTATAAATGGCGGCCTTATCGCTGAGAGCAATCTCTTCCAGGCAACCTTTTGATGGACTGGACATGAAGGAACAAAATAGACGGTAGTACCTCAGTAAATATATAGATAACAGAAAAGAAAACAAATAACACTACATACCATAATACCTACATTACAAACAATTATAATAAACTTACATAGACATAAAATAGAGCTATCAATGTGTATGCAGTACTAGTACATACGAGTAGAATCTCCTCTTTTTTAACAGACTACGAAAAAAGGAGGTTTCTCGGCTGTATTTAAATGTTCGTCGATAATTATTAAGTCAATTATAGACCGATTTTAAAAATTATGTCGCTATTATTATAGATAGAGTATGATTCCAAGCTCTCTTAAAAATATTCTCGAGAGGGATTTGATTTGATTATTAGTAGTATTTGTTTCGCAAAACTTAAAAATAGATTAACATTTATATATATTTTTTTATGAAATCTATTTCGGTGTTGGTTACAAACGGTGGAAGCACTTACAGCCCATCCAGATATTGCGTAGATAATTTATTTTAAAATTATCTACGCAATATCTGGATGGGCTGTGTCCGGCTGTGACCGGTGTATAGAAACGTATGGCGAGTAGGTTCTACTGTAGACCATTCATTCATTCTGCCAAGACGATGCCAAGCAGGCTAATGAGTCTCTTAGCTCATTCATTATGAATTTATACAAACGTGCTCATAAAAGGTTTTAGCAGTAAAGCAATTGTTAGACATTTATTCATTTTTGGTTTTCAGTCGTTATTTTGTAGGTAGAAACTAAATAGGTCGTTATAGACAGGTTTGACTTCAAAATGGCACACCTGCTGAATATTTTAGTTTATACTCTATATATATTATATAAATGTCTATATATGTTAATATTGTTTATCTTTGAATTTAAAATCACGTCATTTTATAAATTTAAGTATGTAGGTTTTTGTTACAAATTTCATTTACGGATCATTTTATTCTTCGAGCGTTTGAAATTAGACGAGAAAAAATTTAATTAAAATAAATTTACTTCAATAAATGTTTTTTTTTGTAATGAGGTCTTTATACCTATATCATTCATCTAGTACCCATAACACAAGCTCTGCTAAGTTCGGGGCTTCATAATACTGTGTGTGCTGTGCCCAGCATTCAACCTCTCCCCTTTAGAAATCGCAATTCTTTATATAATTCCTACTATCACTTGGGAGCGTTTATGTCCCATTATTGGAACGTGTCACAGCTTAAACGGACTTTGCAGTACCATCAACTTATCTGTCCAGTTCGATGCGGTACTACCGTTCAATATTTTGCTAATATGAAAGAGATATTTTCGAAGGAACAGACTGTTTTAATTTGTCCATTGCACAGTAAAGCTGGTGTCCCACCGCCACGCACGAAAAGGCTACGCACAGTACGCACGTATTCGTACCTTTGCTTTGCAAGAAAATGTATGTGATAACGTCCACTGCAACCCTGAACACTACGCTCAAATACGAGATTAATGACGTCATTGCTACACGCGTGACTTGCTCGAATATGGCACCAATGCTGCTCAACGCCGTCAAGGCTATGCACGCGGTACACGTGAACTGGTAACGTACACCTACGTTGTCAAACAAACGAACCCACGCAGCTAAAATGCGCCGCGTGGCCATGCACAGTGTGCGTGTATAGTGTATGCTGCAGTGGAAACGTAGACCCACGTTGTCAAACAAATGAACTGACGACGACGGCTTAAATGTGTGCAGCGGCCCACCGCAACCTTAAGCCGCTGTCCCAACAGCGCTTTAAGGTTTGTGCCACTGGACTTTCATATCACATGTCATAATCATAAAACAATCGTTAAAGTAACCGACTGGTTCGAAAGGAGGTAATTGTTTCTGTTTGAAATTGGTCATGACATCCGCATTCTCCTTTTGGAACAAGTTTTTTCCATATCAATTGGTTTTTTTGACAGGTCAGGAGAATCAGATGTTCTGGGTATTTTCTATGTATATTAAAACATCTATGTATGTACTATATAATATCGGTCATATAGTACCCATAACAACACAAGCTTAGCTTATCTCAGGGCTAGATGATGTTGTGTGAATTGTCCAACATAATTTATTTATTTATTTTATGGCCCAAGAAAGACACATTGTCGCGTCGGCAGTGAGTGTGTTAACCTACTTTGTAAGTAACCTCGGACTTCCATGTCCTGGCATAGTTTTCTAATGCCACTCACGAATCCGAAAGCATTGTTATGTCTATATAACAGATTATTTAGTTATCTGTGGTATTTATGTATATAGGCTTTCCCCTCGTCATTCGTAAACGGGGAAGAACTGAATAGGTACCTGCCGTTAGAACGATAGTGAGTCATACACGGGTAAACAAAAAATCTAAGTTTCGGATTCAAGATCATGCAAAACCTTGGGTACTTGTGAGTTATTACGAGCACAACCATCGGTTTCGTATGATCAGAGATTCAGATCTTGTTGTTAATTATCTTGCATTTTGTAAATAAACTGTTTAAACCTTCGCGATTTGTTAACATATTAAAGATAAATTTTTCGTCGTACGTTTTGTTTTCACACGATCACTGTAAAGCGATGCCAAACGTAGCGGAAAATAAAACAAAAGGTACCTACGATTAAATAAATAAATAAATAATGCTGGACAATTCACACAGCATTATCTAACCCCAAGGTGAGCAGAGCTTGTGTTATGGGTACTAGATAACTGATATACATAATACAATACATTACATAATAGATATTCTTTATAATACATAGAAAACGACCAGAACAAATATCTGCAGATCGTACACACAATTGTTCCGAGGCGGGAATAAAACCCGCAACCTCTTGCGTCGCAGGCGGACCTTCGCCCACCGCGCCACATCGGTCGGATTCATATTTAATTTGTAAATTAAGTTGTTGTGTACGTGTAGTAAGTAGAATGACCTGGTCATTCTGGTAAACACAATACGTGGTTACTGGATACGCATCATTGACTCGGCAAACAAAGGTTCCATTCACTAACTTCTTTTATCTGCATAATTATGTACCTTGAATGGCCTATACCTATATGTAAATGTTTTGTTTTGTTAATTGGTAGCGCATCCAATTGCATTCCGTTGGTCTTGATTGGTTATATTATAATATAAGGATTGGTAAATGATATCAGTTAAAAAAAAAAGGCTAATTTGTAAAGATAATAAAATATAATTGTAGAGATGTCACGTTTAAATACGAGCGTGGTACGGCAGTAACTATTATTTAATCGAGACCAAAATAACACCTGTTGGTGAGTGATATTGTGGCCGATGTATCACGAAGGCCTAAAAGACACCAATGCACTTTCGCCCTTCTTCTTTGTCGTTGTCTGAAATCGTCGTGCCCGTCCTGGAAGGCTTTCACGGTGACGCTGATGAACCGCTTCCACACCACTCTGTCTTCGGCCTGTCTCAGGGCTGCAGGCAATGTGAGTCCCGTTATAGCCTTAATTTGATCAGACCAGGGTTGGTGACCGTCCTCTTGGTCTTTTCCCCTCTATCTTGTCTCTCGTCCTTACGACAGGTTAAAAACTTACATTTATAGATAGATAGATAGATAGATAACACTTTATTACACCACACAAAACAGAAAATAATACAGAGATAAAAACTTAGAATAAAGGTATAAAGGGCGGCCTTATCGCTGAGAGCGATCTCTTCCAGGCAACCTTGGGATGGACTGGACATGAACGAACAATATAGACGGTGGCACTTTAATAATTAATTGATAACAAATACACTAAATACCTACATAACAAACATTATAATAAACTTACATAGACATAAGGCTATCAATATTTTATATGGTTAAATAATGCTGATGCAGCAGTTTTTTGAAGATAGGGAGTGATTTTGCACATCTGATGTCCAGAGGGAGAGCATTCCAAAGACGGGTAGCTTGTACAGTGAATGATTTGTCATAGAAAGAGGTAGAGTGAGCAGGGACTTTCAGGATGAGGGTTTATTTGATTAAGACTTTTAATTACCTTAAATTTAAATTTAAAAAAACTAACTTAAATTTAACCTGTGTTATATTTCTTGCTCTATATTATCTGTGTAATCATTACTGGCCCTTGTGTTATAGAGTTAAAGTATTTTTTTGAAAATTGAAACAATAAATAAAATAATTGACAACGTTGTGATAATATCTCGGCCAACATGTGAACGAATCATGAGGTATTATCGCTCGCAATAAATAAATATACCTTTCAATAAATGAGGAAAAACCTGAGTCGAATTTGCAAATTGTACATTGTACAAAATGTTTTGGTGCATCTTCAATTTTACGGTTGCAAACAAAACCTTATGACGTTAATGTATAGTCGTTTGATGCGAAAATATTCTGACAAAGTGTTCTTAAAATATTTGATTAGGTTCGAAGAATTGGTCCTTTTCTTTTTACAAGTAGGTAATGCGAAAATGTGTGCCGTTGTGAAATGTTTGTGCAAAGACAACGCTAAAATGGGCAACAGGAAATGTTATGCTTTATTCGAACCCTTTGCGGTTTACGCAATGGGCTTGTAGGGCCCTATTTCTTTCTTTTCCACTTCTATCGCTAGTAGAAAAAATGTGAGATATTTTAAAGTTCATTTATAAATTATAATTACGTTTAAATTTTTCCTGGGTATATTGAAATTTGATAATAATTAATTTAATTTCTTTTAATATCATTTAATAATCAAATATCAATTAAGCTTATTAGGCTGCCTGGAAGAGATCGCTCTCAGCGATAAGGCCGCCCTTTATACTTTATTTAATCTATTGTCTATTCTTGTATTGTTTTCTGTTTTGTGTGGTATAATAAAGTGTTTTCTATCTTTCTAAACATTCTTTAAAAGGCTGATAGATAGATAGATAAATCATTTATTCGACACTGCAGCACATGATTATAAGGTAGCAATGGTAAAAGTAATAGTAAACAATAAGTAATAGTAAAAAGAAATAACAAGTGGAGATTTAAAATTTGTGTGCGTGCTGCAGCCTGTCAAAAAGATAACAGCTCAGCGAAAAGCTTTGCTCTAAGAGCAAAACACTGATTTTCAGTATTACCCTTTGAGGCGACCAGAAGAACGAAACACTGACATAATAATGATGTATGATTGCATAATATTTTAAATACAATCGAATTAATGACTGTGCAGTGTAATGAGAACCAACTATATGTATATAAAATTTGTAATGATGTGTTTTTGTTTCTGTGTAACTAAAAAGTTTCTGTGTAATTATAAAATAAATATAGATACGCATGGGTCGGTATTTAGCGGCGGTGTAATTTCGTCGGAGTATTTGGGCCTTGGTTTGGCTGGACTCGGGAACCATTTAGGAAGAAGTCTCGGTGTTTTTTATCTCTGGCAAACGAAGCGTTTCGGAATACCCTCTTTTTGTTTTTGTAACAGTAAACGTTTGAAATGTAATTTAAAATTGAATTTAGTGTTAAGATTACGTAAAGGTGGAGGTATATTGTTCCAACACTTCGTTGCCAGATATCGAAAACTACCTTTGAACGCTGCTGTTTTATGGTTATGATACAGCAGTGCAGATCAGGCTGCCTTATAATATATATTTTTCTCCATCCCTGGTTGCCTGGAAGAAATCACTTTAAGCGATAAGGCCGCCTAATGTACTGTTATCATGTAATATTTAGATATAAGGTGTTATTTTGTTATTTTAAGTAGGTACAATAAAGTGTTCATTCATTCATTCATTCTTATCGCTATGAGCGATTTATCCAAGGAAATCTCTCAGAAAAGGATAATAATACTCCACACTGCTAATGCTACTCCACAGCCTAGATATTAATTTTCATAACTAGAATCTTTTATTCATTCACTTTATTCTTTCACACACACAATTCTCTTAAAAAAGTAGGATAATTCAATCCAAAAAGAGGGTCATTGATCGTGAGAAGTGAAGTAAGCGTGCAAGTCGGTTATCTAACCGATTGAGTAAGTAAATAAACCAAATATTGATCTCGAGTGGCACCGTTACCGAACTGGCATGATCGGATTCGATACACTGACTGCTATTATTTAATTGTAGGCTTTTATAAAGTAGTGCCGTAATATTTGGCTAGGTATAATTACATAACATAGATATTATTTCATTAGACAATGTATACTATCATAGCTAGCATAGGTTCGCACGTTCAGCCTCTATAACCTCGATTGCTTGTCGGATGTATGTATGCACATACATATGTATGCTGTCACGATTGCTTGACGCAGTAGCAGTCATTTACTAGACGAATTCATATCGATTACTATCTTAAAGCGACCAAGGCATTATAAAAAAAAATTACAATAGGTATCACAAAATCCCCAATGAAATTATTGATATTTCCTTTGTTCAACTTAATAAAGCCCGAACCGTTCTATAATTTTGACGTGAAGAAGTAACAAACATTCATCCATCCATACAAACTTTCGTATTTATAATATTAGTGTTATTTCTTGTGCAATTAGTTGGCCCTTTGTAGTTTTATTGTGAAGGAGAAGGTAAGAAACGTCCAATTTTAAATAACTATCTAAATTTCATTGGGGATTTTGTGATACCTATTGTAATTTTTTTAACTAATGCCTTGGTCGCTTTAAAATAGTAATCGATAAGAATTTGTCTAGTAAATGACTGCTATTGCGGCAAGCAATCATGACAGTATACTAGGACCTAGTATTAGATATATGGATTGCTCAGTCTCTTTTACCTAAAAACTTTCGTCTTATAATATAAATCAGTCAGTGTTATGTTTATATATTATAAATACGAAAGTTTGCATGGATGGATGAATGTTTGTTACTTCTTCACGTCAAAACTATAGAACGGTTCGGGCTTTATTAAGTTGAACAAAGGAAATATCAATAATTTCATTGGGGATTTTGTGATACCTATTGTAATTTTTTTTACTAATGCCTAGGTCGCTTTAAATAGTAATCGATAAGAATTTGTCTAGTAAATGACTGCTATTGCGGCAAGCAATCATGACAGTATACTAGGACCTAGTATTAGATATATGGATTGCTCAGTCTCTTTTACCTAAAAACTTTCGTCTCATAATATAAATCAGTCAGTGTTATGTTTTATTAATATATTATATAATTTCAAAATATTGCAGTAAAATTAGTCACGAGCCCCAGCTATTTAGTTTTGGGGGTTGCTTTGCTGTGAGAACAGAGCTTCGCGTTTAATGAACCATTAACAAATACGCGTTTTATTTAAAAAACACGCTTTCTCGTGTAAATATTTAAATTTTCAAGACAATTTACCGTTTATAACCTTATCGTATGCTTAATGCTTTATATATGCACAAGTACTCGGACCAGGTGGGATGACGACCTGCGAAAGACTGCAGGTAGATGCTGGATGCGGCAAGCTGAAGACAGGGCGCTATGGCGCTCATTGGGGGAGGCCTATGTCTAGCAGTGGACTGCTATATCCTGATGATGATGATGATGACTACCAAATTGTATGTTAAAATGGTAAATTTTAATAAAAAGTAAATCAACTAATATCTAGACAGGTGCTCGTATAATTTATCGTATCAGAAAATGCCCGTAACGTATCGTTGGTAACGGCCGTTATCGCTATTTAGTTAAAGATATCTCGAATAATCTCAATAGATTCAAGATAAGGTGTAGAGTCGATAGATTCAATACATTGTTTTCTGATAAACCTTCTCAAAATAATCAAGTTAGGCCTAAAATATCTAGGTATGAAAGATAAGGAAGCATAATCTTTTAGGTACCTATATACATTGATAAATATTTATTCTGCCCGCGGTTCCGTGCGCTTTTTTACTAGTTTAAAGTAGCTTATACATATGTACATAATTATGTATATTTTCCAGGTCAAAACTTAATGCGGGCAAAATTTCAGCCCGATTCGAACAGTCATTTTGGCGTTGTCTTGTCGATTCGAACATAATTTGGCGTCAAACACACCATCTTCTGAAATTTTCGTCTTTTTATTGGATTTTACAGGAATTAGGTTTTGAATTATAAATAATAGGGGATCTAGAATCCTTAACAACAAAAATGTCTACAACTTTTCATTACAACCATTGTTTTGCGATGCATCTAGGTCTCAAAGAAGGGGATGATGTAACGATGATCTAGTAAACTGGTCTACGTGAGTGGAGTACATGTTGCACATTACCTATTAGACAGGTAGACTGTACTTACATACATTAGGTACCTATTTTGTAACAGTTGACGTCTGAGAGAAAGATAAGGAAGAATCGCTTTGTTTTGCTACCTTTGCCGAAGCTATGGCACCGCTAAACAAACATTCATTATCTTACATAACATGGCCAACGATAAATACCTAACAGTTAAATTGTTCAGGTGCTTTTATCTGTCACTCGGTAATTGATTATTGTGAGCATGTAAACGTGGTAAAAACAGACAACGAACTAGGCAAATACATCTGGCTGACGCCATGTTCATGGATATATTCCAATCATCATCATCAGCCTATAGGAGTCCACTGCTGGCCATAGGCCTCCCCCAATGAGCGCACTAGCGCCCTGTCTTCAGCTTGCCGCATCTAGCATCTACCAGCAGTCTTTCGCAGGTCGTCATCCCACCTGGTCGGAGGGCGTCCTACACTACGTTTATCGAGTCGTGGTCTCCACTCAAGAACACGTTTGCCCCAGCGGCCGTCGGTTCTTCGCGAGATATGGCCGGCCCACTGCCACTTCAGCTTGCTAATTCTTTGAGCTATGTCGATAACCTTGGTTCTCTGTCGGATGTATTCGTTACGAATCCTATCCTTCAGAGAAACTCCGAGCATAGCTCTTTCCATAGCTCGCTGAGCGACTTTGAACATATATATTCCAATCAAGTTAAGTGAAATCAGTTTCGAATCCCGTACAATTTAGTTATACTGGCCCGATATGCGCCGGTGGTCTTCCTAAAGCTCATCATTATGCAAAATAATATTATACTAATGGGAAAGTTCAATAACCTAACGTGTATTACCAATAAAATAATACCAACTCTATGTTTTCAAGGTTGGCAATGGTGCCGGTTAGCGAAGCCTTGGTTTCAAGGTCTGACTGGATATCGTGCGCAGCGACTATCGCGATAGCAACAAATAGTTTTTTACTGGGACTTGCAACATTTCTATTAAACAGCATACCTACTAGATATTATTTTTAAAAATATTGACGCAGGCACAGTTACCAATCCATCCACAATCAGTCATTAGAAGGTGAAACAAAATTCTCTACTAATAATCTAAGGTCCGTATTGTGAAAGCTTGC
The DNA here is from genome assembly GCA_943735965.1 of Eupithecia abbreviata. Taxonomy (NCBI): domain Eukaryota; kingdom Metazoa; phylum Arthropoda; class Insecta; order Lepidoptera; family Geometridae; genus Eupithecia; species Eupithecia abbreviata. Next base: position 6,902,694 of record OX030991.1, on the reverse strand, counting down.
TCGGCAATAGATCTATGCTTTAGTGATTTTAATTCCATAGAAAAGCGTGACTCAAGCATAGATCGAACAAATTAAACAGTTATGCGGTGTAATGTAGGAACAAAATCTCTTAATAATAATGGTAAATACTTTCTACCTCGTCGAGGCGTGCAAAAATAAATGTTAGGTTTTATAAGTAATGTCAGCAAACAAGTATCATATAATTAAAAATCTGTCTGAAAATATTTTGGTAGGTAAGGTACAAAAAAATATGCAAAAAAAAGTTTAACAGTCAAAATATTTCTTCATGTCACATAAAAATCTGTCCAATCACTTTTAATTTCATTTTCAATCAATTAAACGGTATAGTTCGATCGCCGAGAACGGTTGTCAAAGGTACTTAAGTTGTTATGCAAAAAAATAATATAAAATGTCTCTTCATGGTAACTAAGGAAAACCCACAAAACATCTTTCTCTCGTCTCGTTGTGCAGATTGTGACTAACATCCGCGTGTCTGCTAAAAGCTTCCCACGTTTGTTCGAGCTTCCTTAACTTCATGTTTTCCTTATACTCGGTGCGATGACTCATAAATATCGTAATCTAGTCTCAAGTTCTATGTTCAAGCCTTTCTTGTTAAGCTTAGCATGATCCATCGGTAGGTTCTCTAGCTTTTGCACTTATTGTAATGTTAGGCATCCTGGTCAGGCTTTGAAAGTGTGTACTGTGTCGTGTCGTAGCGTATAATTATGTGTAACCAATAACATAATTATAGCCTTATGTTATGTATGACACTAAGATTACTGGGTACCCAAAAATAGAGTAAGGTTTCTTTATTTTAGAGACAAGAGGCTTATTTACAAACTCGCTCTAGCTGTACATTTATACCCCAGGTATGTAGGTAGGTATGTGTTTGTCACCGCCGACTCATAAAATCACACCATTTGTAGTATGGCTAGGCTGATTGCAAGACGAACGATAATTTCTTGATATTTTTTTTTTATTTTCTCAACGAGATGGCTAGTTCTCTTTTAGCCATATTGTTGAACATTGATCGTTCTATTCGTGTATTTCTGTATTTCTGTATTTCTATGCTTAGATCTTTCAAACTGCGTCACGGATTTCGATGCGGTTTTATTTAATAGATCGAGTGATTCAAGAGAAAGGTTTATAAATCATTTGAAATATAGATTTACACGCGGGGGAAATAGCGGGACGCAGCTAGAATACAATAAATTGCGATGTATTTCAATTGACGCGGCGGAGGCGGCGGCGGCGTAGCTATTCTACGAACGGGCTGATTCTAGAATCCTGGATCCCATACATGATTTTGCTTGGTCAAACATCTACAAATACCTACTTTATTCCAATTTTGAAAGTTAGGATTTTGGCAATTGGTATGAAACTGCGATTATCCAGACTTTACCCTACGATCATTCAGCATATTTAATTAATCTTATATATTTTAATCTGATTCAATTCGTTCTGTACCTACGAGCTTATCGGCAACGAATACTTTATCTACAGAGAACGATTCGTTGGATAACAATAGCAATACGAATATGTAGGTTTTTACTAATATATTTGCACCTGACTCTGACGAGACGAATCATAACCTCCTGCCTCTTATTATGTCAAGCTTAAAAGCTTTACAAATACTTTTTTTACTCGCTAGTCTTAACGTTTGCCATGCTCAGTTTTTTTATCAAAAAAATTTGGTCATTATTAGGGGAGGGGAGTATGGTTTATTATAGGCTATAATGCTATAGGTATTATATAGGTAGACTATATTATATATTTTTATGGGATAAGCTGTAGTATATATTTATATAGTAGAGGTATAGGATCATTTTGTCAAAACCATAGGTACAGTTGGGCAAAATTACGCCAGCTGAGTTATAAAATACAAAATACGCAACAATCTCCGAGCGGAGTCGTCCAGTATTGTCTGGCAAAACGAAATAAAAGGCAAAAGCGGGCGACCTCGGGTCTCGGGCCGCGCAGATTTAACAGGGACCACTTTCTTTGCCATTGATCCATTTGCTCGTTCTTGGTTCCTACGAACAACGCCAACGCTATGAACAGAATCGTTGTTTTGTAGCCGGAACCATAGATAAATCAAACTACTTATGGTCTAGTCTAGTCCATGGTGCTCTATGTAGAATATTTGTAAACAAACCTCCCTTATTTACCCTAAAATGCACTATGATGCCAGGCCTTTTTACACGCAATTTACATTATTGGTCGATTCAATAAATATTGCTTCCAATTATATCTAAAACTCGACGCCAAACAAGTGAGTTTTAGTTATTTGTGTCATGGTTTGTTTACAAACATTCTACATTGAGTGCGGCTAGTGTATAGACACTTATTACATAACTGTAACCAGCTGTTTGTGAATTTGATGTCCGACATATTATATTTTACGCCTATGAAAATTGTAAAAAATAATACAGTTTTTTAAATAAAAATACGAACTTAAAGAAATTTACTTATAAGAAAATAATCTTCAACAGGTGATGGACAGATGCGCTCATTCGACTTCTCCCTGACTCCCCTTCTGACATGCTGCGGTTTCTTCATCATGTACCTGGTGGAAGAACTGGTCCACGTCTACATCCACCGAAGGGAGAAGAAGAACGGTCAGGCTTCTCCTCTCGTCAGGAACCTCAGTGTGAGGAAGAGCAATCGGCAGAACGGCGACGTCAGCGTCACCAACTCGACTGCTGATCTTATTGACCCGGAGTCAATTAAAAAGGAAAAGGTGAGAACTTTTTAATTATTCCGTATACGTCAGAGTGTTTGATGATTGATGAATGTTATGGTTGTTGGGTTGGATTTAAACTTACCGTCTCATTAACAAAACCAAAGATAGGTAGGAAGGTGATTTTGGCATACAATTTCACGACAACTGAGAAAATAACAAGGTAACAAAGTACCTAATCACTGAAAGTATAGAGGCAAACTCAAACAAAAAAACAAAAGCGCAGCGAAAAACGTCCAATTTCGAGTCCGAAAAACAGCCGCGGAAGATTTAATAAAATGATGAATAAAACCTTTCATACCAAAAATTTTTTCGAACTTTTGCGATTTGCTCCGAATATAATTATAATGCCAGTAGCATAATATATTTTAATATGTTTTTCTTTGATCTTGTAATCCATTTGCTTTGTAAAAATATCTGCTTCCCTATAGTAATCTAGAACCGAGTAGGTTTATAATTAGCCATGTAAATAAAAAATCTAAAATATTATTCTGGCTCTACATTACTAACGGAATGGTGATATCTTATGGAATCATAACCAGCAATGAAGTATCAAGTAGGTACCTAAATAACTTACAATACGTTTCAATTTCCAGACTCCTGAAGGCAACGAAAGTAACGGCCACTCTCACAGCGGCCATGGTCACAGCCACATGCCCGTAAACGTAGGAGATGACGTCACATCCGCCTTGAGAGGCTTGCTTATTGTCTTGGCTTTGTCCATTCACGAGCTGTTCGAAGGTCTTGCTGTCGGCTTGGAATCCAGCACAAGCAATGTTTGGTAAGCAAACGAAATTACAAAATTAACTAAATAATTGTTTCGCGCGCCATCTATGGACGAGTAGTAGTACTTTCTATTTTTAAATATTTTAAATCTTAGAAACTAAATGCAAAGGTTCAAACTTTCGAAGACTTGTTCTACCAGTTAGTGTCGCTGCTCGTTGACAGATGGCACTTTTATAACCCTTGGACAAAACAAAGCTATAGGTGGCGCTTCCAACGTAAGAGTGCGGGATAATTCAAATTCAGAAATGGTTGGTTGATGTAGAGAGTTTTAAAAGTTTATTTCATTAATTTCAGGTACATGTTGGGAGCCATCTCAGCCCACAAACTGGTCATCGCCTTCTGTATCGGCGTAGAGCTCATCGCCACCCGCACTAAGACTTGGTTATCCATAGTCTACATCACGACCTTCGCCATTGTATCTCCCCTGGGCATTGGAATGGGAATTCTCCTCGTCGGTGGCGCAGGAGCGGCGGCAGCGGGAGTGCCTTCGGTAATCCTTCAAGGCTTGGCCTCGGGAACCCTGCTTTACGTCATCTTCTTTGAAATCTGGAAGGGCGACAGAACTGGCATCCTTCAATACATCGCATCTATTGTTGGCTTCTTCCTCATGTTTGGACTTCAGCTACTCAGTGAGTATAAAATACCTATTATTTCCCTTTTAGATCCCGACCTAAGAGGTAGGAAAAATTTCCACCACAAAAAAACTTTCCACTCCAAAAAAAATTATAAACTTATGTCCTCGTATCCTGTATGACCTGCATCAATATTCTATTTTTAAACTGACTTGGAAGAAGGAGGAGGTTCTATGTTGTGCTTTGTAGGTTTGTCATTATCTTTGTCATTTATGGACTGATTTGAATTATTCTTTTGCAATTGTGTAGAGGATGAGCCCGAAGTGGTCTTGTAAAATTTATATTCCCAAGTGATTATTATTTATTCCGCAAAAATTTAAAAACCGTTTAAAACTATGGAACTCGGATTCGGTTTTATGTTTTTTCAAAGCAATCAATGTGGTTAATCTACAAATTTTAATAATTTTTTTTTGTTTACAGCTCCCCATACACACAGCCATGGCCACAGCCATGGTCATGACCACAGCCACGCCGATAACGCCGATTAGGCTTCATTTACAATCCAAGCACGATCGCTTTGAGTTCGTCTGAAAAAAATCGTGGCGATTTTATTTTCAAGACCTTGGAAGATCAAGATAAATATTAATCATGTAACCTTATACGTACACGTACGTGTACGTAGGGATTCATTATTTTTTTGATACATTATTTATCTAGTTGACATATAATATAAAACTAGGTTCTTTGATTATATAAATGTCAAAGCAGCCATAAAATAAGCCAACTTTCGGGCGCGACATCTAGGTTTCATCCTCGCACTACACTTAATTCTTTGGGATATATAATAGGTACTAGTGGTCAAAAAACTCACATTAGAAATAGTGAGTATTTAATTTACTATTGCATCGACTGTCTACATATGTAGGTACTATAATAGTAGATATATAAGCTCAAAGAATAAAGTTAACAAATCGCGGGTTGAAGATTTAGATTAGAGGCCAACAGTAGATCGCTATTTTTTTCTACGCTTTTACGGAGTTGACATTCTTTCTAGACATAAATAATCAAAACCTAGGTACAAAGTATTTTGTGATGTCTTGTGCTCAAGACAAAATAAGGATAAAGCGTCTACCGAGGACTATGTGGTACTCTATTAATATACCTATATTTTTTAATTTATTTATGATGGGTAATATACATATAATAATGTAAGTATAGGTGTATAAGTATTTATAATTATGTACTTTTAATTGATTAATACATATTTTTTTTACACTTTCTAAGAATGAGTAGACGGATTTGATATTTTCTATAACGACTAACGTGAGATAATTAAGAAATCAGTACAGTATCTATAATAATGTTGATAAATAATAGAAATAAGTGTCTAGTCATCTTTAGAATAAACATTTCTAATGAAGTTAAAGTTGCACATCGATTTTATTTACCCACTCCGACATCTTAAAAAAAACTATTTTTTAATGGATTATATTAACAGAATAAGTAGGTATACTTGTTTTAAAATTTATTGAATCAAACAGCAGTTCAAAACACAAAATTCCAGTCCATGTAGATTTTTATAATTTCTTCATGTATGAAGAAGGTTGCATTAAATCCAATTGTGAGGATTGTGATAGAAATTATTATGGATCAAATCCTTTAATTTGAATGAATCGAGTTTTAAAAACGTGTTGCAGCATGCAGAATCAACGCAATATTTTTTTGCTTACAGGCAATTAGGCAAAATAGGCAAATCTTAAATCATTCTATCGATAAATAATCATATTTTTAAATAAAATTACCTGACTAATTTTTCATATTGGTCGTCGTTGTCAAAATAAGGCGTCTCTCCTCCCAATCTGTATTAAAAAACTAAAAATGTTATAGTAGCTTTTTAAGTTTTTGAGATGACTTTGTAGGTAAAGCTCAACATCCATGCTCCGAATAACTGTTAAATGAGCACAGACTTGGCCGTTATCAATTATGATGTACTAGTTAAAAAGAACATTTATTTCACAATTTTTTTCTTAGGATTATTTTGTGCAACCTAAATCCTTTTTTTATCTCTTTACGGGACCCAAGTAGATAGGTAGGTAGGTACTGGTGTTTTTTTTATAAAATTTGACCTGTAAGTTGGAAACAGTTGTCTGTCTGTGATATTGTGAGTAAAATGCAGGTGGATTTTTGTAGTTATGTATTTTTACCTGTGTAAATATGTAATTAAGTTAGTACTTACCAGTACATTTACTTAAGTACCAATCCCAGTAAGTAAGATTTGGTACGAGCGATTTTACTTGATAATTATAATAGGTATTTATAATTTTTGTATTCTTTTTGTAAAATAAAGATTTACTTTATCTAAGCAATACAAAGTTTTTTTCTATGTTGTTAAGTAACTAAACCTCGCCACCATAGATTTTACCTACATCAATAATAAATTATAACCTGCAAGCACACAGATCCCTGGTACTGTCCACGATCCTATCCAACCATGGTTGTCTGGTAGAGATCGCTCTTGCGCGATAAGACCGCCAATTTTATCTAGTTTTTTTAAGTTTTTATTTTCATTGTTATTTTGTACTAAGTGTGCAAATAAAGAATAATCTATCTATCAATTAATTTTAGGTTTTAGTCGTAGATCTATACAAGGAGAAAAAAAACCCTGTCTTGGACACCGAATGAAGTCCAATCCATGTACCTAGGTAGGTTTACCACAGGATTTATCGTTAGGTAGGTACTGGTTGGTGAATTAGGCAGTAGTCGGATTTTCGAGGGTATTCAGAAACTGAATAAATGGATCGGGCTGAAATTTTGCAAACAGGTACCTATCTAGTGCTAGGCCCATGGGATAAAAATAAAAATAACCTTTAAGTATACGTTTCCATAGACACAACGTGTGCGAAGCAGCGGGCATACACCAGTTACCTATACAATTTGTAGGTATTTGTTGCTTCTTATAAATCGATACCTATCGTTTCTGTCAGGTTAACTAGGTTGGTACCTACTACTGTTCTCTGCTGCGAAAACCGCAGATATTGATGGCGATTAGAACAATACGCGGCTACCGCACTGTGTCATACGGGGCCGCCTGTGCTATTGCGGGATCTCTACCATGGGATCGAGAAGGAAGAGTGCTTGCCAAGTTGCACGAGCATAGAAAGGAGGAACAGGCACAAGGGAACCGACTGGCTTCTCAGGAAATCCAATATGCGCGGGAACAAGCGAGGGAGGCTGCTATCCAGGACTGGGCCGCAGAACTGGATCTCGCTCGCTATGGCCGGTGGACTATTGACGCCTTACGTCCTGTCTTGGGAGAGTGGCTGCACCGTGAACATGGTGCCCTAACGTTCCGAGTGGTGCAAATACTGACTGGACATGGTTGTTTTGGGCGGTACCTGCACTACGTTGCTAAAAGAGAGGCAACCCCCGCCTGTCATCACTGCGGTGCCCTTGAGGATACAGCACAGCACACCCTCGAGGAGTGTAGTGCTTGGTTGTCGCAGCGTGAGACGCTCGAAAGTGTAGTTGGTCAGGACCTCTCGCTGCCGAGCTTGGTGAATGCCATGCTTGACAGTGAGAGGGCTTGGGAAGCCATAGTCTCCTTCTGTGGAGATGTCATTTCTCAGAAGGAGGCAGCGGAGCGAGTTAGGGAGGAAAGCCCTTAGGCTGAACCGCGCCGTCGGCGGAGGACCGGAAGAAGCAATTCCATAGCCTTCTTCCGCTCGATGGAGACCAGCTGGGTGATGGTGAGGGGAGAACCACCCCAGCATTGCACAGGTCTCCAACGGGGAGGGACGCCCTAAATGCTCCGGGACATGCCTCGCCCTCTTAAGGGGGGACAACAAGAAAGATCCGTCCCAGACGGATGATCACCGACAGGGTAGCGGTCGAATCCGCCCGGGAACCCGCCACCCTGTCAAGTGCCAGCGCGCCGTCAAACGAATCGTCTGGTGACGAGTGGTTTGATGACGCTCTGGCACTAAGGTGAGAGAGGAAGTATCGATGGGTTTTTAGTTGGTATGTCACTATCTGCTAACACTCTGTTAGTAGCTCAGTGGAGAGCCCAACATACCCCGTCTAGCCCTCCTCAGGCTAGAGGCAATGCGCAACAGCATTTTCCCATCGTAAAAAAAGGTACCTACCTACTGTTAATGTAATTTTACTCTGCCCTTTCATTCCAACCAGTGATTTCAGAACCAAAAAAAAATGTAGCTACGCTAGCTATATTAGGTTCAACTTCAACTTCTTTTTGCTTTGGCGCCGCCTATATTAGGTTGTCAACGCGCTCGGCGCGGCGGCAGCCGGCGGTAATATGCCATAGTCAATGTCTGGTGTACGTCAATCTGTCAGTGTCAGTTTGTACTATTTGTTTTCTTTTCACGTTCACTTCAGTGTTTCTACGTGTAGAGATTTCGCCCTCGTTTAGGGAGAAACTACATATTTCGTGTACGACTAGGGCCGTTTTAAAGGTGATGACTGTATTTAGCGAATTTTAATGTCGATAATTATATTTTGATGAGGTAACCCTATTTATTCGATGCTCATTACTAGTAGTAATGAGCATCGAATAAATAGGTGTAATCGGTGGTCTCATCTTAGTCTCTAGTCTAGTAGTAATTTACTACTAGACTAGAGACTAAGATGAGACCCAGGTTTGGGAACTCTCGAAATTAGTTTTGTCGTGTTTGATTATTTATACATTTGAAAATGTATGTATTTTTTTTAAACGGAAACTTTGGTTTCCGTCTTTAAACACTGAAGTAGAAAGATTGTTCTGTGCAAGGAATTTTTAAACTACGAGTTTAAAAATTCCTTGGTTTGGTTGTGTCCTGAAAAATTAAAAAGCAGACAACTGCTCCATTTTAGAAAAAAACCAAAGAATTTATGGCAAAACTAAAATCTTAAGTGGTAACACTGATTCATGTTCACTCACCTTATTATCTTATCATATCAATCAATCACTTCGTTCGTTCTTTCGTTCTTTGCAAGTAGTAGAAAAAAAATAGAATACAAATTTTGTTGTTTTATTTTATTCGTTGTTCTGTTGTGCTGTGCCCTGGTTGCTCAGTTTTTGCTGATTTACTATTACAAGGTAAGTTTTCCTAGAAGAATTAACTCAATGCTTTCCAGGAAAAGTTACTATAGACTACAATGCAACCCAGCCGCTTGCAGCTTTTCTCAATGCACTCCCCATCATCACTGACTTCGATTATCGCCCCACTTACAAAATTACGTAAAACACCGAATAAAAAATGGTAATCAATAAATAGAAAGTGAAACGTGTGATATAACAAGTTGAAATGTGAAATGAAGTCAGCTTGTGACTTGCGTACGGAGCATCACTTGCATTCACGGCGCGAGTTGGATAAAGAGTGTACCTGTACCATTCTTCGGCAAGGCAGTGTTATTGTAATTACCATTGTTGTAGTTTTTACAGTAGGTAAACATGAGTCTATTGTTGGAATCTGCTGTCTGTTTGACTGTTACTGATACCTACAGTAAGTTAAAAAAAAAAAATTCATTCGTAAAAATTATCAAAACGCCAATTATTATTAAACTGTCTAGGTAGTTTTTGTTGGTTTTGTATTCAGTATATATTAGAAGATACTGTTCAAGGTAAACCACACATTAAAACATCTATTTAATTGTAAGTAGGTAGATTGTTATTCTAGAAACTATTATCAATAATAAAAACTTTCTAGGCTTTGTAACAATTATTCTTTGTAGCAATCAATTTCAACACGCAATGTCCCCTTAGTCATGATAATATGTTATTATTTCAGTTTATCTGTTAAGTGTGTAAAACTGTTTGTCTTCCGAATAAAGCAAAATAAAATAAAAAAATTACATTCAGTAGGTACTGAATCTTAAAATGACTAAAGCTGGGACAAATTAGCCATCGAAGTTACCTACCTCATCATATTACACATAAAAACCTTTTTGGTTTACCTGGATTGCAGTTTATAAATATGTAGTGTAACTGCAAGCTGCATTGGCATTTTGCATGGGAATTCATGTGTGTCCTTCCCAACCACTAGTGATAGCTGTTCTTATAGAGTTAATTAGACTAGATTTTATGTAATTACTTAACCTTTTTTAAATCAAAACATTGTGTATTTTCCAGGCTATTACCGCCCTTTCACTCGCACCATGTCAGCTCAAGGCCTAACATCTGAAGCTCAACTACGCTACCTTCTCCAGTGGTTCGGAGAGTTCAGTGAACTGCAGAAGGAGGATTTTCTGCCAATCCTGGCTGCTGCAAAAGGCGACAAGCCTGACCTGCTTGCTGCTACGTTAGCTGGACTGAACTGTGAGGATAAGCCTGTCAGTTTATTCCAATGCCGGGTGAGTAAATGAAAATACAATACAAATACGCTTTATTGCACATAAATACAGAAAAAAACTAACAGTAAAGAACAAACAAACAAAGATTCAGATGCACAATGGGCGGCCTTATCGCTAAGAGCGAGTTCTTCCAGGCAACCTCTGGATGGACATGGACATGTAGCTATTGTATAGATATATGTAGGTATATATACAAGGATAATTAGTGCATGTAACAGCTATATAACTGCTTCGTAAACTGGTGATTGTGGGTAGTTTTCATATGCATCTTGTTCAAGTACCCACTTAGCTTGTATTCTTGTTAGTTTGACGACTGATGTGGCGCGGTGGGCGAAGGTCCGCCTGCGACGCAGGAGGTTGCTGGTTCGATTATCGCCTCGGAACAATTGTGTATATGATCTGCAGATATTTGTTATATTTTTTATAATAAAAAATATCTATCTATTTAATGTATTGTATTATGTATATCAGTTATCTAGTACCCATAACACAAGCTCTGCTTACCATGGGGCTAGCTAGATAATGCTGTGTGAATTGTCCAGCATTATTTATTTAGTTATATGCCAAGCCAATCAACTAAACTAATATGCGTGAACTCGAACATATTTTAATAATACACCACAGTGAGCATGAGTTTGATATCACAAAATAAATATTGTTGACCAATCTATTTATTTATTTATTGCATTCATGTCCGTTACTTACAAGATGCTACAATTTTTAGGTAAAATCTACATGCTAATATTATATATTCTAAAGTGAAATTGTAATTCTCTAATTCAGAAAGTATAAACTTCCTAACAGGAGGTTAGGAAGTTTGTACTTTCTGAATTAGAGTTCTTATTTATTAAATGATTTACATTATTAAATTAGTCCTCTTAAAATTTCCAGTTAAGATACAAAAAAATTAAATACACACTGCATCATCTAGACTCAAGCTAAGCAGAGCTTGTGATTAAAATACCCAGATGAAATATTTGCAGATCATACAAACATTTATCCCAAGGCGGGCATCGAACCCCACCGGCGGACATTCGCCTGCCATACCACACCACATTGGTCGTCAATTGTTCAAGCATTCCATCTTAAATCAAATATTTTGATTACCTACTGTTAGCATAGTCTATGCCAGTGTTTTTCAATCTTTTTGTATACACGAACCCTTTACAGGATGAAAAATTCTCACGACCCTCTTAAGACATATTATACAGACAAAACTTTATTAATTTAAATTAGTACCTATGTTTACGATTTTCTCTATTTTGGTACGATTTTCTCTGCAAAATAATATATTTGAGTCTTTTCCGTGTGTTCAGAAGACTGTTGATGATAATGCAACAACCCAATCACTTGTTACAAAGGCTCATATTCTTTCTATGATACAGAGCTTACATAATATGCAAGAGAAATTATTAACATAATTTCCAGACTTGCACTCTGAAGCTGACAATGGGCGTACGTGGATTTTGGTCCCTTTCTTGGATAAGTCAATAGAATTGGCAGATCTAGCTATAAATCTGAAGGAAAAACTGTAGATTTAGCTTCTGACGGCGGCGTGTTGAAAATGGAATATCATTTGCAAAGTATTGGTGTGTTTTGGATGAAAAGAAAACAATAATATCCAGAGCTGGCAAGAGAAGCTCTAAAATCATTAGTGCCATTTGCCACCTCATACTTGTGCGAACTAACTTTCTCCTCAATGGTGGATATTAAAACTAAAAAGAGAAACAGACTACTACTAGAAAATGGTTTAATCATAAACTTTTCTAAAATAGTACCACGCTTTGAGAATGTTTTGAAAAATAAACAAGCACATCCTTCTCACTGATATTGTATTTTTATTGTACCTTGTCATTTCTCTTTTGCCGTCGATCACCCGAATAAGGCTTCGCGACCCCCTTAGGAAGGCTTCCACAGATTGAAAAACACTGGTCTATGCTATTTGTAAACTAAAGACATTAAACTCTGAGGCGTATTTTTTAATTTTGTTTTATTTATTAGCTATCATAATGTTCCTATAATATCTTAATTAAAAAGCCAATTAAACAACATAAACTCAATCTCCATAATTTATTAATTCCAGATAAAACTATTCAATGAGTGGTACCCATCATGGACTGAAGATCACCAAGACAGGCTCGTGAAGGGTGTTTCCGAAACGGATCCAGAATTCGGCAAGAAGCTGGGAGATCTTATTGAAAATGGCCCTCCAGTTATTGAGAATGGACCACAGTTTAACGAGAATGGCCAGAATGGCACTGAAGACGCAGAATCACCAGTTGAGCCTCAGTTGAACGGCCATGTGGAGAATGAAGAGGCTGTTGACATCCAGGAATCCCCTGAACCAGCTTTACAGGAGGCAGCTTCCATTGAAATTGCAACTGCTTCGTAATATGTAAGTCATTTTGTTGTAAAGGCTTGTTTTATTGTACTGATGTATGTACTGGATTTGTAACAAGTCTAATTTTGTATTATTTTGAGTTCAAAGTTATTATTGAAATATCTATTAGAAATGTCTGAAAGAATTCAGTGCCCAGCTTCTAAATATTAATCATTCTATCTAAATGTAGGGATACATCTCTACATTTTAATTTGTTGAATTCACAGTAGTAATATTTAAGAAAAAAATTAACAACTGGTGAATCTTGTAAGCAATTGAAAGGTTGTAAATAATGCCTTAGGCATGCAGTAGTACTATTATGTACTCAGTTATTGGCACTAAGTAGTAATAAATTATTATTATTATTTATTGCATTGACACAATGGTAGCTTTGGTTACATCTATATCCTAGCCTAAAAAGGCAATTGGAAAAACTATGTTTTAAGAATAAGGCTGAGAAAAATTAAGTCGAAACCCCACTGATAATTAAGATAAAGTTATAATTAGTCTAAAAACTAATCTAACATTCCAAAATTATCCATCGTTATATATTTTATTTAATATAGTTCGGTATTTTTTTACTTATTCTTTAGAGTTTAATATATTTTCAACAAGAATCTCAAAAATTTTTATGAAATCATTCCATATTATTATTTTAAATTTAGAAAGTTAAATGTAATCATGATGTAATCATATGCCACAAATATGTATAGGTAACTTATTATGCAAACATTTTGTCACAAAACATGATCAAATTTAAATATTTCGAAAGTTGTTATGATAACAATTTTGCTACATCTATATTGTAGTTATTAAATAATTTGTGCCAATATATTTGTATCATTCTGTATTCTATATATATTTCTAGTTATAAAAACTAAATTATAGTTGGAATAAGAAATTTAATTTGTAATAAGTTTTTCTAAATATCTCATGAAGTGATTTTTAGTGTTTTTGCTAATGTTTAAAGAGAGGTGCTTTCAAAAATCGGAGAAGAAATCAAACGTGGAATAGGTCATTTGCTAGATTTATAATCATAAATTATTTACATTTAATAAACAATTAAATTCGATAAACATCTTTAATTTAATCACATTTTTGTATTTTATGAGTAACCCAGTGAGTATATTCTATTTGGCGGCAAGAAAACATAATCCATGGCACGTTATCGTGATCTCGCATCACAATATATAATATACTAAAACATACACATTACACATAGGTAATTATACTAAACAATAATACATAATATTCATTATTCATGTATGAAATATGTTCTAATCTTACTAAGTATGTATCATTTGAAATAATTTGGACGCTTGCAATTGACATCTAAAACAAACCAATAAATGACCAAAATAATCAACAGCATTCTCATCTCAGTCATTTATGGTTTCAACTTGGACAGTATCCAGTCGATATAGGCCCCAACTCTCGTGTAAACTCCTGGCCAGCCTTCGGTGCCGCAAGGAGATGGCCCGTAGGAAACTATGCCGACAGCTATCCAGTTGTTGCCTTGTGGTGCGTGGCCCATGAGTGGTCCACCGGAGTCTCCACGACACGAGTCTCTGCCGGCAACCCCTCCAGCACAAACTTGTTTGTTGCCAACAACTCGGTTAACTCTTTGGAAAACGTTGGCGCATTGGCTGGTTGACACAATTGGTACTCGGGCTTTTAGCTTCACCTCTGATTCACTGGCTGAAATATTATAACATGTTTTTAACGAGTGATCGGTACACACTACATACATGCATAGGATATTTGCTTCAAGGCATCGCTAAAAGGGAAGGAATCGGCAAGATGTTAGGGGTAATTCTTTACGTAAGAAGGCACTAAAGTTATTAATTCAACGCTACATAGGTACAATAATATTGCAAGGAGGCATAAATATACGCTAGATAATAGTTTTCCTCGTTTATTTTGAGCTCTTGCTTTGCAGCCAAATGCATTTTGCAAGGTCAAAAGAGATAGGTCTATAGAATCATGCAGGCTTTGCATGATTACCCTAGACAGCGATTTGCTCAGGGTAGAATAGTCATCAAGCTTATTTTACAAAGCTAAATTACTTGACGTAATTTCACTTTGAACTATTGTCTATCATATTCATAATACGGCTGCTTCAAATATAGCCAAGAAAGAAGACGTTCGATCAAGTCACCGTTAAAAACCTACATCCAAAAACCCTATACAGTGATTTGTTCAGCAGGGCCAATTTTAAAGCCAATTTTACAAAACTCCCGAGTAAACTTTGAAGCCCTATTCATAACATTTAAACGGCTGTAGGCTGCACATAAGAACGATCAAGTCACCTTTAAAAAAAAAAGTAGATTCAAATCGGTCCCTTTGGGAGCAGGGACAGGTATTGTTTGTAATTTTTATCTATAAGTTATTCCCTTGGTTACAAACGCTCGTATTAAATATGGATTATCTCATAGGAAAGCCTATTTTGTTTTGTTGTTTAAATTAGTATAACCAAAAAAGTTACTCCTATTAATGAATAAATATTTAAAACTCGCTTTGAGATTGTATTGATTTTGGGAAGAATGTCTTATTGTATTTTACCTAATTTTGATAAGCAGAGAATCAAACTCTTCTGTATAGAAAGCCTGATAAATCGACTGTCTAGTCAACGGTAATTATGGTAAGCTTGCTAGTTGGGTATTGCTTGCAATTAGTTGCAAAGCCAAGCTGAGGTTTGACGGCTAGGGGTTACTGCCCACCTGACCACTGCTCAGGGGAGTTGGCATTGCCAAATCCGTTGTCTTGCTCTGGGAAAAATTATAAAAAGTTATTCTATAATATATGTAACTCCTCACTGTATTCATAATTTCCATACTAATATATGTATACCTAACTTATAATTAATATTGTTATTTGTATAGAATATTATATACATGAAAAAGTTATTCTATCTGTTACCTTTCACGCCTAAACAGCTGACCGGATCTTTATAGGTACATAGTGGTACCTTTAATAGGGGAAGGACACGGGCTACTTTTTATCCTGCAAAACGCGTGCGAAGCCGCGGGTCAAAGTTAGTAAATATATAAATTGTGACAAGCATTTGTCCCCAGGCGGGAATCGAACCCGCGACTTCCTGCGTCTCAGGCGGACCTTCAGCCACCGCACCACAGAGGTCGTCAAAAAGCTGTCTATTTAGCTCAAACATGGACACTACACGCAACCGTGCCGTGACCGCATGCATGTGAATAAGCAAAAAGTGAAACCTCAGTTTATTTTTGATATTCACTTCGAAATAATGTAGGAAAAATCTTAACTCACTGTTTTCAGTTTTACCCCACCCAGCGACTTCCATATCTTCACCGATGAAGGAGCTTTGCCTCAATTCGTTCGATAGCGGCAGGCAAATTGGTTTCACAAAATCTGAAAAAATACGTATTGTTCAAATCTAACATGATAACAACTAAGGCATAGCTTAGCTGAAACGAATGTGTTTAGGACTTAAAATATGTAGAATAAACATTTTAAATTAAAAATAACTGCCGAAGTAAAAATAAACTTGGTAAATTAACACAATTATGGAATCATAGGTACATAAGAATTCCCGACACGAGTAGGTACTATCTAGGTACAATCAAGTAAGTATATGTATAACGACAAAATAAATAGTGACTTTGCTGTCCTACTCAGATTGGATTCGAAATGAGCAAGACAGCATGAGAGATAACGTCATTATCATGGGCCTTAATTCCACTAAATTAGTCGCTTCACCACAACAAAAGTACCTACCGATGACTTGACTTGTTTTATTTTTGCAATATGTCTGGTTTGCCACTTTTCTCAAAATATCGTCGTCGTCTCAATCAATGTTATTTTGCCTTTTATTAACCAATCTATCAATATTTCCGTGCAAATATCACCGCTTTCAGTCGATGCTTTTATGATGTTATACATGTTATTTTAATAGGTATCTATGTCATAGTTTGTTTTTGTATCATTAATTTCGTTGTATAATTAAGGTTATTGTAAAAAAGATATGTAGATCTCGAAGAAAATCTCAAAGGCTAAGATACCGTTAAGTTTAAGTTGTTTTGTTACATTAATGTTTTTTTAATCTTATTATATTAAGCACCATTGTAAATTAGAATTATGGGGGTGACATACCATGTTTGACCAAACCCTCATGAACCAAATAAAAGAAAAAAAAAACACCGCACGCATTATTATTTAGAGTTTCTAGATATTATTTAGTAAAGTGTGTTATTATAGTAAAGTGATTTCGGCCCAAGGACGCAGGTTTATATCCAAAGAGTATTACTACAGTTATAAGTACCTTCTTACCATTAAACGTTGCGTTCCTATCTAGCCTAAGCAACGCGATATCATCTTGCTGGTTCCCATCTTCAGTGTCGTATCGCTCGTGTATAATGACCTCCTCGACTGGGATGTCCTGAGGGGGCGGACTGCAGTCGTCTTCGACGCAATCCAGCGTGGATGAAGTGTCCCATTCGCCAAGACGCACTTGGGTTCTGAAATTGGTTTAAAAGCGATTATTTATCTGATTACCAGACCACCAGCCTGACGACATCGTTAATAGGATGGCTGTGATGTGATGACCAATGTGGCACGGTGGGCAAGGGTCCGTTTGCGACGTAGAAAGTTACGGGTTCGAATTCCGCTTGAGAAAAAGGTATTTTTGATGTCTAACTATAAAAAACGATCTCTATGTAGGTATTAAGTATAATTATTATATTAGTAGGTACTTCATCCATGGTACTGCTTAGCTTGGGGCTAGATGATCCTTTGTGGATTGTCCAGCATGATTTATTTGGGAAGGAGTGGACTGGGTTGGTAAGGGACAGAATGGCGTGATGGACAGGAGGCTTATACCCAGCATTGGGTGCTCACTGCACACGGGCTGAGCAGACATTATTGTCTAACTATGCAATCAGCCTAGCATTAGCTGTATTATACATCTACGAGTAGGTACAAGAAATATCTTACTAGCTTCTGCTTACGGCTTCGCTTATGTGATAATGATAACTGCATAAAATACCCTTCAGATGTATTTATTAACCTATCCTTCAGTAATGAACTTTTAGAATACCTAGGTCCAGTAGTCACGGAGAAATTCAATACATTCAGACAGGTCTTTCTTTACCTATTAAATTCAGATAAACTTACAAATTGAGAGATGTTACTTTCGAATGGGTAGGACACTCATTACCTCTATTGTGTTTTGTTAGTCTATGTTAGGACGTAGGTACCTACAACATAGGTAGTATTAGAATACAGTTAAGAGATAAAACAATAAGTTGGACTTACAATTTCCATCCTGGAGGCAACCCATTTCGATGCACACAATGTGCTGCTGTCAAGACATATCTTTCGGATATGATCACACCGCCACAGTAAAAACCTGAGCCGACCGCTGAAACAAAAATTATCAGTTAGTTGAATAAAAAAGAAAATGAGTGCAAAAAGAGATCTCTCCGGCGGGGAATCGAACCCCGGTCTCCCGCGTGACAGGCGGGGATACTTACCACTATACTACCGAAGACTTGACGTGAATGTTAAAATTAGGTAATAAAAAGTAGATGTTTAATGTTTGTGGGAAGCGTATTTCATCTAGCTAGACCATAATCTTCATTTAATTATGTGATATGGTGGTCGAACGCTAGACCATTATCAATATACGAGTACCTATATAAAAAAACCAACCAAACTTACGTTTAGAGAACCGGAGCAGAGCCATCCAAGGATGTTCATCGATGTCAGTTCTGACCCCACCGGTGATTCTATCATTGTTCTGAATACCACATCTTTTTAATGTGGGCAGAAGTGATATCGGGTCAAATCTTGACGGAAAGGCATTCAAAAATTCTGGAGGGCAACACACCTGTAATGTAAGAAACTTCTTTAGTTTTAGGTTTAGATGTATTAGAACAAGCTGAACCTGGGAACTAACTTTTAGCGAATTTTTTGAGCTTAATCGATTGTAGTTAATTATGATGTATAATCGATTGATTTTATTGCCCAGGCCATAATAATCGATGTAACCATGATTGTAGATACTACCTACCCTACCTCAAAGGGTAACAGAAACTTTTCAAGATGTCTTAATTAGTTATTGTATTCGATCAGTAGTAGGTACCTTGGTCGTTGAAGTGTTATTGAACCATAGCAGATATATAAAATTCCTATAAATTTTCCTTACAAAACCGGCTAGACAAACTTGTTTATTTTGTTAAAAGTTATATGCGATTATATACGAACCTTAATGCCATTATGATTATTATGTACTACACTGCCCGCGGTTTCACAAGCGTTGTTTCTATGGGAACTTTTAAGGTTATTTCTATCCCATGGGAACTGATTTATGGGATAAAAAGTAGCCTATGTTTTATTCCAGGTGTTGAACTACCTGTTTGCAAATCAGTCCGATCCGTTCAGTAGTTTTGGGGTGAAAGAGTAGCAAACATCCAAACTTTCGCGAAGGAAGTAAGGATTGTATCTGAGTTAGACCGTATCAGAATGAAGCCCAATCATGAGTATGTAGGTAGGCTAACTATCTACTAATAACTTACTTGACATCTTTATTATTTCCAATGTGTCTGTTTTGCCACTTTCCAGTATAAGCTAAGGCGTAATTTATTGAAATTGAAGGAATGAATTTAAAATAATTTTCACATTCTATGTTATTTTTTTCTATTCTACCATAGACAAGCCCTAGTTAATTATGAAAGCTTGCTCAGTCATCAATCTATGTTTGAGTAACGCTTTTCTATGACATAAACGTTACTCAATGTAATGTAGGTTAGGTATTATGGTATGTAGTGTACTCTTCGGGCCAACTCTACTGCCATACGTGCCGTAGGATATTCAAGACCAAGTTCGATCTAGCGAGCCATTATTAGAGCTCATGATAGAAAAAATCCGTGATTACTTAGGGTCGCCGTCATCGAAATCGATGAGGAGGCCTATATATATGTAGTGTAAGTATTTGTTTTATTTTCTTTATCTACATATATATTTACCAACGTGCCATCGTCTAGATTGTTCCTGCATGTCCAGTCCATCCTTAGGTTGTCTGGAAAAGATTGCTCTCAGCGAAGAAGGGCGCCCTTTATACTTCCTTTATTCTAATGTTTATTTCTGTATTGTTTTCTGTTTTGTGTAGTATAATAAAGTGTTTTCTATCTATCTATCAATGATAGATCTATGACTTGAGCAAGCTTGGAGAGTGTTTGGCTTTGGGCTTACCATAGGTGAGCCCTGTAGTGAGAACCCGCAGTGCAGGGACCTCAGCAAATCTTTCAGTTGGGTAGTAGCCCCCTGCAACAGCCGTGTGTAGAGCCCCGCACAGGTTTCCAATGACACGCAATTGGCACCGCCATTGCAAGTCTCTGAAACCGTTCATCATAATTTATTGAGTAATTTCATTAATTTATTAATTGATTACCTACACTAATTAATTGTCGGAACTTTAACTAGGAGCAGTAAAATTTTTTCTTATTCGGTATCTAATCTACCAATACACAAGAACTGCCCTCCAGCTTAGTACGAACCGCATTGAAAGTCACCTACATTTCTAAGCATGAGTCCCAGGCTCCTCCGTTTTCATATAATTTATGTTTTTGATGCTCCATTGATATAATTCATCAATAATCTGTCGTAGACGAAGCAATCGGGTAGAGCTTTAACTCGTAGATATAAAAAAGGCACTTTAGATGTCGTATAACGGTTGGTAGGTCGTTGACCAATATTATAAACAAGAGCGGGCCAAAGGCTGACCCTTGCCTTACGCCGGATCGCCAAACGCCATCAAATAATTAGCGATAAAAATAAGCAAAACGTTCAAATTTCACAACTTTTTCTCAGGATTATTTTATTCGACCTCAAACTTATTTTTACTGGACTATAACGTTAATACTTCGTTGTATGTCAGTTTTTTATATCAGTTTTTGTTAAGTTTTCATTCAGTTAACATAACATTATCTTGGACTCGGGTATTAACCATTATTTGATTAGCATATTATTATTCTTTTCCTGTGCTTGTACGAACATTTTCTTTTTTTTTTGCAGGTAATATTTACCGTGGTATGCATACATACCTATAAGTAGTGCCAATACCTATTTACTATAGTTGAATACATACGTACCTACCTAAGTTATAGGTTTTTCGACGAAAAGTATCTACTCATAAGTCTAAGGAAAACCATATAGGAATTAAAATAAAACCATATAGGTATCATGCAAGAAATTGGATTTTACGTGGTTTTAAAATCAAAAAGTAAACAAAACCGACCGGTCTTGCTTTTCTATTGTTCTTTTTCTAATGCGTTCTTGTGGTTAATATTACTTAATTTAATGCCCTGGTATTTATTTAATTGCAGTTTATTGTGTTACTGCTTTACGAGCTTATTATAGGTACAGGAAAATAGAATAATTAAATTAAATAATAATTTGTATGTTTTAATAAAACTAAGAACAGACTTCTACCTCCTTAATATATACACCGTTTTTTAAGTTTTGCGGGACAAATGCCTCTAGACAAATCCTAATTATTTTTGTTTTGGTGGAACCATCTTGGAATCTTTCTCTATACAATTATAAAGATATCATAAATATCGGTCCGTAAACATACATGAACCTTCTCCTTTTTTGAATATATATACATACACATATACATACATCGTCACTTACCATCAGGTCAGATTGTGGTCAAACCAAGGTTTATTGATTACGAAAAAAGTCCCTTCCTACATATTGCAAGCATTGTAAAGAAATTTTTTATAATAATTTATTTGATTTTTCAAGGGTTTAAAATCATGTGAAGTACTTTATTAATAAGATATATAAAGCAATTTATTAATTTTAGCATCGTTATATGTAAATGGCTCTCTAATCTACACCTACATACATAAATATTATTGTTTACATCGACAGAGCCATTTTTTTTTCACAAAAATAACACTACAAAATGATGTGTGGTTAATTTTGGACAAGTAGTTTTAGATAGTTCAAGATCGGTAGTTTTACCTAATTGATTTTAATATTAACTTGATACTTCCACGGGTTAAATGTTCTTGACTCACACACATGCATGCGGACAATGAAGTGACCCGATAAGGGTTCTTATTGTCCATTAAGGGATGGATTTCTGATATGAAAATAAAGCTACATTTACGCGCAATCACAAACAGGACCTACCTATTTCGTCTGCTCTGATAAGACTAATAGGGGTTATCAAAACGAATCCCAGTTCGATGATAATACTTCATTGACATTATCATCAAACTATTATTCGTATCATTTCTAAGAAACAAGTTAAAAACAACCAGTTTTGCCTATGATGTCGTCAACTGCAAATTGAAAACTGGTAGCACCAGTACGAAAATTGCAAATAATTGAAGCGAACTCAGACAAGTTACATTGCATCTAAGGTCATGAAGGTCATCAAATTTAAACACAGGTTTTATGTCGAAGCGTACTTACGTCCAGTCACATTCGCCAAAGACACTACTGCCACACACCAGAACAGAACAGTCCTTTTGGACACGCGAAACATTATGCTAAGTGTATTATTGTGGGAATCATATAAACTGTCAATATGTTGTTGTGAGGACGGTCAGCGTGCGACTGATATCGGCTAACCGGCCCTGACTTTGCCTCTGACCACAAACTTAAGGTTAACAACTATAAATATTTTTAAAACACGAATGCGGCATAAACTTGTGTATGATCTGACGGCTGCTTTAATTATGAGCATCCAACAGCATTAGTGGCTGGGTTTTCCTTATTCTTGTTGATGCTTGTAGGAGACGGCTCGCATTTGATACTTATATGCGATAAATATATCGCAGGACTTTCCTGAGAGATTTGAAATGCAGATGGTAATGAGTTTTAATCTGGAGTGAGTTGTCGTGTTGATAACCTACTGTTTTATATTTCCTAATAAATGATAGATGTTTATAAGAAATCATATTTCCTTTAAGATCATTAATCATTTCGGTTATATCCACCCAGTAGTGTCCACATACCTGTATCAATACTAGTTAATTATTGAACTAATTAATTTAAGTTTTCTAATTAGTTAGTAGTTATGTAGTCAGTGAGGTAACAAACATCCAAATTCAAACTTTCGCAGTTATAGATATATTATAAATTGTGTAATAATAATAAATAATATGTGTAACAACATTTTTTGTCACATATTTTATTACATTTTGGCTACTCTGCCTACGCTCAGTATTTCTTTAATTTTGCAGTATTATTGTTAGAAAGGTGAAGATACAATTTAGATTAATGTAAATTTTGTAATGCAAACATGATTGATGGAGAAATCATTACAGAAAATGGCAATACTAACAGCTGGAAAAGTTGCTTGTGGTTTTTATAAAAATATTTCCTAATGCATAGTGTTGTCAACACCACCCCAATGCCTGACTTTTCGACACTGACAAACAGTAAAATATGAATAATAACAGTTAAATATAATAGACGTAGATTCCATGGTGACGATCTTTTGAAGGCCTATAACGTCGCAGTGAAGATGATGATGAAGTTTCAGGGATGGTGCCAATGCCTTCTAATCTATTTTCATTACTTTGCGGAAATAAAAAAAATGAGAATTAGCAATAGCTGACATGGTTGCCGTCCTATAGCCTTTAATAATTTTATAATATTTCAGAACATTTCCTTGAATTAATTTATTGATTAATTTTAAATTATTTTATGAATTGATTATTAGTAAAATATAATTTAATTAATATTCCAAATTGTAATGATGTTATATTTAACTTTTATATACCATAAACGAAGAACCTATTTAGCGTGTAATAGTGTTTTTTTTTAAATAATAAATGAACTTAAACGGAACCAACTTCAAGTTATCGAAGAGCAAAGTACGACGCTATTCTTTTTGTGGATTTGTTGTAGCGTTCTGAAAAGTTACTTTCTGAGCATCTTACGTGTCAGTGGTTTCCAAACAGATTCTGAATACAGCAGTAGAAGTACTCAAAATAGCTTTGTTTTTCGTCATATTTTGTATGTGTGTCATAAAAAATGCATTGTAACATTTCAGACGGACATTATGTTCCGGTTTATACAGAGGACAGAGAACCAAAGTTATCGACATAGCTCTAAGAATTAGCAAGCTGAAATGGCAGTGGGCTGGCCATATGAAGACCACTCGGTAAACGTAGTGTAGGACGCCCTCCGACCAGGTGGGATGACCTGCGAAAGACTGCAGGTAGATGTTGGATGTGGCAAGTTGAAGACAGGGCGCTATGGCGCTCATTAGGGGAAGCCTATGTCCAGCAGTGGACTGTTATAGGCTGATGATTGATGATGTTATACGAAAACGAGCCATAACTACTCATAGATATTCACTTGAAATGTAAGATCTTACTTCGATTGAAACACAGCCAACGTAAACATTGTGTCGCAATGCCGCAATGTGTATCAAAAGTTGCAAAAATAAAATATAATTTGTTAGTAAGTGCGCTATTATGAGCTTTTATGGAGACTTCTTTTAGCTTTGATTTTTTATGTGACCCGAAATCTAGATAGCATTTGAGATCGCAGAGTAGTTTCTATTTGTGTAAATGAAATAAAAATTTAGTACTCAGAGTTTTCGTTTGAAAAATGTTCATACAAAAGACTTCAACGCGCCACCTTTTTATTATTAGACTAGCGGACCGCCCCTTTTATTATTATTATTATTTTATTATTATTTATTTATTCGTAGCAGTTTATTTTTATTATTGACCTCTCCCGTACCCCACAGACGCCTACATCGCGTAGTTAGCTGAGGCCTGAGTGACCACGTGACTTTTCTAAGACTTAAATTTGTAAACTCGTGATATCTTTCGAATGGAATGCCCGAATTCAATAATTTATATGCAGGTATTGAAGCAGTCTTAAATAAGAATTAGTTTATTTTGATAAAGATTCTTACGAATAAATATCGATTCTAGCGGCGGCATTTAAATTAAATTTTTAAAATAAAATAACAGTTATTGTGACTTAACTATAATAGTTAGACATATGTGTTGTCGTGATATTTTTTGTTGATAATGATGTGTTCTGCAAAGTCGTTTTTCATTATTTTGTTCTATTATCAATAGTTCATTTATTCTATTATCAACAATTTGCGAACGTATTTTTAGAGGACTTTACCCGAAAACATTATTATCATAAATTTTTTCGACAGATCTAATTATATCATAGGTAAGTGTGTTCTTATAAGCACTAGATAAAACTTTAACTACTGCGATGTTAAGTTTACCTTGTGCCGGAATCGGAAAACAAAATGTGTAAAAGTTGTAGAAAAATATATTTTGTTTTATTTTATACTCTACCTATTTAGTACTTCTTAATATCTATATATATAAAAGAAAGTCGTGTTTGTTACAACACTTATAACTCGAGAACGGCTGGACCGATTTAGCTGAAAATTGGTGGAAGGTAGCTTAGAACCAGGAGTCTAACATAGGATACATAGGATTTTTATCATTTAATGAAAACATTTGACACATCGATTTCCACCGGGGCGAAGCCGCGGGGCGCAGCTAGTAGAGGTATAAAACAAAGGCGGGTTTGTTCGAACACTTATAATTCGAAAACGGCTAGACCGGTTTTCATGGTTTGTTGTATTTGTCTTCTTCCCGAATAGCAGAATAACTAATCAAAACATTATTTTTTATAAATGAAAATTGAAAAAAAAAACTCGAATTTTCACGCGGGTGAAGCCGCTCAGCTAGTTGGCTGATAATTTATAAGCAGACCATAGGGTCGCGTAATCGCGTTGCGGCCCTGAGAGTATGGAACTATATGCAAGTTTCTGTTTTCATTTCTAACTAGGTACCTACCTAAAACATGGGTGTGTGTAAGCAACCAAACAAAGGTCTTTATAAAAAAAAAACTAAATCATAATGCATAATATAATAATATTCACGTGTGAGGCATGTTTACATTTTAAATAAATATTTTACACCTGTTAAATAAATTTACATCAAAAACAACGTAGGTACTATTATATATTATATACTTGAACAAAACAAAACTTTTTCATCTGCTACTAAGGTCTCAACTTGGACAGTATCCAATCGATATAAGCTCCAACTCTGGTGTAGACTGCAGGCCAGCCTTCGAGTCCACAAGGCGACTTCCCGTGGGAAACTATCCCGAAAACTATCCAGATATCGCCTCGCTGGCCCATGAGTGGTCCACCGGAGTCTCCAACGCAGGAGTCCCTGCCGCCGACCCCACCAGCACAAAGTTGTGTGTTTCGAATACTATAGTTAAGTGTTTTATATTTCTGTGCACATTCGGCGTTTGTCACGACTGGCACTGGGACTTTACGCTTCGTATCTGATGCGCCGCCTGAAAATTTGAAACATATTTTAGTGATTGGTGTATATTACTTGATGATGACCTCTGTCGCGGTGGGCGAATGTCTACTTGCTCTGCGACGCAGAAGGTTGCGGGTTCGATTCCCGCCTCGGGACAATTTTGTGTACGATCTGCAGATATTTGTTCCAGGTGTTCTGGTCGTTATGTATATCGGTCATCTAGTACCCATAACACAAGTTCTGCTTACCTTGGGACTAGATAATGCTGTGTGGATTGTCCAGGATTAATTTATAATTATAGAAGAAACTAAAGTTCCACTTCTTATCACCAACGTCGATGAGAGCGTGTCTGAGGCGGATATAGCAGAATACATTCTCACCAAAACCAGAGAGAATGTTAAGCCAATCAAGTTGAAGATAGCTAGAAGGCGAAATTATAAGGCCTTTAAAATTTTTGTGAGCAAGCATCCTGTCTACGTTTCTTGATAGCTATATGTGGCCACAAGGACAGCATAGACATTGACGCAGTTTATATTATTAGGCGATTACAATGCCCACCCTAATGAGCGATTCTGGTGCGAGCTGAGTATTGAGCAGAGCAGAATTGGACGTGTGCTGATATGAATATCTTAGGCGCAGATTCTGGTATGTTATGTTTGTGAGTGAAGCACACGGTAGTGCGCGATGGCTAGATCACTGTGTAGTCACTCCAGCCGCGTTTTCATGTATAAAACGGGTAGGCCTTATTATGAATGCATGCTCAGTTATCATTCTATGTTTGAGTAACGCTTTTCTATGCCTTAAACGTCACTCATTAGTTATTAAATACCTATGTATCATGTGCTGCAGTGTCGAATAATCGTCTTATCTATCTGTCAACCTCCAATCTGTCAACTGTATGAATGAGAGGTATATTGGAATTGCACAGAAAATATTTGAGGTACTCTTAACTTACTGGTTTCAGTTCGACCCCAACCAACTACATCCAGTTCTTCACCGATATGGACGCTTTGCTTCAATTCGTTTGTTAGCGGTAGGCAAATTGGCTTCACAAAATCTGGAAATTTATGCAATATAATGATAGCAAAGAGTAGCTGAATCTAACTTGAGAAATTTTAAATAATTGCCGTGGTTAAACGATAATTTGGTAGCCGAAATTGGATAAAAAGGAATTCACTATTAATTATAGTACTTTATCATTTATCTATAGAGATTGAGATGTATTTTTTTAGAACATAAGTATAAACATGTTCTAAAAAAGCTTTAAAAATCCTTTTTAGCTAAGGGTGGTATTCTCTGAAAGATAACCGGCAAATTATGCACCACCCTTAGACCTACATACACTATGTAAAAAATAGTCCTCTAGTTATTAACTGTATCGCTTTCGAGTATTGACTTTAAAACTACCTAAGTTTCGAGTGGACTTTCACATTATCCATCTGCTCAGCCCGTGAGCTTGGATAATGTGAAAGTGTAAAGTGAAAAACATACTACCTACTACAAAACCCATGACAATGTGAAGCAAAAATTACTCACAAACAGCGAAAACATATTGATTACCACACGTCTTAGATTAACGCACTCAAATAGAGACGCTTTAATGTGGTGGGTATAAAATGTTTCTGTATGAATACTCCTGGTGTATGAATACTATTTGATCTCCCTTATAGGGCTAAGGTATATACCTCCTCCCCCTCATCAGCTCACATACGTCCACTACTGAACATACCTCCCCAAATATAGAGGTTTTGCCATAATCACCACGCTTCGCATTCAGATAAGTCATTGGAGGTGTTAAAAATACACAGAAAGAAGATCTTGCCCTTCTGCTAGGTTTCCTTAGTCGACACTTACGAAATCCACAGGCTGAGTTGTAATGGTCGATTCTTCCGCCGCGACCGCTACTTTAGGAACCTACTTACCATTGAACTGTGCGTCCTTATCAAGCCTAAGTAACGCGATGTTGTTGGGTTGATCCTTTTTATGTTTGTATAGTTCGTGTACGATGATCTCCTCAATTTTAATGTCTTGGTGGGGAGTACCGCACGGAGCGTCGCCTTCAGGGCAGTCCAACCAAGATGATGTGTTCCACTCCCCAAGACGCACGTGCGTTCTGAAAGTGATATTAATATAAAATAAGCCGGCATTGTTTATTGAATATAGAAAATTAAAAATAATATTTCTAAGTGTTCTAAAGTGGAGCCCTGCGAAAGACTGTAGGCAGATAATGTATACGGCAAGCTAAAGACAGGGCGCTATGTGCGCTCATTAGGGGAGGCCTATGTCCATCAGTGAAATTTTATGTTGGTGATATAACAAAAATGAAGGACCAAACTTTCAGGGACGGCAGGTTTGATCACAGAATCCTAGAAAAATATTAAAAAAAAATCCTGGCCTTTAGTTTTTTTTTTAAATAAATAAAAACAAAATGACCGCTAAATTAGGCAATGGACTGCTATATGTGTCATTTAAAATTAAATATCTCTTTTGCAAACTCAAAATATCTACACGGAACCCTATTCCTATCCTTGCGGTCTCCGCATCTACGACCTGCACCATAGTTATGATAGGTAGGTACTTATGTACTACAAATGCATACTATTTTTCATCCAGTAAACAGGCGGACCGATCAAATACAAACTCCTACACGAAAACTTTAACTTTTAAAGGTATTGATTGGCCCAAGCACAACACAATAAACTTGCCCGATAGGTAAGTAGGTATCTAATTCACTGTTAAAATAGGTAGATAGTTAAAATCTATATACACTTTCTCCTAGCTTTTATTTTGTTCACGATAGAATGTGAACAAACATTTGAATGAAGAAAGAATTTTCAAAAAAGACGGTACACGACAGGAGGTAAACAAACACTAAACTGATAAAAACTTGTTATGATTTCTATTACCGAAGCGCTAAAAAAGTACAAACTTGGACCCTCCAAGTTAAGGTATACATTTTGTCACACGTTATCTTATGGTCAAAGGCCGGATAGTTGCATTATTGCGATGACAAAGTGTAATTCGGCGAAGCACTTGCCTTGTTATTTTTGCATTTCACTTGGGCCTAGATGATGTTGTGTGGATTGTCCAGTATTATTTATTCATTTGTATCAAACTTACAAATTCCAATCGAAGGGCCATCCACCTTCGTTCGCACAATGAGCGTTTGTCAAGACATATCTTTCCGATATGAGCGAACCGCCACAGGCAAAACGTGACCCTTGCTCTGAAATAGGAATGATACGGACGAATATTGTTTAAACAAATGCTGAATAAATAAGTACAAAAAGAGGTCTCTCCAGTGGGGAATGGAAACCCGTACATCCGGGGTAACCAGGGATAGGGATTTTTACAAAGTTTTTTTTTCTGTCTTGGGTAAATTATCTCGTCGGATCGTTTCTCAAGTCTTAACCAAACGAGTCGAAATTATAATTCGTCATGCGTCTGTATCCTAGTTATAATTCATGCTCAACAGCCTATATTGGTCCACTGCTGGACGTAAGCCTCCCCCTGATAAGCGCCTAATTAACTTTTTATCTCATAAGTTCGGAATGCCGATATTCGTTCGTACCATGGGAATTAGAGGATCGCAGTTCGGTGGTAAATTGTTCTGCAGGCCAGTTACCCCTGTAACCCGATGGTGTCGTACGAAGCGACTAAGAGACCCAGTCGCTTCTTACGACACCCTCGGGAAGAGTTGGGGTGGTGTACCTAATTTATAAACCGGCACCATACGGCTACTATCTCTGCTTCGCTATAATGCATACCTAACCAGTAAAATTATTCTTATCTGTGGCATAACGCTAAAAAACCAGATGGAGAAAAGATAATTTTGTATTCTTGTGTGAAGTTGTTTACAAACATTATACATTGAGAAGGGCTTGACTATAGGTAACATAACGATGATAGATCTTGTCAACCTTGCAAACTCGAGTTTGGTGGTTCTTATGATCAACTTACTTGTACTGTATGCGAGCAAAGCCATCCATGGATGTTCATCGATGTCAGTTATCGCTCCACCGTATATTCTATCAACGGGATTCTCAATGCCACAATTTTTGGGTAGCAGCTGTTCTTGACCATGATGATGACGATGCTTATTAGCTCTTGATGAAAAATCTTGCACAAAATTCTGCAAGAAAAATTCTCCTAATATTATTTGGGCAGCCGAAATTTTGTGAAATGTGAATTTAATTTTAATATACAAAAAACTACTGAGCAGATCAAGATGAAATTTAAGGTAATTGCCGAGACAGGTTTCGACTAAATTAAAGGCATTCTCGTAGTCCACAAACCTTCGGGAGAGACGGTTGCTGATAATAGCTCAGAGAGCTTATAGACGTGGCTCAGCAGTGAAATGGGTCTACAGGAGAAGAGGAAAGGCTTTGTCACCCTTCTCATGGAATAGTACCACCACGCTCCTGTTACACGCTTCTGGTGTTGGTCCCTCGAGAATGACGAAGTTGAACAGCGTCTGAAGTACTTTTAGTACCGTGATCAACCCGTTAACAGAAGTTCTGTCGTCATTCTGTTATCTTCGGTGCCTCGTTGTTTTTAAGCTGTTTGAGCCATCCTGATCTCGTAAAGGCTGACTTCCGGGATAGCTTTGGTATAGCAAGTGTAGGTACTTACGTCGTTAGTTTTATGAAGTTTTCTTTTCATGTCAAATCCAGCTACATTCACCAGTGACACCATGAGTACACAGCAGAACAAAACTGTTAATTTAGACAACTTAAACATTATGAACTGTCATATGTTTTTGCGAGGCTGGTCGGTGTGCGACTAATATCGGCTATGAGGCTATGGTAGTTAATATATGCTAAGCTTTAATTTACCATGTAACTACGGTTCATTTGCTTTAAATAGGCATAAGTTGGGGCATGTAACTGACCATGTCACCGATTGCGGTGAAGACTGCGTGAGGGTTAGTATACTTACACGTGTACGCACACCTCCCCCCGCGCACTACGCCACCGTCGTCGTCGCTGCCGCGGCCATTTTAAATACATCTATAATTTCATGGTCTTCCTTTAATTTAAGATGCTATGTTACTTGGAAAAAAAAACACCCGATTGAGTCTTTTGATCGGTATCGTTAAATTAGTTGTGATTTTTTTTTACAATTTGACGCTTTCGATTCCTGGTTCAGATAGGCGATTATTCAAAAACCTTTGAATGCAGTTTGCATTAATTTTAAATCAAAATGAAGTCTTCTTTCAGTAAAATTTTCTACCTACAATATATAAGGTACTTTCCCTCGATGTGGCATGGCTGTGGGACGTCCAGTATAGTAGTTACTTAGGTAATCGGATACAAATCATTATATATTTGTGTCAGATTAAAATTGCTTAACCCAGTTAAGCTCAAGAAAAAATATGTATATAGTCAGGTTTACAAACTATATTTTTTGTAATAATAAATATTTATCGTTACACGTATTTCAAACGTGATCCTGACTATTCATTCATGGAATGAAATCATGAAAACACGTTTATAAAACATATTAATTATGGTTGTTTAAATGGAATCCCTCGATGCTTATAGAAAACACAATGAAAAAAACCCTTTGTTTTCAGGAAATAAAGAATTTTACTTGTAAATTAAAAGTAATTCAAGTAAAAAGTTTTTTATTTTGTCAGAACCTTTATAAATTAAATTTATAACAGATTAACAGAACACAGAAACTGACAAAATCGGTCTCCACTCAGCATGTGCTATGGTAGAGCAGATCGTACCATAGCGCTGGTCTTCCGTGGAGACCGTGGTGCGCGAGGTAATACTAATAGGAACAAAACTAAAATGTAAATTAACATAAAACAATTAACGGAAACTAAAAATTGAAAGTATGAAAGTATTTGAAAGTCTCCTATCTTTACCACCAATAATTACTTTATTTCAGAACAGCCTCTGTAGACAAGTAGCACATATGTATCATGCCAGTCCGTGCTACTACTTTTTATGCACTGATTTACATATTGACCTACCTTAAAATCATAATACACAGCTTTCTAAGAGAAAAAATGCGCAAAAACTAAAGATATTATCCATATCGCTTCTAGGGTTCTAATTCCTAATCCATAGCTTTTGTGTAGTTCTTATATAAATTTAAAATTACTCACAGGCGTACCTTACCGACGGTAAATACTGAATTTCCGATTGTCAGCGGAACAGCGGAACAAAAGGGAGATTGAACCAGCAAAGTTTGCATACGAATTGGAACCAAGTGGTGTAGGGTTTATACCTACTCAGGTAGTTTTTGTTTACGGCGTAGATCAGGTAAGGAAAGGACATCGGAACGAAGAATACATGGTTTGTGTTAATCAATTTGGTTTAAAGGGATGTCCAATATATGTATGAGGGGCTTTATTTCATATAAATTTTAAGTTTTTTTTTCTGTTGTCTGCTCAGTACTTATTTATTTATTTATTTTAAGGAAGGCCTACAGCTTAAATAATACAAAATAAATAACATTAACCTAGCAACAAAATGGCCTTCACGGCTAAATTACATTATGAAAATTAAATATACGCTATGCAATTTGATAAGAAAAAAGAAATTTATTGTTAACAATCGTCGAAATTGTGATGATTTAAATGAAATGAAGGGCTAAACGAAATTTTCGAAACAAACAATGACTTAATTAAATGAAATATAAAGTACCTACTATTAACACAAAAAATGAGAAAATACAATATTTTTGTGTTAGTAAATAAGATTAAAAGTTTTACATAATATGTAAAACTTTTAATCTTATTTACTAATATGATAATTATTAGTTATACTTAATATGATAATTATTAGTACAGATAATTAACATATGCTTCATTTATCTACTTAACCCATTCAAGTATTTACTATGAGGAACCGCTATACAAAAATTGATACCATTATTAAGGATCTGTTAATAATTTAAGTTTGCTTGTGAGACTTCTGAAGGTTAATAAGCAAGACGACGTTATTAATACAAACACATTTTAGTATGCTTAGCGGCTTGTTTGTCTTTTTCCTGCAAAACCTCTTTGAGTTGTGGAAATACTTTTTTGTGTGGTCCTACAGAAACCGCTTACAGGACCGATCCATCTTTTCCAAAAGCTTCAGCTATTTTAGAAAAACGAATATAAACTAAATGTTTCCTAAGCACGGTCGAGCCGCCAAGGACTCCCTATTTATGTTCCTGAAACGGAACGTAAATAATTTCTGAACCTCTTTTGAATGCCTTCAAGCCTTTCTTACACTGAACAAAAATAGACTTCCCATTACCAGTTCTTAAAGTCCTTTTCAAATACGTCTTCATTTGCACGTAATGACTGAACCTTTCGAACTTCCGGGTCACCTTTAATCTTCACCTTAACAATACTTTTAACGACAGTTTTTCAAAGAAACTTATTGCTATTCTGATAATACTGACATAAATCAGATTGTAAAATAAATAATTATGCATCCAACGTTCGGAATTACAAAGACCCATTTCGATGCGAAAATGTTTTTATGAAGCAATCGCGAAAGTTATTTGAGAGATAAGTTGAAATTAAAATTAAATTTCAACTCATCTCAGCAAGCTCTTTCTTCCCAATTTTGGGTGAATTTACTTTTTATAAATGTAAAATACAATATACTTATATTTTCCTGCATTTAGAGTACGACAGCTCCGCAGTTAATTACATCAACAACGCGCCTTTCGAGGCCCAATAGCTCATATTACCACGCTTATTATGGTAAGGATATTCTTAGTCCGCACCTCTTGGTCCTTCTCGCATGAGTACCTAGGTAGGTACTTACTAATTGTACAAGTATAACTTGCCTAGAGTATGTAGATACGCTCGTCTCGTCTCCAATCATCCAAAACCTTCACCTTCTCTGCTATGGACCAAATTTCAGACGGTGACATCGTTTATTGTATTCATGCTTCTTTGAGTCGCAAAAAGTTCAGCAGAAGACAATACGCACGGTAAAATTTTTCAAACTCCCGTGTAACTTCTTTTGAACAATGCCGACGTTAAAGTTCGTACTTTATGAAGCTTAGCGTAAAATTGTCGGAACCTATTCATAAAATTACATATAAATAAAGCTATTTCAAAGATAAGGGTCTTGTCGCATGGCATTTTTATTAAAACCCTGAAGAAGTCCGATGATAGATGATAAAATAATAAATCATCGAACTTGAGATTAGCAATAACCGGCTACTGTAATTTAATTTTCCTCAAGTAATATAAACTTTATGGATATTGAGATCGATGAGACACTTCTGCTCAATGTAACTTGTCATGCTGCTGCCGAAGGCAAAAGCAATAGAAATTAATTAGTATGGGGAATTCATCTTGGAACCCAAGCTTGATACGAGTTCACTCTAGGCTTTCTATCTTGCGCAAGCACTCGCAAACCGTTTTCGACCCCAACTTGGCAACAGTCAAACGATGATGGTCTGATATTGTCTGCAGAACTGTATCACACAAAACTACAGTGGCAGGTCGTCATTATTACTACATGAGCAGTCTTTTATATAATAAAATAAACGAAATAATAAACATCTACCCACTCACAATTTTTAAATGTAAGTGTATATGCACTGATTGGCTTTTATCTATCTCCTACGAGGATACTGAATTTTAAAACATCAAAAATGACTGAAATCCTACATATATATATCCCTTCTCTTTCACACTCACATACCCACACTCACAGCGGTAACTCCTGTTGCCCGGACTCTCATGAGACCGGTGTCCTCGGGAGCACCACACACCCACACACACTCACACCACACCACACACACTACATACATATATCACATATTTCTTTAAAGATACATCCCTATTTATTTTGTTTGCGGAGGAAGGCGCTGATTCCGCTACACAGTTTTAACTTTTGCGGCAGTCAGCCCACAATTGTACCCTATACTATAAGTCTCTTGTTTCGAATAAAGATTTTTGTATTTGTATTTGTATTTCACGCTCTTAAAACTGTAGTCTTAGTAATCGCACCATTCACAGACATCAGACGAATATTATAAATGCGACAGTTTGGATGTAGAGATGAACTTCTTCATGCCAAAACTACTGAATGGATCGCGTTGAAATTTTACATCTTTATTAGCCTGGAATCAGCAGCTTCATAGCGCAGGCTATTTTTAATCCCATAATTTTTTAATGTACCTTGGTAATTTTGTAATATAAATAATTATTTAAAAAATAATGTAAGCATAATAAACAATAGGCCGTAAATAATTTCTACTCTGTTAATGGATTTTAAGATTCGACTTAATACTTTGACTGCGGTTTTTTTTCGACGACTGCGATCTTTTTTTAAACCTAAAAAATTCGTGCTGCCGCTCTACACAGCGGTTGTGTTGCGCCGCACATGCGTTTCGTTCGAAAAATATTACGGCTGTGCTGAGTCACACAGATCTGTATTTTCTCAGCCGCTGCGCTAGTGTGGATTTACGCATATTAGTCACTTGTAGAAAACACATACCGTGTGATTTCAGCAGTCAAAGTGTTAAGATCCATAAATAGAGTAACAACTTCATTATAATATCACAAAGTTCAAACTTAAAAGTGCCACCTATACACAACACATGAGATAGGATAGATCGATAGTATATCTAGAAAGATCAGGTATTTTCTGGTGATGCTTGAGGGATAATAAAAACTGATATTCTTGCTGTACAACTAACGCTGAATAATTATAAATAAATAAATAAATAATGCTGGACAATTCACACAGCATTATCTAGCCCCATGGTAAGCAGAGCTTGTGTTATGGATACTAGATAACTGATATACATAATACAATACATTACATAGATAGAATTTTTTTATCATACATAGAAAACGACCAGAACACCCGGAACAAATATCTGCAGATCGTACACACAATTGTTCCGAGGCGGGAATCGAACCCGCAACCTCCTGCGTCGCAGCCGGACCTTCGCCCACCGCGCCACATCGGTCGTCGTTATAACTGTGGGCTGAAAATATTGTATAAATGGAATTATTATAGAAGGACAGATTTGGGTAGCCTACTTGTAACAATACAGGGTTATAGGGAACTTAATATGACTTTGGCCATAGCTTTTAATATGACTTGCTATATAAACAATCCCATGGTTGCCTTATAGCGATAAATCCTGGCGTTAAGTCTGCTATTTGTGCCTCACGCTTTTCATGATATTTATTTTATTGTTAAAAAATAGAAGTCCAGACTTTTATAGTATGGTTTATATGGTGTCTAAAATGTTTGGTGGTTTTGGTTTAAAAGATGATGATGTTGTCTTAGTTGACTTTAGGCCACGGCGCCAGTTTCAGAGTCTAGTGCTTAGGACGTAGTTTTATTTAAGATCAATGATTTGAGCGCTGGGAGGTGCGACACAGTTTTAAACTTATGCGCTTTCCAGTGTTCCGTTGTATCTTAGAGGTATTTCTTTGTTCATTTTTAAATAAATTGAATTGAATTTAAATGATTAGCCTCATACGAAGTCCATCTGATACTGAAACCTGCCAATTTCAATCATCTAACATACAACAGCACAGAATACGTTCCTACAGGAACTCCAATGCGGGAGCGCATTTTTCACATTAAACGTTACGTGCCCGCAATAAATAGAACATTTCCTTTGGGCCAGCAAGCCGTATTCATTTAAATGTATGTATTACCAATTTATTTTTTATTGCAATAATCTATTAATCAGGACTGTATCCATCGTCGTAGCAGATTTTTTGCCTCCGCTTTTTATTCAGTATCGGGTAGTTCCGATGGTGGGACTGTGTTTATTGCTCCTTGTTGTTTATCCGCTGTTTATCGTTGTTTATCACACTTTTCGACAACACTGTGCAGAGTATGGCGATACCAGTGTCCAAATGATGTCCTGATACGCGTCTAAAAGTGCTATATTACAAAAGATGCTCGTTTTTGGGAAGATATTGTATTTTTGTGTCTACCGTCGATCGACACTACGAACTTAATGAGTGAACGAAAACGAATCGAATAGACATAAAAATTGTTGCCAGCACAAAATACTACAGTTATCGATACCTACCATCGAGTGCACTTCCTACCAGAACTATCAACGTCATCTACTGATAGATAGTGGGACTATTTACAGCGCCATCAATCCTAGATAGTCCTTACTAAGTATTGAGGAGCATATCTATCATGCCTAAGCTAACTCTACGACGTAGCAAGTTCTACGACGTAGCAAGCTCTACGACGTAGCAAGCTCTACGACATAGCTAGCTCTACGACATAGCAAGCTCTACGACGTAACAAGCTCTACGTTGTAGCATATTAACGAACGGGTTCCGAGTGTAAAATACATGAATGCGTACTGATTTTAGGTGATTTACTTAAAGGGGCCTCCGGAGGGACGAATTCTTCATAAAAACGTAATACCAAAATTATTTCTACATCAAGCATATTTCCACTATAATATTGCATTATTTGTATTAAAATAGTATTTATCTAGGTTCCCAAATGGTCTTTTTTTCAAAATACTTACCTAAAATGAAATGAAAGCCAATCTCATTTTGAACATTTTTATGCGAAAATGGACATGTTTTCTTGCTATTTGTTTCGTATTAAAAACATCAATATCTTTCGTTTTATTTATTAAGGAACATAGCTTATATTGTCTAGTTACAGAATAACAATACTTTGTGAAGAATACAAAAAGTTTTCAGTCATAATTTTTGGTATTGCGGAACAAACCAAATTTTGAACGGCTAAATTGCTATCGCGCACGCATGTGGCGCGGCGCAAGGGTTAAACAGGGACAGCGATATTCGGAGCGATTTTTGCAAGCGAGGGTCGTCGGACCCTTAAGAGACTAAAATTTGTTAAACTCTCATAGTTGCAAAATATATCAATCTGTGTAAACTGTTGGCTATTGCAATACCATTATTTTTTCCAATAAAATTAATAAAATGTGGCGTTATTGAAAACCGTGCTACCAATCAGCCACACTCGTATCGTATACTCGAAAGCACTTCGTTTGTTCAGTTAATTGCAATATTCTTACGTTCGCAGATCTATTGTGTTTGTGCTTATTACGCAGGCGTGAAGATGTATTGTTGATTTGCCCATTGTAAAACATATTTTGTATTTGTTTTTTTCGACCCCTCTAGCTGTGTTATAGGAGTCAATTATAATTTTTACTTGGTTTTCTAAATGAGTCTTAAGGGATTCTACTTCAGAGGAAACGCATTTTTTTTTAGTAGTACAGTTGTTTCTGTCTGTATTTTTAACACCTCTACTGCAATTACCAATCCGCATGCCCATTATAGTGGGGATGATGGCATTACTCAAGTTGTTTGGAACTGATTTGGTTTTAATTGTAGTTAGATCACTTCAAGAATAACATATCATGATTACTTCAAACCTTAAGCACAGGCACAGGAAAATGAATTATTTCCCTAAAAAATGCACAGGTTCTTCCTAAAATAATAAACCGCTTGTAGAAACCACAATTGTTGTTTAGCCACCCTCCGTCCATACATGAATTAAATAAATACATTACGGGAAAGCGTACGCAATTTGTCGGCGACAGTAATTCCGACATTTTTCATGAGATTTTTTGAGCTTACAGAATGAGATATTTATTTACTTAGAACCAACTTTACGCAACCTCGCTTTAAATAACCGAGACGTCTCGAGGGCACCCAGTAGACGAAAGTTTAATTATTTACAAACAACAACTTTATTAAATGTTTCTTTTGAGATAGGGGAATTTTTAACAAAACAACTGTAACAAAGATCTCATCTTTTAAATATAACAAGACAATTTTCAGAATAAAAAAATGTTTACTTACTAAGCTTATGTTTACTAAAATTGTATCCTAGACCCTAAACCTAATGACCCTAAATTACCCTAAACTACATTTTCATGTTTCAAAACATTGTTTCAGGTAGGTAAGGTATTTACGTAATCTTGAAATCAGCAAGAAATTTTAGTAATGAATTAATAAGTCACAAAGTTTAACTTTGATGAAACCGATGCTTAAAAGCGTCATAACATCAACTAGTTTTATGGAACGTAAGTCATATTTGGATTTTGACACATTTACAAAACTAATTTCATCTCGCCACTAACGTGACTAACATACAGAGTAAAACAACATGGAAAGTTAAACTCTATTAGCTTAAGAACTAAAGCTATAAACTAAAACACAACCCCGCAAAACAGCATTCGGCAAAACAAGTTTAAACCTGAAATTAAGTTAATTTCTTGCACCGAAAGCCGTAAGTAAACACGAGAAATCTGTCGTTTGCAAATACGTCCTTGCTTAAGTACCTATACTTTCGGTTTACTGAAAAGCGATGTTTTGTTAACAGCTGTGCGATAAGTTAGCGATCAAGTTATCAGAAATGTTGAGAAATAAAGATATTTTGGTTTGCATACTTTGAGAACTACGTAAAACTATGAATGTGCTCCCAAATGTAAGATTTTAGCAATAACATGGCCTAAAGTCGGTGGTGTTAAAGAAAAAGGAATCGATATTTTTTTCTTTGTAGGTCAACCGTGGGGTCACCGTGGGGGAGTATGACCACCACCCTCCAATATTTAGCAAAAAGCTACAGAAATACTATATTTCAACATTTAATGGATTTCAGAGATAAGAAGAAAAGGATACCATATCGAAGATAGAGGTGCTATGTATGCTATTACGGCGAAAAAAAAGGAGAAAAAGGCGTTAGAAACAGAAAAATTTACAAATGGTTAACTTTATAGTCGTCTTATTAGAAAGCAAAGTACAAGAAAACATGCAACAACAGGGAAAGCTAAAAACCGAGTACCTTGGAGGAGGCTTTCACCGCTCCAGGCGGTCCTATCACTACCTAAGTAAATAAGTTAGTATATAAGTAATTTAGAAAGATTTTTTAGGTAAAAAGAAATAGTAGTTATACTTAAGTTCTTTTATTAGTACTGTTAAAATTTGTGTTTTGGAACAATAAAGCTCTTTTCATTTTATTTTATTTTAGGTCAATTCGGTATTTAGAGAAGAAGCTCACGTTGCTAGGCTAGGTTTTATCACATTGGTTCTGTGTTAAAATTGTAGTATTTAAAAGTAAATTAGTGAGCCTTAGCGTCAACATATTTTTTACTATTAAAATTTCACTTTCTGGTTCCTCTCATACCTATACAAAATACAAAAATACAATACAAAAATCGTTTATTTGAACAAGTAAACAGTTTTATCAGGTTACATGTTGAACGAGGAGACCACAAAAGTTAAAAACTGCGGCGTAGTCTCATCGCCCGCCTCCTGACATGACATTATTGTAGAGCTTAGCTAATAAAGTACATGTCAAAGTTATTATTATTAGGGTGTTTACAGTAGTAATGAGTTTGTAGTCATATAATATAGTAAACATGCAAAATAAAGAGTAAAAATAACAAATATCACAGAGTGATTACATAGACATATTTTAGATTTAAAAAATAGGTGTTTACAAGTTAGTGCTAGAATGAATTTATAGGTACTAGGCAAATTTTGTACACAGTGTATCTTAGAGTGTGTGGTAGGTTTTAGTCTGTGTGCACAAGTGTTGTGTATTGTGTGTGGGATTGTCTAGTGTACATATTCGTGTGTGTGAGGGTGTGTGTGTGTGTGTTTGTGTGCGTTAGATGAGAAGCTTCCGAGGACACCGGTCTCTAGAGAGTCCGGGCAACGGTGCTACCAGAGTGTGATTGTTTAGTGTAAGTGAGTGTGAGATGATATGTGAGAGAGATCTACCTTATGTATGAAGAGTGAGGCTGACTTGTCCTCGTATTAGCTACTTGAATATATTTTATGTAGTTATAATACCCACAAGTAAAGCTGTGAGCTAGCTGTACTTGCACATCTGTTTGCAGAATTTAGTCATGGTTATAATTAGCAGTCGCGTATACATGAAGATAATAATATAATAATAAATAATGCTGGACAATTCACATAGCATTAACTAGCCCCATGGTAAGCAGAGCTTGTGTCATGGGTACTAGATAACTGATATACATAATACAATATATTACATAGATAGATATTTTTGATTATACATAGAAAACGACCAGAACACCCGGAACAAATATCTGTAGATCGTACACACAATTGTTCCGAGGCGGGAATCGAACCCGCAACCTCCTGCGTCGTAGGCGGGCCTTCGCCCACCGCGCCACATCGGTCGTCAACTATAATGTCACACATCAGCGGCCACATCCGTGCTATATTGATTGTGAATTAACCAAATGTTTTTAACCAATATAATTACTCTACGTTAGTTATATATTTATTACTTATTTTTTATCTTTGTATGTTATTTAATTTATACTTAGTTATGCCTTTTTTTAAATAAATGCTGGACAATTCACACATCATTATCAAGCCCCATGGTAAGCAGAGCTTGTGTTATGGGTACTAGATAACTGATATACATAAACAATACATTCCATAGATAGATTTTTTTTATTATATATAGAAAACGACCAGAACACCCGGAACAAATATCATATTAACATGTAACAATGGTTACATGCATAACAATTTGTGTTTGTTACATTACTATTTAGTTTGTTACGAACGCATAGGATTTGGGTTTTTCTAACAACATCGCAAAGAAGACAGTAGGTACTTCTATATATTAATTATATTCTCTATATGCTAATTAGGAACAGAATATATCTATTCGGTTCCTAATTAGCAGGAAAAATAGACAGAAAACATCTTCCGATTTTTACAAAGCGGCTTTTGAAAGCCCCAGAATATAATTGAATTAGAATTTGACAATCTATTATAATTGATTATCAAATTTATTTGAAATCTATATCATATCATATCATCAGCCTATAGCAGTCCACTGCTGGACATAGGCCTCGCCCAATGAGCGTCATAGCACCCTGTCTTCAGCTTGCCGCATCCAGCATCTACCTGCAGTCTTTCGCAGGTCGTCATCCCACCTGGTCATGGTTGATTTGAAATCTAATAATCTACAATTCTAAATAGTATTCAAAAAGCATTTTAATTCAATTGTAAGTTCTTAAATTTCAGAGTTGGGTTGTCCAGGCTATCGCTTTACGACATTACAACATACACACACAGATTGTATGATCTGATAACCTCATGTTACTATGTATGAAACTGTTTCCGCTTGTTAGTATGCAGAAATGTGATAACAACTAGCTAGCTTTATACTGTTCTTTGAATATTCTAGCCGTAAAAGTATTTTTTTGTATATAGCATCGAACTGAGATTAATTGAAAGGTTTTAGTTAACAACAATAGGGGATGGAAACTATGAGAGGCGGTGACAGGCTGCGTATACGTAGGAACCAAAAAAATACTTTAAAGAACAAAAAACTAACTGAACCGTCACATTCGGATATATCTTTGGCTTCAGTCGTTAACAACCACAGTTTTTTATGAGTCAACAGTTTAATCATCTATCTTGTGGTTATGACTCCACCCACACCCTCTTGTTTATTTTCAATTTTATCTGGGCACACTCTGTTTTTTCAACCATTCAATATGATTTGGTTATTAATTGGTTATGATTTGGTAGTTTAATCATCTATCTTGTGGTTATGACTCCACCCACACCCTCTTGTTTATTTTCAATTTTATCTGGGCACACTCTGTTTTTTCAACCATTCAATATGATTTGGTTATTATTTGGTTATGATTTGGTAGTTTAATCATCTATCTTGTGGTTATGACTCCACCCACACCATCTTGTTTATTTTCAATTTTATCTGGGCACACTCTGTTTTTTCAACCATTCAATATGATTTGGTTCACACCAGTCTTGACTTATGTTGTACTGTATTTTTGTGTGTTTTCCTTTTTTTGCAACTATGTTTATCATTGTGTGTGGTGATTGTGTGTGTATAAGTAAATTCTTTTATTCTTTTTAAGTCTGTATAAAATGAAGCATATGGTTGGTCGGATACTTGGCAAACGTAATGTAAGACGCCCTCCAGCCAAGTGGAATGACAACTTGCGAAAGATTGCAGTTGCACTGCTGACGCTGGAGGCAAGCTGAAGACAGGGCACTATGGAGTTCATTAGGAAAGGCATGTTCACGTTCAGCCAGTGGACTAGTATTGCTGTTGCATAGGATGATTGAAACTTTCCGCGTCGAATAAAACGCCAATTTAGCTTTGCATATGAAATCGAATGCGAGATGAAACGAATGCGCAATCAAATGTACCCTTTACCAATCTTCTTTTCCTGTGTGGTGTGGCCAGTAAACGAACAATTAAATTACGAAAATAATTACGTTTCATTTTAACACTTTGCGTGCTGAAATCACACGGTATGTGTTTTCTACAAGTGACTAATATGCGTAAATCCACACTAGCGCAGCGGCTGAGAAAATATAGATCTTTGTGACTCAGCACAGCCGCAATATTTTTCGAACGAAACGCATGTGCGGCGCAACACAACCGCTGTGTAGAGCGGCAGCACGAATTTTTTAGGTTAAAAAAAAATGATCGCAGTCGTCGAAAAAAAATCGCAGTCAAAGTGTTAAAAGAATATCATACCACGAATAACCTTCAAAATTACTAATATTTTCAAGGTATTTTATAAAAAAATATTGAAATAAGCGCAATGAGTATCACATATGTATATGTATCGTATAAATAAAATAAATAAATATTGCTGGACAATTCACACAGCATCATCTAGCCCCAAGCTAAGCAGAGCTTGTGTTATGGGTACTAGATGACTGATATACATAATACAATACATTACATAGATAGATATTTTTTATTATATAATATTATACCCCCAGAGGTGGGCTAATGCTGCAACACCCTGGGTCCCGGAAGGAAGCCGCGGGCGAGGTCGGCCAAGAAAGCGCTGGCGAGACGACCTTAACGCTTTCCTCGGAGATTGGTGGG
Source organism: Eupithecia abbreviata (assembly GCA_943735965.1). NCBI lineage: Eukaryota > Metazoa > Arthropoda > Insecta > Lepidoptera > Geometridae > Eupithecia > Eupithecia abbreviata. Next base: position 6,858,685 of record OX030991.1, on the reverse strand, counting down.
AGATCGCACGTGACCGCACAGAGTGGAAAGATTTGGGGGAGGCTTTTGCCCAGCAGTGGGACGAAACAGGCTAAATAAAAAAAATATAAAAATGAGTATCAGTATTTAAAATGAGTATCAGGATATTCCAGAGCGCTAATTAAGGAGACGGAGTTGTGAAAGCTTCAGTAGTTGTGTTCGACAGCGACATAGACGCTATAATTTGTCCAGAATTTACTACGAATAACATAACAACGGTGAAACTCCGAACACGTGCCTGGGAAATCGTGGCGATCTCGTATTACTTCGAGCCTTCAGAACCAATACAGCCATACCTGGAACAGTTGAGGAGCATAATGCAGCAAATGGGAGGCCAGAAAATCGTAATAGGGGGTGATGCAAATGCAAAAAACTCGATCTGGGGTAGCCTGAAAATTGACGACAGGGGGGAAGAAATGGCCGGAACATTGGAGGAAATTGAGTTTCAAGTGCTAAATGAAGGTGATACTCCAACCTTTGATACAATAAGAGGCGATAAACAATTCACCAGCTTTATAGATGTAACGGCCTGCACGACGGAGATGATTCAGTTGATCGAGGACTGGAAGGTAGAAGTTGGCATGATTAGTTCGGACCACAATGTGATTACTTTTAAAATTCTTTTAACAAAATCAAAGGGAATAAGCATTAGCAGAACTACTAGAATATATAATACTAAAAAAGCAAATTGGGTTCAGTTTCATGAGAAACTGACTCAATTACTCGAGTCAAACCAAATAAACAAAATGGAGATCGATAAAATACAAGATATAACAAATCTAGACAGAATAACGCAAACATACACAAACATAATTATAGAAGCATGCAACGACAGTATCCCCAAAAAGAAACCAAAAAGTACACTTACCTCGCCCTGGTGGTCAGAGTGTAATGTTGGTAGCAGGAGGAGTAATTAATACGACTGTAGTAGGTTGAATACTGAATTTTATTGAGTTAAAACATGTCTTTTTATACTATAGATTTACCTCTAATTTGAATTTATTAATTCTTTATTTTTGTAATATAAAATGATATTCTATTTTCTTATCTCAAGATTCTCGGTAAGTAATCCGATATGTTTGACATTTAATATAATAGCCTCGCTGAGCTGAAGAGAGAAGTCACCACGATGAAACGACGAATCCGGTGTGCAGCGCCAGTCCGTAGGCAAATGGTGATCGACGAATACCTGAAAAAAAAAGAAACCTACGAACAGGAAGTAAAGAAATCCCAAATAGAGAGCTGGAAGGACTTCTGCGGGAAACAGAACAGGGAAGGAGTATGGGAAGGTATATACAGAGTTATAGGCAGGACTTCGAAGAGACAGGAAGATCTACCCCTGATAGACAACGGAAGAGATCTTGACGGTATAGAGTCTGCTAAGTTTCTGGCTGACACTTTTTACTCCGAAGACCTTGAAAATGGGATGACAGCTTAGAACAAAGACAAATTAGAGCAGCAGCTGAACAAGTAAACGTGTTGGTGCATGATGAACACCATGACCCACCGTTTTACAAGAAAGAGTTGACACTCGCACTCAAAAGCTTCAACCCAAAGAAGGCTCCGGGCTCAGATGGACTGACGGCTGACATTTGCAACCAAGCGATACACCACGATCTGGAACTGTTTCTTACCTTGTCTAATAAATGTCTTGCTCTTGGTCACTTTCCGCTCCTTTGGAAGGAAGCAACGGTGGTGGTCCTAAGGAAGCCAGGAAAGGACAACTACAGAGTACCAAAATCGTACCGGCCCATAGGACTGCTGCCAGTCATGGGAAAAATCCTAGAGAAAATAGCGATCGGGAGGTTGAAATGGCACCTTATTCCAAAAATCAGCATACGCCAGTATGGATTCATGCCACGCAGGAGCACCGAGGACGCCCTCTATGACCTAATGCAACAAATTCAAAGTAAACTAGACCAGAAGAAACTTATTACGTTAGTATCATTGGCCATAGAGGGAGCCTTCGATAGCGCCTGGTGGCCAGCTATCCGGGTAAGGCTAGCTGAATCGGGTTGTCCGATCAACCTCCGAAGGCTCATCGATAGCTACCTGCAGAACCGCTGTGTCAAGGTGCGATACGCTGGCTGCGAATATTACAAAGAGACTAACAAAGGGTGTGTCCAGGGGTCCATTGGTGGACCGATGCTTTGGAATCTCCTTCTAGACCCCCTCCTCAAAGGCCTAGACCAGCGTGGACACTACAGCCAGGCTTTCGCAGACGATGTGGTGATGCTGTTCGATGGAGACACAGCATTAGAGGTCCAAAGACAGGCCAATGCCGCTCTCGCTTATGTTCGGGAGTGGGGAATCGGAAACAAACTAAAATTTGCTCCGCATAAAACCTGCGCGATGATCATAACAAGAAAACTAAAGTACGATACTCCACTCCTGAAGATGGGCGGGATCGACATTGGCATGTCAACCGAAGTCCGGCTTCTGGGACTGACCATCGACAGCAAGCTAACCTTCAATGCCCATACTGCAAATACATGCAGAAAGGCATTGAACATATACAAGCAGCTGTCGAGGGCAGCCAGAAGCAGCTGGGGTCTCCATCCGGAAGTGATTCGAGTCATATACATGGCAGCAGTGGAACCGGTAATGACCTATGCGGCTAGCGTTTGGGCACCTGCTACCAAAAAGCTCAATGTGCGCAAACATCTCAACGCGGTTCAAAGATATTTTGCCCTGAAGCTAACAAAAGCGTACCGCACCGTGTCCTTAAACTCAGCCTTAGTGTTAGCTGGTTTACTTCCAATGGATCTCAGGATCCAGGAGGCGGCCGCCCTCTATGAGACCAAGCGTGGGGTTCCGCAGCTAATGTTGGGAGACAGAGATGTCGAAATTATGGCGGGTGCGGTGTCACATCATACGATGTGACACCGCACCCGGCAAAGCATATGGACTTGGAGTTCATGAGCCTGGGAAACCAACAAGATGTTGAGCAACACAACAACCAGGCAGTCCGCATATTCACCGATGGTAGCAAGATTGAGGGTAAGGTTGGGGCGGCACTATCCCTGTGGAACAGTGAAGCCGAAATCAAAACCCTCAAACTTAAGCTATCATCCTACTGCACGGTTTACCAGGCGGAACTCTTCGCCATATGTAAAGCCACGCATGAGATTATGAAACGCCGTGAGACCAGTTTCGGCATCTATAGCGATTCGCGTTCGGCTCTAGAGACTATTACGAATGTCGGCTCCATCCATTCACTTGCAATAGAAATATGCGAAAACTTGCGAACCATCGTACTCCAAAACAAAGATATTTCCTTGTTTTGGATCAAAGCTCATGCAGGGATGGATGGAAATGAGAGGGCCGACATGCTTGCTAAAGAGGCAGCTCTGAACTCCAAAAGAAAGCCAGACTATGACCTGTGTCCGGCTTCATACGTCAAGCGACAAGTCAGAGACGAATCGCTTGACGTATGGAACCGGAGATACAAGACTGAGAATAAGGCTGCGGTGACCAAGCTATTCTTCCCGGACGCGGTTGAGGCTTATAAAACTGTCAGAAAAATAAGCTTCAACAATGTGCTGACACAAATTATGACGGGCCACGGTGGGTTTTCCGAATACCTTACCCGGTTTAAGTGTAAGGAAAACCCTTCGTGCATCTGTGAACCTGACACAGAAGAAACCGTGCCACATATCCTTTTCCACTGTCCTGTTTTCGGTCGCGAAAGATTCGACATAGAAAACGAACTAGACATTCAAATAAATAGCAACAACTTACATCTAGTAATTAATGACAAGTATCTACGCCCTAAGTATCTAAAATATTGTGTAAGAATAGTGAAGCAAGTAATTTTTAGAAATAAGTAGATAAGATATGATGTATAATATATATATTAAAATATATAATATAGCATACATATAATAGATAAATAGTTAGATAAGAATAAGTAGATATAAACAATATACCTAAGTAAAATATAATAATTTTAATTTAAAACTAGATACATAAAGTCTCTGATAATGTTAGAGGAATAAAAACAATAAAAAAAAAAAAAAAAAAAGAGTATCAGTATTAGTCATATTCAGCGAAAGTCTTTAAGTCGTTTGTTCATGGGATTGTAAGTATTTATTGTATTATTAATTTTCAAATCCTGGTCCTATTCCATTTGAATATCTTGTTAATTATTAGGTTCAAAAAAAAATTGCTCTTGAGCTCGACTTTAGTTTCAGCACACTTCGACTGCTGAAAACGCACGGTATGAGTTTTCTACAAGTGACTAATATGCGTAAATAAACACTAGCGCAGCGGCTGAGAAAATACAGATCTTTGTGACTCAGCAGAGCTGTAATATTTTTCGAACGAAACGCATGTGCGGCGCAACACAACCGCTGTGTCGCGGCAGCACGAATTTTTTAGGTAAAAAAAAAGATCGCAGTCGTCGATAAAAAACCGCTGTCAAAGTGTTAAAAAATTTGCGTTGACCCGGAAACGAGCTCCAATGTTGTTAAATAAATATTAAACTGGTTTAGGTCTGAGATTCGCAAAAACGAAGATGTTTAAATTATAGACCTTTTTCGACCGGTATTTTGTCCTTCTATTTCTACCCGTAACTCTTTAATATAGAGCATGAACTTCACTAACCGCTTATGTACACAGATGGGCCTTAACCCCCCCTTTGGTATTAACCCTGCTTCTTTTCTTCTTTCTTAGTCCACCATAGCTTGAAAGCAATTTTGTTTATTTTTGTTACAGATGTGATCAAATATGCAGCACTCATGGAGGACGACTATTTGGGTCAACTGGAGTGGTTTCTTAATGTACTCTAATTAGGTTGCGGCAACCTCGGTCTGGTTATTTCTGAAACTATTATGGATAATATATTATTAAATTGAATATTCCAATTTTAGATACAATATTATGCTTTGCATCTTGCTTGCAAGCTACAATTCTCATTTGCATAGTATTTTTCGGTCGGACCTCTATAAAGTCTGATTTAACCACAGGTTTTCGAATACTATTTATTTATTTAAATACTTTATTGCACTACAAAGGGTGGGCTTAATGCCCAGGCATTTTCTACCTGCCGACCAGTAAACACATGTTTAATATAAGAGGGTTGGAGTGCTAACATTATATAAAGAAATACTATTTTGGATAAAACAACCAAAAATATGAAAATATATCAAATAATCGTCATCATTTATTATCCCAGTTAACCAATAACTGTGTGCTCACGATGGTATTGACATAACTAGCAATTTTCTTTGATCGTTGAAGAGCTCTTATTTGCTTTAACATATTTACTTTACCTACCCTTCAATCACAAGTGTGATCAAAAGAAACTGTGCCAAAGGGAACTCGTGAGCGCTTTATTGTATGTTATTTTTACTTGTATTACACTCTGTTTACTTTGTTTTTCTTCATCATCATTTTCAGTTTGAATTTCCTTTTGTTTGGCACAAGCATACTTTTTGATCTACCTGAGGAAACACCAGAGAAATTTCAGCAGCGTCTCTCTTCAACACCTTCACTCCGCCTACCAAGCGTGGTAGCCAAACCTCGTATGAGGGAGGTATGTTCAGCTGTGCACGTATGTGTGAGGATGGAGGTGAGGACGCCAACCTACTTTCTAACTTGTCACACATTTATGTTAGGCTGGTACCTACCATTTTTTGTCGTTTGAAATATATATTTTCTGCTCTTATCTCTCACATTAGCACTGTGATGGAAAGCATTGTGCGGGATATAAGGTCACCTAACTACGAGTATTATTTTATTTATTCAAATTTGCTTCTTAAAAATTGTGGATAATCACGGAATGATCTATATCAATAAAAGTTATGAATGTATACATACTATAAATATAACTGATATTAGCTGACATAGAACGGACTGTAACGCAATCTGTTTTTGCCAAAGCCACAGAATAAACAGTAGGTTCACAATAGTCTGATGATTGATTTGCTTCTCCCTAATTGAGGGATTTAATTGATAGTTCGCGTGTCATGTAATTATGTGTTCATACGACAACATAACTCTGTAGGTACTCTGCTGAGCTCATAGTATCGGGTCAGTAGCGAATATAGTTTCAATAAGTTGTTCGAATTTTTGAAGAACTATCCTTATATTATTATCCCCATGTACAATCCAACAATCCTATCCATCCACGGTTGTCTGGTAGAGATCGCTCTTGAGCGATAAGACATCCACATTGTCACATTTTTTGTAGGTTTTTTATTCTGTCTTATTTGTTTTATTTTTAAGTGTGCAATAAAATAATTTTCTATCTATCTATCTATATGTTGTTTCGTTAAATGTACGGTGATTATGTGTATGGTGATTATGTAACTCGCGACCGGTTTGCGACAGGCGTAAATTAAGCAATCAGTGATGTCAAACGTCAATTTTGTATTAGTTTGACACCAGCTACAACGTCAGAATTGGTCAAAATCGGCGTTTGACAGCACTCATTGCTTAATTTACGCCTTGTCGCAAACCGGTCGCGAGTTACATTATCACCATACCGTTGTCATAATTATGGGTACGGAAAAAGAATATTCTCAAATAAAAGGTCTGACCGCTTTTGTTCAGGTCGAAACGGTTCTATCACATTTTGATCGCGCTCAAGTTATACCACTGTAACCACAACTGTAACCAACTTCATTCGTATTCGTTGCAAGAAAGTTCAAAGTCACTTGTGATGCGCAATACCATAATCTTAGAAAACTATCGAAATAAATCACAACGTGCCGCCATACAATAATCTGTTTCAATCAGAACCTCAACAAAAATCAAAAGCCCTAGTCCTACCAACAAGGGTTGTTGTTAGTAAATCAGACTAAAGTTACGATTAATATCCCTGCAGAGTCCTGGCATAACAACATCTACTGAAAAGTAAAAACAAAAACTAATTAAGAGATATATTCTGAGCATAAATGACTATCATCCAACAGAGCCTTAGCCCAGCGAACTAATAATAAGTAGTCTAGACTAGAGGTTGGTGTTATCAAGAAATAGATTGTATTGTAATTAGTATAATTGGCCTACGGCCGTTCTGATAACGAAAATAAATAAATAAAATTGTATATCCTCAGGAGTACCACACACATATACTACTCAAAACAAAATAAGGGCCACCCGAGTATTTTTGTTTCGAGACTATTTTTTGCTGACCCTCGCTACGAAAATTATTTTATGTACATACACCCACAAACACACATATACACACTCAAACACATATCAGACACACCATACAGAACATAGGGATAGCAGGCTAATTAATTAATTGATTTTATATAAATTAAACTACAACATTCAATTTTTCATTAAATGCTTAATAGTTTTTAACTTGGACCACACACCAATTTTGTCTACCGTCAAATTTTAATTTTTAACTCATTATTTTTATATTTTCTGTTACCATATGTACCATTCGTAAAAAGTCTTTGTTAAATCTCGGCTAGTGTAACAAGGAAGAGCGAAACCTCCTAGTACAAGGTATTCTATACTTAAAAGGAGGTTTCAAAAATTTTTAAGTTGTACATGTTTTGTAAACGAAATAAAAACATTTGTATTTGTATGATAATTTTGCTAAATAAATAAAAAAAATACCAAGTCGCTATATGCGCATTTATAACGTTATTGTATAAGTAAAAGGTTGACGATCGTATTTACTACAAAATAATATTTTTATTGATAACGCTGTGTAAGAACAATCCTCGAAGGTTTTGCGAAAAGCAATAATATCCCTCGAAATTCGGGTAATCTTTACAAATAGGCTCGCCTTTTTGTCGAACGATGGGCAATGAGGGCAAACTGGGCAAAGTGAAACTTTGTTCATTCGCTAATAAACAAAGTTAAGCTCCCTACCACCGTACATAATGTAAGAAGTTGAACATCTGGACATCTTATTGTAACATTATATAATTATTATCGACATAGCTCTAAGAATTAGCAAGCTGAAGTGGCAGTGGGCCGGCCATACCTCGCGAAGAACCGACGGCCGGGCAAACGTGTTCTTGAGTGGAGACCACGACTCGCCCTCCGACCAGGTGGGATGACGACCTGCGAAAGACTGCAGGTAGATTAGACTGGATGCGTCAAGCTGAAAAAGGTCGCTATGGCGCTCATTGGGGGAGGCCTATGTCCAGCAGTGGACTAACATAGGTTGTTGATGATGATGATGATAATTATTATTAAACTACAGATCGAGGCAGTGCAGCCAGCGTTTTGAGGGAGCTTCTGATTGGTATTGATTTGGATCTGTTGAGATATATCAAAGTTGTTTGTCAACAAATTGCAGCGAGCTCAACTGTTTCTCAAATACTAGGTTTTTTCCATGAGTTGTAGGTATTTATATAGTTAAAAAACTTTGTTCATATCCCGAGGACGTGGTACAAAGTAAATTGAAACAAACAACAGTTACTGTTGTCTCAAATTATGTTATTATATAACATAATTGTACTTGTTCGTTCAATCGGAGTGCACTCGACAGCAGCTTGCAGCTCGCTGCACTAAATGGGAAAGTATGATACAACTTTTCTTTGTGAGTAGACTTCTCTTGAATATTATTTTTTCACAATAACGCAAACCAAGCCGCGGGCCGAAATTTTGCATATAGGTATTTCCAGGCCCGGCATAAAACATACCATAAACCAGTTCCCAGACCTTAACACCTTTACTTGGAAACAACGCGTGCGAAGCCGCGGGTAGAAACTAGTTTATAAATGAACAGAAGCAAGCAATGTCGCCGTGGCCCTTACCGTGGCCGAAACCGGCATACGAAGAGTTTTTTTCAATTTTATTAGTTTCTACCCGCGGCTTGGTTTGCGTTATTTTCATAAAAAAACATTTGATGTTGATAAAATCCTTTGTTTTCTCTAATTTCACATTCTTGGCTTAAAATACATAGGTCACTCATCGCTGCATAGTTAATATTTATTGGAATATTATCTTACTTCTTAATTTATCTTTAAATAAGAAGGAGATTGTTGGATATAAATTAATAACTAAAAAAAAATAATGCTGGACAATTCACACAGCATCATCTAGCCCCAAGCTAAGCAGAGCTTGTGTTATGGGTACTAGATGACTGATATACATAATACAATACATTACATAGATAGATATTTTTTTATCATACATAGAAAACAACCTGAACACCCGGAACAAATATCTGTAGATCGTACACACAATCGTTCCGAGGCGGGAATCGAACCCGCAACCTCGCAGGCGGACCTTCGCCCACCACGCCACATCGGTCGTCAAACTAAGTTAGTCAGTAATATATGTATATGCTTAGATCAAGTTTGATCAATACTTTCTAATTCATTGAACAAAACTTCCGGGGTAATGCTTGTTCGGTACATCGACCACGGAGGTATATTATCAGCATCAGCAGTTTGGCCTAAGTAGGTTACTCGTGCCGCGAGCGCGGACCGGGCGCCTACAGAGGTCAGTGCATCACCAGCAGCCATTCAAACCGCACTCATTAACATCATATTAGTCGTAGTTTTATATACAATATAGCTGTTGTTCCTATACTCGACTATTATTACATCAGCATCCCGGGAAGAGCGAGCCGCAATTCCTTCAATGCTAAAGTTTATCAGCCTTCCAACTGATGTATATCTCTGACCCTCCGAGGCTAACTGCTCCTTACTAATTCAATAAACTTCACGAACAGTTCAAATAGTTATAAATGGTCTTACTGTAGTGAATGGGTTTGGATCAAGATGTTAATTTCTTGTATCCCTTTATAGAAACGTACCTATACAACTCATAATGGATTAAAGCTTGATTTATCTGTTAATTTTGTATGTTTGCATCGATGTATGTTACTTCTTTAGGCCAAAACTACTTTATGGATCGCATTAATATGATTAATTTTAATGAACAAACTTATGAACAACTGACACCATTTCCTTATGTTTTTCTATCAAATCAAATCGTTTATTTGCAAGTATATAATATATAATTTATAATAAGAAAGCATTTTTCACTTTGACTGCGATATTTTTTTTAACCTAAGCCATTCGTGCTGCCGCTCTACACAGCGGTTGTGTTGTGCCGTCGACATTATGGCTGTGCTGAGTCACACAGATCTGTATTTTCTCAGCCGCTGCGCAAGTGTGGATTAACGCATATTAGTCTCTTGTAGAAAACACATACGGTGTAATTGCAGCAATAAAAATACCTACACGAAATTGTCACTTATGACCTGTCGGTAACGTAATTAAGCTTAATTTCAAAGTATATGAGTATTTTATACATGTGGGTAGCTAATTAGAGTATAAAAAAATGAAAAAAGATCTTTCAGGTCAATAATAGGCTGCTAGCTAACGATGTTCCATCGCATTCTTGATACGCGCTAGTAAATCGTTCAACTCATTGGTCAACAATAATAATGAAAGAGATTTATTTAACACATCTGCAAGTAAGCTCAAACGCTTGCTTAGCGATGAATTCTTTTTAAAATAACTAAATTTAATATCGTCTTGTGTTGTGTATTTCATTTTTGTTCTAATTTTATTTAAGTCGTCTACTTTTACTGTTCGTCATTTATTAGTCTATTTAAGTACATATCTGCGGAAACTTTTTAATTGGCCTTCAGCACACATGCGCTGGTATTTACCGGCATGTACTAAGAAAGTAACTATTTTTAAGACCTAGCTGTAAGTTTTACCAAAATTTTGAAAATAAAATAAATAAATGTAATCAAGAAATATGCATTTTCTCAAAGTGTTGTAAGTTGGGCTCTTTCATTAATATTTCGGGAGGGAATGCATTAGAACAATAATTTTATATCTTGTTTTTTATTGTTTTTATTCACTATCACATCTTATTCACTATTTTTGTCATAACGGTAACGGTTTGGTGGTGTAGGTAGTGTAGTAAAAGACAAAAAATGAGGTTAGATCGGTATGTCTGCCCATAAAAACTAACTCACAGTGCCTTCAGTTATTCCGTGATCATGGCGCATGAAACTCAAAAATCAAATCATGTTAAATATCCCGTTTTAAATGACTTTAGTGTTAATAACCATGATAGTTTCAAAAGTTTTATTTTAGTCATGTAAAATATCCTACGCGCAAAAACCACATAATATTTTGTTTCTTAGAGAAGGTTGGAACTATTTTGTGTATTTGCATTATGTGAATCTGGTTCTTTAATTGCATATTATTCAATAAAACTTTTGAAACTTATATGGTTATTAACACTAAAGTCATTTAAAACGGGTTATTTACCATGATTTGATTTTTGAGTTTTCCAATATTTCGGCACAGTTTCATGCGCCTTGATCACGGAATAACTGAAGGCACTGCGAGTTCGTTTTTATGAGATATACCGATCTAAACTGTGCCGAAATATTATTAATGACTTTAGTGCATATTATTCATTCACAATTTAATTCCACTTAATAAATTGATAATCTGCTATAAAGTTATCTTTAATTTGGGTTGTAATGCTTTGCACATTCTTTTATATCTTTTTAAAGTTGATGTCATTTATATTTACATGATTTTTTATTTATTTTACCGCACAAACAGTAATTTCCGTCTAGTATAAACACCTCGCACCATTATTTCCTTTTTATTAAGACGTAAAATATCCTTCGGGTACGCTCCATTAGGAGCCACGACACTTTGAAAAATGTACTTGTAGTATATCACAAGTTGGAATTTAGACCGAGTTTTATTGAATATTACAGGGTAACAATCACTTTCAAGGACTCGGGAATGGCGTGTGGGTTGTCTTATCGTCGGGGCCCTAAATAATACTTCTATGGCCGTAAAAAGGAAGTGTCCATATTTTTTGGGTTCATGTCACTTTTAACGTAAAAGAGGTTTGTGAAGGACGCAAGATTTTTGAATCTTGGTGGATTTCTGAACGAAATCAAAGTTTCTGACTTGATTTTTGCACGGTAAGGATAAGAACCGTGGGTGTAATGTCTTTTGAGATAAATTATCTTCGATTCAAATTTGGATAGTGAATGAACGAGACGCCGTAAAACTAGTGTTTTTGGTAGGTAAAGGCCTTCTCAGGATTCAAGATCAAATATTACTTTAAGGTATCAAAATCCTTTGAATGAATTATTATAAACAACTAGTTATTGTACGTCTTCTGTATATAGTAGGTATTATTTGGTTCAATACTTTATCAGTACACATATGTACGTACGTCCTCTGCTGAACATGCCTCAAACTTACAACAACTTACAAGTTTTGACGACCGATGTGGCGCGGTGGGCGAAGGTCCGCCTGCGACGCAGGAGGTTGCGGGTTCGATTCCTGCCTCGGAACAATTGTGTGTACGATCTGCAGATATTTGTTCCGGGTGTTCTGGTTGTTTTCTATGTATAATAAAAAATATCTATCTATGTAATGTATTGTATTATATATATCATTTATCTAGTACCCATAACACAAGCTCTGCTTACCATGGGGCTAGATAATGCTGTGTGAATTGTCCAGCATTATTTATTTATTTATATTACTGTTTCGCCACCATCGCTATGAACGGATTGGTGATTGCAATAGGGGTGTTAAAATTACACAGAAGTAAGTTGCTGCCCTTCTTTTAGAAGATTCCTTTACTTCGCCAACCGTCTCGCTATCTAAGAGCTGGGTTAACATTATAGAAAATTCATATTGCCTAGGTGGTATTCATACACTTTTCGCAGTATACTCGTACGTATTTCATTCACCCGATACGGCAGTATGGCTTAGGTATAATAAATAAAAAACTGTAAACCCTACGTGCTCTGAAAAAACCCAAGCGCTCGAAGCGACAACTCGGGCCGCTATAAATCCTGTACGAAACGAAGTCATAAAAAAAGTATCAAGTGGAACGCGTCAGTAATATGGGTTAGTGTGCTCACGCTCCGCCGGCCTCGGATCTTTAGTTATAGGGTGAGCAAGCTTTTCGACGGCGGTGATCCGTGAAAACCTCGGGAATTCCGATACTGGGTCCGCCAGCTGGCTTAATGGTTACAAATCAATTATGTTTCTAGCGTTGCTTAAGGTAACTGGATCGCCGCATTGGTTTGGCGCCTCTGCCACGAAAAACTAGAAGAAAATTTGATCTCTGTATGAATACTCGCAGTATGAATTTTAAACTATTCTATGATAGGATCGGATTACGATAATAGAAAGTAATATTAATGTCACCATAGATAATAATATACCATAATAACAGCCTAGAGAGAACTAATCCATGACTTTAAACAGGTATCTTATAGAAAAACTAATGAGATATGCACTTTTTCCATGAAATTTATTTACAAAATTTTGGAGAAACTTACAGCTAGGTTTACAAATGAGGTACATTCATATATAGAACATGCCTGGAAAGACCCAGTGCATGTTTGCTGATGGCTAATTAAAAGTTTCCGCTGATAGATATGTAATTTAAAAAAATTAAGTTATGAAGCTATTAGGTTGACGACTTAATTGTGAAAACCCTCCCGACCAACCAGTTCAGATAAAAACTATATTTATCTAAGAATTGACGACCGATGTGGCGCGGTGGGCGAAGGTCCGCCTGCAACGCAGGAGGTTGCGGGTTCGATACCCGCCTCGGAACAATTGTGTGTACGATCTGCAGATATTTGTTCCGGGTGTTCTGGTTGTTTTCTATGTATAATAAAAAAATATCTATCTATGTAATGTATTGTATTATGTATATCAGTTATCTAGTACCCATAACACAAACTCTGCTTACCATGGGGCTAGATAATGCTGTGTGAATTGTCCAGCATTATTATAAAAAAAAAAAAAAAAAAAAAGGTTTCGGGTAGGTACCTCTTAAGATTTTAAATCCACTTGGCTGTAGATCCTACGAGTCCTCCTGCAGCATTATTATACTATTTACCTAGATCCCCAGATTTGGCCGCTAGCCAAAGACAGCCACTGAGTGCGACATTCGAAGTTACGTTTCCTATAAATATTAATGATGTTCGAAAGTTTCCCTGAAAATTTAATTTAGTACACAATTTTTATTAATCAAGTATAGAATTAGATGGAATCTGTAGATAGATAGATAGATAGATAGACAATACTTTTATTGCACACTTAAAAATAAAACAAACAAGGTAAACAATAATAATACAAGATATGTGACAATTTGGCGGTCTTATCGCTCAAGAGCGATCTCTACCAGACAACCGTGTATCTGTTATAAGTTTTCCAGTAGCTGCAAAGTAGACCGAAAACGTTATTAGTAGGCCACCATTATTCGCAAAATCTCATAAATGCGAGAGCTGTTTGTTGTTTATCTGTTTGCAGTAAACTGGTAGGCATAAAAGACTGGAGATACAATTTTGGAGTGATTGGATGAAAGCGTTGGAATAGAAAAAAATATGCCGTAAATACGATCGTAGGATGAATGTTCTGTGAATAGCAAAATTTAGGCTTACAAATTATATTTCGAATTCTACTCTGTAAAAGCGCCTAGTTGTCTAGGTACATAAAAAAATTAAAAACAACGTTTAATTTGTTCGTACGTATTTATGTTTATTTTTATTGTTTACGTATTTTTATTCATTCGTTATTTATTTATTTATTTGTTACAAATTTACCACATTCAATACATACAGTATATTGGTGTTGTATAATTCCTTAAGCTTTTTGGGTAAGAGTGATCTCTACCAGACCACCTTACATTGTAAACAGTAATTTAATTTGTGTAGTGAGTTGTAGTGTGGTTGGTGCTTATTTTTAGGTATGAAATTGAACTCTCTTGCAAGTGACTGACTTACTAAATCGCAGGCAGTTGCTAGATGCGTAAAAATCAGGTCCGTGAAAATTTTCGTGAACGGTGGTGTATTCCACTGTAGGGTGTAGAGTAGACACAACAGTAGGGTACTACGGGCCCCAGCTCGTTGACAAATGATGCATTTTATGCATAAATAATTTTAAAAAAATAGTTTCGTCCCAAAACGTGTAGGTACCGTGTGCGTATGAGAGGTATCACTTGAAATTTGATTATTTTAAATATAACCACAGAGTCGTTTGTCGGTTTTCATATCAGTAACCTCAATCTACATCAATGAAATTTTTTTTATAATTCATAATAATAATTCATTTATCGTTTGTGAATCAGATAATTTGTCGGTACATACGATTTATTTTAGATCGCTGGATTCTGCCGCTTAGGCGTACAAACACTTCAATGAACATTGTAAACTTATTTGTTTGAAAACTCCTTTACGTTATCTTTACATTTACGCTTGAATATTGTTATAGTCCATCTTATTTAACATTCTGTGACATCACCAGCGTACAGTAATTACACCGGGTACGCCTAATGAGCGGGATAGGCTCCGGCAACAGTTGCTAAATGACCCTTGTTTTTCGCTCTTCATTTGTCGGATAAAGATAGAATGAATTGTTGTTTGTTTAACAGATTATATTTGATCTTTCAGGTAAGCATATGGACCGAGTGAATCAGCAATCTGGGGCCATTTGCAGGTGAAAACTATATAAAAATTATATATCTTATAAAATTCTAAGGAATATAATGATGATCAAAATTGATCATCATCATATTTGTTACATTTATGAAACTCGCTTCCACACACCATATTGTTTACTACGAGTACGTCTACGAAATACAAAATGGACGCCCTAAAAGTCACCTGAGACGTTAAGCAATAAAATATGACATTTCTTTGTCCCAAGCAGATTTGGATGGCGATTTTATTAAAAACAGTATCACCAGAGTCACAACAATTATCCCGAGGTCACCCTCCGACCCACAGACGGGTTAAACCGCACCTGTCCATCGGATAACGCATTTTCCACTGGATTTACCTTCGGCTTTGTCTAGCTAGACATTTGAAAGGTACGCCTGAAAAGGTGTTAGGCTGTGTGGCTAGCTTAATTCAAATTTGGAAAAGCCTAAACCATTTAAGGGCTTCTTAATATATCACAAAGTTAAAATTTTACCTACACATCGAATTATTTTCATTGCAGTTTTTTTGGTTAGTCGATATTAACTATTTGACAACCGCTAAGAAAGCGAAGTAGCAAACCATGGTATAATCTAACCTTACTTTAATTTTCTTACTAAACAATCACTAATGACCTTTTGAACAACTACTAGCGGCAAAAAGCTCTAAAGCAAGCTAAGATCGAACTAGACCTAACGAAGGGGATTGACTTCTCTGACTGTTTTAACCCTAGCTCACTAAACATATTTTCGAGTTACTCAGTCACTAAACATTAGTCGTTCTGACTAACAAAATAAAACGCCAATATTTTACTTGACGTACGTAATGCGTACGCACAGGGTGCTAAAACACTAAATTAGGAAGGTACTGAGCGTGGCGGGGTGAGGTAGTGTCGGGAACATACCTAAACAGCGAATGCGGGGGAACCGTGTCGCCTGTGAGACTAATGTTTAGTGATCTAGGGTTAATAATAAAGTTTACCATTCCAGTCAATGCTAGCTGCGTTCATTCTGATTTCAAAAAGTTTTAATAACTTTGTCAGACTTGTCTTTGTTTTGTTCTATCAAATATATAAAATCCATAAGTTTTATTCTTATTTCAGTCTTATGTATTTGTATGCGTCCTACCTAGCCTTATATAATCTAACCATAATTACCTAGCCTCAGGCTGTTATCTTACGGACCGTCCACGTAAAAGTGGTTACCATTGGTCGAGTCAGCAGTCTTGTGTATATTAAACGCAAACATGATAAAAGAACATTTTTTTCAACATATTATGTACATATTTGTATAATGTCATTTCTGCCTTACAGCTCATAATTGAATGTCGTGTACAGAAATAGTATTTATGTAGAAATGAACGTTCACTTTGTTCAGCTTATTGCAACGATGCGAACAATCCTGAAATGCAGGAGCATCAATGGAGTTGTTGCTTTGTTTTTCTTCTCCGTTTGCCTATTGTGCTAAGTAACTTTGCCCTGACATCCTATGTTCATTAATCACAGAGGTTCTTTGTTTCACGGTCAATATACTCGTAAACAATTTTTTTTGCCGGAGGAGGGAGTAGATTGAGTCAACATCGTTATTTATTCTGTCGAGTCCAAAAGGCGTTATCTTTTCATTCGTTTTGATCCGTAAAAATGACCTCTTATTAATTTAAGTAGATTAGTCGAGTTTTTAAAGGTATATGTTAACTGCCTGAAAATTACGATTTGACGACCGATGTGGCGCGGTGGGCGAAGGTCCGCCTGCGACGCAGGAGGTTGCGGGTTCGTTTCCCGCCTCGGAACAATTGTGTGTACGATCTGCAGATATTTGTTCCGGGTGTTCTGGTCGTTTTCTATGTATAATAAAAAAATATATATCTATGTAATGTATTGTATTATGTATATCAGTTATCTAGCAACACAAGCCCATAACACAAGCTCTGCTTAGCTTGGGGCTAGATAATGCTGTGTGGATGGTCCAGCATTATTTATTATTTATTAATACAACTGATAAATTATCTCAATGATATGTCTTAACATAGTAAAATATCTTTATATACCATCATACTAATTTATAAGCTCTGACAGATCCGAGGGTTCTTCGTTTTTGTCGTAAATGATAGATTTGGATTGTTTTCAAAATCCCTGAGGAAACAAATCATTTACCATTATAGCACCACAATTTACAGAGCTTTAGTAGAATAAGATAATTATATGATAATTTGCTCTATTGAGATTCGCAGATTATTGGATTATTAGGTACGGTCACAGTTGAGAAGGCAAGCTAGACGAAAATAATGAGGTGTTTGAGGAACATTTTTCATGAGACAGAATGCCTTCTGTTCTTTTGTATGTTATTAATGGGCTCGAGACGTCCCGGATCGTTCCAGATAATAAAAAACATTGAAAATAACATTTATTCATCACAGAAATCCGTAAAGGATAAAATACGACTCCTTTAAGGATTCCTGTGTTGAAAAATTGAGTGATTTGTGTCAGTCCGTCGGAGGAGTGCGCCCAATCTGGCAGAGAGCCCGTGCATCCCAAAAAGCTTGACAAAACGTGTCAGAGAGTTATTGGGTGGGTTCTAGCATTTTTACGGCGACTAAAATGAAAAAAATATTCGCATGTTCACCCGCGTGGTGATAGATATTTTGGATAATATACAATATATCTTTATGAATTGTAGCCTATATGCTATTCTGATATGTAAGCTATATTATTGTGAACTTTTGCGTTTATAAT
This sequence comes from Eupithecia abbreviata, assembly GCA_943735965.1. Classification (NCBI taxonomy): domain Eukaryota; kingdom Metazoa; phylum Arthropoda; class Insecta; order Lepidoptera; family Geometridae; genus Eupithecia; species Eupithecia abbreviata. Next base: position 6,840,521 of record OX030991.1, on the reverse strand, counting down.
ATTAGTAGGATGATGTATATACCCATCCCTAGATTATCGGTACAGGTTGCAACGATGAACTACTATTTTTCAAAATGTTGTCTAAATTTCGTAGCACTGAATGAACAATCAATCACCATCAATATCATTGACGATATTTTAACATTTCTTCACTTCCTGTTTCATTTTATAAGATTTATATCCAGAATTAATCACTAGTTAAATTAAACTGTCAAATTATCATAACTCAACATGGCACGAATCGAAAAAAAACTTTCTTGAAAATTTATAACAAATAGATTGAGCAAAACGGATGGCAAACGCCAATTCATCGCCAATAAAAGCTTCTGTTATAGATTCCCCAGAAAGATATTATTCAGCGTCCTGTATAATCAAGCTTTTTATTGCACCTCGCTGAATATCAATCGATTCCGTACCAACATTGGGAGGAGGAAAACTCACTGTCAGTCGAGCGGTGGAACACTGATTGTCTTTGTTTCTCCTTTGTGTAAAACCGATTATTTTGGAGTAAAGTGTAAAAACGTTCGGCGTCGATAACTTTAAAATGTAAGTAAACAAAACAGTTTGATACTGCTACCGAACTGGACAATAATAAAAACTAAAAAAAATAATAAATAATGCTGCACAATTCCAGCGTAAGAAAGCCCCAAAATTAGCATTGTCCACAGGGAAATTACCTAACTGCCAGAAGAAAGCTTCCTTCATAATCTACGCTAGCTAGCTAGCGCAGATTAGCTTCTGCCCGCGGCTTTGCTCTCCTGGAATTTGTGTAAAACCTGGCTTAGACATAGCATTCAGGAACCTATTGGCAATATAATATAGACATTTTTGAAGCTACGGGTGGAAGACCCAATAACGAAACTTCTATAAAGTAGCTATATCTATAGATTTGCCAACTGTAGAAACTCTTGTTCTCTGTGATTAATATTTTATGAAAGCTATTCTTTAAAATTCAAATAAATGTCATGTTGAATTGAAAGGAAATCTCAGAAATTATGTCCTCCATTCTGTAGGCGGTCGCCATTTTATCGTCGAAAATATGAATAATTTTGTTACCTTATTGATGAAAGCTTTGTGGGGCTTGCAAGTTATTATTTTCAATCACTGTATACAGATAAAAATTTACTTTTGAATGAAATCTAACAAAACGGTTTGTTGATAAGCCACAACAAAAAGTTACTGAGTATTAGTTTATCGATTGACGATATAGCAGCGTCTTTCGCGGAGTAGAGCACATAAACAAACAAACACTCTTGATAATATATCTTGATTTTTATTTTTAGTTTTTTTTTCTTTGTTATTATGTTAATTGTTCCTGTTTTTTTTTGTTCTATTTTTAAATATCCCTAAGAAAGAAAAATAAATAAATAAATATATGTACAGAAGATAAATATTAATTATATATATATAATTATCTTAAATAATTTAGTCACCGTCAACCGTCGGCTTTAAAACGTACCGATCCTATACATCCAAAGGTTGCCTGGAAGAGATCGCTTTTAGCGATAAGGCCGCTGATTGTGCCACTAGTTATAGTTAGTAATTCTTTAGTATTTTCATTATTTTTTTGTATTGATGGTGCAATAAAGTTATATTGTATTGTATTGTAACAAAGTTTCAGCAAGAGATATTACGGATGCAGGATAGGCAGTGGGAATACTCCCCAACGGCTCCCCATAAGGTTCCTTTCTTGCGCAAACATCGATAGCAGACCTTTTTACAGTTTTCTAGTAAAATTTTGACTAAAATCTGTTATTTTAAGTTGAAAATGTACAGCCATAAAGAACTCACAGATATCTATAGAAAAATACAAAATCTTAAGGATAAGATCTGCGATCGAACCTCAATTAATAATCATTAATTATTATTGATCTCAATATCCTGAGAAAAGGTAGATATTACAATTAATTTACGTAGAAAAACAATTAGACGCCAGCTATTAGATCGATAGATGAGTATGAAATGAATTCTGTACGATGTCGTATACCTCTTCTACAAAATACTTACTGATAACGCTAAAAAAAAAAAAACTAATAATTTCAGCCATTACTGTCCTACTACTCGGCAAAGGCATATCATAAAAGCAAACATACAAGCAGAAAATAACAACTAACAAAGAAGTAAATACCATTTTCCAAATCTAACGATTGTTTCAAATAATTTTGAGGTATTTCAGATGCCCATTGAAACGTAGACTACTGAAAACATCTAAGTAATGAGTTACCAAACTTTTGTATTCTGAATTTGTTTGAACTGAAAACAGAACGAAGCTCTGTTTTTACATGGAAGTTGTGCTAGTTTTATCAGTCGAGCGTGCCTAACGTGCCTAGCATAGCATAAATGCATCAGTAATTTATTACCTCAACCAGAAAGCTGTTAAACAATGCAAGGAAAAATCGCTGCTTTGCAACTTCTTACTGACAATTAACTTATAAATCAGGGATCCTAATATACCTATCTACTTTTCAGAGAAGTTGAGGAAATTATAATTAAAAGAAAAATATTAAGACATAACTCAATAAATATACTGACGATAGTTAAATCTCCAGCCACAGATAAACTGTTAACAGGGTTTAACTGCCGCAATAATAACGACGTTAAAGAACCAGTAATAAACTTAATAGAATATAAAACGTATCCCGTAATGTAACACGGAACTTATATTTAATTTCATTGAACCAAAATTATGTTGTAACTTATATTAAATTTCATGGAACCAAAATTATGTTGTTTTCGTGTAATTTCTCGTGCTTCAAATAGAATGAACTAAATGGGATTAGACGATTAAGCAAAATATTATTTAACTCATGGCCCTGGGGAGGTTTTGATGGCCGCATTCATTCAGATCAAGAAACTTCCGTGCTGTTTGATGAGAGTCGAAAAACAAATAAATTACAATTATCTGAAGGTCCAATCAACTATCTTTACGGCCTCTAAGGCGCAGTAGATAAACATCCGCTTCAGTACGATCTGTAAGTATTTTGTTTTATGCAAACTCAAACTTTAATTTCTTCGAGTCTATTCTTCTTTAGATCGTTGTGATTGAACAAATAGTACTTCACCGAATAGAAGACTCGTTAATCCGTTTTATACAACCTCGAACTTTCGAGTATTTCGAACAATTAAAACTTAGCGTGCTTTTAAATTGAAGTCTTGTTTCGCCCGTTTACAAGTCCAGGAGGATTTTACTTTAGTTCGGATCTTTTGATGCAGCATTTGGGACAAAATATTGTTTTGCAATTTCATTTTGAACTTTGAGGGCCTGAAAACATTGGGTGAACAACAATTGAACTGAGAAATATCGTAAACATTTTAAAGGATTGATATAAAACCCCTATTTTATACTAGGGTTGAATATTATTCAGATACATGCCGTAGTAAAGATTATTTATGTCTTCGTATTCAAATGTTGATGCTTGTACAATGTACAGGGTGTAAAATCAAAACAAAATTCAATATCATTTATTTCTTTAAACTTACAAAATAAGCACTTACACAAGTGATATTTTATACTATAGGTAAATTATTATCAAATAAAATTATTTTACTATTCACTTCCATTTTTTGTCTACTAGTGGAAGAAGTGAAAAAACATTCTCAGCGTCCCCCAATGGGGATATTTAGGTGGAGAACAACGGGAATAATACATAACAAACAAGCTATGTGATGACTAGGCTTATGTTCATATATTGTTATACCATGACTCGGACAACCTGCGGCCTATAAAATACAGGCAAAAAACAGGCAATAAATTGTCTTAGAAACCCAGAATTAACTAGGTACCTTATAGATAGGTGTTTGTTGTCTACCCACCTAACATTATGAATGCTTGAGCACGTTCACATCCCACTGAGCCCTTGTACACTCACCCATGTAGGTACCTGACGGCGGTACAGCCACATAGTTATCAACGAACTCTATCACAAGTGCATTTTAATTGCGGTGTGCGTGGCTCTAACGTTTTCAATGCGACAATGACATATGGGCCCCCCTTTAGGCCTGGGTTATAGCTTAGGAATAAGATAGCTACATTGGTCACAAACGAACAAGAAAAATAAGTAAGGAACTGTTTTAAATCTGAATTCGTACGTCTGTAACATTTTATTTATACATAATTATTAAAATATAAATTAATTGAAACATATTCTGATTTACATCAGAATTTTGTGGTGGTGAAGGCTGATTTTTGTATGATATGCTTATGAAGTAAACAAGAACAAAGCTATGTTTTGTTATTCACGCATCACGGTAATTACCACCGTCTCACCAAAAGTACCACAATCTAAAGCTTTTCATGCATGAACTAGCTGAAAACGAATTACCTACAACAACACAGTCATTCATATTCCCTTAGGATTTTCATAAATTTATACGAAGCGAGGAGCGTTCTTATTGAAAGAAAATGCCTCACTAATTAAAATACTTGCTAAAAAGAATGCGAGTCAAAACTAGGCCGAGCTTTCGTAATGAGATACGTGAATTATAATTTTATTTGAACCTAAAGGGCAGAATTTTAACATAGCAGACATTATTTTTATGCAAGCGTTGGAACAAATGATCCACGGGAGATTATTTGTCTTAATTACATGGTATTAAAAAAGTTTTTGAATACGTATTTTTCAACTTATTTGTGTATAAGCCTAATAAGGTACCTTAATTATGTTTTTGAAATTAACACATTTGCCTACCAACGCTGAAATAAATGAATTCTGAATACATGACCCGTATAAAACTATCTCAATAATAGGGGTCCAAACTACTCATAAAGTCCGGCATTCTAATTAATTCTGAAAGCTTTGAATAGATCAGCTTCATTTACTTATTACTCAGAGGAAGCAATTTTCTCCACATCTTAATTAAGAGTGAAGGACATGACCTATTTAAAACTTAAAGGTTTTAAAGCAGAGTTTCAATTTAACTATGTGTGTAACTTTCTAATCGAAAGAAGAACAGATTGCAAATGAAAGCGGTAGGTAGGTACTACTCATTTCAACGTTCAGGATATAGTAGAGCCTCGGGAACTTTGAGCGGAAATTGCAAGCAATAGTTGGGAATTGAAAATGACTTCAAGCGTCTACTGATTGTGGCGTAGTCTTACGATTGGTACTGTTTATTGTTGTAGTATTTCATTGTGCTACATGTACCTACCTATTTTGGATTCCTAAACAACAAAAGAGCAAAAAAATAACCCCGCAATATACATAAGCATGAAGGCATTGTCAGGGTGGAAATTATGAGCCACGGGGCAGCTAAGCTGGTATTAGCTGGCTATAGATTATACTGATGCTTCTTATCCAAATTCAACAGATTTATTTAATGTTTCACGGTATATTTTACTTAAAACAGCAGCCTTTTTTTGAGTTGAAAAGTTATTTTCGTAAACAAAACCCCTACTCACTGTCCGCCCGGCTCTCCACAATGTGGATAGAACATTAAAAGGGATTGGTATATGTATACCTACTAGCGTTGGTACGTTTTACTTCCGGTAATCACTTTGTTTTCTACTGAGAAAGTTTTAAATTTTGCTTTGATTCATACACAATACGTGTATGAATTAAGTTTTCTTTTTCGCGATTTTAATCCCAAGAGATTAAAATTAAAATGAAAGGATTAATCCTGTATTTATTATTGACAGAATTTCATGGAAACCATTCAAAATGTATCTATTTTTAATAGTTTTGCTCGAATGACGAAGTAAGTTACACTTCGGACGGCGCGATTTTGGTCCGGAGAGTGGAACCCGAAATAAATAAATATTATTTTATTTGCACTTAGGACCGTTTGTATTTTGTTAGATACTCTTTAACAAGTTAGTTATACTAATCTAGCATGGCCTTTGCACATTGTATGTGGTAGGTACATATCGAAAAGCATGCAAAAGATAAAAAACCTTCAAAATAATTTGTCGGCTTTCCTTTACCAAATAGGTACGTATCTTTTTTATAAGGTGTGACTTTGAATAATAAGTATTTGATATGTGTTGATTTGTTCAACAAAAGTACACAATCGTATTTTCTTTGTTACAGTCGTCAGTCACAGTCGTATTTTTATTTGTTTAGAAAAGGTCCCGTTATATTTCTGTATGGATGGTAGATGAGTCCCGGCTGCATGGTGAAGTTTTGTTTCAGTATGAATACAAAATCTGGCTCGAGGCTGTGACCACAGTTTCAGGCAACAGCTTGATCATTCCATTGATTAAATTGAAAGCTCACTACCATTTTTCTTTTATTCAGAAAAATGAAGGACAGGAAGGTAACACAGAGCTATTTTGCCCAGCACTTACTTAAAAAGATAGTGTCATTAATTTTGTGTTACGTGTTCTTGAGTGGAGACCACGACTCGGTAAACGTACTGTAGGACGCCCTCCGACCAGGTGGGATGACGACCTGCGAAAGACTGCAGGTAGATGCTGGATGCGGCAAGATGAAGACAGGGCGCTATGGCGCTCATTGGGGGAGGCCTATGTCTAGCAGTGGACTGCTATAGGCTGATGATGATGATGATGTTATTAATTTAGGGTTTTTATATTTTATGTATGCTAGTTTTAAGGTATACATATATTACTATGGACCGTAGAATCAGTTAATTAAGATCTGTTACTTTTCTATGGTAAATTGACAATCAGTCAAGGTAAAATAAATTTGTTTTTTTTTTCGTTCCTTCTTAACTAAATCTCACACCTCTGTAGAAAAGCCGACAGTTTCTTCATAATAGTTACCACACTACACTTTAAAAAACCAATCAAAGTTAGTCTATTTTTCGCAAATTTACGCTGAATTTTTTCAAGTGGTGTATGTACCTAACTGTTTGTTCTTATCCTGTGCCAGCGGGTTGTAAAATGAGAGCGGGATCAGAGCCCGTGAGCTGCGAAAAGATATGTATTTGTTGGAAAATAAAAACAAAACGTGTGAAGTGGATTTAATTGGAATTATTCCACCAGATTGGTCCGTCAATTTGACTGATTTGAATTCAGAACAAAATTTAACTTATTAACAATTCGTAACGAAGTTAGTACCTAATAAAAAAACTTGACTGTAATTAGGTGCCAACTACATCAAAGCTAATTTCTTAAAAAAATGTTCTACTTTCAGTGTTGTTATAAAGTCAACGCTGAGTATTTTCTAAGATACGCGTTTATTAAATTATAAAAAGTTAATAAGTCTTAATAGTCAACATGATTATTATTATATTAATTTCTAATATGAGACTAGCCCAAAATCATACAAAATGTTATAAAACAAAGTCTCCTGACGCGACGCCATGCGTCGTCCTCAGAATACAGAAAGTCCAGAAACCGTGAGCGCGCCTAATACTGACGCTACAAAAACTACTCTTAAATAGAGTAGTTTGACGCTCAACTGATCAGTTACTTTGTGAACGTCGTATCGCGTGACGTATTTTAGCGGTGACCAATTTAATTAAATTATGCCGTCCTGTGTCGTTCCTACCTGTAAAAATGCAGCGGGTCTAAAAAAGAAACAGGATGGGATCACATTTCACGTGTAAGTATCGCATTTAGGTATCGTCTTATTTAAATAATGAATTAATTTCTCTGTTTTCAATTGTCATAGAGAGTGATGCGTCCATCTTGTTAGTGTTGCCAATATAAGAGTTTTGATTTACCCTTCTTTTTATTACCTTTTGAGGGCTTTTATTCGCTGTAGAATATTAATAAGTTGTGACGACCTCTGTGGCGCGGTGGACGACGGTCCGCCTGCAACGCAGGAGGTTGCGGATTCGATTCCCGCCTCGGGACAAATGTTTGTACGATCTGCAAATAATATTTGTTCAGGGTGTTCTGGTCGTTTATGTATAATAAAGAAATATAATTTATCTAAATGTAAAACTTTGTTAATTAGTTCAAACTACAAGAGACAATATTTTAGAAAGCCTACCCAGCAAAAAGGAAATTAAATATTTTTTTAAATCTTAACCGTGTCTTATTTGATGAACCTATCTATTTCTTGAGATAATCAGGTAGGTACATAGTTATATAGAAAAGGACAATTTTTATTCTATTATTATCTTAATTCCAATACTCCCAAAATTTACCCCGAAAACGGGCAAATAATGCCTGAGCTAACAACATTACGCGGGTGGGAGGTGAGGCGGGCGGGGGGACGTTGTTTTGTTTTTGGACACAGCATGTAGCTTGCAATTACAGTTGAACGCGGTTTCTGGACTTTCTGTATTCTGAGGCGTCGTCTATCTGTCTGAACGCGATATATAAAATTTATTTATTTATAAAATACAGCAGTTAGCTTACAGTCTAACACCGAAACACTAACTACCAGACTTAAAAAAGACAGCAAAATAAATTAAAAACAAGATTACAAATAGGTAGGCATACATAAACAGATAATTTATTTAAAAATAAGGTACGATCTTAAACTTAAGTAGATGTGGGTTAAACTATCATTAAATATGTCCACATTTTGGAACTGTTGTAAGAAATCGTTGAGTAGTGCGAGTGCTCTGAGTGTAGGAGCGTTACCAGCGTGTTGCGTACGCGCTGCTTGTAGAGCAAAGAGCCGATGGAACCTGCGTCCCGTTCTAATGTACCTAATTATTTGGGACGTAAAGGGTAATTGCACCCAATATCACAGGACTATCCCCTCTGTTACGAAGAACTAGACAGTAGAAAAATAAAACTTACCTACCTAACAAACTGATTTTTATTTTGATTTCTTTTAGCTCTGGATGACAGCAGAGAGAGAGAGAGAGTAAGAAGGAACAGAGCCACATAAAATACGACGCGAAAACTTGAATAACGGCATGTTCAGTCAAGTAGGAAAGAAATTAGACGGAATGGATTCCAAAGATAGTCTTTAGATGTGTCGCATCGCATCTACGTTTGATGAGGAATTTTATATGATTCTTTTTTATAGTTATAGTTGTTAAGTTTATAGTTGTAACGTATGTATATGATAGCCCCTCCTAAACAAAGAATTTCATAATTTCACAACAATTAGAACGTACTAAAGTCATTTAAAACGGGATATTTACAATAATTTGATTTTTGAGTTATACAATATTTTGGCATAGTTGCATGCGCCATGATCACGGAGTAACTGAAGGCACTGCGAGTTTTATGGACAGACATACCGATCTACCCTCATTTTTTGTCTTTTGGAATTAGAACGTATTTCATTAAATTAATTTTATTCAGTTCTTGAAATGACTGGATGATTACAATGCTTAAAACAAACCTGGAAGTTATTATTTTAGTTTATTATTATTATATTAGATTTTAGTAGAACAAACTAAGTAGTGAATCCTAATTTCCAAACGTCATTATTGTTCAACTCTCCACCTTCAAGATTTTATCTTTTTTATCAATTACCCTACTTATTATATTATGATTTGAGTTCATACACTGTTCTTTAATTATTCAATGTTACATTTTTAAACATAAAACTTTTGTGGGTCCTCCCCATCAAAAGATGAGGTCGACTTGGTAGAATTGAAGAATTTCTTCAAAAATTTAATTTTGCGCAGACTTCATTTGGTTTACAGATTTTTGGCTAATGTAATTGAAATACGAATTCTCTGAGCTGATTTTTGGAATATTCTGATAAAAATTTCATGGTAAATGATACAAAAATGGTAAGTAAAATTAACGTGTTTCTATTTCAGTTTCCTTTTGATTATGTTTTGGATTCTACATTTTAGTTTACAAAAGCACAAACGATACCAATGTAATGCTCGTACCTTTTACAATGAGAGTGATTATAGAGATCACTAGAATTAGAGACTACTCCTAACATTCGGTATCTAATAAAAAGTGGGCTCCCTTCCCTCGTGTTCCGTCTAATTTGCTCATATTGTCCAAAACAGATACAACACGAGTGGACAAAAAAAAAAGAAAAATGTACAGTCAACGCCCCATTAACATGGGCATCGTTTGGAAATAAACTGGTAAACACGGAGGCTGCATTTATTCTGCTAGCCGGGCATTTGCATGGACACTGCCTCATGGCCACGCAAAATTAACATATCGTTAAAAATTTCCACACATTCGCGGAATTGAATGGGTGATATCTGGCGTATTGTATAGTGAGATATCAAGTGGTATCAGTGCCTGTTGCCCTAAATAATTGAAGTGCCTCTCGTCCCGCGTCATCGTTTCCACTCCCAAAGTGACAAATCAATGTGGATGCTTCTATCGATATCGGCTTTTTAGTGCAATGTAGATGGATTTTAAAACGTGATTAATTGATTAGACTCGTGTTGAATAGCGACCCCTAGAACTCAGTCCGTGAATGTTGTAAGGAACCCATCAGCCAGAGAAAGGGCAGCACCGTTCCTTGTTTAATTCTCACCACCTTTACTGCGACCCCAATCCATCTGCCGAGCACGAAGATCATGGCGAAACCCCGCCTTTGGGCCCTAGAGGGGAGATATGCAGGTTACGGTTTTTTTGTATGTGAGGAATGTCAAAATCCATATAAAAGTTCGAATAAATCACTTCACTGCTATGTGTACCTGGCACTCGGTTTCTGTAACTATATTACCAAAATAAAGTCGTCGCTAAAGATAGTTTAGTTTAGCCACATAGATAGCCACCGCGTTGTAGATAAAAATAAATATATATTTCAGTAACAGTTTTACAACAATGTTTATACCGTAATGCTCCAGCATCTTCAAATACAAACACTCTCTCGCCTCTTACAGCACATAAGCAATTTTAGTACATTTACAATAAAACGATAACTTAAGGTTCCAACGGTTGGTGGTCCATAATAATATATAAATAAATAGCAACTAACACATGATACATATCTATAGCAAATCTGTCGATCAGAATCTAAACATTCCCTAAGCCTTGATGCTAAAGCTTTGTTAGATGAAAAGGTTAAAGTGCCGTTTCCATCACTCGTATCAGTCAGATTGCGATAGCGGCGGTCGTCTATCAGGCGGGCTCACGAGCGCTGCTGGCACGCACTGAATTTGATTTTGGGGACAACAATGTTCTAGATTTAATGACGACAATGTTCTAGATTTAGAGGGTTCCGATTTAGGAAAAGTCAAAGGATTTGTTTATGATTACCACGGTTCCCGCTGTCCCTATGTATGCTTAGATCTTTAAAACTACGCAACGGATTTTGATGCGGTTTTTTAATAGATATAGTGATTAAAGAGGAATTTTTATAAACCATTTACACATACATAGATTTCCACGCGGGCGAAGCTGCGGGGCGTAGCTTAGTAATATATATATAAATAATACTCCGCATGGGTGACATCCATGAATCACAATATGAAAAAAATATTTATCATAAATATAATGTAGTTTTAAGATGGTACTATGTCATTTTTTTTCGATAAAGTAAAATCATCACTCAGCTTCAAGAGAGAACAATAATTTTCCAACGCTGTAATAAATAACGGATATTTCAATACATTCCTTGCCAATTTTTCTAGAAGACAAAAAACAAATATTCTGGTAATCTTCGTTCATCAACGTTGTCAGTCAATAGCCGCCTTACTGTGACGTCACTGCCACAACATCTAGAATAACAGAGAGGAAGCTATCCTATCCGATTGACATAAACGAGTTAGTCAATACACATTTTTTTTATAGTGTGAATTTGAGTCAACTGCATAAATCGCTTTATTAACGTTTGCGAATATTGTACTGTGTTCAGCTAATTTTGTCGAAACCTTTTTTTTCCCTGACCATTTATTTCATGGGTGATTTTGTCATGTAAATCACACTTGTCCAAATCCATTTAAAGGCCAAAGTAAGACCAAGGTAAACAATTAGTTTAAACTCATATATTCCGCCATCGTATCAAGTGGTTGTGCTTGGTTGTACCTAATGAGGTGCGCTCATATCTTATTGAAGTGCTTAATTTGTTATGATTCATGTATAATAACTCAATGCTTAATCATTAATTCTTATTATGTAAGAATAAGGTAGCAAGTTAAGTTAAAACTGGTACTAATTAGTCGCTGATGGAAACTCCAGGGACAAACACCTATATGAAGAGGAGGAAGGAATCTGTCAAACGTCACGAGCAGCTCATGCTAAAGGGCTAACTAAGCTTACGTCTAATTTGTTTCTTTGTACACTTCCTCTATCTGTTCTATCGCTTCTCCTTTAAACCTAAGGTTTTGCTGTAAGAAAACTCTTTGTTAGGGTTAAGCTCGCCTATGTACATATCTTTTTTTAGTTAAGTTATTTTTAAGTGTTTTGTGTACAATAAAGAATTACAAGAATTACAAGGGACAATCTTAGCTCATTTATTACAAAATGTTTTCATATAAAAAAACAGGTTATCTTTCTGTTTGTAACTTTACAGTGCTAGTGAAATACGGAAAACAATGGACGAGATTGGCTCGGCTGTCAAGGAGTGCGTGAGAAAAATACACACGCGAATTTAGCATGTACCTTCATACGAAAAGGATGCGATATTTAGGTAAAGAAAATTAGAACGCTTCGATCCGATTACAGATACAATGATGACGTATTATTTTATCAATGATATCAAATTGGCATCTTAGGGTTATGAAGTATGATATCAAGAATAATAAATTGCATACGCACTACAGGTACTTATAGGTCTCTAGCAGTAAACTGAATGCATGGGTAACCATTATTTGTATTATTTTAAGCCAACTTGCTTAAAATAAATGTTGTAAGTAGTTGGTGTTGGTATAGTTATACGAGTAATCCAGGAGCGTAGCCTAACCTAGTAAGTATTCCACACAGCTTGGCCATTATGTAATTATTATTAAATTGTGTTCGTATTTTGATACAAAGTTTCTGAATTTTGGGTTTTCAATAGTATTGAGTTTGAAAAATGTTAAACACGAATACAAAACTACTTTAACTACTACGGCTCAATGCCTGTGTAAGTAAATTCGTAACTACAGTTCCAAAATTCGATTCCAAAGAGCATGGAAAGCAATTGTAAGTGTTCAATGAATAAATTCTAGTGTGGGTAACTACCCACACTAGAATTAGTCATAATAGACTAGACCTAGTCGTAGACAAAACGTAAATTTATAGATAACTGGATGTTTGCCGCGGCTTCGCACGCGATTTTCAAATAGCTTATGTCCCATGGATAACATTTACCTCCCTGCCAAATTTAATTAGCATCTGTTCAGTTCAGCCGTTTAGGCGTAAAAATGTAACAGAGAGGCAGACAGCCAAACCTAACTTTCGTATTTATAATACTACTATAGATGACTGTGTGTCAAAAGATTATTTGAACGTGGCGCAATAGTTTGTAAAAAATAAACATCCGTACATTTGGCACACAGCGCGGTTGCAATGGTGGGCTATACTTTCACGATTAAAGGACCGCTGCAGTCGTAAATAAATAGCCTGGGCCAACACATACCTAATATCTTCACTGTTTTTGCACTGTCCGTTGCTTTTAGATAGTGTCATGACAACTGCTAAAGGGTTACTTAATGAGGCTAAAGTATTTAGAACAGCGCTCTTTTTCACATATATCTTTGGAACCTTCCAGCTTCTCCACTTTTTGAATCCACGGTTTTCATTTAAGTACGTACTCGTAGTTACAGTAAATTATCTCTCTATTTCTTTCACAAAGCTTAGTTGAAAACCGGAATATAATCGGTTCTGTAGTGAAGCGGTCGAAATCAGACTTTCAGATAACCATGACGGAGGCTTTGTTTCATTGAGAAATGCGCTGGCGCCAACAGCAAGCAGTTTATCTCTTGGTTCTACCTACCTTCACTACCTTTTCACTGGTTGCGACTACATGGTTGGAGATTCCGACATTGTTCTCATTATAAATATCAAATAGTAACAAAATAACGACAAATCTAAGTTTATTATTATTAGAAGCCTAATGGCTTACCTACGAACTAATTTTGAATCAGCCATTTCCGTATTTTTTTATTTCATTTTGTTTTGGTCTATATAATAAGCCATGTGTGATTTTTTTGCACTTATTCAAAACTGAAGTCTTGTTCACAGCACTTTCAAAACAATCGAGGCCAGGATGTGCCTAATGCTCTATCCCTTGTAATGAAGGATGATATTTGAAACTGTTATTGTTAATAATGTAATAAGTTTTACCATTATTATGACACATAGCCGCTGGTGCTGAATAGTTGGCTCGTTTTACGGCTTTGGCTAAACTAGCTCCATAATAATCTTAATATCAGTGCGGAGTAAATTCATTTGTTTACTTTTTTTTTAAAATTTTTTTTTATTTTTTTTTTTAAATAAAACGTAGAACCTCTGTGGTGATTGTGGCGATTTTTAGGGGAAGCCTTACTTCTATATCGAGCTGACATCTTTGGGCTGTAATACTGATGATGATGAAACAAAAGTCCAAACAAATCCGTACTCTGATTAACGGATACAGATATCAAACATGAGTGACCTCAACCAGCCCCAGATTAAAGGGTTTCGGCAAATCTCACACCTGCCCTCGACTAATGGAGCGCACTCATGGGACTCCCTAATGTCGACAGAGGGACTTACGATTAGACTGTTTAGTTAATCGGCTGTAATTTTTATTCTATTGAATAATTTTGGTCTACATTATGATACATTTTGGTAAAGTCAAAGTCTGAAAGTAAGGATGTAGTTACGATCGAAATTTTCGTGTAAATTCGAATACCGTCGAATACTTAACAACAAACACAAGTCAAAACTTTCAGGTATTTTATTGGGAAAACTGAATGAAAATGTTTATTTTTTAAACCACAAAACAAAGGACACTGAATGTATGTATGTATTCATCATCATCATCATCATCATCAGCCTATAGCAGTCCACTGCTGGACATAGGCCTCCCCCAATGAGCGCCATAGCGCCCTGTCTTCAGCTTGCCGCATCCAGCATCTACCTGCAGTCTTTCACAGGTCGTCATCCCACCTGGTCGGAGGGCGTCCTACACTACGTTTACCGAGTCGTGGTCTCCACTCAAGAACACGTTTGCCCCATCGGCCGTCGGTTCTTCGCGAGATATGGCCGGCCCACTGCCACTTCAGCTTGCTAATTTTTTTGTATATATTATATTATTAATATATGTACATGTATCTATTATTTTTATAAATATATGTCTAAAGTAAAAGTAAAACACTGTACGTGTTTTTTTCATTTTTAATTGGCTTGTTGTGTTTCTCACGCTCAATTTACCGATAACCACTCACGCGTTACGATCAATTTACTCAGCTCATCCGTCATCCATCAAGACAAGTCTTAAATGCGACGAAAAATGGCAACTATTGCAATGTAATCAAATTTAAATTTGCATATTGCATTGTTTTAAATTCAACATCACAATTGTAAGATGAACATCATTTAACATGGAAATTTGCTTTAGGTTCTTTGTATGCCGTGACGTAAAATTTTATTTGTGGTATGATAATCATCAATTTTTTGAGTCAGTAGAAGAAGACTACTAACAAAGTAAAGAATTGGTTTGTAATATAAAATCGCCGGATTTGGTGGTGCAAATACAAAAAAAATATTCACCATATTATAATCTAGGCAACATTATTTGTTATTTCTAAATAGGCTACATTTTATCTATCTACCTCGAAAGCGAGGCCATCTGCCAGAAGAACTTTTTTTTTAGACAGTCCGTATTGCTTAATAAAAGTCGAATGTGTGCCGATATTCGAATCCCACGGAGATTATTCGGCTCAGATTGATAAGGGAAGTTAACGCGCCTAACACATGGGGGTTTTGAACGATAAGATACGATAACTCGTACTCCATTTAGGTAGGTTTATTTATAGAGGTAGGAATTTACCCCTTTTACGATTAGAACCGTTTTAAACCTTGTAGGTAGAATATTTAATCCTGGATTACAATTCTTTTGCAACTGCTTTTCAAATAAGAAACTTTTCATAGATATTAAAACGAACAGAGCGCGTGGTTTGAACCAATTTACCGACGTTTTGGAACCAGCTGTTACAAAATTACTGAGTCATGAAGTAAATTAAAAAAGTTATTTTGCCCATAGAACACTGTAGAAAATAAACCAGAATCTTCAGCTATATACTCGGTTCTCAAAGCCCTGGTTGAAGAAGATATTAATATAAGTTGGTAGAGTAAGGGTCCCATCCTTACTCTACCACGGGACACTGGTCTCAACTACACTCAAGTCACGTCGGCAATCTAGCAAGAGTAAAGTAAAGTAAAGTAAAAAATCATTTATTTCTTTAGGCTTACAAAATAAGCACTTAGACATGTGATATTTATATATAAATTATTATCAAATAAAATTATTTTACTGTTCACTTCAATTTTTTGTCCACTAGTGGAAGAAGTGAAAAAAACCACTAGCATGTTCAACTCTTATATGTCTAATACATGGTTATTTGCCTATTTAAGTCTAAATATAATATGATTCGATACATGTCAATATTTAAGTAAAGCTATGCACAACAACAAATTACTTACATACTATTGTCGGTGCGAAACTGAGCGACATCTGGCCAAGCATTAACATCATTGCGATAATCATTTATGGAGTAGAAAGCCTTCTTGATGAGATTTAGTTTTATGTAATTCTTAAATTTACGAATAGGCAGTTCAGTTGCTTCAGATGGAAGCTTATTATAGAAGCGCACGCTATTGCCCATAAATGATTTCCCTACCTTGTGTAATATAAATGATGGGATGTGTAACTTGTTCTTGTTTCTTGTATTTCTATTGTGAACATCACACTTGTGTGAGTAGTAGTAGTAAGCCGTACATTGCCACAATCCTTATGGAGGTGGCCATGCAATGTCATGTGGGAAACGTTACCTATTGTTATTCCTTTTTTTTGGGTTTATGTGTTTTGTCATGTTTTTATGTATAAAATATGTATCGCTTACAGGAATGACATAGTCCCTTTGTGACAAAACTCCATTAATAAATAAAGATTTTAAAAAAAATCTAGCAAGACCAAGATTATTGCTGCGGTCGCGTGTCTCCTGATGTAAGGTATCAGAAGCATGCACTGCCATTTTTCATTGCATATGCGTGAGTGAAGGAAAGCCGGTGTTACGATCTCGTACTTTCTACCAAAATATATTTTTATATGAAAATCACTGGATTTCTTTTCATTTTGTTACATGAACTACAAATCTATTTTGCATCATCTAAACATACTGACACAAAAACAACATTATCAACAGGCCAAAGGCTTACGTAGGCTACATTAGAATTATAAATTTCGGGTTGATAAGGCAACTATAAATTGATAACTGAAATAAAGTTATTAAATATTTTTGCATATGCATGGTACCTTTTCAACATAAAAAGTTCTTGTGTTTTTTTTATCTATTCACCTCTAGTACGGTATAGTTAGACAGATAAAACTTACAACAGTTTTGTAGATCTATCGAAACAAAGTTCCTTTCAAAACTGAACAGAATTCTCAATGGGAATTCCTCTCAAACTAAACCCTGGCAATACCAGCAAGTTTGTCTTACACAAATTGCGTGGAGGCGTCATGAATAGCAATAGAGCATGACAAAGTGTGGAGCACGGTCGATTTTATCATTCAATTTAGGAGAACACTCGGTTTAAATGTATGAAGAACTGATAACATCGCTGCTGGCAAGATTGTGTACTGGAGGATATGTATCATGTTTCGCTGGAAGTATGTGTATCTATAATAAAGTAGGTTGTGTCTATCCTTTACGTGCTCGTTGGATTTTCGCCCGTATTTACACTGAGAAAAAAAACGGCTAACAAAGGCACAATAAACGCTTTGTTGTTTTTTTATTGTCACCATAACAACAAACGTTGTAATTCTATGAATGTTAACTTAGTGCCTAACACAAAGTTTTTATTGCCAAATGTTTATAGTGCCACGAACAATCTAAAATTGCTGACCTAACAAAAATTTTTTTGTCAAAAAATCCTCACATTTCCTATTGTCGAATTGACTATAGAAATTTGTTGAATCAACAATAACTTTGTCTAAAATAATGTGACAAATTTACTTTGTTAGGTTGGCAGTTTGTTGGCCTAATCCTAACAAAATAACCATTGCTACTGTATTTATATCCAGACTGTTAATTTGACAACGTACATTGTCGACCTATTTATTTTAAGAATTGTTAAAAAAAGAAAACATTTAACAATATGACCATCGTTATTTCAAATAAGTTTTTCTGTTATGTTGGCAACGTTAACTTGTTGCGTTCACAAACTGTCAGGTGGAGTGTGGTAGAGGGGCGTCATTACTCGAGCATTTTGACAAATCTCGCTCTTTCGCTGCTAAATCGGTCGAGGGTGCGGACGTTTTTAATAAACCAGTGCGTGCAGTGTGTGATGTGATCTCATGACTGAAGAGGACTCTTTAAGGGATTTTCTCCTAAATGCGGGTCTCTCCCATTTAGTGGAATACATGCTTGGTATGTACACAAAATACAGACGTCCTTTTTTTGATTTTATGATAGGTTTGCTCGTTCGTTATTGCTAAAAAGTTACGTTAGAACTTTTGAAAGTTATGTTCTAAGTTTAATACCTAACCTACCTAGGTATACCTACTATCGTCACCTCACGATGTTTTTCCTCAAGCTTTTGAGAGTAGGATAGGAACCTACATAGGATTGCGTGTGTTAAATGCACAACAAAGCACGTGTGGCCCGGTGCCGCCATCTTTTTTACAAACCCGGCGTCTGTTGTCCGCTTTTCAAAATTTATTTTTATTATTTTCAGAGGAAGGGATGACGCTTGATATGCTTCTTCAAGCTAATCAAACCGAATTGGCATTGTTTACAACAAAGATCGTAGATAGAATTAAATTACGATCTGCCATTGATGTACATCGATCAAAAAACGTTAGTAAAAACGTAGTTAGACTTTTAAATATCTGCTCACTTTTTATCTTCATATGTACATACCTACACTGCTGAACATTATTATAATTTGTTACTAGATGTAGCTAGAAACATTGTCTGCGTGAAATTCTTAGTATATTTTACAAAAACTTAAGTGTAAAGTCAACATCACGCGGTTTTCCCAGGCGGCCACCTATCCAACTCACCACGCCCGTCGCTGCTTAACATTCGGGTGCCCCATACAAACCTTCATCCCTTATTTCACCCCCTTTACAATTACTTAAAAACTTTTGCATTAACTGATTTCAGACTACACAGCTCATTGAGGACCAAACTAATACTGAAATACCTGGACAACCAGACACAGTGGCCTTACTTCATAGGTCAAACATAATTTATGTAAAAAATGATGAAGACCTGGCGTCTTCATCATTATTGACGGTTCCGGTTCCTTTTGAGATTCCAAATGATGTAAGTACCCACCATAAGTACATTAATCCTTCCTAACTTTATAAAATACCTCTGTCTGTATATTCAGAGCCGTGTTGGCCTTGTGGGAGGCCTTACCTTGACTTTAGATACAAATGTTGTGGATTCCATTGCCGCTGGTCGAATTGATATGTGACTTATATTATGCAAATAAATATTTTGAATCTTGTATCCCACATCACGTTGGGATACACTCTGCACAACATGTTATACCTACTTACCTGAAAACTTAAAGTTGAATTATGTTTTTGATCAAATAAAATTGTTTTCAGGAGATCTTGCTAACACCAAATGAGCAGCAAAATATATATCATGCAAATGTACGGCAATCATCTCTTCTTCAGTCTCAGGTAAACAATAGATAGGATTATTATCACTTACAATAATAATAATATAAGACACAATCCACACAGCATTATCTAGCATCAAGCTAAGCAGAGCTTGTGTTATGATGGCTTATGGGTACTAGATAACTGATATACCTACTTAATACCAATTGGCTTACACTCACCTTCTGCTATAGGAGCTCGGGGAGCTACCTGCAGTACTGATTTTCTGATTTTTTTTCTTTATAATATTAGTGTAGAGCAATTCTTTATAAAATGTTAGATCTTTTTGATACTGACCCTTTGTTTTTTATAATATTACTTGATCTTCAATTATTGTCGACGACCTCTGTGGCGCGGCGGGCGAAGGTCCGCCTACGACGCAGGAGGTTGCGAGTTCGATTCCCGCCTCGGAACAAATATTTGTACGATATTTATTATACATAATAAAAAAAATATCTATATAGTGTATTGTATAAAGTAAAAAAAATATAATAATAAATAACACTAATTAAATTTTACAGTTGGCGAGTGACTTTGATGCCGTTTACCCATCGGCGAGCGAGACTTATGCGAATAAGTTCTCTATTATTAAGTTAAAGCTTCTGATAAAATGGTCAATGATTGTAAACCAATACTGGATTTGCTGGAGTTGACTTCTGGTAAGTTCAAACCTTGTGTAACTTGTAATATAGGTAGTACCATAAAATTGAATATACCAAAACAAATCCATATTGATGATTTTGATTTTAAAGGAAATTTTGCATACAGGTAATCTTTATCCTAGAATCAAACAAAGGCTACTTTTTATCCCATAAATCCGTTCCCGTGGGATATAAATCACCTTTAAACGATTCCATAAAAACAACGCGTGTGAAGCCGTGGGCAGAAAATAGTTATAAATAAATAACTAACACTCAAAAATATGAATAATAATATGATTTTTTTGTTTCAGTGGGCGAAGAACAGGCAAATTTGGCTTCGTTTTTAGCTATAGTAATTCTTCTACGGCAAATGCCCACAGTCACCGTGCCCCGAAAAAAAGTGTGGAAACTGTCGAGAGAAGAGGTCCGATCTGGCTTTATTGGACTCGTTTCCACTGCTGCAGACATTGGAAGATACTGCGAAGATAGGGTAAAGCTCATTGCTGCTAAAGGTATACCAAACCAGCCATATATACTTGCTATAGGATCGGCTTGGGCCAATGTGATTCATTACGAAATTGTATGTAATTAACCAAACTTTAAGATATCAAGTTCCAAACATCTTCTCTGCAATAAAATACACTTTTCAAGTGTATTGGGCTTTAGATTGTGCTTACCCAAAAGACTCTGCATCATGCTGGATGTTCGTGCAGCGTGCAATGTTCCAAATGAAATCAAAATTTGATACAGAAGGGGTTCCATTGCGCGAATTGCTGAGTCAAGTGTGTGTGTCTAACTGACACACAGTGTAGTTAAAAATGGTACCTTGTGCACTGTGCGAACATTCCTTTTCAGATTTTATCCGATTAAAAACACACATGTCTTTCTACCATGAAACAGTGACTTCTTATTCTTGTGCAATTTCTGGATGCTTAAGAACTTTTCAAATTTTTAGTTCATATAGGAGACATTATTTAAAAAATCATATGACGAGCGTGTCATTGCAACATAATATATTGCCACATAATTCTATTCAACAAAATATTACCGAAACTCAGGTTGCCCAAATGCCTTTTCAAAATACACCTGTAATACCTATTTCAAATAATACAGAAAACTTGACTTTTCCCCTGAATGTTAGTTTGACTAATTTATGTAGTATAGTAATAATATAAGATATAAATGTGTATAGTAATAATATAAGATATAAATGTAAGCAAAAACTAATAAAAATTAATACATTTAATTTATTGTTTCTATTCATGAATCGTGATCCTTCCACAGCGTCTTCTAACCTAACAATGGTGATTAATTATTTTGCTATTGCAGCAAATTTACGTTGCTACCTTCTCAAAAGGCGTTTACTCTTCAGGGTTACAGTTAGTGAACGCCAGTTATCAGAAAAACTTGTACCTATAGAAAGTATGACGAGTGCTGGTTCACCTATTCGACATACATAGTTTCTATATGTGTTAACACGTGTTTTTCTGATAACTGGCGTTCACTAACTGTAACCCTGAAGAGTAAACGCCTTTTGAGAAGGTGGCAACGTAAGTTTGCTGCAATAGCAAAGTATTAAATCACCGTTGTTAGGTTAGCAAAGTAGGCATAGGTATAAAGGCAAAGTAAGTTTGTTGCAATAGCAACGTCTTAAATCACCATTGTTAGGTTAGCAAAGTAGGCATAGCTATGAAGGCAAAGTAAGTTTGCTGCAATGGCAATGTCTTAAATCACCATTGTTAGGTTAGCAAAGTAGGCATAGCTATGAAGGCAAAGTAAGTTTGCTACAATGGCAATGTCTTAAATCACCATTGTTAGGTTAGCAAAGTAGGCATAGCTATGAAGGCAAAGTAAGTTTGCTGCAATGGCAATGTCTTAAATCACCATTGTTAGGTTAGCAAAGTAGGCATAGTTATGAAGGCAAAGTAAGTTTGCTGCAATAGCAATGTCTTAAATAGCCATTGTTCTGCGGTAGTTACAATAACAAAGTTAATTTGTTCATGCATCAAATCTACTTTGTTAAGCTAGCAATGGGCATTTGTAACTTTGTCATGGTTGCAATGCAAATACTTAGTAGTAACAAAATAAGGTTGTTGTGGAAACAATGCAAACCTTGTCGCAACAACAAAATGGTGACTGTTGTCAATCAAAATGATAACATTGTTACTTCAACAATTTTCATAATTACTGTTAGAATTACAAAGTTTCGTTTGACAATAAAAAGGTTGTTCCTGGAACAATCCACCTTAGACGGTTGTGTGGCGTTAACGGTTTTTTGTTACCGTAACAATAATTTTTTCTCAGTGTAATATTATCATGTTGATTAGGTTCGCTTTTGGGGGTAAGCAGGAGAGCGGATTTTTATAGTTTGCAGTGGATCATCTGCCCACCTGCCGACCGAAACCACCGAAGCACACCCCTTAGAAAGATTAAACTTTAAAGCACACACTTTTCTTTGAGATTCCCCCAAGCGTTTATAAAATACAGGATATATAATCGCATTAACAAAATGCTTTGCTGCCAAATAGCTATCCTCTACTAAACAAAAATATAAAACTGAAGCTTCATAAAATCGATGTCAGAAACAATCCATTACGAAAGTCGAACGTGATTGGTCAATCCATTGGCTTTCTTGTAAATCCATACGTGATTGGCCAACCACCTAAAAGTTGACTCGTCGGATCCCGAGGATACATTGGTGCACAGCGAACCAGCGAGTGATACATCACGGTTTATAGTGGAATCAGGGAACTTATTACGTTCATAAATTGGCAATGGATATCGTGAGTTTCAAAAAGGACCGATGTCTGGTATTTATATTATTGCACATTTCACGTAGATTTTAGACTTATCGACTTATTGAGTGGACAAATGGCAATGGTAATCGTGAACTTGAAGCAGAAACACAATCAATGCTCTCAAAATCTTTTTTCTTAGAGCAGTAGCTACATTTAATGGTTTGGGCGATATCCCCGACCTCGATTTATTCGATTCAAAAGCACGAAAATTCTACATGAGGACACATAAATGGTTATTAGTATTATTTGACTTTGTCTTTAAAAAAGTGTGTTAAACTGTTTGTCTTCCGAATAAAGCATAATAAAAATATAATAAACTAGCGGCCCGTCCCGGCTTCGTCCGTGGTCATTTGTTTCCGGCAATTTTTTGAATATTTCTCTCCGTAAGAACCATTCTCGTACTTCAAGGAATATTCTAAAAAATAATTAGCGAAATCGGTTCCGCCGCTGTCGAGATTTGCGCTTAGCAACACATTCAGCGATTCTTTTTTATATTATAGATAACCTACCTTATCATGTAAATCTCCCTAAATCGCAGTTTACTTCTGAAACGTGGAATCATATTGCGTTCATAAAAACGAAATAGGTGCCATGAGTTGTTGTGTTGTGTGTCATGTTTCTTTCCTTTCGTTCGGTAAAAGAAAGAAAGAATATACATTTATTGATTCACAAGTAGGTACAGCTTGTTACGAAATAATAATAATCTATAAGTAAACAAGAACATAAAGAAATAAATAAAATTAACTACGTATGTATTATATACAAGCAACAAACGACTCCACAAAGCGAACCAATAGGTCCTGTCTCAGCATAATGTTGGTCTACTTCTCCATAAGAAGTAGAGCAACGCTGGTTTTCTGACAGAACCATTGGCGCGCGCACGTTTAACTTTAGTAACAAAAATGCTGCAACAGTATTTGAAAATGGTACAATCCATACCATACCCATTACCATTTCACTTAAACAGTTGCACATTCCAGAACAGTGGGTAATACTTTAAAGAGCTTACAGAGCGGCACATTCGCAAAGTAACATTGCCGAGGTGCATAATGTATTAGGACGTCGTCGTCGCGTGCAAGCTGACTTGTAGAATGGAAGATAATGTTTGTCTGTTCATGACAACTCTGTCTGGTCTTGGATATCGTAAATTGGAGTCTAAGCTTGGGACACAAGTTTTAAACGGCCAATATCTACAATTAAAATAGAAAACGGAAGCAGTGTAGATGTTGCGATTTAAAAATAAGTACGAGTACATAGTTGCTGTAGGCGGGTAGCACAGGACCGGACACCGCGGCGATCATTCGGGAAGGCATCCAGGAATGGACGCCCATCGACTGTTACGCTGACGATTAGTTATCGACTGTTGTGAGACTATGAGTAAAACTTTTTGTCTAATAGGTACGTCATCAATAACGATTTGATATCTTCGCTATCCTCAATAAAGTCTTCGTTCAAGACTGCGTGCATTGTTTCAGTCATACATTGTCAGATTTTTAAAATTTTTATTTATTTCGTAAATTAATATTTTCCTATTATTCATTTAACTACTAAGTAAAAACTTTATTGCACTACAAAAGGTACAAAGGTTTCTTTACACCAGTAGTACCAGTAAATCATCAAAAATAGAAAATGCCTCGGCATTAAGGGGGGGCTTAATGCCGAGGCATTTTCTATCTGATTTACTGGTACTACTGGTTTAAGGAAATGTATAATTTTTATCACAAGAAAAGTTTTGTAGACTGACTGGATGTATACAATCAGTTCTCCAACAAGAAACAAAAGACGACATTTCTGTGTTTTATTTCTAATCTTAAAAAAAAATTTAGAATAAATCCTTTTTCATGTTCTTACCTGTACTTAACTACGCCTGTACGATACATATTGTATGGAGGCGAGGCACATCTTACACACCTGTCGGCATCAGACATATTATTAAATCTTCCAGTGATTTATGGAATATATCAGAACAATTACCGTAATTGTCAACCTTAGCCCTCAGGCATAGAGTCCTGTAGCTATGATTAATTATGATGGGAACATCGAGGATTCCACTTGATTAGTTACGTAGTGTGCAGAAGGATTATTTCTTATGTGGATAAACGATTGTTTTGCGTTGTACATAATATCCTACTAATATTATAAACGTCAAAGTTTGTAAGTATGGATGGATGGATGTTTGTTACTCTTTCACGTAAAAACTACTGAATGGATTTTAATGAAACTTCACAATAATATAGCTTATACATCAGAATAACACAAAGGCTACAATTCATAAAGATATATTGTATATCATCAAAAATATCTATCACCACGCGGGTGAAACTGCGGGGCGCAGCTAGTATTGAATAAATCCTTCTTCGTGTTTTAACCTGTATTTAATTACTTACAGGACGCCTGTACGATACATGTTGTATGGAGGCGAGGGACATCTTACGCACCTGTCAGCATCAGACATGTTATCTAATCTTCCAGTGATTTATGGAATACATATATCAGAACTATTACGGTAATTGTCAACCTTAGCCCTCAGGCATAGGGTCCTGTAGTCTGTAGCTATAGCTATTATTAATTATGATGGGGACATCGAGGATTCCACTTGATTAGTTACGTAGTGTACAGAAGGATTATTTCTTAAGTGGCTTGATGGGTAGACGTTTGTTTAGCGTAATCATTGAGGTAGTATAGACCCTTCTTCTATGAGCGATTACATTATATTATTGCATCAATTAATCTTATATTTATACATATATAGATATTCAGGTTTCGTACGTAACTTGTTTCTAAGAATTTTTTCTCTTCTTTAGTAGTCTTTCTCAGCAGAATACTAGTTACTTACTTAGCAGGTAGGTATATAACATAGAAAAGTAAACGAAATATAGTATCTTTTTTCTTTTATTTCTCAATTACAACGAGTAATATCTCCTGCATTCCACTAGATACAAGAACAGTACCGAGAAGTGATTTCCGGTGGGGATACATAATATAAGGACAAAGCCTCTCTTCTATCAAAGCAATAATAATTATTGTCCTACAAAAATATATGACACTTTAATAGAATATCTTAATAATTAAATTAATAAAATGTTCACATCGTTAAATTTTATCGTAGGTAAAAGAATAAGAATAACAAACTTTCGTTTCTTTGTCCGTTGCCTGCAGGGTTAGAAAGGTGTCGAAATTTATCGTATTTTGTAAAAGAAATTTAATAGTTTGATTTTGTATGCTATTTGGTCTGATTTTATTTATCCTTTTGTGTATATTTTATACTTTGTTGTATTAACGTAACCATCGGCTTAACTGTCCATCTTTAGCGGCGACCTCTCACTTTGTTAGTGCCACTCGACTCTTCCACACGAATTCGATTACTAGACAGAAACATTACCAGTTCTCAGCACCTCTCCTACCCTATCGTAGCGACATCATCCATAGCTGGTTTCACTCAGGGCAATTTAATGTACGACCTAAATACTATGTAATGTGTGCTGCACTCATCTTGTTATCTTTATGGCATCCCTGATTACGCTGGCTCTGGCAACGAAATTTGATTAGGTGTGCTAAGTTTTATGATATACTGGCAATTTGTTATGACAACTTTTAACATCCTACAAAGTGAGAGAGAGAGAGAGTGCGAGAGTGTACAATAAATACAAAAGTACAATAGCTGATTGTCAATCGAAAACTTTTTTTAGCAGTGAAACGTTATATTAACCGAAAAGCACTGAAATCCACTGTACTAATAATTATGCCATCAAAAACATAAATGTGAAATGAGAGTCAAGTTCTGTAATATGATAATATGCCTTGGTTGTTCACTTCAACGACAAAAGAAGTGAGATCTAAATGGGTGACGAGCTCAATGCTCAGTACTGAAATTTATTTATAAGAACATAAAATATTTTATAACAATTTAAAACATAATTTCTTCAGAGCTGGGATATTTCATTATCTAACCACCTGTGTGTGTTACGTACGAAAAGTAGAACTTGCCTCGCAAGCGCCGTGCATAATTAAAATAACCATTTTGACGGGATGAGCCCGAATCCAGTGATTTGGTACCTCGGATTTATTCGCTGGTTTAGGTAAGGATTTAGACGGGTTAGCAAGGCTTGAATCGTTTAGAAATTAATTAATTATTCCGTGGTAACTTTACTATTAATCTGTGTAGTATAAGAGCTCTAGTTTTATCGCGAGGCTTTATCTTTGCAGAGAATTTATATTATTATCTAAGTACCTACTACGGTAATCAAGAAGTTTATTAAATGATTTTCCTATTTATGTACGTTATTCACGGCTTAGGTTTTAATTATCTAGCTTTCCTAGACTAGTGGATCAGTGAATGTATTTGTAAAACTTGTAAACTTAGCTTGAACGTAGTTAGAACCATAAAAAATCTCTAGTCTTTTATAATGTGTATAATTTTTGCTTTCTTTGAGACATCTATTTTTCGTAATTTATTTAGTTTTCTCCGAGTTAAAAAAAACCGTAATCCCTGTGGATCCTTTAGCCAATATCCTTGTAAAAACAGCGAATATTCGATCGGCCCGTAATATATATTTTAAGGCTGATAAATCGAGTCAGCCAATACCTACGGCCCCAATCACTTTCTCCTTTGCTATGCACAAAGCCTTCAAACGAGAGCTGCCGATTTTTCCACACACGCTGGGTTATTCGCTGTTTATACAACGAAATGTTCGCGTATGTTTTCCCGACATTAAATATTTATTAGAACGTAATGTCGCAGTGCCGATCGGATCGGTTGGATCAGTCCGGTAGAATTCACTTGGAACATGATAACCAGGTCAGAAATCTTTTTTTTTTTCATAACCAGATTGATCTTTGAAAACCAAAGCTATTTATATTATTGTGAGAAAACAAAGGGTTTTAGTCAAATGGTACGATGTTTTATTTAGAACATAAAAGTGTGGGTGGTCGTGCCATAAAGAAAAATTATAGACAGTAGTGATTTATAGCTACAGGTTGATGGGGGGTTGTTATGTACCATTTTTCCCAACACTTACTCCTTTAGACATAAGTTCCTAGAACTATCTATCCATCTCCAAAACAACCCATTATCTTGTTTATCACATGTTTACTACTTAATGTATCTCTAACTTCTCACAAACATTTATTCATTATATTAGTTAATTTGTTTGTTTACTCATCTTAGTTAATTTGTTTGTCAATATTAGATAATGATCACTTTTGTTTACTACTCTCATGTCCTTAGTATTTAAGCGTAGACGTAAGATAAATTCAGTCAGTTCAATCCTGTCTTCAAATCAAGTACAATCTCTGTAAAATTACTGATTCAATAAAGTCTTATTTTTTTTTAAAGTGTTTTTGCAACCTACCAGTTAACAAATTTGGCGCAGACGGTAGGATACTCGCGGTCGCGAAATAAGACGAAACAAACGTTCTACAACGGTACCTGAAGGGTTTTAAACGTTTCGCCGAAGCTACGCACGCGATGATCCAGATCATCCTGTTACTCTGGTAAGTGGCTAAACATATCTATGCTCATTCCCTACATCCATTTTCCTTAAAACAAACTCATGTCCTAAATCTCTAAATCACTAAATCGCTAAATCCAAGCACTAGATCCTCAAAATCTAAACCTAACTCGACCAAATTTTTCTAAGAAACTAACAATGACGTACGAAAACAAGCCAACTGTTTCTAATGCCACAAACCTCGACATACCATTTAACGCAATACAGGGCATGATCCCCTCCTTTGATACAAATAAACAGTCCGAGGTCTACCTCTTTGTTAGGGCGTGTGATTCCGCTTTCGAACTAGCATCGCCAGTTCAACAACAGATACTCCTAACATATGCCTTAATACGAATAACGGGGCCAGGGTCGTCAGACATACATGCAAGAAAATTTGAATCCTGGCTAGACTTAAAAAAATTCCTAATTCAGAAATACTCCCAAACAAAAACTTTGGCACACCTTCAACTAGAGCTACAATCACTGTTCCAAAAACCGCAAGAGTCAATCACTGACTACTTTCACAGGGTAGACCTATGTAGAAGTAAAATAATAGAAAAACTAAACGCAGAATGCATAGACAAAACTTTAATAGGTCGGCTAGCCACAACAGATGAAACAGCGCTCAACGTTTTCATAAACGGCTTAAATTCAGATATAGGAACAATGTTACGGGTGAAATCGTTCACTGACTTGACTGATGCTGGCAGTTTTGCCATCCAAGAAGAAAAAATTAGGAGAATGAATATTGTCAGACAAAACCTTTTTAAAAACGTAGCTCCAAGTCCTATACCTCGTAATCCACAACGGCTAGAGAACAAAACATGCAATTATTGTAAGAAACCAGGTCATCTGATATCTGAATGTCGAAAACGGGCTTACAATAATAACCTCCGACAAAATCCGAATCCGCGACAGCCACAAGCTCAATCCACCTCATCTCACGCGAAAGTGAATCATTTAAACTTGCAGGCGACCGAGGAAACGGGTACGTCCTCGGGAACCGCTTCGAACTACTTAGACAGTGCCCAGACACCGACCTCTCAACAAATGACGAACCAGACCAGCTTGGATCTGTCAGTCGAGGCCCTCCAACTAGAATTATAAAACGTCAATCAAAATCGACTCGGTTCAGTAATCAGGAAAAGCTCTATCCAGTCCATCGGGGACAAGCTCTTCCTGAACCCCTAGCATCGCAAAAACGACGACAAAATCGCAAAATCTTATGCGATGCTAGCACTCAAACCGAGCCTCAGGATTCTAAATCCAATCAAAATCCTAACATCGTTCAAATTCCTAACTCAAACTCTAAATCAAACCCCAAATCCAAATCAAACCCCAAATCCAAATCAAACTCCAAATCTAAATCTAAATCTAAATCAAAATCTAAATCGAACTCTAAATCAAACTCTATCTCTGAAATAAAACCTGAATTCATCACGATTTCGTCACTAAACGTTCCGCCAGAAAATCTTTTACATTGCAAATTCCATATTGAAGGAAACCCAGTCACCCTGCTCGTTGATACAGGAGCCGCTATTTCCATTATCAATAAATCGAAGATAGGAAACGCTTCTCTAGATGTATCGAACATCGTATCAATTGTAGGGATCTCGGGAAAGCAATCCTCAATCCAGAGCTTCGGAACGGCTCGACTATCACTAGATAACCTCGCAAAATTCAAATTCCATGTCGCTAATTTAAATATTCAGGTAGATGGCATTTTAGGAAACGATTTTATGTCTAAATTCAATGTCTCCATCCACGTACAATCAAAAACAATGAAAGTTCACGATAGAACTTATAAACTTTTCTATATTAATGAAGAAAATCCAGAAACTGCAACAAAGAGCAGTCAATTTTTAGGTCAACGATCAGAAACAGTAATAACATGTGTCACTAACGATATCAAGGAAGGATTTGCGATCGTCGAAAAACAAGAAATCGATAAAAACATAACAATTCCTAATGCCCTTGTTTCAATAAAAAACAACCGATTTCTTATAACGTGCATTAACTCTAGTAACCAAGACAAAGTCATACTAATCCCTACGATTCAAACAATACAGCTTCCGACTATCGATGAATGCGAAAACTTATATACATTTTCAATAAATACTTCTAACACGACTTCCCATAAGCATAAAACAATCGACGAACAAATCCGACAAGACCACCTCAATAATGAAGAAAAAGAATCACTTCACAAAATCATCCATGAATTTTCTGACATCTTTTATACTGAAGGACAACCATTAACCTTTACAAATCACACGAAACACTCAATTCCCACAACCTCAGATGCTCCTATTCATACGAAAACTTACAGGTTCCCTTTTATTCACCAACAAGAAGTAAAATCACAAGTTCAAAAAATGCTCGATCAGAATATAATACAACCAAGCAACTCTCCCTGGAGTAGCCCAATTTGGGTAGTCCCAAAGAAACTAGATGCTTCAGGAAAACAGAAGTGGCGCGTAGTTATTGACTATCGCAAACTTAATGACGTCACTATCGGAGACAGCTACCCGTTACCAAATATAACCGATATCCTAGACAAATTAGGTCATTCCGTTTATTTCACAACGTTAGATTTAGCATCAGGATTCCACCAAATCGAATTAGATTCCAAAGATATTCAAAAAACAGCTTTTAATACGCCTTACGGCCATTACGAATTTTTAAGAATGCCTTTCGGGCTAAAAAACGCTCCAGCCACATTTCAACGGGTAATGGATAGCATCCTTCATGGACTACAAGGTGAAAGATGTTTCGTCTACCTTGATGATATTGTCGTTTTCGCTTCCAGTCTTCAAGAACATGAACAAAAACTAACCGAAGTATTCACTCGTCTCAGAAAACATGGTCTTAAGATTCAACCTGATAAATGTGAATTCATGCGAAAAGAAGTCGCTTACTTAGGTCATATTATATCCAGTGACGGTGTAAAACCTAATCCTGATAAAGTAAAAGCAGTCAAAGATTTCCCCGTACCTAAATCATGTAAAGACATAAAATCTTTTCTAGGTCTTGCTGGATACTATCGTAGGTTCATACCTAATTTCAGTAAACTTACCAAACCGATGACAGGCCTTCTTAAGAAAGATGTTCCTTTTATCTGGGGAGAAGAACAACAACGGGCTTTTGATGGATGCAAAGACGTTCTAACAACAGCACCCATTTTGCAATATCCTGATTTCCAAAAACCATTTAATCTCACCACCGATGCCTCAAAATATGCAATCGGTGCAGTCCTTTCACAAGGAGATATCGGCAAAGATTTGCCAATAGCATACGCTTCTCGCACCTTAAACAAGGCCGAATCAAATTACTCAACAATAGAACGTGAATTATTGGCCATAGTATGGGCTGTCAAACACTTTAGGCCTTACCTATTCGGGCGGAAGTTCAACATCTTGACTGACCATAAACCTCTAACG
This sequence comes from Eupithecia abbreviata, assembly GCA_943735965.1. NCBI lineage: Eukaryota > Metazoa > Arthropoda > Insecta > Lepidoptera > Geometridae > Eupithecia > Eupithecia abbreviata. Next base: position 6,808,552 of record OX030991.1, on the reverse strand, counting down.
TGGGTTATGAACATTAAAGACCCAGGTAGCCGGCTAGTTCGGTGGAGACTCAAACTTGAGGAATATGATTACGAAGTACAATACAAGGCCGGTAAAGCAAATACAAATGCAGATGCTCTCTCTCGTCCACCTGTAATGAACTCAAACGTTATTGACTTAACAGAATCACCCTCTAACTCACCTTCACCTCCACCAGAATATCTCCAACTTAACTACGAACACTACACCGCTTTGGAAAGCCTAGAACGTAAATGCTTCGATTCAAGTAAAATCAAATCTTCGCCAGACCAACTATTAGACACTAAACATAAAAACATATTCATCCCGACCTCTTGCAATCTTTCCGATCAAAATGAACTAGTTAAAGAAGCATTAAGCTTGTGTTCTCAAACAAACCCATATTTAGAGAAAACTAAAGAACTCTATGATGCAGACCTTCTCGTCTCTAATGAAAAACAGAACTTAATATTCTGCTGCACAAGACCAAATCATTTCGACCCATGGGATTCCGAAAGTTATTTCAAAGCTTTGCTTTCTTGTCTTCAACGTCATACGGTTTCCAAACTCTATGTCCCTGATCTTAAGAATGACCATACTTGCAAACTCATTAATAATGAACAACTCCGTATAACAGCATACCTGGCTGAAAGCTATGATTGTGAAATCATAATCTGTGAAGGTAAAGTCAAATATCCAACACCAGACGAAATCCCTAAAATCCTGAAAACCTACCACGACGAACCTCTTTCAGGACATCGAGGTATAGTAGAGACAACAAGGAAAATTCGAGAAGAATTCTTTTGGAAAGGAATGAGCAACGACATAAAGTCCTATATTGATTCTTGTATCGTGTGTCAACAAAATAAAATTCAAAGAAAAACCTTTCAAGCTCCTATGGTTATAACCTCCCAATCTACAGAACCTTTCGAACGCGTCTCTATGGACTTAGTCTCATATTCAGATATTAGTGATGGCAATAATAAATACGTTCTCACTCTTCAAGATGATCTCACTAGATTTGTTCAAGCTTATCCAATCCCAGACAAAGAGGCAACCACGGTAGCACACCGACTGCTTCATTTCTGCCAACATTACGGAATTCCCAAAAGATTTCATTCGGATCAAGGAACTGAATTCATGAACAATGTCATGAAACAACTCATTAAATTTTTCGGCTCTAGTCACACATTTAACACAACTTATCATCCCCAAACAAATGGTGCATTAGAACGTTTCCACGCCACACTACGAGATCACATTCGTATGTACCATAATCGAAGACTTAAGAATTGGGATCAAATAATTCCTTTCGCAATCATGTGCCACAATACATCATTAAACAGCACCACAGGCTTTACGCCCCACGAACTTCTTTTCGGTTATAAACCACGTCCTTTTTACTCCCTTAAACCAATTCCTGACTACACTGCATGTGATTACTTAAAAGACCTTAACGAACGTCTCAGATCATCCCGCGACGCGGCATTAAAAAACATAGAAAACATGAAAGAAAAAGCAAAGGAAAGATACGATAGCAAAATTAAAAATACCGCAGAATATAAGATAGGCGATAGAGTAATGTTAAGGATACCAAACCCTAATAACCTAGATGCTAAGTGGGATGGCCCGTATGATATTACGCGGGTAGGCTTTAATGAAAATTATTTGATTAAGAAATCAGGAAAAACTTCACTCGTGCACGCTAATCGCCTGCGACCATACGTAGGCTCTAACTCCAATACTGTAAAATAATATGTAAATAGTAATAAACAAATTCTAGGTTTAAGACTAACGCTAGATGTACATATTTCAGGGTCTGTCAATACTCGACGGCCCAAACAACTCCCTTTCTCCAAATTTTCCAAGATTATATTTATAACTTCATCTTATGCTCATTCATCAAACTTCTAGACGGCTTTGGCTCTGTTCTTAAATGGCTCATAGGTACACCGGACGCAAACGACGCAAAGAGGTACGACTCATGTATAGACCATTTAGAAAAAAGCGAACTTGATCTTACGGAACTCATGCAAAAGCAAATTCAAATCACGTCATCTACAGTTAAAAACTTTAACGAAACAATTTTCAAGATTTATTATGACGAACAAGTAATTAATGAAAACATTAGGCGACTCGATAACTACCTAAATGAAACTAAAAACTTAATTTTCGACATTAAAGTCAGTGAGGACATTTCCACAATTTCCCTTCAAATAATCGAACTGGTTACCAGTCTTCAGAACGAAATAGACGATTGTCTATCCAGCATCCTATTCGCGAAATCCAATATAATCCACCCTTCTATAATCAGCACTAAGAAATTATTCGAAGAATTATTAAAATCCAATAAATTAAGATCTCACAAAAGACTTGTCACCCCTGTCACTATTCGTATCATCCATACTCTCTTGGATTCATCATCTCTAACATCCTATGTTTATTCAGATCGCTTGGTTTATATTATAGAGTTTCCATTAACTTCAAATAATTCCCTCACCCTATATCATATATACTCCACTCCAATCCAACATCCTAACTCCTCACTCCACTCTACCATCATTCCCGAGCATATTTATTTGGCCACTGACCCCAGCGGGCAGTACTACGTGTCCACAAGCACCTTGGACACCTGCACTATCTTCGCACCACGAAGAAGAATCTGCAAGGACCTCATCCTGTACGATGCTACTGAACGTCCAACCTGCGAAGTTGAGATCCTGCTCAGCAAATCAAAAGAAACTCCCGAAGAATGCGTTACAACGACCTTCCCAGCAGAAATTCAAACGTTCCAACCCTTAGACCACAACAGGTGGCTCTATATCCTGACGAAGGAAACAAGCTGCGTCCTCCACTGAAACGACGATGTCTCGAACTACAAAATCCAGGGATCAGGAATGATAACCTTACCTGAAGGCTCCACACCGGCTACAGCACACTCTCGGCTTTCTCATCAACCACCGACAACTACACTGACCCGATAATAATCCCTGATATAAGAGACGACTGCTACGAAGCCTTCCAAGGAATCGAAGACCCGCAGCTGATCCCAATCCAGATTAATGAAACACCTTTGGACTCATTAAAACAAATCAGATCTCACCTAGAAAAATACTCCGACGAGTTGAAACGCTTCCAAACATCAGCAAAATCAAAGACTTTCGTCGAAAAATACAACCCTATCTTTTCGATGGTTTATTTTGGAATTGGCATCATTCTACTTTCATACCTCCTTGTCAAACTTAGGAACAGATGCCCTAATGCCTTCATTGGAAGAAGAACAAGAAGAACATCAGACTCAGGCTGCATCCAGATCTTCAACAACTGCTTCAACAACTCCAGGCGTCATAGAACAACTCAAGTTGCGATACCACTCCGAGACATGGGACAGACAACTTGCTGTGTGACAGACGACGAAGAGGAATAAACCCCATCATCGCCGCATTCCCAAAGATCGCGCACTAATGCCCAATCTTTATTCTAAGGGGGGAGATGTTATGTACCATTTTTCCCAACACTTACTCCTTTAGACATAAGTTCCTAGAACTATCTATCCATCTCCAAAACAACCCATTATCTTGTTTATCACATGTTTACTTCTTAATGTATCTCTAACTTCTCACAAACATTTATTCATTATATTAGTTAATTTGTTTGTTTACTCATCTTAGTTAATTTGTTTGTCAATATTAGATAATGATCACTTTTGTTTACTACTCTCATGTCCTTAGTATTTAAGCGTAGACGTAAGATAAATTCAGTCAGTTCAATCCTGTCTTCAAATCAAGTACAATCTCTGTAAAATTACTGATTCAATAAAGTCTTATTTTTTTTTAAAGTGTTTTTGCAACCTACCAGTTAACAGGGTTGCTTGGAAGAGATCGCTTCTAAGCGATAAGGCCGCCCATTGTACTTGTATCATGTGATGTCTTTTATAATGATCTGAAACTGGTTTACAATACAGTATTTTTGTATTGTATTGTATTGTATTGTATTGTATTGTATTGTATTGTATTGTATTGTATTGTATTGTATTGTATTGTATTGTATTGTATTGTATTGTATTGTATTGTATTGTATTGTATTGATGGACAGTCTGTGTTGCGGTGAGACACATGCATTAAATACCTATTATTCACACTACATCGTAAGAATGCAGATACCCATTGTGAAGAGTTACACGACTGCCCACGTAGGTGTGTAATGTTTTCAAGGTTAATTTATGTAAGTGAGTTACTTAAGTCCAACATAACTTAAAATGCACAGACAGATTAGGATGTATCGTAAAAATCTCGAGTGACACTTTATTTTTCTTGACGACCGATGTGGCGCGTTGGGCGAAGGTCCGCCTGCGACGCAGAAGGTTGCGGGTTCGATTCCCGCCTCGGAACAATTGTGTGTACGATCTGCAGATATTTGTTCCGGGTGTTCTGGTCGTTTTCTATGTATAATAAAAAAATATCTATCTATGTAATGTATTGTATTATGTATATCATTTATCTAGTACCCATAACACAAGCTCTGCTTACCATGGGGCTAGATAATGCTGTGTGAATTGTCCAGCATTATTTATTTTTCTATAAATAAAAAACAAGTTTTTTTTAAATTATAGAAAATTGTCTTTCTCACTAGCTGATAAGGCCTGTAATCTACAGTATTACGCGCGATATAAATGTGTCCAGCGCGTTGAGAACGCGTTGAGAATGATGGCTGTGTTGTGCCACTTTTTCTGAATTGCTCTTCTATGTTGGTACCTAATCTTGTCTTAGGTAGATGTTACATACGTACTTGTAAAACGTATTATGTTCAAAATTAATTATATTTACTTTTCGGCATCATTAGGAACAAGTAAGAGCCTGATATTGACATTTTTATAATAAAAATATCTGTTGATGAAAATGATGAAATACGTTCTAGAATATTAATTATAACGTTATTAATTTTTACAAAAGTAAGGACCTTCAGAACGCTTGACACTGTCTACTTTTTTCAGTTTGGTATTTAACAATATCTTCGATATTCTTTAATAATAACAATAAAATCTTATTCGAATCAAACTTTGCAACCTTTCTTCTCAAGACGACTATAAATTGCCCTCGCCAGATGTCACTTCGATTTCTATTTGTTCACATCAAATCTTTTTTTACCGTATGATATTCTAAACTACCGTATGACTCCTAAAATATTAGCTTTCTTACTGATATGCATTAAGAAAGCTAATATTTTAGGAGTGACAAGGTACTTTCACAACGTACCATTGTGTACCATTTTTGCCTCACACAGAAATAGCGCGAAGGCGGAACTTTATTGACATAAATTTTTATGACACGTAGATAATATTCTGAGACTGGTTTTGCGAAACAAAAAACAGATAAGAAGTACGAAAATCTATCCCCAAATTCCTTCTCTGATGAGATCCAACAAAATGCATAGGGCTTGCGTGCACCACTCACACTGACAATTTGATTTATTCCTATTTCATATTGTTGGAATCGTTCTATTGTTTTTAGCAATTGATTTCTGCAAAGTATCTCCTGATATTTTCATTTCGTTAATCTACTATACAAATCATTGAAACAGATAAACTTAGCCGCACATGTTATAACAATAATTTTTATCTTCTCAATTTAGTTCAGACTATTAAAAAAGACGGCATGCTTCTTTGACTAGGTTGACTTCGGCCTTTATTCGCTGTAAATTTTCAATGGTTTTCCTATCTGATATCTTAACACTTTGACTGCGATTTTTTTTCGACGACTGCGATCTTTTTTTTACCTAAAAAATTCGTGCTGCCGCTCTACACAGCTCAACCCAGTCCCCTTATAAAGTTTAGGGGAATCCTTTCGGACATGACTGGTCGTGATTCTAATCCGGAACGCTGGATAATGTAACATACAACTTTGTACCAGTAACTCCCATTTGCTCTTTAGGACTATTACTTCATAGAACTGTTAAATCTTTTTATCCCTGTAGTTCATTACGAAGACTATTGAAACGAAAAATAGCTCATGTACAATCTGTGTTGAGAAAAGAAGATCATAAACGTTTTATATAATACTAGCTGCTCCCCGCGGTTTCGCCCCCGTGGAAATCTATGTGTCAAATTAAATGATAAAAAGTATCCTATGTTAGACTCCTGGTTCTAAGCTACCTCTCCACCAATTTACAGCTAAATCGGTCCAGCCGTTCTCGAGTTATAAGTGTTGTAACAAACACGAATTTCTTTTATATATATAGATATGTACGAGTATGTATCTATAATATATGTAAAATTATGTTTACGTTCACGATCGATTCTATACGTATTTAATCATTTTGAACTACTTAAAACTAAAACTTTCCTCACAATGGTCCTAGATCACCTTATACCGTACACGTAGGAGTAAGTCTACGCGAATTTATGTATGCGGTTGATGACGAGCCTGTCCGCCGGATGTGCCGCAACGAGCTTCCGGGTGGGTTGCCCACTTCAGCGCATTTTTTTCATGTAAAAGGTTCCAACTTGTGCGACGAGTGGCGTAATAAATAGTTTTTATAGATCTATTCTTCAAATTTCATATATGGGACTACTGCGGAATCGACGAACGCCCTTTACATGCATAAATTTATATCGAGTACGAGGAGGGGGGACCTATGTCCAGCAGTGGACTACTATAGGCTTATGATGATTTATCGCTTACTTTTTGTATACTTAATTAAACTTTTACTAGCATAGTACATACGTATTATTACATGAATCCGACCAGGTGGGATGACGATCTGCGAAGGACTGCAGGCAAATGCTGGATGCGGCAAGCTGAAGACAGGGCGCTATGGCGCTCATTATTTGTATTTGTATTTCTTTATTCATAAAAACTTATTCTAATCTTATTTCTACGACACTTTAAACCAGGTAAGGTTTGTCTAGTGTCGACAGTTACAGCGTGTTGCCATGCCACACATTTACTCACGTACATAAAATATAAAGAGTCTAATCACCTACTAGCATTATCAGCAATTCATAAGTTAGGTTCAATAGCTAGCTACCTGCATACAGGTTTAACAGTAAAGGGTGACTAGCGGTCGCTATATGAAACAAATAAATATACTTTTTTTTTTTTTCTTTTATTTATATTTTACAATCATTTCATCTTAATCTAAAAGCTAACTTAAACGGTATTCCCGTTTGTCCGTAAGCTCATTAGTCTCTACTAGTTAAAAACATTTCAATAAAAAATAAATATGCACTCGTATTTACCTAAATTAAAAAGCAGGCCACACCATGCAAGTAAAAAAAAAATTTGATCGTAGTAGGTAGTAAATTTAACATTGTGTTACACTTTACAAAGCAATTAGGTAGTTATACATTTAAAGTCATACATATTTTACTATAAATTATCTAAGAAGTGTTTTTTGTATTTATGTGAATAGTTTTTTGTGTTAACTTCTTCTAGTAGTTTGCGTGGTAGTTCATTAAGCATAGTAGGTATTAAATATTCTGTGGTTCGCCGGCCATAATAATTATTAGGGGAGGCCTATCATGTATGTCCAGCAGAGGACTACTATGAACTGATGATAATATGAAACCATATCTTATTCACTGCCCTTCATCAGCGGTGCGACCGCAAGGGCACGCCGCCAATGCTTTTTTGGATATGTGACTCACGGGAATCGAATAAACATGATCATTTAAAAAAATCGCAAATGCTATTGCAGTTTACATTAGTCACTCCTAATCTATGGCAGATAATTATATTCTGGATTGATACCGATATAATCTAATCCCAAATTATTTAGTTCAAACATTTCAGTTTGGAAATCATGGATAACAGGATCAATTGAACGCTATCGCTGCTTTGTGGAATGGAACCATTGTTTCAACTACTGGTCTCAGCACAATGTGTTCGTAATTAGTGGAAAACTAATAGAACAGGGATCAATGCAAGGCGGGAAATTGGATTCAAACATTTAATTATAGGTAACCAGATTTTGGCACTATAGTAATAGTTGTTAGTCGTAATGATTTCTGAAAATTATATTTAAAGCTGTTGGGTCAGGTATATTTTTTTCTGGAATTCTAATCTATAACTACTTATTTGGTCAATACGAGAGAAGTTTAATATTTTGAACGCGAGAAGCAATCGAATTTATTTCTTAAGCTGCATCCAAACTGCAACGCTGTGAGATGCTAAGATTGAATACATGAGCTAGAGGTTTCTTTTTTACTCTGGCTTAAAAATATTAAAGTAAAGACCTCAAAATATAACACATCCTACTAATATTATAAATGCAAAAGTTTGTGAAGATGTATGTATATTTGTTGCTCTTTCACGCAAAAACTACCACATGGATTTTGATGAATCTTCACAATAATATAGCTTACATATCAGAATAACACATAGGCTACAATTCATAAAGATATATTGTATATTATCCAAAATATCTATCACCACGCGGGTGAAACCGCGGGATGCAGTTAGTTGCTCAATATTTCATCTGATTACTCACGGCCAAGCTAGAACATTTTATATAATTTTCCTTAAAAAATAACTTTTTCTAGGTAAAGCTACGTCCAAATCACACCGCACCAAATGCAGAGAGCAATACTCGTAGAAGCATATCGTCCGGTCTCGACTATCACAGTTTTCCGCTGTAATCTCTGCATTGCTCGTGAGTGTACACTATCTTGCAGGTACGGGCTGCATTGACCACAGCGAGGCTGATCACCGGTCACTGGCAGCCGGTCTTATTAATTTTAGATTTACTTACCTGGTTGGATTAAACTGCGGTGGTATTTGCTTAGTTTCTGACTTTGTAGTTATAAATTAGGAAAATGCATAATAATACCTAACTATCATTTGAGTTTATCAAAAACCTATAAATGTTTTCAGAAATTGGTAGGTGCTTACATAAAATATGAAAACCCAAAATAAAATCTCGGGTTTCTTATTTATCTAAGGTTTCGAAAATACTATCAAAAATCTTCTTTCGGTCGTCGTTACCTATTAAATATATTTTTGGTAGTAGATATTTAGAAAATAAGACTTGTCTTGTTACATGAAATTGGATATTCAATTATATATCTAACAGTATTAGCAATAGGTACTATGTTTTCATTGGGAGGTAACCCGATTCTCCAAGAAACAACCTAATAACTTTATTCTGTCGAGATGAAAATAAATTCATCTAAGAAAAAAATATCTATATGAAAAGTTGAAAGGAATCCGTGGCATTTTTTGTTTTCGAATGGACTATTATGCTGTTGACCTCAGATGGCCATGACAGCGTTACCGGACTTTTGGCGGGCGCAGAGGGCGCCTCGCCGGTAAAAATTAGGTTGAGGCAACACGCACAAGGGCCACCACTTAGGTGCGAACCTCGGCTTGGGCTGTTGCCAGATGCTACAAGAGGGTAGGGAGGTAACGCCTAGGTGCACGAGTGCACCTGAGGGCGGAAACGGGGAATTCTTCGACCCCGCGTCCGGCGGGGTCGGTTATTGGTCGGGTGTGTAGTGTGCGGAAGCTGAGTTGTTGCCGTCACTTCCGGGTTAGCGTCAGTGAGTGTGTCAACGGAGTCACCAAGAACGTGTCTAGGTCTACGGAGGAGAGAACTCGTGGGAGGGACGTCTATACAATAATCGGGTATGGAGGATATAAGAGGATTGGAGTGTTCTGAGGCCGTTTCATAATGACGCTGGGAAGCAGTCTTTATGAAGTGGACGATGGACTCGAGGTTGAGATCGCGATGGAGATCTTTGTTGCGCATGTACCAGGGCGAGCCCGTGGCTTTACGCAGAAACTTGTTTTGGACAATCTGGAGGTGGCGGACATCAGCCGAATGGCCAAATACCACAGAGGCGTATGTCATGACAGGGCGTATGATCGATTTGTAAAGTGTCACCTTATTTCTAAGGGACATTTTACTTTTCTTTCTGAGGAGGGCGTTCAACCGGCTTAGTATGAACTTGGCACGATTGATTACGGTACGAATGTGGGGTTTGAAACTAAGGCGGCGGTCTAGTACCACCCCTAAGTATTTGGCTGACTTTACCCAGGGAATGGGTTTGCCGAATAGGGTAAGTGTTTTGGGCTTAGAGAAGGTCCGCGTAAAGTACACTGCTACACTTTTCGTCGGATTCACCTCTATGCGCCATTTCTGGAACCAGGCACCTAGTGTGTCTAGTGCGGCTTGCAGTCTTATGCCAACTCGACGTGCGTTCGAGTTGGATGCATACAGAGCTGTATCATCCGCGAAGAGGGCAAGTTCAACTTGCGGGTGTCGGGGGATATCGCTGGTATAGAGCGTGAAAAGGAGCGGGGCGAGGACGGAGCCCTGGGGGACTCCTGCTCGGACGGGTCGGGGGTCGGAGAGGGTGCCCTCCACGCGGTAGCGAAAGCTACGGTTCGACAAGTAGTCTCGTAAGATGAGTACGAGCCTGTCTGGCACACCAAGGGTGGAAAGCTTGTAAATCAAGCCGTTGTGCCAGACTTTGTCGAAGGCTTTCGCCACGTCGAGGAAGACAGCTCCCGTACTGGCAGGCCAGGTGTGATACCACATGGTCAGGATGTGCTCCGTGATGCGGAGCACCTGTTGGGGACGTGGTGAGAGGAGAGATAGAGAGAGACGAGGAGTGGTGAGCTCGAAAGCCGAACTGCACATCGGGTAGGAGCTTATGTTCGTTGACATGGGACCAGAGGCGACTCAGAAGGAGTCGCTCGTAGATCTTCGCCAAGGCACTGAGGAGGCTAATAGGACGGTAGGAGGAGGGCTCATTCGCCTGTTTACCCGGTTTGTGGATTCCAATAACATTGGCTTCCTTCCAGACATCAGGGAAAGAGCAGGTGGACATGGCTGCATTGAAGATGCTTACAAGGAGGTAGATGAGGGCGACAGGGAACCGTTTGAGGACTCTGTTGCTGATGCCGTCCGAGCCGGGGGACTTTTTCGGTCTGAGATCTTTAATGATCGCCGCGACCTCCGCCGCCCTGAAGTGATCAAGGGTGGCGGTGGGGGGTAGGGTAACTAAACGTTCGACTTCACTATTCACCGTATCGAGGTGAACAGGGTCGACTGGCTCAAGACTGGGGGAGCACTGGGCTTCCAGACTTTCAGCCAGAGCATCAGCTTTGTCCTTATCTTCAAACGCCGGCGTTTGATGATTCGGACGTAAGAGAGGGGGCATGATGGTGACTCCATCTGCTTTCATTGATCGAGCCAGGCTCCAGTAAGCCAGGTGGCCTGGTTTGATCGATGAAAGCAGTGTGTCCCAGGAGGAGTTTCGGTGCTCTTGAATGGCTCGCTTAACCTTACGGCGAAGCGAGTTCATTCTAAAGCGATTTAGGTAGGAGGGATAGAGACTGAAGCGACGAGTCGCTGCGTTCTTCTCGGTGATCAGCCGTCTGATATCATCTGGCAGGTCCCAGCGGCGATCTTTCGTCGCTGGCACCTGTTTCGATGAGTCGCTGATGGCGGATTGGACGTGACTAGTCAGAGAGTCGACCGCAATTGCGATGTCGTCTAGGGAGCTAATATCATCGGGGATTTTTTCCAAGGCGGGTGAGTGGATATTCTTGAGAGCGCTCTCAAGCTTATACCATTGTACCACTGTCTTGGTGAGAGGACTGTCAATGGGAGGAGGGCCGAGCCTCATTATGACGGGACGGTGGTCTGAGTCTAGTTCCTGCATCACTGATATGGATTGCATCCGTAGAGATACATTCCGTAGCAGTGCCAGGTCCAGGTACTCAGCGCTTTGGCCGGGGATGGGAGAGTATCGCGTGGGACACATGGGGACGATCAAGTCTAGATCAAGGGATTCAAGACATTGGGTAAGGAGGCGACCGTTTCGATTACGACAACGGCAGTTCCACATCGGGTCTTTGGAGTTGAAGTCACCAGCCAGAATGACTGAGCTTCCTAGACTAAGGACTGACTCTAAATCGCTTTGAAGAAGCTTTTTATTTGGACTGAGATAGCAGGATGCGATGATGACCAATTGATGACCGGTCATCGCAAGCCTGCAGACTGAGACTTCTAAGTCTTGTAGGGGCGGGGGGTCGAGAGGTATGCAGTGCAGGGACCTCTTGAAGTAAATGGCAGTACCGCCTTTAGGGCCGTACGTTCTGTCATTTCTGACCATGTGATAGTTTGCTATCCTGGGATCTTTGATGCCTTGCTTCAGGAATGTCTCCTGCACTAGCATGATATCTATTTGGTGATTTACCAAGAAGTGGTGGACGAGTTCTCTCTGGGATTTGAGGCCGTTAGCGTTAAAGAACGCTAACGAGATGGAGCGGGGCTTTAGTCTCGCAGGTTGTACAACCATTATTGAGACTTAAAAGAGAGGGAGTCAAGGAATGCCATGACGTCCTGATGATCGGAGATGATCATCAGTTTTTCGATGCCGGTTTGGGCTTTGTTTAGTTTCTGCAGGAGCGCAGACACTTTACCGAAATCTGTGGTTGGGGTGGGCCCAGGCGAACCAGCCTTCGCAGAGGTGAGTGCTGGTTGGGTGGGGCGAGGTAGGGGAGGGGCGGGGCCGCGAGTTGGCTCCTGTGAGCGGGGGAGGGGCGCAGGCCAAGCTTTCGCCTGAGGCTCGTGTAACTGAGGGGCTTTGCCCATGCTGAGGTAGCAGGGGGGCGGGGAGGGGGGGCCATAGACACCTTGGAGGTTGTCTTGGTATATTGAGGGACCGGGGCGAAGCGCTCCGGGGCCCTTGAGCGGACCTTGTTGTTTGCTTTGGGCGCCTTTGGGCACCCGCGATAATTCGCGGTGTGTCCCTCAGCGTTGCAGAGCACGCAACTAGGTGGGGTCGGGTCATCGCGGGTGCGCTTGCAGTCAGCGGTGCCGTGGTCACCCAGGCACTTGACGCAGCGCGGACGTGCGTTGCAGTTGCGCGCAGAGTGGCCATGAAGCTGGCATCTGTGGCACTGCCCAGGGGGACCAAATTTGTAGGGGGCCTCTACGGATAGGCCGGAGAGGCGACATAAAGATTTCAGGCCAAAGATAGCCTTTCCTTCCGGAGAAAGGTCGAGAATGACCAGGATAATGTCGAAAGGACGCTTATCCCGGCCGCTGTACATCCGGTGGACTTCCCTGATGGGAAAGCCCTGGGATTGGAGGTCGGACTTTAACATCTCCGAGTTGAACTCCGCGGGTATACCGCGGATAACTACCCGGAGAGATTTTTCGCTCTCGAGGGCATAGGTATGAAAACCTATGTTCTCGGAGCGGAGGAGGGAGGTGAGACGTCGGTGATCGTCCGACGTCTGGAGTTGGAGCTTGATGGACTCCTTGACGGATTGGGCTTTTGTGAAATGAATGCCTTTTAAGGCGAGAAGCTTTTCAACGTTAGGCCATTTGCCTTTTTCGCGGAGAAAGATCGGAGGGGGCGGTCTCTCCTTCTGTACAGAAGGCTGGTCGGACTGGGCCTGAGGGTTCGCGGAAGTCGCGGAGGTAGAGGGGGTAGCGCAGGCCGCGCCGGCCGCGGGGCGGGGGGAGGTCGAGCGACCAATGTTAACGGAGGTGGCTGGCTTTTTAGCCGCCGGGGTGTTGGGTCGAATTTTTTGATTTTTCTTCCGTTTTAGTCCTGGGGTGATGAACCCGTCATCGGAGGAAGACGAAGGAGCGGGAGGGGAAGCGGAGTCCTCGTCAGAGGATTCCGTGGGGTCAGCGTCCGATGGGATCTCGTTCACCTCCATGTCCTCCTCAATAGAGGAGGGCCGGCCCTCCTCGGGAGAGGGGGACAGGTCCATCTCGGGAGAGGAGGGACGTGAAGGGACGGAGACATCGGGGAGGGCGGGCGACTCCGGAGACTCCGGAGAGTCCAGAGTGGCCGGTGACGGGGCAGGGGCGTCGGGAGTCGCGGAGGGCTCCGGTGACGCGGTATCGCGGACAAAGTCGGCAAGGATTTGCGGGTATTGCTTGCAAATTGCGATGAGCAATTCACGCAAATCCTCAGCGTCGAGCTTTGCTATGTCTATCGCAGACATTTTGCAACTGAGGGGGTGGAGGTGGGGGGTGAGATCCCTAAGCCCGGGGGGGACACCCGGGGTGTGTGTGTGTGTACCCTCCCTGTCGGGTTAGACAGGGGGGGGGTGTGTGCCTGCGTGTCCTGCCTAAATGTGTGTCCCTTATGCCACTCTTACGGGGCGAAAGGGGTGTGTGACTACCTAGCGCTACCTGGGGTCGGCGAGGGTGCTCCCCCATGGCCGGTGGTTCCAGGCCCAGCCGGATTCTACTTTACTTTGAAGAAGTAAAGTAGGCGCTCCGGGTCCACGCCCAACCAAGTTCGTTGTCACGGTTACGTATCCCTTGGTTGACCACTAAGGTGGATTTCAAAACGATTAGAAAGTCACCAGAAACAAGATAGAGGAGCCGCTTTGAAAAAAGCAAGAACCTCGGGAGGTGCGCCGCTCTGAAAAGAGCGGAACGCAAACGTTAGTGGTAAGTCTAAGAAACACAGTTCTGACAAGAACTGATAAGCGAAATACCCAGAGAAACAAATGGTAGTTCTGAGAAGAACTGATTTGGTTGTTCCTTTGTCTCGTAAACGAAACAAAGGAAACAGCGCGCAGGTGCACGACCGCAAGCAGTCGGGCAGGACGGATAGAGCTACGGGGGCTCCGGGATCGGACGTGCGACTCGCGCGAGCGCGAGCGACGGAATGAATCCGTGGCATTTACTCGCTTGTTTGAATTTATAGCTGCGCCCTGCCGCTTTGCCCTTATGGAAATCTATGTTTTAGACATTCGTCTGGAATCACTCTATCTTTAAAAAAAAACGCATCAAAAATGCGTTGCGTAGTTTAAAAGAACTAAGCATACATAGGGACAGATAGACAGCGGGAAGTGACTTTGTTTTATACTATTTCGTAATTTTCACCAAATACGGTCACTCAGACCGTTCACATTTTATACGATAAGAAATAAGGTGTTCTTAATTTTCTCTTCACTTAATTTTTTTATCCATATTTGGAAGAATAGGAGAAAACTGTACATTTATATATATATATAACTTATGTGTCTAATGCATGTTTATTTTGTGTATCTAAATTTAAATATGATTCGATTACAATACCTACATATCAATATTTAAATACAGCTAAGCAAAACTTTGAATTACTAGTCGCCCACTCCCTGCGCCAAAGTATCCACCCACGCAAAACTTTGTAGAACCAAAATACTGAATTTAAAATAACGCTAGTAACAATTTCTTGGAATAACTTTTAATGTAACTTAGCATTACGCCTTTGCAATTTCGTGCATTTTAAGAACAGGATAACGAAACCAAAAAACGAGCGGACTTTGCCTCAATCACATCATAATTATGTATGCTCTAGTAAGTTAAGTACCACCAGTACCTACGAGAGTATACAAAATATGTACATACGATGGGTACAATACTATAAATCAACAAATTGATATAAGCATACGTAGGCTTCTATCTCAGACCTCCTTGAACCGTGATTGATAAAAATGATGAAAATACCTATTAGAAATACTCTTCAAGCAACACAGCCCAATAACTCTATATGTATTGGGATATTTATCGATCAGTTACAGTAAGGTCCTGTTGGTTATTAATCAAATAAATTTTATTGCTTCGAAGACATCATTCTCAAAAATGGTGACTATGTGCAATATTTACCTTGATAATATACCACAGGCAAATACGTTCCCAAGTAACGCAAGCATCCTGCACTACTATTAGTGATCCAGGAATGTTCTCTTTGTGTCCAGATGATAATTCCTGTGGGTCCTGTGTGCCCACGGTGCGGTGCACAAAGGCTATTTTTCTATGGGTTAAATCAAGCGGACGGTATTTTGGAACTTTTATTTAAACTCTCCCCTGAGGAGAGTAGCCGTGAGCAGGATATCCGATAGGTGAGAAATAATAAACGTTAACAAATTGTTGTTTTCTGGCCAAATCTTTTGAACGAGCGAGATCGTAGCACAATCCTTTTTTGGTCATGAGTTTTAAACCAACACATATTAATTCTAGTCGTATTACGTACTTCCTGAAAGTTATGCCTCCGTGAATTTGTAGTGTAGGTACCTTACTTAATTTATTTAAATTTGCACAAAGTAAGTTTTAAAACACTTACCTACTTAATATTGTTTGATGTGATTGGCAGTTAATAAAAAATCGAATGAGAATAACATTGCCACAAAACAATCATCTTTAGATGGGTACTAGCTGGAATTTGTTGTTTTCAAAGAGTTGTTACCTAGATAAATAGGTAATCCTAATCCTAATACTCGTTCTCTGCTAATAATTTGTTCTAGCTACTAGATTATTGCACGTTAAGTCTCATATAGGCCGACGACGATGTCTAGATTTTTTGATAATTAAAATTCTAACACTTTTGAAACTATCATGGTTATTAATACTAAAGTCATTTGGGATATTTACCATGATTTGATTTTTGAGTTATCCAATATTTCGGTACAGTTGCATGCGCCATGATAACGGAGTAACTACTAAATACTACTAGTACTATCAAATCATGGTAAATATCCCGTTTGAAATGACTTTAGTTCTAACACTTTTGTTTTTTTCCGCAACGCGCTAGTATTCCGCTAAGTTTTGCCACCGCCCGCAGACGTTGCGTAAGCTTAGCCACTACAGCTTTGCCCGGGCTATCCATTTTTATTATGATCTAAATATCCGTCGTTGTGGATAATTCAGGATAATGCCCTTGCCTCGTTTTGTAATCCCGTCATTGTTTTGGTCTTGAATTAAAACATTTGTAGGAAAAATGATCATTGTATATTTTTTTTTTACAAAATTGTTAAAAATTGCTTCATAAGGAATAATTTTTATTTTTATAGTATACGGGTTTCTCGTTCAGAATCAAAATAAACACGATATGCTGCACGGAATGTCAATATCATTTTGTCACCACTCAATAAAATATAGTTCAAGAAAATTTATAAGTGTAACTATCAGTTAGCACCAAAAATTAGCCAGCAGTCTTTTCTTGCCTGGTCAGCAGAGGCTTGGTCGCCTTTTGTTACATTATATTCAAGACATATCTAATGGAGAAAACTGCCATTATTCATTCAGGCCTGACAAAAAACACACTATCAATAAGGACACACCTACCTACAGAGGCAGATAAGTCAAGGCGCAATTTCACGAGGAAAGATTTCCTAAATTCTGAGAAGACACTTTTTTGGCCAAATAGACATTTCCAGAGATTATTCGTTCGGCATAATTATTCGTTCGGAATCTTGAGGCGCTTTTTCGCTCCCAACCTTAGCACCTCTTCCATACCCTTACAAAATAACAATTCCTATAGGTAGGTAAGGATATACAAGAAGGTATGTTGTCGAGTGCAAAGTTCAATAGCTAGCCCGATTGCGTCCGTTCTCATCGTCGTCCACGGGGATCCAAGTGATCCATTACTCGAGCAAGGGATGCTCCCGAGGGATCCCATACAGCAGGATCAAATTTTCACTCTCTACTTTGCATACACTAAAGCTTAAAAGGAAGCAAGTATATGTAAATAATGCAAGCAATTTGCTTTTGATATACTGTTTCATAGATGTTGATCTATCTGAAAAACTAAACGCTATATTTATCATAATCGCTAAGTAACACATATAGAAATTTATGTACCATCTTATTACGTTTCGTAATACGTTTTTTTAACCATGCAATTATCTATCATGTACCTCATGGTTGCTTTTGAAATATTACCTAAAATTATTGGACCTAAAATATTATATCCCACAATTCAGAAAAAGACGGCGGAAAAAGACGGCGTCCCTGATGCGCAGAGTGCGGGACAGCCCCAACAGCATCCTACAAACTGTAGCGGGCAGGATTGATTCGCCAATATGGCGGAAATTAATAAGAAATGTAATTTGATTAATTTAAATTTTTATTGATGATATAATTTGATTTGTTTTAACTTATTTTAATTTTTTCTAATTTATTCTAATTTATTACTATTCATTTTAATTTTAATTTCAATTTAATTTAATTTTAGCTCGTAAGAATTACTAACATTTATTATAAGATCATTACTAACAAATTATGGATTTGTAGTATACCGAAATAAAAGAATTTTATTTTTATTTATTTATTTTTTAATTCAATCTTCAACATTTATTTATTACTGTTTGTTATGATAGAAACTATGTGGCGACCGATGTGGCGCGGTGGGCGATGGTCCGCTTGCGACGCTGGAGATTGCGGGTTCGATTCCCGCCTCGGAACAATTGTGTGTATGATCTGCAGATATTTATTCCTGTTGTTCTGGTCGTTTTCTATATATTATTAAAAATATCTATCTATGTAATGTATTGTATTATGTATATCAGTTATCTAGTACCCATAATACAAGCTCTGCTTACCATGGGGCTAGATAATGCTGTGTGAATTGTCCAGCATTATTTATTTATTTATATATTTGTTATGTTAGAAAACCAGCGCAGGTGTTTTTACTAACATCTGCATATGCTGAGTTGCGACCATTTTGTAGTTAAAACTAAGTTTAATAGTATTATATTTTCGTTGTACGTCGTATTTTCTGTAAGTAGTAACGATTTTTTTCTGTTTGTACATTTATGTTTAACTACAAATAAACGCTTTTATTTCATTTTGATTTTTGATATGCAAAACATCAAATCCAAACTTTAAACGATTCTGTCTCCAGATATCTCGATTGTATTTCAAAGTAATCTTTGTCATATTTTATGCCGACGATAGCAACGGGGAATGTAGACGGAGAGTATTTTGGCCGTGGCCCTGATTCATTATATAATCATTAATCGGTGGGCTCCAATCCCAAAAGTTTGAGGATCCCGGAAGCAAATTGAAAAGTATTGTTGTTTTGAACATAGAATTCATAAATAGACTAAACAATCAGAAACGAATTATGCTAAATCAACACTTTGAAGGTAAAATACAAAATGTTTGATCTCGGAAAGAGTTCAAATTAGATAATGTGGTTTTGCAATCAAAACTGTTAACCTATAAAGTTATTATTTATATTAGACAAGGACTTAATTGCAATGTTTAATATTTTGGGGCCGACTAATTTCATATTAACATGCAAATTAAGGCCTTAAACCGCTTTGAAATACGATTCGCACGCACGTGTTACGCAGCTATAACGTAGGTAACGTTATGAAATAACCTACGTAAGTATGTGAACATGCATAGCTTAAGGAACGAGGTGCCTAATTGAAAATGTGATAAATGCTAGGAATAGGCTTTTATATCATCAACAAATTAGAAAGTAGGCACTGGATAAAGCACACCGAAGTAACTGTGTCAATCTTTCAGTGCAATAAACTAATGATTCCAAGAAATTAGAACTTTTTTACTGAATTTAAATAATGCCGATAATGAACATCCAGTCTCTCCTGTCACATATACAAATATGCGAATACAACTAGGATACAATTGCCACTTGGGCCTGATTTCATAAAGCTTATATAGGTCTAACAAATTGAATGTTCTCATACCTTCAAGTTCAAGAATGCAAGTGCCAGTTTAAAGTTTGAACTGAGATTAAGAGAGATTTTCGATTCATTAGAATATTAAAATACCTTTTACACATTTCAATATTAACTATATCTGTGAGTCTCGTTATAGAATGTTGATAACGATGGCCGACACCGACTGGAGAATTCAGGCCTCACACGATCAGCATTAGAATGACCTTCATAATACGACCTCTACCCGATTCCATTCTCTCTGACTCTTCCAGATTAATTAACATTTGGTTTCCAAATGTTTGACTTCCACTAAGAGCCGACCCAGTACTTACAATTTAACACAAATAAAACCTACGACATTTGTTTTCATGAAAAGAGACGCGTGAAACGGCCAATAATAATTATAATAATTAAACTCATTTATTCAGATAATAATAATCCAAGTTGTTAGTTTGCTTATAACTAGATGTTAGTACTTATAATTAACTACAGATTTGATCCTTTGGACCAATTGATGCATTACCGGACAGTTAAATTTTCCAGCATCGCGGTTAGGATGGTGTTGCCACTCCCGCGGGTTCTGCTGAGTAGTGAAATAAAACTGTTTATTCATTTTCAAGAAAATGCTTCGTAAAAGGCTCTTAAAGTATTGTTTGTCAATATCAATAACAAGTGTCTTGAATGGATTTCTTTTATTTAATCTTTAACGAACGTAACTGAGCATTTGAAGTGTTTTATAAGAGGGCTCGTGTTGGTCGAAAGGACAAACAAGACTATTTGTAGACTACCTAATAGGGTATCTAAGCAAATGGTAAACAAATGATTCATGTGATTATTTCAAAGGTACAATTAACTTTACGAATGTCGTTATAAATTAAACTAAACTGAGTAATAAAAACAGTCTATGTCCAGCAGTGGACTGCTATAGGCTGATGATGATGATGATGAAGTAAACGATCAAAACTTATTTTGCATTAAAAAGTATCCACACAAGTCAGTACAGAAGTAAATCCGTAAATATAAATGCGTTCTGTAATTCAGGTACCTATTACATGTGAATCTTATTTTTATGACACATTACACATCATATGTATATGAATATGAATTTCATTATGTATGAAATTCATGATGATGAACATTGTTTATGCTACGTCAGATTTCATTACACGCGTGAGATAATGTTCAATGCGAGGTTTTCCTGCTCGATTGTGATTTTTTCATTTTATTACTATGTCATATTATTCTCATTCCGTTTTAATTAAAAACTCATTTCTGGCCGCGGCTTCGTACGCCCTGTTAAAGGTCTGATGGGAAACGATTTCAGGGATAATAAGTAGCCTATGTTTAATTCTTGGCCTAGCTTTAATTCCTGGCCATTTTAGCCTAATACGGTCAGTAGTTGAGTGAAGAAGAACAAACATCCAAACATCTGAATTTTTGAATTTATAATATTACTGTGATGCCCCGTGCTGTGGCTATGTGTAAGGCCGTGTTCTTTGAGCTTTATATTTTTTTTAGAAGATAATATTTAATGATAAAAATTTAAGGAAATACCTAAGCCTTTATTAATCAACTATTAGCTTCTGTTCGCCGCATCACGTGAGTTTTTCCGGGATAATTTAAAAGCTGATGTTTAGATTTTAAGTTATTCCAGGTCCAATATTATCAAAGTAGAATTTCAACTACAGCCGCTCATTAGTAAGGTAAGAAAAATCCATCGAAACTTTCACATTTAATAATAGTGATATTGGAAAAATATGTGGTTTTATTTTCGAATTCTTTATAATTGTAGTGTATGTAGTACGATAATTACTTTGATGTACTTAATAGATACCACATAGATACTGCCAAAACACCGACGCTCACTTGTTTCTGACGTAACAAAGGATTTTGAAACCTGAAATATCTCATTGGCCTCCTGCAATACTCGGCAATAAATTTACATTGTAGGTACAAGCATTCCAAATATTTTCAATTAAATTCCACCAAAATGTTTTCCTTGTAAACCTGTTACAACTTGACGGTATCGCTTAATTTCCGTATTAAAATTATCACATTTATGCTTAACTTCATAAAACTTTTTGGAAAATATTACCATTCGAATTGAATGAAAATTGAAGCGAGACGCTTTTTTTGCGAAACAAATTAATATGGACGACCTCGAATTTGTAAACAGCTTTCTTGTTTTCTTTATTTTTTTTTGTTTGTCATCTGATACTGTCAATATAAAAATACACCTAAATGCATTTAATTAAAAAACCTATATTTCAATGGCAAGCCGACAAGCTTAAAACGCCCCGTCATTGATCAGAGAATAAAGATATAACTAAAATTAGTCTACTAGCTAATTAGTATTTTTTGAGGACCGATGTGGCGCGGTCGTTCATTGGTTTGCCTACGACGCCAGAGGTTGCGGGTTCGATTCCCGGTTTCAGACAAGTGTTGGTACGATTTGCAAATATTTGTCCCGGGTGTACTGGGTATTTTCTATGTTAAGTAAAAAAATATCTGTCCATGTAATATATTGTATTAAGTCATCTATAAGTTTGACCGAAACCGCTGTACCGCTCCTTAGGAAAGTGCGGCGAGGTGGGGGGCGAGGAAAAAAGAGCAAAAGTACGCGTTGACGGCAGACTGATGGATCGGAGCGGCCGATATTTCCCCCCCGTCTCGCCGCTCGCATAGCTCAGGCGCGGTACAGCGGTTTCGGATAGTACCGTTAACATAAGCTTGGGGCAAGATGATGCTGTGTGGATTGTCTAGCATTATTTACTTTCTAAAACCAACTAGCAACTTCTACGTTTCCCAACTAAGCGTCAAGAGACACACTGCTTCAAAGAAAACCAAACTAAGGAAACTACAGTAGTATCTGCTAAAATCGCCAGACCTTTTCCATCCAATTACGACAATCCCTTAGATAAACATAGTTGAAATGAATAGGGAGATAATGAACTAGAGGAGGTAGAATGTTGATTCAGGAGCTGAATGTCCAATAAATTTTGGGTGAACACCGCCGACCATGGTTTCTGCTGACGGAAAATAGAGGTAAATTATAAAATTATTCACATTATTCAAGAACGTTACTCTAGTTATTGCACCAATTTTTATTCAATCACACTTACCCACTGCCACGATCACCTCCATTCGAAAGAAAAAACAAAAGCACAAACACATTGATACCAGCATTTTCAGCAACGGTTACTCATTACAACTCGTTCAAGCCATGCTTTGTAATTCGTATCACAATACAAAATGCTGTAATAATTTTAAATACTGGAGTAAGTAGAACCTTTTTGTTGATTGAAAACAACCGAGGCCTTTCGCTGAGAAGAGACCCGGAATAAACATGGTTTGAAATTGTTGAGGACCTACCTACTAAAAGATTCACACACAAAAAGTTAAGAGCATTTAGGTTTATTACTTGACTAGCGGGCCTTCCCGGCTTCGCACGGTTTAAGTACGGATTCCTAACTTTTTTGAAAAAATAATATAGCCTATGTTCACCGGGGATAGTGTAGCTTCCCAACGGTGAAAGAATTTTTCAAATCGGTCCAATAGTTTCGGAGCCTATTCATTACAAAAGACCAAACAAAAAATCAAACCTTTCCTTTTTATAATATAAGTATAGATGTGGCACTGTGATGTTGATGATAGCCAGCATCCATCTGCACTCTGCATGACATTGGCCCCTAAGGCAGTTGTCTCACCGTCGCGTCGGCGAGAAAACGACTAACTATCGGTTATTTTCTCGCCCAAGAAACGTACAGTTAGATATACATTCCGTGTAAACAAAAGAGATGCATATACAAATAGTTGATCGCTGACTATTCACACTGCCGGCGAGGACTCGCTTCACTAGTTTGTCGCTGGGCGACAAGGGCCAGGAAAATCTCTCGCTCAGCGATCAGAAAACTCACGCAGCGCGCCGAGAGAGCAACCAGCGGTCATTTATCTACAATGCGGACTGTCGTTTGGCCGCCGCGAGCGAGTGATGTGAGTAATCGCTCGTCTAACTCGCACACTCGCTTATAGCCGAGCTACACAACTATCGGAACTACGTACTCGCTCCCCGCTTCACGCCGACTCGTGTCTACATTCTAGCTCTGCTCGCTACTCGTTCATCGTTCCCGGAGAGACAACTGCCTAAAAAATTTACCCTAGGCACAAATATGTATAAAAAGTAGGAGATATTTACAAAAGGACGTCTATAAAATACATCAATTGGAGCCACAATGCTGCATACAGAAACAACAAAGACATAATACAGGGACGATACGAATCCTTTCAACGAATAACATCGTAGCAGCAGCGAATTAGCTATTCTTTATCGGTCATCCCGCACACACTCCATCTATATCTGATTACGTAATAAAAAGTGATATTATTTGCGGAGGAGCTTTCAATATCCAGAATGTTTGGCGGAATCTCATGGTCAGCTGAGAAGTGGGAACAGTGGTGGGTCTTGGTGTTTTGATTATGCTTTTGTGCGTGGTTTTTTAAAATGAATTTAGAAAAAAATATCCAGTTTAGAATTTATAAAAGCTGAAATATTGAAGGCAGCCTACAGTGTTTTGTAAACTTGTCGCCAACCCGCCGACTGTGAGTAAACTCCATCAAGCGAGTCAGTGCTCGCATAACTTGGCCATAATCGTCAAATTTTCAGCCCACGTTGAGCTCATCCCTATTGCTGCACTGCAGTTGTGGATGTATGGGTCAATCTTATGTTACATGTACCCATCAAGGTGGGTTTGTTTGCCACCATGGCAGTGTTAAAAAAAATCCCAACGGGACACACGAGCTCAAGCTCGAGGCGGTTGTAGACGTCCATGTGTTTGTCATGTGTGTGTCATTTCAGTAAAAATATATTTGTGGGCTGAACGTGTTTCGCCTTACACACTGGATATGTACGAGTACGCATCTCACTAATCGAGCTGTGTTTTTGAATCAGTCATTTCGTCATGTTAATAACTGACACCTTACTGTGAATACCTAATCTATGTATTTGCATGATATGTCTACATTATGCCACGATAAACAATAGCCAAACCAGTCATTTTGTTATTTCTACTCGTGTAATAGAATTTACATGGTTAGTTTTGCTTGAATTACCTATTATCATTTTCAACGGTATGGTCTTGAATGATTTTTTAAAATTTATTATACCTAATTTTTGTTTTAAAAGTTGTTATCTCGTCCTGGATTTTTATTTGTGTTATGATTTAAAAAAGTAAAACTTTTATGTATTGCTATATATTATTATACACATTATTAGATAAACAGTTTTTCCACAAAAAAAAATCTAATAGATGGAAACATTTAATGAGAAATAGAATAAGTTAAATGTTTGTACTTATTCATACTAAGAACTCACGTAATACAGAAAACACTACAAACGGAAATTGAAGACAAAGAAACAAAAGTCACTCGCTGATATTCAACAATAGAAACGGAAGCGCAAAATAAGGCAGTTAGCGAAATAATTGTAAGTTGCAGGCAGCTTTACTCGTATTCAAGCTCTTGCATAAGATGCCAAGACGAAATTATAATACTTGCAAATAAAATTATGTAGTAAAATATCTGAGCCTAATAGAATTTGGATTCTTACACACAGCGGCGACGAGACTACGATTATCTCGAACAAGGGTAGGGGCAGCAATCTGGCAAAATTACAGGTATATAAACCTACCACAGGTTATACCTGTAATTTTTCCTGATTACGAAGAGATGATTTATGATCTATGCCAATTTATGTTTAAACACGAGTAGGTAGGTACATTATAATAATTTCGTAATATATGAAATTATTATAATGTACCTACCTCGAAGCTCGAAAACAAACAAATATTCTTGGTATTTTGCCGTAGTCGGATTTTGTGTAAACATATTACTCGGTAAAACACAATGTACAAACAAAGTAAAAGCTCTAAGATAATGAGATAACTTTACCCTAGAAAGACTTGACTGAATATCTCGGGCACATAATATAATAATATTATGTGCCCGAGATATTCAGTCATCTTGGCGTACCTCATAGGCATAAAATTGCATGCCCTCTAAACCACAAACGTACATAGGTATGAAGCTACTTGCCGAATTCAAAGCCGGAACACAGAGAACATTCAATTTGGATACAAACGCATTCGGAAATACTGGCCACATGCAACCCCGGGTTACGTATTCCGTGTAAGGCCATTGAAAAACAACAACGCGTAAAACGTTCGATTGGAGCTTTAATCAAATATTTACTAGTGGCAATGTCTAGTGATAGGGTTGGGATGAAAAGCTGAGTCATTATGTATACTTTGGTTCGATCTTTATACTTCAGCAGTAGATTATAATAATAAAGTTTCCACAGATTTTACTATTATAGTCTTACATTCCATTAGCATTCTCCGCGGGTCCCTGAGACCGCGGCCGACGTGTCAGGAATCATAATCAGCACTTCACTACTTTCATAATAATTCATCGATATGTGCCGTTACACTTACAGCTTTCTTGTTGAGGACTCTAAATATAAGCCTTCCTTTTTGAGTTTATACCTTCATTATTATTTTGACTTGTCCAAGTGCTTTATTTTATAAGCCTAAATAAATAACAAAATATGTTTTTTTATGACAGGGCTACAAAAACGGGGGAAACTTTGGAAAAGCATTGTACAGGTACTTGCTAAGGTAGTTAATGATTTATAGTAGGTACTAGTTATTTAGTAACAATGGATATACACTAGATAAAGGTACACTAGATAAGGTACTTATCCACAAGTAGTCGTACCCGTCTACTCCAACTGTGCTAGCTATTAGATACAACCGTCATCCGAAAAATCAATAACAAGTATACCTCGCATCAATTCTCATTTCAGCCATGACTTCACAAAGATGATATTGGCCGTTACATTTTTTCTTGTCTGGAATGGCCGTGACAGGGGTCGACCCCCGTCAGCTGACTGCTATTACGGTACAGGAATTACGCAATAAGAACCAGCTGAAATAAATGCTGCGGATCTTTTTGTTGATCACTCAGTAAACTTTTAGGATATTTTGTATATACGTATACATATATATATTTTTTGCAACGAGATAAACATAGAATTATGAGTCTATAATATAAAAATGAATCGCAAAATGTGTTGGTAAGCGCATAACTCAACAACGCCTGGACCAATTTGGCCAAATCTTTTTTTAAAATGTTCGTTGAAGTTCAAGGATGGTTTTTACGGCGAGAAAAATTAGAATTATTGCTGGAAAAACCCTAAAAATAGCCCTTTTCTTTTTCCCATACAAATGATTTGTAACTAAAACGTAGTCAATTTACAAATCTTTTTGACAGGACGAAGTCTGTCGGGTCAGCTAGTTTAAAATAAAAACGTTTTTTTTATTTGTACGTAAATGTCAAAACACCATTACATAAGCTTAAAGGATTTTTCTCTTTTGGCTGTTAGTGAAAAACGATATTGACGGTTTCTCGGTTTTGTATTCACATTTTCCTGCTGTCATGTCAACTGCCTCCACCCACATGTATCGGAGGTATAATTTGACATCAATTGCCACATATTGAGTTAGAATATACCAAGTCATTGTCTTGTCGTGCGTGGTTGCGAATGTCTACAAAAAAAAAAATAGGAAATGTATCGCTAGCAAAGATTATTTTATCGGACAGGTATTTATCGCGTATCTTTGGTCCATCTCGATCGTGGTGATGGCGATGGATTTTTTTAGTTATTTTAAAATTCAAAGCAAGCACTGTTGATTTGAAAAGTCATCGTTTTTTTATGACCCGGCCTTTGAAACATTTAGCCAAAGTCCTTGTTCTGTTTTTGGTTTTTACAGTGAGCCCAAATCTGCAGCCACAGATAATATTGTTAGTCGTAAAAATCCCTTTAAAAGTATTTTTATAGTAATTATTATTTGATTAAAAAAATAATAAAAAAAATAGGATAACTTTTAAAAGACAAAAATAGACAATGGCCAAAAAATTCAATCAGACATTAGTTTCAGACACATCGCATTAGCCAATTTACTATAACAACGGTATTCTCTGACAAGAGCCAACCACATTTTGTATGTCTGAACAAATGTAATCTGACGTAAAATAACTTTCACGGTTTGTCGAATGCAATTCAAACACGACTTTTGTATATGGCTGTTATTGAGATGACCAACAAATACTCGCAGTTAGTTACGCCTTCAGAGTCATAGGTAAGTATAAAGAAACTTAATATTTTGATCTTGTTGGTCACCCTTGTTGATAAAGGGTCCAAAGACCTCTGCATTATCTACGCTGTGTCGCCATTGTGGAACAGATTCCTCTAACCCCATACCCTGACCTGGTTTTGATGGATCGTAAAACAATAAGCCTTTTGAAGTATATCTTGACTACCATGGAGTGAATTAGAGTCGAAGACGATGGGAATTTAAGCGGTATACCGGAAGGTTTGCGTTTAAACAGAGAAGCGTGATTCAAAAAATCTCGCTGCTCGTTACGTATCTCTCATTAAAAGAAGTCGGATGACTTTTAATATTACAGCATGAAAAGATCCATCCTGCTGCGTAATGTAAGATTTGTTCAAACTTCGACGTTTAACGTTTAAAATTCGAAACATCTACACTTTCCCGCGTTTTATGGTCGCTACGTGTTAGGCTGCGATGCAGCTGAGACCTTTATATTAAATTCAAGGTACCTTTTTAGGGGTGTCTCAGAAAGTTCCCTCGGTTTTTAATTTATTTGTCTTGTTTGCAAGGAGTTGTTTGATGATTATCAAAAAAGGGAGTTTGTCCACGAAATATCTAATGTATGTTTTATTTTGATCTGTACCTTTTTATAGAACTTCTAAGATAAATCGAGTTACGAGTAGCTTGCGTTGGAAAATAATCGGCATCACACTGACCAAAACACTTGCGTCAAGTGTATGTTATAACAAAGTTAGGTCCAAGCACACACATACCTTGATATATACAACAAGTACGAAGGCGATACTGCAGGTCTCACAAATTCCACGTTCTTATACAAATCTTAACAAACTATTCCGGATCTGACATGGTTTTAAGACTGTGAGAGACGACGCCAAGTTATCACATTTCCTAATAAAGCAATTTGCTCCAATTCCATCCCATATCCAATAATCTCACACTCAACCCACCTAAGCCTATATGTGCGAGCATAAAATTACATAATCATGCGTTTATTCACTTAAGAACTTGGGTGAGCCGCCTCGGATGGGAAATTCGAAAAGTTAATTTGGCACGCGTAAGAAAATTTCTAATTTTCACAAACAGGGGCGCATTGGGTGCTATATTAAACGCGCCGAGAAAAATTTCGTTTCACATCGTCAAAAGGTAAAAAATATTATGAAAAATTATATTATGTTGATGACGAAAAATATGCAGGTGTTTGAATTTATGTTGTTATTAAGCTACGCTTTTAATGCCTTACAATATTTTGTAGTTTATCACATGGCATGGAATGATTGGTTGATGTGACTATGAATAAATAACATTCTAATTTCACTTTCGCTTCGTTCGGAAGTTGACCTACTCAACCGCGTTAAATCTGCTTATAGAGAGTTCATTTTTAAGACAAGGCACTTGTACAGTGCCTACTGTACAACTACCAATATTTTCTCTCACTTTTTCAACGAAATTTTTCGAACGAAACGCATGTGCGGCGCAACACAACCGCTGTGTAGTGCGGCAGCACGAATTTTTTAGATAAAAAAAAAGATCGCAGTCGTCGAAAAAAAATCGCAGTCAAAGTGTTAAAAGAAATGTAAAATTTTCAAATTCAGCCCTGTCAATACGCACTCCTAATGCTTCTAATTATATTTAACACGGCTTTCAGCGCCCACAGTGTTTGCCGCAATACTTATTGTCAATATGTTTGTCAGGGAAGTTCCCTTGAAAGAGGATTAGGATCCCTGTTGGTACAAAAGTGTCGTGTGACGGTGTTGAAAGGGTTCTTTGTTTATATAAGTTAGGAAATTCATTTTTTTTAGATTATTTTCCGTTCTATGCTGGCCTAGTCAATGCAATGTGCTCAATGAGAAAAATGTGCAAATAAATTGTCTGTATTCTGTATTACCTCATTAGGACTTGTTGTGTGGCAAGATAATTCTGTATCTTAGGTGTTGAATCGGCCTCCGTGTAATATACCCTATTTCAGTTATTTGAATAAAATAAATGTGGGTTCAGATACTGATATTTCTAAACCAAGCTTTTATTCAGTGGGCTTTTCCTTCACTTGTATTATTGCTTGGCAATCTCTCAACCTTTTATTCGTAGGTCGAACAGGCCTTGGGCATAAATTATGTACAGAATACACAATCAAAAACACCTACCCACTGAAATAATAGGAAATACCTAATAGAGCTCAACTAAGGTTTTATCATTGTTCTGTCTTTGATCAAAACAGTTTCGCATCAAACATTTCCAAAGCGGGCCGATTAATCCTCCTGAAAATAGACACAATACGAAACCCGTAACGAACACAGTAACGCCTCGCCCGTATCAGTCAGTAGCCATTCGTTGTTGAGCTCTAGAAATTAATTTTGCAACTTAGTGTCTGCCAGGAAGAAAAGTAACCGAATAAAAAAATATGATTTATAAAAAATATAAAACACAATGTATTTATAGTTGATACATAGGTTAGTATGTAACATAAAATTAAATTTCATGATGTAATTAACTACATAATAACGCACACAGATCACCTTTTTCAATCCAACGATCCTATCCATTCACGTTTGTCTGGTAGAGATCGCTCTTGAGCGATAAGACCGCCAAATTGTCACATATCTTGTATTATTATTTTTTATCTTGTTTGTTTTATTTTTAAGTGTGCAATAAAAGTATTATCTATCTATCTAAAACACTGTAACGTATCAACGTCATTCAATATGGACTCATGCCATACAGCAAATATATTCCGACGTTTTTCTAATGAACTCCTGTAAAAAACACTGTCATTTAATTTCAATGGAAACAGTCATCAGTTCTCCATTAAACTTTAAGCTTCGACTTGAAGGCTTCTTTGCCAAAGTACACTGGACATATTACTGCCTAGAAATTCCTTAGGAACCCTTCAAGTTTGGTTCACAAATGTCATTCGACCTCACATTCGGACCTTCATTACCCTAAACCTTAAACTAAAAGGGGAAAGTTTGGACCCATTCCGGGAAATGGTAATTTTACTAAACTTTTACGATTATTGCAAATTAGACTATTAAAGCGTATAAGTTAATAATCGATCGTGGAGCGAAGACGTTTTCCCGATCGGCTATTGAATAGTAACGACGACTTGCGGAGGCGAACAGTGAATTTAAATTTGTGATTTCAGAGAACTAGTGCTGATTGATGCTACCTACCGGGAATTTAAAACAAATTTTTGATCAAGAAACAAAAGTAGACTTTCCGATAAAGAGCCACACATGCGTGATTTCACAAATAATTGTGAATTATACACATAAATATAAGTAGTCAGATCTGGAACTGAACTACTTATCTTTATATAAACATAATTTACTGTGCCAATTAAATTATTTGCTAAGAAATCAAACCTTATTGAATTCGCCATAATTAATACACCTCACGTAGTTCGGCGTTAGTGTATCAATTACTTGAGTTATCTTTGTACTCACTGTGCTTTTCCTCGAGCCACAGTGAAAATCTCACCCACTATAAGCACCTCATCATCAGCCTATATCAGTCCACAGCTGGACATAGGCCTCCCCCGATGAGCGCCACTGCGCCCTGTCTTCAGCTTGCCGCATCCAGCATCTACCTGCAGTCTTTCGCAAGTCGTCATCCCACCTGGTCGGAGGGCGTCCTACACTACGTTTACCGAGTCGTGGTCTCCACTCAAGAACACGTTTGCCCCAGCGGCCGTCGGTTCTTCGCGAAATATGGCCGGCCCACTGCCACTTCAGCTTGCTAATTCTTTGAGCTATGTCGATAACCTTGGTTCTCTGTCGGATGTATTCGTTGCGAATCCTATCCTTCAGAGAAACTCCGAGCATAGCTCTTTCCATAGCTCGCTGAGCGACTTTGAACTGGTGGACCAGCCCTATCGTGAGTGTATATAAGCACCTACTTACATATATTATTAGAGTCTTGCCTACTTATGACTTGGCTTACCCATGCCTTGATGATGAACTGCGACATATCAAACTGTGCATAGTACA
This sequence comes from Eupithecia abbreviata, assembly GCA_943735965.1. Classification (NCBI taxonomy): domain Eukaryota; kingdom Metazoa; phylum Arthropoda; class Insecta; order Lepidoptera; family Geometridae; genus Eupithecia; species Eupithecia abbreviata. The sequence continues at coordinate 6,776,953 of OX030991.1, read as the reverse complement.
AACGGTTCATCGTTGTCCTTTGCTATTTAGAATGAAAACTTTTTCGGTCTTGATTGATTGATTACGACAGCTTGTATTTAAATTCCATACAATTTAATATATTGAAAATACACCACAAAATTTTGAACAAACAAAGTACTACAAAGTTTTTTAGGATTCAGATAAAAGCATGCTTGTATAATGGGTTACACAGTAATAACAACTTGTTGGATAGCAGCAACGTTCCATGAATAACAATATCAAAATTTAAGGAGCTGTATTAAGAAAAATACTGAAAGTAGCGAGAAAACGAGCCGTTTACCAAGTAGCAATATTTCTTTAGGATTAATATTCCTCCGAGAGCGTGCACAAATCAAATCGGGAACAAATTGGTCCGACCTGACGACAGCAGATGAAGTGTATTTTGTTTATAGCTTGCGGTGCGATAACCGCAATAACAATAACGTGGGTTTAGTCAAGGATTTGTTCCTATATGTGAATGAAGTAAGTTATCCTTTTCGATTTTACGAAGATCAGGCGTCAAAGTATAAATTTTAATTTTTTTATTTTTGTATGGATTAGTGAAGCTTTGATTCTTCTCTACTTTGAAGGAATTGGGGCGTAATTTTGGGCAAATTTACCTATATGCTAGTAGACCAACAAATTACTTATACATGTGAATTTTGAAAATAACGAGACGAAAAACTGCATGAACTCAATCACAGAAAATTTCTACATAAACAAAAGTAACGAGAACCACATGTTTTGAATCGTTGGAACAGGTTTTAAGTAGAACTTCACAGAGGTAAATACAACATTATTGTGCATTCAGGTCCCTTACTACGATGCAATATTTTTTCTACAATTTTCTACCAGACACAAATACAAAAATAAGTTAGTAAAGCAACGTTCTTGACAGTGTGAGCCTCAGAGTTGGGTCCCTGTGCCCAGCCATGTGGAAAATGAAGCGACAACCATTAAAAATACTCTCCATTAATGTGGAGGTTGACTCGGAGCTCGGCTGAGTTTAAATACACAGCTTTAATCGATGTAATGATGTGTTTACACAGGTGTATGTCAATAAAGTCTACCCATTATCAACACTTTACCCGTTTGATAAGTAAATCACCTGGTCTCACACGCGTAATATAAATGAATAATATGAAAATATAACATACTCTAAATTAAGTTCCTTCGTATGATAACTAAAAATAGACTTAGTACTGAGACTTAGTGTGAAAAATGCTCGGCAGCAATTATTTGTTAAGAATCGGCCTTTAATCACAATCAAGCCACAAACAATAAAGTTTGCCTCAATCGACCATTTGAGATTAATTGAGAAGGATTAGCTACTAACTTGATGTATGGCGGGCCCTCCATCAAGTTAGTAGATCACCTGGCCACTTTCAGGGCAGTATCTGGGTAATCCATATTCAGGGAACTTTGATAGGCTTGAGATATGTATTCATGACCTTATTGGTTTATAATAATAACATAATAGCTAGAAGGGATGGGTGAGCGCGAGCAAACATTTTTGTGTAACTTTCTATATGTATGTATGTTGTGTATTACACTGGAAACATTTTACAGTCTTTTGGTAGAAAAAACATTACATAAATAAAATTTATTGGTAAAATCAATTTCCATGTAAAATTTTCATAAAAACAATTATAATAATTATAATACAAATTGTATTTTATAATAAGTACCTAAGCATGATTTAAATTTAAAAACATAAATGAAAACAAATAAATAAAAGTAACAATAGATATTAAATACGGAAATATATATTAAATTTACTTTTCTATTAGTTTATTCACTGAATAGAAATTCTGCTCGATAAGCCAACGTTTCAACGTGACTTTGAAGCAATGTAGACTGCCATCAGCTGCCTATAGCAGCTATTAAATAATCAACGGTTAAATTTAAATTGACTATGAACTATATAAATAATTTCTTGTCAAAACTCGACGACCGCTGTTGATCGTTTAATTATTTAGCAGGAATTCAACCTCAGCTTTCGAAATAATAGAAATCTCAAACGAGAAAAACAATTTGCGAACTTACTATAGAATCACATTGAAATACTTTATTATAGTAACTGTTTTTTTGAGATTCTTTGGTAAAACAGTAAATAGCTAAGTTTTTATGGGACTGTTTGTGTCGAAAAAACAAATAAATAACAGAAACGTCACGGAACTTCGCACGCTCATACCTATGTTGGGAAAAACTAAGCAATCTGACTGCTCTACTCCCGAAGTTCCGGGAAGTTTCTGTTGCTAACTTACCCCAATTTTCTATAAATAATGGCACAATTTTCGGCCGCTTTCATTCGGATTTCCGAGAAATATTTTCGTATTTCACTCTTTGCTTTTTTTCTGTGTTTCTTGGGTATCACAGCAGCCGTGATAGGCCTCTATTGTAATCGCCACATTAATAGTTTTACGTTATTTACCTTCATTGGTGATTAAAAGTAAGGAAAGCTTGGAACACTGATTACTATTGTTTACTTTAAATAACTATTTTGCAAATGTGAACTGCAGAATTCGATTTAATGATTCAAAAAGCGAACACTCGTTACAATTAGTCTAAAATCCTTTCAACTAATTCATGGAGTTTCCACAAGCAAACTTCGAGAACCTCAATGCGAGAGGAGGTTAAGCCTAGCTTCACTACTGATCCTTCTATAACGAAATTATTTTGTTAAGTGCAATTTCTACAAGAGTGTTACAAATATTCTGTACCTCTTGATTTCCTGGTTTAGCGAGCAATCAGCGTCGAAGAAATCGAGTTACCCGTGATTCTGTTACGCTAAATTCGATCCTTTTATTCATTGTTTATTAATACGCTGTTTGTTTCTTTAACTTTTAATTTTCACTGACATAGCCCGCATTGCGAGAAGGAACTCATTGGGTAGTTTTCACTCGAATCCGTCGCAGCTGCGGGACCGCAACACTTGTACACACAAAGTAGGTACATGTAAATGTAGATAGAAAATTTCACAATGCGATTTATATCCGCGGAGTGCTCTGTTATTTGTAAGTCTGGCTGCACTGGCGGGTGTGCGGCAGGCAACAGCAGCAAATAGTCCATATCAATCCCTTTCCTGAATTTATAGAGGCACCCAGAACCTTTTAGGCCTTCCTTTTAGAATTCTTTTGTGTAGTCAGTATAACGCAAAAGCGTTTCTGGTGTGTGTCTATGGCGGTCTGGAACTAACTGGATATCTTTGCAGCCGTAAATAATCGGTCTTGCGATCCTGAGCCAAATCCCCGCGTCAAAGCATTCCAATAACACCACAACTAGTAACCACACAATAACCCAGAGCAAGGTAAAACCGAAACAGCGGTAATCGTTGTCCAACTGAAATGCCTGCAATACTGTAATTAAATCAATAAATGTAAGCAATCTCATATATTTATAACTACTAGTTTATGCCCGTGGCTGTACCCACCTGTTGTTCTTTGGATTTTTTGCTAGTTATTAAGTTATTTTATTTCCATAGGAACTATCTGCAATTAGTCACTCTCAATTCTATGTGATCTTGACTGTGAATCCTGCGAATTCCTCGTAGCACTTAGTCTACGCCGTAGCACGTCTACGCCGTAGATGGCTATGCCTTGTAGCAGAGCGCGTAGCAAGAAATCGTTTTACTTACTACTTTGTATCCTAAAGTTAAGAACAGTAAACCACAAACAGTCTGCAACTGCGTTCGCTTTTAATTTACGGCAGCATTGACATGAGAATTCGCGAGCTCACGTTGCAATTGTCAAATGTTGTCTAAACAAGCTTTATTGGCGGTCACATGCGGTAGCTATAAAATAGAGTGAGGGACAATGGGCCATTATGATTCTTCATAATGTATGTAATATTTGACTTGGAGAAACCGCTGTCTAGTTAAAATGTTCATGCAGAGACGTGCCAATGATAACTTAAGCCTACTGGAACTAAACTGGCTGGATTTTTGTCGCAAAATTTTAATTGACAGTAGTTGTTTTTCACTAACATAGTGTATTGGTAAAAAATAAAATAATGTGCGTCTAAATACCAACAGTAATAAAAATATAATATGTCTAAAATTCATATTAGGAAAGTTGGATTCGCTTGGTAAAGATACTATGCAAATTAATAAATCCCAATCATAAAAAGCTGAGCTCAAGCTGAGGTTAGCTCCAGATCTAAACAGAGTACCTATCTGTCAAACGTGAGCCTGTTCAGTTACGATGGATGTGGCGAATAATTGAATCACGGACGGACGGACATGTAACCTGTTTTTTATGTAAATTTCGGTATTATTTCAACTGGTATGTAGACATTATGACCGTCGTTTATTTTATAATACTAGTGATTTGTTTATTTTGATTGCTTTTAAGACATAGCTCTGTCAGGAAATCATAGCAGTGGGTTCTTCATGATTTGTCCGTTGTACCACAAGCAAAATAGATGCGAAACTACCTGTTCTATGGCATATATTTGACTACAGTTATATATGCGATATGAAAACTTTTAAAACTATCATGGTTATTAATACTAAAGTCATTAAAACGGGATATTGTTATTCCGTGATCATGGCACATGCAACTGTGCCGAAATATTGGAACTCAAAAATCAAATCATGGTAAATATCCCGTTTTAAATGACTTTAAATGTAGTAATGTTGCAATGCAGAACTCGTTTTACAGCTATAATTTTGCAGTGGAGATGTACCTACTACGGACCTTATACATAAATAAGGACAATCGCGGTGGCACATTATCTACTGTCTACTTAATGTAGAATTTTTAATCCCTATGCAAGATAAATGCTCGTATCAATCTACGAAAAGGTGTTTCAAGTCAGTAAAATAAATGATATATCTATCAACAACAGTTCTGCTTACTTGGGTCTAAATATTTACTGTAACTCTGTTAAATTTCCAGTGATATTTATTATATTCAATCTAAAAAAAAAACTAAATCCGAATCACGAGAAAACAATATCAAGAAACGTAGTCGTTGCAAAAAACAAGATATTTCATTCTCTAAAAAAACAACCGAGTCAGCTCTCTATGAGAAGATCTGCAAATAGGTGTTTCAAGTCGGTAAAATAAATGATATATCTATCCTGGTATCCACAACACATGCTCTGCTTACTTGGGCCTAAATATTACTATATTATTATTAATATTACTGTAACTCTGTTAAATGTTCAGCGATATTCAATCTAAAAATAAACTAAATTCGAATCACGAGAAAACAATATCAAAAAACGTAGTCGTTGCAAAAAACAAGATATTTCATTCTCCAAAAAAACAACCGAGTCAGCTCTCTATGAGAAAATCATGAGCGGTTCAGGATGAGATTTTCGATAAACAATCTTATTCCGTACGAACCCAACCGGTATAAAAAAATATTGCACTTTGTCGCGGCTGTAAGGTAGATAGCAATATGTGCTAAATTAGATTTGCAAAATAGTATTTTGTATGTGATGTAAAGGGATGTTTGAACTTTTTTGTGTATTCGATTTCATAAACACTTGGATGCCTGACTTGCTGTATCTCACAGCGTTATACAACATTATCAAGTCTAATTTGCCACTCATGGGTTTGTGTCCTTATTGTCACTGATAACTCTTTCGATACGAGTATTTGGAGGAAGGCGCTGACTTCGCTACACCGTTTCCTGACCTTTGCGGTAGACAGCTCACAACTGTACCCTATACAATAAGTCTCTTGTTTCTAAAAAGATTTTTGTATTTTTTTTTGTATTTTTTGTTGTTTGACAAATTTTTCAGAGGTTGAAAAACAGTGAACTACACTTTAGATTTTTGCCAGGATGCTAGTAAGTGTTCGTCTTATAAGATAATATGTATAATAACTACTTGCAATCAAGATCTGAGCAAAGCTAGCTCTTAGTTCTTAGCAATAACAAATAATTTAAGAAAAATATTTAAACAAATTTAGCCTTATAGAAATAAACTATATTATTATTAAGTGAAATTAGTTATTTATTCAATATTATGTATGCGCTAGAGTAGACGTTTTGCGTAAAACATAATAATAAATAAATAATAAAATATATTTATTCACAGAGATTGAAAATTGTTTATTTGTAGAAAAATTATCTTTAATGCTAGACAGTTGCTAGGATATCCCTTTAAGTATGTAAATATACTTGTGCCAGGATGTCCTGCTCTTCATGACAAATACAAAGATATTACAAATAAACTAAATTAAATATAATTTTTAAATACAAATAAAAAAAAAAAAAGATAATTACTAAACTATGGGCTTTTTATTGAATAGATAGACTGTTACCTTATTTTCTGTGTCTGGCGGCTGCTCCTGAGGACACCGGTCTCACAGTCCGTGCAACAGGAGCTGCCTATGAGTGAGTGAGTGTGTGTGTGTCTGTGTGTGTGTATGTGTGGTACCCCTGAGGACACCTGATGACAACCAGATGAGTTTACAAAGTAGAAATAATAAAATACAATTAGTAATAAGGCACTTACATTCTATTGCATATTTGGTGTAGATGAGGCTAGTTTGCTCTTTCCTTAGGTACATTCCTACTTGTAATAAACATTTTAGGGTCAAAGTTAATGACACCTCGCTCTTACTAAGTTTGGTAACTTGTATTCAGACACGAGGGCTCAAACCTCTGGCTTCTTATAGGTTCACAGATAATTTGTATAAAAGTGTTTAACTTACTAACTCGATATACATGAGATACATGAAACGTGTTACATAGGAACTGTGTGATCCATCTGACTCATCTAATAAAAATAATGGTTTAGCAAACTTAGAATCGCTTACACAAAAAGAAAACGAAAGCCCCACCGATGGCGGGCCGTATATCACTGGCTAATTGGAAAGGCCGAGCGTGAAAGTGAATAATGATAATCCCTTATCTTATATATTTGGTAAGCAAAGCTTGTGTTATGGGTACTAGATAACTGATATACATAATACAATACATTACATAGATAGATATTTTTTATCATACATAGAAAACGATCAGAACACCCGGAACAAATATCTGCAGATCGTACACACAATTGTTCCGAGGCGGGAATCGAACCCGCAACCTCCTGCGTCGCAGGCGGACCTTCGCCCACCGCGCCACATCAGTCGTAAAAAGGTCGTATAGTTTTTTCTACAAATAAAAGGATATGTGTCTAAATATACAAATAAAAATGTAATTCAATGTTATATATGTAGGTGCAACCTACGAGTTATCATAATAATCACATGTGGTTAGCCTTATTGTTACCTGTATTTCACAAAAGTGAAATTAAACTTTATGTGTACACATATATTTATTGATATTGTGATACCTTCGGCGGAGGAAATCAATAATATACAATGTAGGTATACTAACAAAGTGAGCATGAGCAATCTTCCTCTTAACAATAGATATATATTATATACAATATATATTAGCCCGGGGTGTCCTACTGCAGAGCAAAGGCCTCCCTCTTCTTCTTCCACTCATCTTGGTCCTTGGTCAAACGAGAGCCCCACCGATGGCGGGCCGTATATCACTGGCTAATTGGAAAGGCCGAGCGTGAAAGTGAATAATGATAATCCCTTATCCGGGGAAATTATGAAAACAACTAAAGTTACTTACAACTGGTTGTTTATACGCTGATCATCCCAGAAGAACCACTATTATATTAATTATTTATATGAACATAGAATCTGGCTGGCTATGCTAGCAAACTACTACGCATAAAGGACCAACTGGAGTCTAAATGCGGAAAATGGAGTACCCCCACCTGAACATAGAATAGAAAAAAACTATTATAAGTAAATTTTGACGTGACCGCACTGAGTGGAAAGATTTAGGGGAGGCCTTTACCCAGCAGTTGGACGAAAGAGGCTAAAAAAATAAATAAAAAGAAGTAAATTTAAATAGATTATAATTTTTAATTTAATTTTACATATTTAATTCATAATTTGTAATAATTGGTTATTACCAATAAAATGTTAATCTATCTATTCATATAAGCTATACATACATAATAAAATAATAAATAATGCTGGACAATCCACACAGCATTATCTAGCCCCATGGTAAGCAACATATAATATTATATGACTTTCTGAAGAACGTATTTTGCAAATATCATTAAAGATGTTGAGATGCCCAGAATTCAAAAGATCCCATTCAAGAGGGAATTAATTTATGACCTACAAAATATTCTGATTAGAAATTTTCTCATTTAAAAATATATTTGAGCAGACATAACTGTAATTCTGTAACAAAGGTGAAGGTAATTTTTTTTAATTTAAAATTTTCTTTGTACTTATCGTTAAAAACTTATCTGAGTGAAAGGTCGCATGGCCATTTCATTTATTTTTGCGCAATTTACCACTGTAAATGTCTTTGTAAAGTTTTTAAATAATTGTCTACATTTATCTTCCTAAATTTGGCAGTTATGTGAGCGATGAAGCAGCAACAAACATAATTTTAAGGCACTCTCAGCTAAAATAACATTTCAGGTATTGTTATGCGAACCTTCAGTAAAACATTCATAGTTAATTCATTCGACGAACTCCTTAAAGATCCCTAACGGTTACGATCTTACATTCCATATTTTTGTTTTGCCGAAATATTAGAAGTGGCCTCTCAGGAATACCAATACCTTGAATAAAGGTTGAATCTATTTTACAAGTCTTCAGGGCTTTGAGTACATATCGAGTTTAGTTACAAATTAAATAAATAAATAAATAATGCTGGACAATCCACACAGCATTATCTAGCCCCATGGTAAGCAAAGATGGTAATGGGTACTAGATAACTGATATACATAATACAATACATTACATAGATAGATATTTTTTATCATACATAGAAAACGACTAGAACACCCGGAACAAATATCTGCAGATCGTACACACAATTGTTCCGAGGCGGGAATCGAACCCGCAACCTCCTGCGTCGCAGGCGGACCTTCGCCCACCGCGCCATATCGGTCGTAAAAAGTTCTTATAGTTTTTTCTACAAATAAAAGGATATGTGTTTAAATATACAAATAAAAATGTAATTCAATGTTATATAGGTGAGCAACCTACGAGTTATCATAATAACCACATGTGGTTAGCCTTATGTTACCTGTATTTCACAAAAGTGAAATTAAACTTTATCTGTATATATTAATATTGTGATACCTGCGGAGGAAATCTATAATATACAATGTAAATACACTACCAAAGTGAGTATAAGCAATCATCCTCTTAACAATAGATATTATATATATAAGCCCTTCTTCCACTCATCTCGGTCCTCAGCAAGGAGAACCCACTTTTTATTGTACAGGTCGAGCTCATCATCATTTTCGAATAATAGATTATATTCGAAACAATAATTCATTATGGAATCATAAAAACGTCTTAAGAACGCTCTAGCTTAAAATCCCAAACCAGATACAACTATGGACTCTCTGAACTATGTTCTCTAAAATAACTAAATTCCTTTATAATTCTTGATACATACAAAAAAGGTCATCCATAAACGTTCTTCAAACGAATTCTTAGCATTTCTTTCTCAAACTTGTTCAGAATATCGATAAAAATTAAACTACAATATAGGAAACATCGACCGCGACCCCAGTTGACAAGGGTCCCGGCGATATTTATTGTCCTCGCAACATATTTCGAGTGAGACCCATCTTCGAGTGTGTTGGGGCAATCGCTTAAATGTTTCAGAAAGGAAACATTCATTTCCCCTAAAAAGGTAAATTTGCGCTAAAAATAGGACCCAACTAACCTATCAATCGAAATTTCGGTCCACTTATTTTAGTAACATTTGAAATTGTCCAAATGTGCTGTTTTATGTTTGGATATCCTACAAAAATGGTTTTAACAAAATATGTATAATAAATATGTAACGAAATACGTTCGACTGTCTTGTATGTCTTGTATCTACTGTCGCGACGTATCCGAACGGCTATCGGGACAGTGCGGTGTATCCGAACGGTTTTTTATTTTGTATAACTTCAATATGGCGACCATTCCAAATCATCTCTCGATTTCGCCTCATCATTCTAATTCTAGCGCTATGGCGCTCATTGGGGGAGGCCTATGTCCAGCAGTGGACTGCTATAGGCTGATGATGATGATGATGATGATGATTCTAATTCAACATTGTAAATTTTATTTTCAATACAATAGGTATCAAAAGTCTTTGTGTCTGGAATCTTTCATTTGGCACCACCCAACCAGTAGCCGTAACATCTACTTATTCAACTTCCTTATTCGATAATGAGAAACCGAGTTGAAATCCGGGATCTGGAGCATTATGTTATGTTTTTGATTTTCTAGCAAATAAATTTCCCTGTAGCAGCCCGGATACAGGAAGTTTGTGGTGCGGCGTTGACGAAACATAATATTAATTTGACGCCTAGATCCAGAATAACACATTTGCAAAATATAGCATCACGACAGATATCGAGCCCACAACCTTCAGCCAAACAACTCTGTTGTACAGCATGTAATTAGTGTATTTATTAGCAAAAAGCTTTTTGAAAACCAATTAAACACAGAATAAATCCTACTAACGAGTTCATGTTGAACAACGTAGTAACGCTTTTAGTTCCGACCGCCCTATTCATTTGTTGATTTAAAATGGCTACGATTAAGCTCAACATGTGCTCTTCCTCAGAACAAACAGTGCTAAGCACCACTTAACTCATCCGAACTAAATAATGGCGGACTCGAGAAATAATGGCGATGTTAGGAAGCTTACAACTAACCTACATTTAGTTAACCTGCTGGTTATTGTGGGACTTAGCTAAGTGACTTTTGGTTTATCAACTTTTCCATTCAAGCCATGTTGGCACCTTTAGTAGTATCTCTACCGTTCAAACGCTATATTAGGTTAGCCATATATATATATAATATTAATGGTATATAATATATTATATACCATTAATAACCACCATCAATAACTACCATAATTAATGGTTTACCATGAACCTACATGAGGACAACCTACATGGAAATACCAGTTTCCTATAATTATAATCAATGTTTTTTCATCATCGCAGTATTTAAATATTCATAATTTATGTATGACTAGCTGCGCCCCGCGGTTTCGCCCGCGTGGTGATAGATATTTTAGATAATTTTAATTTATTGTAGCCTATGTGTTATTCTGATAGCTATATTATTGTGAAGTTTCATTAAAATCCATTCAGTAGTTTTTACGTGAAAGAGTAACAAACATCCATCCATCCATCCATACTTACAAACTTTGACGTTTATAATATTAGTAGGATTATAATCAATTTATTGATTATAATTATAATCAATAAGTTCTATCGTCATCGCAGTATTTCAATATACATAATTTAAATTCTGGTGCCAATCACACGTCCTCGAATTGATTCAAGCAGCGAATTATTTCGTTATAACGAAATAATTCGCTGCTAGAAGTATACTTCTAGTTATATTAGCCCCAATTACCTTATGCCGTAGAAGTGAACGCGTGGTACGTTAGAAATAGTTTTTTGGTAGTCAGAATGTATAATACCTAGGGTTAACTGAACTCTATTAAATATCTAAGTTTTCCTAAGAAGGCACGTAAAGGAAACATTAGTCAATGTCGTGTACTATCCGTTTCAAGTGCGTGACGTGTGGACTTCGGTGCAGACTAGTCTTGGCTACTTGGATCCATTCCTATCGTAGAATATAATTAAAATGAGTATAAATAGGACCAACGTTTCGCTTGAGGAATTCGTATAAAAAGTATTTAAAAAAATCAATTATTATTAAGTCCCGTAGTAAGTATTCAGTATTTGCAAGGGGCTTCATAATAAGTATCTTTCACGGTAACGTATGATAATGTACTCACTCATATGTGGCTAAGTTGAAAATTGAAAATTGAAAGATTGAAAATTGTTTATTTGTAGAAAAAGTATCTTAACATGCTAGACATTTGCTAGGACATCCTTTTAAGTATGTAAATATACTTGTGCCAGGATGTCCTGCTCTTCATTACAAATACAAAGCTTTTACAAATAAACTAAATTAACTAAATTTAATATATTTTTTAAATACTTATAATTTTTTTTTATTGATAATTACTAAACTATGGGCTTAAGTTTAGTTCTAAGTTTCGCTGACCATCTCATAAATTGTATTAGAGCGCTTTCATGAAGCCCAAGCACCCACTCTAAAGTTTTTAAAAACTAATAAGTTATAATAATGCTGGAAAGAGTTCCAATAACTCGCTATAAAGCGCTATGCATGTATGATGTTACCTGCAAAATCGGAAAAAAAAACGCAGAACAAAATATTCATAGATTTAATACATTGGATGCAGATTAGAAATCCCAACAATCCCAACCCCTCTTTGCATAATCCTCCTTGATTGTATCACTCTGCCTGTTTTGAAAACTGTTTTATAGAAGCTGTATTTCTAAGTTAATGCGCAATGCACCCAGTCACGGCTATCTGCCTGTTGTCACGCCAACGATGCTGACAAACGATAAATTTACGATGTCATAACTTACTGGCCGCCACCACGGCGCTGCCTGCCTTCTATAATTACTTGTTTATTAGTACACACTCGGAAGCTTTTTGTTGCGGTCTAGACGGGAACGCTTTATCCTCATGAGCTAAATTTAATTTAATGTTTTATATGCTGTTTTAAGCCCACAGACTTGCTAGTAAACATGCAAAAAGAACAATTTCGTTTAGGCCTAAATTAAGCTAAACCGTATGCAGTAGTTTACCTTTGATACTAAAACGAAATTTATTAGTTTTTATCTCACAGGAATCAAAAATCAATACTATAAATACAATGTAATTAAACGGTACACTGCAAATTAAACAAAAGAAAAGCTGCGTCTCTACAAACTTCCCAATAGGACATCCGATTCGGAAGTAGAACCCCGAGGCCCGGAGCAATGCGTCAACGTACACAATAAAAAGAAATCGGCGATAGACGTCTTTGCTGAGTCTGCAACAAAACTCCCTGAATAGCATTTAAGGTTCTTCCTTTTTCCTTCCTTTGAACTCTAATTTGAAGAATGGTTACAATTCAAAATGGTGTGAGATGGCTTTTTCTTTAACTTTCGTCATTTCTCTCTAACTTTCGTCGCGCACATAAATTAGGTGTACTGCCGTCTAGGCTCATCCATTGAGATCTCTGATTAAATAAAACGAGTTTACTGATTATTGGAGAGCTACCCTTGCAGTCCTTGCTATAGGTTTCACCAATTTCCTCCAAATAGATTTCGACCAAATTCACTCCACGGGTACCATAGGAGGCAACTTTTCGTCATGATACAGCATGATGATATGAAACTAGATGCTTATCAAAAAGTTTTCCATAAAGTATTAAATAAAATATTGTCCTCCCTGAAAACAATAGTGCGTGGTATTAAAACAACAATCGACCACAATCTTCTCCATATCTATTCAATTAGATTGAGCCGGGGAATGTTTCAATGTATGCGATCGAACAGAACTCTGATGTGTGGGATTACGATATACGTTTGCGCAAGGAAATGGCCGGATACCGGCATAGCAATCAGTATAGTTCCGATGTAAGGTATCGAGATAGGAAATTGTTGAGACAACATTCTATGCTCAGAACAACAAAGCTATATTCACTTACTCCTATTCAACTAATTTTGATCAAGAAACGATTGATAACAATCACACTAATATTATAAATGCGAAAGTTAAGATGGATGCATGGATGGATGTTTGTTTGTCACTTCTTTACGCGAAAACTACTGAACACTGGCTGAACTTTCATAGATTTGCATAGATATAGCTATAAGCCCGTAATCAATCATACTCGTAGGCTACCTTTTAGCCCATAAATCAGTTCCCATGAGATAGAATGACAAGATCATAGAAAAACAACTAAACATACGTAATAATTGTTAGGTCACGCTAAGTGTATTTTGTTGTATAGTTTGATCGAAACCGCTGTACCACGCCTGAGGTATGCGAGCGGCGAGACGGGGGGGAAATATCGGCCGCTCCGATCCATCAGTCTGCCGTCAACGCGTACTCTTGCTTTTCTTCCTCGCCCCCCAACTCCGCGCACTTTCCTAAGGAGTGGTACAGTTTCGGTCAAACTGTCTCCGGAATCTTCAGAGTTTTGATTGAAGTGAAACAGTCCGCGTCGACGAATCATTTATTGGGATTTGCCCCGCAAACATCCAGCTATGGACTACTTTTGGCTGGTCTCCGTCTTATTTCCATTTTTGTTTTCGGGTTAAGAGTAAATTATACATCGCACATTTAAATGCTCTGATAGGTCGTCAAATAAGGATCGTCTAAAATTATTCGTCATCACCATCATCAGCCTATTTAGTCCACAGCTGGACATAGGCCTCTTCCAATGAGCGCCATAGCGCCGTGTTTTCAGCTTGACGCAAGCAGCGTCTGCCCGCAGTCCTTTAAATTTTGACGACCGATGTGGCGCGGTGGGCGATGGTCCGCCTGCGACGCAGGAGGTTGCGGGTTCGATTCCCACCTCGGAACAATTGTGTGTACGATCTGCAGATATTTGTTCCGGGTGTTCTGGTCGTTTTCTATGTATAATAAAATATCAATCTATATAATATATTGTATTATGTATATCAGTTATCTAGTACCCATAACACAAGATCTGCTTACCATGGGGCTAGATAATGTTGTGTGAATTGTCCAGCATTATTATTATTATTTTATTTTTTTAAATTATTCATATTCAAACCTTATTATTTACATCGTTAATGTATAGTTCAGCGCAACCTGTAGCCGTGTATTTATGTAAATGCGGGACGGCGACATTTTGCATAATTACCGGCTTATACGACGGCCGATGTGGCAAACGTGTTCTTGAGTGGAGACCACGACTCGGTAAACGTAGTGTAGGACGCCCTCCGACCAGGTGGGATGACGACCTGCGAAAGACTGCAGGTAGATGCTGGATGCGGCAAGCTGAAGACAGGGCGCTATGGCGCTCATTGGGGGAGGCCATATGTCCAGCAGTGGACTGCTATAGGCTGATGATGATGATGATGATGACCGGCTTATCACCAGGGGATTTTCGGGTGTTCGGATGTTCGGATGTTCGGAGGTTCGGATGTTCGGATGTTCGGATGTTCGGATGTTCGGATGTTCGGATGTTCTACTTAACGTGCTTGTAACATAACAACGGCTTTTGTTCCGGGAATGATCGGTTTAGGCACTTTCTCTATTCGGTAATCTAATTAATGGCTGTATTACTAAAACTGCCGGTCCGAAAACAACGAAACATTGCTATGGGGTCGCATCCTTGCTTCTATGGCATTACCTTATACAGATAAGTTAATGTCAGACTTGATAAAGCACAGGCTTTTACGAACATAAATAACGATTGAGAAAAAGGTTGATATCAACCACCTTACATATACGTATATAAAAAATTTGATAATGATGATGAATTCTCTAAAATATAGAAATCTCTGCCTTATAAAATTAATAAAGAAAAGTATTTTGTAGGGGATCCTCGAATACCGAATACACACAACTACGCACTTATTACAAAGTCACTGCACTGTTCACTTTCCTTTCCTTCGCCTTTATACCTCTGCCGATCCTTACCAGAAAATTCTACGGTTTTCCGGGCTATACCTGTCTCTTTCTATATTCCAGAACGTTTTTGCTTTCCCTTTCTATACTTTATATTCGTTCGAGAATAGGTACATAGCTAGGTAGGTATACACGGGCCGGTCCCTAACTACTACATCGTATTCTGTGGCGTAATCGGAGACGTGAGTACTATTGCGTATTCTATGCAATGCGGAATTACATTTTTAATTGAAACCTTATTTCATTGACATAATGTCGTCGTCGCTAACATATTTATATCATCATCATTATAAATAAATAATGCCGGACATAATCATATCGCCTTCTTATAAAAAAACCTTCAGTCAGACTGAAGCCGACGCTAAAATTCTAAATTGCCATTCCAAACGTTGGGAGATAACTTCATTAAGTAATTTTGTAATTTGTCTCAGAATTTAGTATTTACATAATAAAATTAGGCCTTAAAAACATTTTCAGATTAATTTATATATAATAAATAAGTCTGTTTTGTTATAATATTTAAATCAATTTTAGGTAATGAATAAGAAATATTTTTAAGCAAGATTTATCGAATACATTAATAAAGGTAAACCTCACAGACACATTTTAAGTTGCAAAACCATTTCTATATTCAAAACAGACTTTTAAAGAGATGTAGATGAGTGTATTTAGCTATGTTTGATTAAGATCGGTGTTTGATTAAGCCGTTCCAAAGGTATGATGATTCAAAGGAAAACTGCATAGGTTTAAGCGTAGCTGCGTAGAGGGTCTACACTATTCGTAGAGGCGTAGCAGAGCTACGTTAGTCGTAGCAATGCACGGGGCTCTATAACGGTTTTCGTATTTTTGTAGCACCTTTACATACTACATCATCATCATCATCATCAGCCTATAGCAGTCCACTGCTGGACATAGGCCTCCCCCAATGAGCGCCATAGCGCCCTGTCTTCAGCTTGCCGCATCCAGCATCTACCTGCAGTCTTTCGCAGGTCGTCATCCCACCTGGTCGGAGGGCATCCTACACTACGTTTACCGAGTCGTGGTCTCCACTCAAGAACACGTTTGCCCCATCGGCCGTCGGTTCTTCTTTTACATACTACGCTACGGTGGATTTATGAAAATATAATATTTGTGTAGATTCTTAACGATCTACTTTCACTTCTGGCCAAAAAAATGGAGTTAATGAAAATGAATAACACCTTATTTCTTATTTGATAATAATTACTATAATTATATAAAGCTGTTTATGGTAAAAAAAAAAAAATACTTGTCTCAGTGCTTAGTTTTAAGCCTAGAGGAAAGTTATTGAAATCCGAAATCGCACTGAATCTACATTTTTCATATAGAGAACAGTTTCAAATATTTCCGACTCCATTATCGAATTCAATATTCGAATAGTTATTGTATTTGCTTTGTAAATATCATCTTCCGGACAATAAAATATTATTAAATGCTTTACAAAACAAAGAAGTACGCGATATGAAACGTTCAGAGGCTAAGCTGTGAAACAGAAATTACCCCACACCACACAAACCAACTCCCGCTCGTATAAAAGTATGAATGAATGAATGAATAAACACTTAAAATAACACCTTACATCTAAATCCTAACGCGAAAGTTTGTGTGTATGGTGTTTGTTACTCTTTTACGCAAAAACTACTGAACGGATCAGCCTGAAATTTTGCATACAAGTAGTTCCTGGCCTAGAATAAAACATAGGCTACTTTTTATCCCATGAAATAGTTTTCATGGCTTAAACCTTAAAACATTTCATAGAAACAACGCATGCGAAGCCGCGTGCAGAAACTAGTATTACATAATAACAGTTCAATAGGCGGCCTTATCGCTTACAGCGATTTCTTTCAGGCGACGAGAAAAAGTGCAGTTTATTAGCAAAAAAACTTATTAAAAAAAAAAAAAAACTATCTATGTAATATACAGGGTTATAGGTGCGGGATGAGCCTCGAAGAAGTCCAGTATGGCGTTGTGAGTAGCGACACTGTGCCCCGGTGTCGGACCACCGAATGCCCTTCTTGGTCTGAACTGACCGTAGTCGCGTAAACGCTGTGTTGCGCCCAGCATAGTACTGGGGCTCGGTCTCTGCGCATTCGGGAATAGTCTCGCGAACTCACGGCAAGCTTCAGATACATTATCACCACACCTAGCATACACACGCACCATTTCAGGGTACTCAATGTTATCGATACGCCATTGTGAAATGATCGCGTCACATAATAATCGCATAGACAATACAGGGCGGGCGGCGGCTCACGCGCAGCCAAAATTGCAACTGTCGTACGTTGCGTAAACTAGGTCAAGGGCAAGTGCCCGCCCCCGAGCGCCTCACCTCCGCAACCCCTTTCTCTGTACAGCCGACACACACACAAACGCGCGCCGCGTGCTTTAATCACTGACCGCCTACAGAGACCGTACATAGAAGATTAGAACTGGAAATTTACTTTAAAAAAAATTGTAAGGAAAAAAAGAAAAAAAAAATTGAATTAGATAAAGTCATAGAACAAACGTTGTTAGTTTGGATGTACCCAAGTCGCCATTAAGAGGTTATTGATTAGTTACCTATAACCGTGTATAGTATTATGTATATCAGTTATCTAGTACCCATAACATAAGCTCTGTTTACCATGGGGCTAGATAATGCTGTGTGAATTGTCCAGCATTATTTATAATTATAATTTATAATAAACTCATTCAGGAGCTTGTAGGTCGTATCTAGTGTACCTTGAATTGTTTTTGTTCATTATTCGGATGGTGCACTTGTCGTTACACAGGAGCTTCAACAACTTCATTGTCCCCGGTATCTCGTTATCCCCGTTAATTAAGGTTTGGCAGACACTGTATGAAGCTGAAAATTTGGGTATTTTATTGGTTATTAATTCTGTGCCAGTATGCTTTCGCTGCTTTAATAATATGGGTTCACTGATTTATAGAGCTAACACAACCCTAGTTTATACTTTCTGATGGTTTTCACCCAACAGTAACACACAGTTATCGAGTGAATTGTTTGTATCCACAATACTGGATGGGCCTGAAAGCATATGAAATGCATAGGCAGACTTAAATTTCTTTTTGGATAACTGCAAAACGATATAGTTTTGCAGTTATCCAAAAAAGAAAAATTAAGTTGCTTAAATTGACTTCTACTGTGGGCAGATATACAGCGCTGTGCAAAACTTACCTACGCTCTCCCCGTGAGAACAAAGTAGAAAACCAGAAATATTTTAATTTCTAGTCGGTAGGTAGGTAGGATTCTAATTTTCTTCTAAATTAATTATTTGTAAGGAGGGCAGTATAGGTAGAACTCAAGAGAGTCCTGAAATATCTTGTTACGCTTTTCTTTACAATAAGGAAACGAGACGACAAAGACAGAAAAATCCTCTAATTATTTTCTGTTTTAATTGGAAGGCATCAAATAAACACAGGATTCTTTTACTCAAAGTTTTATATACAGTGTTACCAGAACGTAGCACCAAACTCAGAAGTATGAGTTTTCTAACTTTCAATAAATTTTAATTTTCCCCATTTATAATTCGAGGTTTTGATTAGGTAATTGATATTTCTTACCAACTATCTTCTAATAGATCGGGCTATTTTTTGAACCGCTACAATGTTAGTAGAGTAGTTCTTACCGGGAATAACATAAAAGCTACTTTTTACCTATGAAAACGCGAGCAAAGCCGCGTTTAGAAGTAACGGAATAAACAATATAAACAAAGATGGCTTTGAACAAAATAAATCTTCATCAACTTGAATAGTAAAAATGTATTATTTTGTCTAATGAAACTTTCTTTCGTATTTTCTTTTGCGTTAAATTCATAGTTTTTCCTTTAAAACCTAGACTTGATCATATTACAAAGTTGCCAAGAAGTTGATTAATCACAGAGTAAGTAGGTAGAGTAGGTCCCGATGAACGGCTCCCTTGCAATGCAATGCGCTGCCATCGTTGGTCAACCATGAACACTACCGAATAATCGGGTAATGATCCATATTGAAGCATAAACTTGCGTGTAGTGATTATGTCTCACACAATACAATACCCATTGTGGAGGTATTGTGTTCGTTGTATAACATACATGTACATTATTGTATTGTGTATGTTATTATACCCGTTTCATTGATTTGTAGCTGAGCTATACTAGATTTTTATATGACATTACGGGTCCTTAGTCGTTACACACCACACGCGAACCGCGGTATGAAAAACTGAAGCACTATACATAAATAATTAGAGGTATTTTTATAAAAATAAATAGTATTGAATCACTGCTGGTTAAAGCTCTCTATTCCTTTCCTACAGTTCCTCTAATCCTGACATTTGTTTATATACCTCTGTTCCGTGTTTATGTATGTTTAAAAGGAGCACAGGTTACTAGATTCTGTCGTTTGATTTGCATTTTTTAATCGGATTGTTATCGTTGTGATACTGATAGAGATATTTTTAACGCAGGATTCCAGTTTTTTTCAACCGTTCCGCTTTTAATTTCGTCCCTAACAACGTGACTACCCTATAATTTACACCAGTTAGTTTTATATGAAAATCTTATATATACATAAAGAAGGTTGAGCTTATTATGTTGTCTTAGTAAACTTGAAAGCAGCTGGATTTCAACAGTGAATCGGCAAACAGCGAAAACGATTTCTAAAATCTGCTTCCATTCTGTAAAATTGCATCAATGCTAACTCTAGCCTACCTCCGGGGCTCCGTTGTATTTCATTTTGGAAGCTTAACGTTTTCAAAAGACTAAATCCTGCTATCGTTCTTTTCGGACATTCTATAAGTAGGCTTTGTAAGTGGCACAGCAGGTAATGCAATAGCTGGCTCAAATCCAAGATTATTAATAGCTTGAATTTAAAATGAAGGTAAAGATTCAAAGACTTTTGTTTTTTAGCGAATTTTTTACGTTATAAATATGTTTTGGTTTAGGGTTTCGCAAGGTTTCGTTACACTTCAAAAGGAAAAATGGCTGCCTTTGCATTGGCTTTATCTGTTTTAACTTATAAACATATTTTACGTCAATACGTGAAAAGATTTAGCTTAATATTGGCAGATCAAGATTTAATCATAGGGCATCAATATCTTGCATAATATTTGCACCAATATAATGAGATGAGACCTTTCTAAAGTTTATCATTATTCTACGTCACATTTCGCATAAAACTCGCGCGTTGGCGAATTAGGTTTTTTTCGCTTTTTTTACTTTGACAAGGTGTGGAACCTTGTCAAAGTAAAAAAAGCGAATAAAACGAAAGCGAAGCCTCAAGATGCTTAGAGAATAGGGTTTTGGTGGCGGTCTACTTGAATAGGTAGGGCCAATAACATGGTCGCTGATTAAATCTACGGCTTTTGATACCTACAGTTTGAAATAATTGCACCCCATTGTGATCCGCGCAGATGATAATCTCTATGATGAGCTAAAAACAATTGAGTGATGACTACTAAAGTTCTTTGAATACTTTGCGTAAAAACAACCGCCGCGCCGCCGGTCCTAGTAGCCTATAGATACAGTTCAGATTTACGACTGTTCTAGTTCAGGCACCGGTCAAAGTCCGGTCTCTTGCACCCGAATGATTGAGAACGATTAAAACTTCGAACATAGATAGGTTCGAGTGTTATTGTTTTTGAATTGTGGACATTGTCTTTTTTAAATGTAAATGTAAATAGATCGAATGTGTTTATAATAGGAATTACAATAGGCCTTTATTTTTCAGAGACGTAGAACTCGTTGCAATAATATAATTTTACCAGCACTAGCTTAGAGCTTGCAGTAGGCGCAGATGATAATCTCTAATGATGAGCTAAAAACAATTGAGTGATGACTACTAAAGTTCTTTGAATACTTTGCGTAAAAACAACCGCCGCGCCGCCGGTCCTCGTAGTCTATAGATACAGTTCAGATTTACGACTGTTCTAGTTCAGGCACCTTTAAACGGTGTCCGGTCTCTTGCACCCGAATGATTGAGAACGATTAAAACTTCGGACATAGTTAGGTTCGAGTGTTATTGTTTTTGAATTGTGGACATTGTCTTTTTTAAATGTAAATAGATCGAATGCGTTTATAATAGGCATTACAATAGGCCTTTATTTTTCAGAGACATAGAACTCGTTGCAATAATATAATTTTACCAGCACTAGTTTAGAGCTTGCAGTAGAGTGTGACCAGCTAATAACACTACCACAAACATTTGTGATGATCATTATCTAGTACTAGTTTCCCGAGGTTTGCTATATTGGATTGTTGTTTTATTGGAAACGTTTAGTTATAGGTTATTTCTCTCCATCGGGAACGGATATAATATGAGGTACAAAGTAGCTTACGAGTATGTGTTGTTCTCAGGCCATCCAAGTAGATATTCAAACTTTTTTTCTGATTTATAATATAGTACGAGTAAGTGTGATGTTGCAAGGCTACAGACAACCCACTTACTAAATATCATTATTAGCATCATTCCGAATCTGGTGTCTTCAGCAAATGCTATCCTAAACTCCCCAACGCGTCTCCTTTGTTCGGTTCTCAGTAAATGTCTAGAATTTTCGAGGGCCCGTATCGATTGCCAAACTGACCTTTCCTACCGCACCAGCATAAATCTTGCACGGGATCTTGGTTCTTATTAGTGGCGATCAAGAGCTAGAGTTTCCTGACTTAATGGGTATCGCTTTCTGTATTCAAAGATGTTATCTCGGTAAATTGGCCCCTCAATTGTGATCTTGAGAATACGGAAGCGTTTCTGAACCTGTAACTGGGATAATGCGAATGCTTTGAGCAGGTTGAGGAACAGTTGAGGTTTTAGTTTTTTTTATATTTATAAACCCTTTGATTGTAAGATGGTTAGGTTGGATTAATCACCTCACGTCTTTTATGGTTAAGCGGTAATGCTTTGTTATGTCGGTCTCTTGTTTATAGTCGTTGAATAATTGTTTGATTTCAGAGTAAATTATAAGTATTTTAAGTCACCAGTGAATCTCTTTGCGTAGAAAGGACGAAACTTGACAGCGAAGAAGGAATACGCTATGTTTTTACAAGAGGAACCCAACATTAGAAATCTAGACGAGCGAAATAATGCCTTCATCACAAAATCTAGTCGCAGGTTAGGTAATGTAGGTAGCTCCGTATCTCAAGTTTACATTTCCCGTAAGCATTTTACTATCTGCCGTACAAGTAAATTCACAGAACGGTTAGTTAGCTAACTTTGTAACAAGCGCTGGATATTAGAGATAACTTACTTAGAGTCGACATACGGTGAGCTAATTCTGACGCTAGTCAGCTTAGGAGACTGTAGACGAGCGACTTTGGTGGCGACTTATAGTTGCATATAATTGAATTTTCTTCTGAGATAAATATAATGCTTCATGTGAAGTTATCTTTCACTTGTAGGTAGGTCCACTAATACCTACCGCATACCGACGTAAGAGCTGGGTAATATTGGAATACCTTTCCTGGTAAATCACCATCTAAATTTTAGACTTATAGAAAAAGTCTACGAAGAAAAGTATTGGTAGCCAATTTATCCATTACATTTACGTACTTAGTAACAACCTAAAAATGTATTAGCGTTTCTAGGTGACACTGTAATAATTGCTTTGTTTAACAAGATATGAAACATTTGTAGAACCTCTTGTTATTATTCGACAGTCTCCCGCCAAGTTACAAGGAATTTGTCCGGGAGGGAGCAGAAATTAAATTATATAGGTCAGGAAATGAAGAGCTCATAAAAGTTTATTAATAAATTGGGCTTTTTCATAACTTCGTTCGTGTGTTTTCTTTTTCTGGAGGTTTGTTTGTTAAGTCGCTATAATACGAACCTATTTTTTGATCATCATCATCAGCCTATAGCAGTTCACTGCTTGACATAGGCCTCCCCTAATGAGCGCCATAGCGCCCCGTCTTCAGCTTGCTGCATCCAGCATCTACCTGCAGTCTTTCGCAGGTCGTCATCCCACCTGGTCGGGTCTGGTATTTTTTGATATCAAATTCTAATTATTTTATAATATTTTATTTGTGTTCGAGTATACCTAAAATGTAATTATGGATAAGGAAACTAATATAACTTATCAAATAAATCGAATCTTACCCAGCCAAAAACATGTGAGTTCCTATAAAGAAAAGGCACTTAGATAAAAAATACTGCAAAAATACAAGAATAGGAAAACGAAAAACGTCAACGTTGTCTAACGAAAGACAATAAACAGAGTTGGTAAGGGCAAAGGTTCTCGTGCGTATTATCTACCTAAACCAATAATAACAAATCCCATTCTGTTTTCTAACTCTCCAAAAAGAACATGCGTAAGCATTATGAATAAAACAGTTTGTATTCTGATCTCTCACCGAGTTCAAATAAACTATTCAACCGTAAATGTTTTCGAAGAACATATTATAAATATATAGTTTGTCTTTGTTGCTCTTGTTTGTTTCACGCCAGATGCGAAACTAGACAGTTCGAGATCATAATATTGAAGATGAAATCCAGTCTCTCTGCCGATACTAGACTTGCAAATGCGGCTACATTTGTTCAATTTAGTATTATGCCGATGGCAGGCAAGTACGTACTTTGACGGTTCTTATCTTTCAAGGAAAACTTAAGAGTGTAAAGCTATAAAGTTTTTTTCTAAGTATGGCTATTATTTCAACCGGGCGGAGTAGAATCAATTGTTTGAAATGTTTGCCTACCCACATAGATTAGACGCTAAAGCCAGGGGTACGTAGTAGAAGGATAATATAGTTCTAGCTTATGCCCGAGGCTTCACACGCACTATTCCTGCATAAAACTTATGTCCGTCCTCGGGATATCTTTTAAATCCCTGCCAAATATCACATATATACTGAGAAACAACCAAAGCAATGTACTGAGGCATTGTATCGAATTCTGAACTCGCTTTAAAATTCTCAACTCAAGAAAACATGCGTAAAATAAACAACCAGAAAAAACCGTAGCGAAAAGAGCCCAAAATTATAGATCTCATTTGTATAAGCATGGAGTGGGTGGCATCCCAGTTATCTTCTGATGATATTTTCTCTCGTTTATATTTACAAGGTTTATTATGAGTGGGAGAAGGACGGAAAATTTTCAGCAATCATACGTAGCACATGACAGGCTTTGGCTGTTATGCTGATTTTCCTTTGTCGCTAAAGTTGATTGTATTTTATATTTAAATGGAGTCAATATACGAGTATATTACAAATGAATAAGAATTGAATGAGGTATAACTTTTAAGTCTATGACCTGTATACAAGAGTTAGCATTATCTTTCAAAAATTGTCTATTTAAGGTCTAGAATTACAACTATTATATTAAAGCTCGAACCTTGCAAGGAAAGGTAAGAAACATCAAAATTATTGAATGAATAATGTTAGTTGGATAGTTTGATGTGATAGTATTAATCAATGAGCCCAACTCTCAAAGCTTGCCAATAACACCACAACCATATCAGTAACCACTATGTCAAAAATATAATTGACTTGACGACCGATGTGGCGCGGTGGGCGAAGGTCCGCCTGCGACGCAGGAGGTTGCGGGTTCAATTCCCACCTCGGAACAATTGTGTGTACGATCTGCAGATATTTGTTCCGGGTGTTCTGATCGTTTTCTATGTATAATAAAAAATATCTATCTATGTAATATATTGTGTTATATATATCAGTTATCTAGTACCCATAACACAAGCTCTGCTTACCATGGGGCTAGATAATGCTGTGTAAATTGTCCAGCATTATTTATTTATTTATTATTAAATTCAAGAGAAGACTGTACCATACAGCACAGTGATGGCCCTAAAAATACTATGGCTATACGCTGCTTTACTCCCAAGAAATTGGTCCCTAGAATTCTGAAAACAAAGTCACTGACAATGTTACTAAATTACCGCATATAGAAACCTAAATTCTATGAATACAAAACTCAATATCACGGACTAAAGTGGAGCGCATGTCCTCTGCCGCTTTTTTATGGCCTGTGAAGAGGGTCATGATTTTTCGGGTGTGTTCAGATGTTCGTCTGCTTTATGAAGGTCTATGTTATATTTCTTTATAGGAAATACTATTTTGGTGCGCATATTTTAACCAAAGTCGCAGAATGTTTTTTTAGAGCAGTCAATGAAATTTCCATATATAGAACGAGTAAGCGTAAGTAGCTAGATCTACTATATACTTGTAGCATAAAATTAGCCATAATATCAGAATATGTGTTTTGTTTTGTTGTTGACTCTATAGCAATGCCTAAATCTTATCAAGACATAATAAGTAATTTGTAGCGTTTATATTATGTATACTTATCAATTTTTTTATATTCTGTAACTAAACTAAAAATAGGTATTATTTTTAGTTGAGTTACATAACAAAGTCTAGAATTCTACGAAATGGTGGATAGATCACACGAATAGTTCATTTCCTAAATGTTGAAACTGAAAATTTTAGTGTGATGAAACCCAAACAAACCAAACAAGTATCAAAATAAGCTAGTCACCAACAACACGACAAACTTTAATGTTTTCTATTTGCCTCTGTAGCTTTCTATTCCATTATGCCTTGGAAAAATGAGAGCGGGAAGTGGAACCATCCGTCTTCGGGACTTTGTTAGTCAGATTGTAGACTGCTGTATGAAGCTGTCATATTACCAAGCTCTTCTATGTTTTGTGCAAACATTCTACGAGATTCTCATACGACTCGTTGATAAAACGATGTTGAGTATGTTGTGTTGTGTAGAGTACCTATTTACTTTATACATAATTTCAAGGATTGTGTAAGTTACATACAAACGGGTGAGTCTATCACTCAATAATTCTAATTCATGCTGTAAAAGCGTTGATTGATGGACGTCCAAATTCAAATTACAAAAACGCAAAAACATTTGCCACCGAAAATGGATTATGAATTTCAATGGCGTTTATTTCATTCCGTCGAATCGTAAAATGCTTTGTGATTGAGGTTTCAATGGAAGTGATTATTTGAAAGCAAAACCTTTTGTTTTTGTTAAAATTTAGATTATTTCAGGCCAGCTTTACATATTTACACAATTTTTTATACAACTGCCTATAAAAATGTTTTTAGGGTTCATGTGTGTAGTGTTTAAGATCATTTAAAACGGGATATTTACCATGAATTGATTTTTGAGTTATCCAATATTTCGGCACAGTTTCATGGGCCATGATCACGGAATAACTGAAGGCACTGCGGCTGCGAGTAAGTTTTTATGGGCAGACATACCGATCTACCCTTATTTTTTGTCTTTTGCTACGAACGTTACAACTTAAAAAAAAATTGGATAACTCAAAAATCAAATCTTGGTAAATATCCCGTTTTAAATGACTTTAGTGTTGATAACCACGATAGTTTCAAACGTTTTTGTGTTTAAGATGTTTACTTTTAAGATTAGCTTGTTTATAATAATATAATCTTCGTCTTTTTCTGATATACAAAGCTTTTATCCAAACTTTAAAGACGAATTGATTGTTTTCGATAAATGTAATGACAACAAGCTGAGATGGACCTTATTAGCCGCGCACATAGGGAAAGACCAGTTATTCTTATACATGGGACTCTACTACCACGCTACATTATGTATAGTTTAAATCCCTACTACTTAAGTTGTTTTGTATTTTTTATGTGTTTTCCTTTTTTTTGTAACTGTTTATTATTGTGTGTGGCTATAAATAAATTCTTTATTCTCTTATTCTCTTCATTCTCTTAATATTTATTTGATTTCTACAAGCAACAAACGATATCTCTGCCCACCCAATCGTATTTCACACATCACTGGATAATCATTTGAAATCGTTCGTTATTTATTGACGTACTTTTATAGCAATAGTATGGACAGAGAGCACCTATGAAAATAAAACTGGTTACTAACTATTTTGTTTACAGAAAACTTCAAATTCCGATTGACGACCGATGTGGCGCGGTGGGCGAAGGTCCGCCTGCGACGCAGGAGGTTGCGGGTTCGATTCCCGCCCCGGAACAATTGTGTGTACGATCTGCAGATATTTGTTCCAGGTGTTCTGGTCGTTTTATATATTATACATATAAAACGACCAAAAACACATAAAAAAATATCTATCTATGTAATGTATTGTATTATGTATATCAGTTATCTCCACCCATAACACAAGCTCTGCTTACTGGGGCTAGATAATGCTGGGTGAATTGTCAAGCATTAAAAAAAAAAAACCACATAATAAAGTAAAAATAGTGCATTGAAAGCAAGCCAACCCAGCTTTACTAAAATGTACTATACATTACTTATTGTTTAAACTTGTGTATCCCGTATTTAAGTTTTCCGTTTAAAACGTTGGAATTCTCCTGAGGGGATGAAGTTATACCTAGAGGAGAGAGGAGATGAGAAAAGTTACGTCATAATCTTTGAACACAACACACAAGCTAAATATACAGGCGAACACTGGCGTACAGGGTCAGTGTACCTACATTCACTGACACTACGTGAACCAGAGGTTCTGCCCTTCGTCACAAAGGCGATCGTGATGACGACGCTAAGTCTTAATTCATTGGTATTCAGTTTCATTAATAATTTAGTATTGGTAGTACCCCCCTCCATTCGATAATGAAAATCGAAAAGATTTTTGAAACTAAACTCTAAAACCTGCCCTGAATTATCAAAGGGAACGGAAGTGGGAGATCGGTCGTAAGTAATTTATTGGGTTCCGGTTATTCATATTTTTTCATTTTATATATGAGGTGATTACAAAAAAAATAAGACCTGTCTTCTTCACGCACGTGTTGGTGATGGGCAGATGCTGCAGTTGACGCAGCGTCAGTGAAAGACCAATAAACCTGTATAACTAAACTAGATAGTGTACTAGCTGGTTGACCCCTCTCTAAAGTAAATAAAATAAATAAATAAATATTATAGGATAATCCACAAAGCATCATTTAGACCCAAGTTAAGCAGAGCTTGTGTTATATGGGTACTAGCTGACTGATAAATTTGATAGAATACATTACATAGATACATATTTTTATTATACATAGACATTCCCAGAACACCCGGAACATATATTTGCAGATCGTGCAAGCTATTGTCCCAAGGCGGGAATCGAACCCGCAACCTCGGTCACATTGGTCGTCATAAAAGTGAACACTATGAATCTATAAGTAGAATCATAATTTAACGGTTAATGATAACCACTTGCAACAAATCTTATACAAAATCATAATAAAAATAACTCAATAGAAACACGTCTTCGCTCAGACATTTTGTCACATACATCTTCGCCCCCAGAGGCTCAAAAGATAAGCAGTCAATCAACATGTGGGTACCCATAGACTCATACATACAAATCATTTACAACGCTATACATTTGTCATAAAGTCAACTTTTGTTTAATATTGTTGACTGAGAGTTTTCTTCTGAAAATGTCAGGTTTTGTACCATTGTAAATGCTTTTGTCACAACGATTTGTAAGCGTGGTGGTGTTTTTTTATTCAAAGTTGATTCGTTCTTTCTTTAGCCGCAAAAATCGTCGCAGCAAATAATTTTATGCTTTCAGATTTTTCTGATTCAGTTTCGTCAACTTTTTACTTAACTACTTGAAATGGCTCCTTAACAACTTATTGAAAGATGAAGACAATTAAGAATTCGTGCGCCAGAAACAAAAAAAGATTATCTATGAAAATATTTATACATAGAACGTCTTATTTGACAGATAAATATTTTCAAACTTCTTGCTTTACTTGTTCTCCTTGCCCCAAAGTACCTACCTACCAAACTTCACAATAGAACTTCTTACGTGTTTATTGTATTCTCTTAGCTTCTAGGTAATAAAATAAATAATAAGTAAATAAATAATGCTGGACAATTCACACAGCATTATCTAGCCCTATGGTAAGCAGAGCTTGTGTTATGGGTACTAGATGTGTTATTTTGTTGAAACCTGTTTTTTGGCCAAATAAAATTATTTTCCTTCTTACTTTCTTAGATAATTGATATACATAATACATTACATAGATAGATATTGTTTTATTATACATAGAAAACGACCAGAACACCCGGAACAAATATCTGCAGATCGTACACACAATTGTTCCGAGGCGGGAATCGAACCCGCAAACTTCTGCCTCGCAGGTGGACCTTCGCCCACCGCGCCATATCGGTCGTCAAAAATATTTTATAATCTGAGAAATATCAAATTCACGCCACATAATTGGAAGTTTACGAGAAAAATACAACACAGATTGCAAAATTCTAAAATGCAGGTTAGCTTTCTACAGATTGCAGTCTACCAAACAATCGCAGCGTGAAATCAGATGATAAATTATATTGAACACCGACGACGCGCCGCCGCTTTACAGCGGCTATCAAAATGTGCTGTAATAAAACTGGGAGTAGAAAACCAATTTATGTCGGCCTTTATTCCGGCAATCTCTACAGTACCTAATACCTACCAACCGGCTTGGTATCTACGTATAGTCTGTTATACTCAGTTATACTCCTGCTTTTGTCTAGTCGTTAAATTTTAAATGTTACGATTACCATGCTTATCTTGACAGGTTACACTCGGACGGAACAAGCACGGCCTCAACTCGGAAATCCTGTCTTACCTTGTCAATTGAAACTATTAGGGCTTGCATATCCCAATGAACATCAAATTGAATCGGATATTTCTTCGTAAAAATAATAGCAGATTTCTTACAAAGGCATTGTTTCAGTTACAGAAAAATCGCATTATTTTTAGAAAATTAAATTCAGTTTGCTGCTTTAACTATGGCTTTACGTCTTTATGCCGAAATACCTACCTAATACTATCTACCTTCATATGCTATGGATATCAAAAAGTTAAACTAAAACAGTTTTGATAAAAGATCCCTGCAACCGTGGATATCGTAAGAGCCGACTAAATGAACCATTTCAGCATTTTTTAACCAAAATCCTTGTTCCTTTCCTGTAGATGTAGCTCTGGCAGCAGGTGGAGAGTGTAATCGTTTTCACGCAAATTGAGTTCCAACTTTGAGAAACGCTTCTCAATTCCCCTACAGTGTCACATGTTTGCCTAAACGAATATGATATTAATAGAACAAATGTTTGCTCCTATTAAACGACCTTGAAATTGATAATGCTAACGAGGGATTTATTTATGCAACATTTCATGTGTGCGTATTAATATATGCCTACACCAGAACGAAGCCAAACGGGTCACTTGTAGATACATAAGCTGCAACTTTCCCCATCAACAAACTGAAACACAATTAAAATGCGCATTTTACCACCGGACGCTGGGACTTTCTAATTTTGACCCATAAATAGTTTTAAGGAAGACATAAATATCTTGCCGAGTTTACGGACTCTACAAAATGTTGTTTACCAGTTTAAATATAAACATGGGAGTTTATTTGAGAAGAGGCCCTCAGGTAAGGCAAGCCTTGGAGCGCACCTTCCTTGTTACTTTTGCTTTGTTGTCATGTCAGATTTTCATAAAGATACTTAAATAATAAGTCATTATATTTTATTTTGTCATTATTATATTTTGCTGAAGTGGCAATGGGCCGGCCATATCTCGCGAAGAACCGACGGCCGCTGGGGCAAACGTGTGGAGACCACGAGTCGGTAAACGTAATGTAGGACGCCCTCCTACCAGGTGGGATGACGACCTGCGAAAGACTGTAGGTAGATGCTGGATGCGGCAAGCTGAAGACAGGGCGCTATGGCGCTCATTGGGGGACATCTATGTCTAGCAGTAGACTTATATAGGCTGATGATGATATTTTTAAAACACCGCCTCGGTTGCTATTCAGCCAGTAATTTAGCTTATGATTGGCCTCCGTTATTTTAATCTGTAGTAATTACCTACCCTTTAGGATATTAAAACAGTCAATCACAATTACGATATTGTCTTCGAATGCTTTTATAGAAATTAATTTAACAATTACTTTTCATCGTCCTTTCTAAACCATGTCTTTCTCTTAGAATGTGGCCCTATGGTTCTACTCATGAAGAGAAAAAAATATTACAGGTTCAAGATGTTCTCTGCTTCAAGCAACTTCGGATACTACACCAGTTTATTTCTTGCAATCTCTAGCCTGAGAAACCCTAGACTTAAATAATTATACCAAGTAAATTCCCTCAAGTAATTGAATACATGATTACCCAGTAATTACCCTGTTTCTTTAGTCTAGAAGCTTCTACGGTTTTAGATGCATAATTGAAGGGATAGTGTGAAATATTAAGAGAACCGGGTAAGGGTAAATGAGATCCTAAATGGGTTCACCTCAAAGGCCATATCATTTATACACGTTTACAGGTCTTCGGGTGAGGTATATCATTTGAGTCCTAGGAAAGCCTTGTTAATAGGACCGGGATCATTTCCTGTGATCGTGTCACTCTTCGGGTAGTCGGAGCATTGGGCGTTGAGAAGACTTGTTTACTGACTAGCTAAAGTAATTGCCTCAATCAATAGATTTCTTTCCGGCCCTGGTGGGGGCACAGAGAGGGGCCTCGAGGCTTAGCCTCATTACCCCGGCGTCAACTCGAGGGGTGACGACCCCTCGGTCCTTGGGTTTTGTGGGAATATTTTCTTTCCCTTATACTCAATGTTTTTTTGGCATAATTCCGTTTATAATATTTTTTTTTAAATAAATATTTTTAAGTAATTGCCTACTATACTATATTTACGAAGGAACCTATCTAGAGATATGTTATAAAAATATATTTTTTTCCATTCCTTCATTCTCTTTATTATAAGAATGAAGGGAAATTGGGTAACAATTTATTTTTATTAAGCTTTGTAGAAAAAGCACAAAGGAAAACCTGTAAAAAACACACAATTTATTTTAACAATGTTAATAAGTAAGTGCCTAAGGTGCCAGAGCATTTTCAATTAAGTTTACGATGCGAAGTATCAAGTTTTTTTTTTTAATTATTACCAGTTTCCATAGTCGCTTGTCTAAATTCTTGACATGCCAGGCAACGTTTTACGCCGTCAAAAACAGGCAAAGTCACTGGTAGGTATTTCATTAGTAAAAAAATTTTTTTTTTTAGTAACATGCGTTTATTGCATGGTTGTGTTGATACTCGCATAAAATGATCTCCGTGGTGTCTCTAAAAGATTTTCTTATCCTAAAAAATCTGACATGTAGTTTGCTAACCCTACCGAGTTAGTACATACTAAGTAGCTGATACCTGGTCCCTGCTGATACTAATTTTACGACTTTTCCTACGCCGGCCGCTACGCCGTAGCAAGCTACTACGAGGGCGTGGCATGCTGACGTAATAAAGTGACAAAAAGATTAAGATTAAAAATAAAATAAAGTTCAAAGGTTTAATAGGGTAAAAAAAAAGAAAAAAAGAAATAGATAATCGCGGTGCCCTTTCTACCTTCCCATAATCAAATAACAGTGTATACTAGCTTTATTATGTAGGTCAGGTCGGCTACTCTCAGGGGTTCAGTATCTTTAAGTTTCCGGATGAATAAGTGTAGTATCAGCAAAAACAATAATGGAATGTTTTTTTATTCTAAAAAGGTTTACCTTGTTACATGGGCTTGTCCCACGGGTTTTCTTTGTACGATCATGAAAACATGTGTTTGTTTATACAACAACCAAAAGTATTTTGTGGTGGTTCGTTTCGCTAGTGGCGGGTTACTCTATCTCTGTAATATTTTCTGTTTTTTAATTTCTGCCTAATTTATTTATTGTAGTGAAAATGTAATTTTGCGACCATCGCAAAACATTTTTATGAACCTATGCGTGAACTTCGTTTCAATTATCTTTTTGGATTATTCATTCCAAAAGAACTTTAACAAAAATTTAGAATTTTTCCGTTTCAAAACTTGAATCTAGAGAAAAACTTCATAAAATGATGTTCAATACTTGTTAAACCTGTAAAAAATAGAGCCAATAGTCGAGACAATTAAATAGTCAACAGCCTTTCCCAGCAACTGCAAATAACTTGTGAATGTAACAGGCCCCACCGGCACAGTCGAAGGCAATTCGATTTTAGTAATTGCCTGCATAATGCCATCTCGGTCGCACTACCTAATTGCTTGTTACGTATTACGAACGTGTTTTTTTTCATTTTGGAACTGTTTCGGTGAATCTACTTTTGATTTATTGTTTCAAACCTCATTTACTCATATATGTAGGTGCTTAATATGTTTACAAACCTCATTTACCAATTTTTTAACCGACTTCAAATTGGAGCAGCATGTTTTTACTCTATCGTTGTACGGCTATTGTAACTGAAGGTGTCAATGTATGTTTTTGTGTGTACATCGATTTCTCCGTCAGTTGAAAACCGATTTTGATGATTATTTCACTTTTGTATAGAAAAAGACTCAGAAGATGGTGGTATAATAGTTGTGTTTTCCTAAGTTAACCTATGTTTTCCTATTAGAAGTCACTTATGTATTTTTTTTCAACATGCACACAGCGCTTCTTCAATGTGTTCAAAGATGAGTTGCTACAATTTATTAACTTTACTACCTACCTAACTCGTTCTACCCGATCCAGCTCAATAAATAAATAATGATTTTTGACTTTTGACTTTTGTACCGTCACTTATCCGCGACACTAATAGAAAGTTTATCCGTCCTGCGCGGATGGAGCTGCAACATGCATTATTCACCTGGACTCCATCTGGGCCTTATTCCGTCTTACACCCGGTTGCAGAGTACATGTTCATTCCATATTCCTCGCCTGTGCTCTCATCCATACGGTCAAAGCCTGGTCGCCGTGCCGTTTAAAGTAATTAATGAGCTTAGTAGATTTTTCATATAGCACGGCGACCGAGCCGGAAAAGGGCCTTATAGTTTGTAATAGTACTCGTTTTAATTCAAAAGTGATACTTATAATTGATATTCGTGTATTTAAACTCTGTCTATTTATTGTTAATTGTCGGTGAGCGTGAGATTTTCTAAAATCGAATTTTAACATTCGATTTAGAATAAATAATTTTTTGAGGTGTGGACAAAGTAATAAATAATAGATTTTAGGTAACAATTTTTGTATCATGTAACATCTCACGAGCAGCTCAGTACCTATCTACATGAAGATATTTACGATGCCACGAATGAAGTATAAATAATAGGAATTCAGGAAGCACACTGTTTTACAACACGTCTCACGCACGCTCTCTGAATCTGAAAGGATTCCAAATTCGAATTCAAGTTCAGCACTTGAACTTGAATTATCATTTACACGTAGATTTTCTTTTAAGTAAAATATGAGAGGCATTCTTCTCTCTTTGAGTGGGCTCCACTTTGTCAGGTACTTACCATTGTATTGACCGCAGACGGCTATTGGGTACAAGACGTGCGCTGAGGACGAACAATTTTTATTGTTTCTAGAACTCTTGACCACGTGACTTGACTTCTTTGTTCTTGGCAATTTGTGTGTCTAGTTCACCAATTTCATTGTGAGCATCTGAGCACGTACCTACCAAGTATATTTCAGACTGTCATTCTGTCAGCCTGACTGAAAACGGTATATTCTTAATAATGTTTCTACCTAGCTTATTATATGAGACCCTTCATAATACTGGCATTTTATGACGTAACAGACACGGCACGTCTTCTACGTCATAAAATGTTACAACATTTTTTAATATTTTACGAATTAGATTTAAAAAAGGAATAACGTGTATTCTTTTTCTTAAGATTCTAGTAGCCTTTGTTACAATTTTTTCATAAATGAGACACTTTCCTCGTCGTTTGATGTCAAAACAGCAAAATTATAAAGAAAGCTTAGATGTTTCAGCGTTGTAAGATGGTTAAAAACTTAGATTGTAAAATATTGCCAATATTAATAATTTGGGATCGTTCTTATAATGTTTTGAACGGATAGGTACTTAGTTAAACATTTTCTAGGTTTTATGTATCATCCCACCTGAAGACAGGGTGCTATGGCGCTCATTAGGGGAGACCTATATCTAGAAATGGACTAACAGAGACTGATGATGACGTATCAAACGAATCTAGTTATTAAACTCCTTTCAAAAATCTGACCCGAGCAGCTTTGAATCCGGGGCATTATCGCAGATAATAATAATATAATTAAATTGAATAACCGAAGTTAGAACACCTCTTAGCTTTTCTCATTTAGCACTTAAAATTAATGATGCTCAAGATGAAGCCTCTTTCGGCGAACGAGGTTAAATAATTCACAAAGGTATAAGAGCTTGATTTGTTTTAGGGGATTTACCTAAATTATGCTGGATAAATTGCCTTTTTAAAAATTTTGTATATACATATTTTGCACCTTGTTTTTTGTTGGTTATATGAGATGCGATTCCTTTACGAAGCTTTCGTATGAACGAAATAAAAAAATAACCTAGTTAGTATTGCGTAGGCAGCAAAGGTCCGCCTTAGGCACAGAAGCGTGCGTTGCAGATTGATATAGGTATAGATATCGTCAATGAATACTAAAGGCATAGGGTAGGGCGAGACCGTCTTTTGTTTTTTTTTTTGTACCTATAGCCGACAGATTTATGAAGTCTTTGTTATTGTAGTCACATTTCTTTTAAAAACACGTAGCTCTATTTTCATCATCATCATCATCCTATATAAGTCCACAGCTGGACATAGGCCTCCCCCAATGCTCTATTTTACACCTAATATAATACAGTAAACGTAAAATATTATTCGTTATTCTCGAGATAATAATATAATTAAACTGAAAGTCGTCATTTGAACATCAATCAGCGTTTTGCATTATGTTGTATTGCTTTGAACTCCGGCTAAACGAAGTTAGTATGCGACCTTTACAATAACCATTCAATAGCCAGACTAACCCAACCGCATTACATCGCTATTAGTCATCTTCCATTCGGATGCTCTCAGCGTTGCCCTAATCCGTAGTACCGCTATCTCAGGTCATTAGAATCCACTCCAGTTCACTACCATTGTCTAGTGGTTGACTAGAATTGGGAATATAGAAGTATGTAAATAGATTGCAATGTTTAGATGAGCTTGAAAATTTAATAGAAGTTTAGCTTTTAAAATCTCGTAAGGCTTATGCTAAGGCGATGCTAAAAGTTGTGTTGTGTAAGTAAGTACCTAACTAAGTAAATCATTTATTTGAGACATAAAACACACACATACAATTTTGCAATTAATTTTTCACATACAATTCATTTTTCACATACAATTGGCATTCATAACAAGTACACAATTAAAACAAAACATAATTATTAAAAGTAAGTAACTAAAAATGCGTATGTGTAGCAATGTCAAATGGGTAATTAGCTCAGTGATAATATTGCTCTATGAGCAAACACTGATTTTCAGCTACTACCTTCAAAGCTTTTGTGTTGTGCCTTCTTATATTCAAATTATTCGTCTTCTTCTAATGATAACTTAAAATACATTAGCTTCATTCCTAAAATGCCTGCCAAATTAGCCAAAAGCCTAAAGTCAAATTTCGTTTCGTCAATTAAAAATAGCTGATGTAACAATCCGAAGGTACAACAGAGGCAGACGCGTACCTACAAAAATATCGCCTCGCTGCGGATATGAGACCCATAAAATGTCTTTGATTTTCGGACGATAAATTATTATTTATCGTATTTCTTTAAATAAAAGTAGCAAGTAAGGAATTTATGATATATTCTTATTCCTGCTCCAACAGTGATCAGATTTTATCGAAATTTTATTTCTGTGGTACCTTATTGTATTCAGTTATTCTTATTTGTATTTTTTCTTTTAGGTTAGTTTTAATTTAAGTAGTTTTGTATTGCATGCAATGTATTAAGTTTGTATTCTTTGTTTTTTTTTTACATCTCTATTACTGTTTGTTTGTGCTCTACCAACTCTTTGTATAGTATATCTTTTTCTCCATCCCTGGTTGCCTGGAAGAAATCGCTTTAAGCGATAAGGCCGCCTATTGTACATTTATTATGTAAGATTTAGATATAAGGTGTTATTTTGTTATTAATAAAGTGTTCATTCATTCATTCATTCATTCATTCAGATGTTTGTGAAGAGAACAAAAGTCAGACATTTGCCATAGCTATTTTGTGCCATTACATATTGTGACAACTATCGAAGAACTATCGAAGTTATAATAAGCATCATAGTTCTTACGATACATTACGGTACTGTTAACCTGAGGCGAGCTAGCTCCTCTGAATATTAGATGGACAGTGCCCCGGAATTATTCCCAAATTGGCAGCCCGAGGGTCAATGTGTGCCGGAACTATACATCTCTGTGAAAGGTGTACGCAGGTAATCTCACACAATAATTCCTTCATGGATGCGAAACGTTTGCCCTTTCCTAACTACAGCCATGTTAAAAAAGTAATTCTTTCGGCGCCGAGCTACCACGCCAGCTACACACGGTTTATTTACTTTAAATATTTAAAGGGCAACTCTTCAGCTTCTTGCATCATATAATAAGGATGTGATAGAAGAAAATCTTCACTTTAAAAAATTATGAATCCTCAAACTCAAGAAGTTACTACTTTCTGCCCGCGACTTCGGACACGTTGTTTCTAACTATCCCATGGAAACAATGGGATGGGATCAAAAGTTTCCTTTTTTATACCAGGTCTAGAAACCTGTTTGCAAAATTTCAGATCGATCCGATCAGTAGTTTTGGCGTGAAGAGTCAAACATCCATCCACATTTACAATAGTGTGACGTATTTTTCGCAATGTGTTCATTTATTCGTATAAATACTTGTGGAGTTCTCTGTTTAGCTTTCCCGATTTTCAGCTTCCAAAAAATAATAAAAAGTGCAAGTGCAACTTGTATTAGGAAAAATAAATGAGCGAAGTTATCTATATTCAGGGAACTTATGAATGCGGTGAAGAAGTGTAAGCGTTTATTTTTATAGAAATCCTTTAAAACAATTCCTGTCACGCAGGCGAAAAAAAATAAACATAGGTACATCCCTATAAATAGAAAACCGATCGAATCGGAAATCCCGTTCACAAAAAGGTTAAAAGAAAATAAGCAGTAAAGAGCAATAAAAGGTTATCACGATTGGCCATAATACCAGAAAGAAGCAGGTAAGGCCGTATTCACGGGCAATTGAGCTTCACCCGCTACCGAGGAACGCATAACCGTCTAATCAGCAATGTTGATTTTTGAATCGGCAATCTTGATACTCAACTTGGAAGTTGAAGAAAAAGATCTTACTATTTTCTTCAACTTCCAAGTTGGATTTATATGTTGGTTAAAGACTAGTGTACCTACATTAATGTGGAACTCAAACTCGAACTAAATAAAAGTGAACTTGGGCGCACGCTTTTTGTTTTGAATAGGTTTGCAGTTATGAAATTAATTAGTTTGCCTACACTACTGGAATGCATTTTATTTCGGGTATGAATTTATTGTAAACGGTAAATGTAATGTAAGACGCCCTCCGACCAGGTGGGATGACGACCTGCGAAAGACTGCAGGTAGATGCTGGATGCGGCAAGCTGAAGACAGGGCGCTATGGCGCTCATTGGGGGAGGCCTATGTCCAGCAGTGCACTGCTATAGGCTGATGGTGATGATGATGAATTTATTGGTAGTTAAATGTACATTGGGACAATATGGAAAAGAAACCGTTTGATATGAAAATGAAACGGGAACCCAACTTAACGACCTTTTCATTCTAATATTATAAATCCGAAAGTTTGGATATTTAGATGGATGGACTGATATTTCAATCAAACAAAGGCTAATTTTTATCCCATAAAACAGTTCCCTTGGGATAGAAATAACCTTGAAAATCCATAGGCACAACTCGTGTGAAGCCGCGGGCAGAAACTAGTAATACAAAAAGGTTTTAATTTCAAAGCTACTACCTACCAGTTCATTAACTAAATGCCTTCTGATAAGAACATGGACGTTTCAGGAATTAGAAAAATGAATTGCTTTTTTAAGATTTTTATACGTGTAAAGGTACTTACGAGTAGGTAGATACTACATACTCTTAAGTACCTTTTTTACAGTTTCCCTTTCAAGTACAAAGCAGTTTAAAGGGAAACATAGTATTCACAGTCTCGAATGCGTTCCTCAAGCTTGTGCTTCATACAAAGTGTTCAAAGTAACTCTGTAACGAGGGAGCATAATGCATTAGGGCCGAATGTAGAATACTGCAGCCGTACATATGTTAGATGTTTCGACTTCATTTCGTGAGTTATGTTGACGTGTGAAACTTAACTCAAATAAGGAGAGCGTGTTATTTTAGTTCACAAAAGGAAATGTGAGCTCTACTTCCATGTGAAAAGACTAACCTACATTGTTCGAAATGTTCTGTTACGAATCTTCGCGTGGATCAATCACGTAGGAGGTCAATCGCGTCTCGCGGCTGAAATTATGATAATTATGAAGGAATGAATGTATTCATATTCAGTGAAAGACGTCCCCCTTTTGCCTTTTTGAAAATGTATCGTCAAAATTACAGACAATCGTAGCCTTTAATTGGGAATGTCTCGCATAATTTTTACATTTCGTATTAGATTAATGCCATGGGCATTGGGCTGTCTCTTTCTTTGCTCGATCAAACGATTGATACCGAGTTTAGGTAGTTTGATTTAAAAGACTGAACGTATCTACGATTTTGAATTGAAGGTGCAATTTTGCATACACATACTAATGTGCATGAAAAATTTTACCTTCAAATGTTCGTATCGAGAAGAATTAGAATAAAAACCGAAAACAGCTATTGTCGGCTCAAATTCCATTGTCATTGCTATTTTATAGGCCACACGTATGTAAGATATGGAACACTCAGAGTGTCATATCGAGGCGACGCGACACTGGCATGACCGGTCCAGTTATAAGATAACTGCATGGCATTCAGCCAAACCGCATTTTTATAAAATTAAAATTCAAAATTGCACTCAAGAGCTCGAGACGAAACGAATAAAAACTTTTTACAACCACTTGTCTTACAGTTTGCTACATCAAAGACTAATTGATGTATCAATACATTTTCAATATCAATAATTGCGCAATAATCGCAAAGGCTGTATTTATTTCGGAAAAAGCTTTTGCTTACCATGGGGCTAGATAATGCTGTGTAAATTGTCGAGCAATATTTATTTATTTTATAATTTGTAATCTATATATATAAAAGAAAGTCGTGTTTGTTACAACACTTATAACTCGAGAACGGCTGGACCGATTTAGCTGAAAACTGGTGGAGAGGTAGCTTAGAACCAGGAGTCTAACATAGAAACTTTTTATCATTTAAACAATTTGACACATAGATTTCCACGGGGGCGAAGCCGCGGGGAGCAGCTAGTATTATATAAAATATATTTAGACCCTAGACTATGTAACTTTTAAGTTTAAAAATGTAGTGAAGCATCAGTTGTGTGACGTTAATAGGATCATTAATGTTTTCCCCGTTTAATTTTCACTGCTTCCATTCCCATGTCAACTATTTCTTCATGAGCGGTCAGAGCTAAAATAATACCGTATGGTGATTATGTAACTCGGGACCGGTTTGCGACAGGCGTAAATTAAGCAATCAGTGCTGTCAAACGCCAATTTTGACCAATTTTGACGTTGTAGCTGGTGTCAAACTAATACAAAATTGACGTTTGACAGCACTGATTGCTTAATTTACGCCTGTTGCAAACCGGTCGCGAGTTACATAATCACCCGGCCGTTCTGTGTCGGTATTTTATCTTGTAATATTCATGTATGCGGCTACTAACGAGCACTTTGAAACTCCACGCGTATTAAAACACTGTTATATTTCGCTCTCCATTTCATTTTTGCGGTTTAGTTGGTACTCTAGTTTTGTGTTTCATGCCACTGTGTTTTTTTACGCGAGTTTAGAAGACAAAAGGTAAAGATAAAGAGGGTTAGTGACGATTCGCCATCGTAGTGATTCGTCATCGCAAAAAAAGTAGTGGTGATTTGCCATCGAAAAAAAAGGGACCAAAAAGGGTCCGATGGCGAATCGCCACTAACTCGATAAAGATAAAGATAAGATAAATGTCATTTATTTGCATAAACATATTGTGTTATGTTACAAACAGGTAAGTATCAAATATGTTTTATCGATTACGGTGTACAAATTGAGAGATATAGCATGCAAAGTCTCAGTTACCTACAAAAAAAGAGAGTGGTTTGAGAGAAAAAGAGGTGGTTTGTTCATGTATAATATGCGGTGTACATAGAAAATTTGATAAGTATTTTCTATCAACAACAAGTCTATTGAATGAGAAAGATCTAAACCAGAAAAGCAAACGTAAATTAAAAACATATGTAAATTAATTCTTTGACAATTCCTAAATATATTTTGAGAGGATATTCATCATTATACTTTGTCCTAGGTCACAAGCCCAGTCCTCGTAGTGGAGCTCATCCTGAACTATCTAGAAGGCACGCAGCTGAGAGCCCTAGCCTCCTGAACGTGTTCGGGTTCAACGTGACGTACGCAGTGCGCGCGCCTGCGGATCCGCCTGGGCCCACCACGTGCAGAGCCATCGAGTGAGTTGAGTTATCGACATAGTTCAAAGAATTAGCAAGCTGAATTGGCAGTGGGTCGGCCATATCTCGCGAAGATCCGACGACCGCTGGGGCAAACGTGTTCTTGATTGGAGAGCACGACTCGGTAAACGTAGTGTATGAAGCCCTCCGACCAGGTGGGATGACGACCTGCGAAAGACTGCAGGTAGATGCTGGATGCGGCAAGCTGAAGACAGGGTGCTATGGCGCTCATTTGGGGAGGCCTATGTCCAGCTGTGGACTGCTTAAGGATGATGATGATGATGATTAAACACTGATTACAGTATTCTTCTGAATGTAAACTGCACAATTAAATACTCTTGAGTATTGCTGCTTGTGCATTGACTTCTTCTCCTAAATTGATGAATGGTGTTTTCTGCTGCCAAAATCTTCATAATTTTGGACCAAATAAAGTCAATAAAACTGTTAAAGCAGTTACTGAAAAACGTGCCATTTCTTGGCAGCAAATAGTTTAACAACAGTATGCGGAAAGAAATAGGTCATATTTTGCGACTGGACAGAGGGAGCAGTAAGTTCAATATAGACTTAAGAGGAAAATCAAGTGTTCGCTTATATAGTTTTGTTTTGAACTCTGCATAAAGTTTACAGTTTAATTTTGAACATATTTACATTTTATCTGAGTTCTTAACAAAACACAATATAAACAAAACACGGTAGCTCTTCTAAGTTTATCAAACAACTGACAGAGATTTGAGATAGGCCCGTATATTTCCACGAAATGAGTTATCAGGTAACTGGGACCGCGGTCCCAGTTTTGTAGTGGGCCCAGTCGCCTGTATCCTCGTTTCGAAGGGTACTCCGGCGCTGACTGCGGCGTCGGCCCTCTCTGCCCGAGGACCTCCGACATGTGCTAAAACGGCGGCACGTGTCGATAATTGGTATTATATTGGTTCTCATAGATTTCTGACCGTGGCTTTGAATTTAACGCGGGTGAAACCGCGGGAACAGCTTGTATTTAAATAAAGATCAAATGGCGTTTATTGTGTGAAAAATCCTTATATACCAATGTCCAGATATCATTTACTTTATTTAAAAATGAGAATTTTGTAATATTTTTTTAAAACTATTTAAAATATCCAAGAATATAAATATAGTAGAATCCCAACAGCCCAAGCCGAGGCTCGCACCTAAGTGGTGGCCCTTGTGCGTGTTGCCCCAACCTAATTTTTACCGGCGAGGTGCCCTCTGCGCCCGCCAAAAGTCCGGTAACGCTGTCATGGCCATCTGGGGTCAACAGCATAATAGTCCATTCGAAAAAAAATAAAATAAAAAAAAAGTATAGTAGAATACAAATTACACTGTCTTGGCGATTTTATTTCGTTAGTTTTGTGTCAGAAATCAAGTAACGATATAAAAATAGCATTCGGGATTGATTCCGGATGTATTTCTCATACAAAGCAATATAGTGTC
Organism: Eupithecia abbreviata; assembly: GCA_943735965.1. Taxonomy (NCBI): domain Eukaryota; kingdom Metazoa; phylum Arthropoda; class Insecta; order Lepidoptera; family Geometridae; genus Eupithecia; species Eupithecia abbreviata. Next base: position 6,733,572 of record OX030991.1, on the reverse strand, counting down.
TCAACTCATATTCGTACTCTAGTAGTATTTTTGAAACAAACATAATCAATTAATAAAATATATTATATTTGTTTAATTATAAGAGCCAACAACACAAAGTGATTTGAAAAAAGTGTTGGGTAGGTATGATTTAGCCCGCCTTTTTTACGCAAATTACCTTCAATTACTTACGACGACGTCCACGGACAAAAAAGGGTAAACCCCTTTTTTGTTCCCTTGTCAGTTTACTGAAACAGCCTAAAGTTGCTTAAATTGTTTCATCGTGCCTAGCATTTTGTATAAAATAATGAATACCTTAATGAAACGTAAATAAGACGTTTGACATTTAAAAACGCTGTAGAGAGACATAAAAACTAAAATAAAATAAATAAATAAATATTGCTGGACAATTCACACAGCATTATCTAGCCCCATGGTAAGCACAGCCTGTGTTATGGGTACTAGATAACTGATATACATTACATAGATAGATATTTTTTATTATTAAAGTTCAATAAAACAAGGAAAATTATATTATTTATTTTATGATAGGAAACCGGCAATAAATTGTATTTGAATAAAATTTTCGAGTATTTAAATGTTAAGACGCTCAGTAGGTAATCTTTTATAATCGTGCTGATAGTTCAATAATCATCGACTAGGTTGCCTTTTTCAATTTTTACCCGTGCCTTTGCTTAGCTGAAAAAATCTTTTCACTTCTCTTGCTCAAAAAGTGTATCATAATAGTGTAGCTTAGCGGGCCTAAAACTCGAGTTTAATACCTCGGGCTAAAAAGTATTTATTCTTTTTAATTTTTGTCTAAAATCATCAGCCCGTACAAATTATTCGTTCTCTTACATAAAAACTCGACTTCTTGGTGCTCCGTCAATCTTTTTTTTTGAAAATAGAACCGTCTTGGTGATGTTTTATGAAGGTTGATTCTTCCCTTCACGGTAGAATGCGAATTGTTGCGTTGCAAAAAAAAAAGATGGTATTGGCGCTAAATCTCTAGAATTTTCTTCATTCCAAATCACAAACTTTTACGGAAATTGTCTAATTTTGAATTGTTTTATTTTCTCGCAATCGAAGTGAAAAGTAGAGTGTTTTACTCGGGCCAAAACCACCCATTATAACTCCTCCCATTATAACCTCTTATATAATGGGATGGTTTAGTCCCTTGTAAAACAATCTACTATTATATGGCCAGACAAATACATATTATTAGCTTTTTCTAAACTCATAATCAAACAAACAGACCTCTCCATATTAATTAATTATAATAAAATTATTAGCAAACAAACACCTTGATAAAAACAATTCTTTCTTCAGTTGACAATAAGTAAATTGGAATCAATAACTATGTCCATACAGCGAAGTCGTTAGTTACCATCGCGTAACGAGAAACAAACAACGTACGTACCTATGTAAATAAAACGCAAGCAGAGTGGATAGAGAGCTGTCCAAAATAATGACTATCGGTTTTGTAAATATTAAATTACCATATACTACGGCTCTATCGGAAGACCAGCGTTGGTTGTAACATGCTTACAATTAACTCATGCTGAGATAGAGTCCGTATTGTGACTCAATTACAAAAATATGTTTTGTCCTTTATTTTTTATAATCATGTTTATTTTATATTTTTGTGTATAGTTACAAATAAACTTATTCCATTCTATTCCATTCTATTCCATTCTATTCCATTCTATTCCATTCTATTCCATTCTATTCCATTCTATTCCATTCTATTCCATTCTATTCCATTATATTCCATTATATTCCATTATATTCCATTATATTCCATTATATTCCATTATATTCCATTATATTCCATTCCATTCTATTCTATTCCATTCCATTCCATTCCATTCCATTCCATTCCATTCTATTCCATTCTATTCCATTCTATTCCATTCTATTCCATTCTATTCCATTATATTCCATTCTATTCTATGTAAATATTTTGTAAACGTTAAACACTTTCTGCGTAGAAAATGTGGACATACATTGTTAATAAATAGGTTTCTTTTATGTAGTTTGAAGCAATGTAACTATTAGCTAACAAATGGAACATTTCATTTCAATTTGCTAAATCCAAGAAATTAGAAATTATAATACCTACCAGTAGCCTAGAAATACCTACACAAATAACACGATTAAAAATGAACTGTTATTCTCAATCGTGTTATTTTCGAGTTTTTCTAAAGCAAAAGCATGTTTTCTTCAACGGCAGACTAGATAATTTATTTCCTATAAATTGCTAATAATGATAAATATTAGCACACATTTTTATAATGCTGAACATTTCTCTCCTCCCAAAACTAAGTTGAATTTGTGTTATGGCCATAAGATAAATCATAAATATACTTAATACACTATACTACGAAGATGTATAATTTTAACAAACACAGAAACAAGAGAGAGCAGAGCTCTGTGCAATCCAGTAATTCCAGTTTAAACGCTTCCAACATCATATTAAAAGCATATTGTGAAATTATTCGCCCGTTATTTTGTCAGCAATTATCGCTCGGAAACGACTGCGGCATTGCACGGTTGTCCTGAAAAGACGATTTTCACTCATAAAAATGACTCCATAATTCGCACTTTAAACTGAATAAAAAAAGTGTTGAAGTTGAATTTCCTCAAATTTTTATGTGAATGAGTCATCCGTAGCAATTTAAAAAGATGTACCGCACCGCAACAGAAAGTCTTTCATGAATTTTTGATAGGGGAACCTTTGAGGCGGGCTCGAAACCTAAACGAGAAATGATGTGAATGTTAGTTTAGTGGGTCAAGAGGGGTCTATTGACGAGGACGCAGCACGCCCTAGATTCGAGAGTGCCATGTCCTAATAAACTGTACGCTTTTGGCTGCACTCTGCGATCACAAATACTATCTAGTTATCGAGTCACATACAAAATCAAAGCTCCAAGCCGTCTCCGTAAATAAGAGTGCACATGTAGAATAAGTTATATTTTTAGCCTTAAATTTCAAATATATTTTATTTAGTTTTTGCAACTTTTGAATACACGTTGCGGCATTGTGACACGTGTTTACGTTGGCTGGGTTTCAATCGAACTAAACAAAATAAGAACTCACATTAGAAGTACGATCTTATTTACGTAGACGGATTTTTTGTACCGACCCGACATCTAGATAGTATTAATGATCGCAGGCTGCACTGAAAGAGAATTCAGGATAACTATAGGGCACTTCGTACTTAGTATGGTCTTGAATTTGGCTGGTTAAATTGGGCACCTACTAGATAGGATATATTCAATCTTTTTATTCCGCACAATAACGCTTCCAAAATAAATATCCAAAAATACGAGAACTTTGGATTTTTTGGATCCCGATTTTATCCTTAAAACGGTGTAAAGCCTCTAGGTAAAAAATGGCACATACCTATTTTAGTGATTTATCGAAGTATAATTCCATTTCCAGGAATATATTCATCTATCGGCCTATTTCACGTCGAGTTCGCAAACCCGGGGGATATATTATTTTCGTATGGTGTTGCTGTTCAGCCACTGTAACGGCCATCGCCGGCTTTGACAAATGTTAAGCCAATTGCAACTTGCTTTTTTCCCAGCACTTTGATCAAAATGTCTTGAAAGAGGACTCCTAATGTTTCACAGGATAAAACTTAATAACACTTTCTTAGATAGCGCGTAGTGAGTTGGGAATCAACGAATGGGACCTATATCGGTTTTGATAATTTAATTTTAACTAAAATTGAAAGCTGCCAGAATAACTAATTTTAATGATAGGAAAATTAGCCTACCGTTAGGGGCGGAAGCTAGTTTTGAATGACCCTCGGTAATCGGTCCCTTCCGAACCATCTTCATTATTAACGAGGTTTACGAGTACCAGCCTGTAGGCTAAACCTCGTTAATAATGTAGTGAGTAGCTGTACATCCGTTTAACGTTCTCTATTGCCTAGTAAGTATTCCTATTTATTCGTTTGTGTAGTAGGCATTATAGATTCTAGATTGTTGATATTTTCTATTTATTTGGATGGGTTAGGTAGCCAATATATAACGTTATGCTGGGTCTAGAATCAAGTAGGTACCAATCGATTCACACATCCGAATGTCATAATATGTAGATCTGAAACTTCTCCTCAATAATAGTGTGACAGATAAGATGATAAGATTTTGAATGAATATAATTCGTTTTTTTCGATGTCTCCGAAACAGGTTGATTAATTCATATAAAATATAAAAAGTTAATATGTATAAATTGTATAATGAAAATTATACGTTTTTTTTTTAGGAAGTAGAAAACGAAAGAATATTAAAGTCATGTTTAAAGTGGGCATCGATCGACGAAATTAAAAAAACCCAAAGTTGGTTCCAAACTCTGGGTGGTAGATTGTTTTGTACGAACTAATGCAGAGTAATTTTAATTAGCTTTTCCAAAATATACGGTGCCTTCTTTGTTATGCAAGCGGTCGTATTGGTCACGTTCCTTGTAGATTCTGTAGATAGACATACATATAACTCAAAAAATATTTTGAAGGTGAAATTTATACATATTTTAGTAATAAATATTATTTTTGATAGGTTTTTATAGTTGAGAGCTTTCATTTTGTTATTAATCAGATTGCATATGCATGAGTAGCCGCTTCAATAGACACGGTTGTCCTTATTTTCCTAGACCTACCCTATAAAAGTTATATGTATCAAGCGGCACGGTGGGTGCTGTACGGCAAGGGCGTATAAAAAGGCTACTTCATTAGCTATTATAGAAACATAAAATACTAAAACATTTTTTATGGAACGCGCCCCTTTAAATTTTTAAACGGATATAATTTTCAAGGCTCAAAATCTCCTTTTTGCGCAGAAAAAAAAACAGGAAGCACCCCGAAATAAATCAACCTCTTGGCCAAAGTACAATAAATGATATTACTATGTCTAAGATGAAATGCCATACAATTTCAGCGAAACATGAGGACACCAAATAAATGATTTTTTTTCCGGTTTCCGCAAGGGTGTAAATTCTATTCAATTTTACCAATGTGGAACAAAGAAGCAATTTCGTTTCGTTTCAGAAGTAAAAATAATCGGATACTTGTTTAATCGTTTACGTATCGGAACAAATAGTCTTGCGGTGTTTTTAATCGGAGTAGATAAGCTATTGTTGTGGTAATAGCTTACTAAAGCTGCAGTCTCACCACCACGCGCGAAGATGTCTTGAAGCTTTGGTTTCCAAGAAAAGTACTCGTTCATGTTATATGATTCATTGCCATGGGTTTTTGAGAAAAGTCTCAAAAACCCATGGCAATGAATCACTGCTGAATTATATTCACTGCTCTAGAATTATGCTTTAATTCTAGAGCAGTGAATATAATCATCATAATCATCAACCTATATTAGTCCACTACTGGACTTACTATAGACTCCACTATAGGCTTCACCCAATGAGCGCCATAGCGCCCTTTCTTCGGCTTGACGCATCCATGACAGCATCAGGTCAGAGGGCGTCCTACACTACGTTTACCGAGTTGTGGTCTCCACTCAAGAATACGTTTGCCCCAGTGGCCGTCGGTTCTTCGCGAGATATGGCCGGCCCACTGCCACTTCAGAGAAACTCCGAGCATACCTCTTTCCATAGTTCGCTGAGCGAGTTTGAACTGAATAATGGCGTTATTAATTACCGAGCTTTTAATCACGAAATAAATGATTTTGCTTTTCTCGCCAGTATCTACGACGTCAGCTATTCCTTTAAAAATATTCAGCAGGATTTTTCCTCAACAATATTTTTCGTTGCGTTCATTTTTGAGTATTTATAAATCATAAGAATTTGCTGCATCACTAAAATAGACAAAGAAACTCTTCCTAAACACGCAAAAAAGTAACAATTACCTACCATTCATTACACCCTTTGCATGCTCCCCTCGCGTTCTTACATCGGTGAGATATGATTTATGAGCCCAAATTTTAAATGTAGAGAAATCTTAAACCATATCCCAAGATCATAACTTTACACGATTGTAAGTGAATTTTCCCGTTTCATAGCATCAGTTCCAAGCCATAAGTTTCCTCGTGCGACTAATACGGAGGATGAAAGCAAAGTTGTCTTGTTTTTCGTTATTTTACTTCGCGGAAAGCATTGAATTGCGGGTTGAAATTCCGCCTGCCTGGAGCTTTCTAATTTATTTCCATACCTTCCGGATATTTTATTTATATTACAATATTACAAACCGCAATGCCACAAGCGGATTTATGAAAAAAAATTATTTAATATGTGCATTACTATCTTTAATAAGTTACCAGAACCTATTAAAGACCTCAATGGCAATTTATTTAAACTAAAATTGAATAAGTGGCTGCTTGACAAATGTTTCTATAGTATAAATGAATATATTAATCTTAAGTGGAAAAATTTATTATGTTTTGACCATGATTGTAAATCTTAAAGTTAACTGTTTATTTTAGAATGTACCTTAAATTTATTTTACTTGGTTATTTTAATTGTTGACTACCTTAAATAACAGTGATATTATTAAATTGTAATATAATATTAATATTTGCACACCTGCTTGCGGGTTGAATACATGTGACACTACTCTAGTTATAAGACCTGGCTTGTACCTATAATAATGTGTTCAGCAAATAAATTATTTGATTTGATATTTAAAAAGTAAACCATGGTAATACCGAATTCCAACTTAACCTTCTTAGCATCGGGTCTATAAAGAAACTAGAGTCTGCCCATGGCTTCACTTACGTGGTTACTAAATAAAACATAGCATTTAGCATTTAAGAAAAAGTATTATTAAGGGATTTAATAAAAATGTTATTTGTAGTTCGATCTAAGTTCAGGATAAAAAATATTATTTATTACAAACTTACAAACACCTACATATTTATTAGCAGACTATATTATATAAACTGTGTGTATTCTATAGTTTTATAGCTTCCAATAGTGCCCCATTGCAAAAATAAAACAACTTCAAAAATCAACCTTGTTTAAGAGGCCTCCGGAGGGACGAATTCTTCATACAAACGTAATACCAAAATGATTTCCAATTCAAGCATATTTCCACTATAATATCATTATAGTGGAAATATGAGTATAAATATGGGTCCCGGAAGGAAGCCGCGGGCGAGGTCGGCCAAGAAAGCGCTGGCGAGACGACCTTAACGCCTTCCTCGGAGATTGGTGGGAGATCGCACATGACCGCACTGAGTGGAAAGATTTGGGGGAGGCCTTTGCCCAGCAGTGGGACGAAACAGGCTAAATAAAAAAAAAAAACATTATTTGTATTAGAATAGTATATGTATATCTGGGTTCCTAAATAGTTTTATTTTCAAAATACTCACCTAAAATCAAATGAAAGCCAATCGCATTTTGCACATTTTTATGCGAAAATGAACAAGTTTTCGTGCTATTTGTTTCGTATTAAAATCAACAATATCTTACGTTTTATTTATTAAGGAACATAGTTTATATTGTCTAATAACAGAATAACAATACTTTGTGAAGAATACAAACAGTTTTCAGTCATAATTTTTGGTATTACGGAACAAACCAAATTTTGAACGGTTAATATTGCTATCGTGCACGCATGTGGCGCGGCGCAAGGGTTAAACAGGGACAGCGATATTCGGAGCGATTTTTGCAAGCGAGGTAGCCGGACCCTTAAGTAGTAGCTGACGCGTAATAATAACCATTGCTTTTCACGATTTAACCAGTTGTGAATTAGTTAATGATGAATGTCCAAAATTATGCGTAATTTGAGCCACGTTCTTCTCCAACTTCCTCCAAGTTTAACATCGCATCGTTAATTAAGACAGGAATAATATCAGCTGTGTTGTAGTTGCTGAACCGCTTATATTTACGTTATCTGCATTACTAACATCAGTTGCCGGTAGACGTTCCATTCCATGGAAAAGTATCTTCATAGATCTGTTTGAATAGGTAGTTCCAAACCATTCGTCTCAAACCATTAGTGGTCAGTAATCATTCAGTAGTAGTCTGTAGAGACTATTTGTGATATAATCGAAAATTCTCTTAGCAAATCTCCTTGGACATCCATTTTCTAGATCAGTGTTTTTAATTGAGACAACGTCTATCGATTTAATAGGGCTAATAATTAGAAGGGTTTATGAAAAGGTTCGTCAGAGCAGTATTACCTCTAGAAAGAGGTAATACTGTAAGGGCAGAAGCCCTTTGAAGTTTATGGTTTGTAATTTGCGATAACCCTGGTCGACGATGAGCGTAGGACAGTGATTGGAGCTCTTAGTCTTGCCTCAAGGTTTTTGCTATGTTATAATTTGAATGTATAGTTAAACCACAAAATATCAGGTGATCTATTTTCTTTTCCTGAAAATTATTCGAAAATAAACAATAAGTTTGACGACCGATGTGGCGCGGTGGACGAAGGTCCGCCTGCGACGCAGGAGGTTGTGGGTTCGATTCCCGCCTCGGAACAATTGTGTGCATGATCTGCAGATATTTGTTCCTGGTGTTCTGGTCGTTTTCTATGTATAATAAAAAATATCTATCTATGTAATGTATTGTATTATGTATATCAGTTGTCTAGTACCCATAACACAAGCTCTGCTTACCATGGGGCTAGTTAATGCTGTGTAATTGTCCAGCATTATTTATTTATTTATTTATAATTATTTATTTAAGTACGCTTTGCGGTTTTCTCATGTAGCGATTACAAAATCTAACCAAACGTGTTTCATTTTATCCTTCACTTCCTCAAACACTGTAACTACTTTTAAAATCGACAAAGTCCAGTGGACATACCAACAATACATACCAACGATGGCAAACTATCACCTATTTTACAGCACTTACCTTAAATTGACTTGTGGATTCCGATCACGTGTTGCTGTCGACGTGGGCCGCTGGTTATTACCACCTACCGCTTTACACCTTGAACCTAATAAAGAGGTTTACAGTGGCGACAGGGCACTGAGTCACCTGAGCTGAGACCTGGGCTGCTAACGCTTCTAGAAAGTTAAAATGCACTTTAAATGGTTGCGCTGCTTATTTCCTGAATTGTAGCTTTTCTCTTGTGGTTGTTTATTTACTGAATGGTACTTTTTCTTAAGGGATTTTAAGAGTACCTAATTGTTGAAAATGTTCAAGGAGATCATTCTCATCGTCACTTACAAATTGATTTCACTTCACTCACTGCTAGGTACAATGCCTACAAACTCCTGTGCACTCCTACAGTCTTCCATTATTTTTATCCAGGTTTGATGTTCGTAATTTTCAATATGATATCAAAAAGAAAATTAAAGATAGACGAAGTAAGTCAAGGTGGAGTAATTCACATCGATAATTATTTGAAACTCAGGAGCAATAACGATTTGATCAAGCCATTTTAGTACACAAATTACTTATATGCAGGGTTCCACGTCAAGTACCTATGTACTTCTGAAGCGTTGTACTATTACAATGCTTCAGAAGTTAATTGACTAAAGCTATGCTATAATTTTATGGTCGTTACCACCACTAGGTAGGTAACTAGTGATTTAAAATAGACAATCATTTAATATTGTATCCGAGTGTAATTTGTTACAATGAAGAAGGCTTTTTGGTCCAATGCACGCTTTAGTCACGCCGTCGGGTTCAACGGAATGGACCTCTCCATGACTTGCAGCTTTTTGGTCTTTTGTTAATATTGGTTGCGAAACGTGCCTGCCTTATGCTAAATTATCTGAGGTATAGGAATTTTAGCAATACCTACCTGTCGATAGACAATTGATGCACACATAGATATTAGCATTCTTTCTACAATGCATTATCATCATCCGCAGTCGGTACCAGTTGACAAATCCGAAAGTTTAAAAACTCGAACAATATCTCTAGCGAAGTAACATAAAACTGCCTCTACCTACAACAAATTAACACCTACTTTTAAGTAATCTGCTTAGAGCAAGTATTTAATTAATAAAACTAATTTGAAAGTAGTGGTACCTTTAGCCCGGTACAATTACCGGAATAAAGATGCCAACAGCAACGTCTTGCATTATAGTATGGCTGATTAGTGATTACGTATGAGTGATCAATATTCATGACACTAATGGCTGTTTCCAATATTCAATCTATAAATAGAAAATAGAAAAAATATATATTTTACGCCTATTAAAATACTAAATAACATTTGGCATCTTATCGCTCAAAAACATATCTACCAGATTAATCACTGGAGGACAAACCCACCTAACGGAATATTAATTTGGCATTGTATCTGTGGAATTGATTTTGGAGATGATCCAGTCAATCTTTCTTTCCTGCACTTATGTTGCTCACGGTATTTGTTCCAAAGACTGACATCAGCACGTCCATAGATTCTTTATTCTGTTAGAAATATTAAACCCTCTTATATAAAACATGTGTTTCCTCGGCAGGTTGAAAATGCCTCGGCATTAAGCCCACCCCTTTGTAGTACAATAAAGTCCATAAATAAATAAACCTGTGGTTTATTCTATACGGTATACTCAACGTTTATTATAAGAATTCCAAGAAAAACCTATTCCTACAGCAAAACAATATAATACAGTCTCTTCAAAATTTCAAAATTCAAAATATTTTATTTCTTTAGGCTTACAAAATAAGCACTTAGACAAGTCATACTTTATACTATAAATTATTATCAAATAAGATTATTTTTCATTTCACTTCAATATTTTTTTTCCAGAGCAGAGATAATCATTTGTAAATTAGTTCCAGTAAATATAAAAAAAATTACGTTATTATCATAGATACTGACTGCTGTCCGCGGCTTCAACTCATGAGATAGGTGCCTGGATAAAACGTAGATATAGCTAGCACTCAGGCATAATATAAGTTTTTTCTATTATTTTAGAATGTGATTTCCAAAGATAACTCACAAATTTTTAGAGCCTTATAATATTTTAATTAATAGGACTTTCTTTAGCACAAACATCAAAGCAAGTTACGACCTTTCTCCTCCTTTCTCGATAAAATTATTTCTTCTTCAGTCTTCCGGTTATTTATTAAAGTAACTTTATACTAAGAGTTCTACACGTTTGTTCAGTAGTAATTATTTGTCGGAATTACATTCTATCGCACGAGGTTCCTTGGTTCACACAAAGGAAAAATTTGCCTTAAATTGGAATTGCTTTCGGTTCTAGGTACGAGTATAGCAACAATGATCTACTCCAAAGGTACTTTGATCTTCTCACTTTCATTGGTGGTGGTAAACTCTGGGAGAATTATAAATAGCCTTTTCATCATCATCAGGCCAGTCCACTGGTAAACTAGCCTACCCTAAAAACTTTTTACTTTAGGCACCTTAATACGTGTAGATATTTAAATAGAGGTATCGATATATATATATATATATATATATATATAAGATAACAAGTTTTCCCATTGGTTAAATAATTGACAACATCGATATCTACCAAGATATAATAACCTACAGAAGATATTTTAGTATTAATAAATAAATAGAGAGCAGAGCTTCTGTTATGGGTTCTAGATAACTGATTTACATAATTCAATATATTGAATTTATAGATATTTTTATTATACATTGAAAACGACCAGAACACCCTGAACAAATATCTGCAGGATCATACAAACATTTGTCCCAAGGTGGGAATTGAACCTCATGCGTCGCAGGCGGACCTTCGCCCTCCGCGCCACAGAGGTTATCAAATTATTTTAGAATATAATTCCAATAGCTAATCTGTTTACTCAGGTTTCATGTCTTCATGAACTGAGCACATAATGCCCAACATAACAGGAAACGTCTTGATTGAAAACCATTAGAGTAAGGGGATCTTTAAGTACCCCTTTCAATTCCGGTTGGTACACTATACGGTTGGCACGTTCCAAAGGTATGGTGGGAAGATAAACAAAAGGAAATAGGTAATAGAAGGTACTCGCTGTAAGGTAGAAGATGATGGTGATCACGATGATGATGTTAAAAACTTTTAATTTGGCATTCGGTAATGCAATAGATGTTTTTGCTCGCTGTGGATTGGAGGAGTCCTAAAACAAATGACTACTCATCAACGTAAAAACTCAGGATCTCAAAGTGAATCAGAGGTCGAATCAATTATCAACTTGTAGACAAGAGGTTGTAGAGCGAAAGCTTTTTCCCTTAATAAAAGAAAACGTTATAAAAGAATGCCGATGTTATTCTGTCCTCGCTAAATAATACTAACAAAAATAAAGGTTACAGGGCAATTCACACAAAAATAGGAAAATCACCATAACCAAGCCAATATTGCAGTTCGAATAGGATTTTTATAAAATATATATATACTTATTTTAAACCTCGGTATACGTTGTACATGTATACGTGCATGTACGTGTGCTGATGAGGAGGAGGTACTTATTTTGGGAAATCCTACGAATTTTGCATTTTCGCGGGGCTTTTGTCGATGGCAGCAGATTAATGTCTTTCCGAACTCTAAGATAACATCGACAGGAGATTTTTTAAGCGAGAAAAAGGCCTTTTTTACACCCTGATAATTAAGGAAAGGGATAAAATCCTGTATCTCGATATCGGCTTTGTTGAACACCGATAATATTTTTTATTTTAATGAAGGGGAAAATATTTAATTGAACGTAGAACTATGGCTGTATATGTATAAGCGCGTTGTTGGTATTTTGGTTTACCTGTTCATAAAGCTTTGCGAAAAAATGATTACACATTTTCACGATAAAAACATTTGTCGTAAGTAAACCATTCTAGCCATTACTCCATTTTATAATATTTTTGTATAAAACAGCAGTCTGAACAGTAAACAAAGAGATTTTAGTTCTGGGCTGACCCTAACTGAAATAAGAACATTATTTGTCTAGGAAATCTTAGTCTCCAGATTTTTCAAACACCATCATTAACAATTGCGAGAATGTAGGCGAGATTTCAATATCCATTTCAATTTCAACCCAACTCGGGGAAATAACGACACTTCAGATTGTCAAGTGAAAAAAAATTAGAGAGATAGAGAGTAGGTTAGTATTTATGCCAATAAAAACTCACTCGATGTGATTTTAGTTATTCCGTGATATGTGTGAGAGTTGAATGCCCATACGACTGCTGAAATATTGGACTCAAAACTCATCATGGTAAATATCTCGTTGTGACTAAGTGTTCAAATCCAAAACACTTTTAGAATCAACCGATTTCAATCGGTGGCGGAACGTGTAGCGTAGGATATATCTTACATCTTCACGTGTCTTCACATTACAGCATCAGGTAGCGCAGGACTCAGGACTTCAGTACCCCGGCTAACGCCGAAGTGAACAGTCGTGGATTCTGCGTCCGTCGTGCAAACGTCGCGGGTGAATGAAATTACGATGTCGAGTGCGGTGTTTGGTTCTAAATGTGGAAATAGTGCATTGTGAGTATTTTGGTGTGTTGTTCGGAGCAAGGATTTGCCATGCAACGGCACAATTAAAATGTGAGTTGTAGAAAATGTTAATTAATTAAAGTTGCCAATATATAATCACGTTTTTTTATGGCAATGAAATAATTTGCTATCTAGTCTCCTGGCTCTATATAAACAGGAAACATAGCTAAGTTCGCACGGTTAACTAAGCCGGTCTTGCTCTAATTACCGTGTAAGAAATTTCCTGTTCCGAATAGAAGGAAAACCTCTCTTTGTTTATTGTAAAAGGACTTTATTATAATTTGTAGAGTAGGTATCTATGTATTTTATGTAAAAAATATTAGTTGGTACGTGAACATTATGCTGTCAATGGGAAACTACGTCGAGTCTTCTCTTTATCCATACCGCAATGCTTGCCCACGGCCACAGTCTCCCTGCATTCAAATACATATAAATGCTGGTTTATTGAGCAAACTTTCTATAGCTACGACGAATTCGTAGTTAATGTTAAGTGATAGTTATAATTGATTATCAAGTTCTGATATTATTAATTTGAATGTTAAATAATTAATTAATAAAAAATAAATACTCTTAGTACTATGAGTAATTTTTTTAATAGTCAGTTTTTAATAGTAGTAGTTTTCTTAATAGTCATAGTAGTTTATAGGTAGGTATACCTATAAACTACTATGACTATTATGAAAACGAAAGTTTTCAACTAGTGCGTCCTACCCGTTATGACCTATGGAGCTGATTTATTAGGGAAAGTTCAATGACAACCTCCGACCTGACATTCCGCAAATGGTCAGCACAGACGCAAAAAAAAAAAAAAAACACTTGTATTAGGGGAATGTCTTTAATTAGGAGTTTATTACCATTTATTTCATACTAGCTGCGCCCCGCGGTTTCACCCGCGTGGTGATAGATATTTGGATAATATACAATATATCTTTATAAATTTTAGATAAGTTAGTGTTATTCTTATATATAAGCTATATTATTGTGAAGTTTCATCAAAATCCATTCAGTAGTTTGTGCGTGAAAGAGCAACGAACATACTTACATACAGATACATTCTCACAAACTTTCGCGTTTATAATATTAAAGTAGGATTTTTTTACTGATATAATCAGTAAAAAAATATGAAATGCTCCATGCCATTACGTCGTTGTCATTACTTGTTGTTTTTGCTCTGGTCTGATTTTTGCCATTTGCATTTATTTGATAATAATACGAGACAACGACTTACCGTCACATTTCAAGGTACTCAACATTTACCGTAAGGACCAAATAGGTATTTCTTTCACTTGTATTGCATTCCGGTTGCATTGCGGTGCTCATTTTCCCACTAGTACAAATCTTAAGTCCAATTCGCTTAGAGAATATTTTTGCGGTGCGCTATACTCAGGGTTATTGTTCTTGTTGATCCACGCTCGATAGTGCAATAACCAGTTTGAGTCTCAACTTGTGATCACTGACTCAACGCTTGTGGTGTGGGTGTACTCTAAGCTGCTTGTGGCCACACTTTGAACGGAGCGCGTCCCAACTGATATTTGATGGTGTAACACAATTTTTTTCTTATTTGATAATTATTTATGGTATAATATTTTATTTGTGCTTATTTTGTAAGCCTAAAGAAATAAAGTTATTGAATCTGAATGGGACAGCATGATTCGCGATCGGTAGATTTTAATACATGGTATATGTATACATGATGAATACTTAATAATTTATTTAATACATAACAGAGATAATTCTATAAATGTTTTTTTTTCATCTTTTTTATTTTATTATTATCAACTTCAAGACTAGAGTCGAGTAAGATCCAACCTAGGTAGTTCGAAATTTACGCCTACAAATTAATTTACTCTGAGTCAAAGATCATAGTAACCATTTCCTGATTTCGATACGTTTTTGAGCAATAACTCAGAGGGACGTATCCTCTGAGTTATTGCTCAAAAACATATGATAAGCTTGTGATGTAACATGTTTTATAATAGACTGCGTTTTCAATAGTTATTCTGCCATCCAATCCACTAAAATACAGAATTTACTCAATAATTAAGACAAAAAAATTACTCAAGATTGTGAAATCAGGAAATGCACCGCTATAGGTACCTTATTACCTTTAGTGCCGTGCAAGGAAAGGGCAACGTCGTCTTTTGCTTTGAAATTGAGGAAACATTGAGGTAATACAGTTTACCTTAAGGGGCCTCCGGAGGTACGAATTCTTCATACAAACTTAATACCAAAATTATTTCTAATTCAAGCATATTTCCACTTTAATATTGCATTATTTGTATTAAAATAGTATTTATCTAGGTTCCCAAATAGTTTTATTTTCAAAATACTTACCTAAAATGAAATGAAAGCCAATCTCATTTTGCACATTTTTATGCGAAAATGGACAAGTTTTCTTGTTATTTGTTTCGTATTAAAAACGTCAATATCTTACGTTTTATTTATTAAGGAACATAGCTTATATTGTCTAGTTACAGAATAACAATACTTTGTGAAGAATATAAAAAGTTTTCTGTCATAATTTTTGGTATTATGGAACAAACCAAATTTTGAACGGCTAATATTGCTATAGCGCACGCATATGGCGCGGATTAAGGGTTAAACAGGGACAGCGATATTCGGAGCGATTTTTGTAAGCGAGGGTCGCCGGACCCTTAATGTTTTGTTGGAAACTGCATTGGCAAACAGTTCATTTATATAATTAGGTATGTAGGTAAGTCATCGTAATATAAAACAATAAAATAAAACATTGTTAATTATTGTACTTATAAAAAGTCTGTTTGATGATACGGAAAAGGTATGGTGCTAAACGATGGTGTTTAGCGTAAATGTCAATCAATCAACAATTTCTTAGTGACCTAGAATCTTATCGGAATGATCTAGATTCCATACATCTTGCGCGTCTAGGTTGCCTATAATTGAGCATTTGTAAACAATTCACTATGGAGAAGGGCGTTAATACTCGATTCTACTGCGCATAATGTCTGTATCACAACTGGTTATTTTGCTTTGTACTTGTGAACAAAGTACTTCCTTCTTTTATTCCAACTTATCGCCAACATAATACTATAAGTATATATACAATACTATAATATATAATACTCAAAGTTAATATTTGGCCAAGAACGGCCATAGCCCAACTTTGGGTAAGTAATGGCTGATAATGAATTATGAATTCAATGATGATGGTGACCATTGTCAAAGGGTAGGTACCAATATATTTAACTGTAACCGATTCAGTGCCCTTGGTTTATCTCGTAGAATAATAAATAATAAAATAAATAAATAACGCTTGACAATTCACACTGCATTATCTAGCCCCAAGCAGAGCTTGTGTTATGGGTTACCAGATACCTGATATGCATAATGACGACCGATGTGGCGCGGTGGGCGGAGGTCCGCTTGCGACGCAGGAGGTTGCGGGTCGATTCCCGCCTCGGAACAATTGTGTGCACGATCTGCAGATATTTGTTCCGGGTGTTCTGGTCGTTTTCTATGCATAATAAAAAATATCTATCTATGTAATGTATTGTATTATGTATATCAGTTATCTAGTTCCCATAACACAAGCTCTGCTTACCATGGGGCTAGATAATGCTGTGTGAATTGTCCAGCATTATTTATTTAAAAATAAAAATAAATTATTATTAAAAATATATATATTAAAATATTAAAATAATACTATATACGTTACGTAGATATATCTTAATATATGTACATAGAAAATGACCTTCGCTCACCGTTCCAAAAAAAAATAAGGTGTGTAGAAACTGTTCATTTGCGTTTCAAAACACAAAACAATACAAAGTAGGAACTAATAAAAAGTACAATTAAATTACGAAAACGTACAAATCTTACGAAATTAACAGCGAGAAAACAAATAGTCCGGCTCAGCATTAAATGCTCCATTTACACGGTTGCCAATGCAGCGCTGGTTTTCTGCTACTCGGTACGAGTCCGATCTAAATTTAGCATACGAGTACATTAGGAGGACAATGTATAGTGTACGATAGGTAGGTGTAGGTATAAGTCGAAGATTGTACGTAAATAAACTTTGACGTGTTTTCAGCCTTGACTGACTTCGCAAGTCAAAGAAGATACCGAGGATTATGTATGTATGAAAACACTCCAATATTAAGGAAGGAGGGATAAAAAGGCAAAGGAAAGTAAAATATACAGTACCTACATATATGCGTTTTTGATGTAAATAATCAACGTAGTATTTTGCCTTGACTGGATCACATTCCAATGCGCGATTTTCCACTGGCCGGCACGGCTCCGGCACCAGAATTCGGGGAAGTATAGATGTATAAAGCTCTAAGCTATACCTTTCACTAACCGGGACGCCAGAAACGGCACGGCTTCATGTTAGTTGCTTCCCCGGCTGCCGGCCCGGTGCCGTGCCCACGGCAGAAATAAATTCCCTAAGGGGCCGATAAATAATCATAATGTCATTGGAAATTTTAAAATAAAATTACCACGATCTTAAAAAAAAAATTTACATAATACGTGACGGTTACCAACCTATCGATTAAACTGTTTCCGTTACGATTGGAACCGGCAGGTAGAGTTCACAACTCCACCTACCTGGGTGATGAGGATTTTGACACACTTCTCTGCTTTTAATAGAAACTTCATGTTCAATAGCATGCTGTTACGGTATACCGGCTATTGTAGGTATACGAGGATATAATCAATTGTGTTACTAATTAGCTTGTTTACGCCATACATTCTTACATGCCATACATTACGAATGATTAAACGTAAAATGTTTTAATAAACTTACGTGATTCGAGCACATTATATTAAAAGATGAGTATTTTATAGCATTTATTATCAAATTTTTACCGATGTTTCGGCAGCCCTGCTCCACGCTTGGCAGACGCAGTAAATCCAGTATGTAGATCACTCGAGAAAGTAGAAAAATAATGACAATGGCCTGTGAGCAAATTTATCAAACCATTATATATAAGAAGAAGAAGAGAATATAAGAGAAAATCTCAATAATATTTAAAAAAATAAGGAAATTTATAATCACAACACTAGAAATCAAAAGTACGGAAAAGCTTTATGTGCCTATCTATAAAATTTTATAATGAAATACCATTAGAATTTAGAAAGAAACCTGACATTGAACTATTTGTATTTATTAAAAGAATTCTATTGAATAAGAGTTATTATACAATTGACGAAGCTTTGGCTGATAAAAATATAGGTACGGAGGCTAATGTTGTTGTTATTTAGTTATTATAAGTTATAAATGTAATTGTGACTTATCTAAGAACATGTGTATTGTGTCAAAAGATAAATAAATGAATTGAATTGACTCCAGTCATCTCGTCACAGAGTAGTGTGTGATCCTGCGGAAACGTTGGGAAAAATTGGTGTAAATAGGTTTCATTATCCGTGACTACTTATAGGCATGAATGAAAATGACTGGGTTAAATATATTGCAAGATAAATTCATTGTTTCAGACACACAACAAACGTTTGGATTTATATGTTGTGACGTATAACTAAGTGTGATAATTGCTTGAAAAGTCTCCCCCAAATTTACTCAATTAGATAATCTTAATCCTTCCGCATCCGTTTACATAACTGCCAACCGTTTATCATCGTGAGTTATCAAATTAAGCCTCTGTCGTAAACGTTGGGAAAAATTGGTGTAAATAGGTTTCATTATCCGTGACTACTTATAGGCATGAATGAAAATGACTGTGTTAAATATATTGCAAGATAAATTCATTGTTTCAGACACACAACAAACGTTTGGATTTATATGTTGTGACGTATAACTAAGTGTGATAATTGCTTGAAAAGTCTCCCCCAAATTTACTCAATTAGATAATCTTAATCCTTCCGCATCCGTTTACATAACTGCCAACCGTTTATCATCGTGAGTTATCAAATTAAGCCTCTGTCGTAAACGTTGGGAAAAATTGGTGTAAATAGGTTTCATTATCCGTGACTACTTATAGGCATGAATGAAAATGACTGTGTTAAATATATTGCAAGATAAATTCATTGTTTCAGACACACAACAAACGTTTGGATTTATATGTTGTGACGTATAACTAAGTGTGATAATTGCTTGAAAAGTCTCCCCCAAATTTACTCAATTAGATAATCTTAATCCTTCCGCATCCGTTTACATAACTGCCAACCGTTTATCATCGTGAGTTATCAAATTAAGCCTCTGTCGTAAACGTTGGGAAAAATTGGTGTAAATAGGTTTCATTATCCGTGACTACTTATAGGCATGAATGAAAATGACTGTGTTAAATATATTGCAAGATAAATTCATTGTTTCAGACACACAACAAACGTTTGGATTTATATGTTGTGACGTATAACTAAGTGTGATAATTGCTTGAAAAGTCTCCCCCAAATTTACTCAATTAGATAATCTTAATCCTTCCGCATCCGTTTACATAACTGCCAACCGTTTATCATCGTGAGTTATCAAATTAAGCCTCTGTCGTAAACTTTTGTGTTAACGTTTTTGTCAGAGCGGTTTGTTATTTATAAATGAACCGTTTGCTGTTAATTTTTGTTTAAAAAAATACTGAGTTGGACTTCATTACAAAATAAGTCTTAAAAACTCCATATTTATTTTAACAGAAATAGGTGGAATAAGTTAAGAGAAATAGGTGCAAGGTTAAGTTTATATTATTATTGTCTAAATTTTTGATTCATCATCATCATCATAGCTCAAAGAATTAGCAAGCTGAAGTGGCAGTGGGCCGGCCATATCTCGCGAAGAACCGACGGCCGATGGAGCAAACGTGTTCTTGAGTGGAGACCACGACTCGGTAAACGTAGTGTAGGACGCCCTCCGACCAGGTGGGATGACGACCTGCGAAAGACTGCAGGTAGATGCTGGATGCGGCAAGCTGAAGACAGGGCGCTATGGCGCTCATTGGGGGAGGCCTATGTCCAGCAGTGGACTGCTATAGGCTGATGATGATGATGATGATCATCATCATCATCATCATCCGCCTATATTAGTCTTCAGCTTGCCGCATCCAGCATCTACCTGCAGATTAATTTTTGATTACAAATGAATAATGCAATAATATCATTATAATATGTGACAATGTACCTATTAGTAAGATACGATAGTTTATCTAACGTATCCCAATAAGAGGTACATTGTAACCGAACCATACCGCATAAAACATTGTAGACAATGTTATTTAAACAAATGCAACTGTAACTCTACACACGTGCAAACCATTGCCAAGGTCTTGTGAGGGCAAAGACATTACGAACAAATTTATATGACCGATGTGGCGCGGTGGGCGAAGGTCCGCCTGCGATGCAGGAGGTGCGGGTTCGATTCCCGCCTCGGAACAATTGTGTGTACGATCTGCAGATATTTGTTCCGGGTGTTCTGGTTGTTTTCTATGTTTAATAAAAAATATCTATCTATGTAATGTATTGTATTATGTATATCAGTTATCTAGTATCCATAACACAAGCTCTGCTTACCATGGGGAGATAATGCTGTGTGAATTGTCCAGCATTATTATTATTATTTATTTTTTATATAAACAAACACATGTTTAGTGGAATGAAATGCTGGTAATCTTTTTTGATACCATTGATTGGAATAAAATAATATAGCAAGGGCGTTCTAAGAAATATTTTTTTAATACCTAATTAAATCAGTTTAGGGACCAGAGTCCTTATTCATATTTACTAGAACAGCAACTGGTAATAAGAAGTCAAAGAAGCTTAGAGAATTGCGAGCAAAGCAAGTTATTTTGTATTAGGCCATTTACTGCCATCTCAAATTGCCACCCTGTATATAACTCAAATTGCCACCCTGTATACAACTCAAATAGGCACCCTGTGTACAAGAATCTTATGCGAATAGTTGCAAGTAGGTATCACCTACTCCGAGCTGCGATGAGACGCGCAAAGGGCTGCCAACTGCGTACAGTAACATCTACTGCGTACAACACTAGTGTGATAAGATGACTAGTTATTTTTATACGTGGACTGCACATTTATAAATGTTTTATTTTATTTTAAGAGTCAGTAGGTATAAGTGTTTTTAATTTGTGATTATACGGGGTACTACGAAATGGATGTACTAAGACAAAAAGGAATGGAAATCTAATATAAAAATAAAAACTCCTGACGAATGATTGACCCCCTTAGTTTTGGAGCCACCTAACTGCTGATACCTTGTATAACCCATGCGATGCATAACGATGTCATAAGCGGTGAAGGTTGTAACAATGTAGAGTTTTCTGAGAATGCGGTATTTTGGAGTGTAAATATTTTATATTTTCTAGAATGTGTGTAACATTGTTGTTTTAAAGTACCATTCAATCTAAAATTTGGGCTCCGTCACATGTTATACGACGTGTTGGCACCACAGGTGCCGCAAATGTAATTGGCAAGTCCGATAACGCCGCCGTTTGCCCATAAACGCACCTATTGCTGGCTTGGTATTGATTGCCTTTAAACTTATGTTTACAGCCAGCAATGTTATGAGAATAATGGCGATCTATCAACTCTTAACATGGTGTCGTCGGGCAACAAACTGTAGTGACTTTCGCGATTGTAATTTATTATAAAATCTTCTAAAATTATGAATAAAAATATAAATCAAATGTTTTATTTCAGACACAGATCCATATTATGGTTAGTACATACTTATAAGTACTATGTTAGAAGGCACAGCAGGTTATAATGACATATTATATAACACTGAATCGAATGCTATTTCAGCATTGTTCGAATACAGTGTCTCATACATTGGACTGTCCCATTAATCGGACAATGAGCTTAGGATGGGTTTGGAGCTCTCAGGCCACCTGCGCATCAAATTGATTGAATTCTCAAAGAGTCAAATACAATACCTAATATGTATTTGACTCGTTCTATTAATGACGGATTAGTAGGTATATTTTGTGACAAATCAGTGGTTTTGGGCAAGAAAACCTATGATTTTTGTAGGTACTCAACTGGATTTTTCAGAATGTTCCATTATCCGAGACTCTTGTGTATAGTCAAACCAAGTTGAAAAACGAGCTTGATAACATAATATAAATTCTGATAACTCCGTTAAAATTCCCAAGTTTCCCGGAGCTTATTTTGCACAAAAAAAAAACAAAATCTTGTTGCAGAATAATAAATAAAAAAAAAAAAAAACTTTATTGTACACCAGATACAGAACATTATGAAAGATATTACATATGACAAGTACAATGGGCGGCCTTATCGCTTAGAAGCGATCTCTTCCAGGCATTATAATATTTATGTCATTCAAACCAGTATCTTGTACTCCCGAGGAAACCCAGTAAATGAGTAACAGTCGATGAATAAGGAATGAATTATTCTCGTTTTCGGCGAAAATAACGAACAAATCTTTTGTGTGGATAGTCCCTCGATGGTGTTCATTGTCCGTAATTAATTTGTAAATAATAAATAATACTTACCTTCTTGCATCTCAACACTGTCCGTTGAGATGCAAGAAGGTAAGTTGATAAAGGTAAACAAATTAACGTTGCATGTCCCGTAATCGTAGCGGAAGTGGACAGAGTGGAACATTATTGATAACTGAATAAATAAAATCGTCCATGTCTGAATGGTCTGTTCATAAATTAAGCCTTTGTAAATTTAACATATTCTATCTCCATCAATGGGACGAGCTGTGAGGGATACTACTTGCGCGATTATTGGCTATGGCAGTCGATTAAAAGTCATTTTGATTATCATTCCATAACTTTATCTACTCAAAGTGATAAATACCTAAATGTATTTTTTTATTGAGAATTAAAGCACGTGCTCGACGTTATTCTGTTTCTTTTTAAACCCGCCAACCGTGCTGCTGGCTCAATTTCAATAATATACTGTTACTTGGACCTAAGTATCTACATGATGTAGCTAGATATTTTACGATATATAGAAAACACCCAAAGCACCCCAAACAAATAGTTTTAGATCTTACAAATATTAAGGGGCCTCCGGAGGGACGAATTCTTCATACAAACGTAATACCAAAATTATTTCTAATTCAAGCATATTTCCACTATAATATTGCATTATTTGTATTAAAATAGTATTTATCTAGGTTCCCAAATAGTTTTTTTTTTCAAAATACTTACCTAAAATGAAATGAAAGCCAATCTCATTTTGTACATTTTTATGCGAAAATGAACAAGTTTTCTTGCTATTTGTTTCGTATTAAAAACATCAATATCTTACGTTTTATTTATTAAGGAACATAGCTTATATTGTTTAGTTACAGAATAACAATACTTTGTGAAGAATATAAATAGTTTTCAGTCATAATTTTTGGTATTACGGAACAAACCAAATTTTGAACGGCTAGGTTTATGCTATGCTAATTTTGAACAGGGACAGCGATATTCGGAGCGATTTATGCAAGCGAGGTTCGCCGGTCCCTTAAGTGGGAATCGAACCAGCATACTCCACTTTTACTTTCGTCCACGACGCCATGGTCATCAGAGTATAAAACTAAACTAGTGACACGTTCAACAAATGCGCATTCACACTCACAAAATTAAA
This sequence comes from Eupithecia abbreviata, assembly GCA_943735965.1. Lineage (NCBI taxonomy): Eukaryota > Metazoa > Arthropoda > Insecta > Lepidoptera > Geometridae > Eupithecia > Eupithecia abbreviata. The sequence continues at coordinate 6,709,687 of OX030991.1, read as the reverse complement.
CCCAATACCATGTTCAATTACAAAATGGACAAACCAACCAACAGTCTGCGATATAACTGCAGTCGAAAGCAACTGTACCATATTTCTTACAGTCGGACGTCGTCGTTAGAATACATTAAATTAGTCTTGTGTTCCCAAAGACATTTTAATTAATTTCTCCGGCTAATTCATTGTAGCGCTGCAAAAACTAACTCGGAATAAATGTCCATCGCTACTCGTTTTCCTTTAGTTTCAAAGACGAGTTTTCTTCAATTACGATCACATTATAATAAATATTCGGAGAGCGGACAAAAACAACTAAGCTTAATATAGAGTAAACGTTTATCATCAGGTTTGTTGATGTATACATATGTTATAAATAAATTTTCTTAATAACTTTACTTTGGGTGCTTTCGATTTTATTATTTGACTGTGGTCTTCGGCATAAATCGGTATAAATAACAGTAAATATCTTTCATCCCTGGTTTTGAGATCGCTATAATTTCGTTTTTCGGATTTGTAACGAATACATCCGACAGAGAACCTAATTATCGACATCGCTCTGAGAATAAGCAAGCTGAATTGGCAGTGGGCCGGCCATATCTCGCGAAGAACCGAACGGCCGCTGGGGCAAACGTATTCTTGAGTGGAGACCACGTCTCGGTAAACGTAATGTAGGACGCCCTCCGTCCAGGTGGGATGACGGCCTGCGAAAGACTGCAGGTAGATGCTGGATGCGTCAAGCCGAAGACAGGGCGCAATGGCGCTCATTGGGGGAGGCCTATTTTTTTTTTATTTGCTTTGGGGTGGCTTTCGTATCACGGCGGCCATGATAGGCCTATTGTGATCACCATGTCCAGCAGTGGACTAATATAGGCTGATGATGATGATGATAATTTCGTTGGTCTCAACAAGCCGAAACTCGACAATAGAGATGAAGCTCTTATCGAAAAAGCTATACTATATAATATGATTTGGTTGATTTAATTTGATTACATCTTGCCCACCAACATCCTGATTTTCAATAGGTACCTACCAACATGCTATTGGAATGGAATTCAGCCATTTCGAACTGGAAATGGAATGGAAACATGCTTATGTTTCCATTCCATTTCCATTTCGAAATCGTCCGGGAATTTGCCTTGAAAAGGTGCTTCCATCTTTTACTGTTTACCTGTTTGGGGCGGACCGAGCATACAGATGCGTGGGGATAATCTGCGCTAAATAATGAATTCGCCAGCCAAAATCTATGGCAATTCATAAAAAAATATGAGAAAACCATTGGTCTCATTTTGAAATAAGTTTCATAAACTCTTATTAGATTATGGCCATTATAGTGTGTTGTTGTAAAATATGAGAAAACCATTGGTCGCGTTTAGAAATAAGTTTCAAAAAATCTTATTAGATTATGGCCTTTATAGTGTGTTGGTGAAGTTATGTGTATCCTTAACCTATGGCCGGAAGCGGGGTCCCTGTGGTACTCTGTCATAACTTATTATTATCTTAGTTGCAAAGTGGTCAGAGGGCCCAACTTGGAAAGTTTTGTTAACGATTGATTAACTAAGCTTCCAAGTTTATGGGTAGATTGGAAACTCTCTCGAACGTAGCGTCCATGTTGTTTTAAGCATGGGGAACTTATAAGTCTGTTGTGCTGAATTTCCTATACGTATTGACTTAGGTATCTGCCTTCATTCAACGAAAACATATTTAGGAAAACAAAGCCCAGTGCACATTTGCAATGTCATTGGCAAGGAGTAGCGGTGTGATGTTGCTTGCCAATCGTAGGAACTTAAACGTCGGTTTCAGATAGGTATTTGAAAATGTGGCTGTGATTTTGTTAAGTGTTAGAGATCCGAGTGTGACGGAGAAAAAATATTTTATTGTTTTGAAGAAATATTCAAGCTGGTTGCTTGAATATTTCTCTGAAAAAGGATGCTAGGCTGCTTGAAGATATTTCTTGTAAAAGTTTGATTTACAGAATAATGATTAATACATACCTACTACAGATCAGTCTATAGGAGTGGAGACTGAGATACATTCAATATTATCATACAAGAATCTGTTGGCCAGCTTGGTAACAACAAGATATACCTGATGTTGTTTCGGCGCTTATATACTAAACATTGTCTGATAATGAATGACTAAAACTCATGAATTTTGTATTGCGATTGTGACCCGAGCGTATAAACAAAGTAGTTTGAATTGAGTTTGAACAATATACAAAGTTTTTTTATCATACTTTGCTCACTTCAACATCTCAGAGACGCATTTAGAAAGAAATCTCCTACTTGCACAACTCAGCGCAATGAATTCACGTCTCTTACCTGCAAAAGGAAAAGTTTTCACTTAACCGACTAACTACTGTACTATACTGGTTCTTGCAGTGTTATTCTTAGTGAGAAAGTGGAGCCCTCTACGAACAACACCCAGTAGAAGAATAATTTAAGACAAGTGAGCGAAGTGAGTATGTTTTGTCTGCTATGAAGTCTGAAACCGTTAAACGATAGGAAATATGGGAAAACATAAACGAGAAAAATGACTATTAAACTGCATTTTGGATTTCTGATAAGTTATTATTCATACCCATATTTTTTTACCTTGGCCGTTGGACGCGCTTTGTTGCCTGTCTTTAAACGCTCTCCAGATATATAAGACGCGATTTTCTCTATCCAAAGGGAGGGCGCCACTTCTGCTCAGGGAAGCACTCAACTACTGCGTCGTCGGTTTGTTTACGGACTTTCACAACTCGGGTTTCACGACAGCCCGAGTTCAAATTGAGAAACTCAGCTCTAGATCTAAACATAAAACTTATCTGAACACAACAAAGTAAAGCGAAGACGTAGATGCATACATTTATATATTCACTCTGTTGCAGACTTACGCTAAATACATAATTATAGTCTAATGATTGTAGACTTAAGTAACAAAGAAAATAACAAAATAAAACAATGACACATAATAATATATTTCCTAAACATCTAAGTCGTGACCGAAGGCAGAAGGCGGAGTGCCACAGTGAATGGCAATGCAAATTTTTATATGTTTTTAAATCATATATATAAATTTTCATTATCTCATAAAATTGAAAATTTATGTATTTGAGAAAATTCTAAAAGGTAACCTTTCAAACGAACATTGGTTAGTATTGTGGTTTTTCACTATTTCGGTGAAAGTTTAATTCGATATTTTTTAGTATATCAGATAGATTTTTGTTAAATCCACACTACCTAAAGCAGTTTTGAAACGAAAAGCGAAGAGAGAAGCCGTGAAATGGAGCTACTGGAGAGTGTTCACAATCAGAATGGAATGTGACCTTTTGGAACTAAGAAACGCTTGATTGGTAGCCTCTTCAAACTCAGATCGATGCTCACGAGATGACGGAATAATTTAGATAAAGTAACGTTTTTGATGGATGAATAATTGTTGATCAGAATGCTTTTACTTCGCTAAAAAAATTAAAACATTTCAAACCTGTTACTTTGACGAGGTCTCATCCCGTTCTGATAACGGGAGGATTATACAGAGGAGATGCTTTGATTCGCCACTCTCTCTCTCTCGGCAACTTCCATAATGCGACGTAGAGACTCTAGAAGTCATTAATAATTTAAATGACGATTGCAGCGAGCTGGATTAGCATTTCAAAAGCCACATTGCCTTCTGAGACAAAGAGCTGCAGTTAAACGGAAATAAAACCCGACAAGTGGGAGTTATGGTATCGCAGCGGGGTTCTGTATGCAGTGCAGTATTGCGTGATTTATGATTTTAGAATTATTTTTTGGCTAAGCATTCGAAGAGTTCTTTAAGTCAATGTCTTATTTTAGGTTCTATACAAAGTTTAATTTTGAATTGGGTCTATGTATGTCCATACATAGTTAATTTTGGAAGGCAGGCATTAGCAGTATTTTTAGATCGCATATTGTTGGGTAAGTTCCGAATACCGTAAATAGCTCTCGAAACTCTTTTGCCATGTAACCCATATGGATAATTCACAAAGCACCATCTAGCCCCAAACTAAGCTTATATTCTTGGACTTGAGGAAACATATTACCACAACTTCTTATAATTCAGTAGTACACATTTACCAAAGCAAGCAATGCTTGTTTAGGAACCAGGTTAAAAAGTGAAAAGAAACAAAAGGTTCCATTACTTCATCAAGAAGCCCTGAAAGCGAGGAAAATGGTGCCGCCGACGTCACAAACGCTTTGTGGGCTCCAGCCTCTGTGATTTGATTACTGACGCTTATGGCGCAAACGCCGGAGCGCTAATTCAAATCACTTCTAATGAGTCAACCTTTTTTACCTAAGCTGCATTATGGAATGAACCCAATGCTGATAGGCGGTTATATGACATTGGCAACTCATATTATGAGGATTTTTTTCGAAGACGACGACGACGACGATTTTCAAAACGAATCGTTTGGAAATCCTTTACTATATAGTAATTATATTTAGTATTCACAAAATCCAAGCAAACTTTATTTTGCAGCCAACGCTCCTCAAGAATCACTTGCTGGCGTCATACTTAGGCATTTGTCGTCACACAATTTTCAAACATAATCCTGAATATTTTTACACTGTCATTTTGAAAACACGTTTGGAAGACAACAATAAAGAAAATATGAAACTTTGCTGTTCGTTCACCTTCACCAATTATTTTAATAACCGCCTGTGTCGGTTCGTAGATAGCACGTACCTGCAATCATGCTACACCTACCACTCTTTATGCATCGAGTTATAATAAAGTGAGCGTACTCAAAATCATAACAACATCCAACGAGAACAAAGACACAAAAATAAAAGTTAATGATGTTCATGTCGCATCCATGGTTCTTATTCTAATTCCAAAGCTTTTGTATTGTTCTTGTATAAATTTAAAATTACTGAAAGGCGTGGGGAGACCAACAAAGTTTGCATACGAATAAGGACTAAGTCTCATACAGTTTCAAAATAACCTACTCGGGTATGTTTTGTTTACGAAGAAGATCACGTAAGGAATCTGAGTGGAAGAAATATATGGTGTATGTAATTCAGTTTGGTTTAAAAGGATTTCTATATTATTTGTTTTTCAGTTGCTTGCTCAGTTAGCCATACAATTGCCTTTTGCGTAAACTATGAGGCAATTATGTTTACCCTAAATGAATATTTAAATTTATTAATTTAATTATTCTAATATCAATTTATTTGCGTGACCTCTCAAAGACTGGGAACGTATACAAGGTAGGAAGATACCATCTGCTAGGTTTTGTCTAAGTCATCCATTCGATGTTAAAACCCAAAATAAAGTTAAAATCTGAACAATCATTTAATAAATTAAATTGAATTAGCAACGTCAATTTCTTCGCATATTAAAATAAAGTTACACATTATTATAGTACATTTAAACGCAAACGCATCTAAGTACATGTAATCTCTATATTATGCAGAAACCGACCATAACGCCCGTAAAGTTTCCTAAACGGTAAATCCAAATAAGCGAATAAATTCCTTATTGTCGTAACAAGTCAAAAAAGATAGGTAGCTAAATAAAACGTAACGGTTATTTGCTTTCCCCCTTACTGGTAATGTATCCACCCCTTTCTTCAGGCGGTAGGTACTTAGGGTAAAGTCCGGATATACGCCCCAGAAAGAAAACCTACGTGCTCCAGCTTCAAAAACCAAACTTATGAAAATCAAAATAAAGTAAAGTATTGATGGGTCGTTTTCTCAAAAAGAGAATCAGATGATCGGCAGCTTCTTCAATTATCTTTTTGAAAAACACCCCAATAAAATTTTGCCTGAAAACCAATTAAAATTAAGTGTGTTTTTGTCAAGTACGGATTTTGGCGATGGGGCACGTATCACCACTGCGGCGACGCGACGATCCCTACTTTACCCTGCCCCTTTAGCTCGTAATGGACCGGGCCCCATGATAATTTTACTTCGTTTCCTTAAAGAAATTTAGTCATCTGAATCAACGCTGATTGTAATCATGATAATATTATAAATATTCATGACTACAGAGTCGTGAATAAATTGTAGGTATTCATTTAAAATGTATCTGACGTTGTCTTTTATTATTTTAACAGGCAGTTATGTATTCTTTTGAATGAAAATAAGTTTTAAGGTGTATTAAAAATAAAACATAAATAAAATAGGACCAATTAACTTCTTTTCGTGGCGGCCGCGTTGTTTTCGTTTATTCAGGCGATCCCTATGTCCAGCAGTGGACTGGTTTGATTAAATTAGAAATATTGAAAATAAGATAGACGAAGACATGTTTACTCCTGTAAGTGCCTAGTACCTAATCCCAACTTAATGTGAACTAACGCTCACTAATAAATTAACTTTCTATTTTAGTTAGAAGGTTAATTAATGCGCCAGTAAAGCTTCTATCCAAATGTACTTCAATTTTCAACGTAAATAAATCAGTGCCAGGGAAAGCTGTCACAAGTTTAAAGTTATCTTTGGGATTAGAAGCATTCCATTTAACTTGAAACCATAATAAGGGAAAAAGAAAAACACTCTTTAGTCTTTAACTGTCGTTGCTAAAGTTTGAGGAGGTTTACAAGTAAAAAGGCGCCATGCAAAGAGACGATTTTTTTACATACACCGTAACTAAATCCCAGGTACCTACTGACCTATAAAAACTAAAAGAAACAAACCATTATCGTTAAGTCAGGACTACCTCCGTCCCCTACGCATAGATTACTGCAAAGCATTTGTTGGAATTGAATCCGGTACTACATCGGTTTTACATTTTCCTTGTTTCTGTTTTGGTTAAGACGGAAGAGTTTGTGGATGTAGCCAGGTAAAGAAATGTTTGCCAAACCAAATTTTCTTTGAAATAGGTATTGTGGAATATGAAAATGAAAATTAATCAGCATGTCGTCGCGTTATTCAAATTATAATATGTAGGTTTATGTAGTTTCAAATAAATTTTGGACACATAGTTAATGTGTAACCTCATATTTCTATACTTTCTCTAACTTACGGATTGTTCCCAATTTCCATATTAAAAAAACGCTAAAAGGTACAGGTTGCGTACCTTTCAGCGTTTTTTTAATATTTGAAACTACATAAACCTACACAATACATTTTACAAAAACCCAGTCCGTATTTCTGTGCAGAACAAAACCTTTTGTTTCTAATGCTCACCCACGGTCTTTAATTCTTTAATGCTACAAAGTAGGAGGGAACACGTGCCTAATGTCATTTCAAATTCAGTTGAATTTATGAAGCTGTAGAGACTTATATCTCTGGATTCAAAGAGAAATGGATTACATTTTTAGGATAATCCTGGTAGATATGCTAGTTCACGATTATCATCTAAATCTACAACATAGCACAATAGAAATACAAGAAACAAGAACAAGTTACACATCCCATCATTTAGATTACACAAGGTAGGGAAATCATTTATGGGCAATAGCGTGCGCTTCTATAATAAGCTTCCATCTGAAGCAACTGAGCTCCCTATTCGTAAATTTAAAAATTACATGAAACTAAATCTCATCAAGAAGGCTTTCTACTCCATAAATGATTATCTCAATGATGTTAATGCTTGGCCAGATGTCGCTCAGTTTCGCACCGACAATAGTATGTAGTAAGTAATTTGTTGTTGTGCATAGCTTTACTTAAATATTGACATGTATCGAATCATATTATATTTAGACTTAAATAGGCAAATAACCATGTATTAGACATATAAGAGAAGAACATGCTAGTGGTTTCTTTTCACTTCTTCCACTAGTGGACAAAAAATTGAAGTGAACAGTAAAATAATTGTATTTGATAATAATTTATATATAAAATATGACTTGTCTAAGTGCTTATTTTGTAAGCCTAAAGAAATAAATGATGTTTACTTTACTTACTTTACACACAATTTCAATTTTATTAGTAGAATGGGTCCGGTGTTTTATGTCAGTTTCTCACTGGAAACTGCTTTGAGTTGCGGAAATTATTTGTTCATCTTTGTATTCCTTTAAAAACCGCTACTAAAATAATTATACATAGGTGTTGTCACAAAGCTACGTTTCAAATATACGTACTTCTAAGCACAATTTAAGGTGTCCAAGGATCCTTGACGGCGACGTGATTCATGATCGTAAAATGGAATGTGAACAATTTTTCAACCTCTTTCAAATGCCCTCAAGCTTTTCTCACACTCAATAAAAAATTGACTTCCCATTCCCAGTTCCTAAATAAACCCTTTTCAAACACGACTTCATTTGCACGTAATGACTGAACCTTCGGAAGTTGCGGTTCCCTACTTACAGCCCTTCAATCTTCATTTGAAAAATTTCTTTTTACGACAGTTTATGGAGAAAAGTTTCACCATTCCGATTATACTAACATATATCACATTGTAAAATAAAAATGTATGCATTCAAGGTCGACATTACAATGAACCATTTCGAAGCAAGACTGTTTTTATGAAACCGATGCGAAAGTTATTTGAGAAATAACCTATCATTTTATTAAAATATAGCAGGTAACGTCTATCTTTAAAGATATGGGCAAATTACCTTCTCCAAATGCATATAAGTGAAATAATTTAAGCTAAAAAAGTAATAGTGATGGATTTACGATGCATCCTTTCGGGAAACCGAAAGACCAGACATGTCAATGTGGCGATCTTTGGGGGAGGCCAGCACCGAACGTCGTCGTTAGGCCGGCATTCCCTTTCCCTATTTAAGTGTTGGTCTATGCAGTACCTATGTATTTTAAACGTTAGGTATCAATAACCTGATTAGGATGTGCTAGTACTTAGATTGATACTCTCGTTCTACCAAACATCCTAATAATTATCCTTCAATGCTATGGACCAATTGTTTGACCGTTAGATCGTTTATCACATATTCATGCTTCTTTGAATCTCAAAAAGTTAAGCAGAAGATAAGAAACCCGATAAAACTGTTTCAACTTACGTGTATGTACTTCTGAACAAAGCCAACAACATTAAAGTTAAAGTACCTTATAAAGCAACGCGCACACTTGTCGGTAATTTATTCATAAAGTTGGAATAAAGCTTTTTTGAATAAAAGGTAGATTATGCTATATATATCATCATCATCATCATCATCAGCCTATATTAGACAACTGCTGGACATAGGCCTCCCCCAATGAGCGCCATAGCGCCCTGTCTTCAGCTTGCCGCATGCAGCATCTACCTGCAGTCTTTCGCAGGTCGTCATCCCACCTGGTCGGAGGGCGTCCTACACTACGTTTACCGAGTCGTGGTCTCCACTCAAGAATACGTTTGCCCCAGCGGCCGTCTATATATATATTATATACTATTTATAAAACCCTGAGGTCTTAAATACGAGAGATTCTAAGATTTTAAGTATAAAATATTATCATCGAACTTGAGTTAGCAATAACTAGCTCAAATTAAAAATACATGGGTGAGACAATTCTACTCAATTTAATTTGTCACGCCACTGAAGGCAAAATCTATAAAAGTTATGAACATGGGGAATTTCTCTATGAATCCAGGCTTTATTCGAATTCACCCTAGTCTTTCACGCTCTATATTGGCTTAGTTATCGCACCAATGACATACTTTGCTTTATATGGGACTGGAATCCGCTTTGGAATTTATTTGATTTATGCCATGCGTCAATTTGTCTAAGTGATTCTTCACGTCTGTCTACGCGAATCCTGATCCAATGGGATTTTATCATCCAATTGGATCAGGATCCTACGAAGATTTTTTGCTACTTATTGGGTGATATTTATAGATGTTAATTTGTTCGTGAAACGTTTTCTAGTTGCTTGGTTATACCTTTTTTACCTATCTTCTTATATAGTGTGTGATATGGATATACTGTGAATACATCCATAATTTATAATATAACTGTGTCAGTTTGTACGTACATATAAAATAAATAATGCTGGACAATTCACACAGCATTATCTAGCCCATGGTAAGCAGAGCTTGTGTTATGGGTACTAGATAACTGATATACATAATACAATATATTACATGGATAGATATTTTTTATTATACATAGAAAACGACCAGAACACCCGGAACAAATATCTGCAGATCGTACACACAATTGTTCCGAGGCGGGAATCGAACCCGCAAGCTCCTGCGTCGCAGGCGGACGTTCGCCCAACGCGCCACATCGGTCGTCAAAATATGTTTTCTTTACAAAGATCTGAACGGATGAACAGAACCTAATGAAATTTGCCAAGGAGATAGATAGTATACCGGGAAAGGACATGACGGCTACCACTTATCTCGTCTTATACGAGTACCTATACTATAGTATCAAATAGATTTTCTACTAAAGCTATTCGTCTGAGATCTAAGCCAATACAATAGTTACTTATTTACTGAAGTTCTGCATAAGTTCGATGAAAAAATAAGTTAACATAAATAAGTAACGTCTGGCATTATTATAATTAATATCAGCTTGACTTTCCACTAACCAAACTAAGTATTTAAAGTAATTGAGTTTATCTTTGAGAGTTACTTTCCAAAATTAATTCAAAATGAATATAACTCACCAAGTACTCTTCATTTTTGCGAAAAACTTCACAAGTCATTGAGACATCTATAAATTAAAATCTATACCTATATCTATATATCTTCTATATATATAAAAGAAAGTCGTGTAAGTTACACTATTTATAACTCAAGAACGGCTGAACCGATTTGACTGAAAATTGGTGAGGAGGTAGCATAGAACCAGTAGTCTAACTGGATACTTTTTATCATTTAAACCATTTGATACATAGATTTCCACGGAGGCGAAGCCGCGGGGCGCAACTAGTTAATTATAAAATTATTATAGATCAGTTATACAAAGCTGGCGTGATTGTTTTTTGTAAAAAAATATATATTTTATAATACATTAAGACAGTAAGACAAGCACGGAGTAACTGATTTATCGAGATGCGTGATAGCGTGTCAGCTAATTTTTTATGGAAACAGGGATACAATAGCTTGTGTGTTCACATTACGATTCACACTAGACACAGACAGACATTAATCAACAAATAATAATCTATATATATAAAAGAAAGTCGTGTTTGTTACAACACTTATAACTCGAGAACGGCTGGACCGATTTAGCTTAAAATTGGTGGAGAGGTAGCTTAGAACCAGGAGTCTAACATAACATAGGACTTTTTATCATTTAAACAATTTGACACATAGATTTCCACGGGGGCGAAGCCGCGGGGAGCAGCTAGTAATTATTAAAATAATCATGTAGGTTTATTATAATAGGCTTCATTTATGGATCTTAAGATTAATAATAAATAATGCTGGACAATTCACACAGCATTATCTAGCACCGAGGTAAGCAGAGCTTGTGTTGTGGTATGTTAGATTATGATCAATAAATTAGGAACTTTGTTATAGTATCACTCATTCAAAGTTTATTCTCAAAAGTGCGACCCACAAACAAAATATTAGATAGGTACCTATCGCATAATTGGAAAGTTTTGGCCCTTTGGTGAAGACTAGGGTTTAATGAAAACCGTGGTTCCCGCTGTAAAACTAAAGCTGAATAATTAAAACAATGTGCTGAAAAGATTTTGTAAATGAAATTATTATCGCATGACAGATCAGGGTTCGCCATAACGAGGTAACCCCGAATTGTTATAAGTAGGCTATAGTTATAACAATGCGGGGTTATGCGGAACTTAACAGTACTTTAGATTAAACCATGGCTTGCTGAAATATCAAGGTGAAAGCTCGTAGCATTTTTTTTTTTGGCTGCCATTTGTGCCTAATGTGTTATTTATCTTATCATATTTCTAATATTAGTATTTTATTTTATTTTATTTATTAGTATGTTCGGTGGTTTTTGTTTAAAATATGTTTTGACAATGATACTCGTATCCTTGGAAAATTTAACCTACGGCGACCAAACCCAGTGAAGGGTTACCATGTGTGTAGGACATCCTTAGTCCTACCCAAGCCGCGTACTAATAACTACGGGAAAAAGATGTTTACGTACCAAGGTGCACAGTATTACAATAAAATACCTTCCATTATAAAAAATGTAAACTCATTCAATGCATTCAAAACAAAACTATCAAAATATGTATCAGATAATTATTTTTGAATGCATTGGATGGGTATTATCTATACTATACCGACGAAGACGACTTACCTTAATTTAATTTACACCTATTTTATAATAACCTACATTAACATTTTATATTAAACTATTTTATATTAGGTAACTTAGTTCTCATGTAAGTGACATTGTGTCTTTTTGAGAATAAATGTCTTTAAACCGAAACCGACATAGTCTAAATTCAGATCAACGATTTGTCCAAAATTCCAAATTATATCATCGAACAAACAATACAAGCACAGAATACAGTTCTATAGCTACAGGAATAAGTACATAATCCAATGCGGGAGCGCATTTTTCACATTAAACGTTACGTGCCCGCAATAAATAGAACATTTCCATGCATATGTGTCCCATCGGACCGGCGCACAATACTCTCTTTAATGTATGTATTGCCAATTTATTTTTTATTGCAATAATCCTACGGAGATTTGCGAAATATGAATAGGATTATAAATATTTGTAATGTGTGGATGGGCACGAATTCTAGTCGGCTGAGTTCGTTCAGCGGACCGCGGTGGCCCCGGCGGCGTCTACCCCTACAACTTAGCCTTGATGCGGAGGCTTGCTTATTAAGTAGCGGTCTTTTATTTAGATGCATGTGTTCTTTCTCATTTAGCCACTTAAGCTTGTAACCACATCATTTTAACTAGAAGACAGACTGGCATGGAGGTAATACTTTCCCGAACGTACCCTTTTATAAGAAGCTCAACACATTTTTTTATCGATCACATTAAGTTTTTCCATGCTGTTTTGCGACGGTGAGAAGACTATTCCTACTTCTAGAAGGTAACAAGTAGTAACAACGTATTATCATCAGTACATAATATGTACATACAATGTATGTACGTTAGAGCCGTTAGTGTTGGTAATACAGAATACTTAAGTGTCAACCCCTTGGTGGCGAGACCTTTATCGCCCATAATTTAGAAAGTACTGTAGTGCGGTCAAGTGTTATAACTCGGTGATATAAAATTTGTTTGATGAATGAGTAGAAATCGTAAACTATTATACTAACTGAAGTAAGTACCCTACATAGATATAATTGGTTTTAAACGAGGGAAATAAAGTAGCGTTGTTCATGTTATTACACTGCTTAAATTTACTGAACATTGAAATGATGATGTATCCTGTAGCTGAACTCAGGCGCAGTGGGGTCGCTGCTCGCTCGTGATTGGTGGATCGCCTGTGTGCGGCTGCCAAGCCATGCAGCGGACAGCGAAGTCACTGTGCTTGTTGCGTGACTGCCTACCGCGCTAATTACTTTAATTTTAATGTTTAACCTTATTTTTGTGAAAAAGGTCACATTGTACATTGGTGACATTGTAGATATATTTATTTATTGATACAAATTTGTTACAGTTTGTTTATAGAATCAGATAAACCTATGTTAGGATTTAAGATGCAAAATGATGATAAATATATCTATCTATCTCTGAATAATTACAGAATATGTGTATACCTAAGAACTAGAACAAAAGAAAAGCTTTTGACAAATAGAATAGAAGTTCGTTATCGGTCTTCTAGGCATCGATGACCTATCCAATATAAAGTATGTAGACTACTCACAACCAAATCAGCAACTTTCCGTCTTTTCAATATCGAAACTTCAGTTCATGTCAGCTTCGAACTGTGGTATCCCAAAGAACACTAGTTGCTGACAACGTTGCGACTAATACATATACTGATTCTCAAAAGGCTCGTGTTGCTCAACTACTTCTGTCATACAAACAGGGTCTTCCGGCCATTCTGTTTTAATTAAAACGTGGTCTACATTAATGCTGCTAAGTGTTCCGTACACCCGCGGGGCCGCCGCCGGAAACTATTGCTGTTTGTTTGTTGTTTACTGTAATAGCATGATAATGGAGCTTCATTATTGCTAGGATCACGAATAAAATGTATGAGAGTTGTGGAGAACAGTGTAATCCATCCCATTCTAATACCGTTACTGATTAATTTTGCGAGCGACTTAGTTCACTGTCGCTGTGATTAGATAAATTGAAAGCGACAATTGCAGCAATAATGACGCCAATATCAGAACTGTATCCATCGAGGTAACAAATTTTTTCTAATGACTCCGATTTTAACACTTTGAGTGCTGAAATCACACGATATGTGTTTTCTACAAGTGACTAATATGCGTAAATACACACTAGCGCAGCGGCTGAGAAAATACAGATCTTTGTGATTCAGCACAGCCGTAATATTTTTCGAACGAAACGCATGTGCGGCGCAACACAACCGCTGTGTAGAGCGACAGCACGATTTTTTTAGGTTAAAAAAAATATCGCAGTCGTCGAAAAAAAATCGCAGTCAAAGTGTTAACGGTGAGTAAGCAAGTTCTACGACGTAGCGAGCACTACGACGTAGCAAGCTCTACGACGTAGAAGCTCTACGACGTAGCACATTAACGAACGGGTTCAGTGTAGAATGCATTTATAAATACTGATTTTACGTGATTTACTTTGTGGGACATGAATTTGTTGAACCCATGTTCTCATAAGTAGTTGCAAATATATCAATCAGAATAAAATTGCTGTGATTGCGTTATCATATTTTATTGTTGCCTATAAAATTAATAAAATATGACGTTAATGAAAACCGTGCTACCAATCAGCCACACTCATATCGTATACTCGATAACACTCGTTCGTTCAGTTGATTCAAGTTGATTGGAATTTTCTCATGTTCGCAGATCTATTGTGCTTTTGCTTATCACGTAGGCGTGAAGCAGTATTTGATTTACGAGTGGTATATAAGAGGGTGCCGTGGCGGTCATCGAGCTCGAATCAAACCTCTAACTCAGCTAGTGGATGGCACAAAATACGTCTAAGAGATTCTACCAGATGAAGGGTAGCAGTTTCTTATGTGATTTTTCAGACTTCTGCTGCGAATAACAAACCGCATGCCCAACGTGGGGATTATGGCATTACCCACGTATATTAAGATCAATGCATTTTAGGGTAGACCTAAGGGTGCGTTCCCATTATGTCGTACCGACAGATATTCGTGTAGTTTAAAGAATCGTGGCTTTTATATTTAAAGGGAGGGGTTCACATATGGGACGAGTACAAAATTAACTGTCGCCCCCGATACTTTTTTTTCGATTTTGACGATAGATTGTTACGGCAATAAACAATTAACACTGACGACAGCTAGCGACGATAGTCGACCATCGATAAATTATCGTTACGACATAATAGGAACGCGCCCTTAGTCCAGCAGTATAGTCGTTAGCTGCTGGATTAAGAACTCTCATACTCGAGCGTGTCATATGTATTTATATCAACAACCTATGAGTATAGGCAGTAGATATAAATAAAATAAAATAATTCCGACTTAAAGAATAAGAAAGAGAGAGAAAGTCAGTAGAAGAAAGTGCGGGAGAGATGGAAAAAGTGGGCTAGTGTGTTTTGAACTAATTTGGTTTCAATTTAGATTGCATCTCTACAAGAATAATATACTATGTTCACTTCAGGTTACACATATACATTCATTATTAATTTCCCAAAACTTATGCACGGGCGCAGGAAAATGAATTATTTTTAAATACTCGTACGTACATTACTGGAACTGTTACGCAGTTTGTCGGCGACGGTAATACCTGCATTTTTCACGAGATTCTCTGAGCTTAGTGAATGACATTCATTTACTCGGAACCAACTTTACGCAGCCTCCCTTTAAATAACCGGGACGTCTCGAGAGCACCCTGTAGACGCGAGTTTAATTATTTACGAACTACAACTTTAATCAATGTTTCTTTTTAATCTCTACAAGACACTTTACGGAGAATTTTGAAACAAAACAGCTGAAACCAAGATCTTAAAGGGATCTTTTACGAATAACAAGACATTTTAAGAATATTTGAAAAAATAATTATCTTTAGAATACAATTCCAGTTAACATCAGTCTCATGTTTTCTTTAACTGTACCTGTTTTATAATCTCTGTAAGTTGTATTTTGTTTGATTTGATAATGTTAGACTGTTGGTATTTTGTTAGTTTATTTTATATAATGTAAATCTCTTATTGGCCGTAAGTTAGATTATTAAGGTTTAAATTATTTAGATAAAGGGCTGTTGATTTTGTTGAAACAATAAAAATAAAAAATAAATAAATTGTTTTAAATCATTGTATCAGGCAGGCAGACCTACGTCATTTTAAGACCAGCAAGACATTTTAGTAATAAATTATTAAGTCACTAAGTTTAACTTTAATGAAACCATGTTCAAAGGTGTTATAATAACTTCAACTAGATTTCTTGAAAAGTAAGGCATATATGGAATTTCACACATTTACTAATTTCATCTCTCTACTCACGCGACCAACATACAGAGTCGAACAACATGCAAAGTTAAACTCTATTAACTTCTGATTTTACGCCACTATCGATAAACAATGACATAATTAAGCAATCGCATCTAGAAAAATACTTAGGATTATGGATAGACGATAAACTGTCATGGAAATCACACATCGAAGAAGTAAAACAAAAGCTTACGTCATTGCTGGGAGCTTTGCATAAGGTGGCAAAATGCATTCCTGCTAAAGTCAGAAATACAGTATACAATTCTTTAGCGAAATCCCACCTAGAGTACCTTATTGAAATATGGGGATCAGCAGCTGAAACACATGTTAAACCCCTTCAAAGAGTCCAAAACAAAATTATTAAAGTTTTATATCACTACTCATATCATACGCCCACAAAAGAATTATATAAAAAAACAAAAATACTAAATTTAAAGCAACTATATATTTTTAACACCATGTCTTCTAATAAAAAATATCACTTCAAAGTCTATACAATCAAATCTAAGCCTAGAATTAAAAGAAAGTAAATACAGTTTTAGAAATAAAATTAAACTAAAATTACCCAACATACGCACAAACTACGGAAAAAAGACGATTCTTTCAGAGGGAGCACGTATTTTTAATAATTTACCAAATACCATAAAAGAATGTGATAGCATTAATATGTATAAAAATATGTTGAAAGCACATGTCTACTCAATAGAATAATCTAACTACATATGTACATAATTATAAATTACCACTAATATACATATAATATAATTAGTTATGATAACTAATCTAGGTTAAGCCTCAGAGCCCAGGAGTTATACCTACTTAACTTATATTTAGTACACATATTACTGTTTAAGTTTATCTCATTTTAAGTGAACTGTAATGTTTTTATGAGAAAATAAAGTTCTTTAAACCTAACTTAATTACGACACACAAAAATAAGATCAATAACCAAAGCAACAAATGCATTGAATTATGCACAAAAACTCAAATGGAAATGGGCGGGGCATGTCGCGACGCTTAAGGATCAGAGATGGACACTAAAAGCAACATTATGGAAAGGTCCTCCAGGTAAAAGGAGCAGAGGAAGACCGCTGACACGTTGGGATGAGGATATTGTAAGGACAGCCTGCTCAAACTGGAAACAGACCGCACAGGACAGAGACTCATGGGCATCTTTGGAAGAGGCCTTCACCCCAATAAGGGGTTCCTACAGAATTATTGTATGAAACTTTATTACACGTTAGATTAATTACGTTATGTATACAACTAGTTAAAAAACTCTAAAAAACAATGTAAACTTAGTAATTTGTTTGAAATAAAAGGCTTTTTTATTTTATTTTATTTATTTTAACTTAATAACTGAAACTTAATTGCTTGAAACTAAAACACAACCCTGCAAAACAGCACTCGGCAAAACAAGTTCAAAATCTGAAATAGAGCAATAAGATTATTAAGATAAACACGAGAAATCTGTCTGAAACTTTGTCGAGTCCTGCATAATTGCATCTCTTGTGATCTTACAGTAATAATATTTCTCAAAAGATAGTTGTATTTATCTTAACATAGGTTTATTTATAGGTGTAAGAATAACGTTGTTTTGTGCAAAATTGTCAAGGAAAAATCATTTCTGTTTTTCTCGAACTTCCGGGAAAACGTTTCGAGTTTTTCTTATCTCTACTCTCTAAACCCGAGATATTCTATTGATCTATCTACCGTGATCACTTGGGTATAGTCAAAACACATTAAAAAAAACTGATTAGTTTACCGTTGAAACATAAGGAATTTCAATTTTAGATTGAAAGAAAGAAAGTCTCTCAAGTTTAAAATATTTCACATATTCCGTCCGTCATAACGGTACCGCACTTTTACAAACTCATATTCTAAAGTGGGTACGAGTTAGTGCATACTAGTTTCTGCTTCTATTGTACAAGCAATTACGAGGTACTTTGGTATGAGGTACGCTGACGGAGCCGTACTCAACTTCCGTGACACAGAAAGTGTGTTAGTGAAACATCTCCACATCTCTTACAGAAACCTCTTCTAGATGTAAGAAGCCTTTTAGGGAATGTGAATAAAAATCATCGTTATAAGAAAGTTTTAAGTGAATATTAAAACGTAGTGTATCGTTTTCGATCGTGAATGAATGAATAAATAGACATAAATAGAATGAATATAATAGAATGAATGAATAAATAGATATCTATTTATTCATTCATTCACGATCGAAAACGATACACTACGTTTTAATATTCACTTAAAACTATCTTATAACGATGATTTTCATTCTATTTATATCTATTTATTCATTCATTCTATTATATTCATTCTATTTATATCTATTTTCCCTGGCTTACATTCTAGAATGTTTTCAATTGCCCCGTTGATCTATTTATTTCTAAGTAGTTGAATTGTCAAGTAATTCTCAGCAATGAAATTGAAGCAAAAGACAAAAACGAAAAAAGAAACAATTATATATCGTATCTGAGGCTTGTCTTAACTTGGTTCATGTCCACCTAAAAGTTGCCTGGCAGAGATCACTCATAGTGATAAGGCCGCCCATTGTACAATATCTTGTGCAGATACACAAGACAGGAAAAAGACATATACGGAATATTTTTATGTGGAGTGCAATAAAGAGTAATAATTGTATTGTATTGTATTATTTAAAATTGGTTCAAACACTAGTTTACGCAGTATTTCAGCGTGTTATTATACATTCCTTTCCCAAGTTCCAAAGCTTGCATTGCCAACATGAAAATGTCATATTATACTCGTACAAGTGGAAGGCGTACTTAGCAAGTTAACTTGCTAAGTACGCCTTCCACTTGCTTCAGTTTTCGTTACGAGTATACCACAGATAAATGAGTCGCTCATGAGGTTACAAAGTTTTCAGTTTAAGTACGAGTCGTTTTTATTCCCTGATGAATAAACAATTCTAAATAGTATTTAAAAAGCGTTCATGTCCCAATGACAACTTTTTTTTATCCATGCTATATTTATATAAATACTTGTTATGTTGCTTAGTTTATAAGTGTTCCAGTTTTTAATGATCATTATGGACATCTTGGTTACCTCTATGTGGTCTGAGCTCTACGACATTACACGCATAAATGGTATAATCCTGATAAGCTCATATGACGATGCCGGAAACCGTTCCCGGTTGTATGCAGAAATGTGATAACAACTAGGTACGAGCTTTAGGTTCTATGCTCTGAATATTCTAGCCTTCAAGCTTGAGCCGTATTGAAGATTTTTAAAACGATAGGGGATGGAAATTACGGGAGTTTGTTGTGACTGGCTGAGTAGGCGTGGAAAACAAAAAATATTTTTGTGAACAACTAGCGGACCGTCCTGGCTTCGCACGGGTATTGGAATTTTTAAGGAATTTTTTTTACACTTTGGGTATCCTAGTGTAACTCCAATAATGTATTATTGGAGTTTTATTAAGGATCCCTAATTTAAAAAAATATAATGTAGCCTATGTTCGCCGGGGATAGTGTAGCTTCCCAACGGTAAAAGAATTTTTCACATCGGTCCTGTAGTTTCGGAGCCTATTCAATACAAACAAAAAATCAAACCTTTCCTCTTTATAATATTAGTATAGATGAACATTACATTTTACTCGGACCGGCTGTTGTCGTTGACAACCACAGTTTTTTCATTAATCAACCGTTTTCCTTTCCTTCGCTTGAGCGTGAATCCACACCCTCTTGTTTATTTCCACTGACCGAAATAAATACAGTACATAGTCTCATCTAGGCACTAAATGGAAAACAATAATAAGAAAATAGTTTCGTTAGGTAAATAACTATTCAATAAGGAAAAGTAATAGTTGGAACATTGTTATTAAATTGTTATTCGCCCCTGCTCGTATGTACAAATTAGAACACTAAACCAATTAGGAAACAAAAAAGCTTTTAGGAATCCGCATCCAGTATTAATAAGCCTCCAGAGGGCGTCCTAGCCTTCGATTAATTTCCGGCGTACATAATTCTCTCAGGCATTGATGCGCAACGGGCCAGACAAAAAATTTACTAGATTGGCAATACTAAACAATGTATGTAATAAAAACGCAATTAACTATTTCAATGGGTTTGATATACCAAAGATTAAACGATAAATTACTTTATTATAATTTCCATTATATTGGACGACCGATGTGGCGGGGTGGGCGTAGGTCCGCCTGCGCTGCAGGAGGTTGCGGGTTCGATTCCCGCCTCGGAACAAATGTGTGTACGATCTGCAGATATATTTGTTTCGGGTGTTCTGGTCGTTTTCTATGTATAATAAAAAATATCTATCTATGTAATGTATTGTATTATGTATATCAGTTAACTAGTACCCATAACACAAGCTCTGCTTACCATGGGGCTAGATAATGCTGTGTGGATTGTCCAGCATTATTTATTTTATTTATTTATATTTATATGTATTTACTTTAATTTCCAAAAGGCTATATGCCTTTTAGGAAATTATAAAGGAAACAAGTTGACATAAAAATATACCATGTTTCCTGTTTGTTACTATTTTACTCATTTTAGTACACATGAGAAACCAGAGTCAATTTGAACATACTCGTAGAACGAAAGTTAATTTTTTGTCATTGATTATGACAGTTCATTATGTATGTATATATGTATATTTTATTTGCTTTTAAGTCAATGTATTCGAATCGCTGTTGTTGGGAAGTCGAAACTTTTATTGATCCATTCAATATGGTATGGTTTGCACAACACTCTGTTTAAATAGTCAGCTTTATTCGAATGCCCTTTAATACAATAAGCTTCATCGAAACTTCTCAGGTTAAAGTGGAATAAAGTGCCAATTTGGCTTTGCATATGAAACGGATATTTCAATCGAATGCGAGATGAAATTCGCAATCATATTTCCCCTTTTACAATCTTTATCCATTCATCATTATGAGTTTACAAACAACAACATTAAAAATAAATCTACCTACTACAAATCAAACTTATAAGAACGTACTAGTACTTCATCAACCACAAAATGACCTAATAGGTATTTATATTAACTGTACTCATTCATTTAAGTAAAATTATTTAGTTTCTTTGAAATTTGATAATATTCATTTTTTTTATAAATTATTATCAAGTATAAGAATTCATACTATCCCAAAATGTATCTAGACCTGACTTGAACCCGTAGCAGAGACCTGTTATATCAAGACAAAAGTAAAGTAAAAGTAAAAAGTCTTTATTTTGAAACATACTTAGGTGCTAGAACAAAAATATGAAGCGATGCGACCTGCAAAAGTAAAATACTGTGTCGCAGGTCGCAACGCTCACCTCTGGGAATTATAGTTGTAACGTGTTTCAATTCAACAAAGTAAAGGTGCATACATAATAGATTGATTGATATAGTTAAAATTAAGTTTAAGTGCTATATTAAAGTTACATAAGGTATATAATTTAAAAAAAAGAGAAGTTTTAAAGGTGCAAAAAAAAAAGGAAATTACGAAATGATTTAGGGAAAATTTATAAGTAGGTAATCAAAGAAAACAAAGACTGTAACTCCGTGTGCGTGTGTGTTTGGTGACTGTGCATTTGGAGCTCCTGAGGACACCGGTCTCTAAAGAGTCCGGGCAACAGGAGCTACCAGGATGGATGTGTTTGTATGTGTGTGTGTAGTGGTTTGGAGTGAGACATCATCAAGACACTTGATATAACTGGTCTCTGCCCGTAACTAACCTAACCGTCCATTCAGTAGGTACCAGAATGCGCTAACCGCTTTTGTAAAAAAGATCTTTTAAACAATCTAAACATTAATACTATAAAAGAAACGTTGAAAAATATGTAAAGAAATTCGCATGAAAACATGGGTAACGCAATCTAAGCAGCGATTTCAAAACCGGTGTCTTTATGTCGCTCGTTCATGCGATATTTTATCTGTTTATTCATTTCTTTAATATCTTGTTAATCGTCAACCATAGTCTTTAATCCGGAAAGGAACTTGGTGACATTATTCAAAGGAGTTTAGTTAAGTGTGCATTTACGTCCAAACAAAAATTTATCTTGAACTCGCCTTTGTGATGCACACTCAGCTGACTGAGACATCAAAAGTTTCAGTGTCAGGTTGCACTGAACCGGAAACGGGCTCCAATTTTAGTCAATAAATATACTTGTATATATAATTTATCCTTCTATTTCGTTTGTAGCGTATCTGTGCTTGATTTATTTTGTACTAGTTTCTCCCCCCGGCTTAGCACGCGATGTTTCTATGAAATCTTTTAAAGGTTATTTCTATCCTTTGGTAACTCAGTTATGTGATTAAAAAATACTCTCCATCCTTTAACCTATCACGCCAAAAATCAAACAATTGGTTGCTTAGTTAGGGCGTGAAGGAAGAATAAACACCAAACACACTTTCGCATTTACAGGGTCCGTCACTCAAACTGTTGCTATGTAACTTCACACTACTTCTATTATCAAAATAATAATGACAGTATAATGTTATATTCGTTAGGAAATCGGCCCCCTGATTATGTAACTGCGACCGGTTTGCGACAGGCGTAAATTAAGCAATCAGTGCTGTCAAAAGCCAATTTTGTATTAGATGACACCAGGTACTACGTCACCCAGCAATCGAGCACTAGGTCGCGGAGCGGTCGCGGTCGCGTCGCTGTTGCTGTTGCTTTTACATAATCAGCCTGACGGTATGGTGATTATGTAACTCGCGACCGGTTTGTGACAGGCGTAAATTAAGCAATCAGTGCTGTCAAACGCCAATTTTGACCAATTTTGATGTTGTAGCTGGTGTCAAACTAATACAAAACTGGCGTTTGACAGCACTGATTGCTTATTTTACGCCTGTCGCAAACCGGTCGCGAGTTACATAATCACCCGGCCGATATGGATTAACTTTCCAAGCACCATAGCTTCATAGCAACTTGGGTACCTACCTACTTATGTAATGTAGGAGATGTGATCAAACATGCAGCACTTTGGAGGATAATTATTAGGGTCGACTGGAGTGGTTGCTAATGTACACAAATCAGATTGCAGCAACGTCGGACTGGCTATTTCTGAACACCTCCTATCTGGACACGAATGAAATAGTAAGGTTAATAATTTAAATAACATATCAAATAACCGAAATCATTCATGGCATTTATGTATAATCCCTCCGACGGTTTTGTCGGAGGGATTATACGCGATATATTTTAGCGAAGGACAGAAAGAACAGGCATAGTCTGGAGGAGGCCTTTACTCAAATAGAAATCAAGAATAATAAAAAAAAATCATATTTATATATTCATATTGGAACAATGTTCAATATAATATTTTTTCTCAAATGTTTAATATTTTAAGTATATTTCTTTATTGTTAATTTATTCTTTGATAATAAAATTGGCTATAATAATAATAATGTATAATCCCAGCCATCCGATCCATGCTCAAGGTAGTATTGATATAACTAGGAATTTCCTTTGATCCTTGAAGAGCTTCTTACATTTATTTACTTTACCTTGTTTATCCTTGTATCAGAAGCGTGATCAAAGGGAACTGTGCGAAAAGGAATTCTTGAGCGCTTGATTTTAACCTTTTTTTTACATTTATCACAATCTGTATACCTTTTTGTTCATCATCATCATTGATAGCTTGAATTCACCTTTTGTTGGACATAAGCATGCTTTGCGTCCTACCCATCATCATCATCATCAGCCTATAGCAGTCCACTGCTGGACATAGGCCTCCCCCAATGAGCGCCATAGCGCCCTGACTTCAGCTTGCCGCATCCAGCATCTACCTGCAGTCTTTCGCAGGTCGTCATCCCACCTGGTCGGAGGGCGTCCTACACTACGTTTACCGAGTCGTGGTCTCTACTCAAGAACACGTTTGCCCCAGTGGCCGTCGGTTCTTCGCGAAATATGGCCGACCAAGCCACTTCAGCTTGCTAATTCTTTGAGCTATGTCGATAACCTTAGTTCTCTGTCGGATGTATTCGTTACGAATCCTTCAGATAAACTCCGAGCATAACTCTTTCCATAGCTCGCTGAGTGACTTTGAACTGGTGGACTAGCCCTATCGTGAGTGTCCACGTGCGTCCTACCCGTTCGGACCTAAAGAGCTGAGACGTGAAAACTCACGGTAGGGTTGGTACACCGCACCAGTCCAAAGTAGCTCAGCGAGCTATGGAAAAATCAATGCTCGGAGTGTCTCTGAAGGATAGGATTCCTAACGAAGTTATCCGACAGAGAACCAAAGTTATCGACATAACTCAAAGAATTAGCAAGCTTAAGAGTCAGTGCGCCGGCCAACAGCATCGGGCGGAACCGACACTGTTGGGGTAATCATACATAACCTTCCGAAATAAAACAAATACTTGCCGCTCGGAAACCGAACAATAATCTGTTTCATCAGAACTTGTCCTACTCCCGAGGGAAGTTATTAATAAATAAATAATGCTGGACAATTCACACAGCATTGTAAGCATAAATCATGGTAAGCATAAATCAGACTAAACAAAGATTTTTTTTTATTCTGCGGGAAGACGTAATGTCATCTGCTTATATTTGTTATAGACACACAATCATCATCATCATCATCAGCCTATATTAGTCCACTGCTGGACATAGTCCTCCCCCAATGAGCGCCATAGCGCCCTGTCTTCAGCTTGACGCATCCAGCATCTACTCGTACCTGCAGTCTTTCGCAGGTCGTCATCCCACCTGGTCGGAGGGCGTCCTACACTACGTTTACCGAGTCGTGGTCTCCACTCAAGAACACGTTTCGTCGCCCCAACGGCCGTCGGTTCTTCGCGAGATATGGCCGGCCCACTGCCACTTCAGCTTGCTAATTGTCAGAGCTATGTCGATAACTTTGGTACACAATATCCTGGCTTAATAATGATAAAATAAATAAAAAAAAGAAAAGATTTTTTATTCAGAGTATAAACATAACCGACTTAAATATAAAATAATAATACAATCATCCAACAGAGCCTAAGCCCGGCTAAGTAATATCATAGATAAAGAAACTCTATTTTCGTCTATGGTAATATGTAGAGTAAGAACTAGAGTCTAGAGTTATTGGGCTTTTTTAATTAGAAAATTAGCAAATGACTATAGGAATTCATATCGTAAATGAATAATCTAAGGACGACGATCGCATTTACATCAGAATAATATTTTTATTGATAACGCTGTATTTGGGTAATTCATGAGAGTCCATCTGAAAGCTATATACTATGCCTCGAAATGCGAGTTATCTTTACAAATAGGCGCGCATTTTTGTTAAACGATGGCCAATGCGGACAAACTGGCCAAAATGTTAAACTTAGTTTAGCTTCACTTTGTACCCCCGTACATAATTTAAGAAGTTGAAAATCTGAACTATAATGTAACATTATATAATTATATTAAGCTATAGAGCGAGGCAGTGCAGCCAGCGTTCTGAAGGAGCTTCCGATTGTAAAAGTAAAAAAGTAAAAATAATTTATTACAGCAAAAGACTTAGAAAATTACAATAGAGAAAATTATGCATTCTTATCCTATCTACTTATTATTCTTATTATTATGTTAGTTTGATACATTACAAATTACACACAAAATAAAAAATAAAAGGAGCAGCAACGAATTATGTCTTTTGCAGACTATTGTTACCTAGTTACATTTATCTGTTGATTTCTTCACTAGGCTTAGCCTGTATCGAAGAAATCATTATAGTACGAAAATTTGATGACTGACAGATTGGTATTGACTCTGTGATGTTGATGATGATTTGTATATTTTTCCATAACTTATGGGTAATTTTCGTGGTTAAAAAACTATGCTCATATTCTGAGAACGTAGTACAAAGTAACTTGAAAGATAAAATTATAATAAAAGGGAAAAACAGTTAACTGTTATTTCAAATTATGTTATTATAAACATGATTGTACTTGATCGTTCAATCGGAGTGCACTCGACTGTAGTTCAGCTCGATGCGCTAAATTGGAAAGCATAATACGAATTTTCTTTGTGAGTTGACTGTTTTACATTGAATATTATTTGTTATAAGTTGCTGCCCGCGGCTTGGCTTGCGTTATAGTCATAAACTATATTTGATTTTGATAAAATATACCCTTTATTCTCTCTCATTTGAAATTCATAGCTTAAACTAGGTATTGGACGCTACGAGTGACTTCTGCTATGGCGTATATAGCGAATGGGTTTGGATCAAGACGTTAATTTCTTGTACCCATGTAGAGCTGAAGACAGGGTGCTATAGCGCTCATAGGGGGAGGCCTATGTCCAGCAGTGGACTAATATAGGCTGATAATGATGATGTAGAGAAACGTATACAACTCATAAAATATTAAAGCTTTTTGTAACTATTATGAGATTGGTGTCCTCAAAGGAGAGTCCACCCATCTTATGTAGGTGACATATTTGGTAGTTCGTAGGTTAAATAGGTTAACGTTATTTGTAGGTACATATGTTGTGTAATAATAATAATGCTGGACAATTCACACAGCATTATCTAGTCCCATGGTAAGCAGAGCTTGTGTTATGGGTACTAGATAACTGATATACATAATACAATACATTACATAGATAGATATTTTTTATTATACATTGAAAACGTACAGAACACCCGGAACAAATGTCTGCAGATCGTACACACAATTGTTCCGAGGCGGGAATCGAACCCGCAACTTCCTGCGTCGCAGGACCTTCGCCCACCGCGCTATAGAGGTCGTCAATTAATGAATCACGGGAAAGGTTAATAAACTTTTATATAAGATTTTGAAAGGACAAATAAAACGATTTTAGTACTTGTTACTTGTACTCTCGAAATTTGACTTCACAATAAATTTCTTTCCGGCCCTGGTGGGTGCACAGAGAGGGGCCTAGAGGCTTGGCCTTGGGTTTTGGGGAATATCTTTTTTTCCCCCTTCTCAATGCTTTCTTTTTTTTGGCTGCATTTGGTTTGTATATTTTTTTTGTGTTTTTTTTTCTTTTGACTTCTTTCTCAACCTATTCTCAAGATTTACTTTAAAAATTCATCGTGTTGTTTCTAATACAAAGTTACTATACCTATATGCACATCCAATAAATTCAAATATATAGGTACGTATTTTATACATGTAGCTAATTAGATAATTTACAACAAATATTAGCACAATCTTCTTGAATTTGTTAGATACTACACCTGTCTTTATTATATCTTTAAATTGCATTCGTATTTTTGCGATCATGGTTTGCACAATCGCAATAATATTAATAAGTACTAGGTAGCATAAGAATATTTAATCGAAAACCTTTGAGCCGGTTTAAAGTCGCAATTGTTTGATAGTTGTGAAAATACAAGGTTAGGGACAGAGATTAGAAAACTTCAAACTAAAGCTTTTTAAATTGCCTCGTAGAGAATTCTGAATAAACGTAGAGTTTAAATTATGCGTAATCTTGATAAATTTATTTAAAAAAAATTATTATTATTTGATATTAGATTTTTATATTAGAAATAATGATAATGATTTATAAATTCTGACGTATAATTTGACATATCTATATATATATAAAAGAAAGTCGTGTTTGTTACAACACTTATAACTCGAGAACGGCTGGACCGATTTAGCTGAAAATTGGTGGAGAGGTAGCTTAGAACCAGGAGTCTAACATACTTTTTATCATTTAAACAATTTGACACATAGATTTCCACGGGGGCGAAGCCGCGGGGAGCAGCTAGTTACGAATAAAATGTTTATCTGTTAAAATATATAAAAAAATGCAGATTTTTCTGGGGACAGTACATAGGTACAGCCACAGGTAGTTACCGCACCAATGGCCTGTTTTTCAGCCCACGGTACTCTAAGTAATGTCATTGCTCTTTTAACTTCAGCTTCGTACGTTTGTACCTAATGATAATGACATGGGTAGAAGTGCGTGAGCGTGAAATCCCCGTAATCTACTTTAAGTCGTAAAGCATTATGCGGATGATTGCGATAGGGTTATCGATAAGGGAGTGTTTCGGGAGAGTTACATGGTGTTCGAAGAAAAATCCTCAAAGAAAATGTAGTAGCCTAGGTTATTATTTTTAACAATGATGTTATGCCATTGGTGCAAACTTCAAGTACGCTAGGAATGTGTCATTATGTTAGGAACATGGACAGGAAATTGAATTGAAGAAATTTTAAAGCTTATTGAAATTAAAGACATCTGTGCCTATAATTTCTCAGGAAATTATTTGAACTGAAGCTTTGCTTGGCAGAGTTGGTATCTAAATTGTATGTTATTTTTTTTTCTTTACGACGAATTTAATGTCAACGAGATATGTGCCTCGTTTGAAGAAAATTTATGGTTTGACGTACGATTTAATTTGATAAACTGAGACGTGTAAAATTAGCTGAGGTAACGTGTGACGAACGCTAGGTTTCAATGTTGAATTTGTAATTATGTATAGGTAGTTAATATTGTTCTATTACCGTAATTTTCTCGTACATAAAATTATTAAATAACTTGCGTAAGTAACTAATGTTTTATAATTATTCTGTGATTAAAGACCAAAGTAACTTGAGACCTAAATGTATTGTAGGTAAGTAACGCAAAGTTCGTAAACTCCCTAAAGGCATACGAAAAGCTGTCAAAATATTTCAGTTCTCGCATCTACAATCATTTGGGTAGGTATTACAACCTCGCGCCCAACTTTACACCTCATAACCAACACGAAACCTAAAACAAATAATAATACCAAGAACTGAAACTTGGCAGTTCGTTGAAAGCTCAAAGTGTTGCAAGTTGGGCTCATTCATTAATATTTCGGGAGCGAATGTATTCGAACAATAATTTGATACCTTGTTATTATTGTTGTTATTCTCTATCACCTATTATTGACGACCGATGTGCCTCGGTGGGCGAAGGTCCGCCTGCGACGCAGGAGGTTGCGGGTTCGATTCCCGCCTCGGAACAATTGTGTGTACGATCTGCAGATATTTGTTCCGGGTGTTCTGGTCGTTTTCTATACATAATAAAAAAAATCGATCTATGTAATGTATTGTATTATGTATATCAGTTATCTAGTACCCATAACACAAGCTTACCATGGGGCTAGATAATGCTGTGTAAATTGTCCAGCATTATTATTATAATTTTTTTAATTTATTATTCTCTATTTCAGTCACGTACAATATCCTAGACGCAAAAACTATACAATATTTGGTTTCTTAGAGGTTGAAATTATTTTGAGTATTTACAAATTTATTGAATGTGGTTCTTTAATTGCACATATTCATTGACAATTTTTATTAAGTACACTTAATAAATTATAATCATGAATTGCTAGTCTGCCATGAAGATATTTAGTTTCGGTTGTACGGTTTTGCACTATATTTTATAGCCAGATTCTGATATCAATCTTGTAACAGTTGATTTCATTTCTATTTACGGGACTTTTTATTTATTTTACCGCCCCAACAGTAATTTCCATTTATAAATACCTCGCACCATATTTCCTTTTTATTAAGACGTAAGAGTAAAATATCCTTTGGGTACGCTCCATTAGGGGCCACGACACTTGAGAAATGTACTTGTAGTATACTTTGGTATATCACAAGTTGCAATTTGGACCGAACTCGATTTATAGGGGTTTTATTGAATATAACAGGAAAACAATCACTTTCAAGGACTCGGCAATGGTGTGGGAAGCTGCCTTATCGTCAGGGTGTTAATACTTCTATGGCCATAAAAAGGAAGTGGCCGTATTTTTGGTCCGTGTCGCTTTCAATGTGAAAGAGTTTTATCGTTAAGGTCGAAGGGTTTTAGATCCTTTGGTGGTTTTTGCAGACCACATTTTAGAATAACACAGTAAGATGTGGAGCTCTGAACAAAACCAAAGTTCCTGGCTGGATTTTTTCACGTTTTAACCACGAGACAAGTTATTTCTCTTAGAACATAATCTACATTAACTTCGAACCTAGGGTGGAAAACTAGGTTGGAAGATGGGAATAAGTCTCAATTTCCATGGATGGAACGTATTACTTGACAAAACGCTGTAATATTGCTGTGTTTTTAAATAAATAGGCCTACTGAGACCATGTTGGTTTTGGTGACATCCCAAATAATTTATTATTATTTATTTTATTTTATTTTAAGCCGTTATTGTCCCACTGCTGGGCAAAGGCCTCCCTTTTCTCCTTCCACTCCTCGCGATCCAACGCTGCAACAGGCCATGAAGGAAGATGCACCTCGAGCTCGTCGCGCCATCTCATTCTAAGCCTTCCACGTCGCCTCTTAGCGTTGAATAATTACTATGTATTAATTATTATAGAACTTATTTATCATTATTGTACTTCTTTACTTTACAAAATAGAAGTTTCATTTCATTCTCATCTCAATACCTACCTTCAGACCCAAAAACATCGTACATAGCTTACAGCCTTAACATTGTAGGGAATACATACCACCCAGGTGGTACTCATACATTTTTTGCAGCATAATTTAACCGAAACGGTAAGGGTTAGGTATAATAAATAAAAACTGTAAAGCCTACGTGCTCTCAAAAAACCCTAGCACTCGAAGCGACAACTCGAGCCGCTATAAATCCTATACGAAACGAAGTCATAAAAAAAGAATCAAGTGGAACGCGTCAGTAATATGGGTTAGTGTGCTCACGCTCCGCCGGCCTCGGATCTTTAGTTATAGGATGAGCAAGCTTTTCGACGCCGGCAATCCGTGAAAACCTCGGGAACTCCGATACTGGTTCCGCTGGCTGGCTTAATAGTTACAAATAGATTATGTTTCTAGCGTTGCCTATGCCTAAGGCGACTGGATCGTCGGTTCTTCTGCCACGAGACACAAAAGAAACGTTCCAATCTAGTGCAGTATGAATATTAAAAACTACTTGATGGTAGATTCAGATTACGATAATAGAAAGTGATATAGAGTATAGAGTATAGACTGGTAGAGGCTTATCTATGGTGATAATATATATATATATCACCATAGATAATCCCCTACCAATCTATAGAGTACAGACCCAAGACCTCAAGTAGGTACCTATCTTCTAGAAAAACTAATCAGATATGCACTTTTCCATGAAAGAACTGTGAAAATCCTCCAGACCAACCATTCAGTTAAAAACTATACTTTCTAAAAGGTATAGGTTCTCATTAGGATTTCAAAACCATTTGGCTGTAGTTCTTACGAGTCGTCCTGCAGCATTATTATACT
Source organism: Eupithecia abbreviata (assembly GCA_943735965.1). Taxonomy (NCBI): domain Eukaryota; kingdom Metazoa; phylum Arthropoda; class Insecta; order Lepidoptera; family Geometridae; genus Eupithecia; species Eupithecia abbreviata. The sequence goes on along the minus strand of OX030991.1, from coordinate 6,678,153 downwards.
ATTTACCTAGATCCCCAGATTTGGCCGGTAGCCAAAGACAGCCACTGAGTGCGACATTTGAAGTTTCCTTTAAAAATTAAAGATGTACAAAAGCTTTTTTGAAAATTTAATTTTCATGACAATGTTAATTAAAGAGAAGATGGAACCTTTTTAATTTTTTTATTATTTGTTTATAGTATTTTTTTTCAATAACTGGTCCAGTAGTTACTGGATAAGTTATTACAGATCGTTTATACGGCTCTTTGCAACTGCAAAGTAGAAATGATATAAAATGCACAGAACCGCCTACTTTTTTAGTACCTAGTCGGTTATTACGTAAGCAACATCTCATAAATGCGAGAGCTTTTTGTTGTTTATTTGTTTACCATAAACTGGTACAGCAGCCTGAAAGACTGGAGATTCAATTTTGAAGTGATTGGATATCTCGTCCAACGTCAGAAAAGAAAAAAATGGGCGGTAAATACGATTGTAGGAAAAATATTGTGTGAATAGAAAAAAATTAGTTCTTAAATTATGTTCCCAATTTAAGAATTTACAAAATTTAAAGAATTTTACTCAATTGTATATAATATATATCGCTAAATGTTCGAGACTTCAAAGTTGAAAATTTTATTTACTCTACATTAGTAAGTAATTTCTCATTCTCTACTTACTATACAAGTAAAAGTACCTGACGGCCCAGAGTCTGGTACCTATGGAACTGAATACGTATTTTTATATAACTAGGTCTATTCTGTATGCTGTGTACTACATAAAACTGATGTATATTTAACAAATAATATCTTGTTCCAGGTAAGCACACACAGCGGGTGAATTAATGGTCAGGTCCATTTGCAAAGCTTGACAACTTGGATAACCATAAATTAGACAAGAAATTTCCGAGTACCCTAGTCTATGGCCTATGATTTACCAATAATCATGATATTTGGCAAGGAGCAAGGTCTTATAATTATACGGAATCGTCGGTAGTTCGACTCGCACTTGAGGTTTTATTCTATTTCATCATCATCATCATCAATGTTAGTTCACTGCTGGACATAGGCCTCCCCCAATGAGCGCCATAGCGCCCTGTCTTCAGCTTGACGCATCCACCTTTAGTCTTTCACAGGTTGTATCCCACCTGGTCGGAGGGCGTCCTACACTACGTTTACCGATTCGTGGTAAACTCCACTCAAGAACACGTTTGCCCCAGCGGCCGTCGGTTCTTCGCAAGATATGGCCGGCCCACTGCCACTTCAGCTTGCTAATTCTTAGAGCTATGCCGATAACTTTGGATCTCTGTCGGATGTATTCGTTACGAATGCTATCCTTCAGAGACTCCGAAACTTATTCTATGTGATGCTTATACAACCCGCCATACACATTATATTTAAAAAAAGCTCGCCCCGAAAATCACCTGAGCTACAGAAGACTATGTATAGTACTAATGTATAAGCCGCGAAAAGCAATAAAAAGAAATGTCTTTGTCCCAAACAGATGTAAATAGCGAATTTATTCAAAACAGTATCGCCAGAGTCATAACAATTATCCCGAGGTCACCCTCCTACCCACAGACGGGTTAAACCGCATATGTCCATCGAGTGACGCATTTTCCAATGGATTTATCTTTAGCTTTATTACCTCTAGACGTTTAATAGGCCTGAAAGATATAAGCTATTTATTTTTTTAATATTTAAATTCCTGTCCTCTAATATAATCAGAGACCTTTGCTAACCTTATTTTAAATTAACATTATGGTGTTTTCATTGGTAACACCATAATGTTTAATGTTTATTTCTTAGGTATATTGTTTATATGGACTTATTCTTATCTAACTGATGTATATATTATATGTATGCTATATTATATATTTGAATATATATATATACATCATATCTTATCTATTTCTGATATAAGCTATTAGGCTGGGCTAGCCTTACTCAAATTTGAAAAAGCGTCTAACGCTAAAGTACAACTAGTATCATAAATTAACATTAACCTAAAACTTAATCTACATCCTAAGCATTGATGGTTTAAAGTTCTTCTTTGGTAAAGGTAAATAAGCTGATAGAATTTTCGAAAAATTTTGTGTCTGGTTTGAGTTAATTATGTTCCTAAATTGTTCAGCACCCTACAAAGAAAGTAAAGTAGCGAACCTCAGTCTTATTCTAATCTAACGAACAAAAGCTCTAAAGCAAGCTTACAGATCGAACGAAACCTAGGGAAATCCCCAAAGGGGATTGAATTCCCTGACTTTTCTAACAGAAAAGTTTACCATTCCAGTCAATGGGTTCACTCTGATTTTAAAAAGTTATTTTGGTTTACAGACTTGTCTTCTTTTAATTGTACTATCAAACTCGAATATCCATTAGTTTTATTTATAATTTATGTATAAGTCTATTTGTTCGTGACTCCTAGCCTTATCTAATGTAATAAACTATTAGGCTCATGCTATTATGGCAGATGCTTATGGACCATCCGCATGTTCAAAGAGTTATTACAAATCTCATCTGGGTTGCAGATGTAATTAAATTTTAGCTTACCTTACCTAAGTGTCGGACGGGGGCGACCAGGTGGGATGACGACCTACGTAAGACTGAAGGTAGATACTGGATGCAATATGGAACAAGCTGAAGACAGGGCGCTATGGCGCTCATTGGGAGCACCTATGTCCAGCAGTGGACTATAATAGGGTGATGATGATGACGATGATTACCTTACCAACTGTTTTTCATTCGAGCTTAGTTTGCGGTCTACACATTTATGAAAAACTGCGTCAGCCATGCAGGCTAAGCTTTATTACTTCTGTGGGTGAATGGGTGGCTGAATCCACAAGGCTTTGAAATAATAAGCTAATCATGCAATAATCACAAGGACAATAATTATCGCAGATAACGTTATCTAACCGTCAGAGTCGAGAAGGCAAGCTAGTCGAAAATAATGAGGCGTTCGAGGAAAATTTGTCGACAGACAGAAAGCCTTCTGTTCTTTTGTCTGTTATTAATGGGCTCGAGACGTCCTGGAACGCTCCAGATAATAAAAGGACGTTGTAAATTACTCCTTTTAGGATTTCTGTGTTGAAAAAATGAGCGATTTGTGTCTGTCCGTCGGAGGAGCGCGCCCATGATTTTTTGATTGAAACCCAGTGTTTTAATGTTATTATCACTGAATAAAACAACTAATGATACGCTTCCTGGTTCATTCAATATACGACGATTAGTATACCTATATATTAATCGTCAGATAATAGAAACAAATTTGAACCAGTATTTACAGTTGAATAATTGAGCTAACTGCAGATTGTTGCAAACAATGTACAGGTGGCTCCGATAACGTATACTGTCAACTTATCAAAACTCAACGTCACACGTCAAAACGATCCGACAATTTGATTTCAGTGACTTAATATTGAACTTCGCATCGGAAAAATATTCTAAAATTGATAAAATTGATTGATTTAAAACGTATGGTAACCCCGCTTCATCCTACTAATATTATACGTAATATTAAAACTTGCAAACTGTCGGTAAGTATGGATGGATGGATGTTTGTTACTCTTTCACGTAAAAACTACTGAATGGATTTTAATGAAACTTTACAATAATATAGCTTATACATCAGAATAACACATAGGTTACAATTTATAAAGATACATATTGTATATTATCCAAAATGCCTATCACCAAGCGGGTGAAACCGCGGGGCGCAGCTAGTCGCTCATAAACCCAAGATTTTATGCATTGATCGCCTACAAAGATATTTAACTTGCTGTTTAATCAAGCTTTTTATTACTAAGCTATATAACAATGGTTTCCGAACCTATTTTGGTAGGATGAAAACATATTGTCAGTCGAGTTGTGGAACCCTAATTAACTTTGTTTCATTAAAATGTGGCTCAACTTCTTTATGTAAAACCAATTATTTTGGATTAACAGGCAAAAACGAGTGGCGTTCATAAATTTAAAGGTAAGTAAAAACAGTTAGCTACAGCTACTGCATTTATCTACAGAAGATATTATATTAAATGTTTTTGTTATGGCCAACATTAAGTGAGAATATTCTAACTGGGCGGGGCGGGTTCCCATCTAGGTATGAGGAATCAAAATCCAAGTACATTGGCAAACATCCAGTGGGCTTCTTCAGGATTAGTAAAATGCAAAATGAACAGTATCCACGGCGAAATTACCTAACTACCCGCATCAAATTGGGTAATTTAAAAATCTACTAGCTTCAGACGACGGTTTTGCTCTCATGGTATTTGGATAAAACCTATAAGAATTTAACAACCTTTGGATCATTCCCTACACAAATGCAAAATAATCATCCAAATTGGCCCCATAAATGACGGAGAAATCGACGAACTATCATAAATAAAATATACAACCGATCATAGAACTTCTTTTCGACGTCGGTTAATAAATACCGTGTTGAAAGGAAATCAGAAATCAACTCCTCCGTTCTTTGAGTGGTCGCCGTTTTATTGTAGACAACATGCATTATTTAAAACGAGTTAGAAAATATAAATTGACCCTAATTTATAAATCACACGGGGAAAATTTAACTTTCTTTAATGAATTCTCATAATCAGTCCTGTTCCGAAGATTATCTTCTACTCGAGAAAGAATTTCCTATCTATCTATCTAAAATCAATGCAGATAAAAGCCGAGATTGCAATCGACTGACGACATAGCAGCGTTTTTTTCCCTGCAGAGTAGAGCACAAAAGGTTATGTTAGGTAGTTTAAGCAAAAAGTAATATGGATACAGGATACGGAGTTGGCATACTTCCTAATGTTTGACTTCTTCCTAGAGCAAAAAGCGATCAGCAGACATTTCCACGGTTTCGTAGTTAGTTTTTGTTTGAAATCCGTTTATTCAAATGTTGGAAATAATATAAAGTCAGAACTGATAGCAAAACAAATTCAGAAGATCTGCGATGATTAATCAACTAAAGATCCTGAGAATAGCTAAGGTACAATTTTTAAATTCGTTTAAATATCAAAAACAACTGGATGCTAATCATCGAAAGGGTCTGAAAATGATACAAGAATTCTGTAGAAATTGTTTCCAAGTTACAACCTCGCCTTAGAAATACTTGATGATGTGACGAATCAAAGCCTAATAAGCACCAAGCACAAGTAAACTTTCCAGTGAAATATTATGTTATCTTTATAATTCTTTAAAACAACAAAGAAAATTGTAACGAATACATAACACCTGAATATTCACCGAAATTTAATATTATATTCACCGAAATTTAATATTATATTCACCGGAATTAGTCCCACCTTTTATCTCCCTACTACACACATTACACACATTACACATTACACTACACACATTACATTTCCTACGGCCCCCCTAGCTAGGGGGGCCGTAGGAAATGAGAAAGTTTAACTACCTACAGAATGTTGAAAAAATCTAGAGGTCTTTCAGATGCCCAGTAAAATAGAGACTACTAAATATCCAAGAAATCATATAATCAATGAAAATATTCAAATAAAACTCAATAAATATCGTGACGACCGTTAAATCTCCAGCCCCAGATAAACCGTCAAAAGAGTTTAACTGCCGCAATAAAAAGAAACTTTACAGAATCAGTAAAGAACTTAGCGAAGTATAAAATTTAACCCGTAATGTAAATTGAACTCGGAAGTTGTACTCAATTTCATGGAACCAAAATTATGTTGTTTTCGTGTAATTTATCATGCTTCTTTGAAGAATTGAACGATTGAACTGAATGGTATTAGACGATTAAGCGAATTATTTAAATGACTCACGACCCCAGTGTAATTTTTAGGGCGGCATTTATATTAATCAAGAAATTTTGTGCTTTTTAGAAAATGGGTTGAAAAACAAATAAATCACATTTATCTGATGGTTAAGAGACCAATTAACTATCTTTTTTGTCTCCGAGGCATTGGCAGTGGACAAACATCCGCTTCAGACCCAGAAAGTATTATTATAAATATTTTGTTTTTGGTTTGGGTCTTTCTATTTTCTTTTAAAGGAATACATAGTATTTATCAATAAAAGAAAAAAAATACTTTTTTTTGTTTTCGAGTTGATCCCTTAGAGAACAGCATCACCCCCTTTCGGCTTAGTACGACTATACATGTTACGTGTTTATGTGCGTGCGCTACGTGGTAAGAAACAATGTTACATGTGTCTCATAGACTAACCTTTTAGAATATATATAATTTTTTATGACGAGCTTTTGAATTATATAAGCCTAGTAGAAAAAATCTACAACGATTCAAGCATTTACTAGCCCACCATTCGAAACTTTCAGGCATGATGTAGCTAAAAACTAACCACAAAATCCCTCATATTCCCTAAAGATTTTCATAAAATTACGCGAAGCGAGGAGCGTTCTTATTAAAATACTTGCTTAAAAGAATTCGAACCAAAACTAGGGCGGGGCTAGTGCTTTCGTAATGAGATACGCGAATTATAATTAAGATTTGAAAATACTCTTACTCAGATATTATTATAATGCAAACAACCAACCACATGCTTTTTCTTGGTCAGAAGTAGCTTCGAAATAATATTATGAGTAAATAAAATACGTTTATTCGGATGTGAAAACAGTAGATAGCTTAGATAATATACTACAGATAACCTAACATACTAACCATAATATTTGTGCACAAAACGAATAATTACTAATTATAAAATATTTTTGACCGAATTAAACACATAATTAGAACTAGTAAGGCTGGTTGACATAGTCCATTGTTCGTGATCCACCATTATATACGCAGGTTAGTCTTAAATTGTCTATAGAATCTAAGTTGCGTGTATGTAGTTGATATAAAGTTGTTGAAACTGGATGATTCTTGAACTGCATACAAAAACGTGCCCGCGTGGCGCTTATACGAATTAAGTTATTCAACACAGACACTGAACCTAAAGCCGTATAAAACTTTATTCATAATTATGGCCTCGGAAGGAAGCAAATTTTCTCCACATCCTAGTTAAAAGTGGGAGCATAGTTATCACACGACAGATTTTAAGCTTTACCTACTGGTTATAAAGCCGAATGTTCTTTTAACTAAGTGTGTTTATCTTTCCAATAGAAGAATCGAATGCAAATGAAATCTATTCTTGTTTCAACGTTCAGCAGTTAGAAGAGTATCGAGAGCTTTGAACGGAAATTGAAGGCAATGGTTGAGAATTTAACTGCAATTGTGTGCGGTGCTAAAGTCCGTAAGAAATTCCATAGATTTTCGACTCTTCGCGCGTCGGAGAGCGTCCTCGTACTGAAGAGAAGGTCGCTGGTTGAAGTCCCACCGATTTTTTTTTTTTTTATGGGATATTATTTAATTTCCAAACACCCTGGGTCCAAGGAAGCCGCGGGCGAGGTCGGCCAAGAAAGCGCTGGCGCGTCTTCCTTAGAGATTGGTGGGAGATCGCGCGTAACCTCAACGAGTGAAAAGATTTGGGGGAGGCCTTTGCCCAGCAGTGGGACGAAACAGGCTAAATAAAAAAAAATGTTTAAAAACATCGTTTCTTATCTTTTACGTTCTATTTGCCTTCTGTAGTCTATTCCTGTAACCAAATTCTATGTTTCTCTACAAGGTAATTAGACCCTCCCCTCAATCCTCACGGAACTCAAATCATAACGAAAAGTTGGTTTTCTTAATACAGATAAAACTTTGAAGGTCAAGAGAAGTAGAATAATAACGTTTCCAAATTTTGAGTAGATACCACTGTATTACGAGTAGTCAGAAATGTCATTATTCTACATCTCTTGACCTTCATGATTTTATATTTTTTTAAGAAAACCAACTTGTTATTACGATTTGAGTTTATTTGCTGTTCTAAAATTCTTAACGCATAAGACCAAAGTCTTATCTTTTACATTTCAATAATTATTCCACATTTAAATTATATATATAATGTTTTGCGAAATTGAACGAACCAGCCTCTCCATCAACAGATGAGGTCGACTTAGTCATCTCATTTAAAATTTTCTTCCAAAATTTAATTTAGCGAATACTCCATTTGGTTTTCAGATTTTTTGGCTAATGTAATTGAAATTAGAAGCTGATAGACATTTTTTAATACTGTGAAAATTTTCCTGGAAATATTACACAAAAATGGTAGCTCGTAAGTAATTATCGTGCTTATGTTTTTTATTCTCAATTTCTAGTTAAGTTTGTAACTAACTGTAACTTTATTATTTTAGTGATACGTTGGTAAAACCCTGTAAATTAGTATACATCCGGTCGTATATCTTTCAGCGCAGCTATTTTCACTGCTTACTATGAATAGATGAGCGAATGGCGCGCTAATGGCTTGTACTAGATGTAGGGACATACACTAAAGGCCACTGCACATATGCTCACGATAATATTAACAAGTTTTATGACAACCGTCAGACATGGTTTTTATCTAGAAATTGCATGGGAACAAAATATTATCAATTTCAGTTAGTAAAACAAATTTGGATTTCAGCAGCCTTTATATTGTTGAATCCAAATGTCTTTGTTTTTATTTAACGTATCTGAAGCATGTTACTTCTCCGTTTTTTCTTAAAGAAAACAGATTTCGTTTGATTTAAAAATATATATTTACAAGGATTGATGAGTTCAAACTATGTTAAAACTGCTATTTAATGGTGAAAAATAATATCCCTCTTAAATATTACTGTTATTGTTTATTATTTTTATTTTACTATTAATTTTTTTTGTTTGTTTAGAGCGTCTCTCTTTCCTTGTCCGTGATGTGACTAAATAAAAAAGGTACAAACTGAAAATCAGCGTTGTTCCGCGCCATGCGTGGTTCAGCACATAGCTGAGTTTGACCCTTTTCGGTCAGCAGGTTAGCATGTGTATTATTATTATTGTTTGTTGAAACCTGTTTTTTGGCCAAATAAATTATTTTCTTTCTTTCTTGATAGTGCGATTAATAGAGACATTGATCGTGTGACTTGGCCCTTACAATGCAGAGATTTATCACGTAGGCCTAGGCATAGCCTACTATTAATCTCTACTTCATGACTCATTGCTATGTATGCTTTGTTACCATTTCGTTCTATGTTTACTCATGTAAAACGATTGTGCTTGGATTAAAATAAAATTATCTCTCGCAGACGCACTTTCAGTGAAACGAGATGAACTGAAAGGAATTTCCCTAATAATTAGCAAACGCTACAACAACCAAACAATGCAATGCTTAGCTGCCCGTTAAAATTATAAGTACTTTTAACACTTTGACTGCGGTTTTTTTTCTACGACTGCGATCTTTTTTTTTACCTAAAAAATTCGTGCTGCCGCTCTACACAGCGGTTGTGTTGCGGCGCACATGCGTTTCGTTCGAAAAATATTACAGGTCTGCTGAGTCACAAAGATCTGTATTTTCTCAGCCGCTGCGCTAGTGTGGATTTACGCATATTAGTCACCTGTAGAAAACTCATACCGTGCGTTTTCAGCACTCAAAGTGTTAACAACAGGAGTACTCGCTCATAAAGGAGAAAGGGTTAAATATACCAAATGTACCTCTTCCCAACATTTGGCAGTTAATAGAAAGTGGGCGTCCCTCGTGTTCCGTCTAATTTGCCGTTATTGCCCAGACCGCATTCAACTCGAGTAGACAATAAAAATTAAAAAATACAGTTAACGTCAAGTTAATGGCACGTTTGGCTATAAACCGGTAAACACGGAGGCTGCATTTATTCTGCCGGCTGATAACGTGGCATATGCATGGACACTGCCTAATGGCCACGCAAAATTTACATATCGTTAAAAATTCCACACACTCGTGAAATTTATTTCACTGGCGCAGGGGTGGGTTATTACGCACTTGAATAGGTTACATCTGGCGTAATATATTGTTAGTTAATGTGTGGTATAGTGCCTGTTGTCCTAAATCATTGTAGTACCTCTCGTCCGGCGTCCACTCAATTTCTGTTCCACTTCCGAGTGACATATCAGTGTGGTTAGGATCTATCAATATCGGCTTTTAGTGCAATGTCGATGAACTATAAAAGGTGCTCAGGATATAACAGCAGTATCTACACAATTGTTTGGATTCGTGTTGAATAATTGATAGATAAGCAGGGTTACTTACTTTGTAATAATGTTAATATCCGGCCATGGAGTAAGAATAGACCTCTCGAACTCAGGCCAGTTAAGGGAACCCTAGTGGTAGTTTATTTCCAATACCTAACAATAGCAGCTAGATTTCTAGGCTTCTAATTCTAATCAGCCAATAGATGTGTGAAAGCCCAAAACGAGGAATTCCACGGTGGATTTGTTACGTTTGAAATAAAATTTCAATATGATTCAATTCACAAAGTACAATATTTTGGTCTGCCGTTGCGAAGGAACCATGCAAGAGGCTAGGCTTTGTGCTAAGAAATGTTCGTGACTTCAAGCGCGATCAAGTCGTACGACTTCACAGCGTTTATATGTGCCGTAAGAAATGTCTACACAGTAAGTACAGTAGAACTCTCTCAGTACGCGGAGGGCATATGATCTAATGATCACCTTGATTTGCGCAACATCCTGCTACTCTACGTCTCAAAAAACTACATTCGGATAAGAGCCATCGACTTTTAGTCATAAACTCGTGCCGAAACGTCGCTTGCACCAACTCTCGCTGATCTCTCTCAACACGTTGACATGTTTGATGATGAATAGTCGGAATTTACTAGTGATTGCATTTGATATTGTGAGAAAACGGATATTTAACTGTATAAGTGGTTATTTGTGTGACCGTTCTAATAAAACAAACAAATTGAAATTAAAATTAAATTTACCAAATTTTAAAACTTCTGGAACTATCATGGTTATTAACACTAAAGTCATTTAAAACGGGATATTTACCATGATTTGATTTTTGAGTTTTCCAATATTTCGGCACAGTTTCATGCGCCATGATCACGGAATAACTCAGTTATTCCGTGATCATGGCGCGATCATATACGATCCGTGAAACTGTGCCGAAATATTGGAAAACTCAAAAATCAAATCATGGTAAATATCCCGTTTTAAATGACTTTACCAAATTTTCTCGAAGACGAAAAACAAATATTCTAGTAATCTTTCTCCATCAACGTCAATTCGCCCCTGCTGTGACGCCACGGCTACAACATCTGGAATAACAGAGACAAAGCTGTCCTACGGTTTATTTTTATTTGTGATCAGGTGACGGGTTTAACACGAGTTAACGAGACAGGAATAGGACCAGTAGATGCGAATTCAAGGTGTTGATGTATTTATGTAAAGGTTGAGTCACAAAGACAGCTGGTACAAACATACGCTTGTCAAAGCTTGCCATAACTTGGCCAGTGTGTGGATAATGACATAAACTTATATATATATATATATGTTTATCTCAGTTCTATAAGGATAGGTAGCCACAATATTTTTAGACTCAACATAAAAATAGCATCATTAGTATTCGTCCGTGTGAACATTAAAATAATGTTATTTGATAATAATGAATAGTATACATATGACATGTCTAAGTGCTTATTTGTAAGCGTAAAGAAATAAAAATAAAAACCTTTCTTCCAAATTAACAATGTTCAGCAAATTTTGTCAAAACAATTTGTTTCATGGGTGGTTTTATATAGTGCAATGTATTTTAAAGGCTGTTTGAACTCCTAATTATTATGTTCCGCTGCTACTAATGTTGTGCGTTTGTATCTTGTTGAACCTTGTATGTATATAATATGTTTTGTCATTAATTCTAATTGTGTAGGAATAAGGTATTTAGTAATACAAGCTCTGCTTAGCTTAGGGCTAGATAATGCTGTGTGGATTGTCCAAAATTATTTAAATAAAAAAAAACGAGTAGTTTTTCTGCTTGTAACTTAACTGTACTAAAATATTAAGGGAAACAACGGACGAGATTGGCTCGGCTATCAAGGGTGTGCGTGAGAAAAATACACGCGCAAACCTAACATCCACATGCGAAAATGAAGCATAAAGTCTGTACTAGAAATTGGAACGCTACGTCCCGATTACGGACACAAGATGAATGGTCGTTAAGTCAATACTATAAAATTGGTACCTGGTGGTTCTCAAGCTTCTGTAAGAGCTGAAGTCTACTCGTTCTATGCGGCCTTACGCCCTAAGAGTTCAACCGTATGATCACATTTAAAAATGAAAAAGTGTACTACGTACTACGCACTATAGGTACCTAACAGTATATAGGTCTCTAACAGAAACTAAATGCAGGGGTATCCATATTTGTCAACAATTATTATAAGCTGAGTTTCTTTAAATAACTGCTTTAATTGATGTTGGTATATATATAATCCGGGACATTCGTTACAAATCAATTCCTGAAGAAGCTATATTTTATTAGAGCTCCGTGTAAAACTTTGACCTAGTACTGCACGTGAAATCCAGTTAAAAAACTATCATAAATAAATGACTTTAAATGACTTGATTTTTAACTGGATTTCATGACAGACAGCGACACAAGCCGCGGTAAACAGCTAGTCTGTGGTTATACGAACGAAGCTGGTTTTGGCGGTCGTCCAACGTGTGACATATTCAACGATTTTCAAACCGCTATGGTAACAACCGCGTTACATCGTGACAAGGCGAGGTAAATCTTCTTCGGTGACTGTACCAGAATTCTGAACATGCTTGTAATAAGCTTGATGAGATATTTGAGTTTGATGCAATCCAAACCAATACCCACGTGACTTGACTGGCATCTAATTTATATGGCTTCGTAAACTTAATTCACCTGAGTTAATTCACCAGGTGTATTAAATACACTTTTAGTAAACTTTAAGAACTTGGGTGCATTAAAATTACCTTTAAAAAACTCCTGACTGCATTAAATTTACTTATAAGTATACTTCATTTACTTTGATTAAAAACCTTTTTATCAGTGAAACTCTTTACACTTGAAATTTTCAAGTATTACCAAAATCCATATCTGGTAGAAAATAACTTCTAACTCGTAACACCCATCAATTAATCAAAGAGCAAACGCAAAAACTCGGTGTAACATAATACAGGTAACAACAATTGTAACGTAATTAAAAGCTGCGTTGGTTACCTACAAAAGGGTCATAATAATTTATTGATGAGTATTTTGTTTGTTTGCAACGTAGGGTTGGAACTTTTAGAATCCACAACAACGCAAAAAAGGAATGTATTTTTTAAATTAAAACTTTTTTGAATATCTGTGTTTATTGAGCTTTTTTTAAATAGGCTATGCTGGTTTTTCAAAAGTGCTCTTATATGAATTAACACTTTGACTGCGATTTTTTTTCGACGACTGCGATCTTTTTTTTGACCTAAAAAATTCGTGCTGCCGCTCACACAGCGGTTGTGTTGCGCCGCACATGCGTTTCGTTCGAAAAATATTAAGGCTGTGCTGAGTCTCAAAGATCTGTATTTTCTCAACCGTTGCGCTAGTGTGGATTTACGCATATTAGTCACTTGTAGAAAACACATACCGTGTGATTTCAGCACTCAAAGTGTTTAATAAAAATAGAAACACAAGGGCGATCAAGAGATCATAGAAACATACATAATAAAATGTTCGTATTATCTCTTGATCAGCAGTCATAAAGCTCCAAAATGAAATAGAGCTGCACCACCACCACCACCACCTCGTGTCTCTGTTAACTCTTTGGCCTTAAAAGTTTTTTGAGAAAGACTTCAGAAATACTTTGGGAAATGCTACAACAACGTGGCAACAAACTCATCTTGTGCTAGTTGCCTAAACTAACTTCAACCGTTTAAATGCCGATAGCTTCCACAAACTTCCCCGTTCGGTTACGAGAAGGTAATGAACATTACAGTTAGTTATAGTTGGTATCGTCACATAAAGTTTTAATACATTCACTGACTCTGAATTTTTAAAAAGTGCAGCCCTGTGAGTGTTGTCGCTCTGATTAATTATTAATTCATATGCGGTGGATTGGCCGCATCAGTATACAAGGTGTGATGCACATCGCCCTCGCTCCGCCGTGCATGCGCTTAAAACCACCACATTATGGTGCTTAATTAAACTTTTGGTGCAATTCGGTGTAATTTTATTGTGTTTCAAGAGTTAAATTGTTAATTATTCTGAATTTAATAAAGAAATATTACAACTGCAATTCACGTCATTTTCATAGGTATGACTACGTCATACGAGTATCTTCGATAAGTTACACACGAATATCGTTGATAAAACTTCTTTGGAAAATGAACAAATAACTTTAAAAGTATTTCAAAAGTAGTCGTGGTTTATTACCTATTATATTATAGTAGGTATACTACGAACTTCATATAGAAAGATACCGAGATATCAGTCTACCTTCGCTATCAGCGGGTACTTTTAGTAGTAATTAAGGTTGACTTTATTTGTCTAATCTTAATAAAATATTTATACAGCGCCGACCAAACTTCTTCAAAAGTGTAGATTTCGCTAAAATTTTCTCCACTACACATCAACCTGACACTTCAATTTGAATGTTTAGTGTCCAATTAGTCTGGAGCAACTTTCAGCACTCCTTTAACTGCCGACTGAAAAGCTGTTCGCGCCTCGCCCCAGCCCAATACAAATCTAAGTCCTATAGGGAAAAGCACAGAACAAACTGAGTAGTTTAACCTAAGTTTTGAACTTTGAATTATTGATTGGACAGCGATAGTTTGAAAGTAGAACGGCATTGGAAAATAAAATGATGAAAAGTTTTAAGTAAGTAAGTTTTTATTCAACCCAGCTTGGCCATTGTTTTTTAATTGAGATTTTATTTTGATACGAACTTTCTGAATATTGTCCGGCTTTCAAAAGGTATTGTTTTTTGCATTCTTTGTAAGTTCATTGTAAGTTTGCATTCACGTCCTTTCTGTTATTTTAAATATTTTTTTTTTAATTGACCTAGTTTAGCGAGCGAGTATGTTAGAATTTTATTTTATAAGCGAAGTATATATTCAATTAATATTAGTAACTTATAAAAACGTTTCACATAAATATCTATTTATGTTATTTATTCAATGAATTATATCAGTCATCGTATATGTACCCACAACAAAAGCTCAGCTTAGCTTGGGGCTAGATAACGGTGTGTTGATTATTTATTCATTTTTTGATTCAACTGAATTGAAATTTAGCCTTCAAACGTCAATAAAGCTCTTAGGTATTTTGAAATCACTAAACAAAAAGAAACTTTTATGGTGCACGTACGAGTTTCCTTATAATATACTGTGTACACCTATAACGTTGTAAAGTAGAAGGTAGATGTTTGAGATGGAATGTTTACCATTGTTATTATCATGAACAGATTTTTTTTATATTTGTACTGCTTTTATACATACTAAATCTATTTCCTATCATACCACTCCACCATTCCTGAAACCAGTAAGTACGTTAAAACTCACACGCTTCACATGTACCAGATTAAACTGTGGAAAAGATAATCACCAACCCTTCCCAACATTTAGTACAGCTACATTATCACTGTCGCTCAGACACCTTACGACCTTATTCGTAGATAGCACAACAGAGTAAACAACAGCCTTATGGAGGTTGATTTTGTAAAGGTTTGGGGCTGGAAATCTCTGAATAATGTGCCTACTAGCTTTGGTATAGTAGATGATGTGGACCCGTGTCAGATGTCACTACTGCGGTTTGATTGTCGTGTTACTTGATAATATTCTGATTGTGTTACTAGAGCTAGTGCAGTAGTATTGAAGTATATTGTATGACTGAAATTAAATTAAATACGAGTACAAGTCAATTATAATATGTATAATGAAGAACTCAATTTCCCTAGCATTTCGGTAGGGAAGAATGATAATAATTAATTTAATTTGTGTTTAATCTAATCTAATTTGTAATGTGTAATCTTTTTCCTATTTTGTTGTAACTTATCTTTTGAATTAATTTGTGCAATATGTAATTAATAACTTACCTATAGATCGAACAACTTATATTTACATTATACAAATTGTTTACACTAAGCTAAATAACTATTCTCATGTAAGTGACTGTGTCTTTTTTGAGAATAAATATTTTAAACCTAAACATAATTAGATTTTTTATTTTATATGTCAATAAGTGGTCGTTTGACCACAGTCTCACCAGATAGACAGTGAGTTTGTGGTCGATGATGAATCTCTAAGTTGTAGACGACACATTTATTCATAAATATATATATACCTATTCACTTTTGTCTTGAAGAGACGTTGACGTTGTAATTGGCTGGAAAAACTGCAGCAGGCAGCGTATTCTAGAAAGGATGAATCTAATCTGTCGTTCTAGGTTCCAATTTCTGTGCATGTAAATTCGTAACTAACACTTCCAAACTTCGATTTTGAAGAGCATGGATCGCAATTTTATCTGTTTAGTGAATAAATAACAGTAAGGGTTAATGGCAATTGGTCAATCCATGTTTATTTTTATCGTTGTGAAATGTCCATGAAGTGGAACCTGGCCAAACCCAAAATACAAATTACCAATAACAAAGTAGTTAAGTAAAGTCAATCGTCCAAAAAAAAAACGTTAAACGACTCGAAAACACTTCAATCGTATTGCTACGAGTAAAATCGGTAAGAATTGCTATTCTTCGGAGGGATTCATTTGAACGTGGCGCAATGGTTTGTAAAAAATAAACAACTGAACATTTGGAACACACTGGCTGCACTGGGCTATAGTTTCACGATTTAAGTACCGCTTCAGTTGTATTAAATAATAGCGTGAGCCAACATATACCTATTGTTCCTTCCACAATATATCGCAATGAAAAGGCCGAAAATGATGGAATGGCCGTTCGTCTATTAGTTGGTATTAGTTGTTGTCATGTCAAGTCCTGTGACTTAGATATGTGGGTGAGGTGTGTCAATTTATTAACTGTAATACTTCACTGGTGTAACCAACGACGAGGTTCTCAATTCCAAAGGTGTTTCGATAATATTTCTGTAATCTTTATTTTACAATGACGACAGACTCTCTCTTGGTAGTGTCGGTGCCACATAATTTTCTTTCCACTCTCCTCTATCTTCCGTGATTTCCAAAGCAAAGAATTATTTTTTTAATTAATATCAAATCTGAGTTAAGTTCTCAAAAAATAAACAATTTAATTCATTTTATTTCAATTTAATTCGTTTTAAGCGAAATTCTTATCTCACCGCAACAGGCTATAATGTTCCACCGCTAGATCCTCCTCATAAGTGCCTTATTTGCTTTTATTTAATGATTGGTAATGCCTATAATCCCCACGTTGCTGGGCATGCGATATCCCTAAGTCGCATCTTACGGCGAACTAAGTACTCGTACGTAGATAAATATAAAAGATAACTTTATTTACTTCACGACGACCGATGTGGCGCGGTGGGCGATGGTCCACCTGCGACGCAGGAAGGAGGTTGCGCGTTCGATTCCCGCCTCGGAACAAATGTTTGTACGATTTGCAGATATTTGTTTCGGGTGTTATGGTCGTTTTCTATGTATAATAAAAAATATCTATCTTTGTAATGTATTGTATTATGTATATCAGTTATCTAGTACCCATAACACAAGCTCTGCTTACCATGGGGCTAGATAATGCTGTGTGAATTGTCCAGCATTATTTATTTATTTATTTTTCACAAACCTTCTGTAGAAAACTAGAACATAATCCGTTCTGTAGTGAAGTGGTCTTCGAGATCAGGCTTTCAGATAACCGTGACGGAGGCTTTGTTTCATTGAGAAATGCGCTGGCGCCAACAGCAAGGTTTATCTCTTGGCACTACCTTTCCACTGCTTGCGGCTACACGGTTAGAAATTCCTGAATAATTATTTGCCATTGTTCTCATTTTAGATATGATATAGTAATTAAGCACGACAAAACTTGATTTCATTATAATAAGCCGTGTGCGATGTAATTTCTGAATCAAAATTACTTGGTGCCTAATATCTCGGTACTGTCAGCCATTATACTTCGGTAAAACTTAACAGAACTATTACATTATATTCAAAACTTTTATATTATATTGAACACACTCGAATCCCAGGATATGCCCTATGATATATCCGTTGTAATATGTTAAGTGCATAATGTAAAAAGGATGCACTATTATTATGACACAAAGCCGCTGGTGCCGAATTTCACGGCTTAGGCTAAAACATTAAGTTGTTGAGAATGTATGTATGAAAGTCTGCTGCAGAATGGATTCATTTGTAACAACACGCTACCAACAAAGCTTAGTTCGACTGAACTAAGTAGAAAGAACCAGGGGCAGGAACAAAAGAAGTTGAACTAGCTCTCAGTGGGTATAGCACGGAACGTCATCGTCGGTCTCCTCGTACGCAATTATCTTAATTTCGAAGCCAAAAACTAATCTATGTGTGAGTTGACAAGCATCATTATATTATTACTTCAGTGTTTTAACTTTTACGAACGCACGCACGCATAGGAATCGGAAAATGAGACGTATTTATCACATTTAATGGCTTCAGCTCGTTTGTTCCTACTGTAATTCTAAGGTTGGTGTGCACCAAAAGATAAACGGACGGTTAGCCAGCTTCTTCGGTTAATTTTGACGTTGAATGTGTGAAAACATCTGTCAAAAACCGCAATTAAATTGTAATTGCCCGATCATCTTTTTGGTGAACACTAGGGTAAGCCTTTTTTGTTTAAAACTCTGTTCAATGGTTCTCGATTACTTTAATCGTAATCTTTTTGCGTCCAGTGGTAGTAAAATTATCTAGCGAAAATTGTAAAAAAGCCCGAGGATAGTGTCTGCTTCAACTTTTGCTGTAGTGTGTAAAAAAGTCAAAAAACCGTTTGATATTGCGATACCGATTCATCTGCGTTTAATCCGATTGATTCCGTTGGAGCACTGTGCGTCAATCAGATTCGCTTTAGTTTTTTTCAGCCACAATAATTTATTGATATTGGAATTAATTTAAAACAAATTGTTATGGAGTTATATCTTATAATGTAGGTATCTATTCCCTTTGATTCGATTACATACATAACGACAGTTCAACAGATCAAGTTACCGATATGACTTTGGAATTATCCTAATTGGCATCGGGATGCTATTGTCCGGGTTACATTTATTTGAATTGCTTTTTTTAAATCAATTCAAATAAATGTTTTGAATTGATTTAAAAAAGCAATAAAATTATGCCACCTCATCTACGAGTATATTCATTGAGCTGAGGTCATTATTCCTAAATGGCCAAACTTCTTGGGCCACAGCGTCCAACTTGCTTCATTAGTGCGCGGAATCAAAAAACAAATAAATACCTATTGAATAAAATAACAAAGTTTTATCTTGAACCAACGGGGACGGACTAAGGACAGGCTTGCGCGGGAGCAATGACTTTCATTAATATAATATAACATTAATATAACGCTGGACAATTCACACAGCATTATCTAGCCCTATGGTAAGCAGAGCTTGTGTTATGGGAACTAGATAACTGATATACATAATACAATACATTACATAGATAGATATTTTTTATTATACCTAGAAAACGACCAGAGCACCCGGAACAAATATCTGCAGATCGTACACACAATTGTTCCGAGGCGGGAATCGAACCCGCAACCTTCAGCGTCGGAGGCGGACCTTCGCCCACCGCGCCACATCGGTCGTCATATCATCAGCGTCGTGTTTTTTGTCGTTTCTCAGTCATCTAATGCTGAAATAAATACTTATTGAAAAAACTAACAAAGTTTTATCTTGAACCAACGGGAACGGACTAAGGACAGACTAGCGCGGGAGCAATGACTTTCATAATCATCAGCGTCTTATTTTTTGTCGCTTCTCAGTCATACACTGCTCATGGCATAATTTTGTCTTTTGACTTTCCTACTAACTTTTCAAATAAAAAACCAACATTATAAAAAAGGTCATGAAAATACAAACCTAGGAAATAACCGTTTCAAAAGACTTATAATACGAAAGCGTAAGACGATATTGAGTCCTATTTTTATATATATACTAAACAAGTAGGTGAAGCTTAGTTGTTCAAAATCATTCTCATTTAATGAATCGTAAAATCCACACGGATATTTTAAATAAAGACCTTAACCCGGCCTTGCTGTGCTTTTTTATGTGTTTTTAATCTACGGATTAGGATAGAAAAACAGGGTACTGTTATATCGTGACGGAACACAAATATTTGTAGAGGCCGCCGAGGGAATTAGCATTTTTTTTTACCTCTACAAAAAGGTTCAAAATTCGAGTGTTTTACCGCAATTTATGAGCAGCGGTCATAGGGCTAACAAGCTGCAATAAAAACGGTTCTGCCTAATTTAAGTAGCCAGCTCGGTGAAAAAAAAACATGTTTCAGACTTAGTGTGGATATTTCAGCACCTTACAACTTTTATAACTGTATATATAACATGTTCCTATTGTTGTTGCATATACTGTAGAAAGGTCTTCTTCTACTACTTATCACTCTTATAAACAGGGACAATAAAAATAACCCTACCTACATAAACAAACAGAAATCTTAACTCAAATACTGTGCGAGATAGTGTGATATACCATTATATTATAATGGTTATTTTTTTATTTTTATTTTTATTAGCTGTCAATCTTCCGCGGGTGGCTGTACCCATATCCCTGTTTATAAGAGTGATAAGTAGTAGAAGAAGACCTTTCTACAGTATATGCAAGAACAATAGGAACAGGTAGTATATATCAAATGCACCTAATTATGAATGAGACGAGATATGAGCAGATATATGTAGATTTAGCAGCCCAGCAACTAATAAAATATAAATTGTTTCAACAACGTTAAAATAATATCAACACTGTTTTCTATCAAGAACATAGACATTTTGGTACACAATTTTACACAAAACAACCAATATACCATTTCGTACAACTCCCACGCTCTAAATACCGAACCTTCCTCTCAAAGGTATTATGAATCATTTATTCGGTGCCCTATTCTGGAATGGAATTAATAATTCAGATGTTTAACAAGACCTGTGTCTGGTATACGCCGACTTAGTACAGGCTATTTACCTATCAAAGTTGAATCTAGACCTAATCACAGACAGTAATCAAATAAAATTACTGACAACACTGTACCCATCTACTTCCTAAGAGATATTTAACCTATAACTAGATTACTAACTTGGGGTTTTGCTCACGACCTCTGGCGCGCGGAACGTAGGTCTTCCTGCAACGCCTTGTAGTCTAGTCTGTCCCTGCATACAAGACACGTCGTATTAGCAATATGATGGGTGGAAAGCCGCGGGCAGACGCTAAATAAAAAAAATTAAACCACGCAAGCACAAAACAATATAACCGCATAGTTAATCGTGTATGCTTATACTTGCACCTCCATGATTAAAAAAAGTTCCATCAAATTCGAACTTCCAACAAAACCAACGGATAGAGACATGAGTGACCTCAACCAGCCCAAGATTAAAGGGTTTCGGCAAATCTCACACCTGCCCTCGATTAATGAAGCACACTCATGGGACTCCCTAATGTCGGCGGGAGGATGCACGATTTCACTGTTTAGTTGATCGGCTGCGATTAAATGTAGTTAAAGTACTGAAAGTAAGAATGGATAAAGAGTTGGTTCGTAATGCAAAAACACCTTAACCGGTGAAATTACAAAAACAAACTTTTACATAATTATTATCTAGACTACATTATTGGTAAATTAGTTAATTAATAATTATTGGTATTATTGGAGGCATAAGTGGCTTATGCCTCATTGTAACCTCCCACCTCGAGAGCGTGTCTATCTTACGGGACCGAATATTTTTTTTTATAACAGACAGTTGTGCTAAATAAAAGTCGAATGTGTGCCGTTATTCGAATCCCACGGAGATTATTCGGGTCAGATTGATAAGGGAAGTTAACGCACCTAACACGTGGGGATTTGGTACGATAAGGTAACCTACTCCATGAAAGTTTATTTATAGAGTTGGGAATTTATCCCTTTTTTGTTTTGACCCGTTTTAAAACATGTAGGTAGAATATTTATTCCTGATGTACATTACACAGGCAAGTATAGGTAAGTCGTTGGTGTTCATCTATTTGTAAGTAAAAGTTCCTCCTTGTTTTTTTTACATCATGTTTGTAGTTTTTCTTTTAGGTTAGTTTTAATTTAATTAGTTTTGTATTGCATGCAATGTATTAAGTTTGTATTCTTTGTTTTACTTCTCTATTACTGTTTGTTTGTGCTCTACCAACTCTTTTTATAATATATCTTTTTCTCCATCCCTGGTTGCCTGGAAGAAATCGCTTTAAGCGATAAGGCCGCCTGTTGTACTGTTATTATGTAAGATTTAGATATAAGGTGTTATTTTGGGTACAATAAAGTGTTAATTCATTCATTCATTTATTCATTCATGTTAAGACTTATTTTTAAATGATACGATTAAGATTAGGAAAATCTTGATAGGGACTTTCACGACAAGTAAGCATCATTCGCGTGTGGTACCATCAAGTTGACCGTATCCGCATTACGATTCTTTTCACCTGCACGCTGCGTTTCAAATTAGATACTTTTCAAAGATATTAAAATGAACAGAGAGCATGGTTTGAACCAATTTACCCACGTTTTGGAACCAGCTGTTACAGATACTAAGCCATAAAGTAAATTAAAAAACTTATTTTGACCATAAAACACTGTAGAAAATAAAGCAGTATAATACATCAGCTATACACGCTAGCTAATAAAGGCCTGGTTGAAGAATACATTAATATAAGTAGGTAGAGTAAGGATGGGAGCGCACTGGTCTCAAAGTCACGTCGGCAATCTAGCAAGACCAAGATTACTGCTGCGGTCGCGTGTCTCCCGATGTCGAGTATCAGGAGCATGTGCACTGCCATTGCATATGGATGTGAGCGAAAAAATGCCGGTGTTACCATCTCGTACTTTCTACCAAACTATATTTCATATTAAAATTTCATTGGGTTTCTTTTCATTATGTTAAATTAACTACAAATCTCTTTTGCATCAAATAAACTTACTGACACAAAAAACACAGAGTCAAAAGGCCAAAGGTACTCTTGATCTTCTTATTACAAGTAGTCTAGCACACGCAGGCTAGCTCAGAATTATAAATGTAGGGTGGACAAGGGAACTATACATATATTAATAACTGAAATATAGTTTTAAAGCGTTTACCAATATGTACCTTTTCAACATAAACAGTTCTAGTGTTTAAAAAGTTCTTATGTAGGTAGGGTAACGATAAAGTAGTTTTTTTTTTTTTTTAATAGGTAATGGACAATTCACTCAGCATTATTTAGCCCCATGGTAAGCAGAGCTTGTGTTATGGGTACTAGATAACTGATATACATAATACAATACATTACATACATAGATATTTTTTATTATACATAGAAAACGACCAGAACACCCGGAACAAATATCTGCAGATCGTACACACAATTGTTCCGAGGCGGGAATCGAACCCGCAACCTCCTGCGTCGCAGGCGGACCTTCGCCCACCGCGCCACATCGATCGTCTATTTTCTCTATAAGTTTCAACTTTTTGTAGATTTATCGAGGCAAATTTCCTTTAAAAACTAAACAGAATTCTCGATGGGAATTCCTCTCATAACCCCAGCAACTTTATCTCACAACACAAATTGCGTGGAGGCGTCATGAATAGCAATAGAGCATGATAAAGTGTGGAGCACGGTCGATTTTATCATTCAATTTAGGAGAACACTCGGTTTAAATGTATGAAGAACTGATAACATCGCTGCTGCCAAAATGTGTACTGGGGGATATATATATCATCATCAACCTATATTAGTCCACTGCTGGACATAGGCCTCCCCCAATGAGCGCCATAGCGCCCTGTCTTCGGCGCTAGAGGAGCTGAACCAGATGCTGGACGGCCTAGCTTCAGCCTCCCGATGCATCGGTCTTGGCATGAATTTGGATAAAACCAAAGTCATGATCAATGGACACATTGATCCAAGGCCGGTGGTCGTACATGGTCACCTTCTCGAAATCGTTTCCCAATACACATACCTCGGGCAGATTCTGCAGTTAGGTAAAAACAATTTCGAGAAGGAGGCCAAAAGGAGGATCCAGCTGGGCTGGGCAGCGTTTGGGAAACTACGTCGAGTCTTCTCTTCATCCATACCGCAATGCTTGAAAACGAAAGTTTTCAACCAGTGCGTCCTACCCGTTATGACCTACGGAGCTGAGACGTGGACACTCACGATAGGGCTGGTCCACCAGTTCAAAGTCGCTCAGCGAGCTATGGAAAGAGCTATGCTCGGAGTATCTCTGAAGGATAGGATTCGCAACGAATACATCCGACAGAGAACTAAAGTTATCGACATAGCTCTGAGAATTAGCAAGCTGAAGTGGCAGTGGGCCGGCCATATCTCGCGAAGAACCGACGGCCGCTGGGGCAAACGTGTTCTTGAGTGGAGACCACGACTCTGTAAACGTAGTGTAGGACGCCCTCCGACCAGGTGGGATGACGACCTGCGAAAGACTGCAGGTAGATGCTGGATGCGTCAAGCCGAAGACAGGGCGCTATGGCGCTCATTGGATATATATATGTTTCGTTGGAATAATAAAGTAGGCTGTCGGTATCTATATGATTTTTGACTGTATTTATTATTTTGGTTAGGTTAGGCTTGTTTTTTAGGATCGGAAGTGTTTTTGGATAGTTTGCAGTGGTTCGTTCGCCCGCCAGCTGACCGAAATCGCTGCCCACCAAAAGCACGCGTCTTAGAAAGATTTAACATCAAAGCACACACTAGCTTTGAGTTTACTTCAAGTGTCTATAAATTATAGGTTCTCTTATGTCATTTACAAAATACACTCTACAATAACTTTCCACTCAAACAAAAAAATTAAAATACAGATTCAGAAATAATCCATGTCGTATACAAGCCATTACGAAAGTCTAATATGGTTGGTCAATCCGGTGGCTTTCTTGAGAAAACCGTGATTGGCCAACCCCATAAAAGCTGACTCATCGGATCCGGGGATATGTGGTGCACAGCGAACCAGCGAGATATACATCATGGTTTATAACTGGATTCCAGAAATTAATTGCGTTCATTAATTAATAATGGATATCATATGAATTTTGGCGTCAATTTATGGTGCGCCTTTTACGTAATTTGTTAAAACTAACTGCGTGATGAAATGATACAGTTAATACCCTCAATCTCATCTCAGTTTATAGCTGAAACTTGAAAATTTATCGCTTTCATAAACTAAAATATGTAGCTGTCGTGAGCTTTATTGTTTTATATAATACTTTATTATTATCTCTAAGCCTCCTCTCCTTTCAAATAATGCGTTAAATTTAGTAGAAAAAAATAATGACAGATGATTTGGAAATAGTAACGTAAAGCAACCACCCATACCCATCACCACTCCACTCAAACAATCACATTCCAGGAAATTGGGTAGTTCTTTAAAGAGCTTACGGCAGCACACTCGAAAGGTAGCATTGCCGAGGTGTTTATTCTACTCGTATTAGGGTCGCATGCCAGCTGCCTTGCACAATGGAAGATAATGTTTCCAAGAGACTAAGTTTGTCCGGCTCTATATGGTCAATTAGACTCTGATGATCATACATAAGTTGCATGATGAGTTGTTAGAGTTTTCGGTGAGGGATGAATGGTGAAACTAGTAATAGAAATCGTATGTCTTATCATCATTTTATAAAATTAAATACTGATTTATTGAATTTTTATAGACATGTTCTAAGTACGGGTTGTACAAATCTACAAAATAAACTGTACAATATTCGGATATGGGAGCTCATAGACGTGAGTGAAACGACCGCTGGTTAGTTACACACTGTTTATTGTACCGAGATGGCGCTGGCTTGTGCAGGCACGCACACATGCGTAGGCGCCTACTACTACATACGTAACATTCCTCCCCCTAGTACAATAAATACTTACTAACTATTTAAGTACTAAAAAAACTTCTTATATGAGATAGTGGGATGATTACGCATCGATCTTGCTTGAGGAGCTGAACCTGTTTCTTCCATTGGTTCAGGTTCTTCCGAGTTCTGGCCAGCTTCTTCAGCTTCGTAAAACTCTTCGTCACCTACAGACTTATCTGCGCTCACCTCATAATGACCAGTCTCACTTGGCGAATCATTTGCTTCGTACAATTCCTTTCTCCTTCCTCTTCCTTGTTTTTCTGTCTCAACCGGTGAATTAGTAGACGTGGATGGGAGATCGGATTGTTGAATCGGCGTCGGCAGTGGCGGACAAAGTGGCGATGTCAGAGACGGCGACGCTGGTGAGGGCGGGGGCGGAGGCGATGCTGGAGGTGACGGTGATGAACTCGCCGAAAACGAGGATGACAGTGGCCTATACACAGGTATATTTACATTCATTGTATCTTCTAGATCGATGGTAGTCCCTTTATATTTAACTAGCTGATTTATATGTCTCTTAACAGTCTCGGAGTTTTCTAAATTCTTTACTAAATACACAACTTTGCCTATCTTCTTGGTGATTATTCCTTTACACCATGTATACTTTGATTTGTTTACAAATTTTTTGTATAATACCACTTCATTCATCTTTACATCTTGAATTTTATGTTCCGCTTTCTGATTAGTTTGCAAACACTGTTGATGTTGTACACGGTTAGAGACAGGTGACGAAGGTGATGATGATGATGATGATTTAGGATTCATAATGTCTAATCGTGACCTTAACTTGTGACCGTATACCATTTCAGCAGGAGACAAACCTGTAGTAGTGTGCACTGAGTTCCTATAGTCCATAAGATATCTTAATAATTTTAAATCAGTGCTACTTTTCACCATTTTAGCACATGACAAAAGACAGGACTTGATTCCCCTTTTTACAATCTTAACAACACTTTCGGCCTGGCCGTTGCTAGGCGGGTGGTACACCGGCGACGTTACATGACTATCCCATTAGTTGAACAAAACATTTCAAACTCGCGTGAACAGAAAGATGTACCGTTATCACTTACTATTGTATTAGGAATGCCAAATCTTGAAAAAAAATCACAAAGTTTTCCAATTACCGCAGCTGACGACGTAGTAGAATTCATATTATATACCTCTACCCACTTAGTGTGCGCGTCAACCACTACTAAGTACATACAACTCTTAATCGGTCCTAAAAAATCAAGATGTATTCTGTAGAAAGCAGTAGTCGGGTATTGCCAAGGAGCGGGAGGGGCGCGCGGCGGCGAGGGGCGCAGCTGGATACATACATCACATGAACTGATCATCGCTTCTATCGCTTGATCGATACCGGGAAACCAGAATCTTGAGCGAGCCTCGGCCTTAGTTTTAACGATGCCTAAATGCGATCGATGTAGTTCCGATAACACACTTTTATACAAAGAAGTAGGTATAACAACCTTGTGCCCTCTCATAATGCACCCATTCTCAACTGATAACTGTGATCTGCACAAATAATAAGGTTTTATTCTTACATCGGTTAATTTCGGCGGCCATCCCTTAATGACGTAACCTTTAACTAATTTCAGTAATTCATCATTATCCGTTTCGGCGCGTAACTGGTCTAATGTTAACGGCGGCGTGCCGTCCATCACAAAACATACATAGGTAGCCCGGTCATAGGCTACCTCACAGTCGCAGCACTGACATCGTTCGGTGCAAGCGCACTCGTGCACCGCGCGCTCCAGGCTAGCGCGCGACAGGTAATCAGCGCTGTTATCAGCACTCCGTACATACTCTATTTCATAGTTATAGCTACTTAAAAATAATGCATAGCGTTGAAGCCTATTTGCGGACATCTCCGGTATTCCTTTATTAGGGCCAAATATAGACAATAAGGGTTTATGGTCCGTTCGTAAAACAAACGGTATAGACCGGCCATATAAATACTGGTGAAAACGACGAACACCGTCCCATCCCATCCCATCCTCGTCGCCACTGTACAATATTCGGATATGGGAGCTCATAGACGTGAGTGAAACGACCGCTGGTTAGTTACACACTGTTTATTGTACCGAGATGGCGCTGGCTTGTGCAGGCACGCACACATGCGTAGGCGCCTACTACTACATACGTAACATTAACAAAGTTGTGTTCTGTGACTAGGCGCTCGCACGCCGCGCGCGCCATGAATGATTTCTCTACCTTGTGTAATCTATATGATGGTATGTGTAACTTGTTTTTGTTTCTTGTAATTCTATTATGACAGCAACAAGGATAATTTTAACAGAAAGTGTGACGACATTTAAAGTAAGTTATCTTGTTGCTTATTTCTGTTTATACCTAATATATAAAATGTTCATGGATGTATTGCGATATTACATTCAGAATAGGATTTTTTTCAAATAAATCCCTCAAAAGTCTCGTTGTTTTAATTTATAAATTGAGCGTTGCGACATAGTTTCCTTTTCGCAAATTAAAGCAAGATATAGGAACAGTGCCTCAAAGCGATCCCGAGCGGAAAATAAGAACGCATGGGAACAAAGTCTTTCTTCTTTCAATGCAATTAGTAAACGTTACAAGCAAGAAAATGTCACGCTTTTCAGAATTTCTTCATGCAAGCGGAATAATGTATGCAACGTTTAAAATATTGTGTGTACTTTCATAGGAAACCTACTTAAGAATGGAAATAGAATCAAAAGCCTTTTCTTCTTTTTTGTAGTAATTTTCGTATTTATTTGTGTATTCATTAAATTACTACACAAAAAAAATCAGTTTTTAGCACCTTTCCTAACAATATCATCCATTGCTGGTTTCGCTTAGGGCTATGCAATGAACGACCTTCATATTATGTAATGCGTGCTGTACTCATCTTGTTATCTTTATGGCGCTTCTGATTGTTTTGACTCTGGTACTGATAACTTGATTAGCTGTGCTAAGTTTTATGACACATTAGCTGTTTCCCACGGTTTCACTTGCGTTCAATTCGAATTTCACATTTCTAAATTTTTATATAACCTGCATTACATACATATTTTCACCGCGGTTAGTGTAGAATCCCAACGGTGAAAGAATTTTTCAAATCAGTTCAGTAGTTTCGTAGCCTATTCAATACAAACAAACAAAAAACTAAAAAACCAGACCTTTCCTCTTTATAATATTAGTATAGACTAGCAAATTATTAGGAGAACTTATATGTACTAATTTTAACATTATTAAACATCCTACACTATAGAAAAAAAATGCTTTGAAGGAAAAAAGTACAATAGTTGATAGCCATCCGAAAACCATTAAAAGTTTTACAAGCACTGAAATGTACTTGACTAAAATGTCGTAGCAAACATCGTAGCTGCTATGGCGTAGCAACATCTACGGCGTAGCCCCCATTTATTTTTGAGGCACAATTTTCTAATGAGTTTTGGTTGTCATTACATTATTGGGGTGTGGGGGATAATCTAAAAACGTAATGTGATGAATACGGTGGATACATTATGAAGTATGATACATGTTCAGCAGTGAGCACAGAAAAACTTAAAATACTATTAAAGGTGAACACTAGTCTGATGGTAGGCAGTGCGTTACCAAACTACTTAGATAAAGATTCATGGCACCTGTTTGTAAGCTACGCGTACAACGCTACAAAGTGATTTGTCAAACTTAGGTGCTAATAACGTAGTGATGCAGTAATTATTATTTTGTTACTAAAATGACCTACCAAGCGTGATGCAGTGTTGCTTGTAGAATGTACACTACAATAAACTTTATGTATTAATAACACTGTAATGAAATATAACAATGTATCACCATCTGTGTGTAATACGTACGAAAGGTAGAACTTGCGTCGCCTCACAAGCGCCGCCGTGCATAATTAACACAACCATTTTGACAGGATATGCCCGAATCCAGTGATTTCGTACCTCTGATTTATTTGCTGAATCCGGTTTGGATTTAAATGGGGTAGCAAGGCTGGATCAGTTTAGGAATTCATTAATTATTATCTGGTAACTTTACTATTTAGCTGTATAGTATAGTGAGTAGAGAGGTCCTCTAGCAGAGCATTAACATTATTATTAAACGATAATATTAATAAATTGGTTTCAAAATTATATTCTTATTTATGTCCGCTACCCAAGGCTTATAAACATGTTATTATAACCTAGCTCTCCTGGAAGTGGATCTGTGAAGGTGTTAAATTAGCTTACTCACTCGCTGACACGGTAAGCGAATGTATTAATATAACTTATTTTACTCAGCTGACTCTCAGCTAATAACACTTCTATACAAACCTTTGTGGTTTCATAAGTCATTTAAAACGGGATATTTACCATGATTTGATTTTTGAGTTATCCAAAATTTCATTATTTTTGTTAGTAAGAAAGCTAATATTTTAGGAGTGACTTCGTGGAGTTCTTGAGTGGAGACCACGACTCGGTAAACGTAGTGTAGGACGCCCTTCGACCAGGTGGGATGATGACCTGCGAAGGACTGCGGGTAGATGCTGGATGCGGCAAGCTTAGGACAGGGCGCTATGGCGCTCATTGGGGAAGGCCTATGTCCAGCCGTGGAATGCTATAGGCTGATGATGAAGGTAGCACTTTTACAAAATGTGTATCATTGTTGCTTCACACATAAATAATATGAAGGCGGAACTTTAATAAAATTATTTTTTAATAACACGTCAACAAAAATATATAAAACGTACTAAAAAACTATCCCCAAATTCCTTCTCTGATTAGATCCAACAAAATGCATGGTAAACATCGTGCACCACTCCCTCCTACAATTTGATTTACCCCTACTTCATTTTGTTGGACTCGTTCTATGGTTTTTAGCAATAGATCTGACATATAGCAATATATCCTGACAGTTATAAGATAACTTTTGACGACCGATGTGGCGCGGTGGGCGATGGTCCGCCTGCGACGCAGGAGGTTGCGGGTTCGATTCCCGCCTCGGAACAATTGTGTGTACGATCTGCAGATATTTGTTCCGGGTGTTCTGGTCGTTTTCTATGTATAATAAAAAATATCTATCTATGTAATGTATTGTATTATCTATATCAGTTATCTAGTACCCATAACACAAGCTCTGCTTACCATGGGGCTAAATACTGCTGTGTGAATTGTCCAGCATTTTATTATTTATTATTATTATTATTTATTAACTTTAGTTCAGGCTATTAAAAAAGATAGCAAGCATGCGACTAGGTTGACTTCGGCCTTTATTCGCTATAAATTTTCAATTTTCATCCTATCAGATAACTTGCAAAAGGGCGATTCTTTCTTTAAGCATATCTGCGACTCGTAAACAGCTGCGGCTCACCTTCAGGGAGGCTTTCAAGGTAAATATGGTGTCAATAAATCTTGTTTGTCAAGGCGGGAAGAGGCATTTCTCGTAAAAATGTTAGTGAACATTGCTATTTTAAATGTAAGAGCATATTTATTTACACCTTACATGTACATATAATAATAATAATAATATAAATAATAATGCTGGACAATTCACACAGCATTATCTAGCCCCATGGTAAGCAGAGCTTGTGTTATGGGTACTAGATAACTGATATACATAATACAATACATTAGATAGATAGATATTTTTTATTATACATAGAAAACGACCAGAACACCCGAAACAAATATCTGCAGATTGTACACACATATAAAGGATAATTTTATTTTATTTAGTATTTCTAAATTATACAGTTACCTACCTACTTAAATATACATAGTATCCGAACCTAGATCGCGATAAGTAGATTTCTACGAGTTGTTATTATAATCATTGAATGGGTCCAATAATCATAATATCAAGTTAACTCTCTTCTATATTATAGAGTATGTACATATGTATTTATTTAGTGATCACTACATAGTGTCCACTCAAACCTAAGAGTTACTTTAATTAAAGTCATGTCAAGTCTAATTAAGTATTGACGATAATAATAAATAAATAAATAATAATAAATAATAATGCTGGACAATTCACACAGCATTATCTAGCCCCATGGTAAGCAGAACTTGTGTTATGGGTACTAGATAACTGATATACATAATACAATACATTACATAGATAGATATTTTTTTTATTATACATAGAAACACCCGGAACAAATATCTGCAGATCGTACACACAATTGTTCCGAGGCGGGAATCGAACCCGCAACCTTCAGCGTCGCAGGCGGACCTTCGCCCACCGCGCCACATCGGTCGTCAATAATGATCGCAATTGCCGTGCCAAAACTACAAAAACTCTTTGCAACGTAAACAAATTTTGCAACATTAACACTTGCGAGTGTGCACGTGTGTCAGCTTACCCATTCAAATGCAAGAATGGATATAAACTTTCACAAATAGGAAAAGTTAATAGAACCCAACCTTGATGTTTGAATGGAAGAAGTCCCCTTACGAAGTTTAGGGGAACGCTTTTCGGACATGACTGGTCGTGATTCTAATCCGGAACACTGGACAACGTAACGCAACTTTATCTTTGTTGAGAAAAGAAGATCGTAAAAGTTTTATATCCTACATATATGGTGAAACGTTAACAAAAAACCTAGAAGATTAAATTTTACTTTGTTAAAGAACTTAAATATTTCTAGCTTCAAAAACAATGAATAAAGAATGCCTCTTTGTTATACAGAAGAACCTTATCGTAGAGTTAGTATGAAAACTTGTCATTCCATGGTGAGGTAAGTCTGAGCATGGTTTGTGGTAAATGCTTTATGGTTGTATGCTGTAAAGCTGCTATGTTGTGTAGCAAACCTGTTAATGGCATACTCGCTAATTTTATACTTAGGGCATATCCATAGTATTCACCAAAGAAATTTAACAAGTTGTGCATGGTAAATGCTTTATGGTTGTATGCTGTAAAGCTGCTATGTTGTGTAGCAAACCTGTTTATGGTATACTCGCTAATTTTATACTTAGGGCGTATCCATAGTATTCAACAAAGAAATTTAACAAGTTGTGACTTACAAATCATTCTCATCAGATAATCCATACATGAAATACTCTACAAGGTGTCCCATAAGAAGTTCCTCCGTAGGTTACATTTTTAGAGGTATCGCTATGGTCTATGACCTTTTAACTTGAAGATATTTTGTTCAAAAATGTCATTGTAGGTAATTTGCGCAGACTTACATCGTTTATATTTCTGAAGTAAACTATAGAATCAGATTTTTGTTCTTGGTCTAAGCGATGTAAAATTACGTTCACGGCTGATTTTATACTTATTCGATCATTTTCATGTACCTAAAACTTTTTCTAACAATGGTCCTAGATCACCTGACACCGTGCACGTAGGTCTACGTGAATTTATGTATGCGGTTAACTGAGGGATGACGAGGCAGTCCGCCGGATGTGCCGCAACGAGCTCCCGGGTGGCTTGCCCACTTCAGCGCATTTTTTCAGATAAAAGGTTCCAACTTGTGCGACGAGTGGCGTAATAAATAGTTTTTATGGATTTATTCCTCGTGTTTAATAACGGGGTTGAACTGCGGAATCGACGAATCCCTTAACATGCAAATATTCATATCGAGTATTTATCGCTTACTCTTTGTATACCTCATAAAACTTTTACTAGGTTGGTGTCGTATTCTAACGTTAAGAAATATAAGATATTTCTTAATGTTAGAATACGGCACCTCTCATTCACTGCCCTTCATCAGCAGTTTGACCGCAAGGCCGCGTCGCCGCCGCTGCTTTGTGATCATGTGGGCACCGAACGTGCAAACTCGTTTAAAAAATCGCCCATGTTATTTTAGCTAAAATTAGTCAATCCTATATCAGCTATATTATGATATATATAATTATCTGCCATAGGTTATATGGCAGATAATTGTATTCTGGATTGAAACCAATAGGAAGGAACATAATATAATCCCAAATGTAGTTCAAACATTTCAGTTTGTAAATTATGGATAACGGGTAAATAAATTGAACGCTATACCTGCTTTGTAGAATGGAACCATTGTTTCAACTACTGATCTCAGCACAATGTGTTCGTAATTAGTGGAAAATTAATAGAACAGGGATCAATGCAAGGCGCGAAATTGGATTTAAACATTTAATTATAACAAAATTTTGGTATTGTAGGCTAAGTCGTTAGTCGTAGTGATTTCGGTAAATTACTGAATTTTGCTGTTTTGCAGAAAAAAATGATACTAGACCCCAGCGTCATTTTGTACTGGATCTCTATTTACTATTAATTTTGTAGATGCAAAAGGTAATGACATATTTTTGATGCGAGAACTAATTGAATTTTTTTCTTTTTTTCTAAAGGCTGTATTCGCTTAAATTTAATACTTAAGCTAGAGCTTTCTTTTTTTACTCCAGCTTAAAACATTGATGTGAAGAGCTTCAAAATATACATTGCACATATATATAACATATCTCAACCGATTACACTGTATCTAGAACATTTTATATTCGTTACCTTAAAATTAGTTATAAGTAGGAACGTCCATTCACACCGCACCAATGTAATACATGCTGAAGCACCTCGTTCCCGCAAGGCTATCGCAGTCTTTAGCTTTAAGGGTAGTGGTTTCACAGTGAATATCTGTAATCTCTGCATCGCTCGTGAGTGTAAACTATCTTGTAGGTACAGGCATTGACCACAGCGAGGCTGATCTGAGGTCACCGGCGGTGGCCGGTCTTCTTATTTTAGACATACGCCATGCGAGGTACTGAGCTCTAACTTGCCGTAACACAGTATTATTACTAACACGGAAGTTATGATTCATGCAACAAATGGAAGCCTTAACAAGTTCGTATACCTACCTACTTAATTGCATAGTATTAAGATTTTTTTATAGTTGTGGTATAAGTAACTACTAATAAAAATAAAAATAAATAAATAAAAAGAGCATAGATAATAAGGCAATCTTGTAAATTTTTTAAATAATATTCTTCTTCTTCATTCTTCTTCTATATACTTATCTAGTCGGCTTGAACTGTGTTGGTGTTTGTTTGGTTTCCTACTTTGTACTTATAATTTAAGAAAGATAGTAAAATATTTATCATTTTTATATTTCAGAACCCTTAAATTTTTAACTCTTCAATTCCCAGTGTCACTTGTAGGTGACAGAAGTTCAATATAATTTTTATACCACAAAGGCAATGTTATTTTTAATTTCTACCACTATTGTAAGAAAGCCAAATATAGACGCTTTTCATTTAGATAGAAATTGGTACTTTATCATCATCATCATCAGCCTATAGCAGTCCACTGCTGGACATAGGCCTCCCCCAATGAGCGCCATAGCGCCCTGCCTTCAGCTTGCCGCATCCAGCATCTACCTGCAGTCTTTCGCAGGTCGTCATCCCACCTGGTCGGAAGTACATCAATAATAATAGGTAATTGGTACTTACATTATAATATTATAAACAACTCACACAAAAGAAATGTTCGTAGAAAGATGATCTATCCACATCAAAGGCTCTGTAAATACGTCAGTTCTTCAATAATTTGATTGTTTAACAAAATATAAAAACAAACATCAAATCCCTAAGTTGTATACTGTTTTTGTAGTTTTGCGGATTACTCACTAATCCCTCGGAATATTTTTTATTTTATTAGGGGCCACCGGGATCATCCTCTTAGCAACTGTAAATGCATCATCCAAATCGGTTCATAAATTACCCAGATATCACCTCACATAAAAAAAACATACATAGGTACAGTCGAACATGGAATCTCCTCTCTTTTTTCGAAGTCTGTTAACACTTTGACTGCGGTTTTTTTTCGACGACTGCGATCTTTTTTTTTACCTAAAAAATTCGTGCTGCCGCTCTACACAGCGGTTGTATTGCGCCGCACATGCGTTTCGTTCGAAAAATATTACAGCTCTGCTGAGTCACAAAGATCTGTATTTTCTCAGCCGCTGCGCTAGTGTGGATTTACGCATATTAGTCACTTGTAGAAAACTCATACCGTGCGTTTTCAGCACTCAAAGTGTTAAAATAATTGGTGTTCGGTATTTATTATATTTAGATAGGTATTAATTCAATAAGTAAGACTTCGTTCCATGAAAATTGAGTACTGTAGGTATTTGCAATACTATGTTTTAACTTGTAGTTAATTCGATTTGCCAAGAAACAAATAAATGAGCAACTTAATACTAATTTCTATCAAAACAGTAATGAAATCAGCTTAGAAATAAATATTTATCCAAACATTTCAAAGGAATCCGTGGTCTTAACTTGCTTGATTGAGTTTGTAACTTATTTTCTAACAAAAAGGTTCAATAATCTTCTCAACTCCTGTGCCAAAGTATCATTTATCCGGGCGCAGAATTTTGCAGAACCAACGTTCTGAATTCAAAATAACGCCAGTAACAATTTCTTGGAATAACTTGCCTTTACGCTTTGCTTGCAATTGCGTGCATTCTACCTACAAAGGATATCAAAACTGCGAAACGAGTAGAAGCAAATCTCTGGTTCAAACAGAAAAATACAATATTAACTGAAACATACAGCATAGTTGCATACATGCATACGACAAGTACCGTGGACTGTGAAAGAGAATGATGATGAAAGTAACTATTGATCATTAGAAGCACTGACTGAACTTTCTCATGAAAGCCTTATCTAGAGCGCTTAAACGCAACATTAGGATACCTATCGATTGGTTACAATAAGCTCCTGTGGGTTATTAGATCATATTAATGCTTGGCGAGTACATGCAATATTTTCCCATACCCGAGTAATGGCCCGATATAATAGTATAAGCAAATACTTTCTCAAGTTAAGCCAGCATCCTGCGTTATTATTAGTGACCAAGGAATTTTCTCTTTGTATCTAGAAGAGCATTCCTGTGGGTCCTGTGCCCGCGGTGCGGTGCACAAAGGCAATGGGTTAAGTCAAGCGGACGGTATGTTGGAACTTTTATTGAAACTCTCCCCTGAGGAGAGTAGCTGTGAGCAGGATACCCGATAGGAGGGAAATAATATACCTGAACAAATTGTTGTTCTGTGGTCAAAGCTTTTGGTTGAAAGTTATTGAAATACGTGTGGAGTGGCACAAGAGCCGGAGTCCTATACTCCAACAATAATCATCTCTAGATTGGTGTTCTTGGAGTTCATACTTACCTCATTGTTTGCTTCTTTGTTTAGATCTAGCTTCTAGATTATCGCACGTAATGACTAGATTTCGAATATTAAAACACAACACTTGCTTCTTAACCACAACATGCCAGTATTGCCAACTCGCAAAGTTTTGGCACAGCCCGCAAACGTTGCGTAAGCTTAGCCACTACAGCTTTGCCCGGGGCTATCCATTTTTATTATGAGCTAAGTAGCCCTCGTTGTGGATATTTCAGGATTATGCCCTTGCCTCGATTTGTAATCCCTTCCTTGTTTTGTTGAGGATTTTTCTTTTACAACCTTTTTAGGGTGCGGTGGTTGTGATCATTGTTTATTCAAAGAACGTTGCTAAAATAAAATATTATTAAAAACAAAGTGTTCAGATTATGAAACGTAGGTATTGAGTTCCTTGTTTGGAATCAAAATATGTAGAACGCATGCCGTTGTGACACTCGTATGCTGCACCGAAACTCAAATAAATGAGAAGTAGTTGTTAAAAAAAAACTAAAACAAACTAAAAAAACTAAAAGTCTGCGACGACAATTAGCCACCAGTCTTACCCAGTCAGCATAGGCTTGGCCACCATTTGTTTTAAGTTATTATGGGAAAAGCTGCTCCATTCATCTAGGGCTGCCAAAAAACACTCTATAAATAAGGGTAAGGATCTACCTTCAGACACATGAGTCGCCTGTTACCTGGACTCTTATGAGACTAGTGTCCTTAGGAGCTCTCGTCCACACACACACATACACTCATGCAAGGGGAATGGGGATCCAGGTGATCCATTACTTGAGCAAGGGATGCTCCCGAGGGATCCCATCCAGCTGGATCAAATTTTCACTCTCTACTTTGCATACATTAAAGCTAAGATAAACGTG
This sequence comes from Eupithecia abbreviata, assembly GCA_943735965.1. Taxonomy (NCBI): domain Eukaryota; kingdom Metazoa; phylum Arthropoda; class Insecta; order Lepidoptera; family Geometridae; genus Eupithecia; species Eupithecia abbreviata. The sequence continues at coordinate 6,640,392 of OX030991.1, read as the reverse complement.
TAAAACATGCAAGCTTTTGATACTTATGCCGTTTCAAAGATGTTAATCGATCACTAAAGCTAAACAATATATTTTTTATAACCGCTAAGTTCCATGTTTCATAATACTCATTTGGCATACAATTTACCAACTAGTCATCTCATAACTTATAAGATTTTTTGGGTAAATTATAGTATTAATACATATCTATATATAAAAGCATAGGTACCTGTTAGATTAAGCTAACAGGTACCTACTAGATGCTCTTGAACCTATCAATATGCATTCTAGATAACCAGAATTCAATGTTCAACATCTATTAGTTGAGGTTGGTTCTGTAAAACAAAATCTAGTTACATCAAACTTACCGTCTGCAAAGTTTTCAAACTTATCTGTCTTCAGATATCTCGATTGTATTCCAAAGCAATTTTTGTCATATTTTATGCCTAGCATGATAGCATATTGAATAGGGTAATGTAGACGAAAAGTTTTCTGACTATGTCTATGATTAATTGTAAAATTTTGGGGATCGAGTTTGTAAAGTTTGGAGAAACAAATTGAAGCGTATTGTTGGGTATTTTAAACATTGAATTCATAAATAGACTAAACAATCAGAAACAAATTGTGCTGTATCAAAACATTGTTTAAGTTAACGTTGATGAAATACAAATTTTCGAAAAATATAGAGATATAATTATCCATTGGTCTGCAATCAAATCTTGATCTAAATAAGATATATTAAGAAGGTATTTATTAAGTATTAGATAAGGGCTTAATTGCAGTGTTAAATAGGACTGCCGTGTTTTAAATTTAAGCCATAAACAGTTTTAAAAAAAGATTTGCACACACATCTTACCCGGTATAACGTAGGTAACGTTATGGCAAATTATGTGTATTGGTAGGTATGAGATAATACATAGAACATATTTTTATGGACGAAAAAAAATGGCTATTGTTGGAATGTTTAAATTGAATTGATGAATGAGTGAATAAACCTCATAATAATGAAGGCACGGTACTTATTTCATTCAGGAAAAAATCGTTAAAATACGATGCAGTTGTTTTCCTTATTTAGCGCGCACTTTAATCAAAATCTGCATCGTATCCTTCAGGCAATATCAATATAAGTTTTTTTCCTGAATAAAATAAGTAATCATACAAAATAAGAAGCTGTATGTCTTGTTAAATAAACTTACTAAACGTGAAAAGAACGTTGTGTAACGAAATGTTGTTAAAACAAAATGAAACGCGATGCGATGTAGAAATTGTTGATTGTAAACACCCGCGGTGTCATCACGTCGGGTGCTACTAATTTGATTGTGGTTATAGTAAATTATACGATTTGATTCAACTCAACATGCATAGCGTGGCGTGTGAATAGTTTGTTTCCGCCTTCACTGATGGTATCCAACCAGGGCAAGATGGGTGTGGTGTCAAACTTATGAGATTTTATTCAGCTGACTCTCAGCTAATAACACATCTATACAAACCTTTGTGGTTTCCTTCGTGTTATTTTTAAGCTTTATGTAACAATATCTTAAAATCTTCAATCTTCGGTAAATAAATAAAAAATAAAAAAAGATCAGGCCTTACACATTCAGAATTCGAATGGCCTTTGTATCAGCCCCATACTGACTGCCTTACTCGATTCCACTTTACCCGACCCGACCTGATTAATTAACGTTTGGTTTCCAAATGTTTGCCTTCCACTAAGAGCTGACCCAGCACTTTCATTTATCGCTATAAATAAAACCAATGACGTATTGTTTTCATGAAAAGAGATGTCGCGTCAAACGTCCAATAAAATACAGTTTATTCATTTCGAAGAAAATTTCTCCTAAAAGGCTCATAAAATATTATTTCCAATAACATTTATAGACAGATGGATAACTTATTATACGACACACAAAACAGAATACAATACAGGAATAAACAATAGAATAAAGGAAGTAAAGGTAAAGGGCGGCCTTGTCGCTGAGAGCGATCACTTCCAGGCAACCTTTGGATGGCCTGGATATGAAAGAACAAAATAGACGGTGGTACTTTAGTAAATATATAGATAAATAAAGAAAACAAATACACTACATAATGTACATACCTACATTACATACAATTATGTTGATTGGGTTTCTTTTATTCATATTTTATACATCATTCATTTTTTTTACAGAATGAATAAACTTCTTTGGTGAATTATTTCCAAGCATGTATATATATTTATAAAGAAGGTATTTGTAATTTTGTTAATATTTTGTTAATACATAAACTCATACCATAACACATGCTTTGCTTAGCTTGGGGCTAGATGATGCTGTGGATAGTCCAGCATTATTTATTTCAACAATATTAACCTTCCCGGGTCACTTAGATATCATAAAATAAATTCTGTCGACATGAATTTACGCGGTGTTCAAAGCTCGGTCTACTTCAGCGCCTAATTATAAAATTCTTTAGGTATAGCTATCTAAACTTAACTGGATTTTTATTATAATGATGTATAATAACGAGTAGTATTTCAGTTCTCGTGTGGCGCTCATTGGGGAGACCTATATCCAGCAGTGGACTGCTATAGGCTGATAATGAATGCAGTTTCCGTAACGCAAGCTCTGCTTACTTTGGGGCTAGAGGATGCTGTGTGGAAATGTCTTCTATTTCCTGTATTATAACGTATACCCATAGTATTATTTATTTCATTGTATTACAAAATTAATACCTATATACTAGTATGTAACCTAGGTCCACCATCTTATCTAGGTTCTTTACAATACAATACAAAAATTCTTTATTGTACACCATAATAAAATTAAACATTACAAAAATACATTATATGCGCCAGGTACAATGGGCGGCCTTATCGCTTAGAAGCGATCTCTTCCAGGCAACCTTTGGATGGAAAGAATTATATGAATTTAAGAAAAATAAGAATACTAAAAAACAAATAATAAATATTACAAATTCCAAAATAAATAATACACTACTTAAATACATAAATAAATAAATAGTAAGTACCAATATTCATTCTTTTGGCAGGAAAAACTCCTTGACGTGAGCTTTAAAAACAGGCAAGGATATAGTTTTTCTAATGGACTCTGGTAGTGCATTCCACAACCTTATGGCCTGGATGGAGAAAGATTTGTCGTAGAAACTGGTTTTATGAGGTAGGTTCTTTAGTCAATTATTTTCATGTTTTGGTGTACGACTTTATTCGTACACCAAAACATGAAAACAATCCAATGAAGTGAACCCAGCTGCAAAATACACTTGAACGCAGAGATGTAAATGTTTAGGTAGGCGAATGGACAAATGGACGGACAGCACATGCATTGAAATAGGCTCTTTCGTATCCTCTGAATCGGAATCCACAAAGGAATTGTATTTTCATGTGTGTCGTGATGGAAAAGAACGTCGAATACACAACTGATGAGTATATAACAGATGTCAAACCTGCTGTCTCATAATATAATAAATAAAAAAGTTTTGAGGGAGCACAATTACATAACAAACTTCCACATGATATTATAGAACCCAGGTGATGATGATGATGACCCAGAAATAACGTTATATTAACTAATTACCGAATAAAATATAAAAAAGTTTTGAGGGAGCACAATTACATAACAAACTTCCACATGGTATTATAGAACCCAGATGATGATGACCCACAAATAACGTTACATTAATTAATTACCGAATAATATATAAAAAAGTTTTGAGCGAGCACAATTACATAACAAACTTCCACATGGTATTATAGAACCCAGATGATGATGACTCACAAATAACGTTACATTAATTAATTACCGAATAACACATAAAAACGTTTAGAGGGAGCACAATTACATAACAAACTTCCACAGGATATTATAGAACCCAGATGATGATGACCCAGAAATAACGTTTTATTAATTAATTACCGAATAACATAAAATAAAAAGGAATACATCTTAATTGTTTTCGGATTACTTGTCAATCAATAAATTTCTTTCCGGCCCTGGTGGGGGCACAGAGAGGGGCCTCGAGGCTTGGCCTCATTACCCCGGCGTCAACTCGAGGGGTGACGACCCCTCGGTCCTAGGGTTTTATAGGAATATTTTTTTTCCCCCTTCACAATGTTTTCTTTTTTTTTTGGCTTCATTTTTTTTTGTTTTTTTTTTTTTTTTTTTTTTAAACTTGATTACTGTGCACATATCATTATCTAGCCCCAACCTAAGCAGAGCTTATGTGGTATGCTGAGCTTATGAGGGTACAAGATAATGTATATACTATACATAGATAAATATTTTTAGTATACATAAAAAATACCCAGAAAACCTTTTTTTATTAAATGAGGTTCGGTGGTTCAGATTCCCTTTCAATGACATCACTGATAGACAGAAACCTAGAGTACCTACTGAATGTCTTCAAAGACAAACAATAATTAGATTTCCGTACCCAACGGATTCGTACGAAAGTTATTTTATAGAGGTCGTGCGAATAAAAGGAATATATCAACAAAATAAACCTAACATAGGCTTTAACACTTTGACTGCTGAAATCACACGGTATGTGTTTTATTCAAGTGACTAATACGCGTAAATCCACACTAGCGCAGCGGCTGAGAAAATACAGATCTGTGTGACTCAGTAAAACCTTAATATTTTTCGAACGAAACGCATGTGCGGCGCAACACAACCGCTGTGTAGAGCGGCAGCACGAATTTTTTAGGTTAAAAAAAAGATCGCAGTCGTCGAAAAAAAACCGTAGTCAAAGTGTTAAGGCACTATTAACTTAATGGTGCAACCTATTTGTATGAATAAATAATATATCTATCTATCTATATATGTATATCATTGCCTGGAAGAAATAGCTTTAAGCGATAAGGCCGCCTATTGTACTGTTATTATGTAAGATTTAGATATAAGGTGTTATTTGTTATTTTGGGTACAATAAAGTGTTCAGTGAAATATTTTTTATGTGATTATTTCATGAAGTTTTTGACTTTAAAACAGAATAAATTTAATATATACAGTCTTATTGCGGTTGCTTACCTAATGATACATAAAATACATGTGTTTATTTTACTATTCTATGGATTATATAATATACTAGCTACGCCCTGCGGTTTCACCCGCGTGGTGATATATATTTGGATAGTATACAAAATATATCTTTATAAATTGTAGGCTATGTGATATTCTGATGTATAAGCTATATTATTGTAAAGTTTCATTAAATTCCATTCTGTAGTTTTTACGTGAAAGTGTAACAAACATCCATCCATCCATCCATCCATCCATCCATACTTACAAATTTTGACGTTTATAATATTAGTAGGATATTATTAGGATTCTGCAACCAGTATCATGAATAAAAAATAATAATAAAATAATTTATTTATGAAACGTGCCCGCGTTCTGAAATTCGGGCATTAGATGTGAATGTCATTACACTGTCACATTACACATACACGGGCTGATGTGGCATATAATTAAATTTATGATGATAAACATTGTTCACGCTACGTCAGCATTTATGACACGCATGAGAAAATGTTCCATGTGAGGGTTTCCTGCCGTTTATAGGTACGCTTTTATGCGTTATGATTTGGTTGTTTAAATTGTATATCAGGTTTCTTAGTCTCATGAAGGTTTTAATGAAAGCACGGGTACCTTACCTGTAACTGGCGGCCTGTGTGCTGTGGCCAAGTATAAGAAGTCGTGTTCCTAGAGCTTTGGTAATTCTGTGGAAATAGAGTATATGCTACATACACAGTGTGATGTGGCATATAATTAAGTTTATGATGATAAACATTGTTCACGCAACGTCAGCATTTATGACACGCGTGAGAAAATGTTCCATGTGAGGGTTTCCTGCAGTTTATAGGTACGCTTTCAGGCGTTATGATTTGGTTGTTTAAATTGTATATCAGGTTTCTTAGTCTCATGAAGGTTTTAATGAAAGCACGGGTACCTTACCTGTAACTGGCGGCCTGTGTGCTGTGGCCAAGTATAAGAAGTCGTGTTCCTAGAGCTTTGGTAATTCTGTGGAAATAGAGTATATGCTACATACACAGTGTGATGTGGCATATAATTAAATTTATGATGATAAACATTGTTCACCCAACGTCAGCATTTATGACACGCGTGAGAAAATGTTCCATGTGAGGGTTTCCTGCCGTTTATAGGTACGCTTTCAGGCGTTATGATTTGGTTGTTTAAATTGTATACCAGGTTTCTTAGTCACATGAAGGTTTTAATGAAAGCACGGGTACCTTACCTGTGACTTCATTAAAACGACAATTTTTTGACAATTTTTTGACAATTCAATTAAAACGTGTTCCTAGAGCTTTGGTAATTCTGTGGAAATAGTACGCTACATTTAATTATCACTAGCTTCTGTTTGCGGCTTCACAGGCGCTTTTACTACTATGTTTGTACTATCTATGATAAACTATACTTTACCTTTGTCTAAACTCCTCATCAAAATGCATAAATACAGAGATATACTGTTAAAGTTACATTTAATTGTTACTATCAGATTAATTACCCGAAGATATATTTTAATCACTGTTGGGTATAAAATTATGAAGGTAACTAAATGGAAGGCTTTCGGAATTCCTGATTCTATAAATTTTGGTAATTTGTACTCCGAAAACCCTTCAAAAATTAAGTTTAATAAGATTAAATTAATTATAAAATATCATCAATATAATATCATAAAATTAAATATTTTTTTTTTATAAATCCAAAAAACTAACAGTTGGCCCCAACTGGCACCTTCTATCCTTACTAAAAGTCTAGCCCCAGACTGTTTCAAAGAAAACCAAACTAAGGAAACCTTCGTAACATCTGCTAATATATAGGTGATACTAGCTGAGCCCTGCGGTTTCACCCGCGTGGTGATAGATATTTTGGATAATATACCATATATCTTTATGAATTGTAGCCTATGCGTTATTCTGATATGTAAGCTATATTATTGTGAAGTTCCATTAAAATACACTCAGTAGTTTTTGCGTGAAAGAGTAACAAACATCCATCCATCCATACTTACAAACTTTCGCATTTATAATATTAGTAGGATTATTCAAATTGTTTAATCATTTTATTTTCAACTTTAAGCAGCTGAATCAAAACTGTAAATAAAAAATACGGTTTTCTATACATAGTAAATTGAAAGAACACAAAAAAAAAACAGTCCCAGGTAGTAATACTTTTTACGGACAAATGTGACCCGTCAATTACAGAGGTGGTCTGACAAATGAGTCGTGGAGAGGTGGGACAATGCTCTGTAATAGACCTGCGTTCATATATAATTTACCAGTTTTTTTCCTCTTCCAATTATAAATTATGAATTTATGTTGATGAAATTGTCCACTCATTTTTCGCATCTTGAATTAGCGTTTTGAATAAAAAAATCAGGTTTTAAATTTTATGGAAAGTCCAGGCCTAGTAGGATAAAAGGAAAAATGTTCTTTTACCAAATCAATAAATTTTTTTGCGGCCCTGGGGGTGTACAGAGAGGGGCCTCGAGGCTTGGCCTCATTACTCTGGCGTCAACTCGAGGGGTGACGACCCCTCGGTCCTTGGGTTAGTGGGAATCTCTTTTTTTCCCCCCATTTCAGTTTTTTTTTGGCTGCTTTTGTTTTATTATATGTATATTTTTGTTGGTTTTTTTTTTGGGTTTTTTTTTTTATAAACCCAAGGACTCTATGGTGGTGTAAGGACAAATTTACTTATTAGCAGGGCAAGGGACCTGATACGATAATATTAGTAAATTTGTGAGCCACAATGCCCCACAAAGATATAATAAAATTATAATACAGAGACCATACGAATGTGTTCAACTAATACTCGTAGCATTGTAGCATAAGCCTACTTTATCGGGCATCTCACACCCACGATTACGTAATAAAAAGTGATATTATTTGCGGAAATATTTGCAGAGGGGTATCAATATCTAGAATGTTTGGCTGAAATCTCATGGGTCTTGGTGAGACAAGACCCGCTCCGCTGCACTGTCAAAAAACCACACTCAATTCAATAGCTCTATAAAGAGCTATTGAGCTAAAGAGCATAAAGAAGGTTAAATATTGGGACAAAAAGTGATTAAATATGTAGCTAATCAACATTCCTTGTTTCACAAACTATTTAACTTTTTACCGTTTAAAATTATGTCTTTAATAGTTTTATTGACGCAACTCTCTGAAAAGCAATTGATGAAAAAAGATAATAAATTTTAAATTTTCTTGTTTCAGGCTAACGATGCATCGGCTTCTCAGCATCACACTCATCACAATAGCCGTCGACTACGTGTGCTCTGAAGACAGGGAGCACCAGGGCCCACAGCCCTGCGGGGGACGCCTCCGGGGCCCCGTCGGGGTCATCCAGACCCCCAACTTCCCCAACGCCTTCCCCGTCCCCATAAAGTGCAAGTGGATCATCGAACACGACAATATAGTGAACGGGACCATATCGATATATTTCACCCAGCAGTACACCACCAGTGGGTTAACCTTCACCGAGTACATGTACTATGATGAATCGTACAAGTTGGGGGAGAGACGGGCTCTAACTGTCACAGAGGAGAACATAACGAGGATAAAATGGCTTCAGGTATGTTAAAGTCATATATTTACATTATCACGTCTTATTTATTCATACGCTGGAAGTTTCAACGGTGTCGTATTTTAAGATAATGTAGGTAACACAGGGTGACATAAACAATAAAGTGGCTGACATTGTATTTGTATGAAATATTGTGATAAATAAGCTATTTGTGTGTGCGAATGGAAATATAACCCATTAGCAATAATAGGTATCATGTTTGATGTCAAACAGTCGTTATAAACGGGCTATTTTTTTAACTGATACTGATATAACTACTGGTTTTATGGTTTAGTTACTAATATCTACCTAAACCAATATTGCACATTTACCACAACTTTACAATATAAAAAATGCAATTTCTATTTGACAACAATAAAAAAATTAAAACAAAACTAGTTTATGCATTTGTTAGTATGTCCCAATTAAATATTATTATATATAACACGCCACAGTCTATACTTGTTCTAACTCTTCATGTCCATCCAAAGGTTGCCTGGCAGAGATCGCTTTAAGCGATAAGGTTGCCCATTGTACAACACATTCTTTGTTTGTCTTTTTTCTGTCCAGTGTATCTGTTTTTATGGTGTGCAATAAAGAATAATTGTATTGTATTGTATTTTCTAATTTTCTATGTGTACCTCCCCTTAGCATTTCAACTTTGTGTGTGGGTTGTGCGGTAAAAGTCTGCGAGGTCATAACTTTTTATTTTCATTTCCGCTCGTGTAAATACAGTTAGATGGTTTAGCAGTTGTTAGTTTTGCTGTTTTATTTTTACTTTTTAGCAAAATGTTCACTATGAATAGATGTAATTTTTAACTTTTATTTTTGTATTAGTTATGTGTGATTCTCCGTAGTTTTAAAACAAAATATTATTAGTAGTTTCACGTTGAATTTAGTTTTAAACTATTTTCTTGGTAAAACACAGAAAAGCTCTGTTTATATTTGTTTTTCTATTTAATTTTTTTTTTTTTTTTTAGGGGAGGGAGGCCTTTGCCCTGCAGTTGGACACCCCGGGCTAATATAATAATATAATAATAATAATTTAATATTTGTCAATAATGAGATAACTTCACCCGAGATATCTAATCATGGTGACGTCAACGAAGGCTGCTTACCCACTTACCCACGTAGGTATAAGGCTACTAGCTCACTAAGCCGGAATCGTTAAAAGCGTTAAAATTCGGTTCGTATACAAACGCATACGAAATACTGGCCACGTGCAACCCCGAGTTACATATTCCGTGTAAGGCCATTGAAAAACACCGACGCGTAAAACGTTCGGTTAGAGCTTAAATCAAATATTTACTAGTGGCAATGCCTAGTCATAGCGTTGGAATGAATAGCTAGGTGATTAAGGACACTTTCGATTGCTAACACTTTGATTTGTGGTAAGTCTATCCAATGCTATTAATGTTGAATAACTTTAATAGTTTCTGTTCAGAGTTATTTTCACAAAAATCACTCTGAATCTGTGTCGGTTCTTAGCGATATTAATACTCTTACCCGTTATCACGAAAGCAGATCAAATTAGTCAATGATCAAACCTCATATGTTAGTTGTATTTGTGTAAGTTCTTATAATTGCTTTGATGTTGAACTAAAATTAGTGGACTAGTCTGTCGAATCATTGATTACGCACAATGTCGTAATAAACGCTGCGCTGCATGTTCGAATGCCTATATTCATTTATATATCATATTATATTATATTAACGCTACAAGTCATTTCCTTGGGCAAGCGCTAGTTAAATCGTAAGTTAACAATCAGCATTCGAGAAACCTTCTATTAACGTTTTATCGTTATTTCTCATGTGCGTGACTTGTCTCTACCCAGCTGTCATCTCTCAGCTGTATGTCATGGGCTATACGCGATGACAGTATCCCATTCGAAATAGTGTCACCCGCGACATTCGGGTGCAATCTGGATGCGCTTAATTGAAATGACATTTTGGCCTAAGCAAAGCTTTTCGCTTTGAATGGAACACATTGACTTCGATTAATTGATAAAATGAATGATTTTGGTGATCCGCTTAATCCTGCTCTCATGGAAATTTTTTATGGGCTTTTATTTTCGATTTGAAAACCTTTTTTTTTTTATTTAAAAGCCGAAGTGAAAGTTCTTAATTAAATTCCACGTGGGATAGTGTTTTGCATGTTTGGGTAATAGAATTACAAATCATTTAGGAAATCATATTGTGCTGGTAAAAGTAATGTATGTACCAGCACAATTTGATTTCCTAAATTAAAAAGTCACGTGTTTTTTTTTTGAGGATAGTATTGAGACTTAATCGTGACCCTCATCTTTCCACAGGTTTGGTACAACACCTCTATCGTATGTACGTACAGGGAACTACGCAAATCTCACACATAATCGTTACGATCGGTCTCCATACAATCGTCAAATGGACTCGGAGATCTGTTTTATTCGACAAATTGTTTATCAGTGATCTCTAAAAACAACTTTACTTGGATTTCTCAGCAATCCACCAAGTCAAACCTCAAAATATTTTCTTAATTTTGTAAAATTGTGCTAACTCTATCGAAAAAAACTAAGGCAAATATGCAATGACAAAGGTAGGACATTGGTGTATTTTATATTATGTTGATAGTACATTCCATTATATATCATATATCATATCAAATCGTTTATTTGTAGTTAAACATAAATTAAAAAAAACATACAAACAGAAAAAATCGTTACCAACCACTTAAAGAAAATACTACATATAGCGAAAATATAATATTATTAAATTTAGTTTAAACTACAAAATGGTCCCAACTCAGCACATACAGGTGTTAGTAAAACACCTGCGCTGGTTTTCTGCTGGGGCCTGTGGGACCGAGGAAAACAAATTAAAATTTATAAAAAGCGAAGTGCTACATACAAAACAAATACATACAAAAATTAAGTAATGAAATAAATAAAAAACAAGTAATGAGGAATTTAAAAAATTTATTAGCTATTCTGCCGATCCCTGAGACCACGGCCGACGTGTCGTGAATCTTAGACAACAATTCATTGATATGTACGCGCACATATAATGTTTTATTTTTGGAGACTTTAGGTGTGCCTTTGTTTTTTGCGGCTTTACAGTTTTCAGTAAAAAACTAAAGGAAAGAACTGGGATCCTACTACAATACCAATATGGACATTATTTTCCTTCAGCCCTAGCAAATACAAAGCATGCAGAAAGAAGATACCTAATCATGCAAATACATATACATAAATAAATTTCAATTATTGACTATGAATAATATATGAAAATTATCCTCACTTACCCTCAGAGCACAATATGACTGATATAAGTATACTTACTTCAAACAGTTTCACTTACTTATTAATAAAAAGTTAATCCAGTAGGTATATTGCTACCTATCATGTTAGCTGTACTATCGTTTGGTTCACATGTTATTGCGAGAGTTTCTCTAACATATTTTTACTAAAAACAAATATACTGGCTACCTGTTCGAAATCCAAACTTAAAAATGTAATAAGTCTGAATATAAACTTGAACACAAACAGCCAATAAAAATAAAAAATCAAGTCTCGAATCTTGTTTGAATTTATTCTTGGTCTAACCAGTTTTATTAATAACGTAGCTGTGATTTTGTTTACAGCTATTTATATATGTATATGCAACGTGTGGTTAGTACCGCATCGTAAAAGGTAAAGTGGCCATGTAAGGTTTTACTACCGAGACTTGTGAAAACTTTGCAAAAGAGTATAAAAAGGTCGTAAGAACGAACTCGAATTCGAACAAAAATTTTCTACCATTCTATGTTTATATCAGCGCAGAGATAATTTGACAAAGGAGCGTATTGCAATTTTTAATGGTAATTTTGAAACCTGTCATAAGGAAACATTATCAAATTAGATTAAAGAGTAACAAATTTTCTGTGTATATAGGATAGGTTGCTAATTGATGGATAAGATAAACAGTCGAACCCGTCAACTCCATCCGTCCATGCTATTAGATCCAATGTTCATCTTCAAAATCAATAACAAGTATCTCTCACATCAATTCTCATTTCGACCATGGCTTCACAGAGATGATAGTGGCCGTTATTTTTTCCTGCCAGGAATGGCCGTGACAGGGGTCGACCTCTGTCAGCTGACCGCTATTACGGTACAGGAACTACGCAATAAGAACATGCTGGAAAAAATGCTGCGGATGTTTTTGTTGATGAGTTGGTAAACTTTTAGGACCTTTTGTATATATTGTTTCTTTTTAGCAACGAGACAAAGTAATAATGATTGAATTCGAAAATAAATGACAAAAATCCCTTTCATACACAAAGAAAGGCTAAACAAAAGGACATGACTTCTCTTTACCCGTTCACTTTTTTTTTTCATTTCTACGCATCCTTGTTATTTATTGTATTTACATTTTCCTGCTGACATGTTAACATCGTGTCATATGTCAGTTGATCCTGAAACAATTCGTGCGTGGTTGTATTTAAGACATAATTTTACATCTATTCCTACATATTGAGTAAAAAGGTTTAATGCCATTGTCTTGGTGTTCCCAGCTGTTTGGAGCTGGGCATTATTACATATAGCAGGTGAAAACAAAAGAATATTTTATACATACCCAGTTATAACTAATATTGGGTAGGCACCCAAAGGTGCAAACTACGAGTGCTGGCTCACCCTGGGTTGCAACACATTACATCGCTATCACTCGTGGAAATCGCGAAAGCTTATTTTTTAACGAATATACCGTTCCTAATACACTGGCTGTTTTTGGTCATATCAAGTCCCCTTGACAGTGCATTATATAATATATATTATTATAATGCCTGACTAAACTGTGTGACTGGTGACAATGTTACATGGTCATTTTTGCTTATTGCCAAACGACAAGTTTGAAATTTTAAGTTAAGTAGTAAGAAAGTCTTTCGTTTCTAAATTGAGGCTCTATCTGTTCCCCACAAGTAATAATGTCTGAGTATTTATGAGGCGACCCTTTTCGTTCATTTAAAGGCTTTTTAAGAATTAAATCCTTTTCAGAATGTAGAGCGTTTCAGTTTGGTTTATTTTCGTAAAATGTTTGAATGGTCAGGAATAAAAATGTTAAAATATTTAAAAGACAGTTTGTTACCTATATACTTTAAAAAACCCATACAAATATTACGCTAACAATATAACTTATAGGAGGCTATCCAGTGGACTGGAATGGAAATGGAATGAGGCCTTCCCTAATAAGTGCCTACTACATTTTTGGCTGCTAATATTATTTAGCTTTTAAAGACTTTCATGGCTACACAATAAACGTTTGTGGCAAACCCAATACAATTACAGTATGTTCTTATTAATTTTGTCGCTTCACAGAAATGAAAACTTGCTTAGTTTGTCTCTCAAAAATCAATTCAAATACGGTTTAACTTACTTTACTTAGGTTCTAACTAACTTAAACTACCGATGTGGCGCGGCGGGCGAAGGTCCACTTGTGATACAGGAGGGGTACGTTACCGCTTTAGGACAAATGTTTGTTCGATTGCAAATATCTGTTCTGAGTATTTTCTTCGTAAAAAAAAATATTTATCTATGTATTGCATTGTTTTAAGTATATTATTTATTTATTTAAAAACAAAATCCATCATCCCAATACCCATAACACAAGCTCTGCTGAGCTTGGGACTAGATGATTGTGTGATTATCTATAGATAGATATATATATTATCCTGTATTATTTGTTATTTTCTTTCATTTATTTAAATATTTGGCTATTATCGAGGTGACCAACAATTCTTACAATTCCTCTCTTGTAGAAGAAACCCAACGTTTCACCTTTACAGCTTATGTAAGTAGAACAATGTCTTAAAATATTTAATCTTATCGTGTTATCCGTCATGGATGATTAAGGGTCAAAGCCCTGCATTATCTACACGGTAGCATCATTGTAGATTCCTCTAACCCCATACCCTGACCTGATTTTGATGGATCGTAAAACAATAAGCCCTTTGAAGTTATAGGTATCTCATAATAACTTGACAACCTTGGAGTGAATTGGAGTGTAGTAAAACATAAGGGTTTAATAGTTAAATTGTAATTTAAGCGGTATTTAAAAAAATTAAAAAGTTACCGCCTGAGTTCAAACCGGTCAAGTTGCCTACATACATTATAATTTTACCAAAAAGCGTTCCAAAAAGGCTCGCGTAATAAAACACCTGCTTCCAGATAAACCTGGCTGATCCTTATCTCTCGGACAGCACCTATTTTTTTTTTATTAAATATGGATTCCAGGAACCACCTTCCTACCCCATGGCAATTGGAGTACTTTGTTATGTACACAATCGCGGAGCATGGAAAGCATTAGAAGCACACTTTGACATGGGTACATAAATATTATAAAATACTACCACTAAAGCAGCTTCTCTCAGCTATCGAAACATGGGTAAACAACATTATTTCAGCATTTAATTTCCTGCTGGAATCTCTTCAAAATAATGCTTAACATTAGAAAGAAAATAAATTATTAAATAAATGTAGGAAAACAAGAAAAACTTGTGGTAAAATTACTGTCATTTGCTCTGTGGTAGAAGAGAAAAAAACTCTGTTGTCCTGATGGCAGATTATAACCCTTTTGCATATAAGCTTCGGCTATTGTATGGGTTTCATCGCACTGAATGTATATTTTCATAATGGTTTCCACAGTGTATAAATCTCACAGAAACAACATTGCAACAAAAGCAGGTTTACATTATTATTCTTTAAAGTTAGCGTTTGAAAACATTTACACGATAAAAAAAGAACATTGATCGTGACGCTACTTGTTACGCATCTCTTGTTAATATAAGTCAGATGACCTTCAATATAACAGCATTAAAAGTTACAACCTCCTGGGCAATGTAAGATTTTTTTAAACTCCGACGTTAATCGTTTAAAATTCGAAACATCTAAACTTCTCTCTAGCCCTCCTCAGACTAGGCAATGCGCAACAGCATTTTCCCATAGTAAAAAAAAAAAAAGGTTTGACTGCGATGCAGCTAAGACGTTGAAAGTTTGCCCTTCTTATTATTGTTTACCGAATTTGAAAATAGTTTTTGGACTATCGGGGGATAAGGGAAGTTTACTGCGACAGTGAAATATTTTACGTGTGTTGGATTATGATCTGTTTCTTTGGAAATATATAGGAAAAGCTTGTCATAGAAAATGAGTTGGCATCACTTTTACCACGTTTAGTGTATGTTAAGCAGAATCAATCAAAGGATTGCTATGGAAATAAGTTGTGACACACATACTTCATACATAGGTACAGTAAGTCTATAATACATAGGTGCAGATCTCACATATTCCAAATCCTTATCATTAAAATTTAAATAATAATAATACTTACACATAAATCTTACTAAACAATTCCGGATCACACATGGTTTTAAGACTGCGAGCGACGCCAAGTTATCAGAAACCTAGTAAAGTACCTAGTAACCTAGTAGTTCCTAGTAAAGTAATTTGCTCCAATTCCATCCGATATCCAATAATCTCACTCTCAACACCTACACGTAAGCCTATATGGCGAGTATAAAATTACATAATTACGCGTTTATTTTCTTAAGAACTTCGTTGAACTGCCTCGGATGGGAAATTCGAAAAGTTAATTTGGCACGCGTAAGAAAATTTCTAATTTTCACAAACAGAGGCGCACTGGGTGCTAGATTAAACGCGTCGAGTAAAATTTCTTTTCACATCGTCAAAAGCTAAAAATGTTATGTTGATGATGGAAAATATGTAGGTGTTTTTGTATTATTAGGTACGCTCTTTATGCCTCGCTGCTTTTGCATTTTATAACCATATGGCACGGTTGTTCGATGTGGCTATCAATAAATAAAATTCTGATGTCACTTCCGCATGTGTCGTTGGAAAGTTGACCTTTCTGAACGATCGCGGAGAGCTTATTATACATTATACAAGGTCTAGTTTAAGTTACTAGCAGTAGTTGCAATATATAACAGTGGGGACTGTAAAGTACTTTAATGGCATTGTCCGTAAATGTATAACTGAAAAAAACCTTAAACCTTAAATTCAGCCCTGTTAATTCGTACTCCAAATGCTTCTAATTAAATTTAACACGGCTTTCAGAGCCTTCTGTGTTTGCCGCAATACTTATCGTCAATATGTGTTTGTCAAGGAAGTCCCTTAAATAGAATTAGGATTCCTGCTAGTACAAAAGTGTCGAGAGTTTCAAACGGTTCTCCTTGTTTATTTCAATTTTGGTATTTTAAGGATTATCTTGTGTGATGAAATGTAATAACCCTATTTCAGTTATTTGAAGAACTTACATATCTGGGTTCAGATAATGATATTTCTAAATCAAGCTTTTATTCAATAGGCTTTTCCTTCACTTTTATTGTTGCTTCGCAATATCTCAACCTTTTATCCGTAGGTCGAACTAAGGCTTTGGGCATAAATTATGTGTATTCCTAAGACGTAATACACAATCAAAAACGCAATGTAATAACAGAGCTTAACAAAGGTTGAATCATAGTTCAGTATAGGATCAAAAATAGTTCCGAGGCGGGCCGATTTATCGTTCGTGGAAATAGACAGATTACGGAACCCTAAAAGAATACAGTAACACCTCGCCGAATTAGTCAGTAGCCATTAGTAGGTAATTGAGCTCTAGAGACGAATTTTTCAATGTGTTTGTGTATTTGCAAAAGTGCAAACAAAATATATCATACTACATATGTAATAATGCATCAAAGTTGATTAATGTGAGCTCAGGCCAAACATAAAACATCTTCCAGTTATTTTTCTAACGAACTGCATTATAAAGACTGACATTCAATTTGAAAGGAAATAGCCATCAGTTCTCTATTAAAAGCTTTAAAGAATCACGTTACACAAGGCTTCGGCTTGCCAAAGTACAATGAACACATTACTAGGAGAAATTCCTTAGGAACCCTTCAAGTTTGGTTCAAAAATGTAATTCGATCTCACATTCGGACCTTCATTGTCTTAAACTATAAAGAGAAAAGTTTGGACCAATTCCGTGAAATGGTATTTTTACTAAACTTTTATTATTATTACATATTAGGCTGTTAAAGCTTACTCGTAAGTTAATAATTGTCGATCGTTAAGCGGAGACTTTCTTTCGAATCAGCTTTCGAATAGTAAGTAATGATAACTTAAAGAGGCGAACAGTGTATTTAAATTTGATTTTCTGGAACCTACCGGACCTATCAGGATTTTAAATCAAACGCACGATCAAATAAAGGAAAGTGGTCTTGCGATGACGAGCCTCGCGGAAATGAGAGTCTTTGACGAGACTCCAGATCCACTCCAGGCGAAAATTTGTATCTTTATCGAATCCCCGTATATTTTTTGGTGATTGTCCAGGTCCTTTGTCTTCGGGTCAACAAAAATACCAGTTAAAAGCGTATCTATAGAATAAATCTCCAAGTCGCGTAGGACAGCATATTTCAATAATCTAAATGTCAAAGAGTGCCATTCTTCGACGCCCTGTTCTCTCGAGAGACTGATATGAACACTCGTTCCATATTCACTTTAAGAATACCGACATCTGGAATGCTGTTTTAAATTCTAGCTTTTCTCTATTGAATATGGAGTTTCGTGCTATTTTTGAAAATCTAACGTAGCTGTTATAAATCATCATCAAATCAGCCACATCACCACATATAGCGGTATAGGCATATATATAATAATAGATCAAGGCAGATCTATTGACTCCTTACGTCAACTACAATGCCGGTTCATCGAGGCAGGCACTAGTGTCTCATAAATGTATCCGCATCATCATCATCAGCCTATAGCAGTCCACTGCAGGACATAGGCCTCCGCATCATTACTGTGTAATAAACTCAACAATTAGAATGAGTTATCTCATTACTAATAAAACCATAAGGTCAGCAATACGCACAAGTAAGTCAGTTCAAGTTCAAATAAGGTTCAGTTTTTTTACGAAATTACAAAACAAACGTTCCCCACATTGGTAATTTGACGACCGATGTGGCGCGGTGGGCGAAGGTCCGCCTGCGACGCAGGAGGTTGCGGGTTCGATTCCTGCCTCGGAACAATTGTGTGTACGATCTGCAGATATTTGCTCCGGGTGTTCTGGTCGTTTTCTATTTATAATAAAAAATATCTATCTGTGTAATATATTGTATTATGTATATCAGTTATCTAGTAACCATAACACAAGCTTTGCTTACCATGGGGCTAGATAATGCTGTGTGGATTGTCCAGCATTATTTATTTATTTATTTATTTTATTTATCACATACATACATACATTTTGGCGCTCATTGGGGCGCCAAAATGACTTACTTGTATGTATTGCTGACCTTATGGTTTCATTAGTAATGAGATAACTCATTCTAATTATTTGAGTTTATTACACAGTAATGATGCTAGATTAAACTGAATCTGCATGTAGATTGCAAAAGTGTAGCCATTATTATGTGATAATACAGTTGGCTACACTTTTAGTATTTCTTCATAATAATGAGCGCTCACAGAACACGCACGCTCATCTAGTTAGTTACTTTTATAGCAACAATTTACTAAAATACCTATCTCTATATGTAATCGACTGTGCCAATTCAATTATTGGTACGAAATCAGACTTTATTGGATATGTCTTAATTAATTCAGCACGTATAGTACAGCGTAAACGTATCAGTAACTTTAGTTATTCTTGCGCTTTTCTTTAAGTCACAGTGAAAACTGAGCTTAGTATGTACATAATATACAACCTGATTTTTATAGCATAGATGTGCGTAGTACAAACATTTAACTTATCTTATTAAATAATAAATCTTAAATCAATAATGCTGGACAATTCACACAGCATTATCTAGCCCCATGGTAAGCAGAGCTTGTGTTATGGGTACTAGATAACTGATATACATAATACATTACATAGATAGATATTTTTTTATCATATATAGAAAACGACCAGAACACCCGGAACAATTATCTGCAGATCGTACACACAATTTTTCCGAGGCGGGAATCGAACCCGCAACCTCCTGCGTCGCAGGCGGGCCTTTGCCCACCGCGCCACATCGGTCGTCATATATACATATTGTTGTTGTTGCGCATATTGTTCGAATTCAAGATTGTTCGAACTCAAGTGAGAATGTTTTTGGTCATGGTTAGTTATTTCGATAGTTCGGCCACATAGTTCGTCTTTTGAATTCACATAATTTACAGTAGCGTTGTCGCTCAATCTACCGAGTACTTATTATGTCAAAAATATATGTCAAAAAATGTTAAGTATTGTAGATAATAAAATTAATATAGGTTGAGGAAAGTATTTAATGGTATAAAAACAAAATACTACGAATAAATAAGTAAAAGTAATATTCACAATGCCGACAATCTCAGAGATTTGTCAAATTTAATCTCGTTTAAGTTTTACAGCAAAGCATATATCTTCGGCCGTTCAGAGAATACGTTCCTGACACGTCGCGATTGAACTGACGACGTAACTTTGTAATGGCGTTGCAGTTACGATTTAATGCTCATCAATTGTTAAAACGGTAAACAACCAGCAAAAATATTTTTATCGTAACTGCGCCATTACAAAGTTACGTCGTCAGTTCAATCGCGACGTATCAGGAACGCATTCTCTGAACGGCCGAAGTTTAATTGTTCCATTTTCACCCACAAAAGAGATCAAAAACCAGGAGTAACCTAACGTTTCTCATTAATAATAGAGCTTTTGCTTTTGCCTCTAGATTCGTATGACCAAATATTAATTAGGTGGTAATGAAGCGTGTGACATGGCAAAGCCCCGACACTGTGACTAAAAATGAGATCGACTTCATCATGACGGATAGCAAGCACATATTCAGAGATGTCTCAGTGATCAACAGGTTCAATACCGGATCTGATCACCGACTCCTCCGAGGCTCTCTGAATATCAACTTGAAGCTTGAAAGAAACCGTCTGATGAAGTCCACGCTCCGACCTGACCCAATCCAAATCATGGCGGGCACCGAGAAGTTTCAGCAGCTTCTCGGGAATAGATTTGTTGCCTTGGAACCCACTGATGACGCTGACGAGACCCTACACAATCTGGTTGAAACGTTGAGGGATGAGGGCATCAAATTCTGTCGAAAGCAGCGTACTGGCAAGAAGTCCAAACTGTCGGATGAGACTCTTGGGCTGATGACAAAAAGACGGGAGACCACCCAAGCGACTTTGTCAGAGAGGTCAGACCTGAACAAGCGGATTGCGAAGATGGTACGGCACGACCTTCGGAGCTTCAACACGCGCCTCATTCAAGAGGCGATAGAGCGAAACCGAGGGTCCAAAGTATTCACTCAGCAGCTTGGCAGGAGCCACCTGACAAAGCTTAAAACGCACGACGGGAGGACCGTATTGTCAAAGCCGGAGATATCCGCCGAGATAGAGGATTTCTATGGCCGATTATACGCTGCACAAGCCCCTCGTTACCGACGAGATAACCAAGATTCCAGAGCCACCCTGACACGCCACTATACCGACGAACTGCCTGAAATCAGTCAAGACGAGATCGTGTTAGCTCTAAGGCAGCTTAAAAATGGAAAAGCCCCCGGCGAGGACGGTATTACTTCAGAGCTTCTTAAAGCCGGAGGAGCCCCTGTAATACAGGAGCTACGGAACCTCTTTAATACCGTCCTTGACAGTGGGAGAACTCCAAAGGCGTGGAGCGGGAGTTTGGTGGTGCTCTTTTTTAAGAAGGGAGATAAAACCCTTCTTAAGAATTACAGACCCATCTCACTCTTGAGCCACGTCTATAAGCTGTTCTCACGAGTGGTCACGAACCGTCTCGCCAGGAGACTCGACGAGTTCCAGCCACCGGAACAGGCTGGGTTCCGCGGAGGATATGGCACCATAGACCACATACACACAGTGAGGCAGATTATACAGAAGTCCGAAGAGTATAATCAGCCCCTGTGTCTGGCTTTTGTGGACTATGAGAAGGCATTTGACTCCGTCGAAACCTGGGCTGTTCTGGATTCCTTACAGCGATGCCAAGTAGACTATCGTTATATCCAGGTGCTGAGTTGTCTCTACGAGGCCGCCACCATGAGTGTCCAAGTACAGGGTCAGCAGTCTAAACCCATCCAATTGCGCAGAGGAGTGAGGCAGGGGGATGTCATATCCCCGAAACTGTTCACGTGCGCATTGGAAGATATGTTTAGGTTGCTGGACTGGAAAGGAAAGGGCATTAATATAAACGGCGAGTACATCTCACACCTGCGATTCGCTGATGACATAGTCTTAATGGCGGAGTCGCTTGAGGAACTGAACCAGATGCTGGACGGCCTAGCTTCAGCCTCCCGATGTATCGGTCTTGGCATGAATTTGGATAAAACCAAAGTCATGATCAATGGTCACATTGATCCAAGGCCGGTGGTCGTACATGGTCACCTTCTCGAAACTGTTTCCGAGTACACTTACCTTGGGCAGATTCTGCAGTTGGGTAAAAACAGTTTCGAGAAGGAGGCCAAAAGGAGGATCCAGCTGGGCTGGGCAGCATTTGGGAAACTACGTCAAGTCTTCACGTCATCCATACCGCAATGCTTGAAAACGAAAGTTTTCAATCAGTGCGTCCTACCCGTTATGACCTACGGAGCTGAGACGTGGACACTCACGATAGGGCTGGTCCACCAGTTCAAAGTCGCTCAGCGAGCTATGGAAAGAGCTATGCTCGGAGTTTCTCTGAAGGATAGGATTCGTAACGAATACATCCGACAGAGAACCAAGGTTATCGACATAGCTCAAAGAATTAGCAAGCTGAAGTGGCAGTGGGCTGGCCATATCTCGCGAAGAACCGACGGCCGATGGGGCAAACGTGTTCTTGAGTGGAGACCACGACTCGGTAAACGTAGTGTAGGACGCCCTCCAACCAGGTGGGATGACGACCTGCGAAAGACTGCAGGTAGATGCTGGATGCGGCAAGCTGAAGACAGGGCGCTATGGCGCTCATTGGGGGAGGCCTATGTCCAGCAGTGGACTGCTATAGGCTGATGATGATGATGATGATGATGATGAAGCGTGTGAGAAAGCTTACTTTACAGCATTTTTTATTTTAAAAAAAATCGGTGGCCGCTTCAGCAGGATATAAACCTTGAACGCGTTCTACTCAAACTAAGTTTTATTGGCTTCTGAAACTAAGTTTGAATCAGTGTTTAATCATAATCTAGCCTCAAAATAATACAGTTTGCCCAAATCGAGCATTTGAGATGAATTGAGAAGGATTAGCTACTAACTTGATGGATGGCGGGATCACCTGTTTCCGGGACCATTATCTGAATAATCCATATTCAAGGAACTTTGATAGGCATTAGATACATAATTCATCACCTGATTGGTACATTACATGCTAGGTAGGTAGCCTGCCCGGTAGAGTTAGCAAACATTTTTGTACCTCATTTTCTACTATATTCGAATATTAATTCTTTATATAATCAAACGGTGTTTTTTTATGGACTGAATTCAGAGTTATAATTAATTAATTTTCAAACTGATAACACTTCTTGATCGTAAATTATTTAGCTGGAATCTACCCTCAACTTTCAAAATAATTGAACTCCCACACAAGAAAAACAATTTACGAACTTGGAATCATTACAACAATGGAATCATTTTGAAAAGCCTTGAATATATATTATTATTGTTACTGGTTTCTGACACTCTTTCGCAAAACAGTTAGTAGGCAAGTTTTTATGGGATTGTTTGTGCGGAAAAAATAAATAACAAATATATCACGGCATTTTGCACGAACTTGCCTAAGTTCAGAAAAACTAAGCATCTAACCGCTCTACTCCCGAAGTTTTGGAAACGTGCTGTTGCTAACTTACCCCAATTTTCTATAAATAATGGCATAATTTTTGTCTGCTTTCATTCGGGTTTTCAAGCAATATTTTTCTTTTTCTCTCGTTGCTGGCTTCTGTTCGATTTTCATTAATATTTTTCTTTTGATTATACAGATGTTTTAATATACTCGTATAGTAGGCCATTATTGGCGGTTAAAAATCAGGAAAGTTGGCTCACTGCAGAATCCAATTTGTTGATTTTAAAAGTGATCACTCCATGATATTAGCCTAAAATCACTCTCAAGATTTTTTTTTAGATAAATTAGCTATTTAATTGTTTTATTACTTATTGAATTCAATATTTCTTTTCAAAATGAATTTTTCTAAATGCCTGTAATGAGTTCATAAAAAGTTTCTTAAACACTTTTAATAATGCATAATTTTACACGCGCACTTTTCCAGTATAAAAATTGTCTATTTAAGGTCTAGAATTACAACTATTATATTAAAGCTCGAACCTTGCAAGGCAAGGTAAGAAACATAAAAATTATTGAATGAATAATGTAAGTTGGATAGTTTGATGTGATAGTATTAATCAATGAGCCCAACTCTCAAAGCTTGCCAATAACACCACAACCATATCAGTAACCACTATGTCAAAAATATAATTGACTTGACGACCGATGTGGCGCGGTGGGCGAAGGTCCGCCTGCGACGCAGGAGGTTGTGGGTTCGATTCCCGCCTCGGAACAAATGTGTGTACGATCTGCAGATATTTGTTCCGGGTGTTCTGGTCGTTTTCTATGTATAATAAAAATATCTATCTATGTAATTTATTGTATTATGTATATCAGTTATCTAGTACCCATAACACAAGCTCTGCTTACCATGGGGCTAGATAATGCTGTGTGAATTGTCCAGCATTATTTATTTATTTTATTTATTATAATTGTCAAACTCGCTGTGCCCACAACTAGGCTACACAAGATAAATTTATCTTTTAAAGGGCAATGTATACGCTTCTACAACAAAACTCCAAGTGAGTTGCAAAAATTATCAATAAATAAATTTAAAAAAATTGTTAAACATATTCTTTGTAAAAAAGCTTATTACAAAATATCAGATTACTTAGAAGATAAAAAGCTTGGAACGATTTTTGCTCCAACTCAAAATCTACCAACTTACAGATAAGCAAATCAAATGTACTAGACACATAAGTTATGAACATATTAGTGGTTTCTTCTCACTTCTTCCACTGGTGGACAAAAAATTGAAGTGAACTATAAAGTAAAAATCACTCTATTTAAGGCCTACTGCCAGTCCTTCTACTCGAGTAGCCTCTGGCTCAACTGCACCCGACGGGCAGTCAGCGCTCTACGTGTCCAGTACAACAACATTTTCAGGATGCTGATGCGGCTGCCTCGCTTTTGCAGCGCGTCTGGTATGTTAGCAGAGGCGCGCACGGACGGCTTTCATGCGATTATTCGCAAAAAAGTCGCTTCCCTACTTCAGCGTGCGCGAGCCAGTAGCAACGGCATCCTGAAAATGATTGTTTCACGTCTGGACTGTCCCATCCAATACAAATGGATGAAAATATTGATGGGGTCGATATCCATATAAATGTCCATTAGGTTAGTAAGTTTTTTCATTTTGTGTTTTATTAATATTATTATTTAAATTTTCCCTTAGTTATATTATTCTATTTTTATTTAATTTTATTTAATTTTATGACTGATTTATTTTGTGACATTTATTTTTAATTTTGTATGTTTTTATTTTTAAGTGTATATGGATTGAGAATCTGATAATAAATGAGTTAATAATAATAAAATATGACCTGTCTAAGTGCTTATTTGTAAGCTTAAAGAAATAAAAACTTTTCATTTTCATTTAATTTTTCACTCACTAATCCAGAGCAAGGCGAAACTAATACAGTGGTGACCGCTGTCCAACTGAAGTGTTCTTGCCGACATTGCTGTTATTTGACTAACTGGGAATAACTTATATAAATAATAGGCTTCTTTTTATTCCAGATACAACGCAGCGGGTTAAAAGTAGTAGTTATTATAAATGTGATTGCTATGTGATTTTTTGTACAGTGGTAAACACTGATGTGTACTTGCTGCTGCAATACTGTGATATGACTATTACATCACAACTGGAGTTTAGAATAAACTGTACTGAAATGAACTCAGGCTATTAGCCAGTTGTTAGTACGCTGATCATCTCTATAATTAATTAATCAATGGTTTAATTTCTTGTCAACGTCATTTGCAAAGAAGCACTAATTGATTATTGATTTATTAGCTACAAACAAACCATAGTAAGAATAAAGAAAAATAATGAATGAACAAAGTAGAATAGAAGAATAGAAAAAACATTTATTTAGACACAGGTACAAAATACAGGCATAGAAGTAAACAAACAAAGAAGAAGTTTATCATGGGGGTAGACGACACAAATAGGTGATATTAGGACTAAAATAAGACTACCATGACCCTGCGCCGAAATAGGGGTTGGCTCAGCGTGTGCTGAACATTATTTTATTCAGCGCTGTTTTTCAGCCAAAGACCTTAATTACTAGTTGAAGTCACGGACGACAATTCGGTGACAACAAAGAGAAAAATATTTGATACAAATAAACAATAGTAGAACAATAGGAGAGTATAATATGTATATTATGTCTAGTAAACAGAGATATAAAATAATAATAATAAACGAGATAAATTAGAATGTAATATAACAATAATAGGCGCGTGTAATATAATAATAAAGAATGACGTTTCACAACAATTACAGAAGGTTTGTACGTAAGGTAAAAATAAAAATGAAAAGATAAAGTAATAGTAAAGTGAGTTTGTATTGAGAAAAACTCATTCCTGTACCTTTTCCATGGAATTCAAATAACCTATAAAAGTTTCCATAGAAACAACGTATACAAAGCCTATAGTAGAAACTAGTGGTTATGAAATAAACGAGATTGCTTTGAGATTTTTTTGTAGTTGAAGACGCTAATAACATGGGAAGGAATACTACGAATTGCTTGTAGCACTTAGTCTGCGCCGTAGCACGTCTACGCCGTAGCATGTCTACGCCGTAGCATATCTACTCCGTAGCACGTCTACGCCGTAGTGCGTCTACGCCATAGAGGGTTACGTTTCGTAGTAAGAAATCGTTTTACTTCTCACACTTCCAAAACTTTGTATAATATTTTAGTTGAAACCTACAAGTACTATAAAAGAACAGTTACTCGCGTACAGTAAGGGACTGCTTTCGTTCGTTATTGATTTACTCGATTATTTGCGAGCTCGCGTTGCGTATGTCAAATTATGTTCTCTTAACAAGCTTTATTGGCGCTCACAAGCGTTAGCCATACGGTAGTCTGAGAGAATACGGTCCTTTATCAACCCCAAAGAAATACTCTGAATCAGCACTCTATAAGAAAATCATGAGCGGTTCAGAATCAAAAGAGATTTTCAATTAATAAATCTTATTCCTTAGCAAACCAACCGAGATAAAAAAGATTGCGTTTTTTTTCACGACTATAAGAGCTAATTGCTTCGATAGCAATATGTGCTAAATTAGATTTGCCAAATAGTGTATTGCAAACGTTTTTTCTTAATTTTTCTTTGTCTTGGAGTTTTATTTGGAGAGATTTATTTATTATTAATAGAGATTTAGAGGTGCCTATCTGATTAGCTTTATTAAAAAGCGTTACATAAAATTATCATGCTTCGTCTGAACATCGCCAGAATCGGTTTAGTTCTCAAATTCTTAAGCAAATCATTACGTTTTACCGTGCAAATATTAGAATAGCTAACGAAAGTTTTGTTGCGCGATGTTTCCGTTCAAGCTTTATACATTTTAACCTCGTTAAGCAAAGATAAGTTTTGGTTCATACGTACGAGTATTTAACGGTAAACTTTGTCTGGTAAAGCCAGTACAAAATCAAAATTATAGAACAAACTTCTCAAATATCTGAATTCTCTTAATCATTTAAAATGGACTCTACATAACTATGTATACTTATGAATATCGTATTACTAAGTCCTAAACACCTAACGTTGATTAAACGAATAAAAAAAGTAAAGCTGATATTGTTTAAAATAAACCCCCCTTGTACAAAAGTTTAACTTCCTAAAATCCCAAGAAATTAAAATTCCGTGATGATTTTCTTTCGTATTAACCGTTTTTGATTTCATTGAATTTAAAATAATAAATATTTGTTTTATCTACATAATTTTTTTATAAATTTTATAAAAGTACGACCTCTCCCTCATCCATCTCATATTACGTATAATTATGTGTTATATAAAACCATTCTGTGGTGTCTTGCGATGGTTCGACTGACAAGTATCAGAAAAATGGAAATTAAATTGGAGCATTCAATTCGAAATGTTGCGATTAACGAGAAATTCATATTTAATTATTTTATTACAATGTAAGCTGGTAAAATATGAACAAACAAATTTGTGAAAATCAGCTTGTAAAGTAATTAGCGCGTATCGAATAATAAACCTTTAATTAGCAATAAAGTTTGCCTAACATACTACACACCTAACATGCAAACGTACAGATTACAAAAGCAAATACAGCTACTACTGATTGACTACTACTACTGGTTGACTACCTACTGATTCATTTAGTTAGTAAGAGCACTGAGGTCGACATATCTGGCACTTTTTGCTCAAAATCAAAAGCAACTGCGCAAAGCCATACAAAAATAAATTCAATCATATCCTCAACCGTTTGAATTCAGCTGAACGGGCAATATTGGAAAACCACAATCAAAAAGAATACGAGAACTGCCAATTCAGGGGCATAAATCATCTGGTAAATTGGACACAGCTTGCGTGAAAGTGAGTGATTATAATTACTAAATTGGCAGATGACTGTGGCTGGCTATGCAAGGTATATGGACCACTCACGGTTCCGTTACTTTTTTGTCACTATGGACTCTATCGATTCGTTTATATTTTTTTTGTTTGCCAGACCTGTTAGATCAAAATGTTTCGTTTACTTAAACAGTATCTACAAAGCAATTATAAATAAATAATAATGGACAATCCACACAGCATCATCTAGCCCTAATGGATACTAGATGATTGACACAATAAATTACAAAGGTATTTTTTATTATACATAGAAAATTACCAGACAACCGGAACAAATATTATACATTTGTCCCGAGGCGGGAATCGAACCCGCCGCGCCACAGGGGTCGTCAATTATATTTAATCGTAGAATCATAGAAAACATTTTATGTGCGCTATGTTTAAAATCGTATACCAGATACAACTATGAAGAAAAAGTTTTTTTATCTCCAAAATAACTAAATTCCCCTATAATTCCTTATGGATATACAAATAGGTTATCCATAAACGATCTTTAAACGAATTTTTACCATTTCTAAGTCAAAATCATTCAGGATATCGACAAATTAAACTACATTGTACGAAACATCGACCGCGACCCCAGTTGACAAGGGTCCCGGCGATATTTATTGTCCTCGCAACATGCTTCAAGTGAGACCCATCTTCGAGTGTGTTGGGGCAATCGCGTGAATGTTTCAGAAAGGGAACATTTATTTGGCCTAATAAGGTAAAGGATTGCGCTGAAAATATGACCCAACTAAATGATCAATCGATTCCGGTGCCGCTGTTTTTAGTAATATTTGTAATTTTCCAATTGTTTCGGAGGTTATGATTTTAACAAATATGTAGTTGAGTTCGACTGCCTTGTAGGTCTGGTAGCTATGTATTCAACTGGCGTTATAAAAAGGTCCTGGGTTCAAATCCAGAGTCAAGCCAAAAATTGTTATTGGGATTTTTCCAGCAAATAGAATCCCTGTAGCAGCCCGGAGTCAAGAAGCTGGCAGTGCAGCGATGGCAAAACATAATTTGACTCCTTGACCCAGAACAAAACATCTGCAAAACAAATTTTGACTAGCAACGGAAATTGAACCAGCCACCTCTAACCTCGCGGCAGTATAAAAACTCTCATAGTGTATTTCTTAGCATAAAACCTTTTCAGAAAACTATTAGACCTGTTAAACTCAAAATAATCCCTACTAATGGTTCCATAATGAACAACGTAGGAACCTTTATGTTCCGACCACTCTATTCATTTGTTGATTTAAAACGGCTACGATCAAGTTCAAAATGGTTCCTCAGAACAAACAGTGCTAAGCACCACTAAACACATCCGAACTAAATAATGTCGGACTCGAGAAATAATAGCTATGTTGGGAAGCTTACAACTAACCTACATTTAGTTAACCTGCTGCTAACGTGCTGGTTATTGTGGGACTTAGCTTTATTTGATTTCTCAAATTTTCCTTTCCAAACCATTTTGGCACCTTTAGGAGTTTCACTACTATTCAAACAATAAGTACTTCTATCATCATCGCAGTGTTATACTATACTGAATTTAAATTTTGGAGCCAATCACTCGTATTCGAATGGATTCAAGCAGCGATTTATTTTGTTACATACGAGTATCTTGAGTTTATATAGTACCTACGTTTCGCTAAAGGAATTTATTTTCAAGTATTTTGTTAAAATTAAATAATAATTAATTCGCGTACTTAATATTCAGTATTTCTAAAGAGGCTTAATAATAGGTGTATTTCACGGTAACATATAACTAGACGCACATGTGGCTAAGCTTCGCTGACCATGTCATAAATTATTAAAGTAGTTTCATGAACTGGAAGCCCGAGCACCCACTCTAAAGTTTTTATAAGCAATATTGCACCTGCTGGAAAGAGTTCCAATAAATCGCTTTAAAGCTCTATGCATTCCAGGGAATTATAGTTTGTGCCAGTTTTTTTCACGGATACGTGATAATATAACCAATAGATGTACAAATAAGCGTCACATAACGTCATGTTTTAAAGTACGTACTGTAATATGATGTTTTTTTTTAAATACCTCTTAATTTTTACAGTTTAAAGAAGTTATGTAACACGCATCAAAATCAACTCATCAAACGACACTAGAAGTCAAGCCAAGCGCAAACAAATCGGGCCGTTCCTTAACTAGATGTCGCTGCGAAAAGTGAACCAGCGCTAGATCGCGCTGACGAGAACGGACGACTTTGAATGACATGCTTTTGTAACATTTTGTTCTGGGAGTTCTATATCCAATTTTAGGGACTCCATGACAATTATTCCGGATTACTCGGCTATTGGTATTGGTAGTTTTTGGGTAACTTTAGCTAACGGAGAGATGAGACTCGGATTACTCGGCAACCGATCCGTTTGGCTAAAGTGGCCATCCCGTCCACTCGGGACAAACCCCTGTAACCACGTTCCTTGTATATATAAACCGTGTCTCGACGAAGAGTTGTGTTTTACTGCTACCCCGTCTAGCCCCCTCCTTACAGTTATAGAATTCAAGTACGAGTATGTCCCATTATTTTAATTATTAATTTTCAAGGATCAATTTAATAATTTTAAGAACATCATCACCTCTCTACATCAATTCACAAAAGTCCCCTTAACGTGCCTCTCCCAAACAATTATACCTCAATCAGGTTAGACTAGTAAAAGTTATAATATTTTTGAATTATTATAATTAATTAATTCGGATCTAGTCTCACTTTTATTGTTCCCAGAGCTCTGAATTAATAGTTTTAGGCACTGTTTCAAACTGACAAAGATCAACTTTTAGTTCGCCTTAATCCGCTACGATCCCGCCGCTACGACAACGACAATGCTGACGACCGACATATTTACGATGTCATAACTTACTAGCCGCAACGGCGCTGCTCGCCTTCTGTAATTAAATTTTTATTAGTCCTCACTCGGAAGCTTTCTGTTGCGGTCTAAACGGATCCCCTTTGCCCACATTTGCTAAATGTAATTTTATATGCGTGTTACGCATATAAAATTACATATAATTCAAATAATCAATTACTTTTAATAAATAATCCGTTCATTTGCTCGTAAGTTTGCACAAGGTAAGCTTGCCTTAATACTCAAACAAAGCAGCTAAATCGAAAAATGATGATGTCATGATCAAAGATGTTATCCTGTAGTTTTAAGACTAGACATTATTAAAATAAGATATTTTTCGTGTCACAGATATTAAACATCAATACAAACGTACACGGCAAGTTAAATAAAATTTTCCAAAAAGGAAAAGCTGCATCTCTTCAAACTTCCTAATAGGACATCCGATGCGGAAGTAGTACCCCGAGGCCCAGAGCAATGCATCAACGTACACAATAAAAAGAAACGGCGATAGACCGGTCTTGGATACGTCTGCAATTAAACTCGTATAGCTTTAACCGTTTCTCTTTTTTCCGTTTGAAATCTAATTTGTAGGATGTTAAAGCTTAAAATGGTGTGGGATGGTTTTGAATTCTAAGAAACTTTATCTGTGTTATTCATTGTTGTTGCGCACATAATGTAGATTCCTGGCGTCTAAGCTCATCCATTGAGATTGCTGATTAAAACAAATTTTGGCACTGATTTTTGCAGAGTTCTTGCTATGGATTTTAACAATATCCTTCATGTAAATTTAGAGCAAAGAAATTTTGCTTCTTAGCTGCTGCATGTTAATTAGAAATTGAGCACCACTAATTTTAGATTATCAAATATTTTTGGTTGCTATTGTGCAGTAGCAACCAAAAATATTTGATATTTTTCTTTCGTTTTCAATAAATCTTTTAAAATACACTTACAGCCCTGAAACATATAAAGCATCAATTTTCTCCATACCTATTCGAATTGATTGAGCCAGAGAATGTACCACGTATTCGATCAAGTAGATATCTCTGACATGTGGAATTACAATATAAGCTCGTCCAAGAAATGCCCGGCATAGCAATCAGTATGGTTCCGACGTAACGTATCGAGATAGGAAATTGTTGAGAATGCATTCTATTCGTAGAACAAACAGAGCTATATCCACTTACTCATACACAACTGATTTGATGGAGAGCGACTAGATTATTTATACAAAAAAGGTAGTTTTTTGCACAACCTACCAGATCAGGTAGTCACAGCACCTAGTCTGTCTTCCTTCAAACGAAGACTTAAATCGCGGTTCGTCGAGAAGGCGTTCTACAGTATTGACGATTATGTGCGAAAGGTTAAATAATGTATTGAGTATTATTACTTAGTTATAAATGTTATAATATATTATTATCTATTATCAGTTATTTGACTATTGTCTATTAACTCTAATTTATAATTATTATGTGACTTGTAATATTTGTTTTTTACCAAGCGTCCATTTACATTGGTTCGATGACAATAGCCCCAAATAGAGTTAGACCATAAAGCACACTCTATCACAGAGTGGCTAATCAGATTGATAAAACGGAACGCGGGACCAACGAGCCATGAAACACAAATGGCTGTAATAATTACAATGTGGTGAGTGCCTGCCGTCGACAGTCATGGTCTTCTCTTCTTGCCGTTTATTTATGTGCCGTTTACCCTCCTGGTAATAGGGTCGCCATTAACCTCATTATGAAATGCTTGTGATAAAGTTTAGATTAGCTAAATATTATTTTATTACATTAGACCTTGCGGTGTAAAGGTACCTCAGTCCGCACATTTGAGATAAAAAAAAACGTCAATAAAATTAATTGGTTAAGGGCTACTGGGAGAACTGTGGGTTGGCTGTGGGTAGAAAACTAATCTTATGACAAAAAAATTAACAGTACTTACAGCGTGTTAGCGATTAGGAATAGTGGATAAAAAATACAAGTTCATCATAGTAAAATTAGCATAAAAGTACCTTAATGGTTGCTCTACTTTTGGTCAAACGATGTATGCTACCTGCGTGCGGTCCAACTAATCTAACTTACCCAGGACTGGTCCAACCGCGGAACTGAACAAATAAATTGCCAAAGTTAATGTAGCCCACCCATTTCTCCCCTTGAATAAATCTATATTTTATTAAACTTGCGTACTTTAAAACAATGAACATTTAATCACTGCCTGCCCGGCCAAGGCTCTTTGGGTGCGAGAGTAAGAGACGAAATATGTCTTGTTGCTTAGTTTTAAGTCCTGGGCATTATGAAAATTCCTACTGTAAGTCATACCTCAAAAATTTGCATGTTCAAGAACTGCCGAGTGCAATTAGTATAATAAATATCAAGGTACATATGTAACCATTTAATCTACCTATTATACGTGTCGATTCTGTTACCAGAAAACCTTAATGCTGGATAAATGAGATGTAAAAATAATACCAACCAAACAAACAATTTTTTAAGGTCTTTTTGATAAAATTAAATATCAGCCTGACGCTGCACTGGGTCGATCAAATTAATACAAATTGTAAATCCATGTTTCAGGCACGTCTAAATGTATTCAAAAACAAACCTTATTATTTACATAGTTAATATATAGTTCAGCTTAACCTGTAGCCATGTGTTTATGTAAATGTGGCATTTTGCATAATTACCGGCTAATCACCAGGGGATGTTCTGCTAAACGCGCTTGTAACACAAAAACGGCCTTTGTACTGCGACCGATCGGTTTTGGCACTAGTCTCTATACGATAATCGAACTAATAATGACTGTAGTAATATGATGGCGGAGTGGCTGAAGGGATGCTGCGTGAAATGCAGTGGATTCAGGTCCCGCAGCGGGACAAATCAAAAATTTCCATTCTCACGCGTTAAACTACGGTCGTTTCTATAGTAAATACAAAAAAAAAGTCCCTGCAGTATAAATGGGGGGTAGGTGGTAGCCCTTCGCCATTATACTATTTACTCATTGAAGTAATACTTTCGGCACAGTTGCATGCGCCATGATCACGGAGTTACTCCGTGATCATGGCGCATGCAAACCTTATTATTTACATAGTTAATATATAGTTCAGCTCAACCTGTAGCCATTTGTTTATGTAAATGTGGCATTTTGCATAATTACCGGCTAATCACCAGGGGATGTTCTGCTAAACGCGCTTGTAACATCAAAACGGCCTTTGTACTGCGACCGATCGGTTTTGGCACTTGTCTCTATACAATAATCTAACTAATAATGACTGTAGTAATATGATGATATCTATGGCGGAGTGGCTGAAGGGATGCTGCGTGAAATGCAGTGGATTCAGGTCCCGCAGCGGGATAAATCAAAAATTTCCATTCTCACGCGTTAAACTACGATCGTTTCTATAGTAAATACAAAAAAAAGTCCCTGCTGTATAAAGGGGGGTAGGTCATAGCCCTTCTCCATTATACTATTTACTCATTAAAGTAATACTTTCGGCACAGTTGCATGCGCCATGATTACGGAGTAACTCCGTGATTATGGCGCATGCAACTGTGCCGAAATATTGGATTACTCAAAAATCAAATTATGGTAAATATCCCGTTTTAAATGACTTTAGTATTAATAACCATGATAGTTTCAAAAGTTACATTGAAGTAATGTTTGGATTCCACTTGTTGACGCAAGTCAGGAAAAAACTGCTAAGGGGTTACCACCTTACTCCCTTACTTTAGTAACATATACAATCTTTAGGAATAAGTCATTATATAAAAAGATAATAAATAAATAATGCTAGATAATTCACACAGCATCAACAAATTTCTAAAAATTATTCGATTTCCGTCGTCTTGGCTTAAACCTAAACTTAGTGTTCAAGCTGTACGGCTTTGGAACAAACTGCCTGTTGATATTAGACTTGCACCTTCCTTTAATTCCTTCAAATCTAAACTGAAGTCCCACTTTCTATCTTTAGCTATCTAAAATTTTCCTTCATTCTTCTCTCTTTCTCATTCAGTTACTGTCACTTCAGATGTGTCTTGTAGCTCCAGATGTGATCAGATTTTATCTAAATTTATCTCTGTGGTACCTTCCTATTGTATGTAGTTATTGTTATTTATAGTTTATCTGTTAGGTTAGATTTTAATTTAAGTAGCTTGCAATGTATATAGTTTGTTTATTTTTTATTTATTTTTTTGTTTTTGATATTTCTTTATCTGTTTGTGTTTGTGCTCTTCCAACTCTTAGTTAAGTTATATCTTTTTCTCCATGCCTAGGTTGCCTGGGAGAAATTGCTGTCAGCCATAAGGCCGCCTATTGTACTTTTTATGTGTTACATTTAGATATAAGGTGTTATTTTATAGTTTTAAGTGCAATAAAGTGTTAATTCTTTCATTCAATTCATTCATTTGCCTATAACAAGCAAGAATCTTCTCTAAATATACAAATCCCTGCCTTGGAAAGTATTTACAACATCATCATCATAAGAAGCTATCGTATCGTCGTCTTGTAAAACACCTTCAAGCCAAAAGTCGTCGCTAAAATTGTAAATTGGTATTTTAGCCGTTGGGAAATAACTTCACTAAATAATTTTGTAATTTGTCTCAGAATTGTGTATTTACATTTATAAAACAAGGCCTTAATTCGTTTTTAATTAATTCAAGAACAGTAAAGTCAGTATTTTCTTGTCATTAGATGGATAATTATTTTATAATTAATTTCATTAGATTGTTCTTCTGTTTCAGGTAATGGGAAATAATTTCTAAGAGAAAAATTACTGAACATACACTAAGGTAAACCATCTCAGATGTATCTAAAGTCGCACAAGATACGTGCCGCTTGCAGCATTCTGTATAATGCAGAATCATATTAATAATATACCGACGGTCGCTGGGGCAAACGTGTTCTTGAGTGGAGACCACGACTCGGTAAACGTAATGTAGGACACCCTCCGACCAGGTGGGATGACGACCTGCGAAAGACTGCAGGTAGATGCTGGATGCGGCAAGCTGAAGACAGGGCGCTATGACGCTCATTGGGGGAGGCCTTTAATAATATACATATATGCGAAAGTTTGTATAATTGGGAGCTCAAATTTTGCATACAGGTAGTTCTAGGTCTGGAATAAAACATAAGCTATTTTTTTGCTACACATGTGAAGCCGCGGGCAGAAACTAGTAAGATCATAAAATAGTATTCCTAAGTTTGTGAACTAACTATTCTAATAGCGACGAATGTGAACGAATTCCAAAACACCGCGTCCTTTGAGTACTCCACACCGACTCACGTATAAAAATAAAGAAAAGTTCATTAGAACTCCACCATCTATCGTCGGGGAGAATGGAAGTGGTAAGTCTTATACATCAGAGTCACAAAAATAACATAATTAACCCATTCCACCCTCTCGTTCAACTGTGAAACCGTCACACACCACATAAACTATCTTCGCTCGTACAAAAGTGCAATAAATTAGTTAATCGGGGATCACGTGCGGGGATCATGTTCCATTGGAATAGAATTTAATGGATCATAAATTGGAATCATTATCTAGTGTTTGACGCATGGCCGGGTTTTCCACTCAGTGCCTAATGGCACTATTCCAATCGCATTTTTCTATGACTGCTAGGGAGATGACACAACGGACTTGTATGTGGTGCCATTTCTGTAATTCAGGTTGGAGTTAATTTGGTAGAAATTCTGTATGTTTATTTTTTTTTAACTAATATTAAATCATCTGACAAGATATGTCTTGTCAGATGATTTAATATTAGTTCAAAGAATTAGCAAGCTGAAGTGGCAGTGGGCCGGCCATATCTCGCGAAGAACCGATGGCCGATGGGGCAAACGTGTTCTTGAGTGGAGACCACGACTCGGTAAACGTAGTGTAGGACGCCCTCCGACCAGGTGGGATGACGACCTGCGAAAGACTGCAGTTAGATGCTGGATGCGGCAAGCTGACGACAGGGCGCTATGGCGCTCATTGGGGGAGGCCTATGTCCAGCAGTGGACTGCTATAGGCTGATGATGATGATGATGAAATCATCTGAGAATAGTACGCACAATTTCGATACGGTAACAGTTCTCGAAACCGTTATAGTTTACTACAGCTGACTTCTGATTTATAAATAAACCAGCCAAGTACGAGTCGACTCGCACACGAAGGATTTCGTACCATACTTGATACACTTTCGCAAAATATACAGGCCTTATCCTTAAAACAGAATGATGGATAGCAATAAAGCAAAAAGCCAACATAACGCTATCCAAGTACTCACCGCGCTTAACGTTGCTTAACTTCAGTAATCGTTGTTCAACTTTGAGTACGGAGGTTGGCCCCGTCATAAATAAATGTATTAATTTTTATTATTTGTTTGGATTGGCGGAATCTGTGCAAATGCGAACATAGCAGATTAACAGCACATACCTTTTCTACGTACCTAACCTAGACGTAATACTTTACTTAATGTTCACATCGCACGGATCATAATCTTGTAGAATGAACGATTCCAATTTATCAGATTCAGCCATATGCAGAGGGAGAAAAAATTGCTAATTGATTTTGTTGTGATAATAAGCGTTCGATGAGTGAATCTTCTGAAAGACGTTGCCATTGTTATTGTTCCCCGGTGACGCACCATGGCATGCCATCCGGGATTAAAGGCTAACAATTAGAGTCATGTTTATGCATGGAACGAAGTTTTGAATAAAACCCACGTGAAGCACGTTTGAACGGCTCAGAAATACTGCGAATCAAAAACTGGACATTTTTGAAGAGAAATGGCACAAGAAAGATCTGAATTTTCTGGGTTTTTATTAATTATGCGTTAGGGAAGGTAGGTATGATTTTACAAAGGTTCCTATAGTCTAAGTCTTGCAGTTTAGACCGAACCATTTACAACCTACTTATAAAATGGTTCTATCTGCTAACATTGATTAGGAACAATCTGATCTCACCATAAATAATTAGAAGTTATGAAACGCCTGTATTCGTACGTTTTTCAGAATTAACAAAAACATAATATTATTATTACATTTTGCTAGGCTATTTTTCAAACTACGCTGATATTTCTTCATATATGTATACGAGGGAGATTTTTATGTATAGTTCAGTTCCCACTCGACAGTTCTCATTAGGGAACAGATATAACCTAGGTAAAATTGAATTGAATTTGATAAAGTGTAGCACAATAATAACGTTAATTATCATTCAAAGCACTCTAGTAACTGTATTAAAGCGTGTATTGAATATAATTCTGCGCCAAAATACAATTTTCGAACTGAGTAAACACGCATGAAATACAACAAGCGATCCTGATTACTGTTAGTGGTATGCGAGTACAGTGATATCCTAAGTTTGTGGTAGATAGAACGTAACTTTAAAACTTTGTCATGGTAAGTAACAATGTAAAGTGCTGTTATCCAGCTAAATCAATGCAAGCTCAAAAAAGGATCTACATAGAAAGCTTAGAAGAAGGCTGCAGCGGGTTTTCACTCTTTGATTATGTGCAAGCAAAGTACAAAAAGCTTGCGAGAAGCTATTACTACAAGGCTGTAGCATACCACAAGGCTATAGTAATATAAGTCATCATCATCATCATCATCAGCCTATATTAGTCCACTACTGGACATAGGCCTCCCCCAATGAGCGCCATAGCACCCTGTCTTCGGCTTGACGCATCCAGCATCTACCTGCAGTCTTTCGCAGGTCGTCATCCCACCTGGTCGGAGGGCATCCTACACTACGTTTACCGAGTCGTGGTCTCCACTCAAGAACACGTTTGCCCCAGCGGCCGTCGGTTCTTCGCGAGATATGGCCGGCCCACTGCCACTTCAGCTTGCTAATTCTCAGAGCTATGTCGATAACTTTAGTTTTCTGTCGGATGTATTCGTTGCGAATCCTATCCTTCAGAGATACTCCGAGCATAGCTCTTTCCATAGCTCGCTGAGCGACTTTGAACTGGTGGACCAGCCCTATCGTGAGTGTCCACGTCTCAGCTCCGTAGGTCATAACGGGTAGGACGCACTGGTTGAAAACTTTCGTTTTCAAGCATTGCGGTATGGATGAAGAGAAGACTCGACGTAGTTTCCCAAACGCAATATAAGTAGTTGCATCATATTTCTTCGATATTTTTTTTTTACCACAGGAGTTCCCAAAAATTATGTCTTAAGAGGTAGTTATTGAGTGATAGATAATGCTGCTCACTGTACTAAAATATAGTACAAAGGGTTGCCGGTATTTTAGATCGTAGGACTATGTGTTAGAGTTCTATTTAGAAATAGAATTTAGAACTTAGTATCAAAATTCTACAAACTCATTCAGAAGCTTGCATATCTATACTATCTTGAAGAATTTATGTCTTAAGGTAGAGTAGTAAAGTTTAATTTCGGAATTTCATTGTTCCCGGTAGTTCATTAATTAACGTATGGCTGATACTGTATAAAGCTGAAAATTTGGAAATTTTATAGGTTAATAATTTTATGGTGTGTCAGTATGCTAGCTGCTTTAATATTGTGGGTACACAGATTTATAGAGTTCACACTATACTTTGTACTTCCTAATGGAATTCATATGAACCGCAAAATTTTGTCGGCTTTTATTTATTTATTTAGTTTTTCATATAAAAAATATTCAATCAAATCTAACTTGCAGTCTTGTTATTAAATGCTAAGCAAGATGTTAGTTTTTGAATGAGAATGAAGTATTACACCTACTTTAATAGACATTCGTCGTTTTTTTAAAACACAATTTTAGCCATTTTACACAAATAATTTGTAACATCATAATTCTATCAATTCTTTGGCTAATTGATGGAGGATCGCTGCTTAAATTCGGTTTAATTTGGTACAGATATACAGCACAGTACACCTCACCCTATATATACATAAAATACTAGGTTATCCCTATGGACACATTATCGAAAATCAGAAACATTTTATCTAATCGTAAGGTATGTAAATTCCTCCTAAATTAATTAATTATGAACGGTAGACCGTATTGGTAGAACTCAGGCGCCCGAAAATATCTAGTTACACTTCTCTTTATATAATACATAAGGAAATGAGACTCGACAAAGACAGACAAATCCCTATCCTATTTATTTATTTTTTAATTGGAAGGCATCAAATAAACACTTCGTTTTACTTTATTTGCATACAAAAAGTAACGGAACGTAACACCATGAAAAATACATTTTTAAAAGTTTTTTTGTTATGGAATAGATAGATATGGAGTTACGTTCCGTTACGTGGAATTTATTATGACTCAACAAGAATCACAACCATGTTTGGTAGAGGCAAAGAGAAAGTTTAGCGGGTACTTCGTCTACTTAGTCTCTCACTCTGGGCAAAATGGTTGTGGTCATGATGGGGTCCTGTTGAACGGCAAAGGAAAAGTAAAGTGCTCTGCATTCTGTTTGTTTCGATCTAGCCTACTAGAGGTATTTATAAATAGGTATGTACCTCCGGGCATCTCCAGGGCGCCGTTGTATTGCATTTTGGAAGGCTTAGCGTTTTCAAAAGGCTAAATCCTCCTATCTTCCTTTTCGGACATTCTACAAGAAGGCTTTGTAAGTGGCACAGCGGGTAATGCAACAGCTGGCTCAAAGAATAAGAATGGATTGAATTTAAAATGAAGGTGAAGATTAAACTCGCATTTATAACATTAGTATGATGTTGCAAGGCTACAGACCATCTACTTAGTAAGCATCATTCTTGGCATCATTCCGAACCCTCGGTAATTCGACTTCATCGCCTTTTGGACCAGACAGACATTTGCAAGGCTTCCTGTCTGCAAAAGCTATTCCAAACCCTCCAACGCTCTTCCATTCATCAATTCTCAGAGGATGTCTAGAATGTTCATATGTCATTGATGCAATCGATTGCCTTACTGGCCTTTACTAACTCGCCAGCATAAATCTTTTACGGGATCTTGGCTCTTATTAGTGGCGATCAAGAGCTAGAGTTCCCTGACATAATGGGTATTGCTTCTGTATTCAAAGATGTTATCATGGTAAATGGGCTCCTCAATTGTGATCTTGGGTATAGGGAAGCGTTTCTGAAACGTTTAGTGGAATAATGCGAATGCTTTGAGGAACAGCTGAGGTCCCTGTTTTTTCTTTTTATGAACCCCTGGATTGTATGGGGCTTGCCGGAATAAATCACAACTTTCCATCTTAAAAAGATTTAAGCTTTTGTTTGTTATCCTTGTTCGAATTCGTAGAACAATCTTTTGATTTCAGAGATTTCTCTCTTTAGGTAGATGAAATAAATATTAAATTATACGATGGTTTGCAAAAGAATAGTCCTAACCCAGAACATGAGAGAGTGTATATCTTCATGACTCACAGATTAGGTAATGTAACTCCGTATCTCAAGTTAACAGTTCCCGCATTATACTATCCGTAGAAGTAAATTCACAGAACGGTTAGTTAGCTAACTTGGTAACAAGCGCTGGATATTAGAGATAACTTGCCTACTTAAAGAAGACATACGGTGAGCTAATCCTGACGCTAGTCAGCTTAGGAGACTGTAGACAAGCGACTTTGTTAGCGAAGTTGCAATTCATTGAATTTTCTTCTGCGACCAACTTAAAGCTTCACATAGCATTATGTATGCAAATATGTCGCAAACGAAAAGACGCAGACGTGGAGTAAAGTAATCTTTCGCTTATAGCCAGGTATATATATGTATATACCGACCGGCATACCGACCTAAGAGCATTATGGTAAATAATCCAAGTTTGAGAACTTTGTTAGCGACGTTGCAATTCATTGAATTTTCTTCTGCGACAAACTTAAAGCTTCACAAAGCATTATTTATTATTTTATTATGTCTCTCATTTACCATGATCTCGGGCCATAAAGTGACCCGGTCCTTTGGAAGGCTTGCGTGGGACCGAAGCCAACAGCACA
Source organism: Eupithecia abbreviata (assembly GCA_943735965.1). NCBI lineage: Eukaryota > Metazoa > Arthropoda > Insecta > Lepidoptera > Geometridae > Eupithecia > Eupithecia abbreviata. The sequence continues at coordinate 6,598,410 of OX030991.1, read as the reverse complement.
GAGGCCCTTTGAGAAGTTAATCTAAAGGCGACGGCTACACATTGCGGGTATCATCCTCGGGTGCACAATATGATACACCCAAAGATGGTATCCGCCAGGTGTAGAGACTATTGCAAAGAAAAATTAAAGAAATAAAACCAGGCTATTGTGATGGATGGATGGACTGGGTAATCGGGCTATAGGGTAGATTGCGGACGTCTGCCATAAACAAGTCAATCATAATGTTAAGAAGAGTGGCAGACGGTGGCTTGCCGAATGCTGGATGGGTTCCTTAAAAAGCCGGAGTACATTACTATTATTTATTATTATGTATGCAAGTATGTCGCAAACAAGAAGACGCAGACACAGAGTAAAGTAATCTTTTGCTTATAGCCAGATATAAGTACCAACCGCATACCGACCTAATAGCATTATGTTAAATAACCATAACTTTCTGGTGGTTTCAAGACTTAAAGAGAAAAAGTCTGAGAAAAACTATTAGTTGCCAATTTTTATTTTTATTTGTTTTATTTAAAGACTTGCTAACAACCTAGAAATGTATAACCATTTCTCGGTGAAACTGTAATCATTTCTTTGTTTAACAGGATAAGAAACTTTTGTAGAACCTCTTATTATTCTTCGACAATCTCCCGCCAAAATACAAGGGATTTGTCCGGGAAGGAGCAGAAATTATTTTATATAGGTCAGGAAATGAAGAGCTCATAAAAGTTTATTAATATTTTTATTTCTTCTTATGATTTTTTTTTCATAATATTGTTTGTGTATTTTCGATTTCTGGAGGTTTGTTTGTTTGAAGTCATTGTATTAGAAAACGTTAATTTCTGGGTTAATGATTTTTTGTGGATAATGTAAAATGTACGAAAATTATTCGCAACTCATTTATTTATCAATTTCAAAAGGTATCAATTACAATTGGTGTCTAAGATGTGAAAGGAAACATAGTTACCAAATGTTAGCGATTTACCTCTCTACTAACGGTCCATCTCAAAATTACGTTACCTTCTCATGGCAAAGGGTTTAAAGCCAAAATACTAACAAGGTAATACTCACACCTCTATATTGACCACAAACCTCCCTTGGTCGACCTCACTGATTAAGTCTCCAGATGGCAATGCGAAGCCACTCCGCACTTCGTTCCCGATCGACAATAGCCGGTGACAGTCATGCCGGCCTCTGACAGGTCGCGGCATAAAGTCTGACAGGAGTGGCGAGCGAGTCAAAAAGTTATAACAATGACAACATTGAATAATTGATAGACATAATATGCTAACACAAATTTTGAAATAACAAAACAGTTTAGAATAACTTTAACACTTTATTCAGCGAAAGACAACGTCCATGTCCAGAAGAAGGGAGAAGGCATTGAGAGGTAGCTATATCTATATAAATCAAAAATAACCAACCCAATCCTATATTCAAACCTTTCAAAACTGAATGAATTAATAAAAAAGTTTATTTACTGATCTCTCACCGATTTTAAATAAACTATAGTATAACTATAAATATTTTCGTACATAAACATCAACACTTTGCCGTTTCTGTTTACTACACGCCATAATGTCAAGCTAGACGATTCGAGGATGATATTGAAGATGAAATCTCTTCTTACTGCTTGATACTTGACTTTCAAATGCGGCTACATTTGTCCAATTTAGTATTCCGTCAATGGCAACCAAGTACGTACTTCGACGGTTCTTATCTTTCAAGTAAAAGTTTAGAGTGTGAAGCGGTAGAGTAGGGACTTATTATACAGGTATTATTTTAACCAGCCGAGTAGAATCAATTGTTCGAAATGTTTGACCACCCGCATATATTTGCTGTTAAAGTCATGGATACAAATGTTTTTGAATATTTTATCATGAAAGAAGGATTATACTGTACTAGTTTATGCCCGCAGCTTCACACGCGCTGCTTTTCTTGTATGAAAATTAGTCTATGTCCATCCTTTGGGATATCTTTTAAATTCCTGACAAACATCATTAAGATCAAGCGTTTTGGCGTAAAGATACAGAAAGACAGACATCATAACTTTTGCTTATATAATATTACTAGTTTCTGCCCGCGGCTTTGCGCGCGTTGTTTCTATGCAGACGTTTGTAGACCTACAAACGTATTTCTATCCCATGGGAACTGATTTATGGGTTAGAAAGTAGCCTATTCCATTCTTTCAATTAACTCTATACCAAAATTCAATTCGATTGGTTGCTTAGTTAGGGCGTGGAGATAGGACAAACAAACAAACAGTAGTAGTTAGGATAGTATGGATATACACGCTTCATTGAAAAGTGTCAAAATCTTCCCTGCTTCGCTCTGAAAAAAATAATAGACTATTTCGGTTCTACGTTTATCACCCTTGCTGCCAGGATATTGTTCAAAATGGTGGTGAGGATATAATAAACCTATCAGGCTGTTTAGGCTCTGAGATAAAATCTTTTATCTACTGAGAAACAACTGAGGCAAGGCAATGTTTCTACTGAGGTATATTATATCCAATTTAAATTTGAATACGCCTAAGTTTTACAAAGATTCAAATCTCTAAGCACAAGAAAACATGAAAACAACAAAAAAAACGGTAACAAAATGGCACAAAATTATATATCTCACTAGCTGCGCCCCGCGGCTTCGCCCCCGTGGAAATCTATGTGACAAATTGTTTAAATGATAAAAAGTCCTATGTTAGACTCCTGGTTCTAAGCTACCTCTCCACCAATTATCAGCTAAATCGGTCCAGCCGTTCTCGAGTTATAAGTGTTGTAACAAACACGACTTTCTTTTATATATATAGATTTACATAAGTATGGAGTGGGTGGCGCCCCAGTTATCTTTTGATGACATTTTCTCTCGTTTTTATTTACGAGGTTAATATAAGTGGAAGAGGGATGGAAAATTTTCAGCAATCATACGTTGTACATGACGGGCTTTGGCTGTTATGCTAATTCCCTTTGTCGCTGAAGAGGATTGTATTCAATATTTGAATGGAGTCAATATTTATTAGAAATGGGTCAGTGCTTAACACTTTGAGTGCTGAAAACGCATGGTATGAGTTTTCTACAAGTGACTAATCTGCGAAAATCCACACTAGCGCAGCGGCTAAGAAAATACAGATCTTTGTGACTCAGCAGAGCTGTAATATTTTTCGAACGAAACGCATGTGCGGCGCAACACAACCGCTGTGTAGAGCGGCAGCACGAATTTTTTAGGTAAAAAAAAAAGATCGCAGTCGTCGAAAAAAAACCGCAGTCAAAATGTTAACCTGATTTGACTGAGAGATGATTTTTAAGCCATTGACATGCCTCCAATAAATAAAATACTTTTTAGTGCGATGAAACCCAAACAAACCAAACAAATACCAAAGAAAAGCTAGTCACCAATAGCACGACGAACTTTAATGTTTCCTATTTGCCTCTGTACATTTCTATTACATTATGCCTTGGAAAAATGAGATCGGGAAGTGGAACGGAGACGATCCATCTTCGGGACTTGTAGACTTGTTAGTCAGATTGTAGACTGCTGTATGAAGCTGTCATATTTCCCAGCTCATCTATGTATTGTGCAAACATCCTTGGAATAAGTAGGTATGGGTTGAAACTGGATTTGTTTAGATTATTTATGCTTCAACTTTCTTGTGATCTTTGATCTATGCAAGTTCTTATACGAGTACCTGCCAAACAGGACCTTTTCAAAGACATGTTGTTTTTTTTCAATGAATTCACAAAAAAAAACATCGATTCCGTTTTAAATTCTTTGCCTTTATATAATCAGTAATCACCCCCATCGTCCCCCATCTACATCTACATTAATAATTTCGGACCAGTTTGCGGTAGACTCGAACGAAATGCACATCAAATTGAAGAGCGTAAAAAATTAACCGATTCGACAACTTATAGGCGGAAAATTCGGATTATCGAGTATTTTCAATATAAAAATCAGATGAAAAGGAATATTTTTTTTTAGTTTAAATGGCATTCCGAAGTAAACATGTCAATGTCATCAATGTGGCGTTGGTTTCATGTCATCACGTGTCACAGGTTCGTAATCCGTTCTCCATTAGGAGATTCTATTGGAGAACCATTAGGTTCTCCAACTTTGGTTGTGTGACAGAGACATCATAGTTATTTGGGTAAATATAATGAAAAATATTTTTTTAAGTTTTCTTTTTAATTTTGTTAGTACCTAATTATTAAGTTTTGTTTTATTTTTTTATTATAAGACACAATTAATGTATACGAGATAATATGGTATACGAATCTATGCCTAGCTAAAATATTATTCGTTGAGAACCGATAACTACAGTAAATCACACATCTAACCTACAGTTTATTAAAAAATAACGGTAGTTTATTATTATGTCCTATCTACGAAAACTAATTTCTGAAAGTGTTGAAAGCTGAAGTTGAACCTAAACGAGTTTTACTCAAACATTATAGTCACTGGATGGACTTCCAAATTCAAATAACGAGGACGCTAAAATATTTACCGCTGAAAAATTTATTATGAATTTCAATGGCGTTTATTTAATTCCGTTGAATCGTTGAATGCTTTATGATTGAGATTTCAATGGAACCGATTATTAAGAGGAAGTAATTTTCTTTTTGTTAGGGCTGAGGAAATTCAGGCCAAAATGTATTTACAAAACATTTTCTTTACAACTGCCCGAAACAGGAGCTTATTGTTTTCAGGTTGCTTATATGTACTTAGAAGGTACATTGAAGAAATAATATTACGAATTTATCGTCTTCGATAAACGATTTATTTATTTGATTTCTTCAAGCAACAAACTATCTCTCTGCCCACCAGACCGTGCTTCACACCTCATTGGCCAACCATTGCGTTAGCGTTGGGTATTCAATGTGTATCCAGCTGGGCTGGGCAGCGTTTGGGAAACTACGTCGAGTCTTCTCTTCATCCATACCGCAATGCTTGAAAACGAACGTTTTCAACCAGTGCGTCCTACCCGTTATGACCTACGGAGCTGAGACGTGGACACTCACGATAGGGCTGGTCCACCAGTTCAAAGTCGCTCAGCGAGCTATGGAAAGAGCTATGCTCGGAGTATCTCTGAAGGATAGGATTCGCAACGAATACATCCGACAGAGAACCAAAGTTATCGACATAGCTCTGAGAATTAGCAAGCTGAAGTGGCAGTGGGCCGGCCATATCTCGCGAAGAACCGACGGCCGCTGGGGCAAACGTGTTCTTGAGTGAAGACCACGACTCGGTAAACGTAGTGTAGGACGTCCTCCGACCAGGTGGGATGACGACCTGCGAAAGACTGCAGGTAGATGCTGGATGCGTCAAGCCGAAGACAGGGCGCTATGGCGCTCATTGGGGGAGGCCTATGTCCAGCTGTGGACTAATATAGGCTGGTGATGATTCAATGTGTTTATTGCAAAAGTACGGATAAATACCCAGAGAGACCCAGTCTATAAAATATACCTGGTTACTATTGCTTCAACATTACCGCATGAAACTAAAAGTTTGCATTGAAAGCAAGCCAACCCAGCTTTCGTAAATATTACAAATTACTTATTGTTTAAGAACATGTGTAATTAAATCTTTTCGTTCAAAATAATTTAAAACGCAAAGCTTTTATCTGCATTCTCCCGAGGGGATGAACTAATACAAAACAGAGTACAACATGACATTAATTATTGGTTAATCCTCTTTTGATAATTCGATTCAAGCGTTACCTGTACAGTTACTAATGTACTACTACTGTTACATAATGGTTTAATACAGTTATGTGAAAAGTCTAAGTAAAATGTAGTCGTTAAGTTTTTATTTTAAGTTCCTACCTATTTATTAGTTTAGTAGAACATAATTATAAGAGTAATAAACTTAATGCATATCTTACAAATAAATAATGTCTTATTATTTTTATTAAAAGCCATACGAAGCTTGAAATAAATACAAATAAAGCGTATATATTTGACGACCGATGTGGCGCGGTGGGCGAAGGACCGCCTGCGACGCAGGAGGTTGCGGGTTCGATTCCCGCCTCGGAAATATTGTGTGTACGATCTGCAGATATTTGTTCTGGGTGTTCTGGTCGTTTTCTATGTATTATAAAAAATATCTATCTATGTAATATATTGTATTATGTATATTAGTTATCTAGTACCCATAACACAAGCTCTGCTTACCATGGGGCTAGATAATGCTGTGTGAATTGTCCAACATTATTATTATTATTTAGTATAGGAACACTCGCAAAAGTGAAGCACCCTGAAAAGGACATGGCCAAAATAATCTATGGAAACACGTCTTGCTCAGACATTTTCTCACATAAATCTTCGCCCCCAGAGGCCCAAAAGATAAGCAATCAATCAACACCCATAGGCTCATACATACAAATCATTTACAAAGCTATACATTCGTCATAAAGGCAACTTTTCTTTGATATTGTTGAATGAGTTTTATTCTGCAAATGTAAGCTTTTGTTGTTAAAGCTTTATTCAAGATGATTTATAAGCAAATTGGTATTTGAATCATTCTTTTTCCGCTAAAATAGTCTGAACAAATAATTGAACTCTTTTATTATTTTATTATAAACTATTCTTTATTTATTTAATTCAAATTTTCTGATTCAGCATCGTTAACTTTTAATATGACTTAAAACGGATATTACTTTTGTAGATACTTACAGAGACAAAAAAGATTAATAGTATGAATATTTATGGTATCTGTCAAACAAGACAGCAACATGACAAATAACTTGCCTACTGGCTTCACAATGGATTTCCTCTAAAACGATCCTGAGAAGTATCAAATTCCCTTTATGCCACATATTGGATGTTGGCGAAATACAGACAACCAGGCGAGTGCAAATTCGACTGCGAATCGCATCGTGAAATCACGTGATAAACGATATTGAACAACGACGGGCCGCTTTATAGCGGCTATCTAGATGGTTTAATAAATCTGGCTAAAGAAAACAATTTATGACGGCTTATCAGTTCTTTGTTTCGGCATTCTCAACAGTGCCTACCTACTAGCTTGGTATCTATTGTCTGATATAATCTGGGTTGTATCTAGTCATAAAATTGTAAATGACATGGTACAATACAGGTTAATCTAACAACTAGAAACAAGCGCGGCCCCATCTCAGAAATCCTGTTAGTTATTGAAAACAAAACAGTCCTACCTCGCCAATTTACTTTTAAAGATTTGATATCACAATGAAAAACTTCAATAATCAAATCAAATTGAATCAGATATATGTAAGCATAAATAATAAATAAAACAATGCGTAGGTTTATCGTAGAAATGCATTACTTCAATTACAGGAGAAACTAATTATTTTTAAAACGTATTCGTTTGTCGTAGGGCTACGTTAACTAAAAGTTTTTTGACTAAATTCGCAAATCATCATCATCATCATCATCATCATCAGCCTATATTAGTCCACTTCTGGACATAGCAAATAACAATTACTATCTCTACCTATACACGCTATGAAAAACAAATCACCTTAAACAATTTTTTTTCAATAACCATCCCCTACAAAACAAATAACATGTGACCACAAAAGTAAATATTTGTAGAAAACGAACCTGCATTTTACGATACGAAAATAAAATGGGAATTTGTTGAGAGCGCTCTCGAAAGAAAAGTTCGGACTTACATATATTTAACAATAAACTGTCATGGGTTGCACCACGCGGAAACTGCGGAGTTCGGAAGCAAAAATTAAACTTTTTTTACACCTAATTTGGTTCTTCGTACCTGTTACTATGGAAACCAGTAAACGTTATAATAATTTCCAAAAATCTTAAAAGTCTCCAAATTCGAATCCAGGTCAATAAAACTTTCTGAGTTTAAATGTAAATAATACTTCTTGTGACATAAAATATATTTCGTTGATAGAAAAAAAATAATGTACTTACACCATTAAGTAAGTTAATCTCTGTAAGATTAATTCTTTAATTCTTTAATTCTTTAATTCTTTAATTCTTTATTGTACACATATAAAACTTAAAAATAACTTATTTAAAAAGATATGTACATAGGCGAGCTTAACCCTGAGCTAGAGTTTTCTTCCAGCAAACCTTAGGTTTACAGGAGTGGCGATGGAATAGATAGAGGAAGTGTACAAGAGACAAATTAGACTAATAATACAATACGGAATGAGATTATAATATACATACATAAATTAAAAAATAATAGTTCAATAAACCTAATAAATACATTTAGTTCAATACAAAATAATAATATATATAGCTAATTAAATATATATATAAATAACTCTAGATAGATAATTTATTGATTATTAACTTACTTATTATTTAGTATTATTATGTCATAAGTCATTGTTTGTAAAATACCACCGGTACATACCGTACCAAGCGTGGTGATAATGTAAATTTAAAAACAAATGTATATTTAAAATTATTCTTCTTCCTTACATTATTTCATTGTATTTTACTTGTGTATTATTTAATTTTGTACAATATTTTTAGTATAGTTTGACAATGCCCTTATACAGCAGATTACTTTGACATTTTATCTAATTTATTATTCAATTTAACTTATACCATTATTTATTATCTGTTTTATTGTGACAAATTATTATAAATGAATTTATTTTAATTTTTTAAGAAGGCATGTCTGTCTGCTTTCTTTTGCACAATGCCCTATGGTGTTTCCTTTGTGATAAGTTAGTATGTGTTATAATAAAAATGTGATTTATCTTTTAAATAGTATTTAACGACATCAAGTGTAACATTGTGTACCTACGGTGGAAATAAATAAACTAAACTAAACTAAATAAACTAATGCCTAAGCCCCATCCAATTGAGTGATGTATTTTTTGTTCAGTAATGGTCGTATGTGTGCCGATGAAAAAGAAGAAGCTTAATATAGGTATGTGAACCAAACATTTATAAACTTACTTATATTTTCTAAGCCCTAAACCTTGTACGAGTCGTGTAGATGTAATTTCGTCAGCAGGTGGCGAGTGTTATCGCTTTAACGCGAGCTGACTTCCAATTTTGAGAAACACTTCTCAATTTCCCTAGTGTCGCATGTTTATTTAAACGGTACAGAATGTTGTCGAGACAACCTTTTGAAACATGCGTTCAGAGTCCAATAACATTGTCCAATAACATGTCCAATAACAATAATTGTATTTGATAATAATTTATATATAAAATATGACTTGTCTAAGTGCTTATTTTGTAAGCCTAAAGAAATAAATGATTTTTTACTTTACTTTACTTTACATTTATAACTAGCGTCTGCTAGCGACTTTGCACGCGTTTTTTGCTATAAAACTGGCCTTTCTGTTATTCCAGGTTCAGAACTGTATGCATGCAAAAGTTTCAATCAAGTCCGTTCAGTCGGTTTGGGGCTATGAAGTGATAAACACTATCACTTCAGGACGATATTCTGCCTTTATAATATTTGTAGCCAAAATATTAACTCACGGTTGATATATTGTTTTGTCCATATTACCCGAACGTAACCAAACGGGCCACATGTAATATATAAACTCCTCTGAACTTTCCCCATCAACAAACAGAAATATGTACAATTAACACCACGCCTTTTACCACCGGACGCTAGAACTTTGTAATTTTGTTCCATTAATTGTTTCGAGGCAGACATAAAAATAGTTTGCGAGTTCTCGGACTACAAAATTTAGTATGCCAGTTTAAATAAACATGGGAGTTTATTTGTGAGGAGGCCCTCAGGTCAGGCGGTCCTTGGAGCTGTACTTTGAGTTTTAAACAGCAACCTCCCTCGCTTTATTTTCTTATGTCAGATTTTTCTGAATTAATAAATCATCATATTCTTTGAACAAGTACAATATATTGTAATGTACATATCTTCATGATACTGTTAGAGGTGCCTTCGCAGTTTTAATCAGTTGCAATCATTATTAAATCATACTAAATACTATTAAAAATAGTTGATCATTTATTAGAGTAACGAATATCTTACGAAACCTTACTACCAATTACCTCATACCTTATATTATATGTACGGTATTTTATAAATAATTTCTTTCTCACAAGTCTTGTACGGCTCGACGTCAACTTTTACGTCACCCTCTACGAGTAACTTCAGCGAACAAAGCCGTTTATTCCTTTCAATCTGTAGCTTCAGAAAACCTAGATTTAAATACACACTTGATAGATAGATAGATTGGCTGTGTGGTGTCGGCCTAGAAAGAATAGCACCAACCCAACTCTTCCCGTGGGTGTCGTAGGAGGCGACTAAGGGACATACACCGGGGGGCGGGCAGCAGCGTCCCTTGCAGCACATTCCCTATACTGCGATCCCCAACCCGCATGCCCAGCGTGGGGATTATGGGCATCAACCCCCCCATGGATCGATACGCCAGTAGAATGTGGCCCCCAGTTCCCGGCCGCCTCGCTATTCCTGGCCATGGTAGCGGCCACGGTAACGGCGGGGCAGGGGGTGCTAGGAATCCCCGGGCTACATTAGGCTACCACACCCTACATAAACTGACCCTGGCTACGTTTAACGGACGCACTCTTAGGCTTGACCATCATCTAGCGCAGTTGGAAGTGGAGTTAGAGAACATCAAATGGCATGTTCTGGGGTTATGTGAAGTCCGTAGAGAGGGGGAGGACACCGTAACCCTAGACTCGGGCCATCTTCTCTACTTTCGCGAGGGTGATAAAACATCCCAGGGTGGCGTAGGTTTCCTCGTCAATAAGGCCCTCTCTAACAACGTCCAAGAAATCTCCAGTGTGTCGACCAGGGTAGCGTACCTGATCCTTCGGCTGTCCAAACGGTACAGCATGAAGGTCATCCAGGTCTACGCACCGACCTCGGCACACTCGGATGATGAAGTGGAGGATATGTACGAAGACATATCCAAAGCCTTACACAACACCACTAAGGCCCACTTCAACGTTGTTATGGGGGACTTTAACGGCAAGGTGGGAATCCAGACTGGCAACGAATCCCGAATAGGCCCACATGGTTATGGAGTTAGGAATCACAGGGGGCAAATGCTTGTCAACTTCCTTGAGAAGGAGGGGCTGTTCTTAATGAACTCCTTCTTTAAGAAACAGCCTCAAAGGAAGTGGACATGGCAAAGCCCCGACACTGTGACAAAAAATGAGATCGACTTCATCATGAGGGATAGCAAGCACATATTCAGAGATGTCTCAGTGATCAACAGGTTCAATACCGGATCTGATCACCGACTCCTTCGAGGCTCTCTGAATATCAACATTAATCTTGAAAGAAACCGTCTGATGAAGTCCACGCTCCGACCTGACCTAATCCAAATCATGGCGGGCACCGAGAAGTTTCAGCAGCTTCTCGGGGATCGATTTGTTGCCTTGGAACCAACTGATGACGCTGACGAGACCCTACACAATCTGGTTGAAACGTTGAGGGACGAGGGCATTAAATTCTGTCGAAAGCAGCGTACTGGCAAGAAGTCCAAACTCTCGGATGAGACTCTTGGGCTGATGACAAAAAGACGGGAGACCACCCAATCGACTTTGTCAGAGAGGTCAGACCTGAACAAGCGAATTGCGAAGATGGTACGGCACGATCTCCGGAGCTCCAACACGCGCCTCATTGAAGAGGCGATAGAGCGAAACCGGGGGTCCAAAGTATTCACTCAGCAGCTTGGCAGGAGCTACCTGACAAAGCTTAAAACGCACGACGGAAGGACCGTATTGTCGAAGCCAGAGATCTCAGCCGAGATAGAGGATTTCTATGGCCGTCTATACGCTGCTCATGCCCCTCGTTCCCGACGAGACAACCATGATTCCAGAGCCACCCTGACACGCCACTACACCGACGAACTACCTGACATCAGTCAAGACGAGATCGTGTTAGCTCTAAGGCAGCTTAAAAATGGAAAAGCCCCCGGTGAAGACGGTATAACATCCGAGCTCTTGAAAGCTGGAGGAGCTCCTGTTATACAGGAGCTACAGAACCTCTTCAACGCCGTTCTTAACAGTGGGAGAACTCCAAAGGCGTGGAGCGGGAGTTTGGTGGTGCTCTTTTTTAAGAAGGGCGATAAAACCCTTCTTAAAAACTACAGACCCATTTCACTCTTGAGCCACGTCTATAAGCTGTTCTCACGAGTAGTCACGAACCGTCTCGCTAGGAGACTCGACGAGTTTCAGCCACCAGAACAGGCTGGATTTCGCGGTGGATATGGCACCATAGACCACATACACACAGTGAGGCAGATTATACAGAAGTCCGAAGAGTATAATCAGCCCCTGTGTCTGGCTTTTGTGGACTATGAGAAGGCCTTTGACTCTGTCGAGACCTGGGCTGTTCTGGAATCCTTACAGCGATGCCAAGTGGACTATCGTTATATCGAGGTTCTGAGATGTCTCTACGAAGCCGCCACTATGAGTGTCCAAGTACAGGGCCAGCAGTCTAAACCTATCCAATTGCGCAGAGGAGTGAGACAGGGGGATGTCATATCCCCGAAACTGTTCACAAGCGCGTTGGAAGATTTGTTTAAGACGCTGGACTGGAAAGGTAAGGGCATAAAAATAAACGGCAACTACATCTCACACCTACGATTCGCTGATGACATAGTCCTATTGGCGGAGTCGCTAGAGGAGCTGAACCAGATGCTGGACGGCCTAGCTTCAGCCTCCCGATGCATCGGTCTTGGCATGAATTTGGATAAAACCAAAGTCATGATCAATGGACACATTGATCCAAGGCCGGTGGTCGTACATGGTCACCTTCTCGAAATCGTTTCCGAATACACATACCTCGGGCAGATTCTGCAGTTAGGTAAAAACAATTTCGAGAAGGAGGCCAAAAGGAGGATCCAGCTGGGCTGGGCAGCGTTTGGGAAACTACGTCGAGTCTTCTCTTCATCCATACCGCAATGCTTGAAAACGAAAGTTTTCAACCAGTGCGTCCTACCCGTTATGACCTACGGAGCTGAGACGTGGACACTCACGATAGGGCTGGTCCACCAGTTCAAAGTCGCTCAGCGAGCTATGGAAAGAGCTATGCTCGGAGTATCTCTGAAGGATAGGATTCGCAACGAATACATCCGACAGAGAACTAAAGTTATCGACATAGCTCTGAGAATTAGCAAGCTGAAGTGGCAGTGGGCCGGCCATATCTCGCGAAGAACCGACGGCCGCTGGGGCAAACGTGTTCTTGAGTGGAGACCACGACTCGGTAAACGTAGTGTAGGACGCCCTCCGACCAGGTGGGATGACGACCTGCGAAAGACTGCAGGTAGATGCTGGATGCGTCAAGCCGAAGACAGGGCGCTATGGCGCTCATTGGGGGAGGCCTATGTCCAGCAGTGGACTAGTATAGGCTGATGATGATTGATAGATAGATAGATAGATAGATTATTTATTCATACAAATAGGTTACATCAATAAGTTAGTAGTGCCTTAAAGCCTATGTTAGGTTTGTCTTAGCACTATAGTTCTCACTTAATTTAAAATAAATTGATAATTTAGGTACCGTAGTTAACGAACGATCTGAGAACAATACAAGCTAATCTATATTAAATTATTATCCTAGATCTTACATTTAAAAAACTCATTTATATCTAAGCATGATAAACACACTCACACTTACCTAATGCATAAAAAGTTTGAAAGAATGCTGCTATTGCGTGAACCTAGCCGCTTATCGCCACTGATGCACGCGTTGACAATGTATGGAAGTGTGTGTGCGTTCACCATCTACAGGGTACTCCAAGTTGACTAATGGTTTTCCTAAAAAGTGTTTAATAAGAATTGTTTTTATATTTTTCTTATTTATTTTATTTTTAACTTCTATAGGTAGTTTGTTAATAAGGTGGGGAATTAAATACTGGGAAGTTCTTTGGCCATAGAGGTTACTAAATCTAGGTTTTATTAATATTTTTTGCGTGGTGCTCCTAGTAATTCTAGAGTTATTTACTGGAATTTGGATGTCTGTGCGAAAGTATTGTTCGATAAGTAGGTTTAGTGTGACTTTAGTGTGAATAGGTATAATACCGCAAAAGTTAAAAACTTGACAGGGTATATAGAGAAAATTATCTCAGCTGATAGAATTACTTCCCCAGAAATCACCCTGTTTCTGTAGTCTAAAATCTTCTTAGGTTTTAGGTGAAACATGAAGAGAACCGGGTAAAGGTTAATAAGAACACCTCGGGACCCACATCATTTATAGGTATTTACAATTTTGGTAAGGTATTTCATAAAATATGTCTTTGTAAAATTATTTTAGTACGTGTTCGTATATTCATAGATGATAAAACCAAACATAATATTAATATTATTATGCCTTCATATTAGCTGGATCATAAATTAGCTTTGACATGGTTCCATCCCATTCTGATGGCACGCGGAATATACCTACCTTTTGACTGGCATAAAGAACGGTCTTAAAAATGTGAATAATTATCCATCTATAAATTTAAAGATTCTTTATAGACAATAAAGAAATGGATTCAAATATAAAAATCCCTTTAATAAATCATGTCTATCTTGTGTTAAAACCCTTTAAGCCATAAGAATTTATTCGGACCGGGATCACTTCCTTTGATCCTGTCACGCTTCGGGCAGTCGCAGCAGTGGGCGTTTAGACGACTTGTTTACTTGGAATGAATTACCAACTTTTAATACCAACTGTACTACATTATATTTACTTAAAAAACTCTTTATGTAAGGAAAAGAAAAGCTTTTTCCTATTATTCTCTGGATTATTCGAATAAAGGGAAAAATCAGGTTGGGGGACTTATTAGGTGCCTAAAGTACTGCCAATTGTGTCTAGTTTCTTGAGATTTTATTTTACATTGTTCTAGTATCTAAGTGTGCAATAAATAATTATCTATCTATCTATCTGACTGAGCATTTTCGATGAAGCACATAGTGTGACAGCGGCATAATGTGAACAAAGAAAGCCTAGGTCTGTAAGGAAAAGTCAACCCTAACAATACTATATTTGAGGAGTGGTCGAACAGAAAGTCTCTTTTCCACTTTTTCAAATTTTACAAAAATTAAAAGAAACTGTAGCGTTTCAGATTTGTGTAAGAAAACAAGTATTACGTTTTTAGCATCAAATTAGATAAAAAATAAACAAATCGAATGTGCTTTTAATTTTTTAAATATTTTGTACAGTTCCAAAGTTATTTGTCAAATAAATTTGCAGAAGTTACGTTTTGATGGGTAAAAAAGGAAAATGTCTTTTTGTGAGGCCACTTTTTGGAAAAGTGATCTTTTGATAGGGATGCCTAAGGAAATGTGACATGTGATAAATAAAGAAAACGAATTTATATACGAAACAACTTTAATTAGAATTAAGATAGGTAGGTACACGTATTTTATACGTGAACAGGACAGTGTTCGAGGTCGATACATTCGCAAGTTTCTTGCATCTCCTCATCCCCGTCACCTACTTCTTCACTATTTTCTCCGTCTAATATTTCCTTGTACCATGTGATGTCCTCATTATCCTTCCACTTCTCACCGTAAATTTTTGTCAAAAGAGATATTACGTCATTCTTTTTGGCAGTATTAATGACACGCCCAATTCGCAATGTTTTTAAAGCAACGACAGTATAAAAGAAATCAGACATCTTAATAGAAATAATAAGGTAACACATAATAATCATTATTTAAGAAAGGAGGGTAAGTAAGTATTCTTATTTCACATAAAACACTGTTGTTTCAACAAAATTTTAAAGGAAGGTACCTACTTACTTTACTTGCTATTTCTCAACGCAATCATCCTTCGTTCAGCATTGCCTCTTTTTCTTACCCTGCTGTTAATTTGTTCTACTGGCCATTTCAGCATGTTTTTATGACGAGATCACGTTAATGTTAAACTTTTTTGAGCACCGAGAGAAAAAAAAACGGATTTTAAATTCAAAAAGTTTAACTGACACTGACACATCAGTTCGGTGTTGCTGTAATAATTGTAATAATTTATATCGGAAAGATTGCGTTTTGTAAGCATTAAATTTTATCAAAACCCATTTTGTACTGAAAAAGTAGCTTTTTGAAAATCAAAGAATGAAAGGCCGTAACTAACTTGAAATATTTTTAATAAAAGTGTCGTTTTGAAGAGACCATTGTATTTTGAAGTCAATTTTTTTCAAGAAAGGATGCTTTTTGACCAGTTTTTATGGCATCAAACGATAGGTTTCAGGGTTGCCAATAAGAATAAAGAAAAAAAAAACAAATCTCCAAAAAATGGAAAAGTGACTTTCTGTTCGCCCACTCCTCATTTGATAATTTGACATCTCAGTATTCCGAATTTATTGCAATAAAGTTTTACGGAGTAGAGGTAGTACTTTATGGAATTTATAAAAATACAGAGACATGGTAAGTACGTACGTACAACCGTAGGCTGTACTTTAAACGTCCGAGTTCTTTGAGAAGATACAAAAGTTTTCATCGTTTCTCGTCAAAATTCTTGGTATGCTGGTCAACGCTTTACACCGTTCAAAACTTGCAAAGCCATATTATTAGAACATTTTGTAGTTACATGCATATATAGCATGGGTGTGTTGTTCGAGTATGCATAAAAGATGTGCTGATACTCGCATAAATTGGACTCCGCGTTGTCTCAATAGCTCAATATAAGAATAAACTTATCATAATTTGCTTACTCATACACCTTACTAAAGTAGTAAGTTAAAATAGGTATTTATACAACGTATATTTTGCTACGCCGTAGCAAGGAGCTACGAGGTGCGGAGCGCTACGGAACGTAGGCGACGTAGTATATACTCGTACATATTTCTTTGGCAGCGAGACGTGACATGCTGATATAAAAAAGTGGCAAAAAGATTTTTCTTTTAATATTTATAAAACAACCAAAAGTATCATGAGGTGGTTCGATTCGCGACCAGCAGGTTACTCTATTTAACTAAAGACTTATAACAAAAAGTGTGAATTATTTCCATTTCTGATGACAATGTGGAGAGAAATGTCATAAAATACTGCACAAAACTTATTATCCATGTTAACCAAAAATAGACCCAATAATCAAGATAATTCAAATTGTCACATATTTTGTATCTTGTTTGTTTTATGTTTAAATGTGTAAACAAAGAATTATCTTTCTATCTATCTATTCAAACAGTCAACAGTCTTTCCCAGCAACTGCAAATAACTTATGAATGTAATAGGCCCCACCGGCACAGTCGAAGCAATTCGTTGTAAGTAATTGCTTTCGCCTGCATAATGCCTTCCCGATCAAACTAGCTAATTGCTTGTTACGTACAGTTACGAAGTGTTTGTATTGTTTTTTTTTTAACTGTTCCGATGAATCTGCCTTAAATTATTATATTTCGAACTGCCTTTTGGTTTCAAACATCTTAAATCAATTATTTTTAACTGACTTCAAAAAGGAGCAGCCTATTTAGTACTC
The DNA here is from genome assembly GCA_943735965.1 of Eupithecia abbreviata. NCBI lineage: Eukaryota > Metazoa > Arthropoda > Insecta > Lepidoptera > Geometridae > Eupithecia > Eupithecia abbreviata. The sequence goes on along the minus strand of OX030991.1, from coordinate 6,581,061 downwards.
TATGTCTGTTTTTTGGGTTAACATCAATTTCTCCATCAGTTGTAAATTAATTATCAAAATTCTTTGGCTTTTCTATAGAAAATGACCCAAGATGGTGGCATAATAGTTGTGTTTCCGTAATCATTCGTTCTGTAAAACTTTAAAATAAACTTAGTATACATATTTTGATTTGAATTCGCTTAAGTTTTGTATACAACAGGCACACAGCGCTTCTTTAATGTCTTCAAAGAAGAGTGGCTACAACTTATTAACTTTTCTATCTAACTTGGTCTACTTGATCCGGCTGCATATTACAATGCCTCGTTACAAGTATTCAAAAATTCAAAGCCGAGAAAATCTACATATTCCAAGTCCGTGCCGTCGCTTATCCGCGACACTAAGTGTATAGAAAGTTTGTCTGTCCTGCAAAGATGGAGCTGCAACATACATTATTCACCTGGACCTCATCCGGGCCTTATTTCGTTCGATTCTCGTTCCCAGCGTACATGTTCATTCTTTATTCCATGTCTGTGCTCTCGCGATTTAAATATGACATTCGGGTGAACATACATACCATACTTTTACCATAGTAGTTTGTAACACCATACTTATTGTTAAATTTAAAAGACAAAAATATAATTTGACATTTAAATGAACACGTGTACATAATTTTTAAAAGGTGCATACGTCTAGTTCTTTATTAAAAAAAAAGTTTTATCTCACATTGTAATAAACACTTGTACTGTTATTTCACTTTTTGTTTTAGTTAGCTTGAGTATTTAATTTTGCGCTTCGATTTGATATTAAAATTATTTTAGGAACAAAATAACATTGAAAAGTTGTGAACCAGAAGCAGATTGCTTCTGTTCACAACTTTTCAATGTTATAATTTTTCGTTGCATCTCTCGAAATGTACGTACGAAATGTAAATCATATAAATTATATTCGAGCATTCGACTGATTTTATACCACGTCTCACGCACGCTCTCTGAATTTGAGAGGATACTAAATTCTAATTCAAGTTCAGTCCTTGAACTTGTATTATCATTTTCACGTAGATGTCACTGGAATTTATAAGTGAGAGTCGCTCTTCTCTCTTCGAGTGGGCTCCACTTTGTCAGGTACCTACCATTGTATTGGCAGCAGACGGCTATTGGGTACAAGACGTGCGTTGAGGACGAACAATTTTTATTGTTTCTAGAACTCTTGACCACGTGACTTGACTTCTTTGTTATTGGCAATATGTTTCTTGTTCACCACTTTTTATTGTGAGCACTTGAGCACGTGCGTGATACCTAGTATGTTTCTGTCACTCTGTTAGTCAGTATGAATGTGCTATATTCGTAAAATTCCTATTTTATTATAATGTATGACCCCCTTCGTAGGTAAGACGTGGCATCTTATGTCGTAGGTAAGAGACTTTTTTTTAAATCTGATACATAGTTTTAAACCATAAATCATTTGGATCTATACACTTTTGGACTAAGTTTCCATAGAAACAAAGCTCGAGAAGCCGCGGGCAGAAACCAGTATTTTATAAATAACAAATTCAATTTTTAGGACAGAATAAAGGGTTTAGGGCGAACTTTTTCACATAATAGACATTTTCCTTGTCGAGAACGAGAAAAGCTTTGTTTCAGCGCTGTAAAATGGTTAAAAATTTTGAATGTAAAAATTGTCCTCATAGTGTAATATTTTTTTTTTCATAAGTTAAGTTAAGTAAGTAAGAGTACACATTTAAACATTTTGTGCACCATCAATCGGTAGATAAATACTTACTTGGAGTTATGTATGTAGTTATTAGATTCCTTCTTAACCACAAATACAATCCAGGGGCTTTATCGCAGATAATAAGTAAATAACATAACCGATGTTAGCACACTTTTTGGCTTTCCGATTTAGCACTTAAAATTAATGATGCCGAAATACTTTTTCGGCGAATTAAATCATTCACAAAGATTTTAGTTTAGTTACTATCAACAGATTTGTTTAAATTAGTTACTTTTCTTAATTTTGTATATATGTATGTATGTATTTTGGGCACCTTGCCTGCTGCTGTTTATTTTAGAAACGATTTCCTTGCGTTGCTTTCCTTCCAATCCAACCTTTATGGTGTATTACAGGTTTGATTTATGTAGCGTAATCAGAGTGGTGCGACTTTTGTTTTTATTTTGTATACTTGACAGAAATCTGTCAGGTATACGAAAATCAAAAGTCAACAAAACAAATGCAGTGCAATCGTTTGTACCTCTATGACAAAACAAGACGATGTACAAAATGACAAACAGATTAATACAAGACCTGCAATTAAAAATCGAGATGATCATGATAAGATTCGATTTGTAGATCCTAAAATTATCAAAGAATAAAACAATTTATAAAATAAAGAACATATATTGGCACAGAATATTAAAAGAATTAACATTTTACTAATAAATAACATTGTATCATCTCCGCGATGCGAAGATTCTTCCAAGTTCTCGTCAGCATGAAAGTTGAGATAAATTTTCATAAAATTACTACGTTATAACATTTTGACATTTATGCCTAAATCTTCAACAATTCTTATTCAAACTCCCATGTTACTTGTAAAATACAAACAAATTATTTGCAAACAAAGTTTGAACGAGAATAATCCCAGAAATATGCCGTAAGATGTTTTAAACAGTATCCTAAACTCGCAGTTTGGGCTGTTTAGGACTTTTATACCTGATGTTGCGTAGTAAGCAATTAAATTTTGCTAATTAAAACTTGATCAATTAGTGTGAAAACGGGGTTAAAAGAGTTAACACAGTTTGCAGAGCGTCGTCCGTACTTCCTGGATCAAACAGTTCACAATCGTAGCCTCATTAAAAAGTAAAAGGACGCTATGGATTTTGAAAATGGTTGTTAGAGTAGAAATTTAAATTTCCTGGATATTTCGACTGAATTCCGGGGATTTCCCACGAGGCCTTGTAATCAGAGATTGAAGAATCCTCACAAACCATCGAAACATAGGGCAACAAAAGGGTATTTTTTTACTAATAAGGGTATTATCGAAAACGCATTTTTGTGGCTTGGCATAAGGTGTAAATTAGAAAGAATATTGGGGATAAATTTACTTAGTCGTTTCGAAGTTGGAGTAATTCGATTGCCAGAAATAAGAGTGTAGGTACTTTCTTCAAAACTTGATAAGTTAGAACGAGGTAACCTAGTCAATAGAACATCCGAGTGAACTTGACAACATCTAGATTCCAAATAAACCCCTACCTCATGACCAATAAATCCGAATTCAGGCCATTCGTTTCTGAGAGTAGGAAAGCACGGCATCTTAACTACTTAAATATCTTATACATATTATATACAATTTTAAATGTACACATTATAGAGGTATAGGTAAGAAAGACTCGTAGTTACATGAAAGCATCAAAGTAACATTATTATATTTTTATTTTTAAATAAAAATATAATACTAATATATAATATAATACTAATATATATAATACGTTCTAACAACAAAACAATGTGTGATCCAGTAAACTTTGATGAGATCACGAACTTGAATTTGTTTAGGTCTGGTCTTACATATCCTCTGGCGGTATGCGAGCGGCGAGAGAAGGGCTTATGAAAGACAGGAACCATTTGAAAAACATGCGGTCTATCTTTGGGGACTGCCGGTAGAAGTAAAAACTAAGTAATTTTATATTTTATTTATACTGGGAAGTGCTCGGTGACGATGACGCGAGTTTGAGACATGGTTTTTCTTCGCCCAAAAAGTGCCGAAGGCGCCTTAAGAAGTTTTCACTTCAAAAAATTTGACTTCAACATCAATCACCGTCATTTAACATCCATTTTACATATGGCACAATGTTTTATTATCTCGTTCCCTCTTTCGTCGATTGTAAACCTACGCACGGTAGGTAACTGAATCTCTTGCGAAGATTATTAGCTCACCCTTTAGTCTCTTGTTATAATGAGCGTACATCACCGCACTTTACATAAAGGCAGTGTTTACCAGCGAGTAGCTCCGCTGAATATTAGATGCCCAGCGTCCCCGAATTATTCCTAAATTGCTAGCCCGAGGGACAATGTGTGCCGAAACAAGACATCTTTGAAAAGGGCGTAGGTGGTTTGATCGAAGGGATGTCTATTTTCGACTACAAAAAAATCCCTACGAAATACTCATAACAATCAGCCAACTGAGAAAATGTTCAGTTGGCCGATTGTTATGCAATGCTTTTTCGCACTCTGGCTTGTTCCAACCAAAAGAAACAAAAGATTCTTAGCTATTTCTTATATGTTACATATAAATATATGTCTTTGTATTATATATTATTAATAGATTTTATTTTAACTTAGTCCTGTTTCGAATTTGACAGCGGCCCAGAAATAGCTTTTGCCCTATTGGGCGGTTGACATTATCTGAATCCCAATTGGAGCAGGCAATGTTATGTCTCCCGTCATAGATGTGTAAAAGTAAACATTTTCTCATTCCATTTCAACTCCAGTTAAGTTAAAGCGGTAATTCGGCGCCGAGCTACTGACATTCTAACGGTAATCCCGTTAGAATGTCGGTAGCTGTACCTTAAATATTTACAGGGCTACTTTTATCCAGTAAAATGGATACAATAAAAGTAAAATATCTACTTTTTTGTAAAAAAATTAAGAAACCGCAAAGTAAAGTAAAGTAAAAAATCATTTATTTCTTTAGGCTTACAAAATAAGCACTTAGACAAGTCATATTTTATACATTAAATTATTATCAAATAAAATTATTTTACTATTCACTTCAATTTTTTGTCCACTAGTGGAAGAAGTGAAAAAGAAACCACTAGCATGTTCATCTCTTATATGTCTAATACATGGTTATTTGCCTATTTAAGTCTAAATATAATATGATTCGATACATGTCAATATTTAAGTAAAGCTATGCACAATAACAAATTACTTACATACTATTGTCTGTGCGAAACTGAGCGACATCTGTCCAAGCATTAACATCATTGAGATAATCATTTATGGAGTAGAAAGCCTTCTTGATGAGATTTATTTTTATGTAATTTTTAAATTTACGAATAGGGAGCTCAGTTGCTTCAGATGGAAGCTTATTATAGAAGCGCACGCTATTGCCCATAAATGATTTCCCTACCTTGTGTAATCTAAATGATGGGATGTGTAACTTGTTCTTGTTTCTTGTATTTCTATTGTGAACATCACACTTTTTCATAAGGCTATCCTTATTTTTGTGGGTATACATTAGATTTTCATAGATGTATTGCGATATTACAGTCAGAATATTAATGTTTTTAAATAATTCCCTCAAAGAATCTCGTGGCTTCAATTTATAAATAGCGCGTACCGCCCTTTTTTGAAGAACAAATAAGGTCTGGATGTCAGCTGCCTGTCCCCAAAGCAAAATACCATAAGACATAATACTATGGAAGTAACTGAAATAAACTAACCTAGCTGTGTCTTCATTGGTAATGTATCTAATTGTTCGAACTGCATAAGCTGCTGAACTAAGTCTACCTGCCAGAGCCTCTATTTGCGACCTCCATTGAAGAGAAGAATCAATATGTAACCCTAGGAATACAGTAGAGTCTACAAGGTGAACAATCTCATCCTTCAGCATTATTTTTGTTGGGAGTTCTCTTACATTCGGTAGCATGAATTTTATACATTTAGTCTTTTTAGCATTGAGTAGTAGATTATTGGCGGTGAACCAATCTAGTATTTGTGAAAGCGAATTATTTACATCGTCATAGTTATATTTATTTCTATCAACTTTAAAAATCAATGAAGTATCATCAGCAAATAAGACTATATCACAAAGATCTTTTGATAAAAACGGAAGATCATTTACATATACTAAAAATAAAAAAGGACCTAATATTGATCCTTGCGGGACGCCTAGTTCAAGTTTTGATCCTCTAGATCTTTCTTTACCAATATCTACTTTTTGAACTCTATCAGCTAAATATGATGGCATAAGGTCTAGTGCCTTGTTACTAATTCCATAGTGTTCCAACTTCCTAATTAGTGTACCATGATCCACGCAATCAAAAGCCTTAGAAAGGTCACAGAATACTCCAATAGCGTTTTTTGCTTTATCCCAGGCATCTAATATATGTTTTAATAGAACTGTGCCAGCATCGGTTGTCGATCTACCCTTGGTGAAGCCAAACTGATTTTTATGAAACAGCCTGTTAAGGTTGAAGTGTGAAGTCAACTGAGTGAGGATAATTTTTTCGAAAATTTTACTTATTGCAGGAAGTATTGAAATTGGCCTGTAATTGGCCGGATCAGTATGTCTACCAGATTTGTAAAGAGGAACCAGTTTACTACATTTCATAAGATCAGGAAAAACTCCTGCGTCTACACAATTATTGAAAATATGGGCCAAGCAGGGAGCCACTTCCTTTATAATTGAACTTAGTACTGTAGTTGAAATGCCCCAGAGATCCTCAGTATTTTTGATGTTTATAGATTTAAAAGTTTTTACAATGTAATTACCATTTACGTGACTAAAGATAAAGACTTCCTTACATTTCTCAACAGATGATTCTAATAATTGAACTGCCTTTAAAGCAGAGGAATTGAGAGACCGGGTTACAATTTTAGGGATATCAGCAAAGAATCCATCAAAAGCATCTGCAATATCTTTTTCATTTATAAGAATTGAATTATTAACTTTTAACTTTATTTCTCTATTACGTGGCTTTGATTTACCAGTTTCATTATTTATTAGTCTCCATGTCGCTTTTATTTTATTAGATGAGTTTGTTATTTTATTCTTCAAAAATAGGCATTTTGCTGTGTTGCAGACTTTCTTAAATGTTTTCGAGTAGTTATTTACATACAAAAGAAACGCAGGGTCATGTAACATAGCTTCTCTAGCACCATAGAGATCGTATAGCCTATTCCTACTTCTGTAAATGCCGGGAGTGGCCCAATCAGTAAACCCGACCCTATCTCTAACTTAAACTTATTATGATAAGTTACTAGTTACTGCCCGCAACTTCGCACGCGTTTTTTATTCCAGACCAGCGTGAATAATCGAATCCAAATACCCACCCAAACTTTTATAATCTGTAATGTATATCTGATCAGTTTTCGCAATCTTCAACATAGAAGTAACAAATAGTGCATGATCCTGATTCAAGTATGTATATGAACCAAGTAAACTATATTCAAAATTACATTATTAGAACTTATGATTGCGGTGTCAAAGTGTCCGTCAAAATTTTTGGTCTCTACGGCACAGGGTATCCTAGTGTAGAGATCAAAGTGAGATCAATATAATATTTAGTCCTAGTATATTAGCAAAATATTAATAATCTTAAGTTGATCTGATTGTGTTTCTATTTATGCATGTATTTTTGATGAAATAAATTATTATTATTATACACTAATTTATTTAAATTCTCGTATAAAATACATTTTTTACTATAGAAAATACAATAAAATATTATAAAACTATTCTACAGTAAAAAATATATCAAAACGGTAGATCACCGACCGCGAATTAATTATTATTATTATGTCTCTCATTTACCATGATCTCGGGCCATAAAGTGACCCGGTCCTTTGGAAGGCTTGCGTGGGGCCGAAGCCAACAGCACAGAGGCCCTTTGAGAAGTTAATCTAAAGGCGATGGCTACACATAGCGAGTATCATCCTCGGGTGCACAATATGATACACCCAAAGATGGTATCCACCAGGTGTAGAGACTATTGCAAAAAAAATGAAAGAAATAAAACCAGGCTATTGTGATGGATGGATGGACTGGGTAATCGGGTTATAGGGGAGATTGCGGACGTCTGCCATAAACAAGTCAATCATAATGTTAAGAAGAGTGGCAGACGGTGGCTTGCCGAATGCTGGATGGGTTCCTTAAAAAGCCGGAGTAAATTACCGGAGAGGAACAACATCGGCGCAAACGACTGAGGGTGTCGAGAGGTGCGGCCCCGATTTCACCATCACGAAGACTGCTAGTGAGCGGGTTTCCTCGCTATTACGCCATTAGACACTTCCACCCCCGAGTCTACATCCTAAGATGCATCTCTCGCGACTCCACTCAGACCGGCCAATGAAGGCAAGCAAGAGGTGGGGATCTGGTTCTCTTGGGATGCCACTCCGCAAGCGGAGACGAGAACCAGGAACTTCCCCGGAAGCACTCGGTACCCGTGGTGTCGCTACTCACCAACAGCTCGCCACAAGCTGCCCTGCGGGTTACTATTATTATGTCTCTCATTTACCATGATCTCGGGCCATAAAGTGACCCGGTCCTTTGGAAGGCTTGCGTGGGGCCGAAGCCAACAGCACAGAGGCCCTTTGAGAAGTTAATCTAAAGGCGATGGCTACACATAGCGGGTATCATCCTCGGGTGCACAATATGATACACCCAAAGATGGTATCCACCAGGTGTAGAGACTATTGCAAAAAAAAATAAAGAAATAAAACCAGGCTATTGTGATGGATGGATGGACTGGGTAATCGGGTTATAGGGGAGATTGCGGACGTCTGCCATAAACAAGTCAATCATAATGTTAAGAAGATTGGCAGACGGTGGCTTGCCGAATGCTGGATGGGTTCCTTAAAAAGCCGGAGTAAATTACCGGAGAGGAACAACATCGGCGCAAACGACTGAGGGTGTCGAGAGGTGCGGCCCCGATTTCACCATCACGAAGACTGCTCGTGAGCGGGTTTCCTCGCTATTACGCCATTAGACACTTCCACCCCCGAGTCTACATCCTAAGATGCATCTCTCGCGACTCCACTCAGACCGGCCAATGAAGGCAAGCAAGAGGTGGGGATCTGGTTCTCTTGGGATGCCACTCCGCAAGCGGAGACGAGAACCAGGAACTTCCCCGGGAGCACTCGGTACCCGTGGTGTCGCTACTCACCAACAGCTCGCCACAAGCTGCCCTGCGGGTCGGTATGCTATTATTATTATTATTAAAATTATTCCAGTTACGTGGGCCAAAAAATAGACACATCCTTAAGAAAAGAAAATCGATTAAATCTGGAAACCCGTTCTTAAAAAGGTTTAGTGATAACAAGTAGGTAGTAAAAAGCTCGTAAGGTTAAATATCACGATTTGCCTCAATACCCGGAAGAAGCAGGTATGGCTATATTCACGGATCATTTACTACTACCCGGTATCGACGAATGCAAAACAATCTCATCTTGATACTTGAATCGGCAATCTTGAATGAAGATTGCGTGATTGAGTATCAAGATTCTTGATACTCAATTTAACTCACTTTTTTTTCTGAAACTACCAAGTTAAAATGGATAAGTTTATAAGTTGGTTTAAGCACTCAGTGTACCAACATTAATCTGGAACTCAAACTTACACTAAATAAAAACGTATCTGAGCGCCCGCTTTTAGTTTCGAGTTGGATTTGCAGTTATGAAATAAAATTATTAATTTTTTTTTTTATGTACTTATCTATCTAGATTATTTAAGTATGTGTATAATATGTAATTCATGGAAAATTTTATCTATAAATGGTCGTATCGAGAAGAATAAGAAAAATAAAATCCAAGCCACCAACCCTTTTAAAACAGCTATGGTCGGCTCAAATAACATTGTCATTCCTATTTTAATAATTTTATAGCTCACACGTAGCTCTTAAGATATGGAACACTCAGAGTGTCATATGATTATCGATCGATCATATCGAGGTGACGCGACGCATGGCAGGTCCAGTTATAAGATAAATGCAATGGACTAGCATGGCATTCAGCCAAACGGCAATTTTATACAATCAGCATTTCAACAGCGCTCAAGAGCTCGAGATGAAACTGAGAATATATTTTTAAAATTTTACAGTTTCGTTAGACTTTCGTAATTGATGTATCTAATCAATATCAATAATTACGCAATAATACCAACAGCTGTATTTTTTTTCGGTGCAAATAGAAACCGTTTGTTGATCAATCGCGCTGTCAATAATTAAAAACTCTGTTGAAAACTATAATAATGTTGAGTTATCCGCGTTCGTCCCACATTGGCTTAGTTGATTGTTTTTAGAAAAACTGAAAACCGACTTTAACTTTTTTAAGTTTTGTGAGCCACCGAATAAAAATTGTATGGTCTCATACAATTTTCATTCGGTTCATTTCACCTCGTGATCATTTTCAAAATGTTCGCGAAGAATTAGAAAACCGTACATACAGCCGAAGGTAAAACATCACATTTGAAGTTGTTTAAAATAGGCTCTAACTGCTACGATCCAGCGACAATCCTTAAGCCACCTTTAAAACCAGACGCCATAATCACCATTCACCAGGCTCCGCAAGCAGATTAGTTATAAAAAACATCACATTAAGCTTTGATACTCAACGAACAAGCAAATACTTGAAACGATCAGATCAAAAATGGATCATGGCCATTAACAGCCGAGTCCATTAATCACAATATTCGAAATCAAGATCGCCACAGTCGGGAGCGCTCTGCCGTAAAATTGCGCTGACACTTGAAATTTTGCAGAAAATGGGAAGAGATACGTGGATGTTGAAACCTCTAACACCATACACATTAGGGCACGCGGCAGCGTGTCCATGCCAAGTTCAAGCAAAGGAACGCGCCGAGTGTATCATTACACGAACCACTTGGTGTCACTTTTGACCCTTCTATAACTCAAAACCTGTTTAACGTAAACACATAAAACTACGTGTGTTTAATTATATCCATATGGACATGTAGAAGCCCAAATTTCATGATACATATTTAACAAAAACAGAAGTCGTAAAACATGCGATTATATTTTCATATGAAGTTCATCTTCCTTCATATTACCTCTAAAACCATATGATGATCCTAGACGTTATGTTGTGAGACTTTAATAGTTAAGTACATTAATGTTTTATTCGTTTAATTTTTACTTCAGTAATTTCCAAGTCAAATATTTCATCGTGAGCGGTCAGAGCAGAAATAATACTGTTCTTTGTTGGTTTTTTCTATTGTAATATTCATGTGTACCGTTATAAGCACTTTGAGTCTCAACACGTAACACTTTTATATAACGGTCTCCACTTAATTTTTGCGGTTTAGTTGGTTCTCTAGTTTTGTGTTTCAGCCATTGTGTTTTTGTTCGAGGTTACGTTTTATAACCCATATTTGCGGTTCATTATAATGCCGCAAAACGTCCCAAAAAGCTGCTGCACTTTGCTGCTTTTGGAAGGACAATAAATATTTTTGATAACAAAATCCTATCACCCTACAGGCTGCTTTGTAACTGATTTTCATGAATTCTTATATTAGTTGATCTCTAGATTGTTTTCAACAGTCTGCAGTGAACTCTAACCACAGCCAGTAAGAAGGCAACATTAATGTACCAATGTTAGTTATAAGTAGACTTTAGGGAGGTGTTAAGCAAAGAGACCAGCGCAATGAGGTTTCATTCGAAATTTGAAATAACCTCATTGCAGAATGCAAGAAAAAAAGCATATTTACATGTTTCGCTGTTCCATTTCGAAATTTGAATTCGAGTTGGTGTCATGTTTTTGTTTTGTATAGGTACAAATTATATATTTATTTTGATGTTGTGTAATCGATATTAAATGATGTGGAGATATTAAAATAAATGTGCTATAAAATAATTATTTTAGTTACGGATTATAGAGTTAATAATAAATTTAAGGTGAAGAGTCTGAAAATCGTGATGGAGGAAGAAATTGTGATGCCTTGTACTAGCCGCGCCGCCGCCTGGCTTTGCACCCGTTGTAGCTGGGCAAAAGCATCGCTACCTGATTCATACGTAATGAAAATGTTACAATTGATGTGTGTAGTAGTTTTACCCTTGATCAAAATAAGAAGAAATCTGAAATCACGTGAGGCTGGGGATGTAACTAGTAAGAGCGGTATAAGGATGAACAACTATTTTGAGGTATGTATATATGAATTGCATCTTTTTAATTGCAAAGAAAAAAAATACAATTATATAAATTTATATATTATATACTCGTACCTACCTATATTATATTATAAAGGTATATAGAGTAGATGAAGATATCCTAACGAAACTGTTAGTTCTATTTACAATGTTTATGTCAGTAGATGCCGCCATCATCGGGCCACAATTTATAAATGTGTAAAACTGCAGTGTTCTAAAAAATGATGTATTTGTATTTTACGATTAGTTAATAACTAAATTGTATCAATTCCGATGTCTCCAAAACTAAACAAAAACATTTTGAGGTGACACATCAAATTAATTCAGTTTAGTTTGTCGACATCGCAAAGGGCTTTTTATGATAAACCCATATATTAAATACATAAAAGGCATTTATTTCAAAATTGGCATTTATTTCTTTCAGAACGAACATTCACGAGCATCGTTGAAATAAACAGTTTTCGAATAGTTTTCATATTTCCGTTCGTGGATCGGTATTGCGACGGAAATTACTGGCTCGCAATAATTTGCAGGAAGCATAATCCAGCTTATGTCGGTACTGGTTTAATGGTATTTATTTTTAACTGTGTGTGAAAATTTTAAACAGCTTATTTATTTCCTTAGATAATGTGCTTGGACACTCTGAATTATTAATGGAGTTACATATTAGTGGCGCACTGCTAGTGCACAGCACTAAAATATGCATTAAAGTATGGGTTTTAAATTCGTACATTTATATGCATTTCATATTGACGGCATCAGATGACAGACAGCTCACGAGACACTCCTTTGAAGCATGGGAGAAGCCATTTTATAAATACAATATACATACACAATTGTAAACCCATATTTGAATGTACATTTTTGTGCTGTGCGGTAACGGGTTTCAATTAATGAGCGCATAGGATTTATTGTCAAGAGACACTTTTAAGAAGGTAAACCAGTTTACAAATCTATGAAAAGGTTGTTTTAAAGTTTTAAACCTTTCCTACTCATAACTTAGATCTCTTTATATGGCGCAGATTTTGTTAAGTTTTATTAACCCTACATTCAAGGGGCTCTGAACAAATTAGTGGAAGGATAGAACTAACAAGAATTCATTAATTCCTGACTCCTGCCAGAGCATGCAATGCATACGATATAGTAGGTATGGTATTAACATAATCGTGGATGCCAAACCATTTTATATTTGGAAATGTATTTTATTCTTACCAAACTTAATTGTTTTGCACAAATGGTTGGGGATAAAGATCGCTCATTGCAGCACGATCTACACAAGTTGCTCTATTATTCCCTGCGCAAGTAACTCATCTTTAACATGCCGTCCAGTTTCACAGGATAACATTCAAAGGATTTTCGCAATACATTATTTCGGTAAAGTTGTCCAGGCTATGGCGAAAGAGAAAAAACTACAATTTAGTAGTTGGCTAAGAGCCAAATACTACTTGGTCCTTGTGTAAACGCCACTCTGTAGAATGATTGCATAATAAAAAATTCTATGAGGCATTTTCACTGAGTTTTTAGACAACATTTTCACTTAAAAGAAAAATATGACAAGTTATTGATGACCCAATGGTAGATCAAGACAAGACAATTCAATCATAATACATTATTGTCATCACCCAATTAAATAACTATTTATATTGAGATACTCTATTTATTTATTTTCCTTTGTCCTAGGTCACAAGCCCAGTCCTCGTAGTGGAGCTCACCCTGAACCATCTAGAAGGCACGCAGCTGAGAGCCCTAGGCCTCCTAAACGTGTTCGGGTTCAACGTGACGTACGCAGTGCGCGCGCCCGCGGATCCGCCCGGGCCCACCTCGTGCAGCGCTATCGAGTGCCGGCTGCTGGGGCATTGCAATGCTAGGCAGGACTTTCAGTGAGTATTATAGTAATAAAATATTGCTGCATTTGTGATTATTTATATTTGGGATAAAAATTAGCCTTCATGATTTATAAGGTTTTGAACTTAATACCAGGCGTAGAACGGTTTGTTCTACGCCTGGTATTAAGTTCAAAACCTTACTACGGTAAAGTAATGATGTCCATCATGACTTTACCCAAACATTCGCAATCATAATTTTCATGGGTAGTGTATACTCAGATATTGAGCTTTTATCTGATGATCAGCTCTATCTAAATAATCTTAATGTTTACAAAAGTTATAAATAATCTTAATAGGTATTGAAAAACGCTGATTTTGTTTTAGCTTTATGATTAAACAGTCCGCACAGTATAATTTTATTCAATTGTATTCTTAGTAAACTTTAAATTAAATATTACAACAGGCAACTTTTACATAACCATAAAATTTTGTCCAAAAAGTGTTTTCGCATAAAACCGTTAACCGAGGGGTCATTTCAATGATTGAAAAAAGCTCGGCTTAAGTGAAGTAGATTTGGCGTGATGTACGAGTAATTTAATATCAAATCTTAGAATTAATGTCAAAATTTCAGAATTTTCGTGGAATTTATCACCAAAATCTTGGGAACCTATTAGGGCAGTCAATAGAGCGTGAAAATTCAGTGTGAAGGGCAGATTGGGCGGGAAAGCCGACGATGAGGGTAGTGAACCATTTGCTCGTGAAATTATTGTACCGCCAATATTACGTGTGAATTTATATAGAAAAGATTTTGTATTTGGAAAGGCCAACAAACCATTCCTACCTACCGCTATCCCTTCCTTGGTTCTCTGGCTGTAGAAGGAATTATATAATATAAATTTCATTCAAATAAAATAACAAAATATGTACCTTGTGGATACAGTATGACTTAGTATAAGGGAAGCTAAACAATGATTTATTTTAAGCCATTACTGTCCCACTGCTGGGCAAAGGCCTTCCTTTTCTTCTTCCACTCCTCGCGATCCAACGCTGCAACAGGCCATGATGGAAGATGTACCTCGAGCTCGTCGCGCCATCTCATCCTGGGCCTTCCACAACAATGATACAATATGTCATTTCTAGCACCTGTTTTCTAAAAAATATATATATATAAACAGTTGTAGAATGCAGTAGTGTAGCATTTGAATTATTAAATGAGCGGCATATGTTGCGGCAACCGTCCAAAGATGGTGGAGCGAGCGCGCGGGGCGTGAGGCTCTGGCATTAACACTTTGACTGCGGTTTTTTTTCGACGACTGCGATCTTTTTTTTTTACCTAAAAAATTCGTGCTGCCGCTCTACACAGCGGTTGTGTTGCGCCGCACATGCGTTTCGTTCGAAAAATATTACAGCTCTGCTGAGTCACAAAGATCTGTATTTTCTTAGCCGCTGCGCTAGTGTGGATTTTCGCAGATTAGTCACTTGTAGAAAACTCATACCGTGCGTTTTCAGTACTCAAAGTGATTACTAAAAAATGTTGCTCTATAAACGCTGATTGAAGCAGTCTTTGGGAAAGCTGTTTGCTTCACAACAAACTTGAGTATTGGTTGATTGATCAATGTTTTCTGCCGCCAAATTCTATCTGAATCTCGGGCCAAATAAACTGAATAAAAGTGTTGAAGCGCTTGCTGAGAAACGCGCAATTTCTTGGCTGCAAATCGGTGACATAGATAAAATTGTGCGGAAAGAAATAGGTCACATTTGGGACTAGTCAGAGGGCGCAGTAACTTTCTCATCGCCAAGAAATGTTACCAAAACTTTTACAAACCTAATGGTATTTTTATTTACAGAGAGTTCTTCTGCTCGTGTTTCGAAGGGTACTCCGGCGCTGACTGCGGCGTCGGCCCTCTCTGCCCGAGAACCTCCAACATGTGCAAAAACGGCGGCACTTGCAGGTAAACTTTATTGAGCAACCTTTCATATTCGCCAAAATCAAAAAGTTTATTTTTTTAGGCTCTGAAAATGCTAATTTTGGTTTGTTATAATTTACTTAGCCTTGTTCTATAATCAAAAGGCAGCAAGTTTACAAAAACTTTTAGACGCAACACAAAAATTCGCTTAATTTTTTTTTATGAAACTCGTATTACCGTACGAGTTTCATAAAAAAAAAATTACTTGTCGAGTTTCATTTTTTTGTACATGTTATATGTATATCGCACGTAGTTATGTACTTTTTTAAGCTCGCGACACTAGAAGGTAAATCCACTACGTTTATTTATATTAAGAAAAAAAAAAACATACAAAAAACATACATACATAAAGATATAATGCTGCACAATTCACACAGCATTATCTAGCCATCCCCATGGTAAGCAGAGCTTGTGTTATGGGTACTAGATAACTGATATACATAATATAATACTTAACATAGGTAGATATACATATATTTTTTATTATACATATAAAACGACCAGAACACCCGGAACAAATATCTGCAGATCGTACACACAATTGTTCCGAGGCGGGAATCGAACCCGCAACCTCTTGCGTCGCAGGCGGACCTTCGCCCACCGCGCCATATCGGTCGTCTGAGATCATCTTGCCTACGCTGTTATTTATATCGACTTATCGGCAAAACATATTTATTTCAATGAAATTATAACAATGGATACAAATTTATACGCCTTACATCCACTATTGATCCAATACCAAGCTCAAACGATTGTCCTATTGCTGATACTGCTCTGACAATAAATACCATACAAACGTATATATCAGAGCAGCATCAATCCAAACTATAAACATGCATCTTGTCATGTAACTTCTCGAGCATTCCAAGCCGTAGATACGCTTCTAATCCATTACCGTATGATACCTACAGCTGCTGACGGGAGATATTGTTCTCAAACCTTTGCTTGGATGCTCTAAGCTACAGCCTGACTTACCGATGATTTTCAGTGAACAGTAGAGAACAAAGTATGATCCATTTATGATTTTCATCATGGTACAGTTATTAAAAAAAAATTGTCAACTATACAAGTTAACAAGAAATTAATTTCGACTTAATTGAATAGAACCTAATTACTTTCATTATAATGTCCATAATTTTGGACGTAGAGAAAAGTAGTGCAGAATTAATATAATTTAAAAAGTGAATAAGAGCTTGATAGAGTCAAGCTATTCGCAAGCAGCGAAGGCTTTTACTTACTTTTACGTATAGGTTTTTCATTTTCCATTCCGACGTAAAACAAATGTTTTCACAGACAGATGGGCCCGGTCGCAGTGAGCTGTATATGCGCTCCCGGCTACACCGGCGACCTCTGTGAATCGCAGATTGCTTCGCCAGGTAAGTACATTGCCATTCTCTGCGTATAAATAGGAACTACTGTCATTGACACCTGCTTCCCTCTACATAGAGGATCGAATGAACTGTTTGTTAAGAAGTCTTTTGAAGGCTTCGATGTACGTTCGGTGGGCATAGTAGGACAATGTAGGCGATTTGTATGGTATAAATAGAAATTGATGTACAATCCACACAGCATCATCTAGCCACCAATTAAGCAGAAATTGTGCGATGGATCATCTAGTAACATATATTTTATTTTAAACATAGAAAATACCCAAAACATCCGGAACAAAATATATGCAGATGATCGACATTTTCCCAAGACAGAAGTCGAACCCGCAATCACCTGCGTCTTCTGTGGCAAGTCTTTACCAATATAGTAACATAAAAACACATCTGGAACTGCAGTTTAAAGCTGTACAAACGAAAATAGCTCAGAATTTTTAATCACTTAATTATTAAGTAGTATTTATTTTTCAGAGTGTGGCATAGAAGAATGTTCAGAAGGTTGCAAAGACGGGACCACCTGTGACTGCAACCCGAAAGATACTGATTTTTGTAAGTAGCACTTACAAAATAAGACGTAGGTACCTAATGAAACATTTTGCAATGAACTTCTGCTCACATTCAAGTCCTTGAACGCTACTGAACACTTTAATACTAATTTATTTCCCTATTCTAAAGCTTTAGTCATATTGCCATTGCCTGAGGCCATTGCTATCTGTCCGCACCGACAATGGTATCTAAGAAATTTAATGTTGTGCATAGCTTTACATAAATATTGACATGAACATATATAAAATCACACTGTACCTATATTTATATAGGCAATTCATCAGTTATATTAGACTCTTAATTTATATATGAATGTAAAACCACTATTACATTCATATATAAATTAAGAGTCTCTTTTTTACTTATTCCACACAAACATAACAGACGAAAAATTTAAGCGAAGAGAAAATCAAAACTACCTTATTTATTTTTGATAATTATTTAAGGTATAAAAATTTACTTGTCTAAGTGGTTATTTTACAAGCAATAAAGTAAAGAAATAAAGTTATTAGAATTTGTCATTTCAATGACGAGTCTATTATTACTACTACTACTGGAAACGTTATTTTTATTGGTACTGCATGTATGTATGTATGTATATATAATAATGACAGCCATTCACATGGAATCAAAAAATGCTAGTTTTATTTTTCAGCTACCATCCGTTTCGAGACGAGACTACAAGTTCTAGACCAGCCAAGTATCAACATATCTCAAGAGGTAGTAAAGCAGGTTAGTTTTCAACATCATAAAGTCGTTTCATAGTGCAATTATAACAGACTGACTTAGTTTACTTTCGCATTATCGCATTAACTATTATTAGGTTCGATACAGCTGAATAAATGCTAACAGAAAAAAAACTTTCGCAGTAGAAGTAAATCTTCTTTGATATTGGATCAAGGAACGATAAATGCAAGCGGATGGTATTTTCTGGAATCAGCTGAGTGGAAACAGATTATCACGAACTAACAGTTACCTTCCTGAACGTTTCAGATAACGAGCTATCTGAAGGCATCGAACATCACTTTGGAGGATGAAATTGAATTTTTAAACATGAGGTGAGGCTATTTTACTGCTTTTTACTCTGAAATGAATATTGAATTTTAGGTAAATAAATGTTTCGTATCGAAGATGGTACTTTTTTGCGCGAAATACAGAAATACAATTTATTGATAAAATCATTTTAGGTACATGTCAGGTGTTCATCAAAATAGTTAATAATAATTATAATAGTAATTGTATTTTTACAATTAGTACCTAATCATGATTTAAATTTTAAAAAACAAATGAAAACAAAATAAATATACTTATGAAAAAAATTTATATAAAAACAATTAAATACGGAAATATAATCAAATTAAGTTTATCTACTTTTCTATTAGTTCGTTCACTGAATAGAAATTCTGCTCGATAAGCCAACGTTTCAACCTGACTTTCAAGCAGCGTAGACTGCCATCAGCTGTGACGGAATCTGGTAGTTTATTGTACACTGACGTACCCATAACATGCGTTAACTTTGAGGACTTCGTGAGGGAGCGGGCGATAGTATTTACCTTATTAAGATTAATCGTGCAATTTTTTTTTATAACCTTATACCCCGGGAAGTGTTACTCTTCCCCACAATTTTATTTGAACAAGCAACCTACCATAGTTTAGTCAATTTACACGACTTGGTCTACGTAGTTGTACCACGGATAAGTAAATTGACCTGTGACCTAACAAATGTAACTCAATCAATTAAATAAAACGTTACTTTTCAGTTCATTAGAAATAAACAAAGCGCGGACGGTGTGGGTGCGCGTGTGGGGCTCGCGGAAGGAAGCTGAGCTGCTGAAAGCGGCGCTGGCGAGACTGGGGTCGAGCAGGTCGAGGACCGACAGGCTCAGGCTGCTGCCGGCCACGCTACACTTCGAGATGCAGTCTGCTCTTAGTCTACATGTAAGTAGATAGTAAATCTTCGTGAATTGTTTACTGTCCTAGCGTTGTCAAACGCCAAGAGTAACCTTGAGGTTATACCCTCAAAGTTACTCTTGGCGTTCGACATAAAAGATCGCTACCGAAGGACAGATCCAGCGCCACCCGTCCGTCTTGGAATCAATACCCACTGGGTAAAGACCTCTCATCGCAAGCTTTTGTGCCACTCTCTAGGGGCAAGGGGGAAATAAAAATAACATTTCATGTCTAGGTTTGAAATATTATTATTATCTTCAGCTTCGATCAATCTATATCATCTCAATCAATAGCATATTCAAAAGTGTACGTTAGACGCTCGCATACCGCAGGAGGTGACTAGCTCTCCAGCACTATAAAAAATTGCAAGTGCTGTGCCTATTACTGCTAGCTGTAGAGACTGTGAAACTGTGAATCAAGGCTAAATGAATACAAAGAAGTTTAATAAAATGGTATCAAAACAAAACGTTCAATCAGATAATAAAATCGTAAAACAAAAACAAAACAAAGTATTAAAAATAAAGTTTAAAACAAAAGATTAGATCCCATTCAGTAAAGCGCAAGAAGAATCACATTTCAACCAATTAAACTTCTCTGTGACCATATTTCTTGGTTGAGCGGTAAAATAAAGCAAGTCTTTCCCCAGCGCTGCAAAGTTTCAGGCTCTTGATTGAGACTGTTAAACGCGCGAAGTGATAACTTATAAGGGCGCAAATTACTGAAAATGAAAGAACTTTTTTGCCAGCTCACCTTTGTAAGTCTTAATTAGGCTTATGAATCCCCGTAATTACTCAACTGTTTCGATGTTCTTAGCGATAATTTATTTTCTGGTGCATTTTTACAGAATATTGTCGTCAATTTCCACAAAGCAATGGGGAGAGATGTCTACTACCAATATAATCACAATAATAATATTAAAATTCGAAAGTTTTGATGTTAGATGTTTGTTACCTCTTTACGCCAAAATTACAGAACGGATTGAGTTTTCATTCAGGTAGTGCTGGGCTTGAAATAAAACATAGGCTAATTTTTATCCCATTAGTCAGTTCCTATGAGGTAGAAATTAACTTAAAACAATTCCATAAAAACTACGCATGCGAAGGCAGTATTTAATATGAAAAAAAAAATTAATAATGTTCATTACTTTCACACATCTCAATTCCGCTATTATATATCAGTGCTTTGGGAAAGTTGATACCCAAGTTTTTTATACTCTTGTTCTTCTGTCTTAGTGAGGTGATTGACTTACATGTGATTAGTCTCGTTATAGAGCTCGGGTACGCAGATTGTTTCAATTCAAAAATGGTTACACAAACACGACTTTATATCATACATTTTCACTTTTATTAACAACTTATCTGAAAAGGCATCAGAAATCAATTAATTTAATTGTAAACAGAGTTTCCGTAGTTCATACCTTAAAATACCTCGGTACCGTGCTTATAGCTTGATTTATAGCTCTGCCGTTATGGTACAACAACTGCGGCCTCTGAAGGAATTCGTCTGGTTAATAGCAAAATGATGAAAGTAATCTTGTAGAACTTTGCGAGTTTTTAAAGATGCTATCGCGTCGTGACGAAATTTAGTTTGGGGCTTGATCATTTTGATTGGATAGGAAACTGAGGGCTCTGTTTTAAAAGCTTTAGGTTTGAGCTGATTACTACCTACGTTATAGCTTTTTTTATGGCGTTTAAAGTAGATATATAGAAACGTATGAAGGTGCAATATACCTGACCATGGGGATTGAAATTATAAAACACAATTTCAGTCGTTAATGTCTCATTGCAAATGTTTTCTCTCTATCTCCATACTTCAACGCAGTAACAGGCCATGATGGGTAACTTCGTATGAGACGTAAAGTATTTATAGATCTTTATACTGCCAATATGATTTTATAGTTCCAACCTCTAATTCGTATACGCAATAAAAATTATATCTAACATTATACGAGAAAAGTTATTTATTGGAACGTTTGTTATTGCTGACGATAATGAAAAGATTTTATGGCCAGGTACTATTAATATTATGTCAAATTACAAAACAAATAATTTTATTGCTGTATTAACTGAGCGGTATGGGCGTTTTCGTGGGTAAAAATACTCAATCTATCACTTTGGACCAAGTGTTCTCTCCAAACTTTGAGGGATAAAGCCAGTTCACGCACTTTGTAGAAAAAGTAAGGTTTAATTTCTTCTCATAAAAAAAATTAGGTACGTAATATTTTTTTACTAACATTAGTTAGTAAACAAAATCTATAAGTTAATAATGTTTTGTAAAATAGATGGAAAAATAATAATCTTTTTCATGGTGAAATTATAGAACAAAGCGTTTCCGCCGGGGCGGGCGTGGCGTAGACTAAGTCGATTGAGAGAATTTTAATCTTTTTTTGTTCGTTTTTTACGAATTTGGTCTAACAGCTGAAATAAACCACTTTGGTGGTGGAACGCTGCCATGCGATCGGTAGGACAAAGGCAGTAGGACCACGTGGCCAGAGGGAGTTCATGTGTTGGTTAGTTTTTTCATAAAGGAATTTTATGTACTTATTCATGCTTGAGTCCTATTTTTGCTTTGTGCTTTTGTGTTAGCTTAAGGAGATTAAAAATTTCATCTCGCTGATATAAAATAATACAACTTGATGAATAAAAAACCCACTAGTGCACGACTGAGACCCGTATGATCGTCATATTAATATAATTTGAAAAATACTTCTCTAGGTGTTCTGCACGGTCTTATAGCAATAAATATTTTCTCTTCTATTTTTAGTTTAGGAATAAAACGGCGTTATTAGTCCGACTATTTATATCTGCAGACTGCAGTTCGTCCTAATTATATTAATAAAGGCATGCAGACTCATTAATATTACGAAGCTCAGCCGAATGAGTAGTTGAGAAGCTTCTAGCAGGAAATGTACTTGTCGATACCTACATGTGCTTAGGTACGTGATAACGTGTAAGACGGGGGGAATTCTTGATTATATTACCCGACACTCAGCACGAACGAACCGAGTCGATAGGGCACGGAGGCCATAGTTATTATCTAGATAAGGGAAGTCACGAACTCGAGAATTAGGATTGACGCTTCTTTATGGTTCAGCGATCGGATCGGACTATCTCCTACCAAAAATTAGTTATGGCGTGTCTCCATGGCGCTCTGATTTTGTGCACAACTTCCTAAGTGAGCCGCCATGTCTCAGCATTGGAAATCATAGTTGGCAGGGGCTCATTGGATAGAAAGACGTGTTTTTAGACACTTTGAACATACAAGTACTTACTTACTTAATAGCGTAGCGCAGTGATCCGAAGTGGATCTTGGCCTCCGATACTATAGATCGCCAGCAGTCGCGGTCCCTTGCCGTTTCAGGTTAGTCCTTGGAACGTGAGTAGATTTTAAAAATTAAGTAAAAATTAAGCTCTCGATACCTACTGTTCCTAGACCTAGATGTGTACACAACTTTAAAACAACAATGCAAAGTTTTACAAGGTTTCCAGGCATAAACATAGCCGACAAAATTTTGAACAACCATACCCGTACAATATTTTTCATCCCATAACTTTAGCACCATTTTAAGAATATAAAATTAAAGTAAGTTTCAGCTGAATTTTAATTGAATGCAGCTTCCACCTGCAGTAACTCACCGTTGTGCTCAAATGTTCAGCTCAGTTTACTACGTGCCTTGTTTACAGGGACCGGGTATCGATCAGTTTAATTACCAATATTTTTTGCTTCAGTTTTATACTTATTCGCTTTGTTTTTTAGGGTTCGGTTCTCAAAGGGTGTTTCCAGGGCCCTAAATACTAGTATATATACATATATTATACTAGTATATGTTCTTTCTTCCGTCTGCCTGTCAGCGAACGTAGTTATCTCATGAACCGCAATTGGCAGCAGCAAGATAGTTACTATAGAAATAAAAAATATAAAAATACTGGGATAATTTACTTACTATTACTAAATTTTTATTTATATATAAAGAACTGTATTAAAACTTGAACAATAGTACGAACCATTTGTGTTAGAGACTGACTCATTCTTTATTTTTCTTGTGAAGTGGCTGGCACGTCGTTTGAAGAGACTTCTGTTATAAGAATATCAACTTGAAGTGAGGGCCAATAGGGAACTCGTTGTGTTCAGTTTTTACCTTTTAGAATGTTTTGAAGAGGTGAGTAGAAAATGTGTTTCGGAGAACTTGAACCAATACAAACAGTAGTGTTCGTGTTGGCTAACAGTATTTTTAGTTAGCAGAGAATTTATTTCATTGGTTCTTCCGCGTACTGAGATTTTTCATGTAAGTTTGTAACCTTAACTAACATACCAAAATTGTTTAGCAAGATTATGAACGTGGGGCCTATACCTCAGAAGATGATCTGGATAAATATAGTATTAATGAAGATATTACTAAATGTTGTAACCGGTGATTACGACTATGAGTTTATGAGTTTAACTCAAGTTAACGATACATTAGCGGGCGGTTAGTAAAGATTGGTTACATTTGTTATGACATGATGCGCTGATGAGTTTAAGTTTACACAATAAACTTGACTGTCATAGCAGTATGATACATTTTAAAAGCAGTATTCCAAAACTACGATAATTCTTAAATTAGTAAGCTTAGCTACTTAAAGAAAACTTGCCTGCGGCTTCACTTATTTGTTGGCCACATCAAAAAGTTTCAAGTAGTAACTCAACCTTTCCAAAAGATATTCGTAAACTTAACAATAAACAGGAGGGCATTTAAAGGTTTTTGCTATTATAGTACGTAAGCCTCACTGGAATGTTGTTTCTAAGATTTTTATAATAATGTCCAAAAAATTTCCGACTGCGATGGGACTTGAACCCGCAACCAACAACAAACAATAGAGAAGCGCCTTCATACCATTAAAACCTCTAAGGTATATATATATATCTACTGAAAAACGATGTGTGATTTTTTCAGTTGTTTAGCAATTGTTGAACTCATTTGAATGTCAACGAGACTCGTTCCAACATACGATACTGCTTTAACGTCTTAACTCATGCTCAAAACATTTGTGTTCTATTCTTGCTGTTGAGTCGCTTTAGCAGAATTTGAAACATGTTACCATATCAACACTTGTATTTTATCAAACCAAAGCTACTTTCAAATTTCATGCGAAGCATGCTCGTAGCTCTGCTACGCCGTAGCACTTCGTAGTATGTTCTACGATGTAGCGAAATCTTCAACTTTTGCAGCCGCAGTAGAACTTACCTATATACATAGTTTTACTTTGAAAACTGCCAAATAAACTGTCATTGCATTCCTACAAAAGCGCTTTATTAGGGATGCAATGACGAACGAAAGCAAAGAAAAATATTGGTACTTGTCTGTCCGTGACAGTGGGGTACAACGACGTTTACTGTGTACCCTGTGAATATATTTGATTGAACGAATAGATGTTTAAAAAAGCTTTATAATAATATGGAATGGAACTATTAGTGCAAGGGTATCTACGGCTGGCATTTGTTTTTTTTTTTTAATCGCTAAGAACGGCCAGTCTAATTACCATGGGCACTAAAAGAGTTTGAAAAATAAAATGTTTGTTATTCACAGAGTTTGATAGTAAATCAGCGTCCGGAAGTATGGGAGGGGTCGGAGTTTATCCTTAGCTGTATGGCCTACGGGTCCCCAGACATCGCGTTCACCTGGTACAAGGACGGAGTCAAGGTCAACTTTAATGGGACCACGAGGTGAGTTCCTACTTGTTTTAGGCAATAATAAGTATATTTCCAAACAAAACACATGCTTAATTAACTGAATGTGAGATATGTAATGGGCAGGTACATTTTGGATTTGGTAAAGTAAAATCACCTCGGTTATTATATACCCATTCACTGCTTAGATTCGGCGATGCGACCAACAAGTACGCGTCGCTACCGGTAACATTTCGATGTAGATCATGGGCACTGAAAGTGTTATACAATATAAGCTAGTATGGCCAAAATATAGAAACCTAGATTCATATTTTTTATCAAGCAAAAGCCAAGAGACAGTTTCTTATGTCAGAAAGTGAATAGTTCGGGAAACAGGGTCCCTGCAATAAAGTCTTGGTATATTATGCCATTAAACCAATATCCCTGACGCTTATTACCATTTGAAGAACACATTATTATGTTTTTCTAAGACACTCAAACAATCACACTCCTATTGTGCATTGTTGGAGGTATTTATCTAAGTCAAAAACAAAAAATATGATCTATGTAAATAGGTGAACTTACTCCTATTAATATATATATGTTTGATACCGGATAGAGGAGGCCGGCAAAGCGAAAAGAGACTTGAACCCAGCAATGGATAATCCCTGGCTATAATGATGAGGATACTACGGTCACAGATTTTTAACGAAGGCAAATCTTAGTAAAACCTTGAACCCTGCGTATAACGACAACTTAAACTCTGATCCAAGTTCACATTATCTTTTAACTTTTCAGAGACATCTGGACGCGTACAGTCTCCGAGGACGCTCTACGGCGCCGCATGTCCGTGCTCGGCGTGTCGGAGGCCAAGGCTCTCGATGGAGGCAAGTGGTCCTGCGCAGCTTCTGACGCGGGGCGGAGACGATGCCGCGCGCTAAGGCTGGCCGTGCTGAAGCCGCCAGGCATCCGGCTCGTGCCTTCTACCTTGACGGTTGAAAAGGTATAATACAAAACAACAACGACATCGAGCATACAAATTCATAATTGCTTGCAGTAGTTAGTAACACTGTATCTAAACCAGGATTGTCTGTTTTCTTATAAATCGTCTCTTTTCACGAATTTTCTATAACACTCATTCAAATTTGACCATCCGCTCCCATCTCAAAATCACATAGGTAATGTACAACACCTCCGTACAACCCTCTATAATAATACTAATCCATATAACTTGGTTCAAAGCGCCGTTAGACATCTCATTTGGTTTTACCAGACTACTTCTACAAACAACATTCTATCTAGGTAATGAAAATGACTCGAATGACTCTTTCTTCTGTTTGCTCAAATAATACAATATCACTAGGTCTGTGGTACCTTAAAAGAACTTGTCCTAAATCGTTAAAACCCCGCGCCTGGCTCTAAACGCGAACTGTCTATCCGACATAATGTCTCGCTTAACGATAACAATTAGCAATATTTTATTGAGTCAGACCTCTAAAATCTTGCTGACGACGGCGGGAACAAGAGAAATCATCATTCAGCCTCCAGCCTCTCTCTAATCGGACTTTGAGAATACATTAAACCATTTATTATCATGCAATCCAAAGTAGATTGAGATCGAGCAATGATTGAGATTTTGATTATTCGCCGGGAATTGTGATCGTGTTTGTACATATGTTGGTGAACAATCTAGGTATAGGGGATGGGTACCATATTGTACAGGGTGTTTGGCACAACGTTTGTCATATAAAAACTGGAGGTAGTGGTATCAAGTGCAATAGCTTGGTGGTTTTTTTACCACCGAAAAAACTCTCGGCTATTTTTAACAATTTATGGTCGAAGACCCTGTAGTATGAGCCTAAAACGGTTTTTTTAATTTTATTAATTCCATTAACATGCCAGAATTCATCTAATTTTATTTAAGAATTTATTTTAATACAGACAGAAGTCCTATTCGATAATGACAAGAAACATTAATAAAAATAACTCCCTGGTTTAAAACTTAAAACTAACCCTGTTGTCAATCCTTCCAGGGAGACAACGTCAGCATAAACTGCTTAGCTGGCGCCGGTAGAGCTCACGGGGTGCTCGGGTTCAGTTGGGCGCGGGACAGGACGCTGCTGCCGCTGGCTCCTGGGAGGGAGGTCTGGGAGGACCTGTATCCTGCTGGCAGTGTGCTCAAGCTTTATAATGTTCAAGTGAGCTGAATTTCCTAGGGTAGACGTTCATTTTGAACATGAATCTATGACGACCGATGTAGCGCGGTGGGCGAAGGTCCGCCTGCGACGCAGGAGGTTGCGGGTTCAATTCCCGCCTCGGAACAATTGTGTGTACGATCTGCAGATATTTGTTCCGGGTGTTCTGGTTGTTTTTCTATGTATAATAAAAAATATCTATCTATGTATGTAATATATTGTATTATGTATATCAGTTATCTAGTACCCATAACACAAGCTCTGCTTACCATGGGGCTAGATAATGCTGTGTGAATTGTCCAGCATTATTTATTTATTTATTTATTTATCTACATAATGTAAGACTAATGTAATTCTACTGTATTAAGTACAGCCATCACAAGTGTTATGGGTACTAACACAAACTCTGTTTACCTTGGGGCTAGATGATTTTGTGTAGATTGTCCAGCATTAATATAAATATATTATGAAATAAAATAACTTCGATTGTGACTTAGACAATGCTCGTATATTGTCGTACCATTAGTCAAAAAGAATATTTATAATTCGACCCGCTTCTATCTAATTCATACTGCCGAAGGTAACTTCTGATCTGCTTTTAGGTGATTTCTAAATGCCTTTTCTCAGGTTCATAGAAACGCAAATTATAAATAAATGACAGTTCATTAAATTTTTCCAAACAGAAATCAGGAGAATTCCGATGTCAAGTGTCCTCTATCGCTGGCACCAAAGCAAAAGGAGTGACCATGTGGGCTCTCGGCGCTACCGACGAGGCCTGCGCTCCCGACGCTTCTCACGGACTGAAGTGGAAGAAGACTGCTCCGGGAGCCTACGCGTCCGCGACTTGCCCACTGGGGCACACGGGTGAATCTACGAGGTATAACATTTTAACTACGTATATAAAGTAATGATCACTACTGCGCTTTGCTTTGGTAAACTGATTGTTGCCTATTTAGCTGATCAATATTATCTAATTTTTAGATTTTGTGAACCAAAGACCGTGCAACGCGGCGTCAAATGGACGTTGCCTGATTTTTCCGGTTGCGTTGCTGACTCCCTGAAAGATATCTACAATCAGGTAACAAACATAATTTATTAATTTTTTCTGATGTTCTCTTTTTATGCGTTTTTTGCTGTCACCTTAGAGACCGCCAAGTTGCCGCCATCCTTCCTCTATAAATTTACTTTTGTTCAATAGACGAACACTTTGAATGATATAATATTTATTTTCCAGTTCACAAAGATTTCCTACGGCTACTCCTGGGGCAACGTCTCCGACGTCGCTCGACAATACGCCGCAGTACTCCGGTCCTTGCCCTCGCTTCCCGGAGAAGGCACACAACCACTGTACCATTCAAGAGAAATGCTCTATTACTTGTTATCGCCTGCAGGATACCCGAAAGATAGGCTGGAGAGCGCTGACCATCTGTTGAAGATATATGATACCCTGTTACGGCATCAAGATGCCTTTTTGGATGAAGAGGTAACAACATTTTTGAGTCATTTTAGACTCTTCATTTTCTGTTCCTGTGTATCTTGTAAAGACTTTCGGCTTTTGACTATACATATCTGTTCCTCGTATACGTCTCATAAAGCTTCATAACTCTGTCGTTTTCCCGAGACCCAATGATCAGATACTACGATAAAACTTCCAGAAAATATACGACCTTCAAAACGCAATAGCGGACACAGCCGGGATGAAAGAAAACCTTGAACACCACTACCACGAATTCACCATCAAAACCAAAACCCTTAGAGACGAAGCAGCGCACTTTGACCTACAGTCTGACTCTGGAATGGTGGAATGGAACTTGGCTTCAGCTGGAGTTGAGCTTGTGACGAGGACAGGAATGGCGTCGGTCGTCGCTGTGTTGTATCATACTCTGGCAGCTAGATTGCCATCGTTAAAGAGATCCATTGAATTCAAGTGAGTATACTTAAGAGGCCAGCGAGGACGAATTTCCCATACATACGTAATTCCAAAATTATTTCTAATTAAAGCATATTTCCACTTTAATATTTTATGATTTATATTTGAACAGTATTTATCTAGGTTCCTGGATAATTTTTTTTTCAATTTACATACCTAAAATTCAATGAAAGCTAATCGCATTTTGCACATTTTTATGCGAAAATGGACAAGATTTCTTCCTATTTGTTTCGTATTAAAAACAACAATATCTTACGCGTTGTTATTAAGGAACCTAGCTTATATTGTCTAGTAACAGAATAACAATACTATGTGAAGAATACAAAATGTTTTCGGTCATAATTTTTGGTATTACGGAACACACCAAATTTTGAACGGCTAATATTGCTATCGCGCACGCATGGGGCGGGGCGAGTTAAACAGGGACAGCGATATTCGGAGCGCTTTTTGCAAGCGCCTCGAATTGAAATTGGCAGAGAGCGTCGCCGGACCCTTAAGTTTTCAAACGTTTTCTTACTTCACTCGAACAGAATACTAAGGATGTCCAAAAACCTACAGACAACAGGAATATATAAAGAATAATCTGAAAAAAAAACATGGTTAATGAGAAATTAGAATAAGAGTATCTACTGAAATGCTTATTTTCATATTGTGTAGTATTTGAGTTCCTTTTCCAGCACCATCAGATTAGTTTTGTCTTCGCTGTAGATTTCACAGTAAACCACATATTCCATTGTATTCTGTTTGGTTTTTTTTACGTTTTCTCATCAATATCTTGTAGCAATACTACTTCCAGGACTGGACGGGAGATAGAATACCTGATCGCGTCGCAACAAGTCCAGCTGACTGTTAGTGGACCTGGGGTCGACAACACGTTGCAGCACAGAGTGAAGCTTGTGTTCACGCACGTCAAGAACTATAGTGCTATTGGTGAGTGCAAATCCTTGTTAAACAATTTCTTACTTGAAAATACAGAATAAGATTTGTGACCTATAGTATACCTACATATTTTATAGATTGCATATGCTATGAATATTAATTTACATATTATATGCAACTCCTCTAAAGACAGGTTTCGGTTTTAGTTATGATAAGAATAATTTTAAGACCATAGATCTGGTTTATACATCTGTACAAACCAGAAACTTTACGAATAAATTAAATCTGATACCTAGAAAAAGGCTGTCAAGATAAGACGATCACTGTTGGACTTATTAAACGACTTTGAGGTTTCGTAGGGCAGAGAGTGCGTACAATAACGTTTCCGTAAATAAAAACTTTCTAACTTGATCCACAGCATCAAAACTAGCGTGTGGTCGACGATCGATCTCGGAGCCTCGATCGTGGAGCAGCAAGGCGTGCGAGGTGCGCGTGTCGGAGCCCACGCACGTCAGCTGCCAGTGCCGCGGGCTGGGCACATTTGCGCTCTTTACCATCGCACGGTCTACTCTGGTAAGTAGACCAGTTTAGAAGTAAGCAGCTCATGACACTAGCGATGGAATATAAATAATCGCAAGGAAACCAGTGTGAAGCCAGAGTTCATGGAGGTAAGAATGAAAAATTAGTTTTAGTCAAGTTACTAATTATAAGACAAACTTACAAATTGTAGCGATTACATAAATAAATAAATAATGATCGACAATCCACACAGCATCATCTAGCTCCCAGGTAAGCAGAGCTTGTGTTATGGGTACTAGATGACTGATATTAATATAATACATTAGATAAATATATATTTTATTATACATAGATAACGAGCACAACACCCGGTACAATAAACTACACTTACATCGCCAATAACATCGCTTACAGACCGACGCAGAAAAAGATCTCCGCGGCATAGTCAAGATCATAAGCAGTCTCGGCGGAGCGATGTGCCTGACTGCAGCCGTTCTCCAGCTCCTGGCGCTGGTGCCGGGCCGGCGCGCCAGGCTGCCTGTGCTGCTGAAGGCTGCTACTGCTGGAACACATTCTGCGGCGATGCTGACCCTGCTGGAGTGTGATACCAGACAGGTAAAATATGAAAGTAATGTAAACGGGATATTTACCATAATTAGATTTTTGAGTTTTCCAATATTTCGGCACAGTTTCATGCGCCATTATCACGGAATAGCTGAAGGCACTGCGATTAAGTTTTTATGGTAAATGTCCCGTTTTAAACGACTTTAGTGTTAATAACTATGATAGTTTCAAAAGTTTTAAGGTGAAATATTGTTTAACCTACCAATCAATTTTTTCAATTTTTAAATATCTTTATTTATAAACATAACAAAATATAATAGTAATACTTATCCAGTGTACATTTTTCCTAGATAATATTAACTTAAATTTACAATCGTTTATAAGCGATGCACTTTTTCAAACTTTTATACTAGGGAGTTAAGAATTACGTATATAACATACTTTTGGTTATTGAACCATTTATAAAAACATTTTATCTTAATATGACTACATGCAAGCTTTAGTTGAGCATTACATTTAAAACCACATTTTTAATTTTGTTTAACCTACCGCTTCATTGTTAGCTGACCTGTACTTAGGTACTACTTTATGCCTCAACGCGGTTCATGTTCATATACAACTCGTAGTACTATTACTATAGCCATGTTTTTAATTTAAAATGACTGAAAAAATAAAGTTGAATATAGTACCGTCCACTACCTATTGCAGTAAAATCTCCGAAAACTCAACGAAAGTGTTCTTTGCAGTTTTACGGGGCACTGTATATTGACTAAGATTCGTATACACGACTTTTGGAGTACGAAAAGATTTTCGACGTCAATACTATTCTTTTTTTATTCATTGAGGTACGGCTGACCACTCCCTTGTACCAAACAGGAACAAGCCTGCCCCGGGCCACTGGGCTGGGTGTGCGCCGCGTGCTGGTGCGCCGGCTGCGCCGCGCTCTGCGCTCAGCCGCTCATACTGCAGGCGGAGCTAGCGGGCAGGGCGCAGAGGGCGCCCTCTGTGGGGCTGCTAGCAGGTGAGGAGCTAAAATTCATGAAGGAAGAAAAATCACTCAAAATATGATAGTGAAATAGACGACCATATAGCAACCGACGACACTGACCGAGTACGACAAATGAAAAAAAGCAAAGGGACATAGTGCGCTCGGATGTGAACTACAGAAGAAATGAGAGGCCTCCCAAAGGCCAATTCTTAGTAGTGGGTCCCAGGTTAATATGATGATGACGTTTAGTAAATTGTTTAAGACCGTTTAGAGGCGGGTGGCTCAAGGGAATCGAATCATAAATTAATTAAATAAAGGCCAAATTAACTATGCTTTTAATATCTAAAAAGACCGAAACCTAAACCAAAAACGTATTTACAGTTCTCGTTCTAGGCGTTTGCTCGCTCGCATGGCTAACAGCGCGTCTATGGGGCGGCGCGCCGCTACAGCTGGGGTCCGCCGCGGCCGCCGTGTGGGCGGGCGGCTGTGCGCTGTTAGCTCTACTCTGTGTGGCGCTCGCGTTGTGCGCTGCGCTACGGCTGAGGACAATCACTCATAAAGTACCAGCTGAGAGGAGACAATTTTTGAAGGACAGGTAAGTATTACAAGCCCAATGATGACTACTACTACTATAATAATGTATGTCACACCTGTCATTAGTAATAGTTAATTTTTAGTCAAATGTATAATGTTGATCAAGCTGTAATATAAAACCTGCCTTATTACTTTAAAAAAGATACACCTGTTGAGCAAATATAATTATTACAAATTCTCTAGCAATTTTTTTATCACTATCAATTTTTCTTACTTTCCAGAGGTCGAGTGGTGAGACACACACTAGTTCTGCTACTGACGACGTCGGCGGCGCAGGTGGCCGGCGTCGCGTACGCTCAGCCCGGCGAGAGGCAGCTCGCGCACATCGCAGCGCTGTCGGCTGCTGCTTTAGCTAATGTGAGTCAATATACTATTAATACAACTCCGTGACGCGATGGGCGAAGGTCCGCCTGCGACGCAGGAGGTTTCGGGTTCGATTCTCGCCTCGGGACAAATGTTTGTACGATCTACAGATATTCGTTCCGGGTGTTCTGTGTATAGTAAAAATATATATCTATGTAATGTATTGTATTATGTATATCAGTTAACACAAGGTTTGCTTACCTTGGGGCTAGATAATGCTGTGTGAATTGTCCAGTATATTTTTTTATTTATTTATTAATAAATACAACTATTATTGATAACTTATGTTAGACAATCAAATATAGTCCTCATCATCACCTTATCAAAAGTCCACAGCTGAACGTGCCTTCCCTAAAAACAAGGGAAGTGTTGCCATAATTACCACGCTTTGAAAGCGGATTGGTGATCGCAGTAGAAATATGGTAGGTTCCTTTAATCGGCTCTTACGACTTTCACGGGCTGAGTTAAATGTGTTTATTCTACCCGTCAAATTTAGTAATGGGTGTCAATCTGATCAAAGTAAGCGCAGTGTTGCAGGCTGCCTGCGGTTTTTTTTCGACGACTGCGGTCTTTTTTTTTACCTAAAAAATTCGTGCTGCCACTCTACACAGCGGTTGTGTTGCGCCGCACATGCGTTTCGTTTGAAAAATATTACAGCTCTGCTGAGTCACAAAGATCTGTATTTTCTCAGCCGCTGCGCTAGTGTAGATTTACGCATATTAGTCACTTGTAGAAAACTCATACCGTGCGTTTTCAGCACTCAAAGTGTTAAGCTCACTCCATCGATTGATCCACTGATTTCTGAGTAGCTATGTCACCATTCCAGGGAGTAGCAATGCTGGTGTGCTACGTGATCCGAGACGAGGAGTGTCTGCAGTCAGCGCGGCGCGTGCTCAGCCTGCCCGCCAGCAAGCACTGGCAGGCCTCACCGGCTGGGGACACTTCGCTTAGTTGTAAGTACCAGGAAATAGGAGTGGAATAAGAACAGCCTTATGTGTAGACATAAGGCTATTTTCTACGACATACGTATAGGTCCTAATGTTGTCGTATCGCGCTATTATACCCTCACGTCTTAGAAAATCCCTGAGCTTTTCTTTCTCTGCATTAATAAATATATGGTTCATCATCATCATCATCAGCCTATGTTAGTCCACTGCTAGACATAGACCTCCCCCAATGAGCGCCATAGCGCTCAGCCCTGTCTTCAGCTTGACGCATCCAGTATCTGCCCGCAGTCCTTCGCAGGTCGTCATCCCATCTGGCCGGAGGGCGTCCTACACTACGTTTGCCGTGTCGCGGTCTCCACTCAAGAACACGTATACCCCAGCGGTTGTCGGTTCTTTTGATATATGGTTAGGTCCTAATTTTTAAGTAAGCCTAAAAAATTTCCTTATCTCTCCCCTTACTATAACTTCAAAAAGCAATGGCTAACCGATAGTCCTTCCCAGTGTACATAAAACAAGGCGGCGAGGTAGAGAGCCGAGGCGCGGCGAGCATGCTCGAGAGCTGCTCGTCTCCCGTGTCTCCCATCACCTCTTACTGGCGTGCGCCGGAGCTGGGGACTCCAGAGAGGATTAACAGGTGATTACAACCAGCATGCTTGGTGAGCAAGTTATCTGACTTGATATTAAGAGCGTTTATTCCTAAAATGCGCAGAAACAGTACTTTTCAAACCCGTTAATATCATGAACCACTTATCTTATAGTATATGTTATTTACTAATCATTTTAGGAAATTTTAGTGTCCAAATAGTTTGACTATAAAATATTTCGATTAATATAGTATGTACGCGTTCTATCAAGATAACTTGTGAGAGGTTTTCATAATTTCCCTTTCAGCATCAGTTTCGAAGCTCAAAATAATAGAAAATACTGACATATCTAATAAGGAAAAAAATATAACCTACTGATGAGATCCTTGGCTAAAAAGTTTATTAGAAAGATGTTCGGTTTTGGTATCCTACTATGAGAAATTAAAATTCAAAAAATGTGAAATATTACGAATATTTCACATTTTTAAATGATGTTTTTACCGATATACCTTATTTAATTTAATAAAATAATAGCCTACCAATAAAGTGGAGCATCTTTTTTAAAATCATACATTTAAAATTTTTATGATTTTGTTGCTATTATTTTTCTATAAATATTTTAAAACTACTATAAAACGCTGCGCGAAAATCGATTCAAATCAGTCCGCCGCGAGGCTTTCTAGAGTGTGGTCACGTCGCTCGGCGCTCTGACTAACCTGAGTTGACCTTTGTTGTGTGTATAGGGCGAGCGGACATATAGCGCATCTAAAAAATTTTGGTACTTTGGTAAGTAAAATATTTTATGATTATTTTTGATGGGAAACATATTTTTAGAATGTAGTTATATTATAACAATTCATATTTCAGACGTAATGGGTAATAAAAATAAGCTATTTATAGGCAAAAACGAAAGCGTAAAAATGCAGCAAACATAGAAATTGCAAGAGCAAAAAGGTTGGTACCTTCACTTTATTAATAATGTTATACTTACTAGCTTCAACCTACGGCTTAACTTAACTAACATTTTACATGGAATAAACTGTTAATATGTATATTTTTAACTATACATTATATTTTTTTATATTCTTTTTTATTTATATTTATACTATATAAAGCTAAATTACCACTCACTCACTGACATAATTGTTCTCCTTGATGGTGGATGGGGATGTATGTTTTTTTTTACGGAATCGTATCCCCTAATACGATCTAAAAGTCTCCTGGGGAAAATTCCGACTCTTTGAGATTTGCCCCCCAAAGACCCCCCCCCCCCCCCCCCCCCAGTGGGGGGCTCCTACATGGAGCAATATTACTGAATTTTTTTATGGGGGTTGTATCGAGGGAGACAAGTGATTTTGAATGCGTAGAAAATTTTGCCCCTCCTGCTCCCCAGGACCCCCTCAGTGTGGGGGCTCCTATGCAGAGCCATATTGCTTACTTTTTTGTATAAGGGTAACAATAACAAGTAATTTTGAATGCATGAAAAATTTTGCCCCCCCCCCCCCCCCCCCCTGCCCCCCAGAACCCCCTTTTGAGTGTGCTACCAGATGCCGTCGCGATAGAGGGGTACTGATTGCGGGGTCGTATAGGGGGCATCTTTTCGTTTTGGAAGAAAAAAAAATTTGACCCCCTTTGAACCTCTTTTTCGACCCCCCTTTTCCATCTCCAAAACGGATAGACTTGGAAGATTTTTTTTTCACAGTCATGTAGAAGAGGACAAATGGTTTTGAATGAGAAAAAATTTAACTCCCCTTTGCCCCCCAGACCACCTGTTTTTAGGAAAAACTAAACGGAAAAAATTTTGGACCTTTTTTTTCGGGTCGAGCATCGTGACGAGCGAAGCGAGCCACGATGCGACCGCGAAAAACAAAGCGAGCCGTGCCGTGACCCCTCCATGCCCCCAGCCCCCCTGTACCCTCTCCCTCCCCCAACCAAAACACTGATATGGGTATCGTTTTTGACTAACTTGGGGGTGAGGATTTCGAATTCAATGACGGCGAATTGAAATTGCGACACCTGTCGCACTGTGCACTGACGCACGTCATGTGGCAACACGAGCAGAGTCGTATTGCGGTGAGCGAAGCAAACCACAATGCGACCATCTGTACTGTGTGGCTGACTATGTGGGTGGTACTATGTGGGCTTCTAAACATATGTGCCAAATTTCATAAATTATTTATTTATGTACATTTCTCTAAATCTATAAGGTAGATTTTTAATAATTCTGAGCTGGCTCCGACTTTAGAAAGAATCCATAATTTTTTTGCTTCTGAGTGTTTCTACGCCTTGAATTCTGTGAATTTTTTTAAATTACTTATTAAATTTCCTACTTAGTATTTCATTAACATTATTTTATTTTATTTATTTACTGCATAATGCTTGCTTTCAAATAACAAGGTGTGTGCTTATTGGTTGATGGTTTTACTTCAGGCAATGTAAAAAAACTCACGTGAAGAAATTTCGGAAATAGTTGAGAGTGAAAACGAAAATATGGAGGTACTTATTAACTTTATTTTAAACTTAATTTAAATTACCTTTATTCTCCTTCCACGTAATAATACGACATTAGACGATTTCATGTAATACTGTGGTTTTTTTTACAGCATTCTATATTGGATTCACCATGTGAAAACATGGAAATGTTGAATTTGGTAAGTTTTTAGAAGTATTTAAAAAAATCCGGTCACTAGATTCTACACTACTTTATAAATCTATTTTTTGGCTCAAAATATGTTTAAATTCTAATGTTTTTGCAGATTATCGAGCCCGAAATTCCGATTCCAATAAACGAAAGTCTAGTCCATGCCGCTGAGAACCACGACATATTAATCTAAAAATAAAAACATTTAAAAAAAAAATTTATGACTTCATCCGTAACCAAGTATTTTATTTGTACCTACTCGTAACTTAAATTACATAAGTTTACATTTAAATGAACTAATTGCTATAATAATTTCACTCGAATGGATCAAAATGGGTAAGTTTGACTATACTTGTAGCATTAATAGAAAGCGCCAGCGCTACTCACACTAATGTCACGCTCGCTTCTGTGTGCGTTCTAATTACCTAAACTTGACATCGCGCGCTAGGCGTATACGCTCTTAAATGTGGTTCTTAACTACTAAGGCTGGCATAAGCACGTTAGAAAAGTTTAAAAAAATTGGGTAATGTAAACAAACATCTATGTATACATATAATAACTCATAGTTTATAACAACAGATATACATACTTACTAAATTAGATCTATTTAGTTACAATACTTAACCGCCTACCGGCCCCGGAGGTATGACGTAATATATACTTTAAGCATTATTTGTAAGATTCATTGTATGACAATCTAAGTGAACATTATATATGAGAGATAAACATCATTTAACCGAAGGCTAGCCAGTGTCTGTCTTAATCGCTCGTAAGAAAAGTCGCCTTTTAAGCAAAAATGCCTCGCTAGTCGCAACGCTATGACGAAATAAATTATACTTTATAAAGAACGAAATTTAATACCAATATAAAAAAAATAGTTATTATGATCAAATTTAAATTTGTACTAATTGGGCCGCTGCTGCCAATTACGACAAACAACCATGACAAAGTCAAAGTCAAAGTATATTTATTGCAATTACATGTGAAAAAGATCATACATAAAAAAGCGTAACAATGTAATTTGCCCATTATGGGCATGCAATTATTTCTGGTTACATGCAATATATTAATGAGAAAAAAAAAATACTTAAAATCAGTTAATGTTAATAAACAGCAACACAAAATTCAATAACACATTGATTAAATAATAAAAAATACATAAGTGGGTAATTATTTGTCAAAATTCTTATCGTTCATAAATTCTTTAACTGTATAATAGTGTTTATCAGCTAGTATTGTCTTCAGCTTTCTCTGAAACATCGCAGTAGGCAATTCTCTTATGGAGAGCGGGATTTTATTATAAATTAATGGTGCCATTGCAAAGTAACTTATGTGCAGCAACCTTTTGTTACAGTCAAGAGTGCATATTTTTAATGGATCTCGTCTATTACGTTTTACTGCGTCAGATTGCAGACAAAACAAATCTGGATTGAGTCTGACAAACATAACTGTTTCTAAAACATACAGCGAAGGGAGAGTCAATATGTTGTACTTTTTGAAAAGGGGTTTTACAAGAATCCGTCACTTTCATATGAAACATAGCTCTGATACATCTTTTTTGGAATTTGAATACTTTGTCGACGTCAGTGGAGTTCCCCCAAAATATTAAACCGTACCTGATATTTGAGGCAATCAGCCCGTGATACGCAATAAGCAGGGTTTCTTCGTTAACTACTGGGGATAATTTATGTAGCACGTAAACGAGACTATTAAGTTTTTTGCAGACATTTTCTACATGCGGTTTCCAATTCAACTTTCGGTCTATGTGGATTCCTAAGAATTTCGTGGTCGTAACTTCCTCAATCGTGTAGTTATTGTATTGTATGTCAAAATTTGGAAAAGCAGCATTATCGCGTTGTCTGAAATGAATTATTTTAGTTTTATTAATGTTAATTTTTAAATTATTATTATCTAACCATTCTATTATTGATGTCATAGCATAATTAATGTCATTTTGATAGGTATTAATATTTTTACATGTTATGGTTACAGTACTATCATCAGCAAAGAGAGATAAAGGTTGCGTAGTGGCTTTAGGTAGATCATTAATGTAAGTAAGGAAGAGCAGTGGACCCAGTACGCTACCTTGAGGAACGCCATAATTCATAATGCGTTCCTTCGATATAAACACTTCTTCTTCTTTTGTTTTATAATTTATTTTTGTTATGTGTGTTATCTGTTTTCTGTTTTCTAAATAAGATTTAATTAATTGTAGAGCGTTACCTCTTATGCCATATCTGTCGAGTTTTCTAAGAAGGATGCTGTGCTGGACGTAGTCAAAAGCTTGGGTCATATCGCAAAAAATTGAGCAAACTGGAATGTTTTTGTCGACACTACTTGTCACTCGAAAAATAAAATCATAGAGGGCCATATTTATGGTCTTATTTTCTCTGAAGCAAACAAACAATAGGTGACCTTGTGCAACCTCTTTCCACTCGTGACTTGTGGTTATGATCATAAGAAAATAAATTGCTCTCCCAATATGAACCATCATCATTTCCATCTATTACAGAAGACTGTCAAACCCTGACAGTGTAGCGGACATCGTCCGCTGCGTGGAATACAAAGAGTCCATCATCAGCCCACACGCCTACGAGCGCCGCCCCCCGCACGCGGCCTGCGACCTCATCCCCCGCGCCCCGCGGCAGCTGGAGTACATGGCCAGGGTCTGTCTGGAGCTGGACGTCCTCACCCCCCCGCCCGAAACAAACACCCCTCTCCTAACTTGCTCAGTAGACTTCGAGCCCTACGACAAACACTTCGACACATCCAAAGAAAACTGCACCATATGCGTCCAATCGAATCCTGACGTGTCTAGAATACCCTCCCCTCCTGTCAAATCATGTCTTAAGAAAAGTAAATCAGAGTGTTCGTCCACCTCGCTACCGTCCACTGAAGTGAAAGAAGACACAAAATCGGATATAGAGCAAGTGAATAGGGAGTGGAACAAAGCGTACGACTCGCCGGACACGGATCGAATGCTCAATAAAATATCCAACGACTTGGATTTTCTATTAAATAGGACTTTGGACTCTAGTAATATACATGACCAAATAGAAGAGGCGCCCACTTAGGCACTTTGTGGAAAATTATGAGGATATTAAAACAGGGCGCTCATTGTACATAATTTGATAACATATTTATACCTAGTAGTTCTAACTTTGTAAATAGATAACATACGAAGATAAGTTTGTAAATAGATTAGTAAGACAATTTTCTGCAACTTTTACCTAAGACATTGTTGTGGTACAAATATGTTTATCTACTAACGATGTTTAAATGAAAAGGAAATTACAAGAGTAATGAAATAACTATATTTTTATAAATCAAAGTAATTGTGATAAGAAATACAAATTGTAAGTACAGTCAGCTCAGATATTTATATGTCACCACCAGATCGTTGAATCAGTCAGAATTTGTAAAACATCTAGGCAGTTTACAAAATAGCGACATTCAGTTAAACGCCAGGGCCAATTGGAGAACGATCCGACCCATAATGCAATGACGCCGTTGCTCAAACGGCCATGACATTCTACAAACGTGCTAATTCTATGATCCGGCTGCGACATACATATTATAAATAATGCTGGAATAATACTGGACACAATTCACACATCATTATCTAGTCCCATGGTAAGCAGAGCTTGTATTATGAGTACTAGATAACTGATATACATAATACAATTCATTAAATAGATAGATATTTTTTATTATACATAGAAAACGACCAGAACACCCGGAATATCTGCAGATCGTACACACAATTTTTCCGAGGCGGGAATCGAACCCACAACCTCCTGCGTCGCAGGCGGACCTTCGCCTACCGCGCCACATCGGTCGTCAATTATATATATGACATACTAGTATACTTCCAGCATTTTGTACGAAGTTTTTCATTAACATATGTTCTAAATTACTAGGAATAGGAAAGCATATTTCAATTACTATTAGCCACTTTTACAAGTAATGTTACTCCGTTTGTCCGACCCAATTGTAGCCAGCTATAAGGAAATATGATTTTGTTAGCTACGATTGAACTGGGTAGAGTATCAAAGCGAAAATAAATGGCCCTCGCGGAGCGCAGTCTCTTAACTTGATAAGCTTCGAGAACTATGCCTATGTTCTGTACTGCGTTGTGCGGAAATGAACTGTGATATTTGTGAATAATAACAGTAATAACTCTTTTGTTTTACTTTATACCCCACCCAAACTACAGTGAAATAAATGTTTTTGTAGTGGGCTTCACCTGCGCGCTGTCTGATGTGCTTCACCTCTGCACCACCTGCTGCGGCTCATCTGATGCCCGACACTCTTGCGACGTCGGACTTCAAATTGATACAACTAGTTATGTAAAAAAAAGTGCAAAGTAACACGAAATAACACGAAAGTAAACGTTTTGTTCGGCACTGTGGTACGTCGACCACCTGGTCAACGTCCACCCTTACCTATGGGTTGTATTTACTAGAGCGTCTGATTGTCCGGAGGTGGAAAGGGGAGGAAGGGACATTCACCAAAGTGGTCCTTGTAGAACAATGTACGAACTGCCCAGGAATGATAATAATCTAGCAGCGCGTCTGTGCTCAAGGCAGTATTGTTCTTCTCCATAAGCGAATCATCGCCATGAGTAGTAGTAGTATGACTGTATATGTAGGGATGTACTTAATGGGTGAGAAGCCGCGGGCAAAAACTAGTATCGAATAAAAAAACTAAATGATAATGCATAATATATTCACGTGTGAGGTTTACATATTAACTAAATTAAATATTGAGTACCATATTTATTTAATATTTAATTTAAAAGAATAAGACCCTTATAAAATAAATTTAACGTTTTTAAAAATGGTCGTCATATACAACCCAATAATTGACCAAAATAAAACAGCATTTCCATCAGCTATTTATGGTTTTAACTTTGACAGTATCCAATCGACATAAGCCCCAACTCTCGTGTAGACTCCTGGCCAGCCAACGAATCCACAGGGTGATGGTCCGTAGGAAACTATGCCGAAAAGTATCCAGACATCCCCTCGCAGGCCTCTCCACGACAGGAGTCCCTGCCACCAACCTCACCAGCACAAAGGGCTTTGTGTAAGTTTGTATGGAGTCATGGCGTTATTTTTTTGTATGCGACCACTGATGCCATATGTTTTGAATGTAAGTACTACATCTGTATCTTTATTATAAAAACCAAAATACGCCGTAACTTATATCGGAGCCAAAATATTCGACTTTATAGTCAAGAAAATTATCGTCTAAGTAAGTGATAAAAAGCATTTTAATTTCAAAAAATACTATTATTTTACCTATGGAATGAGTAAGTCAGGAATAAAAAACATGGATCCCATAAATAATACTTCATTTCTAATACTACTCTTGGTGTTTAGAATTCTATAGCCCTCAGATAACTTATAATTAATCTTCTTTCCTTCAATCATTCCTACAATTCGTTTCCTAATTATTGAAACGAATGCTGGTTAAATGAGTGCAAAATAAAAATACCGGGCGAAGAATAGAACCCTGGTCTCTAGCGTGACAGGCGAGCTCACTAAAATTGGAATTTTCCTTTCTCTGTGGAAAGTAGGATATTAGGCGATAATTATACAAGCTCGACGAATTTATTTTATTTTTTATATATATGCAAGACTGAAGTACCGTAATTGTTGACAGGTGAATGAAGTATTTCATAGACCTTCCTGCGATAATATGTACAACGAAGCTGCGTACATATTATCGGCAAGAAGATCCCTACGCTTATGGAGGGTGCGTCGTGCCTAGACCGCGTGTATAGCAATCTGCCGCGGGGCATGGTAGTGACGAGTCCGCTCTACACCCAGCTCAGCGACCACTACATCGTTGTCGTCATCGACCACGCGTGTGCAGCCACTGCCACGCACTCGCTGCGTCCGCGACTACTCGCACGCCACTAGGATGGCCTTCCGAGAGGCTATGTATTGTGTAGATTGGGTGGCGGACAAAGGTTCCTAGGAAGATTAAGCTCGTCTTCCGCATGCAAACGTGCTGTAAGAGCGCAATAGTAGCATGGGATACGCCGCTGGCGGACAGTTCTTTGTAACACTCGAGATCCTTACGCTGCCTTTCATTGTCATACTCCAGTGATGCATGTTAGGCAAAACCTGGAGCGGTTCAGAACGCGTGGAGCTCACCACACGCGAAGTTACAACACTCGCGGAGCTGGTAAGCTATAGTTTGACCGAAACCGCTGTAAAACTATATCTACAGTACACTAGACTGGGTAAGTCGGACAGACTCACGCACGTGCTGGGACCCGCGGTGTACAACAACCTACCGGATCAGGTAGTCACAGCAGCGCCTAGTCTTTCTTCATTGAAGCGGCAGGAGACTTATATCGTGACTCGTCGAGAAGACATTCTACAGTGTTGACGATTGCGAAGTGTATATATTATTTATTTATAATAACTTAGATATAATATTTTTATTTATTATTATTTTTTGACATCTGTTTTTACCAATAAATCGTATTTTTCTGATTATCATTCTGATCTTATAAACTATAACACACAAGAGTTTGGTGGTTGTTATCAACTTACCTGAACGGTATATGAGCAAACGTTGAATTCTCTAAGGAGCAAACCCACCCATGGATGTTCATCGATATCAGTTTTCGCTCCACCGTAAATTCAATATGAAGGTTTGTCAAGACCACAATCTTTGGGTAGCAGCCTTTCCTTATGCCGATAATGACGATGCGTACCATCTCTTGACGATAATATTTTAAAATGCTGCAAGAAACATTACTTAAATATAAGTTTTATGCTCTGCGCACATTAATCTAACACTGCTTCTGCACAGCACAAAAATGTGCTTTCAATTAAGTGCTTGACTCGGTTATATGAAAATACATTTTACAGCGTCACAATGGCTACCCACAAATTTCAAACGTCATCGCCCGTCTCTGTGACGGCTTGGATAAAAACCAGCTTGAAACCCTCTAAGTACCGGGAAATAGACTCAGAAGTTCTTTACAGTCTTTGCCGTAGCGAAAGTAGAGTAAAAAGTGGGAGGAACTTCGTACGTCACTTTGGACCCTGGTTTTGCGTTGTGACCTATTAGAAAACTTTTGGCAGTGAAAATCAATTACCTTTTTCATACAAAACCAGCAACTGTATAGAAGTTTCCCCCATGTAAAAGCCGCTGTCCCACCGCGGCGCACGCTGTGCACGGCCACGGCTCATTTTAGCTGCGTGGGTTCGTTTGTTTGACAACGTGGGTCTACGTTACTGGTTTTTGCGTGCAGACCGCGACTCGGCAAACGCAGAGTAGACAGGTAGGATAACGTCCTGCGGAAAATGGGCGCTATGGCACTCAGTCCCCTACTGAGTGCCATAGCGCCCATTTTTTTTTAGGCCTTTGTAATATGTCCTTTGTGATGATTTGTAAGTTGAGATTCGAACACTATTATCCAGACAAAGAGGAGATTTAGAAAAATTTTGGTTAATAATGTTCAAGTCAAAAGGGTTATGCGAAATATGAGAGAGAG
Organism: Eupithecia abbreviata; assembly: GCA_943735965.1. Classification (NCBI taxonomy): domain Eukaryota; kingdom Metazoa; phylum Arthropoda; class Insecta; order Lepidoptera; family Geometridae; genus Eupithecia; species Eupithecia abbreviata. Next base: position 6,536,157 of record OX030991.1, on the reverse strand, counting down.
CCACCGCCAAGTCCAATGGATTTGAGAAATTTACACATTTGTGAAGGCTTAGAATTTTGAACAGAACTATGAAAGTGACGTTTTCTAGCATCTCTACACATCCTACTATAGCGGTTACGAAGCTTTTTGTAGGCACTGTGGTTTGATTCAAACGGGTGTTTCTTGTAGCACCGTTTAGCCCGATCTCGCCTTGACTACAGCTTCCTAATAGCCTGACTCAGCCATGGGGCCGGAGGATACTTCACTTTGACCATTTTAATCGGAGCGTGAATATCAAACAAGTTTAATATTAGCTTATTAAAGGAAGCAACTTTAACGTCCACACTAGCAGCATCAATTATGGGTGACCAATCTATGTTAGAAGCGTCAGCCTTCAAGTTTTCAATATTGATATCTTTAAAGCTACGCAACTGGAGAAACTTAACTTTTTTTCTAGGGGAACGCACTTTGTAGGAGAGATGGAGGAGATCATGGTAAGAAAAAGGAGCGGTAGTTTGTCCATGTGTAGCCACGCGGTCGACATCAGAAACAATGATAAGATCCAGGAGAGATGGAGAGCAGTGAGGAGTGAAATGTGTGGCAGAAAGAGGCAGAATGTGCAAATTTACGGAAGAGAGAAGAGATTGTAGCTTGACAGCTCGTGTATCATTTTTTGAAAGACAAGTGTTGAATTCGCCTAGTATGAATTGCACAACATTATGGTAATTGTGTTTTGTGAAATCTTATTATGAACTGTCAATTGCGAGTTCGGACTGTAGGGTATTCGGTCCTAGTGGTAGTTATTATAACTATAGCTTTAATTATAAATAAGCCAAACCGTGAAACGATTCATTATCTTAAATAAGCATGTTAACCGATTATTTGCCCGAATTAACCTTCCGGTTTTAAACAAGTAGGCCATTAGCCAGGCTTATAATCGTAAATTATCAACATCTAATTAATCTCTGTGACGAATAGGATTTATACTCCGATTCAAAACCCTAGATATTTTTTGTATAGAAATGGGTTACAATACCCAAGGAATATTGGTATAAAATATTCAACGGTATTGGTTTCATCGAAGCAAAACACAGAAGCTCGAAACAATTTACGGTTTTGAAAGCTTTCATTCTAATTTAATTGATCTCTTGTTGGTTTTCGAATTCAAATTTAAACATTTTTATTTTGTAAGATTATGCATTGTTGAAGTTTGTTTTTTAGTTTTTCGTGATTACCTTGCCTCGTTTTTTTTCTGTTATTATTATCAATGTTTGTTAAGTTTTCATTCATAAATGTCTTTGTTACAAAAAATATCTTGGATTCAAAATCGGATTATAGCAAGTTAAGGCCATCCGAATGGTCTAACAAATCTGAACTCTCGTTTATTTGATTTGATAAATATTGATAGTACAATTATCGGTTGCTCTATTTGGAACTGTTTGAGTAGAAGTGTGAAAGGCAGTAGGTACAATATGGTTAGGTATTTCCCACGAAAGAATCTGATAAATTTGGTAAAGGTTAAAATTAAAACATACATATAGGTTTATATATACATATAAATATAGATAAATAGAAAGAAAACACTTCATTATACCACACAAAACAGAAAACTATACAGGAATAAATAATAAAATAAAGGAATTATAAAGGGTGGCCTTATCGCTGAGAGCGATCTCTTCCAGGGTACCTTTGGATGGACCGGACATGAAGGAACAAAATAGACAAAACTGATTCGAATGAATACGAAAATTTTCTTGTACGAACTTCGTGACCCTAGTTTGTAACGAACTTCACAGTGACTGCCGTGCTTAATGTTCCAAACTAATAGCTATAGAAACCTACAGTAGTTATATCTATAGACGTAGCACTTTGTCATAGGATAGAACAGGATAGATATAGGGGGCTACGAAGCCCCATTGTTGCCAGCCCACCAGTGTGAGCGAGATGCATAAGGCCGCGCGCTGCACGTGCCAGCAGGCGCGTTCGGATACTTACGAGATAGCAAAGCTAGATTAGATAGTCATCTAGTCGGAGCAACAGACAGCCCTCTATGCAGAGGATGCCTGAGCGACGAAGAATCAGCTGCCCACGTAGTCCTGGAATGCGGGGGAGTAACAGCGCAGCGACTAGTAATCCTCAACCACCCGAGGTTACTCCGCGAAGCCTGTGAAGATCCCAGGAGTATTCTGCGCTTCTGGACGGAGTTAGGCTCGTTAAACTAGCAAACACCCCACGCACAAAGGACCAATCGGAGTCTAAGTGCGGAAACAGGAGTACATCTACCATACCATACCATACCATAGTCATCTAGTCATAGATAAAAAAGAAACAAAGGAAAGTATTGGCGCGCGAACATTTAAATATGGTAGTAAATTTTTACGGTCGGTATGGAATTTGAAGATCGACATGGATATCGAGATAAGCGACTATACCTTACTCATTGAGTTACTAAAAATAAGGGTATTTTTAAGTTTCATGAGTAATATACACTCCAGTGCTTTTAAAATCTACTAGCATTCTTCTTAGATTATATCAGTGAATACCTATTATTAGCTCTCTGTTGTCATTTTTAAGTCTATAGAAATTATTGTAGCTGATGGTGTTCTGAAATAAATAATATTAATTAATTAATAAATTCAAATATTTTTCACATTTCCTGACAACATTTACAATGTGGGTGGGGCGCAGTGAATTTTAATTCTAATATTAGACCTACGAACTTTGCTTAACTACTAACAGATATAAAGCAAGAAATAAGATAAAAATGTTTGTCGGTTCACTATAAAGTAAGGTGCAACAAGCAACTATAATAAAATAACTGAGAAGATAACAAAATAAAAATGAGCTAGCTATAAAAATTGCGGGTGTATTACCTATATACATACACATATTGTAATATAGGTAATGTTTGTATTATATTTATTATGGTATGTAGTGTAAGTATTTGTTTTCTTTTTTTAATCTATATATTTACTAAATACCTATATATTATTTCATCTGAAGATCTGTTGTCACGAGTGTGACAAGGTGCACAATAAACATGGGTAAACAGGGTAATTAAAATATCGAGTTATTTGCATTATTCATTTAATTATACATTACTAGCTGCGCACCGCGGCTTCGCCAGCGTGGAAATCTATGTGTCAAATGGAGAAGGTAATATCATTGAGGGCCTATAATGGATATCTATCTATGTATATCTATCATCATCAACCCTATAACAGAAGTAATTAATAGCATTTTCATCTCAGTCGTTTATGGTTTCAACTTGGTCTACGAGTATATCCAATCACATAAGCACCGACCCTCGTCTATCTCCTGGCCTGGCTTTGAAGCCACAAAGACTTGACTGCTTAGAAACTATGCCAATAGCTTTCCAGTTGTTGCCTTATGGTGCGTGGCACATCAGGGGACCCCCGGAGTCTTCATGGCAGGTAACTCTGCCGCCAACCCTTCCAGTACATATGTATTATGTGTTTGTTGCTAATCGTTCAGTTTGCTGTTTGTAAAAGGTTGGTTCATTGGCTGGGTAACATAATTGGCACTCGGGTTTTAAGCTTTACTTGTAATACAAATCTTGTCGATCAATATTCAATCAATATCATAGAGAATAAAAATTATGGTTAGACACAGAGACGAGAAGGCAGAACAGGCACAGATAGTTATCTACCATATAGTGATATAGTGACGTTTGAGTGACCTTTGCTATATAGCACTCCTATATGGTCTTCGTTCGTTTCACTGCATATTATTTTAAGTTGGTAAATAATCAATAATATTGTTATAAGTTCGTTTTAGTTTGCAGTGTATGTCACCAATGGGAATAGATCAATTAAGCTGGGCAAAATGTATTTGGTGATTCGGGCGCTTGTAATGGCATGTCCGTAAACAACGCAATGGTCGAAATAATTAACTGCATTTTCATCTTTGTTATTTATGGTTTTAACTTGGACAATATCCAGTCGATATAAGCTCCGACTCTCGTGTAGACTCCTGGCCAGCCTGTGGTTCCACATTTAGTTGTCCCGAAGGAAACTATACCGACAGCAATCCAGTGGTTTCCCAGGTTGCTGAGTGGTACGTTGCCCATTAGTGGTCCACCAGAGTCTCCAAAGCAAGAGTCCTTGCCAGTAACCCCTCCAGCACAAATTTGTTTGTTGCCAATTATTCTATTTGCGTCTTGGTAAACGATGGCACATTGGCTGTTGGAGACTACTGGCATTTGGGCTTTGAGCTTCACATCTGATTCGTTGCCTGAAATATGAAACATATTTTTAGTGTATGATTGCTTTATCCTTGACATGCATAGTTTACTTCAACACATCGATGGGCGGTTTGATAGGCGTATGTTTACAATCGTTTATCGTGTTTGAAAAATTACTTGTTTTATCCGGAATACGAACTTACAAAAATATACACAACCCTTTATTATAATGACACACATTGGTAAAGTCAATTACAATAATCAAATCATATTAAACTAAAGGAAGACTGTGAAGATGTTTGGCCGAAGACAACTGAATGGATCGGGTTGAAATTTTATACACATAAAGATCTGAACCTGGAATAACATATACTTATAGAACAGTACTTTCGTCCAGATATCTAACTACCTAAAAGCCACACTATAATTACTAGAAGTATAACAGAAAAAAAGCTAACTACACCAAAATTTTATAATTTTTACGGCAAACGCTTAATTCCTTATTTAATTAATAACCTACCAATAATATTATTTATCTTAACATTCATTTCATTATTTTCATACATTATATATTCACATCAAGCTGGCATATCTTTACTTAAACTTATATTTAACCATCAAGGAGCATTCTGTAGCTGAACTCAGGTGCAGTGGAGTCGCTACTCGCTCGTGATTGGTGGATCGCCTGTGTGCGGCTGCCAAGCCATGCAGCGGACAGCGAAGTCACTGTGATTGTTGCGTGACTGCCTACCGCGCGAATTACTTAAATTTGATTTTTAACCTTATTATTGTTTAGAGAACTCTAGTGTCTAGATAAACCTATGTTAGGATTTAAGATACTATAAACAAAATGTAACAAATTTGTATCAATAAATAAATATATCTAACTATCTATCTATAAGCAATTTTTTTATGAATGATTAATTTAACTATTATAGGAAACGAGTACATTACTTAGTATGTACCGTCTTTAAGGCCGATGCTGCTGTATAATAAATGTCAAGTATTTATAACCCCTGCCTGAGTAGGCACTTCAGAGTGCCTCGTGAGTTTAACTATCTTTGGAAAATTTTACGATAATTCTTTACTTACCGTTTTCAGTTTCACCCCACCCAGCTACTTCCAGATATTCACCATTGAAAGAGTTTTGCCTTAATTCGTTTGATAGAGGTAGGCAAATTGGTTTCACAAAATCTAGAAATTATACAAAGTTACATATGTGTAGCGTAACTGAAACGAACTAAAGAATTAAAAATAATTGACGTTGAAGAAATATTATCCGTGCTTATAATGAATTATGAAATTAACTCTAAAGAATTATTTGTATAAAAAATATGTAATATATTATATACACCTAAATATGCCTATACTCTACACTAGTACACATGTACTAGGTAAAATAAATACTGTAGTTTACACAGTACTTTATTTGTTTGTGCATTAAGATATGTACATATATAAATAAATAATAAATAATGCTGAACAATTCACACAGCATTATCTAGCCCCATGGTAAGCAGAGCTTGTGTTATGGGTACTAGATAACTGATATACATAATACAATACATTACATAGATAGATATTTTTTATTATACATAGAAAACAACCAGAACACCCGGAAAAAATATCTGCAGATCGTACACACAATTGTTCCGAGGCGGAAATCGAACCCGCAACCTCCTGCGTAGCAGGCGGACCTTCGCCCACCGCGCCACATCGGTCGTCATATATATCTTCTTCTTATATATAAAAATCAATTGCTGTTCGTTAGTCTCGCTAAAACTCGAGAACGGCTGGGCCGATTTAGCTGATTTTGATTTTGAAATGTTTGTCGTAGTCCAGGGAAGGTTTAAACGGTGAGAAAACTTGGTAAACTTACTGTTAGATATATAAGTCTATATATGTAGTAAACGCGTAGGCACGGTTGCACCGCGCCTCGCGACAAGCAATAAACCAGTGTGCAGTAAGCCGTCTTTCATTACGCATGTCCCGTAGTCCGCTCCCCGGTCGAATATAAAACATTGACGACGAGTTACCCACATTTTAAAAATAAAAAGTGATGTTCGGTACCAATTCTTCGCTGGGAGCTATTGCCAGTTTTGACCACCTAACCCAGGACTGGAAGCTGTACAAAGGCAGGCTTCAACAATGGTTTATCGCCCACGGAGTCGGCGAGGCAGAAGCAGACAAAACTGGGGTCAAGCAGAAAGCGGTATTGCTAAGCGCACTCACGGAAAGCACGTATCAACTAGCGTGTAACTTAGCTTTGCCTCACGATATTAACGCCAAGAGCTATGAGGAGATCGTGAAACTTTTGGACGACCATTTCCTACCGAAGCGCTGCACGTTTGCAGAAAGGCACAAGTTCTACGCGGCTGTGCAGCAACCGGGCGAGACGCATTCGCTGTGGGCCGCGCGGCTGCGTGGCCTGGCCAGCTACTGTGCGTTCAGAAATATTGAAGATCAACTTCTAGACAAGTTCGTCATGGGTATGCTACCCGGAAGTGAGCGTGAGAAGCTGTTTGCTAAGAACATCGACCAATTGACGCTGAGCAAAGCCGTGGATATGGCTGAGAGTATTCGCTGCGCGCGCGCTGGTGCCACCACGGCGCCGCCGGTGGGCTACTCCAACGCCAACCAGGACGCCGACGGGGCTGTTTTCAAGATCAATCAACGGAACAGTAACAAAGGACCGCGTCATTCCACTGGCGAGAAGTGTTCAGTTTGTGGTTATAAGAGCCATAAATCATCTGAGTGTCGATTCATTAACTATAAGTGTAAATTGTGTAATCAAAAAGGACATCTTCGTAAAATGTGCACAAATAAAAAAGTTAATTACGTCGAGCAAGGTAACACAGATGATGAAGAAGATGATGGTGAGTTACTCTTGAATATTAATTGCCATAGTGAGGTACCGATGACCGAAACTGTAAACTTGGAAGGGCGAAACATTAAATGCGAGATTGACAGTGGTTCGCCTGTGTCGGTAATATCAGAAAGCCTATACAAAAGCCACTTTAGCGAAGTTCCGTTATCAGTACCTACGAAAAATTTATTAACATACACGAGTACAAAAATGGCAGTAACAGGATGCATGCACATTAATGTAACCTACCTAGGCCGCACCGTAAAATTGCTTTTTCATGTTATTTGTAACGGCGGCCCTCCCCTCTTAGGTCGTGATTTTATGAAAGCATTTCAATTGCACCTTGTATCCACTCTTGATCGTTGCTGTAATATTATGAGTGATGTAAATAATAATGTAATTGAAACATTAACGAACTTGTATCCAAGTGTATTTTCGGATAAATTAGGCTGCTTCACCAAATTTGAAATTAAGTTGCCCCTTAAATCTGACGCGCAACCGATATTTTTTAAGTCTCGCTCAGTACCGTTTGCTTTAAAAGATAAGGTAAACAAAGAGCTGGATAGGCTCGAAGCACTAGGTATACTTAAACCGGTTTCTTATTCTGAGTATGCGTCACCGATTGTACCTGTGTTAAAAAAAGACGGTACCGTGCGCATTTGTGCTGATTATTCAGTTACTATCAATAAGCAGCTGCTTGTAGAAAAATATCCACTCCCTACATCCCAAGAGCTATTTACTAAACTTCACGGCGGTGAGGAGTTTAGTAAATTAGATTTATCAATGGCGTATAATCAAATAAAAATCCACGAAAGTTCGCAAAATATAACTTGCATAAACACGCAAAAGGGCTTATATAATTATTCCCGCCTAATTTTTGGTTTAGCCAGTTCTGCATCAATTTTTCAACGAGTAATTGATTCGTTGCTAGGTAATTTAGACGGAGTCCTTGTATTTCAAGATGATGTTTGTATAACCGGCTCAAACAAAGCTCAGCACATGACTAGGTTAAAAGAAGTTTTAAAACGCTTAGAAGAAGCCGGGTTTACTTTAAGAAAGGATAAATGTACCTTTTTTCAAAAGGAAATATCCTACTTGGGGTACATAATTGATAAAAACGGTATAAGAAAAGACCCAAGTAAAATTGATGCTATTTTGCAGGCGACTGTACCCAAAACAGTTACGGAACTTCAGTCGTTTCTTGGTCTAATTAACTATTATCGGAATTTTACACCCAATGCGTCATCAATACTGAGCCCTATGCATGAATTGTTAAAAAAAGACTGTAAATGGCATTGGGGTAGTGAGCAGGATAAAGCATTCGAGGAAGTAAAAAAAATCCTTTCGTCTGATAAGATTCTCGCACACTTTGATAACAATGCCAAAATAATTTTAACCGTTGACGCATCACCGGTTGGGCTGGGCGCGATTTTATCGCAGGTAGGTAGCAGTGGCGTAGAACAGCCGATCTCTTACGCTTCCCGATCGTTAACCGTGGCTGAGAAAAAATATTCGCAAATTCAAAAAGAAGCCACGGCTATAATTTTTGGCGTAAGAAAATTCCACCAATATCTGTATGGCAGGTCAGAACCTTTCACCCTGCGCACAGACCACAAGCCCCTAACGGTAATATTTGGCGCCAAACGTGGCATCCCTGAAGTTTCAGCAAACAGGTTGCAACGGTATGCAATATTTTTAAGTGCTTATAATTATAAAATAGAATTTATCAGCAGCGCGGCGAACACAGCTGATTTCTTATCGCGTGCGCTCCCGAACAATAGCTCGGGCCCCCGGCCGCGCGGGACGGAGGGGAGGGAGGTCGCTGCATATGTTAACTTCGCTTTAGAAGGGTGTTTGCCCGTCACGGCTAAGGATTTAGAGAACGAAATATTAAAGGACCCGGTGTTATGTAAAGTCTCAAGATTCATTCAAAATGGTTGGCCACCTAAAATGAAAGATGAAAATCTTAAACCCTACTTTCTCTGCAGAATGCAGTTATCCCTTGAAAATGGAATCTTGATGCGAGGTCATAAAGTTGTTGTTCCTTCAGCTATAAGAAATAAAATATTAAATGAGCTGCATAGTTCTCATTTTGGAATTGTCAAAATGAAAGCCGAGGCAAGGTCACGATTTTGGTTTCCGGGCATTGATAAAGCCTTAGAAAATTTAGTAGGTGCTTGCAATGTGTGCGTGCAGCTGCGGCCTTCCCCGCCCCGCTCACCGCTCGCACCCTGGCCGCACCCGCCGCACGCATTCCACAGAATTCATATGGATTTTTTAGGTCCAATGAATAATAAAATGTTTCTAATAATTGTAGATGCCTATTCAAAATGGGTAGAATGCTACAACATGAATAGTAACATTACTACTAAAGCGGTAATTTGTAAACTATGTGATTTTATGTCTAGGTTCGGAATACCTCGGGTAATAGTTACTGATAACGGAACTTCGTTTACATCACAGGAACTGGCGAACTTTTGCAAGCTAAACAATATAACTCAGTTGTTCTCGCCGGTTTATCATGCAATGAGTAACGGTCAAGCCGAATCATTTGTTAAAATAATAAAGAAAGGCATAAACTCGATTCTGTTGTCAGGCAGTAAAGATGACTTTCAAAACAGGCTTTCTAAGTACCTATTTGATTATCGCAATTCGTGCAATAGCACCACGGAGACTTCCCCGTCCGAGTTAGTTTTCGGTCGGAAGTTACACTCACGGTTAGATTTATTCGCACCAAGTACCGCTAAACCTACTTCATCATCAGAGTTACCTGCTCTAATAAAAAAAAAACAGTGCTTACAGGCTAAACACTTTGGCGGTATAACGCAGTGTGACTTTAACGTGGATGATACTGTTTGGTTTAAAAACTTCGTGAACAAAAATAAATACGTGTGGTCAAAAGGTCAAATCATCGGAAAGTTCGGAAAAGTCATGTACAAAATAAAATCACCAGGAATCGAAAAATGCATAATAAGACATAGAAACCAGCTGCGTACGTACAAAGCGAACGATGCAGCTGACGTGTATGATGTTGCTTTACCCCAGGACGGGAGAGATGTACCCTGCAGCTGGAGCAGTGACAGTGAGTCACCGACCTCGTCTCCCGAACCAGAGGATGCACCGGCGGCTGGATCTCCGCATACCATTTCGTCTGAAGGACACGCAACGGGTGGATTGGAGGAAAGTGTTAGCACTGACGTGGACACAACACATGTCTCCGACTCAGCACCTTCGGGATCCGGAAGCCCGCGGACGCCGTCAAACTCCACGGTTGTTTACGGCAGTCCAGCCGAGACGCCGTCGTCGAGCTCCACGGCACCTTCTAGTCCTACTGTATTCAGCACACCTCAGCCACACCCAGCCGTAAATGATGATGATGATCATCATCCCCACACACCAGAGCCTGGTCGCACTCTTAGAAATAGGCCAATCGTAGATTATAAGAAATACCTTTAAATTTCTCATGTTATCTTTATAAATATGTTTATTTCCTCCGAGGGGGAAAAGTGTTAGATATATAAGTCTATATATGTAGTAAACGCGTAGGCACGGTTGCACCGCGCCTCGCGACAAGCAATAAACCAGTGTGCAGTAAGCCGTCTTTCATTACGCATGTCCCGTAGTCCGCTCCCCGGTCGAATATAAAACACTTACGCAGAAATTTCCACGCGGGTGAAGCCGCGGGGCGCAGCTAGTTTGAAATATAAACGAACAACGGCACACCACCCTTAAGGACAAAGCAGTGTCTTACATTACGGGCGTTATATTGAATACCAAAATAATACATAGAAATTCTAAGTAGACAAAGAAAACCCTTTTATTCTTATCAATGTATTTAGTCATCTTAGGAGTTAGCTAGGTATATTCCTATTCATTAACTAGAAGTGAAAGTTGATACATTAGTCCAGTTGTGAAACGACATAGATATTTCTTTATTTTGAGCCCTTGATAGGTACTTTTAACTTCTTTGCCGCATCACTGTCTGTCTAGTTTCTTTTTAAGAACATTTCTTCGCGATGGCCTTTGTAAGAATTAGGGTAGCTATTTATTTGACTGTAGTCCTTGATTGCAATTGTTAACTTGAGCACCGAAAAGATACGCCTTTGCCGCTTGGTTTCTTTGAGCAAGATAAACGTTGAAAATAGATATGAAGTACCGATTCAGATACAAATTTGGTGCCATTTATGGTTCTTCATGAAAGCAAATCGTCGTAAGCTTTTATAAAAAGTATGGAATTAAAGAAGAAAGAAAGAAAAAAAATACATTTATTTGACACCATATATAACACACCATGGAATGGTATATGGTATGTGGTATCACGACCGCGCGCCCTCTGCCGGAATACCAAGCCTTAATCTCAAATAATGTAGGTACCACGTATCATTACAAGCTTTCTCATCTGATGTGTCAGTAAGGTCCTAAAATTCAAGATTATTGGATATTTTCACCACTCCCGCTGGAAATTGGTGACTTTGCTGAACAAACCGGCTCTCGGGTCACGCGTTGTTTTGAACTGACTCTCAATTTTTTTAAATCCCGGAGTCCCTTTTTACCCCGTAGTATATATTGTGCAGGTTGGAATTTGGAAAACAATAATGTATTGATGTTCTATATGTAAGAACAGACCCATATTTTTTCCAATTTCATCGCAGTTCACTATGTTTTTTTAACTGAGCCTGACAAGCTGATATCTGGGATGCGGCCGACACGCTACTGGGCCTGAGTGGTCTAAGACTGGGCCAGGATCATTGCAGCCATAGCTCTCCAGATCCCTGCCCTCCATCCTCCTCATCTGGCTTCTACGGAGTGCATCCATGGCCAGATTGAGTTCCCTTGTCTTGTCTGTTTATTAGTGAGTTCATAGAAACTGATGAAGTGCTCGGGCACGGGAGTTTTCGACCTGGCCAAGTTTACATTCTCATCTCTTGTATTGTATTCAGCCTCATAGTTGGTTTGGTTATAGATTAGCTGTAATATATATCTAACTAGCTGCGCCCCGCGGTTTCACTCGCGTGGTGATAGATATTTTGTATAATATACAATATATTTTTATAAATTGTAGCCTATGTGTTATTCTGATGTATAAGCTATATTATTGTAAAGTTTCATTAAAATCCATTTAGTAGTTTTTACGTGAAAGAGCAACAAACATCCATCCATCCATCCATACTTACAAACTTTCGCGTTTATAATATTAGTAGGATAGTAGGATTTATCGAGATTATATTCAACATTCACCCGCGTGTAAATCTATGTGTTAAAATGTTTATAAACCTTGCTCTTGAAGCACTCTATCTATTAAAAACTGCATCAAAATCGGTTGCTTAGTTCAGACAGACAGCGGGACTTTGTTTTATACTATGTAGTGATGCAGTCTTAACTCATGCTACTCACTTACCATTAAACTGCACTTTCCTATCAAGCCTAAGCAACGCAATATCGTCCTGCATGTGGACGTCAATAGTATCGTATAGCTCGTGCACAATGATCTCCTCGATTAGAATGGCTTGAGGAGGCGGACTGCAGTCACCTTCAAAGCAGTCCCGCGTAGTTGATTTGTCCCACTCGCCAAGTACCACGTGGGTTCTGAAAGTGGTTTTATCACCTGATTTTTATAATTATTTTAGCTTGACGTGGCTAAAAACAATGTACTTAATCCTTCCCTTTACCTATATTATGAGTCTTTGTCCTCACTGGCGCAAACCTACTTGAAACTTGCAGGGTGTGTAGGACTTTGTACAAAAATAGGTTGAGTAAGTGCTAACAAAGAAAATATACGATATTAAGTAAAAGGTTGTGTAGGACGTCCTCCGACCAGGTGGGATGACGACCTGCGAAAGACTGCAGGTAGATGCTAGATGCGTTAAGCTGAAGACAGGGTGCTATGGCGCTTATTAGGGGAGGCCTATGTCCATATGTGGACTAACATAGGCTGATAATGAAGTAAAACGTTAAATAAAAATAAGGGACAGAATAAAATAATGGAATTGAACAATTTTTTTCTTACATTTTCATTCCTGGATGCATATTATTTTTATGCACACAATGACCAGCTGTCATTACGTATCTTTCCGATATAAGCACGCCGTCACAGTTATAACCAGGGGTTCCCACTAAAATAACAATGTTTAATGAAGTAATAAAGAAACAAAAGTCGATTGAGTGCTAAAAGAGATCTGAAATAAATAACCCTATATTTACCTTTCTTTCTTTTACTAAGTCAAATAAATATTAAAATCAAAAATAAAACGTCAAATCGAACTCGCGCACCAAGGGTTCTATATACTTATAAGACCTTGCTAGCCAAATATCATGATTCTAGGTCAACGGGAAGTACCCTATAGGTACGCTTTGTGTGCATTATGATTCGCTTGATGGCGAAATTTCAAAATATTCGGGCATAACTTTGTCTGTAACTTTTGATTGCGTTGATTTAAAAGTTTGATTTATAAAGGGTGTCTGGTCACCGGTGGTGTCGAGATACTTTCAGGGGGTGAATTGTAACACACATTTGAACGAGGAAAATTTTATGGACAAATCAATATCCTTATTTTTTTCTCCCTCCGTGTTCATTATTAAAAAAAAAAAAAAAAATCTTATATTATACAGAGTGTTGGATATAAAAAAAAATATATTTTTTTATTTGGGGGAGTCATGGGCTACATTTATTTGGAAGACATGGCCTACTTGTGACAGTTACTATAGTGTTAGTATCTCTTAGTTTAACCACCTTATAACTTATTTATAAGGTGGTTAAACTAAGAGATACCTACTTGTTTGCTAGGGTCATAATAAGTTGATACTTTTATATGTTTGTTCTTCAAAATATAAAAGAATAAACAAAATATAAAAGAATAAACAAAATATAATATATATAAAATCAATTCATTCATGAAAAAAAAGTAACTCATGAAAATTTATATAGACATGACTAATTGATTTACACTCGATCTGTCAAAAGTGGAAGGAGTGTACCTAACTACCGAAGACTTGTTTCAATGTCAAAACTAAGCAAAACCTCACAATCAACCCTGCTGCAGATGATCAATAATTCTGAACTTACTATAAGAGATTCCGATCAACGCCATCCAAGGGTGTTCATCGATTTCAGTTCTCTCTCCACCGACGATTCTATCATTGTTCTGAATGCCACAAATTTTTGTTGTGGGCAGCAGAGATATTGAGTCAAATGATGAAACCTGCAAAAAACATTTTAATTTTATAACTTACTGGCACAATCTGCCAACCGGCTGCGAGATATTCGAGTCTTCAAATACAAAATATACGAAAAGTTTGCTTACAAAAACACCTTAATTATCCAGAAAAAAAGTTTCTGGAGCACATTCCATTTTAAAGGTTGTGTATCCCATTGTATCGGTATCTATCGAACTATCGGATTTTGTGCCACGAATATGAACAAACAAAATGTTCGAATTACGTGGTAGACGGATGTAATTATTTTTACCTACGAATTCATAGAATCTCTACCAAATGAGAGCTCTTGTAGCTTGATTGTATTTATTAAAAACTCGCTGTTCCCACAACTAGACTACATAAGATAAGTGCATCTTTTAAAGGGCAATGTATACGCTTCTACAACAAAACTCCAAGTGAGTTGCAAAAATTATCAATAAATAAATTTAAAAAAATTGTGAAGCATATTCTTTGTAAAAAGGCTTATTACAAAATATCAGATTATCTAGAAGATAAAAAAGCTTGGAACGAGTTTTGCTCCAACTCAAAATCTAACAAATTACAGATAAGCAAATCATATGTACTAGACACATAAGTTATGAACATACTAGTGGTTTCTTCTCACTTCTTCCACTGGTGGACAAAAAATTGAAGTGAACAACAATACATATAATAATGAATAGTATAAAATATGACTTGTCTAAGTGCTTATTTGTAAGCCTAAAGAAATAAACTTTCATTTCATTTAATTTCATATTATTAATAACTTATGACGCTTGAAAAATATAACCATTTTGAAATATACTCAAATATACCTTTCTTCCCCCAATGAGCGCCATAGCGCCCTGTCTTCAGCTTGCCGCATCCAGCATCTACCTGCAGTCTTTCGTTTTTCTTTTTATAGGGGGAGGCCTATGTCCAGCAGAGGACTGCTATAGGCTGATGATGATGATGATGATACCTTTCTTAATTCCCCTACTTGATTGATTATGAACCCCAGTTGGACGTCCTTATCATAAAAAACCGCTCGACAGATTTGGCCTTAGGAAGTTATTAGCATATTTCACAAGATTAAGTCTTGTCTGTACACCTAGGTATAACATTTCACGCAAATTGGATCAACAGTTGGACAGTTATGCTTGAAGTGACTATTTTACCATACTGGCTGTATGGTTAACTAGTTTATCACCCAAACTGCCACTGAGAACGTTATCTTCGCTCACTCTGATCAATATGGTAGGCTCACCTTACTTTGGCTCATATATGAGGAGCAGTGTAAGACCCTCTGCAATAGATTGAAAGAGGCTTCACTTTGATTTTCCCCATGAGAAAGCTGCGCGTAGAGTCCTAGACAGGACTGCTGTGTCATGAAGTTTGCATCGCCGTTGCATCGTTCTGAAATACATACAATAAAACCAGAAAATAAAAGCAGCAACAGATCAGGAAAAAACGACAAAACTTGCAAAAATATATATACTTCATCTAGCTGCATCTCACGTTCATCTGCGTGAAAATATATGTATGAAATGGTTTATAAACCTTCCTCTTGAGTCACAATATCTATTAAAATAACCGCGTCAAAATCCGTTGCGTAGTTTTAAAGATTTAAGCATACATAGGAACAGCGGGAAGCGACTTTGTTTGATACTATGTAGTGATTAACAGTTCAGCTCAGTTGTTTATTGATAAGAATTTTCTGAGATTTTAACATTACACTAAAGAACATTATTTATCATTTTTCTTTGTTGTCTGCCTTGTTCGGTCGCCCCAGTTATAAAGTCGTAGCATACTCACTTCCCGCTACATTCGCCAGTGACACTACAAGCATATAACATATCAGAACAGTCCTTTTGGACAAGTAAAACATATTATACATAATTTATTTTTGTAGGAAACATTAATTAACTGTCAATAATGTTGACATAAGGTCGAACAGCGTGCAACTGATATCGGCGTACCGGGACTACTTGTAGTTAATAAGTATGTAAGTAACACTAATGAACCGTGCATAGTTATACAAAACTACTGTATGTACACCTACATAGGTACAGTGCCAACGCGTGGCACTGTACCTATGTAGGTAGGTACCATTGTTACCATTTTTAGGTAACATGGGTTCTTAAAAATATAAACATAAGTATATTATATAATGTATTTATTTGCCATTTCACTTAGATATGTACGTACACATTACTGGCGGGCCCCGCACGAGGCGAGTCTGTGTCGTGGGAAGCCTGTTTACACAGGTAACTTTAACGGGAAAGATTTACTGATACAGGGCAAACAAACAAAAATAATATTAAAATAAATCTAATCAATTTTAATTATATTAGTGATACAAAAAATTCAACAAATCGGAGCACAAAATCTGCAAAATACGAGTCTCTCTTCGAATAATAAAACTGAACACAACAAAGAGTATTTCGTAATTCGAGCGCTTGTAATGGACATCTTAAAAAACGCAACAACCGAAATAATTACCAGCATTTTCATTTCAGTTATTACTGGTTTTATCTTGAAAAATAACAAATCGATATAGGCTCCGACTCTAGTGTACATTCTTGGTCAGCCTTCTTAATTACAACGCATAACTCCTATTCCTACTCCTATTCTAGCTTCATACATACCATGCGGAATTGCTGCTGGTTTTGGTACTATTGATTACAGAGACATAGTTGAATATTGTGCCTATGGCATGACAAAGTCTATGCTTATAACCACCGGAGTACATCATGTGCTTATTTCCGGACCATCGGTTCTTGAAACAGGAGTTCATTCGATGAATTCACACTGACCCACTCTGAGTTCATCATGCCTAGTCGTGCGTTTAAATCCTTCATCCCAACAGTGTATTGTATTTTAGAAGCACGCATGAACAATTCTTGGACAAAATTACATAGATTAGAAATTCTATGGAACTTGGTTATTAGGGCACTAAATTACCAAACATGGCCTAGTCTTCATTTTATCTTTTGTTGATATTCATTTGAAATATTTGATTGGGAAATAAACCTATAGAAGAATTTACTACCTTTTTTTACTGGCTCAATTCAGGAATATTTTTAATGATTATTACTAATGATTTTTTATTATTACCAATGATTTTTTACTTCATTATCTTCCATCATGGCCTGTTGCAGCGTTGGATCGCGAGGAGTGGAAGAAGAAAAGGGAGGCCTTTGCCCAGCAGTGGGACAGTAATGGCTTAAAATAAAATAAATAAATAAATTGGAACATCTCACTAATCCAGACACACGGTAGCGTGTCAAGCCAAGTTCAAGCTAATAGAAATGTGAGCAGCTCTATGACTAATATTACACGAACCATTTGGAGCTTTTTACCCCCTTATAACTCAAAAACTATTTCACATAAACAAAACATGTCAAATTTGGTTTGGCAATTTGTTGGCAATTTATTTTCTCAATAAGTTAAAGATAGTAAATTATTATTTTCACAAAAGATGATAGGTACAAGTAAAAGTCAGAAATAACAATAAACCGGGTTTTTTAACTGGCACCACGTTCCTCTGGCACCTCCTCTTACAAAATCCATCCTGTTTAAACTTACGGTGCAGATATAATGAATTGTTAACAAACTCTCCATTACAAATTACGGCTCGAGGACTTTTGAAAAGTATACGAAAAAAACATTAATTACAACTCCCAACAGAATACAACATAATACTTTATTTTCACAATTAATTTATTATTTATAACACGTCAGAGTTAAAAGTTAAAAAAAAAAGTTTAAAAGTTAGTATTTGATCAATCATAAAATAAATACTGTAGGCAGATGCTGGATGCGACAAGCTGAAGACAGGGCGCCATGACGCTCATTAGGGGAAGCCTATGTGCAGCAGTGGACTATCATAGGTCGATGATGATGATGAGTTTAAATTTTAGTATTGACCAAAGGGCCTTGGTGACAAGTGTTTACTCATATCTCGAAATAACTTGAGACCTAAACTGAAGAACAGTGAACTTTTAATAACTTGAACTTTGAAAGGGTCCTTCCGGATGTTTAAAAAAAGCTTGTGGGCATCGGAGAGTAGCTGTAGGATGCACTGCCTGCCAAAGTCCAGGACCTGTAACAAACCGTAATGGTTTACAGGAAATAATAATAAATAAATAAAGAAAGAAAGAAAGAAAGAAATAATAATGCTGGACAATTCACACAGCATTATCTAGCCCCATTGGAAATCTTACAACTGATATAATTATTATCTATAATATAAAATGAATCGCTGAATGTGTTGCTAAGCGCAAATCTCGAGAGCAGCTGAACCGATTTCGCTAATTCTTTTTTAGAATATTCCTTGAAGTACGAGGATGGTTCTTACAGAGAGAAAAAAGAGAAAATTTTAAAAAAAATCCTGAAACAAATGACCACCCGCGCGAAGCCGGGACGGGCCGCTAGTTGTTCATAAATATTATAATTTTTTTCAATCTCCTTATGAAATACATTTTTTACTATAGAAAAGAAATACAATTATATTATAAAACTATAATATTTTCTTCTATAATTATTATTCTAAGTTACTTCTGTTCATAACAGTCGGTATTATGCTGAGCCTTGCCCCATTTGCTATTGCAGCACACATTGGTCACCTACTTACTTGTTTTCTACATATTACTTATTCGTTTTTTTTTCAAGGTATTGCACTTAAGTTTTTTAATCTATAATTAACACGTTAGCTGTCCCAAGTTAATTTGGGGTATAACACACTGCGTCCATCTTCATATGTTTTTAGAATCAGGTCATCAAATAAAGAAAAATAAATTATATAAGAAGCACTAAATGTAGTGCATGGACAGCTAACGTGTTAAGTTTATTTTTAATTGTTAAATTATATTATATTTACATGTATTGACACATAAATAATATGTCTAAGTCTATCTTTCCCCGTTACAACTGCTCGCAAGTTGATTTTAAATTGCACATCAAAATATCTGCGGTTTTATCACCTCCCAACTGGGGTGTAAGGGCTACTCCAACATCTCGTCTCCCAAGCCAACCTACCTTGCACGTGGTATAACCCGATAAATAACGACTAGGCTCTGGTGAAAATATCAAACCGTCTTTATAATATAATAACTCCTTCATTTTTCAATTATTTTCCATTAATTGAAGAAAAGTGTCCAACCAGACACAGTTCCCATTAACAAATAATCATCATCACATACCAACTTGAATTCAACTTGTCTGTGCCTAGGCAAGCCAGTCGTCACTAATATGCTTCACAGAGAACACCCAGTTATCTTGAGGACCACGGAAAGAAAAAACTACCCCTGGTACAGCCAGGTGTACTATGTAGGTGGACAACGGGCAGGAACCGGTTTATACCAGAGTTTACAGATGGTTTAGGTACGTTGGGATCGTAGTTACTGACTAATTATTCACACTAGACACACTAGTTAAATAGTATTTTATATTTGGTATTGTAGTTTAGTATATATTAGTATAATGAATAAAAAAGTTAAAATTTTAACTTTTGTCTGTTTCGATTTATTTATGCACATGTACCCACTTCTCACTTCACTTTGTCTCTCTCTCCCAATAAGGTTTGCTGGAAGAGAACTATTTTTAGGGTTAAGTTCGCCTTTGTTATAATTTTCTAGAATAAATTTTGTATATTTTTAACGTGCATAAATAAAAAAATTAAAACTAGACCACGTGGATCACGCTTCATGGATTAGAATTACCGAGGGACGACTAGGACGAGGCACTTTCCTTTCTTCAGACTCTAGAATGGTCACATGCTGAGATCCTCTGGCATATTCTTGGTCACCAAACACCCGGCGAACGAGGCATGTGCTCGTATTGCAGGACATCACATAACGGCTCCTCCCCGAAGCCTACTAGTTTATAGCCATTACTGGCTATACTAGAAGGCTAAACTAGTGGGCTTCGGTGTAAAAATAGACTAATTAATTACGTTTTCAGCATTTTGTTTACTATGGTGTAAAGAAAAGATTATAGTGTCTTACGTTCCGGTGTAATGGGATTAATTGTAAGGAAAACGTAATTATTTTAAATACATTTAAAATTTTACGATCTTCCTTTTATTTAAGATGCTATGTTACTTGGAAAAAAATAATACTTACGATTGAGCCTTTTAATCGGTATCGTTAAATTAAGGGTGATTTTTTTTTTACAATTTGGCGGGTTCGATTCCCGGTTCCGACAAGCGATTATTCAAAAATCTTTGAATGCAGTTTTTTTTTTTTTTTAAATCAAAATGAAGTCTTCTTTCAGTCAAATTTTCAATCTTTAATATATATACGACAGAGAACCAAGGTTATTACTACATAGCGCAAAGAATTAGCAAGCTGAAGTGGCAGTAGGCCGGCCATATCTCGCGAAGAACCGACGGCCGCTGGGGCAAACGTGTTCATGAGTGGAGACCACGACTCGGTAAACGTAGTGTAGGACGCCCTCCGACCAGGTGGGATTTGACCTGCGAAAAACTGCAGGTATGTAGATGCTGGATGCGGCAAGCTGAAGACAGGGCGCTATGGCGCTCTTTGGGGGAGACCTATGTCCAGCAGCAGTGGACTGCTATAGGCTGATGATGATGATGATGATGATGAATATTTAAGGTACTTTCCCTCCATGTGACATGGCTGTGGCACGACCTGTATAATGGGGTGATTTAGTCCCTTGTAAATAAATAAACGTTGTAGGCTATAATTTATTTTTAAATTACTTTTAAATTTGTAATTAAGGCATAAGTTGGGAACACTTATAGAAATAGATCAACAAAACTGAGTACAACAAATGTATTTGTTAATTCGGGCGCTTGTAATGGACATGAAGATTGTTTCATATTTCCACCAGAGCCTAGTTCGATATCTAGCAGGATTTATCATGTGCAGGTGTGCATGTTAGGTTGGCTTGGGAGACTTGATGTTCAACTTCAACTTCTTTTTGCTTTGGCGCCGGAGTCCCCCTTACACCCCCAACAAAAGTCACTTTCATTTGACTTGACTTGACTTCTTTTATTCAAGTTTGTTTGTCTTTCAGTATTGAAAGACAAATGAAAGTGACGGAAGCGATTGACAAGCAACTGACTGAAGAGTGAATGAATGAGTCAATCCTATTCGCATACACACATACATCACTGGAAGAGTCACTGATTCACTTTCGCAATCAGAAAAGTACCAAGGACGTAGCCAAGGACAAGCCAAGGACCCATAGAAACTTTTGTCTATTTCTGCTTGCAATAGACTGGCAAATTTTAACAGACTGGTTTAGACCAGGGACTATTACAAAATGTTTAGACAATAAACGTAGTTATTGTATTTATCTTTACAATAAACAATCTGAAAGTTCAGACGAAAACCCAAATTTTTATGTGTTTTTCTTCGTAAAATAATTGATGAAGAAAAGTTCCAAAACGAAATATGGCTTTGTACTAGAAATGTGAAAAGTTTGTAACTTTAATGCTGCGGAGAGAATTACGTACGTACCGCACGTACGATGTGCGAGTGCAATGCCTTGTCCGTCTCTTGCCCAGGGGAGCAGGGCACACCAGCGACCCTCAAAGGATCGTGTAATAAAATCTGTGCTCCCTGCGGTATCCCTCTCAATGAAAACGACGCCGAAGCTGCTGGGGCGTCAGGCGAACAAGGCCCATCGACTCGACCATCTCCACCTCCACCGACGGTAAACCCTCGAATACTGTAGAAAAAGCGTAACGGACGTGTCCACACCATCACTTATATTATAAATGCGGAACATGCAACACTTTCCATGTTTGTTTCCTCTTCACTCCAAAACTTCTGAGCGGAACGGCCTGAAACTTTGCTAACAATTCCAGGCCTGGAATAAACATGGGGTACTTTTTATCCCATAAACTGAAATAACCTTTAATTGTTTCCATAGAAACAACGCGCGCGAAGCCTCAGGCAGAAAGTAGTACTTTTATACATGATCATCATCACCAGCCAGTCGTCATCCCACCTAGCCAGAGTGCGTCTACAGAACGATTGCCAAGTTGCGGTCAACCCTCAGGAACACATTTACTGCAGCAGCGATTGTTGGTTCTTCAGAAAATTTGGTCCACCCACTGCCAATTCACTGCCACTTTGGCTCATTGAACAGTTTTAACTATGGAACATTAATCATTATATTGTTTCAGTTATATCAAATTTATACAAAGCGTGCCAAACAGCTTCTCTCCAAAGCCTACAGCAGATATTTAAAGTTACAGAAAGATCCCTTCGCATGCCAAATATTTTTAAGTTCTGTGTATTACACTCTAGGTCTCAAACTTTTCCAAGACATGTCTCGACTTTTATCGTCATCATCGTCTAGTTGTTAATATTTGTAATGTATCTTTGTTCAAATCATATGCCAACAATAAATTGTTAATACACAGAAATGTCAGTTATTTTGTACTTGAGCGTTGGTTGAATACCTCTATAATAAGTGCGCAAGTATGTTTTGCAACCTATTCAACAAATTTAATTGCCTATATAAAGCATGACATTTTGTTAGAAATAAAGAAGCGCACGGCACTAAAACTTTGACTAAACTTAATTGTATTTTGTAGTGATTGTTAGTATGAACTCTGACTATATAAAAATGAAGGCTGCAAAGGTTTATATTAGTACGAGTTCTCTACCTTATTTACGTCAATGGCTTACCCAGACGTGTACCAGACTGAGTGTCCATAAACATCTTTGCGGCTGACACACATGTAGCGATTAAAGATAAGACTGAGAATAAATTAGAAAAGAATATTGGAAACTCATTCCAATTACTTACAAGCTAACGGCATTGTATTAATGCATTATGTATAATAAAAAATATATATCAGTGTAATCTATCTATAGTTTGACCGAAACCGCTGTACCGCGCCTGAAGTATGCGAGCGGCTAGACGGGGCGAAATATCGGCCGCTCCGATCCATCAGTCTGCCGTCAACGCGTACTCTTGTTCTTTTTTCTTCGCCCCCCACCACGCCGCACTTTCCTAAGGAGCGGTACAGCGGTTTCGGTCAAACTACAGTACCCTTTACACAAGCTCTGCTTATATTAGGGCTAGAAGATGCTGTATGGATTGTCCGGCAATATTTATTTTTTATTTAAAAAAACATGCATTTCATTAAATACCATGCGCATGCGTTCTACAACATTAGTTAATTTATAAGCAATTTATTGCAATAATAATATAATATCATCCCTTTTTTATAATATTTAGAGACAAGACATTGAATTTTATGATCTTGAATTCAATTTTTTATGATTTTTAGTAGAATTTGAAATAAACTTTAATACCATGCGCATGCTTTCTACAACATCAGTTAATTTATTGCAATAATAATATAATATCATCCCTTTTTTATAATATTTAGAGACAAGACATTGAATTTTATGATCTCGAATTCAATTTTTTATGATTTTTAGTAGAATTTGAAATAAACTTATCAGTAATATAGTAAAAAGTAAATGTTTATTATCTTTTAAAATTGTAAAAAAAATTACTTTCATTATTTAATGACCTCTGTAATAAATGGTAAAAAAAATACAATTTGGGCATCTAAGTGTTGGGCATAATTTACCAACAATACGCCCGGTACGGTAACACCGGTCAGTACCCGTCTCAAGAGGCCGTGGAGGTTACAGATGTCGATTAGAGGTATCATCAGAAAAACAACAACTAAACCGTAGGCGGATATTTTTATTAGATTTTTTTATAAAAATACAAAATACTAAAATAGATTAGCCTATCAATAAACTCAGTAATTATTCAAATTAAGCATCCTCTCGTACCATAGAAAAAAAATCCATTGATTTTGATTGTTTGGAAAATAATAAAAACAGACTTCGAATTCCTTAATTTTACACTGTTTTTAAGTCTCTCGGTTTAAATACAAATCCTTCGAAAACAGGTTATTATAAGACCATCTTGGAATAATTTTCTATACAATAGCGAAAGGTATTTCTAACTTGGTCCATAATAATTGACGAAAAATTCAATAAACATCCATAAAACATACATACAGCTGAACAAGAACCTCCTCATTTTTCTAAGTCGGTTATCTTTATCAAACTCCAGTAATTCACAATTTACAACACAAAAATCCAAGATAATCTTTTTGGCGTCGATTTTATTTAAAAATAATTATAGTAAGCTGAAATCGATGATTTACTTTAATAACTACTGGAAACGCACCGCGGCTTCGCCCGCATAGTAATATATGTGTCAAATGAAGGGAATTAACATACAGCTGTTAATTTCCTGAATATTGTTCAAATAAAATAAAATAAATCTACCTATCCTAAATGTAGTTGGTTAACTACGCATATTGTCCAAGATCCACGACATATAATGTGAGACTCTGGTGTATACTCCGGGCAGGCCGCCGATGCCACACCTCTTTGGACCGAAAGACACCACACCTTGTTGCACGTAGCGGACTCCACCCGAAGCAAAGAGGCCAGGGTATAGGAGAGGACCTCCAGAATCCCCACTGCAGGAGTCCTTGTCTCTGATACCACCGGCGCACATTTGCCGGCTGTAGAGACGGGGAGTTCTGGAAGTTCAAGATTTGTTTGTTAGAACCTCGAAGTACATATAATTGTAATTTTGTTAATATAAATAAATTTGAATATAAATTTTAGATTTATTTTCATAATTAAAAATAATGCTGAACAATTCACACAGCATTATCTAGCCCCATGGTAAGCATAGCTTGTGTTATGGGTACTAGATAACTGATATACATAATACAATACATTACATAGATAGATATTTTTAATTATATATAGAAAACGACCAGAACACCCGGAACAAATATCTGCAGATCGTACAAACAATTTTTCCGAGGCGGGAATCGAACCCGCAACCTCCTGCGTCGCAGGCGGACCTTCGCCCACCGCGCCTGAATTTAACCTTCTAGTTCAGTCCAGTGACGTGCATTTATTATTATTTATTTATTCTTATTTTATTTAAAATTTATTTATCCTCGCGTAGATTTTATTTTATAGTTTGAAATAACTAAAAATTTACTTAATATTGTTTAATATTTACAGTTTTTTTCAATTTTTTGCGTGACAAATACTTTTTTTATACAAATACAAATATTTTATGGGACCATAAATAATTATCTATACAATATAGTAAATGAATAATTATATCGGTCTACGATTCGATCGACGGCAAAATCAGCGAACAAAAACCATTATACATACAGTCGGACAGGTTCTTTTTCTCTGAAGTCGGTTAAAGATTAGTTTCGAATTACAAAATCTTTAAACGATAAAGCTTTTCTCTAAATGTAACACAGTAAAAATCGCTACCGTATCTACTACCTCAACCCCAACAACGGATCAATAGTGTAGGTGTCGTACAATTTTCGCATACAAAAGACATAAACGCGCTAGAAACATCCCTCCATATTTAAAACAGCCGCTGTCGTTGTCCCTTAGGTTATTTTTTGCATTGATTTAAGATCGGTCGTATAGATATATTATAGTCATAAAACATATTACTCATACGTACGTGCGTATATTTCTGAAACTATGAGATGTTAGCACGCCAACCCTCTGTATTAATATGTGTTTTTGCTGGTCGGCAGGTAGAAAACGCCTCAGCATTAAGTCCACCCTTTGTACCCATTGTAGTGCAATAAAGTTGTAAAGAAACAAATACAATCGGAAATATTATATTATAGATTTCTTACCCTTTATATGCCTTTTGGCACTCGTCATTAGTGATAATCGGCAACTGTACGCTTAACAGCACATTGGACTGTATCCTCTCCTCAGTGACGCCCCACCCGGCCACTACTCCATGCAAGCCGTCTAGGTTAACTCTTTGCAGGTCGCCGGTTATCGGCAGGCAGATTGGACCTATGTTATCTGAAAAAAGTATAATGTTTATCAGATGCTGTCACCCAAAACATTATCTGTATTTATCCGGGATTCGAACCCGGGACCTTCTTATTAGCGGTTAAACGTGCGACCGCTAGACCAACAAGGCATGTCAAACATAAAAATGTTTGACAAAATAATAATGTTTTTCATTAATTTGCTAGAAAACTGATACACATAATACAATACATACATAGATAGATTTTTTTTATTATACATAGATAACGATCAGAATACCTGGAACAAATATTTGAAGATCATACAAACATTTTTTCGACCCTCGCCCACCGCACCACAGAGTTCATCAACGTGTATTCATGCAAAATATGCTCTGTCATAAAATAAAATTTAAAATCTTAAACTTATAACCAAAACAACTTTGGGTCATGTGGGGTCGAGTACAACGACCGAGGAACAGTTTTTATAATATATTTCCTCGTATTTATGATTGAGTTTGAGGTGGATTTTATACCTATACATTCTGAGATTTGCCATTTATATGGTTAGGTACTGACCAATAAATTTTGTTGAGGTTTACCTCCTTTTACTTTTGTCTTGCTTATTTAAATTCTCCGAAATACTAAAATCGTTTGTTTTGTTTTGGCTTTTTTGTGTTCTTGGTACGCTTATTCGTTGGATTACAGAGAACAAATTGACCAAAACAAAACACGAAATTTTGTGTAGGGCATTAAGATAGGCTGCCTGTTTTCTGGAAAGGGTATCAAATTGCTGCTCAGAATGGGACAACGTCTCGAAGATATCATAAACAAAAAATTGTGACCTCCAAATCATCATGATCAAGGTATTCATGATTTAGGTATTCCACGAAGGAGGATCTATGTAGTGTTTGGTTTTAGACACTTATGTATCTACGTGTCTTAAAATTCAAAGTTACTAGTCAAACTTTAATACTAAGGCCTATAAGGCAATAAGAGATGCAGCCGCAAGTTAGGTGATGGCTAATGGTAGTTAATAAACACACGTGTTTATCAAAATACTAGTTTCTGCCCGCAGCTTCACACGCGCTGTTCAAGGCTATCCCATGGGTTAAAAAGTAACCTATATTTTATTCTAGGCCAAGTATGAAAAAAATTAAGTCGATCCGTTCAACAGGCTTGAAAAGGTAACAAACATTCAAACTTGTGCATTTATAAAATAGTGTATTTGTTTGTTATTTGTTGATTATTTTCCACCTACCTACCTAAATTAAAATTAGCCGGCTCAGCAAGCCTGATGAGTGCGATATCATCAAAAACAGTCTGCCTGCTGTATCCTGGGTGGGATATTATTTCTTCTATCGTTGCATTCTGAAACAAGTAGTTATTTTTTTAATGATTATTATTCAGGAATTTTATTTTACAAAGTATCACAGTCCTATAAGCAGTAAGTAGTTAGATATGTTTCGTAATCCAGCAAGGTTTTGGTGCACAGTCTTTTAACTCATTTATTCATTAGCTTCTTGTCTTTCCTTTCATAATCCACAAAAGTCGGTTCGCTACTAAAAACTTTGAGAAAAAAATACAGTCGAATTGAGAACCTCCTCCTTTTTTGAAGTTAAAAATATAAAAAAACATGTCTCACCACAGCTCTAGGTGCACAGCTCAAGTTCCCAGCCAACACTTCGCAGTCAGGGTCTGTTCTGATGTCATACTCTCCAAGAACAACGCCTTCGAGGGTCATTCTGGAGCCAAGCTTTGTGCAATGGGCCGCAGTCAACACGTACCGCTCGTTAATTAATGTTCCTCCACAGCTCAATTTATTTTCGCCACCTGGAAGTACGTTTGCCAAAGGTAACAGTAGAAAAGTCTTTTCAGTCTTCTGTGTGACTTGAAGAATTTAAAGGCTTGGTCGAAGTGAACGTCGTTACGATGATCAGTTTATTTATTTCCACCGTAGGTACACAATGTTACACTTGATGTCGTTAAATACTATTTTAAAAGATAAATCACATTTTTATTATAACACATACTAACTTATCACAAAGGAAACACCATAGGGCATTGTGCAAAAGAAAGCAGACAGACATGCCTTAAAAAATTAAAATAAATTCATTTATAATAATTTGTCACAATAAAACAGATAATAAATAATGGTATAAGTTAAATTGAATAATAAATTAGATAAAATGTCAAAGTAATCTGCTGTATAAGGGCATTGTCGAACTATACTAAAAATATTGTACAAAATTAAATAATATACAAGTAAAATACAATGAAATAATGTAAGGAAGAAGAATAATTTTAAATTTACTTTTAAATCATGATTTAAATTAATGCTGCTGATGTTGTTTATAAGAATGTGCCTACAACTAGACTACATAAGATATGTGTATCTTTTAAAGGGCAATGTATACGCTTCTACAACAAAACTCCAAGTGAGTAGCAAAAATTAATCAATCAATAAATAAATTTTAAAAATTGTCAATCATATCCTTTGCATAAAGGTTTATTACAAAATATCAGATTATCTAGACGATAAAAAAGCTTGTGACGAGTTTTGCTCCAACTCAAAATCTAACAAGGTAAAGGATCAAAGTGATCACTTATAGTACCACTATTACGAGTAGTTTAACTTATGCAACAGATAAGCAAATCAAATGTACTAAACACATAAGTTATATGAACACACTAGTGGTTTCTTTTTCACTTCTTCCACTGGTGGACAAAAAATTGAAGTGAACATTAAACTAATGTTATTTGATAATAATGAATAATATACATAAAATATAACTTGTCTAAGTGCTTATTTGTAATCCTAAAGAATAAAAACTTTTGACTTTGACTTTGACTGTGGCTTTTATTTTATTTTATTCGAAAGACAAACAGTTGTATAAATACTAGACATACCTACATATATGATGAGACAAACTATCGTATGAATTGCCTACTTATGTTAGGTACTACTTACCTGTAATAACTAACATAAGTGAGTGGTTACCACGAAGCATAGGGAAATTGAACATCTAATGAAAATGTTAATTAATAACGTTTATATTTTAACTACCAGTCCCATTAGATGTGATACAGGCCAGGACACACAAGGTTAATATAGTTGAAGGATGTAATATTTATGCCTGCGTCGCAACAAAAGAGAACGAGAACCATCTAACGCATTTCATATAAAGTGGTCTTGTTCCCGCCCAGTATTCCTTTGAGTTATTTAATAACTCCTTGGTACTTTTAACCAGTCTCACTAACTGTGAGACAGGATAAAAACATAGGTTAGTAAGGTTAGGTTTAGTAAGGTTAATCGAGTTTAAGAAGGCAAGAATTTTACCTGCGTCGTAAGAAAGGAGAACCATCCAAGGCATTTCATATAAACTGGTCCGATTCCCGCCCAATATTCTGTTACTATCGATATTCCCACAGTCTCTTGGCAGCAATCTCAAATTGGGGTGATTGGTAACGTCTTGTGGCCCATTGGTTCCGTCCCTTCTATCGTCATTTATGGTATCAGTGCCGCTGGTGGCTGGGTTCATAACGCCCGTGCCATCTCCCCAACCGTTTAAGAAATTTACGTCGGCTGTGGTAGGCTTGTCTGTAAAGTTTGGTATCGAGCTACGGTCGGACGAACAGCAAACCTGAAATTTGCAATTACCTACTAATTAAATGATTCCGTATAATATAGGTATACGAGATGATTACAGGTTTAGATGGTAATCGAGGACGCGACTGCTATAGAACAATAGACAAATGGGTAAATCTGTAATTCCGATTCCCATACTAAACATAAATATATATGTATTTATAGACCAACCATACTACTACCTTGCTAATTTATTAACAATATTAAGAAATGAACCGTAAGCGGGCGGACATTATTTTAAAAAGAGCATTCTATACGGATATCTCTCTGGGGCTAATATAATTAACATTGCATAATCTTAAGAACTATTTTTTTCCACATTTTTCCATTCAGAGGACACGCCGCAGCGAACAATTTTTTTTTACCTTGCTTTACTATAAATCCGTATAAATGTTTACTTTCCTACTTAGGAATAAAAACTGGAAAAACATGTATTAGGTACTTACCTACATAATAATTACGCTTTAATTAAAATTCCCTTACCAGTGGCTCGTCGGAGGTAAATCCGCAGCCTAACTGCTGCATTCTTTTCCTCATGTGCATCGGCATGGGGCTTCCGGCTGCCTCGATCTCGTCTCGCAGGTGTCGGCATTGTGACAGCGGTGTGCAGGTCCCGGGCTTGTCGGCGTCGTGGCAGGAGTCTCCGCTGTACCCTTGGAAATAATTTGCTGGGTAAATCACATAAATAAATAATGCTAGACAATTCACACAGCATTATCTAGCCCCAAGGTAAGCAGAGTCTGTGTTATGGGTACTAGATGACTGATTATACTTAATACAATATATCGTATTTAAATTCTTTTATTAGTTCCTAATTTGTTATCTTTATTTACCATGATCTCGGGCCATAAAGTGACCCGGTCCTTTGGAAGGCTTGCGTGGGGCCGAAGCCAACAGCACAGAGGCCCTTTGAGAAGTTAATCTAAAGGCGATGGCTACACATAGCGGGTATTATCCTCGGGTGCACAATATGATACATCCAAAGATGGTATCCACCAGGTGTA
The DNA here is from genome assembly GCA_943735965.1 of Eupithecia abbreviata. NCBI lineage: Eukaryota > Metazoa > Arthropoda > Insecta > Lepidoptera > Geometridae > Eupithecia > Eupithecia abbreviata. The sequence continues at coordinate 6,505,446 of OX030991.1, read as the reverse complement.
GAGACTATTGCAAAGAAAAATGAAAGAAATAAAACCAGGTTATTGTGATGGATGGATGGACTGGGTAATCGGGCTATAGGGGAGATGGCGGATTATCTTTATTATTATTAGTTCTTAATTTGTATTATTTTATATACAAATACAAAATACAAAATATTTATTCAGAAACTTAAAATACATTATATAACAGGGTTTGAGATCCCCTTTTAAGTAAAGTATTTTACCTGTGTTAGGGGAATCTCGCTCTGCCGCAAACAATAGAATTTGGAACGTACATTAAGTTCAGCTAGTTGATATATAGTATACATACAAGGCTACTTAAATTATAGAGCTTATTATTTACAAATAAATTAAGTTGATATTTATTTATTTTAGCTATTTGGAAAGTGAGCGCGCAAGTAATTCTATAGGTGTGCATGTATGAGTGTTTGGGGGTGTGTGTATGTGTGTGTATGTGTGGGGGTGTGTGCGTGTGATTAAAATTGGTGCTCCTGAGGACACCGGTCTCTTAAGAGTCCGGGCAACGGAAGGCAACCATTTGTGTTTGTGTACCCCAAACACACGCATGTTTGGGGAATTTATATGAAACGCAAATAAATATTTTCTATTATATTCTATTTCAATAGATTACATAGATAGATATTTTATATTGTACATTACATAACGACCAGAACACCCGGAACAAATATCTGCAGATCGTACATACAATTGTCTCGAGGCGGGAATCGAACCTGCAACCTCCAGCGTCGCAGGTGGACCTTCGCCTACCGCTCCAAGAGATCGATAATAAAAAAATAAATAATAATAATAATAATTCTGGACAATTCACACAGCATTATCTAGCCCCATGGTAAGCAGAGCTTGTGTTATGGGTACTAGATAACTGAATCAGGTCCTTATGTTCGAAATTGATTTGGACACAGGTACAAAATACAGGCATAGAAGATACGAACGGAAACCAAAGGAGTTTATCATGAAGGTAAGTGACACAAACGGGTGATAGTATATAAATAAGACTGCCTCCATGACCTTGAAATTGAAAACTTATTTACTTAATCTTATACTTATATTTTACCGGTTTTCATGTATTACGACAGACGAAGGTCCACCTATGTATAACGCAGGAGGTTATGGGTTCAATTCCCGCCTTGAGACAAATGTTTGTACAATCTGTATATATGTAGGATATCGCGACACAAATAGAATCTAATAATTTACTTTTGAAAACTTCTTTGTGTTAAGAAGTTAAAACGAATTCTTCATAAAACAATTTCGTATAACCTTACCTGCAAAATGAATTTTAAAAACAAAATCATGCAAAAATACCGATACACGGCATTTCTTGTTTTTAAAAAATTCTAAACATAAGAACCTGTATGTTCGAAATTGAAGCAGCATGCCAGAATACCTTACACAACGACTTAACTTCTTATCGTTATAATTATTTGATTGTTTTGAAAAATAACTAAATACCGACTACGAAACCCTTGAATCTACCCTGTTATTAAGTTTTTCGGGAGACATACTAATCCCCCGGGAATATTTCTTTACGGGACAACCTCGAGATCATTCTATAATAAAAAAATAAATAAAAGAGTTCCAAAATCAGTCCACGGAGAAATCGACGAGCAAGCTTAAAAAAACATATTATGTAGGTCCATAAATAGAGAGCCAAACATAGAATGTCCTTATTTCGCAGTGGGTCAAAAATTAAAAACATGATACACTCAAAATTGTGATTATCATCAATAATTAGGTGAACTTACTGCTGAGGACTGGCACCAAAAGACACGTTACGGAAGTAATGATCAACAACATTGTATGTCTCTAAATTTTTTACCATCCCAAGCTGTTTACAAAACACTATCACTGGAAATTCCGGTCAACAAAACAAATTGACATCATTAATTAACCACTGTTTATAAATTAATAGCTATAACATGATTTATTTTTATGCTGATAATTGGGAATTGATAATTAGGGTCACGGTGTATCGTGTACAACACAAGTGGTCGGTGACGGACCGAAAACGCGTTTGCAGATTTTTTCTTCACAAGTCTGAATGAGAAGAGTGAAACAACCTATGGTTATGAAAACCAGATCTGGCATCATACCTGTTCTGCGGGAAAACACCGACAGTATCTTGACTAATGAGTTAACAACTACGTATTAGGTAGCTGCTATATTAAGGTAAGTTTAGTCAATAACTGTACGTAATAGAATAAAGATTTTAATAACTGGCGATGATGATGCAATGCAAGTATGATGTAAGCCATTGCGTTGCATGTAGCACATTAGTATTAGGTACATCTCGGCTGTTCAAAATCAAAATGCAGAAAAAAAAATATTTTTTACTATTTTGCATTTTTACGTAGAACAAAATAGTTTAACACACTTCGTAAATAAACTTACATCATCATCATCAGCCTATATTAGTCCACAGACATAGGCCTCCGCCAATGAGCGCCATAGCGCCCTGTCTTTGGCTTGACGCATCTTAATAAACTTACACGACTCATAATTATTTATGTGTACTCGCATATAGAGCTAAAAAAATACAGCGACATCTCAAGATCAGAGTCATCAAATTTCTACTAAATTACAAGTTCAAAGACCATTAATTCACATCGCCAAGATTATTTTGGTCCTTACTGTGTTTTAAAATTTATTGTCAATGCGACTTACTAAAGGGTCTTTCAACAAGGACGGGTCGATGTTAAAATTGAATAAAACAAGATGTGTGCAAGATATTAACGAAATTTATGTTTTATTTGAAAGGCCCATTTATGCCATTACGGATGGAATATGACATCGTTCAAATGTCCGCCGCGGCTTCGTATGGTGGCACGAATCCGAGAGGTCCAATTTTTAATGACTCTGCTGCATAGATCCGGCTGAATCTGAGCGATGGCCTGCGTTATGTTGGTTTTCATTTCTTTTGGCTTGAATTGAACAATATGGACGTGAACGATATGTGGCTCCAGCAAGATGGCGCTACTTGCCACACAGCGAACGACACAATGGAGATTCTGCATGAACGGTTTGAGGGTAGGGTTATAGGTTATAGGGTTATTGAATTATCCAATATTTCGGCACCTTTTATTTAGCGACTTACTACGTTTTCAAATTGTCAAATCGGAACAAAACATCCTGATCTACAAAAGTAAAGCCACGTTACTCAGTACAAATCAAGTGGCGACCATGCATTCGGAAATTTCTTTAAATAAACTGACGTTTTATCTGTTTAAAATTATGATGACGGCTCTTTACGTCTACGATAAACTGTCAATTATTGCTTATTTATTACTAATCATTATTGCTTTTGCTTAGTTTTTTACCGAAAATTATATTTTTTAATTCAAAAGCCTATTTCGGGCTTGTTTGTTCATTCTAATAATGTTAGATTTTTTGTTTTTTATTATTTTATATGTGGAGACTTGGAGACTACCTTCGTTACGATGTTGTAAATCTATTTTTTTGATCCTCAATAAACAAAAAAAACTGAAGTTGAACCAAGCTGCCCTATGTGTATTTTTAATTATTTACGTTTTTAATAATACATGTTGAAGTTTATGATATGTCGCTAATTTTGAGGTAACTTTCATTCAGATGAGTCTCATACATCATCTTAGGGCACACCCTTGAAGTGATATTGATCACGATTTTTAAATCTCCTGTAAAATTTGTCTCGTGTCCATACGACCGCGTACTACTAAATTCATTTAAAATGGGATATTGGCCGTGATTTTTGAGTTTCGTTTTGTTTGATTTTTGAGTCAACTCACAACAACAAACTCGCAGTGCCTTCAGTTCCGTGATGACGGCGCATAAAACTGTGCCGAAATATTGGAAAACTCAAAAATCATATCATGGTAAATATTCCGTTTTAAATGACTTCAGTGTTAATAACCATGATAGTTTCAAAAGATTGTTTGACCCTGTACTAATTTGTTATTTGTCTTAATAATTTGAAAATTGAAAAATGAAGTACATACCTTATTAACTATGCTCGAAAAACGTAATTTATACGTCATGTACGTAACTGGAACCAAGTTTTTATTATTGATTACAGTTCTATTTGCTGAAATATGTAATATGGTATTTCATATCGCTATTCGTGTTCACGTATTCGTCATAAATGCCAAATGCCAAAATACGACGCGCCAGTAAAAAGTTTTTACCAAGTCCAACCAAATCGAATGAGATCTCTTAGTGCTAGTCTCCTTGGTCAACATCACAATACATATTTTTTTGAGGATCCAAATTTAAAAATGTAGGTCATGTTCCTTCGTTTCGTAGACACACTTAATTTTAGATTTGGGGACTAGTCTCTGTCTAAGAAAACGTTAAAAGGTTGTTTGTTTACTTACTTTCCCATGCTTTTCCCATTCAAATTGAAAAATAGGCTATGCTTATTTTACTACAGCAGACAACAAGTACACCAAGTAAGATAAGCACAGGTATTTGCGAGCACTTTAAAATAAAATAAATAACGCTGGACAATCCACACAGCATCATCAAGCCCCAAGCTAAGCAGAGCTTGTATTTTAGGTACTGGTACTAGATAACTAATATACTTTATACAATAGATTTTATACATAGATATATATTTTTTATTTTACATAAATAATGACCTGAACTCCAGGTGTTCAGGTCATTATTTATGTAAAATAAAATTTGCAGATCGTAAACACAATTGTCCCGAGATGGGAATCGAATCCACAACCTCCTTCATCGCAGGCGGACCTTTACCTACCGCGCCACAGAGGTCGTTTAATAAAATGGTCTATAAAAGCACAAATTAAAATGGCATCTTGCATGTCCATATGACCTATATTTTGTAGGTCTGGAAGTGATCTTTCGTACATAATATGAGGAAAGGTCGACAAATCTTTGAACTAAACTTACCAATCCCGTTTTTCGAGGAAAATCTAAGTAGTACAACATTTCACAATGTGAGAAAAAACAATTATACCTAGATTCCATTATGTTTGAGTTCCACACTTTGGTAAAACCAGAATGTCACCAAAGGGGATTTTCTCAAGTCAATTTCCTTACTAACTCATGCATAGCACATTTTCTTAGGTATTTGATAGGTATTGTTATCGCTTCATATTTTCTTATTAACCAGGTAGGTTTCAATTGTATTATAGCAACTGCATGCAAACCAACCGTTACTAACTATGTTAGTATGGCATTAACGGTTAGCAGGAAACAAACACCAGTAGCTAGCCAATGGTTAGGAAGAGTAGATTTAGGTATCAATACTAGTTTGTAGCTAAAAGTAGAAATAATTAGAAATTATTCTCAATAAGTATTTTAAGAAATGTTTTCTAGCAATCTTATCGCTGTGTTGTTATTCGTTTTGCTGCAATATACGGAAACTCGTAAGTGGAATTGATTTTATAAAAAGTAATATACTAAACTAGTATAATTAAAGTGCAATCCTTATCGAAGATTGATTTCATGCTTAGAAATTATGCACACCTACTCAGTAAGGGCTTAGCAGTAGATACTTACCTAAACATTTTCTTCCCAACAAATCAACGGCCTGTACCAGGCTACAGCTGGACAAGGTTGGTTTCAAGTTTCCATTATTGATTGCGTGCGTACCTACGTCGTTTCATAGTCAGTCTCATAATTATATTACCAATCGTGAACCCTGTAAGGGCACAACAATCTTAAACGTCCGGCACCTTCTAGATGGCGACTGTTGACTAATTTATAGGTAGACTAGCTGCAAATAGCGGCTTCGCCCGCGAAGCGGAATGCCTGAAGTAAATTAATAACTAACGGTTGTAATTATTATTTTAAGAAGATGTAAGCAACCATCCTGCCTGGGCCAAACTGGCTGCCTTCGACTGTGGAGAAAGCGTCACTGATCGAATCATAGGGGGCGAGCAGGCAGCCCTTGGCCAGTTCCCTTGGATCGCAAGACTTGGATACGATGGTAGGAAAAATACCTTTGAGATTTTCCTAATTATACTTACGTAGGTTGGAAAAGAACCAAAGTTATCGACATAGTTCTAAGAGTTAGCAAGCTGAAATGGCAGTAGGTCAGCCATATCTCGTGAAGAACCGACAACCGCAGGGGCAAACGTGTTCTTGGGTGAAGACCACGACTCCGTTAACGTAGTAGGATACCCTCCCACCAGGTGGGATGCCAACCTGCGAAAGACTGCAGGTAGACGCTGGATGCGTCAAGCTGAAGACATTTTTAGCAACACGTCGTTTGTGTCAACTATCATTATCCTTACTCAAAATCATTAACATCACAGCAAAATGAGAATATATGTAAAAATAACATGCTAATATACAATATGACATGTCGTCATAGTGACGTTTTAATTTTTGACACTAATAGATTTATTAGTAAAACTTTTTTAACTAGGGATACTATGTATCTGACCAAAAAAAGTAAATTGATTATTGCTAAATTGTTAGCATATAATATTTTTGATCCCGTTATAAGTATAACAACAGCCAAAAACTTGGCTATAACAAATGCTTCTATTGAGCATTGTAATTATTTTACAAACCAGACCTTGGAACTTATTCCAAGTCATTTAAATTAGAAATAGCGACAATAGAGGAAATCTCTAGCCCTATAAACATTATTACTATGAATTGCAATAAAAAATTAAGAAAACAAAATTGTAAAATAACTGGAAAGTTTACTAACTTGGTGCACCAAAATATTCAAGGAATTAGAAGTAAATTATTAGAATTAGAATTGTACATGAACTCATTTGATATTGATATCATCTGCCTCACAGAACATTGGCTGAAAAGCTATGAGCTCATGTTTAACTTCAGTAACCACCAGGTTGGTAGTTCTTTTTGCAGATCACATGCTATTCGTGGAGGCTCTTTAATATTACTAAATAAACTAATAAAATTCAAAGAACGTAAAGACATAGTATGCTTATCCATTGAAAGCCACATTGAAGTAGCATGTGTTGAGTTGGAGCACACTATTGTAGCAAGCGTATACAGCCCACCATCAGCTTCTTTTGAAATATTTGAAAAAAATATGGATGATATCTTATTTAAAATATCAAAATCAAATAAAAACCTCATTGTATGTGGAGACTTTAATATTGATCTTTTAGAAGTTTACTCCCTCAGTAGCAGATTAACAAATTTATTTAATTCTTATAATCTTAGGCCAACATTTATGGAACCTACTAGAATAACTGAAACATCAGCAAAATGTATAGATAATATATTTGTTTTCCAAAATGAAAAAATTGTCAGTCACAAAATTATAAGCCATTTAAAATCAGACCACTTAGGTCAACTAATTAAATTAAAACATCCAGTAAAAAATAATAATTGTAAAAAAAAAATTACATACTTAATTTTTTTTTTACAATTATTATTTTTTTTAAAAATTAAGTATGTTCCTGTGACCACAGATCGATTTGAACGGTTGAAATTGGATTGGGATTTTAAACCATCACCTAACTACTCACTTAACAACCCAAATGAGTCGTATTGTAGTTTTTTTAATAAATTCACCAATGCGTTCAATTCAATATTCATACCCAAATCGATCTTGGTCTCAGAAAAACTTAGCTTTAGTGAGTGGGCAACAGTAGGTATACATAAGAGTAGACAAAAGTTATATGAACTGTATAGTGAAAAGCAGTACAATTTTAGCCAGGAATTTAAAGAAAAAGTAAAAAATTACTCAAAAATATTTAGAAAAGTTTGTAATACAGCAAAATCAAATTATATTAGCTCGAAAATTAAAAATAGTGAAAATGTAATAAAATCAACTTGGAAAATAATTAATAGTGAGACTGGAAAGGTCAATACCTACATTAATGATTACAGTTTAAAGATTAATGATTGCTCTATCAAAAATGATGTTGAAGTAGCGCAAGCTTTTGAAATTTTTTTTACTGACATTCCAATCTGTACTACAAAGTGTCTGAACTCTTCTCAAATAATAGCTGAATCATTACTTAAAGAAAATGTACCTAAATGCGATAGTAAATTTATTTTTACCCATGTTGATGAAAATGATATAAAAAAAGCCTTTAAACTTTTAAATATTAAAAAAACTGCAGATCTCTGGGGCATTTCCGTTAAAATTATTAAACCTTTAATTGATACCATTGCACCAGATCTAGCTTTTATATTTAATGAATCCATTGATTGTGGCATATTTCCTGATCTAATGAAACATAGTAAAATAATCCCATTGTTTAAATCGGGTATTAGGTCTGACCCCACTAACTTTAGACCAATATCAGTACTGCCTACATTCAGTAAAGTTTTTGAAAAACTTATTTTACACCAATTGCTTAGACATTTTAATGGCAATGACCTGCTACACTGTAAGCAATTTGGGTTTACTCGTGGCAGGTCAACTACTGATGCCGGTGTAGAGTTGGTATCGCATATTTTTGATGCTTGGGAGAAGTCGCAAGATGCTTTAGGCGTTTTTTGTGACTTGTCAAAAGCATTCGATTGCGTTCATCACGAAACATTAATCAGGAAACTACATCATTATGGAATAAGGGACAGCTCTTTGGATCTTCTTACATCTTACTTGAGTGATAGGATACAAAGAGTTGACATTAATGGGAAACGATCTAAAGGGTCTGTGGTTACAATGGGTGTACCGCAGGGCTCTATCTTGGGTCCTTTCCTATTTTTAGTTTATATTAACGACCTGCCTCATCTTGTAAAGAATGATCATGAGATTGTATTGTTTGCTGATGATACTTCATTAATTTTTAAAATGAATCGACAAAAAACAAATTTCGACGATGTAAATACTGCAATCTCAAAGGTAGTCCATTGGTTTAGTATCAATAATCTTTTGCTTAATGAAACCAAAACAAAATGTTTAAGATTTAGTCTACCTAATGTAAAACAAGTTAAGGCTGATGTAAACGTAAAAGGAGAAACGGTAGAAATTGTAAACAATACCGTATTCTTAGGAATAACCTTAGATAGTAAACTCCAATGGGGCCCACACATAGATAAGCTATCGAAGAGACTTAGTTCTGCAGCATATGCAGTTAAAAAAATCCGTCAACTTACAGACGTTGATACTTCTCGACTAGTCTATTTCAGCTACTTCCATAGTATTATGTCTTATGGCATACTATTGTGGGGGAACGCTGCAGATATAAACACCATTTTTGTGTTGCAGAAGAGGGCTGTTCGTGCGATCTATAATATGGGTCCCAGAGAATCCCTACGTAATAAATTCAAAGACATAAACATAATGACAGTACCATGTCAATATATTTATGAAAACTTGTTGTACACTCATAAAAACATCAATCGATTCATTAAAAAAAGCGATATACATAATGTAAATACTAGAAATAAGAATAAACTCGCTGTTCCCACAACTAGACTACATAAGATAAGTGCATCTTTTAAAGGGCAATGTATACGCTTCTACAACAAAACTCCAAGTGAGTTGCAAAAATTATCAATAAATAAATTTAAAAAAATTGTGAAGCATATTCTTTGTAAAAAGGCTTATTACAAAATATCAGATTATCTAGAAGATAAAAAAGCTTGGAACGAGTTTTGCTCCAACTCAAAATCTAACAAATTACAGATAAGCAAATCATATGTACTAGACACATAAGTTATGAACATACTAGTGGTTTCTTCTCACTTCTTCCACTGGTGGACAAAAAATTGAAGTGAAATATAAAATAATTTTAATTGATAATAATGAATAGTATAAAATATGACTTGTCTAAGTGCTTATTTGTAAGCCTAAAGAAATAAACTTTCATTTCATTTCATTTCATTTCATTTCATTCAAATCCTTCTAATTCTATGATCCACAGTGTATGGCGATGGAGATTTGGACTGGTTGTGTGGTGGTGCGCTCATCTCCGACCGGCATATCATCACCGCAGCACACTGCATCGACACCAGCATGAATTTGTTAGTGCCTCTCAAGTATTGTTACATTTTTACATTACTCCATTATGGCTGGTTAACACGGGCTAAGTGCTTACTTATCACTAATACTAAGTCCTAATGTGGAAACTGTGATATTATTGCTTTGTAGAAGTGTTTGTGAATAGTGCAAGTGAATAGAAATCACAACAGCGCGACAAGTTAGTTAGTGACAAGTCGCAAAATCAGGCGGTGTCATTCCATTTCGAACTTCTGGTCACTTCACCTTCTACTAGCTCCAAAGTGTAAACGATTACTTCTCACTTGACATACTCGTATAGGGGCTTAGTGTTGTGACAAGTACTATAAATAGCTACTAAGCTCATGTAAACCAGCCAGGGTCAGCTCTTACCAAGGCTGAGACTCTGCGTGTACTTTAATTCCAATTATATGTAACTTTATTAACGCGACGCAGGAGGTTGCGGGTTCGATTCCAGCCTCGGAAGAATTGTGTGTACGAACGGCAGATATTTGTTCCGGGTGTTCTTTTCGTTATAATAAAAAATATCTATCTATGTAATCTATTGCATTAAGTATCAGTCATCTAGCACCCATAACATAAGCTCTGCTTACCTAGGGGCTAGATGATGCTGCGTGGATTGTCCAGCATTATTTATTTATTTAAATATATATTTTATTTACTACAGTCTGAAGTAAATGATTATTAGGTAAAAACTGTGTTTTTTTATCTAAAGATGTTACTTATAACTTTTCTCATTAAGAATTTATCTGCCTTCCCAGATCTAAAGTCCGTCTAGGAGAGTACGACATCCGCCAGGATCCTGACTGTGATGGCGAAGTGTGTGCTCCAGTGGTGCAGGATAAGGTTCCGCGAAAGATTCTCATCCATCCGAATTTCCAGAAGCCACCATTTCATAATGACATCGCACTTATTGAGCTGGACTCGCCAGTAACGCTACATGGTGAGCTCTTTAGAATAGAACAGAAAATATTTATTTGCGTTTTAATATCGAGTAAGTCAAACAATACAAAGTAGTAGTCACGTATACAATACAATACAATACAATACAATACAATACAATACAATACAATACAATACAATACAATACAAATACGCTTTATTGCACATCAAACACAGATTATATATGTATGCAATTTTGCCCGCGCTTTTTCGATATTAACAGTAGCTTTAGCTTTTTGTAACTAGCAAGTACTTATAGCATTACTGGCGTTGGTCCGCGGCTTCTCACGCTTTAAAAGGTAGCCTATATGTTAATCCAGGCCCAGACCGAGGTGAAAGTTTATGAAAATGTGAAGTGGTAAGACTGAGCTTGTGTCGCCAAAGAACAAAACACACCAAAACTACATTTTGCGGGCGAAAATTTTGCATAGATATACTATGCAAAATTTTCGCCCAGAAATGCGACACAAGCTCAGTCTTACCACTTCACATTTTCACAAACTTTCACCTGTTTAATTTTAGTAGGTACTAGTTTCTGCCCGCGACTTCGCACGTGTTGTTTCTATGGAAACGTTTTAAGGTTATTTCTACACCATGACAGCTGATTTATGGAAAAGTAGCCTATGTTTTATTCCAAGCCTGGACTACCTATATGCAAATTTAAGGCCGATCTGTTTTTGCGTAAAAGAGTAACAAACATCCACACATACAAAATTTCGCGTTTATAATATTAGTAGGATGATATTTAGTCTCCCGTCATTGATAAATAGCATTCGTTCCAGGTTACGTAACTCCAATATGTCTCCCTCGTAATGCAGAACAGTGTAAACCCCTCAATGCGACGACAATGATCACTGTGGCCGGCTGGGGAATCGCAAACATGTCTACGGGTGTACGACCCAAAATCTTGCAAGTTCTTTCGGTGAGTAAATTCATCATTCGATACATCGACCACGGAGGTATATTAGCAGCATCAGCACCACGCGCAGCACTCGCGGCACAAGTAACCTAAGTAGGTTACTCGTGCGCGGACGGGGCGCCTACAGAGGTCAGTGCACCACTAGCAGTCATTCAAACCGCACTCATTACCATCCACATTAGTCCTGGTTTATACAATATAGCTTTTGTCCCTATAATCGACTATTATTACATCAGCATCCCGGGAAGAGCTAGCTGCGATTCCTTCAATCATCTTCAGGCTGGGTATACTATTAGGTACTTGACATAGGCCTCAGCTAACGACGCGGTCGGACGTCAGCGGGGCTATTTAGTGGATCGCCGAAGCTTCTATTCGAAATCCCCACATAACCATATAATACTGTAGGTACCGTACATACAGTATTGTTAGCAGATTTTTGCCCTCGACATTAAAAAACAATAAACTCCGCTAACGAGCGCCATAGCGTCTCCGTGCGTCTTCAGGAGACGGCCAAGAGGCCCGAGGAAGTTCTACACTACGTTTGCCTATTTGAAAGAACATCTTACCCCACCGAATATTATATAAAACTGCAAAATACAAAACCATAGCCATAGCAACACCATAGCTATACCATAGCCATAGCTATACCATAGCCATAGCTATACCATAGCCAGAGCTATACCATTGCCATAGCATCATCATAGCCATAGCTATACCATAGCTATAGCATCACCATTGCCATAGCATCACCACAGCCATAGTTATACCATAGCCATAGCTAAACCATAGCCATAGCTATACCATAACCATAGCATCACCATTCCCATAGCTATACCATAGCCATAGCTATACCATAGCCATATCTATACCATAGCCATAGCATCACCATTCCCATAGCTATACCATTGCCATAGCATCACCATTGCCATAGCATCACTATAGCCATAGCTATACCATAGCCATAGCATCACCGTTCCCATAGCTATACCATAGCCATAGCTATACCATAGCCATAGCTATACCATAGCCATAGCTATACCATAGCCATAGCTATACCATAGCTATAGCATCACCATTGCCATAGCAATATCACAGTCAAATAAATAATAAATTAGTTGAAAGGTATGTGAAAGTATGCTGCTGTATAAGGGTATTGCCAAACTATACTGAAAATCTTGTCTTTTGTTATCGGTCAATATACACGAGTTTTTTATATAACTATGTATTTAGATAAGCTTGTATAACATACTTATTATGAACGGCTCACAACCTCGCTGGAACGAATTGATGATTGGAATATGGCCAACCGATAAAAACGTTTATAATTATAACCAATTTAAAGGAGGTCTTTCTATTATGTTCGGTTTTTTAAATCTCTTTTAATGAATGTTCTTAGATTTATCCGTAAAATGGACCGATTTTCTTTATTTGCTATTGTACTTATTAGAATGTTTACTGTGTTACTCGAGAATCAAACATTTATGGGACCACCTCAAAATCAACGCTTATACTGTTGTATACGACGAAAGAATCATTAAAACGAAAATGTATTAGGTACCAAAGTTGTTGTAGCTAGTTTTGATTTTGTTGTGTACCTGTATCAGTGTTATCTTGTTTTTTTAAGCTTGACGAAATCAAACAAATCCCTCGGGAATATGTTTTATGGGATACATTTGGAATCATTCTCTATCGGTACAATAGCGAAAGTTTTTTTTTATAATCGGTCTATCATTGACGGAGGAATCGAAAAACATACCTACATAAAAAAATATGCAGCCAAACATTAAACTTCCTTCTGAAGTCGGTTAAAAATAATAGGTAGGAACAACAGTTTTTTTTTCATGTACTTATGCTAGAGAAGAAAATCACTACGTAGTATAAAACAAAGTCGCTTCCCGCTGTCTGTCTATTTAATATATAGAGTGATTCGAGAGGAAGGCCTATAAATCATTTGACTCATAGATTTCCACGGTGGCGAAGCCGCGGGGCATAGCTAGTACATAATAAATACTGACTGTATGCTTCACTTGTTTCAGATACCAGTGGTATCGCAAAGTCAATGTAACTTATTCACAAAACACTTCATAGTGACTGAGGACCAGATTTGTGCAGGTTCACAGAAAAACAAAGATGCGTGCGCAGGAGATTCCGGCGGTCCAGTGACGAAGGTACCAGCCTACTTCTGCTGTTTCCTTTTATTTTAATGCCCCATCACCATACCATCGCATTTAATTATAGGGACAAGTAGGTATTGTAGTAAAAATTAATCATTCGTAAGGTCCTTTTTGCAAAACATGTTCTTAAACAAAAAAACTTCCTAAAACCAAGGTCCATGTCTGACTCATTACAATACGCTTCAAGACTTCTCTGAATCGTGAACAAAAAGTAAACCTGGAAGCGCAATACATCATCTCATTCGTGTTGGACCAGGAATCATTTTCATTGCAAAGCATGCTTAGGTCGAATAATATACAGAAAACCATCTTAGAATTTCCATAGGTAACCAGTGTTCTTTTTCAGGTATACGACACGAGAGAGGGGCCGAAGACATATTTGGTCGGAGTCGTCTCATTCGGCCCCAGTAACTGTGGCATCACAAAACCAGGGGTCTACGTTTACTTGCCTAAGTTCCTCTCGTGGATCCTTGATAATCTCTAATGGTGATAAATCTATTAAACTATAATATACCTACGATTAGATTAGTTACCTTATACCTCCAATCAATAATTTTCATTCCGGCCCTGGTGGGGGCACAGAGAGGGGCTTCGAAGCTTGGCCTCATTACCCCCTTACCCCATTACCTTATACCTAAGCTATTTCGAAATAAAATTTTAGAAGAGTCAAAATTAAAACTAATTTAGATGGTGAATAAATATCTTTAATTATTTTCAACAAATTACCTAACTGAAATTTATTGATTGTGGAATACCTCTTAAGGTTTTGTGCTATCCTACACAACAATAAGTCGACTCTAAAACCTTACCACACCACAATTGTCTACTCTACAGCGTTGTTAAGTTTGCAACCATACTTAAGCCTTATTTTCTGGGAATCTTGACGATATTATTCTTCCTCCTCCTTGCGTCGTATTTCCTCGTATCTGAAGGTCGTGATTCCACCATGAAATGATCTTATTAAAAACAATATGGCGCCAGCTGCATTCTCTCTTTTGCGCGGGCGGTGTAAAGGGCGTCGTAAATTCGTGTCCAGGGTCGTGCAGATCTGGTCTGACCATCTAAGTGGGCTGCGTCCTCTAGGACGGTGTTATTAAGTATCGACAAACTAAAACTTACCTCTATCAAAACTGACCTCCGAATCAGATATTTTATCATCAATATTAATACTATTCAGGTACTCTGCCACATCAGCGTGATATTCAGCGTTATTATTTATCGAAACCTTCCTAGATCTATTTGGACTGGTGTAGTACTTTTTGAGGGACTTCTTCCTATATTTTCTTGGAGATTTCTGGATGGATTCTATAGCGTCTAGAGCGGAGTAGGATCGCGGTGCGTAGTACCTTTCGAAGAGCATTGGTTGGTCTTGGACTCTACCGTACATGAGCTCCATTTCGTGCATAAACTCTTCGTGCCTCATCCTTTCTTCGTCGCGGCGTGTTTGTAGTCGCATTGCTATGTCTTCTTCGCAACTGCAAAAAGAAATACACAGATATAAAATATACCAATATTTTTGAGACAGAAAAAGTGTAGGTATGTTTGTGTTGCCTGCTTCTCTGACATATGATTAATGTTCACGTGATTAATCGATTCGAACTGCAAGCCTTTCACCAAAAACCGTAACCCAAAACAACAACGTTATTTGATCCGCTTTTTTTCAATTTATCACAAATGCATATTGATTTCAACTAATCACAAGGTTTTTGGAAAATAATTCCACCCAGTAGGGTAAGTACCTATAAACAACTTAATTCAAAACTACTTTTATGAACCAGTTTTTATTTATATTATTTTTCCAAAATATAAAATGCGGGCAGTCAAACTACATCGTTCGTCTGAGACGGGATCTGCGGTTTCTAGGTTTTTTTACATAAGTAGATGACCTATGTAATAAACTATACTGACTTGTTCTTGACCATATGCCAGGCCGGTTTAGACCGCAACAACCGATCCCGGTGCTTTATTTCGTCTCTCCTCCTTTGCTCTGACAACCTGCGTGCTGTCTCCATCTCGAACCTTCGTCTGACCGCTTCAGCTCTGAGCAACGCTGCAAGGTTGGACCTTCCAGCGGCTGAAGCGCGGAGCTCTAGCGCTGAATACGCTCGCGCTCGCGGGGCATCGTCAAGGCCAATGCTTCCAGTGCTCTTACTATCTTGATATATCTTCTTGGTAACTTCTTGCATCTGAAATCGGGTTAAGGTGTGCGTTGAATTTTTTTCTATAAAGTGTTTATTTTAAAAACCTGCTGTACCAGACTTTCTATCTTACATAAGTATAAAAACTTTGACAGCCTTATTTTATGTCAAAACTTGCCTTAATCATGATTCATGATAGTTTCAAAAGTTTTACCATAAATTAAGGCATTTATGGTAAAACTTTTGAAACTATCATGGTTATTAATACTAAAGTCATTTAAAACGGGATATTTACCATGATTTGATTTTTGAGTTATCCAATATTTCCGTGATCATGGCGCATGCAACTGTGCCGAAATATTGGATAACTCAAAAATCAAATCATGGTAAATATCCCGTTTTAAATGACTTTATTTTTTGTCTATGTAAGTTTATTATACTTAATGTTTGTTATATTATAGGTTTTATGGTATATAGTGTAAGATCTATCAATAGAAAATCGTGGTGCGCGTTGATGACTTTTAATGAAAACTGAAGTGTTTGCAACGCGTTAAAGTCGTCTAAAGGTAATATGATAGCTTATAGGGACGACTTAGGGACGCGTTGAAATGATTTCTTTGTAGGTTGC
This sequence comes from Eupithecia abbreviata, assembly GCA_943735965.1. Lineage (NCBI taxonomy): Eukaryota > Metazoa > Arthropoda > Insecta > Lepidoptera > Geometridae > Eupithecia > Eupithecia abbreviata. The sequence goes on along the minus strand of OX030991.1, from coordinate 6,488,723 downwards.
CGTAGCTACCTACTAAAATATTTATAGTATCTTGCCTTCCTAATCTTATTGATTTGCAGAAAAAAGTTGTGTGCGTTGAAGTCTTTTGTATGAAAAATTAATCTAATTTAGGGAAGCATACAGTAAGGCCCTCTTTAGTGTTTTTTTTAGGGTTTTATGTAAAGTAAGCTCAGGATAAAGGACGCTACTAATATTTCTTAGACCTTTTTCGCAGCTCTCTCAGCCGTATTGAACTTGAACGGTTGAGGGCTGGTCGTTATAAAATCCTCCTTGTCTCGCTTCTTCTTCACGGGGCTAGCGCATCTTCTTTCTCTTTCAGACGATGTGGAAGATGGAACAGCAGGTGACGGGTCTATTGGCAAGTCGCTGTGTGCTGCTGGAGTGGAGAGGCGACTGCGTTCGCGGGCTGCCATAGACCCGGGGTAGTTGGCTGTGCGAAGCATCTCTTCCGCTCTTATTCGCTTATTCATAGAGCTGAAAATGTTTTAACAGTTAAATAACGCCGTGTGTTGTTGGTTTACAATTTTCACCACCACAACTCTGCCTAAGATAGTCGTAAGAGATTAGCGTTAATGCGGCTAAGGGATATCCATTCCTGCAGAACAGATCCACTACTGAACTACGATGATCCCCAAACCGCATGTCTAGCCTAGGATTATGGCACTACCCTTAATTAGAAAATGTCAAAGGTAGTTAGATTTTGTGGCCTTTAGATTTTGTAATTAATGGATGGGCCAGTCCAACAGTGGATAGTAAGTAAGTAAATGTTTATGTTGAAGTAAAAAAAATTTACCTACAGGTATAACCTACGTACTTAAGGAATGGGATTGAGAACAACTCCATCTCATGTTATCCGGCTCAATTCGATTTCGATCTGAGCGGAGCAGCATGATTCTCAATCCTATTCCTTAAGTAGGTACGCGGGTATACTCAGTATAATATATTACCGAAAGTACTCATCCTCCTTTACACGATTATAAAAATAATTTGAAAATAGATTCTTCGGCACGGGGCGGGCTCTGAACTTCTTCTTTTTCTTGTTTTTTGGAAGCACGTGTGTTGCCCGCTCACATATGCCATCACCCTTCTCCTCTCGCTTCGTGAAGCTAAAAGGCTTCATCTGGGCTCTGAGCTCTGCTTCGCTGTTTATTTTCGTGATTGCTCGCCTGGGCACAGGAGAAAATTATTTGGGTAAAACGTAAGTCCAGTCAGGCTAGGGGCACTCCGTTCTCGATTCAAATTCTACAAGTAGGTACATAGCATGCCCGTGCGTAGGGTTACCAAGCGCCACTTTTAAAAATGGCCTCTTTGCGATCAATTAATGTTTTGAAGAGGTTTAAAGATGTTATTGTGACTTTATCACATTGTTTTTAACTGAATTTGAAACAGGGAGGAGGTTTTATGTTCGGCAATGTATGTATGTTTTTAATGTAATTCGCCGGTCACTTTATTAGCATATTTTATAGCATGTGCGCGCAGCCTATCCCTCGGGAATATGTTTTTATGGAAACAAATCGGGATCATTCTCCATACAAAAGCGAAAGAATTTTCCAATTTTGTCCATAATTGATGGAGAAATCGACGAAAATACATAAAAAAAACATACAGCCGAACAGAGAACCTCTTCTTTGGTTTTTCGTCGCTTTAAAATACATAGTTGGCACCGTGGTACCTAGCTACAGTACCTATAGTGATGATTACGAAGCAAGCAAATGCAAATCAAGATAATGTGTTTACCTATGTTATTACCTCAATGGATATTACTTACCTATAGGTACAATAACGAGTTAAAGCGACAAGCGACAATGTGTGAGCGAAATGGACAAGATATTTCCTACTCAGATTTAAAAACCTGTAGGTATGGTTTTCAAAGCTATCATGCATCATTTAATTGATCTCTAAGTATTCAAATTTAAGCCTTTTTCGCTCAACATATGGGATTATGCGTTGTTGAATGTTGTGATTAACTTTTTAGCGAAATATTGTTGTTTTCTGTTATTTTAATTAATTTTGTTAAGTTTTTTCATAAATGTCTCTGTAGACAAAAAAAATATTTAGTACCTAGTTAAATTTTGTATTGAAATAGCGACTTGTCGAATCGAGAAAGAGAGAAAAATCTCGCACTAGACTGATGAGGATAATATATTGAATCAAAGGTCATATTGGTAATTGTCTGTTGGTAATTAATTACATGAGTAGAACAAGAGTAAACATTGGGTAAATGTAGATATATAATCCTTAAGGATTAGGTAGTAAATGGAATTAACAAAAGAGGTAAAAATAAGCCCTCTAAATCGTCACTGCAAAAAAGTTTTCTAATTGGTCACAACGCAAAAAACATTCAATTATGTTTCACTACCTACCTACTTAACAGACGGGTAAAAACTGTTTCGAGAAGGAGGCCAAAAGGAGGATCCAGCTAGGCTGGGCAGCATTTGGGAAACTACGTAGAGTCTTCTCGTCGTCCATACCGCAATGCTTGAAAACGAAAGTTTTCAACCAGTGCGTCCTACCCGTTATACCTACGGAGCTGAGACATGGACACTCACGATAGGGCTGGTCCACCAGTTCAAAGTCGCTCAGCGAGCTATGGAAAGAGCTATGCTCGGAGTTTCTCTGAAGGATAGGATTCGTAACGAATACATCCGACAGAGAACCAAGGTTATTACGACATAGCGCAAAGAATTAGCAAGCTGAAGTGGCAGTGGGCCGGCCATATTTCGCGAAGAACCGACGGCCGCTGGGGCAAACGTGTTCTTGAGTGGAGACCGCGACTCGGTAAACGTAGTGTAGGACGCCCTCCGACCAGGTGGGATGACGACTTGCGAAAGACTGCAGGTAGATGCTGGATGCGGCAAGCTGAAGACAGGGCGCCATGGCGCTCATTGGGGGAGGCCTATGTCCAGCAGTGGACTGATATAGGCTGATGATGATGATGATGATGACCTACCTACTTACATACACATTTCATTACATATAGAGCATTAGTACAATCTTAAATTATTTATGCCCGGACTCTAATAAATATCTGTGCTAGGTACCTCTGCCTACGAGATGATAATTATGGAGGTTAAAAGCCTTACCTTATCTGATCGGTGCTTGTGCCAGTGATGAATTCGATAGAACCAAAATTAATAAAAAAGTGACACTACAAAGAAGCATAGAATGTGTTCTTATTGTTCTCCCAAAAACCTCATGGCTTGATCTTCCAAGATCTTATCGTAGAGTGGAATCCTTGATTCTATTGGAACGGGCTTAACCCGAAACTTTTTCCTGTTGCATTTTTGGTGAAGCATATCATCTGAAAATGATTTTTGAAGACTTCGAAGCTCATGGACCATTCTGTCGTCTTCATCCCTGAAATTATTTTGAAGTGATGTCTTTTATACAATAAAGGTTGCTATTATGTGTTAAAATTATAATTATGTAATATTATAACTTAACAAGAGATCATTTTTAAGGTTACCTAAATAAGATATGGGGTTGCTTTTGCCCAGAAATGGTAAAGTACCTACCTACCTACTTATAGACTTCTAATTATGGAACTTACCTCTCTGTCATTTTGAAAGGTCTAGGTACTGTGATGCCCCGGTTCCTGGTTGGCGACCGATTCCTTCTAATCCTAAGAGGACTCGTCGGCATACTGCGCGTTCTAAAATCGTCATCATCATCACGACAGGGATACCTCTTCCCAATAAAAAATTGCTCGAACTTCTCATCAACTTCTGTTTTTGTCTCTTTCTTATCATTCCATGAAATAGAGCACGCTGAATTAATTCGTTTAGGTCTTTCAGTTCTGGACTTTTCCAAATTACTTTTCAACGCAGTGACCTTAATGTCGCTATTCAGACCTTTGTCTTCATCATTTAGACTTGACTTTCGTATCGGTTGCTTCAGACACGTTGCAGGTGGGTTTGTCTTCGAATATTCACCTGATGATATTTTACTCAAATCGTTCTTCACATTTCCTTTACCTTCAATAGAAGGTTTTCTTCTCGAAGTAGGGTGCATTTTCGTTCTAATCTTATTTGGGATAGCGCACGGTAAATCGGGTGATTTGGCATACGCGTGGATTGTTTTGTCGATATCACCATCACAGTCATCTATATTAAGTTCTATAGCTACACCAAGCATCGATCTCTTTTTATCACGCAAAGATTTCAACGTAGAATAAAACTCGTCTTCTGGGAGATGATGAATGTCGTTATAGTCTGGTATACTATTGTAGAAGTCTTTCAACTTATCTGCGTCTAAATCAACGGCAGCGGCGGATATGGAACATGATGACGAGGTATCGATAGAGCTCTGTCTCCGCCGCACTGCGTTTTTGCACATTCTTTCGTAGGAAGTCTTTGGCATTTTACTAACTGGGTCCACAGGGACCCTTAGACATGAATTTTTAAAAACGCTACCGTAATGGCTCATAACGCACCTACAATTATTTAGGAAATACTGTCATTTTAACCAAAGCGTTACAAACTAAACCTAACCTAACTCGACCTAACACTAGTATCTTGTTGTGCCATATCGGTTGTTATGGAAACCAACTTGTTTACTTTTAACCATAACTTTATGGTACCTACATAGATTTTATTTTGATTTTTGTTTGTTTTTATTCCTTAAATTCTGGGTAGAATAGGAAGGTTCTTAGATAGTAGGTAGGTACTTAGGTAGGTACCTGTCAGGTAGGTGAGTAGGTTCCTAGTTATAGTTAGGTACTCTATATGTACCTTTCCCTACCCATAACTATTTCCCACCATTGTACCGCTTATTGTACTACTACTACTTGTCACATGTACTTAATGTATTTATTATATTATTTCCAGGGAATTCGTCGTCTGATAAAACTTTACTGTGATATTCGATGTATTATAATACTCTGTACTTAAATACTAAGCAAATAATAATATTTGTACATACCAATAAGTATTTTTGTATTGTTATCAATACAAAAAAACTTATTGGTATGTACACAATAAAACTTCAAAATTTAGCGCCAAATCAACTTCTTCCTAAATGGCTCTGCGTCTGGATTGACGCAATTCTGCCATAGCGCCAAATCTTGGATAGTAATTATTGTTGACTCTGACATATTTTGTGAGACGCATCGCGATACGTCATTTTGACAGCGACACTTCTCCGACTCCCGACTCCCACGAAGTCATCAAAGAAAGAAGCGTTTAAAATACAGCGAGCCATAAAAACAAGAAGTTGAAAACACTTTCTAAACAAACAAAACAAAACCTCTTTAGAAAACAGCTGTGATGAGCTAATCAGATTGTTCTTGATATTTTTCGTTTGTTCTTTCTTGAAACTTCAAAAAGTGGTGAAAATTCCTCTGTTTCTCTTCTTCCACACAAATCTGCACTGGCGTTTGGGTTTTTCTAAGACCTGATTAATAGTCTTACGAAGTAGGTATTTTTAGGTTCATATTGGTTTTGCCGGTTTTTCGAGAAAATTTTTCGTGGTTCTTATTAGATTTATAAAAGTTATAAAGAATTAAATTATATATAAGTCCTTTTCCTTACAGGTAAATACGACGTTTTTATTTTGTTCGCAACAGGTTGCTTTGCCAATATGTTTTTATCGAATAACATTACGAAATTCACAAGAATATCTCTTATTGATGGTGCTAGAGCCATTTCGGGGGCTCAAAGATTGAGGAGCCTTCATAGTGAGAAGCCTAAAGGCCACTATCATGTTATTATTGCTGGAGGAGGGATGGTTGGATGTACTCTTGCTTGTGCTATGTGTAAGTTTAATGAAACTACCATAAATACTTATTATTATATCACCCAAAAAATAAAATACAATGAGATCTTTTGTTTGAATATTTGAGTGTAACTCCCCATCATAACCCAATTATTATTCACAGGATGAATGAATCTTTTAAGTGTATGTAGGTCTATTGTATTGTTTGTTTTCAGCAAAAGATTCTCTACTCTCCAAATTAGGAGTTCTGCTATTAGAAAGTGGTCCTGAGAAGAAGAGTATAATTCCACCGAAAGACAGCGAGTACAGCAATAGAGTGGTGGCTCTGAACCAGTCCACAAAGACTTTAATGTCCTCCCTCAATGTTTGGAAACATTTGAAAAATGCTAGACTACAGCCTGTTAGAAATATGCAAGTAAGTATTAGTTTTAATTCAAATATGCCTATATGAATGAATGAATGAATGAATTAACACTTTATTGCACTTAAAACTATGAAATAACACCTTATATATTAATATAACACATAAAAAGTACAATAGGCGGCCTTATCGCTGACAGCGATTTCTCCCAAGAGAAAGAGATATAACTTAACTAAGAGCCTACCTATATGTATATGTAATACCTGTAAATGTAACCCAAATACATGTGTACTCAAACGCAACTCAGATTGGAACATGTCTCAAGTCACAAGAGATGATGTTAGAGAGTTTTCAATGAAAATATGAAAAAAATTATTGCTGGACATTTTCTATTGTAATAAAATTCACTACATACACTTTAAGATCAAACCGATCGAGAAATTGGACATAAGTCACTCAATTAAAACATTCTTCACATTCATAGACAATTAGAAATACTGCCAGAAGATGATTCATAGGATAATAATTAGAAAGCAATATATGAAGTGGTGATTGCAAATCTTCAGATATCTTCTTTATGTGTTTGTCACTGAAATTTTGGATTTCTATTTAGATTTGGACCCTGAATCTCTATAATCTAAAGATAAACAACAGTAGCTGAAACATTCTGGTAGGTGGTGCTGCAGTCGGGTTATAGTATTTTTTACAAGTCTGTTGAAACCACTTCACTACATAGTATAAAACAAAGCTGCTTCCCACTGTCTGTCTCTCGGTACTTCACGAGGAAGGTTTATAAACTATTTGACACAGATTTCCACGCGGGCGAAGCCGCGTATTTTATCTAATTAATTTTTCAGGTATGGGATGCATGTTCCGATGCAATGATCAACTTCAGTAGTGCAGATATGATGGATGACGATATAGCATACATAGTTGAAAATGACCTCCTCCTTAACGCAATCAATGCTGAACTGATCCCTGCTAAAAACGTTGATATTAATTATGGGTCAAAGATAGCTGGATATGTATTACCAAATGAAGAAGATGAAAAAGCACTATCAATTGTGAAGATGAGCAATGGAGATGTTTACACATGTGACCTTCTGGTAAGTGAAATGAAACATGTAGGCACATTTATTTTGTAAATAATTTATTTAGGTCTAAATTGGGCATACCAATTAATAAGAATACCTACATACATAATCAAAAGTCATTTAACACAAAATTGAATGATTTAATTCAATCAAATTATGGTAAATATCCGGTTATAGTTGGCTAACCATGATACATCGTTTCAAAAGTTTTATATACCTACACATACATGTACAACATGAAGTTTTTATTTATCAAATAATCATAGTAGAAGTCTGAAGGCGGCTTGTTTAGATATGTTTTTTGAAGTATTCACGGTGGTTGTACATCACTAGGTTTACCATCTCCTTTCGCACCTGCTTCAATTAGCTTATTCACTTTCTTATGCAACTCTAACAATTGATTCTTAATATCAACCATACAGATTTCCTGAATAGCATTAATTGAAAATGAATTTGCATAATTCAAAGGGTCTGTTGTTGAACTTGATGTGTTTCTCTTCCTACGTTCCACTTGCTGGCTTTCTAGAGAGTATCGATCATATAGGTTGCTCTTTCTTTTGACCTTTCTATCTCTTTCTTCCTCTCTCCTTTCCTCGTCTTTGCTCCCTTTTATTCTAAATTCGTAATTGTTCTTTCTTATGCTCCTCTTGGTACTGCTCTTCTTGCTGGCGACCATTTTGTAGATTGACATTATGAGGTCTTTTGGTATCTGTAAAAAAATATAGTTTTTATCACACTCATATTATAAATGCGAATGTTGAGATGTTTAGATATATGGATGGCTCTTTGTTACATCTTCACACCAAAACTACTGAACGGAATCGCCCGCTATGCCACAGAAGTCGCCTAAGTTTCGGCACTACGTTTTGTAATCAAGTAACATAGCAAGGTAGATCTGCTTAATTTAAATAATCTTTATTAACAAAGAAAATTATAATCAAATAGAAACAAATTAGAACTATTTTTTACAACTGTTGCAAACAATCTAGGTATCTCAGGTAGCTCAACTGACATATGTCAATACCAGTCGGAAACGTCCCCAAGACGCAGACCTTACCCTGTTTTCTCTCGGATCGTTTGGGCGTATATTCAACGTGCGCATGTGAGAAGCCGTGAGCAAGGCCCCCCATCTCAGCACAGCCAACAGCTGTTTCGGCGCGCATGTCAGTAGAGAGCTGAATAACATGCTCTCCAGATGTGCCACGAGCTGAGTCTGTCTGACCAGCCTGTCCAAGCCAGCGCTTACTTGCAAAGCCTGTAAGGTAAAACACTGAAATAAGAACTAAATATCCCAAAACTTTTCGATTTCGGCGGAACTTGAACCCGCGACCTTCCCATCACTACGAGTATTAATAATTTGATTATTTATTGATTTAGATATTAGATATGTTATATCTGCTTATCTATATTAACTTATATATTGGGTCTAATGTACACACCTACAACCTAAACACGATATTTTTTGATTTATAATTTTTTCAATAACATGCTGTGCCATTTCCATGGTTTATTTCAAAAGTTTTGGTAAAATATATGTACGTTGGTTTGGGACAGAATATTGAGTAAATTAGTAGATTAACCCGAGTGCGAGAACCTACGCACTTTTATAACAAAAATATTAAAAGCTAAACTGTCAGTCATTGCTATTGTGGATTTTGAACTTTAATTAGAAACAACTGGGACCTGTACCACAGGTTTTCTAAAACGTATCGCAGGCACCAATTCTCTCACAAAACAAGCAGTTCGATGTCAAATTGTTCTGCAGGATGCAATGCCCCCGGGGTATATCACTTAGTCTTATAGTTTGACCGAAACCGCTGTACCGCTCCTTAGGAAAGTGCGGCGAGGTGGGGGGCGAGGAAAAAAGAGCACGAGTACGCGTGGACGGCAGACTGATGGATCGGAGCGGCCGATATTTCCCCCCCGTCTAGCCGCTCGCATACCTCAGGCGCGGTACAGCGGTTTCGGTCAAACTATACGACACCCGCGGGAATTGAGTTGGGTGGTGCAAATTCTAAGCCGGTTCTAAGTCTTAGATTCATTAACTCTAAAATATCACGGAAACATACCTGGATGTCACTAACAGCCAACCCCACCAGTAAATTCGTCAAAATAACTGTGACCAACAGCACAAAAATCAAAAACATTCCATGAGCCGTCAGTGGGTAATGGATCTGAGAATCCGTGCAGTTGTTGTAGAATATATCCTCGTATTCCAACTCTCCGGACATCATCATGACAGTTTTGACGATGCCGGCGGGTAGGTGGAACGCTGGGTAGTTGCTGAATAGCACGCTGAATGCTAGAGCGAATGCTATGAGGATGCAGCTGTAGGCTAGGAGAAACGTTGCGAAGTTTAAGGTCACTGGAACAGAAAACAAATGTTAAGAAGATACTCTTGTAACGTAATATATATTAAGATATATATTACGTTACGTGCGAAGTCGCTGGCAGAAACTAGTTAGATTATAAGTAATCTAACTAGTTTCTGCCAGCGACTTCGCACGCATTTTGTCTATGGAAGCGTTTAAGTTTTATGTATCATGCATAATTCATATGTGACCTGTTTCATAGGATAAAAAAAGTAATGCCTATGTTTGATTCCAGGCTTAAATCTACATTTGTGCAAAATTTCAGCCTGACCCGTTCAGTTGTTTTGGCGAAAAGAAGTAACATCTATCTAAACATACAAACTTTCGCATTTATAATATTAGTGTGATACAGTATCCTAGATATTTTCTGTTAACAAAGGGGTTACAAAACCAAAAAAAAAATACTGCTATTATTAAAAAAAAAAAAATTGGTTTACGTTTGAGATTCTTATTAAAATGTAAAAAATAGATTGGGTTGCAGAACCATTATCATTTACACAGCTTAAATCAACATTTTGACTTGCTTTAGGTTATGGGGTTGTAAATTTTATCACGGACTGATTTTAAGCTATCTCAGTCAAGTCCCTTACCTGTTGTAAACATTTGCACGTACAGCCCAAACGTCGGGAACCTTCCAATGATCATCATCAACTCAAACCAGCAGAAGAAGATTGTGATAGCAGCTATATCGTGCTGCCAATCTGATGTGTTCGACTTTATCGCTCCATTTTCTATGTCCCAATTGGGTATCTGGAAAATACTCCATGATCATGACTGGCAATAAATTTTCATCTCTATTAGTACCTTAGTATACCTACCTAATACACTTGTGTGTTTTGAAAAAACTTTTTGACTACAATTTCGATATTAACACTATACTATGACAATACTCTAAATTTTTTTTAAAAAAAAAGCTTGTTATATTTATCACAAAATGCCCAATTTTTGATATTTTCTTTGTTCAACGTATCATAAGATCATTAGATAAAATAACTGGCGGTGCTAGTTTTGCTCGGGCTACCGCCTTAAAAAACTTACAGTGCACAAAAATACTCCCAAAATGATGAGAAGTTGCAGCCAGTTTTCCCATTGCCGTATGTAGGCTGACCAGCCAAGGCAAGCTTGGAATATCTCTTTCAACAGGAAGCACAGATTTAGTAGGAGTATAAGATATTGCACGGGGCGAAGGAATGGAGGTACGTCGCATGTAACGTCTTCGCATAGGAATATTTCTGGAAAAAGAGACACCATTTTAAAAAAAACCTGTTAAATGTGTTTATGCTAAATAAAAAAGATTAACAAAAGAAACTAGGCCTTTTGCAAGTAGGTTATCATGTAGGTAGTGTTTTCTCTGGTTTTCTATGCTTATACCTACCTAGTAGTAGGTAGGTAAGCTACTGTTGTGTGTGGTGGTTATGAAAAAACTGTAAATCGACTTCGAATTCCTTGTCTTTTAACTTTAGCAGGATAAATACTAATCCCTCAGGAATCAAATCACGTCGGGATAGTTTTGTTTTTAAATCCAAATCGGTTAACAAGAGACGGAGAAAACTCGAACATGCATAAAAAACCTCCTCTTTTCGAAGTCGGTTAATGAAGATTAACTTACGTAGAATAAATAGGCTGTACAAAGATATGAATAATGCGTGGTAAATAAAACTTAGGACGAAGAACTTTCTTATTCTTCGCCACTTCAGGAACAGGAAAGTCTCCGCTACGGGGTGTTTCAGGATGTCTTTTCGACCGACCTGAAAAATACAATCCCATTATCAATAAATTATTTCCAACAACAGTCGTAGTTACTATCGTATGCAGTCTCCTACTTATTCAGCGTTTTTTTGCCTAAAAGCAATTGCTAGGCTTAATAACGTAGGTGCTTGACCTTACACTCCATGAGCTCATATAGGTACATGAGCACATCGTTGTCATTTCCAGCGCTTTTCCCACAGCTTCTGTGCCATTCATTTCGGCCTTGTCACTAACCAACTAGAGGTTACTTTCCGCTTTACTTTTTTAGGGTAGAGTTAAGCGATAAGTAACCTCTGAAACAAACACTTTCAATGTCAATGACTTTAGCTGCGGCGCCCTGCGGGCCGCACTCGCAGAGGCTTGGCACTGTATGCGTTAATAATCTTATGGAATTTAACATCTTTGCTTATGTTTCTTGTGCTGATTACATAATCTCTTACCTCAACAAAAGCAAGCAACAACTCCGCTTCCCCCCTCTGTAGAGACGGCACGAGCGGTCTAAAGTCGATAGTCAGCTCGCAGTCTACATCACCCAACTCGTGCTCGCTCACGTGGACTGCGTCGTCAAACTTGCACAGGTATCGAGGGACCACGTCTGGTACACGACGCACTATGAACGATAGAGCTGATACACCGCCGTTGGTTCGGAGGGTTACGTCGCCACCGTAGTCTGGAAGTTAGGGTTAAACAAATTGAACAATTTGAGGGCCCAAGGAGCATATGTAATTTTCGTGCTAAAGGTGTCGCACCCTTGCAGGTCGCACCGCTGAGACTGGGCAGTGAAATCGTTAATCCATTAACGTAAGCACGCAGTTTACTCCTTACCGACATAACAATAGCTAGGTACGTCTGTTTCAATGTCGAGAAACAATATTGGAAGAGTTCTAATGAAGTTAGGTTAAGGCATGCCTTAACTGCTACACGGACCTGCGCCAATCTCAGCCTTCAGCATCATGCATAATAAAAAATATTCCACGAAGTCAACTTACCTAGCAATAACAACACACAAGCAGAAAACTCATTCAACGCTGCAATATGCAACGGCGTATATCCAAAGTTGTCAGGCGCGTTCGGATCAGCTCCAGACGTTAGCAGTAGTCTAGCGACATCGCAAGCCCTCGCCCCTCTCACTATGGCTCCGTGCAATGGAGTTCTGCCGTCACTGTCTCTCGCTCTGACGTCAGCACGTCTTCCCACTAGGAGTTCCACGACTTCCACTGATTGTGCCAGGGTAGCTGGTGAAAAGAGCGTTTGTTATTGCTTTCATATGATATAAAATAGATCATAACAGGTAAACCAGTAATCGTGTTAATCGACAGTTTTTGGAATTTCATATTTGACTGTAAAATACATAACTGCAGAAAAGTTGCATTGCAGGTTTTATAATTTATCATAAATAATTCACATAGTTTCACATACTTTTTCAATTTTTTTTTCCCTATTCTATGCTTACCAAGATGCAAAGGCGTCTGTCCTCTTAAGTTAGGCCAGTCGATTTGGGCTCCATGCTCCAGCAGCATCCTCGCACACTCAGCATGTCCATCTTCCGCTGCTAAATGCAACGCTGTTGCTCTCCCTGTGCCTAACGCCGCTCGGACGTCGGCACCAGCGTCCAAGAGTAGCTTCGTGCATGCTGCTGATCCGAGGGAAGCTGCTACGTGAAGAGGTGTTTCCGTGAACACCTGAAATTTTAGATAAGTTTAGTAGTCCAGGCGTAATTGTTGCGTGTTTGCTTAATGTTTACGATAGCGATGTTTTGAAAACAAAATATAGTAAGTAGAAATGAACGTGTTTATTGTCAAGATTGCATTGTATCAGTAAACTTCTGATGTAAATTGAAAACACTAGCTTGTTTTTAGAAACTCAGCCTCTCAGAATACGAATCGGAAACATTGTTTCTCTAACATAATTCGTTCGTTACATAAACAAAACGCACCTGCGGAGTGTCTGGGCATGCGCCGGAATCCAGTAGCTCGCTGACCACTTCCGGTGCGTCACTTAGCACTGCATAATGTAGCGGGGACTTCTCCGCCAAACCTGCGTTCACGTCGGCCCCGTAACCTATCAGCACCTGCAAAAATACAATTAGATATAACCGGATAACCCCAATCTCATCAGGAATTGGGTCACCTTTAATGTCTGCATCCTGTTTACCGTAATCAGTATTTACCTTCACACAAGCCAAGCTCTTCGCGCTTGCAGCGCAATGGAGAGGTGTTGCTTTTGACTCACTATCGCTGGACGTATCCCAGCTGTTAGGACTTGCTCCATTTTCCAGTAATAGCTTTACGCATTCTTGACTGCCTACCAGGCAACTTAGATGCAGGCATGTTCTGGAAAAAAATGCTTCTTTTTAAACGACTGACCAAAAACGGAGTGTAATGTTAGGATTCATGCAAGTTATTTGTTTCATCATAACTTTTATATGCCTGAACCAATTCAAATGGTATTGTATCAGGTATCGTTATCGAATCATTACTTTATCCCGAGTGACACAGGCAACATTTTTTTATTGTTATATGGTTCAAGGTAAAAATGATCTTACCTGCCAGCTTCGTCTGCTGTGTTAGGATCGAAATTATTCATTTTTAGCAAGTGGGCTAGTAGTTGGCTCTTACCAAGCCAACAAGCCCAAAGGGCTGCAGTTCTTAGGCTGTCGGAAGATTCTGAGGCCATTGTTATAACTTCCTCGTATTGCCCTGCTTCGATTAATACAGATATCTCTTCAGCGTTTGGCAAACGAATTAGCATGTATTGAATATCCTCTGTAAAAACAACAATCGTCATCAGCAAAAAACAGTATGATAAGACGGCAAGAGTGACTAAATTGATCTCCGCTATCCTGCATCTAATTTGCCTGGTAGGCAGTCAAGAATGCGTAAAGCTTCTTAGCCACTTAATATAATAATAATTAATAATAAATAATGTTGGACAATCACACAGCATTATCTAGCCCCATGGTAAGCAGAGCTTGTGTTATGGGTACTAGATAACTGATATACATAATACAATACATTACATAGATAGATATTTTTTTATTATACATAGAAAACAACCAGAACACCCGGAACAAATATCTGCAGATCGTACACACAATTGTTCCGAGGCGGGAATCGAACCCGCAACCTCCTGCGTCGCAGGCGGACCTTTGCCCACCGCGCCACATCGGTCGTCGACAACAATGTCAGGAGATATTGTTGTCAAACAAGCGATCAAACGAATCTCTTTTTTTCGATAAATTTCTGAATATTAAGTCTGACCTCTTTTAGTGATAGCTAAATTGAAGCTCTAATATTTTTAACACACATTTTTATGAAATGTTAGTACAATTTTGCAGTATATTGACTTACCTAGCTCCCAGATATCCCTAGAAGGCTTCACTCTCAGTCTCTCAGCAAGATCGGCTCCATGACCGGACTCGTCGCTCGATATGTACCCCGCTTCTAAATCCTCCTCGACAGCTTCGGGTACCTCGTTCATGCCGACGTACCATCGCGAACTGCCTTCGCGGAAAACCTGCGAATTGCGATATAGCGCATACGTCAATTCAAACTGTCTTCGAAGAGCTTCGGATTTAGACTAGGAAAATATTGAAACGGAGGCTAAACAGGTGATGGTAACGTATTTATTGCTGGAACTGTATTGACTGACGCGAAATAAAGTAGAACGCTGTATCTTCATATTAATAAAGAAAAGAAACCGTGATTGAATTTTAATCTTGATAGAAAAATACCGCACAAATAAAATTCTTGATCTTTTACCACACACGTTTACAAGAAAAACTTTTAACCGCAGAACTATGCTTGATTCTTCTTGCGATTAACACCATCAAAACACTGTTTTTTTTTTTAATTAAATATCACATCAAAGTATTTTTAAAGTGAGATATAAACCTTTTTATTATTTTGACTTTTTCTGGAGCCGTCATTTCGCAGCGATGCGTTCCGATTCCGTTGCGCATAGGTGCGTATCATGCCGACTGCCGAGGCAGCGAGCGTTACGATGTAACTAAACAGAAAACTTCTCACAGCCGTGTCGTCCCCGCCGATTTATTTTATCACAATCCCAGATACCAATACAAACCCAACTTTTTATTTATGTTACCGGTCTTAAATGTCCTAATTATTTGATTTTAGGCACAACAGATGATTATTATGAGTATATTTGATTTATTAGGTCCAACACGTGTTGCGTGCGTAGACGTGTTACATTACTTTTTTGATACCGTGACTATTTAAATCTTTTGATGTTGTGTCGCCACGCAACGAGATAATCCTTCCTACGCCTACTCCTAAAATAAACTATAGAATTCGTACAGCTTATCAATTCATTGACACCTTGCTAGAGATGTTTAAAAATTCGTGTTTAACAAAATTAACCAAATTATCTAAACAAAGCTAATACTTAATCGCATTTCAGACCGGAGATGCCTACCTATGAGCAACTCTTCTGGTACTTCAAATTTTAACATTTTCAACTAAGCCCTGTGTTTTAATTTCTTGTTGTTATTTAATAAAATTATATTCGGTTACAAAAAGCTCAGATTCCCATGCAAATGAACTTTTTGAACTATCATTTCCAGTATAACAAAGCAAGACCTTTGCGAATTTCTGAAATATTGAGAAGGTAGAGCTATTATTTCGAACATGCCATAAAGTGACCGATACCATATGCTATGCGAGCAATTCGTACAAACAATAGAATCAATGCTCTAATATTGGAACATTGAATGCGGAATTTTATGATACAAACAAGTATTTGAGTGTTCCTATAAATACACAAATATGTATTTGCAATCTTTAAAACTATCAGATAAAAGTGCGGCACTAATGAAAGCTCCAGCTTTGTTGTGTTTTGTTTTAGCATTTTAGCACATAGATCTTTTAATCTTCATATATAGTTACCTCAAATTTTCCAACATAAACGTAAGTTGTTCTTAGTAGTTTACATTCTATTTTAACCTTTGTTTAGACACACGTCCATCCAGCTGACGGTTTCGCGCTAATAAATATTTTTAAGCTTTTATAATCAGTTTCATCTCTATTTATACATCGTCTGTAAACTACTTCTGCAATCGCTGTCCCACTGCTGGGCATTTGGGCCTAAAATCTAAACTTTACCAGGAAATAAAGTCAAAGTCAAAATCATTTAGGCTTACAAAATAAGCACTTAGACAAGTCATATTTTATACATTAAATTATTATCAAATATTTTTTTTTACTGTTAACTTCAATTTTTTGTCCACTAGTGGAAGAAGTGAAAAAGAAATAAGCGACATTAGAAGGTTTATGTTTTGTTCCATTATAATAATTCTTTTTTTTCCGTTTTGTGCGTCTGGGATACAAATTAAATCTTTATTATTTCTTCTTTTTTTACACGTCTATGTCAAGTAGTAAAATAATTTACGTCTAACAACGGTAATTATGACCCCATGTCATAACACTACCTTTCGTAAAGCCTCAGTAGATGACGCTACGAAATTGGAAATTAAATAATGTAATCACCATATTTTGAAAGAACTGTATAAGTGAAAGAAATTATTTGTAAACCTTATATTTGCTTTTATGTAGTTGTTATGGTTTAGGTTAATATAAGTAATTTACATTGTTTATGCTATGAATGAATAATGATCTCTTTAATTCTTCTTTTTTTTTTTACTTTTGGTCTTAAAATAAAATAAACTTTTCTCTCGTTTCGCTTAGACGCCAAAATATGAAAAAGGGAAGTATTTTGTGTAGCGTAGAGCACAGGGTTGTAGCTAGAACCTTTGTCAATCCTACTAGGTAATTTATAAAGCCGAAAATTGAGAACCGTGAATCTTATTTTTAAACTATGAACTCCAAAACTACCTAACATATCAAGAAGAAATTTGGCGTACATTTAGAACATACTAACTTAGATAATAGGCTACTTATCATACTGAAGATACGCATGTGAAGCCGCGGGCAGAAGCTAGTGATGGAATAAAATAAGTGTTTTATGGGTAAAATCAAAAGTATAATATTAAATAAATTATAAAAAATCTATGTACCAACACATTATTTCAAAAATCATACCATAACATAATAAATATTATGCATAAAAATAAAACTAAATAACACCTCTCAAAAGAAAAATAAATTACTAAAAATATAAAAATCAGTCACACACAGTAGCAAAAAAATAAAATTTAATCATTAAAAAAATCAAAAAATAACAATTACAGTTGACACACAAAAAATAAAAATAACAATGACGCAACTAAATGTAAAAAACTTCTTAGAAATAAAAAAACGAGTATAAAAATATAAAAAAAAGTCTTATAAATTATCTGTAGATAATAAAAAATCAGTCTTTTAAGTTACAGCCGTTAAATCGATGATGGTCCGAAAGTGATCATCATCATCTCAGCCGAAAAGCTGGGCAAAGGCCTCCCCACCACCACCTCACCGCAACCGAACAATTTCAAACCTAATTTCGGACAGCTTTTTTAAAACGATACCTAGTTTATCCGGGCGATTGGCATCATCTGCCTCTTCCAAGTATTCGTCTATAATGGAGCGGATCGAACTGTTGATCTTCAATTGGCGGTTTTTATGTAATGTGGTACTTCGACGCTAGATGGCGCTGTCAGTAATTTCTATGCAGCATTTATGAGAGTGAGACAAAAAAGGTAAAGATTGAGGAATTCGTTGACGACATCCTTCCTTATGCTAAAATAAAACATCAGCTATACGCGAGTTGCAACAAATTCCACAATGTAAAGAATGCAAGTGTCTTCACCAAGCTGCAGGACATCGAGATCATGGAGTCTGTACGGATGGACTTTTTGTTAATCGATGATGGTCAAGAATAAATAATAATAAATAATGCTGGACAATTCACACAGCATTATCTAGCCCCATGGTAAGCAGAGCTTGTGTTATGGGTACTAGATAACTGATATACATAATACAATACATAACATAGATAGATATTTTTTATCATACATACAAAACGACCAGAACACCCGGAACAAATATCTGCAGATCGTACACACAATTGTTCCGAGGCGGGAATCGAACCCGCAACCTCCTGCGTCGCAGGTGGACCTTCGCCCACCGCGCCACATCGGTCGTCAAAAGAAGACTCGACTTTCGGCTGAGATGATGATGATCACTTTCGGACCATCATCGATTTAACGGCTGTAACTTAAAAGACTGATTTTTTATTACCTGTAATCTAGGAGACTGATTTTTTATTATCTGTAATTTATAAGACTGATTTTTATTTTTTTATACTCGTTTTTTGATTTCTAAGAAGTTTTTTTACATTTATTTGCGTCATTGTTATTTTTATTTTTTGTGTGTCAACTGTAATCGTTATTTTTTGTTTTTTTTAATGATTAAATTTTATTTTTTTGCTACTGTGTGTGACTGATTTTTATATTTTTAGTAATTTATTTTTCTTTTGAGAGGTGTTATTTAGTTTTATTTTTATGCATAATATTTATAATGTTATGGTATGATTTTTGAAATAATGTACATACATTTTTTATAATTTATTTAATATTATACTTTTGATTTTACCCATAAAACACTTATTTTATTAAATTTCACTGCTATTTCTCATTTTAATGTAAGGAAAACCAAATAATGTAACTACCTACGTAGAATATAGTTAAAGGTTCAAAAGAATTAAGGCAAATATTTGTTTTATAAAACAAGATTTCATCCGCATCCAGCGCATACAATTTTATATAAATCATACTAAGGTTTCAAATGGCGGCGCGGCGAATGTACGCCCTTTGAAATAACGCAACGTTAAAAGGATTGACGTAGACTTGCGCGCCGGTCTATGGCTCTAAGTAGTGATAATTCACCGTTTACTCGCGCTCGACGTGGAGCAGCACTCTATCGAATTGCGTGAGGTTTTGTCAATGCTCGATCCGGAGCACCATTCAGATAAATATAGCTTAACACTTTGACTGCGGTTTTTTTTCGACGACTGCGATCTTTTTTTTTACCTAAAAAATTCGTGCTGCCGCTTTACACAGCGGTTGTGTTGCGCCGCACATGCGTTTCGTTCGAAAAATATTACAGCTCTGCTGAGTCACAAAGATCTGTATTTTCTTAGCCGCTGCGCTAGTGTAATTTTCGCAGATTAGTCACTTGTAGAAAACTCATACCGTGCGTTTTCAGCACTCAAAGTGTTAAAAGATACATTATTTGCTAATATTTTGTATTGCCTGTTATTTTCTTAATGATGGACTTACCGTCTGCTTCTTTTCTTTTATCGAATTTCGCAAGCTCCCCATATTTGCTTACAAAGTGGGCAGATGTCATCAAAACGGCCAAAATTCACTATTTTCCGTGACAAACTTGTAAAACTAAAAGTTTCAATAGCACCTGATTCATTAATCGAAAATATTTACGTTATCTCACAAGAATACGCATTGCGAAAGTTTGAATTGCTGAAGTTTTAAATAAAGATATCTAAATTAAGATCTGAAACACGTGAATCTCATTTATTTCACACTTTGGATTAGAACGAATGTTAACCGTCCCAATATTTATTTTCACTTATCGGCGTTTAATAGACGAATAATATATGAACCCCACAACTGTGTGGAAGAACGTTTGCGAGTCAACTCATAATGCCGCAACGTTGTTAGCTTTGTTATATTTTCTAAATATAACTGTAATTTAGGTGTTCACGATGATGAAGGTGTATAGAAACAGGGAAGTTTGGATGGAGAGGTTCGTAGAAACTAGTGAAGTACCGTGAAACTGAGTAGATTATTTAAAAGTAGCGCTGAGTGAGCGTTTAAATGGCTATCCCTCAGAAACCATGAATCAGGTTAAACGAGTGGCTTATCTTTCCATACAAAAGTAGAAGGGTAACATTGTTCACAATCCAAAACTAAGTCCAATTTTTTTTTTATTCATCCTGATTCGTCCTACTGCTGGGTAAAGGCCTCCCCCAAATCTAATATTAATAATTAAAATATTAATGTATATCGTTATTATGTATCTATCTTTGTATGTATATACCCAAAACCGTTAATAAGTATGTATTTGGACAAAACAAGCTTCTAAACTATATAGTATTTCAACACTGATTTTATCTCAACTGCGCGAAAATAAATAATATACGGAGAATAAACTCTAATATAAAGCCCGTTCCTACATATGTATGTAGTTTAGTTATTTTAAAATGATACACTCAATAGTTTTTCTATAATAACTCTTGTGCTAAAAGTCTGCTCACATTTTTTCATGCGGCTTTTTTTGAAATAGTTCTTGTGCATTTCATCCTAGCCCGCACTTTCGCACACTATGTCAGAGCCTTTCCGAACTACGAAGGTGGACGCTCTTGCTCGCGTCTCAAATCGATAAAGTACCTTTTTTCTCGATGAAAGTTAGCTTTAAACTTTCAAAAGATTTTTGTCCAATACTATTTTCGTATACATAATATATAAAACATTTATGTTAAATCAAATGTGTCACAAAATTATTAACAGATATTTTCGTAGAAGCGTCGAATGTTGCTCGCTGAATGTCCATTAGCATTGGTCCGATTCCATTACATCACATCATCACAATGCGAAAGGATGGATGGGTGTATGTTACTTCTTCACGCTTAAACTTCTGAATGCATCGGGCTCAAAATTGTTCATATATGTAACCCTAAGCCTGGAATCATAATCAGGCTACTTTTTATTTGGATAGAAATAACCCGAAAACGCTTTAAAAGAAACAACGCGTGCGAAGCCACGGACGGAAGCAAGTATTTTAATAAATTTTGTCAGCTCGGGAATTCAAAATAGCCTATATTATTATAATAGCCAATATTAATACTATACAAATGATGCATTTACTATTTTAAATAAGTCATCTCAAAGCGTATTTTCACTGCACGTGGTAGGATAGGAATGCATATATTTTGAATTCTTTGTTTATTTTCCAGATCGGCGCAGATGGAGCAAACTCGGCGGTTCGAAAGGCGATGGGAGTGCAATATGTTTCGTGGAATTATGAACAGATGGGAGTAGTGGCTACTGTATATTTAGCTGAGGTAAATTCATAAACTTTTCTATAATTAAGTAGTCCTAAATATTTAAGGAGAAAAAACGAGTGGATTTAAGCTCTGAACTAGAATCGAAGCTGCTAATCTTTTAGCTCTTCAACTTGATACACGTTGCTGCTGACACCGAGACGTGACAATGCGCGCATTTAGATAAATACGTTCAAAATATAACTTTATTTACTACGCAAAACGGTACAAATTTTATTGACATGATACAAAAACTCGCTGTTTTGTTTAGTGTGCGCCAATTTGTATCTTATCCCCTTCCGCGTTTGTATGAAATGATGAGCGACTCGCATTATGTATGTGGTTTTAATTTCTAGGGAGCATGTTAGTCTGATGGCACATACACATATAAATCTATTTTTATAATCATACATTCAAACTTACGGGTTTAAATGTGGAGAAATATACGAGAAGAGGAAGACCGAAAAAATATGAATGAATTGAATTAGGTGAAAGAGGACATGGTTATAAAAGGTGTAAGTGCAGAGATAACGGCTGATAGAGGGGAGTGGAAGAAAAATACATATTTTGCCGACCCTCTTTGCGTGAGATAAGGACTGGAAGATGATGATAATGATGACATCATCATAACTCATTTATAATTTATTATAAATCAGTTATGATGATAATATAATTTTTTTTTTTTTTTTTTAATAAATAAAATAATATTAGTTTAATTTGACGACTTCTGTGACACGGTGGGCGAAGGTCCGCCGAAGACGGAGAAGGTTGAGGGGTCGATGCCCGCTTCGGGACAAATGTTTGTACTTTCTGCAGATATTTGTTCCGGTTATTCTAGTCGTATCTATGTACATAAAAAAATATATTTATGTATCCATTGAATAATCAGGTGGGATGACAACCTGCGAAAGACTGCAGGTAGATGCTGGATGCGGCAAGCTGAAGACATTCTCATTGGGGGAGGCCTATGTCCAGCTGTGGACTGCTATAGGCTGATGATGATGATGATGATGATGAATAATCAGAATAATCAATTTATTGGTAACAACTAATATTACACTGTCACATAATAATGATTATAATTTATAATACGTAAGATATTATTAAATTTTCCGCACGTAATCGTCAATACTGTAGCCTACGACTACGTAAGCCACGACTTAAATCGTGGCTCGTCGAGAAGGCGTTAGCGAATAACGCCTTCTCGACGAGCCACGATTTAAGTCTTCGTTTAAAGGAAGACAGACTAGGTGGTTGTAATGTATATCAGTCATCTAGATGACTGATATATATTACAACCACCTAGTCTCTACACACTAGTGCTCGTAACACAGGCTCAACCTAACTTGGGTCTAGATGATGATGTGTGGATTGTCCAGTATTATTTATTTATTTATATTATGTTTTTCCAGGAAATGGCGAACAACACAGCCTGGCAACGCATGCTACCGACCGGTCCGGTCGCGCTTCTACCTCTGGACTGCAAACGAAGTTCCCTGGTCTGGTCCACTTGGAAGGAAGACGCTGATAGGCTTATGAAACTACCAGAGGATCAGTTCGTCGATGCTTTAAACAGTGCTTTGGTAAGCATGCTTTACCTGCTGGTTACCACACAGACGGATATCTATTTCATATTCATATCATTTATTGTGATTTTATGCAATCAGGTAAATACCTGTATTCATAACATCACATTTCTTAGGTGTAATATCTTAGTTAGTACACAATGCATAAAAACCCTGCCAGGGCAGAACAATTTTTGGGTTCGTTCTTGTTAGATTGTCAACTTTACTTATGTACTTTATATTTATAGAATTTCATAAAAAAATACAAGTTATAATGCCTAGATTTAGCGCACTCGATTTTCTTGGATAAAAGTAACCTCTTGTAAAAATCGCCTGAGCAATTGTTGCCAATTCTACCATTTTGTTGTTTAATATACCATTAAATCGCTTAAAGTACCAAGTGGTGTCTTGTATAAGCTGCTATGTAAAGGTTTAGATGTGACTTCTACTGCGAAACTACCTGTAATCAATATCTCGAAAGTTAACTCCGACTGTTAACGTTATTATTGTTTGGTATTTATTGTTAACTTTCTTCGCAGTGGCAAGAATACCACCGCAGTAGCATCGTCGACACAACCACCTCTTGGATCTCAACCGCGCTTCGTCAGATAGGGCTACAAGATGGCGCTGTGAGACAACTCCCGCCGTCCGTCCGTACTATCGTCAAAGGTTCTGTGGCCGCCTTTCCGCTCGCTTTCGGACATAGCACCAAGTATATCGCACCGGGGGTCGCTCTCATTGGGTAAGTGGTTTGGCTGGTCGATCATAGATGGCGCTGTGAAACAACTCCCGCCGTCCATCCGCACTACAATGTCTAAAGGTTCTGTGGCTCTCATTGGGTAAATGTTTTGTCTGGTTAAACATAGATGGCGCTGAGACAACATCTACTGGCCGCTCCCTCCAACTCGTTTCAACGCGAACTAAATCATAGTTCGTATTAGTTATCTTACATTGGTTGGTATTCACTGTTATTAAAACGACCATAATACGGTTAATGTCGTGCGGCGGCGCGGCGGTAGCGGTTGCGTAAGAATCAACCCAGGCTGTATTGAAAACACAACCTGCGGATGTCGCAAATCCGCCTGGCATTGTGCGTGATTATGACAAAATCCCCTCCTGTTTAGGGAAGGCATGTTCAGCAGTGGACAATAAGTGCTGAAGAGGAATCCTACGTACAGTTAGATAATAAGGAACGAGTACCTTCTTAAAACAGCATCCATGAAAGCTACATTAGTATTCTTATCCACTCCACATTGCAATAGCGCCATCTATGGGCTGGGACCTACATTAAATACTTGAACCGTAACTCCTTACCAAATGACGCGGTTTCCAAATTAGTTCTACATGCTGAATTATTTCAGCGGATTAGACCTCATATTCGATAGATGGCGTCACAATCACAACTCAGTTCGACTTGTTGTTTACACTACTGAAATAAATTTTATAATCTGTCGTTCCAGTAACTTCTCGTGACTAATGCAAAGTTCAAAATCGTCATACATTTTTCTATGAATGAAACAGTTTCTGTAAATGATTGATTACGCATAAATATTTAAAACCTAATCATAGCCTATTCTAAGTTAACAGTTACTACTGCTAACTTAGAATAGGCTATGATTAGGGCTATGAACTGAGTTCCAGGTAGAGTAGATAGATGAAGATATTTGTTTTTGTTACTACAAACATAGGTACCTTTAAAATTGTCTATAAGTTTTAACATAATATTAAGCAATTCTCAAAATAACATTTTCAGATATGTAAGTACTTAAAAATAACTTAGTGTAGGTAAGTTAGAGTATGCTGCAGCATGACAGAAAGGCCATGGCTCAGTGACTTTTTTAAAGCAAAAACACTGATCAAAACCTTATCGAAAATGAGTCTCAAGATAATGACTGTGGATGTTCCAGATAACTACTTTTAAAATTCTTTATAAAAACGTGCCAAGCGTGGGGATATGAAATAAAAATGTACCAATAATTATTAATGTCTTAAAACTATTAGTTAAATTTGAGTCGTTTAACTAATCGTTTACTATGATCTGTACTAGTTAGTAGGTAATTATAGATCAGGACTATGATTGTATAAAATTAAAATACATATATTCGTATAGAGACTGTATAGAAACTTATAATACCTGTAAAATTTGTACTAGGAGTTCCTAAGAAATCGTAATAGATAGAGATGATAGAGCGTATCCCGTACTGAACGAGGGTTTCGGGTCCCGTATTTTTTTTTTTTGGGACATTATTAAAATTTCTGAGAAATTACCGCCAGTGTGAGGCGTACGCATATAATAGCATAAACCTTAGGTAGATATTGAATTATTTCCCCAAACTCTACTCAGCTGTGTGGATTTTCCAGCAATACCTATTTATTTTTATTAAAATAGGTATTGCATGTCCGTAATGTATAAAATTGTTGGTTTTCTGCTAATTTTGGACCAAATTATTATTTTAAGATCTTACCTATGGATGTTTTACATAATTTAACAATAAATAATATTTCTTAGCGACGCAGCGCATCGCGTTCACCCATTGGCCGGGCAAGGAGTCAACCTTGGCTTCGGCGATGTCAAAGCACTCACCGATCTGCTCTCCAATAACGTCTACTCTGGTTTTGATATCAGTAAGTACACAGCAGGGGTCAATCAACTCGCGATACTTTACTTTTATTTAAGGCGTTAACTGCCCAGCTACACGGAGCAGTACCTACTGTGTAATATATCTAAATGCTATAGGTACCTCCATGTTCTATGTTAAGTTTTGTTGGTTTTATGTACTTATGTGTGTCGAAATAAATGCTATTCTATTCTACTGCCATGGCACATGACTGCGTCGTCGGCACCCAAGATTTATCAACATACCTTTATCATAGTGAGATGCTTAACACCTTCGTTCATGGCACTGCGTTTTAAGCTACAATTACTTAAAGCTCATGAAATGATTATTGTTTTTATTATAATTAATTTTTTATCAACCGCACAGCCAACTCCACCTGGCTGACAAAGTACGAGACGATGAGACAGCGACACAACTTGCCCACACAGATGGCGGTGGAGGCTTTACACCGGCTGTACACAGTGGAGCTGGCGCCTGTGGTGGCGATAAGGAGTCTCGGCCTGCAGTTGACGAACGCACTTCATCCTATCAAGGTAAACCTAGTTCTAAAGATGGCTATATATACTAGACAACAGACGTCTAGACAGGGGCACAACCTGCCCACACAGATGGCGGTGGAGTTTATACACCTGCTGTACACAGTGCAGCTGACATCTGTGGTGGTAGCGGGGAGGAGACTAGACTTCTATAAAACAAATCGGGTAGGCTAATAACAGATAGCATTCGCAGTACAGTACGTAAACTTAATAGTCGAAGGTAATGAAATTCCTGACAAGGTTCGACTACACGAGCGGGAAAAAGCGACTGAATCGGTCGTTGCCGCATATGCCTCACAGAGATAATAAGCATCCTACCTACCTGCTATTCTAGAATTTAGGATTTGTCACTCATAATGTTTTTTACACACTAAGGACTTTTTTCTGTCATTGGGATTCGCTCGCGCTCGCGGGCGGAATTTTTTCTTTTGTTTCACCCGAAACCATAATTTCATATATTTTCCCTTTCACACGGGCCACACGCACCCGGAACGCGGATTGACTGGATAAATTATAGATTTTAGATCTCAAAAACTTTATCTCTTTAGGCTTACATGCAGCATATTATACCATAAATAATTAACGAATAAGAACTAAAGTGTTTTTTTTACTTTTCACTTAATTTTCTTATTTATTCATTTATTTAGATTTGACTTACAGTTATTTAAATACCAAAACGTCAAACATTATATTTTATAAACTAAAAATAGGTAGTTAAGTCAATTTTTAACATTAAACAATCAAATTAAAATTATGAAAAAGTGTAAAAGAAATCACATGTGGACAGTTGTGTTTTGCCTATCTAATTGTAAATGTATAATATGAGTTTAGTTACCTGCCAATAGGTATTAAAGTAAAGCTTAGCACATCATCAATACATGCTGCACAAAGATTTGCTGAATTCTGGAACATCTAGGCCCACCACACAAATGCGACCCTTCAAGTGCTGTTCGCCATTTTTTTACAGTGTTGTCTTAGTCCTGTTAAATCATGAAACGTTGAATTTTTAACACAGCCTAATACTTTTTACTCTCCGTCTTTTAAGTACCTACCTTCCTATTCCACAAACTCGTGGTAGATATAGTTACAATACATCGATCTCAAAATACCCTCAGTTCTACATTTTGAATCGAATACTGCTCTGCCTGCCACCCCTAGCTAAAGCAACACAGCACTTGTATCTATACATCTACTCAAATATGACTCCGCCTCTCTTCTTATTAAACAAGCCCGGCTATTCAAACTGAACCATATTGCTATCAAGATATGACTGAAAGTTACAAACGCTCTGTACTTAGGGGGTGGGTCATGTTATCGTGGACGTTTTGCGTCAGTAGTGTTCCGGCAACGAGCTGGAATGGACAACTACATTTTTCAAAGTATTATAAAAATTTGCAATGACGTCGTTTTCAATGGATCAAATGGTGTCGATTGAGTTGATAATGCCAGAGATAAAAATCGAAGATATAAGAAGTATTGGAAACAGCACTCAAGGTCAACCGAGCGGATCAATAATCGACCCTATTTCTAATGACGCAGTGACTCTTAAGTTAGCCAGTATTTCTAAAGTTAAATCACCCAACAAAGAGAAAATCAGGAAGAAAGTCATGGGAAGCCAGGTAAGATGGCCTTTTTTGTTTTTTTTTTTTGTTATATATATATTTTTGGATTACAATAACCGTAGACCGTTATTTTCCAGGCACGCGAGCTTATAGCTATGGTCTATGCGTTTATGAAGTCTGAAGCTAAGGAAGGCGTGATAAACTTAAGAGATGCTAGATGGAGAACGTCACAGGCCACAGGAGTCAGCGAGAAAACTGTCTCAAGAATTCTCAATGAAAAGAGAAAAGCGGATGAAACCGGTTCACCGATGCGATCGCCGCACAGGAACAAAAAACCACGCAAATCCATGAAGCGCGATATATCTGAAGAAGATAAGAATTTAATAAGACATACCATAAGTAACTTTCAGCGGGACTACAATAAGGCACCTACTTTGAATGGTCTAAGACAAGTGTTGAAAGAAAAGATGAATTTCAAAGGTTGCATTGAGACTTTACGCCGCATACTTCATTCGATAGGCTATGAATTCAAGTCCACTGACACACTTAGTGCCCGTCATAGGAAACTTGTCGAAAAGGGCAACAATGTTGATACGTCGGGAGCTGCTAGCGCGATCTATCTCTTAGACTACAATAATCTAACAGCAGGCAACTCGGTGGTTTAACGAACGCGACTGACTTGTTTGAAAATATATATAGGTACCTATGTATATTGATATATAGGTATATTAAATTTGAAAACGAACGAGATGATCAATAAAATGATGATTAAACCTTAGAAAACTAAAAATGTATTCTCGCTTCTGTGCTTTGCTTCGATAATATCAATGTCGTTACATTTTTCCACCAATATCCAATACCTACTATACCTACTTAACCCCTTTGTAAACAAAAAATATCCAGGTTCTTGAATTGAAGAGGATAGGTACCTAAATATAATAGGTATTGTATGTCAATGCTTTGCAACGTGCTATTTTCTTTGCATAAATGTATCTTTAGTGGGATTCTTTTGTAGGATGCTTATTATCTTTAGTTTGAAGATTTTTTGTTAAATAAGGTTATTATTACTTCTAGGGTTATACTTAATCTAGTTTTTATTTTAGTAAGTACCTGAAGTAGGTATAGGTAAATTACTAAAACCTGGAGGCGATTCTCTTTTTGTTTTTTGTATAGGTACTTTCACTACGAAATTTCGGTTTTCGTCCGACCCGTACTCCAACGGAATCATTATCCTAAGTCATAGAAATAAGTTATTATAGAAAAAAATTGTACGAGAAATAAAGAACAATAATTTAGTATACCTACAGTGTTGTTTGTTTTTGAATGAACATGATAAATATATTTAGTGCTATTGCTACTTCTTCTAATCTAGACGACCGATGTGGCGCGGTGGGCGAAGGTCCGCCTGCGACGCAGGAGGTTGCGGGTTCGATTCCCGCATCGGAGCAATTGTGTGTACGATCTGCAGATATTTGTTCCGGGTGTTCTGGTCGTATGTATAATAAAAAATATATATCTATGTAATGTATTGTATTATGTATATCAGTTATCTAGTACCCATAACACAAGCTTTGCTTACCATGGGGCTAGATAATGCTGTGTGTATAATAAATCTAATATATAAAAATTTCGTGTCACATTGTATGTAATGTAACAAAACTCCTCGGAAACGGCTTTACCGATTCTTATATTTTTTTTGTGTATATTCATTAGGTCTGAGAATAGGACGTAAAAAATTTTTTATACCCCTCATTTTTTTTCAAATTTCCACGCGGATTTAATAGTAGTGTATTGTATGCTAATACAATAAAATTAACATTCCTACTACTTGTGCTTAGACAAACTTAACATAGGCTTAAAGGCACTGAAAGGCACTAATTTATGTAGGAAGTACCTACTTTATAATAATTTATATGATCTATACAAATACCTAATCTTTACATAATAAAAAAAACTAGAAGGTTATATACTAGTTTCTGCCCGCTGCTTCGCACGCGTTGTTTCTATGGAAACGTTTAATATTATTTCTATCCTATGGGAACTGATTTATGGGATAATAAGGAGCCTATGTTTTATTCTGGGTCCTACCTGTATGCAAAATTTCAGCTCGATCCGTTCAGTAGTTTTGCGTGAAAGAGTAACAAACATCCATCCATTCATACAAACTTTCACGTTTAAATAGAATTTATATAAAAATCTTTGATTCCTTGATTGTGAAAATAGTTGAATACAAAATAGTCATGAACGTACACTGTTTCGCACATAATTGTATCGAGAGCTCAAGAACCCTAATAAAATGACTTAGGGTTTAATTCATAGATTTTTATTAATTATTTGGTTGAAACCTTGCACCAGTTTCTTCATAACTTGTGTTGTTTCCTTGTAAATAAGCAAAAACTTGATTTTTCTCCTATTATTATTATTCGTTTATTTCAGTGTCCTATGAACGAGAAATTCTTTGCCCATCCTTTTCAAAAAATGACGTGCGCCCTCTTAAACATTTCTCTTTTGTTTCAGAAAATGATAATGTCCCACGCAACAGTTTAACGGCCTTTAAAACTCAAGGTACCTAAGGTGCCCATATTCGTGTCGACCGACTTCAATATCCAACTAACGCAGTGGTCAAATTATTTGAAGCTAGTCCTAGGTAATATTTTTCGTTTTCGAAAATAAAATGTTATAATATAACATAAGTTAATTTAAATCTAGGATTAAGTACGGGTTAATTACAGAGTTCAATTTTCATTTTATCAGATGTTTTTTATTTTAATCCACCTAGGTATTTAGTGTCGTAATTAGTATAATAACAATAATAAAACCCCCTCTATGAAGGACCAACTAAAGTCGAGCCTAATAGCTCTAACCTATAGGTTGGTAAATTTCTTGTACTATTTAGCTTGGAACCTAATATGTACTAGGTAGGTACCTATTGAAATCTTGAGTTCATAATATTCCTACAGTAGGTATAGGTATCTACCTATGTCATAAAAGAACATGAACGCCAAAAATAAAACGTCAAGTGCAAGTCTGATTTTTTAAACTATTCTCTTAACTTTCCATGCGTCCCCGTACCATCTGTCATGCATGAAAAAATACGTTGTTTGGCTGTTGGTTGGCACGTTTCTATCAGCTGTTCAATACCGCCAGACATGAGGGTTGACGTCACACAATGGCCGCCTCGCTGACGCCATCTTTGTATTAACGCCATTCTTTGCAATACCAAATGAAACTGAACCTTAGCTCTACGCTTTAGAGCACCGTTTCTATTACACTGTTTCACAAAGCCGCTGTAAGTTTTATATGACTGTAAACATGTTGTTGTGACGCAACTGCATTGCTGGTCGATGAGAGAACTCGCATTTCAGCTCGCTCAGGTTCTGTCTACTCTATTTATTCGTAAGTAAGATACTTACCTTCCTAGATGGAACCTCCGTCCATGGTGATACATCGTTGGTCACATCATCAATTTCCAACAGGCGAGATTGTAGTCAAACGAAGTTTTATTGACTACATACCTACCTAGGTATACCTACACAAAACCAAACTCGATGTAGAATATTTGTAAACAAACCTCACATTAACCAAAAAATCTCTCTGATGCCGCGTCTTTTTATCCGCAATTTACATTACTAGTCCATTCGAGAACATTCCTTTAATAAATATTGCTTACAATACAATTGCATTAAGTACCTATCTATTAGTATAGACTAATAGTGTTTTTTTAGTCTATGCTACTTGCTTTGCATTGAAATCTTCGTTTCTTACCAGGCAAACACGGGGATTGTTCTGTAGGGTAGAATAGGCAGGGTTGGAAAAAAAACAGTTTTTTTAATATTTTATAAAACAAACTGTTCAAAATGTTTAAAACAAGTGTTTTTTTTGTTTTTATTGTTTTTTTTTACTTATCAATTTCAAATCAATTAAAGCGAATAATAAAATAATCCATTTCTAAACTATTTCCTAATTCACATTAGTAAAAATTAACAAAACGATAAATATTTACTTAGTAAATATTTATCGTATATAATATATATCGTAACAAAACGATAAATATTTACTTAGTAAATATTTATCGTATTGTTAAATAATCTAATTATTAAAAATTATTATTATTATTATTCAATACAAAACACTTTACATACACCTTGTATGTATTGTTGTAGGTAGGTAGAGAACTAGAGAGAGAGCGGGGAATAGGTATCGTACCCACTAATCCTGTGAATTACTTTCTTTCGACGGCCGACATAGTACTTTAGGGCTTTTTAGGCTTTCCCTGCGGGACTTTACTGGCGGGGAGTTACCTATGCAGAGTGCTGTGTATAAAACGGCCGACATAGGGACTTTCCCTGCGGGACTTTACTGGCGGGGAGTTACCTATGCAGTGTATAAATACCACAGCCTGTCTGTGGTATTTATACACATTCATTTGCAATTAAAGGCAGTGTTAAACCCTGTTTTTTTCTTAATATAAAACATAGTTTTATTTCAAACTGTTTTAAACACTGTTTTAAACACGTGTTTTAAAACAACTTGTTTTAATCATGCCAACCCTGAGAATAGGAGAATAATTACATCGCATTAATTTCAAATATTTTACGTTACTACCTATTCGATGACAAAATGTAGGTGTAGGTGATGTAGGTTCCTACCAATGATATTATATAATAAATGAGGTAGATGTCGCACTAGCGCGTGTAAACTGAGGCGGCAAAATTAAGTCAATTGTCGTAATTTTGATTTAGTCGAATAATAACTGCGAGCGAGACCGCGCGTGACATTATTCGATTTAAATGCCGAGCTGTGTGTTTAGAAAATGCAAAATCTATGGTAAAGGTAAAAAAGGATGAAGGAGTTACGTACCACACGTAAGTACATAAAATACCTTGTAATTTACGTTTTATTTCGAAATTACAACAAATTATCGGTAAATTATCAAATATTTTAAATGATGCTAAAAAGGGATAGAGAATATTGACGACGACCGCAGCGCGATAGGGACAGACAGTGTGCGCCGGGCGTACGTCATAGAGTAACCAATCAGAAGTATTCAGATGCGATTTCGTAGGCACAAATTTACCTACAAATTCTAATAGAATGGCACTGTGAATATCTTTTCGCTTAAAACTTTAACTAAAAGGCAACAAAGAAATAAATTAAACTTATTCGAAGGCAAATAAAAACTTATTTTGATAACCTATTAGTATTACTTTCATTTTTATTAATTTATAAAATACTCACTCACTGATGACTATATTGTATTTACTTACGTGTAATGGTGAAATTCATTGATGTATCTGTTGTTGTTCCTCGAAATTATATCATAATAAATAAACAATCAAATTGTTTCATTAAATGTCCCTTCTGTAACAATATTTCTCCTAATCTATGTTGTGCTCGCGTATTTCAAGCGCATGTCCAAACAGATAGCTATCCTTTTCTATATCATTTGTACCGTATTATCTGTCGCATTTATTGTTGTAACCTATGGATACGCCAGAGGTAAGTATGTATATGTCGTAAAGGAACTAAATCGGAGCACCGCGCAGTATGAATATACGTCATCTTTAGTAAAACATAATTGGTTCCTACTTAATTTTTTTCTCTATTCTAGGTAAGGTACCTACGGAAAATGTTATCGAGTATAAGTCGCTTTAAAAAGGAAATATTAGGTAGGTAGTTTAGTACTTTTACTTGATTCTGGAAAGTGGTAGGCTCAAATATGGTGCAATTAGGTGCCCCCACCTCAGTCGTAGTCGGACCGGGCGGTGCGCGATCGTGTTTCACGGGCTGACGTCATTTTGTGATTTGTGTGACGTATTAACTAAAAGACTACAGCAATGCCCTCGTGTACGTTCACTGGGTGTACAAATAGCACCAAAACAAAAACAAAAGCCCAAGACATCACTTTTCATTCGTAAGTATACATAAAAACTTTAAATTATCGTATTTTTCTACTGTTTTTATTTAAAATTCACATCAAACAATTTATTAGTTGAGCCTGTACGGCGTACACGTATAGGAGGGACCACATTACAGGCTACAGCTACGGTGACGCGGTGTAGACGCGCTGGCATAACCCAATTAGGCTACCATGCTACACGCATAACGTTAACAGCGTTATTTATTATTTTGGCGTGAATAACGCGTGAAAAGGCTTTT
This sequence comes from Eupithecia abbreviata, assembly GCA_943735965.1. Classification (NCBI taxonomy): domain Eukaryota; kingdom Metazoa; phylum Arthropoda; class Insecta; order Lepidoptera; family Geometridae; genus Eupithecia; species Eupithecia abbreviata. The sequence continues at coordinate 6,454,981 of OX030991.1, read as the reverse complement.
TTCTCTTCTCTCTCAAAGAAAAAACAAATTTTCACGCCAAAATTAGCGTAATAACTAATAACGATGATAACGTGTGTAACGTAACGTTATGTGTTAAATAGTGTGGTATATTATTATTTTACCTATTACTCATTTATTTGATATTTTTTGTTCCTAGGTTTCCCCCAGAAGATCTACAGCGACAAAAATGGCTATTAATTATTAGAAAACAGAGAAGAGAGCCTAACTGGATACCAACTATTAATACTCGAGTATGTTCGATACACTTTCAAACAGAAGATATGTATACGACTGCTAAAGGATATAGAAAAATATATAAATCTGCTGTGCCATACTTTCAGGTAGACCGTACCTACTTATCAAGTTATCTTTCACACTATATTATAAATGGTTTGGATGTTTGTTATCTCTTAACGCCAAAACTACTGAACGGATCCGGCTGAAATTTTGTACAGAAGTACAGTACAGCTTTATACACAAGGTCAATACTCAACATTTCACACTTTCCGTTCCATACCCAAGGGGTAAAATGGGAATATTGCTAAAACTCCGCTGTGGGACGCACAGCGGAGTCTTAACCATCCATCGTCTGTCACCAGGCTGTATCTTATGAACCCTGTTGAAATTTTCACAGATGATGTATTTCTGTTGCAGCTGTAACAATTAATACTTATAAACATGCGGCCAAGTGCGAGTCGGACACGCGCACGAAGGGTTCCGTAACATTATCTATAAAACGGCAAAAAAATCACCTCTGTTGTATGGGAGCCCATCATATTTTTTTTATATATTTGTTTTTTAAGTGAATATACCCATAACTAAATATTCTTTGAATATTTCAAGCGTCTACCTATTATTGTCGTCATCAATATCGAGCAAAAAATAATTTCTTTTTCGTGAGTTTCCCTCAATATTTCGATATAAAGGAATAATGAATATCCACGGCAGGCAAAAGACACTGGTTTCGCGCAAATTTTAGTAAGACTATGATATATGGAGACTTAGTACCGGAAAAGTAAGATTTTACAATTAAATGTTGTCTTAAACTTTGGAAACTATCATGGTTATTAACACTTGTAACGGGAAATAGTGCCGAAATATTGGAAAACTCATAAATCAAATCATGGTAAATATCCCGTTAAAAGTGACTTTTAAATGGTGCTTGTTATCGCTTCTATCAACAATACAACTAGATCATACCCGTACCTAAGTAATCTGGTGTTTGTTGGTGTTAAAAAAACCGTATAGTCAATAAGAGCGTACTTGAGACGTGAGCTCTTATTTTCTTTAGTTCGATTGAAACACAGCCAACGTAAACACGTGTCACAATGCCGCAATGTGTATTCAAAAGTTGCAAAAATAATCCCCGAAAAAGCAATTCAACGGCCGCAGTGTATTACTTTCGGTAAGTACATATAGAATAATTGATAGTTTTAGCTTTTAACGAACAATTAATATCAAATATTATATAATATAAAAATGAATCGCTGAAAATGTTGCTAAGCGCAAATCTTGAGAGCAACTGAACCGATTTCGCTAATTCTTTTTTAGAATATTCCTTGAAGTACGAGGATGGTTATTACGGAGAAAAAAAAACAAAAAAAAAGAATATAAATATTGCCTGAAATAAATGACCACCTGGGCCAAGCCGGGACAGGCCACTAGTTTTGAATAAGATAACAGATTTTAAACCATTGCTACAAAGGTTGACCAATACACGCGCAAACTTTAGGGTCAACAGTATTTGAGGATAGATTTGTATTGTAATAATTTTAAATATTTTTTTCTTATTAATTGGTTGTTGTTACTTTTGTATGTTTGTGGGATTCACAAACAATTGTTTTTCGGAACAATTGTGTGTACGATCTGCAGATATTTGTTCCGGGTGTTCTGGACGTTTCTATGTAGGTAGGTATAATAAAAAATATCTATCTATGTAATGTATTGTATTATGTACATCAGTCATCTAGTACCCATAACACAAGCTCTTCTTAGCTTGGGGCTAGATGATGCTGTATTGTCCAGCATTATTTATTATTAATATTATTCACATAAGATAGTTACTTAACGTTCCTTTTTTATTTTAGCTTTCCTAGCAATCTGTTAACATGTGCAGATTGGATCTCGGTTGTCGCCAGAGAAAGAAGAGAGGACTATTATATGCCAGCTAAGAATTCGGTTGTATGTTCGGATCACTTTGATAAATCGGATATATCCGGAAATACGAACCGACGTCGATTGGTTAAAACAGCAGTTCCTAAATTAAAGGTAGGTAGATGATTGACACACATTAATATACTTAGAGCATTAAAACAAACCGGAGACGAGGCGACACTCATAGGCGTACCGTACCCCTCTGCCAAAGGTACGAGAGCGGCCGTCATACCCGTTATATAAAACTAGTTGCCGTGCGTCGCGCAGAATAAGCTCTGGTGAAAATGCCGAGTTGCAGTGTTTTTTGGTGCAAAAATAGGTCAGAAACTTCAAACCTACAAAAGGATAATATTACATTTCATCTGTAGATTGCGGACGTCTACCATAAACGATTAAATGATTGACTTAATCATAATGTTAAGTGTGGCAGACGGTGGCTTGCCAAATGCTGGATGGGTTCCTTAGAGAGGAACAACATCGGCGCAAACGACTGAGGGGTGTCGAGAAGTGCGGCCCAGATTTCACCATCACGAAGACTGCTGTTATTATTATTATAGCCATTTATTATCAAAGTATAATTTAACAATAATGAAATATACTTAAAATATTACTTAAACATTTAAGAAAAAATATTATATTGAACATTGTTAAAATATGAAAGTAAACTTTATAAATAAGTTTTTTTTATTTTTATTATTCTGTGATCTCTATTCGAGTAAAGGCCTCCTCCAGACTATGCCTGTTCTTTCTGTCCTTCGCCATCTATGGTTTTCCAGTATTTCCTTTTTTCCCCCGTTTTCATAAAAAGTTTATAACATTATCTGCGCTGCGCTGTCATGAGTTGATAGGTGTAGGTCTTAGAGAATTCAACCAAACCGAGAGGGAACAGGCGTACCCCTGTGCCAAAGGTACGAGAGTGGCAGTCATACCCGTTATATAAAACTAGTTGTCGCGCGTCAGCCGCCAGTTGTCGGATCATTTCGAAAAAGCACAGTTTTAAGAAAAAACGTTTTTTATTTAATTTAATTGCATGTTTTAGATTGTTATTACACTTTCTAGTTGAATTATATTTTCAGTCGACACTTTACCAAAAACTATCATATTCAATTTAAAGAGTCTGGCAGCACCTCAAAACATTTAGTGAATGGCACTGCACAATCATAAATATCGATATTCTTTTTATTTTAATTTAGACATTTGTTAGAATAGAATAGAATAGAATAGAATTATCTTTATTTGTAGCAAACAACTTTGATTTGTAGTTAACAAATTTACTAAACTAATACCTTAACTACCCAACACCATAAATACTACACTTGTTATACTTATTTTTAAACTTACGCGATCTGAACACATAATTATAAGTATTAATACAACGGGTATTTATCCTACCTACCTATACCTGTTGAAACGTCGGGAAAAAAGGTAAATAAACGCGATAAATACCCGTTGTATTAATACTTATAATTTGTTATACTTATGTCAAAAAAGTATTTAATCGAAAATTAGTGCTGGGACAGCACATTCGCGAATATCGATATCATTTTATTATATAGTGTGATTTTTATAAGTGGATGATAATTTTAGAAATGAATCTATCCATGAAATTGAAACTTCCCCCAAGAAAGTTACAAATAGATATAACACACAAATATAGATACTTACCAAACAAATATTTTTGAAATATGAAAAATAATTTTGGTCATACCTACCATGATAAATCAGCAGTTTTGTAAGGGTAAGAGAGATCTAAACACTATCACCTATATTATCAAATTATGACCTATGATTTTTAGACAAAGTTTCGTGGGTACAGTCATCCCACAAAATATCAAATAAATAATGCTGGACAATCAACACAGCATTATCAAGCCCCATGGTAAGCAAAGCTTGTGTTATGGCTACTAGATAACTGATATACATAATACAATACATTAGGTACATAAATATGTAGATAATTTTTATAATGGTACATAGAAAACGACCAGAACACTCGGAACAAATATCTCCAGATCGTACACAAAATTGTTCCGAGGCGGGAATCGAACCCCCAATACTTATAAAATTTAATTATTCTTTTTCCATCAGATTTCCAAAGGATATTGGGATTCGATCTGTTTGGGTTAAAGCATGTGGGAACCATAAAACATGGACTCCTAAACGAACGAGCACAATTTGCTCCGCACATTTCGTAACTTTCTGTTTCATCACACATTCAAATAACAAGAGAAGATTGAAACAGGACTCCATCCCAACTTTGAAATTATTATTCGAGGTAATCTTTATTTACTTGCTGTGGAAGTTACCCATTGCATACTTTTTAATAAAAAGCATGAATGCTATGTATGTAGTTTGAAAGCGCGAATTGTGACACAAGCTTTCTTTAGATGTCGCACTAGCGCGTGGAAACTGAGGCGGCAAAATGAAGTCAATTGTCGTAATTTTGATTTAGTCGAACATAAACTGCGAGCGAGACCGCGCGTGACATTATTCGATTTAAATGCCGAGCTGTGTGTTTAGAAAATGCAAAAACTATGGTACAAAGGTAAAAAAGGTTGAAGGAGTAACTTACCACACGTAAGTACATAAAACACCTAGTAATTTACGTTTTATTTCGAAATTACAACAAATTATCGGTAAATTATCAAATATTTTAAATGATGCTAAAAAGGGATAGAGAATATTGACAACGACCGCAGCGCGATAGGGACAGACAGTGTGCGCCGGGCGTGCGACATAGAGTAATCAATCAGAAGTATTCAGATGCGATTTCGTAGGTACAAATTTACCTACAAATCCTAATAGAATGGCGCTGTGAATATCTTTTCGTTTCAGTAATGTTTTAAACATGGTAATTGCTTCTTTTATTTATCAATTGATCATAAGCCTTTAGAAATAGGTATTATTATGTTTTGCAGATTCCCGAGTGAAGAGCTCATAAGGCATAAATGGGTCAGCAAAGTACGGGCAGAAAGAAGTGAGCATGACTGGATGCCTACAAAAAGTAGCACAATATGTTCTGCCCATTTTGAAGACCAACACAAATATACTACGCCAAAAGGATATGTGCGTCTGCAAAAATGTGCAGTGCCTGTAGTTTTATCGGTATGACAGCACAATTATTTGTTTCGATACAATAAAAACTTTTATTCAAACTTGGGTAGTTTATCAGCTTTTAGTTACACAAAAGATAAAATCATCTTCTATCAATTGTTTCATTAAATGTCCCTTCTGTAACAATATTTCTCCTAATCTATGTTGTGCTCGCGTATTTCAAGTGCATGTCCAAACAGATAGCTATCCTTTTCTATATCATTTTTACCGTATTATCTGTCGCATTTATTGTTGTAACCTATGGATACGCCAGAGGTAAGTATGTATATGTCGTAAAGGAACTAAATCTGAGCACCGCGCAGTATGAATATACGTCATCTTTAGTAAAACATCATTGTTTTAGTCTATGAAACTGGTGTAGAGATCAAAGCATTGACTTGCGACGGCACTAAAGCGAATCTTGCTATGGCTGAAGAGCTAGGCTGCTGTTTGGAAAAAAATTGCTCGTGTCTACTTCCGATTTGGTTGAATTCTCAAAGGTGTAGGTACTTGGATTGTTAATTATATAGAAAATTCAAAAGAGGAAATGTAACTGCGTTAAAAAAATTACCCAACAAAAGTCGTGTCCAATTAGGCGGGGCTTAAAAGTCGTGTCCAACGCGTCATCAGTCGGACATTGTTCTTGCAAGTAAGCACACGTCAAATCTTTGCGTATACGGTTTCGTTTATATAATTGTGAATAGCTGTGAATCATCATGCCAGCATGTGTTGTGAAATGGTGCAGGAGCCATACACGATTAATCTGTCCAGGGATCACTTTTCACTAGTAAGTAGTAGCAAGATTTTAAACTGTATTCAAAGATATTCAAATGTCATCAAACCGAGATGGTCAATATTATGCAACATGAAGTCAATTAATTTTTGACCAAAACTAGAAGGTTTTATCTTTTTAATGAAATATTACAATGTAAATCGATAAAATTATGATATTTTTCTAATATGCATTTTGCTTTTTTTGTTTTCTTTTAGTTTCCCTGCCAATCCTATTCGGCAAAATAAGTGGATAGCTGCAGTTAGGCTAGAAAGACAAGAGTATGACTGGATGCCTGTGAAAACCAGCAGAGTATGCTCCATTCATTTTGATGAAAAATATTTTTATAAATCATTAAAAGGATATACCATGTTACACAAAACTGCAGTACCAGTTTGTACAGTAAGTCTAAACTGTTTTATTATTTAACTAATTAGTATGAGAAATCATATCAGATCTAAAACTAGGCTGTTTTTTACGCAGATGATTCGTCCTAAAGAAACATCAATATCTTTAAGAGATACTACGGAAAACGAAAAAAATTACAATAATGAACGATTACAGTTGGTATGTAATGTAGCTTCGGCTTTTTTTACTTGTGGGCTAGTTAGTGCTATAGTACATAATAATATACTATAGCACTAAAAAATCTGTTCATTTTATGATCGAATATGTTGTATGTTAAATTAACCATATTTTATCATGTTTAATTTTTCAGGATAGCGAAAGTTCACCGTCTGTAAATTTTGAAGTGTATGTGTTAACTAAGTTGCCTAATAGGTTTTAGTAGACAAAAACTTAATAAATGAATTATATTTCGCGGGACACAGAGTACAAAGTCGAATTGTAAAAGTATACCAATATAAAAAAATATACCTACCAAAATTTTAGTTTTATTATTAAATTTATCCGGTCCCCATATTGCATACACCGTCCACGCCGCCAAGCCGGGATTGGTTCGCGCGCGTGCTTCGGGGTTGCTATGACAACTTTAGCAACCGTTGCAGCGCGCGCGAACCAAACACTGCTTTCGTTCTGAATTTAAACCAATCACCAAGGATGTCGGTTTGTAACCTTTGTAGTAAAAAAAAGGGCCACTTACTTACTTATTATTTGTTCGTAGTTCAAAAGGTTTTAATCGATATTCAGAATGCAAACTTTCTTTGTTATTCCAATGAACTTTCTATTATTGTTTTTGTATTATTCATATATCTTATTCTGTATTTTCTTTTCACCATAATCCAACTCCGTAGTGATCTTTCTCCATAGTAGCATAATATTAGGTATTAAAAACATTTTTTTTTTCTTCAGACAGAAGGGATCTTGCATGTTGAGCGGTTTGTGTTTTATTTATCGAAAATGACATAAGCGACCTACACCTTACTACACGATAAACGACAAATTTACCTGATCTCAAAAATCAAGAGAATATAGTCTACTTTGAACTGTGCTTAACAAATTGTTGTATAATCATCAGCGACGAAGTTTTGATAAGTAGGTTTGTTTGCAATGTTGTGTCAAGTTGCGGGCTTTTTATCCTTGAAAGAATGCTTCCATGTTTTTCCGTTCACTGGCCTTATGCACATTTCCTTCTTAGATAGACGAGGCGAAAAGTTTACAGTGCGGGACTGCAATGTTGAAATTCGAACGAACATTTTGGATTATTTTATCGATTTCGTTTTGGTTGATTCTATTTCGTAATTTGTGTAGGTACCTAATAATGATGGTATATCAAGAACAATTCGATTTATTAGATGTTTACTTTTCAAACATCAAGAATTGCAATTTAGCTCTATAAGCGGTATTGTGAGAGTTAGGTAGGTAGGTATCCAGGTACTACAAAACAAACGGGATGATTGACCTGCAAGAAGTCCTCGGCTCTGGACTATTTTTATGGGGCCTTTTAAAATGTTTATTTATAAAAAGTCTTACGAGTTAACGAGACTGTAAAACAGCTAAGGTAGAAAATGTTATTAGGATCATTCACCACAAAATAGAAGAAGGCTGCACGAAAGAAATTTCAAATAATTTTGCGTGTTAAACTATAAACCGGTTTCAAATTCCTAAATGATTAAAATGGGTTTTAAAAAAAGAAGCATCGAAATCGGTTGGCGTGATATTGAGTTATTCGTACATTTGTCGCGCACATGCTTAATGCAAATGTAAGACTTAGGTACCTACCTATTATGGTTTTCTCAAATCTCTTAGATGGGACCACACGGGAAACACTAGCTTTCAATTTAAAAAAGTATCACGAAAAATCGGTTCACCCAGTCCAAATTTCAGAGGTTTCTTTCATGTTTTCGTGTTCTTCGTATTAGAATTGATCATAAAATAAATGGTTTTTTTTATTTCTAAGGTGAAATATTTATCAGAGAGATATTATCCTGAACATTGCTCCTCGATTATTAGAATAAAATAGCGACTGTTTATTTTGGGAATTTTTATCTAGTTCGATTGCCGGGTGAGGCAAGCAAATTTGAAAAGTAAAGGAATGTTTCCTTTAAGTAAAATAATCTATCTTAAGAATTTAAATTGGTTTCCTTTCAAGGCGCATTGATTTTTTTCCAGCCTGTAGGTACCTACCTATATGACATTATGAATGCAGACAGCTTTTATCATTGTTTTTGTATGTGATCCGTTATATAGTTGTATTGTTGTTTGCAGGTTAATTGCTATGAATATTTTTTATATCATTCAGTTAAAAATAATTTAATCATAACATAATAAATAAATAAAAATTGTCTTTTAGCTCTCAGGTGATCGGGATTTGACTTCTACAAATGAATCTACAGATCCCGGTGTGTCATCGACCCCATCTCGCAAACTCGCTTTTCAAGCTGTAGATGAAGATGTAAGGTTTATTCATATACCTTTACGCTGAAAAGCAATCTTTTTTATTTCTGCTTACAATAATTGTAAGCAGAAATAAAAAAGATTGCTTATTGCTCAACACTGAAAACTTTTAATTGGCCGTCCTTATTTATACATAATTTTTTTAGTTTTCCTATGTTTAGCCGTTAGTTTTCCTAAAATTAATTAATAAATAAATATGGAACCTTTTAGCGGTTAGTGTCTTATTAGTACCTACCTATTTAATATTATAACTAGTTTCTGCCCGCGACTTCGCACACGTTGTTTCAACGGAAATTTTAAAGGTTGTTTCTATGGCATAGAAACGAATATATGGGATTAAAGTAGCCTAAAATGTAATTGTGGCGTGGAGAGCTAACAATCACTACTATATTAGTTTAGTGTATGGTATTTTTAGATTAAAGCCTTTCAAATTATTTTATTTTGCTGTCAATAATTTGATGCGCCTTTTTATTTAGATTTCTGTGGGGCTTCATGGCGTATTACTAAGTACCTACGTTTTACGAGTACCTATAGAGTGTGAAAAGTACAATTATAGCTTTAAGTAATAGGTATTAACTATGGATTCGTATGTTTCAGGTGGCCATGGATGAAGATGGTAATTCTGGTTCGAGATCGAATGCTTCGGACATCGTTAATAATATAAATATAGAGGTACCTATTCTTGAGACACCGAGAGAAACATTCTTAAAGGAAAAGTTAAATAGACTTACTATGAGAAGTCGGAGATTATTACTAGATAACAATAACTTAAAGAAAAAAAACAAAAGATTGATCATGAGATGTAAAAGACTCAAAGAATCCGTCCAGCAATATAAGCAGATTATTAAATCTATGGTAAAGTAATGAATCTTAATCTTTTGTGTTTCATAAATCCGTCAAGCAATATAAGGAGATTTTTAAATCTATGGTAAATAAATGAATCTGAATCTTTTGTGTTTCATAAATCCGTCAAGCAATATAAGGAGATTTTTAAATCTATGGTAAATAAATGAAACTGAATCTTTTGTATTTCACAAATTCGTCTAATAATTAAGGAGTTTTTTAAATCTATGGTAAATGAATGAATCTTAATCTTTTGTATTACATAAATTCAATAAATAATAGTGAGACAAGCTACAAGTTATTTAAGTAAATTTTCTTAATATCACCTATTCGTGTCCCCATGATAAACTACTTTATTTGCCGTTTGTTATTCTATGCCTGTATTTTGTACCTGTGTACAAATAAATGTTTTTCTATTGTATTCTATTTTTTCTATTATTTTTCCCTAATTCTTGTTTTGAGAATTTGAGATCCCTTCGAGGTCTGCCTTCCCTTTGTAATAGCAACCCTAAATTCCCACGACACGCGAAGAATGATTTTTTTTACCATCTCTTACAAACGTATTCAAAAACAATACTATGAGATCTCACAGTGCAGACGAACGCATATGGCCGGTAAATCCGATTCATAAACAATACTTGAGCGATGTGCAACGCTATGCGTTCCTTTGGGACGACCATTACCTACGTAAAGTATCTACACAGCTATTTTAGCCGACGCGCGACAAGTAGTGTAGCTAGTCACAAATGTTAGGTTATGTTCTGTTATTCTGTGGTAATATTTGCTTTGAGTTTTTATTTGTATTGTTGCGATTATAATGGATTATAGTAGCAGTGAAGAAAATTTTGATAATTATGTCAATGATGTTTTAGACGAAAGGTACGATTTTATTCTTCTGGGAGTTTTGTTTTCAAGTACGTACCTAAGTATCATACTTAATTAAATTCCTATTTTGATATTATTAGATACAAAATATTTTGTATTTTAAATAACTGATTACGAAACTAGCTGACACCAAGTGGCTTCGCTCCCGAAGTAGATATATCGATAATAAAAGTAGGTACACCAGTATCCTTTGTGTAAAAAAAGATCTATCTACCTGTGCTATCCATGTGCCCAAGCAAAGCAGGAACTTTTTATGTCATCCGCACATCTGCCAAATATTAAACAGAGCTTAGCAACAGAAACGCACCAATCACAGTTCGTTCTGTAATCGACGCAGTGCGGTCGCATAGTAAAGTGTCGGCCGAGTGTTGTATGTACCTATGTGAATGAAATGGCTTGCCATGATCAACGCTGTGAGAAATGTCTTACTTAGCACAGTGTTGCTTGCTACCATACATATGTATTGTTCTTGAATACGGGTGTTAGAAGGTTAGGGCCCCCCTGTCCCTATTGAATGTAACTTTTAGCATAGGTACCATACCATACCCTGCACAACCAACCGACCGGTTTTTTACCTGCTAGTGTTAAAATCCTCTACCTGCAGTGGCCAGATTAGTTTCTCACTCAGTATCATTAAGAAGTTCCGAGAAAATCGTACCAATGCATCATTCATAAAGCATTTTGTTTTATTAGCATAAAATCTGGCTCATATATGTTTATAACTATAAATCTTGCGAATGCCTCGGTTATTCGCAGTATTTGATAAGATAAGATTTGAAACTGCATAGGTAGAAACTCAAATTGAACCTAATGTTGTTTTGAAGTTTTATCATTGAATTTTTGGAAGGTTATAAATTATAATTTAGTGAACGTTTAAGCAATAACGTGTTTATTTAGAAGTCAATACCTAACTCAATTTATTCTCTAGGCTTACAAAATATAAGGAAAAGTCAAATTCTTAAGTGCAGCAGGTACCTATTACCTACATTTCATCTGATTTTTTTTATTATTACACTAGTTTCTGCCCGCGGCTTCACATGCGTTGTTTCTATGGAAAGGTTAAGGTTAGGTATTTCTATCCCATGGTCAGTGATTTATGGGATATGCCATGCCCCTATAATAATAGGCCAGTAATTAATTGTCATACACACGCAGAAATTAACTAGGCACCTTCGTGGAATGTACTTCCCCTCGCACCATACCCCACCCCCACCGCCTAAGTACCGGTCAGTAAATCTAATACTACCGTTACGCGCGCGCGTCCTTTGTGTTTTTATTTTCGTTGTTATTATTTTTGACCAGATTTTTGAGTTATTATGGGGAAAACTATTCACAGTAGCGAAAGAAACATTATTTTGAAAGTGATGCAGTTTTTTGAAAATGAAAAAAAGAATAAACGTTTCGTCATTCCTGTCGATCAAGCTGTCAAACGAACTTGTTTGGCAACTGGTTGTTCGAAAAGAACTTTGATGCGAATAAAAAACGAGGCTGCTACAGAAATTGCCATGCAAAATGCATCTTTTGAAACAGCGAGCACTTCTTCGGATAAAACCGTTATGCAACAATCTTCTTCGCCACGCCCTTCGTCGCGTGAAGTTAAATTATCTACACCGGGTAAAAAGAGGAAATCGAGTGCTAGGAAAATAAATTTGGATAACTTTAACCTTTGTGCTCTAAGAAATATTATAAATAGCTTTTACACAGTAAAAAAGGAAATTCCAACAATGAGAAAAATTCTGGCTGCTGCTAAAGCGGATTTGAATTTTCCTGGAGGCATAGACATCTTGAGAAAAATCATGAAGGATAAACTTGGCTACAAATTTAAAAAATGTCAAAATGCACGCGCTTTTCTAACACAAAAACCTGACATTGTGGCTTGGAGAGATCGTTACCTGCGTCGTCTCAAACAAAATGATGACTTGGGTGCCGATAAAAAATCAGTAATATATTTAGACGAGACGTGGATCCATTCGCACTATACCGTAAGCAAATGCTGGCAAAATAGTACGGATCAGAGTGTAAAAGAAAACTTTACTAGTGGACAGCGGTGGATTATAGTTCACGCAGGTGGAGAACGTGGTTTTGTCCCGGAAACCGATTTGTTATATAAATGCAAAAATAAGCGTGGGGATTACCATGACGAAATGGACACTGAAATTTTCATAAATTGGCTTAATGAAAAGCTCATCCCGAACCTAGAAGAAAATTCAATAGTCGTCATTGATAATTCTCCTTATCACTCTAAACAAAGTGAAAGGCCACCTGCAAGTGCCAATAATAAGGCAGATATAAAAGCATGGTTACAGAAGAACAACATCTCATTTGATGAGGGTATGACCAAAAGAGAGCTGTACAACCTTGTACTAAGAAATAGACAAGAAAAAAAGTATATAGTGGATGATTTACTAAAAAGTCACGGACAAGAAGTCCTTCGTCTACCACCCTACCAATGTGACTTAAACCCGATTGAGTACATTTGGAATTTGTTAAAACAAAGGGTGGCCGACAAAAATTTCAGTCAATCGGAGCGCGAAATAGAAACATCGACAAGAGAAGCGATTGCATCAATTACGGTGGATGATTGGAGAAGAGAAGTCAATCGTGTCGATAGACTAAGAAATGAATATTGGAAGAAAGATCGTATTCAAGAAAGAAATGAACAAGAAATAATAAAACGATTAGGTTTAGAAAGTGATAGTGACAGCTACTCAGAAAACACGGACAGTGAATCAGAATTTTCAGAAGTTGAACCTGTAATTAGTGATGATGATTGATAGATTTGGTACCTATTAAGATTTAAGAGACGATGTCATGGATGATATGTCTGTACCTTTTTATTTTGTTATTTTATTAAAAAACAATCTAAAAATTATATTTGTTTTATTAACCTATAGATATAGATCTGTTACACAATCTGTTACAAAAAATATGCTAACATTTAACCCCCTTATTGATAAACGTACAATATTAAAAAAACAATTTACAGTCTGTTCTGTTACAAAAAAACTATTTATCTCTTTTTTCGCCTAGGCGGGTAGGTGTAAAAACTTTGTCTGATTTAGCTCTGTACTATATTTATTTATTAAAATTAAATTAAAGAACATTTTAAGTTAATTAATGTAATAAATTACAATAGTACCCCAGTGCTCCTTCTGCCTCAATCAAAATCTCCATAAAATACACATCAGACAAAACTGGATAACACTGGACAACACAATGGACTCAGGCACACAGCCTTTGTCTGTAGCTATTCAGTCCCTCCACGACCGGATGATATAGTTTGAAGGTGCCCTGGTGAAGTCCACTTCACCCACTACACTGGAGGCCATCGCAGCAGACTATGCAGCCTTCAAAGCTTTCATGCTGGATGTCCTCAAAACTCTCCAACAGCAAGTGGAGATGCTTGCCCGTGACGCTGTCCAGCAGGAGATGCGGAGCCGCTGCAAGATTGTTCTTGTGCATGGCATACCGGAGGGACCCAAGGAAGACACTGCAAGAGTTGTAGCATCCACTCTCAGTAAGCAACTGGCCTTGCCGGAATTTTCAACGGCTCACATCAGAAGGTGCCACAGAATGGGTCGCGCGACGCAGGGCGAAAGGCCTCGTCCAATTCTCGTTAAGGTTAGTGAGCTCACAGTGCGGGATAAGGTTTGGATTGAAAAACCAAACTCAAGGGCACTAACATCATCCTGTCAGAGTTTCTGACGAGGCCCAGACACCTCGCTTTCATGGTGGCCAGGGAGCGCTAAGGTGTGAAGTCATGCTGGACAAGGGATGGCTACATCCACATCGCCACGCCGGACGGCCAGCGACATCGGATCAGCAGTATCTACGAGCTCAACAAGTTGACGCCAGAGTGGGTGCCGCAAAGCCTGCCATCCGCACAGCCGCGGTACCAGCGGCGCTGGAGGCTCATATAAAAGTTAATCTATGGCAGGGTTGCCACTAAAAAAAAAATACTGCCGTGTTGAGGATATCGAATCGCCGTGTTTTTAGGCAAAATTTGAGAAATTGCCGTGTCTCATACATTTTCATGAAACATACCTATTTTGTAGCTTTGCTGTCTTTATTTAAAGGTTTAAAGAAACAAAAATAAAAACAAGTAGCTGTTTTATTCATTAGATCCATCATAATATAAGTACCTATCTAATGTCACTTAAATTTATTTCTTCTTCTTCTTCTTTCTTTAATTTGTATTTTGAACTGTCTTTCATGTAATTTAGCATTTCTTTAGTTGGCTTAAAATCTGTGCAATTTCAATGTCATGTCATATTTTTTTTGCCTTGTGCGAGCCTTACCCTTTGAATGCCAATTGCCAAAAAAAGAGTCAAGTCCTTTGAGCTGGTAATTTCTGTTAGAGTTGGTAATTTCTCCGTGCGTAATTTTCTTCTTCAGTTTTTTGTAAGGTACCTTATTTTAGTTTTGTGCTTTTTATCTTTGTTTCTTTTTTATTGTTTTTAAACTATTGTGAAATCCAGGTTTAACTGGCGGATGGAGTGCTGATATTGTTTTTATTGAATTTTTTATTTTGCTCTATTTTTGGTTACAGCTTTGTTGTTTATTCTTTTTTTAATATTATTATTATTAATTATACTTATATTATAGTACCTTTTACTCAATGACAGTGACAACGATGATGAATTCCTCTCTATCTCAACTGGCTCGAGTTCTGGTACTGCTGACAGATTTATGAGCATTCCTTCCCTCTCCGATACGCTGCTATCACATTTTAATGATGTGGCAAACAACTTCAACCTTATTCGTATTAACGCCCAGAGTATTCCAGCACACTTCTCAGATATGTTAGTTTCTTTCGACAATAAAAATCACCACGCAGCTCCAGTTTCTGAATCCTGGCTGAAGCCTTCTCTTCCTGGATTCACTCTTATACGTAACGACCGCACAGGTAGCCGTGGGGGTGGTGTGGCCATCTGCTTACGCTCGCATCTTACCTACACAGTTGTAAGCATGTCTGCACAGCCACCTCCAGCGAATGCTGGCGAACATCTCTTTATAGAGATCTGCCTCTCTCATACTAAAATTCTTCTTGGAGTCTACTATAGCCCTTCCCTTCGCATAAATTACTTCTCATCTTTTGAAAAACTTCTGGAAAATCTCCTACCTTCTTACAGTCACACCATTATTATGGGGGACTTTAACACTTGCCTTGTTAAACAAGACTCGCGTTCATCCACCCTTCAGTCAGTTGTGGAGTCCTGCAACATGCATATTCTTCCACTTGGAGCAACTCATCACTCTCCTAACCTTACCCCATCTCTTCTTGACTTTATTGAACATAAAGTCTCATCATTACTTGGCATGATTCTTAAGAAGAACATCATTAGGTAAGTAAATTACTTACCTATATTTTGTGTCATGCATAAACAATGTTCTTAAACATTATATTAGGCCTACTGAGTAACCTACCTACAGCAGTTAACTAGGCACCTCACTGTAATGACTTCGTACTGATGTGCAACTGCATAAAAAATTAAGTAAGTACCTACCCATATAAGACCCCTCGACACTCTTGATTGTGTGTGACTTTGCTAATTATATAAACTTTGTTTATGCATGACACAAAATATAGGTACTTTACTTACCTAATGATGTTCTTCTTAAGAGTAAAGTAAAGTAAAGTAAAGTAAAGTAAAAAATCATTTATTTCTTTAGGCTTACAAAATAAGCACTTAGACAAGTCATATTTAAATATAAATTATTATCAAATAAAATTATTTTACTGTTCACTTCTATTTTTTGTCCACTAGTGGAAGAAGTGAAAAGAAACCACTAGCATGTTCATCTCTTATATGTCTAATACATGGTTATTTGCCTATTTTAAGTCTTAATATAATATGATTCGATACATGTCAATATTTAAGTAAAGCTATGCACAACAACAAATTACTTACTACATACTATTGTCGGTGCGAAACTGAGCGACATCTGGCCAAGCATTAACATCATTGAGATAATCATTTATGGAGTAGAAAGCCTTCTTGATGAGATTTAGTTTTATGTAATTTTTAAATTTACGAATAGGGAGCTCAGTTGCTTCAGATGGAAGCTTATTATAGAAGCGCACGCTATTGCCCATAAATGATTTCCCTACCTTGTGTAATCTAAATAATGGGATGTGTAACTTGTTCTTGTTTCTTGTATTTCTATTGTGAACATCACACTTTTTCATAAGGCTATCCTTATTTTTGTGGGTATACATTAAATTTTCATAGATGTATTGCGATATGAAGAAGAATCATACCAAGCATTGTTAAAAATGTTTAAGTACCTATTTATCCATAGGTATCCTAATGGGTCGTTAATAAAAAATGTGATGTTTGTGCAAAAAAGTTGTACCTACATATTTCGGTATAGGTACTAGGTTGGTACATAGGTACTATACTAATGGAGTAATAATAATAATAATAATACGCCACAAGCTGCCCGCAGGGCAGCTTGTGGCGAGCTGTTGGTGAGTAGCGACACCACGGGTACCGAGTGCTCCCGGGGAAGTTCCTGGTTCTCGTCTCCGCTTGCGGAGTGGCATCCCAAGAGAACCAGATCCCCACCTCTTGCTTGCCTTCATTGGCCGGTCTGAGTGGAGTCGCGAGAGATGCATCTTAGGATGTAGACTCGGGGGTGGAAGTGTCTAATGGCGTAATAGCGAGGAAACCCGCTCACGAGCAGTCTTCGTGATGGTGAAATCGGGGCCGCACCTCTCGACACCCTCAGTCGTTTGCGCCGATGTTGTTCCTCTCCGGTAATTTACTCCGGCTTTTTAAGGAACCCATCCAGCATTCGGCAAGCCACCGTCTGCCGCTCTTCTTAACATTATGATTGACTTGTTTATGGCAGACGTCCGCAATCTCCCCTATAGCCCGATTACCCATCCATCCATCCATCACAATAGCCTGGTTTTATTTCTGTCATTTTTCTTTGCAATAGTCTCTACACCTGGCGGATACCCTCTTTGGGTGTATCATATTGTGCACCCGAGGATGATACCCGCTATGTGTAGCCATCGCCTTTAGATTAACTTCTCAAAGGGCCTCTGTGCTGTTGGCTTCGGCCCCACGCAAGCCTTCCAAAGGACCGGGTCACTTTATGGCCCGAGATCATGGTAAATGAGAGACATAATAATAATAATGCTGGACAATTCACACAGCATTATCTAGCCCCATGGTAAGCAGAGCTTGTGTTATGGGTACTAGATAACTGATATACATAATACAATATATTACATTGATAGATATTTTTTTTACAGTACTGTACAGTGTTTTTTACAGTACTAGTATGTAGGAGTACCTACATAATTCCGTTATTTAAAATTTCCAGCATCCTTAGTCTATCTATAGTATCAATATCAATAGCACCAAAAATGTATAACAAAATCCCTGAGAGTTACCAGCAACTTAATAACTGTGAATTTAAAACTAAATTTAATAAATGTTTAATTGACAAATGTTATTATAAGATTGACGAATTGTTAAATGATAAATTCTAACTTTTTAATGAAAATATATTACATTATAGATCTATTGCATGTACTTGTTTATTGTAATTATGGTTTTTTAAATATTTTATGACATTATTTCTATTGATTTTCTATAAGTTAAATAATAATTATAATTATAATATAGAGACCATATCCCTGAAATCACTCTCGGAGGGCGAAACTTACAAGTACCTTGGTATGCCAGAAGCGTTGGGTATTGTGGACGGAGACATAAAGCAGTCGGTGAAGGAGCGCTTCTTTTGTCGCCTCAAAAAAGTGCTAAATAGCCTTTTGTCAGGCGGCAACAAGGTACGAGCCTTCAACGGCTGGGTTATGCCATTGCTCACGTATACGTTTGGCATACTAAGATGGACTCAGACAGAACTAGACGCCTTGGACTGTAGGGTTCGTCAACTTTTAGTCACTCATCGCATGCGACACCCTCGATCTTCGGTAATGAGATTGTATATCCCACGGAAATGTGGTGGTCGTGGCTTTTTAAACGCCAAGACTCTACACAACCGTGAGGTATGCAATCTCAGAAATCACTTTTTACAAGTTGAATACCAGATGCATCGCGATGTGGTTGCAGTAGATAAGAACCTTACCCCTCTCTCCTTGGCTAACGAGAACTGGCGCAAACCTGTGGTGATGAGCATCCAGGACCGGAAGACTATATGGGAGAGCAAAGAGCTGCATGGGAGATTCTACAAGGTTCTCACAGGACCTGATGTAGATCTCCTAAGCTCAGTGAACTGGCTACGCTTTGGTGACCTCTTTGGGGAAACCGAAGGTTTTGTCTGTGCAATTATGGACGAGGTGGTAAAGACGAACAATTATCGAAAGTATATCATGAAAGACGGCACGATCGATATTTGTCGAGCGTGTCATCTTCCTGGGGAGACCCTCCGTCATATACTTTCGGGTTGTTCGCACCTTGCTAACTCTCAGTACTTGCACAGACACAACCAAGTAGCCAAAATTATACACCAGCAACTTGCTCTCCGATACGGCCTTACTGGTCCTGAAGTTCCGTACTATAAGTACACACCGGCGCCAGTTCTTGAAAATGGCCGTGCCACGCTCTATTGGGACCGATCTATCATTACGGACAGGACTATTCTTGCGAATAAGCCTGATATTGTACTGATAGATCGGTTAGAACGGAGGGCGGTGCTCGCTGATGTCACCATACCGCATGATGCTAACCTCGTTAGAGCTGAGAAAGATAAACTTAGCAAATATCTTGACTTGGCTAACGAGGTTGTCAGCATGTGGGATGTAGATTCAGCGACCATAGTCCCGATAGTCGTTTCGGTTAACGGCGTAATAGCGAAGAGCCTCGATCAACACCTGAAGAGACTCTCGCTAGGAAGTTGGATCAAGGGCCAGATCCAGAAGGCGGTACTCTTGGACTCGGCACGTATCGTCAGGAAGTTCCTTTCTTTGCAGCCCTAGTCACCGGCCGCTTGAGCCTAGCTTCGCGGTCGGTGATCTACCGTTTTGATATATTTTTTACTGTAGAATAGTTTTATACAATTTTATTGTATTTTCTATAGTAAAAAATGTATTTTATACGAGAATTTTAATAAATGAGTGTATAATAATAATAATAGAGACTTTGCATGCCATATCTCTCAATGTGTACACCGTAATCGGTAAAACATATTTGATACCTACCTATTTGTAACATCTCAATTACACAATATGTTTATGCAAATAAATGATCTTTATTAACTCTATACCTACCTACCTATACGAAGACAAGTAAACATGGAATTTATCCGGGCGGCCGTGGTTCCCCAGCGATCAATACTCTGTAGTCTGTCGCATGATACCCTCCTCACCCCGCATCCGTTTCTACCTCCCTCGCCCCTCGGCCTTCTGTAGTGTATATTAGTGCTATGCTACAAAAGAAGGAAATGTATTTTGATGACGAACTCTACGAATTTTACTTCCTTATTGTTTTAAGTCCTCGGTATAACCTTTCGTTATCATTGAACAGAGTTTAGTACCTACCCGTATTATAAAAGCGTTTTCTCATTATTTAAGTACCTACCTAGGTAGGTAACTACTTAAATAACTAATTAATAAATAATAAGTAAAGTACTCATAGGTCGAGCATACTCCACCTAGAAACTTAATTGAGGTTCCTCATGTAGATGATCTAGCACAGAGTTTTTTTTAATAATATTTATAATTTATTTATGAATTACCTGCCTTTCCTAAATAATAATTAATCTATAGAATAGAATGGCATTCATTGACAGAATTAAATAAATCAATGGCTAGCTAATTATTAAATTTTGTATGGATTTGTAAACTATACCTATATTTCTACTGAATATCGAATTAATAGAAGAGCATTTCATTTGTCCGGTAGAGTTTAAAATTTTCCAAAAGCAAGATGTTAAAAAGACGATTGAATTCGGTCGATTCTAAAAATGCCCCACAGTAGGCACAAGCATGGACGAAAAAAAATATACAAGCCATGTAGGTAAGGTACAGTTAATGATGAAAGTGGAATCAACCTTTTTATTTAAGAAACATTGAAATTGAAACGTGGTTCATGTCATGTAGAACGATAATAATAAATTACTTATGTGATTGTAAAAAATATCTTTCATCAGGAATCTTGAATTATCAAGATTCCTTTGTGAACTTATGTATATTACAAACTATGTAGTTGTTGAGGTGTGCACGGGCTGCACTAATTCGAATTGAGGGTTTATTTATTAATAACTACACAAACAAAATAGGTAAGAAGACACGATTTTTACTACTTAATATAGGGACCTAATAATAAAAATTATTAAATAGAATATTGCTCTCTAACTAATCAATAATAAGATCATCATACTAAATAATAATAAAACTTATTATTTTTTTTTTATTGATAGTGCAACAAAGATGTATTGTATTGTATTAAGTAGCAGTTTATTCAGTAAATAAAATACCCAAACCTGGACCTGCCAGTGCCATAATAACTCTTGAAGCATTTTATTTTTTAGTTTGTTACACTTTACAAGCTGATGCTACAGAATGCGTCATAAGTATTGATCCACTCCACATTCCGTTTACTTCGTTTATTTTCGGAACCCTTCGGTTCAGGTCGACCATTGAGTCGCTGACTCTTGGAAGCCATTTTGTAGAAAATGACGCAGTTGCGCGCGCTCTGCGGCCCCCCTACCATCGTGTATAAATAGGGGCCCATGACGTCATGCGCCCGCATTGCCCGCTCGACCTGGTGACGACGTAGACGTGACTGTGTGTGAAGTGCTACAGACAAAAGTGCTTGTGCCTGGTTGGATACAGGTGTGTAACTCCGCCATATTTTCTGTCCTGCCCTAAAATTCACTATGGGCTACAGTAATAAAGAAAGATCCATCGTCGGTTTTTGCGAAAGTAAAACCGAATCCCTTTCAAACTGGGTTCGCCAAGTAAAAAGTAAATCAGTAAGCATCAAGACAAAGAGAAAACGCGATTTGAGAATAATCGCCATTTTGAGTAACTCTCTGACCCGTGCGGAGAGTGAACTAGTTTCGAAACAAAGAGAACGCGCTCGAAGGTGGGCCCAAATGCAAGCAGATCTTGGACTAAACAATAAAGAAGAAGAGCTCGCCAGACAACAACGGGAAAAAATAGATAATATATGGAAGAATGATCTCAGCGGTTTAGATAGTTTTTTCAAAGAGTTAGACAATGTAAAGCCAATGCAAGTTCACTAGTAGGAACCTTAGGTATGTAAAATGTTTTTGTATCTGTGATATATGTAGGATGTTTTTAAATTACAGTCCCATTGCGTTTCGCGTGGGTCTGCATCTGACGGCCGCCATCTTGGTCGCCGCGGGCGTCGCGCTGCGCAACCTTCACATGGGTTTGTAACGGTATCGTGCATTTTTAGTTTATTTAGTTCAATTTTAGATTAAGTAGAGTAACTAATGTATTTCAATTCTTTCTATCCCGATAGTTAAATTGGAATTTTTGTTTTATTCATATTGAATAAGAAAATTGTAACTTATATATAAGTATGGAAATAAAAGAATTTTATTGAAAATAATATTGTCGTCCCCTAATTTATTTTACAATATCTTCACCACAAACCTAAATGTATTATTCCATGAGTCATCGCTCGATCGTCACTTCGTGGAGGACAAAGGAGGTTACTGCGCAGCTGTTGGAGTGTTCGAGAATAATGCGTCACTTCGGGTGGAGCTGCGTCATTCGCTGCGCTAGCCGACGCACATCCGCCCCGCCCCGGCGCGACCTAACGGGTGCGCTCACGAGATCAGAGGTTCCAATCGTCAGCCCACTAGGTAAACGTTAGGTGATTGCGTCATGATTTCAATCTATAGTTAAAACTATCTAGTATCTGCTATTCTTTGGCCCCTATTGGGGCCTTTTCGTGTAACAATGCCTTTAGCCCAGAGTTCTGCCGTGCCACTACCTAGGAGACTTGAGCCACCTACTCCGCTCGGCTTCGCTGCCGTCTGCCAGATCGCATCCCCCCGCTCCCTGCTGCCTTGCAGCGTACGGGACGTAAGAAGTTAGACCAAATTAATCATTCGGTGAGTCATTTGTTTGAGACAATGAACATCAGGCAATGCTCATAATTTATAAGACAATTTTAAACAACATTCGTATTATCATAACATCAATTGTTAGGGACACTGTTGTGTTAACGTTTCCTCCAGACAGGCAAGCGCTTAGCTCGGATATAGTTGATGGCGATCTGGTCAGTCGAAGGCGGAGCCAGCTACGGAATGCGGACAGTGCACCGTGCGCCCCGTCGCGCGTCGCTCGGCAGAGGGGACCCTGCTTCGCGGCGCACCGACACTTTCACTTTTAGGTAACATTCAGGTCATTGTAATGTTCATTTCACAACCGCTGAGAACTCTAAAGGCTACGAACTCGAAGGCAACCGTCAGACGGAGAAGCGCATCGAATGCGTCAAGTAGAACGAACAATTGAAATCTATGAAGCGGCAATCATGTATTAAGGAAATGAATAACAACAGAAACTTACTTCCAATGAACGTGGGCTGATTGAACTTCTGCGATTGAAACCTAAACGAGATACTTAAATATTCTGAACATGAACCAAACTGAACTTGAAGATTTTAGGCAATTGAACTGAAATATAATAGGGACTGGCGTGTAACGGAGAGTTGTTACGGTGAGTTGGGTTTCCTATCATAATCTTTTGTTGAAATCAACTCATATTTTTAATAAAACATCAGATGATGTTGTGCTTCTGTCAAATGAATCACTATGTACACTTTTAAGTATACACTTCGACTTCTTGTTAGGAGATAGGATATTCTAGCATATTCTGAACTTTTGAAAACCTTCCAGTTGCCTTTGGAGCGGAACAAGGTGTCATGATCAAACTTCACACTAAGAACTCTGAAAGCAAGGTGGCCCTTCCCTGCGGTGAAGGCTATCCGACTGCGTTGAATGAGACCAACCTCATACTCTAAGCTCAGCTTAGTTCCACGGTATCTGAACTATAACTGACATACATATCCTACTATCAATAAGCTCTCGTTGGATGTATTATGAAGCTGATTGCCTGTGTTTCTGAATTTATATTGAGGGATAGCGATATGAAAGAGGTAAGTGAGTTAATGTTAAAACTACTCACTGTTACTGAATTAGGCAGAACGTTTAGTCTCACAGAGCTTTCAGATTAATATTACATCTAACGTTTATTTAACCTCCAGTGAAACATTATGTATATGCATCTGAGGATGTAATATTTTCTCTACTTTCCCGTCCTAAGACGGCTAGGGACTGCTAACTTTCTTTTGATTACAGATTTATGTTCGTTATATGCACATAAATTATAGCAAACAGCTATCAAATATAAATAAATTTAAGTATGCCCAATAATAAAACACTTCCATCAACGAAAGAATATCACCTCACTGAAGAACATACCTACACAAAATAAATTATTATAATGCAGTGAAATATGCATCCAATCTTGTCATGCTTATAGCGATCAACACCTATTTTTGGATGAATCATCAAGTCATTATCACAAATAAAATATCCATGAAATCATTATGTACACCAAATACCTACCAGGTAGGTAGGTACCTACTTGTGAAAGAGAAATAAGAACTACAATCATCGCCAGATCCAGAATACAAGTAAAACAACAGAAATAATTAACAGATTCGTATTATACCTGCCGCAAATTGCCACTTCCCTAATATAAAGGTATGTGTAACATCGTCTGATTGTACATACATTTGGAGCACAATACGGTTTTCCTTAAAGGAAACCGGTCCTTGTTAAGCTTTTGCTCTGCAGGTAATTTGAGGTCGCCCGGTGGCAGCTATATCCAACCTTGCAGCTGGCCTTTGGTTCAACATTCAATGAAATGCCCTTGACAGCACGCAACGACAGAAACTACCCAACTGCTATCTTAACGAGTGGTATAAAATTAAATTGGTGTATCTCCTAACATATGCCCGGGTTTCGGCCCACTATTTGCCCTAATGGTTGTTTATTCAGGTAGAAATGGAACTGCATGGCTACATCGGGCCAGATTTTCACTGCGTCCGAAGGTATTTTGGAAGATTCTATAGCACATTCATCCTTAAACGCACTGGACAATAATAAAGGATTTAGTAGGAACTTTGTACTCCTGAGAACGAACTCGAATACCTACCAGTCACAATGAGGTATGATCTAAAGGCAATTATTTTTATAATATTGCATGCTTATATTGTGACTAGCTTGAAAGCAGACCAGGTGAATGAATAATCATAATTTTGTATAAATGTTTCTTCTATGTAGACAATATTTAGCTGAAGTAGGTGGAGTAGCGGGTGTAATGACGAATGTTAACAGGTCTCCCTCACACACTAAAGGCATCAATTTGATTGCTAAAATGCATCTATCTCAATATGAAAATATCTACTGAAATACTACGGCCATAGAAGAAAGATGACTCACAGCGATACAATTTTGATCACCATGACTTTCAACTACTTTCAAGTTTGTAATCCTCAGTTTGGTTGTACCTAAGTATAACAATCTCCACAAATAAGGCAAGCGGATAGCAAATCCTAAGATAATTTCTACAAAGTAATTATAAATCTATACTTATATAATGAAAAATTATATATTTAAAGCTTCTAAACAAGCTTATATGCCTGAGAAGCGTTAAAGATAATTTTTTATAACCTTAGTTGTCTATTTGCATTTTGATATAAAGTACTTTTTAGTATTTTCTTTGATGTTGCTAATATTAGAAACTCTTATCTTTTTTGGTTGTTTTGAGTGTTCTGTTTGCTCAGCTCGGTTGTCATAGATTAGCTGCATTGTATTGGAGCTCTAGATTCTGAATTGCTGCTTTAGTATATATTACATCTGAAATCTAGAGGTTTTAAACATATTCTTCAAATGGAATTAAACTTGGACTAAATGAACTCTGGGATACATTCCTGTAAAATATAATATTCGACACATTGAAACTTTAATACCCCTGGTTGAGATGGAAAATGATGAAACCATAAGGAAAAACTATCGAATTCAAAGGTAACAATTTTATTATATTTTGTTTATAGTTTGGTTGCATTTAGAATGCCTATTACTGGTTGTTGTGTATTTACTAGTTTTTTGTTTTGGTTTGTCCTAGGAGTTGAACTTATAAAATACCAACCTATTGCGTTGATTATGAGACTTAATACTGCCACTGCTATGAAAGCATGCCGATAATAATTAAACTGAAAGTTAACTGCATTTTTAAGTAACTATACTTACCATACAAAACAAAAGTAACTATACATACCATACTAAACGATATTACCTGCCTTCTTGGTAATCATGTTCGAACAGAGCTTCAACGAAGCCATTTTCTGATTGTTACTTCGAATCGATTCTTCTCTAGAAAGTAATGAAGTCTTGCGAAAAAGACTAGCAGAATAAATACAGGAATAATCTTAACAAAGGAGAACATATCCGAAATATTACCTGAGTACGAGAACTACGAATGTAAGATGTGACAAACCTTCATGACTCACGAGATTTGCGTATAGATATAGTAGGTAGGTGCATACTGGTAATTCTTGCTACTACCTATTATTTTACCATAATTTATTATAATTTACCAATCATTTTGCTTCCTTCTATAACGTAACCTACGATGTTTTCCTACATTTTCAGTTGTTAGCGTGATAAGATAATGAATGATAAACAAAAATCTAAACTTAAAATCGACGAAACGGAAAGACAATAATGCTGCCTTTTGGATGGCCTTCGTCGCCCACAGCGGCCTCAGAGCGATACTGACCTGTTTATTTCCTCTCAGCCATACTTAGCCTGCTAATATCCCTGATCGTCACAGTGGATGCGACATCAAGTGTTGCCGCTGCCTTATCTCGAGCTCGATGCTTCATAACATAACCCATACCGCTGCTGCCTCAGCTCAGCGTTTGGACTTAGGTGACTTCTTACAGTGGGATCGACAACATGCATCGCTGCTGCCTCGTAAGAGCTCAGCGTTCAAATTGCACAGCGTTAGGTCTTCACCTCGGCGGTCTCTCTTGGTGGATTCTACGACATGCATCGGTGATGCCTCGCAAAAGCTCAGCGTTCGACGTGCACTGCGGCTGCCGTGAAATAGCTCGGCGTTCAACTAGCATCGCTGCTGCCTCTCATGGTGAGTTTGACGACGTGCATCACTGCTGCCTCGCAAGGGCTCTGCAGTTTTATATCACTGTTGCTGCCGTTCACGGTGGATTTGACAACATGCATCGCTACGGTCTTGCAAGAGCTCAGCATTGGACGTCAACCGCTACTTCTTCCGCAGAGCACGGCGCTTAGACTTCTACTGCATGCTGAGCTGCCATACAGGGTATTGGACGACATGAACTGCTGCTGCCTTGCAAGAGCTCAGCGTTCAACATGCATTGCTGCTGCCAAAAGCTCAGCATTCGACGTGCATTGCTGCTGCCTCGCAAGAGCTCAGCCTTGACATCACTACTCCTCTCATGGTGAGTTCGACGACGTGCATCCCTGCTTCCTCGCAAGAGCTCAGCAGTTAGACATCATTCTTCCCCAGAGAACATCATTTGACTTCAACCTGCTCTCACTCACTTTGGATAAAATCACATGCGTGACATGCTCAGCGTTCATCGCTGTTGCCTCACCAGAACTCAGCTTTGGGATATCACTATTGCTGTCTCTAAAGGAGGATTTGACGATACGCACCGCTATACTGCCTCCCAAGAACTCGCCGATCGACGTACAATCAGAGATGTCTAAAGTCCATCGCTGCTGCCTTGCAAGAGCTCAGCGTTAAGACGCGCATCGCCACTTCCTCCTCAGTGCACATCGTTTGGACCTTGCTGTCATTTACTCTAAGTACAACAACTTTCACTGCTGCTGCCTCGTTAGAGCTCAACTTTTGGATGTACTACTACTACTGTGCCTGAAGGAGGGTTTAGCGACATGCAATGCTGCTGCCTCGCAAGAGCCCAGCGTTTGACCTGCATCGCTGCTGCCTCGTTAGAGCTCAGCAGATGGACATCTTAGCTGCCTCTAACGGAAGGTTTGATAAGACTTATCCCTGCTGCCTCGTTCGAGCTCAGGTTCTAAAAATGTGCATCGATGCCGCCTCGTAAGAGCTCAGAGTTCGACGAGCTTAGCGGTTGGACATCACTGTTGCTTCCTGTCACGGTGAGTTTCACGATATACACCGCTGCTGCCTCGCAAGAGCTCAGCGTTCAACATGCGTCACTGCTGCCTCGCAAGAGCTCAGCAGATGGACATCACAGTTGCTGCCTCTAACGGAAAATTTGACAAGACGTATCCCTGTTGCCTCGTTCGAGCTCAGGTTCTAATGTGCATCGATGCCGCCTCGTAAGAGCTCAGCGTTCGACGAGCGTCGTGGTTGGACATCACTGTTGCTGCCTGTCACGGCGGGTTTCAAGACATACACTGCTGATGCCTCGAAAGAGCTCAGCGTTCGACGTGCATCGCTGCTGCCTCGCAAGAGCTCAGTGTTCGACGTGCATCGCTGCTGCCTCGCAGGAGCTCAGCTTTCGACGTACATCGCTGTTACCTTGCAAGAGCTCGGCAGCATTAGTGGGGCATCACTTACGCTACTTCTAATGAAGGGTTTTTAATGTTTATAGGTCTAATGTTTGAAGATATGCACCGCTGCTGCCTCGCAAGAGCTCAGCGATGGATGTAAATCGCTGCTGCCTCGCAAGAGCTCAGCAGTTGAACATCAATGTTGCTGCCTCTCACGGCGGATTGACCACATGCACCGCTGCTACCTCGCTAGAGCTGAGCATTCCATATTGATCGCTGTTGCCTCGCTAGAGTTCAGCGTTCAACGTGCACCGCTGCTGCCTCGCAAGAGCTCAGTGTATAGAAATCACTATTGCTGCCTCTCATTGGTAAGTTTGACGACATGCATCGCTGCTGCCTCGCAAGAGCTCAGCGTCTGAAGTACATAGCTGCTGCTCTGGAAGGGCTCGGCATTCAGACATCACTATTGCTGTCTCTCACGGTGGGTTTGACGACGTGCATCGCTGCTGCCTCGCAAGAGCTCAGTGTATTGTCATCACTACTGCTGCCTCTCATGGTAAGTTTGACGACATGCATCGCTGCTGCCTCACTAGAGCCCAGCATTCAACATGCATAGCTGCTGTCTCGTTAGAGCCCAGCGTCCAATGTGCATCTCTGCTGCCTCGAAAGAGCTCAGCGTTCGACGTGCATCGCTGCTGCCTCGCAAGAGCTCAGTGTTCAACGTGCATCGCTGCTGCCTCGCAGGAGCTCAGCGTTCGACGTGCATCGCTGCTGCCTCGCAAGAGCTCAGTGTATAGACATCACTACTGCTGCCTCTCATGGTAAATTTGACGACGCTCATTGCTGCTGCCTCGCAAGAGCTCAGCGTCTGAAGTGCATAGCTGCTGCCCCGGAAGGGCTCGGCATTTGGACATCACTATTGCTGTCTCTCACGGTGGATTTGACGACATGCATCGCTGCTGCCTCGTAAGAGTGCGGCGTTCGATCGACGTTAATCGCTGCTTCCTTCACAGACACACTCTTTTGGACTTAAACGCGGCTGCCTCTCACTTTGGGTATAACGACATGCACTGCTGTTTTATCGCAAGAGCTCAGGGTGCAACGTGTACTGTCGCTGCCTTGCAACAGGTGAACCGATAAAGAACAGCGGCGACTTCTATTCCTGGCACAGTGGGTCTGGTCTCTATTAACCGTTCTAGTTTTACTTATGGCTTAAGAAAATTGCATGGTGCGTGCGCGTGCAGCGTGTAGAATCGTAGATAGTGCAGCGTGTAGAGACAAAAATATCTGACCCGCAGAGTAAAAATACCAACGAACTTGCGGTGACTCCAGTCTGCGGCATCATGGATATTCTTATCAGATCGCTGATGCAGCATATTGCAGTAATTATTTTAATGATCACTTATTTTAGCAGCAATCAATATTATGAAAAATAACAGATCGCTGATGCAGCATATTTCAGTCTCTTTTTAAATGAACACTAATTGTAGCAGCAATCAATATTGTACAAATCCCACCGCAGGTATTGTCACTTACAAGCTGTGATTCTTAAATATTAGTGTGTTCTACTAACCTTCTAACCCACAGCCTTGAGCCGTCCTGAGCATGCGTCATCGCAACTTCAGCATCCTGGTCTGCGTGCGTGCGATCTGCCACCCTCGATCCAGTTAGCGACCTTGAACGTTTCCTACCCTGGGGTCAGAGGCTCTGCAGGCATCAATCTGTTCTGGCATGACCTGGTCCAGTACTCAAATCTGAGCCTCTGCGACTGTCTGCAAGACAGACTGCTGAAGAACTCTGATTCGTTTCTGAGATGAAGGTAAATCTCTTATTAATAACATTCGCCAGTCAATACACGACTACACGACACTTTACCCAGCCCGTTTTTCTCCAGGGCTACGCATTTCCTGCCTGCAATCGTGTCGTGTCGTTATATCTGGCTTACGATCCTGTCTGCCAGTCAGCTCCGTACAACTCCGGGGTCATCGAGCCGAGGTCTACCGATCTGCTCTGGTCCACGGCGGGTTGCATCTTGGATCTGCTAAACTGCGCTGCTGCCACAGTCATAGGGGTCGAGCCTGAAACTGTATACCTGCCGTCCCGAGGCATTCATCATCCCGGTTGCTGCCTCATGGTCCAGTCTTCGAATCTGAGCCTCTCCAGCCAGCCTGCGGTCTGAAAGTGCCTGTTCTGCAGGCATCAGCCCGTGCTTGGTCCAGTCATCGAAACTGAGACTCTCCAGCCAGCCTGCGGTCTGAAGGCGCCTGTTCTGCGGGCATCAGCCTGTTTCTTGGTCCAGTCATCGAACCTGAGCCTCTCCAGCCAGCCTGCGATCTGAAGGTGCCTGTTCTGCAGGCATCAGCCCGTGCCTTGGTCCAGTCATCGAAGCTGAGCCTCTTCAGCCAGCCTGCAGTGTGAAGGTGCCTGTTCTGCGGGCATCAGCCCATGCCTTGGTCCAGTCATCGAACCTGAGCCTCTCCAGCCAGCCTGCGGTCTGAAGGTGCCTGTTCTGCGGGCATCAGCCCGTGCCGTGGACCAGTCATCGAACCTGAGCTTCTCCAGCCAGCCTGCGGTCTGAAGGTGCCTGTTCTGCGGGCATCAGCCCGTGCCTTGGTCCAGTCTTCGAGCTTGAGCCTCTCCAGCCTGCCTGAGGTTTAGAGGCGCCTGTTCTGCAGGCATCAGCCCGTGCCTTCGTCCAGTCATCGAACCTAAGCCTCTCCAGCCAGCCTGCGGTCTGAAGGTGCCTGTTCTGCAGGCATCAGCCCGTACCATGGTCCAGTCATCGAGCTTGAGCCTCTCCAGCCAGCCTGCGGTCTGAAGGTGCCTGTTCTGCGGGCATCAGCCCGTGCCTTGGTCCAGTCTTCGAGCTTGATCCTCTCCAGCCTGCCTGAGGTCTCAAGGTGCCTGCTCTGCGGGCTTCAGCCCGTGCCTTGGTCCATTCATCGAACCTGAGCCTCTCCGGCCTGCCTGGGGTCTGAAAGTGCCTGTTCTGCGGGCATCAGCCCGTGCCTCGGTGCGGTCCTCGAGCCTTAGCCCCACCAGCCAGCCTGAGGTCTCAAGGTGCCTGCTCTGCGGGCTTCAGCCCGTGCCTTGGTCCAGTCATCGAACCTGAGCCTCTCCGGCCAGCCTGCGGTCTGAAGGTGTCTGTTCTGTGGGCATCAGCCCGTGCCATGGTCCAGTCATCGAGCTTGAGCCACTCCAGCCAGCCTGAGGTCTCAAGGTGCCTGCTCTGCGGGCTTCAGCCCGTGCCTTGGTCCAGTCATCGCACCTAAGCCTCTCCGGCCAGCCTGCGGTCTGAAAGTGCCTGTTCTGCGGGCATCAGCCCGTGCCTCGGTGCGGTCATCGAGCTTAAGCCACTCTAGCCTGCCTGAGGTCTGACAGTGCCTGTTCGGCGGGTATCAGCCCGTGCCTTGGTCCTGTCATGGAACCAGAGCTTCCTCGTCCAGCCTTGGGTCTGAAGGTGCCTGTTCTGCGGGCATCAGCCCGAGCCTTGGTCCAGTCATCAAACGGGAGCCTCTGCAGCCACCCTACGGTCTGAAGGTGCCGGTTATGCGGGCATGAGACCGTGCCTTGGTCCAGTCATCGAATCTGAGCCTCTGCAGCCACCCTACGGTCTGAAGATGCCTGTTCTGCGGGCAGCAGCCTGTGCCTTGGTCCAGTCATCAAACCCGAGCCTCCCCAGCCAGCCTGGGGTCTGAAGACTCCTTTTCTGCGGGTATTAGCCCGCGCCTAGGTCCAGTCTTCGAACCTGAGGATCTCAAGTCAGCTTGGGGTCTGCAGGTGCCTGTTCTGCAGGCATTAGCCCGCGCCTTGGTCCAGTCATCGAACCTGAGGATCTCCAGTCAGCTTGGGGTCTGCAGGTGCCTGTTCTGCAGGAATCAGCCCTTGCCTTGGTCCAGTCATCGAAGCTGAGCCAGTCTGGGGTCTGAACATGCCCGTTCTAACGATACGCTCATGTCCTGCCTGACACCAGTCTTCCAGCCAATGGAACATGCCCTTGGAGCCCTTGGAACTGTCTGAAGACTTGCAATTCGTCGCTGTTAATAAGGTAAAGCTCATTTTGATAATACTTTCATCCTCAGTCAATAATTAGTCTTGTAGAGTTGTGGCTATTACCCAATCCGTTTCTTTCCAGGGTTACGCAATTCCTGCTCGCCATACTCTGCAATCGTGTCATGGCGTTTTACCGTACCTGTTGTCATCTGTGTTTGCTCCGCGGTCATATAAGTTGAGCCGTGGTCAATCAGGCTGCACTGCTCCACTGTCACGCGTTCAAGCCAACGAACTGTCTGTCTGCCGCCGGCAGCCCTGAAGCGTACATCTCAGCGGATACTGCCTCATGCCCTGCCTGCAACTTGCCCTGAGTGCATCATCTACTACATCTATTTTGCCAATGTCACGCTGCGATCTTCAAGTCTTCACTACGCACCGAGAAGGTATCATTAATCTATTGTTGGCAGAATATCAAGATCGTCTACCCACCAGCTGATCTAGAAGACAATAAAGTAGAGGTTTTCGCTGGGTGGTGAGAAACCATTACCATTTTGTGTCTGCGTTAAGCCTGGTATTTCACAACGCCCTAACAAGTAAGCTAACTACTGCGACTCTGGAATATTATATGGAAGGTGGGATGCATCATGTGTAGACGAAGTATGGCTTTTATTTATTTTATGTGTGCGCGTATACCTTGCATAGTGTATGTTGGATCGTGTATTTTTATTTGCATAATTTTGCCTTTTATCTTGTGTTTTGTTTTTCTTAGATTCTGCTGTGAACTTGCAAGATGTAGAAAACCGCATCGTCCTGTACAATATTCGCATGTGCATTGTGTAAGCACAGAGGTTGTAAGCACTTTGTCCGTATCTACTTAATACTGGGACGTGGAAACTAACAACATTAATTAGAATAACATCAATGGGAATCTAATCAGTGTTTCGAATGATTTCGTATATCACCTAAGTGCCTTATTTATTTAATTTAAAACTATTGTTTATTTATAAGTCAGGTAGGGTATTCTATAATGTTCATTACAGATACCTATAGGAATACCAGGTTCAGTACCTATAACTTTAGTGATAACGAAAAACCGAATACCTATTTCAGAATCAGTGTGATGCAAGGTATGAAATCTTTCTCTCACCTAAACACGCACAATTTAGTTTTAAACAAATAAATTAATCATTTATTTCAGGCAATAATTATATTGTTTATTTACATAATAAGTATTTTCAGGAAATCATCACGTAAGGTTAATAAATAGTTACTACTCTATGTCTACCTTTTAGGATGTATTAATTATTTACATTAATATATTTAATCGTTAATATTTAATATGTTACTCTTTTTTACGAATTTAATAACTTGCAAACTTTACAAATCCCTTACAGCTATGTCTAATAACCCAATGGTGTAAATAAATATACCTAACTATATGTAAGTATCTAATTCATGCAAGGTTATGGAATTTGTGCACTTTATAAAAGAAGCATGTTCTAGTTTGCCACATAGGAACAAATAGAATATTAGAAACGGTACAAAGCATGAAAGGTTTGATAAGAGACAAAGTGGTCGCAATGTAGAAATTGCACTAAAACACCAGTGGCTTAGTAGAAGTTACCTAATTATAAATAAACAGGCCACCATTTTCAGTATATTTGTATCCTTCGTTGTACGGAATATTAGCTATGTAAAAGGTACTTATATATATGTGCCTATATATTATATGTATATGTATAAGTTGTTGTTGTATGCAGAATCAGGCAGATATTTAATTTAATGAAGACCTGCAAATCAGGGATTATTCCCCGCCGACTCCGCTACGGAACTATGAATCCGCTACGGAATGATCGGCGACGTTCTCTTACAGAAATGAGCCAGGCTTGGTCCGTCAAAAAAAAAGAATGCAGCGTATAGAAGACAAGTGCCTAAATCACTTCACCACCATCTTAGCTTTAAGTGAACAGTGAATTTCAACAAAACGAAGTACCTAATTGGAGAAATCTAACATAAAATTAAAACTAGGTACAGTGCATCATGTATTACATTGCAGCTTTGACAGAAGTACAAATTCAAAGTTAAAAAGAAACATGAGAATATGAAATTAAAACAGAGAATACCTACATGAAATTACCAACAAAAAACTCGAATGCAAAAAAGGTAAGAATCAAATATTTTTGTTCGCAGGCACCAAATGGTATTAAATGAATAGGTTTGAAATAAAAAATGGCAAAAAAAAAAAAAAACTTAAAAAATTATGAACAAAGAATCAAGGGGATATATAAAGACGCTAAAACGATTGTTTCTAGATTAACGTGGAACGTGTTAATCTCCAGATGGAAGCCTTAAGGCCTTTTACAAGAATTTTCAGGTTCATCAATTATTTAAAAAAAAAAACACCAGATACCCCGAAAAATATTGAACATAGTTGAAAATACAAAAAGATCAACCCCACTTAAAAGACAAAAACCTCGGAGGTACCCCAAGAAAAGTAGGGTATTTTAATCTTAGTTGTCCACAGATTTAACGTTATTTTCAGATGCCAAATGCTAGAAGAAAATATACAAAATAAAGGTCTTGCAGGTGTAGAAGGTATGAAACTACCAATAATTTACTGTTTATGATTTTATACACGCGCAAAACAACAGCTGTTGATTGAAAATATGGTAATAAAAAGTAATAAATATTTATAAAGAATGCCCTACGACAAAACTAGCACGAGGAGGATGAAATATTCACAAACTCATCGGAAAAGAGTACGTACGTACCTATGTAACAATTAAAACACTTTATTTGAAAAACCAAAAAAAATATATAAGGTAACATCCTAACTCCATACGTTCTTACATAAAAAAGGAAGAAGGTAACATGAAAACATGGAAGTTGTAATAAATTGTCCTCAGATTATATTTGAAGCAGCAACATCGATAAAAACTTCAGAAACAAGAATAATCGATTCATTGATAAAACGATGTTATGTATACCTATAGGGATTGAACTAAAACCAAAAAACTTGAGGATGGAACCAGTAGACAAACCAAAAAATTCTGCAGATTCTGGTAAGAAGCAAATAAAGTTAACATTTGTTCCCAGACGAATAAAAAAACGACGCATAAACGGCCAGAACAGCACTCGTTTCTCTTGAAAGGATGGGGTAAGATAATTAAAGTAGTACCTAATAGATTGTTCTCAGATAAAAAGTGAAACAGATACATCGATAAGCCCATAAAAACGGCAGCAATTGATCCTAGATAATCACAATATAATGCATAAGGCATTGAACTTAAAACTGCAAACAGAAAACTAAAAAGAAAGAAGAGGGAACAAAAATATCTCATCAATTTCAAAGTACATAGTTAAGTCCCATCCAGAGTACCCTATAATCATCTCGCAAATTCTGGTAAGAAGTAAAGAAATAAACATTTAAGATACACTGATACAAAGACGATGAATAACCAACGTGAACCATCCATCCAAAAACATCCTGTTGAAAAAAAATCCTGATTGAAGGTAAGATGGTTTTAAAAGAAGTAGGTACCTATGTAATATATTGTTCGCAGATGAAAACCTGGCAGAAAGATTAGAAATTTCCAGATATTTCATTTAATAAGCAGAGTACAATATGCGGTAAAAAAACACAACAACACAACTCTTGCAAAAATCAATAAGAAACTATGAAAAAACATATTATGATCAATACTCAATTACTCAGTTATAAAGAAAGTCTCCACTGGGTCAAGCAAGGCGGATAATCGTTGGAGGTGTTCACAGATTCAGAATCTTTAATATTATATTGATAATGGAATAAAATGAATACTAATAGCCCACTAAACCAGATTGATTGATTACACCAAATAATAATTAGCAATTCTTATTGAAAGCACATGCTTTAATTCCTCAACTAAATATAAACTTCAAGTATTTGAAGATTGGTAAAAAATATGTGTGGTAAGTATGGCTAATCAAGTTTGTTGACAGGTTTTAAACGGGGAAAAAATAAAATGCATTTGGTACGAATAAAATAAAAATAAACAATAGTATAAAAGAGCATAATACTATAGAGAGAAAAAAACCGCTCGCATATAGTAAAAAAAAAGAAAGAAATACTTATGAAAAAAAAGAAGAGTATTTTTTCCGCATAAAAAAATATAAAAAAAGAGCATCGTTAAAAAAAACAATTTTTATGAAGTAAAAAAAACAGACACGAAACGACATCGAAGAGAACTTCACTGCAAAAAAGAAGACACGTTACAAGGAAGACACTGAAGAAGGTTCCGAAGAAAGAAAACCCCGATGACAGGACACTGAAGCATGAAGAGATGGAAGAAAGAAGACACCGAATAAAGAAGATACCAAAGAAAGAAGACATTGAAGAAAGAAGACACCGAAGAAGAAAACAACAAAAAAGAAGACACATAAGAAGAAGTCACCGAAGAAAGAAGACACTGAAGAAAGAAAACACCAAAGAGAAAGACACCAAACCAAAAGATACCGAAGAAAGAAAACACCGAAGAAAGAAGACACCGAAGAAAGAAGACACCGAAGAAAGAAGACACTGAAGAAAGAAAACACCAAAGAGAAAGACACCAAACCAAAAGATACCGAAGAAAGAAAACACCGAAGAAAGAAGACACCGAAGAAAGAAGACACTGAAGAAAAGACACCGAAGAAAGAAGACACTGAAGAAAGAAGACACCGAAGAAAGAAGACATTGAAGAAAGAAGACATTGAAGAAAGAAGACACTGAAGAAGAAGATACTGAGAAAAGAAGACACCGTAAAAGGAAGACACTGAAGAAAGAAGACATCGAAGAATGAAAACATCGAAGAAAGAAGATACCGAAAAAAGAAGAAACTGAAGAAAGAAGACATCGAAGAATGAAGAACTTGAAGAAAGAAGACACCGAAGAAAGAAGAACTTGAAGAAAAAAGACACTGAAGAAGAAGAGACTGAGAAAAGAAGACACCGAAAAAGGAAGACACAGAAGAAAGAAGACATCGAAGAAAGAAGACATCGAAGAAAGAAGACACCTAAGAAAGAAGTTACCGAAAAAAGAAGACGCCGAAAAAGGAAGACACGGAAGAAAGAAGACGCCGAATATAGAACATACCGAAGAAAAAAACACAGAAAAAGGAAGACACTGAAGAAAGAAAAAACTGAAGAGAGAAGACACTAAAAAACGAGACACTGAAGAAAGAAGACACCGAAGATAGAACATACCGAAGAAAGAAACACAGAAAAAGGAAGACACTGAAGAAAGAAGTCACCGAAGATAGAACATACCGAAGAAACACAGAAAAAGGAAGACACTGAAGAAAGAAGACACCGAAGATAGAACATACCGAAAAAAGAAACACAGAAAAAGGAAGACACTGAAGAAAGAAGAAACCAAAGATAGAACATACCGAAGAAAGAAGATACCGAAAAAAGAAGACACTGAAAAAGGAAGACACTGAAGAAAGTAGACACCGAAGATAGAACATACCGAGAAAGAAATACAGAAAAAGGAAGACACTGAAGAAAGAAGAAACTGAAGAGAGAAGACACTAAAAAACGAAGACATCGAAGAAAGAAGACAACTTAAAAACAAGACAAGAACAAATAAATAATCGTGTTATATTTGGCGTAAAAAAACGAAAAAACAAAATTAATTTGTCAGTTTAATTTCAAAATACACAATAACAAAAACGTCATAAAACTTCACGCTCATGTTAATCAAACTTAAAGTCCAAAAACAAATTTCTAATAAATTAAACCAAAAAGAACGAATGAAGTTGCCAAAAAAATGATGAAAAAAGTGAAAAGAAGACAATGAAAAGGGAGGATCATCAAGAAGTAAGGCCACTAAGAAAAAGACCATGAAGAAAGAAGACCTCAAAGAAAGATGTACACGAGGAAGGAAGACCATGAAGAAATGTTACCATAGAGGAGAAAAACCATGTAGGATTAGACTGTAAAGAAATAATGACTACGATGAAGAAAGAAAACCACGAAGAAACATGAAGAAAAGAGACCATAAAGAAAAAATCCACGATGAACGAAGATCAAGTTAAAATGAAACATGACATGAAGTAAAAAGAACACTAAGATAGAAGACCGCGAAAAAGAATATGACGGAAGAACACGAAGAAAAGAAGACCACTACTACAGAAAGACTACTACTACTACTATTCATATAATACAAGAAATAGGGCAAGAATTGAATATGATGAAAAAGAAAGATCATTACGAAATAGAAATATATAGAACATGATAAAGCAGATACAAGCAAAGGTAGAAAACCACTATAAAGAAAGATAATCATTTTAAATAATAAGGAGACTAGAAAGAAAAAGGACCACAATAAATAAAAAAAGAATACATGCGAAAACCAAAGTTATCAACATAGCTCAAAGAATGAGCACGCTCAAGTGGACATAGGCTGATGATGATGACTATTACGAAATAAGAAGATTGCCACTAAGAAAAAGACTATAAAATATTAATGAAACATGTTGATCAGTGTCGAGAATGAGAAAAAATATAAAAATCAAGGAAGAACTTAAAAGAGAAGCCCACCATGAAGAATCAAGATTCAAAACTACTTTAATTAATGGAACCTAATATGGAAAATAATACAGAATGTCAACCAATAATGAAGAAAGATAAATTATAGTTAAATTAGATTATTAGGAAGAAAGAAGATTATTATGAAGAGAGCAGACCGCTATGAAGAAAGAAGATCATTATGAAGAAAGAAGATTATTATGAAGAAAGAAGATTATTATGAAGAAAGAAGACCGCTATGAAGATAGAAGATGATTATGAAGAAGGAAGACCACATGAAGATTGAAGATGATTATGAAGAAGGAAGACCACTATGAAGAAAGAAGATCACTATGAAGAAAGAAGATCATTATGAAGAAAGAAGATCATAATGAAGAAAGAAGGTCATTATGAAGAAAGAAGATAATTATGAAGAAAGAAGATAATTATGAAGAAAGAAGATCATTATGAAGAAAGAAGATCATTATGAAGAAAGAAGATCATTATGAAGAAAGAAGATTATTATGAAGAAAGCAGACCGCTATGAAGAAAGAAGATCATTATGAAGAAAGAAGATTTATGAAGAAAGAAGACCGCTATGAAGAAAGAAGATCATTATGAAGAAAGCAGACCGCTACTATGAAGAAAGAAGATCATTATGAAGAAAGAAGACATCTGTGAAGAGAGAAGATCATTATGAAGAATGGAGAAGAATGACTATAATGAAGATCAATCCGAACGAAGAAGACTACCAAATATAAAGAAAGATCGCAAATATCTTGGAACATTATGGAGCTGCGAAAACTAGAGATAAAGAATCTGACACACTACGGAGTATGAAGGAGACATTTGAAGATTAATATGTAAGTTACATTAAACCTTAGGTTAGTTTTACCAAACCAAAAGTAGATTTTTGCATTCAAATAATGATTAGGTATCTATAATTATAGTGAATAATATTGATAAGTTTCTAATGTTCTTCATAAAACCTTTAAAAACATTTGAAATAGTTGATTCAAATTTTTACCTAATTCTTTGTTTATCGTTATTTTCAGGTATCCTGAATGGATTCTGCAACCAAGGAAGAGATCTACGCAAAACCCCAAGACAAATAATATTTTCAATTTAAACCGAATTAATAGAATTGTATCACCCTTATTAAAAAATATTAAAATGCAATCTAATACATATTTTTACGAACGTTTTTATATGAATAAATATACCATACCATTTTATTAACCTAGGTACTCTTTCAATTTTATACCCTTGCCTGCTAGGTCTTCACTATTATTAGAGACTTCTAAGAATCACTAAACTGTAATAAGAATAGGTTAGCCACTACCTACCTACGATCAAGGAGTCTAGGTAGGTATATACGCTATAATACTCAAACAGCTATAATACTGTCCGTTCATAGAATAGAGTTCGACTCAAATTTTCATCTTGTCTCAAAAAAAAACTAGAAGACAAGAAGATTCTTGTGATTGTCACTGACAGCAGCTAATACCTATAGATTTCAGACCAAATGGTTTTCTTTAAAAAAAGATCTTATATTTCCTTCTCTGGTTCCTTCTCTGGTTATGGGAGCCTTATACAGGTCTAGTTGAAAAACACATAAATTTCCTAAAATCTTATATTACTGTTTCACTTACCAAGAGAGGAAGTAGCGCCGAAGTAATTTCATTCAGTTATACTCTTTCATATTGTGGAAGGTGCCTGCTTCAAATTTTGGGCGCTAACACAATATCTTAAAACTTCTGCATGACTGACCTCGACAATATGTTTTTTTTATAATAAACAATAAACAGCTAAGCTAAAGTGAATAATTTATATCCTTGATTAGAAATAATCTTCTTGCGGAGTTAGTTTATCATACGTTGTCTCACATGCGCAACATCACATTCCAATTCCACACAATATTTTAATTTTTTGTAACAGGTTAAACTTGTGTTATAAAAAAATAAAATATTAGGTATATCGAAGTGCAACATGGGTTCATAGAAAATAGTCTAGATAGGTACGATTGGCGTTTGTCTACTTTCGCCAGATTTTTACCATGCATGTAAACTACAAAATCTAGAAAAGCTTTCAAGCTATCGATAAAATTTAATTTTTTTATTATATGGTAGGGACATAACATTTCCCATCTGAATGTTATAACTTTTAATACCTAATAACTATAATAATATTTTTCGCAATATGAGAAGTTTAATTGCCAAATCAAACAAAGTATCAAGATTATTAGTGCCAACAGAATGTAAAAAAATCTGTTTTGACTGTATTACCTCGAATTCTGCTATTCTTTTCGGCTATGTTGTTTTTATTGTAGGTACCTAACTACTATTAAATCTTGGCAAATATAATATATGACCTCTCACACGTCTAAACATCGACCGATAAAAGCGCGCCCAAAAACAAAAAGTTAGAGAAATGAGAGAGTTGAAATAGCTTCGGCTGAATTATGACATGACAGCTTCAGTTTCGATTTGACAGTAAGCCATTCTCGGTCCAAAACGAATTTATGAAGATGGGTGTGTGACTCCAACATCTCGTCTCCCAAGCCAACCTAACCTGCACGTGGTAAACCCTGCTAGATAAAGAACTAGGCTCTGGCGAAAATATCAAACTATCTTAATCATTTGATAACTCTTATAATTTACAATTATTTTTCCATTACTTGACAGTTTTCGAAAAGTGTCTATCCAACAAAGACATCGATCACGTTGAAATAGCTTTTGACTGTGCTTTATTTTTCTGATTCTGTCTGACTGATGCTGCCTTTGCATAAACCTACTATCTTCTTAAAGGAATAAGACAATTTTGCATAAAAAAAGATTGTTGGTAATTAAAGTCCTTGCAAAATGTCGTACCAACTGTACAGAAACACCACGGTTGGAAATACGCTGCAAGAAAGCCTCGACGAACTAATCCAGGTGAGAGTTGTTTACTTACTACCACCTACTTAAGTACCTTTTATTCACTAAAATACCTTACTTTATACCATTTAAATATTGTTTCAGTATGGGCAGATTACGCCTGCGTTAGCAGTAAAAGTTTTGTTACAGTTTGATAAATCTATAAACCAGGCTTTGTCCAACAGAGTGAAGTCTAGGCTAACCTTCAAAGCTGGAAAATTGAACACTTATAGGTAAGTCCTTTCTTTAAATCTAGAAGCCTTGGTCAAAATCTCTTCATTTAATCACTTCCAGTAGGTACAGCAAAGACAGCCAGCATTATGATATAAATCAGTGTTACCTAAATATGTTAACTTTTAGATGTAAGGGTAATACTGTTCTTTTTTTCTTCAGATTTTGTGATAATGTTTGGACATTTATGCTGAATGATGTTGAGTTCCGTGAAGTTCAAGAAGTTGCTAAAGTAGACAAAGTCAAAATT
Organism: Eupithecia abbreviata; assembly: GCA_943735965.1. Classification (NCBI taxonomy): domain Eukaryota; kingdom Metazoa; phylum Arthropoda; class Insecta; order Lepidoptera; family Geometridae; genus Eupithecia; species Eupithecia abbreviata. The sequence continues at coordinate 6,412,917 of OX030991.1, read as the reverse complement.
GTAGCATGTGATGGTAAAAGTAAGTATTATCTTCTCTTAAATTATAAAGAAATCAAGGTTCCACTATTAAAAAAATTGTGGGAGGCAGGACTGAAAGAGGATGTGCAGTGGATGGAAAATACTTTGCGCCAAACTGTTTTTTATCAGAACTTACATCTCAGCTTATGTAAGGTAATCATAATAAATGGTGGATTGTCTAAAAAAAAAAAATGTTGGTGATTATCTGTGTTAAGCTCAACTCAATTTCTACTGATATCAAATAACTAACAATTATGTTTTTGTTTCAGCTGTGGAAGATCGAAGATAACTTAACCACTACTGAACTACCTGAATTTACCAATGTGGCTCCGAATTCGATAAAAACTTGTTTTGGAATAAGGTATTAAAAATTAATTGTGATGTATGTATAAAATTTATGTGGCAATGAGAAATTCTTTAATTTTTCACAAGTAAAGTAAAAGTAAAAAATCATTTATTTCTTTAGGCTTACAAAATAAGCACTTAGACAAGTCATATTTTATACATTAAATTATTATCAAATAAAATTATTGCCCAATTGCAAGCCCTTGGATAAAGATATAAATAAATAATGCTGGACAATACACACAGCATCATCTAGCCCCAGGCTAAGCAAAGCTTGTGTTATGGGTGCTACATGTCTGATATACACAATAAAATACATTACATAGATAACAACCATAACACCCGGTAAAAATATCTGCAGATCAAACATAATTGCCCCCAGGTGGGAATCGAACCCGCAACTACTTTCGCCCGCCGCGCCACAGAGGTCAATTTTGGAATTGAAAGTTCATCATCATATATGTATAGTATAAAACAAAGCACTTCCCTTATGCAGTCTGACACATAGATTTCCACGCGGGCGAAGACGCGGGGGGGCGCTAGTAAAATAATAAAAGCAATTTAGATTTTTAACAATTTATTTAATAAGGAAACAGATTTATTCATTGTATTTACAAATCCCTAGTCCCTTTAACAGATCTTATAATGTAGAAATAATAAGAGAAATTATATTGTGAATATGAAAATAATATAGTACATCAAAAATTAAATAGCTTCTGATGTAACGATATACCTACTTGTAGGCATTTATATCACAAATTAAACTATTACAAAAACCATGCAGGCTCATTTATGGTGGCACAGTGACATTCTTTATATAATTGGACATAAAACAACAGTTGAAATCCATACAAAATATAAAATTATATAGCAGGAGAAACATCAATTATATATAAGTCACCAACCGATTTTAATTTTGACGAATTAATAAAACAAACTGAAGTTTCGCACGCGCAAGCGCACATTAATCCAATAACGCTCACCCAGCAAAAAATGTTCATTCAAATATAGGCTTAAAGATGTTACCTTTAGATACATTATATTTTACTTAATGGCTCACCAGCTTCAAATGAGTAGTCCGCTAGAGCTGTTTGTCATCTGATGTCGTCAATATAAAATGTACATACATCTAACGATTTAAAGCACATACATATTTGAATGCACATTTTTGTTTAACTGATGATTACTTCACCAATTACTTCTGGTGAGACAAGGCACGCACGACACAGTAGACTGGATATAAAGTGGCGTTCATAGATAGGTAATCTCGCTGACGGGTTCCAAGTCTCGTAATTACATCAATATAATAATTATTTGGTTGTTTATATAGAACAGCTTCTGACTTCAAACTTATTTGGGAGTTACTACTTACCAATGAACGTCACATCTGTATGTTTATCTAGCATCTTGTTTAGCCCACATACAAACTAAAGACTATAAACAGAAGTACAAGTTTATATATAGAGTAAGAATATAATTTAATAGCATTGTACATTGCAATGGTAGCAGCTGAACTTAATAAAGTTCAGCTATGAAGCTCAGTTCATAGCTGAGCAGCACAATATATATTTATTATTTATTAGTATAGTTCAGTAATAATACATAGCGATACATTTATTGTGATAGCATCTACAACTATCTACTAGTTTTCAATAGGGGAGAAAGTAGTTATTTATGGTAGGTAACATTTAAATTCAATGCTAGTAATATTATATTAAAGTAAGTAATGCAAGTATAGAATACATAGCTATTGGTCACTAACCAGAGCCCTGCGTTCATTTGACTATTAGTATAGAGACATGATCGTGATAACTCATGACATCTTGTATGAGATTTGTTTAGTTCCCTGTCCGAACGATATAGGCGCTGTACCAAAACGTATACAAAAATGAATCGTCATGATTTTCTCGATAAGAACTCTGCTCAGATAGACATAGACATTCATTCAGATACAAGTGATTTATGTACCATAGGTGAATATATGTATGTTACTAATATGATATGCACACCTATGCACCAACCTCCACCATTTTTGTCATGGAACGAATATTACAGAACCAAATACCAAGTACTTAATGGTAGGTAGGTAAACAAATGTTTTACAAAAACTATTTAAAAAAACCGACTTGGTCCTCGCTCTCTTTCTTCGTCAAGCGCAGGACTATAAACCCATTATATAGGAGACATTACGAGTATTTTGATACTTTATTTCATTGCTTTAGCTGTTTTGATGCCTTTTTGATGCGTTTTTGCCGCCAAAATACATAGAAACACTCCAACAACACAAAGAACGCTTCGCGGTTAAAAAAGGATCTCAAACATTGATACTTACAGATTTTGAGCTTAGACTTGAGCTCATTTGCACCATTCTGTCTTTTCCTGTTACTGCTTTACATAAACATAAAAATGGCTCTTCTAAAATCGATAGTCACCGAAAAATGTCAAGACCTTTTAATTGTATGCCCAATTAATTACTAAACCCAGTAGGCTACTTAATTCCTTGATATAGAACTTTATGTGAAAAGCTCCTACGCGCAATAAGATGGCGGTGACGTAAGATCTGCCAGTAGATCCAGCTCTTCCTCGGTGAGTTTATCGCGATGTTTCTGCCAGTCGTCTTGATGCGTCCGCCGGAAGTCTGCCAAGGCCGTTCGTATGGTCGCAGGTATGGGATCGGGTGCGCTAGTGTGTCTCGCAAGTTCAGCTAGAACGTCTCCTAGTTTGGATCCGATGCTGTATGGACGTGAGCTGAGGTAGGAGCAAAGACCTAATACCCCGTAATGCCTGTCGACTAGCACTTTAGAGCGGCAGCTTCGCATCAGAGCGCGTAGTGTTTTCTCCTCGTCGGGTAGTGCGCGGCAGTGCATGAGGCCTGTTAGCAACTTTGCTGCTGATTGCCTAACCTGTAATACACATTAAAATTGAGTATTTGCCAAAGACATGTGTTATGTAAAGTGTTCGTTCCCGAACGATCGAATACACAGTACTGAACCCTGTCTAGCGGTTTTAAATTATTTAATAAAGTTTTTGTTGTCCTATTGTCCTAAAAAGTATAACAAGTTGTGACCTAACCTTAAAGAAGTGTTTGCCGGCATTCTGACGAACGAAAGTTTACTCAAAAGTGCACTTGAAATCTGGAAACCCATTTGTTTTGGATTTGTAACGGATAAACCACATTAGTCAGCAAACTTTTTGAGAAAAACCTAAGTACAAAAATTCAAAACACTAACTACAACTTAGAACAACACTGTAAAGACTTTCGTCTTTACAGTGTTTTTATTGTCTGAACATGAACAGGATCGTCAGCCGCATGTCGACCGTCCATGACAACCGACTGTGACATAGTGTCATAGAGCGTTTTGTTCGGAAAAATACATTACCGATCAATTCGCTTAAAAAAGGCCATTCTCGATACAACCAATTGAATCGAAAAGACGCAGAGCCATTAACCAAGAATTGAATTGAAACAAATAAAATACAGTGTTACCCGCTTCAAAGAGAATACCACTATACTATCGTAAAAAACAGTATGTATAAAATAATGACTAAAAAAAAATGTCTAGCAAAATTGAAAATTCAATAGATCCTGATAATGTAAAATCTATCCAGGAGGACTTAAATAAATCGCTCAAGCTTAATCAGCAGCTTCTTGATGAGCAAAGTGAAAGTGAAAATGATTTTAAAAAAATGCTACCTGACATTATATCATTGTATTTTCCTAATATACAAGATTTAATTTTATTTAAAATTTAAATTTTGAAATATAATTTTGTAGAATATTTTTAGTATAGTTTGACAATGCCATTATACAGCAGAGTACTTTGACATTTTATCTAATTTATTATTCCATTTAACTTATACCATTATTTATTATCTGTTTTATTGTGACAAATTATTATTAATTATTTTTTTTTAATTTTTTAAGAAGGCATGTCTGTCTGCTTTTCTTTGCACAATGACCTATGGTGTTTCCTTTGTCAAAAGTTAGTGTGTGTTATAATAAAAATGTAATAGTAAGTATCTTTTAAAATAGTATTAAACGACATCAAGTGTAACATGTATACCTACCTGTCTACGGTGGAAATAAATAAACTAAACTTACAAGTATATACATACATTCTGTGAATCAACTGCTTGACCGTTAGTGCTTTAGTTTTGTGCACAGAACATAAATCAAATGATGATATATATATATCTTTGTTACCTCTATTCTAGGATCCCTCATGAGCTGCAGCGCGAGATTCTCGGCCATAACAGCGCGCTCCTTGTTATCGCAGAGGTAGGGCAGGCCGTAGAACAACAGCGGCTGAGCGAAGTCCAGGCAGGACAGGCGTGCCCACCAGGAACGGTCTATAACAGTACGTAGTAAGGTTAAAAAATAGGGTAGGTAATCCTACAGTTCGTAGTAGCTGCAATTGTTAGTGCCGAATTGTAAACGCCGCGGCTTCAGGGCTGAATGAATAAAGTGGCGATCACATTAGGTCTATCATCATCATCACCTATCATATCATGCCGCAGTGACACTCAAGCTACCCCAAAGGAAATAAAAAATCGGGTAGGCAAGGTTTTTAAGGCGGCGGCAGAGTGGTGCATTACAAACAGAGCTGTACATGCATTGACATAAAGTGTATATTACCGTGCGCGCGCTCCCTCGCAGTAGCTAGCGCAGTGTCGAAGGCGGTAGCGGAGTGGTGCGCGAGCGCGGCCGCGGCGAGGTAGCCGGCCGCGGCGCGGGGCAGCTCCTCTGCCCCCGCGCCCCGCCCCGCCGCCGCGCACGCCGCCCCCGCCAGTCCGTACTGCGCCGAGAGGTTGCAATTCATCGCGCGGACTGTTATGCCCATGCAGGTTCGGAGAACTGGAAAGAAACATAATTAAGAACGATGAATACTGAAAAGCAGTACCTAACTACCTACTTGTACGGCATACCGCACGATAGGTCAAATCAATGAACTAAGTCATATACAACTCCACCAAGCTATGTTTGCACCTCGCTGCAAACTTACGCTACGACGCGAGGTGCAAACTTAGCTTGGTCGTGATATAGCTCAGCAGATTCACACACACATTTATACATGCTTACGTTTTATTGTAAATGTAACTTATTTGAAATGAAAGAGAAGAAATCAGTGTCAAACGGTCGCTCGGGGGTTTGATTCGTTCTTTATCCTACCTTTCCATCTTAAACTAACTATACTTTGGCTTGGGGGTTTGGCTAGGGGACGCTGCTGCCCACAGCAGCGTCCCCTGAAGAAAACCCCAACCAACGAACTGCGATCCCTAACCCGCATACCCAGCGTGGGGATTATGGGCATTACCCTATGAAAACAGCTGAGAGGACAGGGCGCTATGGCGCTCATTAGGGGAGGACAACTAACCTTTTTATAAAATCAGTGTCACTGTAATAAGGGATGGACATAGATGTCTATAACACAGACTTTACAAGCCTAGCGTAGATATCTAAGGCTAGCCAAATCAATCAATGCATCCATAGATTTAGTATAGGTATACTATTATTTGTTAAATTTTGAAAAGTGAATGTTGTTGGAATTAATTTGTCCATGTTACTCCGCAAAAAAAAACATATCTTTTTATTTAATTATAGGCTAATGATGATCTTATTAACATTAGTAGGATCTCATTCACCTGTAGTGAGTAGGTTGGCAGCCCTGGCGTGGTCGCCGGCCGTGGGCGCAGGCGCGTCCCCGCCTAGCCTCAGTTCCATAACCATCTTGCGCGCGGGTCGCAGCGGGTCGAAGATTGGAGCGCTCTCTGTGTCTGATGATGAGTCAGTGCCTTCGTGGTCACCAGGCTGGAAGGAAAGTGAAGCTGAGTTCATCCATCATTTTCGTTAGCAAAATGGACAATCCTGGCGTAAAACAGTGGATTATTATGATTGTGAATCTGAGAATAAATGAGTTAAATAATAATTATGGGCTAGTGATGGCAAATTCTCGCTAAGAACCGACGATCGCAGGGGGTTTTCTTGAGTGGAGACCAGAACTCGGTAAACGTAGTGTAGGACGCCCTCCGACTAGGTGGGATGACGACCTGCGAAAGACAGGCAGTGCAGGTAGATGCTAGATGCGTCAAGAAGAAGACAGGGCGCTATGCGCTCATTGAGGGAGGCCTATGTCTAGCGTAAACTAACTAGGTTGATGATGTTGATAGAAATTTGAACAAACCTCCTGAGAGTTATTTCCGACGGCTGTTTCTTCAGTGGACATCCTGGCAACATCCACAGCTATGCCGACTTGTCCCGCTATCGGCGACGCGATTTCGACATTTGACGTCTTCGGGCGCTCTCGGCTGCCGCATTCTACCGTTAATGTCGCAGGCTTGATCACTATTGAATTCAAAAGGAAGTTACAATGATGGAAATTAAAAAAGTCAAAAGGCTCTCGTGGAGAAAGGCCAAACTCGTAATTGGGAATCAATTTTGGATTGTTCGCATGACTAATGGTGACTAGACCTCGCATGATGGGAAAAAAATTGAGTATAAATGCAGATAAGGGACTTGATAGCGTCTGTCAGTATATCCCAGACTCAGCGAAGGGGTCTGCGAGGGCGCTGCTTTAAAATGAGTACAACATGCCCAAGTGTGTCATGAGGAGCACTCAATATTAAGGATCCAAACGTCATAATAATTACAACGCCGCCGCGCCGTTTTATTATAATGAAATAATTAGCTGTAGTTCGTAATACTATTAAATTAGTTAGGGGTAATAATAAACCCAATCATGGCACGACCTAAAATCCCTCATTTTCATTCTCATCGTGAAGAGCCGCTAGCCAGACTTGAGGAAATATGCCAGACAGGGCTGGTCTATGCGACAATCCTCGCTCTGACTGGGGATGACTAGCTCCGTGTCGAATATTGTCACTAGCAGACTGGAAAATGAACCTAATCATGGTACTAACCAATATCTCCATTTTCGTCGTACAGAGCCGCTAACCGCGGCATCACAGATTTGAGGAAGTCCGATAGGCAGGGCAGGTCTTTGCGACACTCCTCGCTTTGACTAGGGAATACCAGCTCCGTGTCGAATATTGTCACTAGCAGGCTGGAAACAAAGAGGTTAAATGTAATGCTAGAGACTTAACACACCAACTAGTCTGAACTTGGTGGACCTAACAACACTAAATCCAAGATTACATAGAAAGATATTTTTAATTATGCACAGAGATTACGACTAGAACACCCGGAATCTACAGATCGTACACACAATTGTACTAACCAATATCTCTGCTGGGGTCCATAGGCCTCAGCCAGAAAACCAGCGCAGGTGTTGTACCAGCATAAGCTGAGTTGGGACCTTTTTATAATAATCCATTGTCGTTGTACGTCGTATTTTCTTTATGTAGTAACGGTTTTTTTCTAATTGTACATTTATGTTTAACTATAAATAAACGATTTGATTTGATTTGAATTGTCCCAAGGCGGGAACCGGACCCGCAACCTCCAGCGTCGCAGGCGGACCTTCGCCCACCGTGGTCGTCGAAATGACATTCATGATTCTATTGTTTAATTTAATATACTTAACTCTCAACTAAAATCAGATGGTGTAAAATACTAACCTGCCAACAGATTCTCGAACAATTTGGAACGGGTGTTGTATGAAATTGGCAGCGTCGAGTCTTTGCAGGATCAACTTGGCTAGTTTGGAGGTGCGCCATTTTAGAGTACCCAACGCTCCCTGATAATAAAGAAAATGAATATTATGAAGCAAGTATCATCAAGTATATACCAGGTCGTGTGCTGCTCTCTAGCGTACAAAATACATTTCACTCCACTCCGGCTAGTTACCTGTAAAGCGAACAACCTCGCACATATGATGAAGGAGCTATTGGTGTCCAGTTCGTCCTGGCTGGTGGCGGGAGGCACGCACAGCTCGACCAGGCCTTGCAGGAACTCTGCGCCCCGTAGCGGGTCTAGCTTGTCCACGCCCGTCGCGAGACAGGTGCCCCAGTCCTCGAGGGTCTCTGGTGTTATTGTGGTTAAACCTGCGAGAAGTAATGTAATTCATGTTAGGATTTGGAGCGTTGTTCAGATATTTGGAACACAGAATTTTTTATATACAGGGGCAATCGTTCAAAAACGTTTTTATGGGCATACTAGGCCTTTGTGAGACTGAAAAAATACTGTTCTGGGGTGTTCTTAGGGGATTAATGTAACATGAAATTGTTTCTGATAAAGCCTAAGTTTAAGTAATCATTGTTGCGATACTCAAAAAAAAGCCAAAAATGTAATTTTGACGACACTTGTAACGTCGAGCAAACATAGCTTGGGTTGTTGCGGTAGAATCTTTAATCCTAGTCTAAATCATAAACAACAATTTGCCTATATTATCGTACCTGCTTTAATAAGCTCTAACACCTCGCGATAGAGCTGAGACTGGCGCGGCCGCGTCCAGTACCGCGGCGCCCTAAGCGCGGCCGAGGCGACCTCTGCCGCGAAACGCTGCGACGCCTCTAAAGTGGTAAGTACGCGTTTGTTCGCGTGCGAGAGGAATATTTGGACGACGTCTTCGCCGAAGTGGGAGAATAGAAGCTGAGAAAGAAAATAAAAACAAAAAGTGAAAACAAAAAATACCTATCTAATAATATTTGTGCCTTGCTGCACGACAATTTCTGGTTGAGTTCTGGGATTCACTTAATAACTAGAATAGTTTCTTAGACATAAAGCCGCTGTATTTTCACTTCTGGAAGTGAATGATTTAGTATTTGTTGTTTTTATTTGTGAAAGATAAACTTACCCTCATAACCGAAAACCGCAGCCCATTAAACTTGTCTTTCCCTTTCTTCTCCTCAGCTGAAAGGAAGCCCACCAATGTCGACACTTTCTCTTCATTCGTAAAGAACGCACGGATGTGGTCCTCTATTTCACCCAGTTCTGGGTCTTCACATTTGAATACCTGCTCGGCGGCCGGTGCTGCCATCTGTGGAAGAATACGTTATGCTTTTATTCCGTTTTTTTTAATAAGGATATTTTTTTTATAGTTTGGTGGTGTAGTATTACAATTATTTTATAGCGAGCTTTAATAACTAGCCTTGATTTTTTTTATTATGATAAGAGATTCAAATAAGACTCAAATGTCCTAACCTACACAAGAATTGAAAACAACAGACAAGATTAAATAAAAAAAATATTGGATAACTATTTCACTTTGAACAACCGTAACATTAGATAGATTTTTAGAACATTTTTGATAAAAGGTGTAGAATACCTTTGATAAATTACCGAACATAAACTACATCGAAATCAGTTCATCCGCAAGCATATTACACACACGCAGATTTACATGGCAAACATAATAACATCCCATTTTTTACAACACAGTTAAAAGTTTAAATATCTCTGCGTACCTCATGTTTCAATGGCCAAGCGTAGAACCCACACTCAGAGTTCCTTAGAATCGGTTTTTCCCACAGCGTATCACTTAGTGGGAACTTGTCTTCAGACCACACCGCCCAATCCAAGTCTTTCCTGTAACCTGAAAGATAAGAACTTGATCAATTACATTTTCTAAAGCAATTAAACAATATACTGGAAAAGCCAGTGTGTTTTTGTAACGTGAAAATCGGACGCAAATTTAACTATGTCACTATATTTACAATTGTACATAATCAGCATCAGCCCATACCAGTCCACTGCTGGATGTAGGCATCCCCTAATGAGCGCCATAGCCTTGTCTTCAGCTTGCCGCTTCCAGCATCTGCCTGTAGTCTTTCGCAGGCTGTCTTCCCACCTGGGGCCGTCCCACAACCGAAGTGCATCCTACGTCTCCACTCAAGAACACGTTTACCCTTCGTTGTCGTTTCTTTGGATAAAAGGGTAAGCCTACTGACACTTCAGCTCGCTAATAATATTTCATCATAATGGTACAAAGGCTGTTGTTGTCTGTTGTTTCCAATATATTCAAATTTCCATTGTTTTTGGCAAATAATCTTAAAGAAACCTACCAGGCGTCCGTTTTTTCGGCCGTTCGCACCCCGACATTTCATAAGGATCAATGGTCACCTTCTTGAGTTTAGGCTTGCACTGCCTCAGTATAAAATGCAGCAGTCGCAAGGCTATGCGCCTAGCAGTAATATCTTCATGCACCAGCAGTTCTAGACATAGTTTGGCGACTTCAACAGTGTAGTGCGTTTGGAGAGATGAGCAAGTGGTTATCATTTGCATTGCTAGCTCCAAGCGCCGCCATTGTCTGTGGAGTTAAGAGATTATATTTTAATAGAGATTTAGGAAATATTGAGGTTTTATTCAAGTGTACTATTTTATGACACGCATGATGAAGGTCACGATGCAGTGATGCCGTCCTTTAGACACAGCCAGTGAATTCATTAAGGCCATTCTGGCTCATATACACAGAGATTTAAAAGATGTCAAACATGTCCAGAGGTTGGTCTAAAGGTCACACATTTATATTTTGACAAAAGCAGACCTATCAAGACTCATTTGATAATAAATCGTTCCACTAAGTGTCAGTTTTGCGAATCAGAGAAATGCTATCGTATTTTTAGAATCCCTATCTATCCAAGCTTAAATACTTACATATTACCCTGATGTCCGATTACAACTAACTCTTGCAACAGATCCTTGTAGTTCTTTTCAACGTTATCCCAATACGCTTTTTCTCTCTCAACGGCCGTGGAATAAAGAGAGGTGAACTTCTTGTCCTGTTTCTGCTCTTCGTTGAGTAGAGGAAGGCAAGCGTTGACTGCTTTCTCGGAGATAACGAGGCGGGTGTTTATGGTTGGCAGTTGTCGATGGATTTGGTCGCCCATTAATTGCTCTAGTCTGTGGAGGAGGATAATTTATTAATTATAGTTGCGAACAAACCGTTTCAAAAAAAACTTTTGAAATTTTGACAGTAAGGTAGACGATATCCCGAGGACGGACATAGGCTACTTTTTACGAGGGATTGACCTAAGCTTGTCATTATCTTACCTGTGAATACTTTGTTTCTCACTGAGCGGCGACTGCAAAAGCGCCGGCCAGATTTCCCTAAGCGCTTCCCAATCCTGCTTATTTATAAGCGGCGAATTTCTAGGAGCCATCAATATGAAAAGCGCCCCTTTATGTCTCTCGTGCGAGTTTTCACCGTCTTCACCCTTGAGAATCGCTATAATTTTAGGGATAAGTAGGCGGTAGGAGAACGGTAAGTAAGTAAACATCCATGTCAAGCGGTTTTGAGCAGCTATACGGACCTACAAAAGTAAAAGCAGTTAAAAAATGTGTCCCAATAATCCAACTGGCTGCGCCGGATTGACTGTATCTTCAAACTTACCGAAGTATAAGTATTTATAGACAGCTCAAACAGAGAATTCAGTACAGTCAACGCCGTATCAGTGATCCCAGATTCACATGCCATTTCTGTTCGGGATTCATCCATAATCTTCACCGAGTCCGCTATAAGGATCCTTACATAGGTGTTTGTATATCCTTGTTGAGGGTCGCTGCCTTTACCGTCCATTGTGCGTTCTAGGGCGCCGAATGTTCGGAGTTTAGCTTCGTAGGCGGCAACTCTTGTACCTCTCCCGATTAGGATACGGTCCCAGATCTGTAAAAACATAGGGTTTAAGCATCCAATTAATTTGTTTGTGGTGTTGATGATGTTGTTAATACAACATCATCAACGAACTAACTACAACATTTTTATTGTTGTCAAATTGCTTTTAGTCCTTTTTCTTAAGTTTGAAATAAAAAGGACAACGATCGTTTTAGTGGTATCAAATTATTTTAGTTTATTGTAAAAGAACCAAATAATTGCCACCGTCAATAATCGTGACAATTGAAACTCAAAAAATAATAGTTATTGAACTCGAAAGATAGGATGATTAAATAGTGTAGTTAGGACCAACTAATCCAGTACCCCAAGCACTCAAACGATGTAGTTAAATTACCTGTATAAGTGCCTCAAAGCACTTCGTATCGTCTGACTTATCAGCCAACATGCGCGCTTGAACCGATGTCATTACCCGTACGAGCGCGCATCTAACATTCTCTCCGTCGATCGTAATAACGTGCTTTACGCCAGTACTGAAAGGCAGTGTCGTCGCGGGCACTAAGGAATCTATGCTAAAAATAAACAGAGAGTTTTAGACTTTATTGCGTTGTAAATAAAGCTGTATTTCGATACGTATTCGTAAATCAGTAATCGTTTACCGATCAGTACCCATAGATACGTCCGCTGCTGAACGGTACGAGCTTCCCTCAGACAAAGGGGTTTAGCCATTATATACAAATTAAAAAAATTATACAAAAAAAACCTGGACTTTACGCCGGGCTTAAATCTGAGTTGCGTTTGAGTATTCGGTAAATAAAGTAGGCTTATATGCATAATTATGTACAGGTTCTGGCTCTCTGTGCACTAGAGTGGGAACCGTAAGAAGGTATATCTTGTAGTTTTAATTTATTTATAAATTGTCTAATACCCATATTTATGCCTCTTTATGAGCTGAAGTAAATTATTTTTATTTATTTATTTATATTTATATAAATGTACTTACAGCGAGTTCGGCTTTTCATTGGGAACCGGGAAGAAAAGCGTACACGTCAAAGACGCGTTGATTATACTCAAAGTTCGCAGCATTTCTTGGTGGTCTAAATTAGTATCACCTTTTGACCATGTGCTTAGTTTCTCTACAGCCGGCTTGAGGTATCTATCGGTTAGCATTTGAACGCATTCAGCTTCCTCCGCACTAGGAATATGCCATTTTAAATCGGCTTCTTTTAACGTGGGCCCTTTGCCCCACTCTCTAATCGGCAGCCATTTTTCCGGCGCATCCGCATAGTTATTAGGCGAGCTTCTCCATTCTTTTACGTCCATTAGCGAGAAGTAGTGTAGTATGTTAGCGAGGACTTCGCAAGCTCGCGTTTGTGCAGTTTTATTGCTCAATTTCAAAGCCTTGTCTAAAACGGGGATGACATGAGGTATGTATGGGAGTAACGCTGCACCGTCGCATTCGACAACATAGCCAAGCAAGACGAGCCCGTATAGAATGTCCCGTGATGGATTGTCGTCTTTCAAAGCTTCGTCTGTCAAAAGGTCCTGCAATCCTTCACACAGCTGCGGCAAGAACGCAGCTAAAGTTGCCTGCGCGTCGACTCTCGCAAACACTCTTAGAAGCACTCCGACCATACTCCCAGACACGCTAGTTTCGAACGTAGATTCAGTAGCGAAAGACTTGAATTTACGCAAAGCCTCTTTGAAAATCTTAGGAGACGATTGCATCAATACAGCTGTCGAGGCAGAGGAAATGGCAGTTTCTACTATAGCGTCTGTTTTGCTCCTGAACACTTCCAGATCTTTCGTGTCCAGTCGTACATTCTCCAAGACGCTTGACTCGATTATTACAAACAGTCTGTCTAGGAATACTAGAACGAAGTCTTCGAATTGAGCGGTAGATTCGCAAGTCAGTAGTTCTTCCTCAGTCAAGTCATTCCAGTGATTGTGGGCTGAGCTACAGTCCACAAAGGGAACCATCCACGCGAATATCAGTATGAAGTGGAGGCTGACTAATGTCTTTTTGATATCATTCGGATCTAGGCCCGGCAGTATTGCCATAAGTAATGGTACTACGTGCGTTGGGCCTTCAGGGTAGCCTGCGTCGGGTCCCCTTAGCAATGGTCTGGCTACGGACGCCACAGCTGCCATGCCAACAGTGACCTTATGTGGTTCGGTTAAGGACGTTAGAGAGTTTCTCAGCCTATCAATCAAAGGCGGTATGACTAACGCCGGCCTTAGTGTTGCTAGATTCTGCAATGCGATAGAGATGTCTGCTCCGGAGCGGTTGTACACGGCTTGTAACGTCGGGCTCAGAACTATTTCGACGAACTTGGTTATGTCTTCGTCGCGCAGTTTGTAAGACTCGGGGGTTTTGTTTTCCCAGTTGATTTTGCTTTTCTTTCTACGTTCACGCAGAACCCTGTAACGAAAGAGACACTTTACCCTATAACTAAAAACTCTAAAGAACTAAGCCAAAAAATTAATAAAAGAATCAATGAATAGGAAGTAGCCTTTATGTTATTCCAGACTTAATTTTCTGCGCAAAATTACATGTAGTATATTATTTAGTATACCTGTTCAAGAATTCCCTCGAGATCTTCCTAATAAAGTCCCTCAGTCTGTAGGACCAGCGGCCCGAGTTGGCGCTGTGAAGGTAACTCTCAATCGCGTCTAGGAAACACTGCAAGTGCTTCAGTATCACTCCGTCGGGATTAATGGACCATACTATCCAGGACGCCAGGTATTTTACATCTGGAAAAACAAGGTACAATATACATTACTGTATACAAAAAACCCAGAACACCCGAAACAAAAATATTTACACATCGTACAAATATGTATATATCCCGAGACGAGAATTTGAACTCGCAACCTCCTGCGTCGCAGGCGGATCTTGCCCGCGCGCTTGTCGGTCTCGTCATCGTCGTATAGATATCAGCAAGTTACCTACACATTTAATATTATAATAATTCTTATAACGTCGTTCAGTTCAATAAATATTTTTAAACTTACGCGATCTGAACACATAATTATAAGTATATTGATACAACGGGTATTTATCGCGTTGATTTACCTATTTTTTCCCGACGTTTCAACTGTTTTACACACTGTCGTGCTCACGGGATGACTGATAATTAAGTTCAGTGTTAAAACTTAAACTCACCCAGTCCGCTGTGTTTAGATTGCAAATGCATGTCTTTATAGCTGACAGGCAGATGTAGAGAGCTTAGAAACTTCGAGAACATTTTAGGCGCGTATGGGCTCCAGTCTATCGCACCAGGGTTACGCTTCGCCAGGCCAGCGAAGACTATTAGTAGATCCTGGAAAGAATAACAAATAAAGTATTAAATGGTGCGAATACAAGCAAATTACCATTAATTTGTATTTGTTAAGCATGAACGGAAAAGCTTGAGCCTGAACCTATACTTGCTCTGATCGTTTCTGGTACATATTCAAGAGTAAACGACTGATCTGAATATATTTACTTTACCTCAAATAGATTGAAGTGCACAAATAATCAAAGCGATCAATTTATTTCCTTGTTTTAATTATGCAATTTAAAATTTGTGACGTGTCCAAGAGTCGTATAAGGTCTAAATGAAATAAAGCACTTTGATGTTTATTTGTTTGTTTGAACAGCATCTACTAGTTCATATGTTGATACTTACATTAGCACCACACGGAGCGCTATAGCAAGTATCCCACAGCTCCATAAGCTCATCGAACCACAGCTTGTGTCCATACTCCGCGAACTTGGCAGGCAGAGCCACGGGCAGGAACATAGTTAGCTGCCCGATCATGTACACTTCCGACGACCAGGGGTTTATCTGCGGCATTATCTCGTCGAGAATCTCTTGCGTAGCTGACAGTTCGAAGTATCTGGAAAGTCATGAATGCTTTTAGCCTCTTAAAGGATTTCGTTAGGGTAAAGTAGAGTAACATGATTATTGACCACACTATTAACATGGCGCGCGGGTAGTTGTAAAATAAACAGGACCCAACTTAGGACGGGTCAAGTTATAGGGACGATATAGAGGAACGATTCTGACGAAATTATGACAACGTAGTCTCTTAGACTGACTGGACATTAGCTACTGTCGCTATAGGCTTTATGTTAATCACTATTTTTGCTACAAATAAAGATTTCTATTTAGCATATCAGGAATCTAATACTCATAACAAAAGCTCTGCAGATTTAAACTTACGGGCGCGCGCATTTTACTATGGACACGAATGAACACTCCAGAGATCTGAAATAAAAACTCATTTTTATTTATGAAGAACAAATTATAAATCTACCACATGCATATCCCTGTCACCTGACCACAGTGGCTGTTTCACATTCAAAATGGTTTAAAGCGAAGATGAATAGATTTAATTTAATTAAAAGAGTCAGATAGAGCCTATGCATTTGCTTCCCTTGGAGTCGAGACCCTAGATCTGCGGGGCACCGATGCTCTCCGGGTTTTAAAAAAAATATCTGAGCATCTGGTCTAAACGACGCGTGACCCGACAGCTGGTGAATATCTAGCACAACGCGTCAGCATTGCCATACAGCGTTGCAATGCAGCTAGCGTCTTGGGGACGCTTCCGACTGGGGTGATCTGGATCAGTTGAGCTGCCTGTAGATCGTTTGCAACAGTCTTAACTTAGCTCAATTGTAAATACCAGTTCTATTATTTACATTTTGGGTACAGATTAGGTATATTTTGTTATGACATAGTGACATGAAAACACTGATATTTTGGTTATGGCTACTGACTGTTGTGAGATAATTTGAGCTAATCAAAATAGGTCTCCTAAACAATTTGTTCAACTCTGATAAAAGTAATTTAGGTTTTTATGACTTTGGTGGATCTGCGTCTTAGGAAAATAAGCCAACTGACTCAGCATGACAAAACAAACTGGGCATCAAACAAATTACATTGAATCATCTTATAATATGGAACGATTTACATTGTGCAGGAGATTCAAATATTTTGCGTATTAATTTTTTTCTGTACTCTACAACAAGTTAAAACAGTAGCAAAATAATTTGTAAAAAATCGTAAACCAATCAATTAAGGAGAACCCATGGTAAAAAATTACTTTGATCCAATGGTATTCTACCTACTTTTGGAGTATTTACAATGAGATTTTTAACAAAAACTAACATATTCCCGAATTGGCAAAAAGTAGATATCATTGCATTGAATTTTGTTATAACAATTTGCAGCAAATTACGTTACAGTTAGTTTCAGAAAGCAGGAAAAATTTTATACTGTAAAAAAATATGGCGCGCAATGTAGATCAAACGGCCTTAACCAATGCGTCCTAAACTCTATCTCAATCAGTAAGTTGATGAATGAAACCAATCCAGCTGCCACCTGTGCGAACAAAGCATAACCCAAGAATATCTTTTTTTACGTGGGTGTTTTATCGTCCTCAGCGAAGCCAAAATAGTTCAGGGCGTCATCAAGACCTGATCCAGATATGAATTTGCGAATCATTTGCAGAATATCGACGTCTTGTTTACCAGCGTTATTTGACCTGAATATAGAATTTACGAATCATTGACAAGAAATGATCTTCATTCATAAAACGTGAAATATGAAGTTGTAATATGAGAATAATTAGGCTTTATGCCTTGCTTAAGCCGGTTTTAAGTCTCGCGTAAGCCGGCTTAAAGTTAAAACAACATTAAAGAATCCTGCCTATTTTAAAAGCAAGCATATTATCTAAGCAGGTGTATTTTGGATGAAACTTAGATGTTTAAAATGTTTTTGTAGAATTAGGTCCATATAGATGATAGCATTCATATACAAAGTTTATCTTGTAGGCTCAAGTACAACTGTTTCACACATATGCTTATTTGAGAGCAAGAGAGCTTTATTGTGCAATGCTAATTTTAATCCGTATTTTTGCATGAAACGACATTAAAAGTATAAATTTGGATAAGTATTTATATTTTACTTACGAAAGATAGTGATACATTCCAATGTCAGTTGCATTGTTTTTGAACAACTTTTTACCCAAATCGAAGAGTGGGCGCCATGGTAGTGTCAGTTCTTTGGGAGAAATCAAGTTACGCTTCCTGGAAATAATTATAATTAAGCTAAAGATCACAATACATTTCTATGCTAGATGTGAGTGCAGATCCTTAGGCTGGTGTTAACAAACAAGAATAGGACAATTTGCAGCTTCATGTGTTAGATTTGACATAATACAAATGTATGAAAACGTTTGTCCATTTAAACGTAACTGTCTGGTTATCTTTATAAAGAACACAGTGTTAGAATGTTAATTACTTATTATGAACAATAAAATCTGACGGCGGCGAATCTTGACGGGCTATGCTATTTAGTCGCCTGGGTGTTGTGTCTAAAAAAGCGAGGAGCAACGTTTTTCGTGAGGTTGTTAGCTACCAATGGGGTAGATTTTTGGTGGTGAGTGGTCATCTAGTTTGAATTTGAAGAATTAAATAAATTTTTAAGCTAACCTTTGGATACTTACTTTGCCAGCATGACAAACATAGTGCCAAACTTGTGGATTTTTGTAGGTTCCAGGTCAGGTATAAGGATAAGTTCATATGCTAGTTTTACGAAAGCAATGTGATCTTCTTTGCTGAACTTTAATCCATACAGTCGGATGTACCTGTGAATAAAAGTTAGAAAGTTTAGTCCAGGAGTACTGCAGATAAAAAAATAAATAATTAAATAATGCTGCATAATTCACACGACATCATCTAGCCCTCTAAGTAACTAAACAATGGCTTCCTTTTAATTAATAATAATAATATTTAATTATATATACAAATGTTGACCTTATGCTTTTCCAAAAAGGTATGGTCTGTTGCTCCTATGAAGAAAAAATCCTATTCCTATCCATAGTAATCACACATATTGCTGTAAGGTGCTGTAAGAAATTAAACTAATAATCATAGAATATCTAGTTCCATTGTGTTCATTCCTGACTTGCATAAATGGATAATCTTAATTCTGGACAGAGAGACAATTAGTAAACCAAAAGCCATGCCGAAATGAATTAAATTGCTGAGTAATTTTCTAGTTCCATCATTCTTTATTAATTGTTAAACATAAATAATTTGTATGTAAGTAATTAACTGTTTTGGAAAAGTGTTAAATGAACTCCTTTATTCAAGTAAATAGTATGTAATTGATGAGGCATCATGGCCAACTAGTTAAACTAAAAGTTGTCAGATTATTTGCCTGGAAGAGATTGCTTCAAAGTGAAAAGGTCACCCATTGTACTTGTGTCATATATAATGTTATTTCAGGCATACTATAATGCATAATTGTATTGTTGAATTCTAAAATTATGGTAACATAACAATGCATGCATTATTTTGTGAATGCCATACAAGCTGAAAGGTCAGGTGTAATTAGGAAGTCCTGGGAAACCGCCAGCATATTTAAAACTTGTAAGCAGTTGCCAAAGGTTAGTGCTGAACCATAAAGTATTCAGTATTGATCTAATTATAGAAAAGGAAGTTAGTAGAATTTATCTGGGATTCTTGAGAAACATGTATGAGAGCATATTATTATGAAACTATGAAGATTTGATGCTCAAGCACAGATCTCATAGAATACTTATCCTGTACTTTAACCAATGCAAAACTATAAAATAATATTCACGATGACCAATATTTTAGAAATGATGGATTTCAGCAACATTTAGGATAAGCAGGAAGGTAGGATCAGGTCCTGTAAGTGGGCTTACCACAATTACTACAAACCTCATTAATCTGGAGGACCACACACCACAGCCCGGTTTCATTTCACGAAACATGACAGCCTGAGCAAGGTTTGTCTTTACCTCCTTCAGGAATGTATTAGATTCAGTATCCAACTCAGCAGCATATGGCAAGAGATGGTTCATCACCACCTCGCTCTGGGGCTTGAACCCCAGAGCAGCTATACGCTCTGGGGTCATCATTTCCTCCTCAAATTCGTCGTCTTGCAGCATTTTGAGCGATTTTTTTGCTCTTTTTCAAGTTTAATTCACAGTCTTGTATCTTGGCGGCCTCATCAGAGCGGCCTGCCTCTTGTTTGTTAGTTGCACTTAGGAGATACCGCTCGGTAGCGGAAAACAAAGTATTTATCACAGGCCTAGCTTTATTGATTACTGCTACAAATTAATTCAACATTGAATTTACACAAGTCATTGAAGTACGCAATGAAAAAATCGAATCAAAAATTATCAACATCATCTAATTTACGCCCAAATTTGACATTGACAAATTATAAATACTTGACATTGAACTTCCATAAATATTAAAATGGAAGCAGCAAGCATTACGTCAAGCCAGCCTTCTAGCAAAGAAGTCAAGTCAAGCGCCATCTAGCCATAGTATTGGGAAGAGATGTAAATTTAGTATTTTACTTCTAATTGAGCAAGATATGGAGCTTATTAAATTATGCTAAAATAAAAAAAACTTCTTGCTTCCAAGTCAATACAACAAAAGGATTAGGAGATTTTACTCGATTTTTAGGCTACCGATGGGGCTGCCACACTAGGCTGGTCGCCCATTCTGGATGCAGGAATGAGATCCGATCAACCGTTAAAGCGTGGAAAAAGGTTTACTTTCGCCTGTTGTATAAGATTTTTTATTTATTTATACATTATTTTAATAATATAATCCACTACATAGCTTTTTGTTCGAACACAATTTGAGCCTCACTCTCGTTACAGTGTAGCGCGAGCTATTTGTTTCGCTTTTATTCTTACTATTTGTTTAACGTGTGAAAAAGATACGCTATCGAGGCGCTACCGCGCCGCCGCCGCCCGCCGCTGCCGCGCTGCCGGCGCAGTCGGGTTGTAAGCGTTTTATTTTTCTAAGAAATTGAAAATTGAATATACTCTATTTTTGCAGGCTTTTTGAATAAAACAGAACGTGTTATTTCAAATTTATTAATAAATATACAAAAATAAACTTAAGTTATTGAACAGTTCACAATAATAAAAACGGGCCAGAAATAAATATCACACAATGGCCTCAATACCAGCCAAAATTATACAGCTATGGAAGAGTCACTTCAGCCAAGCCAATATTGAGATCTGTATTAAATTTTTGCCAGTAGTGTACACAATAACAGTAAAGACGTGTCTTATTTAAAGGCTGTGAAGGCTAGAATAATTTTAAGCTCTATTGGAAGACATTAAAGCTCAGGTGATAACTGAATCATTGCCGGCAGTGAACAGACTAGCAGCCATGACCATGTCTCGCTTCATAGCTGTGGAGGCTAACATGATTTTAAATTCTATTGCAAGACATTAAAGCGCAGATAATTACTGAATCTTTACGAGAAGTGCACAAACTGGCAGCGATGCCCAACATTTTAAATTCTATTGCAAAACATTAAAGATCAGATAACAACAGAATCTTTACTAGTATTGTACAAACTAGCAGCGATGCCCAACATTTTGAATTCTATTGCAAGACAAAAGATCAGATAACAACTGAATCTTTGCCGGTAGTGTAGAGACTAGCAGCGAAGACGATGTCTCGTTTGATTGCTGTGGAGGCCAGCATCATTTTCTCTTGTAGATTCGGGTCGCCGATCAGCATTGCGGCGTCTTTTACATCTACTAGCAACTGAAACAAATAGTTTTGGATAACAAGGGTGGTGTAGAAAATACTCTTAATTTTGTATCGCATTGATATCAGCCAGGAGCGCGGAGGCAGGGTGTGGCCTTGAGTGCGCGCCATGCGGCACCGGTACGTAGGTACGAGGCGACTGGCAGTTTTATGCGAACGGACTAACGATTGGGTCGGTCGGGCGTCTCATGTCATGTGACCAAGCAGTTATGATAGGTAGATTGAGTTTGTTTTGGTGTGTGAATAAACTGCAAATTTAATATCTCTACATTCTAAACAATATCTAATTCCCACTGTATATTTTCCTACAATTTTGAAAATAAATAATCAACCAACCATAACCTATCTATACCAATAGTGTTATTATTAGTGAAATCAGAGTCAACGTGAACGTCTTTTGTTTTTCGTATACTGTGCTGATGCAGATTTGTGACGTCGACAAATAACTAAGCGCCAGTTTTATATAACTGAGCTGTTGGTTATATAAAGTTTGAGCCAAATAAGTATGAATAAAGCATCATACCTCATGTAACTGCTGTATACACCTGACAATAATGCCCTCTTGCACGTCAGTTAACTCCATAATCTCAGCGAATGGCTTTTCAAGCGCCCATTCGTACACCACTCGTACTAATCCAAAGTTAAGTCGCTCTGCTTGACCTTCGAATTGGCTGACCTGTAACAGAAAACATCTAGTAAGTACCTAATGACCTGTAGCTATACATAGACAAGTGTTGTTTCATGAGAACAACGCTTGGGGCACGGTAATGCGTCGCAATTACGTAATATCGTAGTGTTTTCGGGCTGTAGCTATTTATTTTCACTTTGGGTGCCCACGACGCACACGCCAAAACGTTTCGTTACCGTTCTCTCTATTATTCGCTAAATCTAACTGAATGAAACTTACCATAAACTTAGCCTCAATATTCCCCAGTTCAGACTCAATCTGTTCGATAGCCTTCACGCCGTCCTCCAAGTTATCCGGCAGTTGGTTGCCGGTTTCTCTAGTCTTCGCTTGGAATACGAAACAGCTGAGTAACGCCGCGATTTCTGCTGGGTCTTTTTCAGTGAATACGTTGCGGAAGACTAGCTCGGTTATGATTAGCTCGTTGGTTGCCATACCGCAGGCTACTCTACCTGAAATGAGAGGAAAGGGCAACGGTTTGAAAGTAATAAATAAAAGTAGTAAATTTAGTAGAAATAATAAAGTATTTATCATCTAAGTTCATATTCACTCACACATCTTTTTGTCGCGCAACTACGAGTATTAATGTCATTAAATTTTTAATACGAACTCCTCATTCAATAGATACGTTCTGGAAGATTTAAAACTATATAAATTCGAATATTTATTTTGCTGATGTTAAAAACAATTTAATTACCTCTTGGTAGATACTACATTATATTTACCTTTCAATATGACGCCGTCCTTATCATCGATATAGTTCAACTCACGGAGAACTAACAATCTACTCTGATAGTCGGGGTATAGAGCAAGATTCTCGAAGGAGAGAAGTCGCTTGTACTTGTCTCTTTTCCTTTCAGTCTGCTTGCGTTCGTACACGGTCGCGAATTCCGATTTGAAGTTTGCTATGTCCGTTGATTTCTTGTGGGCGTTTAGTTCTTTCTGTAAATAATAATTAGTTTCAAATATCTAGTGAACTATCACTACATAGTGAAATGAAATGAAATGAAAGTTTATTTCTTTAGGCTTACAAATAAGCACTTAGACAAGTCATATCTTATACTATTCATTATTATATTGATGTTCACTTCAATTTTTTGTCCACCAGTGGAAGAAGTGAGAAGAAACCACTAGTATGTTCATAACTTATGTGTCTAGTACATCTGATTTGCATATCTGTAAATCGTTAGATTTTGAGTTGGAGCAAAACTCGTTCCAAGCTTTTTTATCTTCTAGATAATCTGATATTTTGTAATAAGCCTTTTTACAAATAATATGCTTCACAATTTTTTTAAATTGATTTATTGATAATTTTTGCAACTCACTTGGAGTTTTCTTGTAGAAGCGTATACATTGCCCTTTAAAAGATACACTTATCTTATTTAGTCTAGTTGTGGGAACAGCGAGTTTATGCTTATTTCTAGTATTTACATTATGTATATCGCTTTTTTTAGCGGACCGATTGATGTTTTTATGAGTGTACAACAAGTTTTCATAAATATATTGACATGAAATAAACATAATGACAGTACGTACTGTCATTATGTTTATTTCTTTGAATTTATTACGTAGGGTTTCTCTGGGACCCATATTATAGATCGCACGAACAGCCCTCTTCTGCAACACAAAAACGGTGTTTATATCTGCAGCGTTCCCCCACAATAGTATGCCATAAGACATAATACTATGGAAGTAGCTGAAATAGACTAGTCTAGAAGTATCAACGTCTGTAAGGTGACGGATCTTTTTAACTGCATATGCTGCAGAACTAAGTCTCTTCGATAGATTATCTATGTGTGGGCCCCATTGAAGTTTACTATCTAAGGTTATTCCCAAGAATACGGTATTGTCTACAATTTCTAGCGTTTCTCCTTTTACGTTTACATCAGCCTTAACTTGTTTTACATTAGGTAGAATAAATCTTATACATTTTGTTTTGGTTTCATTAAGCAAAAGATTATTGATACTAAACCAATGGGACTACCTTTGAGATTGCAGTATTTACATCGTCGAAATTTGTGTTTTGTCGTTTCATTTTAAAAATTAATGAAGTAGTAGTAGTAGTATAAAACAAAGTCGCTTCCCGCTGTATGCTTAGATCTTTAAAACTACGCAACGGATTTTGATGCGGTTTTTTAATAGATAAAGTGATTCAATAGGAAGGTTTATTAACTATTGGACACTTATAGATTTCGACGCGGGCGAAGCCGCGGGGTGCAGCTACTATAAGAGAACGTTTTTCTAATGAATTCAAGTACTTTAAAAAAAATTGAATTTTAATATTACCTGGCCTCAACCACTTCAAATATAATTGATACTTATAGCACGAGTTCGACTCGCATTTGGGATTTATTTTAATAAATGTGTCATGTCAAGCCCAACCAACGCCATCACTTGATGTTGACATTTTATCTATGTTAAAAAGGCACTAACAAATAGTAGGTATCATTAAGAATAATCTCACTTACTATACACTGGTTTGTCTTATGCATCGTTTGCAGAATCTCCCTGTAGTTCTAGAGTTAGATAGTATATTTATATATTGGATGTAAGCCTGACCGCAGGAAAGAATGAATGAAATCTAAACTTTATTGCACCTAAAAGATAACAAAAATAAAACCTTACCTTGTATATCTAAATATTAAACATGAACAGTACAATAGGCGGCCTTATCGCTGACAGCGATTTCTCCCAGGCAACCTAGAAAGCTGATGGAAAAGCACCTAAGGGGCCTCCGGAGGGACGAATTCTACATACAAACGTAATACCAAAATTATTTCTAATTCAAGCATATTTCCACTATAATATTGCATTATTTGTATTAAAATAGTATTTATCTAGGTTCCTATATATATATTATTATTTTTTTCAAAATACTTACCTAAACCTCATTCTGCAAATTTTTATGCGAAAATGGACATGTTTTCTTGCTATTTGTTTCGTATTACAAACATAATATCTTACGTTTTATATATTAAGAAACATAGCTTATATTGTCTAGTTACAGAATAACAATACTTTGTGAAGAATACAAAAAGTTTTCAGTCATAATTTTTGGTATTACGGAACAAACCAAATTTTGAACGGCTAATATTGCTATCGCGCACGCGTGTGTCGCGGCGCAAAGGTTAAACAGGGATAGCGATATTCGGAGCGATTTTTGCAAACGAGGGTCGCCGGACCCTTAATATGAGAGTCTACTTACTATGCACTGGTTCATCTTATCCAGTGTTTGAAGAATCTCCCCCGTGGTTATAGAAAGAGACTGGGTTAGCACGACTTTCTCTAGCGTAGTCGCTCCGGTCCTGACTGCGTGTGACAGTCGTGATAGCTCCTGTACTGCGCTTGCGCATGTTGATCCCACTGGTGCGTCTTTAAACCTTGAATGGAAAGAAATGCATGAACCAATATTGACAAGTTTTTTGATTGAGTCAGATGGACAAGAGTCAATAACTTTATTTCCTTATTTATTTATTATTTACTTCCACTTCTCGCGATCCAACGCTGCAACAGGCCATGATGGAAGATGTACCTCGAGCTCGTCGCGCCATCTCATCCTGGGCCTTCCACGTCGCCTCTTAGCGTTGGGTGGGCTCCGCTCTGTGGTGGTCTTTGCCCACCAGTTTATTTCCTTAGGCTTACAAAAAAAGCACTAAGAAAAGCAAAATTTTATACTACTCTTCGCGTCTACATCACTAGTCTCGAAGTTAGCTAGAGCAAGGTGTTCTTACATTGAATAAATAAATATTAAATCATTAACTAATAAAATTATACAAAAATTTAAGCAGAAGTTATATGTATAATTACGTCGTATGAGCACTCAGTATAGCGCGCATTTTTATAGACAACTGTCTAAATAAATTGTATATAACTAAATCAATCAATCAATCAAATCATTTATTTGCAGAACACATTATTACAGGTACATGTCAGGTAACTAGAGTGGAGTCAAATGTGCTCAACCCGCAAGCAGGTGTGCAAATATTAAAGCGTGTTTTAAGGTCGTTAAATTCATCAATAATTAAAATAATTAATGAAAATAAATAAATAGGTACAATCAATAAATAGTTAACTTTAAAATTAATTCACAATCGTCAAAACTTAATACATTCTCTACTTAAGATTAATAAATTCATTTACACTATAGAAACATTGGTCAAGGAGCCACTTATTTAATTTTTGTTTAAATAAATTACCATTGAGGTCTTTAATAGATTCTGGTAACTTATTGAATATAGTAATGCACATATTATATAATTTTTTTTCATAGATTAACTCACCTTGGCATCGACCTTTTATCGACATCCTGTATAATCAACTTCTCATCTATCTTGAGCGTCATTTTCGTGATCGCATCAATATTCTTGGGCGCTATTGTTATGATACTATGGTCCAAAGTCCCGAGATCCGTGCCGGTATAGTCGTACATAGCTGAGAATCCGAGCATTCTGTACCAATTGTCCTCCATATCGAAGTTGTATTTGTTCGTGTCTGTTTCTACTGTGTTTAGAACTAGGACCTTGTATGGCGTTTGGCGTGGTCCTGAAAAATATTTATGTTGGAAGAAAGTCGACATGTCAATGTCAAGCTTCTCGTGTATCAATGTAGTGCATATGTAATGTCTGCTAATATATAGTTCTCTCTCTCTATCTCTCTCTTCCAACGATCGATTAACAAAGTTCATGTATTTTTTGTAATCAACTTGAATCTTTAATTTAATATTTCCAATAAGATTTAAGACTTAAACTAGAATTAATCTTAAACTAGATATTGCAAATGTTTAAACACCGAGTTTTCTATTGAATGTTTTGCCAATAGAAAATTCGGTTATGTACAGCATTATCAAGTATCTTTAACTTAATAATTCTGTGCCTAGCCGAGTTGGTAAGTACTTTTAATCCGTAAAACCACGAATAAGACGGAAACAGACCAAATTTCTTCGTATGTGGGTTGCCCACACTAACTTAAGTCTCACAACTCTTTTACTGATCAGGTAAGTCGAAGTAGGTAGGTAACTTTATCGTTTATCTATTATGTTAAACTCACCAGTAGAATTCAAAAGCACTCCCAGCTGATTTATATATGGCCCTGAAGATATCACTAGAACCTTGCCTGGTACCATTTCCTTCGCCACCTTGGCTTGCCCGAGCAGGATCGGCATTATGTCGTTTAGCACTTCTATGTAGGTGATTGCTGTAAAGTGAGAAGGTTTAATAATTTATGCTTAATCGATGACAATAAGAAATGCGAGCGACATATGACATTTGTGAAAATGAAGTACATAGTTGCCGTGACGGTTGGGGCGTCAGAATCGAACCCTCCAAGTCAGCCCGTGCCATTATTTATTTGATGACGACCACTGTGGCGCGGTGGGCGAAGGTCTGCCTGCGACGCAGGAGGTTGCGGTTTCGATTCCCGCGTCGGGACAAATGTTTGTACGATCTTCAGATATTTGATCGGGGTGTAGCCTATATTCATGTTTCGGAGCCTATTCAATACCAACAAAACTTTCCTCTTTATAATATGATTAGTATAAATATATATAGGCCTCCTCATCGATTTCGATGGGCGACCCTAGGTAATCACGGATTTTTTTTCAGATGATTAGTTTACATCGATATTCATATAAACCTTACCAATATCATAGAAGGTAGCCAGCGGAGCGAGATGCGAAGCGAGCGGTGTGCTACATTTCTCCGAATACTCCTTCTCTGCGAGCTCCAGCTGTTTCCTATAGTTGTCAGCTTGCAGTATCTGGTTGAATTCGCGGAATGAACGCTGCATCATGCCTTCCACTGAGACTGTCTCGGCCCTGTAATTCAAAACATTTGAAGTTGATCAAACTACAAACTTAAAGTGCTGTATTTCCTTTAGACCGTACATGACTCTTGGACACGTCACAAATTTCAAATTGCATAAAAAAAACCAGGTGAAAAAGTGATCGTTTTGATTTTTTGTTCACTTCAATCTTTTTAGGGAAAGGTAAAGAACCGAACAAGAAAACTTTACTTTGTTGGATTATTACTTTTCGAGTTGGAAAAAAACTTCTTTATGAATACTATAGGTATATTCACGGTTATAGGCGATATATACAATAGAACATAAACTATGAAATGGCAAGGTCGACTAAGTCGAAGCTACCAGGGAAAAGGCAGGATCTTGCGATCGAAGCCTCTGATTTATTGACTTCATTGTCATTCCAATACAAACCCCACCACCAAAGTGCAAAAATACATTCTGTGGCTAAAATAACTTTACAATTCTTACCGTAACAAGCTCAGTATCATAGCGTATGTAAGTCTGAACTGCGAGGATAGTTTCTGGGGAATGCCCATCATCATGCCTTTCAGGGTCACTAGGTCTGGCACGTCGTCTTTGCACATTATTATCACTGTGCCGGTCGCGTCCAAACCTGGAGACAAATAAATAATAAACATAAATAAATAATTCTGGATTATCCAGACAGCATCATCTAGCCCAAGTTAAGCAGAGCTTGTGTTAAGGGTACTAGGTGACTGATATACTACAATATAATAGATAGTTTATTCTAATATAGATAGAAAACGACCAGGACACCCGGTACAAATATCTGCAGATCGTACAAACATTTGTCCCAATGCAGAATTCGAAAGGTACCTATGTATCTTTCTTTTCTTTTTTCGGTGAAGCCACTACCGAACTCAGCTGTTCAATCTTACCTCTTCTGCCCGCTCGTCCCGCCATCTGTATGTATTCCGCGGGCGCTAATGTCCGTCGCTGTATGCCGTCGAATTTGCTCGTCTCGTCAAAGACAACCGTACGGGCTGGCATATTCACACCCATTGCGAATGTTTCCGTCGCGAACAGGATTTTAACCTGAAAATTGAGTAAATTGTGATAATTTTGAATTATGTGACAATAAATATGAGTAATTGTGACATTTCAAAGTCTGGATCTGTCAATATTGAAATAATCACACAAATATTGTAGATCGATTTATGGCTGTTTGTTACCTCTTCACCCAAAACTACTGAACAGATCTGGCTGAAATTTTGCATATATGTAGCTATAAACTGAATCAAACAAATAGGTTTTTTATGCCATAATGTAGTTTCCATGGGATGAAATAACCTTTAAACGTTTCCATAGACACAACGCTTGCGAGGCCGCTATAGTTTTAGCGTGAAGAAGTAACAACGATCCATCAATCCATCCAAACGTTCGTATTTATAATATAAGTGTGATGTATGTATGTGTGTGTGTTGTAGGTACAAGACGAATAATAAACTACTTAAAAAAGTGAGTTCATAAATAAATAAAAAATAACTTCCAATATCAAAGTTCAAGCTTAGTAAAGTTACAATGAAAACCAAAACTTACGAAACCGGATGCGAACAGCATTTCAACAATTTCTTTGAGCATAGGCAGGATACCGCTGTGATGAATGCCTATGCCATTTTCCAAAACTCTCTGAAGCCTTATAACCTAAAAATAAACATTATTTACTAATAGATAGGGTTCATCATATCAGCCAATATTTTATTATTACATTTCCACAGCAGGGCACAGGCCTCCCCCTGCGACTGCTACGATGTCGTCCGTCTATCGAGTATATCTATATAATAGTTATATCAGATATCGATAGTCTCCCAATACTCCGTTTTGCATTGTATTGCGAAACGCAGAATCGACAAACGGGAGTTCCTTTACTTCCCAGCAACTATCAATTCTGTGAGATATATGACCTGCCCACTGCCATTTGTGCCCCAAAATTCATACTTTATTCAATTAAAATGGAAACTTAAACCTTACTTCTTGAGGGGTAAGGCTGAAAGTTGCAAAGTTAAAATCACTCACTTGCGGTAATTTTCGGTCGGGCTCTTTTAGTCTTTGTACGCATCTTTGGAAGAAGGATTTGATATGACTTTTCTCTTTTCCCGTTGTCAGATCCACAGACATAAGATTTTCTGCGTTTTGGTCACACCTGGAAGCAATTTCAACCGTATAATATATGTCATAGCATTTAAATTACAAAGTTTTATAGGACAATTTACCGATTTCGTGATAGAGTAAATGCAACAACTGGTAATTTGTCCTTCTGTTTCAAATGATCGATGAATGCGATCCACATAGTTTGTTCTGCCTTTGGATTCATGAACTGCTTTCCACCTTAGAAATTACAACTTTATTATTCACTGAAGCAGTTTCAAAACTAAAACCATAGCCATCGTACAATTGAATTACAACTGTATGCTGGTATACCTTTAGGTCCAAAGTTCTTTTTGAAGTCATTCTCTCTGGATTTCTTGGCGGCTAGTGCTTCGTTGTAGCCTCGAAGTAGGAAGTTTCCGTCTTTGTCAATCACTTTGAATCTTTCGTGCTTCGACTTTCCACCGGAACCTAAAAAGGGAACAAATAACATAAGTTCATGTATACAAATTTAAACATTATTATTGATTTAATTAGAATTTTATTTATAAGGTAACTACGTACTTACATACATAGGTGTTATGTAAATAAAATAAATTTTACGTGTTATTCTCGAAATTTAAGATTTTTTTTACATGTGCTATTTTTATCAGTATGTTGCTTACCTGTGTACAAATAATGACATAGCGGCACAGGCCGTTTCGGCGTCGAGACGACATAAACCTTGCGTTTCTTGGTCCGCCCCACCCAGTCGGCGAATTGAAGCGTATTCGGTACAGTTGCACTCAACATTACTATGGTCACGTGGGCTGGCAGGAGAATCAACACTTCTTCCCATACATAGCCTCGCTGGAAATAGGTTAATAATATTTGTCTGTTTACAGCCAGCCTAACATCAGCGATTTTCTGTAATTCTTTAGGCCTTAGATCATTTAAATTATCATCATGCTATGTTAGTCATAAGCCTCTCCTAATGAGCGCCAGTGCCTTGTCTTCAGCTTGACGCATCCAACATCTGGCTGCAGTCTTACGCAGGTCGACATCCCACCTGGCCAGAGGGCGTTCTACTCTACGTTTGCCGAGTCGTGATCTCCACTCAAGAACACGTTTAACAGTCGTTCATAGCCAGCCTAAAATCCCCGATTTTCTGTCATTCTTTAAACCTTAGACCATTTAATGGGTTAAAATTTGACTTTTAACCCGTTTAACACCTAATTAAGATGTAGAACTCAGACTCACCTCAGCATTATTAATATAATGCACTTCATCAAAGACCACAAACTCCAGATCCCTCGTCACATCCGACCCACAGTACAGCATAGACCTTAGAATCTCGGTGGTCATAACTAAACACGTCGCTGTCGAGTTTATCTGTAGGTCGCCAGTTAGTAAACCTACTTCACCGAATAGTTTATTGAAATCGTTGTACTTTTGGTTTGAGAGGGCTTTTATAGGCGAGGTGTAGATTGCCCTGTAAAATAAAATTAAAAGTAGTTGAAATTGAAGATACTTGTGTCTCTAAGAAGCAGTAGCGACACCTACCGTGAAATGTAACAATAATGTGTAATGAGTTCCAAAAACTTATTTCAGTGAATGTTCATTTAGGAAAAACGATCACTGCGGCGGCGCGGTGGGTTTTTTCTTGGTTCCTTGATAGTTGCAAGCCTCTCTTCAAGAACTGTAGGATCCTTCCTCTCGCATGTATGTATATAAGGGAAGTTTGTCTGTTTGTAAAATCATATCCAAAATATTTTCAAAAACGTAGCGATGTAATAACCCGGCAAAAAAGGCCGAAGTTTCAAAATGCACTCTATAAACACCAATGCCATAAAGATATTTATAAAAGAAATGTGTATAACATGTGCATAACTATTTACAATAAATTACCGGAAGAACTAAAAGAATTAAATGGAAATATATTTAGGAAAAAGTTAAGAGGATGGCTACTTGAAAAATGTTTTTATACTGTGAACGAATATCTAGAGATTTAAATTGTTACTTATAATGACTAATATAATTAATTTAAAATATAATTATAATAATATGACTCGCATAATATTTGCACGCCTGCATGCAGGCTGAATACATTTACTAAATTAGTTATAAGATCTGACATTGTATAATTTTGTATTCTTGCAAATAAACGATTTGATTTGATTTGATTTGATTTGTTTGTTTCCAAACATATCATATAACATCAACATCGAGTTTGGCTAGTATAGATGGCGCCACTTGGTACGGCAATTTAGATTAGTATTTTAGTACGACAGAAGTTAGAGACGTACCTGGTGCAATTTCTTCTTGACATGGCTATAGCGTATTCTGCCACTACAGTCTTACCGGCAGATGTGTGGGCGGCTACGAAAACGTGATGACCCTCTTCTAGTTTCAAGATAGCCTATAACCAATCAATATACAAATTGTTTATTAAATAATAAAGGATACATAGTCTTCATCATATTAGAAGACACCTTTTAACACTTTGACTGCTGTTTTTTTTCGACGACTGCGATCTTTTTTTTTACCTAAAAAATTCGCGCTGCCGCTCTACACAGCGGTTGTGTTGCGACGCACATGCGTTTCGTTAGAAAAATATTACAGCTCTGCTGAGTCACAAAGATCTGTATTTTCTTAGCCGCTGCGCTAGTGTGGATTTTCGCAGATTAGTCACTTGTAGAAAACTCATACCGTGCGTTTTCAGCACTCAAAGTGTTAAGTATTATGGAAATACTTGTGGATAGTGGCTAGGTGGCTTATTCGTTTTCGAAGGCTAGCTCGGTATAAAACGAACAATAATAATGATTTTAAGTAGATTTATAAAATATATAAATAGTTAAATTGATTACAATGTCTTCAATCATCATCACCATCAGCCATATTAGTCCACTGCTGGACATACGCCTCCCGCAGTGAGCCACAGAGTGCCCATAGCCCGCATAGTTTAATATTATTATAGAATAAATAATGCTGGACAATTCACACAGCATTATCTAGCCCCATGGTAAGCAGAACTTGTGTTATGGGTACTAGATAACTGATATACATAATACAATATATTACATAGATAGATTTTTTTTTTTTTATATTTACGACTAGAACACCCGGAACAAATATCTGCAGATCGTGCACACAATTGTTCCGAGGCGGGAATCGAACCCGCAACCTCCTGCGTCGCAGGCGGACCTTCGTCCACCGCGCCACATCGGTCGTCAACGATAAGATATAGTTAACGATTATGGAATAGTATATTACATTTTATCACAGGTCCAGAACACAGAACAGTGGAATAACAGTCTGAGCCCATTGATCTGTTTTGCGTGATGGTATGCAAACGTGTTTGAAAGAGTATTTTAATTTATACTCTAGTTTAGCGATTTTAGTTAGTGTGTGTGTAAATTTCGGACGCCAAAATCAACATCTTTAGGCACAATGGTCATCTGGCCAAACCATATATCAGGCACTAGCGGCCCGTCCCGGCTTCGCCTGGTTGGGCATTTGTTTCATAACATTTTGCAAAGAACATAGAGTAAGTAAATGTTTCTTTATGCATGAAAAAGTATTTAAATTTTTCGGGTTAATATATAGCCTCACACTTACACTCACAAATTACGTGGCTTTCGTTCGAATCGATTCAGTAGTTCCAGAGATTACCCCCTAGAATCTAACAAACTCACAAAATTTACCTCTTTATAATATTAGTATAGATAATAGTTTGAGGGCTGAAAAGTTGCTGGAACAGTAGAATAGACAACTATCTAGAATTAGTATAATAAATAAATAAATAATGCTGGACAATTCACACAGCATTAACTAGCCCCATGGTAAGCAGAGCTTGTGTTATGGGTACTAGATAACTGATATACATAATACAATACATTGCATAGATAGATATTTTTTATTATACATAGAAAACGACCAGAACACCCGGAAAAAATATCTGCAGATCGTACACACAATTGTTCCAAGGCGGGAATCGAACCCGCAACCTCCTGCGTAGCAGGCGGACCTTCACCCGCCGCGCCACATCGGTCGTCACCCGTTTAAATAATATAATCACCTGTTTCTGGAAGTTATCCAACTCAAACGGATAAGTATGGGCCATATCCTTCAACCGCTCCCTGAATTCAGGCACAGGTTGCGACACATCAATCATTTCCGCCCATTCAGTGGATGTTGCTCCTAACTTCACATTGGAACTGGTTATGTTGAGGATCGGAAGCTCAGGCAGCTCTATCCTAGGGGTGATGATAGATGAACCAAGGAAGTTGTCATCGGAATCTGGCTCTATTGCAGTAGTCTTTGTTTGTTTGGGTGTCTTGTCCTGGATTTCTTCATCTGACTTCCAAAAATCTGTGAAATGTATAAGTATTGGAAAGTTGTTTTCTAAAGGTAATAAATAATTATGAATAAATAGTTCACCTCATACGGTTTTAGAGGTCCTTATATGTCTATCGAATTAAATTGTATTATGACAACTGTTGTGACACAGTGGGCGAAGGTCCGCCTGCGATGCAGGAGGCTGCAGGTTCGAACCGCACCTTGGGACAAATGTTTTTAAGATCTATAAAGATATTTTCTACAAAGACATTTGTTCAGTGTTTTCCGAGTATTTTCTATGTATAATAAAAAATATATAACTATGTAGGTAATGTATTGTATTAAGTTAATCAGTTATCTAGTACCCATAACACAAGCTCTGCTTAGTTGGGGGGGTAGATGATGCTGTGTGGATTATTTTTATTATTAATTAATAACTTATCATTGTTCAAAATAAAGAAAAGTGTAGTAGAAGAAATAGTTCATGTGTTTTTGGATTTAAATTACCAAGTAAACAGGTTTCAATTTAACTGTAGGTATTTGAAGAAATGAGTTGTTAAATATATGCTGGTTCAAGTCACCATGAAACCCTAACCCACCCACAATCATAGGGGCAGCTTCCTAAGTTATTAACAGGGCTTACCTAATAAGTGGGCATGGCTATCCATAGCCTCTCTTCTTTGTTCAATATTTATCTTAATTTCTATGTCCTCTTTCACCTCTGGCATATCCTGCGACTCTTTTGCTTTATCAAGAAGAGTGAAGCCATCTTTGGCAAATAACACACTCTCATTGCATCCTGGGACCTTTGATAACAGAACTGAAATATAAAATAATTAGTTTATTAGCAATAAACAGGAGCTTAGAGAAACTTTATTCCTGCATTGGATGTACAATGTTCCACCTAACATTCACTCTGTGATTGAGCATCTTTTTATAAGGAATTTACATTGCTATCATTTTCAGATCCTTTACTCAATAAATATAGCAAGCAAAGTGAGTTTAAGGTTTTGTGTTGTGGTTCGTTTACAAAAATTTTAGCCTTGTTAGTGTTATCAATGAATATGAAAATTGGGAAACCTTTTTCAATTATTGATATGATGTATATCTAATTTTGTTTACATATGCTTCAAAATAAAAAAGTCATGAAGGGTTTCAGATTGAAATACTGTATCTTAATGTGGTAGGTTTTAATACCTTCTCCTAGAAACATTCCTGGCTCTTCATTTTGCAAGTCTGGTTTTACTTCTAGAACAGCTCTTTGGAGCATTTTGTTCAGTATTTCTTCCTCAAAACCTGCTGGTAGGAACGGGCTCTGGGTAACTGTGCCCCGAGTAGCCTTGTTAGGGGGCAATGGAGGCCGAGCCATCGATATCCCTTCATCCTCATCTTCATCGGGAATAGGGACTTCTTCAAAATTAATTATTTCTCCAGTTGCTAAATCTCGAACTGTCTGGAAAATTTGTTTAAATTTGGAATATAAAAGAAAAAAGTTTTTGTCAATATAGTTTTTTCCTATCAATGTTTAAGAATGTGTAAGGCAAAGACATTCAGATTGCTGGTCATTAACATCATAATGGTATCAAGCAAGTCTGAATTTGATAGACTATTGCATACCCAAGTAATATTTTATTCTAATTTAAAGTAGAATCACCTAATAATAAGTACATGCAATAAGCCGTGCAGTAGAACCACGGCAGGCAGTCATTTCTCGGGGAATTACCTCTAGCGTAGTATTACATTCAAAATCATCGTAGAAGCGGGATAATGAATCGACATTGCTTTCGCGATGCCAATGACCTTGCGATCTTTCCCAGCTATGAATTGATAGACGCTCAGGCTTGAGGATATAGTCTTTCACACGTTCTCCAAGATCTTCAAGCACTGGAGGTACCTAAAACATCAAATTTTATTCAAATACTGAACATGGAATATATTGAAACTAATTAACATTGAATTAATTACTGCCAATATACCTTAAAATCAGAGATGTCTCTTGTATCTTGAGACATTTTTATTTAAATAATACTACAGCTTTACGAATTATTCGGTATCACAAACAAAACAAAGAAACATCATAACCTTACTCTTTCTGTTTACTTTTTTCTGTATGACATTGACAGTCTAATAATATTTGACAAATTAAATTAACATTAGAATCAATCATACATTTGGTAGAATGTAGCCTTGTCTGGATTGGACAAATGAAATCTGGAATCTGGAATCAAGGAATAATCCCCTTGTCACCTTGGCAAGGATACTCGTTGAGGAAGTAGGTAAGTACTAGGTAGTAATGCCCATATAAGAATAAGTATAGTACATGGAATCGCACAAAAATTGCCATAAACAAATAGGGCTACACGCTCATACGTTTTGCATAAATAGGCAAATAAGAGGTCGTGTTACGCTGACATTTGCAACAAATAAATTCGATTTCGACTTGAACTTCCCCGAGTGCGAGGGCTTACGTATTATAATACCAAGAACCTTAAAATGTGCGTTCCCTCGTGGTACTTAAATGTGCTTACTTAAAGCTATGCACGTACGTTTGTATGTAGGTACTTTGCGGAGGGGTAGCGAGTTAGTAAAGTGGTTCCTGATACTAAATCTTCTATGGTAATGCCACGAACAGACTGAAGCAATGCAAAATATCATAATAAAGTCATCATCATCAACCTACAATTGTCTACGGATGGACATAAACCTCCTCTGATGGGAGCCATAGCGCCCTGTCTTCTATTGCCATATCCAGAATCTGCCTGCAGTGTTTTGCAGGTCGTCACCCCACCTGGCCGGACGGTGTCCTCCATACACTACTTTTGCCAAGTGGCGGTCTCCACTCAAGAAAATGTTTACCCCAGAGCGGTGGTCGGTTCATTTCCAATCCATCCTAAGGTTGCTTGGAAGAGATCGCTCTCAGCGATAATTCCGCCCTTTATACTTCATTTATTCTAACTATGTTTATTACTGTATTGTTTTCGGTTATGTGTGGTATAATTAAGTGTTTTCTATCTATCTATCTACCTGGAGATAAACTAGTTAGGAAGTAAACTTTATTTTAAAAGGTTTATTATGAGTCATTGAGCCTGATTCATTGGCCAAGGCCAGCAGTTACGTTGAGATCCCTACTATACAGATACAGCCCTCCACACAACTTCAGTGATTCCACTTCACCGGTGAGGTGCTGGCCGCTCACGCGTATCCGTTTAAAATTAAAAATAAACAAAAGAAGACAGTTTGTTCTGAAATTAAAATTATAAATAAAAAATGGCTAACCGGTTGTGGTCGGGGGTGCTGGTGATTTGCTTGGCGAATTTGATTTTGGAAGCCACCAATGGACTTTCTCTGGTAGGTGAATTTATAATATTCTAGAAGTAGCATTTACATTATCTTGATTTTAATTATCAAATTATTTTGTGTACTTAAACCAAGATCTGTGGTGTAAACCAGAATAAATGATCACCTTACATACATACATAGGCTTAATCTTAGGGAAAAAGAAAGATTTTGGGCTCCTTCCCTAAATTAACCTAATACCTAGAGATCGCTCTTGAGCGATAAGACCGTCAAATTGTTACGTATTTTGTATTTTTAATCTATCTTGTTTGTTTTATTTTTAAGTGTGCAAGAAAAGAATTATCTATTTATACCTTTACCTACCTAAGAATAACCACATCGGAACTTCCCAAAAGCCAGGAATATACATACATATAACAGTGTGTCCCATGGGTGAAAGTGAACTATATTTACCTTCGTACCTACTTATGTATTTTTGTTTTCTGTGGGGGGGTACCATGTTGGGTATTCTGCTAATGAGTTACATATTAGGTACCTTCTTATTATAAGTATTACCATACACCTACATACACGAGTTGGCATTATTTTAATTTAATAACTTAGAACCGGTTTATTAAGTATTTATTCGTCTTTATCATGCCCTCAGACAAGAACGTTAGCCGATAATTATGTTGATTTCGATAATTTAATATTTTGCATAGTACCTACTTACTTGCGACGCATCAATTTACTTATACAAGTAGGTTCTTATAGGGCCTGTTAAGGCATGTATTAAAAAAGCTCATTCGAAATCGAAACCAAATTAGAACAGGTAAAAAAAAGGTTGCTCATTCCAAGCTCTACATAACTCCCAAAGAAAAACAATCACTCTCCATACAAAATTAACCCACGTCCGTGAATTTTCATAGCATTTTTTTTTATAAATTAGACATTTTATAAAAAAATAATAGAATGTTTGAAATTCAAAAAATAGTAGGTCAAAAAGCACCCTTAATAATTCGAGCAATAAAGTATTAGATTATTCTTTACCTAGTAACCAAAGATTAAACTCATTCAATAATATAAATCAAATTCAATAGAATAATAGAAAAAGATCCAAAAATAGTCCTTTAACCATTTATTTCTAGTCACGCAACACTTACAAAAAAGTGTAAATTAAATATGTTATTACTATTAAGGAATTTGAAGTCAGTTTTAGTTGTTCACAACAATCAAATTATATTTCAGTATTTTATTCAGAAATTAGGTGGTTAACCAAGCGATTCTCGGCGCATTTTCTTTATTTCCTTTATTTAATTGCACACACTTATGTAATTACTTACTAAGTTCGTATGCCGTGTTGCTTTTAATGATTGTCTTCGTGCGATCCAACAGATTTGAAGTGCGGAACACATTGTAAGACATTGTGTAGGTAATAATAGATAGGTATGTTTATTACCTACTCAAATATCAAAATGTTATTTCCTTTAGACCTTACATATCTCTTTGACACGTCACAAAATTCAAATTACATAAGTAAAACTGGGAAATAAAGTGGTCACTTTCATTTTTTGTTCGCTTCAATCTTTTTAAGGCTAAAGAAACGAGCATAAACCTTTACCAGTTACCTTGCTAATCAAAAGCATGTCTCATGGTAAGTTCAAGAAGATGACGTGATAGTCTTTTGTTTTGTCATTAAAATATCTACGTCCGCGTCGACATCACAAATCCAGACCTACAGTAAACGAAAAACAAAAAAGATCGCGCCAGTATTTTTTTTTTAAATTGCCTATTATCCCATTCATTGATATTATAATAAGAAGGTATACTTTTATTATAGGCACAATATTATAGTACTATGCCTACTACTAGTACCTATTTACACCTACATATATCTTGCCTCTCTCGCCCAAATAAGGTTTTACCATAATCACCTGGATTGCCAGACAGATTGGTGGACACTGTACGATAAGGTCTAGTATCAAAATATTATAATAAATGGAAGGAAGCTACTCCGTTTCCTCTGGTAGGTCCCCTTAGTCAACTCTACGGACCGTCACGGGCTGAGTTGCAGGTGTCCATTCTTAAGCTGCTATCGCCACGGTTTTCTTCCTACATAAGCTATTTTATGTGAGGAAGGAGAGCGTATGTCCAAGAGTCTTCTGTAAGGTCTAAAGGAAAAAAAGCTCTTTGTTTTTTTATGTTTGACGTATAATTTATCAGGAAGAATCCGTACTAATCTGAAAGCTCCTAGTTTCCTCAATTATATTATAGTTGCATGTTGATTGCAGAAACTGAACAATTGCAAAGGAACACAAACATAAATTTAAGACCAAATTGTTTTGATTTTGACCCATAGGCAATACGTACCTAGTACACTAGTACTTACATGGTGGGTACCTAATTTCACTTTTATTGCCACGTACATACATTGTAGAAGCAAGTAGGTAGGTACGTATCTACCTAGATATGAGAACGGGAAGTTTCACAACCGGCTGGCCCGCATTATGTCTCTGTCATTCGATTGTAGGCTGTATTGCTGTGCTTTTAAACACAGGAAAACCATTATTATTTAATCAGTTTTACTGTGACCTGAGGATATTAATTTCATTACACGCGAAAGTTTAAAAAAACATCGACTACTAGTTTTGTAGAATTCATGTCATGTTATAGAGCCATCAAAAAGAGTTATATTTCTATGTTCTATGTAAATATTTCCAGTCTCAACATTCGATAGCTAGACTCAAATCGAATCAATGACCGCATAAACATAGACAGGTCAAGCTAAGATAAACATTAACAAATTTTTGTATTTGCTAAATAAATGAGATATTTCGAGAAGGTTAAATGTAGTGTAGCAATCATTGTGATTTTAGAATTGTAATTATGATTTGGGTTTGTTATAATTTTGTTGGAAACATTTTTCAGGTCCGAAAATTTGAGAAAACGGTAGTTAAAAAAATTAAGTTACATTTAATGTGGAGTTTATAGGTAGGTATACGTTTTCATACTCACTAGTAGTACTGACTAGGGTACTCTGTAACCCTAACACTAGTCAAAATAAAACACGATACTTTCTTGATATAAAAGATTTCAACGCGCTCGCGGTCAAGGATCTCCCAATTATTAGGCCGTTATGTTAGTTTGAATATAATTAAACATTATTCTTATTTATTCTGATAATTAAAAACAAGTTTAGCTTGAAAGTAGGTAGCCTGGAAGAGATCTCTCTCAGCGATAAGGCCGCCTTTTATACCTTTATTCTAAGTTTTAATCTCTGTATTTTTTTCTGTTTTGTGTGGTGTAATAAAGTGTTATCTATTATATCTATCTAGGTAGATATTTTACCCACATAATAATGTCACAAATGTTCATAGAACGCCATAGTTTCCATAACTACTGAATTGAAAAATTGGCAAATGAATATATTTTAGATCTAGATATTTTTCGAGCTGTGTTAAGTTATTTAGGTATGTTGTGTACAACTACTACATCTTATCATACGGCATACCAACCTCCTTACTAATCGTTTTTGTTAGTTGGATAAGCAAGCATGTAAATGTGACTGTGTCGTAGTTGATAATTTGCTGGCTTGCCTCAACAATAAGCCATTAAAACTATAGCGATAATAAAAAGAATCGGAACGACCTAATCTGACCAGCTAAATTATTATACAAAGTATCGTATTTCTAGCATTGGTGTATTGGTTACAGCTATCATACGTCTCCACTATGTGTTGTTTTTTTAGTTGTGTTTGTTAACCTTTATAACATTAAAATATTCCTACCCTACATTAGGTATGTAGCAATATTTTAATGTTAAAAGGTTAACAAGTTACAAGCTATCCTAGGTTAAAACTATATGTATAAACCTGGGGCGTGTATTTTTCTACATACCACAAACACATCTACACACGTCAACCTAACTAAATTATCAATCATAAAAACACGCATAATATAAATAAAATCAAACGCAGGTAGTTTGATTTGTTTCATATTATGTGTTTGTAGCACCAGATTACGCTCTCTGTACTAATTAAGGTATCGAGTCGCCCGATTAGGTATATGTTGTTAGTTTTATCTGTGGATAGCTGGTAACTTTTGCGCACCGTCGCACGTCCGTAACAGGAATCCCCTAAATCAGTGGTCGGCAACCTTTTGGCAAGCAAGGGCCGCAAGGTGGCAAAATAAAGTAAAGGCGGGCTATATTTGTGACATTAACCCTAGAAGCTCAATATACCTACGTATAAATTGGTCATATCCCATAGAAAAAATAAAAATGCTATTAAAAATTGTTAAAACAGACGGAATTTAATTCGTACACGTAATACTCACATCATGTTTATATGTTTAGGCTTTATAGCTAGAAAAATAACCACCGTAAAGTGTGCATATCAGAGATAAGTTTGTTTTTACCTTGAAGCCTTACATTCAGTGTATTTAATTAATGAGTTATATCTGTCAAAAATCCAAGATCTATTATATTAACCATTGAGTATCTGTTAGCTCTGGAATAGATTTGCCTTTTTCAGGGCAGGGCGAAGCGCGTTCTTAAGAGGCGCGCTTACTCATTATTTAATGCATTTATTTTGATATTTATAACTTATTTACAAAACATTCACGGGCCACAAGTAAGAAGTCCGCGGGCCGCATGTGGCCCGCGGGCCGCGTGTTGCTGACCGCTGTCCTAAATAACGTTATTGGAAGATGGAATAAGGAAGAATGAATTTATTTATTGCTTTCAAGTTCTGTCTATAATTGTAAAAGCACGTAGAGATAATCTAACTTGTCTAACCTGCGGACGCCTTAACTCTAGCTAGAAATCATTAAATAATCAAACCTTGCTTTAATGTTATTTTGATATCACTAAAGAAAGTGTACACGAGTTTTATTGCTTGGGGAAATCCAAATATTGTAATTATTACCTACTTACATAAAAATTAAATGCATCCGAAGTCACTAATATGCATTTTGTTAACTTCTAAAAAAAACAAAAAAGTCAAGTCTCGCAGAAATAATCGATTTTGGAATATTATTTAATATCTTAAAAACATAAAATCCATGTGAAGACTTTTAATTGGCAAACGTAGTATAGGACGCCCTCCAGCTAAGTGCGATGACAATTTGCGAAAGAGTGCAGCGAGATGCTGTACGCGGTAAGCTGAAGACAGGGCGCTATGGTGCTCATTAGAGGAAGCCTATGTCTAGGAGTTGACTAATGGACTGATGATGCCATCAGATGATTATGATAACTATAAAACTCATAAACATTACAAGCACACAACAGATGACTTTAGTTTTTGGTGATTTAGGATTATTTTCAAAGACCTTATAATAATATTATGTAGATTAAGGTACTTAAGACAATCCAACCACCCACGAACCTACCGGACGGTGACCAAAATTAGCGATGCGATAACCGGTAATGTGGTAATCCTTGACGTGATGGAAATTACAACGAATTCGTATTGTTGTCCGTTTGTCGGTCAAGGCTGGGTTCATTTGAGCGAACGGTTGATGAGACTTTAACGTCTTAGGAATTACTCGTATAAGGTAGCTTTTTATTTTCATTTTGGTAACGTTGCTTTATTGTGATCTTGTGTGAGTACTCAAGTTACTCAAGTGTATTCACAATTCATTAATGATTCTAGTATTTTAAGATTTTCTTCTATTCTTCTGGATTCGTTCCGATCTTATAATGAATTCATAAATCCTAGACTTAGAGCATTATTTAATGCTCTAAGATCCTAGAGGATATCTAAATGTTTTGCCATGTTAGCCGAGTCTTCTCAAACTTTTTTTGTGACATATATGATACAATGAAGCTTAGTCTGAGAGCCTGTACAATAAAGTTGAGTCTTCGATCAGGGGAGTACCAATAAAGGGTGACCCTTAGTCTACGAAATGGAGTCCTCAGATCAAAGTCAGCGGGCTTCCGACAAGTTGACAAAACATTGTCTGGCTGTTGCACGAATCCGCCGGGCTGTGTTAGTTACTTTGGCGTGAAGACTCCATTAGGCTGACGATCTATACGACGACGACGAATCCTCGGTGTGAGACAAACTTAATGGTAGATACATAATCTACCATTTAGTTTATCTCACACCAAAAAGCACCGCTATCGTCCAGCACATAAATGTGCGTTCAAATATGGATTTTAAATTGAAACTTAGATGAATTTAATTTTGACGGCATCAGCATTACTAAATATGCTCTGCCCTGCGTTGCGTGGATCTGCGTCCCAGCATACGCCTAGCCTTAACGTAGTATGTCATTGTATAATGTTTCTAAAGTTGAGTTG
This sequence comes from Eupithecia abbreviata, assembly GCA_943735965.1. Taxonomy (NCBI): domain Eukaryota; kingdom Metazoa; phylum Arthropoda; class Insecta; order Lepidoptera; family Geometridae; genus Eupithecia; species Eupithecia abbreviata. Next base: position 6,368,960 of record OX030991.1, on the reverse strand, counting down.
AAGTTCATATTTGAATTCACATTTTTGTGCTGGCCTGGGTGGTAGCGGTATTGGATTAATGAGCGCAGAACTTTAGTCGTTTCCTTTCAACAAAACGTGCCAGTAAGTTTAAGTTGAGTTAGTAATGAAAATTTAATAGGACCCACCATAATCCATTTACTTTGTTCGTTTACATATTTACCTAATAAGCAAATATCCAATCCAATCGAGGCTTATTTGTCCAGCACAGTTCGCCGTTATGAAATAAATATCTTGCATAACGAGGACTAACTTGAACTACCATAAACCTGCTTTTCAGGTTATCTTTGAGTCGCAGAGTTGTCGCAATATCTTAGAAAGTTAAGCTCAAGATTAATGACCACGCTATTGTATTGTTTACTACGTTAATCTCCCTATTCTTTACAGTTCAAAAGAGATAAACATATCTTGCGGTTCATTATATTTTAGTACTTCATAAAATAAACGTACATACCCAGCTTCATACAAATAAATATCTCAATATCGTCAGGCAATAAGAATAATTTATTATAAGTAACCCGGTAAATTTAAAACAATACAATTTTAAAATATTGGAATTAATCTTTCCAAGTAATTAATGGATAAATGTTTCTATAACATGCAATAATATTTAAATTATTTAATAACAATAAATAATTTACTTTTTAATAAAACCCTGTTTTTTTTTTGTATCAGATAAACCAACAAAAATGTATTGTTTATCTGTTTTTATTATTATGAATTCTTTGACATAAAGCCTAACAATATAATAATTTTGCACACCCAGGCGATACATGCTATATTGGTGCTATTACTTTATTGTTAAGAAGAACCCATTATCAATTGAACCGACATTCCTGCAAATAAAATATGATTTATGATTCAAAGGCAATTTTTTATCCACGAAAGTGCGTGCAAAGCCGCGGGCAGAAGCTAGTTTTGAACTTTGAAATGAACACTTGCAGTTTTAAGTTATTAAAAATTACTTTATAAGCTATTTTACCAAACTCTCAGTAAATTGAGATAACCTGACCTAGCTTGCAAATGACGACAAACTATGCATGGACGTAAATAACTCTGTACATAGTTACGGTTTTATGATAAGGTACCTAATCCACCTGTTCATTTGCATAACAAGTAATAAATAGCTTTCAAGGCTGCCCGTTCTCCCTTCATTAAGGTAGGTTCTGATCTGCGTTACGGGGTGTAATGTAACGTGTTACACAGCGAGCGCGTTAGTACATGGGGAAAGATAAGGTGCTCGCAACGAGACGTATTTTAGCACATGGAGTGCGGCGCAACGTATCAAGGTCTGTTTATATCTACAGACATTAAAGTTGCCAGACACATGCCTTGGCAGACAAAAAATATACAATACAATACAAAAATACTTTATTGTACACCAGATACAGAACATTATGAAAGATATTACATGTGACAAGTACAATGAGCGGCCTTATCGCTTGGAAGTGATCTCTTCCAGGCAACCTTTGGATGGAAAGAATTGTGTGAATTAAAGAAAGGCAGGGGGTGTACCAAGGATAGAGCTAGAATAAAAATGAACATAATATGAGTATTTAAAGATAAATAAGTATTAAATATATATTTAATATATGTATAATATACTACTTAGTAATACTTAGTTAATAAATAAATAATAAGTACCAATATTCACGATTCTGACAGGTAGAATCCCTTAACGCGAGCTTTAAAAATTGGTAAGGACACTGTTTTTCTGATGGATTCTGGTAGTGCATTCCACAACCTTATGGCCTGGATGGAGAAGGATTTGTCGTAGAAACTGGTTTTGTGAAGTGGCATACTCAAAGCCAGATTTTCTGAGGATCGGAGGACACGGGAAGGATGAGAATGAGAACTGTGGAGGGATTCAAAACGCTCCTTTAAATAAGAGGGGGTGACAGGGTTAAAGAGAATGTTATGAAGAAGAGAAAGGATATGGGAATTCCGGCGAAGACGGACAGGAAGCCATTTTAGTAAAAAAATATTATAAAAAAAATATAAATATTATACTGTACAGTTTATATAATCTTATTTACATTTACATTGCATACGCCAACCGTGCCGGTAGATGTAATCGGACCTCATGCTCGTTGCGAATGGTACATTACGCCTGGTAACACTGGTCTGTACCTATCTTTACAGTTTCCTTGCTATGTATATTTTACTTATATTATTAGGGCCTATATTTTGTCTTATACAGCTAAGCTGGACTTTAATTTGCCAAAATAGATATTAAGCCCGGGAGATATTGTCTTTCGAAAAACTTTAGCTCTTTATGTATTACTTCGATGTGGCCATAATAGGCACGTTTTACAGTACCTATACAATACAAATAAAATGGGAGTCCTTATCGCTTATTACCGTCCAAATAAAATTTAGAATTTAATTTGGACGTTTTTTAAGTATCGAAGTATATTAAATCTTAGCCAAACTAGATTATTGTATTATACATATAATACCAAGGTCATTTTATAATTGCAGCTAATAACTCTCCAGATGCATTATTCACTCCTCAAACGCGTTTGAAAATTCACGCTAATATGTTATAAAAACCAATACCTATGAGCAATTAACCTATTGACCGAGACCAGATTATGATATCTCATAGGTACCTACTTAGTAAATTGAACATGATATCTTCTTTCGTCCCACCGACTTCATCACACGATGGGGCGAGTGAAAAAAATCTTAAAAATTTAACGGTTATAATGTGGTGGTGCCAATCAGATAAAGGTAGATGGACAACGAAACTACTCTTTACCATAAAATGGTTCATTAATGTATTAAATTATCTGTGGTTTAAAATTATTCTGGCATTTTTTAATATTATAATATTAATAATATATATTATAGTTAATCAAAAGTAATCATCGAAAACGTAAAAAGCCAGCAATTATTCCCGATTACGTAATTTTTTGGTTTGTGTTTTTTGTCTTTTGCTTCCTAGTACGCTTGTACTATACTCTAGCAACACTGGTATGACTTTAGGTTTATATTTTATAGACAGAATAGCGATAAATTTCAATGCATTTACGATTTTGTAGATGAAGTGAACGAATTGTATCACCACCTTATTTGGCACTTAGTAAATAAATAGAAAAGAATAGGCTCTTTGCTTTATTCCATGAGAATGATTATGAAGTCATTCGTTGCACAAAGCCTTTGTAATGAAGTGTATAATTTATTATTGTAACCATATTGTAGTAAATGGTTGTCGCTAGCTTTAGTTTTCCTTATCGATAGCTACCTAGTGCAACCGTGATCTAATCGTATCACAATCTAGACTTATTATTAGATGATGAATATGATGATACCTATAACTGTAGATCAAAAAGAAGTGTTCAAAGATATTTTAAAAAAGAAATATAGTTATGGTGTTCTAGAATTTTTGTTAGTAAGATTTATAAAATAAAGCATTTATATTAATAAATGCTAATCAGCAGTATTTCTGATTTTCTAGAGGTAAGACGCAAAACGCCCAAGTCGCGTGGAGGGCTGGCACTTAAGGGCAATACCGACTTTTAAGCGTAGCACGTGAAGGTATATTTCCTTTTTCTATGGACGTTCGTTTGTTTCAGCCCAAAAACCCAAGAACATGTATCATAGGGGCCGGTTACTCAGGACTTGGAGTGGCTCGATACCTCAAGGAATATGGAGTTGACTTCACGGTGTTTGAGGCCAGCAAGGACGTTGGGGGCACGTGGCGATTCGACCCCAGCATAGGGGTCGATGAAGATGGACTGCCTGTATTCACTAGCCAGTATAAGGGGCTAAGGTGAGTGTTTAATCACTAGCTCGATGTGAAATGTTTATAAACAAATCACGACACAAAAATGTCACTTGCGCCAAGCAAGTCGAGTTAATAAATAAATAATATAGACGACCGACGTGGCGCGGTGGGCGAAGGTCCGCCTGCGACGCAGGAGGTTGCAAGTTCGATTCCCGCCTCGGAATAATTGTGTGTACGATCTGCAGATATTTGTTCCGGGTGTTCTCTATGTATTGTCGTTTTCTATGTATAATAAAAATATCTATCTATGTAATATACTGTATTATGTATATCAGTTATCTAGTACCCATATCACAAGCTCTGCTTACCATGGGGCTAGATAAAGCTGTGTGAATTGTCCAGCATTATAAAAAAAAATATAATTAAATTGTGACATGTAAAAAAAAGTTAGGATTTTGTAGAAGTTTAAGGATCAAGGCATTATAAACTTTGGTACCCCACGGGTCTCGTCTTCATGGAACCAAATGAACTGAATAAATGATTTCACTTCGATTTTCCAGAACAAATACTCCCAAGCAGTTCATGGAATACTACGACTTCGCGTTCCCGGAAGGAACTGCGTCGTATCCCACCGGGGAATGCATGCACAAGTACCTGCAGGCTTTTGCCAGGAAGTACGGATTCTTGGAAAATATTCAAGTGAGTTTTATCATGTTTTAAGTAACGTTAAAAATAATACGGTGTTAGGGAATCTTGCTCTCGATAAGTAGCGATTAAGATTAAGTTCAAGTGAAGTGAAGAATAATTTGGAGTATTGTGTACTTAATAAAAAAAAAAAGTTATTTATTCCATAACAATCATTGCTTCTATTAAGTAATGTTTAATTACTCCAAATTATTCCTCATTTGATATGATTCTCATGATTTGTCTACATCATCAAAAAGATTTATCAACTAAATTTTAATCTCTACTTTTCAAGAGCAAGATTCCTTCACATAGTCTTTTTTTTTAAAGGGAACGTATAATCAATCTCAATATAATCGAACGTACAAATCATCAATAGTATATTTTGCAGTCAGTGTCAAAGGCAGAGTATTCTCCTCGTGAATAAAGTGGTTTCTTCATCTTGGGTGTGCTTAAATAACTTTGCACTTGGATTCTAGTTACTTATACTCTCATTTCGTTTGTGAATTAGGATTCTAGTAAGTCCCTGGCTCCGCTTATAAGTTTTCGCTAGAATCCTAAGTCGCACGAGTGACCGTGACATAAGATATTGCTTTATCTCCTTGGTTAGTAATTGGCTATTCCAGTTCATTTGATGCTATGTAGAGTCAGCCTCTACCAATGTTTCAAACGTTCTCTGCCTACATCAGCGTAAATAAACTTGCTAAACAGCTATTTACCTTAAACAATTATATGGCAATTAATAGCCAGGACACATAAAATTTCCCAACGATTACGTATTTGACTAGCTTCTCACTTTCAACATAAGTAAATGGAGATTCATTTGTGTTGTGCTATGTCATTGAGCTATGCTTAGCATACTCATAGATACTTACCTAATTAGGTGGACGAAAATGGGGGTTCTACTAAGTAGTTATTATACCAAAACAAAAGGTGTTAATGAGTGTAGAGCTTACCTCTATAACAACTCTTGTGAGAATAATGAGAAAAACACATTAACACCAATACGACGTGCGACCTTTATCGTTAAAAGCAGTCATTTCTACCTATACTTTAATAAATTCTACCTATCCTACTAATATTAGAAACCCGAAAGTTTGTATGCATGGATGTTAGTTATTCTTTCACGCAAAAAATACTGAACGGATCGGGCTGAAAATATTCATACAGGTTCCAGGCCTGGAATAAATCATAGGCATATTTTATCCCATAAATCAGTTTCCATGGGATATAAATAACCTTAAAACGTCTCCATAGAAACGATGCGCGCAAGGCGCGGGCAAAAACTAGTACTATAATAAACATTTCAAATCCTTAGAGACCTTTAACCTAATGATGTTCTCATTGAACTTTTGCTTTTATCTAGCCCATAAAATTGAGATTTCATAACCATTTGCAATATCTAAACAATCGCTAACAATTAAATGTCTCGACGATATCACAGGCGGATAGAATAACCTGTGTTGTCCGGCTAATATCAACTTGGCTATTTATGTATAGTAGATGCATAGGTAAGAAGTGTTACCGGATTCTTATTAGTATGGTTCGAGATGGCTGACGACATTATTGCACTATATATGTATGTCTCGTTACTAATACGGACACACTTCCTATGATCTTCAAGGCACACCTTTTTTTCCTTAGACAATATCTTAAAACTTTTGAAACCTTATTAACACAAAAGTCAATTATAGCAGATGACTTGATTTTTGTGTTTTCTAACTCAAAAATAAAAATATATTTTAGAGAGTTGAGTGATTTACAAAGAAATATAATTCTTAGTAAATAAACAATATTAATTTATTATAATCATGAAAAATACTTGGAAAATATTCAACATCTATTTTAATTAGGCACCCACAGCTTTAAAAAAACTGAGTCAGCCGATGTTTTATTTTGGTAACAATCACCATGACGACCTATTATGAGGCAGCGTGTGAATGCCCACGGAGGCTGTGGGATGGATTCCCGCCTAGGGACAAATCTTACGTACGATTTGCATATATTTGTTCCCGGTGTTCTGGGTCCTAATAAAATATATTTAATAAATCGTATATGTTTAATAAAAAATATCTATCCATATAATATATCAGTAATCCGGTACTACATCCATACATAAATAAATAATGCTGGACAATTCACACAGCATTATCTAGCCCCATGGTAAACAGAGCTTGTGTTATGGGTACTAGATAACCGATAAACATAATACAATACATTACATAGATAGATATTTTTTATTATATAGAAAACGACCAGAACACCCGGAACAATTATCTGCAAATCGTACACACAATTGTTCCGAGGTGGGAATCGAACCCGTAACCTCCTGCGTCGCAGGCGGATCTTCGCCCACCGCGCCACATCGGTCGTCAAACGTATATAATACTAAGCTCTGCTTAGATGGGGCTATAATGGTCTAGCATTCTTTATTTATATGTACATATTTATTTATCATTAATTGGGAGGTATGTTTGAGTTTCTTCTTGTTCTTTCATTCTTGTTTACGTTTTTAGTGGGCCACTGTAGCTTTACTGGCTTTAGATATATCATAAGTCTGAATCAATAAACGAATTTAATTTAATTTAGCCGTATTAAATAGTTTAACAGGCCAAAAGCTTCCAGAGCCTGGCTAAGACATGACGATGAGCTTTTGCATTATAAAATTTCCCAATTCTCTTTCAGTTCAGAAGCCTGGTAACTCTAGTCACAAGAGAGGGAGACCAATGGGCAGTCACATACAAGAAAAGCGATACCAAAGAGGCTCTGACGGAGTTCTGTGACAAAGTGGTGGTTGCCACTGGAGAGTACAGATCTGTGAACTGGCCGCATATACCTGGACAGGAGGCGTTTCAAGGTATGTTTTTAATGAGCCCCAAATAATTGAAAAACCTGAAGTTTTTGACAGACTGAAACTAACAAAAAGTCTTCAGAATGCTTCTGATCTCAACTAAGCGGGTTAAATACATAGAATTTTGTTTATGTTGAAAGAAGACCGTTTCCCTTAACGAGGGAACCTAACCTTCCCTAACTTCTTTAGGGTGAGTGCGGTTCAAGTCACACCCGCTCCATTCTGCCGTGACCAGAAATTTGTTTTGACTTTCAACACTAGAAATCGCCAATTGTCTGGGTCCTTTGCTATTTTCTGCCAGTAAATATCATGACGATCTTTTCAACTTTGTCGCTCCAGCTAGATCAGACGTCAAATTTTATTGATGAATAAAATTGTCGCTATAGTTTATTATTTTTCTATTTTTTTTTCAGGCAAAATGATCCATAGCCACGACTACAAAGAGCCTGAACCGTACCGCAATCGAAGAGTTCTACTAATCGGCGCAGGCTCCTCCGGTCTAGACCTAGCCGTATTTCTATCCAACGTTACCTCCAAGCTAATCCACAGCCACCACCTAGTTTACAACCAGCCTGACTTGCCGAAGAGCTATGTTAAGAAGCCGGATATCACGGAGTTTACATCAACCGGCGCAGTCTTCCAGGATGGGAGTTATGAAGAGTTTGATGACGTTATTTTTGCGACTGGTGAGTCTGGTAGTTGTTTTTACTAATTTGAAAGTATTGAGTTAGATTTTTCATTATTTGTGGAAAAAACGAAATTCGTATTCGTCGAATTCGTATTTTATAGAATTCTAAAATATGTATTTATGTCTTGTATCATATCAAATAACATTAATGTTTTATTATGAGAAGCAATGACAAATTTTTTGCTTAATTTCTATGAATCCATAGCAGGAAAACTACGACCAGAGATAACTAATTTGTTTAGTTCTGGGTAATTCCAATACCAACTTTAAAAACTAATAACAGTAAAAAATTATAGCTTTGTTTGTATTGTACTTGCCAGATTAAATCGAATCACAACATAGCACGTTCAGGTGAAGTGAGTGAGGCAAGGTCATTTTTTTGCCAATTAACTGACCTATGGTCGGTATTTAATTTCTTGTTTACATGTAATGTTTGAAGTCAACTTTTGCCCGCAGCTCTATAGTAACCTAATCCTGCGGTCTTGGCTGGGATATCAAATATAACTATAGCAAATTTTATTACGATCCGGTCAGCCATTTTGGCGACAGAGAGGCAGAGCTAGGTACTTTTGTGTGTATCTGGGGTATCTTTAGTGAACTGACTATATTTTATTTATAAAAGCATTAGGCAGTCTTATTTTTATATTGTTGTAAAATACGCTAGTAATGTTGGTATGATTATAAATCTCAGTATAAATAAAATCGATAATGTGATCCACTTACGCATTTATTTTATTAAGGTAAGGTATGTTCATAAATGCGTAATACCGAGTAAGAATGAAGTACATATTTTGTTACATCTCTTAAAATGTCTATCACGCTCCTGGAAACATAACCTACAATATTAACATTTATAAGAGAAAAATAAATGATGACTATTATATATATATACATAAAGAGGTATATAACAGGCCATTTATCCGCTGTGTGGGTAAATCCGGTTGATAATGATTTTATGGCTCCATTATCCTCTTCTTCGGAATTATCGATTTGAATCATGGCTCTATGTTTATTATCTATACAAGTCGATTTCTACGAATTTCCATAAATTGAATGCATGCAATAATGTATACCTAACCTAATCATTTTATTTGCAATAAAATGATTAGGTTAGGTATACATGAATCAATCTGAATCAATAGATAGTTACATTTGCACACCGATTTTATTGATTGGATTAGCTCATTTTGGTTGTAAAAATGGATCTACTTGAGTAACCTAGGTTTAACACAATTTGTTAATTTTTATGCTTAAATAGGAGTCACTATTGTGTCTGTTTTTTTATCTCTACTTCTCCATACAATTCTTATGGTGTTTCCTTCCTACACAAAAAACGTTTATTATATAAATAATAAGAGAGAAAACCGAACATTCTTTATGTTCCTATAGTTAATGCCAATTATAGACAGAATGCATTTATGTATAGAGCTTCTTGCTCGTTTAATTCATTACTTAATATAAATAGTGAGGTAGATTTATTCAATAGTACCAGTACACGTAAGCTTAGACGCTTAATTAGTGACCAATTCTTTAATGTGTAAACTACATTATGTTATCTGTTTAAATTAGTTTTCTTTTTTCATTGTTTTTCAATACTTATTTCTATTTATTATCTTCATAAAATAGTCAACCTACTTAGTTTCATTACTTAAAAATTTTAATTATCTATCAGCGGATTTTTTTTTATTAGCCGTCAGCAAACATGCGCTGTGTCTTTCCAGGCATGTTCTATGTATATTATGTACCTCATTTGTAAACCTAGCTGTAGTTTCTCCAAAATTTTGTAAATAAATAAATAAGTAATATGTATAATAGCAAAGTCTATTAACAAGTGTATTGACATGTACCTACGGTAGTATAAATGAGATTAAATAAATAAACTAGAATAGAGTAAACAATATTAATGAAGTTATTTATCATAGTACCTATATAATAACGTCTTATCAAAGCCTATTTATTGCATTGTTTATTTTAGTAAAACCTACCGAATAACTTCTCAATACAATATCTATACTACTAAGTTATTGTATTTTTTTTGGAATTTAGTAAATTATTATGATCAATATTTTCGCAATATCTTCACAGGTTACAACTTCGACCATTCCTTCCTGGACAAAACCAGCGGTGTGACGTCAACGGGCAAGTTCGTTCTACCATTGTACAATCATGTGGTCAACATCAAACACCCCAGCATGATGTTTGTGGGTGTTTCTAAGAGGATCATCAACAAGTGTCTTGATGCTCAGGTAACATTTCCACACTACATACATTTCTACAAACACGGCAAGAGTATTTTCAGGGTTCAGTAAGACACTAGCTGCTCCCTGCGGCTTTGCCCGCGTGGAAATCTACGTGTCTAATAGTTTATCAACCTTCCTCTTGAATCACTCTATCTATTAAACAAACCGCATCAAAATCCGTTGTGTAGTTATATTTAACGATCTAAGCACACATAGGGCCAGACAGACAGCGGGAAGCGATTTTTTTTTATATGTAGTGATAGTGTTATTGATCTCAAAGATGTGATATTGACAGGGAACATAGGGCGTTGGCTATAAGAGGAAATATGGTAGCCCGTAAGTTTACTCGTTGTACCATACCCGTTAAAGTTAAAAATTTGGCCTACTGCCAGTGCTTCTTCACGAGCACCCTATGAGTTAAGGAAGCGGGCTATCAGTCAGACAGTTAGTCGTAAATTGTATTCTCCTGGACTGAAGTTAACCCTTTCACCTCTACCAAATACTAGGTACTACTGAGTTTGACCCTTTTTGGCCAGAAGGCGAGCTTTTTATTGTTTCATTTAATTTAATTCATTTTTAAGTGTACTGTATAGTTAGTGTGTACTATTGTTATTTGTGTTATAGTACTAAACCTGTTTATAGCCAAATACATTTACCTTTATCTTTATCTTTACCAGGCTCACTACGCAGCAGCAGTAGCAGCAGGCAAAGCGGAGCTGCCTTCCCAGGAGACGATGTTAAAGAGCTGGTTAGACCACGTGTACGAGTCCCAGAGGCGGGGCATGAAGATCGTCAATGTTAACGTTATTGGGGATGACATGGTAAGTTTGGCCTCGTTAAAATAAGTACGCCACGTTAGAATAGGTACCTACAGGAAAAAGGATTGAACACATTTAATTTCTTTTTTATAATAAAATACTTATTTATTTTAAGCCATTTTTATCCCACTGCTGGGCTAAGGCCTCCTTTTTCTCCTTCCACTCCTCGCGATCCCACGCTGCAATAGGCCATAATGGAAGATGTACCTCGAGCTCGTCGCGCCATCTCATCCTGGGCCTCCCACTTAAATACTTACATATCAAAAAAACCTTCGTTTGACCACAATCTAACCTGATGGAAAGTGACGATGTGACCGATGATGTATCACGATTATGGCGTTATGGCGACTATATGGCGTTCATATAGGGAGGCCTATATTCAGCAGTGCAATATAGGCTGAAGTTGATGATGAAAGAGCATGACAGCTTCATAAAAAACTTAATATAAATAACGTTAGATAAAAGGAAATATTAGTGTCTTAGCTACATGAGTCGAACAAAAAGTTGCTTCCAATCATGTCACTAGGGAAAATAAAGAGTAAAACTTTCAATGATAATATCTGTTATTCGTTGGCAAAACGCCGGCTTTCATAACCAGAGTCGTGCTGTCAAAATGAATAGATAGTCAACTTAACGTTTGTATAACAAAACTAGCGGACCTTCCCGGCTTCGCACGGTTTTTGTACGGAACCCTACCTTTTTTGAAAATATAATATAGCCTATGTTAACCGGGTATAGTGTAGCTTCCCAACGGTGAAAGAATTTTTCGAATCGGTCGAGTAGTTTCGGAGCCTATTCATTACAAACAAACAAACAAAAAATCAAACCTTTCATCTTTATAATATATGTATAGACAAATAACAATAAGATGCAATACATATTGATTTATGGATAAACTTTGCTGATATGGTCAATGTCTATTGCAGGACCGATACTTCGGCAACCTTACTCAAGAAGCAGGAATCCCGCGCGTCCCACCAGTTTTCATAACCATGAGGGATTTCAACGCAAAGAACAGACTGGAAGACTTCCTCAACTTCAGAGATTATGAATGGAAGGTTCTAGATGATAACAGTTACGAGAGGATGTATAATCCTAAGCAGGAGTTAGAGCTGAAGTGTCCTATTGATGTATAATATGCGTTAAAATTGCATAAAAAAATCACACTACTATTATAAAAGCGACAGTTTGGATCTTTGGACGTTTATATGTTACTTCTTCACGCTAAAACTTCAAAACGGATCGGGCAAATATAATGAAAATTTGCATACATGTAGGTCTAGAACTGGAATAACATATAGGCTTACTTTTATTCTGAAAAAACGTGTGAAGCCCCGGGCAAAAGCTAGTGAATAATAAATAAAACCGATTAACTGCCGGTTGTTTGTAGTTTGAATTGATTAGCTAACTAAAGAGATCAGCTCTCTTTCTTTCGCCAACTACAACGCCAACTAATCAAATATCAATACGGCAAGAGAAATAATTATTTGACAAGATATTTGATCATTCATTACAGCATACGAACAAACGGCTGTACGTACAGTATAGGCAGAAATAAAATAATTAAAAGAAAAGAAAAAAATTACTTGAGCTAATACAGATGGAAAAGTAGGTAAATCCTCAATAGGTATTTTGATGACTATGGGAAAATGTTATAAAAAATCATTTGTATAGGACCTCACTAAGACATTTGCATTCTGCAAAAAAGGCATTGTGCTTACTAAGGCACTATGCAATTAAGACGTTTTGTGTATATAGTCATTACACACATTACACACACACGTATCTACATTCTTCATTTTCTGCATGTACACCTACTTAGTATTATTTATACTTATCATATCTATTTGTTTAATTATACATTTAACTTCTTATTGTAACATTGACTTTTCTCCAACTCTTGGTTTTTATTCTTACCTATATGCAAAACTTTGTTATCTTTAATCTGTGGACCGTTACTCGAGACACGACGTCACCCCAATTTAAGGTCTAGCCTGAAAACCAGTGTCAGTTATCGTCCTCGGTCGATAAAGACAACAAGCTGAGACGGGACCTTATTAGCGCACATAGAGAAAGACCAGTTTTTCTTACTCTACTACTTATGTTTTTCTGTATTTATGTGTCTTTTCCTTTTTTTTGTAACTCTGTTTAACATTGTGTGTGTGTGTTGGCTATAAATAAATTCTTTAATTCTTTAGTCTATATGCAATCTAGTCCTTACGAACCTAACCTCTCATATCATGAGATCTTATACAAATGAATTTGAAATATTTCGAGGCAGATCAACAAATGTCCGGTATTGATGTGATTTAAAAGATAGGGGTGGATTATTATGGTTTTGAGAGGACTCCATGACAAAAGCAGTGCATAGATGTAGATAGCTTATTATAAAGTGAAATCACAGATATTAATTATAAGTTAACTTTTTAATTACGAGTGTTACCAGTAATTTGTACACTAATTTTAATTAGATAACTAGGATAAGGTACATTAATAAATAAATAATTACTTGTCTAAAAGTAAGTACAGCGTTTTGTATTACCAGTCACAGTAAGGCGTGCAAAGTCACTACCAATATTCAAGAGTATGCCAAAAGAACACTATTTGTCCCTATGTCACTGACCACACCCTTGTTTTCCTTTATAAAATTAAGAGTATGTATTTATATAAGTAGGTATATAATTAGTTATATGTATATATATATTTATTTTTAAGTAGGAACGTATTTTTATGCAATATTTAAAAAAAAAATATAATGCACACATATCCCCATGTACAATCCAACGATCCTATCCATCCACGTTTGTCTGGTAGAGATCGCTCTTGAGCGATAAGACCGCCAAATTGTCACATATTTTGTATTTTATTCTGTCTTGTTTGTTTTATTTTTAAGTGTGCAATAAAAGAATTTTCTATCTATCTATTATATTTTAGTAAAGTTTTTGATTTAAGCCGCAGAATCGCCATTATGTTTTAGCGATACATAAAATTTCTCAAAATATGGATTAAGCATTTTCAAAACAAATACATAATTATTTTTGTGATGTAATTAAGATACATACGTGTCTACCAGATCAGTTATAAAACAACTGCGTTCGACGATTATAAATAATATAAAATTACTAGCGACCCGCCCCGGCTTCGCACGGGTGCGAATGCATGAATTATATACATACAAACCTCTTGAACTACTCTATCTATTAAATAAAACCGCGTCAAAATCCGTTGCGTAGTTTTAAAGATCTAAGCATACATAGGGACAGACAGACAGCGGGAAGCGACTTTGTTTCATACTATGTAGTGATTACATCTAATTACATTTGTACTTCTGAATTAAGCATAGGTTGCACTAGAAATACCAAGCATTGTCTAAGGTGCTAAGCTATTATTAACAGCTGGTATCTCCAAAGCCCTAGTAAAGGTGTTATCGTCGATCACATGGTACTCGTAGTTCCTAAACGTGTAGAAACTCTCCAGCTTTGCTTCGGTGTCCACGGCGCGAATCTTGAACATTACCGGTGGAACTCTGTCTATGCCTGACTCTTCTGATAGGTCCGCGTAGTATTGATCCTTTGAAACAAAATATTGAAGAGGTCAAATAGTAATTATATAATAAATAATTTATTTCAGAGTATAAAAAAGTAATAGATCTCATATGTATAACTTATTCTACGCTCCATATATACCTTAATACTAGCATACATAAAATATAAACAAGACTATATTGATAACACGCTTTTTTGTTACTACGCCGACAGCGTGTAGATGACGACAAAATGTTGTACAGACTTTTTGCACATAAAGATAAAAAAGTAATTCTTTAAAAGCCGACCCCACTTTTATTCGCAAAATGAGAGGGCAAAAGCTTCAAAATGTAGATGATAACATCCCGAAATGATGGACGAGTGCTGATACATTTCCCAACATAGCCCATTTTGGTAAACGAGGACCGTTTTGCTGTTTCGAGGCAATAAAGAGTTCCACCAGCCAACCACATAGAACCACACAGAGAAAGAGAGATGAACATACTAGTGGTTTATTTTTTACTTCTTCCACTAGTGGACAAAAAATTGAAGTGAACAGTAAAATAATTGTATTTGATAATAATTAGTAGTATAAATATGTCTTGTCTAAGTGTTTATTTTGTAAGCCTAAAGAAATAATTTACTTTTGAAAGCTGAAGTGATAGTGAGCCCGCCATATCTCATGAAGAACAGACAACCTTAGTGGTAAACTTGTTCTCTAGTCTAGGGGTCTAGTGGGCAGGTGGCAATAACGCCTTTTCACGCGATATTCGCTCTAAAATTAGCGTTATAACATGGGTAACGTGATGTGCTAAATAGCGTGGTAGCCTTTCAGGACAATATGGAGCTATTAGAGTTACTTATGCATGTAGGAGGTCCAGCAGTATAAAGGCTTATGTGATGATGGATGAAGTGTCTAGTTTAAAGATAAAGGTATGTAAACGGATAACTAACCTCTTTTTCAGCTAGCACATGTAAAAAGGACAGTGGTAGACCCTTGGACGTTAGAGAATCAGCGCGTTTCTGCCAGTCTTGTATCATTTCCTCGCGAGAGGGCAGTGTGAAGTTCCCTTTTATCAACGCTGTGGCGTAGCGAGCCTGAAACCAAAGATTTCACATGTGTTATCAATCACTCATAGATTTGATGTAGCTGTGGTGTCAAGAACCGATAAGGTAGTCGTTCGTAGGTGTTGTACATGCGTCTGTTCATCTGTCCGATTCTGTTCATCTGTCCGATCCGATCAAGACTAAACGGCTGAACAAATAATACTGTTTTGCAAAGTAAATAAATATCCGGTGAAGGTTATGTCCTTCACCAGACACTTATTTACGCCCCGTCGTCGAGCTCTGCCTTTTTAGAAAAAAAACTCGGACAGAAGCAAGTATGAAGTATAGAGCTACTAAATTGATTACCATACTGTATTTAGTATGATTATCAATTCTATTTTGTTTTAAAAATAAATTATAAGAGATCACGACTTGGATGGAAGTTACTGAAGCTGGTACCTAACTTACCTGAGCATCCAAAGAGACAACTAAACACGCCCTGATCACGAGTCCCATGATGATCATACTCGGCTGGTTGATGTTGACAATGTACTTGTACAGAGGGATCACGGTTTTCGGTGTTATCGTCAGTCCGCTAGTCTCGTCTAGGAATGGGTAGTCGTAGCTAAATCCTGGAATGGATATTAAAACCTTTTTGAAGAATGAAATATTCTGAGTAGGTTATATAGGTATAAAAGATTACGAAATTTGATTGGATTGTATGTTATTTTATGTTATTTATATAATATAATATTATTTTATACCAATACATTTTTTTTTTTATCTATCATATTGTCATCATGATACCAGGAAACTATTTTGACCAGAGAAAAGATGACCACAAACTATTTATTTGTCACTTATCCACCAAAAAATTTCGATGTGATATTTTTTGTTTAATAAAAATCTGATTAAGTATATCCATTCCAATTCTGGGCCCACTAGTCTGGTCTGGTCTATCTGGGCAATAGGCAAATCAACAACAATACCCAACATTTATGTAAAACTTACCAGTACAATAAATAATTTTATCCACATCCTCGTACGAGCCATCGACAAACAAGACCCCTGATTCTTTCAGCTCCTTAATATCATGCTTGCGGACATAGTGTGATGGCCAGACTGTTCTGAAGTTGACTCTAGAGTGGTGGCTATGGATGACACGCTTGGCTACTGCGACTATCTGCATAGCGATGTCCATTCCCGAGGGACCAGCACCAACAATTAGGACGCGGCGGTCTCTGTAGGGGTCGTCGAGTCGGAAGTCGTGGCTGTGGATTATTGACCCTGAAAAGAACATGTAATGGTGATTAGAAAACTTAAATTCGCAAAACTACTCCTCATTCTCATCAGCAACAGCCTATATTGATCCACTGCTGGATGTAAGCCTCCTCCTGATAATCGCCTTATCGGCTTTTATCTCATGGTAAATGGTTTTGCAGGAGGCGCTGCTGCCCCCCCCCCCCCCTGGGAGATATCCCTTAGTCACCTCTTACGGCACCCGGGGGAAAAGTTGGGTTCGTGCAAATTCTAAGCTGGCATCACTCGGCTAATTACCACGTGAAACTACTAACCCATTGTAAGTAAACCAAATTGTAAGAGTGGTTTGTACGAAAGGGGGTGTTATAAACAATGTTTTGTCTTCTTCGATTTAAACGATGGTACATACCAAAGTACTGTAAGTAAGACATGTAGCAAAAAAAAAAAAAATTTGACATTCCTCCCAATGACTTTGACACACTTTTTATTAGCAGGATTTACCAGTCCACTACTCAGAAGACCCTTCTGAGTTCTGGTTTGGTTACCTTACCAAAAAATGCCGAAGAACGACGAGACACCGTGTCTCTAAATTTTCTATGCATTTTCTTACATTTAGTAATGCGTCTCAATTTGATCTGGTTTCCCTCTACACTTTAAGGTTTGCTAGTTCCTTACCTTTGAAAACATCCTCTCCAGTAATATTAGGCATGTTGGCTTTACTGAAATGTCCGTTTCCAACCACAACAAAGTCAAATTCCTCCACAAACTGTTCTCCAGTTTTAACGTGCTCGTGCTTTACTATCCATATGTTATCCACTCTGCTAACAAGAATAACATTGTGTAGGAACTGAAAATAAACCAGATTTATTATAATAGATACGTGTCTACGAATATCTATCTATTTATCTATTCAGCCGGTAACACCTACTGCTAAGTAGACTCTACTTAGCAGTGGGTGTTACCTGCTTCCTTATCTCGCCACCCTTGGCGGTCCTGTGCCAGTCGGATCAACTGCTTCCCTACAGCCCCCACGATGTCATTTGACCACCGGGCAGGTGGTCTGCCTCGAATCTACGAATATGGCGTTGGTGAATTCGTAATAGGGTTACACAATCTTGACCAGGGGCGAATCTCGACATAGCTCAAAGAATTAGCAAGCTGAAGTGGCAGTGGGCCGGCCATATTTCGCGAAGAACCGACGGCTGCTGGGGCAAACGTGTTCTTGAGTGGAGACCACGACTCGGTAAACGTAGTGTAGGACGCCCTCCGACCAGGTGGGATTACAACTTGCGAAAGACTGCAGGTAGATGCTGGATGCGGCAAGCTGAAGACAGGGCGCAATGGCGCTCATCGGGGGAGGCCTATGTCCAGCAGTGGACTGATATAGGCTGATGATGATGATGACTAGGGGCGACGTAGAAGGCCCAGAATGAGATGCCGTGACGTGCTCGAGGCACATCTTCCATCCTAGCCTGTTGCAGTGTTTAGATCGCGAGAAGTGGAAGAAGAAAACACTGGCTTTTGTCAGTCGTGACATAAGTGACTAAAAATAAATAAATATCCATAACTCAATTACTTTGACGACCGATGTGGCGCGGTGGGCGAAGGTCCGCCTGCGACGCAGGAGGTTGCGGGTTCGATTCCCGCCTCGGAACAATTGTGTGTACGCTCTGCAGATATTTGTTCCGGGTGTTCTGGTCGTTTTCTATGTATAATAAAAAATATCAAAAAAATAAAAAATATATATGTAATGTATTGTATTATGTATATCGTAGTACCCATAACACAAGCTCTGCTTACCATGGGGCTAGATAATGCTGTGTGAATTGTGCAGCTTTATTTATTATTTATTTATTTATTATATTTATTATTAGGGAATGGATATCCAAAGCGTGTATTATATGCCCGCGCTAGTTTTCTTTCTATCTAGTTAGCGTTTCTGGTACCTCTATATACATTTTTTATCAACTTACTTGTATGTGTTTCTGCAAATCGAAGTGCTGTGTATAATTCTTCAAGTACTCGTAATATGACTCCCCACTGGGAAACGATGGCAAATCATCCGGTAAAGGAAAACCTCTTAGTTCCATTGTCGGTTTAGGAAGGTTTGTTCTGGAATAAATAATATAAAGCATAGCACTCACTTTAAAATAGTTAACTTTAAAAAGTCTCACCAAGACATTGATTATCTTATTAATTATATTGTATTTTTACCATCCTCATCATCATCAGCCTATGTTAGTCCACTGGCTGGACATAGGCCTCCCCTAATGAGCGCCATACCGCTGTATGAAGACAGGGCGGTATGGCATCAGACTGCATTCTTTCTCAGGTCGTCATATCCCATGGCTGACGACCTGCGCGAACGCTTCTAGCATTACGTTTACCTAACTTAATCAAGAACTTATACTTTTTATGTAATAAAAGAAGGAAGGAACATACCTACCTCAGTTGCCTATACATGCTGGTATGCAATGGAACTCCATTCTCGTCTTCGCCAGTCCTAGGGTCATATCGCCAGGTGCCGCCAACATACTGGGTCGCTTCTAAAACTGTGAACGTTATTCGTTCTTCTTTTAAATATCTGGCGGTGGATAGTCCTGCTATGCCGGCACCGATGACACACACTTTTTTTGACGAGTTTTCCTAGAAATTATTTAATAATTTATCAATTAGGTACTTACGGACTTAGATATTATAATAATAATTTAGCAGAATATCAATACTTATTTAATTTAATCGAAGCATCTAAGATGTATATTTTATAGTAACTAAAACTGTCTTCGTAAACTATAAAGTAGAGATGTCAAACAGACATTGTAATGTCATGTCACACCGTCTGAGTGTCACAATACATACACACACACAGTCACAACAAAGTTTATCAAGAATGCGACGCAATTTAATTTGTTCCAGTGCCAAGTTCAAGAATTATAAATTGATAACAGAAAAACATCTGTGTAGATTAAACGAAGCAAAAAATTCTTGTTTTAGATATCGTTTCTAGAACAAAACGTTTTTGTAGCTACTTTGTTAAACTTGTTAAATTTTTTTGTTGTTCTGTCACACAAGTTTTTCACAATCACAACAGTAGACTCACCATTTCTTTGATTTAACGACACGAAATTAGAAGTTCTAAGTACTTTTAAAAGACACCTTAAATATCATTATTATCGATTAGAGTAAACAGAAATTATTTGCGAAGAGTCGTGTGCACTACCCGGCACATTTACAAAGACTATTTTTAAGTCAAGAGGATCTCGTAATGTCGTATGTGCTTTGTCATTTTCTGACATTATCATATCACTATCTATTGTCTAGGCATTTTTATCTTCAATTGTTTTTGCACAAACAATAAAAACATCATTGTTATAAATAAACTTGCTTTTTAACTGTCGGTTTATTCAAGTTAAAGTACCTTTAAAAAATATGTGGCTACTATTTATATTACTATTTCAGCAGCATTGTCGAATTAGTAAGATGCAGTAACAGTACTTAAGTATTAATCAAAAAAATAAGAAAAAATATTATTAAACGTAGGTAGGTACCCACCGTAGAAATAGCATCGGCCGAACAAATCTTATAGCACAATACCACACATAAAGCACCACACATAGAACGCGCATACATTATTAATAATTAATTTATTAATCGAACTAATAAACGATAAGCTTGTGATTGAGGTCTGTAACTAATGACCATAGGGAATAAACTGAGGCAACATGCTCGAATATTTTATTATACTGCTCGATAATAGGTCCGTGACGATATATGACTGTATTGTTCTGTGGTAATAATAGGTAAGGTAGGGCCAAAACGTAGGTAACTAGAGATCTGGTTACCTACGTCTGATTGGGTTTATCCCGACAGACAATATTTTCAGGTAGTATTGTTAATTAAAAACACAATAGGTAATGTGCATAATAACCCCAATGATTGTAGGTACATCTATTTTTAGAGAATTAAAACATTTTTCTCTCAAAATACCTTGCTAAGTTGCTTCTCACTGCTGAAAAAGGTTTTTAACTCTCGATTTTTCCAATGGCCCCAGAAGCGCAGATTAGATTTGCAAGGGTCTATTCACCACTCGCAGAAATATTATATTTTAAATTGACCATGAAAAAATATAGTTAGCTTATAGTCACTGAAATAGTATAGTCAAAAACAGCAGATTAAATCCTACCTTTAAGCTAAAACGATGCTTTCCTATGCCGCTAATGCCGTGTGGTGCTGGCTTAGAATTTGCACCACCTAACTCTTCCCACGGCATGGCAGCGTGGGTGTCGCAAGGCGACTAAGGGATATTACACCGGGGGGCGGGCAGTAGCGCCTCCTGCAGAAAAATTTGCCACTGATCTAGGCACACCATCCGGCATGCCCAGCGTGAGGATTATGGGCATTACCCCCAAAATATAAAAGCCGGCAAGGCGCTTATCAGGGGGAGGCCTGCGTCCAGCAGTAGACCAATAGAAGCTGTTGAGGTGAAGTGAGTGCTTTCCTAGACTTTGAGTACCGATTTCCTGTAATTAAGCTGACACTAGATGTTTTATTTTTTAAAATAGTGAATTGTACGGAAATAGTTACATCAGTGGGTACATATTGAGATACAGTAGTATAGTAGACATGAAATCGATAAAATAATGTCAATACAAATAACGATAACAGTATCTACGAATAAGCTATTGTGAAGGTATCTTCTTTTGAAAATAAGTTGCCGCGGCGATAAAAATATCGATGTATCATCTTGTTATATCTTGGTATACTAACAAAAACAGTTTTTTATGTAATAAGAGGTGACCCTTGTGAAATCGGTAACCCAAGTATAATTAATTTCATACCAAAGATTTTATGGGCATCGTAAGGGGGGGAAGAGGGAGCAGCTACCTTCCCTAGAGATAAAAATGGTAGTCAAATGCAAAGTAACCAAAGTTCGAAATCAACACACTGCTCGCTGATAACACAATTTTTTACTTCTGGCTGTGGTCCGAGCCTCAACCCTTTTTTGAAGTCGGTATGCAAAATAATACAAAAAAAAATTACGCAACCACAACATTTTGGCAGCCCGCTCCGCTTGCCGATAATATCTTGTGCTTTTGGTTATGGTTCCTTGTAAGATCCCATTCACGGTCCTACCACCCACTGTCATAATTAATAAAAACTCAACACTTTTTCGCGACATTTTATTCGCAATTAAACGCTCGTTTTTCGTGTAGTCCCGCCATAAGTATATCTGAACAAACAAACTTAATTTGTTATTTTTTATGTACTTATAAGTGATTTGTCTGATCATCTAAGCTGCACTATACTTTGACCCTCGCCCAGATTAGCCGGATAGGGGCCCGGGATTCGCACCCTCCTCTTGAGCAATATCGAAACTTGAATGGGTTTGCTAATAATCAAATTGATTAGATATTCATTTTTTATTAACTGTTTTCGTTGCTTTTCTCTTCTTAGTTATCGTATTCCAGGCCCATACTACCAGTAAAAAAAAAAAATTTCTAGATCCGTTCAGTAGCTTTGGCGTGAAGAAGAACATGCATCCATCCATATAAACATCCAAATTTGCGCATAATAATATAGGTGTGAAATGTGATGTAATGTAGAATTATGTCAAGTCTTTTCTCGTAATACGAAGCCGTGAGAAATTTTGAGATCCCAAGAGGAAAATGGCCAAACGAGTTGGCCATTTTTTTACGCTTGACTATGAATTTGGCAATATATTTACGTGAATACGCCGGAAGTAGATTTATCTGGTTTATGATAAGCAGTTCTAGTTCAGGTTAACTTACGAATACGTAATTTGCCAACTTCACTTCTTCTTCATCACTCGATTACTCAGAGTGAGTCATTATGAAATAGCGATAAATTAATGAGTTTATATTTTCTCAACTGAATTGATTAAACACTAACAGAATTGCCTAACTAAAACAAATGAAAGAATATTCAATAACATCATTACTATAGCATTACTATTGTTTAGAACACTTACATTCAGATAAAGATACTTGGAATCAATTATTATTTCAATGTTAATTATTATTTAATAGTGTTATTTGACTATTCTAAGTGCATTACAAAATTTTGCTATTATTTCCTATTAAGTCGAATTGAACTGTTGGAGTTAACCAACTCCTTTTCGTTACTCGTTGCTAAATTTTCAGTCCCTAGGTTATATTTGTGGAAAATATATCGATTGTTGAAAGCTTGAGATAATTTGAGAAAATGGTTGGTAGGCACTCGATGCCGGCCGTCTACTTGATTGGCTCTCTCTTGATCGAACTCTAAATAATCAGAATATTATTATTGGTAACAAAATAGTACAATACAAAAATAATTCTTAAAAGAAATAATAAATAATTAAATATTATTTTAAAAAATTTACATAATTGCCTACACTGTAGTACGCCTTCTCGACGAGCCACGATTTAAGACTCCGCTCCGCTCCCGAGTAGCCCTGTTTTTGCTTACAACCTTCTTTGTATATTTTCGCTAATACAAAACTAACAAAGTATCATCATTAAACATCCAGAGCGTAAAGCAATGCAATATCTCGAATAGCTCACACGAATTCAAGCGGAATGTTCCCAACGCGTCACAGAGATGCCTCTATCAAATATTGTATTAATTGATAAATACTTGACCAGCGATGTGTATAATCAAATGTTGGCACACGATCGACTCCTGCCAGTGTAAAGTACTCCCTATAGTAAAGCTTTAAAGGCTATTTTTCAGTGATTGTGTATAACGTTTGATGTGAAAGGGCATGCAGTGATAATGGGTGACCGTGGCTACTATAAGGTTATGGGAATTGATGAAGAATTTGATATGAATTCTCTTTGGCATTGTTTGATAAATTAACCAATTAATTTAGTAAATGTGCGAAACTGGTGAATATTGTTATTAAGGAATAAAATATGTCTGAAGAACTGCTTCTTCATTACAAATCTGCATTTAAACAAAATGTAACAAAGGACATTCATTTTGGACCGTAGTGCTGGCCAACGAATAATTTTGGTGTATTCCGGTTAAGCATAATATTAGCATATTTTTTTATTATCAAGGCTAACCTATTATTTGTATATCGCTATAGATAGAGCACAAAACAGTCGGCGGTCAATAATGCATTATTATTGCACATGCAATGTTGGAAAAAGAACGGTAGGGTGCTGTTCCCATACTATGTGCATAATATGGTACATGTGCTTTGTCCGGAGAAGAGTCAATAAAGCCTCTGGCGGAAGGGAACAATTAATGAATTGTAGGTAGATAAGTAGGATTGTGATAAAATATATTGTAGATAAGGTAAGTGAAAGTACCTAGAAATAAATGAATTATGCACTTAAAAGTGGACATTTTATTTACTCAGAAGTCATAGATATCCTTATAAAAATGACTCATTTGGTTAGTTAGCGAAATATAGATTTTTCAGTAAAATGTAAAACATTACGAATTTTTGATTTTAATTAACCACTCAAATAATAATAGCACAACATAGCCGCCATAGTAAAAAAATATCGAGACGTTATGTTCTACCGAAATGTGTAATTTTTTTGCGTTGGCCGGCACTTTTAAGTTTTGGTCCAAAAATGTATGAAACGTGATTGATCTCCTTTGTATCAATAAATAAATATATCTATCTATCTATTTGTATCTAATGAAGCCAAGATCCAATATCACCCTTGCAATTGTATGCGTTCATGTTGCTCTTCTATCTTAATATTATAAACAGGTAAAGTTGTTGTGAGGTTGTAGGGAGTAATATCTGTATCTACTGAACCTATATTGACAATTATTTTATCAATGAAAGCCACGTTATTTGTTAAGGCTATAATATTAACCCGAAAAATGAAAACACTTTTTCGTGCATTCATTTACTCTACGTTCATCGCCAATGGTTTATTAAACAAATGCGCATCCTGATAGAATAAGATAAACTCCGTTTAGCGCTATAGACGACGCATTTTTTTTAAATTTTATTTGCATATATTTATTTTATTTTGCTTATTGACATGTATATTGGATTACTTTTGCTCATTGACAGTTTATTTGATTATTAGTTTTATTAAATTCTAAATAAATTCTTCAATGATACTAGTGATTAATTAAGTTGACTACACTATTGTATTAGGTGATACCTGTGAAAATAGTTGTAATGCTTTGAATTAATACATACATTTTACTGACATTGAGTTGTTCCTGGTACGAGCGCTAAACCAAGTTCAAGAGCCATGTCACACAATAGCTGTTAACAAATTAAACTCGATCAAGCTGAACTTTTGTTAAACTTTGTTTTGGCAGCAAGCGGTGTTAATTGAACCTAGAAAATCATTGATATAAATAAATAAATATAAATATTGCTGGACAATTCACACAGCATTATCTAGCCCCATGGTAAGCAGAGCTTGTGTTATGGGTGCTAGATAACTGATATACATAATACAATACATTACATAGATAGATATTTTTTATTATACATAGAAAACGACCAGAACACCCGAAACAAATATCTGCAGATCGTACACACAATTGTTCCGAGGCGGGAATCGAACCCGCAACCTCCTGCGTCGCAAGCGGACCTTCGCCCATCGCGCCACATCGGTCGTCTGATATGTATCAATATTCTAAGTAGAAACGAAATTCTTATCGACATATAAGTAAGTTATTTTTCTCTTGAATGATAGATAAGGGAGATACAATAATCGTTGTATAATATAATAGTACCTAGATATCATCTATTCATCTTGACATTCTCTAATCAGCAGTTTTTTCACTTGCAAGACAAACATTAGCCAAGCGTGGCATTTGTCTGATGGTTCCGTACCATTGATATTATAATCTTATATTTTAACATTTTTTCGAATCATCATCATCATCATCATCATCAGCCTATATTAGTCCACTGCTGGACATAGGCCTCCCACCTGGTCGGAGGGCGTCCTAGACTACGTTTACCGAGTCGTGGTCTCCACTCAAGAACAGGTTTGCCCCAGGGGCCTTCGGTTCTTCGCGAGATATGGCCGGCCGCCTGCCACTTCAGCTTGCTAATTCTCAGAGCTCTGTCGATAACTTTGGTTCTCTGTCGGATGTATTCGTTACGAATCCTATCCTTCAGGGAAACTCCAAGCATAGCAAGCTTTCTATAGCTCGCTGAGCGACTTTGAACTGGTGGACCAGCCCTATCGTGAGTGTCCACGTCTCAGCTCCGTAGGTCATAACGGGTAGGACGCACTGGTTGAAAACTATCGTTTAGAAACATCTGCAGTCAACGGATTGTGAGATATTCTCCACAGTCTGTTTGTTCTGACTCATCTTCGAAACAGCTTGACCAGTTTTGACTGGACTTTTACAGGCAAATAGCCGATTTTATAGCAGGTAACATAACCTACTTATTTGAGACTTTAATTGAGAAAAAGTTGTCGCGCAAAAAAAAAAGTTTTTTTTCATAATTGTTTACATACACTATTCTGCCAAAGTAAATATTGTTTGCAACCTAGATGCTGCACTAGTCTTCTATAATATAAAAATGAATCGCTGAATGTGTTTTGCTTAGCGCAAATCTCGAGAGCAGCTGAACCGATTTCGCTAATTCTTTTTTTAGAATATTCCTTGAAGTACGAGGATGGTTCTTACGGAGAGAAAAAAGATAAAAAAATAAAAAATCCTGAAACAAATGACCGGGTGAGGCCGGGACGGGCCGCTAGTTTATATATAATAAATACCACTTCAGGTACCACCACTAGGTATCGGTAACGGTGCGGAACCAATGGAGGATTGGTTCCGCACCGTTACCGATACCTACCTAAATTTGCAAAACACATCTATTAGCTATTTATCTATGAGGCGATATAATGAGCATATTCACTGTTTATACACTGATAAAATGCTTAATACACTGTCTTATTTATAAATGCTTAGCAGATAAAGTAGTAGGTATTCTATTCTAATTGCTCTACTTCGCATTAACTTCCATGTTTACTAAATAAACAATTAGAGTATTTACGTAATAACCTACCTACATTGTTGAATGGTTAAATCTTAAGTCAACCTAAATTAGTGTATTATATTGTTATTTTATGCATTATTTAGCTAGGTAAGAAAAAGAGCAAAACGGTCGCACAATTTTCATTTAGGTATTTAAATTTATTTCAGGATGCTGTTGGGGCTCCCACGATTTTGCAGTGCCTCTGGCATGTTTGCCGCGTAGACGGCTAACATGCCAGACGGCTAACGTCGCCGCCTGTATGAGGAAGAAAGCAGCCTCACTGCTTAGTAGAGTGGGAGTACCAACACCATCCTGGCTGCAGTAGCCGGTAAATTGGATGGAGTAATATATAAGCACTCCATCTCTTTATTAATTAAATAGTATTATGTATGATCATTAAATTAAAACTAACTTAGTCTAAAATGTTTTATTCTTACTAACATTATGGATCTATTGTAATCTGAAAAATAAATGAATTATTATTATTAAACATTTTCCATGGGATAGAAATAACCTTTAAACGCTTCCATATAAAAAACGCGGGCAACAACTACCCAGTTAATAACAAAGTTAAATCTATCATATTCAAATTCCCTTTACACACACTAATACCATAACAGATTAAATTATGGCACACGTTATGTTTATCATGTTTATATCTATCGGGATTTAGCGTATGTTTTATTACAGGCTAAGACCTACTTCCATGCAAAATATTTAATATTTCAGCCTGATGCATTCAGTTCTTTTGGCGTGATGAAGTAACAACAATCCATCCTTCTAAACACACCTACAAACTATCACATTTATAAAATTACTAGCGATCCTCCCCGGCTTCGCACGAGTGCAAATGCATTATACATATCTCCAGCCTCTTGAATTACTCTATCTATTAAAAACCACATCAAAATCCGTTGCGTAGTTTTTATACTATGTACCTAGTAATAAAACTTTTGAAACTATCATGGTTATCAACACTTAAGTCATTCCACCACTCGCAGTCGCAGTGCCTTCAGTTATTCCGTGATCATGGCGCATGAAACTGTGCCGAAATATTGGATAACTCAAAAATCAAATCATGGTAAATATCCCGTTTTAAATGACTTTAGTGTGAATGAATAATAAATTAATCTGAAGTTACAGACAGTCTATTACCACGGCGCCACCAGTAGCAATAACTTATTAAAATGATGACACTCATGCATGCAAGTGTAAAACTTTCCCAGTCTGTAACCACATCGTTACCTTTGTATAAACTGACCACACCGGTCAAAGGAAAACTCTAGAGCGGAAACAAGCGATTCAAAGGAAAACTGTCCCTTGGATCTGAGTTCACTTCGAGCGGAAATGTGCATGCGAGATGTGGTTTGGGGTATAACTCTTATTCGGTCTTGCTATTTGTTTCTGGTAGAATATTGTTCTTTAAAGGTAATAAAAAGTTATAGTCGCTTCTTGAATGAATTTAATTGATCGAAGTTTCATTTTTATTTTCTTGTCGTAACTTAGTATGTAGGTAGGTAGCTACTTGATGATAAAATCTGTCAAATACTAAATTTATTAAAACCTTAAAAAAATCTCGCTTCGGTGGAAAATAAATCCATTGATTAGTTGATGGAACATGGATTCGCTAGTGAGTGGAATGGAGCGCTATTTTTTTGCAAAATATAGAGGCAAAGGCTATTAACTATACACCTACTGAGCAGTTTAGACGAGTATATTAATACCTCATTTATCAAAATCGTTTCAGACACTTGGATGCTTCGAGGGCCACAAAAAAACGCCCTATATTTATTTTAAAATAATAGGGCACACTCGAAAATCCGTCTCGGATGATAATAATCATAGCCCACTTCCGCAAATAAATAACATATAGCCTTGAGTTTGGTTGGAGATAGTATCGAGCCGTGATGGTGGTAGTCTCAATCAATGCATTTCTTTCCGGCCCTGGTGGGGGCACAGAGAGGGGCCTCGAGGCTTGGCCTCATTACCCCGGCGTCAACTCGAGGGGTGACGACCCCTCGGTCCTTGGGTTTTGTGGGAATATCTTTTTTTTTTTTTTCCCCTTTCTCAAATTTTTTTTTGGCTGCATTTGGATTGTTTATTTTTTTTTTGTTTTTCTTTATATTTTTTTTGTGTTTTTTTTTTATTTTTTTTATTTTTATCCTTTTTTTTTTAATAAACCCAAGGACTCTATGGTGGTTCCGCAGGGATCAGGTCCCGCGGAAGGGGTCGCCATGGGCGGTCGTCTTCCTGGGGCCGGGGCTGGGGCGGCGCGATGTTGTGGAGGTGTTCGTGGTGCCCGTTGTCGGCGCGATCGTACATTCGACGCGCCGTCTACACGACGAATTCCTCCACGGATTGGATCTGCAGGTCGCGGGCGATGACGTCGTTCCTGACGTAGCGCCCCGCGCCCGTGCAGATCCTGAGGGCCATGTTCTGCAGCGCCTGTTCTGCAGCGGTGGTAGTCTCATTTTTGTATGAGATTGTCGTAGTAACCTATTAGTGCGATAGAGGCGCTGGCTTTGCAAAATCCAATAGACAAAGGATTCGTCACGATGACGCACGCACGACACATATTTTGTCTGTTGTCAATTGTCATTCAATAATATGTATCTAGCTCTACTCCAAAACTGACAACCGATGTGGCGCGGCGGGTGAAGGTCTGCCTTCGAAGCAGGAGATTGCATTGTTCGATTCCCGCCTTAGGACAAATGTTTGTACTCGTACCATCTGCAAATACTCGTTCCGGATGTTTTGGGTTTCATTTTATATAAAATATTACAATTGATTCTAATTTTTTTATAATTTCTGTATAGTAAATAATATCTATCTATTTAATGTAATAAGTATATCATTCATCTAGTACTTATAACACAAGCTCTGCTTAGAGGGGGGCTAGATGATGCTGTGTGGATTGTCCAGCATTATTTATTATTATAATTCATACCTACTCAACGGTTAAAAGACAAATTAAGTTTACAGAATTTCCGACTAAACTAGGGATTTCTATTCTAGAATCTAATTTTTATAAGCATAATCCGCCCTCAATAATCTTTTCTCGTTTATATAGCTTCTATACGCGTCCCATAAAAGCTCTGATAAATAATAAATCGTCCGAGGCGCGCAATTTTCCAAGGTAATGGAAAAATTCCATGGAAATCGTCTCCACTCGTCTGAAATAGCCAGGTTGGATGAAGGTACAAAGCTAGTATGTTTTTATGCATCAATATATCGTTGATCAGGCTTTAGTTGTACAGGAAGAAATAGAAATAGATAATATTTATTTTGCGTTTCATATAAAATAATACAAAGTAAGAACTAATAATAATGAAGATAACAAATTAGGAACTAATAAAATAAATTACCGACCAGGTGGGATGACGATCTGCGAAAGATTGCAGGTAGATGCTGGATGTGGCAAGCTGAAGATAGGGCGCTATGGCGCTTATTGCTTGATGATGATGAAAATAAATTAAATACGAGAACACAAAAAGGCGCTGTATTGACACAAGTGTCAATGCAGCGCTGGTTTTCAGCGGAAGTATGGTAGTGGAATTATCATATTATTTATCAGTCCTGTCGATAATGATTGGGATTTTAAATGATCGACTCGCGTCTCACTTAGATCAAATCCCAGAATAACCAATATCTAAAGTTTTCAGTTTCTCCTCCACTAGAACAAATCTTGGTTTTAACGCCCTTTTTGTTAGCATCAGTAATGAGATAGTTTTATACCTGAACTTGATGCTTTTGGAGATTCTTTGTTTATGTATAAAAATAAACTTAACTCACATATTTCTGGTATTTCATGACTTGTGTTGTGTGTATAGTTTTACTGTTCTTATCAAGTTTTAGCTTACCTTATTATTTGTATATGAAAGAAAGAAAATACATTTATATGAAACCATACATAACACATAACACGACACATCACATAGCAAAAATATATAAAAACAAGAGAAAATGAAAAGGAAATAGATAAGACAAACAGATAAGACCAAATACGTGTTATTTATGGGGCCAAAAAGGTCCAAAGGTACAAGCCTAAGTTAGTAGCGGCGCTGATTTTCAGACAGGACCTGGTGTGGTGGCACAAAGTTTGATTTCAAATAACCTTAAATATATCTATAAATCAAAAACTCAAAAATTTAAGTGTTATTTGTTTTTTGTCACTAACCTACCACACTATTTAATTACATTTCTTTTTTAACTGTATTATTTATTTTAACGTTTGTATGTGCACCTATTGGACAGTGTGATAAGGCTCTCATATGTATTCAAAGATACGCAATTTCCAATCTATCAGGGAAACCATTGATGGGAAAAGCCATAGTCCAAGAACACCCTAAGAATTACCTCACCATACGAGTATTAAGATGCCCATACAAAGCCCAGTAAGCCGAATCCGACGGTCGGATGAGAGCCTCAGTTGGACAAAGGCAGGATTTGTCCAGCATTTAGGGCTTAACTTTTGTTGTCAATGTAAGGTATTGTGAGGGAAAGTCGGGAAATTTTATATTGATTTTCTTGCGACGAATTGGGTATCAGGAATTTAGGTGATTATGTAAGTTTAATAAAATAAATAAATAACGATGGACAGTTCACAAAGCATTATCTAGCTTGTGTTATAGGGATTACTGATATACTTAATAGAATATATTTATATATACATATATATATTTATTTTACATAGAAAATACTCAGAACACCAGTAACAAATATTTACAGATCTAATAAAAATTTGTCCCAAGACGGGAATCGAAGCCGCGACCTCATACGTCGCAGGTGGACCTTCACTCACCGCGCCACATCGTTCGTTAAAGTTTTAATCGTATTTAGTTTTTTATAGAAATACAGAAACTCGACTATTAAATATCGAATTTAAACTTTCTAGATGTACAAACCATCGTTAATGGTTATAAATTCGCATTAGACAATAACAAAACTAAATTGATTTGACACTACTAAAGATGTTGCTAAAAATAGTAAAAATAGTTATGAGAGGGATCTCATAACTATTTTTAAAATTAAAATCGCATCATTTTTGGCGCTGGTTAATTACATAATTTAGTTTGATTTTGGCGAGATATGAATTGAAAATATGATTGTTATAGTAAACTAGTTTCTACCCACGGGTTCACACAAGTTGTGTCCATAGAACCGTTTAAAGGTTATTTCTATCCATGAGAACTCTTTTATGGCATAAAAGTAGCATAATGGTGTAGATTCTGTTGTTTAGAATTCCTAACTTAAATTTTACGTTTTCTAAATTTATTTTTTTAATTTATTTTCTTAAGTTACGAGTAGGTTGACCTAATAAATATATTTCTATAGAGAGATCCTGAAAATACCTAAATTAGAATGTGTTTGAAAATCGAAAAACTCTCTAAGTTAAGTTGTTGGTGTTGTGTATGATTTCAGGCACAAAAAAAAAATCTAAATCTGCGCAAAATTTAAACATTTTGTCGTGAAGAATGAAGAAACATCCATCTAATTTTAAACCTCCAAACTTTCTAACATTTATATTTATATAGATAGTCAGTCGTGAGTTTTCGATGAAATCAATGAGTGTATCTGCTGTCCTTTATGTGTCTTTGATCTACAAATCTATTTACAGTACCTACCTTTTACTTCGCAAAATACTCCACTACTATAAAAATTATAAGAATTCAGTTTATTGTACATCAGATTACGTATAATCCTCTGTAATTCTTAATGGAATCACACAGGTGGTCGCACAAACATCTTTTGATATTTTATATACCTAATGTGGTTCTCAACATTGAAGCCCCAAATTAGCTCTTAGAAAAATATTGCTACGAGACCTCTACGCCGTAGATGCTCTACGATTTGATTGCCTTTTTGATGTTAAAAATTTAATATTCAGGCGTTACTTTTTGGAAATCCATTGCGAAACTAATGAAATATTTTTTTTATAAAAAAATATATTTCATTCATTTTAAAACGTATGAAATATACATATGTTATGAATAAAACAATATATTTCATTCGTCACGTAAAACAAATATATTTTTCGTGGAATTATTCTCATGTGTGATTACGTCAGTTTTCGATGAAATGAATGATGAGTGGCATGGATTTGCTATAAGTATCCTTTATCTGTCTTTGATATATATATGTCCATAGTACCTTTGTATTGTACGTCCTGTGCTTTGCGATCATTTTGTGTTAACAACAAATAAAATTATGATTTAACACTCATTTATTTAAAATTCTCGTAGAAAATACATTTTTTACGATAGAAAATATATACAATAAAATATTATAAAACTATTCTACAGTAAAAACTATATCAAAACGGTATATAACCTCAACTCTGGACAGTTTGAGCACCACATGCGTGTGTAATCGCCTAATACTCGCAGTCTATTATGATCGGCAGATCACAGGGACGTAATACGAGAGTTCGATCGCATTATTCACTAATACGTAATGCCTCAATGGCACGAGGGTGAACGGGGCTTATGGAATCTAATAAATGGGACATTCTTTGAAAATCGCGAATGCATGAGCTAATTTCGTATTAGAGATTTTTCTTTTTAGGTTGATAAGTTCAGGATTTATTCAATTTCAATTTCAAAAATAAATTATTTTAACCTTAAATAACATTGGTCTGGTACAATACTAGTGTAAATTTAATCCTAGAATGCACATACATACACAAATAGAAAACGATTTCGAAGCTAGGGGTGCGCTTATCAAAACTTACGTAGGAAATTTTACACTTCGTGTTACAAATCATAACTACTTAAAAAAATAAGTAAACTTTTGTTTTTATATAAACATAAGGTTGAGATTAGCTCTTAGGAACATGCAAGCTTTAGAAGAGCAATTGCATTTACTAACATAACCATTTTTTTGTATAAAATTGTAATATTTAGCCTAAATATTGGATAATAAGTTATAATAGAGGGTATTTTTAGCCGTTCTCTAGTTAAATGATACAATCAGGATTTACTGCGTTTGTTATGTGGTGTTGGTGTTTTAGTTTAGAGGAACTAAGCTCTGAAATATTTAGATGGGTAAAGTTACGTTAGTAAGTTTAGTTAGTGTTTTTAGATGCGAGAGTATATTTTCACCCTTTTCAATGGACGGGAGCTACTGACCGCGCAATTATTTTATATTCTTTTAAATAATTTCAATGACATTATATGATTGTAAAACAACCTTGATTTTCAAACAATGAAGACATTTGTTATATTAATACATGTTTAATTAATATAACAAATGACTTCATTATTTGTTACTTTTTCTCAGTGATATAAATAAATGGTATTTCTAGTTATGTTACAAAATTAAAACATTACACGCCCAAACACTCAGAAAAGACATAACTACAGCATCAGTACTACGCGGGACAAAGGGAGTGGCGCCATTTAGCGGGAGCCACAATCCTCTTTGCGGTCCGGGCATTAAGCACGCATCAAATATGCATGCGCCACTCAGGCACACACGCCCTCTACCATCCAGGGCGGCTATTACGCAAAACGATCGCGATATGTTCCGAACGAAATTTTCGAAAGAACATCATCATGATCTGCCTATATTAGTCCACAGCTGGACATAGGCCTCCCCCAACGAGCGCCATAGCGCCCTGTCTTCAGCTTGACGCATCCAGCATCCACCTGCAGTCTTTCGCAGGTCGTCATCTCACCTGGTCGGGGGGCGTCCTACACTACGTTTACCGAGTAGTTGTCGAAAGAACGTTTCTTGCCAATTTTATGTCGCGATAGATTGAGTTTAAATTGTGAAATACTTGTAGTGGTTTTTACGATTTCTAAACAGATATAGCATAGTGACAGAGAAATAGTGAGAATTCGCTCGATCGCGCTTGTATCTATTGATGCGATCGAAGTATTAAACCGATTCAAAAGTCGATCGGCAGGGCTGTTAAGATATAACTACCTCAAGATCAAATAATTAACAATCATTTATTTATCTTTTCGTAGGGTACCAAAGTACAAAAAAAAACATGTAACGATACGTAACAAAAAATTATCGATACGATATATCGATATCGTTTTGCGGAGTAGACGCTACGGCTTGAAAAGAGTTTAGTAGTCATAATAAATTCATAATTGTGTATGTATGGGATACTTTTGGCCACAGATGAAGTAGCTATGGAGAATTATTATAGAAGTTGTTTGGTATTGACATGTTAGAAGATGATTTAGATTTTTTTATTTATCATTTATTTATTTCAACGTGTACTTGTTGATACACTTGATGTCGGTGTAATCTAATTTACTATTGATAATTATACACATTACTGAATTAAAATTAACAACATATTTATATTATATTTTTTGTAAAGGAAGGAAATACCATAAGCGATTAATTATATGCAGAAATACAGAGAAGAAAAACTGAAAGATGGATTGATGTTGATGAAGAATTCACTGTACAATTTCCTATGCTAGATAAGGTTTAAGAAATATATGTCGGTAAAATGCCCTGAACTCGTTTCTAGCGCATTAACTGAATTAATTTTATATTGAACGTGTTCGTTTTGGACGAATGGAATGGAACGAACCACAAACAACAATGCGCCTGATGAATACGCAGAGCAAGCTTAGCGCATTGCTAATTCGTAATGTTCATATTAATTTGGTTTCGTCTTGCATCAAACATATGCCTATACCTACCTACATAGGTACGATAAGCGGCTTGTGGTAATGGGCGGGGCGGATTTCGTACGATCCTCCACTCAGGGATTACGTGGGCGTATTGTGAATACTTTATCAGCTGTCGTTTGTCCCTTTTTGTTCCACTAATGGACTTGGAGAGGAATTTTCGGTTGGTCAAAGCGTTGAGGTTGACATGCGTCGCAAGTTGCGGGCCATTTTGTACTGGGTAACCAACTTATGCAAGTAATCCTCATGGAAAGCTTTTGAGCTATAAATCCAACAGATCAGATATTTGATGAAAATATTTGATGTATGAAGTAAATTTTAAAGTGTTCAAAAGTAGATACTGGTCGTATAAAGATGCAGTCAGGGTACTAAAAGCGCTCCTTAGGGAAGGCCTTTGTAAAGCAGTGGACTAACATTGCCTGATGTGTAATTAATAAAAATCTTTAAAATATTCATACAAATTTATCGTAACCCCATGAAATTTAATCAACCAGCAAACATATGAGCAAACATTATAGTTGGAAAAACAATTCCTGCTCAACCCACCCCCATTAGAATTTGCATAACAAGCGGCCGTCAAGAACAGCTTTAAAATAAAAACACCATAATGGCTTTATAAATACATTTCGGAAAGTATTTTCTATTAAATAAACTTCCATTTCAAGTACGGATTTATTCCTAACCCAACCGTAAAGAGATAGAATATTTCAGTGCTACGACGCTACGAGATGTCTACGCTTTTTGTAGACGCTCTACGTTTTTGGTTCATAAGTAGAGATGGGTTTATGCCGGGCGTATTGAGTAAATACCCAATATTTTTTTTTATTCCCTTTAAATGTCCAATCATAGGGCAGATATTATAATTTGTGTTATCCATGTAATTGCTTTTATAACTTACATTTTTTTTAACATACCAAAAAAATGTGTAGACTGAGGAAAAGTAATTAGGACGTACCTATTTCTTATACTTAGGCTAGCACAAACAAATACAGACAAACGAAAACTCATTTTTATTTACTTTATCTAGTTGTGTAAGAAATAGGTACGTCCTACTTACTTTTCCTCAGCCTACACATTATTTTTAACTATGTTAAAAAAACATTTTTATGTAAGTTATAATATATTAAATACATATTGTTTGAATTGTATTGTATTGTAGTGAGTATTGAAACCGACGTAATTTATATATAATAAGTACACATTGAAGCACAGCACACGTTATTTTGTGGCATTACAATTACGAACAAAAAATATTATTATGATTTAAGTTTATAAATTGGGCGATTTTTGTAAAACCGTAGAACTGAGGAAATTGAGTCTACCGATGCAATATAATTATAGCTCATGACATCACAGAAGTATAGTAAGTTAACCGGATTTGAGATGATGGACGAGTCAGTAAACTTTGACCGGTTAGGAACAAACCCAACGGAGGAGCGAACGCTGTGTTCGTATGAATAAATCATATCAAATAACTATCAGGGGAGAAGCATTCTTTCCGTTTACATCAACATTTTCGTTCAGGGTTAACATGGCCTATTTGTGCGACGCTCAGATTTTCACTATGACTTTTTAATGAGCTACTTTTGTCTTTTGCCTACGTTTAACATACGACTGAGATATTCTTACTATATGTAGTTATTATATATGTATATTCCGTTGTGGTACAAAATATCCTAAATATTGATCTTTCGCTGCGTTTTATAATGTGCCTCTTTTTTCTTATTGAATGTTTCGCTAATATTTTTTTAGGATTTTTCGCAAAAAATCTAATGATTTCGTTATCAGATATATCCGATTTCTTTCAAAACATTGCCAACATTGATTGAATTTCCCCGAGTTTCCCAAAACAAAGAAAATCTTCCGTGGAATTTCCACTAAGTCATTTCAAGAAGTATTTTGAACATTGAATTTTTCAAGCAGGTGCGAAAGGTAGGAATCCCCTAGGATGTGTCGGCGCCCGGAGGTAAGCCTCTCAGGGTACACGGTCATGTGATTGAATAGACTAGAGATGGCGTGGCGGCATTGACGGGGGTATTCTCGAATA
Source organism: Eupithecia abbreviata (assembly GCA_943735965.1). Lineage (NCBI taxonomy): Eukaryota > Metazoa > Arthropoda > Insecta > Lepidoptera > Geometridae > Eupithecia > Eupithecia abbreviata. Next base: position 6,331,417 of record OX030991.1, on the reverse strand, counting down.
AACCTAAAACAAGAAGTTGTGTCTTTGCGTACTGCTAAAACCAGTTATAGTACTACATTTCTAAATAAGCTGCTAAGCTGTTTTGAATAAAAATTTATTATTATTTTTGCTCTAAGCACCTAATTGATTAAGTCAATATTAAACCATTTTATTTTTGCGTATTATGTGAAACTAGCTTGAGCTCGCGGATTTTTACCCCAAGTTTTTTGGATTCAAATTAAGCATGTATATACTATTTTAGATGTAGAACTACATGTAACTAAACTGAGTATTGGTGCGTTGATATTGTGGCAGCCAAATGTGTGGCAACACGCTGTCAGAAACTAGACAAACCTCTTCTTTTTAATGTCTTGAGTATAATAATGTTTTTGATTAATAAATAAATAAATAATAAATAAATAATGCTGGACTATTCACACAGCATTATCTAGCCCCATGGTAAGCAGAGCTTGTGTTATAGGTACTAGATAACTGATATAGATAATACTATATATTACATAGATAGATATTTTTTATTACACATAGAAAACGACCAGAACACCCGGAACAAATATCTGCAGATCGTACACACAATTGTTCCGAGGCGGGAATCGAACCCGCAACCTCCTGCGTCGCAGGCGGACCTTCGCCCACTGCGCCATATCGGTCGTCATAAAGAAAATACAATACAATGTATGCAAAATTACAGCCCAATCCTACATTTATTCGTAGGCCCAATCTGAAGACGTGAAGTAATAAATCATGCTTTTGATATTATAACGAAGTTCTTTACTACGCCAAATTAACGACGATGCAGACAGCTTTAAAATAAGTACTTGTTGCCATTTCAATAACACTATTTTTACTTAAAAATTTTTATATTTTTGAGTAAAAATAGTGTTATTGACATAACTGAGTTTTACCTGAGTTTCTTTTTTACCGAACTGAAATAAAAGTATCAGTCTCTTGGAAAATATGTAGTAGACCAGAATACGTACAGAAGCAAGTAGACTTCCGAAAGAGATTTTGAAATCCCACATGAAAGCTGAAATTACCTTCTACGAGTTTTGTATTGAAACTTGTCACATTTAATGTTGTCTCGTGATATAACTATTGTTGTTAAATATACATATATATACACTAATATATTTTAACAACAATAGCCCTAACTAATTTTCCAAGATCGTCATTATTCGATAACATGAGCCTCTCAAGATACTTACCTCTAGAATCTGAAAAAAAAAAAACAGAAAGTACTTGCATTCATCAGTACTTTATACCGACCACTCGAGTCACTTGAGATTGATTAATATATAATATTTTATATATTGTGAACAACGAATTTCTTTTACTTTTATTTTTAAAATCCGTTGCGTAGTTTTAAAGATCTGAGCATACATAGGGACAGACAGACAGCGGGAAGCGACTTTGTTTTATACCATGTCGTGATGTCGAAATCTATTGACCGACTGTCAAATTGAGCTTTACTTTGACAAGTTCTTTTGTATTAATAGGTCTCTAATAAATAAAATCCCTTCTTAAATATTAAAACATGCAATCAATGTCTGTGATCTTTGCAAAGATCGTCTGGAGCTGACGCGTCGACGCCATTGTTGGGATCTCACACCGACTCTCTAATTATGCACTTGTTCATGACATCTAGCCGATATTTTTAAATATTGTAGAGAAAATGTTTTATTGTGCTGTAATGTCGGTAATGACAAATCGAGTTGTGGTGAAGGTTTTTTTAAGATCATTCGAAATTAGTATCCTAATCCTAATTTATACTTTGGTACTTTTTACTTTGTTTTAATTTTCACTTTCAACCAGCTGTAAGAGGCGTAGTAATACCTATCCTATACTAGGCTAGACCCTAAAAAGATAAATTAGGATTAAGATACTAATTTCGAATGATTTTAGTCGCTTCTTGTACCTAATACTTTCACCGTAAAAAGTGTTGAGATTATGAGAAGAGCCGTATATATGTAAATAAAAATTAAATAAATGCTTATCTCTGGATGCAATCAAAATAATCTATAGCACGTTTACCTTCTCAAATAAGGGAAAAAATCACAGCGACATTAAAAAAAAAATGAACAATGTAAAATCAGTTTAGTCAGTGAATTACTTTGCAAGTTATATGAAAAGGAAGGGCGTCTCAGACATAGGGGAAGTGCCCATGAATATTTTAACCAAATAGCATCTTCCAATATTTTGCACGTCAACGACTTTGGCTTATAAGAAATACCTTATTTAGGTGTAGCTAAATGTGTTTTAAAAGAAGGAAGTAGCGGTGTGTTTGTTGACTTTAGAATCCCCTATTCCAACTTTTGTAACTCATCATGAAAACATGCAGTTTTTCTAATATCTTCTAAGCCTTAGATGAGAAAACCTACGAAATGCCTACCAAGGGTAACTTATAAGAATTATAAGTAGAAAGGTTTATGTCCTAGTCGGGACTTGAATCGTCCTAAATTGGTCCGTATTTTATTATATAAATTAATTAATTTTTTAATACATCATTTAATGTATCTACCTACCTATCTCACCCTAATTAAAGCCTGCGAGCTGTGTCGTAAATGATTTAATGCGATATGAAAAGATGAACGCGCCAATTATTCAGCCTAATTATTCGCATGTTCATCTCAGGCAATTGACATCCCCAATCTGTGCTGCATTCATTCGTGACCACTGCGAGGCAAATTGAAAAACGTCCCCTACACTCACTTCTCTACAGCTAATTCGTAAATAAATTCCACCCCTGCTACTGGAAAAATAAGGTTGAGATTGAGTTTTACAGGGGTTGTAAGGGTAGTTCAGAAGTGACTCGATTTGTAGCATTTCTGTGACCGCCTCGGGCGCATCCTAATCTAGTTGTCGCCCTGCTACGTTTAAAATCGCAAGGCTAATAAAATATTTTGACCCCTTTATGAGATGAATACGCCCACTTTGCTGTACAGTCGTGGGCGACTTGATCAAGAAATAGAAATGGCTAAAAAGTTGGGTTCCATGTCACGGTAACATCACCGTATCAATGGTCTAGCTAGCTAATGGTTAGGTGGAGCAGATTAGAGGAGACCCACAACTAACAGTGGGATGACCTGCCAGCCAACCTCCTAAGTATACTTAGGCCCACCGCTGAAAGTACCTCCCCAAAAAGGGAAGTTTAGCCATTATCACCACGCTTAAGCAGCTGGGAGGTTCCCATAGTCGACTCTTACGACCTCCAAGGCTTGAGTTAGAGGTGTCGATTCTTCGCTGAGGGTATTTCAGAAGTTAATTTAAAATTAGTATGTACAAGTATTTTTTATAAAAACTATGTCAATTATTTTGTAACCAACAAAAAGTTTTAAGTGTTTTTTAATTCTAGGGGTAGGGTATCTTCGTCGCTGTACGAATATCTGATCTGATTGTGTTTCTATGTATGCATGTATTTTTGATCAAATAAATTATTATTATTATTAATATTATCATAAAAATTGCCTAATACTTTTACCATAACCATAGAATAAACTATATAGTAGCCCTTTTTAAACTTACGCGAATTCTTAACATATGAAAGAACATTTATAGGGTATTTATTGCCAAAAAAACTTGAATATATAAGTGCCAATAACGAAAATTTCAATGAACTTTTCTTAGTGAATGTACATCAAGACCCCTACAGAACTATTCGGATGCGTCAATAATTGAAATTTGTGCCCGGAGGCATTCAAGGCAAATAACTTTATTCAGCGTTTAGCTTCCAATTTTGGATGTGCTTTGCCGGCGGAAGCTTACGGATTGGCAAGGTGGAGTATCTACCCAAAGGTCTTACCTGCCTCACCAAAACATAGGTATACCTCTACCTGCTACATGTATGACATTAGGACATTTACCACTTATGTGCCCAGTAGAAATTTTATGTATAAATCGTTGTTTATTAAAGACTAGATGAGCTCCGCGGCTTCGACCGCGTGGAAATCTATGTGTCAAATCTATATATATAAAAGAAAGTCGTGTAAGTTACACTATTCAAGAACGGCTGAACCGATTTAACTGAAAATTGGTGGGGCGATAGTTTAAAACCAGGAGACACATAGGATACTTTTATCATTTAAATCATTTGACACATAGATTTCAACGGGGGCGAAACCGCGGGGTGCAGCTAGTAGTTTATAAACCTTTCCATTGTGTAGTTTTAAAGATCAAAGGGATAGACAGACAGACAGCGGGAAGCGACTTTGTTTTATACTATGTAGTGATTATTTATCGCGGTACCTTTTGTTTTATTTTCTCCTACTATTTCCATCGCATTACAGCGATCGTGGCAACTGAATGTACTCGCGCGGAATACCTCTATGTATTTACGAGTATTTATTTCAATAACTATACAAGTAATATATTGCTGGCTTGTAACTGTTTCTTTTTGTTGTGTTAAGCGCTAAGTCCGAACAATTACAATAATTATTCATTTTGACTGAAGCCATTCGTGTAAGCCTCTAGTTAAAAGTCGTGACTGCAGTAATTTAAGCAAACAATATTTCGTTTGGGTATGTACTAATATTTTACAAGTGCACGTGTCTTGCATGTGCTACAATAACGTGTGGAAAAAAACCGTTTTTCTACCTACAATTCCTGATCTGCCTTCGTGAAGTAGGAGAGTTTATTTAGAATTATAGATCAAAGACTTTGTGACCTTGCCCCATCCTACGCACGGAGAGGCTATGCACATGTGTCCTTCCTTTTGCTAGAAAATGTATGTGATAACGTCCACTGCAATCCTAAAAATACGAGATAAATGACGTCATTGCTCCGCGAGTCAACGCTATGCACGCGCTACATGTTTACCTGTAACGTAGAGACATGTTGTGACAAACGAACCCACGTAGCTAAAATGCGCCGTGTTGCCGTGCACAGCCTGCGTGGCGGGAAAGCCGCTATATGTTGTGGAAAAAAAATGAAAGTTTCAAACAAAAAGTATCTATAGTAAAAGTTTAAAAAGAAAGTTTTTATACTTTATGTTTCTTTTGTTAACTGATTTAACAAAAGAAGAAGGTGGTAAAGAAGTCATACAGACTCTACCGTATTTCCCCGTATTTCCTTCGCTCTCTTTCTTTAACCTTCTTTATTAACCTTTACGCGAAACATTTTAACTGTTTTAAGAAAATTGCAGGTAAAACTAATGTTAGCGTGAGGCTTCCAGCTGGAAACTTCTGGTCGGGTGGGTTACACGGTTATTAATTAGCTATTTTCATGCTTAGCCTATTGCATACCTGGCTAATAACTAGTTAGCCAGCTACTAGCTAGCAGTTTAGCGGTTTACTGAGTAGGAAACTTACTTTTTTTATAATTCTACCTACCTAGATAAATAATTTATTAGTTATGTGTATGTTACATAACTTAGTTAACAGAGCCTTAAAGACATGTGATAGATTGGTCTAAGCATTTGGTTCTCACTTAATTTACCTAAATTGATTAAATCTACTATAGCTAAAGAGTATGAAGCCGCGGGCAAATTTTCTATTTTATAATATCAGTGATTACGTCACTATGCACTTTTAATAATTCTACTTGTCATGACCTACGGAGCTGAGACGTGGACACTCACGGTTTATCAGTTTATTTCCACCGTAGGTACACATGTAACACTTGATGTCGTTAAATACTATAAATTTCAAAAGATAATAATACATTTTTATTCTATCACACACTAACTTTTGACAAAGAAAACACCATAGGGCATTGTGCAAAGAAAAGCAGACAGAGGTAGGGTTGGTACACCAGTTTAAAGTCGCTCAGCGTGCTATGGAAAGAACTATGCTCGGGGTCTCTCTGAAGGATAGGATTTGTGTGGAGTTACTTGTTTGGAGAGACGCATTCAGCAGTGGACATTGATAATGTAGCTTGAAAAAAAAACTCACAATGTAGTTTCAAAAGTTTTAATAAAATCTAAAGTTTTTCGCCCTGTCTTAAAGTTATTCTGTGAACCAGTACAAAATTTTACCAAGAAACGGTGTTGTTTATTACTTCATAGCTTAATTGACTCGATTATGAAGTCTCGGAGTTCGGACGTACCTCAGTAATTACTCCCTTAAACTTCGACATTATCACCTCTTGGCTAGGGACGGGAAAAATATCGATAACTTGTCGTAAATACATATTTTTTTGATAAGAAATTCACACAATTGTGATTACCTAAAATTCACGTAAATACTAGTACTTTTATTAGCGTGAGTATAGTTTACAGCCTATGATTGTTCACTACAAAGGCCTCCACTAATGAGCGCCATAGCTTTGTCTTCAGCTTGATGCATCCAGCATCTGTCCGCAGTCTTTCGCAGCACTTTACGTTACGTTAGCTGAGTCGTGGTCTCCAAGTATAAAAAAATTACAAAAGATTTGATTTTTTATTATGTACGGGGAGCCCTCGAAGGACCGGCTATATGACTATCGTGCAAAAATTATAATTTGATCAATTGAACTTGACAGAAATAAATATTCGAGAGATGCAGAAAGAGTAACCCTTCAGTTTTACAGCTCTAAAGTTTCTCATTCATGGAAAAATACATCTTTTAAGAATAATTTACATAAATAAATATCAGTAGAGCTACCTGTAGATTGTTTGCAACAGTCTGCAGTGAGCTCAATTATTTAAATTGTAAATACTACTTCTAATTAGTTTCTTATATTTTGATTGTAACTTTCTTAGCCAATAATTTATGAAAAAATAACTATTTTAACGTATTACATATAAACATATGTATTTATTTAAATGTGGGGTGGCATTACTAGTTCGTTTCTTTAGAAGGGAAGAGCCCTTACTAAAAAATATTTTCCCGGAGCAACGTCAAAGAAGCAAGGGTAATTTAATTATCTACACCTTTTAATAAACTCACAGACAAATAACAATTAGGTAAGATATTTTAATAACAATTTCGTAAGTGTTGCTTGTTTGAAAAATTATTCGCGAAAATTATTACTTTTGAGACTGATGAGACTTGATGAGACATTGGGACACGGTTTTCAAAATAGGTAAATAAACAAACACTACAATTCTTAAATAGATATAATATCCTATGCTGTGGGATAGGTTGGTTATACACTCGCGAGCAGCTGAATCGACTCAACCCTTCAAAATGTACAAAGTGTTTTTAGCATTATATTGTATAATAATATAATAATATCAAAATTTGATTGCCACAATCAATACATTCATGCAATGTAAAAGCTAGATCTGGTGCAATGGTATCAATTAAATGCCTCAGAGATCAGATTTTTTATATATTTAAACGTTTAAAGGCTTTCTTATATCTATTTCATCAACATGGTTGAAATTAAATTTACTATCGCATTTAGGTACATTTATTTTAAGTAATAATTCAGCTATTACTTAAGAAGAGTTTAGACACTTAGTAGTACATATTGGAATGTCAGTAAAAAAGTTTTCATATGCTTGGGCTACAACGTCAACGTCATTTTTGATTGAGCAATCATAATTTTTAAATTAATGTAAGTATTGACCTTTCCAGTCCCACTGTTGATTATTAGGATATACTTATTAATTCAATCAATCTACCTACTAAAGTTTCAAAATCCATTTCCACATGTGCTGTTTTGCAAACTTAGCCTGCAGGCAACGCTGTGCAGAGTGCACGTAATATTGTAACATAACACTATAATTCAAGCCTGGGGCACCGACACCCCTATTGCCCTGATATTGTTGTGTATACATATAGGTACATATAGCTATCAAATTATTTAATGTTCTTCCTACTGAATTGAAAGCAATTGACAACCCAAATAATTTTAAGAATAATTTAAGAAAACTTTTGCTGAAGGGGTGTTTTTATACTATTGACGAATTTATCAGACGAAAGTAGTTATTATTATGTGTGCTTTTGATTCACTAACCTATTTTATTTATTTTATTTAGATTAAGTATTTGTAGCTATAAGTATTAATTCATACACAATATAAATTGTTCTCTTCAATAATAATCTTCCATTCAGTGCAGACTATATCCTGAGTACATCCAAGAGTAAAATAGATATTAATTTATTTATTATAGGGGATCTTTCAGCACACATATTAGAGTTGCGTAAAGATAACAAGTGAAATGGCTATAATAAGTTACCTCTAGAGATGTATAAAGATAACAAGGGAAGTGGCTATAATAATTCCCAACTATAGGAATCAAATACAATTACAATAAATAAACGCAAATAATAATAAAAGCTCATATTTGCATTTACCACAGATGAAGTCAATATAAATTAACTAAGCCTATTTTTACCTACTGTATTCATTCACTTATTGTAGATTTTACTAAAGCATTTTGATTGACGCGTTTATGCAAGAACAGTTTGGTTAAAGTTATTGGAATATTCTCAGTATCCCTTTTAAGTGAATGTTATCACGACAACATCATTAAGATTTGCTTATACCTCTATATTTTCTTTGATTGTAAATTGTTTTCTTTGTTGGCTTAAGTTGATATAACCATCCTCCACTGGATGGAAGGCGATCGTATTTTGTTATTGTGGCCTCTTTACTGAAGGCAGAATATAAGATTGATGAGTTATCTTACGAAGTAGAAGATATTATTATATAGGTAAGTTACTGAAACCTTGCGCGATCCTCTTTTGTTTTTCGTCTACTAGATGCCTAATTCTCTACTTCTAAGTGTTAGCTAGTTGTAGTGTATACTGCGTAGTAGTGTTAGCTAGTGGCTAGCTTGGTGCGGGCTAGTTATAGTGTGTAGTAGTGTTAGCTAGTGGCTTGCTTAGTGCGGGCTAGTTATAGTGTGTAGTAGTGTTAGCTCTAAACATTCTGGCTTGTATAATAATTCGTTGTGGTTCGGAAAAAATATCCGGATCTTCGTGTTAGATATTCAAAGAACACACACCTTTCAGGAAGCATTGATGCGTGCAAACGCAAACGAAACCAAAAACGGTAACGGAACTTTCAATCACATTGACACCCTTGCCATCAATATCTACCACCAACTCTACACTATTGCAATAGAGTTCACTTCAGCCTGGTTATTTGTAGTTTTAGATACATTTTATCCGTGTTGGAACAATAGGTAGGTGATGGGGGTGGCCACTTTGCAGCTTGCTTTGCTTCCGGCGAATTGTCACCTTGCGGTACACCTACCGTATTGTTTCTATGGAGATCAACGGTTTTATAACAACTTACATATAAGCAAATCATATGTACTAGACACATAAGTTATGAACATACTAGTGATTTCTTCTCACTTCTTCCACTGGTGGACAAAAAAATGAAGTGAACATCAATATAATAATGAATAGTATAAAATATGACTTGTCTAGGTGCTTATTTGTAAGCCTAAAGAAATAAACTTTCATTTCATATGTATATTTAAGACAGAAAATTGAAGTGAAGATAATCAATTAAACTCTTAATTTATTATTAAACTAGTTTCGGTCCGTGGCTTCGCACGCGCTGTTTCTACGAAAACCTTTTGAGGTTATTTCTATCCCATGGTAACTGATTTATGGGATAAAATTAAAGCCTATGTTTTATTATAGGCTTAGAACTAATTCCAGCTCGATCTGTTCAGTACTTTTGGCTTGAAGAGGTGACAAACATCTAAACATCCAAACTTTTGTATTTATAATATTAGTGTGATGTAATTCGTCATTATATAGTTTACCTACATAGTTTACATTTTGACTTGTCTGTGAGCTTATTTTGTAGGCCTATAAAAATAAAGTGGCAATAAGAAATTAGATTTTAATACATCTAATTTCTTACAATATTTTGGCAATAACAAATTAGATGTTAATACATCTAATTTCTTATTGCCACTGATATTTGTATGGATTTTTAAGTATAATGTAGGTAAAATACTAGTACGTACCCGCAAAATGGTACTTACAAAAGGAAATGAGCTAATCACAATTTGTTTATTCTTTCAAATGTGAAACGGACCACCTACGGTCAGTATTTCCGCTACCTTGTAGACTACCATTTTTCGTAGAGTAACCATGATAATGTTCCTTTCCAAGTTCTATTCAACATACAAGTGCCGTGTTTCGAAAAATTACTTCACCAGGCTAATGGTACTTAACTTTAATTTAGGTGACGGCAAAAATCCTCAGATATTGTAATAGATTAACTTTTTCGTGTGACACAGAGGTGGTCAAATAGTCGCTAATTTTGTTTTATCTAAAATTGTCATGGATGAGGCGTAGAATGAATTTTCTAGAAGTTATAACTTTATAAGCCAAAAACTGAAAAAAGACAAGGTTTTTGGCTTACAACTTCTAAAAAATGCATTCTACGTCAACTCTGAAAGACCTATGCTAAAACAGGTAATTGTATTTTTTTTCAAGACGTCCGCGGGCTGAAAATTTGACTTCCATTTTTCAATTCTAGTTTCGACGTTAATGACATTTAAATGAAGGTCATTTAGACTTGTAGTTAGAAAAAACTGTGACCCTAACCGTAACTAGGTTGCATTCGATAAATAGTCTTCACTACATAGTATAAAACAAAGTCGCTTCCCGCTGTCTGTCTGTCCCTATGTATGCTTAGATCTTTAAAACTTCGCAACGGATTTTTATGCGGTTTTTTTAAATAGATAGGAATGAGGAAGGTTTATATGTATATAATACATGCATTTGCACCCGTGCGAAGGCGGGGCGGGTCGCTAGTTAACAAAATATCCATGGTAAATGGTCACCCTCCGCTCACAGGGGACACAAGACTAATAGCTTTTGCGGACATCCACCTATCCTGATATTGACCATCCAATCTCGAGTTCGAGACAAGAACAAAAATCACTATAGAATCCATTTTGCTCTTGACATGTCGAACTTTGAAGTTTATTTACTGATATCGCGCTTTGATCTTAAAGATCTTAGGATTAAGTTGATCGCATTGAGGATTTTATAGATTTAAGTTGAAATAAAAACAATGTACTATAGCGCATACAATTTTTTATTATTTCTGATTGAAGCAGCTGAATAATTAATTGGATACTTTAGGCATTGATACCATACCGACTTGCTTTAATTCAATTAAATATTGGAACCACAGTATCACAAGAACTCCTGTTCTTTGTGGTTCCAATATTAAGCCCCCTAAGGCCACCAAAATAATAGCTTCATTATAAAATGACACAATTTTGCATTTTACTATTGATCAACGAAACTACAGATGGAGCGACGTGTGTCAAAAGCGTCAAGGTTGAAACCATTTAATCAATAACTCTGTGCAAATAGCTCCAAATGCATTTTCTAGAGTTTCTTTCATCTAAGGATAATTCTGCAACGATACCATTTTCTATATTTTATCTAGAAGACAAAGAAATTAAAACCGTGTAAAAACCATACCCTTTGTGTAAATGCAATGTAGAGGTGCTTACAATGTTTTCAATTTATTTTATTAGCTATAGATGTTATGTTGTTTTGGGGATAATTTAGAGCCCACGTTGAGCAGGGTCCTGACCGGGGCGTTACAAGGCGTAATGAGATACATTAGTAGCGAGCATGATACGTTACGCCCTATGCTACAAATCCGCCTCGTTGCTCGTTGCGAGCGCCTTCTTTCCCCGTACTGATTGCACGAACGCTCGCTGTGTAACACATTACATTACGTCCTGTAACGCCGAGCAGTTTACACCTCTAGTTATATTATAGTTTATAATTTTAAATTTATATTGCTTGAATCTCTATTAATATTAATCCTACACTAGAATATTACTTATGATAATAATTATTAAGCATTATTAACAATGAAAGTTATAATCAAATTACTAAAACAAATTAGAACTAGTATTTACAATTGAAACAATAGAGCTAAATGCTAACTATTACAAATGATCTACACCGAATTGATCCATACGAGTACCAATTAAGCTTTATTATTGATTATTTGATATACGTAACTAATATATCTCGTAATAATTCTTTCTAGCATTATATATTTAATCTAACTATATTTAATATTTAACCTAATTACTTTTTTATTTACTCAAACCAGTAATTAGTATGTATAATTGTCCTAAGGCCGTCCAAATACATCAATAAATAAAAAAAAATTACAAAAAGTTAATTTCTAGCAAAACCGGTGGTTTTCGCCGGCAATATTTGTCATTGTCGGCCATGTATGATGGGAATGTCACGTGCAATTAGTACACGTGCGATACTCGCCGAAATGCCGCACCGAATGCCAGCTTTGATTCACCCCAGACATTATGAACAACGATTTTGCGTGATTGAAAACACGTAATTGACCCTTTGTGGCAGTTTTGTCGTTAATTTTGGATATGCTGGGATTGTTGTGTTGTGTAGGTTTAACTATACCTACTCCAATTCAAAAACCTGGATATTTTTTTGTATACAAACCCCAAGAATGGTAGAACATATTAAACGACATTAGTATCATCGAAGTTAAATACATAACCTCGAAATAAGTTATGGCTTTGGAAGCTTTTATTCATCATTAAATTGATCCCTCGTTCGTTTTCGAATTCAAATTTAAAAATATTTCGCTGCACAAGTGAGTTTATACGTTATTGAAGTTTGTGTTTTCGTTTTTAATGATAACCTGGCATTTACTTTGTTTTCTGTTATTGTTAAGTTTTAATTCCTAAATGTCTTTGTTGACATAAAAAATCTTGGATTCTAAATCGGAGTATAGTTAATAATAACTACATTCTGAGTGTGTTTTAGTAGAATACAACTAGCTTTCTTAAATTCCTTATATAACGCCCACTGCTGGACAGAGGCATTATCCTAATCATTCCAATTGGTGCGATCACGTGCGATCTCCCACCATTATTCTCTAAAAGATTTTCTTGCAGCCTTTCGGGCCTTTTCATTCATGTTTTATAACTAAAGGCACAGCGAGTTCATTTTTATTGGCTGACATACCGATATACCGTGTTTTGTGTTAATAACTACGGTAATTTCAAGAAAATATCGGAATTGTTTAAGGTGGAAGACTTTAATTTGACGTTAGTCACCTTCACTTTCGTCAAAGAAAATTTCACTGTAACCCTCAAAAAAGCTATACGGTTAATTGTAGAATTTGTGACATACATTAGTAGTATAACATAAGGCGGTGTCCACGCGAGCGGAGCGACACGCGCGCGCGCAGATTTATCAGCGTTAATTAATAGGCGGCGCATTAGCGTATGAATGCGGCGGGTGCGTGCCGTAGCACTGCAGCTGTCGTGTCGGGAGGGGATCGTGTGCTTTGATACTTTACTAATTTAGCTACATAAATATCTTATCATCAACCTATGTTAGTACACTGCTGGACATAGGCCTCCCCCACTGAGCGCCACAGCGCCCTGTCCTCAGCTCAGCTTCAGCTGTCTTTTAGCTATATCTACTGTAGCTATATTTTTTGTTTCAATTTTAAAAGATACCTAAATCTCATATTCCTACATTATTTATTGAACCTTAAACGTTTAAAATAGCAGGTTGCTTAAACCTAAGACGCTATTACTCTATACTCTGGTCACGTCAAGGGACGGAGAAAATTAAAGGTCGGGTGGGTGGTTATAAGGGGATGTTTTTCCTGGCCAGTTGAAAAATTCAGGACTTACAAGGGCGTTCAAAATGATTTTATGATTGAACATAGCCAACTAAAGTGATATATACTTTCAGGCAGGTAAGAATGAGGGGTAAGATGTTTTAATAATATGTATTATAACATTTAAACTCTCATTACATTCATTACCATTTCATATCTTATATGACATATAAGCGACATATATACATATGTGACATATATGTTATACATTGTATAACATAACGATTAAAATAAGGCTGTTAGTACCGGTATACTTTTAAATAACAAACTGAAAACATTTTATTCCAAGATCGAAAATCAAATCAATAAAATTACATATCAACAAAGTATCAAAACAGTTTTGCCCCAAATAAAATCGCGTGACGTATCGTGATTGTCTAAACGCCGACAGATGTGTGCCGGAATGTAATTGTGTGGTACTACTACATTTTATTCTAGCGCCCCAATACAGCTTGTCAGATGTTCAATGGGGTAGTTTTTGTAGAAAGTTTACTTTTTATTCGTTTGATTTACTAGTAACGGTAGATTAGATGATTTTTGGCAGCTTGGATTGAAAATACCGAGTGAAGCACAGCTTTCTGTGAGCACGGCATTAGTTTTTTGAATGTTTGATGTGTTTGCTGCGACACCGGTCTAATCATGATTTTAAGTTAGTTAAGGTTAGAGTTAAAATGCATGAGTTTAAACAAAGGAGATCATTTGTTTATTTACTACGAAACATTTATAAATTACTAAATTAAAGCTAAAACTAAAAAATAATACAAAATGACTAGAGTTTGCAAGTTTGTCCAAGATAATTTCCAAACCACAAGCCCTATTTAGAAGTAAAAGATTTGAAAACATTTACAAGACTAGATAGCTATATTACATCTTTTATCTTGGAGTTAATATGATTACAAGATAATATTTTAGAAATGAAACCCTGGGCAGCAGCTAGCAGGTATATCTTCAAAACAACCCAGCTGCAAACTTGTTCGTATTAAACGGACGAGAGAAGCCAGTAAAACTCCAAATTCTGTACAGAATCGGATACTCAGTACTCCTGTACCCGATATCTAGTAGCCTGTAGCCAGAACTAAACCTGAAGAGTATAACTTACACTTAGATACTATCATGAAAACTTTTAAACTTTGCTCAACCTAGTAAAGCATATTTTTTTAATAAATATGACGATGGGGTGTGATCATGGCGAAAATTATAACTATGATCAATGTACGTATTGAGAACAACGCAGCCGTCAGTCATAAGACTATGTCAATTTTTCTGGCAACATCCGTCTCTATAGTCTGCTATCTAGACCATAGCAGTGTGTTTCCTAGCTTCAAATCTGTGTCAGGTCCTCAATTATAACGTTTTACAATTGAATCATTTGTATTAGGTTAAGTTACCACACACCGATGCAGAAAATAAAACGATGCTTTGCTTTATTCAAACATTCAAAACCTGTATTGCCAGCGCAATTAGCGCAACGCTTGATTTCTCGTGTTTATTGGGAGGAAGAATACCGGGTGTGTTTATGGACCAGAGGCAACATTACAGGATGGAAAATACTTAAAAACAACGGCCTATCTATATCTTTGGTGGTGGGTATATCTATGGTGGATTCGTTTCTTAGTTTAAGTTTATTATTACTTAATTTAAGTATTGTAAAAAAACAAAATATATTCTATGAGTACTCTATTCAATTCTAGAGTATTTTGTACCATAGGTACAGTAGTAATCCTTCTCCATCCAGGCCATAAGGTTGTGGAATGCATTACCAGAGTCCATTAGAAAAACTGTATCCTTGCCAGTTTTTAAAGCTCGAGTCAAGGAGTATTTCCTGCCAAAATACTGAATATTGGGACTTACTATTTATTTATTTATGTATTTAAGTAGTATATTATTTAGTTTGATATGTGTAACGTTTATTTAGTATTTATTTTTAAGTATACATGTTATGATCATATTAGATAATCTTTGGTACAACCCCTGCCGTTCTTAAATTCATATACCTAATTCTTTCCATCCAAAAATTGCCTGAAAGAGATCGCTTCTAAGCGATAAGGCCGCCCATTGAACTTGTCGCATGTAATGTCTTTTGTAACGATCTGTATCTGGTGTACAAAAAAGTATTTTTGTATTTATATTTATTTAAAGGAAAACCAGAAGCTTATATATAACACAATAAAAAGTTCATAAATACTAGAAAGCTTATTGAAGGTTTTCACAAGGTGAATTGGTACATATAGCATCTATAAAGTTAAATTAGATAATTATCTTTAGGTTACAAAGTTAACAATAATGTTTACTCAAAAAACTTATCACCAACATTATCATTATTGGTGCCAAAAAATATTCTCTGCTGAGCCGCCGCCTGGCCGTGCTAACACTTGTGCAGAATAAATCAAAATCATATTGCTATATTATATATTGTATTTTATTGTACAGTACGATACACGTTTCACGTGTTTTGTAGAAATTAAACAACATTTGCGGGGAAAGCTGCCCAGCTGTGCAACTAATTACTGTAATAGACTCATTCCCATTGCTTCCTGTTACTGTATGGCATGTTCTAATCCAACTTAATTAGGTGTGTCAATGACATATTAATCATTCTTAACATTCCTGTAAAAAATGAATTTTTATCACTACGTAATATAAAACAAAGTCGCTTCCCGCTGTCTGTATGTTCCTATGTATGTTTAGATCTTTAAAACTACGCAACGGATTTTGATGCGGTTTTTTAAATAGATGGAGTGATTCAAGAGGAAGGTTTATATGTATATAATACATGCATTTGCACCCGTGCGAAGCCGAGGCGGGTCGCTAGTCATTCTATAAAACAAAATTGCATCTTAATACCTTTTATTGGCATGTTTTCAAGAAAGAAAGATTTTTTTTTTTATTTCAAACATCAATCGCTCAGTTTTTATGTACTAGGTACTTATAAAATCAGTATTAATTAATTACCATAACACAGATTAACCTTAGAAATAAGTAGATTAGTTATGATGTATGAGACTAAAGTTAGAAATTGTACAAGATGTTTTAAATAATATAATTTGTTTACTACCTGCTAGACTTCGTAATTACAGTCCTATCGAATGAAGACGCCATAAAACATTTCTCCCCTTCAATTGCAAGGGCACTATTAGTTCCCCTCAAGAAACAGGTCAAGGCAGCACCTGTTGCTCCCTCTTGAAGAAGTTCAAGGAAATTGGGGGAACGTATCAGGTGGTGCAGGTGACTTATGGTGCTCATGTTTGGTGGTGGGTTAACACTTTCATTGCCCAAGACGCATATTATACAAGTAAGATTTTTATTTTTATTTTCAAAACGAGTTTAGCGACCTAAATCACAGAGTAACGAATATACACAAACAGTAGAGCTAAAGTATTTTTTGTATAATATCTTTTATGTCTAATAATAGTAAAAATGTTATTTATTGATATAAAATACAGTGAAACAGGCAATACGAGTCCATAGGCTCCTGAACTAGTAAAAAACTGTGTTTCAGGAACAATGGCTTCTCCAACTAATATTTACATACAAATATGTTTAAGCATCTAAAGATATCTTATAACTAATTTTTAATGTAAGTACATATATTATAGTACAAATATTGTTTATCTACAAGTCCTTAAGTTTTTTTCTTTATTATAGGCAATGTCGCACGTGCGATTACGATTAGATTCGATTAGATCAATTAGGCGCCCGTGGAGGTTGAGGTGTGGGTTCGGCTTTAGTTTGCCGTTCTCAAGATAATGTATTTATATTTATTTAAAGGAAAACCAGAAGCTTATAAATAACACACTAACAAGTTTATTAATACTAGAAAGCTTATTGAAGGTTTTCACGGATAGAGATTATTTCAGACTATCTTCTGCCCTAGGCTACTTTATCCCGGGAAAACGCGTACAAAGCCGTGTACACGTTTTCCCGGGATAAAAGTAGCCTCTATATATCTAAAAATTATTAACTAGTCATAATATATCCTATGGGACTGGCTTAGTCATTGTTAGACTAAAAGTCTCCAAATTAAATAAGAAAAAAAAAATCTAAATTAAAAAAAATACCTATCTGTTCTATAGTTTTAGCGTGAAGAGATAACGAACTTTCAATTATCGAGTTATCTAAAAATACGCATTTATAATATATATAAGTCTGATAAATAAATATATGATTAAAAAAAATCATTTCTGTTTTAAAATATTAAAAATACTTGAGGTAAATGTTACATCAATAAATTAGGTATTAAGGTTACTACATTTATAGATCCAAAATTGAGCAGTCTATATTCAAACCTCATAGAATATGCACCAATACATATCATTTTCATGCCCCACAGAATATTAAAATAAGAACATTAAAAATACGTACAAAAGTCGTCAAGTGTGCGTAATGAGTGGCGAAAAGTATAAAGTGACCCGCATTGCACCCGGTCCACTGGCTACCAGATATGGCTGTGAGTGGCGACGACAATAGTGCGGTATGGCCGTTTGGCTACCAGAGCATGGTGGAAGATACTCTACTTCGATGGAAATACTATTTTAGTTCTTTAACCGTATTTTGGATCACTTAAGTCTGCTTAGCTTGGGGCTAGATAATGCTGCGCGAATTGTCCAGCATTATTTATTTATTTATTTATAAGGCTTTTAGGATTGTTTTTCTAAGATATTTCTGGAAAATCAGCTATGATAAATATGTCAGTTTTTTAAAGTTTGTCTAGGTCTTTGGTATTAATTGAAACAAAATAATTAGACAATCTTAAAAGGGTATACCTACCGTCTCGTTTTAGATATTATAAAAATCTATTGCTGTGTCGCTTTAATCGACTGAATTTGTTTTGTTTGCTCTTATGAATTTGTTTTGGGTGGAAGTAGAAGTAATATAATATTAGTAACAGAGAAAAATGAAATGATTATGATATTTTATGATTATATTTATAGTTGTGCTAAAACATAAAATAAAATATATATTTTCTATGTCAATAACGCTTTTTCGATAGGAACAATATGAAAAAGCAGCAAAGGAGGTATATTCAAAAAATATATTAAAATATAGAGTACCTAATAATATTAATGAAGAAAAACCTGGCCTTAAATGTCATTGAAATTTAGCTGCACCTGAGTGAGGTGGCAGCTTTGGCTTTGAATGTTCATCAAAGCAAAAAGTAGAGCACACATCCTAGCGTACTGATTGATATAAGGGTGCATGTACACCTGCCCGTATCACGGTCGCGCAGCTGCGCAGGACCTTTCAACTGTCACCTTTGCGATTGTGCCGGCATTTTGTCATGCGCTAACCAGTTTTTGAGTACCTGAGGGTACTTTTGTATGAGCTAGATTCTATTGTATTCAATATTTAGATTAGTTTGGTCTTACTTTAAGCGATAAGGTCGCCCTTTAAACTTCCTCTATTTTAAGTATTTATTTCTGTATTGTTTTCTGTTTTGTGTGGTATAAAAAAGTGTTTTCTATCTATCTATCTACCTACTTTATCTTGCATTGTTTATTAACTTCTGGAAAACTTTGCTTCCGGTGCTTTTAGGCTAGGTAGGTAGGTGTCGAGGATCAAATGATTGCTGAAAGAACAGGTCGCCATGAATAGGTATAGGTTAAGATATAGGCGAAGCGAAGAACCGACGGCCGATGGGGCAAACGTGTTCTTGAGTGGAGACCACGACTCGGTAAACGTAGTGTAGGACGCCCTCCGACCAGGTGGGATGACGACCTGCGAAAGACTGCAGGTAGATGCTGGATGAGGCAAGCTGAAGACAGGGCGCTATGGCGCTCATTGGGGGAGGCCTATGTCCAGCAGTGGACTGCTATAGGCTGATGATGATGATGATGATGAAGATATAGGCACGTAGGTTCCTAATTCCTATAGGTCCGATACGAGAACACATAAAAAACACTATCCTACAAAATTAGCAATAATCAATCGTAACGTACCGGGATGAACCTTTACATTTTACATAATGTGTTAAGGAAGAGGCAATACGAACCGAAGTAACAGAAAGTCGTCGGCGTTACGGAAGGTCATAGCTGAGAGAAGAATATAATCACTATCATTACATACACAGTATAAAACAAAGTCGCTTCCCGCTGTCTGTCTGTCCCTATGTATGCTTAGATCTTTAAAACTACGCAACGGATTTTGATGCGGTTTTTTTTAATATAAAGAGGAAAAATTATAATACATTTTCACATAGATTTCCACGCGGGCGAACTCGCTGGGTGCAGCTGGTATCATATAATTTGACTTGCCTTAGTGCTTATTATTTTTTGAAATCTGACGACTCAATTATTGCAGTTATTATTTATAATTTACCCAAAATAATGTGATTTTTAAATATCAGGGCCTTAATTCCACCAATGGTATAGTCTCAGAATGATACATTATGGCATTTTGCTTTTATGAACAAAAGTACAAAGAAGGACGCTTGTCAAAATATGCCAAGGTTGAAACTATACCATCCATGTGCAAATGGCAACGCACGCACGCACTACTTCAAGTTTCTTTCGTATCGACGAATCCGTGACGATATCATTGTCATAATAAAGTGATTAGCAGAGTTTGGGCTCCGGCCCTCGGTCAAAAGCTGCAGGCCCTTGGTAAAAAGCTTTAACTACTTAAAGGTGCAAGATATTTGTTAGCAACAAGCAAGCAAAATAAAAAACAAGTTTTCAAAACTCGATTTACAGACTCCAGACAGAATAATAAAGGTGAAGCCCCAAAATAATAATAAACCTTCACATTACTTACGTCGGATTTACGAAAGAGAATGGCGAGCACATAGGTGTGCACCCCCTTTGGAGCCGTCCACCAAAAACACAATAAAATAATCCTGTTCTTTTAGTACGGACAGCAAAGTCATTGTAATGAAACTTGTTTATTTTTTGTCGATGTTTTGCAGTATTGTTCCTTATTGTAATTCGATTATTATGCGAAAAAGCGTATACTAAATTCTGTTTTGAATAAAGTTTTTACCGTAGTGAAGTTAAAAAAGATATACCAGCAGATGTGTATATTATTCAGTGCAGATACCTATTATCAAAAAACTTGTGTTGGCAATCCAATTTTTTTAAATAGAAATCTTCGCAAATTGAATTACAAGCTTCAAGAGCCATTAGTTCCTAGTTTATAACGCTGTAAAATTACGACCTTTGATGTGGCCATAAATGGCTTCGAAAAAAACCTCTAATATTATTCAAATGAAAACAAATCGTTGCGATTTTGGTTAAAAAAAGTTTTTCTATTGTTACCGTGATGTAAGTATAATGGGTGGATGTTCACTACGTCTGTACGCCAAAATTAAGTGGCCACAAAAATTTAACTCTTACTTTTATACATGTTTTTCCAAAGGCGTTGAAAAACGGTTGCCTCTTTTTGTTGGAAAATTGCGAAACATACGAAGCCTAACGCAGAAGCCACACTAATATTTTCTATTTTCATTTAACGCTTTTTCTGCAGACCGTAGCAAGGTGCAACGCTCGGCGCGTGCCAGCCACGTGCGCGCGCGCAGCGTGCACTGTCATGGCGCACGACTCGCGATCCAAGCTTTTTATTATTTTTATCTCCACTCCATCACTACCCTTCACTTATGAATTGAAAATCAGCTCTACTACCATTTGAATACGGTACTTTTTTCACCAATATTTGCAGACGCTTCTTATAATTTTCAGGGAAGTCGTTATGAGCTTTCGCATGTTAAAACTAAGCTACATTATCGCTTGCTAGGGACACATATATTCGAACATAGTGTCGAATGTGTAAGTTTTAGTGAAATTATGACATTAGTGCTATTATTTTTCGCACTCAACCAACTATGCTCTATAAATTGCTTCACTATTATGGAATAAAAACTGAGGGGATAGCATAAAGAATCCATTCATGTTTACATGAAATATTTTATGCGCCTCTAGGGCAGATTCGTACTGCTAATGGCATTTTATTTTGGTAGTGTGTTACTGAGACACAAAAAAACCTAATGGAATGAGAGTGTTACCGACGTTAAATAATAATATTACTTTGAATATAAGCCGAACGAACACGCCAGACATCCTTTTCTCGGCTCTAGAATTTTCCAATAGTTTATAGTTTAGTTTAGTTTATTTATTTCCACCGTTGGTACACAATGTTACACTTGATGTCGTTAAATACTATTTTAAAAGATAAATTACATTTTTATTATAACACACACTAACTTTTGACAAAGGAAACACCATAGGACATTGTGCAAAAAAAGCAGACAGACATGCCTACTTAAAAAAATAAAATAAATTCATTTATAATAAATTTGTCAATAATTTGTCACAATAAAACAGATAATAAATAATGGTATAAGTTAAATGGAATAATAAATTAGATAAAATGTCAAAGTAATCTGCTGTATAAAGGCATTGTCAAACTATACTAAAAATACTGTATAAAATTAAATAATATACAAGTAAAATACAATGAAATAATGTAAGGAAGAAGAATAATTTTAAATTTACATTTAAATCATGATTTAAATTAATGCTGCTGTATAGGGGCATTGTCAAGGAACTAAACATAAATATAAATTTCTTAGTATGGCATCACTGGATCTTATAATTCAGTTTTTGGTTCAAGCTTTGCTATCTTATTCGAATAGTAACACCGCCAGGTAAGTGTGAATAAAATAAACATTCTTTGAAATTCGATATTTTGAGATTCGATATTTTGTTCTTAACATTCTTATTTTAAATCAAATCAAATTGTCAAAACATACGATGAAAACAAAAAAACTATTTCAGATTATGGAACACACGTTTCTGCTTGCTTCACAAATCAACTTTTCTATCACACAAAAAAAACCTTTCAAAAAGTCCATTATCGATACGATGATGTAAGTAGATCACCTACCCTGTTTGTTTAGGGTAAATGTGTGCGTGACTGTCAGTCCCAATCAGTTGATTAAAATCCTAGCACACCTGCACAGTAGTTACAATACTCGTAGGGGTTGCCTAGCAACGTCTGATAAACATTTTTGAAATTAACGAACGATGGGGTAGATGACCCTAGCGTCTATTTGAAGATTCGCAATTCAAAAGGATTCGATTCGAGCGATGAAGCCGTAGTAAGAATTTTTATTTTACAGCGTACATTACCCCTCGTAACATAGGTGAATTCACCCGCGTGAAAAAAAAAATAGTTGGTGGTCCCAATGATGATGAGAGGCGAGGTCCGCCTCGCAAAGGACCTGTCATCATCGTCATCAGCCTATATTTGTCCACAGCTGGACATAGGCCTCACTAATGAGTGCCATAGCGCCCTGTCTTCAGCTTGCCGTATACAGCATCTGCCTGCAGTCAATTAAGTCATTCTACCTGACCGGAGAGCGTCTTTCACTACGTTTGCCTTAGCGGTATCCACTCAAGCACACGTTAACCCCAGCCGTTGTTGGTTCCTTACATCTTCCCTCCTTCTTTCCATCGGTAGCTTGCTAATTCTTGCAGTTGAAGATCAAAGTAAATTGCAACAATGGAATGAGTGCAGATGAACCTCGCACAAAATTCAGCTTAAAAGCGTGCCTTATCAGATCCCCAAGCCGTTGCAAAGTATCATAATTTACCGTTTTTTTCCAAAGTAATGTTTAGCTCATATGTTTGCTCTCACACGCATGCCACCCCAGCTTTATTACAAACAATTGAGGCACAGAATATATTCTAGTTGAGACAACAATGGTGGTGCGTGCGCATCTGTCGGTTCCTTCACCCTGATTGGTCGGCAAGGGACGCGTGCGCACCCCAACACTGATTTTCACGGTATTGTCCGAATCGATACGAAATTCGATAGTAACGGTAAAATGCCGATAATGGTATAGCTTTATCGTAGAATTATGCTATTCGGAGTTTAGGGGTAATGGTTTCGGGAAATAATAAAATTCGATCGCATAAAACGAAGGAAAGATAACAGCGAATAATAGCAAGTGGCTGTGAAGCTCTGTACTCATCAATTACTACCACAAAGTACAAGAACGCATTGAATTATGGGCTTCAACTCGATCTTTGAGATTTTATATTGACAAAATAGCTGACAAGCTTCAAACGAGTGGTCCACGAACTGTCACTCAAACTATTCTGGCTATTTCTGGCTACATTTTTGGCGAACAAAAAGAGTATAGACAAATAACTTTTTATGTTAGTTTGTTGTTAGTTTGTTGTTAGTTTTTGGCATTAGCTCCATGAAAAGCCACTTGGAGCAATAATACTGAGTTAATAAATAATTAAATAATGTTGGATAATCCACACATCATCATCTAGGCCCAAGCTAAGCAGAACTTGTAGAGCAGAGTTACTTGAGTCATGTAGCTGTATTTATGAATCAGTTTAAGATATTGGATCGTATATTCGATTTTATGCCCTAAAACTTTTCGAGTTTAAAATAATAAACGTCATTTTGCATGTGTGCTGTTCCCATCGCTAGAGCCTCATTACATCCCCATAGGAAACAATTACGAAAGGTGCACTCGATGTGTTGACATCCTTCCGGCAGCCGTTCCCACGAATCTGACCACTTGTCTATTGTTTCACCTGAGGACAAAAACTACCATAGAATTGATTACAATACATGCTATAATAGACTACGATGATTTAGCCTTGTTCAGGGGAAACCCTGAACAATAACTTACAGTAGTATCGTACTTGAGACGATAAACTTAATATAATGTAGCGTGTTTTAAAAAACCTTTGAAACTACTTAAAACAATTAAATTGCGAAAACGGGGTCGAAAGGAACGCTAGTGGATAGCGCGTTTGAATTTTTTAATTGGCGGCATCTATTTAAAATTCATTTTTTTGATCTGATGAGTGATGGATGACACATGGATAGAACGACGAATGAAAAGACCTCTTGTTTACGCCCGTTGCCATGGAAACTATTTGCTACGAGTGATGATGCTTACGGTGCACATATTAAATCGTCAAAGAGGATCTAAGTATTATGGGACCACCTCAAAAAAAAGTTATACGACAAGAAAGAATTGATAAAACTTTTGAAACTATGTTGGTTAATGACACTAAAGTCATATATTAACATTTCACGTCTCTCGTCCATCGAAACATGAAATGATTACTACTTTTCACCCGAGAAACAAACGAGGACACGCTTTTCTACTTTTTCATTATTGTAAATTATTTCGGTGTATCAAAGAGAATAAAATAACTAGTTGATATTGATACTCGCCAGATAATATCCTATTATATATATTTTTTAATTATATATAATTGTGCTCAAATATGGACACTGATGATAATACATCATCAGTGTCCATATTTGAGCACAATCTCTGAAATAAACGTTTTGAATTGAAATTAATTGAATATTATTATTATTTCTTGGCCCTTCTGTTCCATTTTTTCATATTATTAAATTAATTTTGTACAAAAGTAGTAGACAAAAAATTCCTGTGATTTCGCGCTACTACACACTTTTTTTTAGTAGCGCGAATGTCTTCGTTACGCGCAACGCAACGCAACGCAAGGTACCTACTCTTGAGGAAGTATCCAAAAATCATCAAAAAGGCGCTCTGAGTTCCATTTTAAATAATTAATTCAAATGAAATGTAAATCTAAATGTGTATTGTGTCTGTTTCTTAGTAAATGGAACACTAAAAAGGTAAGTTTTTATGAGGGAGAATGTCTTGTGACTGATGATTCAAGATAAATATTAAAAAAACAATATTAATCTCAAGGGCTTACTTGAGTTTTCCGCCTGCTAAGCTACGCTATAATACGAGTAACACACTTTTTCAATAGAAGTGATAAAAAGCACCACAGCATCATATGATCTGAAATGAAATGAATTTATTTGTTAAAAGACTTACACAGAACATAATAAACTTAAAGGTAAACTAAACGTGTTGGTAATCATGTAAGTCCAGTAACAAAATGGCCTTGCCTCAGCATGAGTTGGATGACTAGCATGCTAGCAACCAACGCTGGTTGGTCTCTGAATCTGGGTTTTCACACTTGTTGGAAAAACCTACAAATAAACAAAACTTCGTAGGTACTCTCTCTTGCCACTAAAACAAAAGTAAACAGTAGTGCAATACTTCCCAGTTCCATCAATCAGCAGGATGCACCGTCAGCGTGTGAATCCGCAAGTGCGACATGCGATGGGAACGTCCTAACGTCCCGAAACACGTCCCGAAACACGTCGATTGGCGTGACGGATCAATGTGGCCCAGGTGTGTGGGAAATAATTATCTATAGGTGCACTGTGAATAGGGTAGTATAGCAATTTGTTATCAATAGTTTGGGAAAATTGTTACACTGTCTTCTTTGCGAGCGATGAAGAATTTCGGTCAAAATAATTCACGGTTAGGCGGGTCTACTAGATGCTACGAACATACCCAATTGACAAAGCCAGAAAGGCATAACTCTGCTGTTCATATGTCTGCAACCAATAAAAGTTCTTACTTGTCAGGCAAACCTTACCTCTGATAATAGCTCTTATTTTATATCCGAAAGCTAAATAAATGATCAGTCGGGTAATTAAAGAAAAAGGTTCTCAAGGTCTTGAAGTTCAAAAAAAAATTGCGGTGTCTTAGTGGACTGCCGATAGAAGTGAAAACTAAGTAATTATATTTTTTATTTATACTGGGAAGCGTGCGATGAATGACAATGACGCTAGTTTCACGCTTTTTGTGAACCAAAAGTGTACATAAATATTCAGTTAGGAAAGCGTTTGGTGACGATGACGCGAGTGCCATGATTTTTGTTTACCTAAAAAGTGCTCAACGCGCTTAATGAAGTTTTCACTTCAAGAATTGGGTCACTTTTTGGCCCCTTAGCTTTCTTTATCAGGTCAGTGACTCACCGAGTCTCCAACCTCCACCAGCTGGCACCAGGTCATTACACCTCTCGATTAATTAAAGTAATCGATACTGAGTACAGTCCGGTAAGTGACACCTAAGGATGCG
Organism: Eupithecia abbreviata; assembly: GCA_943735965.1. Taxonomy (NCBI): domain Eukaryota; kingdom Metazoa; phylum Arthropoda; class Insecta; order Lepidoptera; family Geometridae; genus Eupithecia; species Eupithecia abbreviata. The sequence goes on along the minus strand of OX030991.1, from coordinate 6,304,950 downwards.
CAAACGCAACTTCCGGCGCGTGCGTGAGTACGGCTTCGCAGTTCCGGCGTTAGCATTCCAAGACCTGTCAAAGAAAAATGGACTATAAAGATAAAACATTAAAGTAAATTTTAAATTATTTATTCTTGGTAGAAGCACATGCAGCTGAAGATTTTCTGTGGGAGTTAAATAGGCTTTATGTTGTGGTGAATAGAGTTGGAAATTGTGTGTTTCGTCATGGACCGGACGCTACAAGGGGATTTGAGGACCTTCTACCCTGTCGGTATGTACTTAGATGGCGGTAACATTCAGCTTTTTATCTTTTTATGACAGCAGACTGATTGATCCTGTGATTAGAATATATTAATTTTTCTTCTTCTTCTTTACATAGTACAAAATGAAGTCACTTCCGCTGTCTTGCTTAGATCTTTTAAAATTCTCAACAGATTTTAATGCAGTTTTCATAAATATATAGAGTGAGGTTTATAAACCATTTGACATATAAATTTCCACGTGGGCAAAGCCGCGGGGCGCAGCTAGTACACAATAAAATTAAAACAATACATAAGTAAATTAACTTGATTTTTTTATTTATTTATGGATAAAGGACCAAATAATGTTTTTCCTGTTAAAAAAAAGATAAATTAATTGATTTAAAATATTGGAACCTAATTTGTCCCTTATATAAATTAAGTGTCAATCTCTTAATACCAAGTCAAATTAATCAAACTAAATATCAGAGCAATAAAGCCGTCTAATATGAATACCAAAGCTACAAATATCACACAAGAACGCACTAATAAAATTACCCCGGCGGCGTCGGCAAAATAGAACCACTGGAGCCAGTCACTGGATCCAGTACCTATCTCGAACAATAGCAGTCATTACTACTGGCTGGATAGTATGGAGGTAATTGAATATTGTATGATTGAATTACATTCAATTATCATAGAGCAGAGTTTTGTTTCGTTAGGCGGAGGGCGGGGCGCCCTCGGATTGGGCGGTGAGCCTGGGCGGGCGGCGGGATGAACCGCCCAACGAACCATCTCTGCGTCTCCTTTTTGTTGTGAAATGAGTTGATGTTTTCCGCAGCTTTATTTATATTTTCAGAATACCAATGTTTTTGAAAAACTGAATATCACGTATGGGAATTGAACTCACAATATGACATTTCAACCACACCTGTGAAAAACTGCGGCCTTTTGACCGCATAATAAAACCGCATATAAAAAACGTCAAATTTGTTTATTGACTTTATATGCCTAAGTAGCCTAATTTGCAAAACATTACCAAAACCAGCTAAAATTACGTAACCTATTCACCTTGAAAGTAGAGTTCAATACCACCAGGCTATCACTTGAATCAGTCGTGGAATACCTATACTCAATGATGCGGGCCTTATCAACCTCACCTTCTTGTAACAACAAGCCACCAGTAGGCACTTGTGGAATATGGGGGTCTGGTAAATAGCCATAGACAGTAGAACAAAAAAAATACAACGCTATATTTGTTTAAACGGTAAAAAATAACAGTTTCAATCTGCAATCATTATTTAACAATGACAGATTATTATCCTATAACAAAAAGGGTGTTTCTATCTAGTATAAAATTTGATATACATAATACAATACATTACATTATGTAGATAGACGCAATATACATTCATCCCTCTATCTATTCATCCAAATTTAATCTTTCGCAATTATAAAAATAGGTAACATAACCTAAATCCACACACACATTACCCTCAAAAGTATTCATATACTTTTAAGGGTAATGTGTGTGTGGATCAAAGAGAATGACGAAGTAAGATGGTATATCTAAAAAATTAAATATTATTTTTCCTACTCTCTCTCAACTCATAATCCAATATAACCCTCTCTCTCTCCACTCCTCGATTGCACGCAATATTCGTTGGACAAATTTAATAAGACTAGAAAAAAAGTCGATTCAATAAGACAAACCAATATGCCTGCAATCGTTCATATTAGTTACGTCAAAACATCGGAAATAGACACGCTCGGCTTGTTCAGGATATCGTACAGGGGTGGCTTAATAATTAGCCATTTATAAGCGTAGCTTACTAACTCGAGATATCGCATTTTACCACGACTGAGTGACTTAATTACCAGACACTGAAAAATACGAACAAAATGCAATATGCTATATTCCATCCATTACGAACATAGGTTCGTATTACTTGCTTTGGATATTAGATAGTAAGGTCCAAAGCTTCCAAGTACTCTTAAAATATCACCATATTTTTAGAGTATTTGGCACATCGTGATTTTTTTTAAGTTGTATCCAGGTTGTATCAATGTTTATCAATAATTGTTTAGTTAGTCCATAATCAAAAATTATAAAATAGTAAAAACTAAACAAATATCTGATTAACTTTGACCCTAAAACTTGAAATTGCTTAAAAAAACTCGGATACTCAGCACAAAAGAATTACAATGCACCCAATAAAGTTTACGGTACACTCTTTCCGGGGGTTGGTCTCGTGCCACCGCACGCGCCAGGGTCTATCAGTCCTGTCCCGACCGCCTCGACGAGCGGACCGCGCACCCCTACAACCCACCAACCACCACGACCGAAACAAAACTTTACAAATAAAAACTCTTTTGTCAATTCCATTAGTAACCTTCTCAAACTCTTTTCTATCCAGCCAGTATTTGAAAGTAGAATTTATACAGTTTTTTTTTAATTTACAATATTCTGATTTTGAATTTCGCGTGTGTCAGGGGTGTCGCCGGCTGAGTCAGAGGAACAAACTAAAGGTGAGTCACAATAATCATATTGCTCTCTCCATAGAAACACCCTACATGTTATACAGGTGCGTTTACGTTTTATCTGTGCGGAAAAGGCTTGCACTTTTGGACCGGGCAGTTTTATTGATTTTGATAATTTGTATAGAGTAATTTACACTCAGCATTTTTCTTATCGGAAGTTGTGTTATTTTAATGTCATATACAGCAAAGTTTCGAGTTTAACTTTAATAATAATAACTACATAACTGTGCTAAAATAATGATCTTGTATTGAACTTGGGAGAACAGGTAGGTTAGATACTTATTTTGGCTCGTTACTCAATATATTGTAAGTAGGTTTAGTTTGGTCTAGGAAGTAACAAGAGCTGAAAGTTCTCCAAGTTTGCTGAAACCTGCTAAAGGCGGCGGACTATTGGGGCAAGTTCAGATTGGGTGAAATTAATTTTAATGATAATTTATGTTCAATCGATTTTTAAAACGTAGGTTGGTTGATAATTTGGAGTGACTATTTATTTACAAAAGGGTACCTGAGAGGTTAAGAGAGTGGTTTCTTTTCACTTGGACACGTGGACATAAAATGAGGAGAACAGAAAATCAAAAACACCTTATTCCTAATAATAATTTATGGTATAAAATTTGACTCTGCTTATTTTTTGTAAGCCTAAAAAATAAAGGCGATTTTTTTATAAACTTTACGTATTGCCAGCCGGTAATTTAGCTCGCGAGCAAAGCGAGTGAAAATGCCCAAATATGACATGTGAATATATGTAGCCGTTTAGTACTTTATTAGGAACCTGAGGGTATACTCGGAAAAGGAATATTTAAATGTTTGATTCGTCTTCGTGCAAAGCCAACTCTTATGTGGACTACATAAGTATAGTGTTTGCACAAAAACTAATCTGAATCTTCGAGTTCGTATTTACTAGTACAAGCCCTGGGTAGGTACGTATGGAAATTTTAAGTAGATGGTGCACAATCACATCATACTATATAAAACTACTTTTTGCTGAAATTTATACATCCCATAAATATTACTTTCTATCCCGAAAATCAGTTCCAATGGAATAGGAAACCTTTAACAAATTTTATAGAAAAACGCGTGCGAAGCTGTGGGTCACAAAATCCAAAGAACTAAACTAAACTATTTCTTAAATCAAGAACAACTAAGTGGCATATTATACATTTCAGGTGAATTGTATAATTGTATATTGAATCGTCCCTGTAATTAACACCTCAAACGGCGGCGGCACAACCCCGCCTTGATCACTTGTCTTGAATATTGTATTTATGGGTTAATACGTAACATTAGTAGAGCGCCTTTTAAGTAGCACTTTTGTGAGGACGTGAAATAGGTATATTGGAGGTGATAATTAAATTATTAGCTTGATTTCTATTAAATAATATTATATTACATATTTGTGTTCTAATAAGGTTGCGTATTTCAACAAGTTGATCACACATTATTAATAAAAATAATTGACTTTAAAGTTTTAATACAGTTTTATTGGGTTACCATGATTCGTAATTCCTGTTTTATATTTTAATCTCTTGAGTTTGCAACGGCTGGATTTTGTGTCTAAATTCTCTTATCATCCATAAAAATTAACAAATATAATAAAAAACGATGAGAAATCTATTTCTCACAGTTTTTTTATTACGTATTAATATTTTATTAGGTATTGTTCTTTTCCTATCTTTTGATTGATCCGACGGTATCTTATCCTTTACAAAACAAATCAAAACACTAAACTAAGAGTATGTATTTCATTAGATCAAAGATTAGCTTGCTTCAAGCAAACAAATGCATCCTTGAAGAAAAATTCCATAATTAATGGAATTAAATGACTCTCTCATCATTCGGCACGTGCTTACAACATTCAAAACTACCAATCATTTCTACACGGCCAATTGCACCAAAACACCGAACGCTAACCCGATCCTAACCCAAGTTTATTTACGGTATTTACTCAGCAAACAATGAGTCGAGGGGTGCAAGACCGTGGGAGCGTATCTTGACTGTAATTAGGTAACGGGGGTTAAGTACACCCCCGCAATGCACCCCGTCTGACAGTTTGAGCCTGTTAGGTAATCTTGGTGTTGTCACATACATGTGAATTAGATTTGCTATGTGAGATTTATTGGCTTTTTCTCGACTTGGGAATAAATAGTTTTGGGGTTGGAGTTTTTAGACTATTACAGGGATACAATACAATACAATACAATACAAAAATTCTTTATTGTACACCATAATCAAATCAATCAATACAAAAATACATTATATAGGGATTGTCCTAAAATAAAAAATTTCTTTATTCAGACATAATATGAAAAAAAATACATAATAAAAGTTACATAAAGACGACCGATGTGGCGCGATGGGCGAAGGTCCGCCTGCGCGCAGGAGGTTGCAGATTCGATTCTCGCCTTGGGACAAATATTTTTACGATGTGCAATTATTTGTTACGGGTGTTCTAGGTATTTTCTTCGAATAATAAAAAAATATCTATCTACGTATTGTATATTATTATGTAAATCAGTCATCTAGCACCCATAACATAAGCTCTGCTTAGCTTGGGGCTGTGTGGTTTGACCAACATTATTTATTTAAAGATATTGCAATTTTAACATGCGGTGTCATTTTATCTGAATTTGTGTAGGGTTAATTTTAAACCGCGTTCAGGCGTATTATGTGTTCGTTTAGGGTGTAATATTGTTTTTATTGTAAAAGAAAAATCACAGGGGTAACATATTCATGAGAATAATTACCAACCAACTATAAAAATTGTATGAAGATAGTACGAGTAATAAAAACATAATGTGTGTATTAGTACGTAATAGACCAAACAAAAAGCCACACTGATTTTATTTACACAGCAATTTTCCTTATTGTGAATTGTTACCTTCACTGCCTCTCCGCAATCAGAGAAATGGACCACTCGACCATTTACATCAATCGAGAGCTCGTTCACACCCCGGTTTGTCCTCCTTGCACTTTCTTTATTGCGAGACACAACAAAACATTTCTATTTGTTACAGTAAATCAAAATCAATGACGGACAAAGGAAAACAACATGGGCAGAACTAAAGTATACGATAACTTTTAAAATGGAGGCAGCTTTACCACATTTCCATCGGCTGGCGAATTCGCGGTTCTACCAACAATATGCCGTTCCTTCGCGGCTGTCCAGCAACTACCTTCACGATATCATCCCCCCGCAACATCCATCACTCCTGCAGCAATATTTGGCTTACTACAACGAGCCTCTAGTACCACTCGACTTGTCCCTAAAATCTACGACCCCGATCACCCCTCCCTGCACTCCCCCACCTCAACCCTTGAAACGGAAAGCCGACGATGCACCACCTCCGAAAATATTCCGACATTTTGAAGAACCTGAAGAGCTCGAACAACCGGAGAGAAAGGATAAAGAAGACGAAAACTCCAACGACAGCGAGAGCCCAGAAGCAAAGAAGCTAAAATTCACAAAGCAGTTCTTCGAGGAACTGAAAAACTGCCTCCCAGAAAAGCCAGAGACTCCTTCGAAGAGCGATAGGAGTTCTCCTGATATTGTTGAGATAAAGGATGTTGAGGAAAGGCCGAAGAAATCTCCGAAGCCTGCACAGCCGCTGAAGAAGAGCAAGGCCGTCCGACGACTGATCTTCGATGAGGACAAGACATCTCCTGTGTCCGGTACCATCATACGAGATCTCGCTGAGGATGAAACACTTGTCGTTCGCAAGGTAAATACACAATTTACGAAAGCCACTTGTTCACTGGTTTAGTCAAACCAGTCCGTTCAACAATAAATCTTTTATAAAATAAAAGAAAAAAGTTAAACCTCAAGAAACGACAAGTTTTATGTAACGGCTGTAGTTGCGCAAACACTATTAATTAGACGTTCTTACCATACCATTACTGCAGGGTGCTTTCCTTATCGCCGACAATTAAACAGGTATGAAATCGAGTATTGTGTTGTGCTTTTGCACTAATAACAGTACCTGGGGTGACCGCGACTCTAACATAAGGGGTGTAATGGCATATTAAAGCTCAATGGCCACTAAAGCACTCGGAACGTTGACAAATAGTCATTTTTTTCTCATTTACGGCATTCTAACTTTCTTTGATTTACGAGATAGGACCTTTATTTCTTTTCCGTATAAGCTGTGGGCCTCCCAACTATTTTTTTAAACACAATGCGTCTAATTTGCATTCTTTGTTGGTTTAAAAAACAAAATATCGATGCGAGACAATTAGGAGAAATCCATGGAATTAGTAAAATGAAACAAGTAAAGTCAAAGTAAATTTGTGAGTTTTAAATTGAAAACCGTTTTCAATTTAAATACGCCTTTAAACGAGAATAGAATATTACTTTATTGCACCATACATAAAAAAGCCAGAACTTAAGGGGCCTCCGGAGGGACGAACTCTTCATACAAACGTAATACCAAAATTATTTCTAATTCAAGCATATTTCCATTATAATATTGCATTAATTGTATTAAAATAGTATTTATTTAGGTTCCCAAATAGTTTTTTTTTTCAAAATACTTACTTAAAATGAAATGAAAGCCAATCTCATTTTGCACATTTTTATGCGAAAATGGACAAGTTTTATTAGCCGTTCAAAATTTGGTTTGTTCCGTAAAACAAACCAAATTTTGAACGGCTAATATTGCTATCGCGCACGCATGTGGCGCGGCGCAAGAGTTAAACAGGGACAGCGATATTCGGAGCAATTTTTGCAAGCGAGGGTCGCCGGACCCTTAATAAATAAACAATAGTCAATTAATAAATAGCATTTCAATAAATAATAATAACCTCTGGTTTAAATCCATTTCTTTAATTAAAATAGTTTTACGAATATCACGGAAAATGTATGAGCGCAACCTGAAACAAAAAATATTTTCAGTGCTTTAGTGGACATCGCCCTTTAATAACATTAGCAGTTTTATTAATCGCTCCAATACGATTTCTTTGAATTGAGATAGCCCAGAAACGTTCAATTTAGAAGCAATAAAAATGACCGTAATAACATGGAATTATTTAATAGCCGTAATTGCAGGTTTAATGTGCGTTTTGATTTCTGAAAGCTTGCATGTTAATATGCTTGCTTTTTATTTGTGAAACTGAAGAAAGTTGCAGAAACGCACACAAATTAATTATTCCGAATTTTATTACCTTCAAGCTTTAAATATTTTGAGGGTAGGTACCTATACTTGTTCTTAAATTCTAGTTTTCTCTTCTTATTTGTTTTATAGTGCGCTTTATTTTGGAGGTCGGTAGGTTATGATGTTTTTAAAGCAACCATGAAACATTATAATTTATTTGATTATAAAAACTATCGTAGTATGAAGAATTCATTACGGATAAAGTTCGTAGTTAACTCGTTTACATCCGGATTGAATTATAATTTATTTTTCTTATACACGGGGACGTTTTTGTTTTATTTTCGCCAAGTATCAAAGAGTTTTAACATTTGATTTATAAAACTGATGTTACAAAAAGCATATTTTACAAGCAGTTTTTTGTTTTAGGGAGATATAGACCCTGCCTTCAACGTGGTGGAGATTACAGACGAGGCAAAAGCTTTGATCGCCTCTATAGACAACAAGCTAGGCCGGTACATTTGCCGCTTGTGTCGCCGACTGTACACCGATGCGTTTGCTCTGGCCCAGCATCGATGCTCTAGGATCGTGCATATAGAATACCGCTGTCCGGAGTGTGATAAGGTAAAATATTCTTATTTGTTACTCTGTTAAAATTCAGATTAGGTTTTTAATTTGTATTCTGCCACAGTGAATCACACAATAAGAGGAGATAACTCCCTCTTTATGATTCGCTGTATTATTTTAACCCCTGCGTTAAAACCTCATGGTGCTTATTCTAATCGTGAGAATGCTGATAACTCGTCCCAAAACAATTAAACAATTATGTTGACCATAGAGACCAAAAAAATGTTATGGCAGCTTACAAAAAAGCTTACTAAAAAGTTCACACCGTGGCCCTTTATAAATTTTCCTTAAATAGACATACACAAATAGATAAGATAGGAACGAATTATTGATAAACGTTTTGTGAACTTTATTATCGATGATCTCTAATAACAATTATATTACGACCATCTGCCTGCGACCCTATTGTTTCATTCTTTATCTACTTTTTAATGTTTCAATAATATTGACAAAAAGAGACTGTGGGAACAGATTAAGTGACCCTCGCTTAATTTGGGTATCGGGATAACCTGCGATATTTATGTGGGAAAAGTTCCAATAGCTAAATTTTAGAGTAGCAACCTCTTAATAGACAGGTAGCACGTTGCGTGACCCGTTGCACCCCGTAATATTTGGGAATGAGAATAGTGACACATGTTTGGGAGCTTGTGAACGGCTTTAAAAATACCTATACCCAAATTTTTACGATACAATTCCGGAAATAAAAATTAAAGCCATGTAGTTGTGAAATCCTAATTTCGAATCGAGGTCACCCACCGATGGCCCGGCTATTTTCAAATAAAGCATATCAAAAGTTTATAGAGTTTTTAGAAAATGTTTTGTTTGTAGATGTTTTGGCCTAGATTCATCTTCAATGAAAACTTTACACCAGGGACCACGGCAGTGGCACCGCCAAGTCGAGTAGGCAAAGCGTTGCCAACTGCATAGTTGGCGGTGTAAACCTTGCCTTTGTAAGTAGTTAAGGTTATCATTGGAGTAGGTAATTTTCCAACTTCATAGTCGATGTCAATAAAATGACTGACTTGGCTCTCGGGATCTCAACGCTTTTTACGGCAAAAGTATTGCGAGAGACACTTGTCATAATTTTACATGTTTTTGATCGGACACCCCATTTCTATGCCTCTGTCTACTGTCAAGTGCAGAAGCACTAGATATCAAACACATACACAGTTATCAACCGCCCTACAAACCTAGCCTACCCCCGCCGCACAAGCCCCGCGTCCCTTTCGCCGTTCCTATTTTGATAAGTTTCTGACCTTCATTAATATTTTTTTTCTAAGCCTTTGTTTCCCTCGTACGATATAAAAAACAGCCTCTTTCATCAGGTATTCAACTGCCCAGCGAATCTAGCCTCTCACCGGCGCTGGCACAAGCCACGCGTCCCCGGCGCGGTCAAACGTCGCGAGCCTCCCACCACGGACGCAAGCCGATTCCCTTGCCATCGCTGCGGCAAGATGTTCAGGCGACAGGCGTACTTGAGAAAACATCTGCTTGCACATGAAGCTCCTGAGGAAGACAAGGAGCCGTCTGCGTTTAGGCAGGTGCATGGGACGGAGTTTACAGCGTTCCAGCCTACGGTGAGTTTTCGTACCTAATATTATTGTGAGCGCAACCCACTTCAGTAGTAGATACTTGTTTACACTAGTATCTACTGCAGAAGCAGAAGTAAAAGACACTGATAGACACGATTTGGTATATAAACACCAAATCGTGTTTAGCAGTGTCTTTTAAAACGTTAGATCTTTTAATAACGTTTAGATTTTGTACAATTTTTCAGGCAAGTAATATTTTCACCATTATAGGATCAAAAACAAAACAAATCGTCATGCATAGAACTATCAAAATACCAAACACACTACATCATTGGCTGATAATACATAGAGCTCGAATTTTGAGTCCGACACTTAACTTTATCAGAAATAGACAATTTAATAGTTAATTCTTGTCCTTATTCGCATCATTCGGTGTCTTCTGTATCATGATTATCTTTTGACTATTTCTTACAATATACATAATATATACTCGTATATAGAACCACCCCATCAGATTGTCCAAGCCAAATCAAACTTCATTAGTCAAAATAATCATATTAAATTATCTTATCCACTAGGAACCCATCCGCGACGCAAACTTCAACACCTTCTGGGGTAAGATACCCCCAGCTCCAGACACCAACTGGGAGAACGTCCAACGCTGCATCTCCTCTTGCTCCTCCGAAGATTCTAGATCCCTCGACGTGACGGGGTCGGAGGATGAAGGTGGTGGGGGGGAGGGGTGACGGCAGGTGCTGCGGCCAGTGCCGCGTTTCCCGGCGTATGCGCCTGTCAGTAACCCGCTGTATGGCTATAGCGGGTATGACACTTCGCACTTTTATTTCTCTTAGATCAGGACTAGGTCAATACTTTACCAGAGCATTCGACGCTAGGTCTCCTAAGCTGTACTTCACCAAAGATTTTAGATTATTCTAGAAGGCGGCGGGGAAGGGATGATGTTTGGTGTAGGTATATACCCTGTTACTAACCAGCTGTATTGATTTGACAGTTCGCGCTTTTACTTCCCATATATCAACTTATTACTAGAATGTTCGAAGGTGCATTCTTGCTCCTTCAAATGTCTTCTCTGGACGCGACCCGCTGTATGGGTATCGTATAACACTTTTACTTTACGTATAATATGACGATTAGGTTAATAGAACAAAAAATATTATAGAAATAGTTCGTAATGCTCAAAACAAATCAACTACTGATTTCGGTCTGTTTCTCTTCATTAAACTTTAACCTTAATATTTTTGATACCTTATTTTAAAATGATCTAAAATCAATAGTTAGTATCATCATCTCAGCCTGGGAGCCTCACTGTGGAACAGGTAATAACGCCTTTCGGTTCTTATTACTTGTGAATTTTAAAGACTCTTGATCTAAGCAGGAAATCTAGACTACGGTGTAAAGATAAAAATGTATAGATAATTTAATGTGTGGCTAGAAAGTACTTAATGTGTGTTTTTGTATTGTTTACGTAAATATTTGTGTAGATTGTTAGAAATATTTGTACATATTTTGATCTCCTACAGCATCATTCCAAATTATTTATCACCGTGAGTGTAAAACATTTCACGTGTATTTTAGACTAGCGTAGAGTTAGAAAATCGTAGACCATATAATTTAGAAATCAAAAATATAAATAATGTATTTTAATCATTTTAATATTTTATTAGGTTATAAATAATTATTGATATAGTAGAGGAGTAATTCACACATAAAGAAATAATTTATTACCTTTAATTATTGCTTCTTTTTACTTGTAATTAAATTACGAATTTGTGACAACCATCATTGTGGTCACAAGTACCCGTATGACTTCAATTTCCTAGCAGTAATCAATTTTACACTAAATCAGTGGACATAAGTAATGATTTTATCCATGTAACTTAATTCCTTCAAAACTTTATAATTATTAAGGTGTTGAAGTCAATCAGAACAAGCAAAATAACCCAATATGTTTCCATAACTAGACCTCATATTGTGTTGTGTTTTGATTATTATTTCGAAACCATAAAAAAATCCCAAAAGCTAAACCAAAAATACAGTTAGCCATTTGTTCCATTTTCGTCATCAGCACAAAAGTCCATTGCTGAACAAAGGAAGGCCTATATTCAGCAATGGGCGAACAATGGACCAAACGAACACCCGAATAATGCAATATATTTCAGTGTATTGCATTGATTCGATACCCAATCAATTTACATCTACAATAACTTGAAAATTGCTTTAGTTTCGATCGCAAAGCAATAGGGTCAGTATTGATTCCGCGCGGCATATTTTTAGATGCACCAATGCCCTAAGCTACGCGGCCTATACATTAAACATTCAGCTCACTTGCCTGTATCGGAGTGATCGGAATTGGGTCGAAGTAAACCATGATTCTTTTCCGCACTTCTTCCATAAAAATATTAATCGGGTACCCATCAAGCACCTATGGTGTTTTCCCAACGTTTAAATAATCTTCAATATGTTTACAAATTGCGAAGTTAAGTTAAAACAATAATTATTTTCCGTTAACAAAACAGATGTTAACAATACGAATTTAAGGTTTTTTATCTAGTCATTGAGATAAAACTAGTCATCTATACCTTTTTAAATTAAGTTTACCAAATATTTTATATATCTTAGGGCATATCATCGGTATCCCTTGATATTATTGGCATTCTTTTTTTACTTGAAACAAATATAAGTATGTTAGTGATATCTGTAAAACCTAGTCATTCATTAGTCAACGTAGATGTTTAGGTTTGGTGATTTCTAGTCTTATAGTTAGGTATCGCATTTTAGTCATTTGAATGCTAGTCACAAAGTTTGATTGAAAAAACATAAATGATCTCGTCATAATTTTCTAGTCAGTTTAATAATAATAGCAATTATTTTTGATAAATATTCGGTATTCGTTTGAATTTGTCATTTCTCTAGTCAGTAATAAGTCAACTGAAGTTCTAGTCATTTTTATCTTGTCAAATCGATTTAAATTTAACAGATCTCGAATCTTCTCTTTAATAAAATATTGTAAAATCTAGTCATTATTCTCAATAATAACGTATTTCGATCTCGAATTATAATAAATTACTATAAAGGTACAAATTAATTTACCAATTACCTAGTCATAAATTATATTTCTAATATTATTGTTCTAGTCATATTTTGATAGTCCCAAAATAATATAATAAACAAACAAAATACAACCTTTCGTGTTAACAACAAATTAACAAACGTTTTATAATAGTGTGGGTAACTAAAAATTCATTTTTGACAAAATTTTAGAAAAGCTAGTCACTGGAAACTATAATACAATCTATAGTTACATTTTTTAAATATTTTTAGCTTGTTCTGATTGACTCAGGTTAGCGAAAAATTAACAAAATAAATAATATATAAGAATATATATATATATAAGAAGTATACGATATTTATAAAAATAAAACATCGTTAAATTTAACGATGTTTTATTTATAAATATCGTTATAAAACTAAAACATAATATATTGTATTCATTCATATATTAGAATAAATTTGAATTATTTACATAAAATGTATGTTAGATATTAGTGATATTAATATAAAAGATATTATAGGTATCGATTCGAGTGGAAGACTAGTCAAGTGTGCGGTTTGCAATGCGTTCCAAAGATGTAAATATGAAAACGCTAAATATTTTAAGTTTAATTTAAAAAAATCTGTACATACTGTAACATAATATTTATTCAGTGCATGTATTAGAAAGTTATATCTACTTATTTCAAAACATTAAAGTATTTATTATGACATTTATTATATTAAAAAACATTATAAAATATATTTCTTAATCTGTAAGAATAATACAATTTTAATGTAGAGAAATAAAATACTATTTATATTTTTTATTCATATTATTCAACAATTTAATACTTAAAAAATCTTTTAAAAATACTATTATTGTCATTTGGAGACCATTTTATTCGGTAGTCGATATTGACGATAGATTTAATGGCACCCAGTAATTTGTTTAACAATTTATTTAATATATTTTGTAAATATAGTGTACCTAATACATTATTTAGTAAATAGTATATGTAGTTATAATTATTAGCAGTTGCAATGTTTTGTAAATATTTCGTGGGCATTTAAAATAAATTATTGGATCTTAATCATGTGTTTGAATTTTGAGTTCATATCCAATTTTCAATGTTAGGTACCTAGTGTAAGTTGGTGTTTTCCGCATCACGCTTATGTAGGTATATGCGTAATGCGGAAAACATGACTTTGATGGCAAAGCTGGGATATTCACAGAATCATAATCAACCGCTATGACAAACATACCCCCGCTCAGAAAGATCTCGAGTAGATCTCCTTAATCGGTTTTCCGTCCATCAGCCTTATTGTCTAACTTGAAAGCAGAGAACTTCAAGTCGATTACCAGTGGAAGACCCAGTCAGAATATTGTCCGTATTGTCTAAGGTATGTCTTCGGTTTTGGAATTTCCAGTTGACTTAGACGATGGGGCACAGCACGGTATCTTCTTCTCATTACTAAAGTTCTTGGCAAACCGATCGAGGTCGTCATGACGAGTCTTTTGTTGTAGGGGTTAAAATCGCTTGCCTCACAATATATCGCCATCTCTCCCTGTTAGTGGTAATTCTGGAGCATTCATGCAGGGGGCTACTATGGCAGATTTTATTTGGTCAGTCCACCTTATAGGCGATCTGCCTTCTACCTTCCCCTGCACGACTAGCTGTTTAATAGAGTCATTGTTTCCTTGCTACGACCGATGTGGTGATAACTGCAAATAAGTTATACGTGCCAGAAAAACTTTACAATTCGAGATTGTAGGTTTGTAGATAGACTCTTTCACACGGAGCTCTTGGAGGATTTAAATGTTGGTGCGCAACGCTGTCCAAGATATACCAAGCATTCTTCTCCAGCAACACATCTCTACAGCGTCTATTTTGTTCTTTTCGATTTCTCGCAAGGTCCATGTCTCGGAGGCGTATAAAAATATGGGGCCAAATAATATCAGCCTGTCCATTGCACTCTATTCGTCATTTGCAGTTATCGCCATTCGTCTTTTTATGCACCCGCCCTTATAAGAGATCAGTGTACCAAGATGTATGTAAGATTGAAACACAGCTACTTTTCATAAGGTGTGTATGAAACAACTGAACAAAAGTTTTACATTTCGTTGCATTAGGAAAACTTTTCAAATACTGTCTGTGGTTTTTGACTACAGTCAGATAGAAAGATATCTAACGGATACCTAACCTTTTACTAATCAAAGTTTGTGAAGATCAGATGAAGTAGTACCAATAAAAAAAAACTCATACCTGAATAATAAATGCCGAAGAAACACCATCTACCGGTTTCATTCTTTACTTAGTGAGCTCGCACGTGGCTCGCACTATCCACTGTTTGATAGAACCACAGAGCGAGCAGGCCACCCCTAACATAAAGGGTGGATCAAGTCCAGCAAGCCGTACATTTTGAAATGTTTGTAACAGATGGCGCTTCTAATAATTTTTATTTCCAAGCCTGTATTAACAGGCTAGCAATGAAGTTGACATCGCTATTATTGTTCGAGTATACGTTTTATATGCCAAAACAGACGGTGTGATGTGCCTGCAACTTCACAATGATGGGGAGTAGTAGAGGGAGTTTTTAAACTAAAATTTAGAAAAATATCCATTTACTTTTAATTTTCTTTAGAAACATTGATCCATATCAGCAACCATATCCCTTAGTGCAAAACATATAGGGTGTCATGCTGTCTGAAAAACTGATAGACGACGACGGTTTGATTCCCTGTAAAAGTAAAAGATTTAGAAAAATCTAAGGATGCAGTTTTTGTTTTCTCATAAATCAAAATCATGACTATTTTCACGACTTTTCGCTTAGGTGCCCTAAATGTTTCTGATTTGGAGCTTCCATCTCAAGAAATCGATATTCTGTGATAGTGTGTAGATTCTTTGAGAAACAAACACTAGTAGGAAAAACGTAAAAAAAATCCCGTCCATAACTTAAAACGTTTGAAATCATAGTTTTGTCTCATTGTCAGTCAGGTTCTTGAGCAATACAACATTGCCCTGTGGTAGCTATAGATAGGTACCTTATTAAGCTTAGATTTATGCGACATCATTGTCATAAAACTAATCACCCTACTATTCAGGCTTCAGTTAACGAAGAGCGCCTTCGGATGAACCATGAGACGAGTTTTTCTCATAACAATTATCATTTACATTGGTAATATAAAATGTCACGTGATCAACAGCACGCGGTTAGAAGGGACTAAGTTTGTAGCAAAGGAGAATGTGCCTGAAGTGTATGAAATAGAAGGTAGTGGAGCAAGTGTTTATTTGGAGGATGTGCTGTTTTCTATAGCCAGTCAGAATTGGACGGATGAAGAAAAGCCTTGCTTGGAACATATTCATCGGATGCTTCATGGCTTGCAGAACTTCACTTTGTGGGCTGTTTGGGGTGAGTTTGAATGTTTTTCAACGAATGATAAATAACATGAGTTAATTTTCTATAAACGACAATATATTCATACTATAAGCTTGACCACTCTTAACTAATCTTTCGGTCTAAAAAACAAAAGAAGCACATTTTAAAGAAGATGGTAGGAGGAATTTAGGCTAATTTCAGTAAATGTTATCTATAAAGCCCTCCAAAAAAGCCATAATTTGGCTAATTTCTTTTTACCAAGATAACAGTAACTTCTGTCCTACAGATTGGGATGCCCAATCCTCAGAACCACAAGGCCTGCTCTTTGCAAACCGCTACCAGCTAGGCAACTTCGACCAATGTATGAATGCTCCCTGGTCTACCACCCACAAGGAACTCAACACCAAGTACTGCCTAGCTGATATTGTGTTGGAGCGAACTGACACTACAGTTAGGAAGAAGGTGGAGAATCCTTTCAACCCTTATCAGTCTGCTTTGGATTATATTGAGGTAACTACAAAATATACAATATTTATTAACAAATAGCTGCGCCCGCGGCTTCACCCTCGTGAAAAAACTTGTTTTAAATACTTAATAAACGTTTCTCTTGAATCACTCTATCTATTAAAAACTGCATCAAAATCGGGACAGACAGACAGCGGGAAACGACTTTGTTTTATACTTGTATGTAGTGATAATAACACAAGAGCCATAGAACATCCCAATGATTTTCGGCTACTAATTGCACCACGGAGTCATTCGTGGTGCAATTAGTAGTTCTTTCCCGTACTGAGTGGAAGCGTTCTAGTCTCACCGGAGTCGGAAACTTTCAAAATATTAAAAATTCTTATAATTCTTACTCTTATAACTCAACGCTTACGCTTGATTAGCAAAATATAGTATGACACAGTGTAGGCGATTAAGTCGAGTAAAAAAATCATCGCTAATTTACAAATTGTATAGGTGCAATTTAATATCTGTTTATATACATAGAAATAAAATGCGGGAATATTCCTTAAAAACCATACACCATACACATAAGCCTAAACCCTTGTCAGGGAGTTTAAGCTAGAAGTCCTAAGAATAGTGAAATTAATATTATTATTATACTATTCTTAGGCGATGTCCAAACTCCAACGGTCCAACGGTTAAATTGAAAGATAGATCTAGTCTAGAGGCTAAGGACAATTTTAGGGACCAAATTTTAAATCAAGGTTTGTCTCTTATCGGTTTAATCTTTTACCTGAGAACTTTTCTTCAGGCTATAATTATTTTAATCAGTTTGACCCTAAATAACTAATTGTAGTAAATAGTTCCATTGGTTCTGGTTATAATGATGCAACAATGGGTTTACGATAGGAGAGATAATTAAACGCAGATCCTGAGCACGCAATCGCCTGTACCTTCAGTGCTTAGCCGAAGAAAAATATACATATATTATTATTGAATTATATTGAACCTAATAGTGACTCAGCACTGCAACATTGTTCTAGATAACTAGCTTCCTTTGTACCAGATTAAATACAGTCTAAATCTTGGTGAAGTTTGAATAAAAATATAAAGTATAAAAGTTTAGGAGAATTATGTTATATAGAATTATATGAATAATCATACATATTTGTTTTTAATAATTTTAATGTTTTTTAGACTATGGTTTTAGAATTACATAATTATCTAGTTATATACTCGCTTCGGGCTTGAGTTTGGCACGCGTTTTTTCGTACCTGTATGTTAATTCAGGTCTCTCTGCAATCTCTGTGCAAAATTTCAACCCGATAGTTAAGTAATTTTTTTTACTTGAAGAAGTCACAAACATCTAAACATCCAATGTTTCACATTTATATAAGTGTGATATTATAGTATTTTCCAGTAAATTATTCTTATTTCCCTGGTAGCACCACCCACCTCACTCCCACCCTCTAAACCAGCTGACATGGGGCACCTGCGTTCCCTCCTCCTGTCTGCCAAAGACAGTGGAACGGCTGCTCGGCATCATGCTGGCTCGAAGCCACCTCGGGACCGCGGGGCTGAAGGCCAACATCTCTGTCACTGATCCGTGCCAGGTGAAAGAGGATTGGAAGGAGTACGATGGACTATTTTATGCTTTTATGTAAGTAGCGTTCTCACCATCATCAGCCTATTCGTCCTACTGCCGCAAATGTCTCCCACACACACCTCTAAACATATATAAACTTGGTATTTTGAGATTGAATAGTAATCAGAAAAAAACAGAGAATAGACTGCACATGTTCCTAAAGTCATCACAAACGTACGATGGCCCACTAAAATAATGTTGGTTAGTGTGATTAGATTAGCGCATTTACACAGGATCCGTTTTACAATATTCGTTTTGATGATGTACATATGTATGTAAATATTTTGTGGGATTGAATTCACACACCCAGTATTTCGGATCTAGTAAACGATTGTTTCCAGAGGTATCAAAGGATTTGTAAATAACGGACCCGCTGTGTTAACGTAAAATAAACTAATTGCCTCTAATTCTATTTTAATACATTTCAGAAAATGTGTGGTAATTTTTAATCGTTTTTAGGTGTATAACGGGAGTGCTAGTCGGTATAAGTTTGATTTGCACGTGTTTGAACGCATCATTGGAAGCTTCCAAAAGAAACAGTTTATGTAAGTCTGCTAGACATTTAAAATGAACATAATATTTTTATACACTCTATGCGTGTAAAACGCACTTTATTCGTCATGTATTTCTAACCAAAAGTAAAAAATATACTATTATAATAGTACTGTTAGTTCAAAAAGGTAAAGGTTTTACTAAATCTAAACAAAACAAATGAGAACTCTTTGTTCGAGCTTCCTTGGTCAACACTTCCCATACATGGTTTGAATTTAGAACATTAAAATATGTGTGAAAAATGTTACTAAGAAGTTCCGTATAGTGAGATCTTCTTCGAAATTCGAACTATCCCCTCAACAGAGGATAGTTCGAATTTCGAAGAAATAAAAAACGAATGCCGCAAAACACGTTATCATTATTTTCTCAAAGTTCTTATAGTATTCACTCGTAAAAGTGAATTGTGCACAAAGATGTCTTGGGCGTGAATAAATCCTTCTCGAACTCAGGATTCTAAATCAATGACGCCCGTGACACTGATTTGAGCCCTCGGTGTATGATCTACTAAATATTACCATAGACTAAATTCTGTCTTTTGTTTCTATGGTAAAAACAAACTAGTACATATGCAATAGTCTTACGTAGTTATTGTATTCTCTTTCTGCATTCGTTATTGTATTCTCTATGATTTCAGCATCAGGTTTCCTAAAAGCATTCTGTATAAAAGAAAATGCAAGAGATCTCTTGAAGATGAAGAAGGAAGGTCTAGAAGTATTCTATGGTATCAAGTTTCTGACGATGTGTCTCATTGTGCTTGATCATCAAATCGGTAATATCAACGCTGGGCCCACTAGTGATGGATACATTTCGGATCAGGTACCTACTTATGTATAAACCTTATTTTTTTTGTGTATTCATAGAGTAAGTAGTTATAGGTAATATGTTGGTATGTTACAAGAACCTTTATTTTTTGACGACTGATGTGGCGCGGCGGATGAAGGTCCGCCTGCGACGCAGGATGCTGCGGGTTTGACTCCCGCTTTGGGACAAATGTTTGTACGATCTGCAAATATTTGTTCCGTGTGTTCTGTGTATTTTTATTATGTAATAAAAAGTAGCCTATGCTTATTACAGGCTAACAACTGTCTGTATACAATTTTATTATCTGGCGTGAAGAGGTAACAAACATCCAAACATTAATACTTTCGCATTTATGTATAATATTTGTGCAATGTAATTAGATAAATAGTGTGATATCAGTCATCTAGTACCCATAACACAAGATCTGCTTGGCTAGTTGCTAGATGATGCTATGTGGATAGCCCAGCATTATTTATTTATTGTGATTTTTCAGATTACTAAATCATTTCTCGGAATGCTGATTCTCCATGACGATCTATTTGTGGACACATTCTTCCTCCTGTCTGGTTTCCTTGCAATCACTTATTTGGCGAGCGTGAAGAAGCTGCCGAATCCCATCCTAATTATATTTAAGAGATACTTGAGGTATGTAGGAGTTTATGACAACCTCTGTTTAGCAGTGGTCGAAGGTCCGCCTGCGACGCAGGAGGTTGCGGGTTCGATTCCCGCCTCGGGACAATTCGATCTGCAAATATTTGTTCATCCAGTTGATACCGATGTCGCAGATCTAGACTTATAATATTTAAAACATATATTCATTATTGGTAAAATTACCAAGGCAAATTCTTTCCTTACGTAGTTCTTGTACTATTTTGTACTTAATTATGTTATGCTTTTTTACCTATGTACTCGTATGTTATGTTTAACATATAAGAAAATTCTTATCAATAAACAACTGAACTGTTCAATGCATTCAATTATTTTCAGATTGGTAGTAGCGCTGGCAGTCGTAGTGTTCTACACAAGCTCCGTATTCCCCTATACTGGATCCGGGCCACTGTGGAAGAGGATCAGCACAGTCGAGACAGAGATGTGCCGCAAGAACTGGTGGCTGAACCTCCTCATGGTCAATAACTATGTCGATACTGAGCATATCGTAAGTTCTGGAAAACCGCAATTAGATTAGCCATAAACCCAGCATGCAATTTTTATGCGTAATGTCTATAAAGTAACGATATTATCTCGGTTTTAATTGTCATTTTTAACACTCTTTTCAATTAAAAACAAAAATCACAACTAACGACACAAATTACACGTATTTTTATTTTTATTAAACTTTACATGTATTGTTATCTATGTATATTAGTTATTTCTCTATCTCATTCTTATCGTTACATAATGTTATAAATGCGAAAGTGAGTCTGTTTGTTTGTTTGGATGTTTGTCCTTCATTTACGCTCTAACTAATTATCTAATCGAAATGATACGTTGAAAGGATAGAAAGTAACATAATGCTACCATTGTCTTGGTAAAATATTAAATTCTCACGGGAGGATATGAAATTCCCGTGAATTATTCCTTCATACACAACACCTAATCATCTTAATTTTTTCATAGAGATAGTTCAAAGAACGTAGGAACATAGGCTACTTTTGGTCCTGGAAAAACTTCAAATACTCAGGGAAGATTAACATGAATATCCGTAAAATTTTTCTTCCTTCACGTCCTATAAAACCAAACGAACCAAGCTGCACACTGCAGCTTCCACCTTACACAGATGATTTTGTACTTTCTTTTGTAGGATTTCTTATTCTTACGACTTCCACGAGCTGAATTATAATTTTTTTATTCCAGTGCCTCGTAGTCTCCTGGTACATACCCTGCGACTTTCACTTCTTCGTGGTGACAGTGCTTCTGTTCTGGCTATACAAGCGCAGCTCCGGGCTTGGCTTGATCCTCGGCGGACTGGTCACTATAGCGTCCGTTATTATACCTGGCATGGTCACTTATATTTACGAATTTTCTGCCGTGCAGTTGTTTACTTTTGAGTGAGTATATATTAAATATTTGTTTCATGATAAAATACAATATGGACACGATGAAAAATATTCATCACCATGTGCGATCGGCAAATATTTTTTCTGTGTGTTCTGGGTATTTTATATGTAAAAATATATATTTATGTAATAAATAAATAAATAATGCTGGACAATTCTCACAGCGTTATCTAGCCCCATGGTAAGCAGAGCTTGTGTTATGGGTACTAGATAACTGATATACATAATACAATACATTACATAGATAAATATTTTTTATTATACATAGAAAACAACCAGAACACCCGGAACAAATATCTGCAGACACACAATTGTTCCGAGTCGTCGAATGTACTCATTAGGTATATTAGTAATTTAGTTAGTACCAATAAAACAAGTTCTGTTTAACTTGGGGCTTGATAATGCTGTGTTAATTGTGGAGCATTAACTTAATATTTAAAAAACCGGAATGACACTTTTAAAAATAAATAAATAAATTATTATTAGACAATCCACACAGCATCATCTAGCCCCAAGCTAAGCAGAGCTTGTGTATGTATCTATACTAATTTTATAAAGTGGAAAGATTTGATTTTTTGTTTGTTTGTTTGTAATGAATAGGCTCCGATACTACTGGACCGAATTGAAAAATTCTTTCACCGTTGGGAAGCTACACTATCCCCGGTGAACATAGGCTATATTACATTTTCAAAAAAGTTAGGGTATCTGTACTAAAACCGTGCGAAGCCGGGAAGGTCCGCTAGTGGTATAAAAATTTGATTTATCCTATAGGTTTAAGTTGGTAAATGCGTATATCTCTGGTTATTTTCCACACTTGTCTAGTTTATCCGGGGATCGCGTGACCGCCCTCATTGTATTCCAATTCTTGGCTAACACTTATTTATGCAGTTTTTATCTAGATCGTATACAACCACATCTTTTAATCTGTTATGTTGCAGAAGTTGTTAGTTAATATTGCGTTTTAACGAAATGCGTCATGATTTAATCAACCACCCGGACATTAAAATATCAATAGATAGCTTTAGAATATTAATAGATAGCTAGCAGCGGCTTCAGACGCGTTATTTTCTATAAAAAGTGTAGTACAATAGCTTATATGTTAATCAGGCTTAAAATTAAACGTATGCAAAATTTCAGCCCGATCCGTGTAGTAGTTTTGGCGTGAAGAACATACATCCAACCATCCAAACTTACGCAATTAGAATATTAGCGTGATTTGTCGTCAGAGTGGCCGGAAGGCTGAGGATAAGACTTGCATAGGACCGAATAAACTAGCATGTAATCAAGTAGACGGCCGCCACAGGGAAACATTATCTCGAGCCATCTCTAAGCTCTTTTCAGCTATGAAAAGAGCTCTTTTATTGCTAATGAAAATGAGTTTATTTTAATTTTAGCGACATCTGAATTGAGACCATTATGTCGTGAAGTCGCTGGAAGCAAAAGTGAAAGCCTTCTCATATATATACTTAAATACATATTAACATATTCTTACTTAAATACATACTACATCTCTTATTTTCTGAGTCAGTCCAGTACACACTGTAAACGCGGTCTGTAGGTATTTTGTTACAAATGATAAGCACAATTAACAATTTATTGCTCAATGGTCATTATAACCACAACACTTCTATTATTATTAATTTTAATTGTGTTGATGAGATACATAATTATTACAAGTCATGGCGATGGGAAAAATGCACAAATCAAATGGGTCATGATGATTTAGGTATGCAAATCATGACTCTAGAATGACTTAGTTGATGATGGCATGACCGATGGCATGGCATTTATAATGGCATGACCGTCCATTTTAAAGATATTTTAGTAGAAAATGATATACCTACATTATATAGATCGATAGAAAATACTTTGAAGCGCACTTCAACTCAGAATCCGAAATATGGAAAACCGTAGAAGAACCGTAGCAAAGTCTTAAAATTAGTAAGCTGAATTTGCATATACATACCTCAATAAATCACTGGGTGTACGTACAGGTTCTCAAGTGGTACCCGCGATACAATGCAAAACGGAGTAAAAAAAACCATCCATTTTTCATATTCGGATGGACCGACGACATTGTACCGGTCGCAGAGAGTTGATGGATGGTCAATTGGTCATATTTGTGGGGCCGTATGAGGGAGGCCTATAAATAAATAAATAATGCTGGACAATCCACAAAGCATTATCTAGCCCCATGGTAAGCAGAGCTTGTGTTATGGGTACTAGATAATTGATATACATAATACAATACATTATATAGATAGATATTTTTTATTATACATAGAAAAAGACCAGAACACCCGGAACAAATATCTGCAAATATCGAACGTGTAACGTGTGTACGAACACACAATTGTTCCGAGGCGGGAATCGAACCCGCAACTTCCTGCGTCGCAGGCGGACCTTCGCCCACCGCGCCACATCGGTCGCCTATGTCTACATTATCATAATCTTCAGTCTATATGAGTCACATAGGCTGATGTCATAGGCCTCCCCTAATGAGCGCCATAGCGACCTGTCTTCAGCTTGACGCATCCAGGATCTGCCTACAGTCTTTCGCGGGTCCACATGAGTGGATTGATATGATGGCTGCTTTATACTATACTATGGTATATGCTATGCTATGGTATGATCTGCTCTACCATAGCATATGCTGAGTGGAGAACGATTTTGTCAGTTTCTCTGTTAATTTAAGTTTAATGTATACGAGAATTAATACCATTCGTCTCTGTTCTAGCAAAATAAAAATCTTTTTTATATTCTTCTTTCTTTAGCTTCGTCTCAAACCCTCGAGCCAGCCCCGAGTTCCATGGCAACTACATAAAGAGTCACACTCGCTTCGCCGCCTACCTGGTTGGAGTTTACAGTGGCTACTTCTTCATAACATACAAGGAGAAGATCGGGTTAAAGAGAATTTCCAAGGTTTATTTCCTATTTCGTACTAATTTTATAGCCATATTGATATGATTTATTGTGTTTTTTTAGCATACAGGTAATTGTTCTTAGCTGTGGTATCTTAGTGGGTACCTACAAAATACATAAAAACACTGCCAGAACCCAAAGAAATTAGGGTTTATTCTTGTTAAATTGTTATTTTTGCTTTTGTTAACGCCTTCACACAAATTTCGTCTAAATAAAAAGTAACCCACGGTACAACCGGCGAAATGTAGGTTCAAAATGAGTATAGTAATTGATAGTTAATAATAAATAATGCTGGACAATTCACACAGCATTATCTAGCCTCATGGTAAGCAGAGCTTGTGTTATGGGTACTAGATAACTGATATACATAATACAATACATTACATAGATAGATATTTATTATTATACATAGAAAACAACCAGGACACCCGAAACAAATATCTGCAGATCGTACACACAATTGTTCCGAGGCGGGAATCGAACCCGCAACCTCCTGCGTCGCAGGCGGACCTTCGCCCACCGCGCCACATCGGTCGTCAAAGTAATCAAATCAAATAAACAATTTTTGACTCTCTTTCCAGGGCTGGTCAATCTTCGGCGCATTGACAGCTTTAACTCTCATGCTGGTGATCATGGTGTCAGGAAACATATTCTTATGGCTGAGCTACGAGCCCATAGAGGGCGCCGTGTATGCAGCCCTGAACAGACCTGCCTGGGCTTGCAGTTTAGCCTTGCTGGTCCTGTGCTGTGTTTTTGGACAAGTCCGTAAGTATAAAGGACTTCATATTAATGCATGTCTAGAAGCAGAGATGTTCCACGTTCGTCCCACTGGCTTCGGCTCAAAGTATAAAAAACATGAGAAATCAAATTAAAAGCTAATTTAAAGCACCGTTGGGAAGCCATACTATCCCCGGGTGTCATAGGCTTTATTATTTTCAAAAAAAATGGGATTCTTACTAAAACTCCAATGATGAAACCCAATATGTAAAAAAATACATTAAAAATTCCTAACCACGCGTGCGCTGCGAAAACTATTCATACGATTTTGCAGAACAAACCATTTTCAAAAAAAATGTTGCAACAGCATAGATAGATAGATATATTTATTTATTGATACAAATTTGTTACATTTTGTTTATAGTATCTTAAATCCTAACATAGGTTTATCTAGACACTAGAGTTCTCTAAACAATAATAAGGTTAAAAACATACAACAGCATATGTCTAACTATTAAAGTTATGTCACAATAAGTGTTCTTTTATTTCAAAAGTTCAATTGAAATGCCGCCGCTAGAAAAGGCTCTTTATTTGTACCGTGGTATTAATTCTTATCAATAATGTTTGTTAATTCCAGCGCTAGTAAAAGGCATCCTGACCTGGTACCCCTGGGTCCCACTGAGCAGGCTCTCCTACGGACTCTACCTGACCCATGCCATCATCATCATGAGAAACGTCTACACCACCCGGAATCCGGATCATAACGACTATTTTAACATTGTGAGTCAATTTTCGATTTCGACGGCACTTGAACCCGCAACCTTCCCGAGAGAACCATGAAATCAACATTATTTAGTTTTTTAGAGATTATCCCGATTGCGAGGGCTTACGCACTATAAAAACAAAAACCTTAGAATTGTAATACTAGGCCTTTTACGTATAAAATGAATAAGCGGCGAATTCGATATGTTAGTGCTGCGACATCACCGCAACTATATAGTAATACTAGCGGTCCGTCCCGGCTTTGCCGTGGAGGTCATTTGTTACAGGCAATTTTTAAAATTTTCTTTTTTTTCTCTGCGTAAGAACCATCCTCGTACTTCAAGGAATATTCTAAAAAAATAATTAGTGAAATTGATTCAGCTGCTCTCGAGATTTGCGGTTAGCAACACATTCAGCGATTCATTTTTATATTTTATATATCGAAACCGTTCTTTACAAAATGTATTAAATACAGCAAAAGAACATCTAAAACAAATATTATATCATTAAACATAAACATGTTTCGATTTGCATTGCTGCGACACGAAGTAGCGCGTTGAAATGTTTTGCTTGAAAAACATTTTTTTATTATCTATCTGTGCATAAGTACATTACAACTTTTGTGTATACCTATACATTCTACCTTAATTCGTTTAATTAGATTATGAAAAACACACAACACAATTGTATTATTGCATCATGAAAATCTTGTCTACGTCGTAGCACTCGTAGCGCGTTGAAGTCTTTTGTATCAAAAACATTGTTATATTAACTGAAATGGCCTCCCCCAATGAGCGCCATAGCGCCCTGTCTTCAGCTTGACGCATCAAGCATCTACTGCAGGTCGTCATCCCACCTGGTCGGAGGGCGTCCTACACTACGTTTACCGAGTCGTGGTCTCCACTCAAGAACACGTTTGCCCAAGCGGCCGTCGGTTCTTCGCGAGATATGGCCAAAAAAATATGGAAATGTTATATAATAGAGACTAATGAGGCTTATTATTTTCAAAAAAATGGGATTAAAGAATACATATAATTTGTTTTCAGTTGAACGAAACAGCTGGTGTGATATTCTGGAGTTCCATAGCTTCTCTCTTGCTGTGGCTATTTGCAGAGGCCCCGGCGACCAAACTGCTCAACCTGTGCCTTAGATCCAAGTAAGCAATGAGAATAATGTTGAAAATTCTTACACTGAATAGCTCCAAATTATGAAGAGCTTCTTTTAAAGCTTAGGCACTATACTAATTTAGGGCAGATTTTTTCTTGTGTAGTAATAACGTTAGTAATTTAAGTACCGTGTACACTTTTAGTAAGTACACTTTCACGCACATTGTGAAGTATTAACAACGTGTGACGTGAAAGCGAAATCTTATTTTTAATATTGGAAGTAATTACAATTTTATTGCTGACTTTACATAAAAGAAGTTAATATCAGATACATTACAACTAATGCTTAAAAGTAAAAGTAAAAAGTAAAAAGATTTTTATTTTGTCAGAACAGAACAGAGACTGACAAAACTCGGTCTCCACTCAGCATGTGCTATGGTAGAGCCAATCGTACCATAGCGCTGGTCTTACTAGGTGTGTGAACGTAAGACGACTTCAGCCAGGTACAGATTTTGTTTAAATTTTCAGGATAAGAAAATTTGAAGCAATGCAAGGAGTCAGCAACGAAAACTACAACGATACTGAAAGACCTTCTAGTATCGCCTCTACGAGCCAAGCAAACCTACAAGCCAATTTACCAACGACCATTGGTTTTTCATCAAAAATGTAATTAATTCCCTACTTTTTTTGTGCAGTTATTTATCTATTACGGGTACAAAAATAATTAGCTATAGTATTATAAATATCGGAAAAAAACATTGCATGATAATTTGAGGTTATTAGTTTTAAAATCATTTAAATTGTAGACATACTTTAAAACAAAAAAAACAAAAAGTTAAGTAAAATTCATAGATTTTTGTAATAATGATTACTGACCATTTTACTTTCATTTACTGTCCAATATTTTCAAGATAATTTCTCAAGTTGTCGGTTGGCTTTTGTCAAAGTTCTATGGTGGATTCGGCCCAATCGGAACATTCTAAGAATTCGGCCAAGAGGTTTAATTTTGCCATATCTTGAAGGTTTCGACGCTTGAATTCACAATTCACTTAGAATTGTTAAAAACATAAACGGTTATAATAAGTGAAATGGCCTGACTTTCCTAATAACAAGAGATTAATACGAATAGCACCATCTATTGAAATACAACCAAACTACATTAACAAGCAGACAATGATGAGGGTTGCCACAATACGCCGCCGTACACTCACGTGCGTAAAGTAGAAAGGTGGTTTATATACTAGTTTTGTTTGTTACTCATAGATGGCGCTAGTAATACCGGCAGATGAAAAAAATTACTAGGAGAATACTAATAGTCTAGTATATAAATTTCTGTGCTAGTAGGGGATAGCAAGGATCGTAGAGTAAATGTAGTGTGTTTTTATTACTGGTGAGATAGGTAGATGAGGGTGGGTGATGTTCTGTTCTTACTGCTTATTTTTTAACCATCTCCGCTACGATGGCCGTTTTAGGAATGCACCTCTTCGTTCCATAGTATACAGCACCAATTGTGTTCAACTTTCTGCTCATACAACAAAATATTTGATAGATTGTCGTATAATAGGTATATTCCCTTGCGAGATTTAACTTAGATCCATTACCTACTAATTTTACTAATTATTACCAAGTTTATTTACGTAAAACTCTACCTTGCGTAGAGCTATTATGCTCGGGGTCTCTCTGAAGGACAGGATTCGTAACGAAATCATCCGACAGAGAACCAAAGATACCCACATAACTCAAAGAATTAGTAAGCTGAAGTGGCTGTGGGCCAGCCATATACCTATCGAGAAGAACTTACAACCGCTGGGGTAAAAGTATTTTTGGGTGGAAATCGCGACTCTGCAAACGTAGTAGGAAGCCCTCCGGCCAGGTAGGATGACGACTTGCGAAAGACTGATGCTGGATGCGGCAAGCTGAAGACAGGGCGCTATGGCGCTCAGTAGGGGAGGCCTATGTCCAACAGCGGACTATTAGAGATAGATAACTTTAGTATACCACAGGAAATAGAAAACAATACAGAAATAAATACTTAGAATAAAGGGCGGCCTTATCGCTAAGAGCGATCTCTTCTAAGCAACCTTAGGATGGACTGGACATGAAAGAACAATATCAACGGAGGAACTTTAACAAATAGAGAAGAGTTAAGTTGATGATGATGATGACGTAAACCTACGTGAGTCGTAGTTAGAAGCTATACCTAGTAAGTAGGTAGACAAGTGTTTGCCCATGCATTGCGGTTGCAGGTAAATCAACAATGAGATTACATCACTGCGCGGCGATGCGAACATTTATTGGATTTCATTACCTTGGGCTGAAAGACCGCCATTATTGTATCTTTATCTAATATGTTCTAAGGAAGTTTTCTACTACTTAGATAAAAATGAGAAACATACGATTTTATAATAAAACAACAATGCTGGATTAATTCGCATAGTATTATCATATCCTGCCCTAAACTAAGCAGAGCTTGTATTACGGAGAAGACAGAGGGAAAAGATTTGCATAGACAAAATATTTATTATAAGTAGGTAAGGTACCTACTTACCTAGAACACATCCAGACCAAGAAAATATAAAACAAACTCAATAAAAACGATTAACACTTTGACTGCGATTTTTTTTCGATGACTGCGATCTTTTTTTTAACCTAAAAAATTCGTGCTACCACTCTACACAGCGGTTGTGTTGCGCCGCACATGCGTTTCGTTCGAAAAATATTACGGCTGTGCTGAGTCACAAAGATCTGTATTTTCTCAGCCGCTGCGCTAGTGTGGATTTACGCATATTAGTCACTTGTAGAAAACACATACCGTGTGATTTCAGCACTCAAAGTGTTAATATTTATTCCTGGTTGTCCTCATTGCTTATTCCAACCAAAACAGTACCTAGTAGGAACCTACCTACCCTGTTCCTCAAAAATCTCGTACATCAAAATGCGTAGAATTTTAGGCAGACCTATGTAATAGATGCCTAAACTGTGGGCATTTGCTTTGCTCGATCTCGCATGACAGAACAGGTTTTGATAAAAGCCTTCTTACTTATATCTCGAGTAAGCAGACAGGCATATATTTATCGCTTTTATATTTCTCTGCTCATAAATCTTATAGCGTTACATCTAGTTAGAAATATCTGTATATACATATTCTAACAAGAATGGATTTTGAGTAGGTTAACCAAAATTTGCTGGTTTCACAGGACATTCTCAATAATTGGTTGATTGCAAGTTTGTAAAATTTTTCTAGCAAAACCATCAATTAGTAAGTAGATAGGTATTTCATTATAATTTGCAAATCATATGTAAATAATATAATATATAACATTTTGGTGACTAATACCGATATCAATGTATTAGGTTACCCGAATTAAGGACTTTAACCCTTAATTACTCGCGTGGGGTGTTTAACACCCCAGCGACTGTTTGATCGTCTCTAGTTATTGGAGTTTCGAATTTACAACGCTAATTTTTAAATCTTAATCATAAATAAAAGTCTGATTCTGTATGTATTTGGTAGTTTTTTCTAATTCTTAAATTGGGGTGGAAAGCACGCCACGCGAGTACTTATGTATGTTTTTATGCGCGAGTAACTAAGGGTTAATTCAATTTTGAGTATACAAAACTTATTTTTTAGATAAGTAGAGTGTGATATTATTTATTATCCAAAGGTTGCCTGGCAGAGATCGCTCTTAGCAATAAGGCCGCTCATTGTACAGCATATTTTGTATTTGCTTTTTTATTTTCCTGTCTTGTGTATTTTTTATGTATTTAGTGTGCAATAAAGAGTTATTGTATTGTATGTTTCAAGTTATATCCTCAGTCTTAGCTAAAAATTATATCTATATTTCAGAAGTTTTTCAGAGGATTGCACAAAATTGATTAAATGTTTTAATCCAATTATAAATATTGCAATCCGCTGTCGGCAACATTCTAAGGTATTGATTGCATCAGAATGGATACCCCAAAAAACAGTGTTTGTTTGTTTGTAGTAAAAATTTACTTATTTTTTGTATGATGTGACATTGTGGAAATAAATATGTATGACTTTTTATTCTAAATTGAGCTCTTAGTTTTGAATTTTCCTTTTAAACACCTTGCACGATTTACCTAGATCTCACGGAATATTTATTTTATTAGTGAGGGCTAACAAGTGATAAGCTTAGCAACTTCTCAAGATGCATGACACTATAACAACGCTTAAGACTCCTAACTCCGAAGTGATTTTTTAAGACCTTGCAATGTGTTCTTCAAAATATTAACATTGCAAAATAAACATTTAAATAGGTACATGCACTTTGTAAGTGCCAGATATTCAGTATTGTATTTCGTCAGTTTTGACGACTGCAAAGTGCTTTCAAAATCTAGATCTGGCATCAACTGTTTGCGACAAGAGCACACAAGCAAGCATCGCAAGTCGCAACTCGCCGCGGCACATAATGACATAATTGAAGAGAAGGGGCAGGGGGGCACGAGGGGGGCTCGCAGTGACGCGGGGCGCATGCGCGGGTTTGACGGCCAAGGTCGAGGCCGAGCGATTCCGCCGCGCACCGCCGCGTCGGATAGTTCCTCTCGCGCGCCCTCTTCCCACAAAACTAACTAATTACTAAACAAGGGCCAAATGCGCAGTGACGCGAGTGGTACCAGCTATGAAGATTTCCCGACAGGTAGGCACATGCATATTTGTAAAATTTAAAAGAATTGTTCCATCTGGCGTGTAGATCGATATAGCTGCGTCGTATGTTTGTTATCGTACCTAGGTATAGATATGGAAGTACTAACGTGTTTCCTAGATACAAGGCACTTAGGTATCTACCTATACCTACTCTAGTGGTGCGGCGTAAGGTAGGTATAACATTTCAGAATGTTCAATGTCAACTGTTTATGGAGATTTGTAGTCTGATGGTCAACAAAATGGATCGTCCAACAGAGTACCTAGCAATTTGGTCTCACCTTGCGCAGTTCTTACGCGACTCACGTCATCGCTCAGCACTAATCAACAGAACAAACACATTTGTTGGTACTTATTATTACTTATACAAGTAACACTTTTCAATTTTGGATAACAAGATATTGTGCCAAATGCACCTATCTACTTGGTGTAGTTAATGTTTATCTAAAAAAAAATTTAAGACCCTTTTAAATTAGAAGACTGCAGATTGAGACCTAAAATGTATTTTAGTTACTTAGAAGACATTAAGGTAAAAACAAACTTCTGAAGTCCTTTTTGGCTGGTTTGTCACGGCCACGCCTGTAGTAACAACAACGCATCAATGTGTGATTTGGATCTAGGTACGGAATAATTCAAATTAATTTAACTGAAATAAAATGAAATGGAAATAACAGAAACCAGCATTCTACGATTACAGTTCACGAAAATAACTGGTTAGGTATAGTTTTATGTGAAAATATAAAGGCCAGATTGAGGCTTGAACAAAAGTGGAAGAACAGAAGGTGATCAAAATGTTTACTCAGAAAGAGCTGAGTAAATGATCTTGTGGGACAACACTAGAAAACGTGTTTAGTAATTTTAAATTGATATGGGTACAGCCACCTAAGTTCGTTTTTTTAAAGAACGAATCGTTTTTTCATAACTTTTTCAACACTGTGTGTGAAGTTTTCCATCATAGTTTTTTTTTCATTGTCTAGTATACATTTTAAATTAATGTTATATGTAGTTAAGTATAATTACAATAAAGCCATTGAAATGGGCAATGGGTAAATTCACAATTCAATGGCAAATTTTCATGTGGTATACTGATTTTTAAACGTTTCGCTAACTCCACCTCAGTGCAACACAACATCCATATCTATACTAATATTATAAATTCGAAAGTAACTTTGGCTGTCTGTCTGTCTCTTACCTTTTTGGCACGGAGGTAAGGTAACCCGATGATGGACATTGGCTACTTGAAAATAATAAAAACAACTAAATCGAATTCTTAAATTCGTAGGTATTCGGCATTATCAAATACTGTATCTTCAATTGCATTATTTATTTGCATAATACCTTATAGAGTTAT
This sequence comes from Eupithecia abbreviata, assembly GCA_943735965.1. Lineage (NCBI taxonomy): Eukaryota > Metazoa > Arthropoda > Insecta > Lepidoptera > Geometridae > Eupithecia > Eupithecia abbreviata. The sequence goes on along the minus strand of OX030991.1, from coordinate 6,271,478 downwards.
TACAAACACGTGCATATTGGTACTATGACAAATAAAGAGTAAATTAACCGGTTATCGTGAAGGTAGAGAAACAATCTCAAGGCCATACATGAGATGCTCTAATGAAGCCACGAGACAATAAAGGAAGTGGGTTAGTCTTCTTCTGTATAATTTTGTAACCATTTTATTCGCGCTGTTAAAAAATAGATAAGAGATAATCCTTTATTTACAAAACTTATATCTAAAATAGTTTTATAATACCGTACACGAATTGGCGGCATTATCGCTTAAAGCGATTTCTTCCAGGGAACCAAAGCTTAAAGATAAAATCAGAGGATGGCAGGTACAAAATCTAATATAAACTGAAACAATCCTAATACATATAAAAAATAGAAAGATACATAATAATAGCTACTAGTGAAAAAAATTATAATTAAAACATAAAATTTCAATAATATTCGAATACCTGAAGAAATCTTTTGGATTTAATAAGTAATGAAAAAATTCCGACACTTAAAACATTAGGTCTTGATCGTTTTTCTCAGATTCCAATTGTTTAGTTGTCAAAACATAAAGTGTAACATTATGTTTGTATATGTATTCTTTTTATTATTACTTGTTTATCAAAAGTTAAAATTATATATATGAAACTTTATTTGGCAAAACGAACATGCATACTAATGTTTTCAATGCTCTAAACATTTAACATACGTCTTGCGTGTATCCTGCGTAACGAATAAATAATAGACACCCTTCTCTTACCTCAAATATGGTAGATTTTTTTTTAATGGGTTGAGCATCAGGACAAAATATTTATAGATAGAAAGAAAACACTTTATAGCACACTTACGTTAGAAACAATGTACAATAAAAACTTATAAATTAAGTGACATTGGCGGTTTTATCGCTCAAGAGCGAATCTCTACCAGACAACCACGGATGGTACTGTCCACGATCATGGACAGTACCATCTGGATCTGTGATTGACATATACAAACATAATGTTTCCGGTCTCTACCTTTTAGGTACTTACTTACTTTTCATACATTATATCACATTTGATTTGCAATATATACTTTTCATACATAATATCACATTTGATTTGCAATATGTTGATATTGCAAATCAAATGTGATATAATGTATGAAAAGTAAGTAAGTACCTAAAAGGTAGAGAAAACATAAAAGCAACAGAATATGTAGATTCTTTACCGAGACATCATAAATCAAGCTGCCCTACCTAAGTACTTCCCGAACATTCTATTGGAAATGCGCTTTGCCCTTCAAATGCGCTTGCATGACAGAGTGCACTGATTTATCCCTATCTCTTTCTCGCTCGCAGTTCTTGTTCCCATCCCCTCTTATTTAGGTCAGGGGAGGCTGCGGGTGCGTGGGTGTCGCCCCTATCGATCGGGCCACCCTCGCTGAGAGCTAAGGGGTGAATTGCGCCGCTCTTTGAAAGTTATATTTATGAAGGTCGAATGTTGTGCAATAGATTATAACTGTTCCTAATAAGTAATAATATTATTTAATAGTTATAAGATTTTTCAATGTTGTGTCCACCTTTTAAAAGTATATATGTATAATAGAACTTGTCACATACTAACATTAATTTTATAAGCACAATATGAATATTGTTTTAATAATTAAATTAATAAATAAATAAGTTATAAGTAATTGATAGAGAGATGATTCTCCCAATTTAGCACTTGTAAAAAAAGCATTTTTTCAAAAATTTGGTAAATGAATTCATGAGGGATTTCCTTTTGCGAATACTTCAGTTGTGGAATGATCGCCGAGGTGTTCCCCAGGACTACAACGTGGATTTCTTTAAAAATGGTCTTCTCTGACAAAGGGTTCACAACGAGCAGGGAATGTCCCTGATATTGCAGCCTTCCATAGGCTGCGATAGCCTTTTTTTTTTTTTTTTTTTTTATTGTGTAACTAATAATAATTATTTTATCGTGTAAATAATGTAACTAATATTAAGTATTATGTTTGTAATTTATAATTGTTCATTAAATTGTGTGTATATGTAGTGGCAAATAAATGATATGTCTATGTCTATGTCTATGTCTTTACTGTTACTAGCTTTTTGGTTTTTCACATTATTTTATTACGCACTAGCGATCCGCCCCGGCTTCGCAGGGTGCAAATGTATATTAAATATAATATAAGAAACTTATTCTATTCTATTCTATATATATATATATATAAACCTTCCTCTTGAATCTCTCTTTCTATTTAAGAAACCGTATAAAAATCCGTTGCGTATTTTTAAAGATCTAAGCATACATAGGGACTCCCTATGTATGCTTAGATCTTTAAAAATATTGTCCCTATTAGGGACATACAGACAGCGGGAAGCGACTTTGTTTTATACTATGTAGTGATACAGGTAGATACAATAATATATCGTAGTATTCGTAGTAATTCTTGGAATACGGTTAGATGTTCTTTTGGTTTTTTTTTATTCGCTCGTGACATTTCTTTGTTTAATGATGATTCCTTGTTAATGGCAAATGTGTCTGGTTGGACGCTTTTCTGCCAGTGTCAAGTAATGGAAAATAATTGTACAATTAATGAGTTGTCAAATTATGAAGATGGCTTGATATTTTTACCAGAGCCTGGTAAAAATATCAAACCATCGTGCAGGGTAGGTTGCCTTGGGAGACGAGATGTTAGTCTCCCTTACACTCCATTTCTTTGTTTATTTTGATTTCGGAGTCTGATTCTGTGTACTTGAAATATGCGCAACGTGCGTGGAAGACCATAAGAATAAGCACTATGCAGGATCTACGTAGGTTAGGTACATAGGTGTGTACTACGTACCTAGCAACTTTCCTGACATAAGTAAGAGCGCCATGGATGACGCAGGTTCGTCATACGTAGACGATAGTATATCTGTGTAGGTGATAGCTTGGTATGCACGTATGTATGGTAGAGAACTGCGTCATTTTGGGTGAGGCGTTTGATTAGTACTTACTAGAGAACTCAGCTTGGAGAAACATCACATAGGACATTATTAAAAGTGATAATAAAATATACACTGGACTAAGCTAGTCCAAATACTTAGCCACTTTTTACTACATCTCTATAATGACGTAATTAAGGTTTCTGGAAAAAATCGTGCTTTTTCAAATATTCAACGCATACATTTATACATACATCTACAGCCTTTGCTTGTTCACGGCTGGTCAAAAGCCTCCCCTGATAAACTAATTTAATGAATAAATGGGTAAAATGTTAATCTAGCATCATAGAGGGTTAGAGGGTAAGTAAATCTAGCTCTGGGTCCCTAGGATTCTCAAACTTAAATATAGCCACGATTACCGTGGGTGCAGGCATGCAGCAACTACATGTTCTCCATCCATGCTTTTATTTAGTTTGACTTAATGAAATAATGACCAAAATTTATATTTTATATTATAATAAAAAATATATCTATGCAAATTGACGAAGAAAATAAAAATAAATAAAAAGTATTATGTATAGTTATCTAGTATACAAGCTCTGCTTAGCTTGGTGCTAGATAATGCTGTGTGGATTGTCCGGCATTATTTATTTATTTCATAGACTTTGCTTCTTACTAAGAATAGTGATGCAAATCTAATCTATCTGCTATTTATCGAGCTGACTCATTACGTGTGTATGAAAAATTGTATAGGTGCATTAGGTACAGTGCTAGATAGTGCTGTGTGAATTATCCGGCATTATTTATTTGTTATTTCAAAGACTCTGCCTCTTATTAAGAATAGTGATGCAAATCTGATGAAAATGAAAATGAAAAGTTTTTATTTCTTTAAGCTTACAAATAAGCACTTAGACAGGTCATATTTTATAGTTCACTTCAATTTTTGTCCACCAGTGGAAGAAGTGAGAAGAAACCACTATTATGTTCATAATTTACTTGTGTCTAGTACATTTAAAGCGATAATAAATCGAGCTGTCTCATTACGTGTGTATGAAAAATTATATAGGTACATTATGTACATCCAACATGACAAAGGAAATGCTGTAAACTCGCTCCCATACAAAGTTGCAAGCCCGCGACGTAGGGCGGGCGGCGGCGCTCAGCTGGGCGCGCGCCGATCGATCGCTTCAAGGGCAAGGCCGCCCACGAGCCTCCGTCAGCCACCCACGTAGGTTTACAGTTGATACAAACTATGTTTATATCAGGGTTTGGTACTTCATTTATTTTTCAGTTAGACCAAAAGATGGACCCGCCTGGACCTCTCGTATAAACTAATAGGTATGATGGTTTGTTTGTTTTTTGCTTCCACATGAATTATCTATTTTGTTAAAAACTGAATATCTAACACTGAACTTAATACATTAAAACGCGCACACACACAACACATTATTTTACATTATTATAAAATTACTCTATAAAGAAAATATAAACAAAAAAATTACAATCACAGAATATAAACAAATAAGAACTAGACTAACAACATTAGTCTATAATACGCCACCGTCATACCTGTACTTTAGCTACGTGTCCATCCGAAGGTTGCCTGGAAGAAATCGCTCTTAGCGATAAGGCCGCCCATTGTGCATCTGTATCTTTGTTCTTTACTGTTTTTGTTTTTCTGTGTTTGATGTGCAATAAAGCGTATTTGTATTGCATTGTATTGTAGACTAATATTAAGAAATGCGACGATTTTTTATGCTAAATATATTTGTATGCTGCCTGGAATCAAACATAGGCTTTTCATCCCATAAATCAGTTCCCATGGGATAGAAATAACCTTATGTTTCCTCAGAAACAACGCGTGCAAACCCGGGAGCAGCAGTCAATATTATAAATGCAAATGTTTCGATGTTTAGATGGATGGATGGATAAAACGACGGCGGACTCGTGGTCACACCGATTTGTTGCACCCTTGTTGCACCAGTGTGACTACGAGTAATTTCTTTTACTCGTGGTTACACTGTGCGGTGTGTACAACAGTAATTATTAAAACGTAAGACTCGTGGATAACATGGGCTAGGCTTTCTTTCCATAAGACAGGAATAACCTTTAAAAGTTTCCATAGACATAGTGTGTATTCATAGGAAGAAATTAGTTATTAATATTTCATTATCATCTGACGTAGGATAGGAACACAATAGGTGGTCGATCGATCCGCCCAACGACAAGGCCGCCCACGGCTCTCCACTCCGTTAGCCGCCCACGTCACGTAGCTTAAGGGATGTTGCTGATAGATTTTGATAGTCCATCATCATCATCATCAACCTATGTTAGTCCACTGCTGAATGTAGGTCTCCCCTAATGAGCGCCATAGCGCCCTGTCTTCAGCTTGCCGCACCCAACATCTTCCTGCAGTCTTTTGCAAGTCGTCATCCCACCTGGTCGGAGGGCATCCTACACTACGTTTGCCGAGTCGCGGTCTCCACTCAAGAACACGTTTACCCCAGCGGTTGTCAGTTCTTCGCTTGATTGTGATAGTTACCAATTTTTATATTATAAGTGAATAATTTCCTTTTAGGAAAGCATGCTCTATCTTAGGATACATCTTCACCGGTAACCAAAAACTTGACTTTATAGTATAACCAATAAAAAAATCATCATAAATAAATAAATAATGCTGGACAATTCACACAGCATCATCTAGCCCCAAGCTAAGCAGAGCTTGTGTTATGGGTACTAGATGACTGATATACATAATACAATACATTACATAGATAGATATTTTTTATTATACATAGAAAACGACCAGAACACCCGGAACAAATATCTACAGATCGTACATAAAATTTTTCCGAGGCGGGAATCGAACCTGCAACCTCCTGCGTCGCAGGCGGACCTTCGCCCACCGCGCCACATCGGTCGTCATATCACGTCACATCATCATCGAAAGATGAATAGAAGAATCTTAAATGTTCAAATATGCTGCTTTATATTTTTTCTAATACATATATTTTTTAATTACAATTGATTCAGTGATGAAGATAGTGGTGAGCATGTTAGTCAATATACGAGGCCGTCATTTGGGACCGCTAGGTTGTGGGACCGTGGTCCCATTCGCCGGATTGATTTAATTTTATAATTTTTCTTCCGGCGAATGGGACCAACGACGTGACGTGTTTAAAAAGAAGAAAAATCCCAAGTTCTTATGTGTCCTATATCACTAATTAGTATGAATAGATGAATGGGTGTTTGTTACCTTTTCGCGCCAAAATTACAGAACGGATCAGGCTGAAATTTTATTTTATACATAGGCTATTTTGTATTCCATTAACAGTTCCCATGGGCTAGAAAATAACCTTTAAAGGATTCCATATAAGCAACGCGTGTAAAGCCGCGCCTAGAAACACTAGTTTTTAGTAAACAATAACGCGAAAAACGGGTTACCGGGCTCTACCGGGTTCTGACTGAAAACCAGCGCTCTTTCACAAATGACCTGGGTTATTGTGATAGAGCATCAAGCTGAGTCAGGACCTATTAGACCTACACACGCGCGCTTATCCACTTTCTGTGAGGGCTACTTAGTACCAAATACTACTTACATTTTGTACATTTTAGCTTTTTTTTTTATTTTTATATTTTGTCTATGTTACGTGTTTTTATAATAGGTACCTAAGTAGGTACTTTGTAGTCTAACATAATTATGTGTAATTAACCTTGTTTGTGTGTTGTGTTAGTGTTTAATAATTAATTTTCTTTCTTTCTTTCTTCTTTCTTTCTTTCTTCTTTCTTTCTTTAAAAAAACAACGTGGGATGTGGGATAAAAAATCATATATCCTATCCTTTATCGTGTCCAGTATAAAACAATATGCGAGCATGATAACCCATCAGAGTTGCACATAAATCGCGACCCGAGAATAAAGTCGACATTCTGAAAACTGTGTACAGTACAGTTAGTTATAGAGCATTACTGATATTTTTTACTTGATTCGTCTCATTAAATCGAGTAAAAAACTTTACTCGAGACCTTGTTAATCTTGAAAGCTAAAATCAACATGGAACTATGGAAACTTTCCGATTTTTTTAAATACACTGCTGGACTTTTGAACGCTTCATCATAATCTTGCCCCAAACATCACACTATCACACTAATATTATAAATACGAAGGTTTGGATGCTTGGATGGATGTACATACCTGTATGGAAAATTTCAACCCGATACGATCATAGTTTCAGCTTGAAGAAGTAACAAACATCCATCCAATACATACCTGTATGGAAAATTTCAGCCCGATGCGTTCATATTTAACTCATCTAATAAAATAAAAGCGACATGGAGACTAATAAATAATGAAACTGGTAAATCAAAGCCACGTAATAGAGAAATAAAGTTAAAAGTTAATAATTCAATTCTTATAAATGAAAAAGATATTGCAGATGCTTTTGATGGATTCTTTGCTGATATCCCTAAAATTGTAACCCGGTCTCTCAATTCCTCTGCTTTAAAGGCAGTTGAATTATTAGAATCATCTGTTGAGAAATGTAAGGAAGTCTTTATCTTTAGTCACGTAAATGGTAATTACATTGTAAAAACTTTTAAATCTATAAACATCAAAAATACTGAGGATCTCTGGGGCATTTCAACGAAAGTACTAAGTTCAATTATTAAGGAAGTGGCTCCCTGCTTGGCCCATATTTTCAATAATTGTGTAGACGCAGGAGTTTTTCCTGATCTTATGAAATGTAGTAAACTGGTTCCTCTTTACAAATCTGGTAGCCATACTGATCCGACCAATTACAGGCCAATTTCAATACTTCCTGCAATAAGTAAAATTTTCGAAAAAATTATCCTCACTCAGTTGACTTCACACTTCAACCTTAACAGGCTGTTTCATAAAAATCAGTTTGGCTTCACCAAGGGTAGATCGACAACCGATGCTGGCACAGTTCTATTAAAACATATATTAGATGCCTGGGATAAAGCAAAAAACGCTATTGGAGTATTCTGTGACCTTTCTAAGGCTTTTGATTGCGTGGATCATGGTACACTAATTAGGAAGTTGGAACACTATGGAATTAGTAACAAGGCACTAGACCTTATGCAATCATATTTAGCTGATAGAGTTCAAAAAGTAGATATTGGTAAAGAAAGATCTAGAGGATCAAAACTTGAACTAGGCGTCCCGCAAGGATCAATATTAGGTCCTTTTTTATTTTTAGTATATGTAAATGATCTTCCGTTTTTAGCAAAAGATCTTTGTGATATAGTCTTATTTGCTGATGATACTTCATTGATTTTTAAAGTTGATAGAAATAAATATAACTATGACGATGTAAATAATTAAAACCCACAAAAATAAGGATAGCCTTATGAAAAAGTGTGATGTTCACAATAGAAATACAAGAAACAAGAACAAGTTACACATCCCATCATTTAGATTACACAAGGTAGGGAAATCATTTATGGGCAATAGCGTGCGCTTCTATAATAAGCTTCCATCTGAAGCAACTGAGCTCCCTATTCGTAAATTTAAAAATTACAAAAAAATAAATCTCATCAAGAAGGCTTTCTACTCCATAAATGATTATCTCAATGATGTTAATGCTTGGCCAGATGTCGCACTGTTTCGCACAGACACAGTATGTAAGTAATTTGTTATTGTGCATAGCTTTACTTAAATATTGACATGTATCGAATCATATTATATTTAGACTTAAATAGGCAAATAACCATGTATTAGACATATAAGAGATGAACATGCTAGTGGTTTCTTTTTCACTTATTCCACTAGTGGACAAAAAATTGAAGTGAATAGTAAAATAATTTTATTTGATAATAATTTAATGTATAAAATATGACTTGTCTAAGTGCTTATTTTGTAAGCCTAAAGAAATAAATGATTTTTTACTTTACTTTTACTTTTACTTTATAGTTTCAGCTTGAAGAAGTAACAAACATCCATCCAAGCATATTAGTGTGATAGAGTGATAGAGTTGAAACACATTAGAGATTGTTGTTGAGTGAGGCCTAGAACTACCGTTCTAGGCCTGAAATAAAACATAGAAGCCGCGGGTAGAAACTAGTATGAGATAATATTAATTTTTTTGAAATAAATATTCTTTATTCTTTAATAATAACGTTATCCAATAAATATAACTGAGAAAAAAAACCTTATGAGTTAAAGTAACAGTTTTAATCTTAAACAATGTATTTTCAAATTAATAAATTGGTAAGTAATCCATATTATAAATATTTGTATTGAATACATAATTCTATGCAATTTGAAACAATGTAAGATGGTGGTCAAATGCTTGACCATATAACAATAATAATAAAAAAGAATACAATATCAACAAACAAGAATCAAACTTAACTTCTAACGTACATAGCTGACTGTACTTACCAACAGCGTTTCGCCTTTATGACCTTTGCCCTTCACGCGAGATGGTAAAGGTTAAGTTCATTTTATGGCAGCGGGGTTAACAATTCCCGCTTACTGAAGAAGGGTAGGTTCTGCAATATTTTTTTCTGTAATCATAGCGGTTAATTAAATGTTTTGCCATGACGACCGAGTGTTTGAATCGTGTAAAAGTATTTTTATTTGTAAGTGTTATACACAAGTTCTACTGTATATATACAACGTACTTTCTAACTTCTTTATCTTTCAAATTTTCGTTTATGAACCTTAAAAAAAAAGCGTAAACTTTTCACCTACGAGGTAACCTAAATAAACTCTTCCCAATCAAAAACCAAGAGACGTTTGATTCGGTTAATATTTTATTTCCAAACGAAGCACGAAACTTCTCTTTAATCTTTATGAGAAGATTTTTAAGTTTTAAAACTTTATAGTTATTCACCTTATACTTTATCATGCTTGGCTTTAAAAGCCATTAACAACATCAGTGCCCATGGCGCAGATCTTCTTCTGCGTCTTACCGATTTCGTGAACTTTTATTGCGGCGCATTTCTGGAACGCACGCCTTCACCCGGCAAGGCAGTGAATGTGTTAAAACGTGTCTTTTCAAACAAGTCTTATTTCCAGTACTTATTTTTCTTATTTTGATGACTGTTGCTCCAATCCAATCATAAATTGATATTAATATTACATCCGCCATAGAGCGATGTTGAGAATGTTAGTTTTATATATGTAGGTGCAGAAGGTTTCGTTATTTTCTGGCGTGTCTGCATTTTATACTTCACACCGTTCAAAAAAGCATAAAGATAAAGAATTTTTATTTACAAAGACATGTATTACGTAAGGTAACAAGTATAATGTATACATTTTGTTGATCAACATGCTTGACCGTTAGTCGGTATGCAAAAATATTTGAGAGAATTACGTGCAATAATTTAACATGAACTAAAATTTATCAATATTATAGTAACACTTACATTGCATTCATTTGAATGATTCACAAGATGTAAAGATGATAAATAATGATGATGATTTATTTATTTATTTATTTATGAGCCTCCAAACGATACGTAGTAGGTACCACCCTAAAATTCATTATCGACATTGCTAGCAGGTGTATTTCCAAATTAATGATCAATTAATCTGTAGCTAGGTCCGTTCCCGGGCTTCTGATGTATTTAGCTCAGGGGATGGGGGTGGTTGGCTAGGGGGGCACCACCCTGAGGGGGCCCCCCATTGCGCGCGCAAGAAGATCGATCTGTGGCCCTCAGCTTCCCTACACGTGTCAGGTTCGTCTGATATACCTATCCCAGCCGGAGCTGTTTTGCTTTCATTATTCCGCTGAAGCCGTAAGGTATATTTCTTGTATTTCTTTCTGTATAAGAAATGCTGGTGTATTTTACTTTCGCGTTATTACACTAATTTGCTTTTATTGTTTGTCTCTTTGAAATATAATTTATGATGTTATGTATTGGTTGACTTGAGCTAGGTACTTGTTACTTTAAATTACCCGCTAATTGAACCATAAGTAGGTACCTAAATGAAATATATATGAAAAAAGTAAAATCACAATACCGAGAGCATGGAAACTACTGGAAAGAGATAGGGACTTCTACTTTAGTGAACTGATAATGATATTGGCTTTTTTTATATTTTTAACCAAAATTAATTTATTGCTTCTATTATGAAGTGATACATAGAAGGCCTGAATCCGCAAAAGAACAAGTTATTCAAACTAATCGTCGTTAATATAATACCTATCGAAAAGAGCCCATATTGGAATTGATATTAAAAACTGACACTAGCCAAAGTCGAGTGCGACTTGTTTTTGCGCGGGTCATTACATCAGATGCCTCGAGCAATCCGCACCACTTGCCGACTTATTATTCTGTTTAGAGAATAATTTATTAGTTCAATATGGACGGAAATAGACTAAAAGGTTTGCATTTCAAAAGCCTTTGAGTCATAATATAACCACACATTACTATGTTTTGTTGAACAGTTTTGTTGCGAATTTCAATAGGAGTCTATATAATAAAAAGGACACAGACATGCATTTACCTATATGCTGCTTAACATTACAATTAGAAACCGACATAAAATTTAACACATTCTGGAAAAACAAATATATATGTATTACATATACGTATAGATTCTTACATAAACAAACAGTGGTAAAGAACGTTGGTTACCTACCAGGATACTAAACATAGGTATTATTAATTTTTTTTAAAAGAGAGACTGTGACAAAAAAGTCTCTCATATAAATGCGTCGTCACTTTACCTACCTCAGGAATTGACGTATGCTTTGTCTCGTATCCATAGGTCTTATAAGAAAATCTTCGATGATCCATGATATTATCTAGAATCTAGGGTAAATACGTACACTATACTACATGCTTGAAAGCAATGATATAGATTAGCGAGCGTTTATCTTCAATTGTCATTGTCAGTACCTAAATAGATACCCAGACCATTTCCATGAGTTATAGCGCTTCCTTGCTAACGAGAGGCACACGCGGGATTGCCCCGCATCACTTGTCATGGCTTCCATTCCATTCATTAATTAGCTAAATTTATATGGGACTCAAAAGTCCCTTTCAATAAAATAAAAATCATAAATATTATAGTGCTGAAAATTCGCTGAACATTCAAAAACTAACAAACTGAGAACCTTCTGCATTTTTGAAGTCAGAATAAAAATGGCCGCTTGCTACATAATATAGGATTCGGGCTTGGGGCTCGATGGCGGAAGGAGGGGGAGGGGCGCTGCAGCTGCCGGTGCATACATCCCCCGGGGAGCGCGGGGGGTGCCCCCCTCGCGCCGGTCTTTTGCCAAGTTCAATGCCAAGGTCATGCGCGCGCGAGAGCGACTGCGCGCCGCAATGCAGGAGCGGCTGGCGGGCCGCGGCGAGCCCAGTGCCTCACCGGCGTCCGCGACACATACACGATCCTCCTCACCTCATTATTTACAAGACGCCGGTTCCAGTTCCTTGCACAGTTCCGTGATAAACGTCCACCGCATTGTGTTCTCCGATGCTGTTGCCTGCTGCCACGCCGTAAACAATTGCGCAACTCGAAACACGCGGAGCTGTAAGTTTTCATTATTTATCGTCATAATCCTTATCTAATTTCATTAATATTTTGTTTGTAGCCCGGCATATGACTCAGGTTTACCTATACATAAAACATTCGCTTCACTGGTGCCCACGAGCGTATAACACAATAGGAGCATGCCAATCATCATGGCATCATTAAAGCCGGCATTATTGTAGGCATCGTGTTACGTGTTTAGCGGCCATATTTGTTCTAGATATTAGCCAGTCAACATTACTCCAGTACCGAGTGTCCTCTATATGACTCAATCTTGGAGGTTTAGCGTTATCACCGCGTCTCGATCTTCTTAGTTATAGTTTAGCGTCTTATACCTTGGTATATGTCAATGTATCCTTATTGTTTCATTATATAATATATGTACATATTAACAAGACCGCAACACAAACCGCATCAGCTATCCGACCGGGGTATTCTCCACATCTATTAGGTTTATATCCTCAATAACCTTTTATGTTTTATGTATCACAAGAGGATATTTAAAATCCATGCCAAACGTTGCATTTCGTATTTCGGGACGCTCAGCCACATTCCACACTCCCAAAGCTATATCCATCAAGGGCATCAAGTAAGTTGGCGAAGGACGCAGAATAGCCGGCAGTTCCTAAGGGCCACTCTCGCGTATCCTGTTACGACGTCCACAAAAAACGCCGGACGGAGTTCAAGGCGAGCTGGTGCTCCCCGACGGAACATTTCAAACGCTTTTTAGACACCACTGTAATTACAATTTGAAATTACAAATGAAACAGTTCGAAGTTACAGTTGAACCAATTTAAAGCGATTTGTGTTTTCTGACTGGTGTTAACGAAATTGGATTGATATGGACTCGCACTTGGATATTATTAAATACGTTCCACTGAAATTGTTTGAATAAGAATGTACATAAGTCTATGAAGCTTCCTATATAGAATTAAGTTTGAGTTAAATTACCTATTAGCTCTAATACTTGGTTTTTCCAATTATCTACACATATCCAACCTAACCTGACCTACATATTTATGTGATCATCACGTTTCTTGGTTGTTTTGATACTTATTCCATCAACATCCTTGATCATACCTAGACGAGTCAGAGAAGAGAGGTAAGTATATGTATATTGTTTTGTACTACCTCGTGCTGAAGCTGAACTCCTTTTTGTAAGGTGTAGCCATAGAGTTAGGATTCGATGTAGCCCTCCATCGTTTCTTTGGTTCAATGCTTTTCCTGTAGGGGAGTACCTTCATACTCCTCCACCCACTACACGTCAAACAGTGTCTTGTTTTTGCTTCAACTCAAAATGGCTACGGATTTCCCACAGACTAAATCTATATTAATATCCTCCAACATTAATTGGTCTTAGAGCGGAACAGTAACGCAATTATTGGATTTAAACGAGTTAGTTTTTATCTGAAAACAACTATGAGTGAGTCAGCTAGCGACGAAGCAGTATCTTATCTGATCTAACAGGTTCTCGGTAGAAATTTGCCCGAAATCAGACCAGCTTTTACACCCCTTGACTGATAGAATTTTTTGCTATGTTAATTCTGTGGATAGTGACATGGTCCTCTTTTGGGTAATATTATTAACCATAAGTAAACTGTGGCTATTGATCTACATGATTTGAAACATTATAGAAAATAGTATGAAAATCATAGTTTTCAGTTCCACAGTAACTCAATCTATCTTACTTTTTATCACGGAAAAACGCGTGCAATGCTGCGTGAAGCAAATAGCAAATAAAACAACAAAAATACAATACTACTACTTTTTAATTCTATTCAATATTCTGATTCCTAAAATAAAGTCAGTTAGATTCCTATTAGTCTGTAAAATAATACAAAATGCAGAGCAACAATAACAAAATCAATTACATTTTCTTCGTAAACAAAAACGAATTTTATGATATTATTTTATCAGTCGAACTACCAAAAATAAAACAATTTCATGGAATAGATGGTTAAATACGCAAAAAAACAAAAGCTAGAGAATAGAGTTAGTCTTTTAAAAATGTAAACTTTTATTATGAATATTCTGACGAAGAAAAAACAACCTTTCTATATACCACTGAGTGAGAATGAAACGAGTCTATTCGAAGCTGAAATCGTAGATGCCACTGGAGACAGCATGTTAATCATTGTTATGCGCTATTCAGGCTATGTCGAGTTCAAGGCAATGAGTGGGAGGCCCCATGCTTAGAGATCTGTGCTTAGGAATCCGCGATAGCCATTATTTGGATCGTTATCTAGATTATCTAACTTAAATGGCTGCTACCTGTTTATCATTTCAGGTTGGCGCTTCCTATTATTGTGCTTGTTTACAAGTTTGTTTTACCTTTTGATATATTAAGCATGTTGTACAGCTACACAGTAGTTAATTATTTGTTTTTGTTCTAATAGTGTTTGATCAACTTACCAATCTTCAAATTTTGATGTGGTGAGTCGTTATCACCACATCACAATTTGAATTACACCCCAAAACCAAAAGAAAGATCCGTAAACCTAGAGAACACAAGACTCAAGAAGACCAATATACCTAATTCTTCTATCAGCGGGGTTCTATTGGATAAAACAAATAAATCAGAGTCCAGCCAGATTACTATAAAAAATAAGTATGGCAACTATTTTAATATATGTAAAATCAGCAAGCTTAACATTCGTGCTACAGTATATTGACTTCTCTCAAATATATATTTAGATACTTGCCTGAAATCAAACTCCGTTTTGACAAAAATCTAAATCGAATATGTAATTTTATTTATAGGCTCACAATATAAACTCCTAGACGTAGACATCATATTATAAAATAAAGAAATCTCATTACTTCAAACCAACCAACCAATGTTATTGTTTAATTTAAAACACACATATCACGTCATACAGAGTTAGTTCCTACTGAATTGTGGTAGCGGATATCAAAACAAAAGTTTGTAAGGTCTAAAGAATATAAGCACTTTGATATTTGACACCAACAACATCAATCATGCGTGCTGTATGATGAATAATGCTTCCCTGCTTTGCGTGTTTATCCACACCGGATCGATCGATGGTTAAAGTCAATATACCAAAGTGTTTTGTTTATTAAAAGAAATCGACATGTACCTACTTGAACACATGAGTTACATGTCGCTTAGCAGAACTGGTTCCTTATTTTTTATTGCATATATTTATTCTTACCGAGAGGCTAAACTTAAACAAAAAATATTAGAAGTTGTATGAAGTTATTATAAATAAATTTATACATTTATAGCTAAAGACCCAGGTAACAGAAATAGCGTTTCCATTATATTTTTTTCGTTCTTTAGTATTATCTATTGCGTATTAGAACATTACTTTTTATTGAAGAATTTTTGGGAAAAAATGCAAAGCAATGTGTACCTACACTCGTACGGTCATCATTAAAAATATCTAAAAACTGTAAAAAGTCAGGCAATTTCCTTGTTTCAAGATAATCTCATAACACGGATGCTGCATGACACCCAATAAGTGGAAATTCGAAAATAGTCAGTGACTTTCCTGGATCGGGAATCAAATAATTAATGCTGGATAATTCACACAGCTTTATCTAGCCCCAGAGTTTGTGTTATGAGTACTAGATAACTGATATACATAATACAATACATTACATAGATATAAATATTTATTATACATAGAAAACGACCAGAACACCCGTAACATATATCTGCAGATCGTACACATAATTGTTCCGAGGCGGGAATCGAACCCGCAACCTCCTGCGTCGCAGGCGGACCTTCGCCCACCGCGCCACATCGGTAGTCGAAAATTATTTTTATCTGTTGGATATTACTCTTAACCAGTCTTATATATATAGATAGATAATTCTTTATTGCACACTTAGTTTATACTAACAATGTAAAATAAAAAATTTAAAAACGTAGATACAATTGGCGGTCTTATCGCTCAAGAGCAATCTCTACGAGACAACCATGAGATAGTTGGGTACTTAAGACCTATCTCTCCTACCTGGTATTACGTGCTCTATATTATTTTGATATGCACCTAAATAGTTAATTACTACGATGTAGGTACGATAGGTTACCAAGTTTATCAATATGTCGATTTGCAAAATTTATATCAAATGTAATGTATTCCTAGCATTAATTTGTATGACACCAGAGTTCCTTCCTACCTACTTATCAGCTGACACACACACACAGCGTCATTTTGACGTATGCAATCCAATATGGCCGACAAGATGGCTGACCGTTTGTTTATTTACAACACCTTGCGTTACTACAATGTAATGTTAGAGTGACACGATAATAATAATGGGATTTAAAAGAACCTTGGCAATTGTGTTTTTGGATAATACCCACTAATGACACATCCATCATACTGGAATATACATATGACATTGAAATAGATCGCTAGTAATTTTAGAGCTATAAATATATGTAGATGAGCTATGGATGCTAGCTCAGCTCTCGTAATCAAGTAGTCGACTCAATCAGTGACTCGGTCTGTAGGTATATGTTATACGTTAGTGTAAGTGTTTTGGACATGCTCTATCATTTTTCTTTTCGTTCTATTATTAGTATATACTCATATCTATGTGCTCGCTTTAAAACACGTGAAAGAACGGGGATATTATGAATAATAAATAAACAATAAGAACTGCCAAAGCGTGTATGAAGTGGAAACACGTGTACCTACGTACAGTCGAATTATCACTATGTAGGTATGTAGTGGGTTTATATTATCTTATCTATATAATCAAGAAGTTGTCCTAATGAAGTAGGACAACAGTGGTATTTGATTATACCATTTGCACCTTACAACTTACATTACCTACAGGAGTTAGCAAAATACCTCCGGCAATAAAGTTAAAATAATTCCATGAACTCAAAACAAACTCTATAAAAAAAAATAGGTACCTAATTGTACAAGATTATGTATATAATTTTATTATTTATGTCGGGATAGTTGATTCATTCAGGTCGCTATGGCGCTCATTGGGGAGGCCTATGTCCAGCTGTGGACTACGCTACGATTTGGCCGATGAGGACTCTCGCTAACGAGGGTTTTATAAAAAAAATAGTTTTATTTAATTTGTTTATAAAAAAAATACTAGATTGTTTAAAAAAATATTTATATGTATATTTATTATTTGTTAAATATATAGGTTACCTGAGTAGGTAAGGTAGGTACAAGATTTATCCCCATCATCATACATTTTGTATGTATCTGGAAATGTTCAGAGATAATTGACAGAGACGGCCTCTGGTATTGTTTTTGCATCTATTAGCACTCTATTGTTATTTCGATTACCTTGTATCTAGCTAGCATCAGCAACATCATGACTTCCGCTGTTTCTGGTACGTATTTTATGCTTTGCTATGTGTGTGGTCACTATGCCTACAAACACTATTATTATAATTATTTCTATAAGAATAAATTATTTCTTGTTTATCTTGAGACACATTGGTAAGATAAATAATAACATTAATTTAACCGTTTGACTTGATGAGACAAATGAGATAAGAAATACGAGTAGATTCCTTTGGGTGCGTCCGTGATTTTATTTGAACTCCCTGTATAATTTAAAATAATTTAAAAAAAAAATCTGCTTACCATGGGGCTAGATAATGCTGTGTGAATTGTCCAGCATTATTTATTTATTTTATTTAAAATAATAATATTCATTTAAAAGATATAATAAATAAATATAATAATATATTTAAAATAATAATACTTAGGTTTTTTAAAATAATATTGGTGCCACGATATACTCGTAGTTCTCTAGTGCCACAGGCCAGGAACCTTTCAGTGTGGATTAGTTGGCGCCATATGGAATTTTTGACGTGTCTTAGAGTTTATGAAGTCTAAAGAAAATAGAGCATTTTGACTTATATAATAATTCTTCCAGATGTTATATAAAATTCCCTTTCTTAGTTCTGTTTTGTGTTCCTGCCGTGCTGACCTTATTCCACTATAGTAGAGTCAGTCAGCACAACGTGCCTTTTCCTTCCGCCTCATCTATGAAACATATCTATGATTGAGATATGTTAATATACCACTATATGTTAGGTACCTAAATCAAATCACATGCTTCAAAATCACCAATACATTCCTCGCTTGTCGCGTCAACAGCATTTCCACATTTCGTCCAAACACACGCACACAACCAACCTATAAATTGTATGAAACTAAGAATACCATCCATCGTCATTAATCAGAATGTGTGCACGTATGCAAGGCACACTGACGCGAACCCTTCCTTGCGCGTGTGGTAGTGAGCTGGGGCTGCCAGCTGTGCTAGTATTGTGCCGGATCTGTCTATTTTACTAACTTTATGTTCAAATATATTAGTAAATTATTTTACTCGATAAATGCACGCATCCTATAATTGACCTTGCTATTTTAATTTATATGATAGGGTTTCTTTTGGCTGCCTTATATACACAGATTTACATAACAGTTTTAAGCATAATTGCTTATGTTGGAAACCTTCTATAAAAAAAATCAATAAATTAAATTGGTACCTAAAACATCACCTCAATATATTCAGGAAATTTTAACCTTTTTTGTTGATTTATCTATTCATAGACAATGATGATTCATGAACGATCACCTTTTTGGCCTGCAATTATTTTTGAACTGTATATTCTCATCTAATTAAAGAACAGATGCCACTTCATTATTTAATTACTTTCTTACGATGTAACAACTTTAGTATTACCAAGTTGGCAGCCCCGGCAATGCAGCTTGCAGCGGGGCACGGCCAGGGTCGCGCAGACCTTGAAAACGCCTAGCAACAGCGCTGCCAGCATACTTGCTTTATTTCTGTTTCTCGTCTGCACGTTGCAATTTAAAAACAGAACGTTTTATGGAGAAGTTGTGATCGCGTGTTTTTAGGACTGGTGGAGAGTGAAATAATATTCGTTATCGTTTAGTTATATAATAATCTGGTTGTTTGACTCACGCCGGTGCAATTTAAAAGTACGTTTTTTTGGATATATTTCTCCAATAATTAAATAGTGATGACAACCTATTATAAAAAAAACTACGTGTTCTCAGGATTAGGGGAAGTCGGATTTTATATTCGTTACTGCCAGACTTCAGTTATGAAAAATCTTTAGTGCAAATTTGTAAGAACAAACTTTTAATGTAGCGAACACACTCGGTGTAAGCGATAACGCCGCCATTTTTTTTACGCTTTACCAAATATTATTTTTAAAAAATCTCTGATTCTTTCCAAGATTGTTGGTTTCTCATCATAATCAAGAACCACGACTAGACGTTTATTTATCATAATGCGCGTGCAAAAACTTACCTTCATTTTTGCAGGTAAGTAAAGTACATTATTAAAATTCAGGCTCAGCTTGCAATTTCAGATAGCAATCAGTTTATCATCAAGTCATGACGGATACTGTAAATGTCTGCACATTGTTTAAATGTGAAGGCACCTTCAAGGTTCATTCACGTCCATTTCCATCATAAGTTATCGTAAGGTCCATCTCCAGAAATACCTACTTGAGGAATTGAGGCAAATAGTTGTCTTGGCGGTAGCGGGGTAGGAATTAATTAATTTATTGATGTAATCAGAACGGCCCTAGGCCAATTATACTAATTACAAAGGTAAATATAAAATATAGTTAGTTAGGGCCGGCCATATCTCACGAAGAACCCACGGGCGCTGGGGCAAACATGTTCTTGAGTGGAGACCACGACTCGGTAAATGTACGCCCTCCGGCCAGGTGGGATGACGACCTGCGAAAGACTGCACAAGATGCTGGATGCGTCAAGCTGAAGACAGGGCGCTATGGCGCTCATTGGGGGAGGCCTAGCAGTGGATTAATATATGTTGATGATGATGATGATGATAGTTAGATTAGCTAAGAACACATGTTATAAATACAGTCAAATTATCAACAATGAAGCTTTAATTAAGTTAAAATTAGAAATATTCTATTATAAATTCAAATTATTAATGATGGACCTAGGAATGGTGGACCCCCCCAACTCAGGCCATCGATGTCGTAAGAGTCGATTAAAGGAGTGCGCCCATTAATCCAATACCGCTACCACTCAGCAGTCAGCACTAAAATAGGCATTGAAATATGGTTTTTAAGGTTGAACAAGTCAACGGCGCGAACTCTACGTTAGGCGAGGCCTAAAAGTTAATATCTGATAAGCTGTTACTAGTCAAATTGTTTTTGACGAATTTTCCACCACCAAATAGATTCGCATAAGCTTCAAAACTTATGTAAAAATCAATAGAAAAAGGTTAAATTAAATTTAGAAAAAAATATACAATCTAAATATCTTCCCTTATGTGGCTAAAGAAAAAAATATTATCATAGTTTAGTCGCTGTCCAAAAATAATAATTTATCAATAAGGTTATTTATAAAAGGATATATTATGATATTGTCATCTGATCATCAAAAATACATTACATGCGACAAGCACACTGGGCGGCTTTATCGCTTAGAAACAATCTCTTCTAGGCAACCTTATATGGAAATAATTATGTGAATATAAGAAAGGCAGAGGTGTACCAGAGATAAGCTAAATATGAATATAGCATGAATACTTAAAAACAAATAATAAATAAATGTTACGAATACCAAACTAAATATTATAATATTTAGATCTAATGTATATAAAAGAAAGTTGTGTTACTTACACTACGTATTTATAACTCAAGAACAGCTGAACCGATTTGGTAAAAATTGGTAGGGTAGCTTAGAACCAGGAGACGGACATAGGATACTTTGGGGGCGAAGCCGCGGGGCGCAGCTAGTAGGTTTATAAATAAATAGTAATTATATTGCACACTCTGACCATAATGTTGGTACCTATACCCACCTATCAGATGACGCTCGGCTCAGGGTCGCACAGCATCTCGTGTTATTAATGACTACCACAATTTTCATTAGATGCAGTGTGCAGTCAACGGTAGGTAAGTACTATGTTCTGTTCTGTATAAAAAGTTAAGTTACTAAGCAAAGTGGTTTTACTGCGTTCGAAAATGCACCTGACGTTAAGAAACGTGGTGATTATGGCAAGACCACCTTAATTTGGGGACTTTGGGGAGGCACTTTCGTGTAGATGTAGACCTTCGAGTGATGGGTACGGTTAAATTGTTTTGGTAGAGTCTTGTGTAGTTTTCGAGTATGTTGGATAAAGTGAATTGGCAGAGAAAACAAAAAAGATATCACCAAAAGATGGGTATAATAGAAGTAGGGCCAAGAAGGGAAATTAATTAAAATAGTTATAAGAAAGAGACTTTAAAAGTCATTTTATTTTAAATGCAATGATTAAAGCTTAAAGCAGTATTCCTTTATCATTCTGAATTTCTGATTTGTGGAAGTTGCTAAAGTGAAGTGTTTAAAGCGAAGAATGCTTATGGCAACAGAAAAAATATAGAACTTTTCGAGATTTATAAGTTAAGGTGGATATACTCTTTATAGTTCACACTTTCGTCGTGCGTTTTCGTGCTTTTTAAAGCCCATTTAATCATAGGTAAAAGTTAAAAATACCTTAAATTAGAAGTTCCAATAGATCGGACTCTCAAATGCCAAGGTTCAAGCGAAACATCTCTCATACCCATATCGTATTCAACACTCACCTCTGACATTTAAACCTAGGTCCCAATGCGCAAGCCCTGTGACCTACATCCAGGGAGATCAATCCAGGCCTACAGATGAGGGCGTAGTATCTTAGAGCTACCTATATAAAATATCTGTAGCATGCAAGGCGCATTGGTAGTTTGGCTTAATCATTAACGTAAGCCGACTTGCGAAGGCCTGCAGGTAGATTGATGCGGTAAGCTGAAGACAGGGTTCTATTGCGCTCATTAGGGGAGGCCTATGTTCAGCTGTGGACTAATATAGGCTGATGATGATGATGAGGAATAAGTAGATACATTACTAGTTTGTGTAGATATAGAGTAGAAGAGTATTTATGGACTTTGAAGATAACTGGCCAACTTCCATGTACCTAAGAAATGTTTATTAAGAAGCCCCTCTGTACTACCTTAGTGTACCTCGGAACATGGAAATATTCCAATGTGTGTACTACTCTGCGTCTTATACCAAAGGGCAAAAGACGCAGAGTTCTTATTCTATTTTGACATATAAGAATATTCTTATCAATAAATAACTGAACTGAACTGAACTGCAGAACTTAAAAAAAACTGGTTATATAGTTCCCATCTTCGAGACCCCATACCAAACAGATAATAATTCCCAGTTAATTTCGAACACTGATTGTTGCCCAAACCTACTTGATATTTTCAAGGTAACAAACACTAACCTTGCCACTCTCCACGTGCCTAAATAAACCTAGGCTCCCGGGTTGCCCTCTGACATTTAACCACTGCGCATGTCCGGACCTTTTTCTCCCCCACCTCTTATGACGCAAAACCTAGGAACCCGGACGAGCTGTATTAATAGCATCAAGTTATTGAAGAAAATTCGCGGAATCGCGTGGGATATGTTCAAAACGCCTAGCGAACTTTATTGTTTCTGGATTTTCATTTGTTTTATAATGTGGCGTTTTCGATTTCCACTAAGGAAAAAAACAACTGTTTATATCATAATTAAAAGATGGCGCGGATTTTTTTGCCGAGAGGAGCTAGATTGTCTTTGGGACAATCTAGCTCCAATTAACTACTATTAATTACTAGCTAGTGTCCAATTAAGCACGGCATGCCACTTTATCTTTAATTTGGCGACGACCCCACGTAATAAATCGCACTGTTTAGTCAGTTCGAACTATTAAACGTCTCTTATATGGACCCGAGATGGGTTATATGAATTATGAAAATATTAAATTGTTTTTTTTTTAGTAAATATTAATTAATAATAAGGACAAGTGGGGTGATTATTTGCGAGAAACTACAGTCAGATGCTGTATGCGGCAAGCTAAAGACAAGGCGTTATGGCACTCATTAAGGGACACCTAGCTGCGGACTGATATATGCTGATGATGATTTAATACATAAAATAGAGAAGAACCTTTTTTAAAAATAGGTCAATATTTGTTGAATATTTACATAATGCTCTTAACGAGCGATATGTAGACGTTAAAAATGCGATGTGATTCACAAAACCGTTGTTCATTGCAAGAATCATCATCATCATCATCAGCCTATAGCAGTCCACTGCTGGACATAGGCCTCCCCCAATGAGCGCCATAGCGCCCTGTCTTCAGCTTGCCGCATCCAGCATCTACCTGCAGTCTTTCGCAGGTCGTCATCCCACCTGGTCGGAGGGCGTCCTACACTACGTTTACCGAGTCGTGGTCTCCACTCAAGAACACGTTTGCCCCATCGGCCGTCGGTTCTTCGCGAGATATGGCCGGCCCACTGCCACTTCAGCTTGCTAATTCTTTGAGCTATGTCGATAACCTTGGTTCTCTGTCGGATGTATTCGTTACGAATCCTTCAGAGAAACTCCGAGCATATTGCAAGAATATACAATTATATTACAGGCTCTTATGAGCAGGGTGTTATTAGAGGATGACAGCCATAGGTAATTATTAGGTACACATTTAGCTTAAAAAATATTTTCTATACATTGTTTTGTTTTATTTAGAACTGCTGTTGATCTTTTGTAACAACTAATTCTTAGTCTTAACTTATTTGTGCTGTTATATTATTATTTTAAGTTTTAATTTAGTATATTTTGTTAGTAAATACTTAAATATGTTAATGTATTAATGGTAAGAGCGGGGTCTCCTAACACAAGCAAATTTTGCTTAAAGGGTGACTCCAGAACCTGTATTTAAATCTTTTAAGTTAATGCAATAAACATTTATTTTATTTTTATTTATTTTATTATTTTCCAAGCTACGTTTTCTATACTAACACCTTCCCTAAAAATATTTACCAAGGCACACGAAGATATATAAACGTTTTGAAATGCAAAGAATGTAAGTGCAATAGCAAGGTTTTTGTGTGAGCTGTAAATAAATATTTCGTAAGAACTACTTATTGTTCTTAGTTCTATTGAATGAATTCCTTCGGAAACATTTTAAAGTAAAGTAAAGTAAAGTAAAAAATCATTTATTTCTTTAGGCTTACAAAATAAGCACTTAGACAAGTCATATTTTAAATATAAATAAAAACTTGTTTAGTTAAAAAGGACAACATCTCTTCATTAAATATTATGTACTTACCCGAGTATTTTTTTATTTAATACCAAATGGATTAATTCAATAAAGCAGAACCACAAAATGACAGCAATTTTTAATGGCCAAAATAAATACCTACATGTTAAATTCTTGAAAAATATTAAAAATTAATAATCATGTATAATTACGATACACTTATTTACATTGGCAATTAAAATACAGTTAGTACGTAGCTTTAAAATTAACATAGTAATATCTAAAAGAATTAATTAATTATTTTCTATATATATTAAAGAAAGTCGTGTTAGTTACACTATTTATAACTCAAGAACGGCTGAACCGATTTGGCTGAAAATTGGTAGATAGGTAGCTTAGAACCGGGGGACGGACATAGGATACTTTTTATCATTTAAACCATTTGACACATGGCTTTCCACGGGGGCGAAGCCGCGGGGCGCAGCTAGTATATGACATATGTCACCAGTGCATATGTATGTGGATGTGTCAATGAGGAAGTTCTGTCCTTCTTTTTGATACTTAGCAAGATTCTGCCCGCAGCTTTGCACGCGCTAATTCATAAAAGTATCCTATGTAGGTATGTTTCATTCCAGACTTAGAACTACTAATTTCTTCATTCAGTAGTTTAGGCTTGAAGAGGTAACAAACATCCAAACTTTCGCATTTATAATAAATAATACCTGAATGTGATTGTTTTATAGAAATAAATCTATAGGAACCTTCATTTTTATTCTCTATCTGTAGCTAAGCACTTGTTTGTTAGCTAACGAGTAACGGGCTAAAGTATCAAACAAACAATCGTGTCAAATGCTTGACGTCACAACCTACAATATGAATGACTATGAGTCAAGCGTTGTTTTCCGCGCTGGAGATCGCACCAAGGTTTTCCATGATATACATACCTACTGCAACACCAACACATACTACATATTACACGTGTTGTGTTTATTTTATGAATCGTTTAAGAGAATATGATTACCTACTATTAACGTGATTAATAAGTATTCCTGATAATTAAGTGATGGGTACTTAGGTAGAAAGAAACATTGACAAATGTGTCCCAACTTACGGGTTTCTGTGTTGTTTTTACAGATTTTTCGGTTCTTATAAATAAATATGCCCACGAGTATACATAAGGCAAATTCTAGGTGAATGAGATGAATTAAAAAAAATAAGTTTGGAATAAATTTTTCCAAAGTGCGAGCTTTTAATTTCGGACTCTAGTGTAGACAAAAATAATCATTATCAAATATTGGAAAATTCAATAGTATGGCCCCCAATATTATAGTTGTGGATAAATGTTCACTTCGACTCTTTGTTCACCTAGATGTCGATGGTTCACCCATTCTTGATGATGAGTTTTGCAACAGGCAGTTAGCTCAATTGTTGCAATTGTAAATACAAGTTCTAATTTGTTTCTATTATTTGATTACCGGACTCTATAACCAGCGCCGCGTCAACCGCAAGAGAATCCTAGTGGGCAGGGCCTATGACAAATTAGATGACGCCAATGTCGCTTATCCACACTTATAATATTTATTATAACTTTGATTTGAATAGCTCACTATTGGTAAAATTACCAAAGAAATTATAGAATTATTTATTATAAAAATTCTGTACTTAGATTTCGAACTATTTTGTATTTTTCTTGTTATTTCGTAATGTATTTTCTTTGTTTCCTATGTATTATTTATGTTTGACATATAAGAATATTTCTTATTAATAAAGAACTGATATGAACTGAATTGAACTGATTGTAATTTTTTTGTTAATTAATTATTAAATTATTTTTTATCTCTTTCAGGTACCTACCAGATGGAAGACCAAAAGCTGTCTTTTTTATTGCCCTGCTGTTCCCTGACCAATCTGAAGACACAACATAAGGTAGGTTTCCTGGTCCACTGCAGAAACTGAAGGTTTGTGTTTTATAGTAGGTAGTTTATAGGTTTAAATACATAACGGCAGGTTAGGTAGCTATTAGGTACTATTATTATTTAGGCTCCTTAAAGAGAACTTTTTAGGAACAGGAAACTCAGTAGCTGGCTGGAGGATATAGGTACCTCGATGATTTCTGGCATATCCTTCTAATATTATAAACGCGAAAGTTTGTAAGTATGGATGGATGGATGGATGTTTGTTAGGTACTCTTTCACGTAAAAACTATTGAATGGATTTTAATAAAACTTTACAATAATATAGCTAACATATCAGAAAAACACATAGGCTACAATTTATAAAGATATGTATATTGTATATCATCCAAAATATCTATTACCTCGCGGGTGAACCCGCGGGGCGCAGCTAGTATAATATGTTTATAAGGTATATTATGTCATTGAATGACCTTACTCAGATGTTAATTATAGCATTTTTGGCTTCGCTCTTACATCTTTCAAAAACGTTTTCCTCATTCCCATTGCCTAAAATGGCGTAACACTATATAACAAAAAAGTTTGCCAGTGCAAAAAATCTATACTTAATTAGGTAGCCATTTAAAACAACACGTAACAGGTAACTAGTCCTTTAAAACGGCATATTTTCGACTCTACAAGACATTGCCATGAAAGTCCTAAGTGAAAGTCAAAACCAACTCTATTATTAAAATGTCAGAAACACCAAAATAGAAAACACTTATTTTCTTCCCTTCTAACCGTCCAAGTACTTATTGGGTGTCTGAGAGGGTCACATCTATGTGGGTGTAAGGTTCGCTTGTGTGCTCAGTCGGGGTTCTTACGTGTGTGCACTGTGCGGTTGTCTCAAGGTCAGGGTTGGCACGTGGCTGGGCCACAGATTAAGGAGGAGTATGTCGAGGGGACGGAACCCTCAAGTTCGGCCTACTTCCTTTGGGAAGAATAATATTAATCACGAGCTTGATCTTGGCCGTCGTCGTCAGGGTTAAAATGACGTTCGTAAACTTTGTTGTGATTGTGTTGTTTGAGTTTTTTTTCTAAACCTGTAATTAGGATAATGATTTATTTCTGTACTTTTATGTTAATATATACGATCGTTAGATATTGCATTCTATGTGGAGATATTAAAATCTTACAAGACGTCTAACTTTCGCTACGAATTCTCTTATCAACTGTTAGGCAACTGCCTACGTAGGTACTTAGGTAGGTAGCAAAACGAAGCCATTTTTAAACCGACTTCGAAAAAAGTAGGAGGTTATGAACGGATGATTCTTTTGCAATTGTACCTCTATAGAGGATTATCGCGAGGTGGTGCCATAAAAAAAATTATTCCCGAGGGATAATTATTTATCCCGCAAAACATAAAAAACAGACCGTAGTTTCTTCATAACAAGCAAATTGTGTAAGTGACATAGGTAGATTAAGTGAAATGTAAACAGTGCCCTCTACATTACAATGTCTGAAATACAATAACACGCACACCTTTATAGTCTTAGATCCGGCTGTAGAATCAGTGCACTCATCAGTATTTGTTCAAAACAAAATGTTTAAGTAAATTCTTTAAAGAACTAAAACAGTATGATTTTGAACCATTTATATGTTCATGACGTACATTTAATATTTATATATCAAACAAAACCAAATTTTTGTCCGTTTATTATGATATATAAAGTTAGTTACTGATGAGTGGATTGCTTTTGCGACCGGATCTCGTACTATTTTGCTCCGCCGCGAACCACACAACAAAGCGGTTCGAGCGCAAATGCAGAGATGGCACCACCAGCAGCGAAGATGAAGATTGAAGCTGTACCATTGAAGTATGGGCTATCGAACGACCGGGTACCACACTGTGCTCTCTCGAGATTCCAGTGCGGAGTGAACACAGCTGGTGGTATCTCAGTTGTTCCTTAGTTCCACGACAACTCTACTTCAAGACCGAAGATGGAAGAAAAGAAGCAATGTCTAGAATAATAACTTTATCGTTTTTTGTTACGAGATGGTACTTTCAGGCATTTCCTCTATAAATACATCTCGTAACAAAAAAAAAGTTACCGAAGTGGAGCCAAATCGATTGCATTTCAATGCACTTTTTGTAAGAAGGCTCACAAAGGTATAAACTTATAAGTGTTCTGAGCTGTTTTTGATAAGATCAGTAGAGCCTTTATCTATAAATAATAGTCACTAATCAGTTCTGTACTTGTGATTTGAGTAAAATTGTCATGCATTTGAATATTTTTTTCTAATGAACTTTCCATTTCCAACAACATGTAGAGTCAGGTAGAGTTTAACAAAGTCGCCTTGGAAATATTTGTAGGTAGTATATACCTACAAATATTTCCATCGCGACTTTGTTCCCAATGAAGTACCTACATAAATGTGTTCTTGTATTATTATACTAAAATTGGTAATTTTTTTTAAGTATAATTTATGTTGAATTCACTTAGGAGTTCACACTTCACATAGGAGTGGAAATTTCAAAAATCCCTTCTTATCGGAAAGTTTTGTACCTATGTAGTAGAAGGTACCTACTTACCCTACAAATTTCAGTTTTCTAGCTCCAGTGGTTTGAGCTAGGCGTTGTTACAATAGCTTATTCCTATATATATTAGCATTGTGTATATTTTAAAATATTACGTGCCGTCATTAACATTGTAGAACATAATGAACGTATATCTAGCTAGATTAACACTTATTTGTATGCACATATTTCTTGCAAATAAATATATGACTATGACTAAGTAACATAATTGAGCATAATAACAATATACTTACAATGAATTATGTCGGTAAGTAAGGCTTCAACAAGCGTGCACTTTTATTTGGAAAGGTGAAAGTTATGATTTAATTACTTATACCTGTTTGTCCACTTTACGCACGTACGCACTTTGTTCCTCAAAAGGTTTATGAAGATATTGTTGGCTGTAGTCTTGTTATCTCGCTTTTATAATAAATAAATAAATAACCCTGGGACTCACACAGCATTATCTAGCCCCAAGCTAAGCAGCGTTATGACTTATGAGTACTAGATAACTGATATGCATAATACAATAAATGTATTACATATATGAATGAAAGTAAAGTAAAGTAAAAAATCATTTATTTCTTTAGGCTTACAAAATAAGCACTTAGACAATATGTTTTATAATATATATAAAATGTCAGTCAAGACGAGATCGTGTTAGCTCTAAGGCAAAAAAAATGGAAAAGCCCCCGGCGAGGACGGTATTACTTCAGAGCTTCTTAAAGCCGGAGGAGCCCCTGTAATACAGGAGCTACGGAACATCTTTAATACCGTCCTTGACAGTGGGAGAACTCCATAGGCGTGGAGCGGGAGTTTGGTTGTGCTCTTTTTTAAGAAGGGAGATAAACCCTTCTTAAGAATTACAGACCCATCTCACTCTTGAGCCACGTCTATAAGCTGTTCTCACGAGTGGTCACGAACCGTCTCGCCAGGAGACTTGACGAGTTTCAGCCACCGGAACAGGCTGGGTTCCGCGGAGGATATGGCACCATAGACCACATACACACAGTGAGGCAGATTATACAGAAGTCCGAAGAGTATAATCAGCCCCTGTGTCTGGCTTTTGTGGATTATGAGAAGGCATTTGACTCCGTCGAAACCTGGGCTGTTCTGGATTCCTTACAGCGATGCCAAGTAGACTATCGTTATATCCAGGTGCTGAGTTGTCTCTACGAGGCCGCCACTATGAGTGTCCAAGTACAGGGTCAGCAGTCTAAACCCATCCAATTGCGCAGAGGAGTGAGGCAGAGGGATGTCATATCCCCGAAACTGTTCACGTGCGCATTGGAAGATATGTTTAGGTTGCTGGACTGGAAAGGAAAGGGCATTAATATAAACGGCGAGTACATCTCACACCTGCGATTCGCTGATGACATAGTCTTAATGGCGGAGTCGCTTGAGGAACTGAACCAGATGCTGAACGGCCTAGCTTCAGCCTCCCGATGTATCGGTCTTGGCATGAATTTGGATAAAACCAAAGTCATGATCAATGGTCACATTGATCCAAGGCCGGTGGTCGTACATGGTCACCTTCTCGAAACTGTTTCCGAGTACACTTACCTTGGGCAGATTCTGCAGTTGGGTAAAAACGGTTTCGAGAAGGAGGCCAAAAGGAGGATCCAGCTGGGCTGGGCAGCATTTGGGAAACTACGTCAAGTCTTCACGTCATCCATACCGCAATGCTTGAAAACGAAAGTTTCAATCAGTGCGTCCTACCCGTTATGACCTACGGAGCTGAGACGTGGACACTCACGATAGGGCTGGTCCACCAGTTCAAAGTCGCTCAGCGAGCTATGGAAAGAGCTATGCTCGGAATTTCTCTGAAGGATAGGATTCGTAACGAATACATCCGACAGAGAACCAAGGTTATCGACATAGCTCAAAGAATTAGCAAGCTGAAGTGGCAGTGGGCCGGCCATATCTCGCGAAGAACCGACGGCCGATGGGGCAAACGTATTCTTGAGTGGAGACCACGACTCGGTAAACGTAGTGTAGGACGCCCTCCGACCAGGTGGGATGACGACCTGCGAAAGACTGCAGGTAGATGCTGGATGCGGCAAGCTGAAGACAGGGCGCAATGGCGCTCATTGGGGGAGGCCTATGTCCAGCAGTGGACTGCTATAAGCTGATGATGATGATGATGAGAAAATGACCAGAACACCCTGAACATGAACATAAAACCCCGAACACACAACACACCTGAATCGTTGCGGGTTCTGCGGGAATCAAACCCTCCTGCGTCACAGTCGGACTTTTGCCCACCGGGCCATAGATATCATCATATTGGAGCATAATACTGAGATCTAAGAGTGAGAGAGCTCTTTCTATTCATATGAAAGCATTACAAGCTACGAAACAATATATTTTTTGTATTTAACAATCGGTGTTGGTACGTTTTGGCAATCTTTTCTCATTGCCCTTTTGACAGTATTTATTCGTTTCTCTTTTTAGTGAAAGTTCATATTTACCATAGAATATTTCGGTAAAGAACAAAACATAACATAAAAATGTAATTATTTTCTGCAAAAACGATTTTACAGCTAATTAGGCACTTAATAGAAACTTAGAGTTAACATTATATAATATGATCATACGTTATCTGTGGCCTAGAAGTAAAACTGATAAAAAGTTACTGCTTAGAGACTACGATTTTATTTTATTTCTATTTATTGTTTTATTTAACAATTTTCGGAAAACTAACAGCGAGGTAACTAAACAAATGTATAATATTATATTAAATGTATAATGTACATATAATACAAAATATGTTCTGTAACTGACGGCTAATTAGAAGTACAAATGGACCGCACACTAGGCCGAGCCTGTTTCGTGAGGTCCAGGGTAATAATTATTCCATAAATATTAAGGTACTTTGTATTGGTGAGACCGTATAACAGGCCTGCTATCTTAAATTTATCTTATTTGGTAATAATGTATTACTTGGATATGTAATTCTATAACAAGCAAATGGTAGCAGTAAGCAAGGCACTCCATTGTATGTAGAGCTAGGCAAACATTTTTAGAAAAAATAAATCGTATAAGAATAGACAATAATTATAAGTCCCAAATTAAAAATTAATTGGTAATGATGCCCTAAGGGCTATTTTCCTGCCTTGCGTATTTCCGCCCGCACGTGTCGTAAGACACCTATAATTACTCCAGCCGATCCGCCTTCAGGGTGCGTGTGGCCCGTATGATAGAAAAAACCAGCCAAGTGCGAGTCGGACTTGCGCACCATGGGTTCCGTACATCTATAAAAATAAGAAAAAAATCACGTTTGTTGTATGGGAGCCCCCTTAAATATTTATTGATTCTGTTGTTTAGTATTTGTTGTTATAGCGGCAACAGAAATACATCATCTGTGATAATTTCAACTGTCTATCACGATCCATGAGATGCCAGATCCGCACGCGGGCGCAAATCCGCATGTCCGGAAAATATCCATGTTTTTCTAAATATTTTGCCAAGCTACCTTGTACTGTACTTAAAATAAAATAAAAGAATGAACTCTTAATTATATATGTAGTTAGGTAGTATTACTTGAAACAGCTACCATATCATACTCAGACGTCATTGGTTGGTATTTAATTCGATGTCAACCTCGCTTATTGATATGTTGGTAGGCACTAGGTAGTCTAGCGCTGACCTAGTGAAGTATTGATAACCTTTCAATGTTCGTCATCTATGTATGCTTAGATCATGATAGTTATCGACTCAATTATATCTAACTACAATAATAAGTAGGTACCTGATATTACCTTCCGAAGATGCCTATGGCGTTCCAAGTTTAACTTTCAGTGCAGACAGAAGTAATTAAAAAGAACTCTACTTTAAAATTATGCTCATGATCTTAAATCATGATGATGATTTTTTGTTAATGGCAATCGTATCTGGTTGGACACCAAAATAATTGTAAAATTAATGAGTTATAAAATAATGAAGATGCTTTTATATATTCACCAGAGCCTAGTTCGTTATCTAGCAGGGTGTAACCAAGTGCAGGTTACGGCTTGGGAGACGAGATGTTGGAGTCCCCCTTACACCCCAAACTGAAATCATCTTATGAGAATGAAAAAATGAAAGCTGATAAGTAAATGTTCGCAAATCTGGCAGTAATGGGGCGAAAAGAAGAGGAGGTTTCTATGTTCGGTTGTATGTATTTTTTGAGTATGTTCGTCAATTTCTCTGTCAATTGTATAGCCGATTACGAAAATTCTTTCGCTATGTATGGAGAATGATCCAAAAGTGGTCCTATACAATTTCTATACCCGATGGATAAGTATTTGTCCAGAAAAACTTACTTAAAACTATGTTAATATAGTATTTGAAGTCGTATTTAGTTTTTTCAAATCAATCAAATTGTTTAAATGTAAAATGTGATGCATTCTTACAATGCAAACACTTTTAGGTACCTACTCGTACCTACATTATGAATTAGACATTTAGTTTTCCATAACTTCTTCGTTTCTTCCGATATTCAGTGTATCTCATAAATAGCATAGAACATTTTCATCGGAAAAGTTTTCAGCACTAATTCCATGACCTATTTTCCATCGACTCTTGACGTCGCTCGCCGACCTAGCTGTAATCTGTTCCTGACCTGTAGTCAACCTGGTAACCTTTCCATGACACGTCCTGGGCTGTTCCAGTTTCCGCGGCCTTCCAGTAAAACCAGGCTGAGCTAACCTAATTCTACTAAATGGAGCACCCCATTTAGTAGTAGGTTAGCTCAGCCTTTGCATCATGTATAGGTATGGAAATAGGGCGCTCCATCGCCTGTTTTGTTCGCTAGACATTAAAAAAGCGGAACACAGGACATCTAGATTATTCAATAAACTATTAATAAAGGATTATTTGTGCTGTCTACTACCAAGATATCCTATTGATGGTGAATTACAGACAATACTCATAATATGGATAACGGGTTCCTACTGCAAGACTTCAAGTTACTACTACTAACTACAAACAAATGAATTGCTACTCGTAGCTAACGGTGTATAAAAAAGGTTTTAGATGTAATCTTGGAATATTAAGGAATGGTAAAGAGGGACGTAGGGAAACTTTCAGCATCATCAAAGCATCCTGTCCAGTATTCTCTTCTGCTTACTCTTTGTTAGACTATGCGTCTCTTTCCCGCAAATACTAAATACGAATATCAGATTTAATCAGGCCTCAATGCACGTTTACAGATTTGAATGTATTAATTAGTATTATATGTTCAATAATTGTACTATACATTTTATATAATTGATTAAATGAATATTTGGGATTTTGAAAACTATACCTAAGGATTCGTAGGCAAATCCCTTTGCCCTGCAGAGAAGGTTCTTTTTCCCTGTGCCCTTCAAAGTCAGGGTCGTTTCAATTGCTTTATTTATCTTCGATTCTCGTCACATGTAGACTCTCGTTGGTATGTAATTTTGAAGACAGTTTAAAATTTTTAATGCCAGCAACCAAATAAGCAGACTCGCCAATTACGGTCATCACTGACGTGTTGCTTTGCTGCTTTCTACTTGAGGTTTCGTTTCCATGGTAGATTAGCTGTTACTTTTGTACTTTGAAAGGAATATTTAGAACCCTTTTGAAAAGTTGTTGGTATAAGGGTACTTTCACACGGCAACCCGTTTTACAGACCCGTTTTACTTATTACGTTTTATTCGGCGATGGCGAATGCAGTTGGAAGAGCGATTTCACACACATGACGGTATTCCAGATGCAGTAAAAAATATAGTTCCAACAAAATAGGTATACAGCAGCGGCCCCTTTAACAGTTTCCATTTAAGATTCATGGTTTTATTCGCGATGGCGTATGTTACGTATGAACGAACAAGATCGCACACACAACTGTATTAAAATACTGATCTGTTTATCGGGTTGCATACACAGTTTTGTAAATGTGGTGTGATAATAACCTCGTAGCAACGGATTCTGTAAAAACGGTCCTGTAATCTCGGTGTGAACCTCTAGTAGCAACGGATCCGGTAAAAACGATTCTATAAGCGCGGTGTTAACCTCTAATAGCAACGGATCCGGTAAAAACGATTCTGTAAACTCGGTGTGAACCTCTAGTAGCAACGGATCCGGTAAAAACGATTCTGTAAACTCGGTGTGAACCTCTAGTAGCAACGGATCCGGTAAAAACGATTCTGTAAACTCGGTGTGAACCTCTAGTAGCAACGGATCCGGTAAAAACGATTCTGTAAACTCGGTGTGAACCTCTAGTAGCAACGGATCCGGTAAAAACGATTCTATCAACTCGGTGTTAACATTACCTCAAGCAGCGTCGTATCCGTTAAAACGATCCTGTATGTATAGGATATTCTGTGTGAACGAACAAGTAGATACATATTAAGTGTTTACTTATACGTACCTCTTGAGCTAATTTGAGCTAAATCTTCTAGTAATATTGTAGAGCCTTATCTTTAGGGATTTAATACTCGGATTTAATAAGTATTTCTCATTGGGATAAACCATTAAAGTTAAGTAAAAAATCTTTTATTTCTTAAGGCTTACAAAATAAGCACTTAGACATTAGCTTATGTTCTCATAGATAAAAAGTTGCCACGATAATTTTCCGTAAAATTATCTTCAAAATCGGACCATTTTTTTCCGGAGATTGATCATAACGTAGTAACAAACTTTATTAAAATTCCTCATTTTTCAAGAATGTAGGAAATGAATCAACATTGCGAGTAATGACTAACCTTTCTATTTCAACCAGGCACGCCAACTTGTTAGCTTTGTCAATATCTGTTATTTATATTTTCCATTTACCATTCGCGTGTAACATTCGTTTAAATAACAGATACGTGAGCAATGACCACTTGCATAGTAGAGTTTCCATTACAGTCAATCAATTGAAAATATTTTTTTTGTAGTTGTGTTTATTCACCGGAGGTGAATGGCATCGGAGGTACAACGAGGCAAGCCATGTTGTACAATTGCACGATTTTTTAAACTAGCAATTAAGAAAATATATAGAAAAAAAGGTTGAATAATTAATAATAAATAAAATTACACTGGGCATTGTTTATACTCGTACATCTATGTATTTTATTTGCGTAGTAATCTTGGCTTTCCTCAGTATAATAGTACTTGCTAGAAACCGGTTTTTAACCTGACTGACAGTACTTGTAAAATGTTTATTTGGATTTGAGCTGTATCGTTGGGCAACCGATAGAATGGTACAACCGGTCGAAACTCTTAATTTTGGTGCAAGCAGTTGAGTCATTTGGTTACGGATAAAGTGAACTAATATCCTCTCGGAAATATTGACCTGCATTTCAAAGAGATATTTTAGCTAGATAATCTTTCAGTTAGCTTAACACAATAATCAATCACGCACAGGTAACCCTTTTTCTTGCCATTTTTCTATGTACTTCATGGTTCTACCACGGAACTGCAACTAAACGTGTGCGAACACAATATTTGAAACAAATCATACCCACATTAAATGTGGGACTAACTTGGACAAATTTTGTCCCAGCGCAGGAATGGACCACCTTTCTTTATCAGATTAAGTGCCCATGACGCACACCTACTTTATCAGCGAATAGTACTGGACAGTAAATGCCGTAGTATCCGTATAGAGTGACTTATGTTTCACGAATAATATACATAAATAAAATAGGTGCATATTGATATGGGTTTCCCCGATCACACGCCTAATAACTGCAACAGGTCCATAACTCGCAGCTCTTCTGAAATTATCAGACCGATGCCATCCTTTCACTTTCTCCACATTTCTTACGAATCGCAAGTTTTCTGACTCCGTAAATGGAATATAAATTATAACATGAAATGTTATTTTGCAGAGTTTCAAACTTTCTACAGTGCAGTATATATGCCATTTTGAGGTTGAATTTAAAGATTTTATCTGGCTTTCCTATACTATTGAGCTTTTAAATTTAAATGAGATGCACATATCTACTTATTTAAAAAAGCGTTTTTGGGTTTCAATACTGTCTCAACGGTCTCGCTCTGTCCGTTCTTTTTTCGCTTTTTCATATCTCAACAACTACCACAGTTCTGACACGAAATTTTAAGAAATAATAAATTTCTTGCTTACTGCTTCAGATAAAAAAAGAAAAATATAATTTTTCAGTAACAAATGTGATTTCAAAATTTTAAGAGACCTACAATGTCAAGTCGCATATCAATTGAAAGAGTTGTACATTCCAAAACAGTGTATCAAAATGTTGTAGTTTTCATACTATTTGAAA
Source organism: Eupithecia abbreviata (assembly GCA_943735965.1). Taxonomy (NCBI): domain Eukaryota; kingdom Metazoa; phylum Arthropoda; class Insecta; order Lepidoptera; family Geometridae; genus Eupithecia; species Eupithecia abbreviata. Next base: position 6,234,313 of record OX030991.1, on the reverse strand, counting down.
TATTTTCTAAAAGTCTATATCTGCTCCTCCTATCTCCGAAGTTTTCATAGCAATAAATTGTATGTGGCGTTTGAAGAGCTATATTTTACTGTATATAAATATATACATATAGATAAGCCTATAAGTAAAAAGTATTTTTGAAAAATGGTTAAAAAGGGGAGGAATCCTTTTCAAAAGGGTTATCAAATGGTAATGAAGTTTTCTACTGTACACACTGTTACACTGGTTTCTGACGAAATTAGTTGATTTCTCAAATTAGCAAATGTTTCCAATATCTACATTCTAATTATCGTGTAAGATAAAATACTTAGAGTTATTATTATTTACAATGACTACATCTAAAACTCAAGGTAATGTAAAGGTATAAAACATCAGTCGTTTTCAATAAAATTTATAACTTTATCACTGATTATGAAATAAAGTCTAGGCGTCTTCAAGTCTAAATATCTTTGGCTAGTCTGTCGATGATTACCGCCAATTTTGATTGCCAAGTACTTCTGGCAAAGTCCTACATTGCTGCTATAGGGCAAGGGCAGTTGTCGTAACACCTTTGATGTACGCTGAGGACCTTATCCAATCACTAAAGATGGATGTGAGTAAAAGATTTTATGTATTTGACAGTTTTGGGGATATTTCTAGTGTTTTGTTCAGTTATATATTGACATAAGTATCAGTATTCAAGTTTACTAACAATTAATATGTACATGGTGTGTTTAAAGTAGTAGAAGATACGTGTTAAACGGTACGTTCAATGCTATCTACCTGAATTTCTCTTGTATGTAAGCAATACAAAAATCGTTCATTATGGAACTAACACAATGCTTACATACATAGTTAAAAATGAAAAACTATATGATCTGCACAAGTTTAAAAACTGTGTCGCAGATGACAACGCCCTCGTATCGCCCTCCATGTAAGTGGTATATTTGTAATACGATTTTATGATTCTGCTTAGTTTTTAACCATTAGACCTTTGGATTAGTAAGCATTTTAACATTATGGCTTATCTATTGCGGGTTCATAAATTGCCCATTAATTAATTTACTTATAATAACGCTACGACCTTGCTGGCTGAGTGCCAGCAAGTACAAGACCTAAGTACGGTCTGATGTGACCTAACCTTGACCGCTCGACGACAATAAATAGGTTTTCTATTCAATAAATGTTATACCTAGCAATAAATTGACAAAATCAACCTTTTGCTACAGCCGTTTTTTTGAGAATTTAAGTTACGAATGGTGTGCCTGCATTGCAAATGTCGACTTTTCTGGAGATGTGTTTTAGTTATCCTTGTGAGGATGTCAAGGTTATAACGTTTTTTCCGCTCTATGAAATAACTTTTTGAATATCATCCATGCATTTTAATGCCTAGTTGTATATTTTAAATGTTAAGATAATTTTACAACGAAATCTTAAGCAGCATCGTAAGCAACACAGATTCTTCCAAGACGTGCTCACAGCTTCTTTCTTCCCGTACCTACCTTAAACTGGGTGTGGCAGAAGGCCTAGTTCACGGCCGCCCGGGCCCGAAGCAACAACTGGATCGATGGAGGGTTGCTCTGCAGCCCTGACCTGGAGCAGAGGGGGGCGGCATGCGCAGTGAGGGGGGTGTGCAGCGAGCGGCCCGGCTGCAAGCAGCAGTTATTTCTGTGCAGCTGTTCAGCCACAGTCGTCCGCCGCGCGTCCGATAGTGCGCCCGCCTGCATCGGTACCGTTGCCACCTCTCCATGTTCGCCATATCATTCGTTGCACGCTCTCGCGAGGTGAAACCGCGTGGAAAACTCTTTTTCTCAGTAGCGGACGCGTCTACTTTCTCCGCTCACATTCCGCTAAACCAGTATAGATGTTACGTGACGACGAATTAAAATGTGTCGCGATTAGTTATTGATAACGTATGCAGTGGTAAATAGAGTTGATATTATTTCCTATTATGATATTATGTCGAGGATTTATCAATGTAGGTTATACGATAAGGTGAAATGGCAGCGTTTCCATAGACGTAGTTGTTAAACGGAGTTGATTGCAGTCTATTTTCCCTCTCCCCACCTCATCCGTCATGCATTTATACAAACAACTTCATTATAATCACTCGGCTAATAGAACTTATTACGCGCATATTTCCTTCTGTGTAAAGTGTAGACCGTATTTCGAAGGGGTTATGTTATAAAGTCGTGTGTACTTTCAAGGGGTGCATTTTTTCTTCTGTGTGAAGTTTAGACCGTATTTCCAAGGGGTTATGATTTAAAGTCGTGTGTTTCAAGGGGTGGGAGATTGCGAGGCGGGCAGGTCGCCCGGGATGCAGCTAAAGGTCAGGGGAAAGCGGGGAGAGGTCATAAGGGGGTGGGGTAACCTAATAAATTGCGAGCATGCGCATGCATCAGGGTCTCGCGCCCCTTCCTACTGCTCCCAGGTTCCGCAGCGAGGCTAGTTGCTCGCCAACCCCCGACTTGATCACTTGCATTCCTTGCATCCTAGTTCTCATAATATTACTCTTTATTCTGGTTGGTGGGTTACTTATGTATTTGAAGTGTGTGACATAGTGCAAATAGAAAAGGATATTGTTCAGGCAATATGCCTATCCAAATAATATTAGTTAGATTCTCAATTTAATGCTAAATCAAAGTGGTAACGAAATCTAAAAGTAATAAACTCACTTCAATACAAACCAATTCCGTGAATTATATAGCAGTAAATTTAAATAAGAAAGTTGAAACTTGTATTTCTGGTTCATAATTATTCAATATTATGTATTCAAGTAATTATTCAGTCAATGATACTGAATATGAATGCATAAATGAATATGCAAATAATTATAAATTCCAAAATCTGATCGTCAAGGGAAGACAATTCTGTTCTTAAACAAAATAACAACAAGAAGCTAATTTTAAATTAACCATAGAAGTCATTCAATCAAATATACAAAAATTATAACTATCGCTTTCATCTCAAATCAAACACATAAGCTATAAAAGATAACGCAATGTACAGTCGCTCGCAATAGTGGCTCTAGCAGATATATTTTCCAACATCAATAGACATCAATTAAAGAGCGCTCAGGGACGAGGACTCGAGATCCTAAAAACATAAATGTATAACAAAATAAATCGGAAAAAACATTGGCTGCAACAAAATTTTCTACGGTGAAAGGTAAATTAGACGATAATCGATGTGACAGCTTATTTTGTTTTATTTATTTGAGTAGTTATTTTTTTATATAATCGTTTATTACGTTTGCTTTTGTAATTGAATATTTTCGGATCAGCACTTTAGCTTAATGTGGTAGTTAGCACTTTTCAGCAGCTGTTCCAATTTCAACGAGTTTTACATCAAATATTTTAAATATTTTTGTGTATAAGAACTGATTTACCATTAAACCAATTTAAACGTTATGAAACATATTTTTTAGAGTTACCTATGCCAGTTTTCAGGCAAACGTCGATTATAAAAGGCCCGCCGACTTATTTAAAAAACATTTTTTTTAGTTAGCACTTGTGTTCCCGTCTGTATCTGATTGCGAAACCGTGCGACTACGCACGGCCAGCACACGTTAACTTTCGCCGCGGGACCGTTGACCGTGGCGCGACTTTCTAAACCATGTCGTAAGCGATCGGCCATTGTAATTCACGACACGCGATCCTATTACTACGTTTTTTGTGCACTCCGCAAATTCGTAGAAAGCGGCGTTGCGTTCCTAGTACTTATGAGCGTGACTGTATTTTTGGGCATTCCTTAATTTCTGATTTTTTAAATATTGAAAACTGTAAGTTCTTTTAAATCACTAACTTACCTATAAACCCAAAATATACATTGAAAGTAAAGTTCGATCAGCGTTACAAACAAGTAAAATCGATAAAATCTCTATTTTATTGCCGATATAAAAATTACAAGGTTTATTATAAAAGCTTCAATTTATCGCATCTTTAGTTTTATAGTAATTGACAATCGCCCTTGAGATAAAGTAGGTCAACCTAAGTGCTACGGCGTAGAGCCTCGTAGCTTTTCGTAGCACTCGTAGACCTTTGCGTAGCAAGGACAAACATTTTTCTATTATCCTAAAATTTATCAATCGTTTTTTTTTTTGTTTTTATTTATTTATAACTGCAGTGAAAGCGTTCTGCAGTCTTTCAAGAAAACGAATATCAAACGTGTTCGGTATCATCAATATGTCACATCTCAAAGTAAAACTTGAAGATTGCAACTTAGACTAAATCGTGACCTTTCTTGTTATTTGCCAACAATGGATATGAGATCATAATAATATTTTGTTATTCAACGCTTCTTGAGACTTTTCCTCTTATAAACATCAGGGCTCATACATTTTGCCAATAATTTTGCATACAAAAAACAGCATTTTGGTAAATAGCAGTGTTGGAACTTTCCATAGGACCTTAACAAGTTCTAGATATCCGGAACGAGTGACATTCGAGATCGGAAAGGTCGTTTATAACCTGCGCATATCCAGAATGCGCGGGATCGATCGGCGCTCCCCTCGTCCCTGGATGACCTAGCTCCAGCCACGCCCTAGGTAACCTAGCCTCGGGTGGGCGCTACCTCACCCCTTCCACCCCGCACGGGTGGCTTTACTCCTCTCCCCTCTGGCTTTTACCCCTCTTACCCCTCTAGGCGGGGGTAGGTACCCTTTTCCCCCTCAGCCTGCAGGAATCATTGATCGCCTAGAGCTCTGCTCTTCGATGGCTATCAGTTTTATTTCCTTTGAATTGTATATGGAGTTATGAGCGTTATAGTCAAATGCTGTTTCTGTTTAGTGGAAGTTTTGTATTTGAAGGTATAGAGTCAGTTCGAAATCTAACTTAGGAAACGTAAGGCTTTAAGTAACTAAAGCCTTACGTTTCCTAAGTTAGGTTTCGGGAGGAAAGTATCATCTTGTCCCAAACTAAGTAAAAAATTACAATTGTTTCTAATTATTAGTAACGTTTTTCTTACTATGAGAGGCGGAATTTCAGAAAATTTTTTTGGGGTATGAATTGTAGATACCTACCATTTGAAGTGGACTAACGGCCAAATACTCAAACGCAATTTAGGATTAAGCACGTGACATGACTTTGGCAATATGTGCCTGGTTTGCCACAAAAATTTCATAGTCACTCAATTAAAAATTTTTTGACAGTTGTCAATGAAAAACTGACAAAAAATTTAGCTTGAATGGGGTGTAAGGGGGACTACAACATCTTATCTCTCAAGCTCTCTTGTAACTTGAGACGTGCCCAAATCTGAGTAGCGTTTGAATATTCGGAAGTAAAATACAATCTTGGATCATCAATTTAAAATAAAACATCATTTTAATAATAATACCTTATATTATTAACCATTCAATGGTTTTTAGGTCATCAATTAGTATTAATTTATACGTGCTCTGAAAGAAACATAATCGCTATAATCGTTTTTATTGTTACTGTGCATAAATTATTATGAAAACTGATCGTTGTAACCCAGTTTCATTTCATGATTAATAATAGCTGAACCGTTGACAAACAATAGTCTAATCTTGAAATATCATATACTAAAAAAGACTCTTTTATAGTTGAAACCCACCGTAAAAACTAAAGAAAAATCACTTCACTTGACCAATTCGAAAAGAACAGCAATATTTGTTTACATTAATTCTACATGCGAGGACACGTAAATGGTTATAAGATATTATTTAAGTTATCTGTTAAGTGTGTAAAACTGTTTGTCTTCCGAATAAAGTAAAATAAAATAAATAAATAGCACCACGGGATAATCACGTGACTAAACTAATTCGTCTCGTAAGATTCGTCTTTACAACCAAAACTTTAGTAAAAGTTCATTGTCTTGATATTATTGCATGTTAAATACCTGAGGCCGATATCTCGTGAATTAATGAGCATGCTCGCACAATTAGCACGGCTTTAAAGCCCAGTGATCCATCGACCTGTCACATTGGTACCAAAATACACCAATCGGCACAGAAACGAACCAGAATATCTGGGTACCTTTAGGTTCGGAGCTCGGATTTCTTAGGCCTACGTTATTGAAACATCACACAGTGATATAAAAAGTAGGTAAAAGTCGTGTTAAATTGAGGTTCTTGATATTATTACTGATATTAATGTTTGTATGGGGTTTTTTTTTTATTTCTACACGTATGGACAAAATATTAAAATGAAGAGAAAATAATAAATACTCTGTATAGTTTTAATTATCTCACTTTGTAAGTTAAGAAAACTTATAATAATTTAATTTCAATGTTGACTTTTCTATCAGTTAGCCTAACTAAGGAAACGGCGTTAATTTCACATTCATTGATTGGTTAGTTTTTAGCATTGTCTTTCCCGTATTCCAATTTTATATTAAATTCGCTAATGATTAGTGAATAGCCATTCCATTTAAATTGTAGTTGCTATTTGTTGTAATGAGGCGTTTTATTAATGTCATAAATAGTCCGACCAAACTAAAAATATGGCAATAGTTTTTTTATTTTTTTATTTAGCCTGTTTCGTCCCAATACTGGGCAAAGGCCACCCCCAAATCTTTCCACTCAGTGCGGTCACGTGCGATCTCCCACCAATCTCCGAGGAAGGCGTTAATAGTAAAATCGTTTTTTTTAATGAATGACAAATATTTTTTTGTGTTTTGAGAAAAACCTTTTGCCAACTTCTTGGTAAATATTTTTTGAAATTAAAATCGCATAGACACGTTGCGATATTCTAAAACAACTTCTATTCTTCAATATCTCTGTCATCTAAGCTAAGGTCTAAGGTAAACAGGACGTTTTTTCAAAACGTCTGAAGTCAGAAACTGCATATTTAGAAAGAATAGACTACATTATGTCTATTTTCTACTCTACCAAATGAGTAATAGTTATCCAAATGTTTTTTTATTACCATTGTTTGTGATCTAAAAGTAAAGTCAATGTTGCCCTAGGTTCTGTAGGTTCTTGTACTACTTTTAGGCCGATGCCCGCTTGTACACCACACATCCTAATTATTTAAAGTTTATTCGTGATGCAAACGAACCAAGTGCCAACCGCGTAAATACATAACATAAAGTGAATAACATTATTTTGTACCTCCTCGTTTACATAACTAACCTACGTAGATAAAGCAGTTACTGAAGGAAAATAAAACTGAAATTATCATTTTGAATGTGAACATTTCCAGTTAAGTTTTGAAAGTGCACATTCATCTAAGTAGTAATTTTACTTTCACATTGGTCGAGTTGCATAACTTTGAGATAACCACCGAGTTACGATAATAACGCAAGTCACCATCGTAAAATTCAACACAGTAACTCGTGAAAGTTTTAAAAAACAAGTGAGTGTAGTTGGCGTTATGGATAAGAAATGTAAACAATCTAGGTACTTACCACTTTCCATTCTACCTGAACTGAAACTAGCCTCCGAAATCTAAGGTTTTAATATTTTATGACTTCTTTTCCGAGTATGGCAAAGGCCTAGATTAATCAGGCCCTTTCTTTTTTGCTTATCTTACCTTTGGCTGACCTGATGAAGCGTAACCGATTACGCAACAGGTTAAAAATAAAACTACATTGTAATTATTCATAAACAAAAATAAACGACTGCATTATTCGCGCCTCAGAATAGACTGCAATCAGCTGTTTCGTGTCTGCAATCCGTGAAGTATGTCGGAGTGTGCAGTACGTGGAGTTTCGTGGCTAACAGTGACCGGCGGCGGTGACTCACCGACCTTGAGCTCGCATAGTAAAGCGCAAACCAGCTAACTCTAAAACAATATTTATTAGTCCACCGGCACACAGCGAAAAGCGACAGCCACGAGGCCGTTACGATAATAGACCATTAATTTCATAACCTCTCAAATTAAGAAAAGGTTAGCGATGCGCGTCGCGTAACTTACAATTTTATTGATGGAACAATTCGAACCAATATCACAGTCTAGACAAAACTATCGATAATAAGTTTTTAATTCGTATAAAACATAAATGTGTCTGCAATGTTTTCGTGTGCCGCCGTAAGTTGGCTGTAGAAATGGAACGTCTATTTGTGTCTCTCGAGGCCCGCTCGCGACATTATTGTAACCGACACACGGGCCTTACGCGCCTCGGTTACCGACAGATATACCCAGTTTATTTTAACCAGCGTTATCCAACCGACCGTGAGACACGCGCGAAACTTGAATTAGTATACATCCGATTTAAATAGAATGCAATCAAACATAGTCTTAGATTGGCGGATTGCGTGGTGGCCTAGTTACTGATGCATCTGGCGCGTGTTATCTGTCGCGCGCGAGCGCTGCGGCTCGCTCGGGGCGCGCGGTCCCTACACAATGCTGGCAAAGTGGAGCGTGGACGCGCCGGGATGAAAGCGAGCTCACAACATCTCGGCGAAAGTGATATGCGTGAAATCTACCGAAGAAATAGCGGTGGTGGTCGACAGGTGAGGGGCTCCGTGGAGTGCGGTTGCGTCAGACAGGGCCCGTTGGCAGAGCCGGCGCGTATTTCAATCCGGCGCGCTGCACCGAGCGCTTTGCGAAACCGTCGGTTATGCAAGGCGCGCCGCTGCCAACTCGCTGCTCGCTACACCGCCACCGCCGGAAGGAAAAGTAGAACGCGGCGCGGCGCAGTGGAGCGGCCGCGCGCGCCGCCTCTGCACGCCCCGCGATCCAGTGAAGTGCCTCTAGTGTCGTGACAGTGCCGCTTCTAGAACGTTGAATTGTGTTGCGCAAGTCCTACGCCTACGGCGGGATTATTTCCATCTAGATAGTCACCGGGGCCACGACCTCGGTCGGACCCTCCGCGCCCTGTAAATAAATACCCTCATCCTGGGACCGGCATGTGCAGCTCTCACAGCACATCACGTGTACCATAAACTGATCTCATAAAACTTTACTAACAAGCACTAATAAACCATCTACCACTTATAACTATTAAGTCATCAGAATAACCCCACTACCACCTCATACATCTGACAAGAATATGTGAAAATTCTCTAACGCAACTGTTCTAACTAAAATCTAATAAAATCCAAAGAACGTTCCGCTCGCTTCGAGCTAGACGCTTGACAGGTGCTTTCATTTTAGTAACGAAATCGGGCTCCGCCACGTCACGCGAGCCACGGGGCTGATTGCGAAAACTCCTTTAGAATCGACAACCATCGTTTCGCATACAGTACAGATGCTACGAGAGGGAAAGTGTTCATTCGAGCGAGCCTTCCCGATTCCGTAACTAGTAAAAGTAACGCATTCTCACACGTCCGACATTTGCAAGTAATTTGCAATACAGACGCATTTCCATTGCACGAAGGTTCCTTATAAAGCTACCAAGGACATATTAATACCGTGTACGACAATGAGCGGACATGGTTATCAAGCGCCCGGTCCCATGCGGTGTAATTGCACAATGCAGCTTATCTAGCTCATGAGAGCTAACAATTATTTGCCCTACTTTCTTAGACGGCACACGTTTTAGATCAACGATTGCACTTTCGTGGTAAAAACTTAACTGTGTCGAATTCATTAGATCGCGCGTTTGGAATCTCTATGTTCACAGATGTGAATGAATTACATACTTGTAATTTATCCATAACATTCACTTTTAAAGGCTCACAAAGTTTTTGAGCGGGACTTAACCTTTCTGTCACATCTGTTACGGTCTGATATAGATTAACACGTAGCTAGACAATAAAAGAGTAGACCAGTTTACTTTTGCAGATAGATAGAGCTCGGCCGTAGGTTTTCTGTCTAAGCGACATTGGAAAAATTATGCCGATGAGATCACGGATTTTCTGTAAGCAATAATATTAGCAATGCAATAGTTTGCATTCGCATGAGCGCACGCGCAACGCATGCGTGTAGGCGTTTAGCCTCTGGGGACCACCGCCCACTACGATTTATCACTACAAACTAATCCATTTTATCTACTGCATACGATTGAAATTTTCACGTACATCGTTAAACGGAGTTTGTATTAAATTTGCGTTAAAATTTAATGGGCAACTAAAGTTATTAGCGTCAATGTCAAAATTAACCTTTAGTGTCTCCCACGTGCATAGCATTCCATAGGTACATAAGTGTTTAACACTTGACGATTGCGCTTATCAAATATCAAGATTACATAAAAGTAAAACATTAACTTCTGTTCTGTTTTAAGTTAGATGTTGTTTATAAAAAGGTAGAGCAATGGGGAAAGCCTATCATGGCCGCCGTGATACGAAAGCCACCCAAAAGCATTTTTTTTTTTTGTTTTAAATGGGGAGGGAGAGTCTCATTCCTCGTTTACGAAATAATACAGTGAAAAAGTAATATGGGTCATAGTAATTTGAAGAACTGCAGGTACCGGACTTAGTCGCAGTTTGTCATCATCTATGGAAATACACAATTGAGCATGTCCAAGTCGGATGTCAGAATGGATCTGTAGCCGGTGCGGCGCAAGGCCGATATGACCTACTTACGTCTCACCTTTGTTTCAACCCATTCAAACGATTTGCAACTCTAATGAAAACAATCATTTGCAATAAATCACAAAATTGTACGACGGTATCAATCATTGCATTTTTCTATTGTTATTGATGACTTTTATTTGTTATTATGGAATGTTTTGGAATAAATCACAAAGTTCGCCATCTTGATCCTTGATAACCTTAACAGAGGCTTCTGGATTTCGTTTATTAAAAAAAATACATGGGCTTCGGAACTCTTAAATTAATAAAATTTCGAACTTGCATTAAATATAAAAAATCTTCTAGTAATCGCGTAACTCGAATATTGACATCCGTTGTTAGTCTTCATAATATAATATACTAGGTACTAGCTACGAAAATTTGTGCCTATGTTAGATGTTTAGGCAAACCCAACGTCAAAACTTCAACTAAAATTTAACAGAAATATTTTTCTAGATCCTATTTTCTAGGCCTTTGCCCAGCAGTGAGACAATAATGGCTTAAAATAAAATAAATAATAATAATCTTTCTAGATCTGGAAAAACATAGATGCTACTTTTAATTCTGGTAAAAAGCGTGCGGAGCATACTTTTCAATAAATCAGTACAACAATAAAAACATAGCCACTTGTGATAATTATGACGTTAGAATGTTACACGTGTCGAGTACGTCCAGATCCGGTTTCCATTTTACTACGACATTGAAAACACATGGCACGTTACGATTTTACTCACGCATTTCGTTTTAAGAAAAGATTATCACCTATTTTTATTTAATCAATAGTAAATCAGGTTGTTTCTTGCGTTGCCTAAAGCCATTATCAAACTTACTCGTTCGTATTATCTTAATAATTACCAGATGAAGTTATCGTATGCCAATGGAATCGTACTTATTGCAATTTAGCGATGCATGTAGGATAAAATCAGTAGGTACTTAGCTAAGTATTGCCTTGATCTCGCCGCCGATGATTATCATCGTCTAATGACATATGTAGATAAGCAGGTTTACAGAAGGATGACATAATGTACCATGAAACATGTGACTCTAGATATATGTTTCATATAAGAATTTACATTAAAATTGTATGACTACTGTGATTCACCCGGACCTTATCGACCATAGTTGTGATGTAGGGAATGCGTTAAACCGCAGATATACTCAATACATTATTCATATTATGAAACCAAGTCTTCCGCCGCTTCTGTCCGTATGCTTGAACGCTATAAACAAAAAAAACCACCGAGCGGATTCTCATACAGTTTTCACCAATAGATGAAATTATTTGTGAGGAAGGTTAAACTATATAATTCATTAAGGTTTTGAGCAAATACGACAATATCTGTTGAAATTGTCGGGAAAAATCAACTTGTAATTCAGGTACTTTAAATTCCTGGCGTGTGCCCGTTATACTAATAGAGTTATATAAAAACTACGTATTACCATAGATAGTAATGAAACTTGTGTTCATCCATGGTTTTATATAATAAATTTCACTAAAATAAAATTATAAATAACTCTGCTAAGCGTGCAAACCGGGGTGAGTTGCTAGTTGGTATAAAATCAATTGAATCGTTTGTAAGAGGATTTTGGACACGATAAAGAACCAAATGACAATGAAATTGATTTGCTGGGTACTAATATGACGTAATTGCGGATATAATTATTTTTCCATAGAAATAGGGAATCCCAGTAGGTACAATATAATAGAAAAAACAATATGGCGTCATTGATTTGCGTTTACGCTCGAACTTGGTAGAGTGCATTAGCTGCAAACAAATGTTAACAAATCCCATTAAAATACCTGTTTAAAGTCGAGATATATAATGATATAATGTATACAATATTTTTTGAAGAAAGAATTTAAAGATCGACGAGTACTAAGGTTTCATTGATTGTCTATTATTCAGTAGTTTAAAAAATCGAGTACCTATAGTTTATATTAAATTTTTTAAATTAAATTATCAATACCATAGCGCCATACCACATATTTAATGCATACTTTTATGATATTTAGGTGCTTTTGTGACGTGCTATGTATCAAACAGCTAAATTTCTATATAAATATTCCCATTCAAACCTTCCTCACGTTTACGTCTTAACTTTTATCACGCACTAAAGACACTTTATAAAAACTCTCACTTTCACTAGCACTTTCATTTTGAATATTTAGTACGAAAGCTTTCGAAACTGAGATAAAAATATTTACTTCGACTGTTCATTAGTGATGAGATCATTCGTTCGAAGAAAATTATCGATGATTTTCCTTTGTCAGATATTAACTGCATGAATGACAAGATCATAACAAAACTGAGTATATTTTTTATTCCCTCTTATTTATTTTATTAATGCTTCTACATTCATAGCACAATTCAACGCATCAACCCATTCTGACCTTCTTGTCAATCATCGACATCCTGAGCTGCCAATTGAATGATGAAACAGCTATAACATAGAATATAAATAAACCCGTAACAGTCCCTTGTGCATTATGCAAAAATAACTAACTCAGGTACGTGGGCACATGTCAATCATAATCTAATATATTAATAAGTATCTAATAGATTCCATGCACTAACTCTTGCACTAACGCATGCAGTTGCATCACTCAACTAACAATTCAAATATGAGTGTCTTAAGGACTATAAGTGAATCGGCATAGACGTTCCGTAAAGTGTGAAAGACTGACGCTAGTGATGTGCGGCTATCGATAAACTTGGAGACTCGATTACGCCCCGGAGTTCGTTCCAGGAGTGCGTTTGCAAAGCTCGCGCAAGTTTGCGTTTGCAAAGTTGACACTGTAAATGCACTATCTGGTACGACACCCCGGGGTTGTCTAGCAACGTTGCTGTTCTGCCAAAGAATGAGAATTTTATGAACTCTAGTGATGGTTCTTGAGTTTTGTTAGTGTTTTCTATATTTTATTTCTGTAATGTTTTATGACGTACCTATTATTTGTTTGATTGCCATTATGTTATGTTTGCCTAATCGGTATTGTTTATTTGCATTAAGATATTGAGTTGTTATGGAAAATGCATTTTCTTTAATTATTTTATTTATTTGTCTGTGTCTAGTATACTTATTTGTGAACGTATGATGCTTTTATTGTATTATTAAGAATACCTACTTCTTATATTTTGTAATTCAAAAAGCCTGTCTGTAAGTATTATTATTATTATTTTATAAATTATTTAGAACAGTATATGTAAAGAAAAGTATATTTTGTGTATTTACTCTATTGTTGCCATACCATAGCTTTTTAATTTTTATTATAATCTCTATATGATTTGTGCATGATTATTTATTTTGGTGCCTTATTACAGCTTCCTTCGTATTTTTGTTTTGTTTTATTTTTGACACCTTTGATTACTTTATTACTCTAGATTTGGCAGGCAGCATCACTTAGATTTTATCGATAACATATACGATATGCATCCCTAGTCTTACCTTGCAATTCACACAATACCATAGATACCATAGGTACAATATCACCTTGAAAGGAATACTTATTGCACAGAAAAGCCACTATAATCTAAATACTTGGCTCCACCTGCTTAGAGTTTAAATGTCTCGTATAGTATACGAACATTAATTCAGCAGTTGATAACAGCGTAGGTCTATGTATATCTGCATTTATTGTCATAATTGCTGACTGCAGTCTGTTTTGTCTTATTCTGTGTGGGAAGGCTGTAGTGTAGGTGTTTATATCGCAGATTTTTTAAAAATGTTTTATATATCTTATACAATTTATATTTATTACCTACTTCAAGTAAATTACTTTATCTTTGAAGAAAGTAGATAGGTAGCTAATAGCATAGCTTATAGATAGCCAAAAGGCAGGACCTGTACAGTACAATGTGCTTGTTGAGATGGGAGTGAAAGGCCAAATCCAAAAACATGAAAGTTCTAATACTGGGTAAGGTAATAATTTTTTTTTTAAATTTGTCGTTTCGATTTCCTGCAAAAGTAAAATTTAAAAAATGTAAACATGCAGTTTTTCTTTTCTCATGAATTTTGCACGTGACTCATTTCACGATTTTTCTCTACATCTCATCTGAGATTTGGCCATCCACTTCCATTTCAAAAAGCCACCCTGTATAATCATTAAATAGGTTGACCTAAAGCTATCAAGAACCTGACCATTAGTTACCATTTTTTTCCGTAGAAATTCTTATACTTATTTAAATAAATTATTGATTCACACAGCATCATCTACCTCGTGTTACGATAAGTGCTTTGGTACAAATGAAAAATTAACCTAGTTTCATAGGTAAATAGGTCAGATATATTTTAAAATAAGTCGCGAAGCATGACCGGTCACAATGTTAGTTCTCATCATATTCCACTATTTCTAGACGACCTTGGTGATCTACCGAGTTATTGCCAAGAGTTATGCGAGCGCCTTCACGCTTTACTGGCTGTCGAGGTATTTGTTGAAAGGGTTTCGAGCTCCGCTGTCAGCTTGGTAGGTATCTAAGGTAGTATCGTCCAGAAATTGCTGCACTTTATAAAAGGTAAACTACTAATAAGATACTTTTCGGAGAACGTGTTCCATCATAGGCCACATTTTCACGTGATTTAGGTGAGATGACAGAAGCAAATTGACTAAGTTCAAAGCACGATATTAGCATGACTAAGTTCATTTACACTTACCTATTCAAGATTCAAGAAAATGTAGATTTCTTAATACCTAAAAATCAGCTTTCAAATTATTTGAAAGTCGGTAAGGGCCCATATCACAATTTTTTTGGTAAAATGATAATTTCACCGTAAATTTACAAAACTTCTACGAGAAATTACCTCGGCTGAACAATACTCCCGCTCAAAAGAAGTTATAATCCAAATTTAGAATTACATAATCCGAGAAACGACAGTCGACACATATGTTAATTTTAACATTTGTAGTAAGTAGTAACGAGTGGGAGTTAGAGGAATCATGTTAGTAGGTCAAGAGTGGCGCGACGTAGAAACTGTCCCGGGAAGCCCTACCTGGTAGCCTTGCGTCGCGTTGTAATACTTGTAATCCCATTGTATTTG
This sequence comes from Eupithecia abbreviata, assembly GCA_943735965.1. Classification (NCBI taxonomy): domain Eukaryota; kingdom Metazoa; phylum Arthropoda; class Insecta; order Lepidoptera; family Geometridae; genus Eupithecia; species Eupithecia abbreviata. Next base: position 6,218,883 of record OX030991.1, on the reverse strand, counting down.
CACCTTTACTTTGCCAACAATGCTGACTGTTTAATGGATATAATGGAATCTAACATTTTAGTGCTCGAGGCTTCGAGTTTCTTGAATAACTTCTTCCCACGATAATGCTCTAGTAGGTTGTTGCTGAATGAGAAATTTGCAGTGCCGTAGGTAAATTTAAGTTGAATGAACGCTCACCTGTCTTGTTTCTTGTTTAGTAAGCCTGCGGAAATAAAGTTATTGAATTCTTTGAAATCGTACTTACACATTCTATTCCTGGACTTTACTATCTCTAGATTTATTAATATTTATCATTTATTGTTATTTTATGCATACATGTAATACATGTTCTCAGGTTTATTTAGCTGGAACCTTAAGTACTGATTCAAGGCTAAGTACTGGTCAATTTAAGGCTACGTCCGTTTTAGTACTAAAATAAGCCTCATTCACGGCACGAACCCTTCCTGAATAAAGTTATTATATTTTTATGTTGTTTTAATTTTATTTCATTTCTATAGCGTCTAACATCTCAATATTTTTGGCTAACCCTGACATCGCCACAACAAAACGAAAGAACATGTTATATAAAAACGTAAGACTTTCGATTCTCAGAAGGATGAGGAAAATCTGTAGGAAAATCTCTAGTTATCGTCAACCAAGCAGGAGGGATCATGTCATGATACGCATTTCATCATAGGACATTTATGTTAGGAACCTGACATCATATCCAGCTAAACATGAGTCTACCTAAGTGTATCTAAGAACATCTGAGAAGTAGAGAACGTTAGAAATCTATGTACATATTGTAGAGGTAGATATTGACGATTAATTGTTACTAGAGGGGAATAAAACTAAAAACATGGTTGGCGGAAAGAACTAGACTGGTAAAAATAAGAAATCGAAGTATAGTTTGCATTATTTATTCATGACTATTCCCAGGGTCTCACGAGAGACGCATTTTTACCAACCTTACATATACATGGGAATATCCTATATCTGAAAAATTAATTATGCTGGAGACATAACATCATCTAGCCTTACCCCAACCTTATACCAGCAGAGCCTACCTATGTTTTAGGTACCAGAAATATTTAATTTTTATGATGCCTAAAAATTAATATTATATTATTATTAATAAGATCACCTGGATTGTTCAAACAGCAACTAAGCCCTTCCTTATGTGTTCTGTTAGATCTAAAATAAATAATGGGTACAGGAGGTTTGTAGGTACTTCTATTCTATAGACCCTAACGATAAACACGAAACAGGTTCTAACTACGAGTAAGTATTCTGAGTAAGCGGAAGATGTGAGAGCAAGTCATTTCCGATTCAAATAAAAATGAATTGGATAGAACGAGTTCTAGGGCCTCTTTGAAAATTATTTAGGTCTATGGATATATTCGTACCCCTTTCTATCTATAAATACTTGTAGTTGACAAGGCAGCCATAGACGATAGTTGCGTAGTTTTGAATGAACCTCACCAAACGGGTGCGCTCTATGGAAGTACTTCGGTGCGCTTCATCTGGATGCGCTACGAGGAATGCCTCGTTTTTTAATATGGCTATTAGACTGAAAATTCGACTAGAAGAGATCAAAGTTTATTTGAATTAATTAGGGGAACCTCTATTTACCTATGTAATATAATAAAACTTGAGCAAACTTAATAACGTGCTCCATTTTCAATCAAGGTTCCAATTAGGTAGAATGAACGGAGCCTTACGTTGCCAATTCAACAAATAATTCCTTTCACGCAAGGACATAGCAATTGAAAGGTACAGTTTACAAGCCACGTTTACTTCGCTGTACCAATTGAGAAAACGTGAACTTAGTTACCACGATTTTAGGAGAATACCTGGGAGATGATAGCCGTCTGCTTCAAGGATCTCTGCAGCGAACGATGTCAATGAACCTACGTAGTCATTTCCAGTTAAATGAGGAAGCACAGGTTCGAATCCTGTATCATTTCTAAGCACTGATTCAGTAGTCAGATAGTCTTGGTTTTGAAAGCTTATATTTATAGGTACCTACCGTACGCCATACTAATAAATGTATAGTGTAGGTAGTGTATAACTCTGTTTTTCTGTCCGTCTGTCTATTACCTTTTCACACGAACCGGCTGAATGGATATAATGGCAAGTACAGCAGACGAATTTTATGTTAATCCTGGATAAATGCCTGTGAAACCGCGGGTGGAAGCTAGTCGAGTTGTCATTTGCGGATTGGCTGCGACCGCGCACAAGTTTGGAGCCGAACAATCTACCGATAAATTAGGTGAAGATGATTTAAATGAAGGTAATAGGCAAATTATGGAAACACAAAGGACCCGTATGTAGAATCTGTCTTTATGAGAACAATCAAGCATACCTACCGTACTAATCACCTATAGGTACTGACCATACTCTACGATTATATATGTATAGGTATAAAGCCATGACGATCGTCCAGAAGTGAATATCTTATACCTTCACCTTTTCACCGAATATAATTATAATCGGCTATACATATACGGCATTTCGGCTATATTGGCAAGAAGGAAACCTATTCATATGGAACTGTATACTGCAATCAGCAGAACATGCATATCTGGGATCGCCAGGGTTTAATGAATAACAATAATACATTTATGTCAGGAAACATTAGTCTAGTACAGGATGGAAAATACTAAAAAACTACGGACCATATAAAATATATACCTTAATCTAACATACATAAAAAAAACTAGGGGATCCTGGTGAACTCACTCCTCTTGCAACAGCATCCTGAGGACTTTATCTGATAAATGTCCTTCATCGTTCTGGATAAGCCTTCTCCGGAAGGCGATCTAGAGACCTACCTATACTAATATTTTAATACTCTAGCTACAACAGAATGTTAACGGATAGGTTAATTCTACTTGTTTTGGTATGTGCTACGAACACGATATAGATTATAAATTGTCCGAAATACACAAGTTCAATATTTTTTTAGTTTTTTTGTGGGTCAAATAAATTTGATGATTTTATTAATATTTTTTAAAAGACAATTTAGGAAAAAAAACATCACTATAGCATATATAGCAGATAAAAGACTGAAACCCACCGCCGCGCCGCCGCCGCCGCCGCCACTCACGGTTAAACAAAAGAATGCAGTAGATAATGTTTACAATGATCAATGATCCGTCGACAGACTATTCAACTACCTATTTGTTAACCGACTAAAAACTTCTAAAACTGTGTAAATACTAAGAAATTTGTAGTAGGTTTTAGTATCAGTAAATCAGGCCAATATGCACACGACAAGAAGTTTGACCATTGATGTGTTTCGTTTGCGTTCGAGATACCACCGCCGCATATCGCCGGTTTCTCTCTATATGGTGAGGCATGGTGAGGCTATTAAGTACTGAAATTCAGTTACAAGACCTAATTTTAATACCTATTAGTTAATCTAAGTACAACCTGTACTTTTGTTTAGGCGATGAAATAAAAGTAGGTATGTTACATATTAAAGAATATAAACAAACTAGAACTACTGCCGACTGTTGGAAACAATCTGTAGCAATGTGATGTGTTTTGTGTGTTTAATAAATAAAATAAAATCTAGAGGTAGAGCTCAACTGATACTGAACTATATCAATACCAATCGGAAGCCCGTCTCCAAGACGCTGGCTGCATTACCCCGCCGCCGTATGGAAATGCCGATGCCCTACGTCAGCTATTCACCCTCTCTACAAAGAGATTTTACATATAGAGACGTCGTACTCATTGTAAAGAAATAAAAACATTGCGATATTTTACTATAGCTACATACCTAGCGTCGAAGTTCGAACATACAACGCCGCATGGCCTTATCTCTGTAACTCATAAACGCAACGCACGAATTACTTGTCTCGTTCGTGTAGGTGGCAAAGCGGCAACCGCGCGGCATTGATTTTTGAGTAAAATTAAATTTATTTTATGATTTTCCATTTTAAACAGTACAAAACTAATAGAAGACATAAAAAGACACATCCTTCTTGCTTTTCACAACCGTCCCATAGTAAGTATTGCACTTTCTAAACGCGCACCATGGCATTTTAATATTTTTCATACTCCAAAATCCCGCTTCAACGTACGTCCGCGTCGCGGCCAGGAGCAAGACGGACTGAGTTCAATTCAGGCACGTACCTGATTTTCGTCTTGTTAGGCAGACCTCGGTACAACGTATCTACGTATATATAACATCATTGCCTCTCTACATTAATTCTTACAAATTTTAACATAGAGCCTTTACGTTTCAGACTCATCTCGGATGGCTTGCAACAGATGGAAAAGAGACAGCAACATCATCGCAACTGAAGAGTGAATGAGAAGACGGGACGTCCGAGCTGGCAGTGTGGTTAGCTGGTTGTTGTTCCTAGTCAACAGCCACTAACAACACCGCCTTCTCGTGCGTTCTTATTTCATCAATCGAGAAGCTTCAAGAACTTTCTAGAACTGAAGAGTGAATATAGCAGTGGATGTATATTTTTAGTTTCCGAAGCATTGTCCTCAGCAAGGATAATGAATGAGAACTAAAAGATATGTACAAATCATCTAGAGAACCCAACAAGCAGCAAGGGTTGTTTTAATTCGAGAACAGTTTAATACATTTTTAGGTAAATGGGGTAAATAGGTATGTAAATAATGCGACAATTGCCTGTAAATAGTTAAATGTATGAATTTCATAAAAAATTGAATTAACGACAAGATGGATGGCAGAGTCGTAGATAGGTTATAACTTAGGGTTATAATATGTATAATTAAAACATTGCGTACGCGCAGGTTTTAATTATACATATAGAGCTGTCTTTTATTTTTAACAATAACTATGTAATAATTTTCTGTTTGTAGTTGAAAATACACTATGTAGTGAATGGATACAGTCCTGTTGAATATTGCAGTTTATTTTCAAGTTTAGTTATGCGTAATCTAAAATAATTTTATAATTAAAATTGTATTATTATTAGATATTATATTTTTATATTAGATAATAAGAAATAATGATAATGATTTATAAATTGTGACGAAAAATGTGATATATTACGAATAAAATGTTTATCTGTGTATCTTTATTTGGAAACAGCAGATTATAGGTACCTACCCTACCTTTGCAAGTTCGATTCTTGCACAAAGACATTTTAAACCCAATGATATACTTGATGAGTTGTGAGATGAGATAATACTCACAGACACTCACGAGCACGACATTACTGTATCAACGAAAATCGACATGGAAAAAAGCATAATACTTTACTATGATTAGTAGGTACGAGTATAAAGACAATCACAGAAAGAACTAAAGAAACCGGCCTTCGAATGTCGCTGTTTCTGAGCTCGGAATTCAATGAAAATTTCGACCCTTGTGATACATTGGCACTGTAGACTGCAGGTAGGTGCTGGATGCGGCAAGCTTAAGACAGAGCGCTATGGCGCTCATTGGGGAGGCCTATGTCCAGCAGTGGACTGCTATAGGATGATGATGATGATACATTGTGGGCCACGTCTTCATTAACATAAAAGAAGCCACGATACATAAAATAATCGATTAATAAGTATTGTCTCGACCTAGTAGTTTCATGCCCGCACTGTAGGAGGCGCTGTACCAAATCCCAAACTAAATGAAACGTCTCGTTGCGATCACAGTTCCATCGACTTACTGAGAGAGCTCCGTTCCAGCCCCAACCTTGACTAAACAACTAATAGCCAAGCTTGTGGGGTAAAATTGTCATAGGAGCACAAGTCGCCAGAAATAAATGCGCATCACCTCAGGTGCAATGGGAGTATTGCCAACTGGCCCTGTCGACACGTGTTCACTCGTCATAATTATGCATAGGTACCATTACTGGCTTCTAATTTATCGAGTGATTGCCATAACGATGTACCACGTACGTACATTGTAGGTAATATGACGTTTGAACAAATGGTTATAAAATAAAGGATTATAAAACTGCCGTGACAATGATAGTGATGCTCGTACAAAGGTTCCAATACTACTGCTAGGTTAGGTACCTTCTCATATTGTAATAATAATACCGACAACCGCTGAGGAAAACGTGTTCTTGAGTGGAGACCGCGACTCGGCAAACGCAGTGTAGAACGCCCTCTAGCCAGGTGGGATGACGACCTACGAAGGACTGCAGGTAGATGCTGGATGCGGCAAGCTGAAGACAGGGTGCTATGGCGCTCATTAGGGCAGATTACTATTAATAGGCTGATGATGATGCTGATTGTAAAAATAAATCATTACTCGCATAGCATAAAACAAAGTCGCTTCCCGCTGTCTGTCTGTCTGATTTTAATTTTCGAAAATCCATTGGCCATTTTATGATACCTGTGCCAAAACAGAGTTTGGTGGCCACCAAGAGCAACATCGCTTAACACTTTGACTGCGGTTTTTTTCGACGACTGCGGTCTTTTTTTTTACCTAAAAAATTCGTGCTGCCACTCTACACAGCGGTTGTATTGCGCCGCAAATGCGTTTCGTTTGAAAAATATTACAGCTCTGCTGAGTCACAAATATCTGTATTTTCTCAGCCGCTGCGCTAGTGTGGATTTACGCATATTACGCACGCGTGCGTTTTCAGCACTCAAAGTGTTAACACTTTGACTGCTGAAATCACACGGTATGTGTTTTCTACAAGTGACTAATATGCGTAAATCCACACTAGCGCAGCGGCTGAGAAAATACAGATCTGTGTGACTCAGCACAGCCGTAATGTTTTTCGAACGAAACGCATGTGCGGCGCAACACAACCGCTGTGTAGAGCGGCAGCACGAATTTTTTAGGTTAAAAAAAAGATCCCAGTCTTCGAAAAAAAATCGCTGTCAAAGTGTTAACGGGCTAAACTATCAAACCATATTAAAAATTTGTTTACATGGATATATGGTCGTTTGTTACTTACGACAAAACTACTGAACACATCAGGCTGAATGTTGTATGCAGGAAGTTCCAGGCCTTGATAAAACATAGGATACTTTTTATCCAATAAATGTTATTGTGAGACGGTGGTGCGCCTTATGAGGGCCAAATATTTATCTAGAAGGACATCATCAGTGAATCCTTACACTTATCGTGGTGGTATTTAGCCAGATGTGCTATCTGGCTAATACCACCACAATAATTGTAGCAGAGTCAAATAAAAACCCAAGCATTAGAGTCAAAGTTTCTTCATGTTTATTTCACTTTTTTAACACCATCACATTTTCTCATTGGACATTTTACTGTAAACAATGTCAGGCATTCAAAGAGGTAGCGTTTTTTTAACTTATCCCACAACGAAACAAAAGCGAATTCAGCAACACAGACCGCCACCTTTAAATGCTACAAAGTGATATAAATAGTAATGAATGATACCAAATACAAACATGGATGGTAGGACTTTCTATTCTCAAGAGTGAAAATACGGAATTCGCTTTTGTAGTCGTGTTGACTTTTATAAATTACCATCTGGCAAATTTCTACACACTGACACAAATATTTATAATTTTCTATGCGCTTCACATATTACACAGGCAAACCATTTACGGACATGTTATCAATGGAGCTTAATAAGCCTGCTCTTCAGCTTATTGGGCCTGTCTTTCAGCTTACTGGGCCTTCCGATCTTAAAAATATTACCATGTCCAGGTAAAACACATATAGGAAGGAAAGACAGTCCTCGAGTCAAGTTGTAACCAGATGATGTACAATCTTCCAGCTTTTACATAAATACATTTTTTTGGTAAAATCAATTTACACGTCAAATACACATATACAATATACATATCTGGTCACAACTGTTACAATAGTTTTAACGAAATTTCTATATTGTTATTTTGACAAGATAATTGAAAGTAGTCCATGGCAATTTCGGTTAAAACGATATTAAATGGAGCCTGGACCCGTACGTAAAAACTAAATCAAGGATTCCGATTAGTTTTCGTGCAAACGCTAATCTTACGCAAGTTGGTTTTGCACGAAAACAATTTAGAAACTTCAATTTTGCTTTTCAAAGTAGAGTCAGTTAGTAAATAAGTCACAAATAAACCAAAGAAACCTAGAATACTAATTACATATCACATGGATCTTTACAATGTTGATAATATACATAAAGTAGACTAAGTATCATACAACCTTATATTAAAGTGCACCTTACATTATAAGTTAATCTCCCTAGCAGTCATTCGATTTAACTATAAACTAACGCAATATACAGAAGACATTTCGAAAATTGTAGTATTTTTTTTCCTATTTACCAGAACTCAAGTTTTTGGTTTAAAATGATTAGGGAAACTTGCCCCTGCACCCTATTATAATGATGGAACATTGAAACAATTTTCATACCCCGTTTAAAACATTACGAGATGATAAAACTAAAACCTATTTGTAAACTTTAGCCTATTGCTGTTTGATGCTCTTCATCTTGTGGTACCAGTTATGCAAAGAAGGCGAAGTACTGCGAATGGAGTATACAAACAATTGACAAATCATTAGAGGTTTTATTAACCAGCATGAACAAACAGCCTTGATAAGTTAAAATATTTTTTCTCTATTCTAGCCTAGACTATAGTCTAGGCTAGAATAGAGAAAATATTTTACACATTCCGACAGAATCTGTTCAAACACAGTTTCGTCTATTCTACCCTAGACGAATCGATGTCTAGGGTGGCTAAGCCTGCGGGTCTTATAAGTAGTATGTATAACTTTCATACACAAAGATAGGCATTGTCGTATTAATTATCCAGTATTCTTATTATTATTGAGAATGATCGTCATCTCTTAGCTGTCCTGTTCACTTCGAAACCGATCTGAGACAGTACGTCATGACGCAGGTTATAAAAAGGAAGAGCGATATATAGATACGACGATTCCGGCTCTAAACATACATACGAACGTCTAAAATATGATTTCTAACACGAATCAGCAAGTCGTTGGTAGCTTAATCTACTCAACAATTTGTGAAACGCACAATCAACGAAACAGAAACAGTTTCAAGCATTCCATAGCTAATGAGAGTATGTGCGTGTCTTGAAGCGCTGAACAATTTAAAGTTTGAAGACGTGAAACCAAACTATAATAGTTTCTTTAGTTGAACATCGAGTCTCCAATAAGCCGTATGCTTGGATCAGCGGCGTACTTCGGTAGTTATCGAGAACCCAACCCGCATGCCCGTGCATGTAGGGATTGTGGGCATTACCCCGCATGAGATAAAAGCCAAAAAGACGCTAATCAGAGGTATAAAAGGTATATAAGGCCAGCGTCCAGCAGTGGACCAATATAGGCGGTTGAGGTCAAAGAGAATGTAAAGTATGGTTGAGGCGAGGTTCGTGGTGAAGTTACGTATGACGTACAGACACCATAAAGACATTTGCTTTACAGACCAATTCATCTCGAATCTGTGTATGGGTAGATAGAGTGATATATAGATTTAAGTTAAATTTAGAAAACCCTGAACAACTTCAGCAATACTCCAGAGTTTTTACAGTCATAATGAAAGTTTAAAATTACTCTAATAAACGCGGATGCAACAAACTTGCGATTGATTAACGCATTCGTGCGTACGCCGACATTACAACGAATAGGTGGTTGTAATTATACCAACGAAGACATTGTAAGGAGTTTGCGGTAAGTATATATTCTGTCAGTTATTTTATCACAGCAATACACGCTCGATGAGACTCCACACACTCCGAGATAGGCCGAGCACGTCTACATGGTGCACTCATCTCGCCTCAGGGTTTCTCACAGGCTCTCGTCTTGTCTCGTTACGGGCGTAATGTCACGTGTCACAGCAGGCATTCGTGCATTCGGTACGGGGTAAGAAGGGGCTCGCTACGAGATGGATTTTAGCACAAAGCGTTACGTATCATGTTAGCTGTGAATGATAGATACATTATGCCCCTTAACACCGGTACCGGCTTAACTTGTGTTCTTAACAGGTTTGGTTTCTCAAACTAGGTCTATATCTTCGCACTAACTGAATCCCCGTGGTATACAATTTGAATGACATAATATATATATAAAATTCAATATGGTTTCTATATAAAACAACGAATATAATGTATAGTGTATGGAATATGTATGTATATAGCGTTAAGATGTCGAGACGTTTCGTACTTCTGGCTTTATTAGTGAGCAAGAAACCTCTTGACTTTCTTTGTAAGTTTATTTTATAAGGCACTGTACTGTAATCGGAAACCGAATCGCAATCGAATCTAATTGTACTATGAACGATATACCAGATATTTTATATGGTACCACAAATTGCACTATGTAAAATTGTAAGTATTATTGTTATGCGCGACATCTTAGTTGCAGTGTTTATTATTTTTTACGTACAGTCAGCTGCGAAAATATCGTATCGTACCGTTCGGGCCTTTACTGTAAAGTATACATATTTCTGCAGCTGACTACATGCTTAAATATCTACATTTACCTATCTTCACGGATAATGTAAATTTGCTATGGTGGGAACAGGTTATAGATCCTTCAAAAGCAGATTATTATGAGATTAATCAGTCTTCTGGTTTCTTATATTGCGATTTTTCTATTTTACTAGTTTCCCAAATGCTCCAAAATACCAGTGAATTAAAAAAAAAAAAATAGAAAAATGCGCCAACACGAAGCGATCTCTTAAACCGAATCTCAAATATTTTAAGAAATAGCTTGTATTTTATTTGACATAAAGATTAGCTTTTCAAAGTCATACTAAATATACATATAATAAATATATATGTTTTAATTATATATACGATATATAAAATGGATGCTATGGTTTGACCTGTGTAAAAACGTTCTAGTCTCTTTCATACTCCTGCATTGTGACTATTCAGCTTTAGGTAACGGTTTACATATAATACACCAATAGATTAGTTTTAACTTTTTCAACAGCTAGTGGTGTCAATTCAAATGTCGCCATAACTAAACTTTTTTGGCAGCACTGAATGTTGTCATTCTTTTTAATTCGATCGTTGTGAAAGTGATAGCAACATCTGGTGTCCTGGGTATTTTCTATGTATAAAAAAAATCTATCTTTGTCATATCTTATTGTATCAGTCATCTAGTACCCATAAAACAAGCACTGCTTAGCTTGGGGCTAGATAATTCTGTGTGGATTGTCCAACATGATTATTTATTATTTATAGTACTGTCAAAATAGTTTGAATGACGACAACAGAATTGGCCTGCGACGCAGGAGGTTGCGGGTTCGATTCCCGCCTCGGAACAATTGTGTGTACGATCTGCAGATATTTGTTCCGGGTGTTCTGGTCGTTTTCTATGTGTAATAAAAAAAAATCTATCTATTTAATGTATTGTATTATGTATATCAGTTATCTAGTACCCATAACACTCGCTCTGCTTACCATGGGGCTAATAATGCTGTGTGGATTGTCCAGCATTTTTTTTTTATTTGACACCACTAATTCACTAAAGTAATTTACAACGAGATTTACCATGATTTGAGTTTTAAGTTTTCCTTTATCGTAAAAAAACCAAAATCATGGTAACATTCTGTTATAAATTTCTTTGGTGCAAATGTTTTAAAAGCTACTAGATCATTTCATATAGGAACCGCTCGCAGAAGGGTCACTTTATCTTTGTTTAACGAATCATGCATTCATTGATTAAGGACAAATTATTATATAAAAAAAAATTATAAACATTTACTATAAGTAATATGTAAGTTAAATTATATTGCGCATAATTAAGCAATGGGTGAACATTTCTTGAACGGTTCCTACGTGAAAACGAATATACCTAGTTAGATTTTCTCACCAAAAACAAATTGTGGGAAGACACACAATTATTAAATTACTTGTTATATTTGCAGCTAAATAGTTACAATGCCAATAATTTCCCTTAAAACCTCACCTAGTCACCATTAATCGAATGCTCCTGAAGAAATGTCAAATGGTTTTTGGTATTATAGTCCGTAAGCCCTCGCACTCGGGTAATCTCTAAGAAATTAAATATTATACCAAAAAAATACTATTTTGACGGGGCTTGAACCCGCAACCCCTCATTACAGGTACGTTCTAACCAAGTTCTGAGCCACGAGATCAAGTGACGGACTAGTCGAAAATCTTTGGGACTTACTTCGTCGAAATAGATTTTTTTGGGATGTTATTTAATTTCTTAAATGTTAATTTACGAATTATGTTCATTTATCAAGACTGTAACCATTCGACATTAGCCTATTCATTATCCAACGTCACATGCAACATATTTTCCTACTTTCAACAATACTAAGCTAATTTACAACAAATAAGACAAGAGATTGCCTACAAAATGCTTCAGTTAAACCAATACATTCAAAAACCGACTCTCACTCACTGTTATACGACTCCCAATAACTTTGGATTCAGTTGGGATACATAATGCAAGTTAAATTAAAGTTAATATCTATAAAAATAATGAATATTTTCGTAAAGCTATTAGTTTAAAAGTTTTTATGATGTTGATGAAATCTACTTACTATTTTCTCAACCTATTTGAAGGTATAATGTTTGAAAACAACCCACAACCCAAAAATACAAAATACTTTGTGTGGTGTCGAGTTTGTCAAATAATTATCAGCATTGTGGGAAAAAGTCTTTATCACACACACAGTTTTAGCACGTATTGCAAATTCTATCAAAAATGTATTTTTAGGTTAAGTATGGGGACAAATTTTCAAACATTGTATCTTGAATTTTTGCCCAGAAGATAGACAATGCTATGAATGTAGAACTATTCTCAACGCAAAGAATTAAAATTATATCCATACCCACACATATCCAGAATGAGACCTACTGTTATCCAACTGAAACAAACTAATAAAACCTTTAGGGCGCATTCACAAAGCATTTGTTTTACTGCATCCGTTTTTATTCGGCGGTGGCTGCTCACCAGATCGGATCATGTAAAACGGATGCTGTGTGAACGTACCCTTATGTACATTTGTCCGTCTTTACATACAAACATATAAAAATTAAAGCATGAAGTAAATTTTCCAACTCTTGAAACTATGAATCGAATTTGTTCCTAGTTTTATATGTGTCGCTGCCAGATCGTAGAATCACCCAGTTTGTAGGAAAAGCTAGGCTGATTGCAAAGCGGCGCAATTCAAATACTTGCCTATACCAATTGTTGAATGAACAACGTTTAACAATATGGCTAAATGTCATATAGGTATAGCCGTCTTGTCAAATGAAATAAATTAGGTATCCCCAAATATCTGTGTTAGTTTTGTAATCGGCCTAGCTATTCTACAAACGAGGTGATAGTACGATCCGGCGGCGACATATTTACAGTACAGAGTTTATTTTAGCTTATGATAAGTTACATCTTACTGTTATGAGGAGGTGTTGTTTGGAAGCTCCATAGAGACTGAAGCGGGAATTTCCATCTGGAATATTTTTCGCTATTATTTACTATCACAGTTTGCCCTTACATAGAACTATCTCTAGGGTTAATACTAGCTAAATGGAAATGGTGAGTGAAGGTGCAATATGATGCAATTTTTTCAAAGCAAAAGGGCCAGGAAAAACCGTTAAATCAATTCAATACGTATCCAAAAGGATGCTTGTACCCAGTCCAGTTGAGTACAAAGCTAATTGATTATAAATTATGTGTACAAAGAATTTGCTTATTCTAAAATTACCAGTCGTTTCTATTTCCTAATAATACTTAATATACTTCATTTCCTTTAATATCGTACCTACCTTTCCAAGTAGGATAGATATGTAAAAGTAAAGTAAAGTAAAAAATCATTTATTTCTTTAGGCTTACAAAACAAGCACTTAGACAAGTCATATTTTATATATAAATTATTATCAAATAAAATTATTTTACTGTTCACTTAAATTTTTTGTCCACTAGTGGAAGAAGTAAGAAGAAACCACATGGCAACATCAAGGCTTTTATAATATTTAGAGATATATCTGAGTCCGTGTCCGGTTGACGGTAGAATCGAGACGTGATCGTGAAGTCTCATTTTATTATAGTATTTGCTTGGTTCCCGTTCGGCGCGATAGAGGCGCTGTACCAAAACCAATAGAAAAAGGAGACGTTACGAAGACTTCTCGATACATCGTCAACCGGAGTCACACCTCTGATTGTAACTGTTATTCTTAATTTTGTACATATCTGAAAAATGTATAATATTATAATACTAAGACACTTGTCGCAGACCTGCCCGTTATTGCATAGAAAATTTGTTTTACAATAAAGCACAGTGGTTAAAGTCCGGATGAATGTGTTCGACAATGGTGGATTTTAGTAACAAATTAATAATACAGGCGGGGTAACAATAACAACTAATACATCTAGCAGAAAACCCTTGCTTGAACAACAAACATAATTATGTACTGTACAAAGTACTCAAATATATATTACAATAAGTGTTTTTAAACCAATAAAAACTCATTGGACTAAAATATTTTATATAAAATTGTTTGTTGTTCCGAAGCAGCCTACTCGATGTTTCATAATGATAGCATTACATTAAAGTGGGTGGTACTGATCGGTGTTACGGAGCTTAAAATAACGTGTAAGACAACGGGCGTTCGAGCAATCAATCCGGGAAAAAAGTCGCTCGCAACTAGCAACCAGACGGATTTTAGAACACTGAGGAAATTATCATGCTCGCTGCGAATGATACTTATTCATATTTATTTTATTGCATCATTGTGTACATTTGTAGATCATAGTATCTAGGAAATGTATAAGAAACACAATGGTACCCAAGCAGGGTGTGGCAATATGTACAGTTAATGGAAGTGAGCCGGGTTTATAAAAAGCTCTGTTTAATTGATAAGAGAGAAAGAGAGAACGGAAAATTTAACTTTTACTTACGCTTCATAACACCGATCAGTACCACCTTTGCAGTTACAAATGATAGAAAGGTTAAAAACGAAGTAACAATCAATGAATAAAACACGATAATAATGATAGGGATAGGATATTGTGGTGCTTGTTATCTTAATTAAGCTAGAGTATCCCAAAAGCACTTAGAACGAAAAAAAAATCTATAATAGGCGTAAAAATAAGACAACTCTACAGTTTAGAACTCAATATCTATCAATAGATGGCGCTGATATATCGCTCCACAATAGGAGTTGTCATTGGGTTGGCATGTCCAAATATGTATGGTTGTACGGTATGTATAGTTTTACTAAATTGATCGCTTCACCGTAACAATGCTATCGCTAATAACTTTGATGAAACATCACATCTTCGCCGCGAAATCATAGCAGCGGAACCGCAGTTAAGGTTCGCCATGGCTTGTTCTTTGCAAGACAAGCTAAAAAGGCGAAACGCAATGAAAAAAATCCAAAAAACGCATATATTTGACTACGATTCTATCATTCTCACGCGATTCAGGAAGCTGACCTCTTAGACCTACACAAGCGCACTTATCTGCTTACTGTGAGAGCTACTTAGTACCAATAATAACTTATTTGTTTTGTCTGTATTACGTGTTATCTAGTACTAAGTAGTCTTATATTCGTGAAACTAAGTTTGTTTGTGTGTTGTGTCTAATTTTTTTTTTTTCTTTCTTTCATTCGATTCCACCGATCTGTCCGGACGCCCCAGCTACGTTGCAATACCGAGTTTATTCCGCTACTAAAACGGCGACAAATGTAGTAGTTAATGTTGCGGAGCAGTACTCGCGTTGCGCTTCCGCTGCTATCATTTCGCGGCGACAATATCCTACAGGCTAGAAACTACAGATGGAGGGAGAACAAGTGTCAAGATTCTATTCTATCAAGCTTCACGTGCACATAACACCGCACGCTATATCTATATATTCATCTATTGACTATTCCATTGTCATAGTAGTGATGAGTTCGCAGAAATCTGCCTCTAGTCCCGCATAAGCGCCATCTTTTTATTACGTACGTTGTAAGTGCTTTTAGTCTTCATTCGTACCCATGATAGTTCCAACAGCTAGTGATAATGGTGTCAATTCAGATTTCACTGAAACTAAACTAATTCAACAGGATAAAAAATTATGCCATCCTCTTTATTTCGATGGTTATGAAAGGGACAGTAACATGTTTAATCCATACAAATTAGTCACGTATTGGCAACATCTGAATTGATTCCAATGACAAGATGTAAGTTTAAAGGTGCGACCGCACTGAGCGGAACTGCTAGGCACGACGCTGCCAATAGTTATATGTATGAAATCGTATGAGATATAACGTACTACCCGTCAGCGGACCTGCGCGGCTTTTTTGGTGAGTTTCAATTTCAAGAGTCAAATTTATGGCACGCGCAGTTTCACTGGCGCATAGTGCGTTTGCACCTTTAAAAAGTAATGCCCAAATTATACTAATGAACATGGTAGTAGTCGACCTGCGTGCTTATAATAGAATGAAATTGATCATGACGTCATCTCACTTGCTCAGTTTAAATATGATCAGCCCATCCCAACATTATAGGATGGGTATGTAGGAAGGAAATAGCGAAGTGGACTCAAATGGCTTTTACGGCATTGAAATTGCTCTCAAATGTCATAACATTTGGTAACCATTTCAAATGCCTTAAAAGCCGTTTGTGTAGCCTTCGCTATACAAATGCCCATCACGAAGGCCATTCAAAGGCTTTCAAATGTCAATATAATAATGCGTAATCCCACAGCTTAGCGAGACAGACATTCTCAATCTCATCCTTGAAGTACGCAGGTACCTTAGTTTTATAATAAGATCCTAATGAACATGGTAGTAGTCGAAGCTTACCTTAGCTTTATCAATCGAGTCAGCGTCCACGAACATACTGTGATCCATCGTGTGTAATGTCTCGTCTTCCAATACTGTCTCTTCTAAGTCTCCATTTAGTTCGCTCTCTTCAATATCTCTCTCGTCCAGTTCTCTCTCGTCCAGGACTGCTTCTAATGCTGCTGCGAGTTCTGAACTCTCGCCGAAGGTTCCGCTCTCCTCTGAAAAAGGATTTGAAGTGTTAAACCGAGAAAGTTAGGGCTGGTTTAGTCAAAGCGGATGCATGATACGGACGGTCTAGTTCTATGAATAAAAGGCAAATGGCCTTGTTCTATGAATATAGACCCTAGGGCCTGGCCTAGGGTTTGGTTAAGCTGTGCAGCCCTATGTAGAGCGCACCGAACGATGGGAAATAGAAATAATCACAGTTACTAAAAATCACCAGAATTATGTATTTACTTAATTATACCTAGGCTATAGATTACAAAACACTTATTATATTTTTTATTTAGATCAAGATTAATTATTATTATTTAGATAAAATAAACTACAAAATTCAGCAATCCGCCATGACACGTTGAACACCAATCAGAACATTACACAACTGTGACGTCACAATATATAATGTAAAAGCACAGAATAAATATGGTAAGGTCGGACTTTCTTCTCTTGATAATATTATGGTCATTCTGTATCATCGGGTGCTCGTGCATCGGTCACGTTCACGGTCATTGCTGCATTGTTGTAGTGTGCATATAGACACTCATAGTGCGTTATGGATAGAGATAGCTGCATAAAAAACTATTTTTACGAAGTTACAGGTGCTGCCATCTACATTCAATGTCGTAACTTAATCATTAACTGCAAACTGAAGGTATTTCAGATGGTTATAAAACAAAATAAGAAAATAGATTCTTAATCACATATTAGTCAATCTCCCCTTGGTTTAATGTTGTTGAATTATGTTTAACAAATCACCTATGATAATGTTAAACAGTTTAAAGACGGTTCAGGACTGACCTAATACAATACCTTGGTTAAGGAACTCCGTAAACGCCTCGTCAGGCATCTGGCTGAGTACGGATGGATCCAAAATGTCGTGGACAACTTCTACTTCTGGAAAGCGGAAAAATAAACATTAAGAATCTTAAAAATAAACAATTTATGTCATGCAGTGTTTTCGCCCTGATGGGTTGATGACCTGAGAAAGACTGCTGGCAGATGCTTGATGAAGCAAGGAGAAGAGTTCTATAGCGCCAATTAGGGAAGACCCGTGTCAAGCAGACAAGTATTAGCCAATAATAGTCAGCTGGACACAGCCATCCTCGGGCCGATGATAATGAATAAATTTCTAACAAAGACCATCACATAAACTAAAACATAAGTTTTGCTTAGTTAGAGCGAGGAGTCGATGCATTTTCAGTTTTAGAGATAACGTAATAAATTTTAAGTACAGTAAGTCAGCTTTAAGACCTAGCTTCTACTGGGTATCTGTCTGTGCCCGCCTCGCAGCTGAGAGTAGATAGATAACAAATTTTGACTTACCAAGCTCATGGGGATAGCTAGCAGAGGAGTATTCGTTCTCGCTTAGAACGCCCATATGCGTGTCTTCCGAGCTGTCGTAAGCAGAGGAGTTGGAACATGTGTTGATTTCTGGAAATAAAGACGTACACTTAGGCATCTAATTAAACTAATATTATTTATTTATTATTAACGGGCCTCAGTTTCGTTTGAAGGATGTAATCAATGTTTAAAATTATTTCTTTAATAGCACGTTATTCCTTAGTAACAAGCAGCGGAGAGAGACTTTATACGGTAGATTTTATCACTTACTATCAGATAGCCCGTATTAGCGTATATTCCATATATACAACCTTACAACAAGGTTAGACAAGTTCTCTTTAATTTATAATAAGTGGTTAGAAGCTTAGAGACTATATTACCATAGGCAGAACGAAATTGAGTAACCTATAATAGTTACTCAAGTTTGTTCTGCCTATAGTTACACGCATAAGGTTTCAAATTGGTTAAGTTCGTTGCTTACTAGCTACGTGGATTTGAACCCAAGTGGTTTTGGACCACTGACACCAGAGATCGCTAGCTATTGTCCAGGCCACTTGCCAGCCGTTTCAGTCCAATCGACGGTACGATGTTTTTAGCTATTTCTCAACTTAATTTCTCGGACTCCCGATAGGCCTTCGGACATTAGAATACCCACGTGCCACATACGCTCTTCTTACCAACTTTGACTTGTTAAAGTTATTTGTATACGTAATTGTTATTTGAAAATTATAAAATTCTCTAACTTCTAAATTCTGTATACTTACAGTAGGTAGGTACCAAAAATTGTTTGGTTGCTCGAAGTTTATTAACTTTAAGATGTTTTCTCAGATAAGTAAAATATAATTTCTTATGAGAAAATAAATATTCTTAAAGCTGCAATTCCGAGATGGACCGCAGGCCGCAAATTCCATCTGCAGGCTGCAAGCGACCCTACTTGTCAGCGCGGCAACACTGCGGCCTGCGGCCGCGGCGCGCATTGACCGCAGACTGCAGCGCCAGTGTTGTCACGAACCGTGCTTGAAAATAGAAGCAACCGCGGCAGCACTGCTGTCGACCGCAGCCGCTAGCCGCAATGTCGCCTGCGGTTGCAGTCTGCATCCCATCCCAGACTTGTACCTTTAAACCGAAGTTCGTAAACCTACCTGACAATGACTGCGAAAGCGCTGGCGGCGGCGGCAGCGCTGCATGCAAGGGGGCGGTGGGCGGTGGCGGCACGCGCACCCTGGGCGGTGGGGGTCGACGGCGCCGCTTCGGCCTGCGAGGGCTCGACAGCATTCGGGGGCGCACGATCTTCTTCGGCTTATTGTCTCGAATCAACTTGTCGTAGTTATCCTGGAAATTATAATCTGCATCAACATCAGCCGTTTAGTACTGCTACAAGCTTAGTATTCGCCCATAATCTAGTCAACAAGTGCTTTTTGGGTCAAAACTTTTTCTAAGTCTCCGAAAACTATGATCGAGGGTTCATTCGATTTGGAATGGCCTGTAGATATTTTTTGAGAAAATTCAACGGCCGCTAGTCAAAATTGCTGAAGTTATAAACAATTAAGTGAAAAAATAAAAGGGAGTTTGGTTTTCCGCAAGAGAAGAAAATTTCACAACAAAATGTCTTTTCTCCTGGAAGGACCAATATTTATATTTTCCCAGAGGTTTGAAAATACACCCGAAAACCGCTACTCTGACTTGCGCAAGCCACGCCCACTTCGGACCCTTACTGAATAAATGTTATTTTAACATAATATTAAATATGAAAATTAAGAACTGAAAGAATTCAGGCGCCCGCCGCGGTACATCGCTCGTCAACGAAAGAATAAATCTTTTACCCGTTTCCAGGCATGCTCAGTACACAACGGTAGCTGATCCTTCAACGGCAGCAGAGGGTAGTTACACCTCGATCCAGCCGCGAAGACTGCGGCACAAGACGCGTATAGCCTTTGCTCCGGCGCCAACGTTATGTGGGCCAGGCAATACCGTCCGCATGGTAAAGAAGGCTTTTTGCAACTGTCATCAGAGCAAATTTCTTTGATCACTGATGAACCGCTTTCGCCGCCTGACCAGCCATGTTCTCTGAAAAATTAAATTAAATGATTTATTTTAAAATAAGACACGAGTTTATCAGTAAGAAAACGATAAGCTACATAATACAAACAAAATCACCAAATTTTCAGAAATCTTAAAATTTAACAAATAGATTTAAAGAGTAGGTGCACTGGCTTTCATCGTTACATAAACCTCCCTGTCAAGTATATTAAAACTAGAATCTTGGGATAAAATGAAGATTGCAAGCTCACTTTCAGTTTCTGCGATTTATTCGTCGACATGGAGTTTGTCACAAAAAATGTCTGCAATCGTCATGTCAATGTTCAGCCTGGTGAAAAGTAAATCGAGTAACAAACCTGAGTTTTCTCCTCTCTTCTGAAGTGAACAAAGAAGGCATTCCGCGCATCGCCAGCAAATGGTTTACCGTCTGAGTAGGCAGGCTCGATGAAGCCGAATTGTTCAGTTGTTTCTGTTTATAGAAGAAAAGAAAACAAATTTAAGGTTATTCATTCAATATGTCATTATTTGGAGTGCAACTGAGTTGGATTTGTTAATATGGCTAATGGTTTAAGTGGTAATTTTAGCAGAGCTGAGTTTTTTTCAATCAGTTTTCAATATCTTGGACTATGTAAACGTAGAAAGAACGAGCTATAGCCAATAGGGCAAGCTCGGCGATTGTTGTCTAGGGTAGAATACAGAATTTTTTTATCACTTTGCCTTCGAATGCGTAAATTATTAGAAATTAATTCCTTCTTCAATACAGTTGACATTTTATTAATTTGTATGTGAATTATTATGGATTGTGAATCTGAGAATAAATGAGTTAGTAATAATGTACGAAATGTATGATGATGCGATGTCATTGTCTATTTTACGCTACCTGACAGTCGCACCTGACGATCTGCGAAAGACTGGTAGGATGACGAAATTGAAGTCACGTGAAAACACGACAAAGATAGACCTTATGAAGTCTATCTTTGTCAACTCATGAGGTATATATCTTTGACGACAAAGATAGAGCCTTATGAGGTCTATCTTTGTCGTCACTCCCCTTAAGAGTTCTATCTTATCTATGACCAGCAATGGTTATCATTTTGCTGCTAATGATGAATGTAAATACCTTGACAATGCTGCAAAGCGCTTTCGCTTTGGTATGACGTTTGGCGAGCCTCAGCATCTCGTTAGCGTTCTCTAGCCGCTTTCTCATCGCGTCGCGACGGAATTCCAACCGCGCGCTTCGCGATTCAGCCGCTATCTCCTCGATGCATAGAGGATGGGTGCCGATCTCTGAAAACATATTTGAAATTTGTTTAGTTCGAGTTATTTTTTGTCTATGGCTCAGCGATCCGTGTCTCCAAATTTTAAATAAGAGGAATAAATTATAGAAGATAATATTTAGAAGACTATAAATGTAAGAAGCCGTTTTTGTTATGGTTCTGGTTTGAAATAAGCTGATAAAAATTATAAGTATTAATACAATGGGTATTTATCGCGCTTATTTACCTATTTTTCCCGACGTTTAACAGGTTTACACACTGTCGTGGTCACGGGATGACAAAATACGTAGACTATCTTCGCAGTAATTTTTTTATGATACCTATTCAAGACTTACACTGTGTAGGGGTATTACGGCAAGGTCAATCATAATCGGTCGGTCAGTCATTGCTATGTATATTATAAACAATATTACGTGACGCAGTCACGGTTACGGTAAGCTATGAGGCGAATGGCGAATAATTGAGTTTTTTTTTTCTTTTTAATGCTGGACTGTAGACCATTCACACTCACGTCTAGTCTACATAGTCCGAAGCTAAACCAGAACTTGTGTTCTGTCTGGGTAGGTTCTAGATGACTGATATACTTAATACATTATATTTCATAGATAGACATTATTTATTTAACATGTAAAACACCCAGAATACCTGGGATACTAATGTCTGCCGATCATACAAATATTAGTCGCAAGGCGGGAATCGAACCCGCAACCTCCTACGACGCAGGCTGACTTTCGCCCGCTGCGCCAGGTAGTCAAAACAGAACTAGCTTTGACGTGCAAAGACCATTAGGCGAAAAAAACGTGTGTGAACCTCTGTTCACAAACACATTTTTTTCGCCGTAAAATCTTCCTGTTCCCTTACTTAACACTATCCTAACGGAAAACGCAGATCGCCATTTACACCCGCGTGTAGCGGCGCAGTGAATGCGTTAGCTGTACCAGTAACAGTTTTGAATCCGATTCAGAATATTATTTTGGGATAACCATGAACTGCCATAAGTTAACTGAGAAACTAACTAGATTTAAGAGTTTTAATGAGTTGATGAGTTACCAATATCAGGCATCTCGTCATCCTCACTGCTGCTACTATCCAAAGTCTTGAACATAGGTTTCTTAGAGCTCATAGAGCTGCATTCATCTCCGGGCGCGTGCCATTTCTTTATAGGGACCGGTATCGCTCTGCGCGGTATCCGTTGTAAAGCCTCGTGCATCGCAGGACCACGTCCGCGACGCTGTTTTGTCGAAGATGAAGTTTTACCTGTAAAGGAATAGAGTTGAAATTTGGATACCCTCACTGTGCTTATGGTGGGAAATTAAGAAATAAAATACAATGTTTTGAGTGTTAAAAGAAAGATATTAATAATGCTAGACAATTGACACAGCATCATCTTACTTAACAGAGCTTGTGTTATGGGTATTGAAATAAATGATACATTAAATATATAGATATTTTTACTATTCATAGACAACACCCAGATCTCTCAGTGATCCTGATCTCCACACATATTTATAGATCAAAAGAAACTGTAGAAATAAGTAACCTTAAGTAGTCTCATTATAAGTAAACTGTAAAGTTTATTTTATAAATTCTTTAAATGTATTTTATTTTATTTTTTTATTTTTCTTTCTTAGAAATAAAAAACAAAAAAAAAATCTGTTTAAAATTCTTTCAACTTGAAACTTTTTAAACTGATCATACAAACATTCGTCTCGAGGCGGGAATCGAACTCCCAACCTATCGCGTCGCAAGCGGACATTCTCCTACTGCGCCACAGAGGTCTTCAATAAGTAAGTACGTAACGTAGTTCAGAAAATGACAGGTAATATTTTACTGAACTTATGGAAACAACTCTATTAAAGCTTTGTTTTAAGAGGCCAAACATACCTGAAGATATTTTCTTTGGAGGTGATGAGGGTAGTTTTGACAGCGGCGGCGGCGTAGGCGTTCTTAGAGGCTCAGCCTTCACTGCAACTGGGGAATTCTCAACCAAACCTTGCTCTCTTTTAAAAACATCCAGAAAAGTTTCTCCTGATGCGAGCTTACTGGCAACCCCAGGCTGTGCATTGGTACCATTAGAACTGACACTTGGTGGGGACATGCAAGTTTCAACTTTTGGATTGGGAAAAGTCAAAATATGAGCCTCAACCAATGGTTCTTTCTCCAAATTCAGAACCTTAGGTTTATGAGCTTTAGTGATAACGTTTGGTGGTTTAAAAACATCTTTTTTATGATGCTTTTTCGAATGATAATGGCCATTAGAAAGAACTTTCTTCTTAATTTCCTCTTTAACAACTCCATTAGACAACTCAGTGACAACTTCTTCCTCTTTAAATGGACTGTTTATACCTTCAGATTTGACATCAACAGACTCAGAGTAAACAAATGAGTCTTCTGTGTGGGATACTGTTATTTCACCAGCTATGATATCAGAATCATGGAACGTATACAATTCATTTGGATCTATTTTGAACTTGGTGTAGAAATTGTCGTTCATATGGTTCATGTAACTTTGATCCTCCCCGGAACTTTCTGGTATGTACATAGCTTCAGCACAGTTTCCTGGTACCGCTTCCAATCCATTGACAGCCATTTTGTATTGGGTCGCACAGCTGGCATCAGATATGTTTTGTGGAATTCCACTGAAACTGGGAAATCATACACATACATATATGTATGTAATTTTTCACGTTAAACTTACCTAACGGGAAATCATAAACATATATGTATGTAATTTTTCACTCTAAGCTTTACTTAACAAACAAACCCTTGATAACCTAAAATACTGGTAGTATTTAGAAAAAACATAGCACCACCTTAGTTAATGTCCCACTCCCATAAGGACAGACCACACAGCGGCTTTCTGTGAGAGTTATTTATCATAGGAAATATTCATTCAATTTGAAAATGGATATTATCCTACTCATATTACAAACGTGAAAGTTTGTAAGTATGGATGGATGGATGGATGTTTGTTACTCTTTCACGTAAAAACTACTAAATGTATTTTAATGAAACTTTACAATAATATAGCTTATACATCAGAATAAGACATAGGCTACAATTTATAAAGATATACTGTATATTATCCAAACTGTCTATCACCACGCGAGTGAAACTGCGGGGCGCAGCTAGTAAAGAAATAAAATCACAAAAAAATATTTGCATTGCACATTTACATGATTTTAGCTTGACACTTTACATATTTTAGTAAACTGCAAATGAAATACATGCATTTCATGTACATTTAACTAAAATAAGTAACTTAACTCATAATTAGCTCCTACTGTTTAAAAGGGTGGTCTCACAGATTAGATTAAGATAATTACCCATATTACTTATTACGAAAAACAAATGGTGATTCTCCGGATTAAGGTTGGCTAACGGGTTAAGCTATCTTTTTAATTACTCCATAATTATCAAGTATGCTTGAAGTACAATAAATCCACCAACTGAATTCCCGCTGCTCTCAAAATCTGATGACCCAGCTTTTACCTAATAATTTTCACTGGTGAGATATGTGAACTGCTTACCCAACATTTTCTGTAGCACTCATATAGGACATAGTGAGTTCATTTTACAACTTATTCATTCAAAGAAAAAATTATCTCTATATGCTTATGTACTTGGTCCCGCAGCATCATACTGAAATGAAGGTAGAAAGATATTTCAGAAGTAGTAAAATTTAAAGTAGATACGTTTGAGAACATTTCGGTTAAGAGCATTTACATAAATATTTAGATTTTGCAGAAAATAGTTTACATGGTATGACAAATTATACTGACATCTGTCAAAATACTAGTTTTTCCAAGTCGCTATATTTGTGTGGAGGCCTATCAATTACGGTAAAGTAGTCGAGGAACAGAAGAGCTTAATAATAAAAATATATGGATAAACAATTCCTCGATCATCAAAAACGGACAAATAAAGCTATACCAATCTCACATGTTAGGTTCATTATTTTCTGGCACTTTTAGAACTTCAAAGTGTTATGTTTTATATGTTTCATAGATCTGAAGTAAATGCATAAAATAGAACGCTGTAATTGTGAATAAATACAGATTTTATAATGAATTTCCTTACGAAATCAACTCAACAACATAAAACTTGGAGAATGTTTGACAGACAGAGGACAGATTGAATTGACATGACTGACATGACATACCTGACGCAGATGTCAACCAGAGCTGTAACCTTGGACGAACGAAATATCCTCCATAGTTGTATTAAGTGTCAGTGAACCAGACTAAAAAAATTAAGATTCTCTATTCTATTATGTTCTTTTAATCGATACCTATTGACCTATACTCTTACATCAACAATACAACTGTTGATCGAAGCCTATAGTACCTACTCCTCGCAAATTAATCCACACAGTCAAAAACATAGGAGTTGCCCTTGAGATAATCTCATTTGAAATAATAATATATAGGTATAATATAATAATAATATTTCATGAGATCAATACCTAGTTATTTTCATCTGAAAATATCTCAGAAACCTAATGCTATAGATAGGATATGTATAAAACTTTTATTTGTTTATGTGTCTTTTGTACATATAAAAATAGGTTATTGTTGAGATCTTTAGGGGAGACTTTTGTCTATCAGTGGACTTCGTCGATCGGCTGATATGATGATGATGATACAAATATGTATGTATCACACAAAATAATAATTGTAATTGTGCCCCGCAATTTTGAAAAAAAAACATAGTGGTGGCGGATGTAAGGGCCACCCCTTAAACAAAAGCCGCCACCGGTTAAGATAATTCTCTACTGCATCATTCAAAAAGTCCACCATCCGCCACTTACTACTGAATGAGCGTATTCACCGTACATCACTCCCTATCTGATCAATTTTTGGTGAAAAAATTCAGGCCATTGAATTTTTAAGTCGAACCAGTTACCATACTTCTTTAATAATTGTCATTCGAAAATATTCGTTGCCCTCCATTTTCCAATTATGTTACTAGTTGTTGCACAAAACTATTTGCTTCTCTTCAGATATTTGCTTTCAAAGTCGCCTTTAAAACAGCGAAAATAAAAAGATAAATCGAGAACATATTATGTACATAGCCATGCCTCCAACCAACCGGAGCATTTCGCATGTAAGAGATTGATTTGATATTATATAGGTAATAAAATAAGTGTATTTATATTGAAAATCATTAATTCGGTACTTAAGAGTTAGTTCCAAATAAGTTATTTTTCTTAATTAAAATAATATGATTTATTTCATATACTTTTTAACACGATATAATTATCATAATTCTCCGAAGGATAGGATTCGTAACGAATACATACATCCGACAGAGAACCAAAGTTTATTTATTTTATTTATTTATTGATAAAATATTTGCAATACCTTTACAGTTGGACACCAAAGCGACAAAGAAATAAAAAAAACTTAAACATAAAATAACTAAAAACTAACATTCATAAGATGCGCCCACACGCTAACTACGCCTTAATATTAAACTTAAAATAAACCTATTTACATATTTCTATGTGTCCTATCCAAAAATTTTAAGTTATCGACATAGCTCTAAGAATTAGAAAGCTGAAGTGGCAGTGAGCCGGCCACATCTCGCGAAGAACCGACGGCCGCTGGGGCACACGTGTTCTTGAATGGAGACCACGATTCGGTAAACGTAGTATAGGACGCCCTCCGACCAGGTGGGATGATGACCTGCAAAAGACTGCAGGTAGATGCTGGATGCGTCAAGTTGAAGACAAGGCGCTGAATATTTTATGAATTATCATAATATCGACAGTGATTAGCTTTAACAACTTGCAAAAAGGGAGAGCTCCGCTCTGTCCGACGGCTGCTTTGCCACTGCACTCTCTTCCACCAGTACCTACCACCAGTACCACTGCCATGCCGCGCGCCGCGCCGCCGCCGCCGCCGCCGCCGGCCGGCACCGCGACAGCCTTTTAGAGTAGCGAGTAAACAACTACCAGTTTGCAGGATATATGACAAAAAGTTGTTTTCTGCCTTTAATTTCACTTAAAATATTTACTTCGAATTAATAGATTTTGCAGATAAACCAGTATAATTATATAATACAGTTTTCTGCAAATCTGCAAAAATATGGTTAAATTTTAACTAAACAATATAATCAAAGTAGATTAATGTATCATAATACTATAACTATATTTTTTCAGGAGCCTAGTCACAGGTTTTACCTAAGTTTATATCATGTTTAAAAATAATCTATGACATGCCTTAAGAATGGACAATCTAGATGAGGAACGTAATGTGGTATTTAAATATTGTCTTTGGCATCCATGTCATTAAAATTAATATTCTGTGGGTTTATTTTCAAATTGGTGGTTGTTTTTGTTTTGTTTTGTATCGTCAGAGAAAAGAAAAATAATAAATTCGAGGATTTAGCCACATTTCTCTTAAATGTGTATTAAACAACATGAAAATTATGAAAGAACGCACAGACTAACGCAGGTATATTTTTTAAAACAATTGCAAACCAATTTATTCATATTGCCGACTTATTATTATTCAAATTTACCGCCAATTTATTGTTTTGAGAACCCCATTCCATTCATATTTGAAGCGTTGTTGTGAATCCAATATGGCGATAGTTGATGTTGTACTTTGAAGGTACGTCAATTTGACGATTCTATCATGTTTATTCTGGTAAATATCGCGTAAATTGGGTATTTTCAACTGAAATTAATGATTCTAAGTAATATTTGAAAAGTTGCACCAGTGTTTGTGTTTGTATTAAAGCCATACGATCAGTATTGTTTTGTTTGTGATTTCCGATAATTTTAGTGATTATTCCATTGTCAAATAAAATACAAGATGTTTTTTGCTGTGAACGCTGAAACTTGTTATTGCTTGTTATCAATTAAAGTAACGTGGTGCCGCCTTCTCTTAGATTAAATGTGTTTCATTCAAAATTAAGAACAAGATGGATTATAATTACGGTAATTATTCTTGATTATTATTCGCCCGCTTCCATAAAACTTACTTTATTTTTGTTTCAGAAGATCATATGTTTTATACAAATGAGAGATAAATAATCTATTGGTTAGGTGCCCTAGATTAGCGCCATAATTATTGATTCATTATTTGAGTACATAGTGTGTAGAGCGCTGAAGATCATGAGTGACACACGACGAAGAGTGAAGCTATATGCTCTGAACGCAGACAGACAGTGGGATGACAGAGGGACAGGACATGTGTCGTCCTGCTATGTAGAGAGACTGAAAGGAACATCACTACTAGTGAGAGCAGAGTCAGATGGATCCCTTCTTTTAGAAAGTAAAATACAACCAGACACAGCTTACCAAAAGCAACAAGACACTTTGATAGTGTGGTCTGAAGGTGACAACTTCGACCTAGCATTAAGTTTTCAAGAAAAAGCTGGCTGCGATGAAATATGGGAAAAGATTTGTCAGGTATGTTTAAGAAAATAAATATCCTGAATCTGTATCCAGCTGTCTGATGATGACACCTAAATCTCATATTGAAATAGTTCCTTCAAAGCCTAGAACGTTTTATAATACATTTTTGCTTTCAGGTACAAGGAAAAGATCCATCAGTTGAAATCACACAAGATATTGTAGAAGAGTCTGAAGATGAAAGATTTGATGAAATGTCAGATAGTGTACAACCAGTGGAACTACCAGCATGTGAAATGGGCCGCTTGGAAGACATCAGTGAGCTAGTAAACAGTTGTCTTGTATCTCCAGCCCGAAAAGACAAACTGGCAGCTGCAATAGAGAGCCAACATTACATAAAAAAACTCCTAAATCTCTTCCACATGTGTGAGGATATTGAAAATATTGAAGGATTGCATCATCTTTACGAGATCTTCAAAAGCATATTCCTCCTCAACAAAAACACACTTTTTGACACAATGTTTGCAGACGATACAATATTTGATGTGGTGGGCTGTCTGGAGTATGATCCAGGTTTGCCACAGCCCAAAAAACACAGAGAATACCTTAAAGAACAGGCAAAGTTTCGTGAAGCCATTCCTATGAAAAACCAAGATCTGCTCGCCAAAATTCACCAGACCTACAGAGTCCAATACATTCAAGACATTGTACTTCCCACACCAACAGTTTTTGAAGATAATCTTTTAACGACACTGTCCAGTTTTATATTTTTCAATAAGGTAGAAATAGTTAAGCTTATTGAAGAGGATGAGAAGTTTTTAACTGACTTATTTAAGCTACTAATGGACAGTAAGACTCCTGATTCAAAGAGAAGGGATCTGGTATTGTTTTTGAAAGAGTTTTGTAATTTTTCACAAAATTTACAACCACAAGATAAGGATGCGTTTTATAAGACATTAGTGACACTGGGGATCCTGCCAGCATTAGAGATAACTCTAGCAATAAAAGATCAGAAAACCAAGACAGCATCAATAGATATACTCACCTACATTGTTGAGTTCTCACCATCTGTAGTAAGGGATTATACATTGCAGCAGGCTAATAATACTGAAGAGGTATGTACACTTGTCAATACCAAGGTTAAATGCTGACCTTTATGTAAAGATTATCTATCTAATCTGCTTTATCATTTCAGGAGCAAATGCTACTGAACATAGTGATAGAACAAATGCTCCGGGACAGAGATCCTGAGTTAGGAGGTGCAGTACAACTTATGGGTGTATTACGTATACTATTGGACCCAGAAAGTATGCTTGCATCAGTGAACAAAAGTGAAAAGGCAGATTTCTTGAATTTCTTTTACAAACACAGTATACAAACGCTAATAGGTAAGTCTATGACATAGTTTTAGTTAAAACTCACAATTCATAGCCAATTACATACTTGGAATATGTTGATGATCTCCGTGGCGCGCCAGGCAAAGGTAAAACAGCCACCTGTGACACAGAAGGTAATATTTGTGCTGTGTGAGTAGTCTAGCATTATTTATTAATTTGTGTTTTCTCTATAATCAAAGGAAGCTAAACTTATTTATTAGTTTAGGAGATTGAGACTGAACTTATTAGTGTTGATCTTTCGCTTGAGTTCATTAATTTTGATCCAACTCCCTTTAGGCTAGGCTTTGAAAGCACTTTTGATGGCCATAAAATTGCATATTACGAAAATCATTCAAAGATTTTCAATCGTCAAAATAGGATAGGTGGTTTTAAGTAATTCCACAGGTGTTAAAAAATAATAATAATAATAATACCCGCTATGTGTAGCCATCGCCTTTAGATTAACTTCTCAAAGGGCCTCTGTGCTGTTGGCTTCGGCCCCACGCAAGCCTTCCAAAGGACCGGGTCACTTTATGGCCCGAGATCATGGTAAATGAGGAATAATAATTCTGTAGCCCATAATTTTATTCTATTTTCAGTAATTTTTCATAGAAAAATCACCCAAAATAATCTTTGTCATATCATGGCGGCCCGATAATAATCAGAACTTTCGTAAAGCCCCAATTTCTTTGTCTCGACAGATTTGCATCTCTATCTGTCAAAAGTAACTATGTCTATGAAATGATGAATTCCGTTTTCATTAATTTGATTGTCAACAATTAGGGAACTTCATAGTCGTGCAAATACAGGAGGGTGCCACACACAGTGATTCTGGGCACCAAGGAGATCAACTTTTCATTATTCTATGTGGCACCCTGTATACCAAACAGAATAAAGTTCGTGGACAGGGTGTAGTAGTTTTGTCGTGAAGAGGTAACAAACATCCATCCAAACTTTCGCCTTAATTCTATAAGTGTAATTTATATTTTAAATTAAATTAACCTGTCCACAGCACCACTATTAGCGAATACAACGGGAGAAAAACCACTGCTAGAAGACTACCATACAGTGCAGCTATTAGGGTTGGTCTTAGAACTCTTGGCTTTCTGTGTTGAACATCACACCTATCATATCAAGACCTGCATATTGAATAAGGTATGTATAGAAAATATTGAAATACTCTGAATAGATCAGGATTTTACTATAAAAACCATAAAAACTCTTGAAGTTTGAATAATTCATTATGAATGTAAGATCAAGATTTACTCATATTATTTTCACAAAAAATTAATAGTATTTTGAAGGAGCTGAAGTAAGGGCCTGGAATACCGGTATTTTCAAGTACCGGTTCATCTGATTTTGACGTCATACCGATACCATTGGTATCGATATAAATTTTACCAATACTTTTTTAAAATTGATACTTGTAAGTACCGGTACTTCATTGGTATCGGTTCTAAAATATCGATATTTTCAATAAGTGCGTAAAATATCCAACAAAGTTTGCAAGCACGCCGCCCCTCCCAATGAAAATAGCATAATTACTGCTATAGTACCGATATTATTGGGTCCGGTAGCAAGCCCTGGCTGGAGTTGATTGAAAATCTATTTATCACTGAATCTCATCAGATCAAGGTTTTAGGGAAAAACTTGTGTTGTGATTGAAGAAGGATCATTGAACTGTGTTCTTTTTGGCGGCCTATGCCGGGACGACTACATGCGAGAGCGTCAGTCAAGTTCAGAATCTGGCAATACTTTCCTTAAAATCATAGTTTTACACATAATATTTTAAGTAATAAAGTATGCAATTTTGGCGTGTGTGGCCGAAATATCCTCTCTCCGTATTAGTCTGTTCTGTACAGTGATAAAAGC
This sequence comes from Eupithecia abbreviata, assembly GCA_943735965.1. Lineage (NCBI taxonomy): Eukaryota > Metazoa > Arthropoda > Insecta > Lepidoptera > Geometridae > Eupithecia > Eupithecia abbreviata. The sequence continues at coordinate 6,186,733 of OX030991.1, read as the reverse complement.
TAATAAGGCGCTTATCAGGGAGAGGCCAATCTAGGCTTTTAAAGTAACAAACGCAAAAGCCGTTGCGATGCTGTTTAAATATTTTTCAGAGATGCAAGAGCCTATTAATGATAATATTTTCTTTCATTCCAGGATCTACTACGTCGCATCTTAGTATTGATGAGGTCGACGCACACGTTCCTAGTGCTCGGCGCTTTAAGATTTATGCGGAAGATAATCGCATTGAAGGATGAGTACTACAACAGATATATCATCAAAGGAAACCTATTTGCACCAGTTGTTGATGCTTTCTTAAGAAACAATGGCAGGTAAGATATTATATCCCTTATAAGAACGAAAATTATGTCAATCTCTGTGTGGCACTAACTCAAAAGCAAAATTAGGCATTCAGTAACAACCAGTTTTACCTTTATTAACAAATCAATGATCAAGTCTGAACATCAGACTAATATTATAATTGCAAAGGTTTGGATGGATGGTTAGATGTTTGTTACTTTCTCACGCCTAAACTACTGAATCGATTGGGCTGAAATTTGGGATGTAAGTCTAGACATGGAACATAGGCTACTTTTCATCCCTTAAATCAGTTCCCATGGGATAGACTGTAACACATTAACCTGAGAACATTAACATTTAACACAAAGGATTGAATAATTATTATCTGAATAAGTGAATTGAATTGAAAATTTAAGATTTCCATAGAAAAAACGCGTCCGAAGACGCGGGCAGAAGCTAGTATCAAATAGTTATTTGATCATTGATAAGTATAGGGTTAATCAGCGAACAATCAATTGGCTTACAACCGATTTAGTATTAACTGAAACAGCAAGCCTTATGTCATACTAACTAAATACTTTACTCTATTTCAGGTACAACTTATTAGATTCCGCGATACTGGAACTATTTGAGTTCATAAAACTGGAAGACATCAAATCGTTATGTTCGCATGTCGTCGAAAACTATGGCAAGATCCTAGAAGATGTGGAATATGTGCAGACATTCAAAGCTTTGAAAACGCGGTATGATCAGCATCAAGACAAACTCAAAGAACGGGATCGAGGTATGTTTGATACAGATAGGATTACCTACCGAATTCTAAGTCATAAAAAATCCTTGAATTAGAAGTAAATAAAAAATCATTTGAAACTTGCTTGAATACATGCTTGCCAAAGGTTACGATTACTTTAGCTTATGTACTATTATTATTAAATACCTGTTCCCTGCGACTTCGCACGCTTACCGTATTGACCTAGATTAATATTTATGTCTGATGTATGCCATAATTTATGGGTGTTCATCTACACCACATTTCGCCTCTACTAATATTAGAAGGATCTTGTCGCTTTGGGAACTTCTATGTGAATTAATAAAATGTTGATTTGATTTGAGTCACTTTGTCATCAACAGTCATATAAAACCAATAGAAGCAACTCGCAAGCAAACTATTTCACCTTTTCAGTAAGTGGCAGCGTAGGCGTAACAGAAGCAGTAGTGCCGTCCCTTCTCCGCACGCGGTATCGGCGCGAGGCGCGGCAGCCCGACGAGGAGGAAGAAATGTGGTTCAATGATGATGACGAGCTGGATGACGAGACGTCTTTGGACGCCGCCACGCCGCATCCGACCGCTCACCACGCGTTAGATGCTATTGGTATGTTGCATTGCTAATTTTATTACCGTCTATTGACAAATGACCTCCGACAAATTGCGTTCCTTCTTGATGGATCTGCATAAGTCTTGGTATGTCTTGGTGCACTGATGTCATTAATAAATATTCGTCTTCTATATTAGTGTGAGTCCCAAGTGTACGTTGTGGTGGAGCGTAGATATACAAGCGTATGAATATAGTTAGATATTATAGTTTGTATTACAAATATGGGTACTCTTTTTGACATATTATAGGACCCTCTTTTTGACATATCGTTGTAATAACTAGTAATCACTCCCTACCTTCAAAAAACTGCTGCATCAGCATTATTTAACCATATAAAAGTTTGATAGCCTTACTTTGTGTCTTTTTAAGTTTATTATAATGTTTGTAATGCAGTTATTACGGTATGTAAAAAGTAACTTTTATAATTTGTTACCTTCACAGGCAAAATCGTTGAGAAGAAAGTGTGTGCGAGTAGCGCGGAAGTTGCGAACGGTCCTAGCAGGGTACTGCTGACGACGACCGCGGCTAAGCCTGCGCTCGCCGACGTTCAGGTATCCGAGCCCAGATTACTCAATAAGGTAAACTTTTAGTTCCCTCACTACCCTACTTCGCTTTCTGCTGGGGAGCGCATCACACTCAGATAAGGCAGTTTAGAACCGAAGCATACGACGACTCTTCACTATGAATAATATAAGATAACACTAAGATCGGGAGTAAAACTGTTAAATTTTGCAACTAAATCTTTAGCCCTGAGTGAAAGCAAAGATTTTTCTGTAGTTTTTTTGTCGTCGTATGCTTGGTCTTGAAAATGGTTTTGCCGTCGTCGTCGGTATTTTTTTTATCAGAAATACTACAACCCTAAAAGCTTATTGTGCTGCGGAAAGCTAAAAGCAGATCTTTCTCATTGCCTTCTAACAATGTCTCTTTTTCATCCGCCTTAGCCATTTGCCACACTTTTAATCATAAATGGTGAAGGGATCGTTTTATACCGTCATTTCACCCACAGTCAAAGCAACCCTATGATAACTAATTATAAGGCCGCCAATTGTACTTGTAACATGTTATGTCTTTTTATGTAATGATCTGCATCTGGTGTACAATCATGTATTTTTGTATTGTATGACGCATCGTTATTTTTTAGTCGAATTATAGATCTTGCATTAATTATAACAGAATGCTAATAAAGTTTCTCAATAACAGGGGCTGGTAGACTACGACGGAGACTCCGACGAAGAGGAAGATGGCGGTAGTGGCACAAGCAGTAACAGCGAAGAGCGCGATGAACGCGACGCCAAGCGGCCGCGGCTCGCGTAGTACCCCACTCACTTTCAAGGAATATAGAACACACGCCTCGCTACAGTGCGTGCCCAGTGAACCAGGTGACATATTCGTGATCTTGATTACTCGAAACATTCGCGGTTCACGTGGTGTAGATCGCGGGATCTAGATCGTCTTCCGTAACGGATTATGCGGACAGCGTTCTCTGTTTGTTGTGGTTGTTTTAATCATAAATTACTTCAATAAAATATCATTCTCAAAGGTAACTTTGCAAGAGTGAATAACTCTCATAAAAAGCTATTGCTTTACCGTTTTCATAGAGAATGTGCAAAGCAAACATCTTTGTAGTCTTCAGATAGCTCTAAATCAATACATGTGGCAAGACATATGTTTGCTTCATTATTTCATTCAAATGTTAGGGAGTCTCGGTGGTGTCAGAAAACTCAGCCTGAGCCTTCACAAGCTTAGGATGACTTTGTTTTAAGTTATTTAATGAGAAAAAATATAGTTAAAGTTAAACTCTTCCTAAAACATAAATATTGCACAAAATAAATCAAAGTATACCTAACATGATGGGTATGATGACACTATTGTTTGGGAAAAGTATCTGCTAGCTGTTGGTTGTATACTGAAACAAACATGGGCATGACCTGCCAATATTTATTTAGGTCATCTCCATCATTTGTAAATATTAATTACTAACACTTGAGTGTTCTACATTGTTCGAGTATGAAAACTTTCATACCTGTAGTGTAATATTTCAGTTGACATCAGAAGTGTAGAAGATTTTTTTGGTTTGTTGGTATATCCTAATGTAAGATTACTTTTGTCAATGATTTAAATCGAAAAGTACAAAGAAATTTTAAGTGGGGACTTAAAGATAGGAGTAATAGGACAAGGAAACTGAAGTATGCAATGTGAATGACGTGTAAAAATGTATGTATTAATGACAGAAAATTACTTATTGGAACATTAATAAATATGACCAATCATTTAGATTGTTAAATCGTACGTGCTGAGGAATTGCTACTAAGTTACAGGTTGAGCTCTGTTCATATTGCAGCAAAATTAGGGAATGTTGGAGCCGACAGGTCAATTATACCTTTTTATTTTAAGAATAGTCCCATTTTCCAATCCCTTCGAATTACTTAACTCAGCTGTATACAATAAATATTATCAGACTAATAAGCTTGAGTTTAATGTGTTTCTGTAGTTATTTAAATCTAGTTTAATATAATCTATGTTGTAATGTTTTACTTAGCTAGTGTTTCTTTGACCTCTTTGCTTCACTATCTTCCTTGCGCAATAAAAGCAGACCTTTGCTTCATCACATTCAGTTGCAGCCTGATCTCTACAAATATTTTCACGATAACGCTTTGTACTGCAATATTTTCTTATAGGTTTATACCTTAGTTTGCACAATTTATTTCACTCATTCCTTTGAGTTGAGCTTTTATGAGATTGTTTTGCCTAATTTCTGTATTATTTCGCTTGTTTTATGTTTTTTGACTCTATAATATTTATGACAAAGTAATTTAAAACTTTTTCTTACTCATCATTTAATCATAATAGTTCCTATATTAATCTCGTCATGTAAAAACCTTGGATTACGGATGTGATCATTCTTTCCGTAGAACTCAGGGTTATATTTGCATGCTTCACATCTATATGGATGATGATATCCCCTAATATTGATTTATGTTATATCTCACAAAAGCTCAACATTTGTTGAGAGTACAGTTTTTTTAAATTTATTTGTGCGGAGTGAATTTTGATACGTTTTTGGATACTGAAATCGGAATGACTGATATCAATTTTCTTAACAAAATTTTCCTTAACAATTTTCTGAAAAAAATTGGCTTGTTAATTATCAGAGGATCTCTCTGTTAATTTTCAAGCCAATTTTTTTCACGAATTCACCAATTTTTGATCCACATTTAAGTAAAAAAATGTATGCGTGTATAAAATTTTATGTGTTTTTTTGATTTAGCACTTATTTATTTTTGTATCTAAGCTTGTAATGGGAATAACGATAAATGTGCTTGATTTCATAAATCCGCTACGAAACTTGCAACACATTTGATCAATTTCATAAGGGTTTTGTTAACACACGTTTGTCTCGCCGTGACAATCTACGGTTTAATGATAATTCTGTATATGTGAGTGATCCCACTCACAGGTACAGGCCACAGGCAGTATTATCACTATGGCAATCGTAGATTTTTACGGTGGGCCTTTATTTAGGCTTGCCTATTTACGCGATGCGGTACCATATTGTAGTAAAACAAGTCTTGATTGGTTTAGATTAGAAAAAATAAACGCTAAGTGTATTTGCTGTAAAAATAAATAAAAATATGTATACAAATTAACTAGGCTTGTATGTATTTTGGAACTTCGAAAATTGAGAACAACTTAAAACAAGTGTGTGTTCTCAATATTCGTAAATCTTGCGTGGACGACATTATTCCTTGTCCATGCAAGTGTGTTTTATGAATAAAATCTTTCGCAGTTTGAAGAATTCATTATAAATGTAAGCGGGTTATCTACGAGCCTAGTTTCTGTTGGAAGAACATCAACATTTCACCCCCTAACGAGGGACAAAGTTCATAGTTTACCGATTAACATTTATAATGGCTTGTATGAAAGAAAATTATTTATATGCTATTTTTGAAAGTTCTTGCAGATCTTCAAGACTAACATAACCAACCCGCCTGCGGCAGTTACGCTATGTTACCATTGAAGATCTCCAACAATATTTCGAGTAAACATTTTTGTGTCCTATTATCAGTATTACGTTATCTATACTTTCAACAAACTTTCCCATTCTCGCTTATGATTGTAGCTTTTTTAAATGGCAAAAGTAATGTGTATGTGATAAAAGTATCTGATTAAGATCCATATTAATTTACTTTAAACACCTAGTTTAATCATGCGTATAATATGTAAATAATATTAGATTTTGTAATAAAAAATATTATCTTCTATGAATTTAGAAGCTTGCGATACTAGATTTGCCAGATTGTTAGCACTTTGTTTTCTGTAGTTGCGTAAAGGTGGTCGGAAATAAATCGTTGTATTTATTTGAGTTATATTTTGACGACTTTTACGTTTGAGTATACATCGTGAAGGGCTATGATTTAAAGTAGGAGCTTGACTCGTTTTACATGAACAACTAACAGAAAACAAAATTAATTTGAAACAAATATTTTATTGGAATAAAATAATAATTAAATTACTTTATAGCACTAACGTTAAAATAATTTATTTGGACGTCCACTCTGCTCTTACTCGTAGAACTGCCGCGCTGACATCTATACAAAAAATATATTAATTCTTCGGAAAAATACAAATATAGACTAGCCGCTCCATCCTTGGCCTGTCTGATGGTTATCCCTTTGCTTAAATATGCGTTGCGTTTGAGTATTCGGGCATCTGGTATTTTACCTATGATGAAAGAAACTACAGGATGAAAGAAACACACTAAGTACGCGTGTCAAGGTTGAATCCGTTACACCAATCTCCGTGCAAATCACCAACGCAACACCGCAGGCTCTCACAATCTTGAGTTTCTTTCGTCTATGGAGGATTATGCGATGATACCATTGTCATAATAAAGTTGGTTAGCGGAGTTCGACCCCTGCATGATCAATTCTTATTTCCACCTATCGTGCAGTCTTTCGTATAAAGCCTTAAGATCTCTTTAGTCGCCTAGCCAGCATTATCCTTTTAGCGATTAAATTTGCTACGCGATCTAATTCGTCACAAATCTACCCTTTTACAAGAAAAACTTCTGGCTAGAAATAATTCTTGCTGTATAAGATGTCGTTCCCTTGACGGTCAATATCGCCCATAGCTATTTTCAAAGCACCGATGCGTAAAATAGGTGAAGTGGTTTTTCTGTTTTTTTTTTAAATTTATTTATTAGTGAAAAGCACAATTCGATTGTATGCCTAATTTATTTTGTACATTTTCCTGATCAATACGGTTTATCAGCCGCACTCATTCTTATGTATCATCTCTAAAATACATATCAATTTATTATGTATCTGAAAACGATTGATCTCTGTAACCACCAGTTTTCTGCGTATGATGGTCACACACGTCGTTCTGACTCTGTTTAAAATTTAAGTCGCACAATGCACAGTAAAAGCGAGGCGATCACAAACACGCGTGGGGTGAATTTGAATATATTGTAAATAATAATAATGTTTTATGTAATATTTGATTTTAAAATCTGCCACAACCGCGTGTAAGCTAATAGCATCCAGCTGTCAATTATTTATAACAATAACTTATATTCCTTGAAGCAACTACATAGGGGCGTCATTTTTACTATCTGCCTTCTTACGAAGTAACGGTGCAAACCAGAATTTGGTTTTGCAAGCCTATCGGAGGGGCGCAACTGCAACTGACCATACGTATGCTACAAGATCTTGACACATCTAAATCGTAATGTCTGTTTTCGAAAATTTCTTACTACACGCAGTAGAAATAAGCCCCATTCGAAATACGAAGCTCTAGGTGAAAGTAGACTGTAATTAATTAATGATGACTATTTTTTATGTCTAGGTGGATGACCATCATAAACTAATTTATACACAAAATAAAATTAAATAGATATACCTATTGGCAAGTTGTGTAAAATAAATAAGCTTACTTATAATGCTATTATTATGATGTCACTAGTTAAGTAAGCAATATAAATATAAGGTAATTCAAAGGATGTTGTTTTAATTTCAAATCCAAGTGTCTTAAACTTTTAAATAGGTAGTTTAGATATAAGTTAAACATTCAAATCCGAGTAAGGTTATATTGTATGACATAAAACACACCACAAACATTTAAAATAGGTAACAGCACGCACACTGATCTTACGCCTAGATCTTAGTTTTATTTTCAAAGTTCCTAGCACTAACATCAGAGTATTAATAATTACTAAACGATCTAACGAATGAACACACATTCAGTCCTAAATCCTTTTTCACATGCACAATTGCACAAGCCAACATCGCTGCTCAGCCATTCCAACCGTTTGGGGCTTATACTACATACGCTTAACACGAGGTGCTGTCTTGTGCATGTGAAAATGGCCTCAGTAATTTCGCTCGTTAGATAAATAATTGTTTATCAATAACTTTAAAGTTTAGTGTCGACAACTTCAGTCTTCAGCTTGGTAGCGAGTGCGCGGCGAAGTTGCATCGCGTCCGGCTTTGGAAGCGGCGTGTGCCCGGCGAGGGCTGCAGCAGCGACGCGGGCCGACCGGGGCCTGGCCTTGGATTGAGAACCTTCTCCGCCTAGAAATAAGTGTCATATCAGGTAGGAGGATGCTGAGGCTGCTGAAAAGTCGGTCACGGTCACTTACACGGGGACTTTACAAATATTGCTGGAAATTAATGTTCACTAATTGCCGCACGCTTGAATAGAATGCCATCGATGACGTGAATAAATTTAAACGGAAACAACACTCCCAAAACAGAACTATTTGGAGGAAGTTTGGTGTCGACGTGAAGTCTTCAGTAGGAAGTGTCTAGTCTATTTTTGGATGATTAATGGAACAAAATGAGAATAAATTAAAACCTGACGACCACTGTGGGTGAAGGTTCGCCTGCGCAGTAGGTTGCGGGTTCCCGCGTCGGGACAAATATTTGAATATCTGCAGGTCGTTTTCTACTTATTATAAAAAAATATCTACCTATGTGTTGTAATGTATTGTATTCTAGTACCCATAACACAAGCTCTGCTTAGCTTGGGGCTAGATGATGCTGTATGGATTGTCCAGCATTATTATTATCAAAGTTAAAAAAATAACAAGGCCTAAGTTACCGGCAGCAACGTCGTCATCGTTTTCAGCATCACCAAGACGTTTCGCGCGGACTTGCTTTTTCAGCGCGAGCAGTTTGTCCCGTTGCTGTTTCAAGTACTCCTGGCGCGCTTTCATCTCTTCCTCGCTCACCTAGAAAACAGCCATTACTGTATTCTAGTCTAATGGAATAGAAGCCAGCAATTTGGCTAGTAAGTTAGGTAGCTATATTGCTCTAGAAACAACTACGTTCCTTCCTTACGCACTTCAACCTTCTTTGGCGGTGGCTTCGGCGGTTCAATGATAGTCTTCTTCACATCCTCTTTATCGGGAGTTACTTCTTCCTTCTTTTCGAAGCTGTGAAGCTTAGAAAGGAGATTCTTTTTTTCAGCAACAACATGCACTGGTACTGTGTTAATATCTTCTGGTTCGTCAAAGTCTTCAGCTAGTTGCAATCTGAAAGTTTAATTTGACTGAACGATTCGTTTTTGACGATACGAGTATAATATGTAGAAATTCTACATATTTGATGGATGACCTTGGCGATATATGTAGGTATGTAGCAATTCTACATTTTATCTACAAAATTCTACAGTAGAATTCATGACGACCTCTGTGGCGCGGTGGGTGAAGGTCCGCCTGCGACGCAGGAGGTTGCGGGTTCGATTCCCGCCTCGGGACAAATGTTTGTAGAATCGGCAAATATAAAATAATATTTATAATTTGCCGTCCCAGGTTTTTTTGGTCGTTTTCTATGAATAATAAAACAATTATCTACATATGTAGTACCTAATGCAATGTTTTAAGTATATCAATCATAATAACCCATAACACAAGGTCTACTTAGCTTGGGGCTAGATGATGCTGTGTGGATTTTCGGTACCTCACTGAAAATCTTGTTTAGGTACCTTACCCAGACCTTACCTTGCGATGGTATAAAAGTAGGTTAATACAACCAAAATACAACACAGTGCAGGTTGCCTGGCTTACGACTTAATAATCTAGCTAGGTACAAAGGAACGAATGTGAGGCACGTAGGTAGGCCTTACCCTAACCTACTTGTTCTTTAGTTCCGTCATAACATCATCGCATTCTGGCCAGCCATCGCTATCGTCACTTCGAGAAGTGTCAAGGTCTTCGTTATCCGACGAGAAGATGTTGGGCATTGCGCCAAAACGTCTTTCAATCAGCTCCAATGCCTGTAAAGAAAAATATGAATATATAAATATGAAAAAAGGATACGAAAACTGATGCTTTACTGCTGACTGAGTTAAGTATAAAATAAAGTATGTATGCAGCTATCGATTACCAATTATGTACTATGAAGCAAAAAAAAAAAAAAGTACAAAAAAGGTAAAAATAAGTAAAATACCTACATACTTTCTTTCGATAAGGTGTTTTATTATTGACTTTTATAAGTATATACATCTCAAATAAGTACGACTCAAGGAGGCCTTCAACTTAATCAACCGTGGTTGTGGTAAAGATCAGGCTGCGGATGATGATGCTGTTATTAAGACGTTATGAAGGTACCTGTAACTGAAGCTCCACGTTTTTATGCGTCATCATCTTGACGAACATCTCATAGTCATTTGCAGCCCAGATCTGTTCGAACAGCCTCCTGTGAAAATATGCTGGCAGACCAGCCAAGTCCCTGGCTGACAGCTTGCAGGCTGCTTCAAATTGATCTGCTGTTATCCCTATATCCTCCATGAATGAACCCAACATTACATCTACCTGGAATTGAAATTATCTAATCTATATCTAATTATAATCTGGCTTTCGCCGAAGCAAAGAGGTGTTTAAAAAGCTCGATAAAAACTATAAATAGGTAGGTAACTGTAGGTAATCAAAAATATTATGGATACCTATCATGCTTTTAATTATTCTGTCATCTGTGGTTTTGACCTACGATCACCGCACCGCTTGTTTCGTCGAATACTGGCGCCTGATAAATCAAGTTTAGCAATAATAATGTTAATGATTGCTTATTATTTATTAAAAGGCACTTACCAGATTCCGATATTTATCATGGATTTTTTTGTACTCTGGTCTGTCGAGCACTTCTCCATTGTCAGTAGGCTCAAATGCTAAAAACACATTTATTTATACAAAGTCAACCCACAAAGTTACCTTTTAAGTGGTACAATAAGTTCTGTTTCAAATAAAGATTTTTGTATTTTTCTTTATGGATTTAGTTGTTTGGTGAATAAAATACGAAAAGCAGCAGTTTTGTCTAATAATGTCGCAAAAAACTCACGCAACGACTTTTCTTCTATGAACGTCTGCAAAGGCACATTCCACACTGGACCATGAAGAAACCCAACAAGCGAGTCGAAAACCCAAGCATTATCATCAGCACCCTCCATCTTCTAATACCTGCTAGTAGAACTTGAGATTATATTTTCTTGATGCAATGCTATAATCGTTTTTGTATTATTTTTGATGCAATGAGAAAATCTGCAATCTATGCTGCAATCTGAGTGAGCTTATGACGTCTGTTTATGGTTTTCAGCGGTGTTTATGTTTCGTGTTGCTAGGGTTACTACTTTGATGGCTGTCCTTGGTATCGAAGGTTATCGATAAAAGTATGACGTGTGGTATGAGCTAGGTACTTTTCTATGATATTTTTACAACTATTGTAGGTACCTAGGTATAAAAATTGATAACCACCTACTACCAACCACTACTCACCAACTCATGTGGCTAGGACTAAACGAGTTGAAATTATTGTGTTACGGTGTCCACCAATTTATTGTTTATAGTAAATAATTATATAGGTATGTAACATTACAGCAATTTAAAACTAAGTCGTTACATTATGTGTGTGTGTTTGTGGTTTAAGAGATATTATTCTGAAGGTCTTTATTGAGACATAATTATGCTGTAACGGAATGTTATACAATGAAAAAATGAATGAGGTGATGATAGTTGCATGGGGAAAGAAAAAGGCTCCTCAAGCTATACCGCCTGTATTTCTAAATTGTAAAGAATTTAATATTGTTAAGCAATGGAAGTGGACCTACTTCGAACATTATAATTAAGTACTAATGATCCTAAATCCTAAGTATTCATCATCAGCCTATAGCATATTTTATAATTAGGTGCCTGACAAAGAAAGTATGAGTATGAAGGTCGATTTTCAAACCACTATGCGTCCCGCCATTTTCACTCTTGTGAGTACTTAACGATAAAAATACTTACTACCAAGACAGAAACGGACATTGGTAGAATGTATATATAATATATATTTATATTCTACCATATACATTATGGAATAGAATTGCGTCAATCATGATGCAGAGCCGTCTAGAAAGAAGTTGAAGTACAACATTGTAGAGTTGCCGTGCCGCCGCGCCACTCCCCGCCACCGCCGCGCCGCCCGGCGCCCGGGCGCCCGCCGCCGCCGCGCCGCCGCCGCCGTCGCCGCGCCGCCGCCAGCCGCTGCCGTATCTTATCTTTTTGGTCTGTTTCGGACTCTTTTCTGACCAAAATGACGTACCTATTGTCGAAACGGAATATAATTTAACTTATGTCTTTAATTTATGTACGCTCTATCTAGCTAGAAATATTAATAACATTTAATGCTTATATGCATTATACCTATTATCCATCCACAGGTACATTACATATAAACTTTTTTTATTTAAATAAGTGTCAGAGGAGAGTTGCTACTCTTTCTATTATCAGGATTTGCAATTTTCTAATTTACTAAACAGATCGTTTTGTCATATTCCGGACGACTTCAACTTCAACTTTTTATTTTTATGGGTCGCTGTGACTGTGCTGCCACAACTCTGCCAGTGTCCTATTCCGGACGATATTTGCGTTCGGCGCGGAGCGTTTTAACACTTTTAACTTAACTTTGACAGTTGACTGCCGGCAACACTACACTACAACATATACAAAACAAAAATGTTGCAAAAATCGATAGATTCATCAGCAGAATGCAAATGTTTTTACTGATTATTACTCCTATTGTAACTTATATTTGATTAGGAATTTGGGGATTCTTTGGAAATGAGCCTTCCTTCAGAAGTTACAGCGATGGACAGCCGTACGTTATTGGAATGCGAAAATGTGAACGGTGTTAGGTTATCGCTGAAAATGTTAACTGGAAACATTTCAAGGGTCTCGACTGCGGCCCATTCACCAAAGTCTAGAAAATTCATTATAACTTTTAAAAGTGAAAGAAACAGGAACTCATGGGCGAAGACGTCGTTGTTTACAGCAATTCTCTTCAACATTGTGGTGTTCAGCTATATACGGATCAGTATAACCGCTTTTGCCTACATAACTTTGATATGTTCTTTTCTAGCATGTTTCTGGATCACACACAGTGTTCAATCAGGTAACAACAACAAAAATTCAATAAAATACCAATTATTCACTGATTACTCTGCTCTAGGCATTGGGGATCTCAAAACAGTGAATGTTCCGTGGGAGATAGAAATTTTGTCAAATGGTCCTTTATCAGCCTCACGGAAATGCTATCTAATAAACATAATTAAGGATTTAAGTCACTACTAACCAGAAAACATTACCTATATGCAATTGATGCAATATTTTTGACATCTATTAAACTGCTACAGATTTTTGTATGCTACAAGGAATAAAAGTAGCAGAAAAGAAATGGAACTCAAATTAGTGTTTTTTTTGCTGGCTAAGGCGCGCTTACCCCGGCGCACACTGGTACCGATTAATGAAATCTGGGACATAGAGGTCGAAGTCCGAATTTTGATCTGATTTTTTTAAATTAAGGTCTTTGGGTGATTATAAACCTCTTTTATAGAATACGTTTTTTTGATATACATGCCCGTTTCCAAGAAAAAAAATGATAATTTTTTTTTTGTATGGAGAAAAATGATTTTTTTTATTTTTTTCGTAAACGGGCAGAGATGTTAAAACCAAACCTTGTAGGGATTATAGAAGGCATAATACCTTGCATTATCTGCAAACACATCTACTTCATATCTCTGCCCGTTTAAAAACAGTAGGCGTTCAAAAAATAAAAATATATTACGTGATTTAATTGGTTAAAGACGCTTGATTGATACTTAAATAGTGAAATTTTAATAATGTCACTTCATTCCATCGGTAAAAAATGGAATAATAATAATAACACAATAGCTCAGGTACCTGTATAATATACTTGTCGTCTTACTTTCTACCTGAGTATTGTTTTAGCTGGAGGCTCTTGCAAGGTCGAATATCCTTTATTGTTCACGTTACCTGTGAGTGCATTCTTTTGTATCTTATCTATCCCTTCCAAATTATCCTAATTATTATTTGTTAAAAAAATGGTGCCATTCGATTGTTGGCTACTAAAGTTTAAACACGTAAACGCTCTTTCCCTCCGATATGTCTCAGTTTACATCAAATTTGGATATATATATGCTACTAAAATCAAGTGGAAATATCAAAAATAGTGATATATTGTGCAATACGTTGTTGAATCAAATAAACGTTGAAGTTTCTGCTGAAGATCTAAATATTCTGAAACAATTCACAAGAACATACGTGTCAAATTTACACAAGAGATGGTTGCAAGCAAATAGATGTCAATCAAATTTTTTCACCAAGAACATGGAATGGTTACATTTGGATATCTCGTGGCCATCTTCATACTTCAACTAATGAATTTAAAACAATACTCAGGTAGAAAGTAAGATGAAGTATATATACAGGTACCTGAGCTATTGGGTTATTATTGTTATTATTCCATTTTTTACCGATGGAATGAAGTGACATTATTACAATTTCTCTATTTAAGTATCAACCAAGCGTCTTTAACCAATTAAATCACGTAATATATTTTTTATTTTTTGAACGCCTGCTGTTTTTAAACGGGCAGAGATATGAAGTAGATGTGTTTGGAGATAATGCAAGGTATTATGCCTTCTATAATCCCTACAAGGTTTGGTTTTAACATCTCTGCCCGTTTACGAAAAAAATAAAAAAAAACATTTTTCTCCATACAAAAAAAAAATTATCATTTTTTTTCTTGGAAACGGGCATGTATATCAAAAAAACGTATTCTATAAAAGAGGTTTATAATCACCCAAAGACCTTAATTTAAAAAAATCAGATCAAAATTCGGACTTCGACCTCTATGTCCCAGATTTCATTAATCGGTACCAGTGTGCGGCGCCCAATATGGTTGATGACCCTGCATGTGCACTTATGTGCTTTAGCACAGATATTAGAGACTTGCTGCAATAAATTGTGTTATTAATTTAGTCTTTTTTATATTATGTATGCTAGTTGTAGTAGGCCTTTGCCCAGCAGTGGGACAATAATGGCTTAAAATAAATGAATAAATAAATGTTAGTTGTATGCTATTATTGCGACTTGTAAGTTACCAATAACTTGATTATTCTAGTTTTAAGGTATATATTACTATGGACCATAGAATAAGTTAAATAAGATCTATACCTTTTCTATGGTCTGAAATAAATATTTTCTATTTCTATAAAAAAATGATTTATTATTATTATTACCAAAGTATCTGATTATTTAAAATTATTTTCAGAATCCCTCTTGGTCATCCCAACAGTAGGAATACAAAGCACAGTGAAATATGTTTGGGGCAAGGAAGAGAATTTTATATCTTGGAACAGCATTGACGACGTCATTATCAACGAAGCTATCACAATGGTACAAATATAATTGCTTCTTTAGAATAATTAAGGAATATTATGAAGAAGTTGTAACAGCTCCCTCTGTGAAAAGGTTCTAAAACAGACACTGGTTACAAACGCAGAATCTGACCACTATTAGAGACAAACGATTGTCGTGAAAAACAAAAGCGCTGTGATATAGACATAATAACTCTCAGCTGCTCCTCTATAACTAGATAATAATAATTATCAAAACCTATTAAGCAAAGAAAAATCACAGACTTTGTTATAGTTTCATATCTCATTTTTACATAATAATCTGGACAATACTGCATGTTACCATCTGAAAATTACCAGTAACACACCATTTAAAAAAGTAATTCTTTTTTTTACAGAACCGTGTCTTATTCTTCCTAACGGTGCTGGTGAAGCCAAACTCTGAATCAAATAATCAAGACACAGTAAAGTTGGTGCCTATGTTTCAGGTGTGTATGAGTGAACTTAACTGGCAGTACGTATACATATCAATATCAGTACTATAAGGCCTCTGTTTAATATGCCTACCTGAAACCAGGGGGATTTGCCATAGTCACCATAATTGGCAGACATATTGATGATTGCAGTGTAGGTCTTAAAAATACGTAGAAGGAAGCTGGTGCCCTTCCTCTGATAGATTCTCTTAGTCGGCTCTTACAACATTCACAGGCTCAATTGGCTTGGTGGGGCTCTGTGATTTCGGATATGTTCCAGGCACATATTTATGTATATTTCATGTACAATAAAGTGTTCATTCATTTATGAAAGTGAAGCTGCGGGTAGAGGCTAGTTAAAAATCCTATTATAATATTATAAACGCGAAAGTTTGTAAGTATGGATGGATGTTACTCTGTCACGATTTTGATGAAACTTCACAATAATATAGCTCACATATCAGTATAACACATAATTCATAAAGATATATTGTATATTATCCAAAATATCTATCACCACGCGGGTGAAATGTGCAGCTTGTAATGCTATAATAAGTATTCAAGTGTAGAATTAACAAATATTGTTTAGTCTCATTTTGTGCACACTTCTCAAAACATTTGTCTCACAAAACCTTTGTCTTATTCACAGAATACCAAACCTAGACTAATGATGCTGGAAAAAGTCTACTCTGAACTTCAAGCCTTGATGAGGGAGATTGTGAAGGACCAGAGCGAAGCCTCTGGTGACAATGGATAAATTCTTGCTGTATAAGTTATTTATTATATAGTAGCCTTATGAAGCATAGCACAATTGTAATAGTTGTTTATAGTACACCTGCTTGGAAAGTTGCTCATTCCTTTTCTAAGCATGTAGGAAATATTTCATTACTGTTTGATACTACAATGCAGGACAGAAATTACACACAGATAGCCTTTTCAAATTATATTTTAAAATGCGGTGTAACCATATTGTGACATTGGTATGTTACTTATAAGAGTTTGAAACACAACAGGGAATTACTAGGGTTATTGACCCTACAGTAAAACACAACTTTACTCAGTTGTCTGTGATGTACAAATTTGTGTATTTAAACCCACCAATTGAATTGAATAAGGTTGTTACAAGGGTGATTCTGCCATAATCTATAGATAAGCGTATTTGTAATGTACTTTTATATAGTTTTAAGTTCTTACTGTGTTCTTACTGCTTGGCAGGCGAATTCTTAAAAATACACTAGGAAGCTGCTGTCTTTTTTGTGGTTCCCTATTTATAAAGTTTTAAAGTTTTTGGCTGTGTGATTGGTTGTAGTTAAAAAAGAATTTTTTTCTGCTTGGCAGTAGAATTCTTTATCACAGTGAGGTTTTAAAAAAATACATAAGCTGTATTCCTTTCTGTGTTAGATACCATTCGTCGGTTCTTACGATATCCATAGTTTCATTGGAGGGTCTATTCATAAGCCACGCTCTTTTTTGGTGATCATCATCATCATCAGCCTATAGCAGTCCACGGCTGGACATAGGCCTCCCCCAATGAGCGGCATAGCGCCCTGTCTTCAGCTTGCCGCATCCAGCATCTACCTGCAGTCTTTCGTAGGTCGTCATCCCACCTGGTCGGAGGGCGTCCTACACTACGTTTACTGAGTCGTGGTCTCCTCTCAAGAACACGTTTGCCGTTTGTGTTTGTTCTGCCGTTCTGTTTTTTTTGGTGTTAGTCACTGTTAAATCCGTTAAATCAT
This sequence comes from Eupithecia abbreviata, assembly GCA_943735965.1. Lineage (NCBI taxonomy): Eukaryota > Metazoa > Arthropoda > Insecta > Lepidoptera > Geometridae > Eupithecia > Eupithecia abbreviata. Next base: position 6,169,178 of record OX030991.1, on the reverse strand, counting down.
TTTCTGTAGGCACATTATTAGAGAGCCAGTTTTGTTTATAGAAACATTCCAAATAATTATTATAAGCCAAAGATACTCATTAGTTATAAATTATTGGATAAGGAAACATATCAAAACCTAATCATTAATAGTGTTAATAATTGGCATTATTGTTAGATTGTTATATTTAAGAATCTTGACTGAATATTATTATAGTTTGACTGAAACTGCTGTACCGCGCCTGAGGTATGCGAGCGGCGAGACGGGGGGGGGGGTCCGATCCACCAGTCTGCCGTCAACGCGTACTCTTGCTCTTTTTTCCTCGCCCCCCACCTCGCCGCACTTTCCTAAGGAGCGGTACAGCGGTATCGGTCAAACTATAGTTGATTATTTATCGTCGTAGGTTTATTTTATGTATGTTAGACTAAGGTATATTTTTTATGGGCCGTAGTTTTTAAGTATTTTCCATCTTGTACTAGACTAATGTTGCCTGAAATAAATGATTAATTATTATTATTATTTATTAGTATTAGACCGTTAGATATAAATTATACAAGTTTACTCGATTATCCAATGAAGTTAATAGAAATCATAACCACAATACCTACTTTATTTTAAGGTTTTTGTATACCTAATGCACCTACCTAAGTTTAAGATGTAGATACGAAACTACCGGGTTAGATGACCACAGTATGAGATTTTTAAATAAATAACTTAACCGAGATGGTCGTTTTATTACGCATTTCTGAGTTAGTTCAGATTGTTAGAAGATATAGATAGATACATATTTATTTATTGTTCCAAATTTGTTACAGTTTACCGTTGATAGCGACTAAATCCTTACATAGGTTAACTTTTAACTTTTACAAATGAATGCCCAAACGGCTCCTGTGCATTCAGATCCTTCGAGATAAGGCGTTAGATTAGAATTGCTTTGATTTGATTTTAATAAAAGACCATTAATTATTAATTAATAGTTTTATCTAGCTAGACATAAGTGTTTTCTTAACAATCTATATATATAAAAGAATGTCGTGTTTGTTACAACACTTATAACTCGAGAACGGCTGGACCGATTTAGCTGAAAATTGGTGGAGAGGTAGCTTAGAACCAGGAGTCTAACATAGGATACTTTTTATCATTTAAACAATTTGACACATAGATTTCCACGGGGGCGAAGCCGCGGGGAGCAGCTAGTTCTTAAATAAAATTGATACCTATACTTAAGCTGAGCCCAAGCCGAGCCATCGAGTCGAGAGAGCCACGAGAACACTTCACTTTTTGCTCCTGACCACCGAACAGTGAACTACAACTGCCTTACCTAATACCTAGTCCGGGTTTCATTCTAGATTATTACACAGGCCAATGTCCAGCAGTGGACTAAGATTGATGCTGATAATGCTAACACAGTAACAGTAAAGTATACTTAGATACCGCGTACTAGGAAGCGTACAGAAGCTAGTAGGTAGGTACTTAGGTAGTAAAACTGATTTACTAATCTATAGTTAGGAAGTAACAAGTCTAATTCAGATTCAGGCGTTGGCGCCATCGAACGGTAAGTAATATAATCATAGTGTTAATTTGAGATGGATATACATAGTTACCTACATATTCACTGTGAAACCACCCGCCGCGGAAACGGTACTAATAAACTAATCAATTAATTGAATGATTCTGTAATTACAATTACTTAGCTACCTTCTTAGTACCTAGGTTCGGCTGGTAAAGTCAGCGTCAAATTGATATGAGCGTCTAGAGTAGTCAAAATGATCTGAAAAACATAAAAGCAATTTGATATCACCCAAGGTGTTCAAAATATCTTAGTGCTCATTGTTTCATATTTATATGAGCAGTCAGGTTGTTCAAAATTATGTTAGCAAACAAAGCTTTCATGTTTTTCAAATCATGTTGACTAACTCGAGACGGTCTTGCTTCGTTTACGCACTTTTTGCCAGATTTTACGGTGACACCATGTATCTACCAAATTGAAATGTACATATTTATTTCGTCGGTATCTACCTCTCCCTAGTGAAGATGATCCATTTTGGCAAGGCAAGCTGAGAGAGTCTAAGTACATGCCTGATAATGATAATGCAAAGCCAGTGAAGCATTAATTTCGGCCTGAATGTTCTTAATCAGATTGAAAGCAATTTGCTTTCACATTTGCACCTGAGGAAATAATTATATAGATAGATAAAAATACTCTATTGCACAGTTAAAACTAAGAACAATTTACAAATTAAACTATAATATTTTTTTACTAAAACCGCACACGAATGGTTCCTTACCATTATCTACAAAAACGGCAAAAAATCATGTTTGCTGTGTGGCCCCCTTTAAATAGCCCCTTTAAATATTTGTTTTATTTATATTTGACTCAATGTCCCTAAAATAATAAGGAATAACATAAAATAAATACTGGGAAGCGGCATAAAGTCCCGGCAGAAGTGAAACTTGTGATATGCATGTTAATCTGGTCCTATTTCGTTTAAAAAACTTATGTATGTAGGACTTTACTTTAGGATGTAGGAGTTTATTAGCTATTTAGGCGATACGAAGGTACCTCCAAACTCATCATAATAAACCCATCAGCAGTAACATCATGTTATTACGCAGCAGGTGCTCTGAAAATCACTGAACTTCGAGTGCGCCACAGAATACACAGCAGGTAGTACCGTCTAAATCTAATTATGTAATTGAAATCATTCGTCGTTGCGTCCCCCAGTGAGGCAACGGTTGCTGCCTGCATCACCAATTAGTTCGCACCGCTCTCGTTGGCTACAGCCAGGGAGGGAGCTAGGGAAACCTGGATGGGGCTTGGATTGTGCGTTCACGAAAAACTTTTGTCCGTGACTACAGAAAACTCGACACTATTGTGCTATATCCCGAGGTCTATGGTCAGGGAGGGAGCGAGGGAAACGCAGGTGGGGCTTGGATTGTGCGTCCACGAAAAACGTTTGTCTGTGACTGAACCTACAGCAAAAATAGACACCATTTTGCTACATCCAGAGGTCTACGGCCAGGGAGGGAGCGAGGGAAACGCAAAGCTCGGATTGGGCGTTCACGAAAAACTTGTCCGTGACTGAACCTTTAGCTAAAAAAGGTTTTTGTTGCACCTTGAGGTCAATTGCCAGGGAGGGAGCGAGGGAAATGCGGGTGGGGCTTGTATTGGGCGTTCAGGAACAGTTTTGTCCTTGACTTAACCTGCAGCAAATATTCACACTTGTTTGTAGTAGAGTCTACTACAAAACCAGAGAAGGTTACCTACCCAAAGGTTGCCAACAGGACCCTATTACTTCTTGTTTGATGACTACTTGAGACTTAATATTCATTCCGCCAGCACGGCCGTTATCTGTCGGTATGCACTGTAGATATAAATACCTTTATACACTGTACAGTATAATACCTTTTTGTCTGTCAAGGTCTGACACGCTCAATGTCTGTACATATAAACAACAGGTTGCCAACGGGACCCTATTACTTCTTGCCTGATTTTTTATACCTTACTTGCCCAACTGGTGGGATGACGACCTGCGAAAACCTGCAGGTAGATGCTGGATGTGTCAAACTCAAGAAAGGGCGCTGTGGCGCTGTGGCGCTGTGGCGCTCATTGGGAGAGGCCTATGTCTAGAAGTAGACTAAAATTTCCTGATGATGATGACTTGCCCAACTTAACCGTCACCTTGCGCCGGCCCTGACTTCACTTCCACCTGTACCTACAGAGGCATCTGTGACTGTGCCATTTAGTCAAAAGCACATTTCCAGATGGTGAGTACGCGTGCAATCTCGCTCGATGGCCTAATTGACGAGCCAGTCCCATGACTCTCGGATCGCATGGACACATTTTGTTTGCTGAAATTATTCCTGTACAATTTCACAGTTGTCATAGTTAGTTCATCGTTCAATTATGTTAGAGGGTCTGGCTCTAAGGTCATAAAATATGAATTACATTACCTATGTTAATGTAAGTAAGTAATGTGTAATGGGCGGTCTTATCGCTTATTAGGGATCTCTTCCAGGCAACTTTTGGTTGTAAAGAGTTTTATGAATTTAAAAAATACTTTTATCATGTTTGTCCAAAATCTAAAAAGCGAGCTTCCAAATCACGGCGTCAAAACAAAAACGTATTCTCCGCAATCTTCATAGAACGTGTCGTAACCAACCCTCCGGATATAATGATCAACAACGGAAGTTCCAAGTGGAAATCTAATCCCCTTTTTAACTTGCAGATCAAAGTCGCTCAAGTACAAGGGTCGTGTTGATACCAGAAACATGAAGCCCCACCTATTGAGAATATAAGGAACTAGTTACTGCCCACGGCAACGAACGCGTTGTTTAAATGGAAATGGTTTGACGGAAACATTTTCACATCTAAATCCTACTAATATTATAAATGCGAAAGTTTGTAGGTAGGTATGGATGTTTGTTACTCTTTCACGCAAACACTACTGAACGGATCAGGCTGCAATTTGGCATACAGGTAGTCCCAGGCCCGGAATAAAACATAGGTTACTATTTTATCCCATGAATCAGTTCCCATGGGACAGAAGCAACCCTAAAACGTTTCTACAGAAAATCACGTGCGAAGCCGAGGGCAGAAACTAGTATAAATATAAATACAAGTGTGTGCACAAACTGCTTCCTTTATTATTATTATTAACTCATTTATTCTCAGATTCACAATCCATAATAAAATAATGCACATACAAATTAAAAATGTCAAAAACGAAATAAAATAAAACTAGAATAATATAACGTAGGGAAATTAAAAATAAATAATAAAATACAAATTGAAAGCTTACTAAGCTAACATTTAGAAGGATGTAGACCCCATTAATATCTTCATCCATTTGTTTTGGATGGGACAGTCGAGACGTGAAACAATCATTTTCAGGATGTCGTTTATTGACTCCACTAACGCATAAAGTTACCGAACTTAAAGGCTCTGATGGACTTGTCGCTACAAATTAGCTCTTCTTCCTTTTGGCTTTCGATAAGTTTTCGAAAACGATGTTTTCAAAACGGATGTTCTAGAACCACTCAACCAGTAACCACTTGATTGATAGCAATAGACCCTTCACAATCTATATGCTAATCACCATAGTATCCTATTTATGTAAATTACATAGGTATGTAAACAGCTGGATTTGCCTAATCTACGTACTTTTAATAATAGGTACCTACTACAAAGCCAAGTATATAAGTTACTTGAGATAGCTTCCGTTGCAAGCCATCATCTTTAACTGACGAAACGAAAACCAAAAGTTGAGGAGGATATGTGTTCGGCTCTATGTATATTATGTTTGTATGTTCTTCAATGTCTCCGTCAATCATAGAGCGATTTGGAAAATTATTTTGCTATTGTACGGAAAATAATCCCAAGCTGGTTTTATAAAAAATATTTTCGAGTGATAAAGTACGAGCATTTCTCCTAAGTCACTTAAAAAACAGTGTAACTATTGGAATTTGAACTTCGTTTTTAGTTTTTCCGAAACAATCAAATTATTTAATTACCTAGTCATTATCTAGAGACAATAAAAGATATTAGAGGAATAAATACTGATCGAAAACTAAGAAAAAATACAAACAGTTTATTTAGTGAATCCTCTTTTCTCGATCCAGTCGGGACAATGGTGTCCCGATAAAATCAGAAAGACGTTTACTAAGTTCAGTGGCGTTAGAAACTTCTTGTCCCCGGGGTCACTTGTTTGACAGTTTACTTAAACTTAAAAACCTAATAAATAGTGCGACTGGGGAATTTTAACTTTCCATTATTTCAGCGAATTTCAAGACCGTAAAAGCTCATGGAGGAATAGAGTAAAAAAGTTTGTAAGATACTCAATATTTAGGGATATTTACTCTGATATATAAACTTTTTAGTTTTTAGGTTTCGTAGTCAAACCGGCCTGGTGATTATGTAACTCGCGACCAGTTTGCGACAGGCGTTTAATTTACGCCTGTCGCAGCAATCAGTGCTGTCAGTCAATTTTGTATTAGTTTGACACCAGCTACAACGTCAAAATTGGTCAAAATTGATGTTTGACAACCATGATTGCTTAATTTACGCCTGTCGCAAACCGGTCGCGAGTTACATAATCACCATACATGAAACCATGTCTTGGAAGAACCAAAAGTGTAACAAGTGGAAGTCAACATAGATATATTTAAGTTCAGTTGTTGACCATTTTAACATTGTTCTGTTATCTACGAATGTATAACGGTACAAAAATTGTTACGCGCTACGAAAACTGCTACGCGCTAAGAAAATTGCTACGCGTTACTAAAATCGTTACGTGCTACGAACATTGAGACGTGCTACGAAATTGCTTTGCGCTACACCATGAATATTGCTACGCGCTACGAAAACGCCACGCAAAAACGAAAAAACTATTTTATACGTTCATTGTTAGCGTTCCAAGTAACGAATGTACATATATCAGTTAAGGTTTTATTTTATGAAATTTCTTGTTTTTATTTAAAACGACTATCTTCCACCGGCTATCTTCTATTACATCGAAACATTTGAGTTTAAAATAGTTCTTTTTCATAGTAATTGATTTCATATGTAACTGGGAGTCACGGACGTAACTAGGGGTCAGCTAATTGTTAGATGAACGCCACTGTACATAATGCTATGAGTTCGTATAAGCCGCAAAGATTGCTACACGCTACGAAGTTGCTACACTCTACGAAGTCTCTACGAGAAAAGTGCTACAAAAACGCCACGCGCTGCTATATACCACGCCCAACCAAAGTTCCTACGCGCCACGAAAATTTCTACGACCTACAAAAGAGCTACGATCCTCGAAATGGCACGCAAATCACATTATAAAAATAGATTTAGGTTACATTTTTATTCAACCACCACTGTAGAGCGTCCCGGTCGTCTCTCCAGGGAAATCACTCGACAGTAATTATGCAGTTTATGTTTTTCCTGCTCTGCTGACGAGGGTGAGAACAGATAACAGCTATTTGTATCTGGGTGTCTAATTGTGGAGTGATCTAGATGTAGAACTACATTCGAGTATGTCCTAGTTTAATTTGTTTTTGTTTACCCTTTGGTTGGTTGATCATTAATTTTAACATTTTCAACGAAATACCATTAATACGTTCTAATTCACATACAAACAAGGCATACGTTTTAATGATAGTTCTCATTATATGTGTACGAGTAAAATAGTTTGGATGGATGGATATTTGTTACTTCTTGACCAAAACTACTGAACGGGTCAGCTAAACATAGGCTACTTTTACCCTATAAATTAAGTTCCCATGAGAACCTCTAAACGTTTCCATAGAAATAATAGTGCGAAGCTGCGGGCAGATACCAGTCATTCATGTTTAAAAGTTTGTTGTTCGAGGAAATCTCTGAAACGACTAGTCCGATTTCCAAAATTATTTCACTCATAGATAGCTATGTTATGTCTGAGTGACAAAGACTTTTATATGGGCACTACGTGAGCAAAGCTACGGGCAGAGGCTTGTAAAGTTTTAAAGTAGAACGTTATTAACTACTTAGGTACCACTTAGGTTTTCAAATTCTATTTAAAACTGAGTTTATACTTAAATTAAGTATTAAATATTCGTGAAACGCCCTTTCGGCCCAAACATCGCATCACAATGGCCGAGTCCGAGCAAAGTCATTTCCTTCAGCAAATACTGTAAGAAAATATGGGAAATAAAGCTACTAGATATAACATGACAACATATCAATATTATTTGAATAACTTTAATAACTGTAGGTACCTGATGGATGGATGGATGTTGTTATTTCTTCACGAAGAAACTACTTATAGTCCGCGGACAGAAACTAGTAGATTATTTATAAGCAATACAATTATTATTTAATTTAACTACTTATTCCAAGATGACACTCCTATATTAATTATCTTACATATCTTCTATAATATAAAAATGGTTCACTGAATGTGTTGCTAAGCGCAAATCTCGAGAGCAGCTGAACAGATTTCGCTAATTCTTTTTTTAGAATATTCCTTGAAGTACGAGGATGGTTCTTACGGAGAGAATAATTTAAAAAATTGCCTGAAACAAATGACCACCTCGTCGAAGCCGGGACGGGCCGCTAGTGATTATATGTATGTATATTTAGCTTATAATTAAGCTGACATCTAACCACAAACAACCCAAAAATTGTTGTGCCCTGACAGGGTTTTAGCATTGCGCACCTACCCACTAAGATACTACACCTAAGAAACTACCTATATGCATGAAATTACAATAAATGATATGAATAAATAATAAATAAATTATCACAATAACACCTAGAAATTAAGCTATTATTTTTACAAAACCTGATCGATAGTTACTCGGCTGTCTCGCCAATTACAGTAACAACACTTCCTAACCTCTATGGTTTTAGTGTTGTTATTATAAATCTTCGTAATATTATTTTACTTTGGTAAATACATAAAGAAAACTTGAAAATTTTACGATAGGTTTTGGTAGGTCTAATCAGATTTATTTATCTTTAACAAAAGTGCCAGCAGTAGCAGTGCTTTTTAGGTATGGGACAAGGTTAATTTATTATCAAATGAATGGTTTGCTAAAAATAAAACAAATGTGTAACAATGTCTATTGTTTACAATTAACTATAAAATATAACCAATGCTTATTTGAAAACACAGACCAAACACACCAACAACATAATTAAATAAAGATTAGGTTGCTATTCTGGCATCATAGTAAAATAATAAATAAGTTTAATAAATGTGTGAGAGAAATAAGCTTTTACCGACGGTGGTAAATGTATGGTAAAAGTATATTTCCTCCATCTTTCAAATTAACAGACAAAAACAACCATATGAAAAAATCTATCCTTTGTTGTCTGATAATAAAGAATTTGAATTGGACTCTTAAGCTTAACTAACTACTACTTCTTAGTACATACTATTGAAGAATAATTTATTTATTATTATAGATTATATTATTAGATAAAATTTATAAATTATAGATAACTACTCGTAAGGTTCTTAATTTTTTATGAGCTACTTTGTCTTACTTCTTAAAGAATTACATTGATATAAGTACCTACATAGTAGAAAAGTTAACCTTCAAGTATTCATTGTGTTAATTTGAAACCTTCAAGTATTCATTAAACCTTCAAGTATTCATTGTGTTAATTTGCACCTAAGGGTGCATTCCACACAGCATCCGTTTTACAAGATCCGATTATTTTCCGTGATGGCGTGATTAGTTGTAGGAGCGATTTCATACACCTACAGACAGTATTCCGAATCCAGTACCTAAAAATAATACAGTAGCGAATTATTCATAAAAAATCTTTCCTGTAAAACTGAATGAGAGAGCGTCTGAAAGATTACAATGAAAAATTTAGTACCTACCCCATACCTAAGTCTTTAAATAAATATTGCCAATATCAAAGATGTCAAATCAAGTCTTTAAATAATTCTGTTAAAACATTATTTTGTACGCTAAAAGCCAGCTTTTAGAATATGAAATTACAAAAACATAGTTCTTATGCCGTAGAAAAAGCAGCTTAATGTTAATATAATAAAGTTTAAAATAAACTTAGGCGGTACTTGGCACTATCAACAGTCCCTTCCTGTGGACCATTATTCCGCGGTATAGTGTATTGGCTATCTGGACATCTGTTGGCGCGGTGTGTTTGCTTTTCATTTCTTGCAGCAACAAACGGTAGCCTCTGGCACACGAGCTATCTGTTACAGAAGGTACACTTCAAAGGGAGCCAGGTTATCGTAGTGCTACTGCAAGCCGACAGATGAACTCATCGTGCTTGGAACAGAACTAGGGTATAAAGGAAGTTTAGCTAGCTAAAGATTACAGTTAAAAATGATTTGTCACTGGTATAACCAGGGTTATTATGAGTATCCTTCCTGTTGCGGTAATTAAAATGTTACTTGCATTATTTTGATTGCAAATCGATAACGAAAACTGCTATTTCGAATTCGCAAGCACAGCGTGGGCGCTGTGCATGCGAATTAGATCGGATCCCCGATTTCCCAGGTTATGGCATAACTCCTATTGCTAAGAGGCACGGTGCTCATCAGGAGGATTTGCCCTGCAGTGGACTGGTAAAGGCTGTTGATGTTAATATTTATAATTAACAGTTCGTCATCACAAACTGTTAATTATAAATATTCATTTCAGTTCTGCCATGTTGCACTCTTGTGTGACGCGGTGCGCAGGCGAGATCGCAATCTCGATAGCTTTGACCCGTTATCGCGGATCTGCGCACTTTGCGGGGAAGCGAGTTCTATGCAATTCCACCTGCACTTTTAGAGCCATTGAAATGCGTGGCCAGTGGTCATGACGTGAATTTTTATAAATATTTTGACGCTATTTAGAAAACACGTTTGAATACTTGGGGTATAAAGTCAAATACTAAAATAATAATATTTTTGTTGTTAGTGATTGTAGAGATTGGTAAAGACTTTAATTGCGATGAGTGCATCTGTAGGTAGAGTTAAGATAGAGGATAGAGTCATCAGTGAACGTAACGTAACCGTAGTACGTCACGTTCTCTTATGGGTCAAATCATTATCCTTATTTTGTAAAACCATTTAAATGTATCTATGTAATCTTATCTTAGCCATAGTACCATTTAACACCGTCAATGGTCGAATTGTCTAATTTTTAAAAAAATTGGTTTACTTAACTATTCCACGCGAGTAATTAAGGGTTAACAATAATTAGTTATTATTCGACGCTACGTCATAGAATAGTCATTGGAAGCTGATTCCGTCGTGGTTTTATCTTTTTCATCTATCATTTTCTTAATTTTACCGAAGGGTTCATGTTTCACATTCATGTTTTCGCACGTGCATCCTAATAAATTAATCGTTCTTGATTTTTGCTTAGTTTCAGAAGTATTACTGAAGCAATTCTTGCATGTTACTCTTTTACTATTAACGTTATTATTACTATTATTTTCATTTACGTTTTCAATCATGACGTCATCTACGTCCTTATCTATTACGTTACCGATTTCTTCAAGAAGCTGTACGTACTTATCGTTTGTGGGATAGGATGCGCTCACGCTGCCAGAGACATCTTTTTCTGCATTTAGCCGGACCTGGTTCCTCAAGGCGGAGCGACGCATGGGGTACGAAGCAATACCGTAGTTATAATTTAATCTATGCCGAGCAAACGGAAACTTGCGTTTTGGTATTGAATGGTCTATATAGTGTTGTCCAAATAATTTATGCTTGCTGCCGCGGTGGATTTCAGTCTCGTAGGTTAAGGAGAGTGGTCTAGGTGCAGTCTTCTTGCTTTCTGTAGGAATCTTTTCTTTGATTTTTTGTGGTGTAACTGGTTTTTCCTGTTGGTAATGGTAGATATAGTTTTTGTTTTCATCGGGATTTTGCTCTACATATTTTTGTGGCTGATTATTTGGAACAAAAAGTTGAAGCTGATCGTGATGGTGTTCGTCTTGAGATTGATATTCTACAGGGAACACGTTGACTTTCCTCTTTGAAGTATAGCCTTGTTTCATAAATTCATTATTTGTCCTTTCCAGTTTCAGGTTGAAGATTTTTTTGCGGGGTCTCCTCTTTGTCTGGTCGATGTACACGTACGATCTTTCATCAAGATTCTTTTCTTCACCTTCTGTGTTATAAATCTCGTCTTCATCTCCTTTCAAAGACTCTATAAGTATTTTCTTTTCATCTGTACTATTGGTAATGGACTCAGGTGTGGTGGTTGACTCGGTAACCTAAGTACAATAAAATAACTATTAGAAAACTCGGGAAGCTGAAAAAACAACTATAATGTATTTTTTTCTTCTTCTTAATATCATTAAATATCAAAGTACTTTATTTCCTTTACACCTAACAGGAGTCTTAGACGCCTCAAAAAATTAAAATTACTCTCTCAAAATAAAACTCGGGAATAAAGTACCTAATCACTTAGATTTTTTGTTCACTTCAATATTTTTAATGTAAAGTAAAGAAGCGAACAAGAAACCTTTCATCCACCTAGAATTTGAGCTAATCGGAGTTCCTCCATACCATGTAATTTACGAGCGATATGGAAAATATTTGTTACGTGTGGCATTGACTAGGTTAGCTTTTTATTTGCCCTGCTTAAAAAGTAACTCTGTGGTGAAATATATACAATAACTACGTTCTTACTGACTACCTACTCAATAAACAATGCAAGAGGAGTATATTGGTACATAAATAAGATATTTGTACAATAATTTGATAGATCCACTGTTAACGCCGCACACAACCGACATGAATGCAGCGACAGGATAACCAACCAAAGCTGCAACTTCAGATCGATCAAGCCCTCGGAGCGCGCACCGCGGCTTGCATCAACACATTCACTTCAAACATTCCGAAGAAAATACAGCTCCCGCGCACGGCGCAGTCATACAGTTCAAGTTACTTATATCTATCATTTATTAAGCATTGATTATTGTTAAATCTAAATACGCAATAAGCTCCAAACGATCGCCTCGACTACTTATTTCCATGGTCCTTCGAGCCGGATCGCGAGGGAACAGCGATACATCCAAGCAGTCATACGGAGGTCATTGGACGCGCAGATCAAGAACAAAGACTTGCCCGGGGGGCATAAACTATCCAAAATACAAAGAAGACAATTCAAGAGACGTGATAACCATGGATAACCGTGGATGGGTAACGCATGTGTTGAGTTTGTTCCAATAAAATATCTTTTTCAAAGTTTCGTAAAAATATATTCTCAATCAATCAAATCCATTCCCATCTCACAATATTTCAGTCTCTTTTGCATTAAATAGTGTTCATAACTCAGTAGTAGGTAATATTCATTAGGTTAACGTGTTATTTTAAGGAAATAACATTCTTTTCACATTCCAGGACATCGACATGTGTGCCCGCGCATGACCTTGCGCATGACATTGTCCGCGTCTTGCGAAAGCGTTCATTCCAGCATTTTATACACGCTGTTGCCTGCATTTGCATAACAATTAAGTATTGTTCCTATTCTTTATCAAACTTACTATTTCTTCCTTTCGTTATCTAAAAAATATAAAATAATCGTTTCCTTTCAGCTTGCAATTGACATTTTATTCTTCGAAAATTCATACTTGCCCACTAACTTTGCCCTTTCATTAAATCAAACAATTAAATAGTAAATTCTTCCTATCATCGCCATGGACTTTAAAGCTTTAATTCGCCGCAGAGCTAGCTATAAATCAAAGCTTACTCAGTTCAAATCATACCTAGATTCAGTGCAAAGTACGGTTTTGACGAGTGTTCAATTAAATGAATTAAATAGTCGAGTGTCCAAACTAGATGATCTTTATGCGGAATATGATAGCGTACAAACTGACATAGAAAATACATGTGAAATTCCAGATGAGCAGTACAAAGAGCGGGAAACCTTCGAAACCCAGTCCTACAGTACTATTGCTGCAGCTCGTGACATCATAGACAAGCAGGGCTCTGTGGGCATGGCGGAAGCAGGCACCAGCAGTAGCGCCTCGGTGACGGGTTCAGGTACAGCAGTCGCAGGTAGACCTTCATTCAAATTGCCAGTTATACATTTGCCAACCTTTTCTGGTCGCTATCAAGATTGGTTAGGGTTCCATGATTCGTATACATCTCTAATACACAACAACACTGCTATCAATAAGTTTCATTATTTACGCGCAGCTTTGAAAGATAGTGCAGCTTCTATTATACAGTCAATTGATTTCTCAGCTGATAATTATATGATTGCGTGGCAATTACTGTGCGAACGCTTTCACAACAACAGGCTTCTTGTGAATAATCATATACAGTCTATTTTCAATATAGAATCAATTAATAAGGAGTCAGCTAAAGCCTTGAGAAATATTATCGATACAGTAAACAAGAACCTTAGAGCATGAAGGATTCTTAAATTACCTACTGAACACTGGAACGTGTTAATAATTCATATCATATCCAATAAGTTAGATTCTGTTTCTTGTCGTGAATGGGAGTTTCATCGTAGCAGATCAGAGGACAGTATTCCCACTCTGGCTCAATTCAACGCCTTCCTCAAAGGTCGTGCTGATTTGTTAGAAACAATTGATGAACAGTCTCGCAGCAAATGTAGGCATAGTGATAGTGCAGTTCCACGTAATAAGGGTTTCGTTGTAAATTCCTCAGAAACAAAGAAAGAACCGAAGCCTTCATTGTGTGCTATATGTAAACATAATCATCCGATATTCAGGTGTTATAAGTTCAAATCTATGCCCGTTGTAAATAGGATTGATAATTTAAAAACATTACACATCCATTATATGTCTAAACTGCTTACGTAGTCATGGAGATAAGGAGTGTCGTTTAGGTCATTGCACGATTTGTCCAGAAAAACACCACTCAAAAAAAACACACTCTTACACCAAGACCCAGAATCTAAGGATACTGAGCACAGCGATATTGTGCTCTCAGCACGTCACACACAGATACAGCATGAGTCAATTTATTCAAACAATAAAAATACAACTTTATCAAACACAACCAATGATTTGGTTTTGCTTTCAACAGCAGTTATTCAAGTTTCTAATCCTGAAACCAATCACGCTCAATCTATACGCGTGCTTCTCGATAATGGTAGCACCACGAGTTTTATCTCCGAAAGATTGACGAAACAGCTCAATTTAAAAACAAGTGCAATCCATACAAAATCATAGAAAAATCATACAAATACATTATACAGTTCTACGGTCCACTGTCACCACATTCAAACAGAAACAAACCAACTGTTAGCGACTCACCTATCTACTAACGGTCCATCTCAAAATTACGTTACCTTCTCATGGCAAAGGGTTTAAAGCCTAAATACTAACAAGGTAATACTCACACCTCTAAATTTACCACAAACCCAACACCTCCCAAGGTCGACCTCACTGGTTGAGTGTCGAGACGGCAATGCGAAGCCACTCTGCACATCGTCAATCATCGGTGACAGTCATGCCGGCCTCTGACAGGTCGCGACATAAAGTCTGACAGGAGTGGCGAGCCAGTCAAAAAGTTACAATATTGAATAACTTATAGACATATGCTAACACTCGGCCAACCAATTACAGCGTACGCCCTCGTACGGGCATTGCAAACTTACTTAACATGTGTACTACCAATTAAATTACAAGAGTATGAAGCATTAGTACAATACAATACAAAAAATACTTTATTATACACCAGTTACAAATCATTAAAAAGACACCACATGATACAAGTACAATGGGCATAGCATCAACAGTACAATAGCATAGTAATTATTCGTAAAATGTTCTACGAATCAAAACATCAAAATTTCTCAAATGTAACAGTTTTTTTTTTACTTGATCATATATTACATAATTAGTCAGTCACCAACCCGCTGGCCTGAAATTAAGGCAATAACGGGATCGGTAGATCAGCGTCACCGTGAAAGCTTTCCAGGACGAGCACGACCTTCAACAATTAACCACTGGAACTTTCCAGTTAAATCTTTAAGTTTCTTAAATGTATCTACTAATAATAACAAAATCTGAGATGTTTCTTAGTTATAATAAGAACCATTGATATCTCCAACTTATGACTCCAAGGATCAGGGGTATCCTTGATATACAATTGCAAGGACTAGGGACATCCTTAGCTTAACTTTAAGGACCAGGGGTATAATATAATTGTTGTAATTCACACAGCAAACATACAGGTTATTTAACTACAAAGAAATACAACATATCAATACATTTACACTGCAAATTGACTCAGCTTGAATCATTCCTTAGTGAATACAATTTATAGTCAAACAAAAAACGAATAAGCATTAAAAATCAATTATTAACATTAAATCCGTTTTTTTTAAAGAAACCAATGGTTTAATTCGAGTATCCCATTGCTCACACAGCCTGCGATTATATCTCAATTCTAGACCTATAACTCCATTGTCCTGTCATCCTTCTGATCTAGTCCCATTTCTTGCTTGGACGAACTTTAACTCTGCTGCCTTCTCCACGATGACTCACTTCATTTATTGCCACGGTACCAGAGAGTACAGCAATTGAAAGCTCATTTCTGGGACAGATTTTATAATGAATACATTTCAGAACTCCAGAAGCGAGTAAAGTGGCACAGGAGCAATGCAGAAGAACTCCGCGAAGGTGACATGATGATCGTCAAGAATGATCGACTGCCGTCAAACCGATGGGTTATAGGACGTATTACCGAGCTGCACAAGGGCAGCGATGGCATCGCTCGAGTAGCTGACTTGAGGACACCGACCGGAACCATACGACGAGCATACAATCGCCTAGTACCACTACCAATCTTGGAACAGGGTGTTCCAACGCCGGGACCCTGTTAACGCCGCACACAACCGACATGAATGCAGCGACAGGATAACCAACCAAAGCTGCAACTTCAGATCGATCAAGCCCTCGGAGCGCACACCGCGGCTTGCATCAACACATTCACTTCAAACATTCCGAAGAAAATACAGCTCCCGCGCACGGCGCAGTTATACAGTTAAAGTTACTTATATCTATCATTTATTAAGCATTGATTATTGTTAAATCTAAATACAAAAGCTCCAAACGATCGCCTCGACTACTTATTTCCATCCACACACATGCTATTTTGGCACTGGCTACAAAATAACCACTGCCCTATACGTACGTAACTGACCTGCGTAACCTCGGAAGAACTTGAAGAAACAATAGCACAATTCGATCCAATGATCAAAAGGACAACAAGAGAAACTTCTTTTATAAAAATCTTCATTTTAATTAAAAATTAAACTCCAATGTCCACAGTACTCTTGCGGAACGTTTACTTCTAATGAGTGGATAAAACTGGTGTCACATTGATAATACAATCTTGTTTGTTTATTGTACAAGACAATTGCCTAGTTAGACCAACAAACAGTCGTGTTGATAGAAATTAGCTATGTCTAGAATTTGTATTGATACTTTGCACAATAGATTGTATTCGTTTTTACATTTCATAGCTATTAATATCTCTTGCTAATTGACGATATCGAAAAAAATACTATTGGTCCCGGAAAACGTAAAACAGTGTAAATTTATACGAATTTAATGTCGGTTTTATTGGTCAAAACCATCTAAGTATTTAGTAGGTCTTAACAATTTCTAGCTTACACGATCAGAACAACAATTGTTTTGACGGGTATTTTGACGGGTATGCGTTTGCTAGAAGTTTCTGGCTACGTCGCACGGCTATGTCGCATTTAGCAGCTGACAATCCTACAAACTTGTTTCCATTGCTCAATTTTTACGTAGGTAGAGGGTAGTAAGTTTTGAATTTCTCAACAGGTCCCAAGTTTTAAACTTTCGAAGCGTCACTCGTGTTCTGATGTGCATATTTCATCTCTGAAACTTCTCGCCTCGAAGCAAGTTATAAGCCTGTTTTCCACTGGGAAACGATTTCTGGAGAGCTGTGTTCGGCTCCTATCCAATCCATTGTAATATTATATTATCCATATTATTATTATAAATACGAAAGTGATTCTGTCTCTCTATAGTTACCTTTTAACGCCTAAACGGCTGAAAGGAAGGCTACTTTTTATCCCAGAAAGACGCGTGCGAAACTGCAGGCTATAATAGTCAGCTATTATTTCACAATGTAGAAGTGCTAGGTTACAATGTAATGTAAAAGTGATACGCTGTAAGTTAAAGGGAGAACGGAAAAACTTAGTTTGTTACCACAATACTGTCTTAGCTAGAGAGATATATTTATTTATTATTACAAATTTGTTACAGTTTACTGTTGATATCGTCTTAAATCCTAACAAAGTTTTACTTAGCCACTAGGGTTCTTTTAACAATACTAAAATAAAATGTATGCTAGCATCGGAAATTAGTACGGTAGGCAGCACGCTAACACGCACAGGGACATCGCTGTCCCAGCGGACATTGTGTTAGCCATACAGCTATGGCTTGTACTAAATTTGACGTAACAGTGAAAAATCCCGATTATTAACGCAGCTACTGCCCACCCTCTGCGGTGCGTACCCTGTAGCCTGGAGGAAGTAAAGATGCAAATGGGCGTCATGGACAGTTAAATTCACGATCAAATAAGAGCCCACCGTTCGAGGGACGTTGGGTCAACCTATGTATATCGAGTGGACCCCCATGCATTTTCTGTAATTTTTTTTAGAAGATTGACTTATCATTCCTCCTCCATGTTTTTAACGATTTTGAAAGATGTTTTTTCTTTTATATAACAGTTATCTTTTTGATTAACGTGAGAGATTTTTTCGAAATATAAATATATGTATGTAATTAAAATGCCCAAACAGAGGAAACCTTTTCAGTCGTCATCAACATTTTGGGCGTCGTATACAGTGGATGTCAAGTTTTAAGCTGAAGACTGAGCTAAATGGAGAAAGGGCATTTGATTTTTTATTCATGCTTTAAGTTTCTACAACTTCGAGAAGATTCCATGCTATTTGAAATTTGTCTGAGAATGTGCTAAGGACAATAAAGTTTTAATACGATTTCTGCTTGAGATAGATATAAACTTTTGAAGATTAATTATTAAAATAAACAAAGAGAGTTATAATGAAAAATAGAAACGAATTTAAATATCTCTATAATTTTTATAAACATATTAAATCCAAATTTTTATCCATCATCATCATCATCAGCCTATATTAACACTCCACTGCTGGACATAGGCCTCCCCCAATGAGCAAATGATGAATGATGATGATGATGAATTCTTATCCAATTATACTTAATGCCTAGTATTAAACTTTTAATCCAATGAATCCTTATCGGCACTAATTTCCATTAGATGAAATGATTTTTTTAATTTATTTTAAGAATTTTAAGAAAACTTATAGCTGATATGATTTGACAATATGGACATGCATGATACTCGTTTATGGATGATATGCTACTGTGGGCTAATAACAAGTTTCCACATATAGTTATTAAATAACTTAGGTAAAAATCAGTAGTACGACGATATAAGGAAAACTTGTGGTCAAATGCAGGTCTATTGATTATGAAAAAGTATTTCAATTCAATATAATATATAAGATTACTAAAAACTTAGCTACTTTAACTAATTAACATTAAACATTTGCACGACCAGTGCGTCCTACCCGTTATGACCTACGGAGCTGAGAAGTGGACACTCACGATAGGGCTGATCCACCAGTTCAAAGTCGCTCAGCGAGCTATGGAAAGAGCTATGCTCAGAGTTTCTCTGAAGGATAGGATTCGTAACGAATGCATCCGACAGAGAACCAAAGTTATCGACAGCTCTGAGAATTAGCAAGCTGAAGTGGCAGTGGGCCGGCCATATCTCGCGAAGAACCGACGGCCGCTGGGGCAAACGTGTTGTTGAGTGGAGACCACGACTCGGTAAACGTAGTGTAGGACGCCCTCCGACCAGGTGGGATGACGACCTGCGAAAGACTGCAGGTAGCTGGATCCGTCAAGCTGAAGACGCTATGGCGCTCATTGGGGGAGGCCTATGTCCAGCAGTGGACTAATATAGGCTGATGATGATGATGATGATGATTTGCACGACTATCAAGTCAAATATATAATATGATATAATATGATACCTACTCTATTTTAAGACCTATACTGTAAAACTATATTTTAGCATATAAATACAATTTTATTTCATATCATTAATTTAGTATTTTTTTATTAATAGGTAGGTTCTTAGGTACTATCAAAGTCTTCAAACTCTTCTACTCTTGTAATGAATTATATGTAAATAGGTTTATTCTAGGTATGTTACGTTAACACGTTGAACGCCATGGGGGTCACCATTTGGCCGACAGTACATTAGCCCTGAGGGCCGAACCGGAAAACATGATTTTCATCAATATACATAATTCAGAACATATTAGTCTACAGGGCCGCGGGGGTCCCATTGTATTGAAAAAGCTAAGTTAGCATCTCCGTTTGGCCTGGCAGAAGGGTTTGAAGTCAACACTAGATCGCGGTCACATGGTGTCCCCCATGGCCTGAACGGGGCATTCTAGTGTGGCCCAAATGGTGCCCCCCATGGCCCAAACAGAAAATCGCAGAATTTCCGTCGGCGTTCAACGTGTTAAGGAATATATTTTGTATGGGCCGTCATTTTAAGTATTTTCCATCCTGTACTAGACTAATGAAATTTGACGACCGATGTGGCGCGGTGGGCGAAGGTCCGCCTGCGACGCAGAAGGTTGCGGGTTCGATTCCCGCCTCGGAACAATTGTGTGTACTATCTGCAGATATTTGTTCCGGGTGTTCTCTTCGTTTTCTATGTATAATAAAAAATATCTATCTATGTAATGTAATGTATTGTATTATGTATATCACTTATCTAGTACCCATAACACAGGCTCTGCTTACCATAGGGCTAGATAATGCTGTGTGAATTTGTCCAGAAATTTTTATTATTTATTAATGATGCCTTAAATAAGTCCATTAGTAAGGCATTAATAGTCGGTCTGCGGATCTGTCCGAGTTCACGGGTGCCATGAAAAATTCCGAGTCCTTCCTGTACTCGTATTACCTCCCGATCCGACCCACCGATGCGCGACCGTCCTGTAGGATCAGCTGGATTCCCAGCCTTTTAAATTTATAGATTTCAGAAGGATTCATTTCTTTGATCGCCGATATTAAAGAGGAGTGTTGTTAGAGTGGAGTGTGTGTAGTTTGTTGTGAATTGTAACACCCAAAAGGATTCAGATTTTTTTTTTGTTTACATGTTACCTACTTGTACATATACAGCTTAGATCTTGCCTTAGATCAATAGTACATACACCCTGTAGGGCACTGCAAAATAATTTGTCTATTTAATTTATATATCAATAAATTTAAAATGAATGTAAGAACAAATTTGGTGTTGGAAGAACACCAACGTTTCATTGCTTATCTTCTTCAACAAAATGAGTACAAACAATGATTATTTAATAATTAATTTTGATGTTTTTACAGTCATTTTCGTTTGGCCACAATCTCACCTGATGGAAAATATCGATGTTTGTGTGGGTGTGTACTGAACTCGCTAACTTATATTTATTTTTTAATAAATATATAAGAGATATTTGTTTGTTTGTGAAAGAATATCCTCATTACCTATTTTAAGACTCACGCAGATGTGATGGAGAGACGAACGAGACATAAAGACAGGCTCTATGTCCCAAAATGTAGAGTAGAACTTGTGAATAAGAATGCATATCATCAAGCAATAAGAATTTATAATAAGTTACCCAATGAATTTAAATCTATGCAATATAATTTATTTAAAATTAAGCTTAGAAAGTGGTTAATTGATAGATGTTTCTATGACATGAAAGAATGTTTAAATTATAGGACTTTTTGATAAAATTGTAAAATTTTCTTTCTGACATTTTAGTTATCTACCTTTTATGATTATATATTTTTTTTGACATGATCTATAAAGCCTAAGAATATTATATAAATTTGTATCAATTTAGCACGCCCTGACGAGGCAGAATATAAAGGAACCTTATTATTAAAAAGATCTATTGTACCGACATTCCTGCAAAAATAAATGATTTATGATTTAGTATCTTTGTTGATTTGTGAATCAAACACGATGAGTTTCTCTGTAAACAAAGTTTTATTATGTTAGTTTCAGCACATTACGTTCTTATATAAAAGTAAAGATTATAACAATTACCTGTAAACAAAGAAACGACATTTAACGTTGATACACAATATTGATTCCAAAATCTCAAATAATCGTTTTACAATTTTCCCTTGTTATAAAATGCCACGACAGCTAAGCTAGATCCCGTAGGCTTCATCTGACCACAGATTATTAAATAATAGTTGTTGTTCTGTCACTGTCAGTCTGACGGTCAATCATGATGAAGCTAGCGGGAACATTTGAATTAAAGAAAAGTATACTTTTTCTTTACAAATATAAAATTATATAAAATTTATAATTTCATTTAATGAAATTATAAATAAATGTTATCTGTTAAGATTACCTTATTATAAACCTAACCTACCTAATAGTTTTTAGGGGTCGAATCTAACGGTCCCTTACCGTCTCAAGTACATATAAAATCCTTTTTAATTATGTAGATACGGATCATTGTGCCTTGCCCTTATTTTATGACGATGGGAATGACCCCCTTGAGTTCGCCAGTTTTAAGATGCTCCTGTAAAATGCAGGGAAATAAAGCCAGCCAGCTATAACAGAAAGAAGATTTATTTAGACCATGTGACGTTTGACGTCATACAAGATTCGTTTGCAAGAAGCGGGCAGCGCCACCGTCCATGCTTATATAGTCCGTGCAACAGCGCCGCCTCGGCGGTTGTCCGAACTACATAAGGAGTGATCGATCTAAGCAAGATGAGAACGTAGTGCCACATGATCGTCCTAGATAGCGCTGTGTTTAACAGCTCCTTTATTTATTTCAACCTAGCTCGACAAATACAAATTCTTTATAAATAACACCAAGTTACAAGTCACACGTAATAATAATAAGGCAAGCAATATAATTCCAATATTGTCCTTAACTAATATGTATATGTCATAAAAGGTATATTGTGATGTGGAAATTAAATTATAATAAATTTATAAAATAGGCAAAGCGTAGAACTCGGAGTAGAAAGAGCCCTCTAAGAGCCATATTTTTAATTTACATTTAAATACCATGGTGGAAGCTGCCTTTCTAATAGTATCCGGCAGCCTGTTGTAGACTGAGGGACCCATTATATATACGGACCTCTCCGACTTGCGCAGCTTGTGCGCCGGTGTGACGAGGACGTGAGCGAGCTTGTTACTGCGCAGGGCGCGGGCTGTGTTCACACCTCTCCTCTGGAATCTATTAATGTTTTTGTGCGTAAAAACAGAGCTACTTGATATATCAGTTCATAGGGGAGAGGCATGATATTCAGCTCCTTAAAAAAGTCTCTGCACGACACATCGTCATTCACGCCGACGATCGCGCGCGCTGCTCTTTTCTGCATGACGAAGGCCCGCTCGACATCTGCAGCTCACGCCCACAGCTCCACACCGTAAGTGAGGATGCTGTGGACGGTCGCAAAGTAGCACGACAGTACTACGCTACGAGACGCGGTGCCAGCGAGCCGCCGCAGTGCGAAGCAGGTGCGGCCTAATTTGGAGCAGAGCTCCTCTATATGAGGCTCCTAAGTGAGTCCACTGTCAATGTAGAAGCCCAGTAGCTTTGTTGTGTCGACCATCTGCAAGGCCGTGTTACCGGCGGTGACTGTCATGTAGCAGGTTTTTTCCCTATTGAGGGCTAAACCGTTTGAAATGAACCATCGTTCGAGCCTTTGAACAACATTGTTCAGTCTAAGCTCCAGTTCGAGTGATGACGGCGCAGTCACTTAACACAGTATAGTTAAATAAATAAATATAGCCGAGGAATGCATTTCATTTAGATTTTTAGACATTATCTGGCCCCAAGCTAAGCAGAGCTTGTGTTATGTGTATGATAGATAGCTGATATACATAGAGTCTGTGCAAAAAGAGAACCATCGTGGCGTTACTGTGAACTAACATCTGAACGCAACAAAAGTAGTAAATTGGCACACGCGCGCCCTCAATAAATAAATAAATAATGCTGGACAATTCACACAACATTATCTAGCCCCATGGTAAGCATAGCTTGTGTTATGGGTACTAGATAACTGATATACATAATACAATACATTACATAGATAGATATTTTTTATTATATATAGAAAACGACCAGAACACCCGGAACAAATATCTGCAGATCGTACACACAATTTTTCCGAGGCGGGAATCGAACCCGCAACCTCCTGCGTCGCAAGCGGACCTTCGCCCACCGCGCCACATCGGTCGTCAATGCCTAAGACGCGTCTCTTTTTGCACAGACTCTAATACAATACATTACATTGATTGATATTTTTTATTAAACATAGAAAACGATCAGAACACCCTGATCTACAGATCGTACAAACATTTGTACAGAGGCGGGAATCGAACCCGAACCTTTTGCGTCGCAGGCGGACCTTTGCCCACCGCGTCATAGAGGTCGTCGATAGTCTATCAAGTAAAAAGTTGCGCACGGCTCTTTATCGCTTTTTGCCAGATATGAAGAGAAACTAGAACATTTAGTGTACTAATAGTAAGGGAGCCCACGATGCTAAATGAGGATTTACTCGAGCGTCATAGAGACCTATTGGGTTGCAAAGCTTAGATGATAAGAAGAAAAAAATGTTATAATGTATTCCTATCATCGGTGGGGGGAGTGGCTATAGATTTTTCAACTATAATATACAATAAATTATAATAATAACCCTAGTACCTCTTTTCTTTAAAATGGAAATAAAAATATTCAATGAATAGAAAAAAAAATAACGTTACTTTCTCCGTCTTTTAAAATTGCGGCCAACTATTTAACATGATCATTAAATATTTAATTTGATCATTAAATATCGCGCGCAACTTTAGACTACGCGGACAATCGTTAATAGATTGTTCGTGACGTATTGCTCTGGTCGTTCAATAGCGAATTTCATTGGATGATATTATGAATTAACTTCTAATTGACTTAGGTAAGTACAAATGTTATTTATGTCCAGCTTAATAGGAATTTTGGGTGAATTTTAAAACTGCGGCCAACTATTTAACATGATCATTAAATATTTAATTTGATCATTAAATATCGCGCGCAACTTTAGACTACGCGGACAATCGTTAATTGATTGTTCGTGACGTATTGCTCTGGTCGTTCAATAGCGAATTCCATTGGATGATATGATGAATTAACTTCTAATTGACTTAGGTAAGTACAAATGTAATTTATGTCCAGCTTAATAGGGATAGTGGGTGTGAATTAATTGGAACACAAGGGTTAGGTCAGGCCATGTTAGGCTATTATCACACTTGCACTGGAAAATCTCATCACTGATTTTAAGGTAACATTTCTTACTGAATTCGGAAAAGGAAGAGGTTCTATGTTAAGTTGTAATATGTGTCTTTTGTTATATTATGTTTTCGATGATTTTGTCTTCGTAAATGGTGGACCGATTTTGATGATTCTTTTAGTATTGTATAGAATATGATCCTGGGGTGGTCCCTTTTAAATTGTATTCTCATTACTATTTGACCCGCCAACCTTAAAAACAGAGAAATAAAAGGAATTTGAAGTTCCTTTCAAAGAAAAAAAAAACGAAAAAATAAATAGATTTTGAAAACTCAAAAATTAAATCGTAAATATCCGTTATAAAATATTTTGTGTTGATAACCATGGTAGTTTAAAAAGTTTTGAAATAAAGATATTAAATAATTTAATTAAATAATAATGTAATATGAAAATAAAAAATGTATTTTTCTATATTATAATGTATGTAGTTTTTTACATATTGCATATAATATGTGACCTGTAACCAGGTCAAGGGTAACTATGAACAATTAATGTTTTTAACCTGAAATCTGGTTTGATTTTCATCAGAGCATTTCCTTTAGCTGTAGAGTGACCCGGGGATAAAGGTGCGGTCAGACCAATGCAATGGATGACCATCGAGGAATTCCCAATAGTTGGATGCGGCTGCAGCCAAATCACTGGCACGCAATGTACTAATCTAATTTAGGTCATTATGCGTAATTATATTAGGGTGCTTCGGAAACTAGGGATAATTAAGCAGGAATTCTGTTTCATATTTAGGATATCAATAGCTTTATTTCTTTAGGCTTACGAAATTAGCACTTATACGAGTCATATTTTATAATATAAATTATTATCTAGAATGTAATAAGGTTATATTGATTTTCTCTTCACTTACATTTTATGTCAATAAAGAAGTGAAAAAGACACCACTAGTATAATTGAAATTAATATTTCACTTATATTATAAAGCCGAATATCTCAGGTGAAATTTTAATATACATATATTTTTTATTATTATTTAAAAATTTTATCCACGAGCTGAGTAAGACAGGCGCGATCACAGTTTTTGTAAATTTTCGCGGTGATGGGCTAAATGTAATGTAAATAAAAGTGGCCAAGATATTACCGGCGAGCAGAGCGAGATGCGAAAATTTTGTGCAATAATTAGTTTTTTTGACTTCCTACTGGGATCACGCCTAGCAGGAAGGGTCGATGTTTACGCCACGACTGCAAGGGCGTGGCCTAAGAATCGACCGACTTTAAAAATGATTAATTCGAACCAGCTTCGAACAACAAAATCGAAAAGTTTTTTGAAAGATCACCTCTTAACCTCAGGGCTACAACAAGCCAGAGCTTTAAATACAAAAGTTAATACATCCTGTCAGACCCTATTCATACATTCGAGTACATCGCTGCTAAAACGCTTACCCTAAACCGGCACAAAGGGAATTATTTACTCGTCTGTACCTCGTACCTTTACGTAGGTGGTTGTCAGGCTGACATCTGTGCGCACTTGTACACTACAACATCTTTGAATTTCGAAACGAACTTGAAATTTGCAAGATAGATGCTTTTCAGGCTTTGTAGTAGATATACACGGTGTCCTGAAACTCAGCGTGAAGCCGAAAACGAGTAAAGAACAGAACGTCCTGAACCCACATTCGTACGACCCAGAAAAACATCAAATCATGACTCTTTCTTCAAGTGTTTCCGAGTTATTACTGAAAATCATATGTTCTCTACCCGACGCCAAACTATCAAAATCTATGGACATTGTTTCGAATGACACAAAGGTTTTGTATATTTTTTAATTTAGAATATTTTTTTCTGGCATGTTCTTGAATAAATCTTAAAAAGTTACCTAAGAAAAGTTTTAGTTGTACAGGTAGGTCTTATACATACAACCCACAGAAGCGAGAAAGCAGACCCTCAAAAATCATAGGTAGAACCTACATAATTAAATTTGCAGTATAATGAAATAACAAACTACCTCTTACATTTTGGTCTAAGATAGGACCTAATATGCGTTAGAAGTGACATTATAAAGCCTTTACTAAGCTTGGCCCAACAATTACTGAGTTATCAACGCCGACGCACCTCCTTAGGGACATCACTGTATTAATATTCCGAATATTCAGCAAAATAGCTTTTTTATTTTACCCGCCATCATCTATTAATTGGCTCAGATTATTGCGGGCATTCGTCTAGGGACCGAAAAACTCAAAATTGAATATACTCAGTTCGTCCAACCTGGTCGCGTATTGGCAAACTATACCTTCTTACATGCATATCATAAAACTTGTAGGAAATTCATGTTTCATAAAAATTTTGCTGGAGTTTTTGTGCAGGATGTTACCTCTTGTGTAAGTACTTATTTCTATTTCCGGCCCTTCTATTTTCTATGTGCAGGCACGATTTTAATTTAGTTTCTCCGTAGGTTTAATGTTCCCGTGTGTTACTTATGTTATGACATCAATTTTATGTCGATAGATCCTTGTACTTCATAATAGAATAATAAAAATTGTAGCTGCCTACCTACTCTCTTCCTGTATTTTGTGTCTACGTATGTAAATGTACCTACTCAAAACTATTTATTAATATTCCTAGTCAAACCTGCATATCACTATTTATGGTAAAATTGATGTATCTTCTATATTTGACAAGATCTTTTAAAAGTTTATGAAATAAAAATCCCTCGTGTGTAATTTACTATGTTTAGGCGTTCTGTGACCACTTCGTAAAATACCTTCTTCATTTCAGTACATCTATATCATCACGTCACCATGTTGTACTTTTATAAGAGCTATCTGAACACGATTGTTAATGTTCCTATAATGTTATCCATAAAATTAGGGAATTTTTAAATACAAAACAGCGTTTAAAACAGTGTTTAGCATAATTTTGTATGGTTAAATCTGTAGATTCTTATTCAGTCTTTCTCAAGGTTGCCTGGTAGAGATAGCTTAAGTGATAAGACCGCCCTTTGTTCTTCCTCGATTCTCGGCATTTATTTCTATATCATATTTGACATTTGTGTGATACAATAAAGATTTATGTATCACACAAATATGATATATTCCATCCATATTTTTATTGCAAACATGTAGTTTGGCAATACGCAACCAGGTCAGGCTAACGAGATGAGTTCGCCTCATTGGTAAGGGACTCAATAACCGGCGATTGTGGTCTGGGACCCGAGTTAAACGGACTAAACAGGACTCTGAGAGACCGGACTGAATATAGCCCTGAGTTCGGTTTGATGATAGTACCAAGACGACATCGTTTCTTCTCATTTTTCTATGAAATTTGGTAAAGTGCCTCTACCTTGCGGTTATTTTTTTTCGAATGGACAATAATGCTATTGACCTCAGATGGCCATGACAGCATTACCGGACTTTGTACCACGCGGTTATGGAGCTACGCAAATTCCTAACAAAAGACATGTTTAAAATTTCCGTTACATACATAGATATATACATACATACACTAATATATAGATACATATCTACATACGTATGTATGTAGATATGTATCTATATATTAGTACCTGTATAGGTATGAAGCTAATAAAAACGTGTTAAAATTATACGCGACGATGACGTATTGATACGTATTATCGCCAAACTGAACTGAGGGCTAAGGATTGGGAGAAAACGGACTAAAGCTTCGCGTCCACTACACGTACGAAGACTCTAGAGGGACTCTTTCGTAGACGGTTATAGAAATAATTATATGTAATATGGTATACAAGTTTGTTTAGGACAAAATTGAAATCCGCTGTTAACCTTTTGCCTTTGTAAAATAAAATGGATACCTCTAGTTCCTTTTGACCCTTTGTAATTCGAATTCTAGGACGACCGATTTGGCGCGGTGGGCGAAGGTACGCCTGCGTCGCAGTATTTTGCGGGTTCGATTCCCACCTTCGGGACAAATCCTTTTACCATAATAGTTAACTAAAGGGACTTTTCGCATTAATTACACCAGTTTTACATTTTATGTTCTAGAAACAACGCAATAACCCTACCCTACAGCTATCCTCAAATATACCAATAAAATATCCTCCATAACCTTTAATACCTGTACAATTTAGTTTTTCATAACAAAATGATTTATACTCTTAAAAACAGCTTTAATAAGGTAGGTACCGTTGTAAAGAATGTGGGGCTTTTTATTTCCATTAAAAATTGTTACAAAGAGCTCGGTAAATGGCCATGGCGTCGTATTGCCAATCATATTAAAGAAAAGTAAAAATGCAAGATCAAATTCGCATGATCGAACCAAAGTACTCTTTGAATTAAAATCTGAGTCTTCTTCGGTCTGCTAATGTATACGAACTAAAACGCAAACTTACTTTTCTGCCTAAATTTTATGTATCAACGTAGAAATAACCGCTATCCGTTGTCATAGTTTATATATTGTTATACATAGTCTTGTCTTTAATTTTTTGTTATATATCTGTCTTGTGTTATCTTCCGTGACGTCACCAAACGACTCTATCGGAAGACCAGCGTTGGTTGTAACATGCTTACAACTAACTCATGCTGAGATAGAGTCCGTTTTGTGACTCAATTACAAAAATCTGTTTTGTCCTTTCTTTTCTATAATCATGTTTGTTTTATATTTTTGTGTATTGAGTTACAAATAAACTTATTCTATAATGGAGAAGGTATATGGTCTTTGCGACCTGCGACACAGTATTTTACTTCTGCAGGTCGCATCGCTTCATATGTTTGTTACTAGCACCTTTTTTTTTTTTTTTTTTTACGATGGGAAAGTGCTGTTGCGCATTGCCTCTAGCCTAAGTAAGTTCAAAATAAAGACTTTTTACTTTACTTTACTTATGAAAGGAATGCTCTTTCAGTTGTTTTCCTTCCGTATTGGCAATATAACGCCAAAAGTGAAAGTCAAAGTGCTTTGTTTCATTACCTTACAGGACACTAGGACTCATAAAAATTACTTTGGTCATATTTCGAGGTATTTGGTTAATACTGGCTGTTTTCAGTAGTCGAAGTGTTAAAAAATTTAACAGTTGCAACAAATATATGTATGTAATGACAAATGAACGATGCGAGGCGGGCGAAAGTTCGCCTGCGAAGCAGGTCGCGAGTTCGATTCCCAACTTGGGACAAATGTTTGTATGATCTGCAAATATTTGTACTAGGATTTCTGGTCGATTCTCTATAATAACAAAATATCTATCTATGTAATATATTACCCATAACACAAGCTCTGCTTACCATGTGGCTAGATAATGCTGTGTGTGTTGTCCAGCATTATTTATTATTTTTTAATAATAATATTGTATTAAGTATATCAGTCATTTAGTACCCATAACATAAGGTCTGCTTAGGCGGCTGCGGGCTAAATATGTAGACGACGACGATATATATACGACTCTGTGGATTATCGCGAGAAAAGCTAACAAAAACCCCTGATTCCTGGAATTACTTTTCCCAACTTGATAGCCTTCTTAGGTAAAAGTAGGTAGTTTCTTTCTGCGAACAGCGTAATGTCAATAAGTCAGGTGCAAGTTGCAACTCGATCGGTAAGTAAATACGCAATGAATCACTGTAACTGTTTCCCGATAAACTGAGAATACACGGTGAAAAGTCCAGCCGACTAAGGAAAACTTTCAATTAACTAACCCCCTGATACAATTTCAAAGACGTCTCGAAGATACAGTATATTCGAGATGTCTTTGAAATTGATAAATTGAACAAAGCTCTGAGTTTAGTTTGACGATGGCGTTAGTTAGCACGTCATCGTTACGTTTTATTTTTGTATGGTATTTGCGTAGTTCCATGTCCGCACGCTAGACGCATTGTACTAAATTTAAAAAACTGAAACATTGTGATCAATCCCAAAACATGTCAAAATGATTGTGTGCGTTATTGCGCTTGCTTCAAGCTGCTGTCCTTCTCGATCCCATTCTCTGTCTACACGACTTATCCAGTCCAGTCTTTCTATCAGGTTAAGATACAAGCTCTCGGTACAAGGATGCCCTAACTAGCCTACGAGGCATGAGTCTTCTTTTCTTCTCTTGTCTTCGTATTATTATTATTTATTTTAAACTTTATTGCACATATTACATAGTTTCAAAAACATACGTATCTACGTATAAGTAATGTTTTATGACTATTTTATATTTTTATACCTAAATTCGATTCGATGGAGATAATCACATAATTTTGAAGGCAATGAAGGAAATATCGGAACAGGTCCGATATTTCCAACTGTGTATCCATGTTTTTAACTGGTTCCCGATAAGGAGAGGCCGAGAGCTCCGATATAGTCGGCGGGCCCTGTTTTATTGTGCCACTATTTTCAGTCTATCGCCAGCCAGCGCAGTTCGGGTGGAAACTCAGATAAAGTCGCGACCCGCTGTAATATACTACCCTGCGAATAAGGCTGGGCACCTATTTATCCTCAGAGGAATAAGGATGCATATTTGGAAGGTAAAAATTATGACATTTACGAGAGAAGAACCATAAATACCTCAAACTCAAAACATTTTATTTATTAACACTTTCACTGCGGTTTTTTTTCGACGACTGCGATCTTTTTTTTTACCTAAAAAATTCGTGCTGCCGCTCTACACAGCGGTTGTGTTGCGCCGCACAATCGTTTCGTTCGAAAAATATTACAGCTCTGCTGAGTCACAAAGATCTGTATTTTCTCCGCCGCTGCGCTAGTGTGTATTTACGCATATTAGTCACTTGTAAAAACCGTGCGTTTTCAGCACTCAAAGTGTTACTAAATAAGCACATAGGCAAGTCATACTTTATATTATTAAATTATTATAAATATGATTATTTTACTGTTCACTTAAATTTTTTACCAAAGAATTTAAACGTTTAATGATGATTGTTTGTTAAAATGACAATTGTGTCTGGTTGGAGACTTTGCTGCCAGTGTCAGTAATGGAAACTAATTGTAAAATAAATGAGTTATTAAATTATGAAGATTTTTGGATATTTTCACCAGAGCCTAGTTCGTTATATAGCAGGGGACGAAATGTTGGAGTCCCCCTTACACCCCTAAGGATACATATTTGGAAGGTAAAGTTTATGATATTTACGAGAGAAGAACCATAAATACCAAAGAGTTTAAAACTATAAATATATTCCCCCCTATATTTTATACGACTTCACCGTCTTTTCTTATTCCTGTTTTAAATCTACAGAGAAATATTCTTCGGAACATGTGATGTTCACAAATGGAGAAAAAAACCATAAAAGAGTTCAAAACTGTTAATAAACTCCTATTATTTTATATGGCTTCAGATCGGTTCTTTTCGATTCTAGAATAATACCGATATTTTTCTGCGAAACATGTGATTGTTTTTCAAAGCTCTACGATGGAAATTTTGATATCTCAGAATGAACATTTTATGCAAGAAAACTCATTCAAAGTTTTTGTCGGTTCTTCTCGATTCTAGAACTCTACCTATAATTTTCTGCGAAACATGTGATTGTTTCTCAAAGCTTAATGATGAAAATTTTTATATCTCAGAATTAAAATTTTAAGCAAGAAAACTCATTCAAAGTTTTTGTCGGTTCTTCTCGATTCTAGAACTCTACCTATAATTTTCTGCGAAACATGTGATTGTATATCTCAGAATGAACATTTTATGCAAGAAAACTCATTCAAAGTTTTTGTCGGTTATTTTCGATTCTAGAACTCTACCTATAATTTTCTGCGAAATATGTGATTGTTTTTCAAAGCTCTACGATGGAAATTTTGATATCTCAGAATGAACATTTGATGCAAGAAAACTCATTCAAAGTTTTTGTCGGTTCTTCTCGATTCTAGAACTCTACCTATAATTTTCTGCGAAATATGTGATTGTTTTTCAATGCTCTACGATGGAAATTTTGATATCTCAGAATGAAAATTTCATGCAAGAAAACTCATTCAAAGTTTTTGTCGGTTCTTCTCGATTCTAGAACTCTACCGATAATTTTCTGCGAAACATGCTTTTCAAAGCTCTACGATGGCAATTTTGATATCTCAGAACGCGAATTTTACGCAAGAAAACTCATCCCATGCCTTTGCGGCTATATTCATGGATTATTTTGGTGAAGCAAGTGCAAAACAAGTCACCCAATTTTAGTTTGCTCGCGGTAATGCATTTCCGGTCTGCACCAAGCGTGGCTGAACTAACTTCCTCCTAAGGGCAGTTTCACTCTGAATAGTTGTTCGTCTTGTTTTTTTCACAACTCCACCGTAGTTAGCTTGATACAACTGCAGTGCACTGCAAAACTTTAAACTGTAGGTGGTACACAGAATCGTTGTTTGGAGCTTGAGCTTTCCTTGTAAGATTTATTCACTTTCTTTATTGTATTCGAGATGTGGTTTTCTTTTATCAGCTTTTTTAAATAAATTTAAAATATGGAGAAATTGCCTTGCCGTGGTTTCATTTATTTACTTTCTTTATTATACTCGAGTTCTGTATTTAATTTATCAGCCGAAAATTTATTTTAAATAAATTTAAAATGTGGAATAAATGTCTAACTATGTAAATCTCTATAATGTAGACTAGAGTGCCTTCAGATCCGCCCGCCACTTTCACATAGACTTTAGAAAAACCCTAGCTAAACCTCCCACTCGATGGACGACATTGTAGCGGTTGTGGGGTGGATACCTCGACTATAGACGGATACGGTATGTCTACGGATGGCGGCTCAGGACCGACGAAATAAAAGCTGACAAGGCGCTTATCAGGGAGAGGCCTGCGTCCAGCAGTGGACCAATATACGCTGTTGAAGAGCTCTTATACTTTCAGATATTGGTAGATTAGTCAGTGAGTCTTTTCTCTTTTATATATAGGTTAGTAGTAGTTTTCCGTGTATGTAGTAATGTATGTGTAAGTACCTACAACAATGACATTCGCAGAAACCTAGTTTAAGCGTATTATGAATTAAATTCTATAATAAAGTAGTTAATTATTGTCAGTTTTAGTAAATTGCACGCCCAATAGGGCAGAATACATCGTATCCCATTACTTATAAGAACTTTTATAACATTTCATGCAATAAAATGAATTTGAATTTCAACCTCTAAGAAAATGCTTGTTGAACACAAAAGCGCAGATTCGATATGGCCAAAGCAAAGGACCCATCCGGTTTAGTGCTCAAAGGGGCACTGATATTCTTATGTGCATATATAGGTACGTTTGTTAAGATGGAAACTGAGAAGGGTTTTGTCAAAGTAACAAGGGATAATGCACAACCTACTCGAATTCTCTGTTTCAAGAAGTTCGGTAGTACCTACTACGAAAATATTGAGTAAACAATAGAACCAACAATAATTTCTACACAGTTCGTTTTCAAACAGTCAAAAGATTATTCTAAAATGAATTTATAAATTTACTGTAACTTGTAAATGAACATGTATGTGTAGTTCGATTATAATTATGTGAACAACTTCATTCGATGTGATGTTCAAGTAGAATTTCTTAGAACATCACGTCGTCGAAAAATAAGGGGTTTTACCAATGATGTAACTTGTAACTTGGCGTTATAAATAAAGAATATTGATGTTATTGGTTTTTACTTCGTCTTCTGAAGATGAATTGCCATTTAGTTTTTTCAACTCAATCAAATAACACAATAATAATATAATCGAATACAAAAACTAGGCTCGTAGTTACATTCATAATCAAATACGAACGTACAATTGAGAGTCGAACAATCTGGTCAAAAGATACTAAGAGCTAATTCTAGCACCATTCATATAATGGACGATGTCTTCCTTTACTTAACACAGTAAACAAACATTAAAAACGTCTGTCCAGTGTCTCAGTTTATGGCTACTCTCCTATCATGCCTCCTATCATGATGTTTCACGTAGGACAATAAACTGCAAGTGCTGCACTGACGCCTTATTATAAACTTACTAGCTTCTGCCCGTGGCTTTGCTCGCAATTTACAGAGGTAAAAAGTAGCATATGCCCAGGGATACCAACTAATCTCCATGCCCAATACGTTACGATGTTTCCCTTTACTTTACACAGTAAACAAACATTAAAAACGTCTGTCTAGTGTCTCCGTTTATGGCTTATTTCTTATCAGAAAGAAAAGAAAGAAAGAAAATACATTTATTTGACACCGTACATAACACAAAACAAAACACGACACATTAAATAATAAGAAAGAATACATACAAGAAAAAATTATAAGTAGATAGATAAAAAAAACATACAGATAGGTACAAATACGTGTTACATAAGGGGCCAAAAAAGTCCCTGTCTCAGCATTATGCCGCTACAAGCCGGAGTTAGTAGCGGCGGCGCTGATTTTCAGACCTGTCCTCTGTCCTGGTGTGGTGGCACAAAGCTTTAAAACATTAGGTAGGTACTTACATAAAAGAAGACAATAGTACAGGTAAACATATAAAAGCCATATAGAAAAGGAAAAACGAAGAGAGGCAACATTAAATTACGCCTTAAACTTAAATAGCACAAAAATAAAACAGATAATATATATTTATTAATTTTCATCAGGCATTGTCACGTAAGACAATAAACTGCAAGTGCTGCACTGACGCCTTATTATAAACTTACTAGCCTACCCGTGGCTTTGCTCGTCCTTTTCCCAGGTAAAATGTAGCCTATGCCCAGGGAAACCAACTTATCTCCGGGCCAATAAGATCCATACAGCCGTTTAGGCGTGAAAGTGTAACAGACATTAGGTACATATTTACTTTCAAACTTACAGTAATAAAATCAGTAGTGGTTTGATTGCCAATGCAGATAAAGATATTCTAAAATCGGACAGGTATCCAGCAAACTGTTTTCTGACATAACTCGATTAGAGCATTTTGCAGATTCTATATCTGTTACTGTTACGCGTGTGATATCTACAAAAGCTTTTGTCGTAAAAGCTCAATATTTCAAATGAACATCACCAAAGTTTGGTCCTGCAAATCGGATTGTCTATAGTGGTTTTAGCGGGAAGTGCATTTCACAGCAATTTATTTCGTCTGCGAACGCCGCTCACCGAGATTGCATTAGGCAAATTCGTACAGCCGTCTAATTTTACCGCGGCTATGCCTGCCGTGGAAACCAATCTCTCTTATTTTCACGTGTAGATAAAGGAAATAAACCGAGATTGTTTTAAAATAGCCCAGCAAATGGCTTCAGGTAGAATAATCGACTTGAGCTTTGTTTGAACTAATAAGGATGTAGCTGGTCTGAGTAGGGGTCAGGTGTTTGCAAAAAGAGTGTAGATAAATATATGTTACGTTAAAACTTTTGAAACTATCATGGTTATTAACAGAGAATCATAACACGACGGCTTTCATGCGATTATTCGCAAAAAAGTCGCTTCCCTACTACAGCGTGCGCGAGCCAGTAGCAACGGCATCCTGAAAATGATTGTTTCACGTCTGGACTGTCCCATCCAAAACAAATGGATGAGGATATTAATGGGGTCTACATCCTTCAAAATGTTAGGTTAGTAAGTTTTCAATTTGTATTTTATTGTTTATTTTTTAATTTCCCTACGTTATATTATTCTACTTTTATTTTATTTTATTGTGTGATTTTGTTTTTGACATTTTTATTTTGTATGTGCATTATTTAATTTTATTATGGATTATGAATCTGAGAATAAATGAGTTAATAATAATAATTATAACAGGATATTTACAATTATTTGATTTTTGAGTTTCCTAATATTTCGGCAAAGTTTCAATGAGTGTAGATAATCCGCGATGATCACGGAATCACCCGTTAACCCATAAGAAAATATCTCGTTATAAATGACGTACTATAGTAGATATAATCAAAATAACTTTAGCCCAATCACTACTTCCCCTAATCGATTATGCTGACTCCTGATTTCTTTATGACACGGAGGAAAACCTCAACAAAATAGAACGTCTGCATTATTTATGCCACCGGCTTATATTCGGTTTGCGTAAATATGATCACGTTCATGTTCAGAGATCAGTTAATATGACTTCTGATCCGCCGCGCGCCGGCCTGATCACGTTCTTTACTCTTTATAACGTTCTGAACAACCCTCTCTCCCCTTCTTACCTTCGTCTATCATTTTGAGTGTCCTTACTCTCGCGATAGACCATATAGATAATTTTTGTGCCTTTTCTGTAAATTGCCAAGCTTGTTCACTCATCCAGCTGCTACGGTGGCTCCTTTACTCTTGATAAGTACTAAGTACCTACCTATTTTCCAAAATGGCTATAACCTTGGGCAAGCCGATCCAGTTTCATTACATAAATTTCACCGAAAGTGTGGATGCATGTACATACCAAAACTACATCATGTTCGCCTTGGAACATATATTTATCTACACTCATTGCAATCATATGACCTCTACTCAGACCATCTACGTCCTTTTGATAAGAAATGTAAGGCACGTCGCTCACTGGACCAGTCGAGGCGCGCGTTGCAAATGCGTCGCGCCCCATCTTTAGTACCTATGTATGTATAGGTAGGTAAGTTTTCCTTAGAAATAAATGTCAATGCGCTTAATACTAGTGGCAGAGTGGCTAGCTAAACCAGCGAGGTGAAGGCTCAGCGGGGTAAAAGCGGAGTCGCGGTAGGATCGACGTGGAGGTAAGGCGTTTTACCTAGCCATGTTGTGACTTTACTTCCACTTTGAAGGGAATTTATAAGTATAAAGGAAACAAAGTTGCTCGTACCACGAATGTTTTAAAAATTACGATTCGCCTGCACTGCACCTCGACGCCGCCTCGACCTCGCCTCGACATACGAGTGACCGACGTGCCTAAGGATCCCAGGAAACTTACGTCATCAACTCAAAAAATCCATTACCCTACGTTATTCAGCAAGCAAATGGATACACAAACATGCAGTGGCAGTATAGTGGCATTCTTCAGAGATATCTCAGTGCATTTTGCGAGACGGCGAAACGCGACGCTACTTTGCTTACGGTTGAAGCTTACTTCATACAAATAATAGGGCTGCACCAGGTTGCTGTAAGCACTAAACCTCTAAATTTTAAGGATCGTTTCACAGTTCACCAATTAATATACTATATTAGTATTTAAGGTTCTTATAAAAATTTGTTTGTACGAGTATAATAATTTTTTTTGATTCAAACCTTACACTGAGTCACTCGGGATAACTTTTTTACTAATCTGACTTCTTTTCATGCGTTACTCAGGCTTTATTAAAAATATGGATGGATTGTTTAACATTATTAATTTTATACTAAAAATTCTATTCAATGCTAGACAATTCATACAGCACAATGTATACCAAAGAAAGCAGAGCTTATATTAAGATTACTTCGTTTGTACGGATCCAACCCTAGCGACTGTCCTCTTAAGTGGCAGCTTTGTCGCTCGCGTCGCGCCTGAAAATCCCTCATACGTAGTCCGTATTACATACAAACGGAACTTGCAAGAAAATTGGATAATCGTAAACGGTTTGCTGGCTACCGTAATGTGGAATATATGAAAAGTTAAACGAGATGAATGAATAATGAATAAATAATGATGCCCATCTAGCCTACCTTACGGCCACGGCGTGGCCAATCCCAACGGAGACATTATTATTTGAATTTATTGATTTTTTATTATTTGATGTTTAGAAATAATAATAATATTAGTGATTTATAACTAGTTACTGCCCGCGGCTTCGTACCTACGCGTTGTTTCTACGGAAACGTTTTCAGGTCCTATAGGAATTTAAGTACGTTGTTATGCTTAGGTACTAGTATAGGTAGTTTACAACTTAAACCACGTACATTTATATTGAACTGTCATAGCAAGTGGATATTTTTTATGCTTATTAAATAAAACACCTTGAACTGGGCCAGGAGTTTAATAAAAAACTTGCAGCGTCGTTTCAGCGTCTCTGCAGTGGCTGTGATTCAAATTGAGCCATAAACTCCAGTGTTACCAACGAATGTCAAATGACGCCCGCCCTATACGCGCTGTACACAGACGACATCCCTACACTGGAGGGCCACCTACGCCCCGGGGAGAGGGATGTATCGTTGGCGCTGTTCGCGGACGACAGCGCCTACTTCTCGTCATCCACCAGCCCGACCATCGCAGCCAGCAGGATGCAGCAGCTGCTAGACGTCCTGCCGCCATGGCTGGACAAATGGCGCATGGCCGTCAATGTGGGTAAGACGGCCGCGCTGTTTGTCTCCCGCCGCCGCCGCCACCCACCCCAACTCCAGCTTCGGGGCCAGGATGTGGCTTGGAGCTCGCACACGAGGTACCTCGGCATCGAGATTGACAGGTCGTTGAGGATGCAGCCGCAGGTTGACCGCGCGCTACAACAAGCGCGCGTCGCCCGTGCGCTCCTCCGACCTGTCCTGGGATCTCGGTTGCCGCTGAGGACTAAAGTGCGGGTCTACAAGTCCTACGTCCGGTCCCGACTAACCTATGCGGCGCCGAGCTGGTACGCCCTGGTCTCCCAGACCAACAAGGACCGGCTCCAGGCGCTGCAGAACGTGGCTCTCAGGATCTGCACGGGCGCGGGCCGCTACGTCAGGAACGACGTCATAGCCCGCGACCTGCAGATCCAATCCGTGGAGGAATTCATCGTGCAGACGGCGCGTCGAATGTACGATCGCGCCGACAACGGGCACCACGAGCACCTCCACAACATCGCCCCGCCCCAGCCCCGGCCCCAGGAAGACGACCGCCCATGGCGACCCCTTCCGCGGGACCTGATCCCTGCGGAACCACCATAGAGTCCTTGGGTTTATTTAAAAAAAGTTTATAAACGGAATGAAGCCAAAAATACACTGAGAATAAGGGAAATTCCCACAAAACCCAAGGACCGAGGGGTCGTCACCCCTCGAGTTGACGCCGGGGTAATGAGGCAAAGCCTCGAGGCCCCTCTCTGTGCCCCCACCAGGGCCGGAAAGAATGTCAAATGAAGGTTGGTTTTCACCAAAAACCAATCGGAACCGAAGCAGATTTGTCGGTTAACTTTGACGTTTAATGTGTGGAAGCTTGTGTCAAAAAATCAGTTAAAATAAAATTGATTGCCTCTCTGTATTAAGAGTCATCATCATCAGCCTATATAGCAGTCCACTGCTGGACATAGGCCTCCCCCAATGAGCGGTATAGCGCCCTGTCTTCAGCTTGCCGCATCCAGCATCTACCTGCAGTCTTTCGCAGGTGGATGCCATGTGCAATGGCCAGATTACTAGTATTTAGAGCACTAGTGTACAATAACATGTATCAAAACTGAATAAAAAAGAAAAAAAGAGCACTTAGGCTGGTGTTCACCAAAAGATAGTCAGACAATTAGGCAGCTTCGTCGGTTAACTTTGACGTTTAATGTATGTATGAAAACTTGTTGTCGAAAATTGCTAAACAACCGTTTAAAATTTAACCAGTTGTTGGTGAACACGGCTAACTGTTAACGAGAGTTGACAGGCAAATTAACCGACGGTGGCGTGGTGGGATGCATTGCGCTTGTGCATTGACGTCACTTTTTACTGTTCTTTATTCGATTTTGATAATGAGTGACTAGTTGCCCGCGGCTTCGCATGCGTTGTTTTTATAGGAATCTTCTAAGGTTATTTATATCCCGTAGAAACTGATTTATGAGATAATCAGATAACCTATATCTGATTCCAGGTTTAGAGTCTACATAATCTATGCAAATTTAAGGATTCCAAATAAACGTAAGACTCAATAGCTATCACAATCGTAGCCATTGTCGTCTTTGTCTTAAAAATAGTGGAATTGGGCCCCTGAGTCCGGTTGATAATAGTATCGAGACATCTCATTTTTCAACATTTTTGAACATAATCATTAAAACTTTCGCATGAATAAATTTGGCTATCAGAATTTCAGACAACTCCGTTAGGTGAACGAACAATGCCTTAAGCTTGTGGTCATCTAAAGGGCAGCACAGATTTCAATATCCAAGCGCCAAAGAAGACCCCAAGGTCCCACTACAGTGCATTTAGAGTTGGGAGCTTCGTAATAAGCTCTTCAAATTCGCTAGCCACGGCCTGTACCAAAGAACCAAGCTACTAACATAAGACTCTTACGTCTGGCTTTGCTTCTCTCGGGGCAGGGATAAATCCAGAACATGAATTGCTTCAACATACGACAAACTTAAGTGTACCTGTATGCGTAGTGAGAGGTTGTTTGTGGTGGTCTGTTTTAGCTCACACACACACACACACTCAAAACACGTTGTTACATACAAACATACTTCTTATCACTCAAACGGATGAACCAATTTCATCCATGTTTGTTTCTTTGTAAGCAAGTTACTTCTGAGGGTATGTAGAGTCGTCGGGGTGGTATACCTAATTTTTGTATGTTTTTTTTATTTTTATTGTACACATAAACCCTTATTTTATTACTATAGATTACGTTGCCACTTCGTTCAACATATTCGCCGCCATTTTTTTAAATATACCCTGAGATCTATGGAAAGCTTTTCAACGGGTTCAAAAAGTGCAAGAATTACATTCCCAACGATATTTTTTTTAATCATTACATTTTTATTCATGAATCACTGTGTTAGATTTTGCTGATAATTAGAGGGTAGTTTACACTGGCATGCCCCCGGAAAAAACTACAAATGGCTCGCCACAACCGCTTTGCGCGCCGACGAGTGGACACGTTCTTTTTAGTTTGGCACAATAAGTTAAATTTAGTAGATACCTATTGAGTTGAATGGCTATTAGTTCATTTTACTTCCTAACATGTTATTTCTGAACATTTTTGTCTCGCGACTGAGTTCGTCTCTGGGTGCTAAGTATAACATACTCACCCATCTCTTAAATTTCAATTCAGCAGCGTCGCGAGCAAGCGGAGGTAATCAGATTTAGTGAACTATCATGTCTACTGTCTCGAGTTTAGGTAAATGAGATAAAATTAAACAGAAAATATACAAGTCTTTTTACATAGACCTTCTTTATGGCTTACTTAGACCATAAAGGTCTATGTTAAAAAAATAAAGCCAAGTGCTTTGGGCTTTTTCCATGAATGCCAAAATAGGAGCTTTCATTCGAATCAAGTACATAACTTCAATATGAAAAATAACGGAACTTACCTTCTTCTCTTGACTGAAAACCAGCGCTCTTTCACAAATGACCTGGGTTATTGTGATAGAGCAACAAGCTGAGACCTATTAGACCTACATACGCGCGCTTATCCACTTTCTGTGAGGGCTACTTAGTACCATATACAATACTACTTACATTTTGTACATTTTCACTTTTTTTTATATTTTGTCGATGTTACGTGTTTAATAATAGGTACCTATGTAGGTACTTTGTAGTCTAATATAATTATGTGTAATTAACCTTGTTTGTGTGTTGTGTTAGTGTTTAATAAATATTTTTCTTTTCTTTCTTCTTATTTATAGTTAAATCGTTTTCTAAGAAGAATATATAAAAAAATCATACAAATCATTAAAGAAAAACGGTTTACTTTCTATGGGATGGAAATCACCGAATCTACAGGTATTATTAGGTACCTAACTTGCAAATCCTATCAGTTTTCTTTTAATTCGGTAAATTATTTCGTAAAATTTACCTCCGTTGGCAATAACATACATAATTACCTACGTATTACGTTATGTAGAAAAATACATAATACGTAATGGCAATTACGTATTATGTATTTTCCTCCGTCTTATATTAATTCAACCACTATTTCTTCTAGATCACTTGTGCAGAAAACTTTGTATGGTAATCGTGACCAGACTATTCAAATAGATGCGACGATATTCATATTTCAACCGATATCGGCGTTAGATTCTACGTGAATGCGACTGCAGCATGCGTTGGTACTTATGTGATAACTTTCGAGCCAAGAATTCAAACTTATGACCAATAGGGTAGGGTTCGGATTGCTTTGAGCAGCATAGTTTACAATCGTTGAAAGGTAGTCGGTTTCAGAGCAGAAGTATGCAATAAAGACGTCAATCCGTAACGACGGATGCAGCTATTATCCAGTAGATGCCCTGAGTGCTTTACGATGTAAACGCGAAAGGAATAAAGATGAACTCATGTATGTAAAATTGCTATATTTTAGTACGCTTCGATTTGCTTTTGCCAGCGTCATTATGGAGAAAGCCAGCGTTGTGGAGTCTTGAGGAAGCCAAATGGACAGAGCTCTTGCATTTTCTGTTGAATAACTTTTTTAAAATTGGAATTGCAAGAAATCTGTAACTACACTTACTTTGTTCTTTTTTGTAAACGGTTGAGATTGATTTCACCTTAGCACATAATGTAGTTTCAAAATCCTTGAAAGGAATTTGTTGAGAACTTAGGAAACTTAAGCGTTGTTCATATTGGTGAAATTTCTTCATCAACTTTCAGTTTATCTGGCGTAGTTTCTTACACAGCAAACGTTTATGCCAGACTCACTAGCATAAACGTTTGCTGTGTTAGAAACTAAAGATGATCAAAGGTAATTGTGACTTATATTATGAACATGTATAATGTCGGTGTATTTCATTCAACGTGAAAGAAAGGACGGCTAAACACGTTTATCTAAATGTGTTCTCTAAAAGGTAAAAATATTGAAGAAAAATGCAAAGCTAGTTGTGGAAAAATCTTTAGCGATATCATATTCCCCACATCCGCTTGTGTTAGTAGATGTACCTACGAACTCGAAACTCAATTCAAACTTTAATGCTTCAGCTTTTTGTTCTCAAATACGAGGACTGTATCCTTTAAGTTTGATGTCGAACACCGCGGGTTGCACGAAAACAATAAAAATGGTATTAGCTACCTAGTTCCCATTCCCGATTCAGATATCTTGCAGAGCCACGGGCAAAACTACTTTATATCTTGCCATTTTCTTTTTGGTTTCCGTTGTACGTGGCTGTACCTTGTAAAAGTAGAACTAGAAAACAACCGCCCTCGCGACCAAATCTTCAAAGTTTTGCTTTTTGCATCCGCTGTGTTGGTATTTTCAGTTATATTTTTCACTAAACCGCCGCCGTTCCTGGTGCAATTTGTTAGTACCACAGAACAAATACCGACTGTTGACTTTAGCTGCAACCATTTGTGGACGCATCCTCTACAAACGGAGGTAAAACGTTGGTACTTTCACGTACATTCCTTTGCAAATGTGAGCTGTGTAAAACAAAACGTCACGGCAGTTGGAATTGAATACTCGAATAATAATAATGAAATGAAAATATTTATTAAAAAAGAAATACACAATAACAATGGTTAACTCTATGTTAAGCTAAAGTCAGGTGTTATCAATTTCTCGTCAATT
The DNA here is from genome assembly GCA_943735965.1 of Eupithecia abbreviata. NCBI lineage: Eukaryota > Metazoa > Arthropoda > Insecta > Lepidoptera > Geometridae > Eupithecia > Eupithecia abbreviata. Next base: position 6,125,153 of record OX030991.1, on the reverse strand, counting down.
AAATAAATTATAATTACATAAGTTCGTTTGAATTAGGCATGTAGAGATCAGGAAAGGTTCGTCTTTGAGGAATTGCAAATTTTGTATAATCATTGTCAAGAAATTCGCTTACTGAGTATATGGTTTTATCTAATAGAAGAAGTTTCACATTACATAAAAATGATTTTTCACATGTCTAAGTCTAATACACAATGGAAGTTTATTAAAAAGTTTAGGACCAATTACTTCTGGTTGCTTTTTAGACATGTATCTGAGTCTATGAGCAGTTGACTCTAGATACATTTGATGCCTATTGCTGTATCTGCTTTGACTTCCTCTTACATACAATTAAATACCGTGAATTTCGTGATTATAATAATAACGCTGGTTGGTTTAGGCTTATTCGACAGTATTCACTGGTGGAGCATGAACACTGACTGCTTTTTATATGCGTCCTGTACACGTTGGGCCAACGTGTAGAGACCCACTTGGCGCATGTTGGAAGTTGGCGGCCAACGTTGGCTCGCAAACTGACTAGTGTCGGTTTTTCGTGCACACATCAAAGGATCTTGGCGCGCTCTGCAAACAGTGTTCACACGTTGGCGCATTGGCCCAACGCATTGGCCGAACGTGTACTGATGCATCAGATGAAATATTTTTAGGTTACGTTTTCACTCTAAAATTTTCCTGAAAAGCACCTAACGCTGAGCGGAAAATTGCTACTTGTAAATGTCCCTTTATAAAATTGCTCAAAATTCCTAGGTAATTTTCTTTAACGGCCCTCATAGGCCCTTTATTAGAAATCAATTTACAAGTAAGTAAGTTCTTGGCTTATAAATGATTTCCCAAGGAAATACTTGACACCTAGAAATATAATGAAGTGAACAGTAAAATAATTTTATTTGATAATAATTTAATGTAAAAATATGACTTGTCTAAGTGCTTATTTTGTAAGCCTAAAGAAATAAATGATTATTTACTTTACTTTACTTTACTATAAAATATAATCAGAATTTTAACCGTGAAGATAGTTTTCGCCTCTCTTGGAATCACGACGCACGCATTAGTGTGCATCGTTATTGAGCTGTACTGCAGTACACGGTCAGTGTTGTGTGTCGTACTGCGAATATGGACATTCCTTATTCTGAAGCCCAATTGAGGATAGTCATGGATACTGCCGTCAATTCTCGGCTGTAACTCTAAGTACATCCAGTCACCCCGTGACCTCGATCACTGTAACGCGATGAAAACGTAGGGAAAATAAAACAAAACGTTCGCGATAAATATCCGATAAATATAAAATATTAACTGAGATCGTATTTATTATCCAAACTACATATCAAATATCCGCAGATAGTACAAACAGTTGTCCCGAGGCGGGAATTGAAGCAACCTCCTGCGTCGCACATAGACCTTCGCCCACCGCGCCACAGAGGTCATCGTAGAAAGATGTTTTTTTTTAAAGGACGTGGGTAAGAAAATAGAGGCCGTTTGTGTGATTTTTCATATTATCTTAGGTTTGATTTTTCATTTACGTACGATATAGCTCAAAGAATTAGTAAGCTGAAGCGGTAGGGGGCCGGCCATATTTCGCGAAAACCGACAACCACTGGGATAAACGTGTTCTTGATTGGAGACCGCGACCCGGCAAACGTATGTAGGTTAGGACGCCCTCCAGTCAGGGGGTTGATGACGTGCGAAAGACTGCATGCAGATGCTGGATGCGTCAAACGAAAACAGGGTGCTATGTCGCTCATTAGGGGAGGCCTATGTCCAGCTGTGGACTAGCATAGGCTGCCTATGCTACCATCGTCAGATGATGATGATGAGTTATCTATTTTATAATTACATTGAGCCAATGGTTATTACATAGGTAGTTACCTAACTACTAACTTACCTGGCATCAGAGCATGTACCTACTTGCTTTTCAATAGAGGTTCTAAGCACAATAAAGCCGTATTTGATGACTTCATAACAATAGTGTCACAAACAGACAATGTCCCACTGTGTTGCCAGATTGCTGTCAAATTATATTTAAGTGAAATTAAACTTACGAGATTGACAAAGTTAGGTACAAACGGTGATGTAACTAAGACAACGCCCTTTAACACTTAATTCGTCAAACTTTTTTGAAAACAAGCTATTTTGTAATCTAGGACTAAATTGCTTGGCAAGTGAAATCAAAGCTAGGTTGCCTGGGAGAAATCGCTGTCAGCGATAAGGCCGCCTATTGTAATTTTTATGTGTTATATTTAGATATAAGGTGTTATTTTATAGTTTTAAGTGCAATAAAGTGTTAATTAATTAATTAATTAATTCAATCAAATGAACCAAAACACGACGGGGTTATGTATTTTCGTTTAGGAGTTCCTACGAGCACCTTCTGTCTCCATAATCAGACCAGCTCAATGTGTAACTTTGGTGATAGTGTAATGTGCATTGTCACCAAACTTACATATTTATGTAAAAATTGTTGGACCAGACTGAAAAGATTTCAATTTTAAAATTAAATGGCATATACCTTGCACAGATTTTTTGTTTGTATACCGGTAATAAGTAGTCAGTCCGTACCGCTAACAAGTTGCTTTGCCGGAAGCTAGCTTGCTAGTCATCTAACTCATGCTGAGGCAGAGCCATTTTGTTACTGGAATTACACACTTACATGTTTCCTCTTAGTTTAAGCTTTTTTTGTTCTGTATAAGTCTTATAATAAAATCTAAGAATTAGCAAGCTGAAGTGGCAGTAGGCCGGCCATATCTCGCGAAGAAACGACGGCCGCTGTGGCAAACGTGTTCTCGAGTGGAGACCACGACTCGGTAAACATAGTTTAGGAAGCCCTCTGACCAGGTGTGATGACGACCTGCGAAAGACTGCAGGTAGATGTTGGATGCGGCAAGCTGAAGACAGGGCGCTATGGCGCTCATTGGGGGAGGCCTATATCCAGCAATGGACTGCTATAGGCTGATGATGATGATGATGAAGTCTTATAATATAATAATCACAATTATTTCATTCATTCAAAAAATCTTAAAGTTACCCTACAGCTAAATGTCAAGTCATAGTATACTTCCAGAGTTTATCTCTACATCACTCAAAATTCAGGAAAACCAAACGACAGTGCAGTTTCACAAGGTTAATACATCCCGTAGGGTAGTAATAGCAAAGTGGGCGAGGTGCGTAAGTGCGTGCTAACGGGGTAAGTACCCTGTTTCAGTACTTTGTGGTAAAGGAACCGGTTATTAGCCATGTCGGGATGGAGTATTGTGGGGCCACTACGCACGGGTGGCTGTAAACTTGAACATGTTAAGTTACGGTCTTTGGGTTTTTGTGTCATGTAAAACATACATCGTCACGTGTATGCAAATACAAAAGTTTATTTACAATAAAGCTTTCAAAAACACCTTATATGTACAGACAAAAGCATTTATTGGTAACTCCCCAAATAGCTAAAGTTTACATTGCAAATCACTGTGCGATTTACAAATCTTTTAATCAACTTGGTGATATTTTTGCTTCTAATACTTAGAAGTAAAAATTGTATCACCAAGTGGGAATCAAACCAGGCATCCAATCGCTCACATAACAAGTAACGAACGCACCAACCAATAGGTCTTTGATTTAAGTGGTTACTAGTTTAGGATATACAATTTACAATAACCCCCGCACTAGGCTAGGCCTGTTTCGCGGGGTATCGAATACATAGTCTGTATGTATGCTTACTTATATATCAACTTATTTAAAGAAGATTTTTAATTCGAAAACGGACCTTTGCAAGTGCTAGGTACTTGTCCATCCAAAGGTTTCGTCGAAGAAATCGCTCTTAACGATAATGCTGCATTTGTGAATGTGTATCTTTGTTTGTTCGTTCTTTTCTGTTTTATTTCTGTGTCTTGATGTGCAGTAAAACGTATTTGTATTTTATTGTATTGATGTACCTACCTAGAGAAGATTTGGCAATTTCTTGCCTACGATTTCATTCGCGTGGACTTGGAGAAATACTCCAACTAATTTTAGTTTCATGCAAACTATTAGCGCCAAAGTTTAACAACCAATATTTTACGATTCTAAAGTTACGAGTAACATGCGAAAACCTGTGTATCAAACTTCTACCTTCTTTATAAATTAATTTTTAAAAATTGGCTCTTGTTGGCATATTATCATATTATCGTTAGACGTAAAATTTTAGCCTTGTAACATTTCTAGAGAGATTTCGTTATGATATTTTAAAAAAACTTGTAATAACACGCTGCTGTGTCAGCAGAGGAATCATTCAATCTCTTGATTTAACCAAAAACATATCTACATATTCATGTGTTGACAAACATAATATGGATGTACATTTAACTTTAGTGCTTTGACACACAAGTGCACGTATTTAAATGAAATAGGAAAGAGATACTTTTTGTCAAAATTACACGTAATACGGCGCACATATCAAAGATCATTTTTATCAGACAACCTCAAAATCAACCTTTAAACAGCAACGAAAGAACCAACATAATCTTATAAGAATGGGCGAAGTACCTCCTCCAGAAGTCGGAAAAAAGGAATTATCTTTAAACAGGATTTTTTATTCCTAGGTAATGTTAATTAGGAATGTTAATAACATAGCAGCCGTAATAATTTGCAAAATTTAGATGACGGAAGAGGCACTGAATTAAATGTACAGATACCTCGAGACATTCATTACTAGACGTCAAAATACTTGTAATGACGCCGCGCCGCCTAAAATGTCTTCCTGAAATTATTCAGAGGGATCAGTCAGTGATCATGTTTTGAAAAAACTAAAACACGAGCTCAAATTCCTTAGTACTCGTATTTATACACTGTATTTTTAGTTTTTCGGGACAAATACTTATCCCCGGGAATATTTTTATAGGACCACTTCGGGACCATTCTCATACTGCTAATAAATATTATGTTATATCCTGCTCATACATACACATTTTGACATATGTTTCACCTCTTTTTCGCTAAAATGTAAACCTTATTCTGCCTAGGCTAAATAATTAATTATTATACATAGAAAACCTCCAGAACACCCGGAACTAATATCTGCAGATCGTACAAACATCCTGTCCCGAGCAGGAATCGAACCAGCAACATCTTGCGTCGTAGGCAGATCTTCACCCACCGCGACGCAGAAGTCGTCTAATGATGACGATGAAATGAAATAGGCCAGGAACTATGTATACTTTCGCATCCACACCAGCATTGCCTCAAGGTTCATTTATCAGGGCTCACGGGCTGCTGGCTCTGTTTATCTGAGACACTGAGTTCAGAGATCTTGGCACGCTCTCCACTGAGTTATGATTTTATCTATTATCAAGCACGTCCTAAATGTGTGTAGTGTGGAATAATTCACATAGAAGGAATACCAAGAAAGCGATCAGCGTCGCTGCTAAATGGATTACAGTCGTTACTTGGAAGCATCTGTTTTTATGTATTGACACAAACATATTGCACTCGTTGTAGGTATTGTTCTTAAAGCTTCTTAACAGAATACTGTGACAACAATGGTACAATACGTATTTTTCTGAGGAAGCCGTTATTATCAGCACAAGTGAAGAGCTGAGTAAAGCAGCTTTTCTATATTGTGTAGTGTGGTAAAGCCTATATAGGCCTATAAGAATGACGTATCTGTCTGTTGCTAGGGCAAAAATTTGACAATATTTATTTTTTCTTCCGGATAATGAACGCCTTTCCGAGCCGTTGATTTTTAGATTTTCATATAAACCCGCCAACGGGACGGGACACTTATCCGTGCTCAGTCAGACGAATTGTCAAAACGATAGCTCATTTTGGGCCATATTATTGTATAAATATGCCCATTTGTTTGTTACAATGACCGGCACTTTCGGTTCAGCTAGATGTGCCTCCAGCCTATTAACTACTATAAGAACGATCTGGTAAAGTCAGTTCTAGAAGTAATTGGATTCGTTCAGTACACTGAGGTTCTATGAAGCCGGATTAAATAAAGCTGGTGCGATCGTACATTATAGTTATTTAATTATTGTTTTTTATTTATTATAGTTTTTTTGAAGTGATTATGCCGACGTCAGAATCTTGTCGGCACAATAAACGAAAAACGGTCTTGCCAACTCTAATTGTGATATCTATATAGAACTTAAGAAACAGAATCTGATCAGTAGAGGCTCTCAGACCCAGATCTGGCCCATTGCCACTGAGTATTAAGCTAAATTGAATATTGACCAATTTGCTTAATATTCTATTGTGGGTTGAATAAAGACGAATTTTCGTGAAACTGGAAACATGAAATTGTATGGGTTGTTGAAAGGAAAACCCACTTTATTATTATGTCTCTCATTTACCATGATCTCGGACCATAAAGTGACCCGGTCCTTTGGAAGGCTTGCGTGGGGCCGAAGCCAATAGCACAGAGGCCCTTTGAGAAGTTAATCTAAAGGCGATGGCTACACATAGCGGGTATCATCATTGGGTGCACAATATGATACACCCAAAGATGGTATCCGCCAGGTGTAGAGACTATTGCAAAGAAAAATGAAAGAAATAAAAACAGGCTATTGTGATGGATGGATGGACTGGGTAAACGGGCTATTATTATTATAAATTGTAATTTTTAATAATTCTATCTATATTTTAATTGATGACTTACAAGAGCTTAAAATATTTCGCGAATCGACCAAATACGTAGAACGAAAATAAAGTAACTTCCAAAGCAGCAACAAACGCAACTTGTACAGAGGTTACTAAGCTATGTTTATTAATAAGTCAGTTCATTACCGCCCCTGCTGTCTCACTATGATTTATAAGGCATTTAAGTTTCTTGGTGATGCTAAATGGGCCTTTTATGTGGAAGCCGTTCTTGGTGTTAATATCGAAAGCGGGTATCTGCACTTATATCAATATTTACCAGTCCAATGCTGGACATATGCCTCCTCTTATTAAATACAGGGTGCTACATAACATATATACTAAGCCAAAAAGGGGTGATGGTGGACCTCGCGTTAAACTTTGTTTTTGTTCTAAAATAATTTGCATATTTTTTTCTTTAAAAAATTAAGGACTTTGAATTGTCTCCCTATTCGTAATCTTTGCAGCGAGTGGCTTTGTTGTAGACTCAGAAGAGACTTGATCCCGCAACCTCCAACGCTGTACGGGAAAGCGTTGCCAATTACACCATGAAGTCAATCACGTGACCAGTCGAAAGTGAGTCGTTGGTTGTTCAGTTTTTCTGTTCAGTTTATTTACCCACCATTTGTCTCACGAGTCTAGGGGTACTTACGGTACTCAGTGAGAAAACTTAAAACCCTAATAGAATGCTTTTTTTCTTGTAGACCTTTACATGACTTTTGGACACAATGAGTATTGGGTATCACCTGTGCAAAGGTTCTTCGTAGCACTCATTAAAAGTTTCGGGGGAAGATATTTTGCATAGTAATCACTACTTTGTATAAAACAAAGTCGCTTTCCGCTGTCTGTCGGTCCCTATGCTTAGATCTTTTAAACTACGAAACGGATTTTGATATGGTTTTTTTAATAGATAGAGTGATTCAAGAGGAAGGTTTATAAACCATTTGATATATAGATTTTCACGTACATCGACATCTAGTCTATATACATATATGTACAAAAATGAATCCCTATTTCCCTTGGTCACGGCATCACGTGTGAACGGCTGGACCGATTTCACTAATTCTTTTTTTGGTTAGTTTGTTATTGTCAGGAGAATGTTCCTATGATAATGGGAAAGGGAATATGGGAACAACATCCCGCCACCTATACGGGATCTTCAGAGTTTCTATACTTTTAGGTTTAAATTAAAAAAGTATATTCTGCACCACCAAAAAACCACTGAAGATCTCAGAAACGAAATAGATATACTTTAGTTTTCTTCACTCAGAGCTCTACCTCCGCTGCTGTTCCTCTTACTCTCTTACTCTCTAGCAAAAGTGCTCTGTATAATTGTTTTCTTTATTTTGTGCTTTAGTATTATAAATGTATTGTATTAATGTAATGTATTGTGTTAGTGTACGTGACGTCACGCGTGGGTTTGGTTCCGACGGAAGATCAGCGTTGTGATAGCTATGCATAATGGCAACACAATGCTGAGTCGGATGCCATTTTGTAGCATTTAAGTTTTTTTCCTATTAGTTAGTAGTTATGTAGTCTTTATGATGTTAGTTAAGGAATTAGTTTAGTAAATTTGTTAACTACAAATAGTTGTTTGCTACATATAAAAGATATTTCTATTTTATTCTATTCATATTAAATTATTTCTAATGTAACCATAGCGCTTTTACAATTCAAACTTTTTTGATATAACCTTATGGCTTTTGACATAACATTGACAGATTGCTCAATATTTATAGTTAAGACAGGACATTCACACAGGACGGTTTTCCATGTAAAAGCGGCAAACTTATACTACCTCAACAGTTGTATTGTCCTTTCTGTTATGTATTCATAATTCTACGTAAAATAACGTAAACAACGTCTACGTAAACAAAAAAATAAGGATAATAGGTACTGTGTACTACTTATAAAATATCGAAAAAGGTCGCAACAATGTTTCATGACGACCTAATCTTTACAAACCGCATTTTGTGAGTCTGATCATCACTGTCTCTTTTAAACTCGGGCCACTTGACTTCTAGAGAGAGATAGAGCAATACTTTGTGTAGCTAACACAAAGTATTGCTCTGTCTCTCTCTATCTTCTAAGCTAGTACAAAGGAAGGGCAGCTCTCTAGATTAATTTGCCCTGTCCTCGACATTCTCTGCAAAAAGCTTGAAGCTTATATTTAAAAGTCCAAAAGTCTAGTATTCAATGATATTAATGAAAATATACTTTTCAGCGCCGCTACTAACTTCGGTTTGTCGCTACAAGCATTATGCCGCTGCATAATGCTGAGACAGGGACCTTTTTGACCACCTATGTAACAAATTATTTGTATCTGTATGTTTTATCTACTTTCTACATTTAAATAAGTTTATTTTTTGTATACTTACCTATTAATGGTTTTATTTGTTTATTTCTACTAAAGTCCGCCGATTATTATGAGCGCTCTGGTCAAAAAGGAGGAATTGAGAACTTCCTACGGTTTTCGAAATCGGCTGAAATAATGAGGGTTGAAGCTAACCTCGGTAACTTGAAACATTTATTTTTATACCAAATGGATCCGAATTACTTAAGTAACAATTATATTTCCCTGACGAACGTTCCTTTTGACTGTTATTATAGGGGGATCGAGGTCAGGAATTACATGCAACATCAATTTTAATGATAATATTTTCTGGGAAGGAAATTTATTTCATGCTTTTATTTTATTAACGTACGTTGACTCTGCAAAACGATATTCATTGTATGGACGTTGTATCTTCAAATAATAAACGAATGGATATTTGTTGCCAATGGCCAGGGGTCGAATTCTGCTAACCAATCGCTTTACTATGACAATGGTATCGCATCGAACTGTATGGACGGTTCTGTGACGAACATTGTCATCGTAAAGCGATTGGTTAGCAAAATTCGACCCCTGGCCATTGGCATTATAGTGCGTATGGTGTGATTGGTTTCAACCTTGACAGTTCGACGCATCCCTCCATATATAGTTTCTTTCATTAAAGGTAAAATTCTAAAATGACACTGTGACAATACCATTGTGATGATAAAGCGATTAATTTAGTGGAATTCGGCCTTGGTCAACAGAGAAAGAATTAATACGCATTCTGGGACTTTATAAAATTATATTGGGTGAAATCGACGATACAGCCAAAGTAGCTTTCGTTATTTGGAGCAGGCTAGCTTTGGATAGAGAAGCACGGTAGGACCGGAACATGTGGTACTTGCACATAGTTGTAGTATTAGTTAATAGAGAAAACATAATTAAAGAATTATTTGAAAGTTTTTAAAGCTTTTTTTTATATTGGGTAACATATAACATATCAGTTTATAGTATGGGTGAAAATCTAACAACTTTCAGGAGAGCTACATTTTCTCTGCTCGTGGCTTCACATACATTGTTCTTTCACAAAAAGCCTATAGTTAGTAGATACGCTATTCTAAGTCAACAAGTCTCACTATAGTACCACGGAAACGTTCAACCCGAGCTGTTCAGGAGTTTTGGCGTGAAGCAGTAACAAACATCCATCCATTAAAATTTCCGCGTTTATAACATATGTAAGTGTAAAATCAAATCATGGTAAATATCCCGTTTTAAATGACTTTAGTGTTAATAACCATGATAGTTTCAGAAGTTTTATATGTAAGTGTGATATAATTACTATATATTAGTATAAGTAATAAGTTAGTTAAAATTTAATCTTTTGTCTATTTCTTATTTCATTTCGTTTATGCACATGTACCCACTTCTCTCTTCACTTTGTCTCTCTCTCCCAATAAGGTTTGCTGGAAGAGAACTCTTTTTAGGGTTAAGTTCGCCTTTGTTTAAATTTTCTAGAATAAGTTTTGTGTTATTTTATTTTCGTGCAAGAAGTATAAATAAATAAATAAATAAATAATTAATTTCTGTAGAATGTTTTATTACCCGCGACTTTTTACCATAAAATTTCGCATGAAACTACATTTTACTGACATGAATTTGTGTTACTGAATAATCTTGAATAGTTATTTCCATATTTTCTCCAAGCAGTCACCTATATAGCTTTCATAATAAAAAGCACAAAGAAAACATGAAACCATTTTTTTTTCAAGAACTCAGGTTTCTCGACGCCTTTCAGAAGCAGCCATGCTTAGCAACGTAATATTATAAGACTGAAACATCAGATTCGTACAGTTCAGGGAACTTATTCAGAAAAACCTTTATAGATGACTTTTTGTTTGGAGTATTTAATATACAAATCTCCACCGCATTGGCACCCAAGACTCGCTAACCGTAATCAGTCGATTTAGATCACGTATTTGGTCTTACCTAGATCCAATTTCCTCCAGTTCGCCAATGCATAAAAAGTCCATCGGTTTAGATGTAGTGTAGAAAATAGTATACTAATTCATAATATCCTAAAACTTAAATTCCTGATACAAATTCGTTAAGACAAAATATGATTTTAAAGCAACCAAAGTTAATACTTGTCTTGTTTTGTTGTATCGGCGAGTTTAGCCTTAGTCCCGTATCTATGAAAGCTTACTCAGGGCATCGATCTGTGCTTGAGTTACGCTTATGCTATAGAAAAGCGTTAAGCTGCTGCCCCACCGCGGCGCACGCAGTGCATTTTAGCTGAGTGGCTTTGTTTTTTGACAACAAGGGTTCACGTTTCACGCGTTTATCATGTGCATAGCGTTGACAGCGTTGAGCTGCGTTGGTTCCGACGTCATTTATCTTGTATTCGTGCGAAGTGTGTTCGTGGGTTGCCATGGACGATATCACATACATTTTCTTGCAAAGCGAAGCTAAACACACGTGCGTAGCATCTTCGTGCGCAGCGGTGGGGCAGCGTCTTTACTAAAGTTTTGATCATCAAGCTTTGATAAGACTGCCTTAGAACTTTTCAATAATTTGGAAAACATATTATTGTTTTCCAAATTATTGAATATATCCCGTTATAAATATGATAGTTTCAAAAGTTTTAATTAAGATATCAAACTACGTGTCTAATTTGTACTGGATCATCTTTGCCAAGCCTCCAAAAGTATTTTTCGTTGTTAATACCTTGGCAACGCTCGCCTTTCCCATTCATAAGGAAACAAAAGCCGTCTTACGTACACCCGGTACAAAGCCGTATTCATCCCGCATGCAGGTCCATTTTATTTGTAATTTAAACACCAACAATCACTCTGCAATGTCTGCATGCGAAACGCAGCGAAGCGATGCACGCGTGAGCCGAGCCTTTACTAAGCGCCTTGTAGGTGTACAGCGGCTCAGTTTGCTTTGCTACGGAACTGGGCTCTGGGTAAAAGCTAGAGAACGCGTAATACGGGTATAGTCTGGAAAATAAATCGAAATGCTTGTTCTGAGAGTTGGCGATGGAAAATAAAGCATACCAGGGCCGTACAGTTGAAATTCTCAGAACATATATTTAGTTATTTATTGGTTTTTAAAACGCTGTCGCTGGGGCAAACGTGTTCTTGTGTGGAGACCACGACTCGGTAAACTTAGTGTGACGTGTGAAACGTAGGTGGGGCAAGCTGAAGACAGGGCGCTATGGCGGTCGTTGGGGGAGGCCTATGTCCAGCAGTGCACTGCTATCGGCTGATGATGATGATGATTGGTTTGTATATTATTATGTTAATGTTTTGATTCTGTAGCCTCCACCCTCTTTTATGCCTACCCTAATAATGCTGAGTTCGAGTAATATACCTAATTAAGGTATTAACCTAAATTTCCCGCATAATAAATCTAGAAACCTTTTGAACCTAGGTTAGTTACTTAAGGCGTCAAATTATCCGTTTACTTTTTATTGATTTTTATTGTGCGCAACATTTTACTCATAAAATTATTTTCAGTCTGCACGTACCTCCAAGGCTAGCTGGATGATGCCGTGTGGAATTTTTACATTGTTTACCATTTCTCTCTCATAGAGAAACAGAACGGAAGAAAAATAAAAATAATTTTCCGCCCTGTCCCGGCACTATAACCGCCTAAATGCACAAGGTTCAAAGGAGCAGAAATATTACCTCTCTGACAATGATTGTTCGCGCACGCCAGCCAAGTGGAAGCTCATACAAAGCCGCCAAGGCGTTCTGATTAAGATAACACCTACGCTTTGCGAGCAAATCTTCGTCAAAAGAACTGCGTTTCAAAGAGTTGCTCGACTTTTGAGAAGCTTTGAGACCTTTGACTGGAATAGTCCTGGCAATTGAAAAGGGCTTGACACTTTTCAACTGTTTATCTGTTATTTAATCTTGTGATAGAATACAGAATGCTTCGCCAAAACTAGCAAATAACAAAAATACTGCGCTAGGAATATGTAAGGAGGAAATAGCTGTAGATCGAAATGACTGGATGTAAGGGGGAAAGCTTTTGTTCGACAATGGGAATCGTACATACTTGAAAAATGCTATCATTGATTCATTATTGAACTTGTATTGGTAAGTAAGGGGTCGTTAATTAATCAAGTGATGATCTCAAGCTCGAAAGGACTCGCGAAATATCAAGTTTTTTTTTCGAGAATCAATTTAAAGACTTTTTTCTCTAAATTGATTCTGAAAAAAAAACTTGACACAACATTTCATTTTAGGTGTGGTGTTACGTAGAAGCCCCTCCATCTTAACGGTCACAACGTATACTCCAGTTTAAAAACTTAAGAAAAACCTCAAGTGAAAGGACGATGCATAATTAGGATGTTGTTTCCAACAGAGTTTAGTCTATAGCATCAATTGGCAAATTGATGATATAGGCTTAAATAAAGTATTTGCACTCCATTTGTCAACGAATCTACACATTCGTTTGTGTATTTATAACGTTCTCCGAAGGCCTTTTGCCTAACTACACGGTAACACGCTAATTTATATAGGATCGTAATTGAATCCAGGTAACGTTGAAAATTATATTAACTTAGTTTTACAGAAATTAAACTAAAACGACAACACTCCAGAAAAAATATTTGATGAAAATCAACGTGTTGAAGGAGTTGCAGACTCGAGAATCTTATTCAAGTTAGACGGTTAAAAAAACGACACCACAGAGTTGTTCTACAAAGTTGCGAGTTTTAAATTAATTTGTTTATTCTGAACTTTTAAACAACATTTTTAAGTACACTGGTTTATTACTACGTAGAAGGACTTCAAAGCAATTTAAACTTTAGCGTGTGTACGTAGATTGGTAATTGGTTTGTCGAAACATAAATCAATAAATAAATAATGCTGGATAATCCATACAACTTCATCTAGCCCCTAAGCTAAGCTGTTATGGTTGACTGATAAACGTTATACAATACATTACATATATAGATATTTTTTTTATCCATTGTAAATATCTAGAACACCCGGAACAAATATTTACAGATAGTACAAACATTTACCCAAGGCGGGAATCGAACTCGCAACATCCTGCGTCGCAAGCGGACCTTAGCCCACCGCCCCGCCGCTACATTGGTCGTCAACATACTCGTATTTTGCTGAATGCATTAAGGTAAGCAATATTGACTGCAATTAAGAAAATCGCCATACCTATTTTCATTAAGTAGCAATTATAATATCACCCACGCTTAATTATATACCGATATATGTCGGATAGACGACCGATGTGGCGCGGTGGGCGAAGGTCCGCCTGCGACGCAGGAGGTTGCGAGTTCGAATCCCGCCTCGGAACAATTGTGTGTACGATCTGCAGATATTTGTTCCGGGTGTTCTGGTCGTTTTATATGTATGATAAAAATATCTATCTATGTAATATATTATATTATGTATATCAGTTATCTAATACCCATAACACAAGCTCTGCTTACCATGGGGCTAGATAATGCTGTGTGAATTGTCCAGCATTATTTATTTATTTATTTATATTTATGTGGGTGGGCGGTATATTGGTGTTTGGAACAAAGCCCTGATGTGTCCATAATTTTTATTTATCTCATTATATTCCATAACAGTAGAAGACTAAAATACTAGTAACCTCTATTGCGTAAACTACTGCTACGGTGCCGTAGCATTTTCGTAGCAAGGCTACGGCGTAGCAATTTCGTAGACAACAGACACAGAACAACTCTTTTATAGATTACTAGTTATCCACATCAGTTCAAATTATTTTTTTAAAACAAAACACTTTTTCTAGATATTCAACTGTTTATTATATTAATCATCATCATCAGCTTGTACTAGCTCACGGCTAAACAAAGGCCTCCCACGAGGAGCGCCATAGCGCCCTGTCTGCATAAGCAGTTTTATATGTTGTTTTCTATTATATAAATCTATACCAAAAACCATATTGTTTTTTATTTTAAACTCTAATCGTATCGTGTCTTGCACATTTAAAGTAGGCACCTATATTAAATTTCTTAAAATAATCTAATTCTTAAAACGTTTTTGTTGATGATTGTACATAAATACGTCAGATTTCACAAACAAGCGAGTTGACGACACAAAAATTAGGTAAAATCGAAAGGTGCTAACTCGCGGGTGCCCGCGAGTTTCAAGCCCGCGAGATGACGAATGAGCCGCATCTGCAAGCACCTATAAGAAGTCTGTTGCAGGCAGCCAGAAAGCCAGCAAGCGTCATCCCACCTAGCCAGACGGAAAAATTGTTTGGATTGTGTATTTGTTGGCACAGGGTCATGAAGGCAGCCTTAATTTCACGAACACCCTTTTATGTCACTTATATGTTAGTGTTTTTGTTTTCCGTGTGTATATTTTATATCTGTGTCTAAAGAAATATTTTTCTATTCTATTCTTCTATAGCGTCAATTCAGCTTATCTTGCCAAGCTATTTGATTGTAGCTGGAAATACGAAAGTAACCTAGCTGCTTAAGCCACCCTGTGCTGAATTGTACGTTGTTGAAAGGTAAATGAGAGCGACGACTAGAACATTGTTTAAAGTCAAACCTATTCTGTTGCGTACTGGAAAGTTCACTTTTAATTTCGGTGCAAGCTCTTTAGCCCGTGTTTACAGTAGAACGTGCTGGAGTATTAAGGAAAGAGAGTTTGCGTAAGATTTCACAAACAAGCGAGTTGACGACACAAAAAATAGGTAAAATCGAAAGGTGCTAACTCGCGGGTGCCCGCGAGTTTCAAGCCCGCGAGATGACGAATGAGCCGCATCTGCAAACACCTATAAGAAGTCTGTTGCAGGCAGCCAGAAAGCCAGCAAGCGTCATCCCACCTAGCCAGACAGAAAAAATGTTTGGATTGTGTATTTGTTGGCACAGGGTCATGAAGTGTTTTTGTTTTCCGTGTGTATATTTTATATCTGTATCTAAAGAAATATTTTTCTATTCTATTCTATTCTTCTATAGCGTCAATTCAGCTTGTCTTGCCAAGCCATTTGACTGTAGCTGGAAATACGAAAGTAACTAGCTGCTTAAGCCACCCTGTGCTGAATTGTACGTTGTTGAAAGGTAAATGAGAGCGACGACTAGAACATTGTTTAAAGTCAAACCTATTCTGTTGCGTACTGGAAAGTTCACTTTTAATTTCGGTGCAAGCTCTTTAGCCCGTGTTTACAGTAGAACGTGCTGGAGTATTAAGGAAAGAGAGTTTGCGAACTTTTTTGTTATTTGTGTGTTTGTTTACGTTAAATAAATAATTTGACAATCGATGCAGCAGGTTAAATAAATAAATAAATAATGCTGGACAATTCACACAGCGTTTTCTAGCACCGTGGTAAGCAGAGCTTGTGTTATGGGTACTAGATAACTGATATACATAATACAATACATTACATAGATAGATATTTTTTTATTATACATAGAAAACAACCAGAACACCCGGAACAAATATCTGCAAATGGTACACACAATTGTTCCGAGGCGGGAATCGAACCCGCAACCTCCTGCATCACAGGCGGACCTTCGCCTATGTATTGTATCGTATTAGGTATATCAGTCATCTAGTACCCATAACACAAGCTCTGCTTAGCTTGGGAATAGATGGTGCTGTGTGGATTGTTCAACATTATGTATTTAATATTTGTTTAATATATTATAATAGATAAAGTCTTGGCAGCCGCGGCGTAAAATTTAACCGGCGGATTCAGCCACTTAAGGGAACTTACCAAAAGAAGGGCTGGTGCTTCCTCTTGTGTATTTTTAACACCTGTATCTGTCTCATATATACGATCTGAACATTTTTTTTATTTTATATTTATTTTATTATTGAACAAAATCCACAGCTCTTAAAAATAAATAAACGTATCTTATAAATATAACAGACAGCCAATAAAAGGATTAACATTATTATTAACATCTGAGGATTGTTCACACATTTGTCCCGAGACGGGAGTCGAGCCCCCAAACCCCTGCGTCGAACCTTTGCCTGCTGCGTTACTAAGGTCGTCGTGTAAAATTGACCTGTTTGTATATTTGCAACATGATTCATCGTTTGGTTGCCTTTGACCTGACACCATGTCCCACGGGTCACCACAAATAACTGTTCGAAATAGCCCAATTCAATCACGCACATAAACACGTTTATAGTTCACTTCGTCCAGACAACCTCAAACTATAATTGGGTAATATTAATTTAATTAATTGCTGTACCTACTGCTCAAAGATCAAACAATTTACTAAGAACGTTGTCAAACGAAATACATTTTCTGATTTCAGTTTAACAGTATTGTAATTATGAATTACAACTAACTAAACTGTTATACCAAGAATAACATATTGATGTTCGTACATTTACCCTAGATAATGAATCAAATGCAGACTTTTACTTACTATTGTCGATGCGGAACTGAGCGATATCTGGTCAAGCATTAATTTAATTCCTTTCTTTTCTTAGGCACTACCGCTTGGCACTACTAGTAGAGTCAAAGGAAATTTTACTTTCCCGTGACACTACTGGTAGTGCTACGGGTAAAAGTTCATTTCCAGTGACACTACACTGTAGCCAGTAGTTTCACGGGAAATATGATTTCCCGTGGCACGAGTGGGTCGTTTGTAAAAAATCTCATAAGTTTGTCGATCGAACTAATCAATCGAACTGGTGAGAACAAACGGAGTGAGCGTGCGAGTGGGCCATCTATAAGGGCTATTATATTTTTATCATAACTGCAACCTTAAACTACTTGGAACAAGGAAGGTACTGGCACTTGATGTAATTACCTATGCAGTAGAAAGCCTTCGTGAAAAGATTTTGTTTTATGTTATGTTTAAATACTATATCATCATCATCTGATGATGATATGGCCTATGTCCATGCTGGACATAGGCCTCCCCCAATGAGCGCCATAGCGCCCTTTCTTCAGCTTGAAGCATCCAGCTTCTGCACGCAGTCCTTCGTAGGTCGTCATCCCACCTGGCCTGAAGGCGTTCTCCACTCAAAAACACAAATACCATATCATACTGATATAATTCATGTAAAAGTAACTCTATCTCTCTCCAGGTGTAACATTTTCACGCCTAAACGACTGAACAGATTTAAATGAAATTTTTTGTAATGTGTATTTCGTAGATACCTCGACGAAATACACAGGCAACTTGTATGTTGTAAAAAAACAGAAGCATATTTTTTATTTTTTTTAAATTATTGATCATTAATTTATATATATAATTTAATAAATCAAGCCAAAAGCGAATCTGGCGAAGAAGAGTAGGTTTTGCCTCGTACGCGTTCAAATTAATTATCGTTCACAATAACTACATAATTACAGCGGTAACTTAAACTCAACTTGCCAGGATTACCCGAGTTCACCCCTTTTTATAGTTGGCACGTGACTGCCAGAGAGAATTCAACTTTATTAGCTGGATAATTACATTGAAGACGTTCTTAAACGTGGCTTTAGATAAGGTACGTTTTTCAATGAAAGCTAAATTTCCTTTTTTCATCGGTATCTACCCGTACCTATTGGAAATAAACTGTTTCCTCTGCCAATTTAACACGTCACTGTATTTTTGAATCTGTAGAAAAAAATAAAAATAAAAGCGCACCGGATTTTTTGAGAGATAATGTTCGGTACTTCTATTATGTCTGTATCTGGAGTGTCCACTTCACAAATTGATTGAGATATATTCGGAACAATACCGTAAAATAGAGCTGCCAAGTAGACCATATTAGATAACGGGTTAATTATTGTCTGCCGACTTGAGTTGCATCATTGAATGTCTATCCAGTTTTTTTCGTTTCAGTGTTTATGCCGTACTGTGTGGTGGCGGCTTAGAATTTACACCACCCTCTTTCCACGGGTGTCGTAAGAGGTGACTAAGGGATATCAAGCGTGGGGATTATGGGCATCCTCCCCATAGATGGTAACATGATTGACTTATATGTACCGCCCCAAGTCCCCATCAAGTTCCATGAGATAAAATATCACGCTTATCAGGAGGAGGCCAACGTTCAGCAATGGAGCAATATTGAACTGAGGTTTAAGATATGTACAGCTTCATGCATTTTGAAGATGCTTAGAATGGCCGTACTAATGGCACTAATATGACATTCATCATCATTCATTTCATTCGAGTTGTCATTACCTAATTTTTAGACAAGAAAAAATTTCTATACAGTTTCCACCAAGAATTCCTAGGTTCTATATCCCCTTCTTTTTTCAAAAATATATTAGATTCTAGATCCGAGTATAGTAGATATATTCTTTTCATATAAAACTATAGATAGACCCATACTACAATGTTGTGGTTGTCACTGTAGAGTTCTTTTCTTATCAAGCGGATTTCCACCCGCGTGCGGGCCATCCAAAACCTATTAAATAGGTCCAGCCAATCCGCGTTTCACGTGCGTGAGGCCCGCGTGATAGGGAAAACATATATAAAATTATAGGTTTCAGGTGAATAATATTACCCGCACTCGAAATGGATGATATTTTTCTATCCAAACTAAATGCTTGAAAACGATATGCTGACGTGTCACAGTATAGTCAGCGCGACAGGCTATGCCGTTAATAATCCTTTTTGAGTAGAAATGCTAGGAGTTTCTTTTATTTTTATTGCAATATCGCGTAGCTCGCAATGTACGCAGCCCTAACAGAGCACAAAGACACCTCGAAAATGACCCAGCAGCGTTTTCAATGCGATGTATTGTCCACTCAGGCTCCTTTCAGTTTGCGAGCAAAATTTGATGCTCTGAAGTTGCTCTGTAGCCTTTTAGAGTTCTTTTTATTCCGAACGTTTGAAGATATTAATTTTCAGCAGCGGGATGAATATCGAATACTTATTTTACTTTATTAGCAATGAAAATTTACAATTGGGAGATTTATTATTATTAATTTAAGAATAGAAACAAATTAAAACTAGTATTTACAATTGAAACAGTTGAGATTACCGCAGACTGTCGTGAACAATCTAGAGGTCGCTCTTGAGCTACTTGTAGTAAGTACATTATGAAATGAAATGAAATGAATGTTTATTTCTTTAGGCTTACAAATAAGCACTTAGACAAGTCTTATATTATCAATATCAACAGCAATATTTCCTGATATTGGAGAGCGTTAAAGCATGTTTTTATGAAGGGGAAAGCAACATGTTTGTGCTTTTACTTATCTAAACAATAACAACCCAGTCCAAATATTAATCTTCTTCGATTTTTTTAATGGAAAAATTATCTCTGCCTTTGGATATTTTCAAACAATAAGGTCCCAGTCTGATACAAAAATATGTAATATACGAGTATGTAGTATTTTTATTCATAGCTATAGTAACGTGGACAAACTTTCAAATGCTAAATTTCTACAACGATTTGGTTCAAATAATTTAAGTTATTCGTGTCATAAAATTTCGCAGTGGCGCCTCCAACAAAAGAATGAATAATGAGTTTAAACAAAGTTGTAATTTTAAACTTTCCTACTACAAGAGGGCGCTGTCATGATTTGTGCTTCGTTTTCCGCTATCTCACCCGTTAGTGTTATGTTTAAATTAAAATATAAATATAGGAAAAGTGCCTCATTTAGGATTTTAAATGAAAGTATTTCACAAGACTCAAAAATCAAAGCAGTTGTTATTTTGTGTTCATTCTTTTATCAGTGCCTTACAGGAAATTTTACATGAAAATGTTTGCTGTATTTTTATTCAAACTCAGCGTGAATCCAACAGAATAGAACAATCAGGGGCGCTTGTTTCGCGTGAAGTTAGAAAGTAGGCACCTAACGAAAGTATCACGGCAGCTCACTTCTCGGTCACTTCTGCATAAAGTTAGCCAAATTCATTTAGTTAAAGAACTGCCAAGTATACTTCCTAAATAAAAAGTAAACTCCTTCCTTCCCTTGGTTTTTATGGCACAAGATTACAACAGGGCTTAATTTATTCTCAAAATTTGTCTCATCGTGAAAAATTTGCCTCCACAATCGCCAACAAAAGGATGACTAATCGCTTTATAAAACAAAGTTACATTGAACGCAGCCCAACTTTCAGCTTTCAAGGGTGTGAAATATTATCTTTTAGAGCTCTTTTCATATATTTTATTAAACAACTTGCAACGTCAACAAACTGGCCAATCCATGCCCTACTCAGCCAAAATCATTGTCAACGAAGGGAAGGAAGGCACTTTTGTGTACGTGAATCAGACAACAATATAAATATTTAATATACCCCAATAGTGCCAGGAAAGGGTAGAAAGGTTTGGCACTTTCGTTGTTTACAAACACGGAATTTTTCGAACAAATTGTCGCTATAGTAAGTGAAAATAGCAAGTCACTATTTACAGAAATGTGAACAAATTGCGGCTCTAAGTTCGGGGATAAGCCAGTGTCAATTACGTATTGAGTAGGGTCTCTGTGGGATGCGACAAATTGAATGGCCTAAGATGCTGTAGCCAACCGAATGACTGGCAATATTTACCACTAAAACATGGATTATTTGCTTATGTGATGGTATATTTTCTAATACTCCGCATCGAGCGTTTGATGGTTTTCAATATCAGACGTTATTGGCGACGGTGAAGACAGCTTAGGATATTGATATGAAAAAATAGATATTCTACTACGGATCCAACCTTCATTTTTACGAGTTTTTCGTATCTCGTATTTACGCTGATGTCACTTTTGGGAGTAGTTTGACAGATCGATACTTTAAACTTTTCTTATCAAAGATGCTAAGCTTCTATAATGGCGTTATTACCTTGAATTCATCTTTTTCCAAATGTAATGCTGCATTTTATGATATATAGATAGATATAAAGGTCTAACGGATTTTATACTGGTTTTGAAAACCAAAAGATATTACCTTGTATAGCTTATCTACTTGCTGTGAGGGCTACTTAGTACCAAATGCTACTTGTGTTTGTACTCACATTTTGTTCCTTTTCACTTTTTTTTTATATTTTGTCTGTGTTACGTGTTTTCTAGTAAGCAGGTACTATGTAGTCTTTTATTATAACATATGTGTAACTAAATTTGTTTGTGTGTTGTGTTTAATAAATAATTTTCTTTCTTTGTTTCTTTAGATTTTCCTAAAATGCCAGTTTCAATATTTGATCGTTGTCAGTTTCCATAATATAATACCACCTTGTATAAAAAGTATTGTCAAAGTGACAAAAAGGACAATAATAAGCATGGGCCTAATTTGCAAAGACAAATCTCATCCTCCCTAAAACAAGAACATCGAATCAATTCAAAAGGCAAGCGCACCCGGAATACTAAACTGAAATATACATTTATTTGTCACGAGGTGTTAAAACCCTTTAGTCGGAGTTGTTGAGAAATGTTGGCTGATCCGGAATTTTCCGGAATCCGGAACGCAGTAGGTTTGGAACAACAGAATGACTAATCAGAGATTATAATATCTTTAAACCTTTTTACTTACTTTAAAACCAGAGTTTTGGAGATTAACCTAATTAGGTCGGCTTGGTGTTACAACACCAGACCCAGGGGCGGGTTTAAAGGCCTTTAGAATCCTTTGAGGGAAGTTGGGTGTCACGTATTGTCTTAGGTTATGACCCTACAAATGAGTAGGTAAGTGCGACGCACTGTATGCGGCAGTCATTGTGTTAAACAATGATTGTCACCAATGCATACGCTGTACTTGAAGAACCCCTATCACAGCATCACGCCCCTCCGGTCGCAACTCTGAAGCTTGGCTGTGCATAATAAATAAATAATGTTGGACAATCCATACAGGATCATCTAGCTCTAAGCTAAGCAGACCTTGTGTAATGATTGATATACTTAATACAATAGATTACATAGATTTTTTTTATCATACATAGATAACGACCAACCAGAGCACCCGGAACAAATAACTGCAGATCGTACACATAATTGTTTTGAGGCGGGAATTGAATACGCAACCTCCTGCGTCGCAGGCGGACCTTTGCCCATCGCGCCACATAGGCCGTTGAATAGGTTGAAAAACGTCTAGGTAACACATGTTATTTCAAACAAATACGTTGGAAAATAAAATAAAATTAACTCTCATATGAGCTTGGGGCCTATATTAGCATTTATTTATTTATTACAATTTAACTATTTAAGAGGTGGACCGACCTAGTTAGATCTGTCGTAGAAGCCTATATGAATGCTCCAGAATGACCACTAACAGAGAGAGATGGCGATATATCGTGAGGACCGTGATTCACACAACAAAAAACTCGACCACGACCGTTCTGCCAAGAACGTTATGATTTAGAAGAAGAAGAATTATTTAACAAACACCAACGAAAGATACACCAACAAAGTAGGTATTCAAGAAGTCTGCCCCTCTCATCATCATCATCTGCCAATGTTAGTCCACTGCTGGACATAGACCTCCCCCAAAGAGCACCATAGCGCCCTGTCTACAGCTTAACGCATCCAGCATCTCCCTGCAGTCTTTCACAGGTCGTCATCCCACCTGGTCGTAGCGCGTCCTACACTACATAAGCCGAGTCATGGTCTCCACCGTAGAACTCGTTTTCTCCAGCGGTCCAGCGGCCCATCTGCCACTTTATTATCACCATATTGGCACCGCATGGTGTAACTCTACGCGTCTGTACCGACGGCACATGAAATCGCATTTGTCACCGTATTGAGCATTAGTACGGTCGATTGGGTGTACGTACACCACGTTCGGTCGTATCACAGTAGACGGGTTCTGGTTAACCACTTGTTTGACGATTTGTGGCCAATACTAATGTTTAACACATGATAAAAAAAGTAAAGCATAGGAACTACGCGTTCAATGTCTAGGAAATTCTAAGGCATTGTTTTAATTAAATTTATTTATTTCATCTATTTATATTTTTCTCTCTTAGGTTCTCTAAGAGAGAAAAATATAAAAATTCTAACAGTAATTCTTAAATATACTTACATATTTGTAGAACTGAACGAGCCACGTTATGCGCATATTTCTATAAAAGGGGTGGTGTTAGTGAACATTTGACGATATACATTACATATTTGTAGAACTGAACGAGCCACGTTATCCGCATATTTCTATAAAAGGGGTGGTGTTAGTGATCATTTTGACGATATACATTACATATTTGTAGAACTGAACGAGCCACGTTATCCGCATATTTCTATAAAAGGGGTGGTGTTAGTGAACATTTGACGATATACATAAACATATAATGTTGGACTTATATATATTTTTTAAGAATTTTTGTACACATGTAAGCAATAAACCATTGAGTATTGAGCATATAGTTTTACAGATTTTATACCTTAAAATTTGCACATAAAGAACATTGAGTTAAGTTCAATTTTATTAGAAAATAATATAATATGATAATAATTTATGAAAGATTTTATGATAAGATATAATTTTGACGTTTTGGATTGTATATTATTCTGTAAGTCAAGTTTAAATAAATAAACAAAAGAAAGCCATCAACCTTTGATGGCTTTCTTAATGTACTGTGTTGTGCAAATAAGAGGTTTATAAGGTTTTAAAATTCATACAGATTATCTACTGCAACTAAAAGCTTTTTAAAACCCGCATAGTCACCGATCCGAATCAGATTTTATAGGTACGTTCAACAAACCACGGCACGGTATAGTTTATCGATAACGGAAGCGGGAAGATTAGCTCCGGCACGAATCCCTCATAAACGTTTTAGGTCATCGATAAAATAGCAGGCCATCCCCGGCATCACTAGTGCTCGCCAAATAGTCGAGTAAATCATAGGCTAGTTTATAGGTCTCTAAGTTAAAACTTCTAAAACTATCATGGTTATTAACACTAAAGTCATTTAAAACGGGATATTTACCATGATTTGATTTTTGAGTTTTCCAATATTTCGGCACAGTTTCATGCGCCATGATCACGGAATAAACTAAAAATAAACTGAATAAAGTTATTCCGTGATCATGGCGCATGAAACTGTGCCGAAATATTGGAAAACTCAAAAATCAAATCATGGTTAATATCCCGTTTTAAATGACTTTAGTGTCTCTAAGTTAGTTTGACTTCCTAATTGCTGGTTTTTTATTAATTTCTTATATGTTATATATCCAACTAATATTATAAACGTCAAAGTTTGAAAGTATGGATGGATGTTTGTTACTCTTTCACGTAAAAACTACTGAATGGATTTTAATGAAACTTCATAATAATATAGCTAACATATCAGATTAATACATATGATAGTATATTATCCAAAATATCTATCACCACGCGGGTGAACGCGGGGGCGCAGCTAGTGACATTATAAACGAATCAATATATGTTAAAACGTTTATAATTTGATTTCAGACTTAAATATTTTTATGATTACTTAGGTGCATTAAAGCTAGGTATGATTTTGACATAATATTGTGAAGTACATGGTACATGGACGTACTTGCGCCATAAGCAGTAACTTTAAGTTCTCTGGAAGCAACGGACCTTATAAGGTATCTATTTTACAAACGAAGTTTCGTCCGGGTGGACATTCGTTTCATAAATAATAATTGAATATTTAAAAAAAAAAAACTAATTGAACGTTAGTTAATGTTAAGTTGTTAAGTTAATGCACGAAAAAGGAAATCATAATTTTTCAGGTTAACACTTTGAGTGCTGAAAACGCACGGTATGAGTTTTCTACAAATGACTAATATGCGTAAATCCACACTAGCGCAGCGGCTGAGAAAATACAGATCTTTGTGACTCAGCAGAGCTGTAATATTTTTCGAACGAAACGCATGTGCGGCGCAACACAACCGCTGTGTAGAGCGGCAGCACGAATTTTTTAGGTAAAAAAAAAGATCGCAGTCGTCGAAAAAAAACCGCAGTCAAAGTGTTAATATAATGTATGTATAGCCTATGACACTTACAAAATAACGTGGCTTTCTGCTGCTGGTAAAAGTATGTTAAAAAAAATCGGTTCAGTAGATCCATAGATTACCTTCGATTCGAGAGATTACACAAACTCACAAACTTTACCTCTTTATAATATTAGTATAGATATGAGAAACTCGAGTTGACGGAAAACGATCGTGTATTGTTTTGTTATAATTTTTTAGCTTTTGGCTGTTTTTTCTACCTGCAAAGTCATTACGTAAATGCAGCCTCCTTAGAACCTTCTGGTAGTTGAGTAACTTCAGGTTGGAAACAGACACCAGATTGAAACTTCATTATAGCCCGTCCAATAAGTACCTATCTACGGTTAAATTAAACACAAGTCCTTGGAGCTTTGACCTTTGAAAGATTTGAAACAAGTGTCTCAAGTTTCTTAAATTTCTTGAGATCTTTTTAATATTCATTTCATAAAAATTGCATTTTATAAGAGCAGATAATGTCCATCACTGTCTTAATTTTTAATTTGGAGGCTCGTTTTATAAAGGCGCCCTGAAGCGTGAACTTCCATTACAAATTAGTTAAGGGGAAGCCTGAATTTTCTTTAAAGATCGTACATTACCTTAATTAAAAAACCAAGCGTTAATGTTATATTTTTTTCTCAAGCACGCATTAATACTCAGCTCAATTAATTTTTCATCAATTGAAGCCTGCTGAAATGCTGCTGCCATTCAAATTTCAGCAAAACGTACTCATACAGTCATTAATTCGATTGTATTTAAAATATTATGCAATCATACATCATTATTATGTCAGTGTATCGTTCTTCTGGTCGCCTCAAAGGGTAATACTGAAAATCAGTGTTTTGCTCTCAGAGCAAAGCTTTTCGCTGAGCTATTACCTTTTTGGCAGGCTGCAGCACGCACACAATTTTTAAATCTCCACTTGTTATTTGTTTTTACTATTACTTATTGTTTACTATTACTTTTACTATTGCTACCTTATAATCATGTGCTGCAGTGTCGAATAAATGATTTATCTATCTATCTCATATTTATTAATTGACTTTATTAACAAGGCTTATCAAAGCGGCACCTACGCAATTTACGAATTATTTAATAATAAGTATAAAATCATTTATTGCCAATCCATTTCTCAATCTAAACTAATGTTAAATACAAAAAAGAAATTTCTTATAATAGGCAAAGGGAGTATATTCAGCATTGTGCTGCATGCCAGACATGTACACATATTTACAAGTAAATATGTATTTTATTAAATTAATGAATTTAGTAAATATGTATTTTGTATCGGATCATTTATATAAGCTCAAATCTATACTCCGTGACCTATTTTTTGACTGAATAAAATAATGAAATATCTATGTATTTTTCTTTTTAAAAATAGTATCGCGAATCTGTCGACCCCAAAAATATCGGGCCTAACGAGAGCTTCGATAGTTATCGAGCTGACAGATTCATAGACACGTTGTCTATGAACTATTGCACGCGTAGACGGAGTATAAAGTAGTTGCTCGTGTGTAGAGGCCGACAATGAGTAGCACCTAAAATCGCTCGTCTGCTCCGATCCTAAAGATGATTCAAATCAATCAGAGCAAGTTTAAAAGTTCTGTTCGGCCATCGTACTGATTCCAATTTGTAATTAATACGAGATACCTACCTACTCGTATAAAGGAGGCCTTGAGTGGGCTATAACGATCTCGGTTACGCAGCTTCTAATTTGATTTTTCCCGTTTCCTATAAACTTTAAGAGGTCCTTAGCAGATTTTTATCAAATAATTTCTGACACAGATGATAATTTTCCTTTACCGAATTTTTCGGTTTATTATGAAGTCACTAACCAATTAAATATAATGTTATTAAGAATTCGTAGAAAGTATTTAAAAAAAAAATTATTATCTGCCATCACAGCAACTGAACGCTTTTTAACATGATTGTACTAAACATACGAGTACAATCATGTTAAAAAGCGCATCCAAAAGTTTGTAGCTTCGTTTCGCCCACCTGAAGGCGCGCGCCCGCCCGCCTAACACCTAGGGTTAGGCGGATTCAGTACTCCGCGCGAAGCGGCCTAGCACGCACGCCGCGGCTATGACCAAACGCATGCTATCTCGTAACACAAAAACAAACTTTCAAACGTGAAAAACAAACAAAATTTGTGGCACTTGTGTGTGTGAATGTTCTAAAGCGCTTGCTTGTGACTGGATCTTATAGGTTAGTAATTTAAGAATTAAGGTAGGGATTGGAAAATATAGGTCCGGCTTTTAAGATAATTAATTATGCACGGAGCAGGTATATGGTTAATGTGTTCGGTAAAAAATAAGAGCTCATTTGTTATTTTAGTCGAGTTCCTTGTGGTTTTCTGTTCATTAAATTTCATTAAGTCTTGTTATTTATACGAAATGCAACAAACAGATTCACGGACCAGGTTTTTGAGAAACCATGTTTGGTTGGAGTGGTTATATGCTAATAATGAGATTTTCTATGATCGATACTTTAGCGGTAAAAAGTACATAGGTATATCAAAAAAAGTACATAGGTATATCAAAAAATTAATGGTCTCCGGTAAGTATATCCCAAGTATTCAAAATAATTTAAATGTTGCACAATTCTTTGAGATATACATAAAATATAGGAGAAGTATTGAAAAAATGTCATTCGTTTCAGAATTTATAGTCAGTTAAATAACTTTATTTTTTTTTGTTCTTTATTATATTTAAGGGACTTTGAGTCATTTTAATGACTATGTCAGTCCCGTATTTTAATAATAAACTAAAAAACAACAACTGGAACTAAAAACTAAATTATATCTAAAACTAACCTAAATAATTTATTTGCCGCATCACTCAGTGGTGTGGCTAATATAATTGTTAACCGACTTCAAAAAAGACATTCCATGTTCAGTTATATATATTGCTGTTTTTTATGACATGATATCCTTGACAATTAAGGACCAATTTTGATGACTCTTTCGCTTTTTTTTGTATAGGAATCATTGATGATAAGACCAGTTAGGAAATTTGATCCACAAATCTAAAAAAACTGTGTGAATATAAAGGAATCTAAAGTCTTCATATCAAATTAATTCATAAAAAGTCCTATGTATGACACGCTCTATTAGTTGAACTTTAACACTTTGACTGCGATTTATTTTCGACGACTGCGATCTTTTTTTTAACCTAAAAAATTCGTGCTGCCGCTCAACACAGCGGTTGTGTTGCGCCGCACACGCGTTTCGTTCGAAAAATATTACGGCTGTGCTGAGTCACACAGATCTGTATTTTCTCAGCCCCTGCGCTAGTGTGGATTTACGCATATTAGTCACTTGTAGAAAACACATACCGTGTGATTTCAGCAGTCAAAGTGTTAATGTTATTGTAAACGGCTCGTATGTCCGAGACTTTCTTATTCAAGAAATAATTTTATGATAATTTAAAGCCAGTGAAAGTACTATAGGTATTGTTTTTTCTTCAGTCTTCAAGGGTAACTGGAAATACATCCATTGATTAGAAACGTTTCATAATTATGTATTAAAGTTCCAACGAAAAGTTATATACAGCCCCGTGACCACTTTATTTTCCCCTAATTATAATACAATACAATATATAATGTGAGTTTTTACTAATTTTATGCGTTAAAATAATGATTTTTTTAGGGTTCCGAACGCGAAGAGTTGATACGGGACCCTATTACTAAGCTTCCGCTGTCTGTCCGTCCGTCCATCAGCGGGCTCAATCTCACGAACCGTAAAAGGTACACTTGAATTTTTTACAAAATGTGTGTTTCTCTTGCTGCTACAATAACAAAAAATATAATAATTATCAAAGTTAAAGTGGCTCCTACACAAAAAACAAGTTTTTTTGCCTATTTTGGTCTACTTTTGTCAAGGCTCTTGACCTGTTTTAGATAGACAGTTGAAATTTTGACAAAGTGTGTATAACTATTGCCCGTATAACAAATAAAAAGAAAATTAATTTAATCATCTTAATTGTTAAATTTGTTTTAATTTTATTATTATATTAAAATTGAGTTCCGATCACCGAAGCTAAGTTACGTCGGGCGCGCTAAAGGTAACGTGATGTTTGCCTTTTGATTTTTGAAAAATATCTGTTTTTGTGTTCCTTTTGCAAAATAGTTATGAAGTACGAATCCCTCCATGTGCAAGTCGAATCGCACTAAGCCAGATTTATTATTATTTTGTTATTTTTCTTGTGCTCAATCATATTCCTAGATCGCTTCTAAGCGATAAGGCCGCCCATTGTACTTGTATTATCTGTAACTGGTGTACAATAAAGTATTTTTGTTATGTATTGTATATTCCACCAAGTAGAGACTCGACGTCATCAGAACAGAATACTTCAGGTCCACAACGCATCTACGACCCCTTGAAGTATTTGCTCCTTGAGAGCTTTTATTAAACTTTTCTTTGGAAGATTCCTTTTAAATAAATACAGTACCTTCCGTTAAGCGTTGGATTGTAGCAGAAATTGTGAAGTTACGTACTAGTACCACTTTGATAATACGTTGAAAGTGCTGGCACTTTTGCTTTCGCATTTTGCTTTTACGCGGAGGATTGTTCCTTTTTCTTTTAGGAAAATATGGGTTTTATCAGTTCGTTGTTTGAGTTGTAGACGGTTTTTGAACAGTTTGGTATAAAATTAAAGATGTAAAATAAACTGAGACATAACCTGGTGAGATGAACGATGCATATCTCTTATAAAAGACGAATAACTTTAAGTTTAACTTAGTCTAGTCTTGTAACAACCTTATTAAATTACATTTTAGTTATTGCATTGTCTAGTAAGATACATTTTAAATTAATGTAAAACACACTAAAGTATAATTACAATCTAGCCATATAATGACTTACGACATAATTATCACTAAGAACGTGACCAATGGCACTTTTCTTATAGTCTCTATACTTAAAGTAAGTATACTAAGTTACCCGACGTCCTCGTGGAATCACCTTACCCAAATATAGTGTAGATAATAGTGATAGATTTAAGAACCTTAGATTTAAGCATGTTTATTATACTTTTTCTACTGCCCCTTTACAGCAAAATTGTTCTATATTACCTATCTCTATTGTATCTATATCGTGTTTGACGAGTCATAGTCTCATAATTTAATTTAAGTTACATTATTGTGATTTTATTATGTGTATGAAGTATGACAATAAATTATCTGAATCTGAATCTGAATCTAAAGTGAAGACACTTTGTTAATGCGTTCTTTAAGATAGCATTTCTGCACATACACTTTAATTATCACTACAATTACTCAAAAGGTTTTATTCTTTTGAGCCATTACCATGTGATGTCGAGGAAGCATAATATGTGTAATCTGTTAAGCTTTAGATAAACAATCATTCATTCAAGTTTTACAAGCTGCTTGTTTTCCATCTAAATGAAATAAAATAAAATAAATTTTATCGTACTAAAACGTTTCCCAAATTATTTCTTAAATTCATACCTCATTCTCTCTTTAGGTACGTTAAACCTCCGCTTTGTATTATAAGTTTCCCCATTTGCATAGACTAAATACAGTGATACTCTACATAAATGAGGACTATGTACTTTTGTTGCAGGTCTGCAGGTGGACCGGGACCGCTTCGCTAAAAGAGCCCTGAATTATTCAACGGGATATTTAACCGTGTCCCGAAACTCGTATGCGTGACACCGCACTATACTAAAGGAAATACATTAAACATTAGCAAAGTATTAGGTACGGAGCGGGCAACACTTATTCGTAAGGCAATTATGCTTTTAAATCTAAAGCCGTGTAACCTCCAAAATTGTATTGAAAAGTTATCGAAGTAAAACTTAATACAAATATAATATTAGGATTTAATTAAATAATAGATCGCTAATTGAAATTGACACATAATTTTCGCTTTTATAATCCTGATTTATATCAAAACTGAACAGAAACTGTTAGACGTAATGGATTGTTGAGTCAGTTTTATTTTTGATGGATAGGGTTCTATATTCGAAAATAGATGAACAATACTGAATGAATGTTGCCAGGTTCATCTAGATGTTGCGCCAGAAATAGTGTTATAAAATTATGTTGCCAAAAAGGATTGGATAGATGAAGTGAAGATGTGGTTCAGTGTTGGATTGAAGTCCGTGATCCGATGTACCGTGGTGGCTGCTATGTCGGTGCTTGTGGCGGCTACTGGAGAATGGAGTGAAGATGCTGAGGATCTGGGTAAGTGAAACTTTATTACATTTTGATTCAACTAACAAAGTTCATACGGTGGGCCTAATGACAATGACATTGTCTACCCCCCAAAAAGAAACAAAGTTTTAACAGATGGTTGGCATAAAAGAACTTTAGCAATATTTTATTGGTCTGATCGATGATTTGATCGTAGTTTTATCTCGTCTAGTCCCTCAAATATGATAGCTTGACAGGAATGATTTCCAAACTCGTTGACTATAATTTATTGTTAAAATTAACTCAATTAAATTTCTCTCTCATAAATTCCAAAGAAAAGGAAAGGTAAGAAAGAACCCCTACGCAGAATTTCTACGCATTCTCATTTGCGCAGTAAACCGCAGGGTGACAAATTACCGCGGCAGCTCAAAGAACCGAATGCTATCCGATCGCCTGATTGTACCAGTTTTATCCTGATTGTTCGATCTCACGTCTGATTGTTCGAATACAGTCTGGAATTCCAAAAGCACATTCCACGGTGCCGCACAGAACAAATTTACATTTTTATTTCGGAAGCTGCTATCTGAACAACAAAAGTTGGTATGGTTTCCAGTGTTGCAAACTTCTGCCAGGTTAGATTTGTCTAAAATATGCTGTTTTATCGCGATGATGTTCTTTAAAAAGGATTTTAGTATATTTTTTTGCTTTTACAATCTAGAACCACACATAGTATATAGTTCCTGAGTAATTTTAAGGCTATACTACTAACTTGCCGTTGTAGCATCTTTAAGATTGGTTAAAAATCTTCATGAAACCAACAATTTAGAGTAGAAGTACTCTTTTATGAATTATATTCTCAATAATTCAATTAACTTATTTTGTGAATTGATTTACACTGTTCTTAGGAGTAAAACTTTTTGATACAGTGTTTACAAAATAATTTTAAGATTCAAAAGTACGATGCGTACGACGAACGAGTTTGGTTAGATCTAGCCAAATTCATGGTGCATTGTGGCCGTTTTTTAAGACAAAGCAATCTTTGATCGGCTCTCCCATACCTGTTAGTGCCTTGCTGCATGTTTCAGAACGCCTGGCGGAATGCCAGACAATTACTTTGTCTTTGTCAACTCCTTCGAGTATCGATACAGATATTTTATATTACTGAGCTTGAAGTTTTCGATGGTTTTTTGAACGTGCTTAGTAGACTGTATTGAAATTATAAAATTGTTTATGAGCGAATAAAGCTCTTTTGGCTTCTTCTAAATATTATGAGGCAGATCTTGAATAGAGTGTTTCCTTAAGTTCGTTATAAAAACCATCTGCTACCTTTTAGCTAGAAGTAGGTACTGACGCTTAATTGATTCTTAATTATGGCCCTTCCAAGTATACCTTTTAAAACAACTATGGTGCTCCTTTCAGTGGCACTTTACATACAAAATTAATTAGGCTTTAGGGTGCGGTCTCGCATTGAAAGACGCGAAGAAAGCTTGAAAAGCAATTTTCCTAAGGTTTCAGTTCATGAAATCTGACTCTAATTGAGTTCGTCACCCGGTGTTGTAAGAAAACACCTATTTTATTAGGCACTTATCATATTAATTGAGGTATTTTGAACACAATATTTCATGGATTGGTGAAGTTTAATTTTGATTATGAAAATTAATTTATATCAGGCAGATTAAATCGTTTATTGATATTTTTGCCTACAGATGGGGTGGAGCAGCTAAATATTTACCAAGGGATGCCTAATTTAAATACTGAACGTTTACCTAAATACGTAAACAATGAAAGGTATGCTTTCAAAAATAAAATTAGTTTTTTATCTGTATAAGCTCTTGATATTTTCAACAGCTTTTATCCTAAAATAAAGCGGCATAGAAGAATCGAAGAAGGCAATTACCGAGCACAATATATCCCAGATGCAATTGAAGACGGGCGAAAGAGTTTCTAACTGCCTTCGCAGATTTCCATACCAAGCCTGCCTCGGGGGACGTATTCAGGACTTCCTGTTTCAAGGGTTTTTATTTTTAGGGGCAAATATCTAATGAATTTCGGAAATATAAAGACAAAACCATGTGTCACCAGATAATTGTTAAAATTAAATTAATCCAACAAATTACAATGAAGAAATAACTAACTAGTTTAAAACAAAAGCTATTCTCTGGCGTTCTCTTACGGTAAGTTAAGTATACAAACAGCGAGAGAGAATATATGACGTGACGTCACCTGTACGGGCTCTAACGGAAGACCAGCGCTGGCTAAGTCTCTCACGGAGCTTAGCCAGCATTATGCTGAGTTAGAGCCCTTTTGTAACAACTCTCTACATGTACCTATTCTATAAGTGTATTTTTTTTTAATTTAAGTTGTTATGAATAAATGTCTCTCTATTTCTATTTCTATTGCTATATGGTGAAAAAAATACTGGCAGCTAACGAAATACGTAAAAACGCTCAGAGACGTATTACACGCATTTGTATTGCATATTTAATTAATGTTTTGCGAAATTGATTTTGTGACTCACGACATGTAATAAACAGTAAACAGTAGTATAGGAATCTGTATTTAATAAGGTTTTTTAAAAAGGATTTTGCAGTTCATTTTAGGAATTCCTTTTTCAAGTCGCTTAGTAAGAAAATAGAAGAGAATATATTAAGATCAGGTAAGCTTAGGGTCAGATGACCCGTGCTCGCCCCTAGCTTCGCCCACCGCCGTCTTCACTATGTTGGCACGTTGGCTCCATGCCAAACAATTACTTTGTCTCGTCACGAACATTTCTACAACTGATGGATCTAAAGTGTCTCTCACCTACATATGTTTTTAATAGGTTTTGGAATATAGGTCAGTTTTAAAAGAGCATCAAGAGCTTTTAGGTTATCACGTTTGTAAATTTTTTTTTTTTCGTGTTATTTTATAGAGAGCTGGGGTGAATTTAAAATAACGTCGAAAGTGTTGGAGTTTTTTTGGAACGTAATCTTTGTTCCCTGTGTTGTCCTGCTGTGGGATACTGCTGGCTGAAATAATATTAATTATAGATAGATAATTCTTTATTGCACACTTAATTTATAATAACAATGTAAAATAAAATCTTAAAAAACCATATACAATTGGCGGTCTTATCGCTCGAGAGCGATCTCTACCAGACAACCATATTATAATTTTTATTGAAACTAACGTGGTTATGAACTCTTTTAAATCTATTTCTTAATTCATAAGTGTATGTTAAATTATCAAAAAAAAAAAACAATTACAACTTAATTTAAGAACTTACTTAGGTTTGGTTATTAGGACTTAGTTTTTGATTTTTGTTACTTGACGAGGAAGAAAGGCTAAGAAGAAAAAGCCTTGAAATTTATGACTTGCCTATGCTTTCACGCATCATGTACATCCACAAACCATAACATTATTTTGCATAATAGCAAAACCGGTTTCATCAAAGAAGTAGGCCAAATTATATTGATAACGCGCTCGCAGGAATACATAAAAAAATACGCTAAAACCATAGGTACTATCGTAAACTGGGATAATTTGCTGAAATACGGTCGAAAACCTTGATAAATGAGATTATAGGTGTACTAAATAGGTATATGATAATGTATTAGAGCTTAGCTACATACTTTGTAACAACATAACTAAACTAAATGCTTTTTACGTAATAAATAAGTGTTTTTTTTTTCCACTTCAGCTGTTTTGTGTAGCTACGAGTTATTAAGAATATATTATTTAAAATAAAAAAATGTCGTTTGTTTGTGCAGGTCGACGCCTAGTCGTCTAGTTTCTAAAACCAAGGGAGAGTAATTACAAATAATGCTGCCCCCGCTTCGCAGAGACGGTACCTGCAGTACTTCGGACGACAGTGTCTAAAACTGTTTAATCGTAAAGAACAATATGTAAATAAAGTCGATAAATACCCGTTAAACACTACTAATAATCATGTGTTCAGATCGCAGCATCCTATTTGTGGGATGAAAGATTAACTTTACTTTTCATTACCAGTAAAATAAGTTTTCCACTTATGCGGTCAATGACTTTCTACATTCAGCTTGTAAAGTTAATATAAAATGCTGTACCTTAATCCATAAAATTCACTCGATCGTCTGAAGGCGTTTTTACTGACGATAGACGTGTCTTATCTTGGATCAGGATGCTAAGATACTCCCCTGTCTAAAGTTGAATGAACGTTGAATCTTCTGAAGAAAATCTGATGAATTACTAGAGTTTACAGAGTGACAAATAGGTATAGTATATTATGTTTTTACAAGAAAAAATGGTACATAAATAACTATAATTTCTACTATACTATACACGTCACAGCGAACGTGCCATTAACGTATGTATGTATATGAGAAGAGGCTTAAAGTTAACTATAATAAATAAATCATCATCAGCCTATAGCAGTCCACTGCTGGACAAAGGCCTCCCCCAATGAGCGCCATAGCGCCCTGTCTCCAGCTTGCCGCATCCAGCATATATCTGCAGTCTTTCGCAGGTCGTCATCCCACCTGGTCGGAGGGCGTCCTACACTACGTTTACCGAGTCGTAGTCTCCACTCAAGCACACGTTTGCCCCAGCGGCCGTCAATAAAAAATAAATAATGCTACTAGACAATCCATACAGCATCATCTAGCCCCAAGCTTGTGTTATGGGTACTAGATGACTGATAAACTTAATAAATTACATAGATATATTTTTTTATTATACATAGATAACGACCTGAACACCCGGAACAAATATCTGCAGATCGTACACATAATTGTCCCGAGGTGGGAATCGAACCTGCAACCTTCTGCGTCGCTGAAATCGTCTTACTTTATTACGACAGAAGGTTCTATGTTAACTCAGTTATATTTCATGAAGGTTCGTCGATTACTTCGTCAATTATGGATCGATTTGGAACACTATTGTATGGAGAACGATCCCGACTTTATTCCATAAAAGCTTTATTCCAGGAGGATAAGTATTTGTCCCGAAAAACTGTAAAAACTATGTAAATACTTAGGAATTTTGAATCGGTTTTGAGGTTTTCTTTCAAAAGAATCAAACTATTATTCATAATTATTTTTTGTGATAAGAAAATTCCGTGCGTGTAAAAGTTAGCTGGTTTAAGATTTTCCTTCCCTTGTACAAGAAAATAAATCCCTTCTTGGCCCGTAGCTATTCTGTAACTAGTGTTGACCTCGGCTCTAGTGACCTGTAACGATTTCGCGCTTTCCCGTTGAACTGAGCACGCGTACCTGAGCCATCGACTTTTTATTGAGATTCCGTCGGTAATATTCAACATGTTTTTGAGTC
The DNA here is from genome assembly GCA_943735965.1 of Eupithecia abbreviata. NCBI lineage: Eukaryota > Metazoa > Arthropoda > Insecta > Lepidoptera > Geometridae > Eupithecia > Eupithecia abbreviata. Next base: position 6,087,970 of record OX030991.1, on the reverse strand, counting down.
TTTCGGATATAGGAAAATTGTGTTGCAGCACTTTTCGTAGATCTCTCGTAACTCTTTCACTTAACTGAACGATGTTAGCTCTATGAAAAAATCTGCCTACGCAATAGCAAGCAGAGATCAAGGTCCAATTCGATTATGACGTATTCGATTATGCCTTGGTAGGCATAATACGTCATAAACGAAAGCAGTACTTAGTTAAATGGTTATTAATGTGGGTGTTCGATAATTAATTGGCGATGTACGAAACTAAATTTAGTTCTATATTTAGCCTTATTCTTGTGGCTCATCTAGGCATTGTTGACCAATTATGGTTTAGTGTGTGAGTTGTAAAATAAATGTACGTTGTGCTATTCCAAGATTTTTTAAATATTTGACGTTTTTATGTTTTATTTTCATCATCATCATCAGCTTAATGCTAGTCCACTGCTTGACATAGGCCTCCCCCAAAGAGCGCCATAGCGCCCTGTCTTCAGCTTGACGCATCCAGCATCTACCTGCAATCTTTCGCAGGTCGACATCCCACCTGATCGGAGGGCGTCCTACACTACGTTTACCGAGTCGTGGTCTCCACTCAAGAACATGTTTGCCCCAGCGGCCGTCGGTTCTTCGCGAGATATGGCCGGCCCACTGCCACTTCAGCTTGCTAATTCACAGAGCTATTCTATATATATGGTTTATTTTATTATCTTATAAAATGGAAAATACAGCATTTCAGCTCCTAAATAATATATATCACCAATCATATCTCGATTGGTGATGAAACTGACTTTCAATTGAACTTATAAAGTTCCCTCCTAATCTGTAATGGTTATCAAACTGACCGATACATTACCTCAACGAACCTACGTTACGTAACCATGACCGAGTGACCACTTGTATCGAAAACAAATCGTACATCAGTACGGTAAGCAGGTGACGTGTGACAAAGTGCGGTGACCTCGTCGTCACCGCAACGTTTTTCAGCCACCGCTGGTGTTCCGTTTCTGTCCAGTTGAGAGGATATTATGTGATAATATATTTTAACGTTATGTGATAACGTTACTGAATAACAAAATAACGTAATTATACTTATTTATAGTTTTCGTAGTTACATATATTGAGACTACAGTGACGATTCGATATTGCGACGTGAATTCACTCGACTTCACGGCATTTATACACTAAAATTATATTAGGACGTAAAGTAAGAGCGGCCGGTTTGCGACAGGCGTAAATTAAATATTCAGTGCTGTCAAACGCCAATTTTGATCAATTTTGACGTTGTAGCTGGTGTCAAACTAATACAAAATTGACGTTTGACAGCACTGATTGCTTAATTTACGCCTGTCGCAAACCGGTCGCGAATTACATAATCACCCGGCGGGTTGAGTTATTAAATACTCGAAGTTATGTATATTAGACAGTACTAGCCAATTTCTTAAAGGTTAGTATTATTTCCTTACGAATATAATTGTAGTAGGTATTAGAGGAATGCGAGTGGATGTAGTGAATAAAATGTAATAATTTTATTGTTTTGAACAACCTAAAAACATACTTCGAATGCGTTAGATTTAAACGATTTTTTAAGTTTTGCAGGATATTAAGTCGTCGGGAATAAAATGTTCATAGAACCATCCCGGTATTATTTTTTATACAACTGCAAAAAGGTTATATAAATTATCTAGATATCTATAAATGACGGAGAAATCGAGGAACATACATAAAAACATTCATACAGCCGAACATAGAACATCCCTTTTGCTTACTAATTATAAGTTGCTAGTAAAACCAAACTTACATTAGTGTTATTATAATTATAATTTCCAGCAATCACTTGGTCAGTTTCGCACAGTTCAGTTATGGGTTTCATCAGTTTATTATAAAATCCCGTCCCATGCCCGAATTAATTACCATGCACCAACTTTCCACTTGTTAAATAAAGTTGCCGCTGGATTCGTGGTTACCGTAATATTTGTTTGCACTGCCGTACGGTTCAAACCGCCGTAAATTAATTACATATTTGCACTACCAGTAATAATGTCCAAGTACTCGCAGTCACAACTCAATATGACCTAGTTTTTACGGGTTTCGCGCGCGGAAGCGGCCTAACATATTATGTCGAGCGTTCATTACTGCAAATCGTCATACATTTTTGGCGGCATTCCGAATTGATTGTTGAGTTTACGTTCAAATATACATAATATGAGTTTCATAATAATGTAGTTACGTATCAGTACCGACTCTTTTACTTATATAAAACATGTGTAGAAGAGTTCATCTCTCATCTCATTCGAGTTTTATCTTCATAGACGACAAAAAAACCCCATGAGTTAAAGCCAATAAGGAACTTATCAGGGAAGACCTGCCGTCCAGCGGTGGACCAATATAAACTGGTGAGTTAGAAAGAGGACGATAAAAATTATTCTTAGCGTTGTGCTAGCAAAATAAAATACATTACCGTTATGATATGCGTGCGGACGTGTCAGTATTTTCCTTCCTCGCAGGAAAACCAGTATTCAAGAGAAAATAAATAACAGGTACATGAGTTCTAACACCTTTGCTGCATGCCTTAATTTGACGGACGGAATGCTGCGCATTGCAAGGTGCCAGGCAGGTAAGAAGGGCCAAGTAAGGTGCCTTGTAGGAATCCTTACGTGCGTGACCCGTAATGTGTTATTTATAGGCAAAGGTATAAATCTTATTCTCTTTAACAAGACATAATTTTATACCAACTTTGTTATGCTAGACCAGTTTTTATTTATGGTAATTCTAAAGGCAATATAGTGGTAGATAGTATATAGTATGTAGTATATGACGAACGATGTGGCGCGGTGGGCGAAGGTCCGCCTGCGACGCAGGAGGTGCGGGTTCGATTCCCGCCTTGGAACAATTGTGTGTACGATCTGCAGATATTTGTTCCGGGTGTTCTGGTCGTTTTCTATGTATAATAAAAAATATCTACCTATGTATTTAATGTATTGTATTATGTAGGTATATCAGTTATTTAGTATCACAACACAAGCTCTGCTTACCATGGGGCTGGATAATGCTGTGTGAATTGTCCAGCATTATTTATTTATTTATTTATATGTCGAATATTCTGCGGTTCCAGAGTCCTTGGAATGAGTGTTGCATAGTTTACGAAAACTATAAAAGTTTACGCAACCCTTCACAAATGTACTATGCCGCTAGTGGATACTAAAGAATAATTTTAATAGAATGACTGTCGCGATCCAATAGTTTCATACGGATTCAATTGCAGCCTTGTGATTTGTTGCATTTTAACAGCCTTGACAAGTCAGCGGTACTAAACGAAAACTTTTTCCGTTTTAGTATTGTGCAAACTTATTCTAACCATTGTGGAAAACGTGTCTAATTTTTAAAACAAAATTAGGTTGCCACGTGTCCAGCTGCAAGACCATTGCCGTTGTTTTACGGCTTTTTAAAGTCCGTAGACTGTACCTTAACCCGTGTCAACTTTAATGTAGATAGGCTGGGCAGATATATTTAATTCCACGGTCATTACACTAGTTAAACTATATTGTCACTGATACGCTACTAGTACTCATTCATTAACGCCTCGAATAAAATGCTGGCCGCACGCAGACCGGTAAACTACTTTTCAGTGGTTTTGCGTAACCAAAATACACGAAAACATTATGTTTGTCAGTCCAATAAAGGTTTACCTATGAGATCTTTTTTTTAAATTAAATGACTACTTTTACGGTTACATTATAGAGCACCGGTATAAATTATCGAACCCTGAGATTTTAGTATTAGGTATAATAAATAATGCTGGACAATTCACACAGCATTATCTAGCCCCATGGTAAGCAGAGCTTGTATTATGGGTACTAGATAATTGATATACATAATACAATACATTACATAGATAGATATTTTTATTATACATAGAAAACGACTAGAACACCCGAAACAAATATCTGCAGATCGTACACACATTTGTTCCGAGGCGGTAATCGAACCCGCAATCTCCTGCGTCGCAAGCGTAACTAACCCTAGTAATAAGCTCTTAATATAATGTAGGTATTTACGAACAAATAGCTCCCCGTTATCCAAAAGAAAAGGTTTTTTTAAATATTTTTACGCAAGGGTTGATAATAAAATAAAAGAAGATGCGCTAAATTCTTCTTATGGGATAGGCTTTTTCCGTCATGGGACAACTCCCAGTATTGGGCAAACACAAGGAGGACTTTAACACACCATAAAGCACCGATATACATATTTTCAGTAAGACCTGTCTATAGAGTTTCCCGTATAAACACAATACGGCAAGGGTTGATAAATTGACGACTAAATTAACTCTTTTTGTGTTCCATAATACAAACCTTGAACCCCCATGCCAAATTAGATAAAGGTCGGAAACAATTCTTCATGACTCCGCAAGGCCTTTACGGTTTTGATTTATAATAATACGACTTTACCTTTTGGGGAATCTACAGAGATAACGTTAGAAAAGAACTAAATTAGGTCGGTAAAAAAACAAAAGACGAAAGTTAGTGGCCTATATTATGCTGGTCATAGACCTGGTAATGAGCGCCATAGCACCCTTTCTTCAGCTTGCCGCATCTAGCATCTGCCTGCGCCTATCGCATCTTCCTACCTGGCCGGAGGGTTTCTTTCTCTTACTTTACCTAAACCAAATTATCAATTATTTCAATTTTTTTCTGTTATCTATCTATTTCTTGTGTATACTACTCCACCACTACCTATATCGGTTTGTATAATTGGTATCTACGTCTGTGTTGTTTTTAAACAGCTATAATAATAAAATAATAATAATAAAAAGTATTTATTTTCAAAAAATGGTTTCTTAAGGTTAACAGAGTACTTATCTAAAACTAATTACGATTATCTCTATAATATTTAAGCTATATATGCAATAAATGCATCCAATCTTAAGGTGAGGGGTACTGATCGTCGTTTCGGGGCGTAATGTAACGTGTTATACAGCGAGCGTTGATGCAGTCCGTAAAGGGAAAGAAGACGCTCGCACCGAGCAACGATACGAATTATAGCATACGGCGTAACGTTTCATGCTCGCTGCCAATGGTATGTACATTACTCTTCGCAATACTGCTCTGTACCCGGCTTTTGATATCGAGCATCTATATCTATATATATATATATATATATAAAAGAAAGTCGTGTTTGTTACAATACTTATAACTCGAGAACGGCTGGACCGATTTAGCTGAAAATTGGTGGAGAGGTAGCTTAGAACCAGGAGTCTAACATAGGATACTTTTTATCATTTAAACAATTTGACACATAGATTTCCACGGGGGCGAAGCCGCGGGGAGCAGCTAATTTGACATAAAAATGAAAACTCACATTTTGGGAAGAGGCTTTGTGAACTGTAACCATAGCGGTTCTATTGTCAGTTGTCGATTGATAGGCCTGAAGCGTTACATACTTTGATTACTCTACTACCCTCTTCCTTTGATGTTTGTACTACGGAGGTATTTAGATTAAATTCTTGCTTATTATATTATTGGGTTTGATGTTGTGGTAACATCGATTTATAACATTTTAATCAGAAACTGTAATATCCTGTTTACTTAAGAATCCTGTTTAAGGAAACGGAAGAGACTAAAAATGACAGATTGGCGTCTTAGAATAACAATTTTGAAGAAAAAATGAATTATTTTAGATTCAATAGATACAATTTACTTTAACAACTGAAATATATGCACACGCACACACTGGCTTCACTTATATATATTTTTTTATTTCGTTTATAGTACATATAATATTAGTGATTTACTTTGTATTGTACACGTTTTTCAATGATAATTCTTCAGGATAAAAAGTTCTTACCAAATTTTATTATCTTCCGTTGTACCGATGAGGTATAATGTTACTATGTATAATGGATTTCCATAGAAAAAGTAGAAACAACGATGCAAAAATAATCGTCGTCGGTCTACTATGTATCCATTTAGCAAAAGACAAGACTTAAGGAAATGTTTAGAGGTTAGTTGAGAGACTATACGTTATTGATTCTCTATGAGTTATTGTCTTAAACAATGTACTCATAAATCGCAATGTATTACTGTTCTACATGTTTATGTTATGTTTTTATTTAGCTGGAATACTATGTACCTACATTTAAAATTAGTTATAAGATATCTTTAGTTGATTAGACATCATTGTATGTAAATATTAGTTGGAGAAGCCATTGGTTCCTGAAACACAGTTTTATACTAGTTTAGGAGCCTAAGGACTCGTATCTATTTTGTCAATAAATAACATTTTTACTTTTACTTTTTCAATGTCAAAAGAAAATCTGTCACAGAAAAACCTACGTTCCCCATTTTAAAATACATACATAGACGATAAGTGTTAGTACTGGTTTATAAAGTACCCCTCTATAAATATATATATATAATATTATCTCAAAGAGCGTTTCACCTTTCTTCATCTTTCTCACACTCTTTCTCTGCGCTCTTCGGCAACCCTTATGCTGCAAGTACCAGCTCACTCTACTTCTTTCTTCGCCCATTCCTTTACTGCCCGGGCTGTTCAACTATGGAACGCATTACCAGTTTCGGTGAGGCGTGCTAAGTCGCTACCAACCTTTAAAACTATGTTAAAGGAGCACTATTTGTCCTGCTGTCACTAATGCACAACTGAGTCCCTATGTATATAAGTAGTATAAGCATATATATTTTATGATATGTATGTAGTATATTGCCATGTAAGTATTATAAGTATTATATTTTATTTTATAATGTATGTATAACCTGCAAGCACAGAGATCCCCTGGTACTGTCCACGATCCTATCCATCCATGGTTGTCTGGTAGAGATCGCTCTTGAGCGATCAGACCGCCAATTGTATCTAGTTTTTTTAAGTTTTTATTTTACATTGTCATTTTAGTGTGCAATAAAGAATTATCTATCTACCCTATAAATATACGTTTTAACGGCCATAAATTATAATATTATATTGAACATGAACTTTCGTCGAAGCATTTAATTCTGTCATTGGTTTTACGACGACGGGGTTTCAGTCTCATTTTAATAGGGTTGCAAGTTTGATAGTAAATTAAAATTGTATTCCAGAATTTACAATGCAAAGTGCTCAGTGGCGAAGGCGACAAAATCGCCCGTTGAATACTTCAAAGAGTACTTAATTAGCGTTTCTGAAGAAGTTAATGAGCTGAGTCGACTCGGACGCAGCATCCCCATTCCGAATTAAGATATTCAATTATGTTTTAATTGGAGCGCTAGAATCTGAGCGAACTATGAAAATATTTTGTTTGAATAATTAGTTTGATTAATTCGCGTAGAGAGTTTACTGAGGAAATTAATCTTTAAGGTTCTTGTTCTGATTAAAAAAATAATCGTGAATTTTCAATGATATTTTAATGGCATCCATGTGATCAAAATATTATAAAAGTGAAAGCACATAATTCTGGTCTGTTACCTTTTCACGCCTAAGTGGCTGAACGGATTTTCATGAATTTGGGCGGGGTAGTAGATAGTATAGGGCGGGAAAAGGCTGCTTCTTATCACGGAAAAAACCGTGCAAAGGCGCGGCAGCAGCTAGTTGTACATAATAATATTAAATGAAATGAAAGTTTATTTATTTAGGTTTACAAATAAGCACTTAGACAGGTCATATTTTATACTATTCATTATTATCAATTAAAATTATTTTATAGTTCAGTTCAATTTTTTGTCCACCAGTGGAAGAAGTGAGAAGAAACCACTAGTATATTCATAACTTATGTGTTTAGTACATTTGATTTGCTTATCTGTGAGTTGGTAGATTTTGAGTTGGAGCAAAAGTCGTTCCAAGCTTTTTTATCTTCTAGATAATCTGATATTTTGTAATAAGCTTTTTTACAAAGAATATGTTTCACAATTTTTTAAAATTTATTTATTGATAATTTTTGCAACTCATTTGGAGTTATGTTGTAGAAGCGTATACATTGCCCTTTAAAAGATACATTTATCTTGGGTAGCCTAGTTGTGGGCACAGCGAGTTTATTCTTATTTATAGTATTTACATTATGTATATCGCTTTTTTTAGTGAACCGATTGATATTTTTATGAGTGTACAACAAGTTTTCATAAATATATTGACATGGTACTGTCCACCAAAGCTATTTTTACTGTGTAAATTGAATATATTCTACGGGAACTATTCATTAATGTAAATAATTATTGAGTTGTTGAATGCTAATTTTCTGATATGATTGATGAGAAAAATAAAGATGGCGATGGATTTAACTTTCTGTGTACACATTTTTTCAAAACCATTATCTAAACTAAGGTTTTTGTTTTACTAGTATTGACCCACACCACTATTCTGTAGTTATAAATAAATAAATAAATAAACAATGCTGGACAATTCACACAGCATTAACTAGCCTCATGGTAAGCAGAGCTTGTGTTATGGGTACTAGATAACTGATATACATAATACAATACATTACATAGATAGATATTTTTTATTATACATAGAAAACGACCAGAACACCCGGAACAAATATCTGCAGATCGTGCACACAATTGTTCCGAGGCGGGAATCGAACCCGCAACCTCCTGCGTCGCAGGCGGACCTTCGTCCACCGCGCCACATCGGTCGTCATAGGTTATAGTAATAACGTAGACACTGCCGACACTTAAAGATTTTTTCAACGAGTAGTGCGTTTCTTTTCGCTTACGAAGTGAAACTTAACAACGGGTTCAAGACCCTACAATTTGCAAGTCATTGTTTTTGTCTAAATTATTAACTTCCTATGCTTCTCTAAGGTGAGTTTTTTCCATAGACCAGTCAATTATACTTTCTGTTGTAGTAATCAGATGATTCGGTAATTAATTTGAAATGGGTTAATTACTTTTATATGCAATATTTGCTTCATTAACATTAATCAAAGTTGACGTCAATAAGAGTTAATTGGATTAATTCATCATCGAGGTATTGAATCGAAACCATCTGCTAATTAATGGGCTGATTTTTTTATGTTTTGTATTATTTTTTCTTTAGGCCTTTGAATAATGCCTTTTGCAATTAAGTTACTACTTTCTTTTATGTTTATGATTTTATTAGTTTTTCTTTCGGCTTCGCTCGTGTTCTTTCTATAGAACCGTTTATAATTTATTTATATCTCCTGTCCGATGGGATAGAGTTTTTTGTAGGATATGATTTATTATTATTATTTATTTATAGGACTTATGAGATAAACTCTATATACCTATAGTCGAAAGAAATAACACATACTTCAAGACTAAGAACTACATAAATAAATAAATAATTCTGGACAATTCACACAGCATTATCTAGCCCCATGGTAAGCAGAGCTTGTTTTATGGGTACTAGATAATTGATATACATAATACAATTACATTACATAGATATATATTTTAACATCTACGCAAAATTTCAGCCCAATCCGTTAAATCGTTTTGGTGTGAAGAAGTAACAAGCATCAGTAACAAACATCCTTCCATTCGTCCATCCATCCATACAAAAGTTTACATTCGTACAAAGTGTGATGTGATGTATAGTGTGGTATATACAGGGTTATTGGTAATTCGACGTATTCCCGTTAGGAGCTGATAGGGGTGACTATTTGCGATAATTTTCACCCCCATGCGCTTCATGCAAACTTTGTTTTTTTGTTTTGAGTTCTTCCACGGAATAACTCAAAACAAGAATCATAAACGCCCTCTATTGCGTTTCACTTCGAGCAAGAACTTTAATTAGGCTAAATTACAAAATGTCATAATTGTTACTTATTATTTATTTTGTTTATTGTTGTTACTACTTAACCGTTCTAAATTTTATTTTAAATACGTATTTTTCGTTTTATTTACATTTGGTATTGTTTAGTTAGTTTTATATAAATTTTAAAGAACGACCTTAGGTTAGTTCGTATACGAATTTCCGCCTGCTTCCTTTGTAATGATGTTTTTTTCAGTTTTTCTTTTGAATAAGTTCATAGTTGTTATGCATTGTTGGAAAGCTAAGAAAACCGTTATGTTTTGAAAATAATCTGCAAGCCAAGTTTAATAACGGTTTTTAAAGTTTTTAAGGCATTTTAGAGGAAAAAAATCTCAATGAATAATGAAATAATATCGTTTTTTATCTCGCATTTTTAAATTTGGAGCGATAATTGTTGTTTTAATATTGATAAATAACCAGTTTTTATTCGTTTTTATAAGTCAGAAGAAAAAAATTGATTAAATAGACAGTTTTTTTAATACCATTTTTGATGTTGCACTTTTGACTTATTTTGAAAAAAGCTAAAAATCATGATAACTTAAAAATGGTTCACTTTTGCATGATGCATAATGAAGATAAAAATTATCGCAAATAGTCACCCCTATCACCTCCTAACGGGAATACGTCGAATTATCAATAACCCTGTATGTAGAATAAAACGACTTGCTATTTTACCGAAAGATTTTTGATATAAAATAGTCTGTATTCATAAAAATTTACTTCACAGCTAACAATGAAACGCCACTGTACCGACAAATTTAAGTTTACCAAAATTTGAGTAGGTACTTACTAAACTTGCGACAGAGCTTCAAACGAATGCTTTAAAACATGCTTTAAAGTAAGCCCTTTTATCCAGAGGAGTTAAACGTTCAAACAAATTGGCACTGAAAAAAGATAAGGCCAAGTTTCGCCCATTATCATTACGGAGTTGTTCAAAACTTTTGTAAAATATAGTTATGTTATCGTGATAACAGTTGGGAATATGCCTAGTTAAAAAACTGACCCTCAGGTCAGTTTTTTAACGTAGGATGTTTTAAACTGAACTCAGGCCTGCCTGAGTTCAGTTTAAAATATCCTACTAATATTAGTTTGTAAGTATGGATGGATGGATGTTTGTTACTCTTTCACGTAAAAACTACTGAATGGATTTTAATGAAACTTCACAACAATATACTCGTAGCAATATACATATCAGAATAACACATAGGCTACAATTCATAAAGATATGTAGTATATTATCCAAAATATCTATCACCACGTGGGTGAAACCGCGGGGCGCAGCTAGTGGTTAATAGTATGGAGATGTGATCGTGACGTCTCATTTTTAGGGTTCCATACCCAAAGGGTAAAACGGGACCCAATTACTAAGACTTCGCTGTCTGTATCTCATAAATCATGATAGTTAGACAGTTGAAATTTTCACAGATGATGTATTTCTGTTGCCGCTATAACAAAAAATACTAAAACACATAAAATAAATATTTAAGGAGGCTCCCATACAACGAACGTGATATTTTTGCTTGTTTTTATAGATGATGGTACGGAAACCTTCGTGCATGAGTCCGATACGCACTTGGCCGGTTTTTATTCTATACGGTTTTTATATATACACCACCTTTATCGTGTGGATATCGAACTGTGTACTACTGTGTACAACTAACATAAACAGGTTTCACGTATTTTTTTTATGTTTGTCGAGAAAAATACTTATCCCTCGGGAGTACATTTTTTATTGGACGACCGTGATAATTGTCCATATAATAGTAAAAAAAAAACAACCTGGTCCATAATTGACGGAGAAATCGACTAACATACATACTTAAAAAGTACATACAGCCGAACGTACATAACATACCCCTTTTTTGTATTTTAGGCTAGCTATAGCTTTGTACACCAGAAATTCGTGTTATAAACGGACTATCTATTTTATGATATATATGTAGTATATTTCTATGTAAGTACTATAAGTATTTTATTTATAATATCCCATAACTTACAAGCACACAGATCCCCTGGTACTGTCCACGATCCTATCCATCCATGGTTGTCTGGTAGAGATCTCGCTCTTGAGCGATAAGACCGCCAATTGTACTTAATTTTTAAGTTTTTACTGTACATAGTTTATAGTTAAAGTGCAATAAAGAATTTTCTATCTTTCTATCTATCTATCTATCTACTTAATACCTACAGGTGCAAAATCACATAGGCCAAAGCAAGTTCAAAAGCTCACCAGTAAACTTGTGACGTAGATCAGTCAGAACGTTTTGATAAACTGCCTTTTGTGCCCTTTGTGCCCCCGATAATCCTCTCACAATGGTGGCAAACTCCACGTGATATACGGGTCGCGTCTTCTAACAATAAACTCATATAAAGCGTTGTCCTACTAAGGAATCGATTGGCTTTGAACTGCTTTGTCACTGACTAGTGAGCACGGATGGAGTATACCTCACTCATTGAATTATACAATAGAAAATATCACACTAATGTTATACATGCGAAAGTTTCCATGGATGTACTGATGGATTCTTGTTACATCTTCACGCCTTAACTAATGAACGGATAGGGCTGAAATTTTGCATACAGATAGTTCTAGGCCTGATATAGCATACTTTTTATGCCATAAATCACTTCCCGTCGAATATAAATAACCTTAAAATTTTGACTGCGGTTTTTTTTCGACGACTGCGATCTTTTTTTTAACCTAAAAAATTCGTGCTGCCGCTCTACACAGCAGCGGTTGTGTTGCGCCGCACATGCGTTTCGTTTGAAAAATATTACGGCTGTGCTGAGTCACACTAGCGCAGCGGCTGAGAAAATACAGATCGTATTTTCTCAGCCGCTGCGCTAGTGTGGATTTACGCATATTAGTCATTTGTAGAAAACACATACCGTGTGATTTCAGCAATCAAAGTGTTAAAACAGTTATTTAGACACGACGCGAGCAAAGCCGCGGGAGAAACTAGTAAAATATAATATAGATACGTATTTATCGTAGTGTATAATTTAATGAGTGAGAATCCTATTCAAATAAATAAATAATGCTGGACAATTCACACAGCATTATCTAGCCTCATGGTAAGCAGAGCTTGTGTTTTGGTTTTGGGTACTAGATAACTGATGTACATAATACAATACATTACATAGATAGATATTTTTACTATACATAGAAAACGACCAGAACACCCGGAACAAATATCTGCAGATCGTACACACATTTGTTCCGAGGCGGGAATCGAACCCACAACCTCCTGCGTCGTAGGCGGACCTTCGCCCACCTTCTTCATTGCGCACATATTGTACTGTACATAAGTTATTACGGGTATTGATCTATGTGGTAGAATCACTCTTTCTACTAATATTATAAACGAGAAAGTTTGTATGTATGTATGTTTAGTTACTATTTCACGCAAAAACTATAGAACGAATCAGGTTGACATTTTGCGTACACATACTTTTAGGCTTGGAATCAAACAAAGGCTCTCTTTTATCCCATAAATGAGTTCCCATGGGATAGAAATAACATTGCTTTTCCATAGAAACAACACGTGCGAAGCCGCTGGCTGGAACTAGTAAGTTGTATAAGATTATATACATAAATTTGATAGGATATCAAATATGGACCTGGCTAGGGTACAGCGAGATTAGAACTAGGTACTTAGTAACTTTATGAACAAAGAAAATAACAATTATATAATAGAAACAAATTACTGAGTAATATTAAGCATATCAGTTATCTAGTAAACCACTTTGGGGCTACTATATAATGCTGTGAGAATCTTCCAGTATTATTTTATTCCAATTTATATGCTAATTGACAAAAAAATTGTGTAACTACACCCGAAGGTTGGGTTTCGGACATGTTAGGTCAGAAAACCAACGTTCGGCCGCAGTATCTTTTTCTGACAAAAATGGGCCAAACCTTCGGCTGCGCCGAACCTTATTGATTTTCCATGCATTGGTTGTAATTTTTAATCTCCGTAAAAATCAATGGTTTGTTAGTTATTCACACAAAATATAGTGCAAGGCTGCGTTTGTGTAGTAAATAAGGCCAGAATTGTCTTGTCTTGTGAGTCATCTTTACACTATACGAGTACATTTAAATTGTAAAATGTACGATGAGAACACCCTGCTTTGTAGTTTTTTTAACCGACAAAAAAAAAACAAGAGACGAGAAGTTTCTTTGTTCGGCTGTAGGTATGTTCATCGATTTTGACCGATTTGCAAAATTATTTAGCTTGTTTAGACAACGATTTCGAGGTCCTATAAAAAATATTCTCCAAAGAGTAAGTATTGCCCTGACAACTTAAAAAAAAAACTTTGTGAATATTAAGGAATTTGTAGGCGGTTTTTAATTATCTCAAAACAATCAATTGTAATAAATGTTTACAAAACTTACCCAAGAGAAAAAAAGAACCGAGTTAAAAACAGAGTTCAAGACACAAACACAAATCGATCCCGGATTATACTAGCTACCTAAACTGTATTCTAGAATCCAGCATAAGTAGGTTATGAAGCAAATGGTTAACAGAGCAGGTTAATAAATAACCAGTATGATGTAACATTGTAGCAGGTGAAGCAGAGTCGAGAATATTAATCGGCCTATGCATTATCGCATGGGCAGTTAGCAAAGGTATAAGATGATTTGCTGCTAAATTAGGTGAGCTCGTGCTGCAAATTCAGGGCAAAATACTAGTACCTACACCATACTTAAGGCAGATATTTGCATCATGTAATCAGGCGGATTCGTTATGCAAGCATGTCATGGCTGTGAGCTCGCGCTGAAATGTAGGCCACCATAAAGGATTTAGGCCAGTAATTTTAAAAATCGGATGTTTTCTGAATTACTTGATAAGGCGGCACATTCCTATTGTATAAGACAAGTATTGTACAAGTTATCTGATGTACGTTTGTGTCTTAAAGTCTATATAAACTTGAAATAGAAAACCCCTATATCAATATCCATTTCAGTACTTAACAAAATAAAAACAATTTAATTTAGGTATCTTGGCGATAATTACCCGAAAATTTGGTGATAATAAGGCTCTACTATTGTTTAAGCAGATAGCAAAAACCTTTCAAGCAACGCCTGGGAAAAGTTTCTACTCAGAAAGAAGTCATTAGCGAAGTTAGGAACTTCCTTCTCCAGGGAATATAAATATTTTCACAGCCAGGGTATTAAGCGTTGCATTCACTGAAAACGAAGCTTTAATATAAATGTAGCGACCTCGAACTTGAATTATAGAGACAACGTCGATAAAAGCATTGATGCTATATAATTATAGCCACTCGAACAGAAGCTAGATATCTAAACAACTCACAAAATGCTTTCGAGTAGGTACGAGTATATTTATTATATAACACGTATACAAATCGATGTGCAAAAAGTGGATTATGTCATAAATGATGATAATGTGGGCCAGTTGGTTGGGCCCGGTACAGGGAAGGTCTTCCTTTCTAACGGTTTGGGAAAACTCCATCTTAAGCAATACGATATTTTCTAGCAGCAGCTGGATGCACCAAGCTGAATGGCACTCATTAAGGGACTCAAAGCTATGCTTTGCAGTGGACAGAATGATGATACGATACTTATAGCTGAATGAATGAATGAGCTGAATGACAGAAGCTTTCTTTAGATCTCATAGCATCCTAAACTACGCGGCTACGCGTGAGCTTAGCTCAATTGTTTGACCTAGCACATCATTTTCATTAGTTGAAGTTGCAATCCAATGTGTTATGGTATATGTTATTGTTTTGTTATTAACGTACGGCCTATTATTTTCAGAGCTTAGCTTTATATGGGATACATACCTTATGAATCGCGCCTGACGAAATTGTTTTAGTTACGGACAGACAATGATTTATAGGTTTATTTTGTTCAATTGTTTAATTTTTTTATTTGCACACCGGATGATACGTCATTCGTCATGTTCGTCATAGAATCGAACAAATATAATACCGTGAAAGAAGGGTAGATCTTTCACAAAAAAATATCATATCGTACATCCAATTTTTAGCTCTTGATTTTCCAAATATAATTGTATTAATAAAAACCGTGTAGCCTAGTTTGTAGCAGTTTTAACTGAACCGTAATATTCGATCATGTGCTCGCATCGTAACTTTATTTGCATATTTTATGGACATCAAAAAATCCTGCAAAAACTGATCTCACATGCATAAAAAACTGCAAGTTAATAAACCTGTTAAAGGGTTCGATGTTCCATTGTGCATACAAAATTGCTTACAAATAAGCTCGATGAATTTTACGTGCCATAATTCCAGTATACTAAAAGCTCAATAAAAAAACGAAGGGCCGTTTCTTGCGGCGGTTGGTAAGGAAGGAAGACATTCGAGTGACGTTAGTTTGATATACGAGC
The DNA here is from genome assembly GCA_943735965.1 of Eupithecia abbreviata. Taxonomy (NCBI): domain Eukaryota; kingdom Metazoa; phylum Arthropoda; class Insecta; order Lepidoptera; family Geometridae; genus Eupithecia; species Eupithecia abbreviata. Next base: position 6,071,858 of record OX030991.1, on the reverse strand, counting down.
GGCCGTCTTTTGTACGTTAGTCGTTAATACTGAGCACAATGCGTACCCGACAGGGCTCGGAGTTACGCGAGACTTAGAGGCCTCCCATTACACTGGTGCGTAAGTGAGACTGTAACCTTTTGATACCTTCATTCATTACTGGATTTATTGGTCCGTTTTGGGATTTTTTAGCTGTAATTGGGGATTTTGATCTCTTTTCTCATTGTTAGTTTTCAATGGTCCTTCTATTTCAAAGCTATTGTTAGTTTCCTCTTATTATTTGAAAATGCTTAAGTGATTCTTTAGAAGTTTAGTCATACTTTTTTGATCACCTGAGTTATGTAGGCGCCAATGGCAACTACATAACTTATAAAGTTTTATATCGTATTTAGTTGTTACTTTTTGTTTCTGAAACTTTTATTTAAAACATTAAGGCCAACTGATCTCGACAATAAAAAGATCCCATTACATTAGCATATCCAGGTAAAAAAGCTCATTCCCGTGTGACTGCTTAAGTGAGTGGGTCGGTAAGTAGCAACTGTCAGTGTCAAAACTTCTTTGCAGTTAAGGCACGGCCACGCAGAGCTAGGCAAGGCAAAGTAAGTAGTATATTATTTATTTTATTTATGACGACCGATGTGGCGCGGTGGGCGAAAGTCCGCCTGCGACGCAGGAGGTTGCGGGTTCGATTCCCGCCTCGGAACAATTGTGTGTACGATCTGCAGATATTTGTTTCGGGTGTTCTGGTCGTTTTCTATGTATAATAAAAAATATCTAATAAACTTGATTTTATCAAAACCGAAACTTTTATACTGTTGCCAATCTCTTCTACCTAATTGATAAAATACAATTCTTTATTTATAACGCCAAGTTACAAGTCAAACGTAGAAATAATAATAAGGTAAGCAATATAGAAATAAAATATTGTCCTTAACTAATTTATGTATGTAGGTATGTCATTAACAAAATATAATTGAACAATTGTATATGAAATTAATTAATAATAAAATTTATATAATAGGCAAATTGTAAAACTCGTCTACGGAGTAGAAAGAGCTCTAAGAGCCATTTTTTTAATTTACTTTTAAATACCATGATGAAAGATGCATTATTTTTAAAAATATCCGGCAGCCTGTTGTAGACTGAGGGACCCATTATATATACGGACCTCTCCGAATTGCGCTGCTAATACTGTAGAGTTCGAATTAATCAACCATAATTAACATTTCGTATAATATAATTAATTGAATAAAAAGCTAAATCAATATTAGCTGTAAATACATAGTTAAAAAAAATCCAGTTTGACGACAGATGTGGCGCGGTGGGCGAAGGTCCGCCTGCGACGCAGGAGGTTGCGGGTTCGAATCCCGCCTCGGAACAATTGTGTGTACGATCTGCAGATATTTATTCCGGGTGTTTCGGTTGTTTTCAATGTATAATAAAAAATATCTATCTATGTAATGGTTCGTATTATGTATATCAGTTATCTAGTACCCATAACACAAGCTCTGCTTACCATGAGACTAGATAATACTGTGTGAATTGTCCAGCATTATTTATTTATACTAAAACTGTTTAACTGGAAACAACGTCTTCTATAATAAATATTACTTTTTATTTACAAGGACCTCCTGTCAATTCACTTGGATTATGTAATGTAATCAAATCACTTCTGCCTCTGCGTGGGCGAAATAAATCTTTGTTTCATTTAGGGCACTGAGTGGTTATGTGCCTAAATGCCCATCTCAGTGATAAATTGCGTTGAAAGTGAGAAAGAAGTATTATTTTTCGTGAGGAACTGAATTAATGGTCTATCCATTCAATATCATACTTCCCACTAATATTATACACTAGCTGCGCCCCATGGATTCACCCGCGTGGAAATTTATGCGAATATTTCTTAACAATTTTAATGTAAGAACTTTCTACGAATTATTACTCAATACTCAATATATTTACTGTTGTCATCACATTGGCTTAATTAGTAGGTTCTTATGTATAGATTAGTATCGCAATGTGGTTCACATTGTGATACTATGTAATCTATACATAAGACTATCGATACATAATATTGGGCGTGAACAACAAGTGCAGGCAGACCGAGGTTGTTTTTAGTAAAATATAAATATGTAGGTACTAAGGTAAGTAGTACCTATTTGTCTAGTAATTTTAGTAAGGAATATATTTTATTTGCCTTATCATAATGTCAGTTTTATTTATTTATTCTTATCATAATGTCAATTTGTCATTACAAAGCATTTTTAAAAAAGATGCATGGAATCGGTAAAGCTGATCTCAAGTTATAGCGTGAAATAGGGGTTAATTTTTATACGTCATATAGATTTGAAAGTTTGGATGTTTGTTGCCTCCTTACGCCAAAACCACTGAACGTATCAACCTGAAAATGTTTATACCTCGACATGCAGTTCTAAATAGGAACAACATTTATAGGCCATTTTTTCTAAACCGGTATATACGTGCGAGCCGTCGACAGATGCTAGCTTAAACAACTTATTCAAACATTCAATGTAAGAAGAACATTATTATATATTTGCCTGTAGTGTTTATTATTCTGTAATGAGTGAGTAATAAATGTTTTAATCATAGTAATCTTAATGGATGTTTTTCTTATTTATTCATTTTAAAACCATCGTCATATAGTACTAGATAACTGATATACATAATACGATACATTACATAGATAGATATGTTTTATTATAAATAGACGACGACCAGAACACCCGGAACAAATATCTGCAGATCGTACACACAATTGTTCCGAGGCGGGAATAGAAACCCGCAACCTCCTGCGTTGCAGGCGGACCTTCTCCCACCGCGCCACATTGGTCGTCAAACCGCATCTGTTTGTCGCGATAATGATTGTCGCAATATTGATCCATTAAAGGATGTTTTACTTATTTATTAATTTTAAAACCATCGTCATTAACAAAGCTTTTTTTAAGATTAGATCCAATCGAAGCGATCGAACACACGAACCGTCTAGCTGTGCAGGGGAGGCGAGAACAGGCGCTTTAGAAATAATTGTATGCACATAATTATTTGTGCAACGCCTGCTTTGTGCGGACAGCGGGAACAAAGCAAGGGGAGACGCGGTGAAACCTCACTTATGTAGAGGAGATATAGAGACTGGAAGAGGTACGCAGTCGAATATAACACGCATCGTTTTGGATTTATACCAGAAGGATTTAATCTTACATTGTGTGCACTGTATGTAAGCTATTCTACACCATAAGAAGACTCTTATCCAGTTAAATAGCTTCTCGGATTTTTAATTGTGAGCGCAATAATTAATTACTTTTACTTAAAAGTCTATGACTACACAAAACTTTGTTGACTAAAAATCGTTTGTTGGCAACATCAACTCTTACAGAAGAAAAACAAATATACAACTGGTTGTTTTTTCAAGGTTAACACTTTGATTGCTGAAATCACACGGTATGTGTTTTCTACAAGTGACTAATATGCGTAAATCCACACTAGCGCAGCGGCTGAGAAAATACAGATCTTTGTGACTCAGCACAGCCGTAATATTTTTCGAACGAAACGCATGTGCGGCGCAACACAACAGAGGCAGCACGAATTTTTTAGGTTAAAAAAAAAGATCGCAGTCGTAGAAAAAAAATCGCAGTCAAAGTGTTAAGTCAATTCACTTTCTCAGTCATCAATTAATTCACTGTTTCAATTAACTAACAGGTTAAAAAGTGCAAAAGACTGCTGGCAGATGCTGTATTTGGCAAGCTTAAGACATGGCGCTATGGCACTCAAAAGTGGAGGCCTATGCCAAATCCAAATTTAAATTCTTTATTTACATACATAAGACAGTAACATAACAGATATATCTAAATAGTTATGCCTAGTACATTGGATAATTTCACCTTCTTAAAAACGACAAAAATGAAAAAAATAGCCCACTATAAAAGTTAAAATAAAATAACATTGTTGGTACATTAAAATGGTAAAGACTTCATACCCTATTATACGGGAATTACGACCATTTGCAATTTGCCTATTTATTTTCAGCCATAATTTCAGAATAGTCAGATGACAGATTTAATTCCGATGTTCATTTCTACTACAGTAATGTTCAAGGGTTAACAAAAAGTCCCATCCAGGGTTTCTCTACAATCCTTGTCAAGATACAACGAAAACCGCAGGTGTTTCATTATTCCGTTTTAATGGCATACAGCCATCAGGTTACGCGTCAGAACATTCGTTTGTTTGTACTAACAAAATAATGTATGTGCGCAAATGACTCGGATACTATTTCTACAAATATAAAACGTTAAACTTAAACGAGTTAAAGTTCTTAACCGACTTCACTAAGATCAAATTGTTCAGCTTCATTAAGTTCAATATCGTAGTATCTATTGTGTAACATGACAGCTCTTGAACTTCGTTAAGCGCTTGATCCAGATCAACTTCAAGTCGGTTAAATGCGCTGAACTCGTTTAAGGAACTAAACGGGAACCAACTACGTTTAGCTCTTTTATTCTATATACGCTTCACGCTTCGAGTATGGAACCCTAAAACTGCAACGTCTACCGAGTTTCGATAATATCAAGTAACCCAACTCGGTATCAAGTCTTAGGCCTCTACGCCGTAGACACGCTACGTCGTAGAGTGTCTACGGCGTAGCGGCCTACTACTTGCTATGATCTAATTTCACTGTAATGACAGCCCAGCAGTAGGTCTCTATGCTCTAGTTAGGCCCTTTTTTTTACCAATTATTTATAAAAGTGCCACCGTCTATATTGTTCCTTCAAGTCCAGTCCATGGAAGAGATCGCTCTCAGCGATAAGGCCGCCTTTAATACCTTTGATCTAAGTTTTTAATTCTGTATTGTTTTCTGATTTGTGTGGTATAATAAAGTGTTTTCCATCTATCTATCTATCATAGGTTCTTACGATCGAGTCAGTTGGAGAATTCTTTGCACATTAGCGATCGCGGAGTATGAATTTAAGTAGTAATAAAAGTGAATATTTTGGACCGCCGCTGCCGCGGTCGTAACATTCCATTCATCCCAAAAATTTATTTATTATTATTATACACTCATTTATTTAAATTCTCGTATAAAATACATTTTTTACTATAGAAAATACAATAAAATATTATAAAACTATTCTACAATAAAAAATATATCAAAACGGTAGATCACCGACCGCGAAGCTAGGCTCAAGCGGCCGGTGACTAGGGCTGCAGATTATTTATTATTATTATGTCTCTCATTAACCATGATCTCGGGCCATAAAGTGACCCGGTCCTTTGGAAGGCTTGCGTGGGGCCGAAGCCAACAGAACAGAGGCCCTTTGAGAAGTTAATCTAAAGGCGATGGCTACACATAGCATTTATTATTATTATTATTATTATCCCAAAAGTTTCGTCCCACAGGCTTCGTCCCACAAGCTTCGTCCCAAAGTGAGAAGAGTGGGAAAATAATAGTCCAAATTTTATTTTCCCGTTCCGATCTCGTTCGTCCCACTACCAATATTGATAGGACAAACGGGGTATCACGGATGTGGCGGTTGATCACTAAAACTTGAATAGAATTACCATGGTTAGTTACGAATCCAAACAACAATTTCAATTTGATTGAGTCTACAATAATAATATGATATTAATGCTCAAATGATATAATAAAACAGTCGTTTTATTTGATATGATTGAATAAACAGTATTCTATTAAAACGAAAACTATTTAAATCCTAGTAATATTATAAACGCGAAAGTTTGTAAGTATGGATAGATGGATGGATGTTTGTTTCTCTTCCTCTTTCACGTAAAAACCACAGAATGGATTTTAATGAAACTTTACAATAATATATGTAGCTTATACATCAGAATAACACATAGGCTGCAATTTATAAAGATATACTGTATATTATCCAAAATATCTATCACCACACGGGTGAAACTGTGGGGCGCAGCTAGTAAATAATATTTTAATACAGATTGTCATAAATGATGGGTTATGAACGAAATCAAAGAGTTTATTAGATGAAATCGGATAAAGTTTATTATAATTGGTTCTTCACGTACGGCCATTACAAAGCAAGAAAGAGAGCCTATCTAGACAGAGACGACAGTAGTCTAAGCTAATAGCACTGACATGTAATACTTCTCAAACTGACTTTGACAATGACATAAGGTTATGTTTACCATTCCAACAATAAAATAGGAAGGTAATTCTACGATGATAGTATTATAATATCTGTGGCCATGCGTTAGTTTGTTCATGAATTTTGAATATTCAATTCATAATAACGAATTGGTTTATTTCCCTAAGCGCTTATAAATTTCCAAGGGAAGTGCCTGAAAGTACTCGTAGTATTGAGTGAAATATCACGAGAAATATGATAATGCAGTAGTATGGAAAATGTTGATGTTTTGTATGAAATACCAGTGTGGTGGGTGTCTTTATTATTATTGCTAGATTCACCCACGCATGATTAGAGTTACGTCTAGATTACCTGAGCTATGGTCTAGCTTTGAATTAACCTTTAGCTGCATCTTAAGTCAACAAATTCGTAGAAAATAAAAACATCAAAAATACTTTGAAAGTATTTTTGATTTTGTTTAAAAATTAACAAGACAGTTTAGGATTATCATTGATTCCAATAATTGTTCCGGGTGTTCTGGTCGTATTCTATGTATAATAAAAATATCTATCTATGTAATGTATTGTATTATGTATATCAGTTATCTAGTACCCATAACACAAGCTCTGCTTACCATGGGGCTAGATAATGCTGTGTGAATTGTCCAGCATTATTTATTTATTTATTTATTCCAACCATCCTACGAACAACACAATATATTTGCATAATCTCTAGTATATACTTATTTAGAAGATAATCTAACGCTGTATTTAAATTATTAAATTTATAGTCTATACAGATCATAAACATTATAAAAAAACATATAAATACATTTAAAAAAAAAATTCTGCATTCAAATGGTACGAAGAGAGGCGGGGAAGCAACACAGTACTTTAATCGTCAATGTGAATCAATAATAAAACTTCTGAAACTATTATGGTTATTAACACTAAAGTCATTTAAAACGGGATATTGTGGTAGTGGTAACGTTCGTAGCAAAAGACAGAAAATGAGGGTAGATCGGTATATCTGCTCATAAAAACGAACTCGCAGTGTCTTCAGTTATTCCGTGATCATGGCGCATGAAACTGTGCCGAAATATTGGAAAACTCAAAAATCAAATCATGGTAAATATCCCGTTTTAAATGACTTTAGTGAATCAATAAATTTAACCCTTTTTATGATTTAGTCATTCGCTTTATTGGCATCGTACGTGCTTCTGAACGTGCATCATTCGACAGCAGTAAAAAAATCAAACGACTCTTTATAGCGCGACGAAATATAAAAATGTTGATGCTCTATTTTTTGTGAAGCGAAATTGGCGAAGCGTCATTCGCGTTGTTTTAACATCGTCGTATTTAATGATTCGTGTATATAGCTGTTTTACTACAATTTTAACGTCGTAAATTGATAAAGGTTAAAAACGTATTGCTATGCAGTTTTACAATTTAAATTCGCAGTAATTATTGGTCGTAGCGGCGCCATAAATAACTCAATGTGCGCGGGAATTCCAGCAGTTTTACTTTATATGTAAATTTAGGTTGGTCAAGACATTTTAAACGAAATTATTGTAGGGTCCATTAGGTGCTGACTGCGAATGAAGTTATGACACTTATGACAATTCTTTTTTTTTATCTTACCTATAATAAATAATGCTGGACAATTCACACGGCATTATCTAGCCCCATGGTAAGCAGAGCTTGTGTTATGGGTACTAGATAACTGATATACATAATACCACCGCTGTGGCGCGGTGGGCGAAGGTCCGCCTGCGACGCAGGAAGTTGCGGGTTCGATTCCCGCCTCGGAACAATTGTGTGTACGATCTGCAGATATTTGTTCCGGGTGTTCTGGTCGTTTTCTATGTATAATAAAAAATATCTATCTATTTAATGTATTGTGTTATGTATATCAGTTATCTAGTACCCATAACACAAGCTCTGCCTATCATGGGGCTAATTAATGCTGTATGAATTGTCCAGCATTATTTATTTTATTTAATTATTTAAGCATGCGTTTCCATCGGCCTGTTCATACCGAGGCCACCGGGCCTTGTCATCAAAGCCTTCTGTCTCCGCAGGATTATTGGTACATCACTTCGTATTGTTTACATTTGTTGTGCAAATGATGATTGATTCCTCTACGGCGGCGGGCGTTGCGTTTTATAAACAATTGGGGATTTTTTAGGGTTGCGTTGGATGAAAATTGCATTGTATTGGGAAACAAATGTTTTTATTTGCGAGTGGGTGACAAACTAGCACGTTTTTTGCAGTTTTTGAGGTGGTTTTTATTTTAGCTCCTAAATTCTAACCAATTTGTGCTAGAATAATGGTATGGGGACAAAAAGACAGAAACGTTGTTTCTGTCTATACTACTTCGTAGTTCCATTTAGTAAATTACTAAATTACTTCAAAATGACTTGTAACAATTTAACCCTTTTAAAACTTGCTGTTGATACTAAACTCAAAAGCTGCAAGTAGTTTAACTTTTTGAACTCAATACCAATATCATTCTATAACCAATAAACGTATTTGTCCCCTTCTGAAACTATCATGGTTATTAACACTAAAGTCATTTAAAACGGGATATTTACCATGATTTGATTTTTGAGTTTTCCAATATTTCGGCACAGTTTCATGCGCCATGATCACAGAATAACTGAAGACACCGGTGGTAGTGGTAACGTTCGTAGCAAAAGACAGAAAATGAGGGTAGATCGGTATATCTGCTCATAAAAACGAACTCGCAGTGTCTTCAGTTATTCCGTGATCATGGCGCATGAAACTGTGCCGAAATATTGGAAAACTCAAAAATCAAATCATGGTAAATATCCCGTTTTAAATGACTTTAGTGTTAATAACCATGATAGTTTCAGAAGGGGACAAATACGTTTATTGGTTATAGAATGATATTGGTATTCAGTTCAAAAAGGTTAAACTACGTGCAGCTTTTGAGTTTAGTATCAACAGCAAGTTTTAAAAGGGTTAAATTGTTACAAGTCATTTTGAAGTAATTTAGTAATTTACTAAATGGAACTACGAAGTAGTCTAGACAGAAACAACGTTATCGGGCATACGAAAGTCGATAGATTAGTTATAGAAATATTAAGCAGTATACAAAGTTTCAACCCCTAAAGTAAAACAGCCTATAACCATAGCTGTTCGTAAAACTCCTGTAATTCCGATTTGGGGGCCAATAACAAATGATTTATAGATAAAGCTTACCAGGGTGATTTAGAGATGTACCTACAGGTGAATCTTTTATTCTCTGTAAAAATTGTGCCCTTTTCAATAAAGAGATTTTAAATGAATTGTATTAGCCAAAGTACCGGTGATTACAGAGCGGTATGTTGAGGTGAAGGAAAAGTAATGTCCGGGGTTTTTAAATCAAGGTTCATTGTTGTTATGAGCTTACAGGGTTACAGCTGATAAGTTTGACGACCGATGTGGCGCGGTGGGCGAAGGTCCGCTTGCGACGCAGGAGGTTGCGGGTTCGATTCCCGCCTCGGAACAATTGTGTGTACGATCTGCAGATATTTGTTCCGGGTGTTCTGGTCGTTTTCTATGTATAATAAAAAATATATATCTATGTAATGTATTGTATTATGTATATCAGTTATCTAGTACCCATAACACAAGCTCTGCTTACCATGGGGCTAGAAATGCTGTGTGGATTGTCCAGCATTATTTATTTATTTAGGTTACTTATAACATAAACGTATTAAGGCATTTTGTGAGAATATCCATATTTCCTTAGGATCCAATAGATGGCGGGGATCTTTGACAGAGATAAATAAATAAATATAAATATATCTGAACAATTCACACAGCATCATCATTGGGGCTACCAAGCTAACACAGCTTGTGTTATAGGCACTAGATGACTGATATACTTAATAGAATACATTACATAGATAGATATTTTTTATTATACCTAGAAAACGACCAGGACGTTCGTAATAAATATCTGCAGATCATACAAAGATTTGTCCCGAGGCGGGTATCGAACCCGTAACCTCCTGCGTGGCAGGCAGACATTCGCCCATCGCGCCATAGAGGTTGTTAAAAGTCAGAAAACCATTAAATTATTATGAATGTCAAAATAAACAATTAGTCGAATAGTTACGACGCTTCTATAAAATAAATAATTACTAGATAACTATCTTCTACATTGAATAATCAGTTTGTAATGAACTTGTGGCGCCAAGTAATAATGTCAACGTGTTATTAAAATACCATTAGTAAGTGCTACGTCTAAATTGACTACGCAGATTACAGTAAGTGGATTGGATAATGATGGTAGGTGACCTCAGCAGGCTAAATGTCAAATGGTTTTAGCGCGTAGAGGTTAGCGATAAAGCTCTTGTGACACGCATGATTCGTAATAAACCTGAATATATTTAAGAAGCTCAAAACATAAATTATTTTGATCTTATTTTTTATTGGTATCATAAAATCCACAGCCCTTAATTTCAAAATTCTAATATTTTATATATATTTTTTTAAGGACAATTCACACAGCATTATCTATCCCTATGGTAAGCAGAGCTTGTGTTATGGGTACTAGATAACTGATATACATAATACAATACATTACATATGTAGATAGATATTTTTTATTATACATAGAAAACGACCAGAGCACCCGGAACAAATATCTGCAGATCGTACACACAATTGTTCCGAGGCGGAAATCGAAACCGCAACCTTCAGCGTCGCAGGCGGACCTTCGCCCACCGCGCCACATCGGTCGTCAATGTTGAAACTTTGAAAGGGCGAGAGTTTATTTTCTATGACATTGATTAATTTAATAAGATATACAAAGACTGAATCTCTGCTCAATAGTGGGACATTTTATAGTCGTATAAAAAAGTATAAAAGTGTTCATTATATCTCGTTGCCGAAACCGAAACCGACCTTAGATTGGTATGATAAGGAGATATGAGACCATTAAAAGTTCTTACTTATATATTGACTTTGATAGTGGTAAAAGTTTAAAATAATATATAAACTGTAAACTATCATTATTCTGTGATTGAAGTTCAGTGTACGATTATAAGGATTGACACTTTATTGAATTACTAGCGGACCTTCCCGGCTTCGCACGGTTTTAGTACGGAACCCTAACTTTTTTGAAAATATAATATAGCCTATGTTCACCGGGGATAGTGTTGCTTCCCAACGGGGAAAGAATTTATTAAATCGGTCCAGTAGTTTCGGAGCCTATTCATTACAAACAAACAAACAAAAAAACAAACCTTTCCTCTTTATTATCTCTTTAATATTAGTATAGAAAATAGACATCAAAGTGTTCTTCAAATCTGATAAAATTAAAACGTAACACGATTTCGTTATCCCATTTCGATAATTCCATTCCAGCAATAAAAATAACTCGATTATCATTCTGGCAGGAGTCAGCAGGCAGAAAGTACAGTCAAAACAAGCTGGGCTGTTTGAGGGGTAAATATTTTTTTAGGGAAGTGTATTTAACGGAAGGAAATAAAGCGGCCGCATCGTCGATTATGCTCCTGATAATGCGGACGTTCAGTTATTTACGACCTGATAGGGGGCGATGATTTAAGTAACTGTGATAATCCTGTACATGTTTTCAATAAATTATTATTGGTTTTGACTTAGTGGTGGGGGATGATAAAAATAAGAAAATGCGGCGTGTTTTAGGATAAATGTGGAATTAAATTGAGAAATTAATCTCTTTGCTCATGGATACTAATATTATAAATCAGCAGCATTAGCAGTGCCAAACAGCGGGGCAATGCAGCCAGGGTCCTGGGGACGGCTCCGATTGGTATTGATACGAATCAGTTGAGCTGCCTGTAGATTGTTCGCAACAATTGTCTGCAGTTAGCTCAGTAAATACTTTCATTTCTAATTTGTTTCTATTATTTGATTGTAGAGGTAACTTTCTTTTTTTATAAGGATTGTTTCATAAAAAAATTATACAAGTATTATTAATTTGAAAGTAGCTCTGTCTGTTTTTGTCTGTCTGTAACATTTTCACGCCTTAAGGGGCCTCCGGAGGGACGAATTCTTCATACAAACGTAATACCAAAATTATTTCTAATTCAAGCATATTTCCACTATAATATTGCATTATTTATATTAAAATAGTATTTATCTAGGTTCCCAATTATTTTTTTTTTTCAAAATATTTACCTAAAATTAAATGAAAGCCAATCTCATTTTGCAAATTTTTATGCGAAAATGGACAAGTTTTCTTGCTATTTGTTTCGTATTAAAAACATCAATATCTTACGTTTTATTTATTAAGGAACATAGCTTATATTGTTTAGTTACAGAATAACAATACTTTGTGAAGAATACAAAAAGTTTTCAGTCAAAATTTTTGGTATTACGGAACAAACTAAATTTTGAACAGCTAATATTGCTATCGCGCACGCATGTGGCACAAGGCGCAAGGGTTAAACAGGGACAGCGATATTCGGAGCGATTTTTGCAAGCGAGGGTCGCCGGACCCTTAACGGCTGACCGGATCTTAATGAAATTTGGCAGGGAGGTAGGGTGTCCAGGAATGGCCATAGACAAATTTGTATACTGATAAAGTGCGTGCGAAGGTGCGGGCAGACGCTAGTTTGTTATGTATAATATGAATTGGACTAGAACTGATTTTATTTTTGTTGTATAATTTTCTTTTTACATACTTTTACTTGTTTTATTTTGCTTACTTTGTCCTTCTAGTTCATACAGTTTAATATTGAGAACTCTGAAGGCTAACGTTAAATATTTTCTTGGTAATTTATAGTTTCAATATAAAACCCAATGACCTTTGCGTCTCGAGCTATTTAGCATTCTTTTCAGCGAAATTGCATTTGCATGAAAAGCTGGCTACCAAAATGTATTATTTTGTGCGGTAAGACAGAAATATGTGTTTTGGAATTGTACAAGTAGTCTTGCTCTATGCGCCAGGGTAAACGAAAGATAAATAATCCCTTTTAACCAACATCATCAGCTACCACTGCTAGACATAGGCCTCCCCTTATGAACGCTATAGCACCCTGTCTTTGGCTTGACGTATGTAGCATCTCCCTGCATCACCACATCATCCTGACCATGGGTGGATAATTAAAGATTGCATACACTGACGCTCGCTATAGGTTCTTGATGCGTTGTTTGATGATACTTACATAACTCTAAACTGTTTGCAACAGTTGGCAGTTAGCTCAACTATTTCTATCGCAAATACTAGTTCTAATTTGTTTCTTTTCTATGTAATTTTCTTTGTGAGGAACGAAAGAGCCCTTGACAACTTAAAACCGTTACTTAACTGGTTTTTTCTCAATCTGACTTTAACAGAATACAACAAACAATTCTTAGAAGTTTCATAAATAAAGGTTTATAAGTAAGAGGAGAAATTTGTCGACTTTGTACTTATTTCTGCATCTATACTAATATTATAAAGAGGAAAGGTTTGATTTTTTGTTTGTTTGTAATGAATATAGGCTCCGAAACTACTGGACCGATTTGAAAAATTCTTTCACCGTTGGGAAGTTACACTATCCCCAGTGAACATAGGCTATATTATATTTTCAAAAAAGTTAGGTATCCGTACTAAAACCGTGCGAAGCCGGGAAGGTCCGCTAGTTTTTAATAAAATGATTTACTTTTTCAAGTACACAAAGAAACATTGCAAATGTTATAGCGACCTTGACCGGCTCAGAGCAAAAACGAAACGCAAGGTGAATCCACGAACTTGGAATTCTTATCCGCCTCGGAACAATTGTGTGTACGATCTGCAGATATTTGTTCCGGGTGCTCTGGTCGTTTTCTATGTATAATAAAAAATATCTATCTATGTAATTATATTGTATTATGTATATCAGTTATCTAGTACCCATAACACAAGCTCTGCTTACCATGGGGCTAGATAATGGTGTGTGAATTGTCCAGCAATATTTATTTATTTATTTATTTATAAAAGGACAGGGGACAAAAAATCAAGGGCAGATCCACTGAGCAATGGGACTCCGTATGGGCTGATAAACGAGTTAGGCACGCCTATCTTTTGTACTGAACCGTTCTACTGATGAGTACAACCGAGTGGGTGTATTTTTTCTGTTACATAGGACATATTTAAATGTATTGTTGGGTTGGTTTGACTTGTTTTTGGCGTGTTTGGTATTAATCAAGCGGTTCGTAATCAAGAGTGAGGGTTATTGCTTCGTACATTCCATTGTTCTGGTGAAGAAAGTTTTTGTAAAAGAACTAATCGAAAATCTTATTTTTGTGGTCTCGCAGTGTTAACACACTATACGTAGCTCGTAATTTGCAGTCGTCAATTTATGAAAAAACTATGTATGTTTATCCGCCGTGGTATCGCACGTGTTGTTTAAATAATGAATAAATAAATAATGCTGGACAATTCACACAGCATTATCTAGCCCCATGGTAAGCAGAGCTTGTGTTATGGGTACTAGATAGCTGATATACATAATACAATATATTACATAGATAGATATTTTTATTATACATAGTAAACGACCAGAACACCCGGAACAAATATCTGCAGATCGTACACACAATTGTTCCGAGGCGGGAATCGAAACCGCAACCTCCTGCGTCGCAGGCCGACCATCGCCCACTGCGCCACATCGGTCGTCGATGTTTATGTGAATGTTATTTCTATCACATGGGAAATTAATAAAAATTTGCCTTTAAATATATATATTTTAAGCCTATAAACTAGTAACTACGTATGCAAAATTTCAGCCCAATCCGTGCAGTAGTTTTGGCATGAAGAGGTTACGTAGTATCGTTTTACGGATAAGTATTTATCTTATTTATTTACTTTTGATTTTCTGAATGTTTCAGCAGATCTATAAGCTGTTATAAATATTTAAATTATATATCTGTACACATTGTTTCCCTTTATAAAATTAAGAGTATGTATTTATATAAGTAGGTATATAATTAGTTATATGTATTTATATTTATTTTATTTATTTTTAAGTAGGAACGTATTTTCATGCAATATTTTATAATTAATATAATGCACACGGATCCCCATGCACAATCCAACGATCCTATCCATCCACGGTTGTCTGGTAGAGATCGCTCTTGAGCGATAAGACCGCCAAATTGTCACATGTTTTGTATATTATTCTGTCTTGTTTGTTTTATTTTGTAAGTGTGCAATAAAATAATTTTCTATCTATCTACCATTGTGTTGGTTTGAAAAGTTTATGCCATATTAAATTAAATCTACATATTTAATTAATAAATTTTATCTACTTAATAATAATCTAATCGAAATATAATCTTTAATGTAATCTACCTACTTACGTCTATCAGGAAGGTTCAGATTTCGGTATTAAGCTAGGTATCCAAGGGCTGCCAAAGAAACTTTAACATCGATGGCAACCAAGTATTTATAAAGGCCGGCACTTATATTTGTTTCGTTGGGTCGAGTCCGGGATTTTATTTCTTTGTTTAGTCAGGGGTGAAAGAGCCAGAGGGTAATAAGAGCCAATAGAATTACAAGGGTATGCTTAAAACCGATTAACAGAAATGCGGAAAACGCAGAAACTGCTTTAGAAGTTACCCCAACTTCCCCTAGTACTAACACAAATTATGGACACCTTTTACCAGTTCGAGGTAAAAGGTGTCCAGTTTTCTTTGAAATGATGGTAATACAATTAGTTTTCTGTTCTCTTTGATGTGACCTTTCCATGGGTAAAGGAAATCTGAGGCCGGGTTGAACATACATGAGAAAGTAAAAATATCTTTCGTGTTTTGTTGCAAAACAGAGAAAAAATAATTCAGTAGAAGATTTCTAAATAAAAACCTTGAGATAGCAAGAAAGCAATAAGCAAGCAACATAGTAACATAAAATGATTGATGACGACTTTTTAAACGCAACGCAACGTATTATAACGTTTGACCGAACTTTTAACTTATAATATAAGAATGCACACTTCCATATTATTTTCTTAGTTTCTAAGATATGGTTGAAAGTGTATTGCCAAAATTGTGATACAGTGAATAAGTATCTTCTACACCTTCATGATACATCGTCAGCCTTATTATGTGTTCATTATCCATCAGGTTAGATTGCGGTTAGGATGATTCACGCTACACCGTGTCGCGACCGGGCCGTGCCCCGGCCGGGCCAGTCATTCATGTTACACCGGGCTGTTTGGGTGTACTATATATCTTATCTATATCACTAAGATTTGACGTTGACTGCACTGCGGGCGCCCGGGCGCATTTGTTCATGTTACACCGTGTCGCGACCGGACCTCGGCCGGGGCACGGTCAAACATTATGGTATACTTTTTGTATGAAGTGATACATGCCTGACCGTGGCTCGGCCGTGCCCCGGCCGTGTGCCGCCGGCCCGGGGGTTAAAATGTCGGTAAGTATTGTTTCCCGGCTCTGGCACGGTCCGGCCCCGATACGTTGTAACATGAACAAATGCGCCCGGGCGCCCGCAGTGCAGTCAACGTCAAATCTTAGTGATATAGATATATAATACACCCAAACAGCTCGTTGTAACATGAATGACTGGCCCGGCCGGGGCACGGCCCGGTCGCGACACGGTGTAGCGTGAATCATCCTCATACGAAGCTCTATTGACAATAAAATAAAGTGTCAAGTGCGAGTTGAATTCAAGCACCGAGGGTTTCGTATACGTCAACGGGAAACACCCTAAAGTTTTTGTGTGCAAGTCATTCCTTGGAAAAAAACAAATGGGCATTGATTGCGATGACTTGAAACTATGATTGATGTCACGGCTCTAAGAGGTTATGCACTTTTGAAGTATTTGATGTTAGTTACAACTCAATATCTCCACGCTTTCCTGAAAAAAGAGGATTGACAGACGGACAAGTGGACAACAAAGTGTTCCTTTATAAGGTACGGAACCCTAAAAACATATAAATACTTACCTTAAAATTATAAAATGAGGTTAATCCCAAGCAATAATTATATTAATTAATTTAAGCTGCTGTATGGAGTAACACACTCTAAATTAACATACATCGACCGACAACTATTACCGCAGTTACCGCATTCAAATGTATAACCGAGAAGTGGAATGCAAATGCGTAAGGTACATATATACAATGAGATGAGCTTCCAAATGAATTCGGTTGAAAAATAAATAAATAATGCTGGACCATCCACATCGCATCAACTACCCCCAAGCTAAGCGGAGCTTGTGTTATGATGGGTATTAGATGACTGATATACATAATACAAGATATTATTTATGTAGATATTTTTTTATTATACGTAGAGAACGATCAGAACACCCGGAACAATTATCTGCAGATTGTACACACATTTGCCCCGAGGCGGGAATCGAACATGCAACCTCCTACGTCGCAGGCGGACCTTCGCCCACCGCGCCACACATCAAAAGGGGGTTTGATTACCATACAGATTTTGTCCCAACTTTAAACACATACATAGGTCGGAAGTCCAAAGAGAAGATCAACTTATTTTGTTAACCTTTTTATAAAATTTCAGCTCGGTATATTCAGTAAATTAAAAAAATATTCAATCTTTTGCCTATGTTCATAACTGTAAATCAGTAATATTTATTCACATAAAACATGGTACATAACACATTGGTGGAATAACACAGTAGAGCTGCATATCTCGCCCGAATACATTCACGTGAATATAAAAATCAATAAAATAAAATAAATGCAAATATAATCACTTGTCAATTAAAAGAACTCGCTAGGTCAAAACTTAAAATTAAGGTAATCTTCAACCGAATAAAAACAATGTTCAATTAATAAATTAAATAACTTTTTGTTGAATCTTTAGTTCTTTTACATCGTTTGGCAATTTGTTGTGAATATTATAGCAATTTCGACTATACAATTGCGTTTTTTTGCAGGAATTGCTAATCGGTCTTTAAGCCTACAGTTAAATGTACTCGTATATACTTGTTCAAAAGTTTTAAACAATTCCTTACGTGATTTGACAAATTTACACGTTTCTAAAATATACTGTTCATTTTAAATTTTTAGTATTTGCTTTCTTCTTTTGTTTTCCTTAAATTGTTTTCTAGTGTGAATTGCTGCCCTGTTTACTACAGTCTTGATTATTGGTAATTATTTTTCTAATTCGGCCTCCCACGATACAGGTTCTGAACCTAATGCGGAGACTACCAGGTAAAATGTATCTAAGCATGTTTTGTATTTTGGTAAATAAATGAATTTCGTATTGTATTCTTTTTGTATGTCATATTCGAGAGAAGCAAATACTATAGATATATGTATATGCGTGTACAATGCAGCGTAGAAACGAACTTAACAATATTTCGGTAACAAAAGGACAATGACCGAACCAAATAAACTGTAGTGAAATGAAAGCATCTAAATCATAGGCCACAGTTCTATCCACATGCCACACACGGACACTAGTTCACAGAGTAGTCCATAGAGACGGTTTGAGCTCGAAATTCTGTGAGGCGGATAGTGTACTAGAATTTACATAATGGAGGAAATTATTTTGGCTTTTGTTCATCTTAATTTCGTAATTTTAATTTTTATGTACTCTCTGTGATTTTGTACACAGACACTAAAGTACAGAAATACTGGAACAACAACATATTAAGGTCCGTGTAACAGTTACGACCACGAAACAAAGCTTGCGCTGAAGAGCCAAGCGAAAATATTCCTCTGCAAAAACTCGCCGCATTAATCAGCAAACAGCAGCTCATGTCAGCAAATATTAAATAAAAATTCATCAAATCATTTGGTGGAGCCAAATGGTTTTATATCGAAATAAGCGAACATCATTACACTCCATAACAAAATCGGATTCATGCGTAGTTGCACTTGACCCGACTGTCCGAAGATCCGTGATAAGTCCGAAAACTGCTGCATCAGCTAAATAATGCTAAAAAATGCATGTGAAAACATTGACAGCTCTATCTTATGTCTATGTTAGATTATTATAATGTTTGTATATTTATATGTGTATTTTATTTTATTTATATTATATATTTATGTATGTATTTATACTTATAGCTATGTATATCAGTAGGTATTTTATGTATGTCCCTATTAAATATTTTTCTGTATTACACGCCACCGTCTATACTTGTTCAAGCACTTCATGTCCATCCAAAGGTTGCCTGGCAGAGATCGCTCTTAGCGATAAGGCCGCCCATTGTACAGCATATTTTGTATTTGTTTTTCTTTTCCTGTCTTGTGTATCTTTTATGTATTTGGTGTGCAATAAAGAGTTATTGTATTGTATTGTAATGTAGGTAATATGGTATGTAGTGTATGTATTTGTTTTCCTTTTTGTTATCTATATATTTACTAAAGTGCCACCGTCTATTTTGTTCCTTAATTTCCAGTCCATCCAAAGGTTGCTTGGAAGAGATCGCTCTCAGCGGTAAAGCAGCCCTTTTTTCTATTGTTTCTTCCTGTATTGTTTTCTATTTTGTGTGGTATATATAAAGTGTTTTTTATCTATCTATCCGCCTCTATCATTGAGCATTTCCACAGTTTCCCAGCCGGACTCTGCTTCTGGCCATAAAACACGCCGCTCCGATCCAGCTGTAATACTGCTGGATATATTAGCAGCGTGATTTGATCGTTTGTCACAGTTTTTGGCTGTCACCGTGAAATTGTAGGTTTGGATTGCCTGTCCGCACTCAGATTACAGTGCAATCTACAACCTGCATTTATTAAGGCTTTTGACGCTGGTTTTCGGTTAACTTTCAACTGTAAAACAAATGTGTAACTTTAGGTGTGAAACAAATAACAATTCGTTATTTGCTGTGTAGGAAGTAAAAAGTAAGGATCAACGTCAAAAGTAGCTTAGCATTGATAATGTTCCGTTGAAACCGACGAAAAACAATAGAGGAGGTTCTATGTTCGTGACTGTATATATTTTTATGGATGTACGTCTATTTCTCCAATTATGGACTGATTCTTTCGCTGTTTAACCTCTATGGTGAATGATATATGATACCGACATGGTCCCATACTAAAATGATTTCCTAGGGATAAGGATTCGCCCTGAAAAACTAAAAAAACAATGTAAATACTTTTTATATTATCGGTATGTAAATATTTTTTATGATTAAAACAAACTATGGATAGTTGAACAGTGTACAACGCTACCATTATCTCACAACTGTGAGATAATATCATTTATGTATCATGCTGACATGACATGAGATTCGTTGTTGGTCGTCAGATTTATCGGAATTTAGGAATCGAATAACCAACAGTTACACTAAGATTGACAAAATAATAAAGACACTCTTTTTATAAAAAAAAATCATTATTGTCTTTTTAAAAAAAAAGGCGCCGTCAAAGTTAAATCATATGAACAGTAAAGGGCAATATTATTATAAAATAAAGAGATTGAGATAGTATTAAGGCGCATTATAACCCTTTAATGCCAAAACTCATTAGATAAAATTTTCTTTATGGCTTCCGAAGGCAATATTTTTGGCGAAGTAATTTCATCGCACGAGCTACGTTTACTTGGATTTCATTTAGATAATATTGCTACGATTTTGGTAAATAACGTTGTTTATTATATTTTATGATTAAATGGAGTCAAAAAGTCTGCTAGATACTGAAATTTGTATTGAGATAATTATGTTAGGTTTTTTTAGCTGGAGGTTAGAAAACAAATGAAAAAATATGGTTTGTTTTTCTTCGTTTATTTTTTTCTAAGTAATTTCAGAACGGGTTCGTGGGTTAAGCCCTCGGTGTGTAACGCCCCCGTCGTGGAGGCACCCGATTTCGTTTTAGTGCGATAAAAAATATAAAAAAAGAAAAAAAAAATGAAAATTTATTTTATATTAGTATTAGTTGAATATTTTTATCCAAAGTACAGTCAGCTAGCAAAGTGTAACCTAAATTATAGAAATGCTTATAAGTGTCTACATGAAGTGATTCAAAGTAACGCATTTCATAATTTGCTTTCGGTTTGACAAGACAGGCTAAAAGGATATCAAATACACGTCACTAGAATAATTATAGAAATAATTAAAAACTCTAGTTTGCAAATTATCTAAATTAAGATAGATCATGAAGTATGTAATAATATGATACTGGTATCTCCTTAATACTTTCCATTTCCCGCTAGAAATGGCAGAATATTTTATTCGTGGGAAAACACGTGCGAGGCGTCATTTGATCACGGATTAGAAGCTCTAAGGCTTTCAGCGATAAGGCCGGTTGTTGTACTGTTAGATTAGATTTTTTTTCTGTACAAAAAGTATCAATTAATTAAAAAAGTTAAATATTAGTAAACTTAGTAAACTTATTAGTATTGTAGTCAAGCGGATGAAACTTGAATTACAATGTGTCTCAAATTACACATTACATTCATCAATACAATTCTTGGCTCCTAACACGTACCGGATCCACGTACTGTTTCATATTTGGGTAGAGACACGGGTACTTGGGACCCCTCCGGCATTGCAAAGGGAGAACGGCCCAGCGGGACACTCATGCCCTCTCACTTCCCCATCAAGGCCTCTCAAGGAACCCAGACAGGTAATGAGCTCTCACTTTTATTTACTTGTGTATTGCGTCAGGAGTATGAAGAGTTACGGCTTTCTGTTTGAAATGGGGCTATAGTGTCTTGGAAGCATAAAATAGGAATATTTTTACGCAAACGTAGTAAGTTAGTCAGTTGATGACCCGAAGGGACGCGCCGCAGCGACTCCGCCAGCAAGGAGTACGTGTGCGTCATAGGCAATGTTTATTTTTATTTTATTTTATTTATGAACAAAATCCACAGATCTTAATTATAAATTAACTTATCTTATAACTATCACTAACAGCCAATAAACGGATTTACATTATTATTATTAAGACGAATAAGGATGATATCACCAAAAGTGCCATTATAGAGGCCAAGAAGAATATAATAAATGAATGGCAATGAAAATAGGCAATGAAAGTGTTATAGTATTATGCAAAATAGTTTCGGCCAAAGGTTTTTTTCTATATGGCAACGAAGGTGCTTTTCCAAGATGTGAGAGTGTCTATATTTTTCCCAGGTCTAGAAGTACTTCTATGCAAAATTTCCGTTCTGTAGTTTTGGGAAGAAGAGGTAACAAACATCCAAACTCTCGCATTTACCATATTTGTGTGATGTGATTTAAGAAAGAAAAAAGAAAGAAAGAAAGAAAATATTTTTATTTACCTTAAAAACTACCATACACAACAAACTTAAAACTACGCAAATTAATACTATATATCTTGCAAATTATTGTGCGTAGCAGAGTTCATGGCAAATATGGCCTTCACTCAGCATTGTGCTGGATGCACACTAATGTGTCCACCCAGCGCTGATTTTCAGTGAAGACCAGAGGGATCGTGTCACGTCACGGTCGTCAGGTGCGTGATTTATACATAAAAATAGTAAACAAAATTGCAAAGTTGAAGTTTACTAAGTTAATTGGACGACCAAATTCTCTATTCTCTTTGTATTCCTCCTCGCCTGGAGCTGTATTCTGTATGATTTTCTGTGTGATGTATCCCAACAGTCGTCTTTTTATGATCCACCTTCTTTTTATGTTCGCGACGACTGACTTTACTGTTCCTAAATAGGATGCAAATGCACATTGACTGCAAAGGCAACTCAGCGAGATCAGAGATAAAAGACCAGCTTTTACTTAAACTGTTTAAGGATACCTAAAAGGAATGCGCTAGAGTAATCGCCTCTCAAAAGCTTGAGTTAAAAGAAAAAGCTAAAATGTACTTTTGTCAGGAAATACAAGTGTTTTTGTAGAGCTCTTGTGATGAGGATGCTTCTAGGTTATTGGGTGTTCCTGTATCATGATTAAAATCCAACGGTCTGTAGAATTTTTGATGGTTTAGTTACCCTTACTCGAGCTATAATGTAAAGGAAAATACTTTTGGAAACCTTACAATAGAAAATACATTACTCCCAATGGAGTCTCTCACCAATGTCGGCGGGCCGGCGACAAGTTGACAGAGCACTGACGGCTGCCCATAATAATCATACACTGAAATGTTGCACAAACCCGCTGGGCGATGCCGACTTTAGTGTGTATTCATCATCATCAGCTTATGTAAGTCCACTGCTGGACGTAGGCCTCCCCAAATGAGCGTCATAGCGCCCTGACTTCAGCTTGACGCATCCAGCATCTCCCTGCAGTCTTTCGCAGGTCGTCTTCCCACCTGGTCGCAAGGCGTCCTACATTTCGTTTTACGACTTTAGTGTTAAGACTTAATTATCGTTACTATACAACAAAAAGTTCAATAACATGTATTTTATACTAAAAAACCAACGTAAAATTAATTTATTTTCATTCCGGCACAGTAATGGACAATAGATGTCCCTACAATCACATTAACTACATCGGTAACCTTAATCATTTGATATTGAACCTGTTCGATTGTATTTGAGGGTTATAAAACACCTATAAATAACCGCAAAATGTCTTCTATTGGTTATAAAAAGGTCGCCTTAAGTGTCATAGATCGCAAATGGTCGTCCGACGTGCATTGATGGCGTAGTTCTGATAGGATAGCTTGTTATCTCTATTATTTGTCGGAAGACTTTTTATTTTTATAATATTTTTTTAATATATCGATCTATAGAGAATAGACTTTCTCTACTATGAAGTTTGCTAGCATAATCTCAGGTTTCAAGTTTTTAGAGATATAAAAGTTGCCAGATGGTCAGATTTAGTTAACTATATTATGATTAATACGCGGTAGAGTTGACCTAAAAAATATTTGTGACGATCTGTGGCAAATGAAGGGCTAGTGAGCTTTTTAAGCAACGCAACGTTAGCCTTCGGTGCTCATTACGAAAGAAGTCCCTTTACTTCCTTAATAATGTTTGCTCCCAGAAAATGATGAAACGCTTTGTGATCTAGCGCTTCAAAGCGAACCTCGTAGTGTGTGGTAACGCCCACTAATACGTTTTTACAATCGTCCAATGGTAATAAAACAAGGATGGGTCCTCGGATTAAGCTCGTTTATCATTCGTTTTGATGGCCCTTTTTGCTGTAATCATTCATTTTTCTTCCGTCGTTTTCTGCTTCCCTTGCGTTTAAACGTCCCTTTGTTGGTGCGGCGAACTCTTTTATCAAATTAACTTACCTTAAGTTTATTTCGGTTTATTTATTGGAGTCGTAACCTTTGCATAAAAATTAGGTATTTTCTGTGTTTTATTTAGAGAGTGGCGTGCGAAGGGCTCCTTAAATTCCTGACGTGCTGTTAAATCAATTAACGTAGGTTTCGGGAGACTTAAAAGCTTTAAGAACTAGTGTTTAAGGAAGATGGCTTTGCTGACATTAATATAATTAAATACTCCTTTTTGGGGAAGAAAAAGGGTAATTCCCTTTTCCTTTTGGAATCGTGTACGGTAGTCTGTATTAGTAAGCTGAGTTTGCTCTTTTTAATAAAAATAGAAATATACGACGTAAAGATTATTATTGATTTTTGGTTATCTCGGAAATATATATCTTAATATAATGGTTTCTCTGAAGGATAGGAATCTTAACGAATATATCCGACAGAGAACCAAAGTTATTGACATAGCATTAGGAATCAGCAAGCTGAAGTTGCAGTAGGCCGGCTATATCTCGCAAAGAACCGTCAAACGCTGTAACCGTAGTAACGTACGTTGGAGAGCGTCCTGCAGGACGCTCTCCAACCAGGCGGAATGACGATTTGCGAAAGACTTCAGAGAGATGCTGGATGCGGCAAGCTGAAGACAGGGCGCTATGGCGATCATTAGGGGAGGCCTATGTCCAGCTGTGGACTACTATGTTAGTCATAGACATAGGCTTAAGACGATGATGATTCATTTGGCTGTAACTGTTCAGCTCAGCTGCTGCTTCTACCGATAAAAATACACCTTCGTTTTCCCGGCTTATGTCTAAAAACATCCTTGTAAATAAGAAAGTCGTTCGATACCTGTACCCTCTCGTGTATCATACGAGTAATAGCTTCGGAGCTTGTAAAATAAATGGGTAAATATTTTCAATACAATATCCCGAGATGGGTAGAGAAATAGTTTTATTGATTCCTCTAGTAACGTTTATGTAAGCTATGTCGCTGTCGTGGTAAGAAATACGTACTTGTAGGCTGTGGTGGCTGCGGAAATTTACTTTTCATTACGATGATGGAATAGAGGGTAAGCGTGTTGACACTTGTTTGAGATAAGTAATATATATAAAGTGGCTGTTTGTATATAGAGTAGCAAGCACCACATGGTTTAAGTACCGAGTCAAAATATAGATTGTTTACCTACTCTTCTAAACGTGTTCTTGAGTGGACCACGACTCGGTAAACGTAGTGTAGGACGCCCTCTGACCACGAGGGATGACGACCTGCGAAAGACTGAGGCTGCTGAAGACAGGGCGCTATGGCGCTCATTGGGGGAAGCATATGTCCAGCATTGGACTGCTATAGGCTGATGATGATGACGATGACCTACTCTTTGTTCGGGGCCATTATCATGGAAAAAATGGGAGAATATGTGTGTATTTTGCAAAAACCTGTCATTCTCTGAAAATGCACAATTGTCTACATCGAATGAATGTTAACCTAAAACATTTTGTTCTTATATTTAGATTTGCATGGCATACTCCCAACATATTTTTTGCCTACCAATTTAAATTGGTCAAATATGTTGTGTTATACATAAAACACTTATCATCTTTGTTTTACACGTGTTTTTTGAAATATATCTTTTATCTTTACCGACTGAAAAGCAAATGCTCTTTAATTTCAAAACAACGGCATAAAAACCTTCGCGTGAAACATTCGAAACGAAACTCAACAATAATAAACCAGGCCAACGTGAGTAAAACACTAATTTCAAAGAAAAATAACCGTAATTAAACCCCTCATACAACGCCTACAATTTGTCCACTACTCGACAAAACTGCAATTTACTCACCAGGGCTTGCTTTACAAAACATTTTCCTGTTAAATTGCCTAATGGTTAATAGCCACAGTATATCACGTGGCATGGAGAAATAAAAAACATCTTTAAAAGAGGAATTACGTTTCACTCCGAAACAAACGGACATGACGCCTATCTTGTCAGCGCTTTTGACATTGTAGGTAATCTTTTCGTGTCATCTTTGATCTCATTTTTAGGAGTATACAGAAATATTCAAGAAACGCTCTTATATTCATCCTGCTCTCGGTTTTTTCCAGAAATTTCTCGAATCTTAAAAATAATGACAAAATTGATAGTCATATTTTCCGTGTTTTGACATTGGGCGGTCGGTACCGTGACACTAGGGGATGTCTTACGTTATGGAACATACGTATACATAACGGAGTAGGTACTTTATTTGTCTCACTAGTGGTTATATTGGGGTAATGTCAGTTGGAAATCTATACTAATATTATAATGAGGAAAGGTTTGATTTTTTGTTTGTTTGTTTGTTTGTTTGTAATGAATAGGCTCCGAAACTACCGGACCGATTTGAAAAATTCTTTCACCGTTGGGAAGCTAGACTATCCCCGGTGATCATAGGCTATATTAAATTTTCAAAAAGTTAGGGATTCTTATTAAAACTCCAATAATATAACGTGGTAACCAAGGTGTAAGTGAAATTCGAGTTTAACGCGGGTGAAACCGCGGGGAACGGCTCGTAGCTTTATAAAACACAGAAACAAGGCAGGGCAGGGCATCTAGATCCACGAATCTCGAGACTGTTTCTACATGGATTCTAAGACTTTAAGTACTTTCTGCTACGGTGATTGAACAAGAGTTCTCTACTAAGCTGATCTCCATTTTTTTTCCTGACATCTCGTAGAAGAGAAAGTGCCAAAAAAAAGAATATTGGTACTTACTATTTATGTATTTAAGTAGTGTATTATTTAGTTTGGTGTTTGTAATATTTATTATTTGTTTTTGAGTATTCTTGTTATGTTCTTATTTAGATTAGATAACATGTGGAACACCCCCTGCTTTTTCTTAAATTCATATAATTCTTTCCATCCAAAGGTTGCCTGGGAGAGATCGCTTCTAAGCGATAAGGCCGCCCATTGTACTTGTCGCATGTAATGTATTTTTGTAATGATTGATTTGATTATGGTGTACAATAAAGAATGTTTGTATTGTATTGTACTGTAAACTATAAAGGTAAAATTGTGAATCAAAATCGTACACCGACCTACATACTAACTTACCAAAGGCAATTGCAAAAACATTTCAAATATGAACCAAAAAGGCCATGTTAATTGCTAAATTCCATGTTTAATCACGCTCGGGCGATGATAGTCTAAAATCCTCGGAAACAGAAATCCTTTTTGCAAGCGAATCTCAAAGCTTTATCTGGAGCACTAAAGCAAAATCACCACAAATTCTCGTCTCTAACTCGAGTGGACACACTGAGGTTATAATAAAAAAATCCCTCCAGACAATTTTCCATTATCTGAGCATTGTTGGGCTCTGGTCAGCATTTTATGTCCCGAGTCGGGTGTCGCCGTAACTCCTTATTAAACCGGTGGGGACGCACCGCCTTGCCTCTAATTGATTTAGAGACTCTGCTAACAATGACAGTATGCCTTTCTTTGTTTACTTTATAGTTCGAATGGTTTGGGTCGATATTTTCGTCGTCTATACCTTAGGTTGGGGTTAAGGGCCGGTTTCTCGGCCGGAGTGGAGTGTAGATTTGTATCGTATATCAGATGGTTACTGGCGCTTTTCTGGAACCAAGCTCGCCCAAGCATTGTTTAAACAGCCTTGTTCCTCTTCATTTTTATGGAAGCCATTTCTGCTTGTCCCACTATTTTGAAAACATCTTTTTCAATCTTAAACAAGTTTAAGAATAGATTATTAGAAGTCCTTATACTTTTGAATACGATAAGTAAGCCCGTAGGTATTATGTGGCTCGTGAAAATAAACCGTCAATTTATTTTGACTAAAATATTTTCTCGGAAAACCCATACAAAGCTAACAGGATAAAAATGTATTTTTCTTTACATAAGGTAACTTATAAAATAAGCCCTAAGGCAGTTGTAATAGAGGTTGACATCTTTCAAGGAAGCCTTTTAAGACCCAGACACGGCCTATACCTAACAAGGTACAAATACCTCTTGGAGGGCAATGAACTTTTGTAAACCTATTCAAATATATTTCTTCTTTTAGATTTTCAATGCAAAAAGACATAAATGAATCCTTTTTAAGTAGAGGAATTTTTTAGGGATATTAGTCACTTTAAGTAATTTTTCCACAAAGGTTACAAAGAGGGACTTGTTCGTTTCCTAGAATCTCCAAGACTACTTAACAGATCAAGTTGAAATTTGGTGGACACGTAGAGCGCGTAATACCTACAGATATACACATTTCTGTGAAGTGTATGAACAAATATCTAATCATGAAGCATCCACACAGCATCTTCTAGCCTCAAGCTTAGCAGAGCTTGAGGCTAGATGATGCTGTGTGCATAGCTTGTGTTATGGGTAAACAAACAATATACTCGTAACAGTATAAAAATATAAATATACTATCTCTGCGTACTGAAACATAACGAATCTTTGAAAGACATTCCATTACTTGCCAAACAAAAAATAGCATGATGGCTCTATGATAAGGTCCATTATGGCATAGATGCTTAAGTAAGTTGCAAGCAAGAAGCCCTCTAGTAGCCCCTACTGGCCCATACGGAAGCGATTGTGAAAGCTTCGCATACAAACGCCGAGAGTATTAGGTTTCGCTTGTTCTTAAGAGGCTTGGCTTCGGCCCTCTCTGTTGAGAATGCTCTTTCGCAGTGTTGACTGATTGCGGTGCGGCTATGCGTGTCCATCGACATACCTATAGTTTGAAGCACTCGATGCTTCTCGTAAAGCAAGGCTGTTTGTTCTTGCGATCGTATCTGGAATGAAGGGCAAATGAAAAGTGCTGGCTGCTGTGCAGGCAAGTTAATTTCCAATTTCGACAATCGGAAACTAACTTTAGATCGCAAGGTCGACCTCTCCCCGGTCGTATTAGTTCGTCGCGTCCATCACATTGGATACCTGTACCAAACACTTGTGCGCTATAATATGTGCGTATACATATCTAGTGTCCATTTAGATTGGTTTAATGGTTTATTTATTGGAAAAATAATGTATTACAGATCAAGTCAACTTAACAGTACACCTTATAATAAGCACTGTCTGCCGCCGTGTGTAACAATTGGGATAAGAAGACACACCTCGTTATTATTATGACGAAGAACATAATAAGACGACCGATGTGGCGCGGTGGGCGAAGGTCCGCCTGCGACGCAGGAGGTTGCGGGTTCGATTCCCGCCTCGGAACAAATGCGTGTACGATCTGCAGATATTTGTTTCGGGTGTTCTGGTCGTTTTCTATGTATAATAAAAAATATCTATCTATGTAATGTTCTATGGATATTGTATTATGTATATCAGTTATCTAGTACCCATAACACAAGCTCTGCTTACCATAGGGCTAGATAATGCTGTGTGAATTGTCCAGCATTATTTTTTAATAGTATAAACTAAATAAAATAATAAAAGAAGTATTTTTTCAATACCACCGTACAAAAGTTCTTCAAACTCTAAAATTCATACTTCAGCTATAGAATACGTCCAACTTCAGAAATATCGAGGAAGTTTAATAAATTCTTTTATTTATTATTTAATGTAGACAAGACCAATAAAAGCACCAAGTTACAGACAAGAAAATAAGGTAACGTGTCACTTAAACAGGGTTTAACTGACACAAAAGCTCCCCAGGTAACGAAGACTACAATTTCCTCATTCAACTGGAAACAATTCGAACGAAGCATTAAGTTGAACTATAGAGCGCTTGTACACGACGCTGGAAGATTGCTACGGAATATTCTAGATTTATTTTGTCAATTATATTAATCTTAAAACTCCATAGATGTCAGGTTATCTGTGTCAATGGGATATTATGTCTAAAAAAGTATGGTCTAGGCCAACTTAATTTAAAAAGCCAAAAAGTAAAAAAAATCATTAAAAAAATACTTTTCAGTCTCGTCAAATTATTTAGGAATTATTTTTAAAACGGCCTATTTTTCAAATATGTACCTACTACCTATTCTTTCTAAAGAAATCACCTCATGACCTAGTGGCAGTGTACTTACCTCGTGTTCTCGTGTAGCACGTAGTCATAATACATATTTTCTGTTTACACTCACGTAGTCAAAGTAAACATTAAAATCGTTGTTCAAATTATAGCCGTGTACAAATGTTTTCTGTCTGTTGAAACAGCCGTGTTTTCTAGGTAAAATGTTGAGTTAACCAACGTAATAGCTCGAATTTTAGAACAGTGAACTGACTTTTAGATAACTTGTTATTTACAGTTATATCTCATAAGTAGTTATTTCATTTTTTTTTATTGTCTCGTATACACATTGTAAATAAATGTTAATATACAGTATAATTACAATCTAGCCATAGAATTGGCTAATGGGTAATTTAGTTTTAACTTATTTTTATATCAACATATTACTAAGAACGTGTCCATTGGCACTTTTCTTAATATCTCTATACTTAAGGTGAAGACACTTTGTTCATGTGTTCTTTAAAATAGCACTTCTGCACATACATTATTATTATCACTACACTAACTCAAAGGGTTTTGTCCTTTTGAGCCTTCTCACTATGTCCGTGTTATTTCATGAAAAGATATGGTTGCCCAGAATAAATATAATAAAAAAGACCTTCGTATGACCACAATCTCGCTGAGTTTGGAAAAAAAACAGATTTTTATATTTTATAAAACAAACAGTTCAAAATGTTTAAAACTAGTGTTTTTTTTGTTTTTTTTTTTACTTTTTACCTTAAATGTATCAATTTGATATCAATTATAGCGAATAATAAAATAATCCATTTCCAAACTATTTCCTAATTCACATTAGTAAAAATTAACAAAACGATAAATATTTACTTTTGTTGCACATCTCAGTACCTCTAATCTAATTATAAAAAATTATTATTATTATTAATCAATACAAAACACTTTACATAGGTACACCTTGTATGTAGTGTTGTAGGTAGGTAGAGAACTAGAGAGAGACCGGGGAATGAAACACACATTCATTTGCAATTAAAGGTAGTTTTAAACCCTGTTTTTTTCTTCATATTTTAAACATTGTTTAAAACTTATTTTAAAATGTGTTTTGAAACACTTAATAAAAAACATAGTTTTATTTTAACCAAACCAAACCGTTTTAAACACTATTTAAACACGTGTTTTAAAACAACTTGTTTTAATCATGCCAACCCTGGTTATACTTTTGGGTCTTTAGACTGATCAAAATAAATATCGAAAATCGACAGCAGTCTATCACATTAAGCAGACCATGAATCAATGTCCTGGTAAAATATTAGGTAGGTATACCCTCGCTTATCGGTTGAGTTCCAAACTGCAAGTCACGACAAACTTGGGGCTTCCCCTTCCCCACAAAAACACCGTAAACTGACATAAGTGAGCAAACTCGTACTTGATAGAAAAGCCTAATCTTCATCCCTATTCCGAACTGTCGTTAATAAAACTCTCAGCGAACTTATCTCTCAGGGGATAGATAAAAATATATATTCTTCTAAAAAACAAACCCTCATCGGGGCGTCGTCGGCGGGCGGTAGAATTTTTGTAGAATCACGCACGGCACGGTGTCAGTTGGCAACTTTATGCACGATAAATGATACGTTCCGTGGCACTTATCACCCCCGCAATGTTGTAATGTTGAGATTTATCGCACTGAAGCTCAAAATATTATACAGCATATCATTATGATGCAAAGAGTTGCCATACGCGTAACTACCAGAGGTGTTTGGTATTTTTGACTCGCGGATTCAATGGAGGAGTTCGAAAATTATGTCGTTTAAATTGGCTTTTGACCTGATTCAAAATTAAATGGATATGTTTTGTACAGGGGTTACAAAACCCAAGTAATATTGGTGGAAAAGCAAAGATAGAAATAATTTTTGGTTTTGAGAGCATTCATTATTTTCATCATTTAATTTATTTTAATTTTAATTTTATTTATTAAACACACAAAACATATTACAATGTTATCTAAAATAATCATAAAAAAGTAATTTTAATCTACATTGTACCGTAAAGATACAGCTGTGTACAGCTATACTTAGTAAATTTTATTATAATAATTCGTACTAAAGGACTAATATTAACAAAAACAAAAACAATGTTTAACAGAAACTGGTGATACAATTAAACAAGCACTACCTAGCTATAAGACCGGGCAATACTGTATTCAATTCCATCACCAGGTAGGATGGCAATTGATCTCTTGTTCGTCGTAAATTTTTTTAAGTCAATTTTATAGATATCAAATTTAAAAATATTTAAAGTTAAAGAATATGCGTTGTTGGAGTTTGTGTTTTAGTGATTAGAGATTACCTTGCTGATAATTCATATTCAAATTCATAACTGTCTTTGTTGACATAAAATATCTTGGATTCTAAATCGAAGTTTAGGTCAAATGGAAAGGTAAGACCTTCGTACATTCTGCTCTCGAGCGCACTAGGTATACACACTAGGTATCCTCTACTTCCTGAAAATAATATAAACAATCTAGCTAGACACTGTTCCAGGAATAGGTAATCTTGATAATGAAATAGTTTAGCGACATGAGATCCCAGCTACACGTTCCATTATATCTGCTTTAGAATATAAATAAAATTCCGAGCACTATTATACAAAATCTGAGAACACAATGGCTTTCATAGGGACGCCCTTTATAAACAAAAAGTAATAAGCTCTATAATGAAAAATACACAAACGTAGCTCTTCCTTTTTGTCCGGCTGAGGTCCGGCTGATGAATTAGGCTCGCTTCAAAATTACCCTCATATCATCCCATTCTCACTTGATTGTACCCAATCTTTTTAGGTAATTTAACGAGGATTATGTTTGCATACACTTAGCAAGTACATTCGTTATTTTATACTCTTAATACAAGTTCTGCTTGTTTTTTTTTTTGCAGTATCATCTTTTTTTTTAAACCCACATTGGTTGGTTTGTATTGGTGCTCACACTCGTTTTGAACTAACAGTTATTTGCATTCCGTTTGGATAAAGAAGATAATTATTATTGTTTGTGTTTTTTTAGTATTTTTATAGATATGAGGCAAAAAAATTGTTTGATCTTTAAAATCTTTTTTTAATATGAGAAAGAAGTAGATAATATTTACACAAGATCTGAACTGTTTTCCTTCTAATTGATATAGGTATTATATTATATGCGAAAGTAATTGTGTCTGTCTGTTACTTTTTTTCGCCTGAACGAACAGCCTACCTAGGGACAGATTGTAGCCCGGTAAAGTTTTTTTTCTGTTTAGCTTGAAATAGCACGTGCAAAGCTGCGCATGCAAGCTAATGACTACATAGTATAAAACAAAGTCACTTCTCGCTGTTTATCTGTCCCTATGTACATATGCTTAGATCTTTAAAACTACACAACGGATTTTGATGTGTTTTTTAATAGATAGGGTGATTTAAGAGGAATGTTTATAAACTATTTAAAACATAGATTTCCACGAGGGAGAAGCCGCGGGGCTCAGCTATATATGAATGCATTGTTACATCTGAGTTGCGAGTCCCACCCGGTCATTTCAACAGACACGATATTGCTAAGAAACGGACAAAAGCGTTCATCCGTAAACCCATGTAAAGTGGGGGAAGGAAACCGCTTTATGAGTTCAAGCAGAAAAGTTTGCTGTTTTTATGCTTGAGTCGGTTATCGAAATCGCTAGGTTAGTAGATAAGTAAAATGAATGTAGGTAGGTATTGGATAAGGAAATTTGGTCGGAACCCTTTTATCGAGTGGGCTTTATATAACTCAAACTTTTTACGTCAAAACGTTATATTCTAACCCCGAAATACTCAGAAGCAGCTCAGATTTGAGCTCGTTTCAAGTGACGAATTTTTGACAGAATTACCTACATTGAAAACTGTCAAACAGTCGCTGCTATTAGCGCAGCATCATGCCTACCATAACTTAAAGCCTAAAAAAACTTTTTTTAATTTTTTTACGCTTTATTTATAATTTTAACTACTTTGGATTGTCTTGTTGCCTTCGTATGTCATTTTGTTCGTGAAACTAACTAACTAAAACTATTATTATATTATATATTGCATTAAAACAAATATAGCCAAAAAATAATAAATACAGAAAAACCTGGAACATACCAGTAAAAAGTTTCGATTGCACTGACGAAAAAAAATTATATTATACATTTTTGTCAGGTTATTGAGAGACTGTCAACGGTCGGCACTTAACGTAGAACGAAAAAACCTGCCGATATCAAGAAAAGATTTCATTTTGTACATAATTCCCCTAAACAATTACAGAGCTAAGTATCTTCTCGGACATTTAACATTCAGAACCTTATTCAACATAGGTCAGGTAAGGTAGGCTAGGTAATGTCTAATCCTACAGAAATACAGCTACTGGCGTTCTGCAATTCCCAGAAACACGACCTGTCTTCACAGATATTCTGTAGGCTTTAGTAGGAGTGTCACCTTACCGGTTGTCTCTAGACAGGTCGAGGTGCGTAATGCAATGAAGTCCACCCGAGTCGATTCCATGCGGTCCCCTGCTATTACGTGTTAACTACGCCAGAACAGAATGCGGTTTATCTGCTACGTCTGAGCCCGTAATGGCTGCAGTAGGTAATGCAACTGCAAATCCGCTCGGGAACGTATGGACAGCTTGCTTGTTGTATTCTTGAATGCAATAATGATGTAAAGCTATAATAATTATCTGTCGTGGGAATTACAAGAAAAGTAACAAATTAGAACTAGTATTTACTCAATTAAACAAACTGCTGACTGTTGCAAACAATCTACAGTTAACTCAACTCAAATTATACAACTTGTTTAAAACTGACTTCGAAAAAAGAAAGAGTTAAAATTTTCGTTTGGGGTTGCCAGCTCACTGACCAGAGAAAGATTATTTCTTTCTTTCATACACATAGAACAAAATTCAATGTCAGAATATTCGTATATCGATTATTCTAATAAAAATATTCTACTCTACGTCTTTATGAGTAGAAAGTTGACTCATATTATAAAAATACAGCGTAAAACAGCTTGTTAAAAGTTCCATATTTCATACAATTCACCAAAACTTCCTCAGGCATCTTAAACCCACTTAAAATGCTCGCCATTTTGATAATAAAACAAAATCCTCAGCGAACTGTTGAAAGTAAATTGAATCAACGCCACCACAAAAGGCTTATTTTCGCAAAGTGCTTTCAAGATGTTTGTTCGGAGTGCATGAGCAAGCATATTACGGAACTCTATCGAGGAGGCGATGATTCTAGTCCATACAAAATGTACGCTACTTGGAGCTGAAATATTTACACAGGCTGGTTGCAAACTAGCAACATACGGTGATTATCACTTTTTGTGAGTGTGAACAGAGTGAAAAAATCAAGCAGTGGAATTGAATCTATCTGAGTTATGGATTTGAGTGGAATGGAATCAAACTGTGGCATTTGATTCACCCAAGGTTTGGTGTAGAGTTAAATAGAATCAAGCAGTGGAATTTCATCCACCTCAGTTATGGATTAGAGTGGAAAATAATTATGCAGTGAATTTAATCCATCTGAGTTATGGATAAGAGTGGAATGGAATCAAACAGTGAAATTTGATCCACCAAAGCTTTGGTCTAGAGTGGAATAGAATCAAGCAGTGGAATTTAATCCACCCAGGCCATGCATTATAGTGGAATGTGAAAAGTGTGTCGATTTCCATTCGAATTTGAAACAAATTATTATGGAATCGCAGTATATTGGTTGTTGAAAGACTTCTTATTATATCGAGATAATTACCACCATTGATTGTTTAATAGTTTAAAATACTAAACTTTAAAGTACTGTAGCTACTGTAGCAGCATGTGACAAGCTCCAATTATCACATGAGATTGTTGTAAGGTATAATGACAGTCAACTCTCCAAAATGTGGCGCGGGGGCGAAGGTCCGCCTGCGACGCAGGAGGCTGCGGGTTCGATTCACGCTTCAGGACATGCGATACTGAAAATATTTGTTCCGAGTGTTTGTTATCTATGTATAATAAAAATATCTATCTATGAAATGTATTGTATTAAGTATATCGTCGTAGTCATCTAGTAAAGCATCAAGCTTAAGGCTAGTTGACGCTGTGTAATCCACACAGCGTCAACTAGCCTTAAGCTTATATATTTTTATTTAATATAATAACTATATTCAATAATTAGGTCGAAGGGCACATTCACACTAGTAGCCCGTCTGCTGCGAGCCTAAGTGCGCTGTTTTACGGTAAAACTAGGCTTTATTGCCACAACATGGTAAGCTTTTGGGAAGGGGAATCGTTTAAAGCCTCCATTTCTGTGTAGCGCCACCTGGGCCTTGGAGTAGGTATTAGTGCGACGTCGCAGTAATTTTCGCTGTTTGCGGCCTACACGACGAGGTGGAATTTTTGTAGCTAATTTGGACTTTATTTACTAAGATATTTCTGCAGTATATCTGTAAACAGAATCGTTTAATATTTTTTGTCTATCGAATTAATTTTCCTATATTATTTCCCCTTATTTATTTATTATTTATTTATTTTTAGCCATTATTTTCCCATTGCTGGGCAAAGGCCTCTTTTCTCCTTCCACTCCTCGCGATCCAACACTGCAACAGGCCATGATGGAACATTTCCCCTTATTACCCTATATTTATTAAAAACGTACAATGCACTAATAAAACAAGTACAACTAAGTAGTATTAACGCTTATGTCTATTTCCTAAATGTAATCCTACTAATAATATAAACGCATGGATGTTTGTTACACTTTTACGCCAAAACTACTGAACGGATCGGGCTGAAATTGCTTACAGGCCAAAACGTAGGCTACTTTCTCAAATCAGTTCCCATGGGATAGAAATATCGTTTAAAAGTTCCCAAAGAAAAAACGCGTGGGAAGCCGCGGGCAGAAATTAGTATAATATATAATTCTAGCGAATTATTTTTTGTTGTATTATATTTATCAGATCAGTAGGCCGCGTAGACAAAAATGGCACACAAATTATATATAATCGTCATCGAATGCATTAGATGTTTGAAATACATTCCGCCAACCCATTGATCAGGCCAATAATTTACGCAAAAAACTATATTATCTATATTCTAACTCGGACAACAAAATGCTATACTAAGGGTTCCGATTCATCCAATTTGTTTCAGTTTGGAAGGTCCTAGTTATGCTTAATACAAGACCAAGCATTTAATCAAATGCAGTTGGCAACCTACAAATGAATAACACAAACTAAACCATTCGAAACAAAATAGCTTTAGTCACTTGAACCGATTAGCTTTGCGGAAATTCGTGCAATGGTAGATACGACATACCTACACAGTCATCTCTTTGTGAGCCGGGTGATTCGATACAAGATCTTGCGGCTTTGCCATTGGGCTTAGAATCGGATGAAAGAGACGATAAGCCCTTTGGTCAAAGCGAATTAAACGGTTGTCCAGAACGAGAAGTGATATTGACAACAAGATCAAAGGCGTTTTGGGTGAGCCGAAGTGGATTAGTCACTGTTCGGCCTGTGTCGTTTACAATATTGTAAAGATTTTAGGTGTAATCACTTTAGATTGAACCGTTTCTCGGTAAACGTTTCTAATCAACCTTTTACCGTGGGAAAATAGATGTTGATTTGAAAACACAGAGACAGAAAATTTAATTTTTGAAAATATCATCAAAATAAACTTAGTTTCTCGTGACACTAGAGCGACCTATGTATAAGAGCAATGCATTGAACAAGTTCATTAAGCTAAAGCGTTTCGTTTAAGAGTTTCTATGGCCAGCATCTGGCCCCATCAATCAATCAGGTTAACTGGTCTAAAATTCAGTTGCAAGATTTGTCCCACACACATTAAAAACCGTCCATCATCACACCAGCTCGATGATACCATAACATCACATTGTCACGAAAGTTACATAAGTATGTAAAATTTCAGCTCATCAATTGAGCATATCAGATCTCAAATTGAGTTGCAAAATTTGTATCACATATACTAACAGGGCAAGTAGATTAAAGGCTTGTAAAAAGATGTCCATTCTATTATAATCCGACGGAATGGCTGACCGAGACGACCGGGGAGAGGTCAGGTGTCAGGACCAAAAGGGCTTAACATGCTTTCCGAAGGTGGTGTACCACCACCAACTCCGTACTGCTACTCTGAAAGTACTCGTATCTTGTTAAGAATTCCCAATAACAGTTTCGCATCGATTCGGAATTTCAATATAAGCGTGATACGGTTATGAGATGAGGTAGCCGAATGGTAAGAGTCCTTAGTATGAGGTTGTGCATAGTTTACGCAAACTATTAAAGTTTTTATATATATCCATCCCAAACTTTTAGCGCCTTGCACAAGGCGTCCAGAGTCCGGAGTCAAGAAGTTGGTGGTGATACACCCCAGTTTATCTTTATCTCGTAGAGAGAAACTACTTTTCGTGTATGAAAACGATCCAATAGTTTCATAGAAACTCTTATTTTTCTTTGTTTCGTGGCTCTGGTGATTATTTTCCAAACTTCTGTTGCAATTTCTGAACAATTTTATGTGATTGATTGCATTTCAAGAGTATGATTTTGACAATTGTCAGCCAGTGGTAATAAACGTAAAACTTTTCCGGTTTGGTATTGTGAAAGTAAAAAGTAAAGTAAAAGTAAAAAGATTTTTATTTTGTCAGAACAGAACAGAGACTCTTATAAACTAAACTTAGATTAACAGACGACAGAGACTGACAAAACTCGGTCTCCACTCAGCATGTGCTATGGTAGAGCAGATCGTACCATAGCGCTGGTCTTCCGTGGAAAGCTCGAACTACTCAGCTGGAATTGCATTAATTGTACCCAGAAAATAATTTAATCATGGTTTAATTAAAGGTTGCCTGGGAGAAATTGCTATCAGCGATAAGGCTGCCTTTTGTACTTTTTATTGATATCTAGATATAAGGTTTTTATTTTGTTATTTTTTAGTGCAATAAAGTGTACATTCATTCAATAATTTGAGAATGGAACTTGCTGTCTGCTACTGTGTTTTCCAGTTACAACCTGAATCGGCCACATCGTCACGTTCCATCAAGAGAGATTATGGTCAAACAAAGGTCTACACAATATAACAATAAAAAAGAATTACAACACTTGTCTCCATAAGCGTATGGTAAAAAAAGTATAACACTTCTCTCTGTAACTGTAAATGGTGCCTTGTTTATGCTTTTCTGGCATTGGTGTGATAGTAGTAAGTACAAATGGAAATTCTACCGTAGGTTAGGGTAGAAATGGCTTGAATGAGCCTGTGTGGTATTGGCTCGGTTGTCATGAATCGGCAGGAGTCGACGCAGTGCGAAGTCTTGTACCGTGTAAGACGTACATGGCATCCTTTGTTCGTAAGTTGGTCGTGGCCATAGTAAAGCAACGAGCAGTGGGACAGCTCCTCGAAGGTCTAATTGGGATAATTAGAAAATAATGTCATTATCCAATGTAAAAGGCTCAAAAGGACAAAACCCTTTGAGTTATTGTAGTGATAATAATAATGTATGTGCAGAAGTGCTATTTTAAAGAACACATGAACAAAGTGTCTTCACCTTAAGTTTAGAAAAACATTAGGAAAAGTGCCAATGGCGTTTCCATTGGCACTTTTCCTCTTTTGAATAATAAAGGATACATATCCTTTATTATTCAATAAACATTTTGTATTTTTGTATTTTGTATGACTATGTAGTCATGATCATATTTAAAGCCACCTTTTAAGTATTATGAAAATACTTGTGCTAGGTGGCTTCGCTCTTCCACGTTTACATTAATTATGTATTAGTTTTTGTAGGCTTTATATAAAACTAACAATAGTAGTGTTCAGATGAGTATAAGTTACTTCTTTACGCCGAAACTACTGAACGGATTGGGCTGACATACAGGTAGATCTAGGCGTGGCATAAAATATAGCTTACTTTTTAAATCAGAACATATATAAATAACCTTAAAACATTTCCATAGAATCAACGCATACCCAGCCGCATGCAAAAACTAGTAATATATGTATGCTATCGCGCTCATAAGGGAAGCTATAGGTATGTCATATATTACTTACTTGACGTACATCCATCCATCTAAACATCCAAGCTCATTTATAATATTAGTGTAATGGCATATAAGGGGAGGCCAATGTCCAGCAGTGTACTAACATAGGCTGATGATGCCGATGATTATCAAAAAAATATTTTGTCTTCACTTAAATTTAGCATACAGACAAATCATACTGCATTGCATTCGCTGTGGCATTACACCAGGGAAATATAGCAGGAATGTTGGGAACGCAGCACATTCCGCGAAGACGAGACTTACTATGAGAACCTGTTCATACTTGATGGAAAATATTCGCCACACTTCAAAATATCAATCACATAGCACGAGGAAGTTTTGTAAAATATTAAAACTTATTCCTGGCCGCGGCCTCATACGCGTTGTTTCTATCTTATTTCTATCCCATGGACACTGATTTGCTTATGTTTTTCTCCAGGCCCAGAACTACTTGAATGCAAAATTTAAGCCCGATCTGCTCAGTTATAACAGGGGGGTGAAGAAGTACCTCACAATCATCAAACTAACATCTAAATTTTCGCATTTATAATATGAGTGTGATACGAAAGTTTGGATGATAAGATGGATGGATGTTGGTAACTTCGTTATATTTATCCATGTTAATATCCATAGGATGGATGGCGTGGGTACTTAAACTATCAGTAAGTTTATAAATATTACGCAGCTTCAAGCAGAGGAAATACCAAAAAAAATAATAATAATAATAATAATGCTGGACAAATTCACACAGCATTATCTAGCCCCATGGTAAGCAAAGCTTGTGTTATGGGTACTAGATAACTGATATAAATAATACAATATATTACATAGATAGATATTTTTTATTATACATAGAAAACGACCAGAACACCCGGAACAAATATCTGCAGATCGTACAAACAATTGTTCCGAGGCGGGAATCGAACCCGCAACCTCCTGCGTCGCAGACGGACCTTCGCTCACCGCGCCACATCGGTCGTCAAAAAGGAGAACAAAGTAAAAAAGACAAGCAAATTCAGAAATCAATTAACAAAGCTACCGCACATAAATGTGAATTGAAATATGAGCTTAAACTCGATAATTTTAGATACATTTTACAGTGTCACAAAGCACAATGGCTTTCCACAAGCTTCAATCGATACCACGAGCTAACTGTCATCTAATCGTCATCAGACGTGCGAACGTTACGAACCCCATATTTGAATGTACAGTTTTGCTATTGACGGTGCGGCCCTGATCTGCGACAACCTTAAATGTAACCCTCTTGGCCGGTCCTGCTTTAGCTCCATAAGGCTAAATAGAGCTGAGTTACCTACTATAAATAATTGCAAGCTGGAAGCTCCGGGGAAAGTTTAAGTAAGTTGTCGATACTAGTGCTAGGTTTTCTAAAAGTTCTTAGCGGTTTGAAAGGTTGGCTACTTGAGGTAACTTTATAAGTGTGTAGTGGTGTATGTGAAAGTATGAAGTTAGTTTTAGCATCTAACTACGAGAGTGCATGATAGTAGAATTTAAGACGATCTATTTCGTTTTACCTTATATCCTATGCATTTCTACTCTCCTGGTACTTTGAGTAATACAAACGCCTTTCAATACTAAAAATACAATAAAAAATACTTTATTGTACTTTATTTATAAATGCAGATCATTACAAAAAATATAGGTATCTAAGATCTACTATATACTATATACA
This sequence comes from Eupithecia abbreviata, assembly GCA_943735965.1. Taxonomy (NCBI): domain Eukaryota; kingdom Metazoa; phylum Arthropoda; class Insecta; order Lepidoptera; family Geometridae; genus Eupithecia; species Eupithecia abbreviata. The sequence goes on along the minus strand of OX030991.1, from coordinate 6,029,988 downwards.
TAGGTATCTATCTACCTTTCTTAAATTCACATAAATCTTTACATCCAAAAGGTTGCCTGGAAGAAATCGCTTCTAAGCGATAAGGCAGCTGTACTTGTAGCATGTAATGTCTTTTTTGTAATGATCTGCAATAGATTATTAATCTAGAATAAATATGAATTAACATTATGAATACGAGAAGTGAGAAAAATTACGTCACTTTGTCATCGATTGCGTAAATTATTTGTAATGAATTCCTTCAACTTCAATTAAATACGCAATGTATGACAGTGCGATGTCATTATTTCTTCAAACGAACTTGAAAATAATCCCCGTGCTTGGCCTACTGGGTGCACTCCAATAAATGCTTATAAAATATCTTGTTGACATAACTGTCCTTTGAAAAGTTTGTACCTTGTTTTTTCTTATCTTTCTAAACTTTTTCGAATAGATAATGCCATGAAAAAGTAAGATTATCTACTCCCGTATCCATTGTTATGAAAACTGAAATTTCACATCTAAGGCTAACTTGTTGAGCGGCATCACGTAACTCCATTCGTGAGAACGGCGACTTGTGAAATTTATATTTAAGGCGTTACAAAGTTAAACCCGCCTCGCAAAGTTTCCAGTTTACAGACAATGGAGGGTTCCTGTTGGCTTAGAGCTGGCATGAGCGGCGCGATCAGAGGACAATAAATTCTTGGTTAGAACTTTTTAGTACCTAGGTTATATTCAATTTTTTCATTATCTGCAAAAAAGATGAGCAATCCCGTATGGTGATTATGCAACTCGCGACCGGTTTGCGACAGGCGTAAATAAAGCAATCAGTGCTGTCAAATGCCAATATTGACCAATTTTGACGTTGTAGCTGGTGTCAAACTAATACAAAATTGATGTTTGACAGCACTGATTGCTTAATTTACGCCTGTCGCAAACCGGTCGCGAGTTACATAATCACCCGGCCGTGGTACTAAACCTTATTAAAACAACTGAAAGTACCTTCTTGCCGATTTGAGATCCCTTATTCAATAATTCATTATTACATATTTTTAACAATATATCTTTATTCAACTCCAAGCATGTGAATAACAGTTTTTGTTGCTGGAATTTCTTGATACCATAATTATGATCCATTTCTCATTTACCAGACATGGATCATAATTATGGCTTATTTTTTTGCAAGCGTTTTTTGGCAGCAGTTGACGAAGCACAGCGATTGTTGTCTGAGGTAGAATAGGCTAAAATGACAAAAAAATTACATCGAATCAATTACGTAAAATATTAGTGGGGAGGGGATTATTACTTGTCTGACATGTGGACAAGTGACACCTGTAGCCAAGCGAAATGTATTCATGAATCATGCCTTACTTTAATTTTGACTACCAAAATCTACGGATAACATTCTCATCGCGCGAAATGACGATATCGCACCGCGTAACAAGGTTCAACTAAGTCGAGCCTTAAGTGTGTCGCCGAAAAGGAAGGACTCTTCAGAATTTTAGAAATTCTGTCTCGGAAAACTTGGTAATTTCGCGACGCGTTTCGGACGTAAGGCAACATAAATCATGGCTGGTGCTTCTTTAGCGCAAACTTTATCAGCGGCCAGTAGGTGGGTAATTGTGTTTTGTAAAAACTTTGGATGGGCCTTGTTAAATGTAATTTTTAAGCGGAGGAAGAAAATTTATGTTTTCCATCGTCTTTTTGAAGGTAACTTGCGATAAATAAATCGGGTTTACTGAACCCATTAGAATTTGAGAACCATCAATATATTTTGTGTTTTTAATTTTGCAATATCAGCGTGGTAGGTATATATAGCTATATAGCCTATATGCCGGAATCGCTATCTGGTTTTAAAATACAATACAATACAATACCAATATACTATAAATACCTGTCACACAAATTATTAAAAACATAATCCGCTATTATAACGCAATCGATGAGTCGTTCGACGACAAAATAAAACATTTTATAAAACATTTTTGTTTGTTTGCTAAGCGTATTAACTTTGGCATGTTTTGTCTGAAGGGCCTTCAGAACCCAAACCCACTTGCGGTTTATGTCACGTTTGGAATTCCCTTTGTAAAAGTATCATCTTCCATGTTATTTAACCGGCGAACGTTCCCTTGCTTCGCTCAATCTACGTAAAACATGCTAGCTCCATTATAAAATATTACACTGTAGACTACCTACGAGTATACCTAGGTGAAGCCGTTCCCAGAAAAATATCCAAGGCAGAAGAGCGCTTTCGCAGAATTTTATCCAAAAAGCGTCTAAAATAATTATATTTATGAAAATACAATCTGGTTAAATGTGATGACGTCATGTGTTGTATTGTGTTGTGTAGAGCACGCTGTCTCGCATTTAATCCCATTAAAAACACAGATTACACGAATACTGAATGGAAATGCTGATTTTTTAAACTCACGGGAACAGCGTGGGCCGATTTTACTGTAGTTGGAAAGGGATGGTATGCCTATAGTTGTCTTTTTCGTCCCCACATCAATCTCCGTCGCGTGTAAAGTGAGATTGTAGGTATAACTTTTTGTTGGTTGACTTTATTATACGCAATGGTATTGGTTTACACTTTATGCACTTGGAATCTGTATTTACAGTAATAATTACGGTTACCTACTTGCATTTCCGGTTTACCGATGAAGGTAAATCTAAGTAAATAGATAAAATATTTAGTGGATGGAATAACAATGGATGGAATTTGTAAGCTCTGAAATGGAATTCTTTTATCGGTTCCTACATCGAAGAAAGGTTTTTATCAATATGTATTAAAAATACAAGTGTATTCAGCCCTGAGCCGATTGTTTCCAATATGCTATTCAGCCTTAGGGTTTAACCCTAGATCACTAACCATTCGTAAAAATGACGACGCGTACCTGGGGCATTTAGTATTTCGGTATGTTCCTGATATCTGCCAGCCCACCCGTTTCTAATACCTCCCTAAATCGTATTATTAGCGACCTGGATTCACTTATTGCGGATGCATATAATTATGTTGGATCGAGAGATATCGTGTCGTCGTCGAAAATTTACAATCAAATATCGCAGAAATCTTAAAAATGTATGTATGGTTTACTGGTAATTCAATTTAGGCGATTCCATAACTTTCAAAACCTTCCAGCTACCTACTATACTAAAAAAAGTCAAAAGACATTGAACTTCTGTGAGAGCTGTAAACCAGCGATTTGCAGAGAGCATTATATTGTTTCTGGGTGTAATAACTTTTTTTTTACAGGTTATTTCCGAAATAGACCATGAAATTTGAATAAGACAAAGAACCAACATCATTCTTATTCAGGTTGTTTTGTCCTATAAATAAGTATTGACGAACAAAATATTGATGTTTTAATGCGCCGTAAAATATACGAATAGTTAGTGATAACATTACTCGAAATTAAGTTTGCTGAGCTAGGGTTAAGTAGGACCAACAACTATATCCAAACCTGTACCAATATGGCTGTAAGTACTTACATTTTTATTTCACATTCGAAACGGGTTGAAAACAGTCAAGCAACCCTAAAAAGCGAAACTCTATGAAAATCTCATTTGGCAGTGAATGTAAAATTATATTGGGCTCAATTTTGTTTAATACCAGCGGGAATTTCTCCCAGGGGTTAATTGGTAAGGCCGGCAAACTTCACAAGTCATGTGCGGTCGCCTGGATTTGCCTACTCTACCCGAATTTGGTAAGCAGGTGGGTACGGGTGGGTACCTATTAGTGTACATCGGTAGCATCCCTACTACGGTACTGCAATATGATATTATGTTCCCAACTACCGTTAACTCGCATCGATTCTATATGAATTAGTAATAGGGAGGATCAGTAATTGGATGGTAAAGGGAATTTGCTGGGAAATGGCTTGCACAGTTTAATTATTCAAGCTAAAATCTGGAATGGTATCGGATGAATCGGTTCTGCTCTGACCAGAATTAGACATGGTAGGGTTACCGTCTAAGGCTTAGAAATTACACTGATGCTGTAATTATTCAACTCTAAGGATAGATATAAGTAGTTATATATGCGAGTATTATGCTCGCCTATGTACAACTTTTTGTGCAATAAAGTATATTCTATCTATCTATCTATCTAGTTATAACCTGCGTAATTATAGAATGGGAGTGAGACAAACGTCTGCTAAGATCGGATTCGAACGGACAAGGAGACCTTTTAATTCTCGAAAGTACGCAAGTGCGTATTTAATGTGTACCGTGACTAGTTGTATTATAGTCTAGTTGGCCAAAACAAAACACGAAATAAAGTATTGGAGAATTAAAATAAGCCTCCTGGAGCAAGACAGATGACGTTATTCTCAACGCCATTATTTTTGAATGCAGGTTATATGTACATTGGTTGTTGATATCAGATTGATATCAATCATCATATCAGCAATATTGTTTATAAAGAAAAAAAAAGAATAAAATAATTTATTGATAGCCACAATGATAAACAGGGTGACAAAAAAAGGAAAACACACAAAAATACAGAACAACATAAGTCGTAGGGATTTAAACTTTACATTAATGTAGCGTGGTAGTAGGGTCCCAATTGTAAGAAAAACTGGTCTTTACCAATGTGCGCGGTTAACAAGGTCCAATCTCAGCTTGTTTATCGGTGTTATATAATCATCTTCATCGCTGGTTTTGAGTTGTTTTAAAATTAAGTCTGACATCCATACATGCTAATTAAACTATGAGTACTTAGTTAAATTAATATGCTGGTTGCAAAAATGAGCATTTTTGTTTCTTAAAAGTGAACTGCATCGGTTTGAGGGCCAATTAGTCTCACAACCACACGTTACGTAATTTCGTGATAATACAATACAATACAATACAAAAATTCTTTATTGTACACCATAATCAAATTAAACATTACAAAAATACATTATATGCGACAGGTACAATGGGCGGCCTTATCGCTTAGAAGCGATCTCTTCCAGGCAACCTTTGGATGGAAAGAATTATATGAATTTAAGAAAAGGCAGGGGGTGTATCATAATTAAATAAGAATACTAAAAAACAAATAATAAATATTACAAATTCCAAAATAAATAATACACTACTCAAATACATAAATAAATAAATAGTAAGTACCAATATTATTTATTAATAAATCAGGACGTCTTTTCAGAGCCCATTTAGAAATATTTTAATCTATACTACATATTATCTATACTAATATTATAAAGAGGAAATGTTAGATTTTTTGTTTGTTTGTTTGTAATTAAAAACTACTGGACCGATTTGAAAAATTCGTTGACCGTTGGGAAGCTACACTATCTCCGGTGAACATAGGCTATATTATATTTTCAAAAAAGTTAGGGATCCTTACTAAAACTCCAATAATGTAACTCAAGGTGTAAAAAAATCACGTAATAAAGTGAAATTCGAGTTTAACGCAGGTAAAACCGCGGGAAACAGATAGATTTTAATAAAATAATCGCAGTCCTTAAAATAATAAGCTTTATAAATATGTTTCATTTTTTGTACTAAAATTGTTTAAATAGCATGTCTGGAGTGACTTTCTTTTGCAAGTAAATTTGTTAGTATTTAATTTTAAATATTCGGTTAGCAACAAAAACTATTTGGACAGAATTAATATGTTTTGGTCGTCTATAAAATATTTTTGATCAGTAAATAATTCAGCTGTTTGATCAGCAAAATTAATATTTGAGTCAGCAAAATTAATTACTTTTTCAGCCAGATTATACTTTGCTTTAATAGAAAATATATTAAGTAGTCTAGGCGCTACATGGCCGCCTAAAAGGGAACATACTCATACTCTTTAATTTGCTGTGATACTAGTTTATTCTTGTAATTGAATATTTAAAAAACAAGTTGGATATTCAAAAATACATTCTACAGGATATCTTGATATCCCTTTATGATTAGTAATATTTAAAGGGTATTTATCGCGTTTATTTACCTGACCCCCCTTTCTTAAGTTTAACTGGTAAAAAAGTGAAATTATTGTAACAATTGTTTACACCTTTTTTGAAACTCAAACCAGTTGATTTGAGTTTGGTCCAACTTTGTACAATCTATAATAACAGTTTCGAGCACGCAAGTACCTTACTACACTTTTCATTTTCAAAAACCACCTTCAAAATATTCACTATGATACCGCCCTACCACCAAGCTTACCACTGGTCATCATCAATATCATAAGCATATGTTAGTCCACAGCTGGACGTAGGCCTCCAAAGTCAAAGTCAAAGTCAAAGTCAATATCATTTATTATTTAGGCTTACAAAATAAGCACTTAGACAAGTAATATAAGGACAATATCATATCCTGTACTTTATTGCTTACCTGCGCTCATTGGGGGAGGCCTATCCAGCCGTGGACTAATAGGCTGATGATGATGATGATTGCTTTCCATGTTACTCATTTTTGCTTGTAACTTGGCATTATAAATAGATTATTGTATTGTACATTTTGAATTAATCTTTGACCATCTCTGGACTCATTAATAAAATAGTATTTGAACGGAGCGACGGGTATTGCTGATGTTAGACAAAATCAATCCTTCCTCACTCCTTTCACGCATGCTGTTGCTGTTTCCGTTTTCTACTACAATGATCTTATCTACCTAAATGCTGTTTCTACTGTATGATACCTACTCTACGGCCTGCGTCAACTTCTGCAAAGCTTCTGAATAAAGACTAGAGCGTTTGTGCTCTTTTAGGTGAAACTTTTTAACGTCCTTTTTAGGACTATCCATTGTTATAAATTATCTGGAAACGTTCAGTGGCCACCATTGGCCGCTAATTCTTTCGATTGTCTGGGGTGACAGCTTTTTGTTCGGGAAAATAGAACTTGAGATTTTGTTGAATAGGTTAAAGATTTATTGTGGGCTCAGCTACCTATCTCTTGAGCAAGAGAACCTTCAGAAGAGTAACGAGATAATTTTCGAAGGTTTTGTTTTATGGGACGTTTTTTATGTTAGTTGAGTACCTAAGTGTAGGCAAAAAGTGTGGGTCATTTAGTTTTAATTGGCAGATTTAAGTATTTAGTAAGGAAAACTTTAAAATTTTCATCATTACCTAGTAGTTTGATCCTAGAAATTTCATTTCATTTCCCGATGAAATACTTACGTGGTTTAAATGTTGAATTAGGATGACACGAGAGCTGGTGAGTGTCTGGCGCAACGCATCAACATTGCCATACAGCGAGGCAATGCAGCTAGCATCTTAGGAACGCTTCCTACTGGTATTGATATGGAACAGTCTCAACTGATAACAATCTACAGGTAGCTCATAACCGTAGATTGTTTGCAACAGTCTGGATTTAGTTCAATTGTTTTAATTGTAAATACTAGATCTAATTTGTTTCTATTATTTTATTGATTACTTTCTTTGTTAATAAAGATTATTTATTTAGAATGAACAAAATCGCAATATTTATTAGCTGATATATGTACAATGGAACACTGGAAAGTCCAGAAGTATCACACCTAGCAGCGCCCAGCACTTCGCAGTGCCCAAACTCAGGATTTGGTGCCGATCACCATACAGAAAGCATAATTTAATAATTTTCGATTTAACAGTTAGTAAATGCTTATAATATGTATTTTTGTTATTCAAAATCGGGCTCTAAGAGATATGACGTTTATTTAAAATAGTATTACTTATCTAAACTTTTAACAATTATTAATAAAACTATTTATATAAAATAATCAAAGATAAGCATTTATAATTCTTACATTTTATAAATGTTTGTGTGGAGCCCCTAAGGACACTGATGAAGTGATGAGTGACACTATCATGAGTCCGGGCAACAGGAGCTACCAGTGTCTGAACGTGTCTGTGTGTGAGGATATTTTAATTTGGGTAATTTTGCTTAAAAAGGAACTACAATAATTTCGGAAAGTGTTGTAAAAGCAGCCAACCCTAAAACCTCTCTTTGAGAAACAAACCTCGACATTTGCAATAGCGTTTTTCCATTGACATAAAAACTTTTCCAATTTACAACTGGCCTTTCGCGGTCAATTAAAAGACTGCTGAATTTTGTGCCCCGAAATGTTGTTAGGAATTTTGGGATGGCTAATCGAGTAATCCAACTGTTAAACACGCATGAAGGGATTTGGAGGCAATTTGTTTACGAAAGCGCCTTCATGTGACGGGTCAACTGATGTGGATGAAGGCTTGTTCACACAGTGACGAAACGACCATGAAAAAGCTTGTGGTTTGGTATAATCCGCGAGCGAATTGGACGGACCTTGTGAAAAAGCTAAAAGTGCCTCAAGATGGTTCGAGGAAACGGTTCTTGATGGCCACCGTCTGTTTCACTTGGCGGTGTCAATAACGTAGATAGATAGATAGATAAAGCATTTATTCGACACTGCAGCACATGATATAAGGTAACAATAGTAAAAGTAATAGTAAAAACAAATAAAAAGTGGAGATTTATAAATTGTGTGCGTGCTGCAGCCTGACAAAAAGGTAATAGCCCAGCGAAAAGCTTTGCTCTAAGAGCAAAACACTGATTTTCAGTATTACCCTTTGACTATTATATTACTATATGACTAATATATTACCGTCGCTATATTGATATCACATTTCGCATACAATTCGGGCGTTTTCAGAATAAGCTGGAACCTTGTCAAAGTAAATCTTCGACTGCTACTTATAACGGGTTTCAGCAGAGCTGCCAATTTTAAACATCTTTAACTTCTGTAACAGAATCAGATATAGCGTGAAATGTTCAAAACATGCTGAATCAACTCTTATTTCAGCGAAGAGTTGAGGAGGCAGAGCCACGAAAAGCTTGCAGCACACCACAAGAATGTGCATTAAAATATGGGCTTTTACTCGTAACAATTATAATATGCATTTTTTATTGACGCCATTGGATGACAGACAGCCCGCCGTCCACTCGTTTGATGCATGAGGAAGCCAGTTTGTAACTGTTAAATGTATCCTATGATAACGAGAGCCCACATTTGAATACACATTTTGGTAACTACTGCGCTAGTAAATTATCACTTAATTCTTACTATATATACCTCTGTGTCACACCTTTATAGGTAAGTGACTTACCTCCATGTTACTGTTTTTGCTTCATATTTTGTGTACTTGTATCGAAAAAAAAAATTGGATTTATCTTCTTCTTTTATTAACTGTTGTACAAAAGGTCTAACTTTGTAACTTGAGAAGAGCATTATTATGAATAGTATTCCATCCAATGGGACGCATTTCAGATGTTTGCGTCCATCAGTCCTTCTGGGAAAAACGGTATCCTTTTATCTCACTAGGCCACGCAGGATCTCTCTTACGTAGACAAAGAAGTCAAAGGATGATTTTGTTATTCCCATTTGGTAACAAGTCATCACTCCTTGAACTGTGCGTGTACTTAATATCCAGTCACGCAACTTTGATTACCAGTCTACCGAGTTTTATGCTCACTTAGTATTTTTATTGAAAAATAATAAACCTTTAGAAAACTTGAGTAATATTTTATTACCGTGTAATTAAATAGGTAAGTATAAATAGAAAATCAATTTGTTATAAAGATAACATATGTATATTATACATTACCAGCGGAAAATAACTCGAGCCAATCATCAAATATTTGTATATTAAAGTTTTTTTTATTTACTAGATTCTGTGGATCAACTTATGCGAGTTGTGTCTTAGGTTGTATAAAATCATTTACTTGACCAAATTAGATAACTAAATAATAAATTACCTATCATTTATCCGAAACCATATTATAATTATGATACCGATCATTACGAGCCGTAACTTATTTTTATTTAGTTTTAGACTTTAACTGTCAGAACAGCGGAACATACTAGATTTGACCAATATTTTTACTGTGAGATATGGGAAATAAAATTTGATGTTGACACTAATAATACTTACTCCTCTATTTTTATACTTCTCGCATTCAAATTACATAAGTCAGAGCGATATACAAAATGCTGCTTATAAGGGGGACAAATTAAGTAGGTGTTTAAACTTCACCCTTACATAAGTATTTCGTAATTATAAGTACCAATACAACGGACAATTATCGCGTTTATTAATCTACTTTTTCCACATCCGTATGGTGATTATGTAACTCGCAACCGGTTTGCGACGGGCGGAAATTAAGCAATTAGTGCTGTCAAACGTCAATTTTGTATTAGTTTGTCACCAGCTACAATGTCAAAATCGACGTTTGACAGCACTGATTGCTTAATTTACGCCTGTCGCAAACCGGTCGCGAGTTACATAATCACCCGGCCGTTGTATTAGTACTTATAATTTGTGTTTAGATCGCGTAAGTTTAAAAATATTTATAAGTATTACGTACTGTGTCTTTCAAATAAATTCCAAGTGTTCATAACCAAATATCTAGATGTCATCAGCATATTTTGTCAGCTCGCACTATCAAATGTGGCGTGGCGCTCGTTAGGGCTGACTCGCGCAGGTGGAGTCACAGTTCGTTAGGGATGTGACTGCAATCGATCTTAGTGTCGAACTTTACTAATGGTTCACTCATCAGCTCTATTTGAGACTTTTGATATATCGCTGAATTGTCCTTAACTTATAGAGTGCCAGAGTGGGAATTTTCTCGAAACTCTGGAACTAAATGTTATGGGTGATGTATTTTTATTTAAAAAAAACAACACATTATGTTGATTTTCTTTCGGTCGCTATGCAAGCGGGTCAGAAGGGTCTGAGAAGGATGGTCTGAGAGACTTATTGGGTATTTTTTTTTATCACGTTATATTTAATTCCATATTTTTATTTGATATCGAGTTAGATTAGCTTACACGATGGTGTGTTCGCATTCACCGCCCGCCTTCCCACAAATTGACATGTACCTAACAGTGAATTGTTACTAAATGCTTTTTTTAATATTTGGCAATGGATTTCCGCAAAGTAAAATTTGAATCTATTACATCTTGCATAGCAGAATTTAATTAAAAGGATGCAAATGTACACCTTTACTGCGTGGCTGAGAACTTTGAGTTCTTTTGAGGGAGTTTTATTAAAATACTTGGCTTTGTGAGCTCGCAACTTTGAATGTGACAAACATGATATCTGCCTACGCTGCTTTAAAAGGGCGCGCCATTTTGTGAAGAGGATAGGCATAGGATTTCACGTTCATAGGAGCGGGTTTTTCAGAGCATACGTTTTTGGAACGGCGGCGGCGCGGCGTAAGCACAAAAATCAAGCTTATTAACTAGAAAACTAGAAACTAGTCCAAGGGACTAAATAATTGGCAATAAACTATGAATCAAAACACAAGATATATCAATAGACCGCGGGGATCCTGAGATCTCGGCAAAATTTTGTGAGAAACAGTGCACTTTCATGATGTTTTTTATCGTATTCTCAATCGTGTTTTCAAATTTAAAGAACCAAAGAAAAATCTTAAAATTTTATGTATTTCGAGTTATTTATTACGGAGATTCCGTGGTTACTTAGATCTAGGCCTAGTTTAACAACCGAACCCGTTAGTTTTGCCCCATAAGTTAAATAAGTATATGTATAGCTTTGTTCCTCCGTAACTAATGAATGATATGTTTTTATTAAGACGGTTACCTTATTATATTTACAACTCAATAGTTTATTCCCGCGGCTACTTGCGCTTTCTATCCGGGGTCAGAAGTGGCCTTATTGCTCCATGGGAAACTTTTATTCTATGGGATTTATGGGATAGAAACATTTGTACAAAATTTGGACGCGATGCGTTCAATTGGTTGGTCGAGTTGGTGGTCTTTGGTCGTGTTTCGCCCAGTTCCACTTCAGGCTTCCGGCTTTCTGACCAACGTCAAAGGTGCGTGTTAATATAGTAGCTTAGGTTATACTATTAATATTTCAATTGTGATTGTTTTAAACAAAAACACCATTATCCTATCCATTACCATATATCTGACATGGATTTTACATTATTCACATTAATTATTATGATGCGTGTGACATATCTCATTATCTTTTCGGTTAATTAATTTGTAGCTCTTTCAATTAGGACAATAGCTATTCTTGTGTAACACAGAGTCACGCAAAGTTGGGATTGGCTTTTCTAGATTGGAATACATTGTTTTGCATACATATATAACGTTCTTCGTCTTCGTCTGCGGCGATCTTTTTTTAACCTAAGCCATTCGTGTTGCCGATCTACACAGCGGTTGTGTTGCGCCGCACATGCGTTTCGTTCGAAAAAGATATTACGGCTGTGCTGAGTCACACAGATCTGTAATTTCTCAGCCGCTGCGCTAGTGTGGATTTACGCATATTAGTCACTTGTAGAAAACACATACGGTGTGATTTCAGCAATCGACGTGTTAACAGAACCATCTCTGGTTTTGTTAACGTATTAGGATGAGTTTTTTAAGAAAACTATAAAGTTTTCGTTTCTTTCCTTGTCATTTAGCGCCTTGCAGCGCCCCATATGATCTAAGAAAAACTACTTTTCGTGGTTTGACTGTGATCCAATAGTTTCATGCGAACATGTTACCTACCTACATGGTTTTACTCTGACTAACTTATTCTGTTTTGGTATTTTGCAAACTTACCATTGTCACTGTCAAGAGTAGTTTAAATTCTCGAAAACATGTTTACAGAATGCAACATTCAAATAAACAAGTTGTTTAAATAGAACGAAGCACCATTCGAATACACACGTTAGATAAAAAAGTAAAAACAAACTCAACATTTTCCCTACATTCCCTACAGGTAAACAAACGTTGTCCAACAAGTAAAATCAAACATTTTACAAAACGCTCATGCACGTCAGAAAGAAAATTGTATTCAGCAACTATGTACCTACAAGCAATAAAGGCAATTTTGCGATAGACAACATTGTAAAGAAATATTAAGTAACACAACAATAACTTTATCACAATTTTTCATTCCTGTAGCATATTTTCATTCAATGCCTTTGCATTCACAGAAAATAATTTATGTACCTGTTGTTTACATAGTGTTCTTACTAGACTTACATACTCGTAGGCAAATAACAATGTATTAGACACATAAGAGATATGAACGTGGTTTCTTTTTCACTTCTTCCACTAGTGGACAAAAAATTGAAGTGAACCGTAAAATAATCTTATTTGATAATAATTTATAGTATAAAGTATGACTAGTCTAAGTGCTTATTTTGTAAGCCTTAAGAAATAAAATATATTGAATTTGTATTTGAATTTGAATTATAAGTTTTCTCTTAGTACCTAGCATTTTAATTTGATAAATAAATAAAACTTACTTTTGATATTATTTAAAGTGGGAGTGAAGGTAATTCATCCAAATAAAGAAAATTAAGTTAATTTTAGAAGATCAGGTGTTTTGAGGTTAAAAGGTTTTTTTATTGCGATAATGGTAGGTATCTGATGGAATAAATAGAATAGAAAAATATTTTTTTTATTTGGACACAGATTCATAAAACAATACTTGCTATCCGTAACGGAGCCACCTTTAGAGTTACGCAATAGGTAACTGATGTTTATTGCGTGACTCTAAAGGAGACTTCGATTTCATCCCGACTCCATTTAATATGTTTTTCAAAAGTTGCATCACTGTTCCGACTGTGCAGTACGGAAAGCTGATGGTAAGTACAGACACCGCCTAAAAGAGTTGAACAGACGGAGACGGCAAAACCCAGTGTACACACAAAACCGCTAAACCACACAACTCAAGTCGCTAACCCCGCTTGACTCTAAAAAGCGCTGAAAATATACGACATACAAAAAAGCAAAATGTCTAGTAACAAATCAGGGTAAGAACCCAGGAACGTTGAAATCGAACTTTCGACTCGACCGTTCGTAATAAGGTGAAATTGGCGCTCCGAATCATCAAAGGTTCAGCGCCAGTGGCTTATGGAATCGTATAGTTTAGTGGTTTCCGTGGTTTTGTGTGTACGCAAATACGTAATATGATATCAAACAAATATAGTCCCTTTTTTGTATTCTGATAATTTGTTTATTGTAATCTTACATTGTTATATATATATATACGATACTAATTCAATTTTTTCGGTTTTATCTGTAGTTTGTGTTGACACGCGCCAAAGGTCCTGTCCACAAACCAGCGTTGCTCTTCTTCTTGTGGAGTAACATATTGCTGAGACAGAACCTATTGGTACGCTGCGTAGAGTCAGTTATTGCTTTTTTTATAGATATAGGTAATTTTTATTTCGTTATGTGCTTTTTAATTTTTGAATTTTTACTGGAGTACTCCAGTACTGCAGTCATCCCGCGACCAGTGTGTAAACTTGTTAAAACGTCGGAAGAAATATATAGGTAAATAAACGCTATAAACCCGTTGTATTAATACTTATAATTATTGGTTATGTTCTCATTTATATTATAATAGTTGCAAATTGATAGTGAACCAATAAACGAATTGTCTTTCTTTATTTACACGGGGTTTTGGAGCCTTCATCTGTTAAATTCTTTTAGGCGGTGACTGTACCGACTACTACCCACCTACGGTTTGAAATAAAGTCATGTCACGTGCTGTCATGCTGTGGGAGTCAGAACTCCTTGCGGGCCCGCTGACCGATTTCGAATCTCACGTGGGATGGATTCGAATTGAATAATCGATTCAAGATGGCGCACAAGACTCGAACAGTCTAGTTTTCAAACCAATTAGGTAATAAGACGCCTCGCCTGCCGCGACTGGATTTACTGCAAAGAACGTAGTGGGTTATAAAGCTAGTGGTGGAATGGGTTTCGAACTGGTTTCAAAGTATTAATGGTTTTATTTAAATTTTTTCTTTACCGCCCTGATAGCTACCAGTTTTTGTTGCTATTTGTCTGGGAAAAGAAAACTGGGAGGACGTCCCTGCTTAGGTTGGGGCTAGATGATGCTGATGATACTCCTTTAAATGTGAAATTGTCAAATCTTGGAGGTATAATTTGAAGTAAAATAATTTTCTATGGATTGGATTGCCCATAAGATAACTCTGGAACAATAAAATTATAAAAATTCACTCATAATCGGATTACATTTCATCCAGGTCCTACTGAGCGAAGCTGAGTTATTTGTAAGGTTTGTGACCTCAAACTTTTTTATAATGCCTCATTTACTGAAAGCGTTATGCGGCGCGGGGAGCACTGAATACAAACATATGGCGTAGAATGCGTTTACGGAGAAACACGTTTGTTTGAAATGCAGCGTTATTTGCCGCGGAGCCTGCCGCGGAGCCTGCTGATGGCATCGGCACGTCTCACGCGGCGTTCATCGCGGCGGCGGCGACCAACTACGCTACTCTTCAAGACTCGCCTCTTTATGCGAACGACCATACATTGCGATCCGCTGCACGCGCCGCCTGAAAAAAATGTCTAATGCGCCGCGACGTACCGCATCTCTGTAAACGAGGTCTAAGGCTGCCTAATTCATTACTCATTGATTGATATCTAACAATAAACTGAAGGCCAAATACGTTGTTGAATTGTAGTTTTTGTTTTATTCGATAAATCAGTGGCATGTCAGTTTCAAAGACCTATTACAAAATTACTAAGCCATTACTGTCGGTACTCCTGATTGTCTTACCTACCCTAATGTGTGGTTATATCGATCTTATGTCGACCTCTGTGGCGCGGTAGGCGAAGATCCGTCTTCGACGGAGGAGGTTCGATTCCCGCCTTGGGGAAAGTGCTGGTACGATCTGCAAATATTAATATTAAATTATATAACAATTTGTCAATTATATTTAATCTTATCAGTGAAATGAGGTATGAATAGCGCCTTGTATTTTTCTATTTGACGGCTTTAAAGTATTACTGCGAGAATTTGGACTGGAATCGCGTGATCGAAGTCGTTTAAGAGTCCATCCGAAGCGGCACGTTCCCCGTTACCTTACGATACCTATATGTAAATGTACTGGTACGTAATAAGCACCTTTGTTTTGTTTTACTTGGTTCAATAGTTCAAAACACTGAAATCCTAGCGGACTGCACCGCAGTTCTATTCAATGCAAATATTGGTACTTGCAAATGTTTGAATCGGAATAGGTTGTCTAGCTAGATTATTCGATTTCCATTGTACTACTAAGGGAAGACTCCCCGTCTTTAAAATACAGTACGGGGATTGTTCTTAGGTCTTCCTCACGTCGTCAATATCCTCAGGCAAAATCTCTCGCTTGTTTGAGCTATAGTCAAACAGGGCAACATTGACGCACATATGCCGGGACGCATGCAGAATAAATTTAATAGAAAATTGCTAATAATTTACGGCGCATTACTTTTCCGTGAGTTTTAATACTTAAAGAAAATAAATTGAAAACCACACTAAAAATTTAATCACGCTCCAACACCAAACAATCAACCATAACCAATTAGATACGAGTATAACGAAAACATTTGGTTCAAATCGGTTCCCATAGTAAATAAAATTACCTGTTCTGAGGTACTCATTTACCTACAAATGACGTCACAGATAACGAACCGGTTAATAAGCAATTGTAATGCAAATTTAACTGCTGTTTAAAGCAGATTATCATCGATATAAGTACACCGTTATCGATGTATTAATTAGTATTATTTTGGTTATTATATCTGATTGAGATTTAACTCTTCAACCGGCCGCAAATAGAATTAAGTAATTACCACTATCACACTTCACTCTAATAATATTATTATTTTATTTTGCTCTGTACAGTATTATTGCTAACATAATTCTGATAATTAGCTCGTACCGAACTACCAGTGGGTATCAACTAGCTAAGCATGAAATGCCAACAGCACAAGTACCATGGGACAAATAAAATGTATGAGAGGACGCTATATGTAAGACAGAGCAACAACATTTATGCTCAAAGTCTCGGCATGACACTCAAATGTCCCTGGAACACTGTCAAAAATGAGAATGACAACCGTGTCGGGCGGTAGATCTAAAAAAGAACTAACTTCATTTTACATGTTTGACGCATTATTAAAAAAACATTAAAATAAAAATTAGATAATGAAGTAGATTTTGAGTGGTTGCAAGGATGCTCCCATGCATTAATTGCATATAATTGTGTCGACAATATGCATTATGCATTAAACGGTACTACATAATTGTTAAAAAATAGACAATTTACGGACGAAGCATCGAAGAAAGCAATGAAAAGGAAAATAAACATACTACAAAACATTTAAAGTGCTTGTGTGAAAACAAGGTGAATTACGTGTAAAACAAAAAAATATTATGTTTACCTACTAAATTATATATTTTTTCACTGTTTTGAACAAATTGGCATTTTAATTACTTAACCAAAATCCTTCCTTAAGTATTGGGTGCAATTCTATATTTTATATTGTGTCAGGTGAATGGTGAATATTCAACAAAATGTTGAATTATTACCATTCGTCTGATAAATACTCTGGTACTCAAAGTTCAATTTTTAATTTATTTATTTAATTAGTACAACGGTCACACAAATACGACAGTTTTTATTATAAAAAAAGTTTATATCTATATCTAATTCTATATATATATATATAAAAGAAAGTCGTGTTTGATACAACACTTATAACTCGAGAACGGCTGGACCGACTTAGCTGAAAATTGGTGGAGAGGTAGCTTAGAACCAGGAGTCTAACATAGGATACTTTTTATCATTTAAACAATTTGACACATAGATTTCCACGGGGGCGAAGAGAGAAGCCGCGGGGAGCAGCTAGTAATAGATATATAACAAAAAAATTATAAACGTAGGTTGCCTGTCAACTTGCTCCTTTGATGACAACAAACAAACAATTTGTGTTTTTGGCGACTTAGTTATCAGGAATAACGACTAGGTATAAAAATGACTAGAACGTGATATTGTCAAGAAAGAAAATTGGAGACATATATTATTAACTAAGTATAAAAATGCCGATATCAAATAAAAGTCGAAGGTGATTATTACCTAAGTATAAAAATTGTATCCATTTTAATACCTAGATCCAAAAATAACTTATTTTCTGCCGGTGGAAAAAGACCCGGTTTTCATTTTCTTTTTATACCTATGTCTTGCTGCGGGCATTGCTGTGTTTTATCGGTAAATGTGAACAATACCTTCATCTCTTGCTTTGTTTCACGTTTTTCGTTTGAATGTTTCTCATAGTAATAAATAACAACAAAACCTTTGTGATTATAATAATAAAATAATTTTAATAATAAAATAATAATTTCACGAGCAATATTTTTTAACACTTTTATTAAGAATAAGGCTTTGTACATCGTTTTCCTGGATGAAAAGACCTTCCCCTGGATACCATGTATATCAATGCCAAATTTCATTAAGATATGTTAAGCCGCGTAGGCGTTAACACTTTGACTGCGGTTTTTTTTCGACGACTGCGATCTTTTTTTTTACCTAAACAATTCGTGCTGCCGCTCTACACAGCGGTTGTGTTGCGCCGCACATGCGTTTCGTTCGAAAAATATTACAGCTCTGCTGAGTCACAAAGATCTGTATTTTCTCAGCCGCTGCGCTAGTGCGGATTTACGCATATTAGTCACTTGTAGAAAACTCATACCGTGCGTTTTCAGTACTCAAAGTGTTAAAAGGATAACTTAACTGCTGATGAAAAAGTAAGAAACTTGCTTTTTTACTCCCGAAATGTTCTCTAAATTACGTACTTTTAATGAATATACTACACAAGGGAAACCTTTCTTAACTTTACGTTCTTTTATTTTTTTACAGCCCTCCTAAGAAGTGTCGTGTGCCTTAAGCTATTTTTTGTCATGGGAGTAGTAAAATGTTTTTATGTCGTTTAAGCTGAGCTTCATTTAAACACAAATTAGGTCACATCCTCGTTGTCGTATTCCGGATATGCTACAAGTACTTATATGTTATTTCTACAAGTGGGAAGTTAATTAATATCTTAACACAATATCTCCAATATGGATCATTATGCTAAAAAAAATCTAGATTAAGTTTTGTATTATGATTTTCGTGCAAGAAATATAAATCTATATATATAAAAGAAAGTCGTGTTTGTTACAACACTTATAACTCGAGAACGGCTGGACCGATTTAGCTGAAAATTGGTGGAGAGGTAGCTTAGAACCAGCACTTTTTATCATTTAAACAATTTGACTCATAGATTTCCACAGGGGCGAAGCCGCGGGGAGCAGCTAGTAAATAAATATAAATCCAATCGTCTGTGCCATTTCATTTTCAAATTATAAACTCAAATGTGACAGTAAAATTATGCGTACCTACGTGCGATTTACACACATGGTTCTTTTTTTAAATTATTGTTCTGAATACGGAAGAGGCCGATATCATAAAGGCGGATTCGGAGTAAAACCTCTTTTCGTCCGTCCTATTATGAAAATAAACCATAGATACCGGCTGATAAATCAGTATATAAAAAAAAACACGAAATGGATTTCCATACACTCGTAGTTATTGAATTCTCTTTGCATACACTTTTCTCTCCTGATAAACACGTGACAAATTCCGTGCAGTTTTCCGTACCGCATTTTAGTACGCAAAAATGAAGTACTTTCCACCATACGCTTCGAAAAAGAATAAGTAACTTTCTGAGCAGGTTCATAGTTCATTGTGTTATAAACTTTTTTATATTGTTCCAGTATCGACAGTGGACGTAGACGCAGTGCTGGGTCGCAAGGCATCGCTGCCGTGTGACGTCACGCCTGACGTCACCGAGGATCGCGTCTACATGGTGCTTTGGTTCAGGAAAAGTGGTGGGAAGCCTATTTATAGGTAAGTTACTGTAGAATAATAGAGTAATGATTGACCGCAATGACGCAGCGGTCGAAGTTCCGCCTGCGACGGAAGGGTTGCGGCTTCGATTACCGCCTCGGGACAAATGTTTGAACGATCTGCAGATATTTGTTTCCGGTGTTCGATCGTTTCAAAACGTAGTAAGTAAATCTACAAATAGAGATAAATAAAAACCCTCACACACTCATTCCTCCTGCGTCGCAGGCAGATCTTCAACCACCGCGCCACAAAGGTCTTATCAGTGTTTGTTGGCGATCAAATAAAACGAGGGTTTTCAACGACAGAATGTAATTGGTCTGCAGGCAGAGATTTGAACGATGTGTGTATGCTTAGAAAATTATTGTCTGATATTTTTACGGAGTGTCCACAGCCGTTCCACCCTTCAAAGTTACAACTACCTACATATTGTGAAAAAAATGCATTTTCATGAAAGTTCTGCGTGCACCCACAATTTTCATCTAATTTATTAAAAATTCCAAAACAAACCAACAGATGGCGTAACATGTTGCGAATATACGTATTAATATAAAGAAGTAGCAAGGTACCTACACTACAAAGTTTATGGAAACAAAATCTTAAGTCTTAAATAATTATTTACATACAATAAGTATGCGTGTCGTCTACAGTGTGATTAAAACAAAAGTTCAACTTCGCCACTTAATAAAACTCATAACCGATCTCACGCCCAATCTACCCTCACACGTTTCATTTTACCTAAAAACGTTTGAATACGTATTAAATAAGCCGAGTGAAGTCGGAACTAATGAACCGTTCTTCACTACCTTAAACGGATGAACGTAAGCCAAGCAACGCCGATCCAATTAGCTTTTGAAACACATACATACAAACACACTTAAGACGTCGCGGGGAATCGTCGAATCGTCGTTAGGAAATCACTTGGAGATTTGTGGCCGGTCGAGTCTTTCAATGCCCGGGAAATTATCGGAAATAAAATGTAATAGAATCGGTATCCTAAGTTAAAAAAAACTCGACCTCGTGTAGAATATAAAGCATCGTTTATGTATCTGATTAATATCAGATCAGGAAAAAAACCACTTTATTAACAAAGAAAAGTTACATACAATCAGTTAAATGTTGCAAAAAGTTACAGGTAGCTCAACTGATTCCAAATAATTGAACACTAATTTGCTTTCCAGAGAATATACAATATTATAATTATATGAAAAAATTACAAAAAATTAATGTTGAAAGCCGTTGTATAACCTGCTTACTTATTGATAACTAGCTGTACCCCGCGGTTTCACCCGCGTTAAACTCGAATTTCACTTTATTAGGAGATTTTTTTACCATCCCTAACTTTTTTGTAAATATAATAATTATAGCCTATGTTTATCGGGGATAGTGTAGCTTCCCAACAGTGAAAGATTTTTCAAATCGGTCCAGTAGTTTCGGAGCCTATTCAATGCAAACAAATACACAAAAGAACAAACAAACAAACAAAAAATCAAACATTTCCTCTTTATAATATTAGTATTGATGACTTGCTGCCCCGCTCTGTTCCACTGGACGACATGACGTCATACTCAATACCATTCTACGCAGGTAGCAGGTTATATCTACTTTTATACTCTATTCTGGACCGTAATTTATAAAATGAATAACTACCAAATAAAACAGTGTTCAGTCTTTTATATGATTTAATAACTTTGTGAACAAAAAGAAGCAATAGAGATGTTTCAAAAGAAATGCTTCAATTTCGCTTGAAGCAGTATGGTTCATCAATCAATATTAGACTTCAATCAGGCACAAATACCTGGAGGAAATAAAGTATACTGTAATGTAGTTTTATATCAAGCTTTTATTTATCTCGACGACCGATGTGGCGCGGTGGGCGAAGGTCCACCTGCGACGCAGAAGGTTCGAGGGGGTTCGGGTTCGATTCCCGCCTTGGAACAATTGTGTGTACGATCTGCAGATATTTGTTCCGGGTGCTCTGGTCGTTTTCTATGTATAATAAAAAAAAAAAAACTATCTATGTAATGTATTGTATTATGTATATCAGTTATCTAGTACCCATAACACAAGCTCTGCTTACCATGGGGCTAGATAATGCTGTGTGAATTGTCCAGCATTATTTATTTATTTTATTTATTTATCTTGTCCGTTTTGGTTATTTATTTGTGGGACTTATCTAGAAACACAATTTTAGATCGGTTATCTTCTGCCGATTCAGGGCTGAAATTTGGTAATACGAGTACTTAATAATATTAAGTACTGGAGGACTACAGGCAGATGCTGGCATCCAGCATCGTCGTCATCCCACCTGGCCGAAGGGCGTCATACACTACGTTTGCCAAGAACTACATATTATGTAGTTCTGTCCTTCGCAGGTCGTCATCCCACCTGGCCGGAGGGCGTCCCACTACGTTTGCCAGATGGTGGATGCTAGGGCGCTATGGAGCTCATTGGGGGAGGCCTATGGCCAGCAGTGGACTAATATAGACTGATGATGATGATTTTAATGAATAAATGGTGTTTAAACCTTTAACACTTTGACTGCGGTTTTTTTTCGACGACTGCGGTCTTTTTTTTTACCTAAAAAATTCGTGCTGCCACTCTACACAGTGGTTGTGTTGCGCCGCACATGCGTTTCGTTCGAAAAATATTACAACTCTGCTGAGTCACAAAGATCTGTATTTTCTCAGCCGCTGCGCTAGTGTGGATTTACGCATATTAGTCACTTGTAGAAAACTCATACCGTGCGTTTTCAGCACTCAAAGTGTTAAGTACTACATACATAACTCGTAAAATTGCAATTTAGAATGTTTGTAAAATCATAATCTCTGTAGTTAAAGGAAAAACGTCAAAGCGTCTGTTGTACGCTTTGAGGAGATTATTCCCACATAAAATTGCGTGCTTAAATTGTTAAATCTTCCTGAGAACAGCAGGGTGTACAATCAAATCACCTTTTCAAAGCTTCTTGCTATATAAATTAGGATGGAGGTCGGCAGATTGAAAAAATGTAGCCTGGCCGGAAATTGAAAAACTTCACCCGGTTAGCTCGTTATTTTATAAGAATTTGACATTTTCTTCCATTTTTATGAGATTTAAAATATTCAAGGTTCTCGTATGACGAACAATTTAATAAGACCAGGTACCTAGGTCATAGATTGTTGGATGTTATTCTTGTAGGACCCTTAGAGTTTATTAAATTACATTTAAAAGTAAAACTGCTTAACTTGGAGCTAGATGATGTTGTATGAATTGTCTAGCATTATTTATTTGACGACCGATGTGGCGCGGTGGGCGAAGGTCCGCCTGCGACGCATGAGGTTGCGGGTTCGATTCCCGCCTCGCAACAATTGTGTGTACGATCTGCAGATATTTGTTCCTGGTGTTCTGGTTGTTTTCTATGTATAATAAAAAATATCTATCTATGTAATGTATTGTATTATGTATGTATATCAATTTATCTAGTACCTATAACCCAAACTCTGCTTACCATGGGGCTAGATAATGTTGTGTGTATTTTCCAGCATTATTTATTTATTTAATAGCAGTTTACTATTTTACTTTGTTTATTGCAGCTATAAAAATTTTATAATCGTGAAAACCTTAATAGCCTTCTATTTCTATTTTCTTGTTTTTAAATTTTTGGTATGTGCTGCTGGTTTTTCTTGAATTACATAAATAAATATATAAATAAATTTTTGTTCTAGTTTCGACGTAAGAGGGCGGTCTTTCAACAGTGCCCTGCAGTGGTCAGATCCTGGAGCATTTGGTCCTCGTGCATACTTCTTGACTGTTGCTCGACCTGCCTCGTTGACGCTCAGCTCAGTTCAACTGGATGATGAAGGCGTCTACAGATGTAGGGTGGACTTCAAGAACTCACCAACTAGGAACTTTCAGATACGCTTGACTGTCATTGGTAAGTCTTATAATCACTACATTGTATAACAGTTCGCTTCCCGCTGTCTGTCTGTCCCTATGTATGCTTAGATCTTTAAAATACGCAACGGATTTTGATGCGTTTTACTCTCTATCACATATTAACAGATAGAGTAATTCAAGAGGAAGGTATATAAACCATTTGACCCTTATATTTCCAAGCGGATGAAGCCGCGGGGCGCAGCTAGTATTTTATATACGAATCAAGCAGGTGATATACCTGATTCCTGTGTTGAACAGCTGAGCACATACATACTAGGAATGTGGGCTACGATGCGTTGCTGCACACCTCTTTACCAGAGTCATGATGTTAAGCCTCTTAAATCCCGGTACCTACCCGCTACCTATCAATCACTACACAGCCATATTACCTTATTCTCTAAACATGCAAGGAATGGCTCTAGTACTCTCTTAGTTTGTTCAGCAGGAATTTCATAACATAGTCGTAAACTTTAGATAATCAAGTGCCATTAAAATTCATCTCCACTCTCAATCGGTACCTATGTATTTCTATGTCCTCCCTTTAACTCAAAATTTCCATGATAAAACAAAAGAAGCAAGTAATAATGGAAATTTTATGAGGCACGCCGACAGGGAATCAATTTAGTCATTATGGTGGCATCGCGGGAGCATCGCGGCTGATGACATCGCGCAGACATTTTAATTATGAACTGTCGCCCGGATTGCGGAGCTGCTCAGCTGCCTCGCTGATAAAAACCACCGCCGACGATGACACAGATAAAATCTGCACTAGACAGGTTAAATTTTAGAAAATGAGATCTAAATAAATCAAATTCAGTCGTCATATTGTCTTAGCGTTCGCAAATTAGTCAAAACGTTCATTGGCTTTTGCAATAGCCGGGTGCCCCTGTTTAATTAAAGTAAATTCCTTGATGACATAATGTTGTTATACAGGCCTTTACTTTGATATTGTTGTTAGGGGTTGATGACTGATATACTGATAAAACTTAGATGGGAGTTGAAATGACTGAACGACACAGAGGTTGCTTGCAGACTGAATTTATTGAATAAGTAAAAATGCTAATCATTGCTTACTGCTAATGCTGTGGCATTCACAGCTTAATACAAAGTTATTACGTACCCGAATCGGCCTACGTGTGTAAGTATCTTAGTATAAATAATGTGCGGGTTGTCCCGTACAGTTATTTTAACGACAGCTATATTCATTATTTCGGGAGTTGTGTAAAACATGTCGCCAAATTGGTTTTATTCATGTTCGTTACAAGCTACGCGGTGCCATGCTTGAGTAATTGCTTCGGAAGGATTGTGCAGTGCATTTCAATAAATAATTTTATTTATATTCAGATATATTTTTAGGGTTCCATAGTTAACTAGAAACCTTTATAATTTTGCCATGTCCATCTGTCGGTGCGAGGCTCAGAGAATATTCGTCTTAGAAGGATGTTATTTCGTATAAGTTAACATTATATGTATATATTACGCCGACCAAGTGATACAATAAAATCAAGAAGTATATATAACAATGTTAAAAAGAAAACAATACGTAGTAAATAAGTTGAGGTTAATAAACCGTGCAACTACCGAACCCTGCAAGTGGTCTGACACCTACTTTGCCGGTTTATTTTCGCCAACGCAATCAAAAGGCGCAAAAACCATCTGCAAGGAAGATGAAGTAATTTCTTTTGCGCCGCACAAAGCCTTTAAAAAAGTACCTAACTATGTAGGTATATGCTCCGCTGGTGATCCATTAGTGTGTTCGCGCCGAGAGGTAATTTGCGAGAATCTTTGTTGAAAGGGACTTGCACAAAGCACTCATACGTAATCAGCCGTATTCATAACACCATAAAATATCCTATTACCATCGAGAATGGAGAAGGGCGTATTAATGGCGTGAAATCATAATCAAACGGTATTTCGCTAATGTTATATCTCACTGAAGGGAGCGAAGGGACCGGCTGTAGGCTTTGAATGGCTTCAGTTTTACGTTATATTAGAGATTTTAGCGATTGAAGATATTTCAAGTTATCTTATGGCCTTTTAAAGAAAGGTTGTGTTTTTGCTGCGTAAAACGTTTTTAGAAAAGCTTTATATTTAAAAAAAAAAAAAAAAAAAAAACTAGCTATGTACTTCCCGCGGCGTGGCACCATTAAAGTTTCGGATTATTCATATAAGTTTCCTATGTTTTACCTGGAAAGCAATATACCTACATAAATATAAATAAATAAATAAATAATGCTGGACAATTCACACAGCATTATCTAGTCCCATGGTAAGCAGAGCTTGTGTTATGGGTACTAGATAACTGATATACATAATACAATACATTACATAGATAGATAGCAGCATAGATAGATATAATTACATAGAAAGATATAAGCAACTAAAACAAAATTCTTAGAACTAGAGAGAGTACAACGTTCATTATTAAAAGTAATGTTCTTCAAGCCCTATAGGTTCTCTACAGAAAGTCTATACGTTGAATCAGGACTCCTAACAGTAAGAAAGCTCTATATACTTCAACTAGTTCTTAAAACACATAAATCACTATTTTATAACGCAGAACAAGATAACATCAGTAGTCGTAGAAGAAAACTCCCGATACCCAGAGTAACAGCTAAAACTACATTTGCTATGAGGCAATATAATTGGCAATCCTCTTACATTTATACACTAGTAAATTCACGAATAGGTATATTCTCGATAACATATTTTAAATGCAAAAAATCTGTAACTGAATGGCTGATGACGAAAACTTATGATGAAGTTGAGAATATTGTTCAAAGAATGAGGCTCTAACTCTAGTAAAACTCACGTTTTACGTGAACTCGTGGCTGTCCTAGTCTGGTACCCAGGCTCTTATGAGCAGGGAGTTTTTAGAGGATGACAGCCATAGGTAATTAGGTACACATTTAGCATAAAAAATATTTTCTATACATTGTTTGTTTTATTTAGAACGGCTGTTGATCTTTTGTAACAACTAATTCTTAGTCTTAACTTATTTTTGCTGTTATATTATTATTCTTAGTTTTAATTTAGTATATTTTGTTAGTAAATACTTAAATATGTTAATGTAGGTATTGATGGTAAGAGCGGGGTCTCCTAACACAAGCAAATTTTGCTTAAAGAGTGACTCCAGAACCTGTATTTATATCTTTTAAGTTAATGCAATAAACATTTAATGCAATTTAATGCAATAATGCAATAGATATTTTTTATTATACATAGAAAACGACCAGAACACCCGAAACAAATACCTGCAGATCGTACACACATTTGTTCCGAGGCGGGAATCGAACCCGCAACCTCCTGCGTCGCAGGCAGGCCTTCGCCCACCGCGCCACATCGGTCGTCATACATACATAGTTGTTAAATTTAACATGAAATGGTAATAAACAATAATATATTATGTTAATATTATCTATTTATCTAAATTGCCATGTATATTGAACCGATAAAAAAGAAGGTTTTTGTTTCAGTACCACCTCATCAAATTTTGCTTTATGACAAGTCTGGGGCGGATGTTTCTGGTATAGTGGGGCCTCTGGTAGAAGGTGCGGCTTTGGTGCTCATCTGTGAAGTGAGAGGAGGTAAGTCATCGAGATTTTTGGCAGTACCATACATACCATACCATCAGCCAAGTTAGTTCACTGCTGGACGTAAGCATCCCCTGATTGCGGCCCTGAGGCACCTTATTGGCCTCGTAACATACCAGGGCGATAATTGTTATTTATATTTTCTTCTGACTTCTTGCTTTACGACTACCATTTACTAATGTTATACTTATTCTTTTGTTATAAGTATCTGAAATAATCCATCACCTTGCGAAATATTTAGAAATTCGTGTTCAACGTAGACTCTTAAGCGTTGAATACAATTTCGAAATACTAAAATACAAATCAAACGCCCATCAACATCAAAGATATCCGAACTGTCGTAAACCCAATCGCAAATTCACTTTAATTTAAAGTTATAAAATAGTGTTTGTTGTTAAAATTATAGCTCCCAGACAATTCATCGTCTCTACCTACATTTAAACTCGGGGTCGTCGCTCAAAATTTAATACCATTATACTACCCGATTGCAATTCATACGAAGCACCTGCAATATTATTTTATGTCTCTTGCATATCATGAAATACATAGCAAATAAAAACGTACACCTTTAACATTTTCAAATGAAGTGTATTTGAAAATGTTGAAGGTGTACGTAATCCACAACTGAATAAAAAAAAATGCCTATAAAACTTAAAAATATCAGAAGAGGCTGTGCTAGCAAACAGACCTAGGGTAATTGAGGTACAATATTAAATAGGTCGATGGAGGCAGATCAGGACCGCTATTTTTGATGCTGGAAATAGGCCTGCCTATACATGAGATGGGGAGGCCTATATACAGCAATGGACGTGTGTGGGTTGATATAATAAAAAATAAGTTATGCAAATACAATTATTCTTTTGAAGACCTTTCCTAATCTAGAAGCCCATAAGGTTTATGATTTGTTAAACAGGTCACTATATCCACAACAAAACAATAGTGTCAGAGAATACATAGTAGAAACAATTATCAAGGATAATTTTCAGCCATATATCAGACCAGATAAGCCCAGTAACAGTAACAATTCAAAGACGTTAATCCAGAGGTGTCCCGTTCAGAAACATTAAGATCTGAAGTCGAACAGTGGAGTAAAATTTTTCTATTGCTTGATTTCTTTTATGGAAACATTGGAAGAGATATTCCATCTGAATGGGTTCATTGAAAAGTCCGCAGTATGGCCGCCTGGCGTAGAGCCAGTACGGATTATCTTCGCCTGTGTGCTCACCAATTGTGATGACGCAGCGGGGCGGACGCGAGCTTAGGCTTTGACCCTGTTATCAGGCATATTTAATTATGCCGCCAAATAAATCGACAGAACCACATTAGAGTTCACAAGTTTTTTAAGGCTTAACCGTAAATGTTGAATATCGTGTTGTAGTTCGTAGACAATCTAAGGCCGGCGTATAGAAACTACAGATCATTCGATGTAATAAGTAAAAGTAGTTTTGCATCTCTGTTGTGCACCATCCAGACCATAAAGTAACTATACAGGGCACCCATAAGTGCTATCTCGCTCACACTTATTTGTTTATTTGTTTATTTGTTTATTTATTTCCACCGTAGGTACACAATGTTACACTTGATGTCGTTTAATACTATTTTAAAAGACAAATTACATTTTTATTATAACACACACTAACTTTTGACAAAGGAAACACCATAGGACATTGTGCAAAAAAAAAAAAAAAGCAGACAGACATGCCTTCTTTAAAAAATTAGAATAAATTATGGTATCAGTTAAATGGAATAATAAATTAGATAAAATGTCAAAGTAATCTGCTGTATAAGGGCATTGTCAAACTATACTAATGATATTGTACAAAAGTAGATAATATACAAGTAAAATACAATGAAATAATGTCAGGAAGATTTAAATTAATGCTGCTGTATAGGGGCATTGTCAAGGAACTAAACATAAATACAATTATACAATGAAATATATTGAATATATGAAAATGTGTCTATAGAAAACGATATAAATAGAAAATGCTTTGTAAACAAAAAATTGCACAGTCGTAAATCCACTTCGGCGTAGTGAAGCTATATTTTATATGTCAAAAAGAGGTGCGACGAAAACCTTATTTATTTAAAAACACGAAAATACTTTTTTAAACAAATTCACGTGCAAAATGGCACTAGTAAAATCACAAACGTTCAACCTATTCAATATTTACTCGCCTACCGTCGGTCAACGGTTATTGCC
Organism: Eupithecia abbreviata; assembly: GCA_943735965.1. Classification (NCBI taxonomy): domain Eukaryota; kingdom Metazoa; phylum Arthropoda; class Insecta; order Lepidoptera; family Geometridae; genus Eupithecia; species Eupithecia abbreviata. The sequence continues at coordinate 6,000,648 of OX030991.1, read as the reverse complement.
AAGTTTGAATATCAACCAAGTGGCAAAAACGTTTAGGTCACATTTACTTAACATTAAATTCTGGTAAATAAAAATGCAACAGCGTTCATATTTTTACACAAAAAGGAACCAATTTTTGGCCATCAAAAACCCATCTTGAGCTTTACATAACGCACTTACTGACATGAGAGCTGGTGAGTATCTGAAGCAGTGCATCAGCATTGCCATACATGGGGCAATGTAGCTAGCAGCGTTTTGGGGACGCTAACGACTGGTTTTGATATGGATAAGTTGAGTTACCTGAAGATTGTTTGCAGTTAGATCAACTGTTTCAATTTTAAATAGGTACTAGTTCTAATTTTCTATTCATTAATTGTAATATTTTTTGTTGACAAAGTAGGTAAAAAAATTCGGCGTGCATGATCTGGATTCCAGTTTACTAATTTTAGTGTACTCGTAATCCCTAAAAGTGAAAATATACATTAGTATGTGACCCGCTCGTGTGTACTGAGAAAAGGCAATAAGGTTATACTATACACCGGCCTGAGAAACACATGATTCGATTTGGGCTCTGCTGACCCACCTATCCTTTCCAAGATTAAGCAAACCACGGAATAGAGAAAACCCCAATACAATTGCAATACCATGGAACGTGACCCTTTCAGCGTCCGAGCCAACACGTCCGCACTGAGGACGCCATTGTGGCCGCCGAACAGATGTCGAAGAATTTTGTTTTCTTGTTTCGGTTTTCTGCGCTATTTTGTGTATCTTTGTCGTATTTTTTCTAAAAATCAACTGAAATGAGAATACTAAGACCACAAAGAATGCTATGATACAATTTAATAAATTCAATAATATAAAGTAGGTATACTTTATATTGCACGCTAAGAAACATAGACTCTGGTCACCAAGAACATTCAAATACAGTTTGATTAGATAGCTGCATTAAATTGGATTGCATACAAAATAACACAATATAAAGCTGTAAAACAAAATTAAAAAAATCATATGTATCCCCACCATTTTTTTATGAAAAAGTGTGTTTAAAAGCTAACATATCAACTAATCAAAGATTATCTCCTCCGTAGACCGAGACACGTTCTTGGTGACCCCGTTGACCCACTCACTGACGCTAACCCGGAAGTGACGGCAACAACTCGGCTTCCGCACACTACACACCCGACCAATAACCGACCCCGCCGGACGCGGGGTCGAAGAATTCCCCGTTTCCGCCCTCAGGTGCACTCGTGCACCTAGGCGTTACCTCCCTACCCTCTTGTAGCATCTGGCAACAGCCCAAGCCGAGGTTCGCACCTAAGTGGTGGCCCTTGTGCGTGTTGCCTCAACCTAATTTTTATCGGCGAGGCGCCCTCTGCGCCCGCCAAAAGTCCGGTAACGCTGTCATGGCCATCTGAGGTCAACAGCATAATAGTCCATTCGAAAAAAAAAAAATCAAAGATTATATGAACTCATCTTAAAAACATGTAACCACTCTAAAACAATCCTTGTCTTGCAGGTCGACCAGAACCGACTGTCACATGGTGGATAAACGGAACTCCAGCTCCACAGCACATCGGCATGAAGACTGACACACACGTGGTAGTGAACAGGCTAGAGCTGCCACATCTAAAGAGGGAAAACTTGAACACTACCTTCAAGTGCAGAGCAGCAAATACAAACTTAGTACCTCCACAGGAGAAGAGTGTGAGACTTGAGTTGAACTGTGAGTCTACAATAAAGTCATTTATAACGGGATATTTTCACGACCGAATTTTTGAAATTTGCAATTTTTCGGCACAGTTTCATGCCAAGAATGGTACAGGAGACCGTTTAGATTACCAAACACATGAACTTCAACTGACAAGAAGACTTCCAATTACCGGGAATCTGGAACCCTGTTATGAAAATGTGCAAAACTCGAATAAATTATGTAATAACTGCGTCGCGTTCTGATACCGTTAGTGTGTGTTCGATAAAATTACACCGGTGGTAAATGTAACGTTTGTAGCAAAAGGAAAGAAATGGAGTGAGTTGCAATGTACCCTACATTGCAACTCACTCGAAATGCTTTCAGTTATTTAAAGACCATTGTGTGCATGAAACGGTGCAGAAATATTAGCAATCTCAAAAATCAAATAATGGTAAATATCCCGCTATAAATGACGTTAGTGTTAATAACGATGATAGTTTCTTTACACTAAAGTTGGCGGGTCGCCGATAACTTGACAAAATAGTTTTGGCTGCCTACAATATTCATACCCTACAATTGTCGCATCAACCCACCAGGCATTATCGTCGACTTTATAAAGCGCGACGCAATTTCAAATTCATTGTTTAAATCTGCAGAATATCGTGAGCAAACTGGTTTTGCAAGCAAATTTTATAAAATAATAAACATCAAAGATTAATTTGTAAGAACGGTGGTGACTTACGATTCATCATAATACTTAAACTCCGAATTTATAATTAAAATGTCACTTTCTAGTCTAATACCTCCGAAAGTTATAAATATTGTAATCTTAAAACCTTTGAATTTAATTATACCTGGCTACCATATTTTCATATAATTAAAATCTGCCAGCTTATAACCAAATAAAATATAACTTCGGCGAAAAATTTAAACACACTTGAGTCTAAACGAGTCTAGTACCGCTTGAAAAGATTTTATGAAACTTCTTTATGTCAGAATGAAATTTGAATTTTACGGCGATGAAAAGATAGTAGCCCAATTAAGCGCCACGTAAAACAGATAGTAGGCGGCCTTTTTTTTATAGAAAATCTCAATTTCCAAGCGATTAAAGGGTAACCACTCCACTAATTGCAATTTCACATTAAAATTAATGAGCCATATTCAAAGTCATTTTTACTTGCTATAACAATGGGCTCAAAATCTTTATATAACAATGCGCTTTAAAAAGTTATCCTTCATGTTTTTGTTCGCTTTGGTTTTACCTTTCTTCATTGAGGTTGCGGCTTATAAAGTTGCTCTAACGAGCTTTTAGTCTTTCTATGTTTATATCATTTGTTAAATGATATAATGTCTAAATTAGAATATTTTGCAGAACCATTACGTACATACATACACTAGAAAAAAGTCACATAATACATGATCAGTTTAAATTTATTTACCAAAAAAGTTCTGTTTCAAATCTCCATGGGATGGGCAAAAATCATGAGCTGACTTTCACCTATTCTGGGGCTTTGAGGAAAAGGGCCGTTTTTTTTTATCTACCAGAATGAAAAGGAATATTATTGGAACCTAAATATATTTGCTGTGTGTGGCCTGTCCAGCATTATTTATACATAAGTACTGTTGTATTCTAGAATTTACTTTAATTTTAATTTACGTTAGCATGTATCTAACACAGTTACATTTTATAATTAAATAATTCATTTAACAATTTGACTGCGGTTTTTTTTCGACGACTGCGATCTTTTTTTTTACTTAAAAAATTCGTGCTGCCGCTCTACACAGCGGTTGTGTTGCGCCGCACATGCGTTTCGTTCGAAAAATATTACAGCTCTGCTGAGTCAAAAAGATCTGTATTTTCTCAGCCGCTGCGCTAGTGTGGATTTTCGCATATTAGTCACTTGTAAAAAACTCATACCGTGCGTTTTCAGCACTCAAAGTGTTAATATAATTTATAAAAACTCCTGGTTCTTATTATTAATAATTAATTATTTAATGCATTATTTAATGCATAAATGTGATTGTAAACTGCTTTGTAAACTTATTACAATAAATAAATAAATTAAATATCTGTCACTTTCAGTGCCACCTCTATCGGTATCGCTGGTGAACCGACCTCCAAAGCTGATTGCGGGCTCACCGTCCACGTTGAGATGCGTGGCGGACGGCAGTCGACCGGCCGCCCTCATCACGTGGTATAAGGACAACAGGGGCTATGACAAGAAAATGGTACGGTACCTTGTAATATATAGACCACTTCCAATCTTATCTTATTTAGGTCGCTAGTGGTACAATTACCCATTTTTTCCCTTGTTTGCAATAGTTGTCATCCTACTTAATTATAATTTAATTGCAATAATATGTTAAATCTTCACGTCAAGTCTTCTCGTCATCCATACCGCAATGGTTGAAAACGAAAGTTTTCAACCAGTGCGTCTTACCCGTTATGACCTATGGAGCTGAGAAGTGGACACTCACGATAGGGCTGGTCCACCAGTTCAAAGTCGCTCAGCGAGCTATGGAAAGAGCTATGCTCGGAGTTTCTCTTAAGGATAGGATTCGTAACGAATACATCCGACAGAGAACCAAATTTATCGACATAGCTCTAAGAATTAGCAAGCTGAAGTGGCAATGTTTCTTATATCTTGAGATATCTTGCTTCGTATCTCTTTTTACGTATATCATTTATTATTTATTTATTCCAAGCCACATTAATCATATCATAACCAAATTTTACTAACAAACTCGGTTAACAAAAACGAGTGAACCAAAAGGTGCGACTGAATTTTATAATTCCTGTAATCTTTACGTAGCCGGATTTAATACAAATATTTAAATTGTTCAATAAGTTGATTAGAAATAATAAAAACGCAGGCACAGTTTTTTTCAATTTGCCGTAAAGTAAAATCCAACAAAGCGGCGCACCAATAACACATATCCTGAGCCCGTTTGGTGTCCCACTATCAGTAATTTCCTCTTCAAATGCGGGCAATTATTCGCTCTAAATCATAGTCCTTCACAGTCCATCAACGGGCGAATTCGGTGCGGCTATCGAGTGGACTGCGTGTTTGGATTTACAATGAAAGTTAATTGAAGGATTACCTGCCGCGCTCGCCTATTGAAATTAGAGTGAACGTAGTTTAATTACCGCGTTTTACGTTGTACGCGCGCTATTGAAAAAGTTCGTGACAGAAACGTGGGGGAGGTTGGGGTGAAATGTATTTTACGGCGTTTTACCTGGGACGAGTCGATAGTGAAATTGAAGTTGATTTATTTCTGGACGGTGGTATAGTGAAATTATTTTTATGATTTGATGAATATAAAACCTATAGAATAGTTTAAAAAAAATAACACTCTATGTAATGTATTGTATTAGGTATATCAGTTATCTACATAGTATGTATTGTCCGGCATTATTTTCATTCCAGGGTAAAGCCTGTGCTTTTGATACGTTTTTTGGCTTCCATTGGAAAGCGAATAACCGGAAAAATGCTTATTAAATGAGTGCAAATGAAAACCCATCGCAGTAGAATGTCAATATCCAACACTGAAATAATCACCTGCTGTTAGTTTCATGGAATAGACTGATAATTTGATAAATTTTGTACCAAACTGAAAAAGCCATCAGTGCGCTACAACAAGACGACAAAGTGGAAAACATATCTGAGTCAATAGATATGTTTTTCGACCAGTTTAAACCCAAAAATAATCATTATCTTTTTTATCCTAGGTAACAGACCATTCAAATGAGACGTGGTCAGTCAGCACGCTACTCTTCACTCCTTTGCCAGCCGACAACGGAGCTATCATCAAGTGTGTAGCAGCCAACCCCAGTCTCCCGATGACCTCCATCGATGACCAAATCCTGCTCAACATTGTATGTTAGTATCTGTTCTAATTACTTACTTAATAAATCCTTTGGCTTGGTGATCCGATGAGTCTTGGTCTCCATTAAAGAAGACAGAAAGGAAAAAAATATTTGTCATCGTGTAGTCTAATATTTGTTTGGGATTTGCATAGTTCCCTATCAGCACCATAGAGGGGTTCTACCAAAACCTGTGTAAAAATGAGACAACCACGTTCCAATACTATCATCAAATTGACTCGTGGCTCTGTTCTATCATTTAATTCTATTTAACGACATAAGTTTAATTCCAAATTGATAAATGACCTTAATCGCCTCCTATTCAATCGTGTGTAATTAATAAGCCGTGGAAAGTTTGTGTCGGAACGTAAAAGTTATTAATAAAATGTTGGTGGTTTTTCTTGTGTGGTCGACTATCCATTAGGTACATGCTATTGGAACACGAAAGTTATACAGCAGAGTCCTTAGTATAAGTTGTGCATTTTACGAAAACTACCTATTTTCGTTTTTGTTACGTTCCTATACATTTAGCGCCTTACAGGGAGAGAAATATTTTTCCTAATATGACAGTGATGCAATAGTATCATACGATCTTTTCTTGTTTTTATATATTTATTCTTATTCTTTTTTCGTGTCTTTTGCAACTATTTATCACAAGTACACATAGTTTTCGAGTGATTCATGGTATTTTATCAGTACAACGTTGACTGTTCAGCGGTAGAAAACGAAAACTTTTTTCGTTTTATTATTGTACAAGCCCGTACTAACCATACACTTACAGTCATTATTTATAGATTAGTTCGGGGACCTACTTATTTGTGTAGTTTTGGTATTTTTTTCAATGACGAAGATTATACATATTTCTGGCCTTTCCGTATCATTTGCACCCAATGCGAATGGGATGGGACCATTTCAAACTGAAACAAAAGCAGTTTAGACGTTTATTTTGATAAGGTCTATATCCCATTACGACAATGCATAGAGTTTTTTAGTCTTTGTTGTTTTAAATCCTTTTTTATTTGATTTCACTAGGATCAATTCTGATCGCGTTCGCAAATGTACCTGATTTTTTTTTGGTTCTTTATTATATTTTAGGGACTTTGATGTACCTGATTCTTTTACAACTGAGAAAATAATTCGCTTTTATCTACACTGAACGCGCAGAGTCAGAATTTATTTGTTTCTTTGACTGACATAGCAAAGTGCATCAAAATAAATAAATTCTGACATTTCATCCAACTCGGCGCGGACAAGTGTGCGAGGTTTAATTCAGAAACCTAATCTGATATAATTTAAGGTGTCAGTTCAGCTTAAAAGAGCTTAAAGTTGCAGCTGTTATTATTACCTTTACAAAAGCATATAAAGCCTAGACACGTTTAAACACTTAGATTGTTATTTAATCCTGTATTTTAACTATGATATTATTTTAATTCAGACAGTCCTCTAGTGTCGTTGACACTGGGCAGCACTTTGAACCCTCACGACATCAAAGAAGGTGACGACGTGTACTTCGAGTGCAATATACGAGCGAACCCGAGGGAACATCGAATATCTTGGTACCACAACGTAAGTTTCAAATAACCAAAGTTCATATTGTAATTTAGCCCTTCAGGGAATCGCGTAGTAAAATTTATAGTTCGCTCCGTAGCCTCAAATAACAATGAATCTGTTCAGTAATAATTTTATGAAATGTACAGCAGTTATAAGGGATTTCTCTGAAAGATAATTGGTAGATCCTTTGACAGTAGGTTAAAAGATTTAAGGGTAGATCAGCAGATTCGTTGGTTTGCTTACCGGCTGTCACATTGACGTATACTGTGTGACAGCTTCTGTCAAAAATATTAATAAAAATGCAGTCTAATTGTCCACACTTTAAGGTACGGCCTGCGTATACTGGTAAAATTTAGTAGCCTAATTTTATTATTAAATAAAATACAAATAAAGAAATAAATTAGAACTTATATTTACCATTGAAATAGTTGAGCTAACTGTGGACTGTTGCAAACAATGTAGGGATAGCTCAACTGATCCATATCAATACCAATCGTAAGCGTCATCGAGACGCTGGCTGCATTGCCCCGCTGCAGCTGTAAGGCAATGCTGATACGCTGCCAGATACTCACACGCTCTTGGGTCACGCGTCGCTTCGACCAGATGTGTGAATAAATGCAATTTATTCACCATTATAATATCATTTATAACATCACTTTATAATGCATGGCTTCAAAGGAAATGTTAAATTATAAATTTAAAATCTTGTCAATATCTCTGATGTTAATTGGCAGTTTATTATATAATGTTTTAATAAACTTTTGAAAATTCAGAGAGCCTCTGTACCCCAATGGATGTTTCAACATAGTAACTAATTTCAAACTTACTCTAGGACAGGCCGGTAACACAGAACATGTCTTCCGGCATCATAGTGAGCACGCGCTCGCTCGTTCTCCAGAAGGTTACCAGACAAGAAGCCGGTGCCTATGCCTGCAAAGCAGCCAACACAAAAGGAGAAACTTCCAGTCAAGTAGTCAATTTACGGGTCCAATGTAAGTATTGGTCTGGTAATTTCAAAGAACCTTTTTGGGTTTAAACCTAATCTAAATGGGTTCTTTTGTGAACAGTTTTAAATCTACTTAAAATAGCCCGTCCCATAAATGAAAATAATATTTGTTTCCGAAAATCGGATTACTTAAACCGATGTCCTAACAACATACTCAAAAGACATGCGTTGAATAAAATAATTACTAAGTCTATTTGAGGCTTAGCCCAAGCCTTAAATGAGCTTACTTTACATTTTAATTTAGCAAAACTACGGGGCAAGTGTAAAGCTCAGGGGTGCTTTTACGTGAACATCAAATTCCTGGACACACCGGCTAGTTAATTTGCATAACCTTAATATACCTACATCGGACACACGGCCACCGGGCAACCCATAAAGTGTCACCGAGAGCGGAGTATGAATTACTGTCCTATAAATACCGATGTGTCTACGAAATAGTATTCAAATGATTGCGGTCGGGATCGACGTACCGACTTCCTTCCGCGGCCGACCACCCGCATAGTAATTGGCACGAAGGCACTGAAGGCTCTAAATCATCAAAATTATTGCCTATATTACTGCCGTTCTCCAACCCAGCTCGATCTGTTGTGGCGCTCACTTAAATTCATAGAGCGATGTTCTATTCGGCAGTGCGGCATAAATTTCCTAGCAAATCCTAAAGATACATTTGCTCGCTAGTGTAATAAGCGGTTGCTACTGTTTCTAGACTATAATTATTTATAGCCTACGCCAAAAATACATTGAATTTACTGGAGAAACCCAGCTTGAAGACTAGTAAGTATTATTTCAGGAAAGCTTGTACGCGCTGAAATAGTTTGTTTTATTTTCATTGACATTTTAACCATGTTACTGTTTTAATATTAATTAAGGTACTACGTACTTAGGTACTAAGTTTCCACTTGAATCACTTGGTAGGTACTTGAAAGTCTTTATTTCACTCATTATTTTAATTGATCATGGGTAGATTTTATCCGACTAACTTAGCTTATTTCGAGTCACAAAATGATTAATTGACATTTTTGATTTAGTTTGCGAGTATCGGGAACGATTAACAAAATTCCATTTGGAAAGATTCAAACCAATTTCACTAATTGCTAAAGTTAAATATCCAAAATATTTGGGAGCTCTGGAGAATTATTGCGAAATATTTCCTCAATTTGTGTTGAATTAATTCCGATCGAGTGGGAAGGGTCGCCGCTAATTGGAGACAAAATATGCGTGGATTTAGATTATGTTGACCGGCCCAGCAACATCCCCAAACTCATTATACGGTTTACTTGAGATGTCAAACCTTCAAGGTTTAGCAGGTAACTCACTTTCAAAGGTAATTTGTAACTTGCTAGCGATGTATACGAGTAATAGATAAGGCTTATTTCACAGGACATTTTATACAGGGTTCGCTTTTTTTCATTGGAACTTTTAGCCTTTTTCCAAATATATATATGACAAGTTTAGTTGATAGTAAATAAAGTACTAAAACCCACTGTCGCTAGCTGAAGCAGAGGCCCTCGTGTTACATACAATTTTATACTTAGAGCTAAGAAGAATAGAATAGAATAGAAAAAACATTTATTTTGACACAGGTACAAAATACAGGTATAGAATAAACAAACAAAGAAGTTTATCATTATCGTAAACGACACAAATAGGTGATATTAAGACTAAAATAAGAATATCTCCATGACCCTGCGCCGAAATAGGGGTTGGCTCAGCGTGTGCTGAACATTATTATATTCAGCGCTGTTTTTCAGCCAAAGACCTTAATTACTAGAGTCAATGTCCTACTAGTACACATAGGTTTTAATAAGAAGTAGGTTAATCTACGTGCCATTTAATAACTCACGGATAGCTATGTACGTAGTTGCTCTATCATTTATTGTACTGTATTTTGTGTGTGTACTTTGTATCCCTTACCTTCAATTACCGACATTGTTTAAAAAAAACTGATAATATGTTGTAAAATTAGTAACCCATTAATTGTCTCAGCTTCTTAGTTTTATCGCAGGTAGGTAATAAACTCCTAGTTTATGAAAACAAACTTAAATTAAATAAAGAAATATAATACCTAATAGACTCAAAACTGATATCTGCAAAGTAGAACGGAACATGCTGAGATAAATAGCCTAGCTAGTTAGGCATCATGTTTTTTATATTCTTATGTATGTAATTCATATGTGGATAGCGTTGTGGGCTACATTTTGAATATCGCTCAACTTTACATTGTAAAGTACTAACACAAATGTATAATAAATTAAATGTAGTCGTTTGTTATTCCTCAATAAATAAATACTTACTAGTTGTGTAAATATTACACGCGGAAGAACCACGAGCTAACATTTTAAGGCCTTGAACCTCTTCGATCACACGTTGATTATACCGTTGTCTGTAAATCAACAAGCACGTCCGCCGCGCCGGTTGATTTACAACAGCCGTGTATATTGGCGCATCGTGGATTTCCTTCCGTGGACGTTTCCAGCCCCACACTTAATTGGTGAAAGAGGGGAAGACGAAATAATTCGGGCACTGCCAAAATAATTGTTCGCATGATTTATATTTATCGCTTTACGACAGGAAACCTCGCTGTTTGGAGTTTTTAAATTTATTGTTATTTTATGCCTGTAATTTAGAAGGCCGGGCGAATGTTGAACATGAACAGTAAATGATGGTGTCTGAAAATATTGACCTACGCCTCTGTTATTATCCAAAAACTTCAAACTCCAATTCAAAATAATTAAGTTCTTACATAATTTAGACTTAAAAAATAAGCACTTAGACAAGTAAAATTTTATACTATAAATTATTATTATATAACATTATTTTGCTGTTTTACTGTTCTCCAACTTTCATTTCAGTGACGCTAACGATTTTCACGTAGAAAAACAGATTACTGTTTTCTATAAAGCTTTTTAATTCACATGAATCATTACTCATAACTTGACAGCTCTTTTGTTTAATTCCGAAAATCATTTAAGCCTTTATAGTCAGAAATTTAAAAACTATTTTTAGTGCATTTTCGTGTCGAGGAAAATTCTATACATCGTTACCTGGTAATAGTTAAGTACCTTTACATATGAAGCTGTACTACCGACTAGTTTCCATCATCCGTCTTAACCAAACTTAGTTGGTACTGCTCTTATGTATAGTTTACTAGCTGCGCCCCGCGGTTTCACCCGCGTAGTGATAGATATTTTGGATAATATACAATATATCTTTATAAATTGTAGCCTATGTGTTATTCTGATGTATAAGCTATGTATATTATTGTGAAGTTTCATCAAAATCCATTCAGTAGTTTTTACGTGAAAGAGTAACAAACATCCATCCATCCATCCATACTAACAAACTTTCGCGCTTTATAATATTAGTAGGATGTAAATATAGTCCAATACTCCTGTGGTTCAGTCACCAAAGGTGATCGAGGCCATACAATAATTATTATTTAATTCTGGAAAATTTAGCACCATGATAAAAATGTCAATGTGTTTTGTCCGATTAATTTTTGAATACTATTATTGGTTATTACCTTTTCTGTGTGTCCAGTTTATTAAATCGATAAATCGCACGTCCAAAGAAAAAATAAATACCCCTGATATCTCACTACTCCCCTCATGATATTATTGACCCCCACCCCTTACTTTCGGGAAAAATCATTAAAAATAGATACATATGCAGATAGATAGATAGAAAATTCTTTATTGCACTAAATAGAAAACTATGTACAGAAAAAACTTAAAATAAATAACAATTGGCGGTCTTATCGCCAATTGTATGGAAATTGTAACCAATGTTGCCAATTGTATTGTATCCTTGGAATGGATATTTTTAAAAATCTCCATTCTAAGGATTTTTCCAATTACCGCGTGGGGCTTAAGTGATAAATGGACAAATCGTTAGCTATATTTCTTCTACAGTTGCACCAGTCTGCGGTGAACAAAGCCCTCAAGTGGTGGGCGCGGCGTTAGATGAGGCGCTGCGCGTGCGCTGCTCGGTCCACGCTGACCCCGCTGACGTCACATTCTTCTGGCAGTTCAACAACAGTGGAGAGAGCTTTAATGTATCTCCTGCTAGATATGGTAAGTGTGTGTATGAGAACAAAAGGGTACATTGGCAAAACATATATGTATGTAATTTTTCAATCTTTTGATAGCTGTGCTGTGTTTTGTTTTAGGATATTTTTTTAGGTAGGTTGTAGGCCGGGTACGTAGTGTCATTCAAGAAGTCCATATTTATTCTTATTGAAAAGTAAAAATCTTGAAACTAAACAACATACCGAATACTTTTCCCACATAACGATCAAAGCACAATTTAGGTACAGACTTTTTTTAATTTTAACTGCTATATTCGAGATATAAGTAGTCCAAATTTATTCTTATTATTGTAAAGTAAAAAAATCTTGAAACTAAATAACATACCTAATACTTTTTCTTATATCACGATCAAAACACAATTTAGGAATCGACGTTTTTCAATCAAACTGCTATATTCGTCGGTAATTCTAAGCACATTCCTGAAGGTAAGCACCCAGAGCACCCTCGTCTAACACTGAGTCGCATCGAGACAGTTCAATCAGCACCTCATGTCTGTCGCCCTGAATGTGTAACGAAGCGCAATGTTTACGAAAATGGAATCGCTTGGCTTAGCAGACAATCCCCCTTACAGTTTTATTTAGATTCGACGCTCTTGCTTTGGAATTGCATTGGGGTTGAGCTTGGTGACGCGCACCACCAAACAAAGTTTTTGAAGGGAAATCTTCTTTAGGCACTTTTTTGGTGAACAAAAATTATGGAACTCGCGTCATCTTCACTGAACGCTTCCCAGTATAAATAAAATATAAAATTACTTAATTTTCACTTATATCGGCAGAATGAAACTGTGCCGAAATATTGGAAAAATCAAATCATGGTAAAATCCCTTTTTAAATGACTTTACTGTTAATAACCATGATAGTTTTAAAAGTTTTATGGTTGAAGATTGTTCCTATATCATATTTCATCATACTATCCAGATATGCATTTTTGCGAAACAATCTTTTACCAGATTAAATTTTAGGTTAACGGTTCACCGGCTCAGTGTTTCCATACGTACCTATGTATGGGAATCATTGTCGAGCGTAGGATTTTTCAATATTATTGTGTCCGAGTAAAATTTTGCGTTCGTTTTCAACTTTGCTAAAATTTCGAGGCTGAAACAGTACGCAGTATTACTACGACTTTTTAAACTTTCGCGATTCGTTTATATATAAAACATGTAGGAGTAATTTTTACTCGTCCCTGATATGAAGAATATTTATCGGTAAAGCAATATTACACATGTATTATGTATTACTATTCCTTAGTAGTAGTCATCATCTGATGATGATGACTATAGCAGATATAGGCTGATGCCTATAGCAGTCCACTGATGGACATAGGCCTCCCCCAATGAGCGCCATAGCGCCCTGTCTTCAGCTTGCCGCATCAAGCATCTACCTGCAGTCTTTCGCAGGTCGTCATCCCACCTGGTCGGAGGGCGTCCTACACTACGTTTACCGAGTCACGTTTGCCCCAGCGGCCATCGGTTCTTCGCGAGATATGGCCGGCCCACTCTCACTTCAGCTTGCTAATTCTTTGAGCTATGTCGATAACCTTGGTTCTCTGTCAGATGGATGCATTTCTTTTCGTATCCTTCAGAGAAACTCCGAGCATAGATTTTTCTTTTTTTTCTTTCTTTCTCTTTTAGTAGTAGTATTACCTGTTATCCGTCTCGTTATTATTATTCTATTAACATAAGTATAAAATTCTGTTACAAGTCTATTTGTTTTATTTTGTTTTTATTTCGCTAAACCAATTTTGTCTTCCAAACGGTCGTAAACGATGTCGTAATCACAATTTATTTTATTTAGATTATTAGATTTGGATTTATTTACTAAACAACTTACAAGGCAACTTATTAAGTCTAGACATGTCTTGAAAATACAGGTAAATCCCTTGTTGAAAAAAGTACACGAAAGGGAATAAATATATGATCAAATTACAGCAACATTGGTCTGAAAGATAAAACAAAATAGAGCTAACTATGTACTATATAACTATATATATATATTACTTACTACATTTTTTAAGTATATCTGCGGGCACTTGTAATTAGTCGTCAACAAACATGCACTGGTGTATCTAGGCATGTTCTATAATGTTTATATTAAAATTTGTAAACATAGCTGGAATTTTCTCCTAAATCTTGGTAATAAATAAATAAATGTAATTTTCTAAGACTCTCGCAAGAAGCTGTGAGCTTAGAGGAGACATGAGTGACCCTGACACTACATTAGTAGTTTTTTTAAACACTACAATCCACACAGCATCATCTAGCCCAAGCTAAGCCAAAGCTTTTGTTTTGGGCAGATGACTGATGAATATATGTAATACAATACATGACATAGGTACCTACATATTTTTTTATTAAAGACCAGAACACCTGGAACAAATTTCAGGAATCGAACCCTTCACCTCCTGCGTTGCAGGCGGGCCTTCGGCCACCGTGCCGCAGAGGTCTTCAAATGGATATCGTAATAACCTGCTTAGGGAACCTATGGTCCTTGAGCCATTAACAGATTTTCATGACCAAGTTCACAAGCAAAACTTCGTAATATGCATTAGGGATTAATATTATGACTACTCGTGACCGTCAGCTGCGACTCCGTGGGTGGATTGGGCAGCGGCAGCAATGACGACATTATTCCATATATTGGTTCAAATCAGAATTCTGGAATATGCGATTTGACGGTCACGAGTATTCATAATATTAATCCCTAATGCATTTTACTTATTTTCGCTCGGGAGGAAATAATTGACCAAATTTGTATCTGGCTCTCGGACCAATATGATAGGAAGGGCAGAAGATTTCCTAGCCTAGTGGGAGCTATCACCTATTCGCTGTTTTTTAGTAATTATATTCCTTCAGGAACGCTAAACGGTAGTGTGAGCGAGCTGAGATACACGCCGGCCAGCGAGAGAGATTACGGTGCACTCACCTGCCGCGGCTCCAACTCGGTGGGCAATCAGGCGCGGCCATGCGTGTTCCAGATTGTACCAGCAGGTTAGTACCTCTAGATACTAGGAGTAAGGTTGTTACTTGCGACTTTAAGCAATATAATACAAATACGCTTCATTGCACTTCAAGACCAAGAAAAAAAACGGTAAAGAATAACCAAACAAAGATACAGATGCACAAACATCCATCCATCCATCCATCTAAATATCATCAGTGTGTATATCGGCCTATATCCAGTAGGGACGTAACAGTAACAATAATAAAGAGGAACCACAAAATCAGTCAGACACTAAATACTTTACGAGTATTGTGATTTTGATGATGATGAAGATAGTCATTGAGATTTTAACATTATAACAAAGCAATGCTGCAAGTAAGTCTAGGAATAAGAACCTTCGAGCAATAATTTCTGTCAGTAGTAAAAAATGAATAGGTACCAATAAAATAGAGCTTATAGTCCTTTTCAGATCACATCAATAAAAAGCGGGTCTTCCTATGAAACATAGTAAAATCATAACGCCTCCTCGAGCACAGCAATATTGAACAGAAGTGTACTCCAGTTTCGATTTACAGCAGTTAGTGAAAGAGATTATGGCTCGCTAGCTTGCCAAGGTGCCAACTACAGTGGCCATACACAAACCCAGCTCCAGATTATTTCAACTGTGTTATCATTTTACTAAAACGAGCTTCCATAAACTGTCTAGGTACAAAATAATACACCTCAAGGCAAAATTACCTAAAGTTTCTAATTGATAAACTTTAATCCCTACAACTTTCTCAGTTTCTATTGACGAAGCCAATTGATTCAAAGTTTACATCACAAATATTTGTAAAGCTTGTTGAAGCATCTTTATAGGGGTAAGAAATCAATTTGAAGGCTTGACTTTATTTACCGACTGAGTTTAAAGAGTTTTAACTTAATGTAAGGCTCTTGGCTTTGAAAGCAAATTACAATTCGAAAGCAAATAACAGTCGTGAAGATTTTTATCGTATAGATAAATCGTGATTAATATTTAGCTACGCCAATAAATCTTAGAGTGGGTTTTCAGTGGTGAGTAAGCGCGGAAGAGGAAGAGTTTTCAAAAATTCGCATTTTGAATCATATCGGTACCTCCCTCTATCATTGTCTTTATTGCACTCTATATATATTACTCGCCGACACAATTAGGTAGTGCAACATTTCATGTGTGTGAATAACGCATGCACCTGACAGTGTTTTAACAACGTGTCGGCAGGCCCACGACTTTGGTGTTACTCTTTAAACATCACCTTTTCAGTGAAAAACTCAGATTGCACAATGGGTAAATCAGTGCAATTAAAAGTAAAAAGTAAAAGTAAAAAATCATTTATTTCCTTAGGCTTACAAAATAAGCACCTAGACAAGTCATACTTTATATATAAATTACTATCAAATAAAATTATTTTACTGTTCACTTCAATTTTTTGTCCACTGTCCAATTTGAGCAGTGACCTCCATGACTCCGAGTGGAATTGGTTCTACAACCACTCATAAATTGCACACATTTGGTCAAATTATTTGAACACCTCTCTATTATTTATTTTACCAGCCCGTCCATCGCCACCCCGCAACTGCACGATATCATCAGGAAACGGCTCCAACTGGATCGAAGAGTCCAGCAGGGACGACTTCGGGGACGCCCTAGTGGTGCGCTGTGTGACGGGGTACGACGGAGGTCTGCCACAGCTGGTGGTGTTAGAGGCACTGGACTCGGGGAGTGGGGTGGTGCGGTTCAATGTTACGGCTAATGAGACTGGTAAGGGCATTTTTAAATAAGTGTATCGTAGTTTAGTACATAGCATTCACTGCCCAGCCTTTGGGTTACCATCAGGGGCGTGAAATGCATAGTAAATCCTGCTACAGAAAATATCAAAGAAGTTGTCAAATGCTAATCCACATGTGTAAAGTTTGTTAGTGTAGGAAGAATGTAATACTATTCTACAGAAACAAATTTCACACACAGATTACTAAGCAATTTAGGAGTTAGTGCGAATTAAAGTTCCGTTTAATTTATAATAAAGTTTAAACGGTATAAGTTTAAAACTAGCCTCAGGACTTATAACGACGAGAATAACTTCGAGGTCACTTTGAAGGTGCTCCGGTTATACCCTACTGTAATTTCTCTATTCTATGTGGCTTACCGCAAACGGCAGTGTTCGTAGTTCCACGTACATTAAGTGAAATTGAGCGGTCTAATGTTACTGCTAATAAGAGTTCTCTTGCCATGGTAACTTGTAATCAGCTATAATTGTAAGCGTGTAAGATCTACAATCGTCTGAGTCCGTAATTACTCTGACCTAAACGGGGCTAATCTTCCAATCTACGGTATTATGTTTTGATGCATGGGAGTATTAAGCTGTTTTAAAATTTGAACTATATTAATCGAAGAAGAACTTTTTACAGTCGACTTTTGTATAATACGAATAATGAATCGATTTTTTTGATTACCGATAAAACAGTAATCAATCCCTCGCCGTGCCTACTTAATCTAAAACTAACTTTCTAAGCTAATTTCAGTATCGCAATATTCATTGATGCAAACACGATCACGTGTTCTCACCAAAGCACGCACGTATTTGTGCGGGGTTTCATTTGCTCTACCCCAGACCATGGTTTGCTATTTGTCTGGTGTGAACAATGCACATTTACCCCGTTGATCACATCAGACATAAAGACTTGACTTGTGCGGTGGCGGCTTCGATTATGTGTAAATTGATTGTGCCAACCCAACACTTTCCGCGGGTGTCGCAAGAAGCGACTACTGGCACTTCCCCTTAATGAATATATTCAATAAGACACTTCTGAGGAAGGCCTATGTCCAGCAGTTGACAACTAGGTATAAGATGTTGAAATTTAATGTTACGTAGGGCAAATAATTTACCCTATTTTGAAGATCCTTAGTGCTCAGAAGACGCGCCAAAAGCGACTACAGACACGTCTATATGTTTCATTCTAGACTTTCTATAGTTAAAATAACTATGCATTCCGCTTCATACAGATGGTGTAGCGCTATTTCTCGTGCCTGCTGCAGTATTATGGTCAAGCAGAAATGCACTTCGACTGACGGTACATTCTCGAAACGACAAAGGAGTTTCTGAAAGGATCACGCTGCAAGCCCTAACCTATCAAGACCCAGAGAGAAGAACAGGTAAACTTAATATTTCGTTTTGTTAGTTTGAAAGTTACTCGCAAAAGTTCAGTTTACATAATTATGAAGGTTGCTACAAATTCTGTAGCATTTGGTTTTGTCTGTAGCTCTCTTGATATATTATTATAATTATGTAATTCTGCATATTTAAGTTACAGTTGCTTAGAAATATAATGAAGTATATAGTTTGGAAACTACTATGTTGGATATTAAACAAAATATAAAATGTTTTAACCAGAGCAAACCTTTCAGAAGTTTACTTTAATTATATAAAGTGTCGCTCAACTAATTTAACTTCAAACAAGAAAAAAACGGGTCCTAGTGGAAATTTTTGCAGATAGGACAGTATCAAAGCAAAGAAAAACAAACTTGGTCGTGTTTTCTCTATTTAAATATAGTCTGTATTTAAATAGAGTACACACAAAACACTAAACAATAAATGTGTTCCTTTCTTTTATAAAGAATCACAAAAAGTTTTTAAGTTGGTATAGACGTCAGCAAAGCTATTGGTTTTGACATAGGTTTGAATGAAAACCGTATAAGTTGGTGGGTGTTAAAATAATTCAGATAACACCAGTAGTTACTAATACAAATGAGACTTACATCCAAGTAACATTCATTAATGTAATGGAACATACATTAACTTTGAAGTTTCATCGCAAATAGTAGAATCAGTCTCCTCAAGCACGTACATCAAACTAGATCCAATTACCCAAATTACTCGAAAACTAGTCCAACGCTTATACCAATTGCGTACTGATAGATAGACAATGAGGGTCCAATCTCCTAGATAGAACGGTCATATAAATTCTCAGCTATCTACACCTGCTAATAACGACCTCTCTCTCCAACGCCAGCAAAAGGCGCATGCCAGACAAAGACAACTCACGCCTAATTACTTGATTCACACTAGGACAATACCGTAATTTACACCAATGTCCACTGTAATTGTTCACTGCAAACAATGATTTGGGGCTGGATTTGGAATAAATTATCCAAACGAATATTATGCTTTCAATTGAGCAATCAGACAACATAACTATTACAGGTATAATTTAGAAATTGGATGAATACGAATCTAAATTGAAGTTAGCAATTTGATGGCTGTTTTATGATGAAACTAATGAACCGTCCATAAAATACTTAGGTTTTTACAAAATAATTCAATAGATATTTTAAAACAGTGAAATTCTCTGCGTTAACTTCTGCTGCGTAAAATATGAAGTTTAGAGAGATTTTATTTCGATTGCTTTCATATTTTTTATGGCTTATAAAATTTTCACAAAACTTAAGGTTATAGAGTTGTTTTAAGAACTTTTCTCGGTTTATTTAAATCATGCTGCGATATGAAATTTTTCTCACAGATGGAAGCAGTAACCTCATGGCTGGGGTGTCAAAAACAGCATTTTGGGCAATCATCTTTACGATAGTCATTTGTTCGTGTGGAGCAATCTTCACTGGTTATTTCTTGAGGAAAAAGAGGTAATTTTTTGAGTTGATATTCTTACATGGCTTGCTTCCCTTCAACAACTAAGATAACAAAACTATTTTCTGCCCGCGGCTTCGCACAAATTTTCTCGGAATTTATTCTAGTTACCAAACTACATACATGTATGCAATTTCAGCCCGATCCGTTCAGTAGATTTGGCGTAAAGAGGTAACTAATATCCATTCAAACTTTGGCATTTATAATACTCCTTTCTACCTGCGGCTTCACATATGTTGTTTACATTGAAACGTTTAAAGGTTATTTCTATCCCACGGGAACTGTTTTATGGGATAAAAAATAGCTTATTTTTGATTCCAGACTTATACCTACATCTATGCAAGTATTCCCGGAATAAAAAAGTAGCCTACGTTTTATTCCAGGTACCAAACGTATCGTGCTGAATATCTATTCAGCCCGCTCCGTTCAGTAGTTTTGGCGTAACAAACATTCATCCATCCATCCATCTAAGCTTTCGCATTTATAATATTAGTGTGATAATTGTATACATAGCATTATTTGAATGTAATCTTTCGAATGGTTTTGTATATTGACTAATATACCAACGTCGATATACAAACATATATTTCCTAATTATTATTTTTTAGAAGCACACCTCCAACGAAGCAGCCATCTTCAGAATTACAAATCAATGCTGCTGATGGGCAGTACGTTGTGGCATACACGCTGAAGCCTCCAAAACATGCCCAGCCAGATATCCTGAATCCACCTCCTGGTAAGGAAACACATTTTCCATAAAAGTAAAAAAAAAAACTCACTTTTTTAAAATATGCTTGTGAATACATCTAAATGCAAGAAAACATACCTTTTGTTGTATATAGATCGCATGTTCTTTAATAGAATTTTAATATTCAACTCACATAAATAGTTCGTGGATTCTTTGACTCATCATCTGGTCCACAGTTAGACACAGGCCTCCCACTGATAAGCACCTTAAAATAAAATAAAAACCCCTTGATAAATGCCTTATCGGCTCTAAATTCATGGGGGAGGAGAATATGTTACCCCTTTTTATAACATGAAACATGAATCTTTATATAAAATGTATTATTTGTATATGTATTTATACAAAAAATTACAGTTAACTTTATTTTCAATATAACTCATTCAACTTTAAAGTTATACATTTTCTTACGGACACTTGTGGAAAAACTTGCATTTACACTTTTGATTTGCAATGGTTTTCTTTAACTAGACCGGAACTTTTACACGATGAAAATATTATTTATTATTATGTCTCTCATTTACCATGATCTCGGGCCATAAAGTGACCCGGTCCTTTGGAAGGCTTACGTGGGGCCGAAGCCAACAGCACAGAGGCCCTTTGAGAAGTTAATCTAAAGGCGATGGCTACACATAGCGGGTATCATCCTCGGGTGCACAATATGATACACCCAAAGATGGTATCCGCCAGGTGTAGAGACTATTGCAAAGAAATAAAACCAGGCTATTGTGATTATTATTATTATTATTTATTTATTTTAAGCCATTATTGTCCCACTGCTGGGCAAAGGCCTCCCTTTTCTCCTTCCACTCCTCGCGATCTAACGCTGCAACAGGCCATGATGGAAGATGTACCTCGAGCTCGTCGTGCCATCTCATCCTGGGCCTTCCACGTCGCCTCTTAGCGTTGGGTGGGCTCCACTCTGTGGTGGTCTTCGCCCACAAGTCTTAGTGATGAAAATATTACAGTCGAAAAAAAAGTCGTCAGTCGACCGAAATTATAATGTCTATATACAATTTGTGTGTATATATACAATTTTATATTATTATTTGAATTTTTAAGTTCTAACCTTTATGTTCCTACATTGTTATGTTATTTTACTATTTTCTAGTGTGTTATTTCATTGTATCTTGTAGTTTTTAAGATGATAAAATGTACTAGGCATAACGATTTGGAGTTATCTATAATGTTATGGTCTTATGTAAAATAAACAATTTGAATTTGAATTTGAATGTCATTGTAAATTGTTTCACATGCATAAATGTAATTCAATATTTTACATACGAATAAAAGCATAATGTAGCATTGTCTTCTAGGGTCCCCGTATGGTATTTTGATTACAAAAAATTGGGATTACAATACAAAGAAATGTTTCCGTCACCATACCTGTCAAATTTTATTATATTAAGATGGGTTCATCCATTTATGCATGAAAATCTACATCAGACAGACATACAGAGTTACTTTCGTATGAATACGAAATATTAGTATGGATAACATAGAGCTAAATTGACCTCATCCTTTTTTTAATCGATAAAAAGGATACATTACAAACTATTTCGGCAACGGGTCATGTCTATTTGTTTATCAGGCTTTTTCGTTATAATGAGAATATTATTGGCTGTCAGTGTAATGTCCTCATTACGGCTTTGCAACAAAAACTACAAGAAACTTTGCTGCGGGGAGTGGAAACCACTGCCGAAGTTAGGGTGACAAATCAACATCGAGCTATGCTGCGCTGTACTGCGCTGTGCTATGTTTGGTCAACTCGCTCGTCTAATATTTTAATGAGGATACAAACAAACCATGCTGTGTTGTGCTGTGTGAGGCTACGCTCTGTTTAAAAACGCAGTAGTCTCGAGCGAGGCGCGCTACCCGCCGTGCTGAGCCGCGCTGTGCCGAACTGAACACTTCAAATAATTTACTTAAAAGATTGCTAATTTCTCTTCTGTGCTTACGGCTTTTTTATATATGGACTTATTAACGAATGTAAATAATTATAATGATTTTTAGTCATTCGCAAATATTTAAAAAAATCGTCTTCAGTGGCAATATTCAATTCAGAAAATTAAATTCTCCGTATTTTTCACGTATGGTGTGTGGTAACAAGCTACCGTGACTGGACTCTTTTAACGACAAAATAACACATAAAATATCCATATCCGCTTCTTCTTCACTTTCGTCTTCATCGGATTCAACTATGTCGTAATGTTTACGATTTTTTGAAAATAAAGTCATTTTTGACGAGATAAACGACTACACTACACGAGCTGCTGATTACTTTTAATACTGAGCTAAGCAAAGCGCAGCACAGCTTGATGTTGATTGTTAAAAAAACGTAGCTTAAGAAACACAGCACAGCGCAGCGCAGTACAGCGCAGCATAGCTCGATGTTGATTTGTTACCCTCAGTTTGTTGTCTGTGGTCAGGATGTTTTTATTTTGTAGTAGCTAGTATATCATATTTTTAGATGTACATTATATTGACCTTTTAATCCTTTTTTTATCTAAATGTAATAGTTTGACTCTGCCTCTGACTTGGTACCTACAATACTGCAGTGCTCTGCGGATAAAATAAAATGTATTCTAAAATAGCATCATAGTGATTGTTGTTTTGTGGCTAAAAATAGTAGGAAACTTTTATATTTTACTTGGTTAGTTTTAGGTTTAAAGTAGTTAATGATAACGTACGGGATAATCAAACTAATGACTCAAAGTTCTGAAACAAACTGAGAATTAAAATAAAGACAGGTTTCTTCCGGGATTTTCTCATCACTTATTCCCTAAATATTTAATTATTGGCTGTCATTATTCGACCAATAACAAGATTAATCATTGTTTTAGTGTAAATACAAACTTTCTACACAAAAATTGTTAAAAACTTCTCTAAAAATATGCAAAATGATCCCCCACAAACCTATATCTAAAACTCCAGCGTTTTACATAAAAGAACACTTTGCCGACGCATCAAAAAATGCAGTCCAATTTACGCGTTTGCCTACCCTCAAAAATCACAGTGTAACTGGTTATTTTAGATGGATGCCCTGCGAGCGTGAAGTGTGGGATTGACGGCGGGAACGGAGCCCTGCAGAGCGAGTGGATCGAGCGCTCGCAAGAGGAAACTGCACCGGTGAGTTTTCCGCTGATGGATAGCAATCAGGATCTATATTTCAGCGCTCCGCAAGGGCCTGTCATCGTCATATTGAAAATATGATTAACATATAGTACCTATATGTTTTTTTTTTAAGCTTTTATACCTCACTTAACAGTATTTTTGCATTCTGTCTCTGTTAAAAAACGATAATACAAAATGGTTCTTTTGACTTTTGGGGGGGTAAAGGGAACTCTAACATTTCGTCTCCCAAGCCAACCAAACCTGCACGTGGTACACCCTGCTAGATAACGAACCAAGCTCTGGTGAAAATATCAAACAATCTTCAAAATTTTATAACTCAGATAATTTACAATTATTTTCCATTACGTGACACTAGCAGAAAAGTGTACAACCTGATACAATTGCCATTAACAAAGAATCATCACCATCTTTTGACTTTGACAGGTTTTCTTTTTAGCAGGAATAATCTGTATGTAAATATGTATGGAGCTTTGAAATATGATTCTCTATTCCTGACATTAAGTCACGTTATTTCATTCTCTTTACAGATACTAAAGTCGCCGCGAGCATCAGTGTCAAGTAAACCTATTATGGGAACCACGACGCTAAGCAGGCGGGAGCATTTAATAGCAGATGAAATACCGGGCCCCGAGAGTTGTGTATAGAGCAAGATTAAATAAATTGTACTGTCTTCTATTGTGAAGTGCTGGGTGAACTATTTTAAGAGGTTGGACTGAAAGCTGGGTACGAACCGGTGTTGCGGGGCTTAATGTAACTTGTCACAAAGCGAGTGATCAAATATCAAAGTGTTTTATTTTGACTCTTGGTCACTCTTGTACGTGCAGTTAGTATAGGGAAAGAAGGCACTCACATTCCGCAAGGATTCGGATTTTAACACAGGGCGTAAAGTATTATGATTGCTGCGAATGATACATTACGCCACGTCACGCCAGTCATACCCAGCTTAATATGTAAACTTTTTTTTTAACTGAAGCCTAATTATGTTAATCTTATATATCTTATAGTAAAGTTGATCTGACCTCTAGGTTGTTTACAACAATCTGCAGTTAGTTTAACTATTTCAATTGTAAATACTAGTTCTAATAATTTTCTTTGATTATAATTTTCTTCATTATTAAAGAAAAGTTAATCTGTAGTTTTCTGAAATTACAGGCTAATTAGACGAGGTATAATTATTTTAATGAGTTTTGTAAAGTGGTTCTCTGCCTCTAAAATAATTCACCCGGCATATTGTTAAGTTTTTCCCTCAGAATAGTGCCAGAGAATGTGTAAATAAATTAGTACTAATTGCCGTCATATCCTTAGTCAAGTCGCTCAGCGAGCTATGGAAAAAGCTATGCTCGGAGTTTCTCTGAAGGATAGGATTCGTAACGAATACATCCGACAGAGAACCAAGGTTATCGACATAGCTCAAAGAATTAGCAAGCTGAAGTGTCAGTGGGCCGGCCATATCTCGCGAAGAACCGACGGCCGATGGGGCAAACGTGTTCTTGAGTGGAGACCACGACTCGGTAAAAGTAGTGTAGGACGCCCTCCGACCAGGTGCGATGACGACCTGCGAAAGACTGCAGGTAGATGCTGGATGCGGCAAGCTGAAGACAGGGCGCTATGGCGCTCATTGGGGGAGGCCTATGTCCAGCAGTGGACTGCTATAGGCTGATGATGATGATGATGATGATGATGATGATGATGATGATGACTTAGTCAAGCTCGACAAATGAAGATTAAAAGAGACGTAAAAAACTACACCTCATTGCCATGGTAACTGACAAATTGTATTCAATAGCGATCCCGCGCGGGTCCTAAGCTAGTTAATTTATTTACTTACAGTGGGTTTGTTGCTCGATATTTTATACTGGATGGTTAACCGATGCCTGCCAATTATTTAAAATCTCGCAATACACAGTGACTTATTCGGTTGGAAAAAGTAACAAATCTACTTCGAATTTGTATTGTTACTTCTAAGCTTACATAAGTACGAGTACATTATTCATTATTGTAGTGTTTTTTCTTATCTTGACCCCTCAGACCAAAACATTCGTATTTTTTGTCGTAGGTTTTAAGAATTTTGTAGTAAAAGATGTGTATTTTCTCATCTGCTTCATAATAGAATCTTGTAAATATATACCCTGTAAGTTGAAGTTGAATTTGTAGAAATCTTTTGTATATAAAACTTGTATGTTGACTGTGACATTGTGATAAAAAACTTGTAAATAAATAAATTGAAAAAGTAAGAAACGAATAAAATAATTCAGTTCCTTCAGCCGTGTTTCTTTATTTTCCTTAGACAACTTTACGTTTAAACATCCTCAGGCTTTTAATCACTATAATACAAATACATCGTTTAAAAAATACAAAATTCTCTATACTAATATTATATCTAAAGAAGAAAGTTTTGATTGTTTGTTTTTATTGAATAGGCTCCGAAACTACTGGACCGATTTGGAAAATTCAATCACCTTTGGGAAGCTACACTATCCCTGGTGAACATGGCTATAATATTTAAGAAATGTGAAATTTGAAATTTACGCGGGTGACACCGCGGGAAACAGCTAGTTTATTTATAAAGAAAATATATCTGGGTATTTCGGTTGAGTGATGCACCAATGTATAGATTACATCCTAGGAAAACACACTGTCACCTTGTTCATTATCAAGTTAAGCTGTAGTTATTGTATTCTCTTTGCTGTTGTGCGTTTTCTAATAGCCAAAAATCTAAGTTATCTGTATTTATCTGATATATACATACTAGCTAGATCTTGCCTAACATTTAAATTCCAAAAATCATTGACAGGTTCGTACTTTCTTCTAGTATCCGTTTTTTGAATCCTCTATAATTTTTATTTTTAAATCCTTCTATCCCAAAATCCAGACAGTTCAATCAAAAACTGGATACGCACGAATGCTGTCATCTGTCATTCTCGTACCTACATGTTTCCACGAGGTTTTCACTATCACTCACAGGTTCACCGGAAAAACGTATAACAATTTGCCAAAAAACCGACGAACACTTTTTGTAGGGATTACCATAAAGGCCAATTCTGCATGCGACATCGCAACGCAACCTAATTGGTGGTTAACCAGAACCCAGTTGTGGATTACTCTGGATCTTAATTATTGCACGCTAGGTTTATCTAAAAGCATCGTAAATCTAGACAGTTATCCAATAATAGCATCAATTGATATTGAGTATAGGTATCATAATCACAATATTTCAAGACAATGAAAAGCAGAAATCAAGGAAAACCGTAATAAAAAACAACAAAAGCAATAAAATAATAAACAAAACTTAGAATTTCTAAGACAGTCCCCTAAAAGAGCTCAGCTTACTCAAGTCCTCTAATGAGCAGTATATTTCATTGAAATTACGTTCGTCAGCTTACATTTATCTAAGTTTAAGGCGAGTAAAGACGCAGCATTTCTTTCTAGGCGTCGAGAATGGCGCAAAATTCCCTAGCGTGTGCTCGTTTAGCTCGTAATTTTTCATTGAGCCTGAGAGTCAGCGGGAAAGCCTCCAATTAAGTTTCTCTTTACCGTTTGCCCGGGAAAGGGGAAGAAAAATGAACAACAGAGGCAAGGGACAGTTGCGAAGCCTACTGCCGTATGATGTCAAATGACCTCGGCAAACTCTCGAGTGGTCTCTTGTTCCACGTTGCGTTTTTTGTAGAGCAGTTTGTGGCTTTTCACTGAGAGAGATCAAGGGACATTTTTGTCGAGGCAGCGGTGTAAACCGAAAGTGTGATTTGTGAGAGGAAGCTTTCGTTTGTGGTTTTATGCGAGTTTTCTTTCTGATGCGTGTGTCAGTGCTTTTTTGTAAGTGTGTAAGGTACTCACCGTATTTGGTGGTTTGACATAATAATAGATAGATGAAAATTCTACATTGCACACTTATTATTAGAAACTATGTACAATAAAAATACCAGGGATCTGTGTAGGTTTTATAATATCATGAATAAAATACTTACATAGAAATATACAACATAATATATAATTATCATAAGATATATATACATATTATACTTACGACACATAGATTCACAAATATAGTTTGTTTTAATAGGTTGGCATAAACCTAAAGATAGGTAATTGTTGATTTTATTAATTCATAAAAATATTAAACATGCATTTTGCGAACAGAGTGTAAATTAAATTACTTTATCGTTTTTCTGACAGTAAATTGCACTCACCTAGTGCCCATAAAATTGTAGGTTGATTGAGTCAGTATTTTTATTGTTTCGGGCCGTGAATCAATGGCGAATGTTTGAGTAATAAAAACTTTACGATTGTTTTCACGGTGGAATTTGTGGCCCGTGAAATGCTCTTCCACAGTCATTTTCTTACTGAAAGCTCATCTCAAGAGACTCCGCTCTTTGTTATGGCCGACGTTTTAATTTGCTTCACACCTGTATTCAGTAGAGGTTTTATTGCCTACGCACGGATCGACGCAATCTGTTGATTTCGAGAGAAACAGGTCAAGTCCTTTCAAGTTACTACCGTTTAGGAGTTACGTGGAGAATTCATTTTGTATTTGACGACGGGTGGGTCATTCTTCTTGTGAACGTATACCTATTGTGTATAAGGTATAGTCCTCACACCACATAATTGCAGGATTTCCAGGCGAGCAAGTTCTGCCTCTCAATTTGCCCCTTTCGGAACATGCGTACTCATATTCTTTATTACCTCGAGGGTAAAACCGCAATGCAATCCCGTCTACAGGCAGTGTACAAGGTGACCAAGGATATCCGAGCGTAGGTAGCCAACGGTGGGTTAACTAATTGGGTAGGGCGGGTCGGATGTGCGAACAAGGCAAATGAAGATTTATCATCCACCTCGGTCCACAGGGCCCCGGTTATCAGGTTACGGATTATTTTTGTTGGCGCTGTACCGGTCCGGTTGAAACGGTCAATTGAAGTGAAGAATGATGTGATGTTTGCATCCGGGTTGTGTCGGTACAAAGGTGTGTGGTTATGGAAGACATTTTATTAAAGTTTTATAGTCTTGAGTAGTTAGGTAAAAATAACTTGTTTTGGTAGAATGTATTGCTGAATGAGTATTATTAATTCGTACGCGCCACTAGACGTGTATGCACTAGCATAAAAACCATAAAACGCTTAACTTTTAACAGGCCAGTGATTTATGTTGTTATATGTATCTATAACTACATCACATTAATATTATAAATTAGAAAGTATGGATGTTTGAGTGTATGAATGTTTGTGAACTGTACATGTCAAAACCATAGAACGGATCGGGCTGAAATTTTGCATATACACGGTGTAACATATGCAATCTTCGTTCAAAAAATTCAAATTTAAAAATACTACCTATACAGCCAATCACAGCAATGCAAGATAACGCTGTCTTCATTCCAAAATTCGAATTCAGAATAAAAAAATAGCATACTACCTAATCAGCCAATCACGGCGGTGTAAGATCAAGACATAATGCTTT
This sequence comes from Eupithecia abbreviata, assembly GCA_943735965.1. Taxonomy (NCBI): domain Eukaryota; kingdom Metazoa; phylum Arthropoda; class Insecta; order Lepidoptera; family Geometridae; genus Eupithecia; species Eupithecia abbreviata. Next base: position 5,971,544 of record OX030991.1, on the reverse strand, counting down.
TATTTAGCTATCCTTTCCTTGACATGATCCAGTAGTTTTTTGTTAACAAATCACGGATTTTTGGCACTTACACTATTTTAATTACATTTTTCAACATGATTCCTTCGTACTAGCCAAATGAAATTTTCATTTTTATTTTTCATTAAAGCTGTTTTTAAGATAGGTTGCAGAAAAAAATAATATACGAAATATTTTTTAGAACCATTTCAAGTTAGATTTTGAAAAGAAATTTTGCTTTAATTTTATATTTGGTTTTTTATAAATCTAAGAGTCAAATTTGAATAGGGGTACTAAAGGCCCACTATTCATCTTGTTTAAAAAAAAAGACAGGGTCGCAGACCCAATATTTTGGCTGCAATTGCGAAATTAAGAATGAATTCTGATTTTAACTAAAATTTTACTAAAGTCTAAATAACTTTTGAACCAGTGAATATCGCTGAACATACAGGGGGGTTAAATCGATAGGTACTCCCCCCCATTTACCGATGGTCCACCCCTCATGTTACACCGTGTATAAGCAATTTTGAACCTGGATGGGACATGGGTAACTTTTTATCCCATAAATCCCATGGGGTATAAATCACGTTTAAATGTTTCCATAAAAACAACGCGTGCGAAGCTGCGGGTAGAAACTAGTACAAAATATTTCAGGACAGTTTATAAGTGCTCAAAGTGCGTACTTTATTTTAATGTTTCCACCTAAAGTAACCCACGAATTTATACAAACCTTTTTATACCATTTACCAACTGTACTAAAAATTGCTTATTTAAATATTATACGCCTAAGTTTCAAAAACGACAACATTTTTCAATTATCTATTCTAAATTTACGCAGTAGATATTTTTCAAGCAGCCTTCTCTGAAACAAGGCAGCTTTTCAAAGGGCAGCTGTCACTGGGGCAGAAAGACCACACGCCAATACGCCTCGCCCTCCAAAAATCAAACCCCATTTTATTCCTCGAAAAACAGAGGGAAATCAACAAGCTCTCGCTAGAAACATTTTAAGCTGGCACTCAATGATTCGCTGGTTACATACTTCCTGGCGTAAACAGTCAGTTGGGGCGCCTACGGCTTTATTTATCCTTACCGACAACAGATTATTTTTCGTGGATTTTGAGATCGGATTACGAATAAGGTTTTACAGGTTTAAAGTTAAAAGGTTTTAATGATTGTATTTGTGACGTATAGAGATTTTAAAACTAATATAAATTATGATCGTAATGATATTTTATTGAATAGGTAATTGAGTCATTTTTTATTTGGATGAGGTAAAGTAAAATTCGGAAGTTAATTTGTCATATTAAGACGAATATTTTTATACAACTACTCTGCGTGAGGGTAGTAGAGAAGGTTGGGATGACCCTACCCCAGCAAAAAAGTTTAAAGAAAATAAAAAAAAGACTATACAAAAAAATAGATATGAAAATTGTTGACTTGTCTTATCAATAATGGTTTTAGGAGCCTCTTACAAAAATAATCATAGAAGTCGGTATTGATTGATTAAATTCCAATTTACAGTTAACGTTAGTTGAATCATGGCTATTTAATTTGATAGTCTAAACTTTAGTACCGTCACCATTTACCGTCTTTAGAGTTTAAAGACCTCTGTGACGGTAAAACTAAGTTCCCGTAGCCTGAACTAGTGATTGAGTTAATTCGCTCGCTCGTTGATCAACGGCCGGCGGCGCAGACCACCAGCCTTGGCTAATAATCCTTCAATTTGATTGCCACGAAATCAGCTGCTATTTATAAAGGATTGAGTGCTGTGCGCTGTTAGCCGCAATGTGCAGGGCATTTTACTAAAAGGACGTAGCTCAATGACTTTTATTTTTAAGGCTTATAAAATAAACTTATTATACAAGGCAAATATAAACTTGAAATTATTGTCAAATAGGCTAGTTATTTTGTTCAACAAGTCAGCAAAACGATTTTTTGTTACGTTGCTGATATTAAATTCCGAGCTAGCAGAGTCTAGAGTTACACAACACCTAAGAATGAAAATCACAGCTCGTGTATCAACCGACAGCCTATTTATAAAAGATACAATATCCTCAACTAAACTGGGCAACACTCGAGCATGTTACCCTCCGGTCACATAAGTAATCCTAGGGTACTGATCGCCAATGAGGTATGTTTTCCATTTCTATGCTAATGGGATTTGCCAATGAATAAGGTTTGAGGCACAATACCATTATCTTACAGTAAAAACACTACATCGTAGAATCGGGTAATCTAATCATCCACCTCAGATGCAGAGGGTTCGATTTCCGCCGCGGAACAAATGAACGTTTTCTGTATAAGAATAAAATGTGTGTATTTCCGAAATGGAAAGTTAGGTAATGTACTTAGTATAAGAATCGAAATATTTATTAACAATTACGCGCAAAACCTTCTCCGAAAAGATCTTATTAAATGTAGTACGCGTGTATAGCCCGCACTCCCAATTACTGACGCAAACACATCCTTTTTGTAGAAGAAAAAACAACACCGACGACTATAGAATAAAAAATCTATCATAGCAAGTCGTCAATTAGTTTCATCAACATACCTATTGTTAGATCTTATCTGAGAAGGTTTTACGACAATTGTTACTAAATATTTTTATTCTTATATATTGTAATGAATTTCATATTAATTTATTTATTGCATATACATACATATGTACATTTCTGCAAAGTCACGTCTGAAAATAGTATTTAACGTACTTAGTTTATCTGATATAGGTTTTTCATGACATGATACCAAAGGTCGGAATTTGTCTCGATGAGTCTGTGAATAGCGCCTAGCATTTGCAGCCAACATAAATATTATGATGTAGTTTTGATCTTATATCTCAGAAAAAAACTTAAGGTATATCGTTCAGAAATACGGAGATAATAATGATAAAAAGCCTTTGCCTACTTTAAAAATGTGAATATTAATATTTAAAAAAGGACATGTAGGTTCCTAAGTAGCTACCGATTTCTTTGGTACAAATGAATATTTACTACTGACATTGTCATAAAGTAGAAGAACAGCCTGATCCTGAAAATCGATACAATAAAAACTTCCAGCGGTTTAACTGAATGATATACTGTATTGTGGTCGGGCGGACATGCCTCGTGAATTTATTTTTCCTATCTCAACGGTATTGTTTCTTTGCACTTCGAGAATGGATTTTCGAAATTGGAATTTTTGTAGTTATTGGAGTATGGTGCTCGAGTATCGATAATGTTAGTCATTTTAGTAGCTGCTTGTCTCATTTTATAGGTACTTTAAAAAGGTTATGCGTTCGTAGCTACGAACGTTCTAAGCTCTTTATACATAACATTATAAATGCGATTTTTTTATATATGTTGCCTCTTCTCGCAAAAAGCACTTAACGGATCGGACTGATATTTTGCATCGATAAAGATCTAGGATTAGACCTGGTTTAATTTAAAGACTTACTTCTTTTTTCAAAAAACAGTTCGCGGTTAGATGCTTGAAAGTAATAAATTAAAAAGAAGAAGAAAAATATTTAAAAAAACAACCATACATACAGACTTACACTAGTATTAAAATCCATTATAAAAACTAAATTTAAAAAAAAAAATCGGTCTTTACCGGATGTCTATGTCCAGCAGTGGACATCATAGGCATCAGTGGCTGCGATAGTGATGAGGTTTGTATTCATAGGTTTCTTGACTTCGTCTTAAGTTCCCGAACAAATATGTGCTTTAAATATCTATTTGAACGGTTTTTAAGATGTTATAAAACTCAGCTTAGTGTTGCCAACTAGGTGAATGTGTGACCGTAGCTTTTGATGTTTAACGAATACTTTTTACCCTAAATATGGGTATTTTCACATGGGTGTTATAGTTTTAGCTACGAAAAGAGTTAATTTCTTATGAAGAATTCCTACATTATTTTAATTAAAATAATTTCCATGAAAACAATACGAGTAAAGCCGCTGATAAAAACTACTTTACTAATAATATAAACGCGAAAGTTTGTAAGTATGGATGGATGTTTGTAACTCTTTTACGTAAAAACTACTGAATGGATTTTAATGAAACTTTACAGTAATATAGCTTATACATCAGAATAACACATAGGCTACAATTTATAAAGAAACATATATTGTATATTATCCAAAATATCTATTACAACGCGGGTGAAACCGCGGGGCGCAGCTAGTTTAATAATAAAGCCGCTGTCCCACCGCTGCGCATAGAAAGGCTATGTACGTGTATCTAGGGCCAGTTACTCTATACCTTATTAGCCGTTCTTGATATTGTCGTGATCTGCCAAGAATTCACCATTCAAGCCAATTAGTATTTTGCCCAATAACAGCACGTAGGTCCTGGTTTTCACTTCATATACACATCCTAAGACCCTCGCTGTTGATTTTTGAAAAAGTCAACAGAAAAAACATGTTTGCCGAGACGTATTCAGAATTTCCACGGGCAAAGACCTTTGGAACCCACTCGCAATTTTATTTCACGTTGGGGTAAACACTTTCAAAGACGTATTTCCCGCTCGACAAATAAAAATGATATATTTTAATACTTTTCCCCTTTCATCGTTGTATGATACCTGTCGGCGTACCATGTAAAGGTGCGTGGCAAGAAGCAACCGAATATTAAACTTTTCCCTTCGCAACTATGTACCTACGTATATAGAGATCACCCACGGTGGAACAATCGGTTACAGTTTTCTCGCAGATATCCAAATTCTATTATTTGTTCTTTTCTTAGGACGTTTATTAACAACATTATGCATTATGTTGAGCAACATTATGCTGAGACAGGACCTATTGGTTCGCTTTGTGGAGTCGCTTGTTGCTTGTATATAATACATACGTAGTTATTTTTTTTTTATTTGTTTATGTTCTTGTTTACTTATAGATTATTATTATTTCGTAACAAGCTGTAATACTTGTGAATCAATAAATGTTTTTTCTTTTTTTTCTTTCTTTCTTTCTTTTTTATTACTCTTTCACGCAAAAACTACCGAATGGATCGGACTGAAATTTGCATACAGGTAGTTTCAAGCCCGAAATAAAACATAGGCGACTCATCAATCGCTTCCCATGCGATAGAAACAATCTTAGAACGTTTCCATAGAAATGACGCGTGCGAAGCCGCGGGTAGAAATAAGTAATTATTAAGCGAGGTGTAATACTATGAACTATGAGCCACAACAACGAAGAATATTACTTGGTTCAAAAAATCTAGTTATAAAACCTGTCAGCGATCGTTCTTCCAGCTGTATTAAAATCAAGGAAGGTTTAGTTTGTTCGGTAGAAGACGGACGAGGCTGCGACGTGCCGACAGTTAAGACCTTCAAGACACTGCTAGTTTCCTCACCGGATATTACACAGTGACCTATTTAAGTAGCTTTCATAAAAGATTTATTTACTTAGCGAATATTGTTCGTTTCCTATATTTAGCTATCGAAAAAGTTCTACCTGCAAAAGGTCATTGAAAGCCATTATAAGTTTCAGACGATCGCTGACCTTAAAACTTTGCGAACAAATGAAAGGTCCATTCTACTAACTCCGTGATATAGGAACCTACATGTTAGTCCTGAACTTAAGGTGCGTCCAGATTAAGTAACATGTTATCAACTTTTATATCTACGATTGTTTCTATATTTACAAGTAGTACATTAGCTATCTTTAAAATCTGGTCTGCGAGGTACAAGGTGGAGGTGCGTAGGTCAAAACTAATATCTTAATTGTTTTTAGAAATGTCATCAGAATTTAGAATAAATTTCGTTATATTAATAATATTTATAATACGTTTTTTCTACTAATAAAGTATTTGAGACCTCGATAGACTCCGAGGTGGCGCGGCGGGCATAGGTCCGCCTGCGACGCAGGAGGTTGCGGGTTCGATTGCCGCCTCGGAACAATTATTGTGTGTACGATCTGCAGATATTTGTTCCGTTTTTTTTTTCATTGTTCCGGGTGTTCTGGTCGTTTTCTATGTATAATAAAACATTTCTTTCTATGTAATGTATTGTATTATGTATATCAGTTATCTAGTACCCATAACACAAGCTTTGCTTACCATGGGGGCTACATAATGCTGTGTGGATTGTCCAGCATTATTATTTATTTATTATTATTATTATTTTAGACTACAACTTCTCGCTTATACCAAAAAACCTACCAAAAAGTATGAGACACATAATATTCCGTAAAAATCGTCAAATCTCTAAAAACCATTCAACTATAATAGAGGTACTAATTCAATCACTGTCAATTACGAAACATAGTTAGAATAGAATACAATAGAACACTTTTATTAGCACACACAAAAAAGACAGATATAAATAAAAAAAACACACACATTAAGCTAAAAAGATATAACACTAAACTAAAAGATAAACAATAGAAAATAGGTAAAAATAACATAGCCTGTCCTCAGTGCGCGCTAATTAGGTCCAGTGTCGCTACCGCCCGAGGACTATAACGACGCTGGTTTTCAGGCTGAACCTATGGATGACGTCACATTACACAGGTCTGTGGTCTGTGGTCTGTGGTAGTTCCTTTCTATCCGATAGAGGCGCTGCAAGGTGTCAAACGAATGGAAGGCTACAAAATCTTTTTTTTTTATCGTAAACTAACGCTCAACCGATAAGTACTATGGACTCTTGTGTGTAGAATAGCGATTGCCACGTTCCAACTTGCAATCGAATTGAACCATACGAACACTAGGCGAGTATTTATTGTTTTCTATCACGAATACCTTGAATACGGCCATGTTACAATGAGAATTGAATTTGTGTCGTAAGAACGAAGTGTTGTTTTATTTTTACACTGTAAACAGTCGTTAATTCGAGAGTTCCATACATCTATAGGGAGATAATTTTCGTATTTATAGTAAGTTAGTAAATCATAATTTTAGGGCTCTAATTCCACTGGTCGGAGGGCGTTCTAGACTACGTTTACCGAGTCTCCACTCAAGAACACGTTTGCCCCAGCGGCCGTCGGTTCTTCGCGAGATCTGGCCGGCCAACTGCCACTTTAGCTAGCTAATTCTTTGAGCTATGTCGATAACTTTGGTTCTCTGTCGGATGTATCCGTAACGAATCCTATCCTAACTCCGAGCATAGCTCTTTCGACTAAATAAATCGCTTCCCCATTACAATAGTATCCTTTCAAAATTCCACATTTTGGCATTTTATCTTTGATGAAAGAAGCTACAGACGGAGGGACGCGTGTCAAAAGAATCAAAGTTGAAAACATTATTATGTTCTCTTCGTGCAAATCGCACCGCTATTTAAGGTACTAAGTAGAAACTTTGTAAATACTTCTCATTAAGTGAACGTTATATACTATGTTCTTTGAGAAAAATAAAGATTCTTTAAACCGATTTAGACTTTCTTTCATCTATAGACGATACTGCGACGACACCATTGTCATAGTAAGGAATAGAATAGATTAAAATAGTTCTTATGTCAATTCTCTAAGTACTAAAGTAGAACTAATCAATGACATGTGTGTAACTAAACAATCGATCAGTTATCGAATCCGCTTACCCCGGCGGATACCTGATCGAATACCTAAACCTATACTTTCAATATAAAATAAATAATGCTGGACAATTCACACAGCGTTATCTAGCCCCTTGGTAAGCAGAGCTTGTGTTATGGGTACTAGATAACTGATATACATAATACAATACATTAAATAGATAGATATTTTTTATTATACATAGAAAACGACCAGAACACCCGGAACAAATATCTGCAGATCGTACACACAATTTTTCCGAGGCGGGAATCGAACCCGCAACCTCCTGCGTCGCAGGCGGACCTTCGCCCACCGCGCCACATCGGTCGTCTAAAGAAGAAATTCTAATATGTCTTTATAAAAGATTTTTTTTTAATGTTATTGTCGTAAACATCAAAAAACATAAGAATGAGCATGCAATCCAGACAAGCCCGCAGTCACGTTGATCAGCAGTCAAATCTTCGCGAAGTATTTTCGTCTCAACCGGAATATTAGAAAAGTTTTTCGATCCCCTGAATAGTGCCGGCTACGTGAGACACAAATATTGCACCGGGGAGCCTGGATAATCCCTGGCTCCCGGCCAGTTCACAATATGTAAGCGGAGTTTTCAATGGAGCAGTTAAGGTACCTACTCAATAGCTGGGTGACAATTAAGTGCAGAGGTATTCGCTGTATCTACTACCTGCAGTCAGCAGTTTATCTCCACTCGACTCAACATGTGGTGTCCAACTATTTGTCAATATTATATTGATTAACTCTAAGTCTGCGTTGAACTATCTGTATTTAGAGTTTTGAAGCACTGTTATTTTGATTCGTGATTGAAATCAATGATTTAGCTTGATTTACCTACAGTATTTAAAGGAAAAAAATTGGAACACTTAATATATTTTAGAAAATATTCTAATATTTTATATTGAAGACAAATTCTTATTATTTCTTTAAATTTATTTTTTGTCTATTAATCGCTAAACATTAACGTTAGTGTTATTCTGTTCAGGATAATCAAAATATGTCTTATTTGTTCACGATAATCACAATATATCAAACCTTAAACCACCATCCCAAAATCAACACATTACGGCTAACGTTTTTGATTATTTGTTTCACATTGCAGGTTTTATAAGTTTGACGACCGATGTGGCGCGGTGGGCGAAGGTCCGCCTGCGACGCAGGAGGTTGTGGGTTCGATTCCCGCCTCGGAACAATTGTGTGTACGATCTGCAGATATTTGTTCCGGGTGTTCTGGTTGTTTTCTATGTATAATAAAAAATATCTATCTATGTAATGTATTGTATTATGTTTATCAGTTATCTAGTACCCATAACACAAGCTCTGCTTACCATGGGGCTAGATAACGCTGTGTGAATTGTCCAGCATTATTTATATTTATTTATTTATTTATAAGTAACTTTCTGTATCACAGCCGGTTTTTGACCCAATACGCTAAGGGGGTCGTTTAAAAAGGCTAACTCGGGACATCCTGTATAGTTAGCACCACCTACTTGCAAATCTACAGCTATGCAAGTTAGTAAAGGGTATTCATGCGGGCTTATTCAACTGGGACAATCGGAATTTGTTCTATTGTCATGAAACTATGATATTTACATTGTATTATGGTAAACTCGATTATCTATTGTTTATCCCATAAGTAATTCAGATGTTTTGGATATTGTACAATATGCTCGTAGATATGAAGATTATTCACATTATTTATTGATGTCAATATTATACCTACATACCTGCATATTATTATTTTTTTGTTTAGCTCGGTAAGTTCTGTATAAAATTACCTTAAAACTTTTCCATAGAAACAACGCATGCGGAACCACAGGCAAAAACGACTCGTAGTTTATTATAAATGAGAAAGTTTAGATGGATTGATTAAAGATCTATCCCATGGGTTACGGGATAAAAAGTAGCCTAAATTTGATTCCACTCTTACAAAATTTCTATCTAACCTATATATATATAATTTTGCTAAATATATACAAAATTTCACATTTAAGACTGGTGTACCTAATGCGTAGAGGGACTAAGTCGCGTTATGACTAAATGTCATATTATGGTAGCTTTATGTCTATGACGGCCTTAGGCTATAAAGCAGATTACTTACTTCGTTGAAAGACTAATCTTTATTAGACCTCAATATTCATCAGCCTAAATCAGCCCGATCCTTTTATTATTAGTTTTGGCGTGAAGAAGTAACAAACATCCATCCATCCAACTTAACATTCAAACTCGAATTAATAAATATTAGCATGATATAGGTATTGTTTTGTGAAAACTCTGGCTGATGTGCCGATAGGTAGGCCATAATAATTTTAAATCTCGCAGAACCGAATAACCGTAGAGTAGGTATAGGTTTTCGAGTGGCGACCGCGATACAATGTGAAACCGAGTGTGGGAAGACTTCTCACTCGATGGACCGACAACATTGTGGTCGCAGGGAGTCGATGGATGGAGGCGGCCGGACCGCTATTCGTGCCGTCGCTCCTTTGGGGGAGGCCTATGTTCAGCAGTGAACATTGTACGGGCTAATGATGAATATTTTCATTTTGACCACCTATCTTTTGAAATTTAAGCATTTCTATAACAATTTATAAAACGAATTAGTTAATTCGTTATATACGTATATTCGTATTAGTTAATGTATTATTAATTTATTTAGCTGCTATATGGGGATAGAAGTTTCTATCCCCATATAGCATATGGGGATAGAAGTTTCTATCCCCATATAGCAGCTAAATAAATTAAATACTCTAAGAAGATATTACATTGTTTGTCAGAGTTTCGTTCCATTTCCTCTGCTCTTAGAGTGAGGTCAAAAAGCTCTTTAAGCGAAGATCGTTAGCGTCAGGACATGACAATACACGTTCCATATCCCGTCCTGACCTGTACGCTTAGTATGAGTGTGCGAAATGCGAATAAAAAACGATTTCATGAGCCCGATATAGGTAACTATAATTTTATCTCGCCTACATACAAAAAAGAATGAGATTAATACAATCTTTATATATAAAAATCGATTGCTGTTCGTTAGTCTCGCTAAAACTCGAGAACGGCTGGGTCGATTTAGCTGATTTTGGTTTTGAAATGTTTGTCGTAGTCCAGGGAAGGTTTAAAATGTAGAAAACATGGTAAAATTGCGCAGAAATACAGGCGGGCGAAGCAGCGGGGCGCAGCCAGTATACAATATTGGAATCTCCCAAAACCATTCAAAAACTATATTATCGAATTCGTGTGTCACTATTCAAACGCTGTCAAACTACGAAAAATAGTACCTATGTATCCGCTAGAGGCACTGAATGGCGTCAAATATGTAGAAAAAGACAAAAACTTTTTTGTCATCGTAAACTTAAGCACAACACATACTAAGGACTCTGGATGACGGCACATTTCAGCGCACTTCCGGCCCTTCCTTGCATGAGCCAATGATTCATGAGTTTCGTCAAGTTGTCTTGGAATGAGGTGTCAGCACTAAATATAAGAACGTGTTACCAAGGTGATGCATTGATCAGGTCTTTCCAGATTTTCTTTACTTTCAGTCAGAGTTTCTAGTAGCCTACGTAAAATTTCTAGAAGTAGATATCCCTCGGCAGGATGTATGACTGAGTCAACAGAGTTTTGCTTAGAAAATAAATAAGAGACATCCGTAGCCGACCGGAAAATAAATGTTTCCCATTGTTTATATGTTATTAATACCTACAAATCGACTGTAACATGCCTAAGGCAAGTATTTCTATTTATTTTTCTAGTGCGAACAATAAGCAAAAATTGCTACGTAGTTGTAGGCAGCTACGACTTAGCAAGTCACTGTCTAGTTACTAGCACAGTTAAATAGAAAGAATGAGACTTATGGCTGCTACGTTAGTGCCTGTATAATTAAAAAAATCTTTACTGTTAAAGTAACTTTCGTAAACAGGCTTGCCTCGTGCAGGACCGCCAGTAATGTGTACCTACCTATCTCATTGGTGAAATGGCAAATAAATCATTTCGGATTTTGTATTTTTATTTTGCTAAAATAAATAAAATACCTGATCTATTCCAATTTACGTCAAGTGACATATCAGTGGGTTTCCGACCCTCTTGCGAATGAGATGTCAACGCTTAATACAAAAACGCGTCGACTCCGTGATGCATCGCTAAGGTCGGCTCGGATTTTGTTTTATTTTCGAGTGGCTGTTCTATTTATAAGCATTCCTGTATTAGGGAGAGAATTTCATTGAAAAAGTTGCAGGCGTTCGATATCATAATAATAATAAAGTTTTTTAATTCTAATTTGTTTATATTATTTGATTGAAACCTTCTTACTTAGTAAAGTAAAGAAATCTGTTACTATTAAAAAAAGAAGACAATTCATACGTTTTCTAAAAAAATAAAGCTTGTTGGAACGCTAAACTACAAATTAAGTCACGTACCTACATATCTCGACTAAAACATTTGTTGCAAAAATCGTTGCTGCGGCCAACTGGTCATTTTTAAAAAACGAATAAATTGAATTCGCACAAAAATGGTTGAAATTTTAGTGTCATATTTCGTGAACAGAAACTTAGAATGGAAAACATAGGTTTACCATTATACATTTCTGTTTACGAATTCGCCTTAGCACTAAATTTGCCTTCATAATGTATAGACATATGAAGGCAAATTTAGTGCCGATTGCTAGTCTAAATATATTTATTATTATTCTTCTGAACATCACTCAACTCCTACTTCCACCCACGAACCAATTTAGATGTCTATTATATTCTATAATATAAAATCTTATAAGTACAATTTAAACTTGAATTTCCCAGTAAGGTTTCCACGTCTTTTCTATATTCAGTCAAAAACGACTTTTAAATAACGATCTGAAAGCGGTATTTTTGAAAAGTTATAACGGTTACTATAGTTATTCTAATTTTTAACTTTAGATAGTAAATAACTTTTCTGAGTGGGTTCAAAGAATAGTTAAACTTTAAAAAGATCCATAAAATTTTTACGAGTAATCCTGAATTCTATTCTTCTACTTCATCTTAAATAGCTAATGCATGTGTTTTTGTGGTGTATAATGTGTTTCATAAAGGTGTTCTTAAAATCAGATTTCAAATAGTTTTCATTATCTTATAATTTCATTTTATTATATAATTTTAGTTCAATTTTAAATTTAGTATGACATTTTGTTCTATTCCTTTTATGATGTAAATTGTATTACTTAATAATCTATACCTAATCTATGAATGTTTAATTTTTATATTTATTTTTAAGTTTTGAGTGTTTTTAATTTTTATATGGATTTAATGTAATCTGAAATAAACGAATAATAATAATAATAAATAATTATGAACCCTCCTCAGCTTGGCACGGATAGCAGAGCATTTTAATGGATATTTTATGAGTACTAATTGCATACCGAATACTAGATTTGTTTATGCGACGCAAGCTAGTAAAGCTTTACAGGCGTGCGAAAGAGTGGCGTCAGAAAAAATTGTGCTTACTGGATCCAGTTGGCACAAATATTTCTGATGCTTTGTTGATCGGTGTCGTCGTCAGCCATATCGGATCATCTTCATATTTCAGCCAATTGATATAAAGCCTTAATATGATAATATACTATACCTTTATAATTGAATCACTACGTTCATTAGTGAAATCAAATAAAATCCATTCGGTAGCTTTGAGATCATCACGTTCAAACAGACAAACATACATAGCGAGGGATTTTGTTTTATAATATTTAGTGATAAACATTTCAGGAAACACCTAAATCCATAAATAAACCTCGTAGAGAAACGAAGAACAAATGTTAGTAAATATTGACATCTCCGCAGCTTCTGACCTCCTGGTAAATACCCAACAGAAGGTATTGCCTTGGTACGTGACCGCCCACGGGAATGCGCGCCTAATAGGACTGATCTATTGAATCTCGTGCGATTGTGTGATCAATATTAGGTATTGCAATATATTGCTAGTAAATATGACGTTTCCTTGCAAGTGATTGAGGAAATCTTGAATGATCACGAGCTTAAAGCTATTTTGGATCAAGAACCATTTAAAGGCTTTTGTTATTTACAAAATCTTTCAAAATGTTAATCAATAAAAAAAATATTAAAAAACTTTGATAAATACGAAAACTGGTGGCTCGATTATATCACAAAGTTAATAGGACACAATCACAAAGTTCACGAGAAATAACTTTAAGTTTAAACTGTATTTGCTCTCCTTGCTGCCTGAAGCAGTGCTTGTCTTTCCGCTGAAGCTACGCGCCATTACCCAAGCAGGTCGACTTTCCACGGCTAAATAATAGCTGATTTTTAAATGGAAAACTTCACGAAAGTTCATTTTATATCAAACCAACTAAAACTCCCCGAAGGCACTAACTGCCGTTAATGCACTGCCAACAATTTTATTGGCTGTCGTTTAAAAGCAACTGGCGCACTGTGAAAAACTAGAAATGCCCAGTTGCATTTCAAATTAACCGGGGCGACCTTTTGGGTGAATACAAATTTAGCGAGTGGACGCAGTAAAAACTAAAAACGCTTGTGAAACAGGCAACGGCTAACCTCTTTGCGGCACGAAGCGGGACGTCGCGTTTATTGGTACAATGAAATTAGCATAGTAATGAAAAATATTGGTCCACTCGCCGCGACCGAGGCTTCTCCACACCCAATTTATCAGTGGTCGAGAATAAAACAAAATTACATGGTATGGGCAGTGTTTACAGCTATGCTGTGTCAGTAAATTAAGTGGTCGCTGTCAAACGCGCGCGGTCGGGTATCGCAGTTGTTAGTCGCTGGTTTATGGAAAAAAATTGACAACAGTGCGTCGCTCGGCTTGTTAGTGTGATAAAGCGATTTCTATAACTCACAGTAGATACAATGTTTTGATGAGTCTTATAAATTACTAGCGGACCTTCCCGGCTTCGCACGGTTTTAGTACGGATACTTAACTTTTTTGAAAATATAATATAGCCTATTTTCACCCTTCCCAACGGTGAAAGAATTTTTCAAATGGGTCCAGTAGTTTCGGAGTCTATTCATTACAAACAAAAAAATCAAACCTTTCCTCTTTATAATATTAGTGTAGATTGTATACAAGAATGTACGTATGTGTTATGAAATAATATTATTAAGTAAATGGTAATAATAATATTTGCATGAAATAATTTATATAATAAAAGCTAGATAAACCAAAATGTATTTTATAAAATTATTGAGGTAATATTTAGATATGATTTAGTTTAAATAGTAGTTCTTTGTTGTGGGACTGACTTAGTTACACCAACGACTGAAATTACTATAAATAAGAACAAATAAAACCTTTTGGCTGTTTACGAGAGGTGATTTCAATACTTTCACCGATTGACTCGTTCAGATTGAGCTCAAATAAACATCTCAGCTTCTTGCATCAAAAAGCAAGACAACCATTCGTTTTGTAATTTTCCTCTGCACTACATATTCAAAGGTTCTTTGTGTATTTTACACGAATAGGTAAATCCAGAATATATTAAAATTTTGCTGCGGTTCTACATTATTCATAGCTACGGGCCATCCAGCCGACTCAACAACTGAAGAGCTTTGAGCTATGAACTGCCGTTTCTTTAAATTAAAAGAAAATGTTTCCGATATACATTTATGGTGGAAAAAATATAAAAAAATATTTCTTTAGCCTAATTTGTATAATATTGAAAGTAATTTTTACTTCCATCTTAAATTTTAAATTTAATAAGCCTGCTCTATGATGTATTTTAAGTTATTGCTGTAAGTCTATAGTCTAGCCATGGCTTAATTTGCAAGTATGAAAGATCACATGGTCACACTAATATTAAAATGCAAAAGTTTGGATGTATGTATGTGTGTACTCGTATATCTGTTTCTCCGTCACGCTCGAATAGCTGAACGGATTTGGACGCAATTTTATAAAAAGACTGCTTATATCCTGTATTACAAAATATAATCTACATAAGCTGTTTTTGATATCAAAAAAATGCATTGAATTCCGTGGGAAGATCGAATAAGTCAAAAATATTTATTGGTTAACACCACGGGATGTAGCTAGTATTTTATATGTACATATATAAATGGAACCTGTAACGCTGTGGTTTGAAACATGCGAGTAAAACCACAAGCGTAAAGCTAGTTAGGTACTAAATAAAATGTTAGGCATAATTAACAAGTGAAGTGCTCATAATACTCTTGTTGAGAAGCGTTAGTAGCTTGATAAGTGCTTTAGTACGTAGACAAGGGCTCAGAGTCAGCTAAAATGTTGTGTTTCGTTTTACACTTTCCATAGAGCTAATAGAGTTGCTAAACGTCTAGCACGACGGCATTTTGAATTTTTGTTCAGATTTCGCGTTCTTTTTTACAACTATATCGTTCAGTTATTGTTTGTAAATAAGTAAATGGCCGAGGGATTTGTTTGCTATCCATAATCCCATTCTGAAAAAATTCAAACACCTAAAATGGGGTAGGTGTACCGTTTTTTCACCTAAAGTGTGAAAATACGGTATTTATTGACCGGGGTATTACATTTTTATGGCAACGCAACCTTACTCATATTCGGCTGACTTATTCATAGCTTTCCACCCGTAAAACAATGCATCGAGGTCAAACACCATAAAGTTCCACATAATATTTTAGATCACGCAACCCTTAGCTTCACAGCTCTCGCTTATCGCTGTAAAACAGTATCAATTCTGAGTAAAATCTTAAAAGTCACGTTCTTGAGCGTCTTGTCGCATAATCCGCAGGTATCTGCGCGTTCCTTTAATGAATGAGCTTCATAAAAGCTTTTTGGTTTATTGTAAACAAGGTAAGAATTCATTAGCCGCTTAAGTAACGTTGGCCCCTTGTACGTGACTCCAAGGTGATAAAACGACGCAGTCTAAGGGCCTGTCGCAACCTTAAATTGTTAAAAGAAATTTTCTGCTTGCCTTGAACGAGATTAGACGCGGGATGCTCTTCCAAAATCTTGTTACCCACCATCGATTAGGGAGCTTTGCTATCGGCCGTGACATTGCTTTACCATGGCTCTAGCTGGCGACGTGACGTCAAAAATGTTCATTCTATTTTCGATTGTGCCGATTACTTCACCTCTTGTTCACGTCATTTTGTCGTGAGGCACGCCACGACAAGTCGCACTTGATTTCGAGAACTGGTACCCCAACCCGTTTTCCCTCATAAATAAACGGGTAATCTTTTCCGCCTTGCTCAAATTGAATTTATAGTCAACAAAGCTGTTTCCTGGAGACCACGAAAAGATAAACTGAGATTTGCCAGGGAGCAATTAAAACTTTACCTTAGAACTAAGTTCGTTAGCGGGCTAGTGTTTCCCGAGGAGGGATTATAAACGCAGTCGAGAAATATGTCTGTTCTTACTTTTGAAAGCGCCCTGGATCGAAGCGGCCAACTGGTAAATTAAAGTCAAGAATTACAACACTAATGAAAGTGTCTCGTGTAGATTTACGCCCACGACTAAGACCCTTACCTGAAGCATCAAATTAAGCACGATTGGACGATGTGATGACTCAGTACTTATTGCTGTACCTACTCACAAATTATTATTATCGATGCTAGATTTTATGTTTTCATCTTGCAAAAATTTAGTTAGAATATTCTTGGATATTTGTCATTGAAAAGTGGAGGAAATTGCATCGAAATGGTGTATTGACAAGAGATAGGCCTTTATCTTATAATAATAATAGTTTCACATTGCGATTGTCAGCACGTTCCTCCATTCTCAAGACATGACTATACTGTAACTAAATGTGAAAAAAACAACTTTGTGTGATGTAACAAAAACAAAGTTGTTTTCCTATACTTTAGATTCCGTAGATCACAAATTACATGCATTCAATTAAATTCCCCTGGGAAAAGGTTATGTAGGGCTTAAAATATCCCTTAATTAGTTGGTTAATTTTTTTTTTTAATATTAGTTATAATCATAATTAAAGTCTATTTTGTTATGTATGCTAGTTTTAAGGTATTTTTGTATTAAGGACCATATAATAAGTTAAGGAAGAAAATCTTACTTTACTGATTCTTTTTTTGTATGGTCTGAAATAAATGATTATTATAATTTCTCAGTGAATTTCTGTAAGCTATTGTATGCTATTGTTGAGTAGACTATATTTTAGTTAAGATATTATTATTACATTTTCATATTTATCGTGTTTGCATACAGATCCTACGAACACAATATAAAATAACAAAATCAGACCCCTTGAACGGGAAACAAATGTCAACATCAACTACAAAGAAAGAAAACAAACTTTGATTTGTCAAAGCATTATCCAGAGTCGGAAAAACTACCGCTAAGGTATGTTATTATTATTATATACTAACTACGCCCCGCGGCTTCGCTCACGTAACTTTATGAATGTTCTTTATGTAGCCTATGTTTTATTCTGATTATGTAAGATAGATTATTGTGAAGTTTCATCAATATCCATTCAATAGTTTTTTCCGTGAAAGAGCAACAAAATTACTTACATACATCCTCACAAACTTTCGCGTTTATTTATAATATAAGTAGGATTCTCTGGTTCAGGTAAGAGCAATTGTTAGCACGTGTCGCTTATTACAAGACGCGCCGCCGGGGACCAAACCCGCCAAAGAAAAGATGACGTTTGTATTTTATGTAAATGTTTCCCTACGTGGGACGTCGGTGGCGGTTTTTAGAGCTGAATTATACTGGGAACCTATTCAGCAGTTTTTGATTCGGAGCCGAAATGGGTCATTTTATTTATGAATGCGATGCCTGCGGCGAGTTGTAAGCGGGTCGTACCTATTTGCCGATAAGTTGACGGTTCATTTTGCATTTTGCCCAGATAAACTGGATGAGTAGTGGCTTGGTATTTTTTTGAAATTCTCTTTTATAAAGTAACAAGGTTTCTGCTCGTTGCGTAGCATGCGCTTTGGACTATTAAAGGTTAATTATGATGATCTATTTTAGACATATATAATATATGTTTCTTGTTTCTTATACTTACCTTTTATTGTAATGTATCGTATTATATTGCGGTATGTTGACTGAGTACGGTTTTAAATAAATTAATAATAAATAATGCTGGACAATCCACACAGCACCATATAGACCCAAGCTAAGCAGAGCTTGTGTTATGGTACTAGATGACTGATATACTGAATACAATACATTACATAGATATATATGTTTTTACTATATACATAGATAACGACCAGATATACATAGATATATTTGTTCCGGGTGGGAACAAATATCTGCAGATCGTGCAGATATTTGTTCCGATTGTTTCGAGGCGGGAATCAAACCTTTTTAAAGTTACAACTACTTGATACAAATAAATGATTTGATTTGTTAATGTTAGACTGTTGGTATTTTGTTAGTTTATTTTATATAATGTAAATCTCTTATTGGCCGTAAGTTAGATTATTAAGGTTTAAATTATGTAGATTAAGGGCTGTTGATACAGTTGAAACAATAAAATAAAAATAAAAATACACACGTATCGAACAGTTGTACTGTTGCAAAAATTCTAGAATTAGCTCAACTGCTTCCTTAATAACAAAAATCAAAAGTGTTCGTGTTCCCAAGGCGCCGCTGGCTGCATTGCCCCATGAATGTCAATGCTGATGCTCTGCGCCTGATAAGCACCAGCTCTGGGGTCGTACACCGCTTGGATGATTGAGTTTTCAAAACTCAGAGTGTCTTGATACCCCACAGGTCTGGAGTCTCGACTCAATGATTGTTATTTATTATTATTTTGTTTGCTATAATATGGGGGTGGTTTAAAAGAAAAAAACCGAGGGAGAAAATGGTAGGTGATACAAAGTTCACGGGGTCGTCTAGTTCTAAATAAATAAAACATTTTGTTAAGCCACACCAGAACGGGGTCGCATGATAATACCTACATAGGAAAAGAAAAAGTGACCTCTCTCTTCAAGAAAAGATTCTTTAAAATGATACACTCCTTAGTTTCTCAACAGCTCGACTTGCAGGTACTTGGAATAATTCAAAGGAAAATACGGATTAAAAATCACCAGAGGAGAGTTCTTGAATTTATTTTGCGCGACGAAATTGCTCGCGGTTGGCCTTCCTTCCGCACTCGCTTCCTTGTACCTACATATATAAATAGCATGAAATTCCTCCAAGGCACCTCAATTTCATGAATTTTTGTAGCTTCATATTTTGTGACAAATAGTTAACTGTGCCACCTTGCACTGAAATTAGTTTCACGTGAGGAACGCACGGAAACGAATGCATCATTTGAAATAGTTGAGATTCATTTTGTGGCGAGATGAAGTTGCACTTTCTAGGCTGACAAAGTGTCAGGAGAGAAATATGGGAAACGGACTTAGGATATGATATGCGTACGTTGCTAGTGGTACATGGAAAGTGGACTCTATTTAGTAAAAGAAAACAAACACTGACATTGCCATATTTATTTTTAAGACCAACTATTATTATCACCAGCCCATAGCAGTCCACTGCTAGATTATTCCTTAATACGCTAAGGTATTATCTAGCAGTGGACTATTAAGACAGATTATTAAAGACAGCGCTACGAGGTTGGCGCTCCATAGCGCTCTGTCCTTATCTAACTGTATCTAGCATTTGCCAGCAGTCATGACATCCCACCTGACCGGAGGGCGTACTACAGTACGTTTGCCGTGTCACGATTCCTACTGGTAAACGATAATATCGGTGAAAAAAATCTTAACTGTATTAGACAAGTTCTCGAAGTTACATTCATATTACAGCTCTGCTGAGTCACAAAGATCTGTATTTTCTCAGCCGCAGCGCTAGTGTGGATTTACGCATATTAGTCACTTGTAGAAAACTCATACCGTGCGTTTTCAGCAGTCGAAGTGTTAATAGTTGTTAGCCTCTGATAATTATATTTAAAAAAAATATATTTTAATACTATTATTAACCCTTGAATGACTTATTCAATAACTGTATTGTCTCTCTAATAATCCCATTACAAAGAGCAACCCATCGCCGTCAACTTTGTTGTAAGAACTGAAATACCCACAGCACGAGCGCTCCCCTCGCCACATATTCAGGGAAAATGTAGAAAAATAAATTCGCACGCGGAAATAAGCAGCAATTCATCTTCACGCGACATTCATTCATGCACCCCGCTCATTAGCCGCCTCCTCGCATCATAGACCGCGGATTGATGTCATCATAAGATATTTTTTCCCCTACTTGTATTTTTTTCAACACTTTGTTATGAACATCTTATTTCAGACAGAGACACAAACATCGTTTCGTCGTAAGGCTATGATTTCGTCTGTTTCCGGATACGCGAGTAATATTAAATTAGCTACTAGTTTTTGTACGCGTCTTTACTTGTAATTCCAATAAATAATGCTAAAAGTGCCTCCCCAAAAAAGTTTTTTTTTTGCGATATTTGTTACCACGCTTGCAGAGGTAATCACAGTACAGTTCTTAAATGTTGAATATTTAAAAGCTAGAGGGCGTCCTACACTACGTTTGTCGAGTTACGGTCTCCACTCAAGAACACGTTTACCCCAATTTTGGTAATTGACCAAAATTAACACAAATACTTTGTAAAAAGACATATATATTTTGTTTGTTAGAGTAAAGACCGTAGTAATCAAACCTGCACCTTCCTGAGTCACATACTACTCTAAATTAAGCAGATTATTGTAAAATATTAAAATTCTAACGCACTTACCACTCGTATCACGTTCTCTCATAAAAAAAACTACCTGCATCTGACAGTGTTAAAACATTATATTGCTCTTTTTACAGCAAAAATCCCAGCCAAGCTTCCTTCCTGCAGTTTCTTGTACGGTATAAAATAATGGAGATTCCAGCTTCAACGGATTTTTGCTTATAACGGGGATTTTCTTCTGAGGTTTGTGTGAGTTTTTATTTTAACTCCCTGTATCACTTTATAATATTAATCTATCGCATTATGATTTTCCATAGATTGGCTTAGAGCTTGCCATGTATTGCTGTTATACATCTCGGCCTAAAGATCTATAAACTTGAGTTTTCCATGTTCTGTGTTGGCCGGTTCATCAATAACGTCAACATCATCATCAGCCTATTACGACGTAGTGTATACGACGTACTAACGTAGTGACAAATTAATAGTCTAGCCGCGCAATGACTTAGGCCAGCATGTGGACAGACCTCAAGGTTAAACGAGTCCACGGTGGTCGGTATACGGGGCATGCATGTTTGCTACTCGTATCTCACCTGACACCCCCGAAAAAACCTCGAAAAAATATTTTTATTCAATTTATTTATTTAAAATATTGAGCAATCTTTTCAAAATATTTTTATATTCAACTTTTATATAAGTTATTAATATTGGAACAGGCTATTTTAAGCTATTTTATTATTATTTATATTACTTCTCTTTCTCTATATTATTCTATATTATACATTCACTCAAAATTGGGATAAAATCAGTGTTGAAATACGAAGCTTTTATTATCATTTATTTTACCGTTTAGGGTGCATACATACAAAGGAAATGCCGAGATAAATTGATATTGTGCTTAGTTTTGGATAGTCAACATCAAACAGTGCAGTAGGTACCTTTCCACATTTGTGTGGAAAGATGAACAAGTCCACCATGATCATCCAACATAGTAATAGTTCACACCATGCACATCATCTACGTGGTTGTCGGCCGAACGAATTAATTCTAGTTATCCTTATTGTAAAGAATGGGAATCAGCTGCTTGCACTAGCTTTGTTAACTTCGAGCTACCAACCATTATAAATGACTAGCGACCCGCCCCGTCTTTGCACGGTTACACTAATATGGGGTAGTGTGGAGTGATTAATAAATAATTATAATTAAAAATCAAATAAATCTTACTCTTGAATCGCTTTATCTATTACTGAAAATTTCATTAAATACCGTTGAGTACTTCAAAAGATCTAAGCGAACAGACAGCGGAAGCGACTTCATTTATACTATGTAAAGATATGGAAAATAAATATAAATTTACATTTTGTGATGAATCTAAGTAATTATGCTCTC
Organism: Eupithecia abbreviata; assembly: GCA_943735965.1. NCBI lineage: Eukaryota > Metazoa > Arthropoda > Insecta > Lepidoptera > Geometridae > Eupithecia > Eupithecia abbreviata. The sequence goes on along the minus strand of OX030991.1, from coordinate 5,949,072 downwards.
TATGCTCATAATTACTGCCAGCTATTGACAGTATAAAGAGGCTTTGGTCTCATCAATGCTGCTGATAGTTCCATAGGCAACCTACGTTTGAACTGGTACAAAGCCTCAATCAATATTGTACGCTAATTAAAACCATTCGCATATCAGTTATGACAGTAGAGTCGCGCTCATCAATAATCACTGGGCCCATCACGTCCGTGCAATCACGCAGGCTGGCTATAAATCATTGGCATTCGTAACGTTATCGTGGACGTCATTACCCGCCTAATTTGGTAGCGTTTCATGTATGCCAAGAGCTTTTGGGTTTTATTGTGATGTTCATTTCGGTGACGGTAACTACTGAGTGGTGGCATAACGGAGATATGAGTGGGAGCTGATGTACGCGTAGCTTTATTACTGTGGTATTATGCGCTTGGAAGTTCTGACTATGCGAATCGATGACGTCATAATTACGGACATCGATGCATTGTCTCAAAATTATTGTTTTCTTTTTTTCTCCGCATTTACGTAGACTAAAGAAGCAGAAATATTTATTTTCAACGTTATTAAGAATCAGCAGCTTTTTTCAGTGCATTTTTTACACCATATCGCGTTCGCCAATCAGCTTGCCAAGTGTAGAAGGCATGTTCAGCTGTGGACATAAGTAAGCTGAGTTTTTTTGCTACGGATACCACATGACTGATTTACTATACACATGCAAATAATAATACTAGACCGAAACCAATATTTTCAGAATTGGAGAATCGAGTATTGCAAAACACCGCAAAAGACATCTGCATAAATAATTTAACAATGTAATTCATGAGTGTGCACGAATGCACCAAAAACAGAACTCCAGGGGCCGAATTCTGATAAAAAATCGCTTTACTATGACAGTCGTATTGTCGCAAAATCGCTTTACTATGACAGTCGTATTGTCGCAAAATCGTCCAGAGATGAAAGAAGCTCTGTAATGGATAAGCTATACGAACTTATTTTGAGTAGTGCTTTACCAAAGTTTTTCTTGGATGTCGATGTAATTTTATAAGCGTGACTACATCACTAGGACATTTATGTTACACTTCGAGTGCTGAAATCACACGGTATGTGTTTTCTACAAGTGACTAATATGCGTAAATCCACACTAGCGCAGCGGCTGAGAAAATACAGATCTGTGTGACTCAGCACAGCTGTAATGTTTTTCGAACGAAACGCATGTGTGGCGCAACACAATCGCTGTGTAGAGCGGCAGCATGAATGGGTTAAAAAAAAGATCGCAATCGTCGAAAAAAGTTCGCAGTCAAAGTATTGCGAACTTTTTTCGATGATTCGACTATTGGTTACGCCTACACAATGTCAATATTGCATTACGTCTTTATACAGACTAGATTTTTTTTCTCGATGTCCATAGATATAACTTACTCTAGATAGTGCTTACGGTGCTTTTTGCACTTTAATGAATGACCAGTGCGTCCCTCCATCTGTAGTTTATTTCATGATAGGTAAAATTCCTAAATTTGTTTGCCAATTGTTATTGTGAAGCTGTTGATTTAGTGGAATTAGGGACTTTTTGTTACATAGGTACCTACTAAGAAAAATAAACGAAGTTGACGGTTGTTGCCGATCGCACGAAACTAACAACCTTACCACTAAGTTGCTTCGGGCGCGTCACCAACTGACATACTTTTCGTTTCGAATACTCAAATAATTGACAGATCATTGTCATAGGTCATAGAAAGAACGGATAGGCTGTCCTTCGTTTTCTGCGATCCGACGTCATCCATCATCATCATCATCATCAGCCTATATAGGCCTCCCCCTAATGAGTGCCATAGCGCCCTGTCTTCAGCTTGACGCATCCAGCAGTCTACCTGCAGTCTTTCGCAGGTCGTCATCCCATCTGGTCGGAGGGCGTCCGACACTACGTTTCCCGAGTCGTGGTCACCACTCAAGAACACGTACCCCAGCGGCCGTCGGTTCTTCGCGAGATATGGCCGGCCCACTGCCACTTCTTCTTGCTAATACTCAGAGCTATGTCAATAACTTTGGTTCTCTGTCGGATATATTCGTTACGAATCCTATCCTTCAGAGAAACTCCGAGCATAGCTCTTTCTTTGAACTGATGGACCAGCCCTATCGTGAGTGTCCACGTCTCAGTTCCGTAAGTCATAACGGGTAGGACGCACTGGTTGAAAACTTTCGTTTTCAAGCATTGCGGTATGGATGAAGAGACGTCATCCATCACCAGTCATCAACTTCCTTCTCCCAAAGTCGACCTCCAGATTCATTTGATACGTCCGATGCGAATGATACGATCTCTAACGTTAGCTTTCCACTCCATACTCAGCTTCCCGTTACTTAGAATAGAGACAATTTAAAACAAATTAGTTACAGAACGGAGGGTAGAATCAAACGGAGTATTTATGTCGAACGCCGACGAAGCGTACCGAAAAGACGTGACTGAAATACCCTTGTACATTATGCAGCTGTATAAACGTTCATTTACTGTAAAATATCTGTATATATGTTATGTGTGTAATGTATTATGTAGGTATGTCAGTTACCTAGTAACACATAGGTACAACAAACTCCTTAGGGGCTAGACTTTGAGAATTCAACCAAATCGGGAGTGGACAGTCATCACTTGGAAAAGCGCCCTTACAGCAAATCAGTGTAGTTGAATTCTTGAGAGTATCACTCATACAATTTTCACTGCTCATTTCAACTTGGCTGAAGCATACCTATGAATAAAAAACAAGGGAACCAATGAACGGCGAAAACAAAGAACAAAATAAATATCAATAGACCATCAGATAATAGAGTGGAGTCAGCATTTTCGAAACCGACAACTACCAAACAACCAATTTCCACATCATGGTTCATTCAATAACATCAATGTGCCACCAAGGCTGTCACAACTATGACCCTTTTAAGTCTTGACACGATAACAAAATGCGTAACAATAAAGAATTTTGTTGACACAACATTGTAGGTTGGTAAAATTCAGGGATTTTGTACTCTTTATATACTTTTTCCCTGTAGCTGAACACAATCGGATATCATTAGCGTTATTTATGTGTGCGTCGTGGCGTGGACGGTCGGCCTACGTGACTTCAATTTGCAGCGGTTGTTATCTCGGAAGCTACTATTACCATTGATTGGCTTTTAGTTGCCTCTCGTTGATGCATTAAGTACCCATTTGGTAAGTATTGTGTGGACAAAATTGGTATTTATCGGAACTGTAACTAACAATGGTAACGAAACGACTTCCGTAGTTAAAATGATTTGAAAAACCATTGATTCTTCAGAAATCAATACTTCTGTAATGAAATAAAAACTTTTTAAAACTTTTATTATCATGTAGGACCAAAGTGCTCAGGAAAACAAATCTAATGAACCCTAACTCGACGGGGTTAAGTCTTTTCTGTCTCCATCTTCAGACCAGCCCCATGATATCACAAAATTGTGCTGTCACCAAGCTTGCATAAGTAGGTATGCCCAATTTCAGCTCAATCGGTTGAGGATGACTTCATGAGACACGGATATATACCTTTGTTCAAAAATTATGCGTGTTATTTGTGTGACATTAGAATAGAATAGAATAGAAAACTTTTATTAGCACAGACAAAAAAGACAAACGTACATTAAAAAAAAAAACACATTAAGCTAAATAAGATATACCTAACACTAAGACTAAAAACTAAAATATAACAATAGAAAATAAGTATAAAACTAATACTAAAACTAAAAGATAAACAATATAAAATAAGTAAAAATAATGTACCTAGCCTGTCCTCAGTGCGCGCTAATTAGGTCCAGCCTCAGCTTAATGTCGCTACTGCCCGAAGACTGTAACGACGCTGGTTTTCAGGCTGAACCTATGGATGACATTAAAATGTCATAATTGATCATTTTATAAATAAAACTAGCGACCCGCCCCGGCTGCGCACGAATGCAAATGCATGTATTATATAGGTACATTAAACCTTCCTCTTGAATCACTGTATCTATTTAAAAAAACCGCATCAAAATGCTTAGCGTAGTTACGTGCGTAGTTTTTAAAGATCTAAACATATAGGACAGACGCGTGAAGCGACTTTGTAAAACAAAGTCTCTTGATTTTTTCTTACTATGATTTTTTTTCAGTAAAAACTATCTATTAAGAATCTCTTAACTCAAAAACTCGTTTATATATTCAAATTCAAAACTTAACTTTCCCCAAGTTATATGACTAACAGTATACTTGCTAGGACAACTAAAAACAGAAAGAAAAAGCTCGCGAATTAAATTTCCAAGATTTTTACTTAAACATTCATCAATCTTACGGCGTTAACATTGTGTCAAGATAGAGTCTCACCACTATCCCGCTGACCGAACAAATGCAGGTGCCGCAGCCTAATTACCAAAGAGATAGACAGAGATGAAAAATAACCTATGCCCTCGCTAAAAGGAGATGGATAGATCAAGAGTCAATCCGTCAATGTCGCCTGGGGTAATCTTGTAAAGCGAGAGTGATAAATCCAAGTGAAGCGTCGATGGCATGATTTTTTCGTTTGCTATTTATTAAATAGGAATTGACACATGTCGTTTCCCATTTTAGGGTTACATCATCCCATCATCTCATTTTCTAATGGGATTATCTGGAAGGATTGAATTTGGATTATTTTGTATTGGTTACGCCTTGCTGATTTCATTATTTCTAGTCAATTATTACGACGCTATAAAAAAAGTTTTGCTAAGTATGTTTAACTATATAATTTAAACTCAGTTTTTATTTTATCTGCTTATAAAAAGCCGTTAATTTGATAATAATTGATTCTAATAAACTCCCTCGATATGTCCTATTTTCTTCCTTAACTGTCTCTCAACAAGAAAACAAAATATTCGTGGTATCAAGATATTTTTGTACGAGCCCGTAAATAAACACATAAAAAACATTGCAATGAAAGAAGGCTCAACAAACAGTCGCAAAATAAAATTACGACGAGGAAACCGAGAGAAATATTGATATTTTACATGTTCAAAGAAAGTTCTTTAATATCCAATATACAGAGAGTTAAAAGCTGGGACTTATCTTTTTATGTAATTTGTGAGTTGGAAAACCGAATAAGTAAATGCTTTTGTCCATTTTGTGCGGGTTACTTTGATGTGTGTGTTGGTTTTCCTCTTAAATTTAACATAATAATTATCTACATTACGAGTTTGCATGGAGTTTAAGGCGAAATGAGTTCGTCTTTTCGAGACAAGGACGAACGAAGGCCGCGCGGGTAAGACGAGAAAGGGAGGCAAGAGCGGCAGAATGATCGGCCCGTGCGCAATTTCACTGCTTTTTATTTTTAAATTTGTTATTGCTCTAAAATAATACTGTTTCTCAAAAAACTAAAACCATAATTGTCTAAAGTATTTATTAGGGTACACGTAGAAGTAATTTCATTACATAATATTAAATAACAAGCAAATAAAACTGGTTTTCCCGTAGAGATATCTCTGTAAAAATGAAGATTTAGAGGAAACTTTACCATTTTTTTCTATCGAGTCAAGTTTAGTTAACCGTGTTTCGACTCCCATAACTTACTAATTAATATCCATAACTTTTGATCTTCATCAAAATATATTCGAAAAATAGGTGTTTTGTTTCTTTAAAATTGATTTTCCGTTAAGTCAAAACGTGGGTTTTGGGACTCATTTCACCTTAAGGCCTGAGTCAAGATTTTGATTTATCAGTTTTAACTAACGTTATGTTTTAGAAAAAAAGGGAAATTATCAGACAGTAATTCTCTTGGTTTACCAACCGTGATAATTACTTTGTAACTTTTATTTTATCTTATTTTATCAAAGATTGAGAATATATGTTAATATTCTAATAAAAATGTATTTGGATATTAACATGTTCTATAAAAACGTCACAACAGTTTAAGATATTTATTCTCAAAAGAATTTACAAAATTCGCTTACAGAGAACTTAAAAAGTAAACAACCTTACATAAAATTATATACGGGGTGAATTATTGAGACGGGACGGTAAGGGCAGGTACCTTAACCGTTATAGTTACAGGAAAATGCTTTTAGGAGACTATCCATAAATTTTTAAGATATTTTGAACTGCATTTACAGATTGCGGAAAAAATGCACAGTCAGGAAGAAAATTATCATTTTACACGAAAAAATTGTTGATGCCAATCGATCCTGTTTCTTAGTCGGCCCAGTAGAGACTTTTGATCCTTAGATCAAAAGTCTCTACTGGACCGACTGAGGTTTGAGTACTAGAAATGTCAGAAATCGCGAAAAGCTTTTCCCATACATTTGTAGTACAAGTGACTGGGAAACACTTACTTCAAGAACGACATATCTGGACGATATCTCTGGATCAGCTTCCACATATGTAAGTTAAAATAGCAATCTCCGTGTCAAATTCTGAAATATTAAATAATATGTAAGGTGCATATTATTTATTATTATTATTAATTAACAAATTAAGCACACTGAAATATTAAATAATATGTACCTTACATATTATTTAATATTTCAGTGCGCTTCATTTGTTAATATGTTACTTAATGTAGGTATATTTTTCTCTGTACAGTGTAAAGTATTTTTGCTAATTATATTATAATTTTGATTATTTGCTCGTACCGAACTACTAACAACAGCTAATACACTGTCTTTGTTTTTGACCAGTGATTATTAATCTTTTGAGAAGTACCTAAATAAATATATTAAACCTAAACCTGAAATAAAACTTAGTCTAAATATAATAATGCGTAAATGCGTAGTGCAGAACAGAAAACATTTCAATCATTCATACAATTTTATGGAATTTGGTATGAAATTTTAACAGCTAGATGACCAACTCCCGTTCGTGATTTCACAATGAAACAATAACTCAGGTTCCAACGAACCTAGGTCTAGGTCTAATTGTGTTATTGGAAACTAATATTGGCAAATAATGTTTTGCATAGCAAACAGCGAGCTAGCGATTTTGTCCAAATACTGATAGATTTGTTGTACTGATAGCGGGTTTCTAGAAATAAATAAATATCGAACGAATGATCTCAGTCCAAAATCCAACTCTATTTACTTGGACACTTTAAAAAGAACATTAATTATTACGAACTATTTTTACCGCATATCTATACTAATCTATTCTAATATTATAAAGTGGAAAGGTTTAATTTTTTGTTTGTTTGTTTGTATTGAATAGGCTCCGAAACTACTGGACCGATTTGAAAAATTCTTTCACCGTTGGGAAGCTACACTATCCCCGGTGAACATAGGCTATATTATATTTTCAAAAAGTTAGGGATCCGTACGTAGTACGTAATAGTAGTATACCTAACAAATGCGAAAGTTTTTATGGATGGATGAATGTTTGTTACTTCTTCACACCGAAAGTACTGAACGAGTCAGACTGAAATTTCACATACAGGTGGATCTAGGCCTGGAATAAGACATAGGCTACTTTTTATCCCATAAATCAGTTCCCACGGGATAGAAATAACCTTTAAACGTTGCGATAGAAACAAATGGGCAGAAACGAATTAAAAATAAAGGTAGGTATTCTTGCCGACAATAGTACTAATTGTTTACAAGCTTTTAAATTGATTTCTTAACAAAGGAGATGAAGACGTCTTTAACTCTGAACAGCGCTTCGTTCAGAGTTAAAGACGTCTTCAGTCATGTTTTTTACCGCATGATAAATAAATTATTGAAACTGTCACTAGTACACTTTACGAATGTCCTCAAGGATAATGTTTATTTCGATCAAAATGATGATAGGACCCCAAAAAAGTATATTTTCAGCTAACCCGAGTTTTCTAAGCCTAGTGTAATAATAAGTAACACTTATGATTAAAAACATCATCAATACAGAATTATTATTATTAAAAATGCAATAGGTTTCAATGGGGGAAAATATATAAATTATAATAATAAATATGATTTTCAATATTGATACAAATTAAAATGATATAGATGGTATTATTATAAACTAGCGGCCTGTCCCGGCCTCGGCCGGGTGGTCATTTGTCTCAGGCAATTTTTTAAATTTTTATCTTTTTTCTCTCCGTAAGAACCATCCTCGTACTTCAAGGAATAATTCTAAAAAAAGAATTAGCGAAATCGGTTCAGCTGCTCTCGGGATTTGCGCTTAGCAACACATTCAGCGATCCATTTTTATATTATAGAAGATTAATGTTTTTTTTTTTTGTGATTAACGCTCAAAATAGCTCCAAGCCCTTACCTATGCCAGAACAACTAACTTGTTCAGATAGTTACAGCAAGGCAAACCAAGTTCTCCAATAAATTATATTGCTTGAATGTGTGTCGCCAATTCAATATTATTGGTGGAATGCTTAATGGAGTTATACAAATTATTCAATTGATATCTCTATGTTACGCAACCGTCAGAGAAGTTTGTGTTTGTGTCTGCTTTGTTGTTATTTCTGAGTATATTAATTTGTTTTTCAATTGCTTAGAATAAACATGAAATAAACACAAAAAATACTATAAAACATATTTATCATTTCAGCTGGAAAATATGTTAATAACATTTTGAATAAAATGTGATTCAATTTTTTCAAACCCAGAATACCCGAAACGAATTTTGGCAAATCGTACAAACCTTTGTCCCAAGGCGGGAATCAAACCCGCAACCTCCTGCGTCGCAGGTGGAACTTCACCTGCCGCTCCACATCGGTAATCAAATACATATTTATACACAATATAGTGACCTTTGTAAGTCAATTAAATCCATACAATGTCCATACACATTCCTATATTTTTTGTTCGCGTAAAGCTATCCTAATAACAATGTTTACGCCCAAGCCTTCCAAGATCTTATGTGATCACATGACCGGCCTCGACGGGAAACCAACCGTGAACTCCAAGATAGGTTAAGATGGAGGGTTTTGGTTGACCGCACTAGCCGTTTCTTGGCAACTTGAACGCGTTTAATGGACTTAGGTATCGATGGGTTCCATGATAATACTTATTACTTTGTGCGTTTCTACTAGTGTCGTCATCATCATCACTACTAGAGTGTAGTGATCGTTAAATAGATAGAAGATAATAAATACTCTATTGTACATATAAATCTAGTAGAAACTAATTACATTATTCTTCTATAGTATTCCACTGCTGGACATAGTCCTCCCCTAATGAGCGCCATAACGCCCTGTCTTCAACTTGCTGCATCCAGCATCTACCTGCAGTCCTTCGCAGGTCGTCATCCCACCTGGCCGGAGGAAATCCTACGTTACGTTTGCGAGTCGCGGTCTCCACTCTAGAACACGTTTACCCCAGCGGTTGTCGGTTCTTTGCGAGATATGGCCGGCCCTCTGCCACTTCAGCTTGCTAATCCTTAGAGCTATGTCAATAACTTTGGTTTTCTGTCGGATGTATTCATCATTAAGTTGTATTAATTATATATTTACAACTTAAAAACTAATAGACAATAGCTCAAAATCTCTATCTGACAACCATGGATGTATAGGATCATTGGACAGTACAAGGTAATCTGATTGCTTATGTAGGTTTTATAATATTATAAATAAAATACATAATATTATACACCAAATATACATATGTATATTAAAGATTGATTACTAAAACCGATCGTTTATTTCATTGGTGGCTTTAAAAGTGGTACAATGGTGTTTGTACACTTTTACTAGAAAATGTCTTATTCAACTACTGCTGCTTTATTCCTCAACAATTTCTCACTCAATTATTATATATCGTCGTTGGCAGTCTAAAATACAGGAAATCTGATTTTAAGGCGCGTTCTTTGAACCAACAGGACTTGTGTAAATGCTCCTTAGAAAGCTTGATACATAATAACATGTCTCACAACTGGAGCATTATTCTCTATGCCATAGGAGATTCCTTGCTCAAAACATGTGACGTCACAGTGTATTCTAAACCCGGCGATTCCTAAACCTAACATTACTAGCTTCGTAATGTAATGACAAATATAGCATAAGGAATACGGTTGTGCCCGATTCCACGTCGTCGTTGTCTTGTCGTATCTGTGTAGCGCGTTTGGATTTTCAATAGCAAATAATACTCCTGTACTGAATTATAATAAAAAACACAATACCTTCTCCTAGCTATAATAGTAAATAATTATCTTATAATACACCTTCTGAGCTACCGAGCTGAGACGTGGACACTCACGATAGGGCTGGTCCACCAGTTCAAAGTCGCTCAGCGAGCTATGGAAAGAGCTATGCTCAGAGTTTCTCTGAAGGATAGGATTCGTAACGAATACATCCGACAGAGAACCAAGGTTATCGACATAGCTCAAAGAATTAGCAAGCTGAAGTGGCAGTGGGCCGGCCATATTTCGCGAAGAACCGACGGCCGCTGGGGCAAACGTGTTCTTGAGTGGGGACCGCGACTCGGCAAACGTAGTGTAGGACGCCCTCCGACCAGGTGGAATGACGACTTGCGAAAGACTGCAGGTAGATGCTGGATGCGGCAAGCTGAAGACAGGGCGCTATGGTGCTCATTGGGGGAAGCCTATGTCCAGCAGTGGACTGCTATAGGCTGATGATGATGATGATGATGAATACACCTTCTAAAAACATTATAATAGACCTTAATAATACTGTGATTATAAATAGCACCTTTAAAATAGACATAGTCATACGCCTCAAGTGTAAGATGGAGTGAATCTAATACCTACTACTCGATAAGACCCGATATTGTGTACTTGATATTATTATTGTGGTTTGATTTTTTGTATGTTTGTTTGTATCGAATAGGCTCCGAAACTACTGGACTGATTTGAAAAATTCTTTAATCATTGGGAAGGTACACTATCCGCGGTGAACATAGGCTTTATTAAAATTTAGAAATGTGAAATTTAAATTTAACGCGGGTGAAACCGCTGGAAACGTTCCGCGGCTTCGCCCCCGTGGTAATCTATGTGTCAAATGATTAAAAGTATCCAATGTCCGTGTTCCAAGCTACCTGCCCACCAATTTTCAGCCAAATCTGTTCAGCCGTTCCTAAATAGTGTAACTGTCCGTTTATAAATAGTGTAACTAACACGACTTTCTTTTAATAGATACAATCTTTCGTATTAATATTTGTATTTTTTTAGGTAATGTCTGCCTATGATCCTGTGTGCTGAGAATTAGCAAGCTGAAGTGGCAGTGGGCCGGCCATATCTCGCGAAGAACCGACGGCCGCTGGGGCAAACGTGTTCTTGAGTGGAGACCACGACTCGATAAACGTAGTGTAGGACGCCCTCCGACCAGGTGGGATGACGACCTGCGAAAGACTGCAGGTAGATGCTGGATGCGTCAAGCCGAAGACAGGGCGCTATGGCGCTCATTGGGGGAGACCTATGTCCAGCAGTGGACTAATATAGGCTGATGATGATGATGATGATGATCCTGTGTGAAACTACAATATATCTGTAGAATATACACTTGTAAGAAATTCTAAGAATATTTTGCGTAAATGAACGGTATGTTGTGAATAATCCATGTTAATCAAGCTTCTACCCCTCAGGCCATCAACTTCGTAGCACTGCTACTCTCACAACTCAATGGCAAAATACTTGTTGAAAATACGACATCGGTACCGTGCGTTTTCTACAAGTGACTAATATGCGTAAATCCACACTAGCGCAGCGGCTGAGAAAATACAGATCTTTGTGACTCAGCAGAGCTGTAATATTTTTCAAACGAAACGCATTTGCGGCGCAACACAACCGCTGTGTAGAGTGGCAGCACGAATTTTTTAGGTAAAAAAAAAGACCGCAATCGTCGAAAAAAAACCGCAGTCAAAGTGTTAACTAAAACTAAATAGTGTTTCATACATAACATAACAAGTGGATAACGTAATAAGTGGATAACGGGGCTGGTTCACTTCTAGAATTACGTTTATTTAAGTTTAATAGTTTATAGTTAATTTATAACTTATAAGTGATCATCATCATCATCATCAGCCTATATCAGTCCACTGCTGGACATAGGCCTCCCCCGATGAGCGCCATTGCGCCCTGTCTTCAGCTTGCCGCATCCAGCATCTACCTGCAGTCTTTCGCAAGTCGTCATCCTACCTGGTCGGAGGGCGTCCTACACTACGTTTACCGAGTCGTGGTCTCCACTCAAGAACACGTTTCGTTTTTTTATAAGTGATACTGTTTGTTATCCCTAAGAAAGAAAAATAAAATAAAAAATAAATAAAGTGCTATAACTAATAATATCAAGTGTGGTAGATGGAGATGTATATAAAGTTTATAGTTGCATTTGATACCTATGCACCTTTTTGTCATAATAATATAATGTTACTATCAGTGGTTACCTGTAAATGTCTATCGTATTACCCGTTTCAGTATAGTGTGCTGATGTTTTCCTTAAAATAAATAAATAACACTAATATTAAAAATGCGAATGCGAATGCGAATGCGCGATTTGCATCCGCGCGGAATCCGCCATGTCTGAACTAGCTCTTAGATGTATGATTGTAAGTTTTTTTACTAAATAATAATATAACTGGTTTATTTAAATTCCATATTAGTAATCATAAGAGCCTTTATTTCAAACTGTTTACACATTCCACATACTATTTAAAAAAATTAAATACTCCCTATAGTTTGTATACTACTTTGCAAAGTCCTCAGGATTTAGAATCCAATACTTAATTCGTAAGCTATTTAGATCGAGCCTATCTTGTTACTAAATGTATTTCTTGACTTAGAATAACACAGACACACTTACTTATTATTCTTATGTTAATTATTTGAGAAATAAGTGAAATAAAATAGATGAAATAATACCATAAATCAGTTTCCATATGACAGAATGTTCCAGCCTTCCAAGAAGTCTAGAAATTTATAATTGTCAAAGTCAAATTGATTAGTGCTCACACTTGACCCTTTTTGAGACTTCTTGTAATTTTTCTTCTTGACTTGACCGACGCCACCAACTCGTGCGTCTATCCACGATTGTAACGTAAAACTGAATAAACTCCTGAATACAACGAAGATTTATCATTAAGAAACATCCTACAAGGCAGCTACAAACTCCCAGGCATTTACACAGAATAACCTTAGAACGATTCCAAAAATAACGCCTGCAAATCCGAGCAGAAACTACTAAATTCATAAGGGCAAACCGTACAGGTAAATCCAAAACTAATAGCAGCAATTTCGTAATCTGCTCCGTACCTGTCACTGCATTGCAAATTTGCAGGACATTCTCCCGCAATTAAAACTTTACCCAGCATAGGTTGTTAGTGAATTTCGGACCCTTTTGTTCCACAGTTGTAAGGTAAACAAAGACTGTTGAGACAAAAGAACTTGCTTGGAACAGTATTTAGTGCAGATTTCCGGATATCGCCGGGAGAACGGTGTTGTTGTGGATCCAGTGTTTCATCTCATTTGAAACAGTTTGGCATGAGCCGGTGCTCATATTATTTAGATACTCGTGGTATGAATATTTAGATGTAGAATAGTATTAGACGACCGATGTGGCGCCGTGGGCGAAGGTCCGCCTGCGACGCAGGAGGTTTCGGGTTCGATTCCCGCCTCGGAACAATTGTGTGTACGATCTGCAGATATTTGTTCCGAGTGTTCTGGTCGTTTTCTATATATAATAAAAAATATCTATCTATGTAATGTATTGTATTATGTGTATCAGTTATCTAGTACCTACCCATAACACAAGCTCTGCTTACCATGGGGCTAGATAATGCTGTGTGAATTGTCCAGCATTATTTATTTATTTATTTATTGGTGTATGTGTATGGATGGGTGTAATAAAGGCAATAATTTATTTTACTATCAGGTTGATTTTGTCTGAGAATAAACTACATAGATAGCTTTCATGCAAATATGTAATTTAGGTGGTGTTGTAAATTCAAGATCTTATATTTTATTGATCAACATTTTGTTACGGAAAAATTGACGAGCCTTATTAAATCGCGCTTCTAGAAATCCCGGACACGCGCGCTTTGATATCAAAATAACGTCATGTTTGCTATTCAGTTGAACGCGCGCTTTTATTACAATTGCCCGTACTTTTTACCAGACTGGCGAGTAGTGACAAGTACTCGCAACGTGCTTTAGCGCTCTTCATCGTCTCTCTCTTCGTTAACGTGCGTTGACGCGTTTCAACGCGTGTTACATACGTCCCAACGCACCGCTTTAGTTCTTGATGGTCTTCTATCATCATCAGCTTATTACTAGTCCAGTCAGTCAGGTAGTTAGAAGTTTAGTAGGTAGTGCTAGTTGTGTTATTTATATTCAACATTTTATTATTATGTTTTTTGGTAATTCAGCAGCTACTGATGATTATTCTGATTATTCTGCTGAATAGAGGCCTCCTGATAATATTCTCTTTGAATCTATGCATTATTGATGAAGATAACGAATACTGAATTGTAGGTACATATTACACAAAAACCACCACGGCCTCAATCAAAAATGTGTCACACACAACACAATCAAGACACAAACTTTGTGCGAGAGTTTATTTTAAAATAAATTTGTTTTATTTTGCGCTACTGCATTATTTTATGAGGTTTCTTTAGAGAGCTGCAAAATACATCCGGCACACTGAATAAAAAGTAACTTAAGAAATAGCTAGTAGTATTGGAAACTTTGAGAAACATTGTTCCAAATGTATCTTTATCTACCTGCTCGGTTAAATGCAATATACTGCTTCAGGAAGAGTTCTTAGCTTAGTCAGTAAATGTTTATTTTATTTTTATCTCTTTTTACCTCTTTTTGTCTCGCAGTTTGCTCTAACTGTGTTTGTGCCTTTATACTCCGGCTCACGAAGGCCATGGCCGCACTGCAAGATGGTGGCTTGGATGGTAGATGAGATAATTTGGCGTATTTAAAAAAACCTATAAACTTAAAATTCCTATATAATGAAAATAGGATTAAAAAAAGGATCATTGAAATCAGTTGGGGTGATATTGAGTTATTCGTCCATGTATCGAGCACATACTTGATGCAAATTTAAGACTTATAAGGTTTTCTCATGGATGCCATTGTCAGCACAGGACCTAACTG
The DNA here is from genome assembly GCA_943735965.1 of Eupithecia abbreviata. Taxonomy (NCBI): domain Eukaryota; kingdom Metazoa; phylum Arthropoda; class Insecta; order Lepidoptera; family Geometridae; genus Eupithecia; species Eupithecia abbreviata. The sequence goes on along the minus strand of OX030991.1, from coordinate 5,934,062 downwards.
AAATGGGACCACACGGGAAGCATGAGCTTTCAAATAAAAAAAGAATCTTCAAAATCGGTCACCCATTCGAAAGTTCTGAGGTACCTAACAAACAAAAAAGATACTTACAGTCGAATTGAGAACCTCCTCCTTTTTTGAAGTGAGTTAAAAAAAAGCGCTACCAAAATGTATAAAACCGGCCCCACTGCAAGCGTTTAGGTTAGCTAGTAGCCTAAAATGTAGTTAGCCATGCCGGTTTTTGAAAATTGAACTCTTAGGCTCAGCTACCATTGGAGCTACCAAGCAGGCCGCCTACTCACCATCCGCAAAGCGGCCTTTGCTTGAGGGTCTACTCGTAAAAACGAAAACCGAAATTTCTTATTCGTTTTCCGTGGCATTTAACTTGGTTTTGTTTGAAAACTAAAATCAGAAACTTCAGTTTTCGTTTCCCTGCCAATATAAACGCAATACAATAATAGGTAATATTGTATTTTATTTTATTTTGCTTATTTACATGTATATTGGATTACTTTTGCTCATTGACATGTGTATATTTGATTATTAGTTTTATTAAATTCGATGCTAGTGATTAATTAAGTAGACTACACTATTGTATTAGTTGATACCTGTGAAAATAGTTGTAATGCTTTGAATAAATACATACACATACAATACATGCTTCGTGTTTTAATTATATCTATTCTGTGTATAATGGAAATAAGCCGTAATAGCCGTCATGTTTCACTAAGCAAGTTGTAGCTCATTATTTCTGAAACACGACAGCACACGTTTACTCAAAACCTTGTGCCATTATTTCAGATGAAATTTAAATATGTTGGAGGAACTAGTTTTTGGGTTTTACTGCATAATGCCTAGAATAAATTGTCGAATAGTCAGTTTCGATATCGTGAGATTAGGTTTCGATATCTAAAGTTAGTTACGATAACCCTCGATCTTTCGCTTGTATTCTCTCCACAAAAACGCAAACGAATTTCGACAGATGCGTGTAAAAAACGGGAAAATCATAACAATAGGCAGTTCATTTGCGTCGTAAAAATTACAACAGGCTTAACATTCGCTCAATATTCAGTAAGCGACGTGAGATGAACTCTGGCCCGGGAGTTTATCATCGCCCTGTCACTCTACAGTTATTTATGGACCAGTAAACTTGGAAATATATTTTCCTCGTCGGCGGCCGCGTCCATTTCAGGTTAAGCCCCTTGGGCCAGGGCACTAGACGAGTCGAGTGTCATAAATTTGAAAACTGTTTCGGGAGAGCGAAAAAATGAAACAAATATTTGACGTTCGCTCCGATCTTCGATACAGCCTATGGATTTACGACTACGCTAAGCCAACACTATCGAACTTTGCATGAATGCGGAGGGTTCGGTGATTTCATTTGAACAGCCTCCCAGTTAAAAAAAATACATGCGGGCAGTCTTTGGGGACTGCCGATATAAGTGAAAACTAAATAATTTTATATTTTATTTATACTGGGCGGTCACGAAGACGCGAGTTTCCCCCTTTTTATTCACCCAAAAAATAGTTAATACACAGTTATGAAAGCAACTATGAAAATGATGCAAGTTCCATGATTTTTGTTCATCCAAAAAGTAGGTACTTAACGCGCCTAAAGAAGTTTTCACTTCAAAATTTGATAAATCAGCATGATTACCAGTAGGTAGCACTATTTTTAATAAGTCATTAAAGGTTCTATAGGTACTCCGTGGGAATTACTCGCGGAATGATGGCGTACTAAAATAATTTTAACGACACTTTGATTACTTTTATCGCAAGTTTACGCTTCAGTTGTCACGTTTTCGAACCATTAGTTTTATGCGAATTACTATTGAGAAATTGCTTATTTATTTTATCAGTGTTTTATGGACAAAACAAATAATCTTAGGTTGTCTAGTCTGGCTTGATGAATTTTGAGAAAACACTTAAATAAAACAGCTAGGTACCTAGGTACTTAATCAATTTTTTTTTCGGCATTATGTACGATTTAATAGGGGGTCTTATGTTGAACAAATAATATAATACTTATAATTATAAATGAGTAAGTTTGGTTTTTTAGATGGATGGATGTATGGATGGAAGTTTGTACGTCTTCACGCCAAAACTATTAAGCAGATCGGGATGAAATTTGCATACATGTCGTTCATCGCCTCTAATAAAACCTATAAATCAGTTCCCATGGGATAAAAATGAGATTAAAACGTTTCCATGGAAACAATGCGTGCGAAGTCGTGGGTAGAAACTATTACATAATATATGCCAAAAGTTTACATAAATGACCTTTTTATTTAAATAAAATCAATAATGCTTATCAATCCACACAGCATCACCTAGCTCCGAATTAAGCAGAGCTTGTGTTATAGGTACCTACTAGATAACTGAAATTGACTTAATACAACATATTAAATAAATAAATAATGCTGGACAATTCACACACAGCATTATCTACCCCATGGTAAGCAGAGCTTGTGTTATGGGTACTAGATAACTGATATACATAATACAATACATTACATAGATAGGTTTTTTTTTTATTATACATAGAAAACGACCAGAACACCCGGAACAAATATCTGCAGATCGTACACACAATTGTTCCGAGGCGGGAATCGAACCCGCAACCTCCTGCGTCGCAAGCGGACCTTCGCCCACCGCGCCACATCGGTCGTCAAACATCGATAGATGTTTTTATTTAATTATTATCTTGATGCCGAGACGAGAGAAATGAAAGCGCCGGCAGTATCTAGCCCATTTCATATAAAACTCACGTAATAGACCCTATCAATAAAGAACAAGTGCGAGTACGTTGGTGGTTGCCAACTCCGAACATGTCCGAAACGAAATGTCTCCTTTATTAGTTTTTGTTGGGCAAATAAACTCATTGTCATTGCGGGAGTAAATGAGGTTTCCTTTTAATTTAGTTTCTTAGGTAACTTTGCAACAATATTGCGCCGAAGACAGTCATGAGGAAAGTGGTTTTCTTCGTAACTTTTGTTATGACAATGGCTTCGTAACTTCTACTGTAGGATTATTTCAATCCGGCAATCAATAAAGACGGATCGGTATTATTTTAAATAAATTATTTAGGGGTGGGTTTAACAATTTCATCATCCATGTTGCGATTTGTCCAAAAATTGACAGCACACACTATGTATGGAGATGTATATAGGTATTATAAATTTACTTATATTATATACTACTTATACTCATACAATGTGTATTGTCGAACCTTGATCAAAGGAGTGTCAGTTGATATTCCTGTTGATCTTTGTACAAGACAGAAAGTACCTATTTTAAATGGTGAAAAAAATTATGGGCCAAAAAGACATAGGCGCATAATTTTTGGAGAATTTGTAGACTAAATTGTGGAGTTTAAAAAAAATACATCACAATAACCCAATTTTAATGTTACAGATGAAAAATTAAATAAAAATCGTATTTTTTGCAAATTTCTAAAAAATTATTGATTTTACTAGGCTTATGTACTGAAATTGTAATTTTTTCTTAGCTAGGTAGACTATCTAGCTTTCAAATGAGGCTACTTTAAATAAAATACACCGTTTACTCAAAAAGAAACGAATAAAAAACCAGATAAAGTAGTTTTCATTAAAAAAATTATTAAATCGGCTTTATTTTTGCGATAAGTAACATATTATTTTTTATTTTTTATCAATAAATATATGTCGTCGTTTGATCAAGGTTCGTCAAAACACATTGTATACATATATGGCAAGAAAAAAATACGGCTCAATGATTTTCACATTATCATTTCAAAATGAAAATGGAGCGATCAAGGTTTCCACAGGAAAAGATTAAAAAAAACACCAAGAAAAAAGAACTTTATCAAAAGCGTTTATCAAAAGATCTAAAAATCTTCTTTAAAGGGATGAGACCAGTCAATAACAGCCTATAAGATACCATTTAGCTTAGCGAAGACGATTTCCCATGGTTCCCCCGATATTTCTTCAGTTGTTTGTCAGAGCCCCAGTCGAATCGGCTTTGCTGCTAATCCTTTACCCACCCTACCTGATCTTGGCTCTTAAATCAGCCTTTATTTCAGTATTTTGTCAGCTGAAGAACAAATGTATATATCAACGACATACGTTTTTTTAAGTATATACATACTAGCGGACTTTTCCGGCTTTGCACGGTTTTAGTACGAATCCCTAACTTTACTGAAAATATAATATAGCCTATGTTCACCGGGGATAGTGCAGCTTCCCAACGGTGAAAGAATTTTTCAAATCGGTCCAGTAGTTTCGGATTATTCATTACAAACAAACAAACAAAAAATCAAACCTTTCCTCTATATAATATTAGTAGGTATAGATGTTAGATCAAGAATTATTCCGTATGGGAAGTAAGAAATACATCATTCTGAAAAACCAATAACACTATATGCTGATGTTATAACTAGATACAATATTTATAAGTTTCAATAATAATAAAACAGCTATCTAAACAGCATTTTAAATTCAACGACGCTCATAAAAGTTGTATCCAATATAAAATCTCACTTGGCTGTCACACCTTAAACTGAAAACTGAAATTCAGGATTTTACGGAGCTGATGCCTTTTGAATATGTTAGCCAATTCTCTTATGAGAACATAAAAGTCCTCAATTTAATTTGTTTTGAAATAAATGACAGCAAACTGACGTATGGTGATTATGTAACTCGCGACCTGTTTGCGACAGGCGTAAATTAAGCAATCAGTGCTGTCAAACGTCAATTTTGACGTTGTAGCGTTGACGTTGTAGCGTTGGTGTCCAACTAATACAAAATTGACGTTTGACAGCACTGATTGCTTAATTTACGCCTGTCGCAAACCGGTCGCAAGTTACATAATCACCCGACCGATCTCATCAATATTTTTATTACAGTTACTTGTACTTACTGATATCATAACTAAATACTAAATGTAAACTTACACGTTTTGATTCTATTGAAACGTTTAAGGTTGCTATCCCATGGAAACTGTTCTATGGTAGGCTATATAAGCTGGTATAAGTAGGCTTCAGACTGTATCTATGAAAAAAATTCGTGCAGTACTTTTGGCGTGTTTTGTGAACATTTTTGCATTCATAACATTAGTGATGTGATAGTGTTAAGTTCCTATTTTTTGCTAAAAGTAAAAACGTAAATCGAAATTGTATGTTGCTGAAATCATAAGAATCAAACTCGTAATTGCTGCAACATAAAATTTCGAATACAGTACTTGAGATAAAAAAACACCACTACTTTTTTTGCGATGACGAATCACTACGATGGCGAATCGCCACTAACTCAAATGGACGATGGACAAAGCTTACAGATAAACAATTGAGAAACGACACATTGCAACTCTATTATTTGTTTGCGTTTCAAAATAAAAACAAAAGAAAGTTGCCTGTTCACTGCCGAGTCACTGAAACGTCAGCGTCGAAAACAAAACGGTATTACATTACAAAAGCGGTATCATTATGACTTGCAGTCGCACCCCTAGGCGGAATGGCCGGTCGCTATCTCATCACGTGACTGAGCGTTTGATTGTTTATGGCTAGAGGGAAAACGATATCATGGTTAGGTTTACCTTATCTATGGTACCATAGTTCATAGGGCTACCACTAGGACACTTGCTTTCATGTAGATAATTACATAATATTTATTACACTTTATTGCACAAAAGACAAGTGTTGGGCGCTAAGCAAAGGCATTGTCTGACTGTTTTTCAATCCTTCAATTCTGATCATCATGTTTTTCCCTCTGCTGGGCAAAAGGCTTCCCCAAATCTTACCACCCCGTGTGATCTTGTGGAATTTCCCACCAATCATTTAGGAAGTCGTTGAGGTCGTCCCGCTAATGCTTCCGTGGCCAACCACGACCGTGGCTTCCGCGAAACCACGGTGTTATGTTTGATGAACCCACCTCTCTGGGGCCAGCGGGTTAGAGTATCTAAGCTTCGGGTTGCGTTCGACTAATGAGGCCTATTATTATTATAAGTCAGTATGAAGTTGAAGGCAAGAAAGGTCACTATTTTACTCTTATTCAAGACTACATGATGTCCATAAAACCAACTAGTGTTGAAGCTGAGAGGGCTTTTTCGGCGTTTGTTCATAAGCCATATTTAAATAAACATTAACCTTGAATCATTGTCTTTTTCCATTCATATATAGAAAATTTTAATAATGTATACTGTCCAGCATTATTTATTTATATTTACATATTTAATTGTGAATATTGTCGGCAATATGGCAACCGACAGTGTTTTAGCCACTTTACTGCGGCCGGCGACTTTGATGTGTAGACTTTTTAATGATGAGCGAAACCCGTGACGTGCCTTAGAACATGCTTTAAATTTTGTATAATGTGTAATATTAAACGAAGTATAATCAAAAGATAAAGAAATTGAAATTTTCTCGTAGTTATACATACTAATAATATCACTACATAGTATAAAACAAAGTAGCTTCCCGCTGTCTGTAGTATGCTTAGATCTTTAAAACCACGCAACGGATTTTGATGCTGTTTTTTTAATAGATAGAGTGATTCAAAAGGAAGCTTTAAAAACCATTTGAACACGCGGGTGAAGCCGCGGGGCGTAGCTAGTAATAATATAAATGAAAGTTTGGAGGTTTAGATGCTTGTTACCTCTTCACGTCAGAACTAATGAACAGATTGCGCAGAAACTTTGATGAGATGTACCTGGCTACATGTAATCCTAACCATACCTGACCGTAGAGCTGGATTGGTACTATTTCGCAGAAACTTCTCAATTCATCGTAATTATACCCAGCTATTTGCGGAAAAGGAATCTATTGGCAACCCTCTGGCAGTGCTGAGCATTTTATTCCGCACAGTATTCATTTTGTGTTCGCAGATATGTTGGTAACTTTTGTCTAGTTTCATTTATCATTTCATCTGATATCACATAAAGAAATTGGATATTAACTCTTATCGACGGACGGATTTTTACAAAAGTTTGAATAACGTTGCCACATAAAGACTTGGAGCTAACGTGATAATGCTTTATCATTATAACTACATTATGTTGGTTTTTGGTGGTGCCAAATACAGAAAGTAATACCTATTTTTAGAGAGAAAATTGATCGGCATTGGTCTTAGAAATCAATGCACTATAAAAAAGATATTTGACAACTACCTACCTACTAGGCTAACTTGTAAATTTTGAAATAAAAAAAAAATAAAAAAAAAAAACAACAGCACCACTAACACCACCAGCAACAACTCAATCGGTTTGCTTTTGAAACAAGATCGTCACTACCTATTAGGTAAGATTGTGGTCAAACGAAGGCTTATTGCAAAGACCAACCCAATTATTTCGGCGAGTGTCGTAAGAGAAAGAAAGAAAGAAAGAAAATACATTTATTGATTCACAAGTAGGTACAGCTTGTTACGAAATAATAAAATAATCTATAAGTAAACAAGAACATAAACAAATAAATAAAATTAACTACGTATGTATTATATACAAGCAACAAGCGACTCCACAAAGCGAACCAATTGGTCCTGTCTCAGCATAATGTTGCTCTACTTCTCCGTAAGAAGTAGAGCAACGCTGGTTTTCTGACAGAACCATTGGCGCGCGCGTGTCCACACGGGTGGCAGACCACAGATAAGACAAAATATTAAATTAACATCTTACAACCTAAGATTAATCCTAACTTAGCACTAAACACATGATCATGACATCACAAACAAGAATAGACAAAAAAAAATGTATTTTTTTTTTTTGTTCGCCCAAGCGTCTGTTGAGATAAGAGGCGATTAAGGAATATCCACCGGGGGGGCGGGCAGTAGCACCTCCTGCACAACAATTTACCACCGAACTGCGATCGCCACGCGACCACATGCCCAGATTGGAGATTATGGGCACTACCCCCATGTGATAAAAGCCAATAAGGCTGTTATGGTGAGGCGAAGGTTTATTGACTACCAAAATATAAATATACCCTATTTATAAAAAACTTAATGCCCAACGAGTGTAATCTTCCTCTTTTCTAGTCAACTAGGACAAAGGTTCCAGCAATGAATTAGCTGAGCTATACTACATAAGACTATGATCATGTACCTAATGTTCATCCGTTAAAGTGTCTTTACCGTTTTCTAACCAGTATTCATACTGTAGGTAGTTTTATTATTAGTTTCACCTTCTTTGAGCCAGATGTCAGTGCGATTCATCGGAGTAACCCGAATAATGGCTGTGAATATCTCAGTTATGTACGCTGATTAGGTAATAGCATATAGAAATTATATAGTAATATGTTTTATAAATGCGAAACTTTAGATAGAAGGGTGGATGGTTTGTTACTTCTTCACGTCAAAACAACTGAACGGATCGAGCTGAAATTTTGCATAGAGCTGCCTGTAAGCCGGGGATCTACTTGTTATCCCATAAAACAATTCCCATGGGATAAAAAAAAACCTTTAATCCTTTCCATATAAACAACGCGTGCAAAGCCGCGGGCAGAAACCAGTTGTTAATAATCTAATGTAATTAGTAAGATATTGGGCTCAATTGCAACGTAGGCGTAACATACTTTTCAACGTGTAGGACGCCCTCCGGCCAGATGGGATGACGACTTGCGAATGACATCAGGCAGATGCTGAAAACAGGGTGCTATAGCACTCATGAGGGGAGGCCTATGTCCAGCTGTGGACTATTATAGGTTGATGAAGGGGTTCAATTTGTAAATATCAATAGTGGTCATCGATATTTTAGATTATCACTACCCATGATTGTGCTAGAATGTGTATTTATTAATTCATGAACACTGGCTGAACAATCCTCCCTCAAACAAGGTTAGGCCATCACCACGCGTGATACGGGGGTTGGTCATCGTGGGTCTCGACCCGCGATCACTTATCTGCCTTCTGTACATACCCTTTGTAATCAAATGCCGAAAAGGCTGACTTTCCTCTGACAGTTTCAATAAATTCCAAAGATTGCTGCAAAAACTAAGATCAACCAAACTCAGGTCTGAGCGAGTTCAAATTCGTTATACATAGCATATCAGCTCTTGGTTTAGCGCTACACCGGATCAAGTTAAAGTCGGTAAAATGAGCTGAACTCTATTAAACCGACTTTATCCTATATTCATCATCACCATAGCAGTCCACTGCTGGACATAGGCCTCCCCCAATGGGCGCCATAGCGCTCTGTCTTTAGCTTGCCGCATCCAGCATCTACGTTTAGTCTTTCGGAGGTCGTCATCCCACCTGGTCAAAGGTTCCTATATTGAACGCGTTCAATTGCAAAGGTTAAATTGGACCAGTGGGCTTATTAGGACATCACGAGCTGAGTTGGTGGGGTCAAAATATATATTTATTTAAAGAAAAACTTTTCTCAAATGATGTCAAAGCTGATCTCATGATTAAATAAAATAAATAAATAATGCTGGACAATCCACATACCATCATCTAGCCCCAAGCTAAGCAGCGCTTGATCAATAACAGTTTTTACTACCATAGAGGGTACCATAAAGAATATATAACAAAAAAATATACCATAGGTACCATAAAGGGTAGTAGAAACTGTACTGTACAAGACGTTACATTGATGTACATTTTTATTATAAATTGAAAAATACTTAAAACACTTTAAACAATTACTTGCAGATTGTACAAACATTTGTCCCAAGGCTGGAATTGGAAATAATTGAAATTAATTAATTATAGCATTCCTACATCAAGTCCTACAATATCCTTACAATATTTTATTGCAACAGCGTAAGCAAAGAAAGCGACTAAGTTCCAAGCGAGCACTATTTTCTGAGAAGTTTACTCCGAAAACATATAAACTTAAATGTAAGTCCTCGCATATCACGAGGTAAAAGCGAACTGTGGAACAAGTTAAAATCTTCTTAGATTGCTCAAGCTTAAGCGGGATATTTGGATAATTTATTCATAGCATTACATTTGTCCACCAGTTCAAAGTCGCTCAGCGAGCTATGGAAAGAGCTATGCTCGGAGTTTCTCTGAAGGATAGGATTCGTAACGAATACATCCGACAGAGAACCACGGTTATCGACATAGCTCAAAGAATTAGCAAGCTGAAGTGGCAGTGGGCCGGCCATATCTCGCGAAGAACCGACGGCCGATGGGACAAACGTGTTCTTGAGTGGAGACCACGACTCGGTAAACGTAGTGTAGGACGCCCTCCGACCAGGTGGGATGACGACCTGCGAAAGACTGCAGGTAGATGCTGGATGCGGCAAGCTGGAGACAGGGCGCTATGGCGCTCATTGGGGGAGGCCTATGTCCAGCAGTGGACTGCTATAGGCTGATGATGATGATGATGATGATTACATTTGTAAAAGGACCAACTCTTTGAACCGCGAATTAAAGTTTCATTACTAGCCAATCTAGAGAGATGGTGCTATTAGATAGAGCAATGACCTGCTTCACATGTTGTCTTGGACTATTCAAACCATTTTCGTGAGTACAAGTGGTACAGTGAAGAACTTTTTTTATTTTTTGCGAACTGCAAACGCCTCGAAATCAAACTCAAGCATCATTAAAGTCATATATACTATACATTTCGTAACTTTTCCGGAATAAATTGAATAAAATTAAACCATTATATATCTATCTCTCTCGGTTATGTGCGTTTTACTTCTACATTACTTTCACATCCTTCTTAAGATTGCACAATTACCTTCTTGGTAGTAGTAATATTGTTAGTAATTTACAGTAATTTTTAAGCTAAATCAATCACATTATTGAATGGTAGCCTGAAGTTTTATAGCCAAGCAAGAGTAATCTACGACTCGACTCTCGTATTCTTATATTTCACATTGCATCGAATATGCAAATATGTATGTTACATAGACATAAAATTATTTATTGCACTCTTTAAATAAAACAAACAAGATATTACAAAACGTGTGACAATTTGGAATTTATTTTGACATAGGTATTTCAAGATGATATACATATATTGTACATACTCGAGCACTGCAAATCTCTGTTCTGTAAAATCCTAGGTCTATTTCGGACCACGGCGTGACGGCGTCCAGCCTTACTCACTTTCTATTCCCACACTCTCATATTCTGATGGACGAACCACCACAACCAGAGGTCAAGCGTAGAACCAACGTCCTCAGTTGCTTATAACAAAGTAAACTTCCTGATTCTAGCTAGCAGCCTGTGGAGCCAGAAAGTTGTCTGTGAGTTTTTCTTGCTAGAAAAATCTCAATTACAATTTTTGGCCTGTATTGTGTAAATAAACCGGTACTATGCCAGTTCTGTACGAACGTCTTTGACCTGAACAGTGTGGTGTGGTGGTTGTGAGCAGTAAACACGCCCAGTTTAGAGTCCACAATAATGAACCAAGTTGTCGCACTCAACTTTGGGACGCTTGCTAAGCTATATGCTTAGTATTTGTGGTGCAAACAATCAACAACGCGGATGTTTGCTTGTAATAATAAGCGTCAGTCAGATTTATTGGTATGAAAATTGGTCGAGGTAGTCCACATCATTCAAAAGAAATGTTCTGGCAATCAACATCAAACCTAACATTGTCACAAAAACGATAAAAGTGTTCATAAAGATACCCACTTCTATTCTCAGCAATTTCCTCTCATTTACTTACATCTTTATACAAAGTTAGCTCTCGCACTATTACATTTTGCTCACGCGCGGCACTTTCATACATTTACTACCTGCTTATTGGCAGAACCTTAGAAAATCCAAGCGGTACGTAGACTAATAAGACGCGTTATATTTCTCTGCGAATGTGAGAATGGCGCACAGCTGTTTTCAGCTCATAACAGGGAGCTCTTAACAGCGCCCTAGTGCCGTACTATGTGGCTTTACTGCTTCTTTCAAACGTACTTTAAATGGCTTGAAGGAAAGAACTTGAGGAAATTAACAAAATGAAATTTCCTTAGAAGAATGATATTAACGGTGACTTTGATATAAGGTGGTGTCGTCGTTTATAGTAAAACTTGCGAAACATTAAAATTAAAATTACTGGATTTATAGTAGAAGTACAATAAAGTTTACTACCAATATTTACGTTGAAGTAAAAATTTACTTGAATATAGTCTATATATTATGAGAATATTATATTATATTATTGATATAGTCTATATTATATAGACTATATATTACGTAGTGTAGGATGCCCTCCGACCAGGTGGGATGACGACCTGCGAAAGACTGCAGGTAGATGCTGGATGCGTCAAGCTGAAGACAGGGCGCTATGGCGCTCATTGGGGGAGGCCTATGTCCAGCAGTGGACTAATATAGGCTGATGATGATGATGATGATGATGATGATATTATATAGGCCTTGGAAAAATTACAACTTCTACAAAAGACAATAATGGCATCCCATCGACGTACTCTTAGATTGCGTAGAATATTGAAGTTGAAGAAATGAATTTCAAGTAAATAAAACATATCTTTCGTAAACTACATTGTAGAGCAATACAATGTCCGTGTACACAATGCATACAAGTAAAAACTTCTGTTAATTCATAAAGCACAACAGATTTACAACCGCAAACAACTTATACGAGTGCAGCAAACGAGAACATTTTTGAACGTCAATAGCAAAGTGGGGCGCGGTCGTAAACACTCTGCTGCTAAACCTTTATTATCAACGTTAATAAATGCATTATTTACTAAGAAATTTATTGCTTTTGTCGCACCTGTGGCCACGATAAACTGCTGCCGTTTTGCCGCCTTCGTACGCGTTGCTTATTGACTTACCGATACCGCAAAGAAAGTCAAGCTGAAATAGCAAATACTGAACAAATGGATAAAAAACTTTGCTTGTAACTTAGAACTTAGTGCTAAAATATAGGAGACGCTAATCTGCTCTGTGAAATGAATCTATGGGATCTCCATAAAACTCTCGAGCATTCATTTATCAAACATTGAGAAATGATGTCATGAAACGCAATGCCAGACCAACAGAAGGAAAAACCATTCCAAATTGAGAGCTCAACTCCAAGTCTTTCTCAAAATTGAATATTTGTAATGAATGAACGATAAATTAAGCGGCTCATTTGACCGAATGAATGGGGCCGTAATAGACTGCCAACTGTCGTCACCCCACAAAAGAAATGTAGAAGCGTAGAGCGTTTCTTTGTTCTTGGTAAATCGAGTACTGGAGTCGTTTGTCGACCTTATATCACGGTGATTCGACATTTATGGCCCGACCTGAGCTAACTGGCCGTAACTCTTCATTCGGGTATAGGCAGCTATCGGTTTTTGCCGAAGACCTAAGATGGGACTAAATTTTGCTTGGTATTACGTTTCTTGGTATGCGAAAAATAACCTTTTTCTGTTACGGTAAAGAATTGTGTCATAAAACTTTCACAAAATGATGCCCATTATATTAACATAAATTTAGGTTGTTGGTAAAACAACTCTCATAAAACCATAGATAAAGACAAAATTATTTTTATTGTCTCAAGTGAAATTTATTTTAGATCTGAAAAAGCTTATTATTCGGCGCACATTAATATAAATACTTTTTCCTTCCAAGCAACCTTGAAATCTCACCCTTCTTGTGTAATCGATCGATTAGTGCGATCTAAATTTTAAAGTTTTAAGGCGACCCTAGGTATACATAGATAGCGTTTTGCAATTCCCTTAGGTGAATTGGTTAAATAAAACTCTAGCGTTTTGGTCAGAATATTGCCAGCTATGCCGGCAGGCGTGCGCGGATTCTTCCTAAAGTCGTATTTGTTAATATCTGTAAAATTAATTGGTTACAATTATTGTTTATCTAAATATAAGAGTACATGTTCATAATGTATGTTTTGTAATATAACAGCTATCTACATGAACGTGTCTTTCGTACCCGTATCTGAGATGTAAATCCTCGTCGCGGGAAACTCAATATTCCCGATTGAGGTAATTGAAAGCTTAAAGGAATTTATTTTCAATTTCCTATGACATGAGGTTTTCCGTCTATGGGACATCATAGACGGAACAAAGCTTTGCAATATGCTTGACATCTGCAATTCAGTTGTTTTTACTCACAGTTTACAACTCGGTAAACGTAGTGTAGGACGCCCTACGACCAGATGGGATGACGACCTGCGAAAAACTGCAGGTAAATGCTGGATGCGTCAAGCTCAAGACGCTCAAGGGCGTTGTGGTTGTGGCGCTCGTTAGGGGAGGCCTATGTCCAGCAGTAGACTAACATAGGATGATGATGATGATGACATACAGTTTGGTGCACTATTTGATATGATTTCCGATGGGAACTTTATAATACATTTCTCTAAAAATTTGCATAATTTTAAACGCAATATTCTGTGCGTGACACCTAAATGATTCGTGAAAGGTCACTACGAATTGTTAATTATTACCTGTTTGCTGTTTGTCTCTGGCCAGGCGGAATGACAACCTTCAAAAGACTGCAGATGATCGAAAACAGGGCTCCACGGCGCTTATTAGGATACCCAGCTGTGGACTGTGTGAATAGGTTGATGATGATAAACCTGTTTACTTCCCGTAATATACCATATCGACTGTTCTTTCTATATCTCTTAAGTTATTGTGTGTCAAAACAGCAACTTACTTCAAAAGTTTGTTGCACATTCTCTCAGCTATACTAAACCAAAAGGATATTAATCAAGTACCACGTCTCGAAAATGATTTATGAAGTGTACTTTTATCTAAACAATCGATACAGTCAGTCGGGCCACGTCATACTGGCAATTAATCATAGTTATCTCGCCCTACCCACATTGTGGTGCATTGGACCACGTATCTGTTTGAAAAGAAATAAAACTCGCCAGGAGGTGTAGGGCTGCTTTATCACAATCCAGGGAAATAACTCTATATTACAATTTTCGAAACTATCATGGTTATTAACAACAGAAGTTATTTATAACGGAATATTTACCATGATTCAAATCATGGTAAATATCGAGTTTTCCAATATTTCGGCACAGTTTCATGCGTAATGCGTGTTCATGCATGGGTAAACATCCCGTTATAAATGACTTTTTAACCCTACATTATTTTCTCTTTATTGATATAACAAATTTCTGAAATTCTGACAAACTTTTATTTTTATTTATTTATTTTTTGATTAACAAACTAGGTTAAGTTGAATTTGTGAATCAGCGAAATCAGTAAAACAGTAATACACCTATTCTAGGATATTGGATATTTAGTTTCCAGGAAATATTCAGTAAATATTGTTTATTTAGCGTTGCTAACCATGATTGTTTACTACGTGCTACTACGTGCTACTACTAGTACCTAGGTTAGTTAGTATCAGAAGTAGAAGTTAATATCAGAAGTATTAATATATTTACCTTACCATTACAGTACCAAAGCGACAAAGAAATATAAAAAAGTTTCAGAATATACATACTAAAAACTATCATTAATAAAAATACACCTATCCAAAAATCTCAAAATTTTACAACCGCATCCCTGAATTTTGGAAAGGGCATTATAAAATATATCAAGTTAATTTTTTTAGGCTTTAAGATGCAAACGTCCTACGCGTCAACGTGTATGGAACTCGGTTTTTTTGGTAAGTTGCTATTTTTTTTGTCAACTCACCAAAAAAAACCGCGCAGTTCCAATGAAGCGTGAGCGTGAAGTGGATCTATATCATACGATTTCATACAAATATTAATAATTCTTTGTATGAAATCGTATGATATAAAAATAAAAAAAACCTTTATTTCGGATTATTAAGATCCATAATTTGTTAGTAGGCATTTAATGATCCTATAAACAAAGTCATTCTTACGTACTAAAATTAAATTAAAATGAATTATGTATAATAAATAAGAAAAAAATAAAATAAATCAACACGAATCAATTTTTTTTGTTACTAATTTCTGCCATATTTGCGAATCAATCCTGCCCGCTACAGTTTGTAGGATGCTGTTTGGGCTTTCCCGTACTATTATTGGCCGCGTTGTGCCGCGCAGTCTGTTCAGTAAGGCCGTACCTTTCAACAAGTCATTTACCATAGATTTATTATCCAAGGTTCATACATGTGAAGCTAGACTTAGTTTCGTTTACCATGGATTATTAGGTCGTCAGTGCGGTACAATATCAGTATATAGTTACGCATATGATCACTCCTAGCTAGCAGTTGAAACAAGCTTTTCATTTCACAAAAAATATGATTATTTACCATCCATCCTTCCCTTAGATGATACGGTAAGCTGTAGGCCGTAATTTATTACTATTGTAAATATAAACTAATTGTTAAGGTGTGCGCGAGCTGCAAGCAGTTCGCGGCGGTTGTATTTATAATAAAGTCATTTAAAACGGGATATTTACAATGACACAGTTGTATGCGCCATGATCACGGAGTAACTATGGCGCATGCAACTGTGCCGAAATATTGGATAACTCAAAAATCAAATCATGGTAAATATCCCGTTTTAAATGACTTTAGTATTAATAACCATGATAGTTTCAAAAGTTTTATTGTATTTATAGTGTTTATTTTCCAATGAGTATTATTAATGTTTTTGGCCTAGAATCATTAGAACAACGTTATAAGACTAGGGTGTACATTTGTAACACTTTAGCTTTAAGATCCTCTGTACAACACGATTGCATAAAAAAATTGAGTTCATTAAAAACTTATTTTACATAACATTATAATAAAGAAAAAGTTGTATGTTTTACATAAAGTAGGTAACCAGCTTAGTGATCCGTTAAAGTTCAGGAGCCTTATTTATTTATCCGCTTGACCCATTATTTGCCCACTTCAAAAGTAGGGCAAATAATGTTAACTTCTCAAATCTCTAATCTAAAACCCTGATTATCCACAAGTTAAACTAACGAGTTAACATCTCAGAGAGTTGCCGTGAACAAACAAACACAACTTAATGGGTTCATATCAGAGAGTTAACAAGTTATGGAAGTGGTATCATTTGAGTTAAACTTTGTCTTGGAGGGAAATTGACCAGCTGAAGACTCAAGAGATCCACTTGTATTACGATTTAAATATCTACTTACAGAGAGTAGAGGATTTTCATTTACATAATATATCATTCATATTCAGATTCAAATTTCTTTATTGTCAAAGATTAATTGATCGGGTATGTATTGAGTACCTTTTGTTTCATTTTCCAATATGTTTCCATCGCATTACAGTGATTGTGGTCACGGTTACAAAAGGTACGCGATAATTACCAAGTTAAATTTTTGTTTATTGTCATTAATCATAAATATAAAAAGTGTAAAATATAATAGTGACTTTCACTCTAGGTACCTACCTATATACCTACTGAAAGGAGAAGAAATAAAACTAGAAATAGAGGGAATTGAAGCGGCTGGCGATTTCATAAATACACCGTTTCTGAAGACAAGGCGCAATGGCGCTCATAAGGGGAGGCATTTATCCTGCTGTGGGCTGATGATGATAAAGTATGAAATGGATTCCGGGAGATTCCGAATTCATCATCACTTAAAACCTTGCCGAGCCTTACCGTTTCCACGAAAGAAATCACTAACTCCGTAAACTGTTTGATATTGATGCGTGTTCCTGACATTTCCTTGCCTAGTGACCCTTAGGAACGGGTTCGCTTGTTCCCGTCAAGAGGTCCTGGCTCTTGAAGTGAGGTCCTTTTAGTTGGTTACTTTGAATGCTCTGCGGTAACTAGCGTGTGAAACTTGCCTAGAATAACTCAGTCGGTGGCGAGATGCCGGCGTCATGTTTAGAGCTTCGGTTATCTGAGGTATCTAGTTCAGAATTGATCAAATTAAAATCAAATTAGATGTAGGTTCAAGTCAAAAAATAACTTTTCCAAAGCGAACAGTAACTTCATAACGTAAAGGGAACGTAGCCAAACCATCGGGACAAGTCGACGAACCCGGGTGTCTCGTTTGAAATGTCGAAACGGAAGCTGCTGGTCGATTCCGAAGTATTTTCCATGTTACTACTTATGTTGCTTAGCGAACAGAAGTGAATCGCACCGAAAATAGTATGTAAGAAAAAACATTTTTAATTTTAACTATAATTATGTAAGCATTGTTTTGGATCCATAAAAACGATTTAAAAAAAGTTAGTATCATTATTATGCTCAAGACAAAACGCCTGGAAACGTCTGACGTCTAAGGAAAGGATTCACTTCGGGTCGCTAAGGTATCCCTCTCGTTAAGTTCCATCCATAGGAAGTAGTTTACCTCATGACCGAAATAAGTTCAAGTTCGAAAGAAAAATAATATCATCATAAACAGACAATAGCCAACCCTACCGTTTGGAAGAAATCAGATTATTATTTTTCTTTTGAAATGATAAAATTTCCGATTAAATTCTTCTTGTTTTTATCGGATAGAATGTCAGTCAATGGAGTTAATTTGTCTGATGATAAAGAAATAAACCACGGAATCAACTCACCTTATAGGAAAACTGAAGACAGCTAGGTTATTTTATTTCAATATAGCTTTTGCAAGACTTGCAAAGCCTTTCTGACTATACTAGGCTGTATAAACTGTATATCTTGCGAGTACTACCCTAAAATTGATGTTATCAAATAGATAAGTGGTCCTTTTGCGGACTTCCGTTTTTCTGCTCTCTCCATAGCTCGCAGAGTGACTTGGAGATATTTGCGAGGCATATCAGTCAGCGACGACGACGTCCCGGATCCTTAAGTCATTACTGGTAAGACACACTAGCAATGTGTTTGAGGACACATAAGTACTTATATACACCCTGTAAATTAATAATCTTTTACTTATTAATATACATGGTCACATAGGTCAGGTCACCAGTGTCGGAGACTTTGAGGGGGGGGGAGGGGGATATACAGTAAATTTTATCGACAAATCACTATATCTATTTTTTAGGAGGGGACCTATGTCTCGCAGTGGACTTAAAAAGGCCAACTAGGATGATGATGAAGTGAAAGAACTATATCAAAGTACCTGTGACTCGGGTGGAGGTAATTTGTTAGCACAAATCAATCAAGGAAGGCTTTTAATGATAAAAGGAGAATCAAATCAGTCTCCCTGAACTTCTAGTTAATCCCCCTTTTAAAACACCGAAGGGAGCTATCGCAATGGATTTTATCGTTTAATTAAATAAGAAAAGAAGAATATTTTATAAGACACCGCAAAGTGTTTTTTACTAAATATGTCAGCAAGTATTCGAAAACTGTTTATGGGAAGGTGATATATGGAGAAAGCGTGCTCTATCTAAGGCAGTTGTCTCACCGCGCCGGCGAGAGAACTACTAACTATCGGCTATTTTCTCGCTCAAGATACGTACAGTTAGATATACATTCCGTGTAAACAAAAGAGATGCATATATATACAAATAGTTGATCCCTGACTGTTTACACTGCCGGCGAGTACCTACTCGCTTCACTAGTTTGTCGCTGGGCGACAAGAGCCAGGAAAATAACACTCGCTCAGCGATCAAAAAACTCACGCCGAGCGGTCATTTCTCTACAATGCGGACTGTCATTTGGCCCGGCCGCCGCGAGCGAGTTATAGCCGAGCTACACAACTATCGGAACTACGTACTCGCTCCCCGCTTCACGCCTTCATCGTTCCCGGTCAGACAACTGCCTTAGGCCAAGTCTTCGCACACCTAAGTGAAAGGAAGGGTTCAATAAAAAACAATGCAAACGTTTGATTTTCTATTGATCATTTGAAAAAGACACAGATAATAAAAAGAGCATTTCAAAAAACTTATGTTAGACTTATGTTTGTCTGTCTCGTGACTCATTCATGCCTCTGACTCATGGTCACACACAACCCAAACAACAGGAAGTAATGCTAACTCATGAAAGTGCGAAAGACAAACAACATAAATTTTGTCTGAATTTGTAGTATCGGCAAATATAGGCAGGGAGTCCAAAATATAAAACTTACCTTTATTTCACACTAGCTTCGCCCGCGAGGCCCGGCCGTCCCTATGTTTCAATTGGTTTATAAACCTTCCCCTCGAATCATCATTCTATTAAAAAAACCGCATCAAAATCCGTTGCGTTGTTTTAAAGATCTAACATACCTACATGGGGACGGACAGACAGCGGGAAGCGATTTTGTTTTATACTTTATACTATACGACAATTGACTCAAAGAGAAAATCTCTACCGGCTGATCCTTGTATATCAGATTTACACAGGATCTTCTAGCCCAGCTTGCACAGCGTTTATTGAAGCAGACTGCAACCTCCTTTTAAACAGGTGGGTCTAGAGTTGTGGCTGCAGCTTCAATTTTTTGACTTAACGCGAAACATTATTGCCTTGGTCTGATAATATATAATAATCTATACTATACTAATATTGTAAAGAGGAAAGGTTTGATTTTTTGTTTGTAATGAATGGGCTCCGAACATCGACTACGTATAATAGACGCCTAATACCTATTTATTCCCTGTGCAAACAAGTCTGTCAACCAACTGAGGTGAGCGGGCGCGGGGAAGTGAGTGCTCATTGGTCCGTTCAAGGTTACGACAAATCATGACCATTATTAGTGATGGGGTAAGTACTATGAAAGCAATCGATACTTGCAACAAGGTATATTTACTTTGACGATTTGACGACCGATGTGGCGCGTCGGGCAAGGGATTCCCGCCTGGGGTCAAATATTTCTACGATCTGCAAGTACCTATTTGTTTCGGGTGTTTTCTATGTATGTATAATAATAAATAGTCGCATCTTGAAGTTAGTCAAAAACGATACCCATATCCGATTTTTTGGTAGAGGGGCTACAGGGGGGCTGGGGGCCTATGGGGGTCACAGCTCGGCTCGCTTCGCTCGCCATGCTGTTCCCCGTGGTCTCATCATGAAGTAAGTAAAAAACGATATCCATATCAGATTTTTTGAGGGGGTCTTGGGGGTTGTCGGGGGGGTCACAACACGGCTTGCTTCGCTCACCGTGCTATTCCCCTTAGTTGCATTGCGGCGAGCGAAGGTGAGGGGGTCTTGGGGGGTCAGCACGGGGGGAACAGCACGGCTCACTTCGCTCGCCGTGCTGTTCCCCTTGGTCGCATTGCGTCCCGCTTCGCTCGCCGCAATAGTTATAAGTGAGTGGGTCTTGGGGGGTTGTCAGGGGGGCCACAACACGGCTCGCTTCTCCCGTCGCAATGCTCCTCCGGATTATAGGTGAGGGAGTTTTGGGGGGTCGTCGTCGGGGGTTCCCCTTAGTCGCACTGCGTCTCGCTGCGCTCGCCGCAATGCTCCCCCGGGTTATAAGTGAGGGGGTCTTGGGGGGTCGTCAGGGGGTCACAACACGGCTCGCTTCACTTGCCGTGCCGTTCCCCTTGGTCGCATAGCGTCTCGCATCGCTCGCCACAATGGTTATAAGTTAAAGACCCCCTGTCTTGGGGGGGTTGTCGGGGGGGTCACAACACGGCTCGCTTCGCTCGCCGTGCTGTTCGCCGCGGTCGCTTTGCTCGCTGCGATGCTCCACCCGAAAAAAAAGGTCTAAAATAGGCCAATTTTCGGTTTTTCCTAAAAAAAGGGGGTCTGGGGGGCAAAAGGGGGAAAAATATATTCTCATTCAAAACCATTTATCCTCTTCTACATGACTGTGCAAAATTTTCTATGCATTCAAAATCACTTGTCCCCCTCTATACAACCCCCATAAAAAAATTAAGCAATATGGCTCCAAGTAGGAGCCCCCCCACTGGGGGCGGTCTTGGGGGGCCAAATGTCAACAAGTCGGAATTTTCCCTAGGAGACTTTTACCTCCCCTATACGATTCTGTAAAAAAAAATATCTACCCATCCACCATCAAGGCGAAAATCAGTCAGTCAGTGGTAATCTAGCTTTATATAGTCTATAATGTATAATAATAAAAAAAATAAGTATCAATGGTAATCTAGCTTTATACTATAGTAGAATAGAATAATATTATATGAAAAATAAATATTAGGGTTAACATTTAGGTACCTTACATTTTATATAATACCATGTAGCAATGTAACGTTAAATATTATTTTAATCGACTTTTACATAATTCATCATAATCTTTCCTACGGCCATCGACATCTTATTGTCGATGCCTACGGCACGGCACTATTTGGCCCCGCCTTCTCAGAGAGAAAGGAAAGCAAATACAGAATTGGTTATGAAAGAAAGAGATGCACAGTTGACCTCGACAGTTGACCTCAACCGGTCAACCAAATTAAGTTGAGCTCCGTCAGGAGCCATTGAGTAAGCGAACGCAGAGATTGTCACGGGTCACTGGTCTGGTCGTTACTGATCGAACGGGTGTGGATTTTTAAAGGATCTCTTTTCCTTATGTGATGTCTTAAATCGTTCGCCCTGTATTAGGTGTCTAGGGTACGTAGTCGATGGCTCCGAAACTACTGGACCGATTTGAAAAATTCTTTCACCCTTGGGAAGCTACACTATCCCCGGTGAACATAGGCTATATTATATTTTCAAAAAATATTAGGGATCCGTACTAAAACCGTGCGAAGCCGGGAAGGTCCGCTTGTAATATATATATACTAGTTTCTGCCCACGACTTCCCACGCGTCGTATCTATGGAAACGTTTTAAAGTTATTTCTATCCCATGGGAACTGATTAATAGGATAAAAAGTAGCCTATGTTTTATTCCAGGCCAATTTCAGCCCAATCCTGTAGTTTTTGTGTGAAAGATAACAAACACTTCATAATAATGACACATAACTGATAACAAACTTTCATGTTTATTATATATTCTTCTTCTCTAATATTATTCTGTATAACACACCACCGTCTATACTTGTTCTAACACTTCAAGTCCATCCAAAGGTTGCCTAGCAGAGATCGCTCATAGCGATAAAGTCACCCATTGTAGAACACATTCTGTATTATTTGGTGTGCAATAAATAGTAATTGTATTGTATATAAGTAGGATATACTACTACGTACGCATTCAGGCGTTTTGTGAAAATTTCGTTAAATGTCTGTCTTCTTTTAGATTTGACGAAATTGCTTCGAAATTTTTGTGCTTTTCCTGAATACACACATTGTACGATCTGCAGATATTTGGTCCGGCTGTTCGTTGTCTAGGTAATACAAAAAAAAAAAAATATATATATGTGTGTTTCTATTAAGTATCAAGCAGTCATCTAGTATTCATAACATAAGCTTTGCTTACTTTGGGACCAGATGATGCAGTGTGGATTGTCCAGCATTAGGTATTTATTTGTATAATGTATCAGAGGCACATTATTACCTCCTAAACTAGCAGCGGTAACAAACATGTTGACTGCGCTCCGTGCATTAATCACTGTCAGGGCGGTCGCGGGATTCAGATCAGTTGCAAAGCAGTCTGAGATGCTAAGAGATTGGACAGTCTGTCAAGATTGGAAACTTGTACCAACTTGTCCCGTAATGGAGTTCTAAATGGTGTTCTGTTTATTGTGTTGGTATTTAGCTTGTTCGAATGAGATCCTGAAACAGTTTTTTGACGACCGCTGTGGCGTGGTTGGTGAAGGTCCGCCTACGACGTAGAAGGTTGCTGGTTCGATTCCCGCCTCGGGATAAATGTTAATACTATCACCAGATATTTGTGATATATCAGATTTTCTGGACGTTTTCTATGTATTATCAAAAATATCTTGTATTTGAATAATGTATTGTATTAAGAAAATCAGTTATCTTGTGCCCATGACACAGGCACTGCTTAGCTTAGGGCTAAGTGATGCTGTGTGGATGGTCCAGCATTATTTATTTTATAAATTAATACACAGGCGGATGCTAGGTTTGGTGACGGATCACAACGTACTGCAAATTTCAGATATAAAATTTACATAAACTTAATATTTTTAAAAGTGGTGCAAAACTTTATTTCAAGACATTTCTTCAGAGAATAGAAAATTTTAATCAAAAATAAGCTTTAAAAGTAGAAACTTTTGCCCGCAAAGCCTGAGTTATAAGCTTCAATTACTATAGCAGAGCAAACATTCAAATAAACTGTAAAAAGTCGCTTGCAAATTCAGAGAACTAGGAAAAGCTGGTTGCAGGAAAATCTCTATAATTAGTCTCAGCCGTACAGAATAAAAACATAAAACTTAACAAGCGAATCATTTGAACAAGAAGCGTGTTGGCTTGAAACCAAAAACGTGGCGGCATCGAGCTAGACGTTACCGCTACATCTGATCCCCGTTTAATTAGACAATGCCTCGTGACTGCTGCCAAATTCACGAAACACGTTGTTGTGGCGATGGCTACGAGACGGTTGCTACCAAAGCCTGCTGGAGTTTGAACAGACCTTTGGTTATCAGTAATGAGTCAACGTGGGCCTAAGGACCTCTGCAGCTATGATGTAGTATCCTTCTTGTTAAGCTGTTGGTCTTAACACTTTGACTGCGGTTTTTTTTCGACGACAGTTATCTTTTTTTTTTACCTAAAAAATTCGTGCTGCCGCTCTACACAGCGGTTGTGTTGCGCCGCACATGCGTTTCGTTCGAAAAATATTACAGCTCTGCTGAGTCACAAAGATCTGTATTTTCTCAGCCGCTGCGCTAGTGTGGATTTACGCATATTAGTCACTTGTAGAAAACTCATACCGTGCGTTTTCAGCAGTCGAAGTGCCTGAAAGAGAACCTGACTTCTTCTCGGTTGTACATGACAGTACCATGTCAATATATTTATGAAAACTTGTTGTACACTCATAAAAATATCAATCGGTTCACTAAAAACAGTGATATATATAATGTAAATACTAGAAATAAGAATAAACTCGCTGTGCCCACAACTAGGCTACACAAGATAAATGTATCTTTTAAAGGGCAATGTATACGCATCTACAACAAAACTCCAAGTGAGTTGCAAAAATTAACAATAAATAAATTTTAAAAAAATTGTGAAACATATTCTTTGTAAAAAAGCTTATTACAAAATATCAGATTACTTAGAAGATAAAAAAGCTTGGAACGAGTTTTGCTCAAACTCAAAATCTACCTTACAAATAAGCAAATCAAATGTACTAGACACATAAGTTATGAACATACTAGTGGTTTCTTCTCACTTCTTCCACTGGTGGACAAAAAATTGAAGTGAACCATAAAATAATTGAATAGTATAAAATATGACCTGTCTAAGTGCTTATTTGTGAGCTTAAAGAAATAAAAACTTTTCATTTTCATTTTCATTTGTGTCCATCATCATCATCATAATCTGAGTATGTAGCGTATGAGAGCGAGGGAATGGAGAGTACGGCTGCGTTTGCGAACATACTTCTGCAGTACAATATAAATAAATAAATACCTAATGCTGGACAATCTACACAGCATCATCTAGCCCCAAGTTAAGCAGAGCTT
The DNA here is from genome assembly GCA_943735965.1 of Eupithecia abbreviata. Classification (NCBI taxonomy): domain Eukaryota; kingdom Metazoa; phylum Arthropoda; class Insecta; order Lepidoptera; family Geometridae; genus Eupithecia; species Eupithecia abbreviata. The sequence continues at coordinate 5,908,850 of OX030991.1, read as the reverse complement.
GTGTTATGGGTACTAGATGATTGGTATACTTAATAGGTACAATACATTAAGATTGATATATATATATATATATTGATTATATAGGTATAGATAACAACGAGAACACCCGGAACAAATATCTGCAGATTGTAGGTAAATAAATAAATAATGCTGGACAATTCACACAGCATTATCTAGCCCCATGGTAAGCAGAGCTTGTGTAATGGGTACTAGATAACTGATATACATAACTATATATTACATAGATAGATATTTTTTATTATACATAGAAAACGACCAGAACACCCGGAACAAATATCTGCAGATCGTACACACAATTGTTCCGAGGCGGGAATCGAACCCGCAACCTCCTGCGTCGCAGGCGGACCTTCGCCCACCGTGCCACATCGGTCTGCCATTGTAGGTGGAGTTAAAGGCGCTAGAGTCTGTAGGAAGTCCCAAAGTTTTTTAGGATATTATTGAATTTCTAAGATAATTACCGAAAATAACCACGAGTGCTAGGGCTTACGCACTATAATAACAAAAAACATCGAAACACGGATTATGCAATCCATGAGCAGTCATCTCGTGATTGACTGATAATATTAATAACAGTAGCAACAGTCTGCATTAAGCTCAACTTCTTAATACTAATTCTAATTTGATTCCATTATTTATTTTTTATTTCGTTTGTCAACAGTTGATTTCTATTTTCACACTTGATGAGAGGATTGCTAGGGTAATTTGATTCCCCTTTGAAACGTCTAGTTAGATTTCAGTGAAACCACGAGGACAGGCTCGTAAAGCAGTGGCCCAACTCATTGGCTATTCACAAAGCGACATAAACAAACTCTCGCATTATTCCGTTAACTTACACGCCTTGTGTGTCTGACCCCGTTCTAGCCTTTAACTGGGACCTAAAAGTGCGGCAGTGCTATTAAAACTTGGAGCCAAAGAGGGTCGTTAGAGCACTGTACTTTTGCTACGCAGCTACGAAGGGAATTCCCGTGGAAGTGCAGTGTTTGTAAAAAAAAAACATTATCAGAAATCACCAAATGTCACCAATGGTCAAAGACATGTGTTGGGCAGGCGATTCGAAATACAGTTTTTGGTTACCTATGTACAATGTCGTTCATCGTTAGGTTATCCCCCCTGTTACGTTTGGATACAATTTCTATTATTAAAGAAATATTTAAAAACTAGAATCTTTCTGTAAAATAAAGATTTCAAGCTGTTATACTTAAAACAACAAATGTTATAATATGAAAAATGGATGCAATGACGAGACTGGTAACCTGCCCCCTGGCAGGTAACAAGTCAGCTAGCGATAGACGCCTCTGTACCTGAGCAATGGTTTTACAGAAGCCAAGAAATATTCCATTTTAACAACCAACCATAAATGGGGATCAAAGAACGTTTTGCAATATTCCTTTCTCTGATTAATGAAATCACAAGTTAACACTTTGACTGCGGTTTTTTTTCGACGACTGCGATCTTTTTTTTTACCTAAAAAATTCGTGCTGCCGCTCTACACAGCGGTTGTGTTGCGCCGCACATGCGTTTCGTTCGAAAAATATTACAGCTCTGCTGAGTCACAAAGATCTTTATTTTCTCAGCCGCTGCGCTAGTGTGGATTTACGCATATTAGTCACTTGTAGAAAACTCATACCGTGCGTTTTCAGCACTCAAAGTGTTAATATTGTTTTCTTTCAAGAAAAAAGTATTTGCTTGATATCGCGTAACTGCAAAATATGGACAGAACCTTCATACCACATCGCCTCTACACAATATCGTAGTTCATCCACGTGTATGCAACTGACTACACACTGCGTTCAAGTTTATCCAACTACCACAATGGGAACAATAATAGCTCACGTAACTGCTCACAATAGAATACAAATATGCAATGGCTGGTTTGGATATTGTTTTGACCTGAGCTCTATGGTTTTGACTATTATTATCAGAAAGTTTACTGACTGTGTTGAAAGATTTTTTTTAAGATTAGAGTTTTTAAGCGTTCTATAAAATTTTCTCGGATCTAAAAATATAAATATTTTATGCTTCGCTGGCGCAAAGTGCTTTCGATGTCAAAACTATGTTGAATATTTTATTTATCATCAAAGAAACAATTTGACAAATGAGCAATTTTTTTTTTAATAAGTTACTTCTAACTTGACATTACACTGACTGAACATTATTGTTGGATCAATTTCTCAGCAGTACAATATATTGTATCGTAAAACACGCGTAAAGTTTATTGGAAGCTAGCTTGTTTAGTTTTATAATGTGAACCTCTCTACTAAAGGCTTTATGGCATGCTAGAAATGCTGAAGATAGATAGGGTTTTTGATGGATTTTCTACTTTTTGTTACCATTTTCTTTGACTTGTGACTCGCCCTTTCAAAGTTTCAACATTGATTGTTCACAAAGTTCATAAACTTACTAGGCGCAATGGTCATGGCTAGACTGATGGCTGATGGCTAGCTAGGTGATGAGTAGAATTTCGGCCCCGGCGGCGAGTTTCAAAAGAAAATAGGCATATGCGTAGGACGTATACGTATTTCAACGCACTCTTGTGTGCGCAAGGTTATTATATACACATATATGAAAGATAATAAACATTTCCACGGCAGAGTCCGTTTGAGCACAGTCCTGTGTAATTTCTACAAGTAAATTTTCTTATTTTAATTTATCTTTTTAGGTTGCATACTACAACTTCTCTGTGACAATCGTACAGCGAGCTAACCGAGAGAGTCGTTTGTCTTTCTTTACCCTAATTATGTGATGAAAATTTATAGCAATAGGACCCAAATCGTAGGTGGTGGGATGTTTACTAAAATAAATGATTCGACTTCTAACCCGAATAATAGATTTCACAAACTTTGTAAATTAGACAGTAGAAACTGAAGCTAAACCAAGCCTAGGAAAGACTTCATGCATAATAGCGGTTGTGATGTAAAATGCGATTTTTCTTCCATGTTTTTTTACCGCTAAGTTACAGCCGTTTGATGCGGTAACCAAGCGGTAAAAAAACGAAGCAAAACTGCCAGGCCACTGTGGCTAAGGCCCGTTGCACATCTTTGCTGCGAAATCTTAGTAGCGGAACCGCAATAGTTTCGCCACGACTTGTCCGTTGTACGACAAGCGAAACTGCCTGTTCTTAACATTTCTATGTCTTTCCCAGGCCGCAGGATTCCGCCGATCTGCTCAAACGCCAAATACTCTCAACTCAGCTCGGTCCGCCATTTCGCTGAAATACCGCGTTTGTTTCGCATGTATCTTGTGGTAGTCGAAATAATTTATGTGTCGATACTCAAACGGCGACTAATGTAGTAATGTTCTATTATTTCGTTGCGTAGGTAGATAAGTTACGGGCCTATATGCACATTTTTTTACGATGACTAGTACTTGAGAAGCAGACTGACCTTAGATTTACCAACATTTTATTGGTAACTTGCCATATTTACGAAACAAAGTTTTTTAAAAGATTTTCAACAAACAACTTTAAGTTTTAAGATAAACGCAAAAAGTTAAAATGACACAACTAACTAGATGCAAAGAAGAACAAAATTAAGTGCCTATGTTTACAAAATGATCTAAAGCGTTTAATAAAAAGCAAACATTGTTGCCGCTATGTTTGCTGATTCTGTCTCTTGCAAACAATTAGCTCCTTTGTGTACATGGCCAGACATGCCACACTTCGGACGAGGGTATTCCTAGAATCGTTTCGACTAGAATAGATTCATGCTAGATGAACTAGATATAGCTTCTCTTTGTTTGTCGAATATTGTATTGTTCTACGGTGTAACCGTATTGGCTCACTTTTGGTGCAGATACACCCATTGGCATTGGTGCAAATAACAATTTGAATCGAATTATGTTCTTTACAGATGGTATTCTGTTTCTTATTTATAATCTTTGGTGTGTTAATTATAATTTTAAGTGTAGTATTACACACTATCCTTTTGATTGGGTGTTAAAGCTCTGTGCAAATGAATTGAACACCGCTACCGCACAGCAATAAACTGTGCATTTAAAATGTATTTCAACACATGATCTTTAGAATCATTTTTCAGTCATAAAATGGCTTCCTACAAGATTTCAACAAGTGGCTTGTAAGCTGACTTTAATCGAATGCTGTAAATATAAAACGCATCCAAATATTACGAGTTAACACTTTGAGTGCTGAAAACGCACGGTATTAGTTTTCTACAACTGAGTGACTAATATGCGTAAATCCACACTAGCGCAGCGGCTGAGAAAATACAGATCTTTGTGACTCAGCAGAGCTGTAATATTTTTCGAACGAAACGCATGTGCGGCGCAACACAACCGCTGTGTAGAGTGGCAGCACGAATTTTTTAGGTAAAAAAAAAGATCGCAGTCGTCGAACAAAAACCGCAGTCAAAGGCTCAAATATTTGAATGCAGATTTTGCAGTCCGGTAGTTCTAGCGGTGTGAATCTTGAATGTGAGCCAAGGAGAAATTTCTTATCGTTATCTTACTGCCCATATCCCACTCTAAGCAATCTATTGTAAGCATTAAGATTCTCGACTTTTCAGCACTTCTAGTAAGACTGATTCTTTGTATAATGTAAAGCAGTGTCGGTACACACAATTAATATTTTTGTTTGTTCGGGCCACCATGACTCAAGTGTTGGAAAGATATGAAACCCTGGGACCGAAGATTTACAGATTTGAAGCTAATTAAACCCTTATCTTTTGTTAAACTTTTATTTTTCCTTAGAAACGCAATATAAATAACAATTTTCTTCAATAATATGTGGCGCTGCTCACAAGACAAACGACTCAAGGCCCCGGATTTCTTAATACAGATGTAAATACATTGTAAATCATTATTCACATATATTATATAATAACTATTGCAGGCATATTTTGCGGTATATACTGCAAAAATCTGTATACTGAGATTCAAACTATGTCACCTAACATTATTGTACGTACCTAGGAAAGGTTCCCTAGTTTAGAATGAAGCTCGCTAACCGTGACACAGCATAAAATGAGTATTCTGTACAAAAAAAGTCACAAACGAAGATTATTAGGTCTTCTAGTTTCCGCTCGCAGCTTCGCACGCGTTGTTTCTATGGAAAAGGATAAAGGTCATTTATATCCACGTGTCCGACTGGTATTGATATAGATCAACTGAGCTATCTATTGTTTGTAGTCTACAGTACGCTCAGTTGTTTAAATTGTAAATAGTAGTTCTACATTATTTGTTTCTGATATTTGATTGTAACTTTCTTTGTTCATATAGAAAATCTTTATATATAAAAATCTATTGCTGTTCGTTAGTCTCGCTAAAACTCGAGAACGGCTGGGCTGATTTAGCTGATTTTTGTTTTGAAATGTTTTTCGTAGTCCAGGGAAGGTTTAAACGGTGAGAAAATATAATAATAATAATAATAACAAGCCACAAGCTGCCCGCAGGGCAACTTGTGGCGAGCTGTTGGTGAGTAGCGACACCACGGGTACCGAGTGCTCCCGGGGAAGTTCCTGGTTCTCGTCTCCGCTTGCGGAGTGGCATCCCAAGAGAACCAGATCCCCACCTCTTGCTTGCCTTCATTGGCCGGTCTGAGTGGAGTCGCGAGAGATGCATCTTAGGATGTAGACTCGGGGGTGGAAGCGTCTAATGGCGTAATAGCGAGGAAACCCGCTCACGAGCAGTCTTCGTGATGGTGAAATCGGGGCCGCACCTCTCGACACCCCTGAGTCGTTTGCGCCGATGTTGTTCCTCTCCGGTAATTTACTCCGGCTTTTTAAGGAACCCATCCAGCATTCGGCAAGCCACCGTCTGCCACTCTTCTTAACATTATGATTAACTTGTTTATGGCAGACGTCCGCAATCTCCCCTATAGCCCGATTACCCAGTCCATCCATCCATCACAATAGCCTGGTTTTATTTCTTCATTTTTCTTTGCAATAGTCTCTACACCTGGTGGATACCATCTTTGGATGTATCATATTGTGCACCCGAGGATGATACCCGCTATGTGTAGCCATCGCCTTTAGATTAACTTCTCAAAGGGCCTCTGTGCTGTTGGCTTCGGCCCCACGCAAGCCTTCCAAAGGACCGGCCCCCTGATTATGTAACTGCGACCGGTTTGCGACAGGCGAAAATTAAGCAATCAGTGCTGTCAAAAGCCAATTTTGTATTAGATGACACCAGGTACTACGTCACCCACACTAGGTTTCCCTCTGCCGGACAATCGGTGAACTAAAAATTGCTTGCTAAAATTTCGGTCGCGGTCGCGTCGCTGTTGCTGTTGCTTTTACATAATCAGCCTGCCGGTCACTTTATGGCCCGAGATCATGGTAAATGAGAGACATAATAATAATATTTATTTATTCAAATATAGTAAAAGCGCGTGAAAATTTCCATGCAGGCAAAGCCGCGGCGCAGCTAGTAATCTAGATTAACAAAAGAGTGTAATTGTTTTTTGTATCCCGTGGAAACTGATTTGGCGTAAAAAATCTTAGATGGTTCTTGAGTAGCAACTAAATGATTTATGGTATCTATCTTTATGATGGTATGTATGTCTATATACGCTGTTAGTTATATACGCCTTTATACGCTGCCTACGTCATAATCTTCTTCTTTGTCGTTGTCTTCATTGCCGAAGGTCGGGTCGTGCCCGTCCTGGAAAGCTTTCACGCTGATGAACCGCTTCCACACCACTCTGTCTTCGGCCTGTCTCAGGACTGCAGGCAATGTGAGTCCCCTTATTACGTCATAATCTAGATAGGTATAAATAGGTTTGTTTCCGCAAAGTCCCATGTCCCACTAATTTACGTTTTCATACGGTATTAATTAAATCTGAGTGTATACAAAAGCTTACAAGCACGGACCATGTTTGAACACGGGTTAATCTTTTATTAAAATGCAGTTGTATCGACCACGTAATATTTCCATTATTCGTATTGTGTTTACCTGCGTCGGGTCCGACTGTAGTTTCTTTCAATCAATGTGGTTTTATTGATGATTGGTTGTGGAATAATATACAAAGCTTTTGTTGTAAATTCAATTGATAAATCACTGTAGGTATTGAATAATAAATAAAATAAATAAATAATGCTAGACAATTTACACAGCATTATCTAGCCCCATGGTAAGCAAAGCTTGTGTTATGGGTACTAGATAACGGATATACATAATAAAATACTTTACATAGATATATATTTTTTATTATGCATAGAAAACGACCAGAACACCCTGGACAAATATTTGCAGATCGTACACACAATTGTTCCGAGGCGGGAATCGAACACGCAACCTCCTGCGTCGCAGGCGGATCTTCGCCCACCGCTCCACATCGGTCGTCTGAAGAATATAAAATATGATCATTAAAAAGCATAATCTAACCCCAAGCTAAGCAGAGCTTGGGTTATAGAAAATGAAATTGAAAATGAAAAGTTTATTTATTTCTTTAAGCTCACAAATAAGCACTTAGACAGGTCATATTTTATAGTTCTATGGGCACTAGATTTTTTTTTTTCAGAACCCCCAGCACATTCACATATTTATCTGCTGATCGTACACATATTTGTCTGGAGGCGGGAATCGAGCCCCGGAAGAAACCTGATATGCAGTCGGATCTTTGCAATCATCTTCGCCCACCGCGCCACAGAGAATTTTCATAGCGTGCTCTTTTTGTTGTATTAGACTAATATTATAAGTGCAAGGTTTGGATGTTACTGAACAAGAACTGAGCAGAACTATATCACTCTAATTTCATAAGGTAACTTTTTCCCCGCTGCTTTTCCCGTAAAATCCGTGCGGCCAAAAACAAGTTCGTCAAAAAAAAATTACTGACATTCAAATCTACCCATAATTAATTATAATGCACACATTACGCAATTCTTTTGACTGGTATATTTTGTATCCTACTCCTCACACATCATTAGATATATTGTACTCCATCCAATGCTATTCTTTTGACATCATATATATTTTTATACTAATTTGTCGCCGCCGATCCAAACATTTAGCCTTATATAAACATCTTTAGATTCACGAAAGATGTAGGAAAACATAAAAAGGATCTACCTTCTATTAGTCTGTACGATAAGGATATTTCAGGTCTTCAAGATTCCCTAGGGGCGGTTGCGGCTCACGTAGGTCGGAGAAACGTATGCTTTTCTCGTAGAACATAGTACATACATATAAGCGGCCACATTCCGTATTTCTACTCAGTTTCAATCCGGGACTTATCGCTTACGATCCTGAGTTTTATTCAGAAGAAAAATATTTGTAGCTACAAATCTAATTTTGAAATGTATTGTCATATTTACATAATACCTACAACTTTTTTTTTAAATCTAGTAAGCTATTTCGAATCCTTCCATTTCACACCGTATTTTGGAAATAAAAATTGTATGGACCACTTCAGGATCGTTATCTATAGCAATAAAGAAGTAATTTTTAATACCGGTCAATAATCTATGAAAAATCGATGAACATAATCGATGGAATCGAACCCTCCTGCGTTGCAAGCTGACCTTTGCTCACCGCGCCACAGAGATCGTCGATTAAAAGAAATAAAGCTTGTTTTACTGACTAGGCAATTAAATGATAGGTAATTGATACAGCGCTACTAGTTGTAGTTTTACTATGCCGTTAACGTACCACCGTGAAAGGTTCACGTACTGCCTACGTTTTGTATCAGGACCCTATTTTTATTACGCGTATTAACACCTAAATGGGAACTGAATTAGGGACGAGGGAAACACATAAAGTACCAACTGTCGAAAGGTATAATGGGTCCCTAATAGTGCCAGCTATATTTTTCCTGGGCATCTTTCGAAGAAATAAAAATGTGTTTTCATTTATGTTCGCGTATACTTTTACAAAAATCCCTTTGGAAAATTGGATACCCTTTCCGATTAAATCGCTTATCACAAGATTGTCATTGTTTAAAATATCATCGTTGTAGCTGGTTTTGTAAAAATATCACGTTTCTCATCAGGCCTTAAATAAAGGGTGTTGTTTCATGAACAAAAACAATAGTCGGCTGCTAAGTCAGAGCTTTTCCTATTCGGTGTAAAACTTATGTATAAAAACTCGTTTTCGATTCTATTATCTTCAAAAGCATTCCTATGGTATTAATAAGGATCAGTTAACCTATTGATTATTCCATTTTGATTATTTGCAACAGTCTACAGTTAATCAAGTGTTTTAATGAGAACTAGTGTTTACAATTGAAATAATTAAGCTAACTGTAAAAGTATATTCAATTCCAATTATGGATTGGATGGAGTTGGATGAATTAAACTTTTTAAATTCACACACTTGCTTTATTGTTCGACTCATAGATTGGATCACAGAGAAAGGTAAGTGAGAGCTGGCCAAAGACAACTTAATTAGTGTTGCCAACCCAATCACTCAGGTATGTCATAGACACTAACTGCAAACTGTTGCAAACAATTTTCAGGTAGCTGAACTGGTCCATATCAATACCAGTTGGAAGCGTCCTTAAAGCTGGTTGCGTTGCCCCGGTGTATGGCATCTATTTTCCTATAAAACATCACCATGGTAGGTTAGGTAAATAATTCTACGCGCGATCAAAACGGCATGGCACTAAAATCTCTTTTCTGTGGTTGGAACTATTTCGAACTGAAACAAAAGCAGTTAAATTAACTTCGACATAGTTCCATCCCATAAACAACTCTCAGACGCAAGGAAAAAGTGACATAAAATACTTTCTCAAATTAAAATTATGTCACACTAGCTGCGCGACGCGGTTTCACCAGCGTTGTGATAGATATTTTGGATAATATACAATATATCTATGAATTATAGCCTATGTGTTATTCTGATATGTAAGATATATCATTGTGAAGTTCATCAAAATCCATTCAGTAGTTTTTGCGTGAAAGAGCAACAAACATCCTCACAAAATTTCGCGTTTATAACATTTGTAGGATTTAACCATTTTTCAAGATTCCGTCTCAAAAAACCTGCCCAGATGGTTTTGTTTACAGACCGCAAGCAGAGTGCTTCATCAAAACCACTTACAAGTAAACGTGTAATTTTGACAACATTTAGGCAACTTACATTATTTGGTTGATAAGAGCAACGTGTACCCAAGCCCTGCCGGGGAAATTATAAATCAACATCTTCGCCAAATGGTACAGAAAAGCAATTAATTTAAATGTATTAAGGCGGCTCAATGATATACTTAGGTTTATTAGAACTATAAAACAAATAACATTTACGTTGTAATAACAACAGTACATACATGTAATTTGTTACAATAGAAACTTTCGTCATCATCATCATCATCATCAGCCTATAGCAGTCCACTGCTGGACATAGGCCTCCCCCAATGAGCGCCATAGCGCCCTGTCTTCAGCTTGCCGCATCCAGCATCTACCTGCAGTCTTTCGCAGGTCGTCATCCCACCTGGTCGGAGGGCGTCCTACACTACGTTTACCGAGTCGTGGTCTCCACTCAAGAACACGTTTGCCCCATCGGCCGTCGGTTCTTCGCGAGATATGGCCGGCCCACTGCCACTTCAGCTTGCTAATTCTTTGAGCTATGTCGATAACCTTGGTTCTCTGTCGGATGTATTCGTTACGAATCCTATCCTTCAGAGAAACTCCGAGCATAGCTCTTTCCATAGCTCGCTGAGCGACTTTGAACTGGTGGACCAGCCCTATCGTGAGTGTCCACGTCTCAGCTCCGTAGGTCATAACGGGTAGGACGCAATGCTTGAAAACTTTCGTTTTCAAGCATTGCGGTATGGATGACGTGAAGACTTGACGACTTGACGTAGTAAAACTTTCGTAGTTTGATGAATTCATTAAGAATGTAAGCGTTAAGTAGCTTCTGATGCCACACAGCTTGTGAGCAGAAGCCATATTTTCTTAGCGGTATGTAATATACAGACAGATTCATAATTAATAATTATTTATTTATATTCAATTTTATATAAATTATTATCAAAAAGGAAAAAAGGCGTTTTCTCTTGAGTAAATTAGTCTAAAATAAAAAAAGAAACCATAGATTTATAAAGCATTTATGTGCCATGTTTGTTTTGCCTATCTAAATATTAATATAATGTGATTTAGATACATATCAATATGTAAATATATGTATATGTAAAACTAAGCACAACATTGATTTTTTTACATATTTATCGGTGCGGAACAAGCCAATCATTAACATTATTGATGTAATCATCTATGGAGTAGAAAGTCTTCTAGATAAGGTTTTGTTTGATTGATGTGTTGTTTAAATTTACGAATAGGAATCCCAGTTGCTTCAGATGAAAGCATAAACTGTATTATAAAATAGAAGCGTAATCAATTGTCCATTAATTATTTCCCTACCTTCCGTTATCTTTTATATGATAACGAGTTTATATTTGAAAGCACATCATTGTACTGGAAGCGGTGTTGGATTAATGTGCGCAGTGCAGAAGGCACCATGTCACATGGCACAACGGTCCTAGGAAGTCGTTTGATAACCTGTGCATTAGATGGCATTAGGTCTAACTCGTGCGTAAGTGAACTTCCAAGAATTTATTGCTAAGCAACTTGTAAACTGCAATAAAAGTATTACCGCGGTCTCAAGACACTATTTTCTATCATCACGGCAAAGGAGACTATTGGAAAAGTTTTTCGATCTCCTGGAAACCTTCTCTGGAAATAGTGCGAGTTACGTAGGACATAAATGGTTCAGATGGTCATTCGTATTCCGCACACGGCGGGGACAATTAAACGCCTCGGTTAAAGGTCGAACTCAGGCGAAAATGAACCTGAATCATCAGCTAGTTTGTTTTTTCTATACCTGCCCCTTAATCTAAGTGGAGCTTTCTAGGCATTTTATCCCCATACCCCACTCTCTGGTATAGGTTCTTTGTTAATGGCTATTGATATAGTCATATTAGTCATCTTGTACCTATAACACAAGCTTTGCTTATCTTGGGGCTAGATGATGCTGTGGATTATCCAGTATTATTTATTTATTGCTTCAGAGTTCTTTCAGTGGAATACTACATTAAATGTTAGCGTTTTTAGATTGAAATATATTTTATGGGGTTGTCAGTGGACAACCATGCAATAACTTAAGCAGTGGCTGAAGTTATTGCAAGGGCTGTTTAAATAAATCTTTGCACTTTGTACCCACATAAAAATATTTAAAGGTGATCACCCATTTTTAGTAAAGGGCGTTGGCGACACAAAAGCGAGTCATTCTCATCGCAAAAGGCTCGTCTGATCAAATCCTAACAGGAAAATTATGGCGCATTTTACCTACATTTAGCCAATTTTATACACTGGTCAAGATTACAAAAATACCCGGTCCCGGAAACGATAACAAATTCTCAAAATCACACACGCCCGATCTTGCAGAAAAATACCAAATCTGCTCACCAATATCGCATTATAGGCCTTAAAGTAAGATGTTTCATTCTTCTTTACCTTTGGGCAGCCGGAGAATGCCAGGCTAGATGCCGTTTTGGAACCCACTGGCGCAAATAACATTAGCATAGTTATCGAACGCGTCGGATGAGACCTCTGTAAAGGTCCCACAGGGACTAGGCAGGCTCTTAAACCCGCTTTCCGATAATGACTATCGATGATTCGCCCAAAAGCGGCCCGGCACAATATTATTATGTAGTTCATCCATTGCGTATAAGCTCCGGTATTTAGTTATTTGCGTTTACAAATTCCACTGTATCAAATTGTTGGTTACTCACATTTTATTTTTGCTCATTGACATATATATATTGGATTATTAGTTTTGTTAAATTCTATGCTAGTGATTAATTAGGTTAACTACACTATTGCATTAGGTAATACCTGTAAAAATAGTTGTAATGCTTTAAATAAATAAATAAATAAAAATAAATAAATTTTGCCTATTTGCGTGGCGTAATTGCTCATAAGTTTAGTTTCTTTGCCACTCCTGGTAAAAGCAAAAGTCTGTCTATGTTGCAAGCTGTCTTAATAAAGCTGCTAGGTATCATAATTCCAACAAAAGCGTAGTTTTTTTTATAAAAGATAATTCAATTTTGAAAACACTGAAAAGCGCTCACTTTTATAAGTAGTTAATCCCTTGAATTATAAAGCATTCATCAACAACACAAATAAAGCATTTGAAATGGAAGTTCGATTTACAATAATTTGTTCGAAACGTGGAGTTACATCGCTCAAAGTGCTGCCACTTCTATGTTTATAAACAAAATCTTTACGATGATGTAAATATAAAGAAATTCGTCCGTTTAGTTTTATCAAAACCATCAAATTATTACTTATTCTCTGATTGACATTCCATTATATATTTTCATGTAGTAGATAACTAGCGATAGTACTCGCAGGAAAACCTGCGAGTACTATGACTGGGTCCTTGACATCAAAGCTTCATAAAAATTCACGCAAATAAAAAAAGACGTCTCTTAGAAGAACGATACTGGAAAATTCTGAAAATTGTTACACATTATTTTTACACAAAAGTCGTAGTTATAAAGGGATATATTGGGGTTTTTTTCTTTTCTTTTATTTGATAAGTTAGTTAATAAGTTTCTGGTTTAAACAATGGGAACATCATAAATTTATTTATTTTTAAAATAAATATGTATTTAAACAAAATGATATTAATAAATTACATGTTAACATTTTGAATCATGTCTTCTATGACGTTTCTTATGACGAAAGTATCAGTAAGCCTTGTTAGTAGCCTTAGTTTGGCATGTGGCATCACCTTTACAAAACACAGCTTTTTAATGGGAAGCGATGAAATGGGGCACTGAACGGGCGTGTGATTCAATTTGACACAATCCTTCAGGAAACGCTTTCGAATGAAACCTTCTGCTCGCGGGAAAGTTAAATTGTATTTCTTAAGACCCTCGGAGCTTGTTTGTATCGGAACTTAAAGTAAGCCGTTCTAATACATAAGTACTAATACTTTCGATGAGAAAGTAGGACTGTTTATTTGTATGTTTGTTTATAAATTGATAGGCTTTTCGATAGCTACTGGTCAATTGTCGACGACCGATGTGGCGCGGTGGGCGAAGGTCCGCCTGCGACGCAGGAGGTTGCGGGTTCGATTCCCGCCTCGGAACAATTGTGTGTACGATCTGCAGATATTTGTTCCGGGTGTTCTGGTCGTTTTCTATATATAATAAAAAATATCTATCTATGTAATGTATTGTATTATGTATATCAGTTATCTAGTACCCATAACACAAGCTCTGCTTACCATGGGGCTAGATAATGCTGTGTGAATTGTCCAGCATTATTTATTTATTTATTATTTATTAATTTACACAGCATCAACTAGCCTTCAACTTAGCTTGTGTTATGGGCTTGTATGACTGATGTACATGATAATATTTCTTACTATATACATAGATAACGACCTGAACACACACAATTTCGGGAATCGAACCCTCGTGCGTTACAGGCGGACCTTGGACCACCACGCCTCAGAGGTCGTAAATTCAGATTAATTCGTGAGTTGATCACTCATACAATACAATACAATAACTCTTTATTGCACACCAAATACATAAAAGATACACAAGACAGGAAAAGAAAAACAAATACAAAATATGCTGTACAATGGGCGGCCTTATCGCTAAGAGCGATCTCTGCCAGGCATATGTCCAGCATTATTCATAGGTACTATGAATAATGCTGGACAATTCACACAGCTTTATCTAGTCCCATGGTAAGCAGAGCTTGTGTTATGGGTACTAGATAACTGATATACATAATACAATACATTACATAGATAAATATTTTTTATTATAATAGAAAACGGCCAGAACACCCGGAACAAATATCTGCAGATCGTACACACAATTGTTCCGACGCGGTAATCGAACCCGCAACCTCCTGCGTCGCAAGCGGACCTTCGCCCACCGCACCACGTCGGTCGTCAAACTATGGCCGTTTATTGGTTGCATTTTAATAACGAATAAAAAACAGAAGAAAATGAGACGATGACCGGCGAAAATAGAATGAGTTATACACTCACGAATACCTCTGAACGACCAGTTACTTATGTAGTTGTATTAAAACCGGCCAAGTTCGAGTCGAATCACGGACGGTTCCTTACCATTCAACAAACCTATTTCGCAAAAAAACCATAAATAACTGATTTTTTTCAAAAAACTTCATCCAAGTAATAACCGCGCCAAACGATGCTTAACTTCGGTAATTACACAACGTGGCATGGACGTAGGCCCCCATTTATAAAATTATTATTCTATTGTCTTTATCAATCAATCAATAGATTTCTTTCCGGCCCTGGTGGGGGCACAGAGACTTCTTGACGACCCTTCGGTCCTTAGGTTAGTGGGAATTTCTTTTTTTTCCCGCTTCTCAACTCTTTTTTTTGGCTGCATTTGTTTATTGTTTTTTGTATTTTTTTAATGTCTTTATAGCGGCAACAGTAATACACATTTTACACATCCTTTCAAAATTTCAATTATCTAAAACAGCCAAATATCACGTTTTTGTATTTAATATTTTTTTTATTTTCATTATTTCTTGTAATTGTATTGTATTGTATTTATTTAATTTAGATAATAAAATCCATAGTATACATTCAATTAAAACATTATAACATTAATTAAATCATAATAAATAATAAAACATTATTACATTAAAATAAGATAAAATAGCATTAAATTAAAAATAAGAATAAAGTAAAAAAAATATAATAAAAAATAGTAATAGCGTGTAAACATTTTAAACATGTTTTCGTTTTGATGTGCTATTTCTATGGAATGTCTGATGTTATCCAATTCGTTTTTGTATTACTACAGATAAAAAAAAACTGCACTAAAATCAAAGCTCACATTCGACAGGTCATTTGATTAAAATGCGAACACATTTGCGATTCAAATCTTTCTTTTTACTGATCATAAAGTATTCAAATGTTCGAGTTAATATTTCCGACACGTAGACAAGCGGTGTGGTGGCGTTTTGGGGTTCCGTGAATATGAGGAAATCTTCTGAATATTTCTGTTTGGTAAAATATGTTTTAATAGAGTTATGAAACATATGCGCAGCGTTACGTATTCCGATTGAAATTAGTGGATTAAATATATCGCAATAAATATGAATAAATTTGCCAAACTTGTAATTGAATGGTGCAGGGATATAGAAATATTCTGGATGCTTTTCGACCGATTGCATTTAAAAAGATTTCAAGCTTACTATGTACTTATACTATTTCAAAACTACTTCATTAATTTGAACATTATCCAAAATCTCAATCCAACTTATGCTAAAAATGTTGATATTTATGAAAGTCCAAAAAGGATAAGTTATACAAGAAAATAAAGTGAAAAAACTCTTCCACGTTAACTCTCGCTTAGCCAAATTTATTTAAACTTTTTGGTTTCACCTTAAAATGGTCGTACGTGATTAATTCCTATGCAAAAACCCATTTTCATCCATACATGCAAATATGTAAACGGACATCTGTGTTATAATGTTGCTTGTTAATCATAATTACATTTTATGTGACTTTTGAATTGTAATTCTTTCGTACAAAGTGGTAAAAAGTGATGACGATACTAAAGTTACAACTTTGTACCCTTTTGATTTAACTTTTGACCCTCTCACTTATAAATTTATACACCGCATAACCTAAAAGTCGTTTGTATAATTCTACTGTAGACATAAATTATAAATCAGAGCGAAAAAAACTCTGCAACTATTTTAAGTTGACAGTTTTTTTAAAAGTAATAACAACAATAAGTGTACCTTCAACTAAGCGTAGTTATAGACTTACATATTACTACTTTAGCACTCTACGCATTTTGCCGTAACACGACATGTACGAAAGACACGAAGAGCCCGGCCGCGAAGCTGGTAGTGGGACCGCTGCTTTGACAAAACGCCTTATTGAGCTTTTGATTGATACTCGTCTTTTATTTATTTATTTGAACTTTATGGCACTACTAAGGGTACAAAGGGTGGGATAATGCCGAGGCATTGTTTACCTTCCGACCAGGAAACACATGTTTAAAATAAGAGGATTGGCGTGCTAACATTACATAAGAAATATAAGTAGTGAATATGTATAAGTACTATATTTTAAGAATGTAAAAATAAAAATAATTTTGAAAATTTTGGGATTTTAACGACCGGTGTGGTGCGGTGGGTGAACGTTTTATTTTATTTATTACGTATTTTTTATTGCATGAAATACATGTGTTTTAGTCTAGATGTAATTCAATTCTACCTTTAAGTGTGCAATGTCGGATTTACAATGTTTGTGTGTGTTGTTGCGGTTTCGATTCCCGACTCGGGACATGTTGTACGATCTGCAGATTTTTGTTTCGGGTGTTCTCGTCGTCTTTTATGCATAAAAAAAATATTTATCAATTTAATGTATTTTATTGTGTATATTAGTTATCTGGTACCCATAACTCTGCTTAGATTGGGACTAGATAATGCTGTGTGATTAATCCGTTTCTTTTAATAATCTACGCCAGTTTGACGCAAAAATTTCTCGCCGCGACGCTACTGGCAGCAGCTTTTTCGGTGAGAATAGAGACTAAAGTTGCGATAATACAGAATTAAAACATGAAATCACCTGAAATAGAAGGTACCTAAGCGTTTGAGCTAGGTGACTTTCGTAGATTTCTTTAAGTAAATGCTATTACTTTTAACCCCGAGGGTAAATATTGAAGTCAAAACGAGCACACAAATTGCCGTTACACAAAAAAGAATCTCAATACGGTAACTAACAAGCATCACACTCCTATAGATACTCGAGCCCATCTCGTACCTATTTAACGTTTGATGAATTACGAATTTCGCCTCAATCGTGCCCCCTTCGAATTCCGCCATCAATACACAGTTCGTTGAGCACAGTACGGAGATGGCTGCTAGTATCAAATTAGCGAAGTCTTGCAGCAATAATTAAACGCTAGTTGAAGTGAGGAAACTGCGTCTGACTACTTCAAATTAAACTAAGTTATAGGGAACAAATTAAGTTGAGCAAACTACCTACTTATCCACCTTTGACAAGTTGACAATATTACGTTTGTTGAGCTCGTTTGAGGAATTGTGTTGAACTTTCGCTTCTAATTGAGGTTTTGTAATTTTGTAGATAGTTCTTACAGGTGTTCAGGGTACACCTTAGCAATTACTAACTTAATGGAAATTGCGTATCAAATAGTTTTTTTTCGTAGCACGTAGCTACGCAGTAGGACATTTACGTTTGTCTTTTTCAACAGGCATCGTTTTAAGACCACACAAACATCGGTCAATATCTGCTACTAAATGTATGCTATTTCACCTGTGACAGTGTAAAAAAGAGCACGCTAGGATGAAATGCACAATGGTTTATTCCTAAAACGACCGCGTAAAAAATGTGTACAGACTTTGAGCACAAGGATTATTATAAAAACTTACTGAATGTATATTTTCAAAGATTAATTCATAATTTTTTTTTATCACTAAACTATGTCGGAACGGGCTTTATTCTGGAGTTTTCTTTCGCCGTATATTATTTATTTTCGGCCAAAGTTGGTCTAAAATATGATATATTGAAATATGATAGTTTAGAAACTTGTGTTTTTCAAATGGTACGCTTTTTACGCTTTCGTGGATATATATGTATATTTAAACATTAATAAGGCCGAGATAAATTGATATTATTCTTAGTTTTGGACGGTCAACAACAAACAGTTGTTACACTTTCACGTTTGTATGGAAAGATGAGTGTGTACGGTCCGTACACCATGTATAGTAACTAAGCTGGATATATCAGAAAAACTAGGAGATAAATTTTAACTGATATATTTAACGATAAACTGTAGTTACTAATGAGATGATAGTGAGACGCGTGTGTCGATTGACAGGTGATCGCGAACTGAATACAATAAAAAGTATTGCTAAAATTGATGACTCGCGTAAACGCGAGGTTGGCGTTAATTAGGGCAATGCACAATGTACGTGCTCGTACATATTCCCGGGCCAGAAATTGAGGATAAGATGCTGGAGAGAATGATAGGTGAATGACGTGAGACAAGGTGATACTGATGGTACAATTTAGTTTATAAAATGAAGAAGTAATAGTTGCTAAGAATAACGAATTGTCCAGTCTTGTTGTCTTGAATAGCTTCATTCATGGATAGTTCACGCGGTACGATTGAATTTTTTATTGAAAAATACGGGCGAACTAGAATTATCTGAGATAATACGCGCACTAAACGACTTTTCTAACTCAGGCTCACTACGAACACAGCACTGATGTACTGCACTTTCACTGACGCATTTTGTAGCAAGCTCAAAGTTCGTAGCTCGTTGTTCAATCGATGCTCCCTGTGCGCGCTGAGGCGCGGGCGGCGACACCGGCGCGGGCGGCGCCGCGGCGGGCGCTCCGAGCTGCATTCGCGCCCGCCAGCGACGCCACAGCAGGACTGCGACTCCGACGACGACCGCGAACAACACCAGATAGATAGCGACGTAGTGATGAACGTCGTGATAGCTGACTCTGTCTGTCAGTACTTCTTCTGCTGCGCTAGCTTTAAGCTGTTTGAGCTGCCTGTCTATCTCCTCGAAGTACTCTCGGTGATTGGAGTAATCAGATTGATTTAGGACGGCGGCGGGCAGAGGATGTGATATGTTGAAGATGCTGTTAATTGGAGGGATCTCAATCTTCAGCACGTCCGCTTCTTCTCGAAGAGAATTTGATAGGGTTTTGTGAGCGAAGATCGTGATTGCTTCGCTCTTGATGATACACCCTTCATCTATGCTTATAATCCCTGACCTATGTAGTTGGTCAGCGGTAATCTGGTGCTCGCATATGATTCGTACAGAGCACTGACCGCAGCAGGAATATAAGTAGGTATTTATGTGGTTCAATCCAGTCCAGGTACTCTTGCATGGTGATGATGATGGTTGGCACTGGTCGGATAGGCTTTTGACGCAAAGATTTTCGTCTAATTTCATCTGGTAAAAAGGTTGGTGTAACGGACATAGATGCGAGTCCTTATCTAACTCTACACAACTATGTACGTTTCTTTCTGTGAGTGTTACATATGAGTCCTTTTGCATATTTATAGCTACATATTCTGATATCGGAACTAAGCTCGTCATTGTTTTTCCAAATTGCTGTGGGATAGGTATAAGCTTATAAAGTTGGAATGTGTCTCTGGCGACTAAAGGAATTTTTATTTCAAATAATATAAACTTATTCGAAGCTCTAGCTCTGACGGAGAGTAGATGATACATTTATAATATTTCGCGGCATAAACATTTTTGCTGTTTACGGATTGCTCAATACGTCCGGTCGATGACGGTTTCGTATTAGAGTTATGAAAGGATTTTTGATTTTTATGATTTTGTTGAGCAGGTTTTGGATCAGACTTCCTTCGTGAGGATTCCATAGTAGTGAACGTCTTCTCCAAAAATTTCAAAAATTCTTCTAGATTAGGTACCTCTTTAGGTTCCTTCACAGAGGAGAGGTATTCGCTAAGGGTCTCTGTGTCAAGCTTTTGACACATGAGATGAATGATAAGAGGATCCCATGACTCTACGTTAATTCCCAAGTTTCTGATAGCGTTAAGACTTTCGCGAGTTACGTCATGGATCTTTTTTATATGATTTAGCGACGATTGCTGCGCCGCTGGGATATTGAGCATTAGATCGAAGAGAGAACTTAAAATAAGACGCTTATTATTATAGCGGTTATTTAGAAGCTCCCAGCTGATTTGATAATTATCAGCCGAGATGGAAAGATGCTGGATAAGTCTTTCAGCTTCACCCTTAACTTTAGTTTTAAGAAATTGCATTTTTTGAGCAGGGGATAGCGATGGATTGGTGTGTATAGTTTCAATAAAAAGATCTTTAAAACTAGACCATTGATGGTAGTTGCCGGAAAAGCTTGGAATTTCCATTTTTGGAGTAGTGGTTTCACGGTGAGAGACAGAGGAGAATTTCCTATTGATAGCTTTTATGATTTCATTAAATTTTCTCTCAACTTGAAAAAAATGCGATTCGTACTCCGGGCTAGTCTGACGAGCCGATTCGCTATCCAGCTCCCAGTGAAGGGTGTCGATATTAGACCAACGTGATTGAATTGTACGCAACAAGTGATCAAATTCCCATTTCTCCATCATAGAATCTATATCGATGTTAGAGATAGTATGCTCGAACGCCTTGAAGTTGCTACTTTGCTTTCGCAGCATTTCATCGGTCTTGCTGTTGCTACCCCGAGCCTGATAAGAGAATTCCTGCGATGGAGTCCCAGGTCTTAGGGTGGCTGGCTTAATAATAGAGGAGGGAGTCCCTTCCCTCGCTCCTGCGCTTTGAATAGCTGCTCTGATATAGGTATATCTTTCTCCAGTGCTTTCAAATTGATTTGTAGTAAAATATGGAATAGACTTAGTACCTAATCCGCACAGCTTAATATGATTCGATTGATATTCGTTCCAGTAGCTATCTAGGCTGCCTAGCCTTCGCTGGATATACTCTGGAGTTTTCCTATCCGAACCATCTTTCTTAAAATTCGAATAAAGTTGCTCAATTGCGGTAGTAATTCGCTCTTGAGCCGATAGTAATTCTTCCATGGTCGACATCTTAGTACTCGTAAGTGATCAGAGTAAAATAAGAGTAAAATGGAAAGATCTTACTTGATATCTTCTGGACTGGATGAACGGTGATGCGGTGCTGCTACTCCTACGTCCGTCCTGTGGTGTCTGTTGACGCCCTGCTGCTGCTGTGTCCTTACTGCGGTGTCTGTTGACGCCTGCAGTTGCTGCGGAGATGGTCCGAAGCCGGTGTGGCTTACGTCCTGAGGTATCAGATGATACCCGCTCCTGTGATCCTGTGAGCTGCTTGCTCACACTGATATTTCCACTTGTTAGCGGAAGTCCTCACGGTAATGCTGCACTCGCGAGTGATATACCAGTTTTAAAATTTAAAAAAAAATGATGTACGGTCCGTACACCATGTATAGTAACTAAGCTGGATATATCAGAAAAACTAGGAGATAAATTTTAACTGATATATTTAACGATAAACTGTAGTTACTAATGAGATGATAGTGAGACGCGTGTGTCGATTGACAGGTGATCGCGAACTGAATACAATAAAAAGTATTGCTAAAATTGATGACTCGCGTAAACGCGAGGTTGGCGTTAATTAGGGCAATGCACAATGTACGTGCTCGTACAAGTGACTTGTTTAACCTTAAGAACAACATATACGCTTTGTTCAAGAAAAACAACAAATCAAGACAAACAAATGGAAATTTATTTTTAAGCCTGGCTTTACAAATAAAATCCATTTGTTTGTTAATAGAAAAAAATACCGTCCTTTTGTTTGAGGAACGCATTCATAAAATACCTGAGCATGTTCACATAAAACCCACATTTTCACATAAAATTTTATGAGCTTTTGTTTTGCCACACATAGAAGTCATATAGTGAGGTATAGCTATTGTACTAGTTTTAACTAAACCACAAAGGAAATTTCTAGGTACCCGCAAAAAAAAAAATAAGCAAATTGGAATCACGTGTTTTGAAAAAGTCGAAAGCTGTTTTTAGTCAGCTTAATAAGTAAGCCTGATAATAATTCTAGATTTCAAACTAAAATTATTTTATTTATCAAAAGCAGTGCAAAAAAATCACGATAATCTTTATTTGGGTTGAAAGATTTTAAAGCACTTTACTAAATTCTGTAAGTGCATTTTCTTATTCAGGTTTATCTGTAGAACCACCTAAAACTAAAAGCAAAAAAAAAACCTTATTAGGTGCTTCTAGTACTTATACCTTGACTGCGAAATATCCGGGAACAATCAAGAGAGTTTTTTGCTTTAATCACTACATGTCCCAGTAAAGTATTTGAGTGTTTGAATTGGGAACACCGAAGGAAGCTACTGCCCTTCCCCTGGTATTTAAAGTTACCGAATGATCGTTAAAATCAACTGAATGTAAACATATTTTTAAAAAGATAAAAAAACTTATTCCTTTACCTTTAAGTAATTTCCCAAGGTCATCCCGCAAGTTAACCGAGTGGAACAGTTCAAAGATTTCATCAAAACTTGGCTGCCGGCCGAAACGGTTGACCAAGTCAAAGAGAGCTTTGATAACATTTGCAAGCGAACCGAAGGACTTTGAATTGATCAAATCAAGCCTAACGTACTTCAAGCTTTCAAGATTTCAATTAATTTAAACAGGTTATTGTAAAATGTTTAATATATTACATGATAAACTCACATGATTATATTATTAGTATTTTATCAAAAAACTTTTAAAGGCGCTCAGCCTGTCGAGTTATTAATTAATAGATTTTGTATCTAGTTAGGTTCTAAACAGTGTTTAGCTAATCTACGACTGTAAAAAAAAAAAAAATTGTGTTAAATAAAGAACTTTGAAAAACAAAAAAAAACAAAAACAAACTCACATGATTGATTCACGTGCGTTTTTGAAAAATGATTAGGTCTTACTCGTAGGAGTTTAAGGTTGATAATTTTGTGTTGGCGCGAGGTTCAAATTATTTTTCACTTCTTTCGTTCAAAAAGTCTGTCATTATAGCATAGCTTAGCTGGCATACAACTCGAGTCAACTCTCGATTTTTTCTTAATAATTTTTATCTAATATAATAGCTAGTAATAAGACATTCTACCTCTTACAAAAAGAGTTTTAGGCATTCCATTCACAAAGAACATACATTACATTTGACTTCATCTTTGAAAATGGAACTGAATGCGCCTTGGTGACCTCTGTGGTAGAATACGTAGGTGCGATTTTGATGACTTTGCGTAACGAATACACAACAAAAGTTTGTGGTAGCTCGAAACCACTGGAATTCTTTGTTTACAACAATTAAATTAAATTTAACTAATGGTGAATGTCGCTTATTTCATTGAAAATTTCATCAAGCTAAAATTAATTAAATTATTCGCAAATGGAATAGAAGGGCGAAAAATAATTAATATTATTTATTATTATTATTCGTTTATTTCAGATCATCATATAATCCATATAAAATTAAAACACACACAACTTAAAAAATAAACAAAAAATTAAACATTCATAGATTATAAGTTACACAATAATACATCATAAAAGGAATGAAACAAAATGTCATATTAAATTATTAAAATAAATTATATTTATATAATTATATTAATATGATTAACTTAAATCTGTTGCGGTCAAAATGACTTGAGATATTTTTAATGAAATACGATATATTCGTAAAGCCTAACCTTCATGTTGCGCACTTTATTAACTTATCTCTAAGTGAATAAAGTGCTCAATGTAAAGCTAGTTTAGTTTTGATTGTTTTATTTTCTCTCAATCAAAGTGAAAAGTATTATTTTTTACTGAGTCCAAAATCACCCTTTATGACTCGTTCTTGCCATCCATCCATCGTTAGGCTCGGGAGTATATCAGCCTCGTCTATAATGGGTTGTTTGGTTCCATGCTACAAAATATACTGTTGTGGTGTTTAACATTACACCATTATAAAGTATACAGAAAAATAATTTGCCGCAAATAGTTAATCATTTTCTATTAAGTTACGACAAAACCAACTTCGATTCAATTGAATTTTGGGAACATTTGGCAAAATGTTGATTTTTAGCACAAAATCTCTTATTTTCCCAAGTGTACACATACCAACAAATCGAAAATAGCTTTTTCATAAGTTATTATAAAATGGTTTACGATTTGCGGCAAATAACTTTGAAATTATTATTAAAAATAAAAAACTCGCGTCGACACGAAATGATCAGTTGATCATTTCGTGTCGACGCGAGTTTTTTGTCCATTGGCCAATCAAACAAAGTAATTGAACCAACGAATGTTTTTCCATTTAATTTATTATAACCATGTGTTTAATTCTGTGAGCCTCGCCGTGCAATAATCCGATAATAATATTAAGCTACTATTTGCCACTAAAAGTGGCCCGTGTGTTCTGAGCGTAGCTACCCATAAACTGACACTTCTTTGATGCAAAGCAACAAAATAACCTTCCTCCAGATAACAAGCAATCTACACCAAGTCTAGTTAAAAATACAAACCGCAATTTCGTACACTGCATCTCCATTGCCTAGCAATCACGTAGGAACGGAGAATAGAATCACGTAAAATATGATTTTGTCGAACGTGTTTCTGACGTAACCGTACACGTAGATTCAAGAAATACAGGAGTGTTCGTGGGCTTCACCACAGACTCGTCTACACTTTTTCCTGCTTACGTGTTGTTTGTGTAATTGTTTGTCTGTTTACATGGAAGATCAGATATTCATTCACTTCGTACACGTACGTATTTATACAATTTACTTTTACGAATTGCATATAAATAAAGCTGGACAATCCACACAGCATCATCAAGTTCCAAGGTTAGCAGAGCTTGTGTTATGGGTACTAGATGACTGATATACCTATTTAATCCTACTAATATTATAAACGCGAAAGTTTGTTAGTATGGATGGATGGATGGATGTTTGTTACTCTTTCACTTAAAAACTACTGTATAAGCGATATTATTGTAAAGTTTCATTAAAATCCAATATTTTAATGAAACTACAATAATATAGCTTATACATCAGAATAACACATAGGCTACAATTTATAAAGATATATTGTATATTATCCAAATATCTATCACCACGCGGGTGAAACCGCGGGGCGCAGCTAGTATACATATAATACGTAGATCTTTTTTTTTATACAAAGATAACGACCAAAACAACCCGAACATCTTCAGATCGTACACACAACTGTCCCGTGGCGGGACCTAGGGTCTCGACTCCAACGAAAGATATACGTAGGTATACAGACTATAAATAAATAAATAAATAATGCTGGACAATCCACACAGCATTATCTAGCCCCATGGTAAGCAAAGCTTGTGTTATGGGTACTAGATAACTGATATACATAATACAATACATTACATAGATAGATATTTTTTATTATACATAAAAATCGACCAGAACACCCGGAACAAATATCTGCAGATCGTACACACAATTGTTCCGAGGCGGGAATCGAACCCGCAACCTCCTGCGTCGCAGGCGGACCTTTGCCCACCGCGCCACATCGGTCGTCATCTACTATCTTGTATACTTAGTAGAAAACTCAGGAAGTTTTCATTAAATTTTTATAACAATTAAACCTATGAACGTCATTATGTCGCTCTTAGCATTTAATCACACTTTATGGTCACCTTTCGTGATCCGTACCCTATCACAGATGAGTTTTTTTATAGCCTCTCGACTTAATGCGGCATATCAACGAAACGGTGACACCAAAGAAATAATTTTTTTCTCAACTTCTCATAAAAGGGGAGTTTTATAAGTTTGATGCTGTGTGGATTATCCTATATTATTATTATGCTTCTCATTCAATGACCTCGGGCCATAAAGTGACCCGGTCCTTTGGGACTGCATCTATCGGGACTCTACTCAGACCGGCCAATAAAGGCAAGCAAGAGGTGGGGATCTGGTTCTTTTGGGATGCAACTACGCAAGCGGAGACGAGAACCAGGAACTTCCCTGGGAGCACTTGGGACCCATGGTGTCGCTCTTCACCAACAGCTTGCCACAAACTGCCCTGCGGGCTTATCCTACCAATATTATAAACGCGAAAGTTTGTGAGGATGTTTGTTGCTCTTTCACGCAAAAACTACTAAATTGATTTGATGAAACTTCACAATAATTTACATATCAGAATAACACATAGGCTACAATTCGATATATTGTATATTATCCAAAATATCTATCACCATGCAGGTATTACGTTTGTATGAACTCTTCATACAAACGTAATACCAAAATGATTTCCAATTCAAGCATATTTCCACTATAATATTGTATTATTTGTATTTGAATAGTATTTATCTAGGTTCCTAACATGTTTTTTTTTTGGCAAAATACTTATGTAATATTACATGAAAGCAAATCGCATTTTGCACATTTTTATGCGAAAATGGACAAGTTTTCTTGCTATTTGTTTCGTATTAAAAACATCAATATCTTACGTTTTATTTATTAAGGAACATAGATTATATTGTCTAGTTACAGAATAAAAATACTATGTGAAGAATACAAAAAGTTTTCAGTCATAATTTTTGGTATTACGAAACAATCCAAATTTTGAACGGCTAATATTGCTATAGCGCACGCATCGGGCGCGGCGCAATGGTTAAACAGGGACAGCGATATTCGGAGCGATTTTTGCAAGCGAGGGTGGCCGGACCCTTAATATTATTTTGCAGAGAACTATCCGCGGAGCTATTACATCAGAACCGAATATACCATCATCTAGCACAAGTCAACTATTCTCTTGAACAATTACTTTGTTGAAACTTGAAACAAACATTACTAACTGGGTTAGATACTATCTAAGTATTAATTGGAAGTCAGAAACTTAGCAGCTTAACGTTCGATAAGTTAGCTCGTAGTTGATGATGTAAAATATATGGGTTCATTTATAAAACTTGTTTTCAATAGAAGAATCAATTACTCTGCAAGTTTGAGCTTGAAATGATAGTTTTCAGTTTAATGCTTACAGTGTGATCAATTCAAGTAACTTATTAAATTTCGACAAGTTTTCAAATTTGCACTTTGACTGCGGTTTTTTTTCGACGACTGCGATCTTTTTTTTACCAAAAAAATTCGTGCTGCCGCTCTACACAGCGGTTGTGTTGCGCCGCACATGCGTTTCGTTCGAAAAATATTACAAAGATCACAAAGATCTGTATTTTCTCAGCCGCTGCGCTAGTGTGGATTTACGCATGTTAGTCACTTGTAGAAAACTCATACCGTGCGTTTTCAGCAGTCGAAGTGTTAAGGATAAGTTATTAATAACGTTGATAGGTATTTAAAATCGATCACCCAATTACCTTTCATCATCATCATATCAACACATATTCGTCCACATCTGGACATAGGCCTCCCCCATACGACGACGCGGTTAAGGGTGTATCTTTATAAAAGATTCACAATGTTTGTGAAATCAGAATCTAGAGCACGAAAAATATCAAACATAGACTTAAGGTAGGCAGTTATCGGTAAGAACATATTAACATTTCTTAGGTTGACGACCGATGTGGCGCGGTGGGCGAAGGTCCGCCTGCGACGCAGGAGGTTACGGGTTCGATTCCCGCCTCGGAAGAATTGTGTGTACGATCTGCAGATAATTGTTCCGGGTGTTCTGGTCGTTTTCTATGTTTTATAAAAAAAAAAACTATCTATGTAATGTATCAGTTATCTAGTACCCCTAACACAAGCTCTGCTTACCGTGGGGCTAGATAATGCTGTGTGAATTGTCCAGCATTATTTATTTATTTAGGTGTAACACACAAACAATAGCAAATTTAATAAATGTTGACAATTATTACAAAAGTCGACAGTCAAGATGATGCGATGGTGATGATGATTCGTCAAGCTGGAAACAGGGCGTTATGGCGCTCATTAGTTGAGGTCTATGTCCAGCAGTGGACTAACGTAGGCTGATGAAGATGACACTGAAGAAAACCTAGGAGTAAAGTAAATATAAGTTATTTGAAGTTAGGTATCAATACGTATCTCATTATTAATAACAATAACAATAATAAATAATGCTAGACAATTCACACAGCATTACCTAGTCCCATGGTAAGCAGAGCTTGTGTTATGGGTACTAGATAACTGATATACATAATACAATATATTACATTGATGGATATTTTTTATTATACATAGAAAACGACCAGAACACCCGGAACAAATATCTGCAGATCGTACACACAATTGTTCCGAGGCGGGAATCGAACACGCAACCTCCTGCGTCGCAGGCGGACCTTCGCCCACCGCGCCACATCGGTCGGCGCTATTATCTCTGTTAAGTTACGTGAACAATGCAACTTAAAAAAAGCAATTTCTTTTAACCCCGAATTCAGACGAAAGTTTATTCCGAACGATTTATAGAACGTCAAACAACAGATTACAGGTGTTAAAAGTACCAAAAACATGAACCAACTTTTTACGTCACGTCCTGAGAAGAAAAATACTTCGTCAGAGATAAAAAAACAGAAGGCTTCTCTCTGATTGAATTGTACAGCTGTTGGAAGTCCTTGACGAAATTATTTCTATTGAAGCATTTTGTTCGGCGACAAAGTTAAATTGGATTTCTTATGGTGGAAGTGTCTGCGAAAGTGGCAAAGGCGGCTGCCTTTATTCACCCGCCGTTGGTTTAGGTTATAACAATAGCTGGCTATTATGATATGACATTGAACCGTAATGTTGGTATTATAGCCTTTTATTAGCTTTGTTAAGTTTTTGGCCAGAAAATTGATGAAATTTGTACCTATTCTACAGGAGCAATATATTAGATATAGTTGAATAAATAAACAAATTATGCTGGACATTCCACACAACATTTCTAGCCTTAAACTCAGCAGAGCTTATGTTATGACAATGCCCTTATACAGCAAATTACTTTGACATTTTATCTAATTTATTATTCAATTTAACTTATACCATTATTTATTATCTGTTTTATTGTGACAAATTATTATAAATGAATTTATTTTAATTTTTTAAGAGCATGTCTGTCTGCTTTCTTTTGCACAATGCCCTATGGTGTTTCCTTTGTGATAAGTTAGTATGTGTTATAATAAAAATGTGATTTATCTTTTAAAATAGTATTTAACGACATCAAGTGTAACATTGTGTACCTACGGTGGAAATAAATAAACTGATAAACTGATATGGGTACTAGTCTAGTATTGTATTAAACATATCAGGCATCTAGTACTACTAGATGCCTGATTGTTTTCAGTTTGATTGCTGAAATCACACCGTATGTGTTTTCTACAAGTGACTAATATGCGTAAATCCATACTAGCGCAGCGGCTGAGAAAATACAGATCTGTGTGACTCAGCATAGCCGTAATGTTTTTCGAACGAAACGCATGTGCGGCGCAACACAACTGCTGTGTAGAGCGGCAGCACGAATGGCTTAGGTTAAAAAAAAGATCGCAGTCAAAGTGTTCATACAATACATTACACATACATACACATAGGTAGATTTTTACTATATATAGAAAACACCCAGAACACCCGGAACAAATAGTTGCAGATCGTATAAACAACATTTGTTCCGAGGTGGGAATCGAACCCACGAACACGAACTTATGCGTCGCAGGCGGACCTTCGCCGCTCCATATCGGCCGTCAAAGTTCAACGATCTCTACGTCTTTCTTTGGGAAAACTATTATTATTAATGAGTTAAACTTTTGCGTACGATTCACGCTTTTTACGCAAGTAAATCATAAACTCTGGCAGTCACAAAAGTTAAAGCAAAAATGTTAGCTTTTTAAACTTAATTTTCTTCTGTACCGTACAATATTTCATGTAAGTTCAAGCTCTACGGGGCTCTTAAAGCCGGCATCACGTAGTGTATGAATTCGCAAAGGTACGCAACTCGGACTATTCACTATCTTTACGATTTCAATCCACGTGCCGCAGACTCAGTACAGACGTGTTGCGATGTCGTAATGAAACAAAGCTTCGAGGCGTTTTAACTTTAATCTTCTTGATTAAAAATTAGCTTTATGCAGCTTGCATCTGAGAAGTCATGCTTTGTACGTGTTTTTATTTCGGATTGATTTCGTTGGACAGAGAGAGCAGAAGATTTATAATTGGCCAGTATCAGTAGACCAGTAAAATGTAAAATATAATTGACAATCAATTATATTTTACATTTTACGTTTTTTTTTTTTTTTTCATTTAAACATTTTATTTTATTCATGGACGGAGGAACATTTTCTCTGTCCATGAGGATTCCGCTTAACAAAATACCAGAATTCGGTTGTGTGGTCACCTCAAACGGTTTCTCCTGAAAATCAGCGCTGCTTTACATTAGTGTGAGGTAGCATTAAGCTGAGGAGGAACCCTTTGGTCTGCAGTGTTGCAGCATAGAGCCTACCCACACTAGTAGCCTACTGAACTAGGTATATTTAGTTACTGAATCATTATTTGTTTGTTGTACCAGTAGCTCTGTACCTTCTTGTAGTTAAAATGCACCTTCTACTCACTCACCTGTGGTGGGTGGGCAGGTCAGGTGTATACCTCCTAATTTTAAGTATTATAATAATGATTTTTATTTTATATAATTCTATATGTATACTTATTCGTTCTGTGCTGTAGCTGTGCTTAGTCCAATAAAAGTTTATCTCTCTCTCTTTCTCTCTCTATTTTAATATGTTTACCATTTTTATTTTATATATGAAAATTTGACATGTTTATTGATTTCGCCAAAAAATGTATTTCTGTACTGTTGATTGCATTTTTGACGACTTTTAAACGAAATATTACGCGCGACCACCAAATCCCTTGAAATCCTTTGGTGCCAAATTATGATGCTGTAAGATTATGCAGCAATATTTATTTATATTTAAAAATCCATCCTTACTCCCGTTCATGCTAGTCACCAAAAACGCAGTCGGCTAAAATAATATGCATTTTATAATTCGGTCTGCATTTATTTTAATGCAAAAGTTGAATCTGCTTTCCATCCACGCTCCAATTCAGCATGTCATGCCACTCAACGGTGAGCCTGCAATTCCACAAGCCATATTGCAGCATGTTGCATTACGATTGTTGTATTAACATTTCGTACGAAGCTATTCGGTATCATAACCACAACTATCATAGAACTACTAACTCTAAATAAGCTTAAAGATAAACACTCGGGAAACCGGACAGATACAACTACGTTAGCACCACCGAGCTCATAAACATAACCAGCCAATGAAAGCCTTTCCGAATCCAACTTTACGGAAACAGAGAAGTAATTAAAACTTGCGAGTTTCGCTGACGTTTATTTAATTCCTTCAATACGAGAACAATTATAAAAGCACTGGGTCAGCATATGTAGCGAGCGATCCATCCAATAAATTGTAACAAAGCTACCGCGGCTCGAACCAAATTTCGTAACTTTACTTAACATGTAAATACAAAAGTCATTCGTGAAATTCCACTTGAGAATTTCTAATTAAATTACGAGCTCGCGGGGTTGATACAGCTAACTACAGACTCCCTTTATCTGAAGTTGGGGAGTTATTTCGACAAATCTGAAGTATTTGTCGGAAAGTCAACGGGATTTTATTAAGGGACATGCAATGCTCAATGGATGAAAATTCTACAAATTTCGGTTCGAGTCCTTAAAGTTTGGTTTGCTTGTTATTTGTTTGTGGAATAGTGTATGTGATCCCGGGGATACATCGTTGGAAACTATACTTAAATATTTTCTGACTTAGGTTTCTAATAAACAGTAACCTAGATATTTGTCAGCACTTACGAGTATAAAGTAGCAAAACCAATTGCTAGGTACCAGGAGAGCAGAACGTCTGAGCAGCTATACTAAACCATTACCAACACAAAACTATACAGCACCACGTGCCGTGACGGCGTCGCCACGTATCACAGAACATTCATCTTCCTCCGTGCGTGCCATATCACCCGTACATCTGGAGTAGCGGACAAGTGGGGGAATCAACTGCTATGTCTGCTATGGATACAGGCTAATAAGAAAAGCTGGACACCAAACAATGATTCTGCTATTTGACTAAACCGGGTCACGGAAATTGTATGATATCTTTCCACGAGATATTTTGGATGTCTCTACATGAGGCAGATGGCTGTAACTGATGGAGACAAGCCGAGGAAATGAAGAAATACAATTTTCGGTAATGAGGGAACGTCGAAAGTTAATTTTCAAGGAAAAGTCAGGCGTAAATTTTCAGGTGGGTAAACGGGCCCCTTTGCTCAGCGTACACTAATTCGAAAGAAACACGCTGAGTGAAAAAAAAATTAAGTTTGGTTTATCAATTTGTATGAACGCTTGTCTTAAGATTGGTCGAACATAGTCTTCATGAATTTTCAGATTTTCAATTGGATTTTTTCGGATCTACGCTAAATTTGTCTATTCATCATCATCATCAGCCTATATTAGTCCACTGCTGGGCATAGGCCTCCCCCAATGAGCGCCATAGCGCCCTGTCTTCAGAAATTTGTCTATTGAACCAGCTAAATTTACACCTGTACGATGTCTTTAAGTAGGGCTTATATACATCAAGTAAATTTAGCTAAGCTTAGGCACTTGCAGGAGTAAGTAAGTGAATTAGCTTTCCCTATGAGCCTGTGTCACAAAGCTTGTTCATGATTGCTCTAACGTGCCAATGTCCGCTCCTGCCCACATTTGCATTTGTTGAAGTTTAGTTTTATGGTTGTCAGTTCTTGCTAGTTGAAATTAGCGCGACATGTTTCTGCGTATTGTATTGTTACTTCCCCTCGTTGTACCTAGAGTTGGTAGACTTAAAAAGACCACGGTGAAGATGGTGGGGTAAGCTAGATGCCGGTGCATATAGATCCAGACTAGCCCTTAAGAATAAGCGATAGAGAATGCTAGAAAAAATATGGGGAACCTTCTATATCCATATTTATATACACCTCACTCAATATTTTAGAATAAACACCGATATCGAAAAATTTAAAACGATAAATTATTATCAAATAAGAAAAAAGGTGTTTTTGATTCTCTGTTCACTTCAATTTTTTTTAACTAGCGGAAGAAGTGAAAAAGAAACCACTAGTACATTCAAATATCACTTCATACAAATACTGCTGTCTTGTGGTGACGGCTTGGAATTGGAAGACCGTGCGGTGCTTAGTATTTGCACCACCCCAACTCTTCTCATGGGTGGGATATCCAACGGGGGGCCAGCAGCAGCATATCCTGCACAATCATTTGACCACAAATCTGCGATCCCTCACCCGCATACCCACCGTTGGGATAACATGGCATGACCCCTATTTGATAAAAGCCAATAAGGCGCTTAGCATTGGAAGGCCTGCAAACCCGCATTGGACCAATATATATATGTTTGATAATATTTAAAATAGAATTGAAAATATTTGTTTGCGTTTCATATTACATAATACAAATTAAGAACTATTAAAAATAACAAATTGGAACTAATAAAAGAATTTAAATACGAGAACACAAAAAGGCTACCCGCTCAGCATTAAATGCATTGACACAAATGCCAATGGAGCGCTGGTTTTCAGCGGCGCCAGAGTGCAGCACTAAACACAACACAAATCACCAATAATAACAATTAACACGCAAATCACAAATTAAAACAAATATTTAAATATCTAGTAAATAAATCTAATATTGCTAAATTTAGCAAGCTATTAATAATTCCGGTATTTCAGTAAAACAATCCGTAGATGCTTTCACTAATTACAAACTTAACTAATTGACAGAATAAGTTAAGTCAAAACTGTGCTGACTGACACTAATTTGTCGTACTAAGACGGTTCGAGTCAAACTCCTGTTTGAGTTACGATTTAAGGAGGTACTTATAGTATTTTCTTACCTAATTTTGTATTCTTTGAATGATTCCTCGGAATTTCCCTGAGTAATTGCTGGCTTGATGGCTGACAATGCGAGAGCGAATGACAATGAACAATCAGCATAATGACGTTAAAGCGATAGCCGTATGGTCTTGATTAGTCCCGTAGTGTAGTTGTTGAAGATAGGTAGATAGGCAGGAGAAAGCGGGTTCGTTTTCAGCCTTGGGAGAAATGTTTGTACAATCTGCAAATATTCGTTCCAGGTGTTTTGGATATTTTCTTTGTATAATAAACATTATATATCTATTTAATTTATTTTATTAAGTATATCAGTCATGTAGTTCCCATAATACAAGCTCTGATTAGCCTGGAGCTAGATGATGCTGTGTGTATTGTCCGCAGTATTATTTATATGTACATATATTCTGGGTGTTTTCTATATGTCTATCGCTGATCATAGAATCAGCCTGTTGGAAAATCGCTAGGCCGATTTCTAAACGGACTCTGATTTTTTTGGGAAAACCATATCAATTTCACTCGACAAGCTTTGCACCGTTTTGCAATCGGCCTAACCATTTGAAAATCGGGCTGATTCTATAATCCCTTGGCGACATATAAAAATATCCATCTATTTATTACAATAACGATATGACGACCGATGTGGCGCGGTGGGCGATGGTCCGCCTGCGACGCAGGAGGTTGCGGGTTCGATTCCCGCCTCGGAACAATTGTGTGTACGCTCTGCAGATATTTGTTCCGGGTGTTCTGGTCGTTTTCTATGTATAATAAAAAATATCTATCTATGTAATGTATTGTATTATGTATATCAGTTATCTAGTACCCATAACACAAGCTTTGCTTACCATGGGGCTAGATAATGTTGTGTGAATTGTCCAGCAATATTTATTTATTTATTTAATTGAATGTGGCATATTATTTAGAGAAAACAATCGAATGAAGTGTTGTTTGCGAGATCAAAGTGTTTCAATGCAAAATGCTGCCGAAATGAAGATCTAATAATGTTAAAAGCAATATAGATAATACGATAACGAAACGAGCCGTGTCTTCCGATTGAGAAAATGCCTCATTAGGCCCAAGTCTTATTGATTTCGTTGAATTACTTGATAATAGTCGATGAATTTGTTAAAATGATAAATTTATACTGCTGCTGTTTTATTGTACCTATGTTTTATTTTATTTTCAAAATTTTGGGAAAACTTACAGCTAGTTCTTAAAAATAGTTACTTTCTTAGTACATGCCAGTAAATACCAGCGCATGTGTGCTGAAGGCCAATTAAAAAGTTTCCGCAGATATGTAAAATATTTAAAATATATATTTATTATACCCATTTATTATTCATATAGTGTTGGTGCTTTTGCCATTCAATGAGTTAAATCAAATTTACTAGAATAATTAATTCCGGACAATCCACACATCATCATCTAGCCCCAAGTTAGGCAGAGTTTGTGTTATTGGGATATGTGACTGATTATACATCATACACAATCCTTGCATTAGAAAGAAATATCTTTATTAAACATACAAAATACTCAGAACACCTGAAACAAATATTTGCAGATCGTAGAAACATTTGTTCCAAGGCGGGAATCGACGCCACAATGCTATGCGTCGCGGGCAAAAATGTTATCAAGTAAGCATTGACTCTGAGCATTAGCAAGCTGAAGTGGTAGTGGGCCGGCAATATCTCGCGAAGAACCGACGACCGCTGGGGCAAACGTGTTCTTGAGTGGAGACCACGACTCGGTAAACGTAGTGTAGGACGCCCTCCGACCAGGTGGGATGACGACCTGCGAAAGACTGCAGGTAGATGCTGGATGCGTCAAGCTGAAGACAGGGCGCTATGGCGCTCATTGGGGGAGGCCTAAGTCCAGCAGTGGACTAATATAGGCTGATGATGAAGCATTGACTATAACTTCGATGTCACTTGCTTTCAACTATTCCAAGTTTTATACATACAACATTACGCCAAGCTACCTTTACACAACCAATTCTAAAAACTAAGTAAAACACGCGAACTTACATTTACAACTTCACCCTTTCATCCTTGACTAAATACAGAATAGACAAAAGCAGACACTTCGCAACAGCAGCACCCCATTTCAAAACAAATACAGCAGTCATTAAGACACATAATCACATATCTGCGTCTAATAATCCCTAGAGCAGAGCGGTGAGAAATGGAGCCCCCGCGACAGTAAGACGGGGCCACCGATTTTTCTCCAGAGATAGGCTGCGTATATCTTACTCGCAGATAACGTCTCGGCTCGCTGAGACAGCTGTTTCACGGGTACAGATAGCACCTCCTACATATGTAATGACCCTGATCATGATATTTTATCAGTAAATTAGATTCTTGACGAACATTACTAAATTATAGGGTAAACTACTTAGGGCTGTGTAATTTATATGGATTTTGAGGGTACTTTTTGATGACGTAAATTCTATGTGGGTACGCTACAGTTCTATATATATTTCGACGTTGTTGGCGTTGGAACTTTTCAGGGTTGAAGGCGAAAAGCTTAAACTCGTCGATTTATTGTCCTAAACGTGATAAATGACAATATAATGAAAAACTTGAACGGAAACTCCATGTTTAAGGGACGGCCTAACTTACAAAATGATCACTATAATACATAGTGAACATTTTGTAAGTTATTAGTATTGATGGTAAAATACTAGAGGTATAAACATAGTAACTAAGGACATTAAGGGTAAGTTCGAAACGTTATAGTTACGTTAAAGTTTGAATCGAAATTACTTGTAATGGGGTCAAAAGTATATAATATACAAGTTTAACTTCTGACTTACCGATGTTTGTGACCTAGTTAAATAAATCAATTTTAAAATATGTTCAACATTCAATTGGGATTAGGGCAGTAACTTAAAATCAACAAAATTAATTAAAAAAAAAAAAATGCTGGACAATTCACACAGCATTATCTAGCCCCATGGTAAGCAGAGCTTGTGTTATGGATACTAGATAGCTGATATACATAATACAATATATTACATAGATAGATATTTTTTATTATAGATAGATAACGACCAGAACACCCGGAACAAATATCTGCAGATCGTACACACAATTGTTCCGAGGCGGGAATCGAACCCGCAACCTCCTGCGTCGCAGGCAGACCTTCGCCCACCGCGCCACATCGGTCGTCGTAATAAATTATGTATATACCGAATTATAATATCTAAGCAATAGATTGCAAAACAAATATTATAAATTTTCAGAGAAAAATCAGAAAGTACATATTGGTAACATCATGCCGTCACAAGTTAAGATAGAAAAATTAGAAAATTCTTTATTGCACTTTAACTATAAACTATGTACAGTAAAAACTTTAAAATTAAGTACAATTGGCGGTCTTATCGCTCAAGAGCGATCTCTACCAGAAGGTAATGTAAGGTAAGGTAATGTAATGGCACAGAATAATTATCATATTGTAAAGGTCTGACTTTTTTGTCTTGCCAATATTACGGTCATTCTGTATTTCTGTATCAGCAAGCACTTATTTTGTAGTGGGCCCAGTCGCCTGTATCCTCATCCAGTTCTGTATCAGATGTCATCAGATGTTCGTGCATCGTTGGCGTCATAAACAGGTGCTACTTGTATTGTAGCGTTATAGAGCGAAATTGAAACTGAATTTCAAAAATTTCAATATATCCTTATCCATTTTTTGTAGGAATATGTATGTATAGAGGTAAAATAGTAATTAATTTCAATATTATTTAATCATCATTTTTTTATTTCACTTTTAACGGCCATACAAATCACTACATAGCTACATTAATGAATTAACACTTTGACTGCGATTTTTTTTCGACGACTGCGATCTTTTTTTTAACCTAAAAAATTCGTGCTGCCGCTCTACACAGCGGTTGTGTTGCGCCGCACATGCGTTTCATTCGAAAAATATTACGGCTGTGCTGAGTCACACAGATCTGTATTTTCTCAGCCGCTGCGCTAGTGTGGATTTACGCATATTAGTCACTTGTAGAAAACAAATACCGTGTGATTTCAGCAATCAAAGTGTTAAAAATTAATAATTCAATAAAAAAGTCTAATCAAAGTGAAATTAGACTTTACTCTTGTCACTTAAAAGTCACAAATAAAATCCAGATTTAAAAAAACATTTAAAATAGACACTGCATTTTATATAAAAATCAACAATCAACATTTTTTTTAAATAATAATAATATATTTAAAAGAATGCTTTTCTTAAAATGTATCTGCCAGTTTTTAAGGAGCTTTCTATTTTCCGCTACTACAGCCAAATCATTCTGATAGGATAGGAAAACTCTAAGGGCCAGTTGGCCTTAAAATAAAAGAAGAATTGAGCTTCAACACCGTTGAAAGTAATTAAATAAACCAGAAGTACAAACGCGAAAGCCATTCTATTTTCCACTAAGGACTAAGTAATAGGGTATTTCTGCTCGCATTGCATTTCTGGACATCGAAAGAGAATAAAGCTTAGAATACACTTGACGTACAAAAATCACACATAATTTGTAAATGCGAAGATTTGGATGGATGCCTATGTATCCACCTAAATAAATTAATTATTCTAACCGATTGCACGTCAGCCATTCAAATCATAAAACTGGCCGCTGGTCGCTAGTGCAGTATGAACTGACGTATTCCTCAATAACATAATTTACTGGCTATCAAGATCGCCGCCATGACGGCTTGGCCCGTTTTAAAAAGCAAAAAAAAAATCGATTTTGTACCACAAAACCTGATAGCATCCTTCAAATAAAACCAAAATAACACTTAAACATAATTTTAAAGTCATTTAAAACTATGTATGATGACAGTTTATACAAATGGACGCCTGCCACAGTTAAAGTAAGGTCTGGAACATAAGAAAAATTAATAAAATTATTTTAAAATTATTATTAATAATTTTAAAATTATTAATAATGATTATTAATATTATTAATACTTAAATATATGGGATATGTATGTATTTTTTTAAATTATTTCTATTAATTTTTCTTATGTTCCAGACCTTACCTTAACTGTGGCAGGCGTCCATTTGTATTAATTGCCGAATGAACTTTTAATACCGACGTAGAATAACTTTTACATAGAAAAGTTACTAAAAACGGTAATGGAATTACGTAACTTGCTAATTATTTTATGGAGAAATGCCGGAAATGTTTAATAGGTGATGGAAAAAGTCATGATAGTTATTTAATTGAAATAATTTAAAAACAAGACTGCCATATTGTTTTCTTCAAAATGACTAAGTATGTCACTCTGAATTAGCTGCTTAGCTTGGGGTTAGATAATGTGTGAATTGGCCAGATTTTTTGTATACTTTTGCACTTTAATTATGTCCTGTTTACATAGCTCAGCCATGAATGGCCGTTGTGGTCGAAACTCGGCTCAAAGTACATTATTACTTAATGTTGAAGAAAAGTCAAAATTCACTTGTACAAAACATAAGGTCTATATATTAAACAGATTAACATCTGAAGCTACCGTTGAATATTGTTGAGTTACGCGACGCCAGGTAATGTTGGCAATTTATTCCATAACGTAGAGCGATGTAACGACCTGGCTAATGAGCCGTCCTGTCTCGCAAGTCGACATACTCCTTTATAACGTACTTGTTTAGTAAAGTCCTTAGAGACTCTTAGCGGGATATTTGATTTCGATATTTGAAATACTGCTGGATGCGTCAAGCTGAAAACAGCGCTGTCGCTCTTTAGTAGAGGCCTATATCCAGCCAGCAGATTTAAATACGTTCTAGTGGTTTATTTTTCACTTTTTCGGAGACTCTTCATATTTTCAAATCGTATAAGAGCGTCTGCTCAAAGAGACGCGTGATCCGAGGGCTGGTGAGTATCTAGCGGAGTGCATTAGAATTGTTATAGAGCGATATACAGCCAGTGTCTTGGCGGTGCTTTCGATTGGAATTGATGGGAGGCAGCTAAACTGTTCCAGTCAGTTTACTACTGACTACTTGGTGCTACCTAGTTTAAAATTCATCAGGTTTATTCTGCAATTGGCTCAACTGGGTATTTCAATTATAAAATGTATTTATAATTGAAATACCTAGTCATAAAAAAAAATATTATTTTTATACTATGTCGAGGATTTCCAAGATTTCAGCATAACTGCACGCTTTGTTGTTAGTAGGTTCGTCGGGCTCCACAAATTTCTATTTCTTTCCAATTTCTTAAACTCTTACCTCAAAAATTAAATCTCATTCTGTGAATGACGATGAAAATTTCTCGAAAAATTATGGATAGTCCAAGGAGGCTTTTCCTGTCACTACAACAATTAAGATATCTCTAATTACTGCCCCGATCAAAAACTTCAACCTGTATATATTTCTGTATTAATAACGTTGATCTGAGTTCATTTGTCACATTTAGGTACTTTTAATGACCAAAGTTGTGACTGATTGAATGGGAAGCTTCGAACATTGACTTATAACTTGAAACAGCGAAGTTTCTCGATCCATAGCCAAAAACCAAGAGAATCCAATAATCCATTAACCGCAGTGTATAATGGAAGTATATATCTCGCAACTATTTCCCTAGCGTACGTAAGTATTAAAATGTAAACATGGTACTTTAATAAAATCAGTGCATTATTCGTAATACTGAACACATTATTATAGGTACAAGTGAGGTATCATAACTAAAGTGGTGTCATGTATTCAACCCGCATATTACAATTAAACATTATCGCAGTGATTCAAGGTAGTTAAGTAATTCAATAATTAAAATAATCAAGGAAAATAAATAGGTACATTCTAAAATAAATAATTAACTTTAAGATAATTAATTTACAATCATTGTCAAAGCATAATACATTTTTCTACTTAAGATAAATATATTTGACGACCGATGTGGCGCGAAAGTCCGAAAGTCCGCTTGCGACGCAGGAGGTTGCGGGTTCGATTCCCGCCTCGAAACAATTGTGTGTACGATCTGCAGATAATTGTTACGGGTGTTCTGGTCGTTTTCTATGTATAATATCTATCTATGTAATGTATTGTATTATATATATCAGTTATCTAGTACCCATAACACAAGCTCTGCTTACCATGGGGCTAGATAATGCTGTGTGAATTGTCCAGCATTATTTATTTTTATTTATTTATTTAGATATCTAGTAATGCACATATTATATAAAAAAAATCATAGATCTGCGAATATGTGTAAATACTAATTGTAATTTTTTATTCTGTTAATTTTATCTTCAGTGTGACAAGTTGGAATATATGTATGCATAAGTTTGCAGTAGTGAAGACAGCTTTATAAGCTTACTAGCTGCGCCCCGCGGTTTTACCCGCGTGGTGATAGATATTTTGGATAATATACAATATATCTTTATAAATTGTAGCCTATGTGTTATTCTGATGTATAAGCTATATTATCGTAAAGTTCCATTAAAATCCATTCAGTAGTTTTTACGTGAAAGAGTAACAAACATCCATCCATCCATACTTACAAACTTTCGCGTTTATAATATTAGTAGGATTTATACTGGGAAGGGGGCGGTGTCGATGACGCGAGTTTCATGATTTTTGTTGGGTCTTTAGTCGTTTCGCACCACAAGCGATTCGAACCTCGGTGCGAAAAATCCAAGTCCCCTTTTGAATGGAATCTTTCGCACCGTGGTGCGAATAGGCCATTTTTTTTCGAATTAGTCAATTCATATCGAGAGTAACAATTCACTCGAAAAGTGCTAAGCGCGCCTAAAGATGTTTTCACTTCAAAAATTGTAGATACGAGTAGATGGATAGATAGAAAACACTTTATGATACCACACAAAACAGAAAACAATACAGAAATAAAAACTTAAATAGGGTATAAATGGCGGCCTTATCGCTAAGAGCGATCTCTTCCAGGCAACCTTAGGATGGACTGGACATGAAGGACCATAATAAAGACACATTTCTTCTTTAGGTGGCACTTTAATAAATAATTGGAAAAAGAAAAGAAGAAAACATATACACTACAAATATTATAATAAACTTACATAGACATAAAATAAAGCAATCAATTTCATAATGAAATGAAAATGAAAAATGAAAAGGAAAAACGAAAATGAAAAAAAATTAAAAATATGTTTATTACTACATATAAACATAACTATAGTTAATAAAGATTTGGTATGGTTTAAGTAGACAGAATTAATTAACAAAAGTGCTAATGATTCCCACACTAGGCTGGGCCTGTATCGTGGGAATCAATATGATTACCTGGTAAGAAGTGCCTCAATTTAATGACAAATCTATGAAGAGTTATACAAAATAAAGTTTAAAAGAAACAAAAAATAATAATAATTCTAGAGTACAGATATTAAAATAATAATAAAAAAATAAGGATAAATAATGTTAATGCAGCAGTTTTTTGAAGGCAGGGAGTGATTGTAGGTTTACGTAACGAAACCAAAACTCCTTAAAACTTTTGAAAATGTCATGGTTATTAACACTAAAGTAATTTAAAACGGGATATTTACCATGATTTGATTTTTAAGTTATCCAATATTTTGGCACAGTTTCATGCGCCATGATCACGGAATAACTGAAGGCACTGCGACTGCGAGTAAGTTTTTATGGGCAGACATACCGATCTACCCTCATTTTTTGTCTTTTGCTACGAACATTACCACTACGAAATATTGGATAACTCAAAAATCAAATCATGGTAAATATCCTAAAACTCCTTTCCGAGCTGTTTCAAATATTCCGGTTTCACTTAAAATCTAGTTGAAGGTCGCAGTTAATATCAGCCAAAAAGGATCGTGCCTTATCGCGTCACCGGAGCGCAAAGCTAGAATGTTGTATCTCATTGGTAATTTATTGTTGGGAATTTGCAAGACTAACATCTGAAACCGACTTTGCAGCCTGGTAACCAAGTGATATGACAAAAAATATACTGCTCAAAATAACTATTCAATTTATAATTCATAAAAATAAATAATGTCCAGCATTATTTATTTTTATTAATTGTAAATTTTCTTCATTTTCAATTCACACAGCATTATCTATCCCCATGGTAAGCAGAGCTTGTTGGTATGGGTACTAGATAACTAATATACATAATACAATACATAACAGAGATAGATATTTTTTATTATACATAGAAAACAACCAGAACACTGGGAATAAATATCTACAGATCGTACACACCATTGTTCCCAGGCGGGAATCGAACCCACAACCTCCTACGTCGCAGGCGGACCTTCGCCCATTGCGCCACATCGGTCGTCAAAAATAATAAGTCAAATTACTATTTAATATATATATATTAAAGTAGAGAAATACTTTAATGTATATTAATCTTTCATTAATCTTCGCTTTTATTCGCCATTTTTTTTGGATGACCGTTGTGACGTATGTGTGTGTTTGAAGAATGTCCGCATGCGACGCACAAGGTCGCGGGTTCGATTCTCATGTGACAAATGTTTTTAAGATCTGCAAATATTGTTGCGTGTTCTGGGTATTTCTATGTATATAAAATATCGAATACACATAACACAAGCTCCTGCTCAATCCGCATATTAGCATCTGGACTGAAGCTAAGCAAAGCTTCAGTCCAGATGATAATATGCGGATTGTCCAGCATTGTTTATTGTTATTTATTTATTTTTACCCACCCGTGAATAGTTATTATAATGTATCCTGATCGCGTTAGTTTTGAAAACGAATATTTCTATACATCCAGTTTGGGTCGGACGATTTAGATAGTCTATACCCAAGGTTTTCTAACAACGACTATGCCTTCCCACTTCTGGGCAAAGGATCCAATTAAACCTAATTAACGAAAACGTTTCAGAAGGACGGACAGGTTAATTAGCAACGACAATTGTTATTCCGACAGTTTTCCTCCATTTTCATTTTTAAAAGAAATATACAGCTCTTATTGTTAATACAGCTAATTGTCGGTTTTATGTCTACTGTACAAATATTAACTTTATCATAATTAGAACCATTTATTACCAAATTATTTTCAAATTTTGTAGGATACAAGGGTAAAATTCGTAACTTTAGCAAGAAGGCTTCCCTCAATTTCAATGGAGCAGAGATGAACATTGATTAAAATTTCATCAAACTTCATCCCGTAATATTTCGGGCACACACGAGGGCACGCAAAAATCACAAACTCTGGATAAGCCGGACGC
The DNA here is from genome assembly GCA_943735965.1 of Eupithecia abbreviata. Taxonomy (NCBI): domain Eukaryota; kingdom Metazoa; phylum Arthropoda; class Insecta; order Lepidoptera; family Geometridae; genus Eupithecia; species Eupithecia abbreviata. The sequence continues at coordinate 5,864,346 of OX030991.1, read as the reverse complement.
CGAAGTACAAGCAAACAAACAAATTTAATTACTCGCTGTGGTAAGCTTTGTATTCGGAAATCGCATAAATTATTAAAGCAATTCGTGTGATTGCCATCAATCATTTTGAAACTTTATAAGCGTAATTCTTGTACAAGCTACGCCGTAGACGTGCTACGGCGTAGACGTGCTACGACGTAGCAAAACGACTAATTGATACTCTTAGATCAAAGTTAGTAGCTAAAACTAGTTTTTCATACATATTTCTGCTATCGCAAATTGTCCAGTAGTAAAAATATCAAAGACCGAAGAAGTAATCCCATTAAAAGTTTTGTAACCCTTAATCTAAGTTCAATAGTTCAGTCATACAGACAAATATAATTTTAGTGCTTATCAAATAAAGTAGATTTTGTTGTAACTTATTAACGAAAAATATTTTATGAATTTTTTTAGTCACAATCGAAGTGAGATGAGTGACCCGAAATACGGCGAAGGTTGCCGAGGGTGTACGAAACCCTCACCTTTGGAAAACAACAGCCAATGCCGAATCAGTGCTCGTTCGCGATTCGTTGCGAACGGTCGCGTTCACTCGGTCCGACACCGGCGGTGCGAATAACATACCAAATAAATTAATCGACTAATAATTTGTGCTGTGACGTTAATAAAATAACACTTGTTGATTCGATTGCGTTTTACGAAGTGTGTTTTTTAAATTGAGTTTATCATGGTAATAATTATATTCTTTCTTGACAATATTTGGAATATTTATGGATATTAGGTACGTACTCGTTGCATAAATGATTTAATTAACATAATAACTTTGCATGGGTGAATATTATATAATATAATTGAGTGGATATATATGTTGAAGGAATAACACCAAGTACCGTAATAAAAAAATTATTAAAGATTGCCTTCTTTAAAATAAACAAGCCACTTAAAATTTTTTTTTTCAACAACTAGAAATCTTTTGTAATCTGAGACTGTAATAGGTTCAAAACATATGCTTAGTAGAACATTATAAAATTGAGTAAGTATATTTCTAAATAAGAGGATTTGATTTTTTAATTTTGAGGTGTTTTGGAAACAATTTTATTTTGAGTTATTTCGTTCCACCTGCGACACAGGAGGTTGCGGGTTCGATTCCCGTCTTGGGACAAGTGTCTGTACGATCTACAAATACTTGTTTCGGGGGTTCTGGACATTTTCTATCTATAATAAAAAATATTTATGTATGTTATGTATTGTATTATGTATATCAGTCATCTAGCATTCATCACAAGCTCTACTTAGCTTGGGGCTAGATGTTGCTGTGTGGATTATCTAGCATTATTTATAAATCACTGGCTTCATACAAACCTTGATGCCCCGTACGTAATAACTAACTAAAAGTGTTTTAATACAGGATAAAAAGGTGAGATAAGTTTTACATACAATGTAGTAAGTTTTCTTCGCAAATACCAGCGCGTAGGTACGAGTAGATAGGTAGTAAATAAAAATCAATACATACAATACAATACAAAATACTTTATTGTACACCAGATACAGAACATTATGAAAGATATTACATGTGACGAGTACAATGGGCGGCCTTATCGCTTAGAAGCGATCTCTTCCAGGCAACCTTTGAATGGAAGGAATACATATTTAACACCGTAAAAACAGTTTTATTTTTCTGTTTATACTAACAAAAGTAAGCCTTTTCTGTCTTGAGCTTTTTCAACCAACAGTTAGATCAACAAACACATAACCATTCTTTGTGTAAAAGAAAAACATTTGACAGAAAAACAAATAACACTGGGCTAGCATGTGATTAATAATTGAATCGCTAATTGGGCACGTTTGATTGAACTGTAGCCAACTATAAATACGCTTTTTTGATGTTTTAGTTATGGTTGCGTTGATTACTTTTATGGTTCATAATGGATGGAAGCGACTCAGGACTGCTATTTGTGGCGTGATATGGGTGAAGCCCTGTTATAGCAAAGTTGTCAAAGAAGTCATTCCTTTAGTTCAGTTTAGTTATTTATTGATAAGAATATTCTTATATATCAAACTTAATAATACAAGTAACAAAAAAATACACAACGAATTACAAATCACACACAGGAGTTTACCGGAGTTTCTTATAAATAATTTTAGATTTTTTTTGGTAATTTTACCAATACGTAAATACGTAATATATAAAATATATCTCTGCTTACCATTGGGCTAGATAATGCTGTGTGAATTGTCCAGCATTATTTATAATTATAATAATAATAAGACACCCTGTACTATTGAACCAATTAATTCAGTTGCTGATAGAATTTAGAATACATCTTTGGAAATAAATATAATTACAAAAAACCGGCCGGCTCTGTGTCCAGCAACCAGTTGGTAAATTTTTGGTATTATGACGAGGTTGGCTCTTATATTTTCATTTATTTTTGCATTTTATTCAGCGATAGGAGAAATAGTTATTTGTCTACAAGCCTGTTGAAAAAAAAAGAGTTCTCTTTGAAATGCAAAAAACTACGAGTAGGTATTTAACAAACATCTAGTACACGTACTAAAAATACTTATACTAACTTACCTAGTCATTGGATATATGGTAAAAGAAGATAGCTATACTCGATGCACACGCGCCGAGAAATAGGTGCACATTCGAATTTAAAAAGCGGACAACAGACGAATTCAATTACGAATAAAAAAAACTGCGAATAATGTAGAACTACTGCGATTTGCGCCAATAATGATACTTATACATATATTCGTATTGTCGCGGCGTATCCGAACTGCTATCGGGACAGTGCGGTCTATCCGAACGTTTTTTATTTGTATAAATTCAATATGGCGACCATTCCAAATCATCTTGTCGATTTCGCCTCATCACTCTAATTCAACATTGTAAAATTTTATTAAAATAAATAAAAATAAAATTCTTTTGTTTCGGACATATATAGATCCATAATTTGTTAGTAGTGATCTTATAATAAATGTTAGTAATTCTTACGAACTAAAATTTAATTTAATTGAAATGAAAATTAAATTTTATTCAATACAATATCAAAAGTCCTGGAATCTTTAATTTGGCACCACCCAACCAGTAGCCAAAACACGTATTTTATATTATTATATTTCCAACTCAAGAACAATTCTTTAGTTTTGTACCGCAATTGCTTACAAAAATCTAGAACCAAATATAAACGCAACCTTTATGCGGGTTTTCAACTCTGAGCTATCACGCCATATTACCAACTTCTTACCCCAAGTCACTGTAACCGAAAAAAGCTAGTTATATTATAATTTCAGGTAGCAAATTCCTCAGCACATTTTCCTCCTCCATAAAATATCATACCTCACTGTTGACGATATTAAGAAATGTTGCGAAATTGTTCTTTAAACAAGTATATTGGCTTCGGTGCTCTTGGTTCCGAGCCAATAACTTTCATAGTTTCCGCGCAGCTTAAAGGAAACTTATTATTTTGTCTCCACCGTCTCGGGGGCGAAGCGATCTTTTTGTGACGCGGAGACGGCTTAAAAACTAGCCTGTTTAAAAAGGGAACGATTTTATTTCTATTGATGCTTAATTAGATTTTATTGATCGTTTAGTGGTTGTGCTTTTAATATCTAAAAAGGATGTTTAGTTTAGATTGTCAAATCAAATGTATTAGACGATCTTTTTGTGACGCGGAGACGGCTTATCGAACTGTTTAAAAAGGGAACGATTTTATTTCTATTGTTGCTTAATTAGATGTTATTGATCGTTTAGTGGTTGTGCTTTTAATATCTAAAAAGGATGTTTAGTTTAGATTGTCAAATCAAATGTATTAGACACATAAGTTATATGAAAATACTAGTGGTTTCTTTTCACTTCCTCCACTAGTGGACAAAAAATTGAAGTGAATATTAAAATAAAAATAATTTGTTATTTGATAATAAAGAATAGTATAAAATTTTACTTGTCTAAGTGCTTATTTTGTAAGCCTAAAGAAATTAATGCTATTGAGTTTGAGTTTGATTGTTGAAGTTGCTTCTTTCGATTTCGAAACTTTAAAGCTAATCAAATAAATTCCTCAGATTTAAAATCGAGCACTGTTTTAAAGGAGTCGTAGTCAACAAGGGACCTCATAGTTTCGCTATTTTCGTCTGTCCATCTGTTCGTCCGTGGCTTATCTCAGAGACTATAAGTACTAGAAAGCTGTCATTTAAAATGAGTGTACATTAATCACGCCAACCAAATAAAAATAAAACAGCTTTTATTTCTCACACTTAACTTAAATACTAAACTACATATTATCTCTATCTATACATTATGTGAGTACCGCTTTCAGCGGTGAAAGCCTCCTCCAGCCCCTTCCACGCCAACCAAATAGAAAATAAAAAACCTCCTAATGAAACATACAACTACGGAACACTACACGTCGCCTGGCTCGTTACACACTTGGCCAGTTATATTTAATGGCTAAGTACGTGTCTATAAGATAAATCTTTCTGCATAATTCCCTGCTAAAAGTGGTTAGAATTTCACATATGTCACGTAGCAACTCAGAAATAAACGTTGTCTCCGTTGTTCATTATCCATTCTGCATCATTATTCGAATAAGTAGATAGATAGATAATTCTTTATTGTACACTAGGTATAAAATGACAATGTAAAATAAAAACTCAAAAAAACTATATACAATTGGGGGTCTTATCGCTCAAGAGCGATCTCTACCAGACAACCATGAGTATCGACAAGTATCGATCTACCAAGATCCTTCTGCTAACTAACACCAAACTCTGTGTGAAGCTTTCCACGTTCATTACATGTTTTTTTAGATCAGTTACAGAAAACAATAAGAAAATTCTAGAACGATCCAATTGCCTCTGAAACCTTTTTCAAAGTATTCCATGTTCCCTGCACGCCACTGTGTGCGCGGTACCTCAGTTTCTTTCAATCCCTGTTTCCCGATAGGATTCGAGCCCCGGGGCGGCGTGTTGACTTATTGCTGTTTTTGTACTCGATGTCGACAAATTGAAGCACGAGTACCTAATACTTTATTTGCCGGTTTTTAGCATTCGAGAGGAGTTAGCTTTGTAGAATTTGAGTGCACTTAGGTTTAAAGAACTTTATTCACATACAAACACATGGTTCACTTATAATGAGATATATAAGAAAAAATTAATCCATGTTTTACAATATTTAAAACTAGCCTCTGGTACCTAAAAGTAGATTATACTAAATATTATTTATAACTTTATACTACTACTATTATTATTATTTGACGACCGATGTGGCGCGGTGGGCGAAGGTCCGTCTGCGACACAAGAGATTGCGGGTTCGATTCCCGCCTCGGAACAATTGTGTGTACGATCTGCAGATATTTGTTCCGGGTGTTCTGGTTGTTTTCTATGTATAATAAAAAATATCTATCTATGTAATGTATTGTATTATGTATATCAGTTATCTAGTACCCATAACACAAGCTCTGCTTACCATGGGGCTAGATAACGCTGTGTGAATTGTCCAGCATTTTATTTTTATTTTTATTATCATTACATATACAAATACCAACACTATAGCAGCCAGAAATAAATAAAAAAACCCGGCAAGTACCTACCTATACGAATAAAATATTCGTGTAGGCAGGCACTGTTACAGAGTATGTACGTGTAATTTAAGTTTATTTTTATAGGCATTCAAATTAATACACTCCTTTACATTGACTCATCACTTCTTTAGAGCAAAGTGAATAAGATGACTAAATGTGGATTGTGTTCCGGTTAGGTTCTGGAAAATGCTAGTAAAGAGTCAAGTGGATGATATTGATCATCTATCTTTGTACGTAATTTATTAAGTATTTTAGTTATCTCGTACCCAAACACTAGCTCGTCTAATAGCTTGGTCGCTGTGTGGATTACCCGGAATCATTTGTTTTTTTATTGATTGCCTAAGAGATCGCTCATAGCGATAACCTCTTTGTACTCCAACGATTCTTGATACTTTTTCTTTATGTTGTTACTTGTGTCAAACTTGTGTGGTTGAAAAATAAATCTACCTTGGAATTGAATACACAATTATTCGAGTCCTATTCAGCCATTTGCCTACTTCACCCTAGGGGTTGTCATTATTAATGCAAGCATATTTAAATTACAAGTGCGGTCACTTGTATATTTCTGTGAAGCAGGTTTACTTCATGACCCATCAACAGTTATCTCTTATTTTCAACAGCAGTCCATTATTTACTACTCTTAAGTTTATTTATTTATTTGTGTAAGTGGGCACATTCGCCGAATGCACCCCGAGAGGTGGGCTAATGCTGCAACACCCTGGGTCCCGGAAGGAAGCCGCGGGCGAGGTCGGCCATGAAAGCGCTGGCGAGACGACCTTAACGCCTTCCTCGGAGATTGGTGGGAGATCGCACGTGACCGCACTGAGTGGAAAGATTTGGGGGAGGCCTTTGCCCAGCAGTGGGACGAAACAGGCTAAATAAAAAAAAAAAAAAGTTTATTTATTTAATTCCTAATTGGCGATAACAATTTTATCAACAAAGATAATTACAATAATATGATAAAAATAAAATGAAAACTAGTATTTACATTTGAAACAATTAAGCCAACTGCAGAATATTGCAAACCATCTACAGGTAGCTCAACTGAATACCTATAAGTATCGGCCCGCGGCTTCGCACGGTTTTTTTACCCGTTTACCAACGAAGGTTTATTAGGTTGGCAACATATTTAAAGTGCCTTTGTCGTCCTTCCAGGTCAAAAACCACATATATCCAAAAATTCAGATTGGTCCCATGGTTCAGTATCTTGTTTTGGTATGATGAATTAATACATATCCATTCAAACATCTAAACTTCAAACATTTAAATTTATAACATTAGTGGAGCATTGTAACAAGATTATGTACATACATTCAGAGACGCTTTAGGGCGTGTTCCCACTGTGTCGTGACGACAGAGTCGTGCAAGTTGAAGCATCATAGCTTGTTTATTTAAACGAATGTGTTCTCACCATAGGACAGTGCGATTAACTGTCGAACCAGTCTTATGTTTGCTGTGATGATAGATTGTTGTTATAATGGTAACACTATCCCATTTTTTTTTAATCGTGCGTTGTCTGTCGTGCTAGTCTCGACAGTCGTAAAACGAGAAAAAAAACGTCATAATCAAATCGACTGATGTGCAAATGACAAGGCGACTGCCGTAACATGTCGTCACGATGCAACGGGAACTGGTATAGGTACGCACATACAACATATTTATGAAACATGTTGTAATAAAAATATCAATCGTTCACCTAAATTTAGCGATATACATAATATAAATACTATAAATAGGAATACACTCGCTGTGCCCACGACTAGGACTACTACAGTAGTAGTCCTAGTCGTGGGCACAGCGAGTGACTCTACTCAAGATAAATGTATGTCATGACACAGTGGGAACGCGCCCTTAGTAGGGTCTCAGTAACACAATATGCAAATCCGATCATTAAAAAGTGAAATCACAGCACTCTAATAAGGCGTGGTTTAAACAAATCCCTTGTTTTTTCTCAAAATGAAATTAGCCGAAAAGACGGTATCATTAAAATTACATTAGCATAAATAAGTGGAATGCTAATCTAAGGAAAATAAATCTTAGCTAAGGAATAAAAATAATCCTGTTGGTCGCTCTAATGACACTGTGACAGATTTACTTCTCCCTCGCCCATCTGAAGTAAACAAACAGACTGAGCGAACTTAACTGAAAATGGCAATTCGTGGAATTATTTTGTTTGTATCATTAAATATTACTCTCAAGAAGATTCTAAGATTCTGAGGTGTAATTAAATCCCTTAAAAAAATTATAATACAGAATTATTTTGTTTGTATCATTAAATATTACTCTCAAGAAGATTCTAAGATTCTGAGGTGTAATTAAATCCCTTAAAAAAATTATAATACAGAATTATTTTGTTTGTATCATTAAATATTACTCTCAAGAAGATTCTAAGATTCTGAGGTGTAATTAAATCCCTTAAAAAAATTATAATACAGAATTATTTTGTTTGTATCATTAAATATTACTCTCAAGAAGATTCTAAGATTCTGAGGTGTAATTAAATCCCTTAAAAAAATTATAATACAGAATTATTTTGTTTGTATCATTAAATATTACTCTCAAGAAGATTCTAAGATTCTGAGGTGTAATTAAATCCCTTAAAAAAATTATAATACAGAATTATTTTGTTTGTATCATTAAATATTACTCTCAAGAAGATTCTAAGATTCTGAGGTGTAATTAAATCCCTTAAAAAAATTATAATACGTAACGTAAATTTTTTTTGGAAACCAGAATTTTCATAATAGGTTAGAACTTTATTTTCTCATAAAAACATTACAGTTCACTTAAAATGAGATAAACTTATAGTAATAAATATGAGTACTAAATATAAGTTAAGTAGGTATAACTCATGGGCTCTGAGGCTTAATCTAGATTAGTAATCATAACTAATCATATTATACAGGGTGGCACATTTAGAGCGGTCAGTATGGGAAAGTCTAAAACTATAAGACATACGAAGATCTCTTCTAAGGTACAATGTCATCGATTTTAGTAAAAAGAAAAACTGCATTCATACATTTTTTAAAAACTTGTACTCAGCTCGGGAATTGAACCCGGACGTTTTGAAAAATAAAACTAACACTATTTATATGATGTCTAAAATGAATAAAATGCATTGTTTTGTTTGTATATCCTTTAATTTATTATAGTAAATTTTCGAAATGGCACCATTTTTTTCAATACAAAATTCAACACGTTTAGGTAACGATCTTACTATTGCGTTTTGTATCTTCAGGTGGTGAATTTGCATTAAAATTGACTCTAACGCTGCTTTTAGGTCTTCAATGGTATCGTAAATTGTTTTGTACACTTCATCCTTAACGTAACCCCACAAGAAATAGTCTAGTGGGGTTAAATCGGGTGACCTCGCGGGCCATTTGATAGGGCCGTCCGTACCATGTGCTTTCAACATATTTTTATACATATTAATGCTGTCACATTCTGGTTTATGGTGTTTGGCAAATTATTAAAAATACGCGCTCCCTCTGAAAGAATCGTCTTTTTTCCGTAGTTCGTGCGTATGTAGGGTAATTTTAGTTTCATTTTGTTTCTAAAACTATATTTATACATACATAATATCGCTGTTTTACTACCAAAGTATTTCTCTAAGCGTATTTTTTTAAATCAAATTTATTTCTATAGGCTTACGCGCTTAGACAAGTCAAATTTTATACTATGTGTAAGTATTTTTGATTTTCTGTTCACGCCGCCGCTTTCATGTTATAAAAGTCATTTATTTCATCTTTAAACTTATTTAAAGCACTTAGACATGTTATGTTATTAAGTTTTCAATATGTTTACATTCAAACGAACAAAATAATGAGTCCAATCTAACTTAATAACATCATTTTACCCGAAAACAAATGACATTATTTCCAAAAAGATCGAAACGTGTTAAAAGTAATTGCTCCTGTAAAGTACCATTACGATATTCGTCACAACGGTGCCCGAAAAGCTCCCTCCGGGACGAGTATGGAACAAACTGCCCAAAAGCGTCCGTCAGTTGAAGTAAGTTTCACACTCTTTTATTCTAATTATTCCTAAGGGAGGAAACTCAGTGGGCACGGATACAAGGATGCGTTCTCTGGGGGCGGCTATTTAATTCGCAAGGTTGGGCACGGATCTGTTTTGTTTGTTTCAAATAAATAAATTAATATGGGTAACGAATTGTTATTCACAATACAAAGTAAGGTTAACTTTGTAAGTGTATCACGATTAATATCCGCAGCTGGATTTACCCACTTTTGAGTAGTGGCCTAATTTGTAATGCTGAAAATAAAGCAATTAATCTGTGTGCAAAGAATTAATCTGTGTTTAGACGACAATGATAACACATGGAAATCAAATTAATGTTACGTTTTAAATTGATGGAATAGCTAAAACCTAAAGGGCACTGACAGGCATTACTAGGCGTCATGTAACGTGTTACACAGCGAGCGTTCGTGCAGTATGAGGAAGGAAGGCGGTCGCAACGAACAACAGGACGCAGTTTAGCACACGCTTTATGCTCTCTGCGAATGGTACATCGTAACACCAGACCAGTGTTACGATGTACCTTAGGGTTACATCGTGGATAACATTCGCGAGCCTCTCCGCCGCAGAGACTCAATAATAGATAGATAGATAGACAATACTTTTATTGCACACTTAAAAATAAAACAAATAAGATAAAAAATAATAATACAAGATATGTGACAATTTGGTCTTATCGCTCAAGAGCGATCTCTACAAGACAACCGTGGATGGATAGGATCGTTGGATTGAAAAAGGGGATCTATGTGCGTTATTATGTAGTTCATTACAACATGAAATTTCATATTATGTTACATACAAATAAATACATATATACATTATAACTAATAATACATACCTACTTATATAAATATATATAATCTTAATTTTATAAAGGAAAAAAACAAGGGTGTGGTCAGTGACAGCAGGACAAATAGTGTTCCTTTACCATCCAACACTGACAAACAATTACATGTCATACGAGTTAAGTTATTAATTGTTGACCATTAAAGATACAGTAAATGCTTTGCCCAGCAATGGGTACTCGAAGGCCGATGAGGATGATAAAATAGGTTATAATAGGTATTACGGTGTGCAGTGAGAGAAACTCGGTTACACTAACCACTACACCATACTTACATGTTATAAAGTCTTGAAATTTTAGTATCGTTACTCGTGATAATAAAAATGTCACTATTGAAACAAAATAGTTAATTAGTTTTTTATTTAAATAATTGAATAAACTTTATAATAAAATAAAACAAGTTAAACCGCCAAATTAACGACAATAATGTAAACGAAATGCATATTTTTAAATTCACGGATTTGAACCTGCATGCTACTGAAAGACACTATTACATATTCTGTGAGGGGGTTACCAATAACGTTTAACGTTTAATATTCATTTATTCTCAAAAAAGACAATTTAAAGTCACTTACATGAGAACAGGATTCTTAGGTTAAGGTTATACATAGGTTGTGGTCATTCAATAGCTGGCTCATTTGATGTGTTCACTTAATAAGAAGTGACTTATCATTTATGTGTATTTATACCAATTAATGCTTCTGTCTGTACATCAATTTGGAGCAAATGAATAACAGCACTAAAAATGGCCTGTTAAATCAGTTACAGGATCCGCTTCAAAAACTAAATTTAATTCCTTCATAAAAACATTTATTTTATTTGTCTGCCCGAACAAAACGTAGCAGTAAACGAAGTTTCATTCCGTAACGCTTTAACAATTCCAATCAATTTCCCGCCAAAACAAACAGAAAGTTACTGACGTTGCGAAAAACCCATAAAAGTGTACAAAACATAACTTAGTACTGAAATTGATGACACGACACTGCGTGCGCGTTGCTCACAAATCCTCCATAGTAACCAATTTAGACGGGGTAGCTATGCCTATAATATTTATGACTTTTTATATATTTTACTAGGAGTTACAACTCCTAGTACATATAGTATAAAGAAATATATTATATTTATCTATTTTATTTTATTTTGCTTTATTTGGAAGACAAACAGTTTTACACACTTAACAGATAACTTAAATAAAAACGAATAACCATTTATGTGTCCTCGCATATAGTAGCTAAGGGATTGCTTGCTTGCAGAGGACAAATGAAAATTAAGAAATAGCTTAGTCTTATAACTTACACATTGAATTAACATAAATAGAACTAACAATAGATAATAAAAATATTATGATATACATATGAATATGCAAGTACCTACTAACAATTACCAAAATTATACTATATATTATACTATATATACAGAAACTAATATATAATAAAAAACAAAAAAACAGAATTTACAAAGAAAAATGATACAGAGTCCTAATAACTTATGGTTAAGATGATAACGCATCAAACCAGCGCTTTGTCAGGAGGGTTTTAACTATATGTACTAGGAGTTCTAACTACATGTGTCCAAGATACTTTAACATGTGTATGAAAGCCGGACCCTTAACCAAATCTGATACTAATAACTAAATACAAATTTTCAAATACGAATAATTGTACACGCGCATGAAATAATGAATAAAAGCTAGCTTATTTTTTTATATCTGCTTCTGATTGGTTTTAATATACTTACCAGTGTCGTAAAATACATCGTAATTAAATTATTATGTTGATTTTGTTTATAAATATATCTTGGATTCTTGGATTTTTAGATCCTAATTCTGATTTTTGATCTTATGGACATACCTCACATGCGCCTTCTTCTTAAATATTACTCGCTGTTGATGACCCCTAATGAGCGCCGTAGCACCCTGTCTTCAGCTTGACGCAACCAGCATTTACTTGCAAATGTAGTACTACGTATGTACTACGTTTACTCAAATAAAATCAAATCAAATAGTTTTTATTGCTTTAACTTAAATTAATTAATATATTACAGTGGTATGGGACCCTCTTTTAAGTAATGTAATACCTGTGCTAGAGGGTCTCGCTCTGCAGCGCGGCTATCTTAAAGATGATTAAATTAAGTTTAATATTTAATTTGGATACTTAAATATGTAACATTTACATAATAATGACAGTTAAAGTACATAAAGTTTTTCCTACAAGGTACAATTAAAATGCCAGAGAAATTATTGTTATTTTACTGACTTACTTAACATAAAACAAAAATAAAGCATCTGCACTTTTCAGGTTTGCATCTACATAGCTTGCATCTACATGCATCTTAGCAAATAAAAAAATACATAGTATACATTCAACATCGGTACCAGTTACCAGAAAACCCACATAGCTGGACGTTTGCTTGACAGGCACGTACGCCTCAACTAACATACAGCAGCTCTGTAGAAATAAACATGGTGGTGCTTTCCAGGAAGACCTTTCCCTCACAAGACTTACTGTATAACGGTGCTTACCACAGATATCAGAAACAAAGGTGCTTACCTACTTGGACGAGTAATAATATTTGCTTGCGTTGTTTCATATACACCGATGTGGCGCGGTGGGCGAAGGTCCGCCTGCGACGCAGTTCGGGTTCGATTCCCGCCTCGGAAAAATTGTGTGTACGATCTGCAGATATTTGTTTCGGGTGTTCTGGTTGTTTTCTATGTATAATAAAATATATTTATCTATGCAATGTATTGTATTATGTACATCAATTATCTAGTACCCATAACACAAGCTCTGCTTACCATGGGGCTAGATAATGCTGTGTGAATTGTCCAGCATTATTTATTTATTATTATTATTTATATACGATGAACTATGTGCCAGATAATGCTATATCTCGCATCCGACCTCGCAACAAATATTTTACAATCCATTCTCTTTTAACATGTTTATGAGAATCTCGGTGTGGTCATATCAGTTCCAGATAAATAGGAGCTCAGTCTTGTATAAATCAAAATCTTTCTTTAAAAAACAAGGCTGATGCTGTTCGAGCACATCTATATTTATTTTATACTAATAATTGAAAAAAGTAAAATATTGAGAACCCTTCTTGCGAGCTTTTAAAAAATAAGTATTTATAAGTTAACATCTAATTTGTATGTCTATGAGACTCGCAATAAAACACGAAAATCATATATTTGCGATACATATGTATACCTAGAAATAGGGTACTTATGGCTAGAAATACAAACTACTGGCGGTCCCACGAATATATTAAAAAAATTAGCTTAGGCTAGCTTTAGGCCTATACCTCCCGATTCCACGCGGGTCGCGATCCAGAGCCACAAAAAAAGCAAATACACATTTCCTTCGTTTAATACGTATTTAGGAACTTTGTAGATCTGTTAAGTTAGTAATCTTGAAGGTAAAGCTACACGCGACATAGTTCTATCAAAACATGCAAACGTGGCAACAGAAACATCTAGAAACTTGGAATTCAATTCCACCTGTCCTAAAATAGAGGAATCCTCGCGGAGGTGGATCGATTGAGCTACGCCCTGAACTATCCGTCAGACTGACTTGTTCGTTTTCAAGATATTACTTTGCTAATCTCTGCTAATGTGAGTAAAATATTTAAGTTCATGAAATCATGCTTATTTCGGTAAAGGTGAAGTGCGACTGTTTATCTGGCGACCTTTGCTTTGTAAGATAAATGGAATAATGAAAACAGATAAATTATTAAGTATATTATGATTTATCTGTTATCATTAATTATAATTATCATAGTGTTTAAAAAACTTTTTTTTACATTTTAATATAATAATTTCAATTAGACCTTCATACTAAATAAGCGGAAGAACCTACTTATTTTCGTTTCAATTATATTGAGGTCTTTGCAATGCATTGTAATAAGGCTGCGTATTGCACTGAAAGGGTAACCGACAGAGACAATTTCACTACTATATTATACTATCTTCTGCCCGCGCCAAAGTAGCGTATGTGCGTCCCTGGGATACTACTACCTCCCTGCCTTACTTTGCAATTTACAAAAATATTTATTACAATATTATTATTAGTACGCAAGGAAGAAAGAAGTGTGACGACCGATGTGGCGCGGTGGGCGAAGGTCCGCCTGCCACGCAGGAGGTTGCGGGTTCGATTCCCGCCTCGGAACAATTGTGTGTACGATCTGCAGATATTTGTTCCGGGTGTTCTGGTCGTTTTCTATGTATAATAAAAAATATCTATCTATGTAATATATTGTATTATGTATATCAGTTATCTAGTACCCATAACACAAGCTCTGCTTACCATGGGGCTAGATAATGCTGTGTGAATTGTACAGCATTATTATTATTATTATTAAGTATGTTTTTTTCCTAACGTAAGTACCTATAGCAAGAAATGTTCCAAATAAACACCATAAAAAAAAAGAAAAGAAAGACGCTATAGTCGCTCAATAAATAAAAACCTACAAGAAATAGCGGGAACACAAATAAATAGTTCCAATAAAAATTTATTTCATCCAAGTTATTTTCGGTCGCCCTGATTCCTATTTGATCCAGGTAAGCGGAACAACGCATTTTATACAACAAATTGGCTATATGCGCGCGTCATAACACAACAGATGTCGTCGACGGTTATTTCAAGTCCATCTGATCTAATAAAAGATTCAGTATTGTCGTTTGCCCCGAACGAGGGTTGCCCTAGGCATCGGCGCCTATTCCAGGGCCAGTTTTGAGGTCGTACGGACCGGTACATTGTTATCACACGGTTTACAATGAGCATGGCCCGTAATCTCTATCGTTTTCTGCCTTTTTGTAAGCTTATTTGCGTTTCGGGTGCCGTGTTTCGTACGAGGGATAGAATCGATTTGGGTGACCCATAAGCTTAGAGGAAAAATCCAAAAAACAGCTTTTTTCCGAAGTAAAAGTACGATCGGTAAAAAACTTTTTTTGTTTGTCTTAGAGAGTTGCCAAGTGACTGAAATTATTATTAATTTGAATCCCAATTTTATTCGAGAAACATAAAACAGTGTTCCGCCCAGAAATGATATGCAATAGGTTTATTGTATGTCTATTAGACTCGCCATGAAACACAAAAATCATATATTTGCAAAACATGATATAGGGTACAATTACTTATGGCTAGAAGTACAAACTACTGGCGGTCCCAAGGATATGTTAAAAAAATACTGTCTATAAAATGAGCTTAGGCGTAGACCTCCCCATTCCTACTAGGGGTCGCGATCCACAGCCACCAAAAACTCAAATAAAAATTTCCTTCGAATACGTATTCGGGAATTTTGTAGGTCGGATAACACAATAAACCAATTGCATATTTATTCTCCAATCAAGCATTATTGCAACAAATTGCTACTTAAATGATTCATTTAAAAAAAACATTAAGCTTTTAACACTTGAAAGAGAAACAATCGAACACACAACACGAAATTTAAAAGATTACTCAAACAGATTGCATTCATAATACACAACCTTTATCCATTCAATCATGTAAAAACAAAGAAAAACTCGAGAAATATGAGATCGGAAAGTTACAGCATAAAGTATATATCAAATAGCAATTGGCAATTCGGGATAGGAAAGGTTCCGATAAAGTACGTGAGGCGGTCAAAAACAAACTTGTGCAATAAATAACCCGATCGGATAAGAGAAAGGTACCTACGCATTCAGCCATTTTATATTCAATAAAAAATGAGATAAACTAAATTGTCTTGTGATACAGTCGACTGATTGATTTATTTAAAAAGAATAAAAGAATTTATTTATAGCTACACACAATAATAAACAATTACAAAAAAAGGAAAACACATTAAAAATACAAAACAACTTAAGTAGTAGGAATTTAAACTTTACATAATGTAGCGTGGTAGTAGAGTCCCAAGTATAAGAATATCTGGTCTTTCCCTATGTGCGCGGCTAATAAGGTCCAATCTCAGCTTGTTGTCATTATCGACCGAGGACGATAGTGACACTGGTTTTCAGGCTGGACCTTAAATTTGGGTGACGTCGTGACCTGACGATTTAGGTCAGGTTTGAACCACAATCCATACTAATTCTTATATTGGCAAATGTTATTCTGTCTGTTACCTTATCACGCCTATACGACTAAATAAATAAATAAATAAATAATGCTGGACACAATTCACACAGCATTATCTAGCCCCATGGTAAGCAGAGCTTGTGTTATGGGATAACTGATATACATAATACAATACATTACATAGATAGATATTTTTTATTATACATAGAAAACGACCAGAACACCCCGAACAAATATCTGCAGATCGTGCACACAATTGTTCCGAGGCGGGAATCGAACCCGCAACCTCCTGCGTCGCAGGCGCACCTTCGTCCACCGCGTCACATCGGTCGTAAATTGATGATAATGAAATATGTCAGACTGGTAGATGACATTGCGGTTCATAGGTTACTTTTCCCGGAGAAGCACGTGCGAAGCCGTGGTCGGAAGCTTGTACTATACAGTATTTAAAAGCATCTTGGTAATTTATTGCCATAAGTTTAAATTAGCCTATATCTACCAAATGCAGGGAAAATGTCCCTTCTACGTGTAACGGTCCTTTTTTGTGCTAACTTAGAGAATCATTACATTATAAAACAAAATCGCTTAACGCTGTCTGTCTGTCCCTATGTATGATATCTTTAAAACTACGCAACGGATTTTGATGCGGTGTTTTTAATAGATAGAGCGATGCAAGATAAAGTTTTATAAACCACTAGCTGCGCCCCGCATTTTCACCCGCGTGGTGATAGATATTTTGGATAATATACAATATATCTTTATAAATTATAGCCTATGTGTTATTCTGATGTATAAGCTATATTATTGTACAGTTTCATTAAAATCCATTCAGTCGTTTTTACGTGAAAGAGTAACAAACATCCATCCATCCATCCATACTTACAAACTTTCGCGTTTATAATATTAAGTAGGATTTCACACATAGATTTCCACGCGGGTAAAGCCGCAGGGGCGCATCTATTTCATAATAAAAGGTTCTTAAAACTTATTCCCTTGTAAAAACTCTCTTTATTTGACTTACTTGAAAAAGAGCACAGACAGCAAGAATAATTCATATCCAACCTTATCACTCACTCCGCCCTTCCGTTCCGTCGGACATTATACTGCATAATCGACAAATAAATTTTCTGTTCCTGAACCTTTGGGCACTTTTTATTCCAGGATAAGGGTCATAACGATTCTGTAGAGATTAAAAGACATTATTTACTCGTGCATGAGTGTAGCCGACCGTCAAGTTTTACATTTCTGACGAGGGGTCAGGGATTTGGACACGTGTTTTCCGGTAGTCGTTTATTTCGGACAAAAAAGTCATTGATAAATTTGATAAGGTAGAAAAGTTTATGTTCTGTACCTTTGACTTTCTGTAATTTTTTATTGTACACAATAATACATAACATGAACTTAATTCAAATCAGATCATTTATTTACAGTCAACGAGTTATAAGTTGGTATGCTGATTCTAAAACGTCCCATGCGATTACTTACCCGCTAAAACAGCTTTGGCGTGCAAAATTAATCGAATAAGTAAATAGGCGAGCTGAACCCTAACAAGAGTTTTCTTTCAGCAAACCTAAAAGTTAAAGGAGAGGCGATGGAACAGATAGAAGAAGTATACAAAATGTATGAATCGGTTAAATAACACTCATAGTAGAATACAATATAGAATATATAAGATTATAATACAGGTACATACATACAAAAATTAAAATAATGACTGAATATACCTAACATCTTTACTTGAATATAAATAAAATATATATTTAATTATATTATTATTATTACCTAGAAAGATAATATTTATGATACTAAGAAGTACTCTTGAAATATTGACTTTTGCAATATTTGCTTGGTAAATGTTATAGAAAATATCTAATAGGTTGTACAAACACTTCGTTTATTAAGTTGAAAGGCAGACGTGAAGATAAATAAAATATGATCCTAAATAATTTGTCTACCGATATTGTTTTTATCTCGGTATCTTTCTGTATTTTTGGATATACTTTATGAAACATTACGCAACACACAAATACCTTATTTGTGAAACATACCCACATAAATTGAGTTTTCTTATTTTCTTCTGCAGATAATAAATTAAAAGAAATAACCAAAATTACCTAGTAAAAAAAATGAAAGTGCTACCAACTCCACGAGTGTACAGTGTGAAAACTATCAAATCATGTGCCAGTGAATAAACATACCAATGACGATGTAATAGAGAGTAGAATCATGTGCTCGGTAAAGTGGATTAAATTGTTGGTGATGCTGGCAGCTTGCTGGGCACAGGAAGGCGAGTGGAACGAGGATGCTGAAGACTTAGGTAAGCAACAATCTTCTTTATTTTGGTGAAAGTACTACCACAATTTTCATTTCCTAGTCTGAACCTGGATCCTTTCGCTGCCAATTAGTTAATTGGTTTCGCCACAGTAGCTTGTGACGTCATAATAAAACGGCAAAGAAAAAGTTATAAACGAAAACTGAGGTACTGGAAATATTTAAGGGCATGAATGTATAATAACCATTCCTGTATAATTGTATTGAAATAATACATCATCTCTTGCTTTTTATGGCAATTATTGCTAACACAATGATTGTGATTATCCAATGTTATTGAACTCACGATCAATAGTCAACAAGCTTGCTTCAAACGGTGAAGAAAACTGTGAAGTAGGTAGCTGACAATATTTCCTTCGTAGAACATTTTGTAGCAAAAAAAATATCTACCAATATGCGTAGTAACGAAGCATAGCTTTACAAATCAACTTGATAAATTGCTAACTTATTATGGTGTAATTACCGCGTATTGATTTATAGTTCATTTTATCTCGAGGCGTTTGACTTTGATAAATTAGTTAACGAACGTTATGTGATGCTAGGCGCGTCTTTAGCAGCCGTTTCATAAATTCTTTGACCTCATTACGAAACTTTAATACGTCGGAGTGTGTGCAGGCTCACATAAAACGAGGACGAGCGCTGTTTCGTAGCGCTGCATTTTTTATAACCTACCTATGCCACACCTTATTAATCGCTGAAGTGATCAAATGAAACAAACTCAAGTGGGAATCGCGCTCAGCCCATTAAACCCGATTGCTTGTCCAAAATGAAAATGGGAAAATATATTTTCGTTTGTTCGACGTTATCCCATGTTTTTTGCCTGATTTTCATGAAATCCACCGGGAGCTGCGTTTACGTGATCCCGATTGTTCACTTTGATTGACGGTTGCGATGGTATGTTTGATAGTGATAGCAACTAGGATCGAAACAATCTAAGAATGAAACTTAATAAAATGACTTGTTAACTTTCTTCACAAAGCTCCGGATTATACAAGTCTTTTCTAGCCACTTTGATTCGGCTAATTCTTTGAACTTTGCTGAGGTTTAACTAAGTTTCAAGTACTTGAGTCGCGAAACGTCAATGAAGAGACTCAAGTTCGATTTCTCGTTTGGATGCCTACGAAAGGAGCAAAAAGAGCGACCCAATTAAAAAGTGTTCATGCATGGGTAGCTCTATTCGAGTCCAATTTTATTGAACGATTAATTTTATTGCGAAAATTTCTGGACAGCGGAACAAATGGAAAACGAGAGTGGTGCGACGCTCATCGACCTTTTGTGGCTATGCGATGGATGGGCTTGTTCAGTGCTGGATCTAATCAAAAGGCATGCGACCGAAAAAAGTGCCCATTCTGATTGGGCATTGTGACGGTGATAAATGAATATAAATTTTAATGTAATTGGAAAGCGTTGATGATCGGTATCCATCGATACGGGGTGGTAATAAATATCTGCCGCCCGTGTATTGGCTTCGTTCGTTGGTTGTCTAGTTTTTGCTTACAATTTGAAGCATTGTTGAACCTTGCAGTTTGTGTGATCAATTATAGCAATTTACGAGCAGCGTTTTTATTCGACTAGTTGTAAAACTATTTTTTAAGTTCATGATTGATATATATCGTCGAGTGAGTAAGATACGAGACTTTGCTAAAATCATTTTATGCTTCATCTAAGTACTCTGGGTGAGGAAAATAATGGAATATCAAAATTACTTCTCGTAATCCACAATATGGGTCATATATTAATCGTTCTAAATGATTATCCAAATCTACGGGGACTTATTTTAATACCGATTTATTTGTAGGTACTAAAACATTAGCGATATGAGCCCCATGGGGTCAGTTAGTGAGTGTTACTGGCGTAGTTAATAAATCAGTTGATTACAAACTAGCTAACGAGTATTCATATCCATAAATCATGAGTTGAACTACAGAAAACAAAAAAGTATGTTTGAATGTGACCGAACCATTATGAAACTTTGATAAACGTGGACTGTATTAGCAACCTCAATACTAAGCTAGCATGTTTTGACTATTTGTCGTGTTGGCATAGGAATCAATCCTTCAAACTTAGCCCGTGGATTTCAAAACAGGAAGGAACGTACTAGAGGAAGGGCCGGGTTTCCTATATTTTTAACACCTCATCTGCGATAACAAACCCGCCTGCTAAGCGTGGTGTATATAGCAAATACATTCTTGTTTAGGAAGGCACATTCATGAGTGGACATATTAGTGTTGATAGGTTTTGTTTTGATATACGACTATTATTTTGAACATATATAGGTCGATTTTTGTCCTCTCTTCACTCATCAACAATAACACGGAATGTCTGACAAACAGAACACCTAAACGGATAAAATATAAGTTGGTAACATCCGCATTCCCTATAACATGTCATGTTAAAATATATATAACCAGGTACGTGGTATATATACACCGGATTTGCAATGCCAGCAGGTCAGGCGTGAGATGTGTCCCCACAATAATTTTATTAATATTATCCCCCCAAGCCTGTCACACGCGTTACCGCCGTCCATTTATTTCTCGACGCGGGAAAAAATATGATATATTGAGAGAACGAGAGACATAAGAGCTTTCCTTAGCTTCCCTCTACTCGGTTTAGCGTCTTTTTAGTACACTTAAGGTTTGTAAGCACAAAATGCTATTGAGTTTAGTCACCCAGAATGCTAACTTAGAACTAGCGACTACTTAGAAATACTTTTGTGAACAAAATAACGTTTATTGGCAAAAAATACTATGTGAGAGTTCTACTTAAACAATGAGCTAAAGAAACTTTTTGATCACAAAACTAATAGGAAAAAATTATAAGATATTTTGAAAAACGAATGATTTCTATCACTACATATTATAAAACAAAGTCGCTTCCTGCTGTCTGTCTGTCCCTATGTATGCTTAGATCTTTATAGCTACGTAAAGTACATTTGAGAGACTGATTCAAGAGGAAGTTTTATAAACCACTAGCTGCGCCCCGCGGTTTCACCCGCGTGGTCATAGATATTTTGAATAATATACAATATGTCTTTATGAATTGTCTATGTGTTATTCTGATATGTAAGCTACATATATTATTGTGAAGTTTCATCAAAATCCATTCAGTAGTTTTTGCGTGAAAGAGCAACAGACATACTTACAAACATCCTCACAAATTAATTTGACAGCCCTATGAGAAAGTGCTGACACATTGCAACAGGACAATTACTAGAACAAGCAGCACAAAGTTCTAGGACAATGAGCTGACAGGCTTTACCATGCTGAAACTTCGCGCAATGCAGTATGAGGTACTCGTACATTTCGTGTGCTTACTGGGTGTAATCCGCTATGGCTATATTGTGTTTCTGGCGTCCTAGGCATCTTGCACGGAAAGTACCGACGCGGTAACAGGTTTTCTATATGCCGATTTTATGGTGCAGTATTTTTAGCTGATTAAATAAGTTTGCGACTTTCTTACGCTAATCTTGAATTATCCCGTTAGCCATAAAAGTTAACGAAGACTTTAAAAGGCTCTAAACTCAAAGATAAACAAGTGGGTTTGAGTTTGAAACAAGTGGTGTTTCTTCATGCATCATTGAAAGTTACAAATGCTTCAAACTTCTGGAATATTAGGGCGCGCTCGTGAAAGTATGAGCTTTTGGCGCAGACGTTAAACCCGCCAATGAAAAAGTGATAATACTAAAGATGCTTGTTCAAGCTTTGGGCCTTTTTTCATTTTGAGCACCAAAACAGTGATCTGCATAATCTTATTAGAATTTGGTCTTCGCATTCCTTGCTATGGTTGGCTCATTCTATTTTGTGTACGGTTTATGAAATCCAATCAAACGAACATTGTAGTAATTAATTACTGTGAGCTTAATCCTTAGATCCGAGTAGCATGATATACGGGTCGGTTGGAGAAGATTACGGGTGATATCGTTGCATTGTATAGCACATTGTTCGGCATACTGTCTTTGAACAGGTTAGTACCAAGATATTGATTGCTTTTGCTCAAGATTACGATATTACTAAGGATATTGACGCAGCAATGTGGATCTCCGCATTTGCTGATGCACACTCCAGTTGGACACACACCAAACTTCTCCAGGCTTCTTTATCTTAAGTTGTATATTATATTGATACCACAGACAGGTATAGGTTGGAATCACTGAGCAAAACAACAACTTACAACTTGGAAAATTGAATTTATATATTCTCCGATTAAAAAATCTGGATATTTTTAAACGTTTTATTATTTTGTATACAAAGAAGATACCCAAGGAATTATTCTGTGGTGGCAACTACTCAACTTCGGTGGTATCGTATCATCGTGGCGAAGCACAGAAGCTCAAAACATTTTTTTTGTTTTGAAAGCTTTCATCGTATTGTAATTGATCTCTCGTTCGTTTTCGAACGCAAATTTAAAAATTATTCGATCCATCTATGAGATTATGCGCTGTTGAAATGTGTGTTTATTTTTAGTCCTTGGCTTTTTCTGTTCTCTTTATCAGTTTCTGTAAAATTTTCATTCATAAATGTCTTTGATGACATTATTTTATGTCATGAATTCTAAATTAGAGTAAAGCTTGCAAAACTATTATTTCTATTAGTTAGAAATATATAATTTATTTAATAAAAAATAGTCGTAATCGTCGAGGTTTGCATACCTACACAGTACACAAGCTTGTTGCAAAACATGTCAACAAACGAGTACACGTAGATTGTTCTTTTAAAAAATTTGCAAGTTTTAATATTGAGAGTCTGGCTCTACACTCATATTAAATCTACGCTTCGATATTAAATTTTCATGTTAATCTAGAAGAGGAGGAATTATATCGAATATACTACGGAAATTCACCCAATAACACGGCACCTATCACTTGTCTACATATCAAATACACAGAACGCAGAAACTGAGAATTAATTTAGCTTACAAAATTGGTGATTTTGTGGGCACCGAAACATATAAACTTGCCTAAAATTGTTGCTATCCCTTTTTATTTGATCCTACAAAAGGAGACGGCAACATTGTTCTAGTTCTCTACTAACTACCATTTGCCTAACAGTGGAATCGAGCGGGCTGATGAGATAAGAAATTCTAGTCTGACACATTCGAGTATTTGAAAAGTACAACCTATTTCAATAAGCAGGAGGTTATAAATTGGGGCTTATGTTTTTATGTCTTTTTATTTGATATCTTTGCCAATTACAATCTGATTCTGATAATTGAATTGCTCTGGTATAAAATTAAATCATAGGTAGTCGCATAAACTTTTTATTCCAGAAACTACTAAGCTTAAAAAAACAGTTTTAATAATTAGGAATTTGGTCTTAATTTCTCAGTTCTTGCATTAACCGTATTTTAATTTGGTGGCACTGATGAACGTAATTTAAATTGATTAAATTAAGGAACATGAATAAACATTTCAGCTGAAACATATTTACGTTATTAAATAAAACATTTCATTTCATTAAAAAAAATACATCAGTGACCTTTGAAAACACCTACAACCAACACTGATGTTTATTTTTTTGTTGGTTATTAATAAGTTATGTGAGGACTGGCATACTTTGTAAAGTCTTTTACTTTAACATATGATTAAAAATATATAAAAATATATTTTACCGAAATTGGGCAACGACTGTAACTATGTGTATTCACTGACAGGAAATCGTCGAACCTTTTGGACTCACCTTGAGACGTACGACGTACACGTAACAATCGGTTTGACGTATTTTTATTTCGTTCACGTGCGTGTACACGGAACTAGTCGTTGGGCGACTTTAGGCTCGGTATAGACGAGGTAATAAGGATGGTGACCGGCCATTTTTATTTGTCGAAGTACGTTATTTTATTTTTGGCGTGTCCACTTGGCAGTTCTAGCGAATGAGTGCGGTAAAGATTAAATTGAATTTATAATAAGCAAAATTTACAAAAATTCCAAGACCTCGACGACAATTTTACCTTGTAATTTTTTTTTAACCTGCTACCACTCGTAAACACTCAATCATGTAACCAAAAAAATTCAACGACCTACGAAAGACTGCAGGGAAGCTGAAGACAGGGCACTATGGCGCTCATTAGTGCAAGGCCTATGTCTAGCAGTGGACTAACATAGGCTGATGATGGTGTCAAAGTCAAAGTCAATAATTTATTTCTATAGGCTTACAAAATAAGCACTTAGACAAGTCAAATTTTATACTATTCATTATTATCAAAAAACATTATTTTAATTTAAATGTTTTTTGATAATAATGAATAGTATAAAATCTCACTTATAAATATAAAATCAAAATCTCACTTATAAATATAAAATCACTTAATTTTTTTGTCCACTAGTGGATGAATTGAAAAAGAAACCACTAGTATGTTCATATAACTGATGATATAACTTTATTGCACACCACTATAACATCCTGGGTTCACTACACTGCCCTTCTAAAAAACTTTGTTCCACTTACTGCCACCGTGTAAACACGACTTAAACACAAGTTCCGTTGTCCGGACGTCTCGTAACAAGTCAGCAGGTTTGATCAAAGGCCGTCGGAGGGATAAAGGTGTGCTGCGGACACAGGGTCTATCTAGGTCACGCCGAATACGAAGGGATCTTGATTTGCACGATTCCTGATCAAGGTTGAAAGGGGATATGAGAATCTTTTTAATATTCTTAGAAATGGCACAAAATGTCTCTTATTATCATTATTCGTTTATCTCTTTATTCAGATCATCATAAAATCCATATAAAATTAAAACACACACAACTTAAAAAATAAAAAATTAATTAAACATTCATAGATTATAAGTTACACAATAATACATCATAAAAGGAATTAAACGAAATGTCATATTAAATTTAAACTTACGCTCTTTATGTACGTTAAATTCAATTCAATTCAATTCAATTCATTTATTTGTCTTTTGACACAATACACATGTTCTTAGATAAGTCACAATTACATTTATAACTTATAATAACTAAATAACAACAATATTAGCCTCCGTACCTATCGCATCACAAAATATATTTTTATCAGCCAAAGCTTCGTCAATTGTATAATAACTCTTATTCAATAGAATTCTTTTAATAAATACAAATAGATCAATGTCAGGTTTCTTTCTAAATTCTAATGGTATTTTATTATAAAATTTTATCGATAGGCACATAAAGCTTTTCCGTACTTTTGATAGTCTCGTGTGAGGTACCACAATATTTTCCTTATTTCTAGTGTTGTGATTATGAATTTCCTTATTTTTTGAAATATTATTGAGATTTTCTCTTATGTATATAATGGTTTGATAAATTTGCTCACAGGCCATTGTCATTATTTTTAGCTTCTTAAACTCAATCAACTCAAAATGTACGCTCTCTGCTTGAATGAGAAAACTCGAATTATATAACAACACATTTAAAACAATATGATTAATTTCGTTTCAGGCATAGGTCATGAAATATTTCATAAATACTTACAAGCTTAAAAGCTAATAGCTTTATATAATTATTTCTGGCATGTTTTAAAGATATGTTATTAAAAGCTATATATTATATTATAACTAGCTGCTCCCCGCGGCTTCGCCCCCGTGGAAATCTATGTGTCAAATTGTTTAAATGATAAAAAGTATCCTATGTTAGACTCCTGGTTCTAAGCTACCTCTCCACCAATTTTCAGCTAAATCGGTCCAGCCGTTCTCGAGTTATAAGTGTTGTAACAAACACGACTTTCTTTTATATATATAGATAGATATATATTCTGTAATTAGTATAATTGGCCTAAGGTCGTTCTGATTACATTATATAAATAAATAAATTCCAGAATGATTGACTACGGGCTTACTAAGCTTAATAATACTAAATAAGTTTAAGTTTCTCAAAACATTTAAACAACTATTGAAAACATTCCTAGTTTTGCGATAGTTTTTAGGTTTCTAATTATTTGTTATAACTTCGTGTATATTATAGGTACGTCAGTAAACTAGATCGCAATACTATTTACATAGATAAAGCCTGAACTCTATTATTAAATTATATTTTGTGCTATGAATAATTGGAATTAGTCAAAATTCAATATTATTTATTTTCATAAGCTTAACACTTTGATTGCTGAAATCACACGGTATGTGTTTTCTACAAGTGACTAATATGCGTAAATCCACACTAGCGCAGCGGCTGCGAAAATACAGATCTGTGTGACTTAGCACAGCCGTAATATTTTTCGAACGAAACGCATGTGCGGCGCAACACAACCGCTGCTGTGTAGAGCAGCAGCACGAATTTTTTAGGTTAAAAAAAATCGCAGTCGTCGAAAAAAAAAGCAGTCGTCAAAAAAAATCGCAGTCAATGTGTTAAAAAATAAGCACCTACACGTTATATTATTAGTTTTAGCCACCTAGCTATATATTGCCGTGCCCTAGCAGCCTGTTTGAAAAATTTTTTTTTATTCGGGAAATAAACAACGTATAACTTAATACTACGAAACTTAAGATATACAAAAACCAAAATGTAACACATATGTATAAAGCTAAATGAACAGAGCAATAAAATAAACTAAACATGTTTAAAATACGTATACATAAATAAAATGAATAAATACTTTTATCTTTAAGGTCCTATATAACATGTTTGCAGTACAAAAGTTGGTTTCTTTGGATAAAACTTTATGTAGAAAGCATAAATGAAAAATAATATCTAAAAGCAACACGATGTTCTTATGCATTTTATAAGTGCATGTTTACTGATAATGTTCTGTTATTAATGCAAAAACTTGCTAAACAGAAATTGGTTGTAAATGTTGAACATAAAATTAATGTGATATTAGTATAAAACAAGCCAGAAGTTAACAACTTGTAGCAAAAACATGAGACAAGTTCTTTACTGCTATTAGAGAAGTGAGCAGGGCCGCATCTACATCAGCTTTCCCGTTTGATTACCCCTTAATCATTTTACTAGTGTAAAAAAACTGTGTTGTATTTTAAAATGCGTAGAACTTGCCAAAAACATAAATCATTTGATCGTTTTGAAAAACTAAAAACCGACTTCAAATTCCTTAGTATTTGGAAAAAAAAAAAGTTTTTCGGGACAAATATTTCTTACTTCTACTTCTTTGTTCTACTTTTCTCTCTAGAATAATTATTTATGAGACCACGTCGGGATCATCCTTCATAAACTACCGCGATATAATTTTCATATCAGTATATATAGGAGAAATCGATGTATAATACAAAACAAAAACATACAGCCGAACTCCTCCTCTTTTGTTTTTCGTTTAATCAGTTAATTACAAAAAACTTGAGTCAAATTCTCCAACCAAACTTTAATATGAGTTATTTTATAGAAGCACACCGTTGATATTTTCTTTAATTAATGTCTTATATTTTAATACATACGATTGATAAATGCATAAATGGACAGAATAATATTTCTTCCTAAGAAATTATAATATCCCAAAAAAATCGATTTAAGACTTGAACCCGCGACCAACAATTTACGCGACCAATTTAATTGGTTTGAGCGTCCCAAACCAATTAAGCCACAAAACCAAGTAACCGACAAGTCCAGCCGAAAACGAATATTTTTGGGATATTATTTATTATCTTATAGATCACCCCGAGTGCAAGGGCTTATGCGCTATGTTAACAAAAACATTAGTATTTCATCCTGTTTCCGAAAAATGCTGATAAAGAATTTTTAGTGTCCTGTACATGCCAAATTCAGCTCGCTGGGCACTAAAACGAAAAATCCAACGCTTTTGCCATTGACATTTGACGTGTGGAATGTCACTCAAAGAGACCTGGATGCGTCCCTGTGGCACAAACGTCGCATGCCACACCGCCACCATTCACCAGAGCACATTCAGGACCGCAGTAATGAGTGGACCAATTCTTTAGTGCCCTCAAACACGACATAATCTTGCAGTCGTGTTATGGCCCTATAATACGGGAAACCGCCAATCTAATATAATTTGCCTCGATATTTGATACATGGCGTAACATTAATTATTAATATGATGTCTCGGTGATAAATGGGCACATTACGCCACTCCCGCATAAAAAGCTTGAGGAAAAACTATTCCTCTAACGTGGCTCAGAGCTTGACGTGCCCATCCAGTCATTTCAAATTGATACATGGCCAGCGCAGCGCGACCGAACAATCCGTCTTTATTAGAAGTATTCGTCGGGTAAATTGAAAATACCTCCTAAGTATGACTGATGGTGTACATTACTTGCCCTGGCGACAGTTCCCTTAAAGAAAAGAGGATTATTTCATACGGCGGAAACGGAGTTTAATATTGCGTCTATTTATATTCATGGTCTTTATCGCCGAGAAGGGAAGGAATCATAACGCTGTAAGTACAGAATAACAGCGATATTCACTTAGGCGTATTTTTTGTTTCCGATTATTATTTCGTCTTTCTGTGGGAATTGCGTTGGCGTTTAGGGACACGGAATCAGCTTTATGTTACGTAAGAATCTATGTAGAAAATAAAAGACGTGCTGATGAATATCCTTTATGATACACGAATTCACGTTTGCGTGACATTGTAACTTGTATACGAAGGAATGTGTTCATAATTAAAATTTTAGTAGGGTTTTACCATCATTATAAAACAATTATAACATGGAGTGTTTAGAGATAGTGTTAAGATGTATTTTCATTGCAGTTTAAGAGGATTTCATATCTAGTTATCTATAGTTTTGTGATATAGTATGTTATTATATCACAAAACTAAAAATTAGAATGGTCCAAAAAACATAAAAAATGCTCTTCTTCAACGCTGAAACACATTTTTCTTTTGTCTTCTTCCCGTCCATATTATTACACCATCTACCCAAGGTCATCTGCCAAAGGTCAAGTTGAGGTATAAAATAAAATTGAAACTCATCATTCACTTCAAAGTCATTTGAAAAATGCCCTGCATTTAGTTGCCGGGGGCTGTAATGAACGGCGGCGTCTACTTGAAAATAATTCCTGTAATTTACAATGAAGCCGTCATTACCAAAAGGGCTACAAAGGGACGACGTGTAGGCTTGTTCTGTATGGTACAACTTTGGCCTATTATAGTTCTAACATACTCGGTAATCCCGCAGAACTCAGAGGTTGAACATCGGGTTGAACAAGATAATGTAAGAAATATGAAGGCGTGGATCCCTTTAATATGAGGCCCAAGGCGATTAAAAGCTTAAACTAATCGCCTCACTAGATCATAATGTTGTCTAATAAAACTCGTAAACTCTAAGTAAAATCTCCTTGTAATTTAGGTTTATGAGATATTTCAAGCTAAGTTTCCAAGAAATAGATTCAAGGCGTGATTTAAGTACGTTAATTAATATTACAAAATTAATGAGCAACCGTGTATTTCCAGCCTATTTTCCTGAAATCATTCTTATATTATAAATACAACATTTTTATGGAGGGATGGATGTATATTAGTTACTTCTTCACACCAAAAATATTAATATTCATATCATTTATTGTGATTTCATGCATACAGGTAGTTTCATAGGTGTAGTGTCTTAGTAGGTAGGTACACAATGCATAAAACCCCTGTCAGGGCACAACAATTTTTGGGTTCTTGTTAATTTTAGCTTACAATTCTAAACAATCATATTTGTCATAATGTTACAATGCAATACTGAACTGATCGGGATGATACGAGTATAAGCACAGATGTAGGGATAGACCTGAAATAACACTTATGTATGTTACTTATCATCCATAAATCCCACTTATGTCACTGATCATTAGATGGGATGGGAGAAATAATCTTTACAAGTTTCGCATGCAAAGCCACGGGTAAGGAAGCTAGTGAACCATAATATGAACGCAATTGCAACACATGGTCTAAGCTATACATTTATAGTTATTTTCCTAACATTCATCGATCCTTTGAACACAAACGGCACCTTTTAAATTCTCTATTTTTCTTGTTCCAGTATCAACAGTAGACGTTGACGCGGTGCTGGGTCGAAAGGCTTCGCTGCCGTGTGACGTCACGCCTGACGTCACCGAAGATCGCGTCTACATGGTGCTTTGGTTCAGGGCAGGGAAAGCCACGGGAGGGAAGCCTATTTACAGGTAAATTGGTTAAACGATTCTTTATTTTCCTCAACAACACAAATACAGAATAGAATAAGAATAAAATAAAACTATATTTAGCACACACACACGAAAAACTGAGGTAAAGTATGTACAACAAAAAACTACATAAAACGAATACTAACAAAATAAAACAAGTGCATTAAAATAAATTAAAAACTCTAGTAACCGTTCCGTTTTATGAATGAAATTTACCATTCCCTCGCACGGCTAAACATGTCCAGCGTAAGCACGATTTATTTTATGAAACTGAGTATTTGTTCATCGATTTACGATGAACAAACACTTGCTATAAAAATAGACCACTTACAACAAACAAAATATATAATAGACCAAAAACAATAACTGAATGCGCTATTATGGCCGTGCCGACTTTCGAATACCAATCTAAATAAACCCTTAAAACTTTGTAGCTGTAAAGGTCCCTTTATATCTACCGACACAGCGCGTGGCAGACCCGTGCAGACAAAATATTATTTCTGCCAGTAAGACCCGTGTCTGCGTGGTAGGTATAACAAATTTACTGCAAAAAAGGCACATTTCATGGTATTAACATAAAAACAGCGTTTTTAGTTTAGTGTACTTAAGGGGCCTCCGGAGGGACGAATTCGTCATACAAACGTAATACCAAAATGATTTCTAATTCAAGCATATTTCCACTATAATATTGCATTATTTGTATTAAAATAGTATTTATCTAGGTTCCCAAATAGTTATTTTTTCAAAATACTTACCTAAAATGAAATGAAAGCCAATCTCATTTTGCACATTTTTATGCGAAAATGGACAAGTTTTCTTGCTATTTGTTTCGTATTACAAACATCAATATCTTACGTTTTATTTATTAAGGAACATAGCTTATATTGTCTAGTTACAGAATAACAATACTTTGTGAAGAATACAAAAAGTTTTCAGTCAAAATTTTTGGTATTACGGAACAAACCAAATTTTGAACGGCTAATATTGCTATCGCGCACGCATGTGGCGCGGCGCAAGGGTTAAACAGGGACAGCGATATTCGGAGCGATTTTTGCAAGCGACGGTCGCCGGACCCTTAAGTTTTGGTCGGTCGTTTAATACTAGTTGACGCTAAAGTTCAACTATTTCGATATACACCTGTGTGTCTACCATGAGTTTTAACAATCTATACTCGCTAGCGACTGTAGTTAACAAAATGTATGAAAACTTTTACAGCGCCTCTAGCGGATAGTTGAGTTACTAAAATGCGCACCATGAGTCGCGTAGATAACTATTCTACGTCACAGTGTAGTAAACTATACTACAGCGACTGTAGTTTGGGCTCCATTTCCATAGAATTTGGTACCATGAGTTACAAATTTGACAGATGTCATAGTAGCGTAATATTACTACAGTAGTTACGGCACTCACCGACCATTTGCTTCGTGAAAAGTCTATAGTTTGTGATAGATTTGGCGATTTTGGAATTAAAAATGTATAATAGAGCACGTTTTGCTTGGGAAATGTTAGCTTATGCCGAATTAGAAGATGAACGATTTATTATTGAATTAATAAAATTAATATTGAAATGAAATAATTATATTACGATGAATTATTTTGCAGCTCATTGAAACAATTCTAAGTACAACTTACATTATATACTATTCTACGCTCACGGTCATTATCAACATGTTGTTGGAGAGGCAAACCATTTTTCTCAAGAAACGATGACTTTATTACATTGAAGAAATAGCCCTAAAGTACGCCCTAAGTAGGCTACTTACTTCTTAATGATTAGGGCCTAGACTTCTTCTTGTTTAGGGCCTAAACCATCCAACCGTTGTGAATATGTTTATTAAATTTCCAGTAACACTTCGGGAAAGAGACATCATCACATCATCACCAGCCTATAGCTCAGTCCACTGCTAGAAATAGGCCTCCCGGGAATGAGACATAATTAAACAAAATTCAATTAGTGAATCGCATGGCGTCCATCCGTTGTTCGTTGTTGTGACAAAATAAATGCCAGTCAGTGAAATGAACCATCGTAACACCAATAAATTTGGGTTGCCTTAGATTTCATTAAAATAATTGCGTCAGGCGGCTTTCTACATTTGTCGGATAACAGTTACCATAACACCTATCTTCTGTCTCTATCATCGTGCAGTATTTAAAAAGAGATGAAAATATGTAATATGAACTGAGGAACGTTTTATAATGACGCCAACATAACAACGCAAAACTACACAGTGCGTAGTTGTAACTATGACATTAGTAGTTCGCAATAACACAGCTCATGGTACCACTAAAGAGGCTAACTATACTATCCGCGTATTTACGTAACTGCTGTAGTAACGTCAGGCGATCTAACTGTGACAACTCATGGTAGACCTACTGGAGTCAATTCAATTTTAAAAATTCTTTATTTAAACCTTAAATAATATTGGTCTGGTACAATACTAGTGTAAATGTAATCCTAGAATGCACAAACATACACAAATAGAAAAACGTTTGCGAAGCTAGGGGTGCGCTTATCAAAACATACGTAGGAAATTTTACACTTCGAGTTACAAATCATAACTACTTAAAAATAGGGTACACCCATGAATAAATTAAAGTTTTAAAAATATTATTGCAAAAAGAATCATACAATCACATAATATAATTAATTTGTCTGGTATTTGCAAATAATTCCAGTATATAATGAATTTCTAGTTCAAACTATTATGTATCCTCAGTTGCCTAAACTAGAATTGGAATGCTATTATCCCCCCGAGAGGCTAGGTTAACCTGCATACAGTGTATAAGTTATCCGCTTGATTCACGTAAATGTATACGTATAATTTAGATGTTTATATAATACCAAGTGAAATGTATACCTACATATAATTTAGATGATTATATAATACCAAAAAAAAAGCCTTAGCCCTAGTTTTGTCCGTTGTGTCTAAGGGGAACACCCTCACACACAACGGACAATACGGCTTTTTTTTTAACAACAAAAAAAAAGCTAAACCTTCTTAAAATATGTTTTAAAAAAAAGTTAAAACGAATTTACTCATTTGCCGTTTTAATTAAATTAATAATTCAGTGAATAGATTGAAATGTGTCTAAATTTAAAATTTGTAATTAATAAAAGCTATACAGAACAAAATTTTTGTATGCAACAGCTCGTGTCTGGCACGCTCAATGTCTGTGGATATAAACAGACCTTTAGTCGTAACAGTTTTGAAGCTCGCATCTCTCGTAGCATAGTTACAGCTGCCTACGTTCGTTACCGGATGTAGTGCCGAAAACTATGCGTCAGCTCAATATTGTTTAGTTATTATTTACTAGGTTCTGCCCGCGGCTTCGCACACGATGTTTCTATGAAAATGTTTAATAGTATGTAATCTGGTGATTTATTTTATTTTATTTTCAAAATTTTGGGAAAACTTACAGCTAGGTCTTAAAAATAGTTACTTTCTTAGTACATGTCGGTAAATACCAGCGCATGTGTGCTGAAGGCCAATTAAAAAGTTTCCGCAGATATGTACTTAAATAGACTAATAAATGATTTTTAACAACCTTGTTTGAGTCATCATCATCAGCCTTTATTAGTCCACTGCTGGATATATGTAGGCCTCCCCCAATGAGCGCCATAGCGCCCTGTCTTCAGCATGCAGTAACTACCTGCAGTCTTTCGCAGGTCGTCATCCCACCTGGTCGGAGGGCGTCCTACACTACGTTTACCGAGTCGTGGTCTCCACTCAAGAACACGTTTGTCCCAGTGCATTTATTTCTTTGAGTAAAGTTTTCTTTTCGGACTTACCAGAAAAGGCACCTGGAATTTACATTACTGTCGTGTTTTGTGGTCAGCAATGTGAATTGCTGGAAAATATTTTTTGTTTTCATTTTGCAAATTTTTACCTTAATGTAGGAACTAAGCTGTTTTTATTTTAAATTTTGGACTTGCGCTTTCTGCCACTATTATTGGCCAGCAAACCTGGATGGGTTGCTGACTATTGACGTCATCAGTAATGTACTATTAGTATCCTTCAAAGTAATGTAATAGATAAGTCATTAGTGGTTACTGACCCAGTAAGCTCCACATCAAGATATGTACATACATTATACATGAAAGCTGAAACTTAAGTGCGCTAGAATACGACTGAGTCTAGATATAAAGTTCAGCTGGCCTTTATGAAACTGATAGCCATCTTGCTGAACACTAGTTAACTATATACTCTGTTCTAGAATACAAGTTATTTTTGTAAACAAAAACATTTATGAATGAATATTTTTTATTGAATATAAATATACAATTTATAAATAAATAATGCTGGACAATTCACACAGCATTATCTAGCCCCATGGTAAGCAGAGCTTGTGTTATGGGTACTAGACAACTAACTGATATACATAATACAATACATTACATAGATAGATATCTTTTATTATACATAGAAAACGACCAGAACACCCGAAACAAATATCTGCAGATCGTACACACAATTGTTCCGAGGCGGGAATCGAACCCGCAACCTCCTGCGTCGCAGGCGGACCTTCACCCACCGCGCCACATCGGTCGTCTGAATACGCCACAAAACGTGAAATTAGTGAACCATTTAAACACAAAAAAACTCCACCAACTCATAACGCATAACGCTCAGTGAAAGATGTGCAAACAGATATGGGACTTTAAATTGTTTCGAACTATTCAAATCAAATCAAATCAAAATTCGTTTATTGCGTGAAATACATGTTATAAAGTTCTTATAAATGAATAGGACACAATGTATTCTGCCCTATTGGGCGTGCAATGATATAAAATTTACAATAATTAGCAACTACACATTCTTAAAAAAATAATACAAAAAATTCAGACAAATAATAATAAAATACAGAAAAATAAATGTCAAATCTACAATTTATCGGTCATAAACTCATTAAAAGAGTAATAGCATTTTTGTGTCAATAATTTGGTCACTTGTCTCCGAAACAACGCACAAGGTTTTTCTCTAATAGACTCAGGCAGTTTATTATAGGCAAAAGGGGCTGAGCAGAATATGCTTTTACGCATTAAGGTTGTTTTTGAGTTACGAATAACAACTTTATGTTTGTCACGCCTATTGCGCTTTACGGCATCTGAGAGTTGTTCGAACAAATCTGGATTATTTTTAACAAACATCGAAATTTGCTACAATACCAAAATGCCATCATAATATTATAATTTTACACCTCATCATCATCATCATCAGCCTATAGCAGTCCACTGCTGGACATAGGCCTCCCCCAATGAGCGCCATAGCGCCCTGTCTTCAGCTTGCCGCATCCAGCATCTACCTGCAGTCTTTCGCAGGTCGTCATCCCACCTGGTCGGAGGGCGTCCTACACTACGTTTACCGAGTCGTGGTCTCCAGGACTCGAGATTTTACACCTATGCCTCTGATTTTCTAACCCCTTTTGTTTATAAAATATATAAATGATTCTAGAAGCGACTATAAAGACCGAGCAGTTCATCAGTTCATCAATCCAATCTACCACTTGACTTAGTCGTTTACACATCGGCAAATGACTTCTTATCTTAGCTAAGTATCAGACACGATCCTAAACTATCTTTGATTTATTAACAAGACTATCAAGACATCGCCTGCAGTCAGTGATAAGACTCCTAGCTAAACATTAATCATTTGGGACGAATTTATGAGATTTTGAATACGGTATTGCGTATAGTTTGGGAATTAACTTTACGAAGGCCGCCTTTAATAAAAATTTTACCTGACTACCAACGGACGAGGGTTATACTTCATTTGTTTCGTTTCGGCCAAAGCTTAAACTACCGAAACGAAAGGACCACATTTAAAGTAGACCAATATGATTAATTACAATATAATACAAAAAATCTTGATTGTACACCATAATCAAATCTATAATTACAAAAATACATTATATGCGACAAGTAAGATGAGCGGCCTTATCGCTTAGAAGCGATCTCTTCCAGGCAACCTTTGGATGGAGAGAAGTATATTAATTTAAGAAAAGGGAGGGGGTGTACCACAGGTTACCTAAATAAGAACATAACAAGAATACTAAAAAACAAATAATAAATATTACAAATACGAAACTAAATAATACACTACTTAAATACATAAATAGTAAGTACCAATATTCATTCTTTTGGCAGGAAAAACTCCTTGAGGTGAGCTTTAAAAACTGGCAAGGATATATAATTATAATTCCCAATACTATAATCGTTCGATTCTGGAAATGTCCACAAAATGTCCACTTCTCGTAATAATCATTTCTTTTTAGATTTTTATGAGAACAATTAGTTTTAAGTTATTCGGTATTCATTCAATGACCCCGAAGAACGTTCAATGAAAGGGTCTTCTTAAGCTCCCTTCCCTCTAATTCAATAAAGCCATAGATTTATTCAAGTTAACTTACGACTTTACCTCAATTTGACTTATAACAGACGAAAAATGGAGACGTAACTCCCGCCGGTGAGTTCTTTATACCGATGTCAATAACGTACGCGTAACCCATCAATCTTGTTCCGAAAAACATGAAGCCACGTTCATCAAAGCTTATATAAAAGCGATTTCATCTTTCCCACATATTATTTTATACACTCGTATGAATATAGCTCAACCAATACATTAACCATTGACCCAAATTTCCTCGACCATAAAACCATCTTAACCAACCATGTGATTCGAATAAAACATTAATAAAAACTGGAAGCAAGCGAGGCACGGCATGAATAACTAAACGCGTAGAAAATTGTGAGAAACCTTGTAAGTATTGAGTTACAGAAGAATTTCGTATCAAATAAGCAAAACGCTAACGTTCCCTAATGTCAGAACAAATAGGAAACACGAGACTTAACAAAAATAGCTAAGCTTTGGCCGGATCCCTGCTAGTTCCGGGTACACTATTGTACACATTCGGACTCTCAAAGAGGTATAATCCGATTTTCATCCATATTTCAACCTCCGCTGAGCTCATTATTGATTAGAGCAAGAAGTGGATTGAAGTCCGGCCGGGGATCATCGTAAATGTAACAGGTACATTCTCCTTTTATGAAGATGTGCACTGAAAGGTCTTTATTATTATTATGCATGGTCCGAGCATAGCTATGAGGATATTTTTGACTGTGCATTGTTACTGGGGCGGTTGCGGTTTAAGTATTGATCGATCACTCCAATTCTTTCACTCCTCTAATTCTGATTCTATGTGGGGGAACTGGGTTCTACACTGACTTCTCGCTTTGACGACCGATGTGGCGCGGTGAGCGAAGGTCCGCTTGCGACGCAGGAGGTTGCGCGTTCGATTCCCGCCTCGGAATAATTGTGTGTAAGATCTACAGATATTTGTTGCGGGTGTTCTGGTCGTTTTCTATATATAATAAAAAATATCTATCTATGTAATGTATTGTATTATGTATATCAGTTATCTAGTACCCATAACATAAGCTCTGCTTACCATGGGGCTAGATAATGCTGTGTGAATTGTCCAGCAATATTTATTATAAAAATAAAGATAAAAAACATATTGTGTATTGTGTATTCGTGTCTAATCAGGCCCTAATCAGCTAAGCTCCTTAAAGTACCGGCTAAACTTTCGTCGATTGACAGCTTCCTTTCAGCTTTTATGTGGGTGTAGATGGAAAGTTTGAAAGCAGCCACGACACTGGCTACCCTCTGTGTCTCCAGTCTTGCAAAGATGATAGGTCAGTTCACAGTGATCTGTAATGATGCTCACCATTGTTCTTAGACCCTCGCAGCTCATCTTGAGCATCGTGATGATTTCTTTTCTTCGGAGGAGAATATTCATTTAGTGTGTTTGCGAGCTGTTCAGCGCTCCGATAGTTTTTTGGTTTTCTTTTTCCGAGTATAGTTTTAGTTTATTTTTGACTTAACAATGGGTGGATTTGAGAGACAGATGTCCGGTTTTTTTGGGTTATGCCTTGTTCCTTCCTTTGCTAATCTGTTTACATATATATTACCTCATCATCATCATCATCATCAGCCTATAGCAGTCCACTGCTGGACATAGGCCTCCCCCAATGAGCGCCATAGCGCCCTGTCTTCAGCCGCATCCAGCATCTACCTGCAGTCTTTCGCAGGTCGTCATCCCACCTGGTCGGAGGGCGTCCTACACTACGTTTACCGAGTCGTGGTCTCCACTCAAGAACACGTTTGCCTCATCGGCCGTCGGTTCTTCGCGAGATATGGCCGGCCCACTGCCACTTCAGCTTGCTAATTCTTTGAGCTATGTCGATAACCTTGGTTCTCTGTCGGATGTATTCGTTACGAATCCTATCCTTCAGAGAAACTCCGAGCATAGCTCTTTCCATAGCTCGCTGAGCGACTTTGAACTGGTGGACCAGCCCTATCGTGTGCCCTATATATTACCTGGACAGGATCAACTCCCTGTCCGAGCCGACTAAGGGAACTTAAAAAAGCACCTACGAAAAGCAGCTGCAGTCTTCTATATTCGTTTATTTTTAACATATTAACTGCAATCATGCAATCTGCCAACCAACCGCGGTGAATATGACCTTAGAACCTGAATATGACGTCGACTGTGAACCAAACCTCCCTTGCTTGGTTCGCATTCAACGCAGGTGCTGATTGGTATAGTAGCAGACCTCTGGGTCAAAGTCCAGAGACGACTCATCACGCCAACATTCCCGAGCCAATAATTAAACTAAATAATTACACGGTAAAATGGAATAACGTAAACAATATAATTGGATAGGATAAAGCTGGCCGACGAGTGCAAACAAGCCCGCTATTGCGGCTTCGCTATCACGCACGTCGTAACAATGAGATCAGATACGCTGTAATGATTGAATATTTAATTATTTCAACTGCTTTGCGGCAAGATTTATTTGAGTTGCGATTATGCAATTGGTGTTTATATACTTGTTAACAATTTAATAGAATTAATGGAAATTATTCTCTTAAATAAATAATAATAATAAATAAATAA
Organism: Eupithecia abbreviata; assembly: GCA_943735965.1. Lineage (NCBI taxonomy): Eukaryota > Metazoa > Arthropoda > Insecta > Lepidoptera > Geometridae > Eupithecia > Eupithecia abbreviata. Next base: position 5,824,506 of record OX030991.1, on the reverse strand, counting down.
TTTTATTCAAAACAACTTAGGACTAAATGGATTACATGAGTCAATTATCTTATGTTCTTAAGGTCTAAAATAATACATTTGCCTGAACTAGGTTAAGACCTGTATCTCAGGCAGAAAGTGCTTAAAACGAAAAAAATATAATCACATCAATCAGTAGTCATAATAAAACAAAGCAACGGTGCAAATTTGTAAAGTAACTTAATTATGCTAACTACGCTAAACTAGTAATATGAAATAAAGGTGCTTAGGTACTAAATTATTAGCCTACTTTAACAAGGCCAATGTCTTTTCTGTGTCATCTTACTGACATACATTACGCCACCTACCTACCTCAATCAATCAATACTATAATCCAATCATCGTAATACCTACTAAAATATGGAAAAATCATATGAAAAATAATTCATATGAAAACTAATAACAAAAAGATAGGAATAAGACAACGAAATAAATTAATATGAATGTAAAAAAAAAAAAAAAGAAACTATAGAACCTCCGGTATAGCTGATCCCTTAGGCAACCCCATAATCTATGGAATTGATGTATCTCTTTTCTGCCGCTAGTTTTGCTGGGCAGTCGGCAGAGCCAGTTACATGGTTACCGGGCTTCTTATAGAACAAGCAGGTGGCACATTTTGGATCTTCAGCTGTCTTCTGGCATTCTTTGTTTGTGTGGCCGATGCCGCCACAGTGTCCACAAGTATGAGCTGCCTCGCGACAAAACTTCGCCGCGTGACCATACTGCTGGCATTTGTAGCAGCGTGTTACCAGAGTAAAATCCCTCACAGGACACGAGGACCAGTTCACGAAAACCCTGTTCTTGGTGATGAGTGCTTTACGTATGGCGGCTGGAACTTCGATAACATAATTGCAGGACTCAGCGTTCTTCTTGCCCGACTTGTGGCTTAACTTTATGGCGCTCAACTTTTCAAGGTCACAGTTGAGAGTCTCGGCCAAATTTTGGTGGAAGAGGCAGGAGAAAACTTCCTTTTCGGGCATCGATGTCGGTACTCCAATAACGACGACTCTCGGCTTTCGTTTAAGCGGCTCGTCGATTGTGAGGCCAGAATTGGTGATTTGTACTGTGTTCTTTAGCTTTTCGATGTCGTCCTTGGTATCGGTGCTGATGATGACACCTCCGTTCCTTGTTTTCCGAAGTCCTCTCACATGCAGCTTCATTTGTTCAGGGCAGATTATTTTTTGTACTAGGGATTTCGTTTCTTCACTGGTCGTTAGTTTGTCGTTCGGGTATATGGCTACAGAACTGACATTTGTGGGCTTTAGGTAGGTGTTTGAACCTTTTTTGACCATGTCGGCGAATGAGGTTTCTTCTACTGGCTTCGAGGTCTTTTCAATTGTCTTGATGAGGTCTTTCAGCTGGTGGGATTGGGCAAGTTTGTCTTGGAGCATCTCTATATTGCAGTAGGCCTTCACAACTTTGGCTTTTACAGACTGGTATTGGACGGCCATTTGCGAAGTGCCATTAGCCACTTTTCGACAGAGAGCGCTTACCCGTTGTTTTTGCTCAGAGTTCAGCTTGCCTTCGGATGCAATAGTGCACACCTCATTCAGGCACTGGTTGATTGAGTTCATCCAGCCTTGTATTTCTGGGGTAGTAACTGCTTCGTACTCGGTTTCTTGGGCGGCAGGGACATGGCGAGGAGGTGGCTCAGGAGCGGACGCGGTGGGGGTCGGGGGCGGCGAGCGCGCAGTCCGAGTGCTCCGGTGACCGAAGGGACTGGAGATATCCATTTCGCACTAATTTAGTTTGGATTTTTAGAAATATAACTCATTATTATAATAAAGTTCACACACGTTACTAGAGATTTGACACAATTGGCAATAAACGAGGTCACGATTGAGTAATTGATTATTTGCAAATTCTGTACATCAAGGCACGTCTTGCCTCAACGATGACCACTGTAATCATGAATAAATCTTTCACATAAATCTTTATATGTGACTTGTTTCAGCCCGCGGCTTCGCACGCTTTGTTTATAATTATGGAAACGTTTAAAGATTATTTATATCCCATGGGAACTGTTTTGCGTGTGTCATGCGAAACCACGGACAGAAACTAGTTTATAATATTAGTGTGATTGTTAAAATTTCAAAATTCTGCGAAATAAATAAAAATCTACCAACACTTTCAAATTTAATAAATTGCATGCCGTAACAAAGTTCTACGTCGTAGCAGCAATCTACGGCGTAGCACGTGCTACGCCGTAGCATCTATCTACAATTCAATTTGATAAATATGTCGGTCAAGCTCTAGTTGGGTAAAATTTATCCACTCTTCAACGATTAGTAGATGAAGAAGAACTGTTCTATAAAGCTTAGCTGGTTTGCTCTCAAACCAAAAAACCCTTGTTAACAAAAAAGGAGAGTATATTTACTGTCTAAGATGAAAAATTATAAGTTGTTAAAAACTTTAAAACTTCTCCAAGACTATCGTCCCTATACAGCGAATATGTACTGTTTTTCTGTTGTTAGAATTCTTCCTAAATTGGTTCAAAAATATACAATAGCTATTCACTGTATAAGGGCAATTAAATAATCAAGTTACATTGTGTATGTTACGTACCTACACAACACAAGAACCTACATAATTATGTATGTTCAACTCTCTTCGAAATTACACGTATAATTATTATTATTTATTTATTTATTTTAAGCCATTATTGTCCCACTGCTGGGCAAAGGCCTCCCTTTTCTCCTTCCACTCCTCGCGATCCAACGCTGCAACAGGCCATGATGGAAGATGTACCTCGAGCTCGTCGCGCCATCTCATCCTGGGCCTTCCACATAATATAAAGATAAATAAAAAATATAAATAAATAATATAAAGATATTTTTATAACGAATCATCACCCAGAACTGCAAGCATTCATCAAGCCAAACACAAGATAGGTTTATCACGATATGTTTCGCAAACTATGCACTAACACGACTCGACCCATTAGAACATTAATCACCCGCGCCGCTTAGCCCTATTATTAGGGTAACCGTGGAAGGCTTTTAAATATCAACCACAGGACGAGTGCTCCAGCTGGTGCAAAAACCACAGGAATCAATGAAGACAAGATTATTAAACTTTAACTTTGATCCAGGACCAGTTGGTTAATTTTAATTATAATCTTGACCTTTACCGTCAAATATTAAGGTGTTCATAACCTTCGATCATAATAGTCGATGTAGGGATCCGTTTGCGAAATATTAAGCTGTGATTGACTATGAAATAAAGTGGAAAATATACATATTTTCCACTTTTTAAACTACAGTTTAAAATAGGTTTCTCGCAACTTCTTTCAGTCTTTTGTTGTCTTTTGTTTTCCTAAACGAAAAACTTCTATTTAACTTGGAACCCAAAAGACAGCGGGAAATATTTCGCGAAGAGGATGTTAATGGCTGTCATGACAAATTAAGTACGGTCTATGCAGGCTCTATGTCAAACTAATTTGATAGCCCCAAGGAAAAATCACCCGCCTCATTCTACATTTCTTGCTACTTGTAATATCCTACTTACAGACGTGGCCTGTGTTTTAATCCTTGTAGTTTTTGGCCTTGTCGTCTTTTCGGGTTCTGGAACCATGCTGGATGGCAAGTGGTTTCTTTTCACTTCTTCCAATAGTGGACAAAAAATTGAAGTGAACAGTAAAATAATTTTATTTGATAATAATTTATATTTAAAATATGACTTGTCTAAGTGCTTATTTTGTAAGCCTAAAGAAATAAATGATTTTTTACTTTACTTTACTTTACATGGATTTAGACCAGAAAATGGAAAGAATTGACGATTAAGCAGTTGATAATGGAATTTTCAGTAGTACAAGACATTGTGTTGCATAATGTGCCTGAGTATTAACTGAAGGGAAACAGCTTCATTCTGTCTGAATACTTTTAACACCTTCGCTGCGATCACCAATCCGCCTGCCTGTGGGTGTTCAGTTGTTAGGCATGCCTCACCCTTTCAACCTAACAAGTAGTGTACGTATTTATCCTCATAAGAAAGTATGTGTTTTCTAGACGACCCAGAACCTGCTAAATGATGATTTGTGATGTTTCTACCCGTGGAAAGGTTGGGAACCTTAGTTTATTTTTGTAAAACTGAACAAGCGAAATGCTATAAACTGTGAGTCAACGCCCTAACCCATAAAGCATTGACGGCGAGGCGATAACTGACGCCCAGATTGAACCGTTACAAATTGAACTTTTCAGCGTCAATCGATACTTTTGTATAGTCAACTTGAAAAAAAATACAATTTGACTGCAGTTTGAATAATAATTCACTTGTATAATTGCCAAATTATATATTTTAAAGAGTAGAAATTCCATTCATGATGGAAATAACAAAACATCAAATACATTTACTTTTGTAAAAACAATCAATCAAAACATCATTTACTTTGTCTACCGAGAATAGCGATGATTTGTTATTTGACTTAGATTTTGTTCAAGCGTGTAGTAAACAAAATGTACAATAAAATACTAACTTTCTAATCAAGCTTTCTTGTTTGTCTAAAAATAAACCACGTAAAAGTTTATAGAATATAGCTTCATAACTAAGTCAAAGGGTTTCACACAATTTCTGATTATTCTTATTTTCTGTTTTGTTTGACGACCGATGTGGCGCGGTGGGCGAAAGTCCGCCTGCGACGCAGAAGGTTGCGGGTTCGATTCCCGCCTCGGAACAATTGTGTGTACGATCTGCAGATATTTGTTCCGGGTGTTCTGGTCGTTTTCTATGTATAATAAAAAATATCTATCTATGTAATGTATTGTATTATGTATATCAGTTATCTAGTACCCATAACACAAGCTCTGCTTACCATGGGGCTAGATAATGCTGTGTGAATTGTTCAGCATTATTTATTTATTTATTATTATTATTATGTTTCATAATCTTTAAGTTACTCTCAAAGGTACTCGTAGCTAAGTTTGTAGTACATACAAAGTCTTCAAACATACGAGAAAGTAAAGTAAGAAATGTTGTTGCTACATTTACAAGATGACTATCAGACTATCAAGAAACTAGAAGAGCTAAATTTGTGTCCGTCAATTACATTTATTAAAGTGAGAACAAGACGGAAACTTAACGCAAAACCCTCCTTCAAGTTGCCTATGCCATCTCGACGAGGTATCTTTATTCAAAACTGTTACGTTACCTTGTCAGTAAATAAATACCCTGCGAAAACTAGCGCCTTCCCTTCCCTGAGAATAAAGACCATTTGTTATTTTGGATGCACCATTAGGTTCTTGAGAAGTTTTTGTGCGACCCTTTGGTTCGGGGAAAAACATTTTCTGTTTGCGTCTACAATACTTTGACTTGTCTGGAAATCTTTTCGATGATAGCAACTGATAACATTCCTTACGTAGTGGTTACTTCGTGGTTTATAATAATCATTTCTTAAGAGCAAAGTTAAATGGTAAACTTATTTAAGAACAATTTAATGAAAAAGTAACCTTACTGAAACGGTAAGTACTTGTTTCAAAATATTGTTCAACTTGAAAAAGAAGGCCTCATCCTAAATGTGTTGCAAGATTCATTGCAGCACTTATTGCCTAGTTAGACGACACCGAAACTGTGTCGTCTACACCGATACTACAAGTCAGTACCTAGATCACCATGCGCTATGTAGGAATCCATATAACCTACACAAATCTGATATACTAGTGTTACATAACGTCGCGAAAGCTTGAACATAACTCAAACTATGTAGGCCAAGCCCGCGGCGCACAACTAGTGGCAAAATAAATAGGTCGCTATGTGTCTGATTAAAGAGATAAGTTTGCCTGGGTACACAGGTTGTTTATTTGCATTAGCAATTTACAGCCATGCTTAAGGTAACAAGTCGAGACACCTACGACGCTTTCCACGAAATTAGTGAACATCCACACTGTAACTTGAATGAACAAGTTCAGTCTAACTTTGGCTGCGAAAGATTTACCGGGGAAGTTTGATTTCTCAGCGCGAGTAAACTTAAAACTGTGCGTTTTAGTTTCACCTGAGCTGAAAAATATTGTATGGGTCGAAAATAAAGCTGAATTAGTTAGGTATGTAGTTTCTTTTTTTGTATCAGTGAGTATCTTACGTGGCGTATGATGTAGCTAGAGCGTCGTTAGGACGCTTCCGATTGTTATTTATAAATGTATTTATTTATAAAGTAAAGTAAAGTAAAAAATCATTTATTTCTTTAGGCTTACAAAATAAGCACTTAGACAAGTCATATTTTATATATAAATTATTATTTAAATTTTTTTTACTGTTCACTTCAATTTTTTGTCCACTAGTGGAAGAAGTGAAAAGTAACCACTAGCATGTTCATCTCTTATATGTCTAATACATGGTTATTTGCCTATTTAAGTCTAAATATGATATGATTCGATACATGTCAATATTTAAGTAAAGCTATGCACAACAACAAATTACTTACTACATACTAGTGTCGGTGCGAAACTGAGCGACATCTGGCCAAGCATTAACATCATTGAGATAATCATTTATGGAGTAGAAAGCCTTCTTGATGAGATTTAGTTTTATGTAATTTTTAAATTTACGAATAGGGAGCTCAGTTGCTTCAGATGCAAGCTTATTATAGAAGCGCACGCTATTGCCTATAAATGATTTCCCTACCTAGTGTAATCTAAATAATGGGATGTGTAACTTGTTCTAGATTGTTTGCAAGTCTGCAGATAGCATGTTTTATTTGTAAATTTTTAATTGTATCTGTACTATGTTATCGCTTAGATAACTTAGCGCACTTATATGACATTGCCTATTGGTATTTTCTATTATTACACTTATCTGAAAGAAACTTACCAAATTACGAGTACCATGCAATGATGGCCCTTAATGTCGTTAAATTTTGCCCCAACCCGTTATATTTTGCTAGCAAAACATCTCTCATAAGCAAGGTATCTTAATACGAAAACTTGAGACATCAGGTATGTTACACTCACTGACTACCCATTATATAAAACAACAGTGCTCAAGTAAAATTGCACCTTGTTTGGTTAAACCATGGTTTAACCTGATTGGTACATGAACCATGGTATATTCTGTAGGTAAATACAAAAGTTGCTGATTTTATATTCTAAGGAAACCCAACCAAGTTTAAAGTATTGTTCTCAGAATGCTTTGAAAACTTGTAACTTGTTTGGCTTGAAGAAGAAAGTTTTTTCCGATCGTAGGTAGACTCAGAACGTACATAGGTTTCATCATCATCATCATCATCATTAGCCTATAGCAGTCCACTTCTGGACATAGGCCTCCCCCAATCAGCGCCATAGCGCCCTGTCTTCAGCTTGCCGCATCAACCTTCTACCTGCAGTCTTTCGTAGGTCGTCGTCCTACACTACGTTTACCGAGTCGTGGTCTCCACTCAAGAACACGTTTGCCCCAGCGGCCGTCGGTTCTTCGCGAGATATGGCCGGCCCACTGCCACTTCAGCTTGCTAATTCTTTGAGCTATGTCGATAACCTTGGTTCTCTGTCTGATGTATTCGTTACGAACCCGATCTTTCAGAGAAACTCTCTTTCCATAGCTCGCTGAGCGACTTTGAACTGGTGGACCAGCCCTATGGTGAGTGTCCACATCTCAGTTCCGTAGGTCATAACGGGTAGGACGCACTGGTGCATACATAGGTTTACCTATCATAATTTTCATCTTTATAACTTAGTTTCAGCCTGCGGCTTCGCTCGCTTAGTGTTTATGGAAACGTATTAAAGTTATTTCTATCGCATGGCAACTGTTTAATGGGAAAAAGCGGTCTATGTTAGATTCTAGGCTTCGACCTATATCTATCAAAGATTTCAGCTTGATCCGTTCAGTAATGAATGAAATGAAATGAAATGAAAAAGGTTTATTTGACACGACACATAACAATTTTAAAAACACAAAGGATAACTAAGAACTAGGCACAAACTTTATTACTAAAATAATGGGGGTTACACAGTTATATATTTAAAAATACAAAACAAAGAAAAAACAAAACAAAATACCCCCAGATTATTTTAGAGCTCAAAAATTTATGATTACAAACAAAAAATAAAAAACTAGGTACCCAACTAAACCAGTAGTTTTGGCGTAAAGAAGTAACAAACATCCATCCATCCACGAACTATCGCATTTATAATATTAGTGTGATTGTCTAGTTATTACACAGTATGTTAATGATTTCTTCAAAAAAAATACGAACTATTTTAATAATAAGTATTTACTAACCAGAACCATCTATTTGACGACCGATGTGGCGCGGTGGGCGAAGGTCCGCCTGCGACGCAGGAGGTTGCGGGTTCGATTCCCGCCTCGGAACAATTGTGTGTACGACCTGCAGATATTTTGTCCAGCATCAGAATTTTCCAACATTATTTATTTATTTATAAAAATACAGCAGTTAGCTTACAGTCTAACACCAAAACACTAACTACTAGACTTAAAAAAGACAGAAACATAAATTAAATACAAGATTACAAACAGTTATACATAAAAAGATAATTTATTTAAAAGTAAAGTACGATCTTTAACTGAAGTAGATATGGCTTAAATTATCATTAAATATTTCCACATGTTGGAACTGTTGTAAGAAATCGTTGAGTAGTGCGAGTGCTCTGAGTGTAGGAGCGTTTTTTTTATTTATTTACCAACTTAAAGATATTGTTACATAAAAAAGCTTAAAAATAACAAGAAGGAAACCACAAAGGTTTGTATAGATGTGTTATTAGCACACGTTACCGGCGTGTTGCGTACGCACTGCTTGTAGAGCAAAGAGCCGATGGAACCTGCGTCCCATTCGAACCATCAATAAATAATATTGTGAAACAGACCATGTACCTAGAAATCAGTTAAACTTTATAAGACACACTTACCCACACGTAAGGAACGTTTATATTAATAAATTAATTATATTAATAAAATGTTTATAGTTTATGTTTTTTGTTTGCATTTTACGTACCAAAGTAAAGTACGATCTTTAACTGAAGTAGATATGGCTTAAATTATCATTAAATATTTCCACATGTTGGAACTGTTGTAAGAAATCGTTGAGTAGTGCGAGTGCTCTGAGTGTAGGAGCGTTTTTTTTATTTATTTACCAACTTAAAGATATTGTTACATAAAAAAGCTTAAAAATAACACGAAGGAAACCACAAAGGTTTGTATAGATGTGTTATTAGCACACGTTACCGGCGTGTTGCGTACGCACTGCTTGTAGGGCAAAGAGCCAATGGAACCTGCGTCCCATTCGAACCATCAATAAATAATTTTGTGAAATAGACCATATACCTAGAAATCAATTAAACTTTATAAGACACACGTACCCACACGTAAGGAACGTTTTTATATTAATAAAATGTTTATAGTTTATGTTTTTTGTTTGCATTTTATGTATATATATACACATATATATATATTTATATTATCGTACCATGGTTTTTTATTCTTTTTATTTACTTTTTATTGCATGGCGCATGGTGTTGGCTTAAATTAAATTATTAAGTTAATCAAGTGATAATATATGTAGGTATTAGCCTATTATTATGTTTTTTTTTTGTCAATGGCTTTTTAAGTGTTCTTATTACTACAATTTTTTTTTTTTTTATTTCTTTGCGTAGGCCTATTCGTGACGTCACCTGTACGGGCTCTAACGGAAGACCAGCGCTGGCTAAGTCTCTTACGGAGCTTAGCCAGCATTATGCTGAGTTAGAACCCTTTTGTAACAACTCTCTAAATGTACCTATTCTATAAGTGTGTATTTTTTATGTTAATTTAAGTTGTTATGAATAAATGTCTTTCTATTTCTATATTATTTTTAGAGCGAACAGTTTTTTGTTTTTTATAACGTTCAAGATCAAACGATAAAGCCCAGCGTTATTTTTACGTCACCATTCCCGCTTTAAGAATTACAATACCTAAAATTTACGAAGCACATAACATTGCCTATTATTACGGAACAATTATCCATCTTCCGCCCTTTAATGAGAAACTATAAAATAGCAATTAACTAAGCAATTTCTCAAAGTATACGGTGTGGCTTGTAATTTTACTTTGCCCGCATAATAAAACTTATTTAAAATAACTATTTCCTTAATTGTTTTTTATCGGGTTTTTTATCTGTTGCTTGGAACTTTGTAATGGGGAGCAGTTGTTTTTAAAAGATGTAATTAAATCTTACCTAGTAATTAAACACGAAATTATAAAATTATCAATATTTACTGAGGAGAAAAAAAAAAATTTATTCCGGGTGTTCTGGGTATTTTCTATATTTAATAGAAAATATCTATCTATGTAAACAATGTATTGTATTTAGTCATTTTTATAGTAAGTTATTGTATTATTTATAATTGTGTTGTTTTTTCTTCTTTGATTCAATTTTTTATCGGATCGTTTAAATTATAATAAAAGCTTTAAAATATAAACGACTATTTTTTGCTTCTGGCTTCGCACGCGTTGCTGTCAAAACGTTTTAATTTTATTTCTAACCCATAGAAACTGATATATGGGATAAAAAGGAGTTATTCCAACCATTCATGCGAAGATACATCCGTTCGCATGTATAATATTAGTGATGTTCTATAAATCTCACCTATAAGCCATTTTTGTGCGGCTGGGAATGCCTATAGAATCGTAAGCTTCACAGTGGTTCAAAGTGTAATTTTGTTCCAGCTTCGACGTCCGTGGGCGGTCCTTCAACAAAGCCCTACAGTGGTCGGACCCGAATGTCTTCGGACCGAGAGCTGACTTCGTGACCATCACCCGACCAGCTTCCCTCACGCTTAACACCGTCCAGCTGGATGATGAGGGCGTGTATCGGTGTAGAGTAGACTTCAAGAACTCACCAACAAGGAATTTTCAAATTCGACTCTCTGTTATTGGTGAGTAGGCTTTAAATACGTTGTAATATGTTTCTAGGTTATACATGTTTGGGTTTGTATAGTGTGATTTGTGGCCTGGATGAAACGCGTTGCTGGAATACAACTTATCGCTTTAACACTTTGAATGCGATTTTTTTTCGACGACTGCGATCTTTTTTTTAACCTAAAAAATTCGTGCTGCCGCTCTACACAGCGGTTGTGTTGCGCCGCACATGCGTTTCCTTCGAAAAATATTACGGCTGTGCTGAGTAACACAGATCTGTATTTTCTCAACCGCTGCGCTAGTGTGGATTTACGCATATTAATCACTTGTAGAAAACACATACCGTGTGATTTCAGCACTCAAAGTGTTGATAATCGATCTGACGAACTGAGACTTAACGAAAGTGTCAGATATTCCAGCTCTTAATTTATGCTCTGACCCTCCGTTTTCACCGTGCGATGTAATCAACAAATTTTCAGTAGTTTATATCCATTTAAACACGCCTCTCAAATTAAAATAACAAATCATTTTAAATATACTACATGTTTAAGCTAGCCTAATTCAATTCCCGAAACGTAGTTTTATAGCAGGCACTGCAGCTTCATTGCGTTATAAAGCACTTAAAACCTTGCGGAAGCTAAATGAAGGCAAGTATTTACATTTTCAATTGCGCACACTCAAAATATAATTGGCCCCATAACGAGTGAAACGGTTTTCGCAAATAACGCTGCCACAAAGCGTGGACCCCCCAAACTAGAATGGGAATCGTCGCAGATGCTCGGATTCCCACAACGAAAAACTTGAGCGCAAAATGTCTGCTCTATGCTGAAAATTTATAAGAGAACCTTATCTAAAAGCCAGCCTTTCAGCGGCTTCTGCTGCGAGAGCGATGCAAAACAAAGCTTTGTTAGAGCTTCTTTGAATTTCGGTAAGGAAAATGAGAGGTTACACACGACCCCTGCCCCGTCAAAGAAGACGCGAGTGCTGTTATTACTATAATGTAGTGTGATATCACGTCGAGTGCCGCTCCGCGCGCCGCTACCCAGTAAACGTACCCGGCAATTTACAGTTATTTATGTGCACGACCGAAAACACGTTTGTTGTTCCCTAATTTGCCTATATTTCATTGGATACCTCCGAGGATTATATCGATCAACGGAATAGGATCACGGAATACGTTCTGTTTTGTTTATTGAGATGATTTTGAAGTCGTTGCTTGCTCCTTCTTTAAGCTATACAGGATATTTATCGCATCATATCGGTTTCCACCTTCTATTTCCAACCTATGCACCGCATTGCAGTGATCATAATGATGAAGACAATCACTACCGAAAAAATACTTTGCCGTCATTCTTAGAGTGGTGAGCATGGGTTTGCAGAAAACCAAAACGATAATTTGTTTACTACCGCTTAATTATTCGATCGACAATCGACTTGGCATGTCCTAATTTTCTGATAGGCTTACTTAGATAGACTATACAATCTGGGATTTATTCTTGAGATAACATTATGGAGGATAAAATTATAGAGCTCAATACTTTTCGTTATACAACCTGAAGTCGGCTTTTAACTATGGTGAGAGATATATAAGCATCTCAGGGTAAACGGTTCAATTTTAAATTATGGTGAGCGTTATGAATATATATCACGAGATGTAATATGTATATCGCATAGTGAAAAGCCAGCTTAAGCTTGACCTCAATAAAAGTAAAATACGTATTCAGAATAATAAACATTTCCTATTAGACTATATTTTATTGGATGGTAAAATACATACTTCCCTATGACAAAAACAAACGAATGGTATGAGATATCGGAAACGTTTTTTTGTTTTGACGTTTGTTTTAAGGCAATGCCAAACAGAATTGACTCACAAAGTGATTTTTATTCCCGCACCCGGCCAGCACCGCCGCATAGCCTTCCCGAGAATTTATTATACCTTGCTTATCTACATATGTTTATCGTGAATTTTAAATTGTAAACGAGCTCCACTTTAAAACAGCAGTTCAGACTGTGTGAGTTAAAGGCGTTTGTACATAGCAACTTTCTAAGGTATAGTTTTCTCGTTAAGTTATAGTACGTATAAGTTAACTAGTACCCAAAACATAGGCTATGCTTAGCTTGGTGCTAGATGATGTTTGGTGGATTGTCCAACAAAAAATTTTTATTATGTATTTACAAAACAAATGCAAAATTTGTGGTAGGTACACATAGACAGGTCAGTTTTTTTAATAGGTTTGTTAGAGAGGTCAAGGTCTGACGACCGATATGGCGCGGTGGGCGAAGGTCCGCCTGCAACGCAGGAGGTTGCGGGTTCGATTCCCGCCTCGGAACAATTGTTTGTACGATCTGCAGATAATTGTTCCGGGTGTTCTGGTCGTTTTCTATGTATAATCAAAAATATCTATCTAGGTATGTATTGTATTATGTATATCAGTTATCTAGTACCCATTACACAAGCTCTGCTTACCATGGGGCTAGATAATGCTGTGTGAATTGTCCAGCATTATTATTTATTATTATTATTATTATAATGAGTCTGATGAAATAAAAGGTTCAAACATTACATCATAATATCTAACGCATTTGTATGTTTGTAGGGCTTACGTCAAAAATTCTGAACAGTCCGTTAAAACTTATATAGAAATTCAAATTCATTGATTTTGCGAAACATGGGTAACAAGGATGTTAGATTAAAGATAGGAGCATAACCATGATCAGCTTTATAAAGGTTTTATAGCAGCATGCAAAGTCACTATAAATGTAGGTATTATAAATTATTACAATGTCAGGATTTAAATTAATTATTAATCATATCAACTAACAGTAAAAGAGAGTCGATAGAAGTCAAGAGAGTCAATAGACAATCTCTGGGTTATTTTGTAACAGTAACAATATTAGCAATGTTTTGACCGTATATGTTATCAATAACTTCACGGAACATAATGTTAATTCAGCACAACATTGCTGCTAACCACTAATCGTTATTATTTTAATTACGTGGAATATAAAGCAATTTAATTCTGTTTAATTGCAATAATTATGAGGCCACCGCAGCCGGTATGTTCAACGTTCATTCAGTTCTCATCCGGTCTATGTATAGTAAATGATTTGCAATTAAAGTATCTATGGCACACTTTACTTTAAATGCTTAATTTTTCTTAGGTTACCTACACACTTTTGAAGTTTCTTCGTGAGTAGGTATCACTTCTTTTTTTCAATAGCCTTATAAAACCGTTGGTTTCGAAGGCTTGCGTAAAATATATATAACATTTAATAACAATATTTTAGAAAATCGTTGTCAAAAATAATTCGATGAACGTAATTCGTAACGTTTCTTTTATTTGATTGTAACTTTCTGTGTTAATTATGATTGATACAAAAATGCAGGTAGATGCTGGATGCGTCAAGCTGAAGTATTAACACATTGAGTGCTGAAAACGCACGGTATGAGTTTTCTACAAGTGACTAATGTGCGAAAATCCACACTAGCACAGCGGCTGAGAAAATACAGATCTTTGTGACGCAGCAGAGCTGTAATATTTTTCGAACGAAACGCATGTGCGGCGCAACACAACCGCTGTGTAGAGCGTCAGCACGAATTTTTTAGGTAAAAAAAAAGATCGCAGTCGTCGAAAAAAAACCGCAGTCAAAGTGTAAGGTCTTTGGCTGAAAAACAGCGCTGAATAAAATAATATTCAGCACACGCTGAGCCAACCCCTATTTCGGCGCGGGGTCATGGAGGTAGTCTTATTTTAGTCTTAATATCACCTATTTGTGTCGTTTACCCCCATGATAAACTTCTTTGTTTGTTTATTCTATGCCTAAATCCGATTTGCGAGCACGCTGTGAGAGGCGTAACAGATTCGGGACATATTGAAGAGATGTCCGGTGGGATCCAGTTTTGCGACATTTTGGAAACACCCTGAGAGTTCTGCACTTTTTAAAGTATTTTGTACCTGTGTCTAAATAAATGTTTTTTCTATTCTGTTCTGAAGTAAGGGCGCTATGGCGTTCATTGGGGGAGGCCTATGTCCAGCAGTGGACTAATATAGGCTGATGATGATGATAATGAATACAAAAATACGTGAGAACAAAATTTACAAAAATACGTTTTTACGGTTACCCGTAAAAACGTATTTTTGTAATATAAAATAATATAAAAAAGTAAAGTAAGACTACTAACTTATGTTAGTAGTCTTACTTTACTTTTTTATATTTTACTCACTCTCTACTCGGCTCTCTAAACCTTCAATAATACAGTTCGAAGCTAGACACTAAAAAGGGTTGCCCTATTTCCTGCGGTTCTACTTCCTCCACTAATTCTTTCCAAGACTGGGTTTTGAGTTAAGTGAGGCGATACATAACGGTTAAGTGGGGCCGCTGTGTTGTTACCGTAAGTCATCGCTTTGCGCTACGTTCTACTTGGCAATACAGCCTGCTGTAGCTGTTGTATTTATTTTTTCACTTTACTTTACTATATAGACATATATAGGCCTCCTCATCGTTTTCGATGACCCTAGATATCACGGATTCTTCTATCATGAATTCATGAACATACACCTCACCGCTTGCGATATTGACCTATAATAGGTTAAGGAATTAATAGTTAACACTTTGACTGCGGTTTTTTTTCGATGACTGCGATCTTTTTTTTACTTAAAAAATTCGTGCTGCCGCTCTACACAGCGGTTGTGTTGCGCCGCACATGCGTTTCGTTCGAAAAATATTACAGCTCTGCTGAGTCACAAAGATCTGTATTTTCTCAGCCGCTGCGCTAGTGTGGATTTACGCATATTAGTCACTTGTAGAAAACTCATACCGTGCATTTTCAGCACTCAAAGTGTTAAATTCTTCAACAAAGGTCCATAAAATTACAAACAATAGATTCAGATTCTATAATGGCAACATAGTTACAGGTCTTGGCTCTTGGAATGTACATTCATACTTATTATGTAAGTATCTAGTGATATTAACTTATAGTGGTCTTAGGTGTGACCTGTAGCAATAACCACTTGACAGTCCATGGTGACTACAGTCACCAAATAAAAACTGGCCTTAACTGTCCGTGGGGAGTACAGTCACCAGCCGGTCGCCAGCTGACTTACTTCAGTTTTATCTAACATTTCAATTAACGCGTCCTAAATTAGTTCTGCGTCTAGTTACTAGATGGCTCATTAGAAAATTTTTCATTTGCGAAATTCATTCTTTCCTGCATGTGCCTTTTGTAGCCACATGCAGGAAATAATGAAAATTTAAGAATAGAAAAAAAAAAGCGTCATTCAGCCATTTCTAAAGTTGGTTCGACGATATAAAAAATAACATTGCTAGTCCAGTCAATGAAGGGTTAAAAGGATGGAAAATTCGAAAGCAGAAAGTTTGACTTTGGAACTTGTTTGGACTAGTTAGAAGACAATTAACAGACAAGTATCATGTTTAGTGTATTGACTGGACTACGTGTATTAATAATGAATAATAATAATTGATAATAATGAAAAATATAAAAAAATATGACCTGTCTATGTGCTTATTATAAAAAAATTGTTAAACACATTCTTTGTAAAAAAGCTTATTACAAAATATCAGATCACTTAGAAGATAAAAAAGCTTGGAACGAGTTTTGCTCCAACTCAAAATCTACCAACTTACAAATAAGCAAATCAAATGTACTAGACACATAAGTTATGAATATACTAGTGGTTTCTTCTCACTTCTTCCACTGGTGGACAAAAAATTGAAGTGAACTATAAAATATGACCTGTCTAAGTGCTTATTTGTAAGCTTAAAGAAATAAAAACTTTTCATTTTCATTTTCATTTATTTGTAAGCTTAAAGAAATAAAACTTTTCATTTTCATGTATTCTATTATTTGTCGTTTCTTTACTTTCGTATATTTTTTTATGCTACGATTTTTATAAGTCATAAATATAATATAAATAAATATAAATAATGCTGGACAATTCACACAGCATTATCTAGCCCCATGGTAAGCAGAGCTTGTGTTATGGGTACTAGTTAACTGATATACATAATACTATATATTACATAGATAGATTTTTTTTATTATACATAGAAAACGACCAGAACACCCGGAACAAATATCTGCAGATCGTACACACAATTGTTCCGAGGCGGGAATCGAACCCGCAACCTCCTGCGTCGCAGGCGGACCTTCGCCCACCGCGCCACATCGGTAGTCATAATAATTTTCGATTTATCGATTTATATCTTTAGAGCGTGTCATTTATATTCGTAGGTCTTGGAAACTTGGACTATTCAGTATTTATAATTATAACCTTCTTTTCACGCTAATATATTTTATGTTTTTTTTTTGTAATTAGGGTGTTTGTTACCTCCTTGCTTCAAAACTGATACTGAACAAATAGTGCTGAAATTTTGCATAGATGTTGGCAGTTATACCTGGATGAACATATAAATAAATTAAAAAAAACAGCTTTATTAACCTAATACATACTGCAATGAAAATAAAAATCCTATTATCTAAACTTCTTAGTAAATTATAACTAAATAGCCTTGAGTATCTATCTTGTTTAAATCATCATCATCATCATCAGCCTATATCAGTCCACAGCTGGACATAGGCCTCCTCCGATGAGCGCCATTGCGCCCTGTCTTCAGCTTGCCGCATCCAGCATCTACCTGCAGTCTTTCGCAAGTCGTCATCCCACCTGGTCGGAGGGCGTCCTACACTACGTTTACCGAGTCGTGGTCTCCACTCAAGAACACGTTTGCCCCAGCGGCCGTCGGTTCTTCGGTTCTTGTTTTAATCATGTATTAACATATAGACTACTTTTTACCCCGGAAAACGGGTACAAAGCAGCAGTCGAAAGTTAGTATCGCATAAAATTTTAATTTAGTACCTACACACGAGCCAAACCCGATGTAGAATGTTTGTAAACAAAGCGCCCATACTTAACCTAAAATTCATTCTGTTGAGTGAGTCTTTAAATACGCAACTTACAATTTTAGTCGAATTTAGTCGATTGGTGTTAATTCCCTCTATATAAATATTGCTTACAATTATATCTAAAAATCGAAGCAAGTGAGTTTCAGATATTAAAAAAACATATAATGTTATTAACAATTCATTTATAACGGAATATTTACTATGATTTAATTTTTGATAAAACTTACCCGTACTCTTTAGTTATTTCGTGATCATGACTCATAAAACTGTGCAGTAATATTGAAAACTCAAAAGTCATATCATGATCAAGAAAAATCAATCAGGAAAATATCCCGTTATAAATAATAAATAAATAATGCTGGACAATTCACACAGCATTATCTAGCCCCATGGTAAGCAGAGCTTGTGTTATGGGTACTAGATAACTGATATACATAATACAATACATAAATGATATTTACTTGTTGGTGTCATGGTTTGTTTATAAGAATTCTACATCGACTTTTGCTAGTGCATAAGTCATTATATCTGCATTCATATTACCTAGGTAATAACAGAAAAACTACACAAATTTCAGCCAAGTCCATTAAAATCCAACTTTAACTTCTTTTATGGCGCCGCTTGCTTTTTGCTACGGCTTTGCCAGTGCATTCATCATCAACCTACTCGTATATCAGTCCACTGCTGGACATAGGCCTCCTACAATGAGCGCCATAGCGCCCTGCCTTCAGCTTGCCGCATCCAGCATCTACCTGCAGTCTTTCGCAGGTCGTCATCCCACCTGATCGGAGGGCGTCCTACACTACGTTTACCGAGTCGTGGTCACACAAGAACACGTTTTCCCCAGCGGCTGTCGGTTCTTCGCGAGATATGGCCGGCCCACTGCCACTTCAGCTTGCTAATTCTTAGAGCTATGTCGATAACCTTGATTCTCTGTCGGATGAATTCGTTACGAATCCAGTGCATTAAAAACCCAATAAAACTCTAAATCCTCGTTGACATGTTGATGAGACTCCACTTTTACGATATCTACCAAAAAATTTATTCACTAGAAGCAAAGTTTTACAGAAAGCTGATTTTGGCCTATGAACTGTTTTTTTTTACTAAAAATGGTTTAATCAACACGATTTTAATAAATAAATAAAATAAAAAGTATTTATTTCAAGCATTTACTTTCTCTATTAGTAAATAAACAAGAATCTTAAAAACTAAAAGGATTGCTTCATTGTTGATTATGCCACCCTCAAATAAACTGGTTTTCCAAGTTAAAAGCTGTTAAAGTTCTATATTTGAATCTATGAAGTACTCGTAAGTACGGTAAGTTCTTTACAAGCACGATAGAGGCGCTGTACTGTATTTATTTATTGTAGACTATTTAACAGTCTTCAGTTAGCTCAATGTTTACTAAATTATGTGTTTAGTTTGCCAAATGTTTTAATAGTAAATACAAGTTACAATCTAATAATATAAACAAATTTGTTTCTATTAATTAACTATGTGAAATTCACTACATAGTATAAAACAAAATCGCTTCCCGCTGTCTGTCTATCCCTATGTACCTATGCTTAGATCATTAAAACTACGCAACGGATTTTGATGCGGTTTTATATTTTATTTCGATTAATAGATAGAGTGATTCAAGAGGAAGGTATATATTATATGTATATAATATATATAAATGCATCCCCGCGAAGACGGGGTGGTTTCGCTAGTTCTTTTTTTTTTTTTTTTTTCATTTTCTTTTATTAAAGATTATAAGTGTATATAAGCGCTGGTAACAGGCGCTGAAAACCAGCTTTCATCTTAAATTCAGCGACGTCGCGTTCATATTTCGTGAGTTTGTAAGCGCCCTACAGAAACAAGCCGAAGTTTCAACTCCGCGAAATGTGATTATGTAGCAAACTTTAAGTGAATTGCTCAACATGAACTTGTGAAACTTAATTGTTGAAATTAATATAAACGGCTTTGTTAAGTACTTCAATACTTTTATTTTAGAAAATCTTGAAATATTACTATTTCTTCTTTCATAATCGAACTTTGATAACGGATTGTCAAACCAATTTCAACGCATCTTTGAAAAAATAGACAGATAGAGCATATTGATTGTTATCTAAGGTAGAACAGATAAAAATCACATCGCATCGTCATACATTGCGTAAATTATAGTAGCTAGACGAGATCAGACCTACGCGTCCTAGTGGGAACACTCACAGGACACTGTCCACTAAACAAACACCTCTTCACCATCGGAGCAACAGACAGCCCTCTGAATCAGCTGCCCACGTAGTCCTGGAATGCGGGGGAGTAACAGCGCAGCGACTAGAAATCCTCAACCACCCGAGGTCACTCCGCGAAACCTGTGAAGATCCCAGGGGTATTCTGCGCTTCTGGACGGAGTTAGGCTGGTTAAACTAGCAAACACACCACGCACAAAGGACCAATCGGAGTCTAAGTGCGGAAACAGGAGTACAACTACCATACCAAACCATACCATAGTAGCTAGAGGAATGATGTTCAAATATTTTACGCATTCGATTACGTTGTGACGTAATTTGTTCTCGATTCTACCTGAGACACGGCAATGCTTGGCCTACTGTTTCTAGATTCCAATCAAACATTAAACGTTGTTAGCAACTGTCTGAATACAATTAAAGCCCAACAATACAAACTTGCCAATTACCTGAATCCGCTCAGCAAAACCCTTTCGAAGGGTTCGAAACCTCTGGAATTCAGCTGAGCTATTGCTTCATTAAGAAACGAGAAGAGTATAAAAAGTTTGGCTAAAAATGCGGGTCAACCGTGGAGAATCATTGTGGGGATAATACTCTTTGCCCAATTAACTGATTATGAAGCCAAGTCAATAGCAAGAGGACAATTTAACGACCAAATTTTTCAGCGTTATTTATCCATAAAGTGCATCATTAAGGTCCTTATTTACACTAAAAGATAGTTACTCATTTATATGCACCTCATACACCCTATAAAGAAAGTATAAAAGAACCATTAATAGAATTAGTTATATTTTATTTATAGTAGATAGGTATTTGTATGTAACATAATATGAAATTTCATGTCGTAATTAACTACATAATAACGCACACAGATCCCCTTTTTCAATCCAACGATCCTATCCCTCCACGGTTGTCTGGTTGAGATCGCTCTTGAGCGATAAGACCGCCAAATTGTCACATATCTTGTATTTTTATTTTTTTATCTTGTTTGTTTTATTATTAAGTGTGCAATAAAAGTATTGTCTATCTATCTATGTATCATCCTCTAGGTGACGGTACAGTTTCTCAAAAGGCGGTGTTGCCACATCAATATCGTTTCATTAGCACTTTTCACAAGAAACCCCCTAAAAAGAGGCGTCTAGCGCGAAACGTTCGCTTGAATTAATAAGTACAACACTGAATTTGAATTTAATGAAACAAGTTGGCTGCGAGCAGCTGAGCGTGTATCGATCCAGTTCATAATAAGAAATGAAACGATTCCGGCAAAGTACGTCGCGCCTCGTCGACTTGCTAAGTGCTAACGCGTCGTTGAGTCTCTCAATATAAATTATCTACCATTATTATGGATTTGGAATACTGCTCATAAATGTTTGGTGCTGAAGAATGAGAAGAACACACATTTTGATTATATAGAGTTTTTGCTGGTGAATTAAACTTACATCGCAAAGAAACGCTTAATAGTTTCTTTGCAAGAAAGTTTCTTATAAAACATTATCCACCAGTATACCCATCTTGTGTTTTAGGGATACATTTCACAACAGTCGACTCAAGTATCTGGAATCAAGTAAAGGTATAAACGCAAGTAGCCTGTCTCTTTAATTCGGCTCCAAACGATCTAGCATATAAAACCAATAAACGAAAGGAGCAACGTCCATATCTGCATACTCAAAGAATTTTAAACCTCATCGTAGGTACCCAGCAACATAAAATGCGTCTTTATTTTATGACGGCTTAAGAACGGAAACCGATAGACTATCCGAACGAGATTCTTCAAGAAAATCGGATGTCGTAAAACGTAACTCAGTTTTAAGTTATAGCCCGTGCAATATGTACAAATTCTCAAGTCATACTAGGGCGTGTGGAAAACTCGTAAAATCTATAGTGTTCTCCATAACGCGGAATGCAATAAAGCGGCGCACATCTGTAGGTACAGTCGCAACCAGATACATCGATGAGAAGTTTACAATATACCCAAAATGGAAGCAGGAAGTGGCGTGAGTGAAACCACCGAATCAGCTTGCGCTAGTAATAATAATTTTCTCTCACATACCCTCGAATACGGGAAAACTAAGGCATAGTACAGACCGACCAGCCTAATGTTTTCTTAAACGTTATACTCTCCTACAAAAGTATTTTTCTAGATCAGCATACTTAATTCCACTAAACATGCCCAAACGGGGTTTGGTGGTAATCACCACGCTTGGCTTACTGATTGGTGGTCGCATTGATGGTTTCAAAAACATAGAGAAGGATGTAAAAAAAATTTTTTTTTTCATAGAGGAACCTACATCCATCTATTTATACATAAAAAAAAACATTAAAGTAATAGAGAAAATGACGAATTCGGTCTCCACTCAGCCTGTGGGTAGAGCACATCATACCCTAACGCTGGCCGTAAGTTGCTATTTGCCTCTGGTAGGTTAGACTCAAAGAGCTACCACAGTCTAAGTTGCAGGGTCGATTCTTATGTCCGCCACTGTAAAACTTTTCTAAGCTAAATTATTTCTGCACGTGTAGGAACCAAAACGAGAGAATAATGACACTAAAGTAAAACCCGCAACCGTCCTGTCTACGTTAGACGCAGTTTTACAGCCCTAACCATGTCCCAGTTAATGCATTATTCACAAGCAATAATTCCAAGTGTAGTCTCAGCTTGAGATTTATCGTCACATCAAGCGTTAGTACGAATAGATCGTTACGGGCGTATTGTCGGATATATTATAATATGAAATTTATATGATAAGCTGGGGAATAAAGGGTTGTGGGAATCCTATTAGGTATGTGTAGCTCGAGACAAAACAGATATAGGTTTGTGGATCGGTTTGTTACCCATGTGGCATCGATGCTCGTTCTCCATGCTGTTATATACATTTCTGACTGCGAGTTGGTATGCAATGACGTCATTTCTTTACACCTGCTCAATTTCCTACAAACCGAGCTACCTGAAACGAGCTAATTAGGGTCATTCTATTGTTATGTTGCTACTGTAAAGGAATCGAAGGTGAAGGCTAGACATTATGGGTTTTTAGGAAGCCGACAGTGTGTACTTTAATTCAATTTAATGTAAAACTTTAAAGAAAAATAGGGTCGAAATGAAAATAAAGGTGGTGTGCGATTTCTATGCTCTCGAGTGTATTTATATAGGTATAAATGTACGTATTTGTTCCGGATTTGTGTGTCGCGGTCTCATGGAACGCGTAGGGATGGTTTACTTAGGCCTTGTACGAGTATATGTACAGTACATCTCAGGAGAGTTGTCCAAAATTCTTTTGTAACATAAATATTAATGACGACTGATGTGGCGCGCTGGGTGAAGGTGACGCAGGAGGTTGAAGCTTCGTTTCCTCATCATCATCAGCCTATAGCAGTCCACTGCTGGACATAGGCCTCCCCCAATGAGCGTCATAACGCCCTGTCTTCAGCTTCGTTTCTTGCCTTGGGACAAATGTTTGTACGATATGCAAGTATTTATTTGGGGTATTCTAGGTATGATCTATGTATAGTAAAAAAAATATGTCTATGTAATGTATTCCATGTATTAAGTATATCAGTCATCTAGTACCCATACCACAAGCTCTACTTAGCTTGGGGCTAGACGATCCTGTGTGGATTGTAATTTTTTGTTTAATATCAATTAGATTTAATATAATAAAAACAAGAAATAGTAACCAAAAAACCGCTACCTACTAAACCACAATTAAAATATTCTACAAAAATATAAGGGTTTTTTGTGTTTATCAAACGGACTATTTACCATGATCGAGCTGCGTTCGATAATAATGAAACCGGTGGTAGTGGTAACGTTCGTAGCAAAAGTCAAAAAATGAGAGTAGATCGGTATGTCTGCCCATAAAAACTTATTTGCATTTGCATTGCCTTCAGTTATTCCGTGATCATGGCGCATGAAACTGTGCCGAAATATTGGATAACTCAACAATCAAATCATGGTAAATATCCCGTTTTAAATGACTTTAGTGTTAATAACCATGATAGGTTCAAAAGTTTTATTTTATATCTCAAGCAAAACCGAACTCTAGTTTTTATCTCTGTATTATTTTCTGTTTTGTGTGGTGTAATAAAGTGTTATCTATCTATCTATCTAGCCAGAATCGGATCGGATCATGTCCAAGGGCTTTAAAATTGAATGTTGTTTCGGGCTATTCCCCTACAGAAGCAAGTTGGCGAATAGCCACCCTTGTAATGACTACTAACTAGCCTGACGGCCGTGTCAACCTCGGGGGGCCTACCACGACACCGCTTATCTACTTGTAAGTTTAAGCTACGCTTTGAATTAAACAGATCGACAATTTTGAGAAAATAGTTACCCATATAATAAACAATTGTGTGGACGATCTGCAGATATTTGTTCCGGGTGTCCTTGTCGTTTTCAATGTATAATAAAAATATCTATCTATGTAATGTATTGTATTATGTATATCAGTTATCTAGTACCCAAAACACAAGCTCTGCTTACCATGGGGCTAGATAATGCTGTGTGAATTGTCCAGCATTATTTATTTATATAATGAATACTTACCCATGTTATATTTTTTATACACTCTAGTTAGTAGTGGCTTTGCTTTATCTATGTTTCAAAATAGTTCCAAAAAGTCAAAGTCAGTTTGGCTTTATCATATATCATCCCGCTTAAAAGGAAAAAACTTGTATGTGGCCCGATACTATTTTTTAAAATCTGTAGATACATGAGTAAAACAACATCTCGTTTCTAGAACAGAAATATTGGGTAATATTAATGAATGGTTAGTATTGGTCAGGTCATTGCTGGTGTAATGGGCATGTGAACCATTATTTTACGTTAATAAGCCCACCAAATTAAGCCGTAATAGTCTACCTAATCTATAATCATATCTAATCCATGGCTCGTATCCCATCCAAAGCACTAATAGTATCTGCTTCATTTAGGTAAAGCTTAATTAATTTAAAAAGCATCTGGTCGGAGCGACGTGTGACCCGAGCGCTGGTGAGTATCATTCAAGCATTGCCATACTGACGACCGATGTGGCGCGGTGGGCGAGGGTCCGCCTGCGACGCTGAAGGTTGCGGGTTCGATTCCCGCCTCGGAACAATTGTGTGTACAATCTGCAGATATTTGTTCCGGGTGTTCTGGTCGTTTTCTATGTATAATAAAAAAAATGTCTATCTATGTACTGTATTGTATTATGTATATCAGTTATCTAGTACCCATAACACAAGCTCTGCTTACCATGGGGCTAGATAATGCTGTGTGAATTGTCCAGAATTATTTATTTATACAGCGGGGCAATGCTGTCAGCGTCTCGGAGACGCTCCCGACTAGTATTGATATGGATCAGTTGAGCTACCTGTAGATTTTTTGCAACAGTCTGCAGTTAGCATGATTGTTTCAGTATTAAATACTAGTTCTAATTTGTTTTTATAATTTGATTAACAAAACGTATAAAGCATATTAAGCATACCTACTTATCAAAAAAAAATCGTATCATTACGTTTCGTCGATGTTCTAATAAAAATGATATAAAAAAATAAATAAAATAAATAAATAATGCTGGACAATTCACACAGCATTAACTAGCCCCATGCTGCATTTTTTAGCTTCATATGAAATATATGAAGCTAAAAAATCCTATTACTTTAATTCATTGGTATACTAAAGTGGCAGTGAGCCAGCCATATCTCGCGAAGAATTGACAGCAAGTGGGGTGTTCTTTAGTGAAGACCACGATGCGGCAAACGTAGTGTGAGACGTCCTCCTCCCAAAGTTGGATGATAATTCTGCAAAATACTGCCGGCAGATGCTGGACACGGGAATGTGAAGACAGGGCGTTATGACGCTCACTAGGGTAGCCCTAAGTCCAGCATTGGACTATTTAG
Source organism: Eupithecia abbreviata (assembly GCA_943735965.1). Classification (NCBI taxonomy): domain Eukaryota; kingdom Metazoa; phylum Arthropoda; class Insecta; order Lepidoptera; family Geometridae; genus Eupithecia; species Eupithecia abbreviata. The sequence goes on along the minus strand of OX030991.1, from coordinate 5,798,622 downwards.
GGCTGATGATGATGCAGTCATTATCCTCAGCCTTTAATAGTCCAACCAGTATAGCAGTGTACAGTAGGTATATCTTAATTGGATACTATTTATTGATGAACATGTCATAGATTCGCTTTGAGAATAGACCCCGTTTCAAGCATTTTGGGTAGCAGTAGAGTTACTTTTGTTACTAATACTGAGGGATCGTAAATTGGTTTGTGGGTCCCATACAGCTAAAACAATAGTTTGTTGAAATGTTTGTCATGTGTAGGGTTTGTTTATTGTGGATTTATAATTGGTGTAGAAATTATTAGAACGGGCCCGGAAACAAAACGTTCCTATATTATATTACATATAATGTATTATATAACATCAGAACTAGATAATAGATAGACAACACTTTATCATACATACAAAACAGAACACAATACAGATATAAATTCTTTTTTTTTTTTTTTTTTAATCATATTTATTTTTAAGGACTTTTACTTAGATATAAATTCTTAGAACAGAGGTTGTATAAAAGGCGCTCTTATCGCTGAGAGCGATCTCCTCCAGCTAAAATATTTTGACCAAAAAATGAAACAAATAATAATAAAAGTAACATGATTATGTTCTATCTTGGTACAACTGGGATAAACCATGCCAATTTAATTACAATATTGTCTAATGCTACAAATGGTTCGGCGGCAACTCACCGTAGTATTTAAAGATTTCAATGAGCTTTGCAACGTGCTTTGAGAGGAGACCACGACTCGGCAAACGTAGTGTAGGACGCTTTCCAGCCAGGTAGGATGACGACCTGCGAAATCTGAGGATACAGGCGACTGGGCCTGTATCTATATAACTAGGACCGCGGTCCCAGTTACCTGATCACATTTTTGAATCGGTCGACTGGGACATATACCTAATTTGCTTCAATGTACAGTTAACAGAAAAATCAAGTTACATAACTCAGGATTTATTTTATGTAGTATTACAGTGAAGTATTTCTTTAGTAAGAATATCAAAAAAACTATATGCGAATGATTCCTAATGATTCCTGCAGGCAGATGCTGGGTGCGGCAAGCAGAAGACAGGGCGCTATGGCGCTCATATTAGGGAGGCCTATGTCCAGCAGTGGAATAACATATGCTGATGATGATGATGAGCTCTCCCACAAGCGTTTTATGAAAAGCCCCGACGTCGCAGTCCTATCGGGTGGCAAATTGAATAATGCACCGTAATGTGTCAACACAATAAGGCTTATGTCGCTTTTGAGCTGGGTCGCTTTGTCTCTGAGATAGGCTTTCGACAAGTGCCTCAGTGTGGAATTTATATTCTATCTAGAGAGGAGGTATAAATGTCTAGGTTTCATATACGTCAAATATCTCTAAGTCAGTCAAGTATGTTCCGAACATTACTTTACTTAATCCATGTCACTCTAGACAAAAACCATAGCTACTCCTTTTGGTCTCTACGGCATATGTACCGTGTAGAGATCAAAGTGAGAGCACGATTAGTCTTTCTTAGTATATTAGCAGTAATATGAATAATTTTAAGTTGGTATGGTAGTTATACTCTTGTTTCCGCCCTTAGACTCCGATTGGTCCTTTGTGCGTGGTGTGTTTGCTAGTTTAACCAGCCTAACTCCGTCCAGAAGCGCAGAATACTCCTGGGATCTAATTTTAAGTTAATGTGATTGTTGTATTATGTATGCATGTATTTATCATCATCATCATCATCATCAGCCTATATTAGTCCACTGCTGGACATAGGCCTCCCCCAATGAGCGCCTAGCGCCCTGACGCATCCAGCATCTACCTGCAGTCTTTCGCAGGTCATCATCCCACCTGGTCGGAGGGCGTCCTACATTACGTTTACCGAGTCGTGGTCTCCACTCATGAACACGTTTGCCCCAGCAGCCGTTGGTTCTTCGCGAGATATGGCCGGCCCACTGCCACTTCAGCTCTGCCACTTCTGCATGTATTTATGATCAAATAAATGTATTGTTATTATTATTATTATCAGTTCAGAAAGAAGCACGACGCTCTTATTAAAACATTTTCTTCCATAATTCTGAGCATAAAATATTTTTATATAGAGATTTCAGATTCATGTATAGCAAAAACTAAGTTAACTAATAATTACGAGTATATATACCATTTAACGGGTATTCAAGGTGAAAAAAATCAACGGGCTCTGAAGAGAAACTTACTTTAAATCTTTAAAATACATAGATGTAAACATTCCGTAATTAAAAAAAAAAACAAATTTACTTATCTTCCAAAAACCGCTACGCCCATTGTTTTTTTCCAGCCTGTATATCGAGTTTTATGTACCAATTTTCCCCGACATTTCAAAAGGTTTACACACAATAGTACTTAATAATTACATAATTATAAGTACCATTATCATCCTCATAATATGAACATGTATTCAGATCGTAACAATAGTAATCGTGATAAAATTTACGATCTGTATCATCTGCATCATCAGCCGATATTACATCGGCTGATGATGCCGATGATACAGATCGTAAATTTAAAAATAGCAACGTAAAGCTACGAAAGAGAAGAACGAATATATTAATAAGAAAATACCGAGTTATTAATAAAAACGTACCTATGCTCGTTCTTTTATGACAAAACACTTTCATCTTACTTGCCTATCATCCTAGAGTGAATAATGCAGAGCATTTACATTACAAGTGATGGAAGGGACAGTCGTAAACTTCCTGTAAGTGGGAGGGTGTGCCTTCAGGCTCGTTATGTAGTTGAGTTAAGATATGATATGAGTGAGATGCATTTAGAAGGACTCGCTGGTAGTGTTGTGTTGAGTTTTCATCAATTTAACATCAACTATCAAAGTGTTTTTTCTTTTAGGCCTTACAAGACTCTAGGACACGTCACAAATTACACATAAAACTGGGAAATAAAGTAATATTGTGAGGAATGGGATTTAGTGAGGACAGACAAATAGACAAAAGAAATATATTGTTACTGCCACATTAAACAATTATTCAAAGAGTGTACTAAGAAAACTTTGTCTAAAAAAATCATTCAATTAAAGTTAGTAAAGGCCAAAATTAGGTCTACAATATTACATCATTGATTTTGCTGGTACTTGTAGGATTCCTTATGGTTAATTTTTTTTTAAAACCTTTTACTAAAAATAAATAAATAATACATAATCCTACGTAGTGTGTATTACTACGGACTTACATTTTCCTCCATTTAGGTTGCGTTTACGTTATATTATATCATATATATTCGTTATTGCCAGCAGTGGGACGAATAGGCTAATAAATAAATTGAAAATATATTCGTTACTTTCAATAAAGATCTCTTATCATTTAATATAATATGTTATTATGTAAGTTCATATGCCCCAATTAAATATTATTCTATATAACACATGTCCATCCAAAGGTTGCCTGGCAGAGATCGCTTTAAGCGATAAGGCCGCCCATTGGACAACACATTCTTTATTTGTCTTTTTCCTGTCCAGTGTATCTGTTTTTTATTTGGTGTGCAATAAAGAATAATATATAATTATTATACAATACAATACAATATGCAATACAATGCATTGCATTGCATTGCATTGCATTGCATTGCATTGCATTGCATTGCATTGCATTGCATTGCATTGCATTGTATTGTATTGTATAATAATTACTCGTAAAGCTGGAACCAATATTGGAATTATTTTTTTATTACAATGAAACCACATTTAACCTTCTACGCCAACAAACGTCAAAGAAAGGTCTGGTATAAGAGCGTGTAGCTTTCTGTAAATATGTAAGTTTTTTCCCTTGACTTGACCCTTTCTGTGAGTCCAATACATTTCTCCGGGTAATATCAGGTGAGTAGGTACCCATGTAGAAGGTTATTTGGTATTAGAATGATATCCGTGCGTAAGGACTCAAGTATTGCCTGAGAAACTTTAAATTTATAGAAATACGATACAGAAACAAATTCATTTATTAATGAAAGATGATAAGGTATAAGTTTTTTTATTGAAGATTAGATTCTAGTATTAGATTAGAGTCAAATAATTAAAGGAATATTATATCCTATAGGATAGTAGCCTATTTTTTAATGCAGTCTTAGAAATACCATCTGTGCGAAATTTAAGGTAGAGCATAATTTTTTGAGGCTGAAAACTTAATAATCATCGCACTCAGAGCCTTATCACACTGACGACTTGCGACCGATTTCAATCCAAGGCGATTGCGCTGAGACGACGATAGGGCAGCCTTGCAGCGATGACGCCGCGGGCACGCAGCGAAGCTACCGCGATTATCGCCGTCAACGCCGGTGCTAACATAACGGCATTTTCGCACTCTAACATAACATATTTTAAGCCGCAAGCTCGTCGCGGCATACTCGCTGCGCCTTGTTTTTAAATCGCTCGCAAATCGCCAGTGTGATAAGGCTCCGAGCATGATGGTTATGGTTTTGACTACCACTTCATTTAACTCGCAGAATCGCGTAAAAACATATCTGTGGCCGAATATGGAGGACGTGATGTAACTACTTACTCGATATTATTACAATGGATTTCGGGCCCGCGCGCCTTAAAATGTCCATTGAACTGAACATGAGTGACAAAACAAAATATACACGACAAACCATCCCTTTTTTGTTTGCTTGTAGGTAATTGGTCTCTATTCAATTACCTTTGTTTCTTATACCGACTTCGAAAAAGGGAGAAGGCTCTACGTTTGGTTGTATGGATGATGTTATTTATGTATCGATTTCTCAGTCAATTAGGGAATGATTATGAAAATTCTTTCGTTTTTGTATAGAGAATGATCCTAACACAAAATTTAAAACCTAAACAAAACTTAGTCAACAACTGCAAAATTAAGCCGGGGTTCAATTTGGTATTCTTTATTGTACACACAAAACTTAAAAATAACTTAATCAAACTCGGTTTTTAGTTATTTTCAAAACTCAAAATTATATCGTCTCTTAATTATATTTCTTTGTTACAGTACCACCTCATCAACTCATACTATACGACAAGTCTGGGCGCGACGTTTCCGGCGTCGTTGGTCCGCTTGAAGAAGGAAACGAACTGGTGCTTATCTGTGAAGTACGAGGAGGTAAGGATTCATATCATCATTATCATCAGCCCATAAACACGTTTCATATTTATTTATTTTGTATTTTATACAACCTACCTACTCCTAAGGTGCCATCGGTGCCTAGTGGGGCATCATAGGGACTCCCCCTACATTTAAGGCTAATGTAACCTACCCCACTAAAGCGAGTGAGTAGGAAGATTACACGGTAAAATTTAAGCCATCCCACTTTGCGCCACCAGTGGGGCACCTTGGTGGGGCAGAGTGGATTAATTCAGCCCGTATACGTACTTTGCTGATGACGGCCTCCCCAAATAACGCCACGGAGGAATTAGATATTCACTTAGATTTTGAGAAAAAAAAATACAGATCATAAAAAACTATTTAATTTGCCACAGTCATTGATCAAGAGCCGACATTTTGCAAATCGCTTTACTATGACCATGGTATTGTCACAGAATCGTCCATAGATGAATGAAACTCTAGATAAGGCGTGCGGTGCTATTTGCACGCAGAGATTGGTAGATTGGTTTCCACCTTGACACTTTTAACACGCGCTTGTTCAGTATTTTTTCTTCAAAAGTAAAATGCCAAAATGTGTCATTCTGAGACGACTGTAAAGCTATTAATTTAATGGAATTAGGACAGATACCAGTTCATCGTCACCAAATCATAAAAATACTTAAAAATTCTTCTGGTACAGACAAACAACCAAACAAACTTAATCTCCTTACCCTTTATCTACCTGAATAGTATAACATCTATATCAAAGAAATACTACATTGCCTCAACATTGGAAAGATAAAATACAAGCAGCTATTAGCTATAGAATTTGTGGCCTAAAAAAATAAACGAGAAAATAGAATTTATTTTTCCATCGAATTTTGTGCCTACAGAGAGAAACGCTTGTAGGCATTATATAGGCGTTAGACGTTTTATTGATGTCCCTCTAGAGAAAAGAAGAAACTTTGAATAAGGTTGTATCTACTCTTGTATACCGAACGAAATAACCAAATTTGATCAGCAGAATGTGGCTCGTGAAATGGGATAAATTGTATTGTATCAACGTTGCCCCAAAAATATTTTTTCGAGTAAACTGAATTTAACTGTAGGTTTGCATATACTCCGCGCTCGTAAAGCAATAACACGTTTTATGGAGCGCGCATCACTTGTGCGTAGTTTTTACGGCCTTTGAAAATCATGTTTTCAGTAGATTTACACGTGTTAGAAAATATATAGCAGGAATATTGACTTTTTCAGCTATTGTTCAAAGCAGTTTGTTATGGCACTGGTGAATAAACGAAATACTTTTAATATAAGTAAATAAAAATAAAATAAACAATGCTGGACAATTCACACAGCATTATCTAGCCCCATGGTAAGCAGAGCTTGTTTTATGGGTACTAGATAACTGATATACATAATACAATACATTAAATAGATCGATATTTTTTATTATACATAGAAAACGACCAGAACACCCGGAAAAAATATCTGCAGATCGTACACACAATTGTTCAGAGGCGGGAATCGAACCCGCAACCTCCTGCGCCGCAGGCGGACCTTCGCCCACCGCGCCACATCGGTCGGCAAAAAAATGATACTGATAACAAAATGACTTTCAATCCTTTCAAAGATTATTACCGACTTCTAAAGTAGGAGGAGGTTCTATGTTTGGCTGTACATATGTTTCTTTTTATGTATGTTCGTCGATTTTACCATCAATTATAAACTTTGATTTTGAAAATTCTTTTGATTTTGTATTAAAAATGATCCAGGGAAGGCCTATAAAAAAATATTCCTTTAAGACTAGTATTTATCCCGCAAAATTTAACAAGACAAAAATAACAATAAAAAAGTGTCAATTAAAAGATTCATAGTCGGGTTTTAGTTTTTTCAAAACAATCGCAACTAATTGTCAATAAAGTCAAAGATAACGATCAGATAAATTGAAGGTTTTTTTTTTTTTTACAAATTCTTATATATATATACATATATAAATATCTATGGAGTATAGGTTTTCGCTTGCTCGTAAGCAGTAAGATAATAATACTAACTGCGCCCCGCGGTTTCACCCGCATGGTGATATAAATGTTGGATAATATACAATATATCTGTATAATAATAATAATAATAAATAAATAAATGAGTGTATAATAATAAAAAAATAAAGGGCCTCTGTGTTGTTGGCTTCGGCCCCAAGAAAGCCTTCCAAAGGACCGGGTCACTTTATGGCCCGAGATCATGGTAAATGAGAGACATAATAATAATAAACAAAATTATAAAAACTAAATTGTAAATTATTATTCTAATATGTAAGCTATATTATTTTGAAGTTTCATCAAAATCCTTTCAGTAGTTTTTGCGTGAAAGAGCAACAAACATCCTCACAAACTTTCGCGTTTATCATATTAGTAGGATAACGTCCAGCATTGTACATTCTAGTACCTAGGTAATAAGCTCGGCTAAGACCCAACTGGGAGATGAGAAATTAAAGCGATTACTTTGATATATCGCTCTTAAAGTTACCGATAAGTCAGTGAGAGATCGGCTCGGAATAGCACCCGGTGTAAAGTTATCCATCGCAGGATACGATGGGGGAGGGGATCACAACTCAAACACAAAATTAGACGCTCCACTAGATAAGGTCTTTTGAAGTTGATATTGAGTTTAAATTATCAATGGTCACTTTTGGTGCGCTTGAATACACTTTGAAAGTCAAATTTGTTTTCTCTTGATGCTTCGGAGGATTTTAAAGACTAAAATTTTGGTTAGTTTGTAGCTTTTCTTTTGGAGACAAGTTTTGGGAAAGTTTGAGCTTATTATATGAAGTACAATCAAAATAAAAGTTCTGTGCTTCGAAAAGGTTTTGTAGTCACTCACAGAAAATTATCTGAAGGCATTTTTGGCAGAAAATACCACGTTTCCGAGGCAGCGTTTGTTAACTGACGCACTAGGATATAGAATAGGCTATTCTGGATTCGCTAGCTCGCTCTATCCTAGCTCTAATGCCAGTAATCAATCGTCTCAAGCAGAATCGCAAAAGCACAAAGATTACCATAGTTTAACAATAACTATGTATAAAGGTTCCCTTACTACTAGTACCTAGTAAAACAATAAGGTACGAGTAAAAGGCTCGCGAACCTCAAAAATAATTTAGGGGAAGCCTACGTCACTGAGGCGACTGCTGCTGAAGGAGAAGATTGGAGTACCTTAACTAACTATAACTCGTTTTTCCGGTGACCTAAAAAATAAATATTGCTGGACAATTCACACAGCAGCATCTATGCCCAAGCTAAGCAGAGCTTGTGTTATGGGTACTAGATGATTGACATACATAATAAAATACATTACATAGATATATTTTTTCACTTCTCTTGCTCAAAAAGTGTATCATAATAGTGTAGCTTAGCGGGCCTAAAACTCGGGCTAAAAAGTATTTTTTCTTTTTAATTTTTGTCTAAAATCATCAGCCCGTACAAAGCATTCGTTCTCTTACATAAAAACTCGACTTCTTGGTGCTCCGTCAATCTTTTTTTTAGAAAATAGAACCGTCTTGGTGATGTTTTATGAAGGTTGATTCTTCCCTTCACGGTAGAATGCGAACTGTTTCGTTGCGGGTTAAATAGAGATTTAAAAAAATATGGTATTGGCGCTAAATCTCTAGAATTTTCTTCATTCCATATCACAAACTTTTACGTAAGCTACACTATTATGATACACTTTTTCAGCAAGAGAAGTGAAAAGTAGAGTGTTTTACTCGGGCCAAAACCACCCATTATAACTCGGTCTTGTCATCCTCCCTCGCTACGCTCGGGAGTATAACAACCTCGTATATAATGGGATTGTTTAGTCCCTTGTAAAACAGTCTACTATTTTGCATCAATCCCGAATGAGTACCTACCTTCGTCTTAGCTGCTCACACAATAGATCGCCTTCTATATCCTCCGGCGTTTCCATTCAGTGCGAATACTTATGATATTTATGTTCCTGGTTCCTATTTCTAAATATTTACCGACAAAATACAGCAGTTCCTGTCCTGTTTCGGATTTCCGTTAGTCAACAGCGACCTGCGTGAATGCGACCAAAAGTTGCAAGTCTTGAATAATCCGCCGCTAATCCCTCCAAGCGCTTAATGTTTCGAGTTGGAATTATGCATAGCCCAAGGTATTAGCGGGTTGTCATCCCGTGTCTCGACTTTGCTGATCATTTTCATGGTCCAATGTACGGACAAATAGCTAACTCGACTAAAATGGAACAGTTTTTGCTCGCAGCTTCGTTTCTCACTTTGTAGACGAACTTGCGAGTAAGATGTTATTTGTTTGGGTCTTGTAAGAAGCTTTAGAAGGACTTTCGACTCTTTTCCAAACAATTGAAACTTTCTTTGTATTGCACGCTTATTTTCACGGTTTAAATATTTTTATGTATTTCCCTACCTACAGACAATTTTAATTAAGAAAAAAAATCAAGCAAATAAATGAAAAACAGACGGTTTTTTTTTTAAATAGTGAACGTGATGTCGTTTCTCGAAACTTTTTATTAATAAAGTTCTGAATATAAATAAGTAAGTATCTAAGTACGCAGCATAAACAGAAACTCTCACAAATCTCCTCTCGATTGAATTCACGATTTATTTCAACTGACTAAACTAGAAAGCGATTTCGGTACGAAGTCACTTGTTGAATTTTAAGGAGCTTTCTATTTACTTTTCCGTGACGAATTATTTATCAGACGGAATACGCATTCCTCAGCGTAAGACAGGTTTACTTCATCCCAGGTACTTCTCGGAAACTAATCAAGGAAGTTAAGACGAAAAATACAAATAAAGCGTAAGAGTGAAACGATTGGTACAATGTTGCCTTGCCATTAATAAGTCAGACATAACACTACTTGGTACCAAAATAAGACCGAAGGGTTCATAGATACCGCCTGGTACGAACTTTTATGAAAGAGAACCAAATGTATGTTTGACTACATAAAATGTGCCCATTAATTTTGTTCCCCGATATTTTATTGTTGCTTAGACCCCTTGTCAACACGACCCAATAAATAAAATATTACCTTCAGTCGGTACACACAAAATGACCTTGAAGGAATTCCTTCATGATTTTCACGAGAAAAGCAAATAGAATAAATTTCTCATTAAACAAAATATAAGCTCAATTTTGACAAACAATAATAGCCATGTCGGCGGCTGTTCTTCAGGGAGTTGGTTGAACAAGTAAGTTTGTTGGAATAAGTGACGTGGAATGATCAATATTGCCGGGGCCCAAGTCGGGGCCGCGATAACGTAATTACTGGCAAAGCCTCGCCCAAGACATGGCCGAAGTTGCCCAGGCCGTCTACTTTGTTCCACTTACCTAGTTATCTTCTGGAACTTTACATTTTTAGCAATTACTGTCGCTGAGATCTTCAGTTTTAAGATGTCTGCGAGCATTACGGAAAATTCCGGAACATTTTCGTGAAACCTTTGAACTGAAGGGTTCTCCGAGCTTTGTACACGGTGACCTTTGCGAGGTCGAGACCCCTTTACTACCCATGGTGCTTTACGATTCTTTCATTCATCAAAATAAGTAGCTTTATACCTATGAATATAACCTTTTGCTACTACATCACGCAACAAAGCAGTCGATTTCCTTAAGATAAGAAAATTGTGGCCCGATGTAAACATTAGAGGAAATACTAATTTGATGTAAGATATTTCGAGCTATACCAACATACTCTGTAACTTGAGTAACAACTTCCAACTTTACTCGGCTTGCGTAACCTTTAAACTAAGTTTAAATCCAACTGTCGCTCAAATATATCCTAAGGAGATTCTCATATTATGTTCATTTGTGTTCTTGCTTGGGTTTGTTGATAATTTGAACGAGACTAGATATTATTCTGTAAGATCCACTTTTTCACCCTTTGTTTCGATTCCAGTATTTCCCACTAAGGGGAAATAAACTGGAAATAAACTAAACTAAAAAATAAATAAAAAAAATGCTGGACAATCCTCACAGTATCATCTAGCCCCAAGCTAAGCAGAGCTTGTGTTATGGGTACTAGATGACTGATATACATAATACAATTTTAAATGTAGCTATGTTTGTGAAAAATAACCTTCATTATTTAAGAGTTTCTCCGACGGCGTGGTACGTAACCGACGTAACAATACCATTAATAGACTTTGTACGCACCCATCACAAACTGCCCTAATACGAAAAAGTGTGTTAGGTATGGCACCGTAAAATGCCGTAAAATGTTTAGACAAAAATAATTCTGATAATTCAAATGTATTTAAAAATAGACTTAAGAATGTACTCATAGAGAAATGTTATTATAGCGTTAATGATTTTCTACTTGAAAAATTTTGATTTTATATACCCACCAATTAGAATGTATAATTAATTTTAAGTTTATCTGATAATTCTTAATATAATTGAATATATTTAGAAAAGATATATCAGACAAGACATATCACATTAGTGACAAATCTGCAGTGCAGTCTTTCCTATTTGCACGCCAGTAGTGGCAAAACATGTAGCTCATATTATATAATATTTTAACATAATTGCATGCTCACACCATATTAATACTCATGTTTTAAGCAAATAAATGATTCTTATTCTTATTCTTAATACATGGATTTTTTTATATAAATAAAAAGTACTCTTAAATTCCTGTCTAAATACGAGGCTTCATTTTCAGTTGGATTTTCAGGGGGAATTTATAAAATACAATACAATATAACTTTTGAAACTATCATGGTTATCAACACTAAAGTAATTTAAAACGGGATATTTACCATGTTTTTTTTTTAATTGAAAATGAGGGTAGATCGGTATGTCTGCCCATAAAAACTTACTCGCAGTCGCAGTGCCTTCAGTTATTCCGTGATCATGGCGCATGAAACTGTGCCGAAATATTGGATAACTCAACAATCAAATCATGGTAAATATCCCGTTTTAGATGACTTTACAATACAATACAAAAATTATTTATTGTACACCATAATGGAGATCATTACAAAAAGACATTAGGTACGTGCGACAAGTACGAGTACAATGGGCGTAAATACGTAAGCCATACAACATCATCGAAAACGTCATTATAATTGATAGATAGATAGATAATTCATTTATTTGACAACTGCAGCACATGTTACAAAGGTCACAATAGAAAAGGCACATCATAGAATAACACAGATAAATTAGAGAACAATTAGTTAAGTACCTAGTAGTATACAATAAGTAAAAGTACATATAAACAATAAAAAAAAAATAAGAGATTTAAAAATTGTGTGTGTGCTGCAGCCCGTCAAAAAGGCAAGAACTCAGCGAAAGGATTTGCTCGATGAGCAAAACACTGATTTTCAGTATTGCCCTTTGAGGCGACCAGAAGAAAAAAACACTGACAAAATAAACAAGAAGGAAACACTGACAAAATAAACGATGTGTGATTGCAATTGAAATACATTTATCTTTTATCATAACTTCCGTCCCCTTATCCCACATTACGCGGAATCGACACAACATGCCTACTTCTGATTACGAATCGATTCCTACCCGCGTTTTGTATATTCATATCACGAATCGTTTTGCCTGTGGTAGTTAGGTTCTATCCGGATATTTACCTACGTGGTTCGAACCATTGAGATTATTTCAAGATATGTGTGGATATCAACTGGAATAAATCCAGTATATCTAGCATCTACCAGAATAGATATGGTATAAATGAATGTTTTATGATAGTTCCAAAATCGACTTAAGAATTTAGGATTTTTATGCCTTGATACTAAAGATAAAAAAATCTACTATTAAACATCTTTGATCAATTAATAGCTTCTTTGCTTTTCTCAATAAACACACAATAAGTTACATACATATATGTCTATACTTTAAAGCAATTATATAACCATTATCAAAGTCAAAGACCTTCTATGTATATATATATTGAAGACTGTTGTGGCGCGGTGGGCGAAGGTCCGCTTGCGACGCAGGAGGTTGCGGGTTCGATTCCCGCCTCGGAACAATTGTGTGTACGATCGTGTGTGTATTGTATTATGTCATGTAGTGTATTGAGTTATCTAGTACCCATAACACAAGCTCTGCTTACTTTGGGGCTAGGTAATGCTGTGTGAATTGTCCAGCATTATTTATTTATTTATATATTAAAAAAAATAACGCCAAGATCTCCTTGCTCGCTGTCTCCTCTTGGGATGTACTTTGTCACGAATGCCAATATGGTACAAGCTTTCAAGTGAAGCAAAATTGATAGACATTGTAAAGTTAACGTTAAACTTTGCTTTTGTAAAGCTACGCACTAGATCGAACTAACTTATCTGCTGATCAGGTTAACTTCAGACAGCTTTTGTGAGATCAAGTCTGCATGAACAGAATTAGTGTCTCGTCTAAAACAAGCAAAACTAGTGGTATGAGAAAGGGATTGATTTTGCTAGCAGAGTCTTAAAGTAGCTTGTATATTTTGCTAGCAAAGTCTAAACGTAGCTTGTATATTTTGCTAGCAAAGTCTTAACGTAGCTTGTATATTTTGCTAGCAAAGTCTTAACGTAGCTTGTATATTTTGCTAGCAAAGTCTTAACGTAGCTTGTATATTTTGCTAGCAAAGTCTTAACGTAGCTTGTATATTTTGCGAGCAAAGTCTTAACGTAGCTTGTATATTTTGCTAGCAAAGTCTTAACGTAGCTTGTATATTTTTCAACGTCACAAACTGTAGTTTCTTTAGTTATGCAATGTTTTGTTATAATCGGAACAGAACATTAGATGGCTATTAAAAGTAAAAGTAAAAAGTAAAAAATCATTTATTTCTTTAGGCTTACAAAATAAGCACTTAGACAAGTCATATTTTATACATTAAATTATTATCAAATAAAATTATTTTACTGTTCACTTCAATTTTTTGTCCACTAGTGGAAGAAGTGAAAAAGAAACCACTAGCATGTTCATCTCTTATATGTCTAATACATGGTTATTTGCCTATTTAAGTCTAAATATAATATGATTCGATACATGTCAATATTTAAGTAAAGCTATGCACAATAACAAATTACTTACATACTATTGTCTGTGCGAAACTGAGCGACATCTGGCCAAGCATTAACATCATTGAGATAATCATTAACATCATTGGGATAATCATATATTCAAAAAACGTGAATAACTTTACATTTAGTTTGACAATTGTTCTAAAGTATTTTTTTGTAACCATGTTGTACAAAAACGGCCGGATAACTAATCTGTATTAAGTTGACAACAGACCAACTAAATCGTGTTTTTAATAACAAATAAATACATAAAATCATTTGTTTCAGCAGTGATAGTATATACATATTATACGTTTATATATGTATATATATTATATATATGGAAGTTTAGATCGATAGATTGATGTTTATTACTTCACGCCAAAACTACTATCAACAGAACTTGCAGATTTTTTTCATAGATGCTATAAGCTGGAAATGAAACACTTATCCCAAAAAACAGGTACTACAGGATAAAAGTTATTTCCATTGTCTTTAAACGTTTCCATAGAAAAAAATGCGTAACCACGTGCAAAAACTAGTAATTAAAAATATATTTGCCTTGCTTATAAACCACTATATTCTATGTTTCGTTTTGGTTGTTTTTATGTAATTAGGTACTAGCTGCGGCTTCCCCTATGTGGAAATCTACATATGTGTCAAATGGTTTATAAACATTACTCTTGAATCACTTCTATCTATTAAAAAAACCGCATCAAAATCCGTTGCGTCAGTTGTAAAGATCTAAGCATACATAGGGACAGACAGACAGCGGGGAAGCGACTTGGTTTTATTGTACTGATTAGTGTGTCGAAATAAACGCTATTCTACTGTATTCTATTGAAAATTGAAAAATTGAAAATTGAAAATTGTTTATTTGTAGAAAAAGTATCTTTACATGCTAGACAGTTGTGAGGACATCCTTTTAAGTATGTAAATATACTTGTGCCAGGATGTCCTGCTCTTCATTACAAATACAAAGATTTTACAAATAAACTAAATTAACTAAATTAAATACAATTTTTAAATACAAATAAAAAAAATAATTAAATTGATAATTACTAAACTATGGGCTTTTTATTGAATAGATAGCACTGATACCTTATTTTATGTGTCTGGCGGCTGCTCCTGAGGACACCGGTCTCACAGTCCGTGCAACAGGAGCTGCCTATGAGTGAGTGTGTGTATGTGTGTGGTACCCCTGAGGACACCGGTCTCTTAAGAGTCCGGGCAACGGGGGCTACCAAGAGGTTGTTAAGGTGAATGTGTATGTATGTATATATAGTTATAATAATAATAAGAGCACTAATATGAGTTGTTTGAATATTATATATATACATATCTATTGTTACTACATATGTATATAATAGTTGTATTTCTGCGCAGGAAGACCAGCACCCACCGTTATGTGGCTGATCGACGGCACCGCAGCGCCCCAGTACATCGGCGAGAAGACTGATACCCACGTGGTGGTGAACAGACTAGAGTTGCCTCACGTCAAACGGGAGCATCTCAATACTACCTTTAAGTGCCGAGCGTCGAACACTAACTTGGTCAGTCCGCAAGAAAAGACGGTCCGGTTAGAGATGAACTGTGAGTACCTAAGATTAATAGGGGCGATGAGAGTAACTAAAAATCACATGTATTTACTGAATTAGACCTGAGCCGAAAAAAATACGTAGTATTTTTTTTTTTGATCGTGATTATTTATTATTTTGATAAAATTGGAATGGAACCTGCGACCTCCTGTAGCGCAGGTGGATCGTCTTCCGCTGAGACACAGAGGTCGTCAAGAGAGATGAGTCGATTTGAATAGACTGATAAATTAAATCGGCCTATTTTAATATATTGACATGGATATGTATTTGCACAATAGATCATCATTACCTACCATCTATACATCTCTGGAATCAATTTCAATGAATTATCTTACTAAGAAAAGGGCATAAAAGAAGAGGAAGAAACTTAAGAATTGTTTATATCTTTACAATTTCTTCCTGTACGCTCTCCTTCTAGGAAATCTTTTGTATGTCTTCTATACTAATATTATAAAGAGGAAAGGTTTGATTTTTTGTTTGTTTGTTTGTAACGAATAGGCTCCGAAACTACTGGACCGATTTGAAAAATTCTATCACCGTTAGGAAGCCTAAATATCCGTGGTGAGCATAGGCTATATTATATTTTCAAAAATCCTTACTAAGACTCCAATAATGTAACCCAAGGTGTGAAAAATGAACCTATAAAATTCCTTGCATATCAATACGCCATTTTTTCTAAATAAACGTGGTTGCCTAGCAACGCTCTTTTGACAACAATAATATTATAAAGTATATAATACAAACAATAAACAAAAAATCAAACCTTTCCTGGTTTGATTTTTTGTTTATTGTTTGTATTGAATAGGTTCCGAAACTACTGGACCGATTTGAACAATTCTTTCACCGTTGGGAGGCTACACTATCCGCGGTGAACATAGGCAATATTATATTTTCAAAAAATTTAGGGATCCTTACTAAAACTCCAATAATAATTAAACCCAAGGTGTAAAAAATGTACCTTAAAAATTCCAATACCCGTGCGAAGCCGGGACGGTCCGCTAGTATTGAATATTTTTTTTTTCTTGAAACCTACTTGGGTATAACCATAAGAAAGTTACAATCAAATCATAGAAACAAATTAGAAAATTTACAAATAAAATAATTGAGCTAGCTGGTGACTGTTGCAAACAATCTACAGGCAGCTCAACTGATCCATATACCAAACTCAAATCAAAACTCAAACTCATTTATTTCTTTAGGCTTACTATAATAAGCACTTAGACAAGTTAAATTTTATACAATTCATAATTTTTTTATTTTACATTACATTATTTTAATTTTAATGTTCACTTCTATTTTTTGTTACCGGCCGTAAGCCTCGCCAAGACGCTGGCTGCATTGCCCCGCTGTGTGACAATGCTGATGCGTTGCGCCAGATACTCACCAGCTCTCGGATCACTGAATAACCTTATTATACATTTTATGTGTGCGCTATATCAAAGATAGTCGGAACGTAAGCCACGACGATCTTTGCTCTATATAGTCACAAACATACTTACGATATAAAAACATACATATCTAATTTGATACTAGCAAAAAACACTTCAAACAAAAAATAGGCAAATAAACGCAATAAAATAGTACTTGTAACTTCAATTTGTTTAAATAACACGTTTTTGTACAATATATGTATCTTAGTCCCCATACAAACCAGCCTATAGCCACACGACCCACTGAACATCGTCTTCACATTGTAATTGCGCTTCACCCAAGTGATTTATCGCAAGATATATGTTAACAAGCCATTTGTTGCAGTGAAGCCGAACCTGGTTGAGATCGTGGAGAAACCGGCAACGTTATCGTCGGAGCGATACGTCAATCTCGTGTGCGTGTCGGAAGGCAGTCGGCCGTCGGCACAGCTCACTTGGTACAAAGACAACAGGAAATTCAAGAGCTCTAGAGTCAAGGTATTTATCAACTTCTGTTATCCAATAGAACTTGGGGGATAACTCGCTGCTCCTACTTATAAGACAGGGTGTTTTTTTCTGGAAGAATTCAAAGTACAAAATTTGCTCAATTTGACCTCCTCATTTTAAGCAAGCATAATTGGGTCTACCGTTGAAATTTAGCGCATGACCCCAGAATCCCAAACAACATGTCAGCCCATAATACCAAACACCCGTATAATGGCGAAAGATAATGTAGTAAAGATAGCCAGACACACAATATAACAGATAGACAAGCAATGTTTTTTTTATTTAATCTTTTTGATGTAGTTCCGCATTAAATGTAATGTAGATCATAAATATATTAATAAGCTATCTTTTTAACTTTTTATCACGCCTAAACGCGTGTGAGTAAGTAGCAAAATTTAGTGGGAAGCAAAGCAAAGAACATCAGAGACAGCCGGAAGTTTTTGAAAAAAAAAATATCCTTATTTTTTAACACACAAAGGATGGATGATTGGATCGTTCTATATATATCACAAAAAGGTAGAGGTATCCGTTTCACGGCTTTAATTTTGAAACATTAATTTATTCCGTCCGCCATACCACATTATGTAATAATACTATATACTGTCATCCCGAATATGAAACAAGCACGTTCTGAACAAAAATACACATTCTGAATACTCGTAATATGTCTAACAATTTAACAATAGAAAATCTAACGCTTTTCGAAAACTAAACTATTCTCTTGTTATTAAATGCGAGAATTTCAGAAGCACATTTTCACAATTCCGCATGCATTAACTTGGAAATCGTAGGACAAGCTCTTTTCATTACTAAAATACTGAATTTCACACTTGTTTTGCATGCTTTGTTTTTATGAACGCCGCATGAAATGAGAGCTCCCACAGCTCTCGTAAAATGTTATTTGATTCAACGATCGTTAGTGTAAGTCACCGATGAATACCAATAAGTGTCGTGCAAACGGGCCACTTGCCATCGATAACTAGAGCCGGCCACTTGTCCAAATGTAGCCCGAAGCTTGTCGCTATTGCTGCGCTCTGCACAGCCCCTTGGGATTTAGATCATTTGAACATGAGGCATAGGCATAATCTTCAGGGGACTGCGGGAGCAGGTTTTGGAAAACTTTTAAAGGAACAATGCCGTGGCCCGTAGGCATTCCAAAGAAAATTAGGTATCAGAAATTCGCTTCACTCTCGTTGCTAATCCAAATCTGACCTTTGCCATTGCTAAAACTACATATGTTAGCTAAGACCAGTTGAATTGTAAGTTATCTATCAGCTTTATGCAATACTCCGCAATATGCTTTTCATATAAGTCTAAGAAAAACCGTATAGTGAGCTGGCACCCCGTATAAACGTCTAAGCTATCTAATAATATAGCCTAGACGAAGAACGAGGATGCTCGCTCACTGCCTATAAATCACTGATTGTCTATGTCCAAAGTGTCATTTATCCAGAACGTAACAGTAACCAAATATTCTTTGTTCTAGACAGTGCAAGCGAGCAACGAAACTTGGGTGAGCAGTCAGATTCAATTCATGCCAATGCCTGAAGACGATGGCGCGCTGATAAAGTGCCAGGCGGACAACAGCGCTTTGCCGGGCCAGGCTATCGAAGACTCCTTCAAACTCGATGTTGTTTGTGAGTTTTGTTCATTTATTGTGAGATTCACAGAGCTCGTAGCTAGGTTATTGACGCTATGAATTTGAAAGACAACTTAAAAAGTCCGTCGTTGCGAAGTTAATAGTTACCATTATAATCGAGGAAAAGCAGTCGCTCCGATACTTTACAAGCATAATTTACAAAGATAAAAATCGTTGGCTGATTATGTAATCATACAAAATAGTAGGTAACAGCCCGACCTAAAAGGCAAAGTCGGTCGTCGCGGCATTTGTAAATCTTGATAAGCCGAGCAATCCTCACCTCCTTTACATAACGCTGCCTGAGCAAAAGAAACATATAAGATATCTACAGCTCGCGTGTTTGCTCTCAATCAATGCCAATGTGCCTTCATAACGCCCAACGCAAACAAAAAATGAATAATACGAAAGCACCCTCGTCTAAAGAAATCCTTTTTTAGGCTCCTTCAAGTGCCGAGGTTGCGATTTTCAAAGAACTTTCATTTTCCTTGGACGACTCTCATTATGGAAATCCCGAAACATTGTAAAAACCTAGAACGTGTGAAGGAATTCTTATCTTGAACCTGAAAACTCGACCTTCGGTGAGCGATCTCGAAATTATGATGTCAAGAGAATAAGCGTGACGTCAGGCTATATCACGGACGGAATATTGTGAACAGTTCATATTTAGATATGAAAACGAGGCATAATTGTTTGTTCAAATCAAGAGCGCCCCGCCTTGCGCGAGCGTCTGCGATTCTGCGATGACACAATTAAAGTAACTTCTTAATTCGCGAGGACTCGTTGCCTAAACGAATATTGCTACGAAATAAGCAGTAAAGGCTCAGTTTAACCGGTTCGCACATCTCTAGCCTCGTTGAGCTTAATTATCATTGCTGCTTAGTACTTAGGAGCCCGCTCAGCAAAAACTCACGGTTTTAGGGCACAGGGCTACAATACAGAATAAAAACTCTTAGCTTTGTTGAAAAAGATCTTTTGTACACGACATTACTTACCACTTTTATTTAGGTATACCGTATTTGTTTGAGCGTAAAAATAACAAACGTGATTTAATATAACAAGATCGACATTTTTGTACACCTTAACGATCCAAGTTCATTAAGGAGACAACTGATTAAAACATTGTATAACTTTTTAACTATCTTAACGAGCGAGCTATCCTTCGGAGTTTGACAAAGTTTTAGTTCAAATCCCCTCGGTGTTTAGTCTACACATAATTTAGTTAAAGCTAGGTACCCGAAATAAACGCAAAGCAATGAAAAATTATTTTAATTATCACAAACACTGTGTGAGGTACTTTATACATTCTTAATGAAAGTGCCTACAATTAAAACTCGCGTCGCAACCGTATTGTAATTAACTTTCATTACCCTTACAATCCTTAATTATGAGCGGGGTATTAAAAGAAAATAAACGAGACTTACAATTTTTTTAATTGTAGCTCCTTTTACTTTTAGGAATACATTTCCAAAAATAGATTTTTGATTTTAGCTGGGTCAGTCGACTAAATGCAATTACAGGACACAGTGAAGACAGTGGTACTGGTAAACAGCATTAGTAAACGATATTTAGCTTGACTTAGGGTATCCACCCAGTGCAGCTCTGGCCAACGCCCTCCGGGGAGGCCTTGTCCGCGTCACCGCTTCGATGCGTTTAACCAGCACAGTTTTGGAAAACAGAACTTTCTAGTGACAGTTTATCCAGTGCCAGCAACTTGCCTCGAACTAATTCCACCTAATTTAGTCTGCGGCCGGCGGGCGGACTCAGACGCATGGCTTACGGCGACTCTCGTCTGACACCTTCCTGTCTGAAGAATTAATTTGGCTTTGTCCGTCTCAGTTCTGCTGAACAGTTTGTCACGGCTGGTGCGTTTGTTTAACGGCTACCCTGGTGATTGCGCAACGAGACGACGCGACGCGCCCCAGGTGAAACCCTTAACTCAATACCCTCCCGACTCTCCAATTAATCCAGGACTAACCACGATGCTTATGATGTAACTTCAATAATGCATCTTCTATGAGATGTCAGCGAACCCTGTTTAATTTTAACTTTAGCACTCCGCTCGAATTTTCATTGACGCCAAAATTAGTAACATACTCGCCATAAAACAGTATCAAAAGCTCACACGCGTGGACCAAAGTACGTAAAACATAATTTAAAACTTGTTAGTGTTTGATACTACATATAATATTAAAACTATACATCTGTTGAAGAGAGGCCAAAAACTAATTCTGACTAGTGGGACCGGCGCGCCCCCACACGCCCGCCAGATCTGGCAAACGTTCTAGGGGATTAAAAGTAGCTTAACACCATTCAAATGCTTAAACATAACCAGCTTTATTTATTTACAACGGGTCGGTAATGATGAGATTACCTGCTCAGCCCGATCTGCCTTATTTTCCTTTCAAGAAATCAAGAGCAATTAAACTTCACAGTTTGGCCGCTAAAAGGATTTATCAACAGGAGCCATCGAGATGCTAAGCCGACTCCATTAGAAGAGAAAATTAATTTTATATTAATAAATAAATTGTCTATAGGTGTGCTCGGTGAGTCGTTACGAGCTTAGGAGGAGGAAAACGCTGGCTCCCGGCGCGAATCGTTTTGGCAACAATTTAAACGTTGGAATCGTAAATGTTTATTTGGAGAACGGGTGTTTCCTTCGGCCGCGGGCGACATCGTTATAGGTCTTTAATGGCCAATAAAGTGTCAACGCCGTTCCTAGCCACAGATAAGTGTTCACCTGAAGCACTGCCCCATTACAAATAAGGAAGGAAATCTTACGCCTTTTTCCCTAGTTGGACGATTTATTCGATGTAATTTTCACATTTTATTCACATTAATTATACTGTTGGCGGGTTCTGAGGTAACTGCGTCCACCACATTACGATCAATTGGTGCATACTTAAACAAGATCCGACCGATCACGAGGGTTTCGAACATTATTACAAATAATATGTACTATAGGTACCGGTGGGAGACTATCACTAATTAATTAATACCTACCTCAAAATAGTAAGTACCTACCTTTCAGATGGATCGCTCTGTAAACTACGAAGATTAAGGATTTTTTTTCTTTATTTATTCATCATCATCATCATCATCAGCCTATAGCAGTCCACTGCTGGACATAGGCCTCCCCCAATGAGCGCCATAGCGCCCTGTCTCCAGCTTGCCGCATCCAGCATCTACCTGCAGTCTTTCGCAGGTCGTCATCCCACCTGGTCGGAGGGCGTCCTACACTACGTTTACCGAGTCGTGGTCTCCACTCAAGAATACGTTTGCCCCAGCGGCCGTCGGTTCTTCGCGAGATATGGCCGGCCCACTGCCACTTCAGCTTGCTAATTCTTTGAGCTATGTCGATAACCTTGGTTCTCTGTCGGATGTATTCGTTACGAATCCTATCCTTCAGAGAAACTCCGAGCATAGCTCATTCCATAGCTCGCTGAGTGACTTTGAACTGGTGGACCAGCCCTATCGTGAGTGTCCACGTCTCAGCTCCGTAGGTCATAACGGGTAGGACGCACTGATTGAAAACTTTCGTTTTCAAGCATTGCGGTATGGATGACGTGAAGAATTGACGTAGTTTCCAAAATGCTGCCCAGCCCAGCTGGATCCTCCTTTTGGCCTCCTTTATTTCTTAATACTAACATTTCGACTTCTTCCAAATATTTCAAAACGTACCTACAAAAAATTCAAAAACTGTTTTGATATGTAACTTTTGTATGATAATCTTTGAGTCTTTTTTAAAATTGCATCACAATTTGTACTGAAAATGTTCATTTAAATTGTTCTCTTTGTTAAATCTATACATGCGAACGATATTTATAATTTTAAATAAATAAATAATGCTGGACAATTCACACAGAATTATCTAGCCCCATGGTAAGCAGAGCTTGTGTTATGGGTACTAGATAACTGATATACATAATACAATACATTACATAGATAGATATTTTTTATTATACATAGAAAACATCCAGAACACCCGGAACAAATATCTGCAGATCGTACACACAATTGTTCCGAGGCGGGAATCGAACCCGCAACCTCCTGCGTCGCAGGCGGATCTTCGCCCACCGCGCCATATCGGTCGTCAACAAATATCAAGCTATACCTGCGGTGGTTACTAAAACATTAAAGAGGGATAGATCAAACGATGATCGAATGATGATAAAACGATAGATAGAATCATCGGGGTTTCAAAACCGAACTCGAAACCCTAGAAAAGTTTAAAACTTTTTTGAATAATTTCATTGTTTTGACAATTTTTTTATAGACAAATAACATTTTCATATTAATGAAATAGTTCTACGAAAAACATATAAATACCGTAGCATAAAATTACTTACAATTGTATGATTTCAATATTTAGTAAGTATAATTTCACAAAGCTGATTTTCCAAAAAAAATATAATAGTGATATGTAACTCATACGATAGATAAAGCTCAATTATTGGTATAGATTGTAGAAAAGACCATGTCGTTTATTGTGTTCGTTTCCTTTGAAACTAGCTTTCATATGAATAGCTTTATTATGTACTTGTAACAAAATTATACATAAAATTGAGTGTTCCAGGAAATCCCCTCATGAAAGACCTTTGAAACCTAATTTACCATTGATGATATCAATTTGAAAAGCTTTCACATTTATCGTCTACAAGAAAATAAAAACTACATGTGGTATTGATCAAATTTGTATTGGCCCTCTGTGTTTAGTCTACTTGAAATGAATATACAATTTTATTTTTAAATTTTCGTGATTTGTTCATATATTTAAATCAAAACAAAGAAACAAATTAGAATTTGTATTTACAATTGAGCTGACTGCAGACTATAACAAACAATAAACAGGTAGCTCAAGTAATCCATATGTTAAAGATTACTTATTGGGGAACTCCGAGTACCTACATCCGGTCGCCCCATGTCCACGATCAACAAACAATAAACAGGTAGCTCAAGTAATCCATATGTTAAAAATTACTTATTGGGGAACTCCGAGTACCTACATCCAGTCGCCCCATGTCCACGATCGCTGTAACGCGATACAAACTTAGGTGAAAACATAATAAAAGTTACGCGATAAATAATATTTAATAAACAACTTCCTAAGGTAGGTACTTGCATTAAATATAGATATAACTCTTAGTAAAAACGTTGTTTCTTATGTTCAGGCATTCTCCAAAACTGTTCGTCGTCATGAAATTGAATCATCGAATAGTCGTTAAACCTTTTATAATTTTTAATATATATTTAATATATGAATTACGAATCAAGTTTATCATTTATTTTACCCTTTATATATTGGTATTATTGGCAGCAAAAGTATCTTTATACAACTGTCCACCATTCCGCAATTTTTTGCAAATATAAAACTGAAATATGCATAATTTGCGGCAACAAAATGATATCTGTAGTGGACAAACACGAGCGGTCCGAAAGGCTGGAAATAAAATCTTTGAGCCGTACAAGCGCAGGCTACATTAACCGCGTTATCGCCCTCGCAACCACTGACATCGCAGCGCTGGCTTTTTATGAAACCCTGTATGGCTACGCAGACCATTTAGCGGTTCCACGGACAAAGTTTTGACAGAATTTTAAAGCGATAAGCGCTCTTATCGCTTTGGGAATAAGCGGTACGGTTTGGATTCGATTTTTGTAGTAATCCCAGTTGCCGGTACGAGTATATGACTTATTTTGATACTGGCTTGATCGGGTTATATGTATATAGGGTATATCGCGTTTCTGTATTCTGGATTCTATCCAATAAACACCCAAAGCAAGTAAAGAAAACTTGCTGTTTTAAGCAGACTCCTCAAGGAATTTTCTTGCAACAAGCGATTAATTAAAATGGTTAACACTTTTTACTGACTCCAGTAATAAAAAGTGACCGCCAACATTATATTGTATGTAGAAACGCTCGAAAAAAATCCACGTGAGTAAAGAAGTCCGTTTTATATGTTTGACATTGAATGCAGTGCTGATTGATTCTCATTGAGCCTTCATATTAATGCTCCATCTATCTTTAATAATATTATACAGAGGAAAGGTTTATTCTTTTGTTTGTATTGAAAAGGCTCCGAGACTACTGGACCGATTTTAAAAATAATTTCAATGTTTGGAAGTCACACTATCCCTGAGTGACATAGCCTATATTATAATGTATAATGTGAATTTTTTATGTTTAAGTTATGATAATGAACTATAAATTGTGACGTATAATTTGACAAGTTATTAATAAAATGATTATCTGTTTAAAGTAGACCCTTCGTTCATATATGTATTCATTTGTTTCAGACCCTCCAGTGGTGTCCCTCTCACTCGGCAGCACTCTAAACCCAAACGACATAAAGGAAGGTGATGATGTTTACTTCGAATGCTCCGTCAAAGCCAACCCTAGGGAGCACAAGATTTCGTGGTATCATAACGTAAGTTGTCTATGGTCTATAAACTGTACACCGCATACTTAACACCTGATTTATTATTTTTCTAATCGATTTTCTAATCGAAATTCAATGTGTCCGACTTTTGAATTAAAAGTCAAAGTTACCGATTACTCCTATGGTTTAGTTAGAGACTCAGAAGCTATATTTTTTTTTATTATTATTAATTTATATTTTCTTTTTTAAATAAATAATAAATAATGCTGGACAATCCACACAGCATTATCTAGCCCCATGGTAAGCAAAGCTTGTGTTATGGGTACTAGATAACTGATATAAATAATACAATACAGTACATAGATAGATATTTTTTATTATACATAGAAAACGACCAGAACACCCGGAACAAATATCTGTAGATCGTACACAAAATTCTTCCGAGGCGGGAATCGAACCCGCAACCTCCTGCGTCGCAGGCGGACCTTCGCCCACCGCGCCACATCGGTCGGTCGGTTAAGCATATCAGAACTACTAGTTAATCAAGTCATAATATACATTGGTATTATGTCTATGTTATGTCTTTGTTTTTTGTAGGCTTTTTAAGTGTTTTTATCTAGTATTTCTTTTACTATATATATTTTTTTAATGTAATTGCGTATGCTTGTTCGTGACGTCACCTGTACGGGCTCTAACGGAAGACCAGCGCTGGCTAAGTCTCTTACGGAGCTTAGCCAGCATTATGCTGAGTTAGAGCCTTTTTGTAACAACTCTCCTTGTACATGTACCTATTTCTATAAGTGTGTTATTTGTTAATTTTAGTTGTTATGAATAAATGTCTTTCTATTCTATTTCTATTCTATTCTAACTAAGAACCCAAAAGACAGGGGAGCTTCATCGAATAATTCGGGAATAAAAAAACAACAATATATAAAATAAAAAAGGAATCATAAAATAAATAAATAAATACCTAATCACATAATTAATAAATAAATAAACACCTAATCGAAAATAAATATAGTCTCATAATTTAATTTAAGTTACATTATTGTGATTTTATTATGTGTATGAAGTATGACAATAAATTATCTGAATCTAAATAAATAAACTAATAAAACTCTTATTTCATTATGCTTACGAAAAAAGCTCCCATTTATTTAGGTATCAAATATTAGTTTTTAAACTAAAAAAATGTGCTCTTAACAAATGAAGCATTACTATATATTTTCTTTAAGTTGCTGATACAATGGCGTGACTCTCGCCCGCAAAAAAAATAATTCCCCATTCCTTAGATCCCGAATTCAAAAGAAATCTCCATTTTTGATCGCTGGTGTATAATACTGAGAATAATGAAGACAACGGTCAGGTGAATCTGAGTTTAGAATTGATGGATATAAACAGCTTCATAAGAAAAATGAAGATGAAATAAGTTTTTGGGCAATATACGGATGATAAATTACGCAGGACGTTAGCTGTTTTGCGTAGCCTTATTCTTTTTTTTTCATTTACATGAAAGTTACCGACAAATTACTCAAATACAATATCCAGAATCTTTATCGCATTAATATATTTCTCAAGAGGCGGCCCTGAGAAACTTTTTCTCACTTTGTATATATTTATATATTTGTAAATAATACAATATTTGCATTATGAACCGTGTAAGATGTCCTTAAAAAAACATGACCTAATAACTTTATATCTCTCTCCCAATAATGTTTGCAGGAAGAGAACTCTTCTTAGGGTTAAGCTCCCCTTTGTCATTAAGTTTTAAATTTAATGTTTTGTGCTTATTTTTTTTATCGTGCAAGAAATAATAAATAAATGACTCAACAATTGCATACAATAGAGAGCCCGCGAGGACCTTACGCCGCCGCTACATCATTGTTTATTAGTTTTTTTTTTTAATTTCAACAGTATGTCCTTCTTTTTATACAGGATAAACCAGTCCTTCAGAACGTGGTGTCAGGAGTGATAGTAAGCACAAAGTCGCTTGTACTACAGAAGATAACGAGAGACCACGGCGGCGACTACTCCTGTCGAGCTACCAACGCCTTGGGGGAGACAGCCAGTGAAGCTACGCATCTCAGCATACAGTGTGAGTATTTGATCACCACTTGTGAATAAGTAAATAACAAACAGCTCATGTGTCCCTTATAAAGGTATTACAAATCCTACGAGACTCTGTGTGGTTTTTAAAAGCATTGATACGTTTCTCGTTTTTCTAATTAAAATTCATTTATTTTGTGAAACATGGGTTACAAGGATGTTAAATTAAAAATAGAATGAGCACAACCTTTAAAGCAAAGTCACGATCAATGTCCTTATTAAAAATTAATACAATGTCAATATATTCTGTCTTATTCTAGCATTTGTCCATCAGACGTTCATTTACATTAAAAATAGGCCTCCTCAATTAACAATTTTCAATTGGACATTGAGTCTTTCGTGTTCGTATATTTGCATAGGACTACATACAACAACATACATACTACTATTGTTTGCATAGGAATGTACATATATCTACCTATTTTCTGCAGCCGAAGGGGCCGAATTCTGATAAGCTATCGCTTAAACTATGTGAATCGTATCGTTGCAGAATTCGTCACTTAGAATCTTTAGATAAAAGAACCTCCAGATGATTCGTACGGTACTATTATTAGGACGGAGAGATTGATAGATGGTTTTAACTTGATACTTTTGACCTCCTTCACTTCCAACGTCGACACCACCCTTAGATCTACGTCAACGACACCATTTCATAGAACGTCTTTAGTTTCTATCATCTACCAAAGGTAGAAAATCAAAACGTGTCTTTCTGTGACGATACCAATTTCACAGTCGTCGATTAGTTTAGCAGAATAGGGCCCCAGGTCAAGACGAATCCGAAGCAATAAAGCGATAACTGCCACAATGAAACCGTCATAAAAAAGCGAAAAGTCATAAACTTTACAAAATAATAAAGAAACGCTATAAAAATAAAAGCACGTCAATAAGTTAATTGTCACAGACAACTTCCTTGTTCCGAATTGGGGGCCTTTGTTCGTTATAAACAGAGTTTAATAAATTACATTTTCTTGAAAGGATTTCGTCTGGCGTATCTATTATACTCGGAAATATCTTTGCAAAGATTTGTAACAGTCAACGAAGTGAGGAAATGTTTGAAAGGGATTACAGCTTTGAAATGTGGACTCATCAATATGCAATTCTTTAGAAGCCCATTCCTTTTAAACACTACTTTGCTTTGATAAATCAGATCGTAACAGCTTACCTTGGAAATGAATTCATCCTATTGGTGCACATGGTCAGGACCAGTGAGTATCATGGAGTCTTTATTCGACACAAAAATAATTAAAAAAATTATGAGAATTGCTTTAAGATTCACCTTTGGGAGAAATTGATTAATAAATAATTTATTTTTTAATAATTTGCTCTTTTTGAAAAAACTAAAAAGCGACTTGAAATTCTATAATATTTGAAACAAATATTTAGGTAATCCTCGGGTATATTTTTAATAAGACCATCTTTTGATCATTTTAATTAAGACAATAGCAAACCTATTACCGCCATCTATAAAATCGACCCAAAATTTACAAAGGAAATCGCAAACATATACATATAAATAACATACAAACTGCCGAATATGGAACCTCCACCTTTTTTTGATATCAGCTAAATATGTATATATCTACAGCGGCGCCACGCACGCTATGCACGGCCACGCGGCACATTTTAACTGCATGGGTTCGTTCGTTTCACAACGTGGGTGTACGTTATCAGTTTACGTTTACCGCGTGCATAGCGTTGAAGGTATTGAGCTGCGTGGTTGCCATATTCGAGTAAGCCACGTAGCAATGACGTCATTAATCTCATATTGGTATTCGTGGATTGCGGACGTTATCACATACATTTTCTTGAAAAGCGAAGTTAGACACACGTGTGTAGCCTCTCTGTGCGTGGCGGCGGTGGGAGAGCAATTTTAACACTGTCTGTGCCTTTGACCCACGTGGTCGTATCCCTCCTGGTTGTAACGCAGAGGCAGTGAATGCGATGTCCTTGGTTACGTTCCTTTCAATAAAGATAACTGAAGGCAAAAGAAAAGCAATAATAATTTCCCCTTCTTTACTAAATATTAAAAAACTTGTGAAAGTTGGTAACATCGATCATCGCGGCAGCAGTACGGTCCCTTAGGATTAATTTAACCAACACTGTTTTACGCGGAACTTCTGAGGGCGAATATAAAGTCACCGCAAACGAGCAACTTTCCAGAAATGTATATATTTTAAGAAATTAAATAATTTCCCAAAAAAATTGTATGAAATCGAATCACTGTATATGTATACAGTGATTCGATTTCATACATTTCAGGAAAGTATATATATATATATATATTTTAAGAAATATATGTATATTTTAAGAAATTAAATAATATCCCAAAAAAATTCAATTTCGGCGGAAATAGAAGCTGCGGCTTTCCCCTTAGTTATGGGAAAGCTCTAACCAATTAAGTCAAGAAATTAAGTAACAGACGAATTTAAATCTTTGGCACTTCCTACGGATCTCTTAAAGATCATTAAATCACTGAACTTTCTTTCATATAAACGCATTCATTCTGGATACATTGTTTTGCTCACATTCCCGATGATAGATCCAGTTTAATGCCTTTTGATTATTTCATATTGTTTTATTACATCATCGTGTACATTTTATTATCCTATAATATAAGAGACGCAATAGTGCCCAAGCAGGGCATGGCAATAGGCACTGAGACCGGGTTTCTCGGGATTATTTAGTTATGACCACATAATAACTATACAGATTTTAATAACAAAACTGTGTAATATAAATATACATAATAAGGTTGTGAGTGGCCCGTCTGCAACTCCTAACCCTGAAGTCATGGCACAAACATCCATCATAAGGGAGTGTCGAAGATTCGAGTCATCCCCGTCTCGCCGTCAAATTATCTCACTTATGAAAATTGATTTTCTGAGGATTTGTCAGCAAAAGTCAAAACATAAACAAGGGGGCGGTTCAACCTATGCGCATATAAAGAAACGTGGGATAAAAGGGGATAAATATTTTGTTCGTTATCGAGGATATCCATAAATTATCGTTTTTGATGTTGTTGATTATATAAAACAGTGATGTCCACAGTTTTGAAGAAGTAAGCTTGTCGCACACCTAAATATATATTCATATATAGGCCTCGATTTCGATGACGGCGACATTACGGATTCTCCTTTCTATACTAAGTATATGGCTTGCTAGACCAAACTTGGTCACGAATTACCCAATGGCACGTATAGCAGTATAGATGTAAGTGCAGGAGGGCTTAGGTCTTTTGTATCTGGCAATTTGCGTCTATTGTCTCGATGGTTTTTCCTCAAATGCTTAAATGCTGGTGTAGATCGCTTAGACCTATGGGAAGCTGCTTCTCTCTCCATTTGATCCATTTTCATTCGGTAGGAAACCGTGGATCCGACTGGCACTGGACCGCCAGGGGTGGCGAGATAATGAAGAGGACTATTACCCATCAGTGGGTGTTACTGGCTGGAGATTCATAGATAAATCCATTTCTATATATTAATTAGAATGGTATCGGTGTTAAAATAACGAAAATTATATGTAACGTGTCTCTTGACAGACTTCACTATCAATGAATGTCGTAGATTTTAAAGTGATTAGCAAGTTTGTGAAGTAACAGGCGGCCTGAACGAAAGTCGGTGAGCACATCCATCATGCGGAGTCGTGTCGAAGATTTATGCCAGTTCCGTCTCGCTCGCAATGCTACCAATGTACACATATGAAGAGAAGTTTGAAACTTTCTGTGTAAACATGTTTTTCGAAGATTTGCAAGACCGGTCGTAAACAATTAATTCTTCTCACAAAATATTATAACAATTAATAATATCGTTATTATGCCAGCTTTATGAATTAGGCCTTTTATTTAGAAAAAAATATGTAAGAGATAATAGAAGATATTTATTTTTTAAATGTTTTGTAATAAGAATTTATTATTATACATATATCTATCAGCTCCTTGGCTTCCAGGGACACTAAATTTGTATTTTAAAAATGTGTCTTTGGTGTTATCAATACAAAACATACTTCAATACTTATCAGATTTGACATGCTTGGTTTTTATTTAACTTTTTATAAATGCCATTGAATAACGGGATCTTGATCCTGGGCGTTACCTATGTACCTACTTGATATTGCTATTTGCTAAATATTAGGTATCTTACCCGACCAATAAGTTGCGTCATACTTAAATCTAAAAATCCCATTCGACGATAAATTTCGTTCAACATCTACCGATTTATCTTAAGAACTTTTCCGCCCGCCTGTACCGATCCCCTTATTCGTTACCTTGGCTCGTTTGTTTCACTTTTGTACATTCGCAGTCGACAGTTTGTTCATATTGAACCAGAGCCTGCAGTCGCAAATCTAAGGTGAAGAAATGCCGGTTGTTAGACGCACGCGGTACTTCCCTCCTAACATTAATCTGGCTATATTTTCATATTCCCGTTGTAGGGGATGCAAATTGTTATGGGCTGAAACATGGATGGTTGCCTTTGTATTTTGGTGAGCGCGAACGTTCCGTGTGGATCGGTATCGAATCGACCCGACCTCACCTTCTGAACTAGTTCTCGGGTTCATGCGACATGCACCGCCTTCTCAATTTTATATGCATACTTAGCTAGGTATCATTAGAAAGCACGCATCGAGTTAATAGAAGTTTTACCATTTAAGGCATTAGACACGGACAAAGGTATATTCTATGTATAATAAATAATATCTATCTATATAATAAATTGTATTAAGTATATTAGTCATCTACACGGGTTCGATTCCTACCTCGGAACAATTGTGTGTACGCTCTGCAGATATTTGTTCCGGGTGTTCTGGTCGTTTTCTATGTATAATAAAAAATATCTATCTATGTAATGTATTGTATTATGTATATCAGTTATCTAGTACCCATAGCACAAGCTCTGCTTACCATGGGGCTAGATAATGCTGTGTGAATTGTCCAGCATTTTTTTTATGTAGTACACAAGCTCTGCTTAGCTAGGAGCTAAATGATGCTGTGTGGATTGTCCAGCATTATTTATTTATTTATAGACAGCTCGTAATTGTAATATTTTGACCTTAGAAACGAAGGTTGATCGTCAAAAGTCACTCTAAAGTAAACGTTTTTGTATTAATCCTTTAAATCTTGAGACGGTATCCGTATCGTATTCTGCGGTACGCTCATTTGCGGCTACGTAGTATTTACGGCGTAGCAACCTACGGCGTAGCAATTGCTACGAAGCTACGATCTGTAATCTCCAAAGTCATGTGACGTCTGCTGATTCGTATTGAGCTCACGTAATAAATTCCAGACCGCATTTCCTTGTACGAAAGTCTGTTTTCTCAGTCTCATTCTGTTACCACGCCGAACGATTGAATTTTAAAGCCAATATAGGTGCTGAATTCAAAAGAACGTTTTATAACGTATAATAAAGGTATAAACAGTTGAAGAGGAATTTAAAGCCTAGAGTGTATAGGTTTTGCAAAGCTGAACCAAATAAAGCTGGTAAAATAAAACTTGGGGATGTTGCTTTATATCGCTCCATCCTTTTCATTAATATCAATTCCGGGTTGTCGGAAAGATAATCACCGATAGTCATTATCCTCGCAGGTACCAGCAGCCGTTGACCGAGGGATCGGACCCAATCCCGACAACAATAGAAGCTGATGATTATGATGAAAATGCTTCGATAACAATGAAACCCAACGTTGAGTTTTCAAAGCGCCCGCAAATAATACTAATTTCCGATTGCACTTTCCAGCCTATTGAATCTTATAACAGTAAGTGAATCTCACTCAAAGGGTTTCCCTCGTTCAAATATTTGAGGGCTTAATGAAAATCTAAGGCGGCGGGGAGCGCATTTCTGAAGACATCTAAATGAATCATGGCCCGGACTGCGCTTGCCTCGAGTTGGCCAATAAAATTTATATATCGTCCAACTTCGGCTATGATTTAACGAACCGAATTTACAGCTTCTTTATTATCAATTCTTTGCTATTCGGAGCTCATGAACAGCGAGACATCTATTGGTATTTTATTTGTTGATATTAAAACTGTTGATGACTATAATATTTTTGACAGAACAAAGTAGTAAAGGTCAACTTCAACAGACTTGTGTCTCGCAAAAATGATATTACTTATTGTATATATTTTATTACAATATATATATATTATTTGGTACAATTTTCAGTACAAAAATATTTTTATAAAATTTTAGGAAGTTACAGATTTGCTTAAAAAATACAGATGATAATTTGATTATTAGAAAAACTAAAAACAGACTTCGAATCCCTTCATTCCTAAATTCTTGTCTCGGGAATAATAATAATTCTCCATACAAATGCGAAATAATTTTCAAAATTGGCCCATATTTGACGGAGAAATCAACATAAATAAGAAACAGCCAAATACAGAATCTCCACCTTTTTTCAAAGTTGGTTAAAAATGTAGAACATGCCTGGATAGGATCCGCAAATAGTGTATGTTCATCATCATCATCAGCCTATATCAGTCCACTGCTGGACATAGGCCTCCCCCGATGAGCGCCATTGCGCCCTGTCTTCAGCTTGCCGCATCCAGCATCTACCTGCAGTCTTTCGCAAGTCGTCATCCCACCTGGTCGGAGGGCGTCCTACACTACGTTTACCGAGTCGTGGTCTCCACTCAAGAACACGTTTGCCCCAGCGGCCGTCGGTTCTTCGCGAAATATGGCCGGCCCACTGCCACTTCAGCTTGCTAATTCTTTGAGCTATGTCGATAACCTTGGTTCTCTGTCGGATGTATTCGTTGCGAATCCTATCCTTCAGAGAAACTCCGAGCATAGCTCTTTCCATAGCTCGCTGAGCGACTTTGAACTGGTGGACCAGCCCTATCGTGAGTGTCCACGTCTCAGCTCCGTAGGTCATAACGGGTAGGACGCACTGGTTGAAAACTTTCGTTTTCAAGCATTGCGGTATGGATGACGAGAAGACTCGACGTAGTTTCCCAAATGCTGCCCAGCCCAGCTGGATCCTCCTTTTGGCCTCCTTCTCGAAACTGTTTTTACCCAACTGCAGAATCTGGGCTGTATGTTCAGGTGTATGTTCGCGCACAGCTAATTATAAGTTACCGCAGACAAGCTTGTTTAATAACTTACATTTGGTATCCATCACTGTGCATGTAAAATACTGAATGGTATTTAGTGGTTACAACAAACATTCGAAACCTTTTTGAGTGCGTCTAATATCCGCGCTTTGAATTAACGCTGAAACCACAAATGGTTTTAGTTGGGTCGCAAATGTTTGGGTAGAATTTCGAATTACAGGTAAACTACAAACCTTTCAGTACTATTACAAATTTATCTAATCAGTTTCCTACAGAATTATAATTATTTATTTATTATTTTATTTTAAGCCATTATTGTGCCGCTGCTGGGCAAAGGCCTCCCTTTTCGCCTTCCACTCCTCGCGATCTAACGCTGCAACAGGCCATGATGGAAGATGTACCTCGAGCTCGTCGCGCCATCTCATCCTGGGCCTTCCACGTCGCCTCTTAGCGTTGGGTGGGCTCCACTCTGTGGTGGTCAAAATTATCATACAGTATATTAATTGGAACCTGTAAAAAAGCTCAACTCTGTCCCTGTTGGTTTTTTATCTTTTACGCAAAATGAGAAAGCCTACAGAAATGTAGCTGAAAACCATATTTATATCGATGACGACCGATGTGGCGCGGTGGGCGAAGGTCCGCCTGCGACGCAGGAGGTTGCGGGTTCGATTCCCGCCTCGGAACAGTTGTGTGTACGATCTGCAGATATTTGTTCCGGGTGTTCTGGTCGTTTTCTATGTATAATAAAAATATCTATCTATTTAATGTATTGTATTATGTAAATCAGTTATCTAGTACCCATAACACAAGCTCTGCTTGCCATGGGGCTATATAATGCTGTGTGAATTATCCAGCATTATTATTTTATTTTATATCAAATATCAGGGCTTTAATTCCTTTAAACCTTACCTTACTCTTGGACACGTCAGAAAATTCAAATTACACAAACAGTAAAACAAGGAAATATAGTGATCGCTTTGATTTTATCTTCAGTTCAATCTTTTTTACTTTATTTACTGGATAAAGGTGTCCACCCGAGTATTTTTATAACCCGTCGAAATTGCTTCAGCCATTTTGATGTTGAGGTAGTACAAAGTGTAACTACTAACCGTTATAGAAACACTCCTATAACCTAATCCGCGCTTCGTTGGAAAACATGCAAAAACAATTTTCAGGGTATTTGTTTTCGAAGATAAAACTAACCATGAGCAAAACAGAGCAATCTACAAAGCTTTTTGTTAATCGACAGAAGAACGAATTTTATTTGTTTTATTATTCAAAGTCAATTATTCGGCTCAGTGAATAAGAAAACCACTGCAGGAATAAACTGAAAGTTTTAAAACCTAATCGCTTTTAATGGGTCAATTTATCCATGTCGAGTGTTTTGTTTAAACATTTGCTTAGTCGGTGCTAATGTTTCGTCTTAGCAAGTTGTTAGACTCATGTTATGCAATTAATTATACCGAAAGTTTAAGACTACAAAGTGGAGATATTTTTGAAGTGGTTTTGAGAGGCTAAAAAACAAAGTTTTCGCTTATGGCAGCCAAACAGCTATACTGTGAACTCGTTTTTTTTTTTTTTTATATATATTTTTAAATAAATAATGCTGGACAATTCACACAGCGCTTTCTAGCCCCATGGTAAGCAGAGCTTGTGTTATGGGTACTAGATAACTGATATACATAACATAGTTAGATATTTTTTATTATACATAGAAAAAGACCAGAGCACCCGGAACAAATATCTGCAGATCGTACACACAACTACCCCGAGGCGGGAATCGAACCCGCAACCTGATGCGTCACAGGCGGACCTTCGCCCACTGCGCCACATCGGACGTCTAGTCGGCATCTAGGCATTACTTTACCAGAATACAGACAAATATATAAACGCAGGCAATAATAGGCATAGGCATGGTCTATTGCATATGATTGTTTTGTTTATTGTCAGCACTTTCTTGGCCTGAAAAACAGGTTTGTAACCTTGATCAGGCACACGCATTATCTTGTCTCATAAAAATATTAGATTAAGTACTGTTATCTTTTTAGTTCTAAGTTATTTTTGATAAATTTATTTATTATAGGCATTTTACTCTTATTTCGTGAATCTTTCAAAAATGCGGCAAAACTATATAAAAATTTACTTATCTTACTATATTCTTACATATCTAATTCATATTATTTTATTCAGATGCACCGGTATGCACGCACCCATCTCCACAAGTAATGGGCGCGCAGATCGAAGAGGAGCTGCGCGTGCGCTGCTCTGTGACCGCCAACCCCCCTGACGTCACATTCTTCTGGCAATTCAACAACAGTGGGGAGAGCCTAGATGTCTCGCCGCTCAAGTTTGGTAAGCGTGGATTGTTCTGTATTTTTTTTCCGTCTCCTGTATCTGTTTTTAGATGGTGTGCAATAAAGAGTAATTGTTTTGTATTGTTCTTTAACTTCGTGTTCGTACTAAGCAAAAGTAATAAAAATTCAGCTAATCCAACTAGTATTACAAATTACCTATATAATAGAAAAGGCTGTGAAGTTGTGAGTGGCAAAAATACTAAACTGTACAGCCTGAAATGTTTCGTAATAAGCCTAAATCCGGAATATTTAAAAACAAAAAGATTCATGTCCGAAAATCGCGTGAGAATGCAGTATTTTGTGAAAAATTTAAATGATTTATTTTTCCTACTCGACCTGATCGATTTATATCTAAATGTTCTGTGCGCATTAAAATTTGACCAAACCAGTTACATGCCAGTTATCTTTTCTCGAGAATAACATAATAAAAATTTCTAAATAAATAAAATTTTACTACAGAGAACAAGAGAGAACTTCTATGAAAGACTTGTTTGTGAAGTAACAGACAAACTTTATGTTTTGCTGAAAGTTAGGTAAGAACAAATAAAAGTCAGTTTAGTAAAGTAGCCACAGAGGAACCTGAATGTTTTGCGTAATAATTTGGCGTGTTTTAAAAAACTATAAAATTCCTTCCTCCGACTTAAAATTCCTGCATAATGAGAATGGCTTTAACACTTTGACTGCGGTTTTTTTTCGACGACTGCGATCTTTTTTTTTACCTAAAAAATTCGTGCTGCCGCTCTACACAGCGGTTGTGTTGCGCCGCACATGCGTTTCGTTCGAAAAATATTACAGCTCTGCTGAGTCACAAAGATCTGTATTTTCTCAGCCGCTGCGCTAGTGTGGATTTACGCATATTAGTCACTTGTAGAAAACTCATACCGTGCGTTTTCAGCACTCAAAGTGTTAAAAGTTTTAAAGTCGGAACACTTCGATAGCGCGATAAAAAATTGCATTTGGCGACATCTAGATAAAATTCAAGTCTAATTTGGTTTGATGAGTGATGATGTGATGACACATGGATGATAAGACGAATGAAAGGAGGCCTACTTTGAAACACGACATACAAAGTATTGGTTGACGAATCGCACGAATAACGTTGCTGATGAATTGCTTAGGGCATGTCACAAAGACACAAATTGTTGCTGATCTCTGAGAAAGCATGTCTAAATGGCACATGTGTCTAGTATCATTATAGGTAATAGAGTACAAATTTATTAGTGAAAACTTGAACTTAAACTTGTTTTAAACCCAAGAGACAACTCCTTATCTTCACCGAATTCACATGTGGCTTCGGTTCCGTTCCATATGAATATTTTGTTTGAATTTAGATTGAGAACATCAGTTTCGACTGCATACCTACCCAAAATTCGGTATTCAAATTCAAAATAAACACTTTTCTACACCAAAAAGTTTTTCATCAGTTCAATTCACCATGATCTGAGGAGAAAAGGTATTCGATTAAGGTCCCACACGGGCGTTCAAATACAACTTCGCAATCCTATTATCAGCTGTCCTTGTTCGACGTATGTCTCTCAATATTTTTATTCCCCTCATCGTCTAAATAACCAGTGATTGTGAGTGATGCTGGTGCTTAGCTAATGACGTAGTCGATGGATCTCTCGCCTCCAACAAAGTAATGCCTAGCGCAGTTATTTTATTAATCCTCCATAGTTTATATTTCTATAGAAACGTTTAACGGTTATTTCTATCCCATGGGAACTATTTTTAATAGGATAAAACCTATGTTTGAATCCAGGCTTAGAGCTACATCTATGCAATCTTTCAGCCCCCGATCCATTCAGTAGTTTAAACGTGAATAAGTAACAAACATTCATACACCCAAACTTTCGTATTTATATAACGGCTGTATGTATGTTTTTTTTTTTATTCTTTCGCTATTGTATAGGTAAATCAGTCGAGGTGGTCTCATAAAAAATGTGTAATAATCAAATTATTTTAGTATACCATAATGTTTTACTATGTGGCACATTATGCATAGGTACAGCAAACGGTAGTACCAGTGAGCTGAGCTACAAGCCGCAAAATGAACGGGACTACGGAACCCTGAGCTGCCGAGGCTCCAATGGGGTGGGACGACAACTGGACCCTTGCGTCTTCCAGATTGTACCTGCTGGTAAGTCATAACAAGTATTGGTAATTTGTAAGGTCAATTAAATTTATTATGAATTTAATAAAATTATAAGCCATTTTATATATAAATATAATATTATAATTATATTTTTTGTGTATTATTTATTTAAATTATTGTTAATAAATAAATTTTTAATATATAATTATATTGATAGATCATTCATGAATTACAGGTTAATAGGTTACATAACTTTAAAGATTGTTGTTTCTTGTAATAATTAAATCTAAAGCGTGGCTTTGCAATATATTTTTATTATTTAGTTATATAAGACCTTCTTAAAATAATGTCTATAAAAAAGCATAAACCATTTCAAAGTATGGTCATTTGTCGATGGTTGCCAAATATACTACTAAAAAATAATCGATATGTATGTATATGCAAATAACGTAAGTGGGCAGTTTTAAATTGTCTGATCCGTCATCATCCAACATTTCACAAAATATTTTTCCCGGTTTAAGACATTATGTGGGCGACAAAATGTGAAACAACGAAGCGGATATTTTCATGTTCGCAGACGAAATAAAACGATGAAAAATATTCCAATAATCCAAGTTGTAGAGGCCCGAAATGAACAGAGCAATAAAAGCATTAATAAAACCACGTGCATACAATTTGAATCAACAACGCGCCGAACTCGAAGCACGTTTTATAATTTCGGCTTGCGGCTTTCGGTACCTACAGGCCAAATCTCATAACTCTCCTATGCAGATGTTTTGCTCGCTGGAAACGACTGGATTGAAATTCATTTGAGAGAGAAGTGAATGCTTTATACTATACGTGTAAATGTTCTTGCAAAATAGTGCTAGTGTTGGTGGGCCTTTGTAGCACTGGGAATCGTATTTGGGGCGTATAAAACCACAGAAGCCAGCATTTCCGATATCCGTATCTACACTAAAAGTATGTTTCTAACAAGGTTTTTTGTCGGTTTTAATATTTGCTTTATATCTCCCGAATTTTATCATAGCTTTGAATTTGTTCGCATTGGATATATAATTTTTTTTTTTATATTGGTAGCTTTGATGTCCAGAAAGTATTCTCGTTTTTCAATTTAATATTTAGTTGGTGAACTCAACAGTACCAACTGGCGTTTAATATCCTCGCAGTCTAGAAATATACGAGCTAAATTGTCACCAAGCTGCTATAAGTCAAGGCGAAATTAGCGAGTTTAGCTTTGCACTTAATTCTCATTTCACACACGCAGCGCGCGTATTAGATTAGGTAATGTAATTCTTGCTACGACAATTTTGGCTGGTGGGTCGCAGTATGAGGTGGAACTTACACCGGCGTATAAATGAGCTGGTGCGAAAAACCTCAATTCATGACTTACCATTTTACCTAAAATCCCCATTTCGTTTGTTTCCATATAATAAGAATTCAATATGAAAAAAATTGCTTACAAACTAAGAGGGTAACTGAGACATACATATTTTTTCACTTCTCTTGCTCAAAAAGTGTATCATAATAGTGTAGTTTAACTCGAGTTTAATACCTCGGGCTAAAAAGTATTTTTTCTTTTTAATTTTTGTCTAAAATCATCAGCCCGTACAAATCATTCGTTCTCTTACATAAAAACTCGACTTCTTGGTGCTCCGTCAATCTTTTTTTTTTAAATAGAACCGTCTTGGTGATGTTTTATGAAGGTTGATTCTTCCCTTCACGGTAGAATGCGAACTGTTTCGTTGCGGGTTAAATAGAGATTTAAAAAAAAAGATGGTATTGGCGCTAAATCTCTAGAATTTTCTTCATTCCAAATCACAAACTTTTACGTTTAACTTCCTGACTTTTACTTCCAAATGAAAAATGTCTAATTTTGAATTGTTTTATTTTCTCGCAATCGAAGTGAAAAGTAGAGTGTTTTACTCGGGCCAAAACCACCCATTATAACTCGGTCTTGTCATGCTCCCTCGCTACGCTCGGGAGTATAACAACCTCGTATATGATGGGATGGTTTAGTCCCTTGTAAAACAATCTACTATTATAATTGGGTATGTAGGTACATACCTCAGTTTCTGTGTCTGTGTTTTCTAAACCACTTACTGAGTATACCAAATTTAGATTTCTTCTAGGAATCATGAAATGTCATTCGAAATTAAAGTCGTTGTTGAATGACTGAGAACCGTTTCTTTAATTGCTTCATTTAAACCAATGAATTTGATTAGTTACTTCCAACTATCCAACAAACTTTTTGTATGGTTCATGTTACCTGAGTGCGAAGAATTTAATACATATAGGCCAGTTGAAATGAATTACAGGCTTATTCGTTCATTCATCGATATTTGCATCCAGAACAAATTAAAATGTAATTGCATTTTATTTTAGGCCTGCAATAATTTCGAAAAAGCTCATTTAGCAAAAAAAATCATAAACGATCAAAATTTCTCACACAGTATGAAAAAAGATTTTACTTTTAAACTTAATAATATAAATCGTCTACTTTCTGTGAATCTTTTCTAAGTCGCTACTTTTTTTTATTATTTGTGGAAATTCTAATTGGCCTAATTAAATATTCTTAGCATCTTTAAGCTGTAAGTTTTCCCAAGATTGTAAAAATAAAATAAATTTGATTTGCATTAATTTGTTGTAGCTCGTCCATCCGCGCCAAGAAACTGTTCACTCCAAGCCGGGAACAACAGCATCGAGGGGATTACCACTTGGCTGCGAGTCCGATGCGTTGCTGGCTACGACGGGGGGCTACCACAAACCTTTGTACTGGAAGCGCTCGACCCCGTCACGGGCAAGACAAGGTTCAACGGAAGCGTTAACGAGACTGGTAAGTGATATTGATGACATTACCAAGCTGTGTCATGCAAAGAATACTTCTTCTTCTTTTATATTGCCTCTTATGATTGACGGCTCGGTAGGCGGGCATTCATTTGAACTTTTTTTTATCCTGGATAAGGAAATGCCTGTGTTACTAGCTACGACAGTAGTTTTTTTATATTTTTAAACTACCTCTATCCTACGATTGGCAACCTTCCTACCTGTGATTTTGTGTAATACAGAATGTCGTATTTAAAATACAATATTATACGAGCAATTCTCATTCTGTTTTTATGACTAAAGAACAGCGTGAAACTCCGACTGCATTGTTGTGAAAATGTAAGACGAAAAGCAAAGATACAATTTGTGTATAAACCTTTGATTTGATAGGACCTCCGATCAAATCAAAGGTTAATCAGTCAATATTTTTCTTGCCGCCTTTAATATGCCTAAAAAGACGTAGCTAAAACTAACCCTTTTTTTACCAGATGGCCTAGCCACATTTAAGTTGAACCTTGCCCAACTTACTTCTGTTGGCGAGAGTGAAAGTACAACATTCAACCTGCTCATCTACTCGAAGAACCTGAAAGGCGAGTCTGAGAGGACGCTGCTAGAAAACATTGCATTCAACGACGCAGCAAGGAGAACAGGTGTGTTTTGAATAGGAATGTTTTTAATATGTGGAAATAAACCTTCATCATTTCAGAAGTTAATATTATTTTACAACGAAAAACGCACAAAAGAAATTCCCAGTCAGTACTTTACCTTGAAAGTCACGGCTGCATCTGGGACGCCAACTTAAAATCCAGATTCATGGCTCACGAGAAAACTCTGGTCGGTGCCAATAAAGTTGTCATAGTTCCCGCGTTACCAACTTTAGCAATACAGTTCCTTGCCGTATGCCCGCTCGGAAACGACCCAGTTTACTAGAAATGTACGGTGCAGATGCTTTTAATTTTTTCACTGACTGTTATTCTATCGAAACTCAGTTAGCTTTTATGTTGCTTAACACAATATTCAAAGTTGTTTACGAATTCAACGTCAAAATTTGTCTAAGACTAAATCATATTCTCGGTAAAGTTTACATTAATTTCCCGAGTAATCAACTTATCCAGGTATTTCAAAATTAAAGCTTCAAACCATAAGTAAATTGTATTTAGGCTAACTAATCTCTACGGGTCCGAATTCAATATTCTCCATTTACCGTTACGAAAACACTCCTGGGGCTTATAAATACTAGCTTTATTAATTGTAAGCTAGAATTCTTGCGAAATTGAAACAATTCAGCCGACTAATGTGTTGTTGCGGCTGTAAACCCGGCTGTAAATTCTGAGTAAGCAAAAAGTTATGTAACATAGTGCAAACTACTCGCAAATTTTGTCAGTAGACTAACTTTCGAAACAAAATTGATGAAGATTGATACTGTTGTTTCGGTTTTATCAACACATAGATCCTGATAAAAACCCGGGTGGACTATTCACGTAGTCTGACTTATTTTCAACAGAATACTTTGTCTTATAATAACAGATGGCAATGGTGCAATGGGTGGAGTCACATTAGGAGTAGTTCTAGCGGCTGGCTTGGGGGCTGTTTTGGCCACAATCGGCATAGCTCTGGCGGTTCTCTGCGCAAGAAGGCGCCGCAGCCCCCCGCCTCACAAGCATCCCCCGGGAGATATGCTTGAGCTGAG
Source organism: Eupithecia abbreviata (assembly GCA_943735965.1). Classification (NCBI taxonomy): domain Eukaryota; kingdom Metazoa; phylum Arthropoda; class Insecta; order Lepidoptera; family Geometridae; genus Eupithecia; species Eupithecia abbreviata. Next base: position 5,754,898 of record OX030991.1, on the reverse strand, counting down.
TGATGGCGGGCGGCGGTACGTGGTCGCCTATACCATCAAACCATCGCCAGATTCCAAGACTCCGGATCCTCAGCCGGATATATTGAATGCTCAAGGTGGGTATTTAGAGAAGGCAGAATTTGCATAATAGACTTTATATGAAGCTATCCAGAAATAAAATGCGACAGTCAAGTCAAAATGCGAAATATACAATGTATGTATGTCATTTTCTTCGATTACGTTAAGTAACTATTTTGTTTGTATTGTATTGAGTATTTTGTTGATTTCACTTATCGTACTATAGTCAGACTTCGTTCTTAACAATGGTCTGGGTCTAATATCTAACAAAAAAATCTCGTGTACTGGAATTTTCCAGACTAAGTGATTTATATACTACTCGATGTACTTTTCTTATTCCTAAGATAAATTTCTGACCTCTAATAAATATAAAACACTAACGTGATCTATTTCTTTCAGAGGATAGCCGTGGTCCAGCCCCAATGATAGAGGAGGCTGATGAATGGCCTAGTATAAAAGAAGTTAGAGGTCAGTGCTCAACTTGTTTCAGAAGCTTTTTATAAATTATACATTATTCTGTCTGGAAAATTCTAAGAAAAAATATTTTCTTTTAGGCGATTGGGGCAAAGTTGGAGCTGTATTCTCAGCGGAAGATCTGGCCCTTTTGGATTCAGCTGGACGTCCGCAGCAGGTAAATAAGCACGTCAATCATAAAACTATGAGATCCTGCAATTTTCTAGATAATACGTTTAATAGAAATTATATAAAATTACCCGTGTGCTATGGGACAGAAACTTTTAGAGAAAATGTAGTGTTATTTTTATCGATAGAGCAGTTTTGACCATTTTGTTCTTTCCACAGCTGACCCCAAGCAATGACTTGATATCAAACACTCACAACAGACAAGAAGACGTCCTCAACCAGAACATAGGTCAGCCATTAATACCAGCTAACTTCAGGCCTAATTACGTAGTCGCAGATAGTCCAACTTTAGGGAGCCCCAACTTTGTATGCCCCAATGGTAATCTCAACTCGCCGTTTGGAAGTCAAAGCTTGACTCTGAGTGGGCCGACTTTGAGCTCGGGGAGTATAGCCACCTCGACCTTGCATAGGACCAAGGGGAAAGGCAATGCGAGGAGAAGAGAGCATGTCTTAGCAGAAAATCTGCCGGGACCCGAGAGCTGTGTCTAAGGATTTGAATTTTGTTACGTTCAACGAAAACAGGTTAACTATTAGTGTAGGTGTTTTCTGAGTAGCCTTTGTGGTCCATTCTAGGTAAAGATTTTAATGTGTGTTTTCGAAATGTTAATTTTGTAACTTGTTTCTAAGTTTGTTTTACATATATTAATTATTTCTAAGAATCTTAATACAATTGTTCGCAAAAGCAATGTAAGTATCTACTACGAAATTGAGTGCTATTTCATAATTTATTGGCGTGACAATACTACTTTTGTTGTAAATATTTAGTACTCTTGTTTACTTTTATGCGAATTTACTTAAAGAATACTTTCTATGCTAAGAAAAATGTCGAGGCAAAATTGTTTTTGCTATTGCTCAAAAATCACTGTACATATTTATTTACTTCCAAATGTAGGAGACTGAAGTGTATATTACCAGACCTACTTAGATAAATATTTGAATTTATGAATTATATCTCCATCAATGAATTTTTATAATTACAAAAATATAGTTAAGATACCAAGGCGTTTGAAAACACGAAGAATGTAAATATATAGGTATATTTATTATAGGTGGAAAAGCTTGTAGAGGGTCCTACTTATTATTTCTGTAAACTTGGTTGTGTGACTGTAAATATTGTTAGTTGTAAAAAACCCAAAATCATTGTAGGTTTATGTAATTGTTATTGTAAAACGCTTTTGTTGTCAATTTATGTGGAATTTTTATCTAGTGAATTGTAAATAATGTAATCTGACAACGGGTTAAACGCTGTAACTTATAGCATTTTATAAACAGGTGTAAATTATTTTATTCCATAACATTTGCTAAAACAAAATGTAAAGCATTTCCGAGTTCCTATCTGACACAATCGCGTGCTATAAGTTACAGAAAATACCATAAAATATAGTGCCATTTTACGAATAGCAAAATGTAAATGTTTCAATTTTGGGTTAATTCTATTAAATAGAGTTTAAAACTGTGGCGTAAATGTGTAAATTACTAACAATTGAACTGTTGTAGCCCCTAATTTCCTGTGGTTCTAACGATACGGCAATTTTATATTTAATAAATAAATACTGGTTTATACAAGCGGTCGGTTTCATTTGCATTTCGTCTGGCCCTGAATTTAATTTAGCTGAAGTGTGTTACCAAATGGTTTCTCGGAGTTGTTAGCAGACGTACCAAGGTCCTGTTATGTTTGAGCGCGAGCAATATTGTAGTTCTCCTCGACTTGTGGTCGAAGGGTAATAAAATTACCCACTGGTACCTGCCTTAAGTACTTACGTCTCCCCTATAAGTCTGGTTACTTAAGGTTCCATATCGGATTAGTGGGATTATTTGACGCCACCGAGGAATGGCGTCGTCTAGACAAGGCTTTAATAAAGCAGTTTCAGTTTCAAATGAGTTTTTTTTTATTCAAAACTGGTTTTATGTTAATTCAGCTTATTTCTTTATTACTAGCTTTTATTCTACTTGCTTATTATTTGTATATTATACTTGCTTATAGTAGTATTGCTATTTGTTCCACACATATTGTTAGTATGTGTGGAACAAATCTTGGAACTGAATTTTAGACCAGTTATGCTCAAACGATTGAGCTTAAATTCGACTTATGTAAGTTCCGTGACATTGTAATGTTATGGTAACATTGAGCTGATCTGATTATAGAGACAGGTGTTCATAGGAACTCCTAAACGAAACGACTTTACCCGGTACCATTTTACCCGGTTCGTTGGATTTGTCTTCCCAAGCACTTTGGTTCTAGATGATTGATTATTGAAAGCTCGTTTTTCAAAATGTTGTTTATATTAAACATGCATATAGCTTGAAAACATTTCAACAAGGCACAAAGTTAGTAAGTATCTAATAGCATATAAATATTTCACTAAGTTACAATCAATTATTTAGTTCACCATTTCACGAAATCGAATATTTTAATAAACACTGATGTAACTTTCCTTATTCAGCAACTACTTTTGGACGCATTAGTCCAATACCGCACAACTTGCTAACAATAACATCAACTGGAAAACAACCAGTGCAGTGTACCTAGAAAGTTCACCTGCTCCTCAAAAATAACAAAAGATGTCCAAATTTCGCATTGTTATCTGTTAAACTAACATTCAAGCACAATAATAGCTGTATAAATGCTACATCAACATCATTTCGTCTCGTCTGCCAAGAGGCTAAGGTAGAGTGCCCGCAAGCTCTCCAAATATTGACAGGAGGCTATCAAATCGACTTCCAAGACCTAAGTATTGTTTTCCATAAACAAGGCCTAATTATAAACTGCTGAATAATTCAATGCAAGACTGCTTTGTAACAACAGTCTAGGGAACCGTCTCGGTATTTGTTCAAACTTTATGTTAATTCCAAACGTTGCGATACATCAAAATAAGCTTTTGAAAAGCTGGTAGGTACGAAACTGAGACCTACATATGTAAGCCTGTCTAAAAATAACATTCAAACTTTTATATTTTCAAATAAGGTACTTATCTTACCAGTAAAAAGTAAAAGCAATTAAAGCTAAACGCTTTGACTTTTTACTGGTTTTTATACTAATACAAATACAAATTTCTTTATTCATAAAGATGTTAGTTAATAATTATTTCGAACTCTCCCTCAGTGACATCTAGTGGAAACCTGTCGAGGTAGAAACCCTTCGAGGTACTGCTCTTTCGAGATAACAACCCATAGATGAAACGTACCGTCGAGGTAGAGACCTGTCGAGGTAGAAACCCTTCGAGGTACTGATCTTTCGAGGTAACGCACCATCGACGAAATGTAACGTCAAGGTAATGAACATTGAGGTAACGTCATTCGAACTAGAGTACGAGACCCCAGTTATACAATGTCGGGTCTTATCGATAAGTAGGTATTAGATTCACTGCATCTTACCCTAGGGGTTTAAGAATAATGTCTAGTTAGTAGTTTATGTAGATATAAAAGTCATTTAAAACGGGATATTTACCATGATTTGATTTTTGAGTTATCCAATATTTCGGCACAGTTGCATGCGCCATGATCACGGAGTAACTGAAGGCACTGCGAGTTTTTATGGGCAGACATACCGATCTACCCTCATTTCTCAATCAAATCATGGTAAATATCCCGTTTTAAATGACTTTAGTATTAATAACCATGATAGTTTCAAAAGTTTTATTATGTAGATATAGTTCAGTATCTAGCTGGCACGATCGTCTTTTGGTTAAAAAAATACTTGAAATAATCGAATGGTACGCTGAAGTGACGTGAACTCGACGTAAACCAAAAAAACAAAAGACAATCCTGCTATCTGTGATTATCTGCGCTTCGAGCAGAGCACCCTTTTCGATAGCTACCCACGATCAGTTTTGAATCCAGCAATGTTCCTGAAGGGTCGAGGCAGAAATCACAATTATACCGCAAAGGAGAAAGTTTGGATGTTCTGATGCGAGTTTGAACGTTCCACGGGCACTAAATGTTACCCGCCGGCATTGCCCTTACTTGCCGATACCGCAGTATCCTGTAATAGGTAGTTAGTTGCCTGAAATACGGGTTTGTTTTCTTTTAGGGTTCGTTATTATCTACCTATAATAATCCACTGCTGGACATATGTAGGTACATCTACAGTATACATCTTTTAAAACTTCGATTCGATAAGTACCTATTTCATTTATAATATACTATTATATATTATTTCATCATCATTAGCCTAAGTGGGACCTCCCCTAATGAGCGCCATAGCGCCCTGTGTTCAGCTTGCCGCTTCCAGCATCTGCCTACAGTCTTTCGCGTCCTACACTACGTTTAAAGACATTTAAAACGGGATATTTACCATGATTTGATTTTTGAGTTTTCCAATATTTCATATAGTTATTTTAATATAGTTATTCCGTGATCATGGCGCATGAAACTGTGCCGAAATATTGGAAAACTCAAAAATCTAATCATGGTAAATATCCCGTTACACTACGTTTGCCGAGTCGTGATCTCCACAAAAGCACATGTTTACCAGGTAAAGTAAAGTAAAGTAAAGTAAATATTTATTGCATCAAATACATGTAAATAGGGTACATAGGTGGTGTATGTTTAAATAAGACACAATGTATTTCTACCTTTGTGGCGTGCAAAATCTGGTTACAATAATTGTCACTTAATTTAAATTTGTACATACTTAGTAAATAAATCGAATATAATAATTAATAAATTTAAATAAAATTGATAAATAATGAAAAGCTAGGGATGTCATTTGCTTAAATCTAAAAAATGTTTGTCAGTCATGAAATCATTTAATGTATAGTAACATTTAGCTTCCAAAGTGGCTTTTATCTTTCTCCGAAACAGTGTGAGAGGTAGTTCTCTCAGTGATTTTGGAAGTTTATTGTAAATAGAAGGGGCCATGCAGAAGATACTCTTGCGCATCAAAGCAGTGCGTGAGTTCGGCATGCAGACTTTGTATTTATCACGTCGATTTCGAGGAACAGCATTGGAAAGCTGACAATATAAATCAGGGTTATTTTTGACAAACATAGCCGTTTCGTAAATATAGAGCGATGGTAGAGTAAGGATTTTATGTTGTGAAAAGTAAGGTTGACAGGAATCTGTTACCTTAAGACGAAACATAGCTCGCACACAGCGCTTCTGATACTTGAAAATTTTGTCAACGTCAGTTGAATTGCCCCAAAATATTATGGCATAGCGAATATTATGGCATAACCTAACTTAATTTAATCCTTAAGCCGTTATCTGAACCTTCTTATATAGGTGGTATAAGTTATATTTTTAGAATATTATGTAGTATTTACAAGTAGTTATAAGTTCAGGCAATAAATCATTATTCTATTCTATTTTATATCATATCATTGTTTTCATATATCTTTTTTTAAAGGGTATGTCTGTGTGTCAGCGCTTGAAGAGCATCCAGCGGTCAGTAACTTTATTAAAATAAAGCGATTGTATTCGATGTTCATCTGAAATTCCGAACAAGGACTTGCTTGGATAAATATTTTCCCACGGTACCGCCGCCTGAATCTAGATATCTAAAAACAATACAGTCAGTGGAATAACTTCCCTACTACTTGAGCGTCTTCTAGGAAAGGTTTCTGTTATATTAGTTCGACCCTGAATAACTGTTTTAGTAGATATGTACCTATAGAAGTATTATAATACCTTAACAATAGTAAGTTAAAGTCCATAATCTAGATTCAACTAAATGATAGTCAATCCACACATTAACATCTAGCCCCAAGCTAAGCAGAGCTTATGTTATGTAAAGTAAAGTAAAGTAAAAAATCCGTTATTTCTTTAGGCTTACAAAATAAGGACTTAGACAAGTCATATTTATATATAAATTATTATCAAATAAAATAATTTTACTGTTCATTTCAATTTTTTGTCCACTAGTGGAAGAAGTGAAAAGAAACCACTAGCATGTTCATCTCTTATATGTCTAATACATGGTTACTTGCCTATTTAAGTCTAAATATAATATGATTCAATACATGTCAATATTTAAGTAAAGCTATGCACAACAACAAATTACTTACATACTATTGTCGGTGCGAAACTGAGCGACATCTGGCCAAGCATATGGGTACTAGATGACTGATATAGGTACAGAATGCATTACATTATATAGATAGTTATTCTTTACCATACATAGAAAATGATCAGAACAACCGGAACAAGTATCTGCAGATCGTAAAAACATTTTTCCCAAGGCGGGAATCAACCCCGCAACCTCCTGTCGCAGGCGCACCTTCGCCCGCCGCCCCATACAATGAATAATGTAAATCATTAACTTTTTTCAATAAGAACTCTTAACGACTTTTGACGACCGATGTGGCGCGGTGGGCGAAGGTCCGCCTGCGACGCAGGAGGTTGCGGGTTCGATTCCCGCCTCGGAACAAATGTGTGTACGATCTGCAGATATTTGTTTCGGGTGTTCTGGTCGTTTTCTATGTATAAATATCTATCTATGTAATGTATTGTGTTATGTATATCAGTTATCTAGTACCCATAACACAAGCTCTGCTTACCATGGGGCTAGATAATGCTGTGTGAATTGTCCAACATTATTTATTTATTTTTATTTACTTAACTCGGAATGTTGCACGCCACAGGGTTCATGTAGATTCTACCCAATAATGTGAAGCACCTTGTAATAGACAGAAATGCAATAAATAAATACTAATTTATGCAATAAATAATCAAATTAAGAACATATTTGTAAAACATAATTTGTTAAATTACAGAAATCGCAACCATCGCCTGCTTTTAGTTCTACTATTTCATTCCATACAAACATAAAAATAACGGCTCTCACCGTGACTGTTCTGTTTCTAGCCGAAGAAGTTCAATGAGGTAGTTACAAAAAGAGTATTAGTCTAACACTGTAAATTCAATCTTCCATCCGTAGACATAAAGGTTACCTCTACTAAGGTGTAGCTGGCATATTGGCAGGTATCGACACCGATACATACCTTCAGTACGGCTCGTTACCAGTTCAGTAAGTAACGTTACCAACTGTTACCTGAGTGGCATTTGCGGCACGAGCTTCTACGAGTTACTGCTGTAATATGTAAGTGCAACATATTGGATTTGGAGCTATTTGTGTGTAGGAACTGGTTTCATTTTGTGGATGTGTTGTGGAGTTTAAACCAGCGATGGATAAAAAGTAGTTTTGACTGAAGTAAACGTTTCACAATGTAGGTAAGAATATAACTAAAAATATGTAAAAAATTAAAACGTCAATGTTATATTTTTTTTAATTTGTTCCATCTAAACTGATTTTGTTACAAAATATCGGTCACAACCAAACGTATACTAAATGAACAGCATTGCTCATCGAGGCTGATTTCATTACTCATCATATTCAAGTCATTCGAACTTGATTTATTTAGCTTTTGAATGTTTTAGGAGTTTTTTCGGTTTTGAAAGATTTGACCAAACTTATTTTCACTGAGTATTGTAATTTTCTCTTTCTTTTATGTACGTGTAAGCGAGACAGAAGTTAATGTCCAACGAGCTCTAAAATCTTTTTGCGTAATCAAACTGTACAGACCAATATTTCAGGTCACTCAAAATTTACTCTTATAGCCCGTAAGTAGCTGATTTAGATTATAACTGATCACTAAAGCATGTTTAGGAGTTTATTATTTTGAGAAAATATATTTATCTTATACTTAATTTACCAGGTATACTTAATTTACCACTTATTTACCAGTTATATCCTACATATATACTATTATATTTTTCTTTGTCAATGCACGCATAAACTTTGTTTTGGGCTGAGAGGTATTTCTTAGATTGCTACCGAATTCGAAAACTGACAAATTAAACAAACCAAATCGGAAAACGTAATTTACAAACGTAATAAATCAAAACGAATAAAGAAATGCTAAAAAGTTCAACAGTTTCATTTAAAGAAACCATTAAATATGTCCGACTGAATACAGAGCTCAGTGGGACATCCCGAAACTTCTTCTTGCTAAATTACTTTCCAAGTCGACCGTCAATTTACACCTCAATGAAGAAATTCTAAACTTTGAATACAAATTCTACTTAAAACCAGCCAATCAAAAGTTTGGAAACCTATCACCTGACCTGTTGATGGCTTGATAATCCAAACTATGTTCCTTGGCGATGACATTATACTGAACTAGACATCATCATCATCTATCCGATAGATGATGATGACGATAGATTCTATCGTCATCAGCCTATGATAATCTACTGATGGACATAGACACCAAAAAAGCACCAAATGAGCACCATAGCGGAACTCATCAGCAAACATCAGCTAGACGTATCCAGCATCTGCCTATAATCTTTTGCATGTCGTCATTCCACCTGGCCGAAGGACGTCTTACACTAACTGAATCGTGGTCTCCACTCAAGTACACGTTTATCCCAACGGTTGTCGGATCTTCGATAGGTATGACCGGCCCACTTCCACTTCAGCTTGCTAATTTTTAGAGCTATGTCGATAACATTGGTTCTTGGTCGGATGTATTCGTTACGAATCCTATCCTTCAGAGAGACAACGAACATAGCTCGCTGAGCGACTTTGAACTGGTACTCCAGGCCTGCCGTGAGTATGAAAATCAACTCATGACGGGTAAGACGCACTGAAAACTTTTATAGACATACATTATACAAATTTTAATTTCCGAATTGAAACTTGTAAAATATGATAAGATTTGGATTAGGTACTAATGTAATCCAAACATCTTGGGTAACCTCTAAGCAGCTTAATAAACCCCAACATAATATTTAAATCTCACCTTTTTTTCTGGTTGATTTGCTGTTAGGTACTGATGGCTGTGATGAGATGTAAATCCCTAAAATCCAGTCAAAGCTAATCATCCGAATGCTTCCAGAGCTAAAACATTAATCTAGTCTAGGCAATAAGCATGAAAAGCTTAGCAGCTTAAAATTCTTTAAGGCAATGAGTGGCTTGGCTGTTCAGCTTAATATTATTCTGGCTTTTAATGTAGAAGTTTTCAGCTAAATTCCCAGCATTTTGTCCAGTGCTCTAAATCCGTGGTAAATCCAGGATTTAGGATTGAAAATAATGGTCAAGAAAACTAATTCGGCTTATGAGCAGCTGCAATGTAGAAGTTAATTTTAAAGCTTTTTCTTTTACAAAAACAACTTATAAAAAAACTATTAAACGCTAACTGGCACAACAACAGACTATCGCAAACAATCTAGAGGCTCAACTGGTTCATATCAATACCGATTGTAGTGTGTCCAAGCGCTGGCCGCTGGCTGTATGCAGCGTTTTTACACATTTTTCGCTTTATAAATAAACTAGCTGCGCCCCGCCGCTTTATCATCATCATCATCAACCTATAAAATAGTCCACTGCTGGAAATATACCTCCCCTAACGAGCGCCATAGCGCCCTGTCTTCAGCTTGCCGCCCCTTCCTCTTAAATCACTCTATCTATTAAAAAGCCGCATGAAAATCCGTTGCGTAGTTTTAAAGATCTAAGCACAAATAGGGACAGACAGACAGCGGAAAGCGACTTTGTTTTATACTATGTAAATTATCGAACATCCCAAAACCTAAGTTTTAAAATATCATAGCTTGAACCCAACAAAGTAGATTGCTCGATAATTGGCATTTCTCATCATCGAATCCAACATTGGGAAATATTCACAGCCTTATCTGTAATTGAGAACGGTCCAAGTGCAAGGGATTTGGGTCTAAGGGATCCGAGAAACACAGAATCTGATAAACTGTAAGAGCGAGTACACATTAGGCGGTTTGAAGCGCATCATAGCTTTGATTTTGTTCAGAACGCGCGCTTACGAGTAAGCAGAACGAAATCCTGACGCGTGTTTGAATAGAAGCGCGCTTTTGTGTGTGTACGGAAGTAGGGGACCTGATGATTTATAAAACGCGCGGTACTAACGACCGCGTTTCAAAACGCCTTATGTGTACGTAGTCTAAAACCGCTTGTAGCGAACACTTGTTTGATTTTGAAGGCTTACGACGACCTCTGTAGGCTTACAAGCGTTCACTTACAGCCTCGGCTTTGCTGGGGGTGTTTGTTTGCAGTTTCTTAGTTTAGGGTTACTGGGTTTATTTCATGTAAATAAATAAAGTCGGACATATTTTACGCATTTTTATTAGCCTATACTCTCACTGCTGGGCTTCTGCTTCCTTCCCCCCTTCCACAACCTATTTTGCACAACTGCGGTCTAGTTATTAGAAGAGGATTAGAGCATTTAAAGTGAGTAAAAAAAATATTTTTAATAAATCATGATAGGAGCGACATGTGGAACATTCTAAGCACTAACCTCGAATGATAACAGCCAGTAAGGCGTTTATCAGGGAAAGTCTAGGATGTTTGATATTACATTAATTGTTAATTCCGAGTGAGTAACTACATATGTATAAATGTTTAAGCCATTTTATATAAAAACACCAAATAATATAGAACCATACTGATTTACTTAATTACGATACTTGGAACCTGCCAGGGGGTCAGCGTACGATGAACGCCACTGTACCTATTCAATGAGAACTTATAATATGAAGTACTAAAGTCATTTAAAACGGGATATTTACAAATTTCAAAAGTTTTATTATAATATGAAGTGCCATTGCATAAGTAAAGACGGCCATAACCAATCACAACTTAAGAATACATATATGTATCTGCGATAGGACGGTCGATTTAATAAAAATATAATTTACTTAGACTTTTATTAACGTTCTGCAAAAATATAAATCTACAAAGGAAATACTCACTGTTATTTGCTATCCAATATGAGGCATATTTTTACAAAATTCAAATAAAAGAAAAACGAATTCAAGACAACTTGATAGAGCCATTTTAAGTCCAACAAAAAGTCTTTATAAAGCTAGGAACCGACAAGCGCACCGCTCTCAAACTTTTTGCAGATTTCAGATTGTAGAAAATCGGGTAAATTTTTTGGCTTTGAAATTACTATTGATTTAATGAAATTGTTAAGTTATTTTGTGAATACATATTGGCGAAGCTTGAGTATATAATAACAAATTGGATATGGGGACGGTAAAGAGCAACCAACGTTTTGAAATAGGGCGTCGCCTCTATCTACTGCAGCCTAAATAATGACAAGTTTGCACTGTGCCAGCTGCTGGCGTGCTAGTAACTGTTACTGTTTACTACACTTCTGCGAGCAAAGTGAATCGGGCGAGTAAACAACTCGTCCGACTCACTTTGCTCAAGAAAATACTGGATGCGGTAAGCTAAAGCCAGGTGCGCACATGATCAGGCCGCAATGGCCAGGTCGCAGCTGACAGCAAGTACATTGGCAGACCCAGATGCGCGTGCTCCTGGCGATTTCCTACTTATGTACATATTTTATGTATCTCGCTGGCCACTGCGACTATGGCCGCTAATGCGCTATTGCCTTAAGACAGGTTGCGCTGTGACGCTCATTAGGCCTATTTCTGGCAGTGGACCAGCACATAATATTGACACTTGCTTGCACTTGATGACTTACCTAACTAACGACTCACATTCAGCATTCCACATGATGCGGTCACACGATTCTTCGACTACATCCTCTGCAGTAACGGGCCACACCAGAGCCCTGAGTTGGGTTTGACGATATATTAGAATTATCGTGACGTCAAATTTTTTTATGGAATTTGACACAGCGCCTCTATCGTGCCGACATGGAACTAAGCAAATCGCATCCGAAAAAGAGACACCACGATTACGTCTTTTACAATCTTATACATACATATATATACTTGTATCTGTGTCTATGTATGTAATTGCACTACTTAAAACGATTTATTATTATTTCTTGTCAAACCTGTATGTTTAACCATAACCTGTGTTCATGGTCAAATAAATGTATCTTCATCTTTAAAATTTACTCAGGCTTTCAGCTCGCCCTGTGTAAACTAACCATAAGAGATATTTCTTTAGACCTGAGAATATTTTTCTGAGTTACCAACGACTTCGTTTTATATTATCGTAAGAAAGAGAAATGGTCTTTAGGCTTATAAATGAGGGATTAAGTGAAGCTCTACGTTATCTTTGTCTTGTGCTGTTTGATAGATACCAGTTATTATTTTGAATTAAGATGAACCTACCTTATGCTTAAGTATTACGTCTGCGAAATATGATATTATATTTCTACAAACTTTATTTGACAATACGTTCTTGTAGAATATATTTCTATTGTATATCTTAGCTTTTATTTGATAGAAAAATCCTCATTTTCAAATAATCCAATTTCAGTATTGATATCGCTTTTTTCTTGTTGATATTTTTATTTAACCTAGAGTCCTACCTTTAGCCAGCCTTGTTATGCTACAATAAGTAACTACAACAGATATTTTGCACTAAAATCTTGAAAAATACAAAAGTGTATCAACTTTTCGTTAGCAGAAAGTGTTTAAATTCAGCAAAGTCCCATTTCTCGTGTCCACACCCGCCGAGCGACCCGCAAGATGCCGTAATGCCTGCCAGCCGACAGATGGCCGCTCTTCCTACAGTCATTACCCTTTTGTCTTATACAAACATTTACCACACCATAATCGACTTTAGTACACAAGAACAGAGCCCATTATTGTTTCAAGTGACCACAGTAAGTGTTTTACTGAGCTGGAAAATGTTGCAGAACTCAAAAATAGAGTTTGTAAGACGACTTAATTTTATCCTCCTTGATGAATAACAAAACTAACACTGGCATGGTCCAAGACGTGACTGTCCATCTGGAGGTGCAGTGAATGCGATATACTACATTAAGGTTGCACACGGGGACATGGAACGCTTCTCATTATGATGAAATCACACTTTTTGTATGAAATATGGGAGAAAGTCAGAGTCAAAATCATGTTATTATAAAGGAAAGTGTAATTAATAACACAAGCTCTGTTTAGTTTTGGGCTAAATGATGATGTTCAGCGATTAAGTTTAAATAAAAATACATACTTTTTGTCCAAATTATCTACCTGGATAAATGCCTTAAAACTTACCTCAAAACGTCCCTAATCTCCCTAAATTCACGAAGCACATATACCAAAACGTTATTTTCAGATTCCGACGCCATAATAAAGGTCCCAGGAGAAAGGAGCGATGTTCAGAAAACCATTTCAAACGTTCCCCTTCTAAATGGGTCACATACAAGGCGGATATCACTTGAAATTGGCCTAATCTTTAGTTACGGCGGCGTCAGGAATTTGCTTTTAAACGGAACTGAGAGGAAATAGAATGTTTACTAGCTTTGTGGAAGATAATATCGTTAAGTCAGGTGCTCATTAGGTCCCTGAAGGCCTCTGCGCACCTACGCAAAGAAAATCACAGGCGGCTTGCTTCTGCGCTTAATATCTCATGCGTTTTTCTTGATAAAAATTTGCTTGGTGTTGGAGTTGTCCTTCTCCAGATTAGGTAAAATATACACTGCCAAAAATACTTTAGATCAATCTTATTTTTTCATGTTTATTCATGAAACGGTAACAGACAGAGAGACAGAGCTAATTTTACATTTATAATATTCGTAGGCAAGGAATTGTGGATTCCGCAGATATACGCAGTATAGTGCCAGAGTCGGATATCAATTGCAAGACGCTTGCAATTTTGCAACTTCTAAAACGTAACTCTACGTTGGTCTGCTTGTAATTTAAAAAGTTATTCCAGGAAAAGACACTACATTTGCACACGTTTTTATGGTCGAAAGCTCTGCTGCGAAGCTTAAAATTACAAAGTACGATACGTTAGGTTATAATAAACTAGCGACCCGCCCCGGACGGGTGCAAATGCATGTATTATACCTACATATAAACCTTCCTCTCGACTCACTCTATATTTAAAAAAAACGCATCAACATCCATTGCGTATTTTTAATATCTAAGCATACGAGTACATAGGGACAGACAGACAGCGCGAAACTACTTTGTTTTATACTGTGTACATGTAGTGATACATAATTGTTTTTAATATATTCTGTCTTTTTTAAGTCTAGTAGTTAGTGTTTTGGTGTTAGACTGTAAGCTAACTGCTGTATTTTTTATAAATAAATAAATAAATAGTTAAAAAGTGACACTTGTTTTCTTTATTTATATAATATCACTTATGGTTATTTCAGGAGTTACTGCTGCATCATCTGTGTTAGTACAGATCTCGCTGTTTGCCCCTAGGGGACGAGAGTCACAAATGCAATAAGAGCGCAGAAAATTTACACAACAAATAAATAAATTTGTATTGCTTTAGGGCTCAACGAAGTACTTTTAAAGCCAAAACCCACACAAAAGGATATTTACCATGATTCCGTTTTCCAAAAACTAACTCGGAGTGCCTTTAGTTATTCCATGTGCATGAAAATGTGCCAAAATATTGGAAAACTAAAAAATCGAATCATAAAATCCCAGAAAGGGTAAATATCCCGTCAATAATCATGATAATTCCAAAAGTTTTAAAACCCTCCAATAACGGTACCGGTACCATAAGGCTGAACAAGACGCTCATCTTCCCATACAAACGGATTAGGGTAACTATATCGTAGTTATATATATTATAATATTATGTATATTGGATAATATCAATTCATCCCATCATTATCTACGAGTATTTTTGTATACACCCAAAACCGTAAAAAAGTATACACTTGAAATATATAAGCTTCTAAACTTTTGTATTTCAACACTGCTTTTAGCCCAACTGTGGGCAAAAAATAGCTAATATACAGTGTAAGAAAACTCTAAAAAAAGGCTTTTCGACATACGGTCATAGTGCGGTCGTTTTTGGAACGAATCATTATGCATTTCATCATAGCACGCCCTTTCACACACTGTGTATGTATGTATGTTTGTCACGTGTGATAGCACACATCTAGGCCTTATCTACCGACAAGTTCGCGCCATTGACATGTTTACCCTTAAGACCGCATTCGCACAGCGTGGTCTGTTTCACGACGGGTTTAGTTTATCCTAAAGGTTTTTTGTGTCGGTGATGGCGTATAGCGAATGAGATTAAGAGAGGGTGTTATGGCGCTCCTCAGAGGCCTATATCCAGCTATGGACTAGTATATACTGATGATGGACATGGAAAATTAATTATCATCATATCAGCCTACACATGTCCACTGCTAGACATAAGATTACCTCATACGACGCCACAAATAGCGGTCCTAAGCAGCCTCCATCCATCGACTCCCTGCGACCGCTACAATATCGCCAGTCCATCGAGTGTATGCTCTCCCGACACTTCGTTTCGCATCCATCATATAGATGCGTTTGTCATAATTATCAGGCACCAGGCATGGCAGGCGGATCGGTAATCGCAGCGGAAGTATTGACAGCATACACTATAATAGGTGTGGTGCTTATTTGGCAAGCAAGTGAAGCCAGAGCAAAAGCTACAGCTACCAGAAATCCAACATGAATGTTAGTAGACAAGACACGTGGGGATACGATTACCATATTCAACGCATTAACGCCAGCAGGTAGGCTTTGAAGGAAATTATTTGTCATATTAACGTCACTCTAACTTCAGTTTCAACGTCGCGATGTTAATTTATTGAATTATATTTGACGGGGCCCTGGAGAAATCTGATACAATAAAAAATCTATCGGGTTCCGAACTCATGATTTTCAAGAGCATTGAAGCTTATTTTACGTGTTTGTATCAAGATTACGCTCGGAAGGCGATGGGATGTGAAAATTATACCAAATTGAGAGATATGGGTACAAGGTCCCACTGAAACATGTACTAAGACGAACTGAGTTGATTCCGGCCTAGGATAAGATTGGGCTAGTGTCCTCAAAAAATTCTAGATAGTCCTGTCAATCTGTTACAATATTATCAGAAGATATTGGACACGGTTTTTTTGTCAATTAAATAAAAAATTATGAATATTAAACTACTGCGTGACGTCACGTCTAGCAACACTTTTTAGCACGCCGTAGCATAACGAGCCTCTACTTCCAAACGTTGACGCGCATAATTTTTGTTGATTGACAAAAGAAAAAATACTTGTCCAATATCTTCTGTTAATCCAACTGACGGAATAAATAGAATAATGGGAGACACTACAGTATTGTCTATTTTATTATTTTGTAAAAAATAAAAATAACTAAGTTAAGTACCTACATTCGAAGAAATAGCTTCATGATGGATTTTTTGGATTTATGAAACAAAGTATTTTGTTTTAAATCAGGTTAGTTATATTCTTTATGTGAGTATTTCAATTTTGGCATTATGAAAACCCAATCTATCCAGAGTGGCTATTGTGGATTCGCACACAAGTACCTAATATAAGACAGGGCACAGTGGTACTTCATCTGTTACCTGTAAGAAGCAATTTTTTTCTCTTTAATTAAACCTCCATCGTCACACCAAACAAAAACCACGAAGCCAACAAATCAATTTCGCGTCAGGAAATTACTTTGTAAAGTTGAAAAGGGTTGCGCGATACGGCACCAAATTGAAATTCTTTTGTATACCGTGCCTTTACATGTCCAAAATGTTACCTGACTCTTTGAATCATAGCTTAACAACATTTTTCGATCTAACTTTGGAATAGGTACACGCTTTTTGAACTTTTTGCATCGCATATTGGATCGGTGCAAAAGAGGTTGTAGGAAAAAATACTACAAACTCTTTACAGCTTCCGCTGCTTGCAGTTAACCGTATATTACCGTAACCGCTGGTAAGATGTGGTGGGAACCCGCGGGGGTGGCGGGCAGACTTACTTAGATATTACTGAAGTTGGGACTTGGATGCAAAAAGCATGGATAGAGGAGGCTGGCAAACGTTAAGGGAAGACTAATATTGCCAGCAATGGGTGACTTTAAGGCTGCGATGATGATGATGATGCTGATAATGAAAATATTTCGGCATCTCTACTTCCTGATTTACAATATCACAGAATATTAAGCGGAAAAATTTAACTCCATCATTATTTTAAGCTACAAAGATACTGAAAGCAGGAACTTGAACGAAGTTCATTAACTAAATAAGCAATCTACTAAAAGCAAGAACTGAGATAACGAGCAGTTAGGAAATTGTGGACTGCCTGGTAATTATTTAAGTTGGTATAAAATAATAAAGTCAATCAAAAAGCTATCTGCTCTGTAATTATTGCTGCTTACTTTACCGTTAATTTTAAGCATTGGCGTAATAGAAGTCGGCTTTTGATATTTTAGGTTTTGTAGATTAGATAAAAGAGATCTAATATGAAGTAAGAAGTAACAGAAGTGAAGTGTAGGTAGGTACCTACACTTCACTTCTGTTACTTCTTCCACTCGTAAAGTTTAGTAGAGACAACAATTTTATTTTCTCTTTCTAGTTTGTAATATAAGAAATTTGTAAGAACATTTACTACCTGAACCTTTTTGACCTTCGCAGAATCACTTTAATTAGTCTCTTCAGTATATGAGATCTCTTAGAACTATTCATCATTATAAACCTCCATGTCCTATGATATAAATATATACCTGGATATACGCATACCTAGCATATCGGATTAACCGATGAATATTTGATATTCTCATACGGATTAACGGCACAATAATATTTATTGCTTCGTAAGATATCGAGATAGAATAATGTATGAGATCAGCCGATATTTCGGAGTTAAGCGATATATGAAGTGGTAGGTAATAACAGCTAAACATGGCAGGCACAATATGGCGGAGTCAATAATTGGAAAATATCGTGGACGGGCGTTTTTACGAGAGCCCTTCACAGCTGGGCCTCGGCGGCGCCCAATATTGCACTGTATCATACTAAATTACTAAGCTCGGCTCAGCCAAGTGGTTTGCTTCGAGAGCAGGGGAAATCTTACTAAGGTTCTATGAAAGAATATTGTTGCTGTTATGATAGTTTACTTATTTCATTTAAAACTAAATTACCACGCCATTGCACCTTGACATCTTCCATTGTAGGGCTTAACATGGACGGATTAAATTTATATCTACAGCCAATTATTGTCAAGCTTCTCTTCACTTCTTTCACTCACTGACTTTAATAAGAACGGCACAGCAATTTACGTGGGCGTCGCCACCAGCACCAATTATGCTGATGAAGCACAGAATAACTCTATAGTAATACGCTGAATGCAATCTCGGATATTAAAAAATCACTGATATTTAAAAATTGTTCCTTGGTCAACCGCGAATGCGAATAGTCGAATTCAGAGGTTGGCCATCGCAAATATCTGGCGAAACCGCCAGTAGCCTGGCCACCAACAACAACGCAGCCAATTTCAAACTTTCCCTCTAAAGGGGCAGTCTGAGCAAATCGCAAATAGTAAATAGAAAAGTCGCAGCAGCAATTAGTAGACAAACTAGTACAGTAAGTGGACAGGTTCTGGGGAGTTCACCCTTATTTGCAAGTTCGGCTGACTTACCCTAACTTCCCCCATTCAGTTCAGGAAGCTTGTTAGCAGACTTCTGCGGTTTTCGACTAGATAACATTGTGTTAAAGATTTAAACTATGTGCTGGGTGAAGTGTTGTTAAGGTTGTAAATGCTTACTGCAGCGGACTGCTACCTACGGTCAGCTACTACTGCTATGAACCTTCGCAGTTGGGCATTTCAATGAGATTTAAAATTTCATTTCTCTGTAAATCATGAGTTTGCTTGTTTGTTTCTTATTTTATCAACTAAGAAATTAAAATGACATTGATCGTGACTAAAGGAAAAAAACTGTGAATCATAATTATCATTAATTTCGACCAATCAACCGCCGTGGTGCCTTACCAATTGCGTACAATAGCGAGCCCGCACGGGTCTTACGCGAAAATAAATCATGAGACTACTAAAAAGGTTGAGAGCCTTGTCCTCTAACCATTTGGAGAGCCACATGTCTGTAATGTGGTTCCAGCAATCGGGTTGTATGCCTGTCCACAACTTGGAAAGTCTGGTAGATACCTTCTAATCTGTGAATGCCTGCTGACATGCAAGTCTAGGAGACTCCTTGTAGGTATGAATGGATAAGGCACAAGCAAGGATTGCAACACCGACTTGAATATAAACAAACAATAAAATAAAAAGACTTGCTAACGATACGTCCCTTTACAAATTTAAACGCGTTTCGTCCAACATGCGTTTCGTCCAACACGCGTTTCGTCCATAACGTTTTCGACATGAAATGTCAAATTGACAGTTTTTACGAAGTTTTTATAATAAATATAAATTAGGGGCACATAAAAAATAAATAACTTCTAAAATGTATGTCTCTGTGTCTGTAAGTTTGTTTCGGCTAATCTTCGAAACGGCGACGACGTTTGACCCTGGCGGGATTTTCATACGGATACCTGAGGATATAAAAAGTAACCTGGGTAAAGTAAAAATTAATATTAGGCTACCTTTATTGAACAAGAGCTATGCTCGGAGTTTCTCTGAAGGATAGGATTCGTAACGAATACATCCGACAGAGAACCAAAGTTATCGACGTAGCTGTGGACTGCTATAGGCTGATGATGATAGTGACAAAAATAATAAATAAAATAAATAAATAATACTGGACAATTCACACAGCATCATCTAGCCCCAAGCTAAGCAGAGCTTGTGTTATGGGTACTAGATGACTGATATACACAATACAATACATTTCACAGATAGATAAAACAATTAGGGTTCCGCGATTGAGAATCGAAAATGTGAATTCTACGCAAAATATTACTGTCTAAACTATATACAAACAGTTCAATTATTACAACCAAAATCAAACTAGACTTAATTTAATTCAACTTAATTATTATAATGAATTTATGTTAATGCTACGTACGACACACGTCTCGTAACTTGGCTGACGAATAAATCTAGAGCATGGAAAGTAATTAATATTAGTACTTTTAGTAATGTATACAATTTTCATAATTGCATATTACATTTCTTAAATACTTTACCCTAAAAAATAGCCGTTCTGCAGTACTGGCTATTTTAAATGAAAATAATTTTTGCTTTTGGCTAAGAATTCTATTTTTAAATACCTTTTATTTTTAAAACAAGGGATTTGAAATTATTCATTTGTTTATTGATTAGCGTTATGTTTTCATCGCATTGGAATGATTTTCGTCATCTATAGGTACTTCTATACTAATATAATAAAGAGGAAAGGTTTGATTTTTATTATTTGATTTTTTTGTTTGTAATGAATAGGCTCCGAAACTACTGGACCGATTTGAACAATTCTTTCAATGTTGGGTAGTTACTTTATCCCCGGTGAGCATAGTAACATTATTTAAAGCATTTTGCACTTCACTTTATGCGTGTAGCATGTGGACTAAATACACCAAAAGTTCTATGAGTGCCCTATTTATTTTCATATTATATTTTCAAAAAAGTTAGGGATCCGTACTAAAACCGTGCGATGCCGGGAAGGTCCGCTAGTCAAAGATACCTACGTTGAAAATTGGAGTTTTTGAAATATGAGTGAGTAACATCGTAGCAGCAACGCGGCACAAGCTGATGCTTGCTTGCCGAATGCTACAAACGACCACCTATTTGCTCGACCGCATCCGTTCTGGAAATTTCACCCTGAAAAATTAACCCCGTGGTCTTCAGAAAGCTCTGGTCGACAATGACGAATTAAAGCAATTGTGGAACTAGCACTCGATTGACGGCTAAATTCATAATCATGTAATTCATTGTAATTTTATGCATACAGGTTCTTAGATAGTATCTTTAGTCAAAACCCTGTCACTTCATCTTTTGGGTTTTCTCTTGTTAAATTGGTAATTTTCCTTACATACTTCATATATATAGAATTAATTAATATAAGAATATGTTTTTAAAATAATGATTGGTTAAATAAGTCAAGAATAAAAAAAAACTTAATTGGATAAGATTAAGTTTTCAATCTAATAAAACGATCGCAAATTAATGTCAGATGAGGAATAATCAGATTATGTTAATTTCATCTATGTTTAGGTCAAATCTAGGCTAATGAACGCCACTGTTTTATAAAAACTAAAAGATTATTTGACGTCCGATGTGGCGCGGTGGACGAAGGTCCGCCTGCGACGCAAGAGGTTGCGGATTCGATTCCCACCTCGGAACAATTATGTGTACAATCTGCAGATATTTGTGCCGGGTGTTCTGGTCGTTTTCTATGTATAGTAAAAAAATATCCACCTATGTAATATATTGTAATATGCATATCAGTTATCTAGTACCCATAACACAAGCTCTGCTTACCATGGTGCTAGATAATGCTGATGTGAATTGTCCAGCATTATTTATTTATTTTTATTTTATCCCTACCCTATTGTTAATTTGTTGTAAGTCAAGTTTCAATACATACACCACTAAACAACTTTCAGTGTTGAGTTGGTGTAAGCTATAACCAAAATATGTATATGAGAAAATATTATAATGCTGGTAAAGCTGGCTCTCTGGACATAATTACAGGGCTAATATTTCGCTACACAATTCGGGATCTTAAGTTGATAAAGAGGCTGTAAATCATGAGATTATGTAAAATTAACATTACCGAGCACTCTCCTGAAGAACTTTCAAGTAATAAAATTATGAAAAATGTCTGAAGTAAGTCATAATGTGATTAAGTTTCTTTTTGGTGTTTATTCCAAAAATACACAGAATATTACTAACGAAATGATTATGTAGGTAGATGTACTTCTTGACTGTAAAATTAAATTTAAGAAAACTACTAGTCTGATAATTTTAATCGTCAAGCAAGCTTTCCATTGAAGGTTTTCTAAAATCCCTCTGTAATTTAAAGTCAGTCAGTCCCGAAGCTTGGTGTAACAACAAGAGCCTATGACCTAATCCGAATGAAATGGAATCATTACGAACAGAAACAAGTGTAGTCTAACATTTTTATCATTGATAAGGTTCCGTCACATTTTTTAAACGCATAGAACATAGGCTACTGGGGTGTAAGGGGGACTCCAACAGCTCATCTCCAAAGGCAACCTAACCTGCACGTGGTACACCTTGCTAGATAACGAACTAGGCTCTGGTGAAAATATCAAAACATCTTCATAGTTTGACAGGTAACTCATTAATTATACAATTATTTTCCATTACTTGACACTAGCAGGAAAGTGTACAACCAGACACAATTGCCATTAACACTTTGATTGCTGAAATCACACGGTATGTGTTTTCTACAAGTGACTAATATGCGCAAATCCACACTAGCGCAGCGGCTGAGAAAATACAGGTCTGTGTGACTCAGCCGTAATATTTTTCGAACGAAACGCATGTGCGGCGCAACACAACCGCTGTGTAGAGCAGCAGCACGAATTTTTTAGGTTAAAAAATAGATCGCAGTCGTCGTAAAAAAATCGCAGTGGAAGTGTTAACAAAGAATCATAATCATCATCAACGCACGGAACGTAGTCTACTGCGATCTTTGCACGGATTTTATCTGTGATCGCAGTTATGAACGATGTGACGTTAAATATTTACTTCGACAAGATTCCATCCCATTCTGATCGCGTGCGCATTACTTAGTAGTTGCCATACACGCACGTCGTAAGTGTTTGCTTAGGGGAACATTTAGCTAAGCGAGGACCGCTTAATGTTTCAAGAGGCAAATTTGTAGGTACACCTTTGTTTCATTACCTGCTTTAAAATTTATAGGTGTGGAGAGTGTGGGAAATAAAAACACACAGCTTCAGGGAAAGGTTAAACATTTGTGAAGAGGACAGGTTTTTAATTTAAGCTCTGGGTTAATATGTACATATTTAAGCATTTTGTATAGTATTGTATAATTGTATCTATGTATGCTTAGGCTTGTATTTATTTATGAAAACTTGCTCAGGCTAACAAAATTAAAGCAAATCCTCTTCTTCAATATTCAACAATAAACCCTGAAACTAATTTTCTTTCACCTTCCACGTGATCGTATAATGCTATACTATTTATATGCCTTAGAAAAACGTTAATCAAGCATATAATATCGAAAACCGAGCAAGCTTTCATAAGCCTAATTCTTGGTAACTAGCAATTACTCCATTACTTGTATTTCGCAAACGACGTAGAATACAAGTAAATTAACTTTTTAAGTCTCCAAGATGAAGCTACTCCAAACAAAGGAACGAAGAGGGCGCGCTAAGATGCAAACAAAGGAGGTCAGCATTGTCGCGGCGACCAGACGAATACTCTTGAGCTGACCAAACCCTCCATATTTCTAAGGTTCAGAGCAAACGAACCACTTACTGTACTGTAGCGGTCACAGTGTTGGCTACTTGCTTGTGCCGGCGGCAGCTCGTTTGCAAAAAGTTTCTTATTTAAAATTCGCTGTGTTGTACCGCAGTTCATCTGCATAATTGAAATTCTTCAAGATATACATTTATACTTCATGTAAAAGAAAAACAGACGCTATTTTGGTCCTGGAAAATTTACTTAACTTCAATTTATTTCGTTTAGCTTGCGGCAGTGTGGTTTGTCCTGTATTGTTTATTAGGATACTAACATCTTTTTGAATAAATAAATCTGTAATTGTGTTTGTGTTTTATAGAACGTGTTTCTCATTTCCATGATCTCGGGCCATAAAGTGACCAGTTCCTTTGGGAGGCATGTGTGCCGAAACCAACAACACAAAGGTCTGAAAGTTGATCTAAAGGCGAGGGCTCCACATAGCGGGCATCATCCTCGGATGCACAATATGATACACCCAAAGATGATATCCGCTAGGTGTAGAGACTATTGCAAAAGACAATGAAAGGAATGAAATGCCAGGATATTGTGATGGGTGGATGGACTGGGCTATGATGGTAACTACAGACGCCGGCCGCAGAAAGGAAAAACAACCCGTCCAGTCCTTTATACTTATTATATATATATTCTATGTATTTATTTCTGTTTTGTCTGGTATAACAAATTGTTTTCTACCGATCTATTTAACATCGCATCGGCGCAAAATATTGAGGGGCGTCGATGGGTGTTCTTATTACTTATTATTTAGCTTAATCCAAATTAATGTCTATAACGTCACGTACTATAATTAGGGCCCAGCATTCGGGTTATACGTCACGGAATAATAAATAACTATCATCATCATCATTATCAATCTATAGTAAGTATTCCTCTGCTGGACATAGGTGTCCCCTAATGAGCGCTATAGCGCCCTGTCTTAGCTTGCCGCATCCGGCAGGAACTCACAAATACGGCTTCATAATCATTATTCACGTGTGCTACAAAGACAACGTACGACAAAATCACACTTATATTTTAAATGCAAAAGTTTGGATGTTAAGCTGGATGTTTGTACCTTCTTCACGCCAAAACTACTAAACGGATCAGGCTGGAATTTTGCTTAATTGTAGCTAAGTTTGGAACCAAAAATAGGCAACTTTTTATCGCATAAAGCAGTTACCATCATACGATACAAATAACCTTTAACGTTACATAATGCGTGCGAAGCCGCGGCAGAAACTTTTGCCAAATACTAATAGGGCAATTGAGCGAAGTAATGCGATCAACGAGCGACACTTTCTAAATAAAACGTTAGTCTTAAAGGCTTAAGTAGTTATAAATTGATCACATCGAGGAGTAGCTTAACTTTACCTGAAAACTTGCACTTATCAAAGTGTTTTGCCAACGGGACCAATACACTTTTTTCTTCCTTAATCGAGTTTCTCTTATCCCACCTGAAGATAGTTGCTAAGTTTGTTGCGGTGCCTACTTCTTAAGACAACTTTTATCTGCCTGCTAAACAAGGCTTTGCATTCGTTTTGCCGACGTCGTCGTCACCAAAGTTCTCTAAACTTAAATTAGTTATATTTTGAACGACAGCCAAAGAAATAGCGTTACCCATACGAAGGTGATTACCTCACACATGTTTACATATACAAAAATCATTGCGTTGTACTCAAATCAACGCGTTACGCGCAAATTATCATGCGAAAGAAATTGCTTGTAGGAACGAATCTGCCGAATTTTAATCAGCGTTTCGTATAAGATAATCTTGCGGGATAAAGGCACCAGGTGAAGCTGAAAAGTTCGAGGAAAACGTAATCGGAAGGGAGTAAATAAGCAAAATGGAGAGAAAAATGGGTATTTCAAAGCTTTTTACGAATTTATGAATATAGGCGTTCATACTTTTTCTTCAGGTGATCCGGAGCTTCGACCTTTATGTCGATCGAGCGCACACAATGTCTGTAATGGCCGCCATTAGGAACATCAATTTGTTCAACCGTAACGTTACACTTGTCCTACTATTTTATAATGCTCCGAGCTCTTTATGTGGTCGTGATAACTCATTCGAAATCCAGCATGGCTGAAAGCAGTGTGCAGAAACATAATTTTAACTTTCAGACGACTGTTTTACGAGTTATTTGTTTGTAAACTCTTTGTTCTGGGTTGTTTTTCAAACATTCACAGTCAAATACTTATCTATCACAAAAAATAAAGCAAGCTATCTGTTCATTTCCAAACCTCATTTCCATAACATCAAAACAATTTTTTCCGCTGATTCCCCAAATCAGATTGCGCGCATAAAGCGTTTCTTTACGTTATTTACGGATTGTGAATCATCCAGACCAAATGTGGGCTCCTATTTACCGACCCGCAGGTAAACTTCGCTTGCAGTTAAAAAGGAATTCTGGGGAGTTTTATCGCTCGTTAGAGACCTTAAAATGGGAAGGGAATGCCGTTTGCCCGTCTTAATACTTATGAACTTTCTTGCGGAATCGATGGCTAATTCCCAACGCCCATCATTAACTCGAACATCATAGAGTGCCGAAAAGCTTTTTGAGGGTTTCTTTTTCAGGTTAAGATCACATAAAATACAGAAATTACGTTCTTTTGTAGGAATATACTCGTATCATCGATGCCGGTCCAATTTACCTATCACAGTACAGCCGCTGGTCGGTGGGGCCAACACCACGCACGGAGTGGACACGCACGTGGGTCTAGCTTCGCTTTGCAAAAAAAAAATGGAATAACGTCCATCGCCACGAACCGCTACTCACGAATACGAGATTGGCTTCATTGTTACATGCGTGTCTTGCTCGAATATCTCACCCATGCAGCTCGACGCTATCAACGCTATGCACGTGGTACACGCTTTGCACGCGGTACACGTAAAAGAGTGACGTGAGCCCACGTTATGAAACAAACGAACCCACGTAGCTAAAATGCGGCACGGGGCCGTGCACAGAGTTATCCGCTATTTAACGATAAATATATCTATGATAAATATAGAAGTACCTACCTAAGAGCTTGTTAACAAACACATTTTGTTAAACCTAATGGGCGATTCTAATTTGAGTTAACTTTTTGGGAAACTCCCCCATTTCATAAATTATCATTGTTTCTTCGGAGGGTCTGGTTTCTTTCAATTGGCAATTTTACATGAACTGGTTTTTTTCCTGTGCTTTTGATTTATTTTCTAAGTTAATATTTTCTTATCTCCTTATAGATAGCAGATAAATGTTCTAATGCGACATCCGACCATCTAAGCCTTTTTTAATGCCTATGTAAGTTTATTAAAATATTTGTAACGCAGGTTGGTATGAAGTATAAGTATCTCTTGTTTTTTATCTCTAGATATCGAAATATATATCTATCTATTCAAGTACCACCGTCTTTTTAAGCCCTTCATGTCCAGTCCATGCTACGGTTGCTTGGAGGAGAACGCTCTCAGCGATAAAGCCGCCATTTGTACTTCCTCTATTCTAAGTATTAATTGCTGTATTTTTTCCTACTTATTGTAGAAAGTGATTTCTATCTGTCCGATTAATCTTTAGGGTGATAGCTTCATTTTCTTCAAACTATTGTATAATAATAATATATAGGATAGAGAGGGGTATATTCCAGGGCGACAGTCTGAGTCCCTTGTGGTTTTGCCTGGCTCTGAATCCGCTCAGTACTCTACTGAAGGATTCAGGACTATCGCCCTCGGAGAGATGGTGAGATCGTCTCTCACTTGCTGTATATGGATGACCTCAAACTGTTCGCGCCGAATAAAACACAGTTAATGGCCCTTCTGAATATCACACAGATATTCAGTAGTGCTATTAACATGGAGTTCGGTGTCGATAAGTGTGTGGTCATACAAATACAGCGAGGGAAAGTTGTACATTCTGATAATTTACAGCTTTCAGAGACAACATCCCTGAAATCACTCTCGGAGGGCGAAACTTACAAGTACCTTGGTATGCCAGAAGCGTTGGGTATTGTGGACGGAGACATAAAGCAGTCGGTGAAGGAGCGCTTCTTTTGTCGCCTCAAAAAAGTGCTAAATAGCCTTTTGTCAGGCGGCAACAAGGTGCGAGCCTTCAACGGCTGGGTTATGCCATTGCTCACGTATACGTTTGGCATACTAAGATGGACTCAGACTGAACTAGACGCCTTGGACTGTAGGGTTCGTCAACTTTTAATCACTCATCGCATGCGACACCCTCGATCTTCGGTAATGAGATTGTATATCCCACGGAAATGTGGTGGTCGAGGCTTTTTAAACGCCAAGACCCTACACAACCGTGAGGTATGCAATCTCAGAAATCACTTTTTACAAGTTGAATACCAGATGCATCGCGATGTGGTTGTAGTAGATAAGAACCTTACCCCTCTCTCCTTGGCTAACGAGAACTGGCGCAAACCTGTGGTGATGAGCATCCAGGACCGGAAGACTATATGGGAGAGTAAAGAGCTGCATGGGAGATTCTACAAGGTTCTCACAGGACCTGATGTAGATCTCCTAAGCTCAGTGAACTGGGTACGCTTTGGTGACCTCTTTGGGGAAACCGAAGGTTTTGTCTGTGCAATTATGGACGAGGTGGTAAAGACGAACAATTATCGAAAGTATATCATGAAAGACGGCACGATCGATATTTGTCGAGCGTGTCATCTTCCTGGGGATCCACCGTCATATACTTTCAGGTTGTTCGCACCTTGCTAACTCTCAGTACTTGCACAGACACAACCAAGTAGCCAAAATTATACACCAGCAACTTGCTCTCCGATACGGCCTTACTGGTCCTGAAGTTCCGTACTATGAGTATACACCGGCGCCAGTTCTTGAAAATGGTGCCACGCTCTATTGGGACCGATCTATCATTACGGACAGGACTATTCTTGCGAATAAGCCTGATATTGTTCTGATAGATCGGTTAGAACGGAGGGCGGTGCTCGCTGATGTCACCATACCGCATGATGCTAACCTCGTTAGAGCTGAGAAAGATAAACTTAGCAAATATCTTGACTTGCCTAACGAGGTTGTCAGCATGTGGGATGTAGATTCAGCGACTATAGTCCCGATAGTCGTTTCGGTTAACGGCGTAATAGCGAAGAGCCTCGATCAACACCTGAAGAGACTTTCGCTAGGAAGTTGGATCAAGGGCCAGATCCAGAAGGAGGTACTCTTGGACTCGGCACGTATCGTCAGGAAGTTCCTTTCTCTGCAGCCCTAGTCACCGGCCGCTTGATATATTTTTTACTGTAGAATAGTTTTCTAATATTATTGTATTTTCTATAGTAAAAAATGTATATTCTACGAGAATTTAAATAAATGAGTGAATAATAATAATAATATAATAATAATGCTATACAATTCACACAGCATTATCTAGCCCCATAGTAGATAACTGATATACATAATTAAATTACACAATACAAAAATATTGAAATACATTAAATAGATAGATATTTTTTATTATACATAGAAAACAACCAGAACACCCGGAACAAATATCTATAGTATAATAAGGGTACTTATCTTAATAAAGACAGTTACTTCTGTACACTGAGAGAGAAAAATAGTCTTCATAAGTACAAGCACACAGGTCATGCAAGGCATCATTTAGGTCTTCCATGTGTTCGTTGGTATGTGAAAACTGCATTTAATTCAATTTGTAGTGCAGAGAGAACCAGTATTTACGATGAACACGCGAATCCAACATTTGCAACGGTTAACGTGTTTTTTCAAATCCTATTGAAAATCATAAGGTAATTAAAAACAAAGAATGCTATTAGGTAACGGTGAGTACTAGGCAAAAACGTACTAGCCTGAAAACGTTTAACACTTTGAGTGCTGAAAACGCACGGTATGAGTTTTCTACAAGTGACTAATATGCATAAATCCACACTAGCGCAGCGGCTGAGAAAATACAGATCTTTGTGACTCAGCAGAGCTGTAATATTTTTCGAACGAAACACATGTGCGGCGCAACACAACCGCTGTGAGAAGCGGCAGCACGAATTTTTTAGGTAAAAAAAAATATCGCAGTCGTCGAAAAAAAACCGCAGTCAAAGTGTTAAAAGATTGTAAAGCTCATTATACGAGTTCGTCCAGTTGATAAGGTGCCTACTTAGATGGTATCGCTTATCATATGATCCAAAAGCTTATTGGCCAACTTGACTCCAATTACTAAACGAAATAATGAGGCCAAAACTAACCCATTTTTCAAATAAATGATTTTTCTACTCAATTCTATACTATGTTACACTAAAACTCGTATGAATAGCGCATATAAGGCATATAAGTATCATTAATACATGGTATATAACAAAGTCGCTTCCCGCTGTCTATCTGTCCCTAAAGGTATATGCTTGGTTCTTTAAAACTAAATGAAATTAAATGAAATGAAATGAAAAAGGTTTATTTGACACGCATAACAATTTTAAAAACACAAAGGATAACTAAGAACTAGGCACAAACTTAATTACTAAAATAATGGAGGTTACACAGTTATATATTTAAAAATACAAAACAAAGAAAAAACAAAACAAAATACCCCCAGATTATTTTAGATCTCAAACATTTATGATTAAAAACAAAAAATAAAAAACTACGCAATGGATTTTGATGCGGTTTTTTAAAATAGATAGAGTGAATTTAAGAGGAAGGTTTATAAACTATTTGACACATGCATTTTCACGCGGGCGAAGTGCGGCGTGCAGTATTGTTTAAAATCGTAATCCTACGACGACCTATGTGGGCGAAGGTCCGCCTGCGACGCAGGAGGTTGCGGGTTCGCTTCCTGCCACGGAACAATTGTGTGTACGATCTGCAGATATATAATCCGGGTATTCTGGTTGTTTTCTATGTATAATAAAAAATATCTATCTATGTAATGTATTGTATTATGTATATCTGTTATCTAGTACCCATAACACAAGCTCTGCTTTTCATGGGGCTAAATAATGTGTGAATTGTCCAGCATTATTTATTTATATAATCCTAAAGACTAATTTAGAATTCTTTATTCACAAAATAGTACTGTGACCGCTGGAATACTTTGAAAATGGAGAATGTGGAGTAAAATAGTTTAGCAGCGTGTAGTGGGCTCGCCTGAGCTGGACTTTGTAGTGTTTAAGCCACACTGTGGCATGGAGTGCCTCGAGGGCTAACCCAGCCCGTTCAATGGCCACTTGGAAATTTGTTACCGATTGCCAAACGCTAATTAGTGAACCTTGTGACTCGGGATTACAAGCACTCATCGACATGAAAACACTTTGTTCTTCTTTGAACATTTGAGAAGTTTTTCGTCAGAATACTCGTGACAAGCTCAGTATTTTTTAAATATAGGTATGTTTTTGGTAATCCTCAGCGAAGTTCTATGGTTGGTACTGAGACCAGTTGCTAAATGTATTTGTAACGGGCATTCAATCAACAAATATATTATAGTACGATTGAACCATCTCTAAATTTTAGCTTCTATAAACTCTACTCCCCAAACTTGTCCATGACTCACGCTCCCCAGCAAAGTTTCAGGGAGACCTTTACCCAGAAGTGGGACAACGTAGGTTATTAAAAAGCTTAAATCTTACCTACTTACCATAGCGTCGCTTACACTTCTCCAAAGATCTAAAGCCTTGAGCCTGACTGTGCAGTGATAAATACACGTCGACCCTCCGGGAACGAATCAGGAAGCCACGTCAACAATCGTTAGAAAACCGCAAGTGTTGAGTGACCCGTAGAGGCACTCACGCCCTATTAGGGAGTTTATACAGTTTGTCGGCCGCCGCACGGCTACCGTAAAATCAATTAGTTTTCACTAATCACCCGGGGTCACTCTTACGGATCATCGGACATTCGGTACGGGTTGACGTCTTTTTGGTGCAATATTTATCACCCGAAATTTTGCAGGTATATTTCGCGGATCACATTGCATTTACCTATACAATACACATTTACTAACACGTCATGTTTATGATATTTATATAGATATTTTTTTATTATACATACGGACAGACAGAAATGTAGAATAGAGGAAGTATATAGGGAAGCATTATCGCTGTGAGATCCCGTTTTGATAAAATGGGATATTTACTATGATTAGATTTTTGAGTTTTCCAATATTTCGGCACAGTTTCATGCGCCATGATGTTATTCCGTGATCATGGCGCATGCAAACTGTGCCGAAATATTGGTAAACTCAAAAATCAATCCGAGATGACTATGAATAAATCGGAACCTTACCCACTTCCATATACCTACTCTTCAAAGGAGTGACTGTATGTTTCATAGTTCTTTGTTGAGACAAATATAAAAAAACAAACTACTTTTGTTGACTCACTAACAAAAGCGTTTTTCTGCATAAACAATCGCGTATATAACAACGAACTAATTTTACAACAGACTTCTAGCAAGAAAATAATTAAACCAACATAAGTAAAGAAAATAAGTATGTGAGTAATAGGGGCATTAGCGCGAAGTCCGGTGGAGCGCCCCCTTTGAGCAAGGACTGGAACTAAGCGTTACTTATTGTTCTGTCCGCGCCGAAGGAATTGCCGGCGGATGCACACTTCCACAGCGGATTTAAAGCAGGCACTGACGAATCGCTACATTATCGCCGACAGCGTTCGATTTAATTCCAGCAAAGGAAAGATCCGGAGATAAAGTGTGAATAAATACAGCGCTAGTTAGCTGTGCTGTGATTGGATCGAAGCTTTTTACACGAATTCTAATGTTCCGTACCTATTGGACACTTTACACACTTGAAGATATATAATATAGACCTCCTCATCGATTTCGATGATGGCGAGCTTAGACATTACGGATTGAAAATATCTATCTATCTACTAGATTAAAACTTTATTGCTCCATCAAAACTTATAAAACTACCGGCGAAGTGAGTCTGGCGAGGTCGCAGCGGCGTCGCAGCGTGATCTCTGTGTAGAGTCGATTTGCAGGTGGCTTTTCTCCGCCGCGCTTTCACATCACTTCTAGTATACGAGTATGAGCATGCTGCCATTTATTTCTAAAGAAAAGTAGACGTGGCGCACTATTTCAGCAGCCGCCTCTTGGTCCAGTGAACGACGCACCTTACAAATAAATGTACGAAGGTCTTTTCAAACAGGACTGGGAAAAACAGCGAGAGACGTAAACCCTTTTCTTGAGTGAGTTGTGAGTACCTATATCGCCAGCAAAGTCTCGTATTACATCATATTTCTATAACAACTAAAAAATCCATTTAAAAACTATAACATCTGCCCGCTGCTTCGTTTAAGCTTTTTTGGGATACAAAGTATCCTCTTGTCCCGAAGATATCATCTATTTCCCAGCCAACTTTAATTAAGTTACATTTAATCCTGAAAAGGTAACAGACATATAGACAGAGTTACTTTCTATAGAGATCTCCCTAGTAAAATATTAAATAATATCTTTATATATATTAGAAGACCAAGAAGAATATTATATGTATAATTTATATCTTTTATATAATATCTCCCTCGTAGAATCTGAGAATCACAGACCTACATTATCAATTCAAAGCAAGAAACGCAATGCTAATGTCTAGCTAGTGGATAGCGACGCAAATAGATGTAGAAAAATGACATTCCATTTTTCTTCAACAACGTCATCTAAGGAAGGTAGGAACCTGTCTCTGAAAGCGTTAATTAACTTTCTATTTTTCTATTGCGACATTCGTAAAGCTTCACTCAGACACTGGGTGCTTACAAGGATAAAAAAATAAAGAAAAAGGACTGTGAGCCGACGGATACACTTACTTGCAAATAAAACGCATTTCCTACAAGTGAAACTGTGGAGCTGAAAGAAGCTAGCATTACCAAGTATTTTGATTTGAGAAACATTTTTGAAACGTTCAAATCTTCTGTATTTTTGATTGTACAATAATATAGATAAATCTTTAATATGTTAAAAAATCGCGAAAGATAAAAGCCTATTGGGATTCAAGTTTTTTTTTTTACTTTTTCTCGCAAAAAGAGGGCATTCTCTCTGAACTCAGAACTCATTTATCAAAATTGCCTCAGCCGTTTTGATATTCCGAGGTTATAAAATGACCGGCAACCACTCGAAAAACATTACCCTCGCCCCGGGGGTAAAATTAGTAAATGCTTAATATATTTCTTACCGACCACAACGATTCCCACTGAACACGGGAATTACAAATGGCGTGAAATTAATAGAAGCTTCAAATAATCATTAAACATAAACGCGTAATGGTTTCCTATTGAAATAATAGCCCCTAGCAGTTAACTGCTTCTGTAATGCCTCAACACAATCTCTCCGAGGCAAAATTGTTGTTTTAGTGGCATATTAATGAATGATTGCCTATTAAGCGTAACAAGAACATATTCTTTATTCCTGGGACGTAAAGTTTACAGTCTCTCGGTGATTTTCTTTTGATATGTCTGAGAATGAAGACGTTATTGAATACTACGACCTCCCGGTTGTAGAATCTCACAGATCAATCCGCCTGCCTGGCCTGGTAATTATGGGATAATCCTACTTCATTTGAGAGAGGCCAATACTAGGCTTGTTCCATAATGGACGTATTGGCAAATATAGGCCTCCTCCTCGATTTCGATGACGGCGACCCTAAGTAATCACGGATTTTTTCTATCATGAGCTCTAATATGGCTCGCTAGACCGAACTTGGTCTTGAATATCCTACGGCACGCATGGCAGTAGAGTTGACCCGATGAGTTATATGTATACGTGTAGGAGGGCTTAGGTCTCTGTTTACGTATCTGGCGTCTTGCGTCCATTGCCTCGATGCGATTTTCCTCAAACGCTTTGACTCAGCAATGGCAAATAACTGATGAACAAAGACACAGCACAACAGAATTTGTAAAAAGGTGTGGAAATGTAGAATTAAAATATTGATAAAATTGTATAGAACATAGAATCCAACTAATATCACACTAAAATTATAAACGCGAAAGTTTGGATGGATGCGTGGATGGATGTATGGATGGATGTTTGTTACCTCTTCATGCCAAATCTACTGAAAGTATACTATTGTTCCAGACCTGGAATAGAACATAGGCTACTGGCAATGTTTCATTACAATTTTATCCCATAAATCAATTCTCATTAGATAGAATATTATATCTCTGTGGTACCTTTCTATTGTATGTAGTTATTGTTATTTGTAGTTTATCTGTTAGGTTAGATTCTAATTTAAGTAGCTTGTTATGTATATAGTTTGTTTATTTTTTATTTATTTTTTGTTTTTGATATTTCTGTATCTGTTTGTGTTTGTGCTCTACCAACTCTTAGTTAAGCTATATCTTTTTCTCCATGCCTAGGTTGCCTGGGAGAAATCGCTGTCAGCGATGAGGCCGCCTATTGCACTTTTTATGTGTTAAATTTAGATATAAGGTGTTATTTTATAGTTTTAAGTGCAATAAAGTGTTAATTCATTCATTCATTCATTCATTCAATTCATTCATTCATTCATTCAATATTAGTCATAATAGTCTAGAAATATTTTTGTGAGTGTGATTATACTTCCTCATTTCCTCATCTAACAAATATCTAGTTTATTTTATAGTTTCAAGTAAGTATTTCCATAAAAGCAAAACGACATCTCCACAATTCCACATTCATGAATTTTGTGTCGTGCTAAATACAAATTGCATCAATGAATAATTAAACAACGGAAAAACAGGCTCTTTTGTCACAGCAGAGTGTCTATTGCCCGAGGTGCTGCACCGTATCCCGGCAATAAATCATCGAGAATCCCCCACCCGGGTGGGGGATTCTCTCCCAGGGGTGGGGGTGGCAGAGTAAAACACATATTTCCACGTCCACTGGTCTCCTCGCAGAACAACGACCGGACATAACCAAGTACAAGACCGTTGTCTAGGCAAGATTCATATCGGAACAAATCTAGAGGGTAAATGGCTGGCTTTTGTGGTATTCTTAGTGTCAACTGCAATATCTTTAATTGCTGGTTCTATTTTTAACCGACTGAGAGGAACGTGGAAGAAAAAAGGAAGTGGTTCTATGTTTGGCTCTGTGTATGTTTTATATCTATGTTTACTGATCAACAATCGAATGGGTACCGATATTGACGATTAGTTTTATATAGTTTCGTTTTGTATAGAATAGACAATCATCCCAAGATACACGGTAAAAGTTCACGTAACTTATATTCCGGAGAAATTACTATGTGTTGCGCAAAAATTATGTTTGTACGGTCTGCAGATATTTATAAAAAATACCTATCTATGTAATGCATTTTATAATATTTATCAATCATCTACCATTAGTAACTACTTAGTACACATAACACAAGCTCTGCTTAGCTTGGAGCTAGATGATGCAGTAAAGATTCCCAGCATAAAAAAAATATAAAAGACAAAATAAATTTCATAATAAAAATAAGCACCAATATAAGAAGAGTGTTTAAAGCCAACACAAAAGTGCGTTAACAACTTCCCGCTTTTACCCAATCTTTCGGAAAACAACATCAATTATTCGTTATAAGGAGCTTTAAAACAAGCAACATCTATTATGAAAATGTTCTTCCAAACTCTCCGAAACTGATTATCAGTCCCACATATCAAGGAGCGCTAAGTGGCAACATTATGCAAAGCGCTCGCGCCGGGAGAGCCTTCCCGGCTTCTACTCTGCAAGTCTGCGAGCTTTTCGTTATATCTAGCCACTTTTTTAATGTAGAGGGTAAGATGTTATATTTGGGCGCACGAAAGCTGTTCATGTTATTTTTATTATGCATAATTAAGTAGGTACCTACTTATCACGGATGTAAACGGGTTAACAAGAACCTTAATTGTGATGGAAGAATAACAACGTCGTGTTCTTCCAACATAAATAAGGTTCGTAGTAAACCCGCTTACACCCGAAATATGTTCGTCAGAGTTCGATATTTTTCTAAAGTAAAATAGGTATTTACTTTCAAAACCTAAATACATGCTACAGCTACATAGCTACAGGTGATTAATATACTGGGATCAATCCAATATGCATCACACAAATTAGGGTGTTGCAATGCGGTACAACATAAGGTACAACACTAAGTACTTATGGTACTTAATTCGTTTTGGTGACGATTATCAATATTTAAAGAATCCCAACAAAATCACATTACATCAAATATTACAAATGAAAGTGATCTCTAGGTGAACTCGCGAGATAAACCTTCCTCTTGAATCATTCTATCTATTAAAAAAACCGCATCAAAATCCGTCGCCAAGTTTTAAAGATCTAAGCATACATAAGGGACAGACGGACAACCGGAAGCGGCTTTGTTTAATACTATGTAGTGATGTTTGCTCCACTCTTAAAGAACGATCCTGTATACAGTCATTATCTATGAAATATCGCACATTTTCAGAAAATAACAAAAGCAGTGAGCGTGCAACACAGGGCCACAAGGGGACGCGGCGTGTCAACGTACCCACATCCCATTCAAA
Organism: Eupithecia abbreviata; assembly: GCA_943735965.1. NCBI lineage: Eukaryota > Metazoa > Arthropoda > Insecta > Lepidoptera > Geometridae > Eupithecia > Eupithecia abbreviata. Next base: position 5,717,678 of record OX030991.1, on the reverse strand, counting down.
CCTACTTTTGTTTCCACAGGGAACTCGACTCGCGTCGGCATTTTAAACACAGCGATATCCTTTCGCAGTTGGGAAATTTAAAGTGCGTCCCGCGAAACGAACGGCAGTGGCACTCTGTCGCTTTCGCGAGATATCGCCGGATTTACTGGGTCGAAGGCTTTGTGGCCTGAAATAAAACGGCCCGCTGAGAAATCCACCGCATGTTATTAGGAGAATGCTAGATTTATATCATGTATTCAATTTGCGTGAAAGCTATTTGTTTGCGTCTACGCGACGCGCCTCGAGCTAAGCCGGCTCTAGGTGATTAACTAACGATAACGTACCAACTACTCTTCCTGTTATTGTAGGTAGGTATAGGAATTAAATGAAGTTACTATCAAATATTAGAAACATATTAGGACTGGCATTTACAATTGAAACAAATGAGCTTGCTGCAGACTGGTGCACAATCTACAGGTAGCTCAACGGATCCATATCACTACCAGCGGCCCAAGACGCTTGGCTGTATTGTCCTGCTGTATGGCAATGTTGATGTGGAATTAAAACGATTTTCAATTGTTATCAAAGGTACATAATAGTGAGTTTTTACATTACTAGCTCACGGCTTTGCGCGTGTTTTTGGAATAAAAAGAAACATTTATGTTATTCCAGGTGCAGATAAAGATCTGTCCGACCGGCCAAACACAACGGCACAAGCTTTCGCCTTTATAATATAAGTGGGAAGTATCATCATCATCCTATGTTAGTCCACTGCTGGACATAGGCTTCCCCCAATGAGCGCCATAGCGCCCGAGTCTTCAGCTTGACGCATCCAACATCTAACTGCAGTCTTGTGCGTGCAGGTCGTCATCCCACCTGGTCGGAGGGCGTCCTACACTACCTTTACCGAGTCGTGGTCTCCACTCTAGAACCACTTTTGCCCCAGCAGCCGTCGGTTCTTCGCGAGATATGGCCGGCACTTCAGCTTGCTAATTCTTAGAGCTATGTAGTGGGAAGTAAAGTATAGGATTAATAGGATAGAATTTACATTATTAATATCGACAAAGAATATAATTTGGCCAAGTCCTTATCCCATTTACATTCATACACATATTCCATAAATAACCAATTTGTATAAACGTAGCCATATAAGACGGATATTGTATACTTAAGCCGATAAACTCTCCTGACACAGCTGCTGTAACTTCGCCCTCGCATTTATGAAGAGTACGATGATTGTTATTACATTAGTTTCGCATCGCCGAGGGGAGACTGGGGCAGGAATTTGCGGCTCTCAGACAGCTCTGTTTCCTCACAAATATCGCTACTTTCCCCCACTCAATGACTTATTAATTTAATACGAGGACCTTTCCCGGATAATGAAAATATGGCAACTGTGAATCTATTTATTTATTTCCTGTCTCCCCTAATTGAAGATAATATTGCTCGCAAAACAATTGTTTTGGGGATTCTGGAATCTAAAAGATTTTGTCATAACATAATTATTTTATCCCTTTGTCGTATTTAATTGGAATTTTCTTGATTTAGATTTTAGAAATTATTATTACGTCCCGAGATGTGACAGATTATTTCCTAGAAATATATTATGAAGGTACTTCGGCTTATGGAATGAACAGAGCTTCCATCAGTTATCGAAAATATTCAATTCGGTATATAGATAGATAGATAGAAAAAACATTATTATACCACACAAAACAATACAGAAATAAACAATAGAATAAAGGAAGTATAAAGGGTGGTTTTATCGCTGAGAGCGATATCTTCCAGGCAACCTTAGGATGGACTGGACATGAAAGAATATAGAGACGGTGGCACTTTAATAAATATATAGATGAATATATATTTATTAAAGTGCCATCGTTTCCGCGTCATTTGGCGCGGGTCGCCCGGGGCAAGCACTCCTGGATAAGAAACCGCTCCAACATTATGACGGAGGGCCATTAGGGTCCATTTACACTACACCTACACTTTATAATAAAGTCGTTTATTTTTCTTAAGACTAAGCACAGAATAACTATAGTCTAGGCTTAAAATTACGAATATAATGAATTCGGAGGAATCGGATTGAGTTGCCGATAAGTTATTTCTACTTTAAGCAAGCTTTATGGCCATTCTCTACTTAGGTCAATTCTACGTTAAGTTGTAAACAATAATCTAGGTATAACAAGTTACTTAATCATTTATTTGGTTAGTACTCACTAAAGTACGCACAGACGTGACCCCATTATTAGGGTATCCTTTGTCGCAGCGTAGATAATATTATATCAGTCCGGTCCTGATCCGATTAATAGTTTATTACTTCTTTGAGAAACATATCATTGAACGTCCCACTCGCATAGTAGCCCACGCTAGTATCATAATAAGCTTTGTAAAGTACATAGCTTCATCCTTCATGCTTAATACACATAGTATGATTGAGCAGCTGTGAGAGATGAATGATAAACAGAATTCAGTTACTAAGAAAATTACAATAAAATAATAAACACAAATAAGAACCAATATTTACAAATGAAACAGTGATTCAGTGATGCATGGGCCCACATATCCATATTACATTCGTAAAAGAGTTCAATGAAATGGTCTTTTATTTCTGTGCTGAAATGCCGAATAACTTACTATGTCAGCAGATCTTTTGAGTAACCGCTCCTAATGTATGTGGATGGCAGACCGTTAATGCGTTCGCGCCTCAATGGAGACTCAGCACCAATTTATGCCGACGACGCTCTTTCTTATCGACGTGTTATTACCTAATTCGACGTTTTCGCACCGCATTAGCTTTGGGTTAATCTTTGATAACTTCCAACGTTTCTGCTGAATCATAATAAATGTTGGGAACATTTTCTCTAGAAAATTCAGACTTCTTTTTCATTTATTCGAAAGCTATCCATGAATGCACTAAACGTGATTGATTTCGACGTAACTTAGGTATGCTAATAGTAAAAAATCAAACCTCTTCGAGAATCGCGTTGGCAGATATTCAGCAAAGAACTGATTCTCGAATCCTACTTTCCATTTCTTGAAGTGCCGATCTCAATTACGTGCATTTTAGATTTCCCTGTCTTCTACATTCTTTTGTTATACCCAGATTTATATTCAAGTGCCTTCAGCAGCCTTCTGCTTGCCTTTTCAAGCGGTTCACATAAGCGTTCTGCCATTTACGATCAGTGCTGAGTACTGAAATACGACTGAAATAATGTAAACTAATCTTAAAATGAGAATCATTTGAACGTTATCTGTTATCATAGCAAGTTACAGATTAAACTTATCATGCTAGATTCAAACCAAAGGCATGCTGTTCGACGTACCTCCGCCGTGTCTGTACTGCGCTCAGCCACACCAGTAGCATTCACCTGGAGCTGAAAATCCGAGGTGCATAGCGAGGCATAAATAATTCCCGCCGTGTTGTGGATGAAAAGGCACAGGAATCGTTAGACGGCATCAGTTCCGCGTCATTTCACACGTTTACACATGCCGCCAACCGCCACGATTTACCGTTAGATTTAGATGTATTATTAGACAAGATATTTGGCTTCAGAAAGAGATCGTTGGCTCTAGGATGAATGTTCTAGACGATAGTCTTATTTCACAAACTTTAGGTAGGATATTATGGCCCATATTCGGACTGTTTCGAGCGAAGGACTACTCCAACTTATTGTACTGTACATAAAAACGTAAGATAAATATCGGTTGGTTTACATAACGATAGATTCTCAAAAATACAGAAAAATGTAAATTTGAGAGAGTTTTCGTGTCTTTTGAGAACATTTAGATTATTTTGGTTTGTTCTCAAAGAGACATACTCTTTGAGAACAAACCAAAATAATCTACGTGTTTTGAGCTATAATTTTACTTATTTTATTTCTCAGTATTCTACGTAAGATACAGTGATAATTGGGATTCCAGACACGAGGGCTGATGATTCAAATGCAATTAGAAATAGAAAAACTTTGTGGATAAGTTAATCTTCTGACCACAATTACAAAACTAAATTACGCTGGAATTCCTAGAGTACACTGATTCCAAGATTAAGTTACTTGCTTAAGTTATTAGATAAGTTAGTAGGTATAACCACCGAACCTTCAGTAACATTATGTAGAGTCGGATGCACATTATGGGGGTATAAGCTCGTTCCAACTTTTTATTCAATAAAGACTGATGAGACGAAACATCTGGCAAATTACGGGTCAGTGGCCCCTCGGAGTGGAACATCATAAAACGAGGAATTTCCATTTTAAAAATTTGTGACGTGGCCATTTTGGAGTCAGTGCTTATTACCTTAATCGGTACATGGCCAAAATCATCAAGAGCTAAATTGTGTACACTGCCCGTTTAGTGCAATTAACTGCGCTTCATTGAATCAGCTAAGTCTTCGGCTAAGAGTGTCGAAGTGTCCCAAAAGCCGCTTGAAAAAATGATAATTTTTCAGAGTTTAATACAAATAGTCTCTTTTTTATATTCTGATAATAAATAATAAATAAATAATGCTGGATAATTCACACAGCATCATCTAGCCCCAAGCTAAGCAGAGCTTGTGTTATGGGTACTAGATGACTGATATTACTTTTGATAATCATGTTTTGTTTTAATTTTGTACTTTTGTGATTAAGCTGATAAATTGTATGTGTGTGTTTTATGTGTCAAATAAATGAACTTACTTACTTACTGATATACATAATACAATACATTAGATAGATAGATATTTTTTATTATACATAGAAAACGACCAGAACACCCGGAACAAATATCTGCAGATCGTACACACAATTGTTCCGAGGCGGGAATCGAACCCGCAACCTCCTGCATCGCAGGCGGACCTTCGCCCACCGCGCCACATCGGTCGTCAACTAATATAATGTGTTTAGTTATAGGCTATCTTAGGTTCTAAAATACTAATTCAATATTTTTTTCTGTGGTTTGTCGCCCGTTGTGATACGCGCCAGAGGTACTGCCAGAAAATCAGCGTTGCAGGACAGGACCTATGGTTTTGCTGCGTTGCGTTGAGTCACTTGTTGCTATTTTAATAGCTAGATTTTTTTTCGTGATGTTCTCTTTTAGGTAGTTATATTAAAAAAGTTGCAAGTTATACTACTTTTTAATGAACCTATAACCAAATTTTCTTTCTATCTAAGTGGAATTCTTGTTCAAGCACCGTAGCAAAAAGTATAGTCATAGAAATACTGTAGAAATGGTCTCGCGATTCGTGGAGCCTAGCCGTATGTGTGCCGAATTCTATTTTTAATTGACATTACTTCAATATGATCACATATACACAATTAAAGTCCCGCCTCCTTAAGTTAAAGGCCAAATTAATTCAAACAATATGCCTATACAATACTCATATTTATAACGATCAAACAAATCTCCTGGAGAAAAAATGATAGGTACCTCATGATAAAATGGCAACAAATTAATATAGGATAACAAAATAGATTCATTTCCCTTTGATAATAAACCTACATTCCATAGCAAAACGGAAGCGTTTTGCAATCTTGTCGACCCCGTTGGCAATGTTACGGTATCAAAAAATACTTAGAAATAACATCAAAGAACACAGAATTGGCATGGAATTATAGGGTTTTTTCTTTGGGTTCATACAAATACCTACCTTTTAACTAAGTAATTTTTCGTAACACAGGTTATATTTGTAAAACTAGGTTGTACCGTTGTTTTTTAGAAACTACTCCGTAGAGGCTCTACGAGACTTTTTAGACCCTCTACGAAACCATCCAAATTATGTAGCTACGTGTTCTAACGGTAGACCAGCGCTGGCCAGGTCTCTTAAAGGAGCTTAGGCAGCATTCATTAAATACGTCTCGTTTTAACTATTTGTATTGATGTAATAAATATTATTTTTTATTTATTTTTATTTCTATTACTTATCGTTCGCATCTCATATTGCTGTCTCTGCAATACGATTTGTGAATAGAAAATTAATTAATACATTTGGCCTAAGAAAAGAACCTGAAAAAGAAAGGAAACATAAAGTCCCTGTCAGACCGTAAACTTGCGAAACCTGGATTCCACGAAAAAAAAAATTTAAAAAATCTCACCAAATATGGTTAAACGCATCATAATAAGCTCATTCTACCAAAAAAAATATTACCTCAGTGCAAGAGACATAAAACGCGACCCGAATATTTTGCATCCATTTACTCACACATAATGGACGGCTGTCAAATAATACGATTGATTACTAGCTATTTGTTTACCAGAAACATCCGCAATACGGATTTCAGTGACATATTCAATCATCGATTTCACGAGCAATTTACCGAAACTACGGTAATGGAATATTATTTTGATGTAAATTTACCTGGCGGGGCCGTTGCCAACGAAGTGAGCGGTTATATTGTGGACCAGGGATCTTATTTGGGTTAAGAATGGACGGGAAGGATGTTTATGCTGAGCGCACATCTATCCGAACCAAATAGACTTAACGAAACGTAGACGAAATGAGACGTAGACGAGGGAGCCGAAATAATATAACTGAAAAGAATTCTGACGATTCATGTGAATCGGGGTGGACAAGTCTACGAAATCAAAACAATCATACAATTTTTATAATGAAGAGTTTTCATCACAAATTATTTTTACCTAATATGTGAATTCGTATTATTCAGTAATAAAACAAATTAGTTAGTTATTTATAAAGTAGTTTTTGTTTATCGTTTGATTATTATTTATTTTAATGGCCCGTTGCAGCGTTGGATCGCGAGGAGTGGAAGGAGAAAAGGGAGGCCTTTGTCCAGAAGTGGGACAATAATGGCTGAAAATTAAATATAAATAAATATTTATTTTAATATAAGTTAGTAATTAATAGAAATTTAAACGCCTCTTTCAATAATTTGGCATGTTTTAAAAAATTATAAACCCTTTCAAATTCCAAGGAAAGAATCATCCAAATCTATTCGAAGATAAAAGCAAAAGTCGTGATTTTTCTACAGAATAAGTTATTTTTTCAGCTTGACGCGATAAATAGTCCTCGGGAATATTTTTTGTGGAACCGAGATCATTATCTATCTATGTATATTCGTAGATACTGACATTAATTCTCGGTTGTAACTCCGAGTACATCCAGTCGCCCCGTGACCAAGATCGCTGTAACGCGATGGAAACTTTGAGAAAAAAAACAAAAGGTACGCGATAAATAAACTTTAATACATTATTATTATTTTAAGCCATTACTGTCCCACTGCTGGGCAAAGGCCTCCCTTTTCTCCTTCCACTGCTCGCGATCCAACGCTGCAACAGGCCATGATGGAAGATGTACCTCGAGCTCGTCGCGCCATCTCATCCTGGGCCTTCCACGTCGCCTCTTAGCGTTGGGTTTAATACATATAATAACAAAATAATTATTTAAATTTGTCTATAAATTAACGTAGAAATCGATGAACATACATCAAAAAAACATATAGCCTCCTCGAAGTCGGTAAATATTACGAGTAGATTCGCTTGTTGCATTCGGCTCATTCAATATGGAAAAGTGTGCGTTCAGTCTCACGAAACAAGTGATAGAAAATAAGTAATAAGTTCTCGTAGCTGTAAAAGTCATTTATAACGGGATATTTACCATGATTTGTTTTTTGAGTTTATTGTTTATTCAATATTGGAAAACTCAAAAATCAAATCATTGTAAATATCCCGTTATAAGTGACTTCTGTGTTAATAACCATAGTTTCTTTTTTTAGTCGTAGCTACGGTATTAAAAATCAATCTAAGTACTGCTAACTCTTCAAAAATTCACAACCACGCTACATAATTTCTGATTATCATCCCGTATTATCATGTTTGTCCGTGTTTTGTGCGGTCTATTGTGCATTGGGCAGCTTACCATTCCGACACGGCTAATTAATTGGAGTCGAACAAGGGCGATAGTGCCAAGCAGATGCTTTGCTTCCGGCTTTGGCAAAGCATCGGCTAATATTTCGTTCTAGCCAACAACGCTGCAACGTTTATATCGAGATAATCACACGATAAAAAGGCAATATGAAGTCTGTGACAGCCAATGTTGGTCAACATAAATTAGGTACTTATGCTGAGAAATCTTAGTAGTAATAAACTGAGTCATAAATTTTCAAGTGTCTCTAGAATGGTCTCAGTTATATATCATGTTAAATTTGTTTCGGGTGTTCTCTTCTATTTGTAACAAAAAATATCTAGCTATGTATTGTATTATGTATATCAACTGTCTAGTACCCATAACACGAGCTCTGCTTAACTTGGGGCTAGGTGCTGTGTGAATTGTCCAACATTAATTATTTTTTCAGATGCCACTGAGATCCATTTCATACTCTACTGTTTGCATAGATTCCGTCTTCAAGGAATCCTACAACTTGACCACCTGTGACCAATAACAACGCGCATCATTAACACATAACTTGTAATGATAATGACGACGCATACAATTTAATATTATACTAAATTAGTCGTGAGCATAGTCCCGAAGCGCCGCTCGTGTTCAAGACATGAGTGGTGAGTGCAATACACGTTCATTATAATGTTAACAGACACCGGATAAGCTGAGGAGGTGCACTATGTTCTGTTATGCTTCGTCCGAGGAAAGTCTCATTTATTTTCACAGATATAAAACTTTAAACACTTGTGACATAAGGATTATTTTGCAAAAATATATAGCCAACTTGGAATTCCTTACTTAGATAGACCGAGATCACTAACCATGCGTAAAAATGTCGCGGTGTACCTGGAGCATTAAATGTTTCAGCTGCAGTGTTCAGTATGTTCCCAACCTCTGATAACCTATCCATTTCTAATACCTGAAGTTAGTATTAGTGACCTGCATTCACTTATTGCTGATACACATATGTTGTATCGAGAGATATCGTGTTATGGTCGTAAAATTTACCATCAAAAAAAAAATTTTACACCCAAATATGAAGAGAGATCATCGCTGAAATCATGAAATTTATAATTTTCAGGTAAGGCAGTTCAATCATGGCGAGCTCGGAACTTGACTTAAACTCTCAAAACTTGCAGCTAATGTATTACAAAAAAACGTTTATAACATTTTTTTGTAATACAGTAGAGACTTTGAACTTCAGTAACAGCGCTACCAAGCGATTTACAGGAAGCATATTGTTTATGGGTGCAATTCAGAGTGAAGTATCTACATATAAAGCCCCATAGTTGGCTTTTTTACTCTGACACTCTTGTTTCATCGCGGATCTTCCAATTCCTTTCCAGCAGTGAAATTTTATGAGAGCAACGTGTTACGCGCAATGGAGCGCAAGTCATGCGAGGTAACATTGACTTGCGTACAATTCAATCAGCCGTCACCCGCTGAAACTTGCCTCTCATTGCCAACTTCGACTGCTTCTTTAATCGAGTTCCTAACTTAACTTTATAAAATGCGCCCGTGTGCCCGGTTTATGTTTTCAACGCTGGTTAAGAGCTTTCCAGAAGTTTTCGTTACTCCAAACAAGGTTACGTCGTTCACGATGTGATTTAAAAGTTTTTTCTGAGTGCGGGACAATTACACTTCGATGTTACATCCTCTAGATTTAAGTATACCACGTAGTACGTTTTCCATCGTATTACATCGTCCCACTGTTTAAAGCACTATTTTTTAGGCTTATTGGAGATCTGAAAAATATTATTCAAAAAACTCACATAGATCCCGCCTCTCACCGTTCCGTTTCGACCTTACCGCCGCTCGGCGGCGCTGGCGTCATTCGTTTTTCGTGTTACGCATCGTCCACACCGAGTGAACGATTTTTGCATCTAAATTGCATATATTTCGCGCAATATCAAAGTAAATAATAAGTTATGGTGAAGAAAGCATAAGGATTGCAGTGGTGATAATATTCGACGTAAAATTCATCGATTACAATGGAAATTGGACCGAGATAAAGGCAAGATAATTTTGTATAACTACCCCCACAGATCCACATAGTATAATGTTTTCTTAAAAATGATGCTAATCTTTATGACAAATATCCATGCTGACAACGTACCGTCTCAATGTGGTAATACCTGATATTATCCAGACGGTTACATAAACTTTATTCCTTAACGTGGTGATACGTGATGTTACCCAGGAATAAAATAATTTCACTTTCTTAACGTGGTGGTACGCGATGCCATCCAGAAAGTTGCCTACAATTTATAATTCAATTTATGAATTCTCATACATGAACATACCTATATATATATACACACAGATCGCAACTGCCGATCAAATACTCGATAATCGAGTCCGGTGTCCGTCCATTGTAGGTGACGACAGAGGGAGTTCTCTCGACATGCCAACCGATCGAGATGGTAATGGCTTCTTGGAAGTAGATTACCGAGAACTAAGTATGGCATCCGGCATGAGCTGTAGTTCCATAAGCCTCAGCTCCCGAAAGCGTTCCAGCCCCTTTGCCAATGTCGGACCTGCGAGTACCAGGTACATCATCGACTCCGGTCCAGGTAAGGTACCAATCCCTCGTGTGGCCTGAACCCTCATACCTGAACAAACTCAGATGAAATACCTAATGGAAAAATTAGAACAGGCCAAGGAAAACTGGGTGTAAGAATTAAATTGGAAATCTCTGAACGTTGGGAGATAATATTACTAGCCGGGCTCGCTAAGAAACAAAAGGAGGCCCTCAGAGAAAAGATGCTGATTTCTGTTTGTTTGCCCCAAAACTCAACTTAAGGTAAACGCCGTTTTGTCTGAATCTGAACTCGCAAAAACCGAGATACATTATCATCAATTAGCCTATGTTAGTCCACTGCTGGACATAGGCCTTCCCTAATGAGCGCCAAAGCGCCCTGTCTTCAATTTGCCATCCAGCATCTGCCTGCAAATAAAATGAAAAACCCGAAATAAGAGATTAGAATATTCCCAAAACCAACTGGGTTCTATAATAGCACAATCTCACTAGAAACTGGATACAGGCTTATGTGCCAAAAATGGAATCAATCAAGAAACTGTCAGCAGTGTCATAAATTTCATTCGATTATTTCACGAGGAGACAATAAATCGACGAAAACTAGTTATTCCTTTATTGGATAAAGGTCCCTGTAAAACAACGCATGGGTAAAAAAAAAAAAAAAAAACATTTTTTGTTTGGAGACCAACTAGTTGAGACCATAAAAAACTCGAAGAACATCGAGAGGTCAATCCAGCAAATAAAAAAAAAAAAAAAAAAAAAAACCTAGCTCCTTACGGAATAGGTCCAAACGCAAACCACCCGTGCCGGGAAACTTGCGATTCCTCCTCACAAAACACCACGAAGACAACAGCGCCACCACACCGGTACTACGTGTCGTAGCCTTCCACGTCCACAGGACGGGGCTTCAGCTGTACGCAGCCGTGCCCGCCACACCATCATCAAAGGCCGCCACCGAACAAGTCCAGCGACCGCCGACGACAATAGAGGTACCTCATACAGATGATTCGGTTGTATTGGCTTTCAATACTTTTATGTTTATGCTACATAAATAGAACCTTGCAACCCACCTTTCCTTAAAGAGGAAAACGAGTATCACTGTGTCAAATATTTCAAACTTGGCTTCAACTTGTGCAATATAATTCCATGCACTGAGCAGCCAGACCAGTGTATTTATCCAGTTTTTGCACCTGAAAGTAACGGAGGATTTCGCTTGCTTTACACTCAATGTTAAAATATTTAACAAATGTGTCATAGCTTTTCATTTCAAATGGAAGATACTCGTATTCGTACAGCTTGTAAAGTAGAAAATAATGGGACATACATGGCTAATATTGGCCTCAAAGAGGCATATTTTTAGTGCCTATATACCATGCACATAAAAATACCTAAGGGTTACATTAGACGAACTGTTCGAGTTTCATTGTTTACCATAAGGGTTTGTTCCACGCCATATAGTTGTATAAAACTACTTAAGCCTCAGCTTATATACCTTAGAGGCCAAGGTACTTACTAACTAGTAGATTTATCTTGATGATATCATATGTTTTGGCTCACATGAGAACACAGTAAATACCGTACTGATAAACATAGAATGTTTAGTATTTGTAATAAATCACGGGAAAAGCTCCCTTACACCGACTAAAATACATTCCTGCAATTACCCAAAGAAAAAGTCAATAAAATTAATAAGTTATCAAATAAGATAAAAGACAAAAATTTAATTACTATTCGAGAGTTTGCAAAATTCATTGGTACTGGTGGCTACATACACTAACTGCTGCCTGTCCGGCGGTAGCATACGGCTGGGTTTACACCAAACATTTGGAACGCGAATAGTACCTAGCGCTTCAACAATCAAATGAGATAGGCTCTCAGAACTTTATAATACATTTTTTTTTTCATGCAATAAAGTGATTATGATTATTATGACAGCTATAATTATTAGCGATTTTGTCTTAAAAGTTACCTACAGTTAGATTTTAATTGGTGGTCAACTATGGCTAGTAAAGCCCAAAATAGATTACAAAATCATACCAGATTAACATAATAAAAATATTTACGAATTCGTCAATGACTGGTAATGTGGTGTATGCGGTGACGATGTAACCAGAGGACACTGGTCTACATAATATCAACTTATCATGAGCTGCTTTTATATGGTTCAAATCATTTTGTCAAAATTACCAAAACGTTAACATCCTTCTTAAAATCGACGACAACACTGTCATGTCATACATAAATAGGATGGGTGAATACATTTCCGCATCTCACTCAAATTTCCAGAGAAATATGGCAATGGTTCGAAGTTAGAAATAATATATTTCTTTCAAATTATAAAATCACGTGATAGCACCAACATCGACACGGAATGGAACCTACATTAGAGTAGTTATGAGTAGATACATTGTTTTAAAGTTTGGCCAACCATTATATTGTTTTGCTACTAAACTTTATATGTAAACGATATATTGGACAATAGACCCCGGTGCATATGATATACTTAGATGCGTTTACATGGGATAAGTTTTTTGTTATTTCTACGCATTTCCTCCTTTTGCACTGGTATTAAAATATCTAAGAAAGGTGATAGAAGATGAAACTCGTGGTACATTAATTGTTTTTTACCAACCGTGGTACCATTTATGTCGTTCTCGCTCAGAAATTATATATTTTAAACAGCATAAAAACCTTCTAATGTCACCTTCCAGGGAACATCATCACCCGCTTTGGCGTAACCTTGCCCTGGCGTGCGCCATATTATCCTGCAAGCGTTCCTAAGACAAGTTTGTCAAATTAATAATTTTGATTGTTTTAATTCATCTTTTTTAGTATTTTGTAAAACAATTAAATTATGGAACATCAAATTCATATAGATCAGCGCTATCCTTGATCATCGGTTAAGATACTTGCAACAGCGATTCTATAAGAAGATTTTTTTATGTTGTTTTCAAAATAAAAGTGAAATCAATCTCCCCGAAGTATCATTCGACTTGGGACCCAAACATTGTCTAAAAAATTGGTATCTCTTCTCTCGATATCTACAGGACAACGTGTGCAGATGTTAACTGCTATTGACCTCAATAACATTTTAATTCAAACATATTAATAGCAATTAATAGTATAATTAAAGCTCAACCCGACGGAACCCAAAACTAACTATCCCCTTTTTTTTGTTCAAAATGAGTAAATTTGCCCAGCAAAACCTTGACTTCATATATTAAAAGAAGTAGTCAACTTCGTAATCTTCCAAACACTGGTAAGTTAATGCTAACCGCAAAGAAACCTGTCTACAACGCGACTTTTCAAACCATCAGTCGATGGATCTAACAAACTTTGCATGAAAGTGGAGTGGACGTGTCCGTGTCACAGCGCACAGTACCTATGTGCCACGCGTCCAGCTCCTACGCGCCACGCGTCCAGCTCCGCCGCCAGTAGGTTAGGAGGTACTGCACTCCCACGGACCTGCTGGGTTGTCCCAGTGGGCGGAGAGGTGATACTCCGACGTGGCGCGTCCCCAGGTTGCGGATAGAGGATTCTGGCCTGCCGATAGCTTTCTTAAGGGAGTTATCGGCAGGCCAGCGCGGACAAAACACCGAGGTGGGTTTAAGGGTTTTGGGGCATCGTCACGCGTCTCTCTGACTCAGCAGATAGCGCAGTGGATGGTGCTCGGCAGAGAACAGAAGTTCAAACTGTCGTGAGAGGGGTAGGCTAATTATAGCCGCCGAAGGCGGTTCCAAGTCCCAATATAATGGTCTAGGCGCCCGCCGAGGGGAGTATTGCGTGTGTGAATCCGGACCTGCGGTCTGTTCGCAGTCGCTCTGTCACACTTGCGCTCTGTGTAGGTGTACGAAGTGGTTGTGAAGGTTATCGCTGGTCCGGGTTCACACTTGGAGTATGGTCGGGGGAACCCGGCCGCTAGGGCGCCATTCCGAGGACATCACCTCGTTTAAAAAATGAAACAAAAAAATGGATATGGACAATTGTGAAACGACTACCCAGGGAGGTCCCGACGGCACCGCCGTTGGGGAATCCTTCCGTGCTTCGGCACGCAGTCCCCAATCGTATTCTGGGGGGGACATCAATTGCCAAGGGAGCACAAGCTCCGTTGTTGATGGGAGGGAGAAAAATAAAAATAGTATGAAGACAGGGGAGAGCGGTTCACGTCAGAGTCTATTGGACATAATGTTGTCAGATTCTGACACGAGCCAGCACTCAATTTCTATTCCGGGCTGTAAGCGGGCGTTTGGTGGCTCAGAGAGCATCCCACCACGGAAAATAACAAGAGGTCTTCGGGGTCGCCGTGGACGAAAACCGGCTTTAGGGTCCCAACCTAGCACCGAATGTGCACTTCAAGGTGTGGAGACCTACCGCTTAAGTCTGGACGATGCTGCTCAGCCGGAGAAAAAGAAGTCTGGGAGGAAATCATATTCCCGTATATCCGGAGATGATTTTAACGCGGAAGACTTGTGGAGACGTGCCCTGGATGAGGTCGAAGTAATCCAGGAGCAGTCCCGCAAGTCAAAGAACATGAACGGCCAGGTAAAGGGTGTAATCAACCAATCCCTGGTTACGATGAGAGATGTCATCGAGAGCCTGAAGACGCGAACTGTTGACGAAGAGACGAGGCGTCTTAGGGCGGATAACGAACGGCTCAGTCGAGAGCTTGCCAACCTGCGGTCAGATTTATGTGCGCTCCGACAGGACTATGAGGACCGCAACATGCGCGCTAAAGTCGCACCATCCCCACCGTCTTCATCGGGGGGGGTAAACGTGGAAGACATAATACGCCGAGTCACTGTCTCTGTCGGAGAAATGGTGAACGCTCGCATAGCGGGCCTTGAGGATCGCTTACTGCCGGAAAAGACGCTGCGCCCAGCTCTAGCTGCGGACGCAAGGAAGGCATCTCCCACTGCTGCGTCACATCCGGGTGGCCCTAAGCAGAAGTCAGCGAACCCTACAGTAAAGTCAAAGGTTGTGGCTTACAAAACAGCGGGTCCATCGGCTAGTGAAGTACTTCCTTCAAGTCAAGGCGTAACACGTCCCGTTGATGGTGAAGAGTGGGCGACCGTGACTAAGAGGGGCCGCAAGAAGAAGCCAAATGCTTCTGCTATTCCGTCGACGGGCAACGCTGGGTCAAGGAAGGCGACAACGACCTCGCATAAGCACCGCAAAAAGATTGCACTTCCACGTTCAGCGGCAGTGGTAATAACTCTTACGCAAGAGGCCATGGAGAAGGGTATTACCTACGCGGAGGTCCTGACTCAAGCCAAGACCACCATAAACTTAGCCGAGTTGGGTATTGATGGTGTCAGGTCTAGGGTGACTGCTACTGGGGCCAGAATGTTAGAGCTCCCAGGAACTGGTAGTGAAACGAAGGCAGACCTTCTAGCGCAGAAACTGAAGTCAGCCCTCAATGAAGTTGCCCGAATCGGCCGCCCCGTGAATTGTGTCGATTTGCGCATCGATGACCTGGACGATTCCATAAATAAGGAAGACGTTGTTGCGGCAATCGTATCCCAAGCGGGCTGCTCTAGTGACAACATAAAAGTTGGGGATATAAGGGCTGGTCCTGGAGCCACGGGTGTAGCGTACGTACGATGCCCAGCCACAGCGGCCAAAGTGGTGGTAGAGAAAGGCCGACTTCTAGTTGGGTGGAGCTCTGCACGGGTTTCTACCCTTAAATCACGCCCTATGCGGTGTTACCGATGCATGGGTATTGGTCATACTCGGCAGCTCTGTCCTTCAGAAAAAGATCGCGGTACACTATGCTTCCGATGCGGGAAAGAAGGCCATATGGCCGCGGCTTGTAAGGCATTAGAGCCTCAATGCGCCGTATGCGTAGATTTACAGCTTCCAGCTGGCCATAGGATGGGAG
Organism: Eupithecia abbreviata; assembly: GCA_943735965.1. Classification (NCBI taxonomy): domain Eukaryota; kingdom Metazoa; phylum Arthropoda; class Insecta; order Lepidoptera; family Geometridae; genus Eupithecia; species Eupithecia abbreviata. The sequence goes on along the minus strand of OX030991.1, from coordinate 5,701,406 downwards.
GCACGCAATGCAACCCTCCTGCTGTACGGGGTAAATCCACCCTATCACCTCGATCTACCACCGCTGCAGAGGCTGCGGAGGAGGTTGTAATGTCGGACTAGTATGTCTAGGTCCCGATATTACAATCTACTCCAGACGAACTTGAACCATTGCGCTGCTGCGCAAAGCCTATTTGCGCAAGTGATGGCGGAGTGGTCGATTGACGTTGCCGTGGCTGCCGAACCATACACTGTTCCTGACAGTCCGAACTGGGTTGGTGACACTGATGGATTAGTGGCTATTTATGCGCCCACATCATCGTCTCGTTCGCTTTCAGCTCGGGAGAGAGGGCCAGGTTATGTTGCTGTGACATGGGGAGAACTGACACTTATTGGGACGTACTTCTCCCCGAATAAAAGTCTGTCAGATCTCGAAACCTATCTCCAGGCGCTCAGCGGTGTTGTTGGCAGAATGTCTCCATCACAAGTCATTGTGATGGGGGATCTAAACGCTAAGGCAGTGGCATGGGGATGCCCCTCTACCACTAACCGGGGAGCAGCGGTAGCGAACTGGGCAGCAGCGGCTGGTCTTGTCCTTCTAAATCGAGGTTCAGTGAGCACATGTGTGAGGTGGCAGGGAGAATCGATAGTCGATGTCACCTTTGCTACCCCTGCTGCTGCAGCGCGCACCCTTAACTGGCGGGTACTTGAAAACGAGGAGACCTTATCGGACCACCGGTACATCAGTTTTGAAATATGCTCCTCCCCAGGGCTCCAAGAAGTATCCACATCAGCTGTACACTCACATGCTTTTCCGCGATGGTCCCTCAAACGGTTTAGCAGAGAGCAGGCTGAAGAAGCGGCTATTGTACAGAGCTGGTGCCCAGTCCCATCATCGCTCCATGGGGTAGATATGCTGGCAGAGCATCTGGGCAAAACTCTTACTGCAGTGTGCGACGCAGCTATGCCACGAGTACAAAAGCTGCCAGATAGGAAACAAGTGTACTGGTGGTCAGACGAGATTGCCTCTCTCCGGTCTACCTGCAATATCTCGCGTCGGGCTTACGCACGATGTCGTAGAAGACGAAATTCTGAAGACGAAGTGAGCCAACTCTATCAGAACTACCGTCAAGCTAAAAAAATCCTGCAGGTAGCTATTTTCAGAGCTAAAAAAGAAGCCTGGCGGGAATTTCTGGATGAACTCGATAGAGACCCGTGGGGGCGCCCATATCGCACTGTTAGAAAAAAGCTGTGCAACCGGGCACCTCCTACCGAATCGTTTGAACCCCAGCTGCTCGCTCGCGTAGTAACGGGTCTATTTCCTGAGTGTCCGCCGTACGAACCTCCCTGTATGGCGATACGGCTGCCTATGGAGCGCACTAACGCAGAAATCCCTCCTATCTCTGAGGGGGAGTTTGGGGGTGCAATCCTACACCTACGGGCGAAAAAAACTGCTCCAGGACCGGACGGTGTGCCAGGCCGTGTGTTGGCACATGCCCTTAAACACTTAGGGAATCGAACTAAGGAGCTGTTCAACTGCTGCCTTGAATCTGGTCAATTCCCCAAAGTGTGGAAAGACGGCCGCCTTTGTCTGCTTCGGAAGGAGGGTCGTCTTCCAGACTCACCCTCCGGTTATAGACCTATTATCCTGCTTAGCGAGATGGGTAAACTTCTTGAGCGCGTAGTAGCTGCCCGTATAGTTGAGCATTTGGCGCTAGAGGGTCCTAATTTGTCGGAGGAGCAATATGGTTTCCGGACCGGACGCTCCACCATCGATGCTCTCTTACGACTCAAGCACATCACGCAGGAGGCTGTTGCGCATGGAGAACGTGCCTTGGCGGTATCGTTAGATATCGCTAATGCCTTCAACAGTCTCCCGTACGCGTGCATCGATGAGGCACTGCGTTTTCATACAGTGCCACTCTACCTCCGACGGTTTGTAGAACACTACCTAAGGGAGCGGGACGTTCTTTATATTGATAGCAGAGGTAGAGTCTGTGCCAGGCGTATGACTACCGGTGTTCCACAGGGTTCAGTGATGGGACCTCTTCTCTGGAACATCGGTTACGATTGGGTTCTTCGCGGTTCCTTGCTTCCCCGGACACATGTTATCTGCTATGCTGACGATACCCTATTCATCGCCCGGGGACGCAGTTACGAAGAAGTCGCGCACCTCGCCTAAACGGGTTCAACTCTCCTGGTTGGCCGCATTCAACTCTTGGGGCTAAAGGTGGCTTTGGAAAAAACAGAGGCCCTCCTATTCTATGGAAGAGGGGGTAAGCCACCAATTGGTGCCTATATAATAGTGGATGGAGTGAGGATCATGCTAACGACCCGCATGAGATATCTGGGACTTACGCTGGATAGAGCTTGGAAATTTACTGAGCACTTCCAGCTACTAACCCCTCGGATACAAAGTGCGGCGGGATCTCTTGCACGCCTCTTACCCAATCTAGGCGGACCCAGGACATCCTGCCGCCGTCTTTTTACAGGGGTTATCCGCTCCATGGCCCTGTATGGAGCACCAGTGTGGGCGGATGCTCTAACAGCCAAAAACAGGGCTCTGCTGCGAAAACCGCAGAGATTGATGGCGATTAGAACAATACGCGGCTACCGCACTGTGTCATACGGGGCCGCCTGTGCTCTTGCGGGATCTCTACCATGGGATCGGGAAGGAAGAGTGCTTGCCAAGTTGCACGAGCATAAAAAGGAGGAACAGGCACAAGGGAACCGACTGGCTCCTCAGGAAATCCAATATGCGCGGGAACAAGCGAGGGAGGCTGCTATCCAGGACTGGGCCGAAGAACTGGATCTCGCTCGCTATGGCCGGTGGACTATTGACGCCTTACGTCCTGTCTTGGGAGAGTGGCTGCACCGGGAACATGGTGCCCTAACGTTCCGAGTGGTGCAAATACTGACTGGACATGGTTGTTTTGGGCGGTACCTGCACCGCGTTGCTAAAAGAGAGGCAACCCCCGCCTGTCATCACTGCGGTGCCCCCGAGGATACAGCACAGCACACCCTCGAGGAGTGTAGTGCTTGGTTGTCGCAGCGTCAGACGCTCGAAAGTGTAGTTGGTCAGGACCTCTCGCTGCCGAGCTTGGTGAATGCCATGCTTGACAGCGAGAGGGCTTGGGAAGCCATAGTCTCCTTCTGTGAAGATGTCATTTCTCAGAAGGAGGCAGCGGAGCGAGTCAGGGAGGAAAGCCCTCAAGCTGAACCGCTCCGTCGGCGGAGGATCGGAAGAAGGCGACGGCAATTCCATAGTCTTCTTCCGCTCGATGGAGACCAGCTGGGTGATGGTGAGAGGAGAACCACCCCAGCATTGCACAGGTCTTCAACGGGGAGGGACGCCCTAACTGCTCCGGGACATGCCTCGCCCTCTCAAGGGGGGACAACCAGAAGGATCCGTCCCAGACGGATGATCACCGACAGGGTAGCGGTCGAATCCGCCCGGGAACCCGCAACCCTGTCAAGTGCCAGCGCGCCGTCAAACGAATCGTCTGGTGACGAGTGGTTTGATGACGCTCTGGCACTAAGGTGAGAGAGGAAGTGTCGATGGTTTTTTAGTTGGTATGTCACTATCTGCTAACACTCTGTTAGTAGCTCAGTGGAGAGCCCAACATACCCCTCTAGCCCTCCTCAGGCTAGAGGCAATGCGCAACAGCATTTTCCCATCGTAAAAAAAAAAAAAAAAAAAAAAAAAAAAAAGGAGGTACTGCACTCCTAAAGCAGCCGGGTGGACAGACAATTAGATAATTTGCTATTTGCAATTTTACAATCAACCTTTACTTACTGAAGACACGACTTTTGCTTGCTGAGGCAGTATTATCAAGTCATTAATAATTTCTATTATGGTTCGGTTTACTTTGTTAGATTTGATTTATCTATGCTAAGAACAATTTGGTACTTTGTTCTTGATGTTAAGAATGTTAATAATATTTTCTACTAATTTATTAACAATATCTTTTTCATTCTGCAACAGACGCTAAACATCTACGTGGTATACTTAAATCTAGAGGATGTAACATCGAAGTGTAATTTATGGTTAAAATAACTTACCTAAGTGTATTTCTACCAAAATTACACGAGATGTTACATCCGAATAGATTTAACTCCCGCCCGCCCTAGGACACAACGATCCTGCGTGCATTGTGCCAGACCCACCAGTTGCAGAATGCTGCATGCTGCACTTGCTGAACGTGCTCTGAAAAGAATGACGCCAGCGCCGCCGAGCGGCGGTAAGGTCGAAACGGAACGGTGAGAGGCGGGATCTATGTGAGTTTTTTGAATAATATTTTTCAGATCTCCAATAAGCCTAAAAAATAGTGCTTTAAACAGTGGGACGATGTAATACGATGGAAAACGTACTACGTGGTATACTTAAATCTATTCGGATGTAACATCTCGTGTAATTTTGGTAGAAATACACTTAGGTAAGTTATTTTAACCATAAATTATAACGGGATGTGGCGTTTCTTGGCATATATAAGTACTATCATTTGAATTTTTTTTCTTAATTGCATACTTTTGACAATTTAAACGACACAGTGCAATTTTTAGAATTTATTTCACAAAAACTTATTAATCATTAAGGCCAAACTTAAATCCGCAACCCTTGAATTTAAAGTTTTTTTAGGTATAAAGCAAATTTCCTTTACCCTTTAAAAACAATCTCCCACAAAATAAATAGAGGTAATTCAATAATGATCTGTTCTCAACAGACTCTTCCAGAATATACTTGAAAGAAGAATAACTTCAACTTCATTTCTACAAAACGCCGATTTAACGAAAATAGAACTTTTTACTTATTCCTTCTGACTATTCCAAAGTATTAATTACAGCGATAATCGTGTTTAAATTGTAGACTGAGTTTTAATGTCAGTAAATGAACTGCTCAACAATAATATTAGGCTGTATTACAGTCACGAAGCCCATCGGCAGAACCGCAGGTAAGCAACAAGACAGCTAGAAAACATCAAAGAGTACTACAGAATAAAAAAGCTTACTCATGTTATAAAATCTCTAAGAAATTAAACAAAACCCAAAAAAAAATTTTGGGGTCCATACCTGGCGAAATCGTTTTATTTTTGGGGATTTAATTTTTTTTTAAATCTGCGATGTCGGTAGTTTACCCCGAGTGCGAAGACTTATGCACTATAATTACAAAAAACATATACTCGTATGTAAGTCAACTGCTGAGCATACCTAAGCCTCCCCAAATGTTCGTGGAGGTACGAGTATGTGTTTGCTAAAAACAACAGCGTGGTCATTATGGTAAAAAGCGATCACCAATCCGTCTGCCCAGCAAGGGCAGGCAGAATGGCAATCGCAGTAGATAGATATAATTTTTTTTATTTATTGTTAATAAGTGGTTATAACTTACTGTTGGTTGTTGTAACGTTTTACAGACACAAGGGTTCTGTCAAAAACACTTGATTATAATTTAGAAGATTTTTCTTTATGTAGGTATGTTGAATAATAGACAGAGGTGGACTTTCTCTGGTAGGTTTCCTTAGCCACACCTATTACAACACCAACGGGCTGCATTCGAGAGGTCGATTCTTACACCGCGACGGTTCAATAAATTTCTTTCCGGCCCTGGTGGGGGCACAGAGAGGGGCCTCGAGGCTAGGCCTCATTACCCCGGCGTCAACTCGAGGGGTGACGACCCCTCGGTCCTTGGGTTTTGTAGGATTTTTTTTTTTCCCCTTCTCAATGTTTTTTTTTTCGGGTTTACCTATATACCTATATAACCAAAAAAAAGCTTCATCATCATCATCACCATCATCATCAGCCTATGATAGTCCACTGGTGGACATAGGCCTCCCCCAATGAGCGCCATAGCGCCCTGTCTTCAGCTTGACGCATCCAGCAAAAAGCTTAGAGTTACATAACATTTTGGTTCATTTGGGTTCTGACCCAGCTAAATCCGCAACCAACGACCTCATTACCTACAATTACAACGAAATGAAATGCAATTTAGCTGAATTGAATGCGGTTGCGCTGCTGAAAAATGTCTTCATTTGTATTACATTTTCGGAATCAGGTGAAGCGGTACTGATGACCATACTTTGCGTTCATTCATCGAGCTGTAGTTGTCATTTATAGAATAGTTCATCCAATGGCACTTTGATACCATAAATAAAACTATACCCAAAAGGCTTACAATGCTTTGCGGGTCCAATATAATAACGCGTTTAGGTTGCTGTTGCGACTACCGAGATTCTGCAGTGCCTCGGACATGTTCGCCCGGGCACGCACCGACACCTTAGATGCCATCTGGCGGAAAAAGTCAGCTTCACTACTCAGCAGAACCCGCGGGAGTGGCAACAGCATCCTAACCGCGATTGCTGGAAAATTTAACTGTCCGGTAATGCACCAATTGGTCCAAAGGACAAAATCTGTAGTTAATTATAAGTACTAACATCTAGTTATAAGCAAACTAACACTATGGATTATTATTATCTGAATAAATGAATTTAATTATTATTATAAATGGAGCATTCAGAATATACCAACCAATCAACAACTTAAAGGTGCAAAAACTTTTTCACACACGTAGATTTCTACAATACAATCATAGCTAATATACAACAATAATATATAATATAATAAAGCTGGACAATCCACACAGCATTATCTAGCCCCATGGTAAGCAAAGCTTGTGTTATGGGTACTAGATAACTGATATACATAATAAAATACATTAAAAAATAGAAAGATATTTTTATTATACATAGAAAACGACCAGAACACCCGGAACAAATATCTGCAGATCGTACACACAATTGTTCCGAGGCGGGAATCGAACCCGCAACCTCCTGCGTCGCAGGCGGACCTTCGCCCACCGCGCCACATCGGTCGTCCTCTCTAATGTAATCTTTGTATATTTCTTTCCACTTAAGGGAAGAAGCTGTTAGCCTACTTCATTGTTTCGTATATTTTGAAACAAACCTTTTGTATGTATTTGAATTTATTTATATTTTAATACAATACAATACAATATATCTTTACTGCACCATCAATATAAAAAAATTATAAAAGATCTGAATACCAACTTAATCTAGTGGCACAATCGACGGTCTTATCGCTAAAAGAGATTTCTTCCAGGCAACCTTTGGATGGATGGGATCGGTACGTATAAAAGCTGACAGTGGCGTAATTATTAATAAGATAGATTTAATCTAATATAAAAAAACCTGCTATTATTTTAATGAAAATAGATAGAAAAATAGATAGATAACACTTTATTACACCACACAAAATAGAAAATAATACAGAGATAAAAACTTAGAATAAAGGTATAAAGGGCGGCCTTATCGCTGAGAGCGATCTCTTCCAGGCAACCTTGGGATGGACTGGACATGAACGAACAATTTGTTTTAACACAAGTGGCACTTTAAAACAATGTTTTAACAATGTTTTAACACAAGTGGCACTTTAATAAATAATTGGTAACAAATACACTAAATACCTACATTACAAACATTATAATAAACTTACATAGACATAAGATAAGGCTATCAATATTTCATATGGATAAATAATGCTGATGCAGCAGTTTATTGAAGATAGGGAGTGATTTTGCACGTCTGATGTCCAGAGGGAGAGCATTCCATAGAAAATATCTCACTCTAATAAACATGCATCACCGCAGTTGGTACCTGACTATTATTTAAAAGTAAAACTTCACACAAAAGCTCCCTATCACAAATGGCCACAATGCCATGCGAAAATAGGCACAGAACCCATGCAACAGTAGGCTGAACCAAACTTTTTTTTTATCTATTGTCACATTCCCAGGGTTTTTGGCAAATTGAGCACGTTCCTGCAGTTCAGTACATTTACCAATTGCCAAGTTTTGATTGCCAAAGCAATAGGGTAATATAGATGTGACTGTGATGTGTATTCTCTATTGATATATATTTGTATATTTTTTCATATTCATATTAAAATAAATAATGCTGGACAATCCACAAAGCATCATCTAGACTCAAGTTCAGAAGAGCTTGTGTTATGTGTACTAAATGTCTGATAAACTTAATACAATACATAACATAGATAGATACATTTTTTTATTATACATATGTTGATAACGACCTGAACAAATATCTGCAGATCGTACAAACATTTATCCAGAGGCGGGAATCGAACCCATAACCTCCTACGACGCAGGTGGACCTTCGCCCACCACGCCACAGAGGTCATCGTATAGGTAAATGATCCAATTGATTAATTCTTATATTATTACATTACAGAACAAAACTTTGTACAATCTCTTAATTTCATTCATTAAAAAGGACAATCGCTTTAATTCGTGACCTTCAGTTCTGACGGTCTTATGAGTTTTAGGTATTAGTAGAACATCCCAGGGTTTGCAGCCACATCGAAGTCTCTCCAAGGAGCTGATGCCATTATCTGCAGCCGTCTATTGTCTTCCCTCCATTCACCGAGGAATAATTAATAACTACGTAAGATCGCTAATGGTGACAACGGCTTAATGCGATTTCATCACTGAGAAAATAGACTTTGAAACTTATACATTGTAGATTTTAATGAATAGAAAACTGTTATTAAGATTCTTAGTATAATTAATGCGAAATAGAATGGAATATAATTTATCGTCCAATGTAAAGAGCTACAGCAAAATTGTCCTTGAACAGATGTATCTTTTGATGTTTGGATGTATGTTACCGGAATCAGTGAAGGAATGGGGCAAAAATTTTGCATACGTAGCACACGTGTGCTAAATTTTTGACCCATTCCTTTCTAAACCTTGAATATCATGCACATGCACATATTGCACACTTTTTAACCCGAAGAAACTCGTACGAAGCCATTGACAGAAATCAGTTAAAAGTGCTTGTTAATTATCTTAGTGGTCGGTTACATCAACAGCAAAGAGGAGTGGATAAAAGGAGTGTAGTGGTATTAAATATGATAATGGTGTCAAAGTAGCGTCACAAATACCAACACATCATGGATCAGAGATTATTTTGGTTATCTTTACATATCTCCCAATTTTGATCAACAACCAGGCCTTTCTTTAACAGGGAAAAACAATTCAACAGCCTTTAATCCATCCTATAAAACCGGCTTGAAACTTTCGATAATTACGAGCACAAGGCGATGACAAGTTGACGAATGAGGCTGCAACTGCGTCTACAAAAGCCGGCGAAATGTAAATTTCCCGAAATAAATCGAGGACTGCGATACCTATCACCAAACTCCACAGGAATTGAGGAAAAAGATATATTTAAATGTAGATTGTCTCCGGTAATACTTCCATTTGTTTTTGTCTCGAAAAGCCACGGAGATACGATTGCAGCCCGTAAGCCGTTCGTGGTCTTCGCCTGCCAACGCCGATGTCTTACTTTGTTTACTTTTTGTTTCGCTATTACAACAACGTTTATTAAAGTTGTATTACTTTAAGAAACAATTTTAGTATACTAAGCTATCTGAAATCAAAAAAGATGCCAATGTCATTTTGGAATTCAGGTTCTAAATGATACATAAAAGCTGTTTAATTTCAATCAAAACTAATAGCATATGTTCCCAATGCTCTTTACTTACAACTTTTAGAAATACATAGATGCTAATATTTATTTGACGGTTCTTAAATTTAATTAATCAAAAACAGTCTCAAACTCGAAATACAACAATTTCACGCATAAATTAAATTAAAGGGACTCAATTCAGTCATAAAAAGTCCGAAATTACGGCACTCAAATAAATTCCGAATCTTCGCAATATAAATACGAAATACAAAATTGTGTGACGAACGAATGTTTTCGAATCTACTGGGTAAATACGGTCCCCCATAATGATTATTTGAATGAACAATTAACATCGAAAGGCCGTGGGCCGTTCGAAGTGATAATTCGGTTTGTAGGCTGGGTCCGGCAAACAAGCCCGCTTACATGTGGAAGTACTTACAGTGAAGCCTTCCAGAGATTTGTGAACGTTGCGTGATATCCACCAATAGGATCATCCGATATATTATAAAGCCCAAAACTATCAATCAATAGGATCTTGTGGTTTTCATAGCTCTCATCAAAAATAGAACGCATCCTTACTAATCGACGAAAGCTTACAAAATTAATCGTCAGACTAACTGAGCATTGATTTCAGGTAGGACGCCAGAAAACTCGGACGAAAATACAAACTATTTTCGACCGATACTGTTAACGATAACAGTTTTGATTAATTTTGTTTTAGTCCGTTATGTAAATTCTATTAGGAGATTCAATTTAGTATGTTGTAATAATTTTGTTTACGTAATCTGAGTTAAGATTTTTGGCGGGCTAACATCATACACGATTTCATAAAGCGATTTCTTCCGCAATTTTCTCACCCTTGAAAATCTTTCCGTTATCATCAATACAATCTCTGCATAGGAATGCTCGTAGATGGCACGGTGGAGGTTATTTCAGGTATGATCCCATTTTATCCCGGATTTATATCCAATAAGCTAAATTTCGCCAAAAATTCTACGTTTTGATCGAATCTAAGCCGATATAAAAACGGCATCAACTACACGGTGTAGTGAAATTTTGTAGCCGTTTTGTGTGAAAATAATAAATTGGTTATGTTATTGTGGACTTGGTATTACTGCGTCGTAAAACAAAGCGTTACGAGCCGTCCCTGAAGGGAGACTCGTGTTTATGAATTTTAACTTTATATGAGCTTTTGAAAGCTTGTCGTAAGCACTTATATGTGAGTGACTACGAGCTACGTGTGCGAAATGTTTGTTGGCAAAAGTCAGTTAAGCAAACCTTCGTTTGTGTACAGAACGATCTGACGGTACTTTATAGACCATTATTAGGGTCGAAAGGTATATTAAATATTTCTGATTGATTTTCACGAATGAAAAGACATCAGAACGATGGCCTTCAACATTTTATTTACAAGCATTATTGGAAAGGTTTCATTAAGGTTAATAAGCTGGGATTGCACCGTGACATTTTACTGCGAAAAGGAAATTAATAGTTTCAGGCGCCCACGAAAGCGTTATGATTATTAAGTAATAGAACGTTATTAAAGATTACACATCGGTGGAAATGGTACCAAGTTTTTTGAACGTACCATTTGGAAGTTCAAAGTATATGTAGAAATCAACTAAAACATCTTCTAAGTAACACATGTTTGAAGACGTTTTGGTATTTCTATACTTTGAACGGGTTTCGAGCCTTGGTAAAACTAATCTTCCCGAAGGTATTTTTGCTCAACATAATCAAAATTATCAGTTTCTTGTAATTATCTGTTGTCTGGAATTTATCTGATTTAACAATACCATTCTCTTACTAAAGAGTAGAGCCATGATATACATTTAGTTATTTATCAGATATATGAATATGTCTGTGAAAATCGATTCAAAACAATTTATGGACACGCTTGTTAGAATACAGACAAACCAGAGCGACGCTTCCATCAACATCACCGAATCTAACAAAACGCCAATTGAACCCTAACATTTGGACCTACGTATCCTGATGGGAACACTAACAGAACACTGTCCACTAAACAAATACTTATTTACTATCGTTCCTTATAATAAATACGTATTGGCATTCCGCAAAGCACCTAATGGTTTATAAAAATTACTTCTAATTCCTTTACACTTATTTATTTTATTTAAAAAAGGAAAACTAACAGCTTGTAAAACAAAATTGAGTAGAAACAATGGTGGTCTAACTAGGTCTAACGGACTCGGGATTCAGAGTTCAACTGAGTCACGTTTATAGCAAGGTGCTTTTGTTGACAGCCTTTTTATCTACGTTCAATACTTCGAAAAATAATAGCATGGCGAAATGAATTTGGATTTTCAATTCTATTGCACAACTTTATTGCGTCTAGTTATTAAGCATTACAAAAAATTCAAAGAAATGTTTTCATAAAAGACGGACAGAAGGGTCAGTTCATGCAGAAACGCGACGTGACGTGAGGATGCTTGAAGAGATCAGTGGTTTCGCGCCGCGCAGCGGTCCACCGCGAGACGTATCGCGATGTGGCGAGGTGCATCGTGTTGCAGAACGTATGTACGTTCGGTGGTATAAGTCCGATTATAACAAGATCTCAGTCTACCATTATAATTTTCACTCGAGCACTCGACTGAAATGCATCAACTACACGAAATCTGTCGGAAAATGGTAATGACAAGTCGCCACAAGCGATGGCTTCAGGCTGCGTGCGCCTCAAGGCGTCGCACTGCCGTCGATTACACATTGCGCTGCGGGGCATTTTTGTATTATCTAAATAAAATGTGTATCTTTTTGCATAGTAAATAAAATTATATTTTGAACAACTATCTTAAAACGTGTGCTCTGCGTCGCGTCGCAACGCGTCTCGGTGTGTGTTGACCCTTATGAAAACTTGAAGGTATCTAATATTTAACAGAGTATTTTCAGATCTTAAGATATAAGAATCATCATTAAAATAATATAGAACGTTTCATTTAAGTATCCTTTTTACTGATTCGCAGAAGAAAATTGTAATAATCAAATGAAGGAGGTTGTAATTATAAAGAAATGTATAGTCGTTGTATTTACATAGATTAAAAGCAATCATTTCATCACGACAAACAAAATAATAAAAGAACTCTATGACATTCATTTACACTGTTCATTTTACGTCGATAAACTAGCAATCCTTAGTGGACAGCTCTGTGGATATTCATTATCTTTAAGACCAAGAACTTGTGGAACGGCCTTTAAAACTGAAACCTAATGTTAAACCGAACGAGCGACTCTAGTTCCTCCAGACACGAATTCAAGTGCTTTATTTTTATAGATTGTTGTCCTATCTTACACGAAGGTCTAACAAGTATTAAGTAACCTACTCATTTTGTTGGCATATTCTAAACTAATGTACCGAAAAACCGTTGCGGTCCCTTTTTTCGATCAAAAAAACTTCCTTTTTACGCTGGAATATTAAGATAAAATTTTAACTAACTATTTTAAGTTTAAATTTTGTTCCCACAGAATTACTAACACTATTTCGTTGCTAACGGATGTTAGCACTATTTTGATGCTTTGACTGACAATCGATTTGATCAATGACATAAACAGGCATGGTGACTCTTCTTCCACTTCATAAAAATGCAGGCTATGCATGATGTGACAAATGGTCAGACGGCATCGTCCGTAAAGCCTAGAAAAGTTTTATAAGGCTGGACATACGGATCTCTATGGTGGAATAAGTCTGAAAAGAATGGCGCAATAGAGAAAAGGCCTAGTAGTAGCTACATCACAAACTAAGAATGATAACCATAAAGCCTAGCACGGAGATTATTGTCTAGGGTAGAATAGAGAAAAATTACATCAAAAACAGGAAAGTTGGCATGACAAACGGTGGCTCAGCTCAGTGAGGCCTCTCAACTCAGCCTCTAGTTTGTACTACAGAACGAGAAATTAATTTGTTCGACCTTTGAACAACGAGAAGATTAGACAAATGGAACAGGCCCAGTTCAGAGCAGCCTGAAACAAAACCCCGTCCTGAATCCGCCCTCTACGTCTACAGTTTTATTTTCGCGCACCGTCCGGCAATGAGGCCGATATGTACGAGCACTAAACTTAACGGCACTCTCAGCCGCCTCCGACTATGAAAACCCAATCAAAGTTTAATGCGCCTTTAGTTCCCCATCCTTTATGGTAATTGATGAGCTCTCATTAGCCTTATAAAAGCAGACGCCGTTTTATGATGTGATCATTCATTTTTATCTTGATGTGTCGCTTGGAAATATGTAGTTTAATTAGTTACGAGACGATTTATATGTGCTGGTATTTACCGGCATGTACTAAGTAAATAACTATTTTTAAGACCGAAAATAAAATAACATAAATAAAATGTATGAAAAACATTGTTACCTTACTTTTTAATCGGTTTTAAGTTAATTTCACGTTGTTTCTTGGAAGTGTTTTACGAACTTAGATAATTTTGAGTAAGGAAATACTAGTAGGTACTCATTTTATATTCACTTATAGTCAACGACTAATCGCGGATGAAAAAATCATAATAAAGTCAAAAAAGAAGAGAATGTTTGATTTTTGTTTTTTGTTTTATACCATTTATCAATAACCATCTTGCTAGTACAATATTCAGTGCTAAACTCGTTTCTCAGCATGATGTGGATGATTGTTCCAAGTCAGAACATATCTCATGGCCCCTACAAGCGCCCTTTGTCGGGAAATAATTAATAGCCGCGCGCCTATTGTGGCCGCGTCAGATGAGCACCTCCTTTGTCCCAGGGTTAGTATAAGATTTTCACAGTCATCGTGGAGTCTGAAATTAATTTCTCGTGCTTTATAGTTCTGGAATATTCCTTGGTGCTGTTCTTGGCAGAAAGTTAGTGATAACAGTGAACGGAGCGATAAGCGTAATAATGGCTACGGAACTCGTAGCACTGTCTACGAAAATTGTAGCACTGTCTACGAAAATCGTAGCACTGTCTACGAAAATCGTAGCACTGTCTACGTATATCGTAGCTCTGTTAACGAAAGAGGTAGCTTTGTCTATTGAAGACGTAATGTAATTGCAACATCGAACGATCACTTACGAGAACTATTTCCATAAAATTAAAAACTACAGGCTTATTAAATGCTCAAGTCAAATTTTATACTGTATTATGAGTATAAGGCACTTGTCGGGGGAGATCTATGTCCAGCTGTGGAATGGTAAAGTCTGTTCGTGTAAGGTCATATTGTGTATACATGTGTGCAATAAATATACATACATAAATATAACATTTTGAGTTTATTAATCTTGGATCTTAGAGAATTCAAAGTCTTGGATAGACCATCGTTTGATCACAATCTCACCTAATTGTATAAATGATGTGGTGCACGATGTATCACGAAAGTCTAAAAGACTTCACTAATTTATGACCTTTTCTAAGTATATTTTTTATCATCATCATCATCAGCCTATGATAGTCCACCGCTGGACATAGGCCTCCCCCAATGAGCGCCATAGCGCCCTGTTTTCAGCATGACGCATCTAGCATATCATGTTACCTGCAGTCTTTCGCAGGTCGTTATGCCACCTGGTTTTTGGCAAACGTTTTTTTTAATTAAATAAAAAATGTTTGTGCACACAAACTGTTTGTGAACACAACATTTTTTTATTGAAATAAAAAATGTTTATGTAAAAAATTATTACTTGTCTTGACGAGACCCAGGATGTAGTTAGCGGATAAACGAAAGCAGGCAGAAAAAAACATTTTTTTAAGAAGATGCCGATTACTACGCTCCCTGTTACATTAAACACATTTAAAATAGGGCAAAGCGAACAACCCGTTGTGCGGTACTAACGGTATTGCGACACTCAGACACCCCCGTTACTTTAATAGCTGTCTGCTATTGGTTCTTCGTGAGGATGCTAATGCTCTTAAGATTTTGTTTTAATAATAAAATAAAACATTATAGTCTACTTGAAGAATTTAGGTACGCGTCGTGCAGGTAGTAAAAGAGTGTCTGTAAATATTATATTAGGAGCTAGTTTCCGCCCGCGGGTTTGCACGCGTTTTTTCTATGGAAAATTTTAAGGTTATTTCTGTCCCATGGGAACTGATTTATGGGATAAAAATCAGCTTATGTTTTATTCCAGGCTTTCAAAAAAATTAAGCTAGATCCATAATATATATATATATGAAGAAGTAACAAACATCCATCCATCTAAACGTCGAAACTTTCGCATTATAATATTATTTTGATATTTACTAAAATCGTTATATTGGCCATCATACCACAGTCATCATAATATTATCTCATGCAGCCTCACCCTCAACAACCTATAAATAAATAAATAAATAAATAATGCTGGACAATTCACACATCATTATCTAGCCCCATGGTAAGCAGAGCTTGTGTTATGGGTACTACTATGTTAGTCCACTGTTGGACGCAGGCCTCCAATAGCGCCTTACCGGCTTTTATCTCATGGATTATTCCCCACGCTGGGCATGTGGGTTGGGGATCTAATGCAGAGTTCAATATAATTTAAACAAATTATTTTCTCTTTATTGAAAACAAACATAATAATTTCATTTATAACACAAAGACCCTACTCCTAAGCTAGAGTTACTAATTACTTAGGTAGGTCCTTCCCATGCAAAGAGCAGTATCATCATCAGCCTATAGCAGTCCACTGCTGGACATAGGCCTCCCCCAATATACATAGTATAAAGTCAATTAATTAATTAATAAAGAAACCTGTCTGCAAATTATGTATAAAAAATATTTTTATTAATAAAATTGTACTTTAGTAATCTAACCTACGCATATTCAAAGTTAAACTAATTACGCCATTTTGGAAGCGTAAAAAATAAATGTGTCTAGAATTCGCAATAACAGACATTAATTTCACAAGTGAGTTGAGCACTTCATTTCTATTTGTAACGCTTTATTACTCCACAGGCAGCACAGATAGGCAGAGTGAAATTGGCTGTTTCATTATAGCAATTTGTTTTAACCTTGGCTCGTCCATCGCACGCTTTAGCTAAGAGCACAGTTCTTGCCCGTTTGTTTTTCTGACATCATTAACTAAAATCTCCTGACTACCTCTGTGTCGCAGAGAGCGAAGGTCCGCTTCCGACGCAGAAGCGAGTTTAATTCCCACGACAGGACAAATGTTTGTACAATCTGCAGATATTCGGGTGCTCTTGGTGTTTTCTATATGTGATAAAAAAACCTATGTATCTACGTAATGTATTGTATTTAGTTAACCCGTTATCTAGTACGCATAACAAAAGCTTAGCGTCAGGGCTAGATGAAGCTGAGTGATTTTTCCAGCATTTATGTATTCTTCAGCGAGTTGTCCCAAAAATCTTTGTAGATCTCGCCAAATTAAATCCAAACGCCTTGAAGCCTAATTCGCTCAACTTGATTATTTAATTTTATCAGCATCTGACCTTTACGCCATTAGGTATTCCTGCTCTTTAAGTGGCAATCCCGAGATACGGGAAAGTTTTTTCCATCTATTTCTTCAGCCTCACGTAAGCAAGACAAGTTTTGGTAATTTGAAAGGTTTTATCTAGATGGGAAAACCTATTTCGGGAACAGGTTATCAGGGGTATAGACCGGACGGAAACTTTTAACAACCTTACCTTATTGATATGGGTAAATAAACAGCTTTTTTATAGTTTTTAAAGTGAGTGAAAGAAAAAATCCTTTTTGAAAACCTGTAATACTGATTTGTAAACATGATGTTGTCTTTCTTATTTTATAATTTGTAATAATTTATTCGCATAATAAATAACTTTTAATAACTGCACCACAACTATAAATAATGTGTTTTAAAAATACATTAGCCTCTAAAAAAATCACATTTAAAAAGTGGTGTGAGTTGCAGAACGAAGCGTATAGCTTTTTTACGATTCGTCAACTCACACCAGTTGCGACAAGAATCATAGTGTGAGTTGACGAACGACTCTATGTGTAAATGGATGAATATTATGTTTCTTAAGAAATAAATGTTTCCAACCACAACTTTTTGATTCTATGGATTATTTAACTGTTTCTAGGAAAATTTAGAGTCATTCGTACAGGTCAATAAAATAACTAAGTCCTTCTTTGTGTAGTCCTTACAATAGTTGCTTTAACATAACTCTATTATATGTTTGTTACTTGCATAGGATTTTATAATAGAGAATACTAGATATCGGATCCCCTAGAAGTTTCTGCATCTTTTCGTACGCCTACCATTTTCATTCGCAGGAATCAAAACATGCAATTTATTTTCTGACCGCTGTCAATGACAACGTTGTTTTTTTTCCTGGTTGGTATACAATAATGTAGCAGATCTGGCAGTGCCCTCTTGGTCTACAGGATTGTTGAGGATTAGAGTTTCGGCTTGGGTCAAATTATTCCAAAGCTAAACCCGTAACCCAACATAAGTTCCTTTTTTTAAATTCCTACCCTCTGTTATCCACCACCCACTCTAAGATCTGCCTGTTAAACTCAGTTATTAACGTTATAAAAGTAAGATTATTCATAAGAAATCTCTCAAAATAATTATAGATATCAAAGCAATGAAAGGTAGTAGCAAATAGGTAATAATTTTATCACGTAAAAATAACAATGAGATAAATATTTTTAAATTGACGCGATCTGAACACATAATTATAAGATAGATAGATAGATCATTATTTATTGCATACTAAGTATAAAATGACAATGTAAAATAAAAACTTAAAAAAAACTAGATACAATTGGCGGTCTTATCGCTCAAGAGCAATCTCTACCAGACAACCATGGAGTAGTATTAATACAACGGATTAGATGCTTATCAAGGTTATCCGGTAATAATTTTATCACGTAAAAATAACAATGAGATAAATATTTTTGAATTGACGCGATCTGAACACATAATTATAAGTATTCATACAACGGATTAGATGCTTATCAAGGTTATCCGGTAATAATTTTATCACGTAAAATAACAATGAGATAAATATTTTTTTAAAATATTATGTAGCCTATGTTCACCGGGGATAGTGTAGCTTCCCAACGGTGAAAGGATTTTTCAAATCGGTCTGGTAGTTTCGGAGCCTATTCATTACAAACAAACAAACAAACCTTTCCTCTTTATGACATTACAAAAGAGTTTCCATACAGTAAATTGTTATAAAATCTTTGTTGTCAAAAGAGCGTTGCTAGGCAACCAGGTTTATTTAGAAAAAATGGCGTATTGATATGCAAGGCATTTTATAGGTACATTTTTCACACATTGGGTTACATGGAGTTTTAGTAAGGATCCCTTACTTTTTTGAAAATATAATATAGCCTATGTTCACCACGAATATTTAGGCTTCCTAACGGTGATAGAATTTTTCAAATTTATTTATTTATAATACAACGGATATATCACGCTTTTATTTACCTTCTTTTCCCGGTGCGATAAATAACCGTTGTATTAATACTTATAAGAATGAAATAAGTAACCTAGATTGTTAAAACTAGACATACGTTTCATATAAATGTGAAGAAATTTTCTTTACCACAATTTTCCATAATAATCTGTTAAACGCTTCTTAAGGCCCACGTTGCTAGATTCGCAAAAGATTAACTTAAGTAGGATTACTCTAGACTAGAACATTATGATCTACTCTCTGTACGACTCATTTATCATTTCAGCCTGTTTGTACCAACAGTTGGGTATAGGCCTCCTTTTTAACATGCTATTCATTTCAGTCCTCTGCGTAGCACTTTAAAACTTAAAACACAAAGTGGTTTACTTCCTTTAAACCTCTTAAAAACCTTTCGAATTACTTAAGAAACGCTAGGAAATACACTTTAATATTTTGTTCACTTCCAGTATGTAATAGTTTTAATTTATTTACCGACAGTACGACAGTACCTGCGTACTGCAGTCGTTTCGAACCGAATTCAAACTTCTTATTAAGGCCCCGAGGCAAACTAGTGCCGGCACCTATTTCATCTTATTATTATTGAACAAAGTAAATATAAAAAAAAATGATTGAAGATTATGTGATACCATTATAAGCTTTTTTTAATGCTTCTTTAATAGTTTTATTTTGTATAGATTTACCCAGAGATACAAAGTTGCCCTGGCCACCAAACTCTATTTTCGCATCTCTAGCTCAACTTTACAAAAAAAAAAAAATCAGAGGTATTAAAAACTTTAAATAAATATATAAATAATGCTGGACAATTCACACAGCATTATCTAGCCCCATGGTAAGCAGAGCTGATATACATAATACAATACATTACATAGATAGATATTTTTTATTATACATAGAAAACGGCCAGAACACCCGGAACAAATATCTGCAGATCGTGCAC
This sequence comes from Eupithecia abbreviata, assembly GCA_943735965.1. Taxonomy (NCBI): domain Eukaryota; kingdom Metazoa; phylum Arthropoda; class Insecta; order Lepidoptera; family Geometridae; genus Eupithecia; species Eupithecia abbreviata. The sequence continues at coordinate 5,681,623 of OX030991.1, read as the reverse complement.
ACAATTGTTCCGAGGCGGGAATCGAACCCGTAACCTCCTGCGTCGCAGGCGGACCTTCGTCCACCGCGCCACATCGGTCGTCATCTCACTTTCAATAGGTATCACAAAAAGCTCAATGAATTAATTGATATTTCCTATATTCAACGTAATAATAAGATAAAATAGATAGCGGTGTTTGTTTTCCTCGAGGTACCGTCTTTAAGCTTTGGTCTCTTCATCACCATGCAGTATGCTGCGTTCTGTCACGTCAATCAATAAATTTCTTTCCGGCCCTGGTGGGGGCACAGAGAGGGGCCTCGAGGCTTGGCCTCATTATCCCGGCGTCAACTCGAGGGGTGACGACCCCTCGGTCCTTGGGTTTTGTGTGTTTTTCCCCCTTGTCAAAGTTTTTTTATATTTTTGGCTGCATTTGGTTTGTTTATTTTTTTTTGGTTTTTTTTTTTTCTCCTCTGTCACGTCAACTGTGTCTGTTCAGATAAGCGCTCATTTGATTTTCACACCGCAGCGTGATATTATAACACAGATTACAGATTAAATGCCCAGATCTCCGCATAATTGTGTGCGAGCGGATGAGTCTCATAGGAGTCTATATAATGTATTCATGTTGAATAGCACGACCTGCATCAGGTATGCCTGATATTAATCCTCAGAATACGTCTTAGTATAACGATCCATCTGGCATTAAATCCCCCGAGCATGTTCCTTCAGGTACCATTGATACTGCCGAGTACATCCATGTACAGCACAAGCTTCTGAATAGGTACATTGGTAGTTAAATGCTTTGCCGCTTGGATGTACTCCTGCTAATCGTATGTGAATGAGTTTACATCGGATAGATTTAAACACAGTTCAGGGATTGATTTGAAAGGTAGAGGCTGTAATTGATGTGGTTTCTGCAGGGATTTTTTTTAATAATATTAGGTTGAGAAGTTGCACATCAAAATTGTGTGTGATAGTTGCCTTCTAATGTTATTTACGACGACCGATGTGGCGCGGTGGGCGAAGGTTCGCCTGCGACGCAGGAGGTTGCGGGTTCGATTCCCGCCTCGGAACAAATTTGTGTACGATCTGCAGATATATGTTCCGGGTGTTCTGGTTGTTTTCTATATATAATAAAAAAAATCTATCTATGTAATGTATTGTATTATGTATATCAGTTATCTAGTACCCATAACACAAGCTCTGCTTACCATGGGGCTAGATAATGCTGTGTGAATTGTCCAGCATTATTTATTTATTTTATTTATTTATTTTTTGAATTACATATCATAATTATGGACAAAAACAGGACTTTTGTACGAAAGTGCACTTTTGTACCAGTCTACGTATACAAAAAAATACTTAGGTATTATTTAATTCTAGATTGCACCAAATGGTAGACCTTTAGATTACAACCACTTCCCATAATGTCCGCTAACGATATACTCGCATCCTAATTTGAAACGCTGTTTATTTTTTCATACCACACACGCTGTAGTTAAATTTTCATTCCACGGCTTAGTCCCAAGTAGGCAAGCTTACAAATACGAGATGCATATGACGTACTCCTAAAATAATTGCGGCAAACGTAGTACGGCTGCTGGTGACAAAACGCGCTTGACGTGTTGACACATTCAAAATTACATTACACGACAACCGTGTGTATGTATGTATGCCCTAGAACAGCTATTCTTTTATACTAACTATCAAATGGAATTTCAGCATGTCAAAGCAGCTCAGCTGTTTTAATCAGTAAATCGTTTTGGATAACAACTGTCTAAAAGTGTTCTCAGAAACCCTGCAATCACAAATACTATCTTTGTGATCGCAGCAAAAACCATATGAAGATTTCTTTGAACCTTTGAAACCAACAAGTTTATTAATTATTTGTTCGTCAAAATATATATGATTCGCTTATTGTGCTGCTTCCATAATCTACTCAAAACCATTCCAATTATATCCTCCAATGTGGCACGAAATTGCACAATATGTATTAAAAAAAATCGGTACTTATCGAAGATCAAATGTTCACTCGGATCGTACAAAAACATTAGAAACTTCAACGGTTATCCAACCCGCAAAAATGAACATGCAAACAACAAAGCTCGCATTTCAAGACATCTGATAAAGATCGGGGTGCATCTCAACCCGCTCGTTTGCGGGGAGTGCCAGCATTGATCCAGCTTAGCGCTTTATAATGAGCTCTCAGCGGATCCACTAGCTGTTAGGCTGCGCTCATGTAAACACGATCATGACCGTTACCGAAGCTCAAGGCGATGCTTGTATAAGAATCACGTACGGTGTAAAAGTAAAGAACGGTTAACCGAGCGCTTATGTTAATGCATCCCGATAATATCGTGTGATCCAGTAACAACACAATGGTCTGTATGATATTTGAAAAACTATGAAAAGGTGGAGAGTTGTTTAGTGAATCATCACTACATAGTATAAAACAAAGTCGCTTCCCGCTGTCTGTCTGTCTATATGTATGCTTAGATCTTTAAAACTACGCAACGGATTTTGATGCGTTTTTTTTTTCAATAGATAGAGTGATTCAAGATAAAGATTTATAAACTATTTGACACGTAGATTTACACGGGAGTGAAGCCGCGGGGCGCAGCTAGTTGTTTATATACAATTTTATATACTATTTATATACTATTTTAGGAAATATTTAGACCTGGATCTCCTTTTGTTTTTCTTATACTAGAGGCCTGGATTTGAGACGTCAGCGTCGATTATTGCATACAAAATAAAAGACAATCACGATAGCTTTTACAAATATATCGGAACTAGTCAGATTTTCCTCTATAAGGATTTGATCTTGAATGAATCCGGAGTAAAAATTGACGTATTAACATTTCTTATTGTGTAATATCTCTAACGTTACACCTAAAGCATTTTATTTAAAGCAAACCACTAATGTGAACACCAGTTAGTATCCTTGTCGACTCACGACACTCGAGCCGCGCCGACGTAGTATCATATTAACGACTATAAAATACTACTGCATCTTATTTACCTTAATGGATGCAAGTTAGAAGCAGCGCCGTGCAGTTTTAATGGCGATATTTTTTTAATAACTTGTGTCATTTTCCTTCTTCATGTTAAGTTTACTGTAGTAAACAAGCTTCAATGCCTAGTAGTCTGAACTCGTGTACCGTGTCAATATATTTATGAAAACTTGTTGTACACTCATAAAAATATCAATCGGTTCACTAAAAAAGTGATATACATAATGTAAATACTAGAAATAAGAATAAACTCGCTGTGCCCACAACTAGGCTACACAAGATAAATGTATATTTTAAAGGGCAATGTATACGCTTCTACAACTAAACTCCAAGTGAGTTGCAAAAATTATCAATAAATCAATTTAAAAAAATTTTGAAACATATTCTTTGTAAAAAAGCTTATTACAAAATATCAGATTACTTAGAAGATAAAAAAGCTTGGAAGGAGTTTTGCTCCAACTCAAAATCTACCAACTTACAAATAAGCAAATCAAATGTACTAGACACATAAGTTATGAACATACTAGTGGTTTCTTCTCACTTCTTCCACTGGTGGACAAAAAATTGAAGTGAACTATAAATTAATTTAATAGTATAAAATATGACCTGTCTAAATGCTTATTTGTAAGCTTAAAGAAATAAAAACTTTTCATTTTCATTTTTCATTTTCATTTGACAAAAAGTAATGTAGCTAAATTGTTACTAAATTTCCTTCCATTTTCTCCATGAGTATTCAGATCCCAAATTATCTATCAAAAGAATTAAAAACTTGGCTAAAAAACTAAAAGTTCACAGATAATTTCATGGTCAGAATCAAGGTCACATGCCAATGAAGTCAAAAATCCTCTTACACCTCATCATCATCAGCCTATGTTAGTGCACTACTGGATATAGGCCTCCTCTAATGAGCGCCGTAGCGCCCTGTCCTCAATTTGATGCATCCAGCATCTACCTGCAGTCCTTCGCAGTTTGTCATCCCACCTGACCGGAGGACGTCCTACACTACCTCCTAACACCTCATGCAATTTTAATTCACCCATATTTTTTATGCATGTTTCTAGAATAGAATAGAAAACTTTTATTAGCACACACAAACAAGACAAACATACATTAAAAAAATACATTTAGCTAGATAAAATATAACACTAAAACTAAAAGATAAACAATAGAAAATAAGTAGTTTCTGGAACATCTTGTTGAAATTTTGTATAAATTGTCCTACATACAAGGACAGACAGGATCATAAAGCTGTCCTTCATATACATACATACTACCCTAAATTCAATCACCAAGATTAAGGGCCTAGGTACAGTTCATTGTTAGCCTACAGAGATGATTCAGAATAGGCCCCTTATAGAACCTCTGCTTAGTTCACTACACGATGGATATGCAAATCGTGTGTACAAAGCCGATTACATGTAAACCCTCTTGGTATAGAACTGTGTGTGTAGATTATCGAGCCAATTAACGTGGTAGGTGCAAGACCTATTGCTCCCACAGCTGGGACTTATACCCATCATTATAAAATACATATAAATAAATATTGCTCGACAATTCACACAACATTATCTAGCCCCAGGCTAAGCAGAGCTTCTTTTATGGGTACTAGATGACTGATATCCATAATACAATATAATATATAATGATATTTTATATTATACATAAAGAACACTCGGAACAAATATTTGCAGATCGTACAAATATTTGTCCTAAGGTGGGAATCGAATCGGCAACCTCCTGCGTCGTAGGCGGACCTTCGCTCGCCGTGCCTGATCGGTCGTCTGCAAAACCTGATAACAATAACAAAAACCTAACAGCAAAATAATCTAACTAACTTAAAACTAAAACGCAAAATACAATAACGCATAACTGCACACGCAAAGCTTTTTTTTTATTCCGGTTAAAAAACGGACTAGTGAATTGAAGACAAAAAATTATTCGAGCCTCGGTTTGCTTCGTAAAATATTTTCCGTCAATATTAAGGGGTATTTATCAAAATACAATATCTAGGATTTCAGAAACGAGTATAGGCACAGAATAACTATATATAGTACCAACAGTATAAGTATACAATCTATGGTTCTCGAGTCATGATCCCATTCCTTTGAATCACAAAAAGTTTGTATGGTAAAGAGGAGAGTGTGGTTTTCATTAGACATTGGAATTTGCATGATATTCATTAGTTCGTGAGGCGGGCCGGCTTCGCTAGTTTGGACATGGCGGCTAAAATGTACACTGAATAGCTCAAACTAATTACTTAAATTACAGAGTGATCACAGTGCTTTGAATCTGCTTTACAAGATATATTTAGTAGTAACATTTTCTTATATACCTAAGTTAGTTATCCCTAAAGTGAGAAATTATTATGGACGACGACGGAGAAACGTGAGTAGCGCTTAACTGTGACGTAACTAAGAAGTTATGTGAGAGCTCATTCATAATTGTTGACAATTATGAATGAGCTCTCACATAACTTCTTTAACAGTGTAAACACTAATTGAAGACACTTGGCTTCGATGAGTATTTCGATAGCGATATGTAATGCTTCTTTAAACTTAAAAGAAACAGAGATAGATATCGCTTTGTCCATAATCACTACATGGTATAAAACAAAGTCGCCTCTCGCTGTCTGCCGAATGTATGCTTGAACGGATTTTAATGCGGTTTTTTTTAATAGGTAGAGTGATTCAAGAGGAAGGTTTGTAAACCATTTGACACATAGATTTGCGCGGGCGAAGCCGCGGTGCGCAGCTATTAGTTAATAACAATGTTATAACTACCTCCTAGCAATATTTCATTAAGTTCCGTTAAGCAAGCTAGGCCTGAAAGAATAATAACAAACAGGCAGATATGTTTTTTAATTATTATAATACTTAATTTTGCATGTGTAACACTAGTGTGTAAATTTCTTACTTAGGTATATATGTAAGTAAGTATCAATCTAGCTAGTATATGTGAGGCCGCCCTTTATACTTCCTCTATATTATAATTCTTATGAAATTAAAATATTTATATCTGTATTGTTTCCTATTTTGACGACCGATATAGCGCGGTGGGCGAAGGTCCGCCTGCTACACAGGAGGTTCAATTCCCGCCTCGGAACAATTGTGTGTACGATCTACAGATATTTGTTCCGGGTGTTCTGGTTGTTTTTCTATGTATAATAAAAAATATCTATCTATGTATGTAATATATTGTATTATGTATATCAGTTATCTAGTACCCATAACACAAGCTCTGCTTACCATGGGGCTAGATAATGCTGTGTGAATTGTCCAGCATTATTTATTATTTATTTATTATTTTGTGTGGTATATATTTTTTTTCTATCTGTCTATCTAATGTACCAGCTAGGTTATTCAGAATCGGAATCGGTCACTTTATTTCTTTAGGCTTACTAAATAAGCCCTTAGACATGTCAAATTTATACAATAGAACTTTCGGTACTTTTTAATCATTATCAAATAAGGAATAAAGTAATATTGATTTTCTCTTCACTTAAGTTTTTTGTCCATTACTGGAAGAAATAAGACAAAGCCAGTACTAGTGGTTTATTTTATATATGACTTATTTGTATTTGTATTTTGTGTTTATTCAAAGCATTACAACTATTTTCACAGGTATCACCTAATACAATAGTGTAGTCAACTTGATTAATCGCTTAATTAATTTATATTATGTCTAATACATTATTAAGGATAGATGAAAATTGTGGCTTAGGTTGACCTTTTGTGTGTACCTAGAGCTTAACGGGATAATCGTTTTATTTGATGTCAATTTTGGATGAACCCCATAAAAACTGTCAAAAATAACACCTGCATGCATGCCTGCATGAAATGCCTGCTTTTCCCCATCTTTTCGCTTTTAAAATCATCAACTGCAAACATCTAACATAACATTCCAGCGCTGTAGGACAGGACAAACATTTCTGTGTTTAAGCTTGTGTAAAATTACTAAAGGAGTAAACAGATTCGTGGCCGAAGCGACCCTCGTCTTACTGTTAAACTGTCATCGCCTCCCGCAGGGATTTTTGCAACAACTTGCAAAACTTTCGTATTTATAATTTTGTTAATGCTAATGAGCTTTTCATTGTAGCTTTCTTGGAGAACTTCTTGTAGTCCTAAATGGTTGTTGTTGAACAATTTGAATAAGTTTAGAGGTACCATTTTCTTTTTTATCATAATATACCTTTTTGTTTAAAATAAATGAAATATTGATGACGTTATTGAGCCCTGTGCAATACCAACCTGCGTACAAAAATTGTAAAATTAAATGATTTTTTCTTTATCTTCCATTTTATTTTAATACATAAGTTGAATCACAAAATTTTACGTAGGTAAACATGAAAAAACAACCATCAGCAAAAAAATAAAACGTCATAGTGGCTATTGTTTTAATTTATTCTTTGACTCCATGGTAAGTAGATAGTTTTTATCCAAGAAGTAGGTTTATATGCTTAAGTGTTTGCTTGAATTGAAGTGCCACCTTTAAATACCTGGAAAATGTACATCATATCGATAATTTAGTCATTCGGATAACAGGGCGTATGCATATGTGGTCGGACAGCTATTTAGCCCTAATGCGATGTAGTCATATCGAGATTTAGTCTTAAAGCGATCTAGTCATACCTGCTGTCTAGTCATATTGAGATGTAGTCCTAAAGCTTCTAACCCCTATATCCTACTAATATTATAAACGCGAAAGTTTGCAAGTATGGATGTATGTTTGTTACTCTTCCACGTAAAAACTAGTGAATGCATTTTAATGAAACTTTACCATAATATAGCTTATACATCAAAATAACACATAGGCTACAATTTAAAAAGATATATTGTATATTATCCAAAATATCTATACCACGCGGATGAAACTGCGGGGCGCAGCTAGTTTAAAATAAGTTCAGGTACGAAATTTCTCGCAAAATTATTTCACGTAATTTAGAGGTGTGGTCTAAACTTTACACGAAAGGTAAAACAAATATAACTAGTTCCGTAAATCTAGCTATGAAATATGCCGGATATGAAATTAATTTGCTAAAATACACTTGCTATCTTTAGCTTAGTTAGACTTTACCGGGTACAGACATTCATGAAATACTAGTGCTTTGCTGTTTTGTAGGCCAAATGAAAGGATGTTGTTTTTCAACAAAATCAAGAGTCGCCATTTACATAATAAAATCGGAGCAACCATGGACTGAGGGGAGAAGCAAGCGGACTACATAAAGACAATGAAAAAGATACAACTTAGACCACCACTAACAGACTTTTTTTCGGTTGCATCTAACAGAAAAATACTGAATGAAATAAAAACACACATTTGCTCGTTCGCAAAGACAACCTAAAACTCGATTGCAAATCAAGACAGTCCCTATTTTTGGGGTATAAATCCAAACTAATTTAAAAATCCCGTTGATTTCAGTTCATTTGTATGCGACGGCCACTTTTGAATAGTCTTCTAATTAAAAAGAGTCTCCTTTGTCATGTAGATGCGTTTGACTTCATAAAGTAGACGCAATCACGCTTCTAAAACCCATCGAATAATATTAGAAGCCAAGACAAGACCACCTTTCAGATCTTTTTTCGCAGTTTCATTAAGAGTCTCTCGCTTCACAAATGAAGCCTTGGAAATCAAAGACTACCCTACCTACTGCCTACTTCTATAGCTGTTCTAAAAGTAGATATAAATAGTACAAAAGAAAATAGATTTTTTTCTCAAAAATAATACCCACTATCATACATTAATTTTTGTATATGTACAAAACAATACCCATTTAACTGTCAACCAACTAAAGTAGATAAAACGGAAAAGTGAAAAGAATTCCCAAGTGCTTTTACTTTTATAATAGCCTCAAACAAAAGTAAAATATCTCCCGGGTAGGTACAAAGTCTGCAGAACCTATTGTGATGTCGCGGCCCCGACTCAATCGCTGTTTGGAAGTTGACAATATATGGGAAATTGACAATATGCCCCTCAGGAACCTGTTGCCACCCAATTTTATTAAATATACTTCTGCTTCAACGTTTGACGGAAGACAATATTGAACTTGTGAAGGCTGGTACCCGTATATAATAGATACACAATGTTTCTCAAAAAAAATAGGCGTATTATTATTTAGATCAAATAAATTATATGGATCAAGGCATATTACCATAAACATTTTATTCGTACGAAGTAAAAGTTCAAATTAAGCCATTTTTTTCTAATTACTTTAAGCATCAGATATTATAACGACACGACGAGCTCATAGTTTAATGAAACAAAAGCCTTTACTCATGTTTTGTTCATAGAAAATTGTTCTTCACGGAATAAAGAATTTTGCGCGCTAAACCCTGTCTGAATGTGAGTGACAGACACGTATGGTAATAGAGGTGTGATTTGCGCTCATGAGATTCAATTTCACGTGGTGAATGATTGACGGGGACATTATGCAGGTGTTCAGTTCCCACATAATTTACTATTTTATCATTCTTTGGGACGTCGTTTGTTTCTCAAATGGGATTAGGTTCAATATTTTTAAGGGGTCTAGTAATATTTTACTAACATTTTACGTTGTATGGCTTACGTGTGCGATGTTAAAAACTTATTTTAATAATGTTTATTTGTATTCGCATACAAAATACAAATGTAACGTGGAGATAACACTGCTTAAAGTGTTTTTCGACACACAAAGAACTCGAACGTTAAGTACCTGCGAAATAATCGGTACGATATTACTTAGCTACTCGATTATCGGTAAATCCATCTAAACTCCACAATCTACAGATAACCCAACCAATTCTCTAACGAATTGTGAATAGCAAGCAATTGTAGTCGGGAGTTCGCAACAAAGGTGTATGAGAAAATAATGTTTGAATGAAGTGCTATTGTTACAGCATCTCACAAAGAAATCTCTTGGCAAAGTACTGCTCGCGTTTGTTCAGATGAAATTAGTTTCATTTGATGCTCTACCAATATGCTGCAGCCTAAAAGTATTAGACCACATTAAGTATATATTTGAAGTTAGAAGACTAGTATATAAAGTGGCCCAAAATTCTCTTCTCGTTTTTGATCCTAAAAGTTCTAAGAGAGTAACCGTGATAGCGTGCAAGGAAAATGTTAAAGCAACGTAAGTGTAACCCAAATTGCTTTCCTGTTCAATGTAGAGAAAAGTAGTGATACAAGGGCGGGACACTTAGGACGGTCCAGTTTTTCCGAAAATTTAACGGAGGGTTTTCTACACAATTTTCTAAACAACGGGTGTCCTCATCCGAGTTGGATTATGTGAAAAATTCACATGGAATTTTCGAGAGATTTCGCGGAATGGCTCAATGTTAGTGAAATTCTCTGGAGTTCAATACATTCGAATATCCTTTTGCGATTGGAGTGACACAAAGCGTATTGTTACAGACGAAAGGTTTCTATCTCCAGCCGTTTTGTCACGAGCACTTCGAAACGAGCGTTGTCTCCGTCGACACTGGATCTGACTACCGCCTGTTTTATAACGATTTTATATAAAAATTCGCGGGCGAATTCAGGTCAATGCGCCGACGTGAAACGGCCAATGCACTTTTTGAGTAGATACTCAAAACTACACGAAAACGGATTTATGAAATAGCATCAATTGAAAGTGATGTCTTCTCGTGTGGACTGCGGTTTGAGGTGAGAAGTTAAGCCCTAGGATGTCACAGGCGAGATATAAGCTGGAATAGAGCGAGGTAATTCAGTGCTCTGCCAGTCGCAAGCAAAGCTTAGACGATACCTCTTACTCATGAACTTCCGCCCGTCTGGGGTTGCCATACATTACGCCTGTATGGCAACCGTGGAGCATTTACAAACCTACCGCACTAATTAAGTAATTGATTTATAACATGTTTATCTGCCTATGCATAATGTAGCAACCAAGGCCTCTGAGGAGTAGATTGCAAAACACCTACATATATTAGAATGAAAATCAACCAGAAGTAATTGGTCCTAAACTTTTTAACAAACTTGCATTATGTATCATAGTTTAATTTATCAAAATCAAAATCAAAATTCGTTTATTGCGTGAAATACATGTTATAAAAGTCTTATAATGTAATGGGTCACAATGTATTCTGCCCTATTGGGCGTGCAATGTTATAAAATTTACAATAATTAGCTACTATAAATTCTTAAAAAATAATACAAAAAATTCACAGACAAATAATAATAAGAAAAATCAATTTAAAAACAAAAAAAAACAAAAATAAATGTCATATCTACAATTTATTGGTCATAAATTCATTAAAAGAGTAATAGCATTTTTGTGTCAATATTCTAGTCACTTGCCTCCGAAACAACGCACAAGGTAATTCTCTAATAGACTCAGGCAGTTTATTATAGGCAAAAGGGGCTGAGCAGAATATGCTATTATATTTAAGTTACATTATTGTGATTTTATTATGTGTATGAAGTATGACAATAAATTATCTGAATCTGAATCTGAATCATAACATGTGAAAAATCATTTTAATGTAATGTGAAACTTTTTCTATTAGGTAAAACCATATACTCTGTAAGCGAATTCCTTGACAATGATTATACAAAATTTGCAATTCCTCAAAGACGAACCTTTCCTGATCTCTACATGCCTAATTCAAACGAACTTATGTAATTATAATTATTTTAATTGACAAGAAACTGATAACACCTGACCTTAGCTTAACATAGAGTTAACCATTGTTATTGTGTATTTCTTTTTCAATAAATATTTTCATTTCATTTCAATCAAATTGAATACGTTCGTAGACGTAATTAAGAAAATTCCGATTCTGCTGTGCCTGCTCGTCATCAATAAACGACATATTATTGTATCTATATATTTCTGTTATTTTGTTTTATACTGTTTAAAGAGAATGATAACGTTATATTTCACAAAGTAGGTACAAGTGAAATAAAGAACGAACATTGTAGCGTGGTGCTACAACACCGAGAAAATTGCTTAATGACTCGCTGGCATCGTAAAACTATATTTTACTGAGAGAGGGAAGAGAATACACTTCTACAGAAAAGTAATCAAGCCTTTTTTTTGATTACGATAAACTGGAAATGTACTTACATTTCATTTATTATTATACTAGCTGCGCCCCACGGTTTCACCCGCGTGGTGATAGATATTTTGGATAATATACTATATATCTTTATGAATTATAGCCTATGTGTTATTCTGATATGTAAGCTATATTATTGTGAAGTTTTTTTAAAATTAAAATCCATTCTGTAGTTTTTACGTGAAAGAGTAACAAACATCCATCCATCCATACTTACAAACTTTCGCGTTTATAATATTAGTAGTAGTTAGGATTAAGCAGATCCTTGGATATTATTGTAAAAGTTCCCGGTAAAGTTATGGTTTAAATTAAGGTAAGGGAATGAAACAGGGGCTTTCTTTATTTGCCTTTCTGACATACTGAAGCAAATACGTTCGTTATTTGCTTACGTAGGTATGTACATATATATTTTTTTTTTTACAAAATTACCCCGTGTGCAATAAATTTCTGAAATTTGTATGAAAAGAAAAATATTCCCTGGTTCGCACATTCACTCAAAACATGGTAATAATGAACCTCGCACAGATAGATCTGAGAGAGCGCTTCCGCTCCCTGCTGGCTCTAAAATGTCAAAACTCGAGTTTTATTTATATATGTATATTATAACAAAATATAGCTGCATATAAATAAATCGTATTTCGATTATATGTGTTTAATTATAATACAATATTTGTTTATTTAATGTCCAAAAAATAAGTCAGGATAAAATTGCTCTTCCCAAGTGACTGATTAGGTGCGTTCCAGAAGTCGTAAAATTGCAGAAGTGAGTACTTGTACTTAGATATTTTGAGTAGTAAGCGAGTGCCGTATCTGTTTTACAGCTATTCTCGGGCAGAAGAGGCGGAGGACAGTGTCCCTCGTTAAAACTCTGACCGTTCAGTAAATCTTACGGGTTTACGATTCTACAAAAATTGGGGCAGTTCCCACCATCGGCTCCTTCCAACCATTGTACGGATAAACCATCCGCAGTATTCGCGTAGTTTAGTGCTAGTAAATTTATGTTATTCCCGGCCCGGCCGTTTTTACTGAGTGTTGGTTTTGTTTCTGCATATCATTTACCGAAATCGCCGTCGGTCTACCTCCAGCGCCTCATATCTTTTGATTTATCCCCAGATGTGGGTAATGTTTACAAAACAAGTTATTCTCCTTTACCAGATTTTATATTGCTATTGAAGTTGGATATCTGCTGAAATTTATAACGAAAATAAATCATAAAAGAACAACACAATGTATTCTTTAAAGTAAGGTTTATTCATAAAATTTAATAAAACTTTCTCAAGCTTGGAATTGAGCACCTTGTCATAAAAGGACTGCACGGTATATTTTAGTAGCAGGTAATATTAACAATACATAGTTTTAGTAGTGGTGCAGAGATTCAATAACGCGTTTTGCATTAGACCACATTAAACAAATCGAGATTAATGTTTCTGCAAAGCTGAAATGAAACGGCAACTAATGAATGTTGAATGAGATCATACATCTAGTAATGCTGGTTTATAATATACCTTATATGGAAGTGTTAGGGTTGAAAACAGGTGAGATGGTTGATCGGTCTCGTGTATTATATTAATCGCAGGGTATTTAGTATTCAGACGAGTGGAACACCTGTCGCTGGCGCAATCAGCCGCCGCGGGCATTATTTTATCATTACCCAGACTATATTCCGTGATTTTAATACCTGTGCTTGGTTAATGTCTACCGAATATTAAAGCATTACCTATTTAATCATCAAGAAGTCATAATGAGTTGGTTCACCAAAAATGGCTATATATATATATATAATACTCTAAGGACGCAAAAGAAGGTAGTACTTTAAATGCGATAAGATAATTTTTAAAAAAGAAAACTCCATGTCAGTTTTTCCACAGACACTATACAAATAGCGGCGACAACAATAGTAAAGGTTGGAAAAGTCATGCTATAAAACTTTCCCAAGTTTGAAAAAGTCCGTCGCCAAAAATGTAATAAGTTGTAGTTTTTAACAACAAAACAAATGAATCTCTACGAGTGCGATGAACTAACCAGACTTTAAAACTAAGTGAAGAAATAAAATTCCAGAATAAACTGCAAAAGTTCGAAAAGTATTGGCGTAAACAATGGAAAACAATTTGAAAGTGGAAAACTGACAGCGCTTTCCTCGAGTTGCCGAGAGATGGCGAGATGGCATAAAAACTAGGAGTGACAGCACTCGTATAAATGCACTCACACGCATTACGCCTGGTATTTCCCGAGAACGTCTATTTACGAGGGAGCTGTTTTATTTCGTGTCGTGAAGAACTCGCTTTATGAAATGTATGAATTCTGTGAGCAGTAAGGGTGGAATTGCAGTGGCAGAACAACATCGGCACTCGCTACACAGAGCACAGTCAAACTATTACAATTTTACTTATCTTTATACGTATCTTTTGACTCATTTCTTTGCTTTTAACACGTGTTTGGTGTACAATAGTGTACTACGGAGCTAATTAGTGCTTACTTTTCAATGTAATCGATAAAATGTATTTTTGCATCTAAATGCAAAATGACGAGATACGAGTACTTCATAAAAAATGCTGTATCACCCAGACTACAGTAGTTTTCTAGAGCAATGTACCTAACAGTATATTACTCTAGAAAACAATAGTTGTTCCATGCCCGTTTTCCTTTAGTACATGTCCCATAATGTGTCCGCGGAGAGTCGCCGCGAGCACGGAATACAGCGCACACGGAAAACTTTCTAATCTTTAAAGTTTTTCCAACACAAACCTGGCACACTCATCCGTCTCGCAAATGTACCAACTGAATTCTTTTTCTACTGTGTTGCAACAAATAACTTTTTTGACTGCGATGTTTTGCTTGCGAAGGCAATCTTTTGTCTGAATTTAACTTAGAATAAAAAGCTAGCTATTTAAGGCGGTACCCCGAGGCACACTAGCGCCGCCACCAATTTTATCTTATTATTACGTTGAACAAAAGAAATATCAAAAATTTCAGTGAGGATTTTGTGATAACTATTATTATTATTATATTAGCCCGGGGTGTCCCACTGCAGGGCAAAGGCCTCCCTCCCCTTCTTCCACTCATCTCGGTCCTCAGCAAGGAGAACCCACTCCTTATTGTATAGGTCGAGTTCATCCCGCCATCTCCGCCTAGGCCTTCCACGTGGCCGTTGTCCGTCCGGGACCCAGTCAGTGGCGATCTTCGCCCACTGCTGGTCTGACATACGCCACACATGTCTAGCCCAGATAACTATTACAAGGTCTTTTTTAATACCTCTGATATAGTTTTATTTTGTAAGGTTCAGGTAGAGATGCGAAAATAGAGTTTGATGGCCACCAAGCGCAACTTCGTGTTTCTACGTCAACTATACAAAATAAATAAATATAAATAAATAATGCTGGACAATTCACACAGCATTATCTAGCCCCATGGTAAGCAGAGCTTGTGTTATGGGTACTAGATAACTGATGTACATAATACAATACATTACATAGATAGATATTTTTTTATTATACATAGAAAACGACCAGAACATCCGAAACAAATATCTGCAGATCCTACATACATTTTTCGTTCATGTTCCGAGGCGGGAATCGAACCCGCAACCTCATGCGTCGCAGGCGGACCTTCGCCCACCGCGCCACATCGGTCGTCAAAATGAAACTATTACAGATTTTTTTTTTTTTCTTTTAATAGGTTCCACAAAATCCCCAGTGAAATTTTTGATATTTCCTTTTTTCAACTTAATAATAGGATAAAATTGGTGGCGGTGTTAGTTTGACTCGGGTACCTACCGTCTTAACAAACGGGCTAATTCAACGATCAGTTGGCGACTTAAACCCACGCATTTAATATTGTATAGGTAAAACAACGCGATAATCTGACATTGTCTTGTTTTCGAAAACTCCGAAAATAAAGTAAATTGATTTGCATTTGTCTGCCGAATCCAACAACAAATGCCTCAATTTGAGAACGACATCACTCAACGAGCATATTTGCCGAGGCGTAATGACGAGAAATCGAACAAACATGAATTTGCATTGATAGATGTTCCATTAAAAAAAAGCGGGAACGTTTTGATTGATGGCACATCAACTTGGCTTGGATTCGGCTTGGATTACGTTTGAAACGCGATAGCGGACTCTATGCATTAACATTTATGCTGACTCATCCGATACGTTTTGGTCGTTGATGATAGTAAAATCATCATCATCGACAAACCACAGCCTTAACCACTGATCACGGAGACTTGAAACTTGCATTTAGAAACAGTTTAAGATCGCACTCCGTGGGGTTGAAACTAGGGGATTGAGGGGTTTAACCCCTTCCCCTGTCAAGGGATTTCAATATTTTTATTATTTTTGAGCAACGACGCAACGTTGTTGAGATACTACCCTTTTTTCGCAACATCGAAAATGGAGGAGGTTCTACTTTCAGCAGTATGTATGTTCGTCGATTCCACCGTTATTTATGGGCTGATTTCGATGATTGTTTTGTAGTTGTACAGAAGATGATTCCAAGGTAGTCTAAGAAAGTTATTCTCGAGGGATTCTTATTTAACTCGCAACGCCGGTTGAATTGATTTATCTCTAATTTATAAAACGAATTTTTTCAGAGTCGAATTTATATAAATTTCCTTTAAATCTGTGCTTTCAGAACATAAAACATAATATACATAATAATAAAAAAGAACAATAAAATACGCTGTTTTTGATCCAAAGACCGTTCGGTTGTTTGGTTGGCGTTAGGGGCGACAAGTTGCTGCCGTACAATGCGCCAAACTTATTTTCAAGGATACTCAATGTGCTACAATTACTCTCCCTATGGACCAAGGTTGTGCTTTCAGCAGCTCTGCTTAGATATTACAAGATCGCTCTAAGATTACATAAGTTGTACCTCAGGTAATATGAAGTAGTTACCTGCTTTATTACTTTCAGGTGCCATTACCTAGGAAGATACTTATAGCGGAGAGATTGAAGGGACTTTACATATGCCACCATAGGCCACCACCATAGGTCAGTATGCTATCATAAAACTGCAATATACCAGTTCAAATCGAGACTATGATTCCAATAAAAAGGCAAAATTAACCCCTTGGCTATTAGTTTCAGTTTCTGTTTGCGTAACCCAAAAGCGTTTTTATCGATCAGGTTGCAAGTTTTCCCAAAGGAAAACCTACATACAAACTAACCAAATAACACAGGGAGAAACAAATCGAACTTTGTGCTTGTAAAATGTTATTAGAATTGGCAGATATCGTCATACAGGTATTAAAGAACACTTATATAGCAACCAACGTATTTGTGCTGGTGCCTAAAGTTACCTACTACTTAATGGCAGCCACACACTCTAAGGTCCATCGGAGAGGTCTACCTGTGCAGGTATACCTGCGCAGGTAGACCGTGTGCAGGTTCAATAACTTGTGCAAGTTATTGAACCTGCGCAGGCGACCGGCGCAAGATTGAAATTTCTTTCAGAAAATTCTTTCGAGAGACACCGTACGGCATCGCAAAAAGAACTGAAGAACTGAAGAGCGCTCCAGTACACCGGAACATCCCATACACGTTACCGACTCTCACGTGATTACCTGCCCCCTGTAACCGGTAGACCGTAGCTTGCATAGCTTACATAAGTTTGAAACTAATCTTTGCAAATTCAAATTTAAACCGGTCAGTCCCGGGTCGTGTAGGTCTGCCTTCCCATCTGATTATTACATTGAAGGAATAGACTGTGCACATATGTTTGCGCACACTCGTGCACTATAAAATGTTCTACATATGTATATGTATTTTTAGTCTCTGTTGAGATTGTGACTGGCCTCTGTCATTGAAAGATACGATCTAAGGTAAGTACAATTAGTCTTTCTAGCGCGCTGTGCCGTGGCATTATATGGGCGCACTGTATTTGGAATTACAGGTAAACACACATTGAGAACGCATAAATCAACCTGAAACTGAAAGATAAATAATGTTTTCTCTCCCCAAAATTGTCTCGGCGACGCCATTTATGGGTCTGTTTGGGTGAAACTGGCGCCGCTGGTCTACCTGCAATATTATAGTTAAACTAGTTGTTAGATGTGCGCGAGCTGCAAGCAGCTCGCGGCGGCTATTTTTTTATTAAGACCCCCTTTTCGTATTAGTTTGTTTGAAATCGATATACCTACATAAGAAAGGAATTTTGCAATGAAGAATTTGTCAGCCATCTTTGATTTGGAAATGGACATCTTATTCGTAATCTACGTATGCGAGTTATTCGAAAACGATACCCATATTATGTGGGTGCTCGTCTCAAGAAGAGTATAAACTGCGATATAGAGATGTCAGCCATCTTGAATTTGGAAATGGAAATTTTTTTCGTAGTCGACGTATGCGAGTTGATCGAAAACGATATCTATATTAGTGGGTGTGCCATCACACAGCGCGGCTCGCTTCGCTCGCCTTGCTGTATGGCGGTGGTCGCATTGACGCACGACTCTGCTCCTGCTGCCTAACAGCAAGGCTCGCTTCGCTCGCCTTGCTGTGCGACAGCTGTCGCATCAGGTCAGGAAGCGCGGCTCGCTTCGCTCGCCTTGCTGTGACAATGGTCGCAATTCGATCGCCTGACACAATGCTACCCTGGGTTAAGGGTGAGGGGGTTTTGGGGGGGTTACCCGCGGTCATATCGCGGCTCGCTTCGCTCGCCGCAATGCTCCCCCGGGTTATAGTTGAGGGGGTCATTGGGGTCTTGGTCGCATCGGATTCGAAATCTTCACCCCCAAGTTAGTCAAAAACGATACCCATATCAGATTTTTTGGTTGGGGGAGGGTGGACAGGGGGCCTGGGGGCGTGGGGGGGGTCACGGCACGGCTCGCTTCGCTCACCGTGCCGTTCCCGTTATAGTTGAGGGGGTCTTGGGGGGGTCACAGCACGGCTCGCTTCGCTCGCCGTGCTGTTCCCCTTGGTCGCATCGAATTCGAAATCCTCACCCCCAGGTTAGTCAAAAACGATACCCATATCAGATTTTTTGGTTGGGGGAGGGGGTACAGGGGGGCTGGGGGCGTGGGGGGTTACGGCACGGCTCGCTTCGCTCACCGTGCCGTTCCCCTTGGTCGCATTGCGGCTCGCTTCGCTCGCCGCAATGCTCCCCCGGGTTATAGTTGAGGGGGTCTTAGTGGTCATTGGGGGGTCACAGCACGGCTCGCTTCGCTCGCCGTGCTGTTACCCTTGGTCGTATCGAATTCGACATCCTCACCCCCAGGTTAGTCAAAAACGATGCCCATATCAGATTTTTTCGTTGGGGGAGGGGGTACAGGGGGGCTGGGGGCGTGGGGGGTTACGGCACGGCTCGCTTCGCTCACCGTGCCGTTCCCCTTGGTCGCATTGCGGCTCGCTTCGCTCGCCGCAATGCTCCCCCGGGTTATAGTTGAGGGGGTCTTGGGGGGGTCACAGCACGGCTCGCTTCGCTCGCCATGCTGTTCCCCTTGGTCGCATCGAATTCGAAATCCTCACCCCCAGGTTAGTCAAAAACGATACCCATATCAGATTTTTTCGTTGGGGGAGGGGGTACAGGGGGGCTGGGGGCGTGGGGGGTTACGGCACGGCTCGCTTCGCTCACCGTGCCGTTCCCCTTGGTCGCATTGCGGCTCGCTTCGCTCGCCGCAATGCTCCCCCGGGTTATAGTTGAGGGGGTCTTGGGGGGTCATTGGGGGGTCACAGCACGGCTCGCTTCGCTCGCCGTGCTGTTCCCCTTGGTCGTATCGAATTCGAAATCCTCACCCCCAGGTTAGTCAAAAACGATACCCATATCAGATTTTTTCGTTGGGGGAGGGGGTACAGGGGGGCTGGGGGCGTGGGCGGTTACGGCACGGCTCGCTTCGCTCACCGTGCCGTTCCCCTTGGTCGCATTGCGGCTCGCTTCGCTCGCCGCAATGCTCCCCCGGGTTATAGTTGAGGGGGTCTTGAGCTCACCCCCAAGTTAGTCAAAAACGATACCCATATCAGATTTTTTGGTTGGGGGAGGGGGTACAGGGGGGGGGGTATGGGGGAGTCACGGCACGGCTCGCTTCGCTCACCGTGCCGTTCCCCTTGGTCGCATCGCGGCTCGCTTCGCTCGCCGCAATGCTTCCCCGGGTTATAGTTGAGGGGGTCTCGGGGGGTCATTGGGGGGGGTCACAGCACGGCTCGCTTCGCTCGCCGTGCTGTTCCCGCGGTCGCATCGCCGCGATGCTCCACCCGAAAAAAAAGGTTAAAAATAGGCCAATTTTCGGTTTTTCCTAAAAAAAAGGGTTCTGGGGGGCAAAAGGGGGCAATTTTTTTTTGTCATTCAAAACCACTTGTCCTCCTCTACAAGACTGTGAAAAAAAAACTCTTCCAAGTCTATCCGTTTTGGAGATGGAAAGGGGGGGCAAAAAAGGGGGTTAAAGGGGGGGTCCAATTTTTTTTTCTTCCAAAACGAAGAGAAACCCTCTATACGACCCCGCAATCAGAACCCCTCTATCGCGACGCATCCGGTAGCACACTCAAAAGGGGGGTCCTGGGGGCAGGGGGGGGGGCAAAATTTTCTATGCAATCAAAATCACTTGTCCCCCCTCTATATAATCCCCATTAAAAAATTAAGCAATATGGCTCCACGTAGGAGCCCCCCCTGAGGGGGGGGGTCTTGGGGGGGCAAATCTCAAAAAGTCGGAATTTTCCCTAGGAGACTTTTACCTCCCCTATACGATTCCGTAAAAAAAAACATACCTTTCCATCCACCATCAAGGCGAACAATTATGTCAATCAGTCAATCAGTGAATCAGTCAGTGGTAATTTAGCTTTATATATATAAATGACTGCTACATTATGGAATAGCGATGTCAAACCCGTCTTTTTGCGGACTACCCTCTCCCTCCGTTATTTTTCTTGTAGTTTCCCGTAATAATAATAAGTTATTGTTGCCGTTGTGGTGTATTCAAACACAAACTTTTTGGTTTTGTTACTCTATTTTTCACGTGAAAAAATATCGCTATAACTCTTTTTAATTTTCGATTACATTTAACGCTCATTCTGTATAGAATATATACCATATATTATAATCTAAAGTAACAGTATTATCGGAATATAATCTAGCTACTCTAGCTAGATAGATCCAAACTATACCGACTCTATCCTAGTAGATAATCATTATTATTAGTATTTCTTTCACAACAGCAATAAAGGGCAGGCACAAAGATATCGAGAAAAACATCGAAACCAGCAAAACTTTTTAGTTTACACCCGCAAAATTGGACAAAACCACACAAATTAACTTTTATCGATACCGGAACCCGTAGAAGTGAATGAAGAAGTTAAATAAAATAAGGTTTTCGTGGGGTGAGGTGAGTAAGTCCAGAAAGTTCGGCAGGTTGTGCGATAAATGTGAATTTATGTGGGCGCCACCGCTGCCCCGTCTACTCGGCATAACAAGTTAAAAGCATTGCTAGGTTACAGCTTTGCAACTACACCCCTTTGTAAACAATGGCTGATTGAGTTAGTTAAGATAAACTACAAAGAGCAGATGGATAGAGCAAGCCCTGATAAATATTGGATTGGATACGTAAACAATTGTTCTTAAAATATAACTCCTACAACGCAGCTTTATAATTTCTACAGTGAAAGAAAGTTTTGTAGTCTTAAAATCAGGTTGTCTTGTTAGACTTTAAGTTTTCTTACGTTTATCGAATTCAAATAATAATCCGTACCACGACTTTTCTTATGAGGTCGGTTTGTTAAGATTTACTCTAAGTACTTTGTAACATATGTACATATATCGTAATAGCACCTCTATAACTACCGAAACAAGCTCCATTTTTATTTAAAAGTAACTTATGTAAATGTCTACAGTGATTCACGCCGCCGAGGTGTTATCCGCGTGTAAGAGGAAGTCCTGTTTTATGTATGAGGCCTTTTCAATTCATTTGGACGGCTGTACCTTTGTCCTTTCCGGGTCACTTATTTATTGCTGGATGTATCGCGCTAAATCTAGTGTGCGTTCATGAAGCAATACAAACAATTTCGGGTATTGTCCCTACTCTCTGCCTCATCGTTGATTCTCTCCAAAAAAAATTCGGAACAACGTCAGTTTTAGAATTGTTTTAATTTTAGTTTCGTTCCCGCGAGCGAGGCTTCCGATTCTGAAGTTGGAGCAGGTTGGAACGCAGTTCGGTCTATTGTAATTCATGACGTTAGTGCACCTAACTACAAAGCAATATAAAATACTGCGACACGGAACTCCGGCACTACACGTAATTTGATATTCATATCACGTGCAATCGTGAGCGCCGTTCAGCAAAATAGGAAGTGTAATAAAATATTTCTGACTGAAATGTTATAACTTATAAACTGAAATAGAGTGCAGGTCGTAAAACGCTAGTTTTACAGTTCTAACGCTGTTTTTATTGCAAACTAGTTAATAGCCGATACTTCGTTCGCGACATCCAGTAGAAGATTTCTGAAATTGTTTCTTAATTCACCTAAATAGCTTATACCTCCACTAACTTAGCGTTCTGACAGTTTAGACGCATAATGACCAATATGTATCAACAAATAACGCAAAAGGACCAAAACGCGTAATGACCAAAAAGCAAAATGGCCCTTACGCGATTGACCAATCTTTAATTCGCATATTGACCATATTTCTTTGTCCTATCAGTTTATGAAAACTTTTAGAATGTAAGAAATAAAACAAACTGCCTCAAGCGAAATATAACTTTAACATAAATAAGATTAACTATCTGATAAAAATACCTTACCTAGGTATTTTCATGTATCTTCAGAATAGACGGAAAATTCGTTTAGCCTAGCTTTTCACTGCCCTGTCTGAATTTAAAGAATACGAGTTCAGATCTATATTTGAACACGGGGTCCGTATATACCGCCTATACATAACGTAAGGTACGGATTCCCTTCCCCGCCAATATGTTTCAATTTAAACTAAGCCGCTTGTCGATACGAAGCTCACCTCGGAATATCTTCCGATTCGAACAGGATTCGATTATAACAAAAATAACGTTGTCATCATAAAAATTGCAACGAATTTACAGTACTTATGTAAATTGGGCGAACGTCAGAATGGTGCAATATGAAAATGAGCTCAGTCGAAACTGTAATAGCTCTAACATTTAATTTAGAACCATTTCAAAATCACAAATTGCTGTTGATAAATAATGGAAAGCAATCAGTAGTCTGATTGCATTGAATATTATTTTCGGCCTAATTTCGCTGTAGCTTTGAATTTAAACTAAACGCCTTCGAATAGGTACTGTAAATTTAACTGAGATCGTAAAGTAAAATAAAATGACGCGACTTGAAATTCAATATGTACGCAAATCCGTTCGAAATAGGTAGTTGTAATCTAAATCCGAATACGGGGCTTTTGCTGAACTTCTGTTAGGGAAATAAAAATTTCACAGTACAAACAAGCAATCAGTAGCAGTTGCGAGCTCGCGCTGAGCAAACAGCCGCTCGTCCGTACAAGTGCTTCTCAAAGACTGCTTTCGATTCTTCCTATGTATTTTTTACCCAAATCGCATCAGAGCCTTTTTAGAGCACTTTGAAAGGTGAATGTGGGGACGAAATGGCTGCACTTTATCTGTATGTAGAAGCGGAGATGAAGGGATTAGATTGTAGAATAGTTTTTAGTGGCTACTACTTAGACTGGGGAAGAACAAAGGCAAATCTTTAAGAGTATTTTAGGAAACCTATCTACTAGATTTCTCAAAACACTGCAGTGAATAATTTTGATTTATTTGGTGGGTACAGACAACAAACATGGTCAAGTGTAGCACATTTTATGAATCACTAATCTATAATTTGTTTTTTTTTTTAACTTAAAAACTAATTCGGACATACATAAAAAACATACATACAGCCGTACAACCTCCTCGACATACAATCTAAATTCTACTAAAATAGATACACCATCATCAAAGAAGACGTAAAAGCCAAGGTTGTCTTTTGACTATTCTAGACTATTCTAAAGGAAAGTTTTTGAGCTATCGGCCGGAGCCGGTGAATCAGACGAGTGGGAGCTATTCATGCGTGAACCAAAAAGGATTCGCTAAACATTTCAGCACTTCAGAACGGTTGGCCGATGGAGCTGAGTATTCCAGTTTAATAGGGTTCCGGACCTTCAGTATTCAGTTTTTTTATTGCATAACCTATAGAGTAAGTTGAAATGTCAGTGTTAGGTACGTAGTAAACAACTACACAGTTAAATGTCATGGGTTAGATAATAATAGTATTAGAAGTATAGTCAACCGACTGACAATAATAGACAATTCATGTTAAAATACGTAATAAATAAATCACGACTACAAATAGACCAATTATGTCCGATTTACAACATCATCAAATATGCCAGGTTACATTCATTATTCTTATATAAATTCTTTATTAGCAACTTCAGACACATACAAAATACAACAATTTTACAATACACAGGTGAACAAACATTAATGAAACACAGTAAACTATGAAAAAATTGACGACTGATGTGGCGCGGTGGGCGAAGGTCCGCCTGCGACGCGGGAGGTTGCGGGTTCGATTACCGCCTCGGAACAATTAAAAATAATTTTTAAAAAAAATTGTGTTCGATCTGCAGATATTTGTTGCGGATGTTCTGGTCGTTTTCTATGTATAATAAATAAAAAATATCTATCTATGTAATATTTAGTATTATGTATATCAGTTATCTAGTACCCATAACACAAGCTCTGCTTACCATGGGGCTAGATAATGCTGTGTGAATTGTCCAGCATTATTTATTTATTTATGAAAAAACTTTTGAAAACCGTCCTTAATGGCCCTTCCCTTCCCTTGCACTTTTATGCACAAAACATGTCACCATAAATGTAAAAACATCTAATAGGAACAGATTTGGATACAATTTCACTGGTGGTGAGCAGAGCATCCCTCGGCAATGCGTCAAACGGCAATAACATTTTTTTCAATTACGATGCAATTTCCATGAATCATTTTGTACCGGTGAACATTCTGGCGCGGTGCGATCTGTAGACCGAGAGCTGGCATTGATTACATTGATATTGTGACTTAACTTCAAGAAATATAATCTTCGTCCGTTCCAAATTATTCGGAAATTTTAGCATAATTATTACGTATCAATAACGCTACATACTCCATGTGTAATGAGCGATAACAAAGTACGAAACTGAATATAGAAAAATCCGTCTAGAACGTCAAGCTTTGTCAAAAATTTTGTATTACGTAGCAGTGCTACGCCGCCGTAGCAAAGCGTAGCACTTCTGCTGATGCTCTACGAATTATTATTGGTTCAGCTGGCTCTCTGTCTTGTTTTAATTCACATTCATGGCGACGCAAAATATTCTATGCGGGGTCCACTCGTATTCCGCTCGCTATGCGGAATATCTCCCACAAAAATCTTTAAATTTTTCTCTAAATTTTTTGGTGGATTATTGGCAGGATAAAAGTTTAGCAATTAAGCTTTTAATCGTATCAAAAGTTATGATGTTTTAACAAAAACGAAAAACTTACTTAAACACCTCTGTGGTGTGGTGGACGAAGAAGGTGTGTCACATCTGTGACGCAGAAGGTTGCGGGATCGAATCCCGCCTCGGGACCAATTTATGTACGATCTACAATTTTTTTTTCGGGTGATTTGATCGTATTTTATGTATAATAAAAAAATATCTATCTATGTAATGTAGTATCATGTATATCAGTTATCTGGTACCCATAACACAAGCTCTGCTTAGCTTGGGGCTAGATAATGCTGTGTGAATTGTCCAGCAATTACGTTTAATTAACATAGAATTCCTTTATATTTTCACTGGTTTTTTAGTATTGCGGGACAAATAGCAACTCCATCGAACTAAACTTAATATGTGGATGAAAATCGACCAACAAATTAACATTAAAATCAGGGAACATTCATAAAAGATACATATAGCCGAACATAGAATTTCCTCCTTTTTTTGAATATCATAATAAAAACAAGGGTCTTCTCCATAATGCGAAAGTAACCTCTAGCTCCCCATCTATTAACCCAGATACGAAATATTTGTGCACACCTCGCAAAACGCCAATTCCAGCATATGGATTTGCTTGATTATATTAGCAGGTGATCAATCTGTAAATTGGCTTAACGCAGTATTAATACCCATAGTTGAAACCGGCGGAGGCACTTTGCATGATTGCCAGAACCTCAGCAATAAATTGATTTATGTGAAAGTATTTTCAGAAATCTGAAATAATAAAATTTTATCCTTTACGAATTCGCCACTTTGCGTTAATTTCTGCTTATTTTATCGCACTGAAACAGAGGTCAGTTTTAATGGTCGTAAGCTAGTTACGGTTAAAGTTAAGCTTTTAATTCTTTTGCAATCATTTTTCTGTTGTATTCTGTATTCTCTTGTGGGAGTTATCCAAATATAATAGAATTGGAATGTAATCGAGTCTACACACCAAATTGTCAGACTAGTTGACAAAAAAAATGCAGGACAAATCACAGCATTATCTAGCTAGTCCCAAACTAAGCAGAGCTTGTAATATGGGTACTAGATAACTGTTATAGTTAATACAATGCACTACATAGATTTTTTTTATTATAGAAAAAATCCAGAACCGGAACAAACATTTGTCACGAAGCGGGAATCGAACCCGCAACACTGCGGGATAATTCACTATACGAATCCAACAAACATACATAAAAAACATATATAATATATATATATATATATATGGCCGTTTTGTGTTGGTTAAAAAAGGTGCATCCAAAAGGTTACATCAAAAAACAAAAGAAACATTCCCCTTGTACCCAGAAAATGAAGAGAGCGCCCGTTTTTCCGAAATATTCAGAATTGCTTGCGGTTACGGGAGCGTTATAATTGTAAATAATTTACATAAAACAATGTTCCGGTGCAGAAAGAAGAAAGCGACGACAGTGCGATGAATTGTTTAGCCAATAGTGAAGGTACAAGATTTTACACGACTTCGGAAAAGGGAATAGGTTCTATGTTCGGACGTATCTATGGTTTTTTTTTAAGTCCACTGCAAATGCTTATCGCCTCGCCATCGATCGCTCACGCGCATCTAAGACATGTCGATGTTACTTAGGGCCTTGGTTTGTTTTATTAATATAACTAGCGGATCTTCCCGGCTTCGCAAGGTTTTAGTACGGATCTCTAACTTTAAAAAAAATATAATATAGTCTATGTTCAGCGGGGATAGTGTAGCAACAGTGAAATAATTTTTCAAATCGGTTCAGTACTTTTGGAGCCTATTCATTACAAACAAACAAACAAAAAATCAAACCTTTCCTTTTTATAACATTAGTATAGATTAATTCGTCATTTGTATTGAGATTAGGCGTTTCATTATAAAAGTAATTTTCATGATTAATTTCGAATAGATTTTCTTTAAGAACTTTAAAAACATTGACAACGTTCCCGAATCGTATAAATTTCCTTAGGAAACATCAGCTCCTTTTTGGTAAAAAGTTAGATAAAGGAGTAGCATCATCATCTTCGACTTAGCACATAAGAATAATGAAGAATAAGCAACCTGAAGTGGCATAAGGTGGGATAAAAATTGACGACGAATGTTGCGCGGCGGGTGAAGGTCCGCCTCCTTGGAACAAATGTTTGTGTGATCTGCAAATATTTGTTCCGGGTGTTCTGGGTATTATCTATGTATAATAAAAAATATATATCCATGTATTAAGTATATCAGTCATCTACCCATACCACAAGGTCTGCTAAGGTTGGGGCTAAATCATGCTTTGTGGATTTTCCAGGATTATTTATTTATAAATAAGTTATAGAGTTATTGTTTCGTCGTCAAGAGATAGGACAACAGAAATAAGACTATCTAGTTAATCGTAAACATTCAATTATGTGATGAATATTATAAATTATAGTATGAGAAAGGCTAAGTATCTGTTTTTGGAAAGTCATATCTGTTTTTGGCAAGCTGATATCAAAGAAAAATGCCGCAAATTAAGTAATCCAGCAGCTACTAAAAAGATAATTATGAAGTTGGGTGGTAAAATGCGCTCGAAAAGTATAAGAGTTTGGACTAATGCCTGATCTCTCTCCGGTGGTGAAGGTCTGTCTTCCCATCGGATTATTAGAGTGAAGAGATAGGGAATGTACCTGTGTTAGCGCACACGCATAGTTATAGCTAGTCTCCGTTGAGACTGGCCGCCTTGGCAGAAAATTCAGCTAAAGAACATAATAAGACCTAAAATTTAATCGACTACAATTATAAATAAATAAATAAATAATGCTGGACAATTCACACAGCATTATCTAGCCCCATGGTAAGCAGAGCTTGTGTTATGGGTACTAGATAACTGATATACATACTACAATACATTACATAGATAGTTATTTTTTATTATACATAGAAAACGACCAGAACACCCGGAACAAATATCTGCAGATCGTGCACACAATTGTTCCGAGGCGGGAATCGAACCCGCAACCTCCTGCGTTGCAGGCGGACCTTCATACACCGCGCCACATCGGTCGTCATTCAATTCATTTATTTCTCAAACAATTTACATTGTGTCGGATTTTTTTAGATAGGAGCACATATAAGTAGTAAGTAAATTGTAAGACTATGGCGACAATTGGTACAAAAATAGATAGTAAACAGATAAATGGAATACAATATTAAATCACTTTGATACATAGACAATGAGATAGACAATATAATTATGAATATACAAAATCATTCTTGAATGTCAATATTACTCAAATGTCTAATGGAGCTATGGGTGATCAGAATAGGTCAACTTCCTAGATACATTCTTCGTTAGCTGACGAGTTTCAAGTCGCGTAATTTCCGCCGTTTTTATTTTATGATAAAAAAAAATGTAATTTCCATGTAAAAAACTGCTATCTTTATTCCACTGAATGAAACTGATTTTAAAATATATCTGAATCTGAATTATAGGAATTGACTTTAAACTAACTAGGAATTGACTTCAGACGTAAAGATTTATGCCACTGTACAAGGTAAACACCAAGTAGCCACAAAGCACAAGAGTAATCTAGCCGAGTCCTTTTGAGCTGCGGCATAACTCAGTTCTCTGGTGAAACTTGTTTCATTAAATTTAAATTTAGCGTCTGCTTATTAATTCAAAGAAACGGCGCCTTCGCGAATTCTGTCTGAGATGAGAACTTTTTACCATCATTGATACAATTTAAGGTTTCATTCAATGCGACTGTTATTTGGCGTCTTCATTTAATTATGAACGCTTTTTAATTTTTCCTTTGGTATAATGAATTTGATTTTATCGCTCAATTGTTATTTTTAGAAAAGCACGTACACATTTGGACACTCACGATAGGGCTGGTCCACCAGTTCAAAGTCGCTCAGCGAGCTATGGAAAGAGCTATGCTCGGAGTTTCTCTGAAGGATAGGATTCGCAACGAATACATCCGACAGAGAACCAAAGTTATCGACATAGCTCAAAGAATTAGCAAGCTGAAGTGGCAGTGGGCCGGCCATATCTCGCGAAGAACCGACGGCCGCTGGGGCAAACGTGTTCTTGAGTGGAGACCACGACTCGGTAAACGTAGTGTAGGACGCCCTCCGACCAGGTGGTATGACGACCTGCGAAAGACTGCAGGTAGATGCTGGATGCGGCAAGCTGAAGACAGGGCGCGATGGCGCTCATTGGGGGAGGCCTATGTCCAGCAGTGGACTTCTATAAGCTGCTGATGATGATGACGTACACATTTACAATATCGTCATAGATGTAAACGTGTAGAACGAAAAACTACCTTCATGTAAAGCTTTTAACGCAAAATAGGTATATTTTATAAAGTTTTTTTTATCTTTAAACTCTACAAGAGAAAAAGGGTAACTTAAACTATTATCTATATTATGTTCTGTGTGAGTGTGAGTCCTATAACAAATAATATTCTATTCTATTTCCACGCGACTTGAACGAGTTGTTTGGTATATTTATGTTACGTATGTAGTAGTAAGCGTCTACGCATGTGTGCCTACACCAGCCCGCGCCACCTCAGTGCAATAAACAGTGTGTAATCAACCAGTGGTCATTTCACTCACGTCCATGAGCTCCCCTATCCAAATATCGTACAATTTATATGTTCATTCATAACTAACATATGTAGATATATACCAAACGTAGTAAACAAGCGAATTTCAACAAACATCTTTGGCTATCGCAACGGACAAGCACGGTGCATCGCAAACAAACCGTCGCCGCAGGATATGTCGTCGTGGATCTGGGGCAGCCAATTTCCGCCGCTTCCGTGGCAACGTGGCGACTCTCCACGATTAGAGACACTTGGGTTATGCACACTCACTAGATATGCTGAGGGCCAAATGAAAACAGAAATGGTATGAGATGTGAAACGCAAAATGGAGTCTGTATGGTAATATTTTGCCAACGTATCATAACCAGAATAATTATATGAGGGAAAAGAGAAAAAATCGCATTCTAAATTCAATTTAAAATGAGGTTAGGGAAATTAGGTCTTTATTAACAAAGAAAATTACAATCAAATAATAAAAACAAATAAGAACTAAATTTACAATTCAAACAATTGAGTTAACTGCAGTCTAATGCAAACAATCTACAGGAAGCTTATCTGATCCTGGTAAGTTTTGGTTTGAATTTAGAATCTTTTTAAGGTTGCGTTTTTGTTTGAAAACAACGCTCCTTTATCATGATTCGAAATTCAAAGAAAAAGCCTCACTCTTGTTTTATTTTTCAAACCGAAATGGCCAGGGTTTTTTTAAGAGTAACCCTTTTCTTTGACGTCACAAAGGAGGTCAAATGCATGGATCACTTATCTCCCGTTTGTCCTAATGGAACATTTCACCTACATCTTGTACATTATGTATGTAGCAGAACTTTGAAGGCCAACTCCGTCGGAAACATTAAATTCCCCTCGCTACATCTTCGTGTCAGGTTGATGAACGTAATGCTACGCCAATGCAAGTGATGCTAATTTATGTTAATACGATGGAAATCCTTATTTATGCATCCTGACATTTCATGGGCTGCAATAAATGCAGCACTTTGCGCTTTTGAGCTGCGGTGACCCTAAAGTTTACTTTTCAACGTGTCCATTATATGATTGCTATAGACCTCGACTCCCTTATATGTATTAAATAATTTTTAAAGTTTTGCATGATAAATATTAATATCTAGCTGCGCTGCCCGCGTGGAAATTTCCGTGCACGAATCGCATTTTAAAACAATCATACAAATCGGCCCTTATATAAAGGAAAACTAATAACATACATATATAATAAAAAACATATATATCTGTAACACAGAACCTGCTCTTTTTTCGAAGTCGGTTAAAAGCGAACAAGGATATTTTTTTGGGTATTGGGTGGTTTGGCAACCTATGAATATATCCTTCCCTTCACCTTTCCCATCACTTTATTTTTTAAGGAGCGAGGGAAGGTGTATGAGGTAGTGTCCTTCTCGGTAGGAATGTACTTATTGTACCAGCCGGTTTAACATTTACAATGCCCATGACGCACATCTTCATGTTCGACCTGCATGTTGAGCTACGGCTCGCGGCGCAAAACAAAAATCAGTCTACCTAGACCACGCTTTCTAGAACTTAATTCTTTTTCAGTCGGGTATTGTGTTGTTTACTCCAGCTAGATAGACTAAAGTTTTCTTTTATACATATTTTCCTATGCCTGTACCTGTATCAGAACAAATATATTTTCATTTAATCAATTATTTTGACCTTTTTTGATAAACAAACTGTACCTATAGTCGGATACGGGGCCGCGTAGGTAGTCAGCAAATAATTAACCCGTATTCAAAAACTGGCCTTCAGTTGGTTGGATATTACGCTTGGAACTGAGAGTAAGAAAAATCAGCAGAGACACGGAGGAATACTTTGTATGAACTTGCTTTCCTAGGTAAGTATATATTTTGTATACAGTGAAGATTTGTTCTGAAAGAAGCGCTGCTGCGCGCCCCAGTTGATATCCCTTAGTCGCCTCTTACGACAGACGGCGTAGTAAAAACTATAACACCATTAAATTATTTCTCAAATTTATAATTTTTGTTTTTGTTTTTTGTTTATTTATTGAGCACTTTCAATGCCCTAAACGTGCCTACGGATCACACCATAACACCATCAAATGATTTCTCAAATTTATAATTTTATTTTGTTTTTTGTATATTTATCGAGCACTTTCAATGCCCTAAACTTGCCTAGGGATCACACCGCTGAGGCTAGGCAGTGAATAGATTAACAACAAATGGGCTTAGGTAATGTGAAAATATAGGATTTAAGAATTAATATTTTTAAACTGACGCGATCTGAGCACAAATGTAATTGTACTTATGATTATGATTGTAAGTACAATTTAACGAGTATTCATCGAGTTTATTTATTGTTTATACAAACTTTCGTGGGCAGGGAAATAAACGAGATAAAACTTATAATTAGGATTTAAGAATTAGGTACCTACTAAAACTAGAATAAAACCTTTTTGTTTTAGTCTATAAGTAACCAATCGTGTCATCATCATCATCATCATCCTATATTAGTCCACTGCTGGACATAGGATTCCCCCAATAAGCGCCATAGCGCCCTGTCTTCAGCTTGACGCATCCAGCATCTACCTAAACATATGAATCTTATAAAAATGAGATATTTTAATCCAAATGGTTCACACAATTCCCTTCTAGTCTATAGCTTGGTTTAAGCTTCTATTCTCCGTGCAAAAGTTTTAATTGGCCAATCTAGACCCTTTTCAAGTAAAAATTGAACTTTATGTTCGCCTAAATAAATTGGGTGATCTAACGCAACTTTTAGCTAATTAATTTTATACTTACTTCGCATGACGAAAGATTTTATAATGATAGGATTATTATATATTTTTTAATTCGTCACTTATTAGGTACTTTGCATCATATTTGTACCGCGCTGGGGATAAATTTGGAACACGCTCCCACAGCTGTTCTCTGGAAACCGATACTACAACACTTTATCTATGGATGGATGATTGTCACTTCTTCACGCCAAAGCTACAGACCGGATCGAGCTGAAAGCATACATAGCAGCTATAAGCCTGGATTCAAACATGGGGAAAAATCTATAAATGAGAAATAATCTTAAAACTTAAAATATGACTTGTCTAAGTGCTTATTTTGTAAGCCTAAAGAAATAAATGATTTTTTACTTTACTTTACTTTGTGTGAATTGTCCAGCATTATTATTATTATTAGGTACCTTAAAACTAGCATACATAAAATATAAAAATACTTTTTAATGATTACGTACGTATTGTACCATAATTTAACAATATCATAGTATATTATAGATAATACTCGTAAATTATTATTGATTACTATTATTAATACATTTAAAAAAAAAAAAAAAAAACTATAAACATTTTCATAAATAACGCGTGCAAAGCCGCGATCAGAAACTAGTCAGTTATAAGATCATACTGCTATGTACTCTAAAATAAACTTAAATAGTAAGGACCGAGATATTTTAGCGCTGCTGGAGAACTTCTTTCGCTCTAAGATATTTTACAGTCGGTTGTTCATCCACTGATTACCTATCTTTATAATTAACTGCATAATGAAATACCAGTTTATGTTACTGAGTAAATATCAAATATAATAAAGTGTTCACTTTAAGTTTTTGTTCATATATCAATCTTTTTAACACTTTGACTGCGGTTTTTTTTCGACGACTTTGATCTTTTTTTTTACCTAAAAAATTCGTGCTGTCGCTCTACACAGCGGTTGTGTTGCGCCGCACATGCGTTTCGTTCGAAAAATATTACAGCTCTGCTGAGTCACAAAGATCTGTATTTTCTCAGCCGCTGCGCTAGTGTGGATTTTCGCAGATTAGTCACTTGTAGAAAACTCATACCGTGCGTTTTCAGCACTCAAGGTAAGATAAAGAAGCGAACATAAAACCTTTACCTTGTTAGGATGTTCGTTTTTAAGTTGAAGCAAAATTAATCCCAAGCTTTTCTATCGTCTAGATAATCTGATATTTTGTAGTAAGCCTTTTTACAACAGATATGTTTGAATGTATGTAATGATAATGATCAAATCAATACTTAACCCCTGAATACTCAAACTCAACTCAGATTTAAGCCCGTCTCAAGTGACATTTTTCTGACAGATTTTAATTGAAAACTGTCAAAAAATGGCGACTTGAGACGTGCTTAAATCTGAGTTGCGTTTGAGTATTTGGGCGGTAGTATCCTTGCAGACACTTCAGATGCCACAGAATCTGCGGTCATCAAACATTTCGATAATATACGCCAAATCTACAGCAGTAATTAGTTGAGAATACATAAGCAGGTGCGGATTTAGTGATCCAATTAGCGTCTATCGTGTACATACGATGATTTCATTAAACATGCAAATTTGCGTCCAGCCCAGCGTCACGTATAGTGACGTAATCGTTCGTGTGCTGGATTTGCGTTATTGGTACACAAATTTCCCTGTGTTTCCAATTGTAGTGGCATATTTCAATACTACCATCACTTATTCATCATCATCATCATCATCAGCCTATAGCAGTCCACTGTTGGACATAGGCCTCCCCCAATGAGCGCCATAGCGCCCTGTCTTCAGCTTGCCGCATCCAGCATCTACCTGTAGTCTGTCGCAGGTCGTCATCCAACCTGGTCGGAGGGCGTTCTACACTACGTTTACCGAGTCGTGGTCTCCACTCAAGAATACATTTGCCCCAACGGCCGTCGGTTCTTCGCGAGATATGGCCGGCCCACTGCCACTTCAGCTTGCTAATTCTTTGAGCTATGTCGATAACCTTGGTTCTCTGTCGGATGTATTCATTACGAATCCTTCAGAGAAACTCCGAGCATAGCTCTTTCCATAGCTCGCTGAGCGACTTTGAACTGGTGGACCAGCCCTATCGTGAGTGTCCGTGAGTAGCTGAGACGTGCTCAGCTCCGTAGGTCATAGCATATTTTATTTTTATTTATCCCATATTCTTTAATTATGGGATATAAATAAAATTAAAACGTGTCCATAGAAATAATGCGTGGGAAAGCGCGGGTAGAAACTAATACATAATATCCTGTCTACAACAACAAAAAAAATGATAAAGCCCTCGGCCTATAAATACATAGTAATTATTTCCAGACGAAAAAATATTAAAATTGAAAATAACCAGAGGATATCATAAAAGTCAGCCAAGGATTAGTTAAAGCCCAAGGAAATTGTCAGACGAAATTAGATTACCTCAACTTAAAACAAAGGTTCAAAGGCGCTTCATCTCATTCAGAGAAACTTCTGGCGCTAAGTGTGTATTCACTGCCTACGCAGTAAGTGAGGAGAATTACTTCAGTCTCTACATGAAACGTACTACAACAATAGGTAAAATTACCTGCTATTAGACATAAACATTTTAGAACCATGTCAACCTGAGCGCAGACCATCTTGGAAAGAAACAAATAGACCACATGGATATTGTAAGCAGTTGGACAAGGGTAGGTTATAACTCGTACAATTGATACTAGATTACGAGACCTTTCTCGCAATAAATTCGAGAACATGCCCTAGACCAGGATAGTTGGCAGCGTATGGCAACCAAACGTAAAGGTTGATTATTATAGTCCCTTTTAGCGGAGGAATATCTTGACAAATACCCCAATAAAAAGGCTCGCCGCACAGCCCGGGACGTTTGGAAAACCATTTACAAGGTTTATCGCTGCCATGGAAATAATAACTGGAGCCGTTATCGTCCTAAATTGATCTAATTTAAAATTATTGTTATCGCGAACCTTTTATTTTTATTAGGCAGGATCATAATATTTTATCTATGGGCACCCGGATTCTTGTGCATGTGTTATACGAAATTAAATGTGGTGTTACGTTTGGGCATTATTGTTTTTATTCGCGATAACATGCATTCGTTTTTATGAGCTACTATATTCGTTGGCACTTTTCGGTTTATTAGTTTTCGATATAACAGACAGAGCTTTTTACTGCCGACATTTCGTGTTGAAGTACCCTTAATTCGAAATACTTGTTAAAAATAAAATCTGCACATTTTTATGTGGTCCTATTTTTTCATTACCTGCCGTTATGGTAGTGTACGGTTAGTGCAAACATTAGTTTTATTTTTCTGGTAGTTAAAACTACCGGACCCGTTCTAATGAACAACCATACTTGCTTTCAACATTGATTTCAACATGGATATAAATTTTATTATTATTATCGTTTCAAAGCATATTTTTTCTAACACAGAAAATCGTTGCCTATACATTCACAGACTGCTTTTAGCTTTTGGTTGAATATGGGTTGGGAATGATATGAATAACTTCGTAGATATAGACATATTTATTTGCAATTTATATAAATTTAAAAAGTGGTTATTCAGTCTACTTTATCGAGTAGATTTCACTAACAACCCAACATAACTTATTGCTATTTGTACTTTTTTATTATTATATAATTTATTATTATTTATTCTATAGAATAATTTGTAAATTGACAAATGTTTTTATAGAACTTTAGTTTATTTGCTTTACTTATATTTTATTGTTTAAGAGGAGCCTAACTAGTAGGCATCCTAGTTGCATGTTTTTTTATATTCTATGTATGTAACTCATATGTGGATAGCGTTGTGGGCTACATTTGGAATATCGCTCAACTTTACATTGTAAAGTACTAACACAAATGTATAATAAGTTAAATGTAGTCGTTTGTTATTCCTCAATAAATAAATAAGAATGGTGCGATGGTCGCGGCCACGCAAAGTCCGAGCCGCGTGCGTTTTTGATTGACGAGGTCCACACTCACCATACTCGCAATAATTGCCTTCGAGGCTCACGCGATAAATATTATTTGTATGTGACAGCCCCTGAATGTGTACAGCCATATCTCAAAGACACCCGTTGTAATTAAGTAGACAATGAGAGTTCATATTTGGCGGAGGGCGGGAGCGGCTATTGTGCTCCGCCCGTTATCTGCAGACCAGCCTTTTTAGCTTTGCACAACAAAGTGACTGCCTCGCAGGCTCACTCTGTTACTGTTATTGGACATGAATTTTCTTATTATTATTCCGCTGGGATCCCTACGGGCACGCAACAAAAAATAAGAAAATAACTATCTCTGGGAAAGAAGCTAATTCAATGTTTTTTTTTCCTATTTTAGTTTCGCTTGCAACAACCGAGGATATTTCATCTGAATTTAACTTTGGCCTTAGACCGTTTGTAGCTTTGCTATTCAAGAGACTAAACGTTTCCTGTGAAAAATAAAGCAATCACCGTAGTAATGTAAATTAATTATGATCTGTAAGGATTGTGGATGAAA
Source organism: Eupithecia abbreviata (assembly GCA_943735965.1). Classification (NCBI taxonomy): domain Eukaryota; kingdom Metazoa; phylum Arthropoda; class Insecta; order Lepidoptera; family Geometridae; genus Eupithecia; species Eupithecia abbreviata. Next base: position 5,644,302 of record OX030991.1, on the reverse strand, counting down.
TGGCTAATTCAAAGTGAAATAAAAACTTTACTTCTTTCGTAAAACGGATACAAAGGGCGAGATTATCCGGATTATAGGGCCGACATTGATTCAACGGCGCAGAAAGCAAACAATCGTCTTTTGTTGTCCTTAGCCATTGAACTTAGGGTAATTAATTATACCGGAAGGCATGATTTTGCAGATTTGCTTCTCCTATAGGCCGCTGCTGAGATTGACTGATTAGTTTCCTCGCGCCGTCAGAGATTAGCCCCGAAACCTTATAAATGTTCGTATGGAACGTGAACTCATCGCCAGAATATTTTTAAGCCCTTTACGAAATTTTTGGAACTGGAAGCAAGGGCGTATCGGATATGATCGCAGGGGCCGAGTTCGATTTTGCCAGAAATCCATAAGTTGTTCCGTGTATTCAAAAAGGTAGAGGTAATTCCTAAATCACCGAGATGAGATGCAATCAGAACTTCTTAATCAACCCGACGTTTTGCTCAAAGCATTTGAACTTTAAAAGTAAGAAGCATAAAAGGAAATCGAATATTGCAAAATACTGAGAGCGTTCCGAAGCAATACCTCTCTGGTGCAGAAACAAAGTAATTGGTGAGGAGAAAAATTACGGCAGAGGGAAGCCGGCGCGCTTAAAAAATAGAGAAAAGGAATTGCTTCTGATATACGCCGCGGAAACAAAAGGTCGACTTCATCCATTCTTGAGAATGACGGGCCCTGGGATTCCTGCTTTGGCTTTTGAAAAACGTTACCGAGCGCAAAATATCAAAGTTTCTAACAATCTTGAACGTCTGTTACATACATTACAACGTTGGAATTTCTCCCGGGAACAAAGTTAACACATACATAGGTAGACCATTCATTTTATTAATAACTTGAAGCAGACGGCCGGCGAGTTAGCACTTGCAAAGTTTTCGCGTCGACAGCTGCTCGGCCTGAATGGCCATTAAAATCTGCGTTCAACTAAAAATTGGCATCTAGTCCATGATTAGTGCGGTGGAACTTTAAACTTTTTAAAAGTTGATGGTAACGCAAATTGGTCTAGTCTTAATCAAATGAAATGCAGAAAGTACCATCTACTCTCTCTCTGTTAAGGGATCCTGAATTTTAAATATTCATAAAAACATTCAACAAAGTACATTATAAATATCGCCAGTCCATTTTTATAAAATATCGTCTTCGAGCACCGAATGAGAGTTTCTTGCTAGAATTCAGCCGCTATCATTACTGTCAATCACACTCAAATAGCCAGCGTGGGAAGCACCGTAGGCACTCCAAACAATAAACATTTTATAAGCAGCCACGCAGCGTCCCCAGTGAATACGTATCTGTCGAAACCGTGAAGGCATCAAAACAGATTTGAAAAGAACAAAACGACGGCAACGGCGAGATAGCGGCTCTTGGCTCTTCAAAAAGGGGAATGTTAAAAAACCGAATTCAAAAGGCAAAGAGTAAATTTAAGTAAATTATAAAAGTGTAAGGAGAACCTTTTGTTTACGGTCTACTGTGCGATTCCAGCGGCGCGCTTACAAACGGACTGCCAACTGCCACGTTATGCCTCTAATTTTGCGCCTCAAAGATGCATTTACATTTAAAGCAGGTTGCTGAAGCCGTATGTTGCTTATTACTTTCCTTGAGTCTCCGTATGTTTACCGTGCCGAAGAATATTATCTGCAAGTTGATAGCTCGTAGACGAAGCTCGTCTACGTCGTAGCTCCTCTAGGTCGTAGAACGTCTACACCGTAGCACCTCCACTGCAATTGAACCAGTTTCTGTTTTCTGGGTAAATTCGTAGGAGGCATAGTTATTTTTTCAAATCTCTAGCGGTTGGTGCGGACAATACGGGTGGAAGTTACTTTTTATCTCAAGTAATGAACCGAAATACGGAGCTTCTCAAGAGGCCAATATTGGATAAGTACTTAGCTGAAATGTGCCGAAAAAAGTAACGCAATGGAAAAATATTTGCCTGCAAAAATGTTCACTGTAATACTTGTTACAGCTGATTATTGGATTGTCTTCAACCCCAAAAACACCTCTATGCATAAAAACCGTTCCAACGACGCCTACAGGCATAAAATAAAAAAATCTTTGAAGTCATTAACAAGGTTCCAAAACGTCCAGAACTCGGGAAATGATATACCTGCATATATACGGGTAATGAATAACATGCAAATGGGGCCTCTAATGAAACCGCTCCAGTGCCCTCGCCTCGGCATACAGCTTTTGAGAACTCAGCCGGGTTCTTCAGTTCCGTCCAGTAGAAACTCAACTTTTGTGTAACATATATGGACATTACTGTTATATATCTTTGCTTTACTATTTCAGGATGCCTCTTCATTCTGGCTAGTTTCAGTTCAGTTCAGTTGTTTATTAATAAGAATTTTCTTATATGTCAAACATAATATCCATATGCATAAATATACATAACATAATAGCAATAACATAACATAGTTTGCCGCAACATACAAGATTTCGTCTTCTTATACTCGATTAGATTTAGATAATAAGGTGTTATTTTGTTATTTTGGGTACAATAAAGTGTTAATTCATTCATTCATTCATTCATTCAAAACTACCTAAATCTTTTGTTTTTCAGCTAAGGACATTCTTCTGGAAACTCAAATCGACCCATTGATAATATAAATTCTGAAATCGTTTTATTTACGAGTATTCGGCTATTTAATAATTACGCGTGTTTGAACTGCCGAATGGACCGAATTCAAACTCGTGAATAGTGAAAATGGTTTTTTTTTATCTTCTTTACACATTTTTTAGGAAAATAAATAAATTATCTTTATCTTCAACAGCCATAATCTACGACGTTGACGGCGGACGAGGGGCATCTGAAAAAAGAAAAAAGATGTTTATGTCTCACGAATAAGCTCTATCACTTCATGCAAAGATACATAAACTTAAGTCATCAACGTATTCATTATATCAAGCCTAATCTCAGCAGTGACACAATACAATATATCTTTATGGCACCATCAATACAAAAAATCTTAATACTAACTAAATCTAGTGGCACAATCGGCGGCCTTATCGCTAACAGCGATTTCTTCCAGGCAACCTTTGGATGGATAGGATAGGTACGTATTAAAGCTGACGGTGGCGTAATTATTGAAGATAATACTACTATTAATAATTCTCCCGTCGTCGTTTATGTCAAACTTCATTACTACATAGTATAAAACAAAGTCGCTTCCCGCTGTCTGTCTGTCCCTATGTATCCTTAGATCTTTAAAACTACGCAACGGATTTTGATGCGGTTTTTTAATATATATTAGATAGAGTGATTCAAGAGAATGTTTAATTATACACTATTTGAATATATTACATATATTTCCACGACAGCGAAGCCACGGGACGCAGCTAGTTAAGACATAATTGATCTAGCTGAATGCGAATCTGTGACCGGAATCATGAGCCAACGCCGTCGTATTAATTTGTCGAAGAGAGATGTGCATGATTATCCCAAGTGATTATCCACATCAACATGCCAACACGAAATTATCGGACAGATATTGCTAATATCCTAGATTTACAGTGTTTCATGAAAACAAATCGAACAAATATGTATATGTCGCTCGACAGGTTTTCAAGTTAACACTTTGAGTGCTGAAAACGCACGGTATGAGTTTTCTACAAGTGACTAATATGCGTAAATCCACACTAGCGCAGCGGCTGAGAAAATACAGATCTTTGTGACTCAGCAGAGCTGTAATATTTTTCGAACGAAACGCATGTGCGGCGCAACACAACCGCTGTGTAGAGCGACAGCACGAATTTTTTAGGTAAAAAAAAGATCGCAATCGTCGAAAAAAAACCGCTGTCAAAGTGTTAAGTTGAACTCAGCAATTTTATCAGATCGTTTCACATGACGAACCTTTATTTTATGGTAATGTTATAATAGATCTATAGGTCTGACACTTGAAGTGGCACCCATTCGGTTCTGCCTAGATTTCCCTCAGCTACTCTCTACGTAGACCAAAGATTGTAAGTCTACGTTATATATTCTACTAGACTTGAACGAAAACCTGAAACACTGCCACTTCTAGTGTATGTTTTAGTATTCGGATGGTATCTGTGCAAAAATTAATCTAAAATTTAACTTTACAAGTGTACCATATTCACAAGGTAAAGATGAAAATCTGAAAAAAGTAGAGTAGATTTAGATGAAACATTTGTTTTTATAAAGTGAGTACGAGTACAAAGGACGTTTTTATGTAACTTTCTGCACAAATACACCCATTTTTACAAAGAAGTTAATATTGTGCTTTTTCTGTTCATAAAGTAGAGTAAGTAAAATGTAGATAGAACGTTTTTATCAGTTTATTAAGCTTGTTTTCGCGTGAAATGCTGTTATGACTTGGGTGGGTCTCTGATATGTAGTTTTTATATTCGTAACTTAACGTTATTTTGTTCAGAATAATACGAATAACAAAGGACATTCTTAGAAAACTAAACAAATTGGATTTTCATTATGAATGTAAGCGGGGTTTAATACGATCCTTGTTTTTGTTGGAAGAATAACAATAATCTGTCTAATTCGTCAAACAACGAAAGTCTTCATAGAAAAATAAATGGGTTTTGTTTGATTTTTTTTATCTGAAATAAGCGAGTATCGTATACTACTGTATATCAGTAGTCAAATCAGTAAGTCCTTAAACTTTTAAAGTCAGTACTTATACATGTGTGATTTTGGCCAATATGATTGAAACAAAAATAAAATTTTGTCCGATGTGTTTCATTCGAAAAATAAATCCATCCAATATAACCTGTAATTTATATTTATATATATAATTTATATATAATAATATATAAATTACAGGTTATATTGGATGGATTTATTTTATTTTAGCAATCATATTGTATATCATATATAATCATATGAGCAAACCTGTTTTCAATACAAAGGTAATGTTCTCATTTATATTTTTTATCGGTATATTTTGTTGCGCTACCTGATTGTTGGAATAGGCTGAAAATAGGGGTCTCGTACTCTAGTTCGAATGACGTTAGCTCGATATTCATTATTTCGATGTCTCTACCTCGACGGTACGTTTCGTCGATGGGTCGTTACCTCGAAAGATCAGTACCTCGAAAGGTTTCTACCTCGACATGACTCTACCTCGACGGTACGTTCCGTCGATGAGTCGTTACCTCGAAAGATAAATAAAACTAATAGTATGGTATTTGTATTCTATAATACCAGTGCACGTAGCACATATACTGAGACAGCTCCCGATTTCTAACTTTAATCGAATATACCTTATCTAAAAATGTTGAGCAGCAATAATAAAATCGATTACAATTTCTTCAAATAAAATGGATTTAAAAAAAAATCTACAACCTTAGGTTATTTGACTGTCAGTCGAGCTACCAACACTATTCATCATCATCATCGGCACCAATCTTACCGCTACAGCTTACTGAACCTTACTCCAAGAATCACTATTCATTTCATGAGGCTTTGAACTGCATGGCTTCATAAATTAAAATGTAGGTGCTTTGCGCGTTCCTTGAACTCCAGACATTTAATTTTAAAGTAAACGCTTATTTTTTGAAGTCTGGTAAGTTCGTATCGTAGCTTTGATTAATGCTAGGTATTACGAAGTATTTAAGTATTTGTTATTATCAGTACTTATAAGTTCATATAATTTAAGCTTCGACGTACATATGTCTTTGGCATTACTTGTCGATGACATACGACGGTAAGCCCAATTCTCCATGAATTTTGCTAGCTAAATAAATCCGATTTATGAAACACATGTTGATTCACAAAATTTATTTAGTTTTTACCATAACACATGTTTTGGCAAATAAAAAAATCTTTATCTTTATAGTGTCAATTTACAGATACTCTATTTCATATACCTACGAAGTCATCTCAAGGTTTTACGGTCTGGTACAAAAGGTAATAAATAAATGTATGTAGGTACAGTCAGTGTCAAAACATCCACCAATCACCAATAATTTCAAAACTCTTTCGTAACGTAAAAAATTCGTAGTTATATACTGGTGAAATTTTATATGTGATGAGAATTTGCTTATCGTGATTTAGAATTCCGACAGCTACTTTCCCTGGCCGTACAGCGCGCGGTAGGTTGAAGAATGCGCCACATAAAGTGTGCTGCAAAACAACTAAAAGTGGAGGGCATTTGGCGCGTTCCCGCGTGCCTGCATTCTTAATGCCCTGGCTGACGGCCTGTGTAACTTGGATGGGCCTTTATTTCAATTTAAGTGTTTGAGGGGAATAGTTACAGTCAGATAAAGGAAAAAGTTGGACGTGGCTGGTTTATCGTTTGGGGAAATAAGAGAATGCTTTTTGGTACAACAAGCGCGACCTGTAGCAGTCTGCTGTTTATAAAGCAAGAATTCTTTTTTAACAATGATTTTGTTATTGTTTATTTGATATGAAAATAAAGTAATATAACTAAAGTGCAATTGAACACTGGAAAGTGGGTGGTTAGCGCCGAGATCTGATGATCACCGAAAGACCTCAGAACTTCGAATATTCGTAGTTGCATATGATTCTAGTAGGTTGAATGTTTTTTTTATGTATTTTATATGTATGTTTTTTTATGTTTTAGTCTATAAGAACCCATAAACCAGAAAGATCGTTCACTATAAATACTAAACACACAAAAACTATGCTCTCATAAATCAATTAATAGATGATTAATTTGGAACAGTCCACTCTTGTATAGCTAGCCTACAAATGTGTAGGCGCCTTTCTATATTCGTTGACTACAAAAAGATGTAACGTGATTTTGAAATCTAACCGACCACAAATAAAACACCTGCTACATAGTTCTTTAAGCAGGCCACGATCGTTCGATCGGGAAACAATAAATATAACCAGCCGGCTCGAGTTAGCTAGCATCCAGCTCGGTACACAATTTAAAACGAAAAATACAACCACACAACATTCAGCCTCAAATTAAATTAGTAAAGTTACCAACTTTTAATTGAATCAGCGATGCAGTTTTGGAGCACGTTATTATCGGAACCAAATATCTCAATAAATAAAATAAAGTGCGATTGGTTTCGCAGTTAGGTGTTGAATTAGTGCTTCCGAGTAAGGACTCACGCTCTTAAACCACCAGACCCTCATTTAGTTTATTTTTACGAAGCAAAAGTCAATTGTGTTCATTGTTGTTAACAGCAATGCTACTGATATTACTTTTCGGCTTTCATTTCATTATAGAGCCAGTTGCGAGGCCAACTGTAAAATTATAAAACACAGAAAAGTTCACATATCTAGCCAACCTATGTAGATAGGTACCTATTTAGCTGCGATAAACTCAAAATCTAAGTACTAAGAGGAGAGAAATGTTGTTTTTACATTATACGCCTCGAGTCTTAGGACTAAGGACATTTCACATGCATCAAAATCGTAAATCGGCTTACAGCGAGTGCGGTGCATCAATCCAGCTAGGCCCAGTGCTGCCTATTCTTTGGTCTTGCCATGTTCTATTGCAACTGGTTAGAATTGGCAATACTAAAATCCTATAATAAAATGGTTCGAGTTAGGTATTCTGGAAAAATTGTCTATTTCGCAATTTTTACCGCGGTTTTCTACGATGGTTCTTCGCTTTTTTTCGTTTTGTTCTGTTTCGAAAAGTCAAATCAAAAAAAAAGTCAATCTCATCCTGCACATGAGATGTAAATATTTGTATCTCTACCTCAACTAGGTAGACACAATAATTTGTGAAAATAGCTAGGTACCAGATTTTTGCGGAAGTTAGAAACTTTCAGCTGGCAACACTACCTCAACCGGATAAGGCAGGTGCAAGGCGATGATAACCGGCACGATGTTTGCCCGGCATAAATCATCCGGATCGACTGCACTCACCGCCGCCGCCGCACTGTTTGCTATCAATACTTGCTACTGCTTGCAACCGCTTGCTACTGCTTGCTACCGGATTGCTGTAGTTTGTAGCTTGATGCAACTACGGTGTAAATGCAGATTTGAACAGTTACCTTGTTGGTTCCGTCACGGAATAACATGGTAAGTCAGTTGCGGTTCTTTTCTGTGTATTTCCTGTAATTTTGCAGGAAATAACCAGAAAATATCTGAAACTGATATAAATTTTCTAGTTTCTGTTTTTCTTTAATAGGAAGTTTTACAAATTAAATTCATAGTTGTTTGTTAGAAAATAAAATATATAAGTCCTTAGTAAGTTCGCTTGAATTTTCAGTCAAAGTAACGGATATTTAGAAATCATCAAATTAGGATTTCACACCAACAGAATCGTAAACATCAAATATGTATTAGTTAATATATAATGTAGATAGATAGATAGATAGACAATACTTTTATTGCACACTTAAAAATAAAACAAACAAGGTAAACAATAATAATACAAGACATGTAGGTATACATGTTAATGATAATATTTTCACCACTATATATAATGAGATAGCTTGTGTTAGCTTGTGTACCGTTGAAAGTAATAGTTGAATTTAGTAGTAAGTTCACGAATAGTTGATGACGTTTTAGGCACGAGCAATTTTTAATGTAGTAATTTTTTGTCACTGTAAGAGAAAAGAGGTTCTGGCCAACTTTCAAAAAATATTCGTTGATCATTTTTTATCTAGCTTTACCAGTTTTGAGGATTTCAGTTATTCAGGGGACGACCAGTACATCACATTTCTTAAAAACAGATGCGAATAGGTGCTACGAGACCGCTAGGCACCACTCACGAAAGCGTATGGCCTATAAATGGCATGCCAATGTATATTGATGCGACTACGATGAATATAATGCAGATTCGTGGAGTCGGTTTCGTGGTTATTTTACGACTATGGTTGTTCGCATTTTGCTAATGTATGGTAATGATATTCGGCAATAAATAGGTATAGGTTGCCGTAGGCTCTGCAATCTTGTGCAATTGAGCCGTCGTTTCACGATACAGTCTAGTGGTACCTCCCTAAAACCGACCGTTTTAACTACAGGCAAGTATTTTATTACACACCATTTTCCAGAGAACCAAAACTTCGATAGCTTTGGTATATATTATGCATATTATATAGCTCAAAGAATAAGCAAGATGAAGTGGCAGTGGGCCGGCCATAAATCACGAAGAAACAACCGAGCTGGGGTAAACGTGTTCTTGAGTGGAGATCGCGCGTCGGCAAAGGTAGTGTAGGACGAACTCCGACCATGTGGAATGTCGACCTGCAAAAGACTGCAGGCAGATTCTGGATGCGGCAAGCCGAAGACAGGGCTCTGTGGCGCTCAATAGGGGAGGCCTATGTCTAGCAGTGGACTAGATAAACAGCGGCCTCCAGGCAGACCACCTGCTTGATGGTCAGACAAAGTTGTGGGGGCTGTAGGGAAGCAGTGGATCTAACTGGCACAAGACCGCCAGGGGTGGCGAGATAAGGATGAGGCCTATACTCAGCAATGGGTGCTACCGTTTATATAGATAGCTCGCAAAGCTTAAGCGGTTTTTATATTTGCATCCAAAGTTTGCAGTCAGCATATAAGAGTATGTTCCAAAAACTGGCTTTTTCAAGTTTTCCTCCATACTGTGTCAACTATACGAGCTAAACTAAACTTTCGGTTTGCAAACCGCCTACCTAATCCTAAACATTGAGCTATAGGTACCATACAAACTAGATATTAGCTTCATATATAGGTACTAAGCTATTATCTCTTCCTTCGCTGATACTGTTATTTTTATGCTGAAACGTGACAAGGACCAAGTACTAGGATAGCTGGGGTGTTTACTCTGCTCTATTTAAGCGGGCACTGACTCCACATTGTATGCTAGTCAACTACCGCAGCTCGAAGCTTAGAGGATAATAAAAATATGTAAATCTAGAAGATTCGCTGGCCACCGCTTCGGGTTGAATGTTTCAAGTCTTAGAGCAAAATGTGCATTCTGAGGCCAGAGTCCATTCAACGAAAGTATCAAAACGTGATCGTGAGGTCTCATTTTTCCATAGATTTTGGTCCAGCAGCGGTTTGGTATCGCGCGGACAGGGAAATACGCAAATTCGGGGCTCTGCTCTCACTCTCATATTCCAAAATGCTGGACATAGGCCTCCCCTAATGAACGCCATAGCGCCCTGTCTTCAGCTTGACGTAACCAAAACTGCCTGCAGTCTTTCGCAGGCCGTCATGCGACCTGGTTAGAGGGTGTCTTACACTACGCTTGTCGTGGTCACTTAAAAACACGTTTACCCCAACAGTTGTCGGTTCTTTAAGCCTATATTCGTTGATGTAAAAAAAGCAGGAAGGCACGAAGGGGCTCTAAAAGACGTACACGGCCTAGGCAGCATCGTGCGCGATCATAGATTTCTATGTAAGTATGGGAAAATCGGAAAGAATAGCACATTAAAGAAGAGGCCTATGATGTGGGCAAAGCTAAAATGATGACGTATGAAGTATTTAAAACAACCATTGTTTTAGTTTAGCAAAATAATTAAAGTTGCTAAAAATAGAGCCCACGAAATGAGAAACAACTTTCGTGATTGTGAGTCCGCTGTCCACTAAATACGAAACAATTTTCATTTGGAAGGAACTTTAGCACAGTGGATCCAAAATGACAAAATAAATAGTCGCATGCATAGTTAATAGCTGGGCAGTAGGTACGTGGGACATTAGCTTTCTAAGAATAAATAAGATAATCCGGTTTAATTAAGTACCAAAATTTACATCTACAGTCTAGTATGGTCCATGGATGGACGTGGGTATCTCCCTGAAAAGCGCCTTATAGGCTTTTATCATATGGGGTAATACCGATAATCCCCAAGGCAGGTCATACGGTCCACCAACCATTGTGGAACTCGTAAAAAATTTAAAATCCATATTAATTTAGCTTAGCTTTTAAAGAGAAGGAGCCTACAAACGTTTTTTAAGAAACATGGTCAACCGTATAGAAATTTCAGTCAATCATGTTCTTATAGGTAGATATATTTACTTTAGCGCATTCAATGCCCAGCCTTAGTGGACCCGAAAAGACGCGCTGTAGGTACAACTTTGACATGTGCGTCCTGGGCCTTTCTCGTCAGCATACAGTATGTCCACTGCTATATATCTCTTCAAGCAAGGGAGTTTTCTCATAACCCCATAGTCTCCTTAATCTCTTAAGGCTGAGTTAGATGGGTCGATTCTTACGCTACGACACGGCGTTATGATGGTAGGTTACTCAATTAACCCGAATTAACATTTTTACATGTAAGCAAACAGTCGAATCACAATTGCCAGCTGCGTCCCGGCATCAGCACATTAACGTAGGGACGTGTTACAGTAAATCGAGATGGTCCAAAGAAAGTTGGCCCAAGCTGGTTGGATTACGGCCTCCGAATGAAAACGGTCTGCTAATGAGCAACGCAGTTAATTGCCGCGAGGGTGCGCGCCCTTATATAGGGCGGTGAAGACAGTCGCTTCACTTTAGTAGAAAACATGGTACAGATTAAGCCAAAAGACACTAACTTAGCACATTCGTAGCATCAGCATCATATCAGTCCACGAACGTACAATACTGGAAATGGTCTTCCCCATACGACGACGCGGACGCCACAAACACCGGTTTCTAAGACGCTTGCATCCATGGACTCTGCGCAACCGCTACAATATCGTCGGTCCTTCGAGTGGTCGTAGAGTCTAAGCATTGAATACCTACAGTATTAAATAGTACAATTCTCGCATTGTTTGTTATTAGGTTTCCGTACCCGTAAAGTTGCCGACGGAACCCTATTACTAATAGTCTATAACGCCTACGCGCGCCGTCCACCCATCTCGTTGTCAAAGGCGTCTTGCAGCGTAGTCCATAGAAATCCGCGTAGCATTACAGTAGCCCGTGGAAAAAGGGTTACTGGTTATGCTACGCGCCCGTAGCATAGCTCGTGATCGGTCGGTAGCAATATTTGCAACGCGTTACTCTAAAATCTGCAAGTAGCTTTAAGGGATGCAATATTAGCCAACACGTAGTATTCGTAGATTTCAAGCAGCGTACTCATTACCCGTAGCATGGAAATCGCGTAGCCCATATTCGCGTAGCACAATATTTTGCATAACTTCTGGTGATGTGCTTGACCCATCTGATCTGTTTAGACTGTGGTGCTACTATTCACTTTGAAACCACGCTGAATGCTGATAAGGACACAATGGCGAACGTTAAGAAACTTCCTAAGTATTATTTTTATGCACACGTAGCAAGGAAGGAAATTGTTTGTAAAGAAAATAGCCGAACATCTGATATTTTATGAGTTCGTTGGAATTTATTGGTATGTGATCTAACCAGTGTGGTTCTACCCTTATTCATTCACTCTTGGCAGAATGGTTGTTGTTATATCCATGGGGCCCCACTAAAGGGCTGTTCCTGGCAATTTATAATATAACTAGAACCGATCGTTTGCTGACCTCGTATCGATCATCATTAGTATTATTATTGGCCAGTTACCCTAGACACCAAAAATCGCGGTAGGTCTCAGCTTAGCCAATTAGAGTTACTAACCGCCGCTTTTTATGCTCTCAACCGTTTTTAATTCGGTTTAATGTTTTTACGACGTTTTATGCTGAAATTGGTACTATGTTAAACCTGTTCTATGTTGCTGTACATCCGTATGTTTTTTTAATGTAGTTTGCCGATTACCTCGTCAATTGTGGACCGATTTTCATGTTTTAGCTATTGTTTAGAATAGACTATTATTAGAATGGAAATACCCAGAACACCAGAAACAAATATTTGATGCAGATCGTACAAATATTTGTTCCAAAACAGGAATCGAACCTTAACCTCCTGCGTCGTAGGCGGACCTTCGCCCGCCGCGCCACATCGGTCGTCAAATACAATACTAGGTTTTTTTCCTTTCTATTTCTATTTCAATAGCAGAATTCCCAACAAGAGACGATAATGACCGTGCAAAGTGTTTACGTAAGAAATTGGCATCCTTGGTCCTTGGGTATGTTTGGCAAATAAGGCCTGCGGCGGGCAGGCCCTGCGTGTGACAGGAAATCTAATAACCCTTGAACGAGTCCAACGTATAAATTCTTACTGAATCGCCTCGCTTGTCCCTTTTCTGACTGCCCTGCCCCGTGTTGGCCCGTGAAAGATAGAAAGCAGGCGCGTTGTTCACATTTAGGCAGTTTGATTAGATTCTAGGTACTTACCTTCTTAGGTTTACGTTTACGTAGGTACCTACCTAAATTTTCCTCGATGTAGGTGTGGACACTTGACGCTATGGTGGGTAAATAATCACTAGTATACATTTTACCCGTCTCTGCTAGTAGGTTTATTATTGGGAGTTTCAAGTTACAACTGGTACCTAACTACCTAGGTACCTACCTATCTTTATACCAAAGATTAATGACGTGTTAAAAACCTAGCTGTCGACAAGGTCAGCACACGAAAATTAGCCTGTTTTTTATGGTTGCTTTGCAGCGCGACGTTCGTGTATAGACATATTAATTAAAGCACTGAGGGTAAAAACGTCGTTTAGATCCAAACAAAATTGTCTAAAATCACCCAGTTATTAGAGTAGCGCTCAATGAGTAGGCCATTGAAAACAAATCTATCAGAGCGCCATCTATCAGACTACAACCAAACTTTTAAGCATGAGATAGCCACAATAACCTCCCCGAGCATCCGAAAACCAACTTTGTTCCTGTTAACCTAAAAGATGGCATCGTAAAGACAAACTATAACCATTTGTAAATATTATTATATAATTTGCTAAAACTATTATGTTATACTATTTTATATCATAATAAAATAAATTATCAAAAATACTAAAATTTGATTACTCCATCAGATGGCGCTAGTGGTAGTGAGTGAGACACGAGGCAACTAACAGCTGAGCTAAGCAATCTCGCTCGACACAAAACGTCAAAATCGTGCGTGCATGACGTCATTCTGTGATAGTGCGCGACAGTCAAATCAAAAGTTCTATTTTTCCTTTTTGTTTGAATTAATATAATGGCAAATAATGCTTTCTATGGAGAAAACAGTGATGTTTCAGCGATTCTTTTCGATTTAGACAACACTCTAATACAAACAAGAAAAGGAGATACCAGAGCCTGTAACAAGGTATGTAAAAGTTCACCCTCAAAAAACGATTGACATTGCCACGGTCATGGATTTTCTTACGTCGTAGTTGGTCGTAGTCCGGATCGTAACGATACGCTGCGCGCGCTGTCAGTCATCCATCGTGGTTACTCCACGCTTTGCAAGTTCTTTACTACGCCATTCGATTACAAATTCCCGACAGACCAATAATACCAAAAATCCTGGAGCGTTTCTTCGCCTGCTGCACTCCGCGTATAAAGAGTAGCACACTCACGTTCCAGCGTGGGGTATAAATAGGCATTTCAAAGTTGGAGATCGTGAGCTCGCCGTCCGGAATTAGATATTTTGGAAGAGAACTCTCGCCTAATTATAAACGTGATGTAGATCGAGCGAGCCAGTGTATTGCGGCTTTCTGTGCTCAGTGGAGCGCTAACTATTGCGCTTCTCGATCGCGTACAGTGACTTGTGATAATGGGTGAAATATCGGAGCCGATTAAAAAATGCTGCATGATCCTGAAGGCCGCACAGAGCGACACTGAAAAGTTCGCGGCGCTCTTTATGGTTACGAAGCTCGTAAAGTCAAAAGATTGCAATGCAAATGCCAAAAAAGCGCTTTTCGAGGCAATCGGGTTTCAGTTCCTGAAGAGGCTGCTGACCAACACCAACCTAGAAGATGACTGCCCTCCTTCTGTTTACAAGTCAGTTGCACTCTCGGTACTTACAACATTTTGCAATGAACCTGAACTAGCAACACATCCGGATATGCTTGCCAACATACCTGTCTTCTTGGAAATTGTGCAGACATCCGACAATGATGATTACGACGATAACCTCATTATTATCAGCGAAGCATACACATGCCTGCAATGCATAGCGGAATATGAAGCTGGACAAAAAGCTCTTATTGAGGTAGGAGCCATCACCAAGATGTCTGAGATTTATTCTCATCAAAGCTTTCAGACTGATGAAGCTCTGAATATCCTTGTAAAGCTGACCAGTAGATATGGGCCAGTGGCATGGGGCAAGGATCCCAAACCATTCAATGCATTGGTTAACAAGATTTCTTTGGATTTTGCCACAGATCAGTCAGAAAGGAAATTCGAATTAGCTACAATATTAAGTGCACTGCTGTACAGCTGTAACAAAGCAACCATCATACCTACTGCATCCGAAGAAACTTGGCCTACTAGTATCTACAAAGCTCTAAATGACATCCTCACCAGCAAAATAGGCAAGAACCAAAGAGACCCAGCCTTAAAACTGGCTGCAAACATTGCAGACCTTCTTGGAATTGAGTGGACTATGAGTGATGAGGAAAACCCAAAGAAGTTCTTCCTATTGCTGTTGCAGCTCTGTGCTATTGAAGTCCGAATGCAGTTGGAAGACAGAAGTTTTAAACAAGCATATTCCAACAGTGAATTAGTCACAGCTTGTTTCACAGTACTTGAGTTATCTATCAACTACATGGCTACTGATCAGTTAGACTTGGAGCAGAAAGAAAAACAATCTGTGTATACCAGCCTCAAAGGTGCTTTCAATGCTGTTGTCTCTATACTAACCAAAGTTTCTAATGATAAAAACAAAGACAAACTCCCCGATGCTGAGAAGATATTCATATGTGCTATGGTCAGAGTCCTTGTAGCATGGATTGCACAAGAAACCACTGCAATGAGAGACCAAATCTATGCATTGATGCCATACATATTTTCACTTGCCAACGATTCTTTCCATGCACACAGGTCAAAGAAATTGGCTGAGAAGAATAAGTCAGACGGAGAAGCAATGGATACAGACAACTCCCTAATGGGCCAGTTGGACTTGCTGCGCTTGATGTTACCAGCGCTTTGCCATTTAGTTGTAGAAGATAAAGCCAGAGATATTGTCCTAAATTTGAAACAAGAAGACATTCTTTATGAAGCTATGAACTTCCACTGGTCAATAGTCCATTATGTAAAGCCTCCTATACCTAAATCTGAGAGAGGAAAACCAAGAACAAAACCTGAACCTGAGCTTGACCCTCAGCTGTTGGAAGACATGAAGGATTCTAGGGCAGCTATGGTCAGCCTTTGCAACATTTTTATGAACCTTACAGTATTAGCCCCCAAAGTTGTGGAAAACAGTATGCTGTTCAATACTCTACTCAAGTTCATATTCAACAATTTACCAGAGCTGAAAAACATACCTGAGAACCTTGTCTTGCATGGCCACCTGGCTGTCTTAGGACTGCTGCTACTGAAGTCCTTATCTAGCAATGTAAAGAAGAATGATTTCACAATTTGCCGATACATTACATCCACCATCCGATTCCTTTGGGACGCTTACAATGTCGATGAATCAAACGACCCTACTGCTTTAGTTGTATCAATGGCCTACAAGGAGAACTGGAATGAAATTGCTGATCTATGGTTCCTGGGAATGCAAACAATGAGTGCTGTGCTCACTATTGTTCCATGGATTTCAGAGTTTGCCATTGAGAGTGGATGGGCTGAAGGCATCGTAGAGATGCTTCTTAAAGTTAAAATGGAAAAACTGCCACCAAATGTTAAGTCAGCTTTTGAAGACTTTCTATGCAAACTAGTTGACTCCAATGAGGCTGTCATCCCTGTCCTCAAAAAGGCTGGTGCTCTGAAATGCTGTCGAAACCACCGGCTGATGGATTTAGGCAAGAAATTGTTTGGAGATTAAGTCATTATTATTATTGTCCTTTACATTAACGTGAGTAGGCGTGTCTACTTATTACATTTATTTAATTTAACTATCCTCAACTTCATTTTAACCAAAGGTACTTAAAAAACTGATATCAACTCTGAAATGTTTAACATGATTAGCTGTAAATAAGCTGTCAGTGATTTATACATAATGATAATTTTTATACTAAACAGAATTTGATTTAATAAACTTGATTGTGACCAATGTTGTAGTTTTCTTTAACAAGCACCCACTTAGTGGCTTTGTAGATAGTGTAGCTCTTTGGTGACAGGTATCAGGCCAGGTAGTTTTAAACTGCAATAAAATAAACCACAATGCTTTTTAGAACACCTTTATTGAATCCTAATAGCGAGTAGTTTGTTACCTTAGTGTTGGGCTAGTATGTTGTTTAGAGCAGTAGATATCAGCTTTCACGCGGGAAGCTGTGCCAAGCTTCAGGTGAGTGAACGCCTAACTGGCACGATGACCCCCTCTATTTCTGGCTTAGACACTTCCTTACGCACGTTAGGAAACTCATCACCGACATGTTTGTAGTAGCAATCTGTTTTAACACTTTCACTGCCCAGTTTCTGCAGTGCTACCCGAAGGGTCGCGCCCCGTAGCTCTACTAGCTGGAACATGGGGGAAATGTGTCATAGGCAATGAAAGTGTCAATAGATAGAAAAATCATGATCAAAGGAATTAACTGTACCTACAGTTCATACTGTCAAAGACTTCGGAACGGGAATCAAACCCCTTACTTGTCATTTGGTTATGTCGCAAATGATGAGTAAACTTTTGTAGTTTAAATGATTAAGTCAGCGATAACGTTTTATCACCGAATTTATTATTAAAGTAACGAAATGTAAACGAACAGTAATAAATTACCTCAACACCCGCCCCCACAAGCCTGCACTCACTGAAATCAAATAAATTCGGAAGAACACAGCAAGGTGAAGCTGTCCCCAAAAACTGTTCGAGTCACTTTGGTGAGTGTTAATGCACTTTTTTACCCCGTTCATAAATCAACATGATGCAAAGACATAGTATAGTAGGAGTAGGGAGTAATACATAGTAGGAGAATATGTGAGGTATACATACATATATAGTATAGTAGGAGTAGGAGTAATACATAGTAGGAGAATATGTGAGGTATACATATTATAGCCACGGGTATAATGCAAAAAACACATCTAAAGGTAATGGTAAATCTAAAGATAAGTTTCAGCCACATTAATCGTCTAGATATTAATCGATCGTCTTTATTGCAAGTGCATTTATAGCATGATTGCAAATGCATACGCAATAAGACGATTCATCAACATCAGCCTACAGCAGTCCACTGCTGGACATAGGCCTCCCCCAATGAGCGCCATAGCGCCCTGTGTTCACCTTGCCGCCTGCCGTCGTCATCCCACCTGATCGGAGGGCGTCCTACACTACGTTTACTGAGTCGTGGTCTCCACTCAAGAACACGTTTGCCCCAGCGGCCGTCGGCGTCGGTTCTTCGCGAGATATGGCCGGCCCACTGCCACTACAGCTTGCTAATTCTTAGAGCTATGTCGATAACTTTGGTTCTCTGTCGGATGTATTCGTTACGAATCCTATCTTTCAGAGAAACTCCGAGCATAGCTCTTTCCATAGCTCGCTGAGCGACTTTGAACTCGTAGACTAGCCCTATCGTGAGTGTCCACGTCTCAGCTCCGTAGGTCATAACGGGTAGGACGCACTGGTTGAAACTTTCGTAATCAAGCATTGCGGTATGGATGACGAGAAGACTTGACGTAGTTTCCCAAATGCTGCCCAGCCTAGCTGGATCCTCCTTTTGGCCTCCGTCTCGAAACTGTTTTTACCCAACTGCAGAATCTGCCCAAGGTACATAATAAGACAATTAATGTGGCTAAAACTTATCATTAGATTGACCATTACCTTTAGAAGTGTTTTTTGCATTATGCCCATGGCGACGTGACGCGGGAGGTTGCGGGTTCGATTTGCAAATATTTATTAAGGATATCAATCATTTAGTATCCATAACACAAGCTCTGCTTAGCTTGAGGCTGGACTAATACATGCTGATAATGAGGATGAAAATTAAATGCTAGACTTTAAAATTTCATACAATTTATCGTACATATGTAGTTAATTTGACTGTTTTGAAAAAAAAATTCAAACTTCGGATGCCTTAGTTTTATACTAATGATGTGATGATTCTAAGTTTTGCGCGATAACTATTTATCCCTCAGGAATACAACTTCTATGGGATCATCCTCTATACAAAATAATCATCCAAGTCCACAAAATCATCCGGGTCCATAAATAAGGAAGAAATCGACGAACTTACTTACATACACCGCCCTATATACATACAGCCGAATATCCTCTTTCTTTTTTCGAAATCGGATAAATAGAGAGACCCTGTGAAAACCTATTGTTTATAGCATATGTACTTCTTATTAAATAAATAAAATTCCTTCTTCAGCTAGTCGTGATACTTCAGCAGCAGTACGGTCTTCCGAAAGAAGAGGCTGTGGAGACTGGTACAAAGTTCCTACGAGCGTTCAGAGCGCGGCCTGATGATGAGACTTACCTTCTGGACGAATGGCCAGCGCATCTGTGGAGGAACAGCCTTCCCAAGAATTATAGACATATCGCTAGTGAGTAGCAGTTTTTATGTAGGTACTAGCTTCTGACCGCAGCTATGCGCGCGTTGTTTGTATGGAAACGTTCAAATTATTTCTGTCCTATAGGAACTGATTCTATGGGAAAAGTTTCCTATCTTTTATACCAGATCTAGACCTTCATGTATGCAAAATTTCAGCCCGATCCGTACAGTAGTTTTGGCGTGAAGAAGTAAATTCAAACTTTCGCATTAGATAATTTTTTATGTTGTTAAATTAAAATGACCTTAACGCCTTCCTCGGAGATTGGTGGGAGATCGCACGTGACCGCACTGAGTGGAAGAATTTGGGGGAGGCCTTTGCCCAGCAGTGGGACGAAACAGGCTAAACAAAAAAAAAATATTAAAATAACTTTACCATGGTTTAAGTATTTGCTGACCCTGCGGTATACTATTGTAAGTTTCGTAAGCATCGAATTTAAACGAGATTAGTGCAGAAAAGAACCCTGTTGGCACAAAAATTATGATGATAATGCGTGGTGAAATCAGGCTTCATGATGACGCAGTACCTCACCTGCGTTGCTTATTAAGTAAGTTACTGGAAAAGTTTGGTAAAGTAAAAACCCGCCAGATTTCAATTATATTCCACATAGATTTTAAATTCCGGAGTTAGGTACGTCGTAGACACCGACAGACCCATCCCTACTTCCTTTCTCATGACATCATCTTCAATAAGCTTCTTGATATCGGAAATGACGCACCGAAATCTCAATTTAAAAATACACGAGATTCATTGTCTAAACACGAAACGGATATTTCATCTTTGTGCCAAAGCTGGTTTATGAATCGTCTACATACGATGAAGACGACACAGATTTACTTCCCTTCCTATAAATACTTTAATGACTATGAGATGAGTGAACACCCACTATGCAATTAACAGTAGACTAACTCCGTCCACGTTTCGGTCTATAGCAAACTTCGTAGGAATGAAACCATAGGAATAGAGATTGCGTCGACTTGGCAGTATGCCCACTGCTGCATGCACCAAGTAGGTAAATAGCTGTCGCATTCTCCTGTTTAACGACTGAAGTTTCAAGTCTTATATGTTCTCTGGCCTTGTGTTATTTAGGCTAAAAAATTGTTTGTATCTTTGCTTACTAAATTGTATATACCTACTGCCGGCAGTATATACAATTTAGTAAGCAAAAATATAAACAATTTCTTCAATGAAAAATATTATCATCGTCAACATTCGAAAGTGAAACTGCGTAGGTGCCTACGCGGTTTGATGAACATGTTCATGAATTATGATGAGCTTCTAGCCACAAAGGACACTCTGATTTAGAATCCAATAAATTTTATGACAACAAAGATATTAACGAAAACTTATCAAAACTTATAACAATAACAGAAAACAAGGTTACCGCAAGGTTATCACTAAAATCTAAAACACAAACTTTAACATCGCATAATCGCTCATGAATGAAGAGCGAAAATGTTTAAATTTGTATTCGAAAATGCAAGAGATCAATAATATGCTTAAAGAAAGCTTTTAAAACCAAAAGTTGTTTCGAGCTTTAGTGCATTGTTTTCATGATACCAATGTTGTAAAAAAACCTTCAATATTCCTTGGGTTTTGGAACCCCTTTTTATACAAAAAATATCCAGGTTTTTTAATCAGAGTATAGTTATTAATTCAAATGTCTTGCTCGACCCTTCACCACGTCTCTCACACTGCTATTTATGTTTAGGTAAACAAAATCTAAATAGAACGTGACTCTAGAAAATACGATGGCCTTACAGAAATATCTTATTCTGTTTCAGAAAATATATCAGCCGAATGGATAAAGTTGAGATTTCAATGTTTGACTTTAACAAATGATGTGATACATCTGCTAGAAAATTTGCGGTATGTTGGTTAAATTTTACTGGTGTAGTATGTAATAATGTTATGAAGAAATATTTATTTATACTCTTATGAATTCTGGATTTCATAATGATAACAATATTTCTCCATAATCGAAGACTATTCTATAAAATAATAAAATGTGGAGTACAATTCCTATGTTCGAATATTTTAACTAAAAATATGGAGACACAAGGAATATAAGCTACATTTTCATTTCAAAGTTTTGCGTTACTTGTTCTACGATTATTGGTTTAGCAATACAAAATATTTAGTTAGGGAGGTACTTAACTTACCTACTTTATCTGGCCATCTGGGTGTTTCAGATTAATTAAGAATATATAATTTTTTTAAATTTAAAAGTCATAGAGCAAATATCGTCATTTAGTTTGTGCATGGTGTTATGTGGTACACGAAAATTATTATTTTCTTTTTTATTTGTATCATCAGTCACATTCAGTAATTTGTTATCAACCACAAATGACACTAATCGAATCATTCATTTAGTGTTAGAATTCGTTTGTAGTGACTTTTATTTCATTGGTCTCTGCATGCCACATAATACTATGGATATTCGCGCATTGTTGATTTATGGTACCATTGTAAAGTCAGCGCCAAAGCATTGTGAAGGCATACCTAGTTCTTGCCAAAATATTGTTCTCTACTCAACAGAACTACTTTTAGTTCAATGCCTCTGCAAATGTATTGGGCTGACTTTAAGCGCATGTTGCTAATAAATGACTTGTTTTTCAACAGTTCAGTTGTTGCTCATCGAGTGACATAACTCGGGGCGCCGCGTGCGCAACACTTAGGTTTGAATTGTATGTGTAAAATAGGATGGAGTTCAACAGGAAGGTAATACCGTTACCTTAGACAATTCAAAACCTTGGAGACGGTTTACAAAACCGCTTATACCTCAAACATTATTAAAGTTACACTAAACTTGCTGAGGACAGGGTTAGATAAACGTCTCCATGGTCCCCACTACAACTAACAATAGTGCTATGTTGATCCCACTCATTTTCACAAATTCCTGACATAAACTCAACACGGCACTACCTTAGCTCTAAGTTCTGTTTCATGTCCAATTTATGCAAATAACTTGAACGTGGAATGTACGAAAATTGTTTTGCACTCACTGCAACGTTGACAAGAAATGCATGATACAAAACCTTGTTGCATAGTGCAAAACTGTTTGGCTTGTCTGTTATGTGTGCTGAGTTACAGCATAATTGAGAGCGGATTCTAAAGCATAGCTGCTCGCTAAATGGCACAGGGAGGATTACCTTCTTGGTTTGATCACGAACGGGCCGTCGCGCGCCCAGTGGCAGAAGATCGAGAAGCTCAATCTTCGCAAATACTTCGATTGCGTGCTGGTGTCTGGTGACCTTCCATGGGAGAAACCGGACCAGCATATCTTCCTAAAGGCCTGTGCGCTGCTAGATGTCGAGCCAAGGATGTGCATCATGGTTGGGGATAAACTTGAAACTGACATAAGGGTTAGCTAATTTTTTATGTATTATGCTTTTGGCCAAAAGATAAAATGCATCACATGATTTTCTGTAAATTAAACATATTCTGATCTGACATTTGCAAACGGATGATAATAATAATATGATCAACCTTTTAATAAAATAACGAAAAATGAACGAATTTGGTTTTTATTGCATTTAAAAATCTATAAATAATACAAATATCTGCAGAATGCTGATACATTTATCCCAAAGCGGGAATCGCAGACCGCGCCACAGTGTCCTCGTATCTTTAAAAAGATTATTTACTTTTCCGTTATAGTATTTTCTTTCTCTTTCCAGGGGGGTATAGATGCTGAACTAGGCGGCACTGTATGGATTCCGCTTCAACCTGACGAAGAATCGGATTTACCCGACTTCACGATTGACAAGGTAACAGAGTTGCCTGAAGTTCTGCCCAACTCTCCAAAACTTAAGAGATGTGCACATCCAATAAAGGTTTCCGAGTGTTAACAGTTGTAGGTATGACAGTAATGCTTATGAGTAATATTTGAGTCTTAAAATCGGTTAATGGGATTATATTTGATACGGTCGCCATTTAAAAATACGTCTTTAAGGAATTTATGCGTCCCTTAGTGCAAAATATGTTCGCGTCGTGGTACATTGCACAAGATACTTAGGTACTATCTAAGAACATACTTTTTAGCCTATATATTTGGCACAAAATAAATAGCAGCTATCGAGTTTATATTCATTGGTAAAGGTAATAAGCTATCAGTTTTTTGCTTAAAATACTGATTCCTAATCTGTTGGTATGTTCAGGTCAATTATCATTAGATAATATGTATAATATACTGTTGCAGATACTATAGTGTTAAAGTAGGTAGGTATTAAATTACGTAAAGAATTTCTTACCAACCCAAATTGGGTATTTTTGGAGCAGTATTGTATCAAAGTACAAATCTTTAATTTTATGCTTAAATTTTGGTTGCATACATTATTTTTCATTTCCATTATATTTGACGAAAATCCGATTAATAGCCTCGTGTAATATTTTTCGGTTTGATGTTCGAATATGGGTTTATTTGAGGCTAATTAAGTGTACTGTACTTTTAAGAAACATAAATGAAGCTAAGTTAAGGAATTGCATATTTTTGTACAAAATAATTTGTTTTGTAACTTTGGTTGTAATGTTAAATGCATCTCTTATAGACTGTGCTAAATGTGATATTGATAGTTATTTAAATATCTTTCGAATACTTTGTTTCTATCTTGTTGATTATTTAAGGAGACTCAAATCTATTTTATACTATGTATAGTGCATGCTTTTACAATTCCTTAGATCTTATGATTGTAGTATTGTATGGGTAATTTTGAGTACTTAGATACCAGTTTTAATTTGTGGCTTCACTGCAATTAAATTTGCAAATTTAGTAATTTACTCCATGAAAATGGCTCTGTAGGGAAGTATGTGAAGTACAGAAAAGGCATTTTTAGTCAAGCCTCATGAAAAAAATGCATTCACTTAAAGCTCAGTTTATAATTATATTAATGTACTTCAAAAATTATTAGAGGCCAATATTAGCTTTAGCAGATTTGATTTATTAAAACATTATTTTTGAATAGTTTGGTTTTTATTAATATCCTATTATCAACTATTTCCTAACAATATTTACAGATATATTCACACAAACTAGGCAGTTCTCAACATCTTAGCTTCTCTTTTTTCTACCAAGGCTTTCTTTTGTTCTTCGACTACTACTTTTCTATCTTCAAGGAACTGTCCATATTCCTGAAATAAATATTAGTTGAGTCATCAAACAACAGGGAACATAAGCAGTAGGATTCATTTCAGTTTAGAATGATGATGAAGAGACAAAAAATGTATACAAAGGAAACAAGATAATAGTAATCCTACTTTCAAACAATAGTGTTAGTACCTACATGAAACTAAAATGAAAACTTGGAATTACCTTAGGGTCCAGTTCTTTCACAACTTCAATTCCACAGGTTCTTGCAGTGGCTATCAGCATTGTACATATTTCCTTTAGAGATTTCCACTCAAGGGACGGGTCTTGCTGCTTTATCTTTGCTATTTCATAAACATGCTTGAGAGTTATTTTGCCGCTGATTTCTTTAACTAAAAATTACACATCAAGTTAATTACTTACATTAAAGCCTTATCTCTAGCTAAGATTCCCTTATGAGGGAAAGTTATGGAGTAATTTAATAATAGGATTTATAAGTTTTAGCAACAAATTGATGGGCTTATACCTGGTTCCATAGCACCACGGCTTATTCCAGCCGCTTGCTTCAAAAAGAAAGATGCAGGTGGCTGATGAATAGTGAGTTGGTAGGATCTGTCGGAGTTCAGTTTAACTCGAGTGGGCAGTGGGATTCCCTGCTTTATATTAGAGGTCTTCTCATTGAAGTCTTTGCAAAATGCTTGTATATTGATATTACGCTGTAAGAGATTTTTTGATTAAGATGGTAAGTATAGTTTCTAGATTCTTGTTTCGAAATCGACCTACCTGACCCAGCATAGGACCTAATGGTGGTCCAGCTGCAGCCATTCCAGCAGGAATGTTGGTCCTCAGTTTTGAAGAATGATCTATTTTGTCCGCGACCTTTTTCATCGATTTCAATCGTGCTACGGATTTAGACATGTTGTTTACCTATTCAAGGAAGCTCTGACTGAAGGTATATTACCCAGTAAGATTCTTCAGGGTTTTTTACACAAAAACCCAGATCAAAACATAACCTATAATCTAATTGTCAGAATAACAATTGACAATTTGACAGCAATTCGGATTACTAGTATACATCTCCTAAAACTAATCCATCGAGTAGTTTTTATTTTCTCGATTATTAAATAAATCGCTTCACACGCTTTGAAAAAAATATTGTATTAATTTTTATGGGTCTAGAAAAAATATTTTTTATTCTAAAATTAACGCAATTTTTTTATCATGTAACTTTAAGTATAGATAATATTATAATTTTACTATCACATTTCTATTTTAAAATTTAGAAATTTATGTTAATAATATCCCACCAAAAACATAAATGTAAAATAGGAGAGCCAAGTTCAATGCAAAAATTATGATTGGCTGTGGGCTTCGCGGCAAAAAGAATTGATATCTGAATGAGTGCCAAGTCAAATCTATGTAGGTTAGATTTGACTTGGCCAGTTTTCATTACATCAGTCATTTTAAAAAGTTATTCAACGTTTTAATTCTGATAAAAACTGGCCAAGTCAAATCTAACCTACATAGATTTGACTTGGCACTCATTCAGATATCAATTCTTTTTGCCGCGAAGCCCACAGCCAATCATAATTTTTGCATTGAACTTGGCTCTCCTATTTTACATTTATGTTTTTGGTGGGATATCATTACTTTTTGTAAAGAAAACTAGGCAGGTATTGACTCGGCGTTTCCAAATATAATTCTACTTGACAATAGATGGCGACACTTTGTATCATGGGAAATAAACCTACGTAGGGCTCAGTAATAATATATTTTAATAATCAAATGTACTGAAATTTGTTCAACTACACAACTGACCAATATAATTCTTTTTGGATTTTTCTGAATACCGCATCATATTTTAAAAGTTCTCGAACATTTCCATTGCGACTCGGCGTTTCCGAATATAATTCTACTTGACAATAGATGGCGATACTTTGTATCATGGGAAATAAACATTTATAGGTACGTAGGGCTCAGTGTTAATATATTTTAATAATCATATGTACTGAAATTACTTCAACTTAAGTTCTTAAAGACTTTTTAGTCGCCAAAATTTTAATTTTTTAGTTTTTATAGTCATTTTTAAACAAGCCGCCATCTATCGTCAACCATTAACTTATAAAGAAAAACATGGCCAGGGCCGTATTTAGAATCCAATTATTTTACTGAATGTCCCACGGCTATGTTGAAACATAGCATGTCTGGAATGCACCTATGGAATGTTTTATAATAAATATTCTATATTGAAAGTACTTTCCCTCCGTGAGACAACTACTATAATAGTAGTTGTTTAGTAAATTTAATGAAATTGAAGCCCACCTATTATTGCAATTTTAAATTGTGTATGTTCTAGATTTCCATCTCAAGATAATGTAAGACAGCAATGGATCACAAAAATTAATAGACAAGACTGGACTCCGACGAAATATACGAATATTTGTTCTTGCTGATAATACTGATAATCATATTATTCTTCTGATTAAATTAATAGCTGAAAAATATATAGGTATTCGTTTTAAGCATTTTGCAACCATAGAAAATGATAGGGCAACCAACCGACAACAATTAACCAAAACAGTTATTTTTGCTGGAAAATTAATTTTGTGAATAAAATAATTCTTAGTACGTCCCCTACACTAGTGACATCTAGTGTGAGGTAGTAAAAATATGTAGTTACTTCGAAAACAGAATCTATTATTTGCCGGTCCCTAACAACTACACTGTATTCTATGGCGCAATCGGAGACGTTAGTACTATTGCTTATTCTATGCAATGCGGATTCTATTCGTATTTAAACCTTATTTCATTGACATAAGGTCGTCGTTGCTAACATCACTTATTTTTTGACTTTTTTTTATTTTATGATTTTTTCCTACGCTTACACACAATTACCGAGCTGGATTCCAAATTTCATCCTTCTAGGTCATCTGCAAGTAGGTTAGAATTAGGTACTATATGTATGTCAGTCAGTCAATGTGAATTTTTACGACTTTTCGACATTCATATCTTTGTAACCGTTTGAGCTAGCTTCATGAAATTTGGGCTTCTACATGTCCTTATGGATATAATTCAACAAACGTAGTTTTATGTGTTTACGTTAAAGAGGTTTTGAGTTATAGAAGGGTCAAAAGTGGCACCAAGTGGTTCGTGTAATGATACACTCGGCGCGTTCCTTTGCTTGAACTTGGCTTGGTCACGCTGCCGCGTGCCCTGATAGCGTGTACCATTCAAACACCTATAATACGTTATAGCAGCAGTTGGCAACCAGGGGCGGTCCCAGGGGGGAGGTCAAGGGGGTCATGACCCCCCCCAAAATCTTAGTTTAGGTACCATGTAAGGACTTAAAATCTGATGCTTCTTGTTTACGACATGCTATAAGCAGCCCAGATTTTATAATTGCGTCTATTTGCTTGTCCGACGTACTAGGTAAGAAACCAAGGTTGTTTTTGATAATATTCATTTAATTTTTAAGGTTGAATGTTGACTTGATCGAGAGTGTTCTTAGCTATGTTATGTTATGATGGTATTCAATCTATATCAACGTGATTTTTAACGTGCAAGCCTTGAAAGCAGGTTTTTGATTTTTAAGTCTGTAAATTAGCTTTTAAATTTCAGGTGCAACTGTTGTGCTAAGTCGATATTTACAAAAGTCAACTCAGGATTATCAGAGAGCCGCAGATATACTAAAGGATACAATGGACGTCCTGCAACGTAAACGGGAAAAAGCCGATGATAATTTCCACAACATATTTGCCGAGCCACAAGACTTGGCTGATAAATTAGGAACAATAATAAAGCTTTGTCAGAGAGGTCAGACCTGAACAAGCGGATTGCGAAGATGGTACGGCACGACCTTCGGAGCTTCACACGCGCCTCATTCAAGAGGCGATAGAGTGAAACCGAGGGTCCAAAGTATTCACTCAGCAGCTTGGCAGGAGCCACCTGACAAAGCTTAAAACGCACGACGGGAGGACCGTATTGTCAAAGCCGGAGATATCCGCCGAGATAGAGGATTTCTATGGCCGATTATACGCTGCACATGCCCCTCGTTACCGACGAGATGACCAAGATTCCAGAGCCACCCTGACACGCCACTATACCGACGAACTGCCTGACATCAGTCAAGACGAGATCGTGTTAGCTCTAAGGTAGCTTAAAAATGGAAAAGCCCCCGGCGAGGACGGAATTACTTCAGAGCTTCTTAAAGCCGGAGGAGCCCCTGTAATACAGGAGCTACGGAACCTCTTTAATACCGTCCTTGACAGTGGGAGAACTCCAAAGGCGTGGAGCGGGAGTTTGGTGGTGCTCTTTTTTAAGAAGGGAGATAAAACCCTTCTTAAGAATTACAGACCCATCTCACTCTTGAGCCACGTCTATAAGCTGCACGAGTGGTCACAAACCGTCTCGCCAGGAGACTCGACGAGTTCCAGCCACCGGAACAGGCTGGGTTCTGCGGAGGATATGGCACCACATACACACAGTGAGGCAGATTATACAGAAGTCCAAAGAGTATAATCAGCCCCTGTGTCTGGCTTTTGTGGACTATGAGAAGGCATTTGACTCCGTCGAAACCTGGGCTGTTCTGGATTCCTTACAGCGATGCCAAGTAGACTATCGTTATATCCAGGTGCTGAGATGTCTCTACGAGGCCGCCACCATGAGTGTCCAAGTACAGTGTCAGCAGTCTAAACCCATCCAATTGCGCAGAGGAGTGAGGCAGGGGGATGTCATATCCCCGAAACTGTTCACGTGCGCATTGGAAGATATGTTTAGGCTGCTGGACTGGAAAGGAAATTAATATAAACGGCGAGTACATCTCACACCTGCGATTCGCTGATGACATAGTCTTAATGGAGGAGTCGCTTGAGGAACTGAACCAGATGCTGGACGGCCTAGCTTCAGCCTCCCGATGTATCGGTCTTGGCATGAATTTGGATAAAACCAAAGTCATGATCAATGGTCACATTGATCCAAGGCCGGTGGTCGTACATGGTCACCTTCTCGAAACTGTTTCCGAGTACACTTACCTTGGGCAGATTCTGCAGTTGGGTAAAAACGGTTTCGAGAAGGAGGCGAAAAGGAGGATCCAGCTAGGCTGGGCAGCATTTGGGAAACTACGTCAAGTCTTCACGTCATCCATACCGCAATGCTTGAAAACGAAAGTTTTCAATCAGTGCGTCCTACCCGTTATGACCTACGGAGCTGAGACGTGGACACTCACGATAGGGCTGGTCCACCAGTTCAAAGTCGCTCAGCAAGCTATGGAAAGAGCTATGCTCGGAGTTTCTCTGAAGGATAGGATTCGTAACGAATACATCCGACAGAAAACCAAGGTTATCGACATAGCTCAAAGAATTAGCAAGCTGAAGTGGCAGTGGGCCGGCCATATCTCGCGAAGAACCGACGGCCGCTGGGACAAACGTGTTCTTGAGTGGAGACCACGACTCGGTAAACGTAGTGTAGGACGCCCTCCGACCAGGTGGGACGACCTGCGAAGGATTGCAGTCAGATGCTGGATTATAGATGGACAATTTACATACCGTTACTCGACAACATAGAAACAGATTTAAAACATAGAATTTCTGCTGATAACTTGAATGTATTTGGATTAGGCGTTCTTATGCCGAAACCTAAATACACAGACGCAGACCTTCAAGATGTAAAAAATCTTTCGGAATTTTATGCTGATTTCTTAGAAAACATTAATTGGTTTTCTTTTATAATGTCCATGTAAGTATCACACTAATATTATAAACTAGCTGCGCAGCGCGCACCGCGGCTTCGCTCTATCTGTGCGTGGGTGTCTCATTCATTATTTACCCAAAGGCTTTTTTATTACCATGTTTTGAGTGAATGTGCGAACCAGGGATGTTAATTTTCATACAAATTACAGAAAGTTATTGCTGAACGGATCGGGCTGGAATTTGAGATAAGTACAGGTAGTTCCAGGCCCGGAATAAAACAAAGGCTACCTTTCCCATATCCCATAGAACAGTTTCCATGGGATATAAATAACCTTTAAACGTTTGCATTGACACGACGCGCGAGAAGCCACGGGCACAAACTAGTATTTTAATAAATTATGAGCAATGAGTTTTTTACTGTTAATTTGATTAAGTACGGAGTGAGTGACCCCCCCCAAAGTCTTGGGCTGGGACCGCCCCTGTTGGCAACAGTATTATATTATTAGTTAGTCGATAGTCGGTTCCGTTGAGATTGAGAGTGAATTGATATTGGCAGCCCGTCGCGTTCAGTAACAGGTTTAAACTCTTCAAGCATCTTCATAGAAAAAATAAAAAATTGACATCATTTTATGCAAGATGCAAAATGCAAATTGAACGACCCTCAACGAGACAGCTGTCAAGTGTCAACAATAATTTCTCAATTTTCTGAACAAGTCATCAAATTACCTACGAGTTTTCTTTTCGTTTCGTGCAAAGTTGCAAACAATAGTATATATTTTTTTTCAGAAAATTGTTATCCTTTTTTACTCTCTACTCTATGTATGTGCTTTAAAATATAGCTTGCTTTGTACCTATCTGTGAATGAGTGTAAATATTTTAGCAGAAACTTTTAACTAAAGGGTTCGCGAAGCATGTATTCAGATTGTAAATAATTTACTTGTGATAGACTCTGTGCATTATGTGGTCGTTTTTCTCAAGGGATCCTACAAAGGATTTTCCCTATGAAGTAGGAGATCCAGTGCCTGGCTTAGAAGACAAAAGTGTTTGGACTTTACATAAAGGAAAGAAGAGAGGAACCCAAGATGAAGTCACAATATTCCTATTTGATGTTCAAAAAAGTTCAGAGACTATGTTTGATATAGCGAAGGCTTCGTTAAAAAGACTTAAGACAATGCGACACCCTAGCCTTTTACATTATTTAGATAGCTGTGAAACTGAGAAATTTTTATATGTAGCTACTGAGTATGTAGAACCTTTAGCTATTCACATAGTGAATATGAAATTAGAAGGGCAGCAAAAGGACCTGTTTGTTGCTTGGGGTATATTTCAAATCACTGTAAGTACCATATTAATAGATAACAGAAATAAAATATTTATTTAGCCTTACTTCTAATACAGTTAAACTTTGATGATTAATGAAGGATGTCTAAGTTGAGCCATCTTGGTATAATGCTGTTTATTCTTCACAAAAATATAGGCTTGTTTCTATTTCAGAGAGCATTATCATTTCTAAATAATGATGGCAACATGAGGCATAACAATGTATGTTTATATTCCGTATTTGTCACTCTTGCGGGGGAGTGGAAACTTGGAGGCTTTGAATTCCTCACATCTCATGGGCAGGAGGGCAGCAACCCTATCCCTATCAAGATATTACCAGCTCTGGAAATATATGACCCTCCAGAGAAAAAGGATACGGTTAAGTTAAAAGCTGTTACAAAATGGTGAGTTTGTATTGTGATTTTACATTAAAATAGTAAAGGTGCTACCAAATTACAATACATGTACTGATAGCACAGAAATAAAATTTTAAAATTATGACTGTTGATCATTTCATCATAGATGCTATACCTAGATAATGAAATAATATCTTGGTTCACAGTAAAGTATGAGCCCTGCTAAACTATTTATAAATTGTAGTGATAATACTGAAGGTTCAATAGACCATTGTTATCTATAAGAAAAACATAATATTCATTTGGTTTATTCCTTTATATTTTATAATCCTTATACATACACAGGAAATGACACCAATTGTTGATAAAGAAATCAAGCATAAACACAATGTGTCAAGTGACCATTTTACTAAAACAGCTGTAATGTTTTTGTTATTATAGTGTGTAAGCCCTCACACTCTTAAGAATTCAATAATATCCCAATCTTGATGTAGACAGGACTAATTTAATATCATAGCTGTAACATTATTGACTTATTTAATATCATAGCTATAACATTATTGACTTATTTAATTTCTTAGCTGTAATGTTATTGTCTCATAGTTTATTCATGTTGCTCTAGCTCATCAGACATCTGGGGTCTTGGATGTCTAATCTGGGAGGCATTCAATGGGCCCCTTAAAACGCAACCTGCCCTCAAAACTGTGGATGATATACCAAAGCAGCTCAGTACCTTGTACTATGAACTTGTCAGTGCTAATCCAGCTTCTCGGCCAAACCCCGCTGATATTATCACCAGGTACTTTAGAGTAACATATAGAATAAAATATTTCTGGACAGAGCTTGCAATAATTATAAACAATATTTCAATGAAATTTATATTTTCAACTCAACCCTTGTCTCATTTCGTAGAAGCATTGCAGCCAATGCTGCCGCCAATAACTGACTTAGTTTAAATTATGCTCTATTGATAGCTCTATTGATCTGTTCACTAGTTTTATGTTAAAATTTGTTAATAGTGGAGACTTCACTGGTCTATGTAAATCCTTATTGTAACTCTTTATAATGTCTATGTACTGTCTGTCTTCCAAATAAACAAAAATAAAATAAATAAATAATATTTTCAATAGCTTTGATCTGCTAAGTTGCACCCTGAAGTGTTATTCATGTGCACAATAAACAAAATAAAAAACTTACAAAGCATTATCTCATCCAAAGCTAGGCAATTTTTTTTTATTATGGGTACAAGATAACTGATATACTTAATACAATACACTACAAAAATATATATTTTTACATAGAAAACATCCAAAACACTTGAAATATCTGCAAATCGTACATTTATTTGTCCCAACGTGGTAATCCAACCCGTAGCCCCTTACGTCGCAGGCGGACATTCGGCCGCCGCGCTACAGAATTCGTCTCGATTAAGTCCACTTCCACAGAAACACGGCACTTTTCTGGGATGAAAAGAAGCTTAAGAATTATTTTTATATTAGTATAAAGTGTGATGATGTAGGATTTGCAAGTATAATGTCCATCAATTTCAGGTGCCGCAAAATGGGTGGTTACTTCAAGAATGATCTGATAGACACAATGCTGTTCCTCGAAGAGATCCAGATAAAGGACAAGGTGGAAAAGGGAAAGTTCTTCTCAACATTAAGTGGACACCTGGACAGCTTCCCCGAGACTGTGTGTGTTCACAAGATACTGCCGCAGTTGATGACTGCGTTTCAGTATGGTGATGCAGGTTCAGCTATTCTGGCGCCTATGTTTAAGGTCAGTCACCTTACGCGTGTTAGTTATGCCAAACCCCTTCCATTAAGAGGTTTATTTAATAGTGTAATGATGGTGGCTTCACAAAAGCAGTTAGTCATGAAATATTAATTTCTACATGCGATATCGCACGCTTTTAAGCGATAAAAGTAGCCTAGGTATTATTCCAGATCTGTAACTAAGCCTATGCAAAATTCAGCCCGATCTGTTGAGAAGTTTTGGCGACGTTTTCGCCCAAAGTTTTCACAACTCAAAGAACCACAACACAACAAAGTTTAATTCAAAATTTATGGTTTTGTTTACAAGCTCACTAGCTGAAAATTAGTACTGAGGTTGTTACAATTACAATACACACACGTTTTTTACCGATTGTAAATCATTATAGTCGTAAAGACGTTTTATGCTCATACCTATTTTTACATCCACTGTTTCTTTTCTAAAGATACGATAAATTGACTACGAGTAATAGGATAGCCACACTGTTTCGTTGCGTTGCGTTGTGATGACGTCGCATTTCGTGCGACAACGCGAGAACAGAGAAATGTGGCATATTTATTTATTTATTGAAATCTATATTATGTAGGAGACGCAGCGTCAACGCAACGACAACGAAGCAGTGTGACTTCGCTCTAAGAATGCTGGATAATTCTAACGCAGAGCTGTATTGAGTAAAGAAAACATTAAGCATAAAAACGAATACCTACTGCTTTACCCAGCTAATGTTGATGTCGGCTGAATATTTGATGATGACGAATTGACGATGCTATGCTACGATGATATAGCAATCAATTTAGTCTAGAAAGGCTTCTAAATGGGTCACTATTTTTCTGCAATATGTGGCTGCAACACAGTGGCAGGCAATATTGCAAGCACCAGCCCGACTAAGCAATATCAGTAATGTCCCGGCCATATCGCCAAACATGTTTGGTATGGCCAATGTTTTGATAGGTTGCCGGACGATCGGATAACAGTAATAAAACAACGCTGAGTGATCGATATAACTGCAGTATTGCCCAGTAAGTTCTATTGTTGATTCAGTCGCTCGCTCTCAATTGGCATCGTGTATCTATACATAGTGTATCCATACATATACATACTTAAATAAATATTTTTATTACTTTACCTCTTCCTTTGCCCTATAAATAGCTATATATATAATAGCCTGGCGGATATCATCTTGTGCACCCAGTGATGGTAAGGCTGTGTAGCTCTCGCCTTAGATTAACTCTCATAAATGGTCTCTGTGCTGTTCTTTGGCACAACGCATGGCTCCCGAGGGACCGAGTCCGAGATGGAAATTAGAAACACTCATAATCATTTCAGCCCATACACGTCCACTGCTAGATATAGGTCTCCTGCATACGACGCCACAAAGAGCGGTCCTGCCGGTCGGATGTCGATGTTGGTGAATTTATTTGTGACAATTTTCCGTATTCCTGATTCTATCACAGAGAAACTCCAAGAATAGCTCTCTCCAAAGCCCATAGAGAAACACATACCTAAAAGTTTTTATTTAGATGATGTTGTCAATCATCATTATTATTTCTAGTACCCATAACACAAACTCTGCTTAGCTTGGCGCTAGAAAATTCTTTGTGAATTGTTCAGCATTATTTATTTATCTTATATTTGATTGCAGCTAGGGAAACTATTAGAAGACGCAGAATACCAGAAGCAGATAGTGCCGTGCGTGGTGAAGCTGTTCGCGTCAAACGACAGGACTACGCGATCACGACTTCTGCAGCAGCTGGACCAGTTTATAATGCATCTGCAGAATAATACTGTAAGTAAACGACACAAGGTCCTATTTCAAACCACGGGTCTATATAGGTTTAGAGTAATATATAAGGGGAAAATGGTAAAAAAACTACAGCGAAGGCGGCCGTTTTTAATTGAATTTGATTTAATTTTTATAAGAAACTATGAAGCTAAATATTACTCATCATTTATTTTACGCCGTATAGTATACATAAATGTATATTTCGTGCTTAGAGAGTTCGCGTTATGTGAGGTCCTTTCAAAAGTTGCATGGGAGAGATCTCTCGTATTTAAATATTCCAAAGCGATATTTTTACGAACTTCGTTATTGTCTATATATTATTATATTCCTTCCTATAATTATGTTTTCTTCAATATTGAAGAACTCAAGAACGATAAATAAATATGGGGAATCAAACCTCCTGCGCCACAGAGGTCCTCATAACACAATAACTAAAATATATATAAACTTGCAGGTAAACGAGCAGATATTCCCACAAGTGATCCACGGTTTCCTCGACACCAACGCTGTGATCCGCGAGCAGACTGTCAAGTCTATAATACACCTGGCGCCTAAACTCAACTACAACAATATCAATGTGGACGTACTCAAGCATTTTGCGAGGCTGCAATCTAAGGATGACCAGGGTGGTATCAGGTAAGTCTTTGAGAAACTGATCTTATACATAAAAGGTAAGTATTAATACCTATGTAAAGTACCTTACCTACTGGGCGGGTCTTTTTCTCACTTGAGTGTACCGTAATATTCATAGTAGTACTATTTGGAATAAAATCTGCGTATCCAAAAAGTTCGATTAGTCAGTTTAAAAATTTTGAATATTTCTGTCCAAACAGTTGACGTTTGACGACCGATGTGACGCGGTGGGTGAAGGTCCGCCTGCGACGCAGGAGGTTGCGGGTTCGATTCCCGCCTCGGAACAATTGTGTGTACGATCTGCAGATATTTGTTTCGGGTGTTCTGGTCGTTTTCTATGTATAATAAAAAATATCTATCTATGTAATGTATTGTATTATGTATATCAGTTATCTAGTACCCATAACACAAGCTCTGCTTACCTTGGGGCTAGATAATGCTGTGTGAATTGTCCAGTATTATTATTATTATTTTTTTTTTTTTTTAGTTAGATAATCGAGCTACTGGTAGGACTGAATGGAATAAACGCAGTTATATCTACTGTATGCAGAGTTGTTATACTCGTACATCTGACAAACTATAAAATCACATTTTATAGTCTCTTTTCCGCATTGAGTACATGAATCTCATGTACTAAGGTGGTTATGGACGCTGGATTTAAAAAAAAAATACCTTGTTTCATAGTTGACAATTTTTTTTATTATGTCACGTAATTTTAGTCTATAGTAGTCATAAAACATAGTAAAACATACAGATGTGTAGAAGGCAATCCCAAATTTGACATAAATAAATTCAAATAGGTCAAACAATTTTATGTCATCAAGAGTTCTTTATGTGTGGAGCAATACCATTAGGAGGTTACCAACATGTATTCTCAATTGATGCCAATCAAGCGAATAGGTTACTGTTTTTAGAGTGGAAGTATGCAAGACTATGTTACTATGTATGATACTGCATGTAATTTGTGAATGGAAATAAATAATGCATATATCAAATTAAATGAAATGAAATGAAAATGAAATGAAATGAAAAGTTTTTATTTCTTTAAGCTTACAAATAAGCACTTAGACAGGTCATATTTTATACTATTAAATTATTTTATAGTTCACTTCAATTTTTTGTCCACCAGTGGAAGAAGTGAGAAGAAACCACTAGTATGTTCATAACTTATGTGTCTAGTACATTTGATTTGCTT
This sequence comes from Eupithecia abbreviata, assembly GCA_943735965.1. NCBI lineage: Eukaryota > Metazoa > Arthropoda > Insecta > Lepidoptera > Geometridae > Eupithecia > Eupithecia abbreviata. Next base: position 5,607,100 of record OX030991.1, on the reverse strand, counting down.
ATTTGTAAGTTGGTAGATTTTGAGTTGGAGCAAAACTCGTTCCAAGCTTTTTTATCTTCTAAGTAATCTGATATTTTGTAATAAGCTTTTTTACAAAGAATATGCTTCACAATTTTTTTTAATTTATTTATTGATAATTTTTGCAACTCACTTGGAGTTTTGTTGTAGAAGCGTATACATTGCCCTTTAAAAGATACATTTATCTTGTGTAGCCTAGTTGTGGGCACAGCGAGTTTATTCTTATTTCTAGTATTTACATTATGTATATCACTTTTTTTAGTTAAATAATAACACATACCTGCTTACAGAAACCATTAACTTCTATATAGCGAAATGTATTTTCAGAACGAACACAACAGTCTGCCTCGGCAAGATAGCAGCACACTTGCATCCACAAATCCGGCAGAAGGTTCTAGTATCGGCGTTCGTACGAGCAACACGCGACGCATTTCCTCCTGCAAGACAAGCCGGTGTGTTGGCGCTTGCCGCTACTCAACAGTACTTCCTGCTGGCGGAGGTCGCCAATAGGATACTGCCGGCGCTCTGTCCGCTCACTGCTGACCCGGAGAAGCAGGTAACATAGATATATCGGGTCTCTGAAGGTTCTAGAATCAGCGTCTCTAAGAGAAGCTAGGCCTGAATCCGAACCAACGAACTTTTGTTGGAGATTTTCTGAATGATGTAACATTCTTCTTCTTAATTTTCAGGTTCGTGATGCAGCTTTTAGAACGATCAGAGGCTTCCTCGGTAAACTAGAGAAGGTATCAGAAGATCCAAGCTTGAAAGAAGGAATGGGTAAGTTTTTATTATTTATTGGATTGCAGATTTAAAAAGAAAAGAGTGCTTTAAAATATTATAATATTTATTTACCCTTAAACATTTGATTGTTTTGAACGAATTAAAAACCTACTTCAAATTCCTTAGTACTTACTTGCACAGTTTTTTAAGTTTTCAGGACAAATATTTATCCCTTGGGCATAACATTTTATGAGACAAAGACTCGGCATCATTCTCCATACATAGCGAAATAATAGTTGAAATCGGTCCATAATTGACGGTAGAAATCGACGAACATTAATAAAAAATATATACAGCCGAACATAGAACCTCCTCCTCTTTTGTTTTTCGTTTAGACTAGAGAATAGATAATCCCTATAATATCCTGCATTTAGCTTTAGAACCAAAAAAGTCCCATCCCAAATGCGAAAAATACAATCCCTGTACAATAAGTTTTATTTTGTTGACAGAGGCTGACGTCCACACGGCGACTCCCTCGCTCAGCAACGCCGCGGCCACGTGGGCCGGCTGGGCGGTGACCGCGGTTACGGCCAAGTTCTACCGCTCGCACTCGGACACAGCGCGCGTGCAGCATCCCAAGTCTATGCTCTCTAAGCCTGGCTCGCTAGGTCAGATATACAGTAGCTAAGTAGCTATAATATAGGGTGTCTCATAATATTTTAAGTTCTTGATTCATCACACTCACTAAAAGTTAAAATTTGAAATGTGTCCTGTAGAGACGTCGAACAGTACCTAGTGTAAGAATTGTGGTTTTTATAAAACGCCTGCACGCAAAATGCACACTGCACTCGCGTTAGTCATTTCATGGTCAACAAACAAACAGCCGCCAAGCGATTAAGACAACTCCCCACCCCCTGCTGTTTGTGGTTGGCGCGTAATATTCTATAAAAAGACGAAAATCATTATGAGACACCCTTTATCTTAGACCTAATAGAGGCATATAAGGCACATAAGGGGAATCTACTACCGCAAAATATTTTTGCTGTTAATACGTTAGCCAATTTCTTCCGATAGCATGTTACGAGTAGACAGTCTAGTCATGACCTCTGTTTCTTCAAATATCATTATCCTATCTCCCGAGCTTTTAAAAAATAACCTAACCGTAAAAATATTTCACAGAACAACCATCTTCAAGCAGTATGTCGACTACAACGTCATCTGTGACATCGATGACGTCACTGGAGCACAGCGAATCAGCGTCTGATTACGATCCCGAGCATTGGGACATGGCGGCTTGGGGAGAGATTGATTCTAGTGCAGGTTCGATTTATTTTATATCTATAATCACTTGCTTTTGGTTAGGGTTACATGATGTATGTATACCGTTTTCAAGCATCAAGTGTGAAAAGTAGTTTTCTAGCTGTTAAAACACCTATAAAATCCTCGTTTACTTTTGGATTTTTTCACGTTGAAAGCTTCTTGGATCTTTCACACAGTCAAAAAAAATTGGTGAAGTAAAGAATGTCATTTTGAACATAATTTATTTTGAAACCACTAAAATCACAGTAATAGTAAATACATAATATTTGTTATAATCGACTACCTCCTTGAATTTCGGCGCCCGATATCGACCTGCAATGAATAATAAAACATTGGTAGTTAAGAATGGGAAAATCCATAGTTTGCCTTTTTGATAAAGGACTAATGTCGGTTAAAAAAAAAAAAAAATGTAGGCCAAAAAGCTTCGAAAAATTTGGTATTTATTACCTATACTATGTCCATCGAGGATGTAGAATGTTTGTATACAAAGCCACTGACAGTTCAATCAGCTGATGTAGGGGTGAAAAACATTTTTTTATTTAGGTTAGCTCTTACCCCACTTACGCGGCTGGTGTAAAGCAGTGTCGTACGTTAGTAATGTTTATTTTTCCCAAGGGAGTAATGAGTTTGTATTGAATACTTCAAAAATATGTATGGAAATGTTGACATAGGAGACTTGAACTAACAGAAACGGAAAACTCCATGTTTATTAACATTAAAAACACTAATTCTCAATTATCAAGAAAAAACAAGACTTCAATCATTTATTTCCGATAAATAAATCGTTATTATGTTAAAGAAATATGTATGGTCATAGTGCTAGCCTTGATCGTAGTTCAAAAGTTACAAATTGTTTGCTACACGGGATGTCAAAACTGAAATTCTTTAGGGATGGCACTGTTACAAAGACAAAAAATGTCTAGTGCTTTTAATCATTGTTTTTGAACACATCATGTCGATTTTTAAATTGGAATAATAAGATTCTGCATAGAAGGATTAAAAAAGTAATAAATCTAATATAATTTATAGGTGAAATCATTGGAATTATATTAGGCCTGTATCATTTCGTGGTGATAACCCTAAAAATCAGCTGATTTATTTTGTATACAAACATTCTACATCCTCGATGGACATAGTGTAGAGTCCGCGCCACCACTGAAGTCCGATAGACGCGGCGCTGCTTTCTTCACAGAACTAAATGTTGCTGTTGTTGTTGTATGTAATGCTGTTTAGTTCCCGCTTTTGCCGTAAGACTTCAGTGGTGGCGAGCACTCTAGTTATAATTTTCACTAAAATGTCAAGATTCGATTGTTTTCTGTTTTGTATGCCAATTTAAACTAAATTAAATTACCAATAATGGGTAAATATTTATAATTTTACCTTTATATCTATTTTCCAAGGGCCTAACTGAAAGGTACACTTTCAGTTAGGCCCTTGGAAAATAGATATAGACCCATGTCTCAGATTACTTATATCTCTTTGTTAGTTAGTTTGCCTGGAAAAAATTATTTAAGCAATATATTGTTGGTTTGTATATAGTTACTTATTGTGCGTTTTGCTATGAGGTATCACTACATAGTGAAAAACAAAGTCGCTTTGCGCTGTCGTGTCTGTCTGTCTCTATGTATGTTTAGATCTTTAAAATTACGCAACGGATTTTGATGCGGCTTTTTTTAATAGATAGAGTGATTCAAGAGGATTTTTATAAACTATTTGACACATAGATTTTCACGCGGGCGAAGCCGCGGGGCGTAGCTAGTAATATATAAAGAATTTTTGTACAGTAAAGTGTTTTCATTAATATTTACATAATTCAATATTGTTTTAATGGCTTAATCGACATAATTTAAAAATAAACACAACTAAAACCAAATTCATGAGACCAGTGACATATAATAATAAGATTAGGAATAAAATTGACATTAATTACAATAACAACGACATTGAGGAAGTATATGACATTAAATTTTTAGGAATAACTATTGACAGACATCTAAATTGGAAGAAACAAATAGACATTGTATGTAAGAAAATAAATAAATTTATATTTGCTCTCAGACGAATAAAGGATCTTTCGAATATTAAAACGGCATAGACAGTTTATCACAGCCATGTTTGCTCTATTTTAAGATATGGCGTCATAATTTGGGGTAACTCAACAGATGCTCATAGAGCTTTCGTAGCTCAAAAAAAGTGTATTCGGGCCATATTTGGTATAAAGCGGAGAGATTCATGTAGACCTATATTTTTAAAGAATAAGCTGTTAACATTTCCATCACTGTATATTTTTGAGATGTTGAAATTTGTAAGGAACAACATGTCTTTATTTGAGAAGGATGAAAATTCTCAAAATAAAAGACAGATAGTACAAAAACCACTTAAGGTGCCTCAACTGAGATTAGAAGTATGTAAAAAGAATTGCTACGCAATGGCCATACGGCTTTATAATAAACTACCAAACGACATGAGAAATCTGACAAATAATGAATTTAATCGTAAATTATATAATTGGCTCACTCAAAACAATTTTTATTGTATAAATGAATATTTGAATTTTAAATTTTTACATGTACCTAATAATTAATAATTTCAATATAATTTAAATGATCTAAAAACGTAGGTACTATATACTAACTGTCTAAATTAACACTAAATATTTGCACGACTACCAAGTCAAATATAGTGATACTTACTCTATTTTAATACCTTTACTAACCTATATTTAAGCAAATAAATACTATTTCATTTCATTTCATTTAGGAACGGGAGCGAGTGCCAAATCGCCGCCGAGTAGCGGCAGTGCGCAGGCGCCGACGCTGGCGGCGCTATGCGAAGACGAGTGGGATAATGAAGAGTGGGGAACGTTACAGGAACAACCGGTAAATTAACTGTTATATAGAATGCACATGATAAGTAATAATTAGTCGTGAAAACAGTAAGCAATTTCATGTCACGCAATATTTTCACAGAGTGCCGAAGCCGAGCTAGTCAGCCCTTCAGAAACATGGAACACCTCACAATGGACCGACACAAGTTTAAACAACGCTAACGTCACCTATGTACGGAGCGTGCCAAGTGCAAGACTGGAGCATAGGCCAGCCGCGCATCAGAACAGCAACGACTCGCTCGGCGGCGGCTGGGAAGACAGCGAGTTCGAGCCTATTGAGGAGAATGCTGACGGTTTGTACAACTTGTGTCTTTAAATACAAGCAGAAGAGTCGTAAATACTAAACTAACGCAAGTTCAAGATTCGAGCATAGGCCAGCCACGCAACAGAACAGCAACTACTTAAACAGTGGCTGAAGAACGCGAGTTGGAGCCTATTTAGGAGAATGCTGACGTTTTGTATGACTTGTGTCTATAACAATAAGAGGTTGAGTCTTGAGAGTTGACCTTTTTAACCTTATTAGTAATAAACTACTATATAGAAGTCGGGTTTACCATAATTTGGTTCGAGTTAGAGATTAACATTTTTGAAAAACAAATCATGGTATATCCTGTTTTAAATGACATGATCGTTTCAAAAGTTTTACTTTAGATATTATACTGAATCATTATTAATGAATGATTTTCCACAGAAAACAACGCTTCTAAAATGGAAGAGCTACGACGAAAGCGGGAGGAGCGCAAACTGCAACGACAACGCGAGATGGAAGCTCGGCGGTCGGCGCGCGGACAGGGGCCCATGAAACTCGGCACTAAAATCACTACCGCCCCGCAATTCTAGCCAAACTAGACCACACGATATTGGACCTTATTCCTTTCCGTGCTACGTCTATTGCCGACTGGATATATTTAAAGCGTAGGTGTAGCTAGAGCTTTTTTTCTGGTAATTAATACCGAATCTAAAAAGATCTTTCGAACGTGGCATTTGCCTGATTCGGGAACCAATATTATTAGAGCTATTTGAACCCTATCCCTTCGGCGTTTTGATATAACCTAACATTTCCTGTGAAGTGCTTCTATTGTTTGGATACAACGTGTCGTGTTCAATATAGTCTTGTGCGCGTAATTTTGTGATTGAATTATTCGTTTGAAAACGACACTGCCGCTACATGTCGGGTTAATGTAGGTATTTCTGTGCCTCAGTGTATCGTACGAAGTCAATTTTTGTGTGTTTGACACCTCATGCGATGTTTTTACATGTGGCGGTAGCTTAAGGCTCTTATGTACAGGGAAGTACATTACGTGTATATGTGTGTGCACCTGTCTAAAACGTATATTGAATATTTTGAGTATGAAGTGAAGATTGCTAATGCCATATAACTAACTTAAAACATGGTCTAAAAATTTTATCCGATTTGTAAATTCTTTTAAAGTATATTTCTATTTTAGCTATATTTTATTCTATGTATAAAGTTTATTTATTTACGGAGCAAAGAATTATAAATATTAAAAAATTAATTTTGTAGTAAATGTAAACTGTCTCATCAAATTTATCATATTTCAAATTAAAATAAATCAATCACATTTCACCTTGGTTTTATGTATCTGCCTATAATGTACTACGATAGGGACAAATGTTTGTACGATCTGCAAATATATCTGGATATTTCGTATGTATAAAATATCTATTTGTTATATAATCTTTAAAGTACCTCTATCAATCATCTAGTACCCATAACACAAGCTCTGCTTAGCTTGTGGTTAGATAATGCTGTGTGCATTATCCAGCAATGATTATTTATTTATATGTGTACTTAGTCCAAATCATTCCATGTAATTGAACTAATTTAGGGAACAATCGTTAACTGAAGCACCAACAAGCTCAAGTGAGATTAGATGCTGTAGGCTCATAATTTGTTACTCGGGGATGCCTGCACATATTTTTATCAAGTGTGAATTAATTAAAATACTGAAGAGGAATTCACTGTTATAGTCGGTTCACTTTGTTTATTAGACTTTAGTCTATTAAGGTTACCTAATCTATATTAATAATTCCGTACCGGTGTACGGTAGACTCGTACGAAATGCACATCACATTGAAGAGCGTAAAAAATTAGTCCATCCGAGTCCACAACTTATAGGCGGAAAATTCGGATTATCGAGTATTTTCAATATAAAAATCAGATAAAAATAAATAAATTGATATTTATTGGCGTTGCGAAGTAAACATGTCAATGTCAGCAATAGCGTTGTTTTCATGTCATCGTGTTGACGTGTCACAGGTCTCCATAACACTTACATTTCTTTGGTTGTGAGGCAGAGACATTATGCATATCTGACCTACATTTTATAAAACAAATAGTAGAAATATTATGAGTCTATATTTTTCCCGAGCGAAGCCGGGTTTATATCTAGTAAATGAATAATTCCGAAGGGCGGCAAAGGAGCTCATTAAAAATATAGATAGAAATACGTGTACTTAATTACCATGTTTCTTTGGTTTGTTTAATCATAATCACACTAATATTATAAATGGGAAAATTTGGATGGATAAAAGTCTGATGTTTTCTTTTCACGCCAAAAACTACTGAATGGATGGGGCTGACAATTATACAGGTAGTTCCAGACCTGGAACAAAACATAGGCTACATTTTATCCCATAAATCAGTGCCCATAAAATAGAAACCTTTAAAACCGCGGGCAGTAACAAAACCCTGTCCCTGTATGTCGTTAGTTCGTAGTCTCCATCGATGGTTGTCTCTAATAAATAATTCTCTTTCTTTCTCTAACACATCGTTTTGTGTATAAATAAGTTATTATTTTCTTTTAATGAATACAGCACAAAAGTCAAATTCTCCGTCTAAATAGCCATATTGTCTGGTATGTTGAGCAATCGGCGAAATGAGGGTGTCCAGTTATTGAGTGTTGTAATGTAACGTGCTGATGTAATTGACGTGTATATCATTGTCCCGAGAGGCCCAAAGAGTTTTAGGAAATATTTGTATGTATGCAATGACTATCGCTAAGAATTTTAAATATTTTATTGTATGATATGGAAATAATTTTCTCTTCTATCTGCTTAGTCAAGAAATCTTACTTGTATATTTTTTGTTCTTAAACCAAAAGTGAAAGGCTATAAACAGATTTTACGCATATAAAACTGTATCTACTCTATCTGACTGTCTTCTGTCCATCTGTGCTGTGTAATTACTATATTCCGTCCAAGCGTTTGTTCTCTTTGACTTTTTTAAAAACAAGCTAGCTTCATAATCATCTAGGAGCAAAGTGCTTGGGAAGACAATTACAACAAACCCTAACTCGACGTTAACCTCGTCGAGTTAGGGTTTGTTGGAATTGGAGTTCCTAAGGCCACCTTCTGTCTCCATAATCAGACAAGCATCAATGGCACATTCAGTTGAAATATTTGCTTCACAGCCCACACACTAACAGGGCAAGTAGAATAAAAGCTTGTAATAATGAGAGTCCATGAAAAATTGATTTCTTTTATATTAATTCAAAGATAATAAACGTGTAGACGGACTAAGTACCAAAACGATATTAAAATTGTGTGGTTACCGAACTCTTTATTCTATCAGCTACATTTACACTTCTGTAAATAAAAAGTATAAAGTATTTTCAAATGTTTTATTCAGCTTGAACTCCTACCTATAAAATAATTAATAATATTTATGCATAAAACTATAGTATTAAGAAGACAGCTTATGAAGTGGTGAGAAGTTATGATAATTACTGTGTAAAGGACCACTTTCATAGGCCATTGTATCGCTGGCGATGTAACGTTTTCTATGAGCTTTCTCCACTCGGTGATAATTTCTATCAACTCGCCCATGAAGGTGTTCCCTTACAGATTACATCTGCGTCTAATAAAACAACAAATAGCAAAAACAGTTTTAATAAGCAAATGGGTAAGTACAACAATAATTTCTTAATCTATTTCTAAGTACGTTTTTATCACTTTCAATATCAACATTTGAAGTACATTTTAATTGCAGACAATAGTAAACGTGGATAACGCAAGCCGTAAATAAACTCGATAAGATAAAGAATCGTGTTATTGATTATTGCTTTATGACTGCAATTTTCAATCAGTTGCTGTATAAATAAGTATAGGGTGTCTCATAATGTTTTTCGTTTTTTTTTAGTATTACGCGTCAACCACAAACAGCAGGGGGTGGGGAGTGGTCTTAATCGCTTGGCGGACTTTTTTAGTTTGAGGGTCGTTAAATGATTAACGCGAGTGCAGTGCGAATTTTGCGTGCAATTGCATTCTGAGACACCGTATATTTGTCTGACATTGACTATTTACAATGTAATGTTGCCACTTAAAAGTTACTGGACAATAAATGAAAAGCTTGATATTAGGGAAGATGCCGATGAAACATAATTTTGAAGTAAATATGACAATTCTGTGCAGTTTTTAAGTCTAACTAAAATTACAACAACCTTTTTTTAAGAGAGGCGATTTGAAATCCTCTAAGCGTCCAACAAAATGCAACAGAATCGACACTAGTGTTAACAAAGTTCAGAAAAAGCAAAGCTTCAAAAAAGAACTCTAATATTATGTGCCAGGACACCCAAAATCAATCGAACACCCTATCAACTAATAAAATCTCACAAATACCAAAACAGACAAAGCAAGCTTGTCTATTCGTTTGTGAATTCCAATTTTTGATAGATAGAACAATTGACCCTGCAACTGTAAGTCTCCACACAAACAACCGAGGTTTAATCACACACACACATCACGACTAACTACAAATATACAGTAAATTTTATAGAAAATAGCGATCTACTAAATGAAATTATTAAAACAAAACCATGACAATTAATGACTGCAACAAGTGAAATTAAAAAGTCAATACAATGTTTCAATTGTTCACACAGTGTTCTATATATTGCAACAAACCTGGTAAAATATTATTTAGACAGTACATACACCGATGTAATATTGAACAATAACCTGACCTATCCATCAGTTTAGAATCTGAACTTCAGCTTCTATGCGAAAACAGAGTTTGGTGGCCACCAAGGGCAACTTCGTATCTCTGCTTAAACTATATAAAATAAACTATTACAGAAGTATGAAAAAAGGCTTTATACAATACAAACAGCCCAATGAAATTCTTGAAATTTCCTTTGTTATACGTAATAATATAAAATAGGTGGCGGCGCTAGTGTGCGTACCGTCTTTATTTTTTTTATTTTTTATTCTCAATATTATAAAGGGCTTTGTCGCACACGCGATAATGTCGCCCTTACCGTCTTAATGTGAAGATGATCGTTTCTTCATCGCCATATTGCTTTTATTCACTGTTTTAGTCATAACTGTTTCATTGGATGGGAAGGTCAGGTTATGGTTAAGGTTTAATCAGACACTGCGCATTAACTTCACTTATCTTAAGGCCTATTTAAAGAAGAGTGTCGTTATACCACTTAGGCCTTAAAAGGCTTTATTGAGATACATAATGACTTTAAGTACTAAAGTGAATGGTTCCTGAAACAGTTTTTTAACTAGTTCAGGAGTATATGGACCCGAATTGCCTGTTACTCTATCTATTATGTCAATACATATTTGCTTTTTTTTACTTTATTAAGGACCTTAAGATGTCAACACAAAGGCTAGCCCAAAAAAACTAAACTAAAGTGCCCGAGAAAAGATGTAAAATGAAGTTACATATGGTGGACGATGCGTGTGGCGTGCTCGGTGGTTCGCGTCTTACTTACAGTTTAGAGCGCAGGTCGGATGGCCCAGCGGCTAATTGTCAAGATGGATCCTCCTCGAATCTGAAAAGAACAAATAATATTAAAGCTTTAAATCAAGGTAAAGTATAGGAAGTAGCCCTTTTAATTTTTTTATTGTACTCTAGTTTCATATTGTATATATCTTTATGTTAATTGTATGTGTGTCTTATTAGTACCAAATAAACGTTTTTATCTATCTATCTATAGGAATTGTAACTCTAACCTAACCTAATGAATAATTATATTTAATTTCATGCATACAGGTAGTATTTAGCCTAGTTTCATCTGCAGACATTTGTTCTGGGTGTTCTGGTCGTTATCTATGTATACTAAAATAACCATATCTATCTATGTATTGTATGGTATTAAGTATATCAGTCATCTAGTACGTACCCATAACAGATGCTCTGCTTAGCTTGGGGCTAGATGATACTGTGTAAATTGTCCAGCATTATTTATTTAGTTTTTGGTCACAATTAGACCCAATCAATAGTGATTTTGGCACAGAGCCTGTCCGGCATACGAAGATGACGTGGCCGGCCCATTTCAAACCATTTAATCACCATTAAATTTAAAAACATTGGTATTCAAGTTTTGTTACCTCAGGTTCATAGCGTTAGAGTTGCCGGGCTCCATCTTGTACCCCAGAGTTTGGTAGAACTTGATCAGTTTATCTTTGCAGTCCAGAGACATTTTATAGCAACCAACTTCTTGGGCCAGTAGGGAAACCGTCACCACGATCCTGTAAACAACATTTGATTTGAAACCCTATTATAGCAAATATTAAGGCTGAATTTTCAATACATAGTTTTTCAACTAGAGAAGACACTAAACCTCCGTCCACGCATTTATTATCTTTGATTGAATGAAGAATACTATTTTTCATACACACGTAATCCTGTCAGCGTTCCGATATTAATTAAAAGTAATATAATTCCTTTAATATACATTTACACGATAAATTCGCATCACTATTCTTAAAAATAAGCAGTCCATAAAATATTGCATTATTTCATTCAGACAACTAAAATAAATGCGTGGAAGGACCATTAGAGGTGCCAATAATTATTTGCATAGTGAAAGTCACAATAATTAATGTGTAAACCTTATGATGGTTCCGGTATAAGTACCAATCATATCATACCAAGTTGATTACCTGCTCAAACGGGTTCTCTCTCAAGCGAAAGTAAACCAAACGACTAGTAAACGAAGGTATTAATCACAAAAGTAAATGTCATTGTTTGCACTTACAGTTTACCCAGCTGCTTTCCTCTGTAGGTTTCGTTCACAACAACGTCTTCTAAGCGCCCGCGCTGCAAAATGATAAAATTTACAGTTTTCATTGCGAGTTGTAGCCGAGTAAGTTTTTTAATTACGAAAACGATTAATCTCCTCTTATTTAGAGACATAAAACACCAATACAACCTATTAGGTACTCGTAACTACTAAGCCTCGGACCAGATTATCCCGCCCAGACAGACATTAGCCAGTCAAGTTCTTACTAATTTTATAAACACGAAAATTTGTAAGTATGGATGTTTGTTACTCTTCCACGCCTAAACTACTGAACGGATCGGACTGAAATTTTGCATACAGGTAGTTCCAGGCCTGGAATGAAACATAGGCTACACCAATTTCAGTAAGGTCCGTTCAGCCGTTTAGGCGTAAAAATGTAACATACTAAGAAGCGACCACCGCTGCGGTAGGCGTATTCTTGAGCGGAGACAGCGACTCGGCAAACGTAGTGTAGGACACCCTTAGGTGCCCGGCCAGGTGGGATAACGACCTGCGAAAGGCTGCAGGTAAATGCTGGTCCGCATCCAGCATCTACCTGCAGCCTTTCGCAGGTCGTAGACTGCTGTAGACACTATGGCGCTAATTAGGGGAGGCCTATGTCTAGCAGTGGACTAACATAGGCTGATGATGACGTCATACCTGGTTGTGTTTTTTCCCTATCCTTCCATCGCGTTGCAGCAATCGTGGTCACATGGCGATTTTTTTGTAGAGTACTTACCAAAGCGCAGTTATGGATGAACTTCTGTTCCACCGTCAGAGTGGCTGCGCCGATCAGCGTGGCACTCCGCGTGTCTTCGATCACAGTCACGTAGTGCCCCCCAGCCTGCTTCATCTTCGTGAACCTATCTGTAATGAACAACATTATTATATTATTGTAAGTAGTGTATTTTTTTTTCTTATTTTTATCTAATTATATATTAAAATTCCACCGTCTACAAATTTCCTTCATGTCCACTCCATCCTAAGGTTGCCTGGAAGAGATCGCTCTCAGCGATAAGGTCGCCCTTTATACTTCTTCTATTCTAAGTGTTTATCTCTGTATTGTCTTCTCTGTTGTGTGGTATAATAAAGTGTTTCCTATCTAACTAACATTACGAGTAAGTTCAGTCATTTATTGATTTATTGATTTATGTATAATACTCGTATATACATAGGTACGTCATAATATCCTATACTTCTTATGGTGTACCTAATGTAATTTTGATTTTGTATGTTTCAAGTATTATTTTTTGTGTTTTAATTTTGTGAATTCTTTTTTTGACCAGTTTATTTTTATTTTATTTTTATGTGATTTTAATTGATTTCCTTTCTTTGTTTCTATGATTAGGTACCTATTCTTTTCTATGACTTCTATACCTAATAATGTTATAAAGAGGTATTTGCATAGGTATTGGTGACTAACTCGAATAAGGATTTTAAAAATCTCCTACATATAACTATAGCTTGCTACATTTTCCAGAAGGTAGGTAGGTAGAGTATCTATAATGTAGGTATTTGATAGGGATTGAAATTCCCGAATTTTCCGGGAATTCTCGAAATTTTTGTGGAAATGCTTAAACTTGACAAATAAAAAGTAGCTGTTCTAGGAAAAATATTGCTCAATCTCATATAGTATGCAATAATTAGCTTTTTGTAGTCATATCAGTGTTAGACCCGATAGATAGATAGATAATTCTTTATTGCACACTAAAATGACAATGTAAAATAAAAACTTAAAAAAACTAGATACAATTGGCGGTCTTATCGATCAAGAGCGATCTCTACCAGACAACCATGGATGGATAGGATCGTGGACAGTACCAGGGGATCTGTGTGCTTGCAGGTTATACATACATTATAAAATAAAATATAATACTTATTATAATACTTACATGGCAATATACTACATACATATCATAAAATATATATGCTCATACTACTGATATACATAGGGACTCAGTTGTGCATTAGTGACAGCAGGATAAATAGTGCTCCTTTAACATAGTTTTAAAGGTTGGTAGCGACTTAGCACGCCTCACCGAAACTGGTAATGCGTTCCATAGTTGAACAGCCCGGGCAGTAAAGGAATGGGCGAAGAAAGAAGTAGAGTGAGCTGGTACTTGCAGCATAAGGGTTGCCGAAGAGCGCAGAGAAAGAGTGTGAGAAAGATGAAGAAAGGTGAAACGCTCTTTGAGATAAGGGGGTGCAGAGGCCAGAAATAGAATGTTATAGAGAAGAGATAGGATATGAGAATTACGGCGAAGCCGTATAGGTAGCCACTTGAGCTTCCTGCGAAATTCCGAGACATGGTCATATTTGCACAAGCCAAATATAAACCTTATCCCGACATTTTTAGTTAGATCAAGAAAGGAAGAATCGGCATAATCGAGAATTGGAAGGAGGAGAGATTGTGCAAGAGAAATTTTAGTGGCAATGGGTAAAAAGTTACGCAGCCTTCTCAGTGAACCAGCGGAAGCAAACATCCTACGGCTGATTACAGATATCTGCGGTCCCCACGACAGATTTCGATCAATGAGAACCCCTAAATTTTTAACAGTTTCGCTTTGCGCGACAGGAATCCCATTAAATATAACGTTTGGAAGACTGCTCCAATTTATTCGAGCAATCATCCGCGAGCTTCCTACTGTGATCACCTGCGTTTTCGCAGGGTTCACTTTTAAGCCAAAGCTCTTACTCCAGTCCAAGATACAAGCTAGGTCTTCATTGATGGTAGCAATAGCAGACGATAGCTGATCTACCGGAGCCTGCGTGTATATTTGGAGATCATCTGCATAGAGGTGGTACGATGACGTAATGTGGCGAGATATGGAATTTATGAAGATAGCAAAAAGGAGAGGTGAAAGAACGCCGCCCTGAGGGACGCCCGCAGAAATATCGCACCAAGACGAGCACTCATCATCAATGCGAACACACTGCCAACGCCGATCATTCTACCAAAGTTCAGAGTTAGTGTAAGTGTACACACTTCCAGTTTGTTTTCGAGGCATCTAATATGTATAACCTCATTTCTGGCACCTTTATAGGCAGTCAAGTTCAAGCATTGCAGCATTATTATTTTCATGACTGTATCTCTATCTGTCAATTTCTCATCTTCCTATTTCACAATTTAGTATGTTTTATAAGAAAAACCTCATTATATAGTCTGTTTTTGGACACATTTTTTTAACTAAATAGGTAAATAAGGTAAATCTTAAGCTATTGTATTTTCTAAAAAAAATTACTAAAAATTTCCTCGGTCCGTAGGAACCGGGAATTCCCGGTTCCATCTTTGGCATTTCCCGGGATTCCCGGTTCCTCAAAAATGGCCCGATTTTACAATCCCTAGTATTTATAGGCTACGTGTTTATCTAGGCAACATAAGCGGAGCCACAAGCAAAATCTGGTACCTACTGAGTAAATAGTAGGTACATACGTATTAAAAAGGTTTTATATACGATTATGGTTCCTTAATAAACAATCAAAGAACAGGAACCAGAAAACCGATTACAGAAAGGTCATTATCACACAACGCCAGTTTGCGCGAAGGTTAACCGGTCGCAAATTTAATATCGCATTCCTCATTAAAACCAGTATAATGGCAGCAACTTACCTACTATATAGATGCCGATTATGCTACTCGAAAGCGTGAACGCTGTTATCGTTTTGATAAGAAGTTCAGACGGTAAATTTCAAGCTAGTTTCGCGGCAGTCACGGCACGGGGTACCTTACCTACTACAGTATACCGTGCGAAACCCAGCCAAATTGCTGTAATGTTACATCTATGATTGATATATCTACAGCTTATTTCATCATCTACAGCACACATTTAAATTAGGATAAGATGTGAGCAACTTTTTAAGAATTCCCGTCTGTTTATTTTCACTGTGCCTTGACTGAGCCATAGCAGTTACTTTCTTACTGAAACTTTAAGCACTATTTTAAACATCATGATGATCATGCCTTGTTTGACTTAACCAATAATCTGTTTTCTGTGATTAATTAATTAAATACCTCCGTAAATAGAGAATTATTCTAAGCTCGATAAAATTTAATACGCCATTTAAAGATAAAAGATATCATAGCAGACTACTCCAAGATAAGTTTCAAAGACTTTTAGAAGACATTTGTCTTCTATGTAGACGAGTATAGCTGGTGTCACATTGTTATGCATAATTGCATTGCAGGAGTTACTGCCACTAGGCAGTAACATTACCTAATCAGAATAAAAGTGGTAGTGCTATAGAATTAATAAATAATAAATAATGCTGGACAATCCACACAGCATTATCTAGCCCCATGGTAAGCAGAGCTTGTGTTATGGGTACTAGATAACTGATATACATAATACAATACATTACATAGATATATATTTTATATTATAAATAGAAAACGACCAGAACACCCGTAACAAATATCTGCAGATCGTACACACAATTGTTCCGAGGCGGGAATCGAACCCGCAACCTCCTGCGTCGCAAGCGGACCTTCGTCCACCGCGCCACATCGGTCGTCAGAAAATTGGAGACTTGATGAAGATAAGTTTCATATCAATGTTAACTCACCATCAAACTGCTTCTTAGACACATTGCCAACGCTGGTCAGTTGGCTGAGGAGTCGCAGAAAGCCCTTATTATAATCAGAGCGCTGGAGAGGCCGCACCACCATCCAGTCCTCACCGGGTTCAGCTGCAGAGATCTTGGGCTTAAAGGTGGCCGGACTCTTGCTGAAGTCCAGCCTTTTGAGTAACTCTGGTGCATAGAGATACTCGGATCCCTCCTGTATAAACAAATGTTTCAAAAACCTGATCGTTATATTTTTGTCTTATAAACTAAAACAGCTCTGATAAGTAACCCGTTTAGTTTGAAACCATCCTATCAATCCAGAAACTGGCCAGCTTTCACCCTGTCGTCAGCTTGCCGCATCCAGTATCTACCTGCAGTGTTTTGCAGGTCATCATCCCACCTGGTTGGAGGGCATACAACACTATGTTTACCTACTTTATTCATTTTGTGATTATTAAACTATTATTTTATGTAGCTACCTGATCTTATCAAATCAAAGATAAAATATATTTTTAAACTAAACTAATTAGACTGTTTCTATCCTAATCCTATCTGCCAAGTAAGGAGAATGTAAAAAAATTCACCCGCATAACACTCACGATTAACTAATAAGTAGTAGGGAACCCAAAAAGAACATTTAACTCTTTTCATACACAATTGAATGTTAACTATCATCGACATTGTTTAACAGTCCACAGCTGGACAGGCCTCCTCTTATAATTTTCTCATTGGCTGTTGGTAGAGGGGTAATGCCATAATCCCCATGCTGGGCATGCTTTATATGGATAACAGTTTACCGGTAAGCAGTTACCGCGCAGCTGCTCTCTGGTGCCTGCCTAACCTTCAGTCACCTCATAACCCATCAACCTGCATGATGCTCAGTTTGGTTTTAGGGCTGGACTATCTACAGAGAGTGCGATTTTGTCTCTTAAGCAAGCTGTCAGGTACTATACTGATAGAAAAACGCCGGTATACGCTTGCTTCCTTGATATGTCGAAGGCCTTTGATACAGTTTTGTATCACAGGCTTTGGGAGAAGCTGGGGAGCGAGGGTGTACCGGCTGAAGTGGTGTCGATCATGAAATATTGGTACAAATGTCAAAAAAATCAGGTGAGATGGGACGGCGCTCTATCTGAGGAGTATGGCTTAGAGTGCGGTGTTAGGCAGGGCGGGATAACTTCTGGCCTTTTGTTTAACCTGTATATTAATGAGCTCATTGGTGAACTCAGCAGCACTCATTCCGGTTGTTTTATTGATGAAGTATGTATGAACAACATAAGTTACGCGGACGATATGGTGCTGCTGGGTCCATCGGTGGGCTCTATTCAGAAGCTTGTTAAAATTTGTGAGAACTATGCGGCGGGGCATAGGCTAACATACAATTCTAAAAAAAGTGAAGTCCTTATATTCAAAAGTGGAAATGTAAGGCCTGCCTATGTTCCGCCGATAGTGCTCAATGGTGCGGCGCTGAAGGTAGTTGATGCATTTAAATACTTGGGACATATTGTAAATGAGACCCTAAGCGATGACGCAGACGTTGAAAGGGAGCGTAGAGCGCTGGCTGTACGGGGAAACATGATTGCGCGTAGGTTCGCACGCTGCTCGAGAGAAGTAAAAATCACTCTATTTAAGGCCTACTGCCAGTCCTTCTACTCGAGTAGCCTCTGGCTCAACTGCACCCGACGGGCAGCCAGCGCTCTACGTGTCCAGTACAACAACATTTTCAGGATGCTGATGCGGCTGCCTCGCTTTTGCAGCGCGTCTGGTATGTTCGCGGAGGCGCGCACGGACGGCTTTCATGCGATTATTCGCAAAAAAGTCGCTTCCCTACTACAGCGTGCGCGAGCCAGTAGCAACGGCATCCTGAAAATGATTGTTTCACGTACTGGACTGTCCCATCCAATACAAATGGATGAAAATATTGATGGGGTCGATATCCATATAAATGTCCATTAGGTTAGTAAGTTTTTTCATTTTGTGTTTTATTAATATTATTTTTTAAATTTTCCCTTAGTTATATTATTCTATTTTTATTTAATTTTATTTGATTTATTTTGTGACATTTATTTTTAATTTTGTATGTTTTTATTTTTAAGTGTATATGGATTGAGAATATGATAATAAATGAGTTAATAATAATAATAACCCACAACACCCTCCTCGGGAAGAGCTCGAGAGGTGCAAATTCTAAGCAGGCACAACACCGCGAATTTTTACTTAATGTAGTTTATCAACGACCGATGTAGCGCGGTGGGCGAAGGTCCGCCTGCGACGCAGGAGGTTGCGGGTTCGATTCCCGCCTCAGAACAAATGTGTGTACGATCTGCAGATATTTGTTTCGGGTGTTCTGGTCGTTTTCTATGTATAATAAAAAATATCTATCTATGTAATGTATTGTATTATGTATATCAGTTATCTAGTACCCATAACACAATCTGTGCTTACCATGGGGCTAGATAATGCTGTGTGAATTGTCCAGCATTATTTATTTATTTATTTATTTATCAGAAAATAGGCAGAAGCCACCGATCTCAGGTCAAGCTTATCTCAGTTGATTTGATCCTTAGTTTCCATAAAATAATTCTCAAACTTACCAGACCGACTAGATGATTTTCCATTCCCATTTGTGTGGCTGAGATTTTATTGCATATTTTACTGAATAACCGCACAATACAGCGCGATCAGCGCACCTCGTTTTCTAATTCAAAATGTTACGTGGCGACGATGTGGAAGGAATCGTACAATAAGATAAATGCGATAGTGAAAGTAGAACCAACCATAGCAATGAAGCCAATTAGCCAAAACCCTAAACAGCTGATTGAAACAACAAGATAGTAAAAGACAATGACATTTTACCGTTCTGACAATATGAGGACTATTTGTCTCGGACGAAGAAAATCAAAAAACTTTTTGCTGTCTGACTCTGACGTAAGTCATGATGTCTATGGTCTTAAACGTCAATCAATGAAAATAATAAATAATTGAGGTTATGATATTATTTACAACTCCAGAAGAGAGAAAAAGAAAATAATGGTTCCTAAAGTGCGATAAATAAATCCAAGAGCTATAACAATGGCATTGTTTAGATCATACTCGTTTTTCAATTTCATTAGAAATCAAGGACAATGTCTAGTGCAAAGAAAAGCAGTGTACAAAAATGTGTATTTATGTCCTGTTCTTATCGATTCCCGGCGTAGCTTATTCTGGGAAAAGGACAGGAAAGGTGGTTACCAAACCGCAGAGAACATTTCAAACTTTCAACACATGAAATTGGGCTTCAAGGAACTAAAAACAGAATTAAAGCTGTTCGGGAAAGAAATGAAAGAATTATGGGAATCTGATCCAATTCTCATATCTAGACCTGGTAGGTACTCTTATAAATATTTTATTTTTGTTTTGTTTTATTTATATAAGTATGTTGCGTTTGTTTGAGACTAAATTATTAGGAATAGCCTACCATAATTTTATA
Source organism: Eupithecia abbreviata (assembly GCA_943735965.1). Classification (NCBI taxonomy): domain Eukaryota; kingdom Metazoa; phylum Arthropoda; class Insecta; order Lepidoptera; family Geometridae; genus Eupithecia; species Eupithecia abbreviata. Next base: position 5,587,086 of record OX030991.1, on the reverse strand, counting down.
TTATGTACAATCAACACCAAACATTAGGTACCGTGCGTAACCCAGCTAAAAGCTTAATTGGTTTAAGTTTTGTCATGTATATCAAATTATAAGTATTTTAGCTTTATAAGTTATGTAATAGGTAGTACCAAAAAAGTGTTTTAATGAGTCAGAAAGACAGAAAAATGTTACAAAGTTAAATGTTACAAAGTTAATTTTACTTTGACTGTACCCTTACGTTTACGTATTGTCTTGTCTATGCTATGCCATTCTCATTTTGACAGTTCATTATTTGTTGGACGAGCGAATTCTTCAACGTGAGTGGTCTTTATCTTTAAATTTCATACGTCCAATCTACGTTCCGATTCTAGTGCGTGTGCGAACAAAGTAACTGTCAACATAAAATGTCCGTTGACTACAAAAATTGGAAATATTTTTTGGTGTACGTACAGTACAAGTATTGTTACACGCTTACGGTTCATAAAAGTACTAAAATCGCCTGACCATCTAGTTCACAGTTTTCATTTGAATTGTTTCATTCGTTTCGGACTCAAGAAAGACAATACTTTCGAATGTTCTCTAATTTATTGAACAACTACTCTCCGGGATTCCACGAGAACAAAAGCAGTATTTATTCCAGGTTCCAAAATCTTTTGGGACGTACTCTTGATAACAGTGCCCAAGAAGTGCAAATGCTGTCCACCCGTGCTAGCACTGTCGTTTCTGACGATAGTTTCATCACACCGGTATCATCAGTGGACGACCTTATGGCCCTTTCACCGAAGATATCGAACGATCCAGAAGAGCAGACGGACGTTACGAGTGACTTTCTCACCGGAGGAGATTTCGATAGCATCTGCAATGTCACTATGCAAGAGGTTCCCCAATACGATGACATGACATTCATAGACGCCACAAGTCTGGACTACCTGGTCAAGTGCGCAGGGTCTAATCGCAATCATAATCTGGTAGACAGAGGCAAGGAAAGTCTATTTGTAAAGTTTGATCCCTTGTATGCCAGAAAGTTTGGCAGCACCAGCATTAATACTGAATCAGTTGGAGATTCTGCTGAAGCTGATGGTGGTTATGAAACTGGAAGTGCTATTTCTATCTCGATTGACACAGCCACCCCCAAGCACTCTCTATCTACAGGATCTATAAACTCCACCTGTATCAAGGAAAAACCTATGCAAGCAGTTCCTCCGGTTGTCAATTCTGAAGCCACCAAGTCAAGTGCAAGCCAACCTCGGGCTCTTGTAAGGAGTGTGTCTGCTATACTTACTCCTACACAAGTGAGAACAGATAAACTGATAAACATCGCCGGGAGCACACCCCCCGTTGCAGCACCTAGGAGTCCCCGTTTTCCAAATTACTCGGCTCAACAAGGGGATCGGCTTCAATCCCTGAGGCATATACTCCAGAAGCAAGACCAGGAAGTTCTTCAACTGAGACAAGAGAATAGAGAACTTAAATCACTGTTGCAAGATGGAGAACATAATCATCAAAGAAAAATTGAAAGTTTAGAAGCAAAGGTAAAGAAACTAACTGAAGAAAATGAAAACATGGTAGACAGAGAGAACAAATTGGTTCAACAAAACCAAGATAAAACCATGTCAAACAAGCAAATGAGTATTGTAATGGAAGAATATGAAAAAACAATATCCTCTCTGATTGGAGAACAACAGAGGGAGAAAGTTGGATCAATGGAATTGGTTGAAAGGTTGACTATAGAGAGGGACCAGGCGTTGACTCATCTTACTAGTATGGAGTTTTCATTTAATGACCTACTATCAAAGTATGAGAGAGCCAAGAGTGTTATACTGGAAACAAAGGACCGTGAAAAAATATTTGAACAAAAACTATCTGAGTATGAAGCTGGCATGCAGAAATATGAGTCACTCTACAATAGCTTGAAGCAGGCAACAGAGGATAAGCTGGCTAATGCCAACGAAACACTGGATAACATAAGGAAAAATCATAATGCAGAAGTAACAAAGCTGAATGCTATTATCAAAAAACATGAGATAACTATTGCTTCTCTACATGAATCTGTGACCCAGAAAACAAGGGACAATGAAGAATTGACCAGAATATGCGATCAATTGATTAATGAAGTCCGCTGACCTTCTATCATAATTGTTAATTTTAGTTTAGTACACTTTGCATATTTGGTGCTTTTCTAGCTTTTTTATAATGGTTTTAGGGTTTTAGCTTCGTACTTTTACTTACTTAGCTTGTTATAGTATTTCTGTGATGCCCTTGTTGCCTTTGATATTTTTGACTGATTTTAAACTGATTAGGATTAAATACTAGGGACTTCCAGTTTGTCTAAGTTGACATACTTAAGAAGCATTATGTTATGATATGACCATTTATTCTTGTATTTGTTTTGTGATTGTCCCAAATTACTACTATCTTTTTATTGTATTTAAATTCTGAGTGACTGTATGTTTTCTCTTGACATGTAGGATTATGAATATGATAGGTCTTCAATTTTATGATCATGTTGGTATTGTTAGAAAACTCATTGGTATTTTACTCCGTGTAAGGACTTGACTTCATTCCATTATTTTTATCATATCAGTCTTCTTACATAATATGTTATATTTATTTTTATAATATGTCTGTACTTAATTTCGAAATATTTTCTCATTTAAAGTATCAAAGAATGTAATATTATGATTATAACATTATTTTAACTTTCACATTAATTGGTTAGCACAAAACCTAAACTTAACTAGTGTAACTTTGTTGCAGTCTCTTTTTTTCACTGGTTTTTAAGGGACTGCACAAAGTTTCAGTTGAAGCTTTGTGCCAACAGAATCACTACCTACCATTATTATGAATAAAACATTAAAGGTGGCAATTGGTGGAAATATACTCATGGCTGCTTTGTGAATCTCAAGTTTTATAGTAGTATAAGTGGTCTTGAATTTTAACATTCACATGCCATCCGAAATAATAATCCTTGTAATGGTCTTCATAATAAATTAATTCAAGTACTTTCTTAAGGGCGTTCTTTTAGTAATAAATTCGAGTTATCTTTCAAATTGCTTTTTATTTTAGCATATTATTGAAAATCATGCCATAACCTAATAGTACATGTATCTGCAGTATATTAATGATTCTCTAGTAAGTACCTACCTAATTAAATGATAGCCAACTTGAAAAATTATATGTCAATCCTATAACTTAATTTCCAGGCGAAACCGATGTGCTGTGGTGTTTAGACAGACCCGAAGTCCTGGAAAACTTCGTAACAACTAGTGATAGCGACCACAACGAAGGTTACAGCCACTGCAAGTTGGAGATGGGTGAGGCTGGACGTGCGCATTTCCACGGGTACCTGGACACTAGAGTGCCTAAGGACGGGAAAATCAAGAAGGCTGGGTACTGCGCTATTAGATCTAAGCGATTGAGGGTTAGTAAAGTATCGCGATAGCTTCATACTGATGATGATGAATGTCTTACTAGCGAATTTCGGCCACGGTAGCGGCGGCCAGCCAGATTCAACGGGACTACTGCACAAGGAGGTGGGCAAACACACTATCATGGATGTTACGGATATTGGAATAATATTATATCGCTTTCGGATACAGATATCAAATTATTTCGCATTATTCGATAATTTCTGTTTCGGATATTAGATCGTTCAATCAATATTGGATCAATCACGTGGGCTTCAAACGCCGCCGGTGCGGTAGCTAGTTAAAGTTTACCAATAAAATTTACATTACAAAAGTTACAGATGCCGTTATTAAATCACGAAAACATTCAGCCAACCCACATATCTAGTTAATAGTATGTATTTTGGTCAAACCATTTTATTACTTTACCTTCCATTCCAGCTCAAAAACTAGAATATTGTTCATTTACAGAAATCATTCAAACGAGCCACTACATACGATTGGCACATATACAACACTTTAGTACTCAAAGTGAGAGGCGACGGTAGATCCTATCTACTAAACATATCCTGTGAAGGCTACTATGATATTACTTGGAACGACATCTATCACTATGTGCTGTATACCAGGGGTGGGCCTTATTGGCAAATTGCTAAGGTATGTTTGTTAATAAAGTACAGCTGAATGCGTTCAATATAAGACATACTGGTATACGTAATACCTATTGGGATATTACGAATTTGAACTCGATTAAGCTGAACTTAGTTTTAACAGCAATAATTATTACCGCCATCTACCGATCTAAGTGATCCTGCGATCTCTTAGATCGGATTTAAACTTTAAATAGACATGGCGCCGCTGTATTTTTTTAAAGAATTGCAAGCTTACTAATTAAGTAGTAAATGCCCACGAATCAATCAATCTTAAGGACGACCTCAGTGGCGCAGCAGGCCACCTCTCGGGACAAATGATTGTACGATCTGCAGGTATATGTTCCGTGTGTTTTCTGTACTTTTCCCTACTTTAAACTAAATAATATATATGTCCCTAACTCTATTTAACCTTAACTTTTTTGTTTTCTTTGTTGTAAATTTGTTTTAGTAGGTATTTAAAAGATATACTTGACATACATTACTTAGATATATATATTTTTTTTTACGTAGAAAATACCCAGAACAAATATTTGCAGACTGTACAAAAATTTGTCCCTATTGTCCAGGATTATTCAATTTTTTTAATCAGTTTACTCTTGGCTCACGACGCTCATGTCAGAGATGGAGAGCGTGCCGCTGCCATTCCTTTGGGTCGAGGTCGGGCAATGAATGCCATAACATACAAGGTTGTAGGTGATGAAAATGAAAAAAAGTTTATTTCTTTATGCTTACAATGTTATAACATTATTTTAATGTTCACTTCAATTTTTTGTCCACCAGTGGAAGAAGTGAAAAGAAACCACTAGTATGTTCATAACTTATGTGTCTAGTCTAGTACATTTGATTTGCTTATCTGTAAGTTGTTAGCTTTTGAGTTGGAGCAAAACTCGTTCCAAGCTTTTTTATCTTCTAGGTAATCTGATATTTTGTAATAAGCCTTTTTACAAAGAATATGTTTCCCAATTTTTTTTTAAATTTATTTTTTAGTAATTTTTGCAACTCACTTGGAGTTTTGTTGTAGAAACGTATACATTGCCCTTTAATAGATACACTTATCTTATGTATGTAGTGTAGTAGTGGGCACAGCGAGTTTATTCTTATTTCTAGTATTTACATTATGTATATTTCGCTTTTTTTGTGAACCGATTGATATTTTTATGAGTGTACAACAATTTTTCATAAATCTAAAAGAGTCCTTTTGTTTGTTATAGATTCCTTTTTCAAAATTCGTACTTGGATCAAAAGGGCGCCTTCAAGATAAGCAGACTAGGATGCGGTTCGATAAAGTAACGCACTTCGGAATATCAAGCGGGGACAAGATTAATGGAAGATTTGATCTAGAAATCGAGTATGTCGGTAAGTTATATCCTACTTATATTATAAACGTGAAAATTTGTTGTAACTAACATCCTATGGCTAACATATATTCACGCAAAAACTACTGAACGGATCGGGCTGAAATATCGCATATAGGTATTTCTGGGCCCTATTATTATCCCATAAATCAATACCCATAGGATATAAATAATCTTAAACATTTCCATAGAAACAAAGCGTGCGAAGCCGCGGGCAGAAACTAGTATACTATAAAAGAATGGAATATGGGGGATATTTAAAATGTTTGCCTGTTTTTATTTATATTATTTGGTTATTAAATGTAGGTTTGAAGTAAGGGTGGCCCTTAATACCCGCAGGTGCCTTATTGAAAATAGGGAGTGTTATGGACGGTTTCATAGATGAAAGATATTTAAAAGATAAACTTCATTCACAGTACTTTGCTGCATTCACTTAGAATTATGTGCATTTGTTTATTATTATGTGTAGCCTAGCTACTTGAGTATCTTAAAATACAGGGTACGATTTTCGGATAAAACAAGTAATCTTTCAAAACTCTGTCAATACAGTTAAAATAATTTTTGTGTAAAAAATAATGTTTCCTTTCAGTAACTTCATATCTTCAAATATTTCTTGTACTTACCCTCCACGTCCCACGGACGTGAGGTACGACACCCTTTGCATTTATTTTGTGATCATACAAAACTGATCGGAATGCTGACTTCCATTTCGGTCAGCGAATTAGCATTGCCATTCAACGTGACAATGCTGCATGCATTATGGGCTCTCTGCCTTCCGGCTTAGATATTTAGGAAATGATATAATGGAAATAGCAAAAACAAAGCAATAAAAGAGTTGCAAGCTAAAATGGCACAGGGCCGGCCGTATCTCGCGAAGAACCGAGAACCGCTGTGGCAAACGTGTTCTTGAGTGGAGACCATGACTCGGTAAACATTGTGTGGATGCCCTCCGACCAGGTGGGATGACGACCTGCGAAAGACTGCAGGTAGATGCTGGATGCGGCAAGGTCAAATCAGGGTGCTATGGCGCTCATTGGGGGAGGCCTATGTCCAGCAGTGGACTAACATAGGATGATAATAATGGAAATAGAGTATTCTGTGATAGTTTTTAATAACGTTTTCTTTATTCCAGGTTTGGAATTTGACCCTACACACGAAGAAGAGTTTGCGTATGAAATGTACAAAACTGATAGATATATTGTAGGCGTATGAAGTAAATGTACCTAGATATTAAAATAAACCTACCTAGTGAATTTATGTTATTATATTACTGTTTATAAAACTCGTACTTATTCACACTGAAATGTATTATTATCGTTAATTTAATACTAACTAGGGCTAACTCAAAGAGAATACAACAACTACATGGGTATTTAATAAAAATGGCATGGAACAACCAGAGATTTGTAGGTAATGCTGGAAGGCCATGTTCACGCGGGTTTTTTTTATTTTGTATTTTTGTAACTTATAAAAAGTTTTGCACACATTGTCAAACATCCAAACTATAATAACGGCCGTTTTATGTTGTTGCGTCTTGCTCATAACCACATTCCCCCTCTATTTTTTGGCTTCTATTGTTGTGTCTTACCTTTTCATAGCTAAACCGCTGAATGTAAGTTGGAGGTAGAAGAAACGGACATAGGCTACCTATTTTTTATACCGGTAAAGTGCGCGCGAGGCCGCAGGCAGCAGCTTGTTTGCTATGAAACCATACTACAACAAACTGAGCTTATGTATAATTTGAAGTAGGTACCTTCCTAATTAATCTCTTAGGTACTGTTAGATAGCAAATGTTGCAGAATTTATAAACTTAAAAAATCTTATTGGCGTTAATAGGTACTACAAGTGTATAGTAGTTATTCTGTGATATTGGGTAATAAGTTGTTATATGAAATAATTTATTAAGCCATCTTATAAAAACCATATAGGTATACTTAAAGCTATGTGAAATACAATAGGAAACAAAACTTTACAGATTTTCAGAAACATTTCAACACATTTGTTGTTTATGCAAATCGCCGGTAGGTAGTTTAAGCATATAAGTTAAAAAATCTCTACCGCCCGTGCTAGTGTTATGTACCTACCTAACAAATCTCAACTAATGTTAGATATTAAATATTCCAGAATTCACAAAACATTCTAATAAAAAAGAAAATTCGTTGGACAACCCAGAAAATGTGAAAATCTGCAAAAATATAAAAAACTGGTAAAATATTTGAATTTCACGCGAATCTATGTCAAATTTCGTGTCAAAGATTCAAATATATTTATTGCGTCAAACATGGTATAAAGGTCTTTAGTTCTAAGTAACCACTCATGTCTCACTATATTCTAGCATGCAATAATTATGACGGTCGTAACGGAGTTTGTTTCTGAATAGCTGCTTCAGAATTTAGATTAAGAATTTTGAATAGCCTTGCGGTGTGCCCGCTTTGGTGGAGTGCCTGCGGGCCGCAGGCCCGGCGGCGGGCGGAGGTGACAAGAGGTAAGTAAGAGGTTTAAATAAACAATAGAACGCCCCGCGCCGTTATTCACACAATGTCTCTACACAACTTATTAATACTACACAAACAAATAAAAAATCAAATCTTTCCTCTTTAAAATATTAATCATTAATATAGAAGTATAGACAATGAATAAAACTAGTACTGCAAACATACACGAGTTAGTATTAAATCGTACAGCCTATTCTTAACCCAATTATTAGGGTATTTATGATAAGAGGTGGTATGACAAATTGTCGTTACCCTAGGGCAGGGTTGGCGAACTAATGGCACGCGACACAATATTTTGGGCACGTCACCTATCACAAAAACTCATAATGCACTTATAAAAAAAGTGTGTAGGTACAGATATTCTATTTCACGAAGTCCGTTGGGCTATGTATGTCATAGAAGTGAATGCGTGTACATATTGTTTTAGTGTGAGTAAGCTCAGAGATTTTCTCAGTTCAAGGAATTATCGGAAACACTCAAGTTCATTATGTACCCTGATGTGACGACATTTGATAAACTGAACTTTTCCCAATTCGACTGGTTGGAAATGGAAGAATTTGAAATGCAGCTAATTGATTTTCAGTCTAGTTCAATATGGATTAAAAAAATTATTGAAATAAGGAAAGAGTTGGAAGTAATTGAAACAGAAAGATTGACAAGTAATATAAGTAAAAATGCCAATAAACAAAATTTTGGAAACATTGAATGCGTTACCAGACACATTTAACTGTTTGAAGAAGCCGGCTTGTGCTATTCCAACAATATTTTCATCTACCTATGCCTGCGAGTCATTATTTTCAGAGATGAATAACATTATAAACTCGTTTAGAAACCGTTTGACAGATGACTCTAGTTCAGCATGCATTCTGCTAAAAGTAACATCTTACAACCCTGACATAAGTTACTTGTCATCTAATCTGCAACAACAGAAGTCACACTAATTTTACTTTGATTTAAATTACGCGTATAACTGTGACATCGCAAACAGTATTTTTTGTAGTAAATAAAGAGTTTTGAGTTATAAATAGTATTTAATATTATTATTATATTGTGAGCTGGCCCTAACATGCGAAGAACCGACAACCGTTGGGGTAAACGTGTTCTTGAGCGAAGACCGTGGCTCGGCAAACGTAGTGTAGGACGCCCTCCGACCAGGTGGGATGAGGATCTGTGAAAGACTGTAGGCAGATGCTGGATGCGGCTAGCTTAAGACAGGGCACTATGGCGCTCATTAGAGGAGAGCTATGTCCAGCAGTGGACTATTATAGTATGATGATTATATTATTATTATTATTTTCCCAGTAATCACAGACAAAATTATGGGATGGCACGTCTATGACCTCATTTAACATTACTTTAGAAAAAATGGCACGTTGATACATAAAGGTTCGCCAACCCTGCCCTAGGGTACTCCAAACTGATAAGTAGAGTTTGCAACACTTTGTATTCGTTTCGTTCGTCCAAGACACCAATTTCATTCGATTCTGTCTGTCAGACTGTCAGACATGACTGCCTGATGTCATCACATCAACATAGCATAGGTACCTATGTAGATGAAAAATTCATCATCGCGAACGCGAGGTCTAACTTTACTTTAATACTTTACATTGTAAATTTGTTTATCGGGCGGAGTGAAAATTAAGTTACGGGACAAGTAAACATACCTATTTCGAACTTTATAATCTCTATTCACTGTGTACAAACAATTATTTCTTGGCAAAGTGCTTCTTGTGTTTCGAGGCCACCGAGGTAAGTACAAGTCGCTTGACCAACTCAATTAGTTACTATGTAGGTACTCCTTCAACGATCATAACATTCCTTTCTTTGCGTGGGATCATCGTCATTTATGAACCCATACGTAGTCACAGGAAAAATTACCTAATACGAAACAGTTTTTTACCCTGAAATCGAAACCACATTCCTTATTGTGTAGTAAATGTCCGTGCTGGTTGACCTTTACTTGGTTTCATAGCCTTCATAGTATTCCTTTTTCGATATGTATTGTCGTATTCACGCGCATAAAATTATACACCATTAGTCATTGGCACTTTTCCATTCCAGGTGATACCATGCCAAGATTATTTATTAAGCTGTGATTACAAATCAAGTTAATCCAGTGCAGTACCATGTCAGGTACGGAGCAGAACTTATTCAACTCAATGCAGCAACTATCAGTGCAAGCAGGAAATAGTGCTCCTACAGAAAAACCTACCCAAGTGGTGTCTCCTGCTATAAACAGGAGCCAGGCTTCAACTGCTAAAGTTACACCAGTGAAACAAACAGTCTCACCTGCGATAGCAACCATTGATAGACTGCTGAGTCTCGGGGCCAGCATCCCACCACCACCGCCTGTCATCACAAGAACTTCAGACATGGACCCCCATACTGTGGAACAACTGAGGGCTGTCAAAGAGCTTTTAACAGGGCAGGAAGAGGAAGCGCAGAACCTGAGGGACCTTAATCATGATTTGAGAGAACGATTAGAGGAGTGTGAGGCTAAAATAAAGAAACTGACTGAACAAAATGAAGAATATGGGGAAAAAGAGAAATCACTCTCACAAAGGGTTGCAGAAAAGGTGAAAAACAATAAGCAAATGAGTGTTGTGATGGAGGAATATGAGCGTACTATCTCTTCCTTGATTGGAGAACGTGAAGGTGAGTCTAAGAGATGGGTCGAAGAGAGAAGTACTCTTGTGAGAGAAAGAGATGAGGCAGCAGCTCATCTGGCTTCCATGGAACATGCATTCAATGATGTCCATACAAAATATGAAAGGTGTAAAGTCATTATTCAGGGTTACAAATGTAATGAAGAGACTCTTAAGAAAACAGTGGAAGAAAACACAGATGCCATTCAAAAATTAGAAGCGCGGTATGAAACTCTTCGTCAGCATGCTATGCAGCAGCTTAACAAAGCAAATACAGAGCTAGACTCTGTCAAAAAATCGCATCAGTCTGAAATACTAAAGTTGAATGCAATGCTGAAAAAGAGTGAAGTGCATGCATCCTCTTTGCAGGAATCTCTTTCACAGAAAATAAAGGACAACGAGGAACTCACAGCTATCTGTGATGAATTGATTAACAAAGTTGGATAATAATGCTAATACTCAATTAAGTAATTCTCATAACTAACTAAATATGCATCTTATATTTGTATATCATTCAATTAACACTGGGGTTGAGCATCATAAGCAAGTTTGTGTTATTGTAAGCTAATCTTGCTATGCATAATGTACATATGTATCCCTCCATAGAGCTGTTACCATGTATAATTTATTCTAATATTGTATGTTTTCATATTTGTTTACTAATGTGCAATCATCTTATGTTAATTTTTACTTTTGTACAATATTATTAGTTAAGACTAAAGTTTTTTACTGTCTTGTGGTGTGATCTGTTGTTTGTTATTCGAGATTTTTTATGGTTCTGTAGTGTTCAGTATCATTTGGTGCCTAACATCATTTATAATCTTATTAATGTTTCAGATAATTTCAATGTAGTGTCCTTAGAATAGAAACATATTTTTCCTGTCACTGCTGATACTATGTAAGTTAAACTATAAATCCAAAGATTTGTGATCAATGAGATCATATGATGAATTTGAGATTTAGATCTATTAAAAAATAATATTTTTATCTCGCTTTTGTAATTGTTTTCTAGATCTTAGCTGCCATATATTTAATTTTGATGATAGATATACTTAAATTTTTATTTAAAAAATACAGTCTTAGCTTATTTGGACTATTCAGTAAGTAGATGTCTGAACAAGAGTATTCATAAATATGTGCTCCTATTTTAATGCAAAGACTACATGATTTGCAGCAATATTTTTAGGCTGTTTGATTTGGCATTTTCTGTCCTAATTTATAATCACATAGAACTGTAAGGTAATTCATACATCTGCACTATGTTCTTAATAATATAAAATAGGACTCAATGAAAGGGGCCTATGTGTACATAATTCAATAAATCAGTTTATTTTCAATGTGATATTACATGAATAGTTGAGATTAGGAAATAGATGTGCCTTGAAAGCCTTCACCATCCAGTAACCACCTGTCCATTGATGCTTTAAAATAATAAACCTTACTGCCTCTGAAGAGAGTTGTGTATTCTTGAGGTATTGGGAGGTAAAATAATAACATTACTAATTAAAACAATCAGTATTTTCATGCAAAATGTTTTACATTCCACAGCATATTCATTGTCATCATCATCATTTAGACAATACATTAACTAAAATAAATCATTTGCATTTACTCTGTAATTTCAGACTTACCAAGCTCCTTATTTTTTATGGCTAGTTTAAGTGTCCCTTATTTTAGTATGTAATATTACATATTTTTATAATTTCTTTAAATTTACCTGCAATCTATAAATAAAATAAACTGTTTCCATTTATACTGAATTATTTAATTTCCTTTATAAATTATTGATATGTTTTGAAATTATGGTAATTAGCAAGGCATGAGTCAACGAATGTTACGATCACACAACTATTTTAATTTAGGTTCAATTCCTTAAACAATATGGAAGACAACATAAATGTTAGTTTGCTCCAAACTCAGTGGGATAAAACTACTACATAATCCCTGGACTGCAAAAAAAGAAATGACAATACATAAAAAGCCAACAAAATCAACTAGATTAGGTATCACAATCATACTCACAGATTATTTTATTAATTGCTATTGCTTTGAAAAAATCTATAGTTTATTAAACTCAGGATTTTTTTTTCAAAAACATGTAAGTGTCCTTACTAACTATATAACTAACAGCTGACACTACAGTTGAGGCAGCTGTCATCCCGAAAAGGACTTGCAAGGCTGGATGGTCCACATACCCAAACACTGGTGATGCTAATGTTGTGCCAACCTGAAATTTGAAAATAGAAACATTACTTAATAGTTTGTTTGAAATTCATTTTTACTTTTGTTTCCATAGGTACTTAGAAAACTTATTCCTCCATAGCTGCTGCAGCTTTAGGTTTCTTGGCCATGATGGGACTTCGTGAATGGAGGAATTTATGTGCAATGAACACTTACAAGTATAAGTTGGACAGCAGTATTGACTTTGCTAATAAAAGTGGGTGCCAGTTGAGCAGTTGCATTAGTGGCATCAAAATATCTGCTCAATGTCCTCTGCAATGTAAAAAATAAATATTACCATACCTAGTATACAATTTAAATAAAACTTAATTACTGTCAACTCTGTTATAGAGTTACTTTTTTTTTTGTTACTTACAGGTGGTGGTAAGCTCTGATATCTGATCACAAACCCAGCAATGACCAAGGCAACATCACGGCTTACAATGAGTAAAGTCAGCTGAAGAGGTATGAGGTTCTGCCATGTCAAGGTTACAAAGAGTGTTGATATCAGCACTTTGTCTGCCAAAGGGTCAAGAAAAGAGCCTATTCTTGATGATTGCCCTTTCCATTTTCTAGCAATCCAGCCATCCAACTATAAACAATAATAAAATAAAGCCTTGGTGGTATTTATCATTCTTCAAATATATTTTTTTTCCTTACCATATCTGATAAGCCAGCAAGTACCAACAGTGCTAAAGCTAAATGGTACTCATTTTGAAAGATTACATAGCCCAAATATGGTGTCATTGCAATTCTTGTGACACACAAGACATTAGGTACAGTGAGAATTTTATCTTTCTGAAACAAAAATGTTATTCAAGCATTTGTATGAGGAAACCATTTAGTAAAATTTATTAGAAATATCTCTTACTTCAACAACATCTTCTATCCTGTCTCTGACTTTACTTTTTGTTTCAAGAATATCTTTTATTACACTTTCTTTTTTTAATCTCAACTTTTCCCCCGTCACATCCTTCTGGTACATGAAATCTTTGACAATTTCTTCACCTTTTAGTCTGAATTTTTGTTCTAGCTTTTCTTTTTTCAATTCAATAGCGTCTTTGATTCCCTCTACCTTTTTTTCTAGGCCTATAAAGGATCTTTTACCCCCTGTGGAGTAGAAGCGAGCGTTGGCTTCAATAGGGTATCGCGCATGTTTGTGTGTTTTGGTAAGCAAAAGTGTCGATTTTCGGAAGCAATTAGCATTTTCGTTAACACTTGACCGGTATACATTTAGTACTGATCTTACAAAACCAGACCTCGTAAATAACCTCATTTTGATAGTAGGCAGAAATTGAACAGCAATTTTGAGAACTGAAACAGTTCTACTATAATTTTAGTTGCCCTGATTTACATTGGAGATAACCAGAACTTCTTCATTCTATTGAAGAGTCGGAGAATTATTTTACATAATTTTTATTTAGATATCGTTACCGCTCTGGCTGGGCATAAAAAAAAACATATTTTAATTTTAATTTTTGAAAAACTTCTGTCGAAGACAAAGTGACACATGCCTTTCTGACAGATTCAGTGTCAGTGAGATGACTAGACGAGTATTTTTTAACAATGTCCGGGCGTCCACAGTGGACAGTGACTGTCGTTCGGGGCGTTCGTATGGAGCTATTGACGGTCTATAGTCTGTCTCGTATACCGCTGCCAAAAATCAAAACAGGTGATATCAGTAAAAAATAATCTCCTTTGTAGAAGGTAACGACGAATTGGCTACGTTTTGTCATAAAAAAATCTAGGATTTTTTGTTTTAGCCGAAACTTGTCAAATTTTATATGAATCGTGGTCTTGTTTATTTTATTTGAATACTTTGGTTTCTTTCAAAGGAAATGAAATTATAAACATTTTTATTGGTAATTATTTTGTGACACTGTTCACATTCTGGGGAAAACTTTCCCGGTGCGTTGGTACTACACATTGGGTACAAAATATACGAATTTACTTTATTATACTATTAGTTACTCATCATTGTTAAAGCAAAAAAACTGTGGATGAGTTGGCTGCCCTTTATAGTGTCACCGTCTTACGACTACCCCCTTACCATTGTGAGCTCAACCCTATTGAGATTGTGTGGGCTCAGGTATAGGGGTATGTTGCAAGAAGAATACAACTTTTAAAGTAATCGATGTAAAAATATTGCTACATGAAGGTTTGCAAGAGGTGACACCACAGAAATAGGCATACTGTATTACCCACACAATAAAAGTCGAAGACGAAATATTCAAGCTTAATCATTTAATTGATAATGTATGTGATAGGTTTATTATAAATATCACTAAATCAGATGATGAGAGCAGTTGTTCAGATATTAGTATATAAGTGTTATACCTGAACAACTGCTCTCATAATGGTATTTACGAATAAAAGAACAAAAAAGTAATTTTCATTTTTTATTTAGTTCCGAGACCGTGGATAAATAATGCTGCTCTGTTGTAGGACTAGGTTATAAGTAATTTAGGCAGTGAAAATACATAATGTATAATGTACCTATAAACTTAGTTTTAATGTACTTTAATAAAAAAAATGCATGTATTTGTTTGATTTATTTAAGGTCTGAGCACAGCAAAATTTTGCCTTGTTCTTGTTGATAGGTACAATCATGAACAGTGAACCTAGGATTACCAAGACGCACCGAAAATAACTCCCATGTGTAAAGCTCTGGTTGGCAGGTTAGCCCTAGCATTCGTCGTTTTACGGTGGGAGTCGCCTTGGCTCTAGTTAGATGATTAGTTTTTTCTGTCGAAAATTTCCTGTTCAAGCAAAGCCACGGAAAAGAACTATACTTATTGATCCATAAAAAAACAAGGTTTCGCTCCACTTTCTTGTCACTTTGACAGTGACATTCATTACTTTATATACATTATTGGCAGCGTTTAAAAAAACAGACTAGCTGTACTTGTGGGACTGGGGGAAGTTCAGTGGACAATAGAATCAAAAAATTATGTTGAATGAAATAGCTGTCCAACACTGTCTGCCCAACGCAGCGACGCCATGTTGTAGCCGACTCAACTTTGTTTACACGGACCCAGTAACTGTCCTTTACAGTTACAGGGCATATGAATGTGAGAAACAGTCGGTACCCAAGACTAGATTTTTTTCTTAATAGGTCCGACAAACTTGTCAATGTCATTAATGCCATCCAAAGTAAAAAAAAAAAAAAATTTCACAAACAATCATCATATCATACAATAGAATAGGTACAATAAAAACAAACACTACATATTTTAGTTTTGCTTGCTTTCCTTGTGTAGGTTTTTGTGGAATTTGCAATAACTTTTTAAAGAAACTTCCATATCCTTCACGGGGAGTTTTTATCAACAGCTGTAGAGTGAATGTTTGAGCAGTTGAATTGGTTTTTGTTTTTTATCTTGTACTATTTGGTAGGTAAGTGAAAATGCATTCTTGCTCGCCCAAACTGTGTTCACTAGTTCTTTAGTTTCATTCTAACCCAAATATGAATGAAGATAATGATGATGCACTATGCATTTTTAGTTAGTATTAGGTTCATACGAAATAGAAACAACAGACCAAAATGAGTAGAATGTATGATATGTAAACAAAAAAAAACAGGCCTTTGTTTGGTCCAGTCACAAATGTGGGTGTAGTCTCCCAACACCTTTTTGTAGCCTGTTACCAGTACTGGTGTCAAAAAGCTGTGCTTGTTTGCTAATAATATCATTACTAAAAATGACAATCTATGTAATGTATTCTATTAAGTTTAACACTCTCTAGTACTTACCCTACTTATAACACAAGCAAGCAGAGCTTGTGTACTATCACTATCTTTTATGTACCTCTGCAATATCTTTAATAGGTTTGTGATTGTTGTGAATATATATATTAAATTAATTCACTATTAAGTAATACTACCACATCAAAGGTAGTACGTAATTATTATTACTAGTATTTTGTAGTTATTTGGTCAGGGTATCTAGGTAATAAAAATAATGCCTTGAACATTGCCATCTATCCCACTCTGTTAAATCTACCTACATTGTTATGTAACTATGTATATTGTTGTGTGTATTGACTTGTGACCTAAGAGAGAGATGATAGTGTGACACAATTAGTTATCAATAGCGAGGTAACAATGTTTACTGTAATGTGTAGCAAACCAGGCTTCCTTAATATTGATAAAGTTGTTGCATTCAAGACTCCACAGTTTTGGCATTGGTTAACCTATGTTACATTTCTGAAATTATTGCTCATTATTTTGTGATTACAAATTTGTTTATAGATCAAATATGAAGGAGGAGGAATTCAAATATATAATCCATCTGTTGGATAATCTAACTGAAGAAGTCCTTGAAGTAAGCCTCATTTTATCTATCTGCTGCAGGAACTACCTCGACCCCCATGGCTTTATAGAAAAATCTAAATTAGAAGTTGTTGATTGTGACCAAATATTTATATTATTTTCTGTTTAATTCAGTATGGACTGCTTGCCTACATGGAGAACATAACTTAGTAACAAAATTTAAATCATCATATTTTTTACAGGAACTATTACAATTTCACTTAGATATAGAGGAATCTAAGCCAGTCAAGGATTTAAGTGACAAAAGTATAAACTTTTTGGGAACAAATTTAAAGAATAATCCTGTTACAACAGCATTCATTCTCAACTACATTCAGGACCATATCACTGATGTACATAATGTGAACAAAATACAAACAATTTACCAAGAAGTCCTTAACAAAGAACTTTCCGAAAATAGCTGCTCTGATAGATTGATAACTTATCTGTCATTGATAAAATGTAAGGATAATTTTATGTCTCAGTTTGTCCAGCAAATATTAAAGCCAATTTGTGAGGAAAACCATAGACAGTACAGGAAGCAAATCCTTCTAAGTCTGGTGCCACAGGATAGGCCAGAACTGTTGCAAGTAGCCTCGGAAACCATGCACAACAATGAACCTCACAAAGAATTCAAACTCACTCCTGAAAATATGCTTGAGTTATGTTACCTGGAGAAGACTCACTGGCTACTCAAAGCAGCTCAAGTATACAAAAATCAACTGCATGATATGAAAAACATAACATTCAAAATCAACAATTTCACCAAACAAATCCTGATAATGGTGCTCATAGATCTCACAAACAGCCCTGAATCATATGACCTGCCTTCTCTTATACATCAGCTGACAAATATATTCTCAATTCTTGATACTTACACCACATCAGATGATCAATTACAGTTCTATCTAACAGAAGTGAAAAGAGAGTTAACAATTATAAAATTTTGCTTGGAAAGCAACTGCAAAATCATGACAACCTCCATATTCAGTCAAGTATTGGCACAGAGTGCACTTGCTGTGATATCTCAGGTGTGTCGGCTATCGAAAGTCGACCGGTATAAAGTCTCTAGACTGTTGAATACAAACAATGAATTTTTAAATGAGCTCATGTCTCTGGGCAACAAAATTCCCTTGAAAAGGAAAGGCGCAAACGGCGCTAATTGGGACATACTAACGTACAACAGTTACTGTGCAATAACGAAAGTGATCGACACTATATTAAACTCGGCAGAAGGGTTCGAAAACGCTAATGAAACCTCGTCTTTAGATGAGATAAAACGCCTTCTGCTATCTATACAACCTTTGCAAAGCTGCTTGGAGGTGATAGAAAACATTTTCTCGTGCCTTTTCTTAAGATACGAGTACCTGTCTTGCCATGAGCATAGTCAGGATCTTGGGACGCAGCAGTGCGGGGCGCTTTCAGAATGTTCCTATTTCAATTCCAAGAAACAGACCAAAAATCCTATAAACACGATAAGCAATAATTCCGGGTTCATGTGCAACTCTTTTACAACCCAGCATATCTTGAACACGCTAAAACTTTGTTTGGAAAAGCTGGAAGAAAACGTGGTAATTGATGATTTAGAAACAAATGTGAAGGAAAGATTCAAACACTTGCTTAAGGTTGTGAACCACTCTATCTGGAAGTTGCAACTCGTTTCGAACTTGTCTCCTGACACGAGTCCCCTGCTCCTGAAGTTGTGCTTGGATTACGTAGAAGTAGACGACAGCAGTGAAGATGAGTCTCGGGAAATGGATGCGAAACCTTCGAGAAAGAAGCCTAAGGTCAGGCGCCGGCAATCACACAGATATGAGGCGGATCATCCTATGGTTTCATCAACCATATCAGCTATCGATGATTGTGAGTGGTTTATGAAATTTCAATAATCCCGTAGCTTGGTTTTTAAAACCTATGTTAACAACGGGCAATACCAGCTAGTTGCCTGTTACAGTTCTACAGAAAAGAATTAAATTAAATTTATAATGTCTATTGTCTAAATCTACAGATTTCTTAAATATTATTATCTGTAGATTTATACCAAATAGTTGAACTCATTTTCAATCATCTATTTCAGTGTGTGTTTCGACGTCAGGAAGCACAATTGATTTCATCTCCATCATGCTTGCTAAACCTACGAGTCTTGTGGCCCTCGCCTTATACCATAACGACTTCACAAAAGCCAATCAGATTCTCGAGGTGAGTCTAAACTCTGAATTTGTTCAACTCTATATATGTTGAGTGCCCTGAGATGCCAGATATAGTTCGCAATAATACCACAAAGTTGCACTATCGCTTTAGTTCTTAAACAAACTTAGTGTGTAATCTCGTGATTATTTTAACGTCCTTCAAGCGAAGTCGATCTTTCGGCATTACCCGTAAAGGCGCCAGCAATTCCATTACCTACGTGTTTTGTTTTGCGGCCAGCAATGGAAATTGCCGTCATCGAAATTGATATACCTAAATATATCGTTTATACGAGTATATTATTATGTTTTGTTGGAAATTCTAAGCTTTTTTTAATGTTTTGTTGGAGCTAAGCTGTTTTTATTTTTATTTTTATTGAAAAATATCTTAACGACAACGCATTTTATAATTACGTAATTAAAATGCTATAATAAAATACAAATCAACAGTAACTGCTTAAAGAGTCCTCAAGAAATGACCAAACTCTTCATAGCAGTTTCTTTCTCGCTCCGTGGGCTCGTACTGAATGACGTCCCCTCTCTTCGTGATGAACACGCCTGGTGGGTTCAGAAGTAGATAGTTCTTCGCTTCTTGTATCGTTTGCTGAGGCTTAAAGAACTTGCAACACAGACAGGAGCACCAACCTAGAAATTAGATGATGAAGTTGAATTTTTTTCCAAAATAAATTGATAAGCCAAAATTTACTTCTTACACAACGGCCAAATTCGAAGTGAAATGGCTGGCTTTCAAACCTCAATACATCACTTACCTTTTGTGCACCACAAAGGAATAGCGATCGCAAGATACACAGCTAGCCAAATGACGGCTATCTTCCATAGATTCTGAGCCAGATACTTAAAGTCCTTTTCCTTTCTAATAAACTCTGTTATCAAACATCTTATAGCGTCTATGCCGATGCCTTCAAGGTCTTGATCAGTGCAACTATTTGTCGTCTTGAAAGTAACTATTATTTTAATAGACTTCATAAGCCCCGTTTTGGTGTCATCTGAAAATTTAGTTAAATCATTCAACCTTCATCATCATCATCAGTTTATGTCATCCAGCATCTGCCTGCAGTCTTTCGCTGGTCGTCATCCCACTTGGCCGGAGGGCGTACCACACTACGTGTACCGAGTCGTCATTACAATAGCTAAAAGGTTTTTCAGCTTTAAAACTAGGTATATTTGTACACCAAACTTACCGAAATCAACAGGGTCATAAAATCCGATGGAATTATTATCTTCCGTGCCATAATAATATTCGCTGACTAGTAGCAAGCGATCGTAGATTACTGTTTCGTCGGCGGTGTTCTTCGGTTTGGTCTGATTTCGGCGATATTCCTAAAAGAATTTCGAAACAATTGTATGAAGTGAATCAGGAACAATATTGTTTGCATAGAAACAGCTGTGTTATCAAACTGTGTACCAGACGGTCATTTACATCAAATTCTTACTGATAACATTTGGGGATACCGATAATATTGCATGAATAAATATGTAGTTACAATTACCAAATGTTGTTATTGATATTGGTACCACGAACGATGATTCAATTAATTTAAAACTCAAAACACCTACCGATTTTAGCTTCGTATAAGTTCTGTTGTGAATCTCTGTCAAAAACATGTTCCAGACCTTAGACTCTGCACTTTTATCTTGCAAAAGTGCGTTAGAACGACTTCTTTTCATCAATATTTCGTAATCTTTGCTTGCCATCCTAAAGAAATGATAGGTATTGAAGTCGTTTATGGGAGCGGAGTCGTCCCATCAGGAACGAGCGGGATGACGAGATGGGTGTTTTAAATTATGTGATTGGTCGATTCCGCTCCTCTCCACATCAATAGTACGAGTATATGAAGTACAGGAATAAGAAAATGTACGTTACTTACGCGTGAAATTCTTTAAATAAATTACTTTCGTTTGTGAAGAGGTCACCGGCACTTGTGACCAAGCCGTAGTCATTTTCGCCAATATTCAAGTCTACTTTGAGGTCGTCGTTATCTCTTTGGAAAATATTATATGGTTCTTGCAAGAGCTCCTCATCTTGTTCGGCCCGAGAGGATTTGGCATATGTTTGAACAAAAAATAAATATATAATTATCGCAATAATACAGCTACCGCTTTCCATATTCTTGACAACTATTTTCTGTCAGGTATAAATTAGGTTTTATTTAATAGTTAGTAAGGATCTTTTAAAAAGGTTTCACGATGCAATTTAAACAAAGAGAATTGCAAAGTTATAAGTAAATGGACCATTTGTTATTTTCAGATGTTTGATTTAGCAGATTCGGAGATCGCAACCGAAGTAACGTTCACAGAGCAGTTCAGAAATTTAGTTGCTAAGATTAAGAACATCATCTACTATCGAGATAACACAAGATACCCCACCAAAGAACTCTCAGCTTTATCAGTCGTGTCAACGGAAGTTATGGGACTTGTCGAAGGTTTTCTAGCGTCAAACAGAGCGCCTAACTCTTTCGACGTAATGGAGTTAGGCGCTAGACATCCACACTTGCAGCTGTATAACCACCAAAACTCACCTTTCATTAACGCTGTCGATATATTACTGAGCAGCGGCCTCAACCGAGAGATCACGTACGGACTTATAAACGTGGTGGAGAGAAAACTAGCTGAAGTCAGATGTTCCACAGACATTGCAGCAGTAAAGAAGACAAACTACATCCGCTTCGTTGAAGACATTGCCAGCGTTACCTTCGAAATATTCGGAAACACAGAGAAGTCATTCAACTTTGTCGATAACATCTGTGGATTGATCACGGATTGTCGAGTACCGATCAAACACAAAGAGTTCTGCAAGTTAAACCAGCTGTCCAAAGAACTGAGGCAGTCTTGTGAAGATCTGGCTTGTATTGTCAGCGCCTGTGAAGATAAGTCTTTAGATCAAAATTTACTGCAAAAATACCACCAGATATTCATGAACGTAGTCGCCGCTTCCGATAAGGATCTGTGTAACGTCGGCGAAGTGTCTCGCCATGGAACTAAAAAGGCCAGGATACCGTATCTGAGAATGTGCTACATTTATTGCAAAACGGTCTCGCAGTTGGAGCAAGAAGAGAAAACCACAGAAATCGTAACAGATATGCCGTACTTCGCAGTACTGGAGAAACCATTACACGATATATTTGGAAACATGATAAACAACAAAGATATCCCAGTCACAAACTTGGAGCCAATTTGCAAAAAGTTGAACGTGAACCTCATACCAAAGCTGATCCTAAACTTTTGTCCGTCTATAGCGCTGTCCGACCCACATAAAGAAGCTACGGAACAAAACTTCAACAACTTGCTTCACATCGTCTACGATTTCAAGAACCCAGAGGAAAATATGTTTTTGGATCCTGTAACCGACTTCGCTCCACTGCCGAGGGCTCCGGACAGCCAGTGCTTAACCTACGTGGTGTTACACAACTGGGTTTTAGCGCATATTATAAAGAAGATCCACACGTCTCCAGACGAGAATAGCTTGCAGCAAAGTATGGATGCTCGCACCAGATGCCTGAACAACTACATGGAGTTGGAAAGGTTTAACGTCACTAAGGATCTGTACGGAAGGAACAAGTACCTGGCGTCACTCCACACCACAGTCGATCTAGATAAACTGTTCGTTTTCATGCCGGAATTAATCGCGGCGGGGAAGATACAAAAATGTTTGAACATCATCGATTCGTTGACTGAACGACAGTCGATGTGCAGCGCGAATCTGAGTAACCTCAGAGATCTGATTCTGTTTAAATTGGCAACAAACCCGAAAATAGCAAACAATTGGAGATATTGCCAGTACCTGCGATGCTCGGAATTGAAGGTGGATCTTATTCTGAATAATTTGAGCAGTTGGCCGGCAGAGGGCTCTATTGAAGTGTTGGATTATCTGCGGTTTCTTTTGAGCCAAGAGTCTCTGGAGGATGGCTTGTATGAGAAATGCTCCGATTGGATGGTCAAGATTCCTTTGTATGACCAGGTAACTATTATTGATGAATTTACTTTTTAAAATGCATATTTACACATTATATTTTTTTAATATGCTACATACATTTTTATTTATAGATTGCATCGATAATGGGCGTAAACCACTGGTACATCATTTACGAAAAATCAATAGAAAACCCCGAAAACATTATTGAGATTCTGATGGATAGCCAACAGGTAAAACAATATTTCAAAGTACTATATTCATAAGAAAGCACGTTGTTGCTCTACTAAACAACGGGTTTCATCCACATAACATAAATTACATATTTTATCCCTTTTTAGTTCAAACTGTGCTTGGAATGGGCGGATGTGCACGACGTATCCGAAAACATGAAAAATCTAATTGTCATGAACCTCCTTAGGCAGTTGTTCGAATACACGAACCAAGCTACTCCGGCCCTCGTCAAAGAACTGCTCCTAAGGCTGCCTTCCTCTCAAGCCATGGATCTTATCCAAGATGAGATGTCGAAAGTCAGGAACATCGAAATTCTCCAAGTCTGCATAGACTTTGTTACAGAAAACTCAACCGATTGGAAGAGCTTTGAAAATATCAAGATAGGCCAACAGATAATGCTCGAAATTTATCCCAACTTGCGTTACATGTTTTGGGATCTGATCGAAAATCCTCTGCTGATGATTGAGCAGTTCCTCATGAACTCCAAATTAGATGTTCTTGCTAATATTCTCAATAAAGTAGCGCCGAATCTGAAGGCAGATTCCAGCGGGGACAAGCTTTACTACAACATAAAGTCTATGGAGAGCTTGGTGATTTCTCGCAACGCCGTAGACGCTCTGCTTAGGTTCTATGCGGAGAAAGCTTTAGACATGAGGAACCCGAGAAACGTTTGTCCCGTGCCGCCGAAACCAAGTGATGATTCCTTGCTGCAGTCCATAGACTCGATAAGCATAGAAGCGGCTAACAGACCCTTTGTGATGCCGGATCAGATACCTACGAAAGATCAATGGGTTGAGGACTATTCCGTTGATCGATGCATGTTGTGCCATACGTCTATATTCTCCATGATAATCAGGAGGCACCATTGCAGAAGATGCGGACGACTGGTTTGCCATGCCTGTTCAAGGCATAGAATGCAGGTAATAATTTTAATCAATAAGGTCTAAAATGTATTACGAATTACAGCGGATTAACTTCTAGCTTTGTTGTGTTCTTCTAAACTGAAATTGACTGATTTTCGCAGCTACCAACATACCCCAGCGGAGTGAAATTCCGCGTTTGCGAAGACTGTTTCACCCAAACAATGAACCGCAAATCCAAATCCTACCAGGACAACATGATCATCAGTTCCAACTCCGATTCAGGGAACAGCGGAGTCACTTGCTTCGACTGGTGTCTTACAACAAACGCCTCTAAGAATGACGTTGTTAGAGTCGAGTTTAGCTTCGAGTTTACGCCGAACGTGACGCTTTGCTTGTCGATAATGAAGATGCACTCGATAAACTTGGACTACCCGCGGTTTTTGCTGGACCGGAGCGATGAGGTGGCGCGCGAGTTGTCGAGTGGTGGGGATGCAAGGTTGTTAGTGCGGGCACGACGATCGCTTCTTCTGGCGGCTGCTGAACTCTACTCCAGAACACATCATGAAAGCACGTAAGAATAATTATACTTGTAGTTTAGTTATAACTTCTATGTAACACTGTCCGAGCGGTCGTGGTTTTGTTTTCGAAACTCAGGTTTTTAAAGGTTTGCTGTAGGCCTTACAAAACTCTTGGTTAGTCATATAAATTCTTGCTGAGAGGATCATGATATTTCACTATTCTTTGTCTACTGACAAGCTGGCGTGTAGTAACACGTCAAGGAAAAAAGACGTATCTGACATTTTTGTCAATACCGAACTACAGAGAAACATTAATGAGTGATAAACTCATTAAACGTTTCTATGTAGTTCGGTATTAAAAAACATTACTGCAGAAATAAATATGATAAAGAACTTTCCATTTCAAAAGTGGTGATTTTTGTGTGTGTGTGTATGTGTGGTGTTTTGGAGCACTCATAGAAGTTATTCGCACATTTGCACTTTGCCGTAAAGTAACTTCCGAGTTT
Source organism: Eupithecia abbreviata (assembly GCA_943735965.1). NCBI lineage: Eukaryota > Metazoa > Arthropoda > Insecta > Lepidoptera > Geometridae > Eupithecia > Eupithecia abbreviata. The sequence continues at coordinate 5,561,788 of OX030991.1, read as the reverse complement.
GCTTAGTAACGCTAAAAACTAAGTAACTTTGTTGCTAAGTTACGAAAGTTATATAGCCACAACTGTTTGTTTCAGCGAGTGGTCGGGCCGAGTGGGTGCGGGTGTCGGCGCGGGCGCAGGCGTCGCTGAGACGGGCGCTGCGCACGCGGCGCGCTGCCTCGCGCACGCAGACGCCATGGCTACGCTCGTCAAACATCAGGTCCAGCATCTAGTGCCGCAGCAGGGCGCGCATCCTAGTGAGTCATTAGCATTACTCATTATAGTATATGATTGACGAGTTTTTTACAGAGTAACTTGCCCTAACGGTCCTATGATTTACAAGAGATAAAAAAAAAATGCTCCTCTACTGCGATCACCAGTCCGTTTGCAAAGCGTAGTGGGTTACCGTATGTGTGCTGATAATGTGGGAGATATAATATTTTTAAAATTTTTAATAATGACTTTAGTGTTATTGTACTTACGTAATAACCATGATAGTTTCTAAAGTTTTTTTATAATACTTTACAAGACTATTAATTTTTCTTTTTTTAGTCACCTCTTCCCGTATGTCGGAATAGGTTACTTAAGGAAATACATTTATTAGATTTTTTACTTTTCGAAACGACACTTATTGACTATTTTGATGCACATCTCCGATTCATTTGTGTGCTGTGTCCCAAATAAATAATTTGGGGTTAATGAATAGAATGAATGGGGAATGAGTTGCATTGGCCTCACTTGCATCTTGCATCTGACTCATGATGTACCTGCACTTACATTTGAGGCGTTGATTCATCCAAGCTATGACGTATTCTAATGTTCTACAGGCCAAATCGTCCGCTCCCTACTAGAAGCCGAGAAATGGGAGCTAGCGTTGGAAATTGCAACAAAGTCCGGTCTTCCCAGAAACAGCGTGCTGGCAGCGTGGGGCAAAGCTTGTCTGAAAGCAGGTAATTTGTTATGGATATTTTCTTTATTTATTTAAATGGTACATAAAACAGAATACAATCAACTATTATACAAATAGAAGAACACAATAATTAAAACTAGATTGTATCCCTAAATACATATGTGTACACAGCATGTTCAAAGAGCAGTTCTATGTGAAGCAAATACTAATTTATATTTCTTTTTATAGGTTTCTTTTCACTCCTATACTTTATAAAGCTAGGTTAAAAAGATTAAAGTCAAGACTAATCAAAATCGCTGGCACTTTATTTACTACAAGCCTCTGCCAACTAGGTACTTCGCACGCTTTTTTTCTAGGGAAATAGATATTTGTCTTATTTCAGGTCTAATACTAGCAGTGGCGTAGCTATCGTAGGGCTGGGCGGTGCAGTGCACCAGGGCCCTGAAGCTCATGGGGCCCTCTAATCTAAGCTTTGAAAAGATAGGGTCAGCCAGCTTCCGAAGCTAGGTTTCAAGCCTGCTCATAAGTGTTTTTTACTGATTTTAAATGAACATCAACAATCACAGAATTCTATATTTTTTTGTTAGTATTATTATTTGGTAGTTTGGTTGAGTACGTCCGTAGCACATTGTATCAGCGATAAGCTCACGTGCTTGACGCCCTTGACGGTCGTGAGATCAATTCGACTATTCCTCCCGTCAACTTTTTAGTTAATTTTTCATTCGCTCTTACTTTACATCTATTCTAATGTATGATGTTCATTGATACGTGGAAACTGTAAAGAGGGGCGGTGAGGGCCCGATTCCTTTTCTATGCACCGGGGCCCTTGTCCACTTAGCTACGCCACTGATACTATGACTGTCTATGAAGTTTCGGGTATCCGTTCAGTAGCTTTGCGGTTTTAATGACGCTAAAATCTGAACATTTTGCAAACGTTGGCCATTATAATATCATTAGGATTTAGTACTATTTATAATAAAATATTTTCATAATTTCTATAAAAGACTTATAACGAAACTAGTATCATTGTTTCTGATTATGCAGGTTGCTTCAGACAGGCGCGGGAAAAATTCGCGCATTGCTTCAAGAGTGCACTGAACATATGCTCAGAGGTTACTGAAGAGAGTGACTTGAAAGAGACGTCGGAGAGCCCTTTTGTTAACCGCAGGTGAGTAGCTAGAGTAGCTCTAATAATAGCGGGGAATATGGTTTTCCTCTGCCTTGGCAGTTGCGGCTTAAGAACCGACCCTTTTACCTTACCTTGAAGTTTGGTTTTTAAAACGCAATCGGCTCTTTACCCTCAGTCGCTAAAGCCGACTGAGGGTCTATCTGAGAAGGGCAATCTGCTTGTCAAGCGTGGTGACTATGACGATAGCTATATAGTTAGGTTAGTTAGTGGAGGCACGTTCAGGTGTGGATGGTATGTGTGCGAATGCGATGGAGTGTGATTTGGAATAGACTGCTCTGGACTAGGATAGTGTAACTAAAATGGCTCACGACGATTAATTGTTAAGGCTAACTCCTAGTAGCGAAGGTCCTACTGAGACGCAGCATGCTGCGGGTTCGTTCACCGCCTCGGGACAATTTGCTCTTAGTCTGGGTGTTTCTATGTATGTAACATGTTAGCAAGCAAAATATTTAAGGTAAAACTTGCGCATCGCCAATATCTTTAGACACGCTACATGGCGCGACTTATATATTTAATCAGGTTTCCTCCTCATAGCGCTGCTTAATTTAGCTCTAGACTATGCTGTGTAAAATGTCATCTATAAATAATACTTTACTTTTTCAGATTGCGCAGTATAAGATGCTCCGAGCGAACAAGTTCCATCTCCAGCGTCCAATCAGACGGACGGCCGCGCTCCAACCCTCCGCTTCTGAACGAGATCGTCAGCATGCTTGAAGACATGAACTATCCCGTCAACCAAAACTTGCTGCACAAGGCTGAAACTATCAAGGTAATATTTTCAAAGGGTTCAGTGCAAACAGGTATCTTAGCCTGTTTGCACGGAAATCTTTGAAAAGTAAACTCGTTGAAATTTAAGGCAAGACTGACTAGAAGAGTCTTTACTAGCCCATTTATTAAAAGCGTCCATACACTTTCAGAACACCAACGAAAAGCTAACATCAATGAATACAAGTAAAAAGAAGATCCACCTAACAGAACCCGCGCTGAACATAATGCACACGCTGGCCAGCGTTAAGAAGATCAAGCAAGGCGACTACAGTGACTTCCAAACCGCTACTGTCCAGCCTAAGAAGAGCTTGGCTCAAGGTAATTATAACCAACCTATACCTATTTACCACAACTAACAGAACCCGCGCTGAACCTAATGCACACGCTGGCCAGCGTTAAGAAGATCAAGCAAGGCGACTACAGTGACTTCCAAACCGCTACTGTCCAGCCTAAGAAGAGCTTGGCTCAAGGTAATTATAACCAACCTATACCTATTTACCACAACTAACAGAACCCGCGCTGAACCTAATGCACACGCTGGCCAGCGTTAAGAAGATCAAGCAAGGCGACTATAGTGACTTCGAAACCGCTACCGTCCAGCCTAAGAAGAGCTTGCTCAAGGTAATTATAACCAACCTATACCTATTTACCACAACTAACAGAACCCGCGCTGAACATAATGCACACGCTGGCCAGCGTTAAGAAGATCAAGCAAGGCGACTACAGTGACTTCCAAACCGCTACCGTCCAGCCTAAGAAGAGCTTGGCTCAAGGTAATTATAACCAACCTATACCTATTTACCACAACTAACAGAACCCGCGCTCAACATAATGCACACGCTGGCCAGCGTTAAGAAGATCAAGCAAAGCGACTACAGTGACTTCTAAACCTGTTAAAACTATTGAGAAAAATTAACATTATAAATGATACCCTTACCCTTTGATAAGTTTTAGCAATAAAATTAATATATCTATTCTTTTTTTGTTTTACTCTAGTGCTTAAATTGATAAAAACTATTGGTTTTCGTGATAAAACTCAGACGAAACAAAATTGAGGTTTATTTTTCACTGTGCGCGGGTAGATGCTAGTCCTTTCTTTAACGCGTTCTAAAACTGTCAGTAGCTGTCGTGGCTGTATGTACTAAAACAGCTATTTTCTATTCTTCTTATTATCATCTCACCTTATCATATCATATATCTTATTATTTTACTTCCCAGGTCTTCTGAGAAGGAACAACAACCACCCAGAACCAAAAGTAGATCTCAACAAGAAGCTAGACCCTTTCTTCTACCAAGAATGCGTTTACTATCTCAGTAACTACGGATCTCACACTGCCAACATAGCGTTTAACATGAAGCATAGCAATATGGTTGAAGTACTGAAGTACTGTTATGACAACATTGTCGAGAAGGAGACTTTCACTGAATCGGTTTATATGGAATGCTTGAAGAAGGATAAAGTCAATGAATTGTTCAATGCTATGAATGAAATGGATAGTACTTTGGATATGTGGGCTGTAAGTATGTTTTTTTCTTTTTAGGGTTCCGTACAAAAGGTAAAAAGGAATCCTTAGCCATCTTACACATAAAACAGATATAAATACTTTGAATAGAGGAAGTCTAAAGGGCGGCCTTATCCTAGGTATTATGGTATGTAATGTAGTGTGAGTATTTGTTATCTTTTTTCTAAATATCTAAACAACATTCTATTTTGTTCCTTCATGTCCAGTCCATCCTAAGGTTGCTTGGAAGAGCTCGCTTTTTTGTTCATTAGACCATAGACAAGAAATTGTTAATCCACTTTTCAGGACTACATAATGCACATATGCCGGACCCTAGAGATGTCGAAACGCCTCGACGCGCTATACAACGTGCAATGCGCGAGCGGACAGAATGCGCGCGCCGCGGCCACGTGCGCGCTGATATACTCGCGCCCGCTGAAAGCTAACTCATTCGCGGCCACGCTACACGCTAGGCAGCACCATCTAGCGGCTGCTATGCAGCATCTCTACCGGTGTGTGCCAGTCTCAGCCAAAAATAGTGAGTATTCCATAAATAAATAATGCTCCAAGCTAAGTAGAGCTTGTGTTATCGATACTAGATGACTGTTGTATTTATAACAAGGTATTACATATATATTTTTGATTATGCATAGAAAATACCAGCAGATAGTACAAATATTTGTTCCAAGGCGGTAATCGAACCCGCAAATTCCTGCTTCGCAGTCGGACGTGCTTTGATGTTGTGTGTGTGTGTGACGTCTAGGGTCATTTCATGAACGTATTGTTCGAGTGAGATAGTTGCGATATAACTCAAAAACATTTTTATTTTCCTCACACGAAATTTGAAATCCCTCGAAACATAAGAAATTACTTAATAGAAATAACTCCATCGAACACCATCAGCGTCTGTCAAAACCATAATTCCGCTCTATCGGACCGTTACTATTATTATATTCTCTAGTTAGATAATTTCTGATGTGAAACCCTTTATTACAGAAACAACCGACTCAAAATCCTTCCAATTCAACCTCGACAAAGTAACGATAGAGAACCTAATGACAACAATAACTCGACAAATCGAAGTCGCCAAATACCTAGCAACGTGCGAAGCGACCGGTCGACTCAACGACAAAGTTCTCGACGAAGTTATACCGATCCAGGCGAAGAGAGATTCAGAGAGTGAGATTATAAGGCCATTGACATTGTTCGGGTCGAATACTGATAAAATAAGACTGGTTGCGATTATTCTAGCTACTGGACCAAAGATAGAGGGTGGTTTTGATTTGGCTACGAAGTGAGTATCTAATTTTAACGAAAGAGTGAATAATGCTGGAAAATCTACACAACCGACGACATTGCCTGATTCTCAATAGGCATGATGAAAGACAGTAACTAAAAATCACGAAAATTATATATTTCCCTCATTATTCCTGATCCTTAAATTACAAACACGTATTATATTTTTAATTTTCATTGAGATTTATTATTTTGATCAAATAAAACTATGAATTACAAGTCGCCAAGACACGTTGAATACCATGAGCATTACAAAAGTGTGACGTCATGCCGTCATAATATGTAATGTACAGAATAACTGGTTTATGTATCTTCTACCTACGTCATAGGCTCTAGACAGACGGACTGCATTTCAACTGCAAATTGCAGTTTGAATGCAGTTAACACGACTGCAATAGGACTGCATACCAACCGCGCAGTCCGTTTGCAGTTGAAATGCAGTCCATCTGTCTAGAGCCATACAGTCACTTTCCATCCACCATCCGACAAGAGATTGCGGTCAAACGCTGATCTATTGACTATAAAAAAAATGAGCATCTATCCCCAACCTGGCTACTACACCACTGCCAGGCATAGGCCTCCGAATTCTTAAGATTTGTGTTACTTTCAGGGTAATAACGGAACACAAATTGGACTCTATGAACATTTACACGCACGTCGCGAGATATCTTGTGAACATGGACCGGTTTATGGAAGTGAAGATTCTGGCAAATGCTATAAGAGTTTCAAAAGAAACTGCAGCTAGGTAAGTTCCAATCGTGTTCAATAAATCCTATAACAAAAATATTAAATATCACAAAAAAATCCGTAACGTACAGATTGCAGAGTTCCATGATTCTATGGGTGATCATCATCATCATCACCTATAGCACCTAACCTAACCTATAGCAGTCCAGTGCTGGACATAGGCCTCCCCCAATGAGCGCCATAGCGCCTTGTCTTCAGCTTGCCGCATCCAGCATCTACCTGCAGTCTTGCGCAGGTCGTCATCCCACCTGGTCGGAGGGAGTCCTGGTCTCCACTCGAGAACACGTTTGCCCCAGCGGCCGTCGGTTCTTCGCGAGATATGGCCGGCCCACTGCTACTTCAGCATGCTAATTCTTAGAGCTATGTCGATAACGTTGGTTCTCTGTCGGATGTATTCGTAACGAATCCTATCCTTCAGAGAAGCTTAGCATAGCTCTTTCCTTAGCTCGCTGAGCGACTTTGAACTAGTGGGCCAGCCCTATCGTGAGTGTCCACGTCCACGTCCTATCGGTGATGTTTGTGTGGATTAATTAAGTACTTATGTCATTTAATGGGATGAAATGAAATGAAAAGTTTTTATTTCTTTAAGCTTACATTATAAGCACTTAGACAGGTCATATTCACTTCAATTTTTTGTCCACCAGTGGAAGAAGTGAGAAGAAACCACTAGTATGTTCATAACTTATGTGTCTAGTACATTTGATTTGCTTATTTGTAAGTTGGTAGATTTTGAGTTGGAGCAAAACTCGTTCCAAGTTTTTTTATCTTCTAAGTAATCTGATATTTTGTAATAAGCTTTTTTACAAAGAATATGTTTCACAATTTTTTTAAATTTATTTATTGATAATTTTTGCAACACACTTGGAGTTTTGTTGTAGAAGCGGATACATTGCCCTTTAAGAGATACATTTATCTTGTGTAGCCTAGTTGTGGGCACAGCGAGTTTATCCTTATTTCTAGATATTTACCATGATTTGATTAACTTACTCGCAGTGCCTTCAGTTATTCCGTGATCATGGTGCCGAAATATTGGAAAACTCAAAAATCAAATCATGGTAAATATCAAATGACATTGCTATTAAATGACTTTAGTGTAATAACTATGATAGTTTCGAAAGTTTTAAGTATATTTATGTTGATTCCAGTCTAATGAGCGACCAAGTATTGGAGGCGGGCGTCGGCGCGGTGGTCGCGCGGTGCGAGGCGCGCGGGCAGATGTACGACGAGCAGGCTGAGATACTCATCGCGGATGTACACAGCGTCACTATAAAGGTACACTTTACATCTGCACATATACTGCTAACCGAAAAGCCCCCAAACAAGGGGGCTTTACACTAATTACCCTGCATCGGCCCTTATGACACCCACAACGGGCGGAATAGGAGGAATTTTACGCCGCTGTGACCGCCCAGGTCTTCTAAGGGTCGGTACATATCTGACTGAAAATGCGTCGCGTAACGCCAGAACTGGCAAATATATAATAAAACATTCAACCGATTATGCGTTAGTGCGTCGATCGTACAGCGTCTGTTACGTTTCCGTCAACGCATAGTCGGTCGACGTGACGTGTCGCGATACGTGAACTTTGTATGATGCATTCAGATGCACATCAGCAGATCGTTTGTTTACTGGCCGTTCGAACTGACTAGACGCGTAATGTGGCAGGTCTAATATGACCGATTAGACGCGATGATACGCTCGACGCATTTTTCGTCAGATATGTACCAACCCTAATTCTAACAATTTTTTTTTCAAATGCTCAATTTATGCTATTTTTTTCCAGATTTCATGCTATCTGGTTTGTCGGAACGTCAGCAGTGCGTACATACTAGCCGCTCGAAATGAACGCACTAACGATTTGCGCCGCATATCGCAAGCAGCCGAGCGAATAGGCAATGATCAAGTCAGGAACGCTTGCATCAAAAGACTCACGTCTAAGAATGTCTTGTAGATGTAATGAGTGCAACTTACGCAAAACAAACTTTAGTAGAAACGCTTTAAATTGCATTATGAATAAATCATACCAAGGAGTTTACCCTAAGGTGCCAGTATTCAAATATTATTGTAAGAATTGCAATACATACTCAATTATTATTGTTATTCCTCAGTGTTATTCTATTAAAAATGGTATTATTCTAAGCTTAGTTTTGTTATTAATTGAAAGGTTATTATATTTTATTAAATAGTAGCCTATGTATTTTTGATTTATATTGGTCTCATGTTGTGATAAGTAATGAAGTTGTATCTAAAAAAGTTCTGCAGATATTTTATTAAAATATATAAAATAAAATGTTATTCTTCTACATGACTGTTTGTTTTTGTTATTACTTTACTAAGAACAGAATATATTCTAGTAGCCTACTACAATGTACAAGGTTGTATGATAGAAAATAATAGCAATAAGTGGTCCTATGGATGCTAACAAATTGATAGCCCTCCGATACAGTAGTTCAACTAGTTGTACAAATAATACACCACTGTATCATTAGTCCAACTACAAAAAATACAAGCAAATCCCCCAGGGGATTTGCTTGTATTTTTTGGAAGGACAACCCAGGTTGTCCTTCCTAGAATCTTGAATTCATATAAACATAGCATTCAAAGTTAAACAAAAGACAATCAGCTGGCAGTAAATATTTTTTATTAAATTAAAATAAGGTACTTAATGTAAAAATATGGTTCATTGGACACATGGTCAATAACTGTAGCGCCTGCGTCACTAGCACAGGCAGGACCCCAACTCTTCAATCTCACTCGTAAGAGAAGAGCACAGTTCAATGGACCTTGTCCTACGCCTACAAGCGAAGACATCACAGAATGCCTGCAATACCTCACTTATATAGCGCACTCTTTTAATCAGTCTTGACACATTGTCACAACTACACTATTTACTGAGTGGCCATTGCCTTCTTCTTAGGTTTTTTGAGACGTTTCAAACCATTCACACTTGTTTTTAATAAATTGGAGTATGCTGTTGTAAACACTTCAACGTCCCTTTGTTCTACTACTGTGGATAGCTTCTTGCTCTTTGATTGTGCCCGAATTAAACACTTGAATTCAGGGTTCTTAACTGCTGGTGTGCCATCCCTTGGATGTGGTGTGGTGCGTCCATCATCTAGAAGCAAAGAATTCAATTTCCTGTTTATTGGCAACTCGTTTAAATGTATATATTTTGACTGTATTGGTTAAAAGTCTGACATTTTCACCGCTCAAAGGGATTGTAGACCTGATTATTTGATATTAAATTCAATCAAAGTAATACCTTAAAACGGTTTTTGACTGACGATCTGATCCTAATAAGGGTTACTTTTGGGAAAAGAACACATAAAAAACCCCAATGGACTAGAACCCAAACAATTAGGTACCTAGGCACCAGGTACTTTCATTAAATATGTAGGGATAAGTAAATATAGACTGAAGCAACATAATCAAAGTTTACTTACATCGTTTCATAGTCATGGTTATGGCACCAGCAGAACGGGCTTTTTGAAAAAGCTTAGTCAGCTCAGCTAGGAACTGAAACATAATGAGATATTTTTCACTTGAGTTCGGACACATCAATCATATTTCCGATAACCTGTTCAAGTATGATACGTACCTCTTCATTTTTCAATAAAACCATTATTGTATATTTTTTTAAGTTTTTAGAAGAGTTGACAGATGTGATTCTATTTATCTGTAGATTAGCACATTGTCGCAATTTCTACAAATTTTGTTCAACACAACACGACGAAGTTTTGCCACACAACCAACAGTGTTGCCAACTAGGCAAATCAAAATGTGCGACGCCCGTATCTTAGTATTCATCTAAGGTGCTATGGCCAAAAGATATTCCTTCATAGCATTCCTTTTTTTGGGAAAAAAATACGTTTAATATTTGTAAAATTAAACACATTTATTATTATGACAACATAAAATTAATATTAAAGATATAAATATTTGTTTTTTGCTATCAATAATTATCCAAATATCTAAACATCTTTTACCATTATATGTAATATCAAAGTGCTTTATTTCCTTTAGACCTTACAGGACTCTTGGGCACGTCACAAAATTTAAATGACATAAGTAAAACTAGGAAATAAAATGATTACTTTGATTTTTTGGTCACTTCAATCTTTTTTAGGTAAAGTAAATAAGCTAACAGTTTTTATCAAAAATATAATAGTGTGAGTGATTAAAATAATACCTGATATAATTATTATTGATAATTATACAAAACCAATATACACAAGTATACTACTTGGGTAGGTAGGTTCGTAACAAATATAATCTCTTACAATAATTATCATGCGCAGTATTGTATTGTATACGATGTTAAGTTCACAGAATGCTTAATGATTATCACGAGCGATTAAAAAGCTTTTAAATAATGTAGGTACTTTCGCAAAACTTGAGCTTATTAGACGTTTGAGTTGAAGTAAATTATGTTATATAGTTGAAGATTTGATGTTTCTGGTACTGAAAACATAAATATTTTCCGTACATAGTTACTACTAGAGATTTGCAACTTAATTTGAACTAAGCAAAATATAATGTGACAGAAATGTACTAAATAGGTCGAAAATCTACCAAATCTAGCATAAATGCTATATTGGCCACACTGGATGAACGAACGAACACGGTAAGAACATGACACGTTGTGAAATTGACGTAATTTGAATTGGAAACAGATGACATTGACGTACATAAAAAAATAAAAAACGCGAAACACCGTAGACATAAACACCACAGCTCAGTCATAGAGAGAGCTCAGTAGTCATCTAATAGTAGTTCGTCGATGCGTAGAATTCTGACAAACTTTTCTCAAAGTTAAGTATTTGAACATACATAATTCCTCAGCTACTACCAATCTGACTTTTTAATTTTATATAAACTTACACCTTTTTTCTGTCCCAAGCCCAACGGAACGTAGGCTGCTTCAATCTTTATTCCGTCCTAGTTGGTCAAGTGCATTATTTATTTATTACTTGTCTACAGAAAAAAGAAGGATCATAGAAGCTGCATAAAACACCAAAGTCAAAACCAGACAAGGCCGGCACTCGAATAAATAGGCACCAGCACAGACCAGAACCAATGGGTAAGTACCTACCTACTTAGGTAACTGTAAGTAAGTACCTTACCTAGGTACCTATCTTAATAATATTTATGAAATTTCTTTCATTTATCCTCACGAAAATCTCGATCGTCACCGATATTAGTAGGTAGGTAGGTATAGGTACCTACCTCAAAATAATTATTTTTTGGGTAAATATCGGATTTTTTCATCTGATTCGAGTTTGAACATCCAGTAGATATGGTACGGAACCCTTACCCTCAGCGTGCTCGCACTTACCGGTATATTTTTAATTCAATGAAGGTAGGTAAAAATTTTCAGCCTTTGTGACTAACCTAACCTACCAATTAAAAGAAAACAAAACAATAACAAATATTTTTATCAGCCGCCGCAAGCTCTTCATTCAGGGTCCGCTTCGTTCACTGTTATCCTCTTCATAAATAGTAGTTATACCTACCGCTTCGTTCATTTGGTTATCACATCCATCACAGACAGAACAAAATTAATCCTCTATTATGCTGGTAGGTAGTATTTTTTTTTCTGCTCTTCTTATCTTTCTTGACGCGTCGGGCGAAGGTCCGCCTTCGACGCAGGAGGTTACGGGTTCGTTTCCCGCCTTGGGTCAATAATTGGTATGATCTAACAATATTTGTTCCGGGTGTTCTGGATTGATATTGAACTTTATTAAATAGGTACTTAATAAACTTTGGTATTTACCTCTGTTTGGAATCTACTGGTACTGTGGGAGACAGCCACACACAGATATGGATACGATTAAATTAGGTAGTCACCGCAAAAAGAGGTTACCTACACTTATTTTTTTTTTTGCGTTGGGATCATACAGCATATCAGGCAGTTGACCTTTGAATATGTTGTACTTATCATAAATAAAAGAATCAAAACAGTTTGCAAACTGGCACCGCCGCGGCTTGTAGTTTGTGTGAAATTTAATAGAAGTCCGACTGATCATACCAACAACGCATACCTAATAATCAACTTCATAACGAACCGGTCTTCACGAAACGAAGACATTCGCCACATTCGCTGGCTTGCATAAAATATGAAGTTATGCGGTAAGCTCTTATGCGCCCTGTACACGTTGGGTCAATGCGTTGGGCCAACGTGTAGAGACCTGCTTGGCGCATGTTGGAAGTTGGCGGCCAACGTTGGCTCGCAAACCGACTAGTGTCGGTTTTTCGTGCACACATCAAAGGATCTTGGCGCGCTCCGTAAACAGTGTTCACACGTTGGCGCATTGGCCCAACGCATTGGCCGAACGTGTACAGGGACCCATTACATATGCCAGAGAATATACAGTGTTTGTGGTATTTATTGGGTGGGACTGACATATTTTTATGTGAGTCGAGTTGCTATATAATGGGCTATAAGCTTTCCCCGGTAGACTCTCTTTTAATGAATTTAGAAGATGCGGGGGGCAACTCGCTAAAACAATATGTCGGTCTCAAAAACAAACATTCTGTATTTATAATACTTGGTAACGTATCTAATGTTCGGGCTCGCAGCAAACTTAAAAACACTGAGTGACTAGTGACTTTAATAGACCCCAAATAATTGCTTTGACAGTTGTTAATGCAGAGTACCTACATACATCTATTATTGAGTCTCTTTATTATGGAACCTATCTTACCCAATAAACCTTCTTTCAGTCCACGCATACGTAGCGGGTGCGGTGGCCACCGCTGGAGTGGTGGGCGGTGCATACGCAGCGTTCCGCGTCTACAAGAGGATCCAAGCAAGCAGGCTGCCGCAGAAATGGAAACTTGTCGGCACATTGCAGGATATCTACGTTTTCCCAGTCAAGTCGTGCGGTGGTGTTCAGTTGGACAAAGCTGAGTGCACTTTTCTAGGCTTGCGATCCGGCTGGTTACGGGACAGGTGAAGTCAAAGATCGTTTTCTCCTCATTTTCTTGGTTATACCTAACTAGCGACCCGCGGCTTCCCCAGCGTGGAAATCTGTGTCAAATGGTTTATCAACCTTCTTCTTGGATCACTCTATCTATAAAAAAAACCGCATCAAAATACGATGCGTAGTTTTAAAGATCTAAGCATACATAGGAACAGACAGACAGCGGGAAGCTACTTTGTTTTATACTACGAGTATCTAGTGATTTACAAATCAGATAGGTTTTTGCGATGCGGGGGTTTTACCAACCCCGACCTAGGCTGCCTGGTAGACGCTTAAACCTTTCCTAAGGAGACAAGGCCAGCGTTGGTGGGAAGGTAATTTGCATATGTGCCAGCGTTTGTCTGCGAAAGGCTAAGAATTTCGGTGTTTTAATCACTTACAAAAAACAATTAAATTGGTGGATACTTTCATCTTCCAGGGTCCTTATGATAACCGATACGAAAGACAACTTCATCACCGCCAGAGCCTTTCCTAAACTGCTTACGATTGATACTAACGTGAAGAATGCTATCCTCACGTTGACCCATAGTGATATGGAACCTCTGCGCGTCGATTTGGCAGAGGTAAACATCACCACCAAGTATTATAGTTACTGTTACTAACTGCGCAAACAAAAACTAAAGACAGGGAACTACGCAAATCCCATACAAACATGAGACGTCACGACCACGTCTCGATACTATCGTCAACCCGACTCAGGATTCAGGTCTCGCAAGCAAGCAATGCCACAAAATATTGTGCACCTTCCTATAATATAATATAGTGAATTGCATAGTATAGTAGTAACATATTGATAGAACACATATTTACAAGTACTATTTGTCATCCCCGTGACCACGACAGTGTGTAAACCTGTTGAAACGTCGGGAAAAATATAAGTAAAATGCGATAAATACCTGTTAAAATAGTACTTGAGCAGAAGGTGACTATAATTTTATATTGGAAAAAGTTTTGATCGTTGACAAAATTTATTTATTTCAGCTCATAGAATCGGGCATTTCTTCGAAAACGGCGTATGTATGGGGCGTCCCTGTCCCGGTCTACGACTGCGGATGGGAAGCCAGTGAATGGCTCTCAAGGTAGGATAGGCACCTACCTACTAAATTCCCAAAACTTAGTAAATCAGTCAGTACAATACCGAAGTGTCACTATTCTTGTGCAGACAATTCAATGTAATCGCCCTATCACAAACGTGAGTAAACAAAAAACTGTATTCATGACCTGCTTTATCAGTGGATCATATAAGTAGGTAACTAATATTATGTCGTGTTTTAGTAAGGTTCCTATTATAGTAGGTCCCAAAGTGTTTTCGTTCTTAATTTCTGCTAAGTTTTGGCCAGATTGACCTCTATCTGAATTCACACAGGCCTTAGGGCGGTCATACACGTCGCAGTTTTAGTCTGATTATCGGATCAGATTGTCTATGGATAGGGTATTGGATTATTCGAAGGTGATTTATGTATAATATATGCCTTCGGATATTCGAATACGGATAATCTGATCCGACAATCGACAATCAGAAAAAAATCGAACGTGTATGGACGCCCTTTCAGTAAATGTTACGTACCTTAGGTATTTTGATTACTGAGTTAACATGACATGTTTTATTCAGGTGCCTCAATAAGACTGCCGGAGATTTCCGACTTGTGTACTACGCATCCGGCAAGTCTCGCGAACTGAGAACGTCAACCAATTCTATCTACAACTTCAAGAAAACTGATACGGTAGGTCATTTTCAATATATGTACTTTCTCCGTCTTCTGTTTTCCAGTCTAAACATAGCAAGCACCCACAAAAATCACATAATATAACAGCTAGTACAGAGCAATTGTATACCATTAATATTTTGAAATGCAAATGTTAAGATATTAACAAAGCCAATACGTATAGTAGGGAACAACTACATATTATAATAGTATATAACAAAGTCGCTACCCGCTGTCTGTCTGTCCCTATCTATGCTTAGATCTTTTAAACTGCGCAACGGATTTTGATACGGATTTTTTGCGGTTCAAATATGTAGATAGTGATTTAAGAGGAAGGTTTAAAAACTATTTGAAATATAGATTTCCTCGAGGGCGAAGGCGCGGGGCGCAGCTAGTAATTATATATATGAGGACCTGGGAACAAAAAAGGGAAAGTGTCTTTTTGTCTGTATAACGTGGTATAACTTTGTAATTGGACATACTCATTATATATTTCCATACTAAACAGGTAACATAATATGTATAAATTCCATTACAGGGTGCACTTCCAGATGAAGTATCATACAACTTGATCAACGAGGCCTCAGTACAAGACTTGAATGAGAAGTTAGAAGACAAAAAGGTGTCACATAGAAACTTCAGGTCTAACTTTACACTCAAGCCGCTCGATAGTACTAAAGCTTTTGAGGAGGATGACTACAGATTTGTGAAAATAGGCGAGAACATTTTCGAGATCATCAAAGCGTGTGGAAGGTAAGTAGAACGAAGGAAATTTAATTGTTGTTTATCACTATCGGCAGTTTAAGAGTTGGTTCACAAGGATTTGGATCAGAAACCAGAACTACCTACCTATACATTGTATGAATTGTAAATAAGTACTAATATAGGTAGGTACTTAGTTGTAATAATATAAAAAAATAACAAATTATTGTTACTTTTTCACGTATTATTTACTAATTAAGTACATAGGTAATCATTTGCAGATGTGTTCTGACTACGATCGACCCAGAAACCGGTATTCGTGACCCCAAAACAGAACCATTGATGACACTCAAAAGGTAAGTATTTATTTAGGTACTTACCTACTGACTTATCGGAGGTAGGTTAGGTTCTGCTGACTGATATAATATATGTATAGTAAAAATATATACTACATATATATATCTATGTATAATAAAAAAATATATATCTATGTAATGTATTGTATTATGTATATCAGTCATCTAGTACCCATAACACAAGCTCTGCTTACTATGGGGCTAGATGAGGCTAGCAATATTTATTTATTTATTTTATTTAATTTTATCCTATAAAACTCCTTTAACTTAAACTCCTCTAACTTTTTCTTTCAGTTATCGCCAATTCGTGAATCCAGCCGAACGTCGTTCGGCGGGCTCTGCCCCACGCCTGGGCATCCAGTTGGCGCTGCGGAGCGGCCCTGGAGGACTCGTATCTCTCAACGATCCCATTTACTTCGGGAATAATTAAAATCTTGTTGTTATATTTTATTTAGCTTCGTAAGGAAAGATGTTTGAACATTTACATTTTGGTTATCCCCAATTTTAATAACTGCAAGCGCAGCCTGCATGGCGAATATAAACGCTATTGTTAAGCTCACTTTGTTTATTTCATCCTGATTTAATCAGACTATAATTACAGTACACTACACCCTAGCCAGTTGTTAGTAAATCTACTAGAATCATAGTTATTTAAATTATGTACAATACAAGCTAATACATAAGGGGGGCGGCGCGGCGAGTAGGAGGGATCACTCACTCCTCGTTGAGTTGAGACGAGGAGTGAGTGATCCCTCCTACGCAAGAGTCCAAATACATACAATAAAACCACTCCGTTAGTCTTGTCGATCGAACGACAACCACGGGGCGCATATTCGCCCGTATGGACATCTCATCATCCTGTAATACAGGAGCTACGGAACCTCTTTAATACCGTCCTTGACAGTGGAAGAACTTCAAAGGCGTGGAGCGGGAGTTTGGTGGTGCTCTTTTTTAAGAAGGGAGATAAAACCCTTAAGAATTACAGACCCATCTCACTCTTGAGCCACGTCTATAAGCTGTTCTCACGAGTGGTCACGAACCGTCTCGCCAGGAGACTCGACGAGTTCCAGCCACCGGAACAGGCTGGGTTCCGCGGAGGATATGGCACCATAGACCACATACACACAGTGAGGCAGATTATACAGAAGTCCGAAGAGTATAATCAGCCCCTGTGTCTGGCTTTTGTGGACTATGAGAAGGCATTTGACTCCGTCGAAACCTGGGCTGTTCTGGATTCCTTACAGCGATGCCAAGTAGACCATCGTTATATCCAGGTGCTGAGTTGTCTCTACGAGGCCGCCACCATGAGTGTCCAAGTACAGGGTCAGCAGTCTAAACCCATCCAATTGCGCAGAGGAGTGAGGCAGGGGTATGTCATATCCCCGAATCTGTTCACGTGCGCATTGGAAGATATGTTTAGGTTGCTGGACTGGAAAGGAAAGGGCATTAATATAAACGGCGAGTACATCTCACACCTGCGATTCGCTGATGACATAGTATTAATGGCGGAGTCGCTTGAGGAACTGGACCAGATGCTGGACGGCCTAGCTTCAGCCTCCCGATGTATCGGTCTTGGCATGAATTTGGATAAAACCAAAGTCATGATCAATGGTCACATTGATCCAAGGCCGGTGGTACATGATCACCTTCTCGAAACTGTTTCCGAGTACACTTACCTTGGGCAGATTCTGCAGTTGGGTAAAAACAGTTTCGAGAAGGAGGCCAAAAGGAGGATCCAGCTGGGCTGGGCAGCATTTGGGAAACTACTTCAAGTCTTCACGTCATCCATACCGCAATGCTTGAAAACGAAAGTTTTCAATCAGTGCGTCCAATCGTTGTGACCTACGGAGCTGAGACGTGGACACTCACTATAGGCTTGGTCCACCAGTTCAAAGTCGCTCAGCGAGCTATGGAAAGAGCTATGCTCGGAGTTTCTCTGAAGGATAGGATTCGTAACGAATACATCCGACAGAGAACCAAGGTTATCGACAGAGCTCAAAGAATTAGCAAGCTGAAATGGCAGTGGGCCGGCCATATCTCGTGAAGAACCGACGGCCGATGGGGCAAACGTGTTCTTGAGTGGAGACCACGACTCGGTAAACGTAGTGTAGGACGCCCTCCGACCAGGTGGGATGACGACCTGCGAAAGACTGCAGGTAGATGCTGGATGCGGCAAGCTGAAGACAGGGCGCTATGGCGCTCATTGGGGGAGGCCTATGTTCAGCAGTGGACTGCTATAGGCTGATGATGATGATGATGGACATCTGTGTCAAATGGGTTATAATCCTTCCTCTTGAATCACTCTATCTATTTAAAAAAAACGCAACATACAAACAGCGTTGTTGAATGCAAAACTTCGGTCGGACTAGTTTAGTTGGTTCAAGTGTACTATACACAGAAACAAGGCTAGGTATCTACGAAAGTTTTGATGTTGGTCTATAGGTGCTCGGGTCATACAATGGGTAAGTTATACTATGTACCTATGTCTAATAAAATGTATTGTACATATACGTCATACAGATAGACTCGTCCTATAAGAACTACGTAGGTAGGCCCCTAACTATGTTTTTATTTGAAAACAAGAACAATAATTATTATTATTTATGAGTAAGCATACTCGTATACCTACTGATTTAGAATTTTAGATGGGTCTATATATCAATTTACAATAACAATTTTATTTTTAGATATCTACCTTCGTCATAATTTTATTTATATGACTATAGCTTCGATAATAAATTCGGTTGGCTCATTAAAAAAATTAACTAGGTACCATTACTAGTAGGTACAATTACTTTTCTGCTGACCAAATACATTTTTCGGCTGACCGAAACCTCTTTAATTTTCTGACTGCTTCCCGATTGCCGATCCGGCTGGTTACGGGACATGTGAAGTAAAATTTATATAAAAAAGCTATAAGAAATTTCTACCTACATTATCAGGTAGATTTTTTCGATGCAGTGTAACGTCATTGTCGGATCTAGGGGGTCTAGAGAGGGGCCCCTGCCTGGTGATATCATCAAAGGGACGCCAAAATCGTTCAGTTTTTTTGATGATTTTGCAATCAAGTTGCAAGCAATTAATGTACAACGCATTGTACTGGCCGCTGTCGCGGGCTGCGTCTGCTTCCAAGAGGCTAAATAAGAGTTTAGTTATGGGCGCATTCACACAGCGGATCCGTTTTCATAGGACCGTTTTTACGGATCCTTAGCTTCTGGAAACAATCTGCATGCGTCCTGTACGCGTTGACCCAACGCATTGGCCCAACGTGTACAGGACGCATTAGGTACTAAGATCCGTATCCGTAATACTATCGGGCGTGTGAACACTGAACACACTCCAAGAGATAGGTACGTACGCCGCCATCACCTTCGATCACCGAATATTGCAATACATCATCACGGTAAAAATAAGGGATGCTGTGTGAATGCGCCCTTAGATTGATAATTATGTATGATGATTTTCCAAAACAAACAATTGAGTAGTTTGAGTTACTAATCAATCTTGTCTTCCTCCAGGGTCCTTATGGTAACCGATACGAAAGACAACTTCATCACCGCCAGAGGCTTTCCTAAACTGTTTACGATTGATACTAACGTGAAGAATTCCGTCCTCACGCTGACCCATAGTGACATGAAACCTCTGCGCGTCAATTTGGCTGAGGTAGGTTCCTACCTACTACCTATCGCATCGCTAAGCTAAATGTTAAAGCTTTCCTCCCCACGCAGTAAGTACCTATAGTAGGTAACCTACCGATCGGTGCGCGACCAAAAGTGATGGATGATCGAAGCGCAACAACTCTGACTACGCCAATGAGAATTTACAAAGATCATTGAGTTACGCTTCATATACCAACAAAGACAGACTCTTTGTTCTAGGGAAAGTATCTGATATCAACATCATCGTACAGATGCCTAGATTTTTAGCATTAGCACAATAAGCCCGAGTAGAGTAGGTAAGGTACAAAAAACGTGCAGGAACGAACTCGACTCAAATCAACTTCAATACATAAATATTTGTAGCAAAGATAGTAAAATGTAAATATAGATTTGAATAACTATTTCAATCGCCTGTTCACGATAAGAGCACGTAGCTGCCTACTACCTACTGATTTAGGTACCTACTTCCGTGGCCCGATTGTTGATGCACGAAGCTGTGACCCTATGTCATGTTAATTTATTGATATGACCCTAAATATTTTTCTTAACTACGCAACGGAATTGACGCGATATTTTTAAAAATTGATCTAGCCCAAGCTAAGCGGAGCTTGTGTTATGGGTAGGTACTAGATGATTGATATTTACATAGATGGATATTTTTTAATATACACCTAGATAGATAACGAACAAAACGCAACCTCCTGCGTCGAAGGCGGACTTTCGCCCACCGCGCCACAGAGGTCGTCAATCACCCGACATTTCGTAAATGTATTAGGCATTTTTACTATTAATATTTATCACCTAGGTAAGCACTACATAATCTCATAATTTTAATTGAATTTGAATAAGTTTAGATCGTTGTAATTGTAGGCGTTTATTTATTTAAGATCATAGAATCGGGCATTTCTTCGAATTCGAAAACGGCGTATGTATGTAGCGTGCCTGTCCCGGTCTACGACTGCGGATGGGAAGCCAGTGAATGGTTCTCAAGGAAGGATACCTTCAATTCACAATAGTTAATTTATTACATAGGTCATTATCACCAGCCTATGCTAGTCCACTGCTGAACAAATGCCGTCCGCAATGAGCGCCGCGCCACAGCGCCCTGTCTTCAGCTTGACGCATCCAGCATCTGCCTGCAGTCTTTCGCAGGTCGTAATCCTACCTCGTCGGAGGGCGTCCTACGTTTAGCGAGTCGTGGTCTCCACTCAAGAACACGGTTACCCCAACGGTTGTTGGTTCTTCGCGAAATATGGCCAGCCCACTGCCACTGCAGCTTGCTAATTCCTACATCATGTAGATGTTAACTGTTAATTCTCGTTCAGACAGTTGAATGTTATCTCCTTATCACACAAAAAGGGTAAACAAAAAACTATCTAAATGACCTGCGTTATCAGTGGATGATACGAATAGATAACTTACTCGTATTCACACAAGTGCAAGTATTCGTTTGTTTATACGTTCGAAACTTGTGTTAAGTATTTAGTAGTCTCTAATTTGTAATTACAATTACAAACATATTACATAATTGCAAGTGGTCCCTCAGACGCGCCTTGAAGATCGTCATATCTCATTACAGATCACAGCTCAGCTCATTGATTCCACGAATTACTATGTTAAATGATTTATCAGAATAAATTACAAGAAATCTGCCCTTTTAAGGTTGTCACTCGTACGTGCATACATATAATCTTGCGAAGGGGTGTAGCTTTTGTAAAACTTCTAAAACAGTTACAAATAAAATTTTAAAACAAGTCAGTAAAATGTTTGGACTGATTAAAGTTGTGATTTTTACACAAAATAAAACACATTTTAGAGACGATCCTGAGGTTAAATAAATAAGATTAGTTAAATATGTACATATATCTAATCGACATCTTGGGTAAGGCTCTAGATAGACCATCAGATAGACAGACGGACCGCATTTCAGAACTGTCCTGCAAACCAACTGCGCAGTTTGACTGCATTCAAACTGCAAATGTACTGCAAATTTGCGGTTGGATTGCAGTTGAAATGCGGTCCGTCTGTCTAGAGCCTAAGATGTCGATGTGGTGGTGATACCTACTAGTAATCCACAACTACATACGACACCACGGGAAAAAAACGGATGCTGTGTGAATGCGCCCTATGTGTCGTGTTTTTCATTATTAACCGAACCAAAGCACTTGAGTACTGATTAATATTAGTACCTACGTAAATATTAATCAGTACTCAAGTGCTTTGGTTCATCATTACTGCTAGGTAGGCACTGCACCGCCGCCGGGCCGCGCCGCCGCCGCCGCCTTCTTTATTTATTTATTTATTTAAGAAGATAGGAGTTTACAGTTTTGTGTGCCGATGACGACAGCTTCCTTCCTGCTATTCCAGGGTGCATTCCCAGACGAAGTATTATACATACCACCGGATCAACGACGCCTCAATACAAGACTTGAATGAGTTGGAAGACAAAAATATGTCGCAAAGAAACTTCAAATCTAACTTTATACTCAAACCGCTCGATAGTACTAAAGCTTATGAACGACTACAGATTTGTGAAAATAGGCGAAAAGATTTTTGAGATCATCAAAGCGTGCGGAAGGTAAGTACCTGTACAAGTCTAGGTTGCCTGGGAGAAATCGCTGTCAGCGATAAGGCCGCCTATTTTACTTTTAATGTGTAATATTTAGATATAAGGTGTTATTTTATCGTTTTAAGTGCAATAAAGTGTTCATTCATTCATTCTGTACCTACCTACCTGAAATAGAACGAAGTTAATTCAACAGGTTTCAGATATCAAATGTCATCATAAAGATATCTGAATTACGCTTGTTACCTAAATCAAAATAACACAACACAAAGTAAAGAACTAAAGATTCATTTATAAGAAAGGGACTAAAGTCCAATAAGGGTTGAAAGCCTTAATTATTTTCTCTTATTAAGCATTTATTAAGTATAATAATCTTATCAAGTATTTTACCGCTTGTTTTTTTTTGTATTTTCGGTAAATATTTTTTTTTTAATTCTTAGGAAATGTTCTCTAAAACACCCACGCACGTATTTATTGCAGATGTACTCTGACTACGATCGACCCAGAAACCGGTCTTCGTGACGCCAAAGAACCCCTGACGACTCTCAGAAGGTACAAACTCATGCATGACTCAAAGTCCCTAAAATACAACAATAAAAAAGTGACAAATGTGTACTAGCTACAGCTAGGCCAAATTGGTACCTGGCAGAGACAACTTGGTGCGAAACCAACTAATAAATTCACTTCCATGAGATGGCGTTTGCTCGAAAGCTAATCATAAACTTCGATGTCCGTTCACGAAGTTACTAGTCCTCCGAGCGAGAGTCCTTACTGATACTGTCACGCTGAAGTAAAACGTCGCGTCTTCGCACGAAATTCTGGTATTTTCTGCATTCTTCAAATACCATGGAGTAAAGTTATAGCTATTATTTACGTCGGTAAATAATAGGTATAACTTTACTCCATGGTATCTTTCTGAGCTTATGAACCCCCTTGTCCGTCCGTTTAAAGTCAGATTATGTTTACGACAGATTCGCTTTAGGACAGTACCTACCTATTTGTATTTAGTGTATTTAGTGTGGCGGCTTCTCACCACCGAGTACCACGATGGTGAACCTACACTGCGCGTATCCGATAAGTTTTTATGTAAATAAAGTAATAAATAAATAATGCTGGACAATTCACACATTATCTAGCCCCATGGTAGAGCAGAGCTTGTGTTATGGGTACTAGATATATGATACTACAATATATTACGTAGATATATATTTTTTATTATAAATAGAAAATGACCAGAACACCCGGATCAAATATCTGTAGATCGTACACACAATTGTTCCGAGAACCTCCTGCGTCGCAGGTGGACCTTCGCCCACCGCGCCACATTGATCGTCAAATGTTTTATTGTAATTAAACTTTTCAGATACCGCCTATTCGAAAACATGTCGAAAACCCAGCAGAGCGTCGTGTTGCGGGAACTGCCCCGCGTATGCACAGATGGCGCTGCGCAGCGGGCCCGGGGGACTTGTGGCTCTCAACGATCCTATCTACTTCGGTAATAATTAACTACTACAATGTTGTTCTAATTAAGAAAGGTATTAAGGAATATGTTTAGAAATATTACATGTAATTAATAGTCTAGTTTTGAAGATTAAAGCAGTGTTCGAGCACGTTTTTACTTAATTTGCTCGAAGCTGTTAAATCGTGTTTCTTTTATTTAGGTTATGTTCTTTGATAGTTTATATTATTGTATAAGTACATCTTTTAAAAAAACAGTTGTAAAAGCTAGAATAATATCACCCACAGTGATTCACATTTTTGGAATACCTACGTATGTATGTAGGTATAATTATACTGATTGTTATGCTATACAATTTTGATGAGTAGCACCTAATTCTAGGCCTAAAGTCAACGAGGTGCAGATAAGCTGGTGAAAACTTCTAGGGAAAATTCGACTAAAATAATCCGTCTAAAAAACTATTCGACTCGTCTTAAACGATGTGCGGATCCTAGTCATTTAAAACGGGATATTTACCATGATTTGATTTTTGAGTTTTCCAATATTTCGGCACACAACCGATCCGACTGGATCGAGTTACACAATCCACAATCTCCACAGAGCGACACTACATACTAGGAATGGTACTGGAGGCCATGGAGATTACGAAACACAGGAATTTCTATCGAGAAGATGGCTTCCAATTATTGGGAACCTGGAACCCTGTTGTGAGAATGTGCAAAAACCGAACAAATTATGTAGGTACCAACCGCGTCGCGTTCTGTCGTGTAATCACGCTAATAAAAAATGAGGGTAGATCGGTATGTCTGCCCATAAAAACTTACTCGCAGTGCCTTCATTTATTCATTCCATTCCGTGATCATAACGCATGAAACTGTGCCATAATATTGGAAAACTCAAATCATGGTAAATATCCCGTTTTAAATGACTTTACGTGTTAATAACCATGATAGTTTCAAAAGTTTTGATGTGCAGATCGTACATGGATTAGGTTAGCTTGTTGTTTTAGACGAAATGTTACTAGGCCCAATCTTTTAGTCGAATTTTCCGCAAATCTGAGACAGACGGTGCCTATATATATTATATATTACACAGGCAAAACAGTTTCTTTTTAAGTGTTTAAGAGAATACTAACTCATTGTGTTTACCTTGTTAATTTCTGTTACTGTGAAGTTTTAATTCAAAAAGTATTTAACATCTAGAATAGAGTTAGTTACTAAGTGCGTAATTTAAACCCACGAACAGGACTAATTGAAACCAACCGAATTCCGAATCATCATTTATTCTACCAAATCTCAATCAAAATCAAATGCGTACGATCTGAACTGCGGTGCTCAATCCTTCCTTAGTGCCACAAATGAGGGCGCGCGCGAAGGTGCCGCCGCCAGTGCCTTTCGTCAGGTGCTCAGTATTCACCACAACACAGCC
The DNA here is from genome assembly GCA_943735965.1 of Eupithecia abbreviata. NCBI lineage: Eukaryota > Metazoa > Arthropoda > Insecta > Lepidoptera > Geometridae > Eupithecia > Eupithecia abbreviata. The sequence goes on along the minus strand of OX030991.1, from coordinate 5,536,538 downwards.
ATTTACTTCCTGGGAAAAAAATAGTAATGTAATAAAGTTTTCAGCATGGGTTTTGAGCAGAGAAGGGGGGTAGGGCCACAAACAGTTGGGCAGATCATTATAAACATAATTCATAGTGGTGTTTAATAGTTATTTAGCGCTAGACTTAGTATCTACGTGATGACTAGGGATGATGACGGATTACTAAAAATTACCAAAATTATGTATACACCGAATTATACATGAACCTATAGATTACTAAACACGTATTATATTTTTGTTTCAACAACAAAAAAAAGGTAACGCAATTAATAAATTTAACACTGTGATTTACGCCCGAATACTCATACGCACGTCTCAAGTAGTCATTTTTTGACAGTTTTCAATGAGAACTGTCAGAAAATCGTCATTTGAGACGGGCTTAAATCTGAGTTGCGTTTCAGTATTTGGAGGTTAGACACATCAGTCACATGCTGCTCGTCTATAAATAAATATTTCAACAAATATTCACTTTAACAAAGTATCTGAAGTTGGAAGGCGTGACAAGCAGATGCGGCGTAGTAGGCATCTGCGCGTTCGCCGCCCAGAGCGCCGCGTCGAGCGCTAGCGGCGCCGGCGCCGGCCACAGCGGGTAGTACGACTGCTGGCTGAGCAAGTGGCTTGCGAGGCGGGAGAGCTTGTCGCTGCCTACTCCTCTGGAATATACAAAGGAACACATTAAGTTAAAACTATCTCCCACCACTAAGGGTGATGCATTTCACACAAGGTCAAATAATAAACGGGCCATGTTGATTCCGTCGAACTGAAGAAGCTGGGGCAAAGACAGGCGAGGAAAAAAAGATAGGTTTTTTTTCCTTCTCGCCCTGGAATGCGAGCACTAATCTCGGTAAGGATTCATAAGTAAAGATTTTTGGTTCGGTGTCGATAAAATTGGGAAAGAATTAATATTTCTTACCGAATTTTATCGACACCGAATTAATATTTCTTACTGACACTGTAGACAAAATCTGTGCTAACATAATATAATCAAGAACCCCTACAGGCAGTGTGAATTGTGGGATCTTTCCAATATTTAACTACAACGGGTTTGGCTTTACGTTTATACTCCTTACTCTAACTATTCCCGAGCAGAATAAACAATAGTAAATGTGAAATTACAATGATATCTCTTCCTGGCTGACATGCATCAGTACATCGGTACTGGTGACCCCGACGACCACTCCGCTGATGTTCAGCGTGCAAGGATCCGACACGAAGTGAATGTTCGGGTGTTTCCGCCGGCTTGAGTACGGCGGACATGGGTAAATGTTTACGTGGAAAGCATCCTTCATGTTTGATACTATGTAGATTTTTGTGTAAGGGCTGCAAGAAAGATTGGACATTCAATCGGGGGAATTATTTACATATGTAGGTATATCTATATAATTTATCCATCGCTTAAATTACATGGACTAGACAGAACCTTCCAAGTCTTAAGTTCACCACTAAATACATACAATTATACATAGAACATTTTACTGTGGATAGTTTAATAGACCAAAAATTTAACTTACCACGTTGTACTAAGTTCAGCTAAACTATCTACCAATTTGTCAAAGAATGATTTGAATGTCTCTGCCATAGTGTTATCTTTTATCTTGGAATGATCGCTGTCCATGAAAGGACCTGTCATTATAACTATGTGAGGTTTGTGTGTGCTGATGTAGTTCACGAAATCTTTGAGCGGCTCGTACGATATGTTGTCTGATGTCGTGTAGGGGCCTGCTGCTATTACCATGGATAATGTGCCTGAAAATGTATTTTAAATTGGTACAGGTTTGTGGCACAAACATCAGGAGGCAGGACATATACGCATTTTACTCACTGCTAGGTAGACTGGACCTAGCAGTGAGTAAAATGCGACTGGGGATTAATGTTCATGATTTTTTTTTATTAACACTAGCAAATCAGACTTGTTTAAGAGCGAAAGCAGTGATTAAGCTGTTTGGTGATTATTTTAAAATCCTACACGTTCAACAACTGAGAGTATGATATATCATTACTTTACATAGGTCTCTCTTAATGAGGACTACTATATGAGCGCTTGGTCTTCAGCTTGCTGCATCCAGCACCTGACAGCAGCCTTATGCAGATCGTCATCCCACCTGGCAGCGAACGTTCTACACCAGACTTGCAGGGTCGCGGTCTCCACACAAGATTAAGCAGCAGCAGTAGCAAGCTAATCCTAAGCCTTCACATTTAGTTTAGAGTTAGGTACCAAGGAGTTACCTGTTAAAGTATTCATCATTTCCGCTCTGTGGTCTGGCAGAGGTTGCGACGCGTCACAGAACACTTCGTTCGCTATGAATCTGTCGCCTCGTGGGTTCACACCCCTCATCACCACCACTTGTCCAGGAAATAATGAGTACTGCTTCAGACTGTACACCAAAACAACACAATAAAAAAATCACATACAAGTTACTAACTACCGTTAGCAAACCCTACTTCAAGAGATAAACTTTAGTACAACTTTTGGATATGCATTGAAAGCAGGAGATAGCTGATGGCGACTGTGACGATAGATAAAGAAAGAGAGAGAGAGAGCGCTAACTAATACATTATGGTTGTTTGGGTGGCGGAAACAACTACAGCAGTTTAAGAACACATGACTTGATGACAACACATATGTATAATGTTGAATACTCTATGGTATTAGGTCATACCTGTAAGAATAGATGTAATTGTTTTGAATAAATACAAAATAAAATACATATACATGCCTTTGTGGTTATTTATTAAGAACTTACTTGTCAGAGTCAATGGGCACAGACTGGCTAAGAGACTGGTCCCATGTGCCTTGAAGAACAACGCTTTTTGGGTTGAGTCTGGCGTCAGCGTCGCATTCTATTCGACCTGCCACATACACTTCTGTCTGTATAACAAATTTACTGTCAGACTATGATATTCAGAAAGTTTATGTTGCTAGCCAATCATCATCAGGAATTGTTAAGGGTTGCTAGCCAATCGTCATAAGGACTGTTAAATAAAATAATAAATAAATAAAATAAAATGATTTTATTTCAGATGACATAATGATCCATAATTTGTTAGTAAAATTAAACATTAAGAACTTATTACTAGGGTTAGTTATACCTAATACTAGAAATTAAAACTAAAATTAAATTAAATCACTCTCCCCACGAAACATTTCCACAAGAATTGGGAGTCAGAAGTTCACATTAAGGGTCCGGCGACCCTCGCTTGCAAAAATCGCTCCGAATATCGCTGTCCCTGTTTAACCCTTGCGCCGCGCCAGCGCCACATGCGTGGGCGATAGCAATAGTAGCCGTTCAAAATTTGGTTTGTTCCGTAATACCTAAAATTATGACTGAAAACTTTTTGTATTCTTCACAAAGTATTGTTATTCTGTAACTAGACAATATAAGCTATGTTCCTTAATAAATAAAACGATATTGAAGTTTTTAATACGAAACAAATAGCAAGAAAACTTGTCCATTTTCGCATAAAAATGTGCAAAATGAGATTGGCTTTCATTTCATTTTAGGTAAGTATTTTGAAAAAAAAAAAAAACTATTTGGGAACCTAGATAAATACTATTTTAATGCAAATAATGCAATATTATAGTGGAAATATGCTTGAATTATAAATAATTTTGGTATTACGTTTGTATGAAGAATTCGTCCGTCTGGAGGCCCCTTAAGATTAAACAGAAAACTAGAACTATTATGTGTGTGTATTACCTGTGTTTTGTGTCTTACTGAAGTAGTTTCAGTAATCCCTGCTTTTTTCATGATGCATTGAGATAAGTAACGAATTTGGTTGTCGAAAATACTGGCTTTTTCATGAAGCAATTCAAAACCAAACCTAAAAATTTATTTGTTTCTTTATTATTGGGTTTTGCAGAATTATATTGTTATCTAGTAAGCTAGGTAATGCTATCATGAATTGTTTATTTATTATCCTAAAAGCTAACAATAGAAATTACACTTACATAGCTTTTGTGTATGTATCTCCATCATCGTTTGGTACTTGTGATATTTTTAAATGCAATACATTGGCACCATTATTCATGTCTGATATATTTTGTAGTAATTCTTCATTCCCAAATGAATGTACAACAGTACCAGCATTATTCCGTGAGGCATACTTTGCTGATGCTCTGCAATATTTCCAAACTCATATGAAATATTATGTATGTAATGAAAAAAGTATATGTCCTAACCAAAACGATCAATATCAGCACTAATACCGATGCCATTAATTTTACTTTGATTGATTGAAAGGATGACTAAATTTATAATGCTATAATAATAATTTAAATAGCGATTTGGCGACATCTGAATTGACACCACATTTCAGGTAGCACGTAACATTCCGCCTTGGGACTAATATTTGTATGTTCTACAGAATTCTGTTCTGGGTGTTTTCTATGCATACAAAAAAAATATCTGTATTGTGTATACAGTCATCTAGTAGGTAGGTACCCAAAACAACATAACACAAGCTCTGGTTAGCTTGGAATTAGATGATGCTATTTTAAGTTTTTAACAAGTACTTACATAGTCGGTGAATATGTTGCTGGGCATAAGTCAGGTGCATTATTTGATTCAACTTCTACTTTTACTCTCTGAAAAAATAACAAAATCCTGAAGGTGATTGTCATGTTGTCTTTTGAAAATACTTAATCCAAATTTCTACACACTAAATACGACAAATATTAAATCACATACAGGTTTTTCAAACTGTTCTACTTCCAAAATTTCCTTTATAATAGAGATTTTATATCCACTTTTCCTTACTAGTTTTAGGAATACATCAAGTAACATAAACAAATTATTTAGTAACAGCTACAGAAATATTCTAGTTCTAATTAGTGCTATGCAATACACATAACTGGAATATAATTATGATAGAATCTGTAGTCCGCCCCACACCCACGATGTTGAGATTCATTGATGGCTGCAGACGAGTATGGATCTAGTCATGAATGTATGGAACATGCACCAGAAGCATACTCGCCCACAAATATCATCAAGTATTATCTTCGGCTCCTGCTCATTTTATAGTATTAAATTTTATGATTGAATACATCAAATAATTTGAATTTGTTGATTCTACAGTACAAAGTAGCTACAGCCCGTAGCTTCATACCATTCTTTTATGATAAAAAGTAGCCAGTATGTTTCAATTGCAACCTATTACGAAGATATTATATCAGCCACATCAATAAACGCTTTCAAGAATAAACTTGACAACTGGTTTCGAGACAAAAATAACAAACTAAAAAAATTTACGCAATAAATAAATATAACATTGTTATATAGACCCATCAGCCAGAAGTTGCTCGTCTATTAACTATAAATAAATAAAAAAACCAGACCCAATAGTACAACTTTTAAGCGAAATTTCAGCCTGATTGGTTCAGTAGTTTTGTATAAAAAGCTAACAAACATCTAAACTTTACACACTTACTAGTTTTTTTTTTATATTGTAAAATCTTCTGCAGCAGTGTTCATGGTGTGTTATCTACAAACAATCAATGAGTGTAGATCTAGTCACAGGAAGTAACTGTGGACTTGACCAACACTCACTAAATGCAAGTAGCTTTACTTCAGTTCTTCATACTTCATCATCTTCAGACAAATCTTGTAATCACAAGGTCACAAGATCTTCAAGTTCAATGGATGTTCAATGTTACAAATAAGGTTTATTGCACTGCTTTACAAAGTTAGGAAGTGATTTACCTAGCTCCCAGAAAGTGGTACAGTAGGTACTAGTAATGTTTTATTTGTAAAACAGTGGGTAGGTTCAAAAAGTAATTAAATAGGTACCTTTGGAGTTGCAGCCATGTAATTGGAGTAATTGGAAAGAACTTCATTTTCAGACCTGGACATGATAAGTAAAGGATAATCATTCCATCTGTTTGTGATCATAAATTCATAATGCAAAAACTTTGTTCCAAACTAGAACCAAATTATAATAAAACACGTGGGACCGTAATGAAAAGGATACTTGGTGGAAACTGTAACAGGCGCTCCATAAACCGTCAATGTTGCGCCGGCGCCGCCGCTGCCGGTGCGTCGTGTATCTTTGGCAGTTGCATTAGGCCGAATCGCCGCGCGCTTGGAAAATTCCTTTCTCGCAAATATATCCAAGTTATCTACACTCGGAGAAGAGCCGTTTAGGTTATTCAAACTGAATGCCATCCATTGTTCGGTAAAAGACTCCGCGTCGACATTGTATTCTTCGCACAAACTTACACCTTAGAAAAAATAGTGAAGTGAAACAACCTTGAACATTCATGTTCGTAGCGGTTACAAATTTTTCTATAACTTTTACAAAAAATGGTAACTAGATGCAATAATTAAAGTAAAAGGCTTATCCTCCTACGAATATTACAATTTTTACTCACATTTGGCTAAAACTTCTGTAGATATTTCAATACCCAAAAATTGAAATTGCTCAGTCACCAACTCCTCGGAAGCCATTTTCTCATCTCAAGTCAAACAAAAAGAATGAATGAAAGTTTCAAGATTGAGCTAGCTTGGCAAAAGAGCGCGAAGTAATAAGGGACAATCAATGTCACAAATAAAATATGTCAAAAAGCCTATGAGCAACAACTAGGGAGCAACAAGCTATGGCAACAAGTGATCTAATGTCGCCTCTACACGATGGCCAATATATGTTCTATAAAGGTGGCTAACACATTAGCGAACAGTTTGTCTACCGCATCCAAACGTTGGCACTTCGTTCAGCACAACGAAACATAGTCGGTGGCGCTGGCATCTCGCCTACAAGGCCGCGACGAGACGACGACGACGCGTCTTGCTTGGGGTCTAGTAGGTTAGGTTGGCGGTTGAGTGGGTTAGGTCCTAACCTAACAAACATACGCCCTACAACACGATGGCCGTGACTTGTGGGCCAACGTGTAGAGGATACCTAATTATCTATCTTATGGTAACTGTACATTCGAAATTGCACGGTACGTACCGTCCTTTTCTTTCCTTACAGTCCTAACTACATACATTACATACTGTTACCTAAAAAAATTATTGTTTATTAAAGTATTTTACATAGGTACATTACATACCTTTCCTATGCAAAATACTTTAATTTTATGAAGACAAATATCTGCCGTTTTAAAAAAAATTATAGTGCAGTGCACCAAGTGTGCTTGCAAACACTAGTTCACAATCACTATTAAATACCTATTAGACTTATAGTATTCACTGACTCTTGACCCAGTCGTATCGGTCTGCCGTTCCACGGCAGACCGATACGACTGGGTAAAGGTTGGTTGAGCACTAACAGCCTCCCGAGGCAAAGGGGTCTAACACCGCCGGCTAAATTAGCTACCAACAAACGTCCATGCAAAAATACATTAGGATCCCAACCTCATAGCCAACATTTTGGTAGTCAGGTAAAAAAAAGGGTTTTTTGGTTTATGAATAATATAATTAGAATAGCATATGGTTTAAAATAATATACTTACTCATTCTAAACCGGAATAACATTTTAGTGTAGCTTAAATATCTATTATTATTTAATAAATAAAGTCCTAGCCTTAGTACCTATGTTTCTTCCACAATTTTTCTGGTACTAAGATCTTTGGACTTGTATATGAAATTTACAAGATGGCATAGATTGGACTTCAGCAGTTACAACACTGTTAATGGAGAGATTTGCTAGACCACCTCGTATCAGGCCACATGTGTATGCGACATACTGAAACAAATAATTATTTTTAAAGTAGACAATATGGCATTCTACATGTGATAAAATGGTACTTAAATGATTCTGAGTTATTAACTAAGTTACAATGTATTCTCCGAATACAATGAACAAAATCTATATACCAAGCTAGCTACATCTAGAAAAAATTTGAGCTTGCCATTGTTTTTTTGCATTTAGGTATATTTCTAGACATTTTTTCACACACCTTTATGTTGGTAGGATAAGTTAAGAAATTAATATTATCCTTAATTCAGTTATCTGTAGAAACAGAGATGTTATTTATATGCTTACCCTCGGAGCATATTCTAGGTATTGTTGTCCATTTGAGAAAGTTGTAAGAAATCTGAATGCATTATCTTGTAATACATATACACCTTGATGATTTGTTCGCAGATTATCAATTTGTTTTTTGTAGATACATGTCCAGAAATCTGTGCAAATGAATTTCATGGTATCTAATTCATCTTTAAACCTGGGCCATTCTCTAGTCAGCCTTTCCATTATCTTGTAACCAGCAGCAAATCCAATATACTCAACTGCAGATAGGTCCACTTCCTGTGTGACATAAAGAAAACTGTAAGTATATATATATAATGGTGATTGAAGGCTGTGTACATACAGTTTAGGTTAAATTAGATTATACCTAGATTACCCTAGTAGGTATTATACATTTGTTATATAAAAACTGTTTATTTATAGTTATTAAAGCCCATGTTGCATTACAACACTGCCTGATATAGTACAAAGTTGAAATATTTTTATTTCTTTAGGCTTACATATAAGCACTTAGACATGTCAGCTTTACTAACAGACATCACCAGGTCAATGTTGTCACGAGACCAAACTCTATGTATCAAAGAAGTGAATCTTTTGAGTACATATAAGCACTTAGACATGTCAGCTTTACTAACAGACATCACCAGGTCAATGTTGTCACGAGACCAAACTCTATGTATCAAAGAAGTGAATCTTTTGAGCATTGTAGTAAAAAAACAGTCATGCTGGTTTCTGCAAACATTCCTGGGGCACTGCAGTAGCGAGGCAGCTCCAACATCGCCTTGATTTATTACAACTGAATAAATGATTCTACTTACAGTGACACATAAGCATCATTACTTCTACTGTACAAGATTGTGATAGATCAATGTTTTGTATCTTGTGCTAAACTATAATTTCACAAAGTTAAAAGTAGGAGTTACCTTTTTATCAGCGATTACTTTTGATTGTTCTAGTGCATAATTAATAATTTCTGAGTGTAGCAATTCAAAAACAATATCATCAGCCATTGTGGTGTAGTAATTCTTTTAAAGTTTATATCTGAAAATTATTTGTATTTGTAGCCAGCACATTCTTCTTTTAGTAAAGTACTTTAGTTATGGCAAGGAAGGAAGGAACAGAACACAGTACACACTACTCTAATGAGAAGAGTTAGGATTTGCTGTTTGGGTTGGATTGGATGGATGGATGGATTCTCCTCGCTCGATGTCTCGATGATCGATTTTTTTGTTGAGGTGCTTGAATTGAACTGTCACGTTGACATCTGACATTAGGATAAGGCCAAGAATGGAACCTTAGCGTTCTCAGTGGACCTTAGAGTTAAGAATACACTATAATATGTACTGTTATGTTATTGTCTATTCTCAGGGCTCTAGTCCCATTCCCATGGGAGTTAGGGAGGCCTATTGTGTGACCTACGTCGAGTCTTCTCTTCATCCATACCGCAATGCTTGAAAACGAAAGTTTTCAACCAGTGCGTCCTACCCGTTATGACCTACGGAGCTGAGACGTGGACACTCACGATAGGGCTGTCCACTAGTTCAAAGTAGCTCAGCGAGCTATGGATAGAGCTACGCTCGGAGTTTCTCTGAAGGATAGGATTCGCAACGAATATATCCGACAGAGAACCAAAGTTATCGACATAGTTCTGAGAATTAGCAAGCTGAAGTGGCAGTGGGCCGGCCATATCTCGCGAAGAACCGACGGCCGCTGGGGCAAACGTGTTCTTAAGTGGAGACCACGACTCGGTAAACGTAGTGTAGGACGCCCTTGACGACCTGCGAAAGACTGCAGGTAGATGCTGGATGCGTCAAGCTGAAGACAGGGCGCTATGGCGCTCATTGGGGGAGGTCTATGTCCAACAGTGGACTAATATAAGCTGATGATGATGATGATTGTGTGGGGGCTGCTGGTGCGGCGGCGGCGCGCGGTGCCAGATTTAACCGAAGATCTCAAGAAGCGTAAATATACAGGTCTCGACGACGACGGAGCCTATGCATTTGCTCCACTTGGAGTCGAGACGAGACTTTCTAGGTCCGTGGGGGCAGCGCCAGCGTGGGGGTAACGCACGGCTAACGAGCTTCTCCGGGTTATTGCTAATTGCTATACAGCGGGAGCGGGACACAACAACAGTATACACAGCTGCAGCGTCTTGGGAATGCTTCCGGCTGGTATTGCTATGGATCAGTTGAGCTACTGACTATTATACACTATCGGTGAAGGTGAAACTATTGAAGATGTCATAGATCACTTTTATTCTATTTTACGCTACTTAATAATAGATTTCATACCGCAAGTACGCTGCTCTGGCACCTACAACTATCCTATCTGGTACAGCCAAGCTCTAATAAACTTAATTAAAGAAAAAACTAAAATTCACAGAGACTGGAAACATTTTAAGAATCCCAATGTTTATTATTTTTTTGCAGAGCTGAAAAAGGCAGAAAACACTTCAGGACGAATGTTATAAGAATTACATCAATCATTCTCAGCATAAAATTAAATCGAATCCTAAGTTTTTCTGGTCCTTCGTTAAATCTAAGAGGCAAAATAAATCGAATTACCCTCAAAGAATGTTCTGTAATAATGTGACGCTTAGTACTCAAACTGATATCTGCTCAGGGTTTAAGCAGTATTTCGAGAAAAATTTTAATAAGCCAGCTGACAGCTACGTTCTTAATGAGCCTCATGATAACTGTTATAACACTATTCACGATATACATGTTAATACCGAAGACATTAATAAACTCTTAAAAAACTTAGATATTAACACTCACAAACACACAATTACAAAGGGAGCTGGGAGCGACAATATTCCTCCATTATTCTACGTCAAATGTGCGGACACATTGTGCACTCCAATCTCTTTAATTTTTAACCGTTGTCTTAAAGATGGCTGCTTTCCTAACATCTGGAAGCAAGCTTATATAGTCCCTATACATAAAAAAGGTTCAAAAGCTGAAATTGAAAATTATCGTCCCATCTCCATTCTTAATGTCATCAGTAAAGTGTTTGAAAGAGTTGTTCACTCGCACTTATACCCAGTTATATCCACTTCAATTCCTGAAGAACAACATGGTTTCATGAAGGGACGCTCAACGAGCACAAACCTTGGCGTTTTCATTAACCATATTGCCAATAGTATGGATGGTGGTTCTCAAGTAGATGTGGTATATACAGATTTTGAAAAAGCATTTGATCGTGTAGACCACATCCTACTCCTCCATTAGCTATACGAGCTCGGCATCCGCGGAAACTTGTTAAGATGGATGGAGGCATATCTACGAAACCGCTCTCAAGCGGTGGTTGTAGGTGGCTTCTGCTCAGACTTTGTTTCCATCCCTTCTGGGGTGCCCCAAGGACCATCCTTGCTCCTCTTCTATACTCTTCCTACCTGTATGACATCAGCTCTTGTTTACAGCACGCACGGTTCCTGAGGTACGCAGATGCCACTAAATTTTTTATGAAAGTACAGAATCACGCAGATTGCTTGAACTTAAAATCCGATCTTGACAGGCTGGCAATATACTATAGTAGGAATCGTCTAGCCATCAATGTTTGTAAATGCTCCTATGTCTCGTTAACAAGGAAAAAGCTGCCATTACAATTTGATTATCTAATAAATGGTATCAAAATAGGTAAACTTGATTATATTAGAGACCTTGGAGTGGTGGTAGATGCAAAGCTTTCGTTCTCTGAACATGTGGACTCGGTAGTTTGTAAGGCTTATAAAAGCTTTTTCAGTCGCCCTTTTTCAGATATTAGCTGCGTAAAAATTCTGTACTACTGTTATGTTCAAAGCATCCTTGAATATTGTAGCTCAGTATGGAAGCCACAATATCCCATATACACGCAAAGCTTAGAAGGCATTCAACGGAAATTCATAAAACACCTCAATTACACAACAACAAGTTGACTCAATTTACACCGACTTGTCTAAAGCTTTCGACAGGGTTAGCCACAAACTGTTGTGTCGTAAGCTTCTGCAATACGGGATTCACGGCAGCTTGTACCGGTGGTTATCTTCATATTTGGACAAAAGAAGTCAGCTCGTGGCTTTGAAAGGGTTCCTTTCTGAGCCCGTTTTTGTTACTTCTGGAATTCCACAGGGTTCCCATGTCGGGCCACTGCTTTTTGTAATCTTTATCAACGACCTGGTTCAGCGTCTGTCTTGCGACTGTCTTTTGTATGCAGATGACCTCATCTATAAGGCCATCTCTAACGTCGACGACTGTCACACTCTTCAAAAAGACATAGAGATAGTAGCTAATTGGTGTAGTGACAATCAGATGTCCTTAAATATTGACAAATGTTTTGTAATTACATTCACAAATAAGGTCCATAAAATAACTAACAACTATTACATCAACGGTCATACACTACATAGGTCGAATGTTGCTAGAGACTTAGGGATATTGTTTGACGAGAAACTATCTTTTCGCGAGCACATTCAACACATAACTTCTAAAGCCAACCAATTGTTAGGATTTATACTAAGATCTACAAAAGGTTTTAGAAAGCCACAAAGTTTCCTTATCCTTTTTTACTCATTAGTAAGAAGTGTCCTAGAATATGCTAGTCCCATATGGTCACCGTACTACAATATCCATACTAATGCTGTTGAAAGGATTCAGAAGAAATGCCTTAGAATGTTGAGTTATCGTCATCGCCCAGGTCGATCTGATTTAACATATGAAAAGAGGCTCAAAATATTTAACGTAACTTCGCTAGAAACCCGTCGTGCATACTTTGATCATATATACTTATATAAAATAACTAGTTGTTGGATGTGCGCGAGCTGCAAGCAGCTCGCGAGGGTTGTGTATAAGGTATTGTGTTTTTTTTTTCATTGTATTCCCCTTGTAGTAACCTACACCTTGTATTATTTTGTTTGAAATCGATAGCCATGAGAAAATTTTGCGATGAAAAAATGTCAGCCATCTTTGATTTGGAAATGGACATCTTTTTCGTAATCTACGTATGCGAGTTATTCGAAAACGATACCCATATTATGTGGGTGCTCGTCTCAAGGCGATATACTCGCCTTGAGACGAGCACCCACATAATATGGGATATGATATAACTGCGATATAGAGATGTCAGCCATCTTGAATTTGGAAATGGGCATTTTTTTCGTAGTCGACGTATGCGAGTTGATCGAAAACGATATCTATATTAGTGGGTGTGCCATCACACAGCGCGGCTCGCTTCGCTCGCCTTGCTGTAAGCGGTGGTCGCATTGACGCACGACTCTGCTCCTGCTGCCACACAGCAAGGCTCGCTTCGCTCGCTTTGCTGTGCGACAGCTGTCGCATCAGGTCAGGAAGCGCGGCTCGCTTCGCTCGCCTTGCTGTGTGACGATGGTCGCAATACTCAAAAAGGGGGTCCTGGGGGCAGGGGGGGGGGGCGAAATTTTCTATGCAATCAAAATCACTTGTCCCCCTCTATACAACACCCATAAAAAAATTAAGAAATATGGCTCCACGTAGGAGCCCCCCCTGAGGGGGGGGGTCTTGGGGGGGCAAATCTCAAAAAGTCGGAATTTTCCCTAGGAGACTATTACCTCCCCTATACGATACCGTAAAAAAAAAACATACCTTCCCATCCACCATCAAGGCGAACAATTATGTCAATCAGTAAATAATAATTCATTATATAATCGATTCCCCTGACCTACTATTTCAAATTAGCATCAATACAAAATTTAGTGCAAGAAGGTCAAATAAGAGCAATCTTTTTGCGTTACGCACTTATAAGAACAACATCTCTTATTACAACCCGCTCACTAGAATGGCGCGTCAGTACAATGAGCTGTCCATAAAACATATAGAACTCGACATTTTTAATCCTAGAATTAACTATTTCATTAGAGAACTTAAAGGTATCCTCCATTTCAATGATCCTCATATCGCTGGTCCTCCAAGTTGGGCCATCCTACCTGGTGATGGAATTGATTAGAGTATTGCCCGGTCTTATAGCTAGGTAGTGCTTGTTTAATTTTATCACCAGTTTCTGTTAAACATTGTTTTTGTTTTTGTTAATATTAGTCCTTTAGTACGAATTATTATAATAAAATTTACTAAGTATAGCTGTACACACATATCTTTACGGTACAATGTAGATTAAAATTACTTTTTTATGATTATTTTAGATAACATTGTCATGTGTTTTGTGTGTTTAATAAATAAAATAAAATAAAAAATAATTATTAATTTTTATGTTTCCGTGGTTATGGATCTGTTGACTATCGAGAATCGTGCAAATTCCATAATATAACAAGTCTCGAAAATCGACGTAAGTTGGCGGACATGTCTTTCCTCCATGGCATATGCAATGGCTTATGGCTTTATAGATTGTTCCGAATTGCTCTCAAAAGTTTTATGTGCCCAAAAGCGAACTAGACATACCAAAACTAAACTTTTCGCTGTGTACTTCTAACTATGCTCAACATTCTCTTATTACTCGTCTGCATAATAGCTATAGAATAGATTTATATATTTTGAGAATAGATTTGTTGCCTTGGAACTAGGGCATGCAGAATCGGAAAACCGGAAATCGAAAAAATCGGAAATCGGTAAATATTACTGGATTTTTTAAAACCGGTTTTCAAAGTCAAAATCGATGTTTTTCGATTTTTCCGATCTTTACCATTTTTGTTATAAATTCTCCGGCAGTGGCAACACCACACTCTCATGTTTAGGGGAATCACCGCCAGACATGCTCTGAACCTCTATGAACATATCATAGACAGAATTACATAGTGATGATGAAACGACGTAGAACAGCAAACCTAATTTTAGTTGTAATAAAATAATTTAAAGTTCTATAATTATGTTGGTATAGGTAATTATGTATTAGGTAGGTACGTATTATTCGAAATACAAAGAAAGCGATATTTTTTTCATTACTACTGCTAACTGGACATTAATTTTTGTCTGTGTTGTGAAGTATTAACCACTCTTGGTATATCCTGGTTTATTTTTGTACTTTGTACCTACCTAACTAAAATAATTTCATTTCGCTTCATTGAATGTAGTGCTCTGTGCGTGTATTTATTACTTTTTAAAGATATTAAGTGGAAATCAGGAGAGAGTGTCTTGTCTGGTGACAACGCAGCGCGGTATGTTTATTTATTTTGTAACTAGATACTTATATTTTATTGTAGGTAATTAGGTAGGGTAGGATGCAGGTCATACAAAATTCGGTTTTTTGTTATGAATTTGAGACTATACTTAACTAATACAACATATTATAAAACCGTTTTAGCTTCCGTTTCTTTGTCTGTTTGTGCACTATAAATAAACTCAAAAATTGTGGGTGTGAAAAACTATGACCTATGGATGTGAAGTGAACCAACTACACCGCACTGAAAATCCAACTCAGAGGCTAAAGCTACCTACTATTTGTTTGTAGTTTTAGTTTTGATTTAAATATGGCGATGTTTCATAGTTAAGTTGTTAATGTTCAATATATACCTGTATATACCTACATTTGCATAAATTATTGACCGAGCGAGCGAAGCGTCTCCGCATCAACTACTAGCAAACTGAGGGATTTCGTCAGAATTTACGTACTCTACAGGTCGTATTTTACAACCAATCTGGACGAAACTTGGTGTACAGATTCCACGACCTTATAAAATTCTTTAGTCGTCGGGGTTTTTTGATCAAAAGCGTACCTACTCCTCCGAGAAAGGCAAAAGGTGGCTTTATAATATCTCCGCTTTAAGACATCTGATTTCGATGATTAATTTTTTACCTGCCTTACACATATCCTATTTTAAATAATTTTAGTAGTAATCAAGTAGGTAGGACGTCTTGGGGACGCTTTCGACTGGTATTGATATGAACCAGTTGAGCTACCTGTCGATTGTTTACAACAGTCTTCAGTTAGCTCAATTGTTTCAACTCTAAATATTTGTCTTAATTAGTTTATTGAACTGTAATTTTCTCTACAATATTTAAGGTACTTTCCCTCATATTTGACATAATCTTACAATTCCCTACTATTTTCATTTCTTTTTTTTCCTTTCTTCGTTCCTGTGCGTTATGATTAGGATGAAAAAGAAAACGAAATAATTAGTTTTTTTACAACTATGATTACATCATACCTAGTACTGACAAAATAATATTTTCAGATGGAGTACCATGAGTTTAAAAAAAAATCTGCTGATAAGAACTCTGTTTGGCACTATTTTTTGCGAGCAGAGGATGGGCAATCAGGGAAGTGTAAATTATGCAAAAGAATCATTAAATCCAGTGGTGGAACAACTACAAGTCTTCGCACTCATTTGCGTGCTTCCCACGTTATAATAATTGAAAAAAATACAAAAGAAAGTTCAACATCTGATTCTCCGATGACCTCTTCAGCCTGTTCTGCTGGCTACGATACCCCTACAATCGAACCTTCAACAGAAAATGATGACATCCCGCCTAAAAAGAAAAGCAAGCTCACAGATTATTTTTCGAGGGAGCGTGGTTCTTTAACTGAAATTATAGCTAGAATGACAGCATTAGATGGATTACCATTCAGAACTTTTATCACGTCTGAAGACTTAAGGTCTCTTTTTGCAAATCCTGGATATCGATTACCAAAATCTGCAAATACAATAAAAAACATGATAATGAAGCATGCTGAGACAGTTAGAGATGATTTAAAAAGGGATATTAAAAAAAATAAAGATGAAGGATCACGGTTTTCCCTATCGTTTGATGAATGGACTTCTTCAAAAAATAGAAGATTCTTGAATGTTAACATTCACTGTCAAGGCCTCAAAAACGGAAGTTTTGCAAATCTTGGTCTTTGCAGAATAACTGGCCCAATGCCTGCATCTAGCTTGAAAGAAAAGTTAAATGAAGTTTTAGGCAAATATAATTTATCTCTAAGTGATGACATTATTTGCATAGTAACAGATGGAGCTAGTGTAAACTGCAAACTTGGGCAAGAGATTGAACCTTCACAACAGCTTTGTATAGCTCATGGTATCCAACTCGCTGTGTTGGACGTCATTTATAAAAAAGAACAAAAAGATCTTCATCCTGCGACAGAAAAAACTACTGAATGTGATGAATCGGAAGAGGAGGAAGTAAATGATATTGAAGATTGTTCATCAGACGGATTAGCGATAATAACTTCTGAAAGAGCATCGGAACTTAATGCATCATTTAAAGAATTACTTACCAAAGTCCGGAATGTCGTCATATATTTTCGTAAATCTCCATCAAAAAACGAGATACTTCAAAAGTACGTAAAAGAAGAACAAGGCAAGGAGTTGTTACTGGTGTTAGACTGTAAGACGAGGTGGAATAGCCTGTGTAACATGATAGGAAGATTTGTTTTATTAAAGTCCTGCATTCATAAAGCTCTTTTTGACACGAAATCCAAGATAGGTATTTCCGAAAATGAATTTGAACAATTACGTTATTTGCATTCGAGTTTGGACATTGTAAAACTTACAGTAGAAGCAATATGCAGACGTGACGCCAACCTTCTCACCTGCGATGCAGCTATAAAATTTATGGTTCGAAAATTAAAAGAAAAAACAAATACTCTTGCACAGAGACTGTTAACAGCGTTGATTAGTAGGATCAATGCAAGACGCACAATTAATTCATCATTAGCACAATATCTACACGGCTTAGCCAGGGATTCAGAACTTTCAGAAATATTTTCAAGACCCGATAATGACGTTTTAATGGACCAGATTGTTGCAATATATAGACGCCTAAATAAAGAACATACTAGCAGGCATAATAACGACTACCAAGATGACTTACGTCAAGATGCTCCTCCAATGGAAGATAGTGTGGTCAGCATCGAAGAAGAAGTTACTTTAAATCCGGCAGAAGAACTAAACAGAGAAATTATAAATACTCTAAGAAATGTTGAGAAACCCACCACCTTAGAAAACATTACAGATTTGGTAAGAGTGGAAATGATTCTGTTCGAAAATAACGGTGAAAAAGGCCACTACCTCAATACCGTATATAAACATCTATTAAATATACCTCCGACCTCCGTCGAAGCTGAACGTGCTTTTTCTGCGGCGGGATATCTTTCAAAGCATATACGTAGTTCGCTTAGCGATGCAAGCTTAGATTCACTTTGCTTTTTGAGATCGTATTTTCAGCAAGCGCGGGGTTAGATTTCATGTTTTATTAAATGACTACAAAAAAAATCAAGCATTTTTATTTGTATTGAAACAAAAATCGAAAAAATCGAAAAAACCGAAAAAACCGATTTTAAAAATCAAAAATCGAACAAAAATCGGTTTTGTGTATTCTTCCGATTTTGCATGCCCTACTTGGAACCCACTGATGACGCTGACGAGACCCTACACAATCTGGTTGAAACGTTGAGGGACGAGGGCATCAAATTCTGTCGAAAGCAGCGTACTGGCAAGAAGTCCAAACTCTCGGATGAGACTCTTGTGCTGATGACAAAAAGACGGGAGACCACCCAAGCGACTTTGTCAGAGAGGTCAGACCTGAACAAGCGGATTGCGAAGATGGTACGGCACGACCTTCGGAGCTCCATCACGCGCCTCATTCAAGAGGCGATAGAGCGAAACCGAGGGTCCAAAGTATTCACTCAGCAGCTTGGCAGGAGCCACCTGACAAAGCTTAAAACGCACGACGGGAGGACCGTATTGTCAAAGCCGCAGATATCCGCCGAGATAGAGGATTTCTATGGCCGATTATACGCTGCACATGCCCCTCGTTACCGACGAGATGACCGAGATTCCAGAGCCACCCTGACACGCCACTATACCGACGAACTGCCTGACATCAGTCAAGACGAGATCGTGTTAGCTCTAAGGCAGCTTAAAAATGGAAAAGCCCCCGGTGAGGACGGAATTACTTCAGAGCTTCTTAAATCCGGAGGAGCTCCTGTAATACAGGAGCTGCAGAACCTCTTTAACACCGTCCTTCACAGTGGGAGAACTCCAAAGGCGTGGAGCGGGAGTTTGGTGGTGCTCTTTTTTAAGAAGGGAGATAAAACCCTTCTTAAAAATTACAGACCCATTTCACTCTTGAGCCACGTCTATAAGCTGTTCTCACGGGTAGTCACGAACCGTCTCGCCAGGAGACTCGACGAGTTCCAGTCACCGGAACAGGCTGGGTTCCGCGGAGGATATGGCACCATAGACCACATACACACAGTGAGGCAGATTATACAGAAGTCCGAAGAGTATAATCAGCCCCTGTGTCTGGCTTTTGTGGACTATGAGAAGGCATTTGACTCCATCGAAACCTGGGCTGTTCTGGATTCCTTACAGCGATGCCAAGTAGACTATCGTTATATCGAGGTGCTGAGATGTCTCTACGAGGCCGCCACCATGAGTGTCCAAGTACAGGGCCAGCAGTCTAATCCCATCCAATTGCGCAGAGGAGTGAGGCAGGGGGATGTCATATCCCCGAAACTGTTCACTTGCGCATTGGAGGATATGTTTAGGTTGCTGGACTGGAAAGGAAAGGGCATCAACATAAACGGCGAGTACATCTCACACCTGCGATTCGCTGATGACATAGTCTTAATGGCGGAGTCGCTTGAGGAACTGAACCGGATGCTGGACGGCCTAGCTTCAGCCTCCCGATGTATCGGTCTTGGCATGAATTTGGATAAAACCAAAGTCATGATCAATGGTCACATTGATCCAAGGCCGGTGGTCGTACATGGTCACCTTCTCGAAACTGTTTCAGAGTACCCTTACCTTGGGCAGATTCTGCAATTGGGTAAAAACAGTTTCGAGAAGGAGGCCAAAAGGAGGATCCAGCTAGGCTGGGCAGCATTTGGGAAACTACGTCGAGTCTTCTCGTCATCCATACCGCAATGCTTGAAAACGAAAGTTTTCAACCAGTGCGTCCTACCCGTTATGACCTACGGAGCTGAGACGTGGACACTCACGATAGGGCTGGTCCACCAGTTCAAAGTCGCTCAGCGAGCTATGGAAAGAGCTATGCTCGGAGTTTCTCTGAAGGATAGGATTCGTAACGAATACATCCGACAGAGAACCAAGGTTATCGACATAGCTCAAAGAATTAGCAAGCTGAAGTGGCAGTGGGCCGGCCATATTTCGCGAAGAACCGACGGCCGCTGGGGCAAACGTGTTCTTGAGTGGAGACCGCGACTCGGCAAACGTAGTGTAGGACGCCCTCCGACCAGGTGGGATGAAGACTTGCGAAAGACTGCAGGTGGATGCGGCAAGCTGAAGACAGGGCGCTATGGCGCTCATTGGGGGAGGCCTATGTCCAGCAGTGGACTGATATAGGCTGATGATGATGATGATAATAGCTATAACAAAATATTTAATGATATAGACATCTTCAACATTGGTAAGCCGGGGTTCAAACGTGATTGGCGGGGTAGAGTCAAACACGCGTACGAGGTTGGTGGATTAATAGTGTTGTGTGGATCATTATAGGTCGACGCATGTTTTTATATCAGTATACTTGTTATTGCATTGACATAAATATATATATAACACATTATAAACATATATGATTTATAGTACACAGTTAACTTGCAGGTTTTATTATCATTAAGTGTAATTGTAATGTATTTAGTTATTCCCAATGACCTAATTTATAGTGTTTACCTATAGTTAACAGTAAGGCTGTGATAGTTTAGACACTTGAATAATGAGATTTGTATTTAATATTTTAGTTTTAATTTTCATGTTTCTTTTTGTTTTAAATTTAGTTTATACTCTTTTTTTTCTTACTTATGTCATTCAAATTGTTTTAGCGTTTATTAATTTGATTTATAGTGATAGTCATTTTTTAATTTTATACAAAGTAAATCCTTTATTGGCCTTAAGTTTAGTAATTAAGTATGTTAATATTAGTTTTAAAGGCTGTGGATTTTGTTTCTTAAATAAATAAAATACTACCTGTAGAAAAAGAAAATGGAATGAAGTTCATTTGGCTGCCATGCCGCCGCGCCGTGCCGTTTTCGGGACGAACGAAATACCTTTCTAGAACACCTCTATGGCTATAATGGAAGCTTGGTTTCCTTCCATAGACTAAGCAATGCCAAGCAAGCAAAACAAGCAAATGTGAAGGAAGTCAATCAAACAAAAACAACAAAAAATCTACCACTAAAAATATGGCGGATACTCGGAGCACAGTAAAGTGAATAAAGTAAAGAAATATCAAAATCCGAACTGCGAGGACCCTAGAATATAACTGAACTGTAAGTTTATTCAGATTTGTTCGTTTTCGTCGTAAATAGTGAGCTTACTGAACTCAATCAAATGGATGAAAAAACCATTTTGACTATAAAAGATGGCGATCCGACGCGTTTGCAAAGTTTCGAAGCGCCATCTAAAGCAGAATTAACAAAACCAAAGTTAGATGGAATCAATAGAAAAAAGAGAAGACGCGGCAAATTCAAACGTAAACTTTTGAAACCATTCGTCAAAGTGCCATGGCAAGATAAAAGGAGAAATGACAAACCTAAAAGAAATAATCGTTACCGTAAAATTGTTTTAGCCAAAACCCAAGCACCTTTTAATAACAATCAATTTTTAATGGAAATTCATAAACCGGAACCAGAAAATTCATTTGGTATTCTAGGAACTCCCGCTCGTACACGTGATTCCAGCTTCAGTATTGACTCGGAGGATAATTATTTTTATTCCTTGCCTGAAGACGAAGAGGAATATCTGACTAAAGAGTTTTCAAGTGTTTATGAAGATGCACAAAGTGAGCGTTTGTCTAATATGTCAAAAAATGAACTTATCCAGGAGTATCTTCTTCTTGAGGCGAAATATGACAACATAGTCAAGCGAACCGAACGTTCTAGGCAGAAGGTGTTAGATGAGGATAATTTGAATACTGAAAATGAAACTTTAACAGACAAAGAAAGTATGGTGACTGATAAAGACACATCAGGAACATCCAATGACTCTATAGCCATCGAGGAGCCAAGTTACAGCGAGCTGTTACAGCGATTACGGGAACAGGAAGAACAGTTAAGTGAACTCCAGCACGCCAATGAAAAATTGCGACTTGAAAATGAGCATCTACACCAGAGACCCCCAGGATCATCTAGTGAGGATTCTGAAAGTGACAGTTCATCAAGTTCGGATAGTGATAGCAGTTCCAGTCTAAGCGTAGTAGATACACAGAATGTAGTCCGTGATGAGACCATTGTAAATGGAGTACATGGCCAAAATGGTGAAGCTAATGACATAGAACCACCTTTGGTTAATGGTTTTCATAGTCCAAATGAAGAGACTTGATTTAATCTTAGTTGAGACTTTTTATTAGTAAGTAGTTATCTAAATGTAAGAGACCGAACTAGTACTGTTGAAGTAGAAAAGTAAACCAGTAATGGCAACAAATAATATTCCAATATTTTACTACACAATAACAATAAAGTTCAACCAAGTATTGTATTGATATTCTAACAATACTTAAAAAGCTTTCATTAATGTTTCAAATTTTTTAAACATTGTTTATTTGTTTTATATTTAGTAAATAAAGGTATCTCTTTAAAACACTTCATGTTATTTGTTATGATAATCTTTTGTTAATTAGTCATTGTACAGGTATCTAGATTAAGAAGTAATAAGCATTTTTTATTTAAACTCTTCTATAATGTTAACCAGTGTAGGTGATATAAATAACTAATAAGTGACCATTTCTTTATCTTGTAATTCCAACAAAAAATTAGAGTAATGAAAAATATAGGTCATAGAGGTATTTAATATGTTAACTACTAGCTACTTACTGGTTGGATGTAAAAAATCTCGAAATTAAATATTGATAAGAGTAATATATTCTTAAAGAACTAGCATTTTTTTTATTTTTAATAACTCCTTCAACATCTTCATCTATTCTTAAGTGACAATACAATTATTTTTCTTTTTTTACTTTAGACTCTGGGGCATTTGGATTAGAGCCCTTATAAAATTCTTTCAACAAGGCCATTGCTTCATCAGCCAAAAGATTTCCAGTCAAAGTATAGGTTTGTCTATAAAATTTACTAACATCTAATACAGTGTTCCCTCCAAACCTATCATTTGCAGCTCCATAGATTACTTCTCTTATATTTAAGTTATGAAGTGCAGCAGCACACATTATACAAGGTTCCACCGTCACATACACAACAATATTTTGAAAATAGGTTTTGTAATCAATTTTGTTCATTGTACAATTTTCTATAACATGATCAATGCAGTTAATTTCAGCATGCCTTGTAGGATTTTTGGTTGCATTAACACAATTTCTTGATTCTGCAATAATTTGTTCATTGATAGTAAAAACACAGCCCACTGGCACCTCTTGAGCAATCAGTGCTTCAGATGCCAAATCTAGAGCCCTTCTCATGAATTCCACCATCTTGATAAGCTTATCAATCAAATTCGACAATTTTTGCTTACTATTTATAGTACTGCAACAGATTATTTAATTCCAAAAACTTCAGAGCTTTTTTATCCCAATCATTATTGTTTACTGTTCTTGGGCTTGGGTGTGGCATGTAAAGTACCTGTAATAAAATGAAGTAGGTACATTATTTATGAGAAGAATTAACAGGTAGGTTAGGTATTCTAATGCAAATTGGTTGCAAATAATTATGTACCTGCACAGATTTTGAAGGAAAATATTTCTTGATAACTTTTTGTGCCCTTGCTTCGCAAAACTTCCCAACTGCTATAATTATTTCAACATCATACAATTCAATAACTTTCATGAAAATGGGGTCACATATGCCATACAGCTTTTCCATTTCAGTGATCTGTAAAAATAATAATATGTATGAGAAGTGAAAACCATGTTAAATTGCAAATACTTATGAATAAAAATACATACCCTAAAATCCCCTGGAGTCAGGTTGCAACCATTGCTTTTCATCCATTGTTGTGGTAGATAATTGTAAACAAAGCTTGACTGGAAAAACTTATCTGGTGTGCCACACACAGACTTGAACAGACCCCAAAATCTCTTGCCACTTATCTGAAATAAAAAATTACATGACAATTGCTTTTGAAGCAATTTTGCAAACAAAAACATTGATTTTTACTTAATTTAATGAGCCTACCTCAGATCTAGAACATTCAAAACCTTTAACTGGTCGTGCTGGTATTTCTTGAGGTGGTTTTTTCACTGGTCCTTGTATTAGTAACCAGTTTTTTACAGAGTCTACCTCTCCAAATGGCACCTAGAAAAGAAGATCATCAATCAATCATAGGTATAAAACAAGGAGCTGCAGGCTAACTGACACATTGAATTTTTTTCTATAGTGGGTAGGTAAAGGTCGTACATACTCCTGTTTGAGACATTCCCCAGGGTCCAGGATTCATGCCAAAATACATGATACGTTTTTTCGAGTTACAATATTTTCTAACATACATTTCAAATGTGTCTCGAGCGTAAACTGTCGGATTATAGACACAATGCACTGTTGAAGGCAATTTGTACTGCTCCAGAGAACAGTTAAGTTCATCGATTAAATGAATAAAATCATCGCTAAGATTGTTATAGTTAGGGCTAGATGTTTGTGCAAAAAACGAGGAAACCACTTTTGTTTCCATTTTGTAATCACAAACACACCTCACCTCAGTTGAAGAAAATAATTAAACTTTATTCTGTTCGTCAAGGACCAATCTAACAAAAACAAATGAAATTATTTTATTTACCTATTATAACTGCTTGTCTATCGGGCTGCTCGTTCGTGGTTGGTTCGTGGTGGCTGAAGTCCATCCAACCAAAATCCAAAGCAAAACAAACAAGGCTTATTTACAGGGAAGGGAACCTTTGTGCGAACCATAGAGTAAATAAAAAATAAGGCTAAAACGCCACGCAAGTTCTTTGCCTGCCTAAAATAACGTGAAAATAGCGCATAGTTTTGTTTTGATATTTATTTTATTTCGGTTCGGAACATAAAGAAATAGAATAGAATATAATATATATAACTTTGGTTCGGATCGGACGGACGTAGGCTGCTTGATCTAGGGATCGGAAGGTCTTGTTAATTTGACTTCTTCTGGAACTCCAAACTACCCATACATTTTGGATTTAGTTTGTGTGGTTCCAACTGCTTCCTGTTATAATGTCTACTTTATCAGAGGAAGTGGTTCGACATTTAATATTGAAATCAACAGAGCCCCTTATATTTAGAGATTTTATAAAAAGATGGTCACTCTGCGAGTGGACTATAGAGAAATGGTGTTCAGTGTTTGGGGATAAAGAAATTCCATTTCGCTGTATGAGAAAAGATTTCTTATCTGACGAACCTTGCTGGGAAAGAAGGTGTAAAGTCACAAACATGACATTTAAGAATTTTGTGGATTCTGCTCCAGGAAATGAGGAATGGATGTATTTTGATTACAAATATCTACATCAGTGGTTCAATGATGATGAAATATTTAAGGTAAAATCTACTTATTATCAGAATCAGTTCTCAAGTAAAATAGCTACAAAAAAGATCTGAACAGTAATAGCCATAGCTGAGCAGATCTAGCTATAAAGTAATAAATTTTGCAGATTCAATGTAAAAAAGATTCTATGTAAAATACACACACTTCTCATGTCTTATCACAAATATCATTTTTTAATAAATTAATATCATCTAGTTAGTAGGTAATCACAAAGTGTATAATAATTTAATGTCATGCCAATTCTTCAATGCCACTCATATTTACATCATGGTAGTCATCATCCGAGCTTTCCTCATATTCAGACTTTTCCTCTTCCTCTTCAGTATCAGTTTCATCCGAGTCA
This sequence comes from Eupithecia abbreviata, assembly GCA_943735965.1. NCBI lineage: Eukaryota > Metazoa > Arthropoda > Insecta > Lepidoptera > Geometridae > Eupithecia > Eupithecia abbreviata. The sequence goes on along the minus strand of OX030991.1, from coordinate 5,510,820 downwards.
TCTGTTGCAGGTAGAAAATCATGTATATCAACTGCTTGTTCCTTATCCCAGTATCTCTGTTCGATACTTTTAACATGGTTCATATACTTGCACCAATCATCAGCCGTTATAGATGCCAATACATCTAACGTCAGTGCTTCTATTTTGGAATCCATTTGATGAACATTTTTTGCAGCAAGCCTTTGTTTCATAAGGTGCCAAATATATTCAATCGGGTTCAGGTCGCAATTATATGGAGGCAGCCTAAGTACTTCATGACCATAATTTCTTAATAAATTGTCAAGAACATAATCTTTTGGTGGGCGATTCTGTTTGATTAGTTGAAATAATTCAATTTTTGTTAAGTTATCTGAATATTCGATTTCTTTTGTTTTTAACCAATCTTGTAAAACATTTTTTTTAGAATTCATATTTGGTATTTTATTTGTTTCAACATTGTGATAGGATGCATTGTCCAACACAATTATTGAGTGTGGTGGTATATTTGGCAACAATTTGTTAGAAACCCAATCTAAAAATTTATCATCACTTATTTGCCTGTGATCAATACCAGTTCTCATTGATTTCCATAAAGCTAGCGCTCCGTTTACAAAGCCATACTCATTTCCTGCATGGAGAATAATCCAGCGATTTCCTGTACTGGGGCTGTCATTTTTTCTCACTTCAATGACAGTCGATGATTTGCTGATTGTATACTGAGAGTGTATCCATGTCTCGCCAAGATACACAACATTTCTTTTATCAGCCCAAAGAGCATCATTCTCCTGTATTCTACGTAAATATTGTGCTCTCAAAGCTCTTATATTTGGTTGTTCAACTAATTGCATTTTCTTTTGGGAACATTTTTTAAATCTATACCCTAGTTTTTCTTTCAAAATTTTCCTTAACATTGTTTTTTCCCCAGGGAAATTCAGATCTTGTTGAGCTTTAATCAAAATTTTATCAACTGTAGGAATATTTTTTTGTACATCATGCATACTTTCTACAATGCCTTTGATGGCACAGATATCAAAATTATCAATATTATATTTAGGTCCACGTTTGCCTTTTTTTGGCGCAGTTATCTTAGTAGCAGTTGCTGTAGCTAAGGCGCCCTCACTCCGGATGCGGGACACCGTGTTTTTGGATATCCCTGTTGCAGCAACGACTCGTGCGGTTACTTTTTTTGTATTTTGAAGTAAACCCTTAATTTCGTCAAAAAGATCCTTAGGCAACTTAATTCCTGAATCACTAGATTCGTTTTCCGCACTCAACTTTGTCATAATTTTGAATGCGTTAGAATACTGACTTCGTTCTTGTTCGAAGTATCTATCAACAGCTAATATTATTTCGCGTGATTGACTTTTCAATATTTTACCTCTCTTTCCACTCATATTTAGAGCCAATTAAGTAATTAATCGTGCAGTCAAGTCAAGTCCAGAAGCCGCAGGAAACAAATTACAAGTGTTTTTCACGCGCGAGCTTTTGTTTCATTGATTTTTTGCTTTGTTATTGTTTGTCGGTTAGGGATTTAGTCACTGTTTTGTCATTTTGACAGTGACATTTTCTTCTTTTCTATTTTTACAAAGTTGATTGAGCTTCAAGTTTCACCATTCTACTTAGACATGGAGTGTGGTGTTTAAGTTTTCGCTCAAAAAATCATGTGTGTTGATTTTTGGGTGCTAGTTATTCCTTACGTAGTTATTGTATTCTCTTTGGTTATTCCCGTACTCAATTTCAATAAGTAGCTGGATAGAATGTCTAGAAGTTTGGAAATAATTTTGCAAGCTTTTTTAAATCAGCTACGAGTACGTCTTTACTTTATTTGTCATGTATTTTTAGTATAAGGTTGATTACAACCTTGACGTACCTAGGTAAGGTACCATGGGTATTAACCCATGATACCTTACCTACCTATAACAACACTTGTAATAATAACCTACAACAAACTCGAACATGTACTGTATTCTCAAATGTTTTGTCATTCAAAATTAATAATTAGGTACCTAGGTACCTAAATAGGATTCATTCACAATAACCATTCAAAGTCTTATAATAAGTGTCATCATCATCAGCCTCTATTAAGCCACTGCTGGACATAGATCTCCCCCAATGAACGCCATAGCGCCCTGTCTTCAGATATAAGAATACTAAAAGTCCCAGCCCCTATGAGGTGAGCACTGGGAGTGGGATCACAAAAAACCGTTTTTCAAAATTTCTTATGATGCATCGTTGACGAGATAAAGAAAATTGCTTGTTTTAAAAACGACAGGGTGTCAATAAATTGTGGGTATGTCCATAATAGGACACCTTACCTTAGGTACCTACATATTTAAATTCACCAAAGTGATTTGGTGCAACTTCGGCGTTATGCCATAGTTGTCGATCCAACAACTAAGACATTCCTCATTGGGCATTCTGCAAAACAAGCGTTGTGCTTACTAAGGCACTATGTAATTACGACGTTTTATTTACATAGTCTTTATGCAATCTAGTCCTTACGAACGTAATCCTATTTGTTGCAGGCAGCGTCGTGGGCTCAGTTTGGGTTCCCCGACAAGAGCCCAGCAGACGCAACGCTATGGGTCGGCAGTAGAGGAGCCCACACGCCCGCGCATCAGGACACGTATGGAGTGAATATAGTAGCACAGCTACATGGAAAGTAATTATAATTTTTTTAAACAACCAGGGCTACCACATAAAAATAGCGTGGTAACACATATGACATAACTCACGTTAATTTTAGCGCTAAAACATGGCTAAAACTAGCGTAACAACGCTAATAATGTGCATTACGTTGAATAGCGTGCTAAATAACGTGGTAGCTTTGCAGGAAGGTTTCTGCTTCTAGGAAAATGTTCGCTTATATTGATAGCATATGCCTCTTCATTTCAGAAAAAGATGGATATTATTTCCACCTGAATGCGGAGGTTTGAAGCCAACACGAGTTCCCTACGAAGAATCCAGTATTTATAGTGAATTGAATTTTTATTGCCCCCTGAATACAGATCATATTAAGTGTGAGTTTCATAAAATAATTTGAATAAACATTTCATAAAAGCATTTTAGGGATTACTAAGGCTGGTTTTATAGTCACGCCGCCGCCGCCGCTGGCCAGCGCGCTGTTAACTTTTACTGACAAGCGTTTACTGAACGGCACTGCACAAGCGCGCGACTTTGAAGCGAAACTACTATCCCCATACATCTCCGAACGCGCGAACTCCAACGGCGGCCGTAACGCGTAACAATAAAACCAGCCAAAAACTCTTATCGGATACGCGCAGTGTTGGTTCACCATTTTGGTACTCGGAGGTGAGAAGCGGCGTAACAATAGAATCAGCCTTAGGTATGCTAGACCATAGTGGGCGCCAGCCGAGTCCTGTGCAAGGCACGGACGAGGCTCAGATACAAAAATCCACCGCACGGCGTCCGGACGAGACGAAGGCCCCACGGTATATCACAAACAGCATCTATTTGATTGAGCTAGCATAATTCACCCCTTATGAGTAAACAACTCGACGGCGTGAACTCATCGTTAGGCGAGGCTTTCGCACCTGACATAGTGTTCGAAAGGGCGCGCTAAGCGTAAACAATCGTTGGTGTAAACACAGTTATTGCGTCGCTTGTTTCCTTCCGAACTTGGCAGACGCTCTATCGCGCGTCTCGACATTCTCAACAAATTTCCCAAACAACCGAATTGACATAACGTTCGTGAGAAAGCAGAAAAAAATGAAGTTAACTACTTGGTTACAGGTCTCACTGGCGGTAGAATGGTGGAGTTGTCCGCCGGGGATGCCCTTTTCGTTCCCCGAGGATGGTGGCATTATGTACAAAACTTGGACCCTGTCAATATATCTCTTAACATATGGCTGCCTCATGTACGTATGAGTATAACGATTACCTTATGCAGTATGACAAAATCTAAGACCCATAATGTTCCATCACCTCTCCTATAACCCCAAGGTTTGCGGGAAGAAAACACTTTTTCAGGGTTAAGCTCGCCTATGCACATAATACTGATTATTTAGTTATTTAGATGTATTATTGTATGTACAATAAAGAATTTTATAAGTTGTGACTTGTTCACAGGATAAAGACAATTCTACACAAGTATCAGAAGCTCTTATCAAAATCCTGGTTGCACAAATATGCAAGGACCTGCCGCAGGAAACTGCGAAGCTTATTGTTAATCCAAATGAGGTAACTAAATGATTTCATTAAATTAATACCTATACTGGACAATTCACACAGTAAATATCTGCGTTTGTAGGTACTAAAGTGAATTTGTCTGAAGGCGGGAATTGAACCTGGAGCCTCCTCCTGCCACAGGCGCATCTCCGCCGTTGCGCCACTGTCGGACTGTCATCTATTCGTCATTGTTCCATGCATACATACTTGTTGCTTCTCAAAGGATCAACTGAAGTTAAAAACTTTTTTGAGCCATTTTAGAAATTAATCCAGGTTTCATCAGTTGACCTTTTGAGAACAGCTTTAAATTATCTCACAATAGGGCGCTATGACGCTCATTAGAGGAGGCCCATGTCTAGCAGTGGACTAACTGAAGTCTGAAATTATCTATATGTAAGAATGCCTGAACAAGTTTTAAAGCCAATTTTTATTTTATTTCAGGATGACATATCAGATACACCACTAGCAGTTCTCTTCCTGCAGTTAGACGCTGTCGCCAAAACCCACCTGGACAAGCGTCGTAAATTACGTCGCGCAAAACGACAGCGTACTAGGGAAGATGACGTCACCAATGAAGTTGACGTCATCAATGCCGATATACACTTCGACGTCAAAACATTGATAGATAACCCAGAGAATAAAGTTGAAGCAGTCCCCGCTATAACAAGCGAAGACCTGATAGGTATTATAAAGAACAACGTCAAGGACTTTGGGAATGAACAAAGACCGTTGAGAGATGATGAGGTGGATGGAACAGCCTCAACTCTTTGTCTGACGAAGGCTGTGATAGACGCATTCAGTCAAGACAATGTTATAGATCTTGTTAAGCAAAATCTGTTAGCGCGTCTAAGTTAGTTCTCTCATTTGGATCTCTATAATTTATTTCTACTAGGTGGGTTAGGTACACATTTATACTTTAAGGTTAAACGAGTCTCTCATCTTTCCATAGAAACGTAACGTGTGTCTGAAAACAGTTTCACTAATGAATACATTCTAGTCTAGGTCGTCGTGTTTTTGAAATATGTACTGAAAAAGTAGATAGGTACGTATATTAATCATACGGATATTATCTTCATTTTACTTGGATGTATAAGAATATATGTATTATAATCTTCACTATACTTTATCTCGTCGAATAAAATGTTATACTTAGAGGTACACTAGCCAATTCGATGTAAAATGTTGTAAACAAACCTCAACACAAAAGTTAAAATTTTTTTTTGGCTTGGCGTAGAGTTTCAGATATAATTGGAAACAATATTTATTGTATCAGCAATCGACAAGTTATATAAATTCAGTGAATAAACGCGGCAACAGAGTGAATTTTTATGTTAAATATGAGCGGATTGCCGACAAATTTTTACATCTAGTTCGGCTAGTGTATAGTAGGTTCTATACCTACGTAAGGATTGTTTAGGTACAACTTACGTAAACGCAATTGATGCAGTCCGCTCAAGATCCTATTTTTGGAGAAAAGAACAGGTTCTCTTCGAAATTCGAAATCTGTTCCAGTTTAGCATCGTTCTTAGCTCTATGACATGTCATAAATTTATTTAGTTGTTTACTCCAAACTCTTTAGATTATACCGATGATAAGCAGGTTATGTCTTATTATATTTAAAAAAATATGTAAGCTTCTATTAGTGTGTAAAAGTGTGGGAAACTTGTCAAAATTAATACCATTTTTATTTACAAGTGACAATCTAGGCCGTTTTCGGTTTTTTTACGTATGACCGATAGTAGAAATCTCCGAATAAGATAACCATGAATAGGTTTTGGGGAATCATGATGTAGGCAGGCTCCTTGGGGAAACCGCACTCTGGTGTCACCGCCAACGCTATGAAGTGCAGCAGTAGCACTGAGAACTGTATCTGAAAACGAAACAACGATTATACCACCGTAATGACGTACCTTATCCCTATTCCAGGATTTTATTTTATTTTTGGTAGTTCGACTGACAATCAAATAGTCATGTCCGAACAAGTTTTCACCATTCGGATTTTTTTTGTTATAAATCAGTTGTAGTGGGTTTTATTATTGTAGCGCGAAATTTTCTATTATTTTATAGAATACTCAAGCGTCTAAATGGATTCATTTTAGGAATCAGAATATTCAATAAATTTTGCTGCTTGCTGCAATTTGTGTCCGCGACATTACACGCGTTTTTGCGTGATAAAAAGTAAGACAGATGATGTATTAGTATTTTTAGGATATGTATTAATATTTATACTAGGTGTAAATACTAGTTGTTTTTTGTTGTTTTGTTGTTTGTATATGTGGTAAACATATTCTAAATCTGATTTGGCTATGTTAGATACCTACCTAAGTATAATGTAGGTACAACTTACATAACTAATACTTTGTAAACAATAAACATTATTGTATAAGCTCAAAATTTAATTAGATTACCTATAAGTGGAGAAAATAACCGTTACTTTTTGAAATATTTTTGCGTTCTTAGCTCTATGACACTTCTAAATTTTAGTGGGTATATTTTTCGTCAACTGGAAAAGGACATGAAATGCGAGTAATCTAGTTGTTTACTCCAAACTCTTAAGACAGGAAACGCGAGTATATCGATGCTAAACAGGGTTAATTATAATATAGAATATTCTAAAAAAACTGTAACTCAACCTGTGTTCTATTAGCGTGTCTAATAAAACATGTTAAAAATTAATACCATTTTTATTTACAAGTTAAAATCTAGGCCGTTTTCGGTTTTTTTACGTATGACCGATAATAGAAATCTCCAAATAAGATAACCATGAATAGGTTTTGGGGAATGAGGAGGTAGGCAGGCTCCTTGGGGAAATCGCATTCTGAAGTCACCGCCAACGCTATGAAGTGAAGTAGTAGCACTGAGAACTGTATCTGAAAACGAAAAAAAAAACAAAAACGCACTTTATGCTTATTTTTGGAAGGTCGTTCGACTGACAATCGACTAAACAAAAGTGTGGACGGGAAGCCAACGCGAGCCCGGAAGCGCGGCTCGTGTACCTACTGGTTGACATGCTGAAGATTGGAATGGGAAAATTTTGTTGCACTTGTTTACTTTAGCATATGATACCATATGCTAAAGTAAACAAGTGCAACAAAATTATGTATTTAAACCGCGCTTCAGTCCGACAAAGTGTTTTTGACGCGTCGTTTGTTTGTTTGTAGAGATAGGTATTGTTTTTTTATTAGCGAACAATAAAAGAAAACCCCTAAAAACGTGACACCGAAAAAAACATGATTATAAACTCTCCGTACTGACAGTTCAGTCCTGACGCAGTCTAGTTTGCACAAGTGTGGCCACTGTGTCGTGTTTAGTCTTTTGGTACAGTCGACTCGTACCTACTTGCACAAACTCTGAACTGCGAGAGCAAGACGGAGCGTGTGGCCGGACTATAACTGATATTTTTGGGGACTAATTATGGTTTTTTGGGTTCTTGGAGCCCCGTCGGAATCCGGAATGTTTCGCTTGCATCTTATTTTACTAGCGAAGGACTGCGGGCAGATGCTGGATGCGTCAAGCTGAAGACAGGGCGCTCATTGGGGGAGGCCTATGTCCAGCACTGAACTAACATAGGCTGAAGATGATGATGATTTTACTAGCAGCGACTCTAGTTATAGTTTGGTGATCATTGTATAGGTATTTAAGGTATGTTACACTCAAGTGAAATATTTTAAAATTATGGTTTTGAGTGATTGACTTTAACCAGCTGAATAAGTAAAAAAATTAAACTTCCGAACGCCTTGTTTTTAAATAAGTACTACCTACGAATCACACATAATAAACGGATAGTCATTCAACTTGGCACAATATACCTACCTACTTACATAACTAAACCGCGAAATAATATTCATTCAGTAGGTAGGTATTCATGTTTTATATTTAGATTATATTTGGTACACCCATTGTAAATTCACATAACAAAAAATTTAAGTGGACAGAAAATCAAAATCATTTTATTGCTTATTTGATAATAATTTATGGTATTAAATTTGACTTGTCCAAGTGCTTATTTTGTAAAGAAATAAAGATTTTTGATTTTCAATAGAGAAACTTTGGAATAAAATCTAGGTTTTTCCTAATCGTTTAAATATCAAGTTCGGACAATACTTACTATTTGTACTTGTGTGACGTATTTCTTCCACCATATAGATTTCTTGAAGCTCTTATCCCATACAGTCAGGAGGTAATACATGTACATAATGATGTGCACGAGTGAGTTCAGAGGCACAAGTAAAGTGACGTGGCCACCTGCGAAAACAAACCTATTGGTTTACTAGCTGCGCTCCGCGGCTTCTCGCGCGTGGAAATGTATGTGTCAAATGGTTTATAAACCTTCCTCTCGAATCACTCTAGCTATTAAAAAAATCCGCATAAAAATCCGTTGCGTAGTTTTAAAGATCTAATCATATATAGGGACAGACAGACAGCGGGAAGCGACTTGTTGCTTGTTTTATACCATGTAGTGCAGGTACCCTGTTTTTTATATAGTCTACGGCACGGCCCGTACGTAGGTCTTATGAAAGCTTGCTTGTTTGTAGAACTATGCTTGAGTAACGATTTTCATACATAGTTACCTACACAGCTCGATAACTGAGCAAGCTTGTTTATAATACGGGCCTATGTCTAGGAACAGTTTAACTCGTATGTTACCATACCATAGGGCATAAGAGACTGTTTCAGCGTCATCTTATCAGCCCGCAAACCAATAGCCTCAGCCCTCAATCGATGTGAAATGTTTGTAAACAAATCGCCCATACGTACATGAAACTAAACTAACTAAACGTACTCTGTTGCCGCGGCTTTTTATGCGGAATTTACATTTATTTTCGTTATGAAATCCTGAATTAAATATTTCTTTATCTGAAACTCTACAATGTGAGTTATAATTTTTTTTTTGTTTGAATAATAATTCCACATAGATTTTGGCTCATGTATACACTAGCTAAACGCGAATGTATAATATAATGCATGGTGCCTTGCATTTAGTATATTCCAATCGTATAGAATGTAAGTTATGGAAGACTAGTTTCTGGTCGCGGCTTCGCACTGTCTCTATGAACACGTTCAAACTTGTTTCTATGCGATGGAAAATTATTTATGGAATAAAAAGTAACGTGTTTTGTTCCAGGCCTGTAAATTTCAGCCCGACGACGTAATATTGGCGTGAAGAGGTTACAAATATTAAAACTTTTGCGTTTATATTATCAGTGTGTCTGGTGAGACTCACAGTGTGATAGTGTGTCATTGGTTTGGTTTACTTACCTGGTAACCATTTGACCATTCCCCAAGATACCATAACCATTCCAAAGTGATGGTACACGTGCAAGAACGTCACTTGGTTTTGCTTCTTCCTCAGGACAAAGAAAAACTGGAAGAATAAAAATAATATATAATGATAAAACAGTGACCGAAATCGAGAGCGCAAAACTATTTTTGTTGAACGTGCCAAAAGGCACAATGTCGGTAGAAGTTGTACCTAGGTTCTAGACGAGCTAATAAATATCTTAATAATTATAAATAAAAACAAATAAATAATGTTGGACAATCCACATAGCATCATCTAGTCCCAAGTTAAGCAGAGCTTGTACTAGATGACTGATATACCTAATACCTAAAAATATGTATGTAGGTATACATACATAGATGGATATTTTTATTATACAAATTATGTCGTAAAATAACCCTCCTTCCTGCGCGGGAGTCGGGTAAACATACCGTATCCATAAGATCTATAACTTTAAGCATGTAGTATCCGTAGCAGACCCTCCAGGCGTATTCCACTCCATAGGGCCCTTCGTCCACCGGCTGACATACTATCTTGTAGTGGTTCAGCCAGCCTAGCACGAGGCTCTGAAAGATGAGGTTACTTATAACTGCACTGCATGCATTGGTGTGGTCTTCGAGATGTATTGGTGATCGAAGGGTGTGGTGTAGCCACGGAATCTAAGAGACTAAAATTTTCTGGCAAAAGTTTCTAGGTGTAGCCACCACCAGCAAGGCTACCATGCTATTTAGCACAACGCGTGAAAAGGTGTTATATTCTTTTGAGAGAGAAGAGAAGAATAAAACGACTTTTGACCCGCGCTATAAATTCGGTATGTTGCCTTGCAGTTTACCGAAAGCACAGTGAGGTGAGGTTTTAATCTAGGCCGTATGATGTTATGAACTTAGTTTAGCATACGGCTGTGGATTTTGTTTAGTAAATAAATAAAATAAATATGACCGACAGATTTACTTGATGCTACTTGTGCAAGATTATTTCATGCTACTTGTGCAAGATTATTTCATGACGTCTTTTTTTTTTCGTGGAAGGGTTTTCCGTTTTCCCGAATGGTGTTTAATTTAATCATAGTTACCGACCTCTTCTACGTCAAGTAGGGATACGAAGTTTTATTTATTTATAATTGAAAAAAAAAATGATGTTTCCACTTACCTGGTAGACGACATAAGCGCATCCCATGATCTGGAAGATATTATAAGCGGCTATAAGCCCGCGCAGGTCGTATGCTGGCCGTTTGCTCATGTAGGCGGGCAGCCATTTGAAGACCATCATTAGATATAGCCCTATAACTGTCAAGCCAAGCCATGGCGTTCTGATGGTGAACCAATCTTGACTTCTGGGATCTGAGAAGGATTTTTTCTTATTGTATTATGATAATTGGTTATTAAAATATGAGAGAGCCTTGACACGAATCAAATTATGTCCCATTTTCACATGATGATCACATGTTTTTGGTGGGATTACACATCACTGTCACAGAATGTATTTTAAAATTATTTTTTATCATAGCCCCTAAGTGGGACCCCATCCCACTAAAGGGAACGTGCACGTCCATCCTTCCACTTTTCTCTGTTACTCGCCAGATTTGGTCACTCTTTTGACATTAATTAAAAATTATATTAAAAAAACACAAACCCGCTATATCCTCATTGAGATAGTAATATAATCTCACGGCACCCTTTATAATGACAGACATTATGGGAAATAAAATAGCACTAAGAACTTGTCACATTCGATTATCTGTTCATATTGAATGTGTTATCGGTTGGTGCCACGTTCTGGCACGTCATGCAGGTGGAATATATTGACCCGGGATCGCGGCATGAATTTCATTTATATTCGCCTTATAATAATTACGTCACTGGTGCAAGTAGCGCCACAAGGCGGAAAAACAAAAAATAAATGAAAGGAAAGGTTACTCGGTGTTGAGCGTGTTTCACCCGGGTATATCTCCGTATTTCACTGCTGGTATATTCCATAATTTGGCGAGTTTTAAAAAAATATCAACCGACTTAAAATTCCTACATAATGAAAATTGGTTTACAACTTAGTTTTAAAAAAAGAATCATCGAAATCGGATGGCGTGATATCGAGTTAATCGTCCATTTGTCGCGCATACCTATTCTTAGCGTAAAGACATGTTTTTCTCATGGATGCCATTGTCAGAACTGGACAAATGGGGCCACAAGGGAAGCCCCAGGTTTCAAATAAAAAAGAATGATCAAAATCGGTTCCCCAGTCGAAAGTTATGGAAGTTATGGGAGGTAACAGAAATTTAAAAAATACAGTCGAATTGAGAACCTCCTCCTTTTTTAAAGTCGGTTGAAAATAAGTAAATAACATTTGTCAGAGTGGTCGTGGTTATCATTACGTAGATTCTTGTTCAGGGGCTGGTGTGATTCGCTAAATTTTTTGTGGTTTATTTATACTTACCTGTGGCTGTAACGAATTATCTCGGTAGATAATTCGTTACAACCATACAGGTAATAGGGAGGGATTTTGTGGTTATTATATCTAACTGGTAAAATTGCGTCCATATTAGGTAACAACAAATATAAACTGGAATTAGCAAAAGCGTACTGACTACTTAATCAGTAGTCAGTACGCTTTTGCGGCAAGAAAATAGTTGTCTACGAGGGAGTGCAGTTATTTAATAACTTGCCTAATAAATAAAATAAATAAATAAAATTCTTTTATTTCGAACTACTATATGTAGATCCATAATTTGTTAGTAATGATCTTATAATAAATGTTAGTAATTCTTACGAACTAAAAATGAGATAAATGAATGCGCTAGCATAAACACGTCAAAACCAAATTAAAGAAATATATTTATAGTCTACCTTAAGCATCTATCTATAATAAATAACTTTAATAAGCATCCTTATAGTTTATAAAAACATAGATATACATACCTACTTACTATTTACCTACAATACCAGTCTACTGGCCCCGGAGGTGTAATAATTATTTAAGATTTACTGTATGTATCTCATTATTTAAGTGAACATGTTATTGTTTTATGAGAAAATAAACATCTTTTAACCGAAGAAAACATGTAATTAAACCACATTATGGCGAAGAACCGACGGCCGCTGGGGCAAACGTGTTCTTGAGTGGAGACCACGACTCGGTAAACGTAGTCTAGGACGCCCTCCGACCAGGTGGGATGAGACTGCAGGTAGATGCTGGATGCGGCAAGCTGAAGACAGGGCGCTATGGCGCTCATTGGGGGAGGCCTATGAGCAGCAGTGGACTGCTATAATAGGCTGATGATGATGATGATGACTGAATATATCTAACTATAGTTATCATCACAGTTTTATAGTTATCATCTGTGTATAAAAGACAGATAATTAACATGACATGTTTTATGTGTTTGATCGTCGATTCTGACAATTGTTCTTTGCCGACTATTTAGATTATTCTACTTTTAGACATAGTTCTGCCGACTTTTTGACTGTCTATATTGTTAACTTCGCATTTAGCAGACCTTCTACAAATAAGTAGGTATAGGTACTGGAATTTGACAGAATTAGAACATGTGGACGATTTGTTATTGAATAGGTACAACGTAATCCTACTAATAATATAAACGCGAAAGTTTGTAAGTATGGATGGTTGGATGTTTGTTACTCTTTCACGTAAAAACTACTGAACGGATCGGGCTGAAATTTTGCATAAGATAGTTCTGGGCCCAGAATAAAACATAGGCTCCTAATTATCCCATAAATCAGTTCCCATAGGATATAAATAATCTTAAACGTTTCCATAGAAACAACGCGTGCGAAGCTGCGGGCAGAAACTAGTGTCTATATAATTATTACCTTATTTTTTGTGTATTGTAACTGAGTTTGATCAATAAATAAATAAAAAAGGGTAGCTCCCATTTGTTCTATGGAACATGACGTCATCGAACAAAAAGACACATTTTCTTCCCCATTTTTTCCATGGAACTACATACTAGCTTTTCACCCGAGTTTCATGCCATAGAACAAAATGAGAATCAGATTTTCCAAAAATCTTCCATGCGAAGCTAGTTGACACTGATAATGTCAATTATTCTGTCATGCCATTGATCAAACATCTGCCTGGGTAAAAATCCTTTAAAGGAAATCTAAAAATCTAAAAAATTGATATTTGAAAAAAGTTCTCAGTGCATCAATCTAGTCAATCAAAGTATAGTCACTATGACTGTGCCACAATAAACTAATATTATTTGCTAAATCATAAAGAGGTCGTATTTACCTTGTCCTATAGAACAATTTGAGAAATAAAAGTATTGCATGTTCCATGGTATAAAGGAACAAAAAAATATCTTATTCTGTACGATGACGTCATGTTCTATAGCACAAATGGGACCTACCCATAAAAAATCTCATCTACGAGTAAAACACGAAATGTGCGCTTGAACAACACACGATTTCTAACTAGAAATAGTTATTGTTACTGATACATCGAGTTTAGAACTCTTACTCGATGTAATTATATTAGCAGGGACCAGTTATATCAGGGACTAGTTAATAAAACTGGTCCCTGATATTAGTAAGTGAATGGTGATTCGTGGAGTAGGTTTCCATTCATCTCATATTGTTGGTTGTCTATTACCATACCTACCAGAAAGAAACTAGATAAGCCTAAGGTTATCTATATTAAGATATAAAATGATTTTATATTCACAAGTTATAAGTTAAATAAAGCATTTCGGTTGAATACAGTTTATTTAAAATGTATAAGTAGGTACTTAATTTAAAATTGTAATCTGGTTTAGAATAACATTTGGGAGTAAATTATTTATAGAGAAACGTTCAATGACATAAGTAGGTACAAATGTCTACTTCTTGAAAGGGAATTCGGGATGTGCTTCTACGCCAATAAAGAACGAAAAGTCACAGATTCTGCCGTCTTCGCCGCGGTCCAGAGCAGAGAGATCTGCCATCTCCTTTTGACTCAGCTCGAAGTCCCATACCGCGATGTTCTAAAAGAAAACAACATTGTATGAAAAGTAAGTCCGTTTTTTGGCCGTAAGTTTTGATAATGAACATGTTTGTATTAATTAAGGGCTGTGGATTTTGTATCATAAATAAAATAAATAAAAACTCAATACAAAAGTTTACAAAAGTTCGGCAACCCTAGTTGGCTCGAACGATATAAGAAGGGGAGCATGATAGGTCGAAAAAGCCCCCCTGGCTTATTTGCAACTTATTCTGTTAAACTAATCGCTTCACTACAATAACAAAAGAAAATAAACTCCAATGGCATCGTCTCAGAAAGAATTAGACAGAATGTCATGTCTTGGTACTTTAGATAAAAGAAAATACAGTCGGAGGGATGCTAAGGTTAAACGAGTGGCTCATCTTTCCATACAAACGTGGAAGGGTGACTACTAAACTGTTGTTGACCATCCCAAACTGTACCCTGTATAATTAAATTACATCAATAATTACAGCAAATTGTTGAGGTAAATATGCTAAATTCAATACCATATACCCTTACAGTTGGGTTTATGTGGTGGGAAATAATTTATGTGTATATTGCGGCTCAAGTGTAGTAGGGCAGAATACCTGACAATACCAGACTGAGTGACAGTTTGACCTGAGGGCTCAAGCAGAACGCGCCCTCGAAATGCAGCGCATTCGGCGCGGATAGGTGCGCGATGTTGTTTACTATTTCATATAAAGATTATGGAAAGGGGATAACTGCGGCGAGTGCGGCGCGGACAGATGCGCGTTCAACTTGTTTAGGCTGGTGACCGATGCAGACAGAGGAAGTCATGAAGATGAGTATAGATGGTGGGATGCAGATATACCTGTTTTATCCTCTCAGCGTTGGTGCTCTTGGGTATGGCGGCGATGCCTCTTTGCAGTGCGTACCGCAGCAGGATCTGAGCGGGCGTGCGGGAGTGCCGCGATGACAGCTCTTGGACTATCGGTAGGTTTAGTAGGTCGGGGTATTCGCGCCTGCGAATTTGTTAAACAAATCTTAAATTATAAAAAAAACTATTGCTGGTCGTTTGTCTCGCTAAAACTCGAGAACAGCTGGGCCGATTAAGATGATTTTGGTTTTGGAATGTTAGTCCTGGTAAATTGCGAAGAAATTTCCACGCGGGCGAATATGCGGGGCGTTAGTGATAAATAATGTTGCCGTTATGGAAAACAAACCAAATTGTTTTTGCTATTGTGACGAATGGCATAAACCGCAGGCTGAAGCTAGTGAAACAATTTTATCAACGCCATTTCTTACCCAGTTTTTTCAGCCAAAGCATCAGCGAGCGCTTTCGAGCCGAGCGGCGAGTAGGCCACTACTGGGACACCGAGCTTTTTGGCAGCGTCTAGGAGCGCCGGCTGTTGGCATAGCAGATGGTTTTCCACCTGCAGGCAAGCAGGCTTGGCCACGCCACTCAACCGAGTCAACTGCTCTACATTCAAATTAGAAACGCCCACGTTGCGGACGCGCCCAGAGTCCTTCAGCCTTAGCAGACTCTGAAAAGCAAGAGAATACGAGCATTAGGGCATATTTATGCCAGGTTTTAAGAATAGAATAGAAAATACTTTTTGCACTTTTATAAAGTAAACTATGTTCAATAAAAACCTCAAAATTATTTATCATTGGCCGTCTTATCGCTCAAGAGCGATCTCTACCAGCCTATTTTAATGGTTCCAGGCAATCTTTGTAGGATCAAGAGGATGTAGATATGGATGTACAATATGTACATTATACAATGTGTCTGGTTACCGGTGTCGGAGACTTTGGGGGGTTACCGTGTAAGGGAGTGCGGTGGAAAATATTTAACGATATTGATATCATCGAGTAAAGCTCTCTCTAAACCATTTTTGGTTTTGAAATAAATACATTTTTAAATTGATATCTCGTTCGTTTTCTAATTCATTACCTAATTCATTCATTTTTCGCTACATGTGTTCAGATTAGACATTCAGATTATGCATTGTTGAAATTTAATCTTTAGTGTTACGTACCTACAACAGTTAAAGAAAGGTTTCACCGGGACGGCAAATTTTATCTCTGCTTTTTTTTCTAATTCGATAAGAAGAATCTTTTTTAAACAAAGGTTTATCAATTAACATGTTCGTTTTGATTCGCATAGAAGAATCCGTGTCAATTATAGACGTGTTACTGAATTCTTCGGGCTGATGTAGGATAACCAGATCCGTCACACCATCACATCTCTTGTTTTTCTTTCCTATTTTCTTCGCAAATGACATTATCCTGACTTGCAGGGTGGTCGCCGGTCGCTCCCAGAATCTGGAAGTTGATTGCCGCCACTTCAGAATTGAACTGCTAGTGTTAGCAACAATAGAAGAAATGTATGATATTGATTGGCTCAACGCCTGTGAAGTGATTTCTACGCTGAAGCTGGAAGCAAAACTGTACTGGCAACCAAAGTTGTTTATTTCCACTAGGTTCTTTAACTGTGTATCTTGCTGATACATTGTCGTTTTGCGAGAACTGCGGTAATTAATATTTTTTACTTTTAGTTTTCTGACAATTTTCACTGTTTTACTCCTCAAACGATAAAATAAATCTGAAAAAAATTTCTTTGGATGACTTTCTGCTACGTTTGGAGTTTGTTCAATATTTAAATGAGTCACCTGTGGAGGTCTAAATGTTTGGGTTTGAAACGGGCCTCTCAGGGTGTATATTTTTTTCAAGTCATTTCCTAATACCTGGTTATGAATGTTATCTTGTGTTAGGAAACATTCCATTTCATATACTTTTAGCACTTTGGGAGTACTTTCATCTATATTATTTACCACCACCTCTTAGTTTTCTGACTCCTTTTATAGTTTAACTCTTCAAACGATAGAATACATTTGGGTAAAGGCTCTGCAAAGCTTCCTCTGTTACGTATGAAGTCGAGCGACATGCATAAAACATTTGCTGGATTTTCCATTTAATTCACTTCGTCGTTTTAATTTAATTAACTTTTGTACCTACTCAGTCTAGCTAGGATCTTTATAAATATCGAGTGAGCAGACTTATAAGTCTTTTGATGATTTACTTCATGGTGTGGGAAATCATCTGCATCTGCTTCCCATAAATTTCAATTTTATTCTTGTCTTTTGGACCAAAATAGCATTTCCCTGTGATATAATATTTCTCTTCAGATGTCTTGCCTGTTTTGTCTACTTGGAACCATGTTTTTTGTCTGCTGTTTTCAGTTCTTATGTAATTTGTTAGTGGCATCTGAATTATCTCGGCATGGTGGAGGTTGTAGCTTGCCGGTTTTGATGTACCGTGTTGCAGAAACTCTCCGAGTGATGCTGCGTGGCCGGTATAACTTATCCGGTTTAGGCTTGCACTGTTTAAACAGCCACTTACAGCCACATATGCTTTTTTGAATGCACCCACAGCAGACACAGAAGAAGCAGCACGAACAGCAATCGCGTATTTTACCGAAACATCTTGTATGGAACGACGGCGTTTCGTACTTGCGGCCTGAACCACGGCTTCGGCGAAAACGATTGGAAAATGGTTTCATGACCATTGGTAACTAGCTGCATAATTTTTAATTTCATGACTTGGTGCTTGGTTCAACTGAAGATAAATATTACATGTGAGAAACTGGTGTTATTTTTATTATAATTTTATAATAATCAGCGGTACAATTTTGTGCAATGACAATTTACCTATGACATCCTCTGTCAAGGTCAGTTAATCAGAAGAATCAGAAGCGGAGATTTTATGTAAAGTACGCTTTGTTTTGTCTTCAAGTTAGAATCTGTCATGATAACATCTATTTTGATTCGAAGATAGACAAAGCGTTTTTGTAAGTATTATGGAGTAATGTTTTCAGGATTTTTGCATATATTTTAGGAGTTTTCTTCACTTTCAGCCTATGTAGTTGTATTATACTCAACACCGATGGGTCAATATTTAGATAAGATGAATAAATTTCAGACACCGACTGTAAATTAATGGTTTCGTATGATTCTGGAAGGTTATGATCAGGTTCAGCATCAGCATCCGAACCACCGGAACAGCACGGGCATAATAATCTTGGTATAGAAATATACTTGAACCATGTCAGTCGTCTCCTAAGCGGACATTTAGGAATAGAATAACTTGTGAATGACGTGTCGATTGCTTGTGTTACAACTTCTACTATCTGACTATCGTCAATGTTATTTTCAGTTTCTATCTCATTGCTATCGAGAATTTGTTTACTTTTGATTTCATCAAGCTTGTGTAATACGTTTTTCACGATATTTTCATGTTTTTCGTCGTTATGTCTTACAACTTTAGGTGATTTATAAACTTTAGTCCAAGAGAATTGGTCACGGACTGCGTGAAAAGTTGCCGCACTCTTTGCCTTACTGGCAGATTTTTCTGTCTTCAGTGGATAAATTTTTTGGCTTTTACTTGTTAAGGGACGCTTATAGCTACACTCCTTGTACACTACATCATTTCGATACACAGAGTTTTTGCAGATTTCTTTTAGGTCATTATAGTTTTCTATAACTGAATCGTTTTTGCACACTGATGGTGTATATGAAACCACCATTTTGATTCGCGTTAGACTAGGAATTTTGTGAATGCACGAATATTTAGATAAACATTCTTTATCACTTATATATAAGACGGTCCTAAAATTTGCCTGAACTTTATTTTATTAAAATTTTATGGTTGATGAGATAAGCGTTTTTGACGGAACGTCATTTAATAAAAATCATATTAACCATAAAAACAAGTTTAAAAAGAAAATGACAAATAAGTTGACAAGCATTTGTGAAGTCATTAACAAATATGGAACTTTTTGGACGAATTTTCACGACGATGAGCGACAAATACCCAAAGAACGAGACGCGGACAAGACGCGGGCAGAAACTGGTGGGTATATACGTGATCATACAATCCATACCTTCCAAACAGCAAACAGGTCCGTACTGTGGTCAACCTTCATGGATCCATCCAGGTTCTTTGGGTGGAGGTCCCCCGGGACGTGCTCGAACGCGAACGGAGTGTGCATGAGGTAAAGATCTATGTAGTCGAGACCCAGGTCTTTGTACGTGGCGTCGAAGTATTGCGGAACTAGATCTGGACGATTGCCTGAAGGAAGAAATTATTTGGATTGTGTAGGAACACGAATGGGCCTTATTAATTACTAGTTGCGCCCCTCGGCTTGGCCCGCGTGGAAATCTATGACGTGTCAAATGGTTTATAAACCTTCCTCTTAAATCACTCTACCTATTTAAAAAACCGCATCAAAATTCGTCGCGTAGTTTTAAAGATCTAAGCATACATAGGGACAGACAGACAGAGGGAAGCGACTTGGTTTAATACTATATGTAGTGATATAGTGATTTATACTATGTACTTACAGTAACTGTTACTTATACTGAGGTATAACTGACGAAAACGGTATCTGTAAAAACTATTGTGTTGTTAATTTATGTATAACTAGGTGTCTAATTACTCTAAGTAGGTTTTAATCTCGTAGAAATATGAATGAAAACGTACTAAAACTACTGAGACTCAATTTTCTTTTATGATTTAGAGTTTAGTAAAAGTTTGTAATCTAAAGAATAACGCTAGATAAAGAAAGTTGTCCAGAGTAACTGTTTGAAAATTGGTGATTATTATGTTTTGACTAAGAGACCAATACTTTATATTGCACACTTAAAAATATAACAAACAATAAGATAAAAAAATAACAATACAAAATATGAGACAATTTGGAGGTCTTATCACTACCAGAATCAACATAATACCTATTTAAATAACAACATGTTGTTATTAATCTTTCGTATATTCTTTCTGTTAAAGATAGACCAGTACCTAAAGTTAACTATGTAGGTACCTACATAAAAAATGCATGGTACTAGTCATCATCAGCCTATATCAGTCCACTGCTGGACATAGGCCTCCCCCAATGAGCGCCATAGCGCCCTGTCTTCAGTTTGCCGCATCCAGCATCTACCTGCAGTCTTTCGCAAGTCGTCATCCCACCTGGTCGGAGGGCGTCCTACACTACGTTTACCGAGTCGCGGTCTCCACTGAAGAACACGTTTGCCCCAGCGGCCGTCGGTTCTTCGCGAAATATGGCCGGCCCACTGCCACTTCAGCTTGCTAATTCTTTGAGCTATGTCGATAAACTTGGTTCTCTGTCGGATGTATTCGTTACGAATCCGATCCTTCAGAGAAACTCCGAGCATAGCTCTTTCCATAGCTCGCTGAGCGACTTTGAACTGGTGGACCAGCCCTATCGTGAGTGTCCACGTCTCAGCTCCGTAGGTCATAACGGGTAGGACGCACTGGTTGAAAACTTTCGTTTTCAAGCATTGCGGTATGGATGACGAGAAGACTCGACGTAGTTTTCCAAATGCTGCCCAGCCCAGCTGGATCCTCCTTTTGGCCTCCTTCTCGAAACTGTTTTTACCCAATTGCAGAATCTGCCCAAGGTAAGTGTACTCGGAAACAGTTTCGAGAAGGTGACAATGTACGACCACCGGCCTTGGATCAATGTGACCATTGATCATGACTTTGGTTTTATCCAAATTCATGCCAAGACCGATACATCGGGAGGCTGAAGCTAGGCCGTTCAGCATCCGGTTCAGTTCCTCATGGTACTAGTAGTTACTATGAATTATGACCGTAGGTACTTTTGCCATGTCCCTTGATATTATGACTAAGAACCTGGTTAAGTACTTTTAATCTTTTTTGTAGATTTACTCACCACCGGGCGGCAACTTGCTGACGACAAAGAGCTCCTTCCTCCTCGCAGGGTCATTCCCGATCCATTTCTTCAACGCGCGGCCCAGAGCAGACTCGTTCTCGTAGGCGCGAGCGGTGTCAAAGTGTCGGTAGCCAGCGGCTAAGGCATCCGCTACAGCCTTCTCTAAAACCTCGTCTGATGCCTGCAACATCAAGGGATGGGAATATCCTGCTAGGGAGTGTATAACTATCTAAGTAAGTAATGTTTTCATAAGTGTGACTCCACTGTGTGTATATAAATAAGATAACTAAGATCAACACAACACAAGTAAGCTATTGCCGTGATAGAGGACAGACAACGAGAAGACTACGCATGCCAACACAGACAACAGACGCTAGTTATTGTGTTCTCTTTGGAGTTCATCAAAGAGAATACAATAAGAATTACGTAGTTATTGTATTATCTTTGATAAGCGTTCATAATGACAATATATTCTCTTTAATGACAATCAGGAACTTGAAGTTTTTTACATGGAAGAGTTTTAAATTGTACAATAAATGAATTCTGTTCAAGGTGTCCAGTATGTGCGAGGAGCTAACGAGATCGAATACTTCTGTGGATAAGTGCGAGACAAAGGCTAAGAATAAATCATCGTTCGACTCGGCCTGCCCCGCGACCACCTCCAGAGGACTCTCTCAATCCAGTGGTGATTGCGAAGGTAGTGATTACACATCGTACTGCAGCGAGAAATGCTCTTGTGAATCTGACACGCTGCACTCAGTCATGGAGAAGCCCTGCTCAATAGCTGACTCCTCGACTATCCTCCGCCGGTCGAAGTGGAAGACTATCAAGAAATTTATCTCGTACCGGTTAAAAGGTAAACGAAAGGAAAATAAGAAGAAAGCTAAAGGAACTCAACCGAACGTGCTAATTGCCGAGGAAATAGTGGTACAAAAGACAGATTCTTCGAGCTCTAAACAATGATGATACGGTCTCACGAGTACATTGACCTATTCTAAGTAACCCAATTAGAATAGTTTTTATGACTATACTGGAATAAGCACTATTAATAAATAATGATAATATAACTTACCTGCCACGTTCCAAATCCGATCCGCGGCATGCGATCGCCTCCTTCCAGTTCAAAATATTCCGGAAGAGACATTTTTCACGAATAAACTGTTATTACTGTATTGTTTTGTTTGCGTTGTTTACTAGGCTCAATCGAAAGCACAATGCCGGTGAGAGGCGCGCGCGCAGAGGTTAGTTGCCCGCAGCAGCCTTGACTGTAATGCTCCTCACGTACCTACAAGCTGTACTTACTGTAGCTAGGTAGGTTAAGTACTTAACTACAGCCGACTACGCGCCAGATACCGGTTTTATGGAATAACTCCATTGGTTACGTATTTTTGTAAAAGCAGCGATTAATGTCGCACAGTAATATCAGGCGGCCTTAATTAAGGAAAATTTATTGAGCATCATTTTTTCCGGGTATATGTTTCATACATTTAACATTTGGATAACAATGACAGACTTTATTTTAAGCTCCAAGGTCAATCTGGGAGTAAAACTAATTGAAACTTACTACAAGCACTACGTAAAAATATCGTTATTGGCAATTATAAGCATCTGCTCCGATAATATCATTGCGGCTGATCAAAGAGATTGTCCATTTTGTTTCTACAAGTGGGTCTACTACCACATTCCTATTGTCATCTGACTATTGTTGTTTTTATGACTATTAAATGATGTGGTCCTTCGATGCAGTGTTATTGTGTAGCTAATCTGTCACTGACTTGCGTACAAAGCTAACTGTGTTCATGCATGGGTAGTTGCATCTTTACAATCTGATAAGGGGCATAAATAGGACAAGAATAATGCAATTTTTCTTTTAGCTATGCCGTTGTGGAGTTTAATTAGTTGAAGCGTAGTAAGTTCAATTACCTATAGTTTTTAATTAATTTTGGATTGCCAAATGTAAAATGCCATGAAACAAATCCGAAAACACAGTACCTTTCTTTTAATTTATCAATCAGTTTAATTTCGTAACAATATGCCAATTGTTACGAAATTAAACTGATTGATAAATTTCATGCAAGATGTCATAAATAAATAGAAGTAAGGATACTAATAAGAGTTTATAATTAAAAACCTGCAAAAAATATCCCAACATATGTAAACTATAACACATCCCCTAGCATAATGAAACTATAATTGATTTCTCTTAAGTCATATCGTATTACAAGATCATAAACCCCAAATAGAACACAAAAACTTACAAATTAATTTTCCCACATACCCTTAAAGTAATAACATCCTTTTGTGCAAACAGTATCTATATACAAATCTGTTTGGGCCATCGTATGAATGAGCTTACGTCACAACACTCGTGAGCCCGTTGGTGCGTGGTCCCCATTGATTGCGGTCACTGATACCATCTCTGGGGATGTCTCTTTTCATCCCCTGTTAGGCGGGGCTTGTTCCCGCTCCACCTATAGTAGGACATCCCATAGGGATTTTATTGTAGAGCAAATTTTGACCAGTAGTCAGTGCAAACATGGACGTCTCTCCAGTACAATCTGGTTCAAAGTGCGGTTCTTCGGATTTTAGCATAGAAAGGCTGCTTAGTGATGATACGAATCAAATCTCTCGGGAAGAAAACGGTCAAGTCCCGGATTGGCTTTGCTGTACGCGGTATCGTCCGCCGCGATTACCGCGTTAGTACCTATTTGTCTTTACCTTAGAGAAATTACCAATTGGTTGAAACATTAATAACTGATTAACCAGGTCTATGTATTGATAATAATTGGAGACTCCTCACAGTGGTGACCTAACACAAGACTCGATAATGCTCCATGTTTAGATTAGATGATAGTGTCAGCACAACCAAATAAAACCCACATAAAAAGTCCGTATCAAAAAAGTTGGCTAAACTACTTGTTTTTTGTTAAGTTTGGTCCGACCTCCTAAAGAATAGGCGCTTCCTTGGCTGTAAGACAAAAAGTACATAATCGGTACGTTAGGTAAGTGGTAAACTAGACTTGACCTTGGCATTCAACTTTTTTTTTCAGGTGCACCGGCGGTGTGCCGATCGCGTCGAGCCGGAAGGCATGCTCGCGTGCCGTTCACGGCGGCGCAGGCGACTGCGTTGGAGGCCGCGTACTCCCGAGCGCCTTACTTAGCCCCGCCGGCGCTGAGGGCACTAGCAGCTGCCTTGCAGCTTAGAGAGGATAGGGTAAGTTAGCCAAGCACATACCCTCCAACCTTCTGATGGCCCTGACCGAAACTGTGGGAAGAGACTCCAGAGTCTACAAATCCTACGCACCTGTACAGACTAACACTCTCCCCGTTCTGGGGCATGCCACATCACATTACAGACAGTGTCTTGTAAAGTTAAAATTAATAAAATTAAATTAGACAATTAATGTGTGGAACAATGGTATCTAAAAGCATAAAGTAGAAGGTAGGCTATGCCTGCAAAGCCCGAATCACTTATGAATAACATCGAGTGAAAAGGGTAGGCATTTTACTCCTCGCATACTGCTTACCAAAGCTGAACCATAGTTCAGTTTCACGAAAAGTGTAACATTATGACTTCTGAGAACTAACTCAATAGTTTAAGTACCTAACCGTTATTTCTTTTTGTTATCTTCAATACATATGACCAAAAGTTATTCAGTTAGACGGTTTACATTTCTTTATTGCTCATTGTGTGATTACAGTTCATAATTTTTTGAGAATGCGGCAAACTACCAATCTTTGATGGCTTATTTGATATTATCTGCCTTAGCCTCAATTTAAATAATAATTGATAGAGCACTGAGTTATGTATCACTGCTCTATCAATTCTTCAAGTTTACTCACTACTACGTTTATGTTCAGTTCAGATCAGTTATTTATTTATAAGAAAATTTTCTTACCTGTCAAGCACATATCTATAAATAAAGCTTAGCTAGGTACTTAATAGTGTAAAAACTAATGCAGTAATATTTTTTTTGGTTATCTTACCAAAAAATAATAATATTATACCTCTAAATAAGTGTGGGATCTACGAAATCGACGTCATCAAATTAGTCTACAAATAACTAATCTAAACTGTAGTATGCACTGTCCACTAGGTTTCCCTTCAGTTTGTTAGTAAATATTGCCGTCGACGAGGCACTTGTTAAAAAATCCGCAGATTATAGTAGATTTTTACACCAACATAATCAATTTAGATTTTTACTTTCTTTTTGTCCTGTATAATTCAAATATGGATGTAAACTCTTAAACACTTTCCATACGTCCCGTACCCAACTAGGGCGTAGTTAAACATAACAACTAAACGTTCTAAACAAACTATCCATATTACAGATAAAAATTTGGTTCCAAAATCGACGGGCAAGAGAACGAAGAGAGAAAAGCGTAAACATAATACCACCTCATGCAGTCACACTGCCGCCTACAACACTAGTCACCTCCATCGCTCAAAACTCTTGGATCCCTCACACGGCAGATACCAGAACCAACGAAGGACATAGAAATCACGTTAATAGCTTTGCCAACAGGCACGTCAGAACCAGTGAAACTATAGACACTAATAGGCATGAAGCCGTTTTAACAAGGCAAAGGCTTGAAGAAAATGCTGCAAGATTTCTAAACGCTCAAAGTATGCAGAACTTGTTTCCTTATAAGGTCGAGTCTGATGATGAGGATGGATCTTTAGATATTGAAACTGTTGAGGATTAGAAAAATTATATTAGATTTTAGGCTATTTGAGAAGTAAATGATTTATTTATAAAAATATGTTTAATTCATTGTATTTAGAGACTATCGTATTATTGTGGCTGGCAAGGGAATAGCCTAGGTTTTCTACAATGTATGAAATAATAATAAACAAAGATAATATGTCGTATTTTTTTATTGATGAAATGTGGCACATATAATTAAGTGTAAAATAAAAACAGATGCGAGAATTAAATATAAAAAATAACAAAATATAATTAATTCTGACTGAACAATTTTTCTTAGATACTAATGCATACTTACTATACATAGGACCTTATATTATATACGAAAATAATACATACGATATCAAATAATAGCCGAGATAATATTTATAGTTATTTTAGTTAATTATGTACCCTATTTTCTATTCAACTTTCGACTTAATTGATTGGACTAAAGTTGGCGTTCCTCAAGTTATGACTTGAGGCATCCAATCAAGTAGTTTCTTAATTATGATTAGGAAACCTACTTGGCAACAACTAAGTGACTCGATCAGCTATAAATAAGCAGGAAACACAAAACATTAAGGTACAATTCATACATGACAATGCACAAAAATTCAATCTCATCATTATTCATTAATTGTCACACGTGGGTGTCATGGTACCATGTGTGTACAATATTTTATATATATGTAATAAAATAAACTATAATAGTTTGTATTCATTTTCAACTATACTTGAGCTATTCTCGAGAAACATTGTTTGTAAACACCTAACAAAACAAAAATCCAAAATACTCGATTTGGCATCGAAAAAGAAATATAATTGTCAGCACTAAGCAATGTAGGAAAGTACTTCTAAAAACAACAATAAGCAACTTCTATGAATGAATAAATACCTCGACTTTGTTTTATAAGTTAGATTAGCTTCTGTTCCACACTTCGCTCGCGCTATTTTATATATGTATATTATAAGAGCAAGTAGATGAGATTACTTATGTTATTTTTATAATGACAATTTGTATGTATAATCTCATGTATGTTCTACATACCATGTACGCTTTTCATCTTAACCTGGATTTTTTGTACATCTTGGGATTACAATCCTACCTAGTTATAAGGCGAAAATTTGTGAAATCTTTTTATAGATAATATACGCCGTACCCAATCCAGGCAGGATTATTTCGTTGAAAAATAATATAATGATAGTGTTCTAAAGTAAAATTAAATAATAACGTTGATTTATCTTATCCTTTTAATATAAATGCATTTTGTATCTTTTAAACGGTTTTGACTAATGTACTTATAATTTATGTTGCTCAAGAGGTATTTAATTATTACCTATTTAGTTCGTTGTGTTTGTACAAAATGAGTAAAACGCACAACTTTGCTGCAGAGCAAACAACGGGGCGCGAACTCATTGATGAGATGAGGCCTAAATGTATGCAGACTTTTGAATAATTAAACTTAATAAAATTAATTAATTAAACTAACGGAATGGACTTTATTTTAGTGCTTTATTTCTCCGTATATTATTTATTATCGCCCAAAGTTGAGCTTAGATCAGTGTTAAAATACGAAACATTAAAAGCTTGTATTTTATCAAAAGCAACTCAAACAAAGGTATACTTTTTTAAGGTTTTGAGTGTATACGAACATAGATAATGATGGATAAAATTATATTTTCCTTCGTTTGGATGGTTAACATCGAAGAGTGTAGTAGTTATCCTTCCACGTTTGTATGGAAAGATGAGCGACTTGTTTAACCTTAAGAGCTTATCGCGCAAAGACCATGACAAAACTACTTATAATAACAGACATACATTCATATTTTAAAGCTTAACACTAAATGAACATGGACTAGGAGCTTGCAACCGCCAGACCATCGTCATAACCGAGCTCTGCTTACTCTGCTTAGCTTGGGGCTAGGTGACCAAATGATGTACATATAAATCTTAAATGTTTTATGGTACCTATAAATCTCAATTTTTTTAAATTAATTTTTTGTTGTATTATCGGGATTGTATTAGAAACCAATTTTTCTCCAGCCAGAAGCTTTTAACCTTGATAAAAAGTAAGTAAAATTCGTTATTGTACATTTAGCAATACTATATGCAACTTTGCTATCGGATATCTGACATACGCTGAAAAACATTTATTTCATTTTATGAAATTACGAAGGTCTGGCGGTCGCAGGCTCAACGTACCCTCCAATAGATTCCAAGTCTCGTAACTACATTTGTTTTGGTTTTATTAAATTTGGAGTTATTACTATTACCTTGCTATTTTTGGCTACACGTCGATTGCTGAAATCACACCGTATGTGTTTTTTACAAGTGACTAATATGCGTAAATCCACACTAGCGCAGCGGCTGAGAAAATACAGATCTGTGTGACTGACAGCCGTAATATGTTTTTCGAACGAAACGCATGTGCGGCGCAACACAACCACTGTGTAGAGCGGCAGCACGAATGGCTTAGGTTAAAAAAAAGATCGCAGTCGAAGTGTTAACTATCAAAGGGTTGTTTAAGTAGTAGTTAGTTTGACGGCACTTATGTAGATGAGTTGTCAAGCCTATAGATAGGGGAATGACCAAATTCGCCGCTGTATTTCTGTATTATTAGAATAGAAATTAACTTTAAAACAAAGCGCCGGCACACACACACACCTACGTTGAACGAAGGAAATTTCAAAAACTTCATTGGGTAGTTTGTGGTTCCTTTTATAAGTTTTTTTTAATGACTCATGTAACAGTTTTTTTTTGTTTCAACCCCTAACGACACGTAACAGGGGTGTTTTGTTTACCAATCGATGACTGTCACTAATACGTCACAAAATTCATTATATCTGTATAACATCAAAGTTCACTTACACATTAGTTACTCTCTACGATAGCTTCTATAAAGCTTCACTCTTGGTCTTCATCGTCCGATTCCTCTGAGGTCCTTTTGCTAAGTATCTCGTAATGCGCCGCCTCAGTTTTAGCCGGACTCGTGTCATCTACGCTGTACCTGAAACAATTAACAGATTACTTCATCAGCATCAGCTTATGTTAGTCTGCTGCTGGACGTGGACATAGGCCTCCCCCAATGAGCGTCTTCAGCTTGACGCATCCAGCATCTACCTGCAGTCTTTCGCAGGTCGTCATCCCACCTGGTCGGAGGGCAACACTACTTTTCCCGAGTCGTCTCCACTCAAGAACACGTTTGCCCCGCACGTTTGTCGAACGGATTACTCACTAGGAATCAAATAAATGATCAGATCACACTTCACAATAACATAATTATATGAAATGTTTAGAATTAATGTATGTATGTATCTCTGACATTTTAACGACTTAGTGCTGTAGGCCTATTTTAATTACAAAATGCCTTGCGTTTTACCATCTTCTGAGCCATTTAGCCGTACGAGAACATTTATGCGTCGCGGCGGGGCGGCGCGGCGGCGGCGGCGGCGGCGGCGGCGGCGCGCGTGAGTGTTCCCAGCGATAACGTGCACGTCTTAAGTAGATAGCGATTTCTCAGAATGTTTGTTTGTTGTTGAAACTGCCTATGAGTTATATGTTTTTGTAATCAGGTTGAACTAAACTACCTAACGAATTTATGTAAATTTCAATTCAGACTAAGAAAATTATGTGTTTTTTAAATTATATTTCAAAAGCCAAGAAATCATTTTTAGTATCCTAAATATCATGAACTAAAATGCGAAGATTATAAACATGTATAACCTAACTAACAAGTAAAATATTTATAAATACTCTATTCCAAGATCATTACTAACCTATATTTATGCAAATAAATACTATAATTTAATTACAATATTTAACTTACCCGCAAGCCCGGAAGAACGCCTGCGCCGACGGGTTGTGCGTGAAAGCGGTGAGCCTGACGCACCGCATTTTGGTGATGCGCGCCAGCTTCTCCAGCACGCCCATTATGTGCTGGCCGAGGCCTCGGCGACGGCCGCCTGCTTCCACTTGGACTTCGTAGCTGGAACAAACAGACACATATATGTCTTTAATACACAATACAAATACAAAATGTTTAGTATATTTTATTATTTGTTGTTATACGAATGTTACTAGGTATTCATATAAGCTTCAGTCATTATTTTTATATTTTCTGTTACCATAATACGTAAAAAGTCTTTGTTAAATCTCGGCTAATGTAACAAGGAAGAGCGAAACCTCCTAGTACAAGAATTTTATACTTAAAAAAAATAATAAGAAATAAATTTTTTATGTTTCAAAAATTTGTAAGATAAACATGTACTTTTTAAAAGAAATAAAAACATTTGTATTTGTATTCATACAAGCTACATTAAAACTTTTGAACATATCATGGTTATCAACACTAAAGTCATTTAAAACGGGATATTTACCATGATTTGATTTTTGAGTTATCCAATATTTCGGCACAGTTTCATGCGCCATGATCACGGAACTACTAAACAGATTAAGCTGAAATTGCATCAATGCAATTTCAGCTTAATCTGTTTAGTAGTTTTGGCGTGAAGAAGTAATAATAGGTTTGCATCTTTTCAAATCAAATCAAAGCGTTTATTTGTAGTTAAACATAAATAAAATGTACAAACAGAAAAAAAATCGTTACCACTTACAGAAAATACGACATACAACGAAAATATAATATTATTAAACTTAGTTTTAACTAAAAAATGGTCCCAACTCAGCATATGCAGGTTTTCATCATACATCTACCGAAACTTTCGCATTTATAATAATAGTATGTAATGCTTCATTTGGCTAAATAAAATGTCGCAAAAAATTGTAATTAACGTCTTATTACACGACTTCTGCATTGCAGCTGGCGATATCCCCCTGCGACGCAGGAGGTTGCGGGTTCCGTTCCCGCCTCGGGAGACAAATTAACGTTTGTATGATTTGCAGATAGGTGGCTGGGTGTAATTACTTTATAATACATAGAAATAATATAAAAAATCATACTTAGAAATACAGTGTAGTAGGGAGGGACTATATTGTGTATTAAACGTCTCTCTCATCCAATGAACTGATTTTTTATTCTGAAATCCGGCTTACTTCCTCTCTCAGTACTTATTGCCATGCCCTGCTTGGGTACCATTGTGCCTCGCTCGTATACATTACCTAGATATTAAGACCTACAAATGTGCACGATGATGCAATAAATAAATTGAATGAACGTGGAAAACACCCAGAACTAATATCTGGAGATCGTATATTTATTCCGAACCCGCAACTTCCTGCGTCACAGGCGGACCTTCGCCCGCCGCGCCGCCACTGAGATTGATCATGCTGACCTACATAAACGTTATTAGAGAGAGCTTCTCTTTCAGTCAAGAATAAATGAGTAATTATTCATTTTATTACAAAAACAACAGATAAGGTTTCTTATTCATGCAAGAGTCGAGTCCTTCGACAGTTAGTAACAATAACAATGTTCTGATACTACGTGATGCGGTGTATGCGGCAATATTTAGAATTAATCTATATATGTATATATAATGTTAAAGGTCTTGTAGAAATTGGACGATGCCCAGCTAATAAAATCATGATTTTGGTAGGCCATTCGTTAATACAGCATTAAATAACATATGGCTTCCTCTTACTGTAAAGTCGAATAAAAGAGAATATAATATGGGTTTAGAGAAAAAACAAAGATTTTTATCCGAATAAAAATGTATTATATATTTTAGTTAATAATTATTATATATTCAACTTATTAAAAATATAAAATAAATACAAATAATTTATAATTAAATATTTAAAAAGAACTTTTTAAGAACAAATATTTATAATAATCTGGAACCATAGTATGAGGTCAATAACAAGGTACCATAAAAACCATTCTCACCGAAGTTACAAGTACATATACCGAATTTCAGCTCAATCGGTTGAGTATAACTGGTCTAAAATTCAGTTGCAAGATTTGTCCCACATATATTAAAAATATCTCAATGCTCAATGGTACCATACCACAGCATTGTTACCGAACTTAGATAATGTGTGTGTGTATGTAGGTAGTGTAGGTACCTATGCCAAATTTTAGTTCAATCGGTTGAGGCCTAAAACTCAGCAAAAATAAACACAAACTAACAGGGCAAGTAGAATCATCATCATCAACTTATGAAAGTCCACTGCTGGACATAGGCAAGAAGAATAAAAGCTTGTAAAAAGTTCTAAATGATTTTAAATTAAATTTTTTATTCCGAAAACATTCAAGGAATCGTCGATTGTTAACTCATTCACTCCACCACACACCCTCAATAGCGTAAGGTACACTTTACATCTTCTTCCAATTCAAATCTTGGAAGCAACTAAGAACCTTTGCATGATAGTGCACGCTACACTCGACAAACACGTTATAAACGACCCTTGTCCCACCCCAACCAGTTCGTTGTAAATATTAGAGACGACTAAAAACAACCCGATCATTCACTTCTTGGAAACTAGACGAGCGAGATTATGCACCGTGTGGTGTCTCGGTGGTGGTTATCTATGCAGCGGTGATTTGTGACGTCACGTACCCTTATCGACAGCCGTACAGCTAGCTGGGACTTGGAAGTCAAAGTGGTCCGGACAGCAGAGAGATGCAGGCGCGGCTATTGTGGTTGGCGATTTTGAGTGCAGTTGCGGCGGACGCGGCGCGCATTCTAGCCGTTCTGCCAACGAACACCAAGAGTCACTATGCCATGTATGGCAAGCTGGTAGAAGCTCTTGCCCGAAAGCAACACCACCTCACTGTTGTTTCGCATTTTCCAATGGTACGTATTTCCCTATTATTTAACTAGAACGCCCTTATGCTCTATCCATCTGTGAGTTTGTCTTTGAAAAAAGTCTTTTGAAGCTGTTCGTCGTATTAGATTCAGATATTCATAATACCATGTTAATCTTTATCTTCTATATAATATATATATATTTTATTAGAACATAAAAGGTCATCAAGGTATTTTCAATAACCTTTTATATAGTGTTAACTCAGAGAATTAAACAATTGAACTCAAAAATCTGTATAGTATGGACCATACTAAGCCAAGTTCTACTTCAATTTTACTTTTGAAACTATAATGGTTATTGGGAACATTTGGTACCATGATTTGATTTTGATATAAACTCAACATACCAATATTTCATATAAACTCAAAAATCAAATCATGGTAAATATCCTGTTATAAATGACTTTTGTACTTAATTTTTTCATCACAAGATTATTACAAAAAGAATAAGAGTCTAGACATATAGATATTTTAAAAAGAAACAGAGTCTCAGAAATCTTGCATTCTTCCATTCAGTCAAAAAATATAAATGCATGAACGGTGTAGATTAGTGACGAGTGTGCAGGTCTGAACCTTGACTTGCAAACATGAGGATCTGTAATTCAACCCACAGACCTGTTGAACCTGACGGCAAAAACCTTTCACAAACAAAGAAACAGAGGTGAGTCAGGTGAAAGATATACCGGTCAACAGCTTAGTCGCCCATGATAAGGATGGAACCCTTAGCTCATAAGTCGTTGCCTTGTGTCGTGCAGTCAAGTACATTACACTCTAAGCTTTTGTAGAGACCTTGACTATTGTAATCTATGTTACGTATTAGATTACTTTATCAAGGGATAATTAGTAATTGCTATTTTAATGTTATTATTATCTAGCTAAATATTAATAGGAAGCAAGAAGAATTTGATCGAAATAAACGGAAAAAAAATTGTCAGGAGTATAGCAATAGATGTCTAAAAATTTTCCAGGCACTTAAGTAAAATGCAGCCTGCATTTGTGTAACGTAACTGTGTGTAAATAAATTCTCACCACCAAATAATTCTAATATCGGAAAAACATCGAAAAAATAATGTAGTTGGGTTTAATAAGACACTATACTAAAAACTTTTTAAAAAGGTGATTGAGGGTTTTAAATGCCTCCATACTATGGCACTTCGTTCTACCGAACCCTACTTACCCTTTGCACAAGTCCTACCGACTTAAACATAAACTTACTCCCGATTTGGAGACAAACATTTGTCATTTTCAGGGTATTCAAAATGACCGATTTTTGTATAAACGCTTATTTTGTTTAATATTTTATTAATTTTTAAAATATTTTTATTTTATTTATTAATGAACAAAATAAATAAATTAACTTATCTTATAAATATCACTAACAGCTTAACGTAAGGATTTACATTATTTTTAAGTATTTAGAAAAATAAGGACGACGACGTCACCAAAAGTGCAACAATAGAGTAGAGTACATGATATCGACACAATACATTAATAGAAAAAAAATAGAATAATGAACAGCCTAAAGACAAAATATAAATAAAAATATAACTAGAGAAGCCTTCAGTGAATTGGAAACTCAGAGACACACTTAGTTTTTTTTTATACAATCCAAAGTTGAACTCTCAGTTTAATATTTTCACTTTTCAACACTTTGAATGCCCGTAGCTATTTACCTCAAAATATAGTTTTTTTATTAAGGGCCAACATGCCAGATAAATATTAAAAAATTGTGTTATTTCGTTCAAATCATGGTACAACACTTAATAGTTCCAATTTCGGATAAAAATCCTTAAATCTTTTTTTTAATACCCGAGATGCTTTCAGGGTTCAAAAACTATTGCACTTGGTTCCACCTACCCCAAGTTTCCATATGACAAACGCACAGTGTGTTCGGCCCAACGTTTGTTCTACTAATTTATTTAGATTGTTTTGTTATCGCTACCGTTGACTTAAGCACCAAATTCATAACAATAACAAAGTTGAGGTCCTACGTTAATCTTAACCTTTTTGACGAAGGTAATAGGCGTAGCTATATGATAATGACCTTACAATTAAGAGAGGCGGTCCCTGGGTAAGATAAAGATTGTGCTTAGTAAATACGAATTCTTCATTCCCGCAACTGCATACGATTGTAGAATACTTGTGTTCAAGAAATTTCTAAAAATTTCAATGTTAACCTTTTATTAGTTTCAATGATCTTAGACCTCAAAGACACTTTAATTAATTATTGATCCTCTTATCCGCAGACCGTCTTATCAAGAGTCTGCAAACCCCTCGGCGCGACGTTAGTCTGACAAGCCGGCCATTGATATAACTTTGTAAAACATGTAAATACTCAGATAAATAGTTGCTCTATTTCATTAGCTGCGCCCAGCGGCTTCGCCCCCGTGAAAATCGATGTGTCAAATGGTTTATATGATAAAAGTATTCTCCTGGTCCGTCTCCTGGTTCTAAGCAAACTCCACACCAATTTTTAGCCAAATCGGTTCAGCCGTTCTTGAGTTATAAATAGTGTAACAAGCACGATTTCTTTTATATATATACACACATAAATATATTATTTTCTATTTATTTTCAGGAAAACCCACCGCCAAACATAGAACAAATTAGCCTGGCTGGAACAATCCCAGAAATCAAAAACAACCTTACGATAGAACGACAGTCCCTAAAACCAGAGTTCGTATATAACTTGGAGCAGATTATAAATGAATGTGTCCACGCTTGCGACGTCGTCTCGCGGATGCCATCAGTCAGGGCTCTCGTGAATTCAACGGCTACCTTCGACATGGTCATAGTGGAAGTTTTCGGAAGTGAATGTTTCCTGCCACTCGGGAGAAGATTTAATGCTCCAGTTGTTGGTTTTTTATCAAGCGTACCGTTGCCGTGGCTCAACGATCAGCTAGGCAACCCCGAAGGGTCTTCCTACATACCATCCTACGTGATGGGTTTCGGACAACATATGACGTTGTATGAAAGGCTTGCCAATACAATATCTGTCATCGTAGCCAAATTATTGTACAGATATAAATCACAAATACCATCTCAGGTCAGTAGTCGGACCCTATGTGTGTATTATACATACTTATAAGAAAACTCTTTACTGACAGTAGTATTTAATTCTTTACAGTTAATAGCAGACCGTCTTTTTGGACCTGGACCGAAGTTAGAGTCGCTTGCGCAGGACTACAGTCTAGTGCTTTCGAACAGTCACTTCAGCATCAACGAGGTGAGGCCGTTGGTGCCAACGTTAGTCGAAGTTGGTGGTCTGCATCTGGACGATACACAAAAGCTGCCTCAGGTACCTCAATGTAACATTATGTTTATCGACATTGGCATGCGCTAGCGCTACACTGTGCTCTCGAGTCAGTAGGTCACACAGCGTGATTTCTCCAATAAGGTTACTCTATGAACTTTGTTTATCAATTCAGGCTGATTTATTGTCCCGTTCCCCTTTATCAGAAGCTACTATCGGTTAGTGTAGTGATGCCGGTGGTCTGGGCATACAAAAGAATAATCGAGGAAACAATCGATCAAAGTCCGTTCCCATCGCATTGTGGTTGGGTTAATTTTAGTATGTCTATTAGTATTCTTAGTATTCTGAATTAGGAGTAAGTACCTAAGTAAAAAAATTACGAACATAGGTTGACACTATTTATTGGTAAACAACACTGCAAAATATAACCAATAAACGTAACCCACATTCGCAAAGTACAATAGACAAACCGACGACTATCGCGCGACCCGGACCCTCAACCCCCAGACCTGAGATAATGTCATTATGAATCAAACTGCATCGCCAAATTACCAACTAGGCTCGTGTCTAACTGCTATAACTTTCCGCGATACAAACAAAACCTAACTACGAAGATGATTATGCTTAAAAAGTGTGCTGTTGTCGCAGGAAATAAAACAGATTTTGGACGCGTCGAGCGAAGGTGTTATCTACTGGAGTTTCGGTTCAATGTCGCGGATCGAAACGATACCTAGCGCCAAGCTGTCTCAGATATTGGAGGTGTTATCTAAGCTACCCCAGACCAGTTTTATCAAAATGGATAAACGGCTTCTGGCGCGAAATCTGACAGTACCGGACAATATTTACACAATGGATTGGATACCGCAATATGCTACACTGTGTAAGTAACTGAGCTACGTGCTTACTACTACCCTTCTCTGTTAGTAGTATCGTAAAATAGGAATGCCGTAGAATTTATATACCGGAAAACCACCGGGCACTGCCCTTAATAAGAGAGATTGTCCAAATACGATGTGTTTCAGGTCATCCCAACGTGAAATTATTTATATCTCACGGAGGCCTGCTCGGCACTCAAGAGGCTGTAGCGTGCGGTGTGCCCATGCTGATGGTACCGTTATACGCGGATCAGGCTTTGAACGCTCGCGCCATGGCCGACCGGGGCGTGGCACGGGTGCTAACATTGAAGGAAGCAGATGAGAACGATTGGAGAAACACTCTCCATGATCTATTACGGAATCCAGCGTAAGTCGTGCCTTCTATAACTATAGAGTTTATTCACAGACCTACTGAATACACACAAACACACACACACACACACACACACAACTAAGAATCGGTTAAACCGTTTCGGAGTTTTGTGACACGAAATTTTTATATACTAGACTAGCTGAGCCGCGCGGCCTTTGAAGCGTTAGTTTACAATAACTATAAAGATCTACCCCTAACCAGGCCCTAATTCCACTAAATTAATCGCTTCACCCTACCAATGCCTCAGAATGACACAGTTTTTTTGAAACTACTGACGGAAGGGGTCAAAACTGTTAAGGTTGATATCATTCTACCAATACCTCGGTACAAATCTCTCTCCACACGCACTATCTAAAGCTTTCATCTTCGGACGATAACATTGTCATAGTAAAGCGATTAGTTACCATAATTCGGCCCAAACTTGCCACATATAGCTAATCTGATAGTAGGATGCTACGTACAATTACGATTACAAGCTTCCTTTCGCGTGTCAATGTAACATCATTTATCAACCTCCACGAGTTTGATGCATGCCTGCTTATCTCTGGACGGTCGCTCTCTGATGCAAGCTAACGAGAGCATGAGTACCTCGGACATGGGTTACTGCATTACGAAATTCTGGTTTACTCATTAAGCTGATTACCAAGGAATTTTGGTGTACACTCAGTACACCAAAATTCCTTACCGTCGTCACCTAGCCGTCTTACTGGCATGGAAGAATAACTATTTATTTGTAGCTGATATAATAATAATAATAATTTATTTCAGACCATAGAAAAGTAAGAGATCTTATAACTTATTCTACATAGACATAGTACCTTATAACTAGCATACATAAAAGATATATATAATTGATTAATAACACGTTATTTTGCGATATGATACGCGTATCAATAGTAAACTATTGATATTACCATGGATATTACATACTACTCGTTTAGTTTGATATCTGCCTCTCATCTCCTTTGTAATCAGTTGTAGGTTTTCGAGTTATTAGAAATCTCAAAGAGTTTCTTCTTTGCGTGACTTTATAAAAAAATCTTATCTCAAGCCAAAAGGAATATTTAAACGTTCATCTCTGAAATTTCTTTTCTTGCATTTTCAGATACAAAGAGATGGCAAAGAAGCTAAGAGATGTTTTCTTAGATCGGCCGATGCGACCAGTGGATATTGGGGTGTATTGGATCGAGTATATCTTGCGGCATAAGGGCGCGCCACACCTACGCTCACCAGCTCTAGATTTAACCCTACCACAGTACCTATTACTTGATATTATAGCCCTCTGTGTGGCCACAGCTTTACTGACTTGCTTCATACTTTACATACTATTTAGATATCTTTGCACTAACTGTTTCAAATGGTGGCCAAGGGAGAAATTGATATTTGAAAGAAGATTGTTTTCTAAGAATATTTATTTCATCCTTTGTCTCTTATGGAGGTTTAAAATTAAATCCAACTGAACATAGCCACTAGATAATCGTAAATTTAATGCACACGCGCTTTGTACGTCGTCGGCAATGAGCAAGGCGCGATTTTCCTATTTACCTAATAAAATTATTAAACAATAATTTAACAACTTATAATAACATTCTGCTCTTCGTACACACTTTTCAAGTAGCCTATGTCCGTTCCTGGGATACCGTTTACCTCCAAGCCAAATTTCATAAATATCTGTTTTAGCCATTTAGTCATAAAAAGACAAAAAACAGAATTACTTTCCTTTTCTGTCTGTCCATCAGTCAGCGGGCTGTATCTAAAACTATAAAACAAATATTTCAATGTAAGGGGGCTCTCATATAAAATGCATTGTATTTTGGCGATTTTTTGTAGTGGCTTTTGTAGCGTTGAAATTTTGATAGTTGTTCAGAAGTTTTGGCTTGAAGGGCTAACAAAAATCCAAACGTTTGCATTATTATGTAATATTATATTAGTGTGATGTGATTAATAATAGGTGTAAATATTATTGTCAACTAGAAATACTGTTATTTATGAAAGTAAAATAATTTCTTTTTATATAAATTTTTTAGGTTTTTTATTTTATTCAACTAATTTTAAGATTTTGCTTACCTGCTTTTGGAATATTCTGATCCACATTACTATATTGCTTGTGACCTAACATGCGACTTGTGTAGAAGAACCTACTTGTAATTTTTTTTATGTATGATATGCAGAATCTAATTTTTTTTTATAAATTGATACACTGTGCACCTTTAAACCATGTTATGGTTCATACAGAGCAATTTAGGTAGACATACTTAAAATAAATAAATAAATAAAAGAACTGGCATAATGTCTGTTTATGAAATTTAAAATAATCTTACCAGTAGAGGACCGGCTTGCCAAAGTCCATGTCGAATCTGAAGTGGGAGAAACCCAGGAGCTTCCCACTTGTTTCTTTAGCTATAAGGTACCAGGCATCAGGGTCGGTCATCTCCTCTTCCTTGCGTTCTTTGTTCCAGCCCCATGCACAAGTCTCATATCTACGATGTTTATAAATGATGTATGTTAAAATAGGGTTCATGTCGTCGTAGCCAAATTACAGCCATGGTAGCTGATTTCAACAGAGCTGTGTACATGGGACTTATAACGCACAATTGGGTGTGCAAACACATGCACACTCTCTATTCCCATGGGATGGCATACAGCGCATGACCAATGGCTTTTCCCGTAGTTTATAATATAGTAAATGTACAAAAAACAAATGGACATCTTTCTTTTATCCTACATAATTCAATTTAAGTAAGAACATATTTAGAATAACATTTGTAGGACTTACAGTGTTTTCATATTCTTCTCCACAAGTTCTACGGTCCATTTCTGCACATCAGTATCTAACTGAGTGACTTTTTGGATGTACATATCTACTTCCAAGTCAAGGTTTCGAAATATAAGGAGATCTTTGCACAGTTCTGCTATATCAGTCAGTTGGTTTGCTGATCTTACAGAAGCCATTCCATCAGCAATACGGCGTTGCTCCACCTTTCTTGCCTGGCGCTTTTCTTTATTTTTGTTTACATTAGTAGCAGTTTTTTTCTGTAAAAGCGAGAAAAATTCATTAAACTATATACAGGTCAGTCTACTACAGAGTGTACTGTTAATCATAGATTACTACTTCTAAACAGAAACTGTTAATACTGAAGTTGGATAGGATACTCACGCCCATGATTACTTTTCTGTAGAGAACTCAGAGGAATTATGCACGCGTAGGAAGTCTTTTCCAAGGTGCTGCAACAATGCTCATAAAATTCTTATTTATCTTTCTTTTCTTCTACGCGCGGAAATAGAAAAATCTGAAAACAAAACAAACAACTTTCGATCAAATCAAATCGAACGAAGCTTCTCTTTCTCTTTCCTCAACCAAACAAACTTACAAATCGGCTTAGGCTATTTTCACGTACCGATTTTTTTTATCATCATCTGGTTCGTTTCTGTGTTTACTTTACAGTTGGCAGTGGCCAACAACTAGCGTTTGACTGTTTATGAAGGTTTTGGACGAACGAAATCAAGAAGCTCCATCCATGGCAGTATTTTCGTTACGGGTTAATACATACCTCCATGAATGAAAAAATGCTTGAATGAATTATTAATTAGTCTATGCATATCTCCAATTTCCAAAGACGTCAGAAAAAAAAACCGCGACATAGATATTGTATTCTCCAAGTACTCCTCTTTGCCGCGACATTTGAATTTTCTGTTTCAGAAAGACAGCAATAATTTTATTGAGAATTTCGTTTATTATACTCCGAATCCGAAATACGATATAAAACCTATAATATCCAAGGATTTCAAGCTTTTTTAACGCATTTGATAAGTATCTATACATTTTAATACCAAATCTTCAAAATTTTTTCTTCTGTTTCAGATTTTGGCTCATTGCCAAGAATCTGTCTTATTACTAGCTTCAGGAAGAACTTCATTTCAGCTGGATGTTCTGTGGAACACGAATTCGTATCTCCAATACTTCCAAAACATTGTATCGCTTATATCACAAGTTTACAGAAATAATGAATGTAAAGCTCGCAGTGACTGGGGATCTTATGCCCACAGTAGGATTGGGAACATGGCAGGTAGGTAATATTTTCAGTTATCGATATTATTTATTTCATGGTTATGTACAGTACAATAATGTGCCTAAATAAAAAATTAAACTGACCTAGTCACGTACGTACAATCAGCGTCAAATTGATGTGAGCGTCTAGAGTAGTCAAAATGATTTGAATATGAAAGCAAATTGATTTACGCAGTTCGAATCATTATATTGAACACCTGGGTGCTTAGAACAATATGATAAATCGAACTGCGTAAATCAAATTGCTTCCATGTATTTCAGATCATTTTGACTACTCTAGACGCTCATATCAATTTGACGCTGACTGTACCTACCTACGTATCGTCCTGAAGCCCCTCCCAAGTCCTATTTTTCTCTCTGACCTCTCCAGACCAGCTTTTTGCGGTATAGCACAGCCTTACATACAATAAGTATTCCTAGGCTGTCGACGAGCAGCAGCGTCCGCAGATGTGCGAAAAAACTGCCTGCTATTCCCAATCAGCATGTCCATGGCTGGGGGTCTGTGGGTATTATGGCACTACCATGTAAAAGGGTCAATAAGGCGCTTGGTAGCGGAGGCCTCAATCCAGCAGTTGAAGACTGGTGTTGCTGTTGATGTACGAACCAAAATGATGCTTTTTACAGGCTCCTCCTGATGTTATTGAAAAAACAGTTGAGTTAGCTTTGGACTTAGGGTATCGGCACTTTGACACCGCGTTTAACTACCACAATGAAGAAGCGATCGGATGGGCTATTAAAAAATGGTTAGAAAAAAATAAAGGCAAACGGGAAGAATTATTTATAACCACAAAGGTGATTTTTAAAAACTTAAATAAGTATGTATCCATTTATACAAAATCGGCTTGTGGAATAATGATGTGTAATTTCAGCTTCCTCATGTTGGGAACCGCGCGTCTGACGTAATGAGGTTTTTAAGCATGCAGCTTGCGCGTTT
The DNA here is from genome assembly GCA_943735965.1 of Eupithecia abbreviata. Taxonomy (NCBI): domain Eukaryota; kingdom Metazoa; phylum Arthropoda; class Insecta; order Lepidoptera; family Geometridae; genus Eupithecia; species Eupithecia abbreviata. The sequence goes on along the minus strand of OX030991.1, from coordinate 5,468,717 downwards.
GCAACTAACCTATATTGACCTTTACCTTATTCATGTTCCGTTTGGATTTTATGCCAACCCTGCGACATTGAGTCCTGTAGTAAACGCAGATGGAGAGTATCAACTAGATATGGAAACTGACCACGTAGCGACCTGGAAGGTACCTAAGTATTTATTACCTACATACTTAAAATTGTCTGTGAATTTTCGCTTTCCAAACCAATATGCGATATTATTTGAAGGGGCCTAATTTCATTTAAAAAATGAACTTGCGATCTATATTTTTGCAGGCATTAGAATACTGCCAGAGAGAAGGTTTGATTCGAAACCTCGGTTTATCTAACTTCAACCAGTTTCAAATACGGAGAATAATGGAAGAAACGTCTCATAAGCCGCAAGTGATTCAAGTGGAATTACACGCTTACTTACAACAACGACCACTTCGCAAGTTCTGTGCGGATAATGGCATTGTTGTGACGGCTTACGCGCCTCTCGGCAGTCCCGGAGCGAAGGACCATTTCGTAAATAAATATAAGTATAAGTAGGTACTTTATAATATATATATATATTGCCGCAAAGCGCAATATTTTTAATTTTATGGTAATTTTCAGGCCTGAAGTATTTCCGGATTTATTAGGACACAAAGTTGTGAAACGGATGTGTGAAACCTACAAAAGAACACCGGCGCAAATACTGCTTAACTTTTTAGTTAAAGAAAATGTTGTGGTGATTCCTAAGAGCTCTAACGAAGAAAGGCTGAGGGTAAGCTCCATCAATAATCACTTTATCTGTGCACCAAAGCGATCTTTTAGTAAAAGCGCATAAATACTCTGATTCAAACTCGAGCTAGAGTTCTCAGAGTAGCGAAATTACGGGTCTCAATTTTTTTTTCTCTGTTTCAGACTAACATGTTAATCTACGACTTTGAATTATCTTCCGAGGATATGCAACTTTTGAGGAAGTTGGACAAGGGCGAAGCCGGTCGCATATTCAACTTTTTGTTTTGGAAGGGAGTTGAGAAGCATCCTGAATATCCATTTAATTTGATCGAAACGGAAGCCTGTGGGCTTTAGAATGTCGAGTACATAATATTTTAATATTGTTTGCTTTACGCGGCCAGAACGCATAATGACTAGACTAGGCATTTTAACGGGTATTTATTAGGTTTACACTCGTCGCCCCCAGTAACCACGACAGTCAGTATTTTTCACGACGTTGAAACGTTGGGAAAAATAGGTAAATAACATTATAAATACCCGTTAAAATAGTAGGTAATTATAATATTTTAAATAAATATTCTAGTCGGATACTACCTCAATACTGTGACTTATACAGACGCACCTTTGTAATAACAAAGAATTATTTGCATATCTACGAATGTAGTAAACGAAATGTAGGGCTTGAGTACAGAATGATTTATAATTTTTTGGAAAATACGCGCGCTAAACTGCAGAATGCCCAAGGGCGAAATAAAAGTATTTATTGTACTTACAGAGTTTATTATTCAAACATTTTCAGGCACTTTAGATTCTTAACCAGAACAGCAAACAAACTTTTAAGAGAGCCTGTACAGCATTTTCCTTTGAAGTCTATGTTGGAGCTCTCCGCGCCTAATCATTGTATGTATGACTTTTTGTATGGCTCTTTCAGGGTATTTCTGGCGAAGGAAGTCGTTTATGATGGTTTGTTCGGAGACCTGCGAACCGACGGCGAACCTGCGCTTCAGTTGTTTTTCTACGCGGGTCAGCATCTCGTGATCTTCCTCACTGGTGAATCCTTCTGCTCCTAGAAAAAAAACATCACATTACATCAACAGCCTTCCCACAACTGGACAAAGGCCTATCAAGCGACTTATTGGCATTACCCTCTTATAATAAGCAAACCAACAACATATTTAAAACCAAAGTTTGTTTACGGCTCTCAGTAGAATTAAAAAAAAAAGAGGTGATCATTACTACGCCAAAAAACAATTTACACAGCATTATCTAGGCCCAAGCTAAGCAGAGCTTGTGGCAGGGCTTGGAATACCTGTATTTTCAAGTACCGGTTCGTCTGACCTTGACGTGGTACCGATACCATCATTGGTATCGATATACATTTTACCGATACTTTTTTAGAACCGGTACTTGTAAGTACCGGTACATCATTGGTATCGGTGTTTACAATATGTATCGGTATAATTACCGATATTATGCACTTAAAATATCGATACCAACAAAGATGGCAAGCAGGCGCGCGCGGCCGCCCCTCCCCGGTCGGTACACTAGGACTGGAGAGCTGGCAACGTCGCGAGAACCGCTTTGAGTTTGGTACTTTTGGCAAAGTATCGATACTTGAAAGTATCGAAATGAAAATAGCATAATTATTTTCTAATAACCAATACCAAGCGAAATATTAGTTAAAAATAGGCCTAGCAAATTGGCATAGTACTATGGTGCGCGAGTGTACCCATGCGCGAACACACCCCTTCCACTTTCTTCCAGCGTTCTTTTTACCTGACGCGACCTTTACTAGACTTAACAATATTAGATATTTTTATTGTATATATTATAGAAAATAACCAAAACAAGTATTTGCAGACTTTTCGCAAGGCGGGAATCGAAACCGCAACCTCTTGCGTCGCAGGGAAACCTTCGCCTGTCGCGCCGCATCGGTCGCCATATTTTGCAAAATAATGCAAATAAAAAGGTGAAATAATCGGACCACCGATAAAATAAATATAGTTGCAAAACAAAACCCAGGTTTAAGACGCCATTATCTTTTGTTTTTTTGTTGATTCCGAGGCCAGGCATCCGTGCCAGGGCTGGTGCGACGGCAGATTTGGCCGAGGATCTCAAAGCAAGGCGCAAATATGCAGGTCTCGACAGAGCCTAAACATTAGCTCCCCTTATAGTCGACCCTAGGTTCATGGGGTGTTTCCTTACCAGCTAAACTGCCCGTCATGGCAGCATCTAATGTCGAAACTTGAAACAGGCGTAGCGCTTCTGTCACGTGGGCTTCTGTTGCGAATGGTTGGAGCTGCATCTTCGCCAGAGATTCTGATATGCGTACGACGGCTTCTAGTTGTCTGAAACGTGAAATATTTGTTTAGTAAAATTATCAATCGAACGATTTCCACATTCTCGTCAATCTTTTTCTTGATCAATGAACGAAACACAAGCTTTGCTTACCATGGGGCTAGATAAAGCGGTGTGAATTGTCCAGCATTATAAAAAAAAAGAGCAGGTATAACATGGCCCATCAATGTCTATTGCTGGACGAAGCTACAATATGAGGCAACACAAAAAAGCTTTCTAATTGTAAAATTTGTTTCAATCAGTCACATGTAAATTTAGTTCTAATAAGTCACGTCTTAGTTTTGTAATTATTATAAAATAAATATATAGGGAGACATACCTGACAGTAATAGGGATAGAGAGTCGTTTATCAGCCTGCCGCTCATGCTGCGATGCCCCAGTCCGCATCAGCACATATCTAGCTCGCAGCCTCTCTGCCGCGGCGGCGGATAGGCGCGGACCGCAGCGCGCGCGGCAGTACGCAGAGTACCGACGTAGCAAAGCGAGGGGTAGTTCACCGGCGGCCGTCTCGCGTTCTACACTGTCGCCGCCCATGTGGACTGAGATGATGTGCTTGGCCAGAGTCTGTGGGTGAAAGATGTAGGCTATATTACGGAGTTTAAATATTTATTTTTAAGATATGACCTCATCAACCTACAAGAGGAGAGACCAACAAGAGTTGCGCCAAAAGGGATTTCATACGCTTGCGAGACCATGTGCGAGAGAGACAGACATACTTTTCATGATGTCAGTGCGACGTCACGCCACGTGTTATTCACAGACACAAACTTGCAACTCTGTTGAAACCTAGTTGAAACGTTCTAACGTGGTTCTGACTCTTACTAAGCGAGTTATTTTGAGTTCTAGTTCTACTTACAATATCCCTGTTCTGATCATGTTCATCCTTGACAATGAAGATCATGTCGAATCGAGACAGGATGGTGGGCATAAAGTCGATGTTGTCATCAGCCTTCGTATCGTCCCATCGACCGAACACAGAGTTGGCGGCCGCTAGGACAGAGCACCGGGAGTTGAGGGTCGTTGTGATGCCCGCCTGGAATTATAACCAACAATCAGACTAATATTATGTTAAAACTTTTGAAACTATCAAGGTTATTAACAAAAAGTCACTTATAACTGGATATTTATCATGATTTGATAAATTTGCGTCCATGGTTGGATAAATGGATGTTTGTTACCTCTTCACGTCAAAACAACGGGACGGATTGGGCCTTTGCAAAATTCTGAGTCTGGATTAATATAAAAGCTACGTTTAATCAACGCGTGCGGAGCCACGGGTAGAATCTAGTGTATGAATAAAACACGCAAATATTAATTCTTGGCTAAAACTGTTAACAGAAGAATGCAGCACTAGTTATTTCTCTTTTATGAACGAAAATAATCTAATTCCACTGAATATGGGTATCGTTTTGGAATAACTAGTACAATACATAGATTAAGAGAAAGATGTCAATTTCCTAACATTACTAAGGCTAACATTTTTTCATCGCAAAATTTTCTCATTGATATCGATTTCCAACAAATCGAGGGTTTAGGTTACGAAAAGGGGGTTAAGCTCGGGCACACCTTAACAACTAGATTGATGATTCTGGTGGTTCCTTAAAACTCGTCGATGCAAACCTTAGCAATAGATATAGTCTGCTGTTCCATAGCCTCGTGTATAGCCACCCGGTCGTCCTCCCGCATCTTGTCGAACTCGTCGATGCAAACCACGCCACCGTCCGCGAGCACCATCGCGCCGCCTTCCATCACGAAATTACGCTGGAAACAATAAAATTAAAAGTCATAAAACTCAAACTCAAAATATTTTATTTTAGGCTACAAAATAAGCACTTACACTTAACTTTTCTAGTTATATTATATACTTATTAAAATAATCTTATTTGATAATAATTTACATTATCAAATACGATTATTTTATTGATCACTTCAATTTTTGGAACAGGCTGAAATCAGTAAATACTGCGAAAAATACATATTTGTCATCGCATCAGGGTGCTTTCCAGAAGAACTAAGTTGCGTAGCCTAAGCTGCTAAAAGTTTAGCTAATCACAACCCATATAACCGCCTAGCTATTAAAATCGAACGCGAGCCTATTGGTTGGGATTGACACAAAACGTACAGTATTTAAATTAGGTATATACTTACAGTCCTTAACTTTAGTCTTTCTACTAATCATAATTCCGATTATTTTATATTGAAATACGAGTAGGTTACAAAACCAGACCAGAACTTCCGGTAACGACCTTTTCTTAATAAACTTTAAGACTTAGAGAAATTCGAACAGGAGGCTCGTGGACAGACGAAACTAGTTGAAGGCGTACTTTGATAGATTTTTTCATGGTTGTTATTTTGGTTTTCTCCCACAAACTACTTTGTCAAAGGGTTTTGCGCGTAATTGTTATAAAATATTTTCATCCTTATTTCATCCAAAAGCAGCAAATCAAATGTTGTAAATTGCATGCAGGGAATTAAAGCCACAAGCTACAACAGAAGATTTATTCAGATAAATGTGTTTGACAAATTTATTAGAAACTTAAGTAATATATGAAGGTACTAGTGGTTTCCTTTTCAGTTCTTCCACTAGTGGACAAAAAAATTAAAGTGAATAGTAAAACGGTCTTATTTGATAATAATTTATAGTATAAAATATAACTTGTCTCAGTGCTTATTTTGTGAAATAATAAAATATTTTGAATTAAATAATAGATTCATTTCTTTGCCGAAATCCATTGGATTCACCAATGGAATTCGGCAAAGAAATGCCTGAATCTATTGCGTCCTGTACACGTTGGGTCAACTGATCGGATTGCGTTCACACATTGGCGTACGATATAAAAATCTCTCAGTAAATCTCACACGCACGCAACACGACTGTCTTTGCTGACTAAAAGAGGCGAACTGAATAAGACGCCAACGTGTGAACACTGTTTGCGGAGCGCGCCAAGATCCTTTGATGTGTGCACGAAAAACCGACACTAGTCGGTTTTTCGCACTTTTTAACTCATTAGCCCAACATGTACAGGACGCATATGATTTAGCAAAGACAACTCACACTGCCTGGATCCCTGATGACGGACGCAGTAAGGCCTGCCGCGCTCGAGCCCTTGCCCGAGGTGTAGACCCCGATGGGCGCCACCTTCTCCACAAACTTGAGGAGTTGAGACTTGGCTGTGCCCGGGTCTCCTAGCAGGAGGATGTTGATGTCGCCACGACGGGTCAGACCGTCTGGTAGACGCTTGCGGGCTCCTGGACGTAGTAATTACTACATAGTATAAAACAAAGTCGCTTCCCGCTGTCTGTCTGTCCCTATGTACGCTTAGCTTAGATCTTTAAAACTAAGCAACGTATTTTGATGTGTTTTTTTTTTAATAGATAGAGTGATTCAAGAGGACGGTTTATAAACCATTTGACACATAGATTCACACGCGGGCGAGCAGCGGGGCGCAGCTAGTAATAAATAAATAATGATGGACTCAATCTAATAAACCAGTTGCGAACTATCGTCGTTAGAGTTATCATTTCCCATTCCTTAATACCTCTATACAGGTTACATTTTACGCTGCATTTATAACAGACCTTTCCTACATACCTCCAAACAACAAAGTAGCAATCGCCTTCTTCATATCAACCGCACCGAACACACTAGGTGCGATAGACTTAGAGATCCTCTCATAGATATCTGGAGAAGCCGCCAGCCGTCTGAACTGCTCCTCCTCATCCGTTGTGAAGGGGCGGAGGCCCCCTGTGACGCCCTCTTCGGCTGTTAGCCCCACGGCGCGGAGGTACGATGAACGCACACCGACGGAGCCTTTGTCGCGACCTTCGCGCTGTAACAAAAATGTTATGTTAAATGAATAGTCCTCATCAGCACACATAACTTCATTGCTAAACAGATATAACCTCAAATAACGGAGGAGGTTTTGCCATAGCAATCGCTCGCAGTACACCGTCAGGTGGCGCGGCATCTTGCCTTAGAATTATTTCAATAGGTGGTCAAGGTATATATGTATAACTCACGCCAATCTTAGCGATCTTCTTGATGGAGTAGATGCCGAGCACGGTGACCCGCGCGCCCGGAGCCACACGCTCGCACAGCACGCGCTCGCAGTACACCGTCAGGTGGCGCGGCATCTCGCCTTGCGGGATGCTTTCTGGAGTTTCTTGGAGTTTTATCACCTGAATATAAAATTAATTAAATATAATACACATTCTTCACACTAGGCCAAGCACAGGAATTGGTTGTCTAGGGTAGAATAGAGAAAAATTATGTCACATCGTCATAATATACAATTTGTTACTACTTTTGTTAGATAAGTATAAAAATACGGCTATTCCGGCATCGGTAAATGTCACCACGCGATTATACTCTTATAGCATATATTTTTTACAGAAGTTGACACATTTTTTAAGCAGTAATACAAACTTGCGGTAAAAATAGTCATAATTTATTTCACATTACACTACTGTATTGATTTAAAAATGAGATTTAAAAGCTGCATGTACTACAGCTAATATAATATTAATAAGATTTCTCGAAGATGCTTTTGTAACAGATTAAGGTGAGGTACCTGATAATCAATGCACTTGCACTTGTCTGGGATAATGAAGTATGGATCCAGTGGGCATTTTGGGCGTCCGGCTTGTTCTCTGCAAAAAACAATAAAGTTATCTTATGGAAAATACTGGATTTTACTTGCAGAATAAGAATATCATTTTTTAAAGGAAAAATTAGTCTATCTTACGTGTTGCATTTTCTTGGCATCACATAGCCTTCCAATCCAGGCTTCACCGGTAGGTTTGGGATTATGTTCCGGCAGGATCGACATTGGATTGATATCTTTGTAGCCTTGGCTTTTATGCCAGAAGCTGATATCACAATACCCGGTATTTTCACTAGACGGGATACTGTTTCTGACTGAAAATAGAATATTATTTGAGAAGTTGTACTGTCAGTTGCAGTATTATTAGTAGAACTATTAAAAATGCAGGCTTCTGCATGTGCTTTGAATGCATTTTTCCAGCATAAAAGTAGCCTTTATCTACATAAAGGAATGGGGCAGAAATTTTCCATAGACGTAGGTCTACACTTAGAGTAAAAACTCACTGCTGTCTGGTCTGGTCTACATGTATGTCTATGCAAATGGTGTGAAGTGATGAAGTAACAAACATTCAATCCTTTGAAATGAATATAAGTGTGATTTACTAAGTTTACCTTGAGCTCTCTTAGGTTGGCTGCATGGGCATCTGAAGACAGCAATACTTGTATGTCTTCTACCTTTTCCTCGCCTTCAGGTCTTGGTGCAGTCAGCTCATCTGCTAACTAAAAATCAGTGGAAACTTTTAATAAGAGCAGCTTCAGCATACTTAATGCATGCGATCCAATCACCTTATTTTATAAAGCTAGCTGTGAGTTGCCTTAAAAGTTGTAAAAACTCATTAAATTCACTAAACCTAATCATACCTGCAGTAAGTACCAAATTATGTTCTATCGAACTCTAGTGAACCAATATTATTACTATATTAAGGACCCCTGAGCCCCATCCTGACATAGGTATATGATACTTGTACCCTATATGGTTAGCATAACCCTGAGCAAAGCTTTTAATGTGTAGCTGCCAAATTAGATATGGGAAGAATAGGTTTTAAAACAGGATTTACCTCTTTAGCAGCCTCCTCTAAGATAGGTAAGTGTTCTGTGGGTTTCTTGTAAAGTTTTTCAGCAAGCACTTCATCGAAACTGGACAGGTCTTCAATGTTTATTTCCACCCAATAATTCGCCAGGTTGTAGTTTCGTTTGAGGGCATCTCTGTAACATAAAAGGGAACTTTTTCTCTATCAAAAAGATAACGATAAGCTGGTTTGATCTCTGAAATGTGAAATAGAAACTTTCGTTTAAAAAGTTTAAATTCTAGATAAACAAAGTTCAGGATATCTTATACAATTTGTACAGTTTTACCTATATTTGTAATCGAAATTGCCTGTATGAAACTGTCTGATAAATTCTTTGAACTTCTTCTTTACAGCTTGAAGGTTAAGTTGGTCTTGAGATTCATTATCGTCGACACCAAAGTTATCTGAGAAAAACACTCCAGGATCATCAAAGCCTTCCATTTTAGAGATTCTGTTTGGTTTGGAAAATAATTTATTTATTTTCTTGTACGCGAGGCGAGGACGAAACGTTCAGCCGCTTATTGTGTGATTTTGTTTACGTTTGGTTGGTTTGGTTGGTTTACGTTATATGGTTATATACGATTTTTCGCGCGTTCTACACTTGACATTGACAACAACACAAAGCTATGGTGCTAAGGCCCATTGTCATCGAGTGAAGCAGCCATCAGCGAATACTAGCCATTACAGTAGGTTGGTTGACGACGACGACGAGTCCTTGGCTGTTATGTATCCGTTGTTGGAAGCACCGGATACCACAAAACTCTTCAATTATTTGCTCGGGGTTTTGGGGGTTTTGGCTCCAAATTCAAACAGTTGTTCAAACAAAAGTTTCTACTTTCTGCGTTGCCATGACAACGCGGCTGTGTATCCAAAAAACGTAATTGTGATTGTCAAAGATAAATAATAAACAATTTTTGTTCCACAATTCATACTATCTGGAAATGAAGGATGTATTGCAATAATTTAGCATAATGTGTAGTTAATAGTAAAAGTTGTTTATGCTTACGGTGAAATGGGTGACGCAGTGAGTAAAAAATCCAAATAGTACATAAACAAGGAATTTATTTAACACTATCTTTATGTTGAATGATGAGCAAGTTGCCTGCACTCAGCATAGCCTGAAGTAACACATTATAATAATAACCATAACCGTGCAATTCTGAGGGATCATGTATAAAATTGAGACTGGAAAAAAATGCATTTTCCGTCGTCAAGCAGCAATGCAGGATTTCGGGGAAGGGCCATAAGTAGTAGGGCTATTATAGTAGCCACTGAGATTACAAATTTGCAACTTTTCTCCATACGTAAAATCGGTTTCATATCAGATAGTATGCCTCAGGTTGCTATGAGCTTTGTGTGTGGGCTGATATGATGAAGATGCCCGCCTGAGGCGGTTGTTATTAGTATGGGCTGTGCTATCATATCATAGTTCACAATAGAGTGTGTGCTGTGCTGTGTGCTAGGCTCTGTTCTGTTAGGGTCAATAGAACTCACATGAAGTCATCGAAGTGGCATCTGCTTGTTCTTTGAGGGGTAAAGGTATTTATCCTATTCTAGAAAGAAGATGTTGATACTCGACTAGAGTTTCTCTCTGAATACTTGGTCAAGACTCTAAAGCAGAAAATCGATAAATGGAACAAATTCATCACTGGAGATGATAGGGTATGTATGTCAACTTATTTATTCATGTCTAGTTTCTGCCTGCAGCTTCGCATGCATTGTGTCTATGAAACATTCTATTTATATCCCATGGGATATAAATAGAAACATTCTATTTATATCCCATGGGATATAAATAGAATGTTTCCTATAAAATATTATCGCCTTGCCTATGTTTGATTCTAGATTCAACAATTTTTATGATAATACAAGTTTTTAAAAAGAGATTCTGGAATATTTCCAGCAGCTCACATTAGATTAGAATTAATATTAACATTGTTAAATAGGAATAACAGACTGCCAGTCTAGTTATTGCCTTACATATTATATTTATATTCATATTTTTAAGTTTATCACCCTAACAAAGTAATTGTAAATTTAAGTAGAACTGATCTTAAATTGTTAAATATTAGTAAATAGTAATATATAGTAATAGTAATAAGTTTATAGAATGTTGCGTCCACCTTTTAATAATTACAACTTGTCTACATTAAATAATACATACTAACATTTAATATATGTATACTGTTAGTGTACCTATAATAAATAAATAAATAATTTTAGGCATAGTGCTACACCTACGCAATTTCAGCCCAAATCTACTACATCTATGTTTGACGACCGATATGGCGCGGTGGGCGAAGGTCCGCCTGCGACGCAGGAGGTTGCGGGTTCGATTCCCGCCTCGGAACAAATGTGTGTACGATCTGCAGATATTTGTTTCGGGTGTTCTGGTCGTTTTCTATGTATAATAAAAAATATCTATCTATGTAATGTATCGTATTATGTATATCAGTTATCTAGTACCCATAACACAAGCTCTGCTTACCATGGGGCTAGATAATGCTGTGTGAATTGTCCAGCAATATTTATTTATTTATTTATTTATCGATATATATTTGGTACACACACACACACACACACACACACACACACAAGTTTTTTATTAATTTAATTCCATCTCCTTACAGCACATTCTGTTCAGATGGTTTGAAAATAAAACTCAAAGACTGCTAGTCTTCCGAATGACCACAGCAGGCACACTTACCTGTTCTGTTACCTTTCCTCCTGTAAGTAGAGGCAAGATGGTGTATTTCATAAGGGAGGAAGAATCCATTACACAGTCTAATATGCGATCAGTAAGCAAATATAGTTTATTTTTATATATATAATAATATGCAAGGAAAGCAAAGAAGTTAATATATTATATTCGAGTTCCACAATTTTTTCTTTTATTTATTATATTGATTTTGAAATATTTTTAATAATTAAACCAGGGATGAGTCAAAACGTCCCTGAATTAAACTGAAAAAAAAATTTGCTGTCCCAGATTTAAAGTAAGAATTACTAAAACATTGATATGTGTGATATGTCAGAGATTACTTAACGATTCCTACGACATAGATTACAGCTCCTATAACAAAAATATGAAAAATCGTCATGTGATCATCATCATCACGCAAGATTAACGCGCGGGACCACCAAGAGGTGCTCCAACAACAGATGTGCATATTTTTGCAAAATGGCCACCACAGACAAAATATTAAAAGCTAGTTAAAAAAATGAGACATGGCTGGTGTCTCGTTTTTTTACTAGCTTCTTATCTTGCAGGGTGCAAGAAATAAAAATATTGAGTATTGGGAATGTTTCAGATAATAACAATTGGGGAGATGTCTGGTAATGTGTTAATGGATCTCAGTGTAATGGCCGATGAGGTGATTGGACCTCTACTCTGCAATCCGGAAAATCAGAAGGGCTGGCCTAAGATAGTTTGCGCTGACATGAAGAGGCAGGTCAATGAGTTGCGAAGTTTGATGCATCAGGTAATTTTATAGTAGAATTAAAGAATACCTACTGTCTAGAAAAGTGGATTTATCATTTCCAATTCTATTGTACGAGTACCTATTGTATTTATTTGTTACAAGCCGCGCCTCACGGCATCGCCCGCGGGAAAATCTATGTGTCAAATGGATTAAAAACATTCTTCTTTAATTACTATTTAAAAACATCGCATCAAAATCCGTTGCGTAGTTTTAGAGATCTAATCATACATACACAGACAGACCGCTGTCTGTCTGTGTATGTAAGCGGAAGCGGAAGCGACTTTGTTTTATAACTAATGATATTCAATATGACTCGCAATAAGAGGAACATAAAATATATTACATACTATAACCAAGGTTTCTGTCTGTCAGTGACAGGGTGTCAGAGGGATTTACAACGTATTTTATTCTATTGTATTTTTACAGTTAAAAGGAGATATGATGAGTCAAGTTATGCTTCCAATGCCAGATGGAGTGGAAACTATTTATCAAGCAGAGGCTAAGCTAAAAGAAAGGTACCTATCAGCTATGTTTTATAACTGAACTAGCGACCCGCTCTGGTTTCGCACGGGTGCAAATGCATGTATTATATACATATAAACCATCCTGTTGAATCACTCTATCTATAAAAAAACCGCATCTAATCCGTTGCGTAGTTTTAAAGATCTAAGTATACATAGGGACAGACAGACAGCGGGAAGCGACTTTGTTTTATACTACATTTATGTACTGATCAGGTTCAGTCTCTCAAGTGTGAAAAGGTAACAGACACAGTATTAGATTAGTATGAATGGATGGATTATGTGTATGGACGACCGATGTGGCGCGGTGGGCGAAGGTCCGCCTGCGACGCAGGAGGTTGCGGGTTCGATTCCCGCCTCGGAACAATTGTGTGTACGATCTGCAGATATTTGTTCCGGGTGTTCAGGTCGTTTTCTATGTATAATAAAAAATATCTATCTATGGAATATTGTATTATATATATCAGTCATCTAGTACCCATAACACAAGCTCTGCTTAGCTTGGGGCTAGATGATGCTGTGTGAATTGTCCAGCAAAAAAAAAAAGTAGTATGGCAAGCATTTATTACTTTAGATAATAATAAATACGTTAAAATCAATTATTATTAAGCTAGATTATGCTGTATGGATTGTTAAGCAATGTTTACTTATTATTTTAATTAATTTAAATTACAATTACCTACAACTATTTCTCGGAATACTGGAAGTACACTTTTTACGTTGCAGTGAAGGAGAAGATGTAGACTTAAATCTGAAGACGAACATAGAAGGCGCGACGATTAAATGGACGCAGCAAATTCATGATCTTTTAAAAGAAGATTCGTATATCGGTATGAATACTTTTTAATAACCAACTTAGTTTTACATGGTTGTCCCTTACGTCGTATAGGCCTTACTATCTAAATAAATTATAGCAGTATTAGTATTGTTCGAAGAAATGAAAAGACAACGACAGTTTTAAGGTTGGTCCTCACACTTCCAACACCACTGCCGCACGACACAAAAAAGAGTGTTACCTACCTGATGCCGTGAATATAAAATGTAGCTGTTTAAGGCCACATTTGAATGTACATTTTGTGCTGTGCGGCGGTGGAGCGGTCCAGATTTGCGACCACCTTTAGAATTATCAAAACAAGTACATTTATTACCTACACTTAAGTTTCGTAAACTGCAATAACATTAACAGCCTCTACTTAACTTTAACTTGTCCTCGTGGCGTAGCGCATCCCGTACTGAGGGAAGGTTGCAGGTTCAAGCCCCGTCGAAGTCGATTTTTTTTGGGACATAAATTTCTTAGAAGTTACCCCCATGGCGCCATTACGCACTATAATAGCAAAAACCTTTATAACATTTACAACATCAATGCTGATGACGTGTATGCATATGCTTGTACTTACAGCATTTAAAAGGACAAAGTTCCCGCTGCCCAGTATGGACATAGATTTCTACGCGCAACGCCTCCGCAATCTCGAGGGTATTTACTCTCAGCTGAGGGACCCTCGCGTCAAACGGATGGCCCACTTTCTGGAGGAGACCAATAGCGTTTACTTCAGCTGTTTCAAGACGATGCTCACTAATGTGGTTGCAGGTAAGATATTGTTTATTTTTATTTTTATTAAATAAAAAACAGGTTTCATGAAATTCTACATCACTACATAGTATAAAACAAAGTCGCTTTCCGCTGTCTGTCCCTATGTATGCTTAGATCTTTAAAACTACGCAACGGATTTTGATGCGGGTTTTAAATAGATAGTGATTCAAGAAGAAGGTTTATAAACCATTGACATGACCCATAGCCACGCGGGCTAAGCTGCGGGGTGCGGATAGTTAATGAAGATTAACTGTTAATTAATTGTGTGCTAAAATGATTTCTCTTTCAGCGATCGTGGAATGCCGTGATATCTACGTTTATCAAAAGCCTCTGATGTTATACTTCGAAACGTTTGAAGGCACCGACTTTGCTGACGCCAAACCTCAAATCAGACCCATGTTTCACTGCATCGGTCTTCTTTGGGGGAATTCCAGATATTTCAGCAATGTGGAGAAATTAATTCGTAAGTTTGGAATTGCAATCTTAGGGCACTTTTTGACATACGGTTTATTGACATTAAAAGATTATGATCGTTTATTGTATGCTTCATAGAAATAAAAAAATTGGTATACAATAATGTGAGTGTAAGATTAAATAATGAGACTATGACTCGTCAAAACACGCCCTTTTCAGTAGTTTTGGCGTGAAGAATTAACAAACATCATCCATACATCCATCGAATCTTTCCCGGTTTTAGGGTTCCCGACTCGCACATGGCCGGTTTTTATTAATATTAGTGTGTTACACGTTCAGCAGTGGACGCATACGTCTTGATCGGTACTCAATGACAGCAAACTTATTCTACAGCTCTCCTGCGAGAAGTGTGCAACCTAGTCATTCAACAATGCACTAATTCCACCGATCCGTCATCTATATTCCAAGGAGAGGCTGATGAGCAGTTATTAAAAATCAGGAAAGCTCTCAATATTCTCAATCACTTCATGTAAGTTTAGGATTGCTTTAACATAGTTATATCACTACATAGTAGGTATAAAACAAAGTCGCTTCCCGCTGTCTGTCTGTCCCTATGTAGTATGCTTAGATCTTGCTTAAACTGCGTACCGGATGTTGATGCGGTTTTTTAAATAGAATATATAGTCAAGAGGAAGGTTTATAAACCAATTGACATAGATTTCCACGTGCGCGAAGCCGCGGGGCGCAGCTAGTATTTAATACGGTGGCGGACGCGCGTAGGTATCATACCCTCCAGCTTAGCCCGTGGTGCCGACTAGGGAAAACAACCAGAAGTAGGGCACCAACTTCCTACAGGTATATTTAACACTTTACTGCGATCACCAATCCGCGCCAAACGTGGTGATTATGGCAAAAGCTTTTTGGAAAGACATGTCAAACAGTATGTGTTTTGAAGTACATGCTTACCTTTATTTTTTTATGTTCGCAAACTGAGTCTAGCGCGTGTCATGAATAGGCGGATGACGATGATGATTTAAAATTCCGTCATCGTCATTGGCCTTTGACGCATTCACTGCGCATTCGTCGGTATACGGGCGCGCCTCCGTTATTATGTGGCTGAAGAAGGGCATGAAAGTGTTAACATCCATGATTAATGTTTTATGTAGACACTTACATAGGACGAGGGTAAATAAAAAGTTTGTTTATTCAGACGTTATCGATAAATTTAAATAAGTACCTTCATATTTTAGCGAAACGTACGAAATGAACCGCGATAAAGTTCACACATTCTTTCCCCCCGGAGTGTTGCCTATACGATGGTCGTTTGACTTCGATCGCGTGTTCACGCGCTTTAACATATACATGAAAAGGCTTAAGATGATCGAGCATATTCTGGAGGCCACTGTGGAGATTCTAAAGCTGGAAAAAGTGGAGTTCTGCGGACTAAGGGGGAAGATTCTGAGCACTGAATGTATGAAGGTAAGCCAACTGTTTGACTATTTAACTGACTTAAATATTGGCGAGTTGACAACTCGCTAATCCGCCATAAAATTACTTAAAATTTACAAGATTTACCAAGCTAAGCAGAGCGTGTGGTATATATAGTACTAGTTTAAGAATACATTTACATTATTAGATATTTTTTATTATACATAGAAAATACACAGAACAAACGGTGTTATTTTTGCAGATCATTGTGCGATCTGCAAAAATTCTCAAGCGGACTTTCGCCCACCGCGCCACATCGGTAGACAAATAAATCTATAGTTATTAAGTTTTCCTTTAATTCCAGGTACTTGAACAATACTCCGTCATTTACCAAAACCTGGGTAACATCGATTACGATCCCGCCGACCCAGAAGACAATTCTTTCCTCAAAGATTACGATGCGCATATGGGAGTGCTGGATGATATAGACAGGAGGTTAGCCTCTCTGTTCACGCAAGGACTAGATGAGTGCCATAATTTAGAGCATTTCTTTAAGGTAAGGAAAATCACTACATAGTATAAAACAAGTTCCTTCTTACTGTCCCTATGTAGGTATGCTTAGATCTTTAAAACTACGCAACGGATTTTAATGCGTTTTTTTTTATTAAATAGTGTGATACAAGGGAAAGGTTTGTCAACTATTTGACACATAGATTTCCACGCGGGCGAACACGCGGGGCGCTGCGCCGCTAGTAATGTAATAAGTAGGATAAAGTGGCGATGGACAAGCCATATATTCGTAGTTCGAAGAACGTTAACTGTTAAAGAGTCTGAACTGAAAAAGGTATTTTTGATTCCTTAGAGCTATATCTATGCAAAAATTTGAGCCTGATCCGTTCAGTAGTTTTGGCGTGAAGAAGTAACATACAAACATCCTACTAATATTATAAACGCATATTTTTTGGGTACAATGTTTGTTGTTACTCTTTCACGCAAAAACTACTGAACGGATCGGGCTGAAATTTTGCATACCTACAGATAGTTCCAGGCCCGGAATAAAACATAGACTACTTTTTATCCCATAAATCAGTTCCCATGGGATTAGGAATAACCTTAAAACGTTACCATTAAATTAAAACGCGTGCGAGGCAGAAACTAGTATTTATATGAAGAAAGTAGATAATAACAGACAGATACAAATAATGTGTTACTTGTAGCGGCATAATGCTGAGACAGGGACCTATTTGGCTAAGGGGCTAAAAAGGTCCCTGTGTCAGCATTATGCCGCTACAAGCCGATGTTAGTAGCGGCGCTGATTCTCAGACTGGTCCTGGCGGTGTGGCACAAAGATAGATTACATTACATTACAGTAGGTAAGTTTAAGGTTACATACTTGACAGGAAACTAGAAAGAAGAGAAAAATTACAGGTACCATTACATTAAGTGTATCACAAGTATTTTATCGTAAATTGATCTTTATCGTATTTTTTTCTGTTTTAGTTCTTCCAAATCATCGGAGATCTTTTTCACCGGCCGCTCATCAAACTAGAGCTGAAGCCCAAACTCACAAGAATGCTTGATTTCATGCACAAAAACTTGGACGATGTTAAGGAGATTTTCGACGAGGAATTGGCTGTATGTTTTACTTGTACATGCATTCACCTCACTTACCTCATCAGCAAACACAACTAAATCATAAATAAAATAATATCCCAAATAGATCTATTTCGGCGGGACTTGAACTCGCGATCCCTCATTAGAGGAATGCTCTAACTGAGCTACGAGAAGTAACCGCTAAGTCGAAATTTTCTGGGAAACCCTATTGCCTATAATATAAGAACCTAGCGCCTTGTTTTGGAATATAATTTAATTTCTTAGAGATTACCCCGAGACGTTTATATTATTACGCACTATAAAAAAAAAAAAAAAAAAAATTGACATCCATACAGCATCATCTAGCCCCAGGCTAGTAAGAGCTTGTGTTATTGGTACTAGTCGATATTTGTACGTAATACGATGTATTACATAGATAAGTCTTTTCATCATTCGTCATTTGATCATTTATTACCTTGTTAATCAGCGTAGCGTACGGACGCCTCGCTGCCAGTCACACAGGAATAATATAGCTTTCTGCTAGTGAAAGTATTATCACAATCGGAGTACTAGTCACAGCTTATCCCCTTCGCACAAACTCATAAACGAAACTTTATTTCTTTATAATATTAGAGTAAATGGCTATATATAATATGGACGAAGATTAAGATACTTTACCTCCATGTGGCAAAGCCGTGGGACGCCCTGTTTTATATATAACACGTTGTATATTATAGAAACTCACAAAAGGACCCGAGAGACCTATGGTAGACAATTACCTACCGCCGGTAGCTGGCATGCTCTGGTGGATACATAAACTGAGGAGAAGAATCGAACAGCCTATGGAGGACTTCATTATCTTTGAAGATCCGTGAGTGAATTTTTGAGGCGGGACAGTATGGGTAGGAACCTTGACCGTTATAGTTACAGGAAAACGCTTTTAGAAGACTATCCATAAATTTTTACGATATACTGAACTGCATTTACAGATTTTGGAAAAAATGTACAGTCGCATGTGCAATAACAATAAATGTGCAATATACAGAAAAAAGAAAATGGTCATTTTACACAAACACTTTTTTTTTATTCCTCGTCAGCACACCATGTGTCCTCTGCTGAAAATGTCTCCACCAAACAAGGGGGGTTCTAACCAAAATCACCACGCTTGGCACTCTGGGCAGGCGGATTGGTATCGCAGTGATGGTGTTAAAAACACACAGCGAAGGCAGCTACTGCCCTTCCTCTGGCATGTTCCTTTGTAAAATACTTGTCTATTTTATAAATTATTTGCAGCATTATCGAAACGGAATACGCAATGTACATGAAACAGAAGCACAACGAGATGCTGGCATATCTGAACTCGTTAGAAGACAAACAGTTCAAAGCCTGGTGCGCCACTGTACCACCGATATGTAAGACGCATCTAGCCAAGAACCTCATTTATAGGGACCCGCCGTTTGTGAGGAATAACTTTAGCCCTGAGGTACTTATTTATTGTTTTATTTGATACTATACTGACAGGGCTTTTATAAAGGAAAAAAGCACGACTTTTTAAGGCTAATATAGATAGAGTTTCTGAAGTTGTGAGATGTTTGAGCCGAGACAAAACCCGAACTCCGGTTCATGACATGGGTGCCCCCATGTCATGAACCGGAGTTCGGGTTTCCATACACCAAAGTTTCCAACACATCCATAAGAGCAAGCACGGGAATTATTGTCTAGGGAAGAATAGAGAAATATGACCGTAAATTTGTCATCGAATGCGTAAATTATTTGGAATTAATTCCTTCAATAATATAATGTGCGCAATGTGTGACGACGCGCTGTCATTATTGTCTGTTTTACTCAGAGAACAATCCCCGTGTGGTGCTTCAGGGTATTTTTCAGTTTTCCATTGTGTAGAGTAACATATGTACCTTAGTACTGTAAAATCTGACAGTATAAATAAACAAAGTTCAAAATATAAGTTACTTATAATAATAAATATATAATGTTTTTGCACCTTTCAGCTGGTTTTGTTGCTGCGGGAAATACGCTACATGAAGTACTTGGACAGGCAGGGAATACCAGCTGATGGAATGGAACTCTTTGCTCGAAATGAAAAATTACAGGTATATAAAATTAACAATTTCCTATTATTTAGTACCTGTGTTCAGCGAAGTCACCCAACCCGTAACTGAAACAAAGATTCCCACTTAGGGTCAAGGCACATTGGTACGGAAACATAAGCAATTTTCCTATTATTAAAAGAGGCAGTATTGTCAGCTAAGGTTGGGTCGACTTCGTAAAAAGGAATATTTTTACTAAATAGGTTTTTATACGTACAAGATGAAATAAAATATAATTGAACGAATAACATCAAAACTAGGCTTTCCTACTATTGATTATTATAGTTTACAACTCTTGACCAGATGCTGTCTGAGTGAATGTTTATAGCATTCTTTATTCCTATTATTCTTGCAGTATGATATGAATCGCCTGAATCGCGCCATAGCTTGGTACAACGCCATCCGCGAGGGCAGCCACGAGACCGAAGTGGCGCTCATCGAGAAGGAGATATCGAGTATCGACGACCTACTGGGCCGAGGTGTCGAGGAACTCACTTGGAACGACGACTGTAAGTGTGTATCACTACATGGTATAAAAAAAGTCGCTTCTCGCTGTCTGTCTGTCCCTATGTACGCTTAGATCTTTAAAACTACGCAACGGATTTTGATGCGGTTTTTTAATAGATAGAATGATTCCAGAGGAAGGTTTTTAAACTATTTGGCACATTGATTTCCATGCGGGATGATCCTTGGTGGATTGTCCTGCATTATTTGTATAGTATGCAAAGTATTCACAAACAGACACTAATGAAGTTTGTTCTCCGTAATTTCAGTTACCGATTGGATGGCAGAAGTGTACGCAGCGATCAACACACTACAGGAAAGAGTGCTGACGGCTCAGAACAACGTGAAGCGCGGCTTGGCCAACATCCAGCAATGGGGCGACAAGCCGCTACATAACCGCAAAGAAAACCCCGATAAATTGGAACTATTGGCGGTCAGCGAACGACATCCAAGATTGTGTAGAAGGTAAACTCTTCATAATCCAAGGTTTGTTGTTTATATACACTCACGCTACGGGAACCTTCTGGGAACCTAGTCTTAAATATATAAAGTATTTTATATAAATATAATATATTATTTTTGTTGCAGGCGTGATGCGATTTTAGATAGCCATTCTGAATTCAAAGATATACTAGAAGCGAATTATAAACTGTTCTTCAATATTCAGGAAGAAGAAGAGGTAAACTATCTAAAATTATTGTCAAATAAAACCAAAAGCTAAAAGTTGCGGGTTCGATTCTCGCCTCGGAATAATTGTGTGTACGATCTGCAGATATTTGTTCCGGGTGTTCTGGTCGTTTTCTATGTATAATAAAAAATATCTATATATGTAATGTATTGTATTATGTATATCAGTTATCTAGTACCCATAACACAAGGTCTGCTTACCATGGGGCTAGATAATGCTGTGTTAATTGTCCATCATTATTTATTTTATTCTTTTTTACCCGACTACGGCAAAGCCAAAAGGAAAGGTTAAGTTGGTAGCAGCCTATGTAAGTACCTGTATGGTTATACATATTTAAGTTGTTTCACAGTTGCTTCTGAAATATCAGTTTTTCATTAATGGGGTGTCAACTTGATTTGATGTTCTGGTTTGGAGTCCGGTTGACCTAAGCTACATTTTGGCTATAGGTTGTTAGCTCGCGCCTTCACCCACGAGGCACCCGTACAAAACGTAGCCTATATCACTCAGAGATGGTGTCTATTATAGAAATTATTTACAAAATAGCATCTGGAGTTCCGGAGTTCTAGCCCTATTCATAAACACAAACTCTAACTTATAATTTGACGACCTCTGTGGCGCGGTGGGCGAAGGCGACACACGAGGTTCCGGGTTCAATTCCCGCCTCGGGACAATTGTGTGTACGATCTGCACATATTTGTTCGGGGTGTTCTGGTCGTTATCTATGTATGTATAATATAAAATATCTATCTATGTAATGTATTGTATTAAGTATATCAGTTACCTAGTACCCATAACATAAGCTCTACTTAGCTTGGGGCTAGATAATGCTGTGTGGATTGTCCAGTATTATTTATATTTATATGGCGTGGCTGCCGAAGCTGTGTATTGTTTACTAGGTCAAGTTGTTATTAAAAAAAAAATGCATTCCTTTTAGTCCGAAGATGAAGATGAAGAATTAGAAGAGGTAGACGAAGCAACTCTCGACGAGGACGAGAGAGCGGCGCGCACGGCTAAAATCCTAGAGATAGCAAATAAGAAAGAAGCCAGAAGAATTAGACACGAAGAAAGAAATAGGGAGAAGGAAGAAGCGGCTCAGATTAAACTGGAGCGGAGACAAGCTCGCCAGGCGAAGAGAGATATCAAGCAGGCTGAGAAAGATGAACGGCAACGACAGAGAGATGCAGGTATGAGAATACTAACTAAATAATAATATACTACAGTTTACCATTTCATTACAACCATAGAATCATTGACAAGTATTTCTTGCTTATGGCAATGAAAAATAGACACGATAAGAGAGATAGGAAGAGCGCTGAAGCGGCTCAGATTGGGCTAGAGTGGAAACAGGTTAGGTAGTTGAAGAGGGAAACCCAGCAAGCTG
Source organism: Eupithecia abbreviata (assembly GCA_943735965.1). Lineage (NCBI taxonomy): Eukaryota > Metazoa > Arthropoda > Insecta > Lepidoptera > Geometridae > Eupithecia > Eupithecia abbreviata. Next base: position 5,446,278 of record OX030991.1, on the reverse strand, counting down.
AAAAAGACGAACGGCAACGACAGAGATACACCTGTATCTCTCTGTCGTTTCTAATATTGTGGCATTAATAACTAGGTAAACCTACCCCTTGTTATTAATGCCACAGTTTACCACTACATCATTACAATATCTTGTACATTATCAATTTATATATATATGTCGTAGAGGGAGTAGCTTAGACATCAATAAAACCAGGAATTACCCCGTAAATACTTTTATTCTATTTTATAAACTCCGATTAACAGTAATTATGTTATATCTTATAATCTATACTACTATAATCGATACGCGTCAACTACCATAATCCGAATGAACCACGGCAGGATGTGCACTCAACGAAAGCTGAAGCGAGACTGGCTGTTGTTGCGTTGCCGTGCGCTCGCCTTAACGCGCGGTTAGGGTAAACAAGTCTACGAGCGGTCGCTTAGGTACGGGCTGCGATACGGAGCAGGTAGCGTCCCTTTGTTCGCCTCGGTGCACGTGCTCTCAGAGTCAAACCAAAGCGTGGCGCCGTCATATATAATTTATATTTATATATTTTTCCAAGATCTATCGATCTGTCTATCGTTAGATATATCAATCCATCGGTCGTTATAATATATTTAAATATCGGTCAATATTATTGAACAGGCGAAGAGATAGATTCTCCAGCAGAGGAAGAAGAAGAAATCGATGATCCCGAGGAGCTGGCTGATATCGAAGAAGAGAAGAAAGAAAAAGAAGCTGAGGCCTTCAGGGCGGAGCGCTGGCCCGCCTATGTAAAATACGTCGACTCACTGGTAACTAGAACCTTTTAGACTTACCCCCTTATTACTACATAGTATCACTACATACTCCCTTCCCGCTGTCTGTCTGTCCCTATGTATGCTTAGATCTTTAAAACTACGCAACGGATTTTGATTCGGATTTTTTTAAATAGATAGTGATAGGAAGAGGAAGGTTTATAAACCATTTGACAGATAGACTTCCACGCCGGCGAAGCCGCGAGGCGCATCTAGTCTATATTAGATTTTGATGTCATATTGTAAGCGAGACAACATCACTTGCAAATTTACCATAAATATTAGTTACGTGCGCCTATATAATGTTAATCTACTCTTATCTTCATTTTTTATGGCCTCAAGCCTACATGTCGATATGAGAGATGAATATGAGAGAGAGTGCAGGACCGAGACGATAGGTAAACAGTTTGCCCAGCTGTGGATCGACAAAGGATCACAAAAAAATCACCGCATCATAAACTTGAAGTTTTAAATTTCAAATAAAGCTTTTTTGTAGGTTTCACGTCAAATAATGAAAGCAGTCGATAGCAGTTTGCAATTTTTCGAACGCCAGACGAACTTGGAAACAGGTCCGCGGGTGGCGTTAATGGAAATCGTGGCTGAACTACGCGATCCTGGTAATTACGATCAGTACCTACCTACGTATATTTATTTATTTTTATTTTATTTTATTAGGTTTTATTTTACATATTACGAGCAATAATAGATTAACACAAAAAATTTAATATGATCTGGCTTGAAACGTAAACTATGTGCACACAACAAATAATAGAGTGACATGTTAAGTAGTAGTTATATATATAGGCTACTCTTCCTAGACGTATAACTTTAAATACATTTAAACTGCAGAGAACGTTTCCGAGGTCAGCGTAGGTTAAAAATCTGACTATATATAGATAGACATTTGAAAACATAGAAATCTTAGGATAGCCGCCAATTAGCAAGGTACCACCTTGTACCGGTATAATGTATGTTTAACCTACCGTTGTGTAGGTCGCATAAAATAGTGTCATCGGGGTCTGTTTTCAAACGTCCATACCGCTGTTTGAGCTTCCGAGCTTGCGTCAAAAACATGAAATTCATGTGATGTTATTTATGGATGATTCCCTAAGGTATAATAATAACACGACTGTAATTAAATTTAACTCGCTGTTTGCGTGACAGATCCTTATAATAATTTAAGTCCTTACGTGTGCCGTCTTATTTTATGAGATTTGCTTAGTTCCCTGTGTGCACAATAAAGGCGCTCGAGGTCTATTTAAAAAACTAACGAATGACGTCGATCGCACGAATCGAACAACCTTACCAACAAGTGGTTTATGGTGCGTCACTAACTAACCCCTCTCGTTTCGGACCACTAAGACAAACGTCAGAATCATTTTCAAAGTAAGGTCCTTCGTTTTGTGCAATCCGACGTCATCCGTCAATTTTAACGGAGTTTTGTTTTGTTTTCAAGTTTGTTAAAGTAGAACTCCTGTACCAAATCCCATCGAAAAAGTAGACGTTACTATCTCGTCTCGATACCATCGTCAACTGGACTCAGGGCTCAGTTTGGGTCGGCCATGTTTTTTTTGATATCGTTACAGATATATTTTTCTCGCCATCACTGGACTTGGATGAACCAAATGGCCTGTACGATACCATCAGAGAGATGATGAAAGACGTATTCCTTCAGGCTACGCTGTTTCCCAGAATCGATCCTCTCGTTGTGCCCATTGCATCTTATGAAGGTACGAGTATATTGGAATCAAGTTTTAAACAAACATGGACTCTACCTACCTACCCAAATAAAAGTTTCGTGCCTGCAAAACAAAGGGCATAGCGGACATAGCGTTTGGAGATAAAACGGATTGCTATGTTAATTTTGCCGTAAGATAATACTTATATTCATAGAAATAAATAAATAAATAAATAAAATAAATAATGCTGGACAATTCACACAGCATTATCTAGCCCCATGGTAAGCAGAGCTTGTGTTATGGGTACTAGATAACTGATATACATAATACAATACATTACATAGATAGATATTTTTTGACGTTTGTTTTAAATTGACGTTTGTTTTGTTTGAAATCAATTTCTATGAATAAAAGTATTATCTTTCGGCATAATCACTACAACGATAACATAACGTAACATAGTCTTTATTTGTCTTTTCCTAACCTGTGTATCTGTTTTATTTGGTGTGCAATAAAGATTTATTTTATTGTAACAGAGGGGTCAGCTTAGATGAACCCCAAAGTGTTAGTACAGAAAAACTAAAAATCATTTTATTTCTTTCAGATGACTTGGAGTACGAAGACATAACGATAGATTTATACCATGAAATTTTAGACAGAGTTGAACGCGGCATAAACGAGCTTGTTTCATATGCATCAGTAAGTTTTCTATCGGCGTTACAAGTTGTACTCGCCATAACTCAGCGTAATACCTAGTTAGTCGTAAAAAGTGTAATTTATCTGTATTGTAGTATCCTTACTTACTCGACCTTGTTTCATATGCATCAGTAAGTATCCTGTCCGCGTTACAAGTTGTACTCGCCATAACTCAGCGTAATACCTACTTAGTCGTAAAAAATATCATTTATCTGTATCCTTACTTACTACTCACTCATACAATGATGGTTCGGTCGGACTTACTGCTTTTGTACGGATTCAGATGTGCCCACAACTAGGCTATATAAGATAAATGTATACGCTTCTACAACAAAACTCCAATTGACTTGCAAAAATAATCTATAAATAAATTCAAAGAAATTTTCAAACATATCCTTTGTAAAAAGGCTTATTACAAAATATAAGATTATCTAGCTAGACGATAAAAATGCTTGGGACGAGTGTTGCTCTAACTCAAAAACTAACAATGTACGAGTAACAAAGTAAAGGTTTTTGTCCGCTTCTTTGCTTTACCTTTAAAATCAAAGTGATCACTTTATTTCCTAGATTTAATTATGCTATTTGAAATTTGTGCCGTGTTCAAGAGTCCTGTAAGGTCTAAAGGAAATAAAGCACTTAGATGTTTAATTGATTGCGGTGGAGGGTTGAGAAGTCACTAGTTAAACTCGGCTTAGCTACTGATTACTCTACTCTCTACTTGACAGAGTTACGAGAAATACGCGCCGCTATGGATAGAGGACCGGCAAGAGGTGCTGGGCGCTTTCCTGATGTACGGCAAGGTGATCACCGCGGAGGAGTTCGACAAGTACAAGTACGAGCATGAGGGGGAAGAACCGCCGCAGGTCAAACCCACGCTTGAGCAATATCAACTGGAGGTATGACTCTAGTATAGAAGGAAATATCAACTGGAGGTATGACTATACAAGGAAGACAATCTATATACCTCTTTATAAAAATGAACCCCTATTTCTTCTGGTCACGCTATAACTTGAGCACGGCTTTACCGATTTCATTATCATTTTTAAAATGTATTCTAATACTTCGTAGAAGGTTCTTCTTACATTAAATAGTTATATTAAATTATTAATTCAGGATCAAGTCTAGTAAAGACGTGATTAGTGGACCTCTTCTAGCTTAAAATAATTCAAGTTGACTCTTGACTAACCCCAATATTGGCGGATCTAAAATAACCAATCGATCACCAGTTAGTGTTCCAAAGTAGTGTCATTTAAGTTCTCACAAAATTAAAACTAAACATAATTAAACAGGGCTAAAATGCCGCTGTCCTTTTTATTGCGATCCGGTAACGTTTTCACAATCTGTATATATGTATGTCGCTTTTTTCTAATTGTTGTAGAATGAACCTTATTGGTAGAACCTTACCCTTTGTTTTCTCTTACACTCCACAGATAGATAAGTACAACACAATGTACAAGGAAGTAGCCGCGCTGCCGGGCGAGTACCTCTGTAATGGCTGGCTGAAGCTCAACCTGAAACGGCTGAACCAGGCCATTCTGAACATCATCTGCAAGTGGAGCAATCTCTACAAACAGAACCTTAAAGATCATGTCATTACCAGGTAAGCATTTCATTTCATTTGTAGCCTTAACATAGTATAGTATAGATGGCCTCTGTGGCGCGGTGGGCGAAGGTCCGCCTACGTCGCAGGAGGTTACGGGTTCGATTTCCGCTTTGGGACAATTGTGTGTACGATCTGCATACTTATTTATTTTGTTTGCGGAGGAGGGCGCTGACTTATTACACAGTTTATTAACTTTGCGGTAGTCGTAGTGTATCCTATACAATAAATTCTGTTATAAATAAAGATTTTTTTATAATCAGCACAACGCGTTTAGAATAGATTAGAATAGAATTGAACAAACATTTATTTGGACACAGGTACAAAATATAGGCATAGAATAAACAAAGATTTCTGTATAAGATGCTCTTTACAGCCTGAACGATCTCGAGGAGTTCATCATCTATGCAACCAAAGAGCTTTCAATAGAGCTAGGTGAGGACGATTATGAAGGACTGTTGCAAGTCATGCGAGTGCTCAACGAAGTCAAGGCTAAACAAGACGCCGGCACTGATACTATGTTCGAGCCGCTCCGGGATATCATCTATGTCTTAAAGGAGTATAGTGTGGACTTCCCGGAAGAAACTCAAGAGCAGGTAAGCATGATTATTACACTGAATACCGGATAGAAAATAAGGCTGACCAACCGTACACTAGACTTACTATTAAGCATGCTGGACCAACTAGTGGTGCGCGGAAGCTCTAGCAACTGAATGGACATTTTACATTTGAAAAGCCGTGGTGTCTTGCCGTTGGTCTGACTGGAACTCAACTGGTGACGCAGTTCAATAACGTACGAGGCGGGACTTGGACCTGTTCATTGGTTTGGTTTGGACGCTTTAATTATTGGTATTTTACGCGACAACAGTAAACGCTACAGAGCTTATTTGCGGTCTGACTTACCTATGAAATTATATATTTTACAATTTGACATGAAAATCAAACAAAAATTTCCTTAGAAACCAGTAGCTGAATTCCTAACTACCTACTACTAACCAATCGTTTCACTGTAACAGTGGTATCGTCGCATAATTGGCCATAGATAGTATATAATTATAGTAGTGCTATTTACACGGAGTAATTTATAGAAAGGTTGTATCTTTGACACGCTGTGGCCGTCCATCCGTTTATTTCATCAATGGTAAAACGCCAAAGTGTCATTCTTATGTTGAAGCGATTAATTTAGTTGAATCCGGGCCTTGTGGAAATAGGGCCTCGCATCGGCCAGCTACCTAGGCTACCCACGTCGAAGGATACGATATGATCAAATAAAATTAAACCTAACAATGTTGCGTTTTATGCATTCATGTGGGAAAGGAGGAAGAGGAACATCAATACTCGGTGTACACTTTGGTGAGATATTCTAACATACCGAGATATAATACTCGTAGTTCTGTTTACACAGCGAGATAAAAACTTGCGTCGCTGGGGCAGTGTCCATACTATTATCCAATCCATCATGATATTTATCAATTCGCAAGTTTATTTTCGTCTACCTTTTCACGCCCTATTAATGACAAAATTCACTTTTCTACAGATCTTAATGTTTGGAAAGGCAATCCCTCTTAGATGTGTCACACCTTGATATATAACTTACATAATTTAGTGTTTGATTTTTTTTTCATATAGCATTCCAGGGATGGACATAAGTTACTTTAAATCCCAGAATATAAACGCCCGAAACTGCGGGCAGAAGCTAGTAATAATTAACATGCAAATCCCAATCAGCTTTTCTTTACCAGCTGGAAGTACTGCCAGAAAAGTGGCGCAACGTGGTGAAGCTAGCAACGGTGATGAAGAACAACGTGGCGCCACTACAGGCTGCTCAGGCTGCGCTAATCGCCAAGCGCGTGTCTCTCATCAACCTGCGGCTTACCATGTACCGGGAGCAGTTCAAGCTGAAAGAAGTAAGATGTCACACAAAATATTTTGACGATGATGATGATGATTCTTTGTTAATTGCAATTCTGTCTGGTTGGACACTTTTCTGCCAGTATCAAGTAATGGAAAATAGTTGTAAAATAATGAGTTATTAAATTATGGTGAAAATATCAAACCATCTTCGTTTTGATATTTTCACCAGTGCCTAGTACGTTATTTAGCAGGGTGTACCACGTGCAGCTTAGGTTGGCTTGGGAGATGCGATGTTGGAGTCCCCCTCTCACTCACCACAATATTCTGTTTGATGTTTTGTACAAAACATCCAATTCAAATTTCTGATCACAATGTATTTATCACTGTTACGGGACAAATAGAAAGCTGTGTTCATATCTAATATAGGACCACCTCGGAATCATGCTCCATACAAAAACGAAAGAATTATCAAAATCAGATAATAATTTTCGAAGTTATCTAGTATCCAACCTACATAAAAAAAACAACGGCTGAATTGGCCATAAAAGACGGTTTCAAGAAGGACTTAAGAAATTCAATACCTCAAGCGATTCATACTTTTATCATTTATTCAATTGTTTGGTGGTTTAATACAAGCATACAACCCAATATACTATTGGCCAAAAATCCTTCCAATAAACCAAACATTTCCACATTTAGTAAATACACTTATCAAATGCTAAGAGTGGAGATAGACTAGGCACAGGAACGGTTCGAATGGCGCAATAAAGAGTCCTATCCAATGGGTGCTTTGAAAGAGTATGAAGACATTATATTATGTGAATATTCCTTTTCCAGGTTTTCTTAGAATCCTGCAAAGAACCTTACGCTAATATTGACAAAGTTCACTTAGAGCTCAAGGGCTTCGAAGAGATTGTGGATAACTTGAAGAAATCATGCGGGCTTTTTGACATCCAACCTCCTGACGAAAAGAACTTGAAGCAATGCCGGCGTGAATTGAAACTTGTCAAGGTATACCGCATAGTTTCTAAATCACTCTTGTAATGAAAGTATCTAAAGACGTACCCTATTAATTTTAAAATTGTCTGAACGGTACTTTGCTAGTGAAGTAAATGCCATAAATAACACATTTGATTAGTGAATCTGTTGTGTTTAAGAAAATTAATTGTATTCAAGTTTCGGTTCATTGATTGAAAATTTGGTTCATTTCTACCTTGGAGTGTGAACTCAACAGTCTATTATTTACTTGCCTACCTACTAACCTACTGTGCCTGTATGCAATGTAAAGGTACAAGATAACCACAGGTATAACATACGGTAAAGTTCTGACTTCAATCAATAGCTTTACAAGCATAGCAGAAAATTCAAATAATGATGATGATGATGATGATGCTAAACTTTTATTTTTCTATTATCTTAGCAATTGTGGGATTACTATAACTTCGTGATGGGGACTATCGAGTTCTGGAAGAAATCTCCCTGGAAGAAGATAGACGCTGATGGCATGGACCAAGAATGTAAGCGGTTTACGAAGGATCTCCGACAGTTGGATAAAGAAATGAGAGCATGGTAAGATGTCTTCACTTCTAATATATGACACACATGTAGGGCGTGCAAAACCGGAAGGTTTTGAAAACCGGTTTTGAATTTCGGTTTTGAGAGCGCAAAACCGGAAACCGGTGCTAGCACCGGTTTTGGCAAACTTTTTTTATTTTTTGTATAGTAGATTTTGAAGAAGAAAACGATATTCTTAGATACCCACAAAACCTACAAATACAACAAATTTTATGATTTACCTGTTTTTAATCAACCATTTATGCCTACTAAGTAGACCACATTAATTGATTAGTTAACATGAAATTAAAAATACTTTAATTAACTGAGATCAAACCAACAACAAGTAAGAATGAAGAATAATATTTTTTAAACATAAAGGGTGTCTCATAGTGTTTTTCGTTTTTGATTCGAGTATTATGCGCCACCACAAACAACAGGGGGTGGGGAGTGGTCTCAATCGCTTGATGGGCTTTTGCAGTTTAATAGTCATGGAACACATCGCGGGAGTGCAGTGCATATTTTGCATGCGAGCGTTTAATAAAAACCACTATTCTTACATTTCTTACACAACTGTTCGACGTCTCTACAGGACACATTTCAATTTAAACTTTTAGTGATTTCTGATGCAATTCTATCGGATAACTGGCAGCCCTGGGTGAAGTTTTGTTTGTTAACTGATAACTGACTATTTATGTAATAATCGATTTGTCGGAGAGCCAGACGATATTGTAATTCCTAAAACAATTTCTCACTGTCCTACAGAATTTAAGTCATTCAATGAGGTTCACCGGCCTAATTGCTTGAACATTTACAATTTTATATGGGTTAAAATGTTAATCTTTGTGAATAATGCGACGAAGCGCGGATTCATTCAAATTAAACGAAGCTGCGCGTAATCATAGTGATTGTCATGGTTGTTCATAACACACTGGCGTACGCGGTCGACATTCATGCTCCTTCTCGAAGTCTTTAAGCACCCAATTGATTAATCCGGCATTGCATTCTAAGTCTCTTTAAACTTGCTCACTCATTGCTTGATTAAATTTGCACTTGGCAATTTCTCGTAGTCGTTAAATTGAAATGTAGAGACGTCAAACAGAGTGTACGAATCGATGTTTCTATAAAACGCTTGCACGCATAATGCGCTCTGCATTCCCGTTAATAATTTCATGGCTAACAAACTAAAAAAGTCCACCAAGCGATTGAGTCTACTGCACACCAGTTGTGGTTGGCGCATTATACTCAAATAAAAAACGAAAAACATTCTGGAACACCCCATACAAAACATAGTTATCAGTCACAGTCACGTGCACAGCGATAACATCTTAACGTTATCGCTGTGCACGTGCACTCCCGGCAAGTGTATTTGGGCAACAACGCAGGCAGGCGGAACGCAGGAATCGCGTCGCGGGTGCGGGGGTCGTGGAAGGAGGAGTGTAGGTGGGCATATGTTGCATTTGGATATATTTGATGACTCAAAATTACATATTTCTTGAGTACATTCGAAAAAAGTGGATTAAAATCAAAATTTAATTCATTAACGGGAAAACCGGAGCTGGCACCGGTTTTGTCTCTCAAAACCGGTTTTCAAAAAATCTAAAATTTAGTCCGGTTTTCCGGTTTTCAGCAAAACCGAAAACCGGTTTTGCACGCCCTACACACATGATTATGTAGGGATAAGATTTACCTAGAAAAAAGTTAAACAAGTTGATTTGTTTACCTACTCTAGCAGCTACAGATGATGACAAACATGATTTTATTTTATTGACGACCGATGGGGCGCGGTGGGCGAAGGTCCGCCTGCGACGCAGGAGGTTGCGGGTTCGATTCCCGCCTCGGAATAATTGTGTGTACGATCTGCAGATATTTGTTCCGGGTGTTCTGGTCGTTTTCTATGTATAATAATAAATATCTATCTACATATGTAATATATTGTATTATGTATATCAGTTATCTAGTAACCATGACACAAGCTCTGCTTACCATGGGGCTATTTAATGGTGTGAATTGTCCAGCATTTTTTTTTAAATTAAGTCTCCTGCCGCACCCTTATATCTTAACGCGATAAAATCGTACGAATTTTACCAATCGAAGGAGCAATTTATGAGGAAGGCTCTTAATTAATTAAAGTTTGGTGTATTTGTCAAAAATAATAAATAACTCGGCTTCCCAGGCGGGTTGCCAGTACACAATTAAAAGAGTCTTCCTCTCTCTTATCATTTTGATGTTATTTGTATCATCTGCGATTGGACATATTTGTCGTATACGGCGTTGATATAAAAAGGCGATAAATGTAGCATTTCAAATGCGGCGTTACAATTACCGTAATTAAGTGTGCCGTCTCAGTTTATAAAATGATGGTTGAAGTATTATTTACTAGCTTCAACTGCCAAGATCTCATCTAACAAAGGAACATGGGATGTTATAGGTACGCCTCTTACGACGTATAATTTTGTCTAATGGTGGATTTCAGGGAACCATTCGCCGCAATAGAAAGTGTAATAAAGAACCTGATGACGTCACTTCGCGCTGTGACCGATTTACAGAATCCTGCTATCAAAGATAGGCATTGGGTTGAGTTAATGATGGCCACAAAGGTAAACGGATCAAAGCACGCACGCACGCATATTTAGTCACTTTGTCTATAGAGTTTAATTTTACTTGTACTTCAGTCAATGTATATATTTATCAATTGCTTTGTAAATGTGTTTTAAGTGTACAAAACTATCAGCGAACTTATTTATATTTGTTTATTTAGACATCACCTCATCATCAACACAAACTCATCAATCCAAAACTGAATGCAACTAAAGCAAGATGCGTGTCGCTACAGGAAATGTTAGATGACTTCGATACAATTGAAAACTTGGCTAGGAATTTAGAACCAGAAACGTCCAATAAGAATCAAGAAGATTTTATAAAGTTGCAAGATTTTAGAAGACAGAAGTATCAAGAGAACTACAATGGTAGCAAGTTCAGAAAGCTAAACAGATCGTACTCTTTGAGGGAAATGAAACGGAACGGTCTAGAGATAAACAATATACAGAGAAACACACAACATAAATTTAATGACCATTCATTGTTGTTGTCTGAATTCATACTTTAGATTTCGCATAGTTGTGTAAATAGTTGTAAATATTGTACATTTTATTTAAGGTAAGATTTCGGTTTTTGTTTTTAAGGTATAAAGAAGGTATATCGAAAATAAAATAAAACTCTCGGTTCTGGATATTTTAAATTCTACTAACAGTAGCCTTATATACTAATTTATTTCCTAGGTCAAATTTAATATCACCGATGACACAACACTAGCTGATTTACTGGCTCTTAGTCTGCACAAGTACGAAGAAGAGGTCAAAACGATTGTCGATAAATCTGTCAAGGAGGCCGCTATGGAGAAAACACTCAGGTAATTAAATAGGGTAGGGTACTAATGAAGTCAAGTCAAGTGCACCTAACTCTATTTATTTGTAACAAATTATTTGTATTGTTGAAGAGAGAAATAACGTTAATGTTTTTTAAAAAGTTTTTTTATTTTTGACGTGACGTCTGTGCACTGTCACACAAACAACCGATTACGATTTCGTATTTTTAACGGTAACTTTATCGAGATTTTTCTTAGCTAATTTTGATAAAAAATCGGTGCAGCCGGTGCGGCGCATGTACATATGTATATGTATGTACATAATAGTTCAAAGTATACTCTCGTTTTCTCTGAAATTAGTTCGCTCCTATTTGTTTCTTTGTTGTATTATAATTGTGATTTTCTATCTAGGGAGTTGGAGACCACTTGGGCAATTATGGAGTTCGATTATACTCCACATGATAGAACTGGCATTAAATTGCCTAGAGCAAGCGAAGAACTTGTAGAAACTTTAGAAGACAACCAGGTATGTAGAATATTATATAGTCCTAGCTGCGCCCCGCGGTTTCACCCGCGTGGTGAATATATATTGTATATTTATGAATTGTAGCTATGTTGTTATTGTCAAGTTTCATCAAAATCCATTCAGTAATTTTTGCGTGAAAGAACAACAAACATACAAACTTTCGCGTTTATAATATTAGTAGGAAGTGTCAATGAATAAAATTAAATATCGCCATACAGACATAGACACGAGATAGTGACACTACCATCATGTACCTGTCACATAAGAGCATCGCTATCGCTGAATTGCAATTTAAATGAATAGGAATAAAACCTTTCTCCAAATAAAAAAAATGAGTTAAGGTGAAATAGCACTAATTATAGTCGGTCTATTAGTCCACTGTTGGACATAGGCCTCCACTAATCAACGCCATAGCGCCTTGCCTTGCTGCATACATACATCTGCCTGCAGTCTCATTATAGAGGTAATAGTACATACATTGACAAAAAAATCACTGCAATCACATAACATAATTAATTTGTTTAATTTGTCTTATATTTGGAAATAAGTATAGTACATAAAGGAGATCCTTTACTGATACTGAGATACTGGAATCTTCCAGTTAAAACTATTATGTAGCCTCAGTTGCCTAAACTAGACTGAAAAGTCTGTAATATAGGCTGCTCAGCTGTGCTCACAAGTAGTGAAAATCTTTGCTTATGCTTTTAGAACCAAGTGCAAAACATGATGTCTTCGAAGTTCATTGGCTTCTATGAGACCGAAGTAACCGCGTGGCAGAAGAAACTCGGCACAGCAGACGCTGTGATCGCCCTCTGGTTCGAAGTGCAGCGCAAGTGGCAATACTTGGAGAGTATCTTCGTTGGCTCTGATGATATCCGGGCTCAACTGCCTGAAGATTCTCGACGATTTGATGGAATTGATAAAACTTTTAAGGTGAGCCTTATTTGTTAGTAGGATGATTGATTTCATACGAAGCCTAAGATGAGGGAAGTGATGTAAGCGCTTGTCTAAGTCAAGCAGTGAGCGAGCCATGTATTCCAGCGCAATTTTTTGGTTCGCGCATGTTTAATTTGGTTCTTTTCTCTTTTTTTTTTCTTGGGCTCCACAATAATGTTATTTATAATAGTTTAATTGAACCTCAAATATTTATATTCCGCTTACTTTTAGAAATAAAGACTTAATTTTTCCACAGTTCCTCGTTTATATTCTTAATCATTTTAGGATCTACTGAGAGACATAGGCACGACCCCTAACGTGGTCACAGCGACGAACAAACATGGCCTACTGGATAGCTTAGAAAAGCTTATGAAAGACCTCAATCTTTGCGAAAAGGCACTCAACGATTACCTCGAGACGAAGCGGCTCGCCTACCCTCGATTTTACTTCGTGTCTTCGGCTGATTTGCTCGGTTGGTATTTGTTGATAGCAATTGAAATAACTTACCCTGTTTAAAAAAAAACTATAGACCGACTTCTAATTCCTAGCACTTTGATGGTGCGATTTAATTTGTAAGTGGCGACATCTAGTTATAGTTCGATTCCAATTTAGTTTGATGACACATAGATGAAACGACGAATGAAAGGAGGTACTTTGAAAGACGAAATACGAAGTTTCCGTTGACGGGTAGCACAAAACGAACAACCTTAGGTATTGTTGAATGTGCAAACGTGCGCTGTTTGTTACGGACGCGTCACACGACGCGTAAATGTTTTTTCATATGAATATATTTCGTCGTGTCCGGTAGTGGATACCACTAAAATAAATAAATAGTTCTACGTGTATTTTTATGACAAAGCTACTAATAAATATTGCATATTAAATTAAGGGAAGACTATGTAGTCTGATCTGAGCTAATTCCTTCCTGTTAACGTTCGATTGTAACACCCTGCAAAGGGCTAGAAGGTGCTGTGTGGACTGTCCAGTATTATTATTTATTTGTTGTAACTCAGATATCCTGTCGAACGGCAACAACCCGCCAGCGGTATGCCGGCACCTCACGAAGCTGTACGATAGCGTCGCAATGCTGGTGTTTCCTACAGGCGGGAGCAAGCATGCCTTTGAGATGATCTCGAAGGAGAACGAGGAACATGTGCCGTTTAAAGCTCCTTGCTGCGATTGTTCTGGAAAGGTAAGAAAGTTCTTTAGGCGTGTGTCATGGTATCATATTACACTAATATTATGAAAGGCTGCATGATGCTGTGTGAATTGTCCAGCATTTTTTATTTACTAGCTGGCCCGCCAGCGATTTCATTGGTTTTAATACACGCCAAATTATTGTTTATTGAATAACTCGATTATTTGGTGTATCTATGTCATCTATGTAGGTACACGATTATGTAGTTGTTAAGAATTACATAATCGTGTATATGACATAGATACACTAGATTTGTATTTCTATTATATTTTGTTATGTTTTTAAATAAATATATTTAATTTTTTCCGATTTATACCCCAAAAGACGGGTTGCATTTTTGTTTGATAACAACTCGTTTATTTTCGTCTGTAACATGCGCATATTTCTATTTTAACGTGCGTCTTTGTTCTCTACTCCTTCTGGAGATCGTTTTCACAGACTGTAACTATGATCAAATCTACATACACCTGGGCCACCAAATCTAAGTCATTAAAAAGTCTCATCATCATCACCAGCCTATAGCAGTCCACTGCTGGACATAGGCCTCCCCCAATGAGCGCCATAGCGCCCTGTCTTCAGCCTGCCGCATCCAGCATCTACCTGCAGTCTTTCGCAGGTCGTCATCCCACCTGGTCGGAGGGCGTCTTACACTACGTTTACCGAGTCGTGGTCTCCACTCGAGAACACGTTTGCCCCAGCGGCCGTCGGTTCTTCGCGAGATATGGCCGACCCACTGCCACTTCAGCTTGCTAATTCTTAGAGCTATGTCGATAACTTTGGTTCTCTGTCGGGTGTTTTCGTTACGAATCCAAATAAAAAAAAATGGCTACAATTCCTCAATATTAAAAATAATGTGTATTTGTCAGGTGGAGTCTTGGCTAAATCGAGTGACAGATTGCATGCGTTATACCCTGCGTGACATATTCGAGCACAGCGTCAAGTCTTACGAGGATAAGCCTCGCGACGAGTGGGTGTTCGATTGGCCGGCGCAGCCCTCGCTTGTCGGCACGCAGATCTGGTGGACCACAGAGACTAACCAGGCCTTCGAAAAACTTGAAGAAGGTATAACGAACTTGTTTATATCTTTGGCTTGGCTCTATGCCACGCGCTTTGTTGGTAGCTTAATGTGACATGTGACCCTTGGGATAGCCTAAATATCCGAGGTTCCAAAATGCAGTAAATGCCCAGCAACATAACATCGTTCCTGCGTTTTCCCGCTACGTCCATCGTGAGTCAATCTTGGACTTGTCCTGGATGCAAAGCAAAGATCCCTAGGGACAATAACTGCAACACTCCCGTTTCTGGAACATCTAGGGCGTACAGCCCCCCTGCGCAGCAGGCCCCCGCCAGCGCCGCCGCCGCCGGCGTGAGCGGCGCGCAGGGCGACACGGCCGAGAACACTCACCATGCGATTATAAGCCTAGCTGCTGATAGAATATCGTCACTCGAACGCAACTTCGAAAAAAGCGTTTGACCAATATAAGCAGATGCATTTGAACATACCGTTAGTTCACTTAGGCAGGAGTTAAATGAAAGGGACCAAGAACTTCTCCTGAATGACGTTGAAATATCGGGAGTCCCCGAGCAACAAGAAAATAATCTGATACACCTGGTTAAGCTTTTGGCAGTGAAGTTGGGATCCGAGGTACAAGAGGTAGATATCGTGCACACGGAACGAGTTGGTCCTATGAATCGAAATCATCGCGAATCAGAGAACGGAACCATGCAACCACCGCGCCCGCATAATATACATTCGTGTACACAGCGGCTGAAAAAGTCTGATAATAATGACAAAGTTTTCATGGACAGCGACTATTAAAACTTGTTTCTCAACATCTTTTTCTTCACCAGGTTACGAGGCTGCGTTAAAAGATTACCAAAAGAAACAAATCGCTCAACTGAACTCGTTAATCATGCTCCTGTTGGGTAACCTGACGGTCGGCGATCGACAGAAGATCATGACCATCTGTACCATCGACGTGCATTCCCGAGACGTAGTCGCTAAACTTATCATCGCTAAAGTGGAGAACTCTAACGCTTTTCAGTGGCAGAGTCAGCTGAGGTAATAATGGAACAATGAGTCATAGTTGTAGCAATTCTAATATTACAATTTATACGAGTAGGTAGAAATAAATAAATATAGCTATGATAAACTTTGAAGGATGACAGGATCTCAACATAAAATACTGTTTTATCATTATAAACTTTATGTACTGAAATACCATTACAATTTACGAGAGGTTTTCACTACAATTTCTTTCAACCGAATATGCATTAAAACAATTATCAAACAAAAGGAAATTATTTTAAGAGTTCAAAACGAAAATGCCAAACTTATAGGAAAGTGGCTACGTTCGACTAGCTCTGTGGTTCGCCTTCGGCCCGCGGCTTCAGACGCACTTTTCAATTAGCCTGTGTCTGTCCCGGGGTACCTTTTACCTTCCCGCCTACTGTTCATCCGTCTAGGCGTGAAAAGGTAACAGACAAACGATTAAATTAATTCCGCTTTTGTAATATTAAAGTACTGTCGCGGTCTCTTATAAATGACTGCGTTGCCGGCAGCGATGATGATGGCCGAATTCGCAGCGTAGAGCAGGTCTAGGCCATCACAGCACGGTCAGTATTGCAGCCCTTGATGGACAAGCTGAAATGAAGGAGTAAAGAGGAGTTTAAGATTTATGTAAAATTTATTCGTTATTTTCAGGCATCGTTGGGATTTGGGTAATGAAAATTGCTATGCTAATATCTGTGACGCGCAATTCTTGTACGATTACGAGTACCTTGGCAACACTCCGCGTCTTGTAATCACGCCTCTGACTGATCGCTGCTACATCACACTGACACAGGTAACGTAAACAAAATATACCTAGGATAGTCGCCTTTTGCGGTTTCTAGAACCACAAAAGACGGCTATCGTTCATACTTTTTATAAAAAAATGGCTACATAAGATAAGATATACAGACTCGTTTTGCACGCACTTTAAGGCAGAATCACCTTATTTTAATAATCTAAGACCCACTGTACCTACATTTCAGTAATTAAAGTATTATGTTGATTAAATATAATAGGCAATCCATGGCCTATGTCCAGCAGTGTACGTTGTTCGACTGATATAATCATATTTTTGGCCCCTATAGAGTCTTCACTTGGTAATGGGCGGCGCTCCAGCCGGCCCGGCCGGGACTGGTAAGACTGAGACCACCAAAGACTTGGGGCGCGCGCTTGGGATCATGGTGTACGTGTTCAACTGTTCGGAACAAATGGACTACAAGTCTTGCGGCAATATTTACAAAGGTAAACAATATAATCCACTCTACTTCACTACATAGTTTAAAATAAAGTCGCTGTCTCTCTGTTCCTTTGTATGCCTAGATTTTGATGTAGTTTTTTATTATAGATATAGTGATTCAAGAGGAAAGTTTATAATCTATAGATTTTCACGCGGGCGAAGCCGCGGGGCGCACCTAGTTTATTATAAGCACTGGCAGTGAGTGGAATGAATTACCTGCGTCTTTTTTAATTCAATCTTAGTCTATTATTTATCTTCAAACCCAGAGTGAATAAGTTCTTTCCAGGAAACACCTTTACAACCGTTAAAATTAAGTAAAGATGTGGTGTGTTACCACATCTTTACTTAACCACATCTTTGCTTAATTTTAATGGTGGCCAAACACTCATTTCCAATAAAAATATTTTTTTTTATAAAGTAGCCCTTTGCATAATAGGTTCAGGGAACTGAAAAATACTAAATAGTCTAAGATCCCCCTAGAAGAACGACCTTCACCGAGATGCTTATTTGATGAAACGTATTTTATATTAAATTTAATATATCAATAAATACATTGCATATCGGTTGCCTAACAAATTTCAATCCAGGATATGATTGATTAAAAAATTTGGACCACCTTCACCGGTTTGCTTATTAGATAAATTCTATACCAATCGAAAGTACGAAGCCCATAGAATATGGAAACGTTAGTTTCCCTATTCTTTTCCAGTCACAAGTCTCGGGTTGCCAGCTATAAACAGGTCAATCGATAGAGCATTTTGCACCGGTCTGCTTATTGAATGAAAATTATATGAAAATAAAGATTATTATGAACACGTGGTATAGGTTTGGTTGCGAAAAATCAGTCACGAAGTGAAATATTGCCAAGTTAAACCTTCATATAACCGCGCGAATCGGCTTCACTACTACCAAGCACGCTGGGCATGTGTGCGTGTCTACTATACTGTCTAGTCTATTAAGCAATATACTGGTTAGAATTTCGAGAAAAACATGGAAATGGCCAATTTTGGTGGCCATTTCTATGTTTTTGATGTTGTTAAAAGCTGTTGTATGAAAGTTTAATTAGTAAAAGTCGTGTGTTACTCTGACAAAGTAGTTTATTAAAACGAAAAAATACTAAACTATATAAAAAGACATACAAATTTAACATCAAAATGTAAAATACTAAATATTATCATCATCAAAGATAATAAACATTATCAATATCATCAACATCACTGTTATCTCCTAAAGAGGGTGATTTAAAAAAAAATTGCGCATCCTGCGAGACTCCTAATTTCTTGTTGCTGTGTCTGAGTCTTATGCTACTAAAATAGGGTAATATTATGCTACTAAAACATTACTATATTTTATCAAAATAAGGAATAATTAGTATTAAAAACCGATTATATATGTATATTGTACATACCTTGTTCTTGAAGATCCATGATATTTTTTTCCCCAATAACACTTCGCTCATTCAAAATAGCACTGTGAAACGTGATGAAAAAATACGTTGCCGAGAACTGAGACGCGCGTATTATTAATTAAATTTAGTATTAACGAAATGCTAAGTTCCGACTGACACTACCTACGTTGAGCACGTCAACCATTTTTGGGTAGTAAAACCGGATTGCGATGCGGAATTGATGTACCTGATTGGGGATATCCTTTACCTTTGTAATTATAAACAATAGTAAATTTGATTTTTGGCCAGATTTTGAGATAAAATACACCACTGTGCGGCGAGACAGGTTAAAACCAGTTTATGCGGGCTCAGCCGTGGACAAACTCAGGGGTGGCGCAGTGCGATGCGAATGCGACGCACGTTGTTTGTGTTTGTTTTGTTAGCTGCAAGTTATAATATTTTAATGTGAAATATTATTATGTAATAATGGTTGTTTATTGTACTGTGTGTATGAATAATATGAGAAAAACCAAAATATATCATACAACTATCCCAAGGAGTACGATAGGTAAGTAAATATTTTATTATTACCTTTTCAAGTAAGTAGGTACCTTTATCTTATTGTATAAGAATCGCGAATATTTCGATCTTGAAATAAATATTGTCAATGTTGACAATGAAATACTTAAGCGCACTTACCCATTAATTATTGTAAATTTTATATGCCTTGTGAGTGTTTCCCGTTAGATTACCTACTTGAAAAAACTTTATGTTAGATTCAGAATTTATCACACCATTAAAAGAAACATTAAATTATTAAAAAACAAAACAAACAATTATAAAATGAAAATGATTAGAGTAAGTAATTTTTTATTAAGTATAGACATATATCATATTGAATAATAAACTATTTAACAAATGTTTTGTTTAATATGTCTTCACCTATTGTGACAACCCTACCAAAGTAGGTAACAATTTTGCACGTCTTAGGAAGCTTTGTCTGATATTGCTGAGAGTGAATATGTGCGACTGAGAGGTCCCAACCAACCATCCCATGCGATAGAAGAGGACACAGCATAGCAGCTGTTTGAAGTCCGTCCATTTAAAGAAAGAGAGAGCGTATGCTATTTGTTCTTGAGAATGAAAAGGTTAGCGATAGACTCGTGTATGCTGTGCATCATTTTGGAGTAGATTGTCGCTATAGTTACAATTGAACAAACGTGGTACTATTTATTGTTGAAAAAAATGACAAAAAAGTGTTTGGACACTTGACTTTATACACAAAAATTGTTGGATGATTGGAAAATTTGGAAGGTTAAATTATGTACCTAAGTAGGTACTAGGTACTGTACTGATGGAATCCTTCATTTAGCTTTTCATACACGCACTTACAAGAAGTCCTTCTTGTTCACAAAAATTTGTAACTCGAAATACGGAAGGCTAACTATGATGAATCAATAGGTACCTACCTACGTGTTTGTTTTTCTCCATAAAGGTTACTTACCTGAATATTATAATAATTATTACTTATAATAAATTTAGTATGAACATTGAACATTGACCTACCGTCTTTTATTTGTAGTTGGTACCTACCTACCTACACATGTCATGTTTTTTTTTATAATATTATAGAACTAATACCTAGAGTTGGGAATAAGTTTACCTGTGCTATGTATGGATATATATAATGTACCTACGTACAAACAATAATATTATCCAAACAACGCAAACCTATGGGATGAACAGGAAATAGGATGTAATAGGAATTCGTTGAATCAGGATTTGGTTATAACAGCATTTTTATGAAATGGGAAAAGCTTGAAATGGATTTTGGGTGTAAATAAAATTGTATGTAATGAACCAGACCGATAAATCCACGCGCCTGCCGAGCGCGCCCTCACTAACTATGTATATATAAACCTAACTACTATTTTTATACTGTATTTACACTCCAGTCCAGCCGGCGATGCGTACTATGTGATATTCTGTGGCGCGCGCGATACAAAAAACGAGCAATATTTCACTTTTCAAAATTCGGTACCGGACTTAGTGACTGATTTTTCGCAACCAAACCAACACCATTGTTTTCATAATGAAATAATCTTTATTTTCATGTAATTTTCATTCAATAAGCAGACCGGTGCAAAATGCTCTATCGATTGACCTGTTTTGAGCTGGCAACCCGAGACTTGTGACTGGAAAAGAATAGGGAAACTAACGTTTCCATATTCTATGGGCTTCGTACTTTCGATTGGTATAGAATTTATCTAAATCTTTAGCAAACCGGTGAAGGTGGTCCAAATTTTTAATTTTTAAAATTTTTAATTAATCATATCCTGGACTGAAATTTGCTAAGCAACCGATATGCAATGTATTTATTGATATATTAAATTTAATATAAAATACGTTTCATCAAATAAACATCTCGGTGAAGGTCGTTGTTCAAGGGATCCTATACTAAAAGGAGAACTCAAAAATTTCACTTCAGGTTTATGCCAAACCGGCGCGTGGGGCTGCTTCGATGAGTTCAACAGAATATCCGTGGAGGTGCTCTCCGTCGTGTCAGTGCAAGTGAAGAGCGTTCTCGACGCCATCAAGGCTAAGAAGAAGAAGTTTGACTTTATGGGGGAGTTCATTACTCTTATACCCACTATTGGCATGTTCATCACGATGAACCCCGGGTATGCAGGGAGGACTGAACTGCCGGAGAATTTAAAGGCTTTGTTCAGGTAATATCACTACAATAAAACAAAGTCGCTTCTCGCTGTCTGTCTGTATGCATGCTTAGAATTTTAAAACTCAGTAACGGATTTTGGTGAAGATTTTTTAATAGATAGAGTGATTCAAGGTGTTTCCTACTATCCTACTAATATTATAAACGCGAAAGTTTGTAAAGTATGGATGGATGGATGGCTGTTACTCTTTCACGTAAAAACTACGGAATAGATTTTAATGAAACTTTACAATAATATTATACATCAGAATAAAACATAAGCTACAATTCATAATGATATATATACGTAGTATATTATCCAAAATATCTATCACTACGCGGGTGAAACCGCGGGGCGCAGTGTACAGACATATATATTTCTGTTAATTGGCTGCATTCTAGTTCCGAATAAAAAAAACTAAAAATATGATAGCGCTCAGTGATCTATATAGGAATTCTTCGTATTTATTTTGAGTAACGCGAACGAAATTTTGAAGTGGAGCATTAATTAAAGGGATTACCTGTTTTAAAAAACTGATGCGGAACGAAGAGGAATTGACCAATCAGGACAGGAACAGCACAGCGGAATGTCCTGCGTCAATAATGATAAATTATGTATTTAATTATTGATGCAATGCAGAACAGTGTGTGGTAAGATCTAGATGGCCTTTGTTTACCACTGAACGTATTACTGGCTGAGATAATGATGTTAAAAATATTTTTAAACTTACGCGTTCTGAACACATAATTATAAGTATTAGTATTTATAATTATAATCATTTTCTGTCAGTTAACAGTTAACGTTAAAACTTACAGGCCTTGCGCCATGGTCGTGCCTGACTTCGAGTTGATCTGTGAGATCATGTTGGTGGCGGAGGGTTTCCAGGACGCACGTTTGCTGGCGCGCAAGTTCATCACCCTATACATGCTGTGTCGAGAACTGCTGTCTAAGCAGGATCACTACGATTGGGGGCTGCGGGCGATCAAGTCTGTGCTCGTGGTGGCCGGCTCTTTAAAGGTAAATCTTGTATTTTTAAATTACC
This sequence comes from Eupithecia abbreviata, assembly GCA_943735965.1. Taxonomy (NCBI): domain Eukaryota; kingdom Metazoa; phylum Arthropoda; class Insecta; order Lepidoptera; family Geometridae; genus Eupithecia; species Eupithecia abbreviata. The sequence continues at coordinate 5,423,653 of OX030991.1, read as the reverse complement.
ACGCAAAGAGTGCTTCGTAAAAAAATATCTTCAAAAGTATGTATCTTAGTGGATACACAATTTATGAAAATCTATAAATTAATATTATTATTATAACAATTTTCGGGTTCGCTCTTGTTAGATTCGTAACTATACATACATTATATAATTAATAATTGATGTAGTCATTTTTAATCTGTATATATTTTTAAAGTGTAACGTTTCTGTTGCATTTTATGTTTGATTTACTTTTGATGTGATATTGGAGCAGCTGTTCTTATGTGGTTAAGAGTGTATTGTGTCTAGTCATCGGGATTTTATCGGGAGACTTATATTGTGCCCTTCTCTATCTCAATGGGCTTATTCATTACGCCGTTTAGCATTTATCTTCCCGGAAGACATCCCAAGCAAGGATTTCAGTATAATTTTTCAGTATAGTTTTCTTCTGTCATTGAAGTATGTCTTTCGATGTGATTAACATAATGTTTGTTTTTGTGGGCAGGCTGGCATAAGAGATGTAAGTGTAGAGCCTAAGATTGCCAACAAAACGGATTCTTTTCCCTATCAGCTTGTTTATAATTTTCTTGGCGTAGAACTATTTTTCCGTCGTAAAACCTAATTTCTAGATATTTTCATAAAAAGCAATTGCTAAAATGATGTTTTGCATGCTTTTTACTTAGCAAACACACTTCATTTATATTTTCCCGTCATTGATTGGAATAATAAAGGGGGAAATCATAATCTTCCGTTACATACTCACCATCTTCTGGTTCTTATCCTACGCTCGGTAGGGTCACTCTCAGCCGTCATCACATCATTGACACGTTTATTACCCGAGTCCTCTTTCACACACATTTTTTGGTTTTATTCTCCCATTTTATCCCTGTATATTGATATGTAACACTCTTCTCGTCACCCGAATTTCTTCTCTCCGCACAACGTGCCCATAGCACGCTAATCTCTTACAATTTTTTTTACTTTTTTTTTTTACTTTTTATCCGGCGCTACTTTCAAACTTTCCTCGCATATGCTAATTATATGAATTTAAACTGCTAATAGTGTAGATATTCATACATATTAATTTCAGCGCGGCGACCGTCTAAGGCCAGAAGATCAAGTACTGATGAGAGCGTTGCGAGATTTCAACATTCCCAAGATCGTGACAGATGACATGCCCGTCTTCATGGGTTTGATCGGCGACTTGTTCCCAGCGCTCGATGTGCCAAGGAAGCGTGACTTTGAATTTGAGCAGCATTTGATCGATGCTACAAATGCGCTTAGGTTGCAGCCAGAGCCTGGATTTATTTTAAAGGTATTTATTTTAAGGTTTCAGTTTAGCTAGCTTTAGATGTTTGAAACAGTCTGCAGAGTTGTTTGTTGGACGACCTTGATCGATGGATTTGTTACATTTACCTTCCAGATGGTGCAATTAGTAGAACTATTCGCTGTGCGACATTCAGTTTTCATCATCGGCTTCGCCGGCACAGGCAAATCAAAAGTTTGGCAAACTCTAAACAAGACCTATACTATGTTGAAACAGAAGCCATTTTACAACGATCTAGATCCTAAAGCTGTGACCAACAACGAGTTATTCGGGATTATCAATCCGGCGACCCGAGAGTGGAAAGATGGGTTGTTTTCTACGATAATGAGGGATATGGCTAATATGCCGGGCGATGGGCCGAAGTGGATAGTACTGGACGGCGACATTGACCCTATGTGGATTGAGAGCTTGAATACCTTGATGGATGATAATAAGGTAAGGATATTAAAATGCAGACTCTACATGTACTTTTTGGGTTAGTTGATCTACAAGAGTTGCGTATATACATCTTCGCTCGGTGGTCTCCCAGGGCATTTGGTACTTCAGTACTTCAAGGCCCTGGGCTATGCCATGGCTAGGCCTATGCTATATGTCAGCGCAGATCTCAGTTCCACCACGTTGAATAATCAAACAACGCTTTAAATCGATAGGTACTGACCTTAGCCAGCAACGAGCGAATCGCTCTAACAAAGATGATGCGTTTGCTGTTCGAGATTGCCAGCTTGCGAACCGCCACTCCCGCCACCGTCTCCCGAGCCGGTATTCTCTACATCAATCCGCAAGATTTAGGATGGAACCCGTGAGTTTTATCCATATCACATTCTACACGATATCCTTGTCTCTCACCGTATCGCTACAACATATACATAATACGATGCTCCATGCCCGCCACCGTCTCGAGCCGGTTCTCTCTATCCGCAATGTATAGTTTGGAACCTGTGAGTGGTCTCTATAACTCAATCTACACGTATTCATTTCCTTGGCGAAAACATACTTATAAAAGGATGTATGTCCTTCTGTCCCATCTAGCTCTCTAACTGATAAAACTGTGTACTTTTAAAAGTGGTCTTAGCTATATTATGATGGGTGCAGCTGATGATGATATTCAATTTCAAAGAAAAGACGCCGCGCCGGGGCTTTCAATAATTATGTCTGAATAAAGAAACTTTTTATTTATTTATTTATTATAGGCTTTTGGAATCATCATCATCAGCCTACGGGACTCCACTGCTGGACATAGGCCTCCCCTAATGAGCGCCATAGCGCCCTGTCTTCAGCTGAAAACAGGGTGCTAATTTGAATATACTTTCTAGTTATGATTTCCAGGCGCACATTAAGTCTCCTACCAGATTGAACTCATGTCTGGATCAAATAGCCAGTAATATTAAAAAAGTCAAGTCTGAGGTATATCCCTCTGGTTTATCGGATCACGAAACAGCCCAACTGATACAATTTAAAGTAAATAAACAGAGAGCTCTATCATTTTGGTTTGAGTATGGGCGGGACTATAATGTTGACAATGTGAGAAAATTTTGCGAGTGTATATCATCATTATCATTCTCGGAGGTATATAACTCACATACAATGGTAGATTCTTTTAATGCTTTCTATGAATTAATGACACTTTTTTATTATTTATGTTTTCCCAGAATTAAATTTAAAGTCTCAAATAAACCGAGAAAGGGAAATTGGATTACAACTGGTATTAAAAAATCACTAAAAACTAAGCGTATACACTATATGACATACATTTACAATAAAAATGATAAGCAGAGTCATAAATTGAAATACAAAATCTATAAACATATTCTTAAAAAATGCATTAATAAATCACAGAGATATAGTAATCTTAGAAGAATTCAAAATAGTAAAAATAAATGTAGAGCTACTTGGAATGCCATTTCTTCATCCTTGACTAATAATTTATATAAAAATGACATTGACTCAATTAATTTTAATAATATGACATTCTCCAATCCATCTGACATATGCAATATATTTAATAATAATTTTACTTATCTATCTCTAAACAATTCTTCATCTAATATTAGTAATGCAATGAGTAACAATAATAAACAATTAAATTCAATCTTTTTAATTCCATCTGACCCGGAAGAAGTTTTTAAAATAATTATGTCCCTAAACAATAGTAAAACCAGTGGCTGGGATGACATCACAACCAGTAGTCTGAAGGCCTGTGCAAAGTGGATATGTTTTCCACTTTCGCACATAGTTAACTTGTCCTTTTTGGAGGGTGTTTTCCCAAAACAGCTAAAAAAGTCAATTGTTAAGCCCCTTTTCAAGAAGGGTGATAGATCGGATCCGAACAATTATAGACCTATAACATTAGTCCCTATCATATCAAAAATATTGGAGAAAGCCATGTTGAATAGGCTTAACAGTTTCTTGGACAAGCATAAGACGCTTCATAGTGATCAATATGGTTTTCGTAAAGGAAGCTCTACTTCCCTTGCTTGTTTTAACTTGGTGAGGTTTATTACAGAAAACTTAAACAGTGGTAGAGGCCCCATTTTGACTCTATTTATGGACTTGACCAAGGCATTTGACTATGTTGAACATGACATATTGATAAACAAATTGGATCATTATGGAATACGTGGTAAAGCTCTGGACTGGTTCGCGAGCTACTTGCATGATAGGGAACAATGTACCGAAATTACAAAGGTTATAACTATTACCAAGTTTAAAGACAAAGCAGACACTAAAAATGTTACTAAGCAAACATTTAGATCATCTAGTATCTTAAAAAATCGAGGCGTCCCACAGGGTAGCATTTTAGGTCCGATTCTATTTTTGATTTATATCAACGATCTCCCGGAATTTGTGACACACAAATGCATACTCTTTGCTGATGATACCACAATCCTAATTAAAACTGACAGACAACATGCCCAAACTACATTAAATACTGCTCTATTTGACATTGTTAATTGGACCAATAATAATAACTTAGCTATAAACATTAACAAAACTAAAATTATGCAATTTGACTCTTATAATACTACGCCACTAACACTTGACATTTCTTATAATAATGAAAAAGTAGATGAAGTAATGACATTTAAATTCTTAGGTATCACACTAGATAGACACTTGAACTGGAAGGATCATATTAGTGATGTTTGTCGGAAAATTAGTCGCTTTGTCTTTGCTTTAAAGAAAATCCGCCAAACGATTTCATTTGACGCAGCTTTAGCAGCTTACCACGGGCATGTGTCTTCGACCCTGAGCTATGGTCTGCTCCTCTGGGGTAACTCTGTCGATGCCGAAAGAGTCTTCAGAGTACAGAAGAGATCATCATCATCATCATCATCAGCCTATAGCAGTCCACTGCTGGACATAGGCCTCCCCCAATGAGCGCCATAGCGCCCTGTCTTCAGCTTGCCGCATCCAGCATCTACCTGCAGTCTTTCGCAGGTCGTCATCCCACCTGGTCGGAGGGCGTCCTACACTACGTTTACCGAGTCGTGGTCTCCACTCAAGAACCCGTTTGCCCCATCGGCCGTCGGTTCTTCGCGAGATATGGCCGGCCCACTGCCACTTCAGCTTGCTAATTCTTTGAGCTATGTCGATAACCTTGGTTCTCTGTCGGATGTATTCGTTACGAATCCTATCCTTCAGAGAAACTCCGAGCATAGCTCTTTCCATAGCTCGCTGAGCGACTTTGAACTGGTGGACCAGCCCTATCGTGAGTGTCCACGTCTCAGCTCCGTAGGTCATAACGGGTAGGACGCACTGATTGAAAACTTTCGTTTTCAAGCATTGCGGTATGGATGACGTGAAGACTTGACGTAGTTTCCCAAATGCTGCCCAGCCCAGCTGGATCCTCCTTTTGGCCTCCTTCTCGAAACTGTTTTTACCCAACTGCAGAATCTGCCCAAGGTAAGTGTACTCGGAAACAGTTTCGAGAAGGTGACCATGTACGACCACCGGTCTTGGATCAATGTGACCATTGATCATGACTTTGGTTTTATCCAAATTCATGCCAAGACCAATACATCGGGAGGCTGAAGCTAGGCCGTCCAGCATCTGGTTCAGTTCCTCAAGCGACTCCGCCATTAAGACTATGTCATCAGCGAATCGCAGGTGTGAGATGTACTCGCCGTTTATGTTAATGCCCTTTCCTTTCCAGTCCAGCAACCTAAACATATCTTCCAATGCGCACGTGAACAGTTTCGGGGATATGACATCCCCCTGCCTCACTCCTCTGCGCAATTGGATGGGTTTAGACTGCTGACCCTGTACTTGGACACTCATGGTGGCGGCCTCGTAGAGACAACTCAGCACCTGGATATAACGATAGTCTACTTGGCATCGCTGTAAGGAATCCATAACAGCCCAGGTTTCGACGGAGTCAAATGCCTTCTCATAGTCCACAAAAGCCAGACACAGGGGCTGATTATACTCTTCGGACTTCTGTATAATCTGCCTCACTGTGTGTATGTGGTCTATGGTGCCATATCCTCCGCGGAACCCAGCCTGTTCAGGTGGCTGGAACTCGTCGAGTCTCCTGGCGAGACGGTTCGTGACCACTCGTGAGAACAGCTTATAAACGTGGCTCAAGAGTGAGATGGGTCTGTAATTCTTAAGAAGGGTTTTATCTCCCTTCTTAAAAAAGAGCACCACCAAACTCCCGCTCCACGCCTTTGGAGTTCTCCCACTGTCAAGGACGGTATTAAAGAGGTTCCGTAGCTCCTGTATTACAGGGGCTCCTCCGGCTTTAAGAAGATCTGAAGTAATACCGTCCTCGCCGGGGGCTTTTCCATTTTTAAGCTGCCTTAGAGCTAACACGATCTCGTCTTGACTGATTTCAGGCAGTTCGTCGGTATAGTGGCGTGTCAGGGTGGCTCTGGAATCTTGGTCATCTCGTCGGTAACGAGGGGCATGTGCAGCGTATAATCGGCCATAGAAATCCTCTATCTCGGCGGATATCTCCGGCTTTGACAATACGGTCCTCCCGTCGTGCGTTTTAAGCTTTGTCAGGTGGCTCCTGCCAAGCTGCTGAGTGAATACTTTGGACCCTCGGTTTCGCTCTATCGCCTCTTGAATGAGGCGCGTGTTGAAGCTCCGAAGGTCGTGCCGTACCATCTTCGCAATCCGCTTGTTCAGGTCTGACTTCTCTGACAAAGTCGCTTGGGTGGTCTCCCGTCTTTTTGTCATCAGCCCAAGAGTCTCATCCGAGAGTTTGGACTTCTTGCCAGTACGCTGCTTTCGACAGAATTTGATGCCCTCATCCCTCAACGTTTCAACCAGATTGTGTAGGGTCTCGTCAGCGTCATCAGTGGGTTCCAAGGCAAAAAATCTATTCCCGAGAAGCTGCTGAAACTTCTCGGTGCCCGCCATGATTTGGATTGGGTCAGGTCGGAGCGTGGACTTCATCAGACGGTTTCTTTCAAGCTTCAAGTTGATATTCAGAGAGCCTCGGAGGAGTCGGTGATCAGATCCGGTATTGAACCTGTTGATCACTGAGACATCTCTAAATATGTGCTTGCTAATTGCTATCCGTCATGATGAAGTCGATCTCATTTTTAGTCACAGTGTCGGAGCTTTGCCATGTCCACTTCCTTTGAGGCTGTTTCTTAAAGAAAGAGTTCATCAAGAACAGCCCCTCCTTCTCAAGGAAGTTGACAAGCATTTGCCCCCTGTGATTTCTGACCCCATAACCATGCGGGCCTATTCGGGATTCGTTGCCAGTCTGGGTTCCCACCTTGCCGTTAAAGTCCCCCATAACAACGTTGAAGTGGGCCTTAGTGGTGTTATGTAAGGCTTTGGATATGTCTTCATACATATCCTCCACTTCATCATCCAAGTGTGCCGAGGTCGGTGCATAGACCTGGATGACCTTCATGCTGTACCGCTTGGACAGCCGAAGGATCAGGTACGCTACCCTGGTCGACACACTGGAGATTTCTTGGACGTTGCTAGAGAGGGCCTTATTGACGAGGAAGCCTACGCCACCCTGGGATGTTTTATCACCCTCGCGAAAGTAGAGAAGATGGCCCGAGTCTAGGGTTACGGTGTCCTCCCCCTCTCTACGGACTTCACATAACCCCAGAACATGCCATTTGATGTTCTCTAACTCCACTTCCAACTGCGCTAGATGATGGTCAAGCCTCAGAGTGCGTCCGTTAAACGTAGCCAGGGTCAGTTTAGGTAGAGTTTGGTAGCCTGATGTAGCCCGGGGATTCCTAGCACCCCCTGCCCCGCCGTTACCGTGGCCGCTACCATGGCCAGGAATAGCGAGGCGGCCGGGAACTGGGGGCCACATTCTTTTGGCGTGTCTATCCATGGGGGGGTTGATGCCCATAATCCCCACGCTGGGCATGCGGGTTGGGGATCGCAGTATAGGGAGTGTGCTGCAAGGGACGCTGCTGCCCGCCCCCCGGTGTATGTCCCTTAGTCGCCTTCTACGACACCCACGGGAAGAGTTGGGGTGGTGCTATTCTATCACGGCCGACACCACACAGCCAAGAAACACACACACAGAAGAGATGCCTTAGAGTTATCAACAAGGCTTGGGTTCGTCACTCTTGCAAGCCTCTGTTTAAGAGCTGTAATGTTATGCCTCTACCTTGCATGTACATTAGAGACATATGCATGTTTGTAAAATCCTACCCACAACACTTTGCCAAACGTAAGGATATTATCACTCGACAGAAAAGAGCTAAATTTGATAATTTGATTTACAAACCGCAATGCCACAAGCAGATTTATGAAAAAATGTATTTAATATGTGCATTACTATCTTTAATAAGTTACCAGAACCTATTAAAGACCTCAATGGCAATTTATTTAAACTAAAATTGAATAAGTGGCTGCTTGACAAATGTTTGTATAGTATAAATGAATATATTAATCTTAAGTAGAAAAATTTATTATGTTTTGACCATGATTGTAAATCTTAAAGTTAACTGTTTATTTTAGAATGTACCTTAAATTTATTTTACTTGATTATTTTAATTGTTGACTACCTTAAATCACAGTGATATTATTAAATTCTAATATAATATTAATATTTGCACACCTGCTTGCGGGTTGAATACATGTGACACTACTCTAGTTATAAGACCTGACTTGTACCTATAATAATGTGTTCAGCAAATAAATGATTTGATTGATTGATTGATTGAATAGCTAATTATTTCAAAATATGCGTTAATTTATCAACAGATTCGTGGCGTCATGGATAGACACGACGAGAGATGACGAATCAGAGAAAGCCATGCTGACAATAATGTTCGACAAGTACATTCCATCACTGCTGGAATCCTGCAAAAAGTACAAGCGAATCACACCACTTACGGAGTTGCAGCAAATTCAGCTCACTTGTTATCTGCTAGAGTGCTTTATGAATAAAACGTTGCTACCCTCGGAATGTCCTAAGGAGTGGTAAGTATATAAAAAATAATAATGGTGGACAAATCCATACAGCATCACCTAGCTCCAAGCTAAGCAGAGCTTGTGTTATGGTTATTAGATTACTGATAAACCAAATACAATACATAGAAAATATCCAGAACACTCGGAACAAATATCTGCAGATCGTACAAACATTTGTCCCGAGGCGGGAATCAAATCCGCAACCTGCTGTGTCGCAGGCGGACATTCGCCCACCGCGCCACAGAGGTCATTGAATGCGTTAATTATTTGAAACGCATTCCTTCAACTTCAATAATGTACGCAATGTATGACGATGCGATGTCATTATTTAATTATCTATTCTACCCTAGAGAACAATCCCCGCGCGTAGCCTGCTAGTGTGCGGTCTCACTGAGTCTGTCCGCGTTCCGTTCAGTTGTTTATTGATAAGATTTTTTTATAGTAAGAGTAAAATGTGTGTTTCTTAAAAATACTCATCTCACCCCAGGTACGAAACCTACTTCGTATTTTCAATCGTTTGGGGCTTTGGTTCCGGCCTCTTCCAAGATCAGCTGGTGGACTGGCGCAATGAGTTCAGCAAATGGTTCTGCAATGAATTCAAACAGATCAAGTTCCCGTCTACTGGCAATGTATTCAGTTTCTTCATCGACCCGGACACCAAGAAGATGTTACCGTGGTCTGAGAAGGTTGAATCTTTCGAGTTCGACCCGGATTTACCGCTACAGGTTAGTTGAGTCCGTTGTTATATCTGATAGTGCTGTCTGACTGGTGCTAATTCAGCAACCTTGTAAGCCAATATCTTCCAAAGCCTCTATTACCGAAACTTCATTGTACGGTCCGTACACCACATATCGGTACTAAGTTGGATATATCAGAAAAACCAAGAGATACTTTTTAACTGATATATTTAACGACAAACTGTAGTTACTAATGAGCTGATAGTGAGACGCGCGTGTCGATTGACAGGTGATCGCGAACTGAATATAATAAAAAGTATTGCTAAAATTGATGACTGGCGTAAATGCGAGGTTGCCATTAATTAGGGGAATGCACATTGCACAATGTACGTGCTCGTACATTCATAATCGGTGATTGTTCCTAGCTGTGTTTGGAGGCATACGATACGCTGACAATGACAAACTCGCCGTTATAAAATGACGAAAGTCTGGTGGTCGTAGATTAGCTTATGTATGATACATTTTTAAAAGCTGGCGCCATGTCCCATTGACTATCGTATAGTATACTGAAGGCTTGGATTTTTAACGTCAGCATGGATAATTGTTTGAAAACGAAAGACAATCGCGCGCGCTTTTAAAAATTTACCTATACCAACAGTAGCTCCAAAAGTTTCATCATACTCTTTTCAGTCCTGCCTTGTTTCCACTTCGGAAACCACTCGCATCCGGTTCTTTATGGACCTTCTGATCGCTAAACAAAAGCCGGTGATGCTGGTCGGAAGCGCCGGCAGCGGCAAGACTGTCAGTGTGGCCGCTAAACTTAACGCTTTGCCTGAATCCTATGCGATTACTAACGTGCCGTTCAACTTCTATACTACTTCAGGTAAAACTTTCAATATCAAGGTCAACAAACGATAGTTATACTCATGGTTGTCGTAGGTTTATCGGCCAATGTGGTGATTTTATGGGGAGGCCCGGCTTTGGACATCGACTGGATACATTTTAAGGAGTCTATAGGCTCCGGTGACCCCTTGACCAAGCGAGCCACAAGCCTGTTTGCCAATAAATAGTTTCAAATAAACTAGATGACGGGAACATGTCCCGTTTTAAATGGCTATAATATCAATACTTGACAATGAACCTGTTCGTTTGAATAATAATGATTCAACTTATTTTCTAGAAATGATGCAGAGAGTCCTTGAAAAACCTCTAGAAAAGAAATCCGGACGTACCTTCGGGCCGCCCGGTGGCAAGTTCATGATATACTTTGTGGACGATCTCAATATGCCTGAAGTCGATGCCTACGGCACTGTACAGCCGCACACGCTTATTCGACAGTTTATGGACTATAAACATTGGTGAGTATTGTCACAGTAGTGTTGGTCCTGCCAACTCGGGTAGACTGCTAAACGGTACACTCACGGTTGTCTGATCGCTCTTGAGCGATGAGACAGCCAAATTGTCACTTGTATTTTATTTTGTTTGTTTTATTTTTAAAGTGTTCAATAAAAGAAGTATCTTCTAATCTACATCTACCACCCCTGGGAACCCTTTTCGCTAATCATCTCGAGACACATTTAAAGTAAATTAAAGTAAAGTAAAAAATCATTTATTTCTTTAGGCTTACAAAATAAGCACTTAGACAAGTCATATTTTAAATATAAATTATTATCAAATAAAATTATTTTACTGTTCACTTCAATTTTTTGTCCACTAGTGGAAGAAGTGAAAAGAAACCACTAGCATGTTCATCTCTTATATGTCTAATACATGGTTATTTGCCTATTTTAAGTCTAAATTTAATATGATTCGATTTCAACTATCTATTGCTGTATTTTTGTTACAATTGAAACCTAGGGCCTGAAAATTATTTGAGATACTTTACGTACATAACATATAGGAGGATCCAGCTAGGCTGGGCAGCATTTGGGAAACTACGTCGAGTCTTCTCGTTATCCATACCGCAATGCTTGAAAACGAAAGTTTTCAACCAGTGCGTCCTACCCGTAATGACCTACGGAGCTGAGACGTGGACACTCACGATAGGGCTGGTCCACCAGTTCAAAGTCGCTCAGCGAGCTATGGAAAGAGCTATGCTCGGAGTTTCTCTGAAGGATAGGATTCACAACGAATACATCCGACAGAGAACCAAGGTTATCGACATAGCTCAAAGAATTAGCAAGCTGAAGTGGCAGTGGGTCGGCCATATTTCGCGAAGAACCGACGGCCGCTGGGGCAAACGTGTTCTTGAGTGGAGACCACGACTCGGTAAACGTAGTGTAGGACGCCCTCCGACCAGGTGGGATGACGACCTGCGAAAGACTGCAGGTAGATGCTGGATGCGGCAAGCTGAAGACAGGGCGCAATGGCGCTCATTGGGGGAGGCCTATGTCCAGCAGTGGACTGATATAGGCTGATGATGATGATGATGACGTACATAACGTATTTAACCGACTTCTAATATTACTAGTTTCTAATCAATTTAGTTTTGTATGATTGACTGCTCATTATAAAATTATGTGGTTTCTAGGTACGACAGACAGAAACTTAGTTTGAAAGATATTTCGAACTGCATGTTCGTAGCGTGCATGAATCCTACCGCTGGCTCATTCACTATTGATTCTCGACTACAGAGACATTTCTGTACATTTGCTGTCAGGTAAGTCAAACCATATTTTTGGCGTGATAGGTACCTCTGTAATAGTAGGAGAGCCCACGATGCTAAATGGGGATTTACTGGAGCGTCATAGAGACCTAATTGGGTTATATAATGTATACCTTCCATCGGTGGGGGGAGCGGCTATAGAAAAAATACTGTTGCATGGACATACTCGAGCGCGTCAGATATTGATAGCATCAATGTCCTACGTATTTTAATAATGTACGTATGTTAATCTGATCGTTTTCGTGATGCGGGTAGTCGTACGTAAGGGTTGAAAATGAAAAACAAAAATTTATCGAACGCGACAGTTTTTCTAAGGGTTAAGTGAACCTAAACAAAAGCTCTCATTCAATAATCTGACGATTTCGAGGTGACGCAAACAGGCGGCAATTATTATTATTATGTCTCTCATTTACCATGATCTCGGGCCATAAAGTGACCCGGTCCTTTGGAAGGCTTGCGTGGGGCCGAAGCCAACAGCACAGAGGTCCTTTGAGAAGTTAATCTAAAGGCGATGGCTACACATAGCGGGTATCATCCTCGGGTGCACAATATGATACACCCAAAGATGGTATCCGCCAGGTGTAGAGACTATTGCAAAAAAAATGAAAGAAATAAAACCAGGCTATTGTGATGGATGGATGGACTGGGTAATCGGGTTATAGTGGAGATTGCGGACGTCTGCCATAAACAAGTCAATCATAATGTTAAGAAGAGTTGCAGACGGTGGCTTGCCGAATGCTGGATGGGTTCCTTAAAAAGCCGGAGTAAATTACCGGAGAGGAACAACATCGGCGCAAACGACTGAGGGTGTCGAGAGGTGCGGCCCCGATTTCACCATCACGAAGACTGCTCGTGAGCGGGTTTCCTCGCTATTACGCCATTAGACACTTCCACCCCCGAGTCTACATCCTAAGATGCATCTCTCGCGACTCCACTCAGACCGGCCAATGAAGGCAAGCAAGAGGTGGGGATCTGGTTCTCTTGGGATGCCACTCCGCAAGCGGAGACGAGAACCAGGAACTTCCCCGGGAGCAATCGGTACCCGTGGTGTCGCTACTCACCAACAGCTCGCCACAAGCTGCCCTGCGGGTTATTATTATTATTATTATATTAGCCCGGGGTGTCCCACTGCAGGGCAAAGGCCTCCCTCCCCTTCTTCCACTCAATTATTATAATGTGGAAAAAAAAAATCGCCATTTTGAAATACTCAAGCGCGTCAGATTAAGATATATGTATATGGTTCATCTTTATGTCCTAGACGTGCTGTCTCATAATCTGACGATTATCTAGAGGGATTCGCCTTAACTGATTTTTTTTAAATATTTTAACATCATTGAACTTAATTAATTGAAAAGCTCAGGAAATAGCATGCAAACAAAAACGTTTGTTTTTTAAGTAGAATACTTTTATTTAAAGGAAAATAATTTAAAAAAATGCTCAATTAATTTAGTTTTTTATCGTTATCTTCATCACTAGAATCATCTTCCTCTTCTAGCTCGATTTCGTCATTTCAATTTCGCATGAAACTTTATCGACGAATTTTTGTTACTCCGGCTTGTGGAAATCCGTCTTGGTGAATATTTTTAGTTATCCTTGAATAATTTCCTTTAAAATAAAAAAAAACTAGCCACGCTCGAGAATGCCGAGATGGCGTTTTGTTTTTACAACTTTGTAGCACTCCCCTTTTTTTACGTCACTCTCAAATTGTCAGATTAGTGGAATATACACTTTTTAGCATGTAATTAACTCACCCTGCCTTAATCTGACGCGCTCGAGAATTTCTGATGATCAATTTTTTTACTAATCTGATCCTTTATCCTTGAGGGGTGGCCTATGGGGCTCATATTTGGTGGAGGTACTTAACCGGGTACAAGGTATCCCCTTGTATATTAATCTGCCGCGCTTTAGTAAATCCCGAAATCCCCTCTTGGGCTCCCCTACTATGAAGTTCGTTTCGTCCTATAACAAGTTACATTGAAATCCGTCGACTTCTTTATTATTTAGATTAACCATATGAAAAATATCTGTCCTATTTTATATATTTGGTTCTAAAATAGTATATTTTGTATGTAAACACAGTTATAACGTATGTAAACTTCACAAAAACAACAATAGAAGTAAACAGGGCAACTGCAAGGTATCACCCCCTTCGTTTACAAAATATATCTAGGATTCTAAAACTGGGTATCTTCATTTATTTAACTACTGATAACTGTTTCCCTTTCAAATAAGTAAGAGAAAATCTATGCATTAATTACAAATAACATTTAATTCCGGTAGTGGTAACGTTCGCAGCAAAAGACAAAAAATAAGGGTAGATCGGTATGTCTGCCCATAGAAACTTGTGGCAGTGCCTTTAGTTATTCACGGAATAACTGAAGGCACTGCCACAAGTTTTGATCATGGCGCAAAAAACTTTGCCGATATATTGGAAAACTCAAAAATCTAATCATGGCAAATACCCCGTTTAAAATGGCTTTTGTGATTTAATTCCAGTTTTCCAGCTCAGGAAGCATGTTTGCACATCTACAAGAATATTCTCACGCAGCACATGGCCAATCCTATAAACAAGTTTGGCGTGGTGGTGCAGCGCTACGCAGAGACGCTTGTGACGTGTGCGCTCGCGCTTCACAGCAAACTGTCCTCGACCTTCCTGCCGACTGCCATCAAGTTCCATTACATATTCAACCTCAGAGATTTGTCTAATATATTCCAGGTATATCAAAGCATTACATAACTGTGACGTCATGCCGTTATAATATCTAATGGAAAGGCATAGAATAATGAATGCTGTGCATTCATGTTTTTTATAAAAAACTATGGTGAAGGTCTGAATTTTTTCTCAAAGCAATATTATGGTCATTCTGTATAACCAGGATATCATAGACCACTAAGTATTCTAACGTAAAACGCTAGAAGTGGATAGAGTTTCTGAGGCGCGGTGGGCGAAGGCCCGCCTGAGACGCAGGAGGTTGTGGTTTCGATTCCCGCCTCGAGACGAGTTTGTACGATCTGTATGTATAAGTGTATGTATTTAACATAATAAAATATGTACATTTGGAAAAAGTATAATCCTAAGAAGTAGAGAAAACTGGAAATATTTAAACACGTAATTCGTTTTCAAAATAAAATAAAAACTTGTTCCAGGGCATGCTATTCACGACTGGAGATGCGATCAAGTTCCAATCTGAGCTAGTTAGGCTGTGGTACCACGAGGCGACGCGCGTCTATTCAGACAAGATGGTTGATTCCGTTGACAACGAAAGCTTCCAGAAACTTATTGCTGACACTATCAAGAAGTCTTGCGAAGTTAGTACCATGAATACGCTTTAAGAGACCTGAGCCCTAAGTTCGGTTACTCGATGGTATCGGATTGGGGACGAGACGTGCCATTTTTGTATGGGATTTGGTACAGCGCTTCTACCGTGCGGATATGGAATAAAGTAAATCCCATACAGAATTAAATGTCTCGACAGTGACGTTGATACTTGATACTAATGAAACATCTCGTCATGTACTATTATATAATTGTCTCGATGACGACTCGAAGGACTCGATACATTGAGTAAATGAACTCTAGGCTCAGTCCACATAGACTTTTGTGTTCTAACGTTGATGCAAAAAAAATATATGTGTCTATCTGGCTGTATGTAGCATCTGACCGCTTAAAAGGATGAAACGGTTTTAAATTAGGTACGGTACACGGCGATAAATTCTGCACATCGGCCTTTGAGACTTTTCGAAAGAGCCAATCAGCAAATTTCGGCTTCGTAGAGCTATATCTCTGTCGCATGAAATACTAACAGCCCGGTATCTATTAGTAACAATGATAATTTATCATTTCTATTTACTTTGTAGCGTTCTAGAATTAGATTTTCATAACATTTTGAAAATAACTCACATTAATTCGTCAATAGGACTTCGATGAGAATGTTGTATTCGCGAAGCCACTCATCTACTGCCACTTTGCGGAAGGCATCGGCGATCCGAAGTACTTCCCGATCCGCGAATGGCCGCAGATCAGGAAGCTTCTAGACGAGTCTCTGTCCGGGTACAATGACCTCGTCGCGACTATGAACCTCGTGTTGTTCGATGATGCTATGTACCATATCTGCAGGTAAAACCCTACTACATTTTATACCTGCGGGCCTATTTTTATAAATACGCAATTGAGTGTTTCATTTCGTTGGTACTCCATCAGCTTCAGCCATCGACGTCTTACCCTATAGACCCCTAATACAGGGCGAACGATTTCAGACATTACATAAGGAAAATAGATCTTATAAAAATCCACGCCCAAAACTTCACAAACCGCCAAAAATCCATACTAACGTTCGATCAGTAACGACCAGCCCAGTGATACTCTCATCTCTCATAGACAATCTCTGCTCTCGCTTACTAAAAATATCATATATTATCCTTGGTGCAATGGCTCCTGACGGAACTCAACTTAACTACTACTAACTTGGTTGGCCGGTCGAGGTCACCAACTGTGCATCTCTTTCTTTCATAACCAATTTTGTATTTGCTTTCCTTTCTTCTCTGATAAGGCGCCTGCAAATAGTGCCGCGCCGTTGGCATCGACATTAAGATGTTGATGGCCGTAGGAAATTATGATGAATTATGTAAAAGTCGATTAAAATAATATTTAACGTAACTTTGCTACATGGTATTTATCTAAAATGGTAAGGTACCTAAATGTTAACTTATTTTCTGTGTTAAAATAGTTTCTATGGCGTAGTCGGGCAAAAGTACCGTTAAATACAAAAATAAAGCTTCTCGGTGCAGCTAGAAATATTAAAAAAGAAAAAAAAATCGGTTTAACGATAGTATGTTAAATATAATTCTTTTTTATTTTCGTTTATTCAAGGTGTCTGGTAATTAATGGATAACCCCGCAGGTACTTGTGGGGGGACACCACGGCCAATCAGGAAAAAATATAAATAATCTATCTGCAGCAGTCAAGGATTTATTTAGTTTTTTTCTTAAGTACAAAATTTGATACCTTTGTTCACATCATTGGGCACTACGGTTAGAAATTTAATAATTACGAATGTATTTTCTCTGAGAACAACCGTGAATACTTAGCCTTGCCATCGCGCATTACAAAATATGTAATGCGCCGGATTTTTTTCTCTTAAATACTTGAAAGATGAAAATTACTGTTTTCGATATTTTATGATAAAGTTTGAGCACCTGTGGTATAAAAAAAACATATGGAGACCTGGGTGGCCCATAGCTTAAAAAATATGCCTACTTTATGAAGTTTTTAAATGGTACTAAACACAATATTTTTATTGTCAAATTATCGAGTTATTGCTATCTAACCTTCTCTACCCGTATTTTTCTTATAAATGTTTAAATAATTATGTTTTTATTGAACAGAATAAACCGCATCCTAGAAGCGCCCAGAGGAAACGCTCTACTGATCGGCGTGGGAGGTTCAGGCAAACAGTCGTTATCCAGACTCAGCGCCTTCATTTCATCTCTGGAGGTTTTCCAGATACAGCTGAAGAAGGGATACAGCATCAACGACTTGAAGGTTGATCTAGGTGAGGAACGTCATATCCAAATTCGGCCTCCTAGCCGAATTTCGGCTAAGCCGGCCCATCTCAACGGAGACTAGCTATGCACGCAGGACTATGCCTCTATATACAGCAACCTGTACCTTTGCATAAAATAATAGTTAATAAGTAGTAGTAGCAGTAAAAGTTTGAGAATATGTTCGTCACTTCAGATTTGCTATAGCTATTCGGGGGTCACTTATCTGTGTAAAATTCTTTAAATATTTTACCAATCAAAGCAAGTATAATCAGCATAAGTTTTACAAACACGAATTTATTTTATTTGATTGAACAGCTGGTCTGTACGTGAAAGCTGGAGTGAAGAACATAGGCAATATTTTCCTAATGACGGACGCGCAAGTTGCCGAAGAACGTTTCCTGGTCCTAATCAACGATCTGCTGGCTTCCGGAGAAATCCCAGACCTATTCGCTGATGACGAACTTGAGAATATTATCAATGGAGTGAGAGGCGAGGTAAGCTTTTCAGATTTCGTAAATTCTGCGGGCCGATGTAAAGTTACCCGGTAATGAGATTCTTCTTTAATTTTTTTAGCTTTCGCCCGAGGCTTTCCATGCGTTCTTTCAAGATAAAAAGTAGGCTATGTCCTTCCACGAAATACCATAATAAAATACCCTACCCAATGTTCAATATAATCCGTTAAGTTGTTTGGTCGTGATACACAGAGTTTTCGCATTTGTTGTATTTTTCGTTCTATACTAATTTCAGTATGTTAGGAACGAACAGCATGTTTCTGTGGGTATCTTCACATCGGCTTCCATTGGCCAATGGAATAATGCTGGGCTACAAGAAATAAATAAATAATAAATAAATAATTTTATTCAAAACAACTTAGGACTAAATGGATTACATGAGTCAATTATCTTATGTTCTTAAGGTCTAAAATAATACATATGCCTGAACTAGGTTTTTTTTATTAGCTTAGGGTGGCTTTCGTATCACGGCGGCCATGATAGGCCTATTGTGATCGCCATTTATACGTTTCAGCCCCGAAGCCGTAGCGTTCATAGTTCGCCACTAACCCTTGCAGCTGCTAGGAACTTTAGGATTTTCTTCGGGGTGATGTCTCGCAGCTCGTCTGGGCTATGCAGATGCTTGCCCAGATGGATGCTGCGTTTGTGCATCAGTGCTCCACACTCACTTAGCAGATGGAGGGGCATTGCATCCGCCTCCTCACAAAATCTGCAGGATTGTGTGTCGCTTAGCCCTATTTTGAACATGTGCTTGTTAAGGCGACATTGTCCAGTTAGGGCTCTTGTCATGATGCGAAGGTTATCCCTGCTTAGCGCTAGGATTATTCGGTTGGTATACCGACTATCGAAGGCTTTTATCAGAGATTTTGAATGATCCATACCCGAGGAGTTGCTCCAGAGCTTGTGCGATTGCTCGAGGCAGGATCCCAGGAGTGTTCTGTGCGCCAAGCTTTTAGGTATGCCATCGTGAACTAGGTTAAGTAAACCTGTATCTCAGGCAGAAAGTGCTTAAAACGAAAAAAATATAATCACATCAATCGGTAGTCATAATTAAACATAGCAATTTGTAAAATAACTTAATTATGCTAACTACGTTTGTACTAGGTACAAAATTATTAGTCTACTTTAACAAGGCCAATGTCTTTTCTGTGTCATCTTACTGACATACTTTGCACCTACCTCAATCAGTAATACTTACTAAAGTACGGAAAAGCATATGAAAAATAATAAACTACTAACAAAAAGAAAGGAATAAGAAAACTAAATAAAGTAATATGGATGTAAAAAACTAAAAGAAGCTCCGGTATATCTGATCCCTTAGGCAACCCCATTAGAAAGACTGCAGGCAGATGCTGGATGCGTGAAGCTGAAGACAGGTTCCTATGTCGCTCATTAGGGGTAGCCTACTTCCAGCTGTGGACTAAAATACGCTGATGATTTATAATCAAACCTCATCATATACTTAACGATTATTTTCAGACGAAAGCATCCGGTGTGCCCGAAACACGTGAAAACTGCTGGAGATTCTTTATCAACCGTGTACGAACAATGCTAAAGGTAAATTCTGCAGAGTCTTGTGTGCCGTGTTTTTTATTTTTTTCAATATATATTTGCATTTACTTTATTCAAAATAAGCATATATTTAACGTCATGGTTGACTGACGATAAGCGAAATTTTTAATTATAGTTTATGAACATCAGTGCGAGGCTGCCTGTCCATTATCGCGAATTGGAGATTTTAAGCAAATCCATTGATTAATATTGCAATAATCTCCGCATCGCTGCCTTGTTTCGCGTCAATGGACATTCAGCCTAAGTATTGTTTGTTGATATGTTTCAGGTGGTGTTATGCTTCTCGCCCGTGGGCGCGACTTTACGAGTGCGAGCGCGTAAGTTCCCGTCTCTGGTTAACTGCACCGCCATCAACTGGTTCCACGAGTGGCCGACAGAGGCGCTGCGCTCCGTCTCCAAGCGGTTCCTGGCTGAGGTGGAGTCTTTACCGGTACGGATATACTGCTTTATTATTGTAATAGCTACTAATATATTCTGGCGAAACCATAGATACAATATTAATATATATATATATATATTATATATATATATATATATAATATTAATATTGTCCCATAAAGAAATCACTTTCTTACTGTCCACTTTTTGACCAAATTTGCTACATGTGGATTTGAGCTTATTCCCACAATCCTTAGTTCTGGCATTTATATTTCATTCATAATATTTGATCTTTGACAAAAAAGAGGCTTGATTTAAGTTTGACGTATGGAACATCGTTATATTAGTGAACTTAGCTATGTTTCATGAAATTAGGTGCAGCTGCTCGTCTGCTGCGCCGTCAGGGTGTTCGCATTTTTGTAATTAAATAAATAAATAAACCATACCCAAACTTGAACAAATCTGTGTTGCAATTGTGCATCATACAAATAATGTATACTGCGTTGGGAATCGAACCTGTAATTTTTTATTGCACACTTAGTATAAGAACAATGTAATATAAAAAGTTATTGGCGGTCTTATCTTTTATTTTAGCCGGAATTAGTGGAGCCTGTGGGTAACTTCATGTCCCATGTCCATCAAAGCGTGAACCAAATGTCGTCAGTGTACTTCAATAACGAGAAACGGTACAACTACACCACTCCGAAGACGTTTCTCGAACAGATCGCTCTGTACTCGAAACTGTTGAACGACAAGACGTCCGACTTGAAAATGATGATATTGAGGCTGGAAAATGGATTGGAGAAGTTGGCTTCGTGTGCTTCTGATGTCGCTGTTTTGAAGGTATTTTTTTACTACAATTTTGATGCACACTTATACAGGGTTATTGGTAATTCGACGTATTTCCGTTAGGAGGTGATAGGGGTGACCATTTGCGATAATTTTTATCCTCATTTGCATCATGCAAAAGTGAACCATTTTTAAGTTATCATGATTTTTAGCTTTAAAATTGGTGATCTATATCGCTCAAGAGCGATCTCTATCAGACAACCGTGAATGGATGGATACTAGCCTATTGGACGCAGGCCTTCCCAATAATATAATAATAATATTTATTTATTCAAAAAAGATTCAATGCAATGCAAGTCAGGTGAGCAAAAAGTGTTAGGTATTGTATGATAACTAATAAAATACAATTTCTAGGTAACTCTAGCAGAGCAAGAAATTATATTGAAAGAGAAGAACAGAAATGCCGAGGCACTTATTGATGTGGTCGGCGCTGAGAGCGAGAAAGTGTCCAAAGAAAAGGCATTCGGTTAGTTTCAAAACATACTACAGGGTGAAACTGAATTCGTTGGCATCCTTTTAAACCAAGACACCACTAATGCTACTTAATGCATTGGAACGAATATAACGCAAATCCTAAGTATAGTTTATGTAGGTATGGAAAACGCAAAATAAAACACAGGTATTATGTAATTGTGGTCGCGCTACTTATACTCAGTCCGTAACGGCCGCGGCACGCATTAGTGCGCGTGACCTTCCTAGGTACACAGTTTACAATGTGTACTGTGCCTACTTCTCGGACGGGTTCATACCTACCTAAGGTATGAACCCTTCCGAGAAGTAGGCTCCAAACATTGCCTAACTTGATATTTATTTTATTTGATTATTTCCAACTTTCCCTTCATACTTGGCCGGCTTAGGAAGGTCAAACTAAAAAGTTTATGAAATGTTTAGATGATACCTACAGAGACAAATCCCCTACCCTACCTCCTCGGACCTATCTCCTTATTTGCCGGGACAAAGGTGAATGGACGCTCTTCCACGCGCTTTTGCGTTTGCTGGAAAGGATGAACATTGAACAAACCAACAAGTTCTGCGTCGTTCTATCAGGTCCCGCGAAGGTAAGTAAGGTATTAGGCATTCCAATCCAACGGATAGCAAGAAAGGGGTCGCGCAGGACAATTGGGGATAAATTAGCATGTCTACCCTGTCACGCAGTTATTACGACACTGACGAGGTCAATCAACGGGTGATATTCGTTTCGTGAGAGCCTAACCCCGCGGTCGCGGGTGGCGGCGCGGCCGCCACAAATTATTAGTTATTGATGTAGCCGAATTACGTAGGTAGGTAGGTATTTTGTGTTTCGCGCGACCGCTATACAGCGCGCATCTCACATACTTTGAGACATTAAGTACCTAGTTTAAAAATGTAGTTTTTTGTGTTTTTATTATTTTTTGTCTTTACTTGAAATGATAGCCTTTAGTTATGATTTCCTATTTTTTGCGTTTTCCATACTTACATAAATTATATTTTTAATTGGCGTAATATTAGCTCCAATGCGTTAGGTATCATTAGTGGTGTCTTTGTTTAAAAGGATGCCAACGAATTCAATTTCACCCTGTATATTCTCTTCAAATGAAATTTGATAGGTCTACTTGGGAAAAGTGCTTGGTACGTTTGAGCTGTCATCGGTCAAGAGTTTTCCATATGCTATGTTCTAGCACGTCATCAACCTATAATAGTCCACAGCTGGACATATGGCTCCCCTATAAGCGACAGAGCGCCCTGTCTTTAGCTTGCCCCATCCAGCATCTGCCTGCAGTCTTTTGCGTGAAAAACCTTACATAAAAATATAAATTTGTTTAACAGAATAACATTGTTGCATACATGATTGTCAATTTTCCTATACAGCTGCCGAGGAGGAAAAGAAAGTCAAAGTAATTGAAGAAGACGTTACAATAAAAGCCAAGATTTGCGCTGATGACTTGGCTAAAGCCGAGCCTGCTCTAATGGCGGCCCAGGAGGCTTTAAATACGCTGAATAAGAACAATCTGACTGAGCTGAAGGCTTTCGGCTCTCCGCCGGATGCTGTGGTCGGCGTCTGCGCGGCCGTGCTCGTGCTCTTTGCTAAGAAGGGCAAGATTCCTAAGGATAGGTCGTGGAAGGCAAGCAAAGTACGTACGGTCATCACTACATACTATATAGGGCGTCCCACGGCCATGCCACATGGAGGGAAAGTATCTTAAATATTGTAGATGGAACATTTTACTGAAAGAAGACATTTTAAACTAAAAACAATTTAAACTGCATTCATAAATATTTCAATAATTACATGGTTGAACCGGGAATCGAACCAGTTACACGAGAAAAATAATTATCCTGTTACTTTATCATACCGATCGAAAGGCTTCATCATAAGGATTATTTTTGCTAAATAACATAGTGTCAGAAATAAAAGGAAGACCATGAATTTTAAAATTTTTAATACAAAATCAATCAATTTATAAAATGCTCAAAATGAGTCCCATGCATATCCGTGGGACGCCCTGTATAATAAAGTCGCTTCCCGCTGTCTGTCCTTATGTATGCTTACCTAATTATTTAAAACTACGCAACGGTTTTTGATGCGTTTTTTTAAATAGATAGAGTGATTCAAGAGGAAGATTTATGAACAATTTGACACAAAGTCATATATACATAGCTACACCACGCGGGCGAAGCCGCGGGGCGTAGAGTGAAAATTATTTGGTACAAGTCGAAGCTCTTAAGAGCAAAAAATTGAAAGCCATCTGTATTCCTAATTACAACACCCTTTCCAGGTTCCTGTTGGTAGCTGTAAATTATTATTAAGTCCAATGTGTAAAACATGACATCCTTAGACTATTGCAACAACTTATTGTCTAAAGCCTGCCAAGTACTATGTGACTACGTACATATGCGACCATACATTAAAATAAAATATTATTTTGAAGTCCCAAAGGGTAAAGGACTTGCTATGGTTTTATATCAGCCCATGCTAGTCCATTGCTGGACTTAAGGATCCCCTTATTATGACTGTGCTAAATCAGGACACGCTTTATATTTTCAGATCATGATGAGCAAAGTAGATCAATTTCTCAATGATCTGATTTACTACGACAAAGAAAACATACACCCGGATGTTATCAAGGTGAAAAAACGAATTCCCATTATTTAAATTTTATCTAACCACGCTATCTACAGATAAATTATATATAAATATGAAGTATATAATTAAAGTTATGAATCAACAAGAACGAACCCAAAAATAGTTTTGCCCTGACAGGGTTTTTGTGTCCCCTAAGATACTACACCTAAGAACATCTTGTATGCATAAAATCACAATAAATAATATGAATGGGACATTTCACGTGAAGCGGACAGGGAAAAAAAAGTGAGGTTCTGAAAATCGACCACATTCGGCCCATTTTTACTTCTAGTAGGTATGAATGTGTACGCAATTTTTTTTTTTTGTATAGTGTATATTTACCAAGTTATAAGAATTGTCGTTGATTGGTACTACAATTTTTCGAAAGTAATTTTTCGAATATAACAAATCTACTATAAAATATTTTACATAGCGACACATATTAAAAATATACTGTTGACAGTAAAAAAAAATTAAAAATTAAAAAAAAAATAATGGCCAAAACCGGAAGTAAACTTTTCAAACCAGAATTACAGTCACTTCGACCAATTTTTTTTAATTTTTTTTTCTTTCCAAATATAGCTTAAATGATAATGAAAGTACACTAGAACATTTAAAATGGGATCTCTATTAGTTTAGGAGATACGTTGAATAATATACACCCGCGTCGCAAGGGGCGTCATATGTAGCGCTTGCAAGGTTGAGCAGTTTGCGCGATATTGCAACTTTATTAATATTTTATATCGTTTTAGCGTATATTTAACCTCATTTAATGATATGAAATAAGTTTTATTAATATAATATAATACAAATATAACTACATAATACAAATATAAGTTAATAATATATTATAAAGAAAAAATGTTTTTGGAGCAGTAGAAAAGTTTTATTATTTGCGAAACGTGACTAATAGTGCCATCTTTTAGTAACGTGTAGTACTTTTTTGTCTCAGATAGAGTCAAACGGTCAAACCTATCTACAAGAAAGAGATAGAAATATGACGCCTAGCGGTTTCGTAACTTTAGTGTTGCTTTAACCGCTCAGCGACTTGTGCACGTTTTAATCTGTGACAGTTGTTATTATTAATGGCGCCGTACGGTGATCGATGTTTTAACCCATTTCACTTGGTACTTCATCGAAAATTTAAAAATTTAAGGAAAATATCTAAATGCTTAGCTCAAAAGTGGAGTTTTTCACAAGATCTTTACGTATGTGCCTCCTGCAGGAAACGACTTTTGACTGAATATCCTCCAGTAGCTAATGAAGACATTGTGCAATGCAGTCACTCATCTAGTGAATTATCGCAAAACATTGAAGATGAACCGTTTATTCCCGAAGATAAGTTTAAACATATTTCCACCCAAACCGACACATCCATAGAAAACGAAGAAATTTTAAAGCAGCTAAAAGAGAAATTCAATCATCCTTCTACTTCTACTTCTATGAAGACTATGATATTAACAATAGCACCCACGTCATGGAGTGAAAATAAACTTGCAGAAGAATTTGGAACGTCCAGGCGACAAGCAAGAAAAGCAAAACAACTTGTCAATCAGTTCGGTATCTTATCCTCTCCGAACCCACGCGGTGGTCGTAAACTACCAGCCGAGACGGAGAACTTGGTTAAAGATTTTTATCTACGAGAAGACATTAGCCGCATAATGCCTGGTAAAAAAGATTTTATATCTGTTAAATTAGACGATGGAAAAAGAACGCACATACAGAAACAGCTCCTTCTCTGTAACATTGACGAACTTTATCAGAGGTTTAAAGATGAATACCCTAACATCAAGGTAGGCTTAACAAAGTTTTTTACACTAAGACCCAAACAATGTATCCTCGCAGGCGACTCCGGAACACATATGGTATGTGTTTGTACTTACCATCAAAACGTGATATTGATGTTGAATGGAGGAGACATTGCTAATCTTACAGCTGGGTCTGCTATGCAACTTTCATCTTATAAGGATTGCCTTCGCCAGATGATGTGTCCCAATCCAACACTGACGTGTCATTTAATGACTACTAAGACACCGCCAAATGAACGCTGTAATTCTTGTCCAGGCTTAAGTGCAATTCGAGAGCATTTAAAAATACAATTTGATAACAATCAAGTCACAGAAGTGTAGTTTGAAAAATGGGATGGCACAGACCGCTACACGATATCTACTCGACTTTTATCTTCCGATAGTTTTGTAGATGAGTTATGTGACGCTTTGGACCTTTTGAAACCTCATGCTTACATTGCAGAGCAACAGGCGGTTTATTTTAAAACTCTTAAGGAGACTATCGATGAAGGTCAAATTCTCGTACAATGTGATTTTGCAGAAAACTATAGTTTTATTGTCCAAGATGCTGCTCAATCCTTTCATTGGAATAATGCACAGGCAACGCTTCTAACGTCAGTTTTTTACTACAGAGACGGTAATGAAGTAAAACACGGAAGCATTGTTATGATTTCTGACGACCTGAAGCATGACACAGCCACCTTTTATGCTTTCCAAAAGCTACTACACAAGCATCTTTTAGAAAAATCGATGGTTGGATCAAAAATTATATACATAACTGACGGGGCTTCCCAACATTTTAAAAATAGATTTAACTTTGTGAATCTGTTTTATTACAAAGAAGATTTTAATGCAGATGCAGAGTTGCATTTTCATGCAACATCTCACGGAAAGGGGCCATGCGATGGTCTAGGGGGGAATCTGAAACGTTTAGCTGCGCGTGCAAGTTTACAGTTACCTCCAAGTAAAGCAATTATAACACCAATGCGATTATATGAATGGGCAAAATCATCTTTAAAACAAACCGCCATTTATTTCTGTTCTAAAGATGATATAGAGCGTCAGAGAATTTTTTTGGAACCCAAGTTTGCATCTACGGTCACCATTTCAGGAACCAAAAAGTTTCACAGCTTCATTCCAACAACCACAGGCCTTCTTGTAAAGAGGACCAGTTCTGCCATAGATTCCCATTGTAAAATTGTTAAAATTACAAAATAAACAGTTCTTGTGTTGTACCAATGTTGTTTTATTATGTTTGAACTATTTTATCACAGTAATTTATACAAGCCATTTTATTTGACGCACACCAACCGATCTAAGCAAGTGCTACATATGACGCCCCTTGCGACGCGGGTGTATATTATTCAACGTATCTCCTAAACTAATAGAGATCCCATTTTAAATTTTCTAGTGTACTTTCATTATCATTTAAGCTATATTTTGAAAGAAAAAAAAATTAAAAAAAATTGGTCGAAGTGACTGTAATTCTGGTTTGAAAAGTTTACTTCCGGTTTTGGCCATTAATTTTTTTTTAATTTTTTAATTTTTTTTACTGTCAAAAGAACAGTATATTTTTAATATGTATCGCTATGTAAAATATTTTATAGTAGATTTGTTATATTCGAAAAATTACTTTCGAAAAATTGTAGTACCAATCAACGACAATTCTTTTGAAACCTATAACTTGGTAAATATACACTATACAAAAAAAATATTTTGCGTACACATTCATACCTACTAGAAGTAAAAATGGGCCGAATGTGGTCGATTTTCAGAACCTCACTTTTTTTTCCCTGTCCGGTTCACGTGAAATGTCCCGAATGTGAAATTTTGACATTTTTTACACAATCAATACAATCACAGTAAAAATTAAAGTCCACCAAACAGCCATCCATTTGTTATGAAAAAATTGCATGACTAAGACGAGATCCAATGGAAAAACAGATAATAAATGACCTTATTTATTCCAGGCTGTATTACCATACACGAAAGACCCGGACTTCAACCAAGAGAACATAATGTCTAAGTCAGCGGCCGCGGCCGGCCTGTGCTCGTGGGTCGTGAACATCGTGAAGTTCTACGATGTCTACGTCGTGGTGGAGCCGAAGCGGCGCGCGCTCAACGCGGCCAATGCGGAGCTCCAGGCTGCTAGGGACAAACTGGACTTCCTTACCAGTCAGATTCATGTATGCTGCTTTATTTATCACTACATAGTATAAAACAAAGTCGCTTTCCGCTGTCTATCTGTCCCCATTTACGCTTAGATCTTTAAAACTACGTAACGGATTTTGATGCGGTTGGTTTTTAAATAGATATAGTGATTCAAGAGGAAGGTTTATAAACAATTTTACACAGATTTCCACGCGGGCGAAGCCGCGGGGCGTAGCTGGTTTATTTATATAAACTCATTTCTTGAAACGAATGTATATTTATTTAAAACTTTATTGCACTCACTCCTCTGCATTAAGCCCACCCTTTGTACCTTACAAAGGGTGGGCTTAATGCAGAGGCATTTTCTACCTGCCAACCAAAAACTCATGTTTCTACAGAGGGTTGCTGCTGTATATGAATTTTTTAAAGAGTTAATAATTGTAACCACTTCAGTTAGGTCAGTTTCCAGTAATACAAATGAGCTAAGAGGTGAATGTAGTTGATCTCTATTTCTTATACAGCGTATAAGACCCACTGTAATCCAGGGCTTGAACGGTGTATTCTTTTTGGGAGCTTTTCGTGTAACTGTGTTGCGATCTATAATTGTAGTGACCTTTAGAGATAGTATTTCTGCGTTCTTGTCACAGTCTAATAAGTCATTCACTTATTCGCAGGACATTAATCTTCCTACAATTAGTAGTCATTTCCGGTCTTAAAATGCGAGCTTTGAGGTCAAGTGAGAAGACCAAAAGAACAAAAGATGCATGATGGTCAGTAAGAATGTGTTCGACAACCAGGGTTTTCGCCTTTAGCCGGGTCTTGCGTCCGCCCCATGCGTGCGCGATAGCAATATTAGCCGTTCAAAATTTGGTTTGTTCCGTAATACCAAAATTGATGACTCAAAACTTTTTGTATTCTTCACAAAGTATTGTTATTCTGTAACTAGACAATATAAGCTATGTTCCTTAATAAATAACACGTAAGATATTGATGTTTTTAATACGAAACAAATAGCAAGAAAACTTGTCCTTGTGCAAAATGCGATTGGCTTTCATTTAATTTTAGGCAAGTATTTTGAAAAAAAAAAAAAAACTATTTAGGAACCTAGATAATTACTATTTAAATACAAATAATACAATATTATAGTGGAAATATGCTTGAATTGGAAATCATTTTGGTATTACGTTTGTATCAAGAATTCGTCCCTCCGGAGGCCTCTTTAACACTGCGCCTATTGTAGACTGCCGGGCTCGAGATGAAAACCGATCTCGTCGACTTGTGCAGCCTATGTGTTGGTGTCACCAGCCTGTGCTAGTGTTTATTGCTACGGAGAGCGCGTTATTTAAAAAGCTTTTAATCACACTGCGATTTGTCGTTCTGGCTATAATTGGTCTGTACGACATTGCATATTACGCCGCGCGGCTGACCCTCCTGTCTCGAAGAAATGATGTCATGATTCGTTAATTTCGGTGACCAAGGAAGCTGACAATAAAAGTAAATAATTATGTAACTTAATATAACTATTATGTTATAGGAATTAGAAGAGAAATTGGGGATACTGATGACAGCTTTCCAAGAAGCCGTGAACGAGAAAATGAAATGCCAGGCGGAAGCCGACGCCACCAACGCGACGATTGACTTGGCAAACAGACTGGTCAATGGACTAGCTTCAGAGAAAATCAGGTAAAAGATGAGTCGCAAGTGTAGCAATCATGGTCGTTTCCTATACGGCGGGTAGAGGTAAACTTTTCTCACCTGGTCGGAAGCGGTGATGAGGCTTATTGAGAGCAGCACCGCGCTTACCTAGAAAGATGATAATTGTCTCTTCTCATAAAGAAATTCATATTTTATTTTGGTATTTATGGTTCATAGAAAATGGTCTAGTTAGACGACTGGCGGTTATCGATTCCCACTAGTTTTTTTAACATGCAGATGTTGAATTAAAAACTACAAAAACATTTACCAGATTTTTTGCGAAATTGAAATTGCATTGTTAAAGGATTTTTTAGTTAGATTTTTCAGTTTATCAAAATCAGTCATCATAGCTATTCCGACAAAAACCAATAATCTACATCTGATAAGATCCAACAAAATGCAATTTGCTCCCACAAATCGACATGCCATTATCAGAAAAGGTAAAAATCAGACTTATGTAATCCTATTTCTGTTTGCAGATGGTCGGCAACCGTGGTGAATCTGAAGGAATCTGGTGTAATGTTGCCGGGAGACGTGCTTCTAGTGACTGCTTTCATATCCTACGTGGGGTGCTTCACGCGGCGGTATCGCATGCAGCTGATGGACGAAGATTGGGTGCCGACGCTTAACAAAACTGATGTGAGATAATCACACAATAATAATAATTAATCAATAAATAAATGGGCCGGCCATATCTCGCGAAGAACCGACGGCCGATGGGGCAAACGTGTTCTTGAGTGGAGACCACGACTCGGTAAACGTAGTGTAGGACGCCCTCCGACCAGGTGGGATGACGACCTGCGAAAGACTGCAGGTAGATGCTGGATGCGGCAAGCTGAAGACAGGGCGCTATGGCGCTCATTGGGGGAGGC
Source organism: Eupithecia abbreviata (assembly GCA_943735965.1). NCBI lineage: Eukaryota > Metazoa > Arthropoda > Insecta > Lepidoptera > Geometridae > Eupithecia > Eupithecia abbreviata. The sequence continues at coordinate 5,393,144 of OX030991.1, read as the reverse complement.
CTATGTCCAGCAGTGGACTGCTATAGGCTGATGATGAATAAATAAATAATGCTGGATAAACCATTCAGCGTCATGTATCAGACAGCGCCACCAGTCTGATATTTATTCTGAGTATTTTCTAAGTATAATGTGTTCTGGTCGTTATCTATGTTTAATAAAATAAAAAATCTATATAATGCATTGTATTAAGTATATCAGTCATCTATTACCCATAACACGAGCTCTGCTTAGTTTGGGGCTAGATGATGATGTGTGGATTGTCCAGCATTTTTTTTTTTTTATTGAGGTATTGGGTAAAAAGGTTTTTTGGTTTTGATGAACGGTTCATTGCTCTAAATTGGTGAATCTAAGAAAAAATATAGTAACTCCTAAACTTTGGCTCATAATAACCGTTTCGGCTGGTCAGAATCCTTATTCAATCAATACGTATACCTACTCTGCATAGTTTTATATTTTTTGTTAATAATTTGGTCAAATTTTCGCTGCATATTTATAAGTTTAATGTTTTTACAGCCGAAAATCCATATGACTGAGGATTTGCAACCGCTTACTATGTTGACCGACGACGCTCAAATAGCTAGCTGGAACAACGAAGGTCTACCCACTGATTCTATGAGCTCGGAGAACGCCACTATTCTCACTAACTCCGCTAGGTGGCCGCTCATGATCGACCCACAACTGTGAGTAAATTACCTTTATATCAGGAGGACTATTATGGTTTCAGAAAGCGTATATATTTCGTTGGTAGTTCACACGTTCAACGTCCATTGCCCCATATATGGGTCACTATGAACTGGCTCTACACGTCCGTGTCCCACATATGGGTCACTACGGAACAACCAGGTACGCACTAAGGGTAACTTAAGGAGTAAGGGGTACTAAGGTGGTTTGGTGAAATGGTTTGCAAAACATTTCTTGTTCTTGCCAGACAGGTTTCGAAATATTTTTTTCAAAATGCTTGCGGTCACTTTTAACTTTTAACCCTATGTATGTTAATAGAAGCGTTTTACATAAAATAAAACGCATATTAATTTACTTACCTTGTTCAAAACTTTTTAATGAGAGTGCACCGTTGTTTTCCGCCAGAATATTCAAATTTTATTGGAAATAGCATTGACTTCCGCTAGATGTCTCCAATAAGGAGTCTCCACGCCACCTAGTAGGCACGACAGTGGCGCCAATAGTTTGTACTTTTGAGCGCACTGATCTTTTATTTCATTGCGTCGAATATCACCAGGCAAGATTTAAAATGTAAGTTTTGAACAAGGTAAGTAAATTAATATGCGTTTTATTTTATGTAAAACGCTTCTATTAATTTGACTGGACCTTGTTCAAAACTTTTTAATGAGAGATGTTTGTTATCGCCTGGTGGTGGTGGAGACTGGAGATACTTAACGCCAATGTGAACTTACTAAAATAAAAGTTATTATAGTAAACTATACAGGTTTGAATGCAAATAAGACATTATGACATTCAAACTAAATACATAAGTAACTGACAGGGCGCTATGGCGCACATTAAGGGAGGCCTATGTCTAGCAGTGGATTTGACATAGGCTGATGATGATGACATAAGTAACACACTTATGCCCAAAAACAAAACTTAGCAATATTTAAAACAGTAGGCTTAAATAACATGTAGACATCCAAATGTCTTGTTGTGACTGGTTCGAAAAGTTCGAGGGAAAAGTCATTAAATTTATTGAAAAATAACATTGTTACTCTGTGCTACTTCCATGCCATGATAGGTTAAACCTGTAGTATCATGTATATTATAGACCACTACGTAATATTTTTATATTATAGTCAATTAATTCAGGACAGTTCACACAGTATCATCTATCCTATCCCCAAGCTAAGCAGAACCTGTGTAATTGGTACCAGATTACTGATAAACTTAAAACAATACAGTATTATAGTATCCGTTAAATAAGACCTCGGCGGCCATGGCTGAATTTCTTTTAGAAACGGTTCATAAACTTTCGTTTAATTTAATATGTTTTTATAACAAAAATCATTAATTCATCTATAAAAATAAATATTATGATCCAAAATAAATTTACTGCCCTGGTCATCTCTGAAGATTGTATGGTCGATTAAACCATTTTAACTCAAATAGGTTATTAATCCAACACAGTAGGTAGGTACTCAATAAACCTTTTCAATTGTAGCGGAGCTTTGCTCATCTAAGAGGCCCAGATATGGGATGTTTTATTCTTAGATTTCAATAATTAATTATTAGATTAATTATTGAAATTAATTAGATTTTAATAATTAGTTTTCCCCTCCCCACTTTGTTTGGAATACAACAGTTGTTGAGATAACATTTGCATATATTTCCAACTGTAAAAGCGTAAGAATCTTACGGATCAGATAGCTTCAGCTATTTCTTTTGAAAAAGTCCAACAGGATATAGAAAGCATGTTATTGTACAAACTTTATGAAGAGAAACCTATTCTGTCGTCAATAAATAACATTATGATGCATGATGGTAACTATCAGACACTAGATATCCTGCATCTAACAACCAGTGTAGTTCACAAACCAGCACAAACGTTATTTGTTTCAATGTAGTGTAGGCACTCTATTTGCAGATGTATTCGTTACTCTTGTCAATGTGCCTCATCCAAAATAGCTCTGGATCGAGACGAGCGACTGTTTCATCACAATATTGATTAAAAAAAATTATAATAATAATAAATAATCAAGAAAGATTTAACGCTTAACTGACATTATAAATAATGTGTGATGTGATAATAGAATGCAGTGTACACTGTTGCCACATATGTTGAGGGAAAGACCACCCGATTACACGTTATTATAATATTGGTTCGCTGGTACTAAACAAGCAGCTCCCACGTCAAGGACATAGGCCGTGGGTACTAAGTTAATGTTTTGATGACTTTCTCATCCTTAGCATAATGCAGGTACATAAAACATCTAAACATTACCGAGTATTAGCCTATCAACAACATATCATACAACGCAAACGACTATGATTTTTTTACCGATGATAATAAGTATAAAGAGGGTAGTTAGTCGTAATAAGCACGGAAGGTATTACCATTTGGAAGCGTCGCGTATGGCCATTGTCACAATCACAACTCTATACATAGACGGATTTCAATACAAAGCCAGAGATACCTTTGCAACTGTATTACATAGGCTAAAAACTTATTATTGGCAAGACCAACAATTTAATCAATTCGTCATATTTAATTGTTCAGACAAAATAGACACAAATGTAGTGTCTTATTATTCTACATATTTTTAATGTGGGTAGGTAAACCAGCATTCATTTTCATTGCTTCACGTTTCCTATGATTACTCGATGTGTCCTACCCGTCTTTCATATCTGGGTGGCAAAAAGAACAAAATATAATTGAGGGTAGATAGTTTTTTTTTTTTTTTTTGTGACCTATTCTCTTCCATGCGAAAAGTTTGGTACGCAACAAAATTTTTAAGGTAGGTCTGAATAACTTCTCAATATGATAATTGATAAGCCTTACATTCATTGCTGCGATCTCATGAACCTGCATGAATCCATAGAAATATTCTTTAATCCTTTCCTTAAACTCGCACTGCATACAGGTTACCGATCCGAGAGAAATAATATATAATAGTAACTCTGGGTTAAACTATGTTGAATCCAAGTCCAACACCAATGCTTAGCGTAAGGTATTTTCATTGCCTGTACAAGGACATAACATAATCAGTTGTCGCTGCGTTGCGCAATTTATCAGCTAATCAATAAGTAGTCATAAAATAGTAAGTAGTAGTAAGTAAGTATGCGATACCCTTGTTGTATCACTAGTGATATGCACCACGACGCTTCCATTTAATACTTACTCGTGGTGTGGGTATTCAATACCCGAATAATATAGATATTAGTTAGCCTTCCTGGAAGTTCTTGAAAATAGGTACGCGATACCCTTGTTGTATCACTAGTAATATGCACAACGACGCTTCCATTTAATACTTACTCGTGGTGTGGGTATTCAATACCCGAATAATATAGATATTAGTTAGCCTTCCTGGAAGTTCTTGAAAATAGGTACGCGATACCCTTGTTGTATCACTAGTGATATGCACCACGACGCTTCCATTTAATACTTACTCGTGGTGTGGGTTTTCAATACCCGAATAATATAGATATTAGTTAGCCTTCCTGGAAATTCTTGAAAATAGGTACGCGAAACCCTTGTTGTATCACTAGTGGATATGTACCACGACGCTTCCATTTAATACTTACTCTTGGTGTGGATATGCAAAACCCGAATCATATATATATTAGTCAGCCTTCCTGGAAATTCTTGAAAATAGGTACGCGATACCCTTGTTGTATCACTCGTGGATATGCACCACGAGCGACACTTCCATTTAGTACATATACGTAATCATGGCGTAGGTATGCAAAATCCGAATCATATTGATATAGGTAGCTTTCCTGAAAGTTCTATAAATATGTTCGCGAAACCATGGGATATATTAAGTGGTTCTTGCTCCACGATTACTTCATTTTCCCAAATACTAACCAGTTAGCCCTTTTCCGTTCATATGAACACATGTCATGCTTACGTTGTTGCAGAAGAAAAATATACCTTTGGACTCGTTGACGATAATATATTAGCTGGAACGTATTCGGTGCGGCCGAATTTCATGTGTTAATGCAGCCCTGCGAGGGCGCTTAATATAAACCCCGCGAGGGTTTTTTTAAAACAAATACTTGCAAGTGCCCATGACAATATTTGCCATTGCAGCCCTGCGAGGGCGCTAAAACGAACCCTGCGAGGGTTTCTTTTATTACTTGCAAGAGGCAGGTGTGTTGCTTACAAATCATTTCTTCATATTCATCCTCATTATTTCTTTATTTTATCCTTTAATCATCTCTTGTCAAGCGACGACTTGACTTGAGAGTTTATTTTTATTTATTAAATTATTTCAGGACTGACACACAGCTGATCGGATAGCTACAATCAGTAGGCAAAAATTGCACACAATATGTAACACTTCTGAAAGAAATATTATTATTGCCAACCTATATTAACATTTTAAGTGCCTTTGCAAAAACAGCTTGAATCCGTGGCTGTGCAGTGAATAGGTTAGACAACATTATTACGAAACTCCTCGTGAGAATTCTAGAACACCAATAAAATGTGGTAGGTAGCCAAACATTTTTTGAAACCAACAAATTGTACTTTATCAGACGATTCAGAAATCTTACTTTTGTGGACATCCAAGTTTATCATACGAGCGTTCAACATCATACGTTGTGGAACGCTCTATATTCAGCAGTAGGAATATTTTGAGTATATGTTGGCTTATACCAGCGGGGCAGGGACATGTACGTACATATACCAGCCAGGTTGAGGTCCACGTGTTGTTTGCCGAGTATAAGGTATGGGCAACGCCCTACGTAGGCGTTCTTGGCCCACAATGCCCAAATTAAAAAGTTTAAAAATTACTCACGATTTTTATTTTCTATGTCGAACACTTTCTCCAGCTGTCCACGCTCCATGATTTTGGTGGTCAGAATTTATAAATTTTTATCGTCTTTTCTCCATGCTGGAAAAATTGTATTTTAGCAAACAAAACCAAAAACCAACAAATAACCGGAACACAAAACTATCGAACGGTAAACCGTTAAATTTTCGTTTGCTAAAAATTTCCGCTGAAAATAGCGGAAATACCACGTGTTAAGTTGTACAAGCCTCAGCTAACGTAAAAAATGTAATAAAAATTTACCACGTGCCGGAAGCACGCGCTATTATTCGAAAAAAAACAAAAAATAACTCGCGCAGGTACCACCTCGTGCGAGGTACTTGAAGCGTCAGCTTTGTAATAACTATCGACTAACAAACAACACGTATCGTCAGTCTTGGACTAAAGAATCCAAAAGGAATTTCCGAAACTTATTTCGCAAATTAACACTTTATAGAAAGTGTAAGGTAGATAAAGAAAAGTTACTTACGCAGTATGCACTTTCATCAAACCTTTAAATTTGTGCACTTTTAAACAATTCTTTGCTAATTGTATTGTATGCACTTTTAAATATTTCTTCAAAGCCTGCTGAGCAGCGTGCTTAGTGTGCTACGTAAAGAAAAGTAGCACGTCCGTATTAGGCGGGAAACAAGACGCCAATGAAATAAAAGATCAGTGCGCTCAAAAGTACAAACTATTGGCGCCACTGTCGCGCCTACTAGGTGGCGTGGAGACTCCTTATTGGAGACATCTAGCGGAAGTCAATGCTATTTCCAATAAAATTTGAATATTCTGGCGGAAAACAACGGTGCACTCTCATTAAAAAGTTTTGAACAAGGTCCAGTCAAATTAATAAAACAATATATATGTTTATATTATATTTTATTTCATTACATTATATCATCAAAAATATCGGTTAAGCCAAGGCCATACTTGGCTTGGACGTATGCCATACAATTGCAACCGTAGTGTCCACATTTAATAAAACATTCACCTGTACAAGATTTACAATAAACATCTTGTAGTTGTATGGTATAATTGAGGTATTTGCATGGCTTCATACAATTAGTGCATTTGGCTGTTAAAAGAATTTCTTCGTCATCAATCATTACTTCGCAGTCCGGTAAAATTTTATATATCTTATTATATATAAAAAGTATTTATATATCGATAAAGTGCCAGTCCTGAGTACGGCTCTTGAAAGTTCTGTTTTTTCATGATACTAAAAGATATGGTTTACTTGCTATTGCACTCAATAAGTATTTAGAAGTGTTTCGATTACATGTCTTATTATTTACGTCTTTAACAGGACGCATTTTAAGACTGAGGTGATATGCGGGACTTACAATGGAATTAAAACATTTTGTATGGGGACTGTTATCGTGTTAAGTTATCACTATCATGCTAATATTATAAACTAAGACGTTTAGTTATTTAATTCCTTAGAGATTATCCCGAGGGCGAGGGCTTTCACCGCCAACGCTAATCGCAACGTACAGTAGAAGCAAGAAAATAAAACAATCTTTTAATTTTTTTTTCAGTCAAGGCATAAAATGGATAAAATCAAGATACGGTGACGCACTTATCACGATTCGCCTCACGCAAAGGAACTACCTCGACCAGATCGAGCGCGCAGTCAGCAACGGGAATATCGTGATGATGGAGAACATCGGCGAGAACGTTGATGCTGTGCTGGAGCCGCTGCTCGGCCGAGTGCTCATTCGCAAAGGGAAAGTGCTCAAGGTAATATTCGATAATAATAATAAAATATGTGTAGCCCTCGCCTTAACTCTCTTAAAGGGCCTCAAAAGGATGTGGGTCTGTTTTGCAGGGGGCCCTGCTGCCTGCCTCCCGGTGGATGTCTCTTAGTCGCCTCTTACGACACCCGAACGAAAAGAGTAAATTCTAAGCGTATTCTTTTTTATGTATCACGATTAAACTTAAGTTAGATCACTGTAACTTTTAATTCCTGGGCTTTATTTATAAAACTAAAGCTGGGGCAAACGTGTTCTTGAATGGAGACCACGACTCGGTAAACGTAGTGTAGGACGCCCTCCGACCAGGTGGGATGACGACCTGCGAAAGACTAGCGGCAGGTAGATGCTGGATGCGGCAAGCTGAAGACAGGGCGCTATGGCGCTCATTGGGGAAGGCCTATGTCCAGCAGTGGACTACTATAGGCTGATGATGATGATGATGATGATTTATAAAACAGACGGGGCAACAAAATATATCTGATATGATTATGCAATATGCGAGTAGGTGACTGGTAATGTTTTTAAAAGAAACACTAACAGAAATAAGAATTCATATATGAATAATGATTTTAGATCGGTGACAGAGAAATCGACTACCACCCGGACTTCCGGCTGCTCCTCCAGACGAAGCTCGCCAACCCTCACTACCAGCCAGAGATGCAGGCGCAGTGCACGCTCATCAACTTTACTGTCACCAAAGATGGGTATGTTATGTTGCTTATTTATTTATTTATTGAGATATTAACATCTATACCAATCTATACAGAGCCCTAAGATATTTTATATCTAAGTACATACATATGTATATTAACTGTACATCTGTACTTCAAAATGGCTAACCTTTTGAAGTGTCATGTTTGTAACATTGAAATAAAAGAGTGTCTTGCTTTCGTGCAAAATCAAATACAATTTAGTAATGGACAATGAAAGTATGATGAGCGTTTGTGTGTCGGGATTTACGGAACAGGACATTTCGGACGCTAAAACCTTACTGTTCGAAGCTGTACCTACCGGCATAAGAAAAGTGAATCGAAGAAATTAAGGAAAAAAGCAACGGGATATGGAGGATATCATCAACGTTTTCCGGGGAACAGACTACAGACCTGATAAATTTCCTATATTCGTCGCGCGAGATCTGTACAAGTTGCCGCCTATTTGTTTTGATACAGTGGACGTGACTCATGTCCTGAAGAGGTTATTAGTGCTACAAGAAGATGTGAAAGCTATCAAAGATACTTATGTGACAAAAGATATGCTTACCAATCTCCAACAACATCAGTATAATGTGGACAAGCCGTCTCCTATGTCACTGGTAGTGCACTCACAAACCTACCGCTGTATGAATGTAAACCAGAAGCGGGGAGCTTCAAGGTTATCTTTCGCGATGGATAGTGGCCCGGCGGGCCTGTCACCTATGGTCAATAAGACTGTTATGCAATCAACAACCCATGATAGCTTAAGGAATGTGGAGTTTGACAGCATCTGTATTAGAGGGGACACTTCTTTAGAAGTAACAGAACAGGATATGAGCAAGGCTGGTAATCCTAGTCAATGCACACCCACTGCTGTCAGAGTGTCATCAAGACTTTCCCCTTCGAAGTCACCAGTGGTGTCCCCCATGAGAACATTGCAGCCCCTCCAGACGTCTGTCATCAAGAAGGCTGCAGTACCCTCGGGCAGATGTTGTGCTGAGTGCTCGACCACAGCTGAAATACTTGCCACAGAAGGAGAATGGAGACACCCCAAGCCGACTGAAGAGTGGATAGAGATTAATAGGCGTAGATACCGTAACCGTTTGGATGTGAATACATAATAATAATAATAATAAGACGAGCTGCCACCGTCGCCTCGACCGCCGCGAACATCTGTGCGGCGAGGCCGACCCCCACTATCAGCTGGCTTGGGACCTGCAGGGCGCACAGCCCCGCGACCGGCCCCCGCCGCTGATGGAAGAGTGCGGCGCATGAAATGGACAACAGAAATAAACGAGAACGTCATGCGCGCGTACTATAGGGCTACAGAGGGTGGAACTAACCTGACCGCATACCGATCCAAGATACTGCCGTTGTTTCAGGCCCTTGAACCAACAGTCGAATGCAACGTGCAGCGACTATCTGATCAGGTACGGGTCATACAACGTTCAAAAATGTTGGATGACGCTGCACTTGATCAACTCCGGCGTGAAGCGCTCAGTGCTCTAGTGGTGGACCATCCGCAGTGCAACCAGGTTGGTACGTCGCCACCGCGACACATTACATCAACACCAGTAATTTCCCAACCTGATTACAATGTGGAAGAGGTCAGTCACGAGAGTATTGAGGTAAGTACCCAAAATAATGAGCAATTGAGGAGGGCTTTGGAAGATGCGATTCTAAATTATAGAAATTCAAATTTAAGGCCACGTCTGCCTCGCTTTCCTACCCATAGAAGTGCTTTAGCTGTAGTGGGGGCCTTGAACCCATTACTAGTCCCATATCTAATGACTAGTAATGATCTTACTGATACGCACTCTATTCTCTATTGTGGGGCTATTGCGGCTTGTAAGGTTGCGCGGGTAAAGTTTCCGGACTCTAACCGTGCTCCGCGCCAGGCTAGCAGTATCCCTACTTGGCAACAGAGAATAGAGAAGCGTATTGGTAGGTTCAGGACCCTCATAGCTAAACTAATCTGCTTTAGGGAGGGCAACCATAGACCTCGGGTTATGCGCTTTGTGACACAAGCTTTTGACGGAACTGAAGTTCAACCTCAGGACTATTTAGCCTCTGTCACAGAGCGCATAGACTACCTAAAGCAGAAAGTCTATGCGTGGGCGAGCCGAATAAAAAGATTTAAAAAGAGAGTTGACAGATTTTGGCAGAATCGCATCTTTCAAAGTGATCAAAGGAAAGTTTACCGTGACTGGGAGAAACCTGATCTACGTGTGTCTGATGGGCAGGTACCGGATGTCGAAACTGGAAATAATTTTTGGCGAGGCATCTGGTCCATACCGGTTGGACACACGGAAGCGGACTGGATGAATGTGGTCAGTGCTGAATGTGAAAACATCGAAACCATGGATGCTATAACCATATCACGGTTAGATATAAGTAATGCAATCCGCTCGGTTCAAAACTGGAAAAGTCCTGGCCCGGATGGATTGCATAACTTTTGGTTGAAATGGTTTCGGTGCTCACATTCGGTTTTGGCTGCACAATTCCAAGAAGCGATTGAGATCGGGTCACTCCCACATTTTATGACGACGGGTGTAACTGTCCTGCTCCATAAATCTGGTAGTACTGCGGAACCAAAGAATTATAGACCCATAACGTGCTTACCCACCATCTACAAGTTGCTTACATCCATTTTGACCACCAAAATTAACACTCATATTGTTACAAACAATATTTTAGCACCTGCTCAGAATGGATGTAGGGTTGGGTCCCGTGGTACTAAGGAGCTCCTCCTCATTGACATGGCCATTAGTCAACAGGTCAAACGTGGCAGAGGGAACTTGTCGGCTGCTTGGATAGACTATAAGAAGGCTTATGATTCGGTGCCTCATACTTGGCTTGAGAGGGTCTTAGAGTTGTATAAAGTAGATACTACTCTAAGATCATTCTTGGGATCATGTATGAGACAGTGGACCACTGTTCTTCGTCATCCAGGGAGCCGAGCGGAACTACCTGCCACCAATGATCAGATAAGGATAGAGAGGGGTATATTCCAGGGTGACAGTCTGAGTCCCTTGTGGTTTTGCCTGGCTCTGAATCCGCTCAGTACTCTACTGAAGGATTCAGGAATAGGCTATCGCCCTCGGAGAGATGGTGAGATCGTCTCTCACTTGCTGTATATGGATGACCTCAAACTGTTCGCGCCGAATAAAACACAGTTGATGGCCCTTCTGAATATCACACAGATATTCAGTAGTGCTATTAACATGGAGTTCGGTGTCGATAAGTGTGCGGTCATACAAATACAGCGAGGGAAAGTTGTACATTCTGATAATTTACAGCTTTCAGAGACCATATCCCTGAAATCACTCTCGGAGGGCGAAACTTACAAGTACCTTGGCATGCCAGAAGCGTTGGGTATTGTGGACGGAGACATAAAGCAGTCGGTGAAGGAGCGCTTCTTTTGTCGCCTCAAAAAAGTGCTAAATAGCCTTTTGTCAGGCGGCAACAAGGTACGAGCCTTCAACGGCTGGGTTATGCCATTGCTCACGTATACGTTTGGCATACTAAGATGGACTCAGACAGAACTAGACGCCTTGGACTGTAGGGTTCGTCAACTTTTAGTCACTCATCGCATGCGACACCCTCGATCTTCGGTAATGAGATTGTATATCCCACGGAAATGTGGTGGTCGTGGCTTTTTAAACGCCAAGACTCTACACAACCGTGAGGTATGCAATCTCAGAAATCACTTTTTACAAGTTGAATACCAGATGCATCGCGATGTGGTTGCAGTCGATAAGAACCTTACCCCTCTTTCCTTGGCTAACGAGAACTGGCGCAAACCTGTGGTGATGAGCATCCAGGACCGGAAGACTATATGGGAGAGCAAAGAGCTGCATGGGAGATTCTACAAGGTTCTCACAGGACCTGATGTAGATCTCCTAAGCTCAGTGAACTGGCTACGCTTTGGTGACCTCTTTGGGGAAACCGAAGGTTTTGTCTGTGCAATTATGGACGAGGTGGTAAAGACGAACAATTATCGAAAGTATATCATGAAAGACGGCACGATCGATATTTGTCGAGCGTGTCATCTTCCTGGGGAGACCCTCCGTCATATACTTTCGGGTTGTTCGCACCTTGCTAACTCTCAGTACTTGCACAGACACAACCAAGTAGCCAAAATTATACACCAGCAACTTGCTCTCCGATACGGCCTTACTGGTCCTGAAGTTCCGTACTATAAGTACACACCGGCGCCAGTTCTTGAAAATGGCCGTGCCACGCTCTATTGGGACCGATCTATCATTACGGACAGGACTATTCTTGCGAATAAGCCTGATATTGTACTGATAGATCGGTTAGAACGGAGGGCGGTGCTCGCTGATGTCACCATACCGCATGATGCTAACCTCGTTAGAGCTGAGAAAGATAAACTTAGCAAATATCTTGACTTGGCTAACGAGGTTGTCAGCATGTGGGATGTAGATTCAGCGACCATAGTCCCGATAGTCGTTTCGGTTAACGGCGTAATAGCGAAGAGCCTCGATCAACACCTGAAGAGACTCTCGCTAGGAAGTTGGATCAAGGGCCAGATCCAGAAGGCGGTACTCTTGGACTCGGCACGTATCGTCAGGAAGTTCCTTTCTTTGCAGCCCTAGTCACCGGCCGCTTGAGCCTAGCTTCGCGGTCGGTGATCTACCGTTTTGATATATTTTTTACTGTAGAATAGTTTTATACAATTTTATTGTATTTTCTATAGTAAAAAATGTATTTTATACGAGAATTTTAATAAATGAGTGTATAATAATAATAATAATAATAATAATAATAGATCTTTATTTCAGATATAAATTATCCATAAATTCAGTTAAAAAATACTTATCAAATATTGTACATACATAGGCTAAATTAGCTAAGTATTATAGCTTTATTTAGGTTTAGGTGGCGATATCCACCCATCGTCTAAATGTTGCTGTTTGAATAAGTCTCTCTGCCAGACTCTTGATAATCGAATTATCACACGAGTCAACTCTAGACATGAAAGACGCAATCCTCTTCCGCTGTATAGCGTTAAAAGAGTCTACGCGGGCCTGCGTTAACATCTCAGAAGCGCTACAGAAGCGCTTCAAACCCATCAGTTGCCTAAAGATGTTGTTATAGGCAACGCGTATGCTATCATGCGTCTTTTTGGTGTACTCAGTCCAGAGCTGACACGTGTAGAATGTCTGGCAGAAAGACCTAAACAGAGTCACTTTCACGTCAGGCGAGGACCTATAAAACTTACGCGCAATCATATTCCCTACCATGCATAGAGACCTACGTTGTCGTTCTATATCATCATCATCTTTTAGATTTGATGTTACGATATGGCCAAGGTACCTGAATTTGTCAACAACTTTTATAGGTTGCCGGTTCAGATATACTTCCGGCACGTTTACTGGTCCCTTTCCGGACCTGAATATCACCATTTCAGTCTTCTTTACGTTGTATATTAGGTCGTGTTCTTTAGCGTACTTCTCACAGATTTCTACTAATTTTCTCAATCCTTTAATCGAAGGACTAAGCAGCACCATATCATCAGCATAGCTCAGGTTGTTGACGTATCTGTCATCCAGCCTGAGCCCCACCGGGGTGCTGCTCAGTTCCACGATTAAATCATTCACATAGGTGTTGAACAGGTCCGGAGAGGTCAGCCCCCCCTGTCTTATCCCACAAGGAAGCTGGTATCCTTCAGATAGCTCAGAGCCCCACCTGACGCTGTTGGTCTGCTTGCGATACCAAAATGCAAGGAGATCAACAACCTCAGGCGGAACTTCCACGCTACTGTCACGCAGCTTCTTCCACAAAAGGTCATGGTTTAGCGTGTCGAAGGCGCGGCTGAGGTCCAGAAAACACGCGTACACAGTGGTTAGTCGCTGCTTGTAATAACCGACAACCTGTTTTAATGAAAAGATTGCCATATCTGTAGATACTTCTGCACGGAAACCGAATTGTCCGTCGTCAATATGACTATGGCTGAGATACGACTGCATAACTCGTTCAAGCACCTTGGCAATAATCGTAGCCAGAGAAATTGGCCTGTAATTGGCCAGGCTCGATATATCCCCAGTTTTGTCCTTGATGATAGGGACAACCAGCGTTCGGATTAAATCCTCGGGTAGGTAGCAATGCCTCACACAGAGATTAAAAAGCCGCGCCAGCACCACACAGATGTGCTGGCCCGCATTCAATAGATGCTCTATGCTCAGGCCGTCATGACCCGGAGACTTACCACGTTTCATCTTTCTTAAAACAACTTCTATCTGCTTCGGTGTAATAGTGACAACGTGTTGAGCCTCCGGGCCCTGTCTGACCTGAGATTCTATGGTGTTCTTCAGTTTAGGAGTTTTCACAACATTAAAATGATTCTGAAATAGGTCGGCTATGGCTTTTTTATCTTTTTCTCCTTCAACACTAACAGGCAAATTATTTTTCCGGCTTAATTTTTTCGTTTCTTTCCAAAAATCTGTAAAGTTCTTAGCACTATGATGTCGGGCCAGCACCTCCATTTTAACTTTGTCTTCATTATTTTGTACGTACTTAAGCGCGGCCTTAAACTCTCTGCGCGAAACATTCATGTTATCATAGGTGTATCCCGAGCATGGCCTACCACATTGTACCCACGTCAAAAACTGTTTCCTAGCCTTAAAATGCAGTTGCCTGACGTGAAAGTTCCAGCCAGTCACCTTCTGTCTTTTTCTATTTACTTTAACGTCAAAGCTCTCTTCAGCAGACAATTGCAAGACATTCACAATATCACAGTAAAACCCATCTATGTACCTGTAATGATCACTATTTTTACATAATACTTTAGAATTTAAGCAATCTATATCTATATATTTATCATTAACTTTACTTAATTTACTATTACAAATTTCATGGTATTTATCTATCTGTTCCCGTTCTCTATTTCCCCATTTATATTTAAAATTATTTGTATATATATCACAGTATGTTTCTTTCGGTCTTATCCGATTAATATTAAGATTAATTACTAGAGGAAAGTGATCCGACCAGTATGAGTCGTACATGACATGCAGATCAGTAACGAGACCTGCCGCAGCGGCCGTCGTGACGCAATGGTCAAGCCAGCGACACGTACCGTGCGCGTCGCTCACGAATGTGTACGTACTTGGATCGAGTCTCTCTAAGTCCAACCAACACAATGATTGCTCACTACAGTAATCCACCAGCTCTTTTCCAAAAAGAGAACCCGGGTGCGCGTTGAAATCGCCTAGGATCACAACACATTCAGTGTCGGAGCTTTCAATTACGGCACTTATCAACCCGAGACACTGAGTATACTCTGGCAGATTATCTTCACAATCAGTGGGCATGTATACACTTAACACTAGGAGGCTACGATCACCCATTACTAAGCGCACAGCCACGATTCGGTTACTATCACACTGCACTACGTCGGCTCTAGTGCATAAGCCCGACCGCCACATGAGAGCCGTCCCACCGTAGGGCCGCCCCCGCAGCGGGCCGGCAGAGGTATCCACAGAAGACTTCATACTGCAACCAAACTCCCTGTCGATTTCGTTCATGAAACCCAGGTCGTGTGGCAACAGCCATGTTTCTTGGAGGGCGATCACGTCTGCATCTTTACATAGCTCCTGCACATGCTTGACAGATCTCTTAACCGACTTACAGTTAAAAGAAATAAAAGTCATATTATCCTTGGTTCGTACAACCATACTAGTTAATGTGCGCATCGTTCACCTTCCTTTCGGAAAAACGCGGTTGGCGATATTTGCGAAAAACCAAATTTGCAGGCCAAAAATCTCTCTGTAGAAATGTATTTAAATTTTGCGCTAAAACAGTAATTTTAAAGGAGTTAAAATTAGTTTCTTTTATCTGGCTAAGCATTTCGACTTCAAAACACTCTTCCTTCATATCTTTTATGTAGTCTCGAATATCACTTTCTTTTATTTCTTTTTTTGTGCGCGATAGATAAACATAGGCATAAGATTCAACCGCTTGTAACTTCGTAGAGTTCTGTAATATTCCCCTCTCATTTCTATACCTGTAAACCGGTTTTCTCTTGGTTACCAAAGTAAAACCATCCGCGTCTTTATTTCGTGATTCCGCAGTGCCCGCAATATCTCTATACGACGGTGTATAAGGCCTATCGTATAGAGCAGCGCGGGGCGGTTCCTGCGATAACATTTTGCTTACGGCGACATTCCTCGTAGGCTGCGGCAGCGGTGCGGCCGGCGCAAGCGCAGCTGGCCGCCGTCGCCGCCGTTCCGGTGTCAACTGTAGTCTCGCAGCGGGCGTCGGTGCAAGCGCGCGTGCGCTCGAGCTCGAGCGCGGCCCCCCGCCCTCTCCGCTCCCACTTCCGTCTTTTGTGATGATCGCGCCGGTAGTTTCATGCAAATCGCTCTCAGCTACGAAAATACCCGCACTTGTGCTAGGTGAATGATTTACAGCAATGTTTCTGTTGTTCTTATCCTCAGGATAAGACCCAAGAAGCAGATTTTTCTTCAAAGTGCAGTCAACAGTTCGGTATTCTCGTAACTCGGAAATCATCCTCTTTAGGTCGTCAATTTCTAACTTTAGTGAAGTCATGTCTAAAGATTCTTGGCTGATTCCCTTAGCTTTCAATCCAGCTACGTCATGTTTTAATAAGGTCATTTCTTTCAAAAACGTCGTCACGTCGATGTGATCAAACGAAACAGCAGGCAATTTATTTAGGTTTTTAGCCACAAACACAGGTAAGCAATCAGGCTCAAACTCCTTGATTAGCTTAATAATTTCTTGAATTGACTTTGATTCTGAACCTTCTTTTCTCCGCATAAACTTCTTTGTAGGTGCCAGTAACTTGTATGCGATCGATCTCGAGATCTCAATCTCCTCACTCGTGTAGGCACTAAGACATATCTGCAGTATGCTCGTTTCCGGTAGGGTGTCAACTTTATTGTTCACGAAAGCCAACATCTCGTTAACAACAACATTGCACTTATTACACTTGAAATCAATAGTACTTTCGCCACTATTACGGGCCGCGTCAGATTTGGGAGATCGGGCCATCATCGGTATGACGACGACGTATACGTGCGCGTGCGGTACGCGCGTCAGCGAGACTGTGATACAGGCAAAGCCCAAACTAAAAGGCAAGGCCGGAGGGGACTAATTTTAGAAAATTTGTGTATTTCAAGAATGGCGATGGGAGCACTGCACCAGCTGTAAACTACAATAATGGATAGCACAAACAAAACAAAAACAATATTTGTGAGCTATAATTGTAAACATGTAAAAACATCTAGAACTGAAATTCATAGACTTTGTGATGCAGCCGACATTGTATGCCTACAGGAAACCTGGCTTTTACCTCAAGACATACCGTTTCTTGGGGAAATCCATGGAGATTTTTCATACACGGGAACATCAGCAATCGACGTGTCAAAGTTAGTGAAGGGGCGACCATACGGCGGAGTTGCGGTTCTATGGCGCAAGTCATTATTCCATGACGTCTCTGTGTTGTAGTCGGGCAGTGATCGCATCGCGGCAATAAAAGTGATGACAGGAAATAGTGCGTTTATAATGTGTAGTGTCTACATGCCTACTGATTGTGTCGACAATTTGGCATTGTTTACGCAGTGTTTAGGTAGTCTAAGTGCAATCGTGGAAGAAAGTGACGTGGAATGCGTTTACATGTTGGGATATTACAATGCGCATCCAACCGCGATTTTCGGTAAGGAACTGTTATCGTTTTCTTTGGAACAAGACTGGTTATTTGCGCATTTGGACTATTTACGCACCACGTCAGACAATTTTACGTTTTTCAGTGAATCCCACCACTGTAAAAAGTGGCTAGACTATTGTTTGGTTACAAAATCAGCTTGGGAAACTATAACAAATATTTGTATTGACTATAATGTGTATAAATCTGATCATTTTCCATTATTTATTGAATGTAATATAAATGTAATTAGGTCTAAATTGAAATTTAAGCAGAGACAATGTAATAAAATTATTTGGGGATATAGAGATTCACATCAAATTAAAGAATATAGTAATTATTGTAATGGTAGGCTACGTGACATTGATTTTCCTGACGAGTTAAGAAAGTGTTCTTTTCAAAATTGTATTTAAGACAGCAGTGACCACAGAAAAATTATAGACTGTTTATATAATAACATTATTAGTATTCTCTCAGAGGCAGCCGTTGTAACACATAAAAATAGGCATTGTAATAATAAAAGGAAGGCGGTAGGGTGGAATCTACATGTAAGTGCAGCTCACAGGGAGGCTAGGAAATATTTTAAAAATTGGTTAGAATATGGCAAGCCGTTGGCTGGGCATATTTATGATTTCATGTTAAGCTCCCGTAGAAACTTTAAAAATAAACTAAAGTGGTGTATAAAAAACCAGAATCAAATTCAAATGGATATTATTGCTAAACAACATCAGAAAAAAGATTTCTCAAAATTTTGGAGAAGTATTAACAATTCAAATTCAAAACCCAGCCTCCCAGTTAGTGTGGGAGGTGCTAGTGACCACAAAGATATTGCTAATATTTTTATGCAACAATTTAAAACGAAAGCACTACCCTTGAATGTTAAAGCCACAACATCGGGTGTGGGGGTGATCGAGTCTGTGCCCCGCTGTGATGATGCACTTGTTTATTTTCCTGCTTGTGATATTAAATATATTATATAAAATATGCGACGGGGTAAGTCGCCAGGTCACGACGGGCTCAGCATCGAGCACCTTCAGCACGCTGGGGTGCATCTGCCTCATGTTCTTGGTTTGCTTTTTAATTTATGTATCAAGCATAGTTACATGCCTCCTGACCTCATTCGGACCACAGTAGTGCCAATTATAAAAAATAAGACAGGCGACTCGTCTGATAAAAACAATTATAGACCTATATCACTGGCCACAGTAGCGGCTAAAGTGCTTGATGGTCTCCTTGATAAACAGCTGGGTAAACACCTGAAGCTCCACGACACGCTCAGTTCGGCTTCAGAGCTGGGCTCTCCACAGAGAGTGCCATCTATGCCCTCAAGGAGACCATCACGTACTACACCAATCGGGGGACACCAGTGTTCGGGTGCTTTCTCGATTTATCGAAAGCATTCGACCTGGTGTCCTACCAGCTACTGTGGGACAAACTTTCAGCTACTGGGATTCCGAAGGAGGTCGTTTGTTTATTCAGGCACTGGTACGCGCGTCAAAAAATAACATCCGTCCGATACAGGATGCTGGGCAGCACCAATAGCTTGCTAAGGGTTCTGGTGGACAGACATTGCAGTAGCCTGCAAAGGCACTGGATGTCAAGTCTAATGAACCCTTATGCTAAACAAATTTATTATATAAATTGAGTTGTAGGTGTTGGTGTAAGGAATGTAATGTAATTTCAGTGAAATTGCATTGCATTATTTACATTAACACTATGATGATGATGTAATTTTTAAATTCTATAATAAATCACAATATGGATGTATAAGTCTGAATCAATAAACGAATTTAATTTAACTTATTTATTGGGTCCGAGTCGGGTTTTTTACAGTTTTCAATTAAATACTTGCCGAACGCCATAGAAATGGCACAGATTGTGACAGTATGTTATAACATACTCGTAAAACCTATACACATCATCATCATCAGCAGACATAGGCCTCCCCCAACGAGCGCCATAGCGCCCTGTCTACCTGTACACAATACTACTTAGTTTAAATACATTTTGTTTCAATAACATGCTGTGCCATTTCCATGGCTTTCGGCAGGTGACTTTGATAACATTTAGGTACCCACTTTATCGCTTTTTTCGTAAAATGAGTAGGTAAGAACACTTTCGGAATTCAGGCGTGTGATTAGATGTCTCACTTATTAATATTCCGTTTGGTTTCTTCGATGTAATCAGTTCTGAGTCCTAGCCAACGTAAGTTGGGTATATATTAATTATTATTGTTTAACTGGTTAAATTTATTCCAGTCTCGAAGAACAGCTGTTAGGCGAAGTAGTGAAAGCGGAGAGACCCGACTTAGAAGCCTTGCGAGCCGGCCTCACCAAGCAACAGAATGACTTCAAAATTACACTCAAAACCCTGGAAGATGACCTTCTGAAGCGATTATCGTCGGCCGGCCCCGACATTCTTAGTGACTCCGCACTCGTCATCAATTTGGAGACGACAAAGAAGACAGCAGGAGATATCGAAATAAAGGTCGAAGAGGGCAAAGTTACTTCTGTTAAAATTGATGAAGCAAGAGAAAAATACAGGTACCAAATCAACATATTTGCTTGACGGCCATCTTAATTTATTGACTTAATATGTAATGAAAACAGTTACGCAAATTGTCCGTTTTTTGTGATGTATAAAATTAACGAACTCGTTAAGGGGGTCGATAGTTAATAACATTGTTTCTTTTTTTTTATTAACTTCTCGATTTCTCTTTCAGACCTGCAGCCGCCAGGGCATCTCTGCTCTACTTCATAATGAACGACATCCACAAAATTAACCCGATGTACCAGTTCTCTTTGAAAGCGTACAGTGTAGTCTTCAAGGACGCCCTTTCGAAGGCCGACCCGGCGCCCGACTTGGATGGACGCGTCATGAATCTGTTGGATAGCATAACATTCTGCGTCTACGTGTACACTAGCAGGGGACTGTTTGAAAGGGACAAGATTGTGTTCTTGTTCCTTGTCGCTTTACAGGTAACTATTATGCTATTACTCTCACTATCTGGTCACGCCATAGCTTGAGAACGACTTTACCGCTATTTTTTAATATTTTCTAATAATTCGTAGAAGTTTCTTATTATTTATTTTATTTTAAGACATTATTGTCCCACTGCTGGGCAAGAAGAAGGCACTTACTTTTAAAAAATTAAGAAAATTGCTATTTTCCATATTTATCAAATTTCGACGAAGCCGCGGGTTGCTGTTAGTATTTAATAAAATAATTAAGTTTTTAACGTTAAAATATTTGGTACGCTTCCGTCTGATATTGATTTGAATCAGTTGAACTACCTACCTTGAACTACCTAACTTTTGTCCTTTTTAATAAATTAATTTAATATACATAATAGACTGCAGGTAGATGCTGGATACCTCAAGCTGAAGACAGGGCGCTATGACGCTCACAGGCCACAGGCCTATGTCCAGCAGTGAACTTAACATAGCATATGATGATGATGGTGATGAATATACAATAAATATAGATTTTAATAATAGATTCTACAAGGCCTAGGAAAGGTAGATGCGCGTGAGTTAGACTTCCTGCTGAAGTACGCCGTGGCGCCCGAGAACTCTCCCTTCTCCTGGCTGACCAACAACTCGTGGGGCGGGATCATTGCGCTTGCCAAGATGGACGCCTTTGAAAACCTGGATAAAGATATTGAAGGAGCTAACAAAAGGTGTGCATTCAATCTCTTCATTAAATATTTGTGTAATAGTAGCTCCGTATTTTTCCTTAGCAAGCTGAAATGGCAGTGGGCCGGCCATAGCTCGCGAAGAACCGACAACCACTGGGGAAAACGTGTTCTTGAGTGGAGACCACGATTCGTATTGTTTTTATTAGGTAACGGTTTCGTTAATTGTACCCATTTGTTTTACTACAAATAAAAGCATTTGATTTGATTTAGTTTGATCGTTTCAGCAACCCACAGCCATCCTATATTAGTCCACTGCTGGACATCGGCCTCCCCCAATAAGCGCCATAGTGCCCTGTCTTCAGCTTGACGCATCCAGCATCTACCTGCAGTCTTTCGCAGGTCGTCATCCCACCTGGTCGGAGGGCGTCCTACACTACGTTTACCGAGTCGTGGTCTCCAATCAAGAACACGTTTGCCCCAGCGGCCGTCGGTTCTTCGCGAGATATGGCCGGCCCACTGCCATTTTAGCTTGCTAATTCTTAATGCTATGCCGATAACTTTGGTTCTCTGTCGGATGTATTCGTTACGAATCCTATCTGAGCGACTTTGAACTGGTGGACCAGCCCTATCGTGAGTGTCCACGTCTCAGCTCCGTAGGTCATAACGGGTAGGACGCACTGATTGAAAACTTTCGTTTTCAAGCATTGCGGTATGGATGACTAGAAGACTTGAGGTAGTTTCTCAAACGCTGCCCAGCCTAGCTGGATCCTCCTTTTGGCCTCCTTCTCGAAATTGTTTTTACCTAACTGCAGAATCTGCCCGAGGTAGGTGTATTCAGAAACGATCTCGAGAAGGTGACCATGTACGACCACCACCCCGGCCTTGGATCAATGTGACCATTGATCATGACTTTGGTTTTATCTAAATTCATGCCAAGACCGATACATCGGGAGGCTGAAGCTAGGCCGTCCAGCATCTGGTTCAGCTCCTCAAGCGACTCCACCATTAAGACTATGTCATCAGCGAATTGCAGGTGTGAGATGTAGCCGCTCCGTAGTCCTTTCCAGTCCAGCGTCATAAACAAATCTTACAACGCGCTTGTGAACAGTTTCGGGGATATGACATTCCCCTGTCTCACTCCTCTGCCCAATTGGATTGGTTTAGAATGGTGGCCCTGTACTTGGACACTCATAGGGGCGGCTTCGTAGACATCTCAGCACCTTGATATATCGTGAATCAAATGTGTTTGGTTTATCAGATGGCAGAAGTACACGGACGGCGAGGCACCCGAGCGAGATAAGCTGCCGGGCGACTGGAAGAACAAAACAGCGCTGCAGCGGCTGTGCATCATGCGCGCGCTGCGGGCCGACCGCATGTCTTATGCCTCTCTGTATGTTTTACCTAGCTTTGTTAAACAACCACTGTAACTTGTTGGATACAGATAATGTTGGAAGCCTCTACAAATCAGAAGACGCATTTGGCTTCGTTTTTTAGGGTTCCGTAACTAAAGGGTAAAACGGGACCCTATTACTAAGATTTCCACACGGGCGAAGCTAGTCTAGAATAAATTAATTGAACGAACACTACCTACCCTACCTGAATCTTACTAATAATGTTTTATAGTGAATTTTGCCAAGAAAATCTCGGTGCGAAGTATGTGGAAGCCCGAACCCCATCTCTAGAGGTGTCTTACGGTGAGAGTAACTGTACCACGGCCATGTTCTTTATTCTCTCGCCCGGGGTGGACCCTCTCAAGGTACACGTCTAAGAACCTCATAAGGGAGTCGAAGTCGATTTATTGTTGCATAAACTAAAGCCTATTCAGAGCTGCGTGCTATTTGGTACCAGTAGGCAAAGTCCGGGGATTGTTCTGTAGGGTAGAATAGACGATAATGACATTGCATTGTCATACATTTACACAATTTAACCATCAGTAGTCTTCCTGTAACTTTGTTTAGTATTATTTTCCGTCGATTTTTGAATGTTTTAATTAGCCTTCAATATTTATTCACATATCCACTCATTAAGTTAGCTGTTAATTTCCTGAATATTGTTAAAGTCAATTAAAATAAAATTAACGTATATTATTCAAGTTGAAGGAATGAATTTCAAATAATTTACGCATTCGATGACAAGCTGACGTAATTTTTAGTTTTCTACCCTAAACAACAATCTCCGTGCTTGCCCACACCTGACAGAGCGGTAATCAAGGCCAAGGTATGCAGGACATACAAATTTCTAACGCGAAACACCGAAGTTTTAGCTGTCGCTCTGGTTAAGCGAATACGTAGATCTGAACAGGCCTTAATTCGTCAACACTGAAATTGTTTCTGCCTCTTTTATTACTAATAACTAACTAACAGTAATGAAAACTACAGCGAGTGCTTAAGAGTCAGTTAAATTTAGTCAGACTAGAAAGTAGGTTTGTAATGTACATATGTTAAAATTGTGTTTAGGTAGTCTCCACTCGTTATTATTTGAGCTACTAATCGCCGGCAGACCTACTTGTAAATATGCCTGCTCCAATCTGAAACCTTTGTCCCAAATTGAGTTACCGATAGATTGTTTGCACAATTGTTTTTGTTGCGGCCAGCCACAAGTAGTAAACCGGTGCACCCCGGTCGTCATAATATGTAAATAAAAATTTCGGCGTGGCGCCATCGAATTGTTCTAATTTGCTTTCATTCTTTAATAGTGTTAATTTTTTATTTATTAATAGATAATACTTTCTCTATTAATTATTATCAATTTAATTAATATAAAAATCAATATAATAATAAAAAAGGTTTTCGTTATGTTTTATTTCAGGATTTAGAAAAGATTGGTCGGCGTTTAGGTTTCTCGACCGACAAGAAGAATTTCCACATAGTGTCGTTAGGCCAAGGTCAGGAGGTGGTGGCCGAGGCAGCCATGGTAGTGGCCTCGGAAAACGGACACTGGGCCATTTTGCAGAACGTTCATTTGGTAGCGAAGTGGCTTGCTACGTTGGAGAAGAAAATGGAGGAGTCTTTCGAAAGTCCTATTGAAGAATATAGGTAAATTAATAGAATCAGTAGTGGTTTTCGAGGGGTCACAAACCAGCTTGGGCCATGGAAGAACTGACTTTACTCCGTTCACCCATTTATTTTCTTTTTGACAGCTCTAGTGACATTGCATTGACATTGCATCGCCATTATTTATCCATGTTATCATGTTTGTAATGTAGGTATTATGGTTTGTAGTGTAAGTATTTGTTTTCTTTTTTTTTAAATCTATATATTTACCAAAGTACCGCCGTCTATTTTGTTCCTTCACGTCCAGTCCATCCAAAGGTTGCCTGGAAGAGATCGCTCTCAGCAATAAGGCCGCCCTTTATACTTCCATAATTCTATTGTTTATTCCTGTATTGTTTTCTGTTTTGTGTGATATAATAAAGTGTTTTCTATCTATCTATCTTACGTAACATTATTGTGATTTTTTATCTGTATGAAGTATGACAATAAATGATCAGAATCTGCTCTTGTGTGAAAATTATGGACCTTTTTGTTGACAGTGTTAATATCGACAGGTTATTCTTGAGTGCAGAGCCGGCGGCAGATCCAGCTTACCACATTATTCCGCAAGGTATCCTTGAGTCTGCCATCAAGATCACCAACGAACCGCCCAGCGGCATGTGGGCTAACTTGCACAAGGTAACCCTTTGCTAATATTTTATTACGTATTTGACGGCCTCTGTGGCGTATAAAAAATATCTATGTAATCTATTGCATTAAGTATATCAGTGATCTAGTACCCATAACACAAGTTTAGCTCACCTAGGGGCTAGCTAGATGATGCTGTTTGAATTGTCCAGCATTTTTTTTTATATGCTCTAAACAAACTTTTCTGGAGCGATGGTTGAATGATCAGTTTCTTTTATACCTTTACAGGCTTTCGATTGCGACATTACCGTGTTAAAAATTTGCCTATGTGCTACCCGGGATACCTACCATCATCTATTTCATTTTTCTTTCCAAATTTCACCTGTCAACCGGAAAATTTATCAATTTTAATTTGCAAGATTTGATAACAGGCACACCTCTGGCGACAAGTAAAACTAATTAAAAGCTTGTAAAAACACGACCAAATTTATATATTTAGTAAAGAAGAGTTTACAGTATGTATGTATGTATATTTACTTGTTTACAGTCACTCGACAACTTCAACCAAGAAACACTGGAAATGTGCAGCAAGGAAGCTGAATTCAAATCAGTTCTATTCTCTCTATGTTACTTCCACGCTGTGGTCGCTGAGCGTCGTAAATTCGGACCACAGGGATGGAACAGGTACGATTACCTACCTACCTACCTATAGAGGTGCCTAGTAGTTATGACAGGATATTAACCAGGATCTCACTGCATAAATAATAATAAAAGTTTTATTTCTCAAATAATAGGCTTACAAATAATAGGCATTGTTTCGTAATTATTATTAAGTACGTACTAAAACAGTCGTGGAAGAGCTTTATGTTCGATGGCTAGTTTCTAGCTGCAAGTCAAATTTTCGGAAGAATAAAATAAGAACTTGCGAAGTCTATAATATAATTCGTATATGAAAACTAGTCAAGTGAGACTAGGGTCTCACTTCTTTTGTCGTTGAATTCAACAACTAAGGCATATATCATGGGATTATTTGAATGAGAGAATTGAACGAATTTTTATTTGTTATAAAATTTACACAGAACGTAATAAAATTAAACTAAGAGGAAATGTGCAAGTGTGTAAGTCGAGTTACAAAATGGCTCTGCCTCAGCGTGAGTTAAGTGTATTTGTTTTATTTCTCCTTACAGATCGTATCCGTTCAACTTCGGAGATCTAACCATCTGTGTGTATGTACTGTTCAACTACTTGGAAGCGAACCCGCGAGTCCCGTGGGAGGACTTGAGATATCTCTTTGGAGAGATCATGTATGGCGGACATATTACGGACGATTGGGACAGGAGGCTGTGTAGGACATTCCTGTTGGAGTATATGCAGCCTGAACTGGTAAGATACAATACAATACAAAAATGCTTTATTGTACGCCATATGCAGATCATTAAGAAAATAAATTACATGTGGCAAGTACAATGGGCGGCCTAATATACGACACGACTGGAATTGACTAAAAATAGGTACAATACCTATGTATGTACTCCACGACTTCGATAACGCGCGAGGTGGTGCGGCGTGTGCTGGCGGCGCGCGAGCAGAAGCTGCAGGTGGCCGTGTTGTGCTGCGACCTGTCCAAAGCATTTGACGTCGCCAGCCACGCCGTACTTGCCAGTAAAATGAGCCACTACGGTATCGAGGGCCCCGCATACGCCGTCCTCACGGATATTATGCGTGACCGTTCACAGGTAGTTGTTGGAGGTGGTGAACAGTCGGAGCCGTTATCTCCTACCATGGGAGTAGCGCAGGGATCATCCGTCTCGAATATAATGTTCTCCCTCCTCCTAAACGATTTGCCCGGAGCGGTGACCTCCGCGGAGACACTTATGTACGCAGATGATGTGGCCGCGATCGTCACCGAAAAGACCGTGGACGCGCTGGAGATGAAGCTGAATGAGACGGCCGGCCTACTCTCGGGGTGGTTCGGGATAAATGGGTTGGGACTCAACCTACGCAAGACCCACTTCCTACACTTTCGACTATCCGGGAAAGCTGTGAGGAAGCTCGTAGTCAGCGTAAATGGAACGGCCATCAGCCAATGCGAATCGACTACTTTCCTCGGTTTCGAAATGGACAAAGCTCTTACCTGGGAGTACCATATCGATAAGCTGTGCGGAAAGCTTGGCAGTGCGTGCTACGCGCTCCGTCGGGTGGCGCGCGTGGTGCCGGCGGAGGTGGCTCGTAGCTGTTACTTTGCAACAGTCCACTCGGTGCTGCAGTATGGTGCGGAGCTATGGGGGCGAGCCGCCGACTGGGAGCGTGCCTTCCGGATGCAAAAACGAGCTATACGCTCCCTAGTTAACATTCGGCGGGACGTCTCCGCCAGGCCGCACTTTAAAGCGCTTGGGATACTTACGCTGCCCTGCATTGTGATCATGCAAGTGGCGGTATATGTTCGCATGAACTTGGACAGCTTCATGAAGAACGGTGACACCCACTCGTACGGAACGCGGAACGCAGAAAAGCTGGCGACCATCGCGCGCTCTCTCACGAAGTCCTCAAAGGTGACTCATGTGATGGGTCCGGCAGTATACAACAAACTACCAGACACTGTCACATCCGATGGCAGTCTATCCTGCTTTAAAATAAGACTTAAACGTTGGCTTGTCGAGCAGAATTTCTATTCTGTGAACGAAATATTACAATTGTAAACCTGACTTTATTTTAATTTACTATTTCTATGATTTAATTTAATTTTCAATTTTAACAATAATGTACCTATTGTACTTATACGAAAATGTGACATGTAAAGTGGTTTTACCAATAAAATGTATTTCTGTATTTCTGTATTTCTGTATGTGTTCAACAAGGGAGTAAAGTTGTTTTTGTGACCGAGCCGGTATTATTATCCCGGTGTAGCAAAGTTTCAAAATTTATTCCTACAACTTTTATATTTCGCGATAATTGAATGAAATTAACAAAAACCCACCACCGATCTGCGATTGCAAAGTCGTCTGCCAAGCGAGGCGATCATGGCAACTCAAACATTGAGCTTTATGGGAGGCCCATGTCCAGCTTTACACTTTTATCGGCTGAGATGGATGGATATTCTCCAACCCGCATGCCCAGCGTGGAGATAATGGCATGACTCCTTTCGAGCAGATAGAGCACTTATTAGGGGAAACCTATAGATTCGTAAAAGCGTTATGTTTAGACATACGGAGGTACATACATAATATAAAGAGGTACAATAAGGTTTTACATAGACCGGTGAAGTCTCCACTATAAACAAATTTACACATAAAAGTATTGAACAGACTCATCAAACAAACGTATCGTGTAAATTATCTTACTTATCGACAAAGTGTTTTAAATAAATAATATAATAATGCTGGACAGGACAATCCACACAGCATCATCTAGCCCCAAGCAGAGCTTGTTTACTTGATGACTGGTATACTTAAAACAATACGTTACTTAGATATTTTTTATAATACATAGATAACGACCAGAACACCCGGAACAAATATCTGCAGATCATACACACAATTGTCCCGAGGCGGGTATTGAACACGCTGCTCCTGCGTCGCAAGTTTTTATAAAACTTGTTGTTGTTTGATGTTTATTATCAGGTAAACATTCCAGGTGGACGGCGAGTGCCAACTTGCGCCTGGGTTCATCTCGCCTCCTAACTCTGACTACGTGACCTACCACGCGTACATAGACGACTTCCTGCCGGACGAGACGCCCTATCTCTACGGCCTGCATCCCAACGCTGAGATTGGCTACTTAACCACTGTGTCGGAGAGATTGTTCAAGGTCATTTATTAATAATAATAATATAATAATATAGTCACAATAATAATATAATAATAATATAGTCACCGGCCGCTTGAGCCTAGCTTCGCGGTCGGTGATCTACCGTTTTGATATATTTTTTACTGTAGAATAGTTTTATACAATTTTATTGTATTTTCTATAGTAAAAAATGTATTTTATACGAGAATTTTAATAAATGAGTGTATAATAATAATAACACACGAGGATGATACCCGCTATGTGTAGCCATCGCCTTTAGATTAACTTTTCAAAGGGCCTCTGTGCTGTTGGCTTCGGCCCCACGCAAGCCTTCCAAAGGACCGGGCACTTTATTGCCCGAGATCATGGTAAATAATAATAATAATACGGAGACATAAAGCAGTCGGTGAAGGAGCGCTTCTTTTGTCGCCTCAAAAAAGTGCTAAATAGCCTTTTGTCAGGCGGCAACAAGGTGCGAGCCTTCAACGGCTAGGTTATGCCATTGCTCACGTATACGTTTGGCATACTAAGATGGACTCAGACTGAACTAGACGCTTTGGACTGTAGGGTTCGTCAACTTTTAATCACTCATCGCATGCGACACCCTCGATCTTCGGTAATGAGATTGTATATCCCACGGAAATGTGGTGGTCGAGGCTTTTTAAACACCAAGACCCTACACAACCGTGAGGTATGCAATCTCAGAAATCGCTTTTTACAAGTTGAATACTAGATGCATCGCGATGTGGCTGCAGTAGATAAGAACCTTACCCCTCTCTCCTTGGCTAACGAGAACTGGCGCAAACCTGTGGTGATGAGCATCCAGGACCAAAAGACTATATGGGAGAGCAAAGAGCTGCATGGGAGATTCTACAAGGTTCTCACAGGACCTGATGTAGATCTCCTAAGCTCAGTGAACTGGCTACGCTTTGGTGACCTCTTTGGGGAAACCGAAGGTTTTGTCTGTGCAATTATGGACGAGGTGGTAAGATGAACAATTATCGAAAGTATATCATGAAAAACGCCACGATCGATATTTGTCGAGCGTGTCATCTTCCTGGGGAGACCCACCGTCATATACTTTCAGGTTGTTCGCACCTTGCTAACTCTCAGTACTTGCACAGACACAACCAAGTAGCCAAAATTATACACCAGCAACTTGCTCTCCAATATGGTACTGGTCCTGAAGTTCCGTACTATAAGTATACACCGGCGCCAGTTCATCAAAATGGCCGTGCCACGCTCTATTGGGACCGATCTATCATTACGGACAGGACTATTCTTGCGAATAAGCCTGATATTGTACTGATAGATCGGTTAGAACGGAGGGCGGTGCTCGCTGATGTCACCATACCGCATGATGCTAACCTCGTTAGAGCTGAGAAAGATAAACTTAGCAAATATCTTGACTTGGCTAACGAGGTTGTCAGCATGTGGGATGTAGATTCAGCGACTATAGTCCCGATAGTCGTTTCGGTTAACGGCGTAATAGCGAAGAGCCTCGATCAACACCTGAAGAGACTCTCGCTAGGAAGTTGGATCAAGGGCCAGATCCAGAAGGCGGTACTCTTGGACTCGGCACGTATCGTCAGGAAGTTCCTTTCTCTGCAGCCCTAGTCACCGCCACTTTGTTTTGATATATTTTTTACTGTAGAATAGTTTTCTAATATTTTATTGTATTTTCTATAGTAAAAAATGTATTTTATACAGAATTTAAATAAATGAGTGAATAATAATAATAAAATTATTCAAAATTCATCTGTTTAGGTGGTATTTGAAATGCAACCTCGGGATACGGGCGCTCAAGCTGGCGGCGGTGCGACCAAAGAAGAAACGGTAAGGCACTAAGCCATACATTTTACACGTACCTACTTGTTTAACGCCCGACGCAATAAATGGGTGATATTAGTTTGACTTTCTGTCCCAGTATTGTAGCTTCCAAACTGACAGTTTTTTTTGTTTTCACAAAATATAAGTTGACGATGATCCTAATACCAGAAATGGTACAAAATGGACTTCATAGAGTCTGTTTGAAAAAAATATTGTAACCGTTCTAATGTTATAATGGTTGTAAGTAAACACATCTAGGCGATATGAATTTGGGTAAAATTAACTTATCATATCTAAAAATATCGGAAAGAGCCAAACTGCTTGTGCTGTCTGAATTGACCAATATTATTTTTTATTAATTTAAATCAAAACTCTCTTTAATTTTATATTAACGACCTCTATAGCGCGGTGGATATAGGATAGGATTCGCAACGAATACATCCGACAGAGAACCAAGGTTATCGACATAGCTCTGAGAATTAGCAAGCTGAAGTTGCAGTAGGCCGGCCATACCTCGCGAAGAACCGACGGCCGCTGGGGTAAACGTGTTCTTGAGTGGAGACCACGACTTGGTAAACGTAGTGTAGGACGCCCTCCGACCTGGTGGGATGACGACCTGCGAAAGACTGGCAGGTAGATGCTGGATGCGTCAAGCTGAAGACAGGGCGCTATGGCGCTCATTGGGGGAGGCCTATGTCCAGCAGTGGACTAATATAGGCTGAGGATGATGATAGCGCGGTGGGCGAAGGTCCGCCTGCGACGCATCTATCTATGTAATGTATGATGTATGTAGTACACATAACACAAGCTCTACTTAGCTTGTGGCTAGATAATGCTGTGTGTCCAGCATTATTGATTTATTGTAAAATATATAATTACGCTTGTAACGTCATATTCTCCGGTTTTTTGAAAATGCTTTGTTGCATCCTAGGTGCGGATGATTCTGGATGACATCTTAGACAGGGTCCCCGAGCCCTTCAACCTCCAAGAACTGATGAGTAAAGTGGAGGAGTTGACTCCGTTTATAATCGTGGCCTTCCAAGAGGCCGAGCGGATGAACAAACTCATGGGAGAGATCAGGCGCTCTTTGAAGGAAACAGAGCTAGGTCTCAAGGTATCAACCATGTATTTTTTACTTTAGGTGTGTTCAGGTGTGTTAGCGATACTGATTCACTTCAATCTTCACTATTTCTTCTATTATCTAAAACAAACATTCAAATCCTACTGATCTCTGTGGCGCGGTCCAAAAGGCCCGCCTGCGACGTAGGAGGTTGCGGATGTTTGTAGAGTAAGTTAAATAAGATCTCTTACTTTTCTATGGTCTGAAATAAATGATTTATTGTTATTAAACTGTAGCATGTGGTTTTAACCTTGTAAATATGTATCGACGACCGATGTGGCGCGGTGGGCGAAGGTCCGCCTGCGACGCAGGAGGTTGCGGGTTCGATTCCCGCCTCGGAACAATTGTGTGTACGATCTGCAGATATTTGGTCCGGGTGTTCTGGTCGTTTTCTATGTATAATAAAAAATATCTATCTATGTAATGTATTGTATTATGTATATCAGTTATCTAGTACCCATAACACAAGTTCTGCTTAGCATGGGGCTAGATAATGCTGTGTGAATTGTCCAGCATTATTTATTTATTATGTAATAACCATTATTATGTTGTAGGGTGAGCTGACAATCAGCAGCGACATGGAGAAGCTCATGGAGTCTCTGTTCATGGACAACGTACCGGTCGCGTGGTCGAATCTCGCGTACCCCAGCTTACTCGGGCTGGCCGCCTGGTTCTCTGATCTCTGCCTCAGGCTGGTTGAACTCGAGAACTGGACGGGAGACTTCCAGGTTAATGATGATTTTATTTCTCTCAATGCGACCAATCGGAACGGCACCCCGAGTTAAGCGAGCCGTGCTGTGACCCCCCGCACGCCCCAAGACCCCTGTACACCCTCCCCAAAAATCTGATATGGGTATCGATCTAACATTCACATTCTCTTGACAATGACTCAGAACTGTGATTATATATTCCTGCTAAATTTGTGCCAAATTGGATAAACAATATGCTATACAAGTAGTTTAGTATTATTATGAGTAGGTAATATATTTTATTATGCATTATGCTCGCATATGTACAACTTTTGTGCAATAAAGTATATTCTATTTTCTAACAACGTTATAAACAAATCGCCCATACTTAAACCTAAAATTCAAACTGTTGTCGCGTCGGTACTCCTGTTTCCGCATTTGGACTCCAATCGGTCCTTTATGCGTGTTGTTTTGCTAGCATAGCTAGCCAAGCTCCGTCCAGAAGCGCAGAATCTCCCTGGGGTCCTCGCAGGCTTCGCGGAGCGTCCTCGGCAAGTTGGGCCTTCTGTGGTTGTCGCCGATCCTCTCCGTGCCAGTTCATCTGCAGCATTATTTCCTAGCGATCGACTATGTCCTTTGATCCATTGTAGGATGATCCGGTTTCCAGTGGATATCCAGAGCAGAGTGACATTCGTAAACGAGCTTGGAGTTACAGCTGGCTTTCCCTCCAAGGCTCTGAGTAAGGCAGCGCTGTCAGAGAGGATGCGTACACGTTGGTCTTTGATTCCTCTCTTCTGTACGGCTGTAGCTGCCACCAACCCTTGTAAAACATACTATAGTTAGGCTTATGATGATGACGAAGTCCTAACCGAATCTTCGGCGACGGTGGCCAAACTTGCGCGATCTGAACACATGCTATAAACGCGATTAATACAACGGGTATTAATCGCATTTATAGGGATAAATGGGTAAATAAACGAGATTAATACCTTTGTATAAATACTAACAATTATCTTATTTTCAGCTTCCACCCGCAGTATGGCTAGCTGGTTTCTTCAACCCGCAGTCATTCCTAACTGCGATCATGCAGCAGACGGCGCGTAAGAACGAGTGGCCGTTGGATAAGATGTGTCTCAACTGTGACGTCACCAAGAAGGGTAGACAAGATTTCAAGTAAGTTTTTTTACGGAAACAAGTTATACTTCGTACACGTATTGCTGATATTATAGTGAAACAATTTTGAAGCTTCCATTACAGGTCGTCCCACAGCCATGCCACATGGAGGGAAAGTACCTTAAATATAAAACATATAGATAGAACATTTTACTGAAAGGAGACTTCATTTTGTTTTTGAAAACAATTTAAACAGCATTCAAAGATTTTCGAATAATCGCCTGTCTGAACCAGGAATCGAACCCGCCAAATTGAAAAAAAAACACGCCCAATTTAACGATACCGATCAAAAGGGGGATCGCTCATTGGTGGAGGTATTTTACTATATTCATTTCTCGGAAAAGCCCTTTCGGATCCCTAACATTCTTGCCCACTTTCAATAATAATAAAATAAGGTAACTGTTTATTTGGTTTTTTTCAGCGCTCCACCCCGCGAAGGAGCAAACATCTACGGTCTATACATGGAAGGCGCGCGCTGGGACACCACCACCGGCGGCATCGTGGAGTCTCGCATGATGGAGCTGTTCCCCATGATGCCGGTCATCTTCGTGAAGGCAGTCACTCAGGACAAGCAGGACACGAGGAACGTCTACGAGTGTCCCGTCTATAAGATCCGGTAACTCACTATTCATCTCACTATAACAGGCCCGCGGCTTCGCATGCGTTATACGGGTTTTATATCTTCACAAGCTTTCGACCTTAACCGTTGTACTAGAAAAAAGATAGACAGCTGTTGAATGCGTGTTTAACAAAAACGTTACTACAAAACTGCGTTTTACGACGGTTTACAGTTAGGCTAGGCACGCCTTAAACATGGTTTAACTTTAGACAGTTGAAAGCGCTTGTTTAACGAGTGCCTAAAGAGCTGTGACAGATTTCAGAATCTATATATGTATATAATATCGTACCGGTCTACAATAGACTCGAACGAAATGCATATCAAATTGAAGAGCGTTAAAAATTAGTCGATCGGAGTGGACAACTTATAGGTGGAAAATTCGGATTATCGAGTGTATTCAATATATAAATGAATAAATTGAAAAACAACAACAATAAACTAGACAGCAAAGCATCTGTGTGACAGTGACACAAAATACGTTTCGTTTTGTTTTTTCACGTCTGATTTTTATTGGAGAAGATAAAAGTTTTTGATCGAAAATACATGCATAAACTAACCAGCTACATTCGATTATTTGCGTATAATGGAACGGATGAACGAATGATTTGCAATATGACCGAGCCGATTGACGTTGCCTAGAAAGACACACGCTAAACAAGGTTTTGTGGTAACGAGAGTTAAACCCTTGCCTAAATGTTTAGGCAATGCTAAACAGAAGGAAACTTAAACACTGGTCTAACATGTGTTAGACCAGTGTTTAAATTTCTTTTTGTAGTACTACTGTATGACTTTTACAATAAGGTTTTTGTTGCAGCATGCGTGGTCCGACATTCGTATGGACGTTCAACCTGAAGACCAAAGACAAACCGACTCGTTGGACCCTAGCCGGCGTGGCTCTTCTTCTTGGTGTCTAATGTATTATAGTGCTTTCTACTTGTATTGCTGATATGTAGGTACCTTATACTTGTTATTTATTTAATTTTTTAGGTTAATACATTTAGAATTTGTATGAAAGCATTTCATTTGTAACGATCGTAGGGGAATAGAATGTCATCAAACAACAACTCACGCCCGTTGTTGGTCACTTGTAGGTCTCTTATAAAAATCAAACAGACAAACTCAAAGCTTTTGGCAAGCAGATTAATGATAGCAAATATTACACACTAAAGAAAAGGTGGAACGAAAATCGTAGAAGTAGTTTTATGCTATTATATTTATTCCTAAACATTCATGTAATTTAGTGCAGAAAACAACAGCTGGATTATCTTCATATCGGTCTGTGCAATTCGAAACTCTGTGAAGACTACAACATATCGTTAACATAGTAGATTTACAGACATTTGAAATTTTTACATTTACAAAAATATTTTTATTGGTATTGGACGGCTCCATTCAGTCTAATCTAATATCTTTTCATTCAACAACCTTTAAAACAGCCATTATAAATACTAACTCCACACCTGGCAGTGATGTATAAACACAAAACTAGCCACTTTTCGTCTTCATTGTAGTCGCGTTCGATGACGTGTTATCATTGTCAGAAGTTGGTTCCGAGCCTTTAACAGTAAACGTGACGTAGTATCTCTTGTTCTTATCTAATTTCTCTGCTGGCAACGCTATCAGCTGTTTCTCAGTACCATGAGACACTTCCAACGTCACGTGGGCCTTCCCCGAACTTGAAGGCGGTTTGGAGTTTATCTTCGGTAAGAATCCCTTTGCCTTTGAACTGGGTCCTGCTGTCGATGGTTTGGGCATTGTGTGATGGTCCCATTTGTGTGGTACTGGAAACATTAAAAACTTGCAGTAAACGTACAAATATACTAGTATTTAGCAATAACGTATAGATATACTTACTGTATGCTGCACAAGGGACTCCAGTGTACGCGTGGATAGCATGAAAACATCTATGGGTTTTACTTGTGCATAAACAGGGGTTGTCTGGTATGGCGCTCATCTTGTAAAGCTCACTTTCCCCGTATTCAAAATCAATTGGCCTTTCAGGAAGATTATCCAAATGCTTTTTACCACTTTTCTGTAACTTTCTCAAACTCTCGTACAGGAATTTTTCAAAACTGCTAAAAGAGAAATCTGTTTTGTTGTACGGTCCCAAGCCAACGTTGGAAAGGCTAGATTTATTGTACTCTTCAATTGATCTCTTCACTAGAACGGCTTCATTCGCCTTACTGGTTCTTATTTGTAGGCGCTTCAGTTCTAACAGATGCTGAAATATCTTCCGTTCGCAGTAATACCTGAAACATATCATCATTTTAAAAACCAAAAGTTGTTCTTGATAGGCATTATCTTTATAAAACCGATCGGAATCTATCTTTGTAACAATAGTAACCTCCAGTATAGGTATTCTTTGTGAATCGTATAGCGAGGTAAAGTAGACGTCAGTGAAGGTTGCCCAAGACCTTAAATTCTAGTAGCCAATGTGATATTGACCTAGTTTCTTACCTTCTCATGTTGGTTTGAATTCGCTGTGTAACTGATTTCATGTTAACGGCATACTTATCACCAGGCTTGCGCACTGGGATTCTACTATCAGATTTCCCAGAATATCTTCCGCTTGCATTTCTCTGCTGATAGTACGCGGATAGACGAGGACTGTTTATGCGCCGCTGTAATGCTCTAGGACTAGGCTCAAATCCAGAATCCATTAAACCGCTCGATTCATATCCTCTTTCAGAGTTCTCGCTCTTTGAACGAATAGTAGTTCGACTCTTCGTTCTACCTTTTTTTCGAAATCGCTTCCTGCGGCCGTTTACTTCGGTGTGACTGTATATTTCATTATCACTGACACTGGGAACTCTACCGTAAATACTGCCATCTCTAGCCAACTTTCCTGCTTCAGCCATTTCTTTGTCTTCATCTAAGGAAACCTCATCGGGTTTGCTTGTCTTTTTCAAAATACCGATAGTAGCTTCACCACTAGCTATATCTGACAGTACTTTATAACTTTCTGTTTCAAAGATGCTACTTTTCCTACTACTCCCTTGACTGTCTCTATTAGATGTCTTTCGAGTTCTCTTTGGTGTGAGCGGTAAATCAACTTCGAACTCACCACTGATGTTCTCCATTATAACTTGCTGAACAGCTCGATCTTCAGAAGAATTATTTTTGCCAATAGTTGGGGTTTCTCCTTTTTCAATATTTTCGGAGCTACTTCCAGTGGTGGATATTGCATACTCCTTTCTCTTCTCTTCAGGACTGTGACGACTCTCACTGCTGTCTTTTACTAAATTAACTCCAGTTTGCATTTCAGATTCAAGTCCTTCTTCGCCGGGAGTTACTTTTTTGCCCATTAAATGATCGGATATCTTGTCCGAATCTTTGCTTTCAAAGACTTCATCTTTAGCAGCAAATGATACTACAGGAGAACTTAACTTTTCTTGTGATTCAGATTTTTCTAAACTGGTGATATCCATACTTGTTTTATTATCACCGGATACATGACTTAATCCATCATCTGGGCCGGAAAGCACCTGGAAAGATCTTTTTCTAGGCATCTCTAAGGTAGGGCTAGGAGATTTTGATGCATTTTCTGTGGTTTTTGCTGGAGTTGGACTGAGTTCGGAACCCCTGGATTCAGTGGGTTCTGTTGATATATCTGCTTTTTCTGTACTGACTACCTTCGTTGAAGGTTCTTGTTTTGCCTCTGTAACTTCCGGTGTTAGCTCTTTTGTGCCTGCATCGTCATTTTGCGCTTTGGAAGAGTCTTTATCAGCACTTGGTGCACTTTCAGTTGCCTCACTGGCTTGTTCTTTTTCAGAAACAGCTTCTTCAAAAACCTCAGCATCTTCGGCAGTTACTTGAGCAATCGATTTTTCAGAGACTGTCCCTGAACCCTCGCTTATCTCTTTCTGGGTGAGGTTCATGTTAGCTGCCTCAACTGATACATTGTTTGATGAATCAAGAGTGACAGTAATTTCTGAATTCCCCTGCTGACTAGACTGACGTTCCATGTGTATTTGTGCTTCAGTTACAACCATATTAGTTTTTACTGATAGTGTGTCCGTTTCAGTTTCACTTTGCCCTTTACTTTTTTCGGTTTGGTTATCTTCTTTGTTGTCTATTTGAAAAGAAGGATCATTTATGGGGTCAGCAATACCTGATAAACTTACACGTTTCTCAATACTCTCGGTTCGATCTGGGCCTTCAACACTTTTGTATTTCACAATATTGACACTTTGTTTTTCTTCGTCATTTTCAATGTGAATGGAAGTTTTTTTACCCTTACGCTTTGTACTACGTCGCTCCGTTGATTCTGAACTACTGCTTTCTGTTATGGAATAATTTTTCCGCTTGCTTCGCTTGCGATGCCTTTTACTTTTCTTTTTTTCTGAGTAACAATCTGTTTCCGAGGAGCTTTCGGAGTCGGATCTGTAACGCCGATGTTTTGCATTAGCTTTGTGGTGTTTAGAAGGCTCACTCCTAGATCTATTTTTCTTAGAACTTTTATATTTTTTCTCACTGGAAGTTTCTTTCCCCATTCCATCCAATTCACTCTCGTAACCATCACTAAAACTTTTTTGTGCACGTACTAATTTTTTTCGTCTTTCTCGATGTCTATCAGAATATTTGTAGTCTGATCTTCGCCTTGACCCTTTTCTTGAATCAGATGACGAGTCACTAGAATTGCAGTTATGCTTACTCCGTCTCTTTTCGTGGATTGGACTAGAAATTTCTACTACCTCTCTCTTTTCTATTCTTATTTTGTCGTGAACATCAATTTTAGTGCTTGTTACTTTACGGGTTGGAAGGGATGTGATAGGGGCTCCATCGATCATGATTTGAGTATTTGAAAGCTTTGAAGCCGGCAAACCTCCGTGCATCTGTATGAATTTAGCTGTTGATCGATGTCCACGCGTAGTTGCACAGTCAAGTGGAGTTAAAGGATCATTCTTCGAAGACCTTGCTATCAAATTGACTGCCGCGCCGCGATCGAGTAATAATCGACAAAGATCTGCATTGTCCGTGGCCGCCGCAATATGAAGCGGGGTCCGACCCTCGTGATTGGTAGCATTTACTTGTGAAGGTCTACCATCTAATAACCACTTAACTAATTCCCGTCTTCCTGATGCTACCGCTTCATGTAACGGGAGGTCACCTTTAGAATTCCTCAGCCAAAGATTAGCTCCTCTTGCCCCTGAAACAAAGCTTTGATTAGCGTTCATTTGATTTCATTATAAAACCAACCAGGTATTGACATTTTCCCACCTAGTATTCGAACAGTTTCTATTTGTCCTTTAGCAGCAGCCGTATGTGCTGGACTGCGTCCCCTTCTGTCTTGTCTATGCGAGTCTGCCCCGTGGTCCAAAAGCGCCGCTGTCGCGTCTGCATGACCCAACGCGGCTGCGTAATGTAGCGGGGTGCACCCGTGCGAATCTGCCACGTCGACCTTAGCCCCGCACAGGCCGACCAGTGTTTCTAGTGCTTCGGTGTGGCCCCGGGCTGCAGCGCAGTGCAATGCAGTTAGACCATCCCTGAAAATAAGAGTATATTTATGTGTACGCTCCAACATGTACTATTATTATTTATAATTTATATCTTCTATCTCTCTAGTGACCATATCTACCTGTCATCGTCGTCGACCTTAGCCCCCGCCTGGTGCAAGGCGAGCACGGCGGCCGCAGAGCCGGCTGACGCAGCCCACAGCAGTGGGGTCCGTCCGTCCGCGTCTCTGACGTCCACGCTCGCGCCGCCTTCTCTCACCAGGGCACGTAGTACCTCTAATGCCGCTCCCCTACTCTGTAAAGATAATGTGGAAACGTATCGAGATTAGCTTTCCTTTTTGTTACAGAATAGGATCGGATCAAAGTCTTTGAACGAACGGTATATAAGCTTTGTAGGATTTTTTTCTATTCTTAGAAAAAAAACAGTGTCTAACATGATCAGATCATGCTATAAAAGTTATTTTTATAATGGGAAATTTACCATGATTTAAATTTTGAGCTATGCAATATTTCGAAACAGTTTCATAAGCCATGATCACGGAATAACTGAAGTCACTGCGATTTAGATTTGATTGGCATACATACCGATCTGCCCTCATTTTATGTCTTTTACTACGAACATTACCACGAGCGTTATAAATGATTCTTGTGTTAATTAATTAACCACGATAGTTTCAAAAGTTACATCATGCTAAGCCTGCTGAACTGATTTATGTTTCCTTGGCAACATGATAGGGCCAATCAAATCAAACGATAAATCGCATATGAAATTTCTTTTGTTGATTAGAAAAGGTTTTAGTTTCAATTCTAATAAGATGTTAATAAATCCGTCCAAACCCACCACCGAAATCTGGAATATATTGGAAGAACTACTTTGGAGCATCAACGGATTCCAGTCTATTCATATCTACACTTTCTATTTATCTGTGGTCAGGCTTACTAACTTATAAAATAATCTAGTAGTAAGTATATTGTTAGTGTACCTGATGATCTGTAGACGAGGGCGCACCACACATCTGAGCCGCGTAGTGGAGCGGGTAGCCGCCGTGCTGGTCGGGAGTAGCGGCGTCCGCACCCGCTGCTAACACTGCTCGTAGGGACCCCACTTCTCCGCACACTTTGAAAGTTACATTACGATTGGTTGAGACATGCTTGTTAGTTAGGTATCTACCTCCGAATAACGACATATCTATCCATGCTTGTCAAAAATATTCATGAAATGTTTGATCATGAGACACGAGACATGTCAGAGAGTTTGTACTGAAGATACAAACTCTGACATACTACCACACCAAGGGGCGTAAGGGGGACTCCAATATCTCGCCTCCCAAGCCAACCTAACCTGTGGTACACCCAGCTACACAATGAACTAGGCTCTTATGAAAATATAATAAACAATATTCATAATTTAATAAAATACAATTATTTTTCATTACTTGACACTGGCAACCAGACACAATAATTGCAATATAATAAACAATATTCATAATTTAATAAAATACAATTATTTTTCATTACTTGACACTGGCAACCAGACACAATAATTGCCATGAACAAAGAATCATCGTCCTCATCAATACAAACAGCAATAGTGACAACGAAATTATGCAAGTTTCGATCAATTTACAGCGTAAATGAGTTATTCATCCTCTTTAAGCAAACGAGGATAGTCAGAATTTTTGTTTGGGACAGTTTGTGGAAAACTTTGATAATCGAATATGAACTGGGGATTTACACCCATTTATCAGTCTGAGGTGAGCGCGCTTGACCTGCATTAATCATTAGCTTGTCAATCTAATATGACCTTTAATTCTCATCAGGCTCGTAAAGTCGTAGACATGCTGGGCAGTTCAAGGGCACGACCTTGCCTGCCGCTCAATACCACCGGACGGCCGGTTAATATACCGGACACCCCCTAACCCCCTTGGGGTGAAATCAGAAATTCTTGATGACTTATGTTGCGGTATTTGCTTAGCCGCATTTCTTGCTGTATTCGCCTAATGGTTAGTATGTTATTACTGGTTATGATTAAATTATGAAATAATTAAAGAAATCTTGGTATCTTAAGACTGTAGTATAAATCTTACGCCTATAAAAACAGTGGAAAATCTTAGTTAAAACTCAATGTTTATTCATTGTATTGCAACAGCTTTGAACCAGTTGAAAGGGCTATATGTAGGACTGTCTGGTAAAAAAAGCAGGTTCATTTCTTGGTATCGGAAGCTCATTCCACATGCAAGCCGGATCTTCTTTGAAAGTAAAATTATGCAGATAATACGTCCATCGGAAGGAACAAGGTCAAGGTGGAGGGTAGGAAGGTAGATCTCAAAACAACGGAAGCTCGAACGGAAGCCGAAGTGACCTCGAATACTGTTGCTGTATAATTTTTGTGATACCTTTGGTTTATGGTTACGCGTTTTACATAAGATAATCTCATATGCCTGTAAAATTATGTTGTAGTTAAATAAGCAGAAGTTTTATCGCAGAACCTTAGGGTATATTTTATACGGTAAAAGTACCAGATATTATTTTATCCCTTTTTACCGTAAAATATTTTGTCTAATGGCTAGGCCGATTACAAATCCAACGCTGATTTGTTGGAAACACCTAATGAATTTGAGATTCGACAAGATAGCTCGTGTCGTTTTGCCATATTGTTGAACGTAGATCGTTAAACAATCGGCATAGGCAATTTTGCCGCCGCGCCACCCCGTTCTGAAATCGGATGATTCTGCGATCCGGCGGCGACTCATATACTTGTACCTATACTTGCAATTCGTCGCGTGCGTTATATGATTTAGTTCTAAAGTCCTAAATAAACGATCTATAATCACTAAAAGTCCGTGGGAAAAAGTATATAGTAGGCTTTAAGAGTTCTCTTATAAATAGGATGTGTTTTTCTCCATAAGCCTCCCAACCTTTCTGAGTGATTGCAACTAATTAGCAGCGCTCGCGCTCGCAGTCGACCGCAGCTGAGGGACGATAACCGCGAAGGCAACACACAGTGACACCCCTTGGATAACTCACTAGACAAGACAAACAAGCCTGCGGTCTCGTGGCAGATAGCGCCGCCGCCGCCGCCGTTAAGTTTACAAAAGCATTTCTTATGAGAACTCGTAGCTCCTCGGTCTAGATAACGTTTTATAAATTCTTGGTAGTTCACTTCACGCTTTTGCGAAATTTTTTGCGGTTTTCAATAATATGATAATGAAAAGCTGAATCTGCTAAATATTAGGTATATTGATATTTATTAGATACAAAATCTCTAATACATTAATATGACGACCGATGTGGCGCGGTGGGCGAAGGTCCGCCTGGACGCAGGAGGATGCGGGTTCGATTCCCGCCTCGGAACAATTATGTGTACGATCTGCAGATATTTGTTCCGGGTGTTCTGGTCGTTTTTCTATGTATAATAAAAAATATCTATCTATGTAATATATAGTATTATGTATATCAGTTATCTAGTACCCATAACACAAGCTCTGCTTACCATGGGGCTAGATAATGCTGTGTGAATTGTCCGGCATTATTTATATTTATATATATGTATTAGAGATTTGACCATTGAATTAAGGTTAGTTTTATCGTAGATTTGCGGTAAATTACTCGTTACTTGGGTATTTTACTTTATACATAGAATGCATATTTATAAAAAAATGTTTTAGAAACGAGCAATTATGGTATCTTGGACCAAAGCGCTTGGGAAGACATCTAACAAACCCAAACTCGATGGAGTTACGTCGTTTCGTTTAGGAGTTCCTATGACCACCTTCTATCTCCATCATAATCATACCAGCTCGATAACCATAATGTATTGTAACCCAACTTAAGTATGCCAAATTTCAGCTCAATCGGTTAAGAATAAACGTTTGTATGAAATAAAGTATTTGAAGCTTCAAAAAATTACGTTTGTATGAAATAAAGTATTTGAAACTTCATGATAACTGGTTTAAAATTAAGTTGCAATATTTGTCCCACACAAAGTAATAACACTTTGCCTCCACGAAAGCCCCAATTCAGTCCCATAAATTTTCCCTGAATACGTCCTTTTATTAGGCGTTTTCTAATTAGTAAGCAATTTTCCGTTTCATATTAGTTATCAACGAACACCATTTTGTAAATATATATTTGTAGTGTAAACACAATGTGTTTAAATGCTTTACCTAAGTTAATGATGTATGCAACGTTAATGAGGCTACAATTGCATGCTATAAATCTAAGCAGCAACAACACTACAAATTACCTCAAGGCTTG
This sequence comes from Eupithecia abbreviata, assembly GCA_943735965.1. NCBI lineage: Eukaryota > Metazoa > Arthropoda > Insecta > Lepidoptera > Geometridae > Eupithecia > Eupithecia abbreviata. The sequence goes on along the minus strand of OX030991.1, from coordinate 5,349,340 downwards.
GTAAATTTCAGCATTCTATGTTTTAAAATTATTTTACAGCGTCTATAGCCTCGACGATTAATGTTTCTCGAGCTACTATGACTTAGGCACGGCAAGACTTCGCCTAAGCATGGATATAATTAAAAAACCATGTCGTCAAAGCCGTTCATACACCTCGAAATACTTGAGGAGACTTCTGGACAAATTTATTCGTGGTATTAAACAAAAATAAGTTGCTAATAATGTAAACTAACGTTATGTTCTTCAAACAACTAATTTATTTTAGCTTTAGAGCCTTACTCCATCACCTTGGGTTAACCTTGAACCGTGTGGTGCGCCACGAAACAATTGAAAATCGATTCAAGTTAACTCATCACTTACAAGACAGCTTTATCTGGTGATACTTCCGTTCTTCTGGTGAGTTTAAACCAGGGGGAACCTGGTTAATCCCCTGGGGATCCCAGTCCCTTTGTATTTGGTGAACTTATCACTGCCCGAAAGGATCCCTAAGACAATAAGTACCTAGGTAAAGATGGTTAAGACACATACGTCCCTCATTTCTTGGGATCTACGGTGGGATAGCGTCTGTAAATCTATCAATATTTGCGTTGGGGGTTTCAAAATAGATTCTTACCAGTGGCCCAATGTACAACTGTATGGTGCTCGTCATCCCTCGCATTAACATCAGCCCCCGCGGCAAGTAGAGTCTGCACCAACGGCACGTTCCCGTGGACGACAGCCAAGTGCAAGGGCGTGAGGCCGTCAGCGTCGCGTGCGCCGGCCAGTGCTGGTGCGGCCATCAGCACGCGGTCAGCGCAGTTGGCTCGGGCAGCCTGGCTGGCGGCGGCGCCGCTGGACGCGCAGTAGTGGAGAGCGCAGCGCAGGCCTCGGTCTCGCACGCGGACTGTTGATGGCTGGTGAACAACAAACGGATGCTTCATCATCATCATCAATCTATGTTAGTCCACTGCTGGACAAAGGCCTCCCCCAATGAGCACCAGCGCCCTGTCTTCAGCTTGACGCATCCAGCATCTACCTGCAGTCTTTCGAAGGTCGGAAAGGATGCTTATGCCATAGTATTCAGGTATGATTGGCACTTTGAAATTATCGTGGTAATTAACACTAAAGTTTTTTAAACGGGACATGTACCATGATCATGGCGCATGAAACTGTGCCGAAATATTGGAAAACTCAAAAATCAAATCGAGGTAAATATCCCGTTTTAATTACTTTTATGATTGGCGTCGCGAAAATATAATGTAGAGAAAGAAGGGTACCTACGAGTCTCCTACTCGTAGGTACTGTTATCGAAATATTAATAGAGATAATCCAATAAATAAATAAAATCATATTTGACCTACATATCATATTGGTCCAACAAACTAAATTAACTTTGTAAAATATACCTAAGCACGATATTTACCTAGCCCTCTTGAAGTAAATGTATTGGATAAGAATGAGGAAAATTAAGTGGGTGTGTTATTAAAAATGTAAAACAAGTTCACATTAGAAAGTTGAAACTTGGAACATATGACTATGACCTTATGAAAATTAATTATGTATTTCGACTAACAGAAAGTTGGACGATGATTAATGATCCTCTAGGCTTTCGAGCGGGTCGGGAGGCCCTCGTTAATACTTAATAATGAGTCAAACAGGTTGGATAGTGTGCGGTACTACACGTCCTTACACTACACGTGTTTCTAGACAACCGATGCGGAGGGTGAATATCCCCCACCTGCCCACTAAGTAGGTATGGTTTTAAAAGCTACAATAATAATGAGGTTACTTAAATTATTTTTTATGATATCATTGTTGAAGCTACCTTTTCAGCTTCATTGTGTTTTTTGCCTTTATTGCTTTTAGGTAGACAATACTTTTTAAAGGTGGTCTATCTTTTAGGTGTCGATAGTTATTGCCTTTAAACATGCCGATAGTGACACCGGCATGCGACGTCGCCAGTGACGTCACATGCCCACATACACGAGGAAATGCTACCCCATTGTGCTCTAGTCGAATCACCTATTGATTGACTTTAACCCCTTGCGGCTACCAGCGAGCTCACTGCATTCCTCGAACACAATCAAATACCTAACAGCTGAATTTGTAGGGCTCACGAAATGCATGCTAGTAACGATGCTTATTTCAGAAACTAGACTTAATTCTGAACTTCTGTTTGGACCACCGCCTATCAATATGGTTCGAAAACATATATAACGTATAACGTTGGAAATTTGAAGTGGCCTCGAAGTTAGTTCAGGAGTTAATTATTACAAAAACATAGACCGAACATAGGCGTTTGAGTGCAGGTTGTTGCCTTAGACCGATGTTTACAAGGGGGTTATACCTCCGACCAACCACGGCGTAACATCGCGTGTTTGCGCCACCAAAGCTTTTCTTATTTTCATGAAAGCGCACCTTAAAAATACGTATTTAACGAACGTGGTCAGTTTTGAGATGATTTGGGGTGATTTCTATATGAGGATGATGAGAATGAGAGACTCACATCCTTATTGAGAATTTCGACGACTCCTTTGTAGTCCGCCTGCTGGCAGGCGTACATGAGAGGAGTGCAGCCCTGGGGCAGCGGAGCACTCACATCGCCCTTCTTATTACCCTCCACCTTCTCGCGCTTGATCTTAGACTTCTTGTCGAGGAGGTCGCCCTTGTAGCGGTCCTTGGGTTTCTTCAGGATGCTCGGGATTGGCTCCCCTTTGCCGCTCCGGGCGCGCTTGTCCATAACAAAGGGAGTTAGGGTCTAGTTGGTAGTGAGATTGAAGGGCGCGCGGCGCGAGGGCGGGCGAGCGCGGAGGGCGCGAGCCTCCGACTGGCCGCGAGCCTGCCCGCTCGGACAGCGCGCTGGGCGGCCGGCGGCGGCGCCACGCAACGCCCGCCCAACACCTAACCCGCGTAAAGCAGGTCACCGTCTCTACAATTCCTTTTTTTATGAAATACAACTCGAGTGATTGAATAGTACGTTTTTACGGTGCCTTTGACACATTGACATAATTTAGCTGGGTCGCGTAATAAAAAAGTAGGTACTTATGTTATTTTAGTACTCGTTAAGGTACATATTAAAAGCCTGAGACCGAAATCAGCAACAACGATCAAATTAAATTTATATTATGTTATGTTTCCTTTTATTTTTATGTTGGAAGGAAGGTAAAGATTATTTTTCAAGATTAGGCTCCAACATTACTATTTCTGACGTCAATTCATATCGCATGGTCTACCTTCAGTAATTTCAGTGTCCATGAACTTTCAGTTCCGAACTGCCCAAAGCTACAGCTATGCTATAAAGCCTACAATCATAATTATATTAGGCCAATTTACCTTTCGCAATCTTTATAAGAGTAGGTACCTAACAAAATGAAATTAAGCTTTAATCTTACCTTAATTCTACACGAAAAATAGGTTCAAATTTCGATAATTTTAATATAAAATAGCTAATCCTAAAGATTGGAGCTTGATGTGGTACAAAATAGAGAAGTGTGGAAGGAAGGCAGGAAGCCTTTTGCCCAGCAGTGGGACAGAACGGGCTTAGAAAAAATCTAAAACATCTAAATCGAGACCAATGTCTCCGCGCATAATTTTGACGGTGGTTGGTGGGGAACATAACGACTGTCAGTAAGTTGTACTCCTCATTCAATAAATAATATCCCTCGCCGAAGAGCTGACCCCTCAAAATATGAATTCAGTACCACGACTGTTGGGTAAAGTTTTCCAATTGTAAATAAGGGGAGAAAGGTGACGCATACCAGCCTGGCACGCCAGCGACCGGCGATCGTAATCACCTAGACGCAGCCATTAAGAAGGTACGTAGTACGCAAAACCTACAGATGATTTTGCGCCGATTTCTAGTGGTACTTTGATAATAATCCAAGGACTGGTTGACTAATGAAAATAAAACTTATTTGATTTCAATCTCAATGTCAGAGAATGAATGTCTAGGGGAGTAAAATATAATATTTCTCTGCAATCCATAATAATAAATAAATAATGCTGGATAACCCACAAAACAACACCTAGCCCCAACTTACATATTCAATCGCAATAAAGCAAAACACCACCACAAGTGGGTGTACTCATGCTCTACTATAAAACTGATGTAAACGCAATATATTATACGTAATCCTATTCAAAATTTCAAACGAATATAGTCTACGATGCTTGTAAAGGAGAGAAAAAAATAGACAGTGTACTTCATTTTCCTCGTCGCATAGCGTGTCCTAAGAACTATGATTCCTGTCGACTTTAATATTTACAGTATCTGGTTTCTCTGGTTTAAGTAAGACACGATATACCAATATAAATAAATAATGCTGGACAATTCACACAGCATTATCTAGTAAGCAGAGCTTGTGTTATGGGTACTAGATAACTGATATACATAATACAATACGTTATATAGATAGATATTTTTTATTATATATAGAAAACGACCAGAAAACCCGAAACAAATATCTGCAGATCGTACACACAATTGTTCCGAGGCGGGAATCCCGCAACTTCCTGCGTCGCAAGCGGACCTTCGCCCACTGCGCCACATCGGTCGTCTATATTCGACGTTATGGTCGGATATAATGCTAAATTCTTTAAACTTGTGCTATGGAATCCACGCTGTTATAAGCCAATATATTTAAGTTAACGCGACTCTACATTTTTACCTGCTGTACGTACAAAAACTGAGCATTTTTATTTTTAAGCTTGGTTGAACACGGTTTGACCAAAGCTTTTATATTGTTAGCTTGTATAATATACCTTTTATTTTCTCACGCCACGCCAACCTGCGTGGCCTACTTCGAAAGTAAACTCTCGTGCTTTTGCGTAGTTTCCCTTAGATCTGAGGACTGACCCACTGCCCTCGATGCGAAATTAAATGCATAGTTAATGGTCTTCCATTTTACCAGTCCGCATTAAACATAATTTTTATTACTACATACCAAATTCGGACACGAACTGCGCTTTTACGAAGCACTGGACACACATATGTATATACATACGAGTACATACATATAATGCCATGCGTCTGTAAAAGAAGCTGCAGGATGTGGCCCCTTCGGTTTACAACGATTTTTTGATAATTATACTGCTTTCTCATTAATTATGATTTAAATTTGTATGTACCTACTTTGTTATGAAGTTGTGAAAAATATAATGAATAATTCATAAATTATTAACACCACCAATAGTAGATTAACTTAAACAATATTATGTATATGTATATTACTTTGACATAAGGCACTCATGTAATTATATAACACAACTAAGTACTCCTTTGCGTTCCTATAGTTGAAAACAAATGAAATGATGTAGAAGTAGACGGCTATTTATTTTCCTAAAACCCATTATCTAGCGTAAGTCCTGAAACTTTCCTTTATTTATAATAACGATTTGGTTATAATATATTATTTATTATATATTATAACCAAATCGTTGATTTGGTTTGCAAATATGAGCAATAATTGTCAGTACCTAAGTTCCTTACATGATTCATGCCTCTTAGTAGGTACACCTAATTGGTCAAGCTTTGCAAAATGTTTATTTATAGACTGCTTCACAATAGATTAATCATAATCACGGTAAAAGATTGCGAGGTTAAGTGTTAGGCAATTTAATGTAGGGCACAAGTCGACCTGGTTTATCGATACGGTGTTTGCTTTACGTGTTTACCCGAAGCACACCTTGTGCGCATTATGCACACTCAACATTTGACGTGACAGCATTTGCAACTGATGCAGTGAATCAAGGACTTGCGGAGCGAGCATCTTGCGAGCTATATTAGGTACGATACTCTCTAATTAATACGATGATTAAGCATCTGGCTTAAGATGCTGTCTTAGAGCTCTACCCACGTTTTGCAAGCAACACACCTCACCTAGTCACCACCGTTAACTCAGTGTGCAGTTGGTTTGCTCGGCCCAGCTCCTTTTCCCGTTTGCTTCCATATAAGAACCTTTTTGTAATCTTGTACCTCGCTGCCTAATGTTCCGATTTCACGACGTAATAAAGCATGTTCAGCACATAAATCTGTCACAATTTAGATTAACAGGAACTAGTGTTTTGTTTAGGCATGGAGGTAATAAAAACGGTGGAAGGTCACCACTTGGGTCAGCTGCTCAAGTAGGTACCTATCCAGGTTACAGACTTAGGTGCTTATAGCCGGTGGCCACTGGCCAGTAGTCAAGTAGGTCAGCGATCAATTCTGATAAGGAAAAGCTTACCTGATCGCGATTATATGGAAATTATACGATAATCCTAACCTCCGTGTAGCGAATATTGCATAGATTGGTCAACTGATTTTCACGACTACAAAACGTAGTGGCAGACGAAGTTCAGAAAGAGTCACCTAATTCCTTACTGGAGTTATTTGGTTGTTAAACATTCCTCTATTCCTTAATAAAAAACAAAAAACAAGATAAATATTCTACATTGGATAAAATTTTACAGTCGGACATACTACATTTAATTTTAATTACTTAAAATTATGGTCGCAACTAAACGATTTGATTAATAATATATCTCTATATATTATTCAATAGATCAAATCGTTTATTGGAAACAGACGAAATATAGATGTCGTATAAGTTTATTTTAGTAACAAAATGTAAATTTAAAGGTTTATAAATAAATAATATCTCTATATAGATCTGCACCTCTCTAGCTATCTAAAGCACTAGGCAAGTTTTCCAAAGTTAATCAATAATAAACGTGCTTTTTAATAACATCGGCTCTAGGTATTTTACTCACCTCATAAAAACTTTCGTTCCATTTTCAAGAAACATGCACATAACACTAGGTAATTTAACTTCGCACAAATGTTTGAAAGTATTCCACTGGCTGTCAGTCAATCAACCTTAACCTTCTGCAGGGGCCAGATGACTGAAACTACACCACCTGAACAGGGTTTTAGTAACTTTGAATAGAAGCTTTGTAATTTTGTCTATCAATGCTAAGATCGCGTGAAACGCGTCGACAATAAGTTCAGTGTCCATCGTGGTAATTGGTAAATAAACGATGCTGACAGGGCCTTCGTAATGTGGCGTATGAGGCGAGTTGCCATGGCTACCCTGGCGACGCCGTTTAGACGTTGCCATGGCTGGCGTAGGGCTGATTGCTCCTCGTGCCACACCGTACAAGGTTATCCTGAACAAGTTTTTGAGGGTTTATAGAGGGTGAGGATAGATCAATTTAGGTAATGGGTGTTCATTTGTTTGATTCCATTTGGCTGTTGTCTCTTTCTGTAGTGCAAGGGGTCTGTTTCACGTATGTGTCTTTCCGGCATAAGTTTAGATTGACCTTAATTTCTACACGAAGAATAGAATACATGCATCGGACGCAGACTACTTTGACTCTAAAGTATAGCTCGGCTATAAATGTTTTCTTTTAGATTTAATAAGACATGCAGCTTTTGGAATTCTTGAATCTTTTAAAATACTCTGAGCTCTGAATTTAATTAAAAAGGTAGAGTTCTTTCGAAACACATTTATTTAAGGACACACTTTCCATTGATACTTCTTCTACCAGCAGGAGTGCAGACATCACCCACACTCGAATTTTCACTTAACCTACTGGGCACTGTTAGCCTTACACAGCTGACGACCAAAGTGGTAGCATTGACCCCCAAGGTCGCTGGTATAGGGTCCATGAATTTGCAAGGTTCGGTAGAGCCTAACTTCTCACAGTTGCTGTTCCATGAAACAAAGCCGTCGACGACGCAAGGGTTTTTCTCGCAGACGGGGATGTCTGAGCCCTGTTTTAGGACCAGGTACTCGCCTTGGGCGCAGGGACCTTTTCGGTAGGCTGGCCAGCAGGCGTCCGAGGTGGGGTGGTAGATAAAGGCTGTAAAGAAATAAGAATATAATTAGAAACAAGGTAATCATCTGAGCCAGCAAGTTCCAGCCAATGGAGATTGTAAGAGCATGAGATTTGGCGGTAACAAAACACCTTGTCTCAAAGTAAGTAGGTACTTGACCGCGCTTGCTTTAATTCGAAATGGTAACATCCCATTCTTCAACGAGCTCGTTTGGCCGGAGCGGATTCTCTATCCATAGTATTTTTATGTTTAACGTAAAGAAAACTTACCAGGTCTGCAATCACAAATCCAATCGTCCTTCTGGTCTCCAGGATAGTACAGCTCGTTGACTGGGCACATCGCTGGAATGAATACTGGTATTCGATTCTGAAAAAAATAAGGATATATTTTAATAAACCTTATTTACAAGGGAGTTTTTCACGAACCTGATAAAAAACATATAAACATTTACAAAAAATAACACATCTAATTAACAAAGACAAGTTGATAACTTGCACAAATTCGTTGTAAACCCACGCTTCTGGTAGTTAAAAGAAATATAATTAAGCAAAAATATGTGAATTGTGAGGTAATACGTTTTATTTCCATAAGGTATGGCTGGGCAGGATCCGAAGCGTTCGCACAAAAAATTACATTGAATAAATATATTTAGGTCATCCAAAGTAAGAGGTTGAACTGGTTCAATCTACCGTAAGAAGCACTTACAAATTCAATAACCGGTTCGTTTTTGGCAGGTTCGGGATGTTTAGGTATTTTCACGATTTACATTATCTGTGGATAGGATTTTGTATGGCGCGAGACAGATATTTTGACTGGGTTATGCCTATCTCACAAAATGCTGTGAAATTATTCAAGGCTTCTGGCTTGAATTTAACTTATGTATGTTATATAGTACCTAGTTACGTTTGGGGTGCTTTACGTTGAAGGGCAAGGGGGTAGGTACTTATTCTTACCTAAGATTACACTACTGACCCAAGAGACTGACTCTATATTATATGGTATGATTTTAACCACACAATAAAGTACATAGAATATGGACATGCAAATTACTGCTAAAGCTCTGCGCTTATTAATCCAATACAGCCAGGTCAAAATGTGCATTCAATTGGACAGAAACTCGTTACCATAGGACATTTTATAATGACAAAAGGGAGTCTGGGGCCCCGGGCGGCATACGTAAGAGGTAACAAGCGTTACGATTTTGGAATAGGAAATTTATAAAATATATATATATTTGCAAAAAAGAAATGTAGGTTTTAAAAATATTGCCCTCGCGCTGGCAATATTTTTAAAACATACAGCCTATTCGAGATTTTCAAAGGCACGTGTTTGAATGCCAGACCTTGTGTTTTACCGCTATATCAGCAGGGTGGCGAGCGGTGCCACATGTTACCTAAGGTGCGCCATAACGAGAATTTATGATTCAAACAATATATTTAGAGTGAAAAGAAATTTTTCTTTTAGCTTCTATAATTATATAAAAAATATATGGTAACTTACTACCGTCCACCGCAAAAAGTTTCGTAATTCGCCATTATTAAGCCGGTCGGCCCCAGGTGGCGCTACGCCACTGGTTAGGCTTACAGCATAATACTTATTTCACTTTAAAATCTGCGGTCCTTCGATTCATATTTTTTCCTACCGCTTACGGTCACAGCGTGTGGGACCTAAACAATAGAGGCTGGTAGGGGCCGACCGGTAATTGGATTGGCTGCCCCGCCTATTTAATTTTTTTGTTAGTTTATATATACAATCAAATATTATACAATTGAAGCACACAATAATTAAAACTAGACTATATCCCTAAAATTTGTGTAGACAACAGGTTCAAAGCAGTTCTATATGAAACAAATAAACTAAATGAATTTAAAAGTAAATATGGTAATTATATTATAAAATATGTAAACATGCATTATTTTTTAAATTACATGTGTTATGTTTAAAGTTCAAGTATTTTATTCAACGGACATAATGTCTTTGAGCATTGAACCATATCTGATTTGGTTGAATGCTCAAAGCATAATGTGCATAGTAACTGTACATTAGTAATCCAACCATATCGAAATTTCGCAGCGGTAGATAAAAAAGTGTGTAAAGCAGGTAAAATAAATAGCGGCGAATACTTTGGTTTAACCATTTATTAAATCAATGTATGTAAAAAAAGTAGTTCCCATGGATTTCCCAGGGGAGAAATAACGTTTAACATCGCGTAGGAAGCCACGAGTAGAAACTAGTATTATATGATGTTAGAAAAAAACAAGATAAGCTAAAGTACCTAACTGTGATGGATTTAGCCTCTACACGGCCCTAAGTACCTACCTACTTTATTGTAGAATTAATCACTTGAACAACATACATAGGTAGGTACCTATCTATATTACGTTCATGTAGGTAGCGTCCTTGGAGTTACCATGAAATCTAAGGTAAAACCTACATATAAGTGGGGTACATGATCTATCTGTCTATTCGCCCGACGGGAAATTATTGAGGTAAATTTTTGGTTCGATTCTATCTACAATTGATTATAACAATTTTAAATAATTATTTTTTATTAGCATTCTCAATATTACAATCAGCCTTACCTCTTTGTTTTTTAAATCCGGATTTTCCTCAGACTCGGGGAATCCGATCGCATCATTCTTATCCTTTTTTTGCGTTGAAACACAAAACAGTAAACATAAGAAAAATACACTTTTTATTAGGAACATTTTAGTTTAACACTATACGAGTAACTTAATATTTATTTGATTTGAAAAGGACTCTAAATATTGACTAGAAGATAAACTAAATTGTATAATAAACTAAATAAAAAACAAATTCCGAAGCGAGCTCGGCTAAAGAGGTCTTGGAAGCCACTATCGCGTGGACTGGACAAGAGGTTGGGTACATCTCATAATTATAACTTACTTATTTACTCACGTCATCGCATACAATCAAAACAAGTTTTAGATAAGCACGAGACTCTTGAGCACGATTCGAGGCTCAAAAGGTCATTATTTATGGTTTTTCTATAAGCGCTATCTGTTTGTTTTGGCTCTTGGATTCGTTAAGTTAGACAATAAGTTTATTATACTTACCTACTAATTAGAACCAACATACCTACACAAAAATGTTACTTAGGCTATTAAAGGATATGGCGCGGCGACGTGAAATCTTTTGTTCGCTACGCTAGATTAGCAAAGCGCCGTAGCACGTGCTACAAAGCTCTACGACAATATTTATTTTTTGAAAAGACAGGCAGGATGGGGTAAGAGAAAGTAAGTAAAAAAGAAAAAAGCAACTTTATACGTCTTATAGTTCCAATGAAATATTTTGTTTGTTGTACCAAAACGCGTTGAAATCTTTTGAATGCTACGAGGGCCCGGCGGCGGCACATGCTACGAAGCGCTACGATATAACCATAGCATATTTTACTACTACATGAAGGGGCCCAGACAGATTACAAAATATAATTAATCTGTAAGCTAGGGGCGGCAGGAGAAAGTTATAAATTTGTGAGGACAAGCGACGACATCGCGACAGCAATCTTGGACAAAGACTTGAAGTTCGCAGTTACTTAGACATGTGAATTTCACCGCATTACGACCTCCACTTCCGGATATCTAAGGAGTCTTATGTTATGCTACGAGGGCCAGGCAACGTCTTAGCAAGAGCTACGCAGCGCTACTACGATATATTTATCGAGAAAGACGGCTAGGGTATGGTAGGAATAAGTGAGAAACGAGGAAAGACGGCATATATATTGCCTTTTGGATAATAAATGATATCAAGCATAGAAAAAAAATAAAAAAGACAGTTACTGTTTTTTTTTGTTAATTTTTATGTGAGGATATGTCACTGCCATGGTAGTTTGTATGTCAAAGTTATTATGACAGCAGCAACAAACAAAACCAATCGAATCGAAGAAGTTTTTATGAAATTTGATTTGATTTCAACATAGATTTGAAAGAGATTTCCTTTTAGTCTGGGGGTAAAGTTTAATTTTAAATCAAGTATTCCTCTTTATTTTATAATTATAATGTCGCACAACCAAGAAGATCTAAAAGTGTACTGGAACAAGATAAACTACGCTTTTCCAATACTCAATGATACTGTGGCCACGGACTGTTCAGAGGCTGAGTACGAGGAGATTCACGAAATAATAATCGGCTTGGGCATTCAAGTGAAAATACGAGATCTAGTGCTGATTCACACTGAAAAGTATTTACGCCAACATGTCGCGCCCTTGTTCTGGTCAAAGTTTACTAAAGTAGAAGAAGAAATCAAAGGTTTTCAACTATTCAAATCAGCTGTTAACGATTTGTACGAATCCGTGTCCAGCTTTGCCCCTACACTTCAGAAACTTACAATCTTGAACAATAGTTGTAATGACAACAAGCCAATTTATGGAGAGAAGGACATAACTCTGGGCTTCAAGCAGCTTGTGAGAGCCACACTTCTTTCTCAGTTGCCGTTGGATTTTCATGTGGTAATCAACCATTTCTACAAAGTTTCATTTAATGTTTTTGATAATGAGTATGAGAATCCAGATATGGGAGAAGATGTCATGTGCTCAGGCTGCTGGAATGATTTCTCTGATTGTAATTGTGCATATATAGTTAAGGTATTCCATGATACAAACAGAAAGCTCATGGAACTCCAATTACTAGAAAGACTGGCAGGCCAGGTACTCACTAGTTTTAGCCAAGTGAGAATAGCATCACACATGCAAAAGCTATGTTCCGGCTCATTTGATGTATCACACATAGGATTTTTAGACGACTGGCTTGAAACTACAGTTATATCTTGGTTAACTAGAATATATTGTGCAGGGTCATCAAAACCTCCTATCGATGATACATACATTCAAAATGCTATATCCAAGTTCAGGCAAAAGCTTAGCTACTTGATGCACCACAGCTACACAATGCTAAGAATAGACCAGCTCTTCAGCATCATTATTGAATATCCAGATTCCCTACCTGCAGTTGAAGATATTAGAATTGGTCTGCAAATGACTGATCTGAGACCTACATTGTGTAAGAAGTTGCAAAGTGCACTAGAAACAAGACTGCTGCACCCTGGTGTTAATACTCCTGACATACTGACTGCTTACATTTCAACAATTAAAGCTTTGAGATATATTGATCCCTCAGGAGTCATCTTAGAGACAGTCACAAAACCTGTCAAAAACTATTTGAGAAATAGAGAAGATACCGTAAGAAGTGTGGTCAGTAGTCTCACAGAGGAAGGCACTGGATGCGAGCTAGCCGAGGAACTGGCCAAGTTTGCAGCCGAGCCTGAGGATGGCGATGAGGATAAAGATGAAGTGTGGGAGGAATGGGTGCCAGACCCAGTTGATGCAGACCCTAAAGTGAACTCCAGTGACCGAAGAGCAAATGACATCATATCCATGCTTGTAAATGTGTATGGAAGTAAGGAACTCTTTGTCAATGAATACAGAACACTTTTAGCAGATAGGTTATTGGCTCAAAATGCCATAAACACCGAAAGGGAAATAAGATATTTAGAGCTGCTAAAGTTAAGATTTGGAGAATCACAACTTCATTTCTGTGAAGTGATGCTGAAGGATATATCAGATTCTAAAAGAATAAATACTCTGATACAACAGGAAAAGAGTATTGAAGAACTGAATAAAAAGTTCATGTCTAGTGCAATGATCCTGTCTGCGCAGTTCTGGCCCCCATTTAAAGATGAAAGCTTAGAGCTCCCAGAAGAAATAAAGCAACATTTAGAAGCCTATACCAAATCATTTGAAGCTCTGAAAGGCAATAGAACATTGAGTTGGAAACCACATCTTGGCAATGTAAATATTGAAATAGAAATTGGTGAAAAGAAATTGGACTTGACTGTGTCACCATTTAATGCAACTTTGATAATGCACTTTCAAGATAAGCCAGAGTGGTCAATAGAGGAGCTCCATCAGGTGATGAAAGTGCCTGTCACAGTTTTGAGGAGAAAAATCACATACTGGCAATCAATGGGACTGATTGCTGAGAAAAGTCCCGATCATTTTGTTTTGATAGATGGTTCTGATCCTAACAAAGGTTCCGTCTCCACAAACCAGGTGCAGGACATGATTTGTGAAGATGATGAAGCCGAGAGTGCAATGGCTTCAGCTCATGACCAAAGGGAGTGTGAGCTGCAAGTATTCTGGTCTTACATTGTAGGCATGTTGACCAATCTGGACTCACTACCTCTGGACCGCATTCACCAGATGTTGAAAATGTTTGCGTCACAAGCTCCAGGCACTGAGTGCAGTCTACAAGAGCTCAGGCAGTTTCTGGACACCAAAGTCAGAACCCATCAACTTGTCTTCCAAGGAGGAATGTATAAACTACCTAAAAATTTGTGATAGGTAACATTATAATATCAATAATGTAAATATTTTGTATTTAGGTGAAATCAATAAACTGAATAAGTTTACATAACTCAACTTTATTGATGTATTTTCCAATGGTTTAATACAAAAAAATGGTTACAGTGGGTCAACCAGATTACTTGTTACAATTTTATATGTGACAACTTTCAAAGCCTTACACAGCTTTACAAAAACATTGAACAATTAATAAATTAGCCACAAATACATTAATACCACCACATTGATAAATTATAATTTAAAACTAATTAATGTGTGTGTTAACAATACATATTTTACTGTGTCAGTCTTAACATCTATTATAAATACTGATTAAAATTACATAGTGGAAATAAGCAATTGAAATATGTAATAGTAATTTTTTAAAATCTTTTAAAACTAAAATTTATACTGAGAAACAATACGGATTGTTAAGATTTAATTGGAATGCAACAAGATAGTAATGTCTGATAGGCAAAATAATAAATGCATAAAAAATAAAATCTCAAAACAATCATAAAAGTTTAAACAATGGAATGTTATATTTTCTATACAATAAACAAATGATAAAGGCACTTTACAGAGATGATAATACCAATAGAGCATCCTACACAGAATAATAACAAGCCAGCAAAAAATGATAATTATTATCTTTCCAAAGATGATATAAGTTTTAGATACTGTGAACTACAGGAGAAATAATACTTTAATGTATATCAATAGGCAAATAATAAATAGTATAACAAACCTACAACAGTTAAAGCTCTATATCTAGTTTACATATTTACAGAAAACTATAAAATGTTGGACATCTCATCATCTCAACATAAGTGTATGTACGTAGTTAACCAAAGTCGAACTTGCGTACAATTAAATTACCAACTTTACGACACTAAAGCTTAAACATTATTAAGTACATAAAATGATAAAGTCCATAGTTTATTAATCTCTTACTGGACGAATTAAGTAGCGTTGTTTTTCAACATAAGTTAGAACATATAATTTGACGCCTTAGAAATTAGAATTGAGTTAGTATAATCATTGAAAATACTATTCGTTTTAAAGCATTGTATAAATAAATTAGTTAAATGTAATTTCATAAGCAGATCTAGCATTCCAAAATGTAGCTTCCCAAGCATTTTCAGTAATTATCAGCTACATGTCAATGAGGCTTTTATAATACTTGGGCCACATTTTCACTTCAAACAACTGATTCACATAACAGAACATAGTTATGTTGAGAGAAGTGAATCAGTAAGTGTATGATTTTACATTTTAAAATGTAAAATGTATAACTTTCCTTACAAATTAATTAAGATCCGAACTAGACTGAAAAAGGAAAATAGAACCAATACAGTGAAAAAAATATAACGATTTGTAATTATTCCATAACATATTTTCAGTCTTTATCGGGGAGGCCGAATTTTAAGAGATAACTCATCACTTTTCTTAGCACAACCAACGGGTTGTTAAAAATACAACTGAAAATACTTGAAATAGACGTATAAATAAACATCAGGCTGTTTGTGCTATGAATACAAATGACACCAAGCTTCGGTAATTTTTATACAAGTTTTCCTGTTCTGTTGGAAAAATTATTTGCGTTAAAGATAAGAGGTAACGCATTTCACTGGTTTATTAGACGCGAAAGAGTGAGAGCATATCAGTTTGTGGATCAAGATGACTGCACACACTAACGACAGGAAATATTCTAAGCATGTGTATCTGAAGTTTTATTTTGACCGCTATTTCACCGGTTCTTCCTAAGTGGCGCTGTCGGCAGTATCATGGGCGAGGATGTGACGGGGGCAGTGTTTGGAGCAGAGGGCACTTGGCCTGTCAGAGGGCGTTTGAAGGGGCCGAGGCGTTTGGAGGGACGCGGAGACACGCTGTGGGGTTCGGTGGTGCTGGTCCAAGGTTGGTCTAGGAGCGCCGCCGCTAGCCGCCCGGTGCCTTGATCTGCAATTGATAACATTGGTTAACATTACTTAATATTTCCGGACAACGTCCGTCAATCGTCGTCGCCATTTCGTTTACCAAGCAATAAAAATAAAAGCATTCGTTTGCGGTTACATCGGTGTCTTATCTGTCTAGTTTGTCTCGTGCTCGCTTACACAAGTATATACTTTAAATGGAAAGAAGTGAGATGTGTTGCAAATACCGTCGTTAGTCGCTTGTCTTGGTAGCGGGTCTCGGGGAAGCGCTTGAAAGTGGCCGGTAGTGTATGTTGCTGCGTCAGTTCCTTCAAGGTCTGTGCTCACTCGCACGCTATAAGCGATATAGATACACAAAAATAGCGATGTAGATAGACTACATAAACAAATGAATGTGTTGTACATACCGTCGCTAGTCGCTTGTCTCGGCAGAGGGTCTCTGACGCGCTCCACGAAGCGTTCAAACGTAGTCGGCAGTGTGTGATGCTGCGTCAGTTGCTGTAGTGTCCGCGCTCGCTCGCTGTACGCGTGTTGGTAGAGAGGCATGGTCGCTCGAACGCTGCGGCCGCCGGCGACGCCCGCGCCGCGTATCAATGCGCCCGCGCAAGATAGACGGATGATGCTTTCTTCCCAAATTGGACCGAATACGCACACCTACGAAATGAATTTATTATGTATTGTTCAAAGAATTAAATATTCATGTCATTCAGCGACAAAACAGGGTTTTTGCCAAAATGCGTCGTGATCGAATATGGTAGTAACATGAATTATCGTAAAATTCATAACATAACATATTTACATTATTTTTTGTTAACATTCTTTGAATACAAAGCACAGATCAAGAGGGTCATTATTATGTTGCCGTTTACTAGCGCAGCATAAGCGTTGAATAATAGTTGTTGATATCTGTTTTTTGGAGACTTTGAGCCCGTTGACTCCCACTTCTGGTAACTTTCTTCGAGTGTTTGATTTTCACATCTCGAGAAGAACCTGAGCAGGTTCAAACTGAAAACCAGCGTTGTTTCGCGCCACTCGTAGTTCAGCGCAGAGCAAATTTATTTTATTTATTTTAAATGTACTGTGTAGTTAGTTTGTACTATTATTATTTATGTTATTGTACGTAACCTGTTTATGGCCAAATAAATTTATCTTTAAGAACTTACATCGGGTTTCCTAGACACGGTACATCGCAGCAGACCGCCGGCCAGTGGGTAGAGGACTATAAGTACGTCGCAGAACTGCGTGGGCAGAGTGTCCCGTTTGTACGGCCGCCAGTGCTCGCTCCATACCACATGCACTTCATCGTTGCCTAGGTGACGGGTCTGTGGACAAACAAGTAATACTTTAACAAGGAATTAAATGATAAATTAATCATAGAACATTCCTTTCTCCTGTCGCTAGGCATCTCAAAGTCCTTACACACACATACAGTTATTATTTTAAGTGTATGATATTGTAGAGTTAGGAAACAACCCGGCAAGGCATTCTACGTGTATATAAAGCGCGCGCGCGCTTGACGAGCGCCGCTCATTTGCAAAGTCCGGTAACGCTGTCATGGCTATCTGAGGTCAACAGCATAATAGTCCATTCGAAAAAAAAAACAGCTCATTTGCTTGCGGAATTTCGAGCGGATAAGACTGGTTGTTATCGACGCGATTTGTGAGTTGCTTAAAGTGTTGGTTATCAGTTCAGTGTAGTGAGTACTGTGATTTATTTCGCTAAATGGTGTTTTACTTTATTTCTGTTCATTTTGAGGTTATAATTTTGTTGTTTTTGTAAAATTATGAATAAATCGTGATTAGGTTGCCTTGATATTGTTTTTTTTAATGAATTTCCCAAGTGAATGCTAAATGTAGACGTTATTTGATTTTTTTAAATTGGTTTGTATTGGGCTCCTAATCAGATATTACTGCCGATTATACAAAAGTTAGTGCGATAATAGATATGCTGTAATGGATCCAGGGGTGAGTCAGCCAAAATACAGGTGGCGACGTGGGACAACGTATTAAGTGTCAGCGAGGCGAGGTAGGACGCGCTCACGCCGCCGCCGTGCAGGCTGCCCGTAAAGCAAGCCCACGTGTGGGATGTCTTACCTTGTTGAGTATAGCATCGGGTGAGTCGGCCGGCATTCTGGTGGCGACGTGGAACAGCGCCTCTAGCGTCAGTGTAGCAAGGTAGGGTGCGCTCACGCCGCCGCCGCCGCCGCCGCGCAGGCCGCCAGTGAAGCCCACGTGGCACTCCAACTCAACCTTATCAACAAATAAGCTCGCATGAGTGAGTTGTCACATGTGAAGCGCCTTAATGAGCGGATTGTGGAGCTGAACATATCTGTATCATGTTTTCGGACTTCATAACTAAACGCACGAATAATCTTCCATAGTTAGTACTATACGGACAAAAACATGTCCAAAGTGAGTACGGCCTTAGTTCCGTGCAACGTGCTACATACACATCTTGTAGAAACAAAATAGCTTGTTTTTACGACTGAATCTGTTATCTTTATCTTACCTCCCACGCCAAAGCGGCCAGAAAAGCTTCATAAGCCGGACTCCCGCAGCGGTTGGAAAGGATCTCGTTCCGTGTCTCTTGTCCCTTGCCGACGTAGATCACAGCTACTTTGTGCGTTTCTCGACATCTGGAGATATAAAACATTTATTATGTACTTCAATAAAATTAAAATAAATAATGCTGGACAATCCACACAGCATCGTGTAGTAATTTATGGATCAAGCGGAAGTGGTCGGGTGTTTTTGATCTCACGATCGTTGCAAGGCGCATGCGCTGGGCATCAACTGAAATGCCAGACTAGTGCCGCACTAGACTGGCATTTCAGTTGATGCCCAGCGAAGCGAGCTACACTAACTCACACAGCGCGCGTGGCGAATGAAGAGAGCGAGACAGAATAAGGAGCTTCGACTGTACTGACTGCAATGATGTGCCAATCTTCACAGCGGCTGGGTATGGGGTACCTGATTTTTTAGTTTATTTTAGTGTATCTTGATTAAAGTCCTGACCTGTGCGCGTCCAAGTTCCTGAGCTCGCGCAGCAGGCGGTCGGTCCTGCGCAGGAGGTGCGCGTGGTTCCTGCGCGCGGGCGCGAGCACGCCCAGCTGCGCCGCCAGCTGCCGGCACGCAGAGAACTCGCTCTTGCTTTCAGAACCGCACCATTGAACCACTTCTTCATCTTCGTAGCTGAAAATGATAAAACTTTCTCATTAATTCTTTAACTAACTGCGCCCTCGTGGAAATGTATGTGTCAAATGGTTTATAAATCCTCCATCTTGAATAACTATCTATTAAAAAAACCGCATCAAAATTTTTAGCATTTGCAACACCGTTAGCATACATAGGGACAGACAGACAGCGGGAAGTGCGTGAATGCGCCCTAAAGCCAGTAGTTACCAGTCTCTCTGCGTGAGGTACTGCCGCTCGCTGTTCCGATGCGCCACTAACGCGGCCACTAGCTCGTCCTCAGCGCCGACCGCCAGCGGAGACGGACCCGCCTCGTCCAGGCGCCGCCCGCAGACCACTTCCGGCGAGGTGTGGCCTATGTATGCTAACACCTGTAAACAAAAGAATACATTAACAAATCGGATAGGCTGTATCAGGGATTCAGCGGCAGAGTAAGAGAAACGACTGGTGCGTGAAAACGGCACGCAACGCGGCTTTAAATAAATAATGCTGGACAATCCACACAGCATCTAGCCCCAAGCTAAGCAGAGCTTGTGACTAGATGGGCTTGGGTACTAGATGACTGATATACAAAATACAATACATTACATAGATAGATATTTTTTTATTATATATAAATAACGACCAGAACACCCGGAACAAATATCTGCAGATCGTACACACAAATTTATTTTACTTACATGATCGAGTTGATGTTTATCCGGCGGCGAGTTCTTATAATCTGGTAGCAGGTCCGGAGGTAACGGCGGTGGTAGAGACGATAGGGTGTCGTCTCGAGGGCACTCCATGCTGGGGAAATTTTAACCACTTTAGTAAACAGCTTAGCGAGAACGACTAACGCAATCACCAGTCGCAGCTGGGTAAGGGCGATAAAAACAGGCACTCCAAGTGTTTAACTGTTGTGTTCTCTTTTGTTCTATTTTTAGTATTATAACATTTATTTGGACAGGGGTACAAAACCGGCGGCCACACCAAGACGTCCCCACACGCTTTGCTCACTATATTATTTTATTCTTGGTAAGGCACTCGAACCCTAAAACCATGATGGCCTGTCACATCGAACTAAATTGTTGTCCACACTACCCAAAGGTTAGCAGGTAGAGAATGCTATCTAGCATTATGCTCGCTCATGTCAAACTTTTGTGCAATAAAGTATATTCTATCTATCTATCGTTGCTAGAGTCTGTGCAAAAAGAGAAGTCTCTTAGGAATTGAGGGCGCGCGTGTGCGCGAGTTCACCGTTTCGCCACGGGACTTCTCTTTTTGCACAGACTCTAGTAGAACTGTACCTGTGAGGCAGCGGCAGAGGTTCTGGCGGCTCCTCCGCGGCCACCGATGGGTCATAGTGCAGCGCAGAGGCGTCCCAACAAGACTTGCCCGCTATATCACGCAGCAGGATTCGCACTTGACGGTCTGATGTTGTTAGACCTGTGATAATAACACACAAATTGTTATTAAGATGGGTGGACTGGCGAGAGATCATTCAGAACCGAGAAGCTTGGAAAGACTTGTCAGATCTAATTTGGCTCTTTAAGGTGTAGGCTACATAAGTACTTTGCAATGGAATTTACGCGCCTGCGCACGAGTGCGAGGGAGACCTACGAGCCGTAGGCTCCGCGCCGCGTGCGTGAGCGAGACCGCGAACTGCACTGGCAGGCCGCGTCACAAACGACAATGTTATGATTTAATTATGCATAGACCGCATGCTGTCTGAGCTCCCTAATTGTTTTTAATTATTATTCGTGTTAATACAGTGTTAAACCAAACAAACCGACTATCTGTGATCGTCCCTACCCCTTCTATACATAGGACTACTATCCCTATAAAGGAGTAAATTCGCCATCGCTGCAATAAAGTCATACGTATTAAACTCTAAATTAAGTATCACCTCGGAGTGCTTCAGGTATCGGTCACATAGTTATATGCTGCCAAGCCAAGCTTCCGAACTAGTGTTGCTCTAGTCTAGCTAGAGGAACATAACACCTATTACTATGACCATTAAGATCACCTGGTGTAGTGCCCCGGGCAGCGGCGGCGGGGCGAGCCAATGCAGGCACATGTTCAGGTAGTTCATTTCGCTGAACTACGTAAGATGGATATTACTAGCGATGCTCTTTATTAATAAAAAACTAATTGGTAAGAGAATAACCATTACCCGGTGTAGTGCCTCCGGCGGCGGGTGGAGAGTCCAACGCAGGCAGTTCGATCAAGGACGCAAGGGTAGAGTCGCTGAACCGCATCAGTTGTATATTAGGCGCGGTCAGTACTGCAGGGCCCAGCTCTGGGCCAAGTGAGGGACTGTCGTGTTGTTCGCACACGCTTGATGATAGCTGGCAGCCGCTCCAGAGAGGCCAGTGGCCTAGGAACAGGACTAGTTGGGTGCAGATCTAGAAAATTATTTATTTTTGTTAAGCTTATATAGTTTTGTTATTTATCATATTTTGTCTAAATTTATTATGTAACTTTTATTCCTAAGTTTCAAATATAATTGTTTGTTGTCCCTGTACTTAATAAAAAAAGAAAATGTAGTTAGAGTTTTGTTGAAGTTTTTTTGTGTTTTGTGCGAATCAGACAACTATAAATAATGCCATGTGGAAGTTCAACAGAGGTTAATAAAGGAGGCTAAACTACGCTAAAATATCTCTTTCTTCCCATTTCAGTGTTTATTAGAAATTATTTCAATATAACTTCATGCCGGCCATTTTCTTTTTGCAGTTTCGGTAATATACGGCTTATAGGTACCGCAAAAACAAATTAAAACAGCCAATGTTTTAAGGAAGGGATGTCGTAAAGTTTTGGTATAAGAAGGTTGTTTGGCTATCTTGTAAGGGTATCTAAGAAACCGAAAAGAGAAGTTGGACGCACTCCTATATTGCTAAACAAGCTCTCGATATACGACAGAACCCTATAATTTTGAAACATGCATATATCCAACAGTGGAAGTTTGATGAGGCACTCACGGTTTGAGCCCATAGTTTAACATCAATAGTGGACGCCGGCGATGACTTCGGCCCCAAGTTGTCCAGCTGAATGTTGGGGTCAAAGTCCTCATCCACCGGCAGCGTCAGGCCTTCGATGTCAGATCCGTTGGTTCCTTTCATCACGGCGTATAGCACCTGAGAACAAAAGTGTAACTTAGAATAGTTGGTTTTCCTGACAGCTGTCAACGTTTGGATTTAGCGGAAAATCAGGGTGTCATAGTAATCAAATTCGATGACATTAAAGGGTGCCGTTGAAATGAAACAGACTACAAACATCCTATTATCCATCTATTTTGTGTATTCCATTGTGGATTGTTATTGTCCGAATTAACAGACATTGGCAGAGTTTCAGTCTCGTCTCAGTCACATATTCTCTCTCGCTAAAAATAAAAAGAAAAATTGTCTCTTTCGAAACTAAGGACCAAGTTAAGCTAAAATAATGAAAGTTTCCAAATAAGGCCTAATGAATTCAAAGAAGACACGTGATAGAACTTTCTTTTCTTATTAAAATCCGACTAGACATTGCTAATATGAAAACAAACACGCCAACAAGTTCGCAATAAAACAAACAGTTTGCGTAACAAACAATGCAGCACCAAATCTCATTTTTGTAGGACACCCGCCTGTGCACATTAGCACTATATTACGCGCGTGTAAGATAGAGTGTTGTCATCAATTAGTGTTAGCTTTATAACGGCTGACGGTGGACCAGAGGAGTACAGTTTACAGCTGACTCCAGCCTAGTTTAGTCACCTACATCCCACGCACTTTCAAAATGCATAAAATCGTAAGTTCATAATAATTCTTTAACGCTCATATCATCTCAACAGCCTTAACCAGTTGACTGGTGATCATAGGCATCTCCTGATGAGCGTTTAAAGCTTTTTGACAACCATATTTCTAATAAAATAAAATTGATCCCTTTTTAACTTCGACTCAAATTCGACCTAGCGTTCACTTAACTGATCTTTACAGAGAAATCTTAATTCTTTATAGCACAAAATAACAATAAGGCACAGTAACAGAAATTAGAAGTAAAACAGTTATGGCAGAGGCGAGCTTAACCCTTGAAGAATAACCTACAAAAACAACTTCGTTATCTCATTGCTAATTGAAACAAAAAGCATAGAGCGTATCCCCTAACTAAGCCCTAAATAATAAGGTGTATATTCCCAGGTGTTGGTTTCCCTGGCCGTGTTCGCCGCAGCACTAGCCGCGCCTCAGCAGCCCTCGCCGCAAAACCCAGTCTACATTCTCAAGCAGGATGCTGACGTCCACCAGGATGGATACAACTTTGCGTGAGTACACTTAACATTACTGACTGACGATTTTTTAATGTATAGTTGGAAGATTTGTAAGAGGCATTAAAGCCATTTATTTTTTTCAAAAATGGGTAGTCCAGAGAATTAAATATACGTCTTTTGAATATATTTGATATATTCTTACTCCGGCAAAACTTGTCTAGGTGAGAATAAAAAATAATTACTTTTATTTATTTACATCGAATCGTTATCGAATGCGTAAATGAATTGAAATTGATGAACAAACCGTCGTGTTTTGTTTACAAAACAAAACAGAAGCTAAAATTCAGTTATGTCGATTTTCATATATGATTGTGAGCAATATTTACCTGTTTTTTTTATTTCAAATCGATTGGAAACTGCTTGTAAAAAGACGCGGCAACAGAGTGAATTTTAGGTTAATTATGAGTGGTTAATTATGGCGTTCATTGGGGGAGGCCTATGTCCAGCAGTGAACTGCTATAGGCTGATGATGATGGTGAGTGGTTTACAAACATCGAGTTTGACTACTGTATAGGATGTTCAAGTTAAGACTGGTAACAATAAAAACGCTCTGCTTACTTTGGGCACAGGTTATAGAACATTACTTTGATAGTTATAATGAAGCTGAAATTTCCCTGTCAAATTTCCTGCATTAATCATACAATTTAATCCCCAGCTTCGAAACAAGCGACGGCACATCCCGCCAAGAGACCGGCACGCTCAAGCAGTTCAGTGAAGACCACAAGGCCATCCAAGTGCAAGGCCAGTACAAGTACACCGCGCCCGACGGCCTTATTTACACCGTCACCTACACCGCGGACGAGCACGGTTTCCAGCCTCAGGAGCATGTGTCTCACAACGGCGACCAGCAGCAGTACCAACAGTAAATTAACCATCCGTAAATTAACCCACCGTAAATTAACTAAACTCGCGTTTGCTGTCCAGAAACGTGTACTGATAGCTAGTATACGACAACAATCTATGGTGGTACAAAAACGGTTCTATTTCGTCTACGGATAGTTGAATTTGGGAGTTATGCTATTGTTCTAGGACTAAGGGTATAACGAGGCCGAACGTATAATTCCGGAACTTATAATTCTTAATTATAAGTATTCATAAGTAATTATAAGTTCCGCTCTTAGCGGCCCTCGATTTACTGTTTCGATTTCATTGAAATCGACTTTTGTTGCGGTTGGTTCATTTTTGAGTCGTATTATGCCTAGGAAAGAGTTTAAATTCAACTATCCATAGGCTGTTAGGGGAAACGACGATATTCCACATTGTGGATACACGGTTTTTTATGCTTTTGTGAATATGTGTAGGTTTTACTACACAAGTAAATTGGAAAAATATTTTTACGTTTTTTTATAATTTTTGTTATTGTTAAAATAAATTGTCGTATCAAACTTAGCTGTATTGTTATTATTTTTACCATACAGATATCTACTATGTACTACGTACGTCCAGTCTATCTTAAAATATTTATCAAGTCTAGGTAGCGTATGGGATCCGATATAGGGCATTTATTTATCAATGAAAATTACTATGGATAAAAATATTCGCTTAGTAAATATTTTCTCCTCATAACATTGTAAATCGTAAAAGCATAAATCCCAACCTTTTTACCATTTTGGGATCAAAGACAAGAGAGAGTGTGTCATTAGAATTAGAAAGTTACCTTAAAAATCATCAGCAACAGCGTCTGTTCTCCGTCCTTCTCTTTCAACAGATAAGTCGGACCACAACGCACAGCGAACTCCGCGAGTGCGAGCAGGAGAGAACCAGCAAGCGGTTTCACAGAGTCACGAGAACTGCTGGTTGATATTTGTGCTAGGCATGCGCATATCCACTTTATTATTTTACCTGGAGACAAAAGAAGGTCTAGAGTAAAATATAAACATTTGATCAAAATTTGAATATCTCAATAGTTTTGCTTCGACTTTGTTGATATTTTGTTCATGCATACTATCATAACTTAGCTTGATAAGCCATCTTCAAAACGAAAATCAAGATGGGTTTATCATGATGATGATGATGAGTGTGTCTGTAGTAGTCTGTACACTCAATAATAAATAGAAAAAACCTCGACTTTAAGTTTACGAAAATATAAATAAAAACTATATGGCCATTTGACAACGCAATCACTAACAGATGTGCTTATTGTCATTAAAAATAAAAAAATAAACCTGTTAACACTTTGACTGCGGTTTTTTTTCGACGACTGCGATCTTTTTTTTTACTTAAAAAATTCGTGCTGCCGCTCTACACAGCGGCTGTGTTGCGCCGCACATGCGTTTCGTTCGAAAAATATTACAGCTCTGCTGAGTCACAAAGATCTGTATTTTCTTAGCCGCTGCGCTAGTGTGGATTTTCGCAGATTAGTCACTTGTAGAAAACTCATACCGTGCGTTTTCAGCACTCAAAGTGTTTAAATAACCTTTAAAACACAAAACACCTTCCTTTTTTAATTTTACATTTAATTATGACATTACGTTCATGCATAATTGTCATTGCCTAGTCTAGTGATCATTTCGTTTTATATATTTTTTCAAAAACCGAAACTCAGGAATTTTTCTAATATATTTTCCTTTGTTCTGTTATCGATGATGAACCCTTAAACCACAAGTAATTATAATATTTACCAGCTAATCCAGGATACAGTTCCACGATCCGGTCCGTGTAATCAGCTAAAACCAAGATGCAATCGCTAACCACTTTGGCAATGGTCTTGTTTTTCATCTGTAAAATAAATCAAAAAACGAACATTATCTAACTCCAGATAGACTAGATATAACTTACATCACACACGACAGGAGAATTTTGTAGTTCATAACTAGGCTTAAAGGCGTAAAGGCTTTACGAAGTGTGTGCCATGGAAGCATTTACACAGTAGAATTCTTTGTCGCACGAGACGCGTGGCTTTTATTGTCGGGTCGTTAAACCATACACAATTGGATGCCCGGCGACGCTAATTTCATCCATCTTCAGCCGCCAATTACTCGTCCCGTTGTTGAACCAGTCACAACCTCGCGCCGATACACTCGCACCACTGTGTACTGTCACACTCACCATCAGCATCTGCAGCAGACACGTGACGTAGGAAGGCAGACGCTCGCAGACCGTCCTGGTCGCTAGTAGGTGCGCGACGTGCGCCGCGAGCGCGCCGGCGCCTGCGCAGCGCGCGCCCGCCGCGCCCTCGCGCCGACACACTCGCACCACTATGTTTAGCACGTGCTCCTGGAAAAAACATTCCATCATTCCTACCTGTCGTGAATAAAAGTATAGTTGTGGTCCTAAGACCAGAAAACAGATTTCAATTTGTTTATTTGGCTCACACGTATGTACAGCTTAGATCTTATTTTACATGTCTGCACTGCAAAAGAATTTATATAAAATGGCAAAACTTAAATTAAAATTATTAGATAGGTACCAAAGAGTTAATCTAAGTTTGAATAGGTAAATGATGGACGTCAATCTTGAGAGTACAATGCACTGATGAATATTCATGAAATAAACACAATGCGCGAATAATACCTACTAAGATTTTTAGAATAGTTAAATATTTATTATATAAGCGGGCGAGGTCGGCCAAGAAAGCGCTGGCGAGACGACCTTCACGCCTTCCTCGGAGATTGGTGGGAGATCGCACGTGACCGCACTGAGTGGAAAGATTTGGGGGAGGCCTTTGCCCAGCAGTGGGAAGAAACAGGCTAAATAAAATAAAAAAATATATTTATTTACCTACCTATAATTATGGATTCAATAAATTAAATATGATAAACTTTGCTCCAAACACGGGACATTTCTGATGTGTCCAAGACTACTTTTCTCTACTCTTTGACTAAGGTTTAATCTGAAGGATATAAAACGCCTGGAGTTTATTTTATTACAGCGCCAATGACGCCAGCACTACTAGTAGTGGCTTCATTCTTCTAAATTATGGTAATCAAATAATGCTGGTAGATGCTATATTCCCAACATGTATTAAATGTGTTTAGTTACAATGCTACTTGTGTACCTACATTTGTATTCACTTTTTAGTTTTGTTTGTGTTACATGTTTACTAAAGTACTCATAAATTTGTTTGTGTGTTGTGTGTGTTTAATAAATAATTTTTAATTTTCTTTTCTTCTATTTTTCGTACCTTGAGATCCGGACAGGACACAGTGTTGTACTGATGCGGGTACGGTTGTAGCATCGGCGCGTTCATCAAGCCGTCTGGTAGGGAGAGCAACGAGCCGAGGAACGTCACCGCTGCTGTGCGTGGACACTGCAATAACAGTCATAGTGCTTTAGTTATACAGTCTAAATGTAGACCATGGCATTGGGTAATGGTTTAATTTACAGTATTTCAAATCTCTGGAATATGACTTGCATATTTTTTTTTGTTCAATTGCCTAAGTTTCAAAACCTATCCTTTTTAATGTTATTTTAGGATTCTTAAAAAATAATGCTGGACAATTCACACAGCATTATCTAGCCCCATGGTAAGCAGAGCTTGTGTTATGGGTACTAGATAACTGATGTACATAATACAATCCATTACATATGTAGATAGTTTTTTTTATTATATAAAGAAAACGACCAGAACACCCAAAAACAATATCTAATTTATAAATATGCCAGCTGTTCTGCTAATATTCCGATAATATATTAAAATAATGCTGGACAATTCACACAGCGTTATCTAGCCCCATGGTAAGCAGAGCTTGTGTTATGGGTACTAGATAACTGATGTACATAATACAATACATTACATAGATAGATATTTTTTTATTATACATAGAAAACAACCAGAACACAATATTGCTAGTATAGAAAGAAGTACCAATAGATAAAAGCCTAAGTAATTAAATAATATCCCAAAAAAAAAACGATTTCGACAGGATCTTCCCCTCATCATAGGGACGCTCTAACCAGTTGAGCCACGAGATCAAATGACCGACGAGTAGAAAATCTTTAGGACGTCCTAAGACTTTAGCGCCGTTTACCCAACTGCGTGGACTTACGCACTATAACACGAAAATCTTAGATAATTAGTACTAGTATCACTCACCGAGGTTCCCATATCAGAAGAGTTCAGCACGACTGTCGAAGCGTGAACGAAGTCCAGTAATAGAAGGGAATATCCGTCGAGAGCGAGCGAGAGGTACCGCGGGGCTGCGTATTCCACCAAGACGTCCACCACGGACCGGTCTTCCCCGGTCAGACCTATAATAAAGAAACATTACAGTGTGTATCACTTTACACTTGACAAATTATAATGTGATGACGTAGAAAAAATATCATAAAACTGATTACCTCGAGGTACCATATTAGGTTCTTACTGAACTGGAAGGCCCAGAATCACTATAGAGAGCAATCTATTGCCTGACATTCACGGGCTGTAACTTGTTGTACGTATTAGAAAGTTAGAACACGCGGTCGTAATTGTTTTATTTTATAATTAAATATTATTGCAGTAAATTTCTCACTATTGAGTATCTCAAAAAAAAAAAAAAAAAAAACATATTTAAACATCTGCATAAAGTCCATGCTCTATCTGCCATTGTTGGCAGTGCTGGTGCCCCTATCTATTTATATATCATTTCTATTTGTGTATGCTTCATAAAGATGAAGCATGAGATAAAGATCTCATCTTTTGTTATGATCACTTAGTAAATTTATCTTTGTTTTTTATTTAACATACCTTTGTAAAAAGGGAATTATTTTGTTATATCGTTGTTATTAGTGTTTTAATTTGTGATTTGCGTGTTAAATTGTTATTATAGTGATTTGTGTTGTGTGCTGCACTGAGCACCCTGGCGCCGCTGAAAACCAGCGCTGCACTGGCTATGTCAATGTAGAATTTAATGCTGAGCCGGTAGCCTTTCTGTGTTCTCGTATTTTAATTCTTTTATTCGTTCCTAATTTGTTATCTTTATTATTATTAGTTCTTAAGTTGTATTATTTTATATGAAATACAAATAAAAAAAAATCTATTCTATTCTATTCTAATCTATAGGTACAGCAAAATTGTATATTACGTGTTTTGACTTGTTCTGTGTTTTTATATGTTTGATTTATCATCATCATCATCAGCCTATAGCATGTCATAGGACATAGGCCTCCCCCAATGAGCGCCATAGCGCCTTGTCTTCAGCTTGCCGCATCCAGCCTGCAGTCTTTCGCAGGTCGTCATCCCACCTGGTCGGAGGGCGTCCTACACTACGTTTACCGTTTATTTGTGACAATGAAGAAATCTGAATCTGGTGTTATTATTATCCTACGTACCATGATGCAGCGCCCTCTGGTAGAGATGCAAGTGCGCTAAATGCAGCCTGTTGTTGCAAGACGACGGCGCGCCCGGCCCCTGCGCCTGCGTCGACTCGCATAGCAGCCGCAATGCTAGCAGTTTGCCGGACCTGGTAAACAAAATTAAATAATATTAAAAAAATAGTAAACATTTCTTAATAATACATTTATTACTAAAAAACTAATAAGTAATAAATTTCAGACTTCATAGGTCTGAATGAATTAAAACATTATTTCAGCTACTTGCTACTTAATAAGCTGGTATTTATTTAAGATTAATTATTGTAACACCAGTTGGTAGAACAAGTAAATAAACTTTTATTTAATTATAAAATAATATTAATCAATAATTTAAAAGAGGGGTTGATTTTCGACTAGAGATGAGCCACGACACAAAGTTGGGGAATAATGTCACTAATAAGCTCTCTTTTAAATAACTAGCTACGCCCCGCGGCTTCACCCGCGTGGAAATCTATGTGTCAAATGGTTTATAAAAGTTCCTCTTGAAACATTCTATCTATTTAAAAAACCGCATCAAAATCCGTTGCGTAGTTTTAAAGATAAGCAAGCAATACATCTTAGCATACATAGGGATAGACAAACAGCGCGAAGCGACTTTGTTTTATACTACATAGTGATAGGCATATTCTATCAATATTTGAAAAACACCCTTAAGGTTAAACGAGTAACCTTTTGAGAGTTACGAACCTGTGTGTGGGTGGTAACGCTTCGGCCTCGAGGCACCATCCCGCCACTAAGTTGAAAGGCACGTGGATTTCCGTGTTTCCATTCAAGGTTTGGTTAGCACTTATCTGAAATAATAAACTTAAAATAGAACCAAGACTTAGCGCTTCTTTCACTTTCAGACTTAAAATAGGCAAATAACCATGTATTAGACATATAAGAGATGAACATTAGGGTGGAACGAATTTTTTTTTTCGTATTTCTTTTTGGAATAGTTGTATTATGTTGCCAATTGCTATCAATAACCTCCATTAAAAATATAAATATTATTAGACAACTGTAAGAGCCCCCGCCAAAACATCGAAAATTTACAAAAACGACAATTTTGGTGCTATTTGCGCGGGTTACAAAATAGTACGGAATTTATACAAATAGGTTTTTTTTATTAAAAAACATATTAAAATACAGTTAACTAGCTGTTGCAATCAAATATTTCATTATTTTAATATATTTTGGCGCTATTACAGAGGAGCAAAGTGCGGCATTTGTTTACGCATTCGGATGGCCCTACTGCAGGACCTAAATCATTTGCAGGTCAAATTGGTAAAGCATTAGAGACTTGCGATACGCTGCCGTTGACCCAATTTGAGAAGATAGAAGGTGAACTACCTCCACAAACATGAACAGATCTTAGTAGAGACCAGAAATATTTACAAGAAATTACATGGATTCTGCCCTCCTGATTTATTATAGAAGCCCTGGTAAGCTATCCCATGCCCGCTGGTTGACAAGAGCTAATCGCATACTTCGTTTATATATTTCTACGGAAAATCCACAACAAAACCTAGTGACGCTAGCAACGTTTATCGTAAAATCATACGCCCCTATCCGGTTTGCCATGAAAACACATTCATCCTGCAAAGATGGTTCAAAACATTTATGGAAGCTCATTAACACCTCTAGATTATTTATCTGACGATTTGTAAGCGATAGTGGACCCTTGTTTTGATTCGAAACAGTTATTTTGCACATCCAGAAAACTTTTTGTTGAGTATGATAGCCGATTATCAAAAGCATATATGAGAACTCGCTGCAAGACGCATTTTAAAAGCTCGTCAAGTGAAGAATAATTATGTTTTGCACATGTTTGAGGTGCCAAAAGTGAATTTAAATGCATGTTCTTACATGGCCTTGCAGATTGGCAACAAAATTTATACGAACCCCCAATACTGATGAATATTTCCGATTAGCAGTTACAAGATCTAATTGAAAATGGAGGAGATGCAGTTTTGGAATTTATGAGATTGCCCTGCCACACCCAGGCTGTGGAGAGATCAGTAAAAGTTGTAACAGAAGCATCTCTAAGTGTATGAGACAAGACAAAAAGAGAGGGATTCATAAAGTCTAAATTAGCATCTCGAAAGCTCATGCCAAAGTTTGAGACGAAAAAGGACTTTTGCCATAAAAAATGACGTTTTTCTTACCAATGTAACTTTCTGAACCTGTGTTTACTTTTAAAATAAATGATTCTATTAATTAAAACATACTTTTATTTCAACATTGACATACATAACATATTACATATAATTATTATTTAGTTTATAGGATGTACTATACAAAACGTCTAAAAAACGTATTAAATGAAATTTCAAGTCTATGGCGGGAGCTCAAAGTGTCGAGCTAGAACTTTCAAATTAAGAGGTGTTATTTATCATTATATAAGGCAACTTTTCCCTGGTATTCCAAATCTAAATTGAAAAAAAAAAATGTTTTTTCATACAAAAGTGTTCCACCCTAATGAACATGCTAGTGATTTCTTTTCACTTCTTCCACTAGTGGACAAAAAATTGAAGTGAACAGTAAAATAATTTTATTTGATAATAATTTATATATAAAATATGACTTGTCTAAGTGCTTATTTTGTAAGCCTCAAGAAATAAATGATTTTTTACTTTACTTTATACTTTTTGTACACCAACAAAAACAGATTACAAACAGAGATATAACGATAGAATAATCGCTTAGAAGGAGCTTGCTTTATGAACTTATTTTTTGAAATTTAACTTTGAACTTAACCTTATTCTACGGTATTCCAAATAAAATCAGCGATCAATTGATCTCTTACTGACTGAGTACGAACACATTCCACCAAGATGTTAAATGTCTTCTATGGACTTAAGAATTATTATGTTGATCTTTTTATTAGATTTTATTGTTTACTATTTATATCGTTTCTTGCAAGCTATTAAGAATTTATTGTGTACTTATTTTATCGTTATCTGCAAGCTATAGCATGAATCGCAAAGTGATCGCATTAATAATATACATACTTCCGAAATCAGCTGTCTCAGAGTTCAATGACCTAACTAAACATCGCAATGATTGTAGCGCTCGTAATAGCAAAAAGTTAGTGTTGACATTTCCAATTTTTGTTCGGTTGAAGATGATGTCATTTATTCGTAATATTATTGTAGCTTGGTCTATGATGACCACATTTCTAGACGGGAAACTTCTCAATAAAACTGCGATGTTCGCGAAAGCGTGTCAAAGGTTTCACGTAATAGCCTATTGTAATGACGTGCCTCGATCTTGATGCAATCTTCATCGTCTTGTAATCTCCGAGTGTCGTCACTAAACCGCTTGAACACAGCAAAAGCCATATCTGACTCACTTTAAATTAAAACTCAACATAAGAATACGTATCAACCATTTCACGTGATAGTGCACATTCCTTTCTTTCGTTGAGGTATGGTTATTTCATATGACACATTTAAAGAAAATCTACCCTCAACATTCTTAACTCAAATAATCATCGTATATATCTCGTTAGTCGGTGTACCCACAATATTTTTAAAATAATAAACAAAGGAAGAAGAGGTTTGAAACAAAAAAAAAAACAAAAAAAACCTTTTTACGTCTCTTGAGCAGCCTCCTTTTGCCTGCCTTTCTTTCGCAGTGACATTCTTTAAAAAGCTTCGAATTAGGAAACAGCGCGCACAACTTCAATAAAACCATTCACAGAACCGGCGCGCGCGCAATTAACCGATCGATTGAAATAACAACGCAAAATCCCTTTTATTAAACAAAAACAAACGACACAACGAGATGTAAACCTTTGCGGCCATCTGTCAAAAACTGCGATATCGACTGATAAGTATTGAATATTTGAGATAAACATACACAGATGGCCGGTGTCGTTAACAATATAACTGATTATGTTGCGCAAGTGTTTATCCAAGGTACCGGTTCAATTAGAATACACTAAATTCGTGCCATTCCATGTTAATATTTGGCGACATAGGTAGATGAACCTGGGCTCTGAATGGGTGTGAATAGCGCAACAATCGAATGGTGAGATAGGTTTGTTTTCAGGTATATAAATGTTTTATTGATGTATTGTTTGCCATTTTAGTTTAGTTCCTATAACACAGAAAGGAGAGAAAAAAAACCAAATGAATGCATCCGGTAAATAACACTCGTCTTCGACAGAGCTGACATATACTCCGATTTAGAATTCAAGATATATTTTATGCCATTATCTATATAGCAAAGACATTTTATTAATGAAAAATTAACAAAAGCTCATAACAATAATAGATTACCGAAAAACTTAAACAACGCATAATTGCACAAATGCAGCGATAAAAGATTAAATTCGAGTGCGAATACGGACACGGCTGACGAGTGAAAAGATTTTAAAATAAAAAATTGTTTCGAACTTCTGCGATTTGCTCCGCTCTTTTTGACCGGTATCATCCATAAAATAATTTCCCCCAATATTTCTTGGATTTTGTTATCCCTTTGTTTACAGATAATTTCTGGGATTCTACGGAGAAAATTCCTTTGCATTCCTGCTAAAATATCTTGGATTCTTAAACCTATATAGTCAGATTTCAGCCAATCGAATGTAGCATAGAGCACCTTGTTGAACAGCATAGAGCCCAAAGTTGTAAGAGGCCTAGATTCAGGAGATGTCAATGATGAGATGATGAGACAATGAAACACGCCACGCTAAATGCAACCTTACCTTGAGCAGCGTAAAGTTGAGATATATTAGGTAGATGTGCGTGCGGGTCCTTCAGATGGTTGGGGTCGCCCAGCGCGGCCAGCATGCGGCGCCAGAGCACGGCCTCCACGACCTATAACTATCTGCCACGCTAAATGCAACCTTACCTTGAGCAGCGTAGAGTTGAGATGTATCAGGTAAGTGTAGAGATGCGCGTGCGCGTGCGGGTCCTTGAGATGGTTGGGGTCGCCCAGCGCGGCCAGCATGCAGCGCCAGAGCACGGCCTCCACGACCTATAACTATCTGCCACGCTAAATGCAACCTTACCTTGAGCAGCGTAGAGTTGAGATGTATCAGGTAAGTGTAGAGATGCGCGTGCGCGTGCGGGTCCTTGAGATGGTTGGGGTCGCCCAGCGCGGCCAGCATGCGGCGCCAGAGCACGGCCGCCACGTCAGGCAGCCAGCCTCGAGCCCGCCCGCCCATCACCACGCCGATGCCAGCGCCGCCGCCGCGCCATCCGTCGGATTCTGTCTCGTTTTCCGTCCATTCTGAAGTAATAATGCTTGTTGATTTTTTGATATTTTTCGTTATTAATTAGTAAATATTGTATATTGCTTGTGTGCGTGACTGCTCACTGCGATAATTACCGATGCTAGCATTAACTTTAACTTTAGTATTGTTAATAGAACTCTAGTTTCTAGATAAACCTATGTTAGGATTTAAGATGCTATCAACAAAATGTAAGAAATTAGTAACAATAAATAAATATATATATCTATCTAAATATATATTATGTAGCTTGCATGTAATGTAAGTACAAAATAAGGGTTCTTAGTTTTGACGATTATTACCCATTTTCCATGAACTCCAGCTTGCATTTCATTCTTGCTTGCTCATGGAAGCTTTGATTCAATTAGTTGTTCTTTTGGACCATAACGAGATTATGTTGATTTTTCACATCACACTAATATTTAAATGCGAAAGTTGGATGGATGTATAAATAAATAAATAAATATTGCTGGACAATTCACATAGCATTATCTAGCCCCATGGTAAGCAGAGCTTGTGTTATGGGTACTAGATAACTGATATACATACGTAATACAATACATTAAATAGATAGTTTTTTTTTTTAATTATATATAGAACACGACCAGAACACCCGGAACAAATATCTGCAGATCGTACACACAATTGTTCCGAGGCGGGAATAGAATCCGCAACCTCCTGCGTCGCAAGCGGACCTTCGCCCACCGTGCCACATCGGTCGTCGAAATGGATGTTTATTACTTCTTACATCAAAACTACTGAAAGATTGGGCTTAAATTTAACATACAAGTAGTTCGGGGACCACGTTTCCATTTAATCAACGCTTGCGAAGTCGCGTTCAGGAACTAGTAATAATATAAATGTCAAAGTTTGGACGGACTTTAGTTAGTTACCTCTCCACACCAAAAGTAAACAACCAAAAGGCTGTCATTTTGAATAGTAATAGTAGTTACAATGGACACAGCATCATCTAGCTTTTTGATTGTCCAACATTATTTATTATTTATAGAAAACGACTAGAACACCCGGAACAAATATCTGCAGATCGTACACATAATTGTCCCGAGGCGGGAATCGAACCAGCAACCTCCTGCTTCGCAAGCGGACCTTCATCCACCGCGCCACAGAGGTCGACGATAGGCCTGGAATAACATCTTAGCTACTTTTTATCCTAGAGAAAGACATGCAAAGCCGAGGGTAAGTTAGTTTAGTCCTCAGGGAATGCTCCTAAAGAAATAACACACAAAATGTTTCATCACCAAATAAGCAGATAATAACCCAAAACCAGTTACCAAAAAATAAAAAAGGTTGCAACTTACTGTAATTCCACTCACCTACGTTGCCGCCGTCGGAGGCCAAGTCTATCTGCAGCGGGGAGTCCTTGATGGAACTACTTTCCACGCCGCTAGAGGGCGCCGGCGATGGAGACCGAGACCCTGCGATAATAATTACAATAATAACACCACTGCTTATCACTACAGCTCGAGTTGAAAGAGGTTTAGAAGAGGTTACAATAAAGAAGGCAATAGCCGTCATACTGTCATGACGGTATGATGGCTACTGACTGACTACTGACTACTGACTACTTATGACGGATAAATCAAAGGCAAAATACGTACCACTAGCAGAGTCCCTATCATCTTGGTTCGAGGATGTTCGCAGCGAGTCCAGGGAATACCATCTTCTAGGCTTGATGTTCGTCTGTTCTTTGGTTTCTTCTGTACAGAAAAATGCATTACATTTCATGGGCCGATCGAAAAGTGCGTCATTAAAATGCCTAGTCAGATACAAGTCGCTTCAATAGCGCATCCGTTGCCATCCCATGCATTGCTCTTTGAA
Organism: Eupithecia abbreviata; assembly: GCA_943735965.1. NCBI lineage: Eukaryota > Metazoa > Arthropoda > Insecta > Lepidoptera > Geometridae > Eupithecia > Eupithecia abbreviata. The sequence goes on along the minus strand of OX030991.1, from coordinate 5,312,426 downwards.
CGGGTGTGCCTCGAGATTCGACTTTATTTTACAATAAATAAGGTGTACACTAGCTTACCGTCCAGTTTGTTTGTTGGCGCATGCTTAGTCAGATGCGGGTCGCTGCGACAGCGCGTCAGTTGTCGTCGCGTACTTTGCTCTTTGCGCGGATGTGCTTCCTGACCCACTTTCGGAGATTTACCTAGAATTAGACATAAGATGCTATTATTACTTATCTAAACTATTTATATTATCTAAATTTAGGTAGATATAAGACAGTTGGCGGTCGTTAAAGAGCTATTGAACCATGCCTACTCTCAACTGCTGTAATTCTAGATAGATCTAGGTAGTGGCGTAACTATACCGTTGCAAATTATATATATATATATATAGAATATAATATATGTTGAGAGTTGTGATTCTCCTCTGAGTGGGGGCCCGTTCCGTATCGGGGCCCGTAGCATTTGGCCGACTTTCACCCTGTAGTTACGCCACTTGTTCTAGGATACACTCTCTCCTGCCTAGGACATGTCTCTTCGCAGGAGGCTTTCTAGCATTCTCTAGGCAGTTCTCACCAGGTGTCCTCGCGTCTACAACACTAACAGCCGCGATGGAGTTGTGTAGCGGCGCGGGGCGTGGCAGCGGCGCCGGGGTGGCTGCAACTCTGCGGCCGCCCCGCCCCCGCTCGCTGATCGCCGCAGTCTCAGACAGGTCCAGTGAGTATACGTGACGGGCTAGCACGCGGGTTAAAGTTTCCATTGTTTTCTGTGGTTGTGACAAAAAAATTAAGGTTAAAACTTTTTAGAATTACGCCTGTGATGATAAGCTTGATCATGTAGAACTTCCCGCTGATTTTATCATCACCATAATCAGAAGATAACAGTCCATAGCAGCATTTGCTCAGCTTGCCGAATCGAGCCTGTTTGTAATGTACAAAGTTCGCCAATTAAATAATAATAATAAATAATGCTGGACAATTCACACAGCATTATCTAGCCCCAAGTTAAGCAGAGCTTGTGTTGTAGGTACCAGATAAGGTAACTGATACACATAAATACAATACATTACATAGATAGTTGTTATTTATACATAGAAAATGATTAGAACACCCTGAACAAATATCTGCAGATCGTATAAACATTTGTCATACAACATTTGTGGAAATCGAACCTCCTGGGTCGCCGGTGGACCTTCGCCCATCGCGCCACAGAGGCCGTCGAATTCAATCCTTACCGCCCACTCTTTGATAAGGTCCTCCCAGTGTGTGAGCCTCGTCAATAGCTCCATGAAACTTTGCCACAGTTCCGGCTTCACCGCCACGTTCAGGTTCGCCTTGATCCACGTCACAATCAGGGTTTGGAATAGCGCTGGTGCTAAAAATCCACCTGGAAAATATCAAGAGTTTTAAAAATAAGAACATTTGGATGTTGCAATGTCATTTATAACGGGATATTTCCCATGTTTGAGTTTTCCAATATTTTGGCACAGTTTCAAGCGCATGATACGGAATAACTGAAGGCCCTGCGAGTAAGTTTTTATTACATCCCGTGTGTTTTGTGATACCATGATAGTTTCAAAACTTTTTTTATATGGATGTTTGTTACTTCAAAACTCCCAAAAAAATGATTGAACTACATTGTTTGAACAGCGCGACGGAAGATTTTGTGTCTACTTATTTTCGCAGGGTTTTACGAGCACGAGTCTATGTCGAACAATTAGAGCTGTTGTTCTCGTGGCCGCTATTAAAATACCCTCTGATAAGTTGTTTATTCCATGAATTTAGAAAAGTACACAGACATTATGATTTATTTGATAGATACACATATCTAGATAGATAGATAGATAGATATATGTATATACAATATAAATTAACAATTTTGAAATAAAAATACACAGTAGAACAAGAATCACTTACCTAAAGTGTCTTGTTTCCGTTTTGGAGGTACTTTCGTCAGTACCAATGATGTGATTTGAAGTAAAACTAATAACAGTTGTTCCCTGAAAAAAATAAAAGTAAAAAAATTACTTTCCATATCAAGTTTCGATACTTCCATGCTATATGAAAACTTTGTATAGTTGATTCTTCCGTCTGCAATAGGTAAGTGGTGGCGATATAGTCCAGATTTTTGTTATTACAGTGCGTGAGCGCTCGCACTCGGGGTAGTCTCTAAGAATTTAAATAATATACAAAATAATCAATTTCGGCGGGACTTGAATCCGTGACCAACTGCGCAACTAAATTAAGTAACCGACGAGTGGAAAATCTTTGGGCCTTCCTACGGACTTTAGAACAGTTAACTCTACAGGAGAAAGTTTATCGCTACAGTCCAATATTACGGTCTTTCATCATCATCATCAGCCTATAGCAGTCTACTGCTGGACATAGGCCTCCCCCAATGAGCGCCATAGCGCCCTGTCTCCAGCTTGCCGCATCCAGCATCTACCTGCAGTCTTTCGCAGGTCGTCATCCCACCTGGTCGGAGGGCGTCCTACACTACGTTTACCGAGTCGTGGTCTCCACTCAAGAACACGTTTGCCCCATCGGCCGTCGGTTCTTCGCGAGATATGGCCGGCCCACTGCCACTTCAGCTTGCTAATTCTTTGAGCTATGTCGATAACCTTGGTTCTCTGTCGTATGTATTCGTTACGAATCCTATCCTTCAGAGAAACTCCGAGCATAGCTCTTTCCATAGCTCGCTGAGCGACTTTGAACTGGTGGACCAGCCCTATCGTGAGTGTCCACGTCTCAGCTCCGTAGGTCATAACGGGTAGGACGCACTGATTGAAAACTTTCGTTTTCAAGCATTGCGGTATTACGGTCTTTAGAACTCTAAAACATCTAAATAAGTAACGGTAATTAAGCACAGACAATCTCCGAAGCTAAGCCACGCAATGTGTCAACACAAACTAATAGGAATGCTTTGATATATAAATCAAAAGACGTTATTTGATGGGTTCGAGACATTACGTGCTAAGTAACAAAATAAAATCAAAAACTAAAATAACGTACCAAGAGTTAGCGTCCATAGCAACATGCATAACCATGTATCTATATATATTGAGGACACGCTTGCACGTGTCTGTCTGTTCCTCCAACAACTGTTGTTGGCTGAGCGCGCCAGGCGGCGCCACCGGCGATGAGGTCGCCAGGAATACTGTGGCCGCTTGCGTCATGAAGATTTGGAGAACGTTCTGGAAAATTATGATTTAAAGATGAACTTTAACTGGATTTTCTAGGAGCTCGAAGAGTTAGATAACTTAAGGCAAGTCGAACAATATGAATACGACTTCGATGGATAAAACAACTTGGCAAGATATGTATAAATTAAATTATGAAAGAAAGTGAGGTAACAAAGAAAAGGAACTGCTATGAAACTTAGCAACAATCTATATGATCTCAGGCCTTATCATCGGTGAAGCCACTATCTAAACGAACTTAGAAGATTTTACAATACTTTGTAAGCCTAGTATTTAAAAAAAAACGTATATTATTGATATGTGTTTTTCATTTCTATGATCTCGAGCCATAAACTGAATTGTATTATTGCTTAATGCAAAGTGCGTGCCTTATCTCATTTATAATATTATATTATAAATGCGACCAGTGACGATTGTTTACCCAGGGCACCTTGAAAAGAATTAAAAGGAATAGGATAGAGTTACCTGCATCCCCGCCCGCACCATGACATTGTCTCGGCTTACGGCGCCGAGGTAGGAGTCGTTCCGGAGCCGTCTCGGAGGCGCCGCCGGCTCGCCACCGCCTGCTGCTAATTGCTGTTCATAGGTATTCTCTACCAGGAACGGAGGGATTTCCGCCACCTGCAAAACGTTGGCCGGTAATGATAGTATGTATATTTATTTATTAAAGGTGCACCGTATAAGTAACAGTATATGTACATATTGTGCTTATTGTTAGTATGAGACAAGTTCTAATTATATATACTTTTAAAAGGTGGACACAACATTCAATAAACTTAACTATTAGATATAGGTATTTACTAATATTAATAAATATAATATGCAATAGATTGTATATTGTCTATGTCCAGCAGTGGACTAATATAGGCTGATGATGATGAGATTGTATAGATTAATATTGAAAACCGCTGCGATCCTATTTTGTTTTTCGTATCCTGGAGGCGTGGTTTTATGACGTCAGAGTGGATGTGAAAAAACAAAAGACAATCGTGCCAGCTTTTAAAAATGTCTTTAATATACAGGAAGAGAATTTGAGTTCTATACGTTTTGCAAAAATATTTTTTGTGTTTTATTTATTTATTATATTTTTTAAGTGCTTTTGGGATGAAACTTATGTAAGTTTTAGGAACTTTCATATGAAATTGGCGTTTTGTCGAACTGGCCACGCTGATCTCAAATATCTGGCCTTTGGATATTCAATCAGCGAACGAAGGTTTAGTTCTAGGTATAAATTAATACCACTAATAGCCTGAAATTAGATGGACAGGACAGATACATTTTCAGCTTCCTTCACATGATGCCTTCGTTAGGTATATATTATACATGCTCCTAGCTTAGTTCAATATTGAAATAGATAACAATTTAAAGCCTGTTGTACACTTGGTACAATAACCCACATTCATCTGTATCCAGTCCTTGTACAGTGCTATGACGCGCCTGCCAGCGGCCGCGTGAGAGAACGGCAATAGGAATGCCTGACGTAACACCTCTATTGTGAAATCCACGTGTTCGCGCGACGAACAGCAAAGCACGTCCCGGACGACTTGCTCCGAGCTTAGTTCTTCGAACATTCCTGTACCTGTAATGGTTAAGACATAATAAACATACGTTCGTTATAATCTATGACTTTGTTTCTATGAGCCTTGTTGGGATTTCATAAATCCTTGTTTCCATATGCCTACACCTGTAGGCATACGGACGGACAACGGCCACGAGGAAGGCCTAGGCGGAGATGGCGGGATGAGCTCGATCTATACAATAAGGAGTGGGTTCTCCTTGCTGAGGACCGAGATGAGTGGAAGAAGGGGAGGGAGGCCTTTGCCCTGCAGTGGGACACCCCGGGCTAATATAATAATAATAATAATACACCTGTAGGCCCTTTTCACATGTACAGCACAAGGTATTCGGTATCAGGCTGGGTGTGTTCTAAAATGACAAGCATGGCGAACGTAAATTTATGCATGTGCATGTAAAAATGATATTTGATGATTACACATTTCAAATCAATCTAGCTTTCTAACTCCAATGATTTATGTGGTTTATGCGGACAATATACGACTCTATTTTCAGTGAAAATAATTACCAGATTCCAAACTAGGGTGCGGCGTATTAGAAGCAGAATCATGTGACGAGGCTCTGCTAGAATCCGAAGGGTGTCCAACTGTGAAGGAAGTCTCCTCCTCATGATGCAGCGACGCAGCCGGCGTGGGCGTGTTGGAATACGGTAGATGAGACCCGGTGCTGGTCATCGAGGACGGACCGCCGTCACTTCCTTGCTTCTTCATGAAGTGAGCATAGCTGGCAACCCATTTTATCAACGTCACGCGGCATATAACGTAGTCGTCGTCTAAAATGTTGTGTTGAACTGGCAGTTCTGGAATGTAAACTCTGTGTCAGTAGTTATAAAACTTAATTTAAATTAACTAAGTTTCAGACTTACCTAAATTGGGCTTGTAAAGCGAGTTTCTCAGATTAAACTGTGGGCATATCACAGGTAAGTAATAAATCCTGAACTTCTCCAGTAGAAACGCGAAGCATCGCATAGCTTTCGCGTGAGATCTGTCTCTCCACTGTATCTTTGTAACTGAAGTGGCCATAGCATCTAGGAGTATCTCAAAGAAATACTTTGTCTCATTGTCTACGGGTTTCTCGCTTGCACTAGGCGGAAGCAGTGGCTGGATATCAATACTCTGAACTGGGTTTAGAGCGTTTGTATCGTGGAATATAGAGGCTGAGACGTTGGCTAGTTTTCCTATGATTCCTGCTGGTGTTTGTTCTACTATGACTCTCTTGGCGTTGGGGTTCTCTGTGGTGGCGGAGAAGTTTGGATGCGCCATTATATCCTCCATGCTGAAATCTCCCGAGTCGTGTGCCGCTGCAATCTCCATGGGTTTGGGATTGAGCGGTGATCCTTTTAGAGTAGCGCTGGGGTCTGGCATTCCGGGAACCAGAGTGGCAAACAGAAAGTTTACCTCTGTCGGGGCATTGTCACCCAGTGCTTGATACCAAAGTAAGAAGTACCTAAAAAGTCCCAAAAGTTAAGGCTAAACATCTAAAAATACCGCCATCTTTCTCATCTTATGAAATGAAAAGCAAACCTTAAAAAAAAATTGTCTAATTATTTAAAGGTTTGTGTATTGTGGTTTTGTTTTATTGTAATTTTTATCTAAATTATTTTTGTTGTAAAATATTTTTTCATATCAATATAAATCGGTCAAAAATGTTGTGACATAAATTACCTACTAACTATCTTTTTGCAATAAATTATCTTTGTCATTTTGTGCCAAAAAATTACACCAATATATGAATAACATTTTGAGATGCGTGTGGTTAGATATTAATGATTCCACAGTTTATACAGATTATTAATTATAGATTGCACACACGCACCTTTAATAAAAAAATTGTTTTTTACCTTATAGCCTCTGCTCTAAGCTTTTGTGAATTACCACTATGGAGGAGTTTTGAAAATATCCGCGTCAGAGAATGCAACTGCCATCTTTTGCCAATCAACTCTGGCAGTAGACATAATACTTTCTCTAGAAGGGACAAAGCCCCTTCTAATTCTTCTTTGCCAGCTTTGTGAACTAAAATAATAAAAAGGCTCAGAAACTAGTACACAAAGAAACAATTTTTTGTTAGTTTCATCCAAGCAATGTAGTTATGTCATTTAAAAACTTATTGGTCATTCATGACTAATTATATAACTGCTATATTTTATTAGCAGTAATAAAATATGGCCAATAACTCCTTTAACCTTGTTATTAGTGTTTTAATACCATTATCTTTGATCTCCCAGTATATTCATTGAAGCAAAGCAATGAATATTAAATGAAGTTGGATGATTGTTAGTTAACCACAAAGCATTTTCCTCAAAACTGATTTCCTGATTTATATTTCTATAGTTTAAGAGAAAACTAGGTACATTAACTTTTATTTATCTACTCGAACTTTTATACATTCTTTGTAAGTCTAAATTATACATATTTTGACTGTAATTAATATAAGTTGTATACCTACTTAGTAAGTAAATAAAACCAGTGGCTGGCTGAGTAGCAATTGTATCAACTAATAAATGATAAACTAACATAACATCACAGATAAGCAGATGATAATCTAAACTAAAGATAGATCTACCAAAGTACTTGACCAATATCTACTTCAGCGGTATCAAGATTATGTAATGAGTCATGCCATTATTCCATGTTGAGATAAATAGTGTGTGCTAAAAGCATCAAATTTTAAAAACTAATCGTTCTGTATACAACTTCTAGCAGTTTCATTGTGTGAGATGTAGCGAAAACATAAATTATGCTCTCCACACAATATTTAAAACTATATTATGGTTTCTTATTTCATTAAAAATACCCTTGGCCATAAAGTGAAATATAGAAAAAGAAACATTAGAGTTTCTTCTTATGTATTTCACACAATGAGTTGAAATAAAATGTGAGTCATTTGAAATACTAAAATGAATAGTAATGAAACTACCTTGTGCAAAAGCTAAATGAAAATCGCACAACCACAAATAATCAACATTATTGGTTAAACCATGGTGCTGTTGCATTCAAGGTGATATCTAACCCACAACTCACCGAGGTGAAACGGTAGTTCTGCATCACAAAAGAAAAACATAAGATAAATCTATAGTCTAACTCACTATATATTTCTATACACTATGTTATTATCATACAATTTAAGAAGATTTAAATGTTAATCAGCTATAAAACCTCTATAAATATAAGATAGAATTCATAAAACATTCTTTACATGGTTAAAATATGAATAATGTTATAGTAGAGGTTTTGCATTTCAAACTCACCTCTCTGTCGCAGGTTATTTTCAGCTTGAATGAAATTGTCGTATAAAATGAAGTACACATGACTAAAGTTGGACTCAAAGTAGGTTTTAGCTTCATCAGTGTCAAAATGTTCTGTAAAAAGCAAAATAAAAGTTTAAGTTTTTTTTAAATTAGTTTGTTAAGCATAAGTTTTTTTTACCGTACCTACTTCACTAAAAATCTGTAGGATTGAGACAATGTGGGCTAATATTAATTGTAAATCTTATTAGCATTAAAAGAACCGTAATAAAACTATACATATATGTAGATACATAGCACACTGGAAAAAACTATAAATTGTAGTAATGATTTATTTGTTACATTACAGAGAATATTATATTGCCAAGAACAGCAAGAAAGCGTTATTAGTTCAAAAATAAAAGTAGCGGATTCATTTCACACAATAAACAGTTGCAATGTGAAGTAGGTATACAATACAGTTATTCACAGCTAATTAGCATGTACGTTATGTACCTTAAAAAAGCTATGCTTTGGATGATAACTATATTGTTTGGATCCTCCGGAGGATATATATTTGTGAGAGAACGTTAATAGAATGAAATATTCTCACCTAAAACAATTTTAAGATGTTTTAGTCGGGTTGAAGAGTCCTTCTTGGAGTCCTGTATTTTAACCGAAGATTTTTTAACATCTTGATGCGACTTTTTAGTAAACATTTCGCGAACTTTTACAAGATCATTACGTAGAATCTTTAGATTCTTTTGGTGAAAATCGAAGTAATTTCACATTGTTTTCTTGTGGTTTTCACTCCCATTTTGACATTTTGACTGCACTAAAATCGCAGTTGACGTAAACATTAATGTTATAGGTACCTACTTTCTTCGATGACGTTGATTGATACAAAGCTATGTTAATTGTTAATCCACCGTCAACCCCATGGACGAAGGGAATATTTTATAATATAAACAACGAGGATGCTGTTTAGAAATTAAATTAAAATTATTAGTAAGAAGACGTTCATGGTAAGAAGCTAGAAAAATTAGGCATGGTGACGACGACGCGCGACGGGGCGGACACGCGTATCTAATTATTACTTTACTCCGTCCGCAGTATTATATTCCTTTCCCACTGCTTTACTCTTTCTTTGGCTGGGCGAGAGCTCAGAGAGAGCTTTACTATATTTCTCGGAAAGTACCTATTTTGGATTTTACGTAGATCGAGGATCGGGCTTACTATACTCGACGACTCTGTGGCGCGGTGGGTGAAAGTTCCGCCTGCGACGCAGGAGGTTGCGGATTCGATTCCCGCCTCTGGACAATTCTGTAAACGACCTGCACATAGCTATTTGTTCCGGGTGTTTTCTATTGTACCTACCTATACCTAACAAAAATTCATGTACTGTATTAAGTAGGTAGGTATATCAGTCATCTAGTACCCATAACACAAGCTCTGCCTCAGTACGTTAGTATCCCTGAGTAGTCTGTGCTCTGCTTAGTGTTGGGACTAAATGATGCTGTGTGGATTATCCAGCATTATTTATTCTCTCTCAGTTACGTGTGTTATTTCTTAAGTAGTTATTTTATTCTCTTTGGTGGAATTTTAGGTAATACAGGGTTCACAGAGTGTATGATGTTGCCCATATAATGGTTATTCTGCCTGGCTAGGTAGAAGTGATGAGTACTGGTTGAAAATTGAAACTTACAGCTCACCAATGAAGACACGACTAGTCAGATGGAGCGTGAGCTCGCAACCAAAGAGAAAACAATAACTATGTAAGACTTGCAACAGACAAAGAAGAGAAACACACACATTGTCACATACATGATCACAGTTCAGTCCACAGAAAGTTATTCTTGCCTTTGCTACTACTGACAGATGATTTACCTAAGACTAAGAATGCAATGTGTGTATTATAAAATAACTGTAAATACCTAGATACCATCTTTCAATCCCCACTAGTCACCAGATCACCAACCGCTTTTGAAACACTAATGAAGAATAAGGGAAATAAAATACAATACAATCCTTATAATATCATTTATTTAGCTAAACTTAATGAATAGGTTCTGGCTGCTGGGTAATTAATAAACCGAATCGTTTCTTGATTGTTATTCTTTGTCTTGAATATTTATCTTCGGGTGAAAAACGAGCTGCAAAATAAAAAATGCCATTAATGTATGAATTTCTTTTGAGTGCATTTTTTTATTCCTTTTGGTAGGTACCTACGTACCTGGATGTGCTGACAATGTCGGTTTTCCAGTTGGATCAATGGTCTGAAAGTAAAAGTAAGAGTTAGGATTTTTCACCTTTTATGGCAAATGCTAAGTGAAATCTACAGCTACAAAATTGAATATAATAGTGATCAATATCTTATGCTATGCTACAGTTTGAATCCATATTTGGATTATTCCAAAACAATCACCAAAAATAAACGAGTAGAGAACTATCACATGTTTTGAGGTTATGTTTATGAAGATTCATCAAAAGAGTACTTACGGCCAGAGTGTACTGTCTGTCACCATTTTCATTTAAGAAATATCTCAGGTACATTATTACGCTGTTTAGTGTTTTTATTGGAATTCAGTAGTTTAACTGACCAACAATATTTTTCTTGCACAGAATCTAGCTATTATATTGTTTTCTATAAAATCTTTTTATTCTATCTTCAACTTCTTATTTCATGGCTTGGCTCACTGTTTGTTTCTGTGATTCTACAACTCTGCCCAAAGAAAATACATACAATAACTACGACTCTGCAGCCAGTGCTTGGCCAGTGTCCATAATAGAGAAAGAAGTAAATATAACTAAAAGGCGATTCACGCTACACCGTGTCGCGACCGGGCCGTGCCCCGGCCGGAGCACGGTCAAACATTATGGTATACTTTTTGTAAGTGATTCATGCCTGACCGTGGCTTGGCCGCGCCGTGCCCCGGCCGTGCGCCGATGTAGCGTGAATCATTCTTAAAGAATGATGTGTCCATGTCAAATATTTTTTAATGACTATGTGACTATGATTCTTTTTTATCAGCAACTGTGTGACACTTTTCTGACAGTGTCAAGTAATGGAAAATAATCGTAAAATTAATGAAATTCAATTCAATCAAATTATAATTTGGTCTAGATCTCAGGACAGGAACCCTGCGGTCTATTGAAATGATTTATGTCTTGATTCGTAGATTATCACTATTTTTTTGTTTGTGGGAGACCAGTTTTATAATAAGTTATGTAGTTTTCTTGTAATAAACAATAATTTGATTTGGCGCTTACGCCCTTCAAAGAATACTGACGTCCGAGTCTCGGTCCCGCTCTTATGAACGCGAAATCCCATTTATGCTATCGCCTTCGCTCACTTCGCTCTAGTGGTGGGTCGTTGGCTATTTTTGCGTTAACGAAACGAAACCGTTTTTTATAATTGGTCAACCAGTTGAAAAAACGGTCGACGTTTAACTGGTTCATTCGTTGAACTACGAACGAAGCAGTTAAACGTCGACCGTTCGTTCGTAGTTCAACGAATGAACCAGTTAAATGTCGCGACCGTATTTTCAACTAGTTGATCGTGGCTGGAAATTTAGCTATTGATTGATCGAAATAAAAAGTAAAGTAAACAAACAAACTAAAAGCATACGTTAGTATCGTATCGAGCAGAGCACAGAGTCATTGCTCTGCTCGATACGATGAGAGAATAAGTAAGTACCTACTTTGATATAATACCAATACCAACCATAGCTATTAGATTTGATAGGTACCAACATTTACTATACCTATGTAATAAGATAAGTACTACTTACTACCCTACCTAGTACCCAATAAAGAAGAATAATTAGCAAGCTGATGTGGCAGTGGGCCGGCCATATCTCGCGAAGAATCGACGGCCGCTCGGGCAAATGTGTTCTTGAGTGGACCCCACGACTCAGTAAACGTAGTGTAGGACGCCCTCCGACCAGGTGGGATGACGACCTGCGAAAGACTGCAGGTAGATGCTGGATGCGGCAAGCTGAAAACAGGGCGCTATGGCGCTCATTGGGGGAGGCCTATGTCCAGCAGTGGACTGCTATAGGCTGATGATGATGATGATATGGAGAAAATCTGTAACTTCAATGTACAGTATTCAGTGAATAATGATTTTTTTTTGACGACCGATGTGGCGCGGTGGGCGAAGGTCCACCTGCGACGCATGAGGTTGCGGGTTCGATTCCCGCCTCGGAACAAATGCGTGTACGATCTGCAGATATTTGGTCGTTTTCTATGTATTATATTACCGCTGGGGCAAACGTGTTCTTGAGTGGAGACCACGACTCGGTAAACGTAGTGTAAGACGCCCTCCAACCAGGTGGGATGACGACCTGCGATAGACTGCAGGTAGATGCTGGATGCGTCAAGCTGAAGACAGGGCGCTATGGCGCTCATTGGGGGAGGCCTATGTCCAGCAGTGGACTGCTATAGGCTGATGATGATGATGATTTGGAGAAAATCTGTAACTTCAATGTACAGTATTCAGTGAATAATGTTTTTTTTTTGACGACCGATGTGGTGCGGTGGGCGAAGGTCCGCCTGCGACGCATGAGGTTTCGAGTTACAAAAAGGTTGATACGGTCGAGGCTTATTTAGGGTTCCGTACCAAAAAAAAAACGAAAATTCAACATGAAGCGGTCAAGTACTGGCCATCCAAGTACCTACTGGCCGCCCCCAACGTGATCGGTACTCAACGTGGTATGGACGTTTCCCCCTTAGGGTCAGGTGGGGTAAATATGAGACAAAAAGGTAAACTTTTATGGAACTATCTTTCAAGGAATTGTATTTTGCACTCCCTAATTTTCTAAATATCTACCAGTTTTCCTGTAAATGTAAATACCTATCTATGTAACACAAAATTATAAAATTTGTGTCTCGCATATTTTACCGCTACTTTGGGGTAAATTTAACCGTAGGTAAAAACAAGACAGCTTATTACTTAAATAGTTTAAGTCATTTTGAACTGGACAGAGTGCGAAAAAATAATTCACAAAGTAGGAAATATTTCTTTTGGTATAACTATTTTGGAAATTCAGTAAGGTACATACAAATATTTTGCTTGGCACTTATAGCCTTTGGAATGTTAATATTATTAATAGAATATAAAATAAAGTAACAAATGTTTCTGTTGTAATACTTATGTATCAAAGAGATCAAAATATCAGCACCAAATGAAATGGTTGCATCAAAATTTCTAATTATAAAAAAATCTAAAAAGAGAGACAATTATGAGACGTTTCTAAACTACTTAATATTATATTTTTCCAGATCTACAGGGTTGTTGGTAATTAGACCAGACCCTGGTTGGGGGAAGCCATTTGCAACAATTTTGACCCCATAAAGTATTGTGCAAAAGTGAACCATTTTTGAGATATTAGCATTTTTATATTTTTTTGGGAATACCCCGATTCACTTCTTCAAAAATGAATTTAAAAAAAGTAATCATCTAATTCAAATTTTAGTGGCTGGTAGATAGTCTAAAGTCTAATACTTAACCCATTTAAGCCCGCTGTCCTAGAACTGGGCCATACTTTCAACCCCCCTTTCTTTTACTATTATGTGTTGCGGTTTGTTAAAAAACGAATTCGCATTGATAAATAGTGTAACTTTATAATACAAGCAACATCATTGTCAGTTCCCGGATAAAAGTGGATGAAATCGGCGATTGTTTTACATAGTGGAGCAAATAAGTAATTGACTAATGTCCAGTCTATAATTTTTATTTAATACGAGAATTTCTTCAACCTTTAGACTTTATTTTACGTAACGAAATGTCGACTAGTGAATAATGCTATTTTGTCAGATATTTCATATAATTCAGCTGGAAATATAAGTATTTCCATGTGGAGTCATTGAATTGGGCCAATGGGCTGATTGCTACATATTTTTAATTTACTTGCCGTTTTTATAATTTATCGTAAGCAATGGCTAAGCGATCTTTTCATGCTGTATATGGATGAAGTGGTTGACTAAGATGTCAAAAATGTTTAAATGGCGATGATGATCATGATTGACTTGTATTTCTGCGACAATGAAGCTGCTGACGGCGCCACCTATAAGATGTTCAAAATACTTGCTGACTGGCTAATCAAGAAATTTCTCTTTTGGGGTGAAATTACCTTCATGAGCATCTTTCAGTATATGAGTTGGTGGTCGGACGTCACCCAGCCAAGCAGTTCATAAGAAGCAATCCAATCCGATTGGTTACAAAAACTAGTTCATTGCAAGTGCTGATGGTTATTGTTACGCCTTCGATGTTTAATGTGGAAAATCAGCAGGTGGAATAAAAATAATGAGCCTTTATTAGAGACTACCCATTCGTTTTCCAAAATAACAATAAAGGAATGGGAGAAGTTCACCTGGCTGACCACTGACCAGTCTATTGCTGCATATATGTCAGCAATACGAGGCAAAAAATGGTGGTGGGTTTTATTCACCTACATGGTAGATATGGATGTCGCTAATGCATGGCATTTCCATATCATGTCCACAGAAAATAGAAAAGACCAGTTCCAGTGTCGTTGACTCTATATGCCCGATTCTATAGGTATTTGATGCTGCAGCCATCAAATACCTAGTTCTAAAAAACCAGATGGAATACGGTGTAAATCTTCCTCAATGGTCCCTATCCATCAATGCTCATAGCATTGATGGAGTTGGGGACTTCCCCAGAAAACTATCAAGCCAGTTAAAACGCGTAAAATGCCATAAAAAAGCTCTTTGTCAATGCATCAAAACATTGTGCATTAAAAGAAAATGCTTTGAAAAATACTACACTTCAGCCCATAGTCCCTGTTTAAGGACGGTGTTTTTTTAGTATAAGAATGTTTTCTTTTTAAATATTTTTTTTGTACAATCTATTGTCTAGCCTCTAATTAATACGAAAATAATGTTTTTATTCAAATTCTATAGTTAGTTTGTATTTGGGTCCAAATGGGTTAATAACCACTGAGAAAATTGTACCAATAATTATCAATATGAAAGCTAAACGAGGTGTTTATTAAAATAAAGTATTACTTTTTAGAAAATTCCTAAGAAAAACCCCAAATAAATAAAAATGCTCTGGTGAACTTGGTAAGCATGGTATTTGAAAAACATCTACACATCTCTAGCTATCCAACGAGGTATAAATAAATGCAGTTATTTACGTAATTGCAGAAAAAAATACGGGTAAGCGGCATATGCAGGTTGTAAGTTCCGATACATCAAACAAAGAAATACAAGTACCTAATCATAAGAAATTAAGTAAATTAAAATAAAATAAAAAATCAGTTTAACTTAAATTTAATCTTTTATAACATTCAACAAATAGATACAACAACAAGAATAACAATTAAAATTTACAATTCGTTTTAAAAATTTCCACCTCTATTCCTTATGCAAAGACGCATACGACGGCGTCACTCAGTTTTGTGAATAAAAAAGTATGAAAACTTATGGTTTACCCGTATTTTGCCTAAGTGTTACTTACCTAAAATATCGGGTGTCTTATTCTTAATTACCCCACCTGACCCTAATTATTTTATTTTTATAATTTTTTGTAAAAGAGACAATAGTATGTATGTAACATGTTAAAATTTTCACTGTCTTCCTTATACGGTTCATGCAATACAGCCCGCTGACAGACGGACAGGCAGCAGATACTTACTAAATAGGCCCCGTTTTCATCCTTCGGGTACGGAACCCTAAAAAAAGTAAGAATCAAACTTTCAGGGGGGTGGTTCAGATTCAATCATAGAACACAGGAAAACTAAATAGAATTACAAACATTTATTTTTTGAAACAAAACACATATTTTTTTTATCATTTTGCTGCCAGTTGTTGTTCATTTTTAGATTTTGTCCGAATTCTATAATCTAACCTGAAAGTTTAGTCCTTACTTTTTGTTACAATAAAACTTTTTTTGATTTGACTTGAACACATCAAAGCCCCTATAAATATTTGCGTCTGTTTTCTAGGTATCCGGATCTGGAGGCAACGTTGTCTTCACAAAAGAAGGAGACGAAAGGAGAATTGTGTACTTGGGAAATATAACACAAATTGTTGGATTAAAATTAGGAAGGCTGTTATTATGTATAGATGGAACCCTATATTTTGCATTTCCTACACGCACTTTACTTTGTACACAAAAATTGTTGTATTGGAAATTCGGAAGTTTAAATTATGTACCTACGTAGAGTAGAGTACGTAGGTTTAGGTACCTACTGTACTGATGGAATCCTTCATTTAGCTTTTCCTACACGAACTTGACTTATTTTTCACAAAAAATAGCTCGAAATTCGGAAGGCTAAACTAAATTAGAATGAATCTATAGGTACATAGTACCTACGTGTTTGTTTTTCTCCATAAAGGTTACTTACCTGAATCTGAATATTATAATAAATTTAGTATGAATATTGAACCTACCGTCTTTTATTTGTAGTTGGTACCTACCTACACATGTTTATTTTATAACAGGACTAATACCTAGAGTAGGGAATAAGTTTACCTATGCTGTGTATGTATGTACTCTGCGCCCCGCGGTTTCACCCGCGTGATTGGTGATGCAAACGAATCCATGCGCCTGCCGAGCGCGCCTTCACTAACTATATTACCCTAACTACTATTTTATACTTACCTTCTGTATTTACACTCCGCACGCCGCCGGCCGTTTACTCGTGTTTTTGGTGAGGGGATCGGGGGCAAAAATTGAATTTGTTGCGTGACGTGGCCTCAGACATGGCGCCCTCTTAATGTTTATTGCTATACGAGATGGATGGATCCCGTATGAGTACGACAGAAAAGAACAGTGCTATGAATAATAAGCAGTTGGCTTGGCTCTCATTCGTACTTGGAAGCTGCTTGGAAGGCGTAAATCCCCTCATTATAATTATCTTATTTACATTGACTACATAGTTAGTATAAAATAAAATAAACACTTCCCACTGTCTGTCTGTCTGTCCCTATGTATGCTTAAATCATTAAAACTTCGCAACGAATTTAGATGCGGTTTTTTTTAATAGATATAAAATATTTGACACCAAAAAAAAAGCAAAATACGCTTACATGGCATGGCACATAATTAAAATATTTATTTAGTTTTCCCTTACTTAAAATAGTCTATCTATACATAGTATTATTATAAGATTTTATAGAAAATCAGTCTTGATGGCTCGGTGGCACACTCACGAACAGAAGTTGTGTCCATAATGTGATTTTTTCTGGAACAAAACAAACATGTTACTTTAGGTATCTCGTAAATAAAATTATGGCGATTTTCAAGATATTAATTCGTGAATCGCTGTACTTTTCTAGCTATACTTCCAGAAACAGTTGGTCTTTGAGCTTATCTAGACCATCCATTGTGGTTTCGGTTAGAGTTTTATGTCACTTAATAACATAGAAGGCAGTTTATGAACTAGCATGCCTACATAAAATCTTACCCAACAAAGCAGTAGGCGTCATCTTATAATACACAAAGATAGTGTAAACAGCAACTCCCACCACAATCAATCCAACGGCGATCAGATATTTCAATGATGGGTCGTGTACAATCGGAAACACTGACAGGAATATCGCCACTAGAAGTACAAAAACCGGCACCGGAGTTGGAACCCTATAGGGCCTGGGTTTCTTGTTCGTCTTTCGTAAGACCAGTAGCGCCACCATGGCTAGTCCATAGAAGAACCATAGGAACCAACTCGCGAAGATTATTAGAGTATTGATATTGCCCACTGCTATGAAGATAACTGTCAGTAGGCACTGAAAAAGAAAAAACGTACATCTATTAATTATTGTCGTAGGTAAAGAATTATCGTATCTATAATAAAAAACAAAATTAATGGTATGAAGTAATAAATAAGGTAATTCGCGAGTCGATTCGACAGGATTTCAACATGAGGTACTTCAATAAGGGCCTTCTAATACATTTAAAGGGTCGGAATGCGCGTGTAATTGCATTTTAGGGTATGTATGGTTAATGTACACCCAGCCAGCCAAACAGTGTCTCATTACTCAATATATTTATTGTTGTAATCACATTGACTTAACAAGTAGGTCAAAAATTTAGTATAAAAGTATCAAAATGTGAACCCTATTGGGCGTAAACAACAAGTGAAAGGCAGACCGAGGTTGTTTCTGGTAAAAAAAATATATATGTAGGTACAAGGTAAGTAGTACATACCTACTTGTCTAGTAATTTATTAATTATTATAATGTCAGTTTTATTTATCCATAATAATGTCAGTTTGTCATTAAAAAAATCATTTCTGTATGCATTTGTCAATATTAGTTTTTTAATGTCTAGTCAACATGTCGACGGCCCGCCGCCGCCGGGTGGATAATACATATAAAGAGTGATCTTACTTGAAAGGCAACAGCTGGTGCTGGAGTCATTTGTTTAACATTGACGAAGGAAAACAGCTCCAGCATGTGGCCACCGCGCGCTGCTGTGTAGCACACCCTGTAAATAGAAAATTAACCTTAATTATAAATGCATTATTAGGTACTCTCTTTCTCTCTCTCTACTCTGTCTCTTTCTCGTCTCTCACTCAGATAAAAGATGTGCACTTGATATAGCGATGTCATTAATAAAAACTATTATATAACCGTATACGACGACAAGCCAATAGCCCTAGGCCACTCTCCCAAAACCAATTTTAGAAGTAAGTATACAAAGCGTTATCTAAAGTTTAAGAAATAACAATTTCTAGTAATAAATAGGTATTGTCACCTGGTAACACCAAACTGGACACTCATAGCGCACCCGAAGGTGGAGATCGCTACCCCCAGCGGTATCAGAAAGCTGGCCGGACCCAGAACTTTCACTCCGAAAGCCACGGCCACTGCTGGAACCGACACCATCTGGGCGTAACTCAGCACCGTCATGTAGGCTATGTTCATAAACACGTAGAGCGCTGTTATGACTGGCACTGCGATTGATATGCTCAGAGGCACGTTTCTGGAAAGAATTTAACTTTATTGTAGGCTTTAGGGTACCACCATTGAAACTTTATTGTAGGTTTTAGGGTACCACCCCTCGATCACCAATACATCTGACCGAAGGTACTACCACACTGAGCAGAACTGCACAGCACGACACTACCAATTATTCTTATTCTTATAAAATCGTACGAGATAGAACAGACTACTTCATTAGTAGAACTGCGCGGTTTATTTGGTGAGTTGGAAGCAAATTACATGCAAAGGGAGGTTAGATCACCAGTGGACGTATTTGTGGTAAAGAAGAGACTCACACAGCAGGATTGATGATCTCCTCAGTGACCACAGTCACGCTGTTCCATCCGTCATACGCCCAGAGGCCGGAGTAGAGCGCTAGGGCTATGCTGCCGGGATTCGTGTTACTGCCTTCGAAGCCTTTATTCAGGTTGGCTGTGTTGCCTGAAAATATCAATTGTTATGTATGTTAACTGGGCAATCCCCCATTCAGAAACTGCAAGGCTACCACGCTATTTAACACTTAACGTAACGCGCGTTATCAGCGTTATTACGGTAAGATTAGCGCGAATAATTTTAACGTGAATAACGCCTGATATGCGCCTTGCCTTGCTGCAGTGATTTTTGTTATATTAAACGCGCTTTGTAGATGGGACAAAGCGAGTGGTGGTGGAAGAAAGAGAGTGCCCTTTCTTACACCAGATAATTTAACAACTGCGTCGGCGGCTCATGGCGGGATATAAGAATACCTATTATATCTAAGGTATCAAGTTGTTAAAAGTTTGATGCCTATGAAAGTTTATTATAATCTTTGTATGTAGGTATAGGTACTATTATTTTTTATTTACTCATTTATTTGGGATTTACCGATAAAACATACAAAAATAATTAAAATAAACTTTGGTACTTATGTATTTGTTTTTTTTTTAATCTAAATTTTTATGAAAGTGCCACCGTCTATTATTGTTCTTTTATGTACAGTTCAACAAATCGCTTTCAGTGGTAAGGCCGCCATTTATTCTAAGTATTAATTTCTGCATTGTTTTGTAACTATCAATCAAGAATTCAAGGGACAAAGAATACATTTAAATATCTTGAGAGCTTTTCACTCTAGGCGGACCGACGAATTAGTAGGTATGTAGGTACACTAGGTACCAACTACACAAAAGACCTTGCGATCTATTAGCACGTATTATTTCGTGTTACCGTCATTATTTCTTAGTTGGCAACACAACTTACAAAATAAAATAAATCACTAATTCAGTAAAAGCTTTGACGTTCCCTTGAAACCAAGGTTGAATTACGAGGTACAAAATTTAATCAAATAAGTAACCCATAGTATTATATTATCTGTGCCCATAGTATAGTACCTTCTACCTACGCTACACACGGTGGTTTCGATGTTGTAGGCCTTGGAATTGCCGGGCCCTTTTAATTAGGTAATCCACATTTACTATTTTATCTAGTTAGTTAGTAGGAAGGTAGTACCTACCTACAGTACCTACCTATTGACAGTTTTTGCACTATATATTTTAGCTAGGTACCTACCTACATAAGAAAACCTCAAGCAACCAACGTATGTACCTAGTCATTTTTTAAATCTGGTTTATAGGGTTCCTTTTGTGAAATAGTTAGGTATGTACCTACGATAGTAGGTACGGAATCATATAAGTACCTAAAGGCTATAGAAAACTTAAAAGCTGCTCGGCTTTGCACACCTTTCCGTGGATCCTATGTCTTTCTTTACTATACATTCTAGTTCTCTGCTAAATTTCGTAATCATGATCAGTTTAGTTGAAATAAATAAAACCGGCTAAAGCGCATGTCAACTCGCACACGGATGATTCCGTACCTACTATCGTAGGTACATACCTAACTATTTCACAAAAGGAACCCTATAAACCAGATTTAAAAAATGACTAGGTACATACGTTGGTTGCTTGTGGTTTTCTTATGTACTTTTTCTAGTATGAGCTGTACCTACTGCTTGAAATAAATACCGACGGCCGGAGGGACAGACAGACAGCGGATGCTTAGTAATAGGGTCCCGTTTTTTTCCTTTCGGTACGGAACCTAAATAGGTAATAGACAGGCAGAATTACTTTCTCATTTTTATAATATTATTAGCAAGCAGGTAGGTATATAGTGGGTTAATTAAGGTTTATGTATATGTATGAGTGACGTCTTACCTTTAGCGATTTCGTAGATTCCTCCTCCAATAACAATAAGGCAAGCAAACACTTTGAAAACACCAAATATGTTCTGAACTTTCACAAAAAGTTTCACACTTGTTATATTGATGTATGTCATAATAACTGAAAAGGCAAAGATCACATTAAATTAGCTAAAACAATAAATTGTAGGTATCTTATTTACCTAAATAATTCCACAGGGCATTATCTAGCCTAGCCCATATATACAGTTGGTAGGTTACCGATTATATAACTCATATACTTCATACTAGCGGCCCTTCCCGGCTTCGCACGGGTATTTATTACTATTATTCATAATTTATTTGCAGCAGTTTATTTCTTAAACATTATTGACTCTCCTCCCCGACCCCAGTGACGACGCTTACATCGCAGTTAGCCGGTCAAAATGCTAATCTTTCCTCTTCATAATATTAAATATAGACAATACAATCATATTTTTATTTTATAGAGAAAACAACAAGAACAAATTATCTGCAGAAAAAAAATCGTAGGCGAGATTCGAACTCGCAACCTCCTGCGTCGCAGGCCGACCTCCCACTGTGCCACAGAGAGCGTCTTTAGGTCAAAGATCCTAGTAGCTTAAGTTCCGTAGATATAGTATAGGGTAGATGACAGCTCTAAAAATAAAAGAAGATGATTATGAACTTTAATTTTATTAATTAAATCTAACTTATTTTAATTAGGCACAAAGAAAACTACACTAATAGGTACCAACAAAAGTGACTCAAATAAGTGAAAAATTAAGAATTGATTTAATACTAGAATAAATAATACCTAATAAGTAAGCTTAACCTCCTTATCATTGTAAGGATTCAGTGTAACAATACCCATGTCTTTCAGAACGTTTGTCAGTTTGTAATTATCCACTGTTCTTTTTATGTAGCCATTGGGGTTATCATCCAGCTTAGCTCTCATCAACTCCTGAAATAAAATTATAACTTTAGTTTACACAACTCAATGCTAGATATATCTCCAAAGAACTGACAACTGCTAGGGTAATTTGTTCTTGAGTGGAAACCGTGATTTGGTAAACATGTAGGATGCCCTCCGGCCAGGTGGATGACGACCAGCGAAAGGCTGCAGGCAGATGCTGGATGCCAATGTAAAGAATAAGGGATGTCAATTTCAAGCCAAAGACAGGGCACTATGGCGCTCATTAAGGGAGGCCAATGTCCATCAGT
This sequence comes from Eupithecia abbreviata, assembly GCA_943735965.1. Classification (NCBI taxonomy): domain Eukaryota; kingdom Metazoa; phylum Arthropoda; class Insecta; order Lepidoptera; family Geometridae; genus Eupithecia; species Eupithecia abbreviata. Next base: position 5,290,107 of record OX030991.1, on the reverse strand, counting down.
GGACCAATATTGGCTTATGATGATAATGATGAGACTAGATATGCTGGGTTCAGGTAAGACATGTTGCATGCAGCAGAAACAAATAGACTTACCCCCAAGAGCTCAATCATTGGCTCATGGCAATCAGGAAAGAATGATTGTATCAGTCCTCGGAGTGTAGCCTTCATGTTTTGAAACTGGTCCTTTGCCTTTTGGACGTGTTTTGCTTCGACTTTCCCATTTTTAGATATTGGTTTGGACTTTGCTTCGTTGGCAATGTCAATTAGTGCTCGCATTCTGTGAAATTAAATAAATAAATTATTGTATAACTTATTTTTAACATTAATTGTATTATATGATTGTAAGTGAATCATGGCCATGGTCAGCCAGCAGTTATGTACCTCTTTATCTCCTCATTTGTGTCGTAGATGTTTCCTCTCACAAATGCCACTAACTCTTCAGTTTGCTCAGTCTTTTTCTTCAATTCAATCAAAAACTGACTGGTAAGAAGATTGTCGTCTATTGAGAATGTAGTATTTGAGTTATGGATTTCTGTACGTAGTCCTTCAACGTAACTATTTACTTGGATAGTTGTTTGTTCTGGGGTTGAAGGTGCTTCAGGCATTTCATTTATGATAATTTGTAAGGTATTTTCACACTTGCTTTGAATTGCTTTCATTTCCCGATTAAGAGACGCCTGCGTCTCTTTGTTACGATCAAATGACATGCTGAAATCATAATACATTATGAGGAGACATGCGAGTACATCTGCGGACATGAGAGAAAGAAGTAAATTACTTAAACATAATACTTAAAACCAAGAAAAAAGATACTAAAAAGGCCTTAGTAACATAGACTTCGTAAAGTAATAAATGTATTATTTGAAGTATTTATTTTATTATTCACCGGTTTTGGAACACTAATGAAAACATCTACTTACTTTGAGGTTAGAAGTATATTTTTCAGTCCTTTGAACACAATATGCTTTCCCACTTTAATGCTTTTTATTGAAAAAATTTAAGAGAAAATCAAGTAAAAATCTCAAATACAAGTTAATAAACTACGGTAGAACAAAGAACACTAACTAACGAACCAAACCAAAGTTAAATTGACAAAAACAACAACCAACGGATTTTTGTTTTGAATTTGAATTGAACAAAATGACAATCTCGATTTGACTGACAGCGACAGACCCTGACATTTGGTTGACAGTATCAATCTCTTAGTGATGTACATATAAAATGATTGAAATCAGCTCGGCCTCGAATCGAGTTTTTTAAATTATGCCCCAAACGAGCGAATGTATCTCTAATGCAAGGGCCGCCCAAACCCATTGCCCGCGGGCCACTAAGTTTCCCTGCCAAGGCATTTGAATGTGCCCGCCAGCAATTCGGTCGGCCGGCATCCAGTAAGGGAAAAATTTTATAAAGAAAAAAAGAGAAGTAATGTGGTGATTGTGGTGGCCAGTCGTCATCACAAAAAAAAATCCCACCTGGAAAATCTATAGGGAGGCCTTGCTCTAATGCATGAGTTTTATTATAATTTTTGACCTTGATAGTTAAAAACTAAATCGATAAGTTGTTCGCACGATAGTTAAGACTGACCTACGTACCTGATAAGAAGGTACCTTCAAAATCAAACAGATTCAATGTAAGTAATTTTGAAGTTACCTAGGTAATTACTTACACAATGCAGACAATGAAGTCAATTTGATCGCAATAGCTTTAGAGTCTGGATGTAAATCAGCGGTAAACGGTTGGATTGCATACTCTGCAAATGTCATTACTATAACAGCCACTTCTGCAGGCCGTAGTATAACGACGTAAATCCACGAGCAAATAAATGATGGCAAAGGACCCCAGAATTTGTGTAATTTTCCGAAAGCTTCCACAAAATATGAATATTCTCCTCCTGATTTTCCAAGAACTGTGCCAAGTTCAGCAAATGAAAGTGCACCTGAAAAATTTAATTCAAAAATGAAATAATTCAACCTTCCTTTGCTCATCACCATCAGTCATCACAAAAAATGTAGTACCTAAGGTAAGTAAATAGGTACTTTAGTTAGTAAGAATTACATAATATACAAAAATCTTACCTAAACCCACCTAATAAAGAAATTATCCCAGATATAATCCATACTATTAAGCACAGACCGATTGATCCGGAGTGCAATAGTGCTGCGGCTGGTGTTATAAAAATTCCTGATCCAATCATAACACCTAGGATTAGATTGACAGCTGAGAACAGCCCAATCTCTCTTTTGAGTTTCACTGCTAAGGATGAATTACTGATGCCGTTTGCAACTTCCCGTTTCTCTGGGTCTACAATTTGATCTGCCATTTTGAAGACCTAGAACAAATAAATTAAACCTAATTGGGTAATATCAATAGAGCATGATGATGAAAAATTTTAATTTATTAGACACTAGCTGTCCCCCGCCACTTCACCCCTGTGGAAATCTATGTGTCAAATGGTTTAATTACTTAAATGATAAAAAACCCATCTCCTGGTTCTAAGCTACCTCCCCACCAATTCTCAGCCAAATCGGTTCAGCCGTTCTCGAGTTGTAAATAGTGTACTAACACGACTTTCTTTTGCCTATATTATGTAGCTAAGTAAAAATAAAAAGTAAGTAGGTAGGTAGTGCAGGTACTGTTATAAAATATAACAATAACATATACCGACAGACAGGTTGGAATTCGTGGGGTAACATACCTACCTAGAATGGAAACCGACATGTAGAAATTCCACCGTAATAAAGACTAACAACGCGTAATCGAGTTAAACGGTGAATGAACTTGAACGTCTCCCGTTGTGTGCTTCTCAAAGGATAATACACCGGGAATACTTTTGACCTTTGTGTTAAATTGAGAACGTTATTGACCTTTTTATGATATCAATTATTTTCAGCTAACTCTGGGACCGGAAACCTGTTTGAAATATTGGTCAACATAATTGTCCCACCTATGGAGGTACGTGTGAACGACAAACGGAAACTGTATGAATTCAATCTAACAAACAATATTACAAGGATAAGCCTGATTAATAGCAATGCTTTATTAATAATTTCATTAAAAAAGTATGCGACAATAATTCAATTATTTTCTATTCGAAAATAATTTTAAAACATTCCTTTATACTATAGATACTAGCTGCGCCCCGCGGTTTCACCCGCGTGATGATAGATATTTTGAATAATATACAATATATCTTTATAAATTGTAACCTATGTGTTATTCTGATGTATAAACTATATTATTGTAAAGTTTCATTAAAATCCATTCATTAGTTTTTCGTGAAAGAGTAACAAACATCCATCCATCCATACTTACAAACTTTCGCGTTTATAATATTAGTAGGATTGTCAACACGCCACAGCACGGTCTATTCCCTTCCATACCCTAGGTATAAATAGCTGTAATATAGCTACACAAACAATGTTGAAAATCCACTTCAATACCCATTGATTACTTCTTATCACCTTAATTAAGTCTGAAGTCTGATAGCAAAGAAATATCAGTGTTAATAAAAAGGTGGTAGACAACACATTTCGATATGAATAAGGGCTATTATTGTATAATGATTATTACATTTTACCTACTCTTCTCATTGGAGTATGTACAATATTTGGATAGGGAGCTCATGGACTTGACGTTGACGTGAGTGAAACGATCGCTGGTTGGTTACACAACAGAACACTATACAGTTAGTTATTTTGCTTTTATTTTCTTCGTTGTAATTGTATTTTCCTTTTTGTAATTTTGTGTATGTGTTTTTTATGGACCTTTGTTGTCTGATAACAAAGAATTTGAATTGAATTGAATATACTCCTGGGTTACACACTGTTTATTGCACTGAGGTAGCGCGTGCTTGTGCAGGCACGCACACATGCGTAGACGGTTACTACTACATACGCAGGGTTGGCATGATTAAATCAAGTTGTTTTAAAACAGTTTGAAATAAAACTATGTTTTTTATTACCTAAGTGTTTCATTATACAGTTTAAAACAAGTTTTAAACAATGTTTAAAACATGAAGAAAAAAACAGGGTTTAAAACTACCTTTAATTGCAAATGAATGTGTGCTGAAAAACTGCATAGGTAACTCCCCACCAATAAAGTCCCGCAGGGAAGTCCCTATGTCGGCCGTTTTATACACTGCACACTGCATAGGTAACTCCCCGCCAGTAAAGTCCCGCAGGGAAAGTCCCTATGTCGGCCGTCGAAAGAAAGTAATTCACTGGATTAGTGGGTACGGTACCTATTCCCCGCTCTCTCTCTAGTTTTCTACCTACCTACAACACTACATACAAGGTGTATGTAAAGTGTTTTGTATTGATTTATAATAATAGTAATTTTTAATAATAAGATTAGAGGTACTGAGATATGCAAAAAAAGTAAATATTTATCGTTTTGTTAATTTTTACTAAAGTGAATTAGGAAATGGTTTAGAAATGGATTATTTTATTATTCGCTATAATTGATTTGAAATCGATACCTAGGTAAAAAGTAAAAAAAAACACTAGTTTTAAACATTTTGAACTGATTGTTTTATAAAATATAAAAAAAAATATTTTTCCAACCCTGTACATACGTAACAGGGTCTAGATAAATATTTAGGGATTTACTTTGGCATGTTTTACGGTTTTACTTCGGTTGGGCTAATAAAAATTTAAAGTGGCAATCTGAGTGTTCTGATTGTTGACTGTTTTTTCCCCAAATTTCAATATAATAAGTACCTACCTAATTGTAAATAGGTAGCTACCAATTATTGTTTGATGAGAATCCAGACAAGTCTAGAGCAACACACAATATATTATGATTAATACTGGTAAACACTAGTATTGCCAAACCAAAGAGTTTACATTATAATCCTACTAATATTATAAACGCGAAAGTTTGTAAGTGTGGATGGATGTTTGTTACTCTTTCACTTAAAAACTACTGAATGGGTTTTGATGAAACTTCACAATAATATAGCTTACATATCAGAATAAAACATAGGCTACCATTCATTAAGATAATATTGTATATTATCCAAAATATCTATCACCACGCGGGTGAAACCGCGGGGCGCAGCTAGTAGGTATAGTTATATTTTATTTATTAGTTAGATTTATTTATGGCAAGTACAGAGACGATAAAATAAAATAATTTAGTCACTGCAATGACCTAATAGCCTAGGTATTTGAAAAACTGTAAAACACAGCTGTTATACCTAATAGGTAGCTAGGCTAGGCTAGGTAGCTAGACTAGGTAGCTATAGATATGTATAGTAGTTGCTAAATCAACCAGCCTAGGTCAGCTACCATTGGTGCTCCGTGGACTATATACCAAACCTACTATATTTTCGTATCGTGCTCTAGCAATTACGCAGCTTTACACGTGTCGTTTAAATGTAACCAGTTGATTTCATACACGAGTTTCTCGAGTTAGATTATGATGCCATTTTTAGGTTGTCTGCGTAAAATATCTCATCTTTTGACGTAGCTGCCTACCTATCTTATATTAGTTTATAATGAACAAAACACGTGACGTTCAAGAAAAAGAATCAGTTACTTGCAATTCCAGTTTATGCACATTTTTTTTGCATTTATTCGTACAAATCCAGCCCCTAGAGTATTTATACTCCTTGCCTCTAACTGAGATTGCACAATAAAACAGTCGAATACAGAAATTAAAAAAAAACAACACAATTGTTTTTCATTTTGTATTATTGCTTTTGTTATTCATTAGAATGGGAGCATTCTTGGTCAAGGATACACAATTCATGCATCTTGCTATTCTTGCTGCTACTAAATTAGATACTAAATTAACTATTCTAAAAATACAGCGTGAAAGTCAAAGGAATAAACTTTGTAACCAAAGTGCAATGTAGGTATCTCACGCATATAAGTAAGCTAAGTGTAGGTAATATAGAGACGAGATAAGTATATCCACATGTATTATTGTTTTGCCTACACTATATAGACACATTATAATTATTATTATGAAAACCTATTATTATATTAAGTAGAAGTGTTTTTGTTTTTCAGTTTACTGCTTTTGCACTGTCTGCCCCACCCAGCAGACAGTCCTAATGCATACAAAACAACGGACTTCACTTCGTTTTGGTTTATTTTTAACATTGTTTACATCAGTTCAATTTTTATCATCAAATTATCACCGTCAAATTGCTCGTGTAATCGACATACACGACATGTAATTTTTTTTTGTAAGATACTGATGATATACTGAAAACACACTACAAAAGAATGTGGTCTGACGAACGTTTTATGCATTTATTTGACGTAAAAACACAGGCATATAGGTACCCATGTTTATATAGGTTAGGTAGGTAATCATAACAATAATTATTATGAGTTTATTATAATGTAATTAAATTACCAACGAGTTTGTTATTTTAGTATACCTTACACCCTAGGTATGTAGATAATAGGTTTTGAGTTTTAGGATTATAATTAACGTCGGTTTTTTTTATTTAGTGTACCTACACCTAACTCATACATATCCCACAAACACCAAAACGCGTAAGATGTCAAAATAAACGAAACAGAAATTCTGTGAATGCAATTATAGGCTGCATGCTGCGCTCAGTTTCTTATTTAGAACTTGTTCCTTGGAATGTCACTGACGTTCTCCGAAAATTTGATATCAATCATGTTTTTTTCTGGGAAAATCAAATTGTTGACTTTTGACTGAGAGACAGAGACGGTAGATACCTAGTAGGTATTCATATTTTTATTATTATGATAAATATTATGAATAAAATTTACTGATTTAACGCGGTATGACTTTGCATAACTAAATTAAAGAAAATTTGGTACCTATGCAAAGTCATACCGCGTTAACTAAGGTACTTAAAAAAGTTGGTAAAATATTGGCTGCTGGCCCAAGATAATTAAAAAAGTCCTTGTCAAGCAATTAACAGATTAATTTGGGTGTTCTCAGATGATTTGCTATTCTCACTGTTGCTAAGTATTGCGATTAGATAGTGATGGAATGTTTGAAGGCACATTACAATACAATGTATCCGCACGCATTATAAACGTGCAGGTTATATTAAGGTGTAATTAGAAAATTAGATTAAGTTCTATCTAACTAATTATATTAGAAACATTATGCTTATGAAGTTTTGATAACATGTCTTTTTTTGTTTCCAAATTCGAAGTATGAGAGGATTTAATTCATAACTAATAGGTAGGACTAGGTAGGTATGTAAGACTTAATATAACAGTAAAGCTGCATTTTCGTATGTATTTTTCCTGATAATATGTCGAGATGCGTCACATTGTGGTCATGGGTGATTAACATGTTGTGAGTAGGAACTAATATTAAAGGGTAAATAACAACAGCGCATATTATAAATACATAGTATGCTATCTTCTCGCAAATGTTTAGAGCAAATTTTTATAGAAAACTCCATACGACATCTACATTTTTTTTTCAGTTTAATATAGGAATGTTATATTATAATATGTTTGTATGTTTGACAGCAATTAATCATAACACGCAATAAAAATACACGATATATGTGCCTAAGTATAAATTAAAATGGGTAATGATAAAATAATATTTTTACGTAATCGTATACAAGTATGTAGTTAAAATCATAGCAGTATGTAATCTTTGAATGTTCAAAATGGAAGTAGGTACGTACCAGATATTTTTAAATTTATTCAAGCACGGTCGATACACGGGAACAAACAAATTAGGCTGTTTACAGACGACTCAACTCTGTCACGAATGTCACGAATACGGAACCCCACAATGCCGAACGTGTTTCGCCCCACGCATCTAAATAAACACTACCAACACATTCAGACAGTTCGAGCTATCACGTAGTAATACTCTTTGCAATCACACTAAACGTGATAAGAGGGACATTGCTAATGGTATGATAACGATTCTATTTCAATTAAATGTGGCTCGCTCGTGTAATCTGCGATGTGAACTATTGAATGACATAAATTATTTTTCAATGCTAATTAGTGTTTCTTTTATTTGTTGTTATCTGTTGATTTAAAGATAATTATTTTTAATGACAACTAGGTAGGTACCATTATTCCAAATTATTTAGTAGGTAATTATGAGACACGCTAGTACCTAATCTACCTACATAGTGGACCTACTTATCTAATGCGTTTTCTTGTCATATAGGTAAATTTTTGGTACCTTCCTAATATTAGCATTGTTGCAAATCAACATGTTTACGTACATAAAAAAATATGTACCTAAATACTTATATGTTATTATCATTTTATTCGTATGTTTTGTAAATAAACAGAATGATTCTACGGTATTATTGACCTCCTTTAAAGCTACCTACATAATGCCTAGTAAAGATGCATGCAACTAACATAATTTAGTCGATACGTTATCGATACCAATTTTTCTAGTAAATAATCGGCGATACCTATATCGATGGCTAAGTAGATAATAAATCAAATGAATTATGTACATAATTAGTATAAGTTACCTATATTCAATAGAACGCGACATTCTAATTCTGAAAAGTAAAAATAAAATATCTAATACAAAACCCAAATTAAAATTGAATGAAAATATTTATGTGTTTAGGTATGTACCTAAACACATACAGTCATGTAAACATGAAATATTATCGAACAATCAAATTGGTAATTAAGAAAGTATTTATTAACACAAAGTTATGAAATAAAAGTAGTTTTTTTAAGAAAACAAAGTTAACCTAAATTATGAGCCGATCATTTATGCAAATCAATTTTTATGAGGCAAAGACGGAGTGGCAAGTCAACTTCGACACGTCTGGCTTTCTACGTTTCGCGCGCTTTTCGTACTGTTGTACCTAGTACTTACTCTATTACATTTATTTATAATTGGCCAGGCTATCGTTACATCCCTAATGCCAAGCTTCAATACCAAGTTGGTTTTTAAACACATAAAATTATGGGTGCCCACCCATCGATCTATGATTAGATACAGGCGCGACTATTATTACTACTATTCCTAATATATAAATTTGGCTAAAATTATTGCAAATAACTGTCCAAGAATGATTATTAGTTTAAAATACCTAATATTCTTAGTATAAATCAATAATTATTAGTTATAGGTAAACACAATTCATACCTTACTCGAAAAAATTACCTACGGAAAAGTAAATAAAATAAATAAATAATGCTCGACAATTCACACAGCATTATCTAGCCCCATGTTAAGCAGAGCTTGTGTTATGGGTACTAGATAACTGATATACATAATACAATACATTACATAGATAGATATTTTTTATTATACTTACATAGAAAACTCCCAGAACACCCGGAACTGCAGATCGTACACACAATTGTTCCGAGGCGGGAATCGAACCCGCAACCTCCTGCGTCGCAGGCGGTCCTTCGCCCACCGCGCCACATCGGTTGTCAAAGTTTGATAATGTTTAAGTAACAATATCGTGTTAAGTAAGATTAGCATTTTCCCTAGGAGTTTATTAAAATATTTTTAGAGCTTCTGCACTTGATTTCTTTACTTAGTGTTAGGGCTGGCTACTTGGTTTCCATGTACGTAAGTCCACTGGGACGATTGCTATATCATCTAGTTTTGTATACAGAAAAGTAGTTTTTTTACTAGTAGGTGTTTCAAGAGCATTTGGGATGCCCAAACCTCCCTCAAAAGTCTCCAATGCTCCCATAGCATATTTTTACGCTTAAATTTCAAGTGTATGGATTTTCGTCTTAAATTTTACAGTGATTCACAGGTTAATTAAGACTTCTCGTCGGTTTGTCATCTTCTCATTTTGAAATCCTAATCTTTGACAAAATACGACACTGACAACTCAATTAAATGACCAATAATTTAAACTTTTAAAGTTGGTTGAGCAGTGCCAATCCATTTTTTTTACCTTACGTTATGGAATTAAGGAGGAATTTCTCCCGAATAACCAATGTTCCACTGTCTCCCCTGCTTACTTCTTTCCTAAGTACCTATAAATTTTAGGTACTTAAATTACATCCACTATTCGAAATAATGCGAATAACTATTACGTATGACTTGCGCATAAAATGTTTAATTGAATGTCTCATACAATATTTTATAGCCACAGATGTTTCTTCTAATTGAGCTCTGGATAAATAAGAATACTTTAAAACAAAAATTACTTTATCTATCTAGATAAACCGGTCAGTAGGTTTGTGTGTCGATAAGGTACACTTACTTGAAAGGCTTTACTTAAAACTTCAATCACAACAAAACACAATCTTTACGCACCAACACCAATTCCCGCCAACGTATGTAGGTTCGATTGGTTGGAACGTGCTACAATGCCGATTTTTGGTCGTAAACTGAGCGAGGCGAAACAAAGCAAGCGTTAATGCATGCAAGTCTGTTGCACATATTTATGTAGGTGTATAAAATGCATCTTATATAGGTACTACTTGCCTACTCCTGCAAAATACTAAGAATTTTAATAAAACCGAAATATAATGAATTAGGCATATTCGATGTATGTGCAGTATCATTATTATCCTTCTAAGTTCTCTTTTTTGTGTTTCGGAGCCCATACTCGCAATAATAGAACAAAGTGATTAGGTAGGCATCTACCGATTCAGTAGGCACCTACTACCTACTTATCAGTTTTAAATCAGTTCAGTTGTTAGTACCTAGATAGGTAGGAATAATATATTATAATATATAAAGCTAAATTTTACTATAAAAACGAAAGTATTATGACGAATTAATTACAGATGTAAGCGATTCTTTTATTTTTGTTGGAAGTACCTATAACAACGTAGAGTTCACACCATAATATATTGTCCAGAATTATTTATTATAAATAAATAATTTGATGTTTTGATGAATAAACTCTAACACAAGATGTTTGTAGTAATAAATCGAATATTACTCTATCTCTGTGCTCTCAGTGATAAGGCCGCCCTATAACCTTCCTCTATTCTAAGTATTATTAATATTTATTACTAATGTTGAGTGTTTTCTGTCGATCTATCTATTACCGAATAATGTAAGCTCCTAAAGTATTAAGACCTCCAACTGCCAAGCTATTTGGAAGTTTTGGAACTAGTATATAACCAAAAAATAATGTATTTGGATATTATTTACATACCTGACCAATATACGTTTTATTAAAATGTTTAAGTATTCACTTCAGAATCGATTTAAATAATCGTTCTATCAGTTTCAGTTCACTTTCTTCTGTACAACACTAGTAGAAGAGACAACAAATGACGTGCCTTTCTTGCCCTAATTAAAATTTCGGCCAATGCGCATATTGCTTGGACGAAGGAAATCACGTCTAGGCTTGTTCGCTGAATGGAAGGCTGAATGCAGAGATGATAGAATATAGAGAGCTTACCATGAGTTCACTCAGGGCGGGGGTCATTATTGTTATTATGCTTACTCTAAGGTGACGACGACCGATATGGCGCGGTGGACGAAGGTCCGCCTGCGACGCAGGAGGTTGCGGGTTCGATTCCCGCCTCGGAACAAATGTGTGTACGATCTGATGATATTTGTTTCGGGTGTTCTGGTCGTTTTCTATGTATAATAAAAAATATCTATCTATGTGATGTATTGTATTATGTATATCAGTTATCTAGTACCCATAACACAAGCTCTGCTTACCATGGGGCTAGATAATGCTGTGTGAATTGTCCAGCATTATTTATTTATTTATAAGAACAATTTATAAGAACAATAAGGTGGGGGTCCCCTGCCTGCGACACGGAAGGTTGCTGTTTCGATTCCCCCCGCGCGCTGGACAAAATTGTGTGTATGTACAATCTGCACATATTTGTACAGAGTTCATAAACAATCTATTGAATTAAGTGAGTGCCACCTAATTCGTCTAGTAGACAAAAATAAAAAATAAATAAAATAAAATAAATGTTTATTGCATTAACTTAAAAGATATAAATACAGGTTCTGGAGTCACCCTTTAAGCAAAATTCGCTTGTGTTAGGAGACCCCGCTCTTACCATTAATACATTAGCATATTTAAGTATTTACTAACAAAACATACAAAATTAAAACTTAAAATAATAATATAACAGCAAAAATAAGTTAAGACTAAGAATTAGTTGTTACAAAAGATCAACAGCAGTTCTAAATAAAACAAACAATGTATAGAAAATATTTTTTAGATATGTTATGTACGTAGGTCAGGACTCATAAAAACCAATATTGCCGGCAAAAAGAGAATTTTTTGGGAAATCAGATAGTAAGTACCTGGAAATTTTGCTCATAACAAAGTTGATTGAAAATAATAATATAAGGTATTAATATGAATGGGATTTGCTAACCTGCTAACCTTAGCTGACGTTGATGGCACTGGGTTTGTGTATTCATCGTCACCATCCTCTTCTTTCGTTTTGTATTCTTGTCGTGACAACTCCAACTGCTCGAAGTTGATCAACCCACTCGTACCTGGTATAGCAGTGTCGTTGTCATTGCGTGCTTTACCAATGCTGATCAATACTCCCGCTAAAATCGAATACTAAGTATATAACACTACCTACCAACTGTGTGGTCGGTGGAATTAATAAGCCTGTGTTCACGGGCTGAACGGGCTTATATTAATTGCCAAGACGCGAGAGGTCTATGTATAAGCGAAAGTTGGTTGACTTTTAGGCAATTTCGTTACTCTTTGTATGTATCTACTTTTTTAGTTTAGTTAAATTTAATTTAGTTTATTTTATAAGTTTAGTTGAGTTGAGCTACCTGTACGTAGATTGTTTGCAATAGTCTGCAGTGAGCTCAATTATTTGGATTGTAAATAATAGTTTTAATTGGTATACATTATAATAAATATGTGCAACTAGTCCATTCAAGTAGTTCGTGTATCGAAGTAATTATTGACTTCGATACATGAACTACTTGAATACGTTTTGTCTTCTTATTGCAAACAAACAAGTTATAATATTCTTAATCCCCAAATAAATTTTGTGTCCTACTTGTGATATAAACTTATTTTTTCTTTTTGTAAATTAACCTGGACATGTTATTTTTTTTTTTTTTCAAATTCAAATTGTTTATTTTACATAAGACCATAACATTACAGATAACTCCAAATCGTTATGCCTAGTACATTTTATCATCTTAAAAACTACAAGATACAATGAAATAACACACTAGAAAATAGTAAAATAACATAACAATGTAGGTACATAAAGGTTAGAACTTAAAAATTCAAATAATAATATAAAATTGTATATACAAAACATTCCTAAAAACAAATAATAATAACGTGTAACGAAATAAAACATTTAAACGTGCTCACAAAACTCCAGGCACACTCTTTCAATCATCTTCCATGCATCCGCAAACACATCAAACTGAGGGTGGCTGGTAATGAGCGCGTTGAGATTGCGCTGCGCACGGGAGATGGGAGATTGCTGACGGTGCAGAGTGCGGGCACGAAGGGGCTCGAAAAGGCGTACCCATTCTTATCTACGAGATTTTATTGCTCAATAATTTGACACGATTTTTCAGAAACAAAATGTAAATCGCAATCTCTCTTTCGCTTTGGTAAAGAAAAACTCTATTCCCGCCGGTACACCCCTGTCCCTTAGCTTCCTCCAGAGTAGGTCATATAATACAAGATCAAAGACCTAGGAGAGGTCGAGGAAACAGACGTAGGTACACAACAGACACACATTGTGCTTGAGCCCCAAAATTGCACTTTCAGTTGATAGTCTGGGTCGAAACCCAAACTGCGCATCCTGTATATTCAAACAATCGTGGAGGTAAGAATCAAGCACGCTGTCCAGTACCTTGGCGATGGTGGTGGCAAGAGAGATCGGTCGGTAGATTCCCTGGTCCGAGATATCCCCTGTCCTGTTTTTAACTATAGGGACTATGGTAGTTTTCATTAAGTCCGCCGGAAAGTATGAGTGACTCATACACATTAAAGTAAAACTTGACCAGCACTCTCGGCAAGTGAAACCCCGCTGATAATAAATGCTCGATACTGAGCCCCTCGTATCTGGGTGTTTTGCCTCTAGTCATTTTTCTGATGACGGTTTTCATCTGTGTTTCTGAGAATTTCACCGGTGGCTCATCACCCTGTCAGCCGCACTCAACATCGGGCAATCCAGCCGATGGGCCAAGAGGAGACTCCACCTTAAAGTGTTCCATGAACAGTTGTGCTATGTCCCTCGGCTCACTCATCCCCCTACAGTCGCCGGGAGGCCAGGCCTAGAATTCAATTAACCAGTGAACTTCCAAAAATTACCGAAATATTTGGAAGCTCGTTGAGTTGCTATTTTGTCCATAATTATCTGGTCCTGGTTGTTTTGGCTCCATCTCAGACGACTTTTAATTTAAAATAATTTAATTTAATAAATTATGTAGGTAGGTATTGATTTATTTTTGCCAGTTGACGCCAAGTCGCCAATATAAAAGTTACTATACGGTTGACGCAGCTATGTTTTGAAACCTTGGAAAACCAAATCGGAACGTGTCGAACCTACCTACACGTTCTGATTACTTACGATCTTTGAACCGATATTCCATCGCCTCCTTGATGATAAGTCTTTATGATCAGTGGTCTTCAAGCAAGCATAAGTGTAATAACTAGCTTGTCTTCAACATTTCGACTCTTATTTCGACTTTACGTCGTTGTGAATAATTAAGGCCACGTTTTGTCTGTTGCGGATGTAGACAGAGAATATTCTCAGTCTACGGCGCTGACCGTCCGTTTAACCATTTTGGTTTACCTACTACCGATTTTCAAACCATACAACAGCTATAATATGAAACGATGTCAAAGCGCGAAAATTGAACATAAAGTCAAAGCCATGGACTAATTAATCAAAGCCTTCGGAACCAATAAAGTAACTATAAACAATCGAACAGCCAATCGGATTTAGTTTTGGTTTTAAAATAAAATCACATCACAAACATCAATCATCAGTCATCACAGTGACATCAAACTCTAATGATAATAATTATGAAAGTTTGGATGGATAGATTGATGTTTAGTACTTCTTTACGCCAAAACTTCCGAACGAATCAGATTTTTTTGTTACTTTGAATAATGTAGGTTTAGGAAAAACATAGCTACTACTTTTTATCCTTAGAATCAAGCGATAATCGTTTCTATAGAAACAACGCGTACGTAGATGTGGGCCGAAGCTAGTATGATAATAATATAAGACGCGAACGTATGAACACTATTTGAGGAGTGCTCTAAGATCCTTTGATGTGTGCCCAGAAAACCTATACTAGTCGGTTTGGCGGCCAACATTGGCTAACTAAACTACCATCATAGGTACGCCAAGTAGGTCTCTAAACGTTGGCTTAATGCCTTGGCCCAGCGTATTGGTCCAATGTGTACAGGGGCAATAAGAATGAAAATGCCGTCATCAATACTTTTTTCCGGATCTTGGGTATGAATGATTTCATATCCGTCATGTCTTGATTTTTGATTGAACACTTGGACGAACGAAATTATACTTCCTGATCCATAGAGGCAATATTAAAGGAGTTAGTCAAGATCTGAAAAACAATGATGACAGCATTTATTTCATTCTGTTCTGGCAACATTTTGTTATCCTTTCAAATTTTGTAGAAAAGGCTCGTTGTTCTTGTGAATTAATTTTCGAGCATTTTTAAGCAAAAATCCTCAAGATTTTGTGATATCTAGTAAAATAATTACCCAACTAAGTGCCTAAGAATAGTGTATGAGTAATTAATAGGCTTTTTATGGTCGAAATTCGGTACTGAGCCAAAAAACTTGACAGATCTATTCGGCGTTCCTGGTTTCAGGTTATAGTAGACATAATTCGTTTTGTTTGATATTTTACTATTCAAATGGAAAGCATGGATGTTGGTCAAGAAGGAACCTCATCTGCGTCGACGCCTGTGGTGGAAAATGGTGGTAAGTTTTATTCCGTACAATTCCCAATGCCGGCGGCGGCGTTTGGAATAGAAACGTGTTTTGTGCTAGTGCATTTTTTGTAGAAACGCTTTTGATGTTGGTTTTTATGTTTTATTTCTATTTTGTACGTATTTGGGAATTACTGATATTGATGTGCAGATTTTCGGCCAGTGAGTAAACGGCAAAGAGCTATAAAAGTTAAAATAAAGTTATTCTTTTGCAAGTAGGTACATACTTAGACCATCGCCATTTGCCCGTCGTCGCATTTCGCATTCGAAACAAAAAAGCAATTGAAATAGGATGAATTTGGTAAAAAATTGGTGTAGCTATAGAAAGGAAGTCTTCATTTCTTTAGATTTGAGTAACTTGCCACTGATCCAATTTCTGTTCTCTCAAAAAACATCCAAACCAATTACTGGTGAGCTAATACCTTTTCTTTGTTCTGTTTATTTTTGGATTCAGTGAACATATCTCTGCCCTATTTTCAATGCAAGTTCCTATTTATCAGAAACAGTATACATGTGCATAGTTTGCCTTGGCTCAATATCAAGATTTGTGGAGACACCAAGGGTAGGCCTCAGCATAGCAGAAGGATACCTAAATCTAAAAAATTTCAAACTCTTAAAATATAAATCAAAACATGAAAATTACTATATAAAATGCATATTCTATGCAAATATAATTCTAGGCAAGTAATACTTCTTCAAGACAAAACCACTGAACCAATCCGGCTGAAATTTTGCTTAGATGTAGGTCTATATCTAGGAACTATTATCAAACATATTGATACAACTATGTGTGTAATGCTACTGGCAGAAGCTAGTGAGAAATACAATGCAATGCTATTTTCTATCAAAATGTTGTGTTGATGTTGTACAGTACAAAGTTTTAAACTATCAACATTTTTATGCAACAAAATCACACCAGATGCCTCACCAGGGATGGATAAGAATGTAACTGCGGAGGAGATGACCTCCCGTGACTACTACTTCGACTCGTATGCGCACTTTGGCATCCACGAGGAGATGCTGAAGGATGAAATCCGGACACTAACATACAGGAATGCTATGTACCACAACAAGCATCTTTTCAAGGGAAAGGTAAGAAATAATAATAATGCTAGGACAATTCACACAACACAATCAAATTATTTTTATCTCATTATATAGTTTATTATGTTCTGTATAAGTCTTAAAACAAATAAATTCATTTCATTTCTCGCACAAAGCTAAATAAATAATACTAGACGTTTTCACACATCACATTTTTACACACATTTGCACACATTGGACTGCAAAAATCAAAGTGATCACTTTATTTTCTAGTTTTACTTATGCAATTTGAAATTTGTGACATGTCGAAGAGTCCTGCGAGGTCTAAATAAAAAAAAGCACTGGTGATTGATTAGATAGAGGTGACTGATGACTGCTGTTTGAGGAGTAGTATGAGGGAGGCAAGCCTCTATCCAGCTGTGCATATGTGATGATGATTTTTACATCATTCTGGCTATAATCTAAGCAGAACTTGGGTTATGCATGCAAGATGACTTGATCAAACCTGCAATTCGTGCGTTGCAGGCAGACCTACATCTACAAACAAACTACAAGTTACATTTTAAATTAACACTATCATTGCCCATCATGACGCATATGGCTATACCCACTCCTCTAGCAGTGGCGGCTGTGTGACCCTGAATGCCTGGGCAGTGAATATTAAGGCCCATATTATAATAACTTGCCAGTTATCAAAGCATACATCGAGCATTGTTTCATAATACGGGCCTAAGAGATATATGAGAAGCCAATGAGAAATATTTGATAAGCTCTTATTTTTTAGTGTTCATGCATGAATTTTGATTTTGTCATCAGACTGTCCTGGACATCGGCTGTGGTACGGGCATTCTCTCGATGTTCGCTGCAAAATCCGGTGCTGCCAAGGTCATCGCGATCGAGTGCTCAAACATCGTGGACTACGCGCGGAAGATCGTCGAGGCTAACCAGCTCAGTAACGTCATTGAGATTATCAAGGGCAAGGTAAATAATAAAATACCGGTATTACATTTTTATCTACAGCTATAGGTCGCGCAAATCTTTATGAACTCTCGGATGTGAGCGTGAGTGCTGTGCAGTATCTTATCTTAGGTGTCAGAGGGATGCAGAAAGACGACCAATAATCCACCAACAATTATATAAACGGCTACGTTCCTTCACGAAAAACATGCGCGTTGCCGTTCGGTAGTACAGTCAAGTCGAATGCTCGGCACTTAGAAATAGAAATAAGAAACTTACATACCTACCACTATCTGGGTAGGTATGCAGGTATCTTACGTGGTACTGATTATGCCCTGTATTCGAGCAATGCTGAAATAGCATTTGAATCAGTGTCATATAATATGACATTATAACCTGCTGTGGCTACTAACATAGTATGTCTGTACTAACCATGAATAAAAACATTTTATTTTATTTATTTATAATATAATATAATAATAATGCTGGACATTCACACAGCATTATCTAGCCCCATGGTTAGCAGAGCTTGTGTTATGGGTACTAGATAACTGATATACATAATACAATACATTACATAGATAGATATTTTTTATTATACATAGAAAAACGACCAGAACACCCACCTATTTGTTTATATGCACTCAACTGTACCATGCCGAGTTTCGCACTCGAGGCTATGTTCACAGAGCTTACATAGATCATAAAGATGTGATTTCGATTTGAGATCTGTTTTATTGTTAGGGCGTCAGCCAAGCACTTCCTTGTGTCCGAACCCTAATTACTTTTCTTTAACAGGTGGAGGAAGTGGAACTGCCAGTGGAGAAGGTGGACATCATCATCTCTGAGTGGATGGGTTACTGCCTTTTCTATGAAAGCATGCTTGACACCGTCCTATATGCACGCGACAAGTGGCTCGCTGATGACGGAATGTTGTTCCCGGACAGGTCAGTTCCAAGTACCATACCATCATCTCTTTTACTGATACCTATCATATTGATACGCTTACTGTTTCTCTGGCCAATAACAACCTGGTTATATCTTTTATAACAAGACTGAATAGGTTCCGCTGCTATGATTTCGCGGCGGTGATGTGTCCCTTATGAAATTTACAAGAAGATGGATACTCATTGTGTCCAAATACCAATTATAACAACTCCTAGCCCTCCATTATGTGCCGTTACGTTGTATAAAGCCAAGTTGGCAAACTTTCCTGGAGCCTTTGTTTGTCCGACGTGTTATCGCTAAGTTGATCAACATTGGATCGATAACCTGAAATAGCTCAATGTAGAAGCTAATTAACAGCAATATGACTGAATTTAACTATAGCTTAGGTTTTTGATGCCTTGAATACACCCGAGTTTTTGTAAGCAACATATATTTACCTATGACGACGTTGACGAGCGATGTGGCGCGGCGGACGAAGGTCCGCGGCGGCGCCTGCGATGTACCAGGTTAAAACAGTCATATAGCCCATAACACAAGCTCTGCTTACTTTGGGGCTAGATGATTCTGTTTGAATTGTCCAGCATTATTTATTTATGGCTCAACGACACGACTTGTGTGTCTTGGCCTCCAATAAGTCGCGATTTTGGTTTTAGTCTGCTACTTCTTTTGGCTTCGCGTGGAATTCACAATTAATGGGTTTAATAACATATTTATTTTTTAAACACTAATTAAAAATTTGCCTTAGTTACCTGCTATAACATTAGCTATCTTCCAAGCAAATTGGATCGCCGTTTCAGGGATTATTCAAAACAAACAGACTGCAGTTTATTGCATTAAAAACAAGTAAAAGTCAAATAAATAATTTGTGTTTTCCTAATGCGTTTGTAACGGACTCGCTCCTCAGCACACGAGACCTCCGGATGCAAAAACTCCGTGGCGACCTCTGCCCCGGGAACTCCTAGAGACGCCCGAAGCCATCACCCAGGATGATCAGAACAGCCAACAGGCTAATGAACAGCTCTTGAGAAGCCTGCAAGGCTCTCATAGCGACAGCACATGACTTGAGGAAAGCTTTCCTCGACGTAGAAACCGGAAGAAAGAACTTTAGTTCGATTCCTGCCCGCATTCAACAACGTAGACAACGTTGAGTCGGATGTTGATGACCACCTGACTGATGAATGCGTTTGTTATTGTGATGTTAAATAATGTTTTATTTTGTTGTCTATCTTCAGATGCACCCTCTTCATTTGCGGTATCGAAGACCGCCAGTACAAGGATGAGAAGATCAACTGGTGGGATGATGTCTACGGTTTCGACATGTCTTCCATCCGCAAGGTGGCAATCTCCGAGCCGCTCGTCGATGTTGTTGACGCCAAGCAGGTAAGACTTAATTACGGATGTAAGCGGGCTACCTAAGAAACTTATTGGTGTTGGAAGAACAAGAACTTTTTATCCCTTAACAAGGGACTTTATCTGGGGGAGAGGTACGGTGTAGGACCGCCACCCGAGTATAATTACGACGAGTAATGAATGAATACGTCAAACTACGATATATGGGTTTATAGTAAAACAGGTATGTAGTCCGTTGAAACTCTTGGATGCTCACCCAAGAGCAGTGAAGCGGTTAGGTTTCCCGGAATATCACAGTTATAATAATTATAGGCATGGGATAGAAATAAACACTTACCGTTTCCATAAAAACAACGCAGGTGAAACCGCGGGCAGAAACTAGTTGAAAGTAAAATAAAACTCCAGCCAAATTCAATATGAAATTTTGTACAAACCACAGACAGACAAAAGAGACGAAAATTCACATGCTTGGCGACGAGATTAGAAAAAACTCAAAACGACAATGAATGTAATATGTGTGCAAAATATACGGCAGCAAAATGAGCATCCAAATATGTATAATAAGAAATGTAAGGGGGTAGGAAAACCAAAGAAGGAATCCATATCTTGGATTGTAAGGTATGGGTGAGTAAGAAAGGTGTGAGAGAGTACATGGATTGATATTGAGTAGTCGACGGAAAATACATTTATCCCAACCGCGAGTGTGATAAGGACAGGAAGCAGCCCAATATTTTGCTTACAATGTTAATCAGTTGTAATTCTAATATGTGAATTTTCAGGTGGTGACCAACTCTTGCTTACTGTCAGAAGTTGACTTGTACACTGTCAAAAAGGAGGATCTGAACTTTGAATCTAAGTTCCATCTCCAGGTTAGTAATATTTACTTATTTACAAGTAAAAAATCTTTTATGCACGTGACTTCAATAAAAGAAGGAGGTTCTATGTTGCAACTCAAGTGGTGTTAAATAACAACGATAATTTCAAAAGCTTTAGGACTTTGGAGGAGCCTTAAGCAAGAAGAATCGTAATCAGAATCTTGCTAACAGTTTCACAAGTTTTGACCATAAATCCAATTAACAATAACCTGACATTTAATTACAGGTGCGTCGCAACGACTTCATCCAAGCTCTAGTGACGTTCTTCAACGTGGAATTCACGAAGTCTCACAAGCGGCTTGGGTTCAGCACCGCTCCTGAGGCTCCCTACACGCATTGGAAGCAGACCGTCTTTTACTTCGACGATTATATGACCGTAAGTACTTGTAGATATCTGTAGAAGATGAAAGTCACCGACATAGCTCTTAGAAACTACGCTAAAGTGATAATGGGAAGGTTTGGCTCACAGAACTGAAATATGCTAGGGAGTAAAGGTTCTGAAGTGGCGACCGCCATGCAATGCGAAACGGCTTGCTGAGAGACCATCAACTCAAAGGACTAATTACATCGTAGCGGTCGCAGGGAGTCGATGGATGAAGGCAGCTCAGGACCGCAATTTGTGATGTCTTAATTGGGGTGTTAAACACGGCTGGACATATGTCCATGTCCAGCGGTGAACGTTTCTGGGATTTGAGATAATGATGAGTTTGAGAACTCATCATCACATCTCATAATCATCACCGCACTATACTAGTGCATTGCTGGTCATAGGCCTTCCCTAATGAGCCCCGTAACGCTCTGTCTTCAGCTTGCCGTATAGATTAGGTGCTATTGAACCTCCTCTGCAAGGTAGGGCGACGATATAGCGATTTGATTATCTTAGGTTACCAAGAGGAGAATCGTTTGATGCGAGATGCTTGGGAAGTTCATTTGCATGTTTGTTTGTTGCCATTAGGTAGTATTTAAAAAAACACAACGGGAGGGGGGACTCCTCCCGTTTCAATAAAGATTGAAACTTCCGCAAGTTGAACACATTATTATAAAAAAAATATTCACGGGTATCTATCGCAATAAAGTAAATAAACGCGATAAATACCCGTGAATATTAATAGCTTGCTCAATAACTCATTTCAATGTCCGCTTAACAAATGTACATAATTCTTGTCCCCCAGGTGAAGAAGAATGAGGAAATCACGGGAACGTTCTCAATGCGTCAGAACGCTCGTAACAACCGCGATCTCGATTTCGAGGTCGAGATCGACTTCAAAGGTGAACTGTGCCAAGTCAAGGAGAAGAATCACTACAGAATGCGTTGAGAGCTACCCCCAGCAGTTCACCAGCTTAACCAGCCTATTTTAAACCCTAAGTAACCCAATTCTACATAAAGCTGATCTGTTGATAAAGTTCAAAAACCAGTGATATTTTTATTTTTATTGTTCATGGGTATTTGTCTCGTTTGTTTACGTATTTTCGGCGATGTTGTATAGATACAATAATAGACGCTGGAGCCCCAAAAAAAACATTGATAGGTATAAAAAATATCCTATGTTTTCATATTTCATAGGTCTTGGAAAGTTAGTACGTACATAACGTATGTACGATGTTTTCACTTTTGTGTTCAGACTACCATTTATCGTAGTTATGGTTGAATAGTTGGTGAGCTAAGTCTGCCAGCCTTTTATAACAATTTAAAACACTTTAGTATTTACCAATATTATTCATTTAGAACTACATCATTAAAATATTAGTAAGTATAGCCTATTATAATTCGCAATTTCTTGCTTGGCTATTTTTTATGTATAATGAATTAGCTACTTAACTCGTTCGTAAATTTAACGTTTACTATATTACTTCGTATTGAAAAGGTGAGTATAGACTAAGGAGCATTTGCCTCAAGCATTACGGTGTAATGTAATGAAAATCTCACGAATGGTACAATACAGGCAAATGTTTAGTTTACTAGAGCATTTCGTTTCAGTGTCGAGCATTCTTGCGAATGATCGACGCTGTGTTCAATGTTCGTTAATGCTCACGACGAATGTGCATCTACCTATAAATTTTCCCTCGGCCCGCGCACCTCGCTCCCCGCAGCCCTCCGTCACCCGCGCTCGAACCTTTGCTCGATAATTTACACCAAAACGCTCGTTGGTTGTTTAAATCTGGTTCTGACAAAACATCGAGCGTCATATTCGAAGTGTGGTTAGAGTTTACTCTAACGGTTTTTATATTTATGTCTCCCTAGCCAACCTAGCCCGCATGTAGTACACCCTCTCGATAAAGATCTAGGCTCTGGTGAAAATATCAAACCATCTTCATAATTTGAAACCTAATTAACTTAACAATTATTTTCCATTACTTGACACTGGCAGAAAAGTGTCCAACCAGACTCAATTGCCATTAACAAAGAATCATCGTCATCAAAACGGCAAATGCTCGATGTTCTGATACAAGTAAATGCTCGAGTCTATACTCACCGTCATTTCATGATAAATATTCGAATAACGTCATAATGATTGTCTCAAATAGGTCTCTATCCAAAGTTACCTTTTGTTTTGTTTGGCTGCTGGCAGCTTTTATCCATTCTGACGCAATGTCTCTAAATTTCGCTTATTTTAGTTCATAATTATGTAATCTGTGTTCCTTTGTTCCTTCGCATAGTCACTTCCAAAGTGCTTGTATATTATTTTGATTCTATTGGGCCTCACGATTATAAAATACAGCCTACCTTTAGAAAGTAAATCCACCTACATTACTTGTATTGAATATTTTTGAATGTAGATCTGTGCGTTCTAGAGCTAAGAAGGACTGTACGGATTTTGTTTCAAGAAACACAGATTTAGTATAATTTGAAATGGCTGGTTGCCGAAACGAATTTTAGTGTATCGTGCATTCTGTGGTCGCTATTCTATTTGTATTCTTATGTAGGTGAAATCTGAGCTCATTTTGAGGTGACTATAATCTCAATATTAACTAATTATCAGTCCAATTTTTGTAATTTAAATGAGGATACGCACCACAGTGTACCGTCTTCACTTGTTAGAAGTGTTCAATTAAAATGCTAAGTGGTAAAAATTTTGTGATAAGTTGAAACGCGTTCTCGGTTAGCAGTTTGTATCGGGCCCACAACCAAGATTACTGGTGTAGAAATGAGCTCGGATGGTATTATGACAATGTTTATTACATACATTACATATAAGTCTCATGTTTGTCTGAATGTACGAATCTACCGCCTAACTGTCCCTTCGGCACGGGATGCTATGCTATTATGAAACGTATCGTTGTACAATGGTTCAATGGCAATTTTGCTGCATGTTCGATCTTAAATCTGTAATCCGTCATTCAAATTGCTCTTATTGAAGCGGCCGCACCTAGAAATGTTGGTGACATTTTTTTGGTCTTTGCCGTAAAGGGGTTTGAAGCTTTTGGCCCTTACATAGGCTGCCATACTGTTCTTTATTTTACAATCGCGGCGCACAATAAACGTTGTATATTTGGATATGTATAGGACACTTATACAACATAATGTCGAAGCGACAGGCTTCTGTGATATTTACAAAAAAATAATTAGAGCAATAGTTATTAATTACATACAAAAATCAAACCCTTTCTGTTATTGCTCCCAGTATTTCGAGGGTTAAAATGTATCGTCGAAAAAATTGTCATTGAACTGTGAACGAGAGTAAGTAATCAATTTGATTTAACAATAGGATAAAATAATGATAGTTTCAATAGTTTTCTAAATGCCAAGTGACTCAGTTTTCTACGATTAGCGAGATGCGTGTTTGTTACTGTAAAATAAGTATTTTTTTGGTGCATAAATGAGTACCATTAAGCCAAGATATTTGTTTTATTTGTAAGACCCTTCCGTTTTAATATGACGACCGAAACGGCGTGGCGGACTGACTGCAAGAGGTTTGCGGGTTCGTTTCCCGCCTCGGGAAAAATATTTGTACGATCTGCAAATATTTTTTTCCGATTTGTTCTGGGTATTTTCTATGTATAATAAAAAAATATCTATCTATGTAGGTAACGTATTGTATTAGGGCTAAGTATTGTCATTTATCAGTCATCAAGTACCCATAACACAAGCTCTGCTTAGCTTGATGATTCTCGGTGGATTGACGAGCATAAAAAAATACCTTGAAATATATCGCTCAGAAACTTATGCAGATGAGAAAAAGAACAAGGGATGTAAATAATTTTATGATTTTTATTACACAATAATTTAAATATACTTTTGTTTGGCTCGTAGAGAGCTCTGGATAAATTCTTATCCATCCCAAACTGCGGGCAACCGAATTTTTACCAATTACCAGTTGAACGCAGTCTGGTTTGCTTAACATCTATGAAACTTGAGTTTCTATTTCTAATTAACTCTAAGCCCAGTTCCAACGCAAGCCTCAGTTTAACTGGCGCAGGTAAAGACAGGGCCCGTATTATGAAACCATATTCAGTCATCGATCTATGCTTGAGTCTGAGTTATAGAAAATCTTTTCTCAAGCATAAACCGGTCACCGAGCTTGCTTTTTTAATACGGGCCTAGCTCCAACTGGCTCAAGTTACACTAGCCTAACTCGATGTAGAATGTTATTGTACAAACCACGACACTATAACTAAACGTCGCTTCCTCAACTTGATAGACAACGCTAAGTTTCAGAAATGTATTGAAGGAACGATCTTAAATCGACTAGTAATGTGAAATGTAAATTACGCTTTTTCTTTTTATGCAACAAAGTGAATTTTAGGTTAAGTATGGTCAGTTTGTCTACAATCATTCTCCATCGAGTTTGGCTAGTGTAGGTATAGCAGCTATACAATAGCCAATTAGCCTACATTAATCTAGTTGTAGCTATACTATACTATGTAGGTACTATACTGTGTATAATGTAGAACCTAGCTCGAACGAACAGTTGTTGCTGGGTACTAAGCTATGGGCGCGGCGATGACGTTTCCAGCACTCTTGACGTCGATACAGCAGCAGCTGGAGATCAGGTCGAACTCTTCACACGTGTTCGCGTACAGGAAGTTGCAGTCTGTTTTGTGGCAGCCATAGCCGTCTGCGAAAAATGGGTGGTGTCTTCAATCACTACATAGTATAAAACAAAGTCGCTCCCGCTGTCTGTCTGGCCCTAAGCTACATATGTATGCTTAGATCTTTAAAACTACGCAAAGGATTTTGATGCGGTTTCAAGAGGAGGGTTTATAATCCATTTGACACAAATATCCACGGACGAAGCCGCGGGTCGCAGCAAGTAATTAATTACATAAAGGATCTTTTGTTTCAATTTTGAGAACATGTGAAGTTGGGAGATGTTTGGCTAAGTAACGCCTTTCGCTGGGACTCCATTTTAATAAAAATAAAAAGTTTAGATGGGGCAATAAAGTTATAATTTATCTATCAACATAAAGGCAACGTTAAGTAAGTAAAGTTTGGATGTTAGTTAGTTGCCTCTTCACGCTAAAACTACTGAATGGATCGGGCCGAAATTTTGCATATGCCTTCGGCCTTCAACCCGTTATATGGTGACTATTTGCTGCATTAACTCGTTTCTTTAAAAAGTTAAGTAGGTAGGTACTTACAATTGCCTTTGCAGCAGCAAGAATCATGGCGCTCCTTATGCGAGCAATAGCTATACACCGATGAGTCGCACAGCGGGCATCCCGCGTGCGCCCCTGGAGGCCCGGGCGGGCCAAAGTTACCAGGGTAGTTCCCCGGGTAGTTCCCACCATGGTAGTTACCCCCCGGGTAGTTCCCACCCTGGTAGTTACCACCTGGGTAGTAACCTCCAGGTCCGCTTGGGTAGTTGCCGGGGTAGTAGCCACCGCCACC
Organism: Eupithecia abbreviata; assembly: GCA_943735965.1. Lineage (NCBI taxonomy): Eukaryota > Metazoa > Arthropoda > Insecta > Lepidoptera > Geometridae > Eupithecia > Eupithecia abbreviata. Next base: position 5,263,243 of record OX030991.1, on the reverse strand, counting down.
TAAGATATAGTGGAGCACGTCCTTTATTCCGAAACCTGTTGGTGATGAATGATGATGATGAATTTTGGTTAGTTTGGTGATGTGGTGGATGGTATGGCTTGTGGGTCTGACATGATGAGACTTATGAGTGAGGGTTAAATTAACGTAGGTAGGTACATATATGAGATGCCGGATGTTTTTATGTAAAAGCAGGCAGGCCAACATATGCTATTTTTTGCGAATTTAATTCAGACACGGGTGGCGTGATATAGACCGTTAAGTATACCTACAGGGTATACCTAATAGGTATAATGAAAGAAAGAAAACACTATTACTATTTTCTTTCTTTAATTGCTAGATACCCTTAAATAAGCGCGCCGCGTGGCTCGACATGTACCGACTCTACATAGAGCTAAGAAGATTAGAACTGAAAATTTACTTATATATTTTTTTGTAAGGGAAAAGCTCACTTAATTAGAAAAGGTCATAGAAAAGTTGTTAGTCTTGATTTACCCAAGTCGCCTTTAAGAGGTTATTGATTAGATACATATTTATAACAGCGTACTCGTATATCAATTATTAGTCAGTCAGTCTTCATTTCTTGTCCTCGGCGTCGACGTCGACTTGTGTAGTGTACCCTTAAGTCAAGGTATTGAAACAAAGACACAAACATAAATTAAGGTTCTGCGATGCGTTAACAAAATGAGGATAACGAGCAGATCATAATCTAACGTAGGTTAAATATTATTATGTCTATGATAATTATCTCGGTTACTAGACTTTTGGGTAATTAGTGAACATTTGACTCGGCCTTGCGCTCAATGTATTCCGTAATTAACACTTTTTATGGGAATTTTAACAGGAAGATGATGCTTGATTTTTTGTGATCAAAGTTTTACGACGAATCTCTTAAACCTGTGTTGGTAAATGTACCTTTACTTTAGAGTAGGTACCTACAAGTAGTAGGTACCTACAAATTTGCGTTTCAGCTTAGTTGAAGACCGAGTGGCGCATGGCGCGGCGGGCGAAGGTCCGCCTGCAATGCAGGAGGTTGCGAGGTCGATTTCCGCCTTGGGAAAAAAAATTGTACGAATGCAAGTATTTGTTCCGGGTCTTCTGGGTATTTTCTATGTAAAATAAATAATGGCTGAAAAAAACGGGTTATATAATATTAAAGTTAGAGTTTTTAGTTTTTCCGAAACAATCAAATTATAGGTACCGGCGTTATAATTCAACTGACATTAATAAATAAACATTTTAAACGCGATCAAAGCTGATCAGTTGAGTTGGACGTGTAAAGTATTTTAAAACTTAGGTACCAATGAAATTGCAATGGATTATGGACTTTCCTCTCAATGGTAACGTGAAAAATAATGAGAACTAATTAGGGCAGATAACCTATTGATGTGTGAATATGCTCGAATTAACTTAGTAAAAACATCTTGACATGATTCTGTCAAAGGTTTTTTACCTACTATAATATAAATTTCTCTCACAAGCGAAGTTGCTGGAATAAATCATCATCATCAGCTCATCTTCCTCCCTTGTCGACACAATGCTAGGCTATACCTATTAGTACTTATCATCATCATCAACTTATAATAATCCACTGATGGACAAAGGCCTCCCCTAATGACCGCGATAGCGCCCTGTCTTCAGCGCATCCAGCATCTGTCCGCGATCTTATAGTACCATCTTATAGGTACCTATAGTGTAGTACTATCTGTGCTATAGTACTAAGCGTCTATGCAAATGCCACTCGCCTTAGTTCTTGCAAAGTCTAGGCCAGGTGCAAGTTGCAACCAAAGGTCTTGTTACGATGTCGTCGAACCATACACTATTTTATAGTTAGGATGGAAGCATTCAATTTCGAATTTTTAACCGAATTCGAAAAAGGAGGAAGTAGATATGTTCAACTGTAAGTATGTGGTTTTTATGTATGCTTGTCGATTTCTTCGTCAATTATGGACCGATTTTGAGATAGTCCCGTGTTTTTTTTTTCCCGAGGGATTTATATTTATCCCCGAAACGTAGAAACAGCACAGATAATATAATACATGCTGGAAACAGTATGAATTAACGAATTCGAAGTCCATTTATAGTTCTTTCAACACACTCAAAAAATAATTTGTGAAATGATTAATTTCTAAGCCCATATTATTCAAATTCTGTATATTTTGTGACTATTTTATGTTTTGTGCGTTTAAATAAATAAAAAAAAAACTTATTGATGATGATGATGGTGAATGAACATGCTGGCGAATGTGATCGACTCTAACTCACCACCCAGCTTGTTACGGCTTATTTCATAGTTGGAGACATCGATACCTGAGTGAAACAAGTATTTGTGAAACAAGTATTTGTGAAACAAGTATTTGTGAAACAAGTATTTGTGAAACAAGTGAGTGAAACAGATTGGTAAAACATCTCGCAGTATAAGACCTAAGAACCTTGGGAGTACACTTCGTAAAATATGTTACTGATATTGACGATCTCTGTGGCGCGGTGGGCGAAGGCCCACCTGCGACGCAGGAGGTTGCGGGTTCGATTCCCGCCTCGGGACAATTGTGTGTACGATCTGCATATATTTGTTCTGGGTGTTCTGGTCGCTATCTATATATTAAAAAATATCTCGCAAAGAAAGTATTAGACCTAGAAACCTGAGAGAAAATAAGGTTATCGACGCTAAACGGATCTAATAAGTAATTCTCGTTTCCTTTTCTAATCAATAGGACTCATCGAACTATGGTAAAGTTTTTGAACTGGTTTTTTTATTGCAAACACGTTTTGTATGCAAGGGATCTTTTTTAATAACAAGTAGTTTCAAACATGTCTTCAAACTATTCTTTATCCTATTATTGTCTTAGATATAGGTATAAAATAAATAAATAAATAATGCTGGACAATTCACACAGCATTATAAGCTCATGGTAAGCTCGATAGTTTCGTTTAGTTAGAGAGAGCTTGTGTTATGGGTACTAGATAACTGATATACATAATACAATACATTACATAGACAGATATTTTTTTATTATACATAGAAAACGACCAGAACACCCGAAACAAATATCTGTAGATCGTACACACATTTGTTCCGAGGCGAGAATCGAACCCGCAACCTCCTGAGTCGCAGGCGGACCTTCGCCCACCGCGCCACATCGGTCGTCATCGGTCGTATATATGTATATCATATAAAATATCTGTTAACTGAACCGATTTTGAAAATTATTTCATGAAGAGATATGCTCTTTCTACTCATGTAGAGTCTGTGACATGACATAGGCCCTGAGTGACATTAGGCTACATTTTGTTACTTAACATAATATGGGCTCTTTTCCTGTCATGCGGATTTCCACCCGCGTGCGGATCTGGGGTATTATTTTAATTCTCCAACTCGAAATTTCTTGTTTAGTTTCGGCTAATTGGTGTACTAGAGTAGATTTACAGTACCAATTTGTACAAAAAACTTAACGAAACTATCGATTGCATATATTGGAGAATTTACATCGATTATATTTAAAGATAGTCGTGTTAGTTACACTATTTAAAACTGAAGAACGGCTGAACCGATTCGGCTAAAAATTGGTGGAGAGATATGTATATAGCTTAGAACCAGGAGACGGACATAGGATACTTTTTATCATTTAAACCCTTTGACATATACATAGATTTCCACGGGGGCGAAGCCGCGAGGCGCAGCTAGTAAAAAATAAATCAAAAAAATATAATAATAAAAGTGCCATAATTATTTGTTAGCAGGTAACAAATGATCGAATCTAAGGGAAGAACTGGCAGAAAAAAGTAAATAGGAGCCTGTTCTTCAAAACTGTATTTTTTTTTTTAGGAAATTTTATATAACTTTTAACTTACCACTCGATACGGCAACACAAGCCGCCAGAATAAATACTAATGTCAACTTATCCATTTCCAATGTTGCGTTAGGATATTTAACTGCTTAATTAATACAAAATATTAGCAAAACCACCGTTTGTTTGTAAAGATGTACCACAGTCGCTGGTCAACAACTAAATGATACTGATAAACCATTAAAACCTCTTAAGGCTTAGTGGATTTACCGGTACACTGGCGAACAGAAGTGATTGGCAGCTTTTCTAATCAAGCTTTTAATCTACTGACACAAATTAGAAATTAATCTGGCGTCCATCAAATTAGACGAGCCGTGCAATAGAAAATGATATGAAAATCTATGTTGATTTTAAGAATCGATTAGTGAGGGAACTATTTAATCTAATATATTAAATCGTGTAGGTACCTACTTACAGCCTAAGTATTTATATTTTTGCTGGATTCAGATTTTCTGATTTAATAATGCTAATATTCAGTAGCTTACGCGCTTATTATTCATCATTATAATTAGCCTATAAAAATCAACTGCTGGATAAGCATAAGCCTCTGTAATGTACCTACTTAATGAACGCCACAGCCAGCGCCCTGTTTTCAGGAAAAGTACATTTTTAATTAATGGAGAGAAGAGAGAGAGAGAGAGATGTAGGTCGCGGGTTCGAGTCCCGTAGAAATCGAAATTTTTTGTGATAGTTTCAGTTAGAAATGAGAAAAAAACTTCTAGATGCCTTAGCGTACGTTTTTGCAAGGCGTTGTGTTTAGAAGCGAATCGATACTGAAAACCCTTTAGCGTGTTCACTGCTATTTATCATGCTCCAGCAATGCTTAGGGACGCGTCATAGCTGTGCAGCAAGCTGTCCTACAACACCCTTTTATGAAAGCTATTATGTGTCGCAACTTATGCTGGTTTTTGTGACAATCCTACTCTGCCGTAACACAGTTTTTAAACTAGTACGGGGGGTAGAAATCACTAGCAAGCTATGCATCTCTTGCAAAATATATAAACTACCTAATACTTATTAAAATCTAAGTTTGTATTGCGATTTTGAACAAATGTCTAAAATCGATAAATCACTGTACTTATAATTAAGACAACCATTTCACCAATGTTTTAGTATGATTTTAGATTGTGATAACTGTGATAAGTTAACGTTAAGTTTAGCGTTAAATGAATGTTTTAGCTATAAGCAACTCTTTGAACAATAAAAAGTTTATTTATTTATTTATGTAGTCACATCACAGTAATATTATAATAGCGAAAGATTGGATCGATGGATGGATGTTTGATACTTCTTCACGCCAAAACTATTGAACGGATCGGGCTGAAAGAATTTAGATACAGGTAGTTCTAGGTCTGGAATCAAATATGTAAATCCTATAAATCAGTTCCTATGGGATAGAAATAACTTTAAAACGTTTCCATAAAAACAACGCATGCGAAGATGGGGGCAGAAACTATAGTCCTTGATACATCCATAAGGGATTTTAGAAGACTTTAGGTGAACTTAACAGTTTGTTATTTTGTGCTCGCCTGTACCTACTTCAAGTGCATCTAGTTGAAGGGCTATGGCAGTTGTCCTTAACTTTACATAATAATTTAAACCGTTCTAAACCTATTACGACCTGGATTATGGTCTTTGCTATATTGAGTATCGTAAAATTGTGAATTTTATGCGTTGACTTTGATATTAAAACTCAATGGGATACGATTTGTACTAAGTAAGAGCTTTAACCTGGTAAATGACAAAGAAAGATGCAATTATCGTTGAGTTGAGAAAACATATGCAACAAAAGAGAAAAAAAAAATCGTCAAACGATCATATTCTTGTAATTCTTTATTGTACACAAAAAACTTAAAAATAACTTAACTAAAAAAAGATATGTACATAGGCGAGCTTAACCCTAACAAAGAGTTTTCATACAGCAAAACCTTAGGTTTAAAGGAGAAGCGATAGAACAGATAGAGGAAGTGTACAAAGATTATATATTACATTATGGGATGAGATATAGGCAAAATCACAACTAATTTTAGATCATTATGCTAATGTTCACACAGAATCATCTGATTTGAATTACCAAGAAGTGAAGATGTGGCCTAACAACGAGGACCTTTTCCATAAAGGTTTTTTCACTCGTTTTAGACGTTTATGACGTAAATGACGATGGACTACATGTTATATTACCTACTTGCGGCCCGTCCCGGCTTCGCCCGGGTGGTTATTTGCAGGTTAAATTTTTCTTTTTTTTCTCTCCGTAGGAACCATCCTCGTACTTCAAGGAATATTCTAAAAAAAGAATTAGCGAAATCGGTTCAGCTGCTCTCAAGATTTGCGCTTAGCAACACATTCAGCGATTCATTTTTATATTATAGAGATGTAAATGAGGATGGCCAAGCAAGGAGATTAGTTAGAGGGCTATAGCCAAGAAGAAGAGTGCAGATAATGAACAGATACTTAGTAATGAAGTAGAGGTAGGCTAGGCCAGAGAAATGATGAATGGAGGAGTAAATTAGGATATGAGTAATAAAGGTGCAAGTGTTGAGATATCGGCTTGCTGATGCATATGAAAGACAAAAACATGTTGTTCTGTTCCGAATGATGTCTTTGAGCCAGTGTCGAGGAATGGACAATTATCTGAGTTATCAAATTATCAGATTGTTTGATATTTTCACCAGAGTTTAGTTCGTCATCTAGCAGGGTGTACGTGCAGGTAAGTTTGGCTTGGGAGACGAAAAGTTGGTGTCCCCTTACACCCTTTGCGACCCTGTATAAGTGGGAGCAGGACACGAAAATGATGATGATGACAGCATGTGTCAAAAAGTAGAGTTCGCTCTCGCTCCAAATAGCAATAAAGCTTAACTAGGACAATCGAACGGGTTGTTTTTATAGATATTTGTAATGTCAGGGTCTGAAGGTGGACGACCGGAGTACAGACGTTGAACCGCGCGGTCCCGTTCGCAAACCGGTATGCTGTGGGTTGGCACCGCACGTACAGTCAGCGGAGATTTGCGAAACCATAAAAACAATTTATTGATTCTGATTCTGGTATTAATTATTTCGTATTATATTAAATTAAAATAATTTGTGGCTACATTGGTCCATAATTAATTAATGGTATTTTAAATAAAATAAAAATAATGCTTGACAATTCACACAGCATTATCTAGCCCCATGGTAAGCAGAGCTTGTGTTATGGGTACTAGATAACTGATATACATAATACTATATATTACATAGATACAAGAACACCCGGAACAAATATCTGTAGATCGTACATACAATTAATTAAATAAAATAGACACAATAATTAACAAAACACAAACTAAAATAAAAAACAATAATCCATTGTTTATATGTTTTAGAAAATACATCTAGAAAAACATTCACAAAACCATTACGTAGCAGTGAGTGATAATAATCCCTGAAAATTACGAGTGTTTACTGGGTCTAGGTCTGGTTGGGCTGGCTCCACCCGTCTTTGATCTTGGGCATTTATTATTTAATTGAAGCTGACTGTACTGTACCTACACATACATATTTTATGTATCTTTCAATGTAAGCACACAGCGAACTTTTACCATCAGCCCTAGGTGGCCTTAATGCAAATTTCAATTGCAATTCTAGATATTTTATACCTACCTATCTACTTACTTAGTTTCATGTTATTATATTTCTAAAGTCAATAATATGAAATTAAAATAAGTATTTGAAATAATGATTCATCATCATCATCCTATGTTAGTTCATTGCTGGACATAGGCCTCCCCATAATGAGCGCGATAGCGCCCTGTCTTCAACTTGACGCATCCAGCATCTACCTGCAGTCTTTCGCAGGTCGTTATCCCAACTGGTAGGTCGTCCTACACTACGTTTACCGAGTCTGGTCTCCACTCAAGAACACGTTTGTCCAGCGGCCGTCGGTTCTTCGCGAGATATGGCCGGCCCACTGCCACTTCAGCTTGATAATTCTTAGAGCTATGTCGATAATTTTGGTTCACTGTCGGATTTACCTATTCCTTACGAATCCTATCCTTCAGAGAGGCTCCGAGCAGAAATAATGAATAATATATACTTACTGTGAAACATAAATAAAAAAAGCCGCGACTTAGCACACGCTTTCCACGCGATAAGTAGCTATCGTCTGGAATGCGTGTGCGAAGCCGCGGGCAGTAGCTAGATACCTGCCTGGTGAAATGAGTCCCAAAACGCAAGTTTTGACTAAACGGAAAATCAATTTTAAGGGATCAAAACACCTATTTTTCGAATATATTTTGATGAGGATCAAAAGTTTAATGATATTAGTTAGTAAGTTATGGGAGTCGAATCACGATTGACTAAACTTGACTCGATAGAAATGGCAAAGTTACCTCTAAATCTTCATTTTACAGAGATATCTCTACGGAAAAACCAGTTTTATTTTCTAGTTATTTAATATTATTGTAATGAAATTTCTTCTAAGTGTTCCCTAATAAATACTTTAGACAATTATGGTTTTAGTTTTTTGAGAAACAGTATTATCTTAGAGCAATAACAAATTAAAAAATAAAAAGCAGTGAAATTGCGCACGGGCCGATCTTGCCTCCCTTTCTCGCCTTCCCCGCGCGGCGTTCGTTCGTCCTTGTCTCGAAAAGATGAACTCATTTCGCCTTAATGTCAATATAATATGAGTCACGTTTTATCGTAAAGCATCATTAGTCTGATTGACGTATATAAAACGGATGTTTAAATGCAATGATAATGTAGGTCGAGAATATTCTATAGATACTCGTAGGTTACTGTAAAAATAACTTAGATAGGAGAATACTAAGATCGTTAGTTATATATTATAATCGTGGTATTAATAACTTGATAAACGTAGTGTAAGACGCCTTCCGACCAGGTCGGATCAGTGGGAGGGATACGACCTGCGAAAGACTGCAGGGAGATGATGGATGCGTCAAGCTGAAGACAGGGCGCTATGGGGCTCATTGGGTGAGGCCTATGTCCGGCCGTGAACTGCTATAGGCTGTTGATGATGATGATGCTTATTATTATCAATTAACATTATTTTAAAATTAACTTCAATTTTTTGTCCACCAGTGGAAGAAGTGAAAAAGAAACCACTAGTATAGATTTGATAGATTCTTACTTGAACAAAGTAAGAATCTTAATAATAGAACATTCTGTCCCCCGGTTTAAGATATGCTGATGATGATGATATTAGAATATTTATGGGTATTGGTCTGGTAGGTTACGTATCTCATAAGCTCTGCGTTTTTTGGTACTACCTAATTTATTTATTAGATTTTCAATAAAACAATATGATTAATTATATTATTTATCGAAATTAATAATAAGAACACAAAAATAATAATATCTAATCTACACTAGATTAAATGAAAAATATTTTAATTCTAAAATCGATTGCTATAACCTAAGGCATTGGTATCATAGAAGCAAAGCTTAGAAGCTCGAAACAATTATTAAAGTTGATCTTTCGTTCGATTTCGAATTCAAATTTAAACATTTTCGCTGCACATGTAAGGTGTTTCATTGTTCAAATTTGTGTTTAATTTTTAGGGATTACCTTGCTGTTTTCTTTTATTCTTGATAGTTATCGATAAGTTTACATTCATAATTCTTTGTTGACATTAAATATCTTGTTAAATAGATTCTAAATCGGGGTATCCATGGTTCTCGATTTACAACTGCAGCCGCTTTAAACATGTAGTCCCATGTCGAATATTTCAACAAACTCGTTTGTTCCTTATCATAGCTTGATATAAGGTTCAAGTTTCATCGCTCTCATGATATCTCCCGTCACGGAACAGCGTCCGGCTTGCATGATGACCCTGGGGTCCTCTCGGCCCGTCACCATCTGTTTGAAGTAGTGCTCGTTGAGGGTGATGGTGGTGTCAGGGTCTTCTGGAGGTTCTCCCTCGTAGACCGTTACTCTGTTCAGGTCCATTGCTGGAAGAATCGTACGGTAAGGAGTTATTATATTTATAATAATAGTTTTATTTTTTTTAGGAAGAAGATGGAAAATACCTCGAGACGACTGCCTGCGGCGCAGGCGGTTGCGGGTTCGATTCCTAACTTGGGACAGTTTATACGATCTGCAAATATTGTTTTTTGTCCCGGTTGTTCTGGGTATTTTCTATGTATAATAAAACATATCTATGTACCTACCTATCTTATAATATATTGTATTGAGTATATCGGTCATCTATTTAGTAAGTACCCCTAACACAAGCTCCGCTTAGCTTGGGGCTAGATGATGCTGTGTGGATTGTTCACCATTATTTATAATTCTCGTTCCGTATCACCATAGGTCTGGCTGTATGTTCAAAATGTTTTGTTGCCGAAGCCATGGCAACATAACATAATAATAATGTTTTGTGGCTATCATAGTAGATAGGTACACAGTTAACATATGTAAACAGTCCATAAAACGAGACACATTTTGAAACAAACAGAAAAAAAAAACAGAAAGTGCAACTCAAAGCGCATTGCCGCAGGGCAGTGCTCTCGGCGCGCTACGGGCGACGGGCGCAGGTCCTGCCTGAGGCATCATTATCAGCTTCGAATTTTTCACCATCTTCCATGCACGGCTTGCTCGAATATGGCACCGCCGCATCAGCGGTTTTATAGTCAGTGAAGAACAATTTTTGTATCATCGACGCAGGTCTATGGTCAACGCTATAATGTATTTTGACTTTGGGTTAGGCCTGGATTTATGGAATCGCCCTATGGTTAATTGTTAGTTGACCCCTCCGGCTACGTTTGAAGTTAATTTCTATAATTACAGAGCTATGTTAAAATAATAATTTTAGGGTATAATAAAGATGGTAAGCAGTTTTATTTAAAAATAACTAAGTCAGGTATAAGACTGATGTACTCTCTGCTCTACATACACAAAACATTCACACACAAACACGTTTAAAAACTGGTAGCTCCTGTTGCCCGGACTCTTAAGAGACCGGTGCCCTCAGGAGCTCTACACACACAAAACATTCAAACACACACACACACACACACAAACACGTTCAAACACTGGCAGCTCCTGTTGCCCGGACTCTCAAGAGACCGGTGTCCTCAGGAGCACATAATTTTTACAAATGTTAGTTATACATTATTTAGTTAACAATTTTAATATTTTAATTTTTTCATATTTCTTGCCTTATATTAGTTTTTCTTTTTTAATATTATTTTGTATACTTACCGTCAGATCTCCTAGAACCCGATTTCGCCAAACAAAGCGCCATAAGTATTAACTAATTGGTAAATCAAGATTTACAGCAAAATTAAACCATACTTTCTGTTTGATGAGATCGGCCTTAACCTTATCCTGAGTTTGAGCGCTGGGAGGTGCGACACAGTTTTATACTTATGCGCTTTCCAGTGTTCCGTTGTATCTTAGAGATAATTCTTTGTTCATTTTAATAAATAAATGGAATTGAAATTTACCAGACTTGGAATCTGCCAGGGGGGTCAAGTTGATATAAATTGCATGAACGCCACTGTACCATAGATTATTTTCGTCACGCAGGATAACTACAATAGCCGTACTTATGACTGAAGAAAACTAATTTTGAACTATACGGTCTAGAATAAACTCAGCTCCGAAGCACTACAGTTTAAATTCTCTACAAACTAGACTTCTCACTCCAAGAATACACGGCAGTTCCTCTGATGATGTTGAAGAGGAACACTCCTCCTAACTCTTTGGCCTTCGCCGGGTCCGCAGCTTCCACTTTCGCTTTGATCCTAGTCACCAGGTCTGCCTTGGTGGCCATGTCGCTTTGGTTGGCACCCTGGACAATATACAAGTGACATTAAGTCGGACATTAGAAAGTGCTTATTTTGTAAGTCTAAAGAAATAAAGGAATTACTTTTTTTTATTTGAATTACAGTTTGGAGTGTACACTCCAATTGGTTGTCAACACTCCAAACTGTTTCTCACACCAATTTTCCTCGTGTCACTATTTTCTTTAAATTATTATGCATAAAAAACTACCTCAACAAAAATCACAAAAAAACTAAAAAAAACTCACCATTTCACCATTCAGTGTGACAAGTTCCGATATCCAATCTGCAGTGGTCAACAGTAAAGTAACTCAAAGCACAGAGATCATACCTCCTCCATACATTCATACATACCCTCATACAAACACGTTCTTAATCTGCGGTAGCTGGCGTACTAACTGTTAGTTATTCTGTAGGTAAATGCATACAAACAATGTGTCAATCTGTGCCGTATTGACGAGGCTTGCATGGCTTTCACTGGGTGTTGCAAAACTTTTGTGCGGTGTAGAGTAACCACGACATAGGGATAAGCTTAGATCTCACTAATATTATAAATACGAAAGTTTGGATGCATCCATCCTTCCAAACTATCGCATTTACCGATATTATTAGTGTAATGTGATCGCATAGATGCAACATACCAAACTTACTGACTTATCTAAGAGCTTATTTTGTAAGCCTAAAGAAATAAACGTTTTTTTACTTTACTTTACTTTACTAGACGCGAATCATTTTAAAGCCACAGAATTTTAAAAAAAGCCTCAAAATTTCATTTTTGTATAAATTGTGATTGTTTTTGTTGTCTTATTCCCAGAGGTTCACAACTCCATTCTTCTCCAGTCTCCGGTCTTCAAAAAATTTGGTTAATATAATTTGTTTATTGATATCTGTTGATTTAGCCATATCAGTGATCTTTCGAATAAAATGCAAAAATTTTATTCATGGTCACCTCAAACTGAGATAACAACACAGCCTCTCTGCTGACACTTGAGTAGGTAGGTATAGGTACTTGGTTTCGTTTTCTTGAGTTTCACTTTTATGTATTATATTATCTGTGCTTTTACTATAGATATGAGCGTTCATCTCGCACATACTTCCTTGAGGCCTAATTAATGAGTTACCATGTTGAGAAGTTAGTCTTTATAGCTACCACCGCAGTCTTTAGTAATTTGAAGGGCGCGCTTCGCTTGTAATCATTTATTGTGACATAGTCATTGGTGTATTGCCAATCAACCAAAGCATAAAAATTATGTCTCCTAGAGTGTCTTAGGGGTGCAGTCTGGGTAGGCCCCCCGTGGTCCGGGAGCCAGTGACAGATATGACCAAGTCCCTCCCAAGTAAAACTTAAAAATATTCCGAATTCTGGAATATGTGACTTTTAATTTCTGAGCTGAACCTTATTCCATGGGAAAACTGTCGTCATCGCTGCCATCGCACAACCCACCCTCAGAATCGCAGCTAACGGTCACGAGTATTCATAATATTAATCCCCAATGCATTTTACGAATTTTCGCTTCGGAGGAAATAATTGACCAAATTTGTACCTGGCTCCCGGAAGTCCCGGACCACCACGACCGAGGACCGAGTACCTAGCGGAGGTCGCAGGAAACCCTTCACGCGATTCCTTGGCGTCGGCGCGGGCGCGGCGAAGCATGGTGTGTTGGTTTGGTACGGAGCGGTTTTCTACCAAGCACTCCCCCCCCCCCTCTAAAAGAAAACAGAAACAAAACTGATCTGCGTCAGCATGAATGAAAGGAGTTCGTTTTAATTCCGTATTTGGTAAATCCAGCTATTAATTTAGAATTTGCGAGACATAATTGTTTACTTTAATTATTTATATACCTACACATTGTTAGGTACCTACCTACCTATTTAATATCGTAACGCGGGGATCTTAAGTAGACTGCTGAGCTAGCGAGCGATTTACAAGGCTTGTTGAACCAAACCAACAACTATTGAGATTGTTTTATTTCCAAAATTTTCGGGTGCTTTGTCGCTTGTCACAATAACTCAATAAGATAAACGATTTTTTTTTAATCAAGCACGCTAACCTTCTAGCACCGATTACAGATATTCTAAATTTTTTTCATTCTGGGTACTATTTATTTGTTAATTGGCAATTTTCAAGCGCCATCTGTTAGGCGTGGTTTGAACTTTTAAAGCTCAGAACAGTCAGAACACAACCTTCACATCTACAACGGCACCGTGCGTCGAACGCTACAGAGCACCCTCTGGAAGTATTTTAGTTCCATGAGAAATGTAGAGATGGTGTAGATCTTAAATAGGTATCTAACCTACCTGCTAGGTTCATGGACAGTATTTCGATATAAATAAATAATAATAATAAATAAATAATGCTGGACAACACACACAGCATTATCTAGCCCCATGGTAAGAGAGCTTGTGTTATGGGTACTAGATAACTGATATACATAATACAATCCATTACATAGATAGATATTTTTTATTGTACCTAGAAAACGACCAGAAAACCCTGAACAAATATCTGCAGATCGTACACACAATTGTAACGAGGCGGGAATCGAACCCGCAACCTTCTGCGTCGCAGGCAGACCTTCGTCCACCGCGCCACATCGGTCGTACTATATTATCGTATCCATGATAATATAGTCCATAATTGGTTACCATACTGGTCTCCGTGACGCAGGCTTTGCCTGGTACGGAGGCCCATATTAAAATTGTTACCTTATTTATTCGTAGTTAGGTACATCAAGAAATATTTGATTTCAATAATTAACTTAGTAGGTAACTTAGTACCTACCCTACTATAAATTATAGTTACGTGGTATAAGATAGGTAAAGGTAAATAATAATAAATAAATAGGTAATGCTAATGCTGGCAGTGGGCCGGCCATATCTCGCGAAGAACCGACGGCCGCTGGGGCAAACGTGTTCTTGAGTGGAGACCACGACTCGGTAAACGTAGTGTAGGACGCCCTCCGACCAGGTGGGATAACGACCTGCGGAAGACCGCAGGTAGATGCTGGATGCGGCAAGCTGAAGACAGGGCGCTATGGCGCTCATTGGGGGATGCCTATGTCCAGCTATGGACTAATATAGGCTGATGATGATGATGATGAGGTAATGCTGGAAAATCCACAGCATCATCTAGCCCCAAACTAAGCAGAGCTTATGGGTACTAGATGACTGATGTGTGGTACTTAGCTAATACAATGCATAACTTAGATTGACATACAAAACACATAATAAAACACAAAATACAAAACACATATACAAAACACATACAAACACATGGCTGAACATAATCTATAAAAATAAGAATATACAACATTTTCCTTTTTTGTTTTTTTTTTCAGTGAAAAAGCAAGGACACCTGTCAATTGGTACGTACGTAGGTATAAAATAAAACTTTCTTCATTAAAGCAAGCTGAATTGAAATCAAACAAAAGAAAGTTGAAGAAAAACAAACTCAATGATATGCTAATAGCTCGTCTGGAGTTTTCCGATATATTCGTATTTTCTCGTCACAAAAAGATGTAAAGAGTTGATTGGACTGGGAAAGAACAGCTTTTATTATATTATATATTATATCATTAAATTCTACTACTAATTATACTCTAGTTTTCTTTAGAGTTGAAAAACAGATTTGTAACATTTGATGCTTGTGACAATATGGTAGAGATTTGGCTTGCATGATGATAAGATACCACCTAGAGCAGTTTTCCAAGACAAAAGTGTTAACGGGGGTGTCGACCTCTGAGGCGCAGTGGGCGAAGGTCCGCCAGCGACGGAGGGTGTTGCGGGTTCGTTTCCCGTCTAGGAACAATTGTGTGTACGATCTGTAGATATTTGTTCCGGGTGTTCTGGTCGTTTTCTATATGAATAATAAAAAATATCTAAGTAATGTATTGTATTATGTATATCAGTTATCTATGTAGTACCCAAAACACAAGCTCTGCTTACCTTGGGGCTAGATAATGCTGAAATTATTTATTTATTTCTAGCTATATTTTACAAAAAAAATATTGATGAAATTTAATATGACACAAAAGTTTAGGTAAACTTTGATGTAGGTAGGTAAGAAAATGATATTCCTTTGCTTCCATCAATGTTTACTACTTTACCTACTCGAAGCATTTTTTGGAAACAATAAATTTAACGACATAATGCTACTTCATAAAAAATAATAAATAATGCTCGACAATTCACACATCATGTAACTAGCTAACGCCAATCTAAGCAGATCTTGTGTTATAGGTAGGTACTTACTAGATGACTGATATACTTAATACAATACATAACATAGAAAGATGTTTGTTATTCTACAAAACTATTTAGAACGGCTGTTGATCTTTTGTAACAACTAATTCTTAGTCTTAACTTATTTTTGCTGTTATATTATTATTCTAAGTTATAATTTAGTATATTTTGTTAGTAAATACTTAAATATGTTAATGTATTAATGGTAAGAGCGGGGTCTCCTAACACATGCAAATTTTGCTTAAAGGGTGACTCCAGAACCTGTATTTATATCTTTTAAGTTAATGCAATAAACATTTATTTTATTTTTATTTTTTTATTTATTTTACAAAAAAAACCCCGAACAAAACATTTATTTGCAGATCGTACAAATATTAATCGAACTCGCAATGCCCCGCAAACGGACCTTCGCCCACCGCGCCACATCAGTCGTTATTGCAAATAATAACAGTAATAATAATAACCGCCCTAATTATCCATCTAAGTGTTTATTCAATTTAGTCATCTACTATCATAAATTAATTAATTACTCGCGTAACTTACCCGTGCGAATTAAGGAGACGGATATTAACTGGGTCTGTAGCCACCTGGGGCTTGATATACCTTAACTTCAATCAACCCTTCAGAATCATGAAGCCTTCTTCATGATTCTGAAGGGTTGATTGAAGTTAACCTATATTTTTAAATAATAAAAAAAGTATGAATTAGAATCAAATGTCAACAATTGTCACATGTTAAAAATCAATGTGATGAGTGATGTGATCCATCGATGACATTTGGATGAAACGACGAATGTAAGAGGGCCTACTTGAAATACGAAATACAATGATTTCGCTGAGTCGATGTCATGGGCAGTTGCTAGTCTTGTTTAAGTCCATTGTTCATAGCCAAGTACTTGTCTCATGTGTTTATCGATCGTTAATCCCGGATAATATCAATATAAATACCTCAATAATAGTAAACTAGTACATCAGGTTTATTATGACCTGACTGTAGGTAAATTTATTAGGTATGTATTTCAATTTCACCTGAATATATGTATATGCCCCTGGTATTTAGTGTATTTGTTTTCTTTTTTCTAAACATATAATATATATTCAAGTGCCACCGTGTGTATTATTTCTTCATGTCCAGTCCATCCTAAGGTTTTCTGGAAGAGATCTCTCGCAGCAATAAGGCCGCCCTTGATAATTCTTATTAAAAAAATTGGAATTGGAACACCAAAGAGTCTTTATGTAAGAGTCTTGAACTGGCTGATGATTTCAGACAAAAATTTAAACGAAAAATTATAGCATAATTATACCCGAGTTTTACTCCCGCTTTTAACACTTTTAGAGCAAGAGAAATGTAAAGGTTTTTTCTATCATATGGGAACTGATATAAGTGATCAAAAATTTGCCTATGTGTACATGCTAAGCTTTGCCGAAACGTCAATCGCCCGATTAACTCTAAGAAGAACTCTGCCCTTGTGTACCCGACCTGTCTCAAATTTATGGTAGGTATAAAGATTAGTACCTACACTGCACTTATATCATACCATAGCAATTGTAATTCAATGATATGCTAAGTGCAGTGTACCTACTAACTTTTACGTAAGGTAGGTAGTTGTAAACCGATGTTTGAAAGTGTGGCTGAATTCCACTATTTTAACACAAATGCTTGTGGCCAAAATAGTGGCGACATACGATTCAGGCGATATCACGACCGACATACACTACCGCCGCCAACTACATTATTATTTAATTTTATTACTACGTTGAACAAAGGAAATTCTAAAATTTTTATTAGGCAGTTTTTGAATGCCTCTGTTTTAGTTGTATTTGTATAGTTGAGATATTAACACTTTGATTGCTGAAATCATACGGTATGTGTTTTCTACAAGTGACTAATATGCGTAAATCCACACTAGCGCAGCGGCTGAGAAAATACAGATCTTTGTGACTCAGCACAGCCGTAATATTTTTCGTACGAAACGCATGTGCGGCGCAACACAACCGCTGTGTAGAGCGGCAGCACGAATTTTTTAGGTAAAAAAAGATCGCAGTCGTCGAAAAAAAATCGCAGTCAAACTGTTAACAGTAGTACTACAAAAAAGATAGACATCTGTTGAACGCGTGTTTAACAAAAGCGTTACCACAAAACTGCGTTTTACGACGGTTAACATTCAGGCACGCCTTAAACATGGTTTAACTTTAGACAGTCGAAAGTGCTTGTTCTAAGATCTAAGTTTTATTCAAGTTTTACCGCCGCCGGTTACCGCCTAGCTCCTTAATGAGATGAAATATTTTTGGAACTCTGCACTCATATGGGCTTTTAGACGCGACAACATTGCAATAGTGAGGCGATTGTGTTAGCAAAATTAGGCATCTGTGTATATACAAGGCCTACTACATTAATTGCATTATTTATTATATACATATATCTAGGTAAAACCGAACGGACTGAACGTAAACACGATCAGCAAACCCCAGACGATAATAAAGCATATGTCTATGGCACGAGAAAACATTTTTCAATATTCTGATTACGAAGCTCGTTGAATATTTGATGGGCTCTGCACGCCTCATTCATGAATTTATGAATCTTGTAATGCTGCGAATTTCATTAAAATCTCTGTTTTATACAGGGTATAAAAATTATACGCCTGCCGTACGACCACTCGTAAAGTGGGGGTAGGCTAAACCGGGGGACAGAATGTTCTATTATTATGATTCTTACTTGAACATACTAGTGATTTCTTTTTGACTTCTTTCACTGGTGGACAAAAATTGAAGTGAACTTTAAAATAATGTTAATTGATAATAATAATAATAATCATCATCATCAGCCTATAGCAGTCCACTGCTGGACATAGGCCTCCCCCAATGAGCGCCATAGCGCCCTGTCTTGAGCTTGCCGCATCCAGCATCTACCTGCAGTCTTTCGCAGGTCGTCATCCCACCTGGTCGGAGGGCGTCCTACACTACGTTTACCGACCGTACCGTTTATTGATAATAATGATAAAGATATGACCTGCCTAAGTGCTTATTTGTAAGCCTAAAGAAATAAATAAAAAACTTTTCATTTTCATTTTCGATAATATGCCTTTTTAAGATTATAGACATGAGACTAGGGATCAAGAATAAGAAAATCTTTATTTTTATCATTAACAATTTAACTAGTTTCTATTACCGAACGCCAAAAAAAGTTAATAAAAGTCGTATAAAAAGGTTTATTTATAAATTCTATATATAAATTTAATTTGAATTCAATAACTAGAATTCAGTTGCGGACAGAGCCTTTGAAGCGAAAATTGATATCAATAAAAATCACCTTTTCACTTTCACTCTTTCGCAAGTCATTCTCACTTCAAATATATTTAAAAACTCATTTCTATTAAATCGCGTAGGTAGTTTGCTTCTAACTACTTTATAGAATCTAGCTAAGTATTCGTTTTATCTTGATACAATCTACAAAAGCGAAACCGCGAGAAGAAGCTAGTTCTTTAAGTTAGATTATTAATTATTTCCATTTCAATTAGATGCTTTTGTTTACTTTTAAAGTTAACAATAACATCTAATTCATTACTTATTTTATTTTCTTTCGTCTGGCCTGAAGGACGGCGCGGGTCACAAAACTTTCTAAATTAATTTTGACAACTGTAAGCATAGAGCTGTAAGCTATGAGCTTTGATTGGACACAGGCAAAGCAGCTGGTACTCTTTTTCTAGACATCAACAAAAACTAATTACAATGCGAAAGTTTGGATGTATAGATGGATGTAGGACGGTGGTTTGTTACTTCTTCACGCCAAAACTAGGTACTGAACAAATAGGCCTGTAATTTTGCATACAAGTAGCCAGTAGCCACAAAATAAACAAAGTAATATAATAAACATAGACTATTTAAATCCCAAAAAGTATTCCTACGAAATAATAAAAAAATTATGAATTTAAGTATATTGTTAGAGATGAAACATATTGATTGATCCCAATTAGGTCGATCCGAACAAATATAAAATGAAAAGGCGATGAAAATAATCTAGCTCAATCCTTTTCACCTGTGCTGGAGGTAGTCACCAACCAATTTTTACGTCTAGCAACATTAGGACTTTGGGTAAAATTACACGCAAAACAGGCGCAATAAATCTTAACTTTACCATTTCATGCCGGCAGTACACACTCCAAGAGGTCTCGTGACGTCTCGGACGCTCGTCCCCGCCGGCGCGGCGCCGAGCCTACGCGCAATCCCTTGGCAAGACGAACCAATTCCACGCTCGTACTCGGCATCCAAGTGACGACGGGCCGTGCACGAGTGTGTACCTTACCTACGAGTGTGTTCCTCATGATGCCCTTCGGAAGAAAAGGTAATGGCGGGATTACACACTCGTCGCGCAACCATGAGACAGGCCGAGCATGAGTGTCTGTGTACCTACATGGTGACTCTGGTAAACTCTCTTTGAACACACGAGCACTCGAGTCGTCACGAGACGTCTCAGCGAGTGTGGAATGCCAGAAATATAGCCTATCTGTAACCTACCTGTTTGAAGCTAACGCATTGAATTGTCTTATTCACTGGGTAAGTTCCCCTTCGGCCGGAAAGGTAATGGTGGGATTACAAACACATTGCGTAACCAAGAGATAGGCCGAGCATGAGTGTCTGTGTACCTACATGGTGACTCTTGTAAATTCTCTTTGAGCACACAAGCGCTCGAGTCGTCACGAGACGTCTCGGCGAGTGTGAAATGCCGGAAATATAGTCTATCTGTAACCTATGTGTTTGCAGCTAACCCACGAGACAGGCTGAGTACGAATGTATAATTGATACGCTCAGGCTCTCGTTCAGACGAGACTAATAGTGGTTTTATTGTCTTTGGACGAGACGTCTCGACAAGACATCTCGCCGAGTTTGTAATCCCACTAAAGCTAGAATTTATTTGGTTATTCCAAGCGAATGCTTACCCTAAGTAGCAGAGTAAAGAGCATAGACCAGAAGTACCTTAGCAAAGTACCAGAGTAAAGTTATGTGCCAAACTAACCTGCAACCTGCTTTCTATAGAAACAAACTAACTAATGGCTAGTTTTAATTAAACAGCTGTTTGTGCAGTAAACACAAGTTTTAGTTTTATTTGTATTTACTTAATTGGCAGAGCTGATACTTTAGAGTTTGTTTTCTTGCGCGTACCTAGGTTGGCTACCATTTTAAGAATTGCTCTCGACTCTAAGTAAAATTAAGTTGGTCTTGCTGTGGTTTTTCTGACAAAGAAGCTTCTACATTATCATGTTAGGTTTTCAAGAGCTGTTTATAGAAGAAAATAATAAATAAAAAGCCTTTTATTCCTAACCTAAAATAAAACTGCTCAGTCATTGTTATATAAAATTGTTTATAATTGAGAGTTAGAGTAGTGTTAACACTTTGATTGCTGAAATCACACGGTATGTGTTTTCTACAAGTGACTAATATGCGTAAATCCACACTAGCGCAGCGGCTGTGAAAATACAGATCTGTGTGACTCAGCACAGCCGTAATAATTTTCGAACGAAACGCATGTGCTGTGCGGCGCAACACAACCGCTATGTAGAGCGGCAGCACGAATTTTTTAGGTTAAAAAAAAGATCGCAGTCGTCGAAAAAAAATCGCAGTCAAAGTGTAAAGAGCTGCTCTCGACAAATATTTTTTAAAGCTAGTTTAATGCTGGCACTCTGACTATCGTGAGACGTTGGCTTTTTTGTGGGACGTTGGGAACAGGTGCCTCTCTCGCGAGACACTCAAGAGACGAATATGAAATAACTCCAAAAATGTATTAGACTTAGTTTATTGGAATTAAAATACAACTGATAAATAGAGCATTATTTTTTTATCGATGTAACTTTTTATATTGTTTTTCGTCGTTACACTTCGATACTATCATTACACTTCATTACTGTTACACTTCTGAAACTATCATGGTTATTAACACAAAGTCACTTATAACGGGATATTTACCATGATTTGATTTTTGAGTTCTCCAATATTTCGGCACAGTTTCATGCGCTATGCTCACGGAATAACAAAATAATATGTTATTTAATATATTTTTTATTTAAACTTGATTTTTGAGTTTGAATAACAAATACTGTTGTTATGCCGTGAGCATAGCGCATGAAATTGTGCCGTATCACAGTTTCATTCGCTATGCAATATGTAAATATGAAAATCATGGTAAATATCCCGTAATAAGTGAATTTCATTACAATTATAACACTTCACTAACCAAAGAGTTTAAATACCTATCTAAAAGCATAACTTGCGCCCCCTGATTGGTCTGTTCAAGAATTTAAATAAAGCTCATTGTTATTCCAAAGCGCGCTCGATATCTAGAAAATAACCGTCTAAATAATAAACCCGAGACCTTGTGCACTCCCGTTGTTGGTAAATACAAAGGGCCGTTTACACGGGCGTCTAGCTAAGATACTGGCTTATTTACTGGCAAAGCGAGTGCATGGTCATCTGAAATTTAACTATTCTACTCACTTGGAAAGGTGTACTGGTTATTTCGTTCGATCAATCTAATGTATTCATACTGAGTTAACTTCGAAGAGTCTACGAAGGTGTCGTAGTTAAGTATAGAACGTAATACAGTGGTATTCTTCGGGAACAAAATAGGGCGAACGATCGAGTTGTTCCGCCTTCGATCACTGACTTCGGCTCAAAGTAATCCGAACATGGAACATCTTATTTGATTTAATGCTGATGATACATAAAGTAAAATATTATTCTTATACATTACCATAGATGAAGGATTCGTCCATGATATTATGTTATTTATTTATTATTATGATTCTTAATTATGACGCTTTGATGCTATTTTCATTCTCATAATAAATCGGTGAAAAATTTAACAGACTGTAAATCGTGACCGTTTTTATTTTAGAAGAATCTCTCAATCTAAAAATAGGTAGGTACCAACCGGTCTCCAAATCTATCTCTGAAAAGTCTACTAATTTAATAATACAGTGTCAACACGCACTAACCAGCGAATACAAGCAAGCCCGAAAAGAACACGTTTAAAAAATCTCGCCCGACCTCTGGCCACCTGGGAAATTACCCCGGTCCACTCGCCCCGCGTAATATGTCCATGTCTGGGCGAGGCTTAGCTACGTCACTACGTCGCCACGTGACGTCACACCATTAGCGGAGACGTAGTCGTAGCAGGTTGTGCTACGACAGGTCTACGGTGGGTCTACAAGCTACCAATAAGAAGGAAATGGTTTGTTCACTTGTCTAGGTCAGGCTTTAGTGTTCGTAGGGATTTAGAGTTCGAAGGGCTTGAGTGTTCGTAGGGATTTAGTTGTCAGCTATGTTGTCGTCGGTTGGCAGAATTATCTCCTTGTAGGGTAGCGTAGTCGTAGTATATTGCTCTATAAACAGTAACGAGTTTTGCGGCGCTATGAAAAAATGGTTTTGGGAGTTTTTGTCGCATTCGTTTTAGAAACCATGATTTTTTTTTTGCTTTAAACTGATGTTTTGTAAACAAGTAAAAAAAATTTAAAAAATATATATCGCAGCATATAATACAAAAAAAAAACTAATAAGCCACCTAAAAGCCTTCAGTATTAAGTCAGATACCTACTCATTAAGTTAGCTGTTAATTTCCTGAATACTGTTAAAATAAAATAAAATAAAACACACGAAAAGGGTTATTTTGTACATAATTTACAGAGCTAATTTCAACAGTGATTATCGTAGGCTTTCTTACTAGGCTAGGCCTGTATTGAGGAAGCCAATTTGTCGATGTGAAATTTTAAAACAATGTTTGGGCAAACTTTTGGTCTACATAATGTATAAATAGATAATATAAAGTATAATATTATGACTAAAATTATCTCTGAAAATTCATGCAGGTAAAGTATTTAAAACTTTTGAAACTATCATGGTTATTGACACTAAAGTCATTTAAAACGGGATATTTACCATGATTTGATTTTTGAGTTATCTAATATTTCGGCACAGTTGCATGCGCCATGATCACGGAGTAACTGAAGGCACTGCGAGTTTTTATGGGCAGACATACCAATCTACCCTCATTTTTTGTCTTAATTTGCTACGAACATTGCCACTACCACCGCATGCAACTGTGCCGAAATATTGGATAACTCAAAAATCAAATCATGATAAATATCCCGCTTTTAAATGACTTTAGGTAAAGTATTTTGTTAATACGTTAAATAATTTTTGACGGAATTCCTTCGAAGTCATTAATTTAGACTCTACATCGCCGTGTATAAACGTTTCAAGCGTTATTTTCTAAAACCTATTAAAAACCAGTCATAAAATATTTTACAACATCGTGCCCGTAACTCTAAAGTTATAATTACTGAAATTAGTAAGCCGATAACCTGCTAAACAATGGCAAATTATTACGATACGAAACACGTACGTTACTACATTATACTACTGTACATTAGGCTTTGTTAGGCCTCAGGGCTTTTCCAAATCACTGGTACACTCGGCTTGGCAATTTTCAGTAAGATATTTAGGTAAATAAATAAATAATCAATAATGCTGGACAATTCACACAGCATTATCTAGCCCCATGGTAAGCAGAGCTTGTGTTATGGGTACTAGATAACTGACATACATAACACAATATATTACATAGATAGATATTTTTTATTATACATAAAAAACAACTACTACACCCGGAACAAATATCTGCAGATCGTACACACAATTGTTCTGAGGCGGGAATCGAACCGCAACCTCCTGCGTCGCAGGCGGACCTTCGCCCACCGCGCCACATCGGTCGTCTAATGGCATGAGACTGACTAGTTCAGGACATCATCAGAGTAAGGTTCCTAACACTCAAAAACCGTACTACAAATTCAACGGTTGAGGGTACAACACAAAAGGTCGCTGGTTCGAATCCCAGGGGCGGGCGTGTAAAATACGTCTGGCCCGCGCATGTCCCATTCGGGACTAGAGGATTTTTATTAGATAAATACAATTATTAGTTTGGCCGGTGTACAGGACTGTATTTGGTTTCAAAAAGCTTTTCTATCGGACCGCCAAATAACGCCATACGACTTCTCGTAGTGACCGACTATTAGGGTATGTGGTAGGTATGGGTAATGCGTAAAATGCATTATCATCGTTCCTGATGTGGTACAAATAGTTACACTAATATTCCTCATTTTCTGCAAGGATCTGAAGATTATCCATTATTGTGGTGGATGATTTTGAATTATAATTTATTAATCCAACAGCAGCGGTACATTTCACATAAAACATTGTAAAATCGTATGCTTAAATAAGGCAAAATAAAGGAGTTTACTTGTAAGGATTTCCCTGTTTTTTTTTAGGTAAAATATTATAATTATAATGTATGTATTGTGGCGATATCTTGTTCTCTACTCTATTAGGTACATAATTATGGCATTTTTGGTGTTGCGTCCTTATTTTTCTAAATAATAGTAATGTAGTTAATCCTTTTAGTGATATAGATTTTAGAGATAAGTTAATTTATTTTTAAGAGCTGTGGATGTTGTTCATTAATAAAATAAAATAAAAAAAATTAACAGAAAGGTTTTACTCACCAAATAAAAGAAAACGGAAAATAATCATATGAATATTTTTAAACTCACGCGTTCTAACTAAACACATAAATAAATGTACTATTTAATGGTTATTTATCTCGAAAAAAGGTAAATATACGCGATAAACAACCTTGTAAAATAGTACTTATAATTATTTTTATGTAAAACTAGCTGCTCCCCGCGGCTTCGCCCCCGTGAAAATCTATGTGTCAAATTGTTTAAATGATAAAAAGTATCCTATGTTAGACTCCTGGTTCTAAGCTACCTCTCCACCAATTTTCAGCTAAATCGGTCCAGCCGTTCTCGAGTTATAAGTGTTGTAACAAACACGACTTTCTTTTATATATATAGAAGAAGAAGATAAATCGGTCCAGCCGTTCTCGAGTTATAAGTGTTTTAACAAACACGACTTTCTTTTATATATATAGATAAGTCAAATAGGTAAGTACAAAATAACAGTAGGTAAAGTAAAATTTGAGATGGTTTTGCGGCGTGTTTTTCTGATAATGATGATGATTTCAGTAGCCAAATGACACATTTTCCTATTTTTATAGACCTTACTACGTGTTGGGGGCCTACGCCTTATCTGATAAAGATCAAATCACATTCCTTAATAAAATCATAACTGAATATCAAAATTGCTTTTCGTAACAAATTGAACTTGGATTAGACTGTCGAGCGTTGCAATAGTGAGCGTCGTCGGACGCGCTTTGTGACTTGTTTTTTTAAGCTTAAGTACATCCAAGAATATATGTACCTCCAAAATATGTAGTTGTAGTGCAAAATCAAGAATAATCCAAGAGAGAGTGCCTTTTTATACGCCCTGGTTTCCGGATAGCCGGTACCGGGTAGTTGGCAGCGAATTGTATGGGCACAATGTAGGTACGATAACTTTCATACGTACGCATAATTTGAATACAAAGGGTCCCGAATCTGCCCTTAACAGAATCCGATCTACCGTACAAGAGTTTTGGTATTTGTGTAATATATTATTAAGAACCTTTCACAATCATTATGTTTATTAAGAGGCTGAAATTTAATTTCATAATTGCACTAAGTGCTCTGCTTAATATACATATAAAAATGATTAGCTGTATTTTAGACCGATACAAGTTACCTATAAAACAAAATCATAAATTTTAATATCATAGATTTTTCAATGGAGGGAACAAGCTATTATTGTTAGTAAGCTTTATTTAACCACCAGCAAGGTAAAAACGCTACCTGCAGTAGTAAGAAACACATTTCGTGAACTGCTATAAGTTATTTCATCAGAAACTAAAACAGCAATAGTTTAAAGCAGAGGCAAACTTTCATTGTTGGTGCTTATAAGTGCTAATGCTAAATGCGAAGTAATATCCTCGCAGCGGTCCAACTAAGACCAAAATCACAGAAATATATGTTTATATTTTAATGGTATACTCCCGCCTGCTTCGTGGTCGAAATAATATGCGAATACAATCATATTGCTCGGAAGTGTACCCATAATAAAATCAGAAGCAAATCTTTCCACGCCAGTGAAACAATTCAATAAATCTCTCACATACATAACATACATAAATTATCTTGTCAATTTTCTGTTTTGTGCACCATTTTGTATTAATATTGTATATCTTCGGAACGGTCGCTTCGCGTAAACACGCATGCTTTCGTATATTGAAGGTGTAGGAAATAGCTTTTTCGTCAGGTTTTTTTCATAATACAGTTATAACTTTTTGATAAAAGGAAATCAGAGATAATTAAATGTTGTAGCATATTTTTATGAAAAGGTGTACCTACCTATCTTATTTAGTTTAATATTATATTGTATAATTTTAGTTACAATTTATTTATCTTAAAAGCTAACAAACAGAGAGACAGAGTTAAGTACTTTGCAAACACTAATAATAAGTCTGTACTAAATTAATTTAAAACGGAATATTTATCATGATTAGATTTTTGAGTTTTCCAATATTTCGGCACAGTTTCATGCGCCATGATCACGGAATAACTGGAGTAAGTTTTTATGGGCAGACATACCGATCTACCCTATATAAAAAAAAGTCTGTACTTCGTCATGCCAAAACTGCACACACTACACGGGGATTATTCTCTATAGATAATAAATAATAATAAATAATGCTGGATAATTCACACAGCATTATCTAGCCCCATGGTAAGCAGAGCTTGTGTTATGGGTACTAGATAACTGATATACATAATACAATACATTACATAGATAGATATTTTTTATTATACATACAAAACGACCAGAACACCCGGAACAAATATCTGCAGATCGTACACACAATTGTTCCGAGGCGGGAATCGAACCCGCAACCTCCTGCGTCGCAGGTGGACCTTCGCCCACCGCGCCACATTGGCCGTCAAACTAGTAGTTTCCCTATCCACGTGTATGGAATGATGCGACTTGATTAGATGGATAGCCAGAGTTCATACTCCTGAATCCGCCCCTGTGTTCTAAGAGCATAACAAGCAAAGGTGAGACAATGTGAGTGAAGGTTAAATCACGAATTATTTACTGAATCACTTAAACAATCTGAGCGATATTACCAAAATGCCTTATAACACGATCTCTTAGTATTTATTATCTCGCAATTGAGACGTTGTTTTCTTCTGCATAATTCATGAGATAAATGGCTAAACGCATAATGGCTAAGAGCACGGTAATAAGTTTTAGTTTCAGAAAATTATGATACAAAGGATTATTAAAAGAAATATTAACAAGTAATATTAATCTAAAGTATAATATTAGACTTGCCTAAGTGCTTATTTCGGAAAGTCCTACGTAGATTTAATTCTTTAGGCTTACCACAGATAATATAATACATACTGTCATCATCATCATCATCATCAGCCTATAGCAGTCCACTGCTGGACATAGGCCTCCCCCAATGAGCGCCATAGCGCCCTGTCTTCAGCTTGCCGCATCCAGCATTTACCTGCAGTCTTTCGCAGGTCGTCATCCCACCTGGTCGGAGGGCGTCCTACACTACGTTTACCGAGTCGTGATCTCCACTCAAGAACACGTTTGCCCCATCGGCCGTCGGTTTTTCGCGAGATATGGCCGGCCCACTGCCACTTCAGCTTGCTAATTCTTTGAGCTATGTCGATAACCTTGGTTCTCTGTCGGATGTATTCGTTACGAATCCTATCCTTCAGAGAAACTAAATACGAATACATACTGTATTACTAAAGAATTAAATCTACGTAGGACTTTCCGTTGCATCGAGTTTTTCTAACACGTTTTTTTTTAAATATCAAGCAAAAAAGTATTGTTGTTTAGTAACTACGCAACACGCATACACTACTACCTTTGAGAATGAAACCAAATTCAGATCATAGTTTTATTTGTGATTTTCAATGTTAAATGGGTGTTATCTACAACGGTATCTATGCAACATTAACATGGTTTCTGGCACACACAACTCTCATTGTATGGATTTGAAGAAGTAGTGGCACAGGCAAACGGTCATTCAATCCTACGATCGGGTATCTTTATTCGTCGTCGTCGGGTTCCGTGGAATGCCACACCACGTATTGAAGTAGGGAGGAACCCGATCAGCATACATATTTTTAACCCCAAGCTACACAGCCTGGGAAAGTCCATGGTAGAGTCAGAATAAAGAGATCTGGCAACTTCCCCGAAGCCTCGACTTTCGTTTTCAATTAGTTACGTTAGCTTTCGTTAAGACAGTTTATTTTCCGATATAGAGATCTCACCACAACAACCTGTTTATTGGTATTAGTGGCCGATCTTAAACTTTTCAAAGATTTCCTTGAGGTGTTCGAATTAGAAGTTTTTACTAAAATAGGCGATGATGGGACTTCTATCCCTTGATTGGAGTACTCTATTACCGCGGCGTAAGATGTGGGTTCGGCAGCGTCTTGCTGTTGCTGATTCATCCCCAGCCGGGGCTGAGATGGCGGGACTGTGGTGCGCTGCAGCTGCTGCCTTATTTGTTGTTGTCGCTGGTCTTCAGCTATCATCAAAGCAACCTGGTTACGGCGGTGTTCCACTGTAAAATGGAGTATTAATAAATATATGCTTTGTTTTGACGTCGGAGGCTCAGACATTCTCTACCTAGACGAAAACTAATTCCTTCACGCCCAACAGCAAGCCTTGGTAGAGCTACCGGACGATTTGTTCGACTACACGACGGTCTACAAGACGATTTGTTCGACTGATCGAATTAGACCACTGCTGTAACAGTTCCTACTAACAGAGAGAAAGAGAGCATGTCGTGATATTCTCATAGTTTTTTTCACATTTAGTAGTTCTTCCAAAAGTGTGAACTGTTCCCCCTGTGTCACCACACAGGCCCAAATAATGTGGTACGTACTGAATTGGTCATAAGCGCCTTCGATCCGTTTCTCGAAGATCGTTCCAACTAGCAGGAACAGAACCAAAGCCAAGATCAAAGGCACTAAGGTCCACCATTCCATCAGATGTGGACTCTAGTCCTATTTCATCATCGCTGACCGACGATGTGCTTAACCCACAGGAATAAGTCTTTGAGAGACTTACGTGTGGGTTGTGTTGGGCCTCAGTTATTACATTTTGTGCAATTTTCAGAATATTTATAAAGAAACGGATGCTTTTGGCGAAACAGGCGGGATATTTGACGTCACTTGTCAAAGGTGGTCGTGGATTGTTTCAAAAAGGTCAGGCCATTAAATGAAGTAGGATCTGTAAAAAGGATTTGTTGAGGATTCAAAAAGGTTTCTTGTGTTATTTCATATGATGGGCCTTTGTTCGGTCTTAAGGAGGTGAAATGAGTTTAACGCCCTCGTTACAGGTGTGCTTTTATTTTCGTATTATGATGTTCTCCCGAAATCCTCGGATGAAAAAATCACTTTTGAGGGGGAAAATCAGACCTTTACTTAATTTGGCTACTAGTTACTACTTTATTTTATTTAAGATGGGAACGAATATCTCCCAAACCTGAGTGGTGCCCCATGCGAATTTGTTGCTGTTTCTGGTCGAATGAAATGGAGTGCGTTATGAGTAAGAAAGCGCGTCGAGCCATTTAAAAAAATACTATATCTGTGTATAGGTATATAGGTAATGAAGGCTGTGTGTACTCGGTAGGTAGATACTATATAAAGAGTTTCACCAGTTTTTGATAATATATATTCGTACTTTGCGATTCATTTGGTTTTCTTAAATAGTTTCCAGGGCAAAAGATTTTCGAATAAGTGTTTATCATGTATTAGCGGCCCGTCCCGGCTTCGCCCCGGTGGATATTTGTTTCATAAACATTTTGCGATGAACGCAGAGTAAATGTATCTTAATGCACGAAAAAGTTTTTATCGTCGTTCATTTGAAAAGTCGATATTTACAACATGCTCTGCTGATACATTTCCTAATCATCATCATCATCATCATCAGCCTATAGCATCCATTGCTGGACATAGGCCTCCCCCAATGAGCGCCATAGCGCCCTGTCTTCAGCTTGCCGCATCCAGCATCTACCTGCAGTCTTTCGCAGGTCGTCATCCCAACTGGTCGGAGGGCGTCCTACACTACGTTTACCGGGTCGTGGTCTCCACTGGAGAACACGTTTGCCCCAGCGACCGTCGGTTCTTCGCGAGATATGGCTGGCCCACTTGCCACTTCAGCTTGCTAATCCTTAGAGCGATGTCGATAACTTTGGTTCTGTCGGATGTATTCGTTACGAATCCTATCCTTCAGAGAAACTCCCAGCGTAGCTCTCTCCATATCTCGCTGAGCGACTTTGAACTGGTGGACCAGCCCTATCGTGAGACATTTCCACATTTCCTAATGCCTGAACCATATTAATTTGATCAAAACATCCCATTTCCGTATGGAACCAGTCCTTTTCATCCAAGATTAGGTCCAAAGATATTCAATTCGTATTGAAAAGGATTCTCAACTCTAAGATTATTTTTATTCATCGACTTGGAGCCGCACTGACCCGGATCGGACTGAATAGTCTCCACTAGAGATGTGCTTTCACATACAATATGTTTGGTAAGAACTTCCTAGGGCCCTTAGTAGGGATTATGGTTCATGCAATGTGATCACTCGGTAAATCACACTTATTTTATACTAGTTGCGCCCCGCGGCTTCGCCCGCGTGGTAATGTGTGTGTCAAATGGTTTATAAAGCTTCCTCTTGAATCACTCTAGCTATTTACAAAAACCGCATCGAAATCCGTTGCGTAGTTTTAAAGATATATAAGCATATACAATTATACAGGGACCGACAGAAAGACAACGGGAAGTGACTTTGTTTTATACTATGTATAGTGAACGCTAAATTGTTACATCTTTTCTGTGTAGTTAAATGGGCAATAAATTATTTTCTATCTATCCATCTCATTTTACGATTAATTGAATGTTAGCCAGCGATTAGCTATTGCTTAAAGTTGATAGAATGGTTGATGGAAAGGCAAATGTTAAATTAAATCCGATTGATCTGAAACTTTGCAGGATTATCTAGTTGGCAACACCATGGCATCTGGTATCAATATTCCATCACGGGCTCTATAATACTTAGCAAACTTTAATTGCTCCGGAAGCTGACATTATAAGCCGTGCAACACCAGCAATTTGGCAGGTTGCCAGCTAATCACCCGTTTCCGGATTGATTCTTGGCGGGACAAGTGCACTTCCGGTCCAGAACTCGGGTTATGTTGTCCCGCATAGGGATATAATAGACTAAAGAGATCACTATAGTCTATGTATAGATAGATATATCCACAGAGCGCGTAGGATTTGCGTTTGGGATGGGTATCGGGGTTTTATGTGTTGAACTGAGTTAGCGGACATATCCTTAGCCCAGTTGGTATCGGCCATTTGGTTTCGGACCACTTAACGCCTTTTATGAAGGCAATAAGAGTACCTATCTCTCTAAATATTAATGAAAACTGAACAGTGAACTGTGCTGAATTAGGTACAGACGTGACATTGTTGGTGGTCAATAAATGATGATAAACACTAGAAGTCTTATGTAATCCTGTGTTATAAAATAATGTTACCAAAAGTTCCTTGACGAAAAGCGAAATGTGCATCCACAGTTTCACACAGATACTAAATGATGTATTGAATTTTCTTCAAACTTATCTTTGCTTGTGAGTATTTTACCTGTCTAGTTATAATACGTGAATACCGATTTAATTAAACTAACGACTTTGTAATTGTTTCAGTCCAATTCTCGTGCAGTTGTCAAGTACCTACCTACCTCAATTAATGGCTGCCTCCACGAGATCCAGCCATTACGGCCCCGGGCAGAGCTAACAAAACACGTGCGAAGTACCAGCTAATTTGCTAGATCCCACACTAATGCATGTATTTATCACGAACAATATCTAGGTTATAATAACAGCATTCCACAACAAAGCGCCGCCATTTTGAGTAAAGGATTTTAATGGCGGGGCGTATTTTGGCGGATTGCGTCCGAAATGAAATTCATTGTGCCCCAAAATGAGTTGCTATTGTTCTCGTGGTAGATAAAACATGGCAGGAAAATTACGGAGGGCCCAAACGATTGTGTCAGTCATTGAATGCTGGGTGTTACACAATATTGTCGGGTTTTTTAGGTGCGGCAGCTCGCGCGCTGTTGCGGTCTTGCGGTTTCTGCTTACTTTTTGTTCTTCTTAGTTTGTTGCGTCTACCCTTTCATAATATATTTTCTCTTAGGTTTCTTTTATTGTTATTTGATTATGCCTGCGGCCTCGCACGCGCTTTTGGAGTAGTATATGTCCGTCCCCGGAATATGTTTAGTATCTATCCACCTCCTTACCAACACTAAGATCCTTTCAGCCATTTAGGCATGAAAACGTAACAGACAGACAGACATTACATTCCATTTTTGGATGGCTTCTGATATAGTCAGATCAAAAGATCTATTTGAAAAGTTAACCAGTAAGTAAGTTCTGTATCAACTATTTTAGTACTTTCCCAGGCATTAGAAATAGCGTCCTAGAGTCTGGCTACTGAGAGTTTAATATTTAAAAAAAAAGAGTCATTTAAAAAGTTTGCATATCTTCCAGTCTCACCATTCGATAGCCAGACTCTATTGTCCCATAGGTACTTGCAGCGTTAAAAGAGTTACTGAAACCACATAAACTCGTATGTGACGTTTTCAGAAGAAATCTATTGTCCCAATAGTTTTGTCATCAACCGGCGTTATTCCGAAACAGTAATTCTAATTCATAGATTATTTATATTTGCTAAAGTCCACTTATATTCTTTTACAGAAGGCTGTAACTTTAAACACATGTAAAATAGTAAGAAAATTTCTTCAAAATGAACTTCCTAGTGAAGTTCGCCTTTCTGAAGCGTACTACTTTTTCTCTAAAAGCCGAGAAGATAAAAATCCTAAGTCAAAATAATAATACTACTACCTACTAATAATGGTACTCCTGGACTTGGCTCGCATCGTCAGGAAGTTCCTTTCTCTGCAGCCCTAGTAACCGCTTGAGCCTAGCTTCGCAGTCGGTGATCTATCGTTTTTATATATTTTTGCTGTATAATAGTATTAAATGTTTATTGTATTTTCTATAGTAAATATGTATTTTATAACGAGAATTTGAATAAATAAAGTAAAAATAATAAAAAATAATAAGTTACTTACCTACTAAAGGCACTTAAAAAGTCATCTTCAACAGACAACGTTCGAAGCGTTGTACTATAAAAATTATCTATGAAAGATATAGGTAGGTATGCGTTCGAAGTTTATCGGTTGTCGGTTACGAGCTCGAGAGATTAGCTGTCCTCAATAGCATGACTAGCTCTAACCATCTATACACCACCTATTAATCGACTCCCAGATTCTGGCCACGTAGCA
This sequence comes from Eupithecia abbreviata, assembly GCA_943735965.1. Classification (NCBI taxonomy): domain Eukaryota; kingdom Metazoa; phylum Arthropoda; class Insecta; order Lepidoptera; family Geometridae; genus Eupithecia; species Eupithecia abbreviata. Next base: position 5,229,006 of record OX030991.1, on the reverse strand, counting down.
ATTAGTGGCCGTTACTATAATCCGGACACAACCGGCCGTAACCGGTTCTTGGTACATTCTACCGGATTTGTTTGGTGTCGATTGTTTTCAGTTGGTGGTACGTGGTGGGAATCTTAAGTGATGTTTTGCTTTCGGGGAAAGTTTCGGTTAATAGTGGGCTGGTTTTGGAAATACAAATTTGTTGATGCGATTTTGTTTTACACGATTACCAAATATTTGTTTTTCTATTCTATTCTATACATCATACCATCTACTAAGAAGAGCGAGACGAAACAGTCGACATTATTTGTAGACTGTTTTCGACCAAAAAGATCGAGACAAAACATTGTCTAGCTCTTTTTCGAGCGAATATGAAAATAAGAAAATTGCGCCAATATTCATGCAGGCGAAGCCGCGGGGCGCACCCAGTAATAAATAAATGTTACAAATACCAAACTAAATATTTTACTACATAGATACATAAATAAATAGTAAACTGTACCAATATTCACTATTATGATTAATAGTGAAATGTTCTAGGTAGTAGGTACGCGTCCGAAACTATAGGAATCGATAATTGTAGGATATTACTCTCGAAGTTGGCAAGTTATGCGAAGTTTCGGAGCAGGCAACTTGTTCGGCCACTCCACCTTGAGGGTAGCTTGTAACCTAGAAGTGGTCACTTTAGGGGGCACAAATAGTTCATAACACACTTAATATTATAAATGTTTATTTATATTTATTTGAAGGAAAACCAAAGGCTTATAAATAACAGAATTAAATTTATTAAGCTTATTGAAGGTTTAAATGCAAAAGTTTGGATGTTTAGATGGATGTTTGTTATTTTCACGCTATAGCTACTGAACGGATCCGGCTGGAACTTTGTAAACAGGTAGGTACCTAGTTCTAGGCCTAAACATAAGCTAGATAGCATAGCATAAGCAGAAACTAGTAGTTAATATAGTTACCATTACAAACAAATAAATAATACCAATACTGTGGTATTGCTTCTGCAACGTCGGGAAAATCAAATCTATACTAATATAGAGCAAAAGTTTTGATTTTTTGTTTGTTTGTATTGAATAGGCTCCGAAACTACAGGACCGATTTGAAAAATTCTTTCACCGTTGGAAAGCAGCAGAATATTTTCAAAAAAATTAGGGATTCTTACCTTACTAAATCTCTAATAACACTTTTACACCCAAGGTGTAAAAAAATTACCTTTAATAATTCAAATAGGTACCCGTGCGAAGCCGGGACGGTCCGCTAGTATAACATTAAATAAAATAAAAGCGAGAAATATCCGTGAATAAAATGATTCCCACTCACATCAGATTTCAGATTGCATTGCCCGCCTCCCAAACAGCAAACCAAGCAAAAGTAGCTTAGAAACTTTGGCAATAGGCAGATTGTAAGATATAACAGGACCGTGCGGAAGTAGAGTTTTATTAAGAAAGTTAGAGCACGATAGTTTTAAATTGTCGATATTCCAAAACTTGCAACTTGACTGTCGTGTTTATACTACTTGTTGAACTGTTGAAAAAAGGCGGAATGAATTGCTATTTATTTGTATTAATTGTGATGTATCCAGTCCATGTCCATAGACTTAGTATAGTCTATGGCTCAGGGAGCATGACAGTTCTCTCTAGCCAGAGGGTATGGTATGCAATAAACGCTGTAATGTTCGGAGTAAAATAAAAAGTGTCTCGGATCAATTATGTCTTTAATTAAATAGATATATTACATTAATATTGGGTTTTCTCTTTCTCGTAACGAGCACACATACCTACAGAAGATCAAGATCCATCAAGTGCTAGGGTTCCGAACGTTTGTCAATTATACAAATATGTACTGTAGGTACAAGATAACGACTTCGTAATTTATTAAATACCTTTGGTATTAAGGCAGTACCCCGAAAGGAACCTGAACAAAGGAAATTTCAAAAAATTATGCTGCCTAGGCCTCCGCAGGCCTCCCCTAATGAGCGCTGTAGCGCCCTGTCTTCAGCTTGATGCATCCAGTATCTACCTGTAGTATTTCGCTGGTCATTATCCCACCTGGCCTGAGGGCATCCTATACTACGTTTCCCGAGAAATGGTCTCCATTTAAGAACACGTTTACCCCAGCGCGGTTGTCGGTTCTTCGCGAGATATGGCCGGCTCACTACGACTACAGCGTGCTAATTCGTAGAGCTATGTCGATAACTTTGGTAGCTGTGCACACGATGTTTGTACCTAATTCTTATGTAAACTCAAAGCCTATATTATACCTAACGCTTTGTACGACGCTAACAAAAACGACACCTGTGCGTGTATTCAGAGAATTAGGATAAATGGTCTTGTGTGCACTGCGCCTAATGAGTAATAATGATAACATCCTTGTAAACAAAGCTTTAGTAACTTTAATTTATTAAATAAAAATGGCGATGAAAGTTTGGAAAATGATAGCTGCTCACATTATCACAATAATGTTATAAAGGCGAAATATTGGATGTTTGGAAGCATTAGTAGGTAAGGTACCTATTTTTTTCGAAATTTTTGAAACAGGTAGTTCTATAACTCTAAAGTCATTTAAAACGGGATATTTACCATGATTTGATTTTTGAGTTAAATATCCCGTTTTAAATGACTTTAGTGTTAATAACCATGATAGTTTCAGAAGTTTCAGGTAGTTCTATGCCTGGAATAAAACATAGGCTTTATTTTACCTCATTTTATTCCCATAAAATCAGTTCCCATAGGATAGAAATAACCTATTAACGTTTCCTTAGAAACAACGCGGGCAGAAACTAATACCTATTCCTATAAAACGTCGTCGAAATTTTGTGTAAAGTCGGCAACAACCAACAATACGCCTAATTCTATATATTCTATCTCGTATCACCTCTTGATGACCTAACCCACTGCTGGGTTAGGTCATCAAGTTGATGTTTAATCCATTCTTTCGGTCTTGCTTGTGTAAATATGTAACGGATTTTTTTATGGATGTAGTTTCTCTTGATCTGAAATAAAAAAAAACATATATGTTTTGCCAACAAAAAAGTGCTGAAGCTCGTACTATATGTTGCGCTCTATTTGTAAATAGCGCAACAAAATTAATGAACCTCAAACACAAGCACTTAGCCCAAACTTCTTAAAAGTCACCCCAAGAACATGCGAAGAATAAAAGCGTGCAGTCAGCGTGAGAGTCGATACGGTGACACGGGTCGGTACAGTCGGCTGTTTGTCACTTGACCATTCAGCGACCATCAATTACCTACTCTGTAAGGCCGTACGAAATATGGACGCGATCGGAATATGTTTTTCTGATTGTGTAAACGGGTTGGAGATAGGAAAATGTGGGAACCTATTCTCGTTATCAGAAATGAATGAAGGTTAGGTATTTTGCGGTATACGATACGTAACTTTTTGTGTTGTGATCGCTTTGGACGTATTCGCAACAGAGTTTTCGCAACCAGTTGTAAAAGATTATTTGTACTAAAGTCATTTAAAACGGGATATTTACCACGGTTAGATTTTTGAGTTATCAAATATTGCAACACAGTTTCATGCGCCATGATCACGGAATAACTGAAGGCACTGCCAGTTAGTTTTTATGGGCAGACAAACCCTCATTTTTTGTCTTTTGCTACGAACGTAACCACTAAAAATACCGGTAAATATCTCGTTTTAAATGACTTAAGTTTTAAATAACCATCATAGTTTCAATAGTTTTAGATTATTTTTAGTCTTTTAGTAGGTGGAAAGGTACCTAAATAAATATGTACCTTCTCAAAATCTTTATCTATTAGGAAAACTAGCCATACTTAGGCTAAACGTATCAATCCTTTAACACCCACGGCTGAAACGCGACGAAGAAATATAAATTACTAGCTGCGCCCCGCGGTTTCACCCGCGTAGTGATAGATATTTTGGATAATATACTATATCTTTATTTATTGTAGCCTATGTGTTATTCTGATATGTAAGCTATATTATTGTGAAGTTTCATTAAAATCCATTCAGTAGTTTTTACGTTAAAGAGTAACAAACATCCATCCATCCATACTTACAAACTTTCGCGTTTATAATATTAGTTAGTAAGATAGGATATGGGAGAGGCTATGTCCCTCTCCCATATCCCATAATGTATCATTCTTATTTATAAATTCAATTGTTTAATACTTTTTTTATTTATTAACCAACTTCAAAAAAGGAGGAGGTTCTCAATTCGAATGTATTTTTTTTGTTACCTCAGAATCTTTCGACTTGGTTAACCGATTTTGATGATTCATTTTTTATTAGAAAGCTGGTACTTCCCGTGTGGTCCTTTTTCAATTTGGTCTAGTTCTGACAATGGCATCCATAACCATAATATAAGTTTTAAATTTGCATTAAATGTGTGCGCGACAAATGGACGATTAACTCAATCTCACGCTTACCGATTTCGATTATTATTTTTACCATGCTTTTATGAGCTTCACCTGTATGTTTGTTTGTAACCGACTCCTTTGGACTTGATTTTGATCCTCTTTGAACGGTCAGATTTCATTTAAACTTAGTAAACTTATTTTAAAACCAAGTTTAAAACCCATTTTCATTATTAAAGAATTAGAAGTCGTCGGTTTATAGTTTTTAAAAACATGCCAAATGATAAGTAATTACGGGGCATTCCTCAAAGCGCACCCAAATGAAGCGCACCTAGGCGAAGCGCACGTAAGTACTTCCACATAGCGCACCCGTTTAGGTGCGCTTAGAGATGGGTTTATGCCGGGCATTTATCGGGCGTATTGAGTAAATGCCCAATATTTTTTTTTATTCTCTTTAAATGTCCAATCACAGGGCAGATATTATAATTTATTTTATCCATGTAATTGCTTTTAAACCTTACATAAACAAAATTAACATACCAAAAAAAAATATGTGTAGACTGAGGAAAAGTAAGTAGGGCGTACCTATTTCTTATACTTAGGCTAGCACAAACAAATACAGACAAACGAAAACTCACTTTTATTTACTTTATCTAGTATATTTGTATAAGAAATAGGTACGTCCTAGGTAATTACTTTTCCTCAGCCTACACATTATATTTAGCTATGTTAAAAAAATAACATTTGTATGTAAGTTATAAATGCAATAACATGGATAACACAATTTTAATATCTGCCCTGTGATTGGACATTTATTGGGCATTTACTCAATACGCCCGATAAATGCCCGGCATAAACCCATCTCTATGCGCTTCATTCAGTCGGTATAAATGCAAAGTTCTTTTTCCTCGAAGCGCACCAATCACAAAGTTGGGTTTAGTGATAGGTAAAATGTGTGGGTGCATGTCTTGGCATGCAGCACAATGCTGTTTAAAAAAAAAAAAGGAAAAAAAAACAAAAAAAAAAAAAAAAACAAACCAAATGCTGCCAAAAAAAAAAAAAAAAAGGGAAAAAAACAGATATTCCCACAAAACCCAAGGACCAAGGGGTCGTCACCCCTCGAGTTGACGCCGGGGTAATGAGGCCAAGCCTCGAGGCCCCTCTCTGTGCCCCCACCAGGGCCGGAAAGAAATTTATTGATTGACTTATGCTATGACACAACCTTGACAAATCTCATAACGACGCATTTAGCCTGTCATAGCATTAATAAAAAATGCATAATTTGTTTGTCCCTTTTCAATTAAATCTTAAATTCTATCAGACGGAGCGTCAAATGAAATAAATATAACGCTGCGGCCGCAACAAGCTAAGCCGCGCACTAACTTACCGGAGATTACGTGCTAAGAGATATTTAGGTCGAGCGGTTTAGCTCAACCTTTATGTCTATTGTAGGTGATTTGACACAGCCTTTATCTAAGGCTTAGTTTACACGTAATACATTATAGAGGCCAACATATTATAGGCCATATCTCGCGAAGAACCGACGGCCGCTGGGGCAAACGTGTTCTTGAGTAGAGACCACGGTAAACGTAGTGTAGGACGCCCTCCGACCAGGGGGGTGACGACCTGCGAAAGAATGCAGGTAGATGCTGGATGCGGCAAGCTGAAGACAGGGCGCTATGGCGCTCATTGGGGGAGGCCTATGTCCAGCAGTGGACTGCTATAGGCTAATGATGATGATGACATTATAGTGTCTCTTGTCTTGATATAATGTGGTCTCAAACTTTTCTCCGGTAGTGTATTTAAAAGAAGGTCTATTAAGGATACAAATAAAATGAATTCAATAGTTTCTTCCACCTCGATACAGCTAATTCTCAAATTCCTCCCACACTGCTTAAAAAGTTAATAAATAATAATAAATAAATAATGCTGGACAATTCACACATCATCTAGCCCCAAGCTAAGCAGAGCTTGTGTTATGTTATGGATACTAGATGACTAATATACTTAATGCAATACATTACATGGAGAGATATTTTTTATTATACATAGATAACAACCAGAACAGCTGGAACAAATGTCTGCAGTTTGTACACACAATTGCCCCGAGGCTGGAATCGAACTCGCAACCTCCTTTGTCGCAGGCGGACCTTTGCCCACCGTGCAACAGAGGTCATCAAGTTACCCCATCCGCACCACGCATTAACACCACGTAACATGTTCTAGGTATAGCCCATTCATCTCATAAAAGGAGACAGCCTATCACAGCCGTATCCTAGACACTAACGTTTTTTATAATCCGAATAAAACAAGATAGGTCTTATTTTATCCACAACCAGCTGATGTTACCAGCTCTTACGTTTCACTTACGACAGTGTTGCCATAAATTTCTGAAAGCCTAAACGGACATGGCTGTGCGTGCGTGAAAAATATTACCAAGTTGTTTTGTTGGATATTTTGTGATTTTGTTATGAGACGTGAGGTAGATCTGCTTGTTTAGTCTGGGTTGTAAATAAAGGTTGTCGTACACTACCCTCCACTATCCTACTAATATCTGTAAAAATTATTACTCTGTTTGATGGCATTTTGAGGTCAAAGTATTAACCTTGATCACCTTGATAAGTTAGAAAATGTTGTTATTGGATGGTGGGCTCTTTACGTAAAATTCTACTTTGGCCTCGAAATGCCATCAAACACATTGGTCACACTATTTAGACATATATAAATAATGAATAAATAAATAAATAATGCTGGACACAATTCACACAGCATTATCTAGCCCCATGGTAAGCAGAGCTTGTGTTATGGGTACTAGTTAACTGATATACACAATACAATACCTTAAATAGATAGATATTTTTTATTATATATAGAAAACGACCAGAACACCCGGAACAAATATCTGCAGATCGTACACACAATTGTTCCGAGGCGGGAATCGAACCCGCAACCTCCTGCGTCGCAGGCGGACCTTCGTCCACCGCGCCACATCGGTCGTCAAATGACATGTATGACCAATATGCGTCAATCGGCCCATACCCGATTCACCAAGATATCAACTCCAAAACCGATTTTGAGCACCTCAAAGTTTGAAACCTTTAAATCTAGCCTTATTTGTCACCACTTCAGCATTAATGTATTAACCTATCATCCCTATCATCATTATCATATCAGCCCATACACGTCCACAATTGGAAATAGGCCTCCTCATACGACGCTACAAAAAAAAAAAAAAAAAACTTGAAAGCCCCTAATTCAAGGCAAAGTTAGCTGCCATCGTAACGACATTGTCTCGTCTTCTAAGTTCGTCTATATTTTTTACGAAACGTGTAAGTTTTGTGCGATAGCCAGAAACCACCTCCAATAGCTGTGACAGGTTTCTACCATCATTATCATCTTCTTTGAAGGTCAATCTTTTGGCCGAAAGTGTGGATATGGCCTAAGATATGCCCCGGTACAACAGATGGAGTTCGAAGTATATACTTTTCCTTTACAAAATTGTGTCTATAAAAAGCTTCATAAAACCGTTTCGTAATCCTAAAAGCTTTGTAATTGTCCCTATTCGAGGAACGAGTCAAAAGATCGTAAATACAAAATATGAATCGTTTTCAGAGCCACTTGTTCCTAACCTCACCTTCTGAAGGATCCACACAAGTATCTTTCAGACTGAAAAGAGTTTTAGCCGCTAGGTCACACAGGGCACTAAAATGTAGCTTAATCTGATGTTTTAAAGATTTATAGTTTTTTTATACTTACCTAAAGTATTTCCCGTAAATCTTAAAAAGTGTATGACTGAAACTGTTTTCAAGATTTATGGAAAATAGTACTCTTGATGGATGATGACTCTTACGTTCAAAGCGATATAATTATTAAATAGTCGAATAGCAAACCTCCTTCTTTTTTGTAGTCAGTTAATCTTTACGACGACTTATTGAAATCTTGAATCAATCCGTATTCGCCCCACTGGCTACGGTCCAAACCGACGCCAGTGAGTGGGACGAATGCGAAACAATTCTTAAACTGACATTAAAAATGGTTGCTCTTCGGCTGTTTAATGAAACAATTTTGACAAGAGTTCAAATTGTTTGTCCTTAATTTTTACACCGATTTTCCTGTTTAAAAGAAATTAAATAATATCCCCAAAAAAATCGGCAGGAAATTATTTTAATTTCTCAGAAATTACCCTGAGTCCGAGGGCTTACGCAGTAAAATTACAAAAACATCCCAGATTTTAGTTTTCGCCCTTTTACCCAGCGGCATTTTAAACGCCCACACAGAATGAAAGTGTTTTCAGATTAATGGACCCTGTTAGGTTAGAAAATGTTTGTCACTGCAGGTGGACTCTATACCAGAAAATATATTTCGATCGCGAAACACCATCAGTAGAGTGAATGGAACCACTTTCTTATTTTTTCTATGTGGTTTGTGTCAATTTGATAACCATGGTGGCGCGGTGGGTAAAGTTCTACCTGCCTGCGATGCAGGAGATTCCCGCCTCGGGACAAGTGTGTACATATTTTAAAACTAACGCGATCTGAACACATAATTATAAGTATTGATACAACGGACTAAACTCAGGACCTAATCACTGGATTGAATTACACAAACCGCAGGTCATCTGTAATGAAAGGAACAAGAGAATGTTTCGGAAGGCGATTGAAATTAAGAAATATCCTAATTTCAATCGTGAAGACGGGTTCAAACTCTCTGCCTCGTGGAATCCAGTGATAGCAAAGTGTAGTCGTCGTAATCCGGTCTCTCATTGCGTCGCGGACACTGTTAGTGTTGTGTGTCGTCCGAGTGTGCAGATGGACACTCCTACTATTGAAAATGAAATGAGGGTAGTTTCAAACAAACTAGCCCCAGCTTCGCTGAGGCGGTAACTCCAGTACTTTAGTCATCCCGTGACCACGACAGAGTGTAAATCTGTTGAAACGTCGGGAAAAAAGGTAAATAAACGCGATAAATACCGGTTGTATCAATACTTATAATTAATTGTGTGTGCGACTGCGAATATTTGTTCCGGATGCTCTGGTCGTTATTTTTGTATAAAAAAATATATCTATCTGTGTGATTACACAGACAGATATCATGCTGCTGTGTGATGATAAATACTTAATTCAGTAGATTTACTATATTCAGTATTTATCATCCATCACACAGCAGCATGATTTATTTTGCTATGCTCTACCTACTCCGATCACTGGTCATTAACACTTTGACTGTGGTTTTTTTTCGACGACTGCGTCTTTTTTTTAACCTAAAAAGTTCGTGCTGCCGCTCTACTCAGCGGTTGTGTTGCGCCGCACATGCGTTTCGTTCGAAAAATATTAGGGCTGTGCTGAGTCACACAGATCTGTATTTTCTCAGCCGCTGCGCTAGTATGGATTTACGCATATTAGTCACTTGTAGAAAACACATACCGAGTGATTTCAGCAGTCAAAGTGTTAAGTAGTAATGTAATGACGACTGATGTGGCGCGGTGGGCGAAGGTCCGCTTGCGACGCAGGAGGTTGCGGGTTCGATTCCCGCCTCGGAACAATTGTGTGCAGATATTTGTTCCGGGTGTTCTGGTCGTTTTCTATGTATAATAAAAAATATCTATCTATGTAATATATTGTATTATGTATATCAGTTATCTAGTACCCATAACACAAGCTCTGCTTACCATGGGGCTAGATAATGCTGTGTGAATTGTCCAGCATTTATTATTATTATTATTATTAATGACTGATAAAATACATAATAAATTACATTTATTTAAATATTATTATTATTTATCGCGCTGAGAGATCTGCACCTCCTGCGGTCCAACTGCGCCACTGAGGTTAATAAACCCAGCCTCCTAACGAAGCGAATGTTTCCATAGCTTATGAGGTTTTCATTCAATTCGATGGTTTCACGTAAAGGTACCGTACCGTACATTAACGGGGCCGCCGAAACCGTATACCTAAAAGGTTAAGTGAAACGGGAATCGTCCCGTAGACACCACAATTTATGACCACTTAATATTCGGGGGCATTTACACCGGAACGAGCAAAGCAAGTTATGTAGGTACTGGAAGGTACATATGTAATATTTTTTTACTAGTACTAGTATACTAGTCTTCTGCTGGACATAGGCCTCCCCCAATGAGCGCCATAGCGCCCTGTCTTCAGCATGACGCATCCAGCATCTACCTGCAGTATTTCGCAGGTCGTCATCCCACCTGGCCGGAGGGCGTCCTACACTACGTTTACCGAGTCGTGGTCTCCACTCAAGAACATGCCGATAAATAGCTTAGGGTCTAAAATTCAGATGCAAGATTTGTCTCACACAAATTAACAGGGCAAGTAGAATAAATGCTCGTAAAAACATGCGGTAGTTTCAAAAGTTTTATCAAATCCAAAAAGTCCGCTCTCTATCTCCGCTAGCAATTTTTCTCCGCTAGACAGTTTCTTAACTTTTGCGATAGTCAGCCCACAATAAACCAGCTGCATATATCGCTGCATTGTCACCCGTGTCAATGCAGCATTTAATGCCGAGCCGGTAGCCGTATAGCCGTGTTCTCGTATTAAAATTATTTTATTAGTTCCTAATTTTATAAAATAAAATAAATAAATAATGCTGGACAATCCACACAGCATTATCTAGCCCCATGGTAAGCAGAGCTTGTGTTATGGGTACTAGATAACTGATATACATAATACAATACATTACATAGATAGATATTTTTTATTATACATAGAAAACGACCAGAACACCCGGAACAAATATCTGCAGATCGTACACACAATTGTTCCGAGGCGGGAATCGAACCCGCAACCTCCTGCGTCGAAGGCGGACCATCGCCAATCGCGCCACATCGGTCGTATAATCTTTATATAAGTTCTTAATTTATATTATTTTATATGAAACGCAAATAAATATTTTCTATTTTCTATTCTATTTCTATTTTCTACAATTGTACCCTATACTATAAGTTTCTTGATTCTAATTAAAAAAAAATATAAGTCAGGTACAGCGAAAATATTCCTCGCTCGTATCAGTGTTACCAACAAACCTCTCGCAGGTAAAAGTAAGCATTTCAACTGTTGAAATATGCCCAATATTATTATAAACGACATCGAAGGGGATGTCTTAACGAATATTTAATATCGTCGTCTCTCGATTTATGGCCGGCCAAATGTATTGTGTCTTTTGGTTTACGATACTACGATACTTCCGCTGCTAAGTATTTTTTGCCCATTTTGTTGGAAGACCCTTATTCATAGTAAGGTTTATTCAGAGCGGAAGCTACAATTTCTTATTACTCATTTCAATTGATATCATTTAATAAATAAGTAATGCTGGACCATTCACACGGTAATTTCTAGCCCCAAGCTAATCAGAGCTTGTGTTATGGGTACCAGATAACTGATATAAATAATACATACAATACTTTTGACGACCGATGTGGCGCGGTGGGCGAAGGTCCGCCTGTGACGCAGGAGGTTGTGGGTTCGATTCCCGCCTCGGAACAAATGTGTGTACGATCTGCAGATATTTACTAATAATAATACTAATAATACTGGACAATCTGCTTACCATGGGGATAGATAATGCTGTGTGAATTGTCCAGCATTAAAAAAAAAAAAAAACATTACAAGGATAGCAATTTTTTAGTATCCAGAACACCCGAGACAAATATCTGCGTAAAAAAATTGTCTCGACGCGGGAATCGAAGCCGCCCTCCTGCGTCGCAGGCGGACCTTCGCCCACCGTGCTACTTCGTCAAAATGATTATGTGATGGACAAAATATGTTTGACATTTAGAGAATTCGACTTATAAAAAATCTGATCCACAAATATATGCAACTTACCAATAGGTACGTCCATAGATGAACATGCCTTCCTCATACAAGGGAGGATGTCGTTATCAATGTGGCAGCCAGATTAGGGACCGTAGTGCAGATATCAATAAACATGTATTAGACACATAAGCGATATATAAATGTACTAGTGGTTTCTTTTACTAGTTGACATATAATTTCAGTGTAGATAAAATTTATAACACAATATTTCTTAAAATGTAACTAACCTAAGTGTTTATTTTGTAAGCCTAAAGAAATTAAGTTATTGATTCTGATTCTGTTACGAAATCAAATAAGTACCTACCTGCCTAAATATAAATGTTGAAATCGATATATTCGAACTTATTTTGTTTCTGTTTTGACTCAATTTGTATATCCAATCACAATTTGTCGTTTTGTTTCCCGCATGTCACACGTCAAAAATATGGCTTTGTTTCAATCAAGTTTGGTTTAGCAACATTAAGTTGTCAATTTTTTTATTTTGCGAACATCGAATGATTCGATGGATGCCTATATTGCCTATATAGCCTATATTGGCCGGCTCGATGCAGGCCCCACCTGATAACAGCTTTAATTGGTTTTTATCTCTTGGGGGTGTATGCCCATAATCCCCATGCTGGCATTGCGAGTTGGGGATCGCAGTTCTCTGGCAAATTGTTCTGCGGGATGGCTGTTGCCCACCATTATATATCCCTTAATCGCCTCTTATGACACCCATGGGAAGAGTTGGGGTGGTGCGAATTCAAAGCCACGGCTACTGGTTCCATGCAATATAAAAAGTTTTATGGTAGGTACCTTATACTTTCCATCCAAAGGTTGCCCTGAAGAGATCGCTGTCAGCGATAAGGCCGCCCTTTATATGCTATTGTTTATTCCTGTATTGTTTTCTGTTTTGTGTGTGGTATAATAAAGTGTTATCTATCTATCTACTTTTCAATTTAAATTTCAAAAAATTCTTTATTAAAACTTAAATAACATTAGTGTAGCACAATACTAGTGTAAATTTAATCCTAGAATGCACAAACATACACAAAAAAAAGTTTTAGAAGCTAGGGGTGCGCTTATCAAAACTTACGTAGGTAATTTTTACACTTCGTGAACGGAATTATAGTTACTTCAAAATAAGTAAATTATCTTTTAATATGAATTAGGGTTGAGATTTACTATTATAAAACATTCAAGCTTAGTAATAACCGAATAATTTTAAGATGGTAACCATAAGGTCTATAAATACGGATCAAGGTACTGTCATCTATTCTATGCCGTCTTAACGACCTTGATACTTTAGATTTACAGCATGATTCCCAAACTGTTTCACGACCATATCTTTGATTTTATGCGAAACTCAAACTTGGGACTTTGGTCTTGGTCACGTAAAGTTATTTTAATGTTACACTGCAGACTAATAAATAACCAACAGTAGCAATTAGGGTGCGGCCTTTATTCCAACTAGGTCTAGCTTCACATTTCGCTTTATAATTGTTTAACGAACAATTATAATAGATTTACGTGTAACAATGTATGGCGAGGGCGTGACGGGGGCGTCATGGAAGTATAATATAGGTAACTAATCTAACTAACGAATTATATATAATATCTACATTTCCAGGTGTTACGTTATGATGGTAAAATTCGTGAGTCATTCGTCAGGGCTCTTTTATGTCATGCGGATTTCCGCCCGCGTCTATAATTTCATATACCTAAGTTTTTTCTATCAGGGCACTGGGATGCGGATTGGTTGGAGCAATTATAAGTTTCCGGTGGGCCGCATGAAGAACAGATCCGCATGCGGGTGGAAATCCGCATGATCGGAAAAGAGCCCTTACAGTTAATTTGATGTAAGTATTTGATGTAAGACACGTTTTTGAGTCACGTCAGAAAGGGCTTAAAAAGCACGCATTTGTTCAAATGTAGGTACGATTAATTACGATGTATTCTCAAATAATAAATCATCATAGTTTAAGCCAAAGTACGATAGTTCACGATAATGTTTCGTAAAACGAATTTAAAAATGAATTCTGTTAAAAATAATAAAAACCTTGTTAACGCGTTTCTTTCTTGAGTTTCAATTTTATCGCGAGAAGGCCTATGGCAAATCTACGTGAAAATACAAAAAGCAAACGAATAATGTATGATTGAAGGCATTAGCAGTTGATTTTGTACGGCCGATGCCGATTCCTGCTAATCCTTCGCCGGCACGCAAGCAATTTAGATAAGAACGAAATACCTGAGCCAAGTAATGCCGAGTAATCGGCAACTGAATTGACGGCCTGAGCGAAATTATACACAGAAGCTGAATAGGATATATCGAGCTTTATAGAGTAGTAGTTTCTGACCGAGGCTTCGCACGCGTTTTTCCGGAGATAAGAATTAGCCTACATATGTAGGTGAATTTTCATCCCCGGAAAAACACGTTATAGATGTAAGTAACCTTATGGAGATGCTGCTGACTATTTTCCTTCTTAAATTTTCATCAAGATCCGTTTCGTTTAAGTATGACAAAGTAGGAAACAGATGAAAAACGCCTTACGAAGATCCGAAAATTGATATCGTCAAAAACTGTTTTTCGCGAGCGCAGAACTTGAAAAATCGAACGACACTTCGTAGAAAGCGGGAGTGCTATGTGAGCGAATTTTTGCCCTTAGTCAACAGAGTCCTTGGTATGGGTTTTACATAGCTTATGATAAAAATCGGTTTCATTTCCTTCCCATGAAATTAGTGCTTTGCAGCGCTCTTACCTCGATAATTTAGAAGACACGATCTATTTTTTCTAGTAGGACACTTCCTTTGTATGTTTTGTAGCACATTTGTAGGCAATTGCTACTATTTGCCGCAGTTTTCGTATGAATTTGGATGATTCGTTGCATTTCGAGTCCGGGCCACCACTGAAGTCCGATAGACGCGGCGCTGCTTTCTTCCCAGAACAAAATTTTGCTGTTGTTGTTGTATGCAATGCTGTTTAGTTCCCGCTTTTGCCGTAAGACTTCAGTGGTGGCGAGCACTCTATGTACAAATTTAGACAGATGTCAGTGGTAATAAAGAATTTTTTTTTGATTATTTACCACTGACTTTTTTTCTTCAAACTCATACGCACCTTAAAAAGTTCAGTATGGCTGTAGCCATAGCATAAAATATTGGTATTTATACCGAACTTTTATATAATGGAGGCAAAGCTAATTTTGGCAGCTATCACTGCCGGTGGATTTGTATCCACTGAAAATGCACGGAACTATGATTCTGATTCATGATTCTTAATTTATTATTCTTGATTCACGATTCTGATGTATAATTCTGATTCATGATTCTAATTCACGTATCTGATTTATGATTCTGATTTTGGTATGATTCACAAACACACGCTGCATACGTTGTTTTCAAACTACGCCGTAGCTACGAAGCGTAACTAAAGCTCCAGTGTTCATTTGCCTACAGGTTAGCTCCTGGTGGATACACGCCACCTTCTAAACTTTCCGTAATTACACAAATTAGCGACTTGCTCCTTACCTATACTCCGATTCAAAGACCTGGATATTGTTTGTATTCAAAAGGGTTAAAAATCACAATAAATATTGGTGGAATAATAAGACATAATGCCAACTGTACTTTAAACAATAGATTTGTGGTTAAAATTACGAGTGGTCCCACTCGCCCAACGAAATAAACAAGAAAAAACTAATCAGGTAACTTTTGTAGTGGGCCCAGTCGCCTGTATCCTCATATATTTAACGTTATTGGTATCATCGAAGCAAATAACAGAAGCTCGAAACAATTTTTGGTTTGAAACTTTTTTTATGTTAAGCCGTAAGTTTTCCTAAAATAAATACATAAATAAAAACGCACCCTGTAGGTATAACAGTAAACACTAAACTCATTTAAAACGGGATATTTTCCATGATTTGATTTTTGAGTTATCCAATATTTTGGCACAGTTCTAAATGACCCGTTAAGTCCCAAAAAGTTGAGTTTCAAAATTTTTATAACAGTATATTTTTTAATGTCGGAACAATTGTGTGTACGATCTGCAGATATTTGTTCCGGGTGTTCTGGTCGTTTTCTATATATAATAAAAAATATCTATCTATGTATCGTATTGTATTATGTATATCAGTTATCTAGTACCCATAACACAAGCTCTGCTTACCATGGGGCTAGATAATGCTGTGTGAATTGTCCAGTATTATTTATTATTATTATGTCTCTCATTTACCATGATCTCGGGCCATAAAGTGACCCGGTCCTTTGGAAGGCTTGCGTGGGGCCGAAGCCAACAGCACAGAGGCCCTTTGAGAAGTTAATCTAAAGGCGATGGCTCCACATAGGGGGTATCATCCTCGGGTGCACAATATGATACACCCAAAGATGGTATCCGCCAGGTGTAGAGACTATTATTATTATTATTATGTCTCTCATTTACCATGATCTCGGGCCATAAAGTGACCCATTATTATGATACATTATTATTATAACATTTTTAAAGGTCCAAATATCTAAAAGATGATTCAACATGTTGAATATAGTACCTAATTAATTACTGCGGTAAAGATATTCAGAGAATCCATAAAAATGTAAGCAGACAAGTTTCCTGGAATACTAATGATGTTTTTTTTCATTTTTTTTTACCTTTACGCGGAAAAGTCTTTTAGAAAAAAATAACCGTTTCGTATTTTAATTTAACAGAATACTTACCTATGGTTACACCACGCACGTTTAACACAATATTTTTTTCGTTTTATTTCTACGCATTTTACTTACTGCGATTGTTATAACAAATTATTTAGGTAGGTACTTATTATATTGATCTACTTCAAGATTTTTATTTTTCATGTACAAAAAACATTTTACTTAGATTTATAAATAGAAAACACTTTATCATACCACACAAAACAGAAAATAATAAAGAAATAAATAGGTACTTGAGGAAGTATAAAGGGTGGCCTTATCGCTGAGAGCGATCTTTTCCATGCAACCTAAGGATGGACATTTCATGTCCATGAAGAAACAATAATATAGACGGTATTCAAACATATTTTTTCTATTTTAGATTTATTGGGTATTGAAGATCAGGGCGGGTAAAGTCGCGTGCATGAAGCTATCTAAGTTAGTAAGTAGTCGGTAGTTGCGTGACCTGTTTGCGGTCTTGCGGGGTTGCTTAATGACTTCCTAATTGTATGAACATGCCTTACGCCCTTATGTACTACATCATGTTCTACAATGAGTTGAAGTTTAGGTATAAGAAGGAAGTTGATTTACCTATTTTTCGATCCCCGTGCTGGTCTACTGGCCTAATAACACAACATTAACAAAATAATTGTGCTATGATCAGCCATTGTAGTCCACAACTGGACATAGGCCTGCTCAAATGAACGCCATAGCGCCCTGTCTTCCGCTTGACGCATCCAGCAATCGTCCCTGTAGTCTTTCGCTAGTCGTCATCCTGCCTGGCCGGAGGGCGACTTATACTAGGCATACCGAGTCGTGGTCTCTACTCAAGAACGCGTTTACCTCAGCATTTGTGGGCCACACCCTATGTTTTGGAGAATTTCGAGATGATTATAAGTAAGGAACGATTAAATTGCGCCACAAAAATAGTCGTCGTCGAAGTCGGCCACATCCAGAGCAAGCTTAAAATAGGCTCCCAGAGGACACATCCGGTTAAAGAACAGTAAAAACAAACCAAAACCCAAGTTACGGTTGCCATTTAAAAATAAAACTCGTAAAAACTTTTCTTCACTCTTCTGCTTTTCACTTTCCAGCGTGGACTTATTTCCCCAGGTCCATAGATATTCTTGATTTATTACACTTGCCGAGTTTCAGTGTTACCAGCACAAAGTGAGACATAATTGACTTTTTAATTAAGCTTAACTTTGATAATGTAAGTTATGACTCGACTCAACAGTTGATTTAAAATTAATACACCAGAACTTACATTGTAAATTCTCTTTGCTAGCTAATAAAGAGTTATAGCGCTTATAAACGAACGAACGCCAGCTGATTAAGATTAAATTATTATTTTAGTATATAGTGATTTTATTAATTAATCCTCTAACGTGTTCACATAACTGTACATAGGACATTTAGACGGAGACCTAACTATCTAGTTTTTAAATGTAATGCTCAACTAAAGCTTGCATGTAGTCCTATTAAGATAAAATGTTTTTTAAATGGTTCAATAACCAAAACTATGTAATATACGTAATTCTTAACTCCCTAGTATAAAAGTTTGAAAAAGAGCATCGCTTATAAACGATTATACATTTAAGTTAATATTATCTAGGAAAAATGTACGCTGGATGGTTTGTTTATCATCATCATCAGCCTATAGCAGTCCACTGCTGGACATAGGCCTCCCCCAATGAGCGCCATAGCGCCCTGTCTTCAGCTTGCCGCATCCAGCCTGCAGTCTTTCGCAGGTCGTCATCCCACCTGGTCGGAGGGCGTCCTACACTACGTTTACCGAGTCGTGACCTCCACTCACTCGTTATGTTTATAAATAAAGATATTTAAATAACTATCTAGTATCTCGTAAATCAAGCGCTCTTATTTTGGGCCTCTGTGTGAAACTGTCCAACATTATTATGAGTATTTTAATAACAAAAACCAAGCATAAAATTTAACTAATATTATCCGAAACGTTAATGCCATCGGCTAAATTTTACGAGCAGTCAGCGCGGACGCAAAAATTAACTTTTCCCTCGGGATATTTATCATTGTAATTTTGAACCACGTTTTTATAGTTACCAAATATTTCCTCCCACGAATTAGACTTTAAGCTTTATTACAATGGACGAACATAAAATTACCATTTTTAGGGTTCCTTGGGGGCTTAAATTTTGTCACAAGGAAATTTTACGTAAAGCGTTTAGTTGAAACTATTTTCATAGGCAGTTGCGGAACACGAAATAGGGAGGTATTAGCATAAAAGTAATATTATGATGAAATGGAGGCTTTACTTCTGGCTTCAACGTTATTATTACCTAACTGAAAGGCTACTTATACTATGTGCGAGTATACGAGTATCTATAGAAGAATATTACTAGGTATTTATATAGTGAAGCGGAGTTGTGAGATATTTGCCCGAAATCAACGCGAAAGCCTTTTGAGGAACATCTAAAAATATTGGGTCAAAAATAGACCTGAATCAGCTGATTATTGTTTGTCCTGTAGTCGTATACACTCTACTGAACCCTACTTTTTAAAGCCCCGTTCACGCTTTGTCGATTTTGTACTGGCAGCGATTTAAAAGCAACTGATTTAGGAGCTGATTTATGTGTAATAAGGAGCACTTTTAATTTCGTTAAGGCGTACCGGCTATTTGTTTGCAAAGCGTTATAAAGCTGTCTCTACGATTTATGGCCTCGAACGTGACTATACCTCAGGTAGCACAGATATTTTGTTATATACGTGGATAGAAAGTTGTGATAAAAGAGATTTCAGTAAACCTTTTGAAACTATCTTGGTTATGAACACAAAAAATAATTAATAAAATATAATTTTATTTGATAATAATTTATATATAAAATATGACTTGTCCAAGTGCTTTTTTTGTAAGCCTAAAGAAATAAATGATTTTTTACTTTACTTTACTTTACTTTAAAAGTCACTTATAACGGGACATGTACCATGATTTGATTTTTGAGTTTTCCAATATTTCGGCACCGTTTCATGCGGCATGGTCACGGAATAACCTAATAATAAATGTAACAATAACATCCGTTATAACGAGAATTTAAATGTATTATATGATGTAATAAAATAACAATAGTTATTCCGTGATCATGGCATATGAAACTGTGCTATATTTGAAAACTCAAAAATCTTATCATGTTAAATATCCCGTTTTAAGTGACGTGTGTTAATAATCATGTGATGAGCTAGTCATCTCTAAACTCTATCTTATAATCATATCGAAATTGACTTTTGACGACCGATGTGGCGCGGTGGGCGAAGGTCCGCCTGCGACGCAGGAGGTTGCGGGTTCGATTACCGCCTCGGAACAATTGTGTGTACGATCTGCAGATATTTGTTCCGGGTGTTCTGGTCGTTTTCTATGTATAATAAAAAATATCTATGTATTGTATTATGTATATCAGTCATCCAGTACCCAAAACACAAGCTCTGCTTACCATGGGGCTAGATAATACTGTGTGAATTGTCCAGCATTATTTATTTATATTTAATTCTTTAATACATGTGGTGTGGACCAACATTATGCTAAAGAAAGCCTGTAGAGTCAACAACATCTCTCTTTCCTTTTCCTGCCTCTGACTTTTCTACAGGTCAAACAATTTTAACACATTGTCCTTCGTCAGTTTTGTTATTTTGTATATTTCTTTCAGTCTTTACGAATGATATGATATTTCTGCAGTCAGAAATATCATATCATTCATAAACCTCAGCGTGGTTTGCGGAGAACAATATGCTATATGAAATTCCTGCGAAATTATTGCGCAACTCGGATTCTCTTTGATTCCAACCTCTCTAGTGTCGATGTTATGTCGAAACTGTGGGATTTTGCTTGGGAGAAATGCAGATTCTATTTATTAGATAAAAATACAAGGCTACTTATTTTAAATGGAATACTTTATTTACAACTCATAATAATAGGTTAGGTAGGGTTTTGACGATCGATGTGGCGCGGTAGGCGTAGGTCCGCCTGCGACTCAGAAGGTTGCGGGTCCGATTCCCGCCTCGGAACAATTGTCTGTACGATCTGCAGATATGTGTTCTGGTAGTTTTCTATGCATAGTAAAAAAAACTATCTATGTTATGAATTGTATTATGTATATTATATATTATCAGTTATCTAGTACCCATAACACAAGCTCTTCTTACCATGGGGCTAGATAATGCTGTGTGAATTGTCCAGCATTATTTATTTATTTATTATTTATAGGTAGGTTAGATACAGGGTGAAAACGAGGGGACAAAAGGCAGAAAAAGAAGGTGGTGTTTACAACCCGCTAGTTTATTTAAATAATTTATTTGTTTATAAGAAATATAGGTAAATTATATAAGCGGGTTATTTCAAGCATTTAAAATAAAATAAATAATGCTGCATAATCCACAGAGCATTAAGCAAAGTAAGCAGTGCTTGTGTTATGTATAGGTACTAGGTAACTAAAATTGTTCTACGTAAACAAAATATATATTTTTTAATAAATAAATAATGCTGGACAATCCACACAGCGTTGGATCGCGAGGAGTGGAAGAAGAAAAGGGAGGCCTTTGCCCAGCAGTGGGACAGTAATGGCTTAAAATAAAATTAAAATAAAATAATCCACACAGCACCATCTAACCTAATCCAAGCAAACCTTGTGTTGTGGGTATTAGATCACTGATATACATAATAAAATACCTTTAATATAGATATTTTACATAGAAAATACCAAAAACACCCGCCTTTATTTTGCTCTGTACAGTATTTTTGCTAACTACCTATATAATTTTAATAATATAGCTCGTACTGAACTGCTAACAATATATAATAAGCTTATTTTGTTTCTCACCAGTGATTATTAATCTTTTGAGAAGTAAATAAATATCATAAACCCAACATCCGGAACCAATATTTGCACATCATCGTATAAAATGTCCCAAAGCGGGAATCCAACCCGCACACTCCTGCGTCGCAATTGGACCTTCGACCGCTGCGCCACATCGGTCTTCAAATGATTTATGCATTTTTTGACTCGTAAACATGGATCGTATAAAAAAAATGTATATACCTACAAACGCAGTGAACCAGTATTTCCCTGAATAAACAATTTTCTACCAACCTGATAAAACTAACATTTACCCACCAGAGCTCAATAATCTGAATTTACACCACCGTTATTGTTTCTAGCAAGCAAATTATTGAGCGGCTTGCATATTGTATGAGCTAAGTGTTCACCGGTACCCGTCAGTTACTTACCCGATGGATATTGCAGGGAGAAATAGGGAGAGCCTTCTAGGGTTCCGACTGAAACACAAGGCTGGCTTAGCTACATATTATTGGAGGGAAAAACTAAAAATATTAGCCTTTTTCGGAATAAAAGAGTAAATAAATACATTTACTGCGAAATTGACACATGTTACAAAAACGCTACGTCGATGGTACCAAAGCTTACAAGCTTCTGCTATATTTAAAAAAAAATTAAATGACAAACTGACATTATGATAAGAATAAATAACTAAAACTGATATTATGATAAGGAAAATAAAATGTATTATAAATCATTAATAAAATTACTAGATAAGTAGGTACTGCTTTTAGTACCTACATATTTGTGTATACCAAAAACAACCTCGGTCTGCCTTCCACTAGTTGTTCACGCCCAATAGGATTCACATTGTGATACTACATATACATAATCACCTACTAACTAAGCCAATGTGATGACAACAATAAATATATTGAGTATTTAGTATTTGTAGCGTAGCGTTTACGCAAATTCTACGAAAACGCTACGCTTATGTCTACGCTCTCACGTCAGATCTACCTAAATACATTTTGCGTGCTATGTGGCGTACGTAGGTTTAGGAAACCAAAATTTACATTTCGAGATAAATGAAATAAATAAAATAAAATAATGCTGGATTCACATTCTATCATCTAGCGTAGTTGTAGTAGTAGTGTTAGTTGTGATGAACAAGTTTTGTAGCATTTCAACAACGTACGATATTACGAAATTAAATAGGTAATATTAAAAAAAAATCGACGGGACTTAACCCAGCATTTTGATATTTGGGATATTATTTTATTTCTTAGAGATTACCCGAGTGCGAGGGCTAACGCACTATAATAACAAAAACCTTAGAACGTACCTACGGCCGTTAATTTATCTCATTTCAGCTTTATTTATCTCTTTTTTCTCTCTCTCTCTCTCTCCAGTACCGCCTCTATCACCTTTGTTTTACGTATTATTAACTAAGTCAATTATATATGCTAGTATTAAGGTATATTTTAATGTAAATAGTAGAATAAGTTAAATAAGAGAAATAAATAAATAATGCTGGACAATCCACACAGCATCATCTAGCCCCAAGATCTCTTACTTTTCTATGGTCTAATTGATTATTATTATTTTATACGATTCTGATATTTCTTCTTATGACTTTATGGAACTTCAGCAGCACCCCTTCTCTCACCTGCCAAGGGTGTTCACTTCAATAAGACGGCAGCCAGCCCTCCCTAGCCACCTGCAGTGCACTGTACATTAATCTTCTTTGAAAAAACAACCGCTGGCCGACTTAGACTCAGGGAAATTTCCTCTAAGAGAAATATTAACGACGTGACTTCGAGGAAAAGGTATAAATGTCTTAGTTGTTTCACTGCGGTTTGGCAGTTTGTAGTAGGCAGAACGTAGGCTACCTATTCTTTGGTACTTGGTTTGCAGCATCTACTAGAATCTTTGGTACTAGATTTGCAGCTTTTGATTGTTATTCTTGTCTGAGATATTATTATTTACTAGCGGACCGTCCCGGCTTCACACGGGTATTTATTATATAGCCTGTGTCACCCGGGGATAGTGTAGCTTCCCAATAGTGAAAGATTTTTTCAAAACGTTCCAGTAGTTTCGGAGCCTATTTAATGCAAACAAACAAATAATACTCGTAAAATCTTTCCGCTTTATAATATTAGTATAGATAACGTATATAATAGAATAGAATAAGTTTATTTGTATGCAAATATATAAAACAAACATGATTATAAAAATATATGTATGTATATAAAGATTTGGGTATATGATGCTTAAAAAATAAATTCCTTGTCTTGCTATTGGACTAAATAATATGTAAATAATAGCTCCTTCTATTTTAGTTACCAGGCCAAAGATTTTTATATACCGCAACAGGCGGTTTAATTATTAGAACAGGGCAATTTTAGATCTGTAAAAGACAAATATGTACCTAATTTAAGACGACCCGACGTAAAGTCACTGCGGTGCACGCTTTGCACGGCAGTGGGCCAGTATAATAAATAATAAATTAATTGATTTCAGGCAACATTAGGATGGAAAATACTTAAAAACAACTTAAAGCAAAAATAAGCATAAACTGCATTTTTAAAGTGAGTAGTTTCTCATGGGTCAAACTGGTAACATTCAAGTCCGCAGTGACACAGGGCACGGCCACAACTGGCTCGGATTATGTAAGCGGATTTGTCATCTTTACTCGTGGATTTACTCGCGGACAATGTTTTGTAGTTGTTTAAAAATGTCCTTGTTTTGATTTCAGCTGTTTACGCGTTTGTCGCTGAATCGAGTTCCCGGGAACATTTCGTTTGATTTAGTGTTATTTTGAATGGTTTTAGCTGTAGTAGTTATTGACAGAACATAGATTTTTGGGAATTCTACTTATATTTTGCAATGAAATACATCTGAATTATATTATCATGTTAATTACTTTTTAAATACAATGTTGGTAGGACCGCAGAAAACGGAACTGCACTGCAGCAGAAGTCAAAAATCATTTATTTCTTTAGGCTTACAAAATAAGCACTTAGACAAGTCATATTTTATACATTAAATTAATATCAAATAAAATTATTTTACTGTTCACTTAAATTTTTTGTCCACTAGTGGTAGAAGTGAAAAAGAAAAGCATGTTCGGATTTGGCGGACCTTCGCCACAGAGGTCGTAAATAATTCACTAACTTAAATGCTTAACCAATGCTTTTGATTGCTCATTCATAAACTTTACTGATTCGTATGAAAGAACAAAGGGAAAATCCTAAAAATCCTTTCCAACTACATCGGACAGTAAAAAGTTAGAATTTATCGCGGAGCTAGACATAAAGATGAGATAAAACGCTGCCTTCTGAAAGGATAATGCCATACAAAAGAATATAAAATGTTTATGTAACACGCATAAAATAGAGCCCACGAGACCGCGTTCAAGCTAATCGGTGGAATAAACGTAAATCTAGTCAAGTGAGAGTTTGTCGTATCTATGGTTCAGTGGGAGAGACGCGAGGAGTCGTGAATATTTACAACAAGTTTTTTTGTCTATGCCCCGGGGCAAGAGTACACTACATAAAGTAAACATTGCAAGTTGGCAGAGTGAGAGTGTATGATACTTATCAGAATATGGCATAAGATAGTGTGATAGTTCTTCTGAGAATAACTATACATACAACCTATACCAAATCGACCTTTTTCTAACTTTAGCTTCGCACTTCGCTTAGCACCTTCATGGCAAGACGCAGATGTATTCTCCAGACCTTTGTGGAGGCTTAGCATTGAATGCGTTTAGCTGCTTTGAGGACGTTTTGTGGTAGAGACAGTCTATTTGTGAAATTCCTTTTTCAAATTTAATCTATCCGTCCATTTTTAAAAGCAGCATCCTTGTTATTTTTGTGTGTAAATCTTTATATTCGTAACATTTAACGTGCTACTTCCTTGCATAGACTATAAGTAAGATCTCTTCACCCCGGAAGCCGAAAAATATAAAGTTTTCATAAAAATGTATATAAAACTCATCGGCAAGGTCACTAGAAGATCATGTGAGGAATCTTTCCTGTTTACACGACCCTTTACCCTTCAGCTGTGATGCTCAAACTTTATCACAGAGACGGTTTATGATATGAACATTGTCTATGGTACGTAGTTTAGTTAGATAGACAATTCTTTATTGCACTTTAAATAGAAAACTATGTACAGAAAAAACTTAAAAATAAAATAGAATTGGCGTGCTTATCGCTCAATAGTGATCTTATCGCTCAATAGTAATCTTATCGCTCAATAGCGATCTCTACTAGACAACCATAGATGGATAACGCATTTTTTTGCCTTTTTAGGCCATGTTAGTGTATCGATTCAAATTAATAAATCCCAATATTCATACCAACTTTCGCATTTATTATAAATGTGAAAGTTGGAATGGATGTTTGGATGTTTGTGAGGTGTAATCCCAAACACGCAAAAACTGAGTGTCTAGTAGAAAGAATCGGTAGTTGTGGCGTACTGAACTAAAGTTTTGCATTCAGGTAGTTCTAGAATAAAACATTAGCTACTTCTTATCCCATAAATCAGTTCCCATGGGATAGAAATAACCTTTGAACGTTTCCGTAGAAACAACACGGGCGATGCCGCGGGCAGAAACAACGCTTACGCTATAATGCTGTTCGCTTTGCATTAGAAAGCTCTTAGCAAAGAAGTATTCGCCACATTGATATGACCTAGTGGGTAGATTATGGAAGTATTTAGAGCTTAAATGTACTTTATACAGTACATTTTAGATTAAATAGACAGACAACATTACAAAACCTAAAACCTAAACCTATTATGGAGATCTAAAACTAGAAAAATAAAATGAGTTTTTAAAATTATCGAATGTCTTAATGCATAATGATGAGGCATTCGTATGGATACGAAAATCCATAAACAAAACTATACAATACAATACAATACAAAAATTCTTTATTGTACACCATAATCAAGTTAATCATTACAAAAATACATTATATGCGACAGGTACAATGCGCGGCCTTATCGCTTAGAAACGATCTCTTCCACTACAGGACCTATAGGTAATATATAAGATACCTATCTTAGGAGAGATGAGCTCAGATCTTAGGAGTTGGATGAAAAGTATCATCTCCATCTTAACTATCAAACTCCTTGAAGCAAACTTTGAGAGCCACTGTCGTTATCGCTCGTCACGGCTGACACAGTGATCCCATTGTTCAAAGCAACGCCATGTTACACCCTGTACGTCCCGCAGATAAGGCCTTTGTTCCCGTTCACCCTGTATCGCCTGAGGAAGCCTATTTACATACTGGCCTTAATTGAATAGGTCTTAGCCTGAGTTGTTTATTAGATTTTGGAAATCCTATAAATATAATAAATGTTAAAGTCTTTGTGAATGTTTGTTACCACGTATCTCCTTGACTACTTAACTTATTTAGATGAAATTTGGTATGATAATTTAGTAGCTATGATAGTTTAGGTCATAGAATAACACATAGGCTTATCATTAACTTTAGCACAATGGTGAAATTAATTCCTTGGTTCGATTTACTCAAAACTCGGTATAAAGTAAACTACAAAGTAAATAATTAATCACTATATTTTTTATAAAACTACTCCTTGTTGTTGTGCAAATATTGCCGAATTCGCAAATTCGTTCAAAAATGTTAAAAACAAACGTTAATGATATTTATTGCCATATCCATATTATTCTCCATATGACACATAAATTTCCACGCAGGCGAAGTTGCGGGGCGCAGCTAGTTTAAAATAAAATGTAGTGGAAATAGAAGAATTCTAATTCCAATTGAAAAATCTTTATTTCTTTAGGCTTACAAAATAAGTTCCTAGACAAGTCGAATAAGAATTAATGAGTTTTTGATTTTCTGTTCACTTCAATTGTTTGTTTTTTTTCACTAGTATGTTCATAACTTATGTGTTTAGTACATTTGATTTGCTTATCTATAAGTTGTTAGAATTTGAGTTGGAGCAAAACTCATTCCAAGTTTTTTTATCTCCTAGATAATCTGATATTTTGTAATAAGCCTTTTTACGAAGAATTTGTTTCACAATTTTTTTAAATTTAATAATTGACAATTTTTGCAACTCACTTGGAGTTCATTTTATGAATTCAGTGAGCTTACCTTATAAAAATTACATATTAAATATAAATAAGTATTATTAAGAGATCCCTTGTGCCAAGATAAACCTTTGTTAGGATTTAATACGCTATAAGCGGTAAATTGTAACAACTTTGCAACAATAAATAATTATGTCTAATTATCTACCTATCAGCCTGATAGCAGGCTGATGATGTTGTTGTCCAAACGGGAATCGAAATCAAAACTATGTAAAAGTATCTAAATGAAATCAGGAGCAATGAAAGCTCTGCACTGAGAAAAAATTATTGTTACGGTAACAAAAAACCGTTAACGCCACACAACCGTCTAAGGTGGATTGTTCCAGGAACAACCTTTTTATTGTCAAACGAAACTTTGTAATTCTAACAGTAATTATGAAAATTGTTGAAGTAACAATGTTATCATTTTGATTGACAACAGTCACCATTTTGTTGTTGCGACAAGGTTTGCATTGTTTCCACAACAACCTTATTTTGTTACTACTAAGTATTTGCATTGCAACCATGACAAAGTTACAAATGCCCATTGCTAGCTTAACAAAGTAGATTTGATGCATGAACAAATTAACTTTGTTATTGTAACTACCGCAGAACAATGGCTATTTAAGACATTGCTATTGCAGCAAACTTACTTTGCCTTCATAACTATGCCTACTTTGCTAACCTAACAATGGTGATTTAAGACATTGCCATTGCAGCAAACTTACTTTGCCTTCATAGCTATGCCTACTTTGCTAACCTAACAATGGTGATTTAAGACATTGCCATTGTAGCAAACTTACTTTGCCTTCATAGCTATGCCTACTTTGCTAACCTAACAATGGTGATTTAAGACATTGCCATTGCAGCAAACTTACTTTGCCTTCATAGCTATGCCTACTTTGCTAACCTAACAATGGTGATTTAAGACGTTGCTATTGCAACAAACTTACTTTGCCTTTATACCTATGCCTACTTTGCTAACCTAACAACGGTGATTTAATACTTTGCTATTGCAGCAAACTTACGTTGCCACCTTCTCAAAAGGCGTTTACTCTTCAGGGTTACAGTTAGTGAACGCCAGTTATGAGAAAAACACGTGTTAACACATATAGAAACTATG
The DNA here is from genome assembly GCA_943735965.1 of Eupithecia abbreviata. NCBI lineage: Eukaryota > Metazoa > Arthropoda > Insecta > Lepidoptera > Geometridae > Eupithecia > Eupithecia abbreviata. The sequence goes on along the minus strand of OX030991.1, from coordinate 5,200,154 downwards.
TATGTCGAATAGGTGAACCAGCACTCGTCATACTTTCTATAGGTACAAGTTTTTCTGATAACTGGCGTTCACTAACTGTAACCCTGAAGAGTAAACGCCTTTTGAGAAGGTAGCAACGTAAATTTGCTGCAATAGCAAAATAATTAATCACCATTGTTAGGTTAGAAGACGCTGTGGAAGGATCACGATTCATGAATAGAAACAATAAATTAAATGTATTAATTTTTATTTGTTTTTGCTTACATTTATATCTTATATTATTACTATACACATTTATATCTTATATTACTACATAAATTAGTCAAACTAACATTCAGGGGAAAAGTCAAGTTTTCTGTATTATTTGAAATAGGTATTACAGGTGTATTTTGAAAAGGCATTTGGGCAACCTGAGTTTCGGTAATATTTTGTTGAATAGAATTATGTGGCAATATATTATGTTGCAATGACACGCTCGTCATATGATTTTTTAAATAATGTCTCCTATATGAACTAAAAATTTGAAAAGTTCTTAAGCATCCAGAAATTGCACAAGAATAAGAAGTCACTGTTTCATGGTAGAAAGACATGTGTGTTTTTAATCGGATAAAATCTGAAAAGGAATGTTCGCACAGTGCACAAGGTACCATTTTTAACTACACTGTGTGTCAGTTAGACACACACACTTGACTCAGCAATTCGCGCAATGGAACCCCTTCTGTATCAAATTTTGATTTCATTTGGAACATTGCACGGTGCACGAACATCCAGCATGATGCAGAGTCTTTTGGGTAAGCACAATCTAAAGCCCAATACACTTGAAAAGTGTATTTTATTGCAGAGAAGATGTTTGGAACTTGATATCTTAAAGTTTGGTTAATTACATACAATTTCGTAATGAATCACATTGGCCCAAGCCGATCCTATAGCAAGTATATATGGCTGGTTTGGTATACCTTTAGCAGCAATGAGCTTTACCCTATCTTCGCAGTATCTTCCAATGTCTGCAGCAGTGGAAACGAGTCCAATAAAGCCAGATCGGACCTCTTCTCTCGACAGTTTCCACACTTTTTTTCGGGGCACGGTGACTGTGGGCATTTGCCGTAGAAGAATTACTATAGCTAAAAACGAAGCCAAATTTGCCTGTTCTTCGCCCACTGAAACAAAAAAATCATATTATTATTCATATTTTTGAGTGTTAGTTATTTATTTATAACTATTTTCTGCCCACGGCTTCACACGCGTTGTTTTTATGGAATCGTTTAAAGGTGATTTATATCCCACAGGAACGGATTTATGGGATAAAAAGTAGCCTTTGTTTGATTCTAGGATAAAGATTACCTGTATGCAAAATTTCCTTTAAAATCAAAATCATCAATATGGATTTGTTTTGGTATATTCAATTTTATGGTACTACCTATATTACAAGTTACACAAGGTTTGAACTTACCAGAAGTCAACTCCAGCAAATTCAGTATTGGTTTACAATCATTGACCATTTCACCTTTCGCGGTAAGAAGCTTCAGAAGCTTTAACTTAATAATAGAGAACTTATTCGCATAAGTCTCGCTCGCCGATGGGTAAACGGCATCAAAGTCACTCGCCAACTGTAAAATTTAATTAGTGTTATTTATTATTATATTTTTTTTACTTTATACAATACACTATATAGATATTTTTTTTATTATGTATAATAAATATCGTACAAATATTTGTTCCGAGGCGGGAATCGAACTCGCAACCTCCTGCGTCGTAGGCGGACCTTCGCCCGCCGCGCCACAGAGGTCGTCGACAATAATTGAAGATCAAGTAATATTATAAAAAACAAAGGGTCAGTATCAAAAAGATCTAACATTTTATAAAGAATTGCTCTACACTAATATTATAAAGAAAAAAAATCAGAAAATCAGTACTGCAGGTAGCTCCCCGAGCTCCTATAGCAGAAGGTGAGTGTAAGCCAATTGGTATTAAGTAGGTATATCAGTTATCTAGTACCCATAAGCCATCATAACACAAGCTCTGCTTAGCTTGATGCTAGATAATGCTGTGTGGATTTTGTCTTATATTATTATTATTGTAAGTGATAATAATCCTATCTATTGTTTACCTGAGACTGAAGAAGAGATGATTGCCGTACATTTGCATGATATATATTTTGCTGCTCATTTGGTGTTAGCAAGATCTCCTGAAAACAATTTTATTTGATCAAAAACATAATTCAACTTTAAGTTTTCAGGTAAGTAGGTATAACATGTTGTGCAGAGTGTATCCCAACGTGATGTGGGATACAAGATTCAAAATATTTATTTGCATAATATAAGTCACATATCAATTCGACCAGCGGCAATGGAATCCACAACATTTGTATCTAAAGTCAAGGTAAGGCCTCCCACAAGGCCAACACGGCTCTGAATATACAGACAGAGGTATTTTATAAAGTTAGGAAGGATTAATGTACTTATGGTGGGTACTTACATCATTTGGAATCTCAAAAGGAACCGGAACCGTCAATAATGATGAAGACGCCAGGTCTTCATCATTTTTTACATAAATTATGTTTGACCTATGAAGTAAGGCCACTGTGTCTGGTTGTCCAGGTATTTCAGTATTAGTTTGGTCCTCAATGAGCTGTGTAGTCTGAAATCAGTTAATGCAAAAGTTTTTAAGTAATTGTAAAGGGGGTGAAATAAGGGATGAAGGTTTGTATGGGGCACCCGAATGTTAAGCAGCGACGGGCGTGGTGAGTTGGATAGGTGGCCGCCTGGGAAAACCGCGTGATGTTGACTTTACACTTAAGTTTTTGTAAAATATACTAAGAATTTCACGCAGACAATGTTTCTAGCTACATCTAGTAACAAATTATAATAATGTTCAGCAGTGTAGGTATGTACATATGAAGATAAAAAGTGAGCAGATATTTAAAAGTCTAACTACGTTTTTACTAACGTTTTTTGATCGATGTACATCAATGGCAGATCGTAATTTAATTCTATCTACGATCTTTGTTGTAAACAATGCCAATTCGGTTTGATTAGCTTGAAGAAGCATATCAAGCGTCATCCCTTCCTCTGAAAATAATAAAAATAAATTTTGAAAAGCGGACAACAGACGCCGGGTTTGTAAAAAAGATGGCGGCAGCGGGCCACACGTGCTTTGTTGTGCATTTAACACACGCAATCCTATGTAGGTTCCTATCCTACTCTCAAAAGCTTGAGGAAAAACATCGTGAGGTGACGATAGTAGGTATACCTAGGTATTAAACTTAGAACATAACTTTCAAAAGTTCTAACGTAACTTTTTAGCAATAACGAACGAGCAAACCTATCATAAAATCAAAAAAAAGACGTCTGTATTTTGTGTACATACCAAGCATGTATTCCACTAAATGGGAGAGACCCGCATTTAGGAGAAAATCCCTTAAAGAGTCCTCTTCAGTCATGAGATCACATCACACACTGCACGCACTGGTTTATTAAAAACGTCCGCACCCTCGACCGATTTAGCAGCGAAAGAGCGAGATTTGTCAAAATGCTCGAGTAATGACGCCCCTCTACCACACTCCACCTGACAGTTTGTGAACGCAACAAGTTAACGTTGCCAACATAACAGAAAAACTTATTTGAAATAACGATGGTCATATTGTTAAATGTTTTCTTTTTTTAACAATTCTTAAAATAAATAGGTCGACAATGTACGTTGTCAAATTAACAGTCTGGATATAAATACAGTAGCAATGGTTATTTTGTTAGGATTAGGCCAACAAACTGCCAACCTAACAAAGTAAATTTGTCACATTATTTTAGACAAAGTTATTGTTGATTCAACAAATTTCTATAGTCAATTCGACAATAGGAAATGTGAGGATTTTTTGACAAAAAAATTTTTGTTAGGTCAGCAATTTTAGATTGTTCGTGGCACTATAAACATTTGGCAATAAAAACTTTGTGTTAGGCACTAAGTTAACATTCATAGAATTACAACGTTTGTTGTTATGGTGACAATAAAAAAACAACAAAGCGTTTATTGTGCCTTTGTTAGCCGTTTTTTTTCTCAGTGTGTTTTTCATTACGTTTTTACGCAAAAGATTGTGATTTAGTAGGTTTTAACCTTTCGCTCACCATTGACAGTTCATTTCCCAAAAAAGCAAGGTTTCCAAACGTTAATGACGCAATTAAAAACTTCATACAGCGCGATCCCAGAATTGTCAGGAGTTCTCTCGTTGCTACCATCGCGTTAGACCGTATTTCCATACTACTATAGGTAGGGACATACTATTATTTAGGTAGTTTCGGCGCGACGCGACGGAGTAACCAACTTTCATCCAAATAATAATAATAATAAATAGATCCCCTTGAAAATGAGATAAAAGAGTCCGCGGTTCGCAATATCAAAAAACCCAACCTGCACTGGTGGAGTGAATATCATTTACATTTTCTACATGATGGCAGAGTTAACCCAAGCATGATTTGCTTAGGCTTGTACTGTACAGGCTATAAACCTGAGTGAGTTATAAAAATTATAATTATTTTGCAGAAAAATGAAGTATTTTAGTAAAAAAAAATTATTACACCTATACCTAGCAACAAAGAATTACCAAACGTGCCATTTGTCAGAGCCATCCATAATATCATGTGTTGCACGTGGGCCAGAGTGGCACTAGACCAGGGTGAATGCCTTCGAGAGTGGCCTATGCTCACTGCTGGGCTCTTTCATAGATATGTCATGATAATTATAAGTAGGAAAATACTAACTAGCACAGCATTTGTGGCGATCACAATAGGCCTACCTTGGCCGCAGTGACCCAATCCAGCCAAAAGGAAAAGAATATACTAGGACAGCATCGAATGTGGTATCATTAAGCAGCGTTCCACCGGCACAGACAGTGTTGGTCCAAAAACAACGGCGTGCGCATTACCGCAGCGAGCACATGGTCCTCAGCCGCACCATGAAAAATTCATAACTGATACCATAGAGCAGAGCACAGATGAGACGTGGCCTACTTAACAAAACAAAAAAATATTATAGTAAAATGATACCGAACTTTACTGTGACAATGCTCGTGGGGAAAGCATTTCCTCTGTAGATATGGTATCTATGTGAGTTAACACTCAGTGAAGTTATGATAATATGACGACCTCTGTGGCGCGGTGGGCCACGGTCTGCCTGCGACGCTGGAGTTTGTGGGTTCGATACCCGCCTCGGGACAAATGTTTGTACGATCAGCAGATGTTTGTTCAGGGTGCTCTGGTCGTTTTCTATGCATCCTCCCGGAACAAATATCTGCAGATCGTAACCATCGGACCCGCAACCTCCTACGTCGCAGGCGGACCTTTGCTACGCGCCACAGAGGTTTTCTTACACATCGTCATATAATACGTTACTTAGGTAGATATTTTTTTATTATAGACAGATAATTAAAATTACATAAACTCTAGATTTCGTTTTTTTATTTTATTTTCTTCGTTGTAATTGTATTTTCTTTTTTGTAATTTTGTGTATATGTTTTTTATGGACCTCTGTTGTCTGATAATAAAAAAATTGAATTGAATTGATAATACACAAAACACACCCGGAACATTTTATGCATTAAACTGTATTGTGTGTCCCATCTAAACAAAACTCTTTGCCGTACCCAGTAATAATAATGTGGGTGCAGCTACGTCGTATATAAAACAGTGTTTGGGTAAACGTGGATTTACAACGGCACTCGGGATCCGATGCGACAACAAATCTAGACGCGTCGCGATATTGAAACTGAGTCTTCGAGAAATGTGCTTCGAATTCTGCCTGATGGAATATTGGATTACTGCGCTTCGGAGATGGGATGGTTTGTATGCCGTAAGATACACAAATAAATAATGCAGGACAGCTCACACAGCATTATCTAGCCCCAAGCTAAAGCAGAGCTTATGTTATGGGTACCAGATAATACAATATACAATTTACACATAATACATTACATAGATAGATATTTTTTATTGTAGGTACATAGAATACGACCAGAACACCCGAGACAAATATCTGCAGATCGTACAAACATTTGTCCCGAGGCGGGAATCGAGCTCGCGCTACAGAGGTCTTCATTATGTAATCGATAATGATAAAAAACGCGATTGTTTGTAGGTATGGATGTTACTAGGACTACGGAGTTACAAACATCCAAGAAAATTCAGCAAAAATTACTGAACGGATCGGGCTGAAATTGTGGATACAGATAGTTCCAGGTCTAAAATAAAACATGCTACTTACTAATGACATGAAGAACCGACAACCACTGGGGTAAACGTGTTCTTGAGTGGATACCGGGACTCGACAAATGTAATGTGAGACGCCCTCAGACCAGGTGGGATGATGAACTCCGAAAGACTGCAGGTAGATGCTGGACGCGGTAAGTTGAAGCGCTGTGGCGCTCATTAGGGGAGACCTATATCCAGCAGTGGACTATTATACGTTGATGATGATGGTGATTGATAGAGTGGTTTCAACCATTACCGCGCGTCCCTCATCTGTAGTTTATATTGTATCATTTCTACATCCTATCGTCGTTTCCATTTGTATAAGAGTGCTTTCAAAGTATTAATTGCCACCGTGTTTTACAAAAAAATCCTTCATTTTAGAGTAAGTATTCAATAATGTTCATGTGTAATCTGCACATACGAGTATCTAGTCTCGTCTCTATATTCCGCCGGAGTTTCGAGCTAATGAGCTATGAGCCGTGCTGACGCTTCTATAGCTAGGGTCGAGGATAGCTTAAAGCTTTACACGGTCGGTGAACATTTCTGACGTAGAGGTTCTTGGGTGTCTTATGTATCTCTAATATCTTTTGTGGTTTGTTTAGATTCCGCTCTTGAGTATTACTATACTAACATTAGGCGTAGTAAGTCTTCAAAGTAAGTAAAAACAAATAGTGTTTCAATATTAAACAACTAGCTTCGCCCCGCGGTTTCACCCGCGTGGTGATAGATATTTTGGATATTATACAATACATCTTTTTATGAATTGTAGCCTGTGTTTTTCTGATATGAAGTTTCATTAAAATCCATGAAGTAGTTTTTGCGTGAAAGAGCAACAAATATCCTCACAAACTTTCGCGTTTATATAATATTAGTAGGATATAAAAAATGCTGGACAACACACTGCATCATCTAGCCCCAAGCTTGAAATATCAAGACTAGTTCTGTAGAGGCGCTGCTGCTCGCCCAGTTATAAATAATAAAATAATAAATAAATAAATAAATAATGCTGGACAATCCACACAGAATTATCTAGCCCCATGGTAAGCAAAGCTTGTGTTATGGGTACTAGATTAACTGATATACATAATACAATACATTACATAGATAGATATTTTTTATTATACATAGAAAACGACCAGAACACCCGGAACAAATATCTGCAGATCATACACACAATTGTTCCGAGGCGGGAATCGAACCCGCAACCTCCTGCGTCGCAGGCGGACCTTCGCCCACCGCGCCACATCGGTCGTCGAATAGTTACTTTTTACGATTTGTTTAGATTTTCTCAACGAATCCACGTTTGTTTTTTATTTCCCACAACAAAAGCGTGCAAACGCTTTCCTATTGACTTAACACACTCCATTATAAACTTTTTCACCGAAACATTTTCCAAGGTAACGTTCCCAACTTATCAGTTTGTAGGGACACGTAAATCAATAGGAACTTCAGCGAACTTCCACATTATTTAGCTGCATACCGAGACGAGAAATCTCAAACTTTACTCTTAATAACCTTAGTAATTTCCGAGATAACGGCGGCGGTTTTTTATGAATTCCCTTTTTTAATTTACGAGTAATTTATGTCGTCGAGATTCATTTGTAAGATGAAATTAAAGGGAGGTGGTGCGACGTCGAAGCGAAAACTTGAAAGATTTTTTCGTTTTAAAAGAAAGGAAGACTAATTTTTAACCGATATTAACTGTTGCGAAATAATTTTTTTCACTATTTGTTACATTTTCACATTTATTTAATACTAGCAGCTGCGCCCCGCGGTTTCACTCGCGTTGTAATAAATATTTTGGATAATATACAATATATCTTTATAAGTTGTAGCCTATGTGTAATTCTGATATGTAAGCTATATTATTGTAAATAATAATAAATAGTAAAGTTTCATTAAAATCCATTTAGTAGTTTTTACGTGAAAGAGTAACAAACATCCATCCATACTTACAAACTTTCGCGTTTATAATATTAGCAGGATTTGCATGCCTATGCTAGGTCGAATATAACTGGACGTATTAGAATTTTAAGACCTACATCGTAACTTACTAGTATATTCTGTCAAATAAATATATTTCTATATTAATCTTTTGACATTTTCCAATGACAGTTAACAAAGTCTCAAGTATTAAATGCCCTTCTCATTTTTCTAAGTGAAAATTTAAATCCTCCCCCCTTAAATCTGAGGTTGCAAGCCCAAATTACTTTAACGATTTAGGCTAACTCGACCGGCCACGAAATTAACTGAGGTACTAAGGAATTTAGTCGGTCGTTTATTAAAGAAATTTACTTTTTTGTTAATTGTTGGAACGTGATGAGATATTTTAGGGACAATGGGTTAAATTGTAATTTGACAAAGGTCCCACAGATTTTGTTTGGAAAATGAAAAGTTTCGGTCACGTAGACAGAAATTTATGGAAAAGGACTTGGAAGCGTTGTAATATTTTTTTACTTTTTTTATTTTTCTTTTGTAGGTGCTATTTATAATAATAAATAATAATAAAATCATTTATTTGTGTGTACGATCTGCAGATATTTGTTCCGGGTGTTCTGGTCGTTTTCTATGTATAATAAAAAATATATATCTATGTAATGTATTGTATTATGTATATCAGTTATCTAGTACCCATAACACAAGCTCTGCTTACCATGGGGCTAGATAATGCTGTGTGAATTGTCCAGCATTATTTATTTATTTATTATTTATTTATTTCAGACCATAGAAAAGTAACAGATCTTATTTAACTTATTCTACGGTCCATCGTAATATATACCTTAAAACTAGCATACATAAAATATACATGTATCATCAGCCTATATTAGTCCATTGCTGGATAAAAGGCCTCTCCTAGACCGCCGTCCTGTCTTTAGCTTGCCTCGTCAAGTATCTGCCTGCTTGCCGTCTTCCGCAAGTCTTCATCCCACAGTCCACTACGTTTGTCGAGTCACAATCTCCATCCGCTTATTTAGAATAGAATAGAATAGTTTATTTGTAACTCAATACACAAAAAAATAAAACAAACTAAAAGGACAAAACAGATGTTTGTAATTGAGTCACATAACGGACTCTATCTGAACATGAGTTAGTTGTAAGCATGTTACAACCACCGCTGGTCTTCCGAGAGAGCCGTTTGGTGACGTCACGGAAGATAACACAAGACGATCGATTAATTTATCACCCATCCTGTTTCGTTATCGCAAGGTCGAAACGAAACGTTAACGAAAATTCCTAATTCAATTCAAAAGTCTCGCAAGTCTAAAAGTTAATGCACGTACTGCGACTTATTTTAGTTGTTTACGCCAAAATGACGACGGCAAGGTTCGATACCTGTGACTCAGTTGGTTAGTATTTATCTACCATGCCAAAAGACACTTTAATGTACCGTAACGAAATCCCAAAGGAATAATTAGGTACTGTTAATGTTGATATAGGTTGATACAGACTGGAGGTCCACTCTGAAAAACGAACGAAGTTAAAGGATGACGACAGATCGCACAAAACGAACGAAAAACCGATCCGTTTTTGAAAGGTGTCAGTTAGTGACGCGCCTGGTGATTGGTGGTAAGGTTATTCGATCCGTACGATAGACATCCGTCAACTTCGTTCGTATTTCAAAGTAGACGTCCTGAGACAAGGTTATGACGGTAACGGAATAGAGAACGCTCCTGTGTTTGCGTATACAGGACCCATGGGCGTACCCAGGGGGGGAGCAGGCGGAGGCAGCTAACGTGTTTTAAAGTAGAAACGATTTAAATAAAATAAAAATGCATGCATAGTCAAATTCACTTTTTTTTATTTAACTACGTATAATCATTTGTGGCTGTTCGCCCTACACCTTACACTTCATATAGGTACCTAATGTTTCATGTAGCTGTGTTTGTTTGTGTATGAAAAAAATACGCGGACGATCCGACCTAAAAAATCTGACTTGCCCCCCCTAGGCCAGAAGCTGGGTACGTCCATGACAGGAGCGTATGATACGTCCTGCGCACTTAGTTCGAATCCGTTGAGAACGGCCGCCGCTGTGGCCGAAATTTGGCTAGGCTAAGATTGCCTAATCTAGAGAAAAAATCGTCATTTTTATTCAAAACTAGCTGCGTCCCGCGGCTCGCGGCTTCGCCCACATGGAAATTTCTGATGTTTTTTCACGTTCCCTGGACTACGACAAACATTTCAAAACCAAAATCAGCTAAATCGGCCCAGCCGTTCTCGAGTTTTAGCGAGACTAACGAACAGCAATAGATTTTTATACATTATAATATAAAGGCCGGATTTTTCTAAAATATTTGTCCTGGACTCATTCTTCGAAGGTGTACCCCGCCAAAAAAATTGGTACTTTAATTTTGTTGCACCCTGCATATAGGGTGTAACAAACAGCAATAGCTGAAGGTACATTATGGTCAACTGTACCGAGTTAGTAATTTGACAGTATGAACTAGGTACTATAGTACCTATGTATACTACATTCTATGTATGTATGGAGGTAGAACCAGGTTAGGAACTCGTTAGCGGTCACCGTATGACTTAGTAACACGGTGTGGGATGGATTAATTTGATTCGTAATTGCATTCGGTGTTCTGCAATTTGTGTGGTAATTGGTAGACTGGCCAGAAACGTGTACCTACTAACTAATCATGGATCGATTGACGAAATACGTCAATCGATAATAATTAAGGAAATAATTGGATTTTATTAGGTACTAGTTTCTGTCTGCGGTTTCGCACTCGATCTTTCTGTGGTATGGGAACAATTTTATGGGGTAAACAATTTGAAAGCTGAAGTGGCAGTGCGCCGGGCATATCTCGCGAGTGGAGACCACGACTCGGTAAACGTAGTGTATGACGCCCTCCGAAAGACTGCAGGTAGATGCTGGATGCGTCAAGCTGAAGACAGGGCGCTTTGGCGCTCATTGGGGGAGGTTTATGTCCAGTCGTGGACTAACATAGGTTGATGATGAGATGCAATGGATTTTGACAGAGAGTTAACCATTGTTATTGTGTATTTCTTTTTCAATATTTTCATTTCATTTGTTAGGATACAAATTTTGCCGGCATTTCGCACGCGTTCTTTATATATGTAGCTTGGACACTATTTTATGATTATAAAAGAAGCCTATGTTTGATTCCTTAGTACATAAATGCAAAATATCAGATCCATCTTTTTTTTTTTTTTTTTTTTTTACTTATTTACCGACTTAAAGATTTACATAAAAAAAGCCTAAAAATAACACGAAGGAAACCACAAAGGTTTATATAGATGTGTTATTAGCTGAGAGTCAGCTGAATAAAATCCCATGAGTTTGACAATAAGTTAATCTGTTCCAACCTTTAGAAGGAAATAATAATTTGAATTTAAGAAATATAATTAATGAATATTATTCTCTGATTCTTATTTCTTTCTCAAATTCACCATTTTAAGATCTCATGGTGAAGAAAACTTTGGTCTACCTGCTTACGTTCTGTTCAAAATCGGGCTACATGTGTCTGACTGTCCACTAATAAAGAGCTTAGCGAGTCGAGTAGCACCTGTTAATTAGGCGATGGTCAACTCGCCATTTCTTACTTATGCCCAGTTGCTTCGTCTAAAGTCAGCTTTATTTGTTCATATGATTGGACTTGTTTGATTATTTTATTCAGGAAGTACAGTCCGCAACGACAGTTGCTTACAATTTCATGTTTTATAGTTTTATTAAAAAAAAAACTCAATTTCTCATCCACTCAAACATTTTAAGAGGCGCCCGCCATGTATCATAAACATAACTGTGAGCAAACCTTTATTGTAAAAATAAATTTTCGCATTCGATTCGGATTCAGAAGGGTTTGAAAATCTGCAACTGTTAATAGACTTTTGTTGCCGAATGTACATTTATACTTGTTTAATAAAACTTCTGAAACGATCATGGTTATTAACACTAAAGTCATTTAAAAAGGGATATTTACCATGATTTGATTTTTGAGTGGTAGTGGTAACGTTCGTAGCAAAAGACAGAAAATGAGGGTAGATCGGTATATCTGCTCATAAAAACGAACTCGCAGTGTCTTCAGTTATTCCGTGATCATGGCGCATGAAACTGTGCCGAAATATTGGAAAACTCAAAAAACTAATCATGGTACATATCCCGTTTTAAATGACTTTAGTATACTTGTTTAATTTTTTTATTAAATTGCACACATTTTTTTTTATTGATGTTAAAATTTCCATAGTTTGTAGCTGTAGGTTATGTATAAGTTTTATAAGCCGTAGGGGCCCGCCAGCAACAAGCAATTTTGTACCGTTCTTTACTTTGGTATAGACAATTTTTTCAACACTATGCGATACGGTATTTTATAAGACTTATAACAGACGGACAGACAAATAGACGTCGGGTCCCGTAGCCACAAAACCTTTAAACCAGCTGAGCGCTACAAATAAATCATCCACCACGTTCTTTAGAATTCCAATGAAGATTAGAACTTCATCTATCAGCTTTGAAAAGCACTTTATATGGCTATTTTTTTTTTCTTATTTTATTGCCAACTCTAAAAACCGCAGCAAAAGCTCAAAAGTCAATAACGACTTCTTTTTTCTTAATTTACTTATGTACTATCAAACCATGAAATTGAATCAATTATTATACTATTAGGAAAAGTTAATTTTCAAAAGCTAAACCCTTTTGTTTTTCGTATTGATACCTACTGAAGGCATGGATTTGTGACGCGCGCCAGCTTGAATAATTTTATTAATAAAACAAAAGACAATCGCGCCAGCTTCTAAAAACATATGTACAGTGTGTCCCACGGCCATAAGACATGGATGGCAGGTACCAGTAATATTTAAGATAGGAAGTTATACGGAAAGGAATGATCCTTTATTTAAAAAAAAAAAAATTAAAACTGCAATCACAGAATTTTGAAGAATTGCTTGCTTCCAGTTCAATAAATTTATTTCCGGCCCTGGGCACAGAGAGGGGCCTCGAGGCTTGGCCTCATTACCCCGGCGTCAACTCGAGGGGTGACGACCCCTCGGTCCTTGGGTTTTGTGGGAATATCTTTTTTTCCCCTTTCTCAATGTTGTTTTTTTTTTTTTTTTGCTTCCATTAATCGAATCCACTACAAGCCCTGTAACAATAGATTTCTTTCCGGCCCTGGTGGGGGCACAGAGAGGGGCCTCGAGGCTCGGCCTCATTACCCCGGCGTCAATTCGAGGGGTGATGACCCCTCGGTTCTTGGGTTAGTGGGAATCTCTCTTTTTTTCCCCTTCTCAGTTTTTTTTGGCTGCATTCGGTTTTATTATACAAGCCCTGCATGTCCCATGTAGTATGATAACCCTGTATATCCCACAGCAGCGTATTCTCCCTGTGCGAACTGAAAAAAGAAGGCAAAAAATACAATATAAGCCACATAAGTAAAGCATAACCCTCAACAACCTTTTTTACGAATCCTGAGATAGATTACAAATCGAGGTAGCAGCGGAAGGCCACAATAATTAAACCCCCGCTTTTATTAAAGGAAAATATTTAAATAACAAATTATTCGTGCAATTCGTATTGTTGTTGGATCCGCAACCATTCCGCCCGCGGTTTGTTGTCTTATGATTATGAATATGCGGATGCATCCGGTTGCTTTGTGATGGTTGCTTTCACTGCTGCTGGTTGGCTTGTGTGAGAGTGACGAGCGATTTATTGTGAAACTTATTACGATATACATACGTTAAAAGAAGACATTCCATATATAGAGTACCTATATATATACAGTACATTTTAAGGTGGCACTTCACATGGCTATTTGTGTTCGCTATTGGGTGTTTGTTGTATTTGGCAAAATATATGACGTTCAGACGAATAAGAAAAAAGAGGCAAATACGACCATCCACACATGGCACACAAATAACAAACACACAAACATTTGGCAGCAGACTGAGCAGAGCGCAAGGTGCCAATACGGCCATTGTGTGGACGGCTAATTGCGTATTTGCCTATTTGACTGCTTTGATGTGCCTCGAGAAACCTACAAGCGCACGGCAACGCGTATTTGGTATTGGCCTTATTTGTCAAATAGGCAAATAAGGCGAACACTTTGTAAAATAAACTGTCCACACATGGTAATTGTTTGCCAAATATGCCAAATACACAAATACAAATAGCCATGTGAAGTGCCACCATTACATCAAAAAAGTTTTTGTGTAAAATGACCATTTTCTTGCTGACTGTAAATTTTTTCCAAAATCTGTAAATGCAATTCAGAATATCTTAAAAAATTATGTATAATCTCCTAAAAGCGTTTTCCTGTAACTATAACGGTTAAGGTAGCCCTTACTGTCCCGTCTCAAAAATTCACTCTGTATATCACTACATAGTATAAAACAAGGTCGCTTCCCGCAGTGTGTCTATTTTATGTATGCTTAGATCTATAAAACTACGCAACGGATTTTGATGTGTTTTTTTTAAATAGATATAATGATTCAAGAGGAAGGTTTATAAACCATTTTACCACATGCCACGCGGTCGAAGTCTCGGGATGCAGCTAGGCAGCTATAAGGCTTTCATGAAGTTCTGAACGCGCACACATAGTGCCATGGGCTTTTGAAGATTGTGTCCCATTAATTTAAGATGTTTTTGTAATTACTTAATCTATGGCTAAACTAAAGAAACAAGCAGACAGATCCCTTGGTACTGTCCACGTTCATATCCATCCATGGTAGTCTGATAGAGAGCTCTTGAGCGATAGGATCGCCAATTGTATCTTGTTTTTTTAAGTTTTTTTTTACATTGTTTTTATAAACTGTGTATATTAAAGTATTAGATATTTGTTCCGGGTGTTCTGGTCGTTTTCTATGTATAATAAAAAATATCTATCTATGTATTGTATTATGTATATCAGTTATCTAGTACCCATAACACAAGCTCTGCTTACAATGGGGCTAGATAATGCTGTGTGAATTGTCCAGCATTATTTATTATTATTTATCTATCAATCTATCTATCTAAACTATGTAGTAACTAGTCGTATTAAGGTGAAATAAACGCATTGAATTGAATTGTATTAGGTTGGGGATAAAGGATTGACGATGGAGAACCATACTAATATGGTTAATTTTAATAGTAAGAAAGGGACAGAATGAGACACTGATTAGAATTGTTACTTCTTGTTTCAGGAAAACCAAGCCGACGTCAATGAAACGAAGTATTGAAAGAAAGAAGGAAATTGTTTATTTGCTGAGACGGTGACAGACATAACTTTGCAATTAAAATCTTCATATATGTATAAGGCTTTTATAAAAATAGAAAATGTTTATTTGGGAAGCCAAAATATATTTTAATTATAAATTCAGTCTATCCATAAAATAAAAATGAACGCCAATCGGTTCGACATAATGACAAAACTTCAATTTCATAGATATACCGTAGAGTTTACAAATATATATTATAATAACCCGAATTTAATAAAAAAAATTATCATTCCTATGTAATAAATAAATACAGCTGATCAATTCACATAGCATCATCTAGCCCTAAGCAGAGCTTGTGTTTACTAGATTACTGATATGATATACAATACAATACATTATATAGGTAAATACATAAGTCCGCTCTGCATATTTACTTAAGATAATCTTATATTTCTCTATAAGTGAATGTATATTCTTTTGAGAAAAATAAATTTCTAAAACCGTAACCCACACCCGCTCATTACAATTGCTGTTTAGTAGAACCCGTGATTAAACGTTTAGTGTTACGGTTATGACTATTCCAGCAATTC
The DNA here is from genome assembly GCA_943735965.1 of Eupithecia abbreviata. NCBI lineage: Eukaryota > Metazoa > Arthropoda > Insecta > Lepidoptera > Geometridae > Eupithecia > Eupithecia abbreviata. The sequence goes on along the minus strand of OX030991.1, from coordinate 5,184,196 downwards.
TAGTTAACAATTGTTTTATTGTTTAATGCTGTAACAAGATAATTAAAAAATATTAAAGGTAATATTAAAGGTTTAGATTAACATTATATTTGGTGCTATCATTATACTTAATTCCTTATTTAATAAATAACCTACCAATAGAAATTAAAAATAAAATTAATCAAACTAATATTAAAAACGTACTAATAAAATATTATTTATCTTAATTTCATTATTTTCATATTTCAAGCTGGCATATCTTTACTTAAACTTATATTTATTAATTTATTTAACCATCAAGGAGCATCCTGTAGCTGAACTCAGGCGCAGTGGAGTCGCTGCTCGCTCGTGATTGGTGGATCGCCTGTGTGCGGCTGCCAAGCCATGCAGCGGACAGCGAAGTCACTGTGCTTGTTGCGTGACTGCCTACCGCGCTAATTACTTTAATTTTAATTTTTAACCTTATTATTGTTAAGAGAACTCTAGTGTCTAGATAAACCTATGTTAGGATTTAAGATACTATAAACAAAATGTAACAAATTCGTATCAATAAATAAATATATCTACCTATCTATCGTAAAATCTTGGTTCTGATTCCATTCAATTAGTTTCATAATATCAATTGTATTGTTTCAAAATTACACATTTTGGCATTTTACCTTTGATGAAAGAAACTACAGATGGAGGGACGCGTGTCGAGTAAGGTTGAAACGATTATGATCGATCTCTCCGTGCCAATAGCATGCACTATCAAGCTAGAGTTTCATTCATCTATGGACTCCGAGAAAAAAAAAACACTGGCAAAAGACGTGCTGTGCCATCATGTAGGTAGCGGGTTCGATTCCCGCCTCGGGACAAATGTGTGTGCGGTCTAATAAGAATTAAAATTAGGGCAATTTTGCAACTCATGTTTCAGTCTTTTATTTATATTGCAATCGCTCTTCAAGTTCGTAAAAGTTATTGTATTTTCAAAATGTTGTTGTATACGTTATAATTATTTTGTGAAAATGGTTTTTTACGTAACGCTAGTAGGTATATATTAATGATTGCGAAGTTGGGATGTTTGAAACTCCTCGCCAAATCACACAACGATCCAGACAAATATTTTCGTACCTTAATGTAAGTACCTAGGTAGTTAAATATACCTGGAATAAATAATAATAAAATAATGATAATAAATAATGCTGGACAATAGGTGTCCTAAAAAATCTACCAAGTCCGCCAGTTCGATTATTAGAAGATATTGGACCCGTGTTTTTTTTTTGTCAATTAAACAAAAATATATGAAGATATAGCCAGTTAAAGTTCCGCGTGACGTCACGTCTTGCTATACTTTTTAGCAAGTTGTGACGTCACGAGCACCCACTCCTAAACTTTGACACGGTTTATGTTTGTAAGTATTTGTTTGATTGACAAAAGAAAAAATACGTGTCCAATATCTTATGATAATCTAACTGACGGACTAAATAGAAACATATATTTTTTACCCAGGACACTACCCTATTCACACAGGATATTCTAGCCCCAAACGAAGCGGAGCTTGTGTTATGGGTATTCTGCAGGACTATTACGCTATTTAGCACATAACGTTACGTACGTTATCATCGTTAATAGATACGCAAAATTTAACGAATAACGCATGGAAATCGTCATTCACGCTAAAATACGCCTTTTCACGCTTTCACGCAAACAATTGCGTTATAAGTTATAACGCTGATAACGTGCGATAAGTGCTAAATAGCGTGGTAGCCCTACTGATATTTAATAAAATTCTTACATACATACATAGATGTGAAATAACTTTAGTTATTAGGTATAGAATAAGCAGCTGGCCAAAGCTAGTTCCTAAGCGAAATACACTAACAATACTTTACAGTACAGACGACATGACAGATTTATGCGAATATTTATAATTACTTTCGTCTATTGTACGAAATAGGTACATCCATTGTACGAAATCCGAAATAGGCTATTCCGCTCTATCAGATTGAGTGTCTGTTAGAGCAGGGTTGTCACAGCAAGGGTACCTTTCGATGGAGCATGCGAAGATGCGAGAATGGTATCACCCAATTGGAGTAGGACCACCATGTCTACCGTCATTGACACCCTTACTCCTCCTAAGATAAATTATAATATAGGACTACCTATACATATACGTTTTAAGGTTTTTGTTATTATAATAATTCGCTTGTTGGTTTCGGCCCCACGCAAGCCTTCCAAAGGACCGGTATGGTGATTATGTAACTCGCGACCGGTTTGCGGCAGGCGTAAATTAAGCAATCAGTGCTGTCAAACGCCAATTTTGACCAATTTTGACGTTGTAGCTGGTGTCAAACTAATACAAAATTGACGTTTGACAGAACTGATTGCTTAATTTACGCCTGTCGCAAACCGGTCGCGAGTTACATAATCACCCGGCGGGTCACTTTATGACCCTAGATCATGGTTATGAGATGCATAATAATAATATTTATTAATTAAAAATAAGGACTTATAAACAAAACAAAGTAAGGTAATTTCAGCTCGATTCTTTCAGTAGTTTTGGCGTGAAGAAGTAACAAATATATCTAAATAACCAAACTTTCGTATTTATAATATTAGTGAGATATATTTAGCTGGCTCTCACTTGATGTTTAATATTTGAGCCCTTAGTGACCGTGACTCGACTCGACCTTCGTGTCACTGTTAGCACATCCCTAGAAATAAAGCTGCAAACACAATAAGACTCCCAAAATTACTCATAAATAAAATAACGCACGCACTGACCTCGCAGAGGACGGTCTAGGTAAATTTATTTGTTGTTTCTAGAAGTTTCTCTGTAAAATAGGACTACATTTGATTCTAAGTTTTATTTCTATTTATTTATTCAGCAGTCCCTTGAGTCTTGAACTAGATTATATTCTTGAAACTGAATACAAAATGAATTTTTACCAAAATCGTTGTAAATTCCGTGGCAAATGTATTAATTCAAGCATGCATAAATATCTGAAGGATAGTTAGTGGGTTTATTGCTGATGAGAGTTTTTTTAGTTTGCTGGGGCAAACGTGTTCTTGAGTGGAGACCACGACTCGGTAAACGTAGTGTAGGACGCCCTCCGACCAGGTGGGATGACGACCTGCGAAAGACTGCAGCTGGATGCGGCAAGCTGAAGACAGGGCGCTATGGCGTTCATTGGGGGAGGCCTATATCCAGCAGTGGACTAATATAGGCTGATGATGAGAGTTTATTATATATCTACTAGTTTCTCTCCGCGGCTTCGCACGCGCTCTTCCTATGGAAACGTTTTGATGTTATTTCTTTCCCATGGGAAATAATTTATGGGATAAAAAAGCCCTATCAAGCACTCAAGCACAAGAAGAAATTCCTTCAAAGTTCACATGTTACTTATGTATGTACCTTCATCATCATCATCATCAGCATATAGTAGTCCACTGCAGGACATAGGCTTCCCCCAATGAGCGCCATAGCGCCCTGTCTTCAACTTGACGCATCCAGCATCTACCAGCAGTCTTTCGCAGGTCGTCATCCCACCTGGTCGGAGGGCGTACGTACCCCTATTTATTTATAGTTAATTCAGTTAGTTATCCAAGTAGGTACCTATATAACTGGTGAGGTATCGATTAATCTAGTCAGGGCAATGCTGCGTCATCTCAATCAGATTAGTACGGCGTAAATCACTATTAATAACTGAGTACCTGTCGATATCTGTAATGCATGTCTGTCTGTCTGATACGTCTCCGGTATAGTATATGTAGGTATAATAGTATGTACCTAGCTATATAGTAAACGGTGTCTGGATGAAAAACTCCAAGTAAGTTCCAAAATTTACAGTCGAACTGCTCCTCCATTTTTAAAGTCGGTTAACAATACTTTAACGTTGCGCTTTCCGAAGGATCCTAAAACGTTTATTTTGTGTATATTAGCTTCTGTAAATATTCATCGTCATCATCATCAGCCTATAGCAGTCCACTGCTGGACATAGGCCTCCCCCAATGAGCGCCATAACGCCCTGTCTTCAGCTTGATGTATCCAGCATCTACCTGCAGTCTTTCGCAGGTCTTCATCCCATCTGGTCGGAGGGCGTCCTACACTACGTTTACCCAGTCGTGGTCTCCACTCAAGAACACGTTTGCCCCAGCGGCCGTTGGTTCTTCGCGAGATATGGCCGGCCCACTGCCACTTCAGCTTGCTAATTCTTTGAGCTATGTCGATAACCTTGGTTCTCTGTCGGATGCATTCGTTTCGTATCCTATCCTTCAGAGAAACTCCGAGCATAGCTCTTTCCATAGCTCGCCAATAAACTCACTATAAATATTAGCCGATACAAAATCATATCAGCACACACAGAATTATCGCGTCCCACGTCGACATCCACATTCAACCCAAAAAGGGACGGCCAGCGAATGAAATGATAAATCATGGAGGAACCTAAATACATCCTTGACAAAAAGGGATACACGCAATTTATGACTGCCCTTAGGTAAGGCTGTGTATATGATGTGGTTTTCTAGACTGGGTGTGGTAGACGAAACACCTTTGATGCCGCCACTTGTTTTGTGCACTTAGCTACTACCACAGAATCATCATCATCATCAGCCTATAGCAGTCCACTGCTGGACACAGAATAACTATAATAAATAAATCACGACATAGAATAAAATCATAACACAACATGGTGTAAAACAAAGTCGCTTCCCGCTGTCTGTCTGTCCCTATCTATGTTTAGATCTTTAAAACTACGTAACGGATTTTGATGTCTTTACTAGATAGAGTGATTCAAGAGGAAGGTTTATAAACCATTTGGCTCATAGATTTCCACGCTGGCGAAGCCGCGTGGCGCAGCTAGTTAATAATAATGGACAATCCACACATCATCATCTAGACCCGAGCTACGAGTAAACAGAGCTTGTGTTATGGTAGAATAGGTAAGTTAAATAAGATCTCTTACTTTTATATGGTCTGAGAAAATGAGGATTATTATATATATTATTATTAATCTCAACAAATCTCTGACACTCGCTTTCCGAACATGGCTGGACGCTCTATATCGCTTCTCAATTATATTTTATACAAACAGGTTCAATTTTACAAAACCATAACTAATTGGAACCGGTCGGTTACCTTTCGATAAACGCCACCGTGCACTTTGTGTGTTTGTGTGTGTGTGGGGGGGGGGGGGGGGGGGGGGGAGTACGTGCATTACAGTCATGGGCTTTTAAAATCCCTGTGTATTTTACACAGTTCACATATATTTATATCATCATAATTTACCGATATTTTACCGTACAGCTTGCCTCAAACATTGTCCAATGCTGTCTACTAAAAATTAAAATCTCCCTTAAATAAATAAATAAAACAGCTTTTATTTCTCACACTTAACTTAAATACTAATCTATATATTATCTCTATCTATACATATGTGAGTACCGCTTTCAGCGGTGAAAGCCTCCTCCAGCTCCTTCCATCTTCCTCGATCTCTAGCCTCTCTACTCCATGTCTTCCCTGCTATTTTTACGATGTCATCGTCCCATCGTTTTACAGGTCTTCCTTTTCTTCGTTTCTTGTTTATTGGGTACCAATTCATTATAGCTTTGGACCATCTCTCGTTTTGCATTCTCTGGATAAAATCTCCCTTAGCATCCATAAAGAGGCGAAAGCTTGAATGTGTGTTACAATTCTATTATAAGTGCTAGTAGCAACCGCAGCTTCGCACGTGTTTTATAAAAAAATTACACGAATAACTAATGTTCAAGGCTTGAAACAACCTCTGGCCTTTGAATGAATGAATTAACACTTTATTGCACTTAAAACTATAAAATAACACCTTATATCTAAATATAACACATAAAAAGTACAATAATTTGATTCAAGAAATAATACGTTCAAAACCGCGAGAACACATAATCACACTAATATTATTAAATACATAAGTTTGGATACATAGTATGTACATATGTTTGTTATTTCATTGTGCCAAAAGTAGGTACAGAATGTCCGGGGCTAAAGTTTTGAATATTTTATGACGGTTACTTTTTATACGTAAAACTAACGTACTCGGTAAACGTAGTGTAGGACGCCCTCCGACCAGGTGGGATGACGACCTGCGACAGACTGCAGGTAGATGCTGGATGCGGCAAGCTGAAGACAGGGCGCTATGGCGCTCATTGGGGGAGGCCTATGTCCAGCAGTGGACTGCTATAGGCTGATGATGATGATGCTGATGACTTTTTAAACCATAAATGATTGTATGCAACAAATAACGTTAAACTTTTGCATTGAAACAAAGCATACGAAGCCGCGGGCAGCAACTTGTTCGCAATAAAACGAAACAGTGTAATAAACTTTATTTATTCGTTCGGCTATTTTCCATCAATACGAGTACGCGAGCAGTTAATTTAACCACACTCTGACCACTTGTTTTTGGTAAAAACATGACAACTTTTGAAGTAAAATGCACTGCACCTGTGGAGATTTTGTAGAGGCCGCACCGTGAGGGTCGTCGTGGCGAATCAAACTCGAAGCTCCTGAGAAATTGACTTGTGACGACCGATGTGGCGCGGTGGGCGAAGGCCCACCTGCGACGTAGGAGGTTGCGGGTTCGATTCCTGCCTCGGAACAATTGTGTGTACGATCTGCAGATATTTGTTCCGGGTGTTCTGGTCGTTTTCTATGTATAATAAAAAATATCTATCTATGTAATGTATTGTATTATGTATATCAGTTATCTAGTACCCATAACACAAGCTCTGCTTACCATGGGGCTAGATAATGCTGTGTGAATTGTCCAGCATTATTTATTATTATATTTATTTATTTATTAATTATGAGCTGTCATAATAATCTACTAGCTGCGCTACATAGAATTCTACTGGTTATCTATCTGGTTTATTAACTCAATTTGACACATAGATTTCCACGTGGGTGAAGCCGCGGGTCGCAGCTAGTATATAAATTCAAAACGAGCGTGACTTTAATGGTAAAATATTGGCTAAAATATGTATACAAATAAATATATATATCATCATCATCAGCCTATATTAGTCCACTGTTGGACATAGGCCTCCCCCAATGAGCGCCATAGCGCCCTGTCTTCAGCTTGCCGCATCCAGCATCTACCTGCAGTCTTTCGCAGGTCGTCATCCCACCTGGTCGGAGGACGTCCTACACTACGTTTACCGAGTCGTGGACTCCACTCAAGAACACGTTTGCCCCAGCCGCCGTCGGTTCTTCGCGAGATATGGCCGGCCCACTGCCACTTCAGCTAGCTAATTCTCAGAGCTATGTCGATAACTTTGGTTCTCTGTCGGATGTATTCGTTGCGAATCCTATTCTTCAGAGAAACTCCGAGCATAGCTCTTTCCATAGCTCGCTGAGCGACTTTGAACTGGTGGACCAGCCCTATCGTGAGTGTCCACGTCTCTGCTCTGTGGGTCATAACGGGTAGGACGCACTGGTTGAAAACTTTCGTTTTCAAGCATTGCGGTATGGATGAAGAGAAGACTCTACGTAGTTTCCCATATTATATATATAATATATATACATAAATAAATAAAATACCTATTCTATTCTATTCCATATAATAGAATGAATTAAAAATCCGGCGTAAAAGCATATGCTGCTTAGCACAATAATCTGCATTTACTCGAAACATTTATAATGTACTAGTTTCTGCCCGCGGCTTCGCGCGCTCTGTTTCTATGAAAACGTTTTAAGGTTATTTCTATCGCGTGGGATTTGACTTATGTGATAAAAAGCTGCTATTCTCTATTCTTTTAACTAACTCTATGCTAAAAATCAAGTCGATTGGTTGTTGAGTTACAGCGCGATGGAAGGACAAACAACCACATCTACGCATTTATAGACTTTCAATAAATATTTCTATAAGTTAGTATAAGTATTATTTGACGACCGATGTGGCGCGGTGGGCGAAGGTCCGCCTGCGACGCTGAAGGTTGCGGGTTCGATTCCCGCCTCGGAACAATTGTGTGTACGATCTGCAGATGTTTGTTCCGGGTGCTCTGGTCGTTTTAAATAATGTAAATAATGTAATAACGTAATGTATTGTATTATGCATATCAGTTATCTAGTACCCATAACACAAGCTCTGCTTACCATGGGGCTAGATAATGCTGTGTGAATTTTCCAGCATTATTTATTTATTTATATTTATTATACCTATAAGTTTATAGGCAATTTACATTTTATCACTTAAAAAGCCGAGCGTTAGTCAATGAATAATAAATACGAAAAACTCGAAATACAGAGTAGCTGAAAAGTCGCCGAAATCCGTTTACCAAATATTCCTAGGTATTAAATATTACCAAATTCGCACGGCGAAACCATTTATTACTTTGAAATTTATTTATCACAAATTTAAAACAACACAAAGGCTACAAAAAGCCTATAAATCTTCCTGGTACATGTTAAATTCGCTTTTTTCATATTTATTGGGCGAGTTTGGCTTATTGAAAGAGTTTTAGGTAGAGATAAAAATTGTAACAAACTTCTAGATTAAATTCATATGAAAAATATTAGGTACCAACCCTACCTATGCTTTTATTAAGGTTAGCATAATATAGATAGATATATCATCATATTCAAATTGATATTCATTTATTTATTGCATACATGCGTATGCAATCTGTGACTGTGCTATGTATGTACATAGTTACATAATTTTACCTTAGGTGTTATTGGCTTAGAGGTAGGTACATGTACCTACGCTGTAAGGGTGCAGCAATTTATTTATAAATAATAACAATAGTAACTAGTATTTATAAATAGTAATATAGTAATCGGATAATTTGTACAATATTATACAGAAGAATCAAATTAATTTCATTAATAGCTCGGAAGGTAGGTATGCCACATATTAATTCAAGTAGCAAAAAATTTGTTTAGATTTATCATTTAAAAATTCGTCATCATCAGCCTATATAATAAATATAATAATAATAAATAATGCTGGACAATTCACACAGCATTATCTAGCCCCATGGTAAGCAGAGCTTGTGTTATGGGTACAAGATAACTGATATACATAATACAATACATTACATAGATAGATATTTTTATTATATATAGAAAACGACCAGAACACCCGAAACAAATATCTGCAGATCGTACACATAATTGTTCCGAGGCGGGAATCGAACCCGCAACCTCCTGCGTCGCAAGCGGACCTTCGCCCACCGCGCCACATCGGTCGTCTATATGGACATAGTCCTCCCCTAATGATCGTCATACTGCCCGGCCCTGTCTTCAGCTTGATGCATCCAGCTGCCTGTAGTCCATATTAGATCGCCATCACATCCAACCGGAGGGCGTCCTTCACTAAGTTTGCCGATTTGCGGTCTCCACTCAAGAACACAGTTTCCGATCATTACAACCAACAAAAACATTATTTACAGAAACTCCCTCTTAATACGAGTAAGAGTCAAACAATAAAATTCATAGTAGTTTGTCACGTAACCCATTAAATCTACAAAGATCAGACTTCTAGCTTTGAAGTCATATCCCCTTTAAGGTCACAGATTATATGGAGTCAGTACGAAACAAACTCCCTTTGTATGAACTGAGGGTCCTTTAGATTGATGTTACCGAACAATTTCTCTGTACTTTTGCTTTGAAATGCGAGGCACTTTATCACAAAGCGTTTTTGTACAGAAATTCGAGAGATTACGCCACAAAATCTTGTTTCTAATGGATACGGAGAGCTCTCGATGGTACTTGCGCCGAAGACGTGCTTGTTATGGCTGAAAAACTTCTAAATTTAAAAAAGCTATAGGACATGGGCATGAAGAATGTCCCTTTACACACACACGTCGTGTGTGTAAAGTGACATTCTTCATGGACCTAATTAAAATAAGGATCGTTTTGCTACTGTAAAAAAAATAAAAAAATAAAAATTGTTTATTTCGAGCACAGGACTCATACAAAAGATAACATAAAAATTTACATACTAATCAATTACATAAAATAAAAAAGGCGTCAAAATGGTGTAGCGGTGTTTCGCAACGCAGGTTCTCACCACAAATTCAAAACTGAGGTTGTGCGGTATTTGGGCGAATGCTACGACAAAAGTATTGAACTACATTAATTTGAATTTGTATTTGTTTATTTCACTGAATGTACATGTAACACAAATATAAATTTATTAAATTGGTAAAATCTGTAAAAAATAAATATATATATATGTATAGATTAACCAGACGCAAACTTTTAAGAAACACCTATCTTTATCACCTAACCTACCTTGATGATGGGCCAATTCTTCAAGTAAAACCGTGTGCCTAGCCACGTTTAGAAACTAGTATATCATAACCATTGAATAAAAATTAAATAAATAATGTTGGACAATCCACACAGCATCATCTAGCCCCAAGGTAAGCAGAGCTTGTGTTATGGGTACTAGATGACTGATATAATACAATACATTACTATCTCATAAAAAAAGCTTAAACATTGAAACTATCTAACAGGTCCACACACATTTCACACTTCTTAAAGAAGACCAGCCTGTATAAGGTAAAAGAAACCCTTTTCCATCTACAGATCCATTTATAGTTTTAGTTCAGTGACAGTTACTTCCAAGCACCCTGTATATTCGGTGACTATTCACTCACGCAGGCCTGACCTCTCCGAATCATCATCATCATCATCACCACCATCATCAGCCTATAGCAGTCCACTGCTGGACATAGGCCTCCCCCAATGCTACATCTACCTGCAGTCTTTCGCAGGTCGTCATTCGACCTGGTCGGAGGGCGTCCTACACTACGTTTACCGAGTCGTGGTCTCCACTCAAGAACACGTTTGCTCAGCGAATAGTCAGGTAAAACTGTAAAACAGCACAGCAAAGACATAAAGCAGAAAGCAAAAGATTTAGTGTAATCTTGCTAGCGCGAACTCCCTATTAATAATCTCTACAGGTTCTTGGAGAAAAATGCTATTCTACTGAAGCTGGAGAGAGTTTTTGAATGTAGATGTAGAATTGTGAAAACTATTACGACGTTTTTAGAAATGTTTCATAAATATCGAAATATTATAATAATAGACTTTTAATAATTCGATCTGGGATACGTAGTACTAAATATTTATTCGGTGTCAAGGGTAAGTGAGTCGAAGCCAGCAAAGTGGCAGTTTTTATGAAATGTTTTGTCGTGGTTTTCGTGTTTAAAAAAAATACAAAAACCACGCTTTATTGTACCCACACACACACACAACGAAAAACATTTGTTCATTCGAATTTAAGTTCGGAAACGGTCTAAATCTTAAGAAATACCTTATGTTATGAGTGAAATCTTTCAAAACCGTTTCGAATTTCTGCGATTCACTCCAAAGATACCGCTTCGGCCGTCTACAGAACCGGAGTTTCAGAACTGGTTCCATACGAGGCTTTTAAATACCGGTGTCGTTAATATTTTCCACCAATTTCAATTTCAAACAGCTCATACCCATAACAAGCAACATCTCATAAAGTTGGTCGCAAAAATGTAATAGCAAAGTTCAAGTAGAAATACTAGTGAAACATAATCCGAGGGCGACCAGGAGCAATATTTTAGAAATCAATTGAAAGCGTGCCCGTATCGTAGAGCCCGGACGCAGTAACTAAAGTTGCCTATAGACGGGCGATTTTAAATTTTTGAAATACTGGTAATTGGGTGATTTTTTCTTTTCTTTTCAATGTTTGTTGTTTGACTTACGAGAAACAAATACATTAACAGGTTTGAAATCACTTAGTCACACAGAGGAGACGAGATATAAAACAGGACCAGATAAAGAGATAGATATTGAGATAACAGATAGATAGATAGATAAAATTCTTTATTGCACACTAAGTATAAAATGACAATGTAAAATAAAACTTAAAAAAACTAGATACAATTGGCGGTCTTATCGCTCAAGAGCGATCTCTACCAGACAACCATGGATGGATAGGATCGTGGACAGTACCAGGGGATCTGTGTGCTTGTAGGTTATACATATATTATAAAATAAAATAAAATACTTATAATTCTTACATGGAAATATACTATATACATATCATAAAATATATATACTTATATACATAGGGACTCAGTTATGCATTAGTGACAGCAGGACAAATAGTGCTCCTTTAACATAGTTTTAAAGGTTGGTAGTGAATTAGCACGCCTCACCGAAACTGGTAATGCGTTCCATAGTTGAACAGCTCGGGCAGTAAAGGAATGGGCGAAGAAAGAAGTAGAGTGAGCTGGTACTTGAAGCATAAGAGTTGCCGAAGAGCGCAGAGAAAGAGTGTGAGAAAGATGAAGAAAGGTGAAACGCTCTTTGAGATAAGGGGGCCAGAAATAGAATGTTATAGAGAAGAGATAGGATATGAGAATTACGGCGAAGCCGTATAGGTAGCCACTTGAGCTTCCTGCGAAATTCCGAGACATGGTCATATTTGCGCAATCCAAATACAAACCTTATCCCGACATTCTGCAGGCGCTCAAGTTTGTCTAACGGTTGCTCAGTTAGATCAAGAAAGGAAGAATCGGCATAATCGAGAATTGGAAGGAGGAGAGATTGTGCAAGAGAAATTTTAACAACCCATCCACAACCACAAAAAACAACGCAGGATGACTTGTATTGTTGTAGGATGGTACGTTATCTACAGTAGATATAATCAATTTATGTAATAGACAATACATTACCATGCGAAATGTCAGTATATGAGTACATCTCAGTTAGAATTAGAATGAGGCTTGAAATCATTTTCTTTTATTTACATACATAATCTCTTTTCATCGCACCTGTTGGTAAAACTTCGATAGCGCCAATTTTTCTACTAAGAAAATGTTGTAATCGCTTTATAAAAAAATAAATAAAAGGAGAATAAAAATCCACGAGTCACTCTTGTACTTGTCTTATCTAAAACCCTTTACTGACTTGAAAAAAATCATTTTTTTTTTCTCAGGAGATAAAAAGTATAGTGGACCACTCGTCCCCATTTTATTTCGGGTACTGCGTTCGTGAATCTTTTAACTTACTTCTATAGAATGGATAAAATATCGCCCGATTTTGGTTGAGTGGCCTTTCAGACAGCCAGTCAGGTAGTATATAAAGTTGCCCGTCCAACCACCACCAAAGAGAGTCAACCGGCTGAGAGTTATTGTTTCTAAGAACAACGTGGCTGAAGCTGCCCGATATTTCACAGTGACTATGTACTTTATATTTATTTTGTTTAGTTCAGAGTGAAGTAGATAATAATTTAGCGTGTTTAAAAAATATATAAAACGACTTCCATTTCCTAAATAATGAAAATGGATTTAAAATTTAATTTATAAACAAAAATAAAAAAAAATCGGTTTGCGTGATATTGAGCTATTCGTCCATTTGTCGCGCACATGTACATATGTATGTATATAATGCTGATATGTTGCGTCAGATACTTCTTACTCCAGCTTCCCAGCAGTATGAATTGTATTAAGATTTATTTAAATTGTATTAAGTATACCAGTTTTCTAGCACCCCATAACAGAAGCTCTGCTTAGGTTGTGGGTAGATGATGCTGTGTAAATTGTCCAGCATTATTTAATTAATGAAAAATCTAATATAACAATACTCGCTGTGCCCACAATTAGGCTATACAAAATAAATGTATCTTTTAAAGGGCAATGTATACGCTTCTACAACAAAACTCAAAGTGAGTTGCAAAAATTATCAATAAATAAATTTAAAAAAAATGTGTAACATATTCTTTGTAAAAAAGATTATTACTAAATATCAGATTATCTAGAAGATAAAAAAGCTTGGAACGAGTTTTGCTCCAATTCAAAATCTACCAACGGACAGATAAGCAAATTTATTTATTTATATTTATTTTAAATGTACTAGACACATAAGTTATGAACATACTAGTGGTTTCTTCTCACTTCTTCCACTGGTGGACAAAAAATTTAAGTGAAATATAAAATAATTTTAATTGATAATAATGAATAGTATTAAATATGACCTGTCTAAGTGCTTATATGTAAGCTTAAAGAAATAAAAACTTTTAATATTTTTATAATAAATAAATGATGCTGGAATTTAGAATAAAAAGTAAATTAATTTAATAAATTGCTTTTAAAACTGTTTTAGATATAATATAACAGTTTTAAAACACGAGCAATGATCAGTTTGTGAGTCCATGTTCAAGTCGCTTCGACGTCGACGGACGGAAATTAAAAAAGTTGAAACTTTGAAGTTTCCAGTCATTTCCGCGATTTAGCCATCCGAGTTTTAATTTTGTAGACAAAAGTATTTTATTGTATTGAACTGTGAGGAGAGTTAGGTATTTACCTAGGTACCTACATATATTTAAATAAAATAAATAAGGCTGGACAGGACAATCCACACAGTCCCAAGATAAGCAGATCTTGTGTTATGGGTAGGTACTAGATGACTGATATATCTACATAATACAATACATTACATAGATATATATTTATTATTATATATAGAAAACGACCAGAAAAACCCGAAATAAATATCTGCAGATTGTATAAACATTTTTCCCGAGGCGGGAATAAAACTCACAACCTCCTGCGATGCAGGTGGCCCTTTGCCCACTGCGCCACAGAGGTCGTCTTTGCAGGTATGATGGGTCTATGAAGATGAGTCCTGCCTACATGGCTTTCTCTTGGGATCTTCTTCAAATACAGGCACACAGTAGATACAGTTTATTGTAAGCAAATACATACAGAACTACCCAACAATCATAGTATAAAACAAAGTCTCTTCCCGCTTTCTGTCTTTCCCTATGTACGCTTAGATATTGAATACGTTTGGTTGTGTTTTTAACAGATAGACTGGTTCAAGAGGAAGGCTTATAAACCATTTGATAAATAGATTTCCACGCGGGCGAAGCCACGGGGCGTATCTAGTTATTTATAAGAAGTGGGTACAAATACGAAAGTGAACGGATGCATGCGCGAGCGATAGTCAGAGGTGAAGCGAGCGTGCGTAGATTTTAAATGAATAAGGCATTTTATAGCTATTTTTAGTAGGTAACTACTGAAAAAAGTGCGCGCTTCCTTTGGTCTGCAGTTAATGTTTAGCAGTTTTCAATATATAATGACCACAATCAAAGCAGGCTTAATATTTTTATTAAAACTCAATCAATGTTGGAGTTTCTCTGAAGGATAGGATTCGTAACGAATACATCCGACAGAGAACCAAGGTTATCGACATAGCTCAAAGAATTAGCATGCTGAAGTGGCAGTGGGCCGGCCATATTTCGCGAAGAACCGACGGCCGCTGGGGCAAACGTGTTCTTGAGTGGAGACCGCGACTCGGCAAACGTAGTGTAGGACGCCCTCCGACCAGGTGGGATGACGACTTGCGAAAGACTGCAGGTAGATGCTGGATGCGGCAAGCTGAAGACAGGGCGCTATGGCGCTCATTGGGGGATGCCTATGTCCAGCAGTGGACTGATATAGGCTGATGATGATGATGAATCAATGTTACAGCTTTGGGACGTAATCCGATATTCTTAATACTATAGATAACATAACAGCGGACTTTGTACACTCCGCAACAGAGGGTGTCTAATTCATTACGGATTCGAATATAGGTAAGTCTTTACGTTGCATGTTTAGAAAACTATCAGGAATGTTCCGAGTTCGATGTACGGGCCAAATTATTCCAATCTAAAAGTTTAGTAGCAGTATCTAGTCCAGTCCCTATACACGGATGCCTCTCCCGAATGCTTCTGATACACGTGAAGCTGGTTTTATATTGGAAAACTATTGCTTTGCTCTTTCATTGGTGTTCTAATGCAAATTTATAACGTGTTTTAGTTATTTATTTATTTATAAAAATACAGCAGTTAGCTAGTCCAACACCAAAACACTAACTACTAGACTTAAAAAAGACAGAAAATTAAATGAAAAACAAGATTACAAATAGGTAGGTAATTGATAGGTATACATAAACAGATAATTTATTTAAAAGTAAGGTACGATCTTAAATTTAAGTAGATATGGCTTAAACTATCATTAAATATGTCCACATGTTGGATCTGTTGTAAGAAATATACGGACTAAGGATCCTAATTCATATAATTAAGTACTTATTTATTTGGTTTTTAACGCGATAAAAACCCGTTAAAAAATACTCAAGTATAGGTATGTTCAGATCGCGTAAGATTAAATATATTGACGCTAATTCCACTAAATTAATCGCTTCACCATTACAATTACAATGGTATCGTTTCAGAATGAACATTTTGCGTGTCTTGGCAGTGTCTTAGCAATTTTTTTTCTCGTGCAGAGTTCTTAGTACTACTTGGTTTTGCATTCGTTTACGGTGACGAAAAAGGTTTTCGTCTTTTTCCATACATTTATTTTGAAAGCGGTTGAATAGTTTCATGCTCTAGAATCTTTGATTCATAAGAACTCAATTTTAGTTTTCGAATGGTTTTGAAAGATTTGACAAAGAGTTTTCACGGGATATTGTATTTGTCTCATTCTTTCTTAAACGTGTAAGCGCGATAGAAGATAAAGTCTATACTGCTCTCGAAAACTTTTTTGCAATGAAACTTTGCACACTTGTACTAAACGTAAAGTCCATTAAAGTTGTAAATACTTAAAAATTCATTCACGTTCTCAGTCTAGACATAAATGCTACAAAAACTAAAGAAATTTAAATTGCCAGACGGTTGGATACCCTGAACATTATTTATCAAACATAATTACAATGAATTAATGCCCCTAATTAGCCTGAAAAGCTGTTTTAAATTTCTAAGCGTAGTTTTAACTTACGTTCAGTTATTTATTATAAGCTACTTACCTAATTGTATGTACAAGATTGGTTACAAACTGAAATCGAACAGTACCTACTTGGAAAATAAGGACAATGTCTCATCTCTTATTTGCAAGATGAAGAACGCTGATTTAAAATAATTTACAAATATGCGAAATTGGAATTTAGAAGATGTGGTATTTGAAAAACCGAGAATTAGGAATAGAATTTGCGCTGCGATAATATTGATAGCTAATGTCAACGTTAAAAAGTGTTAGCAACTTTGTAAACCACTAGGTATCAACAATTGATATGCAGTAAAACCTCTTTTGAAAATATACTTTGCTCTGTGATTGTCGTCGAGTAGAGGACTGTACCTTACCTTGTACGTGATGTCCCGCCGTTTTTTCCTAATTCATTTAAGAAACTTGAAGCCAATGTGCAACAAAAGTTCTTTTACGACGAAAAAAGGTAAAATCTCGTCTCAATTTATGCTCGGTAGTTTCTTTTTCAATTTGGAGTTGAGAGTCCTTAAAGATGCAAAAGGGCGACCGGGTAGGTATTGTACCTTAAGGTGTACGTTCTCTTGAGCACAAGAGTGGACGTACGAATTTCTAAATGAATTTCAAGACGTGAGAAATTTTGTGTCCGAAAATTTTTTCTTATTATTACTACTACTACATTAATTGGCGGTTCAGGATTTCGTTTGTAAATCTAGAAATTTTTGTTTTATTTTATTAAGTACTATTTAACGGGTATTTATTTTTGGTGTTTAGTTTTGAGTCATCGCGTGATCACGACAGTCTGTAAAGCTGTTGTAACTTCGGTTTTTCCGACGTAGTAAATAAATGCGATAGATTACCGTTATATAGTTCTTATAATTATGTGTTCAGATCGTGTAAGTTTAAAAATATTTATCGTAACGTATTAATTGGTATCGAAACACCATCGTGACATCTCAGTTTTGTATGGGACTACCGTAGTTCCATAGCTAGACCGATAGAGGCGCTGTCAATGTTTCTAGCGCTTTTACCTAAATAATGCCAAAAGACAAAGAGACGCCACTATGACGTCCCAGTACAGTATCGTCAAACCGAACTCAGGGTTCTTTGTTCGACAAGATATTCAAGAATGAAATGATAGGAGCTGAAAGATTCTACAAAAAAATTCAAAAATAGGAAGAAACACCATTGCCTAAATGGACTGTCACATTGTAGGAATGCATTAAGAAATCCTCTACATCTCGTAAGTCTGTTCACTGAATCGAATAACCCTCCTTCTTGCGCAGTCGACTTTAAAGTCTCATTGGTCCGGTCAGCCGGGTCCGGTCTGCCTAGATGTACGCGTACCTTTACGGGCTGTACTTTGCGAAGGTTACGAGGGAAGGAAGGGAAGGGGGGAAATTGAAACTGTGTATTGAGTTTAGGTACCGGAACTTGCATTCAGTGTTGGGATGATTTTGGTTACGAATCGGTATTTCGTACGGGTCTATTTTAATAAGATTATTGGAGGCCCAAGGCCAAACGGTTGCTGAGCCTTGAAGGAAAATGAATTTTGTGAGTTTTATGACAATTTCTTCGGAATACGTCAATGGGCGCCTTTTCGCTTACCGATATTTAGATAGATCAATTACATTTATTTTGACGACCAACATGGCGGCGGGCGATGGTCAGCCTACGGCGCAGATGGTTGCGAGTTCGATTCCCGCCTTGGAATAATATATATGTATATCTATGTAATGCATTGTATTAAATATATCAGTAATCTATTAACCATAACACAAGCTCTGCTTAGCTTGCGGGTAGATGATGCTGTGAAGATTGTCCAGCATGATTTAATTATTTTATAGATTATTGATAATAAGATCACTATAGGACGGCAGACTGACACTATCGGAGGAGGTCAGGCGCAGGACCAACGCCTTAACGCTATCCGCTATCCGCACGAGGTTATAAAACTGCCAACTTCCTAATTCCAGTCCGTTAGTGTGAATTTTTCTTGCTACAAAAATAGGTACTTTTGGAGCTAGAAATTGATTGAGTTGCTGTGGGATAAATAAATCCAGTACAATCCACAAAATCTTTAACATTCCAAAAACATTTCGAAGCAAATGGAATCGGAATGTCTAGTTCCATCCCAAGTGGCCCGTCCGGCTGTCATTTCCCATCACATGCAATTAAAACTTAGCTACAAAAGCTCTACTCGACTTTCTATCAAAGCTCCAACTAGTTCAGCGGCCACGGTCTTATTCTGGAAGAGTTTTTAAAATGCTATTTATTATTAGTTATTATTAATTAAGTAGTAAGGCTGTAGAGAGATGCTGGATGTGTCAAGTTGAAGACATGCCGCTATGGCGCTCATTAGGAGAGGCCTATGTCCAGCTGTGGACTAACATAGGACTGAGTATAATCTAGGGTAATATAATAAGACTAGTTGTTAGGTGTGCGCGAGCTGCAAGCAGCTCGCGGCGGTTATGTGTAACAGTAATTTTTTATTAAGACTTCTTTTTCGTACCTTTGATTATTTTGTTTGAAATCGATAGCCATGAGAAAATTTTGCGATGAAAAAATGTTAGCCATCTTTGATTTGGAAATGGACATCTTTTTCGTAATCTACGTATGCGAGTTATTCGAAAACGATACCCATATTATGTGGGTGCTCGTCTCAAGGCGAGTATAAACTGCGATATAGAGATGTCAGCCATCTTGAATTTGGAAATGGATTTTTTTTTCGTAGTCGACGTATGCGAGTTGATCGAAAACGATATCTATATTAGTGGGTGTGCCATCACACAGCGCGGCTCGCTTCGCTCGCCTTGCTGTATGGCGGTGGTCGCATTGACGCACGACTCTGCTCCTGCTGCCACACAGCAAGGCTCGCTTCGCTCGCCTTGCTGTGCGACAGCTGTCGCATCAGGTCAGGAAGCGCGGCTCGCTTCGCTCGCCTTGCTGTGTGACAATGGTCGCAATTCGATCGCATTGTGGCGAGCGAAGCGAGCCACAATGCCTGGTTCCTACCCTGGGTTAAGGGTTGAGGGGATCTTGGGGGGGTCACAGCACGGCTCGCTTCGCTCGCCGTGCTGTTCCCCTTGGTCGCATCGAATTCGAAATCCTCACCCCCAAGCTAGTCAAAAACGATACCCATATCAGATTTTTTGGTTGGGGGAGGGGGTACAGGGGGGCTGGAGACGTGGGGGGTCACGGCACGGCTCGCTTCGCTCACCGTGCCGTTCCCCTTGGTCGCATTGCGCAATGCTCCCCCGGGTTATAGTTGAGGTCGCAATGCTCCCCCGGGTTATAGTTGAGGGGGTCTTGGGGGGTCATTGGGGGGTCACAGCACGGCTCGCTTCGCTCGCCGTGCTGTTCCCCTTGGTCGCATCGGATTCGAAATCCTCACCCCCAGGTTAGTCAAAAACGATACCCATAGCAGATTTTTTGGTTGGGGTAGGGGGTACAGGGGGGCTGGGGGCGTGGGGGATTACGGCACGGCTCGCTTCGCTCACCGTGCCGTTCCCCTTGGTCGCATTGCGGCTCGCTTCGCTCGCCGCAATGCTCCCCCGGGTTATAGTTGAGGGGGTCTTGGGGGGTCATTGGGGGGTCACAGCACGGCTCGCTTCGCTCGCCGTGCTGTTCCCCTTGGTCGCATCGGATTCGAAATCCTCACCCCCAAGTTAGTCAAAAACGATACCCATATCAGATTTTTTGGTTGGGGTAGGGGGTACAGGGGGGCTGGGGGCGTGGGGGATTACGGCACGGCTCGCTTCGCTCACCGTGCCGTTCCCCTTGGTCGCATTGCGGCTCGCTTCGCTCGCCGCAATGCTCCCCCGGGTTATAGTTGAGGGGGTCTTGGGGGGTCATTGGGGGGTCACAGCACGGCTCGCTTCGCTCGCCGTGCTGTTCCCCTTGGTCGCATCGGATTCGAAATCCTCACCCCCAGGTTAGTCAAAAACGATACCCATATCAGATTTTTTGGTTGGGGGAGGGGGTACAGGGGGGCTGGGGGCGTGGGGGAGTCACGGCACGGCTCGCTTCGCTCACCGTGCCGTTCCCCTTGGTCGCATCGCGGCTCGCTTCGCTCGCCGCAATGCTCCCCCGGGTTATAGTTGAGGGGGTCTTGGGGGGTCTTGGGGGGTACATTGGGGGGTCACAGCACGGCTCGCTTCGCTCGCCGTGCTGTTCCCCGCGGTCGCATCGCGGCTCGCTTCGCTCGCCGCGATGCTCCACCCGAAAAAAAAGGTCAAATATAGGCCAATTTTCGGTTTTTCCTAAAAAAAGGGGGTCTGGGGGGCAAAAGGGGGCAAGTTTTTTTTGTCATTCAAAACCATTTACCCTCCTCTACATGACTGTGAAAAAAAATTTCTTCCAAACCTATCCGTTTTGGAGATGGAAAGGGGGGGCAAAAAAGGGGGTCAAAGGGGGGGTTCCAATTTTTTTTCTTCCAAAACGAAGAGAAATTCCTATACGACCCCGCAATCAGAACCCCTCTATCGCGACGCATCCGGTAGCACACTCAAAAGGGGGGTCCGGGGGGCAGGGGGGGGGGCGAAATTTTCTATGCAATCAAAATCACTTGTCCCCCTCTATACAACCCCCATAAAAAAATTAAGAAATATGGCTCCACGTAGGAGCCCCCCCTGAGGGGGGGGTCTTGGGGGGGCAAATCTCAAAAAGTCGGAATTTTCCCTAGGAGACTTTTACCTCCCCTATACGATTCCGTAAAAAAAAACATACCTTTCCATCCACCATCAAGGCGAACAATTATGTCAATCAGTCAATCAGTGAATCAGTCAGTGGTAATTTAGCTTTATATATATAAATAATATTAGATATTATAGTGAGATATCACTGCAAAGCAAAGCCCTTACTTTACCACTTTGTATTTCTCTGTATGGTCGTCTGTCCACGTTCCTACACATAGATGCTCGGATAGAATCGAATTAGAAAAACGCGGGATATCCCACAAAAATGGCGTTGGGTGCTAAATTGGCTACCTCCGCCAGCATTATTTATTTATTTATTTATCTTTCAGGTACTCTGCGCGGTGGTACAAAGTATTTCGCAGTGAGTTGGTTTATTGGTTAAATTGTTTTTTTCTTAAAGTTTTATTTCGATTGTCATTATCTTGATTTTAAGTTTTACCTAATGTACTATTTGATTGTAAGAGGGATCTAGTGTGATGTGATGTAACGGATGGCTACATCACACATCTTCATGTTATTGTTTCTACACCTGAAAATTCTAGAATTAAGAATTCTAGAAAAGTGTAGGTCTGAATTAAAAAAATAATGGTTTTTAAACCAGAAAAGCGCGTGCGATGCCGCGGATAGAAGCTACTTTTCAATCAATGAAAACCGTTTGGTACCGTTACGTCGTCCTTCCATAATACGCCTGCACTGCACTCTATCCAGCCATCAGTGTTGACGGACATCCATCTCGATTAGCGAGATTGACGGCCAAGAGTGCCCTCCTCGCTGATTTTTGTCACTAACTCGCAGTTTTGTCAATATTCGCAGTTTTTGACAATAAATCGCAGGTTTAGTTCGAAAATTATTACGTTCGACAATTAAAGTGGAAAAGGTACTATTATAGTTAAACTTTACGTTACATTTGGAAGAGAAAGTATGAAGTTTCGTCACTATAATTATTTTGTTTTTATTATTTTATTTTATAATTGGGTTTATTAGCACGGCTGGTCATTCAGTATCACTCATTATAGTAATGAGTGATACTGAATGACCAGCCATTGCTACTCATTGGTTTATTTAATCTTGTTTTTTATTTACCACGACTTGAGCGCCGAACGCAACCTTGTATAAAATCGGGAAAAACCTTTTCAAGATCGAAAATTGCGAAAATAAATTAAAAGCAATTCTAGTCTTATAATGTAGTAAATTTAGTCTTCTTTTAAAACGTCATGAGTGGGTACGATGAAAAACAGCCCTTTAGGGTTATAATCGTCAAAATGTTTGCGCATTCATAGATTTTTGACGAAATTGCGTTCGGTACTCGAGGTAACAAACTTGGATTGCTCACTGGGCAAACATCATACAAATCTCAAATCAAAGCTCTATCTTCCGTCAAAGCCCGTATTTGTCGCAATAAATTTACTTCACTACTACTGACGCGGGCTTAAAAACTACCGGATTTATCGCAAGCTCTGAAGTATAGATTTCCTGACTATACTACTGATATTGATGGGGCGAAGCTAGTAGGTACCTAAGAAAGTGCAAACGTGTGTGTGGTGTCACAGTCTTACCGGAATAGATAGCGTCCCTGGAGTCCGCTGTCCGTCATGTCAGCAATTAGCAACGTGTGTGTTACCTTAGCTTATGGGCTGATTTGTAGTGGATGGGGATCGAGATAGAAAACTTGACAAACTGCCTAACCTATAATCATTATACGCATCTGGATTGAGGCCTGACAGATAGTAGAGAGCTCCATCGGTAGGTAAATTTTAAATACAAACTTTTAAAGACGTTTTAATGAAAATTAAACTTGCTACAATATGAGACTAGAATTACCTCTGTAAACCCAATAGTTTCCGAGATACGAGTTAATTTAAAACCTTTCGAAAAATCACAACTACCGGATTTATCGCACCCCTGTCCGTCATGTCAGCAATTAGCAACGTGTGTAAAGTGTGTACCTAGCTTATGGGCTGATTTGTAGTGGATGGGGAGTGGAATGAGAAAATTTGACAAACTAACCTATCATCATCACCCCTATTCGGATTTTAGGCCTCATGGATAGTAGAATGGAGGTCCATAGGTAGAAAAAGTTTAAATCCAATTTCTAAAAATGCAGAAATATTCTACAGATGTATGTATTATGTACAGGATGGTTCGCCGGTTTCATGAATACCACGGGACAAATGTTTGTACGATCTGCAGATATTTGTTTCTATATATAAATATAAATAATAAAAAAAAAGTCTTTTATATCCTACAAATTATCAACTTTACATTGTTTTTTAGAGTTTTTAAACCAGTAGTGCATAATTTATAATGCGGTTAACTAGTTTGTTAAGATTTCTGCTTTACTTGTTAACTAATCTCTTATTTGAAATTCAAATATACTATATATGTATACTCGGCCATATTTCGCGAAGAACCGACGGCCGCTGGGGCAAACGTGTTCTTGAGTGGAGACCACGACTCGGTAAACGTAGTGTAGGACGCCCTCCGACCAGGTGGGATGACGACTTGCAAAAGATTGCAGGTGGATGCTGGATGCGGCAAGCTGATGACAGGGCGCAATGGCGCTCATTGGGGGAGGCCTATGTCCAGCAGTGGACTGATATAGGCTGATGATGATGATGATGATGTATACTCGGCAATTTATTGCACTGAGAAATTGCAGCAAGGCAAATATACTGCGCTATATTGATCAACAAAATTGCCGGCAACATGCAACTATAACCCGTTTACAGGCACCTTTAGAATAGGACATAGCCGCAAAACTATTTTCTTTTTTGACATTTAGAAGAGTGTTAACAATAAGACTAGTACATTGACGAGTACCACATACTAGTGTACACTTTTATTCCAATCGTCTCAGTCTCAGTATATTATACCTTTTGTAACTCAAATGTATTGTATTGTAACTATGTATATTGATATGCTAAACATAATTTATGACGACCGATGTGGCGCGGTGGGCGAAGGCCCGCCTGCGACGCAAGAGGTTGCGGGTTCGATTCCCGCCTCGGAACAAATGTGTGTACGATCTGCAGATATTTGTTTCGGGTGTTCTGGTCATTTTCTATGTATAATAAAAAATATCTATCTATGTAATGTATTGTATTATGTATATCAGTTATCTAGTACCCATAACACAAGCTCTGCTTACCATGGGGCTAGATAATGCTGTGTGAATTGTCCAGCATTATTTATTATTTATTTATTGTTGTAAACTGTTGTTCGGTTCACCAAACCACTACCTATATATATATATATACACCTTCTTTTTGTATCTTCAAGTTCAAGTATACACTTACTTTAATTTTAACTCAGTTTATACTTGAACACGCCTTTCTATGTACTATATATATACTTTCATATTTGTTGTTGTATAATTTGTTACGTAGGCGCTGTTTTTATCATTGTGCGCTACCTGCTACTGATTGTAGGAATCGGCGGAAGATCAGCGCTGCGTGTATTGGTTCTACCAGTACCCGTAGCGTTCATGCTGAGCCATTTCCTAAATTTTAGCTACAATAAATAAATAAATAAATAATGCTGGACAATTCACACAGCATTATCTAGCCCCATGGTAAGCAGAGCTTGTGTTATGGGTACTAGATAACTGATATATATAATACAATACATTACATAGATAGATATTTTTTATTATATATAGAAAACGACCAGAACACCCGGAACAAATATCTGCAGATCGTACACACAATTGTTCCGAGGCGGGAATCGAACCCGCAACCTCCTGCGTCGCAAGCGGACCTTCGCCCACCGCGCCACATCGGTCGTCAAAACAATCCGCATAGTATAGCTACCAAATGTACTTTTATAACTCGTTTTAAGATCTTGTATGTGTGATTGGTTGTAGTTAAAAATAAAATCTATTTCTTTCTATTTCTTCTTTCTTTACATTATAATTATTATTACTTCCTAAATACAAATACAAAATATTTATTTCTTTAACTTCATCATCATCCTCATCATCAACCTATATTAGTCCACTGCTGGATGAGGGCCTCCCCCAATGAGCGCCATAGCGCCCTGTCTTCTTTAACTTAATGTACAATAAATATAACAGTGTTTGAGATTCCCTTTTAAGTAAAAGAAATATCTGTGTTAGGGAATCTCGCTCTTCCAAAATAAATCATATAAAAGTAGAAGTTAAGAAATCGCTCTTAGCGATAAGGCCGCCCATTGTGCATCTGTATCTTTGTTTGTTTGTTCTTTACTGTTTTTTTTCTGTGTTTGGTGTGCAATAAAGCGTATTTGTATTGTATTAAGTTACGTAAATTAGATGTACTACCACAGAACTATAACAACTGTGGATGGTACATACCTAGTAGTAAATAAATGTCATTACTTCACTACACGCTTCTAATGTCATCCAAATACGACATAATAAAAAAAATACTTACACTTCTTTTTTATCTGGGATGGTGACGAAGAAAAGCTTTACATTTCCTTCTACCGTGTACAAGTATATACTTAAACACGCGAGCTAAACTGATTTTTTTTGGCAAGACGGAGCAAATAGTTGAAAAACAAAAAAAAAAACAGTCTCAACCTCGCAAATGAGTTTTGGCGCCAAAACCGTGACTCTTGGGAGTTAAAAGAGCCATTAGTATTCATAATTAACTTTTATTTTATAAAAATCCACTTATCCTACATCTACACCCCGCAAAGCGAAAATTTAATGGCGTCCAAAAACAATTTAATTGCATCATCTGTACAGCATTAGCCATAAGATAATAAAAAAGATAGATATGGAACTCCAAGATAACCTAAGTATAGGTTTGACTAAGATCAAATCATTTAAGTTTAAAAGGTATGGAAAGCTTTTAAATTTTCCAGGCTAAACATAATCATCATTCTAGCCTAGTGAGTTCTAGTGTTTGCGTGATCCTAATCACGCACTCACCTTATGCCTCCTTTCCTTTCTCCATTATGAATAATTACATAAATAAATAATATATACAGTACACAATAAATAATATATACAGCACATTAAACACAGCATCATCTAGCCCAAAGCAATGGAAAACTTTTTATATGGGGAGGTACTAGATGACTGATGACTAATACAATACATTAATTATTTTTATGATACATAGAAAAAACCCAGAACACCCGGAACCAATATTTGCATATAGTACAAATGTTTTATTTTTTAAATCATTATTATATCCTTGAAATGTATTAGTGCCCATGCCATGGGATAGAAATAACCTTAAAATGTTTCCATAGAATGCGTGCTATTTCGCTGGTAGGTCTTAATAAATAACGCTTTTAACTTCCACAGCGAGTTTTCACATCTATACCAAATTAGTAAACGTCAAGAGCGAAAAATATAAGCGCTACGCCCTCTGGCGGCCGGAAATGAAAGCCGCGCCGAGGAATTTGACGTAACAACAGCTTTGTGTGCTGAATCCGCTGAATTCGCTGAATTGTGCGGCGCGGTCCCGAATCGCACTGCGCTCGAGATTAGAAATTATACTTATATTATTATTGAGAAATTACAGTTTGGTTTGATATTAGATATTTTATTGGTTAGAACTGTAAATTTTTTCTGCATGAGCGTAAAAACTGCATTGTCGTAGCAGATTTATGACATCTTAAGGGTTCTTAAGGGCAATCGGACAATTAAAAGCTGTGTTTTGTGAGCTGCGCAAAGCTACCACCCAGTACAAAAATATGCATTCAAATATGGACTTAAACTCTTTATTTTTAGATACTTTTTACAGTGAGATGACATGAAAATGGCTTCCCAAAAGCTTCAAACGAGTGGTGCGCGAGTTCTCTGTCGTCTGATGCCGTTAATATAAAATACATCTAAATGTTACGAGTTAGAGCCCATACTTGAATGCACATTCTTGTGCTACGCTGCTGCCGTGCTTTTCGTGTGCGAAGCTTGAAGTTTCACGTATCACACTAATATTATAAATGCGGAAGTATGTATGTTTAAATGGATGGATGTTTGTAATTTCTTCACGCCAAAACTTTTGAACAGTCGGGCAGAAATTTTAAATAGATGTAGCTATAGGCAACTTTTGATATCATAAATCCTTATCATCCTTAAAAAGTTTCCGTAAAAAAACCATGCAAGGCCGCGGCCAGGATCTAGTACCGACCTAAGTAAACTTATGTCAAAACAGATATAAATAAAAAGTTATAAGTACGTCCGATTTTTTTAAAATAAAGATACGATCATTTGAATTGCCAGAATTTTCCCCTACCTTGTGGGAAAATTTATGTTTGCTCCGTCGTCTGTAACTTCGGTTGTCTATCAATTGATATTTTTCGATGTGATTTTAGGTAACACTACAGAGTATAAAACAAAGTCGTTTCTCGCTGTCTCTCTGTCCCTATTTATGCTTAGATCTTTAAAACTATGCAACGGATTTTCATGTTTTGTGTGGTATAATAAAGTGTTTTATATTTATCTATCTAGGTTTTTTCAACTCAGCATATGGATATAATAAGAGGCGATTAAGGGAATCTACCAGATTAAGGACAGTAGCTTATTCCTGTGTATTTTTAACACTTACACTGCGATCGCCAATCCACCGACCAACCGTCGAGATTGTAGCAAAACCTCTATGTTTTAGGGAGGTACGTGCACTGATGAGGAACTGTTTACCTAAGTTTTTAGGTTAGTACGCCATTATGACGACCGATGTGGCGCGGTGGGCGAAGGTCCGCCTGCGACGCAGGAGGTTGCGGGTTCGATTCCCGCCTCGGAACAATTGTGTGTACGATCTGCAGATATTTGTACCGGGTGTTCTGGTCGTTTTCTATGTATAATAAAAAATATCTATCTATGTAGTATTATGTATATCAGTTATCTAGTACCCATAACACAAGCTCTGCTTACCATGGGGCTAGATAATGCTGTGTGAATTGTCCAGCATTATTTATTTATTTATTTATGTTTCTGCGATTTGTTTGGTGTAGTCAGCGTTATATTTACTTCCTTAAAATCGCCTTATTTCTAAGGTTTAGATTATAATAAACCAGTAAAACCCTGAGCGTAATCCTCAAGTTATGGCGGAGATTGTAAAATAAAAGCTTGCATTTCGTCACGTCAGCTGATTATATTAATTTCACGGTGAGTGCTGGCAACACTGGAGATACCAGCCGGGCTAGCACTAAAATGAACGAATGAATGAACATATTCTTACCAAATTAATGAGTTCTCTGACTTTTTAGGACTAATGATCACAAATGAGTATGTATTGAAATGATAAGCTAGTTTTAATTACTGTAAATAATGCTTGACAATCAGCCTCATCTAGCCCCAAGCTAAGTAGAGCTTGAGTTATGGGTACTAGATGACAGATATGTTTGACTTTTTGAATAAAAAGTATTTGATTTTTTGAATATTTGTTATGAGGCGTCAAATAAACTTCTGAAATACCGTTACTTTTGTTTCATCAAGTGGATTGTTCAGCATTATTTATTACTAATTGCGCCCCGCGGCTTAGCCCCCGTGGAAATCTATGATTCAAATAGTATATAAACCTTCCTCTTGATTTACTCTATCAATTGAAAAAACCGCATCAAAATCAAAACCCTTTGCGTAGTTTTAAAGATTTAAGCTTTCCCTATGTATCGGAAAGACAGAGAGCGGGAAGCGACTTTGTTTTATACCATGTAGTGAATAAGCATATCAGTCATCTAGTATCCATAAAACAAGCTCTGCTTAGCTTGAGGCTAGCTAGATGATGCTGTGTTAATTGTCCAGCATTATTTAATTATTATTTATACCTTGGTCATGGTGTTTTACGACTTCAAAAATAAGGAAAAAAACAAAAGTTACCGATGTTCTACAAAAAATTCAAAATCTCAAATGGAATTGGACCGGCCATACTATCAGAACAAATAAAGGAAAATGGACGAAAGATGTGATGGAATGGTATCCTAGGAATGGAAAAAGAAGAAAGGGACGTCAAATCAAGAGATGGGAAGATGACCTACCAAAAGGATGGAGAAGACTGGCTCGTGACAGAGATGATTGGAAGAAGCTAGGGGAGGCCTATGTCGAAGGACACCCTGACCAACAAACTGGTTGCTGAAGAATCAAGTTAGGTCATAGATGATAGGATTAATAAGATACTTACTTTTTACTAATACTTTATTTTACATTACTTTGGTCAGTGAATAAAGGCTTTTTTTATTTTATTTATTTATCATGGTGTTGTAACACGCGTATCGTAAAATGTCGGCATCTGACAGCAAGTGAGATATCTGCATCATGCCGTTTTATTGCAGTGAGGCAGATACTCTTGCCAATAGATAAAACTTCGCAGATCATATTCAACGATATGTCGGGTTGAAACGGAGTGGTGGTCAGCATTTTTAGTACGTGGTTATAACCCGTGCGCTACGTGGATCGAACCATTTCAAAGTAAATAATATACTTACTTAACATTTTTGGTTAGATTCGGTCGTTTTTAAAATGGTCAAAGTTAAAGTCAAGTTTTAAATTGGAATGGAGGTGTTAAAAAGGGACCTTTATGCAAGACCATATGCACTTTATTTTTTATAATATCTTGATAATGTGGCAAAGCACATGTGACTGAAAGCAGTACGGAGATAAACTCACATTGAAAAAATAACAAATCGTTTTCGGAAGGCCTTGCTGAAGAACTTTTTCGGACACAAGCTTTATGAATCCGTATCAGCCCACCGTTGAGTGTTCTCCAACAGATAACTTATTGTTCGGTTAGAAGCTGTAAAATCACACTAATAATATAAATGAAAAAGTTTTTTTTTTCATGATTCGTTTGTTACCTCTTCACGCCGAAACAATTAAATGTTTGTTTGTTAGGTTTCAAATTTTGATTTGCTTGGCCATGGAATAAAATATAATCTTTTTTCCCCGCTAAAATTCGTGCAATGTTGCGGGCGAAAGCTAGTTTTTCCTGTCTGGGAAAAATAAAACAATTATCTTTGTATTATTTATTTAATAAGCAAGGTGATGGCTTTATCATGCATCATATGGCCCACCATATGATATTTTTCGATGAATTTCACTCATATGATGCACCAGCACCATATGAGTGTCCATTATTTGAGTGAGGGTCATTTGTAAAATACTTTTTTGTGAATTGAATATATGGGGTTCTTTCAATAAATGGGTTTTCACCTTCCGGATATCCGGTGTTAGCCATTGGGGTAATGCCACTACACTTGGCGCCATCAGATTTAATTCCCTTAGCTGAGACACTGAATTCGCTATTTTTAGTACGACGACCTCTCCCAAACTTGATTATAACCATGGCAATGTGTATATTGTAGGTCACTATGGGCATGTCTTCAACATTAACCTTAACGTAGACAATGTCTATGCAATTTGGTTTCTGAAATTATCATTAAGTTTTATTCGATTTATTTATGTAAATTGATGATGGGCTGAATATTGGAGGAGAGCAAGAATTTGCAAATCATACAACGATTTATACTCGTACCACGACGGGAATCGATCCCTTCATGTGGCTCTAGTGATTCTTACGCCCACTGCGCCATAAAGGTCCTTTTCTTTGAAACATGGAGCCAAATTCCTCTAAATTATTCACTTTATCATAACAATAGTTTATTGTAGATTGGGAGAACCACAATAGTGACTAGAATACATCAGTCTTCTAAAAAGTTTGATTATGCATAAAGTTATAGACATTAGTCTATAATACGCCACCGTCATACCTGTACTTTAGCTACGTGTCCATCCAAAGGTTGCCTGGAAGAAATCGCTCTTAGCGATTTCTCGACCCATTGTGCATCTGTATCTTTGTTCTTTACTGTTTTTGTTTTTCTGTGTTTGATGTGCAATAAAGCGTATTTGTATTGTATTGTATTGTGTAAACATTGTTTAGAATAAAACCTTTTAAAAATAGTATCATCTCAGAATGACACATTATGGCATTATACCTTTAATGAAAGAAAGTAAAGATGGAGGGACGCGTATCAAAAGTTTCAAGGCTGAACCCATAACTAACGTATTATAACCAATCATGTATCGAATATATTATACAATAATAAAATATATTATACATATATTAATAAGAAATTCTAGATAGTGCTTGCGGTGCTATATGCACGGATAGATTGCATATAGCACCGCAAGCACTATCTAGAATTTATTTCATCTATGGACGATTCTGCGCAATACCATTGTCATAGTAAAGCGATTGGATAGCAGAATTCGGCCGTCATGAGGTATATATATATATAACTTACGCTAATTTGTACTCGCTTTTCTAGCATGTAAGAAGGGATGATTCCCTTTTCTTCCATGATGGATTCGGAACCACTTAAGTTGGACCCAAACTCCCATTCGAGTCCAGAACATTCCAACGCTGTATAAAGCAACACCACGACAGCCAAGTAAACTACAGGCTTCACCATTATTGGCAACGAAATGATATGAAATGGTTAAAGGTGTTAGAAAAATAATTAAATCGGAAATTGTTGGACGAAATAACTCAATCAAGAATTTGTTGATTAGGTTGAAGGCTGTTTGATTATTTTTGACCGTGCTGTTAAATGTTAATTAAGAAAACTAATTAAGTTGGACAAAGCAAGTAAGGACTGAGCAAATTAGGGTTAGCTGAAATAGGTTGCCGCTAAATATATGAGGATCTACTGAAAAAAAAAGCCCTGGAAGTATCCTAAAAGAAATAGATTTCTTAACTATTCTCTACCAAATAGACTATTTTTGATGAGGATCCACGTGATCGAAGCCGCGTGAAGAAGCCAGTTTATCACACTAATATTACAAATGCGAATGTTTGTATTCGATGGATGGATTCAATGTTTGTTACTTCTTCACGCCAAACTACTAAACGGAATGCGGCGAATTGAAGTGAATTTGCCTGGAAGAGATCGCTCTCAGCGATAAGTCCGTCCTTTATACTTCCTCTATTCTAAGTATTTATTTCTGTATTGTTTCCTGTTTTGTGTATACTAAAGTGTTTTCTTTTAATATTGTAGATAGTACATAGTACTGTAAAAAATGCTTGATTCCTTTTATTTAAAATGCTATATTACTAAGGAAAATAATAAAACCTACGATTAAGCCTTTTGATCGGTATCGTTAAATTAAGTGTGATTTTTTTACCATTTGGCGGGTTCGATTTCCAGTTCAGACAGGCGATTATTCAAAAATCTTTGAATGCAGTTTAAATTTTTTATAACATCAAAATGAATTCTTCTTTCAGTGAAATTTTCTATCTACAATATCAAGTTAATAGCTGCGGTAGTTGCTGAGAAAGACTAAAGAGGGAAAAAATGACAGACTAAATGAGACCTCAGGGTTATGGAACCGATCTCGGAAGCTGAAGGTACTTTCCCTCCATGTGGCATGGCTGTGGGACGCACTGTTTATCTATCCTTTGCAAAATATTACGATGAAAAATATTTAGTAAGTTCAAAGTTCAAAGTCTTTATTTGTAAACATGGGTCACAAAGATGGAAGAGTAGTAAATAGTAAGCACCATACATGTTTTGCCTAAATTTTTTTTATTTTTTAATTTTTTTTTTTTTAAATATAGGGCATGCAAATATAGTCAGTACAAGAGTCTAGTTAAGAACAAATTAAGTTACATATTTATGCATTGAGAATATTAAATTACAAATATATTAACAGTTAAATTAGTAAAATAATAATTAATTAGTACATTCAATTAACTCATTCATCAATATTTATGTTCTTATCTAATAAAAAGTCATTTATGTTATAATAACATTTTGATGTCAGTACTTTATAAAGTTTGTTCTTAAATAATGTCATTGAGTTAAGCAAGCTATAGTAAAAAAGGTCTAAGTTTAAGTGACGTTTCGCCCGCGTCGACGTCCTGGAGTAATCGCGTGGCGATGGCTCTCCACGATACTGAAGGGTCTTGAGAAGCTCTTGGGCCAAGTTGGTGAACCAAGTATATGTAGTAGCTAGCTGTGTTTCGGGTCTGTTACTGATTAGATGTTAAGACGAACAAGGTTCATTTATTCTAAATATACGTTTTTAAGATTCTAACTATACTACTACGCGGTATTTTCCAATATTTTTTGTAAGCAACGGGGTAGCAAACACAATAAAAATATTGGTGGAAAATATTTTACGACATACCTATTATATTTACATACCCTACTAATATTATAAACGCGAAAGTTTGTGAGGATGTTTGTTGCTCTTTCACGCAAAAACTACTGAATGGATTTAGATGAAACTTCACAATAATATACCTTACATAACAGAATAACACATAGGCTACAATTCATAAAGATATATTGTACCTATATTATCCAAAATATCTATCACCACACGGGTGAAACCGCGGAGCGCAGATAGTAACTAAAATAAATTATTAATTAGGTAGGTAGTTCGTGCATTGCATTTTATTATTTTATTTCGTTGTTCCTTCATTTGCTGTTGTTAACATAGATTTTATATATTGCGTAGGTTGTTAAAAAATTACAAAATATTTGCTAACTGCACATAGGTTACATCTCAAGTCAGTTCGTATATCAGATTTCGTCAATTTTGCATCCATAAATGTCTCTAACATAAAATATCTTGGATCCTTTACTAGAACTAACACTTCGCTATTCATAGAGTTACTTTACTTCTTTTTCCCTTACCTTAGCTTGCTTGCTTAGTTTTAAAATATCATCCGCTCTAAATTATTAAGAAGCACCGACTATAGCTCTATGATACTATAAGGCTTTCAATTAGGATTATAATACCTACGGATTTTAGCCCAAATACCTTAGGGTCAATTCACACCGGAGTGCAAGCGGCCGGCAGCGATGCAGCGATCGTTAGTAATGTCCAACTGGTGTCAAATAATTGGAATTTTTTTATGGTATACTTTTTTTTCTGTTTCAGACACTAAAAGTGTTTGCAGCGTCGCTGCCAGCCGCTGATATCTCGGTGTGGATTGAGCCTCAGTTATTGTATAATTCTTTAATTAATAAAATATGAATTCAATTGACACATTTATCAAACTAAAAAGTAAACAGCCAAAAATATTCTCTCTCGTGAAAAATTACATCTCCTTAACAAAAGCACATCTGTCCATCGACACTCTTTCTATCCAACAACACCGATGAATATGTCCGGCCAAACGGGCATAGAGATGTTTCCTTGCGATGGTTCGCAGCAGAAAAGAGTTCTGCCTTGGTTGAGCGTGCCGTCTATACACGAAGATCTTATATCCTTTAGTATGATATTAGGGTTAGCTAACACCGAAACGCGGCCGGCCGCGACGCCGCGCGTACTGGTAGTCAAAATTAAACTTTATTTACTTCGCAAAAGTATACAAATTGATGCAAGCGCGGCGCTGCGGGGAGTTTTCGTATTATGTCAATAAAATTTGTACCTTTTTGCGTAGTAAATAAACTTTTATCTTGAATCAAAGTGCGCGCAGCGTCGCGTCACGTCGCGTCTCGTTGTGAACTGGCCTTTAGTTATTGTATGACATTGGGATCAGAACCACAGATTAGGTAATATTACATCAGTACCTACCTTCACTTACGTGATGTCGATAGATACCAATCGCATCGCATATGCAATCTAGAAATAATGAAGAGGTCGTTCCACGATACTCGCCGCAAAGGATAGTGGGGTAAATAAGGCCCTTATTAAAACCATCGGCTTACTTTAAATATTCATGGCCTTATGAGCCCCCGATAAGGAAAGGGTTAACTCAGGTAATGAACACCTTGAATTAATGAGACCTTAATTCTGTCGTCATTTATAATTGCAGTTGATGTGAAATTGCGTAATCAACGTAATGTCTTTAAGCTTTGCAGTGCCAAATTATTATGGACCCATTAAACTTCATCAAAATAGGAGTTCGTTTAGTGGTACTTATCCAAGAAGCTCGTTTAATTCCAGCTCGTTTGGTGTCAAATACGTTAGTTGTTAAGACTAAGCGATTATAGAAACCATTAAAAAAACAGACATTTTTGTATCAATGCAATATCACCCCAGTTTACGCCTAAAAATATTTTAAATAGCTGGAAAATATAAAGCCCTTCAGCTTCCATATTCTATTTTTGTAATATTACCTTATGTATCATCATCATCAGCCTATATTAGTCCACTGCTGGACATGCCTCCCCCAGTGAGCGCCATAGCGCCCTGTCTTCAGCTTGACGCGTCCAACATCTACCTGCAGTCTTTCGCAGGTCGTCATATCACCTGGTCAGAGGGCGTGCTTGAGTAGAGACCACGACTCGGTAAACGTAGTGTACGTTTACCGAGTCGTGGTCTCCACTCAAGAACACGTTTGCCCTGGCGCGAGATATGGCCGGCCCACTGCCACTTCCTTCCACCTTATGGATAAATTATCGTTTTTCCAACATATGGCATATGCCCGCTCTCCCCTCTAAAAGTCATAAATAAAACCGCCAACTTAGAGGTAAAAATGTTCATTACATTATTATCTAAACCGAGCAGATCCAGCTAGTCTTCTTGTAATGTTACAAACATTTTAATTATCCTCTACCATTACACAGCCTCCCCACCTGGTAGGTCCATGACGATAAAAAACACAGATACAGGGATAGAAGCGAAATAAGAAGAAAACATTTTATTTATACCTTAGAAAAACGCGTATACTCACGGACTTGTAGTTTCCTTAAGAATTCAGAAGTGAAGATCAATAACTTGCACACATTTTTATTTACTCTGCTTGTATCCTATTTCTTTAAGGCGAATCGTATTATAAAATCATTTATTTAGAATAATTTATACAGAAAATACAGTATACATAAGTAATTTTGTGCCATTACAACCACAAACAAAAATGAAATGAAGGCGAGATCTTGGTTGATTTCTATAAAAACTTAAAAAAAAAATCATATCTCAGAAACTGTGTTACAGTTGCCGAGATATGATTTTTTTTAAAGTTTCAGAACATTGGATTTCCCGGACAAATGGAGCATTAGCATGTAGAGTAATGTCAGTTATTGTGTCAATTATTAAGTACCTATAACTCAAGCTCTGCGCAGCCTTATATTTATTTATTTCATCTTGCTTCAGGGCGCATTAACACACACCTAATGACCAGACGACCGATGTGGCGCGGTGGGCGAAGGTCCGCCTGCGACGCAGGAGGTTGTGGGTTCGATTCCCGCCTCGGAACAAATGTGTGTACGATCTGCAGATATTTGTTTCGGGTGTTCTGGTCGTTTTCTATGTACATATAATAAAAAATATCTATCTATGTAATGTATTGTATTATGTATATCAGTTATCTAGTACCCATAACACAAGCTCTGCTTACCATGGGGCTAGATAATGCTGTGTGAATTGTCCAGCATTATTTATTTATTTAATATGTGTACGTAGGTACCAACGATTTCCTCGTTGTTACGTATACAGAGTACACGTACACTCTGTATACGTAACAACGAGGAAGCGTGTTTAGTTGGTGGAGTATCACATCTATCGTGACTAGTCGCTGCCACAGCATGATCTCGCAGTCAGCACAACTCTTGATTAGCTGTGCCGAAACAGCAACGTTTTTATTTTTACTTAATTAGGCGACCCGCTTCAATGGGCGTTTTGAGCACAGCCTTTAATAAAAATACTATTATTTTTGCTACTCACGGGAAAAGTCCGCTTTGCTTTGAACAGCGTGGAAATTGAATTTTTAGAAAATACAACCTTTATGCGCTCAGTGGAAAATGCATTATTTTTATGGAGAAAACACGTTTTTGTGATCTGCAGAAGGCTACGTACTAACGGTAGGTAAGTACACTGTATTTTTTATGCAACCTTTTATAGTCTGTTTTTACCTATCGACGACGAAACTGTTTGATATCGAGACAAACAGTAATTAACCTCGTTTCATCAAGATCTGGTATAAAATGTACCGATTTTCATCCACCCGAAACCTAAACTGACTCTTCAGGTACGTTGGAGGTGGGTGAAACTCGGTGAAAATAGCATTAGAAAAAAAAAACATTTCTTAGCCATTGTAGAGGTATATGACAGATTATTTCTCTGTTCTGACGGGACGATAATCTGCTAAAATCTGCTGACAGATACTGGATGCATCAAGCTGAAGACACTATGCTCAATATGGGAGGTCTATTATGTTCAAGAGACGTGCATTGGCTAATGAATATTAATTGTTTGCGTTTGTTTGGTAGCTTGCAAATGTTAGACTATACAATGACCTCTGCCGACCTCAAAGCCGTCTATGGGTCCAATCACTGGTCCTGGTTCGGCTACATTAATTGTGCATTACTGTGAAAGCTACACGCCATCGCCACTTTGTGCAAAAAGCCATTGATAAGATCGGGGCACACTGGTAGAGACTAAAATTTTGCGAAAACTTATCTTCTCGGTAATGATTTTCGGGATATCGATATTTAAGCTAAGGGTGTTATCGAACCTGTTAGCAGAATAATCTTGTTTTTATTTTTGACAATTTTATGCTACGCTACAAACGTGCTACGCTTCAAATTCTTAAAACTTAAATTGGCTTGGAAATAATGAGATATATTTATCTCACATAATTTCCAAGTTAATGCACACTAACATTTTATTCTTTATAACTTTCAATCAAGAATCAAATATCAAATACAATGGATTAATAAATAAGCAAAAAAGTGTCAAATTCTTAAAATTAAATTTTAATTGGAAATTATGTTATATAAATACATATATTACGTGTAACATAATAAAAATAAAATGTTAGAGCGTGTCTTTTTAATAAGCCTACGAAACACCTCAACTAACTTTGTACAACACTGAAGCCACACATAACTTTGTACATTTCGTGGTAGAATTTACATGAACTCTGTAAAGTGTTGCAACATTTAGAGTTAAACTGTAAAAAAAACTGAGCTTAACATTAAAATCTTAGAAATAAAATTATAGTGATGGTTATCTGAAGTGATATGAGATAATACAATACAATACAAATACGCTTTATTGCACATCAAACAACAAAAACAGCAAAGAACAAAGATACAGATGCACAATGGGCGGCCTTATCGCTAAGAGCGATTTCTTCCAGGCAACCTTTGGATGGACACGTAGCTATAGTACAGGTATATTAAAGGTATTTTACAGTTCACTTAGTTATATTTATTTTAGTATACTAACAACTCAGGGTTGTTAATATACTCAGATTATTTAGAGACACTAGATTTTATTATTGTATGTTCCTGGCGCATTCAATCTGTCTTCGCAGCAAAAGATCAAGAGTGCACACAGCCTTACAGTATCGT
Source organism: Eupithecia abbreviata (assembly GCA_943735965.1). Classification (NCBI taxonomy): domain Eukaryota; kingdom Metazoa; phylum Arthropoda; class Insecta; order Lepidoptera; family Geometridae; genus Eupithecia; species Eupithecia abbreviata. Next base: position 5,145,530 of record OX030991.1, on the reverse strand, counting down.
TCAGCCTCCTCCGATTCGGGCATCTGAGTAAAAACACACATTTGTAGAAATTATCGGCCACAGCTGAGCGCTGAATGGGGAAATAATGACCTCCGAATCGGTTCAACGTACATTATATCTACGTATATATACGGCTAGAAAGGTCCGATTTCAACAGTAAGCGAGTTGCTGAGCTCTTAAGCTTTACTTATTGTGGCTTGATGCTGTTTCCATTACATCATATTCCATTATTATATATTCCAAGTATTCAGATAAAATAAAACCAAGGAGTATTCTACTCGTAAATTTCATTTGTCTTTTCCGATTTGAATGCCTGTATTGAAATCTGGAAAGACAAATGAAATAAAATAATGAAAAAATTAGATAAAATCATTCATTATTTTCCACTACAGTATTCGCTTGTAGCTCGAGGCTTCTTTTACATGATAACTATTCTGAACGCTTTCATTACCCAGCTTCTGCGATGGCTGCAAGAAGTGCTAGAACCTCATGTGAGCGTGGGCAGTGACAGTGGTAGTACATCACTTTCTCTGCCCAGCCTCTGTGGTGCGACACGCAGGGGCGAGATGCGGCTACAAGCATTTTCTAATAGTATAAAACAAAGTCGCTTCCTGCTGTCTGTCTGTCTGTCCCTATGTATGCTTAGATCTTTAAAACTGCGCAACGGATTTTGATGCGGTTTTTTAAATAGATGACAGAATAATGTAGAAAAGTAACAGCATAGAACTAGGTTCTCATTCACAAGATTGCCTATTACAAACAAACTTGCAAATACATCTTAATAGATTTATTTTTAGTTAATACTAGTTCTGATTTGTTTATATTATTTGATTGTAACTTGCTGTATTAATAAAGACAATAATGTGGAAAAGTATCAGAAAAATTACTATCACTCTTGGACTAGGTTCTCATTCACAAGATTGCCTATTACAAACAAACTTGCAAATACATCTTAATAGATTTATTTTAGTAAATACTAGTTCTAATTTGTTTATATTATTTGATGGTAACACGCTGTATTATTAAAGACCATAATGGGGAAAAGTATCAGAAAAATTACTATTGGACTAGGTTCTCATTCACAAGATTGCCTACAAACAAACTTGCAAATACATCTTAATAGATTTATTTTTAGTTAGTACTAGTTCTGATTTGTTTATATTATTTGATGGTAACACGCTGTATTATTAAAGACCATGTGGAAAGTATCAGAAAAATTACTATTACTCTAGGACTAGGTTCTCATTCAAAAGATTGCCTACAAACAAACTTGCAAATACATCTTAATAGATTTATTTTTCTCTGCCGACGACACCTAGATTATTAGTCTGCTCAAAACAATGTAGTGAGTGCGTAAAGAGCTGGCGGAATAGCGGGCCCATGGCGGGCCATTCAAGCCGAACAAAAGATGCCTCGCTGAGCTAATAGAAATATAAGCGGACAAGCACGAGCCCTCGCCGGCGACAGTAGTTCTAATTTATATTTATTGTTAGTTTATTTATGAACCGCGCACGAATAAGAGAGGTGATTAAAGTCTGACGTGTATATATGTTTGTCTGTCATTGATCTAATTTGGATGAGTTTTGTTTATTGAAAGGTTTTTGGATGGAAATGATTGAAAATGATTGAGGACAAGAATATTGGTACATACGTAAATTGGTTTACAGTAAAAGTGTGGCATAAGGACATTTATCAAAAAAAAAGATTGTTTAACTTTGGTATCACAGGATCTTGGCACATTTTTTTTTCTGGTGTGGGTGAAATAACGACAAAACAGCTTTTGTTCAAAATAATATGCACCCAAAATATCTTAGTTTTCAGCCGGATGATCATCTCTATAATTAACTAATGGATGAACAAATCTCTTGACACCTGTCAACTAACTAGAGGTTAAATCATTGAATAGCCAATCAGCCCACGAACGATCTATCTTTTCATAGATTTAACCGGTTATCGGAATAATATAAATTTTATAATGTCAACGAATAAATTTTATATCATTTCTTTTTGACATCGAACGTGGCAAAAATACCCTTTTGATAATATTCCTGATATTTGGATAAAAAATTGAGATTATGGTGGGACTAGAATAAAACCCGCGACCTTCCCTTCAGTATGGTAACGCTCTCCAATTAACTGGATAAATTATTTTGTCAAAGTAACAAAACTAAAGAGACCTTTCTCAGGACACTAAGAGGGTTCGATAGTTTACCAGCGGAACCCTAACAAGCCCTTGTTATTATTGGAAAGTGAGCCCAAACTTTTGTTAGCCTAATTAAGAGTAGGAAAAAATTGGGATAACGCAAGTCAGTCGTTTTTGCCGGGATGACGCATGCGCTGTGATGAAAGGCCGACGCATGGCGCAAGTTAGAAGGGATAGTGGGTTTTTGAGGTGTAGTCTTAGTAGTTCGTTGAAAATAAGTGGACAGGACTATGTTGGAACTTGGTCATGATCATGCCTTTGCTAGTCTACTGCTGGCCCTTTTTTATGAGCACCATTGATCTCTGAAATATATCAAATATTTTTCTCTTTGTTGTCACCGAATTGTCGTCCGTGACTTTAACTAGTAATTAAGGTCTTTGGCTGAAAAACAGCGCTGAATAAAATAATGTTCAGCACACGCTAAGCCAAACCCTATTTCGGCGCAGGGTCATGGAGGTAGTCTTATTTTAGTCCTAATATCACCTATTTGTGTCGTCTACCCCCATGATAAACTTCTTCTTTGTTTGTTTACTTCTATGCCTGTATTTTGTACCTGTGTCTAAATAAATGTTTTTTCTATTCTATTCTATTCTATTCTCTGTGTTCAGCTAACCACATCCAGCCTCTGATTGCTGTCTTTTGTCATCATTCCACGACATGGAATTCTATGGCGTGGGATGACGCTTGTGGGACGCTTCAACCACCTATCCTATATTGATACCTACTTGAAAACCCTGTGATTGGCCTTTGTAATTTGCTATTGTATAGGGAAGGTCATTTACAAACATCAAAGGGATTTATTTCCTTTACACCTTATACAACTCTTGGATACGTCACAAACAAATACCTAGCATAATTAAAACTAAGAATAGAATAGAATAGAATAGAAAAAACATTTATTTAGACACAGGTACAAAATACAGGCATAGAAGTAAACAAACAAAGAAGAAGTTTATCATGGGGGTAAACGACACAAATAGGTGATATTAGGACTAAAATAAGACTACCTCCATGACCCTGCGCCGAAACAGGGGTTGGCTCAGCGTGTGCTGAACATTATTTTATTCAGCGCTAAGAAATAAAGGGCAAATGCAAAAGTTAATATGTATATGTAATTCCACGGCTGGTCGGAGTTCCAGATTCTATCAGAAGTTGTTGGTCTTTGCGAGATATGGCCCGCGTACTGCCACTTGCTTGCAATTTTTTTTGGCTATGATGATGACTTCAACTGGCTCCAAAATATATATGTATATAAAAGCATATTAATAAGCTTCTTCTATAGGTTTCAGATGACTGAAGTACATAAATTTAGCTTTATAAACTCAAACTCGGAACAAATATATGCAGATCAACGATTCTAGCAGCCCACGATCAACTTCAACTTCTTGGTGAATGGCTCTGCGTCTTGATTGACAAGAGCCTATGTTCTTTCCAACAAATAAATAATAAATAATGCTGGACTATTCACACAGCATTATCTAGCCCCATGGTAAGCAGAGCTTGTGTTATGGGTACTAGATAACTGATATACATAATACAATACATTACATAGATAGATTTTTTTTTTTACTATACATAGAAAACGACCAGAACACCCGGAACAAATATCTGCAGATCGTACACACAATTGTTCCGAGCCGGGAATCGAACCCGCAACCTCCTGCGTCGCAAGCGGACCTTCGCCCACCGCGCCACATCGGTCGTCCAAATCATACTTACTACCATTACAAAAAATACAGATGTTGTCAAGAACTGCTGCCCTACAAACATAGAAGAGATAAAATATAGTTCTAGAGCGAGACAGCTTCTTACTTGAGCCTTACGCCAAAGTGATTGGAGCGTGAGACCCCGGGGCGAGAAAGGGACGCAGATATTAATAGTTATCAAACCACGCGAAATAAAATTAATATCGTAGAATCAACACGGTTTTAATCTATGAAAGTATTTTGTTAAGGTCATAGCGTTTATGAATGAATGAATGAATTAACACTTTATTGCACTTAAAACTATAAAATAACATCTTATATCTAAATATAACACATAAAAAGTACAATAGGCGGCCTTATCGCAGACACCGATTTCTCCCAGGCAACCTAGATGTGACTTATAATAAGAATAAGTTTAGAGTATTTACATGTATGTTTTTTAAAGGAAGTAACATTAAATAGCTTAGAGTTAAATGTTTATTTTACTTCATAGGAAGTAAAAATAATTACCTAGTTAGTAGGCCTTCATGTCTTTCCGCCTAGGATATTGATCTACGACATTTGCGCAAGTCAAAAGGGTATTTATTTTAGTCAAAACTATTTTGTTGCGAGTTCAATTTCCGGAGCCTTGGTATTTTGATACATATAAAAAATATCTATCTATGTAATGTATTGTATTATGTATATCAGTTATCTAGTACCCATATCACAAGCTCTGCTTACCATGGGGCTAGATAATGCTGTGTGAATTGTCCAGCATTATTGATTTATTTATATAAATGGTAGACACCCAAAGAATGATCGGGCTAGGCCTGCGTCCAGCACTGGACGTCTTTTGGCTGACATAACAATGATACTAAACCTCACCCGAGATAAGCTTGGAAGCCTAATAAAAATAATAAATAGAATAAGGGCAAATACTTAGACAGAATTACGAGAACTCAGAATTGTAAGTGGTTTTAAATAACTTGCATAGAAATGGTATTATATTGCGCAAACAAAAATAAAGAATAAGTTCAGCTAGTTAAACAAACCCTAATAAATTCATAACTGAAATTAGAAAATCCAATTTCATCCCCAAAACACATCAACTCACGAACCTTATACAAAACAAACTAAAAGCTATCAAACTTCAAGACTTTAAAGTTGCATAAAACTCACAAAAACTCATAGAAACACAAATAATCTAAGTCTTATTGAAAGCGAAATTCAAAGAAACAAATAAAATAATACCCGGGCCGCGGGGAAAGGGGAGGGGCCATCGCCAGTCGTAGCAGGACCGTAGCGCGTAGCACCCGCTACGCCGTAGCACCGCTACGTGATTTAAAAACCACGAATGTTGTGTGTGTGTTGCACTGTGCAGTGTTGTGTATTGTGACGAAATTCGAGGTAAATAAGTGACAATTCAACGTTCAGGTTTGAATATTTTTAATTATTATATTTTTAGCTGTAAGACGATCTGAATCCAAACCCTTTGTAGGTACAGACCCTTCTGTTTTCGGCGTTTCGTATCCTGATTACGTTGAAACTGTACGTGTATAATTTGATACATTTACGCCTCTTAATAAGTTTCTGCGAAACGGGGCTATGCCCGAAATTATGATAGAGGAGGAAAAATGCACGAGAATTTATCTGCCCTTATTTCTCTGCTTACTGACATCATTACATGTTGGCTTTTATGTAATACTCTTACATAAATATAAAACATAGTATTCATAATCACACATTATTAGACTTATACAACACATTGTTTTTAAAATACAGCACATAAATACATTGACATTAAAAATATATTTTCTTGTACACAAGACAGATACATACAAAATTCACATTGACGACCCTCACATAGTCTTAACACTTTGACTGCTGAAATCACACGGTATGTGTTTTCTACAAGTGACTAATATGCGTAAATCCACACTAGCGCAGCGGCTGAGAAAATACAGATCTGTGTGACTCAGCACAGCCGTAATATTTTTCGAACGAAACGCATGTGCGGCGCAACACAACCGCTGTGTAGAGCGGCAGTACGATTTTTTTAGGTTAAAAAAAAGATCGCAGTCGTCGAAAAAAACCGCAGTCAAAGTGTTAAGTCGATTTAACCATAAAACATTATCGGCCTTATGGCTAGACCCTTCAGGCAAGCTATGGAGGGAAGCTATAACGGAGTAAAAAAACGTAACGGATGCTCTTGTGCCTTTTATATACTAATCTCTTAGTAACAACCTGCATATAATTGTGCACATCTGTTTGTGCATAGAAATTATCATAAATTCATCTGCCTTGTGGTAAAATACTACATACTATAAAAACATCAGTGTCTTATATCTTTCAGGCCTTACAGGACATTTTATTATATTTATTTATTTATTACAAGGATAACCAGCAGCACATACAGTAAATTAAAAAACAAGAAAATAGAAACTATAATTCCATAATTTGTTGTATATTAAATTATTTTGTCCTCATCTTTCAAACAATTTATGTAACATAGTAGGGGGAGCACAGCTGCCTATATTACAGATTTTTCAGTCTAGTTTAGGCAACTGAGGATATATAATAGTTTGAACTGGAATCTCAATCTATATTGTCTATATTGTTCCTTCATGTCCAGTCCATCCCAAGGTTGCCTGGAAGAGATCGCTCTCAGCGATAAGGCCGCCCTTTATACTTTTATTCTAAGTTTTTATCTCTGTATTATTTTCTGTTTTGTGTGGTGTAATAAAGTGTTATCTATCTATCTATCTATCTCAATATGTACTGGACTTGTTTCCAAATGGAAACTACAAATAAATTATGTTATGTGAATTATGTTATGACGATTTATTATTTATATTTATATACTTCACTAAATTCAAATAACACGAGTAAGACTAGGAGAACAAATAAATAAATAATAAATAAATAATGCGTACAATTCACACAGCATTATCCAGCCCCATGGTAAGCAGAGCTTGTGTTATGGGTGCTAGATAACTGATATACATAATATTATATTACATAGATAGATATTTTTTATTATACATAGAAAACGACCAGAACACCCGGAACAAATATCTGCAGATCGTACACACAATTGTTCCGAGGCGGGAATCGAACCCGCAACCTCCTGCGTCGCAGGCGGACCTTCGCCCACCGCGCCACATCGGTCGTCAATAACTTCGATTTTTTTTGAAACCTGTCATGGAAACTTAAATCTAGGTATTTGTATTATTTTTGATAGATAAACGAAAAGTACTTAGTGAAGCGATGATTAATATATTATGTGGATCGTATGACAATGCTTTCTGACTCACGTGAACTTTTTGTGAGGCGATGGGACTATTCCCAGCGTCTCACGTGAGACCTTGTCTATACAAGTTCTCACGTGAGACGCTAGGAATAGTCATGCGTGAGACGTTGAGATCTTTTGGTTTTGGAACAAAACGAATTTTAAAACGTTTAGATATGACGGTTGTAGATGGTTAATCGTTTTTATAATCTACTCTATCCTATTACTAGGTAAAGCCCTACCAGGGGAGGTAAAGGCCATTCATCTTAAACATTCTATAGGTCGCAAAAATTGGAAGGTTCTGATTTTTGGGATGTTTGTAGGATAGATACGAATAGTGTAAAACCAAGTTTGCAACTTTGAAAGACTTGTGCTTCGTGGTGCTCGAAAAACCTATATACTTTTTAATTTTTAGCTTACAACTTCTAAGAATGCGTTCTACGACGTATGAAGTCATCCAAACACTCTTTGACTGCGGTTTTTTTCGACGACTGCGATCTTTTTTTTACCTAAAAAATTCGTGCTGCCGCTCTACACAGCGGTTGTGTTGCGCCGCACATGCGTTTCGTTCGAAAAATATTACAGCTCTGCTGAGTCACAAAGATCTGTATTTTCTCAGCCGCTGCGCTAGTGTGGATTTACGCATATTAGTCACAAACTCATACCGTGCGTTTTCAGCAGTCGAAGTGTTAAACAGATAATATTAATGATAATTTGACCGTAACTTCAGCTCTGTTTGTTTTATACATCTTAGTTAGATAGATAGATAGTAAATACTCTGTTGTACCACACAAAACAGAAAACAATACAGGAATAAACAATAGAATAAAGGAAGTACACAGGGCGGCCTTCACTAAGAGCGATCTCTTCCAGGCAACCTTAGGATGGCCTGGACATGAAGGAACAAAATAGACGGTGCTACTAATTAAATATGTATATAGATAAAAAAAGAAAACGAATACCTACACTATATACATAATACCTACATTACAACTTAACACTTCAAAAATAGGTATATTTTTTCAAAAAGAAATTTGTATTAAGCTATTAGAACTATTGGCAACCAAGCGCGATTTTTGTATCAACATGACTGGCCTACTAGGTCAGACATCGCTGACACAAAAATCCGTTATCATTAGGAGGAAAGGCCTTGGCCCTTCCCTCCTAATTAATTTAATTTGACAGCGCTTAAAATAACCGTCTCTTTCTTATCGATTTAAGCCGAAAACGTGGACGACGATATTATTTTGAAGTTGTATTGTATAGTACTGAAATTCAAACTTATCGACAAAGATTATGCAAGCAATAGTATCGACACCACTTACATGCGTAAACCACTGATCTAGGAGGAGTTATACATATACAGCCTATGTGGCGCGACGACCGATGTGGCGCGGTGGGCGAAGGTCCTAGGATGTATATCAGTTATCTAGTACCTATAACACAAGCTCTGCTTACCATGGGGCTAAAAACGCTGTGTGAATTGTCCAGCATTATTTATTTATTTAAAGTACAATTAGGCAGCCTTATTGCTGACGGCGATTGAAGTTGTCAAGTTTATATGTCCAAGCACGTAAGTTAATATTTAAACTATTTTATGTATATCAGTTATCTAGTACCCACAACACAAGCTTTGCTTACCATGGGGCTAAGATAATGCTGTGTGAATTGTCCAGCATTATTTATTTATTTATTTTATTTATCTTTAAGCACACACACCCTTTTTTATTCTACTGGAAGATCAAAGCGTGATCTTTAGATGATTAAGCTCGACTTTGACACCTCTAGTTTTGTTTCGAGTTATGTCTTATTTCTTCTAAAAACAAATCCTACAAAATACACCTTTCACGATGCATTTTTCAATTGTCCATTTGTATTGATTTTTTTCATCGTGTTTCCAATGAGAGCTCTTTGTGTAGGTTGTTTAATATTTTTATACGTAATAAAATGGTTTTCGTTGAGACCGAAATTCGGTATTTGGTAATTTCGAGCTATACACAGAGGTATTACGATCCTGTACAAAGTGATCTGTTCTTTTCAGCTTAATAACAAGCACACGGGACCAAAATAAATCTATATTAATTAAAACTCTATGGTAGTTTATTAGTACACACACACAGACAGCTACCAACTACGAAATTTAACCTTTTTTGCCTTTGACCTTTTTTGTTTGAACAAAATGCTTGTATTTCAAGTAATTTTTTTTTAAGATTCGTGCATACTATTTTTACCAAAATTATTTTTAATATACTAAGGCTTCTATAAATTAACGATATTTGTACTTGCCATTGTACTTGTCGCATGTAATATCTTTTATAATGATCTGTATCTGTATCGGATCGGTGGTGTACAATAAAGTATTTGTGTATTGTATTGTATTGATACTTAATCAGGATAATCTTGGGTTGTTTTTTTTAATATTTTTTAACCTAACGTAACCTAACGTTCATCTAAATTTTGATTTATAAACAGAAAAAAATTTTTTTTCATGAATATGGGTTTCGTAATAAAAATACAATTAATAAGCCAATTATATCAGGATTATGCAAGCAATTTTTCAAAAAGCTTGCCATACAAACATATATTTGATTTCAAAAATATTATTAATCTAAACCTATGTATTTGGTTCCCTTCCGGGACATGGCTGTTCACGTGACGGAATGTCTAAAGGGTTCGAATGGGTAGATGTCAAAATGTATAAAGTTTAATTGTTACAAATTACGTCATCAAAAATGGCTGCCAAGATCTGCCTCCTACACAATACAGGTTTAGAAATAAGCATTTTAGAAATAGGACCATTCAGAAGAAAACCCTTACGACATTGTGCTTAACAAAGCACGAAACTAACAAGGCACTATGTCCTTACGGTAAACCTAGTGTATAGTGTTGTTAATATATGTAGATGTATTTACAGAATAACTTGTATTGTTGTAGGATTGTACGTTAAGTACAGTAGATTAATATCTTAATTTACATTAATTCAATAATGAATTAATGTAAATGAAGTGAGAACCAAGTGCTTAGACAAACCTGGCTTAGGCTTTATGGCACTGTTAACAAAGTTATGTAAAGATAAAGATTCATTTATTTGTTTCAACATAATGTAGGTTACAGTGGTAGATCTTAAATATATTGAAAGTTTCAATAATGTTTTATCTTAAAACTAGGCATGCAATATACAGCACCCTTGTAAACCATGAAAATGACACCCATGACCGAAAAGTTGATAATTTATAGCAGCCGCCATCTTGGATTCACATTTTGACAGCAGTATCGGTTTCAGCACCCTCGAAAACCATGAAAACGACATCCATGATGAAAAAGTTGATAATTTATATCAGCCGCCATCTTGGATTCACATTTTGACAGCAGTATCGCTCTCAGCACCCTCGAAAACCATGAAAATGACACCCATGACGGAAAAGTTGATAATTTAGATTGTTGTATTTTGTAAATTATTCATATATATTTAAATGGTCAAAGTTTCAGATTGTCAACTAAAAATTTATGAATTGTGTAATAGCACTTACTTACTAATAATTGTTTTAATGTAAGTAAACTACTTGTAATAAATAATAATCTATCTATCTACTTAAATAATAATATAGTTTATGCTGGTAGAAAGCCATGGGAAACAAAGGGATAAAACTATCCTGGTCTATTTAAACACAAAAACCACAAATAGGTCAACGGTCTTTAGCGGGTCACTTTACTTAAAATACGAGAAAGAGAAACTAAATTCTGTTTTAAATTATATTAAATTACCCTTTAAGTGTATAGAAATTTGCATTTTTTAATATGTGAATACATTACAACGTAGTATGATATTTAGTTTATATATAGGTATTTGCAACATGTATTTATTATTTGTTTTTAAGTATTCATAACATTATGTTCATTACTTAGCTTATACCTTTGGTACACCCCCTGCCTTTCTTAAATTCACATAATTCTTTCCATCCAAAGGATGCCTGGAAGAGATTGCTTCTAAGCAATAAGGCCACCTATTGTACTTGTCGCATGTCATGTCTATTTATGTAATAATCTGCATCTGGTGTATAATAAAGCATTTCTTTATTGTAACAAGCAAAGTGCTACAAGGTTGAAAATGCCTTTAACAGTTTTCCCCGTTTCTATTTCCTTTAGTTACAGATTTAATTTATTTATTTTTGGATTTTGAACTTTATGCGTGGTAGTCGTTGAATGGGGTTAGTTCAGGGCCGTGAGAAAGGTAACGAGACGTTTGGTCAAATTACCTAATTTCGATACAATTTCCCAAAATAAATTTGACGGAATAGGCGAAAGAAAGCATATCTAACAGTAGATTATTAGTCATCATCATCATCATCATCATCAGCCTATATCAGTTCACTGCTGGACAAAGGCCTCCCCCAATGAGCGCCATAGCGCCCTGTCTTCAGCTTGCCGCATCCAGCATCTACCTGCAGTCTTTCGCAAGTCGTCATCCCACCTGGTCGGAGGGCGTCCTACACTACGTTTACCGAGTCGCGGTCTCCACTCAAGAACACGTTTGCCCCAGCGGCCGTCGGTTCTTCGCGAAATATGGCCGGCCCACTGCCACTTCAGCTTATCTTAAGAAAGCATATCTAACAGTAGATTATTAGTATCAGTAGATTATTAGTATCAGTAGATTATTAGTATCAGTAGATTATTATATAAGAATACTACTTAAAAACAAATAACACTAACGTACTTATGCCTGAAATGAATCCCTTAGAGTCTAAAGTATATTCGCCTTACCTTTAATTTGAGTCATAAAATGAAGTATGAGGAGTTTTGGAGATGTGGCCATTTTAATTTTTTACTGTTTGTTTTATATTAAAAATGTATTAACTCTTGTGATATGAGTTAATACGCATTATTAAGTACCTTGCAGTATTGTGATACTTGCCATAGTTAAAACACAGATATAGCTAACTAACGAAGTAAAAAGCAACAATTACAATTACAGAGTCACTCTTATTCGTACCCACTCGTACCAACTCAAAAAGAACATGTATATCAATTCTATAATGATAAATAAATAATAAATAAATAATGCAGGACAATTCACACAGCATTATCTAGCCCCATGGTAAGCAGAGCTTGTGTTATGGGTACTAGATAACTGATATACATAATACTATATATTACATAGATAGATATTTTTTATTATACATAGAAAACGACCAGAACACCCGGAACAAATATCTGCAGATCGTACACACAATTGTTCCGAGGCGGGAATCGAACCCGCAACCTCCTGTGTCCCAGGTGGACCTTCGCCCACCGCGCCACATCGGTCGTCAATAATGAATGCTGTAGAGTTTGATTACTGGTGCTGCATTTATAGTGCTGACAATTTCGATAAGTGTTCGTTTTTCGGTCGACTACCTCTGTGGCGCGACATGTCCGTCTGCGCGACGCATGAGGCTGCGGGTTTGATTACCGTCTTGGGTCAAATGTTTGTACGATCTGCAGGCATTTGTTCTAGGTGTTCTGGTCGTTTTTCTATATTTAATAAAACACATATATCTATATAATGTATTGTATTATGTATATCAGTCATGTAGTGCCCATGACACAAGCTTTGGCTTAGCTTGGGGCTAAATAATGCTGTGTAAATTGTCCAGCATTATTTATTTATTTATTTTGACACCATTCATCCATACCATCATGTATATCTTTTTACGAAATAAAATCCACTTGAAGAGGCGGATGCTGACGTTTCCAAGACATTTATTTATTTAAACTTTATTGCACTATTAAAGGTACAAAGGGTGGGCTTAATACCGAGGCATTTTCTACCTGCCAACCAGGAAACACATGTTTTAAATAAAGGGTTGGCGTGCTAACATTACATACAAATATAAGTAGTAGTAACTATGTTTATGACATTTTATAATTTATATATATATATATATACCTAAAATACATATTATTTTATACATATCTATATACCTAAGAAAAACAGCTAAGAAGACATTCATTTACTCCTCTCGAACAGATCGCGCAGCGAACTAGGTTAAAGTTCGTACGCAAATCTTTGAATTCCTATAAGATGGATGAAGTAGAAAAACAAATGCAAGTTGGCTAACTATAGGAGTTTTCTTGATTTATTGGACAACCAATGTGGCGCGGTAGGCGATGGTCCGCCTGCGACGCAAGAGGTTGCGGGTTCGATTCCCGCCTCGGAACAATTGTGCGATCAGCAGATATTTGTTCCGGGTGTTCTGGTCGTTTTCTATGTATCTGTAATAAAAAATATCTATCTATGTATTGTATTGTATTATGTATATCAGTTATCTAGTACCCATTACACAAGCTGGGCATACCATGGGGCTAGATAATGCTGTGTGTATTGTCCAGCATTATTTATTTATTTATTTCCTAACAAACCAGTGCAGTGTAGGTACACTAAATGGCATTTATAAAGTCCCGTGCACTATGAAAATAATGTTTCTCGTAACTACCAGAATTAAGACCAAACATGCATCTTTGCACGCTCGAAAGAGTAGATTGTGCTGACCTAAAAGTTACTTTCAGACCAGTTGTATATCACTACAATCCTACTCATCATCATCATCATCATCATCAGCCTATATTAGTCCACTGCTGGACATAGGCCTCCCCCAATGAGCGCCATAGTGCCCTGTCTTCGGCTTGACGCATCCAGCATCTACCTGCAGTCTTTCGCAGGTCGTCATCCCACCTGGTCGGAGGGCGTCCTATACTACATTTACCGAGTCGTGGTCTCCACTCAAGAACACGTTTGCCCCAGCGGCAATCCTACTAAATATTATAAACGTGAAAGTTTGTATGTATGGATGGATGTTACTCTTTCACGCAAAAACTACTGAACGGATCTCGGAGTTCCAAGCCCTGAATAAAACATAGGCTCCTTATTATCCCGTAAATCCAAGTTCCCATAGGACAGAAATAAGCTTAATCGTTTCCATAGATACAAAGCTTGCAAAGCCGCGGGCGGTTTCAATGGAAATTATACTTACTTATCTCTTAAAAGGGCAAAGACCTAGCGCTGCAAAGCTCAAAGTAACAGGTAAAGAGCCCTCTTACATCTCTGAAAACTGAGATGTTTATTTATTCAGTGTATTCTATTTTACACTTTAATCAATCCTTATTCAAAGTTCAAAGTATCTTGGTTTTATTAGAAAGTAATATTTCTGCGCTCGGGGTTTTCACAGCGTGGAAAATCAGAAATAGTAAAGTCTTTGTAGGCTAAGGACTACTGAACCCAATGCGATTACAATAACCGTAGTCGAGAGCCATTGTCGTTTTAGATTAAAAGAACTTAAAATGTCAGTACACATAAACAATATAATAAAATATAATATTTCAATTTGATTACTCACTTCTCTCTTCACTTTGTCTCTCTCTCCCAATAAGGTTTGCTAGAAGAGAATTCTTTTTAGGGTTAAGTTCGCCTTTGCATAAATTTTCTAGAATAAATTTTGTGTTATGATTTTCCTGCAAGAAGTATAAATAAATAAACGAGGTGTTGCCAGAAAAATGTGATAAATACATTTCTCATACTACGAAAAGTAGTACCTTTCAATCCGCTAGGGGCGCTGCAAGGCGCGGTATACGTATACATATAGGAAGGATTTGAACGCCATGAAACTATTCGTAAGTTAAGAGTTGATACTATCTGAAATCGGTTATTTTCAACGATCATATCTTCCACAATTCTGAAGCATTTACTTTGAGATTTTAATATGTTATAGTTCAGGATTGATGCTAGACCACTACTGTTTCGAAAACACGATTACATGAAATTTTCTCGATAGAAAAAAAATCCAAAGTTCACTCTAAACTGTACTTTAAACCGTCGCTATTCAATAGATACGTTAAAATAAGCCTTGATACTTTATACAGTAAACAATCAGAGTATAAAGCAGACGATGTGTGTTTTAGATTTTCAAAATTACTATTATTTTTACCGTAAAAAAATAATACCTAAACATTCACGCGCTATCTTCCGTCCGGGCCATAATTCAGTCTAGCTTCGGCCTTCGGACGGGGAGCCTGTGTCGCTGCTCCGCGCTTCGTGTCATCGGACTTTGTATATTTGTAAATATGGGAAATCTTTATAATAAGTGTAGAAAGCGACGACGGAATCATAAAAAAGATGGAAAACACATGAACGACGTTATAAAGTAAGTACCTACCTACCCTACACGTTGAGGTGAGGTGAGGTGAGGATGTGGATTGTGATTTGTGAGTAAGTAAATGTCGCAGCCAAACGAATTATTTTTTATTTTATTTTAGAAAACGTCGATTAGAAAGTACAGCTCCTATTGTAAGCGATGATGGCGACAATGATAAAGAAAATAATGTCCCGGTAAATCCGTGTGTACCAAACACCTACCTACCTACCAGTAAGGTAGTAGACCTTACTTGTTTATGGGACTGGATGGCGCTAAGTATGTGAAAATCGTATTTTTTATACTTATAGGTAAATACCTATACCTAGGTCCTACCTAGGTGTAAATACAAGGTATACCCACCTCAATTTGTATCTCCATGTGATAGAAGTAGTATTTTCACAACACATCATTATCTAGGTAGAAATATATATTAGGGTTCCGTTTGACTATCAATACTATAAAATATTTACACCTAGGTATACCCACCTAATTTGTATCTCCATAATATATGAATCGTTACTGATACATGATGGAAGTAACATCGAATGATCTGGACATTTTGGATATCAGAAAAGATCCGTACGAGATTTTTTTTTACCAATTACAAAACATTGAATTGTAAGTAGTAGGTTAGGTACCTACTATAGTTACTAACTATAGTACCTACTGTCTACACCTATAATGTATTTAACTTTCCTAACATTTTTACGAGTTTGTAAATTTTAGGGTTCTGCAATAATTAATTTAGTCATGGTTCCAACCTTACGAACACAAGCGGGCCGGCCGGCCATATCTCGCGACAAGCTTTTCTACTTTTAGTTCATGAAAGTGAAGATATATCACATGGTTCAAAATATAAATGGGTAATAATGGACTTATACGGTTTATACCTTGAACGAGAGTCCTTATTAATTATTCATTATAATTCATTCATATTACTAGAGTGGGCATATTATATTTACATGTTAGGTACCTATTTTCTTGACATGTATGACTATTACAGGATGGAAGTAACGTCGTATGATTCGACAAATGGCATAAATCCGGACAAGACAAATCTTTATCAATTACAGAACATAGAATTGTAAGTAAATACTTACATATCTACTGAAATATAAATATATATATATATATAGTTTGTAAATTTTAGGGTTCTGCAATAATTTAACCTAGAACTATTCGTACCTAACGAACACAAGCTTTTCTACTTTTAGTTCATGAAAGTGAAAATATATCACATGGTTCAAATTTATAAATTGGGTAATAATGGACTTTTTACGGTTGATAGCTTGAACGAGAGTCCTTATTAATTCTTCATTACGATTCATTCATATTACTAGAGTGGGCACATATATTTACATGTTAGGTACCTTACCTACCAACTTTCTTGGCATGTGTAACTGTTACAGGATGGAAGTAACGTCGAATGATTTGACAAATGGCATAAATTCGGATAAGACAAATCTTTATCAATTACAGAACGTAGAATTGTAAGTAAATACTTACATATCTACTGAAATATGATTTGGTATCTAGATTATGATAAGATTGTGTTTTATTTTTCCTTTTTCAGACAAACACACACCTCTCCAGAGTCAAAGTCACTACCCCACCCTACCCAAACCTACCCTACCCTACGCTAACCTACCCTGCGGGATAAAAAGTATCCTATATCCTTCTGCTGGTTCTAAGCTACCTCTCCACCAATTTTCAGCCAAATCGGTTCAGCCGTTCTTGAGTTATAAATAGTGTAACTAACACGACTTTCTTTTATATATATAATATACACAATAGATATAGATTAGTGTGATAAAATATCATTTCATTTCAGATGAAAGTTGAGATCATCGAAAGGGATGACGAATTTTGGGAACAACTAATGGAACCAACATTTTTTATTTAACATATATTTTGTCCGAGTTATGCGATCCCTGGCATGTTCGCAATATGAAAATACGAGATATAAGTGAATTGAAATAAATTTAATATAAAGTAATATATATTGTTAATAAAGTTATACATATTATGTATGTGCAAATATAATCTAGACTATATTTTAATTTATTACAATATTTACCTGCACACTACTTGTCATACACATCCTATTTCCACACAATGTTTTTTTGGCAAAATTCAATTTTACTTAAAAAACTAATATGCGGAACCCTCACTCAATATACTTACAGACATAAACTTGTATTCTATTTCATTGCTTATATAGGTTTTGTTGTGTTAGTTTTACCTTATATAGGTAGTAGTACCAATCTTCGTTTATATTAAATCTGTAAACAAGGTGTTATAATAAAAAATCCTATTTACTAGTACCAAAGAATAAATAATAGTACTACGTACCTATTTTTAGGTTGGTAGTAGGCATAAGTATAATTTACATTTCGCAGAACACTATCTTACTACAGAAAAGAATGTTCGGAACCCTTCAGCGCCATAGCGACTCGCACCTGTCTGGTGTTTGGGTAGAAAATAACGTCTCGGGCGCGGTGGTCTAGTAGCAGTAGTAGGTATGTTGGCAACTATATTGAAAAACAATAAAATAAAATAATGTTTTGTAATTGTAAGTAGGTAGGTAGGTACCTACCAATATCCAACTATCATAATATTAGGTAGGTATAGGTACATACTAAGGTATAAAGTTACTAAAAAGCATTACCTACGTATTTGATAATTTCATTTCTTAGTAGGTACCGTATATATAATTAATTACCTACCTTTTAGACAATAATATTGCACCTACCTAACTTCAATAAGATTGTTTTGAACTAGCGTGAACCCAACCCAATATAATTTTGCGCGCGAAGTAATAGCGCGGCGAGTAGGTACGTTGCCACCGGCCGTCCGCCCCGTGGCGCCGCCCGTGCGCCGCGGCGCGGCGGCGTAACAAGCTGAGGCGAAATTTGATTTTCTGCTGAGGTAATGTAGGCCCTTAATGACGACCTCTGTGGCGCGGTGGGTGAAGGTTGGCCTACGACGCAGGAGGTTACGGGTTTGGTTCCTGCATAGGGATATGTTCGATCGATCTGCAAATATTTGTCCCGAGTGTTCTGGGTATTTTCTATGATTAAAAGAATAATATCTATGTAATATATTGTATTAAGTATATCAGTTATCTAGTACCCATAGCACATGGTCTGCTTAACTTGGGGCTAGATGATGCTGTGAGGATTTTCCCGCATTATTTATTTATTTTCTATTTAATGTGCATATAGAGCTCATGCTAAGCACGCAAGAATCCAAACCTAGCCAGAACATGAAAAACTACAAAATGATAATTTAAGTTTTATGGAAACTAAACATTTTTTTGACTTGTATTTTTAATAGGTTATTTATATTACTCATTTATGTGTTATAATTGCTCGTCAGCCATAAAACTGCAATATTTTCACTTAGCGTGCAGAATTTTCTGCTCATTCTTTTTAATCATTTATTGTATTTGTTTTTATCTATGTACGAGTATTTATTAAGTATTTTGTTCTTTCATGTCCTGTCCATCCTAAGGTTGCCTGGAAGAGATCGTTCTCAGCGATAAGGCCGCCCTTTATACTTCCTTTATTATATTGTTTATTCCTGTATTGTTTTCTGTTTTGTGTGGTATAATAAATAATTTACTATCTATCTATCATTTCCTTAGACTTATTGCTGAACTAAGGTCAAACACAAAATCTTTCTACAGAACACTGTATCACAAAGTGCCACTGCCACTTCACCGTATATTCCTTTCTATTTTACGTTTCTCCAATACCTCGAGTATTGAATCTTAAAGTAGACTGCAGATGAAATCAATTGTGAAGAGGATTGAGATGAAATACCTGCAACAATAGGTACGACAATGCGCGGATACGCGAGTTGAAAGCTGATTTAGTTTTTTTTTATATTCTGTACCAGATTTTGCTTATTTTGAGGCCGAACGGAGCAGAAACGTCTCATTTTATAAAGGGATAGTTCAATCGGGAACAGAACCGTCGTCACCGACTTTTGTTTTTTCAATCAATCAAAAAAGTTTGAAACCATAAATATGTATTGTAGGTCATTGTAGGTTCAGTTAAATAAACCGGCCGGGTGATTATGTAACTCGCGACCGGTTTGCGACAGGCGTAAATTAAGCAATCAGTGCTGTCAAACGTCAATTTTGTTTTAATTTGATAGCAGCTACAACGTCAAAATTGGTCAAAATTGGCGTTTGACAGCACTGATTGCTTAATTTACGCCTGTCGCAAACCGGTCGTCAGTTACATAATCACCATACGGTACTTCATTAAAACAAAACGATATGAAGGACATACGATATATATATATTTTTTAAACTTAGTTTTAGCTACAAAATGAACTCAACTCAGCTTATACCAACGCAAAGATAGTGTACAAAAAGTAACTTAATAAATATTCTTTTATATTATTCAAATAACCGTTTCATAAATACCTAAGAGAATAACATAGATAAAAACATTTAAAATTAACAATCTATATATCATCATCAGCTCGTACAAGTCTACTGCTGAACATAATATGTAGGCCTCAGACGAATAGCGGTCCTGAGCCGCCTCCATCCATCGAATCCCTGAGACCGCTACAATGTCACTGCTGTCAATGTCAGTCCATCGGTCTTCCCGCACTCTGTTTCGCATTGCATCACGGTCGCTACTCCAAAACTTTTGCTCCCCAACGGTTATCTAGCTGCATGACCTGCCCATCGCCACTTCAGCCTGCTAATTCTGATAGCTATGTCAGTTACTTTGGTCCTTCTATGGATTTCCGTATTTCGGATTCTATCGTTCATTTGTGTTTCCAACTAATTCATATATGAATTCTATTGAGTAGTATATTTAGATACACTATAAAAAGAGTGGAAGAAAGAGTAGAATCATTACCAGTTACTATTTGTGAATACATTTAATTGGCTGTCCTTATATTTAATCTTAATTTTTCTTGTTTTGTTATTTTTAGCCGTAAGTTTTCCTGAAATAAATAAGAAGCAGCAAGCATAGATACAATTTCATCTGCAAAATGAGATTTTTTGTATAAAGTTAAAGAATGCGGGTCTCAGAGCATCATTGTTAATATAGCAAAGCAAATTATGCTAAGTGCGTAAAGCGAGAAGACATCTCATTGCTAGTAATGAAGAAAGACAAGCTCAGATTGTAGGAATGCCCCCGGGAGGACCCAGGGCCCTACATTTATAATTCAGGGAGGCTAAGTGGACTTGCCATACTTTTCCTAAATCCTGCTCTGTCTAGGTATTTTTTTAAGCTGAGAACTTTGGATTGCTCTCTGAATTGGGTAGGTTATTTTTTTATATGAATGCCAATTTAATTCATCTTGTAGTAGGTTGGTTATCGCATTTTTATAATGTAAAGTGTTTGTTGACATTGAATTGCATAAAAGTGTTCATGTATTATTTTGTTATAATATCTTTTTTATATTTTATTAGGTTCATCTTGAAGTAGAGACTCAAACATTTAACCTTATTTTAATTACCATATTTTTTTATACTTAGGTACCTAAGTATAAAAAAGGGCATATTTCCAATAGTGGACTTACACAGGCTGAAGAAGAAGCCTGCAGGTAGATGCTGGATGCGTCGAGCTTGCGCTATGGCGCTCATTGGGGGAGGCCTATGTCCAGCAGTGGACTAATATAGGCTGACGATGATGATGATAGGCTGATGATCATCCTAATAGATTTTAACAAAATTACTTCTACAGAAACGAGGCCTGCAAAGAAATGCTAGTTGAAAAAAACTACTTTATTTACCATACAGGAAATTTTCAACCCGTTTCCTTCATTCGTTCGCATTTAAAGTTTTTTAGAGCCGGCTGACTGAATTGGATGCTTGTAGCAATATTCCACTTTTCCATACAAAAGCCCATTTGAATGCACATTCACGTTTTCCGATAATATTTTGGGAATGAAAGCGTTTATATTGCGCCCCTAACCTAGTTCTGAAATCCTAGACAAATGACGAACGCTACGAATACGATAAAAGAGTTATAAAAATAACTTAATTACTTTAAATCGGTTGCCTTTTTTAACTCATCATCATACATGTCCACTGTTGAGCAACCTTTCCCAAATGACGCCACAAATAATCGTTCTGAGCCACCTTCATCCAAAGACTCCCTGCGACCGCTGCAATGACGGCGACGTCGAGTCTAATCGTCTCATCGTATGTTATTGAAACATTTCTTATTATTTGACGTTTGCTGGTGTTAAGTGATAAGGTATCCATGACGTAGACAAATCCTGCTGGTCGAAACAAGCTTTAAAGCTACTTCGGTGTCCTTTTAAATATAAGAGAGATATTAGAGATAGCGTTGATGATTCCGTAAAACCATTTGTCTAGTAAACCAATTTCGTATTCCACAGAGACTCTAATTCGAACGTAAATATTATTTTTAATACGGGAAATTGGCTCCCTAGATACCATTATATTTTTAAAACAATGCTGATAAAAAGACAGGGAACAAAGGAAGTATGGTATTAAATAAATAAATAATGCTAGCCAATTCACACAGCATTATCTAGCCCCATAGTAAGCAGAGCTTGTGTTATGGGTACTAGATAACTGATATACATAATACAAAATATTAAATACATAGATTTTTTTTTATTATACATAGAAAACGACCAGAACACCCGGTACAAATATCTGCAGATCGTACACACAATTGTTCCGAGGTGGGAATCGAACCCGCAACCTCCTGCGCCGCAGGCAGACCTTCGGCCACCGCGCCATCGGTCGTCTATCGGACGTTAAGATAAGGGTATCAATATTTCATATGGATAAATAATGCTGATGCAGCAGTTTTTTGAAGATAGGGAGTGATTTTGCACGTCTGATGTCCAGAGGGAGAGCATTCCATAGACGGGTAGCTTGTACAGTGAATGATTTGTGAGCAGGGACTTTCAAGGTGACCCAAGATGATGCATATAACCCATTTTACAAATCAATAAAACGACATTGTAGTTAAGTCTGTCTATCTTAGTCTGCGAAAGACTTTGTCTGTAAAAGTGTTTTTGAGTGGAGACCACGACTCGGTAAACGAAGTGTAGGACGCCCTCCGACCAGGTGGGATGACGACCTGCGAAAGACTGCAGGTAGATGCTGGATGCGGCAAGCTGAAGACAGGTCGCTATGGCGCTCATTGGGGGAGGCCTATGTCCAGCAGTGGACTGCTATAGGCTGATGATGATGATGATGCCAAAGGTTGCCATCCAAAGGTTGCCTGGAAGAGATCGCTTCTAAGCGATAAGGCCGCCCATTGTACTTATCGCATATAATGTATTTTTGTAATGATTGATTTGATTATGGTGTACAATAAATAATTTTTGTATTGTATTGTTTTGTATGATGATGATGATGATGTACTTAAATGTCTGGACACATCTGTGACAAGCAAGCGAGCAATATGGTTTCGAATATGTTCACAAACTTCAGCATTCGGTTGGAGCTAACCTAGCAAGTAAACACCTTGATTCCTGGATAAGGCCAGACCCCTCCGATCTTTCTCCGCGAAAAAGGCAAATGGCCTAACATCGAAAAACTTCTCGCCTTAAAAGGCATTCACTTCATAAAGGCCCAATGTGTGAAGGAGTCCATCAAGCTCCAACTCCAGACGTCGGACGATCACCGACATCTCACCTCTCTCCTTCGCTCCGAGAACATAGGTTTTCATACCTATGCCCTCGAGAGCGAAAAATCTCTCCGGGTAGTTATCCGCGGTATACCCGCGGAGTTCAACTCGGAGATGTTAAAATCCGACCTCCAATCCCAGGGCTTTCCCATCAGGGAAGTCCACCGGATGTACAGCGGCCGGGATAAGCGTCCTTTCGACATTATCCTAGTCATTCTCGACCTTTCTCCGGAAGGAAAGGCTATCTTTGGCCTGAAATCTTTATGTCGCCTCTCCGGCCTATCCGTAGAGGCCCCCTACAAATTTGGTCCCCCTGGGCAGTGCCACAGATGCCAGCTTCATGGCCACTCTGCGCGCAACTGCAACGCACGTCCGCGCTGCGTCAAGTGCCTGGGCGACCACGGCACCGCTGACTGCAAGCGCACCCGCGATGACCCGACCCCACCTAGTTGCGTGCTCTGCAACGCTGAGGGACACACCGCGAATTATCGCGGGTGCCCAAAGGCGCCCAAAGCAAACAACAAGGTCCGCTCAAGGGCCCCGGAGCGCTTCGCCCCGGTCCCTCAATATACCAAGACAACCTCCAAGGTGTCTATGGCCCCCCCTCCCCGCCCCCCTGCTACCTCAGCATGGGCAAAGCCCCTCAGTTACACGAGCCTAGCCCCTCAGGCGAAAGCTTGGCCTGCGCCCCTCCCCCGCTCACAGCCCGCCCCTCCCCTACCTCGCCCCACCCAACCAGCACTCACCTCTGCGAAGGCTGGTTCGCCTGGGCCCACCCCAACCACAGATTTCGGTAAAGTGTCTGCGCTCCTGCAGAAACTAAACAAAGCCGAAACCGCCATCGAAAAACTGATGATCATCTCCGATCATCAGGACGTCATGGCATTCCTTGACTCCCTCTCTTTTAAGTCTCAATAATGGTTGTACAACCTGCGAGACTAAAACCCCGCTCCATCTCGTTAGCGTTCTTTAACGCTAACGGCCTCAAATCCCAGAGAGAACTCGTCCACCACTTCTTGGTAAATCACCAAATAGATATCATGCTAGTGCAGGAGACATTCCTGAAGCAAGGCATCAAAGATCCCAGGATAGCCAACTATCACATGGTCAGAAATGACAGAACGTACGGCCCTAAAGGCGGTACTGCCATTTACTTCAAGAGGTCCCTGCACTGCATACCTCTCGACCCCCCGCCCCTACAAGACTTAGAAGTCTCAGTCTGCAGGCTTGCGATGACCGGTCATCAATCGGTCATCATCGCATCCTGCTATCTCAGTCCAAATAAAAAGCTTCTTCAAAGCGATTTAGAGTCAGTCCTTAGTCTAGGAAGCTCAGTCATTCTGGCTGGTGACTTCAACTCCAAAGACCCGATGTGGAACTGCCGTTGTCGTAATCGAAACGGTCGCCTCCTTACCCAATGTCTTGAATCCCTTGATCTAGACTTGATCGTCCCCATGTGTCCCACGCGATACTCTCCCATCCCCGGCCAAAGCGCTGAGTACCTGGACCTGGCACTGCTACGGAATGTATCTCTACGGATGCAATCCATATCAGTGATGCAGGAACTAGACTCAGACCACCGTCCCGTCATAATGAGGCTCGGCCCTCCTCCCATTGACAGTCCTCTCACCAAGACAGTGGTACAATGGTATAAGCTTGAGAGCGCTCTCAAGAATATCCACTCACCCGCCTTGGAAAAAATCCCCGATGATATTAGATCCCTAGACGACATCGCAATTGCGGTCGACTCTCTGACTAGTCACGTCCAATCCGCCATCAGCGACTCATCGAAACAGGTGCCAGCGACGAAAGATCGCCGCTGGGACCTGCCAGATGATATCAGACGGCTGATCACCGAGAAGAACGCAGCGACTCGTCGCTTCAGTCTCTATCCCTCCTACCTAAATCGCTTTAGAATGAACTCGCTTCGCCGTAAGGTTAAGCGAGCCATTCAAGAGCACCGAAACTCCTCCTGGGACACACTGCTTTCATCGATCAAACCAGGCCACCTGGCTTACTGGAGCCTGGCTCGATCAATGAAAGCAGATGGAGTCACCATCATGCCCCCTCTCTTACGTCCGAATCATCAAACGCCGGCGTTTGAAGATAAGGACAAAGCTGATGCTCTGGCTGAAAGTCTGGAAGCCCAGTGCTCCCCCAGTCTTGAGCCAGTCGACCCTGTTCACCTCGATACGGTGAATAGTGAAGTCGAACGTTTAGTTACCCTACCCCCCACCGCCACCCTTGATCACTTCAGGGCGGCGGAGGTCGCGGCGATCATTAAAGATCTCAGACCGAAAAAGTCCCCCGGCTCGGACGGCATCAGCAACAGAGTCCTCAAACGGTTCCCTGTCGCCCTCATCTACCTCCTTGTAAGCATCTTCAATGCAGCCATGTCCACCTGCTCTTTCCCTGATGTCTGGAAGGAAGCCAATGTTATTGGAATCCACAAACCGGGCAAACAGGCGAATGAGCCCTCCTCCTACCGTCCTATTAGCCTCCTCAGTGCCCTGGGGAAGATCTACGAGCGACTCCTTCTGAGTCGCCTCTGGTCCCATGTCAACGAACATAAGCTCCTACCCGATGTGCAGTTCGGCTTTCGAGCTCACCACTCCTGTCCCCAACAGGTGCTCCGCATCACGGAGCACATCCTGACCATGTGGCATCACACCTGGCCTGCCAGTACGGGAGCTGTCTTCCTCGACGTGGCGAAAGCCTTCGACAAAGTCTGGCACAACGGCTTGATTTACAAGCTTTCCACCCTTGGTGTGCCAGACAGGCTCGTACTCATCTTACGAGACTACTTGTCGAACCGTAGCTTTCGCTACCGCGTGGAGGGCACCCTCTCCGACCCCCGACCCGTCCGAGCAGGAGTCCCCCAGGGCTCCGTCCTCGCCCCGCTCCTTTTCACGCTCTATACCAGCGATATCCCCCGACACCCGCAAGTTGAACTTGCCCTCTTCGCGGATGATACAGCTCTGTATGCATCCAACTCGAACGCACGTCGAGTTGGCATAAGACTGCAAGCCGCACTAGACACACTAGGTGCCTGGTTCCAGAAATGGCGCATAGAGGTGAATCCGACGAAAAGTGCAGCAGTGTACTTTACGCGGACCTTCTCTAAGCCCAAAACACTTACCCTATTCGGCAAACCCATTCCCTGGGTAAAGTCAGCCAAATACTTAGGGGTGGTACTAGACCGCCGCCTTAGTTTCAAACCCCACATTCGTACCGTAATCAATCGTGCCAAGTTCATACTTAGCCGGTTGAACGCCCTCCTCAGAAAGAAAAGTAAAATGTCCCTTAGAAATAAGGTGACACTTTACAAATCGATCATACGCCCTGTCATGACATACGCCTCTGTGGTATTTGGCCATTCGGCTGATGTCCGCCATCTCCAGATTGTCCAAAACAAGTTTCTGCGTAAAGCCACGGGCTCGCCCTGGTACATGCGCAACAAAGATCTCCATCGCGATCTCAACCTCGAGTCCATCGTCCACTTCATAAAGACTGCTTCCCAGCGTCATTATGAAACGGCCTCAGAACACTCCAATCCTCTTATATCCTCCATACCCGATTATTGTATAGACGACCCTCCCACGAGTTCTCTCCTCCGTAGACCGAGACACGTTCTTGGTGACCCCGTTGACCCACTCACTGACGCTAACCCGGAAGTGACGGCAACAACTCAGCTTCCGCACACTACACACCCGACCAATAACCGACCCCGCCGGACGCGGGGTCGAAGAATTCCCCGTTTCCGCCCTCAGGTGCACTCGTGCACCTAGGCGTTACCTCCCTACCCTCTTGTAGCATCTGGCAACAGCCCAAGCCGAGGTTCGCACCTAAGTGGTGGCCCTTGTGCGTGTTGCCTCAACCTAATTTTTATCGGCGAGGCGCCCTCTGCGCCCGCCAAAAGTCCGGTAACGCTGTCATGGCCATCTGAGGTCAACAGCATAATAGTCCATTCGAAAAAAAAAAAAAAAAAGGATAAGGCCAGACAAATTGGGTAGAAACTTAGCCTTATCTGACAGGTAGATACGACTCCTATTTTAGCTCGTGCCAGGTTAGGTTGCTTTCCGCTTTAAAGCTGTACGTTACTGAAGAGTTTCCTACCTACATATAATGCAAGAATTTGTTGGAATTATATATTTTGTGATTAATTTGAACTTTGGCTGACAATGGTGGTAGATAGATAGATAGATAGATAAATCATTTATTCGAAACTGCAGCACATGATTATAAGGTAGCAATAGTAAAAGTAATAGTAAACAATAAGTAATAGTAAAAACAGATAAAAAGTGGAGATTTAAAAATTGTGTGCGTGCTGCAGCCTGTCAAAAAGGCAATAGCTCAGCGAAAAGCTTTGCTCTAAGAGCAAAATACTGATTTTCAGTATTACCCTTTGAGGCGACCAGAAGAACCGATACACTGACATAATAATGATGTATGATTGCATAATATTTTAAATACAATCGAATTAATGACTGTGCAGTGTAATGAGAACCAACTATATGTATATAAAATTTGTAATGATGTGTTTTTGTTTCTGTGTAACTAAAAAGTTTCTGTGTAATTATAAAATAAATATAGATACCTACGCATGGGTCGGTATTTAGTGGCGGTGTAATTTCGTCGGAGGTATTTGGGCCTTGGTTTAGCTGGACTCGGGAACCATTTAGGAAGAAGTAGCAGTCTCTGTGTTTTTTATCTCTGGCAAACGAAGCGTTTCGGAATACCCTCTTTTTAATATGTGATATTGCTCGCACCGTAACTAAAAACTTTATTTTAATTTCAAATTATTTATACATAACCCATAGATTCCTTTTTATGATAAATTATTATATTATCAACTAACTACGCCATACGGCTTTGCCCGCGTGGAAATCTATGTAAAATTACTTGTGGTATGGTCTATGGTCCTCGATGGATATACGAGCCGTTCATTGTTAGCTGATCTGACGTTTGAACTATATTTTTATGAACAGGAAACTATTCTAAAACTAGAATCTTTCGGTTAAATGAGTCGTATTATATAAAAAAAATCATATAAACAAAACATTGAAGTAATTACGAGACTTGAAACCTGCCAAGGGGGTTAGCTAACGATGAACGCCACTGTATAAAAGCTTTCAAACTTAATTTCCTTGTTTATGGTCTGAGTCTCACAGCCTTCCTTGTTTCCTTGTTTATGGTGGGCCGGCCATATTTCGCGAAGAACCGATGGCCGCTGGGGCAAACGTGTTCGTGGAGACCACGACTCGGTAAACGTAGGACGTCCTCCGACCAGGTGGGATGACGACTTGCGAAAGACTGCAGGTAGATGCTGGATGCGTCAAGCTGAAGACAGGTCGCTATGGCGCTCATTGGGGGAGGCCTATGTCCAGCAGTGGACTAATATAGGCTGATGATGATGATGATGATGATGGTCTGAGTTTCTATAACGACCACAACAACCAATCCCCTCTCTAGTAGGTATGACCCAATCCCTTTACAATATGACCACGTGCCAGGTTAATCTAATAAACACATCAATGTCACAAAAATAAGCTTACCAAAACAAGGTATAAATAAAGGTAAACCAAACACTCAGGTACGAGTATATTCAATAAAACGATCGAAAGAAAAATATCATAGAAATACGACGTTACGAACACAATACAGAGCTGTCATTGTCAGGCCCGAAGTAGGCTCTTGAGGCTTTTCACTTCTATTATTGTATTGAGTACCCGTTCTATCTAGAGTTATCATATAGATTATATCAATAATCTGTAGGTAGAGTCTTGATCGTCTTACTGTTCATTCATTTGCTTTATGTAATTATGATATACTAGAGGTAAATGTATAAATATAGGTTTAATTACTAGATAGATAGATAGAAAACACTTTATTATACCACACAAAACAGAAAACAATACAGAGATAATAATAATAATAACGCAGGGCAGCTTGTGGCGAGCTGTTGGTGAGTAGCGACACCACGGGTACCGAGTGCACCCGGGGAAGTTCCTGGTTCTCGTCTCCGCTTGCGGAGTGGCATCCCAAGAGAACCAGATCCCCACCTCTTGCTTGCCTTCATTGGCCGGTCTGAGTGGAGTCGCGAGAGATGCATCTTAGGATGTAGACTCGGGGGTGGAAGTGTCTAATGGCGAAATAGCGAGTCTTCGTGATGGTGAAATCGGGGCCGCACCTCTCGACACCCCTCAGTCGTTTGCGCCGATGTTGTTTCTCTCCGGTAATTTACTCCGGCTTTTTAAGGAACCCATCCAGCATTCGGCAAGCCACCGTCTGCCACTCTTCTTAACATTACGATTGACTTGTTTATGGCAGACGTCCACAATCGCCCCTATAGCCCGATTACCCAGTCCATCCATCCATCACAATAGCCTGGTTTTATTTCTTTCATTTTTCTTTGCAATAGTCTCTACACCTGGCGGATACCATCTTTGGGTGTATCATATTGTGCACCCGAGGATGATACCCGCTATGTGTAGCCATCGCCTTTAGATTAACTTCTCAAAGGGCCTCTGTGCTGTTGGCTTTGGCACCACGCAAGCCTTCCAAAGGACCGGGTCACAATAATACTGCTGGACAATTCACACAGCATTATCTAGCCCTAAGTAAAGCAGAGCTTGTGTTATGGGTACTAGATAACTGATATATATAATACAATATATTACATAGATAGATATTTTTTGTTATACATAGAAAACAACCAGAACACCCGGAACAAATATCTGCAGATCGTATACACAATTGTTCCGAGGTGGGAATCGAACCCGCAACCTCCTGCGCCGCAGGCGGACCTTCGCCCACAGCGCCACAGAGGTCGTCATGGTAAATATCCCGGTATAAATGACTTTTGTACTAATAATAATAACCATGATAGTTTCAAAACCCCTGCTTACTATGGGGCCAGATAATGCTGTGTGAATTGTCCAGCATTATTTTATTTTTACATGTGCCGAAATATTGGATAGCTCCAAACTCAAATCATGGTAAATATCCCGTTACAAATGGTTTTTGACTCTACAGTGATTTGTTTTTCTAAAAGAGTCTGCAACGGGTTCAAGCAAACTTGGTGCATT
Organism: Eupithecia abbreviata; assembly: GCA_943735965.1. Lineage (NCBI taxonomy): Eukaryota > Metazoa > Arthropoda > Insecta > Lepidoptera > Geometridae > Eupithecia > Eupithecia abbreviata. The sequence goes on along the minus strand of OX030991.1, from coordinate 5,115,448 downwards.
TTATCAAAAACGCAGCGAACCGTTCCGTTACCGACCATTGCACTTTATTCCTTTTGCTCGTCTTTTCTTTGTGAAACCTTGTAATTGGCTGTTTGCTTAAAATACCGGGTGAGTAGTCTTTTTGAGAAGCTGTTATGAAGAGAAAACGATATTTTGTTGAGTAAACTCTATCGTCTTAGATCGTATTGAATAATCCTACTTAATATTATAAACGTCAAAGTTTGTAAGTATGGATAGATGGATGGATGTGTGTTACTCTTTCACGTAAAAACTACTGAATGGATTTTAATAAAACTTCACAATAATATAGCTTACATATCAGAATAACACAGAGGCTACAATTCATAAAGACATATATTATATTATACAACATATCTGTCACCACGCGGGTGACACCGCGGGGCGCAGCTAGTAACTCATATAAATTAAAATATTTAGGAACAAGATGTTAGAAATCTATTGACAAATATTAATCTATTTTGACATGACTTATTACCTTTACAGCCGTTCTATAGCCTTTGATGAAATCGACTCGTCAACTCAAACACCGACAAACAGTCCAAATAATTATTCAGATGGATATTTCTATATTTTCAGTCGTCAGTACTACCCTTTGATGAAAACTCGAGCATCCACAGCTTATTACAAAATAGCTAGTTACATTTATTTACTAGAATCTAACAAAAAACTAATCGAATTCGTATGATTCATACAAGCTAAGCGAGAATGTCAATCTAGGCGTACTTAGCAATAGCTTTAAATGAAATAGATATAGCCTGGCGCCAACCGCTATCCGAGGTTTTAATGATAGCCAGGTTAAATTATTCGCATCTGGTCTGGTATAAGCCCAGTGGAACAGATGAGACATCTAAAAGCAGAGGTAATTTTAGTAAATTATCAACAAAAAACCTAAAATTATTATATTAACAGATCTTATTGGAAGGTGAATTATAATAATTTGGAAAGCATTTAAATCACAATAGCAATTCGTAGTGCTATGGGCAGTCAACGGGTTTGATTTAGCTGACTGATCTGGCCTGTGATCCAGTCGGATTGAAAAAGCCTCGATGAGACATCGCAATCTGGTAATGGACACAGACGCCCTAGAATACCTTCTGCGTTCTGTTGATACCTTTGATAACGAGACGCGGCAATCATGCGCCAAAAAAGGATATTTGTTTTTAACCTAACCGTTGACTGTTTGATTGGAGTAGTCTGACCGACTTTCATCACCAGTAAGATGAAACATGCTGGTTTTTATTTTAATTAGGTCGTAAATCAAATCAGTTAAACCACTAGTGCGTAGGGGCTCGTACAGGTTGCGTGTTTTGGTCGGTGGAAGTGGAATTTTATCAGTGAGCTTTGCTTACCGCGTGGAATATTTATTTGGACAGCTCTTAAGGGTCCGGCGACCCTCGCTTGCAAAAATCGCTCCGAATATCGCTGTCCCTGTTTAACCCTTGGGCCGCGCCACATGCGTGCGCGATAGCAATATTAGCCGTTCAAAATTTGGTTTGTTCCGTAATACCAAAAATTATGACTGAAAACTTTTTGTATTCTTCACAAAGTATTTATTCTGTAACTAGACAATATAAGCTATGTTTCTTAATAAATAACACGTAAGATATTGATGTTTTTAATACGAAACAAACAGCAAGAAAACATGTCAATTTTCGCATAAAAATGTGCAAAATGAGATTGGCTTTCATTTCATTTTAGGTAAGTATTTAAAAAAAAACTATTTGGGAACCTAGATAAATACTATTTTAATACAAATAATGCAATATTATAGTGGAAATATGCTTGAATTAGAAATAATTTTGGTATTACGTTTGTATGAAGAATTCGTCCCTCCGGAGGCCCCTTAAAGTTTTTTTAAATTATAAATAGTTTTTTAATTATAGATTTCAAAGTATTTTTGACAGCTTCTATATTAAGTTATGTTTTTTTCTCGCTGGACACCATCGAATCGCCACTAACTCCCAAGTAGAGTATACAATCAGTGCACATTTATGCTTATGACAAGCTATAGCTAAAATCGAATCAAGATCATGTGTGTCAAGTTTAATTAAACTGAGCTATGGAGAACAAACAGAGATTTTTAACATTGTAAAGTTTAGAAATTCGGGTTCAAAAGTACATTAAAATTTTTGTATAATTGCTTGCGTGTAATCAAATGGCCGATACCCTGACATTCCTGCCGTGCTTCACATTCGTGACTAGAGCCCATTTAAAAATAATCAGAGTTAAAAACAACGTTTTCAAACGTAAAATGTAAAACATTGTGCATAATTTACCAGGTTCACTCATTAGTTTCAAACATGGTATGAAAGAGGTTTCTACCTACTTCTGAACGTGTTATAATTTAACTATTTACAGGTGTTTCTCACGTTTGGTTTTCTCTACGTTTCCGTTCCCTTGGCCCTTCAGAAACCACGACATTAAATAGATTTGCGTTTGGCAGACAAGGGACAAGCTCTTAAATTATTATAATTTTAGGGAAACAAAAATATGTATTTATTCTGATAAATAAATAAATAAATAATGTTGGACAATTCACACAGCATTATCTAGCCCCATGGTAAGCAGAGCTTGTGTTATGGGTACTAGATAACTGATATACATAATACAATATATTACATAGATAGATATTTTTATTATACATAGAAAACGACCAGAACACCCGGAACAAATATCTGCAGATCGTACACACAATAGGTAAAGGAAATATGAAAGTCAACTTAAATATAGACCAAAAAACACGACTTAAAAAACAGATAAGATGTATAAATTGTTTTAATAAATAAATTAATACGAATAAGTAAAACTGGGAAATAAAGAAATCACTTTGATTTTTTGTTCACCTCAATATTTTTAAGATGCCAAAGAAGCGAACAAGAAACTTACTACCTAATTAGGTTATTTGTTTTCGAGTTGGAGCGAAACTCGACTCAAGCTTTTTTTTCTAAATAATCACATATTTTGTAATAAACCTATTATGGACATAAAAAAAGACATGTAATCATTTGTTTGAATTTATTTATCGATAATTTTTGCATTTTTGTTGAAGAAGCGTATGCTTCTACAACAAAACTTTATGTGAGAATAAAGTCGCTGTTTATTTAGTTTCTTCTTTTTTTCTAGTATATTAACACTTTGAGTGCTGAAAACGCACGGTATGAGTTTTCTACAAGTGACTAATATCCGTAAATCCACACTAGCGCAGCGGCTGAGAAAATACAGATCTTTGTGACTCAGCAGAGCCGTAATATTTTTCGAGCGAAACGCATGTGCGGCGCAACAGAACCGCTGTGTAGAGCGGCAGCACGAATTTTTTAGGTAAAATAAAAGATCGCAGTCGTCGAAAAAAAACCGCAGTCAAAGTGTTAATTATGTATTTTGCTTTTTGTACAGAACCGATTGATATTTCTATGAGTGTACAATTTTTCATAAATATATTAACATGGTACTTTCATTATGCTTAACAATATTTCAGTGAACAATTTTGTTTTTTATGGTATGATTTATTAATGGTATATAAAATCAAACGATAATGTGTCTGACTAGACACACCTCAACAACACATCTCGAAGAATAAGTAATAAAATTGTTTACAAAAGCAGGAACCCTGTGTATCACAACGTCAACATATCATTATATCATAATTTCTAATATCATTTATCAAAGGGCCCATAAATTATAAATCAGAAGCGAGTCAATAAAGCTCATTCTCTTATAAACATTAAACAGGCAACATAAAGCTGTCAGCCTTAATTGACGGTCAATGATGTATAATTAATGAGGAACACGGCTCTAAGGCAGTTAATTGTCTTATGGAAGCTACAATTGTATTGTATAAACTTACCTAAATATTACTATCTGACTGTACGTACTTTTTATGTGAAAAATTAAAATGTCTATAATACCACATTCGCAAATCAAGTATTAAGGTACATACCACTTAACCCATTCACTGTGTAGCCTCTGCGGTATGTACAACAAGAATAGGTGCGCAGCAACACACTGGTCCATCTGATCAATTGTGTCATGGGCAATGAAAGTGTTAACTAATCTTAACTTAAAAGTAATATTACCATGACAGATATTTCTGGCTTTATTGTATGTAATGTGCCTAAAAGCTCTGTTGCTCGAATTAGGTCTCTGTAGAGCCTGCGAGACGAGGTAACAGTAATTTGCTATGTAAGAGGAAGTAGAAAAACCCCAGCTAGATTACATAATATTACTAAGAAGACCCCCGCCCTATCACCAAGTCTTTCCCCTAGAAGTAGGCCAAGACGAACCACGACCATCCAGATACTGCTGTATTGGTAAAATTTTATAATAACACCAGATTAACTATAAACATACTTGATGCACCCCCACCCCGCGGCTTCGCCCGCCTGGAAATCTATGTGTCTAGTGATTTATAAACCTTCCTCTTGAATCACTCTATCTATAAAAAAACTGCATTAAAATCTGTTGCTTAGTTTTAAAGATACATACATAGGGACAGACAGTCAGCGGGAAGCGACTTTGTTTTATACGTATACTATGTAGTGAAGAAAAGACAATCGTATACGTTATTGTCTATTCTTATGCTATAAACAAGGTATATTGGACCTCTGCCCTTCTATAACAGAAAGGCTTATAGCTAGTTGGCTAACTAATCCATAATTGAATTGATTTTTCTCGTCCAAATTGACTTTGACAAGAGATTTGATCATTAATAGCTATGTAATAATTAACCGTCGGGTAAACGTGTTCTTGAGTGGAGACCGCGACTCGGCAAACGTAGTGCAGGACGCCCTTCGGGCGAGGTGGGATGACGGACTGCAGATGCTGGATGCATCAAGCTGAAGACAGGGGCGCTATAGCGCTCATCAGGAGAGGCCTATGTCCAGCTGTGGACTATAGGCTGATGATGATGATGTAATAATTAGCGTACGAACAACCGGCTGCCTGAGAGAAGGAAGACGGTTTTGTTACCGTGTTATATTTAGCGAGTTGAAAAAAACTGTATTGCGATTGATAACTTCAAATAATCTACTAAAATCAAAACCCAAACGTGGAAACCTAACTCTCAATAAACCTCGAAAAACATGCGTTTTTGTACCAGTGTTGACCAGTCTGTCCTTTACTAAGAAATTTCAACTCGATAGTTTGTGCGCGAACCAAAAGGCTTTTAATATAAAAATGTTTTTCGAGATTCCGTTACTTTATTCTGAATTCAAAAAAATTACGGACGATTCTGCCGGATCAATAACTTGTTTCGTGGAAACATGCTACATAATTTTAATTTTATCGTGTTATTTTATGTCACATTTTATGAATTTGTATGTATTATTATGGATTACCAATCTGAAAATAAATGAGTTAATTAAATATAACAATTACTTATAAGCTCTACCAAAATAAGCCTGGAAGAGATCGCTTCTAAGCGATAAGAGCATCCATTGTACTTGTCGCATGCATCCTTTTGTAATGATGTGTGTACTGTCTGGTGTACAATAAAGTATTTTATTTATTTATTTATTTTATACTTTTTGCACGATTAACTATGTATATACAAAACTTATTCTAGAAAATTAATACAACGGTGAACTTAACCCTAAAAAGAATTTTTGTATTGTATTGTATACAAACAAAAAAAAAACCTGAATACAGGGCGCTATGGCGCTCATTGGGGGAGGCCTATGTCCAGCAGTGAACTGATATAGGCTGATGATGATGATGATTGTATACAAACAAGATATTGTGTTATATAATATTGCGTTGTATAAACTTATTGCGTAAATAATCTCATATTTTTACCAATTTATAAGTATTGGCGCCGACCTCCAAGAGCAGAATGTACGCTGCCCGTATTGTGGTTGGTAGTTTACACCAGGGACTCCAAAAATTTACGCGAGCGACCCCCTCGTATATTTGTTGTGCCTCCTAAAGTTTCAGTACAGAATATGTACAAGCTCAGCTGGGACTGAATCACTGGGTGCGGTAGCTTGATGCGCCTGTTCCAAATATGCTTTACTCGCGCCTTTTAACGCATTTTATCTTCTTAACAACCTATCAAGATTTTTTTCATATATTCGGGATGGAAAGGGGTTCTTTTTGGGGTGGATATTTAAGACCGATGTCAAATATAAGGCTTATCATATGATCTCATTATATTTTACATACATTTAACAATTTTTTTTATAAGAATGATTGATCAATGATGTTTAAGGTTAAGGAATAAAATACTATTTTAATTCTTTATTTATTTAAGACCTAGCCTGCCCACCGGTTCTTCATTACTCGCGAAGAATTGAAGCAGTCTGGTTGTGCAAACAGTATGTCGACCAAGGCAAATGCTTTACAGGGTTCCGTACCGTGTCGGTTATATTATAAGTAAATGTTAATTTTACCTGGTTTCCAAGGAGAAGTTTGTTTTCAACATCCAATCACAAAAAACTAAAAAAAAAATATGATGCGACCTAAATTTGTTTTACAAAACTATTTTCCGCCTCGGTCTGCTTTTGTTAAAGCTGGACCTAGCCCTGTTTTTAGAACCGAGACCAATTGCCGAATCGCGTTTTGGACCATCGCATCGGCTAACAATCTGAATAATAAAGTATTTTAAATGAAAACAGAATTTCTTTGGGAAAATACCAAGACCGCGTATCATAATTTGCTTCAGGTACGATCAACAGATATTTTATAACTTTTCTTAAAATACTACTAAATTTGACGTCCTCTGCGGCATGGTAGGCAAAGGTACGCCTACGATGCAGGAGGTTGCGGGTTCGATTCTAGCCTCGGGACAATTGTGTGTAAGATCTGCAGATATTATTTTTTCCGGGTGTTCTAGTCGTTATCTGCGAGTACATAAAAAATATCTATGTAATCTATTGTATTAAGAAAATTCATCTAGTAACCATAATACAAACTCTGCTTAGCTTCGGGCTAGATGATGCTGTGTGGATTGTCCAGCATTTATTTGTTAAATAAAATCTATTTTACTGAATAATTTATAAGTGAAAGAGGCGCGGTCCAGTCCAAAGGTCCGTGATACAGACGGGCCTTAATAATTTCCAGCATGTTTTCATAAAGTTAAAATATCTGTGTTGCAGGGCAGATATAGCGGAAAGTTTTAAACCAGTTGTAAGGCGAAACTGCCCACAGAACGACGGCTGTGAAATATGGTACGGACTTTTTTTGGAGTTGAGTTTGGGTAAATTTTACGTCGGCTTTTGGACTTCGTTTTTGCTGTGTGTAGTTAAGGGTTAACTAGTGTAATGTATTGAGTAAAGAATTGGGTCTAACACCCAATTCTTTACACTAGATTTTTCATTTACATTTTGACATTACAGGGAATAAATATAGGTAAAATAATAATATCTGTTAGAAAGGTTAAAATTAAGTTTGTAAATAAAGTGATTTTAGATTTTTTCTTTCTAGTCAGTAACTAATAATATAAATGAGAAGATGGATGGATATTTGTAACTCCTTCAAGCCAAAACTACTGAACGGATCAGGCTGAAATTTTGCATAGATGTATGCCGGCCAAATATAGGCTATTTATGCCATGAAACAAATCCTATGGGATAGAAATAACTTATAAACGGATTAATAGAAACAACTCGTGTGAAGCCGCGGCCAGAACCTAGTTTTGAAATAGCTGTTAAAACTAGATTCAATTAAAATTAAAATAATGTTATTTGATAATAATTAATAATATAAAATTTGACTTGTCTAAGTGCATATTTTGTAAGCCTAAAGAAATAAATGATATTGAGTTTGAGACTCAATAATCGCCTAGGTAAAGCGTTGGTGTTTTTTATTTCCATTATAGATCTAATCAGTTTCTTGTGGTAATAAATAATGCTGGACCATTCACACAGTATTATCTAGCCCCATGGTAATCAGAGCTTGTGTTATTGGTACTAGATAACTGATATACATAATACAATACATTACATAGATAGATATTATTTATTATACATAGAAAACGACCAGAACACCCGAAACAAATATCTGCAGATCGTACACACAATTGTTCCGAGGCGGAAATCAAACCCGCAACCTCCTGCGTCGCAGGCGGACCTTCACCCACCGCGCCACATCGGTCGTCGTGTGGTAATGCTAACCATGGTGCGGAATCCATTAGAAACCTTTTATCGATTCCATTAGTAACCGTCGTCGATTAGTTTTATCCAATTACGTATTTGCCTCAATTCCTCAGAATGTATTTTTTTTGTAATTGGTGTACTTATTTGGTTATCTAGTTATGCGTAACAGAGAGAGAGCTAGAGAAAGACTGGAGATATATATATATATATAGGTATATAGAAGACTTTTACCCTGTGGCGGGGTAGATCTAGCATATCAAATTGTCATTGTCAAAACAACTTTTGGATTTCTTGTGAACGACCTATCAAGATTTTTTTTCATCCTACTCCTACTATATAATATAAAATTATAAACGCGAAAGTTTGTTAGGATGTATGTAAGTATGTTTGTTGCTCTTTCACTCAAAATCTACTCAATGGATTTTGATAAAACTTCACAATAATAGCTTACATATCAGAATAACACATACAATATTGTATATTATCCAAAATATCTATCACCACACGGATGAAACCGCGGGGCGCAGCTAGTATGACATAAATATAAGTACTATTTAACGGTTTTTGCACCGCTTCACAGGGGCGGTAGTTCCAGTACTCCAGTCATCCCGTGACCAAGACAGTGTGTAAACCTGTTGAAACGTCGGGAAAAATAGGTAAATAAACGCGATAAATTCCCGTTAAATACTACTTAATAATCTTAATAAAAATCTTTTGACTCTGACATCTGGCTTTTGCAATCGGATTGTACGGATTCAATCCGTTTCAAAATTGCAAAAGTCCTTATCCATTCGTAGTACCTACTGCTGCGGATGGATAAAGGCTAAAGGCGAATTTATTTATTAAATTAATTAGAACGGCACAATCACCAATTAAACTAAGTATTTATAGTTACAAACAAAATAGACAGCAGTACGTATAAAATTAAAATGAAAAAAAAAATATTTTAATGATTATTTTACATAAGAGAAAATCAGTCACCCATCACTCTCGAAGAAACCCGGATCAAGCTGTGAGCAGAAGGTAGTGCAAAATATATGTCCAAACCTATTCCACCCTGCACTTTTCTACGGTCAATTCAATAAAGCTTACTGACTGATCTATTTAATAGAATTTTATTTGAATAACGTGGCAAGGTAAATATGTTACGGTAACACCAACTGCTGTTGTATTCACTAATTTCGTTCTCAATTCGGCCGAGCGGCTGAGCTCGCTGTATGTACCGACTGTTTTGTATAGGGTTAGTGGGGTTAATGTTATAGGGTTTGTCGACCCCTGTAACGACGACTTCTTAACGCTTTCACTGCCTAGCTTCAGCGATGCAACCCGGTGCGCGGTGGGTCGCGTCGTCATTTCAAAATGCGCAGTCAAAGTTTCAATGGATATTTTAAGGCATTACTATGAGTCATCCCTTAGTGGTCGACGACCTCTGTGGTGCGGCGGGCAAAGGTTGCAGGAGGTTGTGGGTTTGATCCTTGCCTTGGGACAAATGTTGGTATGATCTGCAAATATTTGTCCCTGTGGCTCTGGGTATTTTCTATGTATAATTCTATCTATGTAATGTATTGTATTAGGTATATAATTTATCTAGTACCCATAACACAAGCTCTGCTTAGGACAAGATGATGCTGTGTGAATTGTCCCGCATTATTTATTATAAGTAGTGGCTAGCCGATACTTTAAATTGTTTTAATTTAAAGTACTTACTAAATTATTGAAATACCATATGAATGACATTAAATGTAACCATTTCATTTTATAATGGTAGTCTACTATGTCATTTATCTCTCTAGGCCGTGATGTGGCCAAGCAAAATATATGCGAGGATTTTTTTTTTAGCCTGTTTCGTCCCACTGCTTGGCAAAGGCCTCCCCCAAATCTTTCCACTCAGTGCGGTCATGTGCGATCTCCCACCAATCTCCGAGGAAGGCGTTAAGGTCGTCTCGCCAGCACTTTCTTGGCCGACCTCGCCCGCGGCTTCCTTCCGGGACACAGGGTGTTGCAGCATTAGCCCACCGCTCATACCGTTTAAAAATATAATTATGTACCTACTATAATGGGAAGCTCCATTGTTCAATTAATCGCAGCTGAGCAATCGCAGTTGAATATCGGGGAATTCGCGACAAAAGCTCGCATATAACGTATGTTACAAAAAAATACCCCAGTCAGTGGCCAGCTTTATTGCGTGAAGGGTCGGCTGTCGGAAGAGGCGGACACATGACGTAACAAGTTCAGATCGTGACAAGGAAGCCTGTACGCTGTCTATTGCGCATGTATGCCACAAGTCGAGAGACACGTCGAATAAATATGGCCTTTTATATTTAGACGGATTATAATATGTATAACACCCATTAGACTGTGTCCAAACGAGCATAATCGCTTTTAATTTACGCGAATAAAGAGAATTTTTTTTTTTGAGTTAAAAAAATTACGCTCATTTGGTCTCAGCCTTAAAAACTTTGAAAACCAATTCAATAACTTGACTCGATAGTGTTAAATTAGGTATAATTAACATGTGTGTGAGATCTGTGAAGTTAGTATATCATGTACTTTTCACATATGCCGTTAAAATGTGATATAAAAAATTTACATTATGTATAGAATAATATTCTTGAAACATAGATTTTATCTTTGTCTCTTTTGGGTTTTAATTTCGAGCATAATTGCATTATATTTACGCGAGTCATAACTCAAAAAATTAGGCTCGTTTTGTCTCTGCCTTAAAAACTTTGAAAACCAATTCAACTACTTGGCTCGAGGATGTTGATACGTATAATCAAAACGTGTGCGATCTGTGAATTTCGCATATTTCACACAAGCCATTAAAAGTGAAGAAGAAATGTGTGTAAAGAACAATATTCTTGAATCATAGTCTTTTCCTACCCAAAAGGGACTATCCCTTTTGGGTCTTCAATTTTGTACACGGCCTCATCATAAGTAACTGTTAAAAATCTGATAAAATTATGCATAGAGGCCTCAATAAAATAGCAAGTAGGAAGCAAGTAACATACACCAAACGTGTAAGTAACGCGAGAGCGATACTCGCAAATAACTAAGAAACGTTATAGCACACATAAACACACTGTTTCGGCACGTTCCTCTTCGCAAATTAAACTGGAGGAATTCTCTTTGAGACAAAATGTGGATTAATGTGTTCGAGTAGTTTTAGATTACGGAGTTTACGGGGTTTGAGGCGCGGTTATCTGTAAAGTAAATTAGACCAGGTTTAGGATTTAAGGACAGCGGAACCGAATAAAAACAACTGATAGAGAAGAGTGGGAGAAAATGACGTGTGTTGCCGCCTCTTAGACTGGGATAAGAAGATTAGAGGTATTTAGATCATTTATTTATTTGAAGGAAAACTAGACGCTTATAATTAATAGACAAATTGAATACATACCAAAAAATTATTAAAGGTTTTAGCGGATAGGTAAATAGTAATACAACAAAAGAGACAATGAACAGACACACAATGTAACTGGATACATTATTTTTATAGTTAATTAAGTATTTTAATTTAATCTTAAATGATCAGGGAAACCAACCACGAAGCGATTTGCATTTAGCTGCGCAGTTGAATGTGTATTTGCTCGCGGGGTCGGTCTTTGGCGCGGTGAAAGTATGACGAATTTTAGTGATTAGATAGCTTTATGTGCTGTTGATGGCCATGTTAATTTTTTATTAATTTGGTTACCATCTTCTCGTCGCAACAGCACTAGCCCAGAATTTCTATCGCAGTAAATTTTGCTCAGTTTCGCGCAGTATGTTAATTTCCCTTGAAATGTGAAATATATCTCTCCCGCGCTGTACATGTACCGCGAAGGTCTAAACAGTTCTTACCACGGATCAACTTATTTACTAATAACATCCAAAGGTTTATGGTTGAGGAGGGAACGAATTAAATTGTTAGATCCACTGACATTCTAATGAGCAAAGACAATGAGCAAGTAAAGATGGAGTGTGGTTACGCGGCGGGACTGTGATGAATCCTATTCTGTAATTGGAAGGAGTTATAATGCTTTGTAAACCAGATTATAAGGGTTTACACCATCATTAACAACACAGCATTCTTTGAAATAAATATTCCGCTGGTTTTAAGTAAATAACAAACAGTAACCATCGAGTTATAATTCTATAGAGTCACAATCTCTAACTGACAACACTCAAAAAATGTACTTGTACTTATAAATTATTATTAAGTATATAGTTCACATTGACATTTGCTCGAATTTAGACGTTATCATGTTCATGCTAAGAATACGTTTGCCCTAAATACTGATAAGGTTTCGGAAGATAAAAATAGCTGAAATACAAGCAAACGTGAGGGTAGGTACATATATCAGCACATATTTAATCATCTAATTTACCTTCTACTTTTATAGTGCAAAAAGTTTTCCAAAAACCATAAACTTTATCGTGTCCATTTAATAACGAAAAATGCAGCTGCTGTTTTAAAATTGTTTTGCTTGTTAACACTGTTAAGTTTATGTATAAATTAATCTGAAGGGTAAGCAACCCTCTTGGGGTTTGTTTCCTTAAGTTTTGACTTCATTACTAAAGGGGCAGATTAATCTTTAGAAGGCTTACCATCCTCTCAGCTCAGACATTTCTAAAGGAAAGGAAAATAATAATAAAAGTCTTAGAGGTTGGTTTACTTAATTTCTAAATAAAGAAAACTAACAAGATCTTTAAAAACATTCCCTAGGACCCTTTACAGAACACAGAAACATAAACATTCAAAGAGTGAGTCAGTCGATATGGGTTCCGTACATTTATTGCAAATCAGTGTCCGTTACGAATCTGTGAATCTTTAAAACAATTTGTCACTTGTGGATCAGGCGAGATTGTGGTCAAACGATGGTCATCAATTGACAAAAAAAATTTAAAACACGTCGTGACATAAGAATCGATCCTACCAGCTCAACCCGTATATGTCGTAAAAGTTTATTTAAGGGAGCCTACCAGAGAAAGGGCAGCGGCTTCTCTCAGTATATTTGTAACACCTGAAGCTGTGGTGATTATGTCACCACGCCTATGAACAGCACGTATCTAAAGCAGTGTGTTAATGATCTTTACCAACTAACTTGACCGATAAAAGTACTGAGATCTCATCGTCTTGCCATGTCCAACCTTAAAACAAACGCGGTAGATATAAACTTGCCAAGACACTAATTAATTAATAATGAAACCTTCGACCTGAGTCCAGGCACTGCTGTCAGAGACTTCTGAGTGTATGTGCCACTTCTGAGTATTCATTTCTGAGTACCCGTTAACGAGAGGAACCCTAAAAACAAAAGTGCGCCATCAAAGGCTGTCTCGAGGCAAATGGTAACTTTATCCTTTGGATATTTTCTTTTGATTATGCCACTGGGCTGCCGAAAAAATTTGATATTATTTTTACGAGAAAATTCCAGAAAAACTATGTATAAAACATAGGTATTGGTGTAAACATGAGAAATGTAAATATAAATCAATGATATATTCGGTTTCTTTCCAAACTGAGACCTTAGGAATAAAACGATACTCGTAAATTGAGTCGATGGCGATGGCTATTCTTTGAAATAGTGAATAGACTTTTACCTATTTTGGAAAACACCTTTTTAGTGATGTGATGTGCCTTTTAAAAGACGGCAACTAGTGAGCGAACTTACTACTTCATACTTACTTCATCATCATCATCAGCCTATATTAGTCCACTGGACATAGGCCTCCCCCAATGAGCGCCATAGCGCCCGGTCTTCAGCTTGACGCATCCAGCATCTACCTGCAGTCTTTCGCAGGTCGTCATCCCACCTGGTCGGAGGGCGTCCTACACTACGTTTACCGAGTCGTGGTCTGCACTCAAGAACACGTTTGAACGTTTTGTACTTACTTACATATAATGTATTGTTGATTAGGGATACCACTACTACTATTAATAAAACGACGATTAAAACGAATAATAATAATTATTTTTAACTGACTGTATATCGACGCAGAGCCACTAATTTGCATAACAAAAGACTTTTATTTTCAACGCAGGGCCAGACCTGAAGGAGTTAGTTAAAATAAGGTTTTTAGTTAACCCACTTAAGTTAACAACTCACTGAGGTTTGAAATCATAAAATAAAAGATAATTACAAATGTGAATCTTATATAAATATAATAAACAAGCTACATGGCTACAAAATAATCAATGGTGGCTTTTATTTTTAATTTAATTCGAGTATGACATGTGACTCATTGTCACTGTGTTTGTGACCACCCTACTATGCTGCATCGCTCATACTGTGACCACGCTGCGTCGCTCATACTCAGACGCCGCGCGCCGCCCTAAGGGTGCCCAGACATTCACGCTCGGGTGGCCGGCAGATAAGGCACAAACATAATAAGTTAATGAAGACTTGTGTCTCATCGTCACTGTGTTTGTGACCACCCCTACTATGCTGCATCGCTCATACTGTGACCACGCTGCGTCGCTCATACTCATACGCCGCCCTAAGGGTGACCGGACATTCACGCTCGGGTGGCCGGCAGATAAGGCACAAACATAATAAGCTAATGAAGACTTGTGTCTCTTCGTCACTGTGTTTGTGACCATCCCTAATATGCTGCATCGCTCATACTGTGACCACGCTGCGTCGCTCACACTCAGACGCCGCCCTAAGGGTGCCCGGACATTCACGCTCGGGTGGCCGGCAGATAAGGCACAAACTTGTTATGTTAATGCGCTTTTTCAAAGGATAAGTTGCCCAGCTTTAATACCACTCTTGGAAGTAGTTTCAAGTAGGTATTTTGTACATTTATAAGGTTTATGGGGCTTAATGCTTCTGTTAAGTTTAAATGAAGTTGTATCTTAAAGTTGCTCCGTTGCTTTATGTTTACGGTGATGGTAGAAACTTGTTTCTTGTAAACCTAGATTAAACTAGTTGTAGCCTGCGACTATGCCCCCATTTATCATATCACATTAATACTACATAGCCATATGCGAAAGTTTGGACGTTTAGATAGATGGATGGATCTTTGTTACTTCTTAACGCCAAAACTATCGAACGAATGAGGATGAAATTTCGCATACAGGTAGTTCTAGGCCTGGAATAAAATAGGCTTCTTTTTATCCCATAATTTGGTTCCCATGGGATATAAAAATAATTTTAAAACGTTTTAATAGAAAGAAAGCGCGTGAAGCCGCGGATATAATTTAATAAGCCTTATAATTACTTCTCAAAAATATAATCAATCTCGTTGCCAAGTTTTAGTTTAGCCGTTTCATACACAAACCTTTAGAGAGTTAATTTTAATTTGGTGTAAAGCTCTAGTATTCTTATTTTCTCGTTGTTATTTTTATTTATTTTTTTACTGAAATTATTAAGTATAGAATGATCCTTTTTTGTATGGTAGTTAATTATGTGCTTAGTAAAACTTTTGAAACTATCATGGTTATTAATACTAAAGTCATTTAAAACCAGTGGTAGTGGCAACGTTCGTAGCAAAAGACAAAAAATTAGGGTAGATCGGTATGTCTGCCCATAAAAACTCGCAGTGCCTTCAGTTACTCCGTGATCAGGCGCATGCAACTGTGCCGAAATATTGAAAGAAAGAAAGAAAGAAAATATTTGTATTTACCTTAAAAACTAGCATACACAACAAACTTAAAACTACGCAAATTAATTACTATATATTGGATGACTCAAAAATTAAATCATGGTAAATATCCCTTTTTAAATGACTTTAGTATGGGCTAAGTAGTTATAAAATAAAAAAGTATCATTATTTTTTCAATTGAATCCGTATGTTTTTTGTTTAACCATTAAAATGTTCCGTTTCAGTTTTGTTATTTTATTTCGTTTTATTTATTTTTTAGTAGGTACAGAATTCTGCGTTCTTTCAAAATGGCCACATCCATTAACTTTGGTAAGTTTTCACGTTAAGCTTTTAAGGCCTGAAGGCCTATTTTAATTCTCTAATACGCAGACGTGTTTCGTTTCGTTAATGTTGGTACTCTCATACATCGAATTAGTGTACCAACTGAACAAAAAAAAAACGAAAAGAAACACGCAATTGCGTATTCTAGAGGATCAAATTATGCTTCTAGTTCAAAGCCCGTACGTATAAATGAAATCGAAGTTTGTGATTCGTTTTCGTGCAAACGGTGATCTTACTAGCCACATAAAATAAATAAATTGAAATTGTTTATTTCG
Organism: Eupithecia abbreviata; assembly: GCA_943735965.1. Classification (NCBI taxonomy): domain Eukaryota; kingdom Metazoa; phylum Arthropoda; class Insecta; order Lepidoptera; family Geometridae; genus Eupithecia; species Eupithecia abbreviata. The sequence continues at coordinate 5,099,160 of OX030991.1, read as the reverse complement.
AGTACAGGACTCATACAAAAAAGAAAATATATAAATCATCATCACGACCTGCGAAAGACTGCAGGTAGATGCTGGATGCGGCAAGCTGAATACAGGGCGCTATGGCGCTCATTGGGGGAGGCCTATGTCCAGCAGTGGACTGCTATAAGCTGATGATGATGAATTAAAATAATAATTATTTCATTCTTCTCTCTTTCTCATTCAGTTACTGTCACTTCAGATGTGTCTTGAAGCTCCAGCTGTGACCAGATTTTATCTAAATTTATCTCTGTGGTACCTTCCTATTGTATGTAGTTATTGTTATTTGTAGTTTATCTGTTAGGTTAGATTCTAATTTAAGTAGCTTTCAATGTATGTAGTTTGTTTTTTTTATTTTTTGTTTTTTATATTTCTCTATCTGTTTGTGTTTGAGTTCTACCAACTCTACGTTAACTTATATCTTTTATCCATGCCTAGGTTGCCGCTGTCAGCGATAAGGCCGCCTATTGTACTTTTTATGTGTTATATTTAGATATGAGGTGTTATTTTATAGTTTTAAGTGCAATAAAGTGTTAATTCATTCATTCAATTAAGTACCTCGAAAAATTTATAAAATTAAAATACCAGCAATGAAAAATTATTTGCATAATTTTTTTTTTTTTTTTTTATATGTATAATTCGGTTTCGAACTACTGTGCGGATAATTTTTTATTCAATCGCGAAATTGTTTTTACTAAAGCATTTCCATGTTTTAATATTTCTAGCTTTTGCTAAAATAATTTTGTCGAATTTGTGATTGTTGTCTACCCATTGATGATGGTTGATTAAGTAAATAATGCCGGACAATTTTTATCTTTACACAGCTTTATCTAGCCCCAAGCTAAGCAGAGCTTGTGTTATGGGTACTAGATGGCTGATATACATAATACAATACATTACATAGATATATATTTTTATTATAAACGACCAGAACAGCCGAAAACATATATGCATTGTACAAACATTAATCCCGAGACGGGAATCGAATCAACTTCCTGCATCGCAGGTGGACCTTCTCCCACCGCGCTACAGAGGTCGTCAATCGTCGATTCTGCCATCCACCACAGTAATGCGTCATCCAATTCGTTTACTACCAACTGTATAGCTGGCCGGTGTAGGTAGATATCTACTTCTGCCTAGCTGTCATCAGCTAAAAAAATACTTCACTGTAAATACTACATAAAATAAATCCTGAGTTATGTAACTTGATTTTTCTGTTAACTGTACACTGCGGTTTTTTTTCGACGACTGCGATCTTTTTTACCTAAAATATTCGTGCTGCCGCTCTACACAGCGGTTGAGTTGCGCCGCACATGCGTTTCGTTCGAAAAATATTACGGCTCTGCTGAGTCACAAAGATCTGTATTTTCTCAGCCGCTGCGCTAGTGTGGATTTACGCATATTAGTCACTTGTAGAAAACTCATACCGCGCGTTTTCAGCACTCAAAGTGTTAAAGCAAATTAGGTATATGGTCCCAGTCGACCGATTCAAAAATGTGATCAGGTAACTGGGACCGCGGTCCTAGTTATGTATGGGCCCAGTCGCCTGTATCCTCCAGAAATGCTGCCCCGGAAGTACGTTAATGCGTTAGTCTGCGCCTGATCGACGGTTTGACTACCTCGGGAGGTTGCGGGTTCGATTTCCGCCTTGGGACAAGTAATTTGTATGATCTACTGAATTTTGTTACGAAAGAAAGAAAGAAAATAAATTTATTTGACTCCATACATATACATAACACGACACATTACATAGTAAGAAAATATAAAAACAAGAAAAAATTACAAGGAAATAGATAAGACATACATAGATACAGATAAGAACAAATACGTGTTACTGTCTCAGCATTATGCCGCTTCAAGCCTAAATGAATTGATTATTTTTATGGATGTTATGGGTAATTTCTATTTATAATAAAAGGATCTACATATATATGTAATGTATTGTAAGTAGTTTTTGATTGATGGACTAAAAAATTGTCTGTTTTATTCCAGGCCTGAACTATAAAAATTACATCTTATATCAAAATTACTGTTAAAAATTACAAAATCCCCTCTGGCCACGTGGTCCTACTGCCTTTGTCCTACCGATCAGACCACATCAAGTCTTAAATTTTATACTACTAGAATGTAGACTAAAACTCAGTTTCTTGATTTCCGCCCTGAGGCTAAAACTACCACGACGTTTCAGCGCAACCGTAAAGAATAAGGCCTTCCGGGTAATTTCCCCACCTATGCCAACATTTGAGTTATTTAACCGGCAGTTATTTAGTGGCCATAACTGCCGACCTCAGTGATTCATTAACGTTCAGTAGTTATGACACGCCATTAGCTCTTTATGGCTCGTGAAGAATGCTAAATAAATATGGGGGAGGGCCGAAAATGGTGTACATTCAGTTCACACGAATGCATGTATTTGCAACAGCTCTTTCAAAATACTTTCAACTGTTGTAACTTTACTCAACTCTCAACAACAATAAACAACATCATCATCATCAGTCTATAGCCGTCCACTGCTGGACATAGGCCTCCCCCAATGAGCGCCATAGCGCCCTGTCTTCAGCTTGCCGCATCCAGCATCTACCTGCAGTCTTTCGCAGACAAACAACAAATTAATTTAATTTATGAATAAAAAAACAGAATAGAATAGAAAAACATTTATTTGGACACAGGTACAAAATACAGAAATAGAATAACAAACGGCAAATAAAGTAGTTTATCATGGGGGTAAGTGACAAAAATAGGTGATATTAAGAAAATAAGACTACCTCCATGACCCTGCGCCGAAATAGGGGTTGGCTCAGCGTGTGCTGAACATTATTATATTCAGCGCTGTTTTTCAACCAAAGACCCACGAATTGAAAACACTTAACACTTTGACTGCGGTTTTTTTTCGACGACTGCGTTCTTTTTTTTTACCTAAAAAATTCGTGCTGCCGCTCTACACAGCGGTTGTGTTGCGCCGCACATGCATTTCGATCGAAAAATATTACAGCTCTGCTGAGTCACAAAGATCTGTATTTTCTTAGCCGCTGCGCTAGTGTGGATTTTCGCAGATTAGTCACTTGTAGAAAACTCATACCGTGCGTTTTCAGCACTCAAAGTGTTAACATTTACACACAGATCCCCTGGTACTGTCCACGATCCTATCCATCCATGGTTGTCTGGTAGAGACGCTCTTGAGCGATAAGACCGCCAATTGTAATTATTTTTTAAGTTTTTTCTGTACATAGTTTTCTATTTAATGCAATCAAGAATTTATATCTTTTTCTATCTATCTAGCATTTACACAACCAATTAATGTTAGAGAAATAAAATGAAATTTTGAGTGAATAACTTACAACCCAGAGAGGAAAAAAGAGAGGGAAAACCTTTTTACCTGGACCTTTCCTTCATTATCCAAATAATTCTAGTTCTGTTTGCAGCATCGCATCGCTGAAGCTAAGGGAATTGAAATTAACCAATACGTCAGACGAATTCTCATTGTGTTAAGACACAGATTCAAAAAATCATTATCTTTAGTAAATAATAGTATAAAGTATGACTTGTCTACTTAGACAAGTCATACTTTTATAAATTATTATCAAATAAAATTATTTTACTGTTCACTTCAATTTTTTGTCCACTAGTGGAAGAAGTGAAAACGAAACCACTAGTATGTTCATATCTCTTATGTTTCTAATACATGGTTATTTGCCTATGTAAGTCTTAATATTATTATTTATTTATTTTAAGCCATTACTGTCCCACTGCTGGGCAAAGGCCTCCCTTTTCTTCTTCCACTCCTCGCGATCCAACGCTGCAACAGGCCATGATGGAAGATGTACCACGAGCTCTTAGTATAAATATAAGTCTTAATATAAATATAATATAAGATATACATAGATAAAGTCTGCAGACTTTATCTATGTATATATTATATGTATTTGCAACTTTAGAAACACATACAAAATACAATAATTATGCAGTATAAGTTATGTGGGTGAAACACATTTTAAAAATTATCACGAAAAAAAAATACACTCTAAAGTAAAAATTAACCTTTAAGTAAATAATTCTCGAAGTTTCTCTGAACGATAGGGTTCGCAACGATTACATTCGACAGAGAACCAAAGTTATCGACATAGCTCTGAGAATTAGCAAGCTGAATTGGCGGTGGGCCGGCCATATCTCGCGAAGAACCGACGGCCGCTGGGGCAAACGCGTTCTTGAGTGGAGACCATGACTCGGTAAACGTAGTGTAGGACGCCCTCCGACCAGGTGGGATGACGACCTGCGAAAGACTGCAGGTAGATGCTGGATGCGTCAAGCTGAAGACAGGGCATTATGGCGCTCATTGGGGGAGGCCTATGTCCAGCAGTGGACTAATATAGGCTGACGATGATCATGGAAGTAAATAATTAAACACGCATGTATTATAACGCGCGTCCGCTTCCTGCCGGCTCTTAAATGCGGTCGAAGCCGCGAGGCGCCCCACTAGTGTAAAAATATAAGAATGTAGGTAGTGTAAAAATAAAAATAATACGTGTTTCGATTAGGTAAGTATCTTCGTCATAGGTCAAAGAAAACGTAATGCCTTTTTATATGACCCAAACCATTACAATATTCGATTTCGATCAAAGACTGTTTTTTGATGAAGCAACATTTTCGAAATAGAGTGATTTGGAAAGTAATAAATCTCGCGCGGCCACAATGAACCAATATTCTTAACTAACGAACCGTTAACATACAATTTCTGAGCGTTTCCAACCGTTTTCCAGATGGTGACGATTCCAGATTACACGCCAATTTCACCCTTATTGCTTGAAGGAAAGGCATTAATTTTGGAAAAATCAAATTCGGGTTTTTCCGCGAATTTTATTGTGAAATGGATCGGATGCCTATTCATGGGAAAATGGCGAGTAAATTGTAAATAACTTGTCCGACCAAAAATCGAACAAAATCGGCACATTGATCAGAGAACTGAAATTTTAATTGAACATCGAGACAAAATTCTGCTGCTGATAAAAATTAAGGCTTAAAAGTATGTAGATGCATGTACTTACTCCATCCAGTAAAGAACGCTGTTATAAAATAGTACGATGTACCTAAATAAAAAAAAAACTTGATATTATAGAGGTACAATCGACCTCTGTGTATACGATCTGCAGATACAATACTCAACAAAGTCTAGGGAACAAGCAATAATACTTCAACTGTTTTGTGAAAACTCGTAAAAAAGTACTGGTCACTAAAATTTATAAATTAAGGCTGGAAGAAGAATAAATCATTTGTTAGAAATTCAAAAAAAATTTAAACAAAAGTGCGAAAGCTTTTCTAAATAAGAAGGAAAAACCGAACTTGGTCGCAGAGTAATAGGTCTGCTAGCATAAAGTTGTTGTGATTTTTGTCATGTATCAATATTTTTTCTTGTGAAAAACCATTACTGCCAACTATTTCGATATTTTTGAAACACTAAGCGTTATGTCACGTCGTCATTTAAAGTCGCGGGAAGAGATGCTTAGGGCTGTGGGTATGTTGGAAGCTAGACGCAGTCAACGCGATATCGCGGCCGCTGTTCACACACAGCCAAGCGTAATTTGCCGATTATGGGCACGCTACAGGGCTACAGGAGATGTAACCGAACGTCACCGAGGAAGATACAGGGTCACTACCCAGAGACAAGATCGATTTCTGCAAAATGCTGCAAGAAGGCAGCCCCAGATTACAGCTCGCCAGTTGGTAGGAAGACTCCAGTCCCAGCACCAAGTGGTTATCAGTGACCAAACTGCCAGGAGAAGATTACATGAAGTCAATCTCCGCGCTCGCAGACCATTAAGAGTTCCAGCTTTGCGACGTGGAAATCGAGGATGTCGTTTATTGTGGGCTACTGCACATTTGCGATGGACCGACAATCAGTGGGCAAGTGTTCTCTTTTCCGATGAGTCTCGCTTCCGATTTCATCCTGATTCAAGGAGAGTGCGTGTTTGGCGTGTTCCTGGTCGCCAAAGTAGACTCCGAAATCCTCAGGAAGTTCATCCTTATCAAGGCGGAACGATCATGGTGTGGGCTGGAATTCGCCTGGGTGGGAGAACTGATCTCGTTCGCATACCAGGCAATTTGAACGCAGAGCAATACATTGAACAGGTAGTGCATCCTATGGTCATCCCCCACCACCAGCAGTTTGGCCAAGATTTCGTATTCATGCAGGATAATGCACGCCCACACACCGCAAGACAGGTGATGAATGTGTTCAGCGAGCACAATATCACGGTATTAGAGTGGCCTGCTCAGTCCGCCGATCTCAATCCAATTGAGCATGCATGGGATTTACTCGGAAGAAGAGTTTTCAGTGATTTTCCTCAAAATTTGAATACGGGAGAACTTTTTTCATCTCTCCAGAATATGGAGCCTTAATTCCACAGGCGACAATTGATAACTTGATACTCAGCATGCCACGCCGATGTAGAGCCGTGGCTAATGCCCTGGGAGGTCCAACGGATTATTAAACAGCTGCAAATAATGTTTTTTCATTTAATTTCCACGTAAGCGTCATATGTTTTTGTAATTTGAAGATTTTTTTTTTTGTTTAGGCACTATTTTAGTTTTTTTAATTAAACCTTAATTTTTTACATGTACGCTTTTTATTTAATTGCATAACTGAAATCAAGAATAAATTTCGCTTCTTTTGATGTATTCTTTTGATCTGGGACAAAAAAAAGTTGAATTAAAAGTATACACTAAAATATCCTTGTTCCCTAGACTTTGTTGAGTAGTGTTCCGGATGTTCTGGTCGTTATATATAAAATAAAATAGCGCTTAATATTTGAAGACGCGGTGGGCGAAGGTCCGCCTGCGACGCAGGAGGTTCACGGGTTCGATTCCCGCCTCGGGACAAATGTTTGTACAATCTCTGATATTTATTTCGGGTGTTCTGGTCGTTTTATATGTATACTTAATAAAAAAACATATCTATGTAATCTATTGTATTAAGTATATCAGTCATCTAGTACTCATAGCACAAGCTTTGGCTAAGCTTGATGAGTGTGGATAGTCTAGCATTATTTATTTATTAATAAAGTAAAAGTAAAGTAAAGTAAAAAATCATTTATTTCTTTAGGCTTACAAAATAAGCACTTAGACATAATCAATCTCTTCTCTTTCTCTATATACATAATTCGTTTATTTTTAAGCTTTTTTCCTTTATTAGTTTTTAAATATGTGTTTTTCCTTGTGAATTCATATACCTACTATATTTGTATGTGTTTGCTGTAACTACATACATATAATTGGGATATCACAATTGGTGATGCCATAAGTAAGTGCTGCGGGCAGATGCTGGATGCGCCAAGCTGAAGACAGGGCGCTATGGCACTCAATTGGGGGAGGTTTATGTCCAGCAGTGGACTAATATAGGTGGTGATGATGCTATAAGTGTTCTTGTATGTAATTACAATACAATACAAAAACACATTACATGCGACAATATAATGTGCGGAGTATTTTTGTGTAGGTTTTTGTATTGTATTGTATTTTATAGTATTCTCTGCTGGTCAATAACTACATATATAAAACAAATAAATAAATAAAAATGTATACACGCCGTACCACTTCTATTCGTTATTATATCGTTATTATATCCTAAAAACAATGTAAAAGGAAGGCGGAATTGAATTTCAAAAATACACAAGCCATTTCAAAGGTGATTGCACAAAACATTTTCTTTGACGTGAGAAAACGTGCTCGTTTGAATGTAGGTAAGGTACTTCGTCGTTTCAGCTTACGCTGCGTTTTTACAACTTCTCGCAAAACTTTTCGATACCTGTGAATAATGGGCGATTTATTATAAACTAGCGGACCTTCCCAGCTTCGCACGGTTTTAGTACGGATCCCTAACTTTTTTGAAAATATAATTATAGCCTATGTGTTCACCGGGGATAGTGTAGCTTCCCAACGGTGAAAGAGTTTTTCAAATAGGTCCAATAGTTTCGGAGCCTATTAATTACAAACAAAAAATAAAACCTTTCCTCTTTATAATATTAGTATACTTAGACTAGTTTTTGCTCGCGGTTTCGCATGCGTTGTTTCTATGGAAACGTTTTAAAGTCAAAAAGTAGCCGTATAGCATATGGATAATTCCGGGCCTAGAACTACCTGTATGCAAAATATAGGTATAATAGTTTTGGCTTGAAGAAGTAACAAACATCTATCCATACATCCAATCCATCTAAACATACAAACTTTCACATTTATAAAATTATTGTCATATGGTGTGATGTGATGTTTCTTCAAACTCACAAATTCACTTAGGTTTACACAATACCAAACATTTTCAGTTTTGTGATTTTCTGACTCTTTTTGTCCGAAAACTAAAAAGTTTATAAAGGATTGAAGTTCAGAATTTGAACCATTGTCATAACCTTCTAGTAGTACTCTTAGTCAGTAAGTTGTACTTTGTTAGTAAGTTTAATAAGTAAGGTACTTACGTCGTAGTTTTATTCGTCCATGGTCGTAGTAAGATGTTGTAACTCTTGTTTCTTTCACCCCTACACCGAGTGACATGAACGAAGCGCGCCAAATTAAAGCCTCTGACGGTCCGCCCGACTATCCGTCAGTCCGTCCGTCATGTGTCAGTTCGTCTGACAGTCTCGCATTGTGGCTCGAACCTGCGACCATCGAGTAGAGGCGAGCCATCAAGGTGGCACTTCACATGGCTATTTGTGTTCGCTATTGGGTGTTTGTTGTATTTGGCAAAATATATGACGTTCAGACGAACATGCAAAAAGAGGCAAATACGACCATCCACACATGGCACACCAATAACAAACACACAAACATTTGGCAGCAGACTGAGCAGAGCGCAAGGTACCAATACGGCCATTGTTTGGACGGCTTATTGCGTATTTGCCTATTTGACTGCTTTGATGTGCCTCGAGAAACCGACAAGCGCACGGTAACGCGTATTTGGTATTGGCTTTATTTGTCAAATAGGCAAATAAGGCGAACACTTTGTCAAATAAACTGTCCACGCATGGTAATTGTTTGCCAAATATGCCAAATACACAAATACAAATAGCCATGTGAGGTGCCACCATCAGATGAGTCATTTTATTGGTAAAAGAAAATATTTACCATCGAGTCGAGAGAGCCATGAGAACACTCCACTTTGCTCCTGACCGCCGAACAGTGAACTGCAACTGGCTAATACCTAGTCCAGGTTTACTCTAACTAGATTATTACACAGTAAAGTATATTTAGATAGATACTTACCGTATTACTTTATAATTTAATGTGATTACCTACCTATGTCTTGTGAGGTTATACGATCCATTGTCTAAACCTTCTTGTGTCTTTTAAATATTTCCGAAAATCTGAATGAAGTCGAAAGAGTTTACACACTTTATTTAGTCAAAGAGATTATTCGTTTGGAACAAAAGGTTTTTTCTGTTTAACAAAATCAGGGATGCCACATACCGCCAACCCACACTAGGATTCGTAACGAATACATCCGACAGAAAACCAAGGTTAACCACATAGCTCAAAGAATTAGCAAGCTGAAGTGGCAGTGGGCCGGCCATATCTCGCTAAGAACCGACGGCCGATGGGGCAAACTTGTTCTTGAGTGGAGACCACGACTCGGTAAACGTAGTGTAGGACTCCCTCCGACCAGGTGGGATGACGACCTGCGAAAGACTGCAGGTAGATGCTGGATGCGGCAAACTGAAGACAGGGCGCTATGGCGCTCATTGGGGGAGGCCTATGTCCAGCAGTGGACTGCTATAGGCTGATGGTGATGATGATGATGATGAACCCACACTACCTGAACCTACAAAACACTCAAATATCGATGCAAATCCCCTTCGACCACACCCATTTATTCTGATTAGTTAATTTCTAAACGTACAGTGCGGTTATACAACCGTTCGTTACAGAGTTAGGGTATTGTATAGTTTAATTAAATTGGGACAACCCTAATTTTGGGAAGTCTTTGATTGAATCCTACAGTACTGGTACAGCTTGGAAGGGCAGCAGCTAGGTTAGTTTTTGTGCATCTTTAAGATCTGTCGTATCAACAAAAAAATCGTAAATTACTAGGTAAATACTTTTTGCCTGGAATTTATAATTATAGCGGGATGACTTCATCCCCTGACCAAGTCAGTGTGAAATCCATGTTGAAACGTCCGAAAATACCTATTAAATACAATACAATACATATTGTACACCACAAAATTAAACAAGAAATAAAGACATTAACATAATAAAAAATAATAATAGAATAGCTTTAATTATAATAATGTATTAATGATTAATTCAACGGGTATTTATCGCGTGCCATTTTTTATTTTCCCCTACGTTTCCATCGCGTTACAGCGATTGTGGTCACGGGCGACTGGATGTACTCAGGGTTACAGCCGAGAATTGATGGCAGTATCCACGACTACCCTCACTTCGTTATACAAAAAATAATTATAAATTAATCTTTAATACGTTAACAAATGGAAGCGAAAGTTAAGAAAGAAAGACGACCGATGTGGCGCGGTGGGCGAAGGTCCGCCTGCGACGCAGGAGGTTGCGGGTTCGATTCCCGCCTCGGAACAAATGTGTGTACGATCTGCAGATATTTGTTTCGGGTGTTCTGGACGTTTTCTATGTATAATAAAAAATATCTATCTATGTAATGTATTGTATTATGTATATCAGTTATCTAGTACCCATAACACAAGCTCTGCTTACCATGGGGCTAGGTAATGTTGTGTGAATTGTCCAGCACTGTTTATTTTAATTTAATTTAGTTAAAAAAATATCCTCTCAAACGTCCCAGCCACATTTGTTGCGAGAAAAATTTACCGGTTGAACGTCCCAGGAACATTTGTTGCAAATTTCTCCGGCCGGAGCAAAACTCGTTTTGTGGCTAGCTTCTCCCTAATAGCTTGGCTCTGTGATCATGAATTGTCACTCTAATACCTGTTCCGTTGGTAGAATGACAAAAAAGCAAGGTGCCAATACAAAAGTTTCCGAAGACGAATTAAAAAAAAAAAAAAAACAACACTGTGTGCGGTTTGTAATACGAGCAGTTTGTTTATCCGTGGATATCTTTTGGAAAATGTCAGTATTTTAGTGTTTTATTATTAGTGTCGTATATCAAATTAATCCTTATGAATAATGCTTTCTTTAAGTTCGATGCGACGACTAACTATGTAGTCGATTTGGCCGGGCGTTTGAGAGGGTTTTATGATTATGTGTTTTGATCACGGAACATAAAAAAATAGTGCCTTGAATTTGCTTAGGCTACGTTCAGTGGTAGAGGCACTAAGTTATTAGATTAGTTGTGGTAGGTACATGTCGGAAGTGACTATGTAGGTATATGTACATCATTTGAATTCAAAATCTCTTGTGGTCTCATAGCAGCGGTTACCAAATGAGGCTATGCTGAATATTACCTATGAGGTCAACCTGCTTTTGACATAATTTGTATTGCTTGTTGTGGCTTTTGTTTCAATATGCAGTATATATTCTACTTGCAAATTCTGCCCACGGGCTATATGTCATTTCTGAACATAGTGCTCGAATAGGTAATTAAACGCTTAAGTTGTCTATCGGGGAAATAATTTCAAGAGTCTGAAAAACTTCAATAGAACTCGTTTCGTTACACATGTAACTAAACAAAAGCATTAATTAAAATTGAAGCTTATATGTTACTAGTTGCGCCTCATGGCTTCGCCTGCGAAGAAATCGATGTGTTAAATAGTTTAAAAACCTTTCACTTAAATCACTCGATCTATTAAAAAAACTGCATCAAAATCCGTTGGGTAGTTCGTAAAGATCTAAGCATACATAGGGACAGACAGACAGCGGGAAGCGACTTTGTTTTATACTATGTAGTCAAAAATGTGCGTACCTATTTAATCTTTTCGCAGTGAATTCATAGGACTAAAGTGTTTTGTGGCTCATTTTACAAACACATCGGCGTTGTTCCTAAATCTATTCAGTTTTTCCACCAACACGTTACCCACGGGAATGCCTCACAAAATTCAATTTTCTACTCAAAACGTTGAGGCAGCTCCCATTTTCATTAAATGCAATTTTATTTCAACCTAATTGTTATGACCGCCATAGAGAGTGTTGAAACTTTTTGCACTGGCATTCCATTTTTGTAAATTCAATTCCTTTTTTTTATCGTGATTATATTTGACGCAGTTAGCACTAGAGATTTGAAATCTGACATTATCGACAAATAAAAGAACTCAAGTTACGAATCAATGACATTGGTCGTTGGCGTAGATAAACTCTATTTCTGAATCACCTACAATACTAATATTGAAATGTCATCAAAATCATTTGCAATCAACGATGGCACTCTGCGATTTTGATGACAATATCCATGATTGGCCAAAGCTTGGTCACAGAGACTGACTGACGTACTGATGCGACCACTATACTTACCTACCTGGCTCATTATCATAATGCTCCCGTTAATAATTCTCAAAGAATATTCATACCTCAGAGCAGTCCACTGACGTTTCAATTTACTGGGAATATAACTGGGTACAGTCGCGCACTATCCAATAGCACGTTTGAATCGAATGTGTGTTGCTGACGGGCGTGCGAATACGAATGAGAGTATTTTATAGCTTGTACTGGCAACACGAAAAGTCCATAGTTGTGTGTGCAAGATGTGTTTATTGATGTTTCGATTATTTTTTACACATTTAAGGTTATTTGAAATAACTAACGTTCTAAAAGTTATGTATTAGGTATCTAAAGGAAATGAAGCACTCGGTCTAAATAATATCTATGAAGTGGCTTATCCTGTTCCCCTGAAGTTAAAATTTGTATTATTAGGTAACACATAAGGCTCCTTCCTTAGGTATAATTATACATATGTATGTATTATATTTGCACAGAAAATGAAGTAAATAGGTACCATTAAGTTATTTTATGTTGGTACTTATGAACAACTTCTACACTTCTTACAAGAGACTTATTAGGTTCAAGACGCTTGCTTTTAGAAATGATGTCTTTTGCCGTCAATAAATGCGAATAAGTAGGTAAAACTAAAGCACTGTATAAACGAATTTGTTCTGTTTGCTAAAAAAATCAAATAACTCTTTTGTAGAGTAGAAGTAATGTTTTTTTTTTCATAGATTTGAATATGCTTGAGAAAATACCCTTAGAGAATACCATTGCTTGATCATAACGAAAACGTGAATGACAATTCTTATGTCTTTAGATTAAGCAGCCATAAAACCTTGGTTGTAATCATGACAAAGTTACAACAATCGTGGTCCCCATTCAATCATCAAAAGCATAAAAGTGCTCGTTCCAAGAATGGTAAAAGACATTCTTTACGATTTCGAACGCGATTGTACAGCGAGGCGTAAACTCGAGTGTCTAGTGAAGCATGAAGAGGACGCATGCTGCTAGATGCATGCTATTTGCTGAATTTGATTCTTTACCAATAGTTTTATTTTATTATTAATAAATAGTACATGTCTTCTAATGTACCTGATGAGTACATTTGAAACTTCGGTTTGAAATATATTATGTAGTTACCTGCCAGCAAAAACCACTAATGACGTATAGTATACAATACAATACAATACAAAAATAGGTACTTTATTGTACACTAGATACAGAATTACAATAGACATTACATGCGACAAGTACAATGGGCCTTATCGCTTAGAAGCGATCTCTTCCAGGCAACCTTTGTATATTTAAAGTAAATACCATGACATTTATTGGATATATTTAAGATAATTCTGTGAGTTATTTCTATCACGATATATTGTGTAGCCAAATATTGTGTTTTATACGTAGAAATTAAATTTGATCTTAGATAAGAAATGTTTTCTAAAGATAATTGAATCTCGCTGTCAATAGATGGCGTAATAAAAACGTAATAAGAATTACACACCTTTGTGTGGGTCAAAATTTAATAAAGTCATGTCCTTTTATTTGAAAACCATGCAACTAGATATTTTGTTTTATAACCTAGGCATATAAAACAAAATATCTAGTTGTAACTTTCAGTATTAACAACTATAAATCATTTTCAATAGAGTAATAACGTAAGTAAGAAGATTGACTGCCGTCGTCAACAGATGGCGTAACATAAACAGAATATCTTAGTAGCTGTATAACTCGTTACATATAAAGCGTCTAAATTAAATATGCCGTTTCTTTGCGCATCTATGCATGAACGCTTCAAAATTACCAACTATAAATTTTCCATAGTAATATAGATAGTTGACTACCGTCGTCAACAGATGGCGTAACAAAACGTAGCAAGTAGCCTGACGCGACACATACACAAAGCGTCTAAATTGGAAACGTCGCACAGACACGCAGACGTGTTATTTGTTACCGGGGTGGGTGGTCCAAGTTACAAGATAGCTTTACTTCCTACGTATAAACCTAGCCAGGCAATTCAAAAAATAAGAAATAAGTCCTTAAAAATAAGTCATCTTAAAAATAAGTCCTTATGCCAGTATGATTCTGATTTATTAATGAAATTCATTATTACTAAATTTTTCGTTATTATAGTGCGTAATCCCTCGCACTCAGAGTTATCTCTAAAAGTTTAAATAATATCCTTAAAAAAAAATGATTTCGGCGGGACTTTAACTCGTTTTCTCAGTACGGGAATGGCGTAGGTCTTTGCCGCTTCATTTTAACACTTGCACAGCCTTGAAAGAAGCATCCCTATGCTTTCAAACTGAAAAGTAGGAGTGAAAAATGTCCCTCTGTTGTTCTTCGCAACACTGCCAGAGACTTTGTTTTGTTTATCGTCGGCACAATTATGATAAGTATTCAGATAAAGCATATTGCGGTTCCGTCTTTGACTTTTTACAAGCTTGAACTTTTTACTTTTGCTGAGATTTATTCTTAAACTAGTACAATACAATATTAACTTGTATGGCCAAAAGGCCTATATGATCTCTTCGTTAACCTTGATTTTGTCTGAGTCACTTAAACCTTTATCAATAACAACCTGGGTCGCTTCAAGAAAAAAGCTAATATTATCTTCGTTGCAAAATATTATCTTCATCTTTACCAACTTGCCATCTGGCGAGATCGTGATCAAATATCAAATATCAAAGTTCATTATTTTCTTTATACCTTACAGGCACAAAATTCAAATTACATTAAGTAAAACTAGAAAACAAAATAATCACTTTAATTGACACAAGCGAAGCTGCAATATTAAACTGAAACTGCTGCAAAAAGCTAAATGCCAAAATAACCATAAAAACCAAATAGAATTTGAAAAGTTTTGATCAGTTGAATGGTACCCTGGCCTACTGCGCTACATTCAGTCATCCTTTTCCCTTCTATCCTATCGCATTCCCTCTGGGAGAAAGAAGAACATTTTCCCTAACAGGGCAAAGGTTATCCCTTGTCCTACGTGATGCTAATACTGATAACTCTGTGCATGATAGCAAGGAACTTGAGTTAGCTTTGCGTGTTGATAATAATGTTTTGTTGTTATACGAGTGGGTAATACAGTTGTTGATTCTTGTCACAGTAGTTGGAACTATTTGTAAAGAATTTTTAATTACACAGACATAGACATTATACTGCTGCAGTACAAAAATACATAGTAATACATCTATAATATAAAAATGGATGGCTGAATGTGTTGCTAAGCGCAAATCTCGAGAGCAGCTGAACCGATTTCGCTAATTCCTTTTTTAGAATATTCCTTGAAGTACGAGGATGGTTCTTACGGAGAGAGAAAAGAGAAAAAAATAAAAAATTGGACCACCCGGGCGAAGCCGGGACGAGCTGCTAGTTTTGAATAAAATTATAACAGTCAATTATTAACGAGTAAAACAATTGCATAGAATATTTTTCAAAAAGAGAGACGGTTGGTTGGTTTACTATTTTTCTGCAAACGTTACTTCAAGAGCACTGAATGCATTAAAGACTATCCCAGCCAATGTAGTAGGTATAGTTATTAACACTTTGAGTGCTGAAATCACACGGTATGTGTTTTCTACAAGTGACTAATATGCGTAAATCCACACTAGCGCAGCGGCTGAGAAAATACAGATCTTTGTGACTCAGCACAGCCGTAATATTTTTCGAACGTAACGCATGTGCGGCGCAACACAACCGCTGTGTAGAGCGGTAGCACGAATTTTTTAGGTTAAAAAACAGATCGCAGTCGTCGAAAAAAAATCGCAGTCAAAGTGAGCTTTAGCGCAATCGCAATCTCACCTGATGGAAAGTAACGATATGGCTGACAGTGTATCACGAAGGTCTAGACTAAAAGGCTCCTACTCACTCCTACAAACTAAACTATGCTAACCACTTTTAATATGTAAAACCAAATCGTTTAAGAATTCACTGTAAACAAATTCACCTTATTTCATCCAAAAACCTTCGTCTAAATCCTCTATCTTTGTTGCATAAAACATTATGTCCCGGCTTCGTCAGACAATTTAAATGCATTAGTATGTAAATGAGAACTGACACAGAGACTGTTCAATTTTGCAGTTTGTCAAGCCACAAAATGAAACTACCTTTTGTGGTTATACACTGCCAAAACCGCCGCGCCGCGCCGGGGCGCTAAAAAACCTTTGTATATGTTAACTAGTGAAAATATAAATGTTATGGGGATATAATTACAACAATATAAGACCATAGTAATAATTTCACCAGAATAATTAATATTTAAATTATTCCTGTGTCTCGGCAATCCACAGATGATCTTGGGCTTCGTACAGTTTCTCCATGCTCCTTTTTTATAGTCAGTAGACCTTCGTGACTACAATCTCACCTAATTCATATATAACCAAAGTGCAGGTCAAGTCAGGGTACCTTACGACCACACTTACAGAGGACATAGCTGTTCAAAATTAGCATGTCTACGCTCTCAGCGATAAGGCCGCCCTTTATACCTTTATTCTATATTTCTGTATTGTTTTCGGTTTTGTGTGGATAATGAAGTGTTTTCTATCTATCTATCCTCGTATCATTCGTAACACGTTGTTTTGGCGCACATTGGGGGAGGCCTATGTCCAGCTGTGGACTAGCATAGGCTAATGATGATGATGAAGTTTCATTCAAACTTTATTTTACTTTCACTGAAGGTCACTGAATTTTATCTTATACTGATGAAAGTAAAATTCAGTGACCTTCAGTAGCCTTTAGTGAGCCTAAAACGTTTCTGCCTTCATTATACAAGTCCATTTTCTAAAAATCATGAACAACACTAGTCATCCACGAGGATTTCGCTCCATTTACGGCATCCCTCAAGGAATGGGCCCCACAGCCCTGCACGAAGAGCTCATGACTTGAGATATGAAATCCTACCACTCGTTGGTACGTTTTTGCCGGTGATTCCATCCAATCGGAAAGCAGTTAGCGCACGTGCCCGAAATGGACAAACTATTGCGCGTTATGTGCGGTTGTATTTTAAGGTTGGGCTGTTGTGCGAGCGATGGACGTTTTTATGTACTTAGACAGTAGTTCTATGTCATGGGCTTATTGAGAAAATATTTAGTGTCGTTTTTAAATGCAAATAGTAAAATTAAACAAATTTATTGGAAAAATAATCATTACAAACACATATCATAATTAATTTGTCTTATTTTTGGATATAAGTAAAGTAGGTACATAATGAGAATCCAGTTCAACTATTATGTAGCGTCAGTTGCCTTAACTAGACTGAAAAGTCTGTAATATGGGCAGCTGTGCTCGCTGAGATATATCCTACTAAACGCGAAAGTTTGTAAGTATGGATGGATGAATGTTTGTAGCTAGTATGTAGTAAGTAGTAAGTATTTTGTATGTAAAAACTCTACTAAGTTGATTTATTGTATTGTATTTATTTATTTCAGGTAATAAAATCCATAGTATTGTTACATTAAAATAAAACATTATTACATTGCCTGGAAGAGATCGCTTCTAAGCTATAAGGCCGCCCATTGTACTTGTCACATGTAATACCTTTCATAATGTTCTGTATCTGGTGTAAAAATAAGTATTTTTGTATTGTGCATACATTAAAATAAAATAGCATTAATTAAAAATAAGAATATAAATAACAATTAGATTAAAATTAAATTAGTTTCGCAAAAGAATTTATACAATAAAACTTCTGAAACTATCATGGTTATTAACACTAAAGTCATTTAAAACGGGATATTTACCATGATTTGATTTTTGAGTTTTCCAATATTTCGGCACAGTTTCATGCGCCATGATCACGGAATAATCAACCGAGAAGATGGTTTCCAATTATCGGGAACCTGGAACCCTGTTGTGACAATGTGTAAAAACCGAAGAAGTGATGTACCAACCGTTCTGATACTGTCAGTGTTGTGTGTCGTGATCGAGCTGGGGTCGATAATAATGAAACCGGTGGTAGTGGTAACGTTCGTAGCAAAAGACAGAAAATGAGGGTAGATCGGAATATCTGCTCATAATAACGAACTCGCAGTTTCTTCAGTTATTCCGTGATCATGGCGCATGAAACTGTGCCGAAATATTGGAAAACTCAAAAATCAAATCATGGTAAATATCCCGTTTTAAATGACTTTAGAATTTATACAAATTAAAATTTTAAATAGAATACAAATTATCTTACAATAAAATAAATAATAAATAAAACTAAATCGCGTGCTGTATCCACACATATTTAGCTTGCTTTTCAATTTAAATCGCTAATAGCTCTCACTCCGACCAAACATTGTCTCATCGACTCTTTATAGCGTAGTTATTGTGTTATGTGACAAGTTATGAGGGTAAGGTCAGATGAGTCATTAAGAGGTATTTTGTGCCATAGTTATAGAGAATAGCTCTGATAGTCTGTCAGTTTATTGGAGTAATCGCTTTATCGGGAAATTTACAGGAATAATATAAGAAGAGTTTCTACAGGGAAAACAATATTTTCTCTTAAGTATTTTAATTAATCTCAAGGTTGTGGGTACTTGGGAAGGTATAAATTATGTTCAGCGAATGAAATAATTTCTTCCTTGTTTTTTCTTGGTAATTGATTTTAATTTTAAAATGAACCTTTCAGGAAGATAAAGCTGAAAAATAATCAGTGTAGCACAGTTTATTACGTGTATAATTAATACGTGTAATATAATATAATAAAGACTTAATTCGGTAAAAATTCTAAACTTTTTTTCGATGAAAAACACTATATTTTTCTATTTCCTTAAAATGTTTGAGAGAAAAACAAAACACTACGTAAGCGATCGAGTAACATCACTTGAGTAGTGTTTTGTTTTTGTTTGTTGGATGCAGGTTACAAAAAACAATTGAATCTTGGTTATGTGAAATTAAAACAAAGGAGGTAGCGTAAATACTCAACCTCCATTTGTGGATTTAAGTTATTGCCTCCTGAAACTGAGGTAAGATCTTACAAGTATTCTCAGTTCGTAGTAGGAATTGTTCAGTAGCATTACGACTTTAGTTTCAGTGCTTCAGTTGAAAGTTTTCAATAGAGTTGTGGTACGTAGGGTACTAAAAAGTTTTGATGATGTGTGCTTAATTACGAAATGTGTGGACGACGATTTCGGTTTGTTTTAGAGGTTGAAATGATACTAATATTTAGTGGACCCAGTGACCAAAGCAGATCTCTAGAAATAACAATTGATTAATTGAAAACTATAAAAAGCACAAAACGTTCGTGGTTTTTTAACTTTTTTTTGTCAAATGAGAGGGTAAAGGGAAGGCCTCGTATAGCTAGGAACTATACAGGAGACCAGTGGAATAATTTGATTGATACTCCATTTAAATCGGCATTGTAGATCCGAAGAAAATCAAAAACAAATTTAACACCGACAAAGGGTCGGTACATATCTGGAAATTGCGTCGCATATTATCGGTTGCGTAACACCAGAACAGATAAATATCTAATAAAACATTCAACCTTTCACACTGAAAAGTACGAATTTAACCTTATTAAAATTTTCTATTGGAGATATTGAGTTCTACCTAACATTTATAAAGCTTATCTATCAACTATCTATAGGTAGGTTCTTGTAAAAACGTGAGAGGTCCATCGCTATCCCTGGAATCCAGTGGTCAGTGGGTATTTCTCGGTCCATTTAACAAAATCGATTGTGTCCGCCCCGCCAGACCCATCGTTTGTGGCCTCTTTTAGAGCTCCTTGTCTTTGAGTTAAATTATAACTAGCATTTGAGACGATCCTCAGATAGAGTAAGAAAAGGCTCGTCTGCGTATTTAAGACATAAATAAATTAAATAAATAATGCTGGACAAGTAGCTCTGCTTAAGGCTAGATAATGCTGTCTGCATTATCTAGCCTTAAGCAGAGCTATTGTTATGGGTACTAGATAACTGAAATTCATAATACAAGACATATTTAGATATTTTTTAAAAGTGACCAGAACACCTGAGATAAATACCTGAAGATCGTCCAAATATTTGACCCGAGGCGGGAATTGAACCCGGGAACTCCGGCGTCAAATAGAAATGGACATTTCTTTGTATCAAAAGTAAGTAGAGTGTATCAAAATGCTCAAACCTCATTAATCTTAGGCGGCCTAGAGCCTAGATCGGCTCACTTTAATAACGCCAGGGAGAATATAGGCCTAAGCCACTGCTTAGACCTCTATTCTCCCTGGCGTCTATTCTAATATTAATGTGATAATTATAATATCGTCAACGACCAGACATCTAACTGTCGCACCTGCATCAGATATCAGATAACTTGAAGTTGATTTCCCAGAGCCCGTTTACCTCTAAACTTTGATTAAGGTCAGGACTGAGTATCTAGTTAGCTGAAAGACAGTTCATATTTTATTGAGTTTGGTTATAAGCGTTGTTACCGGCGCGGCGTGTTCTTGAAGTCATTTTGACGCTTACACTGCCTAGTAATTATAGAAATAAATACATGCGGGTCAGTATTTGGGGACTGCCAGTAGAAGTGAGAACTAAGTAATTTTATATTTTATTTGATGACGAGAATTTCACACTTTTTGAAAAAGTACACATATTAATACACAGTTAGGAAAGCGTTCGGTGACGATGTTTAGAGTTCCATGATTTTTGCTCACCCAAAAAGTGCTCAACGCGCCTAAAGAAGTTTTCACTTCAAAATATTGTTAATTTACCTTAAAACACTTACTTAGCTACACAGAAAAGTGTGCTGCCGCGGCGAAAAGCAGTGCTAAATCAGCATGAGCGTCATCGTGGTCAATGAAAGTGATAGTAGGTATATAACTTAGGTAAATTACTTATCCTCTGCGGTGCGAAACGCAGAGCCGCAGATAAATCTGCGTCTAATTCAGTATGTTTGTGGGCACTGAGAGTGTTAAGTCACCATTGTCAGTGTCGGATGATCAATCTCACAATAAGAAGTACTAGGTACATACTCATTTTTCTAAATTATTAGTATACGCATAAGTTTCACATAAAACCAACTGCATAGTTATCTATTAAAGTGGAACTTCGATATTCCCGACGCAAAGTTCGACGGTCGAAATCTCGATATCGAGTTATCGATAACCGGAATCGATTTTCGAGGCACGCCCCGTCGACAAATCGGATGACATCGGTGCCAGGTGCGGTGTTTGTACTTGCGCTAAGCGGAAATATGATGAGAAAGATTGTCGTTCTATATTTTGTCATCTGTAGAGATATACAATAGAAACAAGTTACCAACAAAAAAATAAGAAAAATGAAGTCGCGGTGGCGCGGTGGGCGAAGGTCTGCCTGCGTCTCGCAAGAGTTTAAGGGTTCGATTCCCGCTTCGGGACAAATATTTGTACGATCTGCAGACGCAGATTGGAATGTTCTAATCGTTTTCTATGTATAAAAAAAACTACCTATTTATGTATTGTATTATGTATATCAGTTATCTACCTACCCATAACACAATCTCTGCTTAGCTTGGGGCTAGATATTACCGTGTGATTTGTAGCATTATCTAGCCCCATGGTAAGCAGAGCTTGTATTATGCGTACTAGATAATTGATATACATAATACATTACATAGATCGATATTTTTTATTATACATAGAAAACGACCAGAACAACCGGAACAAATATCTGCAGATCGTACACACAATTGTTCTGAGGTGGCAATCGGACCGGCAACCTCCTGCGTCGCAGGCGGACCTTCGCCCACCGCGCCACATCGGTCATCATATATAATAAATACGATTCAGTACCAGAAGTTTAAGAATACGTCCCACACGATCACGCCATCGGGTTTGCGATGTGACTGTATTGATAACACCAACTTTCACGTCGTAAGATATAAGAATGCTTAGTTTCTACCCGCATTTTCGCACGCGTTGTTTCTATGGAAACGGATTAAGGTTATTTCTATCCTATGTGAACTGTGTTAGCGATTCACCTATCTACTAACAGTCCATCTCAAAATTACGTTACCTTTTCATGGCAAAGGGTTTAAAGGCAAAATACTAACAAGGTAATACTCACACCTCTAAATTCACCACAAACCCAACACCTCCCATGGTCGACCTCACTGGTTGAGTGACGAGACGGCAATGCGAAGCCAATCCGCACATCGTCCCATTGACATTCATCCGTGACAGTCACGCCGGCCTCTGACAGGTCGCGACATAAAGTCTGACAGGAGTGGCGAGCCAGTCAATAAGTTACACCATTGAATAATTTATAGACATATGCTAACAACTGATTTATAGAATAAAAACAAGGCTATGTTTTATTCCAGGCCTGGAACTACCAGTATATGTGTGTGAATAATTGAGAGCGGTCCACAATTGATAAAACGCGCAACACATAAAAAAGCATAACGACATACGAACATAGATACCGCACCTTTTTTCGAAGTCGGTTATTAATATTAGCGTCTCTCCAAAAATTCGAAATTTTTATCGCATTTTTACTACTCCATGCTGTTATCGATAATGAAAACCTCATGAAACCCGTTTCTTCAAGTCTTGCCATTTTCAAATCTTAATAAAAACTTTAGACGTAAAACTCATTTTCAGCCGAACACATCCCACGTCGGTTGCAAAAAGCAATCAAACCAACAGACTGTAAATAAGTATAAAATAGATAGAGCAATGGATTGACTTCTCCTACGAGAGAGCTATAAAATCACAAAAGCACGTGCGAAGTCGGGTCTGGCTCTGGTATTCCATAAAATAAGGTTATAGCTGAGGCTGTCATAATCTTGGATCTAGAAACGATGCAGCTTCGACGTTATTATGTCACTTTTGACACTTGCACATAAAAGCGATCAGTATATATATATATATATATACATTTAATATATACTAGCTGTGCTCCGCGGCTTCGTCCGCGTGGTAATCTATGTGTCAAATGATTTAAAAACCCTTCCACTTGAATCACTCATCTATTTAAAAAAACCGCATCAAAATCCGTTGCGTAGTTTTAAAGATCTAAGCATACATAAGGACATGCAGCGGGAAGCGACTTTGTTTTATACCATGTAGTGATTAAGAGTAAATCTATATCTATACTTCTATACTAATATTATAAAGAGGTAAAGTTTGTAAATTCGACTCGGTAAACGTAGTGTAGGACGCCCTCCGACCAGGTGGGAAGACTGCAGGTATATGCTGGATGCGGCAAGCTGAAGACAGGGCGCTATGGCGCTCATTGGGGGAGGCCTATGTCCAGCAGTGGACTGCTATAGGCTGATGAAAATGATGATGATGAAAGTTTGTATGGTTGTAGGGGTAATCTCTGAATCTACTGAACCGATTTTGAAAATTATTTTACCAATAGAAAGCCACGTTATTTGTGAGTACATTAAACCGAAAAATAAAAATTATTTTTCGTGCACAAAGATACGGTTTTGATATGGATCAGTTGAGCACTACAGCTATCTGAAGATTGTTTGCAACAATCTGCGGTTAGCTCAATTGTTTCAGTTGTAAATACCAGTTCTCATTTGTTTCTATTATTTGATTGTAAATAACTAAGTAACTTAATAAAGATTATCTCAAATTAATTTAATTTTAATATTATGCAATTTTATTACTAAAATCCATAAATTTGTTTATTGACTCAATCGAATACACCTGAATCGATAAACCGTGATAGGTCCATACTATCATTTTCATTCTGGGGTTGCCAGATAACTTTTACAACGTGTGGTTATTCGACGCAATTGATGCGAGAAGATTGGTTGCGGATAACATCCAATATACATACGTATATATCGACTATTTACAGTTTTCAGTAACGATTTTCGAGTTGTGTGATTCGAATGCACGAGTCTAGGACGCAAATTGACAATATTAGTCGTCCGCGTGGTAATCTATGTGTCAAATGATTTAAAAACCTTCCACTTGAATCACTAATCTATTTAAAAAAACCGCATCAAAATCCGTTGCGTAGTTTTAAAGATCTAAGCATACATAAGGACATGCAGCTGGAAGCGACTTTGTTTTATACCATGTAGTGATTAAGATGGGTAGTAAGAGTAAATCTATATCTATACTTCTATACTAATATTATAAAGAGGTAAAGTTTGTAAACTCGAGTCTGTAAACGTAGTGTAGGACGCCCTCCGACCAGGTGGGATGACGACCTGCGAAAGACTGCAGGTATATGCTGGATGCGGCAAGCTGAAGACAGGGCGCTATGGCGCTCATTGGGGGAGGCCTATGTCTAGCAGTGGACTGCTATAGGCTGATGATGATGATGATGATGATGAAAGTTTGTATGGTTGTAGGGGTAATCTGATATACATACGTATAAATATCGATTATTTACAGTTTTCAGTAACGATTATCGAGTTGTGTGATTCGAATGCACGAGTCTAGGAAGCAAATTGACAATATTAGTAAGCATAGTCATTTTTGTTCGAGGGTAATGAATTACATGTTATTTTGGTATTATATTTTATTAAAGTTATTGAAGTTGACGTTTTATAATATTGGCTTTTTTAAATTTAGTTCTGTATGGTTTGCATGGGAATAAGAATTGCAAAAGAAGAAAATTTTAAAAGCTACTGTTTTTTTTTCATACTCAACCACGCCGATGATGCCACAAATGTATCGATACTAGAAGCCTACTTAGTTCTATTGACCTCATCTCGTCATCATCATCAGCCTATAGTAGTCCACTACTGGACATAGGCAGAGGCCTATGTCCAGTAGTAGATGCTGGATGCGGCAAGCTGAAGACCAGGGCGCTATGGCGCTCATTAGGCTCTCCTAATGAGCATCCAGCATATACCTGCAGTCTTTCGCAGGTCGTTATCCGACCTGGCCGGAGGGCGTCCTACACTACATTTGTCGAGTCGCGGTCTCCACTCAATAACACGTTTACCCCAGCGGTTGTCGGTTCTTCGCGAGATATAGCCATGGCTTTTAGAAAGAAAGAAAGAAAATTATTTATTAAAACACTAACACAACACACAAACAAGGTTAATTACACATATTAGACAACAAAGCGAAATTTTCACCTACAATTGCGAAATTCGGCCGCAAAACTTAACGTGTAGCACTTGCTGCACGTTAAGTTATTAAGTTATTAAACGTTAAGTTTTTATTTTTGTCTTCTCTGACTTATGTAAGGGCCGTTTTCGGACGAATTGTTTATTGGTTCTTTCTTTTCCACTGCGATGGTTCTTTTAATGGCAATTATTGCAGTCTCGTTAAAAGGCATCAACATTGAATTCCCTCCCGACACGAACAAATTAAAAAGTTCAAATAAAAATTACAGCTTGAATAAAAAGTTAAATTGCATTTCTCTCGCGTAAAATGGTGTCTTTTTTTAATATAAGCTGTTTTGATTTTTAAAAGGTGTTGTTAAGGATTTTATGTCACATGCTCCCTTCCGCGGCTTGCCACGCGTCTGGAAGAAAAAATAGCCCATGGTTACCTGTTCCAGGAAAAATGTATATAAAAAACATATATTCATGTTAGTTTGACGACCGATGTGGCGCGGTGGGCGTATGTCCGCCTGCGACGCTGAAGGTTGCGGGTTCGATTCCCGCCTCGGAACAATTGTGTGTACGATCTGCAGATATTTGTTCCGGGTGTTCTGGTCGTTTTCTATGTATAATAAAAAATATCTATCTATGTAATGTATTGTATT
This sequence comes from Eupithecia abbreviata, assembly GCA_943735965.1. NCBI lineage: Eukaryota > Metazoa > Arthropoda > Insecta > Lepidoptera > Geometridae > Eupithecia > Eupithecia abbreviata. The sequence goes on along the minus strand of OX030991.1, from coordinate 5,073,115 downwards.
ATGTATATCAGTTATCTAGTAACCATAACACAAGCTCTGCTTACCATGGGGCTAGATAATGCTGTGTGAATTGTCCAGCATTATAAAAAAAAAAAAAAAATGTATTTAAAAATATATCTATCTATGTATTGTATTATGTATATCAGCCATCTAGTACTCATAACACAAGCTCTTAGCTCGGGGCTATGTGGATTGTCCAGCATTATTTATTAATAATTATATAAAAAAGTACTTTGACTTTGAACGAAAAGCACGTTGCTTGCTTGCAGAAGCAACGTGCTACGAACTCTGCGCTTCTGGACGGAGTTAGGCTGGTTAGACTAGCAGAACACATCACGCACAATGGACTAATCTGACTCTAAGTGTGGTTATAGAAGTACACACACACATAATCAAGTGAAAATATAAAACCGAACCTTTACAATCCAAAATCCCAAGTGTCCGTCCTCAAGTCCTCAGTCCTTATCACTCCAATTTATAAAGACCTTGTCTTCATATTCGAAGCGATTTCTTTGGACGTTGATAAATAATATCATTTCTTTTTCTGAATGTGTTTTAAGGGTGACGCTTTAAGGGCGAAAATCGATCATCAACCCAGTTTTTCCGATGGTGATCAATACTGTCGTTACGTTTGTAACGCTAGTCAGTAGGCGAGGATTTTTCTTTGTTAAAATGGTGGTTAAGGTTAAGCGAGTCGCTTATCTCTCCATACAAGCGTGGATGGGTAACTATAAATACTGCACTGTTTGATGTTGACCATCGAAAACTAAGGATAATATTAATTTATCTCCGGACGACCGATGTGGCGCGGTGGGCGAAGGTCCGCCTGCGACGCAGGAGGTTGCGGGTTCGATTCCCGCCTCAGAACAATTGTGTGTATGATCTGGAGATGTTTGTTCCGGGTGTTCTGGTTGTTTTCAATGTATAATAAAAATATGTATGTATCTATGTAAGGTATTGTATTATGTACATCAGTTATCTAGTACCCATAACACAAGCTCTGCTTACCATGGGGCTAGATAATGAATGCTGTGTGAATTGTCCAGCCATATATATTTATTTATCTCGTCAAAATCGTAAAAAACTAAACATTTGAAAAACACAAGCTTCAAAACTTTCATATTTCAACACAGATTTGAACCCAACTTTGTAAAGTAAAGTAAAGTAAAAAATCATTTATTTCTTTAGGCTTACAAAATAAGCACTTAGACAAGTCATATTTTATATATAAATTATTATCAAATACAATTATTTTACTGTTCACTTCAATTTTTTGTCCACTAGTGGAAGAAGTGAAAAGAAACCACTAGCATGTTCATCTCTTATATGTCTAATACATGGTTATTTGCCTATTTAAGTCTAAATATAATATGATTCGATACATGTCAATATTTAAGTAAAGCTATGCACAACAACAAATTACTTACTACATACTATTGTCGGTGCGAAACTGAGCGACATCTGGCCAAGCATTAACATCATTGAGATAATCATTTATGGAGTAGAAAGCCTTCTTGATGAGATTTAGTTTTATGTAATTTTTAAATTTACGAATAGGGAGCTCAGTTGCTTCAGATGGAAGCTTATTATAGAAGCGCACGCTATTGCCCATAAATGATTTCCCTACCTTGTGTAATCTAAATGATGGGATGTGTAACTTGTTCTTGTTTCTTGTATTTCTATTGTGAACATCACACTTTTTCATAAGGCTATCCTTATTTTTGTGGGTATACATTAAATTTTCATAGATGTATTGCGATATTACAGTCAGAATATTAATGTTTTTAAATAATTCCCTCAAAGAATCTCGTGGCTTTAATTTATAAATAGCGCGTACCGCCCTTTTTTGAAGAACAAATATGGTCTGGATGTCAGCTGCCTGTCCCCAAAGTAAAATACCATAAGACATAATACTATGGAAGTAACTGAAATAAACTAACCTAGCTGTGCCTTCATTGGTAATATATCTAATTGTTCGAACTGCATAAGCTGCTGAACTAAGTCTACCTGCCAGAGCCTCTATTTGCGACCTCCATTGAAGAGAAGAATCAATATGTAACCCTAGGAATACAGTAGAGTCTACAAGGTGAACAATCTCATCCTTCAGCATTATTTTTGTTGGGAGTTCTCTTACATTCGGTAGCATGAATTTTATACATTTAGTCTTTTTAGCATTGAGTAGTAGGTTATAGGCAGTGAACCAATCTAGTATTTGTGAAAGCGAATTATTTACATCGTCATAGTTATATTTATTTCTATCAACTTTAAAAATCAATGAAGTATCATCAGCAAATAAGACTATATCACAAAGATCTCTTGCTAAAAATGGAAGATCATTTACATATACTAAAAATAAAAAAGGACCTAATATTGATCCTTGCGGGACGCCTAGTTCAAGTTTTGATCCTCTAGATCTTTCTTTACTCTCTCTACTTTTTGAACTCTATCAGCTAAATATGATTGCATAAGGTCCAGTGCCTTGTTATTAATTCCATAGTGTTCCAACTTCCTAATTAGTGTACCATGATCCACGCAATCAAAAGCCTTAGAAAGGTCACAGAATACACCAATAGCGTTTTTTGCTTTATCCCAGGCATCTAATATATGCTTTAATAGAACTGTGCCAGCATCGGTTGTCGATCTACCCTTGGTGAAGCCAAACTGATTTTTATGAAACAGCCTGTTAAGGTTGAAGTGTGAAGTCAACTGAGTAAGGATAATTTTTTCGAAAATTTTACTTATTGCAGGAAGTATTGAAATTGGCCTGTAATTGGCCGGATCAGTATGGCTACCAGATTTGTAAAGAGGAACCAGTTTACTACATTTCATAAGATCAGGAAAAACTCCTGCGTCTACACAATTATTGAAAATATGGGCCAAGCAGGGAGCCACTTCCTTAATAATTAAACGTAGTACTTTCGTTGAAATGCCCCAGAGATCCTCAGTATTTTTTATGTTTATAGATTTAAAAGTTTTTACAATGTAATTACCATTTACGTGACTAAAGATAAAGACTTCCTTACATTTCTCAACAGATGATTCTAATAATTCAACCGCCTTTAAAGCTGAGGAATTGAGAGACCGGGTTACAATTTTAGGGATATCAGCAAAGAATCCATCAAAAGCATCTGCAATATCTTTTTCATTTATAAGAATTGAATTATTAACTTTTAACTTTATTTCTCTATTACGTGGCTTTGATTTACCAGTTTCGTTATTTATTAGTCTCCATGTCGCTTTAATTTTATTAGATGAGTTTGTTATTTTATTCTTCAAAAATAGGCATTTTGCTGTGTTGCAGACATTCTTAAATGTTTTCGAGTAGTTATTTACATACAAAAGAAATGCAGGGTCATGTAACATAGCTTCTCTAGCACCATATAGATCGTATAGCCTATTCCTACTTCTGTAAATGCCGGGAGTGGCCCAATCAGTAAACCCGACCCTATCTCTAACTGTGCAAGTTTTAAGTTTGAATACTTCATTGTGTTCTTTGTTTATAACATTAAAAAGTCTGTTAAATAAACCATTAGGGTCATCAGAATAAGGTATATTAGCTACTGCTAGATCTACTTTACATTTAAATTTACTAATACGGCTCTCTGTGATAGGCCTGTAGGTATATTCCTCAACTGTTTTTTTATCATTCAAATTATTAATAAATTTAACACTCTGACCATAATGGTCTGATTTGAAATGCTTAATTACTGCTTTGTTAGTTGGAGATTGACTGCAGTAAATATTATCTAAACAAGTGGCAGAAGTTAGGGTTACCCTAGTCGGATCATTAAAAAGATGTTGTAAGTTAAAGCATTTGAATAAATTTATCAATCTATCAGCGAGAGGATTTGCTAAAATATCTATATTAAAATCGCCACAAACAATGAGATCCTTCCTACAAGTAAATACTTTTAGCATAGCTTCTTCCATAGTTCTTTCAAAGTCTACCTGATTTGCGTCGGGAGGGCGGTACACACACACTATGATATGTCGCTCCAGTTCCACACAAGAAAGTTCAATAGTTCTCTCAATACTAAGTTTAACAATATCTTTCCGTTCTTTACATTTAATACTATTTTTAACTATAATCAGAGAGCCACCACGTATTACAGTTTTTCTTTTATAGGAACTTGCAAGACAATAGTTATGATAAAAAGGAAGTAACTGATTTTTCACAATCCAGTGTTCTGTTATGCACATAACATCTACATTTAAATAATTTAAAAATAGTTCTAATTCTAGAACTTTGCTGGGTAAGCCTTGTATATTCTGATGGACTATATGAAATGTATTTGGCTTTCCCATTGTCGATGTGATCAGTTTAAATTTGTATTTACTGACACAGTCGCTTTGATGCCCTCATTAGTACTATTACTAACTACACATACAGGCTCGTCAGGTAACTGCGTTATACTACTTATAACGGGATCAAAAATATTATATGCTAACAATTTAGCAATTATCAATTTACATTGTTTGGTAAGGTACATTGTTGTATCTCTAGTCAAAAAAGTTTTACTAATAAATTTATTAGTATCAAAGAATAATACGTCACTATGACGACATGTCATATTGTACATCATCATGTTATTTTGACATCGAGTTTCATTTTGTTTTGATGTCAAGGACTTAGAATATGGGAAGGAGCAAATAATCAGTTTCCCTAGTCCATTTTCTATCTTTCCTAGAATTACCTCAACTAGCCTTATCAACTGTGACCGCTTGACACAACTTTCACCTAGCTGAACAATTAAAGTTGTGTTTTTATTCAAAGAGTTATCTTGCTGAATACGATCAGTAATTATATTTATATTACAATTTGGATAGCAATGATTGACTACATTTTGTACAAGTAAGTCACTCAGTATAATACCCACCCCAGCACCCAACTTATCTGAGTATATCACAGTTTTCCGGGTATATTGATTACAGTCTAGATTTAATTCCTTAACCGGAGATGGTGCAGCTCGCACTGATAGACCCTCAGTGAGTGCACTTGGTACTGCAGAGCTATCACACAGGTCTTCGTGCGAGGGTGATGGCGACACCACTAGGAGCGCGGATGGTAACATCAGTGATGAGGGGGGCACTACATCTGCAGCACAGTCTCTAGTCAAAGTGTTACTCTTCGCCGTGGCTGTCTCAAGATCTGTTTGAGTGCAGCTATGCCGTACTTCAATATATAAACTGTCATTGTTTACAGTATCTTGCATTTTTAGAAAGTGGTCATTGGCATGTTTTTGGGCTTGGTTATATTTACACGTTACATCATGAAGTGCCCTTTCTAAATTAACTATTTCTTCAGACATATAGTTCAAATCTTTTGAGTTACGCCCTAATAAATTATAACAGGAGTCCAATTCTACTTGTAGGTTACAATTTGACTTTTCCTTGCTCAATTTAGCATTATTGAGCAATTGTTTTTGTTTCTTAATTTTTTTCTCTGACTTCCTGATGAAATTACTTAATTTAACATACTTTTTAATTTTATTGCTCCCTTTTATGACGGGTGTTTGGCTATGACCATGGCGACATGGTGAAGTAAGATCCATCGTTGACATATTAGGATCAGTTGTCATAAGCTCCGTTTGAAGATCTAAACTACAAACACTGGTTGCTGAAGGCAACGGCTTACACTCTAATATATCTAGTTTTATTTTACACTCTGATAGCTCTTGCTGTAAGTCCTTATTGTGCTGTAAAACCAGTTCATAGGATTCATGACAACTGTCCACGGAACGCAGGCATGCATTCAATCGGTTCACTTCTGACTCTGTATCTTCATGGTGAGCATGGAGCTCAGCGAGTTGTCTATTGAGTGATTGAATCCTGCCAAGGTTAGCCAGGAATTCAGCTTCGCTATCCTCCTGCTCTTGAACCAGCCTGTCTCGGTCCTCTCTGACTTCCTTGAGCTGGGCTGTAGCGAGCTTCAGCTTTGCCTCCAGGTCACATGCCTTTCTGGTCATCATTATGTGTGAATCCCTGAAAAATAGCAGTATACAGTGAGCTTCAAGAAGAATAAGAATAAGAAAAGAAATAAAGAGTTAAATGAAAAATTAAAATTAGAATAACAGGTGATGAGAGACTGGTTCTTTCGAGGTCACCCTCTTCTAGGTGAGAAACCAAGTTGAGGTTTGATGGGTTAAATAGAACCCAGTGACCAATGGTGAAAGAAGTCCAGTAGAAATATGAGTAGAAGTGAAGTACAATAATAAAATTAGTTGGGACCAAGGGATTGCTAAAAAAACAGTAACTTAATTCTAAATTTAAAGTTAAATTAATATTCATAAAATATTAGCATTGTTTATTTTGTTAATGTTAAAAATATGATTGTAAATTATAATTTATAGGAATATCAGACAGAACTGTTTTGTAGAAGTTTCCTACAACAAAGTAACTATGGGTAACAGTGAAATTGCAAGTGCATGCACTTGAAGGTTATTTTTATTGTTGAGTGTCTTGTAAATGTAATATATAAGTGTAATGTTGTGAGGCTAAATGGTATGTCCTCAACTCAACTTCCACAATTTGTCAAGCTAAGAGAGACAAAACGAAGCCTCACAAATTACACAGAGTGAGCAGTGTTTTTGATTATGTGGGTTGTGTTGTGTGTGTAAGTTAGTCAATATGATAAGTGAATAACAATACTCCCCAGGTTAAATGATGTTGATCTTGACTCCGTCCTAGCTGCGCTCGGTCACCGTCGTCGTTGAGAATCGTTGGATTCGATCCTTTGGTTGATTCAAACTGTTATGATAATCTTTTGCTGGAACTGAGTGCGATGATCTTCCCTGGTATTGGAAGATATAATTCAGGCTGGAGTCCTCGACTGTGCGGTATTTATCGGATTCTTTGAGGCTGATGGGAACGATTTTCTTGACCGTTGACCGTTGAAGAATGAATAGTACTTTTAGAGATATTTTGACACTATTTTGTTGAATATTTCACTTGAACGTAAGCACTACGATATTATTAAATGGTTTGAACACTTTCTAGTTACTTATTTCGACTAATTAAGTAATAAAACATAAAATAAATTTAAATCAGCTGATTACACGTCTGACGTTTAGTGTTGCCACTAGTGACTTTGCCACGGCATTAGGCAGAAAAAATTATTTACCGAACACTAGCGTTAAGCATAGAAATAATGGTAAGTACTGGGGTAACAGAAACGTGAATTATTATTGTTTTTTCTTTTAATATTCGCACTTGAGTTTTCTTATCTCCAATGAACTTCTGCTCACCTAGTACTTTAGAGCTATTCAAATAATTTACTAATAAAACAATGTCATAATGGTCTGACTTGGGTATGAATTCGTAAATATCCAATATTAATATTGGTATGAATATTCAGATTCATTTTCAGTGAATCTCTTAATCAGTGAATATCAATTATGATAACTAGTTTCTGTCCGCGGCTTCGCACGCGTTGTTTCTAAATGTTTAACTTTATTTCTATCCCATGAGAACTGATTTACTGGGTAAAAAGTAAAAGTAATTTATTCCAAAGCTTGAGCTGACTGTAAGTGAAATTTTATTTTTACACACTTTCTCGTTTCTGTGAATAGCAACACATCACAATAACAAACATGCATCCCTACATCCTTCATCATCATCACGGGACATCCATGTTTGCATAAGGTATGTCCACTTTTTGACGATGGTTGTTACTTCACTGCTGGACATAGGCCTCCTCTCATATCTACCTGTCTTCAGCTTGCAGCTTCCTGCCTTTCGCATACCGTCTTACCAATTACGGATTAGGGTCATCTCAGAATCGCCTAGAATACATTAACACAGTGATATCGATTATCACAAATTACCTTTGCCTCTGTCAAAAATACAATTCTTTATCAATATGACGACCGATGTGGCGCGGTGGGCGAATGTCCGCCTGCGACGCAGGAGGTTGCGGGTACGATTCCCGCCTCGGAACAATTGTGTCTACGATCTGCAGATATTTGTTCCGGGTGTTCTGGTTGTTTTCTATGTATAATAAAAAATATTTATCTATGTAATGTATTGTTGTATTATGTATATCAGTTATCTAGTACCCATAACACAAGCTTTGCTTACCATGGGGCTAGATAATGCTGTGTGGATTGTCCAGCATAATTTATTTTATTTTATTATTTGTAATCAACTGCCTAAACCCTACGTTACCATAATAAAACTTCCCATCGTATCAGAACTAAAATTTACACACATAATATAGGTTTTAACCTCTAGAGAGTTATGCGACCTATCCGGGCGAGGGCAAATTGCAGCTAAATTTTAATGGCTGAGCGAGGCAACCAGAAACTACGGCGATGTATTATATGTATAATGGCTGTCTAGTGCATACGAGGTATGAGGACTAGAGGGGCTTTTCGAAAAATCTTTCCAGGGCAAATCCGGAAAGGTAAGTTATAAACGAAAGATTTAGTTATCATTTGTAAATAAATAATGCCGAACATATCACACAGCATTTCCCCAAGCTAAGCAGAGCTTGTGTTATGGTTACTAGATAAATGAAATACATAATACAATATATTACAAACATTATATATTTTTTTACATAGAAAGACGACCAGAACACCCTGAACAAATATCTGCAGAACGTACAAACATTCATCTCATCATCATCATCATTCGCTCATTGGGGGAGGCCTATGTCCAGCAGTGGACTGCTATAGGCTGATGATGATGATGATGTACAAACATTTGTCCCGAGGCGGGAATCGAATAAATAATATAAATCAAATAAATAATATCAACCTGCGTCTCAACTTATCCTAATATTTTCATTTAGGTTACGCAATTTTCCACTCTGTTCATGCACTTAAAGTAGTTGGTAAGTACCCTTAGGAGATACCAACCTCTCTAAGTGTAACTACTAAATATTTAAGTAATTAGTAAACGTAATAATTCATATTTCCTATCTAACCGATATCAAGAAACTTTCAGAACTAACCACAGAATAACTAACAGATAGTTAGCGTCTGCAAATCTCTATCAAACATTATCATTTGTTTGAAACTTTGTAACAGTCATCAACAAATCACTTTTACAGCGTAATTAGCTCTTATCGTAGGGGCGGTAAAGTTGAAATTCAATTGTCTGACCGAGCAGTTAGTTCAATTCAATGGTTTAAGAACAGTGGCTGTCAAAGCATTGCATACAATCAATAATTTGTTTTTATAAAATGAATAGGAAAAACCTGTTTAATGACCTTGAAGAGAATGTTGTATCCCCTGTCCTTCGAATTTTCTAGAGTAGGCACGTTCTCTTATCTCTAAAATTTGAACTGCTTCGATTTGGTATTACATTGCATATTCCACTTACGAGCTGAATCTTGTTTATTTTACGGAATATTTTATTTGTTTATAAAAATATTCATATTTTTTATACCAACATTGGTTTGTATTGGTGCTCACACTCGTGTCGAACTTACTACCTGTTTCCCGCGGTTTCATAAATTAGCCTATGTTCACCGGAGATAGTATAGCTTCCCAACGATTAAAGAATTTTTCAAATTGGTCTAGTAGTTTCGAAGCCTATTCAATACAAACAAAAAAAAAACAAACATTTTCTCTTTATTTAAAAGTGCCTATAGATTGCGTTTGGATAAAGCCAACGACGACGGTAACAACATAGCTTAAGCTTGGCTACGCAGGTACGTTAATTCTATCAACAAGTTACATACCACAAATCAATAGAAATGACCAATTAAATAAAACTAGCATCAGGTTGCTGGCAGGTCGTTGTTCAACAAGTTGTATTAAAAAAATCCAAGTGAATTAAACTCAAAGAAAAGCCGGAAATACACAGCCGTTCCGCTTCATTGGACGCATGTCTTTGGCAGCCAAGCTCCGAATTGTCAATTACATTGTCATCCGGACGGGGCATGCTAAGCGTACAATAATCGAGTTAACAGAATCGATTTCTGAATCGAATGGGTATCGACACTAATCGGTCTATTCGGCTCGATTTCACTGTATTAGAAAATGTTCTTGTGATACTAATATTATTTCTATGTTTCTTGAGTTTTGCATCATAATTTTATGGTAAAAGCACAAAAAGTATCATTTTTATGATTATAAAGATCAACGATCCTATTTTTTTTTATTTCATTTTTTTTATATATATATAATATAAAAATTATAATAATACTAATCTGGACAATTCACACAGCATCATCTTCTAGCCATGGTAAGAGCTTGTGTTATGGGTACTAGATAACTGATATACATAATACAATACATTACATAGATAGATATTTTTTAATTATACATAGAAAACGACCAGAACATCCGGAACAAATATCTGCAGATCGTACACACAATAGTTCCGAGGCAGGAATCGAACCCTGTAAATACTAGTATATAGTATTGTTAATATTTAGATATAAGGTGTTATTTTGCTGTTATATTTGCTATAAGTGTAATAAAGCGTTCCTTCATTCATTCAATCAGTTAAATTTAATGGATCTCAAGGAAATGTTGATGTGTGAAGTGATGAAACTAACAATTTTCAATACTCTTTATAAAAAAAAAACAATATTTTATAATCATCTACGACTAGGACCAAAGTGCTTGGGAAGACCAATTCAACTGTCCCAAACTCGACGGGGATATGTTGTTTCGTTTAGGAATTCCTATGGCCACCTTTTGTTTACATCATCAGACCAGCTCGATGGGACCATGGCATTGAATTGTCAATAAACTTACATAAGTAAGCCAAATTTCCAGTCGAGGATAACATGTCTAAAATTCAACTGCAAGATTCGTCTCACACAAGAAACAGGGCAGATAGAATAAAAGCTTGTAACTAGCAAAATTAGTACGTAGCCATAAATAATGCTAATAACCGCTCGTACGTCCAAACCGTGCATTTCATTGCCAAAAATTTCTAAAGATCTTTAATTTTTGTAGAGGAACTACCTACGCTACCGATATCCAATGGTGTTCTTAATTTCACTTTAGAGTGTCCAATTTAATAAATCTATACTGAGATGCTTCATTTAACTCCAAGCGGGAAGAGCTTGTAAAAATTTAAATAAAAACATCGATGTGGCATGGAAAGGAGGCCATTATATTTTATAATATCACTAGCGGCCCGTCCCGGCTTCGCCCGGGTGGAAATTTGTTTCATAAACATTTTGCGATGAACGTAGAGTAAATGTATCTTTATGCACGAAGTCTTTGAATTTTTGGGTTAATATGACACTAACAAACAACATGGCTTTCTATTGGTCAATTTTTTTTTTAAATCGGTTTAGTCGATGCAGGGATTACCCCCTACAACCTCAAAAACTTAACCTCTTTATAATATTATGAGTATAGAAGTATCTATCTAATGAGCCAGTAACACCCACTGCTGAGTATAGGCCTCTTCCTCATTTTGCCACCCCTGGCGGTCCTGTGCCAGTCGGTTCCTTGCGTCCCTATAGCCCCCACATCCCCACAATGGCTCTGCCTCGACGCCGCCGCATATCCCTAGGAACTATTCGGTGACTGCTTTGGTCCATCGGTGATCCTCTCTCCTTGTCAGGTGTCCTGCCCTGACAGAAGTATAGATGTCATAAATTTAATTTTATGTACTTATCTGTTTCAATACAATATTAAAGCGAACTCCCAATATCCCTGAATCAAATTACAATCAGCTTTGCGAGGCGGTGCTTTAAATATAAGTAATTAAAACTTTTCATTTGGAATGAAATAAGTTATCAGTAAAATTGAAATGTCCAGCACAGTATGTCGAACCAGTAGCTGAGGTTTAGCCTTTTGCTAACAGTTGGTAATGGATACTATTTGAAACTATTAAATATGCGTAGTGAATAAAAAATACATTTTATTTTTATTATAATTTTTGCTCTGAATTTCTATAAGAAAGTAATTGTTATTGTTAAACATCACTATTCTATCATGACATCTTATTTTAGATAGTTTATTTTGTAGTTTTGAATTGAATTGTAATGTATAAAATGTTTGACTAGTGTTGTAAGAATGTTATATATCTGTACTAATTTCATAAATAAATAATGTAATAAAATAATACAAAGACGCGTTGCGCCTTAAAAAGTAGACTTTGAAGCGAAATCGGCAACGCATTTTCGTATTGAGTGGAAGATTGTGAGTTCAGGTCCTGGCTGAGTCTTAAATTTTTGGAGTATAAAATTCTAGAACTTTGACGAAATTCTATTTATGAATTGAAAAAATGTGCGTGTAGCATAAAAAATCAATATTTGTATTGCCGACAAGCAATATTAAATTAGTCAAATAATGTGTCTGCGCATCCGACAGAGGGTGTTTTGTGTTTTCTTCTTTGACCTTGTTTATTTGTCGCTAGTCTTCCACTTTAAATAACATGTCCAAATACTATGTATAATAGAACATTAACTGTCCATTGTTAAGAACTCCAACAAAATAAATTTAAATATTATTTTTTTATTTAAAAACTAGTACGTGGCACAATACAATGGAGTAGTCACATTCGCTTACACATTATAAAATATTATATTCGTAATAAACTTTAGTCGATTCGTTTTATTTAGGTTATCTGTGTACTGTGGCCAGTGTAATAAACTGTCCACATTAATGTCGTATTATATCGAATATACGTTCGTAATACATAATTATATTTCTCTGTTGAATCATGAATTGTTGATATCCCGTGTTAAAATTGAACACGTTGCTGTATTCTATTAGCAATGCTAATGGACATTAAAATTTGTGCTCATAATTATTGAGTTCAAAATTGTTTAAAAAGTCAGCCATATGTTGTCCGGCCGGTTGATTATGTAACTCGCGACCGGTTTGCGACAGGCGTAAATTAAGCAATCAGTGCTGTCAAACGTAAATTTTGTATTAGTTTGACACCAGCTACAACGTCAATATTGGTCAAAATTGGCGTTTGACAGCACTGATTGCTTAATTTACGCCTGTCGCAAACCGGTCGCGAGTTACATAATCACCATACCGGTCATATAAAAAAGTTTAAAAAAACCAAACTATAATAAAGTTACTTTGGGTCATCCATTGTGAATACCAATTTGATAGTCTGTATCTATCTTGGTTCGCCAATACTCAACCAAAACGTGAATTAATGAATGTTGGTACACTTTATTGCACTTAAAACATAACAAAAAAACCTTGTTTATACCAGACTCCCGGAACAAATATCTGCAGATCGTACAAACATTTGTCCCGAGGCGCGAATCAAACCCGCAACGCCCTGCAGCGAAGGATATTTGCCGCGCACCATGACAGAGGTCGTCTAATACAGTACCTATTCCGCTGGTCACCATACTGATAAGAAGCCCCCCTCGACGAAAGCCCCTTGTAATAATTTATACGACTCCGGAGTAATTGGCATACCGGGCTTGGATTTAATTATTTTGATTTATCGTATCTTGGTTTGTTTGTTCCGTGGTTCGTGTTATATGACTTGCTGTGAAACATTTTATGGTTCACCTCCTTAATAACTTTGCTTGGTTATTAATGGAGCCGTAATAGCCTTGGAGAGAACAAGAAATTAATCGAAAAATACCCAACAGTACCTACCTTTTTAAACGAAAAACTTTTACTTTTTACTTTTCGAATGCATCCGACAGAGAACCAAGGTGGACGCCCTCCGACCAGGTGGGATGACGACCTGCGAAAGACTGCACTTGCAGTTGCAGTTGCTGCGGTAGATGCTGGATGCGGCAAGCTGAAGACAGGGCGCTATGGCGCTCATTGGGGGAGGCCTAGTATGTCCAGCAGTGGACTGATATAGGCTGATGATGATGATGATGATGATGATGAACACACGGATTAATACTCATGCCCAATAAAACTTATTAAGCCATAGCTATACGTGGCTATACGGACTAGGAGAACGCATATGCGTCTTTGACAGTCAATGTCTTAACTAAACATTTATAAAGTAAAGCTAAGCCCTCAGAAACATTATCAACGTTAAACAAAACTTTAAGGGTCCGGCGACCCTCGCTTGCAAAAATCACTCCGAATATCGCTGTCCCTGTTTAACCCTTGCGCCTAGCCACATGCGTGCGCGATAGCAATATTAGCCGTTCAAAATTTGGTTTGTTCCGTAATACCAAAAATTATGACTGAAAACTTTTTGTATTCTTCACAAAGTATTGTTATTCTGTAACAAGACAATATAAGCTATGTTCCTTAATAAATAAAACGTAAGATATTCATGTTTTTAATATGAAACAAATAGCAAGAAAACTTGTCCATTTTCGCATAAAAATGTGCAAAATGAGATTGGCTTTCATTTCATTTTAGGTAAGTATTTTGAAAAAAAAACTATTTGGGAACCTAGATAAATACTATTTTAATACAAATAATGCAATATTATAGTGGAAATATGCTTGAATTATAAATAATTTTGGTATTACGTTTGTATGAAGAATTCGTCCCTCGGAGGCCCCTTAACTATATTTTCTCGTTGGCTATACATATAGTACAATTACACAGAACTTGATTGTAGCATTGTAGCTGTTTGCTACAGCTTGCTGTCTGATTGCTACGGCGTAGCATTCAGACAGCAGTCATTCATTTTGCACGACAAACACTTCTGACTTCAAACACGACATTATGCAATCACGTCGAAATAATATTCCTACATTTTGTTTAAGGTAGGAACGTATCTAATTCCGAAATAAATGCTGTTTTTTGAAATCAACTGAAATTTCGTGTACTACAGGCTTAGAAACTACAGGAGTATACGAAACTTCATTTGATTTCAAAAGCACACAGAGTTTTTTTTTTTTTTAGAGATTTTTTTAGTTGACTATGCTCCCAGATCTATGCTTACTGTTGCAAGCTCTTCTGGGCGGATCTAGGTGTAGAAATACTTTATTGGGGTCTCATTGGGGTCGTATCTGTGTATGTAATGTATTGTATTATGTATATCAGTTATCCAGTACCGATAACACAAGCTCTGCTTAGCGTGGGCCAAGATAATGCTGTGTGAATTGTCCAGCATTATTTATTATTCTTTATTGTTGTTGTATAGGAATAGATGTGACTACTGTGCTTCAGGAAAACCTTCGTACATTGTGCCACAGAGGTCGCCAACCCCTAAAAATTCTGCCAATATTGGCACGAAATTTGCTTACACAAAATACTAAACCACACAATCTGAGCTCCAACGTTACTTCACAATTTCACAGCCTCCCGGCTCACCTGCACTCATCCCAAACCTGTGCACGTAATGTCATAACGTGCACTGAAACGTTTAGGTTATACGTGCGGATCTTAGGTATACAAATACACGGGCACTCTGATCCTGATCTGGTCCTGGTGACTGCAACCCACGAATACGCACAAATACGAGATTAATGACGTCATTGCTACACGCATGGCTTGCTTGAATATGGCACCCACGCAGCTCAACGCTATGCACGCGGTACATGCCGTGTACGCGGTACATGTAAACCGGTAACATTGACTAGAGTCTAGTCTATGTCTACTTTAGTTAATTGAACGCTGGATGGTTTGATATTCGCATTTATTAATTTTCTCGCATTTTTACTGAGGAATTTTTAATATTCTCCTTTATTTAATTTTTAATATTCTCCTTATTCAATGATAAACTTTAGTAAAATGTTAAATTACTGTACGTCACTCTCAAATATTTTTGCATACCGACTAACGGTCAAGGATGTTGATTCATAAAATGTATATATTATCTTACATAATACAATTCTTAATTAATATAATTCTTTCCATCCAAAGGTTGCCTGGAAGAGATCGCTTTTAAGCAATAAGGCCGCCCATTGTACCTGTCGCATATAATGTATTTTTGTAATGATTAATTTGATTATGGTGTACAATAAAAAATAAAAAATAAATTCATTTATTTCGGACAACGACAAATCATAATTAAAATTAAATTTAGGTCCATATCATGTTAGTAGCAAATATTACTTAATTCTATGTTAGTTATTAACAATTAATGTAAATTATTACGAACAGTGCAATCAAATAATGATGAAAGTCGTCATTACTTGGTTGCAGTGCTTGAGGAACGGGCTATGCCATTTATTGGATAATGCATTCAGAATGTTGTTGGTACTTATAAAGAATTTTTATTTGTATTGTATTGTAATCCATGTCTTTGGCAAATTAAAATCCTAACCCTATATCTATATCAAAACTAGCTTATACCCGAGGCTTCATTTGCGCAGTAAGTGGGTAAAATGAAGTCAGTTATCAATGGCAGGAATAATAAAAATAAAACAAAGATTTCAGTTGTTCCGTCGGGGTTAAGAAATTGACTTGTTACAAAAAAAAAGTGTTGAAGTAGCTGTCCGACAGTAGCTGACTCAACATTGTTTTCACGGACCCAGTAACTGTCCTTCACTGTCGGACAGTCCGTGAAAACCGCGCTTTAGTATTAATGCCATTATAAGGTTACCCTACTGCCGCAAAGCCGTGACCGTATATATTAGTATTTTACAAAACTGAGAGTATCAACCATTTCGGCATGATTAGGCAACAAGCGTATAAGTCCAAACTTTTGCATTATTGATACTTGGAATTGGTATTGTAACTCCGACTTTTGTAATTTATAGGTAAAAGTTGAGGTTTATAGGTATTGTTTTGGTGTGTTTCAAACACGTTAGATTCGTATTATATTATTATTAACTAGCTGTGCCCCGCGGTTTCATCCGCGTGCTGATAGATATTTTGGATAATATACAATATATCTTTATGCCTATGTGTTATTCTGTTAGTGTTTATTTGGGCTAAAGTAATTAATTAATTTCCAAGATTGCCTGGGTTACAGTTTTCGTTTTATTTATTTTCAACGACCATCATTATATATATACATATATAGTATATATATAGGTTTGAAAGACTCGAAGATTGAAATATAAATCTCCGTGTTAAAAAGCTTTTTAAAATTCTCTGTACAACATTTTCTTCGTACTAAATAAAATAATATTGCCAAAGCGTTATATTATAATCACGATCATTCCAGCTCTGTGATCAGAAGTCCTCTATTTATCGATACTAATATTACAAAGAGGAAAGGGTTGGTTTTTTTGTTTGTAATGAATAGGCTCCGAAACTACTGGACCGATTTGACAAATTCTTTCACCGTTGGGAAGCTACACTATCCCCAGTGAACATAGGCTATATTATATTTTCAAAAAAGTAAGGGATCCGTACTAAAACCGTGCAGAGCCGGGAAGGTCTGCTAGTTTTATATAAAGCCCTAAACAATTTTCTCCTTGGAATTACGAAGAGCAGAATCGTTCTTTAATTAAAATATCTGTAAAGTTTGATTTATGGATTTTTCTGCTGATAAAAACAGTTGTTGTGTATAATCGTCCAAGCTGCAACACGTGATTGGGACGGCGGTCTACAATTGTATTCCAACTTCTATCACCAGCGCAAAATCCATTCATTTTTTTAGGTGGCTAAAGAAATGGCTAATAGCCTCAATCTATATACGAGTATATTGTGAATGAATTTATGACGTTAAAATATAATGTATATTTATTATTATAATATGATCTACACAGCGGTTGTGTTGCGCCGCACATGCGTTTCGTTCGAAAAACATTACGGCTGTGCTGAGTCACACAGATCTGTATTTTCTCAGCCGCTGCGCTAGTGTGGATTTACGCATATTAATCACTTGTAGAAAACACATACCGTGTGATTTCAGCAATCAATGTGACTATATCGAATAGAATAGAAAAACATTTATTTGGACACAGGTACAAAATACAGGCATAGAATAACAAACGGCAAATAAAGTAGTTTATCATGGGGGTAAGTGACACAAATAGGTGATATTAAGAAAATAAGACTACCTCCATGACCCTGCGCCGAAATAGGGGTTGGCTCAACGTGTGCTGAACATTATTATATTCAGCGCATTTTTTCAGCCAAAGACCTTAATTACTAATTGAAGTCACGGACGACAATTCGGTGAAAACAAAGTGAAAAATATTTTATACAAATAAACAAAAGTAGAATAATAGGTGAGTATAAAACAGTTGATATAAAAAATAATAACAATAATAAAAATGTAATATAATAATAATAGGTGCGATAATAGTTCATTATACGTCAAAAGTCGTCGTCGTCGTAAAAAAAAAGAAAGTAGGTATAAGATTGACATTTCACAACAATTACAGAAGAACTAAAATTGTTATTGACCCCCGCCGACCTCCACATAGCTTTTTACTACTGAGAGGTGACTTGTTCTCGGGCTATAGTTCAAAATATAACCTAAAAAATGGATCTATTGTGTTTTGAGCACCTATTTTAATAAAAATCACGAACTAAGTAGGGTGAGCCCCACTCGTGTTATCTAAGGATAAAAGGATTTTTGACAGGCTCCAATTTACGGCGGATCAAAGTTGGTTGTTATTTATTAGGGTATAAATCGATAAGAGATTCTTTGGGGCCTTCCTCTTCTTTAATGAAAATAGAGGCTTAGATTACATTCTACATAAATCAGAGCTAAACTTTTTGCGTACTGCTTGGCGCGCGTTTTTCTAGCAAGAGGACGACCTAAGTATTTATTAACCTATGTATTGTATTGGTGCTTCGCTTTTGATACATAAATTGACCCCTGCCCGGTCGTGTTAGTCTGCCGTGCCATTGCATTATCAGAGTGCACCTGCATTTGCCTACATACTTGTGCAGTATAATAACTCCTACACACATTATAGCAAAGTTATCGACACAGCTCAAAGAATTAGCAACCTGAAGTGGCAATTGGCCAGCCATATATCGCGAAGAACAGACAACAACTGGGATAAACGTTACGTTTCTTGAGTGGAGACCGTGACTCGGCAAACGTAGTGTAGGACGCCCTTCGGCCAAGTCGGATGAAAACCTGCGAAAGACTGCAGGCAGATGCTGGATGCGGCAAGCTGAAGACAGGGCACTATGGCGTTTAAAAGGGGAGGCCTATGTCCAGCAGTGGACTACTATACGTTGATGTTGATAATGCTGGGAGGACATCGCCTACCTATGTGACAGTGACACGCCTTTAAAATACGTATTTTTTGTAAAACTAAATAAAAAAAATATTACGAAAGCAAGGAATAAGCAATTAAATAATAACTACCTCTGTTCTCTTATGTTTATGTGAGTAAATGTTATTTTTAATTCATTTGTAAAATTGGATTTGAACTTTGTTGTTGTCAAATTAAAAACTTCTTATGTGACCCAAATTCATGTAAAAATAAGCAAAAGCCCTCCGTAATGAACTCAACCACAAAAGAAACTTCCAAAACTCCAAAATTAACCGACAAACTGTAATTAAACCATAAAACTTTGCAAGTAAAGTTAAAAATTCAACATCCCACATCCTAAACTTGGTCCGTAAATTTCGCGGGCCTAAAGTACTCGTACCAACACCTGCCTTGGAACGGGTTAAAGTTGGGGGAAGATTTAGCGGATAGTCGAAGCGTTTGTCTATAAATAGAAAGAGATACATTTAGTATCGGGTCTTTAGGTTGGTAGTTTAGTAGTATTTGGTAGTTTAGTATAGTTTCGTACAATAGCGGGTCTTTCGATATCATCATCATCATCAGCCTATGCCTAATCCACTGCTGGACATAGGCCTCTCCAATGAGCGCCATAGCGCCCTGTCTTCAGCTTGCCGCATCCAGCATCTACCTGCAGTCTTTCGCAGGTCGTCATCCCACTTGGTCGGAGGGCGTCCTACACTACGTTTACCGAGTCGTGGTCTTCACTCAAGAACACGTTTGCCCCAGCGATTGTCGGTGCTTCGCGAGCTAAGCTAAGCTCTAGATTCTCTTTCGATATGTTCGTTTTCAATTTTACAGAAACTTAGACTAATGGAGCCAAATAAAGGAGTTGCTTTTCGTTCATTGTTTTGGCTGTTTGCAATTATCAATGTTCTTTCCTAATTTCTGTACAGTTTAGACTGAATTTTTTTTTTTTTTGTCACATTAATATGGATAGACCACATAATTTTTATTTTAACTTATTAAAACTAATGTAGGTACCTACAAGACTCTAAGGGTTTTCAGTCACATATATACTAGCTGTTTAATTAAAACAAAAAAAAAATTGTATACCTATTTATATTTATATTATATATGAACATAACAAGAATACTAAAAAACAAATAATAAATATTACTTATACCAAATAAGTAATATTTATTATTTGTTTTGTATACCTATTTATATTTATATTATATATGAACATAACAAGAATACTAAAAAACAAATAATAAATATTACTTATACCAAATAAGTAATATTTATTATTTGTTTTTTAGTATTCTTGTTATGTTCATATATAAATTAACTGTGGTACACCCCCTGCCTTTCTTAAATTCATAAAGGTTGCCAGGAAGAGATCGCTTCTAAGCGATAAGGCCGCCTATTGTACTTGTCGTATATAATGTATTTTTGTAATGATTTGATTATGGTGTACAAGAAATAATTTTTGTATTGTATTGTATTGAACATTACGTACTATTAATGGGCGATAAAATTTTGTTAAATTAACTATTATTTTATCAAAAATATAGTCATACTATTAATTTATTTAAAACACCGTATATTCTCATCAGTCATACCAACTGATCCTCTAATGCTAATAATCTTGTAAACCACCTGGAACACCTGCTCGTGTTGGCTTAATTAATATCCGGAACATGATATGTATGTGCGTACCTACTATCGAATTCCTATAGCTTTAGGCATAGTCATAGTAATGAATATCTTGGATCTGTGATAAATTCAATCGGATTCCTTTAGGTTAAGGTATAATATAGTTAAGGCAATGCAATGCTTGAAAACGAAAGTTTTCAATCAGTGCGTCCTACCCGTTATGACCTACGGAGCTGAGACGTGGACACTCACGATAGGGCTGGTCCACCAGTTCAAAGTCGCTCAGCGAGCTATGGAAAGAGCTATGCTCGGAGTTTCTCTGAAGGATAGGATTCGTAATGAATACATCCGACAGAGAACCAAGGTTATCGACATAGCTCAAAGAATTAGCAAGCTGAAGTGGCAGTGGGCCGGCCATATCTCGCGAAGAACCGACGGCCGATGGGGCAAACGTGTTCTTGAGTGGAGACCACGACTCGGTAAACGTAGTGTAGGACGCCCTCCGACCAGGTGGGATGACGACCTGCGAAAGACTGCAGGTAGATGCTGGATGCGGCAAGCTGAAGACAGGGCGCTATGGCGCTCATTGGGGGAGGCCTATGTCCAGCAGTGGACTGCTATAGGCTGATGATGATGATGAAGGTATAATAATAAACCTATAATAACCAACGACAGGCAGAACACATTTTTGATAAGGTCATGCGGATGTTATAATGTCTATCTTTCCAAAGAGCTTGATATGGATATTTTCTTTGATCCTCCCACTAAACTTAAAATAATCGTGAGTGATAGATTTTTTGGTACATCATCTTCTATCTAAAGTTTATACCTAATAAACCAAAATTGCTAGGAATTTATCTGTGTACAAACTTTTAGTTACTTTATATAATAATTTTACTATCAATAATCGTCCTGTTATTTCGTTTAGCATTAATTTCAGTAGCTTTATTTCGTCAGATACCTATTCATTAAGTTAGCTGTTAATTTCCTGAATATTGTTAAAACAAATAAAATAAATAACCGAAGAATACATAATAAAAAAAAATGATTTTATCAGTCAACATGAAACGAATATAACTACTATATTGACGACCTCTGTAGCAGGGTGGAGGCTCCTGGAACGCAGGTGCAAATGTCTGCAGATAAGGCGGGAACCGAACCCGTAACCTCCCGCGTTGCAGGAGGACCTTCGCCCACCGCGCCACAGAGTTCGTCAAATATTATGATTTAATAGTGATACTAAAGTCCTTTAAAACTGAAGAGATACTTACCATTTGATTAAAGATGATAATTTTGAAAATTTAACACTTTGAGTGCTGAAAACGCACGGTATGAGTTTTCTACAAGTGACTAATCTGCGAAAATCCACACTAGCGCAGCGGCTAAGAAAATACAGATCTTTGTGACTCAGCAGAGCTGTAATATTTTTCGAACGAAACGCATGTGCGGCGCAACACAACCGCTGTGTTGAGCGGCAGCACGAATTTTTTAGGTAAAAAAAAAGATCGCAGTCGTCGAAAAAAAACCGCAGTCAAAGTGTTAAAGCGATAATCCCTCATATGCTCTATGGAGCATAGGTACCTACTTTTTTAAATCTGACGTGTAAGACAACAACCCCTGGATGTCACAGTAGGCTTGTAAAACAACGGGAAGCGCTCCGCACTCCCACCTACCATAAATTCTAATCAAATCCAGAATTAAGTCCGTCACACGCAAGAAATGGGGTCGCGGCCCTGTATGGCTTTAGCACATTATACGTTGTTTTGCAGTAGAGACACAATCCACTTATTATTTTTTTATTTTTTTTTATTTTATACTTTTTGCACGATAAACTATATATAAAACCTATTCTAGAAAATTAATACAAAGGTGAACTTAACCCTAAAAAGAGTTATCTTCCAGCAAACCTTATTGGGAGAGAGAGATATAGTAAAGAGAGAAGTGGGTATATGTGCATAAATAAAATTATAAATAGACAGAAGATTAAATTTTAACTTACTTATCAATATACTACTAAGTACTATATATATATTATTATCTTCATAAGGTGTCCAGAAAGGGTAGCAGTTATTTGTTAGTTCAATAAACAAATAAAAGAAGAAATCAACTACTTTTTTTTAAATTATTAGCCTACAAAGTGAAAAATAATTTGGAAAGATAATGCTATCCAACGAAGATTGGTGATAACACACTGACACCTTGATATTACTGCCATTTCTGACGTGATGTTTTGTTACTATTGCGTTAGATACGTCGGGGTATTCTTATATACCTTACTTTTAAGATATATAAGCTTAAAGTCTTACTAAACGACGACTAAACGACTAAGCTAAACGAATACCTACTACCAAAAGCTTTTCAAACTCACCTCACCTCAATATGGTCACCAGCCTACAATGGTCCACTGCTGGACTCAGGCCTCCCCCTGATAGGCGCCCTATCGGCTTTTATTTCATGGAGGTTAATGCTCATAGTCCTGACGCTGAGCATGCGGGATGGGGATTGCAGTTCGGTGTTGAATAGTTCTATAGGAGGCGCTGCTGTCCACCCCTCGGTAGATATCCCTAAGTCGCCTCTTACGACACCCGCGTGAAGAGATGAGGTGGTGCAAATTGTAAGCCGGCACCACACGACGGCTTTTCAAACTTCTGCCCACAAAAGTGTCCCTTCTGCTTGCCACACTCACATCGTGATACTTCTGTGTAATTTTTCCACGACCCTTGGGGAATGTTCTTCACAAGTCAACATGCGTTTGGTTGTGATTAACTAATTCAAATACACAGTGGTGCGGGAGATTTATTGGACGTCTGTACACGATTATTGTGAGAAAATGTCTGCGAAAAATACGAGTTGCTCTGTGTTATGGGGCTGGGTTTTTAGGGACCTAATGGTTTTTTGAGCACTGGGACAAAACGAGCATAACGCCTTGCAAAGGCTCGATAACTTGAAGATAGAGTAGATTATTGATAGGCTTCCGATTATATCGGGTTAAAAAATTGAGCAACGTTCTTTTTTAAATATTTTTGAAATAAAATTAACACACTCCACTCGCACGATTGAGGCGCTGTAAAAAATCTCATTCATTCGTACGTTTCAAATGCAAATTTAAAAAAAATTCGCTGCACATCATTTGAGATGATGCGTTGTTGAAGTTTGTAGCCTTACCCTTATCTAACCTCATTGTTTTCTGTTATTGTTATCAGTTTTTATTAAGTATCTTGGATTCTAAATCGGAATATAGTGACCAACAACGACAAAATGAGTTTTTCCGATAATTTTCTAATGAAATAGGTACGAAGTTTCCATGAGAACGTGAAAGGGCCGACAACATTTATTATTATAATCACGCGAGCAAACAATTTATCATAATTAATTTTGGTATCCCTTTTTAAAGTGATGCCTGAATTAATATTCTTAATTTACCCTTTGCCTGGGGTTTAAGGGATTATGTACCTACCTAAGGGCTGGCTGTAATGTGAGAACCTTTTGAATGAGAAAATATTTGAGTAAAACCAGCTCCATAAAAAAAAGATTGAATACCACGACACCTTCCGTTTTTTACAAGGTACTAAACCAACCCGCAATATAATCATACGACGTAGTTATAAACTATTCGATGATTCCAGACAAATTAAATAATAATAATAAAAGTATTATTTTTCAAATAATAGGCTTACAAAGTGCATTAAATTCTAAGTTAAGTAGGAAGTCGTGTAATTCAGTATGTACTTTACATACTTGCATAGTATGTACTTTGAATCAAAAACCTTAGGGGTCGAATAGATTGCCTCCTTGCTCTAAATAAGTTTTCACTTGTTTATAGATACAAGGGCTCATTCTCTCGGCTCTGTCAGGATTTCAAGTGCACATAATTATTTAGTGAGATATTATAGTAAGTATTATTAAACAGATAAGACAACAAAAGCATAAAAAATAAACAAAATAAAATGCTCCATGCATTCCTTATGATCTATTGTATTGTATTGTATTGTCATTTACAAGACTAATACTAGACTTAAAACTAGATAATAGCCCATTTGTTAAACTACGATTGAACCGTTAACAAATATTAATTGAAATTTAAAAGAAAATATACGTTTTAGCTTTAGCTAGTATATTCGAGTTTTACTCCTGCTAAGCTACGCTATAAAGACACTTTTTGAGCAAGAGAAGTGAAAATATTGCAGCCTAGATCACCCGAACCAGAAAAATAAATCGATTGGACCTCATTTATCTAAATTAAGATGAGCCGTTGGAACGGATGGAAGAAAGTAAATACCAATTTTAAAGACTAACAGCATAACTCTCCCTGCCTGAAAAGAAGTCGAGTATAAATTTTGAACTGCATAAGTAGTAAAAAAGTTTTGATGTAAAACTCGGGAATCCCATTTTGTCAGACTCTAGCCATTCAATTTTATACAATTATTATCATCAGCCTATATTTGTTCACCGCTAGAGATAAACCTCCCCTAATGAGCACCATAGCGTCCTGTCTTCAGCTTGCCGCATTCAGAATCTGCCTGCAGTTTTCCGCAGATTGTCACCTGTGGGCCAACTCTTGAGACTCGATTCCAATCGTAATTTGAAATTGTGATCGAAATCGTGCCATTTGTTCCAGAGTGCCAATTTTACGTTTGTTGAGATTGGAACTGATTCGGATTAGAATTGGATTGAGATTGGGATTGGATTCAAGGGTAAGCCCGCTGGTCGGAGGGCGTCCGTCACTAGAGATAGAGATAGAGAGACATTTATTGACCAAGCACAGTTACAGCACAGAACTCTACGTTTACCGAGTCGCAGTCTCCACACAAGAAAACGTTTTCCCCAGCGGTTGTCGGTTCTTTGCGAGGTATGGCCGGCCTACTGCCACTTCAGCTAGCTAATTTTTCGAGCAATGTCGATAACTTTGGTTTTCTGTCGGATGTATTCGTTCCGATTTACCATATTACAACAATTTTATACATTTTGATAAAATGATATTAGAACGTATCTCATTACACAGGACCCGATTGACCTATTTGTCAGCGTATTGAGGATTATACAGGAAAATACAGGGAAAATACCGGAATATACAGGGAATAACCGGGGACGATCGAGATGGGAATAATCGTAATTGATTTTTGTAACCTTCATATCCCGTCCTTTGCCTAAGCCTCATCATAATATAACAATAGGATAGGTATTTGTATATTTTAATAAGTATTAACTCCATAAGTCATTTAAACAAGGATATTTACTATGATTATTGTTTTATTTTATTTACTTTTATTAATGTTGCCTTAAATTAAGTTAATCAAGTCATAATATACATTTTCTATGTTATGTCTTTGTTTTTTGTAGGCTTTTTAAGTGTTTTTATCTAGTATTTCTTTTACTGTATATTTTTTTAATGTCATTGCGTATGCTTGTTCGTGACGTCACCTGTATGGGCTCTAACGGAAGACCAGCGCTGGCTAAGTCTCTTACGGAGCTTAGCCAGCATTATGCTGAGTTAGAGCCTTTTTGTAACAACTCTCCTTGTACATGTACCTATTTCTATAAGTGTGTTATTTGTTAATTTTAGTTGTTAAGAATAAATGTCTTTCTATTCTATTCTATTCTATTAGATTTATGATTTTCAATATTTATGCGCCATAATTATGTCTGCCAATAAAATCTTACTCGCAGTGTCTTCTTAGATAGATAGATAAAATTTACTTTATTGCACAAAAAGTTGTACATAGGCGAGCATAATGCTAGATAGCATTCTCTACCTGCTAACCTTTGGGTAGTGTGGACAACAGTTTGGTAGGTAGTGCTATATAATAGAGATAATAAAATATACTACTCATAATGATAGTAAGCTACTTATATTATACTTAAACAGTAATATATACACCTATATATATAATTAATATATTATTATAATTACGTACCGAATTATTCTTGCGAAAGAAAATAGTTAAAGACTCTAGATCTGAAGACTTACCCCCATATCTTTAGTCATTACCTCATATAATTCTCCACTTAAACTTGTTTAAGGGCGTTTCGAGCATTCCTCCAAAACATGCTCGAGTTCGGTATGCTTAGTCGTTAATTTGGTTATATATCAACCTCACTCGAACATGGTTGAGTCGAGTCCAGTCAGTGCTTCACCGTTACCGTTACCGTTGTAGGTTTCATCGTCGTAAATGTAATTGAGATAGTCTCCAAAATCCATTGTAAATAACAACAAACTATTTCGAGGAGCATTCAAGGTAAGTAGCGACGTACCTTGAGATGACAGTTCGTTATTCCACTCGTATGATAAAATTCTTGAAGGTTGTTTCGAGTGAAGGATTTTTTTACGATCAAGCATACCGAAACGCATTTGGAGGTTGAGTAGAGTTTGAATCGAGGTCGAGGTAATTACTAAAGATATGGGGGTTAAGCTCTGCTTAGCTTGGAGCTAGATGATGCTGTGTAAATTATATAGTATTATTTTATTTATTTTTGTAAGTATACATCCGAAAATTATATCATATAACTGTGATATGATGTGATAGTGTGATATAAATAGGTAGACACCTAATGGTACGTTTTGTCTGTATTTTAAATTGGTTTTCAATCGTAATTTGAATACAAAACGTCGTTTTGATAACTGTTTCATGACAAGGGTCATGTGCCTTAGGTATTCTTTCAATTTATTTTGTTAAACCTTTTAAAATAGGTCGTGTTATTTTTATGCCCTTTGAAGGGCCCGATTCCTGGGCAACACAAAGCGGGGTGATTTCACGTGTAGATATTTTGATTTGGGTTTAGTAGACACACTGAAAGACAACGACTCGATAAACGTAGTGTTGGACGCCTTTCGAGCAGGTGGGATGACAACCTGCGAAAAATTGCAAAGGGATGCTAGATGCGTCAAGCTGAAAACAGGGCGCTATGGAGCTTATTAGGGGAAGCTGTTCCAGCAGTGAATTAACATAGGCTGATGATGACGATGATACACAGAACCAGCAGCACCTCTTGCAGAACAATGTACCACCGACCTGCGATCTCCAACCCCCGCATGCCCGGCTTGAGGATTATGGGCATTACCCCTATGAGAAAAAGCCGATAAGGTTCTTATCAGGAGGAGGCCTGCGTCCAGCAGTGGACCAATAAAATACTGTCTGAAGGAGCAGACAGACTAAAAATGAAATATTCACTGGACATTTTCACACATAATCATATAGCTAGACCTAAGTAAGTTCTTAGTACCAGTCGTGTAGAAGTTTCTTTGCGTGGGAACTTGTTAACAGCCTTCTGTCTCACACATTACTGCACAAGCTCTGCTTAACTAAGGGCTGGAAATACTATGTGCATTATTTAGGTTAGGTTATTTAGGTTGCCTGGCAGAGATCGCTAGGTTGCCTGGCAGAGATCGCTCTTAGCGATAAGGCCGCCCGTTGTACAGCATATTTTGTATTTGTTTTTTCTTTTCCTGTCTTGTGTATCTTTTATGTATTTGGTGTGCAATAAAGAGTTATTGTATTGTATTGTATTTATTGCATTGTGTTTCACGGCGTCATTCTTAGCGATTTATTTTTTACATATTGTAGAATGCTCCCACAGCAGCCTGTAAGGCTGTTGTGTGTCGTTCACATAATTTTGATCGAACTTCACTTGATTAAGTTCGTTTCATCATTAATTATTGCATTACTAGCTGCGTCCCGCAGTTTCACCTGCATGGTATACAATATATCTTTATAAATTGTAACCTATGTGTTATTCTGATGTATAAGCTATATTATTGTAAAGTTACATTAAAATCCATTCAGTAGTTTTCTTCCATCCATCCATACTTACAAATTACAAACTTTCGCGTTTATAATACATATTAGTAGGATTATATGCATCTTTATCTGTTGTGTGTTTGGACTAACTACTCGAGTTTCACATCTTTGAAACTCGACTGACTGTTTTACATTTTTCGTACAATTGGCTTGACGTCACAGTTTCAACACCATAATACGCCGTAACGCCAGTGAACGTTGTTTCACTATTGGATCAATATTCGACATAAAATCACGCATTTTGCATAAAATGTCGAATTTTATGTAAAATGTCGTGAAATGTAGCGTAATGGGATCAAAGGATTTACTCTAAAGTGCTGCTGGTTATGGCAGGTTTTGACGGCTTTGCACTCGAATAATCGGTTTCACCGCTTAAATTCCTAAGCTGTTTACTTAAAAAAAAGTGTGAATATTGTTTGAAAGAACCTAAAATCTGAAATTCGGACTGACATTATCATTTATTAAATCCCGCTGGGAAACTTTGTTTAAATGGTTATTTGATTACTAAAGAATAAGAATAGAAAAAAGAGTTATTTATAGCATTAACAAACTAGTTTCTTTAATAGCCGAATAAAGTTTGCAATTAGTTAGTAATTATGTACCTAGTCTATAAGTACTACATAATTACTAACTAATTACAAAACTTAAATGCTAAGCGTTAATTATTAAAATTATTAAAAAATAATGCTGGACAATCCACACAGCATTATCTAGCCCCATGGTAAGCAAAGCTTGTGTTATGGGTACGAGATAACTGATATACATAATACAATACATTACATAGATAGATATTTTTTATTATACATAGAAAACGACCAGAAAACCCGGAACAAATATCTGCAGATCGTACACACAATTGTTCCGAGGCGGGAATCGAACCCGAAACCTCCTGCGTCGCAGGCGGACCTTTGCCCACCGCGCCACATCAGTCGTCAATGTAATGTAATAATGAATTCTTATTAAAAAAACGTATTTAAAAGTAAAAAGATTGTTATTTTGCCAGAACTATTATAAATTAAAATTACATATAACAGATTAACAAAGAAGAAGACAGAAACTGACAAAATCGAGCTCCACTCAGCATGTGCATAGTGTGGTAGAGCAGATCGTACCATAGCGCTGGTCTTCCGTGGAGACCGTGGTACTCACCCGTCGTTTAGGGGTGAAACGTTGGCTTTCTTCGATCACAAACAAGGCTCGTAGTTAACCCATGGTATGGTAGTTGTACTCCTGTTTCCGCACTTAGACTCCGTTTGGTCCTTTGTGCGTGATGTGTTTGCTAGTTTAACCAGCCTTACTCCGTCCAGAAGCGCAGAATACTCCTGGGATCTTCACAGGCTTCGCGGAGTGACCTCGGGTGATTGAGGATTTCTAGTCGTTGCGCTGTTACTCCCTCGCATTCCAGGACTACGTGGGCAGCTGCTTCTTCGTCGCTCAGGCATCCTCTGTTAACCCATTCAAATTTATAATGAATTCGCTGAATAAAAAATACATATATAATATATAAAAAAGACTGGTTTTTGCCCGCATCTTCGCATGTGTTTTTTCTATGGAAACGTTTTAAGGTTATTTCTATCCCATGAGTACTGCTCTGGGATAAAAAGTGTTCTATTTTATATTCTAGTCCTGAAACTACCTGTATGCAAAATTTCATCACAATCCGATCAGTAGTTTGTCCATTAGAAAAACTGTATCCTTGCCAGTTTTTAAAGCTCACGTCAAGGAGTTTTTCCTGCCAAAATAATAATTATTGGTACTTACTATTTATTTATTTATGTATTTAAGTAATGTATTATTTAGTTTGGTATTTGTAATATTTATTATTTGTTTTTTAGTATTCTTGTTATGTTCTTATTTAGATTACCTGTGGTACACCCCCTGCCTTTTCTTAAATTCATATAATTCTTTTCATCCAAAGGTTGCCTGGAAGAGATCGCTTCTAAGCGATAAGGCCACCCATTGTACTTGTCGTATATAATGTATTTTTGTAATTATTGATTTGATTATGGTGTACAATAAAGAATTTTTGTATTGTATTGTATTTGTAGTTTTGATGTGAAGAGGTCATAAGCATCAAAACATTCGCATTTATAATAGTGTGATTAGACACTTAAAAAATACACAGGAATAATGACAACACACATATTAAATCGATATGAATCATATTCCAACAGCGACACATAAAAAATATTTTTTTGAAATGCGAACAAAACATTATCAATGATAAATATTTCAGCAAAGTTTAGTTCATATGTCTATAGGTATAAGGTTCAAAACGAGTTGGCTGTTTAAAATTGAACGTTTTAGAGATCATTTTATCAAAAGAGTCGTAGTTTATTGAAAAATACTCGTCCAGCCAATTTTTCTGTTGTTTAGAATTCTGTTCGTACATTGTCCATTTTCGATTGGTTTTGTGAAGCATTATTTATTAGGACTCGATTTTTTGGCATTGTTTGTAGAGGTACATAATATTTATATTATTTAAATATGCACATAGCTGATTTTAATGTCTCAAAAAATTAAAACTGTTATTCTGTGCGTAATTTACCTTACGCACCGATTTTTGACGACCGATGTGGCGCGGTGGGCGAAGGTCCGCTTGCGACGCAGGAGGTTGCGGGTTCGATTCCCGCCTCGGAACAATTGTGTGTACGATCTGCAGATATTTGTTCCGGGTGTTCTGGTCGTTTTCTATATATAATAAAAAATATTTATCTATGTAATGTATTGTATTATGTATATCAGTTATCTAGTACCCATAACACAAGCTCTGCTTACCATGGGGCTAGATAATGCTGTGTGAATTGTCCAGCATTATTTATTTATTTATTTATTTATTTGAATGAATGAATGAATGAATGAACACTTTATTGCACTTAAAACTATAAAATAACACCTTAATCTACTATTAACATTACATATTAAAAGTACAATAGGCGGCCTTATCGCTGACAGTGATTTCTCCCAGGCAACCTAGGATTTTTTATTATTTTATTTTCCAAATTTTCTTTGATACTGTCACGAACATAGAATCTCGTCCTCTTTTGTTATTTTCGTTGATAAAAAGGAGGAGATTCTATGCTCAGTTTACCCAAAAAAAAGACAAAAAAGTCTTATAGGTACCTATAGGTTTAAGTTTTTACCCGCAAGGTGGTTATTAAGTCAGCAAGTGATTTCGATAAATGGGGTAGTAGCCTACGTGTCTAAAGGCCAAGATACGCTATCGCTTGCTTTTGGGCTTAAAGAAGTCAGGATGCAACCACATCAAGCTATTTCTTTCTTTCTTCTTCTTTCTAAGCTGCATAGTGAACTTCATGGACTTCTATTTACAAAACAATTATAAAAAATAATTGATTTTTTAACTTTCCGTTGTTATCAGTTGTTATTACGGAAAGTTGATTGCCCTAATTTATATAAGGGCACCGTTTTCCTTACTTTCATTTCTGCACATTATGCAAGCTCACCCTATAGGTACACATACAAAGGTCTACAAGTTATATAAATAGGTATAAGTAGTATTTTTTTTAAGCAGAAATACATAAGTATAAAGCCGAGTTCGGTTTTCATATTTTTGTATTTATAACTAGCATCGATGGAATCATAAAAATGGAATTTAAAAATGTCGTCATTACTCTACTTCTAATTCATTGGTTGAATAGCGCTCGTTGCTGGCCGCCCATTGGTCAGAACGCTCCAGAGATTCCAATTAATTGGACTAATACTGTATTATTCATGCATCACTGAGTTTACATAATTATTCACTGGTTATTTTTCGTGATAAATAATGCAATAGCTGGTTAGATATGCTTCTAGTTTAGAGGGAATTTATGTACATAGTTCTCACCTAAGTACCTACCTATTTTAATTTTCATCAGATATTAAGTAGTGTACTTCTTTGTTTTCCCTTGTTCTAAGTTCTTTTTTTCATCTCACCATCATCATCATCATCATCAGCCTATAGCAGTCCACTGCTGGACATAGGCCTCCCCCAATAAGCGCCAGAGCGCCCTGTCTTCAGCTCGCCGCATCCAGCATCTACCTGCAGTCTTTCGCAGGTCGTCATCCCACCTGGTCGGAGGGCGTCCTACACTACGTTTGCCGAGTCGTGGTCTCCACTCAAGAACACGTTTGCGCCATCGGCCGTCGGTTCTTCGCGAGATATGGCCGGCCCACTGCCACTTCAGCTTGCTAATTCTTTGAGCTATGTCACCGGGGGGCGGGCAGCAGCGTCCCTTGCAGCACACTCCCTATACTGCGATCCCCAACCCGCATGCCCAGCGTGGGTATTATGGGCATCAACCCCCCCATGGATAGACACGCCAAAAGAATGTGGCCCCCAGTTCCCGGCCGCCTCGCTATTCCTGGCCATGGTAGCGGCCACGGTAACGGTGGGGCATGGGGTGCTAGGAATCCCCGGGCTACATCAGGCTACCAAACTCTACCTAAACTGACCCTGGCTACGCTTCTACGACACCCACGGGAAGAGTTGGGGTGGTGCTATTCTACCACGGCCGACACCACACAGCCTTTTTTTTTTCATCTGTCTACATATTATTACGGTTCAAGAAATACGCCTTTACAAACGTCTATAAAAAATAAAAATAAATTATATATTTTTTTTATACAGCGGTGGTATATAATATAACAAAATTCAGCTGTCTACCTCTCGAGGTAGCTAGCTGTCTACATCTACAGTTCTTAAGATACAGCTCGCTAACAGACCGACGGACGACGGACGGACGCGTCGTCGGTCCGACGAAGTCCCGACAGACAGTGGAGGACAAGTAGTATTAGGGTTCCGTTTTCACCCTTTGGGTACGGGACCCTAAAAACCTGCCCCGACTTCTGCTATTCACCGTGAACTCAGCCTTATTACGTTCCTAGTCTCACGTTATCTAGCACAGGTATGCAGATGGAAATTCCACTGAGGTAACTGGTTATTGCCGCGGAAGATAATATTCCACCGAGACAACCAGTTACCAAACAATTCAAAAATTTAAATCCGTTTTTTCTTTGGGCATACAAAATATGCACTTAGACCAGTCAAATTTTATACTCAACATTATTATAATCAGAAATAAGATGTTTTTGATTTTCTGTTAACTTATTTTTTTGTCCACTAGTGGAAGAAGTGAAAAAGATACAACTAGTTAACTGTTAACTGCTACCCCGGAAAATTGTACCTACGTAGACAACTTATATTTGTAACATTAACATTAGGATAAAAAGCTAACTAAAAAAAATACATAAGTATCTTCAATACCGTGTGAAACGACTTTCAACTCTATATCGTTGGAATACGACACGTTTCTAAGTGTTTGCAGTTCTGTTGGAACTTTGAACCACTGCAATTAGAAGCTATAAAACCGCGCGAATAATTCACCCTTCGATGCACAAATATCTTGATACCGATAGCAGAAAAAGACAAAAAAGATCGATAAAAAAACCAATGGTACGACTATAAAAAGTTTTCAGGACCCATTCAAAATGACTTGAAAGACACCAAATCAGACCTTAGTCTAATATACAAAATAAAATCCATCAGGAATTTCTATAGGCAATTGAGTAAATGTAGTACTTTTCCTCATACTTTAAGTAAAAGTAAAGCACCTACCTACTTACACAGGGTTTTTAACAAATAAATCTATTACAATTCTCCACGAAAGGAGCAAAAATTTAGTTTTGACAGTTCATTTTACCTCTGTAATTATTTTGCTCGTTGTTGTTTAACTGCTTGTGTTCCAAACGAAGCAGATTAAAATACAATACAAAAATACATTATTGTAGACCAGATAAATATCATTACAAAAAAAAACGTTACATGCGACAAGTACAATGGGTGGCACTTAAAATAAAATAATTAATAGTAAAAATAGAATCGAATTTAGGATAAATTGAATTTACCAACCGTACAAAGCAGTTTACCATTGGCTTCACCATAAAGTTAATAGCTAGTGATTACATCTAAAATCTGGTAATGATCATAATTTGCCTTCTTTAACGGAAAAAGTCGGTAAAACAAAAGTCGTTTTATTCATGAGAATACTTCCTCAGAACTTGCTTTAGACCATTAGACTTCTCATCAGCAAACATAAGTTTACAGGTGCCTCCCAAAAAAGGGGGTTTTGCCATAACCACCATGTTCGGCACTCCTGAAGAACAGATAGCCGCTGCACAGTGTTCCATTTGACCAAAAAAATTTCCCTATGCTGTTTACAGCATTAATCTATCAACGAATGCATTTTAAATGCAAGAGTAGAACACCCACGTGTCTATTGCCAATACTTTTTTTTATAAAAAATAAAAAACTTTAGGTGACCTTGACTATGTGCTGTACACTGTGCGCTGGGCTAAACGTGTTATTGATCGGAGACCACGACTCGGTAAACGTAGTGTTTAACGCCCTCCGGCCAGGTGGGATAAGGATCTGCGAAAGACTGCAGGCAGATACTGGATGCGTCAAGCTGAAGACACCCCCCTCCCTTATATCAGTCAGCAGTTGAATTATTATGTGCTGAGAAGTCAAAGTGTGGCACTGAACTTGTTTGTACGTAACGTACCTACGTGTTTCGACCTTTTTTCTGCTGACGCTACCACTCCGAAACGTAAATTATGGCTAATGGATTTAGGCCCAGGGCAATATCGGTGCATAATTGCATCAGCGTATCAACGGCGGTCGTCGAATTTTAATATGATTCCGAAATACTCGCATTTCCCACCCGAAATTTATACGATTTTTTCCGGCAAATCGGTGATTTTAATGCTTTGATTAAAATGGATCTGTAGATACAGCAAGTTTAAATATATGATTTTAAAATGTAATTTATATTGTATTTTTGTTTCATAAATGTGAGTACCACCTACATATGTCGATTTTTACATATTGTAGAATTATGTGAGACCTGTAACCGAAAGTTATCAATAAATCATCTATAAACTTTGTTATTTCCGCGGACTATTATATATGATTAATTTGATCAAAGTAAATATTTTTATTCACTTTTGTTGACAATGCGCGCTTTTTCAAAATGGTATCGAACCTTATCAAAGTAAAGATAAACGCTCTGCGCCGCAGATGCCGCATTCGCTGTATAATAGTCATCGCATTTTCTAAATGCGCCTCGCGGCTTCGCCTGCGTGGAAATCTATGATTCAAATAGTTCATAAACCTTCCTCTTGAATCGCGTCGTTACAGTCCTCGGGCGGTAGCGACATTAAGCTGAGGCTGGACTTAATTAGCGCGCACTGAGGACAGCTTAGGCTATGTTATTTTTACTTATTTTCTATTGTTTACCTTTAAGTTTTAGTGTTATATCATATTTAGCTGAATGTGTGCTTTTTGTCTTTTTTGTGTGTGCTAATAAAAGTGTTCAATTGTATTCTTGAATCACTCTATCTATTAAAAAAGCCGAATAAAAATCAGTTGCGTAGTTTTAAAGATCTAAGCATACGACTTTGTTTTATACTAATGTAGGGATGCAGTTTATTGTACAATTCGCAATTTTTGATTCTCGTTGCAAATTGTACGCAACAATTGTGCCCCTGTCAGTTAAATATTGAGTATTGAGTAGTACTGAGTACTCAAAAAAATGCGTTCGTCATTTTATAAAAAATTGGTAAAAATATTCTCTTGCTGTCAAACAAAAAGGCACCCTATTAGATTTACCAAGTTTGTCAAATAAAACTCGAGAAGCGATTCCATCCAACACAAAAAGGCCACCGGCGCGACCGCTATATTGCTTAAATTCATTACAGCTAAAGTAATTTTCCGTGTAAAAATGTTATGCTTACAAAAAGAGCTTGAAAATTGTGTTGACTTTGCAAGAACTGGAGATCTAAATGCAATATGAGCAACGAGTAACTTTTAAAACAACGCTGCCGGCTTCGACGTCTTTAGCTTCATAATAAATATTATTTTAAGGACCTCTGTAGCGCAGCGAAAGAGTCCGCCAGCGACGCATAAAGTTGCGAATTCGATTCTGGCCTCGAGACAAATTCTAATGTACGTACGATCTAAATAAGACATTTCTGCTGGGATGTGAAATAATTTATTATTTTAGGTATCAGTAAGTTATCAAGACTTAACACTTACTCTGTTTAGCTTCGGACTAGAATATGATATTGTTTAAATTGTCAGTATTATTTATATATAAACACTAAGAGTGCCCTAGCGCGTTATACCACTGGACGACTACTAAAAGTGGCATTAAAAAGAATTTAGCTTAAATCGTGCTTAGTATTTTTTTTTATATTTACTTAATGATTGATGAATGATGACGACCAATGTGGCGCGGTGGGCGAAGGTCCGCCTGCGACGCAGGAGGTTGCGGGTTCGATTCCCGCCTCGGAACAATTGTGCGTACGATCTGCAGATATTTGTTCCGGGTATTCTGGTCGTTTTCTATGTATAATAAAAAATATCTATATATGTAATGTATTGTATTATGTATATCAGTTATCTAGTACCCATAACACAAGTTCTGCTTACCATGGGGCTAGATAATGCTGTGTGAATTGTCCAGCAATATTATATATTATATTATATTATGATTTAATTTAATTGTACAGTTTTATAATTTCCAATTGTAAACACAATTACCTTAGCACAATCATTTCAATTGTAAATACTAGTTCTAATTTGTTTCTATTCATTGACTGCAACTTTCTTTATTCATAAAGCCCCTAGGTTATTTTTTATTAAAATCCAAAACGATGATATGAAAAAGGAAATTTATTTTTTTATTCAGAAAACTTATTCAAGAGAATAACACAAGGAACTGGAAACGGTAGTAACAAATACCCAAAAACATAGTGAGCTTCAAAAAACATTGTAACTAATTTATCTAAGTGTAGATAATATGAACTTACATAACAATGCGAGAACGTGAGGCGAAGCGAAGAAAACAAACAGACAAACATAATTTCATGTAAGAAAAGTGCTCGACAATCTCATACAGACATAACGAAAAACATTTGCCTGAAAACTTTTACGATCACCGATACGACCATGTATTAGTCTGGTAATGCAGTACGCAGTGCATTTGATTGTGTTTGAAAGAGATTTCAAATTCCTCAATATCTATAAAATAGTATATATAAAGTATTTAGTAGTATATTGAATAAGTAAGTTAAAATTTAATCTTCTGTCTATTTATAATTTTATTTATGGACATATACCCACTTCTCTCTTCACTTTATCTCTCTCTCCCAATAAGGTTTGCTGGAAGAGAACTCTTTTTAGGGTTAAGTTCACCTTTGTATTAATTTTCTAGAATAAGTTTTGTATCTAGTTTATCGTGCAAAAAGTATAAATAAATAAATAAATAAAATAAAATTCAAAATAATAAATAAAAATGTACACTGTTTTTTAAGTTTTGTGGGGCAAATACCGGGAATCTCTCGGGAATCACAATTTTTATGGGACCACCTCGGGGGTCATTTTCTATACAATAGCTCAATAGTTCTATTACCCAATGAATTTTTAAAACTGGCAAAATCGACGTATACATACAAAAAAAAACACAAGTAACCTCCTTTATTGAAGTCTGTAAATGATAAGTTACACGATTACAAACACATTTTTGACTTAGTTAGACTCTAAACGGTGTTTAGTTAATCTACGCATGTAAAAACCATCATAATCGTCTAAGAGTGAGAAATTCGCACAATTAGTAGCTTCGTTATTTAATCTTGACGAAAATGTATGGAAACTTCGGTGCAAAATGTTAAATAACTTGATTTTGTTCGATTATCTTTTGAAGAACACGCAGAGCATGTACCAAAAGTGAAAAGTCGTTGAGTTTAAATGTAGCATGAGGAAAAGCAAAATAAACGCATTAAAAGTTTGCGTGTTTAATTGTGGCTTGTTTCAGAGTGCTCTAATTGACCCCTTTCAAGAGCCATGCGAAAAATGTACATAATGTTAAACCGTGAACTAGAGAGTCGGAATTAACGGGTTTTTTTTGTATAAATTGTGTATTGTAATAGTCTTAAAATTATTGCTATTGTTAAAGACTAATCGTGAACTCACTTTGATTTCTACACTAGGATACCCTGTGCTATAGAGACCAAAAATTTGTAATATAGTTTTTAGATCTAGTAGTACTAGCCTTACACTCTATATTTTAAAGTTATTTTTTAATAATTTACAAAGAAATTAAGTAGTAATTTTGACTTAGCAGACTCTGTATTGACTCTACAGTACCATGGTGCTTTGCCATTGGCTCTACTGTTAGTACGTTGTAGGGTCGTCATAGCTGTACCTGCTATGTCTACCAGACTGTTTACCTGCGCTACGACATTTGACATACGACGACATAATGCTGGACAATTCACATAGCATCTCCTAGCCCAAAGATACATATCTAGATAAATTTTGTAGGTTCGTGTCTATTCGGGTCCTATAATAATTGTCGAAATTTTAGGTCAGGTAAAATTGAAGCAGATATACGAAGGCAAGGTATTTACCTTCATTATCTAATCAATAAAAAAATTGTCAATTATGGCATAAAAAAGATAAGAATGGAAAAATAACAGTTGTTTTATTCCGTAGGTTGTTAACCTTGTTCTTAATTCGACTTAAAAACTGCAATTTTAAGATAATCTAACAACTCAGTCGATTATTTATTTCCGTAGATCTGAACAGCCAATAGCAGAGAACCGTTCGAAGTTCGAATTAGAATTCTGGCACGAACCGCATTTCATTTGACGCGGGAGCGTTGCACGCGGTCGAAAACTGAAATTGAAATTTTGGCTCTTGACGTCGACATGACTAATTGTGTTTGGTTTGCTTTGCTTTGGATCAAGTCTTTGAATGCGGGTTTCTAATTCCAAATTCGAATCCTGACATTTGTATTGGTTGGATCCAAGTTTCTAATCTAACGGACAGTTAAATTAGATGGAGGTTGTCAAAATTAGGTTGTACGATATAAGTTATGATTTACTACACCTTACTCAAACAATTAATTATATCCATCTTTGACACATTAAAACCATGTACACATT
Organism: Eupithecia abbreviata; assembly: GCA_943735965.1. Taxonomy (NCBI): domain Eukaryota; kingdom Metazoa; phylum Arthropoda; class Insecta; order Lepidoptera; family Geometridae; genus Eupithecia; species Eupithecia abbreviata. The sequence goes on along the minus strand of OX030991.1, from coordinate 5,033,704 downwards.
TAAAATACATTTGAAAAATAATTTGATACTTACAGAAACAAATTAAGGGTTTCATTTAAATTAATTTTTTTATAATTTTTTTTTTTTTTTTTTATAATGCTGGACAATTCACACAGCATTATCTAGCCCCATGGTAAGCAGAGCTTGTGTTATGGTACTAGATGACTGATATACATAATACAATACATTACATAGATAGATATTTTTTATTATACATAGAAAACGACCAGAACACCCGGAACAAATATCTGCAGATCGTACACACAATTGTTCCGAGGCGGGAATCGAACCCAGCAATAAAGCACTTAAGCACTTCGTTTGCCAAAATCAAACTACCATAATTAGTTTTGTTATTCAATTTGTTTTATTATTGTTTATATTTAATATTGTACTGAGAAATATTATTTTTGCAAGTACAGAGCATATTGGAATATAAAAAACTGAGAATCAGGTTTTGTGTGTTCTGTACGATGATACGAATTTATTTTTAATTATACTTTGCCTCTTGCAATCTAATATTACGCGAGCCGAAATACAACGTACTCGTTTTATAATATTCTACAGTTGATGTTTCTTTCTTAACACTTTAACTGCGGTTTTTTTTCGACGACGGCGATCTTTTTTTTAACCTAAAAAATTCGTGCTGCCGCTCTACACAGCGGTTGTGTTGCGCCGCACATGCGTTTCGTTCGAAAAATATTACAGCTCTGCTGAGTCACAAAGATCTGTATTTTCTCAGCCGCTGCGCTAGTGTGGATTTACGGATATTAGTCACTTGTAGAAAACTCATACCGTGCGTTTTCAGCACTCAAAGTGTTAATGGCAATAGGCTATTTGACAACATTGAAAATATGCTACAAATTGTGGTCATCCTATCAGATAATAACCTAAAAAAACATTTTTCGCTTTATTTCAACTAAATTATGTATAATTTTTGCAAATTACACGAAACAAAATGTAATAATTTATTGAATTTTATCTGTGACGAGAACGCCCTGTTATTGGTTACAGCTCTGGTGACGTCACATGCAAGTAAACATACATTCCTCGACCGATTGTTGTTTTTTGCGTTTTCTGGGTGTGAAATACAATCTGTGAGCTATTTCTGGCAAATTTTGATAAATACATATTATAACTAATAGCATAAATATTCGTTGTTCCATGTTGTTCGTTGTTTACTTGCGTGTGACGTCACACGTGTCATGAGACCAGCAAAATAGTTTGGGTTTGGAAAATGTAAACTTTAACATTGATTTTTATAAATAATACAGTAGATCGCCCGGAAATATTAATGTACCTAGTGTGTTTATTACGTAGGTAATGAAGAATAATTTAAAACGATTTCCAAAATTTGTCAAATAGCCTATTGTGTCTGGTTGGACACTTTTCTGGCAGTTTCAAGTAATGGAAAATAATTGTAAAGTTATCTGATTTATCAAATATGAATATTGTTTGATTACAAGAGCCTAATTCATTTTCTAGCAGGATGTACCTCGTGCAGGTTAGGTTGGCTTGGGAGACGAGATGTTGGAGTCCCTCTTACCCCTATTTTACTGTATTCGCATAACAGCTCGCTTGTCATTAATATTGCGTAATTATTTCCATTTCGTTTTAATAAAATTCATTTATTTCTTTGTTACAGATGAGTCCATCGAGACGGTCGAATCGGGAATGAAACTCGACATTTAAATTCGATTCAATGATTCATTTTGTTTACTTATTAATTTATTGTTCTCGTACCCAACGGTTCTCAAAGCTTCGGGTTTCTGTGGGAAATGGGATGTTCTTAGTGAGGTGAAACGTAATTTGTGAAATGGAGTGAAAAAGTGTAAATAAAAGTGAAAAGTTAGGAAACGGTTATATACAGATCGGTTTAGACCAAGAAAGGGTGCGTAATTGTACATAAAGAGTGTTTTGGGGCTTAAAAGAATGGGGTGCATAAGTGTTGATTAAAAAGAAGTGTGGTTTATGACCAAAGGGGATATAAAGCAAAAGTGACCAAGGAGGATAGACCAGAGGCGTTCAGTGCTAATCGAAAAGAGGTTAGGGTTCCGACCAAAAGGGGTGGAGATGCCAAAGTGCAAGTGAAAGAGGGTTTAGTGTGGAAGTGCGATGGTGGAGTGACAGCTGTCAAGATGCTGCCAGCGCTGTGCCGCTTGTTGGCCACCGCTGCGGTGCTCGGAGCCGCACTGCTGGCGAGAGCTGCTAAAAATGGTAAGTGATTATAATTTTAATACAGAAATTCTTATTTAAGAAGATAATGCTGCAATCTGCACTGGTGTCTTGCTTGGGAGTGTATTGTGCATTCGTTTAAAAAAAGCGAAGTAAAAATTTAAAAAAAAAACTTATTCTTATTCTTAAGTAGGGACTGTAAGGTCTAAAGGAATGATATTTGATATTAGAGTCCATGAGGGCAGAGCTAATTGATTTGTACACTTTTAACCTAATGGTTATCTATTGGTGTTATCCAACCACTGAGTGTTGCGGCAGTTTAATTATATATAGTTTAGGTTAAGACATTATATATAGTTGAGGTAATAGGTAATCTGTTTCAAATGTGTTGTTGAAAATACGGGACTGACGAAGCCATACCAATGACTCAAAGTCTTAAAAATGAAGGACTTCGACTTTTTTTATTAAAAATACGAACAAAGAGATATTTTTATCTCTATAATATAAAAATGAATCGCTGAATGTCTTGCTAAGCGCGAATCTCGAAAGCAGAAGAGATTTCGCTAATTATTTTTTTAAGAATATTCCTTGAAGTACAAGGATGGTTCTTACGGAGAGAAAAAAGAGAAAAAAAATTAAAATTGCTAGATACAAATGATCACCCGCCCCCAGCCGGGACGGACCGCTAGTTAATAATAAATAACCCTGTATCGAATTAAGCTTCGACTTATGCTGAAAGATAGATGCTGTATGTGTATATACAACACTGTTTTTTTTATCCAAAAACTTCAGTTTTGTTGGCGTAACGAGCAGCAAGTTAGTCATAGACTAAACAATGTTAGGTACTTAAACGAGAACTCTGTCCGTTTGTGGCTTTACGACTAACCGGCTGAGTGGAAGTTTGGCAAGGAAATAGATTTAAGGACATGATCTATCTCACTATTCTATGACCTTATCACTTTGACTGCGATTTTTTTTCGACGACTGCGATCTTTTTAACCTAAAAAATTCGTGCTGCCGCTCTACACAGCGGTTGTGTTGCGCCGCACATGCGTTTCGTTCGAAAAATATTACGGCTGTGCTGAGTCACACAGATCTGTATTTTCACAGCCGCTGCGCTAGTGTGGATTTACGCATATTAGTCACTTGTAGAAAACACATACCGTGTGATTTCAGCACTCAAAGTGTTATGCTTATGGCTTTGTATTGCAATGTAGTTTGTATCTTTTTATTTTATACTTATTTTTTATTTTTGATATTTCTTCATCTATTTGTTTGTGATGTACCAACTCTTCGTTTGCTTATATCTTTTTCTCTATTCCAAGGTTGCCTGGGAGAAATCGCTGTCAGCGATAAGGTCGCCTATTGTACTTTTAATGTATAAAATTTAGATTTAAGTGTTATTTTATAATTTTAAGTGCAATAAAGTTTTAATTAATTCATTCATTCTTATAGACATATATTTTTACAACTTTTAAGGCTGCTCAGCGAGCTATGGAAAAAGCTATGCTCGGGGTCTCTCTGAAGGATAAGATTCGTAACAAAATCATCCCACAGAGAACCAAAGCTATCGGCATATCTCAAAGATTTAGCAAGTTGAAGTGGCAGATAGGCCGGCCAAGGCCGGCCATATATCATGAGGAACCGACAACCGCTGGGGTACACGTGTTCTTGAGTGGAGACCGTGACTTGGCAAACGTAGTGTAGGATGCCCTCCGGCCAGGTGGGAGGAAGACCTACGAAGACTACCTTACCTTACTTGTTAGTAAGGTAAGTTAGTCTTTGTAGGGTAGGGATAGGGTAACTTGTATTGTTGTCGGATCGTACGTTAACTACAGTAGATATTTTTTTTTTTAACTAAGTGAGAACTTTCAATTTCAATTCAATTTATTTATTTAGAATGAACAAAGACATAATATCACTAAATACAACGGAACACTGGAAAGCGCATAAGGCGCTTTAAAACTGTGGTTTGAAACAAGCAAGTTTAAAACTGTGTATAAGGTAAAGGCCGATTTCACCAAACAGAAAGCATTGTTTAAGAACTACATAAGTGCTTAGACAAACTTGATATAGGCTTAAAGGTTACTATTAACTAAGTTATGTAACCTATTTGTAATTAATAAATGATCTATCTATAGATTAATAGGGATATGTGTAACTGGCGCTTTTTAACAAAAACTGTAGTGAGCTCCCTAAAAAATAAAAAAATCGGTAAAATCAACGACGGAACCCGCCACTGCGGTTACCGACACGCTCTTACCGGTTTATTTGTCTTAACACCTGTCCCATTTGGTACATTTGGGTAAGTACCTTTAGAATATGGACCTCTGCTTTTACAAACCCCTATAAATTTTCAATTAGGGAGATAGCCGGTTTCAATGTGCAAGAAATGGGAAATTTCCGGGAAAACAAAGCTTAGTAATCATGATTTTCTTAGTTGCACTCCCGTTATGGGTATGTAATCACCGAATAGCTACTTTTAGGGGCTTGTACACAAGCTCATACAAGTAGGGATGGACACAATAGTAAATGAAAAGGGTATTTTATTCCATATGAGAAAAAATATATTGTTAAGAGAGCTCAGGTACAATGAATTCTGATAGATATATAGAAAACACTTTATTATACCACACAAAACAGAAAACAATACATAAATAAACAAAAGAATAAAGGAAGTATAAAGGGCGGCCTTATCGCTGAGAGCGATCTCTTCCAGGCAACCTTAGGATGGACTGGACATGAAGGAACATAATAAATGGTGGTACTTTAGTAAATAATTATAGATAAAAAAAGAAAACAAATACTTACACTACATACCATAATACCTACATTACAATTCGGAGAACGTTTTATTTTATAAAATAACAAAAAAGAAAAAACTTTTCAGTACCTATTTTAAATCTATATTTTGACGCCAGGAAATAGTAGTCGCAATGTATGTTATTATTATACGTACGGCTGAGTACGTAAACTAAAAATTATCAATCAGCGACATCGGTCGTTTTTCAGCTAAGCCAAAATAACATTAAGTAGTGCTACGTACCTACAGGGATTTACTCTGATGAAATAATCAAAACCTGATTCTTTATTTCGATTCTTGCTTTTGCTAAGGCGTGTTCTACGGGTACATTTTTTCTAAGTTCAATTGGCCTAAGCTATCAATAACAAGTTACATCGTAAAAAAAACGTTTTTTTCTTATAGCCGGACTATAAATAGCGCTTTCCCAACCCTAGTGCGAATTTCCGAATGCAAATGTAACTATAGCGCTTCCATCGCTAGATAAAAAGGGGATGAGAGCGAAAGCTCCCAAGAGCGCTGGACGCTGAAATCAGCGGTAATAGTTGTATGCAAAGCAGCGATTCAAGCGCTCATCGGTGACACGACACCCGCGGGACCAGAGATTTTTTGCTTCCTTTTTTAAATTAAATTTTTTCGAACGGCGAATACGGAAGTTCTATTTCTTTATGCTAACAAGGAGCTACGTTATGCATGCTTTGTATCACTTTTCAAGGGTTTTCTTGCGAGAAATTTGAATTTCTTTGGGGTATGTGGGACCAAATGTGGCACATAACACTTTTTGTCACTACAACAACATCTATTTATTTTTCTCATAGAGGGGTTGAAAAGCAGAGTGTGCCACATGGTACCAAAATTATCTAACCTCTAGCGACATACTTTGAATCCTCCGCTACGCTTGGGATTTTACTCTAGAATCCTTCGCTTCGTTCTAGATTCAAACAATCGCTCTCGTCCTGAATACATACATTTAGTCCCTTATTACACCTCAACCTCAAGCTTATATTGGTCCACTGCTGGACGCGGGCCTCTCCTTTGAATCCCCCGCTACGCTTGGGATTTTACTCTAGAATCCTTCGCTTCGTTCTAGATTCAAACTATCGCTCTCGTCCTAAATACATACTTTTAGTCTCTTATCACACCGCAACCTCAACAGCTTATATTGGTCCACTGCTGGACGCAGCCCTTCCCTTAATAAGTACATTATTGGCTTAAATCTCATAATGGTAATGTCCATGATCCGTAAAGTCAAAGAGCATTATGAAGCGTAAAGTCAAAGAGCATTATCTATCTTCATAATTCTGTTGTATTTTATGTATATATTATATGTATATATGTAAGTATTGAATTTATTTTTTTTGGAATTTAGGTTATATAGTATTTTATATTTGTTATTGTTATATAGTATATATTAGTATAATTAATAAGTAAGTTAAATTTAATCTTTTGTCTATTCCATTTCATTTATGCACATGTACCCACTTCTCTCTTCACTTTGTCTCTCTCTCCCAATAAGGTTTGCTGGAAGAGAACTCTTTTTAGGGTTAAGTTCGCCTTTGTTTAAATTTTCTAGAATAAGTTTTGTGTTATGTTTTTCGTGCAAAAGTATAAATAAAATGATCCCCACACTGGAAATACGGGTTGGGGATTGCAGTTCCGTGGTAGAATTGTTCTGAAGGATGCGCTGCTGCCCGCCCCCCGGTGGATATCCCTTAGTCGCTTCTTACGAAACCCGCGGGAAGAGTAAGGGTGGTGCAAATTCTAAGTCGGGATCACACGGCGCAATTTTCGCACACTCTAATATTATTCGTTTAAGTACTGAATTTCGGACGTGTAGATACGCTGCTATGTAAGTACACTTAGCAACAAAAAGCATGAACTAACATGTAACTAACTATTGATTTTACGTTGTTTGAACTGTTGGTATGTGTACCCGGGTCGGGAGAAATTTAAATTGAGTAAAATAGCTTGAGTTTTTGTTTAAAACCATAGCTACCAACATACCGGCCCCGAAATTGTACAGTAAAAAAACAAAAAAGTTTTAAAGCGACAGAAATTTCGCGCGGTTTCCTGTCGTGTTCGAAATTCAAACGGAAATGCACTGAATTTAGAATTTCAGTGCTAGTTTTCTCTGTGTAAATCAAAGTGATTTTTGATTCAAATATTGTTTTAATGAACAAACAGATTAGTCTTTACCTGACATGTCACAACGATTAATTTATTTCGCTCTTCAGATTTTTTTATAAATAAATTCCCAAATTTGGTTCAGTATTTGTTTGAAAAACATAAAACATCGTTTTTTACAACCTTCCTAAATAATTGTTAAATCGTCGAAAATTCGCCAACCGCAATGCGACAGTACACTCAGCGACATTAATTAATGAACATAACACGAGTGCTCTAGGCTCGGCACAATTACAACGAGAGACACTAGGATTAAAAAAAATAGTTAGGTAAGTACTATAGTGCTTAGGGTACGTTAGTAATAGATTATATGTAATTATTTATGTATTAAAAACTAGTTTCCGCCCGCGGCTTCGCACGCGTTGTTTATATGGAAAAGTTTGAAGGATATTTCTATACCATGGGAACGGATTAATGGAATAATAAGCTTAGCCTATGTTGATATCAGGCTTAGAGCTACATCTATGCAAAGTTCATCCCAATCTATTGAATCGTTTTAGCGTGAAGAAGTAACAAACATTGATTTCACAGTTTAGTGGGTCTTGTGGCTTAGTAAGTTTATTTATTTATTTATTTTAGGGAAACCATCAGCACACTATTACCAATTAGGGTAATACAATAGGAAATATTAGGGCTATTTATAGGTATCCACTGATAGTTAAATTATAGTATTAATATATAAAAGTGCAAAGATATCAAATGCTAAACTATATAAATCTGAATATACCACACTTGAATTGCAAACTATTATAACTTATTAAAAAACATGAAGCAAAAATAAAACTATAAAATGTAATAATAGATCACTCACATTCACATTAGAAAATAACAGAATACAAATCTGTGGAAACTTATAATTAGCCGTTAGTTACACACTGTGTTTAGTATTTAGTTACCTAGCTGTTAGTTTTCCCAAAATTATAAAAAAAAAAAAAAATGATAATAATTACAGTAACAATTCACAACCCTTAAAGAGTCTGTATATAAAATAACACTTTTGTTATAAGTATTGATACAACGGGTATTTATCGCGTTTATTTACCTTTTTTCCCGACGTTTCAACAGGTTTATCAAGGTTATATCAATACTTATAATTATGTGTTAAGATCGCGTAAGTTTAAAAATATTAATAAAACTTTAATTAAACAGCATTTATCTTACCTTCACTTACCTACCTAAATTGGATCTACAGATACAATTAACGAATTAACAATTAACAAGTAACGAAATGTATAATTCAACTATAGAAGCTATATAACTATAAACCGTTCATCAAAATATTTGAAAGCGTATGCTAAAACAAAAGTTGGCAACAAGAACTCCAGCCGTTCATGGAACGCTAAGTAAAACTAACAACTCCATCTAAAGTACAAGGTCCGGCTCGTTGCGCAGAGCAATTTCAGACTTATTAACTGGATACACAGTTGAGAACCAACTGGCAAGTACCAAGTTATTCGGCCGACTGTACCCGGCAAGTTTCAGGAACTTAGATCAATGTGTAGAGATATTTAGATATACATTTTTAGATTGATTTATAATATATTTTGCCATGAAAAGAGTTTCTGGAAAAGGAATCAGGAAAAGTGTTTTGTATAAGTATATAGTTTCTAAGAAATTAAATAATTTCTAAAAAAATTTTTTTTTGGCAGTTACTTGTTTTCCTAGCTGAGTTGGTTAGAGCATTCCCGTACTGAGGGAAAGTAGCGGGTTCAAGTCCCGCCGAAATTGAAAATGTTGGGACAGGACTTACGAGGCCTTACGCACTATAAAATAACATATACCTAATGTTTTTTATGAGAAGAGAGAAATGCATATTTCTACCACGGTAAGTGAACCATTACCGTGTTTTTGCTACCATGGCGTAAAATATCGTGTTCTTAGTACTCAAAGAAATAACGCGTAAAATATTTCTGCAAAGTTCAGAATCATACCTTAGAATAAACCCGCGGGATTTGTCTATCTAAAGTTCAAAGGCACAGCAGTCAATCTCGGCTCAGAAGAAAAATGCGATTCAACTCTGAACGTTATCAGTTTGGACGGTTACCTCCAGTTGCGAATGATTTATATGGCACTAGCTTCTTCCTGTGACTTTGCACACGGAGAAAGTTTCAAGGATTTTTTATTTTTTCACGGTTAGACGAGGCGAGGATCTCTTTAATAGAGACCGTGACTCTGAAAACGTAGAGAAGGACGCCCGCCATGACGACGTGCGGAAGATGCTGGATGCGGCAAGCTGAAGGCAGGCCATTATAGCACTCATTAGGGGAGGCATAATTTTTTAAGCTGTATACCAATGTGGGCCGGTTTTGATGATGATGAGACTATGTGGATACGTTTGAAAAGGATTTGTCCAACAAATACTAGATCGGCACGTGTAGAACAAGTAAATAGGAATAGGCCTTAGGATATGCTGCAAAGGGACGATGTTGGCTAACAATAAGTATAAAAATGAGAAATAATATGAACAGCTCTTGAGACCTTGCATATCTTTGACTGTGGGCCATAAAGGGAGTGAAGAGAGCAATTCAACAGCTTCCAAGAAGGTAGATAGAAGCAGAATACCCTATTGCTGTACTAGGCGAACAGAAAAAGCTGAGACAAAACAGAACTTTATTTTTTTAAATTCATAAAGGCCATTTCATTTCGTCTTTGCTCTAGTAGGTCCATTCAAGTAAAATATAGCCCTCGTTCCTTCATCTCAAACCAAAGCAAACTACATTTCCATTTAAGAATAAGCTTTGTTCATTAAGCATTAAGACGGATCTAAAGGTAGCTGTTCACCATCAGTTCATTCAACAAGCTGGGCTTCATACTTTTACTTTTTTTTTTTTTTTTGGTATTTGCAAGTTTTTAATTTTTAATGTTATGTTATTAAGGCCGCCCTTTATACTTCCTTTATTTTAATGTTTATATCTATATTGTTTTCTGTTTTGTGTGGTATAATAAAGTGTTTTCTTTCTATCTATCTATCTATCTGATATCATTATCTAGACTAGATATTTTTTTAACAGCATCATCCACCCCGACTAATATAATCCTTTGCTTGTTTCTAAGAAGTTAGAAGAAAATTGAAGGAAAACAGATTGATTCTAAGCATTCTTGATGGATCCTTCGGGTTTTGAAAGACTTATATAGTTTAATTAAATCTAAATCTACAAAAAGCTATTCTGCGGAAACTGTGACAGGCGTGACAGCAGCGATGTTTTTTTCTTCGCCATTAGTTGTTTGACGTGATAGATGTCATGAAAGTATTTTACGTCAAAGGCTTGACTGTGTGTACACCGCTTCGTTCAATACACCCACTCAGTCCGTTCACCCTCAATAAATTACTATTTTAGAGCCCCAGAGTTTGCTATCGGTAACTTCGGAAGGGATGATCTTGTAAAATTACGATAGATCGATATCTTATCGATTAATATCGTTCGAATGGGTTTGTAATATGTTTGCTATTGACCTTCAAGCTTTGATTTATGAGACGGGAGTTTGATGCGTTGAGTTATATGAACATGCTAGTTTTAAGATTCCTTTTTCACTTCTTCCACTGGTGGACAAAAATTTAAGTGAACATTAAAATAATGTTATATTAATAGTATAAAATATAACTTGTCTAAGTGCTTGTTTGTAAGCCTAAAGAAATAAAAAACTTTTGATTCGATTAAGCACACATTTCTGTCCACATAAACTGATTTAAATAATGTAGGTAATTGGTTGTATCAGCCATGATAGGCAATTTTTAATTTTAAAAGATAATTTAGTGTCCCGTTATGAGTTTGGTACCTCTGTTTACCCCTGCAACCCTAAAGTATCTGACCATCTATATAATATCTTTATGAAGTATGTCATAGAATAATTAAACTATAGCTGCCTATACCTAATCTCTTTGTACTCTTATATTTTGTGTCTATGTATGTAATGTACCTACTTAAAACTAATTATCGTTTTCTATGTATAATAAAAAATATCTATATATGTAATGTATTGTATTATGTATATCAGTTATCTAGTACCCATAACACAAGCTCTGCTTTACCATGGGGCTAGATAATGCTGTGTGGATTGTCCAAAATTATTTATTTATTTATTTAATTATAATTATTCCTTGTCAAACCTGTACTTATTTATGGCCAAATAAAAGTATCTTTATTTGTTTGTGCTGACTGAGAAATCTGCGCCAAAAACTTAAATCCTGGAAATTCTCCTGTCAAATTATAAAACAACAAACCAATTTCATTTCAATCTTAAAAGCATATGAGAAGTCAGATAAATGGGAAAGTTCCTGGTACTTTCCGAATTCGGAATTCCCTTCTCGCAAACTGCGAGCGACGTCAACTTTGTGTTCGCTAACTACTTTGCTTGGTGGTTTAGAAGAGGGCAGGTTTGATGCTTATGGAAACTGAGGTTGAATTTTTTGAACTTAAATTTCTCCCACCTAAGCGCTGGCCTAAACGCCTTCCTCAGAGATTGGTGTGAGATCGCGCCGAGTGGAAAGATTTGGGGGAGGCCTTTGCCCAGCAGTGCGACGAATCAGGCTATTAAAAAAAACTTAAAAAAATTGGGCCAACAACTCTTAATGAACTAGCCAGTTAATACATAATATTATAGTGCAAAAATATTATAATATATTTGATTCCTCCATTATTATATCAACTTTAAAACAATAGCTAAGCCTCGGACGAAGGAAATTAAACCCCTTTTCCTCGTAATTCTTAAACGTAGGTCAACGAATTAGCATCACCATTCAATGTGGCAATGTTGCCAGCATTCTGGACACTGTCTTTCGATGAAGGATAACATTTTTAGTAGGTAGGCAGATATTATTTTGTGTGCATGCAATTTATGTTCTTGCAATGTTATTCATTAATAAACGAACAAAACCTTCACAACACCACAAAATAAAATGCTAAGCAATGCTACGAAGAAAAAGCAATGTCCAAAACTGGACCACCACGTGCGAAAATGGGCTTCAATGTGGGCAAAACGTAAGCCACACAAAAAATTCGGTTAAAACGGCGCCCTCTTGAAAAAATCATGGTCCATTCGCCCTAAATAGGGGATTTCGGCACATTACTGTCGGGGCTTATGTAATTACTACTGACGTTTCGCCACAGATTGTTATAAAGAACGGACCGGCGATTCACTCATCTAGATTGACTTATTTAAATCCAAAATATAATTAAATAATAAATATATAATTATTCCGCCAAATAGTCACATTTTTATTGTTTGTTGTTTTGTTAAGTACGAGTATGCAATAAGGAATTTTCCATCTATCTATTAATAAAAAAAAATATCAGATTAACCAATATATGATATTTACGTCTAGTTTTACACAACGACTGCCAAAAAGAGTGTATGAACCTAGGATTTATGACGTCAGGGGTTCAGATATTGCAGCTTAAAAAAATTTGGTTTTCATACAGCCTCACACTGACGATTTGCGAGCGATTTCAAAGTGATGCGACCATGGTGTGAGCGCTGCGAAATCACTGGTTAGTATTTCAATTCAATTTTAACTTATTTATTTAGAATGAACAAAGAATTATCACTAAAATACAACGGAACACTGGAAAGTGCAGTATTAACTTACATGATGACCTTCTTCTGCAAGTTGTTATGCAATTTCTGGAATGACAAGGTTGCAAAAATCCTATTGCAGTAGATAACCGCTATAAAGTTCTACAGCGGCTTTAGAGCCTTATTAGACTGATTTGTGAGCGATCTCGGAGTAAGGCGATTGCGCAGCAAGTACGGTGCGAGCACGGAGCGAGCTCGCTAGGATTAACAATTGCAGCAAGCTCGCTTGTACACTAGTCTTGAAATCGCTTGCAAATCGCCAGTGTGATATGGCTAGAAACCTATAGGTACCAGAGTGGGAGAAGGCCAGTTACAAACTGCGTCGGCAGCGGTAATTCCGCACTTCCCCCTGCTTTTTATGTTGTGCGCTACGCTTTATAAGGGTGAGACTTGACCAGCAATTTATTACCGCGATGAAAAACTGGGTATGAGCGAGAATTAAGATTATATTTCCGGACGTGTAGCCAAGGGTTTTTTCGGGGTAATTTTGTTATGGGGGAAAATCTCGGTTTTGATAGAATAGGCCTTTTTACGTGGGAATCTTATATACGTGCCTGTGTTGGTTTGTGGTGTAATTTTATGATAAAACATTATACTTTTATTGCCAGCTTGTGATTGGATCAAAAAAACATTCAATAAGATTTTCTCACTCGGATAATCGATCTGGCTTAAATCTTATTTTTGTTTTTGAATTCTACTGCAGAGTAGGGATTTCACTCGCCACCCATTAGGGTGGCGTTCTTAGTTCTTATAAATTCATATTCTGACAATTATCAACTTCGTCCTTACCTGACGATGACGTAAACTAATTGAAAACTTCTTTAAAATAATCCTCTGTCCTCTGTGGCGCGGTGGGAGCGCGGAGGTTGCGGGTTCGATCGGGACAATTGTATGTACGATCTTCAGATATTTGTTCCGGGTGTTCTGGTCGTTCCATATATTTAATAAAAAATGTCTATCTATGTACTCTATTCTATTATGTATATCTGTCATCTAGTACCCAACACAAGCTCTGCTTAGCTTGAGGCTAGATGATGCTGTGTGGATTATCCAGAATTATTTATTAATTTCTGTTAATTAAATATAAAATTATATTATGCGATATCTTTGGAAGAACACGTGCCTTAGTTGTACATAAAAATTGCTGTTGCTCGGAAAATGACAAAAAGCCATATAAAAGTAACTGAACAGATTCAATAAGAACAATTACTCGTTTATGGCCCACAATAGGCAGAGAGCGAATTTTCATTTTTGGTCGGGGTTAATTCTTAAATACTACAAAGTGGTTTTGTTCTCCGCTGGAAACCACTTAAGGCCATTATCAGAATCCAGGCCTTAAAGGTTTTACGTACGGTTTTTAACGTGGTACGGAACACTAATAAACAGAAATTAAGTATGTACGTACATGTGTATATTTTAACTCGTATTAAATTGAATTTCCATTCTTATTAACTTAATTGAATACTATTTTTTGTAAATTAAAGGTAAGATTCTCAGTTCTACAATCATACATTGTTGTCTTCTGTTATTGGTATTAGTTTTTGGGACGTTCATCGAATGCATTTGTTAAAATAAAATATCTTGGATTCTAGAATCGAGTTTAGTGACTATGATCATAAATAATCACCGCTATTTGTAGCAAATTGTATGTGTAAGTTCACATGAACGCGACCCGATTCAGTTTTATCGGGTCGCTCTAATGAGAACAACGCTTTTGTAATACCTACCTATGCCAATGTGCCGCTAAAACTGTCCGTCCGACCTAGTTTTTAAAATTATCATCATCAGTCTATATTAGTCCACAACAGTTTCCATAGGCCTCCCCTAATAAGCGACATACCGCCTTTTTTTCAGCTTGACGCATTCAACATCTCCCGCAGTCTTGCGCAGGTCGTCATCCTATCAGGTCAGAGGGCGTCCTACACTACTTTTACCGAGTCTTTGCCTCCACCCAAGAACACGTATACCCCAGTGGTTAAAATACTCATAGCTAAATTAGCCCCGAGTGTTGCCGTTTTTTATTTTGAGAAAATGCTAGATCTTGCTCCAGAAAATGCTAAAAAATGCTATTTTTTTTACGAAAATGCTAAAAAACATGCTAACATCCAAATTTTGTTATAAACCTACCTGTGCCCACGTGCGTGACATAATTTTCGGTATAACAGTAGCCTAACATGTTATTCTAAGGTCTTAAGTATCGTGATACACCAAATGTTTGCGAAATCCATCATTCATCCATTTCAGCGCTGAGTGGTAACGAAAATACTATAGGTACCTACACAATTTGTCACATTTCTGATGTTGTCTTAGGATAAGAAGGACAGCAAAGGTGAATATTAAAGAACATTTTGGTCGTTTATCATTTTAATCCAAATTAAACAATATTCCTAAATCATCGTCATGATCGTCGATTTGGGCTTGTGATGTCGATGGGCCACTTTCAACATCCACACTCATCGGCGTTATAATTGTATCTTTTACTCCTCGAATGTGTCTTAGTACTTCTACAGGTACGTTATATGAGTAACACGATTTACCATATCTTATAAGACCATATTTAATATGAAGGATAGAGTTAAGACTTTGTATTGCCATTCGATTTCTTAATTTCGTTTTAACAACATTCATTTGGCTGAAAACTCTTTCTATTTCTGCATTCAAGTGTGGCAAAGACATCTCTAATCTTTTGACATTGACTTTTGATTTGAAATGCCAAAATATGCAGTATGCTAAATGCAAAATTTTCATGCTAAAGAGTCAAGAAATATGCTAAATTTAGCACTAAAAATGCTAAAATGGCAACAGTGCCGGCACATCCCAGTACCGACAACTTTAGTGTGTAGGTAGACTTCCCAAAATCCCACCGCTAAAAAATCTAAACAAACATGGTAAAAATTATTCGAGCAAGCAGTAAGAAAACAATTGCTCCAGACCACGGCACCAGACCGTACACACTACTAATACAAGCTTCTGTGCAATTAACCGCCTAATGCGAGGAGCCGGGATCTTTACAACTTGGCCAGCGCATAAACTACCCACTGTGTGCGTGGCCGGCTTTAGATATCTCTAGTAGCTTATTTGTATATAGGTACATATTGTAATTGTGCGGGTTGCTACTGCTAGTGTGTTCAAACTTTATTACCTACTGTATTTGTGCGGGTTATACTTTACAACGCTGAAGGCAGGGCGCTATGGCGCTCATTCGGGGAGGCTTATTTCCAGCTGTGGACTATTATAGGTTGATGATGATGATGATAGTTTACAACTGAAAGTAAACGGCTGTAAACGGATATTTTAAGGCCGGCCTTTAAACCTATTTTCTTATATTAAGGAAATATAGGAAAATAGTACTTAATTAGCATGCTTAGTAGCGCTTAATATTTGAAGACGCGGTGGGCTAAGGTCCGCCTGCGACGCAGGAGGTTCACGGGTTCGATTCCCGCCTCGGGACAAATGTTTGTACAATCTCTGATATTTATTTCGGGTGTTTTTGTCGTTTTATATGTATAATTAATAAAAAAATATATCTATGTAGTCTATTGTATTATGTATGTCAGTTATTTAGTACCCATAACACAACATCTGCTAAGTTTTGGTCTAGATGCTGTGTAAATTGTCCAGCTTTTTTTATATCACGATAGCAAAATTATCATCATCATATCAACTGAACGACGTCCACTGCTGGTCATAGGTCTAAAGAACCATAATGGCCGATATTGCACTGCCCGTATCCAGAGATTTCCTTCAGCAGGTTAAAATATCATTTCAATCTCTCTCGGAAGACCAGCGTTGGTTGTAGCATGCTTACAATTAACTCATGCTGAGATAGAGTCCGTTTTGTGACTCATGTACAAAAATATGTTTTGTCCTTTATTTTTTATAATCATATTTGTTTTATATTTTTGTGTATTGAGTTACAAATAAACGAATTCTATTCTATTCTATTCAAATATAGATCGTTCACGCCATTCGACTTTCTGATTCCGATTCAGAACGAATTTACGTTATATCACTCAATTTTACGTTCATCGGCTTATTATTACGAAAAGCAATAGGGAAACCCTGATCGGATTACAATAAGCCCGCTATTTAGACCAATACAACTTCACACCCATAATATTTTACTATCGCTTTTCTTATAAAATAAAAAAGTATTATTTGCAGCACAAAGAAACTTTCATTTTTGTTATACCTGACCCTACCGATAAAAATGGTCCTTTCATAAGGTTTTTATTCGTTATTTTTATTATTACTATTTTTCTGAATACAAATGACTGTTGGTATTGTTTGGTTCTAAAAAAAATATTTCGCTTTTATTCTTATTTTCTTTAAAGGTGCGATTGTAGTCGTGTAGCGAGACTAATAGATGAAACTGGACCGACCCGCCCCCTGATTATGTAACTGCGACCGGTTTGCGACAGGCGAAAATTAAGCAATCAGTGCTGTCAAAAGCCAATTTTGTATTAGATGACACCAGGTACTACGTCACCCACACTAGGTTTCCCTCTGCCGGACAATCGGTGAACTAAAAATTGCTTGCTAAAATTGCGGTCGCGGTCGCGTCGCTGTTGCTGTTGCTTTTACATAATCAGCCTGCGGGTGATTATGTAACTCGCGACCGGTTTGCGACAGGCGTAAATTAAGCAATTAGTGCTGTCAAACGCCAATTTTGATCAATTTTGACGTTGTAGCTGGTGTCAAACTAATACAAAATTGACGTTTGACAGCACTGATTGCTTGCACCATGCGGATTTTGGATATTTTTCATTTACACTTACTATTTTCACCCCTACGAGATAAACCAAACAATATCCACATATACATCGCGATCAGCCTTAATCAGCATTAATCAGGTACCAGGGTAACAGGAAACGAAGGTAATGAGCTGTACGCTCGCAGGAAGGCAGGTGATGAGACGCGCCGCGCCGTAACAGACTCTGTCACAGAATAGGTATTCTGTGACAGAGCTAATTACTCCTGGTAGCTGCAGCTCTGTGCTCCTGGTTGTATGTAAATTCTGATTAGACGGAAAACCGCTAGTAACATTTCTAGTCTGGCTGTATTTGCATGCTGTTATTTGCCTAAATGATACCCATGCATATGTTAAGTACGAGCGTGGTTTCCAAATCCCGTCTTCTTACCGAGACTGACTTTGGTTTTGATATTTCTACGCGAAATAATCAAAAGCTCTTTCTCTATCCTCAATAATATAAAAATTAATCGGTGAATGTGTTGCTAAGCGCAAATCTCGAGAGCTAATTCTTTTTTTAGAATATTCCTTGAAGTACGAGGATGGTTCTTATGGAGAGAAAAAAAATTGCCTAAAACAAATGACCGCCCGGGTGAAGCCGGGTCGGGCCGCTAGTTATAGATAAAAATTGCATATTGAATATGGATGGGACCCTCTTATATCACAGAACTGCAAAACTAGAAACCTCTCGGAATAACTACCTTTAGCTGAAATCCTAGCCTATAGAGAAATACCATTGTCTTTAAATAAATAAATAATGATGGACAATTCACACAGCATTATCTAGTCCCATGGTAAGCAGAGCTTGTGTTATGGGTACTAGATAACTGATAAACATAATACAATATATTACATAGATAGATATTTTTTTTATTATACATAGAAAACGACCAGAACACCCGGAACAAATATCTGCAGATCGTACACACAATTGTTCCGAGGCGGGAATCGAACCCGCAACCTCCTGCGTCGCAGGCGGACCTTCGCCCACCGCGCTACATCGGTCGTCAAAATTTAAAACCTAGTGTGGGTTTTGCAATAAAGCTATAAATGCTCCAGCAACACCCACGACTTGACATTTTGTGGTACCTAATATAAATGATTACTAAAACATTTCTTCTATAAAGATAAAATAGTGAGGTAAAACGATGGATAGTAATATATCTTCTCTCACCTGTTATCCACAGAAGTAAGTAAATTGTGTGTTATTTGGTAAGCGGTATCAATATCTCTCTTCCTTGTCCGTGATGTGACTTTAGAAAAAGGTTCAAACTGAAAACCATCGTTGTTCCACGCCACGCGTGGTTCAGCACTTACCTGAGTTTGACCCTTTTTGGCCAGCAGGCTAGCACGGTAGCCATGTAGACCTATGATTATTATATTTTGTTTATCTGTAGGCTTATTTTATTTAAAAAAATATATACTGTGTACTGTGTTTTTGTGTGTTTTAATGCTGTGTGTCATTGTACTGAAGCCTGTTTTCTTTGGCCAATTTTTTTTTAATTATTATTCATATTATAAACAAAAAATCATCATTAAGTATTTATTAACAAAGGTTATCATGTCCCGTTATACATTATCATAATAAGACATTGGCCGGAAGCAAAAAGTTAGTTATCGAAATATTCTAAAAGTCTAATAGGTACATAGTTTTTTGAAAAACAAAAGAAAAGTACCTAAATTAAGTATGAATGTAGTAGATTTTTACTCACCAAAACTTGCATTAATTCTTAATCATTTTAATCTAGAAGCCTCCCACTCATTCCATAAATTGCTAAACACACCAAGTCAATTTGGAAATCAATTCGCCCACCCACTTTCGTCTCTGTACTGTACATGCCTTTAGTCAAAAGAACGTGGCCAAACTTCAACACCGAGCACAAAGTAGTGGAATTACAGCATTGGTCACATACACTGTACTGGCAATCAGCAAGGTTATTGCAACTAGCTTTGAGCCATGGCTTTGCGCTCGTGGTCGGATAGTAGGCGATTGACCACTGGCTTTATCGCCAGCCATATTACAACAATGGAAGTTGTTTCATATGGATACAAAATGTCCACAGTTCCTTCATTAACACTTTGACTGCGGTTTTTTTTCGACGACTGCGTTCTTTTTTTTTACCTAAAAAAATTGTGCTGCCGCTCTACACAGCGGTTGTGTTGCGCCGCACATGCGTTTCGTTCGAAAAATATTACGGCTGTGCTGAGTCACAAAGATCTGTATTTTCTCAGCCGCTGCGCTAGTGTGGATTTACTCATATTAGTCACTTGTAGAAATCTCATACCGTGTGTTTTCAGCACTCAAAGTGTTAAACTTTTGACTCTGGTTATGAAGTAATAAAGAAGAAATCACGTGAGGAATATCAGGCTAATCAGATTTTGGGACAATAATCTATTAATTTATCTAAAAAAAATTGTCCTGAATCAAACCATGCCTGATTTTTCTGTATGAAAGTATAGTATAATATAGAAACATTTATTTGGACACAGGAACAAAATACAGGTATAGAAAAAACTTATTAATGCTCTAAGAGAATAAACAAACGGAAAACAAAAACAGTTTAACATGGAGGTAAGTGACACAAAAAGTTGGTGGTAAAAAAAAGGCTGCCTCCATGACCCTGCGCCGAAATCGGGGTTGGCTCAGCGTGTGCTGAACATTTTATGATTAGCGCTGTTTTTCAGCCAAAGACCTTGATAATCAATAATCATTTATTTCGTGACTTTCTTGCAATACACGTCACATTAATTTTGGCTACAGATACGTAGCAATTTTGAACTTCACTAAGACTACAGCTGAGCAACCGTGATGGGACGTGTTATCTTCTTCTTATGAGTTCGGCTGACTACTTGCCACTACGAACCAGCATTGTAATCATCTGTCAAACTCATTTCTACTGGTGTAGTCGGCGAATTTGAGGAGATATCAGCCCGTTTTCGTGCTTGAGTTGGTTTTTGTATACTCGATACCGCAACCAAGTCTCTTTACTAAGGTCATTAAATAATATTCAATTAAATTATACATACTACAAGAGAAATAAAAAAATGATACTAATTGACGTAAGAAATAAAAATAATATAAAGGGCCATCTATTCAGTTACTCCTTAGTAATAATCTAACTTTAAGCCAATGCTGTGCGCCCATCGTATCGAATCGGAATTGATCAAACCCTACTGCGTACGGTAGGGTTTGATCGCGGGAATTCCCTGTCCTTATTTTCCTGGTTATTCCCCCAATTTTTGGTCAATTTGAGAAACGGCAAATCCTAATCCAGCGTCCATTACAACTTTGAATAACTACGAACTGGTTCAATCATTCGTCATCGTTCTCTATCTCTATCTATCTATCCAATCAGCCGGTAACACCCATTACTGCGTATAGGCCTCTTCCTTGTCTCGCCACCCCTGGCGGTCCTGTCCTCCTTTCTCTGTCTAAAATGTATATTCGTTGCACCGTTCACCTATCTTGCCTTACCCTTGAAAGCGCTATTTCGTTCCTCTAATGACTGTGTATGTGTCGTGAGGTATGAGATATCATGTGAACCTCATAGGTTTAGCCCCTCACCCCTCACACCTCACCTTAGGGGTCAGCTGCCATCGAGTCTGACCTCTGGCTTTGTATCATTAGTCTTGTCAACCGATTGCGATAAGCTGTAGATGTTGCCATGAAAAACGTTTGGTGGAAAATTTAAAAATATGTATTTTATATTTATATAAAATAGATATAACATACATATTTTAAAAAAATGTATTTTATTTTTATGTAAAAATAGATATAAAATACATATATTTTAAGATTAGTGCTATGTTAGACTTAAGTCATAAGGGTGTCATAATAATTAAAAACCCTGTATAAAAAATAATAAAAGATTTAAAAAAATACATATATTTCCAATTTCTTCTTCTTTCTGCCTTTCGCCTCACGCGCGTTTTTTCGGGATATGTATAACGTGGCCTGTAAATTATTTCGGTTCTAGATCCGAGTTAGACCTACTCAAAATAAGCACATAGACAGGTCAAATTTTATTCTATGAACAGCGTTATAAATAGTTATTATAATCAAATAAGAAATAAGGTAGACTTTCCATTAACTTATTTCTTTCTATTAGTAGAAAAATTTAAAAAGAAACCACTAGAACATTTATGCATAATATCATTTATGTGTGTATTGTATTATGTAATTTATCATTCATCTAGTACTCACACAAGCTCTGCTTATATATTATATCTGCTTGGGCTAGATAGGTGCTGTGTGAATTGTCCAGCAATATTTATTTGTTGATATTTATGCATAATTTGTTTCGCCGGTAAACATTAAAATACGTAATAGCAATAAGTAGTCAATTTTACTAAAATCTCAGTCAACTCACCGGCTAAAAAGACCAGTCTAATCGATAGTGGGTTTATTTTTCGTATTTTATTTTCTGTAGAAGTCTATTTGTAACTGGAATTTTAGTTTTAGGTTTAATTAAGATACAATACAAAACCCATTGGTTTTAATTATGTCAAATTAATATACATAAAATCACAGAAGCAAAGAATCTGAATACTCTTATTAAAAGTACTTTTATGGTTTCTTATTAATTGTTTCTTAGTAATGTAGGTAACGTTTCTTTTAAGTTGTCGAAAGACAGTCTCAAAAATCTTTGGGTCGCTTCTCCGTTTAAATGCCTAGAATTTTAAGCCTCTCTCAAAAGAATAATGCGATACCAAAGGATTCTTTCGTTCTAACAGAAATGTCGATTGCTCGCAAAAATTCGGCTTGACGTTGGTACTTTGCCAAGACATATAAATTCAAGTTACGACTCCTTAAAAAAACTTGAGAGATAAATTAAACATTCTTTGCTCTTTTGTGCATTGTTTGCATTGGATTCGATATGCGTTGTTTTCTGTAATCGACTGCATTTGAAGTGGCCAAAAATCTGGATACTAAGGCTTACCGCCCCGTTAAGTTTGAACTCAATTTCTTTGAATACCTATAGAACTATTTTAAGACTTAACATTTCGGTAAAATAAAGATAGCAAGCTGTTATAAATAATAAATAAATAATCCACACAGCATCATCCAGCCCCAATATAAGCAGAGATTGTGTTGTGTAACAGATGACTGATATAATTAATACATTCTCTTCTCTTCTTCTTCTTTGTCGTTGTCTTCATTGCTGAAGGTCGTGCCCGTCCTGGAAAGCTAAATTAATTTATATTTTACGGGCAAGAATCGAATCGCAACCTCCTGCGTCGCAGGCGGACCTTCGCTCGCCGCGCCACATCGGTCGTCAAAAAAAAAAAACAAAACCAATGTATTATAATTACGAAACTTAGAACATGCATGCTGAGCTAATAAATAAAATAAATAAATAAAATAAATAATGCTGGACAACTCACACAGCATTATCTAGCCCCATGGTAAGCAAAGCTTGTGTTATGGGTACTAGATAACTGATATACATGATACAATACATTACATAGATAGATATATTTTTTTATTATACATAGAAAACGACCAGAACACCCGGAACAAATATCTGCAGATCGTACACACAATTGTTCCGAGGCGGGAATCGAACCCGCAACCTTCTGCGTCGCAGGCGGACCTTCGCCCACCGCGCCACATCGGTCGTCAAATAAACGCCACTGTGCAAAATGCGACCACAGCAGCCTTCGACTATACGTTTCTTAGATTATAATCTAACAACTAGTTTAGATTTTGTTGAAGTTCATTTGTAATTAATTTGAAGTCTTCGTTCTGCGGTGAGCGAATGCCAGTGCCGCAGAAAGTTGTGGATTCAGCGTAGGTAGCCACGGATTGAACCTAGTCTCACCGTGAAAAAAGTTCTATTGATTATTTTTTCTTTCTTCGCCCTTGACTCACATGCATGTCTTCCGGCGCGGCGTATAGAGCTACAGTGCGCCCACTCGTCCGGCACTGCAGAGGCTGGGCAGTGAACGTGTTACGTTATCTGTATATTAGGTATACATACTTTATATATATATATATATATTTATCTTTAAATATTCATGTTATGTTCATATTTATTCTAGCTTATCCTTAGTACACCCCCTGCCTTTCTTAAACTCACATAAATCTTTCCATCCAAAGGTTGCCTGTAAGAGATCGCTTCTAAGCGATAAGGCCGCCCATTGTACTTGTATCATGTGATGTTTTTTTATAATAATCTGTAACTGGTGTACAATAAAGTATTTTTGTATTGTATTGTATTGTT